>BSBM01000178.1:8552500-13880000 GCA_027924585.1 Larix kaempferi
TCAATTGAGCTCAATATGCTTCAATAAGATCTCGAGGAACTTGTTTTCATTTTTCGATGATGTTCAATGCTTTTCAACATATCCATGGTCACATGGTAGGCTGAGGATGCATTCATGGCATTTGATCTTTACAAAATATGTTTTTTTGTCAAAATGAAATTCAAATTGCCTCTTTGATGAGTCCTCCTCTACAAGACTTCATTTATTGCATGAATGTCACAGAATCATGAAAACTCTAAACAACACTCAATGGCATGCAACTACAAATAATGGCATGCAACTATAACCACAAACCAAGCAGAGGTTGATTTTATGCATTGAGATAGAGAGGTGGTAGTAGGCACACAATATGGAGAAACAATGAGTTAGAAAAACATTTGGACCAAAGTAACACAATGGTTATTAATAAAATTTAAAAAAACAATTTTTGGCTCAGGAATTGTCTTCAATTTGATGGGTGGCATGATCATGATCATGTAACCTCCCTCTGTCCTTCCAAACATATGTGGTTTATCACCACGTTTCACTTCGACACTCGCCATCAAAATATGTATAAAAATAACATGTCTTTACATCCTCTTCCATTTAAATCCTCATTGCATAGTCATAAATAAGGATTATTATGCATGCACATCCTCACCTTACAATATCAATTGGGTCAAGGCGCATAGAAAATCATAAATTATCAAATGTGTCAAGACGCAAAGAGTAAGCCCTTCCAATAAAAATTAAGACCCACCCTTCAAACTTCATCACCGAGTAAAATTTATGCAAATATTTTCGAAGTGGGGGAAGGTTTGGCATTAAATGGTGTAAACGTTATACAGGGGCGCGCACGCGTGTTTTAGCGCATGCGCGCTAGTGACATGTACGCGCTGAAAACACGCGTGCGCGTGCCTGTTACTAGTTAAAAAAAAAAAAAGTTCTATGTTTCCCGGGAATTCTACCAAAAAACACGGGTTTCATTTCTTCCGCAGGTTTCAAGCTCTTACATGTTTCTTATTTGCTCCCACTCATTGATATTTTGGACACTCATTGATCGATTGGACACAAAATCACCCTTGGAATATAACAAACATCTTCAGTGGTCTTGGAATCTAGTGAATACATTCAAGCTACCAGTTTCCATTGCAAGTGGAGATCATTTCTATAGAGGTATGGTGAATTGTAAATAATTCTTTTCATTCACAAGATTTGAGATTCTCCCATGCCTTTTTTTTTTTATCATATGCCTACAACAATATCCATGCATAGACAACAATGAATTTGCCAAGAAGAATTCCCAAGCTCACATTTTAAAAAACTCATATCAACACTAGACAAGATGAAGTATGCAACCTCCTCATTATGTAATTAGTTCCCAAGTTAATTTTGTTCTTTTCACCTCATATTATGCTAGCAAAAAATATTACACACTCACTAAACATGACTAAAAATATCACTTCACTCATCCACAAAACCTCAACTCTCTCATCTCTTATTCAATACCATTGAATGGTTGGAGGATATCTGTAAGTATATGCACCTTTCCTTTCTCTATGAATCCAAATATGATAATATTCATCCATATTTACCATCCTTACAATATCCCCTAACCTTTAATAATGATTTTTTTTCCAAAAACCAATACTTTCCCACTTCATGCTCTATCCAACATGATCATTGTTGGTATAGTCCCTAGTTCCCCACTTTCCAACACCTCCATACCCTAGATATTGCACATTGAAAGGTCAAATTATATTCCCCCTAATCACCCTTCCCAAGACCATGATCCTTGTTAGAAACCTTTGCATCCTCCTTAAGGTTTTGCACAATACAAAGTATACATTCATTCTATTGTGATGCATTGTTGAATTCAACCATGGGTATTTTAAACTCAAAATCACATTCTATCATCTCAAGGTTTATAGATAAGGAAATAGTTTGTTGTTGTTTCTTCAACTCCTTAAGGTGTTATATAACCTATTAATTTATGATGGTAAAGGACATTGCCTCAAATGGAAGGAAATACCATTCCACTATGAAGACAAAGCAATCAAACTAGGTGCAAAATTTAGAATTGATAACATTAAGGGAGAAGGAAAAAATGCAACTAATTAAGGTGAAAAATATGATGTAAACCAATAAGAATTCCTTGGGGGAATTTGCAACCTCCTCATTGTGTAATTAGTAAACTTATTCTCTTTACCTTATCTGATGTAGAAAAACTATCAAACTATTCCCTCGGCATCTCTACCCATCTCTATTGTAGGGTGTTACTACCATAATTTTTATGAATTCATGGCTAGGCAAGACACTAGTTTCTCCACTCTACACTTGACCAAACATCATCTTTATTGATTGGAATTGTAAGGGATAATGATGTTTATTCGAACAAAATAAACCAACATAGTCTGTAGTTGTATGTGTTAATTTGTAAAGTGGTAAGTTATGTTGGAATGTGTCAAGCTCATTGTATAATGGCACTAATATCTTATTTGTTGTTTCTTTTGCAGGGGTAGGCGTGATAGTTGTGTTAAAGATACTTTTGGAGATGGGAAATTCACGCAACGCAACAAAAAAGTATAGAAGGAATCTGCCCATTGAAAAGGTCAATGACTTAAGAGAAAAGGCCAGGTTGGGAATGGAAAGATTGAGACATGGTCCTATCATTGCCCCAGATCCTACCACTGATCCTAACACAGTTGTTGACATGACAACCTCTTGTTCAGAACCACAGGTAAAGCGGTCGTGTCCAACAGACCCAACTCAAATTCCAACATCAACACAATCTCCAACCAACAATCCATCAACGAGTCATGCTGAAGTTCCTCACGACACAAGAATTTTGGGAGATGCTGCATGTGTAGAGATGGACATTCAAGCCTTGCTTAATTTGCAATCTCCCCAAGAAGACCACAACCATGTCGACCAGACTCCCATTATGGCCCAATCTGTGAACGAAGCACGACAACAAACAAGCTCTGGTATTCATGTCTCATGTCCACCCTCCCTAACTCATCTGTCCAGTGCAAGAAGAAGAACTCCTAATATGTATTGATGTGGATGAAAGTGTTATGTCGGGGCTTGAAGGCAAGTTTCCAAAACGCACTATCGAATGGAAATGCAACAAAATTGTCAAAGAATATTTTGAATCCAAAGGTGATGCAGGTAAATGTTAATTATTGCTATGTTTGTTAAAGTCGCGTTGTTTAGTTGTTGTTAGGAGAATTTTGGGCATAAAGATGGTTAAAAGTTCAGAGGCTAGCAGTCATATTGTTAGAAATATCCAATCTGCATTTAATGCGATTGGGAAGACGTCTCGTACAAAAGATCTTTGTGCGTCTCATCATGTTTTAGCGGAATCAGTTGTAAGCAAGTCCACAAGGAAACGTCGCCTGCTATCACACACTTCTCACATACTCAAATTAAATAGAAAAACTATTAAAAAGTACTCTGTTATAAGAGAAAATCTTGACACTCTGGGTGGAAACGATTGTTGGGATTTTGTTGGTAGGTTTCCTCATGCAGATAAGAAGCTAATTGATATTGTTAAGGAGTTAGTACAAAATTTTTGGCATGATCATACTAGACCTTCATCAAACCAAAGAGACGTGCTAAAGCTAAGAAAAGGTTCTACTAAACGTGAACCCCATGTTAAACACTTCCTTGACACCACACAGACAGAACTCTATGAGAGATTCAGGAATGAGCACACACAATTGAACCTGGGCCAAAGGTCCTTTGAGAAATGCAAACCATGGTACGTTCGTATATGCATTGATCGAAACACCTCTTGTTGTAGATACCATGTAGAATATGAATATTATTATGACACATATAAACATATATTTTGTGATTTGCATACTAACATTGTGCAGGGCTGCAATGGATCCATACTACCACCAAATGCATCAAGAGACTTTATCCACAACATCATGTGTCCAAGGCCCGAAGGACAAAAATATTATGAAAAATCATGTCTATATGGGACATGTTCTAGGTGCAGTGGGTTTTCTCTTTTGAACCGTTGCATCCATGAAAGAAAGGAGCACAAATTTGGCAGGATGGGCGTGGATATGTAGAGCTTCAAGTACGTAACCTATCAATTAGACAGTGCCAGGGAAAGTAAAAAGATTGCATTAGTGAAGTCACAGGTACAAATTAATATTTCATATTTTTCATATTACACGTTCAATTTATGACATATACATTTTTCAAAATGTCACATTGTAATATTTCCCTTGTTTTCATGGTAACAGGTACCGGTATGTGACTTCTTGATAGAGTTCTACGAGAAAACAAAGCAGTATGTTCAACATGTGCATGTAGCACAATGGCAAGATGAACAGTACATAAAATGCAGGGACACATTTCCTATTGGAACCATAGTGTCAATTGTGGATTTTGCAGAAAATTACACCCTTCAGCCACAAAATGAAATCCAGAGTCAATACTACCATTCAGACCAAGTCAGCATCATGGTACATATTATGTATAGGCATGGTCTAGAGAGCAGCAATGACAAGAGGATAATACTGAAGGAGACAAACTTTTACATAAGTGATGATAGAACCCATGATCTGCATTATGTGCAACATTGTTTTCAAATTTTCTATGATCAGTTGAAGGAGAGAGATATACAGATGGATCAACATTGGATATGTTCGGATGGTTGTGCGGGCCAGTTCAAAAATGCTCGAGTATTCCAATGGATGAGTATTTTGCATAAGACTTATAATGTGCCACATATCTGGAACTATTTTGAGACCGGGCACGACAAAGGCGAGCATGATGGGGCCGGTGCATGCATCAAGACCGCACTACAAAGGGAAGAGATGAGGTTTGATAGGGAACCTCATATCCTAGATGCATAATCCATAGTTCAATGGTGCTCTGCAACAATGTCAGACCGAGCAAGAGATCAACAAACATCATCAGTGGCAGGACGTGTGGTAAGAAATTTTTGGCAGGTGGTTGACATAGACCGATCGCGTTCCTATAGTTGCGACACAGTACAAGGAACACGTGGATTTCATTCAGTTCGAAGCTCAAACAACCCCTTATTTGAAATATGGACACGAAATCTTGCATACTTTTGCAGCCCTTGCAGCAGTGGCAAATGGGATGAATGCGAATGCATGGACTGGGTTGATGAATGGGATTGTGTGTCACTTGCAGTAGACCAACGTGCAGTTGTTGAAACAACCTAGTTAGAGGAGGATCAGTCAACGATTTCGACAGACTACGACCATATCTCAAATCTTGTACAACTAGGGCACATATACGCAGTTGTTGCCCTGAAAGACAATGAATGGGGCACGGATTATTGGTTGGAACAATGCATCTAAGGTAAGAAAACACTCTGCGCATCATTAATCGACGATGAAGGCATTGAATTTCCTATTGGCTCGATGGTGGTTAAGGGGGAATATCTTACACTAAATGGGAAGTCAAGAAATACTAGTGGGCATGTATTCATGGATTACAAACCAAGTTCAGTGTTGTATCACTTCACAAACTTGATTGTTGGCACAAACATCCATCTTCATACAATGTCAAGCAAGAGCTCAACCAAGGTATGCTACTACCTGCCTCATTCAGAGCACAAGAGATTGATGGAGACAATTAGCAATAGAGAGTATCCAGATGGATTTATTGAATGAGGCCAGTCAACTTTACATAAGAGAAAGAATTGTATCAAAGAATGTTATGTTCTACATCGAGGTATGTGTAGTTTTATGTTATTTTTTTGGTACATGCATTTTTTGTTGATACATACATACATACATGTCTTTGTCATACATACATAGAGATACATACATACATAGAGATACGTAGATATACATAGAGATACATCCATATTCCATGTCATCATTTCACCCTTTGTCATTAATGTTTAGAAACCTAATCTATCCCTAGAAACTTAGTCTAGCCCTAGAAATGCTAATATAACCCTACAAACCTAATCTAGCCCTAGAAATCCTAGAAAGCTAAACTAACCCTAGAAACACTAATTTAACACTAGAAAACTAAGCTAGAATACTATAAACCTAATCTACTCCTAGAAACCTAAACTAGCCCTACCACTTCTCTCATTTGGTATGAGAAAAGTTGCTTTAGACCTACCTCACTCATGTCAATGCTTGAGTTTTTGGAGGCCGACCTCCCACCCCACATGTCCTCTTCAACATTTTTTGTTCTCTTGGTTTTGTGCCCACCCAAACTTTTTTCATGCTTTGGGTACCTTGAGGTATATCCCCAACCCAAAAAACTCTTATATTATGATGATTATGTTGGTTATTGGATTCACCCAACAAAATTATATTTAACAATACACATATTCATAGATTTGGTTCCCCATGCTCAATGCTCACCCAAATATAGCTATATTTTGGGTTTTTTCCCTTATCCAAGCATCGTGTCATCAACCTAGGGTCTCCACTAATATATTCTAACTAGATACTAGAATCTCCTTGATCAAATTTGATGGAAAAATGAATAGAGATATTCTAGACTCTTAGATATGTATCCTAGTAATTTATTTTAAAACATGCTCATTTATAGTTGGGGATTGCTGCTTGATTCCTATAGATAACCACTTAGAGGGACTTGTCATCATCATCATCAAAATCATCATCACCATCACCATAATCATCAACGTCTTCATCATCATCATCACCATCTTCATCACCATCTTCATCATCATTGTCATCTCTAGGTTCCTCATCAACATCAACATCATCATCATCATCTTCATCACCATCACCAACACCATCACCATCACCATCACCATCACCATCTTCTTCGTCATCATCATCATCATCATCTTCATCACCATAACCATCATCATCAATGTCTTCATCATCATCACAATCTTCATCATCATTGGCATCTCTAGGCTCCTCATCAACATCTCCATCATCATCATCTTCTTTATCATCATCATCTTCATCACCATCACCATCACCATCACCATCATCATCAACATCACCATCACCATCTCCATCATCATCAACATCTCCATCATCATCATCTCCTTCCTCATCAACATCAACATCATCATCATCATCATCATCTTCATCACCATCACCATCATCATCAAGGTCTTCATCATCATCACCATCATCATCATCATCATGAACATCCTCATCATCATTGTCATCTCTAGGTTCCTCATCAACATCTCCATCATCACATCTTCTTCGTCATCATCATCATCATCTTCATCACCATAACCATCATCATCAACGTCTTCATCATCATCATTAACTCTAACTCTAACCCTAATTCAATTTCTTTCTATAACTCTAACCCTAACCCTCACCCAAACCCTAGCACTAAACCATCTTCTTCATCAGCACTAGCACCATCACCAGCACCATCACCATCACCATCACCATCATCATCAACATCTTCATCATCATCACCATCATCATCATCATGAACATATTCATCATCATTGTCATCTCTAGGTTCCTCATCAACATCTCCATCATCACATCTTCTTCGTCGTCACCATCATCATCAATGTCTTCATCATCATCACCATCTTCATCATCATCATTAACTCTAACTCTAACCCTAATTCAATTTCCTTCTATAACTCTAACCCTAACCCTCACCCAAACCCTAGCACTAAACCATCTTCATTATCATCATCATCATCATCTTCATCACCGTCATCATCATCATCAACATCTTCATCATCATCACCATCATCATCATCATCAACATCTTCATCATCATTGTCATCTCCAGGTTCCTCATCAACATCTCCATCATCATCATCTTCTTCATCATCATCATCTTCATCATCATCACCATCACCATCACCATCACCATCACCATCACCATCACCATCACCATCATAATCAACGTCTTCATCATCATCATGAACATCTTCATCATCATTCTCATCTCTATGTTCCTCATCGACATCTCCATCATCACATCTTCATCATCATCATCATCATCATCATCATCACCACCACCGTCATCATCAATGTCTTCATCATCATCACCATCTTCATCATCATTGTCATCTCTAGGCTCCTCATCAACATCTCCATCATCATCATCTTCTTCGTCATCATCATCATCATCGTCATCACCATCACCATCATCATCAACATCTTCATCATCATCACCATACTGAGCAAAACCCTAGTTTCCAAAATGGACATACAAGGTGACACTTGGGCCATGGCACTAGAGGAGAGGGGCACCCTTAGCACTATCCCGATGTCCTGAATCCAACAGAGTTGACGATTTGTCGATTCGAGCCACGGTCGTCATTCCATGGCTCGTTCTGTCTCGCATCCAAAAGGCCTTCAGGGACACCTACTGGATACCTGTCGGGGGCATAAAATTCCAACCGTGCAACAAAATCAGGTTCCGAGGAGTCCTGCAAGTGTGTCTAGGGAGGTTCTAGCTGGGAATGCTATCCATACGTGCCCGGTCGACGATTTTGAAAATTTGACCCCAATGTGCAAAAATTGCACACTCCCGTACTAAGCAAAACCCTAGTTTCCAAAATGGACGTACAAGATGACACCTGGGCCACGACACCGGAGGAGAGGGGCACCCCTAGCACTATCCCGAAGTCCTGAATCCAACGGAGTCGATGGTTTGCCGATCTGAGCCACGGTCATCATTCTATGGCTCGTTCCGTCTCGCATCCAAAAGGCCTTTAGGGACACCTACTGGATACCTATCGGGGGCATAAAATTCCAACCGTGCAACAAAATCGAGTTTCGATGAGTCCTGCAAGTGTGTCTAAGGAGGTTCTAGCTGGGAACGCTAGCCATACGTTCCTGGTCAACAATTTTGCAAATTTAACCCCAGTGTGAAGGCCATGCCAATTCGCTCAAGGGGGCCATTTCTCATCCGGAGGCCCTCGGGCATGCGTGGACACCGTGGACAGGTCCACAATGGCCACTTGGACCTGTGGGAACCGACGGAATGCAAGTTCACTCGTCGATTTGGCTTTTGTGGCCCTAGAGCAAATCCCCAAAGTGTCCATGAATGGCCCCGGGAAACCCGACTAGACTGCCCGTAGTAGCCAAACCGTGGTTCCGTTCGCAAATCCAACGATGGAGGTACAAGATGACACCTGAGCAAAACCCTAGTTTCCAAAATGGACGTACAAGATGACACCTGGGCCACAGGACTAGAGGAGAGGGGCACCCCTAGCACTATCCTGATGTCCTGAATCCAACGGAGTTAACGGTTTGTCGATCCGAGCCATGGTCGTCATTATGAGGCTCGTTCCATCTCGCATCCAAAAGGCCTTTAGGGACACCTACTGGATACTTGTCGGGGGCATAAAATTCTAACCATGCAACAAAATCCGGTTCCAGGGAGTCCTGTAAGTGTGTCTAGGGAGGTTCCAGCTAGAAAATCTAGCCATACGTGCCCGGTTGACGATTTTGCAAATTTGACCCCAATGTGCAAAAATTGCACACTCCCGTATTGAGCAAAAACCTAGTTTCCAAAATGGACGTACAAGATGACACCTGGGCCATGGGACCAGTGGAGAGGGGCACCCCTATCACTATCCCAACGCCCTAAATCCAACGGAGTTAATGGTTTGTCGATTCAGCCACGGTCGTCATTCTATGGCACGTTCCATCTTGCATCTAAAAGGCCTTCAGGGAGACTTGCTAGATACCTACCGGGGGCATAGAATTCCAACCGTGCAACAAAACCAGGTTCTGGGGAGTCCTGTAAGTGTTTCTAGGAAGGTTCCAGCTGGGAACGCTAGCCATACGTACCCGGTAGATGATTTTTCAAATTTGACCCTAGTGTGAAGGCCATGCCAATTCGCTCAAGGGCGCCATTTATCATCCGGAGTCCCTCGGGTGTGCGTGGACACCATGGACAGGTCCACAATGGCCACTTGGACCTATGGGAGCCGACGGAATGCAATTTTGCTCATCGGTTTGGGTTCCGTGGCCCCAGAGCAAATCCCCAAAGTGTCCATGAATGGCCCCGGGGTGCCCAACTAGACTACCCGTAGCAGCCAAATCGTGGCTCCGTTCGCGAATCCGACGATTCCGGTGGCTTTGGGACGCTGAGGCCATTCATGGACACTTTGGGGATTTGCTCTGGGGCCATGGAACCCAAACCAGTGAGCGAAATTGGATTTCGTCGGCTCCCACAAGTCCACGTGGCAATTGTGGACCTATCCACGGTGGCCATGCACGCCCGGGGGCCTCCGGACGAGAAATGGCCTTCTTGAGCGAATTTGGAATGGCCCTCACTCAACAAAACCTAGCTCCGGAGATGGCTCATTGGCACCACTTCCGGGTCTTCAAGGCACGTTGTGGGGGACCCCTAGCTGAAACCCGATGACCGAGATCCACCCGAATCGACGGATTCGCGAAGGGAGGCATGGTTTGGATGCTACGGGCATTCTAGTCAGGCACCCCAGGGCCATTCAAGGACACTTTGGGGATTTGCTTCGGGGCCACGGAAGCCAAACCGGCGAGCAGACTTGGATTCCGTCGGCTCCCACAGGTCCACGTGGCCATTGTGGACCTGTCCATGAAGGCTACGCATGCCCAGGGGCCTCCGGATGAGAAATGACCCCCTTGAGCGAATTTGGAATGGCCCTCACTCAGCAAAACCCTAGCTCCGGATATGGCCCATTGGCTTCGCTTCTGGGTCTTCAAGGCATGTTGTGGGGGGGGGCCTAGCTGAAACCTGGTGTCTCGGATCCACCGGAATCAAGGAATTTGCGAACGGAGCCACGGTTTGGCTGCTATGAGTATTCTAATCGGGCACCCCGGGGCCATTTAAGGACACTTTGGGGATTTGCTCCGAGCCATGAAGCCGAAATTGATGAGCGAACTTGGATTCCATCGGCTCCTGCAGGTCCATGTGGCCATTGTGGACCTGTCCACGGTGGCCATGCATGCCCAGGGGCCTCCGGACGAGAAATGGCCCACTTGAGCAAATTTGGAATGGCCCTCACTGAGTAAAACCCTAGCTCCGGAGATGGTCCATTGGCACCAGTTCCGGGTCTTCGAGCACGCTGTTGGGGGTCCCCTAGTTGAAACTCGATGTCCCGGATCCATCAGAATTGGCGTATTCGCGAACGGAGCCACGTTTTGGCTGCTACAAGCATTCTAGTTGGGCACCTTGGGGCCATTCAAGGACACTTTGGGGATTTGCTCCGGGGCCACGGAACCCAAACCGACGAGCGGACTTGGATTCTGTTGGCTCCTACAGGTCGATGTGGCCATTGTGTACCTGTCCACGGTAGCCATGCATGCCCGGGGGCCTCCAGATGAGAAATGCCCCCCTTGAGCGAATTTGGAATGGCCCTCACTGAGCAAAACCCTAACTCTGGAGATGGCCCATTGGCACCGCTTTGGGGTCTTCGAGGCACGCTGTGGGGGGTCCCCTAGCTGAAACCCAGCATCCCGGACCCACTGGAATCGTCGGATTCACGAATGGGGCCACGGTTTGGATGCTACAGGCATTCTAGTCAGGCACCCCAGGGCCATTTAGGGACACTCTAGGGATTTGCTCCAAGGCCATAGAACCCAAACAAGCGAGGGAACTTGGATTATGTCTCCTCCCACAGGTCCACATGGCCATTATGGACCTATACACAGTGGCCACACACGCTCGGGGGCGTCCAGACAAGAAATGGCCCCTTGAGCAAATTTGGAATGACCCTCACTGAGCAAAACCCTAGCTCTGGAGATGGCTCATTGGCACCGCTTCCGGGTCTTCGAGGCATGCTGTGGGGGGTCCCCTAGCTAAAACCTAGCGTCCCAGACCCACCGAAATCGTTGGATTCGTGAACGGAGCCATGGTTTGGCTGCTACAGGCATTCTAGTCGGTTACCCCGAGGTCATTCAGGGACACTTTGGGGATTTGCTCCAGGAAGAAGATGTGATGATGCAGATGTTGATGAGGAACCTAGAGATGACAATGATGATGAAGATGTTCATGATGATGATGATGGTGATGATGATGAAGATGTTGATAATGATGGTGATGGTGATGGTGATGGTGATGATGAAAAAGATGGTTTAGTGTTAGGGTTTGGGTGAGGGTTAGGAATAGAGTTATAGAAGGAAATTGAATTAGGGTTAGAGTTAGAGTTAATTATAATGATGCAGATTGTGATGATGATGAATACGTTGATGGTGATTGTGATGGTGATGGTGATGGTGAAGAAGATGGTTTAGTGCTAGGGTTTGGGTGAGGGTTAGGGCTAGAGTTATAGAGGGAAATTGAATTAGGGTTAGAGTTAGAGTTAATGATGATGATGAAGATGATGAAGACGTTGATGATGATGGTGATGGTGATGGTGATGGTGATGATGATGGTGATGGTGATGGTGATGATGAAGAAGATGTGATGATGGAGATGTTGATGAGGAACCTAGAGATGACAATGATGATGAAGATGTTCATGATGATAATGATGGTGATGATGATGAAGACGTTGATGATGATGGTGATGGTGATGGTGATGGTGATGGTGATGGTGATGATGAAGAAGATGGTTTAGTGCTGGGGTTTGGGTGAGGGTTAGGGTTAGAGTTATAGAAGGAAATTGAATTAGGGTTAGAGTTAGAGTTAACAATGATGATGAAGATGGTGATGATGATGAAGACGTTGATGATGATGGTGATGGCGATGAAGATGATGATGATGATGACGAAGAAGATGTGATGATGGAGATGTTGATGAGGAACCTAGAGATGACAATGATGATGAAGATGTTCATGATGATGATGATGGTGATGATGATGAAGACGTTGATGATGATGGTGATGGTGATGGTGATGGTGATGGTGAAGACGATGGTTTAGCGCTAGGGTTTGGGTGAGGGTTAGGTATAGAGTTATAGAAGGAAATTGAATTAGGGTTAGAGTTAGAGTTAATGATGATGATGAAGATGGTGATGATGATGAAGACACTAATGATGATGGTGATGGTGATGAAGATGATGATGATGATGACGAAGAAGATGTGATGATGGAGATGTTGATGAGGAACCTAGAGATGACAATGATGATGAAGATGTTCATGATGATGATGATAGTGATGATGATGAATACGTTGATGATGATGGTGATGGTGATGGTGAAGAAGATGGTTTAGTGCTAGGGTTTGGGTGAGGGTTAGGGTTAGAGTTATAGAAGGAAATTGAATTAGGGTTAGAGTTAGAGTTAACAATGATGATGAAGATGGTGATGATGATGAAGATGTTGGTGATGATGATGAAGACGTTGATGATGATGGTGATGGTGATGAAGATGATGACGAAGAAGATGTGATGATGGAGATATTGATAAGGAACCTAGAGATGACAATGATGATGAATATGCTCATGATGATGATGATGGTGATGATGATGAAGGCGTTGATGATGGTGGTGATGGTGATGGTGAAGAAGATGGTTTAGTGCTAGGGTTTGGGTGAGGGTTAGGGTTAGAGTTATAGAAAGAAATTGAATTAGAGTTAGAGTTAGAGTTAGAGTTAATGATGCTGATGAATATGGTGGTGATGATGAAGACGTTGATGATGATGGTGATGGTGACGAAGATGATGATGATGATGACAAAGTAGATGTGATGATGGAGATGTTGATGAGGAAACTAGAGATGACAATGATGATGAAGATGTTCATGATGATGATGATGATGGTGATGATGATGAATACGTTGATGATGATGGTGATGGTGATGGTGATGGTGATGGTGAAGAAGATGGTTTAGTGCTAAGGTTTGGGTGAGGGTTAGGGTTAGAGTTAGAGTTATAGAATGAAATTTAATTAGGTCATTTCTCTAATGTACATTTTATATTAATGGTATGACTTGGTTTAAGGTGGTGCTCTGAAATAGATATTTAATTATGAAATATTTAATAAGACATTAATTAAATTTAAGATAAGTGTATTGTTGAATATAGTGAGCATTGAGCATGGGGAACCAAGTCTATGAATATGTGTATTGTTAAATATAATTTTGTTGGGTGAAGCCAATAACCAACATAATCAACATAATATAAGGGTTTTTTGGGTTGGGGATATACCTCAAGGTACCCAAAGCATGAAAAAAGTTTGGGTGGGCACAAAACCAAGAGAACAAAAAATGTTGAAGAGAACATGTGGGGTGGGAGGTCAGCCTCCAAAAAATCAAGAATTGACATTAGTGAGGTAGGTCTAAAGCAACTTCTCTCATACCAAATGAGAGAAGTGGTAGGTAAGTCTCTAGGTCTCTAAAGCAACTTCTCTCATACCAAATGAGGTAGGTCTAAAGCGACTTCTTTTGTGGAGTGGTGTTGCATTTTGAAGTTCCCTTGGTCATTGTGTTCTAGTTGCATTGTTGGTTTTGGCTATTTGTTCCCAATGTTAGGAGTTTTTCTTTTTTTTTCTTTCTTTAACGTGTGTGTAGAACTCTAGGCATTCATCTAAAATTTTCCCAATCTATCTATCCAAGTGTCATTATGTATCATTATCCAAGCTATATCTACATATTCATACACATAAATGGAAAGTGAGAAAGGGGAGAATGTAACTTTAGAGCCATCAATAATTAGCCTTTTATTAATCACTAACAAATATTTATTTTTACAATGTATACCTCCAGTCAACTCTTTATCCTAGTTGACTAGTTGAATAAAGCTCCTACAACAATGCCAATAGAGGATTTTCAACACAAGGGATGGGTCTCTAGACCTCGAGCATGGTGATTAAAAAATATAAAGGTTATTAGGACCTAAATGAATATTTGCATGCTCATGAGCCATGAACAAGTCCTTGAATCACTACACAAGCTCTCTAGATGGGATACATGGCCTTTGTTTTGGATATGGATTCCATTTGGAGGTTTTGTGCACTAAGGATGGGCCTTTAGGTATTGACAATGATAAGGTTAGGACATATGAGGCCTCAAATAGAATATAAATTTTTTAAGGATATTATCCATCAAGATTCCCTCAACCCCCAGACATGCCCTTTAAAATAATTTTTTTTATCTTTGAGTGTGATATGGGTGCCAACATGAGGTTTTGACTACCAAGGATGGATCTTGGCATCTTGACCATGGTTGAGGTGATGACAATGAGGTTCATATGAATCCAATGAATCTTCCATGGATCATGGGGTAAAATGATGTCTTGGAACATTGAGTTGACTATGTTCAATATGTGTCTTAACGTCAAAAAATCCAAGATACTTAAATTATAAAGAGTGATTATCAATATTACCAAAACATTGAAGACATTATCAACACTAAGGGTCTATGCCAACTTGTGCAAGTAGTAGTTCAACACATTAACCATGCTTTCATTAAAGGCACATACTAACACACAAAGAACGATCCATATGTAACTACATTAACAATTCTCTTTTATTGCTCGATCCAATTGCACCTATGCACACCCCTCATGTTTGAACTAATTCAAGTGATATGGTTAACCCTTCCATCCAAGCACACATATGAACTTCTCATATATCTAGGTTAATTTGATAATATGTGATGTAATGCTTGTTAGAATTGACTATTATAACCATTACAAGGTTAAGTATGGAAGAAGTCATCGTCTCCTATTTATTTTTTTGTAGCCCTAAAGTCACAACACTTTGTAATGTAAATATCACTCCTTACTTTGCTTGGTTAGGTATGTTGTTGCTGAAAGGAAAAGATGCAAGACCCATTCAAATACAAGGGACTCATATTGAGGTCACTTGGTGTCTAGAAATAACATCTATATGTATGTGAAAACTTTTCCATGACATTGTTATTGAAGACAAAATCATGTATGCAAAAATATAATCAAAGACAAAGTCATATAGACAAGTGCAGATCCATCTATTAATATGGAAAAATCATCCAATCATGTACATTTTTTGGAAAAATGGAACATCGTTCCCAATGTCTATATAATGGCAACTCGTGCCCTGTACAAAATATGGCAACTCGTGCCCTATACAAAATATGGCCCATGGTGCCCTATACAAAATATGGCAACTCATGCTCAAAATGCCACATCGTGGCTAGTGTACATAAGAGGGTCTCTCAATCCTCCTGCCCACCCTCAAAGCTCCCAGGTGCATCTCCAAAATCGATCTTCCTCTTCTTCGTGATAGAGGAAGCCGGGTCTTTCGGGCGTCTTGGACCACGTCCCCCTGAGCCCTGAAACGACAATAATAATATGTCAACTTTTCCTAGCAATTATACAAATATAAAACATAATTTAAAAATAAAAATAGTTTTTAAATCTTAGATAACTCACCGCATGTGAGACTGTAAGTCATGAGAAGGTCTCCCTGCTCCGTGCTCCTAGTCTCTCAGCAATGCCACCCTGCAACATTTAGAACAATCAAATAAATGATGAAATTAGATGCATATAGTAATTTTCGTTAAAATTCAACGAGATTTTCATAAACTAGTCAATCTCACCATGAACACAACCGGTTGGTCTTCAGGGATGGCGGATGAGCAGTCGACTGGACAACCTGCTCTGATGCTATGGTGGACGGTATAGGGGAGGATGTAGCCACATCGACGGTGGCTACACCACTGGGGCGCACAGTGGAAGAAGGGGGGGTGGCAGAAGGAGGCATGGACTGGGGTGGGCGAAGTGGAGGTGCATGTCTAGGGCTATAAACCCCAATTGGCTGTAGTATGGATCAGGGCACCCTGGAAGGGGAAGCGAGTGTGGTGGGGGAATGTAGGGGGGGGCGAGGTCTGTGTTGCGGTGGAGGGATGGGTGACTGTGGATGGGTGGTGTGTCGTGGTCAAATGGGGGAGGTTGGGAACATGGGAAACTGATACGGAGGTGGAGCTGAATATGAAATGTAAGGGGAAGCTAGATGGAGTTGTGGTGCTATATAGGAGGGGGGGAGGCTAGTTGGAAGGGGGTGGGGAGGGATGCATGGAATGGGGCATGTATTCCAGGGGATACAACTGGCATATAAGGTGTCCAAAAGGCCGGGGAGGGAGGAATAACGGCACTGCCAGGCCCAGGTGCTCGCACCTACATTCACATTTATACCCTCATAGTTTAATATAGAAAAATATAAATATACACGGACAAGTCATCATATTTGAAATTAAATTTATGCTTTAATACACACGATACCTACGCACGTGGAGATCTGTTGATCCTCGGTGGTGATGGCTGGTCGCTGGAGCCTGCGGACACCTATACGAACATTACAATTTTTAGACTGAATTTATAAAAACAATATTAACAATATTAAACACAATGCAAATGAGAATGACAACAATGGTACTTAAAAAACATGACTGCAATTAATTTATATTCAAGTTAGATGATAGTGGTTTGATGGGCTTTGGATATTATATAACATTTTTATTGTATTGGTGAAGTCCATTTGTTCAAGACTTGGTAAAGAACATGGTTGTGGGGATCATGTCCTTTGACCCACAATGGATTGGGCCCATGATAATTTGGCAAAGAAGGTTGACAATTTATGCTTGAAGTGTTTGATGGCCAAAGTTGTCATTAATGACAACACGTTAAGGACAAAGGGGAAAGTGATGACATGCCAAAGACTTGACTGTACAAATGGTAAACATGACAAGCTTTGATGACTTGACAAGTTGCAAGAAAGCATGACAAGTGTAGAAGACTTGACAAAGTGGAGACATGACAAAGGATTGATGACAAGGACTTGATAATGACATTGATGACAATACATTAATGACAAAGACATGGAAGAGTTAAGAACATGGAACATACACATTATGGAAAGCACAATGGAGATGGTGACATGGTTTGAGGGATGGAAAAGGTGACAAGTATGACAAACATGGCAAGCATGACAAGTGTTTATGACAAGCATGGAAGAAGTACATGGCAAGCTAAGGACAAGAAGGTGACATGGCATGGCCATAATTAAATAAATCATATTTGATTTATTTAATCATCTTAATTATAAAACTATAAATAGAAGACAAGTTTCATAGAAGACAACTTTCATTTTTAAGGAAGCAATGTGTGAAGATTTTGGGAGATTGAGGAGAGCTTGATGAATATGGTTGTCTATTATTGTCATTGATGACAACATTAATGGCAAACTTTAAGCTTGAAGAACACATGGCATAAGGACATGTCAACAAAGGTTGATTTGGTGGACAAAGTGATGGGCATTGGAGCCATTGGCACACCTATGAGCCAAGAGTCAAATGACCCATACTGTGGTCATTTGAAGATGATTTGGACAAGGAGAGTACATGGTAAAGATAACTTGGATGACATGGTGACAAATGGAAAAGCATCAATAACACACATGGCATTGGTCAAGCACAGGAAGAGCAAGCAAGCATTGGATGGTAGTCTGAGGATGAAGGACACTGCGGGCATCACCAAAACCCCATCTGCGGGCTCATCATTGGTCAAGTAAGAATAACAAATTTTGGAAATTAATCTCCCATTTCTATAATCATTAGAGGTCTAGAATGCCTAAAGTGAACATGAACAAATGTTTCTAGTTTTCTTATGTTTTCATGTTTTATAAGGTTTCATTTTTGTTTGGTTGGATTATATGAATTTATAGCTCTCTAATAATTTAGACAATATGATAAACACAACTGTAAAATACGATGATAATATGGTAATTACTCAGTGTTAATTAATTTGTAATTACTGAACACAAATTACTCGTAACAAGATCTAATTATTCAAAGTAAAGAAGTTACCTGTGTGTATGGTGCCGCAATCTCCTCTGCTGTTGCCATGGATCGGTCGAGGTTAAAGGAACCGATGTCCTCCCACTTGGAGGATGGAGACTCGAGCCTGAATAACTGTACATTAAAACAAATAAATTCAAAAATGTGTAATTCAAAGTTAAATATATTAAACAATATGATATCAAATAAAATACAACAAATACTTGAACATTAAATGAAACAATAGCTAAACTGATCCATGTAGCTCCTTGTGGCATGCTACTGTGTAAGACCATGGAAAGAATGACCATAGTGAGAACAACGATGTGTCATTGTTCCAGTAGCACTAGAAGGCCCCGCCTGGGTTCCACCTGTACCTGGCATGTCCCGGCCACCACCCATAGATGGTGCAACTGTGTCTGTCTGATCGATGTCCTCCCAGCTCTGTGAAGACATAGCCACAAATGTGGTATGTCTAAGCAAATGATGTGTGGCACGCCTAACTGAGTCATCAATCCCATCTAGGCCGCTACCAAACCCGGGTGGCTAAGGAGGGGGTTTTGGCTCTCTCCTGGGTGCAAGAGGTCCTCTAAGTGGGTTGTGGTGGGCCTGAGGTGGATCTTGGGCAGAGCCAAAACCGACACCCTGAAACTCAGTGATGTCAAAATAGTTGACATGGTATCCTATCTCAAACTTAGCCCACAATTTCTGAAGGAAATACTATGGGACCTCCAAATTGTTGCACGGGGGCCTGTCAAACACCATGAACCATCTCTTTCTCTAGTTATCTCTCCATGGCTGGTAAATACACCAATCCATGCAAGCCTGTTTCCTCCTCACATCTGGAGGCTGTCCTGTCGAGGGAACTATGAATTTGCTACACAACTGAACTTTGGTGATGTTGAGGTCTTTTATCTGTTCTTTGGACATCCTAGTGGAGTAGTGTTCCCTCATTCGAGCCCTGTATTGGCTCAGATTTGTGATTTCGCTGTATGCAATGTTGATGGATTCGATAATGTTTTGCAATGATGAAGCCAAGGAAACCCGAGAGGGTTCCTTGGTGCTCTTCAATTCATTGCTCAATACCCTTAATTCATTTAAATCTTGGTGTAATTGGTCTTCGGGGTTTTCATTCGGTTCATTGTCCGTTCCAATGTTGTCTTCTGAAGGTTAGGTTTCATTGGTTTCATCTGATGGTTCATGTGTGTTTGTCATCTTGTTAGGTGTTTATGGCCTGCAATGAATTTTTTTTGGTTTTTTAATGGATTGTGAATTTTTTTTAAAATTAAAATTGAAATGCAAAACAAAACAAAAAAAACAAAAACAACAACAAATGAATGCTTCTTTGCGCACCTACCTGGAGACAATGCTGGCAAGGTGGTGGAGGTGTGAATTGGTGGCAAATTCAGAGCTCACGGGAGCTCAAGGACGTGTTCGCGAGGTGCTTGTTTGGCCTCCGTGCGCTCGCAGGTTTGTTGAAAATGACAAACCCGTGAGCTCTATTTTTTTTAATAAAAAAAACAGGTGCGAGCACGCGTCATTAACGCGTGTGCACCCTTTTGTGCGTATGCGTTAATAATGTGTGCGCGTGCCTTTTGTTCACCTGGATGTTCGGCATTACCGAAGCCACGACGCGTGCGCACATTTGGAAGCGCGTGCACGTCGATTTTGTTTTGCACTCACGCGCTGTTGTTGCGGACTTTTTGGGTACCAGCTTCGTGCGGGTACCCAGTGGTTTGATAGAGGCTTGGTGTTCTTCTTGCTCTAGTGCATTTTGGTAGGTGTGTTGTGTCGGATTTTTTGTGGCCATTGAAGATTAGTTTTTGTTTCAATGTAGTGTTTATATCGGGCATTGAGGACATGGTCTCTATTGTTCATTTTCTAGGGTCTTCATTTGTTGTTGTTACTGGTGTGGTGGAGTTCAGTGATTGTTGGAGGCTTTGGATTCTTTGAATGGTGGTGCGGTTTGGTATTTTGGTTATTCTATTGGGAGTGGGTTCTAATACATTCTTTTTTGGTGTGGCTTGGAGCAATGGAGTTTGATGTTTGATGAAGGCTTGGGGATATTCATGTTCTAGTGCGGCCTTGGTAAGTCAATGTAGTTTCTTTATGTCTTGAAGTTTGGCATTTTGTGTTCGTTATGATGTTGTTGAGGTTTGTGTTGGTTTACCAATGTTGGGTTCTAGTGTGTTGATGTTCGTTGTGGCTTGGTTGGGTGGAGCTGCGGGTGGAGCTTGGCATTCCATAGATGGTCTGCATTCTCTAGGTTATGTTGCAGTTTGGTCTTTAGGCTTTTGTTGTGTATGTTATTAGGTGTGGACTCTACTATAATTGTTGTTCATAATTTATTGCTAGTATTAATTCTTTGGTATGTCAATGTAGCTCTTTTGGTTTATAAGATTTGTAACGTGTTACACAGTTTTCCATCCTGTGTTCATTCTAGTGTCATTGGCATTCACATTTGTTTGGCAATAAACTTGAAGCGGAATCAAGGACAGTTTGAAGGACTCTGATAGTTGCTCAAGATTGCTGGAGCATGCAGAAATCAATCACTGATGGTACCTACAAATAGTGAAACATAGATAAGCATACGTTACTGTGTTAAATTATATGCAATATGGTTGTGATCCCTTGGTCAATTCGAAAATTACTCTTTTGGGGGATAAAGTTTCATTTGGTTCCGGATGGTATGTTTGATCGCTGAAGATATGTCTTTTTACCTGGTGTTATTCATGTATTTATAAAACTGAAAACTTTAGACGATCCAAGGCAAGAAAATTATATTGCTCAATTTGCGGAAGCATTACTACGCTCAAATATTAGGGTTTGAAGCCAATATATATATACAGAGATCTAGGAATGTCTCCTTCTCCGTCTACGTTGTCGTATAACCGACCTACTGATGGCCTTGGTGATTATATTTGAGAATGAGGGTGTGTAATTTTCTGGAAGATGACGGTCAGATTGCTGGTTTTGAATGAATGGAACAACCACGGCCGTGAAGAATATAACCATTACCACAAATTGTTATGTATCACAGATCGAGTCGTGACGAGAAATCACTAAGCAACGAAGAGGAGCAGAAAAGGATCTTCATATCCATTGGAGAAGATGTAAAATTGTTGTAAAAAAGTAGTAGTCGTAGAGAAAAAAGAAGCCCACTGCTACTGATGTAAAGAAATAATATCGCTGCAAAGTATGTCCTATGGTTTTGTGCATGAGTATGTCCTATGGTTTTGTGCAGACCATGAAGAATATTTCGTGCTACGAGGAATGCTTGTAGCCTATTCACATAAAAATTGGAGAGTAAGAATCTTTATATATTATTTTGCATTGGTATATTTTTATTTTTTTTGAGTGATTGCATGGTGTATCGATATTTACTTTTAAAATGTTTTCATATAAAACAAATGATAAGTAATGGGATGCATAATGCACACGTCATTTTAAGGAAGTTTTCAGGTTGTGATATTAAAAAGGCTCTTTTGAATATATAAAAGGTTCCTTTGAATGAAGGATTCGGTAGTACTTAAAGAAGTTTTGGTAACTCTTGAGATCCTGCCATACATCAAGCATTTGCAAAGTATCTTCAAATCCAGATTGAAGATAGGAATGATATTGCAGTCATTGCTATTGCCATAATTAAATTACATCAGCAGAAAAATAAAGACAAAGCTTCTAGTATACAAAAGACAAAACATCCCAAGTTTAAAGATCAATTCAACACCTTGTTTGAACTAGAGTTCAAATTTTTATTTTTGCATTATGTATTTTTGCAAGCTTATGAATTTTGGTACTTACTATTGTGTTTGTAGGTTGAATTGAATATACTAAAGACAAAACATCCCAAGTTTAAAGATCAATTCAACACCTTTTTTTGAACTGTGGAGTTCAAATTTTTATTTTTGCATTATGTATTTTTGCAAGCCTATGAATTTTGGTACTTACTATTGTGTTTGTAAGTTGAATTGAAGTATGATTGTATTTGGGTGCATTATTGGTTGAACACAACACCTTTTTACCAAGTTTAAATTTTATGTTGATGAGTTAGTTCTAAGTAAGATCAATGTTTTGATCTTCCTCTATGTATGCATTGTGGAAAGGATACATTGTTCAACAAAATGTTTTATTCTTGAAGAGCTTATGTGGTAAATAGATCAGCGGATAGATTCTTGCTAACATGGGGGCTGAATGGCAGTCAAAAACAAGAGAAACATAAGATTTTGAATAAAGAATTTGCACTTTTCTCACCTTGTCCCTGATAGGGGGGAATAAATATCTAAAGTTTGAAGTCACGTTCCAAGTTTTAAAGTATTGTTGTGAGCTTGTGAACAAATGAGAATCAAATATGCAACCTTGCTCCTAAATTTTGAAGATAGAGTGAAAGTCAAAATTTTCAGAACCATCATTTGAGTAGAACACGTGAGAGTCTACTTGTTTTATTGAAAGTTTTCGGTAATCTTTAAACCATCTTTTCATGGTTCTTGGTACAATTTTTGTGATCAGTAGAGGCCATTCAAGCTTCTAGTTGACATGGTTTGTGGTAAACCTAAAACCACCTCATTGTTGTTGACATGGTTAGCGGTCATCCTAAAACCATCTCTTGGTTTGTGGTCATCTTGAAACCACCTTTTGGTAGCTTTTGAGCTCTTGGATAGTTTTATGGTCAACTTAAAACCATTAGTTTATGGTCAACTCGAAACCATGCAACTTAGTAGAAGTCTTACTACTTTTGCTAGATTTTGTTTTAGAGATATTTTAATCATAGTTCGTTAGTTTACCTAACTATTATTTAGTTACATGATAGTTATGGTATTTTTGTATTATATATGTACATCTATGTACTTATTGAAGATGGCTTAATTGCTCATTAATGATTATCGAGTATGTCTTTTTATGCCATTGTTGGTCTTCATGTATTTCTTTATCTTCTTCATATATTTTTCATAATGTGATGTTTAACAGAAGCAACACTCTCACTTGGTTGCTCTATAATATAACCATCGGTTTCTCTATCATATAACCATCTGACATTTTTCCATTGTAGAATTATTTGAGTAGATCATCCTGTTGTGTACAGTTCATAGTTGTTCAGACTGTAGCACCACTAGTACACCCCATAACTCAAAGTTGGATGCTTGCTTTCAAGATTTTCTCTGAACAGTACTTTCCTCAGCCCAACACAACAAAAATATTCTGCTTCTCGGTTTGATTCTTCACCCAAACCCTGGCCACTGTCCATGAACAAAGCTTTGCTCCCACCAACTTATTGTGTATTCCAACTCACTTTCCATGAACACAACTTTGATTCCACCAACTTATTGTGTTTTTAGTTGGAATAGGCATGTGCCTTTCCATATTCGCGTCAATTGCCATTTGGATTAATTTCGCTTTTGCAGTTGGATTTTCAAGGTTCAAGTCTCCAGCAACCCCGTCGAAACCCGCGAGGGTTTTCAAGAACTAAATCCACTGGTCTAGATCTCGAGATACACAAACCACAACAATCTTCATAACTAGGTTTTAGAGATCAAAATACTGAAGTAAACAATTTATGTGTACAAAAACATACAACTTACATATACAGTAAAGTTATAAATAATATAAGATTTAAATTTAATTCTTTTTTTTTATTTAAGAAGAAAAAGTAGCAACTTTTTATTTTTTTGAAAAAGATTTAAGTTTTATTCTTATATAATAATTAATACATAGTTAAATTGTAAAAAATTTAACTATAATTTTTACATTAATTACTTTGATTTTATTTACAATAAACTTTAATCTTAACAATTAAATAAAATACTAATAACATAAATCTTTAAAAATTATAATTAAAAATATATTTAATCAACTTTCTCTTCCCATACTATGTAAAATATTGACCAAACAACTAGTCGATCCATTGTATTGGCATTGACTTTGCCACCATCTTTGACAGTTATAACTGACTCCTTTTACATAATATTATCTCATAGTTTTTTCAGAAGAAAAAAACTACTATTGATATTCTTTAATGAATCAAATAGTACAAAGAGTATTCTGTTTCATATGAAACCAAAAATCCAGCAGCAGAAAATACAAATTCCTGTAATAACATAGTCCATTAAAAGACTAGCTACACAATAACTTTTCTTAGAAGATACAAACAAAATAATAACTGAAAAAGTCAAAAGTTGAAAACTATCCATAGCTGAAAGTACCATATATATCCCTCATCCACAGCACTCTTCAAAAGACAGTGCCAGAGACTAGTCAAAAAAATAAATGTCACCCTGATCTTGGATGACATTGTCCAACCATTCCTCCCAAGTCAGAGTACCTTCAGAACCTTCAAGAGCTTGTTTAGATAGTTTGTCAGCCATAGAGTTGTGTTCCCTATATATATGCTCAAAAGAAATGTTTTGCTGTAGTGAAATTTCCTTTTGTGTGCAAATACGCCACTGGCGAAGATTGGTGACATTTAACTTGAAATCCCCTGCTGCCCATTTGATTGTAACACGCGAGTCACCAAAAAATTTGACATTAACTAAGCCAAAGATATTTGCCATCCTTCAAACGCACCATAAAGCCATAAGCTCAGCTTTCATGTTGCTTCCCACTCCACAATTGAGTCGTATAGAAAAATAATGATTTTCATTGAGAAAAATCACTCCTCCAACTGCACACATCCCATTTTGTGCAGCGCCATAAAAAAAAAGTACCCGCTGAGTCACTTTAAAGGAGAAAAGACTGACTCTATCAACAAGAAGTCTGATCTTCTCATCCTTGTACAAATGAACATCTTCAATGCAATTAAGCTACAGGTCATCAAATCAGGTTGTAGATCCTGGAAAATTGCACAATTTCGCGAGTACCAAACTGCCCAGGCAATAAAGTTTGCTAATGGAAAGAAAGGTTTAGAGTACCTGTACCAATTCAACAAGCAATAGTTGAAGTCTCCAACATCCCAATTTCTATTAATACTTAGCTTAGAAGAATAGAAAGTCCAAACTTTTTTTGTAAAATTGCAATCCACAAATAAGTGTTGAGAAGTTTCAGCAGCAATTGAACATAGACTGCATCTGTTTGGCCCATTCCATCCACGCTTCATAAGATTGTCCCAAGTCTTAAGCTTATCTTGGAGAACTAACCATAAAAAGCATTTCATCTTTAAAGGGACTTTCAACTTCCATAATCTCTTGTACCACTAGTTTTGTGGATAAATAAATCTGTCTTGAATAATTTTGTGGTAAGCAGTCTTTGCTGTGATAATCCCAAAGTTGGGATTCCCCTCCAAACCAAAATATCACTTTCCTCATTAATTTTTACTCGTGCTGAATTAAGATTTCTGACTGATATTTTGTAGGAATCTTCAATGTATAATTATGGGACCATCATGGTTAAAGGAATTCAGAATATTTTTAGATTATGTGCTATTAATGTATCTTAAAGGTGATGGTGGATTTGCCTTGGAAAGAGCGGTGCATTCTTTTATAACATGGAAATATGTAGGATGATGAAGAAAGGTTGGGGCCGCAAAAACCTAGTAGGGAGGAACTCATTTTTCTAGGCTTAACCTTATAAACAGATAATTTCAAAATGAGCTGTTTAAAAATTTTACTATTTGAGTTGGAATAGATAAAATTTGGTTGTAATTTTTCAAAATTTAATTTGCAATTGTCAAATTTAGAATTTTGGGTGCCCTAGGAGTTTTTGATGGTAGTTAATCCATTTTTATCATAAAAAATCCCAATAAAACACAACTAAATTTTGATTTTGCAAAATAAAAAAAAAACATTAGATTCCACAAAAATAACCCTAAACTAACAAAGCTGCCAAAAACAGAGGGTAGGAAAAAAAACGAGACAATAGAATGAATGAAAAAATCAAGTGGAAGAAGAATGGAAAAGTGCATAGATGGAATGTCTGGACTTATTTTGTAACTGCCAAGTCCAACGACCAAACCGCATTTTTCATTTATATTGACGAATCACGAGGATAATGGAAAAGTACATAGAAGGACTGGATCGACTTGACTCTGCCGATTACTGATTATAACAGCGATTTCATTTATTTCTAATAAATAATTGAATAGCTTGACTTTACCAATTAACAATCATCATAGTGAATTAAATTCTACCAATTAACAATCATCACAGTGAATTAAATTCTAATGAACAATGGAATATAAAAAGTGAAAGGATTGATTGTCTTGACTTGACTTGACTTTGCCTGTTACCCATTTCCAAAGTAAACTCATTCATTTCGAATCACAAATAATTTTAATGATGCCGGAATCTTTATAAGTTAAATTCGTAGCAATGTTTTGAGTGTCACATTCTTTTACAGTTTCATGAACAATGTAAATATTCTTTCTGTAAGTAGTTTTCTGTACTAATGGTTAATGTAAAAAGATGGTCGTTTGAGTTAATATTTGAAACAAATTGATAATGGCAAATTAAAGTTTAAAGGAGATATGAAAAACAAATTATGTAAACCTGAAAGACATATTTTCACATGCCATTCAACATGAAGTATGGCACATACTTAGTCTAAAAGCATAGAAGTATTAATGGACAAATAAATAATACATATATTTAAAGAAAATAACATACAAAAATAATACATATATTTAAAGAAAATAAAATATATAGAAAATTTATTAATGATCTCAAATTTTTATAGGTTTTTCAAGTCTTTTACTGGATTATTAGCCAATATATTGTAGGTGATCTTTGTTGCCTTTTTAACTAATATATAATTTTCCAAGTTTTTAAAGGAAATCACTAAGAAACATTGTGGACCTCTATGTTTTCCAAATACTTTTGGAGTGGTTCAAGATTACAAGACATAAATTTCTAAAAGATAATAATCAAGTTCTTTGAGCCTAAACCTAAAAACTACAAAGAGTGAATGATACAACATCTTTCATCATTTTGTAAATAGAAAAACATGGAGCTATATAGTGTTTCAAGATTATATGTCTAAGAAAGAAAACATGAATTCCAAATAACAAATTCATATTCAATTTCTAAACAAATCATAGTTGTGGTTATAAAGAGAAAAGAATTCAACCAACACAAAAAGGAGTTGTGCATATCCTCTATAACCTTCAGTTGAATTGAATGTGCTAATCAGATAGATACAAATCATCATTGGTCCTTAGAATATCTAACCAAAGCTTCATTTTTTTGTCAAGGATCCCAAATAGGCACTTGGCCAAAAACTTGTCAATGTGTACACAATAGTTGTTGCAATAAAAAAATTGGAAATGGATGCCAATTCACATATTTAAAAAGAGGTTGGTATATGTGGAGACAAATTCACAAAACAAGAGTTGCTATATAGAAAAAATTGTTGGCTTCCAAGTATCATTTAGTTCTATATATTGTCCTATATAATAGATTTAGTTTATCCTATAAATGGTTCGAAGTCCTCAATTAACACCATATTTACAAATGTTTGAATATCCAATGCAATTATGTGGCTCATAACTCACATGAATTCACAAAGAACGTAATTGTGTCCATTCATGCTCAAGTACGCAATAAAACATGTTTAGTGACTCTACTTAGAACATCAAGATTCAAAATACACTTACGAATGTTATTTCCAAATAAACACTTGCAATTTTAGACAACCAAGTCATAAAATAGTTTGTCAATGTGAATAGTACTTTTTCATCCATTTACCATTAATTATCACTCCAAAGTGCATAAGTATCCATATTTAAACTACATTAATAAAAATTATGGCACTTTATTCTATCTTGCCTAAATATCCAACTCAATTGACCAAGTATAAGAACGAGTAAACTTCAATCATTTTATTTGTTTACCTATCCATGCCCATTCATTTTGTTTGGTATAGCTAAAGGAATTACCACAAATACTTTAACATCTATAGAACCATATGAAAACCAAATGCAAATAGATAATATCATCCTTTTAAACCAAAATGCTATAACCCAAACCATACTATCACCGTTTATATTAAAGTTACAATAAATTTAATAAAAGTTCTACAAAAATTACTTTTATTTACTATTAAATTTTATAATTCCAAAACTTGCTTTCATTTACTATTCAACATTTCTAATAATCCATCCATCATTTTACCATACAAGTTGAAAAAATTATTCATTCGAGGGAATTTATAGTGTTTAAAAGAAATTTGATGAAATCTTGCACCTTATCATTGAAAACTTTGTTTGGAAGCCTTTCAATTCACACTAAAGATTTATCTATCTCTTCTTTATTAATTGGTATTGTTAAACACAACAACATTCCTAAAATAAAAATTATATAATTATTTCCTATCTAATTAAGTTTTGTTTTGTTTTTTTCCTCTCTAATTAAAATGAAGAGAATTCCTACCAGTAAAGTATGTTTCTCTATGAAATATCATAATCCAACTCTTGTAACATGATACTTATTTGCTATAACTTGGGTATGTTATATAATATAGTAATTAGCTAGTAATGCATCCAAAAAAAAATTGACATAATTTGCATTTGTGGTTTATTGTTTAAGTGCAACTTCATTATTCTTGAGCAAATTTTGTTGCATGGTTTCCTTCATGTAGAACATCCTTATCCTTCTTCACCTCCAATCAATTTTCCAAATACTTAATCAATTTCTACTATATATTCCCTTGCAATTTTAGAATCAAAGACATCCTCCATATCAATATCATATACTATTGACTCAACCCCATTTTCCTTCTACTCTATGATAGCTTCATCTTGCTCGACACGCTCTATTGTATTTTGTTCATTCAAATTGTTATTTTCTTCAAGTCCATCATTAAACCTACCACTAATGACTTCTACTTGTTTGTGGTGGTTTTCTTGATCTAGCCAACCTTTGACACATTTTCTCATAAATTGTACTCCCAACCTTACAAGGCATCTAATTCAAATGGACCAATGTTGAAAACCTTCAATATCCCCATTAAGTCTTTTTCTTCAAAAGACATATTTATCAAGACTTAGCCGTCATCTTTCCTAGCAAACAAGGCACATGGACCACCTAGACCATAAAATATTATACAATTCAAAGAAAACATGTTAGAAGTTAGCTCCCTCCCCTCCATACACATGCACAAATAGATTAACACGTAAAAGTACAATATAATAATAATGCACACCATATGCATAAAACACAAAACATACAGAATCCTAGATACCCCATAACGTGAATAGCTTTAAAACCATTGCAAATTAATCTAGCCAAGGGCTCTTAGAAACCAAACAGGTATGAAAAACATTATTGTAATCCAAATGCTACAAAAAAAATCAATGAAATAAGAAACAACAAAACCATAACATATACATTACCCGAATATCACATGGTGTGACAAGATTTAAAACCCTTAGAAAATAATCTGGATAGAGACTCATGTGAACCAAAGAGCTATGAAAACACTACTATGAAAATCCCATACAAACATTATCAGAACACAAATAACTCATAACATGGCTAGCCTTAAAACCCTTGAAATTAATGTTGCTAGTGACAATTGGAAACCAAAACCGTTGTGAAAAAACACCTTTAGTATCCAAATTACATATAAAGATAGACTGATGCAATGATAGATGATTTCCCTAATAAACAAAGATTAGAGGGCAAAAGAATTACCTGGATTAGGACACGTAGATCTTATCGTTGATGGCCATGAGCAAGCGCTTCTTTCGATCTAAGCCAACATAGATCTCCAATTCTTAATCTACGACTTCACCCAAATGTATAAGAGGTGGGAGAGGTTCCATGGCCATGGAATCCTAGCTCACATGTTCTGGAGTGCCTACAAACATGCCACTTACAAGGTTGTAAACTCCCACAAACACAACCATAAAATCTTAAAACCCCAATTTCTGTAGATTTCAAGAATCCTTGAACTATGCTCAAATATTCATTTTTGTAGTATTTGAAGCTTACTAACACTACAAAACACAACAACAAACTGAATCAGTGCAGGATAGAGTAACAAACTGAAGCAATGCTGGATAGAGTTTGGTGAGATTGCTCCAACAAAGAACAATTGGGTTGAACGCTGAGACATTCGACAGCTATATAAATCATGTTAGTAATGGCAATCATCTTAAAAATTTCAAACAAAATAACTCAATTTGGAATACCTTCAAACAGATTTTGTTGAAATCTGGCTTGTAGACATCAATTTTCAAGAGATCTTGAAAAACTTTATCCCGAATTAAACAAAAAAAATTGTATTTCTCACCAAAAAATTGTAGATGTCGTAGTTTATGCATACATTCAAATAAATGAGTCTATGGAGAATCAAAATATATATGGAATCTAGACATAGATATGTCATGGGCACTGTATATAGAATCTAGACATAGATATGTCATGGGCACTGTATAGTACCTATGGAAATAATCTTTGAATTCTTTAACGAAACCTTAGCCGCTACATTTGTTCAATGAATTTTCTTATCTCAAGTTTATAGGTTTGAATCTAGTAGAAGACTAGCGGATGTAATAACCTCCCGAAGAATTATGAATTGCCCTGATACAACCCAAGAACACATTAAACACACCAGTCTGGGATGATGTAATAAACACGCCTATATGGGATGATTTGATTTAAAAGTAGGTTATTGTAGTATTCATTTTATTTTTAATTCTTCGTCGATGATAAAAAAAATAGGACTTTTAGCCAGTAGGAATTTAGGAAAACTTATTTAAAAGAAAAAATTAAATAAATATTTTTTTAAGTCTTTCATTATACTATAGTTCTCTTGAAATTTTTAGTAGAGAAAAAACTGACCAAAACAAATAAAATTAGGCAAGGATAATAAAACAAAATTTTAAATATTATAAACTATACATGATAGTACAGTCTTGTTGGTAACTGTTTTTAGATGACTGAAGGATGTTTATGTATTTTTGGATATTTATATTTAAAGAGCTATGTTTACTGCTGGTTAAGTATAAATAATATATGAATATGAATTTTCTAAATTGGGTTAATATGGGAAGATTATTTTGATATGTATACTTTGTTAGATAAGGAGGATGTATGTAATCATTTTATTTGATGGGAATAAATCGCAAGAAAATGGTTTTTTTTTCTATTGAAAGAAAAAAAAGTATACATGATATAGGTTATTATTAAATTTAATTTATTATACTAGTATAGATCCATCTTAAACCCGGATCTATTAAGCATCCAGAGGGATCCAATTTCTTGAGGTGTAATTTTTTTTTTTATCTTAAACTTTTTACACATCAAGAAAAAATTTACCCCTCAAAAATTTATTATGAGTCAACATGAAATTTTTTAATTACTTTTCATTTTTGATAATGTGAGCTGACATGGTAATGTTACAATATGTAACGTGACAAACGTGACAACATCTCCCCCATACTGGGTTGTAAGCACCTTGCTACTCTCCGTGCAGTAAAAATGAATATTATTGGTTTTGTGTGTATAATATATCTCTGTTAAATCTATATTAAAATAAATGAGTTATTGCACCCATAGTAGAGAAGTGTATAATATTTTTGTTCTATTGGCAATTAGGCCATATTAAACATGGAGAACAACCTATAACAATTGAATAAGAGTATAGGTATCTCATTGGACTCCGTCGTCACTCTGATGTGGTGGGCTTTCACCATAATTTTGTTTGTGGATATAATTTGGGATTCATTTTTTAAAACAACAATTTAAAGATTTGCATTAGAAAAATGTTGTAGTGTGGTTGAACATCACTTTAGTACATAGTATAGGCAAAGAAGATCATGTAGCATTGCTCAAAATTTGCAGCATATGGAGGTCATTAGTCTATGCTTATTCTTATGTATCTAGTTCTAATACATCTAGTCATATATAGCCGATAAAAAGTATCAAGCAGTAAAATAAACTTACAAAACAAGATTGTGACTAGTTTTAAAAATGAGCATACTTGCGTGTGGCATCATCCTCAACATAATTCAATGGCAGCTAGTTTTTCTTGTCGAGCTCCAATCCTTCTTGAAGTTGATGGACTATGTCTTCTTCCTTCCACTCTATGGGAACTGAGCCAACTGAAGTATTCAGAGCCACTGAAAAAGTACAGTCCTTGCTGAGTGAAATGACCGTGGCCTTGATTTTGGCACACTCATCTTCAAGATACTAGATTTATCTTTTTTATTAACCAGAATATCATTATAATGGCATTTTGGGAGTTTTGTTGATGTTCTAACTCATATGTTTTTGTAGTAACATAATATTGAAGTTCTAATACCAATAATTAGATCCCCCAACCTCCTTACAAAGATTCTAATCTATTGGATATATCTCTGATAGTTTTGTGCATGATTATCCATGTTGTCTTTGGCCAATGCAAATTGTTTTCTATGTGATCTAGTCTCAAAAACTTGATATTCAAGGGAGCACAAGGTACAATTTTAAGGGTATCCACCGCATAATTCACAAAGCATACAAAGCACAAGTTCTCACTATAGCCCAATTCACAAGCAAATTGGTTTCTGTGTGGTTTGGTCTTAGAATATAGATATTTAGGTGAACGTTGGATATAGTTTCAAGAGTACCCAATACACAATTCTCAAAGAGAGCAAAGCACAAATTATCACTACCTAAAACAACCCAATTTACAAGCACAAAGGAAGCACTACCCGAGTGCACAATTCTCAAAGAACATAGAGCAAAGGTCAAAGATTTCAAATTAAAATAAAAAGGGGAGCAACTATAGCCCAAAATATTACTCTTATTCTATCCCTTTGTGTCAATTCTTTGTCTTTCCTTACGATTTGACTAAAACAAATAATTTAGGAGACCAAATTGCCACGCTCTTCTAATCCCACTACATAATGTAGTATTGCAAGCTACCATAGCACTAAGTAATTGAGAGGCTTGATTATCTATATTGTACCAAAAACCCAATTTAGTAGCCTACAAAACACCAACTAGTCTTCCAATTTGCTTCTCAAGTAAACTGGAGGAAATGCTTGCCTTTTCCCAGTATTGGCTTGGGTTCCCTTCCCAAAGACTTGCAAAGAGGAGGTTGGAATGCTTGAGTGGTAGAACCACATCCTAGGCTCTATCCTCGGGCTTAAGTTTCACACCAATGAAATTAATAGATGATGGAAAGAGTGATCCATTCCTTAGTACCTCATACCTTCTGCCTTGAATTCCCAATCTGAAAATCCCAAATGTGCTCCACATTATCTTCTTCCTAGCTTCAAAATATTAAATCAATCAGGACAATGATATGTGTAAATACTATGTGGAGTTGAATAACCCATCCTTTCACAGAAAGGCTTGTTTAATGCACCTATTGTGTATCCCTTCCACCATGATTAATATTAAGTGGATTAAAGCCTTTGGAGATGGTTTAAAGAACCAACACACCATTTTTTTATCATTTCCTTCTTCAAGCCTTGAGCCTTGGTTTACTAGGTGATCTAGGATTCAAGTCCCTTAGGATTTAGAGAAATTGCACATCCACGAGTGCTTGATTTCTCCCCTTATTCTTTTATTATTTTAATGATATGAGTGTGGGATTCATCTATTGAAAGAAAGTTGTGCTTAACGTTTTCTACAATGATTAGGGAATCTCCAAACACACGAAAGGTCTCTATTTTAGCAAATGTTTCCATTCTAACACCTTGAACAATAGCATAAGTCTTTGTTTGATTATTTCTCGTTGTTCATGTCCTGTAAGGATAGCTACTTTACTGATTCCTCGAAGATCAATAATGATCCCCCGTGCCTACCACCCCTAGGTTCCTTTTAGAAACTCCATTGAAAACAAGATTGTATTTTCCTTGCTATGCAAGCCAATCTTGGAATTCTTGTTATAATTTCCTAGTCTTCTAGTTATGAGGTTTGTGGTGCTTGATTGGCATGTTTCTAGAAGATATTTTTCCTAATAAAGCATATGATGGCCAATATCTTTCTTCCATGTCGAAAAGGTGAGGAAAATGACCTTTTAATCCCCTACTTATTATTTCCTTAAACATGAGCCCCCGATCTTTGGTTGTAGTTAGGCGAGTTTGATCTATCTCTTGTTGGAAAATGGTCTTGTTCCTAGCTAACAATATCTTCCAACAGACATAGTTGGGCATGGTTTTCTGCGATCTTTTGAAAGCTGATTTTTTGGAGAAGGTTCCTTTGTAGTTCTTCCCTCGTTGCAAAAAAATGTTGCTCCGGGATTCAGGTTCATTCTACCACATTTTCAATTCAAAGAAGGACATGTGCTAGACTTGCTTTACATGTTTGTAGTTTATAAACAAATGTTTTTAAGTTTCCAAGTTTTCTTGGCACATCACACATCTATAAGGTCCACTTATGCCATTTGTGTTGAGATTTTTCAGCGGTTAGCAATTTTTTATGACCCAAAACTGAAAAACAAATGCATACATTCTCCTAGAAGGTCAATTTGGTATGAAGATTATGGTCATAGAGCCGATGCAAGAAACCCTATTTTACTATATAAATAGATTTTCCCCGTCCTCATTGGTATTTCTCCTGAGGATCAATAGGGGTGCATCCTTTGAGATTAGCGAGGAGTTGCTTCTCTAAGAAAGATAGCTAGGGAGTGGATTGATTATTCCATCCTATCTAATGAGAGGAGTTATTTGACCAATGAGAGATTTCAAAATTATGTTTTGGAGTCCTTGTTCTCTCATCCAATCTTAGAGGGTATGCAATGCTTCCAAGTCATTCAAGGGGGATTCTCATGTATACTATCTTCCCATATATCAATGGACGTACCATTTCTAGGTTTCCAAGTAATCTTATCTTTGATCAAGGGCACTCCTGCTGTAATAAGGTTCCAAATGTGCAACCCTTTGTTCATATCTAAGGTGTTCTCTATGCATTGTTCCCTATTGCAAAGGGAATGCTTTTTATAATGGTTTTTTCCAACCATTCCAGCCTCCCATTTATTAATATCCTCAAGATTTTTGCTCCTAATGTGATTCATGAGCTAAGGGTCTTTAATTCCTAATCTCCCATGCTCTATTAGAGCTTTGACCATGTTCCAATTAATGAGATGGAATTTTTTTTCAATGGTATTCCCTCCTTTTCAAAGAAACCTACTAATTTTGCATGCAATTTTCTTCATAACCCCCACATAAGCTAGCATTGTTGAGCACTGATAGAATGCAAGGGAGGAGAAATTTGTTTTGATGAGAATAATTCTGCCTACTGGATTGAGCTAGTGGGTGCCCCTCTAATGGAATTTTTTTTATCATGCTTATAATATTTTTCCACATTGATGTTGTTGGGTTTCCAAGAGATAGGGGCATGCCAAGGTATTTAAAAGATGTCTAATCCTCAATGCCCAGAAACTTTAGAAATATGGCTATAGAGTGAAGGAGCTAAGGTTTTAATTTCCAAGCATATATTTGACTCTTCTCGTTGTTGAGTTTCCCTCCTACTACACTTAAGTATTGTTTCAAGACTGTTTGAAATATCTCAACAGTAATGGTGAAAGCACCCCCAACTAGCACCATGGCATTAATAAACTGTGAATAGTTGATGCCTCTAACCCCCTTGGATATGCTTATCCCTTGAATGTTCTTTGCAATTATCTCTTTATACAAATTCCTATAAATGAATCTGCCATAATAATTTACAAAGAGGGAGAGAGGATGCAGACTTGTCAAAGCCCCCTGCTACTCTTAAAAAAGTTGATTGGATTCCTATTGATAAGAGGAGATATCTATGGCCCTTTGATGCATGCATGGTTCTAGTTTACAAACTTGATGATATTGTCAAATATTTGCCTCTTTTGGATGAATACTCCTAAGTTGGTTGGGGAAGATTATTTTATTTATCACATTCTTGATTCAATTTGCTATGATTTTTGTCAAATTTTTATAAGATGAGTCGCATAAAGAAATGGAGTGAAATCTAGAAACGGTGTTCATATTACCTCTTTGGGGACTAAGAACATAAAATAGGAATTGGTGCACCCTCCTAGATTATGCTTCTTGTGAGAGTTTTGAAGCAAGTGTGTCAGATCAGATTTGATGATGCTCCAACATGCATGATAAAATTTGAGCCTTGAGCCTTGGTTTACTAGGTGATCTAGGATTCAAGTCCCTTAGGATGTAGAGAAATTGCACATCCATGAGTGCTTGATTTCTCCCCTTATTCTTCTATTATTTTAATGATATGAGTGTGGGATTCATTTATTGAAATAATGTCATTCTTAAGGTTTCTACAATGATCAGGGAATCTCCAAACATAAGAAATGTCTCTATTTTAGAAAATATTTCCATCCTAACACCCTGAACAAGAGCGTAAGTCTTTGTTTGATTATTTCTCATTGTTCCTATCCTGTAATGATATGTACTTTCTTGATTCCTCGAAGATCAAGAATGATCCCTCGTGCCTACCAACCCTAGGTTCCTTTTAGAAACTCCATTTAAAACAAGATTGTATTTTCCTTGCTATGCAAGCCAATCTTGGAATTATTGATATAATTTCCTAATCTTCTAGTTATGAGGTTTGTGGTGCTTGATTTGCATGTTTCTAGAAGACATTTTTCCTAATAAAATATATGATGACAATATCTTTGATCTATGTCGATAAGGTGAGGAAAATGACCTTTTAATCCCCTACTTATGATTTCTTTAGACATGAGCCCCTAGTATTTGGTTGTAGTTAGGCGAGGTTGATCTAACTCTTGTTGGAAAATGGCCTTGTTCATAGCTAACAATATCTTCGAACATACATAGTTGGGCATGGTTGTCTACGATCTTTTGAAAGATGATTTTTTGGAGAAGGTTCCTTTGTAGTTCTTCTCCCGTTGCAAAAAAATGTCGCTCCAGGATTCCGTTCCAATCTACCACATTTGCAATTCAAAGAAGGACATGTGCCAGACCTACTTTACATGTTTGCAGTTTATAAACAGATGTTTTTAAGTTTCCAAGTTTTCTTGGCACATCACACATCTATAAGGTCCACTTACGCCATTTTCGTTGAGATTTTCAGTGGTTAGCAATTTTTTATGACCCAAAACTGAACAAAATGCATACTTTCTCGTAGAAGGTCAATTTGGTTTGAAGATTATGGTCATAGAACCGATGCAAGAAACCTTATTTTACTATATAAATAGATTTTCCCCATCCTCATTGGTATTTCTCTTGAGGATCAATAGGGGTGCATCCTTTGAGATTAGAGAGGAGTTGCTTATCTAAGAAAGATAACTAGGGAGTGGATTTATTATTCCATCCTATCTAATGAGAGGAGTTATTTGACCAATGAGAGATTTCAAATATGTTTTCAAGTACTTGTTCTCTCATCCAATCTTAGAGTGTATGTAATGCTTCCAAGTCATTCAATGGGAGATTCTCATGTATACTATCTTCCCATATATCAATGGACTTATCATTTCTAGGTTTCCAAGTAATCGTATCTTTGATCAAGGGCACTCCTACTGTAATAATATTCCACATGTGCAACCCTTTTTTGATATCTAAGATGTTCTCTATGCATTGTTCCGTGTTGAAAAGAGAATACCTTTTATAATGGGTTTTTCCAACCATTCCAACCTCCCATTCATCAATCTCCGCGAGATTTGTGCTCCCAATGTGATTCATGAGATAAGGGTCTTTAATTCCTAATCGCCCCGCTCTATTGGAGGTTTGACCATGTTCCAATTAATGAGATGGAATTTTTTTTCAATGGTCTTCCCTCCTTTCCAAAGAAACCTACTATTTTCACATGCAATTTTCTTCATAACCCCCACTTAAGCTAGCATTGTTGAGCACTGATAGAATGCAAGGGAGGAGAAATTTTCTTTTATGAGAACAATTGTGCCTACTGGATTGAGCTAGTGGGTGCCCCACTGATGGAATTTGTTTTATCATGCTTACAATATTTTTCCACATTGACGTTGTTGGGTTTCCAAGAGATAGGGGCATGCCAAGGTATTTAAAAGAAGTATAATCCTCAATGCCTGGAAACTTTAGAAATCTGGCTATAGAGTGACGGAGCTAAGGTCTTAATTTCCAAGCATATATTTGACTATTCTCTATACTTTCCCTCCTACTACACTTAAGTATTGTTTCATGATGTTTGAAATCTCTCAACAGTAATGGTGGAAGCACCCCCAACTAGCATCATGGCTTTAATAAAATGTGAATAGTTGATGCCTCTAACCCCCTTGGCTATGCTTATCCCTTGAATGTCCATTGCAATTATCTATTTATACAAATTCCTATTAATGAATATAACATAATAATTTACAAAGAGGGAGAGGGGAGGCAGCCTTGTCAAAGCCCCTTGCTACTCTTAAAAAAGTTGATTGGATTCCTATTGATAAGAGGAGAAATCTATGGCCCTTTGATGCATGCATGGTTCTAGTTCACAAACTTGATGATATTGTCAAATATTTTCCTCTTTTGGATGAATCCTCCTAAGTTGGTTGGGGAAGATTATTTTATTTATCACGGGGAAGATTATTTTATTTATCACATTCTTGATTCAATTTGCTATGATTTTTTGTCTTTGGGGACTAAGAACATAAAACAGGAATTGGTGCACCCTCCTAGATTATGCTTCTTGTGAGAGTTCTGAAGCATGTGTGTCAGATTATCTTTGATGATGCTCCAACATGCATGATCAAATTTGATATTAAATCCATCGAGTACCGGAGCTTTGTAAGGAGCTACGCCCCATATCACTGAAAGGATTCTTGCTCGTCAATTTCTTTATCTAGATACTCATTGTCTGTTGGCGTGATTAGATTGGGAATATTCTCTAACAATGCTCTAACCAAATCCTTCAACCTCGTCTTCTTCCAAGTACAATACTTTAAAATTATTTAGGTTGTTGTTTTAATGGCCTAGAAGTAATGGATAGAGGACCCATCCTCGATCTTGATTTATTTAACTTTATTTATGTAAATCCTTGATTTTGCCTATCAGTGAAAAAATATGGAGTTTTTGTCCCCGGATTGTAGACAGGTGCTTTGGGACTTAAACCTCCACATTTCTTCTTCTTGGTGCACTGCCTTTGTATCTTGGAACACAAGGCTCTTTCTTCCATGTATAGTTGTTTGGTGGCTTATTTTTCTTCCATTTACGATGGAGGTTTTATAGTTACGTTTGGAGGTAATTTTTCTCCCTGTCCGGTTTTTTATATTACTTTATTTCCCTCATTGAGGGTGATCTTGGTCATTTTAAGTATATATTCCCAACTATAATGAGGTGATCCTGGAATGAATTGATGCTAAAATGAAGAGATGATTTTGTTGGCATCAAAGTCGAGAAGCCAAATTGGAGAGAACGGGAATGGACGTGGCCCATAGTTGAGAGGAGAGGTAAAATGTAAGGCAATGTATTTATGATTGGATACCATTGTGGAGATTATACTAGAAGAGGACTTGAGATTCAAAAGTAGAGGTCATTATGGAGGAAACGATCCAGCCTTGCTACTATGTGACCCGAACCTAGTTGTTTGTTTGACTTGGCGTATCACCCCTTTGTTGACATGATGTCAATCAAATTCCAATCAAAGATAAGGTCCTCCATATATTCCCTGAATGGATCTCTAATGATAAATACTCCCCTGTTTTTATTTGTTGGATAGAATGAAATTAAAATCCCTTGCAACTATGTTTTTGTTCCTCTCATGTATAGAATCGATCTCCAACATTGTAGATTTTCTTTGTAAGTAATAGGCATGTAAAAATTGAACACATTGATTTGATTACCTGATTTGATTTTTTTTAGTAGATTCTAATAAGAATTGGTTGTCATACCAAAGTGTGCAAATGCCCCTCGAGGTGTATCTAGCGTCAATTTCCAGTCCATCATAGTTTTTTCAAATGATATTTTTTTTTATTTTGTATGGATTGTCTATCTCCAACTAGTCTCCTAGATGAGTATTATGGATGGATTTACTGTCATGATTAGGCCTCTAATTCTTGCTTCCTAGTCCCCTGCAATTCTAGGAGACAAGCTTCAATATTTGATGGATGGAGTTTTGTATCCCCTTTCATGCATGGTGGCTTGAGTATTTATTTTTTCTAAGTCAAAATTTTATTCCCTCCTCCCAATTTCTATCCAAACTGGTTTTCAATCCCAAGGTTTTCTCTTTGTTGGGCATTTCTTCTCTCTTCTCTTTGGCTGATTTCCTCCCTACTTTGCAAGTTTGCTTTTCCTCTTCTACATCTTCCACTTTATCTTCTTCCTCAAATTGCTTTGGGCTCTATTTTCGATAAGAATTCTTGTCAAAATAAGGGTTTGGTTAGGCACCTGATCAATTTCTTCCAAATAATATGATTCCTCTCCTTAAGATACAATGAGAGTCTATCCAAAAACAAAGAATCGAGGTGAAAAGGTAGAAGATGGCTCATTGGCACTACTGGGAACAATGTAGGAAAAGGATATGTGTTCATCTTGAGACAAAATGTCAAAAACATTGGTCATGGCCTCTAAAGATCAAGATTTAGGACTAGATTTGGGTAGTGAAGCTTGAGATGGGACCAAAACAACAATAGAATGCCCAATCTAAGGAGGGGTGGGCTTCGTCGGCCCCAAGGAAGTCGAAGTAGAGGATGAGGGGACTAAAGAGGGACCAATGGAATTGGATGTTTATTCGTTCTTCTCAACTAGACATTGATCCCCTTTGTTAGCTTTTGTTAGTTCTTAGATCTTTTTTTTTGCAGTTTTTCACAAAATAATCATATTCATGGCACACTTCGCATTTGAATGGAAGTTGCTTATAGTCCAATTTCAAGTACTGCTTCCAAGTTTCCAGAGTGAGAAGAATGGAATCTAGTGTACCTTCTTCCAAATCTAATTATACACGAATCCTTGCACATGAAAATATATTTTCCTTTGGCCCTAATTTATCTATGTATTTCCCTGGCGTGTTCCCAATGCTCCTAAGTGAGTGCTCTTTCCAATAGTGAAGAGTGAGGTGTAGAAGTCTCAACCACACCAAGATGGCTAAATAGACATCCAATTTCAGATCAAAGTCCATAGTTCACCTATTCAAGTACACTCCAAGGGCTCCAAAGAAATATGGGACATTTTTAAAAAATAGATCTTTGGTTTTCTTTGTTCTTGAAAAGGAACGTGTAAAACCCTCTTCCATAGAAAAAGTGGGATAGCTTGCCTTTGGTCAAAACCTATCAGTTATTTTGGGCCCAAGAGGCCATTGAGCATGAACATGGCCAAATCCCTCTAAATTGACTAATCATACCTCTGTCATGTCCCCTCCCATCGACCCAATGCAAGGAAGGGAACATGGCACTAAAATTTGGGCTTTTATAAAACTTAGCCCATTTCAATATTCATGATTCACATAAATATAAACAATTGCATTACAAATAAAATGCATATGCCTGCATATTCAAATCAAGCAAACATACACAGCGGAATAAGACATCATACACACACCTTTTCCATATGCATCCACCATATCAAGAAAAACCATCCATTAATTAAAACAATGCAGAAGAAAATACACATAAGAGAATATACTTATCTTAATTATGCAATTGTCCCAAGCAACTAGCTATGTCGCTGCAACGTTCCACCCAACCGTAGGTCTCTGCCCAGCCTGTATTATTTCAAGACTCAGAGACCACCCCTGAGCTAGGCATGATATCTACAAGGAAAAGGGAACTCTCAAGCTCAGCACAACCAAAGCAATGAATACCCATCTCAGCCCCAACATTCTCTTACACACAGCAAACTCAAAAACTAGGCATGGATACACATTTTCAACGATGGATTACAGATTAGGGTCTATGGGTTTTCCCAAATCGTTGCACACCCAAAACGGATTGTGGGAAGAGGGAGTCAACCCCAGGGAAGAAAACCGATTTCTCCCACAGATGTCTGAGCATTCAGTGGGCCAAAACGGCCTCTATAAAACCCCAAACCGACTCCCTTTCTTCCCCACTATTATACAACACAAAAATGCCCTTCCCAGCTAGGAAAATGAAGGAAAACACAACAAAACCATGGAGGAAAATGCCCAAATAGCTCCAAACTCGTGAGAGAGAAAAACTGTTGGGTGAAGAATGGCTTGGGGGCAATTTCGTGGCTCCTCTCTTTCCCAGGAAGACAAACACGAATTTCTAGGAAGGGTGTCTTTCCCATACTCGAATTTGGACAGCCATACCTCTCCACTCCCCAAGGCATTAACTACCTCAACCAACTCTTGGGAGAAATGAATGATTGGGCACAAAAGTCAACATGAATAGTTGAGGGTTGATGGGTTCTCTCATTGACACTTGGCTTGACTTAATTGGCTCAAGGGTTTAAACATTTCCTTCCCAATTCCTTGTAAACATCATGCCCCCATCTCTTGTTGCATTGCATAGCTAGTTGTGGGCATTTATATTAAAATGCATATTTACAATCCACATGGTTCACTAGCACATGGGTAGCATAATATCCAATACTTGCCTCTTCAAGGTCGAGCGTTCACTAGCGGGGCCTTGGCCTTGAGCTCCATGCTAGGAATCATACATAATATGCATACAATATTTACATTATAGCCCAAAATATTACAAGGGTAAAAATGGGGATTTGACATTCCCCTCCCCTTGGAATCACACCGTCCTCAGTGTTCCAATACCTAGGAATACATACACGCTTTATACATGTCCAAAATTTACAAAATGTGGCAGGTTTGTCCTGCATTTCATTAATTGGAGATGTCAAGGTGAGGTTCTTGAACCCCTACACATTGCTCCTGGTGGCTGTCACTTTTCTTGTTACCCCTTGCTGGACATTCGTGGAGGAGGTGACTTCCTCCACATCCCCAACATTCTATTGGAGGTAACTGCCTCTGTTTTCCTTTGTCAGCATTCTTTCTCTCTTCCAGCCTTGGGCGTTTCTTAATGGGGTGATTGGATGAATGCCTTTTCATCGATCCACCTTCCTTTCCCTTACTGATTGCTCCCAGAATACTTTTTACCTCTTTTTGCAGACGGATAGAGTCCTGCAAAACCTTATGGTTCATCGCATTCTGCTGCTTCTGTAGCTTGAGCATCTCTCCAAGATTTTCTTGAGTCTTGGAAATTGTTTGGAGAAGACTTTCATCCAAGCCTAATAGCCCTTGGTCTGCTACCATGGTCAATGCGCACAACTTCTCTCACTTACTTTCTAGCACCACTTGTTTTTTTTTTTTTTGTAATGGCCGCAACCAATTGCTTTCAATTTCTCACCTATTAGGCCAAGCATAACACAAACATGAACATTAGTCAATTAATTTCCCAATTGACATGGAATGTCCATGATTTATTCATGAGACTTCCACACTTTTCATGCTTTCCCAACATACATATGAACTCATTCATGTTCATCCTTTCACAGGGAATTAGCTTTTCTAGCATTCACAATTTATTCAAGCAAATAAAAACAATCACTTTCAGTCATGACATGCATTCAACAATTTTCTGTTTCTAAGATGCATCAGTCAAAAAGGAAAGAGAAGAGTAAGAGTTTTTCCCCTCTTATTCTTGTTCCAATTCGGAGTCACTCCATCACTGTGGTTCTATGCTCCTTAGCCTCTTTCACTTTAATGTGAGAGCTTGACTTGCCCTTTCTTGTTTTGGCTATGACACTTAGTGTCTAAGGTCTGTCTAAGGATTTCCTCCATTAGGGAATCCCCTCACCATGGTTTTTCTACAGAACCTTTGGCTGCTAGGACTCCCACATTTACACTAGCACCATTCCCATCATCGCTACTCATACTGAGCTTTCTAGGATAGTCACATGTCCAAATGCATCCCTAGGATGTTTTCAAGGCTTTTTGCTTTCCTGCAAAGACCAAAGTTTCCAACAAAGAAACAACAATGTATCAGCTTGGTTGTCATAAGACTTGTTCATGAATTTTTCATTATCAGAAAAATGAATGAAATCAAATACTTATCTGTATTCGGTAGTTCCTTGCTACTCCACAGGTTTCCTTCTCTGCTTTACAAGCCTTGGATCACCTGTGGGGTGGATTTTTAATGCCCAACTAGTACACCTTCATGCCGACTGGGTTTACCAAGCATTTGTGGTGCCCAACCAGTCCCATACCTGGTTGGCCCTCTCCATTGCCGAGCCCCACGTCCATTTGGGTCACTGACCAATGGAAGGAAACTGCCACGCCGACCATTATAGGTCAAATCTCTACTATGTATCCATAGGCATATAACAACCTTTCACTAATACCTCTACAAAAACCAAGTAATTAATGCCAAACCAGTACACCGACTGGGTTCATTAGGCATGCAACAACCCTTCATCAATACCTCCACAACATCCAAGCAAATAATTCCAAACCAGTGCATCGACTGGGTTTATTAGGCATACAACAACACTTCATCAATACTTCCACAACATCCACAACATCCAAGCAAATAATGGCAAACAGGGCATTTTTTAAGGATTATAAAAGTATACTTAAGTGCAGTATTCAAGGCGATTATTTTGGATTGGAAAAAACATACATATAGATTGGTAGACGAATATTAAATTTGAAACATACAATTTACTACTAAAACTTGTAAATTTTGGCGAATATTATAATAAAAAAACATATTTTATGTAAATATAGGCGATATTAGAGACTAAAAATGACCAAATAGCGAATTTATTTTTTGAAAAAAAGGCCAAAAAATAGCCAATTGGCTAAATTTCGCCCCTAAAAATTTCCCTGATGGCAAACCAGTGCATCGATTGGGTTTATTAGGCATGCAACAACCCTTCATCAATACCTCCACAACATCCAAGCAAATAATTCCAAACCAGCGCATCGACTGGGTTTATTAGGCATACAACAACCCTTCATCAATACCTCCACAACATCCACAACATCCAAGCAACTAATTCCAAACCAGTGCATCGATTGGGTTTATTAGGCATACAACAACCCTTCATCACAACATCCACAACATCCACAACATCCAAGCAAATGATGCCAAACCAGTGCATCGACTGGGTTTATTAGGCATACAACAACCCTTTGTTAATATCCCCATAACAACCTTTCATTATGCTTCTTTTGTGTGCAGCACCAAATTGCATCTGTTTTAGCTGACAACACAAGGTGGATAAGAAAACTCATCAGTATTGCTGCTCTAAGATTGAAGCATAATTCATAACATTCACTATCAAGTATTGAAACACCAAGAATACTTCCATTCCCTTAGGGTGTAGTCAATATTGAAAACCCTATCATAACCCAACACCCGAAAGGTGTGCACCCCTTTTCGATGTGAGCCACGTAGGCCCTAATCACACTCAAGCAATCTGTAGTACTAATGAAATAATAAAACATGCTCTGCATATTAAATCTAATAACAAGATATGTATATCCTTAGTTAGGGTTACAGAATGCTTATCCTTTTCCAAACGTATTCTCTCTTCATTGCGAAGAATGGGGGCTCCCTTCTCTGAGTCAATAGTCCTTCGGTTTGCCACCCCAATCCTTTCACGTTCCATAACCCACACATGCCTTCTTGGCATAGCTTCACCATCTCACTCATATGGCTTTCCAACATGTAGTTCAGCAGAGATGTCATCCTTAAAAATATGCAATGGCATTTCACCCGAAACCCATTTCCAAAGCATGGGGTCCTTCCCATGAAGTTTGGCTTCTGTAGGCCATCACACATGGTCTTACTGTAATGTGTCTTCCTGGAACATTTATCAAATAGCCAAACAATCAGCAGCATTTAAAAATAAAATTCAAATATTATCTTATTGTTCCATAACCAATCAATGGCATTAAGAATTAAATTCAATCATGAATTTGCAATTCTGTCTACTACAAAAATTGACTTGCTTAGTCATGAGGTTACCCTCATATTGCTTGTCCCTTGCAAGTGGCACCCCTCTTCCCATTAGGGTTTTACGCTTTCTACTATAAACATGAACATCCACTCGCAACATGTCCTCCTAACACAGTTCTATGCAAGCCAGCGGTGATTAGCAATTATAGGCAAATTCTCAAATCTGAAATTTACAAGTCCAAAATTGACAACATGTTCTGCACATAAAATATTTTTACAACCATGAGACCCTTCTCATGAGGTTTGGCTCTTGCACATGGTAGATCCGGGTCTTTACTATGGACTTATCCTCATTTCCATATGCAATACTTTTCTACCTGAAATCTGAACTTCAATTAGCCAAACACGTTGTGAGTATCTATGCATATAATATTTTCATTGCTACAACAATCACTGAAGTGATCTCAGAATTATAACACTCAATAATTCAAACACCTTCAGCTATTAACATTTGAAATGCAATGAAATAAATATATATCTATATATGCATCATTATCATAATAAAATCGCAAGACACGGTCACATCATTTATGCAATTTAAATGAAGCTTTAGATACTCATTACTTCATAGCCATATCATTTTGCAACTCTGTCCTTCCAACAGAGCACTCTGGTAGCCCATCAACATGTCTACCTTCTTCATGCAGTCATTCTCCTGCATTCATAGCAGCTCATGAAATTCTCTCAGGATTGACAATAGTTCACCACTTCATCTATCATCTAATTGCAATGAAACATACACCACAACCATGCATTCACGCAATGCATCTCAACATGTGCACCTACACCTTATGCATGCACATTTACATCACTAACATAATATTCTAATGCGCATTCACTCAATGCATATCCACAAGATTGTATAAAATCTTTTAATGCACATCCCCTCAATATAACCTTTCATTAATTCATGAATACTATGCATTCAAACATATTATGGCCTAACCATGACTTCCCCACATAGCATGCACTACCATGACAAGACCATAAGTCTTCACTTGCTTTGGTTGTTTAACTCACAACCAACATACACAAATGGCATGATATAATCTCATATGAATGCATTCTAGCGTTTAAAACAGTCATATGGTAGAGGGTTCCTCACCCTTACTACCCCATACCCCACCATACCATGGTAGTATGGAATTCATATAATTGCATTCAACCTTTCCTACACACCATTCTACTATTACAAAATATCGTTCAAGGGGGTTCTTACCCAATCTCCTTTTGTACTTGGGCAATCATAATTAAACCATTACATGCATGGCTCCCATCAACATCTTTGATGTTACCTGATCAGTTGGTATCCTACAAAGGATCACACCATCCTTCCGCCCACATCATGATCATGAATTTGTTGCCCCCAACCTTTCTTCATAAGGCTGTTGGTCACATGCAACTTCATCATGTACATCTTTAGCCATGCTTTGGTTGTCTTTGGTCCTACAACCAATGGGAACACAACTAATTGTTAGCAACCACAATGATTATCTTAGTGGATCATTGCATATGTAAAGCCTCACTATTTTACCAATATGCAATATCATATACATGCACAAACATTTCTCATGCACTATGCAATGTTTATTAATATGCCATCTAGTGCATATTCATTTCATCTATCTAATCTCTTGCATTTTCAATCATGCTTCTATGGTCTGAGTCATACAACCATTATCAACAACATTAATTGGCATCAACCATAGACAATACCATTAATGGGTCACTGCATGTGTAACTTCACTACCTTTACCCCTATGCAACATCATGCTCATGCATAATCAATTCACATGCACTATGCAATGACTCTTTAATCATGCATGCTAATCCATTTGTATTTAATCTACAACTTTATCGCATTTCCAACATTCTTTTCCATAATTTATATGCACGACAAATTCAGAATTATAAATACAATATCAAGAGGGTAGTGGAGGGATTCTCCCTTCCAATTCCCCATCATGACATGGAGCCCCTCCTCCACATCACAGTCGATCTTTTTCTTGGCTTCCCTACCAAGCATACACGCAATCATTAGCTATGGTCTTCTCACGAATTATCAAATCAATATATACATACGTGTATAACATTCATTTTTGCTATTTTCCAAACATGCAATTCTTATGCTATAAACAAAAATAGTTTAAGGTGAGGAATTTCCCTCTTATCAACATTGCCCTACTGCTCCCATTTCTCTTCCACAATGCATATTACAGCTAATTACTCTTAATAAGGCTTCCACAAACCTTCTATGCAATTCCTGCTTCTCATTCCAAGCTTAGAGAATGCATTTGACACTTTCAACGACTGTCTCTGAAAATCTCACTGGAAACTGCTAAAATTTCCCCGTTTCGGCGGACTTAGCAATTTCTCCTCCGACCGTGTCGCGGAAATTAAGGTTACAATCGCCGACCGCGCCGCAGCAATTATGGTTAAAATCGTTGACCGCATTGCAACAATTATGGCTAAAATCGTCGACCGCGTCGCAACAATTAAGGGTAAAATCACCGATCGCGTCGCTGCGATTTAGATCAAAACGCGTCGACCGTATCGCGGTGATTTAGCTCAAAACACGTCGACCGTGTCGTGGCGATTTAGCTCAAAATGCGCCGACCGTCTCGCGGCGATTTAGCTCAAAACGCGTCGACCGTGTCACGGCGTTTTAGCCCAAAATTCTCCGACCAATATTTTTTCGACTGCTGGTCGCTGGCTGCGGCGTTAACTTTGCCAACCGCATCATTGGTCGAGATGTTAACTTCCCTGACCACGTCGTTGGTCGTGGCATTAAATTCACCGACCGCGTCGCTGGTCGTGGCGTTAAAACTTGTGACCGACGCAACAAATTTTGCCGACACAGTCTCAGCAGCAACCACTTAGAATTTTTTTGAAATTTTCTTTCTTTTCTTTACAGAAGTAAGCCACTAAGAGATCATACTCGCATATAACAAAACAGTTAAAGGATGTCAAGAAATTGCACCTCTTCCATGTCAAAATAAAACAACAAAATAATATAAACATAGCAAGAGGTCGTGCCTCCTTTCTCTCCTCCATGGAGGCAATCAAACAAATACAAAAACAAAATGCTACTGCATTAGAAACGATGTAAAGCAAGCATTCAACCTGACAAGGGATTTTCTCCCTCCTTTCTCACTTTCATAGAATGAAATCAATGTAAGTAGTTTTGCAATAATCCCCAAAATAGTCATGGGAATGATTTCCCATCCTAATCAAATAGAAGCCATGAGATCTTCAGGTTTCTTTAATTCATTTTAATTCCAAACACTAAATACATATACACACAATGATTTATATCTCTATGAAAGGCCCAACATCCGCAGTGTTGAACCATAAGCTCCGATACAATTCTGTCACGTCCCCTCCCGTCGACCCAATGCAAGGAAGGGAACATGGCACTAAAATTTGGGCTTTCATAAAACTTAGCCCATTTCAATATTCATGATTCACATAAATATAAACAATTGCATTACAAATAAAATGCATATGTGTGTAGATTCAAATCAAGCAAACATGCACAGCGGAATAAGACATCATACACACACCTTTTCCACATGCATCCACCATATCAGGAACAACCATCCATTAATTAAAACAATGTAGAAGAAAATACACATAAGAGAATATACTAATCTTCATTATGCAATTGTCCCAAGTAACTAGCTATGTCGCTGCAACGTTCCACCTAACCGTAGGTCTCTGCCCAGCCTGTATTATTTCAGCACTCAGAGACCACCCCTGAGCTAGGCATGATATCTACAAGGAAAAGGGAACTCTCAAGCTCAACACAACCAAAGCAATGAATACCCATCTTAGCCCCAACATTCTCTTGTAAAATTAGTCACAGCAGATCTAATGAACAAGTAAATCAATCACAACAGATGAACATAGAAAATATGGTGTAAAACTGTGCAAAACATGCAGCAGTGCTCAATATCCCAATAAGGGTGAATAATTACAATACAATCTGACCATGAGTGATCAATTCGAATTGACTAAGAAGGTCATTTGAATTACTGAATGGTGTAGCTTGGCTCCAACTAGGAGTCCTCATCATCAATCAGTGGTGGTCATCAATGCACAAGAACTAGTCATCCAAGTGTCAATCTGAGTCTAACTAAGTGTAACTAGTGTAACTGAAGTGTGTAGCACTGATATAGGGAAGGAGACTCAGTGGAGGGCGCATGGGAGGCTTAACTGAAGTCAGAACAAGTCATCTAGTCAATCTGGATGTCCAACGGAGTGAAATAGTCAGTCAAGAGTGAAACAAGCCTCAAATCAAGAGAATTGGAGCTAACTGAGTGTAACTGAACTGGTAGGTGAAGAAGCGCACCCTTCTCTGGCAGTAGGTGAGAAGTGGGCGCCTTCATGACTAGGAGGGCTAAAATTCTGATGTAAGAAGCTCCTGGGTGCTAGAATGAAGTGGATAAGGTGCTGGAGGCATCAACCTGGTGAGTGGGATGCATGCAAACCCTAATTGCATGCAAGGTCCTGAAAATGATGATGTGGATATCCGAACATCTCTTACACACAACAAACTCAAAAACTGGGCATGGATACACATTTTCAAAAATGGATTACATATTAGGGTCTATGGGTTTTCCCAAATCGCTGCACACCCAAAACGGATTGTGGGAAGAGGGAGTCAACCCCAGGGAAGAAAACCGATTTCTCCCACAAATGTCTGAGCATTCAGTGGGCCAAAACGACCTCTATAAAACCCCAAACCGATTCCCTTTCTTTGCCACTGTTATACAACACAAAAACGCCCTTCCCAGCTAGGAAAATGAAGGAAAACACAGCAAAACCATGGAGGAAAACGCTCGGGTAGCTCCAAACTCGGGAGAGAGCAAAACTGCTGGGTGAAGAATGGCTTGGGGGCACTTTCATGGCTCCTTTCTTGCCCAGGAATCCAAACACGAATTTCTAGGAAGGGTGGCTTTCCCATACTCGAATTTGGACAGCGATACCTCTCCACTCCCCAAGGCATTAACTACCTCAACCAACTCTTGGGAGAAATGAATGATTGGGCACAAAAGTCAACATGGATAGTTGAGGGTTGATGGGTTCTCTCATTGACACTTGGCTTGACTTGATTGGCTCAAGGGTTTGAACATTTCCCTCCCAATTCCTTGTAAACATCATGCCCCCATCCCTTGTTGCATTGCATAGCTAGTTGTGGGCATTTATATTAAAATGCATATTTACAATCCCCATGGTTCACTAGCACATGGGTATCATAATATCCAATACTTGCCTCTCCAAGGTCAAGCGTTCACTAGCGGGGCCTTGGCCTTGATCTCCACGCTAGGAATCATACATAATATGCATACAATATTTACATTATAGCCCAAAATATTACAAGGGTCAAAACGGGGACATGACAACCTCGATCTGCAAGGGCCAAATCCATATTCCTAGGAGATGAGGCTAGAAAAGGGACTTCTGGGAAATTTTCCAATTTTTTGACAAACCTCAAAGGTTTTTGATGAGCTGAATTTATCCAATGGTTGTGATTCAATCTAAGAAGGCAAGGGAATCATCATCAGAGGGGGGATGGCTTCCCCCACTAGGTTCCAAATCCATGCAAAGTGAATCATGGCGAGAAGGGGAACTGTTCAAAGTAGAAAGTGTGTTTTTTACACATGAAACTTGGGATTCTTTGCCAAAAAAATGTACTATGATTGTCACAAATAGGCATGGTCCCATGTTCAATTCCACTATCTTTACATAATTGTTGCAAAAAAATAGCTTCCTTGGAATCCTCCGAAGTTGCAATGTACTCTACTTTAGTACTTGAACGGGTAACCACTGTTGCATCTCGTTATTCCAACTCACACCTCCGTTACTCAATGTAAATATATATGTATTGGTAAGCTTTGCATAGTTGACATCACTTGCCTAGTTAGCAACAACAAAACCTATGCACTTAAAGCTTATTGCTTATGTCTCCCTAACAAAAAATAGTAATCACTAGTGCCTCGTAGGTGCCTAAACATCCTCTTGAGAATTGTCCAATGATCTCTCTCTAGATTTTCCATGTGCCTTCTTACAACTCACATTGCATGTGCAATATGTGGTACATAAAGTTGCCATTTATAGTAGCATAGGGCACGTTTCCTATCTCGTCTTCATCATGTTTGCTCTTAGAACTTGTGTCGGTGAAAAAACACACTCCCAATTGAGATGGAGTATAAATCAATTTACATTTATCCATCCTAAAGAGTTCAATTATGTTTTCCACGTGCTTTCTTTTATTGGTAGACAACATCTTATTTTGGCAATCTCTCTTGATCTCAATTCCCAAATAATACTACAATTCACATAAGTTCAATTTTGGATTATGTTTTAACCTTATATAAAGCTTCAATTGGTTCTATGCAAATACGAGCATGTGCATTATCATAATTCATTAATTCTTTCATAACTATGCTTCCTTCATTCAATATAACATTATGCTTTGTTATGAGTTTTTTTTATCTTCTAAATCCCATCATCGATATCCCTTTGACTATTCATCATACCTTGATAATATGCACTTACACCCTTTTTCAACAAGTTCAAAACTACATATAATTTGTAGTCTAAAAAATACTCAAATATTTCATAAGGTTTGTGCCCACTCCATGCTTCCTTCAATGTAATATTGCAAACTTCTTTGATTATACTCTTATTGATCAAATAAACCATAAAATTACAAGGTTCTATCTGTAATTTAGAATATACATTCTTATACTTCCATGTTTAATGACATGATTATCTCTCTACAAATCCATTTTATTCAATGATATAAGATAGTGTGAATCACCCCTTAATGCATGGTTCCTTGTAACATTTCTTGGACTCATTTTTTACTTGTGCTTTCCATTACTATAAAATTTGAGAATCTTCACATTATGTTAATGCATTGTTTGTTCCTTATAACATTTTTAGATTGATTTTATACTTTGTGCTCTCCATTACTATTAAATGTCATGAAATAGAGTTTTTTTAATCTATATGTTTAGCTTATAGATGTCAATGTATATTGATCCAAGTCTAACTTCACACACCAAACCTTAACCTTACGAAATTACTCACATGTTTTCTTAGCCAAGATAAAATCTTCGTACAACTCTAAAGACCACTTTATTAGGAGTAAACCATGAACCATATTAATCTTAATCTTGTGAGATAAATGTAAACTTTAAAAATTCATATATCCATGCCTTAAGTATCATATTCTACTTGGTCAACTTCTAATATCATTATGCATTCATGGTTGATCTTTGGCATCTATTCAAACCATAACATCCTCTAAATAATTCAATCACAATCAACTTTCATCCAACTTCTTCATCTAATTCATAGGAAGTATGATTCCTTTAAACCAAAAATATTGAAAACGTTTTGGCATGACTTTTGCATCGCTCGTGCAAAACAAAACAAGTACATCATATTTTCCTACAATCCCTTATGTTCTGTCATCGCCAAAATTGACGTCTCTAAGCTTTACGGGTTCAAACATCTTTTATCTGTTTTCCATTCTAGTAATAGTTATGTGTCTAGTTGTCTTTAGTCAAAGAGATGTTTGGATTTTTTTGGGTATGTTTTTTTTTGTTTTATTCGGATTTTGGTTAAAAAATTTTAAAAAATTTTAATCATATAAAAATTGTATAATATAAATGTTATAGGGATATTTGAGGGTTTTAAATCTATTTATGTATTCAAAAACATAATTTAAACACTTCCAAATTTATATTTTATAAAAAAAAATACTAAATTATGATGACAAAAAATCATCGAAAATCCAAAACATAAAATAAATAGACAACTTTTCTAATTAAACCACATCCTCTTTACTAAAAATATTTCAAAGTTTTAATATCAGATACAAATAGTATAATCAATGTGCCTTTACCTTACACTTATGAGATTTATTCTCAATGCGTTAATTGAATGAATTTTTATTGTGATTGTCCATGCTTTCACTTCAAATAATCATGCACATAATGCCCCTTCTTTCTTATAACAATATTAACATATGACATCTTCCCTATATGGTGTTTCCTCGTTTAAATATATTTATTCCCTTTATTCATAAACGTTTTGATTCTCTTTAGTGCGAGCATAAATACATTTATGCATTTTCTTCATGGACATTTAGATTACAAGTGCTTCATCTAAACTCTTGTATTTGAATATGTTTAGGCATTGTTTTTCTTATAAAACATGCCACCAAACTCATCAATTGTCAATGTTGTCATGTTTTTAGTGACATCTATATTAGTCACAAAAGGTTGAAAAATTTCAATCAAACCATTAATTGTTAGTGAAAATAAATTCCTTAGCATTTATGTTGCCATTAACCGCACCAATTTAATTACATATACATTGTTTGTGTCATATATTTAATGAAACTCTCACCATTATTCATCGCAAAAGGCACATCATTGATTTCCAAGCTAAAGTATCTTTGCTTCATTGAAAGTCTCATATATATTCTACAAGGTATTCCAAATATTCTATGAACTATTTAGATTCCTAATATGCGAAACAATGTCATAAACTATGGTAGAATTAATAATGCACCATGTATATTTCCCCCCCATGGGGTGATAGGGTAGCAAAATGAGAGAATGAACGCATGGGGTGATAGGGTAGCAAAATGAGAGAATGAACGCATGGGGTGATAGGGTAGCAAAATGAGAGAATGGACGACAACATCATGAACATTTATAGCGAAGTAAGGATCGAGGTGACGGGAAACAACTCAGACCTCCCATTTGTCTTCGCAGACTTGCCATGCCACCAAGTTCATTAACTACATTCAATGGCGGAGGTACCAAGTGGATTCACGTTGAAAAAAGCACCATACTTCGGGAAAGCAAAGCATTTTGGTTCCATTTGTAGAGTATGTTGCTGCTACAAAGGTTAGTAGAGAGATGATTTGGTTGCATAGGTTCATGGAGGAATTGGGTAAGAAGCAGAAGGATATCAGGTTGTATAGTGACATCCAAAGTGCCATTCATCTTGAAAAGAACTCAACCTTCCATTCTAATACTAAACATATATAGTTGAAGTACCATTTCATACGCTATGTTCTAGAAGATGAGTTGTTGAAGATGGAAAAGATACACACTAGCCAAAATCCTGCAGACATGTTGACAAAGGTAGTAACCAGAGAGAAATTGAGTAGCACTGTAAATTTTGGGAGTATGCACAACGACGACATTGGTTGGGATAATTTTCTCTAGTGCGTTGTTGTTGTAGCCATGGTGAGGGAGCATTTGAGGGCGTCCAGCCGGAGGGGTGGTCATTCTCAAACTCGTCAAATGGAGACCAACAATCGAGCCATTCCACAAAAAATGGTGGCAACGATGGAGTCCCTCTGTGACATCTGGAATGATGTGAAAAATATAAGTGGTAATATGCAGGAACAACTCCAACGAATTGCTTGTCGAGAGTAAGAGCTTGTGAGCCGGTGCATGGACTTGGACGAAATCTTCAACCTCCCCCTCCTGACCTTTAAATAGAATATGCAAAATGAGATGGAAAACCCAGCTATGGAAGCTTTGTCTACAACATCCATGTTGCATGCACATCTCGAGACCATGGTTGTCGGCACTCATACTGTCAAGGAAAAACAAGCGGACATGCATACTGTCAAGGAAGAGGTCAACACTTCGAAACTAAAGGTTGACATGGAAAGAAAAACCGAAGACAAATATCCTGGATATGTGAAGGGCATGGCGCAAAGGGGAAGTTCAAGCACCAGTGAGTAGCCTCTTATGAAGCATCGACGACCCAACCTTGCAACACATCTTTAATGTGAATGCAACATGTTTGTTTGAGCCCATTTTATGAGTTGAAATTTTTCATTCATAGTGGTTTTAAGTTTTGATTTAGGGTCGTGCTATAGTCTTTTGGGAAATGTTTTTGGTCACAAGAAGTTTAATTGTAAAGCTCTGTAAGCTCACAACAACAAGGTATGTCATGATGATATGGGTAGATCATAGACAATCTTTTGTTTGGACAATTATTGGGTCTGGTCTTTGGTTTGGGAAATGGTTTGTTTTTTAAATCCCAGAACTATCATCCTCTGCATATTTTTGTAAATTTTTGGTAATATAATGTAAGCAACTAACTTACAAAATAATGCACCATGTATATTCATAACATTCTTTAAACTTGTACCAATTATTTCATGATTTAGGATTGAAGGAGCAAGAAGCCTTTGTATAAGGGTAATGTATCAACTTCATTGTTCATGGTAGTCCTAACCCCCAAGCATATTTTACTTCTTAGTTTCCCTCAAAGTCAATGATGACTCCCTCTACATCGACCATCCTTGAATTATATTATTATTATTATTATTATTACTTTTCTAGGGGAATTGACAACTGGAGTGGGGCTCATACTCACATGACACAAAGTCGATTCCTGTCTGCTACCACAATACCCTTAGGTGCACCCACACAACCCCCTAGACGAGGTTTGAACCTGTGACGTCGCAAGGAATGCCTTAACATTACACTCTATCGTCACTTAGTCTAAACCCCTAAGGGCCTTGTAATTATTATCACTATAATTATTACCTTTAATTATAATTTTTAAATTGTAAAAAATTATAATACTACTATTTTTCCAATTTTCATATTAATAAGAATAACAATATTCTATTATGAAGTAGAAGCGATGTATTTACAAACAAAAATATAATGTGGGTTTTGAAGGTGTGATTTGGGTTTTGGATTGTAGAGATAATTTATAGATATGGGTTTTGGTTTTTCCTTTATCTCTTCCTCTATGTCCTCTTCATCTCTTCCTCTAGTTCAACTCCTTCAGCCTTTTCCTCTTCCCCCCTTTCACTCATATTTTTCTTCCCCCTTCCTCTCCTTTCATTGCTCTCCCTCTTCTCCTCTCTTTCTCTCTCCCTCCCATCCTCTTCATCTCCTACTCTTCCCATTTTCCACTCCTTTCGAACCTATTCCCTTTCCCCTCTCCACCTTCTATTTTTCTTTCCCCTTGCCCTCTTCCTCTTTTTCTTCCCTCTTTTATTTTTTTCCTTGCCTCTCTCTCTCCTACTTCCCCTCTTCCTTTTTCTCTCTCTCTTATCCATCACCCCCCTCTTCCTTCTCTCTTATTCTTCCAATGTAATATCATAAGTTAAGTTAAGTTCCACTAAAAAATTGCCTACTACTATAGTCAAATCAATTTTAAATAAGTTTTCTTGATGATTTTCATTGAGCAAAAGAAGCATGTCAAGGATGAAATACTTGCATATTTGTCGTTGTGTTTACATATATTTTCTACCCTTATTAGCATTTCCATCTCTTATTCTTTTAGAAAAATACCAATCAAAAAATATAGGAATTGAGTTATGCACATAAACCAAAAATCATTTGAATTATAGTCAGTTCACATACATGGCCTTAAGTTGAAATATTATGGCTGAAATGACTACCATGACATAACAATGGCACATTATAATTTTTGCTTGGCTCATTTGGCTTACACGAAACAAGACAAATTGTAATTTCCAAGTTAAGTAGAATGAAGAGAGGCCCCAACATTGATTCTCTCTCAATAATTTGGGGTTCTCGTTTTGCTTCACCCATTTAGCTTAAATGCAACAAGCCAACATAGGGGAGGAAACAAAAAAATAAAACTAAAAAATGGGTAAAAAGAAGAGTGGGTGATTGCATAAGGAGAGATGTTGTTTACAATATTAGCATTTGTAGGTGAATTAATTTAAGCACACATTAGAAATCTAAATTGTGCACAAGACAAACAAAAAGAATAATCTAAAGCCTTGGGTTTTATAAGTCAAATGTAACAATGAGAGGAGGCAACATCGTTAACCTATACAATAAGTCTGCGACAAATACAATGCATGTTAACTTATGTTATTTGAAAACAATGTTTGTGCTGTAATATTGTTATGAGATTTTCGTATGACCATTCAGATCCACATTGACAATTTCAAATGATTGGAGAACCATGACCCTTTTATATACACTTAAGGAATATGTGGCAAAAATAAAGAGTATCTAATCTTTAGAGAGAGTTGCACAAGGGAATGTATCCTTAGTTCCTTGTCGTCGTTTACTTTTATTTCCTCAATATTGAATGGAAGCGATATAAGGATGTAGCATCTAAATTGTTCATCTTATAAGTGATCTATTTCCCCGGGCCCCAGATCCAACTCCACAAGATATGATCAACTTTTTTTATAGCCCTAATTTATTCACCATTTCCATCTGACATGATCTTCTTTCCACCTACAAATATCGATAAGAATTACTTACTAAATAGAGATATTGAATTCACTAAATTCACCATAAAACATCACAAGAGCTAGTTTGTAATGTTTTGTAATTTAAAGGTTAAAATACATAAATATATATAATCCTATAATGTTCATGTTAAGGAGATAAATGAATATGGCATCTTCCATGACTTATATATGTTGAAATTCAAAACTATCAAATCCAAATCTACCCAAGTTATGAGATACTCTGACCATAATACATAATATTCAATAAATTACATTACATTTATATAAATTGAATGCATACTCAGAATTCCCTAGGATTGAAACAAAAAAACTCTCTAAAATCAACCCAAAATTATCAATAAGGAGATGCCATAGTGTAGTTTTGTAGTAACAAAGGTTAAATATTGAACAATTTTCCTTGATATAAGACAAGTTAGGAATTCATGTATAACAAAACACCTATTCTACAACAAAAAATTTACTAGTTTCCATACTTGAATATTGACACTTTTTCTTGGCTACCTTGTATAAATTTGAAACTGCTACTCTAGCATATTTATCGATAGGAGGTTAAACCAAGTCATTTGGTCAAGAAATGCGAACTAGTAACATTAAAAAGTTGTTTGTCACTAACTCCTTACTAAGCCAACAATGCTAAAGGGTTACTCTCTCAATGTTTCTATGTATGTTTATGTTGTGCATGTATATCTTTAATGTTCATGGCAAATTATGCATATATTTTCCTCCATGGAATTTATGTACTTAACTTAGCAATGTGTCATTGTAATAGAGCTACAAGTCATATGGCTTCTAGTGGAGATTTGTTAGATGGTGAAGCTAGACGTAATGAAAGAAATGAACATGAGATAATCAAATGAATAAAAAAATTGTAACCAATAATGAAGGCAACACTAGCAAAAAGACCTCTATGTGTTTTAATTATACTCTATGATTGTTATATAATATTGAAAATTATGTATTCATTTTATGAAGAGTTACATTTATAATTCTAATTGCTACTTATTGTACTCTATTTTATGTTGTTGAAAAGATTGATTAAAACAAAAAATTACGTCATTTCTAAAGACTATAACCAAAAAGGAGAGGCAACTCTTAGATATGGGTTACTTTTATTTGATGTAGCGTGGAGAAAGTTCTAGGGGTCTAAGCATGGTACAATTTATCCTCCATTTTTTAGAGAAATTTAGAATGTAATTAAATCCAATATATGAAAATTTTCATTGCACTTAGTCATTCTATGACGTGTATATTAATGTTTGTGCATAGAGCACAAATATGGGGATGAATAGAGACAAAAGTCGCTTTCATCAACATAAAATAAAAAAATCCATTCATGATGACGATATATAAGTTACAGATGAAGGATATATTTTAAAATTTAGCAATGGTAGAACTGTCCATAATGAATTTTTTGGCATAGTCATGCTAAGAATGGTTAAAAAAAAACTTCAAAAAGTGAGCATAAATAATTAATGATAGTAAGTAGAGAGTATTACAACATCTGCATACAAGGTTCCCAAATTTATGATTTAGGGATAAATAAAACCTTTATAGATTCTCATAAACTATTGAGAGGAGAGACCATAGTATGTGAAATATGTTCAAATTAATATTTGATGTAAGTCTCACTCATGTTTCTAGTCCTTAACCTTTTATATTTCATTATGTATCATCATTCAATTTTATAGGTAATTTTATTTTTTATGGTTTTTAACAAGTTTAGTAGGAATACCTCAACACTCATTGAGTAAGAATGTAGCCAATAAACTTTAATTCATTCACGAGATCTAAAAACAAGGCAAACACATGAGAATGGAAAAATAACTATCTTATATTCCTTCTCCATCACCAACTCTTACAATGAAAGTTCAACCCCTTATAACTACTATCTGAGATGTTCAAAAGTTGCTCATTTTCGAAAATTCTCACATGATTCTAAAACTAACCAATAATTAAAAGCTAATTAGAGCGACACTAGTTGTCAACACGTTTTTCTAATTAGGTGCATAAACTAAGAGATAATTGATAATTACAAATTTAAAAAATCCTGAAAAAACATTAAAACCCCAATTTGAGGCCTTATATGAAGGAATTTGGTCCCGGAACGAGGTTCGCTCAAATAGATTTGATCGATCATGACAATGAACTCTTCGAGACACAACTTCTTGTTAAATTTCAGTACAAACGAATAACCGAGTAAAAAATTATGACCCTCAAAAATCCCTTCATCAAAAACAAAAAACTATAAAAAATACCATCTAATGTTGACAAAATTGTATCTTAAAAATCATAAATGATTTCAAAAAGGTCCAAACAATCTATATTTTGACACTAATACGATGCTAATAATCTAAACCTTGTGGCTCGAACAAGGCTAGCAAGATTTATTGCGACGCTAATACAATGCAAAAATGACCAAGGAAATGCAAAAAGGTCACAAATATGACATTGAAACCTCGTTTTCAATCCTTTTCGAGGAAAACTCAATGTATAAATGAGTGTGCAACAAAAATATCGACGCAAAGATAATGCTTCAAGAAACATATGTTGATAATAACAATGACACAAGTTCAATGCACCTTATTGCGTCGAGTTTTGTATCATGTAAACTTGATTTTTTTTATTAAAAATTTGCATTGCAAAGCGACGCAAGATGTGATGCTACTGCCATGTATTATAGTAGTGAGATACACATTTTTTTTAGTTTAACTTTTTTTTTTCAATGGAGAAGAGTTGGCGTGTGCTCGGAGGCGAAGGCGTGGTGAGAATACTTGATCGGGGTTCAATCCGAGGCGGGGACGGCCACAACCGACCGCCTCAGCCACCCTGCCTATAGCAAGACCCGCCTTAAGTTAGTTTAACCCTATCGATACTTAATACCTCAAATAAGTATTTAATAGGTTTCTAACCACTTTGAAAGCATATAAGGACAATCCTTCCCTGTGCTTGAAGGAGTGAAGGAAGGATTTTTGTAAATGAAAATAACCTAACATTTCAATAATTCAAACATTGAAATAGCCTTTAATCCCCTATAGCAAATTATGAAAGATATATATGGCTAGTGATTGAAGCATTTGAGTGATATATATATATATATATCATTCACATGCTTCAATCACTAGCCATATATATATATGGCTAGTGATTCAATCACTCACATGCTTCAATCACCAAGCATATATATATAATAATATTATTATATATATTATTATGAAGCAAACTTTCTTTCTTTCAGTTGCATGACGTGAGGGGAGAATAAGTTCAACTTGAGTGTGAAGCACTCCATGTTTCCATTAGGGGCACATGTGTCTTCTTAAACCGTGTGAAGGAGGGTATCTTTCTATTTGTGACACATGGGAAGGAGGGTATCTTTCCATTAGTGACACATGTGTCTTCTTAAAGCGTGTGAAGGAGGGTTTACTTTAAAGGTTAACACATGTACCTAGCATGTTGCCAAGTAAATGAAGGAACCGATTGAACAAAAACTACAACTTATGCTGAAAACGACTTGAAAACGACTTGAGGTCGTAACCAACCAACTTCTGCTAAAGCATGCCTAGGAATCATAAAACTATATAAATAATAAATAATAATAAGAAGGACTAGGGTAACATGGCCATCCATGGCTAGAATGAACCTTATGCTGAAAACGACTTGAGGGGCCTGTAAATAGTAAATTATACAATTGTTAAATCTAACTTCATGTTTAGACCAACCCTTCATCAAACCGAATGAGAAAACAAAACCACCATAGGGGCTAGTGCAAACTTGAAACAGAACGCCATTATGATGAGTTGACCTCAGAAGAAAGATTATCAGGTAGTTAAATTTCCATATATCTCGTATGATAGTTGCTTGACTTATTGTACAAAAGTTTTAATTTGTATAGTCTAAAAGTTTGATGATTTCAAATCGAAAAATTTGATTTTTCTAACATGATTTCGAAAATTTTTGGTTGAAATTTTTAAAAATTATGGTTACAACTGTTAAACACTAAAATTTTGAGTATCCTAAGGGTTTTGTATAGTGTTGAATCCATTTCTACCATCAAAATTGTCATTAAAACACTATTTGCAAAATAAAAAAATTTCCAGATTCCAATAAAGATCCCCGTGAAATATTTAGACAGCTTCTTTCTAATTGGCTCGGTCAAACTTTGTTAACAAGAATAAACAATTTTTGACACAGATTTAATATCTTCTTATAAAAATTCCCACTTTTCCTTATTGACACGTTAGAGCTTGCCTTCTTCTGTTTCTCTACTTAATCTCTTCTTAATAGAAGTATTATTTAGAACTAAGAAAGAGGCATACATATAGAGAAAGCTTTCCATGTCAACTAACTCTTAACTATAAAGAGAAGTACAAAAGAACTATTGGCAATAAGCCCCTTGAATACATGGTTCCATAAAGGAATGGAACGGTGAGGAAAGAGAAAATACCATTAATGAAATTAAGGTAAATGGGAAATTTTATACGAAATGTGAGTGGTAACATTCTAGCTTCCTATGCACCGTTATTACATACGGCTTATGGGTCTAACTTTTTCCACGAGTTTATAGGCCTAACTTATTATCGAAATCAATCAGAGTGAGAGTATCTATTCATCCTACTTGGGAAAGGGAATATGTCCTAAAATAAGCTAGGCCTTTCAACATAGCAATCAAAACATATACAATAAATATCCCAATCTACCAAATTCACAAAACGTACTCAAACATGGAGCTATGACTACACATAATTCAATATCTATTTCCTTGTGTGTTTTGTCTACTTGGAAGGATTCAAGGTACTAAGTTCGAACCTATAGCAATATTATTAAGACTTCCATCATAAGCCATTATTTCAATTCCAAATCAAGACCAAACATCTAAAACAATGACTGATTCCTTAATCAACATATAAGGATTGCAATTTGAGATTTATCTTGGGCTATATCTCAAATAGGTTTATACCTATAGATTTATATACCTATTATGTGGATATATTTTGATATTTTCATTACCAATGATTATTTGGAAATAAGACTAAATAGGTCCTAGTGTCTTTATTGTTTCTAGGATGGTGCCTTCACTTGATTGTGATGTTGATCTTTTTGTAGCAATTGAGGGAATTGAGAGAGAACAACAAATGGCTACATAAAATTGTTATTTTGTTATGGCAACCACAATCTAAATGTCTTTCTACTAGGGTTTGCAATGAACTAACATTTCAAGGGAATTTACTTAAAAGAAATGGTATTATTATTTGTTGGGAAACTTTCCTTTTGGTAACATTTCTAGCAAAAATGAATTGGACACTTAAAAAAAAGCTTTCTATATTGGAGTTGCCACGCTTCTCTTCTGTTGTACAGAAGTGGTCTACAGCCCCTTGAAATTCAACCCTTCATAGGTTGTTAGTCACTACTGTAATACCATGTTGGTTTTTTATAGCACACATGCTCTTCTATTATGGGCAAATGTAAAAAGATCTTATGTACTTACATCAATTTTTGTTGCGAAATTTGGTCTAAATATGAAACAATAACCCATAAAAATATGGTATGAAAACTCTTCACAGTAATGGGTCTAAAAACTAGTAATATGTTTTTGGAAGTGTGACATCTCTTCTTTTATGTTGAAATTTGTCTATATTAATACCTTTGTATAGCTTAGTATTAATATATCTATGCTTCTCACACTTAGAGTACAAAATGACAAATTTGTGACTACACGACCAAAAAATTTATTAACGACATCTTTTATAAGCTACCAAATGCTACCAAAGCTGAGCAATTTTAAGTGTCATAGCTATAAATGACAAACATAAACTACAAATCTAGTCAGAGATAAACATATATAGATAGATAATGATTATGGGAATATAAATTAGTATAATTTATTTCTTATAAATCAATTTACGTTAATTATGAACAAGGTAAGACTCAAAAGGAATATATATTAGAAAAACTAGCACCAATATGACATGAGGGAGTTTCTAGTTATTAGGATTTGTTCGCAATAGGAATCCAAAGGGATGAAATTACTCATATGGAGATTGTGGAGGAGATATATATGAGGGCTTCACCTAATTTATATAAGGATCAGGAATGTGCAACCTTATTAGAGTTATCCACTAACCTATTGTTTTGTCTATTTATAAGATTTGTGAATGGACATTATGTGAATGATGAGGTAATTTTACATGATTATGATTCTTAGATAGACCTCCGACAAGCCACTATTCATCTTCATATCTCTACTATTACATTAGTATTTCCAAATATATTGATGATTCATTTAGTACTTGAGAGTTATGTGCCCTTGCCTCACCTAGTTGTTTACAATCATTTTTATTTCTTATATATATATATATATATATATATATATATATATCCCTATTGTAGCCCCAAGGGTTAACGCAAGTGTTCATGAGCTAGACGTGAGATCTCCCCCCCCAAAGTTGGGGAGGTCATGGGTTTGACTCTCTTGATCCCCTTTGGGTTAGGATTCATTTTCAAGGTTGACGTTTTACCCTATTTACCATCCATGAATCATGGGGGAGTACTCAGAGGGTTTTCCTTGGAAAAATATATATCCCTATTGTAATTATAATTATATATAATATAGTGTAGTTACAAAAATAAAATAACATAAAAAAATAAATTTAAATTACATGTAATAAAAAAACACAAACAAATTCTATTTGGAATTGATCATTCATTCATGAAGTGGAGTGGGAAAGGAAATAGAGCCATGAAACCCTAAATCAATGGTGCGGTGGGAATCTAACTATTTGTACTAATTCAATCTTCAAATGAAATTGAGATGTTTTTAGTCGGAAGGGTCCGTTATGGGAGGAAATTGTTCGCTCGTGAAGTGGGTGTACCCATGGCCATGAAACCCTTAACTGATGGTGGGTGTGAAACAATGATGGTTCGATCTCTACATAAAATCAAGAGATTTTGGTGGGAAGTGGTCAGTCTGAGAGGCAATTGTTCACTCATGAAGTGGGCATGGCCATGAGACCTTGAACAGATGATGAGTGTGAAACAATAGTGGTTTGATCTCTAGATTAAATTGAGAGGTTTTTAGTGGGAAGGGGTTAGCTTGAGAGGATATTGTGGTAGTTGAGAGTTTCCCCTAGCCATGAAACCTTGAACTTGTGGGTTCAAAATAATATGGTGGCTCATTGTTTTCTCAAAATTGATAGACTTTGTAAGGAAGGGGTTATCCTAAGAGGAAAAGCAACGTATTGATAATGTTAATTGAGGATTAGTGTGTCTAATTTGGCAAAAGAGAGGATTTTTTCCATGAAACCCTAAATTGGTGGGTGTGAGATAATGCAGTAGTTCAATTTTCGAGTGAATTAAGAGGATTTTACAATAATGGGTTGGACTAAGAGCCAATTGAGTTAATTTAGAGTTTGGGTTCAAAATAATGTGGTGGTTCAGTTTGTGCTCAAAATATATAGGCTTTGTAAGGAAGGAGTTGGCCTAAGAGGAAAATCAATGTATTGATAATTTTAATTGAGGATTAGGGGGTCTAATTTGGCAAAAGAGAGGATTTTTTCCATGAAACCCTAAATTGGTGGGTGTGAGATAATGTAGTGGTTCAATTTTTGAGTGAATTAAGAGGATTTTATAATAAGGGGTTGGACTAAGAGCCAATTGAGTTAATTTAGAATTTAGAGTTGGTTCTTTCCATTGACTCCTTTGAGGTGAGTGTGATATATTTGTGTGTGTGTGTGTGTGTGTGTGGATAGAACATGGAGGCTTCTCCAAAAGGTGGATGAAGAATTTGACATAGCAGGGATCGAAGAAGAATTCCGCTTCGATAATTTTCTTAAACATAAAGGTATGTTTATTTGTTTGTCAATATGTTATGATAGTTGAATGTAAGTCTTTTATTAGTTGAAGTTCATCAAGAGACATGTGCTTGATGAAAGTAGTAATAACCCACACCTTCCAAGCCTTTCATTTTTCTTTCCCATTATTGTATTCATAACTTTAAAGTATTTTGCATTATGATGCTTCATCGTGAAATTTTATAGGGTCATGATTCCATTGTGACAATGATTGGTCTCTTTTTGTTTAAACAAGCTTGATACTTCATTTTGTGAATGGTTTTGAGGTTTCAATTATTTTATTTTCCCTATTATCCAATGCATTTCCATGAAACATGCCCCTTTGCCTATGTTATGAAAAATTTATAACCTAATTTGTATGTATTTCTAGTTGGATTGTTCATTGGGGTTGGTGCTTCATTGTGTTAATATTTCTGCTTTGTTATGAAAAAACTATAACCTAAATTCTATGTATTCCTAGTTTGATTGTTCATTGGAAAGATAATTTGCTAGGGCTTCACTATTAATGTTTTGACCTTACATTTTTCTTTCCAATTATTGTAGCCATAATTCTAAAGTCTTTCTCATTATGATGTTTCACCATTAAATTTAATAGTGTCATGATTTCATTATGAAAATGATTGGTCTCTCTTTGTTTTAACCAACTTAATACTTCATTTTGTGAATGGTTATGAGGTTTCAAGGATTTTATTTTCCATAGTATTTAATGTGTGTTCCATGAAACATACCCCTTTGCATTTGTTATGAAAAAACTATAATTTGAACTATGTGTATTCCTAGTTGGATTTTTCATTGGAAATATCATTGGATGGGGCTTCATTGTTAATGTTTTGTCTTTGTTATGAAAAAAACACAACCTAAACTCTGCGTATTTATAGTTGGATTGTTCATTGCAAAGATCATTGGCTGGGGCTTCACTATTAATGTTTTGGCCTTTCATTTTTCTTTTCCATTATTTTATCTGTAACTCTAAATTCTTTCCCATTATGATGATTCACGATGAAATTTTATAGGGCCATGATTGCAGTGTACAATGGTTGGTATCTCTTTGTTTTAGCCAACTTTATACTTCAATTTGTGAATGGTTTTGTGGTTTCAAGGATTTTCTTTTCCCTAGTATTTAATGCATGCTCCATGAAACATACGTCTTTTATTTTGTTATGAAAAAACTATAAACTAAACTCTATGTATTCCTAATTGGATTGTTCATTGGAAATATCATTGGTTGGGGCTTCACTGTTAATATTTTGGCTTTGTTATGAAAAATTTATAAGCTAAACTATGTGTATTCATAGCTGCAGGATTGTTGATTGGAAAGATCATTGGTTGTAGCTTCATTGTTAATGTTTTGGCCTTTTATTTTTCTTTCCCATTATTGTAGCCGATCCGATACTCTAAAGTATTTCCCATGATGATGCTTCACCATGAAATTTTATAGGATCATGATTACATTTTGACAATGGTTGGTCTATCTTTGTTTTAACCATCTTGATACCATATTTTGTGATTTTTCTTTTAGGTTTCAAGGATTTTCTTTTCTCTATTAACTAATGCATGTTCCGTGAAACATACCCTTTTTACTTTGTTATGAAAAAACTATAACCTAAACTCTATGTATTCCTAGCTAGATTATTCATTGGAAAGATCATCTGTTGGGGTTCACTGTTAATTTTTTGGCTTTGTTATGAAAAAACTATAACCTAAAATTTGTGTATTCCTAGACAGATTGTTCATTGGAAAGATCATTTGCTAGGGATTCATTGTTAAGGATGGATAGAAATGTCTTGCATACAACCTATATTCATTTTTGTATGGTGTTCTAGGCATAAATTATAATCCTATGAGAATGAGTCACTCTTAGCTTGATTTTTCATTGGTATTTAATTTATTTGGCATGCCCTAATCCATGTGATGTACCTCCCATGCATATGAATATGCAATGGCAAAAACAACCATCAATGAATCCATTCTTGCAACAGGGGCGAATGTCTCATTGTAGTCCAAACCTTGGAATTGTGAGTACCCCTTTGCAACCAACTGAGCCTTGTACTTGGTTGTAGATCCATCAGATTCAAGCTTATTTTTGTAGATCCATTTGAACTGAAATAGTTTCCTCCCTGGTGTTAGAGGGAAAAGATCCCATGTTCCATTGTTTTGCAGTGACTCATGTTCTTCATCCATGGCTGCTTGCGATCTCAGATCATGGAAATCCTCTCTGTAAGACTATGGATCAGACCCCAGCATCATGAAGCACCTCTCAGGGAGAAGTGGATCTGTATGGAAAGTGAAACGTTTGCATATTGGTATTGATATCTTGTTCTTCTGTAGTCAGATGGATATCCAACAATGACCCCAGCTACCTCAATAATATTTTAATTCCATTTAGGATTTGGATTAGGAGTAGGTGCTGGATCTAGATATGGATCTTCTATATCTTCATGGTCAATATCTAGATCTGAATCATATTGGTCTTCTTCTTCTTATTTTGAATATGGATCACCTATAGAAACATCATTAGTAGCGAATGGAGGAGGTAGATCAGGTAGATCACCAGCTGGTTGTAGATCATGCAATGGGTCCTCATTGAATTGCACACTTCTTTCAATGAAGCATCTCTTGGTTTCAATCTACACCAGCTTGTAATCCTTTGCATCTTTTGCATATCCAAGAAGGATGCATTCACTACTTTGAGGTTGAATTGTTTTCCTCTTGTCAGTGGGGATTTTGGACCATGCCTTGGATCCAAATACCCTCAGATGAGAGACATCGGGTTTATGTCCCTTCAATGCTTCGAATGGAGTGACCCCATCAACAGATTTGTGGGGTACCCTATTTTGAATGTATGTGGCACAATTTAATTCTTCTTCCCAGAGATTTGATGGGATATCTCTTGCTTCAAGCAAGCAGGTAGCCATCTCTTTCAATGACCTATTCTTCCTCTTTGCTACACCATTTTGTTGTGGTGTGTATGGAACATAATGTTGCATCTGAATTCCTTTGGAAGCACATAGCTGCTGCAAATACTTCTTGATGTACTCCCATCCATTATTAGATCTGAGCACTTTGATCTTCCTTCCAGCAGTGTTCTCAACTACGAATTTGAAAATTTTGAAGCATTCAAACACCTCATATTTTTGTTTGAGAAAGTAGATCCAACAGAACCTAGAATAGTCATCAACGAAGGTCAGAAGATATTTGGATCCATTCATTGAAGCAGTGGGCATCGGTCCTGAAACATCACTATGAATCATATCTAGGATGGACGAATCTTCCTTCCAGCAGTGTTCTCAACTACGAATTTGAAAATTTTGAAGCATTCAAACACCTCATATTTTTGTTTGAGAAAGTAGATCCAACAGAACCTAGAATAGTCATCAACGAAGGTCAGAAGATATTTGGATCCATTCATTGAAGCAGTGGGCATCGGTCCTGAAACATCACTATGAATCATATCTAGGATGGATGAATCTCTCTTTGCCTTCCCAACTTCATACTTTCTCTCTGGGTGCTTCCCTACCAAGCAACCTTTGTAGATCCCTTGAGAGAATGTTATGTTCGGTAGACCTTCAACCATACCTTCCTTGTGCAACTGTTGTAGGTATTTGAAGTTTAGGTGTTTGAATCTTTCATGCCAGAGTCTACTTGTCTTATTTGCATGAGTCAAGAGAGCACTTTGATGGGAGTATGGAAAGAAGCTGGAGAAATCATAAGTCTCGGAGGCATGATTTGCAACTCCTTTGGCTACCATCTTCCTAAATGAGATCTCAGCAACCGCAACTAAATCAGGTCCAAATACTACTTTCTTTGGTGGACATGTGTGTGTCATCGGGTAAACAGACAACATATTAGCTGCTAGAGAGGACACATACAGTACATTGTTGAACCTTCCATGCCCAAGATGTATAGTACCCTTCCCTTCAATAAAAAATTGAGATTCATCTCCCACATGTATGCTTGGTCCATCGATGAGATCTAATGAAGACAGTGGCTCTCTGGAGGAAACCATGTGGTTGGAGGCTCCAAAATCAATAAGAAAATCTTGGGATTGTGATAACCCAACCTTCAATGTAGGGCATCTCTCATGATCTTCTGACTTGCCACCTGGATCATACTTCCTTGCGCCTTCAGGGAGGGAAATTTTATGCTGCTCAAGGAGTTTTTCCATTACATATATGGTCTTCTTCATACATGAACTATCAAGATGATTATCCTTCTTGCATTATGTACACTTGGATTTCTCAAACTTCTTTTGTTTGTCCTTCTTGGAGCTATAGGCTCCTTCTAATGGACTTGACTTGGCATTCTGCTTGGGTTCATATTGCCTCTTCTCCTTTCCTCTGTGCTTCCCCTTTCCATTCGCACTTTGTGCTTCTCCAACCACAAGAGATTGATTTTTTGAGGTCTTCAAGGAGCCCATTTGGATCAATTTATCATGTTCTTGGATGAGAGATTCGTTGAAAACATCTAAGGATGGCATCTTCCAACCAGGAATTGACATTCATCCTGAATGGAAGGTAGAGACAAAGATGGAGAACTCAGGACCTAGCTTGCTCAGAATGGATAGCACCAACTGCTCATCCTTCTTCTCAATGCCACACTGCTTGCATTGCAAAACCAAAGATTTGAATTTGGAAAAGAATTGTTGGATGGTCTCAAAACTGCTCAGTTGAAGAGCAATCAACTCATTTTATAGAATATGGCCTCTTAGCTCATCTTGTTTGTCGAAGAGGGTCTCTAACTTCACCCAAACCTCTTTTGGGGTCTTCAATCCATCGAGGTGGAAAAGTAGATATATGGAAATATGAATACACATGAAACCGAATGCTTCATCCAATCTATTCAGATACTTGGCCTTCTCCACAACTACTTGGGGTTCGACCTCCTTCCCCATTGTTACCTTGTACAGTGGCTTGTTGCACAAGACCATTTGCATATCATCCCTCCAATCAAGGTAATTGAAGGGTGTCATGATCCTGGGAGAGAGAGGAGATTTCGAATTGTCCATGAAAACTACTGGAGCGAATACAAGGTGAAACTGCTGCTACTGCTGCAACTCAAAAAAAACTCAATAACCTGCAAAACAATCTCAATTTTTAGAGATATACTACTACTGAGCACTGATTTAGGACAATAGACACATTTTTCTGGATCCTTCACACTTGGCTAGACCTCAAAGGATTTCTCCAATGAATTCAATGCAATGGCACCAAGATTTGCTGTGGAAAACCAGATGCTTCTAGTGCACTACTGAAATAAGATACTCAACCTACGCTCAATGGATCCGATACCATGCGAAATTATAAATCACAGAATATCTAAGAGCTGAGTATACCTCATAGAGAAAAAATGAGCAAAAAAGATGAATTAGAGTGAAAACTGCAGTAAAAATGAGTAGACAATTAATCATGCATGAGAACTCAGATAGGAACAGAATAATGTCACATGATCCAATAATCGGTATAGTCAACAATGATGTTACAATGGAGAGTATTCAAATCACACAGGATAATTCGAGTTTCAGTTGGTCTAGCATAGGAATTGTCACCACTGGAGTGCTCCAGAAGACTCAAACTCAACCAAACTGATCCTAAACTTAGTTAACTGAAGACATAATCGGTTAACTGACCAAGGATGGCGCATCAGTGAGTTTAACATGCAAAACAGCTAGAAAAGGGCACATGAGGCCACAATCAGTGGCATTCGGAGCTCTAACCCCCCACAAGAGTAAGCCAACTCAGGTTAACTGAAATGGAACATTGAGTAGGCTCCTAAAAAATAGGGAGCTAACTTAAGTGGTCCTAAAATGATGCATGCAGGGCTCAGAAGGTGGTATATAGATCCTAGATGACATCTGCACACCACTAGGGGGAAAATGACATCATAATCTACTAGAAAAATGAAATAATGCTAGGTAGGACAAGGATGGAGTATTAAAATATCCTAACACTAGAGTCTTTGCTCCACTAGTAATACCACCCAACTATACCAACAATACCATAAATATTACCTCTTTAAGCTCCGATGTATTTTATATACCAATATATCCGAGGATTGACAATCATTGTTATCTTGGCATACACTAGATCTTGACAATCCAAAGTTTGTCAATCTAAGGTAACAACTATTTTCCCTTTTCTATACTAGTATACCCAGAAAGTGTTAATCATTGTTATCTCTTATTGCAAAAAATGAAGATGTTGAAGGGGCGGTCTTACCAGGGAAATTATGGAAATAATTGAAATCGAGAAACAAAATACTAATATTGGAAATAAATGACCTTAGCAAGTCAAGTAACATAAGTGGCATCTATTGTTGTTTCTAAAAATTCTAGCCCAAGATTCAATACCTATTCATTTCCTCCTGGCAACAATTGGAGATATTTAAAATGTATGTATATTTTGTGTCCTTATACAATCTAAATTATTTTAGATTTTTTAATTAACATAATAGATTCATAATTGAACGCAAAACATCAAAGATGAGTCAACATCGAATGTTGACAACTTAGGAATATTGAGCACATAATGAGAATATAGCCGATGAGAAGGGCTTGGGGAGATAATTGTGTCCATGTAAAGATTGTTGTGGTGGAAAGATGAAAAAAATAACCGACTTATCAACATATGATAAGATATAGTCATAGTGGTATGAGCACTTAGGCCGAAAATAATTTTACTTATTACTTGAAAAGACAACAGACTAGAGCTACAAAACCATCATTTTATTAGCAAGCAAGACCAATGAAGTATATGAATCCCAAACCTCCCAGATTTGTTATTTGATCTCTTTATTTTGAGGCAAAGTTCTTCTAAATAGATTCATTGTAAAAGAAGTTTAAAGTTGAAACCATAAGAATGTAGTTGATCTAGACTTATAGATATTCACTATGTTGAATTTTTAATTGAGTCCAACGTTTCGGGTGGACACTCAACCAATCTTCAGGTAATCAACGTGAAGTTGTTGTAAGATAAAAAAAAATAGGTTGAATAAATAAGGAGAGGATGGATTAGCCATTAAGGAAAAACATGAATTAAAGGGTTGTGTACCAAAAGAGAAAAATAAAATAATAATAAACATAAATAATTACAAATTGAGTTAAGGTTAATAGCCTAAATAAAGGGATGAAAATAAGAAAAACAATTATTAAAGAGGGAAGAAAGTAACCAAATATTTACAAGATTAAATAAAAAAAATAAAAAAAATGGTAAGTTATATATATATATATATTGTAGGGGGTCACATCATATAAAAATTTAAATCTTGAAAATTAAATATGAAACCGTAATAAAAATGCGTATAATGAACTTTTACATAACAATGGAACATTTTACCTGATTCTGATGGTTGTAGGTTGTGGTAGCTCACATCCCTTTCCGCTTTGATCCAACCATCCGAACTCCTGATTTACCAAAGACCTCTTGGTTGACCTCCCTACCATATCGGGGGTACTCTTCTTTCCCACGAACGCCCGAGCATTTTGGTGTCGTAAGAACACACAGTGCAAGCTTTCTGAGGGGATCCCTCAATCCCCAAAATGCTCAACCCAACTCACAAGAATCACAAGATAATTTCTCAATTACGGTGCCCGTCTAGAACCAGGGAGCAAGAGAGTCCATTCTCATTCTCCTCCCTTTTTTTTATAACAAAAATATCCATGCCAAGTGTCTCTTCATGCAATATTATCATTTAATTTAATAATTTTCAATTATCTATTCTCATAAAACAAGTGTCACTTTATCTTTAAGTGTGCACCTAAATCCCTACAATGTCTCCTTGTTGTCTCCTTAGTTAATTTCTCTAATCCCTAAATCAGTGGGATGTAGGTGGAGTGGTTTCTACTAGAGTCCTAGTTGTGCTTTGCTTACTAATAAGTATATTCATTAATCTTTCTCATTCAAATTTTCTCCTTTCCACAACCGAAATAAAATATTTCTTTTAGTAAATCTTTCACTTTCTTTCAAGATTTCTCCTTTTCAAAAATAATAAAATGAAATAAAATATTTCTTCTAATAAATCTTTCACTTTCTTTCAAGTTTTCCCCTTTTAAAAAATAATAAAATAAAAGAAATAAAATATTTCTTCTAATAAATCTCTCTTTCTTTCAAGTTTTCCCCTTTTCAAAAATAATAAAATAAAATGAAATAAATATTTCTTCTACTAAATCTTTCACTTTCTTTCAAGTTTTCCCCTTTTCAAAAATAATAAAATAAAATGAATTTATTCTTTTATTATTGTTTTTATTTACTTTACATGTGGGATTTCCATTTTGCAAAATTGATTGATAATCTCTTCCTGTTCCTGTCTAGGTACCCCTTCGGCGGGCCCTTCCGACAATTCCATTTCTTTCTTCTTATTCCGGTCTAGGTACCTCTTTGGCGAGCCCTTCCGAAAATTCCTTTTCTTTCTTCTTTTTCTTGTCTAGGTACCTCTTCGGCGGGCCCTTCCGACAATTCTTTTTCTTTCTTCTTGTGAGGATAACTGTGTAGCGATCGGGGAGTCGTTACCACGATCTCTCAACTACACTTCTTCGAGACTAAGGGCTGCTGAGGGATAAGGTTCTCCTTATCGCGTGCCCCTCAACTCTCATACGCGGCCAAGTCGGTATGGCCTCACCCGTACGGCACACGCTTCCTCGGGCCAGCTCACAAGCTTCCGACCCGTGCGTGGAGTGCTAATTCAGGGTCGAGAGTCTGTCATCGTACCCCTATGTGTTCTTTCTATTCTTACAACCCCTATAATTCCATTGTGGGTCAGTCAGTAAATTGTCTTACCTACCACTGTTCACACACATACTCAAAGCACACGTTAAGTAGTGCTACACTATCAAATTATTTCATCATTCATCATCATAATATTTCAGTCAGCGAGCATATAATTCATTCATCATTTTCATTATAAAATATATTCATCATTCATCTTAATGTATGAGGCAGTCTAACATATCTATCATTCATCAATATATCTCAGTCAGTCGAGCATATAATTCATTCATTATTTTCGTTTAATCATTTTAGTTCCATAATTCTCAATCTAGCATATATTATCTAATCATTTTCATTTCACACAATAATATCCAAAGCAAATTCCATGGTTCATGTTTTATAAAACTGGGTCACTTCAAACTAGTGCCCTCAATAGTCTAATCAGTCGTAAGTAGTTAGGCGGGCATTACATACACCCCCTCTTATATAGAACTTCGTCCCGAAATTAACTTTTGTTCTTGTAATTTCGATGTTACACTTTCTTTTAGTTTTCCAATTTCATCTTCTTGTCATTCTCTTCTATTTTTCTCAATCAATCATGGCCATAAGCACTAGTGATTCTAATCATTAGTTTTCTATTTCATCCAACATAGTTCCGATACATTCTCTGGAACTCAATCGTAATTTCGCGTAATGCAAATCCAATATAATACATTTAATAATTGTCAATTCCAACTTAGATTTCCCATCTCTACTATTCATCCATGAAGATCCATGATATCCAACTTATTTACCAGTTATGCTGCATCATTAACCATACCATAGTTCTTCAATCATCATTTCACATAACAAATACGAACAAGAATTCAATCCATGGGCTATCCTTTCCCCCAATACAAAAAGGTAAACATCATATTATATGGGGTAAAATACCGACGATAAGTTATAATCACAGGCTAAGAAATCAAGAGTGATTACCAAATATTCCAAAATCTAATTCCCAAAAGACTACATTAAATCCCTAATTGTTTTTATTCGTGTTGGTTCTCAATTTCACAAGATTCTAAGCATTAGTACTTAGCGACTTAGTCGAACATAATAAATTTTAGCTTCTAGTGCTTTCTTCAGTAATATCATGTCCCGATCAATGAGATTATGACATTCAAACCTCATTTCATTGTTCATGTTGTCATAGGACCAGTTCAACAAATTCATCAAGTTGCACACTGTGGGTTTTCTTAACCTCGTCGAGTTCCCTCTCGTGGGCTACTCATCTTTTCCTCAAGGTTTGGCCATGTCTTGAGCTTAGCTTCAATGCGTTCAGTTCATTGTGTTGATCAAATTCATACATCATTTTACTAAAATTGTCATCGTTTGGCCCCTTCGGTCGTCTTTCCTAATTGAGAAATCTTCTTTTACAGTTTCCCTGGTCATGTCAATTTTGTACTTCTTTGTTCTCTTTAACAACATTGTCATTCAACAAAATGTCTTCTTCCCATGTCTGTCAGTATATTTAAGGAGGATCATCAAATTTTTATTTTTATTTTATTTATTTTATTTTTTATTTTGTATTTTTTATTTATAACAAAACTCGGTTTTACAATTGCTTATGATTAATCTTATACTACCCTCCTTATTTCATCATCATTCCTATTAAGAATACTATTGTGTTGCTTTTAACAAAATAATTTATGTACTCATTTCCCTATATCTCATTCCAAATAATTCATCATCCCTAGCTTATGTATTTCACATCCATATTACTTTTGTCCCTTAATTGTGCCTCCATTTCATTGATAAGGTCAACTATAATGTACATACAATCATACTTAGTCTAGTTAACCTATGGTATAATTATACATATGTTCCTTTTCATAATGCCACTATTATGTTCGCCCTCAACCCTTTTAATATGACCTATACCACTTCTTTTATATAACCAGGATATATCATTTCTTTAATATGACACATATACCCTTGGTAGAATCTCATAGTCATAAGATCAACACACCTTTATACTTTAGTATTTTCATTAGACCTAGGGGTTTCCATTAGGTGTATTAAAGCCTCCTAAGAAGGGTAAACTATACAGTTTCCCTTGGGCCTAGATTATCTAAAAGGATATTCCAACTTCTTAACACTACATATAAATTACAAGTATAGGCATAAGTATGTATCCTCCTTCTTCATAGCACTTCATGCAACTATAATAGGACATATAAAATATGTATATATATATATATATATATATATATCTTTTTTATACACAGTATGTAATGAAAGTATTCCAGAATACTTCGGCTACAATTTGTACTGCGACTTATCATAAATATCCAATGCATCTTTTCTCATGGGCAGTGATCACATACAAATATAGAATAGCAGTAAGATTGTAATATGTCCTATAACCAGAGCATTAATAATCTGTTCAGAGAGTTCATAACTAAAATAGTTGCACATAAATTTCAATTTTAATTAATCACACAGAGATTTCATAGTTAAAATGTGTGCATTCATATTAGTTTATTCTAGTTAAAGAATTTATAGAAAATAAACTAATTGATCAAACCTGATTCTAACAACCAGCTGGACGAGATGAGTACGTTGGTATGTCGTTTGATTCGGATCAATCCTTGCTTGACGATTCACCGAAGAACACCTGATTGACATGAGTCTGGTGCCCTCAAGGCTCGACCGACTCTGATACCAAATGTAGGGACCCCCATTTCAAGGTCCCCCAAAAACACTATCTATGTAATACTAACATCATATAAAAATTTAAATCTTGAAAATTAAATACGAAACCATAGAAAAAATGCGTATACTGAACTTTTACATAACAATGGAATATTTTACCTGATTCTGATGGTTGTAGGTTGTTGTAGCTCACATCCCTTGCCACTTTGATCTAGCCATCTGAACTCTCGATTTACCGAAGATCTCTCAGTTGACCTCTCTACCATATCAGGCGTACTCTTCTTTCCCCCAAACCCCCGAGCATTTTGGGGTTGTAAGAACACACAATGCAAGCTTTCGGCAAGGATCCGCCAATCCCCAAAATGCTCAACCCAACTCAAAAGAATCAAAAGATAATTTCTCAATTACGGTGCCTGTCCAGCATTAGGGAGCAAGAGAGTCCATTCTCCTTCTCCTCCCTTTCTTTATAACCAAAATATCCATGCCAAGTGTCTCTTCATGCAATATTATTATTTTATTTAATAATTCTCAATTATTTATTCTCATAAAACAAGTGTCACTTTATCTTTAAGTGTGCACCTAAATCCCTACAATATCTCCTTGTTGTCTCCTTAGTTAATTTCTCTAATCCCTAAATCAGTGGGATGTAGGTGGAGTGGTTTCTACTAGAGTCCTAGTTGTACTTTGCTTACTAATAAGTTTATTCATTAATCTTTCTCATTCAAGTTTTTTCTTTTCCACAACTGAAATAAAATATTTCTTTTAGTAAATCTTTCACTTTCTTTCAAGTTTTCTCCTTTTCAAAAATAATAAAATGAAATAAATATTTCTTATAATAAATCTTCCACTTTCTTTCAAGTTTTCCCCTTTTAAAAAATAATAAGATAAAATGAAATAAATATTTCTTCTAATAAATCTTTCACTTTCTTTCAAGTTTTCCACTTTTCAAAAATAACAAAATGAAATGAAATAAAATATTTCTTCTAATAAATCTTTCACTTTCTTTCAAGTTTTCCCCTTTTCAAAAATAATAAAATAAAATGAATTTATTCTTTTATTATTGTTTTTATATACTTTACATGTGTGATTTCCATTATGTAAAATTGATTGATAATCTCTTCCTATTCCTGTCTAGGTACCCCTTCAGCGGGCCCTTCCGACAATTCCATTTCTTTCTTCTTATTCTGGCTAGGTACCTCTTCGGCGGGCCCTTCCAACAATTCATTTTCTTTCTTCTTATTCTTGTCTAGGTACCTCTTTGGTGGGCCCTTCCAACAATTCCTTTTCTTTCTTCTTTTTCTTGTCTAGGTACCTCTTCGGCGGGCCCTTCTGATAATTCCTTTTCTTTCTTCTTGTGAGGAGAACTGTGTAGTGATCAGGGAGTCATTACCGTGATATATCGACTACACTTCTTGGATACTAAGGGTTGCTGAGGGATAAGGTTCTCCTTATCGCGCGCCCCTCAACTCATCGTACCCCTATGTGTTCTTTCTGTTCTTACGACCCCTATAATTCCATTGTGGGTTAGTCGGTAAATTTTCTTACCTGCCACTGCTCACACACATACTCAAAGCACACATTAAGTAGCGATGCACTATCAAATTATTTCATCATTCATCATCATAATATCTCAGTCAGTCGAGCATATAATTCATTGATCATTTTCATTATAAAATATATTCATCATTCATCATAATGTATCAAGCAGTCCAACATATCTATCATTCATCAATATATCTCAGTCAATCGAGCATATAATTCATTCATTATTTTCGTTTAATCATTTTAGTTCCATAATTCTCAATCTAGCATATATTATCTAATCATTTTCATTTCACACAATAATTTCCAAAGCAAATTCCATGGTTCATGTTTTATAAAACAGGGTCACTTCAAACTAGTGCCCTCAATAGTCTAATCAGTCGTGAGTAGTGAGGCGGGCATTACATACACCCCCTCTTATATAGAAATTCATCCCAAAGTTAACTTCTATTCTTGTAATTTCGATGTTACGTTTTCTTTTAGTTTCCCAATTTCATCTTCTTGTCATTCTCTTCTATTTTTCTCAATCAATCATGGCCATAAGCACTAGTGATTCTAATCATTAGTTTTCTATTTCATCCAACATAGTTCAGATACATCCTCTGGAACTCAATCGTAATTTCGTGTAATGGAAATCCAATATAATACATTTAATAATTGTCAGTTCCAACTTAGATATCGAATCTCTACTATTCATCCGTGAAGATCCATGATATCCAACTTATTTACCAGTTATGTTGCATCAATAACCATACCATAGTTATTCAATCATCCTTTCGCATAACAAATCCGAACGAGAATTCAATCCGTGGGCTATCCTTTCCCCCAATACAAAAAGGTAAACATCATATTATATGGGGTAAAATACTGACGGTAAGTTACAATCACATGCTAACAAATCAAGAGTGATTACCAAATATTCCAAAATCCAATTCCCAAAAGACTACATTAAAGCCCTAATTGTTTTTATTAGTGTTGGTTCTCAATTTGACAGGATTCTAAGCATCGGTACTTAGTGACCTAGTCGAACATAATAAAATTTAGCTTCTAGTCCTTTATTCAGTAATATCATGTCCCGATCAATGAGATTATGACATCCCAACATCATTTCATTGTTCATGTTGTCATAGGACCAGTTCACCATATTCATCAAGTTGCACACTGTGGGTTTTCTTAACCTCGTCGAGTTCCCTCTCGCGGACTACTCATCTTTTCCTTAAGGTTTGGCCATGTCTCGAGCTTAGCTTCAATGCGTTCTGTTCATTGTGTTGATCAAATTCATACATCATTTTACTAAAATTGTCATCGTTTGGCCCCTTCGGTGGTCTTTCCTAATTGAGAAATCTTCTTTTACAGTTTCCCTGGTCATGTAGATTTTGTACTTCTTCGTTCTCTTTAACAACATTGTCATGCAACAAAATGTCTTCTTCCCATGTCTATCAGTATGATTAAGGAGGATCATCAATTTTTTTTATTTTTTATTTGATAAGAAAACTCGGTTTTACAATTGCTTATGATTAATCTTATACTACCCTCCTTATTTCATCATGATTCTTATTAATAATACTATTGTGTTGCTTTTAAAAAAATAAGTGATGTACTCATTTCCCTATATCTCATTCCAAGTAATTCATCACCCTAGCTTATGTATTTCACATCCGTATTACTTTTGTACCTTAATTGTGCCTCCATTTCATTGATAAGGTCAACTATATTGTACATACAATCATAGTTAGTTTAGTTAACCTATGGTATAATTATGCATATGTTCCCTTTCATGATGCCACTATTATGTTCGCCCTCAACCCTTTTAATATGACCTATACCACTTCTTTATATAGCCAAGATATATCATTTCTTTAATATGACATGTATACCCTTGGTAGAATCTCATAGTCATAAGATCAACACACCTTTATACTTTAGTATTTTCATTAGACCTAGGGGTTTCCATTAGGTGTATAAAAGCCTCCTAAGAAGGGTAAACTATACAGTTTCCCTTGGGCCTAGATTATCTAAAAGGATATTCCAACTTCTTAACACTACATATAACTTACAAGTATAGGCATAAGTATGTATCCTCCTTCTTCATAACACTTCATACAACTTTAATAGGACATATAATATATATATATATCTTTTTTATACACAGGATGTAATGAAAGTATTCCAGAATACTTAGGCTACAATTTGTGCTACGACTTATCATAAATATTGAATGCATCTTTTCTCACGGGCAGTGATCACATACAAATATAGAATAGCAGTAAGATTGTAATATATCCTATAACTAGAGCATTAATAATATGTTCAGAGAGTTCATAACTAAAATAGTTGCCCAGAAATTTCAATTTTAATTAATCACACAAAGATTTAAATAGTTAAAATGTGTGCATTCATATTAGCTTATTCCAATTAAAGAATTTATATAAAATAAACTAATTGATCAAACCTGATTCCGACAATCAGCTGGATGAGATGAGTGCATTGGTATGTTGTTTTATTTGCATCAATCCTTGCTTGACGATTCACTGAAGAACACTTGATTTACATGAGTCTGGTGCCCTCAAGGCTCGACCGACTCTAATACCAAATTTAGGGACCCCCATTTCGGGGTCCCCCAAAAAGACTATATATGTAATACTAACATCATATAAAAATTTAAATCTTGAAAATTAAATATGAAACCGTAATAAAAATGTGTATACTAAACTTTTACATAACAATGGAACATTTTACCTGATTCTGATGGTTGTAGATTGTTGTAGCTCACATCCCTTGCCGCTTTGATCCAGCCATCCGAACTCCCGATTTATCGAAGACCTCTCAGTTGAGCTCCCTACCATATCGGGGGTACTCTTCTTTCCCCGAACCCTCGAGCATTTTGGGGTCATAAGAACACACAATGCAAGCTTTCCACGGGGATCCCCCAATCCCCGTAATGCTCAACCCAACTCACAAGAATCATAAGATAATTTATCAATTACGATGCCCATCCAGCACTAGGGAGCAAGAGAGTCCATTCTCCTTCTCCTCCCTTTCTTTTATAACCTAAATATCCATGCCAAGTGTCTCTTCATGCAATATTATTATTTAATTTAATAATTCTCAATTATTTATTCTCATAAAACAAGTGTCACCTTATCTTTAAGTGTGCACCTAAATCCCTACAATGTCTCCTTGTTGTCTCCTTAGTTAATTTCTCTAATCCCTAAATCAGTGGGATATAGGTGGAGTGGTTTCTACTAGAGTCCTAGTTGTACTTTGCTTACTAATAAGTTTATTCATTAATCTTTCTCATTCAAGTTTTCTCCTTTCCACAACTGAAATAAAATATTTCTTTTAGTAAAACCTTCACTTTCTTTCAAGTTTTCTCCTTTTCAAAAATAAAAAAATGAAAAAAAAAAAATTCTTCTAATAAATCGTTCACTTTCTTTCAAGTTTTCCTGTTAACACCTAAAAAGTGCTCACTAGCTCATTCCCTTATTCACATGACCCATTTGTCCACTTTTCCACCATTTGAGCCTCTAAAGCCACCAAAAGGTCACCAAAAGACCTTAATACACCCCTTTTCCCACTCAAAATGATTATTTTTCCTCAAAAAGCATAAAAAACCCTCAAAAAGGGTCCAAAATTCCCAAAAATATTAAAAAGGGAATACAAATATTCAAAATATTCAAAAAAGGAAAAAGGAGGGAAAAGGTACCTAAACCATGTTGGTCAATACCATTGGTTTCCACAAAACCATAATGGTATTCCCCACCACCAAAAACTATAAAAAGGTGGTAGGGGCTCCTCACTTTACATCCATCCATCTTCCTATCATCATGCTGCCAAAATCTCCCATGAGCTTTTGGCCATTGTAGCTACCTTGGAGAAGGGACCCTTTGGAGTTTGGAGTTGCTCACCCTTGGAGCTACTCAACAATCTTCATCACTTGGAGGTATTATTATTGCAAGCACTTGCTTGCCCCCATTTTCAATACAAAGTTATTTTTTCTATTTCTTGTTCTTGTTTTCAATTCAAAAGTTTATTATGATATGCACATGCTAGTTTAGTTTTAGTTTTAGATTTACAATTGTTTTTGCTTTAATATTTGAGACTGCTGCTACTAGTTAGCAGGTGCCCATAGCACTAAGCTTGGTTGCAAAACCAAGCCAACATTTCCTCTTTTCAAAAATAATAAAATATTTCTTCTAATAAATCTTTCACTTTCTTTGTAGACATTTGTCACCAATTGGGTCAGGAGATCGGATCGATTATAAAAATATGAGCCTACAAGTTTTCCCCTTTTCAAAAATAATAAAATATTTCTTCTAATAAATCTTTCATTTTCTTTCAAGTTTTCCCCTTTTCAAAAATAATAAAATAAAATGAATTTATTCTTTTATTATTGTTTTTATTTACTTTACATGTGGGATTTCCATTATGCAAAATTGATTGATAATCTCTTCGTGTTCCTGTCTAGGTACCCCTTCGGCAGGCCCTTCCGACAATTCCATTTCTTTCTTCTTATTCTGGTCTAGGTACCTCTTCGGCGAGCCCTTCGGACAATTCCTTTTCTTTCTTCTTTTCTTGTCTAGGTACCTCTTCGAGGAGCCCTTCCGACAATTCCTTTTCTTTCTTCTTGTGAGGAGAACTGTGTAGCGATCAAGGAGTCATTACCGCAATCTCTCGACTACAAATCTTCGAGACTAAGGGCTGCTGAGGGATAAGGTTCTCCTTATCGTGTGCCCCTCAACTATCGTATGCGACCAATTCGGTATGGCCTCGCCCGTACGTCACACGCTTCCCTGGGCCAACTCGCAAGCTTCCGACCCATGCGTGGAGTGCTAATTCAGGGTTGACAGTCTGTCATCATACCCCTATGTGTTCTTTCTGTTCTTACGACCCCTATAATTCCATTATGGGTCAGTCGGTAAATTGTCTTACCTGCCACTGCACACACACATACTCAAAGCACACATTAAGTAGCGCTGCACTATCAAATTATTTCATCATTCATCATCATAATATCTCAGTCAGTCGAACATATAATTCATTCATCTTTTTCATTATAAAATATATATATATCATTCATCATAATGTCTCAGTCAATCGAGCATATATATCATTCATCAATATATCTCAGTCAGTCGAGCATATAATTCATTCATTATTTTCATTTAATCATTTCCATTCCATTATTCTCAATCTAACATATATTATCTAATCATTTTCATTTCACACAATAATTTCCAAACCAAATTCCATGGTTCATGTTTTATAAAACCGGGTCACTTCAAACTAGTGCCCTCAATAGTCTAATCAGTCGTAAGTAGTGAGGCGGGCGTTACACACACACACACACACATATATATATGACGATTTCTTTAAAAGGTTTAAAACAATGAAATTAAAAATAAAGAATGTCAGCGATAACCATCCTCACAATTAAAATTGTTAGGGTTATTTTTTATTTCAAGTGCTTCTCTTATAAGGCGTGGGGGTATAATGCGAGGAGCGAGTTAGGAGTTTGGTTTGATCAAAGCATATAAGGTGTTTATAATTAAAAGAGTTCTTTGCAATGGTATATTTCAAGAGACAATTATGATTAGTGTCAGTGACACGCTCTCTGAGGCGATCTTGAATGGACAAGTGTTCATATTTGGTTGCATGCACTAGAATTAGGTTCTTCTAGCTACCTTTGTTGATTATCTTGTCTATGTTTTGCACCATTTCATATGAGTTCAGAAAATGCACAAAGGTGATAAGTGCGATTAGAGCATCTGCATTGATATTTCCTTGAGACTGGGAATGTCTTTGAAGGGATCAATTTTATGTAGGGATGCTTTATAAATACTATTAAAGAATACAAATGTATTAGTAAACTCCTTCAAAAGATTCATGAAGTCATCCTTCATTGCCTTCTCCTATAGGTTGAGGGAATCTATAGTAATCTGCTCCATTGAAGATATTGTGTGGTTTCCTTTGTATGAAATTATGGTGGTCTTATGTAGCCCAGTCGATGGTGTATTTTTCTTATGAGCCAATTATGTGGGTACAATGTAGGACTTGATAATGTTAGAATATTGAGAATATGCATAACTGTTGGAGGATCCTAGTCGACTGCCGACTAGGTCCTCCGATCGACCACCATCGGGTCAGTCCTGTGGATACAATCAGTCGGTTAAGCCGACATAACTACTTTTTTAACTGAATAATTGAATGTAAAACATTATATATAGGTTGGTGATCCATGATTAAAATAAATTACCATTAATTTGTACATATTATGGCTCTGATATAATATAATTGTTTGTTGTTCCCTTTACTTTGGTATCTTCTTTTGTATAACGATCTGAATGCATTATCTTATATCTTTATGTTGTTTATAATCCATGTAATCCCTTAGATTACAACATTGGTTCCATTGTCGGTTGTACTATAGGGATTAGAAGATGAGTGCATTTGTTTAAAATGATAAGTGAAGAAGATATCAAAGAATGGTGGAAGACGAAAGTAACAAATTACATTCAAAATTATGCCAGGAGAAACAAACTGGCGATAGCGCAAGCCCGAGAAAGCTTCTTTATTGAAATGCACTAGAATTTTATTGAATCTATTCTACATGAATTGAAGAAGTTGATTGACCATGTTAATGAGAAAATAGACTCAATCAATGAAAGGCTACTGATGCAAAAAATCACCAACGACGGACGAACAAACTTATATGAGTGGCTAGACAACATATGCAAAGAATTTTGTGAAGAACAAGCTATTGAGGAAAGAACTTATCTCGACGATGTCAAGAAAATATTTTACGACAACCTCCACAAATCGTTCTTCATTACCATACCAAAGTTGTTATTTAAATTCCTGATTGAACATGGAGTTGACCATATAGTCGAAGCACGACCACTGTTGGAGCCAAGAGTAAATTCAAATTGGGAACATAAGCATAAATACTAGGAACATTTCATTCAAGAATGCCAGTGGGAATACTTCCTCAGTAAATGAGCCACCCACTTGAGACTATCTTTGTCATCCTGCAGTATTCGGGTCGGAAATGGGGGGTGCGTCGACCATGTGAAATGAGTAGATAGGGATATGACTATAATCAATGACAAGAAATAAAAAGATGAAGATTTCCAAGAAGATTAGTCCACTTCAACGAGATAGAAATATAGCTATTTATAAGCCATTTGTATATATTCAAAAGATCGAAAGAGAAAAAATATTTAAGGGACGAGAGGAACTTAGAGACATCAGGAGTCTACTGTGGAAGAAAAGAGTTATGAAGGAACCGGAAATAAGAGTCAAGCTACCAAAAGACCTGCTCGAGTCGAGGAAAAGTCGACTAGAGAATGAAGAAGGTGAGGAGTCGACGCCGGTAGGAGGTCCACGGTCGATGGAACAGATCCCGCAGTTGAAGATTGCAATCCATGATGTAATGAATCCTATGTCTGTTATACCACAAGTTATATCAAATGGACTTAGTGTTAGATAAATCGTTGAACGTGACTTGGGGCTTGGACCGGGTGCTAGTGTCATTTACAGTCGTCTTGACAAAAATGGACAGATTTTGGATCGACTGATGGTCTCAAGACCTAAACATGAGAATTGGATCACTTTTATGCCAGAATATAGCCATAATTGTTTCAATATATTCTACTCTGAATGTGTGTAGTTTCCCCTACCAGCAATATTATCGATTCAAGCGTCTAACTAGTTGGAAGTCCGACTTGTTGGTGAAGAGTCTGTCGAAGAAGTTAAGTTGTCCCAAGAGTCGCATTCGCTCCAAATAGTAATTCATTCTTCATCCAGTAGGTCGTCATCATTATCGTCACCTCCGTCATCGTCATCGTTGTCATCGTCATATAATTCAAGTAAAAATAATAATTTCATTAATATGTCTTATCCCACTCACATAAGTTGTCCTATATATTAGGGGGATGGATATCCCCATAAACATTGGCTTATATGTGAAGCAATATGGAAAGCTAACGACATGTGACAGATGAGAAAAGACAAATCGTAATATTTATAGGAGGTCTCTGAGATAGAGAATTAAGCTAGTACATGAATCTCATTGAAAATGGCTGAAAGACTAAGCAAGAAATTAAGAAGAACTTCTTTGAATTATTCATAATCCAAGACAATAGACATCTGGCTGCATAAAGTCTTAAGGTTATAACACAAAGAATTGGAGAATCTATTCGGGAATATGATAAAAGATTCAAAGATCTCCTTAATCAAATGCCAACCAAAATGGAAGAATCCATCCTCATCAAATGGTTTCCAGCTAACTTATTACCTCAAATCCAGACAACATTGACTATATATGAGTTCAATACATATGATGATGCTATAAAGAAGGCACAAAAAGTTGGATGAAAAACCGACCATTCAGGCAGGCCATTTGACCAACGAGTCAAATAAAATCTTGAACATATGCATCGGTCATTACAATAGCTAGCGTTAAGACATATGTTTTATGGTGCACCAAATGCTCAACCGAAGGTCACACTAAATATTCTTGTCGATATAATAATTTCCGACCATACCATGACGACAGAGGACCCTTTCCAGAAGAAAGAAGATACCTGAAGGAAGAACCCCGACTCTTTCTCGAATAAAGGTGGCCCGATAATTTCAAGATTGTTCAGATGTCACATTTCTACGATATTGGCGAAATATTTGAGCTGCAACGATAGTTGAATGTCCATATAATGTAGATGTGGTCAAATTAAAATGGTGTAGAATCTGTCAAAACAGCCAACACATCAAATCTGACTGTATTAAATGCCTAAATACCAAGCATAACCAACATATAGTCTAACAGACGCAGACGATGGAGAAAAATAATCAAAGACGACACGAAGATAATCAATTGAAATATCAATGCAACAACAAAGGATATAGAGGCTGTGGTGGATATCGGGTTCGAGGACACTTCAATTATAATCATGGTCGAGGCAGATCAAGAGGATTTATTTGCTTTAGTGAAGAACATTTGAGTCGCGACTGTCCTTGGAAAGACAGAACATACCTCAAATTTTGTACTAAATGTGGCGTTGGAGAGCATTATCTAGAGGATTGTCCCATCATGCTTGAAATTTTTTTGAATAAAAAGAATCTTAATTGTTTGCCTGGTGTTCCTAAGAATGATGTGATTAAACAATAGAATCTACAAATTGTTACAAGGCAAGGCACATAAATTGGTCATGATAACACACAAGTAACCAAGTTTCCAAGTAAAGAGTGTAATTATCCTCAAATTAATCAACAAAAAGATATATTTAATTATGCTTCAAGAATTTTTCAAGAATTAGAAAAATAAGAGGATATTCAATATTATAAAAATAAAACATTGCATGAACTATTGCGATTACTTACAAAAGAGGAAGGATTTGCACATCTTATTGACCCTAATATTGATCCTTTGGTCAATATAGACATCGATGGGTATCACATTTCACAAGTCGTTCTCGACTTTGGATCACAAGAAAACATTATGACAAGGGAAACATGGGAACAACTTGGTCGACCTTGGATGACGGAATCATGTATATATCTCAAACTTGTTGACCAAGGACTCATCGAACCCATTGGTGTGTGGAACCTGTGAATACAGGCATCATGGGAATAGAAGCACAAGTCAACTTTGAAATTATCGACCCACAAGAGGGAGTGACCTCTTTTCCTGCTTTAGTTGGTCGACCCTGGGGAAGGAAAATGAAAGCGTCCATCTCATTAGAAAAAGATCGAATAAAGCTCAAAGGTGATGGAAAGAAAGTAATCGTTCCTATATATCCACCAAGGGAAAAGAAATGTGAGGAACTAGATGATCAAGAGGCAGATATAAGAAGACTATCAAATAATGGGTAATAATCAATATTTTGTAGAACTAAATGAATACGGAGAAATCCATTTGGGATCACCCATGTTATTTGGGCATAATTCTGCCACCGACTTATGCGACTGGAAGGTAGAAAATTATGAAATGCACGCTAGAGACTGTCGGTCGATTCAAGCCATTCCTCGTCGGGAAAATAAAAACTCTCACAATTTTTGTAATACCAAAGCTATTCGAAAGGAAAACAAGATAATAATTGACTCTAGTACCGACGAAAGTGGAGCCGACCATTTTGTCGTCACCACATTATAAAGAATAGGATTCTCCAACAATGCACATTAAACAAGTATCTAAAAATGTGGGAGAGCAAGGGAGGTTGCAATGTCTAGTAGAATCCTTCACGAGGCAAGCAACTAGATGGTGGGAGACACATCAGTCGCGAATGCACACGTGGATGACTGCTTCAACTTATTTTATTGAAATATTTAGAGGAAAAAAGTTGAGAGGAGAAGCTCAAATTCCAAAATTTGTACAAGGCATGGACCCATTCGTCCACATAGACAGATGTCAAAAAGAATGGAGGAGATTAGGCTACAAAGATGAGAAAATATGACCACATTTCTTCCCGAGTACATTAGAATATCTATCTAAAAAGTGGTATAAAATGGAGGAAGCAAGAGGTGGAACTTTTACTTAGCAAGAACTAAAAGAAAATTTCACAAGAGGCTTTTTCTTTTCATCAACAGAAGACTGCGTCAAGTAGGAAATTGAATAAATTAAGAAATTCATAGAACCGAAAAATATTGCCTCAATTGCTCCTTCAGAGTCAATTGTTCCTCCGGATTTAATTGCCCTACTTACATCGATTGCTTTGCCTATGTTGACTATTCCTCCTGATTCAACCAGTCCACCCTTATCCATTACACCGTTGACTTATCTCACTACACCTTTGATTGAAGCAGCTCCAACCGACGTTTCCAAGAAGAAGAAAAACAAAAAGAATAAAAAGAATCCATCGAAGGTATCCTTCAAACTTACAAAATACCCTGCAGTCCCACCAGTTACATTCAACCATGCAATACCGAAAGATCATGATCTTGATGCATTCATGGATGTAATTCATAGAGAAAAGAATAAAAGATGGGCAACCGACAAGTGTAAAGTCAACTAGATTGAAGATGAATAGAAAAAGGCTCTACAAGATTGCCACAAAATATTCTCTCAAGTTGCACCGAACCTTCAGGGACCCCCAGTCGAAAAACCCTTGGATCAAATTACTAGCTTATTCGGGTCCCTTGCTTCACTCTTCCAAGAGGCAGTTCATCAAAAAGATCAAGAATATGTCAAGAAAACATTTTCACTTCTTGCAAAGCAATATCAACTCTTCCTCAACCGACACAAGAAGCTAAAATAATATGGCACTGGAGTGCAACAATCTAATTTAGTTCTCAATAAATGGTATAACTTTTATAGTCAAATTTGTATTGACATGGTTAAAGTTCAAAATAATTTGGCACAAATCTTCCAACAGAAGGCCACCGCAGATCCTTCCACCCTTGAAAATCTAGAGAAAAAATCCACATGGAGCAGAACCGTTTAGTCAATCTTCAAAAGAAACATGAATAGTGGACTGCTCATACACAGAGCACAAAGACAGAAGTCGAACCAATTGCTTCTCATATAGACCGAATACTCCTTGTCGCTAACAATCAGCACCTGCTTTTGGGATCAGACCTACATAACATTAAACATCTCTTTATTGCTAAAAAAATCAGTCGGTTATCTGATCTCACTGTCTTGAGTGTGGACATGCAGGCAACTTCACATACAAGGGAAGATTTCAAACGATGACTCACCCTCTCATCTCCAACCATTGTCGAAGCATGCATTAGTCATGATCCATTATCTACTTCAGTCAGTTCATAGCCATAACTAGCAACAATATACAATCTTCATCCATCTTTTACTCATATCCTTGTTCTCTTCGGGACGAAGAAAATTTTTGTTGGTGGGGGAGATGTTGGAGGAGCCTAGTCGACTAGGTCCTCCGATCGACCATCGTCGGGTCGGTCTTGTGGATAGAGTTGGTCGGTTAAGACAACATAGATACTTTTGTAACTAAATAATTGAATGTAAAACAATATATATAGGATGGTAAGCTGCGATTCAAACATATTACCATTATTTTGTACATATTATGGCTCTGATATAATATAATTGTTGATGTTGTTCCCTTTACTTTGGTATCTTCTTTTGTATAATGATCTGAATGCATTATCTTCTATCTTTATGTTGTTTATATTCCATGTAATCCCTTAGATTACAACAATACATTTACACTAACATGTAAATCAATAGCAAAGATTTACTAGTCTATCCTTCTATCAATACAAGCAACAATAATCATGTAAGAAATAAGATACAAGAGAACAATGCACCAGATATATGTGGGGTTTTAACATCCACAAGAAGGTTTGGTCTTCTATACTCTTCAAAAATATCCATCTTACAATACAAGGTATCTCCACATATGCACCACTCTCCATCTTCACATCATGTCATAATCATGTGTGTACAAATGACATACAAAACATGTGATGTGTGATTTGATAATATATCACAACATGCCCAGAAGGATCTCCTTCAACCATATTATATAGATAGAGGTATGGAATATTTACATCCCATAACACATGTGGGATAAATAGTTTTCCACCTCTCTCATATGAAAAATGGTTATAATATATTTAATTACATGATGCATGTGGGATAACTATATTTTATAATTTGAGTTATTTTATGCCTTTTATGATATTTTACCAACAATGCCACACAAGTCATCATTACATATTATAACACTCCCCCTTAATGATGACTAGGAGAAATAATACAAACGGATGAAGTTGTCATCACACTAACATCCCCCTTGATGACAACTTCTAGGTTGATCCATAAGATCCAAATAAGAACACACGTCGCTTCATGAATATGATGAAGATAACAGTCACTTCTCATTGAATCATGAAATTTCACTTGAACCAAATTGTACAATGAACTCTTGTTGAACACCACAAAAGTGTATGTCCAATACAATAGAAAAAGTGGCAAGCAGATAGTCTTCACAACCTATAACCCAATTGATATATGAAAGAACTCTGCAATAGACCGCATCATTGTAACGTCCCCTTCTCCCAATCCGACCATCGATAAGGGACATTAACCAATTTTGGGCTCACAAATTTCACCCCAAAGCCACAATATGAATTTCAACATATAAAATGTGTGTAGAAACATAAATAAACATACAAAGCATAATTAAATTCAATCCATACACACATAACATGCATTTATCAAAATAATTATCACGATCATCAAATTAAAAAAAATCGCATTCAAATGCATGAGAATACTTATCTCTAACCAACACAGATCCAAGCAACTAGTTGTGTAAGAGTGATTTTCCACCCAACCATTGGCACTCTATCCAGTATATACTCTTTATGTTGGGTATACTCTGTGATAGCATGTTTACACTGACAATCCATAATACCATCTCTAATATCGCATATCCTACGTGGTTGAATTTGTTTTCCGAATTTTCCAATTTTGTATATCAAAGGTCTTTGAGAAGAAAAAAAGAAAAAAAGGGAAAAAATATAAAACATGTTTATGTAGCAACATATCCTACTAGTTTATAGTTTTGGGAAACACTTGCACAGTGTTCCTTTTTGCATTGTAGCGCAGTTGCATTCGTCTACTAATTCGTCTTTTGGTCTCTTGCCACCTTACTTAAAAAGGTTTTAAAGAGCTCCATTGTAGCTGTGAATCCAAGATTTTCTTTTTTGCACTGGGGAAAAGTTCTTTGGACTGCTCCACCTTTTTTTGTCTAGTTCCAGCTTATTTGAAAAGAATTAAAACTATCTACTTTCCAAATGGCTACATGGATTTTTTTCTTCAATTTTTTTTCCTGTCTATTATTCCCCAAATAGTAATAGTCATCTATCATTTGGTTGGATAGGTGCAGAATTGGCATGCCATTGGAATGCAGTTGGAAGCCCTCCTCACATGTCATTAGTAATGCGCCATTTGCTTGCATTAGTTCATAGCTGGATTGAGAAATTGTGTTGGTTTGGGGATTTGTAGAGCATGTGATGATATGTTGTTGTCACAGGGGAAAAAATGCTTATTTTCCAACCAATGCTAAGTAATCCCCCTACAAATAAAAATAGTATTTGGAGAATACATGAATACACATGCATGTATCTTTGATAGCAACATAAAAAAGGCCCTCTAGGACACATAATATAATTTATTCTCTGGTGAAACAACATTAACTCGAAATCTAGAAAATTTTACCTTCAACAACCTTGCTTCAATAGAACTCAAGTCCTTGCACAACTGGAGCATCAGGCTACTTGGAAACCTTGTGAACAGTGGAAACCATGCCATTTGTCTTCTAGCTAGTTCCAATGCCTTGGAAAATGTGTATAGCATTGATACTTACTCCAACTTTTGAGGTGCCTTCATCAAAGCTAATTAGAACTATCTATTCTTGTAAATGTCTACATGGATTGTTCTCTTAAAATTTTTTCCCTGGCTATCTATATTCTACAAAGCAAAGTTGGTTCTCCAAATAGAAATAGTGATGTATCATTTTCTTGGATAGGTGCACAATTGACATGCCATCTCCCTACAATCAGCAGGCCTTGTCAACTGGCATTAGTAATGTGTCATTTGCTTGGATTAGTGCACAACCAAATTGAGAAATTATGTATGCTCAATGATTTGTAGAGGGTGTCCTAATATATTGTTGTGACAAAAAAGAATTGCTTATTTTACAATCAATGTTATGTACTTCTCCTGCTCAGTGCAACATGGTCTCAAGAGAAGGCATGAATACAAATGCGTGCATGCCTAATAAAAACATAAAAAAATGTCCTTGTAGCAGACATACTAAAGTTAATTTTGTGATAGAACATGCTTATCTTGAACTCTATCAAACTTGACCTTCAACAACGTTTGCTTGCATAGAACTCAATCTCTTGCACACCTGAAGCATCACGCTACCTTAAAAACCTGTGAACAGTGGCAACCACAACATTTGTCTTCTAGTTGATTCCAATGCCTTCGCAAATGTTTATAGCGTTAATGATTAGAAAATCAATTGTGTGCTTATACTTTTACAACTAATGTTTATGTAAAAATGCTATCACAGAGTATTTTGTATTTCTATTATAGTTTTGAATTCACACTTTGTGACTACACTTGCATAGTTAATAACAATGTTAACATAAACTGTGTTTTGTCAATGTTGTTTATCTAGTGTTTTGTCAATGTTGTTTATCTAGTCATGCTATGATAAACAACATTTTGTGGATGTAGCCTCTCATTTCAATGTTATAAACTATGTCAAGATACATTGCATAGTTTGTGAATGTGATTGTCATTGCACATATTATTTTTCACATAGCTCTTGTCACTATGTTCTATTATGCATGTTTTATAAATTCCCATATTGCTTGTAGTTATGATTTATTTATTTATCTATTTATTTTTTTCCTTATTTGCACATAGTTGTACAAGAGAATGTTCTAAGGATTTCCATGTTCATGGGTGTAGCAATGTTGTAAAGGCATTTAGAAATTTCTAGCTTGCAGTGTGACTGTTGGCAACTATTTTGTCAATAGTCCTATTAAAATTGGCAATTTTGCAAAACGATTGAGATTGTGCTAGATCCTTGCATGATTTTGCACAATGTTCTTATGACTATGCTCTGTTATGACTCATTCTTGTGTAACTCTCCATATTGCTGACAATTATCATTTTTTTCTCCCCACTAGATGGTTATACCAGAAATCGTTCTAGGAATTGCCATGTTGCTAAGTATAGCAATTAAAATTACTTTGATTTGCAATGTGTTTGCTACCAAAAATTGTGTCAACAGTCCTATTAAGATTGGTTGGTTTGCAAATGATTGACCTAGTGCTAGATCCTTGCATGCTTTTGCACAATTCTCTTATGACTATCGTCTATTATGGATCATTCTTGTATCATTGTCCATTTTACTAAGAATTATAATTTTCTGCACACGGTTATACAGGAAATCGTTCTAAGAATTGTCATGCTTTTGAATGTAGTAATCTTGTAAATGCATATAACATGTCCTTCTTTGTGGTGATGTGCAATCAACTAATTAGGTAGTAGAATTTTTTACTCATGCATACACATTTTTAGAATATGTTTAAAAAGGAACATAGTTGTAATTATCTTTGACAAGTTTTCATACTTTTTTGATGCAATATGAAACTTATTATAATTTTGGATTGCAATTTATGGGCTAAATTATGTTGGTTGTTGGTATATGTCGTATTTTATGTTTGGAGGAACAAGCTGATTAATGAGAGATTATATTGAATATGATGAGGTCCCACCTATTTATATTATATTGTTTATCATATTATATTTAAATTAGCTTTCCATATTTATTTATCCTAATTAAATATCTTAACTAAAAGGTAGTTCCCAGCTACCTCTTTAAAACAATAAAAATGGAGACACGAGGAGAATGGATTATTTGTTTATCCTAACTAAATATATTAACTAAAATCTAGTTCCCAACTAGCTCTAGCTTATTGTCAAAGGATAAAAAAGGAGAATGAAGGGAACAGTGGAGAGAGAGAAATTCTAATAAAATATTTTCTCTTATTCAAAGTGAGATTTCTTCTTTATTTATTCATTTCTGAATAGTCAAAGGCCTAAGATTCTCTTGTCAATGATAGGAAAAAAATCGACATGTTTTTGAATGTAGTGATCTTGTAAATGCATATAAAATTTCCTAATCTCCAACATCATTGCTAGCTAGTATGGCTATTGTGCAAATTATGCAAAGTTTGAATTTGCATATGAAAAGTTGGAAATCAACATTTCAAAAGGATCTAGTGTGTTGTGCGATATAATTGCAAATTGAACAGAAGCCTAATTTCCATATCAAAGACCATGAGTCAATATTTAAGCAGTATCTAATAATTGGGGAAACATGATCCTTGCATGGTTTTGCACAATGTCCCTATGACTATGCTCTATTATGATTGATGCTCGTATAAACGCCCATATTGCTAGCATTTTTTTTTGCATGTGGTTATAAAAAAAATCGTTTTAAGAATTGTCACGTTTCTGAGTGTGGATGAATTTTTTTTTTTCATTTGCAATGTGTTTTCTAGCAACAATCTTGTCAACAGGCTTGCCAAGATTGGCATTTTTTGCAAATGATTGAACTTGTGTCAAATGCTTGCATGCTTTTGCACAATTATCTAATGGCTATGTCCTATTATGACTGGTGCTTATATCAATGTCCATATTGCTAATAATTATATTCTTTTGTATATGGTTTTACAAGAGATCGTTCTAAGAATTCTCAAGTTTCTAAATGCAGTGATCTTGTAAATGCATATATAATTTCTTGCTTTGCAAAATGGATGCTAGCAACCATTTTGTCAACCGTCCTATTTTGACCGATGCTTGAATGATAGAAATTGAACAACAATTTACAGTTGTTTGTCCAAGATATGTGTAAATTGGTAAAATATTGGATTTGCATATCAAGAGGATCTAGTGTCTTGTGCAATATACTCGAAAAGTATCTAGATTATTGTGAAACATACTTGCAAATTAAGGACATGTCTACTTTAACAATTTCTCTTGCTTTGTGCAATTCTCTGGAGCTTGCATTGATGATCATATTGCTAATAATTATTATTCCTTGCACATGGAAATACAAGAGATCGTTCTAAGAATTGTCAGGTTTCTCGATGTAGTGATCTTGTAAATGAATTTAAATTTCTTGGTTTGCGCATGACTAGTTGCAAGCATTTTTTTCAATAATCTTGTTAAGTTTGAAATTTTTTCAATTGATTAGGCTTGTGCTAGATCCTTGCAAGCATATTCTGCTAAATCAAAGCCCTTAAATCAAGGCATTTACTAGCCATTGTTGTAGGTTAATTGGACATGCACATAGCCATTTCTATCACCTGTCCAAATCACTTTTTATATCAAGTTTGATCAAACTTTATAAATTGCACTAATAGTTTTTGGTAATTGCCATTGCACACATAACCTATTTCATTAGTGTTTTTTTCCTTATGTATGGCATGATATATTTATCTCTTGTTATAAATATCTTATATAGTTCTCATGCATATAGCAAATAGTTGTCATTAAATTTATTGATTACACATAGTGAAGAGAAGCATATATACTTATACATAGTATTTTTTATTTTTTTTCTTGTGTGTCTGATTTGCTCATATTTTATCAATTGCACTAATACCTGTCATAATTGTCATTGCACAAATAATTGGCATGTTATCATTGTCTTTTGTTATAAATATGGCATAAAATTGTTATCAATATGGCATATGGCCATAAATGTATTTACATTGACCCTTCTTTTGTTGCAGTTATGGCATAGCTCAATTAACCATTGCAATTCCAAATGGCCGATGCCAAATCAGAAACATCGCAATTGCACCCATACTTGTGATGTTCCTCTTGCATTTCCCTTTTGCTCCAGTCACGGACATTGCCACTTGTGGCTCTTGTTATAATATTTAATAAGATATTGTGATTTTCTCTAAGTTGAAAAATGTTGATAATGTTGATAGTGGGCAAGTGTTGTTTTTTTTCTTGGTCATATGTCTCTCTAAAATTATTATTATTCACTTTTAATATTAACATATGCATATTCTTGTAAATATCCGTTTTTATATCATAGATGAGCAAATTGGATATTAACTGAATTAATTGCAACTAATCGCCATCACAACTTCAAATCTATTAATCGCCAATTAATCCTCATTATTATTTCTAAATTGCAAAAAAAAACACAATTAATTCAAGAAAAACATGTGCCAGTTTGTATTAATTGCTATTGCATGAAAAGACATCAATAACGGTGGAAACACGATCTTTCGAGGGGTTATTGTGCTTTTCACCTATTGGAGTTTAGTGTCAAGGAGTCAAAGAGAGCCAAGCATCAATTTGTAGGGAGCCAAAGAATCATTTTCACTACCATCCAAGATTATTTTGTCAAAGTAAGGAACCAATTATCGATTGTTGCCCACCATTTTCATCTCTCGGAGAAGTGTTAATCAACATAACACTTCATTTTTTTTTTAAATACATTCCTTTTTTTGCAAAGTGCATACCATTTGTGTCTTGTATGTCTCTTGTAATTATTATTTCTACGTATAGAGTGATTTTAGATGTTAATGGATCTGGTTTTTTTTTCAACAAAATTTTACATTCATTTTTTCGCCCTAGGTGTGAAGTTTGAAGTTGGTCATTTTGTTGCCAATATGTTGAAGCCTTTTGACCCATTTTTGCAATGTAGAGAACCTAAGGATGGCATAAACATAATGAAATTGAGTTGTAAGCTACATGGAATGAAAATTAATGAAGGGGTTTACCACTTGAAATATCATTTAGCAAGAATCCCAGGGTGTGACAGTATGCCTTGTGATAGAGCATCCCAAAAAATCACCCAAGTTACCAATGGGGCTCTTCATGAGTTGGATAGAAAGAAGGGAAAGTCAGTGACTCAAAAACTTAAAATTATTGCCAAAGGAATCACTATATTCTCCAAAACCACAAGAATATATGTTACTAGCAATAGTGAGAAGGACTATACATGTTTAAATTTCATGAGGGAATCAACTTTCTTTGTTACAAGAACCATACAAGGATCACAACCTTACATTAGAACAATGGTTAAAAAAAGGATAAGGAAGAATAAAACAAGGATGATTTATTATTGGAGTGGCATTCCTTTGACCATTGTGAGGAGGAATCTCTTCTACCATGGTATGTTCGACACTACCACTATTGTTGGCTTGGGGTATAACCTTATCTACAAGGATTCAAGTGGGCCACTCATTCAAAAGAGAAATGATGATATAGGGACTTGATTGGAGAAGCTAAGAAATTTGTGGGAGCCCAATGGATGTGTGGTAATGTATTTGGGTTGGATAGATGGGAAGGATAAGACCCTTCTTAATTTTCTTGTAAATTGTCCTAGGAGAACAATGTTCATGAAATATGTCTATGCATGGGAACATGTTAAAGATGCATAACTGTTAAATGAATCTATCAAATAGGTAGGTTTGTATCATGTGTCCAGGTAGTCACTAATAATGTTGATAATATGTGGCCATCAACAAGTTGTTGATGGAGAGGCACCCCATATTGTACTAAATTCCATATGTTTCCCATTGCATCATTTTGATGCTTGAGGATATTGGAAAACTCACATTAGTCATGGTGAACATTAATTACGAAGTGTATTTCCAAATACATATATAATCATGCATATGTCCTTATTCTCATGAAGGAAATTCATAAGGAACACAGAGTTGTTGTGCCCTATTATTACATGTTTTGTCACGACCAGTTTCATTTCACTACAATTATCACTAGACTCACAAACAAAGGTGGACCCTAGGAAGGAGTGGAGGAAGTGTCTGTGATCAACAAACATTTGTTAAAGGTTCTTCAATTGGTTGATGGAGAAAAACCACAATGGACTACCCATATGAGGCCATGGATATGGCCAAAGAAACTATCAAATATTTCTATGAGGAAAGATAGTTGTGGGATGATGGATTCAAAAAACAAATGACGCTTTAAGAGAGGATTAATTGTCAATGGCATGGGAAGCTCCACCATCCCATTCATGTGCCATCACTTGTCCTTATCCTTGCATTTTATTTCTATGTAGTTTTGATTTCAATGGCGAGGTCATGCAAGGGTTCCATAAATGCCTTCATAGTATGGTCCCCCTTACGAATGACCACATAATCATTAATAGAGATATGGAGTTGTATAGGGATACCCGAAGAGTATTTTTATTTGACACTAATACTATCTAAGAAAGGAATACTTTAATGCCAAATAAGCAATTTTAGCTTTAATTTTAGTTTTTAAAAAATATTATTTCATCACTTGTGTATGGGTTTTACTAGATCAAAATGTAATTTAAGTCTTTTCTCTATTTTTCTTATTCATTGTAGATCTCTAGTGGAGAAATTATGGTGGAAAAGCATGAAAGTTATGGAAATTTCCTATTTAAATGCTTAATCAAAATGTAGCTCTTCAAAGTGCAAGTGCAATTGGATTCTATTTGAAAAATTACAAAAAAGAGGCACAATATCTTAGCAATTATGATTTTTATAATGTATGACTCTCTAACTTTTTTTATGACCCTTAAGAATCAATACTTAATATATTTATTATGACCCTATTGTAGGTTAGAGTATCAATAGTCAATTATTTTAGTTTGTGTCCGTTACAAGCTTTGACTATGGGTAGAGTATATTGAACACCCACCTATTGTGGATTTCATTTCCTTAGAAAATATTAGCCCCTTGACTAAGTGGAGGGTGGAGCCTACGGGGCCTATTATGAAGGAGGCATATTCATGGTTAGAGTTAGAGGAGGAGCTCAAGGATGTATACGGGGTAGGGGAGGATTTGGATTATACACCCTCATTAAAGGGGGAGTTGGTCCATCAAGAGGATGTTAGGATTGATGAGGCTTATTATGCTCAAGAACCATCAACGTTCATCAAATTGATGTTACATGACTTTTAATGGCAAACAAGCCTTTACCTTTTCCATAAAAAGAAAAGAGCAAATTAATAGCTAGTTACTTGATTGATCTTTATAGATGACTCACCACCAATGTTCATTAAATTGATGTTATAGGGCCTTTAATGGTAGACAAGCCTTTACCTTTCCCATAAAAAGGATAAAGGGAATTGATAGCTAACTACTTGATTGATCTTTATATATGACTCATATATATATATATATATATATATAAAAAGATCAATCAAGTAGTTAGCTATCAATTATATATCTTATTTAGCTTCCTTTCATTGAAAAGATAACTATAACGATTTAATATCAACTTTGAAACATTCTATATCACCAATTATATAACAATGTTTTTTCATATTTATGTGGGAGTGTGATCAATCAAGTAGTTAGCTATCAATTATATATCTTATTTAGCTTCCTTTCATTGAAAATACAACTATAACGATTTAATATCAACTTTGATACATTCTATATCACCAATTATATAATAATGTTTTTTCATATTTATGTGGTAGTGTGAATATTTGTTGTTGATATTAGTTTATATTTAAAAAAATTATTGATAATGCATTATTTTGTGATAGTTTGATGATTTTGTTGACAGAGATAATTTTAAGGATCTATACTTATTTAAAAGTGTATAAACCTTGGCGAATCTTACCAATTCTTAAAATGTCAACTATAAAATATTTGGTGATATTTTTCTAAAATTATTTCAATTTCTAAGGATGTTATATAATATATATAATAATTTTGCGTTTAAAGTGAAAAAAGTTTACCCCATCAAAATTGATCAATCTTTTTCTGGGAAAAAGACATGGAAAAATAGCCCATAAGCTAAATTTCGCCCCTAAAATTATCCTTGTTTTGTTGGGAATATAATCAGTTAGAGTTAGAAAATATGAAGAGTTGTGAGGGATTCCAAAAGATGCCTTGGGAATTTGGAACCCAAGGGTCCCTTCTCATTGTATTTATGTACATTACCTAATGAGAAGTATCGTGCATTCACACCTATTTCGTGTTTGTGATTTATAATGTATTTGGCTTGTGTTTAGCCAATTTATCTATCTGCCTAAGTGGACAACCTAACAGTGATATCACAGCATTTTTTAGACCTATGCCTATGCTTAGAATTCTGCTCCAACCTGCTACAGTTTGCATGAACCAGTTGGTGAGTATTGTTGAGATTGTGTTTGTATTATATCTTTGCTTATTTTTTCATGAGAATAGAACTCGAAGAGCTTCTTCCATTGATGTATGTGCATCTTTGACAACACTTTCACCTTTAGATGTCTCAGTCTCATTTGTGAGTCTCTCCATATGTGATGTACATATTGAAAAGGTTCATTGACAATAATTTAGAGCATCTGGAATCTTGTTCTACATTACATATTTTGGAGCATAGTTGTGAAATATGACGAATGTTGGGTTCTTCCAATAGAAAGAGCTCTCAAGTAATCACCTGAGGAACTCTAGAAACCCTCTTTTTCCAAGGATAGTCTCCTCATGGCACCTGCGCACTCTCTCCTCACACCTAATTCCTGCATTCACCATCTCCGTGTGCATACTCCCATGACCATTCCCTCTCTGCCCAAGAGACTGAGTATCTACCTCCATTTTGTTGACTTGTGTGCTTACCTCTCTCTCAACGTGTTTTCTCTCCACACAGTGTTGTCATCCCTCTCCTCATGAAATTCAAACCCCTCTCCAAGAGAGTTGTGTCTCCTCCATACCTCCTCACCAACCAAAGCTCTATTTCTATTGTTGGACCGAGAAGCATCACTCTCAACATTAGTTTCTAATTGAATTGTGAGAGAACTTTGAACCTCTAGATGTGCTCGAGCTCCTCTAATTGTGGTCTAGAAATCTCAGAAATGCTACCAAAACAAATTATGGCATAAGGGTCGTGTTGAGAGAACCAAATCAGAAAAAAGAATGAGCCGAGGCAAGCCAAATTTGAGACTCCCATGCATAATAGAAGGCTGAAGATCGTACGAGTTGAGTCCTGCATAGAAAGTCACCTTGAATTGAGCATGTCACCATGTATTGAAATCGAGCGATTGACTCAGAGAAACCATAAAGTGAGTAAGCAAGAGACCCGTGAAGAGAAAAGAGAGCATCTAGTGCTCCAACGGTGATGGGCACTCCATCGATCACCTCATAGCATGACTTCTCAAGTCTGTACGCCTTGCAGGAAGTGTTGATTCATTTGTGTGAATATTGAGACAGCCATATTATGAATTGAAGCTCGTGAATGCTTGATGAGTCGATCAGGACAAATTGAAGGCCATCAATAGATATATCAACATCCTTTTGAAGGCTCTGCAATAGCTTTGAGCATGGAAACCCTAACGATCTGTGCAGTCCATATTACTATTGTGCTCGAGTGGTACATGATATTCTCTCACCTGCGAATTGTGATCTTGAAGTGACAAGCCTCGAGGATTGGCGGCCAGCCATTGCACTGTCAAGTCTACACTTGTAGTAATTACTCATCATTCCTTAAGAATCAGGATCATGTCTTCAAGCCTTTAATCTCGTGCAAGGATGTCAAACAACACGAGTTGTTTCTAAAGATGGTGACTATATGTTGAATTTGTCGATAGCCAAATTTGCAATTTTGCAATGCGTGTGGGTGCAATATCTTCCAGAACGTTGAACTACCTAGAGCAAGCAATGTATCACATTTTTAGACTAGAGCATTGAAGCTACCATGACCACGTGGAAAACTAAAAAGCTGTGGCTCGTGCGTGGAAAAGAAGATTGATGATGGCAATGTGTCTTCTTGATTAGTGTTGCATGCCATCTCCTCGACTAAGGTGTAGCCACTCATCAATGATGTGTAGTCATTCAACAAAATGAGGTATATTGCATTTTGAATTTTGAACGATAATCATAAAATCAATTTCCACAATAAGTTTGTCTCATCCTCCTTCAATCTAGGAAAAGCATAAATGGTAGTCCAAACCAATTTCTTATATATAAATATATATATTGAATTTTTATTTTGAATTTTGAGACCATAAAATCAGTCTCGACAATACACTTGTCTCATCCTCCTTCATTCTAGGAAAAACATAGATGGTAGTCCACCCCAAATTCTAAGATATAAACACGTGTAATTACTTATTTGTGACACTTAACTTGTGGTCTATCGGTGTTCACTAGCCACAAGTTAAGTGGTTGTGCTAGTTTAGAATTTGGGGTGGATTAGCACCTATGCTTTTCCTAAATTGCATGAGGATGAGACAAGTGTATTGTCCAAATTGATTTTATGGTAGTTGTTCTAATTATACAATAAATAAATAAATAAATAAATAATAACTGGGTAGCTGATGCATGGATAACTCTTCTGGTAATGATAGGTTAGTTTGTTTTAGTTTGTGTGGATTCAGCTGCTATTCTGAAGCTTGCAAATATTCTACCTAGTTGGGAATTATCTGCAGTCAGTGCCTCAGGGCGGTCTGGAGGTCTCATTGTTGGATGGAACCCTCGTCTCTTCCATTTCAATACCTATAAAACCAATTGGGGTATTTTGATGCAGGGTCAGTGTTTGTTTCAAAATATTAATTTTTCTGTGATTAATTGCTATGGGCCATATGTGGGTAGAACTGATTTTTGGGATTCGCTGATGGGCTCGGGTCTCCTAAAATTGGACAATCTAATCATCACAGGTGATTTTAATTTCACCCTGAATTATGCGGAAGTTTGGGGCTCTTTAGCTCGATTGGATGAGCTTGCAAAATATTTCTCTGATATGCTGATAAATTATGACTTGGTTGATATTGCCCCTGCATCTCTTATCCCGACGTGGACAAATGGTCGTGCTGGAGAGGAATGTATTCATGAAAGAATTGACCTTTTTTGGTTAGCAGATCCCTGCTTCAAACATTCCAACGTCACAGGGCTTGGATTGGGGAGGCAATCTTTTCTGATCATTGGCCAATTTTCTTTCAGAGTGATGACAATGTTATGCTTCAGAGGTTTCCCTTTAAATTCAATTGTTCATGGCTTCAGAATGCAAATTTTTGTGAAGCTATTAGACTATTCCGGATGAATTTTAAATGCGGGGATGATATGAATCCTATGGATTGTCTTCTCCTCAAGTTGAGGAGATTAAAAGATGAGGTCACAAAGTGTATTAAAAATCAAAAGGCTTAGAATTTAAAAGAGTATAGAGACCTGGAGATTAGGATTCAAGAAGATTTTTATAGAAAATTTGATTTTATGGAGGAACAAGACGATCATGCTCTTATCAGTGCACTTGCAAAAAAGAAGGAAGCTATTTTAAATCAGGAAGAAGCTAATTGGAGACTTAAGAGCCATGCTCTATCGCTGGAATTAGGATAAAAACTCTAGTTTTTTCATGCTTTTGCTTCACATAGAAGGAAATCCAATGCCATCTGGGACTTGGAGGATGAGGGGGGAAATAGTATTTCTGGGAAAGAACAACTTCAGGATGCTGCAAAAAACTTTTTTGGTAATATATTTTCTGATCCGGGGTTGGGTGATCTTATGAAACATATGGAGATTGCTCGGTTATATCCAGTTTTTTTCGGTAATCAGGAGGCAATTGAGATAGGGCAAGCTGTTACATTGAAAGAAGTGGAGGATAACCTAAAACTCTTTGCAAAAGAAAAGAGTCATGGGCCTGATGGTTGGACTATCGAGCTATTTTTGCACTTCTTTGATATTATGGGGGAAGAAATTCTTGAGATGGTTGAATTTTCTAGAACCAATGGGTTTATTTCTGGTGCCCTGAACTCCACATTTTTTACTTTGATCCCCAAGTGTAACAAGCCTCACACCTTTGGTGATTATAGGCCTATTGCTTTATGTAACTTAATCTACAATCTTATATCCAAGATCATCGCGGTGCGCATCAAACCTGGGCTTTCAAAATTTATCTCTGCAGAACAGTTTGGTTTTTTACATGATACGCAAATTTTTGATGCTGTGGGAATCACTCAGGAAATCATTCGTTCAATCAAGATTCGGAAAAAGAAAGCTTGTTTGCTCAAAATGGACCCTGAGAAGGCATATGTTCGGGTTGATTGGTGCTTTCTTAGAATTGTTCTAATTCAAATTGGTGTGTCTCCATTAATGTTGAACTAGATAATGGCATGCGTAACATCTACTAATATTGTTGTTTTGGTTAATGGTGTGCCTTCAACATGCTTAAAATGTTCTAGAGGGATTAGGCAGGGTTGTCCATTATCCCCGCTACTTTTTCTGCTTGTTATTGATGGCTTGAGTAGGTTGTTTCTCAAAGCCAAATCTGAAGGAAGTATTAAGGGGATTAAGCTCTCAAAGGATCTCTCTGTTTCTCATCTACTTTTTGTAGATGATGTGTTGCTCGCAGGCTCTGATTCTACTAATGAATGGATTTTCTATATGAATAATATCACTGACTTTTGCAGCATATCAGGCATGAAGGTTAGTTCTACAAAGTCTATCCTCTATCAGCATCAATTGGAAGAATAAAAAATGGTGGAATTTCAAAATTTTATGCCTTTTAAATTTCATCTGCTGGTTGATGGTTTTAAATATCTCAGCTACTATTTGAAGCCGAACAGTTATTGAGTAAAGGATTGGTCCTGGATTTTTAAGAAGTTTGAAAACAGAATTAAGTGCTGGACTAATAGATTATTATCCATAGGTGGACGCCTCATAGTAGTTAAAACTGTTCTAACTAGTATTCTTGTATACTGGCTTTCTTTGTTTAAAGCTCCTAGCTCGGTATTGAATACTATTAGGAAGTTGTGTTCCAACTTCTTATGGTCAGGTGGCAAAGACCGTAAAGGATTGATTATGGCAAGATGGGAGAATATCACTATGATCGAAAGTTGTGGTGGTTGGGGTTTGAAGAATATGGATGTTTTCAGTAAGGCTTTGCGTCTTAAAAGTTTTTGGCGGGGATTATTTGGTTCATCACTTTGGTCCAAAGTTCTGAATGTGAAGTATATTAAGCAGGATATCACTCATTAGCTCAGGAATCCAAACAAGAAAGTTAGAAATACCTCTGTCATTTGGAAAGGTTTTATGAACGTTTTTAATTGGAAGGCAAAAGATCTGCAATTGCAGGTTGGCTCGGGGAGACAAATTTTGGTAGGCATCGATCCAATCTTGGGCTTGGATGAAGACTATGCATTGTCCATTGAAATCTTAGCATGGCTCAAAGAGCTGGAGTTTACGACTTTGGATAAATTGAAGAATTCTTGTTGACATGTTGGCAGCTCCTATTGGATCAATGCGGTGGATCTGGGTTTTACAAGGAATTTTTAAATGGGAATGGAATAGATATATTAACCGTCTTGATGCTACGGGATGCAGGCTTTCACACAGTAGGGATGTTATAAAATGGATAGGCAATCCGAGTTCGGGAGAAATCACTGCTAAATTTGCCTATAAGGCTATCATCATGCACAGGAATTTCACTACGCAACACTGGTGGTTTAAAAGATTATGGAGGTGGAAGTTGCCTTTAAAATTCAAGTGTTTTGGCTGGTTTGCTCTTAAGGGAAAATTGAAAACTTGGGACAATTTAGTCTGTATGGGATGGAATGGCCCAAATCGCTGCTCTTTATGTTATTCTGAAGCTGAATCCACTAATCATCTTCTTGTGTCTTGTATTTTCACTAGAGATACTTGGAGACTTGTATGTTCTTCATTAAAAATTTCTTAGGATTGGGGGTTTGAAATTTTTGAGGTTTGCTTCCTTAATTGGTACAGGAAGTGCAAAGTTCATTCTATGCTGCCAATGGTTATCTCCTGGTTTATTTGGTATGCTAGGAACAAGGCATTGTTTGAAGATCAGAAATCTAGCACACAGAATACGGCTGGTAAAATCCTGCGTGCTTATCAGTCTATTTTCAGAAATCAAGAGTCTCTTACCATTAATAGAATTGGAACTTTTGATCCTCTTTTCAATCGTCCTATTCTCTTTTTGATGGTGTTGCAAAAGATGGACTATGTGTTGCTGGAGGGGATATCTTCTTGAATGAATGTCAATACTTCTCTTTGCGGATAAATTGTGGTTTTGGGACAAACATGAAGGAAGAACTCCTTGCACTATGGTGCGTTCTGGAGGTTGCCAGTATCTTTGGTTTTGATGATCTGAAATTTTTTGGGGACTCTAGAGTCACCATAAAATGGGCGCAAGATGAATTCAAACTTAAAGTTTTATCTCTCAGCCATTTGTGTAATAGGATTAAATCAACAATCCAAAGCTTCAGGCACATATCTTTGGAGCATATTTACCGGCATCACAATCTTTTGGCAGATAAGCTTTCTAAGCAAGCTTTGTGCAACGAATATGGAGTTTTAATTTGGGAAGAACTTTTTAATTCTCAGGTTTTTGATCGGGGTACACTGAAGTTTTTTTGAAGAATGTATTAATGCTGGATTTTGTATGTCTTGTTTCGTATGTTGAGGGTGTTTTACCTCTCATGAGCACATGCTTATACTGTTTTGCTGCATTTTGAGATATGGAGGCATGACTTTCTACCCATGTTTGTATTTGAGCTTTTTCTGGAACTCGGTTAATCATATACCTTTTGATTCTAAATGAATAACATTGGTACACTTTTTTCTGCTGGAAAAAAAAACTCTTAGTTGATGCATGGATAATGGACAGTTTATGGCATTTAACTAGAAAAATGCTAGAACAAGTAACATATAACTTATTAGTAAAATTTCACTTATAGCCTATCAATATTTACCAACCACAAATTAAATAGATATACCAATAATATTTTAATGTATTTTGTTGAATCTTCAATGTATTATTGACCAACTGACCATCTCTGTTTGTTACCTGGACCGTAGGCTTGCCTTGGAAAGAGCCGCGCAGTCTTTTATAACATGGAAATCTCTAGGATGATGAAGAAAGTGTGGGGCCGCAAAAGCTGAGCATGGAGAGCTCATTTTCCCGGCCCAACCACACAAACAACAATTACAAAGAACTACAAGAGAGTTAAGGAGTGACGAGACACGAAAATGAATGAAAAAATCCACTGGAAGTGGACGAAAAATGGAAACGTGGATCCACGGATTTTCTTGAACCGTTGATTTCTAATCACAAGAATGGAAAAGTAAATAGATTGTATGGACTTATTCTGTCAACTGCCAAGGACCAAACCGAATAATTCATTCATATTCACGAGGATAATGGAAAGTGCATGGAAGTTAATTCATTAATTTCTAACTAATAATTGAATAACTTGACTTTCCCAACCACCAATAATGAGAGGGAATTAATTTTTAATGAACATTGAAATAAAATGTGAATGGATTGACTTTGCCAATTACCAACGGGAGTGCACTCATTGACGGCTGCTCATGAGAAGAATGAAAAAGCTCGACTTTGCCAAGTAAACTCATTCATTTCCAGCAGATCTTTGTATGCCACATTTTTTACTTTTCTCACCATCAAATATTGTGGACTTTTCTCAAATATTTTTGAAGTGGTTTAAGATTAAAACAAGTCGAATAGCTGCAAGGTAGTTAGTCCTTGCCATACATATGTGTTAAAGTTGAGATATAGTTTGTGTGTTTATAAAAAATATTTAATATTTATGATACTAATTTTGTTGATTATGTTAATGAGCATGTACTAATCTATTGATTCCTTAATTATTACTTAACCACTAACCTAACTCACTAACCATAAATCCTTTAAAATTGTAATACTAACCTTTTATATACCAAATAATTAATCTTAGTAAATAGATGTAGACTTGTATTGAGTATTTCAAGTATATCATAGAAAACAAAATTTTATTGGTATTATTATAAAACAAGTGAAATTAGCAAAAAGTTGCTTAATGCCCGCTTTTAAAAAAAGATAAAATTAGTAGTATTAAGTATTTTGTGTTGTAAAAAATAAATATTAGATTGTTAGATTGTTAAATAAATAAAAATTGGATACCTCCTTTAAGAAAAGTAAAATTAATAACATTAAGTCTTTTATTTCATCAAAAAAATATTAAATTTGTATATTATTATTTTTTCAGCAAAAAGTTTGTATATTATTGTTACATAGTGTTTTACTTAGTATCTTTCTGTTAAATATTGGTAAAATAATAACTAGTTTTTATTATGAAAATTAATAATAAATATGATGTAAAAGTAAATTTTACTATTAATTGGAAAATAGTATGTACATTGATTGCATTACCTATTCGTTTTCTTTTCATGTTTCTGAATGTGAATTTGTTTTTTTTTGTTTTGTAAAGAATTTTTTTGTAAACTAATATTTTTGCCAAGTATTTTATTTAATTTAATTGTAAATTGAATTTTTGTGTTATGAAGTATATAGCTCACAAAAAAAATCATCCTTCAATAAACACAAAGAAAAGTTTAAAAAATAAATTACTAATCATTTAAAAAAACATTTGTAATAATTGTTTTATAAAAAAATTGACCACTTTAATTTTATAGAATTAATAAACAAAAATATTTAAATAATAATTGGAAAATATTTTTATAATGATTATTTTATAATTTAAAGAACTCATATTAAATTTATTTAAATTACATAAACTAATAATCTCTTTCTTTTTATATATATATATATATATAAAATAATAAAAAATACATAAAATTAATTATATCAATTATTATATCTATATTAAATAAAAAATACATAAAATTAATTATATCAAATATTAACAAATTAAAATAAAAATTAACACAATATCAATTAACGAAAATAATTAACCATATAAAAAATTTAATTAAACATATTAATTTTTTCTAGATAGTGCATATAACATATGATAAAATATTTGTAATTGTTCATCATTAATTACAAATCTTATAATTTGTTATCCGTGATATTATATTTTAAAAGTTTGCTTATGATCTGTAGTAAAACGAATAATCATAACCCATATTCCCAGCAATTAATAGTCATGTACATTTAAATGTCTACTCAAAGCATTTTATAATCGTATATACCTATTATACTTAATTGGAAATGACATTTTCCAAAACTGGGATGAGGTATCTGCTCTACTTTTTTGTGTAAAGGCGTGAAGGCTCAATGGCATTAATGATGCATGATTGTTTAATAGTAAAAAAACATATTCTTATTTACTAGTCATCAAAAATGCAAAACCGAATGCCATCACAGTCATCATCGTATCCTTGTACTAATTTGTAAGTAAATCGGTGTGTAAGTACAAACATGAATAATTAATTATAATAAATTCAAAATATGATATAATTCATAAAATTTATGAAAAAAGAATTTCATAATGTTTTCCAAAATCAATATTTTTTAGACTATGGCTATGTGTCAATTTCAAAAAAAAATTAAATAAAATATTTTTTAAAAACTAATTGTCACCTCCAAGCAGGGGTATTTAGTCAAATCAACCCTTACAACCAATAACAAAACATTATTTTCTAATTTCAAAAATTAAAAATACGTTTTATTATTTTAAAAAATTAAAATTAATAAATATTTTTTGCACAACATTGCAAAATAACTATTGAATTGATAAAATTAAGAAAAAGTCAAATTAATTTTGACCTGAAGAACAAATTGGTATATCATGTACAACCTTGAATTTAATGGGCTATTCACATATATACAAATGGTAATTAGGCTTCATTTTTGGACTCTCAAAGTAACATGCAACTAATTAGCCAAACATTTGTCAATGTGTACTTAATAGTTGTTGCAATAAAATGTTAAAAATTAATGATGATGTTTAATTCTATAACCCTTGCCTTAATGAAATAATGGTCACCATTAATATTCAAAAAATAAGAATTGCTAAATACAAAAAATTTGCGGCTTCCCAAGTAACCTTTAGTTATGTGTATGGATAACTTCAGGGTATCCTATAAACTATTCCAACTCCTCAACTAACACCATATTGATAGATGCTTGAATATCCATTGCAATCATGTAGCTCATAAATCACATAAATTTACAAAGAACATAATTGTGTCCATTCATACTCCTAGTACATGATAAAGCATGTTTAGCCACTCAACTTTGAAAATCAAAATAGACTTACGAATATTATTTCCATATAAACATTTAAAACAACCAAATCATAAAGTAGTTCATCATTGTGAATTGTGCTTTTTCATCCATGGACCATTCACTATCACTTCAAAGTGCATAAGTATTCATATTTAAACTGCCCCAATAATCGTCATGACATTTTATTCTATCTTATCTAATTATCTAACTTAATTGATCAAATGGAATCATTTTAGTTGTCTACCTATCCATGCCAATTCATTTTGTTTGGAATAGCTTAAATGATTACCGCAAATGTTCCAACACCTATACAACCATAATGGAAACCAAATGCACAAAGATAACATAATCTTTCTAACCTAAAAATATATAATCCAAACCATCCTATCACGTTTTATAGTAAAGTTGCAATAAATTTAATAACGACTAAAATTGCTTTCATTTACTATTAAATTTTATAAGAAAAAAAATTCCTTTCATTTACTATTCAACGTTTCAAATCAACCGCCAAGCATTTTATCATATAACTTTAACAAATTATTCATTTGAAGGCAATTTGATGATTTCTTTAGATCACCAAACTTGTCACCATCTCATAGAGAACTTTGTTAGGAAGATATTCAATTTACATCAATGATTTGCTTATCTCTACTACTTTATTATTAGTTGACATTATTAAAAAAAGCAATGTTCCTTGAATAGAAACTATATAGTTATTTCCTATCTACTTAAATATGGTTTCTTTTCAAAGTGACTTAAAATTAAGAAAATTGCTACCAATAAAGTATGTTTTTCTAAGAAATATCAGAATCAAATTGTTGTAATATGATGCTCGTTTCCTATGAGGAAACATTACACAATATATAATTAGCTAGTAGTGCATCCAAATTTGCATATGTTGTTTATTGTGTGAATTTTAGCTTCGGTATTCCTTAACAACTTTTGTTTTATGGTTAGCTTCATGTAGAACATCGTTAGCCTTATTCACCTCCAATGCATCTTCCAAAGACTCAATTGATTTCTACTAGATATTGTCTCGTGATTTTAGAATCAGAGAGATCCTTCAACTCTACAATTGACTCAACCCCATTTTCCTTCAACTCTACAACAACTTAATCTTGCTCAACACCCACTATTGCATTTTTTTCAATCAAATTGTTATCCACTTTAGGTCCATCGTTAGATGTACCACTAGTTACTTATACTTATTTGGGGGTGGTTTTCTTAATCTAAGCAACTCTGGTATATTTTCCCATTAATTGTACTCCCAATCTTACAAGGCATCTAATTCAAATGGAGGAAGACATTCAACATTCCCATTAAATCTGTTTCTTCAAAATACATCTTTGCAAAGGCTCAACTATCATCTTTCCCTGCAAACAAGGCATATGGACCACCAAGACCATAAAATGGTATACAATTCAAAGAAAACATGTTAGAATTAGCTATCTCCCCTCCATGGGTACATTCACACACATATTAACACTTAGAAGTATCATAGAATTATAATGCACATCATACGCACAACACAAAAAGCATACGAAACCTAGATACTCAATAAGGTGACAAGCTTTAAAACCATTGGAAATTATTCCGACTAGGGACTCTCAAAAACAAAATAGGTATGAAAAAACACTATTATAATCAAACACGCAAAAAATAATTAATGAAATAAGAAACACCAAAACCAAAACTCATAGATAACCCAAATGCCACATGATATGACAAGCAATAAAACCCTTAGAAATTAATTGAGCTAGAGACTCATGGGAACCAAACAACTGTGAAAAAAAACACTATTATCCAAATTCCATAAAAAATTTAAGTAAATAAATAAGGAAAGGAATATAACTAGAACAAAGAATAACATTAGAACACAAATGCTTCATAACATGACCAACCTTAAAATCTTTGAAATTAATGTACCCAGTGACTCTTGGAAACCAAAAGAGTTGCGAAAGACCACCTTTATTATCCAAATTACATAAAAAAAAATGAATGCAATAACAAATACCATACCCACTTAAGCAAACGGTTTCCCTATCAAATATTAGACGAAAAAAAAATTTACATGGATTAGGACACATCATATATCTTACCCTTGATGGCCATGAGAAATGGTTTCTTTAGACCTGGGCCATCATAGACCTTCAACTCATCCTCTATGAATTCACCCAGCTAAACAGGAGGTGAGAGGGTTTCTATGGCCATAGACTCCTTGCTCACATGTAGTGGAGGACCTACAAACATACCACTTACAAGGTTGGAAACGCCCACAAACATGTAGTGGGGGACCTACAAACATGTCACTTAGTGGAGGACCTACAAACATGTCACTTACAAAGTTGTAAACACCCAAAAAAACAACCATAAAATCTCAAAAACCAATTGTCTATAGATTTCAAGAAGCCTTGAATTGTGCTCAAATATTGAAATTTTAAATATTTGAAGCTCATTGGCACTATAAAGTTGAAGCTCATTGGCACTATAAAGTTGCAACAACAAACTCAGTTAATGCAGGCTAGAGCTCGGTGAAGTTGCTCTAGAAAAGAGTGATTGGGTTGAACGTTAAGACCTTTGATGCCTATAAAAGCCATGTTGATAATGGCAATCATCTTTAAGGATTCAAACAAAATAACTCAATTTAGAATATCTTCATGTAGATTTTGGCAAAGTTGATAGTGTTTAGACACTGGTTATACAGTTTTTAATCTCTAGACGGCTCGAGGCAGCACTTTACACAGTCAATCCTTTAATCAATGCACCGTTCCCCAAGATGGGGTCGAATCCTCCTTTTTGGGGGGAGAACCCTAATTGCTTGAACCGTTACTTGGCATTTAATTTTCTTTTAAATTTAATTTGCTTTTAAATATATTTATTAACGATTCTAATCACTCCTCCCTTTAAAATGAATTAAGTGTATCTCTATACAATAACTATTTTCTAATATAAAAATTCATTCATGAAACCCTAACTTCGTATCTAACCCACGATAAAAGCTTCAATGAATTGATTCATTTCTTTTATATATCTATATATATATATTATTATTTCTATCTTAGATAATAGCTTATGGAATGTTTTTTTATTCCAATATATAGAATGATAATTTTGAGTCAATTAATAATAAACTTTGTATATAAGGATCACTTTATAATAGTATTTTCTTAGGTTAGTAGTAATCATTTAAACTTTATTAACAATTTGTTTTCTTTAGATTGTTAGAGAATAATGATTCTCTTTTGCATTATAAGCTTAATTTATAATAGCTTACTTAAGTTTATAGGATAATAATATTCTATTTACTTTCTAATATTAATGGTGCATTTTTTCAATGCTTAAATTCTATATTAGGTTTCATAGACACACCTATGGACTTAAGCTAACTTAAGACGATATTAAGGTCATTGGGTGAACATCCACTGTTCACCTTTCTTCTTGTGCTTTCGACACTAAAATGACAGTAACATCAGTAACTTAAAGTCTCATGGATTTCCCGCCATCAACCTTTCCCCCTAGTGGATTCGTGTCCCTATCGTTTAGTTGTGTCAAGCATTTCAGTCTCCTAACTCTACAATTCAAGATACGAAATAACTTAGGAAATCATAACATCACTTATAGAGTTTACTCGCAGGGCCTTGGCCTTGAGCTCCTCGCCAGAAATTGGTACACTTACAGTTTATACTTGCATTTTAGTTGTAGAATAAGCGAGGTCACAAAGAGGACATTACAAAAAGATTGAATCATTAGAGAAGTTTTGAGGTAAAAAATGGGCCTCAAAACAATAATATTGTACAACAAAAATCACCGATAGGATTCAAGATGATGATGTCAACCATGGGAGATGAATCACCATTTTTTAGGTAAAAGGTAAAAAAGTGAAAAAACTATTTTTTTCAACTTATCTCTCTTTATATTAACTCAAATTTTGAGCAGGAGCACTCGTTGAATGGGGAATTCAATTCTGCATCCAACGAGTAGCCAAATGGCATACTTTTGATGGACCCTGCTCCTTGAAAACAAGATTATCATCACGTTTTTTTCATGAATTTCTTGTTTTTCAAGGAGCGAGGTCCATCAAAAGTATGTCGTTTGGCTACTCGTTGGATGCAGAATTGAATTCCCCATCCAACGAGTGCTCCTGCTCAAAATTTGATTTAATATAAAGGAAGATAAGTTGAAAATGCGAGTTTAAAAAGTAGTTTTCTTCTTTTTTCCTCCAAAATTTGATGATGTATGCTAATATTATTTTATTATTTCCACTATTATTTTATAATTTTCCTTAAGAGACCCATTTTAGACCTCAAAATTTCTCTAATGCAATTGGGACAATGATATGTGTGAATACTAGGTGGAGTTGAATGCCCCATCCTTTCACATAAAGGATTGTTTAATGCACCTATTATATATCCCTTCCACAATGATTAAGATTAAGTGGATTAAAGCATTTGGGGATGGTTTAAAGAACCAACACACAATTTTTTATCATTTCCTTCTTCAATCCTTGAGCCTTGGTTTACTAGGTGATCTAAGATTTTTTTAACATTTCCTTCTTCAAGCCTTGAGCCTTGGTTTACTAGGCGATCTAGGATTCAAGTCCCTTAGGATGTAGAGAAATTGCACATCCATAAGTGCTTGGATTTCTCCCCTTATTCTTTTATTATTTTAATGATATGAGTGAGGGATTCATCTACTAAAAGAAAGTTGTGCTTAAGGTTTTCTACAATGATCAGGGAATCTCCAAACATAAGAAAGATCTCTATTTTAGCAAATATTTCCATCCTAACACCTTGAATGAGAGCATAAGTTTTTGCTTGATTATTTCTCATTGTTTCTATCCCCTGTTGACCCAGGAAATATGCAATGAGATCAACAAGGGGGTATCAGCTTGATCTAAGGGTTTTAAGCACCCCTCAGTCGTTGCGAGTGGCTAATGCGAGTGGCTAATCCCAACAGGTTTTACGACTCCGTTCGTCGGCTATACACTAACCTAGTCTAAAGTAAGAATGAAAGAAACTAAAAGATAATTAAAACTAAACTAAACACACCAAAATTAAGGTTGTTTTACTTACAGAGGATGATTCAGGAAGATTCAAGGTAAATGAGATGAAAGATCCTTACATTGACTACTGCACTTTTTCTGGGTCTGTCACACCTGGGCCAACCCTCTAGCAAAAGCTAGAAGCTCTGAGGCAATGTCCCCGAGACTTCTGTGGAAACCCAACGACTTTTGGTGCAGTTCAGAAAGCAACTAGATCTCGGGAATGATAACTTGATAACCCTTACCACCCTATAGTTGACTAAACTATGTTATGTTAAGGTTGACTACAAATATCTATAGTGTTTACAAATTTACAATGATTTTCCCGACAAGTCTCGAGGGAAGACTAAGAGAGTTGTAGCTGAAAACAGTTGTAGAATGCAGAGAAAGCTGCAGAATGGCAATTATGTAGCTAAGAATGCAATATGCAAATCTAATAGTTAATTAAAATTAATAATTAAACTAGACTAGACTAAATCTTATCCTGCGCAGGAGCCTAAATTTTTAAAGATGAAATTTGATGTATAAAATAATGATTTGATTATTGTTTAAGTTAAGACATTGAGAGAAAACATTAATTTAAAAAGCATGCTAATATCATATGGAAATATAAAAGGAAGACATTCCAAATGCATTTCACAGTTATTAGTTATACATCATAAAAATGCTATCATTTTATAAATCAAATAAAACATTTCACACAGACATGAGCAAAATGTACAGATTTGATATTCATTCAGCAATATAAGTTAGAAAACATCTCACTGTATGGAGTTGAATGCTGAAAAATGACAGCAATAAAACTCCTTTATTCCCAAAAGATCCTCCTTCACAGACATATTACATAGGTATGAAGAGAACAAAGAAGCTAGACAACAACATCTCTCCAATTTTCCATTCTTCCAAGTCATAGCTACAGAGAAAGGAAAATGCAGAAAAAGGAATAACAATTTAAATCTCTGATGAATAGAGAGAAGTCCCCTCCCCCTCTGATCAATTTATGTTCTTTTTATAATCCCTTTTGGAAAACCGAAAGAAAGAATTTCTATTTGCTGATCAATGAATGGACAGATTCAACCAGATCCATCTCCTCGAAATTTGAGAGATAATTATAATCCAGCATGATCTCTAGTTCTGCTGACAAATAGACCATCGATCACGAGCTCCAGATGATTTGATGGCGTTATTTTTGTTTGAGAAGGAATCAACTATTCCTGTGCCTTCACCGAGCTACAAGATGTTCATTTCCTTCCCATGGCTCTAATACAGTGGTGAAATCCTTTTCTTTCACTCTCAGATTCAATATTCTTGCTTCTACATTGTAAAATCCTAAGAATTATGGACTATCTATTGATTTGGCTTCAGTAGATTATTATTTGTTGTTCTGAAGCTCTGATCCAAGCTTGCTTCTACTCAAGGACATGTAATTGATTTCATATATCATCTTTAATGATGAATTCATGATCTTTTGATGGTGTTTGTAACTTACTAGTTCATTGCTTGCGCCCTAGTAAGCAAAAATTGTCTAGCTTCCTGTTTGGATTAATTTTATTGTCTAATGTCTTACTAATTTATGATTTGAAGGTTTTATCAGTCAATTTGGATGTATTAAATCCCATCCATATCTCCATAACAGAAGTTAGGAAGCTCTAGAGGCCATTATAATTTTTCTGTAAATCCTCACACCCACTAGTCCAAGTCTAGCCTTTTGCACCTAGTCAAAATTTTTACTATTAGACCTTGGTTTCCAAGTCAGAGTGAGTTTATATCAGCTTGGGGGCAGTCAATTAGTCTAACGTAAGGTTAGATTACTCCTAGTGTGCACCATAAGTAGTGGAGGTTCCACATAAGTCCTTGGGATGTTTCCTCAGAGTCTTTGGCTTTGCCAAAGGGTCGGCCCAAGCGTGATGAACTCCTGAACGTGCCATTGTCGGAGTATTGAACTTAATCCCATCTTATTTGCAGCCTTATAAGTGTGCTAGATCTACCCTCTGTGTGTCTAATCTATTAGAATTGATTTAGTGTGCCTAATAAGGGTGTGGGTACATTACATAGTCACATGGGATCCAAGAATGGTACAATTTATCTACATTTGTAAGAGAAATTTAGAATGTAATTAAATCCAATATGCTACATTTTTCATGGCACTTATTCATTCTATGATGTGTATATTAATGTTTGAGCATAGATCACAAAGATGGGGATGACATAGACAAAAATATATCTCATCAACATAAGATAGAGAAAATCCATTCAATGATCACAATATACAAGTTATTGATGAAGGAGAGATTTAAAATTTGGTAGTGGTGCAACTGTCTAGAATCAAATTCTTGACATAGTTACGACAAATGGTTGAAATAATACCACAAAAGTGGGCAAAAATAAATAGTGATAACCAACAAAGAGCATTGCAACATCTACATACAATGTTCCCAAATTTATGATTTAGTGATAAATGCACCCTTCGTAGATTCTTAGAAACTTTTAGGAGGAGAGACCATATTAGGTGAAATATGTTCAAATTAGTCTTCGATGTAAGTCTCACCCCTGCCTCTATCCCTTCACCTTTTATATTTATTATGTATCATCATTCAATTGTATAGCTTTGTTTTCTATAGTTTTGAACAATTTACTAGGAACATTTCAATGCTCATTGAGTAAGACAAAGACTATAAAAAAATACCATCTATTGTTGACGAAATTGCATTTAAAAAAATATTAAATGATTTCAAAGATGTCTAGAGAATCATTGAGAAGAAGAAAACCCAAGGAGTGGATCCTAAGACACCACAACAAAAATCTACAAAAGTTGTAAATAATGTATGTTTGAAGCTATTGATTTGTATATGCTTGTAATTATTTTTTTTTATTTTTTTTGACTTGTTAATTCTATATGATGTAATTTTATTGTACCATTGACCTACTTTTGTGGTTATAATTAAGTAAATAATCTTATATTTTCTTATGTATGGACACAAATGGAGAAAAAGAAATTAATTGTTATGATTCCTTGGGTCAAGCTAGGAAGTCCGTGATTAGAGAGTGCTTTGTAAGTTTATCAATATAATCTTATTTATTATGCTAATATACTAGCTTAATTACGTCGTAGGCATTATTTCAACGAAAGACAATCCTATGCACTATTCCAGGATTCCTTGTCTATCAAGCCAATTAAAATTCGTCACGTATTACCATCAGTTTCGTCACAGGGCGGTTTTATTTCCGTCAGTTTGTTAGGAACCCATGTCTTTACTTTGTTAGTATGTTGTTGTTGGACGCATATGCTTTGTAAGTCGTCCCGTAGTATTTGTTGATCAATAGTTTGTGTTATTGTTGTTGGTGCATATGCTTTGTAAGTCGCCCGTAGTATTGTGATCCATAGTTTGTAGTGGCCCATGGTTTTGACCCATAGTATTGGCGTCTAGACTTAGTATATAAGTGTGTGTTGAGACCTATGAAGGCACCGTGAAGTTATTTGTATTGAGCTTGCTCATAGGAGGTTGCCCCCTCGAAGTGGCCTGTGATCAATATAAAAGTGATTCTGAGTTCTGTCATTTCTGCTATTTCGCATATTCGTATTAATTAATTGTTGCAGGTGCATCACATCTGGTATCAAAGCACTTTCTTGGGCTCGCTGGGTGAAATTTCTGCCAATTTTTTTTTCACATCTGTTGCAGGTTCAGATTTGGGAACAATCCCTATCCGCTTAACTGTGGGAAGTACTTGAGCATAAGCCCTAAAACTCATTGTGAGGAGTACCAAAGGAACCCCGAAGTAGCTGTCCCATTGAGAGGACCTGCCAGCGAAAAGGGAAACGACCCCTACCTGATTGACTAGTTCCCACTCGTGAGGTAAACCAAGAGCTATCGTTTGTGGCAAAGCAGTTATCAGTTTTACCTGAGCCGTGGAGTGAGGGGTACTGCCCCAATACGCAAGCCGTCAGACATCATTGGTGGCCGAGTGAAACCTGTTAGGAAGCTGCACATACCTGGGGTCAATATCTGCTTTCAGCTGAACTGTTGTCGATCACTGTTGCGCCGTTCCAGATCCAGCCATTTTCAATCCATTCGGCGCTGTTCCAGATCCCTTCCGAGCCGTAGCCGCTCCAATCTGTCCAAAAAAAAAAAACTCCTGGTTATGGTTGTCACCCGTGCAGGAGCAAAAACCATGGAAGACGCACTTGTAGCCATCCAAGCCAAACTCCAGCATCTGGATGAAAAATTTCTCAGCCTCCATCTTGAACATTCAGCTATGAATAACAAACGGCAGTCCGAGTCTTCAGCAGACAATGGGTTCTCTTCTTCCAGCAATTTCCGTGGTCCAAAGCTTGATTTTCCTCACTTCAATGGTACTGATCCAACTAGATGGATCTATCGTGCAGAACAGTATTTTAGTCTGTATAATACTTTTGATGTCAACAAAGTTCCGCTGGCATCCTTTCATTTGGAATAGGAAGCTCTTCAATGGTACCGTTGGTACATCAAGGCTCATCCAGAGCCCAAATGGTCAAACTTTTGCTAGCTCCTTTTGCAACGATTTGGTCCTAGTGCTTTTGATGACTTCACAGGATCCCTCACTAAGCTTCTCCAAATTGGCACTGTGAGAGAGTATCAAACCAAATTTGAGAACCTAGCCAACCACACCGAAGGATTGTCTTATGACTTTTACCGGAGTTTTTTTATCAGTGGTTTAAAGGATGCCATCCGCTCTGAGGTCAAAATGTTATGTCCCACTACAATGATGGAATCCCTAGGGTTGGCTAAGTTGGCAGAAGACAAGATTGCAGTCCAACAACGCTCCAAGCCCACTTTTGTTCCCTTCCGAAATATGGGTTCTCAACGACCACCTGTATCGCAGGCTCCTTAACCGACTCCTATCAAGCGTTTGTCTGAAACAGAGATGCAAGCACGTAGAGAAAAGGGGCTTTGCTATAATTGTGATGAGAAATTCACTCGGGGACATAGATGTGTTCAGCAAAAGCTCTATCTCTTGGATGTGGATTCTCCGCCTGCCTCTGAAATTGGTGACAAAGATCCAAAAACACTGGATGCTTCGGTCGACATTCAGGAACCGCCTATTGACCCTCCATCTTAGGATGACCAGCCAGAGATATCTCTCCATGCTTTAGCCGGAATCACCACCCCCCAAACAATGCAGGTCAGGGGTTACTTCAAGAAGCTTCCTCTTACAATACTCAATGATTCTGGTAGCACTCATAATTTCATTGACCCTCGGATCGCCAAACAAGCTGATTGTTTTATCCATCCTTGCTCCAACTTTGAAGTCATGGTTGCCAATGGGGGCACCTTACCTTGCAAAGGGAAGTGTCGAAATGTGCGTATCTCTATGGGAGATTATACCTTGCGCTCTGACATGTTTTCCTTGACCTTAGGCGGATGTGATGTGGTTTTGGGCGCTCAATGGATACGCACACTTGGCCCTATCTTATGGGATTTTGCTGAACTTTGGATGCAGTTTTCCCTCAATGGACAAAAACACACATTGACAGGATTACAACCAGGTTCTCTCAGCATCATCAGTTCACATCACATGGAAAAACTCCTCAAGAAGAATTCACATGGTGTCATCGCTCAGCTCCATTCCATTTAGATGCAACCATCAGCGGTCTCCACTACTCCTTTGGATCTACAACAAATTCTAGATCGATATACAGGTGTCTTTGCTGAACTAGTGGGATTGCCACCTTCCAGGCCAGAAGACCATCGTATTCAGCTCCTTCCTGGCAGCGTTCCTCCCAACATCAGGCCCTATCGCTACCCATTTCACCAAAAAATGGAGATTGAATGCTCGTTCGGGACTTATTGAAGCAAGGTATTATTCGCCCAAGAGCTAGTTCCTTTTCTTCTCCAGTTATTCTTATCCGCAAAAAAGATGGGTCATGGCGCCTCTGCATTGACTTCCGAGCACTTAATCACCTCACCATCAAGGATAAGTTTCCAATTCCTGTTGTTGATGAGCTTCATGGGGCTCACTTTTTCTCCAAGTTGGATCTTCGTTCTGGGTATCATCAAATTCGGTTTCATGAGGATGATATCCCTAAAACAACTTTCCGCACACATGATGGCCATTATGAGTTTTTTGTCATGCCCTTTGGCCTCACTAATGCTCCTTCCACATTCCATGCCTTAATGAATAAAATATTTCGACCCTACTGGCGGAAATTCATTCTAGTATTCCTTGATGATATCCTCATCTACAGTAAAACATGGGATGAACATCTCCAGCATCTGGATCTTGTCATGCAACTTTTCTCTGACCATCATCTCCATGCCAAGCAGTCTAAATGTGTTTTTGGACAGAAGGAAGTTGAGTATCTCGGGCACATTATCTCAGCACAAGGGGTTCACGTGGATCCTGCCAAAATCGATGCCATGAACAATTGGCCGCATCCTCAAACACTCAAGAGCCTTCGTGGTTTTTTGGGGTTGACTGGCTACTACCGCAAGTTTGTCAAGGATTATGGGAAGATTGCAGCTCCATTAACTGCTCTATTGAAAAAATATGCTTTTACATGGACACCTGTTGCTCAGTGTGCATTTGACAAACTAAAACAAGCTATGTGTACTACACATGTTCTAGCTATGCCTGATTTTTCCAAGCCCTTCACTATTGAGAGTGATGCTTGCGGAAATGGACTTGGTGTTGTTCTCCTTCAAGATGAACACCCCATTGCGTTCACCAACAAAGCCCTTTCAGGTAAGAATTTAGCTGCCTCTACCTATGAGAAGGAAATGATGGCTATTTTGCATGCAGTACAGAAGTGGCGCCCATACCTATTAGGGAATCATTTCTGCATCAAGACTGATCACCAGAGTTTGAAATATTTCTTGGAACAGCGTGTCTCCTCCCCAGCACAACAGAAATGGGTTAGAAAACTCATGGGTTATGACTATGAGATCACTTACAAGAAGGGTAAAGACAATATTGTGGCAGATGCTCTTTCTCGCACATTTGATGCCCAAGGTTCTCTTTCAGCTATTTCTATGCCTATTCCAAATTGGTTGCAATATATTCAACAGGGTTATGTCAATGACTCTTCCTTATCTCAAATCATCCAACGCTTGGCCAACAACCCTTCTGCTGTACCACATTACTCTTGGGATGGTGCTTCTCTGTGATACAAGGGTCGTCTGGTGCTTCCCCAAAGCCCAGATCTTCAACAGGTTGTCTTCTATGAACTCCATGCTTCTCCATCGGCAGGGCACTCTGGGTTCCTCAAAACATATGAACGAGCACGGCGTAACTTTTTTTGGCAGGGCATGAAATGGACAATTCAACAGATGGTGGCCGAATGTGATACCTGCCAGCGCAATAAGGGTGAAACAACACTCCTTCCAGGATTGCTTGAACCCTTTCCCATACCTACACGGATTTGGACAAATATTTCTATGGATTTTATTGAAGGGATCCCTAAATCTGGCGGGAAGACAGTGATTCTCGTTGTGGTTGATTGCCTCTCCAAATATAGTCATTTTTGTGCTCTCATCCATCCCTATATAGCCTCCTCCGTCGCTCAAATTTTCCTGGACCAAATCTTTCATCTTCATGGCATCCCTTCTTCCATTGTCTTAGATCGTGATGTGACTTTCACCAGTCATTTTTGGACAGAACTATTTCGCCACACTAGCACCAAACTGAAGATGAGTTCAGGGTATCACCCACAAACAGATGGTCAGACTGAAATTATCAATAAATGCTTGGAAACTTATCTTCGTTGCTTCACCTCGGAACAACAACATCAGTGGGAAAAGTGGCTCCCTCTCGCTGAATGGTGGTACAATACCTCTTACCACACTGCCTCTAAAATGACCCCATATGAAGCAGTCTATGGTCAGGAACCTCCAATTCTTCTTCCATACACCCCCACCAGTTCACCAGTTCAGGAAGTTGACACGGTCCTTCGAAACCGCGATCAGATTCTTCGCATTTTGCGGGACAATCTTCACATGGCAAGAAATTGCATGAAGCAACAAGCTGATTAGCACCGTTCTGAGCGCACTTTTCAAGTTGGCGATATGGTTTTTCTTCGTCTCCAGCCGTACAAGCAATCCTCCTTGAAACTCAAAGGGCGCCTTAAGCTCGCTCCAAAGTTCTATGGGCCATATCGGATTCTTCAAAAGATTGGTTCCGTTGCTTATAAATTGGAACTTCCTCCTTCTTCCCGCATTCATCCAATCTTTCATGTCTCTTGTCTGAAGAAAGTTCTTGGCACCAACATCAATGGATAAACGATTTTACCCGAACTGGATAATGAAGGATCCATCCTTTTGGAGCCAGAGGCCATCCTCAATCGGCGCACGTTTCAGCTTCGCTCTCGCTCTATCATAGAGGTCTTAATTCAGTGGCATGGCATGCAACCAGAGGATGCTACATGGGAACCACTCCTTCATATTCAACAACAATTTCCACATCTAAAGCTTTGAGGACAAAGCTTTTTTTGAAGGAGGAGGGGATGTTAGGAACCCATGTCTTTACTTTGTTAGTATGTTGTTGTTGGATGCATATGCTTTGTAAGTCATCCCGTAGTATTTGTTGATCAATAGTTTGTGTTATTGTTGTTGGTGCATATGCTTTGTAAGTCGCCCGTAGTATTGTGATCCATAGTTTGTAGTGACCCATGGTTTTGACCCATAGTATTGCCGCCTAGACTTAGTATATAAGTGTGTGTTGAGACCTATGAAGGCACTATGAATTTATTTGTATTGAGCTTGCGAATAGGAGGTTTCCCCCTCGAAGTGGCCTGTGATCAATATAAAAATGATACTGAGTTCTGTCATTTCTGCTATTTCGCATATTCGTATTAATTAATTGTTGCAGGTGCATCACACAGTTCCCAGTTCCCACCTTCCTCTGGCTCGTCGTTCTAAGCTGGGTCGGTCTTTCGGTGGCTTCTTTGGCTTATGTTTAACGCGACTTCCTCTTCACTCCATTTCTGACGTCGGAAGAATGGAGCAGCTACAATAAATCTAAACATTGCAGAGCTGATAGAGTCAGAGGCCGTGTTATGGCTGTGTTCGGTTTTTTCTCTAGGTTTTTCTGCTGCTCTATCTGTGTTGTGCCGGTCCGGATTTGTTCTGTCTTGTAGCCTGGAAACCTAAGAAGCCTGAGACTCTGGGGCATGTGATTGAGAAATCCGTGGTTCGATACGGTGACCTGGTTACTAATTTTATTGTAGAGGAAAGCTACACGCAGAGAGCCGTAGAAAGAACGTGTTTTATGATACAAACGAAAAGCTTCCAGGTACTGTGCCTTTTCTTTCTACCTTTTTGGGATTGATTTTCCATCCATGAATGAGCAAGCATCCATGAAATACTTACTAGAGCGTTTTTTGGCGTGGAGCAACGCATTTGTGGTCTGACCCGGAGCAATTACTATTGATTTCATCGCCATTGGCTTTGTGTACACTACGCCCACCTCCACCACTTTTAGGTGATGGTTTGCAACATCAAAGAAGAGCTCATCATTGAGAGCAACGTTGATGATCCGAAGAAGGTAAGATTTCCATGTATATTACCTAATAATGTCATTCATATTTTATGTACTATTTGTAGCCCCTTACCTTTGGTAGGGCACTTGAAGAGTGGCCCTGGCTCCATTAATGGTGTGAGCTCCTCCCATTTTAAGCGCTTCATTGATAACAGCTTCGACATCTGCATTCCACCATTCTCCTGCACCAATAATTGAACCGGTGGTAAATCCAATTTAATTGCTTATTTGGATGATAATTCAACATCAAACACTATTGTCCAGTGAATATGAATTAAAATTAATATACCTAGAAGCAGAGTAATCTCCTTGTGGGGCTTGGGGAAGGGATATAAATGATGTTTAGGGGGTGAAATAACAATGGCTCCGTGAATTGTTGCTCTCAAGAAGAACAATGTAGTGTTGAAATCTAACAGGAACTGAGTGCATTTTGTTGTTGTTTGTGGGAGACATTAAAGCAAACAACATTTTACTGTTATGCAAGAAGTCAATATGGAGACTCTCAACCTGGTGTGGTTGCACGGCTCTTGGCCATTTCCCAATGCATATCCCATGGCATTTTGGCATAATATAGTCAAAATTTTCATATGCTCATTTGCTTTCTCAAATCTGTTCAAATAATGTAGTTATGGATTGACATCTTCTGTACCCTAAACCCTAAATATAGCATGATCTTTTATCTATCTCCCATCATTTTTTGTTTCCATCTCCAATCTTCAATTGATTTAACTTTATATTTATGAAGAAGTCATGATGTTTAAGCTCTCTACTATTTCTATAGTATATGAGCTTGTAATCACAGAGTACACAAATTTCGTCGTTGTAGATATAGGGTTTGGGGTTTTAATAGTCATATAATATTGTTGAGGTGCACAAATGCAGTTCATGGGACCGAGGAGACTCAAGTTCATCACCCACTACATGTGCACATGATGTTTAGTTTTTTGGCAAAGTCCCACTAGACATATTTTCAGGGAACATTACCACCATTGAATGTGATGACATGCGAGCTAGGGAGTTTTCATGGCTAGACCGTGCCTTGCCCCGGATCAAAATCCATGACAAGGGCAATCTTGCCTCGATAATTGAATCCTTATTTAATTGTAGATGAGGACATGCTAGAGGAAGTATGGGTTGTGGCTGTAATAGCCAAGACTTTTCTCAATCAGCGACTTTCAAAGAGGCCAATCATGGGCCATGTCTTGAAAGCTCTTGAAAATCCCTGCAAGGTTGTCTGCGGTGATATACTAAATGAAAATGATGCATTGGGAACATCATCACATTGCTCATGGATTGAGGATTTTGGCAATTGGAGAAGTTCACCGGTCCTTAATGTTGATTGGGATTTATTTGTATCGTATTTTGATCATATTACTTACAGTTATTAGTGATTCTAGAACTTGTTATTGCTCATTTTCTCCTAATAGCAAATCACATTGTACAGAGAACACTTCAAATATGACTATAGGAAGATTGAAATTCAACTCTTATCATCTGGAATTTTGGTTTTGTTTTGTATATCCATATTTTAAGGGGTGATCATATTTAATCATCTTGCAGTCAAAATGAGTTTTAACTGCTTCATTACGCAGAACATCTATATTTGAGGATAAATCATTCCATAATGCACAACATCTATATTTTGAGGACAAATCATTCCTTAACCTCACTTTCCTTAACCTAGAATACAAATAAACTATAAACAATGTGATTTTTTTATAGCTTTGAACAAAACAAAAAAATCAGTAGATGACATATACAGTGTTTATATGAAATCCCCTGTTTTAGAATTTAGAAAGAAAACACATACCCAGGTTAGAAATACAGTAATATCGAATGGACAGAAGTTCTTCTTATTCAAAAAGAGTATCCAAGCAAATACGAAGTATCTAATAAACAGAGCTTCTTATTTCATGATCATTTTAATTGGAGGAATGATCATGAAATAATCACCTTCAAAAGTAACCAATTAGAAAGAAATAACCTAAACTTACAATAAAAAGTGTTGATGTGGCGCGTGATGATATGTTTCTTCATGAATCTCCTTTCTCATTATCCCATTTTGACTGACCGCTTGAGGAACATTTTGAGTGAGTGTAAATGGATAAAATAAGTTCAGAACTAGGTAAAAGGTGTTAGAAAAACTTATAATTTAAACTGAAATCATCATATTATGTATGATTTAAATTAAATTTAAATCATATTATATTTGATTCAATTACAGTTAAAAGATTATATTTAAGTTATTTGAATATTATATTTTTATAAATAAATAATAGAGAAGTTATTATAAAGGGCGATATTAAAGAGGGATATATCAGTTTTAATGTAAGTATTCAGCTAGGACTTAAATTAATTTAATGTAAATAGATGGGATGCGGTATTTTACCTCATATATATAGATGGTAATGTGTATAAAAAAAGAGTAACAATGTAAATTTTACATTTGAATATTTGTTGCATTTATGTGGATTATATTTTTCCACTTAATATTGAAGTATTTGATTAAAGTGTATACATTAAGAATGTGATGGAAGAGCTTGTATACATTAAGATGGATTTAAATGCAAATTTTTCACTTGTCTTGAAGTAGAGCTTAATTTTTATCACCTTGAGTAGTCATTTGTCTTATTAATTGCAATTGGTTCTGTCTTATTGTAGTTTCGAATTTGTTTGGAGGGGCTGCATGTAGCTAGATGGTAGCTAAAGAGCATCTAGGGGTTGACACAATTAACAAAGCTTCGATGCCTGGTTGTTGATGGGTGCTTTGAGTTAGAAGAGATGCCAAATATGGAAGCATTTGCATCTTTGGATGTGTTAAGCATAAACAAATGTGTGAAGTTGAAGAGCATATGGGGGTTGACACATTTGCCAAAGCTTCAAATTCTAAATGTTAGTAGGTGCTTTGAGTTAGAAGAATTGCCAAGTATGGAAACATTTGTACCTTTGGAGGAGTTGTGGGCACATGGATGTATGCAACTAAAGAGCATAAGTGGGATTGAGCTATTGACAAAGCTTCTAAACTTAAAACTTGATGGGTTCTCTGAGTTAAGAGAGTTTCCAAGTATGGGAACATTAGCATATTTGGAGGAGTTTCACTTATCTGAATGTGTGAAGTTGAGGAGCATATGGGGGTTGGATCTAGGGACAAAGCTTCATTGGTTATCAATGACTGGGTGGTCTTTGTTAGAAGAACTGCCCAGTATGGAAACTTTAGTGTCTTTGGAGTACTTGTGGATAGGTGATTGTGTGATGTTGAAGAGCATACGGGGGTTGGCATAGGCAACAAAGCTTTAATTCCTACATGTTTGTAGGTGCTCTGAGTTAGAAGATATTTCAAGTATGGAAGCATTGGGATCTTTGGCAAGAGGGAATAAGGATGTGTAATTTGAAGAGCATACGTGGGTTGACGCAACTTAAAAAGTTTCAACATCTCCTAGATGTTAATAGGTTCTCTAAATTAGAAGAGTTAAGTGTGTGAACAATGGTATATTTGGAGGAGTTTGTGGAAAAAACAATGTAAGAAGCTGGAGAGCATACGAGGTTTTGAGCAGATGACAAAGGTTCGACTTTTACATGTTTTTGGGTGCTTTAAGTAGAAGAGATCCCAAGTATGGAAAAATTAGAATCTTTAGAGGAGTTGGGCACAAGTGAATGTAAGCAGCTGAAGAGAATTCAATACTTTTGTCTACTACTTTTCAAGTGAGAGGGTCACATGGAAGCTTGTGTAATTCAATGGTTGGGTAAACACTTGATCAACTAGGAGAGTATTAGTAGGTTTATGGAAGCTTTCTCACACATATGAGAGTATCAGTAGGTTTATGAAAGATTTCCCACACATTTTTGGAGCTCATGTTCTTCAACACTAAATTGTCATCATCACACATTACAATAGACACCATGTCTTTTCTCGTAATATCACTCTTCTAGACCAATCGACCCTTCCCATTGAATGTATGTAGGTGCAAATGAACGCCGAAAGAAAAAATAAAATGGCCTCCATTTGATTTTGTGATTATGAACATATTTTCTGTCTATTTAGTGGTAAATTGTCCTAAGGGAAAATTAAAATGGTGTCTATTTTTTGTGATATTACAAACACATTCAAGAAACATATCCTTGTATCCTTTTTTGGATGAATTGTTATGTATCCTTTGAAAAGGGTGTTTGTTTTAAAGAAGGGTTGGGTTATAAATATATAATTTTATATTTTAAAAAAGAAATATTTGGACTAAGAAATAAGCATGAGAGAACAAAGCATTCTTGAATAATGAAGGGAGGAACTCAAGTATCAAATATGAAAGTATAGAATGCCACTTGGAAAAGATTGAGAGGAGAAGAGAAAGAGGTGAGAGTAAAGAATAGCAAGGGGAAGGGTAAGAAAACAAAGCTAAAAGAAAAAAAGTGAAAAAATGTTGAAAGAAGTTGGGGTAAAACAAAGGGAGAAAAGAAGAATGCAAGCAAAGGTTAATGTCCAAGCTATGGATTAATGAAACCCAATAATGATTTTTGGATGTGAAAATATGCACATTCAAAACCTTTTACATAGTTATCACTCCTACCAAATAGTCAGTAACTAGTGAGATTTTCACAACCTTAACTAACAAACAAGAAGTTTATAAATATATTTTAAGTTCAAAAATTGATGAGGCTACCCAAACTTAAATCACTTCATAATAACATAAACAACAATATTTCACGAATCAAACTTGAGTTTGTCAACTTAAATTTTACTTAAAAAGCTTTAAATTAAATCTAAAATAAAAGTGATGTAAATCCATGTATTTTCCAATGTTATTCCCATATATCTTATATTATGATTTTCTATGTATTTTTATATATTTAATATAAATATATTATGTAATATTAATTGGTATATATTTAAATTTATAACTTAGCAAGTTAATATGAATATTTATTATATATATGAATGATATTTTTTGCATCTATATATTATGATTTTTCAATGAATATGAAAGACTCATTTTAATATGTATTTTTTGTTTATATATTAATAAGTATATTTAGTAGATATGAAAACATTTTTCAAAATTATAATAATAATAAACTAAATTGACTAATTAAAATTTTTAATTTCGAGTCAAAACATCTCACATCAATTCCCATATTAAAAACTTCAACAAATACAAGTTTACACTAGATATTTATGTATATCTCATTGTAAAAGTATACAATGTCAATCTTCCAATAACAACTTGGTCAATTTGTAATATATAATCACTTTGTCAAACTTTAGACTACATGGAACATTTATGAGTATACTGAGAAAATAATGGAACCATTACAAACATTAGCATAACTAAACTCCTCTAGGATGCCATTAGGACTCACAATGTTTATGCATGGAAAGAATTTTTCTCACTTTGTTTGCAAGATTTATCACCTCATGGTCTACAGGACCTATGGCATTATAACAATAAATCAAGTTATAAATTTCACTCTTACTGTAGAGAAAATGTAGTATTAAGAAAAAGCAAAAAGTATTGACAATGATATAAATTATCCAAGTTACTAAATTAAATACACCAAGTTAACCAAGAGAAGTGAATATCTTAAAATTCCATACACTCTATGAAGATATAACAATGAAGCTCCAAAATGAGAGAGATCTCACTATCCAACCATCTCACTTTACAATAAAATATTTATTATTTCCTAAATCTAATCTAAGGTGGAGTACATAATAACCAACCTCGACTACATTTGACTACATTTTAACAAACCCCTAATCAAGACAAAATATTAATGGTCAATGCCATTAGTACAATGCATGAAGTACAAAAACCTCACTTTCCTTAACCTCTTTAACAAAAATATAATATCATTTTACCACTTCTCACACTTCTAATCAACTCACACAAAAAGGATGGTCAAAACTACAAATACATCATTTTACATAAATCCATAGTTCCTAAAGATTCCATTTTATTTAATGATCAACAATGCCATCAAACCCACAATATTAGTGTAATCCTGGAAATTGGAAAAGCGGATTCTCAATTCCATGTTTTGTCTTTCACAAGCACTTTCCTTTGGAAAACCTGCCACGCCAATTGGGCATTTTTCTCTCAAAACCAACCAAGACTTGTAACTAAATCCAACAACTAATTCATGTCGAGGGGGGGTTGAACCCTATTGGGTAGCATGATACCTCACTGTCTTCACCACTAAACCATGACCTCATTAGCCGGAGAATTTGGCAACCCAAGGAGAACACAAGTGGATTTTGGTTTGTTATATGTACATGTATGTCATGACCTCCCATTGTCGAGTGTTATAATTTCAACCCTTATCTCCAATTTCCCACATGGTTACCTCACGATGCCATGGAAAGCCCATGGGATTGGTACTTTGTCAATTGTGTTTTCCCTTAAGGAGACTCATCACCTCCCAATGTCTTAAGTTTCAATTTAACCCATACTTCTACATGTTGCATGGCTTACGGTAAAACTTGACATTTTAATCAAGTTTTGATTAAATTCTAATTAAATTTCATTCTTGTCTTCGGTTATAAGAAAACATGTCGTGTAGACCAGATAGGTCTCATATGACGTTAAAACAAAACAAACAAACAATAAGCATAATAATTGCTATGTGATAGGTCAGGGTTTCAAAATCTACCTGCATTGCTTTGTCAGTGTTGTTTGTTGTTCATGGGATGGGGAAACACTACGCAAAATATTATTTTTGGACAGTCGAGGAGTGAAATCTTAAAAGTTAATACCATTCAAGCATAAGTATTTTAGAGACAAATTTTGTATCAAAGTTTATGTTTATATTAATTTATTTATCTTTTTAATTTCTTCAAAACCTAGGAAGTTGGAACCTACTAAAATTAGATACAAAAAGACCCATGATCTTAAAAACAAAAAAATGAGAGGGCTAGGAAATTTCATAACTGAGCTATTCGACCACAGATGAGAACTTAACTGCTACACCCTTGATCAAATCTCTTTTTAAATTATGAACGAAGTCTATCTTTTCTTCAACATATCATCATATTATTCGGTGCTTTTGCCTCATAATCCTAGCAACAAATATCGTGAGGCTCTATTTTCAAAAAAGAAGGAGAAGAATCATTGTATTCCGGTGATGAAGAAGTTCTAGAGACTTTAAAACAAAGAAATGCCCAAGTGACCCTAACACTTATAGAATTTGGTGTTGAATTTCACTGTTTCTCAAAGACGCGTCGAGACACAAAGTTTCTCACGATAGAATTTAATAACAATAGTTGCATAGAAGTTGATCGAAGAAATTTGTAAAGGACGAAATGCTAAATAACCTCCAAACTTAAATCGATATTTGGCTAAGGCAGAGTGCAATTTTTCTTACTTGAGTAGGTTTAGGACTATTCTCATAGCTAAATAATTTCCTTCCCCTTGCATCTCCTTTTTGTTTATTCTTTCCCATTTCAAATTTATTGCTCTTTTGAGATATCATTTTTGTTTTTATTTATTTTTTATTTATTTTATATGATTGGACATACCTTTGAAGGTTGTGCTACATAAGCGTAATTTTGTTGCTTCTAGGTGTTAACATGAAGGTATTCCCCTTGCAAAATATGAAATCAAGGTGAATTCGTTGAAACACATGTAAGACATTTAATAACGATGCCCTTTTCTGTAGTTGAAATTGCTTGCAAAACAAGAAAGAGATGTAGATTCATAATGAATGTAGCAACTGGAGCATTTGAGTTTTCACCTTCTCAATGAAGTTCAGATTGTGATTTTCGACTCAAAAATATGAAGTGGAGGCAAGCTTTACTGATTTGTTTGAATATTTTCATGATTTTTTTGTCTAGAGCCATAGAAATGGTGGCCTTTATCCTGTAAATGATATCGTGTACATTTTCAATTCGTGAATGTTGTGTTGGGATTTGTAATTTTACCTTTAAATCATAATTCTTGAGTTTTTTCTTGGTTGAAATGTTGAACATGGAATTTGTGTCATTGAAACTTTGCAAACAAAGGTATTTGAAGTCACAATCGCAGAAGTGAAATATTATTGTTGTCAATAGAAGTGAAAACGAATTTAATTTATGGAGAAGCATTTGAAGAAAAAATATGCATTCAAGGAAATTCTTATACATAGCGTTACGAATAAAGTTTTTAAATCGATTGTTCTCCATATATCACCTATAGTCTTTAAAATGTTTGACCTCAAATGTATCTAGAGAGTTGAGACTTGAGTCTTCATATTGGTCTTCTTAGGGTAACAAGCACTGAGTCTTCATAACATAGATTGTTTTTTCAAAAAATTGAAAAAAAAATCTTTTTGATAAGTTATGTCAAGCGCTATAATTTCTAATATATAAATCTCTATGAAGGAATTATGTTGAATAAGAATTTTGAGTTCAAAGTGTACCCATGATGAGCATTTGTCATAACACAAATTGGAAAGATGATCCCTTGATGTTTCCTCATTAGAATTAAATCCTTCTTGTTCACATACATATTTTACATTTCTCCTCCTCATTATACATAATGGTTCCAAATAGTAGGAGAATGGAGGAGGATGAAGGCCATGGTTTGACTAAGGTGGGAGTTAGGGTTTTTGTAGGGGCAATGGGTGGGGTTGAGAAATGATGTGCAATTGTGTTTGAATTTCTTTCAAGATTTATTAATCTCTTTTTATGGAGAAGAATATTGTTTTCATTTTTATAAATAGATTTCTTCCAATTTATTATATTTATGCACTCGACCTGGCACTTTTACAAGGAATTTGTTTGCACATATATAAGAGATGGATACTACTATTTTTTAGTAATTACACCAAATAAAAAATTCCCTAGCTCATAAAAAAGGAGAATACTTTTACCCAGCAATAGGAAATGATCCCATCAATAGAAAAAAGAATGGGGTAAGACATGCCTAGGGAAAGAATGGAATGATCATGTCAATGCAAGTAATCTTTCACCCTCGCTTTTAATTGAAAGGAAAGCAATTATATTTGTTCGGAAGCAAGCATGTGGGGTAGGTAACAGTGAAAGAATATCGACAGTGTAACCCAGCTTATATCGCCCAGGTATAGAAGTGTCCTTCGATCGCACCAAGAAGATCCCCACAACAATAAACAATGCGAAGTAGCGGCATAGAATTAAATATCGATTAAATATTATCTTTAAGAATTGAAGAAATCATTTATAGGGCTTCTTTTTGAATAGGCAAAGTTTATTCTCCAAATAGGCAAATGTTTTGAATTTGGATGAAAAAATTGATGTGTTGTATTTGTCTTTACTAAATTATAAAAGATAATAATATTTTAAGAAACAAAAGATAAAAAATATAAGATTCATTTTTTGCATTATTTTTGTAAATATAATTTGTTTTTACATATGTTTTTATACATTAAAAAGGAAATACACAATGTTTATTTATTTTGAATCGTTTCGCATGTGTTCATAGAGCATAGGGTCATGAGTAACTCTTAAAGAATATAAACACATTTGTAGTAAGCCAATTTATTGTTGTATAATATTCAATTAAATTTAGCAATAATATAAATAAATAAAAGGACTATTACAAAGACTTGCATAAACCCTAACTCAAATGCACCTCCCCAAGTGATATGTATTTTATTTTATGCCTCTCAATACATGTCCACCAAATGTCTTTTTTTGTGCTTTACAACTACTTCAACATCATAACACACTACTTCTTAATCACACACAAACCAATGGAGTGTCAAGTGAAGCCATACATGAATTTTAAATAATTAAATATCATATCTTCAATGTATTGCCACAAGCTTGTATGGTTTCATCGGATTTTGAAATGGCTAAAGGAAGAAAAGAAATGATCCTTCTGTACACAGACACACAAATATTTTCCTTGATAGTTGTATCAATTATTGCATGTTATTGTCCATCATAACCCTATGGACCTTTCTTTCAACCCTCATTTATATTTTAGCCACTCCCTTCAGTGCTTTGTTGTAGCAGCTTGAGGCTTTGGATCATTCATGGATTTGTTGATAATAGTAGTATTAGAGACCACTACAAAGTATAATCCCCATGGACAATTGGAATATTCCAAAATGACCGCATAGGGTTTTGAAAGAAAATGACTTCAAAGTTCAAGATGGTTGATCCCATTGGATGCAATGGTCAATACAATATATGACGAAATGATAGTTGCCCATTTAATCAATGCATCTTTGTCCAAGCATTATTATTACCTTCTAAAATCACTTCCTTTTAAACTCATACTATGAGTACATTTCAAATGGTTATTTTTTTCTATTCAGTATTTCCTCTACTACAAATTGATTGTTTTCACACTATTTGATTGTTGTTAGCAAGGGTTCTAGACCCAATTTATGCTCAAGATGCAATGATGATCTCCTAGAGACATAAAATTTCATAAATAAGGGAAACTTTATCTCATATACAATAAATTAATTCTCTATTGGTAGAAATCCATAATTCAATGGCTTCAAGGAGACCACAAGTCCAAGCATGCATGTATTTTGTAATACATGGATTGAATGGGGATCTTACAATGCCATAACAATAATTATTAGGGTAGATGGATCAATGGCAAGGGAAAACCATCAACAAGGATATTCTTCGAGAACCACCTTTCACTGCTACCTTTTTTTTTAATCCTCTCCAAGGATAATATATTACTAAAAAACCAACACTCTAATGAGGCCCATATCCAAGGGAGAATTGACAAAGTAGTATTTTATATGAAGAAATCCAAGGTAATTAGCATGTGACAAAAATCCCTCACAATATTATGGATATTCTTAAAGGGATCTACCAAAAACATTAGGGGAATCAAGAATATTATATAACACTTAAAATCCATCATTGTACTCAATTAAGGAATATTCCAATCATAAACAAACAGTTGTCGAGTTGCGTGACATTGAGTGGAAGATCATCAAGGGTTTGGATTCCAAGATATACCATTGATTATTCATAAATAAAACACTATTATCTTTTTCACTTCATCAAATCTACTTTACTCCCCATTGTTTTTTTTCCCTTCAGCATTCCTTTGCACCTCTTGGGGCAATTCAATTGTTGCTTTTCTACATGCCCATTAACTGACTTGAATGCACATTGGTTTGCGATAACAACGATCACTACAAAACATATATACACTTTCATAAAATATTTATATATATGATTCACATATAATTGTGTGACACATATATACTTTAATTTGAATATAACAGGCACATAATGACACTATGCTATGTTTTTTTATCCATTTTTGTTACTATTTCCAAGTCATCAAGCCACATCAAAACCCATAGCTACCAACCATAACTCTAAATTAGCATGGGAAAGTGTGGTGTCAGGTAGTTACTACCAAATATGGTATGGGGGACACATGGATTATGCACTCCCTCCCTTATTACGAGTGTTTTTCCTTTGATGTTCACAAGCGATAGCACATGCGAGAGCATCCACTCTAGGAAAGATCATGTTATATCGAGCTGGTTTCTTTCATTTATTCCTCATTAGAAAATGATGTGTTGCTTTGTGGCTTTTGCCTGTCACTTTAACTTCAAATAAATTGCAAACTTGCAATATCCATATTTTGTTGTAAAGAAGGATTAGAGTCTATGCAGAAAGATGCTTGTACATATAAGATGCAATTACAAATTGAGATGTTCGTCATTCTATATTAAAGTTATCTTCTCTACTACACTACCATGAGTGCCACCACATATTTTATTCAACTTTTATTAAGAAATCATGCATCAAGTTTATAGTCTTCTCCAAGGTAGATGGATGTACACAAATTATATTTTGTATTTTTAATATATTAAGTTGTTTTGTACATGAACTTTAGTAAATAATATTTTCATTCTCCACTTGTCCTAAAAATTTGTTCTAGGCTTCGATGTTGTAGTGCAATGTCTATTGATAGTCTTCTCTATTTGTTCCTCTACCTTGCTAACACTTGTATCATAATCAAGTCATTAGTATTGTGGATATTTTATATATATGGTTTTAAACAAAAAACAAATACAAATATTTTTTGGGTTCAAATTCGGTTCTTCAATATATCAATTTAAATGTCAACACTGAATACATACATATACATGGTTTTCTATATCCTTTGAATGAATTGATTCCTAATGATTTCCATGAATCTCAACTATGATGTACCTTCTCATTGATAGTTAATATTACTTTATATTGTCTTCAATGTTTGTATTGTTTTAAGAAATTTCCAAACTCACTTCAATTTTACCCTTTTTTTGTTTTTCCATGATTTTTTACCAAATGAAAATTGACATTTTTATGATGAGGAGGAAGGTCTTCATTACAATTATTTTGCTACTTTCTTTTTCACTTTCCTCTCATCTACTTTACTTTTCTTTTTTCCCCTTTCGGCGTTCTTTGCACCTTTTGGGGCAATTTCTAGTATATGTAATCACTAAATATGGTTTTCTCTTATTACATACAATTAAACTATTATAGTCATGAAACTATTGTGAAAGAACTAAAATACATCCTCACCTAGTATGTTTATGTATACATAGTTTTTGCTCTCAAGATTAGTACATAGTGAAATATACTTATACTACTCATCAATCTTATCAATATTTAAATATTGTGAAAATAATAATCAACAAAAGATTATATAAAAATTAAAAATTAATAACAAGAATTTCGTGGAAGTTGAAGTTGAGATGAAACGAACCGACTCGGAGGCAGAGAAGAAAGGCGAAAGCTAAGCATTGAGCTGCAGGGCATTTAATGCCGCAGCTCAGTGCTTAGGGTCCATTGGATCTGGAGAATTTCGTGGAAGTTGAAGTTGAGATGAAACGAACTGACTCGGAGGCAGAGAAGAAAGGAAAAAACTAAGCATTGAGCTGCAGGGCATTTAATGCCGTAGCTCAGTGCTTAGGGTCCATTGGATCTGGAGAGGGCATTTAATACCGCAGCTCAATGCTTAGGGTCCGTTGGATATGGAGAATCTCCATATCCAACAGACCCTAAGCACTGAGCTACGGCATTAAATGCCCTGCAGCTTAATGCTTAGAATCTCCATATCCAACAGACCCTAAGCAATGAGCTGCGGCATTTAATGCTATGCAGCTCAATGCTTAGCTTTCGCCGAGAAGAAAGTGTGGTTAATGGTGGTGGGGGCCTCACCTGTAGGAGTGTATGACATGTAACCATAGTCATAATTATGGTGGAGTCATGGTGATGATGAAGATTTATTTCCGTTGCATGACGTGGGAAAAGGACAGAGTGAAGTTTGAGTGTGAAGCACTCCATCTTAAACGTGTGAAGGAGGGTTGACTACATCCACATGACAAACTTTCATTTGTTGTCAAGTACCTAAACGGAGGAAACCTAATTGAGCCAAAACCACAACTTGATGTTGAAAACGACGTTGAAGTCGAGATTCGAAACCATCCAACAAGATGCGTGGGAATTATAGAATTATATAAATAACATGGACCCTACTAATTGGGTAACATGGGATTCCAAGGCTATAATGAAAAGGCACAAAAGATCTCTACAATGAAAAGGCACAAAAGATCTCTACAGTGAACCTGGTTCACTCTTTCGAGTTCAAAATTTGAGAATCACATATAACAAGTGGGTGCATGACATGTGCCTAAAAAATCCACTCAATTGTGTAAGTGACAACTCCAAGGGACAATGACATGTGGTGTAACTGCTGTCACTAAAATGTATTATAAAATATCATGTTGAAGCAAAATATACAATTTAGTCAACAAAATTCTTGTGACTGACATTTTTGGAATAAATACTATTCTTTTTTTCCCTGAAATTTTATTTATCATTTATAATGATATATAGAAACATTTTTCATTAACGTTGTCAACATTATATTTCAATTTTCCACCAATTGGTATTTAAATTTTGATGGTGCACATATGCAACGTCAGTAGAGTATATTTTATAATTATATTAAAGTTTTGATTTTATGTTTTTTTTTTAAATTTTATTAAATATAATGGAAAATAAACTTTTTTATGTTGAATTATATATATATATATATATATTTGCAAGTTTTATGTATTTTTGGAAAAAAAATTGAGAACATTGAAGTAATAGGTTATTTATCTAAAACTTTACACATTTGTAAAGTTCATTTAAAAAAACCCAACACTACAATATTTAGAGCAACATCGATGACTATCAAAAGGCCTCTTAAAGGCACTTCTTCAAGATAAATAAGGCTCATCATCCTATGTTGCATATTGCTTTCAATCGTACACTCTTTTGGCAAACATTATGCACCCACTTGATGTTGTATAGGCTATGATATATATCGCTCGATATGAAGTAATTAATTGCTTTGTTGCAAGGTGCATATTGATAGCCCTCTTTTTTCATACATAGGATTTTGTCTTCTAAATAGTAAAAGTGGATCAATAGTTGGAAGGGATGCACAATGTTTCTTTGCCAACCAAAATTTTAGATGAGTTCAAGCTCTTCATTCGCAATTTTTTTAAACTTAAATTATGTTTTCTTTCCAATCTCTTTGACAACAGAATGGGAAAAGAAAGTGTACGGTTTGGAAAAGTGGGTTGTGCAAACATAGCCAAAAAGAATTCCATAGCAATAAATATTGCCCACATTTCATTAATTCATGCAACTAATAGTAGATCTCTTGAGAAGGCCACAACCTTTGCTTTTGCTAACAATTTATCTCCACATGTGGGGTTACCATAAAAATGGGGTATTCTTTTACCTTTTTTGTTTTTTTGTTTTTTTGGGGATTTGGAACAACCCTTCAAGGAATTGCATGGGAGCCAATCTATGCTAATTTCAAAAACTCTAGCCAATGAGAGAGTACATATTGCTAAAATGGTCAAGCAATTTCCAATAGGAGAGAACGTGTCATTTGCACATTTGTAGTGAATGCCAATGAAGAAGGCAAACTTGAATTATATGATTGAATTTGTATGGCTAGTTCCAATCTAGATAGGATCTTGGATACTTTCTTAGTCAACAAGGAATACGTACATGTATATGAATGGATGATATAGGTATGGAAACCCAAAGCTTATCAACTATGCTCTACCATGCCCTCTTTGGGTTGGCCTACAAATCTCCCATCTTGCCTTAATAATTTCATATTTATAGCCCTACTATTAGTATTTCCCAAGCATTTTGTATATCTTCTAATGGGTTTCTACTTTAGGAGTTACGAGTTTGGTGGGTGGAATGGTGGTCACATGATACTCCAACTTTCTCAATGCATATTTATGGAAGTAGAATAGTATCCAATATAATACCTACAAGAAACTTTCCCAAATCATATTTGGTAACTCTTTCCTCACATTGTTCTATGCATTTTGTAATCCAACATGAATATTATATTTTCTAATTTTTCCTTGGAAGACAAATCAATTGGTTTGTAAAACGTTGCATCCATAGATGTAATGGTTTCTTTACTAACATGATAGTGGATGGTGCACACATTGATTATGCTTAATTAATTGGTCTCTCTTTTCTCCCTTTGCATCGTCTATGTGTTTATATGTTTAATATATGAAAAGACTAAAAACATGAATAATAATAACAAGGAAATACCAAGGGTTGGCAGGCGTGGGGGGGTTTCTCTTTGACCTTGAAGGAATAAGGAAGTAGTATTAGCCTTGTGGATTGGGAGAGACTTCAAATAACCAAGTAGAAGCATTGGCACTTTGGAAAGGTTTAATTCAAGCATTACAGAGCAAAATTAGACATATTATAATGTTGGGAGACTTCATGATAGTGAATTGGTATCTCATATCCAAAAATATTACATTAGATGGCCCTCTCTCTATAACAATATGGATATTTTGGAAATTGTTATCATAATTCAAAGACGTAAATCCTTACCATGTGCTAAGAAATTTAAATACTCAAGTCGATACACAAGCAACTTTTGCATGCAATCTTTCTCAAGGTCAATCGATGATAAGTGGTGTTGAACAAGGATTTTGCAATATTCCATAATCCATTAGAAGTTCAATGTATTCACAATCTGACACCAAGGAAAAAAATTTAAGGAATAGGTTCATAAATGAAGTCATTAGGGATATACCATCGTAGTCCAAGTAACATGACCAACTCATGCATCCACATGCAAAACAAGAGGAGATCTTATTTGAGTTAATGAACATTAATTTTGATGTTACTGGAAAGGGGATAATTTGTGAGATAAGACATATCCCATTAATCCTTTACAAGAATCAGTCAAGCAACATGATGTATTTTGTTCAAGGAAGGTTACAGATGAATGAGGATAAAATGGATGGATCTAGATGCTCTTTCTCACTGCACCATTTGGATAATTCAGCAGTTTTGGAAACTCTGGGTTTGAAAGGGAAGCAGTTGAATAATTGACTTTTGAATCAATTTCATTTTGCAAAGGAGTTCAGGTGTCTTGCATGCGCCATCGAGAATTCAAGAGACACATCTAGCCTGGTTACGTCCTTTGCAGTGGGTTCGTGAACTTGAGACTAGTTGGAATGTTGATTTTGTCTGCCAAAGTGATTATGGTCCTATTCTAGGGATCCTTCAGTGTGGATACAAATATTTTAACCCTGGTAGAGATGAGAAATCAGTGGTAAGTTGTAGTGATTATATTTTATGGGGTTTTGATAGTCACTCTGGAATTTTCAATCTATATCAGATTGTTGCATATGTTGGTTCTAATTGAGCCAAAACCACAACTTGATATTGAAAACGATGTTGAGGTCGAGAGTCAAAACCATCCAACAAAATGAGTGGGAATTGTAAAACTATATAAATAACATGGACCCTACTAAGTGGGTAACATGGGATTCCAAGGGTATAATGAAGCTATGAGTTAGTAATAGTTCATGAAAAAGGCACAAAAGAACTCTACAATGAACTTGGTTCACTCTTGGGAGTTCAAAATTTGAGAATCACAAATAATAATAAGTGGGTGCATGACATGTGCATAAAAAATATAAAACACATAAAACACATTACAAGAGAGACACCAATATAACATGGTTCACCCAAGATGGGCTACGTCCACACAAAAATTGCTAGTCCTTATTATTATACCATCCAACAAATGAAGGGTACAACCTGCAGCACATCCGCTGCAACTTCCTCTTCACTCTCTCACAATCTCTCTCACACAATCATAGAGATCTTTACAATGCTACAATTCATTACACAACCGTATTACAATGTCTTCCTTTTAAAGGAAATTACCATGGGAAAATACTACAAGCTACTTAATACCATGCACCCGTAAACTGTTGGCCAGCAAAACAACCCATAAAATTTCTTTCGTGGGCTTCACCCCCAGACCCCCCCGCTGGGATGAGTGTACAGTCCACCTCCATATCATATAAAACTGGGGTACAAACATGGCTGAAACAACAACATCTCCAAATTATGAAGAGAAGGCTCCACAACCAACATATACAATTTAGTCAACAAAATTCTTGTCACTAAAGATTTACAAAATTCTTGTCAACTTGAATAATAATAACAAATAAATACCCAAGGTTGGTAGGTGCAGGTGGAGGGGGGGTGCAAAAGCATTGGTTCTCTAGCAAGGTTTAATTCAAGCAGTACATAACAAAATTACACATATTATAATATTGGGAGACTCCATGATAGTGAGTCGGTATCTCATCTCCAAAAATATTCCATCAGATGGCCCTCTCTCTAGGACAATATGGAGAATTTCACAATTGTTATTAGAATTTGAAGACATAAAGCCTTATCATGTGCTAAGAACTCTAAATACTCAAGTTGATACACAAGCAAATGTTGCATGCAATCTTGCTCAAGGTCAATTGATGATAAGTGGTGTTGAACCAGGCTTTTACAATATTCCATTTTCCATTAGAAGTTCAATGTATTCACAATATAACACTAAGGCAAAAATTTTAAGGAATAGGTTCATAAATGAAGTCATTGGGAATATACCATCGCAGTCCAAGTTGCATGACCAACTCATGCATCCACATGCAAAACAAGAGGAGATCTTATTTGAGTTAATGAACATTGATTTTGATGTTATTGGAATGGGGATAATTCGTGAGAGAATACAAGTCATGTTAATACTTTGCAAGAATTAGTCAGGAAACATGATGTATTTTGTTTGAGGAAGGCTCCAGATAAATGAATATAAAATGGATGGATCAAGATGCTCTTTCTCGTTGTGTTATTTGGATAATTCAGTAGTTTTGGGAACTATGGGTTTGAAAAGGAGTATTCCTTTGAAGTAGTTGAATAATTGGTCTTTGAATCAATTTCGTTGTGTAAAGGAGTTTAGTTGTCTCACATGCGCCATCGATAATTTGGGAGGCACAATTGAAATAGCTTGGTTACATCCTTTATAGTGGCTCGTTGGCGAATTTGAGATTGGTTGGATTGTTGAGTTTGTTTGTCAAAGTGATTACAGTCCTGTTCTAGGGCTCCTTCAGTGTGGATACAAATATTTTTACCCTGGTAGAGATCATAAATAGGTGGTAAGTTGTAGTGATTATATTGTCCGGGGTTTTGATAGTCACTCTAGCAGTTTTAGTCTGTATCAGATTGTTGCATATGCTGGTTCTAATATAGGGTAGTTGGGATACAATATTAGAAGTGATAGTTCCCAACTCTCTATTCTTAATGTTTTGGGTTTTGAGGATATAAGTGATTACTCTATTCGTAACCTTGTACTATTTCAGGTTGGTTTTCAAAATTTATAAATTTGAAGAACTTTATATACAGTTTATCCTCTTTATTGTTGCTCAAACTATGGAACATGCCAAAGGAAGCAAATATATTTCTAAAGGTAGGCCTGGAAACAAACAAGATGAGTTTAATGGAAACAGAGATGTGGTAATTTAGAATTTAGTGAAGAGGCAAAGATCTTGGGAAGAGCATTTTGTAAGGAATTAGTTGTTATCTAACATCAGGTATGATTATCTGGAGTCCCACATCAAACATCTGAGAATGAAACAAATAAATGCTGAGATTGAAATTGAATATTGGAAAGGGAAATACAAAGTATGGACAAGCCATTACAAAGTTACAAGGAAAAATCCAAGATTCGTTCAATTATATTCATTCAATACTACAAAGGAATTTAATGTTGCTAGTTTGGAATATGTTTGAGACAAAGATGTAAAGATGTAGATGAGAAGAGTAACGACGAGGATTCCTCTCATACTCATTCTCCTTTGAAGACATAATAGACCTTTTATTGTCATAAAAAAGTCAGGATTTATCTTTTTTGTTTGTTTTTGTAAATGAAGACCAAAAGTATTTTAATCCTAAGTACTTTTATTAGGATCTTTTTCACAGAAAAATATAACTTACTATTAATATACGAAATAGTAAATAAAACCAGCTGTCAGTACAAGCCAGAGCTCACAAACCCTGTCATAAAGAGGACTAGGGGAGAACCAATCAGAGCGACAGATGTATTGTCAACTACAGCAGAGAATACCAGCAAATAGAATCATATGTCCACACGACATAACCGGAAGCCTTCCGGTAGAAAAAACTGTTTCAAATGTCAACATAGCATTTGTGTCCATACCAAAATAAATATTAGGCCTCATATACAGTCATCCAAATACATCAAAATATGGATCCAACCGATCTATAAATACCAAATAACATCCCTAAAAGTCTAATATAATGTCGCATATGTATAGGGAATACAAAAACGTCCAACAAGAGGTTGAAACCAGTACCGAAGAAGGATCATAGTTCCAGTAGAAGTACCAAATCAGGTTTAACAATTTGCATCACACGTTTGAGGGCCAATTGCTTGGGTAGGCCCCCTACCCCCCAAATATTTAGAGAAAAAAGATCATTTCCGAACCCTCGCAAGGGCTTTCATTCCTCTAAGAGCCCGAGTTCCAGAAGTATTGGGAGAGTCCACCATGCTATGGTCATCCTCTGTCCCCCCCAGAGTGACCTGCTTGTTCCTCCTAGCACTTCTAGTTTTCAGTGGAGAGAATTCCTGAGCCAGACCACCCCTATGTGCCCCCTTTTGAACACATATGTCTCCAGTGGTTTATGGGGTGAGCACGAAGGACTCATTGTTGACCACCCCGTCCGGGAATGTATTCTCCAGACCCAAAAATCCCACCCGATCACCACCAGTAGCCTCATTTGTGACCACCTCCCGGTTTCTATAGTATATAGGTATGGGTGTCTTCTGCACCATATCTGAATATGATGGAATGGGGATAATATGACCCGCCGGTTCAGTAGTAGTTTTTGGTCCACCATTAAGACAGTCATTCACCAGCCCATTTCCAGGACTATTTACACAATTTGAAAATAAAAGAATGTATGTGTTTAGCAGCATGTTTTGCTTACAATATCATAAAACTTTTTGAACTTTTATTGCTCAGACTATATAAAACAATTTTTGTAACTACAAGTATACCGAAGTATACCGATATTACTGAAACCTCATTTTTTGATAATATAAAAAAATATCTATTTTCATTTTAAAAAAATAACAAAAAAAATCCATATAATAAGATTTCTTGAAATAACTTTTTATAATTATAAAACCCCATTCCTTTAATTTTTTTAATCTCAATTTTACCACTTCGTTTCCTTTTTAATTTAAACCGCAAACGAACTATTATGTAAAATGATGGTCACATGATACTTTGGCTTTATAGATGCATCTTTATGGAAGTGGAATGGTATATGATAACTCCTTCCTTATGTTGCTCTATCCATTGTTTAATCCAACATTTGTATTATCTTTTCTTCAATTTGTTTTGTGAAAGAACAAATCAATTGGCTTGTGATATTTTATCATCATATTTTAACCATGACATTCATAATTTTTTTCTTTTTCTTTTAAGTACCAAGGTAATTGGTAGCTATTGGGAGTCTCCTAATCACTAGGGAAGGTCAAGCCCAATTGCAGCCACTAAAACATAACATGTAAGATAGATGCACATCCCATAAACATGCCTCTAAATTTATGTGGGTTTCAGACCTAGGTTGAGATGCCTCAATGTCATAATGTGTTGATACCATATAGTACTAGGTGCTTACCATTCAACTCTAACCTAGAAAGTAAGGTAGTGATTTCTTTATTAATGTGATAAGGTGATTGTGCTTTTGGTTGATTGGAATCCTTTTTCTCTCTTTATATGGTCTATATATATAGAAAGACCGAAAACATGAATAATAATAACAACGAGAAATAGAATTGCATAGAAGCTTAGTCCCTGCTTATGTTGAAAGGGAATTAAGTAGAGAAAAGAATGTACCTACTAAAAATTGCATGGTGGTGATATAGTGTTTTGTTGAAAATAATTTTTTTGCAACATGGTTTATGTTAATGAAGCAAGTTGTGAAATTGAGCAAGACTATTGGTATTGAAATCTCTAATTATGGTGTAAATGTAGAGAGAAAGTTGTGGGAGGAGATGATGGTATAGCTTGGAGACCAAGAAAAGTGACACAACTAATTGGCATATATGTCGGAAGATAATTGAAAAAAGGAAAATAAGTTTTATGTTGAGTATAAAAATCAATAAAAGTAAAAAAGTTATACAAATATAAAAAGTTTATAGAATTTGTCGCATCAACATATAATTGTTCTCATACTACTATTAAAATTAAAATATATAGAATTGGTCACACTAAAATCAAAGCATCACATGAAAAATGATAACAATTTTTTAAAAATAAAAGTTAATAACAGTTACCACATGGCATTTTTGAAAAATTCCATATTAAATATTTTACATTCTTTATGTCCCATTAATAATTTCTTTGACCAATCAAGAATAAAATAAATGAAATTTAAAAATTATAGTATTTATTTTTAATTTAATTTTTAATTTTTTTAAATATTAAAAAACTAGAAAATCAAAGTACATTGACTTTAATTTGCAAATAAAAAATATATTGCTTTGACATTTCCTTTTAATTTGAAGCACGGTGCTATTTCATTTCGTTTTTAACATCAGAAAGTATTTTTCATCGGGTGAATCCTTCCATTCCATCAATAATAGAATTTGGGCTTTAGTGAATTGTTATGCTCTTTACAAATATTTTTTTGGATTTTATTGAATTGTTATGCTCTTTACAAAAATATTTTTGTGTGTAAACATTTTTATATTGCTCTTTTCATTTCGTTTTCTAAGTAAATAATCCAATTCTAGTAGTAATAAGATTTCTAAAAAAAGTATGATATTTCAAAAAAATATGATACTTCTAAAACTATGTAGTGCTCACCTTTGGAACATTATATTGAACTAACACATGTAAAAAAGCATGTCAATTTTTGTTTAGTGCTCACCTTTGGAACATTATATTGAACTAACACATGTAAAAAAGCATGTCAATTTTTGTTTACAGCTTGGGTCAGTAAATAGTTAATATAATTGTTTTTAATTTAAATAATATATCATGGTTAGGTTAACCTGAATAAATTTGATTAGATTAACATGAGTACAGATTTTGGTTTTGATTAAATATGTGAAGATTTTATTTTTATTAAATATATGAAAAAATTTAATATATTAATTATCTTAAAATTTTATAAATTTATCATTCTATTTATATTTATTATAGATTTAAATAATTTTTATAAGTTATAATAAACGCCAGTCTTGCTCACCGTTGGAACATTATATTTAACTAACACATGTAAAAAAGCATGTCAATTTTTGTTTGGAGGTTGGGTCAGTAAATAGTTAATATAATTGTTTGTAGTTTAAATAATATATATGGTTAGGTCAACCTGAATAAATTTGATTAGATTAACATGAGTACAGATTTTGGTTTTGATTAAATATGTGAAGATTTTATTTTTATTAAATATATGAAAAAATTTAATATATTAATTATCTTAAAATTTTATAAATTTGTCATTCTATTTATATTTATTATAGATTTAAATAATTTCTATAAGTCATAATATAACTTAATGATGATTTAGATCCAATATTTTTATATAAATATAAATACAATAAATTTATAACAACCAGAATCTTATAATTTTCTAATCAAATATTACTTTACAACTTATTAAATCATATTTTATATGATAATAGTGGCATTCACTTTCACAAATTTGGTTTCCTCGTTTTGCGTGCCGCTTCGGGAGCAAATGCATCAGGTCAATGTATAGTTGAGTGGGAGGCGAAGAAGTTGGCATTTTAGCTTTAGCCCATACATGTTTCAACATTATAATATAATATAAGTATTTTAGCCTCGCACGTCCATAGAGTGTGGTCTGTACAAATAAATTTTGACGCGTCCATGGATGATAATAATACCTCACTCAGTTGGGTGCTCGAAACATCCTCACAAGAATAACACGAGATGGGATGGAAAGCATTAAACACACGTTCCAATTTCAAGAAACCCATTTCTAATTGATATAAAAATTGGTTATTATATTGACTTGGCTAATGACATGTTCCTAATTAGAACACGATCTTCATTGCCGGACATACATGATCTTCAATCCAACGCATATAAACTGATCGAACCAATACTCCAACATTCATTAATTCAATATATTATGTTTTAGTAAATAATGATAACAAATATTAAATAATAGATGATATTTTGGGACATAATAAGACATATTATTATGCACTAGGTAAGATGTGTTTTTGTTAGGATATTTAAATACTTAGGAGTTAATTAAGATCAATTTGTTATAATATATTCGCTAGGAAAAGTGTGTTTCTTTAGTATGTATTTGTAAATATCTAATCTAACAGTCACGATACGTTCTAGACATAGAGTGATCTGACGATTCAACTTTTCTTAAATCATAACTACCTTTGATCTGTGGCTTAGCACCCGATTGGTCCATGATATCTGTTTAAAGATCATGGAGGGTCACTCGAGGATTTAAACTACGTGAAAACATCGGTGTGTTGATCTGTGATATGTTTGTGTGAGCGATTGCTCTAGATGTTCGGTCTTTTGGAATCATCTTGTGTAGTCGAACATGGTATCAGAGCCTTTCTGAAGAGTCCCTTCTGAAATTTCTGTGCATTTTTGGGTTGTGAGAGGTGTTTAATTGCGTTTGGAGCACCGTTTCGAGTGGGGAACAATTTTTGTTTCATTGAAAAAGGCTTCCGTTTGCCCAAGACACTTGCATTTCAACAGATCTAGAGGTATATTGTTACAGTGACGTTTTTTTATTTAAAATATTTTCCTCATTTTATTTTCAGATCTGGTATTTTTATAGTCTCAGGTTGCTACCTTTTCTTTCTGTGTATTCTTTATTCCCTGCACCTTGTGCGATCTCGGCAAATCAGAAACATAAGAAAAATGGTTTTATTTACTGCGTATTCTCTTTGCTGTGCACTTCGTGCGACCATGGCAAATCAAAAATAGTGAGAAAACATATACAATCCGGGAAAGCTAACGAGGTCTAACCCCAAATTCGATGAATGTTATTATTATTATTATTATTATTATTTTGTTTCGGTTTATGTGAAGTGATTTGCAGGGAAAGTCTTTTTTTTCTTTTTCTGGCAAGCACGAAGTTCGAGACAAATGAGTAAAAAAAAATAAAAACCCCTTTCACTTTTCCATCTTTTACGTACCTTTTAATATTAGCTCACTTGGTTAAAAGTTGTTTTATTTAATAAGAGGTCTTGAGTTCAAGTCTTCTTGTTAGTTACTTTTCTAAAATTGCATGTAATTTCTATTTTTCACTTACTTTATTGTAACAGTGCATCTCCCTTAAATTATAAAAGTGAGTCACTTAAAGTCTTTTAGTTTTTTGCATGCAATATTTAAAGTAACATTATTGTAAAAGTGAAACTCCACTTATTTTACAAAAGTGTTTCACATAAAGCAACATTATTGTAAAGTGAGTTTAAAAGGTTAAACTTTGGAAGAGTTGTTTTTTATTTTTTTATTTTTTTTTATCAATTGGGTCAATCATTGTCTGCATCGTGTTTGTTGGGATCCCCTGGAACAATTTTTTCAATCTAGCGTAACTTCCTCATCCAGAGTCAATTTTTAGTGCCATGTTTTTTTAAACAACCTGATTTTCCGAGATCTTTGCATCCAAACCATTGGTTTCTATTGTTACGACCTTCATTTTACAGTGTGGCCGCTCCATGTGATATTATACTTACTGGTTCCAACTATTTCTCATGGAAATATCGTATGGAGGATGTCCTACGAAGTAGGGGACTTTACCGAATTACCTTAGGGAAAGAAACAAAGCCCACTGATGCTAATAAGAAAATAAAATGGGCCAATAAATGTGATGAAACACATGGATTGATTGGGATGTCAATATCTATTGATTTGCGATTTCACATATCTGGAATTGATGAACCAAATCAAGCTTGAAAAAAATTGGAATCTGTGTTTGGTAAACACAATGAGATTCGAGGTCACCAGCTAGAAAATTAGTCGATTTCCTTAAATCCAACTAATTTTTCACGCATTCAAGATTATCTATCTAAATACAAAACTCTTAAACTCTTATGTGCAGAATGAAAAATTAAAAGAGAAGACAAGCAATGCAATTATCATATTCTTTCCAAACTTGGACCTGCATATTCTGCTTTTGTATCTACATTTTACTCCATGAAAGAATCATTGGATCCAACTAACTATAAAGAGCCTAATCTTGAATCCTTTTGTGCTTTTTTAATTAGAGAGCAAGATATGTTCATACATCTTTGAATGATTAGCAATGCAGATACATCTGACAAATCATTACTAGCACAACAGAAAAAGAAGTCCAAGAATCCCAAGAAGAAAACTATTCGTTATAATAAGCCAAACAAGGGTCCCAAACCCTCTCAACCAACTTATTCTTCAAAAAATGACAAAGGAAACAAACCCAAAGGTAAGAAGACTGAGCGTCATTGCAACTTTTTCGGGAAAGGTAATCATGATGAATCTAAATGCTTCATGAAGATTGCAGCCTTGGAAGCATCACATCAGCCACGATTTGTCTTCTTAATCTTCATCTCATGGACATGCACTTTGTGCTTCTAGTTTTTCCTATAATGCATCTTCTTCTTCTACTTCGAATGAGTGGCTCATTGATTCTGGAGCGCCTTATCATATGGCTAAGGATAAAGCCATATTTTCTACTATGCATGAATATAACACGAAACAAATATTTGTTGGTGATGATAGATCTCTTACTGTTGTAGGATTTGGAATAGTTCCGATAGATAATGGACAATTTAGTGATGTACTATGTGTTCCAAGAATTTCCTGCAAATTGTTGTCAATCTATCAAATCACTCATTCTGGTGAAGGTAAAAATGTAACGTTTACACCTCACCAAGTTGTAATCAAAGATTTTAAAGATCCCCAGCATGTCCTAGACATTGGAATTGTTGATGATATTACCAGGCTGTAAAATCTTAACAACTTTGGGTCATCACCTTTTCCCTTAGTTTTTGTCGCTCATAGTGATGACTTGAGCAAACTTTTGCATGAGCGATTTGGTCACTTAAATTATTACTCATTGCAACAACTATGTAAAGAAAATATGGTGATAGGTCTTCCGATGGTATCTTGCAGGGATGGTGTTTGATCCGGTTGTGTACTCGAAAAACATCATTGGGACAGTTTTGACAAACGTGCCTCTTGGCACGCCACGACCTCCTTGGAGCTTGTGCATAGTGACTTGTGTGGTCCTCTTTCATTTACTTCCTTTTCTGGTTTCAAATATTTTTTAACTTTCATTGATGATTACTCTAGACGCACTTGAGTTTAATTCCTAAAACTTAAAAGCGAAGTATTTAACATGTTCTTGGCCTACAAGGCCCTTGTTGAAAAACAATATGGTCATCAAATTCTTAAGTTAAGATCTGATCATGGGGGAGAATATGTTAACAACAAGTTCACTACTTTCTGCACTGAACATGGAATCCAACAACAACACACTGTTCCATATACACCACATCAAAATGGTGTAGTTGAACGAAAGAACTACACTTTAAAAGAAATGACTAATGGTATGCTTCAATCTAAGGGACTAAGTCTTCAACTTTGGGCTGAAGACATAAATTGTACAAATTACATAGTTAATCACACCCCCGCTAAAGCTTTACAAGATATCACACCGGAAGAAGAATGGAGTAAAATTAAACCAGATGTAAGTCACTTCCATGTGTTTGGTAATGAAGCATGGGCTCATATTCCAGATGAAAAATGGAATGCATTGCAGCCTAAAAGTGAAAAGTGCATATTTGTTGGATATTCTAAAAATGTAAAATCTTATAGACTTCTTCAACTACATTCTCATGATAACATTATTAAAAGAGATGTTAAATTTGATGAAAATCTCTTGGCCTGCGAGCCTAACTCGACGTTTGTGCCATCTTTGGCCTACGAGCCTAATTCGGTGCTCATGCCTTCTTCTACTCTCAACTTCTTTGACAACATTCCAATTCTAGTTTTTTATGATGACAGTGAGGATGGAAATCCACCTTTGCCTGCTCAATTTCCTCCGGTTGCACCAGCACAATCGCTTCCTCGATAGGTTCATTCAACATTTGAAGCAACCATTGATCTTGCCGATGATCCTAGAGATCAACGGCAAACACTTTTCCAGTTCCAGCGAGCCTCTTCTCTTTTGGTTCAAGTTTCCGAGAATCATGATCTAGATACTTTTGCAGAAGCTTAAGGGAATCTAGATTGGAATACAGCTATGGATGAAGAATATCATTCCTCAATGGAGAACGATACTTGGGATCTTGTCCCTCTTCCAAAAGGAAGAAAACTTGTCAGATGTAAATGGGTCTACAAAACTAAGTATGCCTCAGATGGAAGTGTTGAAAGGTCAGTTACCAAAGGTTTTTCCCAAGTTGAAGGAATTGACTACAATGAAACCTTTGCCCCTGTTTCCAAAATGAACTCCATCCGCCTTGTTCTTTCCCTTGCATCCTTACATAAATGAGAGGTCCATCAAATGGATGTCAAGTTTGCATTTTTACATGGTGATTTGCAAGAGGAAATTTACATGGAACAACCTCATGGCTATGTTCAGAATAACTCTAGCCTTGTCTGTTGCCTTAAAAAATCCTTATATGGCCTTAAGCAAGCCCCTCGATCCTGGTATGCCAAAATGATTAGCTTTCTCCTTGATACTGGTTTTTCTAGATGTCATTCTAACCCTAATGTCTATACCAAGAAAGTAGGAAACAATCTCATCATACTTGTTCTTTATGTTGATGATCTTATTCTTACTGGTAGCGACCCTAAGCTTTTAACCAATGTGAAATCCAGTCTTAAGAAAAAATTTGAAATGACAGACTTAGGACATTTGAATTATTTTCTTGGCCTCCAAGTCTTGCAAACCAAAGAAGGAATCTTTCTTTCTCAGTCTAAGTATGCTTGTGACCTTCTTCGTCGCTTTCACATGGAAGATTGTAAACCAACTCCCTCTCCCTTCCAATCTGGAGTCAAAATTTCTGCCACTTTCACTTCACCCGAAGTTGATGCCACCATGTATTGCCAGCTTGTTGGTAGTCTCTTATACTTGACTCATACTCGTCGTGATGTTTCCTATGCCGTTGGTTGTGTTTCTCGCTATATGCAAATGCCCCATGAAAGTAATTGGAAAGCAACAAAAAGAATACTTCGATATATTCGAGGTACAATTCAGTTTTGGATTCATTACAGTTCAGGGGGGACTCCTTTGTTGGTTGGTTTCACTGATTCAGATTGGGCCGACGATCCTAATGATCAGAAGTATATTGCAGGTTATGTTTTCAGTTTGGGTTCTGGACCTGTCACTTGGGATTGTAAGAAACAAGAAGCTCTTGCTTTCTCTTCAGCAAAAGCAGAGTATCGTGCAACAATTAATTCTAGTCAATAAGCTTTATGGATTCGACATATCCTTTGAGTTTGGATTCTAGCAGCTGCATCCGACTCCACTTTGGTGCAACATTCAAAGTTCCATCAAGCTCGCCAAAGATACAGTTCAACATCAACGTAGTAAACACATTGAGCTACATATTCACTTCATAAGAAATCTTGTTCATGATCACGTTCTTGAAGTGCTCTTTTTCCCTACAGATGATCAAGTTGTAGACATCTTCACCAAATCTCTTACAGAAGCGAAGTTTTCTAAACTTCAATCTATGTTAGGAGTTCAAGAACTTATCATTAAGGGGGGATAGGCTCTAATGCCTCCTTCCTTCTCCTAATAGTGTCACTTTTGTAAATCCTTTGATTCTATCCCAAGTTGTTCTTAAGGGGGGATGTTAGGATATTTATACACTTAGGATTTAGTTAAGATCAACTTGTTCTAATATATCCGTTAGGAAAAGTGTGTTTCTTTAGTATGCATTTGTAAATATTTTGTAATCATGAATATTGAAAGTTTTATTTGACTCCATATATATAATGCGGTTGTATCTTGCAATTTTACTTTGATAATGATGCACATAAAGTAAATGTATTTCATTGTCATTGAAATATTAACAACTGATAGTGTTTGAATTATATTAAGTTATAATTCTGAGATCACTTCAGTGGCTATTGTAAATGTTGCAATGAAAATATCATATGCGTGGATATTCACAACTTGTTTGGCGGATTGAAGAATTCAGATTGCAGGTAGAATGGTCTTGGAAATGAAAATGCATGTAAGTCCACAATAAAGGATGGAATCTACCGCGTGCAAAAGCCAAACATTGTGAGAAGGATCTCATGGATGTGAAATCTGATTTTTGTATGAAATAGATTTGAAATTTTCGATTTAAATTCATGAGAAAGATCTCAGTTTTGCGAAATCTGATTTATATAGAGAATGAATTTGTAAGTTTCAGATTTGAAATTTTCCTAATAATTGCTAATGGTTGTTTGGCTAATCTAGAATTGTGTCAAGAGAACATGTTGTAGGTGGATGTCCAGGTTATGGCAACAACTGTAAAACCATAATGGACAGAGTGATGCCACTTACGAGAGCCAAACAATATGAGGATGGCCTCATGGTTAAACAAATCTAATTTATGTAGTAGACAGAATTGTAAACTTATATTTGAATCTGATTATTAATGTCATTGATTGGTTGATTTTTTGTGAATGGTGTTAGGAGGAAACAATGCAGGAAGACCATGTGCTATGGCCTGCAGAAGCCAAACTCCATGGGAAGGATCCCATGCTTTGGAAATGGGTTTCAGGTGAAACGCCATTGTAAATTTTGATAATGTCTCATATGAACTGCTTGTTGGTAAACAACGCGGGTGAGATGGTGAGTTTATGCCCATAGGGCATATGTTGTTTATGAAACGAGAAAGGGATTGGGGTAACAATCCTGCGGGACTGTTAACTCAGAGAAGGGAGCCCCATTCCTCGCGAAAGGAAGAGAAAATACATCTGCAAACCGATAAGTATTTTGTAACCCTTGTTGAGAATATGCATGTCTAATTATTAGAATTAATATACAGAGCATGTTTTTATTTCAGACTACTTGAGTGTGATTAGGGCCTACATGGCTCACATCGGAAAGGGGTGCACACCTTTTGGGTGCTGTGTTGTGTTATGGTTTTCAACATTGACTACACCCTAAGGGAATGGATGCATTCTCGATGTTTCAATATTAGAGAGTGAATTTTTATGAAATATGTTACAATTTTATATCATGTCATTTGGTGTTGCATACTAAGAATCAAAGTGAAGAAGGGGTACCATCCCTGTGTGTGTGGATGGTTGTTGTATGCTTGATAAACCCAGTCGGAGAACTGGCTTAGCATACTGGTTAATGGAATGCCTGATAAACCGAGTTGACGTACTGGCTTGGCATTAGTTATTCGAATGTTGTGGAGTAGCCTGCGTGTTGGCCAAACATTCGGTGAATGCTTGATAAACCCAGTCAGAGAACTAGCTTAGCATATTGGTTAATGGAATGCCCAATAAGCCCAGTCGGCGTGTTGGATTGACATTGACTATTTGAATGTTGTGGAGCAGCCTGCGTGTTGGCCAAATATTCGTTATTGTATCCACGGGTGACCCAAGGCTTGAAAAGCAAAGAAGAAAGTTGTGGAATAACGTGAAGACGTCCAATACATATAATTATTTGGTTTATCTTGCATCTTCTTTCTTATTTAATATGAATATGCGTGTGTATATGATTTGGCTATGATTTTTAAACTCTTGTCTAGAGATAAATCCTATGAAAATGAACTTGACATGTGAATTGACTTAATGTTTGAGTGTAGGTATTGTTGGATGCAAGGACCTTGAGGGAATCCTAAGGGTGCATGTGGACATGTGAATGTCCTAGAAAGCTCAGTATGAGTAGCAATGGAAAGTGGTGTTAGTGGACTTGTGTGGGTCCTAGCAGCCAAAGGTTCTGCAGGAAACCATGGGGAGGGGTTCCATGGTTGAGAATCCTTGGACAGACCTTAGACACCAAGTGTCATCGCCAAAACAATGAAAAGGAGAGTCAATCATTCACATTTGAAGTGAAAGAGACCAAGGAGCATGGAGCCACAGTTGTAGTGGGGCTCCGGATTGGAACAATATTAAGAGGGGGAAACTCTTACTCTTCTCTTTCCTTTTGATTGATGCATTTTAGAAACAGAAAATTGTTGAATGCATGTTATGGCTGAAAATTGACTATGTTTATTTTGGTTGGAATAAAGTGGGAATGTTGAATTAGTTAATTTCCTGTGAAAGGATGAACATGAATGAGTTCATTGTAGGTTGGACGAGCATGAAATGTGTGGAGTTCTCATGGATAAAGCATGAAATTCCGTTTTAAAGTGTTTCTAATAAGCAAAGTGTGTGGGTAGTTGTGCACATTGACCATGGCAGCAGACCAAAAGCTACCAGCAGTGGAAAGGACAACAAGAATAATTGTAGCCACAAAGTTTCCAGACTTGTGGATTAGCTAGAAGGTAAAGAAAGGGAAGGGACTTTTGTGGAGCAATTCCCACATGTGGAGCTGGAAGGTCAAAGCTAGCAAGAGCAGCTTGTAGAAGCCAAGGGCCTTGGTCCTGAAAGCTCAAAGTAAAAGATGAAATGTAGGATAGCCCTGCCACATTTTTTGTGAATTTTGGACATGTGTAAACTCTGTAAGCATTCCTAAGTATTGGAACACCGAGGACTGTGTTATTATAAGGGGGGGGATTGTAATACCCCCATTTTGACCCTTCATATGTACTGGCTTGTAATGTAAACATTGTATATATGTGATGTGTGATTCCTAGAGTGGAGCTCAAGGTCAAGGCCTCGCTAGTGAATGCTTAGCCTGGTATTTCAAATTGTGTTATCCATGTGCTAGTAAGCCATGGAAATTGTAAAAACATGTAGATGATTATAATGCAAATAAAAATACCAAGGGGATGGATATGGATGCAACTAAATGAGGGGGCTATGTGTATCCACTAGGGAGAGGTTAGGGGGTTGTGGGATTGAACCCTAGGATGCCATATGTTACCTTGAGAACCCACCTTTGACTTTCCTAACTGTCATTTATTTCTGTTGTAAGGAAGTGGTTGAGGAATCATCTCATGGGAGTGATGGAGTATGGGTAGCCCTGAAATTCGTAAGGCAGGGTATGGGCTCTGTTTTGCTTGTCCCATAAGTTACCCTACCTCATGGGAATTTTTTTCCTATGATCCCCATTCCATGGTGTAGGATGGAAGCTTCAGTTTTCATGGAGGGCGCATGCCAGCAGTGAGAGGAACCAGAAATCGTGACATGGAATGAAGCCATGATTTGTAGAGCCAAAAACGCCCATAAATTTACGTGGGAAGGGAAATCCGATGGGGGATCCATAGACCCAAACCTTGGGGCGAAATCGAGAGGGTTGGATTCCCAGAAATTCATAGTGAAACCCGAAAGGGCAGTGGCAGAACAAATCCTTTCGGCCAGAATGCTGAGGAGATCCTAGAGTGGATCATAGTGAGAAAGAGACCAGGGGTTTAGACTTCTTGGTAGAGCCAGTGAGGGCTCCTTTAACCTTGTTTTAGAAGTCAGGACCAGCCATACCTTCCCAGGTCAGCGCTGAGGGAAGGGGCGCCATAAGGACTATGTAGCAGAGAAGGGGACCTTACTTAGGCTGGGAGTGGAGGTGATGGGGGTGCTTGGACCATCTGAATCCAATTGGATATGCCTGTAGCTTTGTGTTTGAGCTCATTGACTTAGAAACCTCCTTCCCTGTCTCCCCACTTGCTTGATAGAGCTAGTTGTGTGTTGGATGACCCTGAATGATTTTGAAACCAAGGCTGTGAGTGGACCTGTGTAGTTCCTCCTTAGTGGATACATAGCCCCAACTCGGTAGTGGTCTCTGAGTTCTGAAAGAATACAGGCTGGGCAGAGACCTATGGTTGGGTAGGAACGTTGTAGTCCATAGCCAGTTGCTTGGAGATTTCAATAAAAGGATAAGTGTTCTCTGTGATTTATAATATGTTCATTATGTGTTCTGAATGCTTAATTGTTCATGTTAATGGGAATGAAATGATTATATTAAGTTAGAATTAGCTGAGAATCCGCAGTACATATTCATGGCATCGCTAATGTACTGATAATGAGCCAAGGATGGCTCAAAATGTTGACAACATTGCTTCATCTACCGAATACTCTCCACAATATGCCACATGTCTTAAGTTAGTCAGCATACGCCTGTGCATAGCATGAGAAGATGACTAATTCCATGTAGGTTGTTTAATCATTCTTCCTACTACAAATGTGTTGATGCATTCCCTTACATGTGTGTGGATAATGTTTCATTCAACCGTGTTTATTTGAGTATGCATATGCATCCATGTGTTTTATTTATATGAATTTGTTCATTGATGAATAGGGCTAAGTTTTGTTGAGGCCCAGGATGTTCAAAAGGTTCAGGCATGGCTTTGGGGGAAAAATAGACACCCCATGATGTGTTCATGTTCCCTCTAAGAGTTTGGATTGATGGGAGGAGACATGGCAAAGTGGATCAGAGCTCTTTACAGAGAGGTAAAGAAGTCTTGATGAAGTCTGGTCAACACCTTGGTTGGAGGAAGGAAAAATTCAGAGTTCTCAGGTGTGGCAGAGGATCATACAGTTACATGGGGATCAACGAGAGCTTTCCAACGATACCAAGTTTTCCAAAAATGCACTTAAGATGAGGAATTTATCAAATAAATTTTCAATAGGTTTCCAACCACGTTGAAAGTATAGAAGACAACCTTTCATATACTTGAAAAAGGATTCAAACACAGATTTTTGCAAATAAAAATAAGCTAACATATGGATAATTCAAACACTAAGATAACCATGTGTGTTTTGTGGATACTTAATACCTCAAATAAATTTTTGATAGGTTTCCAACCATGTTAAAAGTACAGAAAGACAACCCTTTCTTGTACTTGAAAAAGGAGTCAAACAAATATTTTTGCAAATAAAAATAAGCTAACATATGGAGAATTCAAACACTGAGATAACCATATATATATATATGGGGAAGGGGGGCGCGATGGAGCTCTACGGTTCGGGTAGTCTATTTCGGGCCTGCGATGGGTGGAGAATAATCTTGGTTTTTTTTCTTTTCTGTATGGAGGAAGCTGTGAAAAAATTCGTACAATCTGTGGAACAATCAACCTTTCTTTTTTTAACTAATCCATCCCTTTTCATTACCAGTGAGTCGTCTTTTTTAACTCCAAGGTTGCAGCATCATGATCATAGATGAGGTGGACTACGAAGAAGACTCTCCGATTGGATGAGTCTTTTGTTTGGATTAGGAGGTTAAATATAAAATAATGGAAACAGATAGGGTACCATCAGATCATATCTCTTCCCCAAGAGAGATGGCCTCTGCCTCTCTTCTCTATGATGCAGGCTCTACGACACATGAAGCTAAAAAGGGATGAAGAAAATTAGAGGCATACGGGAGATGAAGCGTTACACGGAGTTAAGTGTTGGGAAAGACATTCGAATTGAGGAAAATTCAGAATATTTGTCCTCAGCAATGATAGGAAGATTTTGCGGAAATGTGGTAGGAAAGGAATCCCTCCGTAGCTGGATGGACTTAAACTAGAACTCCTGGTTGGGATATCCTCATGATTTTCATATTCTACCTCGAAGTTGGTTCTTAGTCAAGGTTCGGAAGGTAGAAGATGGTCCAAAATTTTCTAGAGAAAAGTTGGAAATGGGGGCCTTCGGGATTGATTTTGAAGAAATGGCATGTCGGTTTTGATGCGAAAAAAGATCCCCATAACATTCAGTAGAGTTGGGTGGTGTTGCCAGAATTACCAATGGTTTTATGGTAGAAACCTATCTTGGAGGAAATTGGAAATAAGTTGGGTAAATTCATAACAATGGAGGATGGTTGGGAAACAAAAATATATAGAATGTGCACAAGAATTTTGGTGGAAATGGATATACGAGAATGCTTGTACGGAGAAATAAAACTAGAAATACATGGAAGCTCATCGACCCAGAGACTGGATTATTGGAAGATTCCTTTCAGATGTTTCAGATGCCGACAAGTGGGAAAATTGCTAAAGGATTTTTCATCCATAATGGATAATGTGTGGGAATTTAGAAAAGTATGGATAAAAAAGGACCGCTCCCCTACAAACTAGATAGAAAAATGCAAAGGTATAGAAGAAGGTGGCGACAGTAAGGAGCAGAAGAAGGACGTGGAAGGCTCATGCAGCGACAAGGTGGGTTCTACAAGTATGAAGGAAAGGAATGTCACCATGGAAAAAGGTGATGAAGGTCGGCATCAAGATAAGGACTTGAGCGGCTCCAGCTCCGGTACCAAAGTGTCTTCGGAAAAAATAGACATTAATGACCCTCTTTCTCCTGTTGATGTTTCCTTAAAAATTGTTAATACAGTCAATAAAGAGAATGATGAGATGGTCTCGGGTATGGAAGTGAGTCATCCTATTTCTCTTTCCTCTTCCTTATCTCCCCAGAACCCCTCATGTCCGAAAAAAAGGATGATAGCCTCTGGTTCTCAACCGCCCGTTACTTTCATAAAGGAATACAACTTGCATTCCAAAGGACAAGCTAAATATGAGGTGGAAGTGGTATTCTCGATAGGTTTAACACTTAATCAACCCCTCAAGGTTCAATTAGGAAGGAAATCATTTATTTCTAAGGCACAAAAACAAGAAACAATGGATATAAAGCTAGGAAAACAATCTACAATTAGTCGGGATTTTGGAGTTGAAAAGTCCATGAACAAGGGCTCTTAATGTTAGTCCTTTCTTACAATGCAAGGGGTATGGGGGGGGAGATAAACGCCCTCAAATGGATGGTGAATAATGTAAAACCATCAGTCATATTAATCCAAGAAATGATGGTAGAAGGTTTAAAATCTCAGGAGATGTTGCGTCCATGGTTAAAGGCCTGGAAAATTGAAACTATAGATGTTGATGGTCACTCGAGAGGTTTACTCTCGGCATGGAGTCCATTGGTGACAGTTGTTTATGTCTCTTTTTATGAGTCGACCAGTAATACAGTATTAGAGGATAGTAATAATGTATGTTCCTTCATAGTACTAAATGTATATGGTCCTTTCCATGATAGGCGCCCATTTTGGGAATCCTTCTTCAATTCCGTGGCTATGGATCCTTCAAATGTGATATTGGGAGAGGATCTAAATTTAACCCTTTCAATTAGAGAGGTCTGGGAAACCAAGGCTAGAAGTGATCGTCTTAGACATTTATTTAGCTCTTGTTTTGAAGACAAAGGTTTGATAGACCTTCAACCGCTGAAACTAGATCCGACGTGGAGAAATAAAAGAAGTGGCAATCGGGCGATCTCAACAAGACTAGATCGATTCCTCATCTTAGAGAATTTATCCAATGGGCAGTTGGTGATCCAATCTTACATTGAAATTGGTGGACTATTAGATCACAAGCCGATAGTTTTATCATTGAAAGTCCCGGATCGGAAACTATCAGCTCCCTTCAAATTTAACCTTGCATGGTTGGAGGAGGAAGAATATATAAGTTTAGTTAAGGAGACGTGGAAACCCTTATGCGAGACCCAGTTGAGCACCAACATGAAGCAGTTTGCAGATAATATTTCAAGGATTAAAAAATTCTCTAAAGAATGGAATTCGAAGCATAAGGCCTTCTCACAAGCCACTTTGAAGGAAGTGGATATTAAGATTGTTGATCTCTATGCCACCAATAATGCGGGTGTTTTTTTCAAAGGGTGAATTAGAAGCTTTAAAGGAACTTGAATGCAAAAGGAGCTTCCTATTGGAAAGGGAGGAGCAATTATGGAGGTTGAAGAGCCGTTCTCTCTGGCTCTCAAAAGGAGATAAAAAAACTAACTACTTCCACAGATTCGCCTCTCGTCGAAGAAGTATAAATACACTTACTGAAATTTGGGATAATCAAGGTAATATGGTCCGGTCCTTCCAGGGTAAGTCTTAGGTGGTGGTAGATCACTTTCGGACTCTTTTTATAGAACCTTCAGGTTGTCCAATTGGAGAAATTTTAGAAGTAGTATTGTGTTTATTTCCAAGGTTAATTTAGGAAGAGTTGAATGAGGAATTAACAAAGGAGGTAACAGAGGAAAAGTTAAGTTACATTCTGAATTCTTTTCAAAAAGGAAAAATCCCAGGTCTGGATGGTTTTACTATGGAATTCTTCCTTGGGTTCTTTGAGTTAATAAAGGATGATCTTTTGAAATTAGTGAGAGAGTCTCAAAGATTGGGGAAAGTATTGGGGGCATAAATTCCAGAGTCTTTACTTTAATCCCAAAGAAGCAGAAATCAGTGTCTTATGATGATTTCCGAACAATATCATGTTGTAATATGGTGTATAAATTTATTGCGAAAACTATAGCCCAGAGATTAAATCCGATATTGAGTGAGATCATTTCGGAGCAACAATTTGGCTTCTTATTCAATAGAAAAATTCATGATGCTATAGTTTTAGCTCAAAAAGCAATCTAGTCAATAAAGAAAGATAAACAATGGGCCTTTGCACTAAAGCTAGATCTTTCAAAAGCGTATGATAGGGTAAGCTGGACTTTCATCATGCTGTTACTGATTCATATTGGAATTTTGTTGGAAGTGGTAGAATGGATTATGGGATGAATCCAATCCACTTCCTTTGCAGTAATAATAATTTGATCTCCCTCGCCCTGTTTTCTCCCAACAAGAGTCCTAAGACATAGGTGCCCTCTTCAATCATTTATTTTCCTTCTTGTAGCAGAGGCACTGAGTCGATTAATTCACAAAGAAAAGTCGACAAGGGAAATAAAAGGGGTAAAGGTGTCAAGCACAGAAGAACTAACCCATACTCTTTTTGCGGATGATGTGCGTTTGATTGGAAGGGAACATTTGAAAATATTCAAGCGATTGACTCAATTCTGGAGGTTTATAAGAAGGCAACTGGGATGCTAATAAATGTAGAGAAATATAGTCTAGCTTACAACTTGTTCTTGAAATATATGCTGTAGAGTGTGAGGGAGGTGATCCCTTTCCCTATGATATATATTGCAGAAGGATTCAAATACCTTGGTTTTTTCCTTAAACCAAACTCTTACTCTCATCAAGATTGGATCTGGTTATATAAAAAAGTGGAGGTTAGGATCTCTTTCTGGGCAAACTGGTTTCTCTCGAGAAGAGGTAATTAGTTTTGCTGAAGGCAATGTTGCAAAGTATTCTGGTATTTTAGGCCTCTATTGCATACATTCCAAAAGGGATCCTCATAAAAATAAGGAAGAAATGTTTTTCCCTTGTATGGACAGCAAGCAGGCAGAGGAAAGGAATTCCTTTGGTGAAATGGTCAACTTTTCCCTTTCCAAAAGAGCTAGGAGGTTGGGGGATTAAAAACCCATTAGTGTTCTATAAATCTTTGGCAGGGAATTCCCTATGGAGACTAACACAGAGACCTAATTCCTTGTGGGGAAGAGTGATGAGCTCCAAATATTGTCCAGGTTCCTCGGTGGTGGAATGGTTTAGGCAACCTGTAAAATCTCATAAAAATGGATCAATAGGCTGGAAAGTCTTTGTATTGGATTTTCCCCTGGTAGGATATTGGACGGATTGGAAAATCGGGGATGGGAAAAGTGTAAGAATTGGAAGTGATCCATGGTTTGGTGCAGGAGAAGAGTACAAACTATCTGAAGCTGTAATTGCCGATGTTCGCTCACAAAGAATTGTTTTCTTGGCTGACGCACAGGCCCAATCTCCTCGAGAATGGGGCAGTCGGGGATGGAAATTCTCCCAGGATCTTGGTCTCATAGAGGAAGAAGCGGTGGAATGGAATAGGTATGTGAATAAGTTAGTTACTAGCTTCATCCACTTGGCCGAGGAAGTTCTAGATAAACTATCATGGACAAAGGATTCAACCTATGGAAATTACTCGGCAAAAATAGGATATGAAGCTGCCATTGCAAAAACATTCGTAGGAGAAAAGGATCGGTGGTGGGAGGTATTATGGAAGAAATTGAGACCTTTAAAAACCATATTAACCCTGTAGCTTGCTCTTAGCAATAAATTATTAACCTGGGAAATTTTGAGAAAATGAGGATGGCAAGGTCTAAGTGTGTGTCTTTTGTGCAAATCTAATGATAAAACCAATTCTCATGTATTTAGTTCTTATCCATATGCAGGGGAGGTATGGGATTCTGCATCAAAGAAACTCAACAATAATGTGGTGTTTTCTACAAGGGACCTTTCGCTGGAATAGAGCGTGAAAAAATGGTGGCAAGAATCAAGGGTAGGTTGTTATGATGCCTTTCCTACTTTGTATGTATTCAATATATGGGGAGCTAGAAACTATGCCATTTTCTAGAACAAATGATTTCCTCCAGAAATAACAGCTGCGTTGTTATTGCAGAAGACGCAGGAGCACAAAACTACACCCAAGCTGATAAAACAACGTAAGATCGTGAACCTAGAAAACCCCTGGGCTTTCTTCAACAGGGCCATCCAAGGGGAACCACTTCTTGGAGAAGCAGGGGGATTCCTTTATGTGACAGAAGAGCAAAATCTTTGCATCAAATATGCTCCTGTACATTCAACAAACAACAAATCCAAACTCACAGCCTTATGGGAAGTTCTCAAGGTGGCACGAAGCAAAAATGTATTGAAGATTCAACTATTCGATGACTCAAAGATGGTTGTGGAGTGGGCCAAATGGAAGATCCAGATTGGGGCTCCTCATCTCCAACATCTTTTAACAACAATTCGGGAATTGTTAATGACCTTTGAAAGCAAATCCTTCAGCCATATCTACAGAGAACTGAATGTTGAAGCAGACACATTATCCAAATTGGCATTGGCATTGCAGCTAGGGATAATTGAGGTTGAAGAGCATAGCGCAGGACAAGTCACAGAGTAATTCTTGATGAATTAGAATCAACAGTCGATCAACACATCAAGGCAAGTGAAGTTGGAATGGACAGTGTTTTGAGGATCACAATAGTGGAAAAGATAGTGCAAGGTTTGCTTGCGGAAATGAAGACATAGACGTGAAATTTATGAAATTTTGAATGTAAGGATTTGTGCCAAGTAGATATGAAAAAGTATATATGACAGAATGTAATGAAGCCTGATATAGGCAGAAAGGAGATGCTTTGGAAGCAATGATGTAAGTCCGCTCAGGACAATCTATGTTTATTCAATATGAATAAAATGATTTTTTTCTTCGAAATATATATATATATATATATATATATATATATATATATATATACCTCAAATAAATTTTTGATAGGTTTCCAACCAAGTTGAAAGTACAAAAATTACAACCCTTTCATGTACTTGAAAAAGGAATCAAACAAAGATTTTTGCAAATAAAAATAAGCTAACATATGGAGAATTCAAATAGTGAGATAACCATGTGTGTGTGTGTGTTCACGCGCTAATGATTGAAGCATGTGATATATATGTGAAAATAGATTTAACCATGTGATATGTGTGTGTAGTCTAAATATTCTACTTTTTCAACCTTTTTCGAGCATATTTTCCGTCTTATTTTGTTTGAAGTCCGGTTGAAAATCTTTAAAAAAATTTACAATCACATATATTAGCAATGGAAATTGCATAATTTGGGTGCCGTGTGGATATCCGAGGGTGCTGAATCTATTTATGAATTTAAAAAAACAATTTAGACACTTTCAAATTTAGATTTGACCAAAAAATTTACAGATTCCAACCAAAATCCACCGTAAAATCCAAAACGTAAAATAAATAGATTGCTCGTATATGATTGAAGCATGTGATACATATGGAAAAATAGATTTGACCATAATAAAGCATGTAATATACATGCAAAAATAAATTTAGCCATGTGATATATATATATATATATTGATTAAAACATGATTGATATATCAATTATGTTAAACATGTGACATATATCACATAGTTAAAACACGATAGAAATCATGTTTTAATGATATATATAATGTATATATGGTTAAATAATTGTTGGCACATGCTTAGCAATTATATATATATATATATATAAAGTTGAAGTTGACATGAAACGAGTCGACTCGGAGGCAGAAACGAAAGGGTGGTTAATGGGGGTGGGGGCCTCGCCTGTAGGAGTGTATGACATGTAATGATTATGGTGGAGTCATGGTGATGATGAAGATTTATTTCCGTTGCATGACGTCGGAAGAGGACAAGTGGAGGTTGAGTGTGAAGCACTCCATCTTAAACGTGTGAAGGAGGGTTGACTTCATTTACATGAGAAGCTTGAATTAAACGGAGGAAACCTAATTGAGCCAGAACCACAACTTCATGTTGAAAACGATGTCGAGGTCGAGATTCGAAACCATCCAACAAGATGCGTGGGAATTATAAAACTATATAAATAACATGGACCCTACTAATTGGGTAACATGGGATTCCAAGGCTATAATGAAGCTATGAGTGACTAATAGATTCATGAAATATCTCTACAATGAACCTGGTTCACTCTTTAGATTTCAAAATTTGAGAATCACATATAACAAGTGGGTGCATGACATGTGCCTAAAAAATCCACTCAATTCTGGTAAGTGACAACTCCAAGGGACAAGGACATTGTGGTGTAACTGCTGTCACTAAAATGTACTCTAAAATATCATGTTGGAGCAAATATACAATTTAGTCAACAAAATTCTTGAGAGTGAACATTTTTGGAATAAATGGTAGTCCTTTTTTTCTATCATTTATAATGATATAAAGAAACATTTTTCATTAACGTTGTCAAGATTATATTTCAATTTTCCACCAATTGGTATTTAAATTTTGATGGTGCACATATGCAATGCAACGTCAGTAGAGTGTATTTTATTATTATAATATAATGAAAAAATAAAGTCTTTTTTATTTTGATTTGTATTTATGTTGAAATTTTGATGGTGCACATATACAATGCAACGTCAGTAGAGTGTATTTTATTATTATAATATAATGAAAAAACAAAGTCTTTTTTATTTTGATTTGTATTTATGTTGGGTATGAATTATATATATATTTTTGGTAAGTTTTATGTATTTTTGAAAAACAATTGAGAACATTGAAGTAATAGGTTCTTTATCTAGATTTTTTATCTAAAACTTTGCACATTTGTAAAGTTTACAATAAAAAAACCCAACACTACAATATTTAGAGCAACATTGATGACTATCAAAAGGCCTCTTAAAGGCATCTATTAATGATACATAAGGCTCGTCGTCCTATGTTGCATATTGTTGTCAATCGTACATTCTTTTGCCAAAGGTTATGCACTGTACAATAGAGCACTTAATGTTGTATAGGCTATGATATATATTGTCCGATCTGAAGTAATTAATTGCTTTGTTGCAAGATGCTAATTGATAGCCCTCTTTTTTGATACATAGGATTTTGTCTTCTAAATAGTAAAATTGGATCCATAGTTGGAAGGGATGCACAATGTTTCTTTGGCAACCAAAAGTTTAGATGAGTTCAAGCTCATCATTCAAAAAATTTTGAAACTTAAATTGTGTTTTCTTTCCTATATGTTTGACAACAGAATGGGAAAAGAAAGTGTACGGTTTGGAAAAGTGGGTTGTTCAAACATATCCAAAAGGAATTCCATAGCAATAAATATGGCCCCCATTTCATTAATTCATCCAATTGATAGTAGATCTCTTGATAAGGCCACAACCTTTGCTTCTGCTAACAATTTATCTCCACATGTGGGGTTACCATACAAATGGGGTATTCTATTACCTTTTTTTTGGGGGGATTTGGAACAACCCTTCAATGTATTGCATGGGAGCCAATATGTGCTAATTTTAGAGACTCTAGCCGAGGTGAGAGTACATATTGCTAAAATGCGCAAGCAATTTCCAATAGGAGAGAGCGTGTCATTTGCACATTTGTAGTGAATGTCAATGAAGGATGAAAACTTGAATTATCTTATTGAATTTGTGTAGCTAGTTCCAATCTAGATAAGATGTTGGATACTTGCTTAGTCAACAAGGAATACGTACATGCATTCAATATGAATGTATGATATAGGTCCAAAAACCCAAAGCTTATCAACTATGCTCTGGCATGCCCTCTTTGGGTTGGCTTGCAAATCTCCCGAGTCTTGCCTTAATAATTTCAATGTTTATATCCCTACTATTAGTATTTCCCAAGCATTTTGTGCTTCTTCTAATGGGTTTTTACTCTAGGAGTTATGAGTTTGGTGGGTGGAATGGTGGTCACATGATACTCCAACTTTCTCAATGCATATTTATGGAAGTAGAATGGTATCCAATATATACCTACAAGAAACCTTCCCAAATCATATTTGGTAACTCTTTCCTCACATTGGTCAATGCACTTTGTAATCCAACATGAATATTATATTTTCTAATTTTTTCCTTGGAAGAAAAATCAATTGGTTTGTAAAACGTTGCATCCACAAATGTAATGGTTTGTTTACTAACATGATAGTGGATGGTGCACACATTGATTATGCTTAATTAATTAGCCTCTCTTTTCTCGCTTTGCATCGTTTATATGTTTATATGAAAAGACTAAAAACATAAATAATAATAACAAGGAAATACCCAGGGTTTCCAGGTACGCGGGAGGTTCTCTTTGACCCTAGAGGAATAAGGAAGTAGTACTAGTCTTAGGGACTAGGAGAGACCTCAAATAACCAAGCAGAAGCATTGGTGCTCTAGCAAGGTTTAATTCAAGCATTACAAAGCAAAATTAGACATATTATAATGTTGGGAGACTCCATGATAGTGATTTGGTATCTCATCTCCAAAAAGATTACATTAGATGGCTCTCTCTCTAGAATAATATGGAGAATTTTGCAATTGTTAAATCAGAATTTGAAGACGTAAAGCCTTACCATGTGCTAAGAACTTTAAATACTCAAGTCGATACACAAGCAAGTGTTGCATGTAATCTTGCTCAAGGTCAATTGATGATAAGTGGTGTTGAACCGGGATTTTGCAATATTCCATAATCCATTAGAAATTCAATGTACTCACAATATAACACTAAGGAAAAAGTTTTAAGGAATAGGTTCATAAATGAAGTCATTGGGAATATACCATCACAGCCCAAGTGGCATGAACAGCTCATGCATCCACATGCAAAACAAGAGGAGATCTTATTTGAGTTAATGAACATTAATTTTGATGTCACTGGAATGGGGATAATTCATGAGAGAAGACATATCATGTTAATCCTTTGCAAGAATCAGTCAAGCAACATGATGTATTTTGTTCGAGGAAGGTTCCAGATTAATGAGGATAAAATGGATGGATCTAGATTCTATTTCTCGCTGCATTATTTGGATAATTTAGCAATTTTGGAAACTCTAGGTTTGAAAAGGAGTATTTCTTTGAAGCAATTGACTGAAGTGGTCTTTGAATCAATTCCATTGTGTAAAGGGGTTCAGTTGTCTTGCATGCGCCATCTAGAATTTGAGATACACAGCTAGCCTGGTTATGTCCTTTGTAGCGGGTTGGTGAACTTGAGACTGGTTGGATTCAGTGAGTTTGTCTGCCAAAGTGATCATGGTCCTCTTCTAGGGCTCCTTTAGTGTGGATACAAAGATTTTAACCCTAGTAGAGATCAAGAATTAGTGGTAAGTTGTAGTGATTATACTGTCTAGGGTTTTTATAGTCACTCTAGCAGTTTCAATCTATATCATATTGTTGCATATGTTGGTTCTAATATAGGGAAGTTGGGATACAATATTGGAAGTGATAGTTCCCATCTCTCTTTTCCAAGTGTTCTGGGTTTTGAGGATATAGATTGTTACTATGCGTGTAACCTCATACTATTTCAGGTTGGTTTGAAAATTTATAAATTTGAAGGACTTTATATACAATTTATCTTCTTTATTGTTGCTCAAACTATGGACCAGGATAAAAGAAGAAAAGATATTTCTGAAGGTAGGCATGGAAACAAACAAGATGAGTTTAATGGAAACATATATACGGTGATTCAAAATTTAGTGAAGAGGCAGATATCTTGGGAAGAGCATTATGTAAGGAATCATTGTTTATCCAACATCAAGCATGATTACCTGGAATCCCACATCAAACATCTGAGAATGAAACTCATAAGTTGAGGTTGAAATTGAATATTGGAAAGGTAAATACAAAGTGCATGAACAAGCAATTACAAAGTTACAAGGAAAAGTCCAAGATTAAGTCAATTATCAGTCATCCAATACTTCAAAGGAAGTTAATGTTGCTAGTCTGGAATATGTTGGAGACAAAGATGCAAATGAGAAGAATAATGATGAGGATTCCTCTCATACTCATTCTCCTTTGAAGACGGAATAGACCTTTTTTGTCATCAGAAAGTCAAGATTTATCTTTTTGTCTTTTTTGTAAATGAAGATCAAATGTATTTTGATCCTAAGTACTTTTATTAGGATCTATATTAGTCATATTTGTAACAACAATTTGAAAATGGAAGAATGTATGTATTAAGCAGCATGTTTCGCTTACAGTATCATAGAACTTTTTGAACTTGTATTGCTCAAAGTATATAGAGCAAGTTTTGTAACTAAAGTTTATGGGTCTGACCGAGACCTCTTTTTTTGGTAATATAAAAAAAGGATATGTTTTTGTTAAAAATAAAAAGGAAAAACCCATATACTGAGATTTCTTGAAATAACTTCTACAATTATAAAACCTCATTCCTTTAAATTTTTTATCTCAATTTTACCACTTCCTTTCCTTTTTAATTTAAACCACAAACAAACTATTATGTAAAATGATGATCACATGATACTTTGGATTTCTAGATCCATTTTATGGAAGTGGAATGGTATCTATAACTCCTTCCTTATGTTTCTCTATCCATTGTTTAGTCCAACAATTGTATTACCTTTTCTTCAATTTTTCTTGTGAAGAACAAATCAATTGGCTTGTGAGATTTTATCATCATATTTTAACCATGAAATTCACAAAGGTAGTTCTTTTTTTCTTTTAGGTACCAAGGTAATTGGTAGTTGTTGGGAGTCTCCCAATCACTAGTGAAGGTCAAGCCCAATTGTTGCCACTAAAAACTATAAGGTAGATGCACATCCCATAACCATGCCTCTCAATTTAGGTGGGTTTCGAACCTAGGTTGAGATACCCCATTGTCATAATGTGTTGATACCATATAGTACTAAGTGCCTTCCATTCAACTTTAACCTAGTGAGCAAGGTAGTGATTTATTTATTAGTATGATAAGGTGATTGTGCTTTTGGTTGATTGGAATCCTTTTTCTCCCTTTATATGGTCTATATATAATATGAGAAAGACCAAAAACATGAATAATAATAACAACGAGAAATATAATTGTATAGAAGCTTAGTCCATGCTTATGTTGGGAGGGAATTAAGTAGAGAAAAGAATGTATCCACTAAAATTTGCATGGTGGTGATATAATGCTATGTTGAAAATAGTTTCTTTGCAATATGGTTTATGTTAATGAAGCAATTTGTGGAATTTAGCAAGAATATTGATATTGAAATCTCTACTTATGGTGCAAATGTAGATAGAAGGTTGTGGGAGGAGATGATGGTGTAGCTTGCAGACCAAGAAAAGTCACACAACTAATTCACACATATGTTGGAAGATAATTGTAGAGAGGAAAATACCCTGAATGCGTGTGGAAGTTGAGAAGCTTCAATGCACATGGTGGGATATCGTCTCTAAGTGGAGGTAGTATAACATAATGGTCGCTCAAAGAGTGGACGCGTGAGACAACCTATTGGTTATAATGGTGAACAATGGTATGATAGAAGACATGACACTAGTAGATTTTATAGGCATGTGATAGCCGATAGTATAGGAGACGAAGCAAAGTTCAATTAAGTTCATGGGGAATGTTTATGGTTCATAGTAGTGATTGTACCAAGCATATGAGCCTCTACCTTGAATATGGACTGTTTGTTGGTGACATCATGTGAATTTATGGGGTGATAGGACTTAGAAGGATGGGAGGATAGAAATGGGTTTGGAATTGTTTGATGTTGGTAAGGCCATTGCTTGGTAGAGAGTGGGATGTTGAGGGAATTGACGACTTGATAGAGTTGTGGTGTTGGGAATTTGGGGTAATGGAAATGCATGGTCACAGAGCTGGTCAGAAAGTTAAGGGGAAGGAGGAAGTGAAACCGAAGAAGGCTACCAGGGAGCATATGAAGGTTGCTGAGGGGGCCCACTTTTTCAAATCCATGGTGCCAAAGGGCATCCAAGAGGAGATCATTGGGGTGGAGTAGGATCTCTAGGAGAACTTGGAGAATGTTAAGTTGGAGGAAGAAAGTGAAGTTGAGGTTAACTGGATTTAGGACCTAGGGACGACCCGGGATCGTATGGCATTATATGAGCGGTCGGTGGCAATATATTGGGTGATGAAGGCCATCCTGGCACGGGTTCTGTTGTCTTGGGAGGAGAAGTAAAAGGGCAATGAAGATCCCATCAGGTTCTAGAAAGAACACAATGAAGATTCTTGGTTGATGCATAGGAAAATTGATATAATTTCTTAGAAGTTGGGAATTCATTTCGTTCCCAGGCTACCGGGTGATGGAAACAAGGCGTCAACCTCAACGAAGGCAGGTCCGATGGGAAATTCTGACGACGACCAAGTTCCTTGATGCTCTGGTTTTATTTTGGTTTGTTGGTTATCATGTGTTCTTGTAGGAATGGCATCGTTTGCCTAGAATGTTATGTGTTGTTTAAATTCTGTAGAAATCAAACTATGTCTAGATGGTCAATCGTAGGTTTGATGCTCCAAACAATTGTTGGAGGATATCATAGTCTCGGAACCCTGTTTTCTCCTATGGGGAAGGGGTTCATTTTGAGTTTGGTTTGGTAGTTTCTGGTGCTCAGTAATTTGAACTCATGGGAGAAAGATAGTGTATGTTCTTGATATGATGTCTTAGGCATGTAAATTTTAATTTTCTACAGTAATTTAATATCATACTTGCTTACAAAAAATATTAAAGATAGAAAAATAATTTTTATGTTGAGTATAGAAATTGATAGAATTAAAGAAATCATAAGAATATAAAAAGTTTATAGAATTTGTCACCTCAATATATATTGTTTTCATAAAACTATTAAAATTAAAATATATAAAATTTGTCACATGAAAAACAAAACATCATATGAAAAGTGACAACAATTAATTTTTAAAATAAAAGTCAATGACAAGTACACATAACTTTTTTACAAAACTTTTTCTGTGAAAAAAAACTTTTTAACAAAACTCCATATTAAGTGTTTTACACTCTTTATGTCCCATCAATAATCTCTTTGACCAATACAAAATAAAGTGAATGAAATTTAAAAATTATAATATTTATTCTTAATTTAAAAAAATACTTTAATAATTTTTTTTTTTAAATGTTAAAGAAACTATATAACATAAAATTGAAGTAATACAAAATCAAAGCACATTGACTTTAATTTGCAAATAAAAGATATATTGCTTTGACATTTTCCTTTTAATTTGAAGCACGGTGCTATTTCATTTCGTTTTTTACATGGGAAAGTATTTTTCATCAAGTGAATCCTATGTCCCTCGAACCAGAAGTCCCTATTTTATGGTGTAGCCTAGCCTGCTCAAGCCTTCGTTCATTTTATCGAGGGTTGTTGGGCGCCATAGACATTGATTGCAAATGGAATTTGGCTCTAGGAAGCTTGGCGACAGGTGTTGATGATCATGTTATGGTTTCATTCGGACTAGCCAACCAATCCATTATTGTTGGCGAAGGAATCAAAAGTGGCCATGGAGATGAAGACAAACAATGGGGTGGTTGAAAGGGATAAGGTGGAGAAGGAAGTGCAAAGATTAATGGTGGTGGAGGAGATGAAGCAGTCGAGGGCGAAGGCACTGAGTAAAGTCATTGTGTCTGTATCTTATGATGTAGGAACAGCTTGGAAAAACCTAAATTCATTTAATCAATTCTCTCTCCAGTAATGTTGTTGTTTATTATTAGAAAATTGTAGTGAGAATGATTGAGTATTAATTTTATGGTGAGTCATCCCAGTTTGTTGTTCCTTCATTTTTATATAATATAATTTTCCATCATGTTGGATATATTTATTTTAACATGAATTTAGAACGTTGGATTTGACATTGGGTCACTCTTGCCATTCGTTGAGCAAGTCTTTTTTTTATTTCTCACAACCAAATGTACTTATCATGCATTGTCTTTTGGAATATTAGTTTTGAGAATGTTAATTTAAATACAAAGGTGATTAAATTAAACAAATGTAATGTTTGCTACAATAATCTAGATAGATATTAGTGGTCATCCATTTATTGCACTGAGTTACAATGGTTCTTCATTTTTTAGGCAATTTTTTTATGGTATTTTGGGTCCTGAACTTCTAGGGCCATTTTGAGACCTTAAACGGTGTCTTTTGGCTATTCGAGGAACCAAAGGTTTCCATAGCATCCTCTAGACCCAACCAAAAGTTGTACTTCTTAGTTAGTTACTTCCAACGAGCCATCATGCACCCTAATGAAGATCATATGCAAAAGTTGTGCAGTTAGATAGCCACCTCTAGGCCCCAAATCTTTTTGGCACTTCATCTCCTAGGCTTAGGTTTTTGGATATTTAGTGTTTTATCCTCTATGTTTATGATAAAAAAATCCATTTTTGATCTCTTTGTAATCAACTCTTGCAAATGAGAGTAGCTAACACATCTCTTTTTAGAGATAAGTAACTACCATCCAAACTAGTTTGTATTGCTTGCAGTTTACAGTATTTTTACATTCCATCAATAATAAAAATTAGGTTTTATTATATTATTATGCTTTCTACAAAATATTTTTATGTATTTCCATTTTAATACCACTACCTTCATTTTGTTCTATAAATAATCCAAATCACACAACAACGAGATTTCTAAAAACAATTATGATATTGCCAAAAAAACATGATACTTCTAAAAGTATATAGTGCTCACCATTGGAACATTATATTTCACGAACATATGTAAAAGAGCATGTCAATTTTTGTTTCGGGTTGGATTAGTAAATAGTTAATATATTTGTTTTTAATTTAAATGATATATATAATGGTTAGCTCAACATGAATAAATTTAATTAGATTAACATGATTACATACATTAATTATATTTTGGTTTTGATTAAATATGTCAATATTTTGTTTTTATTAAATATGTGAAAAAATTAACATATTAATTATTACACTAAAATTATGAAAATTTATCATTTTATTTATATTTATCATAGATTTAAATAATTCCTATTAGTTAAGGATAATTTATTTACCTTATTGAAAATGATGATCCAAGGGTGGCATGTGCGGGGTGATATTTGACTACAAAGGAATTTTGAAACACACCTATTCGTGGGGGTTGGGAGAGTTATCCAATAATCAAGTGGAATCCCTCACTTTGTGAAAAGGTATTAAGCAAGCGCTACAATGGAATATAAGCCATTTGAGTTGTGGGAGATTCTATGATCGTCATTTGATATATATACCTAAACTAACCTCCAATAGATGGCCCATTATCTTGTATCATGAAGAAAATAATGAATTTGATGGAGGAATTCCTAGGAGTTAAAGTGTTAACACCCAAAAAGTGCTCACTAGCTCATTTCCCTATTCACATGACCCATTTGTCCACTTTTCTTACCATTTTAGCGTCTAAAACCTTCAAAAGGTCACCAAAAAGACCAAAAACTATCTTTTTCTCCTCAAAATATTTAATTTTCCTCAAAAAATACAAAAAACCCTAAAAAATGGTCCAAAATTCCCAAAAATCAATTAAAAGGGAATAATATTCAAAAAAGGAAAAAGAGGGAAAAATAGGAAAAAGAAACCTAAACCATTTTTACTAATACCATTGGTTTCCTTAAACCATAAATGGTATTCTCCATCACCAAAAAACTATTAAAAAGGTGATAGAGGCTCCTCACTATTCATTCATATTCATCCTATCCTTATGCTGCCAAATTCTTTTTTGAGAGCCCTTGCCTCCTTTTTGAGTTTGAAGATCCCCATTAGCATTGGAGAAGAAGAGACCATTGGAACATTGGAGCACCTCAACCTTGCAGCTGCTCAAACTCAACCATCCTCACCATTGAGGTAATATGATTTCTGTAAAGCTATTTTCATGAATAAAGAATTTGTTTTACATAGAGATCCGAGTTCTTTACCATTTACTTTGAAGTTTTTACATGCACATGCTAGATTTACTTTTTACATTCAGTTATTTTTACTGCTTTAATTGAGACTGCTACTACAAGTTAGTAGGTGCACATCTGCACATGCTTGGGTGAAAACCCAAGCAACAGTTTTTGGCGACTCCACTTCGTTTCAAATCTTTGAATCTTTGATTTAGATATATATTTTAGTTGTTTTTTCCCTTTAATGTTGTAGATCTTCCATACTACTAAGCCCCTTGCTTACTGCCCTGGCCATTGGCCTTTTCTGCAGCCCAAATAGCGCCAAAAGCCCAAAATTTCAATCTTTGGGTTCGTTTTTTGGCGACCTTTTCTGTCCGTCAAATTGCGGCTTTCAACACCCATAACAACGATTCACATCGCAGGTTTCAGCCTGTTTGCCGCGATTCACATCGCGGGTTCCTTCCCATTTGCTGCGATCCACATCGCGGGTTTCATCCTGATAGCCGCGATTCACATCGCGCCTTTTACCCAGATCACCACGACTCATATCACGGATTTTATCCCAAAAGCCGCGATCCAGATCGCGACTTTCGCCACAGACAGCCGCGATTTCACCCCGTACTGTCCGATTCATTTTTTTCTGAGTTTTTCTCATTTCGGTCCATTTTTTCCAGCCATCTCCCCTGCATTTTTTGGACAGCTTACTATTTTATTTTGTAGCATTAAATATTCATATTTCTTTTCTGTTATTTTCTTTACTACATCATTTAAAAAAATTTCAGTTCAGTGAAAGAAAAAATTGTGAAGCATTTTTCAGTAAGAAATTTCATATTTTGCAAGTTAAAATCAGAATTTTAAATTGCTAGATATTTCGCCCAAGCAAGGCATTAGAGATTCATTCATTTTTTATGATATTTGCTTTACCTTAAACATTTTAAAGAATCCATATTTTTTGAAAAAGATTATTAAAGCATTTACATTTAAATCGTTTTTCAATTTTGCAAGTTGAAATCATTATTTTAATTTGTGAATAGCCGCCTAAGCGAGGCAATTTCTTTTTGTACACAACCACACCATCACACACTCTGTCACCGTAAATCCAAGTGAGCCTTAAAATATATTTAATTAAACCAACATTCTAACCCCACTTGGGGAACACCAAAATAATATTGTAGCTAGGTAAGATTGAGGGGATAGGTATCCAAATAACACCCCTCACTCACTTTAATTTTGAGACATAGTGGTTGACAAATAGGGTACCAAAATCCCCTAGTACTTATTGGCACGGTTTTACACCAACTTGTTAGAAAGGCCTCTCCCTTGGGAGGGTCGAAGTAGCAAGACTGGTTCCAGAGGCCTGAGTGGAATACCGCTATCCATTCAGTCACCAAAGGGCACCTACTTGTTGTTCTCGTTGTACCACCCTTGTGGGAGTACAACGGTGATAGAACAGAAGCTGCGGATTCACCTTTCTGGACGTGTCATGGACGGGGTATCTTAGTGGCCTTTCTTCTAGGATTGTCTACCCGGTGTCCCTCCCGGTGGGGGATATCTGTTGATGTATATGTAACTTCAGAATGTATTTCATATATATTTATTGTACCCTTATAAGAGATGTGTTATTCCTCTATAAGGAAGTGTCGTCATGTGGATTGAAAAGTGTCGCAAGTGTGTGTACTTGCCGATGGGTTAGTATACCACCATGTGTGGGGTCAGCCCTAAAATATATATTATATTGTGGACGTATCTAGATAGACAAGTTGGCCCCATAAGGTCACTGGGCAAACATATTAAGTATAAATAGAGATCGGGAGATCTCTATTTGGATCATTCGAAAAGACACACTTCTCTCACTCAGAAAGTGGCACACTAGTGAGGAGGAGGATCATCTGATCTAGGAGACTATCTCAAGTGTATTTTGGTTGTACTTTGGTTGAGCCATTGCTCTCTCTATCTCTGAGGAAGTTGTGGGGTTTTTCACCTTAGGGTTTTTCCCACAGAAACTCTGTGTCTCTTGTCTCTCATGCTTTTGATTCTTGTGATGCTTGTGATGCTTATTGTGATTGTTATGCATTGATATACTGTATATGTTATTCTCTCAGTAAAGATCCAAGAGTATTGTGAATTAATGCTCAAATTTTAACATGGTATCAGAGCTAACCTGAGAAGAAGACATTTTGCAATGACGGAAACTTGAGTTTCTTGTTTATTGGGTTTCTCTCCACAGTTTTTGGAAAAGCAGTATAGTAGATTGACTCTACTCATCAAGGAGAATCTATCTGTCCAATCAGAATTCAATTCTGAGCATTTTCAGATTTGGCCCTAAAAATTAGGGTTTCGACAAAAATAGGAATTTTTGAAATCTGAAGCCATAGCTGGAAGCTCCTTGCAAAAATCAAAGTTTAGAGCTTTGGATCGAGATTTTTGGTTGGGTAGATCTCCGGGAAACTCAAACCCTAATTCAGGGCTCTCCCCAGTGAACCCGGGAGGACAAAAAGGAAAATCTGAAGGGTAAAGCTTTGCTGATCTCAAATTCTGAATACACCAGGCTGATCAGCTCATCAAGGCACATCTTTCTATCCTTTCAGAAAGTTGAAATTCACATTTTGAATTTTTAGAGTTTTTCCGACAAACCCTAATCCGGGACCAGATCCAGTTTTCAGCATTTCAAGTGGTAAGACCTAAATCTTTTCTATTTCATTTGAAGTACTCTTTAAGATGTCTCACCACACCAAGCTTGAGGATAAGCTTGAAGGGGCTAATAACTTCCGAGCTTGGAAGTATAGGATTGGGTTAATCCTGGAAGAGAATGAGTTGGACTCATATATAAAAGAAGACATCCCTATCCCAGAGGATGAAGAGGCTAAAGGTATTGCATAAGAAGAACTTGGTCAAGGCAAAGAGAATCATTTCTAATTCTATCAAAGACCATCACATACCCCATGTGTCTTCTCTAAAGACACCCAAGGCTATGTTTGCCTCTTTGACCAAGCTATTTGAAGGAAAGAACATAAATCGGAAGATGACCCTGCGAAAACAATTGAAAGGGGTCAAGATGTCAAATGGAGAAACCATTCAAAGCTTATTCTCCAAGGTCTCTCAGATCAAGGAACAAATTGAAGCTATAGATGAAATGGTGGAGAATGGTGAAATTGTGATGACTACTTTGAATGGCCTACCTAGGTCATGGGACTCTTTTATCCAGGGGATCTATGCCAGAAAGAAGTTAATCTCCTTCAGCAGATTATGGGAGGAATGTTCTCAAGAAGAAGCAAGGCTTGTGGCAAGAGAAGAGAAGATGGGAAATGAAGATCAAGCTCTCACAGCTCACACTAAGAAGGGCAATTTCAAGAGGGAGCCATCCCATCACAAGAAGAAATCTTCTCATCATTTTCACAAAGACAAGAAAGATCTAAGGTGTTTCACTTGTAATGAGAAGGGTCACTTTGCTTCAGAAGGTCCCAAGAACAAAAGGGACAAACACAACAACAACAACTCCAGTAAGAAGAAGAAGGGTAACAAAAGAAGGTACCATGCTCATGCTACCGAAGATGATGAACCTCCAAAGAAGAAGGCTAGGGCAGAAAGTGATGATAGTAATGATGACTCATCAAGTGAAGAAGAGTATGTTCTAATCTCTGCTCTCACAGGTGCTATCTCCCATGGTTGTAATGATTGGTTAATTGAAAGTGGGGCTTCCAAACACATGACTGGGTTTAAAGAATCCTTTGTAAATCTGTCTGAACATGAATCACCCCATAAAGTGAAACTTGGGGATGATTATCAATATCCCATCAAAGGAAGTGGTGAAGCCTCCTACAACCTAGATTATGGAAAATCTTTGAAGATGAAAGAAGTCCTTTATGTACCTGGGCTCAAGAAGAACTTACTCTCCATCTCTGCATTAGATACAAAAGGTATGAGGGTTGCATTTGTGGATGGCCAAGTCCTAATGTGGCCAAAGGGAAAGACCATAGATGATGCAGTTGTGATTGGATAGCAAGAGGGAGGTTTGTATAAATTAAAAGGACAACCTGAACATGCCATGGTGCATGAATCCATGGAGCCAAGTGAACTTTGGCACAGAAGACTTGCTCATATGCACTATAGGGCACTTCCAATTGCAAGCAATGCTGTAGAGGGTCTTCTTGAAATCAAGACCAAACATGAAGGTGTTTGCAAAGGATGTACAAAAGGTAAGAATATTAAGAAGGCTTTCCCAAGCAATGAAAGCAAGGCAAAAGATATCCTTGAAATCATCCACTCAGATGTGTGTGGTCCTATGTCATCCAGTTCTCTAAGTGGGTATGTTTACTATGTCTCATTTATTGATGACTTCTCCAGGAAGACTTGGGTATACTTCTTGAAAAACAAAGATGAGGTGTTTGATAAGTTCAAGGAATTCAAAACCTTGATGGAGAATCAAACTGACAAAAAGATCAAAACATTCAGATCCGACAGTGGTGGAGAATTCACCTCAGGTGACTTCAAGAAGCTTTGCAGTGATTCAGGGATTAAGAGGGAGTTGACTGCTCCTTATAATCCTCAACAGAATGGAGTTGTAGAAAGGAAGAACAGAACAATCATGGAAGCAGCAAGGGAAATGCTGCATGACCATGATCTACCTATGCATCTATGGGCAGAAGCGGCTAGAACAGCTGTATATGTGCAGAACAGAACACCCCACAAGATATTGGACAACAAGACACCAGAAGAGGTCTTTTCTGGTAAGAAACCTGAAGTCAGCCATCTCAGAATATTTGGTTGTCCAGTATACACTCATGTCCCAAAGGAAAAGAGGACCAAACTAGATCCTTTAGGAAAGAAGGATATCTTTGTGGGTTACAATGAAAGCTCGAAGGCTTATAGAATATACTTTCCAGGGTTCAAGAAGATTGATGTCAGCAGGGATGTAACATTTGATGAAAACTCAGCATTCATCAAATCAATGAAGGCACCTATCAAAGTTTATGAAGAACCTAAGGAAACTAGATTTCAAGACACTACCATGACTGAAACAATTCCAGAATTTGTTCGTGAGTTTGAAGATCCGCAAGAACCTATAGATCCACCCCATGAGGATAACTCTCACAAGAGGAAACCTGCATGGGATAGAGAGCTCATTCAAGATGCAGAAAGATTTGGCATTCCAGAAGAAGAACACAGAACAAAGAAGAGAACCAGATCACATACCAGCTATGTTGCTTTACTCTGTGACATTATGAACAAAGAACCTTCCAGTTATGAAGAAGCAGCGGAAAAGAAAGAATGGAAGGATGCCATAGTTGAGGAATACCAATCAATAATGAAGAATGATGTTTGGGATGTTGTCCCAAGACCTAAAGAGAAGTTTGTTGTAACTTCCAAATGGATCTACAAAATCAAGCATGCTACAGATGGCAGTGTAGAGAAATACAAAGCAAGATTCGTAGCTCATGGTTTCTCTCAGAAAGAGGGAATAGATTATGAAGAAACTTTTGCACCTGTAGCCAGGTATACTTCCATCAGAACAGTACTTGCCCTGGCTGCAGCAATGAAATGGAAAATACACCAGATGGATGTCAAGACTGCTTTCTTGAATGGTGTAGTTGAAGAGGAAGTATACATGGAGCAGCCACTCGGTTTTGAAATACACGACAGGGAGTCATATGTGTGCAGATTGAAGAAAGCCTTGTATGGCTTGAAGCAAGCTCCCAGAACTTGGTATGGTAGGATGGACAATTTCCTATCTAGCTTGGGCTTTACCAAGAGTAAAGCGGATTCCAACCTCTACTACAAGGTCGAGGAAGGGAATCCTATGATTCTACTCCTATATGTGGATGACTTATTTGTAACAGGAGATGACAGATTGATTGCAGACACTAAGAGGAATCTTGCTGCTGAGTTCGATATGAAAGATTTGGGAATGATGCATTATTTCCTAGGTATGGAGGTGTGGCAGAATTCAGGTGGGATCTTCCTTGGTCAAGGGAAGTACACAGTAGATATTCTGAAGAGATTTGGGATGATGGATTGCAAGGCCATGGCCACACCCATGGCATCGAATCTAAAGCTTCTATGTGATGCTTCATCTGAGCCGGTTTATGTCTCTATGTATCGAACGAACACGAGACCAGATATTTGCTTTGTAGTGAACACATTGAGCCAGTTCCTGACGAATCCGAGGAGTGTTCATCTTGTTGCTGTAAAGCATGTTCTGAGGTACCTGAAGGGTACAGTGGATTATGGGCTCAAGTATGAAGCGAATAAAAAGTTTAACCTGTAGGTTTATGTTGATTCAGATTGGGCTGGCAGTGCTGCAGATAGGAAGAGCACATCTGGGTGCTGCTTCAGTATGGGATCAGGTGTGATCTCTTGGTTTAGCAGGAAGCAGTCCTGTGTAGCACTGAGTACAGCTGAGGTAGAGTATGTTGCAGCTTGTTCAGCTAGTTGTGAGGTAGTATGGCTACGGAAGCTACTATCTGATTTATTTGATCTCCCATTGGATGCTACTGGTATATTCTGTGATAACCAGAGTTGTGTGAAGTTGTCTGAGAACCCAATGTTTCATGACAGGTCGAAACACGTAGAGATAAAATATCACTATATCAGGGATATGGTGCAGAGAGGAGCCGTGAAGCTCTTGTATGTTGTGACGGACGAGCAGATTGCAGATGTGCTAACGAAGCCACTAGCCAGGGTGAATTTCGAGTACTTCAGGAAGAGGCTTGGTGCTCTTCAGATCGACGACACTTCGAGGAAGAAGTGATGGACACATTTGCTGAAGCCATCCCAAGCATGTTGGAAGGAGGATCCTTCGCATGGCTGTGGATGTAAGCGCTGGATGATGAGTATCAGGACGATGCTCCAGTTACTGCTCTGTATATGCATCATGTTGGATGCTAGATATGATCAGTTGGATCATTTATATTTGTATGTATGTACGCATCGTGTTGATGCTGGATATGATCAGTTGGATCATTTATATTTGTATGCATGTACGCATCGTGTTGATGCTGGATATGATCAGTTGGATCATTTATATGTATGTACGCATCATGTTGGATGCTGGATATGATCGGTTGGCTCATTTGTATGTATTTGTATATGCATCATGTTGGATGCTTGGATCATGTATCTGTATTAGGTGGATACATTGTATGATCAGGTAGATCATGTATGTTGATATGTATCATGTATTTGTATTTGTATCAGGTGGATACACTGTATGATAAGGTGGATCATGTATGATGATATGTATCAGGTAGATACTTGGTGTGCATTAGGTGGATGCATTGTATGATTATGTTGATCATGATGATGAGCTTTAGGATGTTGCTCCAGATGATATGTACCAGGATGGTACAAGTGATGATTATCAGTATGATCATGGGCATCAGGATGATTCCTTGTGCGATGATGATCTGTTGGATCATGAGTATCGGGTTAATACTTGGAGGTCAGAGATGATATGTGGCAGGTTGTGCAAATAGCATGTAATCAGTCCTGGGAGATCTTACTGGTCGTGCTGTGGCACATAAATGTTCCTGGGGTACTCTTTTCGGTATTGCTATGTAGTATGTAATCAGTCCTCAGATATCCGATAGGTTGAGCTATGTGCTCGTAATCAGTCCTGGGATGAGGTATTACTACGGAGACATGTAATCAGTCCTGGAGATCCGAGAGGTTGAGCTGTGTGCTCGTAATTAGTCCTGGGATGATCTTTAGATATCTTGCCGGTCGTGCTGCGGCACATAAATGTTCCTGGGATGCTCTTTAAAGGTTTTGTCTATCCACATGTAATCAGTCCTGGAGATCTGAGAGGTTGAGCTGTGTGCTCGTAATTAGTCCTGGGATGCCCTTTAGAGATCTTGTCGGTCGTGCTGCGGCACATAAATGTTCCTGGGATGCTCTTTAAAGGTTTTTTCTATCCACATGTAATCAGTCCTGGAGATCCGAGAGGTTGAGCTGTATGCTCGTAATAAGTCCTGGGATGCTCTTTAGAGATCTTGCCGATCATGCTGCAGCACATAAATGTTCTTGGGATGCTCTTTAAAGGTATTGTGGAGGAGATGCATGTAATCAGTCTTGGGAGATCTTGCCGGTCGTGCTTAGGCACATAAATGTTCCTGGGATACTCTTTCCGGTATTGCATATGCACATAAAATTAGTCCTGAGAGGCCACCTCTATCAGACCATTCGCACAGATGATGAAGACCTGTAGGTGGTGGGCCTACATCCAGTATGAAAAAGGATTGGCTCTGTAGAACTTCCTATGATGAGTAGAGTCAGAGATTGGTTGAGATAGCAGCAGCAGTGACGATGATGATGACGATGCATCGATGATGATGATCTCGAGAAGAAGACTTGTCTAGCAGAACTGTGTCGAGAAATACCTTCCTAGTTAAGAGGGAGTGTTGATGTATATGTAACTTCGGAATGTATTTCATCTATGTATTTCATATATATTTATTGTACCCTTATAAGAGATGTGTTATTCCTCTATAAGGAAGTGCCGTCATGTGGATTAACAAGTGTCGCAAGTGTGTGTACTTGCCGATGGGTTATTAGACCACCATGTGTGGGGTCGGCCCTAAAATATATATTATATTGTGGATGTATCTAGATAGACAAGTCGGCCCCATAAGGTCACTGGGAAAACAAGTTAAGTATAAATAGAGATCGGGAGATCTCTATTTGGATCATTCGGAAAGACACACTTCTCTCACTCAGAAAGTGGCGCACTAGTGAGGAGGAGGATCATCTGCTCTAGGAGACTATCTCAAGTGTATTTTGGTTGTACTTTGGTTGAGCCATTGCTCTCTCTATCTCTGAGGAAGTTGTGGGGTTTTTCACCTTAGGGTTTTCTCCACGGAAACTCTGTGTCTTTTGTCTCTCATGCTTTTGATTCTTGTGATGCTTATGATGCTTATTGTGATTGTTATGCATTGATATACTGTATATGTTATTCTCTCAGTAAAGATCCAAGAGTATTGTGAATTAATGCTCAAATTTTAACAATATCTTTAGCCTTTGGTTCCATGATTCATATTATCTGACTTGGATTTCATCACCTTGCAGAGGATACGTCTTGTTGAATCATAATACCATTTTAGTTAGGTGTTTGCATGCTCTACTACCTCCGCTTAGTCTAGTGAGTACACCACTTTTATTTTCTAGGAGCCGTTTGCATTTTGGTATTTTGACCACATTTTTTTATTACTCCATTTTATATAGCACAGTTGTTATAGGTAAGTGTTTTGGGTTTAGTTGTTGTCTTGAGTGCCATTTTTTTTTGCACTCTCCTCCTGCACACATGGTTTCATTAGGGTTTTTGAGCTTTCCACTCACCACCACCCATTAGTGTTACCAACCGACTGTCACCATTAAGTCCCCGAGACGTTCTCGGGGCTTCTGGGGTGAACCCCCGCAGTTCGGTTCACTTGAACCACTTGTCATAGACGAAGAAAATTGTCCCTTGACTCCACACGTCATCGACATAGAGCCCTATCATCCGATTCTGACGCACCTCATTTCACATCTTACTCTGAGGCATAATCTAAATATCCCATATACACAACACCAACTAGCCCCATGGATGGTTCGGCTTTTGACTCTTTCTTCACAGGGACTGTTGGTGGAACATCAACCACCCCCGGCACCACAATGGCCACCACGGTAGCCACAACTACAACAAATCCCTTAGGTATGCCCAATATGGGACCAATGCCTAATACAGGACCAACACCTAACCTAGGCATGCCCACCATAGGACCTATATCTACCATCCTCGCTACTACTTAGATCCCAATAGCTACTGGACATATTCCAAACCCATCTGTAACTCATGTTCCACTTGGTGGCGGAGGCCTTTCTCACACACCTTTGGGTGGGGGGCACGCCCCTTTTACAGCTAATATTCCCCTTAGGGGCAGTGGACCGATACATAATGCTACCACTAGCAGTTATGCCCCAATGACTATGTCATACCCCTCCACCAGTCTGCCATTTATGGCTAGTCTTAACCTACCGGACTTGGAAAGACTAACAAATGACCCCATTAGGCATGACCCTACTAGCCCCCCCATGCCCACAAAACTCCCGTCAGACATCCCAAAGTTTGAAGGGAAGGCTGGGGAAGATCCCCAAAACCATATCATGTCATTTCATCTATGGTGTTCCTCAAACTCCATAGTAGATGACTCCATTCGCTTGCGCCTACTGCAATGGACTTTTACTGGCTCAGCCGCCAAATGGTATATCGAGCAACCACATGGGACACACCCCACCTTTTGTAACATCCCAAAAATACCAAATTTTTTTTTTTTTTTAAGAATAGCAATAATTATCAAAATTGTTAATGCAAAACAAATAAAATAATTAAATTTCTTAAACTAGGATAATTAATAATCATGACACGTCATAATTCTCAAATAAAAATATGATACATAAGTATTTTCTATTTCAATCTTAAATGGATGCTAAACTCCTTAACAAAATATATCTTATGATTATGCACACAAATACAATTTTTTTTTATCTGCTTGAGTTCTAAATGCGCATACATACTGTACAAAGGTTTGAATTATTATGATGTTCTTGACGATGTGCTGACAGTTTGATTTGTGTGATGACGAAGGGGTCCTATGAGGTACCTTGGGGTTTACTTAGTTACGTTAAGCTAAGGCATTTGAATTTGGTTTCCATGTGCCGAACACAGGTAAGAAATTCTACCAGAAACCTGAGTTAAGAGTACAAGTGTCTTTCAATTCAACGTCAAAGTATTATAAAAATACTAAGTACATCTTAGTAAAAAAAAAATATTGAAGGTATGGATACTTTGGTTCCCAATCCACATTACATGCCAGCTTACAATCCTTTCAGTGTTATTACACCCACGTAGTCTTTTATGTTTATGTTACTATTGTCATTAACTATGAAAATCATCTTATCATGACTATTTGTCATTTAATGACATGTGTTGATACCAAGGTTCAATTATACTTCTATTTGAAAGCTTGTAGAATTAATGTCTAAACTATTGAATTATCAATGCATTATGAATCTACAGAACTTAAACTAATCTAAGTCTCACAATTATCATTCGATTAACAATGTATAAAATATATAGTGGCTAAAGTACTAATGCTATAATTTAACATTTATTGATCATGCCAACTATACTTCTAGTCTTACTCTTATCAATTGATTTCAATACATAGCTATTGTGTGAAATATATTGTGAATATAGTGTTATGCTATAACTACATCATCATTATGCATAATTAAAAGCCTAAACTATATCTATGGTCTCCCTTATACATGGCTAAACATGAATATATATAAACTTAACCTTATAAGACTACACATATGCTATGGAGATGAAAGTGTATGCTATGTAATCTCACACTATACATTAACATATAATACAATTATCACGATGCATAAGAATGAACCTCAAGAACTAATAAGAAATGCGAACAATTAACTAAACATTTGGTAATGATGTTGATCATGATAGGTAATTAAACTTGGTACTTGGCATGCTCCCAAACTTATTGATCTCTGGTCTCAACATTAAAATTGTTCAACTGCTAAGTGAAGTGGAGGCATAGGTGGAAGATCTTCACGTGCCTGAGTTCTAAATACTACACTAAATGATGTTGAGCTGTGCTAAGTAATAGTCTTTGGTCTGATGATTTAGTGTCTCGGTAGATGATACAATCAATGTGTATTGATTACAATCAATTCTCGAATCTCAACGTGCCTGTCTGGTAAGCTAATCCACCGTTGATCTATTCAAGATCTAGGGTTTGGAAGAAACCCTAGTCTTTCGTTGGTAAGTCACACAAAGTTGTTTTCGAGTCTTCATTTTGAGTTGTTAGAGTAGAGGGGCCGACAACTTCACTGTAATGTAGGGTTTTGAATTAGAAGGGTAGGAGGACTCCTTCCTCGATTTCGATCCGAAGACCTGTGGGTGAGGTTTTAAATGTTACAGGCTTAAGGTCCTGGTGACAAGGAACCACGACTCAGTCATTTCAAGAGTAGTGAGGTTCTTTCTGTCATAAGATTTGTCCTTTGATTCGAGCTCAAAAATTGCTGCAAGTGCTAAGACTGCGTCATCTTGATGGTGCGAGGTGTTAAACTCCAGGTGCTTCGATGTCAGGGTAAGATTTTCAATGATAAAGGCAATAGCGTTGTAGTTTGAAATGATACTTGTGTATTCTCTTGTTTAACCCTTTTAAATGTAACTGGTAGGTGATAACTTGATGGAGGCTTTCCTATGATCAAGCACTCGGCATGCGGATGTTGCAACTCCTTCCTGGTAAGCCTCGGCGGTTCTTGAAACGTCGTAGGTTCCTTTGACCTGGTTTGCTGATGATTACCGTATGATGAGAGTTGCAAAATACGACCTGTTCGGAGTGATGGCCGAGTTTGATGTTTTCTTTGTTACCAAACTGTAAAGAGGTCAATCCTCAGTCTTTTATCTGATGCTCAGCTCAATAATGTTTTATTGTAGCGTTGAAACTGACTTTGAGATGGTTTTTACACCACTAGTTGTTTAAGGAAAAAGACCCTATATGTTTTGGAAATTTTTAAATGGAAACAATATAAACTCTATCATTTTTTTGTCTATGCTGATGGGCATTTCTTAATAGAGTCCCAGGTTCACTTGCTTCTGTACTACTGGTTCTTTTGTATTGAAATGTTATAACCTTGATCAAAATAGATGTTTTAAGAGATTGTTTGTATAACTGTCGATTCGAGTTCGAATAACGAAAGCTATCTCAGGTTGAGAGTAGATAGTTACTTGTCTATTGGTAGGTGGACCTGTACTTAGTATGTTTTGAAATAGTAAATGCCACAAGGTTTTAGTTTTGATTCGATGAATAAAGTCCTACCCTGTAGGGTTTCGCTTGCAACCAAACAAGTACTGAGATTTCGAGCCTGAGAACTGGGTCTTAAACTTGTGCATGGGAAAGGTTTCGATACTGAAAATGTCTCTAGTTAGGGTTGTAAACTAGATGTTAGATAATGATATTAAAATCGTATCTTCTGCTAAGTGATAAAAATGTCTTACTGGTAGTCTGGATATGAATAAAAGATAGTTTGAAAACTAGGGTTTAGATATCAAGCTACTGTAACTTCAGCAATAAATCTCAAATGTTGCCATAAATGGCTTGATGAGAAGTTATGAACTGTGCACTAAATGAATGTTTCAACACTAGGGTACGCACAATCTTAGGGTTTTGATTTTTATAGTGGAAGTATATAAATATTAAATCAAACTGTAAATAATAGTGACGAGAATGATAAATGTTTTCTTACAACAAAACTGTATACCAAATAAATTGCAGCTGCTATTTTTCATAAATATGAAGTGCTTGAAAACATTGAATTTATAGTATGGAAATGCATATTGTTACTACCTGAAATAGATGGAATTGAAATGAAAATAATATAGATTTGTGCAGAAATAAATGTGTTTATCTTTTATTTTGAAATAGAGAAATACTATTCAACTGTTTACACTTTACAATACATTTTCCTACGTTTAAAAACTTATGATTGAAATATTTAAAAGAATACTACTGTCTTTATCGATTCATTCATTTTCGGAGTCTATGCAAGATCAAGCTAGATGACCTTATTTTCTTGGATTGGTTTCTAAAGTCCCTTCTTCCCCTTATTGCTAAAGATGTAGCTTCTGAACGACCCTAGTCGGAGGAAGAAGCCATCCTCAAAGCTCAACAGTTTGATTTGATCTACGCTCTGTTTGGTTACTTATACACCATCTTACCTGACGCTCCGCGAGGGGATCCATCCCGGAATGACACGCCGGGGGCATCCCATGCTGCCGATGGCATCATTGGTCATGTTGTGTCACATAACCAACCATTTTCCATCATGACTAATAACACTAGCCCCGACCTTTCACGAGCCACAGTTCATTCTGGAGCCACAAACTCGTATACTCCTATGACAAACTCTAATCACACCCATGGACCCTCCTGTCCACCACAATGTTACGGACATGCACCATCTACTTATGCTCCTCCTACATATTATCACCAACAGGCCACTCATGCGCCTGTTCAATCTCAAGCCCAATCGGCTTATTACCCTCAACAGGAAGCACCTTCTGCCCCAACACTTCCAATAGCTTAAGGTTACCAACAACCACAATAAGCATCGGGTCCACCTCCGAACCCTCCTGCTTACTATCCAACGCAGCTTGCACCAACACCTGCACGACCTCAAAACCCTCCTACTGCCCAAGGGAAAGTATATACATAACAAAACCAACCTCAAAACCAGAACAAGCAGCGTAATCCAGCAGGTCAACAGAACCGCGGAAGAGGACGCAACCACGGAAACAATCAACCTCAGAACCAAGGCGGTCAGCCACCCAATCCCCTAAACAATAATAACGCTGCTCCCGCCAATCAAAACCTTGATCGTCCACCGAAATAGGGTAAAAACACAAATTTGTGAACAAACCATCCATGTTCTATATGCGGAGTGTATGGACATTACACACACTCATGCCCCCATTTGGGGCGAGCACGCCAACTATGGACTGATGATGCCCAATGCCAAGGGAACGCGGCACAGCTAGCGCCACCTCCTCAACCGCAACCCATGATATTGTAGAATCCTTTACCCAACCAAGGAGTAGTGAACACTCGTCTAATGGATCCACCACAAGGACCAGAGGCACCATAGCAGCAAATCACCTATGCTGCAACTGATTACCAGCATACGGATTTAGGAACTCACCATCTGCTAATGATCTCATCAAATGATATCAACCTCCAAACTCGCTGAAACCAATACGGATCAGCCCCTGAAACCTCGCCAACTGATCCATCCACAAGCACACTTCCAACAGATCAGCCATTACGCATACCAAATATGCCCATGGATGGGGGCCCTAAATCCCCTCAATTCCCCCTAAGACGGATCAACAATAATCTTAACGCTCGAGCAACCTCAAATTATAACATTGTAGATGACCTATCTCAGTCCCCCACCGCTATGTCTACCTTGGAAGTCCTAAAAAATTATCCTACACAGAGGAAACTATTGTTATCCGCCATTGGTGTAGTAGACCTTAATGATTCACGTATGATGGCATTCGACTTAAACCAAGCCGAACCACATTTTCCTTCGACCTTAGCTTTTCAGGTCTCTGTATCCATTCGAAATCTTGTCGTCCATCGATGCATTGTCGATGAAGGTGCCTCCACCTGCGTAATGTCGACTTTTGTCTGGTAGAAACTCGGATCCCCCACGTTACAACCATCCACTACCGCATTACGAGCTTATGATGGTTGTTCAGCTCAACCGCAGGGCATTTTGGCTAACGTACCTGTCCAATTAGGTGGAAAAACGGTCATCATTGACATAGAAGTGATCAATTCCCAGCTTGATTACAACCTCCTACTTGGAAGTAGTTACATGTATAAAATGAAAGCCGTCGCTTCATCCGTCTTCCGCCTCATGATGCTTCCCCATGAAGGATGAGTAGTCAAAATCGATCAGATAACATACTACGATCCTAATGCCCCTGCTGCACCTGAAAATGTCCTACCTATGATTGAACAACCCGCTCAGAGTGCACCCACATCGTTCGTCTCCACAGTCAAACTTGGGATATACGTAGATACTCCCATGACCTCCACGTTTCAGTCTATCCCACCCCCTTTGCAACTAATTGAAATATCTGATTTGTGAACCCTTTCGCAGGAACCCAACCAAAAGCCCCTGTTGCTACTACAACCACCTTCGGTACCCATTCATGTAGGAGCTACACCTATACACACAATTCCGTTTCTATTCCCTCCTTCAGGAGTAGTCAGCACCCCACTGATGGCTACTCTTAACCTTCCAAGGTTAACATTGGGACTACCTGTGTGGTACCTGCCTACCCCAACTCCTTCTCCGACACCGAATGTCATTTTACAACTGGTGCAACCCATCAATACCTCCAACTGTCCACCCCTCGGTGTCGCAAACTTCCAAAATCGACCACCCCCAATAGTGGCCACCACATCAACATCCAGTTATAATCCCCCACCACTCCGCAACACAGGGGGCAGAGGCCCACAAACCTATACCACTGGACCCACAACCCGCACCCCCCTAGTGACTTCAAAACTGGCGAAGAATCCCCCAACCACTAGTGCTCCCCACAAGTGCTCTTTGTGCGACGACATAGGCCATGCCACCCATCAATCTCCACAATTACCAACACTTTAAGAACACATGAATATGTTGGATGACGACGCTAACATCCCAGTGGTCAAACTTGAACTGCCTCCTCAACCTCGCAATAAATCGCTGCGCACCAATCACCCCTGTGCGATATGCGGCATTTACGACCATTATATCAATCACTGCTCTGACCTACCAGATTATAGAGAAGCTCTATACGATTGAATAATGCTGACCTAGAGATATCTCCTCCCCTCATTGAGGAAATATATCCACCAAAATCCTCCTCCTTGGAAGAGATCAATACCATCTATATGATGTCATCCACCAGTACACCACAGTCAGCCGATTTGACAACACAATGCTTTTGCAATGATGAGGAAATACTTGAAGCACTTACTGCACCATATTACCCCTGGGATGACATGCACCACAGATCATACTTCATCCTTGAAGCATCTACCTCTTCCACGACAAATCAATTTTCTGTTGACACCCAAGATTTCCTTCCCACCAAAGTCAACTGGTTAAAGGATCCAATCCCAGCCCCTGATGCCTTTGAAGAGGGAAATATGTCAAATATTTCACCAATTATTAAAATTGATATCTCTATCAAGCCTAGAATACAAGAATTTATTTCCTTGGGCGCATCGTGTACGGAAGATGAAGTAAAATCCTACAAAGAAATCTTTCAAGAGTTCCACGACGTATTTGCATGGTCCTACACCGAAATGCTGGGACTTGATCCTGCTATTGTAGAACACCATATTGACACGTGGCCCAATATACCACCTGTCCGTCAAAAACTTATTAGAGGAAATTTCAATTTAAAATGGGCCATCCAAAAATAATACAAATTCCATGTCATCATGTATTAGCCAATCAAAATGCTTTAAAATTCAAAAAGGGAGCAGCTAAAAAAATAGGAGGGAAAAAAAATATTACTTTTTTGGATCGTATTTTCAACTTATCTCCTTGTAGGTTTACTCAAATTTCAAGCGGGAGAACTCGTTCGATGCATAATTAAATAATTCATCTAATGAGTACCCATGTTGCATACTTTTAAGAACATCCACACCATGAAAAATCGAAAATACATTAAAAACGTGTTTTCTCTCACTAGAAACACGTTTTTTAATGTATTTTCAATTTTTCATGGTGTGGATGTTGTTAAAAGTATGCAACATGGGTACTTGTTGGATGCATAATTTAATTATGCATCCAACGAGTCCTCCTGCTTGAAATTTGAGTAAACCTACAAGGAGATAAGTTGAAAATATGATCCAAAAAAGTAGATTTTTTACTCTCTCTCTCTATTATTATTTTCTTATTATTTTCCTTAGGAGGCCCATTTTTTACCCAAATTTCCTCTAATGCAACGACTCATTCACCCAGCTAAGCTTCCTGTCGTCATGGCAGAAATTGAGAAACTTCGCACAACAGGGTTCATTTACCCCATAGCGTACACCACCTAGGTTTCTAACCCAGTACCGGTTAACAAGAAACAAGGCACCATCTATGTCTGTACTGACTTCTGCAACCTAAATCTCGCATGCCCCAATGATAACTTTCCAACACCATTTATCGACCAACTTATCGATGCATGTGCGGGGCATGAGATACTATCCTTCATGGATGGTTTCTCCGAGTATAACCAAATCCACATTCACAAGGAAGATGAGTATAAAACTGCTTTCACCTCCCCATGGGGCACTTTCACTTACCGAGTCATACCCTTTGGTCTTAAAAACACTGGAACCACTTTTTAGTGAGCCATGACATATTTTTTCCATGACTTGGTGAACATTATCCTTGTCTACCTTGATGACCTCACAGCCCAATCGAAAAAATGATCTGATCATATTAGTGACCTCCGGCAAGTCTTCATACGTTGTCGCAAATACCAAATCCACTTGAACCCCCTCAAGTGTGTACTTTGTGTTCCATCCGGCTGTTTGTTGGGTTTCATTAATTCATAGAAAGGTATTGCAGTTGATCCATTAAAGGTCCAAGCCATCTTAGACCTCCCTTCACCTCATATGCTTCGGCAATTATAGAGCCTTCAGGGCAAATCAAATTTCCTTCCTCGTTTTGTACCTGATTATGCCACAATGGTCCATGGTTTCCTTCGGTTGCTTCGTACCCACATCCCTTTCATGTGGGACGATCAAGCGCAAGGAGCCTTCGATGACCTGAAGAAATATCTCACCAACGCCCCCTTCATCTCCCCTCCGGATTTCTCTAAAGATTTCATTCTTTACATTTCGGCATCCGACTATGCCGTTTCAGGAGTCCTCGTTCAAGAAGACACTGCTTGTCAAGAGCACGTCATTTATTATGTGAGACAAACCTTATCTAGCCCACCGCTACAGTACCCATACAAAGAGAAACTAGCCCTTGTCGTCGTCTTTTCAGTACAGAAGCTGTGATATTACATCATCATGAGCCATACAAAAGTTGTTGCAGACTCCAACCCCATGGTATACCTCCTGATTCGTGGCCTCCTGCAGGGTCATGTCGCTAAATGGGTCATTATCTTACAAGAATATGACCTGGCTTTCACAACCCTTAAAAGTACCAAAGCCCTAGCACTTGATCATCTAATTATATATCTACCATCCCTATCACCATCACCTTCAGTTAACACCAGTCTAACTGATGATCATTTGTTCATCATCTCGTTAGATGACCCTTGGTATGGCGATATTTTAATTTACATACGCACACAGAATTTTTGACCCGATTTTGACCATGACGAACGGCGTCATATCCACCACCATGCTTCTCGTTATCTCCTCATTAGCGATGTCCTTTTTTGATGCGGTGTCGACACAATCTTACGAAGTTGCCTTTCATGAGATGAAGCAGAACAGGTTCTCAATGATTGCCATAGCAGAGCCTGCGTTGGCCATTTTTCTGGAATGGCCACTACCCAAAAGGTAATTCGCGCAGGGTACTTTTGGCCCTCATTATTTACCGATTGCATCACGGCAGTCAAACATTTCCAAAATTTCTAACTCTTTGCCACCAAGGCAAGAACACCCCCACCCCCCTTCATCTAGTCATCACTATTGGCTCCTTTTGCAAATGGGCCATTGACTTCATGGAGTGTAATCCTGCATCGGCTGGCGGCCATAAATACATCATTGTGGCCGTCGATTAATTTACCAAATGGGAAGAATCCATGCCTACTTTTAATTGCAAATCCGACACTGCAGCCCGCTTCTTCTTCAACCATGTTATTCCTCGTTTTGTAGTACCTAAGCAACTTGTCTCAGACCATGGTTCTCACTTCGAGGACTCTTTTTTGCAAGAATTGTCAACCCTCCTTAAGTTTGAACACCATTTCTCTTCCGCCTATTACCCCCAAGGGAACAACCAAGTAGAAGCTATTAACAAAATTTTGAAGACCATCCTCCAATGCATTGTCGACCGACATAAGTCCAATTGGCATCACATGCTCTTCCTCGCATTGTGGGATTACTGCACGTCCACTAAAACCGCCACCGGTTCCACCCCCTTCCATTTGGTTCACGGCGTAGAATCTGTCCTCCCCATTGAATGTCAGATCCCGACATTGCATATCACTATCGAACTCCTCCTGGATACCTCACCAATTGAAGAACGCTTACTTCTTTTGGAACAAGCCAACGAAGATCGTCACGTAGCTCTTCAAACCATCGAAGCTGCAAAGAACTGATCCAAACTCAATTACGATAAACATGTTCACCCACGAACATTTAGTGAAGGAGATCTCGTACTCGTTTACGATCAAGCCCATGACAAAACGGGCAAAGGAAAATTTCAATCCATGTGGCAAGGCCCATACATCATACACACTTGCCTTGGACATGGGGCATACACCCTGATCGACTCAGAAGGCAACCTCACGCGCAACCCTCGAAACGGGTTGTACCTCAAACGCTTTTACCCATAAAATTCTCTTGGACACTATAGTCCACATTGTACAGTTTTAATTCTTTTTTCCTGTCAACTTCCGAAAACCTTACATTTTGTTTTTTCTGCATGATCACAGATGGATCTCGTTCCACTCTACTATGTTGGCTTTGCTGATGGTGCAAGTCGCTAGTCTCCAAATCTCGCCTCTGCAACTTGGGTACTCTATTCCCCCTCACATGAGTTGATTCACCTCGACGGAGTGTGCAATGGTGATGCCACAAATAATCAGGCTGAGTACGACACTGTGACCGGTCTCCTGACCACTGCTCTCCAGATGGGCATATGTTACCTTAACGTCTTCCTTGACTCCCAGCTCCTTGTTTCCCAGCTTAACAACTGTTACCATGTACGCGATCCCTGTCTCTTTAGAAAATTACTACGCACTAAACAAATGGTCCAACAATTTGAATCCATTTCATTCACACATGTCCCAAGAAACCTCAATAGTGTAGCAGCCCAAATGGCTAACAACATTCTAGATTGGCACGTCAACCAAACCATGTAGGACATCAAACATGCAGAAACATACATAGGCATACAAAAATCACATAATCAGAAAGAAAAAACCATCACATTATTGCATCCACGTGCATAGAATGTGCCTCCATGGGCATACAGAAACAATCATGCATCCACATGCATATAACATGCCTCCACGGGCAGACAAAAACACAAATTGCATCCACGTGCAACAAAACATAAAACCATGACAAGATGTGCATCCACGTGCATACATGACTACACAAAAAATGCATCCATGTGCATAAATATATATATATAGATCATCATATAGTCACAATGTCAAGAGTGCCCTCAACACCCAAATGTACAAAAAATACACCAACCGTACATCATACATATCCACAAAATTGTCCCCATATGCTCATCAGCATTTGGGGGCAAATAAAAGAAGCCTAATCCTCATCATCACGGTTAGCCGCCTCCTCTGGATCCTCCTCCTCCGGATCATACTCATCCCTAGCTCTCCTCTCCGCTGCCACCACAACTACCCTTCGCAAAATAGACCTCCACTCACGCGTAGCATCATAACAACGCTCTAACACATGCTGGTCCAGATCCCTCCAACCGTCATCTGGAACACCATCCAACAGCTCCTTGAAGATCTCACCTACATCCTCTATATCATCATTCGGACGATGACATACAAATCCTCTAGCAGGAGGCGGTGGGGCCACCACCGATGCCGAGACCACCACCACCATACGACCCCTACGACCCTGATGATCCGGTGGAGGCCGCAGACCCACATCTGCAACCATCAACAGTAGGATATGTCAGCATCATGAAAACACCTCTATCCATCATCATAACACATACAAGCATAATATCATAGAAAAACAGAAACAAAGACGTACCATCTGCCCCCCAGGCCTGTACCTGAGCTCAAGGCATCTTAATGTCTCCCCGGAAATCCATATCCCGGTACGGATAATCGTCAAACATGACTGGCATCTGCTCCCACTGCTACATGTCTGTCATGAAGAACTGCTGAACTGCACCACCACCCCGAGGCATCATCTGTCCCCACCACACCATCCATGGCTCACTCCTCAAACTGTCTCGAACGGGCACATAGGGCCGTAATGTAGGAACCCTCTAAAAAAAGAAGCAACATAGAAAAGAGGCATAGCTTAACTCTCCTCCAAGTAACCTCACCTTGCTCAACTCTCGGCAAACACAAGCAAGGAACATCTGACCCCATGCAAAATAGGTCCTAGTCATAACATGATGCACCATCAACATATGCCCCCCTGACAAATGATGGGGCGCCTATACTCCAAGTACCCGAAGCACGCGAGCTGCAACTACCTTCATCGAGGGATCCCACAAATCACGAACGAGCAATGCACTAGAACCCGGACGATAAAACCTCTCCAGTAGATCCTCTATATCCATACCCGTCGGTATCCTCGGCAGTAGGTCCCCTACCTCACCCAAATGAGGAAGTCTAGTAAGAAAATAAACGTCAATCAAGGTGAGGTCCAGTCTCTCACCTTGAACCATAAATGCCTGCATCCCCAGGTCCCATAAATCAATCAACTTGTTCAGCAACAAGTTTGCTGAACGCATGAGAGGAATCTGAGCGAACTTCAGCAGTCCTCCCAAAGCCAAATCCGCCTGTGCATGATGGCTCCCCTGGATAATATCCATCAGCTCCTTCGGAATCTCTCTCTCCCTCCATGATGCTCTCGGTTGCCTGAGCATCCTGCCAAGTCAATAAGAAAATTTATCAGGAAAATGCCATAAAAATTTCCCCAAGCCAACAATCCAAATCACGGGTTTGGGACCCATAGCTGCGATCCAGATCACGACTGTGAAGCCCACAACCGCGATCCAGATTGCGGCTGTGAATGCCCACAGCCGCGATGCACATTGCGGCTGTGAGGACCACAACCGCGATCTGGATCACGGCTATGGGAAACAACCGCAATGTGGATCGCGTAAAAAGGCTCAGAAGCCGTGATATTCCATGTTGGGAAGCCAACGTGACGTATACGCCACTCCCGAGACCCAGTTTCCCCCCAAAAGTAAATAAAATTAAAGTTTAGGGCCAATAGGCTTTATTAGAACTCACAGAATCAAAATCTGATAGTCGGTTCTCTTGCAAATGAAGAAAGTGCTCTGACCAACTCAAATCTCCTGTCAAACTCAATCATGAAAATGGCACATGTCACTATGGGTCCACTTGTTATTTATAGACATTTGACCAATTTTCAGTTAACCCTCTCGGAGTCATATGATGTCTGTTTTTAAAACCGTTGGTACCATTGGATTCAACACAACGAGAGTTCACTGTGGTCAACTCAGTTTCTCGATTTCACCAGACCCATTTTTGGCCATTTTTTACACACCCCCATTGCCTCGGTTTGCATGCCACATCGGTCGTTGCCCATTTTTGACGTTCATTTTATCACTGGATTCATTTTTCTACGCTCGTGATGATGCTTGAGATCATTTCTTGCTCTCACCCCCTTAATTTTTGGGCATTTTTTCAAAAAGCCCCTCGTCACCTTGGTTTGCGTGCCACATCGATTGTTGTCCGTTTTTGAAATTCTTTATATCACCAGATTTAGTTGTCCGCACTCGTGATGATTCTTGACATCATTTCTCGCTCTCACCCCCTTAATTCTTGGGCATTTTTTCAAAAAGCCCCTCATCACCTCGGTTTGCGTGCCACATTGGTTGTTGTCTATTTTTGACGTTCTTTATATCCCTGGATTTAGTTTTTCACGCTCATGATAAGGCTTGAGATCATTCTCGCTCTCACCAGAATTTTTTTTGACATTGTGTCCCTACACCTTGTCGCCTCAGTTTGTGTGCCACATCGGCCGCTACCAAATTTTATAATATTTTTGCATCACAACTTATACATGAAGCCTCCACTCCATCCATACTGCAATTATGGCGTTGTTTTGCTATCATTCATCAACCCACAAGAAGGCCCCATTAGTGTTCCCCCCTACCACAATTCTTGGTTCCCATACTTGTCCCTTGATCAAACACTTCCTCCTTGCCTCACCATCACTTTTGTTTGGTATAATTTTATCCCTTTTTTGGGCCGATCAATTCCTTTATGAAAAAGGCACTTAGGGAGTTTCTGTTAAGCTCTTTTCTGACTCATAAAACAATGAAAATATTTTCGAGCAATCTTGCTTCCTTTCATGCTCGTTAAATGTATCTAAAAGGGCGTCTACCTGGTATAAGTTTACCCCTTTTTCGGACCTTGTAGGCTAATTACGAAAAAGGAATACTCTAGTCACATCGGCTAGAAGAGTTCTCCATTTGCATTATTTTATGCTTTTTCGGGCCTTGGAGACTAACACATGAAAAAGAACACCCTTGGAGTCTACTTACTGCTTCCAGACTCTCTAAAATTGAAAACAACCACGAGCATGAACTGTCCTGGGCTCGTACAAATCCACAAGACAGTACCATTATTGAGCATACTTCTGTCCCTTCTTGGAGCTCCTTAAAACAATCAAGAAGGCCCCAACGGTGCCTCTTAGCGCCACAAAAGATCATGTCTACTCACACTATCATGGCAGCTTCCCCATTATGGTCACCTTTGTTCAGATCATTTTGCGATATGCCACCTTCAGAGTTTCCCGATACCATACATCAGTTTACTCTCCTGAACCTCTCCCATTGCAGTACATACCCCTGATCCCTTAAGCTATGGTACCCAAAGTTAGTTTCATATGCTGCCAGGTCAACCATGTCATCATGCTTTGAACAAAGGAAGTTTTAGTCCCCCCACTCTATGACCCCAGTTATCCCCCATGCCCACAGCTTGTCAGTCCCACCATCATCACTATCACACTTTGATTGTACACCTTGCGCTCCTATCAAGGAAACATCATTGCCTTGGTAGTTGCAAGGTCTCCCTCTGTTGACACCAACCAATCTATTCTAGAGGATGGACCCAGAGGTCCCTGTGCCTTGGACTCATCACCATCAGTGGTGAGTGCCTACGGATCATTTTGAAAGGAGTTCTTAATGCCTCTCCAAATGATTGTTTCTCACATGCTCGACGTCAACACATTGATCGCATCGTTGAGATTCGTACAGGGTATCGGTCCTTTCAGTTATTTGTCAAAGACCCTGGATATCACCAGACTCCAGCACATTGGTGAGTCTACTTTCGAAACAACCAGTTACATGTTCCTATGGATATCCAGGCTGCACTTGGCGATAGTATTCGGAAGTACCCCAGTTTTATACTCCCTCGAGTATACAGTTCCTTATACTCTTCAGAAGTTGACTCACAGTTATTGAGTCCCTACAGATGTCGAATACCTTTAGATCCAACAGTTCATCAGCCCTTCTGGCACCTCACTCAGAATGGTTGTTGCTCTTTTCCAGTGTATCAGTTTTTCAGATCAGTCATGGTATGACCATGAAGTATGTCCCAACATTGTGTCCCCTTTGTACCATTATGATGTACACAACAGGTTTATATGTATTGTTCAGGTCCACCTCTTTTGGGCCTCATTGTTATTTATATGTCTTGATACGAGCATGGGTATGCCTGCCTCATCCATTATCAGATATTATTCCTCATTCATTTTGAGGCCATGTATTTTTTAGTTTGTGCAGTTTGCATGGGCCCGGTGTTCCAGTCTCCAATCGGTCTCTTCTCTCCTCCAAACCCCAAGAAAAAGACAAAGAAACTATGATGTCTATCATCCATACGATGAGCTCCTTCCCTCACACATCAGGAGGCAATTTGTTGACACCCCAAAAGTGATCACTAGCTCATTTCCCTATTCACATGACCCATTTGTCCACTTTTCCTACCATTTTAGCCTCTAAAACCTTCAAAAGGACACCAAAAAGACCAAAAACCATCTTTTTCTCCTCAAAATATTTAATTTTCCTCAAAAAATACAAAAAACCCTAAAAAAGGGTCCAAAATTCCCAAAAATCAATTAAAAGGGAATAATATTCAAAAAAGGAAAAAGAGGGAAAAAGAGGAAAAAGAAACCTAAACCATTTTTACTAATACCATTGGTTTCCTTAAACCATAAATGGTATTCTCCATCACTAAAAAACTATAAAAAGGTGATAGAGGTTCCTCACTATTCATCCATATTCATCCCATCCTTATGCTGCCAATTCACTCTTGAGAGCCCTAGCCTCACTTTTGAGTTTGAAGATCCCCATTAGAGCATTGGAGAAGAAGAGACCATTAGAGCATTGGAGCACCTCAACTTTGCAGCTGCTCAAACTCAACCATCCTCACCATTGAGGTAATATGATTTGTGTAAAGCTATTTTTTCATTAATAAAGAATTTGTTTTACATAGAGATCTGAGTTCTTTACCATTTACTTTCAAGTTTTTACATGCACATGCTAGATTTACTTTTTACATTCAGTAATTTTTACTGCTTTAATCGATATTGTTACTACAAGTTAGTAGGTGCACATTAGCACATGCTTTGGTGAAAACCCAAGCAACATAATGTCTACCATGTCCTAAGGTCTTTAAATCTTAAGGAGGACAGAAATGCTAATATAGCTTGTAATCTTGGTAAGGGTCAATTGTACATTGATGGAGTTGGAAAAGGCTTTCACCAAATCCCGTAATCACATGGATAATCTTGCACTTAAGAGGTTAATGGTCATCATTTGATGGAGTACAGGTGACAGATTAAAGACATGCAACGATTTCGTTGCAATCCTTCAGTTTTAACGCATCGTATTGTCATTATGAATGATAGATTATTGGAGCATTAGAGAAGTTTGGAAAATCCCGTGCTTGCGTACTGTAGATAGAAGGAATGATGAATTCAGTACACGACATTCAATTTCAGGCTATGGTTATAATGGATGGTTCTAGTAGTGATATGGGAGAATTCTCATTTTGAATTGATCCTCTCTGGTATTCCCGTTCGCATTTGCATTCGTTCCAGAAGGGTGGAAAGCTTTGGAACTTCCTCCTTGAGAATTTTGGTAGTTATGTTGATACTTCATGGTCAACTGATAGATGCTTTCACCTGGGGATTGATGATTCTAAGGTAAGGGTGTTTCATGAGCTTTCTTCCTTTGGTTCCTCGATTTCAATTATGTGGTTTAGCAAGATGTCCCCTTTATCTGCCTGGAATTTAGAGTCTGCTTGGAACACAGAGTGGTATGATTATGGTCATCATGGTTTTCTCTCTTAGGTTGGAAGATAATTGTAGAGAGGAAAATACCCCGAATGTGGGTGGAAGTTGAGAAGCTTTAGTGCACGTGGTGGGATATCGTCTCTAAGTGGAGGTAGTATAACATAATGGCCGCTCAAAGAGTGGATGCGTGAGACAACCTATTGGTTATAATGGTGAAAGGTGGTATGATAGAAGACAGGACACTGGTAGATTTTATAGGCAGGCGATAACCGATAGTATAGGAGACGAAGCAGAGTTCAATTAAGTTCATGGGGAATGTTTGTGGTTCATAGTAGTGGTTGTACCAAGCCTATGAGCCTCTACCTCGAATATGGATTGTTTGTTGGTGACATCATGTGAATTTATGGGGTGATAGGAATTAGAAGGATGGGAGGATAGAACCGGGTTTGGAATTGTTTGATCTTGGTAAGGCCATTGCTTGGTAGAGAGTGGGATGTTGAGGAATTGGCAACTTGAGAGAGTTGTGGTGTTGGGAATTCGGGGTAATGGAAACGCATGGTCACAGAGTTGGTCAGAAAGTTAAGGGGAAAGAGGAAGTGAACTGAAGAAGGCTACCAGGGAGCATATGAAGGTTACTCAGGAGGCCCACTTTTTCAAATCCATGGTGCCAGAGGGCATCCAAGAGGAGATCACTGGGGTGGAGCAGGATCTCTAGGAGAACTTGGAGAATGTTAAGTTGGAGGAAGAAAGTGAAGTTGAGGCCAACTGGATTTAGGACCTAGGGACGACTCGGGATCGTATGGCATTATATGAGCGGTCGATGGCGATATATTGGGTGATGAAGGGCATCCTAGCACGGGTTCTGTTGTCTTGGGAGGTGAAGGCAAAGGGCGATGAAGAGCTCGTCAGGTTCTAGAAAGAACACAATGAATATTCTCGATTGATGCATAGGAAAATTGATATAATTTCTTAGAAGTTGGGAATTCGTTTCGTTCCTAGGCGATCGGGTGATGGAAGCAAGGCATCAACCTCGACGAAGGCAGGTCCAATGGGAAATTCAGACGACGACCATGTTTCTTGATGCTCTGGTTTTATTGTGGTTTTTTTGTTATCGTGTGTTCTTGTAGGAATGCCATCGTTTTCCTAGAATGTTATGTGTTGTTTAAAGTCTGTAGAAATCAAACTGTGTCTGGATGGTCAATCGTAGGTTTGATGCTCTAAACAATTGTTCGAGGATATGATAGTCTCAGAACGATGTTTTCTCCTACGGGGGAGGGGTTCATTTTGAGTTTGTTTTGGTAGTTTCTGGTGCTCAGCAATTTGAACTCATGGGAGAAAGACAGTCTATGTTCTTGATATGGTGTCTTAGGCATGTAAATTTCATTTTTCTACAGTAATATAATATCATACTTGCTTACAAAACAAATTGGAGAGAGGAAAATAATTTTTATGTTGAGTATAAAAATTGATAAAATTAAAGAAGTCATAAGAATATAAAAAGTTTATAGAATTTGTCACCTCAATATATATTGTTCTCATAAAACTGTTAAAATTAAAATATATAGAATTGGTCACATTGAAATCAAAACATCACATGAAAAGTGACAACAATTATTTTTTTAATAAAAGTCAATGGCAAGTACCACATGGCTTTTTTTACAAAATTCCATATTAAATGTTTTACACTCTTTATGTCCCATTAATAATCTCTTTGACCAATAAAAAATAAAGTGAGTGAAATTTAAAAATTATAGTATTTATTCTTAATTTTCAAATAAATACTTTAATAAATTATTTTTTGAAAATGTTAGAAAAACTATATAACATAAAATTGAATTAATACAAAATCAAAGCACATTGACTTTAATTTGCGAATACAAAATATATTGCTTTGACATTTTCCTTTTAATTTGAAGTACAATGATATTTCATTTCGTTTTTTACATCGGAAAGCATTTTTCCTCCAGTGAATCCTATGTCCCTTGGACCAAAAGTCCCTATTTTATGGTGTAGCCTAGCCTACTCAAGCCTTCGTTCATTTTATCGAGGGTTGTTGGGCACAAAAGACAACGATTGCAAATGGAATTTAGCTCTAGGAAGCCTAGCAACGAGCTATAGGAACAACTTGGAATTATGTATCTTGTGACGTAGGAACAACTTGGAAAAACCTAAAGTCATTTAATCAATTCTCTCTCCAGTAATGTTGTTGTTTATTATTAGAAAATTGCACTGAGAATAATTGAGTATTATTTTTATAGTGAGTCATCTGATTTTGTTGTTCCTTCATTTGTATATAATATAATTTTCCATCATGTTGGATATATTTATTTTAACATGAATTTAGAACGTTGGATTTGTCATTGGGTCACTCTTGACATTCGTTGAGCAAGTTTTTTTTGGTACTTCTCACAAGTAAAGGTACTTATCATGCATTGTCTTTTGGAATATCAGTTTTGAGAATGTTAATTTCAATACAAAGTTAATTAAATTAAACAAATGTAGTGTTTGTCACAATGATCCAGGTAGATACTCGTGGTCACCCACTTATTCTATTGAGTTAAACAATTCTCTATTTTTTTGGCATTTTTTTTACGGTTTTTTTGGTCCCAAACTTCCAAGGCCATTTTGAGACCTTAAACGGTGTCTTTTGGCCATTCAAGGAACCAAAGGTTTCCATAGCATCCTCTAGACCCAACCAAAAGTTGTACTTCTTAGTTTGTTAATTACAACGAGCCATCATGTACCCTAAATGGAGATCGTATGCAAAAGTTATGCAGTTAGCTAGTCACCTCTAGGCCCCAAATCTTTTTGGCACTTCATCTCCTAGGCTTAGGTTTTTGGATGTTAGTGTTTGATCCTCTATGTTTATGATAAAAAATCCATTTTTGATCCCTTTGTAATCAACTCTCGCAAATGATTAACCAACACATCTCTATTTAGAGATAAGTTACTACCATCCAAGCTAGTTTGTATTGCTTGCAGTTTACAGTGTTTTTACATTCCATCAATAATAAAATTTGGATTTTATAATATTATTATTCTCTCTACAAAATATTTTTGTGTGTTTCCATTTTAATACTACTACCTTCATTTCGTTCTATAAATAATCCAAATCACACACCAGCGGGATTTCTAAAAACAATTATGATATTTCCAAAAAAAACATGATACTTCTAAAAGTATATAGTGCTCACCGTTGGAACATTATATTTGACGAACATCTGTAAAAGAGCATGCCAATTTTTGTTTGGAGGTTGAGTTAGTAAATAGTTAATCTATTTGTTTTTAATTTAAATAATTTATAATGATTAGCTGAACATGAATAAATTTTATAAGATTAACATGACTACATACATTAATTAGATTTTGGTTTTGATTAAACATGTCAATATTTTGTTTTTATTAAATATGTGAAAAAAATTAACATATTAATTATTACGTTAAAATTATGAAAATTTATCATTTTATTTATATTTATTATAGATTTAAATAATTCCTATAAGTTAATGATAATTTATTTACCTTATTGAAAATGATGATCCAAGGGGTGGTAGGTGCGGGGGGTGATCTTTGATCATAGAGGAATTCCGAAACACACCTATTCGTGGGGGTTGGGAGAGTTATCCAATAATCAAGTGGAAGCCCTCACTTTGTGCAAAGGTCTTAATCAAGCGCTACAATGGAAGATAATCCATTTGAGTTGTGGGAGATTCTATGATCGTCATTTGATATATATACCTAACCCAACCTCCAATAGGTGGCCCATTATCTTGTATCATGAAGAAAATAATGAATTTGATGGAGGAATTCCTAGAAGTTAAAGTCTACCATGTCCTAAGGTCTTTAAATCTTAAGGAGGATAGAAATGCTAATATAGCTTGTAATCTTGGTAATGGTCAGTTGTACATTGATGGAGTTGGAAAAGGATTTCACCAAATCCCGTAATCACATGGATAATCTTGCACTTAAGAGGTTTAATGGTCATCGTTTGATGGAGTACAAGTGACAAATTAAAGACATGCAACAATTTCGTTGCAATCCTTCAGTTTTAACGCATCATATTGTCATTATGAATGATAGATTATTGGAGCATTAGAGAAAGTTTGGGAAATCCCGTGATTGCGTACAGTGGATAGAAGGAATGATTAATTCACTATGCGGCATTCGATTTCAGGATATGGTTATAATGGATGGTTCTAGTAGTGATATGGGATAATTCTAATTTCAAATTTCTCCTCTCTGGTATTCCCATCGCATTTGCATTCGTTATGGAAGGGTGGTAATATTTGGAATTTCCTTGTTGAGAATTTTGGTAGTTATGTTGATACTTCCTGGTCAACTGATAGACACCTTCAGTTGGGGATTGATGATTCTAAGGTAAGGGCGTTTCACGAGCTTTCTTCCTTTGGTTCATTCATTTCAATTATGTGGTTTAGCAAGACTTCCTCTTTGTCTGCCTGGAATTTAGAGTCTGCTTGGAACGCATAGTGGTATGATTATGGTAATCATGGTTTTCTCTCTTGGGCATGGAAAATTTTAGGGGCTAATCTTATCCCATGGGATAAATTTAGGGGTTTTAAATTTTTAATGCGCTATTTTTTTATTAAACACCTGTTAAGTATGATTATCCCACATTTTAGTTATTTATTTTTAATGAATAGTAGGTTATCCCCATCGAATTTAAAAAGGGGAGCCAAGATAGAACAGTTTCGCCCTTCTAAAAATGGATTTAAACCTCTGTTAGCCCACGAAAATCGCTAGGTAGCTCCCATTCGCCCCCAATTTCCAGAAATGGCAATTTTTAGGGGCTCTTTCACCATATATCAATCATGCAATTTGAAGTCGGAGTTACATTTGTCTCTATTTTATGGGTTGAATCTCATTTTACATTTAGCTACTTAATTTCCACATGAGAATGGCAGATGATATTTACTATTAGGTCTTATAGTGATCCATTTGCATCTAGGAGATTTATGAATCCCATTGCATCATATCATAAGTTTCCCCAAGAAACATGGGGATTATGAAGCTTGTGATTGATGATGCAACAATAATGTTTTTGTGGGTGTTTGGGGCATGATGGATGGTGGTTGAAACTTCATTCATAGCCGCGTATTTGGGCGTGAAGGGGGGAATGAGGATTCTTATAGCCATTGCCATGTTGTTTCTACTTGTGTTTGTGTTCTCCTTTCTGGGACATACCATGGGTGTATCAACCTAGAATCCCATTGTCTTTGTTTCTTCTTTTTCTTTGGGCATTGTCAGGTATTTTGACATGTTTCTTCTTTTGTTTATTGAATTTTATGGTTCTTAAAGGATTTTTGTAGGGTTGACATTGTATTTTGTGGTTGGTTAACCTATTGATGCAACGTGAATGTTTCTCTTTTAGATTTATCTCCTATTTAATATTTGTTGTATATGTTTTCCTATTACTATATATGGTTTTATACTTTATCAAAAAATTCACCAAGACTTTACAAGATTTTATAATTTAGTAAAATATTCGCCAAGACTTTACAAGGTTTTATAATTTAGTGAAAGATTCACCAATATTTTACAAGGTTTTATAATTTAGTGAAAGATTTGCCAAGATTTTACAAGATTATACAATTCAATGAGAGATTCACCAAAAGCTTATATATACATAATATAACACTGATAAAATAAAATTTATATTTTCCTATATATCATGGGGATTCACCCATTTATTATACATAGAAATTTAGTGGGGGTTCTTAAATTTTTCCTTGCTCTTGGGTTGTCGAGTTGATCATTTCCTTGCTTAATTACTGGTTTGAACTTTGATTTCTAAAGACTTGTCCAGAGTTGTGGGAAATTTCTTTCTTCAATAATTATTCTTTCAAATATTTTGAGCATAATTGGAATCTTGAGGGCATATGAATAATCCTTGTTTGTATCCCTTCGGTTGGAATTGAGTGTTTTTGGTCACCCTTAATCAACATGGAACACCGGGATGGAGGTGGGAGGAATGCAAATGACTAGGAAATTTTAAATAGAACCGTTAATATATTGGAGAGGCAGATAAGAGAGCTCAGAGGCAATATAAGTTTGAATAACGTTATTGATCAATTTCAATTCAGAATGCAAGATGTTCAGGTGGTTCAACTCCGATCTAAATTGGTTATGGAAGAGGTTGGTGTAGAACATTTACAACGAAAAGTACAAAAATGTGAGGAAGAAAACTGAGTTCTAAAGGGAAAATAGAATTTTGCGTGGACGAAACCGAGTTTTAAAGAGCATTATTCATATTCATGGCTTTATGATTTTGCAGAGATTCGTAGCCTTGTGCAAGATGGCTACTATGGAAATAGTGGCAATCCTACGCACGCAGGTAGCAAAGAAAAAATTGAAATCCGCCCAAAAGATTATCAAATGTAGAATAACAATGGAAATGTTGATGGAAACAAGGTCGCTGAATGTCAAAATGAGATCCCTTGAGAAGGGATGGAAATGATCCTGTAATGGCCAAGATCTTCCTTTTTGAATTCTCTGTAAATGCCTTACAAAAGTCTTATGCTTTTAGATTTTTTTTTGTAGGATTTACCATAGTAAGAAGGAACTTCCCTTTTGTTATAGGCCAGAAGTGCCAAGACTTTTTTAAATCCTAGATTTTGAGCAATGTAAAGAACACTATGCAGTCTCTCTCTTCATATATCAGATGTAATTCAAGGGTGTCAAGTTAGGCCCACACTCCTTTTTTATATAAATAGAAGCAACCGTTATTGTTAAAAAAGAAAGTGATGATCCAATATTTGTATATAAATATAAATACAATAAGTTTATAATAATAATAATCTTATCATTTTCTAATCAAATATTACTTTAATAAGTTGTATTTTACAACTTATTATTATTTCTTATAACTTATTACTTTAATAATTGTATGTTACAACTTATTATTACTGCTTACAACTTATTATTACTACCCTTTTTTCACACAAGGAAAAAAACATACTTGTTATTCATATAGTGAATCAAAGTATACATGGCCATACCATATGTACATAGTTACAAACACATTTGCATTCCGAACCATCTCAGCCATAAATATCTTGACAATGCCAAAAAATACTAATAAAAGTAGATTAGAGTCCCAAAAAAAATTTCAGGACATCAACATGTGAGTCTAGACCCAAAATATACAAAATGGAAATATATCATATCATTTATAAATAAATACATATAAATATAAAAAAACCTCTACATGCCTTCAAAAATATGAATGGACCTCCTAGAATGTAAGCATCCATGAACAAACCCATCTATATATAAAGTGTCTTATGGGAACTCCACTGCATTTTTGGACATCAGGTCTGCAATATTATTGAAGCATCTATATAAACATGTAAAGGAGATCATATCAAAGGCCCGCTGCAAAATTATGATTATGTGCATCCAACCTAACAAAAAAGGTACATGTATGTTGATATGTTCATTTTCCCATTCAATGATGGACTTGGAATCACCTGCTACTTGCAAAGAAATAATGTGAATATCATAAGCAAAGTAGATTAGATCCCTTAAGCCAAGAAGCTCAGCCCTAGTGTTTGTGCTAACACCACATCCCATCCAAAACCTATAAAATAAACCCCTATTAACCAACAAAACACCCCCAACACCATGGACAAAGGAAGCAACTCCATAAAAAAAAAAGGAATGTTATCTAAAAATGATGGAATTCCACCACCCTTAAATTTTCCAATAGATTCCACTTCAAACCATTCCTTGTATAAACCAACAATACTAACCACAACTTTGTGAATAGAAGGGGAGGCCCCATAAAAAAAGAACCTTGTTTCTATGAGTCCAGATGCACTAAGCAATAAAACAACTCTTTGATTCCCCTTGTCGTCGAAAAAGCTTGACTTTATGTTAATTCTTTTGTTTTTCCAAAGTTTATTGAAATTTTTTTTATGCATGTGGGATTTGTTTTGGTATATATATATATATATATTTTAATTTTTTTTAAATGATTTTTGATGAGCTATTTTTTTTATGATTAATGAGTAATTGTTATTGATGGTGGAAAGTCATGCCATTATGATGCAATGTATTAAAATGTAGCTTCTATATATTTTATTTTTTTTTTAAAATGATTTTTGATGAGCTATTTTTTTATGATTAATGAGTAATTGTTATTGATGGTGGAAAGTCATGCCATTATGATGCAATGTATTAAAATGTAGCTTCTATTTTTTGGATTTATACATATATAATGTCTAATAGTTGATTTTGAAAGCGCACAAAAAACAATGTAACTACATACATTGATTAATAGTTAAATCTTTATTTTATAAATGGAGTAAGAAAAATAATATAAATGCAATTTGAAGTGGTTGTTTTAACCATGATCGAGGTTCTAATATTAGTTGGCCATGTCTACATTTTTGTAAGTGCTATCCAAATTAGGTTCCTCATATATATATAACCATTTGTGTATCCATGGTGTAAAACATCTCCCATATATTGCATGCCCCAAACCTTTGTCACCTACAATTGAGTATAAGAGTTATTAAGTATACGATGATTTGTGTATCCATGGTGTAAAACATCTCCCATATATTGCATGCCCCAAACCTTTGTCACCTACAATTGAGTATAAGAGTTATTAAGTATACGATGAGTTCATTGAGATGAGATTGTTGTTGTTTCTCACGTCTCTATATGTAGCCTATCGGATTTGACTCGAGTATATGTTGCTTATCCATTTTGAGGACAAATATGATTATGGGATGGAACTAATGCTATTATTGTTGTTATCGGCTTAGAATCTATGAGGGAGATGGAAATATGGGAATTGTCTAGTGTAAACACTATGAAGGATGTCGTGGTGTTTACTTTTTCTGTTCTTTTATTTTGTGTGAGGGCCCCACACTAGAATTTGGAACATATGTACTAGTAGGAGGCCATGGAAATTAGTCTAGAGCAGGCAATCCGAATTGCTAAAATTACAAAAATGTGAAAATAGCAATTTCCAAAAAAAAGTTTAACCGATTTTTATCTCAAAATTGCCAGAAAAGCGGGGTGTTTTGGTTGTCTTTTATCCGGTTTACGTTTCTTTTTCTTTCCTCTAGGTCATATATCTTCCAATCCTATTTAGAGGAGATTTCACATTGTGTCTGACAAAGTCATCACCATGACTAGATGAGGATGAAGCCGTGTGTAGAGCACTTGACCTATTGTCATTGTTGGTTGGTGTTAACTTATAACAGGTTATGAAGTTTATGTGCCACATAAATTTTTTATTCATTTTAAGATGTTTGAAGTTACATTGTTGGATGAGGTTAATCTTAAATGCTTTTAGATACATACAAAGTCTACATGCTTCATAAGTTTTTGTGATGACAATGTGAAATATATAATATCAGTGATTAAAATGTGGATAAATTTAATATTTTCATTTAAATTTAAGAGCATACCTTTGTGACAGTTCTTCATAATTCAATATATTTGTTGGATTCACATATGCAATAGTTGTGTCGTTGTCTATATTGTCTCAGTTGTCCTATCTCACCTGTCTTTGCACATTTCTATTTCCCTTCTCTTTTATTCACCTTTCCAAACTTTGAAGAACTGCTAGAGAGTTTGTACTCTTGCAAAAACTATGCATGAACAAAGCAAAGACTTTGCCATGTTGGTTTGGGTCATGAAAACCTTTCGGGGCTAATCTTATCCCATGGGATAAATTTATTGGTTTTAAATTTTTAATGGGTTATTTTTTTATTAAACAATCATTGGGTATGATTATCCCACATTTTATTGTTAGAAATCTTATTAATATTTAGAGGGGGGGTGAATCAGTATTATGCGCAGTTATGAACAATTTTTTCTTTTACCAAATATAAACAACACTTATATTATGCATTCATTATAAACAATGTCATTCAATAACACATGCTCAATACACAGAACAAAAAATTTTAACGTGGAAACCCAAATGGGATAAAACCACAGAATGCTTTCTTATATAATAAAGATTACATTCATGGGAAGCACCAAATTCCAAGATTCTCCAGCACCGACTGGAAGGAGGCTCTAACCCCCTAATTTGCAGGCTATAACCTGAAGGAAGCAACAAATCCTTGATTTACCAGCACCAACTAGAAGGAGGCACCGACTCCCTAGATTTATAAGCTCTGACCTAAAGGAAGCACCAACTCCCTATTCCTTTCCCCATCCTACTTCCCTGATATGATTGTAAAAGATTCTTCTTTGCTTTCTATTGATCTATGCACTCTTCAAATTTACTGAAATACATTCCTTTGTGTGCACCTGGTATATACTACGATCTTCACAAATGGTGCACTATATCATCAGTTCACCACTTCATGTCATTGCATCAATATTGCACACTGGTTCTCATATTTCATAACCTTCTGCAATCTCTTTAGTATCCCACACTGGTTCTCATAATTCAAATACATACACAATCTGCACGTTGTTCAACATACTGTTCTAGTTCTTCACATCTACATAATCAACTAATACTGCGCATCTTCCACTATTCTATAGTTATGTTCTTTTGCATCTGCATCAGATAAACCACATCATCTTGTGCATCGTATGTTGTGTTGTTGTTATGTTCTTGTGCATCTGTCTCAGATAAACTATGACCTTCTTTGTACCATGTGAGATACTAACTTTCTATTCTCATGCACTTGGCCCATATACTACATCATCCTATGCATCATCTTTTGTGCTTCACTTCTGTCTTTCCATATATGTCTTAGATAAATCACATCACTTGTTGTGCTGCATTTCTGTCTTTGCGCATATGTCTTAGATAAATCACATCATCCTGCACATCATCTGATGTGTTACATTTATGTCTTTGCACATTTGGCTCTCTGCTTAGATTATGTTTTTCCAGTTCAGCGAGCCATTGATACCCCAATAATTCGAAGCTTTTCAAATCAGAATACTGCCACTTTTGCATCTTCAAGCTTACTTTTCACTCTCCAACTTTGCTTCTTATTTATACTTGACTTGTGCAAATCATATGTTCACAAGTTGGTCGTAGCATCCCTTCTTCCTTTCTTCACAGTCAAGATGACTTACACATCTTCCATTTGTCTTGATATGTGAAACTGAGGTATCATTTCTTGTGGGTCTTGCGCACACATGGTCCTTAGCATAGTGGGACTTGCACACTTGGGAACCACTACTTGTGGGGTATTGCTCCCTTGAAGTACCATCGCTTGGTGGGTCTTTCATACATGACTTTTTAAACCACCTCTTGCTTTCAAGACTCTTGAATGCTTCCAAGACTTGTATAATGCTTATGTTTGGTAGGTGTTACACACTTCCGAGACTTGTCCAACCATATCTTGGCATTACCTTTGAACTACCATGACTAGATGGATTGGGACTTGATCACATAGCCTTATGTACTTCTTCAAACTTGTTTTTATGTACTTTTTCAAATTGGATGTACTTCTACAATCTAGATGTACTTCTTCAAACTGGCACAAGGATACTAAGTCTTCTTTGACACATGAATAATAAGTCCATTTGACATCAATGACAACCAAATTTCAACATTTAATTTTTATTTTTATTTTTAATGAATGACAGGTTATCCCAATTGAATTTTGAAATGTGAGCCAATCTAAAACAATTTCACCCCTCTAAAAATTGATTTAAAGCTCCATTCTCCCAAGAAAATCACTAGGCAGCTCCCATTCACCCCCTATTTCCAAAAATGCCAGCTACTAGGGGCTCTTTCGCCCTCTATCGATCATGGAAATCAAATTTGGAGTTATATTGGTCCATATTTTATGGGTTGAATCTCGTTTTGCAAGTTGCTTAATGTTCACATGAGAAGGGTAGTTGATATTTACTATCAGGTCTTATAGTGAACCATTTGCATCTAGGAGATTTCAGAATCCCATTGCATCAGATCCAAATTTTCCCCAAGAAACATGGGGATTGTGAAGCACGCAGTCGGCGATGCGACAATAATGCTTTTGTGGGTGTTTGGGGCATCATGCCTGGGGGCTAGGACATCGTTCATAGATGTGTATTTGGGCGTGCATGGGTCCATGGCACTTCTTATAACCACTTCCATTTTGTTTCTACTTGTGTTTGTGTTCTCATTTCTAGGATAGGTCATGGGTGGAGCAACCTGGAATCCCATTGTTTTTGTTGCTTCTTTTGCTTTGGGCATTGTCAGGTATTTTGACATGTTGTTTATTTTGTTTATTGAATTTTATGGTTTTCAAATGATTTTTGTATTAGTTTTTTGAAACTTGATTTCAACTTGCATGATGTCAGTAGTTTGTAGAAACCTTAGAAAAGAATGCAGTATTTGCTTGAAGCATAGAACTTTGTTTATTATGTTTATTGTATTTGTATAAGTAGTCCCAGTCCAATCTACCTCATTACTCTTCTACTAGCTCTGTTATAGTTTTGCATCCTTCCTTTCATGGATTTAAAGACTTGAACCAATGTCTTGACATCACCACATTCTCAACGACCTGCATTTTATTATTATTTTTGCATGGAAATATATCATGCATAGTGGGGTTGGTTTTTAATTAGGTTTGGAAGCATGTGGCACTAAGTTTTTTTGACTCAAAATCTGATTTCTAAAAAGTCAAATTTGCTACAACCTATGGTCGACTATTCGACAATTCCAGTCTTTTTATATCGTCGGTAGGATATCGGCTAAAATCCGACGTAGTTCAAGATGTCGGATATTCGACTAGAAAACACGTCGGTTAACCGACTTCCCCCAGCTTCACAAGTAGTCGGATTACCATCTTTCGCCATCGATTATGTGTCGGTTTAGTCGTTGGTTAAGCGACGTATTTTCCATAAAAATGTCGGATTGTGTCGTCGGTTAAGCGACGTGTATGCCAGACAAAAAAATGAAATCTGACGTTCCGAGCCGTCGGCCGTATTGCAAAACCATCGGCTATTACCATACGGTCGTCGGTTAAGCGACGTGTATGCCATACAAAAAAAGGCAAATCGACATTCCAAGCCGTCGGTATTATTGCAAAACCGTCGGATATTACCATACTATCGTCAGTTTAGAGCGTCGGTTAAGCGACTACCCATCACATTTAAAAAAAAAAAAGCATTTTTCAAATACAATTTTTCATACTGCAGGAAATCAATATATTCTATCTCTATTATGGAAATATGTAGAATAATTACATATATATATAACTGAGAACCCAATTATGCTCTTCCCATTGTATTAGCAGCGGAGTAGCCTAAGGGAATAGAGCCGTTGTAATAAAGCCATTGTATTAGAGTCATTGTATTAAGCGGTGGAGTCAATCATTATTCAAGTGGACCTACAGGATAGTGGGTGCCTATTAAGGTGGCACAAAAGACTGTACTCTAAGTCTCAAGTGCTAGTGTCTATGGAACTTACTTTATGGACTACAGGCTTTCCACGTAGCATAATAAAAGGACTGGGAAGTTATGTAACATTGTGGCATATTCGTCACAAAGATATGGTAGTGTGCTTCCATTGTGTCAAGGTACTCTTACCTAACTTCTCTAATTTGGTATACTGAGGAGTTTGTATATTCATGTATGAGATCATATTCTTTGAATAAGGCTCATTAGATAGTTAATGGGTAGTTACTTAATGTAAAAGACTCATTTTTATTAAATAAGAACTAGTAGGTGGTTGGTAGTCATTAATTTTGAGATTGCATGTAGTTAGGGTTTTGGGTTGTAGAAAGCCAACATCGTGGCCATTCATTGTTAGGATATTCCTATACTCCATCCTAGTCCCACCAGTATTTTGATCATTTACATTTTCAGTCATGCATGCACCTTTTAGGGTTTGCATGCATTCTAGGGTTTGCATGCATTTTGCATGCATCCCAGTCATCAGTCCAGCACCTAGCCCTCAGTTAGCCAGCCCCCAGGAGCTTCTCACTATTCAGTTTTAGCCCTCCAGTTGCTTAGTGCGCCCTTCTTCCTTGATTTTAGGGAGCAACTCGCCCTTCTTCACGTACCAGTCTAGTTACACTCAGTTACATTGAGTTACAGTCAGTTACAGTCAGTTACACTCAGTTACATTGAGTTACAGTCAGTTACACTCAGTTACATTCAGTTACATTGAGTTACAGTCAGTTACACTCAGTTACATTGAGTTACAGTCAGTTACACTCAGTTACATTGAGTTACACTCAATTACACTACCAGAGTTAGTTTGACTGATGGTTGACAGTTACTTGAGCATTGATGACTCCACTGATGATGATGAAGACTTCCAGTTGCGCTCTGATGATCATGAGGACACCTAGTTGTGCTCCGATGACACTCCAGTGATCCTTTGATCACTCCATGAAGGCTAATTCGAATTGCCACCTTAGGCATTCGAATTCCTCATGCATTGTATTATTTATATGTCCATTTGTGATTAATAACATAGTATGACCGAAGTATTATTGCTTCTATCTGAGTTCTACTGTACCATATTATTCTGTTGCTCATTATACTGCATGTATCACTCTTCTTCTATTCTCTTGCTTAATCCATTATTCTCTTGTGAGGTATACATCATCTCTTAGATCTGCTGTGAGGATTTTCACATGGTATCAGAGCATGTTGAGAGTATTGTTTATCTCCATTCTTGAGAGTTTTTTGCAGGTTATTACCAAGATTTCGAGTTCAGCAGTTGCAGCAGTTTCTGCATTTTTGCAGCAGTAGCAGTTGCAGTTATTCTATATTGTTTTTGCAGGTCTTCTACAACTTCAATGAATTTAGAAGAAATTACTCCTCTTTCTCCATTCAACTATGATGAATGGAAACCAAGAATGATAGCATATTTGAAGAGCCATGATCTCTTTGATTGCTATTTTGAAAGAGAGTTCGAATCCTCTACAAAGAAGATTAAATGGTTGAATAAAGGTGACATGCACATTGGAAGAATGATGCTTGCTATGACTGATTACATATTGTACCCGACCATCATTGATATTGAAACTCCAAAAGAGTTATGGGCTCATCTGGATGAAAGATTCGGAAAAAAGAATGATGGATTTGGTCCAAATCCCTTCAAAAGCAAGCAAGTTGATGCATTCGCTCCACTTGATGGTCTCTCAGATCATGTTGCATTCGCTCCCCTTGATGATCTCTCAGATCATGAACCAGTATCATCTCATATTGAAGTTGTTGACAAAGAACTTGCAGATTCTCCGCTCATGCTCAAACTTTCTTCTCTTTCTGTGCTAGCTCACGCTCTAGATATTGCAGAAGGTCCTAAATCCTGTCTTGCACCAGAGTTTGTTGGTTTGCATCATGATCACATGATTATTTCGGAGGTAACATCAGCTATTGGAGGTAATGCATTCGCTCCTCTTCAGCAAACATCTCTTATTTACTACTATATGATCATTAGCACATGCTTTCAGAAGGTTATTGAAGAATATGGCCATTGCCACCCGCTTGAGATAATTTCTCATGCATCATATGATAGTTTTGATCTCACCCCTGCTGGTTCAAAGGAGATCTCAAGAAACTGTTTTGAAAGTCTTAAATCTGATTTTGATTTCAAGCAAACATGTAATAGTTCTTTTTGGCATAATCTCACCCATGGTGGTTCTAAGGAGAAGACAAAGGACTATATGCACATTCAAAAATTTGATCCTACCTCAGCTGATTCGAATCACAGGTTCAAGGATCATTCTAATACTGTTGGATTTGTTCTCATCACTTTCGATCTGAAGAGCAAGTACAAGCACATGCTTTTTGAGCATGATCCACTTCTTCCCAAGAAGAAGATACCTCCAGACATATGACCAAGCATCACACATGCTTGAGTTTGGAGCTTTTATTTTTATGTGTGCCTTACAGTCTATTTTTTGAGGAGGGGGTATGTTTCCCATGAAATTTTCCCACTTCCTTGGTTTATTGATTGTTATTATTCATTGTATTGGGTGACCTTTGGTCTTAGTTACCAGGGCCCAGGATGGATTAAGGGGGGGGGTGTTAGGATATTCCTATACTCCATCCTAGTCCCACTAGTATTTTGATCATTTACATTTTCAGTCATGCATGCACCTTTTAGGGTTTGCATGCATTCTAGGGTTTGCATGCATTTTGCATGCATCCCAGTCATCAGTCCAGCACCTAGCCCTCAGTTAGCCAGCCCCCAAGAGCTTCTCACTATTCAGTTTTAGCCCTCCAGTTGCTTAGTGCGCCCTTCTTCCTTGATTTTAGGGAGCAACTCGCCCTTCTTCACCTACCAGTCCAGTTACACTCAGTTACATTGAGTTACAGTCAGTTACAGTCAGTTACACTCAGTTACATTGAGTTACAGTCAGTTACACTCAGTTACATTCAGTTACATTGAGTTACAGTCAGTTACACTCAGTTACATTGAGTTACAGTCAGTTACACTCAGTTACATTGAGTTACACTCAGTTACACCTACCAGAGTTAGTTTGACTGATGGTTGACAGTTACTTGAGCATTGATGACTCCACTGATGATGATGAATACTTCCAGTTGCGCTCTGATGATCATGAGGACACCTAGTTGTGCTCCGATGACACTCCAGTGATCCTTTGATCACTCCATGAAGGCTAATTCGAATTGCCACCTTAGGCATTCGAATTCCTCATGCATTGTATTATTTATATGTCCATTTGTGATTAATAACATAGTATGACCGAAGTATTATTGCTTCTATCTGAGTTCTACTGTACCATATTATTCTGTTGCTCATTATACTGCATGTATCACTCTTCTTCTATTCTCTTGCTTAATCCATTATTCTCTTGTGAGGTATACATCATCTCTTAGATCTGCTGTGAGGATTTTCACATTCATTGAGGAATAATTTCATATTCTCTACTGAACAGGGCCATGTTCGGGTACATAGGGTACTACCAAAGGACCGAACACCAAGAGCAACCACTTCACACAAACAGATCACAGATCAACACACCGATGTTTTGACGTGGTTTAAACCCTCTTGAGGGAAACACTCCACGGCCCCGGCCAAATAGCTTCTACGGGACAATTTATTATGCAAAGAAAGAAAGTTACAAATGAGCTTCTCATAATCGATCAACTAAACAATGACCCTCCATGATCTTTAAATAGAGATCATGGACCAATTGGGTGTTAAGCCACGGATCAAGGTTAGGTTTGATCTAAGAGAAGTTGAGCCGTCGGATCACTCTATGTCGGGAACATATCGTGACCGTCGGATTAAGTATTTACAAATCCATACTAATGCATACTAAAGAAACACACTATCCCTAACGGATATATTACACAAGTTGATCCTAACTAACTCCTAAGTGTCTAAATATCCTAACATCCCCCCTTAAGAACAACTTGGGATAGGATTGAAGGATTTACAAAAGTGACACTATTAGGAGAAGGAAGGAGACATTAGAGCCTATCCCCCCTTAATGACAAGTTCATGAACTCCTAACATAGATCGAATTTTAGAAAACTTCGCTTCTATAAGAGACTTGGTGAAGATGTCTGCAACTTGATCATCTGTAGGGCAAAAGAGCACTTCAAGAACACGATCATGAACAAGATTTCTGATGAAGTGCATATGTAGCTCAATGTGTTTGCTGCGTTGATGTAGAACTGGATCTTTGGCAAGCTTGATGGCACTTTGATTGTCACACCAAAGTGGAGTAGGTTGCTGCTGCTCGAATCCAAACTCTGAAAGGATCTGTCGAAGCCATAAAGCTTCCTGACTGGCATTAACTGCTGCTCGATATTCTGCCTCTGCTGAAGAAAGAGCAAGAGCTTGTTGTTTCTTACAAGCCCAAGTAATAGGTCCAGATCCCAGACTGGAAACATAACCTGCAGTAGACTTTCGATCATCAAGATCGCCGGCCCAATCTGAATCAGTGAAACCAACCAACAAAGGTTTCTCCCCTATACTGTAATGAATCCCAAACTGAACTGTACCTCGAATATATCAAAGTATTCTTTTAGCTTCTTTCCAGTGACTTTCATGAGGCGTCTGCATATAACGGGCAACTCGACCAATGGAAAAGGAAAGGTCAGGACGGGAATGAGTCAAGTATAAGAGACTACCAACAAGCTGACGATACAAGGTGGCATCGACTTCAAGTGAAGTACAAGTGGCAGAAAGTTTGACTCCAGACTGGAAGGGAGAAGGGGCTGGTGTACAATCTTCCATGTGAAAGCGACGAAGAAGGTCACAAGCATACTTATACTGAGAAAGAAAGATTCCTTCTTTGGTTTGCAGGACTTGGAGACCAAGAAAATAATGCAAACGTCCTAAGTCTGACATTTCAAAATTTTGTTTAAGACTGGATTTCACATGGGTTATAAGCTTAGGGTCACTACCAGTAAGAATAAGGTCATCAACATATAGAACAAGTATGATGAGATGGTTTCCTACTTTCTTGGTATAGACATTGGGGTCAGAATGGCATCTAGAAAAACCAGTGTCAAGGAGAAAGTTATCCATTTTGGCATACCAATCTCTAGGAGCTTGCTTAAGGCCATATAAGGATTTCTTAAGGAGGTAGACAAGGCTAGAGTTATTCTGAACATAGCCAGGAGGTTGTTCCATGTAAATTTCCTCCTGTAAATCACCATGTAAGAAGGCAGACTTGACATCCATTTGATGGACTTCCCAGTTGTGTAAGGCTGCAAGGGAAAGAACAAGGCGGATGGAGTTCATTTTTGCGACAGGAGAAAAGGTTTCATTGTAGTCAATCCCTTCAACTTGGGAAAAAACTTTGGCAACTAACCTTGCCTTAAGTCTTTCAACACTTCCATATGATGCATACTTAGTTCTGTAGACCCATTTACATCTGACAAGTTTTCTTCCTTTTGGAAGAGGTACAAGATCCCAAGTATCGTTTGCCATTAAGGAACGATATTCTTCACCCATGGATACATCCCAATCTGGATTCCCTGAAGCTTCTGCAAAAGTTTATGGATCATGATTCTCGAAAACTTGAGCCAAAAGAGAAGAGGCTCGCTGAAACTGAGAACGTGTTCGACGTTGATCTCTAGGATCACCGGCAAGATCACCAGCTGCTTCACATGTTGAACAGACCCATCGAGGAAGCACTTGTGCTGGTGCAGCTGGAGGAACATGAGCAGGAGGAGGTGGATTTTCATCCTCACTGTCATCATCAGAAACTGGAGTTGGAAACCTGTCAAGGAAGTTGGAAGAAGAAGAAGGAGGCACAAACGCCGAATCAGGCTCGCAGGCCAGAGTTGGCACAATCGCCGAGTTAGGCTCGCAGGCCAAGAGATTTTCATCAAATTTAACATCTCTTCTAATGATTATAGCATTAAAATGTGGTTGAAGAAGTCTATAACCTTTTACATCTTCAGAATATCCAACAACTATGCACTTTTCACTTTTGGGCTGCAATGCTTTCCGTTTTTCATCCGGAATGTGAGCCCATGCTTCACTACCAAACACACGGAAGTGACTTACATCAGGTTTAGTTTTACTCCATGCTTCTTTCGGTGTTATACCTTGTAATGCTTTAGTGGGGGTGCGATTTACTATGTAATTTGCACAATTAATGGCTTCAGCCCAAAATTGAAGACTTAGTCCCTTAGATTGGATCATACAATTAGCCATTTCTTTTAAAGTGCGGTTCTTCCGCTCAACTACACCATTTTGTTGTGGTGTATATGGAACAATGTGCTGTTGTTGGATGCCTTGTTCAGTGTAGAAAGTAGTGAACTGTTTGTTAACATATTCTCCTCCATTGTCAGATCTTAACTTAATAATTTGATGACCAGATTGTTTTTCAACAAGGGTCTTGTAGGCCAAGAACATGTTAAATACTTCGCTCTTAAGTTTTAGGAAATAAACCAAAGTGCGTCTGGTGTAATTATCAATGAAAGTTAAGAAATATTTGAAACCAGAAAAGGAAGCAGATGGAAGAGGACCACACAAGTCACTATGCACAAGCTCCAAGGGAACCGAGGCGTGCTAAGAGGCACGTTTGTCAAAACGGTCCCAATGATGTTTTCCGAGTACACAAACAGAACAAACACCATCTCTGGAAGATACCATCGGAAGACCTGTCACCATATTTTCTTTACATAGTTGTTGCAATGAGCGATAATTTAAGTGACCAAATCGCTCATGCCAAAGTTTGCTCAAGTTATCACTATGAGCAACAAAAACTGAAGGGAAATGTGATGACCCAAAGTTGTTAAACTTGTACAACCTGGTAATATAATCAACAATTCCGGTAGCTAGGACCTGTTGAGGATCTTTAAAATCCTTGATTACAACTTGGTGAGGTGTAAAGGTCACAGTTTTACCTTCACCAGAATGAGTGATCTGATAGACTGATAACAAATTGCAGGAAATTCTTGGAACACATAGTACATCACTAAAATGACCATTATCTACTGGAACTGTTCCATCTCCTACAACACTTAGAGATCTATCATCACCAACAAATATTTGTTTGGTGTTACATTCATGCATAGTAGAAAAGATGGCTTGATCCTTAGCCATATGATAAGATGCTCCAGAATCAATGAGCCATTCATTTGAAGTAGAAGAAGAAGATGCATTATAAGAATAACGAGAAGCACAAAGTGCATGTCCATGCGAGGTAGATTCTGAAGGTGAATCTAGGTTGATGTGGTGCTTCTTCATTGCTGCTTCTAAGGCTGCCATCTTCTTGAAACATTTAGATTCATCATGATTATCTTTCCCTCAATAGTTGCAATGACGCTCAGTCTTCTTGCCTTTTGGCTTGGATCCTTTGTCATTTTTTAAAGAAGGAGCTGACTGAGAGGGTTTTGGACCCTTGTTTGACTTATTATTGCGAAAATTTTATTTCTTGGGAGGCTTCGAATTTTCTTTCTGTTGGGACAATAAGGCTTTCCCAGATGTATCTGCATTGTTGATTATTCCAAGATGAATGAGTTTATCTTGTTCTCTAATCAAGGAATCACAAAAGGATTCAAGACTAGGCTCTTGATAGCTAGCTGCATTCAAGGATGCTTTCATGGAGTAAAATGTAGATACAAAAACAGAATATGCAGGTCCAAGTTTGAAAAGAATATGATAAATGCATTGTTTGTCTTCCCTCTCAATCTTACATTCTGCACATAAGAGTTTAAGAGTTTTGTACTTAGATAAATAATATAGAATGCATGAAAAGTCACTTGGATTTAAAGAAATCAACTCATTTTCGAGTTGGTGACCTCGAATTTCATTGTGTTTACCAAACACAGATTCCAACTTGTCCCAAGCAGCATTAGGTTCATCAATTCCAGATATGTGGAATCGCAAATCAGTAGAGATTGACATCCCAATCAATCCACGAGCTTCATCACATCTATTTGCCCATTTTATTTTCTTATCATCATCAGTGGGTTCTTTTTCTTTCCCTGTTGTAATTATGAAAAGTCCCCTACTTCGTAGAACATCCTCCATACGAGATTTCCATGAGAAATAGTTGGAATTGTTAAGTAGAATATCACAAGGGGCAGCCATATTTATAAATTAATAGCTGTAAAAGCAGAAACCAATAGTCTGGATGTGAAGAGCTCGAAAAAATAGGTGGTTTAAAAAAAAACGACACTGAAAATTGACTTTGTATGATGAAGTTATGCTTGAACAAAGAAACTGTTGAAGATGTCCCCAATAGTGACGTGGCAGCTAGAGAATGTCCAGCAAAAAAAGAACCCCCCTCTTCCCAAGATGAACCTTTTGACAATCACTTTAAAAGAAGGTTGCTTTAAGTGAACCACTTTTGTAAAATAAGTGATTTCACTTTTACAATGATATTACTTTTAAATAGTGCAACAACAAAAAAAACTTAAGTGACTCACTTGTATTTTTATTTTTTATTATTTAAGTGAGATGCACTTTTACAATAAAATAATTTGAAAATAGAAATTGCATGCACTTTTTCTTTTAAAAGTAACTTCCTAAGACTTGAAGTCAAGACCTATTAAGGAATAAAGCAACTTTGAACCAAGTGAGCTAGATTAAAAGGTATGTAAAATATGGGAATGAGGAAGGGTTTTTTTTTTTACTCTTCTTGCTCGGTTTGCGTGCTTGCTCCTGCAAAACAAACCACAAATCGAAACAAAAAAAACTTTTCCACACTTGTGGAGTTAGATCTTGTTAGCTTGTCCGGAAATTCTACGTTTTCTCTCTGTTTCTGATTTGCCGAGATCGCGTAAGGTGCACGGCAAAGAGCATACGCAGCCGAGAAAAACCCTTTCCCTTTTTGTTTCTGATTTGCCGAGATCGCTCAAGGTGCACGGCAAAGAGCATATGCAGACGAAAAAGCAACAATCCGAACCAAAAAAAATCTAACAGTAAAAAAAATGAAATATAAGATTTTTTCTTTTCAAAAAACGAAATAAAAAAAATGCGTCACCGTAACATTATACCTTCAGATCTGATGAAATATGCGTTTCTGGAGCAACCGGGAATCGTTTCGATCAAACAAAACTATTTTCCAATGGAAACGACGCTCCGGACGCAATGGAACACCTCCCACAGCCCAGAAATGCACAGAAATATCAGAACTAGAAACCCTTTCGACTTTCGGCAACAGCAGTTCAAGATATAGATCATAACTGGAAGCGGCACTTCATAAAAGATCTGATACCATGTTCGGGTACACAGGGTACTACCAAAGGACCGAACACCAAGAGCAACCACTTCACACAAACAGATCACAGATCAACACACCGATGTTTTGACGTGGTTTAAACCCTCTTGAGGGAAACACTCCATGGCCCCGGCCAAATAGCTTCTACGGGACAATTTATTATGCAAAGAAAGAAAGTTACAAATGAGCTTCTCATAATCGATCAACTAAACAATGACCCTCCATGCTCTTTAAATAGAGATCATGGACCAATCGGGTGTTAAGCCATGGATCAAGGTTAGGTTTGATCTAAGAGAAGTTGAGCCGTCGGATCACTCTATGTCGGGAACATATCGTGACCGTCGGATTAAGTATTTACAAATGCATACTAATGCATACTAAAGAAACACACTATCCCTAACGGATATATTACACAAGTTGATCTTAACTAACTCCTAAGTGTCTAAATATCCTAACAGGCCAACCACATGAAGGTGGAAGCTCTTATGGCCCCTCCCCCCCCTCACATCACTCTCAATTCCCCATACCCAATGCATGCACTCGAAAAAAGCAAATATGTGCAAATTCATCCATATTTTATCACGAACTTTCATCTATTATTCATTCAATAAATTCTAACATTCACTAAACCATTGTTTCTGTCGATACACACATTCATTCAATAAAAGATAACATTCAATAAACCATTCATTAATGATCATTCAATCAACACATTCATTCAATAAAAGCTGAAATTCAATAAAGGTAACAGTTTACTACACTGAATCATTAAAACATTAGAAAATTCATTAAACCATTCAATGAATTTCCGCCATCCAATGAGTTTCCACGGTCTTCAGTTTTAGCCTGGAAACGGTTGACGATTCATGGTATTACGTTTCCCTTCAACTGCAAATGACAAACTCATAGTTCACTATTAAGGTTTGTCTGACAAAGCTGACGGTCAAAGAAATCTTGATAGTGAACTATGAGTTTGCCATATTGCAGCTTAAGGGAAACGTAAATATAGAATGAATCGTCACCGTTGTCAGAATATTCATTGAGCTCCTCTCTGTTTCGAGAATAATTTCATATTCTCTACTGAACAAGGCCAACCACGTGAAGGTGGAAGCTCTTATGCCCCCCCCCCCCCTCACATCACTCTCAATTCCCCATACCCAATGCATGCACTCGAAAAAAAAATGTGCAAATTCATCCATATTTTATCATGAACTTTCATCCATTATTCATTCAATAAATGCTAACATTCACTAAACCATTGTTTCTATCGATACACACATTCATTCAATAAAAGATAACATTCAATAAACCATTCATTAATCATTTAGTCAACACATTCATTCAATAAAATCTGAAATTCAATAAAGGTAACAGTTTACTACACTGAATCATTAAAACATTAGAAAATTCGTTAAACCATTCAATGATTCCGCCATCCAATGAGTTTCCACGGTCTTCAGTTTTAGCCTGGCAATGGTTGACGATTCATGGTATTAAGTTTCCCTTTGACTGCAAATGACAAACTCATAGTTCACTATTAAGGTTTGTCTGACAAAGCTGACGGTCAAAGAAATCTTGATAGTGAACTATGAGTTTTCCATATTGCAGCTTAAGGGAAACATAAATATAGAATGAATCGTCACCATTGTCAGAATATTCATTGAGCTCCTCTCTGTTTCGAAAATAATTTCATATTCTCTATTGAACAGGGCCAACCACGTGAAGGTGGAAGCTCTTATGCCCCCCCCCCCTCACATCACTCTCAATTCCCCATACCCAATGCATGCACTCGAAAAAAACAAATATGTGCAAATTCATCCATATTTTATCATGAAATTTCATCCATTATTCATTCAATAAATGCTAACATTCACTAAACCATTGTTTCTGTCGGTACACACATTCATTCAATAAAAGATAACATTCAATAAACCATTCATTAATCATTCAGACAACACATTCATTCAATAAAAGATGAAATTCAATAAAGGTAACAGTTTACTACACCGAATCATTAAAACATTAGAAAATTCATTAAACCATTCAATGAATTTTCGCCATCCAATGAGTTTCCACGGTCTTCAGTTTCAGCCTAATGGTTGACGATTCATGGTATTACGTTTCCCTTTGACTGCAAATGACAAACTTATAGTTCACTATTAAGGTTTGTCTGACAAAGCTGACGGTCAAAGAAATCTTGATAGTGAACTATGAGTTTGCCATATTGCAGCTTAAGGGAAACGTAAATATAGAATGAATCGTTACCGTTGTTAGAATATTCATTGAGCTCCTCTTTGTTTCGAGAATAATTTCATATTCTCTACTGAACAGATCCAACCACGTGAAGGTGGAATCTCTTATGCTCTCCCCCCCTCACATCACTCTCAATTCCCCATACCCAATGCATGTACTTGAAAAAAACAAATATGTGCAAATTCATCCATATTTCATCATGAACTTTCATCCATTATTCATTCAATAAATGCTAACATTCACTAAACCATCGTTTCAGTCGATCAACACATTCATTCAATAAAAGATAACATTCAATACACCATTCATTAATCATTCAGTCAACAAATTCATTCAATAAAATTTGAAATTCAATGAAGGTAACAGTTTACTACACTGAGTCATTAAAACATTAGAACATTCATTAAACCATTCATTCATTCATTCGACCAAAAATAGTAGACGATATATTGTTATCGAAAATATTTAGACGCTGTTTTTCTCGTCCTTCTTTTTATAATTTTTTCTTCTCTTCAGTGGTATATAATCTTTGAGAGGACCATCTACATCATCTAGACTTTTTCTTCCAGTTCTTGGTTCTTTAGCAGGCGCTTTTGGTGATGTTTGCAATATCCTAGCTTATTGTTGTTGATCTAGACCTGGATTTTGCTGCAAGGGGTTCGGATTTGCTGCAACGATGTGAAAATGTTACATCGTTATATTTTGCTATTGTAATGACAAGTTTTTCATTTAAAACAATTCATTACGAAGGTGTTTTTTTACCAGGTGTGACCAAATCATGTTGTTGATGTTCTTGTCCAGTCTCAACCTGTATAGTTTCACCCTCTACATGCTCTGCAGTTGAAATACGGTGAACTACAATTAATGGTCACAATTTGCAATTCTATACATAAAATTGTAGCATATGAATAAATTCATTACCGGGATTTGAAGCTTGATCATCGATTTGTTGTTGTCCCTCCTCGACACTAATGGGATCATTACTTTTCTGTTAAAAACAGAGTCAATATTTTACATCAAGTATTTGGAACGAAAATATTCCACAAGTGACAAATATTCATTAAACTATATAGATTCTATATACCTGTGCACCGGATGGATTGGTACCACAAGACTATGTCTGCCCAGATAAGCTTCTTCTACGTTCAACAACAGCTCCAAAGCCTTTCTGGAAGCCAAGCTTCATGTCTTCCTCTGTGGGTACTTCATTGAATTGATCAGCCTGCATATTTGCTTATCGTCGTTAATTAACATTTTATGGTGCAATAAAATGAAAAATAATTTTCAATTTATTATTTGTATTCATTGTTGGTTTCTTGAAACTTACAAACCGTGCCACCAAATTCGAATAACCACCAGGGCCAAGCTTGTGCTGACCTACTTTTTCTAGTCTTTCCTTTGTGGCCTTTGATGTGTCTGGTAGCCTATGCAAGTGTTGAAATACGTTAGATGTTCCAAGTTCGATATAGAAATCAAGGATAATAAGGTTTAGAATTACATTGCGGAAAGTATTGCATACCTCCCTGTGCTTGGTGTTAGCTTGCCTTCTCCTTTCCATCTTCCACTAGAGCTCTCCACTCCATTGCTGGAATCATTGGTGGGCGCTCATACCTATGGTTTCTTTCGAGGTGTGTCCTATATTGGTCTCGGACAACCTTCACATGTTGGCAAGCCTTTTTCAAGACATTGGCATGACTGAAGGTTTTCTCCCCGAACAGTCCAACCAACCGATTAGTGAGTTCATCTTTTAAATGTTTCGGTTGTCTATCCCACCTTGATCGGATGGTGGGCCCGAAGATCTCCAAGAAAAATTCATTCATATGTTTATAGAAAACATTGTTTCCTGCACAACGATCATGCCATGATCATAAATAGTTGATAAAAAACGTTTTATCGGTATATTACAATGAAATTATAAACACTAATTAACCTGATCAACTATGATTAATTACCTGGGATCGTCGGTATCTTTCTTGGGACGAGATCTTCGTCCACCAAAAATGTTGTCTCCAGTGTTCCCGTGCTTTTGACACGGGAAGATCCTGGAAATGTAGCTTGTTCGACATTAAAAATTGATAGGGGACTCGATGTCGACCCCTTCTTGTGGAGGATCCGTTGTGTGTTGGACAGTAGCGGCTGTTGTGCTCACAGCGGGGGTCTGTGGTGTTTCGGAACGTGTTGCTGACTGTTCGGTCGACAACAATGGCGAAGGATTCAAACTACGTGGAGTCGTTTGGTCGTGATGCGAAGTCTCTCCATGAGCTTCGCTGGGGCCAACACCACCTTCACCAATATTGTGTGCTCCCTTATAATTCTGTAAATACACACCACGTCTTATACATTCAATACTATCATATAAAAGAGAACATTATAAAGATTTAAACGAATTATTCTATGATTCAAGATTCCTCAACTTACTCGCAAGTTATTAGATCTATGTTCCAACAATGCAATCCTTTCTTTAATTGCACTTGTCTGTAGAACCTGGATTACTAGAGAAAGGATTTCTGCAGTATATCTATTCAACAATTTCTCTGCCATCTTTAGCGGGTGTGTGGCTTCACCAATTTTTTCGCAATCGTGAAGCATCTCTGCCACTTCAGGGTCTAACGAAAAATCTTGCGATGCTGATTCATACTACGAGTCACTACTGGGATGCAACAAACATATATAAAGCACTACTGAGTTCTCTACTGATAGATTCCAAATTTTATATTAACGTATATAACACATCTATCATGATAGATTCGTAAAATTACAACACGGTTTACATTATCACAATGAAACCAGTATATCACACAAAAAATACATAACAAAATTAACATTATGCTATGTATTATATTGGTACAATTGAAATGAATTATACCTGCGACCTCGAGGATCGCAATCTACTCATTGGATCAATAGTCATAGGCGACTTGCCCCGATCTGCTAATATCTGGGAGCTGCCCCTAACAACACCCTAATAAAAAAACATAGTGAAAGTCACCTAAACGATTCCAAAAGTATTCATGAGAAAACACATCAAAAAAATTATTATTCATATTATATTTTTAATATTACAAAGATGTATACCCGTTGCGCGGACCCTGGTGTGGCCGACCTTACGGAACCAACCTACATCAAAAAATAGACTAAAAAATTATGTAAACGAAACCAAAATATTCATTGAAACATTAATATAATGCTAAAACATTTTGACATATTTTAATTGTACAATTCAAATCAGGTCTACCTGTTGCCCCGAGGGTGTTGTCGTTTGATCAACATTCGACGGATGTATTTCCCGATCAACATTCTGCATCAAATATAAATTTCATTATATAAAACAAACCAAGTTATTAATAATGGAAAAACAAAGAAAATAAAAACTCTTTTCTCTTATTATATTTGTACTATTAGAAAGATGTATACCTGCTCCGTCAAGGAAGAAGTTCTCCTCTGACCATTTGTTGGCAGGGATTTATCCCGATCACTGGCCTGCGAAGTAAATATGGGAAATTTAAATGAAATAAACTAACAAAAAATCCTTATGATGTTTAATTTATTACTAAAAGGTTGGGTAAAATGTTATATAGTAACCTTGTTTGTATCTACTCGGTTGAAAGGGTAATTAATAAGCAACTCGTCCCCTGCTGATATTGTTTTAATAGCAACTACAAAAACACGGTTTCCTTCACGCCCCTCAAATTCGCAGTTTGGTTGCTTAATTATAGACCCTGGTTGTGTACTGTTTATAAACCCCGCAATATTCCCTGTGGCCTTTGGCATTCCGTCCATGTACAACGTTGCTCCTTTAGTTTGATTTTTGTCTTTCAATTGTAAATAGTCTGTTGACAATCCATAGCTACGCATACTTTTTGTATATCGGACAAGGCGCATCCAATCATTGTAGTTGTATATGGGTCCAACATACTCCATCAATTCTGTACATGTCCCGTAACCGACCAAGATGCAATCCATGGAAAACAACCCGAAACCATGTATCGACGACGGTGCAATTCGATATCTCCTCTCGTTCACACAAAAATCAGTGTTCGGTGGAGGAAGATCCTTCAGTACCCATTGTTTCACTAAGTGTTTGTACCTCAAGGGCACCTCTTCGTCGTCTTTTGTCTCATCACCATAGTAACATGGCCCCCCTTGACCGTGAAAAAATTCATTGTGTCTATGGAATCTTATTTTGGTTTTTTGACATCTAGTTGATACAATTCTTCTAGACCTACTGGATGTCTCACTTTCCTCTAGCCTTCCTAAAATCCCCTCGCTCGAGGAAGACAGATCGGACAAATACCTGTTTGGTTCTACCTGCACCATTGGAAAAAAGTTTAGATTTGACCACAAGGCATAGCACCTCTTAAAAGTTGACATGTATCGCCTTTTATAATTTTACTTGATCCTCATTCCCTTTGTCAACATGAAGGCATTCAAGTGATGATCGGAAGACGACCTATTTATCTTTCTTAAGAGTAGAAAGTCATGTAATATTTATGAGTTGTTTTTTACTATTTGATTTAATGCTACATCACACACGTAACACACATGTAGCACACATGAAACACTACACATACACATTACAAGATCTCCTCTAATGCTACAAGTCCTGGCTACTTAACGAAAACTATTTACCACATATTTGATTACCTTAGTGTAGACGTTTCCTGTAATATACTCAGAAGAGTTACTTTCATAAATGACTGTGCCTCTTAGAGGCCAGTCAACTCTAGGAACCAAGTGACCCTATGATAGGGCTAGTACAAACGAGAGAGAGAGAGATGACTAGGCTATGGTATGGTCAATCAAAGAAATTCAGTGATAGTAAAAAGGCTCAGTACAAAGACCAACCAGTAAGGTACCAGTAAAAAAAAAAGAATAGGTATAAAGACTCACAACCCTTGGGACTAAGGGGGTGTACATGACTACCTCAAATGTGGACAAACTACCATAGTTATAACCACAAGACCAAAAACATAAAAGGAGGTCCAAATCGATATATGCAATATCTCCTTGTAACTACCTCATATATGCGATAGCTCCTTGTAACTACCTCTTGAAACTCAAATAGTACCACCAAAAGGTATGATATCATGCAATCTTCCAAAATAAGGTCAGGAGGGTGGTATCCAGTAAGGTACAAGTAAAAAAAAAAAGAATGGGTATAAAGACTCACAACCCTTGGGACTAAGGGGGTGTAAATTACCTCAAACGTGGACAAACTACCATAGTTATAACCAGAAGACCAAAAACATAAAAGGCGGTCCAAATCAATATATGCAATATCTCCTTGTAACTACCTCATATATGCAATAGCTCCTTGTAACTACCTCTTGAAACTCAAATAGTACCACCAAAAGGTATGATAGCATGCAATCTTCCAAACTAAGGTCAGGAGGGTGGTACGAAGTGGGTATAAAGAAACATAAAAATTTGGAGAAAGTGGGTGTACCTCAAATGTGGACAAACTACCATAGTACCCACAAGACCTAAAACATAAAAGGTGGTACAAATCAAATGATATCCCAATATCAGTAAAACACCCAAAAGGTAAAAGGCAAGGTACCACAAAAATATTATCGACAAAATGAAAGGACCATAAGACAATCGACCAAGGTGGGGTACAACCATTCATCTCTCTCTCAAATGTACCATTGTTCCATATAACTTGAAAGACCATCATCACAGTAAACAGAAAAGTCCACACGGGTGATGTGATCACGTGGTCCTCTAGACTACTCCTACGGTCAAGCGTTAGTGGCTCCATGAAGGGGGGTTCAGTCCCTTCAGAAGACCATCTAACTCAACCATCTCGAAGACCTAGGAGAAGAGGACATCACACATCATCAAATACGTATTGGTAACTACTGTGTATGAACTCAAAAACCCTAAAGCAACCGAGCGTGCAAAAGGGGAGCTATGAAAAGACAAGGCTCGCAGGCCAAAAAAACAAGCTCAAAAAACTATACTGGGACCGATGTCACAGTAAGCGAGCTGAAACAAAAGTGGCCAGAATGCCAACAAGTAGCACTAAAAAGAAAAAGACCCTCTAAAAAGGTGAAAATGCAAGCAAACTTCCTAACTAGGAGCTGGAGACCTCGACAAATCGTATCCTTCGCAAGGTGATGAAATCCAAGTCGAACAATACGAAGTGAGAGACCGAATTTGAAGGATATCCCTCTACCGAAAGGGATCCTGGGTAAAAGAGCCATAGTAGAAAAGTCACTAAGCTACCTCGTTCATGACATGTTGGAAAAGGTTTTCGGCACTTCTGCCTTATCACCCTTGTATCACTAGTATGGTGGCCGGAGAATACAAGGAAGACAATGATCGATGTTGCCTTAGGGCTAAGTGGAGTGCGGAATTCCACATAGTCCGTCCGGTTCTCGATCTCGCGGTGGTTTAACCCTTGAAACAACAGGAGGCCCCTCCACAAACTGGTGTATGACCGTGTCAACAAATACTAGAGGATTTTGGTTTCCTAGAGGACAACAACTATGTCTCAGATGATAATGACAAGGGGGAATTATTTGGATGCCTATCCCCGGGGTCCTACCTAACTACCAAATTCTTTTGATTTCCTCAAGTGAGGTTATGGTGTGTTCAGTTAGGGGGTGTAAATTTTAGTGGTTGTATTACTCAATCGGGTGATGGAAGTGAAACTCATGGTGTGATAACTGACTCAAACCATGCAAATGCATATGAATAAAATAAGCCTTTCCTTTCAATGAATGCTAGCTAAGGTAAGGAGAGAATTCTTTCAAACTATAACTACTCTTTCAAATTAAATGAATGCAACAAGTGTTCAAGTTCATTCATGGGACCTCAAGGAGAGCTTCAGATATACTCAAGTCATGCAAATTAATTCATCACATAAAACAAAGTGATAATAAATATAAGGAATTGTACATATCCATGTTCATAATTCTCTAGGAACACTTATAACATTATTCAATAATTGCACGGGCGGAGGTCACAGTTGGAGCCAACTACATATTTTCCCCAGTTATACGTGGACTTTAAGTAGCATTTGTCGGTATGCTGTGCATGCAGACAATAGTTTAAATGATGAAATGACATACACACTACTTGTACCAAGACCGAAACTTTAATTAGAATTGCTATCTATGGTGGACACGTGTGCTAGTTTTAATTTCTAAATTAGCTTTCTGAAAGTATAAATGCATGTGACTTCTTCTTCTAGGTAGTTATAAGCTACCATGGCACTTTGGAGCTTATGTTCTATGGAAAGCTTAAACCCTAATTCTGTAGTGACATTTTCCAAGCTGTCGAATTCAGGACATCGTCCAAGCCATCGAACTCAAAAATCATAGATTCCCTTGACGAGAATCAAGAAAATAATGAAATTGGATGATCTACAGAGGCTCATTTATATTATATGCATTATTGGTCATTTAGCTTGTAGGGGAAAGGACAGTCCAAGATTTCATGTATTTTATGGCATTGCAAGACTCCGGAATGAATTTTATCCAGATTTTGGAAAAAAAATGTCCAAAAACATATAGGTAGGGGAGGACTCATGAGGATGAAGGGATTCTGCATGGGCCATCAACAAAACTAGCAGCTGTCATCTGCAAAAAAGTATTATCATAGATTCTGAATAGGTAAGAACATTGGTCACTGAATCAATTCTAATATATCATCTTCAACCATTTCTCTCATACCCATACAATCCATTGTCCTCAATGCGAAAATATCTGCATCAATGACAACACCCAACACTAATAGATATGCACGGCCTGGCCAATTACTTGTGATGATTGCATGGTATCAATCCCCTTGTCAAATTTGTCACTGCATTTCCTTGCAATACCCAATTGGATTTTTCCACCATAAATGCCTCATACATGCTCTCAGATAAGTACTGAGGAGGAATGTTGCTCATAATGTGTTACCTATCATGATATAAAGTAGAATACATTGATTAGGAACAACAGGCGCAGCCATGGCAACAAATGCTCTCTTGGTCAAAACATTATGTCTCTATTATTCACACAAAGTTTATCATTGAATTATTTAGATTAAATAGATGGTAATTGCTTCTCTTATATCTAAAATTTGACTATGTGCTTGGTAGGGAGAGGATTTTTTTTTTTGCCATGCTCTTTCATTGTAATACTAGCACCACCATTGTTGATTGTCAGAAACTTCAGTGTTTAACCAAATGTTGGTTACAGAGCACACAAGACCCGAACTCTGTAGCCATTAAGTGTGTGTAAATTATTTTACTGTTAGGAAAACATAGCAATCAAATTTTGTTCATGTTTTCCAATGATGCTCTCTTGGTCAGTATGTTATGTCGCTATTATTGGCCCAAAGTTTATCTTTCAATTATTAAGCTTAATTAGATGGTAATTGCTTCTCTGGTATCTAAACTTTGACTATGTTGTTGGTAGGGAGAGACTTTTATTATTATTATTTTTCCATGCCCTTTCATTGTAATACTACCACCGCCATTGCTAATTCGTGGGAACTTCAACGTTTAACCAAATGTTGGTTACAGAGCACACAAGACCCAATATCTGTAGTTGTTCTAATGCTAACAACATCCATCGAAAATGTCATGTGTAAATTATTTATTGTTAAAAAAAACATTGCCATTGCTAACTGGTGGTAACTTCAGTGTTCAACCAAATGTTGGTTACAGAGCACACAAGACCCAATATTTGTCGCCATTCCAATATTGAGAACATCCACCGAAAATGTGTGTAAATTATTTTAGTGTTAAAAAAAATGTAATATGTATGGTGTGCATTTAAACATACAAATATGGATGTGAAATTACATGATTTATGATTTTATTGTAGTGAAATGTTTAAATTCAGTCCTTTTTGCTACAACTTTTTCTCATTGCAATTGAGTACCTTTGTAGCCCACATGGCACAAGTAGCTTGAGTGGTGATAAATGTAGGAAACTCCCTCACCAATTAAGAAATGTGCAATGGAAAATAACTACACAACAACACATCTTTGGCTTTATGAATGATATGGAATCCTTGCACTGGGGTGATTAAAGCTGTGAAAACATGAGTAGAAAGCGGCGAAACCAATAATTGAAAATAGATTTGATTATACAATAAGAAGGAGTTCAATCGTAATAAGAAAAGAGTGAATAGGCCAAAGAGACTGGAAAATCTGAATGAGTGAATTAGTGTATAGAAAAACAAGACACAATAAGGAACAATAAATTGAAAGAAAGCATGGCCATGGACAGAAGAAAAATTGCTTTAAAAAATGGCCACTCAATTTAGCACCTAAATGGAAAAGTCTCGATCTACTACTGCTATCAAGTGCAACTTCAGAAGAGAAGCACCACTGTCACCTTAGTGCTTGACTTTCCTCTTTTAGGCCAACTCTCAAGGCCAAGTAAATCCTCCCTATGGGTTGATTGGATATTTGGTTTTGGGAGAGATAAGGGAAAAGAGATCAACTTGCTTTAGATGTGAAGCATGAATTGTTAAGTTAATTTCCCAAAGTAAGCATTCAATCACTTTGAACTTGTAATGAACAACAGATTAAACACTGAGAAGATTGTTGACAGCCACCAGGGATCAACAACGTATGCCCCAGCAAGGCCCATAGGCTCAGAGTAGAGGCCAAAGACAGATTGGATAGTTCTGTTCCTATGGATACTGATTCTGAAGATAAGCATAATGACGGGGTTGGAACTAGTGGATTGTCTCTTGAAAATATGAGTAATGAACGCTTTCTAAAATTAAGCATTTCACATGCCATGGTGTTTGTGCATCTGGCAATGGAAAATCCAGAAACTTGTAGAATATTTGTTGAGAAAAAGGGCATTGAAGCCCTTATGAGGTTCTTGACTCTTCCAAGTATTCCGCTATCTTCAAAAGGGATGTCTGTAGCTGTGCACATGGTTGCAGTTTGCAAAGCATTCACACAACAACACTCAGTTGCCCATGCAAGGGTATTTTGTGCTCATCTGAACGAACATCTCAAGACTACATTAAATGTTTTGGATCATGTTGCAGGGACTAATTTATTAGCTGCAAAATATGGACTGAATCGGAAAGTAATTTCGTGCTTGTTTGTGGTACAATTTTTTGTCTTTCTAGTTGATGATACTAAAGAGAATCGATGGTTGGTAGCATTAATGACAGTTTGGAAATGATAGCAAGGATGTGCTTCTTGATATTGGGATGATACATCAAGAAATACTATGGCAAGTTGCACTTACTGAGGATTCAAAGGCGCTGCTAAAGAAAGATGATGGCAATGTTTCCAGCAGTGTCAAAACTGATTTGGATGCGCATGCAATGTTTCTCATTCTGATGAAGGCCCTTCCAGAATCAAAACGCAAGGCAATAAGAAAAAGTCACTACATTCTTTTTGCTATGAGATATTAAGGTCATTTTCAGTTCATATAAGTCATTTGTTTTCAGAACTAGGAAAAATGAATTGTCAGTCCTGCTTCCAAATTTGTAGCATCTACATTTTCAACCATCTTTCTGGTTGATGAGAAGCATAATAGCTTCCGTGGGAAATGACAAAGAGGTGAGGGTGCCTAATCTTGTGAGCTCTTTGGACCTTTCTCAAAGGGTAAGTTCTACATTCAATGGAGGAGATCATAATAGAAGGGTATGGCCACATAAGTGCCATCACGGGGGTTCTGATTCACACACAAGAAATGCCTAGAGTGGCAAATTTTTAGGCAGTGGTGTTCTAGTTTTCCCAACTGGTATGAATTCTGGCATCCCGAGGCTAGATATGTGGGTTGTATCTGGAGAGCCTCATCCACAAGGCGTTCATGGATTTCCAGTGGTAGGGACTCCAATAGCTTGTAGCTTATAGCTTGCGTTTGAATAGTTTATATGGGTGAAGACAAACTTGCAATAACAAATGAATGCATTGCAATAACATTGTTTACCACAAGAAAAACAAAATTACAATACCAAATTAGAGATTTATTCTCTGGATTGGACCCCATAAAAATTAGGGATTTGGGAGGCGCCATTGCTTCTTCTCGGAGTTGCTCCACTCTGGATCAGTCTCAAATGCATGGCCACAATCCCAATTTCCATGAATAGGCTCAATATCCTCTGCTAACAGCTCAATACTGGACTCAAATGCAGGGAACCACAATCCAAATTTGCATGTGCAGGGTGAATATCCTCTTCTCACAGCTCAACAAAGGTCACAGAAAGGTCACCGCGGGAGGTAGCATACATGGTCCGCAGAAGAACGGTCTTGCGGGGAGGTAGCAGAAAGGGTTTAGGGAAAAAACTGTCGCGGGAGGTATCGGCAGCACACATCGTGGGAGGTATCAAGCAGGTAAGTTTTTTATTTGGTATGTATTTTTTATTTTTTTATATATATCTATTATATAGTTTTTTTTTGTTATATATCTATTATATTTTGTTTTTTTATTATGTATTTATATATAATGTTTGTTTTTTGTTATTATTTGATTTAGTTTTTGTAATTTTTTTATTCAATACAAAATATATATATATATTTTTATCATTTTTAATATAATATTTATATATTAAATTCAAAAAAATACAACAAATAATACAAACAATAACACAAATAATTAAAAATTTAACCACAAGAGGATCGAAATATAATCAATCTAGGTTATTTTTGTTTAGAGGTTAAACGAAGATCTTATATCAAGCTATTTTACTTGTATAGAGATGTATTTTCTTAGACATACCAGGACTTGAAGGTGTATGACACAATAATTATTCAATAGGTGATACCATTGAAGAAAACAACTAATCCCTTTTAATAAAAGATGTGAAAGGTTCATCCATCATTAGAACCGTTGATGCAAAAGGATCAGTTGAAGAAGTTGCTAGATGCAAACATTATGTTTCCAATGCACCATTAGCCATGAATTGAAAACCTTGTACATGTTAAGGAACAAGAGTGGTGAAAATAGGCCTTGTGTCAATTTTAGAAACCTTAAGTAAGCATAAGAGAAATATAATTATCGAGTTCCACCTATGAGTCAATTTTGAAACTTGTAATGAGATCTGAAATGCTCACTCTAGGATGTATTTTTGGGATCTAATCAAGTTCTTGTCTCAAATGAAGATAGATCGAAAATTGCTTTCAACACCAAATGGAGCAATTCATGTGTAATGGATATAGCTTTCATAGGCCTTATAAATCAAAATGTACTTGTCTATATGGACAATATTGAAATTAAAGCTATTTTTAATAGATGTAGAAAATATGGGATCACACTACATCCCAATAAAACCATTTTCATTATTGCATAAGGAAAATTACTTGGGCATATCATATCAAAATACATGATATTGGTATATTCAAAAAGAATAAAACCTATAACATTCTATCCCATTGCCACACAACAAGGCATTGATGTAATCATTCTTTGGGATGATCAATTTGATAAGGTGTTCTGGATTTGACTTCATTGAAATCCTCAAACCCTTAAAAGATGATTAAGAAGGATGCATGATTTTATAAACTAAGGTTTAGAAATTAAGACAACTATTGCTACCACTCCATCCTTAAACAAATTAATCCAAACTTTGATTATTATTTTTACCTCTATGATAAAAGGAGTGAATGCCCAATATCATTTATGAGCATGAGAATACAAGATGTTAAATTAAACTATATTTAATGATTAAAAAACAAATCTATGTTATGCATTTGCAATATCTAATCACTCCCTTTTGTCACACTCAATGTAGGTGAAAGGAGTGATTTTCCAATGTCATTTATTAGTAGAAAGATTACATGATGTTGAATTAAACTAAGCTAGTGATTAAAAACACATGAATAAGTTATGCCACTCTCTTTTGTCACACTCACTCATAAAGAACTATCTAGTGATTAAAAACACATGAATAAGTTATGCCACTCTCTTTCGTCACACTCACTCATAAAGATGAATTATGAAAGCAGTGACTTTCCAATATCATTTATCATTTATGAGCACATAATTACAAGGTGTTCAATCAAATTACCAAGTGGGCATAAGTTGCACGATGACGATGATGATGATGATGAAGAAGATGATGTTGGTGGTGATGACAACGACAATGATGATGATGACGATGATGAAGATGATGGTGATGATGATGATGATGATGACGATGATGTTGGTTGTGATGACAACGACAATGATGATGAAGACGAAGATGATTACGATGATCATGATGATGACTATGATGATGATCAAGATGGGGATGATGATGATGATGATGATGTTGGTGGTGATGACAATGACAATGATGAAGATGATGATGATGATGACAATCATGAAGATGATGATGATGACAATGATGAAGAAGATGATGATGAAGACGATGATGAAGACGATGATGAAGAATGTCTATCTAAGATGATGAAGAATTTGTTTTTTGTCATTATGATGATGATGACGATGATGTTGGTGGTGATGACAACGACATTGGTGATGAAGATGATGATGAATATGATGGTGATGATGACGATGATGACGATGATGTTGGTTGTGATGACAATGACAATGATGATGAAGACGAAGATGATTACGATGATCATGATGATGACGATGATGATGATCAAGATGGGGACGATGATGATGATGATGATGTTGGTGGTGATGACAACGACAATGATGAAGATGATGACGATCATGAAGATGATGATGATGACGATGATGAAGACGATGATGAAGAATGTCTATCTAAGATGATGAAGAATGTGTTTTTTGTCATTATGATGATGATGACGATGATGATGACGACGATGATGATGATGACGATGATGTTGGTCATGATGAATGTGATGATGATCACGACTACGATGAAGATGATGGTGATGATGATGATGATGACGATGATGTTGGTGGTGATGACAACGAGAATGATGATGAAGACGAAGATGATTACGATGATGATGATGATGACGATGATGATGATCAAGATGGGGACGATGACGATGATGATGATGATGTTGGTGGTGATGACAACGACAATGATGATCACAATCATGAAGATGATGATGATGACGATCATGAAGATGATGATGATGATGAAGAAGATGATGATGATGATGATGATGATGATGATGATGATCCTGGTGATCATGATGAAGATGATATTGATGATCAAGCAGTACGCCATTTGGGGTAGCATGATAATTGTACTGCATTTCCTTAATTATAAGCTTCTCTCTGTTTCGAGAATCATTTAATATTCTCTACTAAACAGGGCCAACCACGTGAAGGTGGAAACTCTTATGGCCCCTCCCCTTGTTAGGATATTTAGACACTTAGGAGTTAGTTAAGATCAACTTGTGTAATATATCCGTTAGGGATAGTGTGTTTCTTTAGTATGCATTAGTATGCATTTGTAAATACTTAATCCGACGGTCACGATATGTTTCCGACATAGAGTGATCCGACGGCTCAACTTCTCTTAGATCAAACCTAACCTTGATCCGTGGCTTAACACCCGATTGGTCCATGATCTCTATTTAAAGAGCATGGAGGGTCATTGTTTAGTTGATCGATTATGAGAAGCTCATTTGTAACCTTCTTTCTTTGCATAATAAATTGTCCCGTAGAAGCTATTTGGCCGGGGCCGTGGAGTGTTTCCCTCAAAAGGGTTTAAACCACGTCAAAACATCGGTGTGTTGATCTGTGATCTGTTTGTGTGAAGTGGTTGCTCTTGGTGTTCGGTCCTTTGGTAGTACCCTGTGTACCCGAACATGGTATCAGAGCTTTTATGAAGTGCCGCTTCCGGTTATGATCTAGATCTTGAACTGCTGTTGCCGAAACTCGAAAGGGTTTCTAGTTCTGGTATTTCTGTGCATTTCTGGGCTGTGGGAGGTGTTCCATTGCGTCCGGAGCGTCGTTTCCATTGGGAAATAGTTTTCGTTTGATCGAAAACGGTTCCCGGTTGCTCCAGAAACGCGTTTTTCATCAGATCTGAAGGTATAATATTACAGTGACGCATTTTTTTTATTTCGTTTTTGAAAAGAGAAATCTCATATTTCATTTTTTTTTACTGTTAGATTTTTTTTGGTTCGGATTGTTGCTTTCCCGTCTGCGTATGCTCTTTGCCGTGAACCTTGAGCGATCTCGGCAAATCAGAAACAGAAAGGGAAAGGGTTTTTTCGGCTGCGTATGCTCTTTGCCGTGCACTTTGCGCGATCTCGGCAAATCAGAAACAGAGAGAAAACGTAGACTTTCCGGGCAAGCTAACAAGATCTAACTTCCAGAAAAAGTTTTTTTGTTTCGTTTTGTGGTTTGTTTTGCAGGAAAAAGGGCAAGCACGCAAACCGAGCAAGAAGAGTAAAAAAAAAAAAAAAAAAAAAAAAAAAAAAAAAAAAAAAAAAAAAAAAAAAAAAAAAAAAAAAAAAAAAAAAAAAAAAAAAAAAAAAAAAAGCCCTCTTCCTCATTTCCATATTTTACATACATTTTAAACTAGCTCACTTGGTCCAAAGTTGCTTTATTCCTTAATAGGTCTTGAGTTCAAGTCTTAGGAAGTTACTTTTTAAAAAAAAAAAGTGCATGCAATTTCTATTTTCAAGTTACTTTATTGTAAAAGTGCATCTCACTTAAATAATAAAAAATAAAGATACAAGTGAGTCACTTAAGCTTTTTATTTATTGTTGCACTATTTAAAAGTAATATCATTGTAAAAGTGAAATCACTTATTTTACAAAAGTGATTCACTTAAAAGCAACTTTTTTGTAAAGTGATTGTCAAAAGGTTCATCTTGGGAAGAGGGGGGTTCTTTTTTTTTGCTGGACATTCTCTAGCTGCCACGTCACTATTGAGGACATCTTCAACAGTTTCTTTGTTCAAGCATAACTTCATCATACAGAGTCCGTTTTCAGTGCCGTTTTTTTTGAAACCGCCTATTTTTTTCGAGCTCTTCACATACAGACTATTGGTTTCTGCTTTTACAGCCATTAATTTACAAATATGGCCGCCCTTTGTGATATTCTACTTAACAGTTCCAACTATTTCTCATGGAAATCTCGTATGGAGGATGTTCTACGAAGTAGGGGACTTTTCAGAATTACAACAGGGCAAGAAAAAGAACCCACTGATGATGATAAGAAAATAAAATTGGCAAATAGATGTGATGAAGCTCGTGGATTGATTGGGATGTCAATCTCTACTGATTTGCGATTCCACATATCTGGAATTGATGAACCTAATGCTGCTTGGGACAAGTTGGAAACTGTGTTTGGTAAACACAATGAAATTCGAGGTCACCAACTCGAAAATGAGTTGATTTCTTTAAATCCAAGTGACTTTTCATGCATTCAAGATTATTTATCTAAGTACAAAACTCTCAAGCTCTTATGTGCAGAATGTAAGATTGAGAGGGAAGACAAACAATGCATTTATCATATTCTTTCCAAACTTGGACCTGCATATTCTGTTTTTGTATCTACATTTTACTCCATGAAAGCGTCATTGAATGCAGCTAGCTATCAAGAGCCTAGTCTTGAATCCTTTTGTGATTCCTTGATTAGAGAACAAGATAAACTCATTCATCTTGGAATAATCAACAATGCAGATACATCTGGGAAAGCCTTATTGTCCCAACAGAAAGAAAAGTCCAAGCCTCCCAAGAAACAAAATTTTCGCAATAATAAGTCAAACAAGGGTCCAAAACCCTCTCAGTCAGCTCCTTCTTTAAAAAATGACAAAGGATCCAAGCCAAAAGGTAAGAAGACTGAGCGTCATTGCAACTATTGCGGGAAAGATAATCATGATGAATCTAAGTGTTTCAAGAAGATGGCATCCTTGGAAGCAGCAATGAAGAAGCACCACATCAGCCTAGATTCGCCTTCAGAATCTGCCTCTCATGGACATGCACTTTGTGCTTCTGGTTATTCTTATAATGCATCTTCTTCTTCTACTTCAACTGAATGGCTCATTGATTCTGGAGCATCTTATCATATGGCTAAGGATCAAGCCATCTTTTCTATGCATGAATGCAACACCAAACAAATATTTGTTGGTGATGATAGATCTCTAAGTGTTGTAGGAGCTGGAACAGTTCCAGTAGATAATGGTCATTTTAGTGATGTACTATGTGTTCCAAGAATTTCCTGCAATTTGTTATCAGTCTATCAGATCACTCATTCTGGTGAAGGTAAAACTGTGACCTTTACACCTCACCAAGTTGTAATCAAGGATTTTAAAGATCCTCAACAGGTTCTAGCTACCGGAATTGTTGATGATATTACCAGGTTGTACAAGTTTAACAACTTTGGGTCATCACCTTTCCCTTCAGTTTTTGTTGCTCATAGTGATAACTTGAGCAAACTTTGGCATGAGCGATTTGGTCACTTAAATTATCGCTCATTGCAACAACTATGTAAAGAAAATATGGTGACAGGTCTTCCGATGGTATCTTGCAGAGATGGTGTTTGTTCCGGTTGTGTACTCGAAAAACATCATCGGGACAGTTTTGACAAACGTGCCTCTTGGCACGCCTCGGTTCCCTTGGAGCTTGTGCATAGTGACTTGTGTGGTCCTCTTCCATCTGCTTCCTTTTCTGGTTTCAAGTATTTCTTAACTTTCATTGATGATTACACCAGACGCACTTGGGTTTATTTCCTAAAACTTAAGAGCGAAGTATTTAACATGTTCTTGGCCTACAAGGCCCTTGTTGAAAAACAATCTGGTCATCAAATTATCAAGTTAAGATCTGACAATGGAGGAGAATATGTTAACAAACAGTTCACTACTTTCTGCACTGAACAAGGCATCCAACAACAACACACTGTTCCATATACACCACAACAAAATGGTGTAGCTGAGCGGAAGAACCGCACTTTAAAAGAAATGGCAAATTGTATGATCCAATCTAAGGGACTAAGTCTTCAATTTTGGGCTGAAGCCATAAATTGTGCAAATTACATAGTTAATCGCACCCCCACAAAAGCATTACAAGGTATAACACCGGAAGAAGCATGGAGTAAAGTTAAACCTGATGTAAGTCACTTTCGTGTGTTTGGTAGTGAAGCATGGGCTCACATTCCGGATGAAAAACGGAAAGCATTGCAGCCTAAAAGTGAAAAGTGCATATTTGTTGGATATTCTGAAGATGTAAAAGGTTATAGACTTCTTCAACCACCTTCTCATGCTATAATCATTAGAAGAGATGTTAAATTTGATGAAAATATCTTGGCCTGCGAGCCAACTCGGCGAGTGTGCCATCTTTGGCCTGCGAGCCTGATTCGGCGTTTGTGCCTTCTTCTTCTTCTTCCAACTTCCTTGACAGGTTTCCAACTCCAGTTTCTGATGATGATAGTGAGGATGAAAATCCACCTCCGCCTGCTCATGTTCCTCCAGTTGCACCAGCACAAGTGCTTCCTCGATGGGTCCGTTCAACATGTGAAGCAGCTGGTGATCTTGCCGGTGATCCTAGAGATCAACGTCGAACACGTTCTCAGTTTCAGCGAGCCTCTTCTCTTTTGGCTCAAGTTTCCGAGAATCATGATCCAGAAACTTTTGCAGAAGCTTCAGGGAATCCAGATTGGGATGCAGCCATGGATGAAGAATATCGTTCCTTAATGGCGAACGATACTTGGGATCTTGTACCTCTTCCAAAAGGAAGAAAACTTGTCAGATGTAAATGGGTCTACAGAACTAAGTATGCATCAGATGGAAGTGTTGAAAGACTTAAGGCAAGGTTAGTTGCCAAAGGTTTTTCTCAAGTTGAAGGGATTGACTACAATGAAACCTTTTCTCCCGTCGCCAAAATGAACTCCATCCGCCTTGTTCTTTCCCTTGCAGCCTTACACAACTGGGAAGTCCATCAAATGGATGTCAAGTCTGCCTTCTTACATGGTGATTTACAGGAGGAAATTTACATGGAACAACCTCCTGGCTATGTTCAGAATAACTCTAGCCTTGTCTGTCGCCTTAAGAAATCCTTATATGGCCTTAAGCAAGCTCCTAGAGCTTGGTATGCCAAAATGGATAACTTTCTCCTTGACACTGGTTTTTCTAGATGCCATTCTGACCCCAATGTCTATACCAAGAAAGTAGGAAACCATCTCATCATACTTGTTCTATATGTTGATGACCTTATTCTTACTGGTAGTGACCCTAAGCTTATAACCCATGTGAAATCCAGTCTTAAACAAACTTTTGAAATGTCAGACTTAGGACATTTGCATTATTTTCTTGGTCTCCAAGTTCTGCAAACCAAAGAAGGAATCTTTCTTTCTCAGTCTAAGTATGCTTGTGACCTTCTTCGTCGCTTTCACATGGAAGATTGTAAACCAGCCCCTTCTCCCTTCCAGTCTGGAGTCAAACTTTCTGCCACTTGTACTTCACCTGAAGTAGATGCCACATTGTATCGTCAGCTTGTTGGTAGTCTTTTATACTTGACTCATTCCCGTCCTGACCTTTCCTTTGCCGTTGGTCGAGTTGCCCGTTATATGCAGACACCTCATGAAAGTCACTGGAAAGCAGCTAAAAGAATACTTCGATATATTCGAGGTACAGTTCAGTTTGGGATTCATTACAGTACAGGGGGGAAACCTTTGTTGGTTGGTTTCACTGATTCAGATTGGGCCGGCGATCCTGATGATCGAAAGTCTACTGCAGGTTATGTTTTCAGTCTGGGATCTGGACCTATTACTTGGGCTTGTAAGAAACAACAAGCTCTTGCTCTTTCTTCAGCAGAGGCAGAATATCGAGCAGCCGTCAATGCCAGTCAGGAAGCTTTATGGCTTCGACAGATCCTTTCAGAGTTTGGATTCGAGCAGCAGCAGCCTACTCCACTTTGGTGCGACAATCAAAGTGCCATCAAGCTTGCCAAAGATCCAGTTCTACATCAACGCAGCAAACACATTGAGCTACATATGCACTTCATCAGAAATCTTGTTCATGATCGTGTTCTTGAAGTGCTCTTTTGCCCTACAGATGATCAAGTTGCAGACATCTTCACCAAGTCTCTTACAGAAGCGAAGTTTTCTAAACTTCGATCTATGTTAGGAGTTCAGGAACTTGTCATTAAGGGGGGATAGGCTCTAATGCCTCCTTCCTTCTCCTAATAGTGTCACTTTTGTAAATCCTTCAATCCTATCCCAAGTTGTTCTTAAGGGAGGATGTTAGGATATTTAGACACTTAGGAGTTAGTTAAGATCAACTTGTGTAATATATCCGTTAGGGATAGTGTGTTTCTTTAGTATGCATTAGTATGCATTTGTAAATACTTAATCCGACGGTCACGATATGTTTCCGACATAGAGTGATCCGACGGCTCAAATTCTCTTAGATCAAACCTAACCTTGATCCGTGGCTTAACACCCGATTGGTCCATGATCTCTATTTAAAGAGCATGGAGGGTCATTGTTTAGTTGATCGATTATGAGAAGCTCATTTGTAACCTTCTTTCTTTGCATAATAAATTGTCCCGTAGAAGCTATTTGGCCGGGGCCGTGGAGTGTTTCCCTCAAGAGGGTTTAAACCATGTCAAAACATCGGTGTGTTGATCTGTGATCTGTTTGTGTGAAGTGGTTGCTCTTGGTGTTCGGTCCTTTGGTAGTACCCTGTGTACCCGAACACCCCTCCCCTCTCATCACTCTCAATTCCCCAATATAACCGAAAAAATATCTATGTACAAAAAAATAAATGTCTTTTCTCATTCATACTAAGTAACAAGAAAGGTTTCTAATTTTAACATACAGGAAAATGGAAATTAGCTAAGAAACAGTTAATAATTTATTATTAGTAATGCATACCTGATCATAGACTTCAATGGGATTCATCATCTTCTTCATCTGAGTATTGATCGCCTGTACTATCATTCGATGATCCAGATTCAACATTGTAAAGATTGGCCATATCATCATCGTCGTCGATGTCAGTTACGTCGATCATCATGTCATCGTCGATATCATCTTCATGGACATTGTCTGAATATACGTCATGATCCGATTCAAGAAGTTCTTCGACATCTTCTTTTGGAACAGGAATATCATCTAAGTACTCAAGTTGATCATGATCATCTTCAACGACATCTTCTTCTTCGAGAACGTCTTCATTACGGCCTTCATCTACGTTATACTTTACCGGTCTTCCCCTTGGATCGTGTCTCACAGCAAATGACCAACCCGCTCTACCTGGAACCTCAGAGTAAAATACCTATTCACATTGGGTTGGAAGAACATAGGGCTCCGTTCCTGGCTCAAACAACCTTGTATTTACCATGGTAAAACCATTATCATGTTTAATAATTGTTCTATTGGGATCACGTTGATTCAATCGACACCTGTACCATTTGACAACGAACAGAAATACCTTGAAGGAGTTAAATTCGTACTGAAGAATGTCTTCCAGATACCCATAGTATCGATTTTCAGATAGTTCTGGATGTCTGTCACTTCTAGAAGAAACATTGGTCACCTCAAAGACTGCAGATATCCCACAATCAGATGTTTTCTTTGTTTCATCCAACTTTTTGATGTGATATCTACATCCATTGCACCACATAGCCTTATGGTGTTTTACCTAGTACAACAAGCCATACAGGAAAATATTACATAATGACACCATATTTATGATAAAGTAGTCATGCATGTTTATTATAATGCCATAAAAGGAAAATAACAAGCGTGACGTACAATGACAATATTTAAAAAAAAAAAATAGTGCCGTTGATTAGTATTCTTACTTGCTTATCTTTTAAACCTCTTGCTAAATCAATTTCCCTTTGTGTTAGATTGGTGTCTCCATTGCGATGTGCAGCTTTAACCAATGAAGCCACACCTTCCCATGATATTCCATGACTAGATTGTTCACATTTTTTGATCCATACCTTCATCCAGTCAAGATTGTTTGCGATGTATAAATGAATTGCATCCCACTCTCGACCAACTGTTTGATGACAATAAAATTAAAATTCAATGAAAAGGTATATTAGTCACTTAAAAAAGTATATAATTACAGTATAAAATGATGCAAAATACTAAATAAAAAAATAGAATATATATGTATGATATATAAACATAAAAATCACCAGTGAAATGTGTTATATTACCTTTCACCTTCCTCGATCTACCTTTCCCCTTCGGGTACTCCCCTTCGAAATCTTTTTTGGAGTCTGGATCACAAATGCGACGTAAATTGAGCTTTGACGCCAATATAGGAAGATATTCACTAATGTACATCATGTTTTGGTATACCATATATCCTTCCATCATAGAACCCTCAGCATATGCTCGTTGTCTGACCAAACCCTTCATAAATTTCAAGTGCCTCTCAACCATCCACATGGACCTTGAGTGCGCAGGTCCACACAGTTCAATCTCCTCAACTTGGTGTATGAGGTAGTGTTCCTGTGCGTTGAAAAATGCTGAAGGTAGATGCTTCTGCATTTCACACATGAGATGAGGAATTTCTCTCCTCCAATACTTTATGTCTTCTTATGGAATTCTTTAGATGACAACCATCTACAAGTGACATGACAACCCAATCAAGAGATTAAAGAAAAAAGTCATTATATTACGTAACATGAATTAGATAATGAAAATCAAATTAAGAATAAGTTCTATGTTGAATTAAACAAACAATAAGCACATGGAAAAATCACCACTTACCTCATGTATTTCCCGAGACTATATATTATTTGCTTGACATTGTTGTCAAAGTTGTCCAGGATAGAGAGAGGTAGAACATACTGTAACAATAATATACAAATAGTTTCAGTATATCGAATAAGAGTACTAGAAAAAGAAAAAGAAAATTTATTAAATGCATACCATATTAATTATTACCTTCATGAAGACATGCCAATTGTGCGTTTTCACCCCCGCGAAATCACCTCTCTTTGTTATGATATTCTTCATGTTCGCACAAAATCCGGTGGGAAATTTAATTTTTTGAATGACTTCTTTTACAACATTACTTTGCTAGTCCGTTAACATCCATGGAAGTGAGTTTATATTAATTTGCTCTCCGTTGCTATGAAATTAAATGACGTCTTTCATTGCATGGTTGTTATCTTGAATGTCTTTGCAAATTTTGACAATTTTTTCTTTGTCACTCCTTCCATCCAATATTCGCCATAATGTTTCAGTCACATTCTTTCCGATATGCATTGTATCAAATAGATGAGAAATTTGTAGGTGCTCATAGGAGGGCAACCTACTAAATTGTCTAGGATAACTTTTCATTCCTTGTGGAAGCCCATTAATGCCTTCATGATGATCACATGAACAACAATGATGAAATTAAATATTAAATCAATGTCAATTACAGTAAACAACACACAATATAATAAAATACAATATCTTCATATATATACAATGATTGATTATACGTACCTTGACGATTTCTATTATATTGCAACTTCCATAGCTGAGGTGTCATTCTCTTTGGTTTTAATGCAGTCTCTTGCTTGCCATTGAAAAGATGTTTTTCGGTAGTTCGATACTTGTGATTCTTGGAGAGGAAGTGCCTATACTCATCAAACACCTCCTTTCCTAAGCTTTTTGAACGATGAGATTTGATCTTAGGACCACAAACTGGACATGCAAATTTCCCCTTTGTCTGAAGACCTAAATAAAAAGATGGAATATCAATATTGTTTATTATAATTATATAAAAATGACTGGATATTTATTTAGAAAAACATGCATGCGTATTATATTAACTAGTAGTTTGTAAAATTAAATGCAACCAAAGAGGAACTTATAATTACATACCACAGAAATGGGTTAACCCTGGGGCATCATGTATTGTCCATACAAGCATTGCATGGAATTGGAATTGTCTTTTTCGTATTGGTCTAGATAAGTCATACATAGTGATGCCATTCCATAACTTCAGTAGCTCGTCAATAAGAGGTTCGATATATACATTCATATCTTTGACTTGGTACTTACCTGATTGATTTGAACATATAAAATAAATATTATGATTATGAGACGTACCATTTAGATATATAAACCATATTTCGCAATAGAAAAACTTTAAATATATATATAACATTATGAGAAAAAAACGACAAATGAGAAAATACCACTGCAATAAAAAAAAACTGCAGTGTTCGTACCTGGAATAATCTTCGACAACATTATGTGCTCCCTCTTTATTGTCAACCATGGAGGAATGTTGTTGTTGATAACAAAAATAGGCCACACCGAGTAAACAGATCTCATCTCTGCAAAAGGATTGACACCATCCGCTGCCAAAGAAATCCTAAGATTATGAGGTTCGTCTTTAAAGTGAAGCCATTTTTCCTCCATATCTGTAAATGCAGACCCATCTGCAGGCATCCGAATAATGTTGTCTTGAATTCTGTTCCGTGCATGGTAATCCATAAACTGCGCTATGTTTTTGCACCTGAACAGTTGTTGCAAACGGGGAATAATGGCAATATAATGTAGAACCTTGCGAGGCACCTTTTTAGTTACTTGATCTGTGTGATATCTATTGATATGACATTCAGGACATTCTGTTACAAATTCATTCTGGTTGTAATAAAGAACACGATCATCGGGGCATGCATGAATTGCTTCATACTGCATTCCAATTTCTTTCATGATGGCAGATAAATCTCGATATGTGCGAGGTAAAATATTTGACGGTGGTAACAAATATTAACCTATCATGCTACAACAAATTAAAATAAAAATCTAGTTAATATAATATAGAAATAATATTAATGAAACAAATTTCATCCGTAGTAATTTGACTTATATATGAATTAACAATAAAATACATGACAATCATATATATTTTGTGATGGAATATATTACATACCTTAACATCTGTGTGACTGATATGTTTGAAAGACCATTCATAACCTTCAAGTTCATTACCAACAATATAGCAAAGAGAAGATTTGTCTTGGAGCCGTCATAAAGGGGTTCGTATGCCTTGTCAAGAAGAGGTGTATCATGAATATCATCAAAATGTTCATCATTTTCATGATCATCATCATCCATTCCAACATTAAATGAATCATGGATCAAAGTATTTGTAAAATCATCTTCAACTATGTTATCAGTATCATCATCTTCTTCAATGTGATCATTAACTTGTTCTCCATTAATATTCATAGCTCCATGTTCCTCTGGTACTTGTTCTAGAAGCACTTGCTGATCCAAACAATATGTCGTAGGATGTCTTTCCTTTATAAATACATGAAACAATCAATAGATAAAAGTTAATATAAGAAATTCAAATGCAAAATGTAAACATTTCAAACACAAAATGTAAAAATTTATGTGATACATTAAAAATTTAACAAATTTTGTACCGTTGGGATGAAAAGAACAACGACCAATTGTACTGTTTGTCAAAAATAAGAAATATTATAATAATACATAAATTTACAAAAGCAATCAAAAAAAAAAAAAAATATAATGCAAAACTTACAAATGGATGGTATTCATGTCCCCCCTCGGCATTCCCATGCTCCCTACAATGTTTTGTGGCTGTTGTGATCAAAATTCTTCTCCTCTTAAAGCCCCTGCATTGATTACATGGACAATAGCATTTACCATCACCCCTTCTTTCAACTCCTTCCCACAATCTAGCAAGCAATTGTCGATTTTGTTCGTCTGGATCAGGAATATTCGTAGTTGACATTTTCTCGTAAAGAGCTTAAATGAAGATTATTGATCTTAGAAAATGAAGCTCCATAGTACTTTGCTCACTTGAATAACAAAAACAACGAAAAACAGTTCGTCGAACAAAAAAAACATCCGCAAACCGTCGCTGGTATAGCAAACATGTCGGAATGGTTAGATATTTATAAATTTTAAAAGTCAAAAAGTCAAACCTACATCGGATATACGACGACAATAATCTAGTTACTGTTGGGAAAAATCCGTCGTAGATCCAACTTCCTCGGGTTCGAAATGATGTCGGTTATCCGACATCCAAAGCGTCGGATACCCGAATAGGCGTTGCAGAGCCGTAGGATATCCTATGAGCTTCATCGGATATTCAAAATTACGTCGGATATCCGATGGACGCCTTTCAAAATTTATAAAAAAAAAACAAAAAAAGTAATTTTGAAAGAAAAATCCGACGACACAGTCCATTTCATTGGAGGTCGTCGGATTTGATCGTCGGATTTTGGGTTCAAATCTACTAGTGTGGATAGTGTTTGGTTGAATAAACATTTGTTGACTAACATGGAGCACACATTTTATTTCCATATAGAGTGGCAATTAGTTTTTAGAATAATTCCAAGTGCATTGAAATAAACAATACACATTTAGAGTTTTTAACCCTCTAATTTGGTAAGGTGTGTGCATAAATGAGGTGTTGGTGTGCCCTTCTAATAGCATGGAGAGATAAATGAGGATCGAGGTGTTGGAGGGCCCTCGTATTAATATTGATTCTATTTGTCGTGGTGATGAAAAATTCATTGTTGTTTTCCAATAATATTCCTAGAGTATGGTGGATTTCTATGTACTATGATAGTTAGAGTGAGGTACTAAACTACTACCAAAAGAGGGCTTGTTATGTGATGATTTATTAATATTTATCTCCTATTTATTATTTTTTGTATATGTTTTCCTATTACTATATATGGAATTATACTTTATCAAAAAATTCACGAAGACTTTACAATATTTTATAATTTAGTGAAAGATTTTCCAATATTCTCCAACATTATATAATTCAATGAGAGATTCCTCATATATATATATATATATAGGAAAATGGGAGAATGCCCATGATAATAAATGAGAGATTTCTATGTATAATAAATGGGAGAATGCCCATGATATATAGGAAAATTTTCCCTAGTTTGGGTGATATAACATGCACATCATAGTAAGCCGTGGATATTGGACCTAGTTGGTTTGGGTGATCTAACATCGTTTTTTAAATAAAGGTTAAGTAAAGTGATATATTCAAAGAACACATTTCAATTTAAGAAAAATGATGCCAACTTCAACTTTGATAGCATTTTGAGGCACTAACATTGATTTGAAAAAATCTAAATTCTACATAAAGGTTACAGTGGTCAAGATTATCCATGTTGAGAAAAAAATAGTAATAAACTTCATAAGCAATAAATGTTGTTAGATTGACATATTTTTCATACATAATTTTTTCAAACTAACCAAATTTTCTATATGTAAAAGCAAAAGCTTGCGGCAATTTATAAGCACCATTAGATGCCAAATCAACACTGCTTCATCAAATTTCCTTCTCTGTAGAGAAATTCAACATAGAATTGTAACTTACAATGTCTTGTAATCATCTAGCCTCCAACATTATCTTCCAAACTTCTACAACCCGTTCGCATCCTCCACTCATGCTTTTTAAAAGTATGACAGGGCATTTTCTAACATTTGTAGTGAATTATTGGGTGCCAATGTAGTTGATTATCACTACATTATGTGGTTTACACTCTATTTGTTAATTGTTGTTAGAGTAGCAAGTGTTATCCATCCATCTTCACATGCCATTATTTACGATATATTGCCACATTGACCCTACCTTATGTGACCACTCCCATGTGTTACTTATCTTTAAATAGATTTTGACTCTCTCACAATGTTTCTAAACTTGAATACTATAGCTTTTGTACCAATTTATAATACACTTACTGCAATGTAACAATAAATTCACTCACAAGAATGTAAGCAGGCATGCAAATAAGAAGTATTATTTGTTCCATATAGTATAATCCATTAATATATATGCAAATATATGTAACTCAAAACATGTGCCCCCATAATGGATGAAGTAAATATATTTAATAAAATACATATTTAAATTAAAATTTATAAATAAAAATATACAATTATGGTAGTTGAAGATCATTGAGCCTGGGAAAATCTCGCAGTGAAAGAATTAGCAAGGAAGAAGAATTGCCATGAAATCTAGCAAGAATTGAGCAGTAAAATCAAACATGCAAAGAAACTCAGATGTGCATAATAACTAGGGTCATATTCCATTAATATGTATAGTAAAATAATATAGTACAATTGAGAGAGTTCAATTATCTAGGAGGAATTCGAATCCATGTCAGTCTAGCATAGGAAATATCACCACTTATATAGTGCTTTAGAGGTTCCAAACTCAATTGATTGTCAGTGAATTGGAGCTACTGTCAGTTAACTGATCATTAAGGGTGCATTAGTGATTTTAGCATGCAAATTAGGCTAGAGAGGGGGCATTTGATAATAGTTAGTTGCAATCGGAGCTCAAACCCCCCACTAGAGTCATGAACTCAAGTGGACTAAACCATATGACTGAGTTATCTCCTAAAATGTAGGGAACTGACTCTGCATGGCCTAAATTCATGCATGCATGGCACATCAAGTGGATAATGTGTCCTAGATGACATCTTCACACCAATAGGAGATCAACAACATTATCCAATACTAGGAAAAGGAAAATAATACTAAGGTGGACAAAGATTGGAGTATGTTAACTGAACCAATTCATGATTTTGATTTTTAAATGAAATGAGAAAACCATAACTAAATATTTAAAAATAAAATTTGTATTAAATTGTTCATCTTCAATTCCATTATAAGGTTAAGGATACAATAAAAACATGAAAAGTTTAAATCCATGTTAAACATAGTTTTTAAATGATGTGTTGTAGCTTCTTAATTTAGTGATAATTAATTTTCTTTAAATTGGACATATATAAAATTTAATATAATTTAATATATAATAATTTGATTAGTATTTAATAATTTAATTTTACCATTTTCTTCACTTCCTTAAATTTCATGATTTCTTATTCTGAAGTTATTTCTTAACTACACCAACTCCCCCATCTTCCTTTATTATGATGTACTTTTTTCATTGTCAGATGTAATTGCTAGTTAATTTTGAAGTTATTTCTTAACTACACCAACTCCCCCATCTTCCTTTATGTCAAATTAATCTAGAATTATAATATTTATAAAAGAAGAAGACCATCAAATATTTTATAATGAGGGCATTTTCAAATTAAACATAAAATGTCAATAGTGGTGGTAATTCATAAACTCAATAAAACCATGTTTTAAAAACACACTATCTCATTTAATATTAGTTATGAAATGTGAGGCAATAAATTAATATCACCCTCACTATTTAATTTATTACAACTATCCAAAAATGTGCTAGTACATTAATTCTACTCTTAATACCTAAGACAATGAATGCTTATTCTTATACACATAATGGATGTTCACCCCAACACATATAATAATTTTACAAAAAAAGTTTCTTTTGAATATCGCATCCATCTCATATCCAATTTTAAACAACATTATTGATGAATAGTAATATCAAGGCATATATATATATATATATATATATATATATATATATATATATATATATATATTAATTCGTCATTTTATTAAGAGTGTTTACTCTACTGAAAGCAAGAAAGAATTACTAAATACTTTATTTTGCTTTTTCCTTCTTTGTGTATTTATTTCACATTGGTAAGATATGTAGTCAAGATCCAAATAGCAATAATGTCATTCACATTAAAAAAAACCAAAGTCAACAATGGCATGAATGTTGCACCATAAAACTTATATACAATTTCATATTAATGTTTCTAGAAATAAAGTAGTACTCATGGATTTATGTCCTTTCCATAACTTTTTTAACCTACCAAAAAATTGAATTAATGAAATATGATATTTTGAAATTTATTTTTAATTTGAAGAAAGCTTAATTTATTGTTTTTTGATTACATGGATTTACCAGTAGTGCATCAACCATAAATATAAGCATACATTATACACATAATCACACACACACATGAGAGAGTATTAGAGTAATGGGGACCCAAGGAACAAGTATCTCTATTTATCAAAGCAGGTCAATCATGTACAAGAGCATCTCCCTTTCCTTGGCTAACTAGCCTATTATATATTTTATATATACAGTTATTCTATTATAGTTTCATAACTGTTCATCTAGTTACCATAACCGACACGCCTAACTAAGAAGACTATATGCTAGTCGGTCAGGAGGACCTAGTCGGATGATCGACTAGTCTCCTCCAACAATTATCATGGACTTAGAAAAGTACAAACATGATGCAACAAAAACAAAGGAAGCAACAATAATAAGAGAAAATCACTAAAAACTATCTCACGGAATACATAGTTGTTATAACATCATTTGGCACCACTTAGTCATTAATGCATATGTGGCCTTCATACCTACCAATTAAAATATTTTTCTGGCTCAAAACATGTTAAACCGTGCACAAATAAAATACAGGGATGAAGATGGCTTTGAGGGCAAATACACTAGGGTATTACTCAATCACAAGTGGATTATGGTTCCTGATAATCTCAATGATACACCAACAGAGGACTACCAAACACACATGTTTGTAGGGATGAGATTGAATAAAAAACTCAGGTCGTAGGAAGAGAATGGATTAGGGTTTCCATATAATTATGGCATGAGATCATATGACAGTGCGTAGGTGTAGGTATGAAATGTGTAGGTAAAATTACAAGTAAAAACAACGATAGCCAAAAAAATGTGGGTTATACCTTTGGGGCAATGCCAAACTGAGTAGATAGGAAAGTCTGGGAGCACCATATGCTAGATACAGACCTAAAAATGACATGAAGTTATAATAGAGCTTGTGCTCTGATACCACAGTTGAGCCAGGATAGTAACTCTAAGGATGAATTTTTTATTAATAGGAGTGTTTATTTATACCATAACTAAATATTTAAAAATAAAATTTGTATTAAATTGTTCATCTTCAATTCCATTATAAGGTTAAGGATACAATAAAAACATGAAAAGTTTAAATCCATGTTAAACATAGTTTTTAAATGATGTGTTGTAGCTTCTTAATTTAGTGATAATTATTTTTCTTTAAATTGGACATATATAAAATTTAATATAATTTAATATATAATAATTTGATTAGTATTTAATAATTTAATTTTACCATTTTCTTCACTTCCTTAAATTTCATGATTTCTTATTCTGAAGTTATTTCTTAACTACACCAACTCCCCCATCTTCCTTTATTATGATGTACTTTTTTCATTGTCAGATGTAATTGCTAGTTAATTTTGAAGTTATTTCTTAACTACACCAACTCCCCCATCTTCCTTTATTATGATGTACTTTTTTCATTGTCAGATGTAATTGCTAGTTAATTTTAAACCACAAACAAACTAATATGTTACATATATGATTTGGGATGTTTACAATGCCTACTTTGGTTGGTAGACATGATTGGATACACTTTTAGGAGGTTCACAATGATTGCTTCGATTTATTATTAGAAAAAATAAACTAATATATAATTTCGTATAACCCACAACTTTCTAGAAAAACAATATAAAACATGTCCATACTATTAAAAATTTGGTTATTTAACCATTATGATAAAGGTATATGAATATCAATTATTAATAAAGGAAAACAAATGGTTTTTTAACCATTATGATAAAGGTATATGAATTTCAATTATTAATAAAGGAAAACAAATATGCTAACATAAAGGTTAACATAAAGGTTATGGGTGTACTCAGATCTAGTGAATATTGAAAATCGAGCAAATGATATACATGGACTTTCTCGACATTCGACATATATCACTTTTGATTATCCCCTAGAAAGATCTACAGAAGTGGATGGAGGAACCATCCACTCCTAGAGCCTTGTTTAGCTCAAGTCTCCATATGGATTCTATCACCTCCTCCCTGTTGAAATCCAAATTCTCTCTTTGGGTGATTAGTCATAGTATCTCTTGTAACATTTTTTGGGTTATCGTATAACCTACCTCCTCCTCATATATTAATAATTCTCATAAGTGTTCAAAAGTGACTTTCTTTATCTTACCAATGTTGGTGAGTTCCCTTTAATGTTTATTATTTCTTTAACATTTTTCTCACCTGTCTAGTTTTGTCTTGCTTGTGGAAGAACAACGTATTGCAATATCCTGATATGAGCCAAAGTCTGTGAGACTTTAGCCTCTAGTATTCTTCTCCATTCTTGAACACTAAACGAAATTTTCCATAAAGCTCCTTTTCTTCTACTAAGTGTTGAAATGCCATTTCTTATTCCTCCATTCTCAGTTGCAAGTCTACAAGTGAGTGGGATATTTCTTTCCTTCCTACTATTGGATTTGCATATTTCCTCTTATCTCATTCTTTTAGAGATTTCTTTGATATCCTATGTTTTTCTTCCCTTAGAAAGAAGGTCAATCCATAAAATGTAGTTATTTAGGTTTCTTTTATGATTTCAATGGCTTGTGTGATTTGAAGCCAAAGAGGGTTGAATCGCAATGGTAATGGCATGTAATATGAATATTAATGGAGAGAGAGAGAGAGAGAGAGAGAGAGAGAGAGAGAGAGAGGATTATGACTTGATCTCCTTGAGGGGATAATCTTGGAGGATATCTCCATATCCTCGAGAAGAAGCTCATTATTGATGAAAAATCTATCCAACGTAGCAGAAATATGTCTCAGTCATGTTCTTTTATTTGTCCATGTGTGCTTCCTCTCTTTTGGATTGATATCCATTAGGTACCAGTCTTGCTTGAGATCCTCTAGCCTTTCCCTAAATGGATTGTGAATAGATAAAATTCCTTTCTTTTCTATCGCCTCCATGATGAGATTTGAATCTCCATCTTTGATACATACTTATTGGTGATCTCATCCTTCATTTCCGTTAAGGAATGCCCATATTCCACTTTTTTCCTATAATTGATGATATCATAGATATTGAAAATTTTGTAATGCTTCCCACTATCTTTGTTTTCCAAATCAGTGTAGATCCAATGTTGAGTGATTTTCAAATGAGTTAATATGAAATGGCCATGTATCCACAAGGTGCTTATTCCCCCAGAGGTGCCTCTTGAGCTAACCACTATTCTTAGATTTCTTTTCCAAAAATATTGCCTTGCATCTATTGATTTGATTTTGATAGTTTTGTCTCTCGGACGAGGAGGACAAACAACTTCTCTTCTTTTATCAAATATTTCATTGCTTCCATTTTATTGTTACCTCCCAAGCGTCTAGAAATTCTAGGAAACAACTATCATTTATTTACCTTGAATTGGTTTGGGAACTCTTCCTTTTCCTCCTTTAGTCAATGCATCATATTTTAGAGTTTTAATGGCACGACTACTTCCACTTGTATTGAGAGAGATTTATAAAGTAGATTACAATGTCAAATAATTTAGTTCATTGCCACTTCATCCCTTTTTTCCCGACTGGGATTTTGTCCATACTTATTGGGTAGCCTTTCCTCTTATATGTCTTCTTTATCCTAAGTTGATGGGATTTTTTCCTTGTTTTAATTCTCCTTAGTTGAATGGAATGTTGCTCTATTATAACTTCATCCTATTGAGTTGATACACGAATTGAGTCAAGATTATGGGAGAGGGATGGATCCATGGGAGATTCTTTGAGAAAAGGATGATCTAAAATGTTAGAGCTACTTGTAGGCAAGAAGGTAACGTTTCTTAGGGGGATGGAATAAGGGAAAAAACATGAGGGGAGATTACTATTAGAGGGATGGATTAGAGGGTATAGGTCCTCATCTTCAAATGGAAGCAAATAAAGAGAACCTGATTTGTTTAAGGTCTAAGATGACTTACCTTTTGGAATACCCGAGGAGACGGATTTGTTTTGCACAAACTTCTTCTTCATGTGTTTCCGTTTTTCATCATATTTTGTTGGGGTCTGAGAATAGGGTTTTTGTTGCAGTCTTTATTGAAATTCCCATACTCATGACATACCTTGGATTTGAAAGGAAGCTGCTTATAATCTAGTTTTTGGACATGTTTCTAGTTGTCTAAGGAGAGGATAATAGCCTTTAGAATGTGTTTCTCAATATCCATTTCTACACAAATTCTAATACAAGGAGACATGCCAAAATTGGTTTTTTTATTTATCAATGTATTTTCCTACCGAATTACAAATTGTTCTGAGACGATATTCATTATAGCAATGTAGAGGCAAATGGGTATTTTTACCTGAATAGGATGTTGATGTATTTGTAACTTCGGAAGATATTCTTCTATGTATTACATTTGTACTTTATTGTATATCCCACAGAGATGTATTATTCCTCTGATTGGAAGTGTTGTCATTTGTATTTGTAAGTGTCGTCATGTGCATCGACAAGTGTCGTCATTTGTATTGATGGGTTATTAGACCACCAGTGTGGGGTCGGCCCTGGTTAGCACACGTGGTTGGGTTCTTAGGCTTGATTAGCAAGTCGGCCCCAGTGGATTATTGGCAGGTCAAGTCAGTGTATAAATAGAGAGGTTGTGTCTCTCATTTAGATCATTCACTCACTTCTCAAGCTCGCATATCTAAGAGAGAGAGTGGCGCACTAGTGGAGGAGGAGGAGCATCGGCTAGAGACATCTTATTGGGTGTGATCGTTGTGATCTTGTATTGGGGCTTATCTTATCTCTGAGGAAGTTGCAGGGTTTTTCACCTTCTTGGTTTTCCCCGGTGAAACTCTTTGTCTCTTGTGTGATTTCTTTTGTGTCTATGATTGATATGCTGTACATGTTATTCTCTTAGAGATCCTAATGATAATTGAATGAAATTATTGAAAAATTAACATGGTATCAGAGTTGACCTAAGAAGAAGGCACTGTGCAGCTACGGAAGCTAGAGCTTATTAATATTTGGGCTTCTCTTCACAGATCATAAAAGGAAAAAGGCTAGATTTACTCTCCTTGGAAGGACGCATCTTTCAGTCGAGACAGAATTCAATTCTGAGCATTTTCAGTTTTGACCCTAAAAATTAGGGTTTCCACAAAAATAAGAATTTATGAAATCTGAGGACGTAGCTGGAAGCTCCTTGGAAACATCGAAGTTTAGAGCCTTGTATCAAACTTTTTGGTTGGGTGAAGCTCTGGGAAACTCAAACCCTAATTCAGGGTCCTCCCCAGTGAATCCGGGAGATTGAAAAGCATTTCTGAAGGGTTAAACTTTGTAGTTTTCAATTTTTGAGTATACCAGGATGATCAGCTCATCAAGTCGCATCTTTCTATCCTTCAGAATTTTGAAATTCACATTTTGAATTTTTAGGGTTTCTTTGAAAAACCCTAATCTAGCTCCAGATCCAGTTTTCAGCAAATCAAGTGGTAAGACCTAAATATTTTTCTATTTACATTTGAAGTACTCTTTAAGATGTCTCACCACACCAAGCTTGAGGATAAGCTTGAAGGGGCTGATAAATTCCGAGCATGGAAGTATAGGATTGGGTTAATCCTAGAAGAGAATGAGTTGGACAACTACATAAAGGAAGAGGTTCCAGTTCCAGAAGAAGAAGAGGCTAAGACCTTACACAGAAGAACCTGTTCAAGGCTAAGAGAATCATTGCTGATTCTATAAAGGACCATCTCATACCCCATGTGTCTTCCCTAAAGACACCTACGGAAATGTTTGACTCCTTGACCAAGTTGTTTGAAGGAAAGAAGATAAATCAGAAGATGACTCTGCGAAACCAATTGAAAGGGGTAAAGCTTCAGAATGGAGAGACCATTCAATCCTACTTTTCCAAGGTCTCTCAAATCAAGGAACAACTTAAATTTGTGGATGAAGTAGTGGAGAATGGTGAAATTGTAATGACCACATTGAATGGCCTACCTAGTTCATGGAACTCCTTCATCCAAGGAATCTGTGCAAGAAGAAAATTGGTCTCCTTCAGTAGACTATGGGAGGAGTGTTCACAAGAAGAGGCTAGGCTTGTGGCCCGAGAAGAAAATAAGGGAAATGAAGATCAAGCTCTCACAACTCACACCAAGAAAGGAAAGCTCAAGAAGGAGCCACCTCATCGCAAGAAATTTTCTCACTACCATCCAAAAGAGAAGAAAGATTTGAGATGCTTCAATTGCAATGAGAAAGGACACTTTGCCTAAGATTGTCCCAAGAACAAAAGGGGCAACAACAACAAATTCAACAAGAAGAAGAAGAGCAACAAAAGGAGATATCATGCTCATGCTGCTAAGGATGATGAACCTCCCAAGAAGAAGGCTAGAGCAGAAAGTGATGACTCATCTAGTGAAGATGAATATGTTCTAATCTCTGCTCTCACAGGTACTATCTCTCATGGATGTAATGATTGGCTTATTGATAGTGGGGCTTCTAAAGATATGACTGGGTTTAAAGAATCTTTCATGGACCTATCTGAACATGAGTCACCTCACAAGGTGAAACTTGGGGATGACTATCAATATCCCATAAAAGGAAGTGGTGAAGCCTCCTACAAACTAGACTCTGGGAAGTCTATAAAAATGCAATATGTTTTATATGTACCTTGTGAAAATCCTCACAGCAGATCTAAGAGATGATGTGTACCTCACAAGAGTAATTATGATTAAGCAGGAAAATAGAAGAAGAGTGAACAATACAGTATAATGAGCAACATAATAATATTGTACAGTAGAACTCATATAGAAGCAATAATACTTCACACACACTAATTAATTAATCACAGTATGGGCAAATAAATAGTACAATGGTAGAGAGGATTCGAATGCCTAAGGTGGCAATTCGAATTAGCCTCTAAGAGTGATCATAAGATCAATAGAGTGTCATCGGAGCACAACTAGGTGTCCTCATGATCATCGGAGCGCAACTGGAAGTCTTCATCATCATCAGTGGAGTCATCAATGCTCAAGTAACTATCAACCATCAGTCAAACTAACTCTGGTAGGTGTAACTGAGTGTAACTCAATGTAACTGACTGTAACTGAGTGTAAATGAGTGTAACTAAGTGTAACTGAGTGTAATTGAGTGACAACTGGATTGGTAGGTGAAGAAGGGCGAGTTGCTCCCTAAAATCAAGGAAGAAGGGCGCATTAAGCAACTGGAGGGATAACACTGAATAGTGAGAAGATCCTAGGGGCTGGCTAACTGAGGGCTAGGTGCTGGACTGATGACTGGGATGCATGCAAACCCTAAAGGTGCATGCATGAATGAAAATGTAAATGATCAAAATACTGGTGGGACTAGGATGGAGTATAGGAATATCCTAACATACCTAGACTTAAGAAGAATCTTCTTTCCATATCATATTTGGATGCAAAGGGAATGAGAGTTGCATTTGTGGATAGCCAAGTATTCATGTGGCCAAAGGGTAAGACCATAGATGATGCAGTAGTGATTGGAGAGCAAGAGGGAGGATTGTACAAATTGAAGGGACAACCTGAACATGCCATGGTACATGAATCCATGGAGCCAAGTGAACTTTGGCATAGAAGGTTTTCTCATGTGCACTATAGAGCACTACCAATTGCAAGTAAAGCTGTAGAAGGTCTTCCTGAAATCAAGACAAAGCATGAAGGTGTTTGCAAAGGTTGTGCAAAAGGAAAGAACATTAAGAAGGCATTTCCAAGCAGTGAAAGCAAAGCTAAAGGAATCTTGGAAATTATCCACTCTGATGTATGCGGTCCAATGTCATCCAGTTCTCTAAGTGGGTATGTATACTATGTCTCTTTCATTGATGATTTCTGTAGGAAGACTTGGGTTTACTTCTTGAAGAACAAAGATGAAGTGTTTGATAAATTCAAGGAATTCAAAGCCTTGATGGAAAATCAAACTGACAAGAAGATCAAGACATTCAGATATGACAATTGCGGAGAATTTACTTCAGGTGATTTCAAGAAGATATGCAGTGATTTGGGGATTAAGAGGGAGTTGACTGCTCCTTACAATACACAACAAAATGGAGTTGCAGAAAGGAAGAATAGAACTATCATGGAAGCAGCACGGGCAATGATTCATGACCAATATCTTCCTATGCATCTATGGGCAAAAGCAGCTAGGACAGCTGTACATGTGTAGAACAGAACACCTCACAAGATATTGGACAACAAGACACCAGAAGAGGTCTTCTCTGGTAAGAAACCTGAAGTCAGCCATCTCAGAATATTTGGTTGTCCAGTATATACACATATTCCAAAGGAAAAGAGGACTAAGCTAGATCCTTCAGGAAAGAAGGGCATCTTTGTGGGGCATAGTGAAAACTTGAAGGCTTACAGAATATAATTTCTAGGGTTCAGGAATATTGATGTCAGCAGGGATGTAACATTCGATGAGGACTCAACCTACATCAAATCAAGGAAGACACCTGTTGAAGATCATGAAGAACCAAAGGAATCCAGATTTCAAGATACCACTATGAATGAAGCAATTCCAGAAGCAACCCGTGAAATTGAAGATCCACAAGAACCTATAGATCCACCCCTTGAGAAGAACTCTGACAAGAGCAAACTTGCATGGGCTAGAGAGCTCATCCAAGATGCAGAAAGACATGGTATTCCAGAAGAGGAACACAAAGAAAGGAAAAGGTCAAGGTCACACACTAGTTATGTTTCCTTGCTCTGTGACATTATGAACAAAGAACCTTCCAGTTATGAAGAGGCAGCGGAAAAGAAAGAATGGAAGGATGACATGGTCGAGGAATACCAATCGATCATGAAGAATGATGTTTGGGATGCGGTCCCAAGACCAGAAGGGAAGTTTGTTGTGACTTCCAAGTGGATCTATAAGATCAAGCATGCTGCAGATGGTAGCATAGAGAAATACAAGGCGAGGTTTGTAGCTTGTGGCTTCTCTCAGAAAGAGGGAATAGACTATGAAGAGACTTTTTCTCTAGTAGCCAGATACACTTCCATCAGAACAATACTTGCTCTGGCTGCAGTGATGAAGTGGAAGATACACCAGATGGATTTCAAGACAACTTTCTTGAATGGTGTAGTCGAAGAGGAAGTGTATGTGGAGCATCCACTTAATTTTGAGACACATGACAGGGAGTCATATGTGTGCAGATTGAAGAAAGCCTTGTATGTCCTGAAGCAAGCTCCTAGGACTTGGTATGGTAGGATGGACAGTTTTCTATCCAGTTTGGACTTTACCAAGAGTAAAGCAGATTCCAACCTCTACTACAAGGTTGAGGAAGGAAATCCTATGATACTACTCCTATATGTGGATGACTTGTTTGTTACAGGAGAGGATGGGTTGATTTCCAACACCAAGAGGAAGCTTGCAGCCGAGTTAGAGATGAAGGACTTGGGGATGATGCACTACTTTCTAGGCATGGAGGTGTGGCAGAGTGCAGATGGAATCTTCCTTGGACAAGGGAAGTATGTAGTAGAGATCCTGAAGAGGTTCGGGATGATGGACTGCAAGGCCATGGCCGCACCTATGGAATCGAACCTGAAGCTTCTGTGTGATGCTTCATCTAATCCAGTTGATGTCACTGTGTATCGTCAGATGATTGGGTCCTTGATGTACCTGACGAATACGAGACCATATATTTGCTTTGCGGTGAACACATTGAGCCAGTTCCTGACGAATCCCAGAGGTGTTCACCTGGTTGCTGTAAAGCATATTCTGAGGTACCTGAAGGGTACAATTGATTATGGGCTCAAGTATGATGCGAACCAAAAGTTTAACGTGCAGGGTTATGTTGATTCGGACTGGGCAGGCAGTGCTGCAGATAGGAAGAGCACTTCTGGGTGCTGCTTCAGTATGGGATCAGGTGTGATCTCTTGGTTAGCAGGAAGCAGTCCTGCGTAGAACTGAGTACAGTCGAAGCAGAGTATGTTGCAGCTTGTTCAGCTAGTTGTGAGGCAGTATGGCTCCGGAAGCTACTGTCCGAGCTATTTGATCTCTCATTGGATGCTACTGGTATCTTTTGTGACAACCAGAGTTGTGTGAAGCTGTCTGAGAACTCGGTGTTCCACGACAGGTCAAAACACATTGAGATCAAATATCACTATATCAGGGATATGGTGCAGAGAGGAGCAGTGAAGCTCCTGTATGTTGCGACGGATGAGCAGGTTGCAGATGTGTTGATGAAACCACTAGCCAGAGTGAAGTTTGAGTACTTCAGAGAGAGGCTTGGTGTTCTTCATATTGATGATACTTCGAGGAAGAACTGATGGGACACATTTGTAGGAACCATTCCAAGCATGGTGAGAGGAGGATCCTTCCCATGGCTGTGCATGTAATCGCTGTGTGATGAGCATCAGGATGATGCTCTAGTTACTGCTCTATATGATCAGTTGGATCATGTATATGTATATGCATTGGTTAGATGCTCTATATTTTCAGTTGGATCATGCATATGTATATGCATCAGTTGGATGCTTTGTATGTATCAGGTGGATACATTATATGATGAGGTGGATCATGTATGATGATATGTATCAAGTAGATACTTGGTATACATCAAGTGGATGCACTGTATGATTAGGATGATCATGGATGACGAGCTTCAGGATGTTGCTCCAGATGACATGCATCAGGACAATGCAGTGACGATGATCAGGTTGATCATGGATGATGAGTATCAGGATGATGCTCTGGACGACATGCATTAGGACAATGCAGTGTTGATGATCAGGATGATCATGTATGATGAGTTCCGAAGTAACAGATGCACATAGGCTTTTCAGACATGGTGTAGATGTGTTCTCCCATGGTCGTGATGTAATTGCTGAGCCATTCTTTACAAGGTGTAGATGTGTTCTCCCACGGTAAAGATGTAAGGGTTGGAGCCATTCTTTATAAGGTGTAGATGTGTTTTCCCACGGTAAAGATGTAAGTGTTGAAGCCATTCTTCACAAGGTGTAGATGTGTTCTCCCACAGTGAAGATGTAAGGGCTGGGGCCATTTGAGCATGGTTGAAGTTTGTCTTCCCATGGTTGTGATACAAGTGCTGTGCCATTCCTAGCATGGTTGAAGTGTGTCTTCCCATGGCTATGGATATAAGTGCGATGCCATTCTCACATGGTTGAAGTGTGTCTTCCCATGGAGCAGATATAAGTGTTGAGCCATTCACGGATGGTTGAAGTGTGTATTCCCATGCCAGTGAGTGTAAGTGCTGTGTGATGTGCATCTAGGTTGTGCTTCGTGAACGATGTTATGATCAATATGATCATGAGTATCAGGATGATACTCTGTGGCCGTGGACAGGTTGTGCAGTGGCATGTAAAAGGTCCTGGGAGATCCGATAGGTTGAGTTGTGTGCTCGTAATCAGTCCTGGGATGCTCTTTCGAGGTTTTGTTGACTCACGTAATAAGTCCTGAGGATTCCACAGTATGGCTAGTGATGATGAAGACCTACAGGTGGTGGGCCTACATCCAACATGAAAAAGGGTTGGCTCTATAGAAATTCCTATGATGAGCAGATTTCAGAGATAGCCCAGTTATCGAGATGTCGAGTACAGTAGCTATGATGATGATGATGCTCCGTGATCCAGTGATGATGATCCAACTCCAGATTTGAAGACTTGCACCAATATGTATTGATGACCTATGACAAAAGAATACCTTCCTAGTTAAGAGGGAGTGTTGATGTATTTGTAACTTCGGAAGATATTCTTCTATGTATTACATTTGTACTTTATTGTATATCCCACAGAGATGTATTATTCCTCTGATTGGAAGTGTTTCCATTTGTATTTGTAAGTGTCATCATGTGCATCGACAAGTGTCGTCATTTGTATTGATGGGTTATTAGACCACCAGTGTGGGGTCGGCCCTAGTTAGCACATGTGGTTGGGTTATTAGGCTTGATTAGAAAGTTGTCCCCAGTGGATTATTGGCAGGTCAAGTCAGTGTATAAATGGAGAGGTTGTGTCTCTCATTTAGATCATTCACTCACTTCTCAAGGTCGCATATCTAAGAGAGAAAGTGGCGCACTAGTGGAGGATGAGGAGCATCGACTAGAGACATCTTATTGGGTTTGATCATTGTGATCGTGTATTGGGGCTTATCTTATCTCTGAGGAAGTTGTGGGGTTTTTCACCTTCTTGGTTTTCCCCGGTGAAACTCTGTGTCTCTTGTGTGATTGCTTTTGTGTCTATGATTGATATGATATAGAGATATGCTGTACATGTTATTCTCTTAGAGATCCTAATGATAATAGAATGAAATTATCGAAAAATTAACATAGGAACCATTGAGGGGACATCAAGTTCAGGATCAAAATTAGGGGTCCAAGGAAATAAGGCCCATTTTTTAAGGTGAGATCTTGATCCTCCTTATTTTCAAATAGAAAAGCATAAAATCCTCTTCCACAAAAATAATCGGTGAGCTTCCCTTTGATTTAAACTAGTTCTTTTGAACCCAAATCAACATAGATCTAGGAAAGCACCAAATACCTATGAGTTGACCTATCCTCTATTTTCCAAAGCTATATTGATATTCCTTGATGAAGAGATCAATAGATTTACATCTAGAAAATGATCCACTTTTCTTACAAATTGTGATGGTTTTCCTAGTAATTCAACAAGTGCACAGAAGGGTTCAAATTCATCAAGAGGGGGGGTGACCAACAAGTTGTGTAAGGATTGATCAAGATAGGGTTTCAGGTAGAGATAATGCTCAATCAAATGGATTTGACATTAACAAAATGAGTTAATTTCAATGCTTTGGTCATACTCTTATTGATCAAATGAACCGTACAATTATAGGGTTATATTTATAATTTCCAATCTACATTCTTATACTTCAATATATATTGAATCCTATCCTTCATGACATGATTATCTCTTTGCAACTCCATTTTGTTGAATGATATAAGAGGTTGTGAATTACTTATTAATGCAATGTTCCTTATAACATTTATCGAACTCATTTTTTACTTGTGCTCTCCATTGCTATCAAAATCAAGATTCTTCGGTAACTGTGCATTATGTTTTTCAACAAGTTCTTTGAATTTAAGGGTATATATATATATATATATATATATATATATATTTCTAGTTTTTATGTGTGGCTCATAATACCACAAAAGTCAATGTATATCAACTATAATACTAACTTCACACACCGCACCTTAACCTTAGAGAATTTCTTGCATGTTTTCTTTCCCAAGAGAAAATCTTTATAGAGCTCTAAAGGCTTGTTTATTAGGAGTAACCCATGAACCATATTAATCTTGTGCAATAAATGTAAACCTTAAAAATGCATATGTTCATGCCTTAAGTACCATAGGTTACTTTGGTCAACTAATACTACCATTATGGATTCTCGATCGACCCTTGGAATCTAGTCAAACCATATCATCCTCTTCATAGCCTCGTGCCGCGACCTTATAATTCTTGATTTTGTCTCTTAAAAAATATTTTCCACCATCAAAGTCAACTTTCATCTAAGTTATTCAGCTCATTCACAAAAAGTATAATCTCTTCAAACCAAAAATATAAAGAACTTCTGGACATATTTTGTGCATCTCTAGTGCGCAACAAAATAGGTACATCATATTTTCCTACAATCTCTAATGTCTTGTCATTGCCAAAATTGATGACTCCAATATTTACATATTCAAACTTATCATATCAGTCTTCCATTCTAGTTATGTGTCTAGTTAGGCCACATTCTCTATACCAAGCATCTTTTTCAATTGTAATATTGAGGATACAAGTGGTGTAATCAACACACATTTACCTTGTGCTTCTAAGAATTCTTCTCTATCATATTATTTGAATGTTTTTTTCTTGTGATTGTTTTTTGGTACACTTCAAATAAGCATGCACATAATGATCCTTCTTCTTACACTTCAAATAACCATGCACATAATGCTCCTTCTTATGGAAATAACTACATATGCCATCTTTCCTCTATGGCTTTTTCTTTCTCTCTTTAGAAATAGTTTAAATAAATTCATTCCCTTCCTTGATAGATACTTGTATTACACGTTCTTCATTTAAACTTTTCTATTTGAATATATGTAAGAATTGTTCTCTTTAAAAACATGCCACCAACCTCATCAAGCGTCAATCTTGTCACTTTAATTTTTAGTGACATATAGATAGGTCACAAAAGGTTGAAAAAATTAGTTAGTCCATTGATGGTTAACTACAAGATCCGTAGCATCTATGTTGTCATTAACAACACCAATTTAATTTAATTGCACATAAATTGTTTATGTGTTATATAATTATTGTAACTCTCACCATTATTCATCATTAAGGCACAACATCTATTTTATTGAAGGTCTCATACATATTCTACATGGTATTCCAAATCTTCTATAAACTGTTCAGACTCGTAATATGTGAAATAATGTGATAAAATACAACAAAATCAATAATGCACCATGAATATTCATAATATGCTTTAAACTTAACCAATTCAACATCTTTAGTGAGATTTGGCTTCTTTCCCTCCACAATATTACATTTAATGGCTCACTATCTCAAACCATACACTAGAAAATAAGACACCCCTATATAATATAGTAGGGCATGGGCCTTTAAGCACCCCACCCCCATTCATCCATTAGTTAGTTAGTTCCTACCTATAGTTTAATAGGCTTCTCACACCAAATCAAGGGGAAATTAGTTCAAGGTAAGCTACTAGTTATGGAACCAGAGTTGTCACTTAAATATCTACTGCCTCTTATAGACCTTAGACAAAAAACTAACAACTTTGTTTTTCATACAAATCTCTTTCACTTCAAAACCTAGGGCTCATAAAATACAAATTCACTAACATATCTTATACATTTTTTTCATGATACTACAATATAGTATGATCATTGTCCTAAATAGCGAGATATTGACTTCTATCAATAATCAAATAGTTTGTTGATCAAATTTCTCTACATCTTTGACCATCCTCCATATTGGTTTCTTGGATTTGAGTTTATGTTTTTAGGATTGGTTACATTGGCTTCTTACAATTTAGTGATCAACTTTAATTTATTTTGGATAAAATCTTAATTTTACTATGAATATAATAATATTACATCATATTTATACCCAAAAAAGGTAATCCACGACTACAATAAACACATTAAACACTAGAGAAACTCAAAATTGGGTTGGCTATTTACCAAAATCCCTATGAGTTATTCATGTCATTAAATGAAGTATTGTATTTATAAAAAATAAATATAATTTCATAGAGAGAAAATTGAATCATAAGACCCTGAAGTAAGATTAAACATAGAAATATAATGTAGTAGCAAGCATGAGATTACCATCAAGTGGAAGCTTATATTGATTATTATGGGTTGGTCCCAACTAGCTCTTGTAGGCTTAGTCTCCACAATAATCAGTTCCCAACAATTATTATCATATCAATGTGGCTTAGTCATTTCCAAAATAAGTGGAGCTAAAGTATAGTTTATAGGGGAAGGAAGCCAAATGGGGCCACATCCCTACCTTTGCGTTACAACATGGCTATCCCTATGAAGTGGCTTACCCTTTTTTCTCTATGACTAACTAGAATGAGTTGACTGTGACGGGGAAACATTAGTTGTCTATGTAATCAAGGCATATGGGACACAACCTAATAAAAAATCAATTATTGTAGATGATTCATGCCTTCCTAGATGATCTTATCCTACGTGATGATTTGCAAGTAAAAACTTGCACGTAGTAGTGAGTTGCAAACTATGTGAAAGCATGATAAGGATCCTTATTAAATATAACTCTATTATGTTTCTTCGATAGAAAGAAAACTATCACCACCACTTGGAGATAGATTTGTTTATAATTTCTCTTAGAGTAACCATATAATCTCCAATATCCCACCATTGTTGCCACAGGAATCATTTAGGATTTGAGCAAGAGGCCTTTTTATAGAGATAATGCCCCAACTTCATTGTTTGTGGTAGTCCCAAGCCCCAAGGCATATTGTACTTCTTAGTTTCCAACATAGTAGATGATGACTCCCTCCACACCTACCACCTCTAAATAATAATAATAATAATAATAATAATTACTATTATCATTATTATTTTAAATTTGTATATTAATACTAATACAAATATTTTACAATGATGTGGAAGTGATGTTTTTTGTTTTGTCATCATTTTTTGTGAAGTATAATGATGCCATAATGACTTAGAACAACATTATCACAACTCTTTAGTGAAATTATTTTGATGATGAAACAATGCTATGACACAAGACAATGTGTGTTTTAATTTAGTGTCGTGACACTTGACACAAAAACAATTATAGGTCGATGCAAACTTTAAAAAATAAAATAAAAATAAATGATGCAATATGAATTCTTGCATCGAATTCATTGTCCATTTCTCTTATAATTTGAAAAAGAATGGGGTTGGTGTCCCTCATTTCATTTTCACACAATGGTGTGGGGAAAAGCTTCTTAGAGTTGTAAGGGACTTGTTGGGGTGCTTATCAAGAGTAAGCAAAGATATTTTGGGGCTTCATTGGATCTGTTGGATTCACAAATAATTTTTTCGTCATTGACCCCATTTTTTATTATTAAATTTGCACATTTGAGCAAAAATGTGATGTGGGTTTTGAAGATGGGATTTGGGTGTTGGATTTTAGAGGTAGGTTTTTTAAATGGGTCTTGGGTTTTAGAGATGGGTTTTGGGTTTTCTTCCTCTCCCTCGTCTTCCTCTCCCTCTTTCTTTCCTTCAACTCATTCTCCATCTTCCTCTTCCCCTCTTCCACTCTTCTTTTTCTCCCCCCCCTCCTCTCCTCTCCTTTGACTATTGATCCTTTTCTCCTCTTCCTCTCCTTCAACTCCTTCTCTGTTGATGTATATGTAACTTCGGAATGTATTTCACATATATGTATATTGTATTCCTATAGAGATGGTATTATTCCTCTATAAGGAAGTGTCGTCATTTATATTGTAAGTGTCGTAACTTATACTTGATGGGTTATTAGACCACCTTGTTGGGGTCGGCCCTGTATAAGTCATGTGGGTCAAAGGGTTATTAGACCACCCTATTGGGGGTCGGCCATGTGGGTCTAAGGGTTATTAGACCACCCTATTGGGGGTCGGCCCAGTCAGCATTATATTATGTGGTTAAGTTCGAGCCTACATGAGTTAGGTAAAAAGGCAAGTCAAGTCAAGTATAAATAGAGTGTGGGAGGCACTCTATTTACTCACTCACTTCTCACACATGCACTCAAGGAGGAGTGGCGCACTTATGGAGGAGGAGGATCTGCTGCTAGGTTATGGCTATCTCTCTTGGTTGTTTGTATCATTGCTCTATATATCTCTGAGGAAGTTATTGGGGTTTTTCACCTTTATGGTTTTCCCCAAGTAAATCTTTGTGTCTCTTGTGTGCTTGCATTATTGTCTCCATGATTGATATGCTGTAGATATGCTGTACATGTTGTTCTCTCAGTTAAGATCCTAGATCAAATTGAAGTAAATTCTGAAAATTTAACATGGTATCAGAGCTAGCCTGAAAGAAGGCATGATATGGCATGTATGACACTTGTTGCACTTACGATGCTAGGGCTTGATATAGCAAAAACCAGTCATCGTAGAACTTTAGCTATAAATCCGTTTTGGAGAAGTTTTCGGATCTGAAATTGTTACAGGCCGAAGCTAAGATCTCCAGGTATCTTGTGTCCAAAGGAAAACCTCTAATTCGTTGTACTTTGTGATTTATGATCTGTACAATATAGGGTTTCTGCCTCTTCCAGATCTGAGTCAAAATCAGGTGACCTTGGGAAAAAGGTCATAACTTGGGCTAGGAAGCTCCAAATGAAATTTCGTGAAAACCGACAGGTAGTACACAGACTGTACTATCTCAGAACATTTTTTCAGAGGCCGAAGTTGAACCAGTGACACGTGGCACTCCGTACAAGTGCGCTCTACTGTATTATCCCATAAACAGGTCATGTTGCGACATTTGGCATAACTCTCTCTCAGAGAGTCCAATTGAGGTCAGACCTGTCAGGATGGAAAGGTAACAGGCAGAGCTATCTCAGGAAACTTTTTCAGAGGCCGAAGTTAAAACAGTGACACGTGGCACGCCGTACAAGTTCGCTCTCCTATTTTATCCCAAAACAGGTCACGTTGCGACATTTGTCATAACTCTCTCTCAGAGAATCCAAATGAGGTCATACCTGTCAGGATGGAAAGACAACAGGTCAGGCTATCTCAAAAAAACTTTTTCAGACCCTGTGGATCAAAAATTTCGGAGTTACACCAGAAACAATCAGGTACATATTTCTGTCAAAACAGAATTATTTTTTGGTACCTTCATTCATGGCTTCCGGAATTTAGGGCTTTGGAGAAAGTTGGAATTTTTGTAATCGGAGACCACGGCTGGATGCTACTCATCAAAATAGAAATTTAGAGACCAAGATCAGAATTTTTGGTTGGGCAGAAGGCCGGGCTTGATTAGACCCTAGTTCGGGACTTTGATCAGAAAAGTGAAAAATTAGGGCTTCTGTAAAAATGGGAATTTTTGAAATCTGTGACCACGGCTGGAAGCTCCTCAGAAAAATAGAAGCTTAGAGCTTTGGATAAAACATTTTGATGGGGAAAAAGAGTGGGCTTCATCAAACCCCAGTTCAGGGTCACGTCCAGTGAATCCAGAAGTTTCAAAGGAAAAATTGAGGAGTGAAACTTTGCAGTTTTCAAATTCTGAATATACCAGTTTGATCAGTTCATCAAGGCGCATATTCCTATCCTATCGGAAGGTTGAAATTCAAAGTTTGAATTTTTGGGGTTTCTCTGACAAACCCATATCCAGCTCAAGGTCCAGTTCTTGCAAATCAAGTGGATTGGGTTAATCCTAGAAGAAGATGGATTGATCACCTGCATAAGTGAAAGAAGTTCCTGTCTCAGAGGAAGATGAGGATAAGGCCTTACATAAGAAGATTACAAGCGATCTCGACAGGTATGACTCATCGAGGTATGTTTCGATATTTGTCCATGATTAAGTTTATGGTATGTTTGTCTTCATGTTATTACGGTTAGTACAATTTTGATTTTAGATTTGTTGTATCACCTTAACAAAATTATGAATGCATGATAGAAGATATTCATTGGTTAGGGTGTTGACACTTATGATTGTACTAATGCATTATGGTGTTGTATGAGGTTTATGTTGTCTACTAACATGAAAGGTACACCAAGAAAGACAGATCATGTTCTGGTCCAAGAACATATGATCATGATAACATGAGGACAAAGATTCATCCATTGTCATGGATCTCATACAAGATCCATTCACGAGGTATGTATAACTTGGTTTTATAATGGTTAACTTATGAGACATGCAGGTTACTAGCACAAGTCACTGAAGAGAACCAAAAGACATTATACGGGTATGTTAGACATAACTAGCTAACATGATAATCCAGGTATGTTTTTCCTATATCAAGCTAGATTCCTACCTTGGGTTAGGATCTTATACTATCGTGTTGTTGATAATGATTATTCATGATGGTATAGGTTTGAATAATAACAGGTTTTATGCACATTATATCTCTTATCTTAATTGATGATTCAACTAACGCGAAGAGTCATAGGTTTGAGTAATTATAGGTTTAGACATGTTATGCTTCTTATGATTTGACTAACCATAAGAATCCTACATAAACCTTGAATGCTAATGCTTATTATTTCTGATTGAAATGATCATGAGTATACATGCTTGAGATTATTGTGTTTTAATAGTATACTAATGAATGTATGATTTTATATGAATCATGATACTAATAAGCATGCATAGGGACCAAGGATGAATATGAGTTCAAGAACAGGTAATTCAGGAAGCAAAGATCAAGAGGGAGCACACTCCAGTTGCTCCTACCAGAAAGCAAAGGAGCACACTCCAGTTGTTCCTGCAATAAAGAAAAGGAGCACACTTCAGTAGTTTATGCAAGGATGCAGATATTCAGAGGGAGTTGTCCATCTCTCTACATTCCACAACAGAAAGGTATAGAAGAAGCTACTTCAGATTAGGACTCCAGCAGCTCCTGCAAGGAAGCAAAGACTCAGAGGGAGTCCACCCAACGAACAAAGAAAGATAAGTATTTTAATCATCATTTCTTGCATATTTGTTTGTTTAAATAAAATTGTTCAATGATGTATATGCTCATGTTCCTAGACTTAGGATATGTATTGTGCATATTAGAATAGTTGCATTAATGAACAGTATACTACTAATACACATGGGTAAGTGGCCTATGGCACTGTACAACATTCCATTGCTACTTATCTAGAATGAAACCTCTTTGCTGACATGTTGGGAGTTGTGCACACTCTTAACAATGTTCTGGTAGAGATTGGAAGGCATCTAGAAAGTTACGGGATATGGATAAATGTTGTATTGAAGCATTGGATAAGATAATTGCATGACTGTATGACATATTTCTTTATGTGTAAGAATTTGGTCTGAAAACTATGAGATGTTTTCTAATAATGCAATTTAACTTGTTGTGTAGGAAAGATAGTATGCCATCTCCTACAAAAGAAGAACTACAACATTTGTTCCAGCAACAAAGATATCTATTGAAGTTATTGAAGTTCCCAGGATCTGGGATGAAGAAATGGAATGCCATGATCCGTCGATCATGAAGAATGATGTTTGGGATGCGATCCCAAAGAGCTAAAGGGAAGTCTGTTGTAACCTCCAAATAGAACTATCAGATCAAGCATGTTGCATATGGCAGCATTGAGAAATACAAAAGTGATGAAATAGAAGATGCACCAGATGGATTTCAAGACAGCATGGTGTAGCCATATATGTGTGCAGAACTTGATATGGTAGGATAGACAGCTTTCTATCCATCTTGGGCTTTACCAAGAATAAAGCGGATTCCAACCTTTACTACAAGGTTGAGGAAGGCAATCCAGTGATACTACTTTTGTATGCGAATAACCTGTTTGTTACAGGTGAAGATAGATTGATTGCTGACACGCAGCGGAAGCTTACTACCGAGTTCGAGATGAAGAACTTGGGGATGATGCACTATTTGTTTTTGGCATGGAGGTGTGGAAAAGTGTAGATTGAATCTTCCTTGGTCAAGGGAAGTACACAGTTGATATCCTGAAGAGATTCGGGATGATGGATTGCAAGGCCATGGCCACTCCTACGGCATCAAATCTGAAGCTTCTATGTGATGCTTCATCTGAGCCGGTTGATGTATCCATGTACCATCAGATGATTGGGTCCTTGATGTACCTGACGAACACGAGACCAGACATTTGCTTTGCTGTGAACACATTGAGCCAGTTCCTGACGGATCCGAGGAGTGTTCACCTGGTTGCTGTAAAGCATGTTCTGAGGTACCTGAAGGGTATAGTGGATCATGGGCTCAGGTATGAAGTGAATCAAAAGTTTAACCTGCAGGGTTATGTTGATTCAGATTGGGCTGGCAGTGCTGCAGATAGGAAGAGCACATCTGGGTGTTGCTTCAGTATGAGATCAGGTGTGATCTCTTGGTTTAGCAGGAAGCAATCCTGCGTAGCACTGAGTACAGCTGAGGCAGAGTATGTTGCAGCTTGTTCAGCTAGTTGTGAGGCAGTATGGCTACGGAAGCTACTGTTTGAGTTATTTGATCTCCCGTTGGAGGCTACTGGTATCTTCTGTGATAACCAGAGTTGTGTGAAGCTGTCCGAGAACCCAGTGTTTCATGACAGGTCGAAACACATAGAGATCAAATATCACTATATCAGGGATATGGTGCAAAGAGGAGCTATGAAGCTCCTGTATGTTGCGATGGACGAGTAGATTGCAGATGTGCTGACGAAGCCACTATCCAGAGTGAAGTTCGAGTACTTCAGAGAGAGGCTCAACGTTCTTCAGATCGAGGACACTTCGAGAAAGAAGTGATGGACACATTTGCTAAAGCCATTCCAAGCATGTTGGAAGGAGGATCCTTCACATGGCTGTGGATGTAAGCGCTGGATGATGGGCATCAGGATGATGTTCTAGTTTCTGCTGGATATGATCAGTTGGATCATTTTATGTATGTATGTACGCATCATGTTGGATGTTGGATATGATCAGTTGGATCATTTTATGTATGTATGTACGCATCATGTTGGATGCTGGATATGATCAGTTGGATCATTTTATGTATGTATGTACGCATCATGTTGGATGCTGGACATGATCAGTTGGATCATGTGTATGTATTTTATATGCATCATGTTGGATGCTTGGACCATGTATCTGTATATGTATCAGGTGGATACATTGATGATCAGGAGGATCATGTATGATGATATGTATCAGGTAGATACTTGGTATGCAGCAGGATGTTGCATTGATGATCAGGAGGATCATGTATGATGATATGTATCAGGTAGATACTTGGTATGCAGCAGGATGTTGCATTGATGATCAGGATGATCGTAGATGACGAGCTTCAGGATGTTGCTCCAGATGACATGCAGCAGGATGTTGCAGTGATGATCAGGATGATCATAGATGACGAGCTTCAGGATGTTGCTCCAGATGACATGCAGCAGGATGTTGCAGTGATGATCAGGATGATCATAGATGACGAGCTTCAGGATGTTGCTCCAGATGACATGCAGCAGGACGTTGCAGTGATGATGATCAGGATGATCATGGATACATCAGGATGATGTATGGTGAGTATCAGGTTGATACTCTGTGGCCGTGGATCAGGTTGTGCAGATGAGCATGTAATTCGTTGCCCTGGGAGATTTGCAGATGGTCTTGCGAGGTTTTGCCTATGGCATGTAATTCGTTGCCCTGGGACATCTGGCAAATGCTCTTTCGAGGTTTTGCTCTGGGAGGACATGTAATTCGTTGCCCTGGGAGATCTGCAGATAGTCTTGCGAGGTTTTGCCTATGGCATGTAATTCGTTGCCCTGGGATATCTGGCAGATGCTCCTGCGAGGTTTTGTCCTATGGCATGTAATTCGTTTCCCTGGGAGATCCGATAGGTTGGGATGTGTGCCCGTAATCAGTCCTGGGATGCTCTTGCGAGGTTTTGCCATGACCACATGTAATTCGTTGCCCTGGGATATCCTATAGGTAGAGTTGTGTGCTCGTAACAGCCTGGGATGCTCTTGCGAGGTTTTGTGGTGAGGTCACATGTAATTCGTTGCCCTGGGAGATCCTATAGGTAGAGCTGTGTGCTCGTAACAGCCTGGGATGCTCTTTCGAGGTTTTGTGACGCACGTAAAAGTCCTGAGGATTCCACAGTATGGCCAGTGATGATGAAGACCTGCAGGTGGTGGGCCTACATCCAGTATGAAAAAGGACTGGCTCTGTAGAACTTCCTATGACGAGTAGATTCAGAGATTGATTGAGATAGCAGCAGCAGTGACGATGATGATGACTCGATGACGATTATCCAGTGACGATGATCCAGAGAAGATGACTTGTGCTAGAAGAACTGTGCTGAGAAATACCTTCCTAGTTAAGAGGGAGTGTTGATGTATATGTAACTTTGGAATGTATTTCACATATATGTATATTGTATTCCTATAGAGATGGTATTATTCCTCTATAAGGAAGTGTCGTCATTTATATTGTAAGTGTCGTAACTTATACTTGATGGGTTATTAGACCACCTTGTTGGGGTCGGCCCTGTATAAGTCATGTGGGTCAAAGGGTTATTAGACCACCCTATTGGGGGTCGGCCATGTGGGTCTAAGGGTTATTAGACCACCCTATTGGGGGTCAGCCCAGTCAGCATTATATTATGTGGTTAAGTTCGAGCCTACATGAGTTAGGTAAAAAGGCAAGTCAAGTCAAGTATAAATAGAGTGTGGGAGGCACTCTATTTACTCACTCACTTCTCACACATGCACTCAAGGAGGAGTGGCGCACTTATGGAGGAGGAGGATCTGCTGCTAGGTTATGGCTATCTCTCTTGGTTGGTTGTATCATTGCTCTATCTATCTCTGAGGAAGTTATTGGGGTTTTTCACCTTTATGGTTTTCCCCAAGTAAATCTTTGTGTCTCTTGTGTGCTTGCATTATTGTCTCCATGATTGATATGCTGTAGATATGCTGTACATGTTGTTCTCTCAGTTAAGATCCTAGATCAAATTGAAGTAAATTCTGAAAATTTAACATTCTCCCTCTCCTTTTCCTTCAACTCCTGGAAAAATAATGGGTATCTAACTGTAAGAGAGAGTTGTACAAGGCACTGTGTCCTTAGTTCCTTGCAACCCTTTATTTTTATCCTCATCAAATTGAAATGAAGCGATAAAGGGATGTAGCATTTAAAGTTAAGGGATGCAATGAAAAAGGGTTGTAGCATATAAATTGTTCATCCCAATAGTGCTATATTTACCTAGGCCCCTAGGTCCAACTTCACATAATAGGATTTATTTTTTCATAGCCCTAATTTATCCACCATTTCCATATTACAGTGCCTTCTCTATAACCACAAATATCAATAGGAATTACTTCCTAGATAGAGATGTTGAATTCAATAAACTCACCATAAAACATGAGAAGAGGTAGTTTGTAATTTTTTGTAAATTGAAGTTTGACATACCTAAATATATTTGATCCTATACTCCATACTTTAGGGAGAAAAATGAAAATGACATTTTGCATGGCTTAGAGATGTTGAAATTTAAAACTATCAAATCCATAGGTACTCAAGGTATGAGAAAATTTGGCCATAGTACATAGCATTTGGTTAATTGCATTATTTTTATATAAATTGAATGCATACTCAAAATTCCCTAGGATGAAGAAAACCTCACGAAAATCAACCTGAAATTATGAATGGAGAGATGTCATAGTGTAGTTTTATAGGAAACATAGCTTAATGATTGAACAACTTTCTCGATATAGGAAAAGTTAGGAATCCATGTATAATAAGACACCTATTGCAGAACAAAAAAATTAGTTTCCATACTTGAGTACAAACAAATTTCAGTAGTGACCTTGGATAAATTTGAAACTACTGCTCTGGCATGTTCATTTAATAGGAGGTTAATGCAATTCATTTGATTAAGCAATGCTAACTAGTAATGTTAATATGTTGTTTGTCACTAACTCCTTGGCGAACCAATAATGCTAGAGGTCAGTCCCTGCTTCTCTGCATATGTTGATATTATGCATGTATATTTGTAATGTTCATGTCAAATTATGCATATATTTTATTCCATGATTTTTATGTACTTAACTTAGTAGTGTTTCGATGTAATACATCTACAATTCATATGGCTTCTAATGGAGATTCCTTAGATGATGATGATAGACGTAGGGAAAGAGAGGGAATATAATAGAAGAAAAGGAAACAATAAAAAAAAGACCTTAGTGAGTTGTAATTACATACTTATGATTGTTATATAATATTGAAAAATATTTTTTTTTATGAACAGTTGCATTTATAATTCTAATAATTACGTATTGCACTCTAATTTATGTTACGAAAAAATATTGATAAAAAAATATACACATTTTCTAAAGACTATAACAAAAAATGAGAGACGACACCTAGATATGGATCTCTTGTATTCAATGCAACGAGGAGAAAGCTCCAGAGGTCCTAGTTGTAGGGTATCTAAGCATTGTACAATTTATCCTACATTTTTAAGATAAATTTAGAATGTAATTGAATCCAATATGCTATCCTACATTTTTAAGATAAATTTAGAATGTAATTGAATCCAATATGCTACGGTTTTCATGTGACTTATTCATTATATGATGTGTATAATAATGTTTGAGCATAGAGTACAAAGATTGGGATGAACAGAGACAAAAATCAATTCCATGAATAGAGGATAGAGAAAATACCTTTAATGATGTGATATACAAGTTACTAATGAAGGAAAAATTTTAAAATTTGGTAGTGGTACAATTGTCCATAGTCAAATTTGTGGTATAGCCATGAGGGAATGGTTGAAAGAATACCACAAAAAGTAGGCATAAATAAGTAGTGACAATAAGCAAAGAGCTTTACAACACCTACATACAAGGTTCCCAAACTCACAATTTAATCAAGGAAAATTTTAAGAAGACCCCCTAAATTTCTATGTATAATAAATGGGTGAATCCCCATGATATGTAGGAAAATATGAAGGCTATTTTATCAATGTTCAATGTTATATTATGTGTATGTGTGTGTGTGTGTATATATATATATATTTGGTGAATCTCTCATTGAATTATATAATCTTGTAAAATCTTGGCAAATATTTCACTAAATTATAAAAACTTGTAAAATCGTGGCAAATCTTTCACTAAATTATAAAACCTCGTAAAGGCTTGGCAAATCTTTTACTAAATTATAAAATATTGTGAAGTCTTGGAATATTTTTTGATAAGGTGTCAGACAATATATAGTAATGGGAAAACATATACAAAAAATACTAAATAGGATATAAATCTTAATAAATGATCACATAACAAGCCCTCTTTTGGTGGTAGTTTGGTACCTCACTCTAACTATCATAGTACATAGAAATTCACCATACTCTAGTAATATTCTTGGAAAACAACAATGAAGTTTTTCATCACTGTTGAAAATAGAATCAATATTAATATGAAGGCTCACCAACACCTCGATCCGCATTTAGGTCCCCATGCTATTACAAGGGACCACCAACACCTAATTTATGCACACACCTTACCAAATTAGAGGGTTGAAAACTATAAATGTGTATTGTTTATTTCAATGCACTTGGAACTATTCGAAGAAATAATTGTCACTCTATATGTAAGAAAATGTGTGTTCCAAGTTGGTCAATAAATGTTTATTCAACCAAATACTATCCACATTCTTCCAAACCTAATTAAATTCCAACCCCACTACGCATGATATATTTCCATGCAAAAATTAAAAAATGTAGGTCGTTGAGAATGTGGCGATGCCAAGACATTGGATCAAGTCTTTAAATACATGAAAGGAAGAATGGAAAACTATGACAGAGCTAATAGAAGAGTAATGAGGTAGATTGGAATGAATCTAGGCCTACTTTTACAAATACAATAAACAAAGTTCTAGGCTTCAAGCAAAGACTGCATTTTTTTCTAAGCTTTCTACAAACTACTGGAAACATGCAAGTTGAAATCAAGTTTCTACAAACTACTACAAAAATACTTTGAGAACCATAAAATTCAATAAACAAAACAAGCAACATATCAAAATACCTGACAATGCCCAAAGCAAAAGAAGCAACAAAGACAATGGGATTCTAGGTTGCTCCACCCATGGCTTGTCCCAGAAAGGAGAATGTTAGGATATTCCGATACTCCATCCTAGTCCCACTAGTATTTTGATCATTTACATTTTCAGTCATGCATGCACCTTTAGGTTTTGCATGCATTCTAGGGTTTGCATGCATTTTGCATGCATCCCAGTCATCATTCCAGCACCTAGCCCTCAGTTAGCCAGCCCCCATGAGCTCCTCACTATTCAGTTTTAGCCCTCCAGTTGCTTAATGCGCCCTTCTTCCTTGATTTTAGTATGCAACTCGCCCTTCTTCACCTACCAGTCCAGTTGTCACTCAGTTACACTCAGTTACAGTTAGTTACTTTCAGTTACACTCAGTTACACCTACCAGACTCAGTTTGACTGATGGTTGACAGTTACTTGAGCATTGATGACTCCACTGATGATGATGAAGACTTCCAGTTGTGCTCCGATGATCATGAGGACACCTAGTTGTGCTTCGATGACACTCTATTGATCTTATGATCACTCTGAGAGGATAATTCGAATTGCCACCTTAGGCATTCGAATCCTCTCTACCATTGTACTATTTATTTATCCATATTGTGATTAATTAACTAGTGTGTGTGAAGTATTATTGCTTCTATCTGAGTTCTATTGTACCATATTATTCTGTTTCTCATTATACTGTATTGTTCACTCTTCTTCTATTTTCCTGCTTAATCATAATTACTCTTGTGAGGTATACATCATCTCTTAGATCTACTGTGAGGATTTTCACATGGTATCAGAGCATGTTGAGAGTATTGTATATCTCCATTCTTGAGAGTTTTTTGCAGGTTATTATCAAGATTTCGAGTGCAGCAGTTGCAGCAGTAGCAGTTGCAGTTATTCTATATTATTTTTGCAGGTCTTCTACAACTTCAATGAATTCAGAAGAAATCACTCCTCTTTCTCCCTTTTCTCCTCTCAGCTATGATGATTGGAAACCAAAAATTATAGCATACTTGAAGAGCCATGATCTCTTTGACTGTTGTTTTGAAAGAGAGTTCGAAACTTCTGAAGAGAAGATTGATTGGTTAAATAAAGTTGATAAATCCTTTGGATCAATGTTGGATGCTATGTCTGATTGGATGTTATATGACCTCCCTGATTTTTCATCACCAAAAGAGCTATGGGCTCACCTGGATGAAATATTTGGCAGAGAGAATGAAGGACTTGGTCCCAACCCATTCGAAAGCAAGCAAAGTGATGCATTTTCTCCTCTTGATGGTCTCTCAGATCATGAACCAATATCATCTCATATTGAAGTTGTTGACAAAGAACTTGCAGATTCTCCACTCATGCTCAAACTTTCTTCTCTTTCTGTGCCAGCTCACACTCTAGATATTGCAGAAGGTCCTAAATCCTCTCTTGCACCAGAGTCTGTTGGTTTGCATCATGATCACCTGATTATTTCAGAGGTCAAAACAGATATTGAAGGTAATGCATTCGCTCCTCTCCAGCTATCTCCTCTTTTATACTACTATATGATCATAATTCCATGCTTTCAGAAGGTCATTGAAGAATATGGCAATTTCCATTCGCTTGGGAAGATTTCTCATGCATCTCATGGTTTTGATCTCACCCCTGTTGGTTCAAAGGAGATTTCAAGAAACTGTGGCCATTCGCTTGGGATAATTTCTCATGCATCTGATAGTTTTGATCTCACCCTTGCTGTTTCAAAGGAGATCTCAAGAAACTATTTTGAAAGTCTTAAATCTGATTTTGATTTCAAGCAAACATGTAATAGTTCTTTTTGGCATAATCTCACCCATGGTGGTTCGAAGAAGAAGAAAAAGGACTATATGCACATTCAAAAATTTGATCCTACCTCAGCTTATTCAAATCATAGGTTCAAGGATCATTCTCATACTGTTGGATTTGTTCTCATCGCATTCGAACTGAAGAGCAAGTACAAATGCATGCTTTTTGAGCATATTCCACTTCTTCCCAAGAAGAAGATACCTCTAGACATATGACCAAGCATCACACCTTCTTGAGTTTGGAGCATTTATTTTTATGTGTGCCTTACAGTCTATTTTTTGAGGAGGGGGTATGTTTCCCATGAAATTTTCCCACTTCCTTGGTTTATTGATTGTTATTATTCATTGTATTGGGTGACCTTTGGTCTTAGTTACTAGGGCCCAGGATGGATTAAGGGGGGCTGTTAGGATATTCCTATACTCCATCCTAGTCCCACTAGTATTTTGATCATTTAGATTTTCAGTCATGCATGCACCTTTAGGGTTTGCATGCATTCTAGGGTTTGCATGCATCCTAGTCATCAGTCCAACACCTAGCCTTCTGTTAGCCAGCCCCCATGAGCTTCTCACTATTCAGTTTTAGCCCTCCAGTTGCTTAATGCACCCTTCTTCCTTGATTTTAGGAAGCAACTCCCCCTTCTTCACCTACCAGTCCAGTTGTCACTCAGTTACACTCAGTTACAGTTAGTTACAGTCAGTTACACCTACCAGACTCAGTTTGACTAATGGTTGACAGTTACTTGAGCATTGATGACTCCACTGATGATGATGAAGACTTCCAGTTGTGCTCCGATGATCATGAGGATACCTAGTTGTGCTCCGATGACACTCTATTGATCTTATGATCACTCTGAGAGGCTAATTCGAATTGCCACCTTAGGCATTTGAATCCTCTCTACCATTGTACTATTTATTTGTCCATATTGTGTTTAATTAACTAGTGTGTGTGAAGTATTATTGCTTCTATCTGAGTTCTACTATACCATATTATTCTGTTGCTCATTATACTGTATTGTTCACTCTTCTTCTATTTTCCTGGTTAATCATAATTACTCTTGTGAGGTATACATCATCTCTTAGATCTGCTATGAAGATTTTCACAGAGAACACAAACACAAGTAGAAAGAAAATGGCAATGGTTATAAGTAGCGTCATGTTCCCCTATGCACCCAAATACATGGGTGTGAACGAAGTCCCAACCCCCAGGCATGATGCCCCAAACACCCACAAAAAATTAAAGTCACATCATTAATCACATGCTTCACAATCTCCATGTTTATTGTGGAAGCTTTGGTTATGAGGTGATGGGATTCTGAACTCTCCTATATGCAAATGGGTCGCTATAAGACCTGATAGTAAATTTCAATTTCCCTTCTCATGTGGACATTAAGAAACTTTCCAAATGAGATTCAACCCATAAAATATGGATGAATGTAACTCCAATCAATAGAGGGTGGAAGATCCCCTAGCAATTTCCATTTATGGAAATTGGGGGCAAATGGGAGCTTCCTAGCAATTGTTTTGGGCGAACAGAGGTTTAAATCAATTTTTAGAGGTTTGAAATTGTTAGATCTTGGATCCCCTTTCTAAAATCGATGGGGATAACCTCCTATTCATTAAAAATAAATAAATAAAATGTGGGCTAATCATGCATAACGGGTGTTTAATAAAAAAATAGCCCATAAAAAATTTAAAACCCCTAAATTTATCCCATGGGATAAAATTAGCCCCTAAAATTTTCCATGAATTTAATGATAAATGAACCCTTCATATATTCTTAGAAACTATAAAGAGGAGAGACTATATTAGATGAATTATGTTCAAATTAGTCTTCAATGTAAGTCTCATTCATGTATCTAGTCCTTCACCTTTTATATTCCATGATTCAATTTTATAGGTGACTTTGTTTTCTATGGTTTTGAAGAATTTAGTAGGAACATCTATGTATATTTCACCATGTCATTTTCTTTGAATAGGTAGTCAAGTCTCATCGGAGGTCCATCGGAATGATAACAACAGTTAGGAGTCAGTCTAGCCTTAAATCAAGGCAAGATAGGTGGGTAACTGAAGTGAACTGGAGTGGTAGGTGAGAAAAGGCGCCCTTCTACAGTGGAAGGTGAGAAGTGGGTGCATCCCTGGCTAGGAGGGATAAAACAGAGTGGAAATAAGCTCCTGGGTGCTGGAAGACTAGGGACTAGGTGCTGGAGGTACCAAACTGATGACTGGGCAACATGCAGATGCATGCAATGCATGCATGCAGAGTGCATGCATGCATGCAGAGTGCATGCAAAAGTACATACTGAATGATGAGATATCCTAACACCCCCCCTCAATCTATACTATGATGTACAAAATAAAATGTAGGGCCCTGGTTACTGAGACCAAAGGTCACACTAATACAATAATCCAAAAATGCTTAAAATAAGCTAAGTGAGGAAATAGGGAAAACCCAATGGGAAGAAAGCCCCCCCTCAAGCTAAACATAAAATGGACCTAATCTATCTCCACCATGATGGAACTCACCCCCAAAAGTGAACGGAGGTAAGAGAACTTCTTCTCAGTGAAGCTCTTGGTGAAGATGTTTGCAATTTGCTCATCGGTAGGGCAATATTGCAGAATGATAGTGCGATCATGCACCAACTCTCGGATGTAGTGCATATGAATCTCAATGTGCTTGGTCCTCTGCCACTGAATTGGATCGATGGGGATCTTAATAGCACTTTTATTGTGACAAAATATGACAGTCGAAGTATTGCTACCAAAATCAAACTCGGAAAGAATACCCTGCAACCAAACTGCCTGAATGCAGGCATTGATTGCCCCTCGATACTCTGCCTCTGCTGAAGAAAGTGCAATGGCTGCCTGCTTTTTGCTTGACTAGAAAATAGGGCCATGGCCAATCATGAAAACATATCCAGAAGTGGACTTCCAATCTATGCTATCACCCGCACAATCTGAATCAATAAAACCAATGAAATCTAGCTCAGAATCTGTAGCATAATGTATGCCAAAATGTCTCGTACCTTGCACATACTGCAAGATACGTTTGGCTGCCCTCCAATGAAGCTCATGGGGCCGCTGCATATACCTTGATATAGCACTCATAGCATATGAAAGATCAGGCCTTGAGTGTGTCAAGTAAAGTAGTGAACCAATCAACTGTCGATACATAGTGCAATCTGCAAGCAGTGTGGAATTTCCCTCCTCAAGACTGATTCCTGAGAGGAATGGGAACGGAGCAACCTTACATTCTACCATATTAAACTTCAATAACAGGTCTGAAGCATACTTTTGCTGAGATAATTTTATCCCATCAAAATTTTGAGCTATCTCCAAGCCCAAAAATTGCTTAAGCAAGCCCAAATCGCTCATGTCAAAAGCTAGATTCAAGGCGGTTTTTAGCTTGTTAATTGTAAGGAGAGTGCTACCAATAATGAGAATATCATCAACATATAAAACCACAATATACAAATTTCCTTTAACTTGCTGTAGGTACACATTCGGATCAGATTTGCATCTTTTGAAATTCTGAGAAAGAAGGAAGGAGTCCATCTTTGCGTACCAAGCTCTTGGGGCCTGTTTCAATCCATACAAAGATTTCTTCAACCTGTAAACTAATGATGGGTCTAAAATGTATCCTTCTGGATGCTTCATATATAATTCTTCATCTAGATCACCATGTAAAAAAACACTCTTCACATCCATATGGTGCACTTCCCAGTGCTTGGATGCGGAAATGGCCAAAACTAGGCAGATGGAATCCATCTTTGCAACCGGTGCAAAGGTATCAGTGTAGTCCACTCCTTGGACTTGGGAGAAACCTTTTTCCACCAGCCTAGATTTGTATTTGCTGATAGAGCCATCAGAAGCAAATTTCTTGTGGTAGATCCACTTGCATTGAACTAATTTTCTTCCAGGTGGAAGAGAAACTAGCTCCCATGTGTTGTTCTTTTGAAGAGAACTGTACTCTTCATCCATGGCAGTTTGCCATCGTGGATCTCGGTGGGCATGATAGTATGATTTGGGATCTGAACCAATCATCAAATAAAATTTCACAGATAATAATGGATCAGAAAATGAAATAGCTATACCTGCTCTTTGAAATTTTGCTCTTGTTCTCCTTGGATCAACAGGATTTCGAATGTTTGGAGCAGCAGATTGTAGAGTGTTTTGGTCCCACTTTGGTAACTGAGGAGGATCATTATGATCGGATTCTGAACTTGATATGTCATGGACATCAAATTCTGATAAAATATCAGAAATATCAGATCCAATGCTTTCTTCATCTTCTCTCGAAACTTCTTCTTGTAGAGACTGCGGATCGGCAGTGTTTTCCTCGACTAGTTTCAGATCTGGAAGCGGTTCTTCAAACTTCACACTTCGCTCTATGAATATCTTTTTGGATATGATATTCATGAGTTTATATGATTTTGATTATTCTCCATATCCTATTATGATTCATTCAATACTTTGTGGATCCAAATATTTTCTCTTATCAGAAGGAATTCTAGCCCATGCAGTGGAGCCAAAAACCCTCAAATTTGACACATCCGGTTTGCGACCAAAGAATGCTTCGAAAGGTGTTTTTCCTTTCCCAGATGAATGTGGAACTCAGTTCTAAATATATGTAGCAACATTAATGGCTTCAGCCCAAATATTTGCAGCCAAACCTTTTGACTCAAGCATACAGGTAGCCATCTCTTTCAGTGACCGATTCTTCCTTTCCGCTACACTGTTCTGCTGGGGTGTGTAGGGAACTGTATGTTGGATATGAATTCCGATTTCGGCACAAAGTTGCAGCAACTCAGTATTGATATATTCTCCACCATTATAAGATCTAATATCTTTGATCTTGCTCTCTGTGGCGGTCTCAACAGAAGCCTTAAAATCCTTGAATTTTCCAAGCACTTCTGACTTGTTTTTGAGAAAAAATACCCAAGTAAAGCAGGAGAAGTCATCGATGAATGTCAAAACATACCTTGAACCATTCATGGACATATTTGGAAGTGGACCACTGATATCATAATGTATGAGGCCCAAAATTGTAGAAGCTCTGCTAGCTTTGCCGTAGTCGAACGTGTGCTCGGGGTGCTTCCTAACAATGCAACCATGACAAATTCCCTTCGAGGAACGGAGTTGCGGAAGACCATCAACCATGGATTTCTGTTGTAACAGCAGAAAATACTTGTAGTTAAGGTGTCCAAACCTTTCATGCCAAATCCTACTAACCTCGTTTGAATGAGTGAGGACAACAGTGGGCTTTTCAAGTGGCACAAAGTGTGAAAACTCATAGTATTTTGCAGAATGGTTTGCCTTTCCGACTGCAATAAGTCTTCCACTTTAAATATCAAAAATTTCAACGTTGTTAGGGCTGAATGTAACTTGCTTCGGTTCATCGGTGTGTGTCATTTGATACACAGAAAGTAGATTTGAAGCCAAGGAAGACACATAGAGAACATTATGAAAACTTCCATGCTCTAAATGGATGGTACCTTTACCCTTTTATGAAATATTTGAGTCATCTCCCAAATGGATGGCGATGGAGCTGTTTGGATCAAATGAGGAAAAAGAGTCAATATTTTCAGCCATATGAATCGAGGCACCGGAATTTATCAGTAGAGTGGTGGGTTTCGAAACAGTTGCCATGAGTGCTTGACCTCTTTCATGATCATCATTTCTATCCTTCTTCCGTGCACCGTCGGGAAGAGTTATGTTATTCTTTTCCAAAAGGAGAGCCATTTGATCTATTTTTTCCTACATGCATGAACTTTCAGGATGAAAGCCACGGTTGCAATAAGTGCATTTAGATTTTTCTTTGCCCTCTTTACCCTTTTGCTTGTTCCTTGAACCGGATGGTGCATCCGATGATTTGCCTTTCTCTCTTTGCTTGGTAGGCTCGAATTTGGGCTTCTCTTTCCTTTGCTTTCCTTTTCCATTCGAATTCTTGGATCCTTGAGCAAAGAGGGATGAATCTTTGGAGCTTATGGACCCCATTTGAATCAACTTGTCATGCTCTTTTGTAGCGGACTCAATGAAGGAATTCAAGGTAGGCATCTTCCAATTCGGGGTAGTTAGCCAACCGGAATTGAAAGTAGAGACAAATACTGAGAAATATTTACCAAGTTTTGAAAGAATGGAGAGGATCAATTGCTTATCCTCTTTCACAACTCCACTGTTCTTCAATTGCAAAGACAAATGCTTAAATCTTGTGAAAAAGTCATTAATGGTCTCAAAATTCTCATGATTGAAGGAGATCAATTCATTTTCCAATTGAAGAGACCGCATGTCATCTTGTTTCCCAAAAATATTTTCAAGTTGCTCCCATACTGCCTTTGGAGTAGTCAATCCACTGAGGTGAAAGAGAATATCCATGGAAATATTGAGGCAAAGAAGACCATATGCTTCATCCAACTTGTTGAAGTGCTTTGCTTTTTCAATGAGTGTATTGGGCTCAACTTCGAGGCCCATGGTGACTCTGTAGTACCCTCTTGAGTGCAACATAATCTCCATGTAATTCTTCCATTCAAAATAATTGAAGGGAGTGAGTAGCTTAGAAGAAGAAGAATCCATCTCAATGATAGCGAATGCACTTGATGGAGAAGAACTTGTAGATCACAAGATAGCTAATGCACTTGATGGAGATGATTAACCTGCAAATCACAATCAAAACAGAACAGTAAGGTTGAACAATCCATCCATTTAGAGTTGCATCACACCTGGGATTGGAGATCAAGCAAGCTTGAAGATCCAATGTATCATATCTAGGAATTATGTGGAAAACTCAGGCTTCTGGAGTGGGATTGGAAATAAAAATTCAACATTAGCGAATGCATGAGCAGTTTTGCATGCCGAATCTTTAGTATTTTTGAGCAAATTCACTCAATTCTTCATGTAGAACACCTGTAGAAGAGAGACCTTGTCCCTTCCATGGCTTTGATACCATGTAAAATTAGTCACAGCAGATCTATTGAACAAGAATATCAATCACAAAGATGTAAAACAATTTGGAGTAAAAACTGTGCAAGAGAGATGCATCAATGCTCTATAATCCAGAATGATAGAATTACAATACAATACTGTCACAATGAGTGAGCCATTCGAATTATCCTAGGAGGCCATTCAAATATACTGCATGGTGTAGATTGGCTCCAACTAGGAGTCCTCATCTCAATCAGTGGTGGTCATCAATGCACAAGTAATTGTCAGACGGGTGTCAAACTGAGTCTAATTGAGTCTAATAAGTGTAACTGATGGTAAATATCACTAATGTAGGGATGGAGGCTCAGTGGAGGGCGCATCAGGAGCAATATGGAGTCTGAATAGGTATTCAAGTCTCATCGGAGGTCCATCGGAGTGATAACAACAGTTAGGAGTCAGTTGAGCCTTAAATCAAGGCTAGGCAGGTGGCTAACTGAAGTGAACTGGAGTGGTAGGTGAGAAAAAGATCCCTTCTGCAGTGGAAGGTGAGAAGTGGGTGCATCCCTGGCTAAGAGGGCTAAAACAGAGTGGAAATAAGCTCCCGGGTGCTGGCAGACTAGGGACTAGGTGCTGGAGGTACCAAACTGATGACTGGGCAGCATGCAGATGCATGCAATGCATGCATGCAAAAGTACATATTGAATGATGAGATATCCTAACACAAGAGAGATGTGAGTGGACTTGTAATGCATGCATAATTCTTAACAAATTTCCTATAATATCCTGTAAGCTCCAAAAATACTCTAAGACTCTTGATTTTCTTAGGATAGGTCATTTTGTGATAGCTTCAATATTTTGAGGATCCAACTTGACCCCTTCTCTTGAAACAATATGACCCAAGTACTCTACTTGTTTCCCAAAAGCACATTTGTACATTTTTGCATACAATTGATTGTTCTCGATAATTTATAGGACTTGATCCACATGTTTAATATGTTCTTCCCATGATTTTCTATAGAAAAGTATGTCATTAAACAAAACCATCACAAATTTCCAAAGATAACGTCCAAAAAATGTGTTCATAAGGCTTTGAAAAGTAGAAGGAGCATTAGTTACTCCAAAAGGCATCACCAAGAACTCATAGTGCCCTTCATGTGTTCTAAAAGTTGTTTTGGGAATGTATTATTATCTTAATATGATTTTATGGTATCCTGGTTTTAGATCTAATTTTTTGAAGTAAGCCACTCCATGAAGCTCATCTAATAGCTCATCAATATTTGGAATGGGGAATTTATCCTTGATGGTGATGTTGTTTACATCTATGTAATCAAGGCACATTCTCCAAGCATTATATTTTCTTCTAACCATCACCACTGGTGTTGAAAAGGAACTCCTACTTGGTTGAATGATACATGCATCCAACATGTCTTGTATAATTTTCTCAATCTCTCCTTTTTGTTGATGTGGATATCTATAAGGCCTTTTATTAGGAGGAGTACTTCTAGGAATGAGTTTAATTTGATGTTCATGATCTCTGGGTGGAGGAATTCCTTTAGAAATATCTTGGAATATTATATGGTGCTTTTCCAAGGTACATTTTAAGTCATCTATAATATTTTCATCTTCATGCTTCACTTCCATAGAGTAAATTCTAGCAATAACTCCACAACAACCCCTTTTTAGGAGATTCTCCATTCTATGAGAGATGATGCTATGAGAGGGTGGAGATTTTAATCCTTCCAGTTCATATTTAATTCCTTCCAACTCAAATTTCATGAATAATTCATTATAGTTTTTAGAAAATATACACAAGGTTCTCAACCATTGAATCCCTAGAACAACATCTACTCATCCATTGGGGATAGAATACATGGGGATTGATAGATTATAATATCCCATACTAAGTTTAAGTTATGGAATTTCCCTTCACAATCAAGGATTCCTCCATTAGCAACCAATATTGAAAATTTGACACCAGATACACAAAAAAATTGAGGTGATCTGCTAAATTTTCATCAATGAAATTATGTATGCTATCGGAATATATTAGTACTATAACTCTTTTCTTATTAATGTAACCTACAATATTGAGGGTTTGAGGTATTGACACACCTTCCAAGGCATGAACTGATATTTTGCATTAGTCTGGATTTATGTCGTGTAAAATTTCTATATCCTTTTCTTTTTGTTGTAGGTTCAGAAGTTCTTCCTCACCCATTTGTGTTGATGCATCTATTTTCTCCTCCTCATTATTCTCCAAAGTAAACACTTATGTTTCTTTACATTTATTCCCTTTATACCATTTACTATTACAACCAAAACATAGTACTTTTGCTCTTCTTTCATCTATTTATTTTGTGATATTCTAGTAGCTTGAGGTAGTGTTTCCTTATGAGGCAAACTTTTGTCTCTGGTTCTTGCATATGCTCCAATTGTCTACTTTTGTGTAGCCTTATTTTTGGCTTGTATATGGAGAGAATAATGCATAGCTTTCATAACATTTTCAAGTTGTTTTGCGAAAATCTCATGTTTAATTTCTTCTTTTAGTCCACCCATGTAAGCTTCTAACAAATGATGGTCACTTACATTGTTTACCCTTGTGGAAAATACTTGAAATTCAGAATTATAATCTTCCACATCACCCAAAATTTGCTTGATTCTTGTCAGCTGACAAAGTAATCGCGTTCCCAAATTTTACCACATTCAACTTCTAAGTCTCTTCTAAATAAATTCCAACTATAATGATAAGAAGGGGGATTCCTTTTAACTATTCATTGATACCATTAATAAGGTTTTATCTCAAAATACAATGTAGCTAAGGAAATCCTTCGCTTATCATCAATAATATTATGCAGCTCAATTAATTGATATATTTGGTTCACCCATGTAAACACATATGTTCCATCAAAATTTCTTAATTCAACCTTGGGATTGAAGTATTTCCTCGGTCCTAAATTGAACCCATGATGATGTGGATTATCAATTGTTGGGGCCTCGAAACTCTTATTCTCCATTTTTTTTTGCAATTTTCTTAGGTTATGACTGGAATAAGTCCATCTTGTTCTCCTTATCATCTTCTAGAGGTGTTGAATTTTGGTTAAGCAAGTTGGTTATACTATTCAACTAGGAACTCAACGTTTGAAATTCATCTTGAATTTCACTTTTGAATGTTTCAAATATATTTTGCATACCCCTTGGAATGTTTGGAATTCATCTTTATTTACCACATTCATGATGTGCTCCTTTTTAGCATTGTATTTTCAAAGTTATTTGATCTATTGGTAATATTGTTCATCAAAAAGTGTAAATTCTCATGTTCTTCTTATGTTATGGATGATCCTTCAGGAGGTTTAATAGATGTAGAATTTATTGTTACACCTTTTTCCATTTGATCCCAATGATAATTTACTATCTTTCCTCTCTATTTACTCCTTATCACAACTTTTGAATCACCCAGAACAAATATTCCATTCAAAAATTATGCAAGCTTCAAGTTAACATACGTTGAAAAACCCTAGTTTGGAGACTATCTTGTTGGACGACCTTCTAGTTGAGGTAACCCTTTTATTTAGGCTACTTTGAGTCTTTTTTTTTGTAGTAGCCTGATATGTCTTCCCTACAATGCAACAATTATGATCCAATTCTGATGTACCAAGAAAAAGTTATGGTAACCTTACCAAAGCTTGTTATTTTTATCCTTTTCAAGAGAACAAAAGTGTATAGCCTGCCACATGTCTGATTTTTTAGATATGATTCTTAAAATTGTACCATGAAAACTATGGCTTGTCTAATATTATATGCTACAAGTCTCACTCAATTTGGATCGTTCAAGATTCAAATATAACCATTTTTCCCTAAACACATATCTGAGACGAATTTTTGGACGAGTAAAAAACCCTAACTTCCACATGGTATAATTCCACACCTGTAATGAATCAAGACTTAAAAATCATACAACAGATAGTTCACTATGTCCTCTACGGACCCTCCAAGTTTCGTTGTTGAAACATCCGAAAAAAAATTTATAGAAAAATTTCCAAGATCACTCTCTTTGGAAGCGTCCAAGCTTCGATACCAAATGTTATGCACCAAAATCCCCAAAATAGCATAAAATAACCAAGAAAGAATAATCCACACCTTAAAAATGAATAAAAGAGATGAATAGCAAGCTTCTTCAAAGGGGCAATCTCCTTATACAATGTACTAAATATAAAAGTCAAGATTATATGAATATGAATCTCCTTTATTATATATAGGAGATGAAGTGGTCATTATGTAACCTAATAGTGAGTCGACCTAACTATAACTAATATAACAATAATAAATTATTATTAGGGCCTTAACAATCTCAATTCTTGTCGAGCAAGACATACACTATAAAAAAAGACCATTTGGTGTTGACAAATTTGTATTTAAAAGAAGCTTGAATGATTTGAAAGAGGTCTAGAGAATTGTTGAAGAAAAGAAAGCACAAGAAGTGGCCCTTGAGACACCACAACAAAAATCCACAAAGGTAATAAATAATATATGTTTGAAGTTATTGATTTTGATATGCTTGTAGTTATTTATTTGAGATATGTTTTCCTTATCTCTATGTGATGTAATCTTCTAATACCATTGACCTACTTTGTGGTCATAAACAATCAACTAATTTTATATTTTCTTATGTATAGGCATGAATGGATACAAAGAATTTAATTGTTACAATTCTTTAGATCAAGCTGAGAAGTTCGTAATTAAAAGGCGTTGTATACATTTGGCAATATAATCTCATTTTTATGTTAATATACTAGTTTAATATATGCGATTATTAAATATGCTTTTCTCTTGTTGCATACAATTAAATAATTATAGTCACAAGCCTAGTGTGAAAGAATTAGAGTATGCCTTCTATGTAATGCATTTATGTATACATAGTTTTTGTTCTCAGTTCATTGAATGATAGTTGTTAGTGCATTTTTGTATACATGGTGTTTGCTCTCAAGATAAGTACATTGTGAAATGGGCTTATACTAATCATTAATCCTATCAATATTTAAATAGTATAATAATTATAGTAATTAAATTAATAATAATAGTTAAATAATCAATCATAGTCAATTTAATAAAAATAATAAAATAATTGATAACAATAAAATTAATAATATTAAATAATTAATAACAATCAAATTAATATAAATACTAAATTATTATTAATACAATTTTCTTGCTAAAACAACGTGATTGCGATGCTAAAAAATTAATGTGACATTAATGCAATGCAATTGGAAAAGAAGAAGTCGAAACGTGCGGCGATTTTGTTTTTCTGGCAAAAATTTTATCGGAATTTGAGGATTCTTTTTTAAAATTTGGATTTTGTGTTATTCAAATCGTGTTTCTGAATGTATAAATGAATTTAATGGTTTGAATACCCCAAGACATCTCATTAAACAATCTTAACACGGATTTCTGAGAATTTAAAAAATATTTCCAGATTCCATCAAAATCCATGACAAATACTATCAGAAAAGACAAAATCATCACCCGTTTAGACTACTCAATTGCAAAATGACACTAAAACGATGCATAAATAAAGTAGTATAACACTGAGAAGATGCAAATTAGATGCAAAAACTTTGTATTTTGACACTAATATTACGATTATAGACTAAACTTTGTCATTTGACAAAGCTAACCAGATTTATCACGATGCCAATACGACGCAATATATATATATATTCAATGCAAGAAGTCGCACATCTAGATAACTTTGAAGCCTTGTTTTTAAATCGTTTTCGACGTAAAATCAAGGCGAGTAATGATACTGATAATGGCGGGGTCGTGGTGAAGACGAAGATATGTTTCGTTTGATGACGTGGACAGAGAATAAGTCATCCTTGAGTGTGATGCACTCCATTTTTCCATTTGTGACACGTCGGTCTTTAGAAAGCGTGTGAAAGCGGGTTGACTTTCAACCTTTTAGTGCCCTTACTCAACCGTCAACCTTATGCATATGACACGTAGCTACCATTTGTTGCCACGTAGCTACGTAGCTACCATTTGTTGCCAAATTCAGCAAAAAGCACAACTTGGGAATTTGTTTGACAAGTAAATGGAGCAACCCAATTGAGCAAAAAACACATCTTGACAATTTGTTGCCAAGTAAATGGAGCAACCCAATTGAGCAAAAAACACAACTTGATGTTGAAAACGACGTTCAGGTCACAACCAACCAACAATCCATGGACTGAACCATGCCTAGGAATTATAAAACCCTATAAATTAGCATGGACCCTACTCACTTGTAACATGACCTTTCCAATCCTATGGGTAATAGATTCATGAAAAAGCACAAAACCCTATAAATTAGCATGGACCCTACTCACTTGTAACATGACCTTTCCAATCCTATGGGTAATAGATTCATGAGAAAGCACAAAAGAACTCTAGAATGAACCGCTTCACTCTTAGGAGTTCAAATTTGAGAATCACATATAGCAAGTGGATACATGACATATGCATAAAAAAGCAACCCAATTGTGTGAGTGACAACTCCAAGGGATAAGGACATTCTGGTGTCACTACTCCCACTTAAATGTGTTATAAAATTATCATATTTTCTCACATACACAATTTAGGGTCAATAAAATTCTTGTGTGGGGACATTTTTGGAATGAGTGGTATCCTCTTTGTCTCTAGTTTTATAATGATGAAGAAAAAATAATCTTTGTATATAGTTTCATAACGATGAATAAACATTCTTTATTAATGTTTTCAACATTATATTTCACAATTTTATATTGATTGGAATTCAAATTTTCATGGTGCAAATATGTAACATTAATATTTATAATGTATTAGCAACATGGAAGAATGATGAAGAAACATTCTTCATTAATGTTGTCAAGATTATATTTCAATTTTCCATTGAATGGAATTCAAATTTTGATGGTGCAAATATGTAACATAACATTTATAATATATTGGCAACATGGAAGTGAATCATTGGAGAGGGATAAAGTGTTTTTTTTTTCTTCTCAATTTTACATTGATTGGAATTCAAATTTTGATGGTGCAAATATGTAACATAACATTTATAATATATTAGCAACATGGAAGTGAATCGTTGGAGAGAGAAAGTGTTTTTTAATTATGTTAAAGTTTTGATTTTATGTTATTAGTATTTCTTTTTAAGTTTTATTAAATATTATGAAAAAAAAAACTTAAAGTCTTGTAATTTTGATTGGTTTTTACATCAAGAATGATTTTGATCTATTTTTGGTAGTTTTATGTATTTTTGCATGTTTTGTCTAGAATATTGAAGTGATGGGTTCTCTATCCAGAACTTTGCACATTTGTAAAGTTCGGAATAGAAAACCTAGCACTTCAATGTTCAAAGCAAAAATGATGCCTATCAAAAAGCCTATTAAAGGCGCTTTCCAAGGATGCATAAGGCTTGTCATCCTATGTTGCACATTGCTTTCAATCATACACTCTTTTCAAAACATTATGCACCCCGTAGTAGAGCACTTAATGTTGTATAGGCTAGGATATATATCATTTGATTTGTCAATTGGGTTTAGTCCAAGTGGTTGTGGAATGGAGTGTTACTCTTCCCACCCAGATTCTATTCCCGTAAGTGACATGTTGAGCTCATAATCAATATATTGTTGTAAAATGTTTGAACCATGTTGTTGACGTATCCTTGTTCCCTGGAGAATATACTATCATCCTTGAAATGAGGAGAAGTACCCGAAGGTTTTCCCCGTGATACTTACCTAGAAAAAAAAGTATGTATTGTTCAATGTGAAGTTCATTTATATTGCTCTATTGTAGAGTGCATATTGATTGTCCACTTTATTGATACATAAGATTTTGTCTCATAAATAGTAAAAGTGGATCCATAGTTAGAAGGGATGCATGACATTTCTTTGTCAACCAAAATTTTAGATGAGCTCAAGCCCTTCATTCACAATTTTCTAAAATTTAAATTATGTTTTCTTTCTAATCTGTTTGACAACACAATGGAAAAAGAAAATATACAGCTTGGAAAAATGGGTTAGTCAAATATAGCAAAAAAGAATTCCATATCAATGAGCGCAAGTCCCTAATCCATGGAATGGACAATAGATATCTAGAGCGTTGAACTTTGGTTGTCATTGATGTCAAAGAGGACTTAGTATCCACGTTCCATTTTGAAGAAGTACATTAAACTATGTGCGCAAGTCCCTAATCCCATCTAGTCGTGGTACGTCAAAGTTGATGTCAAAGAGGTGGTTGGATATGATATCATTTTTCCATTTTGAAGAAGTATATCAAAATATGTATGCAAGTCTCGAAAGTACACAAGACCAACCAAGCAATGGTACTTCAAGGGCACAAGACCCAACACGTAGTGGTTCTTAAGTGCGCAAGTCCCACTATGCTAAGGAACTAGTGTGTGCATGACCCACAAGTCATGATACCTCAGTTGCGCAGATCAAGACAAGTGGCACGTGCTTGAGTAAGCTTGACCATAAAGAAAGGAAGAAGGGATGTTATCGTCAAACTTGTGGACATATTGTATGAACAAGTTGAGTATAAATAAGAAGCATAGCTAGTGAGTGTAAAGTAAGCTTGAAGATGAACAAGAGATAATATTCTAAATTTGCAAGCTTTGAATTATTGGGGTATCCATGGCTCGTTGATCTGGAACAGCGTGATCTAGAAAAAACCCTAATGTGTAAGAATAGATGAGAAATACAACACATGATGATATAGTATATGAAACAAATGCGCAAGAATAGAAGAGCATTATAGTAGATGATGCGCGGAATCGAATGAATATGCAGCTGTGCAGAAACATAACAGTTTGTTGAACAATGCGCAAATTGCAGAAGCATATGAAATATGAGAACCATTATGCAATACTGAAGTAGAGACGTGAAGTAAGACAATAACTGATGATAAAGTAACTTCGAAATGTATTTCACATTTATGTATATTGTATTCCTATAGAGATGTTATTATTCCTCTATACGGACGTGTCGTCATTTATATTGTAAGTGTCGTAACTTATACTTGATGGGTTATTAAACCACCTTGTTGGGTCGGCCCTGTATAAGTCATGTGGGTCAAAGGGTTATTAGACCACCCTATTGGGGGTCGGCCATGTGGGTCAAAGGGTTATTAGACCACCCTAGTGGGGGTCGGCCTAGTCAGCATTATGTTAAGTGGTTAAGTTGAGGCCGACCTAGTTGAGTAAAGGTCAAGTCAAGTTAGTGTATAAATAGAGAGTGTGTCTCTCTCATTTTACACAATCTATTCTCTCACTCACACTTGGGAGAGTGGTGCACTTGTGGAGGAGGAGGCTCTGCTTCTAGGAGAAGACTATCTCTTGTATTCTGGTTGTATCATTGCTCTATCTATCTCTGAGGAAGTTATTGGGGTTTTTCACCTTTATGGTTTTCCCCAAGTAAACTCTGTGTCTCTTGTGTGCTTGCATTATTGTGTCCATGAATGATATGCTGTAGATTTGTTGTACATGTTGTTCTCTCAGTTAAGATCCTAGATCAGATTGAAGTAAACTCTGAAAATTTAACAAAGCTAGTCCATAGCTGGGTTTATCAGGCTACATCAGAACCCTGGATGCTTGCACTCAAGCTCAAGCCAAAACAATGGAGACCCATAACCCATACCCCAACATACTCTTTTCTCACACAACAAGCACAATCATTGGGCATAGATACACATTTAACAATAGGATTTACAACAGGATGGTCATGGGTTTTCCCCAATTCGTTTCCAGCCAAAAATGGATTATGGGATGGGGAGAAACAATCACAAAGAGGAAAACAATTTCTTCCCCAACTAACTGAGCATTCAGCACCCAAACGATCTCTATGAAACCCCAATTCCATTCCCCTTCTTCCCCACTGGTATACAACACAAAAACACCCTTCTCAGCTGGGAGAATGAAGGAAAACACATCAAACATGGCTAGAAAACGCCTAGGTAGCTCTAAACTCATGAGGGAGGAAGACTGGTTGATGGATAATGGCTTGGGGAGCAATTCATGGCTCTTTTTTTGCCCAAGAAGCAAAAACACGATTTTCCATGCAGGGTGGCTTTCCCATACCCGAATTTGGACAGCCATACCTCTCATTCCCCAAGGCATTAACTACCTCAACCAACTCTTGGGGGGAGTCAATGATTGGGTACAAAAGTCAACATGGGTAGTTGAGGGTTTGATGGGTTACCTCATTGACATTTGGCTTGACCTGATTGGCTCTAAGGGTTTGAATATTTCCCTCCCAATTCCTTGTAAAATCATGCCCCCATCTTAGCTTGTTGCATTGCATAGCTAGTTGTGGGTATTTTATTAAAATGCATATTTACATGATGTTTGAATTCCAATGTGCCTGGCTAGCACGCAAACCATATGCATCAATAAATCGATGGCGGGGCCTTGGCCTTGAGCTCCTCACCATGATTTTATAACAATATTACATCATTTACATTTTAATGCAATAGGGTCAAGGTGGGGATGTCACATAGAGGAAGCTTAAACAAATCATATTTGGTGACTCCTTCCTGACATTGTTCTATACACTTTGTAATCCAACATGAATATTATCCTTTTTTATTTTTCCACTGAAGGACATATCATTTGTCTTATGAGATTTTATCGTGATATTATGTTAACCATTGCATCCACATAGGTAGTGGTTTCTGTATAACATGATAATGGATAGTGTGCAAGGTAATTATGAATGATTAATTGGCTTCTCTTTTCTCCTTTTGTATGGTATACATGCTTGTATGAGAAGAATAAAAACATGAACAATAGTAACAGGGAATTACCTACATCATAATACTTCTTGAAATACATTTTACAACTATAAAACCACAAACAATCTATTATGTGGAATGGTGGTCACATGATACTCCATCATTCTCGATGCATCGTTATGGAAGTGAAATGAGTGTGGAATGGTAGTCAATATAATACCTATAAGAAGCTCACCCAAATCATATTTGGTAACTCCTTCAAAGTGTTTATGAGTATTATCTTTTCTTTTCTTTTTCCTTTGAAGGACAAATCAATTGGCCTGTGAGATTTTATCGTGATATTTAACCATGCCAATCATAGAGGTGGTTTTTTTTTTTGTCTTTTTAATCATGGGAAACAATAACTAGAAAGAGTGACTTGGGCTAGGCCCAAGATCAATCCTCTTGGTTTCAATATAACCCAAGAGTATATCTAACATATTGTAAACCAAATATACAAATAAATCATGATTTAGCAAGGACCACAACGTCCTAAGGAAAACCCAAGGGGACCTCTGTCCTAGGGGTCATCTACCCTTTTAACCTTATCACAATGGGTCAATGTCACATTAGAGATTCGAACTTGATTGGGAAGAGTGAGAAACTCACCTTCCTACCATTTGAGTTGTTGACCTTCCCTAGCATGTCCGTGGATATTTTTCCAAGTGATTGTGCTTGATTAATTAGCCTCCATTTTCTCTTTGTGTGGTCTATATACTTGAGTTGAAAGACTAAAAAATGAATAATAATAATAATAATAGTAAAATATCTATATCATAAGACTACTTAAACTAACTTCTATCATTATAAATATGCATTACCTTCTTAGTCCCCATAAAAACAAGGAGTATACTTTTCATTTGCAAGTCAAAGTGCTTTGACTTCACATTAATTCAATTTCTTACTATAAAGTTTTCCAATGTTTTTAAAACAACACTTTATCAAATTGATTTTTTAATTAAAAATAATTTTTAGAATTGTTAAATTTCACTCATTCTATTTTCATATTGGTGAAAAAGAGGTTATCGATGGGCCATAAATATCTCAAAGAGGTTTTATTTTTAAAACACAAAGAAAAAAAATTAAAAACATTTAAAATGGAATTTTATAAAAGTGTCATGTGGCAACTTGCACATTTTTATTTTAAAATATAATTGTTCTTTTTTATGCTAGGGGAATCAACAACTGGAGTGAGGCTCGTACTCACGTGACACAAGATCGATTCTTGTTTACTACCACTATACCCCTAGGTGCACCCACACAGTCTACCAGCATGGGGCACATGTTCTCCTGGGTTTGAACCTATGACCTTCTTTACAATGTGTCATATCATTTCACTCCTTTGCATGTTGGTCTACACCCAAATGGGCTAAAAAATAATTGTTGTTACTTCCCATGTGATATTTTGATTTTGATGTGTCTAAATATATATGTTTTTATTAAAAAAATTACTTATTAACATTAAAATTTTATAATCTTATGATTTCTCTTTCACTTTCTTAATCTCTATATTTAGCATCAAACATATTTTCTATATTTGATAGGGACTAGCCACTTTGTGGTATATTCACTTGTTTTTAATTTTCTTGTTACTTAAGTTGGAAAATAAACTATTATATTACAACTAAAAAGAAACTATTGTGAAACATATGTCTAGGAACCTCTTTTGTCTTAGAGTAAGACCTAAAGGTACTTATGATTGGCTAATCCTACTACGTGGACTCAAAAGCATGTGGTAGGAGTGAACTTCCCAAGACTCAAAAGCATTTTGTAAAAGTGGAATTCCCAGACTCAAAAGCATCTGGTAGGAGTGTAAGTATGCACCATCATGGTTGTCCTCACTACTAGTTTGACAAGTAAATCATAATAATGTTTTCCATCTTTGGAAGAAAAAAAAGTGAAGCACCACTCTTTCCTTTTTAATTTTAAACCGAAAACAAACTATTATGTTACATTATTTAGTCACCACTTGATCTCAATGATGGTAGTTGATTACCTTGGTTTGCATCATGCATTTCTGGTCATAACAAATTTATAATCATTTGCATTGTAAAACTGGCATAGCCATGTAACTTGTGGCTAGTCATGAACAACGATAGGCCACAAGTTAAGTGCCACGAACCGACCATTATCCATGTCTTAACTACTAGTAAACTAAGAAATTATATATATATATATATATATATATATATATATATATATATATATATAGAGAGAGAGAGAGAGAGAGAGAGAGAGAGAGAGAGAGAGAGAGAGAGAGAGATTGGAATGGTGATCATAAAATAAATATTGACAATACACTTGTCTCATCTTCGTGCAATCTAGGAAGAGGACCCTTCCTCATCCACCCCAAATTGTTACTCCATTCTTTGGCACGCTACTTCAATTATCATCTTTAGTCATATATCGTGCCAATTGTAACAAATTTGCAGCATGATGAAGCAAAGTTACATCCTATAGCGTGTGTGGAGCAACAATTGAGGATGAATTTAGTAATTTTCTGATATATTTTGGAGCATTCTCTGTTGAATTTCAAAGTGTTTTGAATTTTGTCGGGATTCATGCCCATCCCTCCAGAATGTGATTTCCATCATCTCTCAAGGTTCGATCCATACCATGCATGGGATTCCCTCACATCAAATGCAAATTCGCCACGATCGTCTCTTATAAGGAGCCCTTACAGATTTGTACCACTAAGTACAGTGAAAGCTAGTGTAGTAGGTCAGTGGACTATACAGTGTAGCTCATCACTAGACCGTGGATGGACCATTTTGCATTCCCTAAATATTTTAAGATGATTAAATATGTATGGCATGATTGCATTCATTTCACATTAAATAACATCAATTAAAAAATTAAGGTGGAAGAATCCCATACAAATGCTTTAAAAATCATTGATGAAATGCAATGTAGGCCGGTGAATCCATTAGCAAAAACAACCTACTCTACATAAAATCTCAAATTTGTTTACATTCATCGTATAAAAATTACATATTTAAAGCCTAACCTTTGGCTAATCTGACATGGATAGTAAAATATCAATGGATTCAAGCTTTTTTAGATTTTTGACATTTATCAGAGGCAAATGATATGGGCACTCAAATAGAAAATCCCAAGTGAAAAATTGGAAACGTTTCTTGCAATGAAGTGGAACTATGACTTCTATCATAATTCTTTCATAATTTAAAGATAATTTTAACAAAAAATAAAGAACAATATAAATGCCTCAAATCTTACCCTTCTTGTAAAATCCGATTATAGTTTTCCCAAAATATTTAACAACAAAAGTTCCCATAGAAGTGAGAGAGTTACCTTCCTTTCCCTTGAGTGTAATAATGAAAACCATCACTATGAGAGAGGAGAAGTGTAACATACCTATAGTTAAACAAGTTATGAACCCCTTGCTTCACCTATCCAACAACTCAAGCGCATGGAAACCAATACACCCAAGTGCAACAATGGCAAGATTGGTAGTTGGGGCACATTCGGGAGCAGCAAGGTAGTTGCGGGAAATGTGACAAGTAGGAATGCATGCATGAGGAAGAGGATTCAACCAAGGGGATATTCATAAAGGAATACATGAGCATTGAAAATCTTCAGAAAAGGGTTATTTGAAAAATACTTCAGCATCGACATGGGAAATGACCATGGGACATGAAAGCCAATGTGTCTATTTGCTTAAGGTGTGGTGGTATGACACCTTGATGAGTGGAAAAATGGTTGTACACCATGTAGGGCACTGGTGTATGCCATCAACACGATATTTGGGCTCATTGAAAAAGGAGCTTGAACGCATCAGTAAGAGGGGCATCAGGTGAAGCACCCAAGTTGGGTCAGAAAAGTTACCAATGGTCATCAGGTAGACCATCAAGAGAGTGCCCTGTTTTCTTGGGACTTACCTAACGACACGCCCATTTGAGAAGGTCATGCAGAGGAGTAATTGGGAAAAAAATTATGAGGAAGACTCATATATATAATTTGGGTGCACCAATATCAAAGGCACCAATTTGGTCATATGAAATCGGGAGTTAAAGGAGTTAGCTCTGCAGTATGGATCCTTAACTCGAATGAATTTTTGGGATACTTTCAAATGTAGTTCATTAGTATGAGGCAGGGGTAGAGTATGAGGTATGCAACAACCAACTGAGGTTAAGGTTTTCCTAGGAAGACTCTCCGTGACAAGGCTAAGGGAGTAAGCATGCCAAGGAGTAGTGTTGTTGATAACCCCAAAAATTGAAGACAAGAGCTACACGACGAGTAGGATTGTGGGAGAAATAAAGAAGGAAATGGCAGGAAGACTTATGGGTGGAAAAACTCATCGATAGAGTGGGAAGCAGAGTCTTCGACAGAATAGACCATCAGTAGTAGACTAAAATGATTGTCGACACGGTGCGTCGATAACCATAACTGAGTAGCAGGTCTTCCCAAGTGAAAGTTGTTGGTTTTAATGGAGTGTATGCAAAGAGTTTTTGAACCCACTATTGCACTCTGTCATATTTTCAAAATTTAATCAATATTAATCTAGGATCTTACTGAGAGAATAACAAGCACAACATAAACACAAGAGACACAAATATTTTCCTCGGGGAAACCATAAAGGAGAAAACCCCGAAACTTCCTTAGAGATAGAATGAGCACCAATACAATGTCACAAAATAAAAACCCAAAATAGATATGGTCTTCAGCAGCTTCTCTCTTCTCCACTTGTGCGAACTCATCCTCTCTCTCACTAATGCAACTTGAGTGAGTGAGTGAATGATCCAAATGAGAGAGGCACCCTCTCTATTTATAATTTTACTTTCACTTGAATTTTACCGAACTAGGTCGGCCCCTAGTTGTACTTGACTGGGCCGACTTCTCTAGGAGAGTCTAATAACCCATAGACAACTTAACTCAGGGGTCTAATGCCTCAACATACAAAGAAGGGTTAACCTCAATGAATTTACATGACCCAAACACAATAATGACTTCTCCGACCAGAGGAATAAACATCCCCGTTGGAGGTACAATAATAAAATATACAAGTGAATATCTTCCGAAGTTACAATTACATTAACACTCCCTCTTAACTAGGAAGGTATTGTCTTGACACAGACATCAATACATATAGACACAAGTCTTCAGTGTTGGATCATCATCAAATATGGATCATCATCAAAGTTGGATCATCAACACCACTATTGTTGCTATCCTCATCATCTCGACCATCAATCTCCAATCTACTCAGCATAGGAAGTTCTACAGAGCCAACCCTTTTTCATGTTGGATGTAGGCCTAACCTCCATGTAGGTCTTCATCATCTCTACGAGCAAGCCATCAAATAGGTACATCTCAGGACTTATTACATTGCCTCTGCAAAACCTGTGTACATCTCAGGACTGATTACATTGCCTTTGCAAAACCTGTGTACATCGCAGTAATTATTGCATTGCCTTGCAAAACCTATGTACATCGCAGGACCGATTACATTGACTTGCAAAACCTGTGTACATCTCAGGACTGATTAAATTTCCTTGCAAAACCTGTGTACATCGCAGGACTGATTACATTGCCTTGCAAAACCTGTGTACATCGCAGGACTGATTACATTTCCTTGCAAAAACTGTGTACATCGCAGGACTGATTTTATTTCCTTGCAAAACCTGTGTACATCGCAGGACTGATTACATTTCCTTGCAAAACCTATGTACCCTACTGTCACCTCATCATGCCCATATCATCTCATCGTCAGTGGAGCACAACCCATATGCATGTCACACGTCTACTGGCATGGGAAGACATATCTACAACCATGCAAGACTGATTCATATGCATATGCGTCTTCCAGACTCATCACTTCCTCCTGGAAGGAACCTCGATCTGGAATACACCAAGCTTCTCTCTGAAGTACTCGAACTTCACTCCGGCTAGCGACTTGTTCAACACATCGGCTATCTGCTCGTTTGTTGCAACATATCATAGCTTCAATGCTCCTCTCTACACCATATCTTTGATATAGTGATACTTGATCTCGATGTGCTTCGACTTGTCATGGAACACGATGTTCTCAGACAACTTTCACACAACTCTGGTTGTCGCAATATATACAAGTCACATCCAACTGGAGATCAAATAAATTAGACATCAGCTTCCTCATCCACATTGTCTCACAAATAGCCAAACAAGCTATGACATACTCTGCTTCGGTTGTACTCAATGCCACACAGGAATGCTTCCTACTAAACCAGGAGATCACACCTGATCCCATACTGAAGCAGCACCTCGAATTGCTCTTCCTATCAGTGGAACTGCCTTCCCAATCTGAATCAACATAACCCTCTAGGTTAATATTCTGATTCGCGTCATACTTGAGCCCATAATCTACTGTACCCTTCAAGTACCTCGGAATATTCTTTGCAACAATCAAGTGAATAGGTCTCGGATCTGTCAGGAACTGGCTCAATGTGTTCACAACAAAGCAAATATCTGGTCTCGTATTCGTCAGGTACATCAAAGATCCAATTATCTGACGATACATCGTGGCATCAACCGACTCTGAGGAAGCATCACTCAATAGCTTCAGGTTCGATGCCATAGGTGTGGTCATGTGTAACATCCCAAAAATCGCAAAAATTAAAAAAATTTCTATGTGACAATAAATGTTATTTAATAGATGCAGAAATGGAACAAAGTATGAAATGTTATCTTGCTGTCTTTAATGCCATGCTAGTTGATTAAGTAAGGATTTACAATCAAACATATTTATGCTTAAGTCTTAATGCTATCCATATTTAGTTGTGCTGTTACACATCTCTGCTACTGTTATTTATAAATGTTAGAACAACTGTTTGACTAATGTATGTTTGTGTTTGATTTATGAAGGGGTCTTGCGGATGCCCCGAGGCTTACTTAGCATTCATGCTAAAGCATGTGTATTCATACTTGTGACAGATTGACAGGTAAGAGATTAAAGTTGCGAAACGTAATCAACAGTTTACCCAAGAAGATCTATAATGTTAGTGTCGCAGTGTTATATCTAGATTTATTTGTTTCCCGTCATATTTTCTGTATGTAAATGTCTACCTTCCAACTCCATGGTAATTTGTGGAAATTCCATGTACAACTGTTTGTTAACTTGTTTAGGGCCTATAACCTGCTATGATAGTGTTGGTCTGAGATATTTCCTTTACATACACATTGGAATGTATGTAAGTGTAATTCTAGAATCTGTTCACCAAGTATAACTCTATGGTATATTTTAAGGTGTTTAAAGGATTATTATCGAACCCTTACAAATGAAGTTTATCGCCATTTTAACAACTATCAAATTTATGTAAATGTGAGTTGTGTGCATCGTGACACCCTATGTGTCACCTATGTGATTGTGCGACATTATATGCACAATAAGATTTCTATGCAACTATATGATATGTATACATTTTGATATCCTATTTTATACTATACACTTTGAACCTTTTTTACTATTATACAATTGATATGAGTTATGTGCGACCCACATTATATATGTGTAACTATGTGGAATTGCATACACACATATAGACTATATGCAATCTTGTAATACTTTATGATATGTGGATTCTAAGCAACTATATGTTATGAGGAGTAAATGCAACTATGTAATCATACGTTTCTTTGAGAACTATGAAATTATTCTATACAACTATGTACAAAACGTGTTGTAACATGGTGAAGTATTTCGACTATATCATATGCAAAGCCATTGTAATAATTAATGTGATGTGAATGTAATGTCACAGGTTGGCAGCCATAACGCTGCCAATGCATTTAATGTTGACAACTACTATGGATAATGGGATTCCATCGTGGATGGATAGTTGGCCTATTCACTTGCCAAATCGATGGTAGTGATCCCTCTTGCGATGATGTGTAACAATAAAATTTCAACCGTGGATGAATTGGCTCCTTCGTGGCTATGTAATGATATTGCATTTAAAACGGTAGATGGTACTTTGATACTTCGTAATTCTCCCGGTGATCTCCACTGTTGATCTTGGCAGTGCAATGAATGTTTGGAGTTAAACCCTACTTTGGTTTTGCTTTCGTGTTTATTGTGAAATTTACAACGATGGTCAAGGCTCTGCAACTAGCCGACAGGACGAGGGTTTGTAGGTCTTTCTGTTGAGCAAAAAGAGTTGTGAGGCCATGGTTTTGAACCCATGACCCATGAGGATTAAAGAGACAAACTCTCAGTCTTTGTTGCAGTAGATATCTGTCAAGGTTTATAGCTAGTGTTTGTTTTTGGTGTGTTTCCAAATGTCAGACCCGTTGTGGGTTTGTTTACAGTGAACTTTGAATTTGAAAGAGAAATATCAACCCTTCGCCATGGTTTTTCTAGGTCTCAACAATGTCTAGCTTGTTTGAAAATTGATGCACTGTGTGAGGTTTATTTGTGTCTCGGCACTGGGTAAAATGAGTAGCTTTCAGTAGTTGTTGCGCCCGTCTGGTGATGGTTACTGTTACTTTCCAACCCTTAATAAGGTAATTTACTTGGAAAATTCTTCCTGTAGCTTTCATCTTTAGTATTTCACACAGTATTTATTTGTTGGTTTATGCCGAGTCTTGTTCTTGATACGATAAATGTTTTAACCACAACTTTGATGTGTTGTTCACAGGACAACGATTCGTTGGTATTCTCCTGTTTGGCGTAGTTGGTTGGATGCAACTAAACCAACCGGTAAGCCTTCAGTGGTTGCCTTGGAAACTTTGTAGAGAAGATGATGGCCGTCTTGTTTGGCAGTTCTGTGTATCATGTTTTGAAAAACTCTTAGGGTTTTATGGTTTGGGTTTTGTGAATATTGCTGAAAGTAGCTGAGGATATCCCTCGACCCATATGGCAACTGTTGGTTCTGGTTTTGAATTTAATAGTGTTAAGACAGGGTTTGCCCTCAAAATTTAATGAAGTAATATTTGATGTTCAATACTATGGCTATCGTTTTCTTTGTAAATGGCTAGATAGAATGTAAATGTTTTAAATCCATAACATGATGTGACGGTTACTACCAGCTAGATGGTGTAGGCTCATAACCTGTGTGAAGCCTCGTTTATTTTGTAAACTGTAGGTTACGTTTTCGAACTCCTTCGAAAGAAATTCAAATGGAATGTTTAAGATTTATGTTACTGTAATCGTGTATTTTGTTGATTTGTGTTTGGTCTGTAAACACGAGTTGTAACTCGTCGATGATATGGGAATAACCAATGTTTAACCGACCCTTGTGTTTAACTTGGTTACTGTTCAACAAATGGATGTTTTAATGCCACGATAATATAACTGTTTGTTTTATAGGACATTGGATAAATGAAATTGTTGTTTGAGGCTTACAGCCTGTATGTGCTTCGTTTTTGGTTTATAAAACTGTTACTGCGCTTTGAACGAATAGGGGAGTTTTTCCTGTGCTAGGGTTTAGCCCTTACTTTTGAAAATAAAAATCTTTAACTAATCTCTGAGATAAGTTCTCGACATAAACATGTTGTTCACTAAATTGTTTGTAAATATGTAATGGGATTCGGCCAATGCCTCCATTTCGATTGTGTTAATGTTTAAGTAGTGCAACTAGGAATCTGTCAAGGTTTAGGTTTTAGGTAAGTTTAAAATGTATGGAGTGATGATGGCCATTGATATGTTTAGATATCAATAAAATTGTGTGTTCTGTTTGATATCGCTCCTACAGTTTATATTCTTTTAAACCTGGGAGATGATGTTTTAAATTTATCTATTCGATCTACAGTAATGATGTTGAAATTGAAATGTTTATTATAACTAGTGTTTGATAATTCTGTTTATGGTTTTGGCAGTAATAACTACTACCTGGATTTTCACTGTATGAATATAATATAAATAAATGTATGAATATGAGTATGAAATAAAAGGAAATACTTGATGTCTGTAGAAGAATATCATTCTGTTATATTTTGAAAATAAATCTTTTATTTAACCTAGTGTAGATCAGAACATCCTAACTGCCGAGTATGGATAAATAAATCCTATACTGTTAGAGCAGAATATAAATGGTTAAAAATTAATGATATTTATAAACAAAATTATTGTATATAACTATGAATACAGCTAAATAAAAATAATTAATAATTAGAACACTCAAATACAGATACAGGAATTTAATAGGAAGTAGAAACTCTGAGAAATGATAATAAATTAAACCTTTCCATTCACATGGCTACTTGCCTATCAGACTTATCTATTTTAATCTATTTCTGTACTAGAGTACGATGTTGTTCCTTTTGCATGGGGAAAAATACAGAAATCATTTTATTGAATCATTCAATGATACAGAATTAATAATTTATTCAAGAAAACTGAACTAAAGAACTTAATAGTAAAAGTTTAAATAGATGATAGAACTTTAAAAATAAAAGTAGATAAGACAATACAACCTGTAAAAGATGATAGAACCGACAAACACCCAAGGAGGCCTGTTCCTCCCAACCTGCTTCAGAATAAGCATCTCAACTGCTGACTTCTAATGAACCCCCGAGCCTGCTTACTGATCCAGTAAGTGGGTGGAATCTATGTAGAAGCAAGGCACTCAAAAATACCTTCTCCACTCGGTATCAACCTCCTGAAAACAAAATGCCTTCTCCACTCAGCATCAAACTCCTGAACTCAATAAGAGTTTGGCAGACTCACAACATGATCAACAACAACATATCCCCTCATCAAATCTCTTGGGTGCAAACACAGCAAAACCCCAAGGTAAATTTCCTCGTTAGGAAAAGTGATTGAACCTCAATTCAATATTTGATGGCTATTATATAGACTGCCTAGGTCTTTTAGTGGTCAGTTTATAATAAATGAGCCTCAAGCTCCAGTCCCATCTTTCAGGGCACTATGACCGCATTTCAAGGGAGTTGCCCCATACCAACAGCTAGTTAGTTGCATCATGATGCTTCCACTTGTCCATTGCCTTCTACCACAAATTCCATTCCACCTAGTGGATCAGTAACCACTCTTTCAACAGTCCTCTTAGGTGTTTGTCTCCTATTTTATTTATTAAATAATAATATATTGTGCAAATTACAGTCATCCTTGGACACCTGTCCAATACAAACTTTATAATAAAAGTTATCATAATGTTTCTAAACATAAAATGTTTTCCATCTTAAAGGGTATGTTACATCATGGCCTTGTAGTCCATCATCCCGAACCTATTTAGGATCTCTACTGCATACTTCTCTTGTCCAAGGAAGATTCCATCCACACTCTACCACACCTCCATACCTAGAAAATATTGTATCATACAGAAGTCCTTCATCTCGAACTCAGCAACAAGATTCCTCTTCGTGTCAACAATCAAACCATCCTCACATGTCACAAATAGGTCATCTATGTAAAGTATAAGTATCATTGGGTGCCCTTCTTCAACCTTGTAATAAAGTTTGGAATCAACTTTACTCTTAGTAAATCCCAGGTTGATCAGGAAGATATCTATTCTGTCGTACCATGTCCTGGGTGCTTGTTTCAATCCATACAAGGATTTCTTCAATTTACACACATGAGTATCCCTGTCATGTGTCTCAAATCCAAGTGGCTGCTCCACATACACTTCCTCCTCTACTACACCATTCAAGAACGATTTCTTGACATCCATTTGGTGTACCTTCCACTTCATCACTGCAGCTAGATCAAGTACTGATATGATGGAAGTGTATCTAGATACAGGTCCAAATGTCTCCTCATAGTCTATCCCTTCCTTCTGGGATAAGCCACGTGCCACAAATATCTCCTTGTGTTTATCTATGTTGCCATTTGCAGCATGATGAATCTTGTAGATACACTTGGAAGTCACAATAGACTTCCCTATTGGTCTTGGGACCAAATCCCAGACATCATATTTCATGATCGACTGATACTCCTCGATCATGTCATCCTTCCATTCCTTCCTTTTTGTCGCTTCTTCATAGTTGGAAGGTTCCTTGTCAATGATGTTGCACAACATGGCTACATAACTGGAGTATGGCCTCGGTCTCTTGCTTTCTCTATTCATTCCTTCTGGAGCACCATATCTCTCTGCATCTTGAATTGCTTCTCGTACCCATGCTGGTTTCCTCTTTTGAGAATTCTTCTCACGAGGTGGATCTACAGGTTCTTGTGGATATTCTATCTCGCGGTCTTCATGATCTTCTGGATTTGCTTCATTCATTGTTGTAGCTCGGATCATGGGTGCTTCTAGTTCTTCAATGTCTTCAACTGGTAGCTTTCTGGATATGTGATGTGTTGAGTCTTCGTCAAATGTTACATCCCTACTGATGTCGATCTTCTTGAACCCTGGAAAATATATTCTGCAAGCCTTCGCGATTTCACTATATCCCACGAATATTCCCTTATTTCTTGAAGGATCTAACTTCGTCCTTTTCTCCTTCATGATATGTATTTATATTGGGAAACCAAATATCCTGAGATGGCTGACCTCTGGTTTCTCACCGGAGAAAGATTCTTCTAGTGTCTTGTTTTCAAGTACTCTATGTGGAGTACGATTCTGTACATATACGGCTGTTCTCGTAGGTTCTTCCCATAGATGCATCGAAAGATCCTGGTCATGAAGCATTGCTCTTGCTACTTCCATGATTGTTCTATTCTTCCTTTCTGCAACTCCATTATGATGCGGATTATATGGAGTGTTCAAATCCCCCTTAATCCCTCAATCTCTACATAATTGATTGAAGTATTCTAATGTGAACTCTCCACCATTGTCTGATAAAAAAGTCTTGATTTTCTTCTATGTGTGGTTCTCGATCAAGGCTTTGAATTCCTTGAACTTGTTGAATACTTCATCCTAGTTTATCAATAAATATATCCATGTCTTCCTAGAAAGATCATCAATGAAAGAAACCTATTATATGTACCCATTCAATGAAATGGATGACATTGGACCACATACATACGAGTGGATGATTTTCAAGATTCCTTTTGCCTTTCTCTTGCTGCTTGGAAATGGATTATTTATGTTCTTTCCTTTCACACATCCTTTGCAAATTCCTTCATGCTTTGCCTCGATTTCTGGAAGTCCTTCAACTGCTTTTCTTGCAAGTGATAGTGATCTATAGTGCATATGTGCAAGCCTTCTATGCCATAGTTCACTTGGATCTATTGAGTCATGGTCTAGGGCTTGTTCAGGTTGGCCCTTTAGTTTGTATAAACCTCCCTCTTGCTCTCCAATCACCACAATATCATCTATGGTATTTCCCATTGGCCACATAAGAACTTTTCCATCTACAAATGCAACCCTCATACCTTTAGCATCTAAATTTGATATGTAGAGAATATTATTGTTTAGTCCTGGTACATACAAGACATATTTTATCTTCTTAGACTTTCCAGAGTCTAGCTTATAAGTGGCTTCACCACTTCCTTTTATGGGATACTGGTAGTCATCCCCAAGTTTCAACTTGTGGGGTGACTCATGTTCAGATAGGTTCACAAAGGATTCCTTGAATCCTGTCATATGCTTGGAAGCCCCACTATCTATGAGCCAATCATTACTTCCGTGTGTGATAGTCCCGCGAGAGCTGAAATCAGAACATATTCTTCATCACTTGAAGAATCTTTACTGTCTTCTCTAGTTCTCTTCCTTGGAGGTTCCTCATCCTCTGCAGTGTGAGCATGATGTCTTTTCTTGTTTTTTTTCTTCTTGTGGGAGCTACTTTTATTCATGGCACAATCTCTGGAGTAGTGTCCCTTCTCATCAGAAGTAAAGTATCAAATGTGAGATAGATATTTCTTGTAACTTCTGAGGTTCTGGTGGTGGTGTTTACCCTTCTTGTGATGAGGATTCTCCCTCTTGTTGTTGTTCTTCCTAGTGTGTACCTTGAGAGCCCAGTCTTCATTACCCATCTTTTCTTCTCGAGCTACAATTCGAGCTTCTTCCTGTGAGCACTCTTTGTTGGTTGTGGAGCCAGATCTTCTAGTCTCATAGATGATATTGTCTTAGCCATGCACCTTGGAGGAATGTACACCCATTTTGCATTTTTGGGGGTTCGGGGCAACGCCCCCAAGTCACGGGGGTGTGGGGGCGGAGCCCCCGAGAAAAAATTTTGGGGCTGTTTTCGCCAGTTGTTTTGCGGGCCCATGGTTTTGGGTAACCCGTGGTATTTTCCCATTGTATTTCCCCTATAAAAGAAAGACTTTGTAATACGGCTAGGGTAAGATGTATTAGGTTTTATGCATTGTAAAGATCTCTAAGATCAGGAGAGAGACTGTGAGACAGTGAAGAGGAAGTGCAATGGCTGTGCTGTAGGTTCTATCCCTTTACCTTGCTAGACGGTAATAATAATAAGGAATGGCAAATTTAGTGTGGACGTAGCCCAAGTTGGGGTGAATCATGATATATCTATGTCTCTCTTGTAATGTGTGTGGGGTTATATTTGCATTTCTATTTATTGTTATTGCTCTGCGATCCTGTTTTTCTAACACTCTTCCCATAGTTTACTGAATGTGATCAATTTTCTTCTTGCACAAATTCCTTGAATAAAGGAATCCCATGACCTAGGAAGACCACTCAAGGTGGTCATCACTATTTCTCCATTCTCTATATTTTCTCCCACAGCTTCAAGTTGTTCTTTTATTTGAGAGACCCTTGTAAAATAGGATGGCATGGTCTCTGCATTTTGTATCTTGACATTATTTAATTGGTTCCTTAATGTCATCTTCCTATTTATATTCCTCCCTTCAAATAAGGTGGTCAAGGCATCAAAAATATATTTAGGTGTCTTCAGAGATGACACATGTGGTATGAGATGGTCCTTGATAGAATCTACAATGATTTTCTTAGCCTTAACCAGGTTCTTCTTGTGTAAGGCTTTAGCCTCATCTCCCTCTGGAACTGGAACCTCTTCATTCACATAGGTGTCCAAATCATTCTCTTCTAGGACAAGCCCAATCCTATACTTCCATGCTCGGAAGTTATCGCCCCCTTAAAGCTTATCTTCAATCTTGGCATGGTGAGACATTTTTAATGAGTAACTCAAATGGAAATAGAAAAACTTTTAGATCTTACCACTTGATTTGTTGAAACTGGATCTGGAGTTGGCTAGGGTTTGACAGAGAAACCCTAAAAATTCAAACTTGGAATTTTAAACTTCTGTCTGGATAGAAAGATCTGCTTGACTGAGGCGAGCATGCTGGTATGCTTGGTTTCTGAAGATTCCAAAAATTTACCCCTGAAAATTGACTTGCGACATTCTGATCCACAATTTTTGGCTTTTTCTGGTTTTCTGGTTTTTATGGTCCAAAGTCAAATTAGGGTTTGACTTTTCAGGAGTTTTACCCAAACAAAAACTTCGATCTTGGTCTCTAAATTTTGATTTTGTTGAGAAGCACCTTCCTATGCTGATTGCACTCCAAAATTCCACTTTTGTGAAAAGCCCTAATTTCTCGCAGCAGTGACAAGCCAAAAAGTGAAAATGCTCAAAATCAAATTCTGCTTCGACATAAATGTGCGCCCTTCTTAGGAGAGTTATCCTAGCCTCTTTTTGTTGATGATCTGTGGAGAGAAGTCCAAAAGATAAGAATCCCTAGCTTCTGCAGCGACAAACTATCTTCTTCTCAGGTTAGCTCTGAAACCATGTTAGATTTTCACAATTTAATCAATATTAATCTAGGATCTTACTGAGAGAATAAAAAGCATAGCATAAACAAAAGAGAGACAAATGTTTTCCTCGAGGAAACCATAAAGGAAAAAACCCCGCAACTTCCTTAGAGATAAAATGAGCACCAATACAATGTCACAAAAGTAAATCCCAAAATAGAGATGGTCTTCAATAGCTTCTCTCTTATCCACTTGTGCGAACTCCTCCTCTCTCTCACTAATGCGAATTGAGTGAGTGAGTGAATTATCCAAATGAGAGAGGCACCCTCTCTATTTATACTTTTACTTTCACTTGAATTTTACCCAACTAGGTCGGCCCCTAGTTGTACTTGACTTGGCCGACTTCTCTAGGAGAGTCTAATAACCCATAGACAACTTAACTCTGGGGTCTAATGCCCCGACATACAAAGGAGGGTTAACCTAAATGACTTTACATGACCCAGATACAATAATGACTTGTCCGACCGGAGGAATAAGCATCTCCGTCGAAGGTACAATAATAAAATACAAATTCAACATAAAATATACAAGTGAATATCTTCCGAAGTTACAATTACATTAACACACTCTCCATTGTATCATTTGTATACTTCTTCAATATAAAATCTTGCCAGTACCCAGGTTTGGTTACCGAACATATCTTGTGTTGTTGTTGTGTCCCTTGTGTAAGTGTATGGAATGTATTGGCTAGGTAACATAATAAGCTAAGGATAACTAAGTAAACAACATAAGAACAAGACCAAGTGTAAGTTGGTAAGGTTGTTGGGTGCGAGTAGGAACCCATAACTTTGTAGTTCATAGTTGAATGTATGGGTGAGCTATGAGAAAAGAGGCATAGTCCATCAAGGAGTAAGCCTGGGAGACCAAGTCGTCAGGATGAAAAAAGGGTGGTGTCGCATGATAGCTAAGGACCAATACAAAAATAATTTGGGTGAAAGCCTACCTTTCTTGTAAAATCCAATTATAGTTTTACCAAAATATTTAACAACAAAAGTTCCCATAGAGGTGAGAGAGTTACCTTCCTTTCCCTTGAGTGTAATAATGAAAACCATCACTATGAACCATGAGAAGCATTGCCCCTTTCCTTACCTTCCTTTTTCTGTAAGGTAATGTTGAAAACTTGACGATCATTATTTGAAGAGGTGGTATGTCCTTCTTAGTCATTAATAGATTTTAACTTTCTTCGAGGTAATAGATGATCATGCGATGATAAATTATCTATGAATTATATTTAACTAATTATATTATATTAAATATAAATAAGGATTTGTTATGTAACCCATGTTTATGTAGAGAGGGAGGTTTTGTGGTTACAAAACCTTATGTTCTTTAAAGATCACTTCTTAAACAAACTAGGAAAATATTGTTAAGTGATCGGGATTAGAAGTTCAACCCTCCTCCATGCTTATCAACCTTCCTTCATTTAAATCATGTTAGCTAAGTTTTTGTATTAGATTTTTTTGTTTGTATATGCTATCAACCTCAATGATAAGTTAGCATACATTTTTTAAAACTTGAAATTGAAAAACATACTTCCCCAAGCATGAGATATATTGTACAAAGGATAGTGTAGTGATCTACCATATCGTTATTATAACCAACATTTGTGACATCAATCTCTAATACTTCAAACTATAACTAAGATGAGATGGTGAGATGCTTATTGATTTCCATTGAAATATACATGGAATTCTCAATATATGACACCATCTTACAATTGTGCTTTTATCATCCCTTTGCAACCACTTAATTTACACCTTATATCAAAAGTTTTTTAAAAAATCCAAAAACAACTCTCAAAATTAGTCAAATTTACCATTAAAACTACTTACTTCAAAAATAAATCAAATTTAACTTTAACTACAATAATGCCATGCCCTAAATGTCATATAGTTATACTTCTTTATCTAAATTAACTTGCAAGTAAGACATGATAATTTTATCAAAGTAATATTTACCTTTTCTTCAAAATGTGAAGCGATCTTCAAATTAACATTCCTTACCCCAAATTACTTCTATCAAGTCAACTTAGTTATTTCATAATATGGGTAAAACATTGCAAATAGATGAGAACAAGCTCCTACTCAAAATGAAAACATCATTAATTACTAACCAAAATTTGATACACATCTTCAGTACAACAATCAACCAAAGCTTTGTGTAACTCAAGAATATTATCATTTGAAGTTGAAGATTAATTTTTTATGACCAATTATAATGATTCATGAGAGGGAGAGGAAAAGAAAGAACTATGAATTTCAAATAAGTATGCATAAGTATGATAAGGGAGAGATTAAGAAAAGATATGATTTAAGTCAACCTCATTTAGTTTTCCTTGTTAAGCACATTGAATCCAAAATAATATATACATAGAATTAACAACATAAAGCCTTGTTTTTCAATTCCTTTTCATTGAAATTTATCTTAGAACTTTAAGTTATGTATGTAGCCATTACAAAATTGGACTACATCCAAATCGAATCATGGAATGGGTATTTCTTTAGTTTTGGTGGAGATAATATTAAAATTCAAAAAACAAACACCACACTAAGAGAAAGTCAAAATTCACAATTTGTAAAATAAGGAGTCAACATTTCTCAAGAAGAAACCTCTTTTCCAGAATCAATTAACAAATCTGTAAACAAACAAAATGTGAATAAGTTTATTTCATTCATAACCACAAGAAGAGAATAGGGTGGAAACACGAAGGTGGGTTACACTTTGGTGAGAATCGGGCGCCGAACAACCATAGCGGAAGTTATTCAGTCGAATAAATTTATTTATTTGGCCGAATAATTTAATTATTCGGCCAAATAATTTAATTATTCGGCCGAATAATTTAATTTATTCGGCCGAATAACTTATACTTTATTCGGCCAAATAACAATTAACGGGCCACCGTTAGACCTAACGGTGGCCTCGATGTGTGTGCGAGGTTTTAGCTGGACGGAGAAAACGTACAGCGTTGTGCAATTGTTCGGTCGAATAATTATTCGGCTGAACAATTGTTCGGCCGAATAACTATTTCGGCCGAATAATTGTTTGACCGAATAATTATTCTGCATAAAATCTCGGCCGCGGCCATTGTGTGTCACTTTCTACTGATTTCGTGGACCCCTTCCGGATCTATTGCTGGTCCCGCCTCTACGTCACCCGTCTCATCTATTTCCTGTCCACCCACCCGTCCGTCTAGCTGGCTGTTATCGAACTCCGCCACCCGCTTTCCTGCTGCTACATGTCACTTCTCCGCCACCCTGCGCGTCAGGATTTGCTCGAAAGTTGGTCGTTTCTCAGTTGGACGTTTCAAATTTTGTTGTTGGAGTGTTAGGCTGCTAGCTTCTGCCTCTCCCATTCGCTCATCCGCCACCTTCTCCTTCTCCCATCCGCTCGTTTGCCAGGTTCTGCCTTTGTCGTTGGTTCGTAAGCCTGTTTGGATGTCTGGACGCTTTTTGGTGGAGTCTGCGTCTGGACATCTATGGGTTTAGCATGCGGATGCACTTCTGTTGGTGGAGCTTTGGCATTGGAGTGTTCTCCTGGGGACGTTTGCATAACAGCGGGGTGCTATAGCTAGGGACCTGTTGACGCGAGGCTGTGCAGAGGTAATTCTTTTTGCTTATTTATGTGTTTATTTTTTTCTTTAAATTTCTTATATTAATTTCTAATTGTTATTGCAGGTTCTGTTTTTCTTTGCTGCTTGGCTCGTTTCATTTCGACTGTGTCCAATTCCTCTTGGGGCTCTCTTCGGCCAGATCTAAATTTGCTTGCTTTCATTTCGACTAGGTCTGAACAGGTAAGTCAAAATTTGTTTTTTTTTTAATTCAAGAATTAAGTATCGGTTTGAAAAGTTTTGAATTTGTCCCTGTAAATGAACTCTGCCAAATGGACAGAGTTCATGAACTCTGTCCAAAATTGGGCAGTGTTCATGAACTCTGCCCAATTGAACTTTGTCCATTTGGGCAGAGTTCATGAACTAGCATAGGTAATGATACTTATTACTCACAGATAGTTTGGATTAGTATTAAGAGGTTTAACATGAACTCTGCCCAATTTGGCAGATTTCATGAACTCTGTCCAGTTGGGCAGAGTTCATGAACTCTTTCCAATTGAGCAGAGTTCATGAACTCTGGCCAAATCGTATGTTGAAAATGATTTAAATTTAAATATAAAAAGAGAAATATATGCAGTGTTTAGTTAGTTGTTTTTGTTAAATTATTGATTTTGCTTATGTGTTTAGAAATGAAAATAAAAGTAGGACTGTAATTGTATTTACAAATGATATATCCATTTTATATATAGGCTTGTCTTATTGGCTGAACTCTGTCAACATGGACATGGACAGAGTTCATGAACTCTGTCTACGTTGACATAGTGCAGAGATCAATATATTAGTTCTATTACAAACTGTGTTAATTGATAGCTATAGATACAACAAAACTTTAGACGATTAAACTCTATTTTGGATACAACAAAGCTTTAAAATTGACTTTAAGTACAACTAAACTATAGACATGAATAGTCTTTAATTTAGATGTACTATGAAAGAACAAAAACACTTAGAAGATTGGTACAGTAATTCCTTATACATCCGAACAATAATAGTCATAGTCATTTTAAAAACTATTAGATGATATTATGCCACAATGGTTTTGAGTTTTAGCCTTGTAAACGTGGCCATTCTTGGTATTATGTTTTTCTTTGGTTGCAACATGGAAAACTTGGAGAACATAATACCAAGAATCGTTACCGTTATCAGGTTGAAACTCAAGACCATTGTGGAACATGGCAAATTTGGGAAACATGTCAAACTCGAAACATAATACCATGAATTGTCAGTTTTTTTCTGATTCTATGGAATAATGAAAATATTTGTAGATATAATTTATGTTTAAAGTATTAAAATATCAATTAAGTTATTAATTTAATATTTAAATTAAAAGTTAACAGGTTCATGAACTCATTCTTTGACATAAAGAAATGAACCCTTCACTTAGTATTTAACTATATTGGTTCCATTCATTTTAAACATAAAAAACACTTAGAAGATTGGTACATTAATTCTTCACACATCCAACAATATTAGCTATACTCTTTTTAAGAACTATTAGATGATATTAGGTAAATCTAGGTCCTTATTAAATAACTTGGTCTCTTTAGCAGCTAGGTTTTAGAATTTGTAGAATTAACATGTAGAATTTGAATATGTAATCAGTTGATATTTGTGCAATTGTAGACATTATATCAAATGGAAAGAGAGGAGTCTTTGAGGCGAAAGCATAGGAGGTCTTCACAATCTTCTGGGGTTGGTGTTACAAGTGATAATCGGAGGTTGTCAACTTCCCCTCTGGATTTTAGTTTATTGTATAGTTCACATCGACGAGGTGAAAGGGGTACAAATGATTCCCCTATATCTTCTGTGGGAGAACGCCGATATCGACCCTCTGTTTGTATATGAATATCGATCTTTTAATGTGTACATACAAATTGTTTTTTTTGTGTACGCAAAAATTGTATTTTTGTTTAAACAAAACTTTGTTTTTATTTGAAGCAGAGCATGGTTCAGAAGATGCTTGTAATTCTATAGGGAGGGAGACAGAGCGAGCAAGGGAGACGGATGAGGGTGCAAAGCAAGGTTCTCAAGAGGCTCATCATTCTACACAAGGTGATGATGGTCGAGCCAGGACGCAATATGTTGAATTAATTGAGGGTTGTACACCCATTACAACATATCCATCTGATCTACCTCGGGAGCTTCCATGGGAAAGTGGTGATCATCAAATGACTCTTGAAAGATGTAGATCCCACTATGGCAAGTTGGAAAATGATTTGTCTACTATGGATCTCTCTCCAGAGAGTAAACAAAGTTTGGAGATTGTTTTGGGATCACTACAAAAATTCATTCAGGCATATGAGAATCTCGGACCAACTACAAATGGTTTTGTTGATTTGATACGAAGACGAAGGGAACAAGTGATGGGTCCAGACAAGTGGGTTGTTGTGAAGGAGAGAGTGACGAAAGAACAAGCCAAATCAATGTTTAACTTCAAAGAAGGTCTAAAGCGAGAAATGTTGAAAGTGCAATATTTCAAGCATCCTGATCTTGCACATCTACTCTATGATCGGTTTCTCACAGCCTATGGTCGGTTTCCATGGAATGATGAGGTTTCTCAATATTTTGCTAGATTTTTTCATGCTGATTTTTTCTTAAATATGAAGCCAGACTATACTGATGTTCATTCAGAATTTTATGGAGTTGGTAAGTGTCGAATATATAATTGAAAATGTGCTCTTAGAGACCCTACAACTCTTCGACCTCCACCCCAGATATCTCGCCCACCCAGATTGGTGGCATTAAGATTAGAGAGAAAGCCCACATCTCAACTTGGGACAACTACAAGGAATTTTGTTGGCGATGGTTTATCGTCAGCATTAGTTGGAGTAGATGTGGGATTAGTTCGAGAAATGGCTCGTTCTGCTATTCATCAAAATTTTGTTTACAAAACTAATGATGAGATAGATGGAATGAGCATTGAAGATCTCAGGGCGTATGCCAAGGTTTGTCGCAACCTAGCGGCAAATGTTATATCCAATGACACATCGAGTTTGGGAGAGGTTTGTTGATTATGATATGACTTGATCTTAATTTAATCTTTTATTCATTTTGAATTGAATTTTTTGTTACATTATATGAATGATAAATTATGTTTTTTGATATAAAGTAATAGGTATATTATGTAAATGTTTATTGGTTGCAGTTTTCAAGAATGATGAATGAACATTCTTTCCATGTTTTCACTAGCGAAAATATAGAGAATATTCGAGAGGTATATTTATTATTTACATATTTGTAATTATGTTTGAACTTTATATATATATATATATATATATTTTGAATTTTAATTTAACTATGCATCTTATTGTTATTTTGACTTATCCATGCAGGTTGCTTTAGATACGAACTTTATAAATGATTTACCATCTATTGTGAACTAATGTTTTTTTAATCTTTTAGTTTTAGTTTTAAGTTAATTGACACAGTAATTTTTTTGGTTTGCATTATGTTTTCTTTATTAACACAATTTAAATTTTAGGGGGGAGAGATAGGTTCTCTGCTTCATGTAGCAAATATTGACACGGAGGTAATTTTGTTCACACTTGAATTGATCTTTGATATAAGTTTAATATTTTAATTTTTATGGATTTAATTAAAATTTGTTCAAGTAATTTATGAGATTCATAAATTGATTTTATACATGTTGCAGCTTGGGTCTCTTAAATCTTTTGGAGGCAAAGGGAAAAGTCCTTTGGAGGATGGTGGTGGACAAGTATTTGGAGAATTTGATGTAATTTTGTTAATAATTGAATTGTTTTTTGATATATAAGTTTAATATTTTAATTTTCTGAATTTAGTTTAAATAATTTAAATGATATTCATAATCTGCTTTTATACATGTTGCAGGGTGGGTTGAGTCCAGGGGGAAGCCCTAGTGGAGGATAGCATGGTGGACATTTTCTTTTTGTTGATATGCATAGATTGCAAAGATTTGTTTCGGACATGTTGAGGAGATTTATTTTTGGACTAGACACATATATGTACATTGAACTCACATGTTCATGAACATTTTTTTGAGGATTATATACATGTCCTTTGAACTTACATATTTTGTGAACTTGCTTTAAATGATCTACTTATTTTTGTTTACTTAGCATATTTGATGTGATTTAAAAGTTTAGAATAGTACTTGCATGTTTAAATGAATGAATGAATATGTAAGAATGAATGTTAAGAACATGATATTTTTGAATATTATGAAGTTTAAGAATGTTAAAGGAATTTTAAAAATGGATGAACATAGGTTTAAAGTTTATGAATGAGGAAGTTTTGATTAAAATATAAATGAATGTTAAGATTGAATATATTAAGAACATGAATGTTATCTTTGAATGTTAGGAAGTTTATGAATGTTAGAAGTTTTGATGGAAATATGGATGAACTGGGAAGTTTAAAAATGAATGTTAAGAATATGAATGTTATCTTTGAATGTTAGGAAGTTTAGGAATGTTAGAAGTTTTAATAGAAATATGGATGAATTATAAAGCTTATGAATGTTATGAAGCTTAAGAATGTTAAGAAGTTTTGATTGAAATTTGAATGTTAGGTTTAAATTTTGATAGAAATGTTAAGAATGAATGTGATGGTAAGAATGGATGCTAATGAATTTATGATAGGGTGCAATGAATGAATGAATGTTAAGAACATGATTGTTATCTTTGAATGTTAGGAAGTTTAGGAATGTCGGGAAGTTTTGATAGAAATATGAATGTTAGGAAGTTTAAAAATGAATGTTACCTGAGATCAAAGTTCAGGAATTTGTTAGAAAGTTTTGATTGAAATATGAATGTTAGGAAGTTGAAAAATTAATATTAGGTTCAAATTTTGATATGAATTTTTAATTAATAATTCTTATTTTCAATGTTCAGGTACATTTGATACGGCTGAAATCATGGCAAATGGGGATAACGATTTTTTATTTTTTAATCATAAGCGAAGATTACAGGATTGTGAAGCTTGTGCAAAATTAAAGCAATGATTTTAGACAACAATTTGATGAATTTTCATCGATTTGTTGTAAATAATCATTCCTCTAATTTAGCATAAGCTTCACAATCCTGGAATCTTTTCTTGTGATTAAAAATCAAATGATCGTTGTCTCCATTTGCCATGATTTCAGTTATGTGAACTTACACAAGCGATATTTTAAATTAAAGATTCGGAGCGAAGAGTGGCGATAGCCACAGATCCGTTATCTCATCCCTTAAGTGGTCTAATAGACATATGGGGACCCGAATAAAGTATTTTATACAGAATTAAGACAAAAATTTTACACATTGAGGTTTTCATTACCAAATAATTTTTGAATTCAAATTTCAGCATACTAGAATACGATCATTTAAACTCTTATACTCCAGTTCCTTTCAAGATCATAGACATAGAAAGAAAAACATATATTGTACACAACATTTGACAATGACATGGACAAAACCATTGATCTATTAATTTTTTATATAGTTTTAAAAACATAGCAATGGAATGCCGTCCTCAATTATCCGTTCATGGTCATATTTGAACAGTTTCCATTTTTTATTTTTTAATTGTTTTTTCAATGGAAATTGAACCAATTTTATTCGGGATGCACATACTAAATGGCTATATTGACAACATATAACATCCGGTTCAGAATCTTGAAAATAGACATAATTTTGAGTCATATGGGCCTGCTGAAAAAAATAGCCCTTTAAAATGATGGATCATCTCTCGTATGTATATCCGTTGTCATTGTAGTCTTCCAATAACTTCATTTTTCCTTCAGTGCATCGCATCAAATAATACTTCACATTTTCGTTGTTGTCTACAGGTGCAATCACAGCAAAAACATCTCCTGTGCAAATTACAATTGACGTTAGGATTTTTAATTCAATTAAATTGACTAATATACATGTGTATAAGGTGATGAACAAGAATGAACAATCGACAAAACAGTGGTATTTGATCATTACTTTCTCTAACGAGATCTGAAATTCTGTCGCCATCAGATGATATTGCTATTTCTTCTGATTCTAATTCTTCTATGCTTGCCAGTGGCATTTTTCCTTTAGGATTAATCTCTGTGTGTTTCCAATGTTTTACGTAGTTGTTCGTTATGTTTTCACAAACTTCTGTAGATTCAATATTTTCAGTGCAAATATGACAAAAGCATGATTGCTTTCTACTGTTAAATGCATAAATGTTTTGGAAGGATTTTGTTTGAATATAGTGATAATATCTAGTCCTATGTATGGTGCTAGCGTCGTATGGTATTGATCTATTTATATCTTGGACCCCAACAAGCCAAAAAAACCTAGTACACAAATGACAAATTTTGATGTTAGGTACATATTTTTATTAAATTGACAATAAAATATAAATTAAAACATTTGTGTGTACATACCTGCGCACATCTTTTGATTGTTGATTATAATCATGGTTTAGATTTGATTTACACCATTGGACAACCTATGCAGCTGAATGGAATCATGCAGAACTATGGTTCATTTGCTATCTTCGAAGTGCTCTTTTTACGCATGCTCCTGCACCATCATGTTCACCTTTTCCATGACCAATTTCAAAGAAATTCCAGCGATGTTTAATGTTCAATGCTTTATGAAGTCGACATAACTAATAAAATGATCGCGAAGATTTAAATTGTCCGGCACATCCATCCGACCATATCCAATGCTCATTGAATTTAATGTTACGTCCCTTTAGTGAATTGTAGAAAATACTTTCAATACAATGCTGAACAAAATGTGTATCGTGTGTACAATCGTCGCTGATATAAAAGTGATATTCTATAATCACATCTCGATTGTCACATGTGCTTTCAATGCTATCAACATCCTGTTGAGAATGTCTATATAAAACATGGACAAATATCGAAACTTGGTCAGAATGATAGTATTCACGATGTATCTCTTTTTGTGTAGCAAATGTGTAATTTTCTGCAAAATCAACCACTGACAAAATTGTTCTTGGTGGAAAAATTTCACGAGACTGTTTGAATTGAAGGTCTTGCCATCGTGCTCTATGTGAATGCTTGGTGTATTTATAAATTTCACTTTCGAATTTCTTGAGAAAATCTGTCACACCTATTTTATCTTCTCACAAATCAATCCTTTTGGAATGTACATCACTAGTACTTGTAATGTATTCATATCTTCTCCAATCAACGATGACATTTGGCAGCGAGTGATCAGTATCGATAGGATATTTATTGTGGAATAAAACCAAATTTCCACAACGATTACAATGTTTTCCATTGACACATTTCTTATTATAAAATACTTCATCGTGATTTCTCTCACATAGGATTTGAGATATGAATTCACGTATTGTGGGCGGAGGTGGTGAATTTGTCTAAATTTTTTTACCAAATTCAAGAATTGTGTCGTAATATAATTGAAATTGCACATGATAACGGCAACAACATGTGTCACGGATAGTAATAGGTCTAACATACCATGGTTTTAGTTGCACAAATGTAGTGATTGACACATTAATTCCACGATGATCTTCTTTGAATTTATTGAACAATTGTACTTGTGTCATATCCATTACATGTTTTGGACTGCTTACATATACTCCTCGTGATACTCTTTTTCGTATTACATCTCTTGAATTTGGTGAAATTCGAGCATGTGTCAACCAATATTCTCGTACAATATCTTTAACACCTGCTCCCATTCTATCTTTGTAAGGCTGTCTACAAATAATTACCCAGTAAGCAAGTTCATCATTTTCATCTATTTGCATTCTGAATTTGCTATGTTTGTATAATGTCTTTATTTAGGTTTCAACTGCTTTTTCTAGCTGTGTTGTCAAACGTTTTTGTTTAGTACTAGTCGAAATAATTACTGTATGAATTGCTCTTTGTGCAACACTGATGTCTTTCTTCCTAGATTTTCCAAACTTTTTTATTGCATCACCTATATTTTCTATCACATTATGTTTTAATTTCGACTCTTTGGTCGCCTTGTGAATACCCAATAATGATGTAGCATCTTCTAACTTCTTGGTCACTAATAAACATCTCAAAATTTGTGCTTGTCCTGTTGCTGAATAATTCTTCAGAACATCATCATAAATTTTTTGAGCCCGATATTGTGCAGCATGTATGGGTATTATTTTTCCATATTTGTTGCAATCAACGTTTTGTAACGTTTCATCATCAATGGTGAAAATACCTATACATCAAATTAAATTTAATTTAAAACATGTATCCAAAAATACAATTCATTATAAAAAATGAATTTGAAAAATACATGATATATACATACCTGGCCCAATTTTTGGTTCTTGAACTTGATCTTCAATATTCACTTCATTGACATTAGTATGTAAATCACTATTTACATCTTCAACAATGGTTTCTTCAACTTCAATTTGTTCTTCTTGTACTCTATTTTCAATTTCCATTTCATTAACATTATCATATAAAACTGTATTTGTATTTTCAATAATCGTTGCTTGTGTTTCTGCAAGGCTTGCTTTGTTGGCATGATATTTAAGTTTTTTCTTTTCTCTATTATCATCATCATCATCACGTTTACGATCATATTTTCTTTGGCAGTTTCTCTTACTGCCCATGATTGTTTAATCTATAAATGATAAATTAAAGAATCATCATTTTATTGTAAAAAAACAAAATGAAGATTTAAAAACAGTTACGAAATTTATACACATGAACTGAAATTTACTTCACTTTACCAAAATATTGTAAGAGTCTTTTGAAGAAAAAATCTTTGGAAACAAATTTCATTTGAAAATAACCTTCTTTGAATGAAATAAGGACTCTTTGACAATAAATCACCTTTGAAAAAACCCATTGGAAAAGAATAAGAACACTTTCTAAATAAATCTTCTTTGTAAAACCACTAGGAAAAAAAAAAAAAAAAAACTAAACTTCTTTGAAAAAATACCTAGGAAAAAGATTTCTTTGTAAAAACCCTTGCAACGAAATAACTTTTTTGCAAAAATAACTTGGGAGACTTTGAAAAAACCCATTTTCAAAGAAATAAGAAGGAAAAATATATCTCATTTGTAAAAATAACTTGAAATAAAATCTTATTTGCAAAAATGCTTTGGAATAAAAACTCTGTAAATGCACACTTTGGAAAGAAACATTTTCTGAAAAAACCACTAGTAAAATACTTTGTAAAAAAAATGTTTTTTCCAAAAATACCTAGAAAAAAAACTTTGAAAAAACTCATTCGAAAAAATCATTTTCAAATAAATAAGAAGGAAAAAGAGAACTCATTTGAAAAAATAACTTGGAATAAAAACTCTTTAAAATGACCATTTTTGAAAAAAAAACTTATTGCAAAGAAATAAGAAATGCAAAAAGCTTGGAATAAAAACTTATTTTGCAAAAATGCCTTAGAAAAACATTCTTTCAATGTATTCCTTAGAAAGAAGTAAGAAAAAAAATACTTCATAAAAAAAACTCTCTTTGCAAAAAAAGCTCCTTAGAAAATCCTTGGGAAAAAAACCCATTGCAAAGAAATAAGAAGTGCAAAAATCTTGGAATAAAAACTCATTTTGCAAAAATGCCTTAGAAAAAACATTTTTTCAATGTATTCCTTAGAAAGAAGTAAGAAAAAACATACCTTATAAAAAAAACTCCCTTTGCAAAAAAAGTTCTTTAGAAAATCCCTTCAAAAATATTCTGACCAGAAGTATGCGAAATTAATTAAAATATTTAGTTTTATTTATATAAATTTAGACAAGAACTTCTTCTCTTTTTCTTTTTCTTTTTCTTTTTTTTTTTTTTTTTTTTTTTTTTTTTTTCTCGGTTCGGTCGACGAGTTTTTTTTACGTTTGGTTATTGGGCCGAATAACCTTTGATTTAATTGACGTCGTCAGTACGGAAAACAGTGATTCGGCTGAATAATTATTCGGTCGAATAACCTCTGAAACCTGAAAATCTGATTTTCTCTCAGAGTTTTCAGGTTTCTCCATTTTCAGAAGGTAAAAATGATCTCTTACACTACAAAGTGACTGTTGGACTTGATACCATTAGTTTCGTTATTGAATCTACTTTCCGAATATATAGATTTTGTTGTGTATAGGTAAGATCTGATATTTGTAATTGTTTGTTTTCTTAACAGGTGTCGAGTTTGGTTTCATCTCTTTCAAAATACGGTGAAATGAAAAATCCATAACTTTAAAAATATACCACGAAAAAAATCGAGAAAACTATGGTGCAGTTGATTGGCATGTCTACTTCAAAAGGGTATAGTAATGCAACAAAAAATATGTTGAAAATCAACAAGGTTTCCCCATTGATCGAATTCAAATAAATATAATAATTAGTATATAGATCCATTTGTTACAAACTTATAGTCATGCAGTAGTATATTGTGTGTAGATTGTCGTAGCATATTTGTTTTTTGCAAAAAACAAGTTTAACAATGATTTTATGTGTGCGACAAAACATGGCTATTTTGTAGTCCTTTAATTTTATAAGAACACACTGTCAAACATTTGCTGAATCGACATATCAAATATCAATATAAAAAATTGAAAAAAATATGGATAGCAAGCTAACATAATTCTCTAAAAGTTTGTTTTTTTGTGAAAAGTGAAATTCCAAACAAAAATATCACTTTTATTCGCCCAAAGATGGAAAACATGAAAAATTCAGAATTATTTTCTCACGGGACCCCCCAAAATAGACACCCATCTTCATGGATTCACCCAATAAAACAAAACAATAATAAGGGATAAATAGGAAGAAAAGAATAAGTACAAAACAAAACCTAAGTCTAACATAACCTAGAGGAAAAACTAAGGAGAGAAGGACTTGGGAAAAATTAATACCATTATTATTGCTACTATAATCTATTGTTATAGTGTTAGTTCTTTGAAGCAATAAGGGGATCCAACTACTACTTACCTCCCAAGCACTATCTTTGTTAATCTTACGAGGGTGCTTGACAATCTCATATGGCCTCTCTAAACTTACATTTAGATTAGTTATCTTCTTTAGCAAGAACTTTTGTATGCTCAAGGCATAGTGGGTGCTTGGTAATGTGGGAGTGCTCGGCGAGAGCAGAGGTGCAGAATTGGTTAAGTCTTATTTCATGTTCATGTCCCTTGATCCTTAATTGGAATGAACCACCAGTTTCCCCAATATATGATTTCCCACATGCGTAGGGGATTTCATAGATCCCTTTGTATAGACGAGGATTGATGGGGTCCTTAAAAAATTTAATCATACCCCTGATGATGTTGGGAGGCTTGAAGGAGGTAATGCTATTATTATTCATAAGGATTCTAGATGTCTTATTGGTAACTCCATGGATGAATGGAAGGACCAATATAGAAGTTCCTTCACCATTCCTATTATAAGTTCTCAAACCAACTTTATGAATTATATTCGTATTAAAATCTCAGGAAAACAGTGATAAACATCTAGCAAACTCAACTAGTACTTCTGTCAAACACTTAGCAGATTCATTGATTTCAACTTCAATAAAAATTTAACAGTAATGCATTATCCCAAATAGATTCTATTGTACTTTTATAAGCATAAATACAAATGCTAAGTAAACTAAACATATAGTTGCAGAAAATAAACGGTGAACAACAATCATTTCAACACATTTTGACACAATATATTTGGTCCAAAGACTCGAGAAAAACCCCCTAGGGAGAAAACCAATCAAGAGAGATTTTATTGAGCTCTTGGGAAAATATTTATGAGTGTACAACAACAAGTTTATTATAGCAGAAAATACACAGTACATTTCTCGATCATTTTGCCTACAGTCCTCCTTGACTAAATGTGCCAAACACCATACAAAAACAGGCTCAACATATTTCCTTTAAATATGTGCCCAAATTTCAATAGTACTACCTTTACAGTATGGAATCTATGGCAGCAAATCACACTAAGAAAACAAGGTGAAACAAAAGTACAATAGTACAGAATATTGACAACAAATATCAGCTCAAAATGTGTGCCCACATGCTGCCTCAATTTGTGTGCTTCCTACTTGTTGTATGGCTTGCTCTTTCATGGATATATGACCCTATATTTCATACAGTAGGTCCCTCTCTCTCATGTTGTACAAACCATCTCTCAAATTATTTCAATCGTGCATAGGAATGCGTGCCCTTCTCCTTGGGATGTGTTCCCTTATACTTGTTTCCCCCTTCTCTTCCTTTTAGTTCTCACACTCTCTTTTCTCTCTTTAAACTAATTCCTCACAAGCAAAGTATGCTCCACTCTCCAAAATATCTCTTCTTGGAATGCATGCCACACTAGTCTCACTCAAGCTCTTTTTATTTTCATTTTAGGGTAACTACCCTAAATTTTCATCTTCTACATCCAAGATCAAATCTTGTCCCACAAGATCGATGGTTGTGATTTAATCTCAAGTTCACATGACTTAAGTCACTTAAGTCTTGAAACTACGTAAAAAACACTTTTCTCTCGAAAAGGTCACTTTACCCCAAAATAATAAAAGACACTATCTTTACTTTATAAAAATCACTTTTATAAAGTCACTTTATAAAAACACATTATAAAGTCACTTAAGTGAGACACCTTGCCCGGACCCATGCACCTAGGCACATAAGTGCAGAAGTACCTCTGAGCTACCAAATCTAACACTCCATCTTAGCGAGGGAGGTGATGCTGGCACCTCCACCTAGATCCGTCTCCAATCCCCTCACTCAAACTGCTAAAGCTACTCCCTTTGAAATAGAAGGTCTCTCTGCTACTTGCTATCGATAATGTGCTGAAGACCTGAGCCAAAAAATATGAATAGAGATTTCACCTCACTCTCATGCTCATCCTCTAGATTAATTTCATACTAGCTCAGTCTCCTCACTGAGCTAGAAGAATACTCTCCACTGGTTGCCTCTGATACTGTCACTAAGTTTGATATCCATCTGGACTCACCATCAATAAGATGACACAACACTTGGTACATCTTGTCATTTCTGATGCCCAACACTCGCTCAACATCCAATCTCTCCCTCATTGGATATATAAAAACATGTCCATCGCCAAATAGGATTGCATATATGTCATCCTCTAGAGTATACATAGCAAGTTATTTCTCATATCTGGTACAAATAACACCCATTCCACCTCCAGATATCCCTCTGACTCAAGCTAGAATCTGACCCTTCCAACACCTTCTACTGCATGGATGGCATCAAACCCATCCTCGGTAAGCATCAGTTAATCAATATCCATCAACTACAGGAACATAGGTCATGTTCCTGTCATGTGGCGTGCTGCCTCACTATCCACATACCATGATATGGTGTATGCACTCTCTACCACACTGCTTCTCGGAAGAATTGAGACCAATGAGAAATCCTCAAACTTATTGGTGTACTCTTCCACTTCTGTTGACGCAGATTCCTATGTTTTTTCTTTCTTCTTCCCCTTCTTCTTGTTTGGACATCGACCTACATAGTGTCCAAATCCATGACAAGAAAATAATTACACATTGCTCGTGTCTTTCTCTGACAAGGATCCACTAATCGAGCCCTTCTTCTTCTTTCCATTTGATGAAAGGGCCACGTCCTACTCATCAGTACCATGCTTTGTCTTCTCTTGATACCCCTATTAGATATCCTCCTGTGTGAATTCATCCCATAATATTTCCCAAGAGGGAAAGTTCTCCCTTCCAACCACACATTTCACAAACACTAGTCATAGAAGCTTTGTGGACTACAAGTACTAGTCCAACATTGATTGCATTTATCATTCTTAAAAATGAAGAAGTCTTTTAGTTATATATGATGTAGTGGTAAGTCTCTCTTATGCTCAGACAAAACATTGAAATAAGCATTCATTAGCATACAACTTGGATTGGTTGAATTTGTCTCTAATAAACAAGGAAGATCAAGGTAGATCAAGAGAAATGAGGCACTATAAGAACCTTTTGGAAACATATTGTTGTGCAACTGGAATGGAACTGAATGTACATTTTAATGTGCTTATATAGCATAAGTACCAAATGAATAACAATATATGAAAAAATTCAAATATGAGATCATCCAGTTTGGACCTTCCTTATATGGTGATGATAAAAACTCATAGTTATTGTACATAACACATCTGGACAATATTCCTTGAGAGGTCATGGATCCAATTATTCATCAATTTCAAAGACTAATTAAATCAACATCAAAAATGAATTGCATTTGTTAAAGGTGCATGGGTTTAATAATACCTAGAGTATGGAAGTTGAAAATTCAAAGGATAGACACAATATTAGATTTCTTGATGTTGAATTATATGTCATTGATGTGCCCTTATTTGAGTTGTAGCTAACTATATATCGGATTTGATCGACTGAAGGTAGAACCAAATAGGTACCTGTCAGATATTTCTTGGTCGAGTGAGGGAAGCTTAGGACAAACAGAAGGAAATGTGTTTGCATCTTGTAGATCTGATAGGAGAAGAGCCACCAAAGGTGAAAAGGTCAAAAGAAAATTCCATAGACGTATGGAATTTTTTCTTGCCGAAGGAGGATCATGCTCCTACAATGATGCTATTTTATATTTAATTAATATTATTATTTATATATTAAATAGATTATTAGGTTAATAAGCGAAAGGGTGTAACCCTTCGCTATTCTTGCTCAAGCCCTATAAAGGCGAGCTTATTGTAACTTTATCATCATCTATCAATATAATATTATCTTTTATCTCAAATATGGAAGATGGATTCGTTTCTTAACTTAGTGAACAGATACGTTCACTGCATTTGGTATCAGAGCTCGGTTTCAGCTCCTTCAACCTGAGCTCGGATTCGGCTCCTCCTACTATGGAACTCGGTTTCGACTCACATATCCTCACTCTCTCCTCCCCTGATCTTGGATTCGTCTCTTCATTCTCATCACTCTCCATAACCATCGCTACTACACCACCTTCTCCTCGTCTCCCTCGTCCCCCGCTACTCCTCACTCCCTGCTGCGCCGCCTCTGCTCCACGTGAGCCCTCCAGCGCCATCCTCTTCTGCGCGCTCCTCCAGCGCCACCCTCTCCACCTCACATGCTGCCTCCTCCTCACATATTAGCTACCATCTCCCCCACTGTTCACCTCCCCGTTGCTCATCCTCCAACGCCACTTCCATCCACCCTCCCTGATTCTGGCATTCCCATCCTCCCCACAGCTTCCCTTCGACAGCCTGCGATTACCTCCATGCTCACGCGCCTCCCTGCTACACATTTCCCCCCATTCCTCCTCTTCCCTCTGCCCATTCCTGCATCTGCATCCTCCACGCCCCTCCACTTCCCCTCTGTTCGCCAGCTCCCGCATCCATCACACTCGGCCCTCCTTCCTCCGCCGCCAGCTCCTGCGTCCACCACTCCCCATAGCTCGCCCTCCCAACCACCCCTCCTCCGCGTCCAAATTCCTACCAACCTCTCTTCCCGCTCTCCTGCGATCACGCTTCACCCCACATCACACGCCCTATCACCATACCTGCCACACTCCTCCCTTCTACCACACGCTCCACTGCAACCGCTGTTCTCTCTCCCCGCCATCTTCCCTCCGCATTTCCATTACCACGTATGCCCTACAAAAAAAACAAACCAAAATTAATAAAACAAATATTATTATAATAATATAATATTATTACATAATATTTTAATTTTATTAAAATTTTCCACTCTATAATAAATATTTAAATATAATATTTATTATTTTATTATAGTGATTATTATTGCTATAATAATAATTATTAAGTCACAATTTTTCCAAGACCTTTTAATTGTTTCTCACTATTACATAAGCCAAAATTGGGCCCAACTATTCACCTCCCCACACCAGATCAAGAACCAACCATGGCGGAACTAAGAGAACAAATCAAAAAAATGGAGAAGGACATCAAATCCCTTGTTGCCAACCAAGAAAAATTCAAAGAAGAAACGAAAAATAACAAGGCACTTAAGAAAGGAATTAAAGAAGATGTTGTTCTAGTACTAGGAAGAAAACTTGATGACAAAGTAGACATCATGCACGAGAAACAAAAAGAGTTAGATAACAAGATGTGTGCGATGACAATGAACATAAGCACCATGGCACAGAACTTGAGCATGATGACACAGACCCAGAATACCATAATGGAAATGTTACAAAAACTAAGGTCTAATACAAACCATATCAGTAACTCAGATATGTTGGACCACTATGTCAACAAAAATGAGAGTAACAAAATTGATCAAGACATTAAACAAGACAAGGAAACTAAATATCGTAGGGATGACCAAAATACCAATAATATTTTTGATAAAGATGAGCTCAACCAAGATCATAATGAGATTCAAGCCAGTATCATTGACAATAAGGACGATCCATACAATGACAAAAGATGGATCCTACAATATGCAAAGGAATCCAAGTCAAAGGAATCAGTTATCATAGATTCATCTTCTACCTTAACTCTTCTACCACCCTGGAGAAACCTAAATGCAACACTATCAGGTGACTTTGAGTGTGAGAAGCCTCACAAAACGCCACTTCTCGAGATAACTCGTAAGGATAATAAAATGAAAAAATTACGTGATGACATCCTAAATATCGTAGGACAAGTGACTTCTAAAACAAGGCTTGATATGGTCAGTCACAAAACAACTCCTCGTATTCATATACAAGGAAAATGGGATAACAATAATAAACATAATGGAGTACAAAGTTACAAATGAAAGGAAGATGACAAACTATTGCGTAAATACCAAGCATATACCTAATACCAACTCTAAAAAAGACATAAAGGAAGTAATGACATTGTTTCAACACAAAACAAGAATGAAAAGACATCAACAATAATCTAAGCTTTGAGGACAAAGCTTTCCTAAGGGGAAGGCAATGCTATGAATATTTAATTAATATTATTATTTATATATTAAATAGATTATTAGGTTAATAAGCGAAAGGGTGTAACCCTTCGCTATTCTTGCTGAAGCCCTATTAAGGCGAGCTTATTGTAACTTTATCATCATCTATCAATATAATATTATCTTTTATCTCAAATATGGAAGACGGATTCGTTTCTTAACTTAGTGAATGGATACGTTCACTGCAGATGATGAGAGCATAGGAGACATTGAGGTGCCACTCAGGTGTCAGCATTTGGTGAAACAATGGGTACCTAAGGAATTGCCTCTGTTGAACACTGACTTCAGTGTCGCCAATCGGATGTATCGCATTGCACCATCCTCACTACATGGCCTGGGGCTATTTTCCATGGATGGAATAACTGTAAAATACAATACAATGATTGAATTGATGGACTATGTAGGACCATGTTATGACTACAATAATTGGATTGTGTTGGTCAGGTACATGCGAAGTATGCAGAGATATGCACTCACCGCAAATTATATACATGTAAAAGACAAACATAAAAATAAGGGGAGACTATCTATATTGATGGAAGGCATAAAGCTTTCGGAAATATCGCAGGGTTTATAAATAGCACATGACCCAGAACAACAAACAAGCAACCAAATTGCCTATTTGAGGTAGGCGAACGAAATCGGGTAGTTTTGTGCGCAATAAAAAAGATATATCCCAAGGAAGAGTTACTAGTGGATTACCATTTGGATCGAGTAGATACATCGAATAATACTGTGTGGGTACTTATGCAACACCTATTTAAGCAACATATACTTATTGAATTATATTTGTTTTTCTTAAATAATGTATTAAATATTTCGTGGTTCTAATTTCATTGTATTGTGGCAGGTTGATCGTGGGAAAGGAATTTCCTTGAAACAAGTAAACAATTAACAATTTTGTTTTTCATTTAACATGGATTTTATTATTTGTCTATATAATTTTATATTTGTGGCAATGATTTTTTTTGTTATCTTTACTAATTGTTTATATATTCCGCGGTTTTAATTATGCGGTCGTAATTATGTTATAACGTGGTAGGATATTGATTGAGGAAAAGAAAAAAGCCTTAGAACTGGTAAACAATCAACAATTTTAATTTACATTTACTATGAAATTTATTATTAGTATCTATAATTTTACTTGTCTGGCAATAAGTTTTTTTATCTTCAACAATTTTTTAAATATTTCGCGGTTCTAATTATATTATAATGTGGTAGAATGATCGTGGAAAAGGGATATCCGTAGAACATGTAAACCAGTGACAATTTTGACTTACATTTATCGTGAATTATATTATTTGGTTATATAATCTTATTTCTATGCCAATCGGTTATTTTATTTTTTTAGAAAACTGAAATAACACTTCTTTAGTTGAAATATGTAGTCTACGTGCCATGATTCCCATGATTCCCTTGGCGAAGCGGATTTGTACTCATCCCCCGACCCAAAGGTACTAATATATAAAAATATCAATAAAGTCAACATGGAGCTTGATCGCTTGTTAGACATTGTAGATCAAACTCCTTAAATCGAGGAAAGGATCTTTCAATTTATGACACAGCTTAACACATATAAGGTAATAACCATAATTTAAAGTGCTATTTTTATTTTCAATAAAAGTTATGATAGTTTTTTTTTTAATTTTACGTTATATAAGGGAATAAACATTTTCCTTTCTTATATATATATTTTTGAAACTCGTGGATCCCGACATGCATGGTCTCGGTAGTAGTGGGGCTACACAAATGCCACATATTCCGGACACAGGAACTCGTATACCTTCTAGGCTATTCAGTTCTCCACCTTCCACACCTGTAGTGGGTAGCCATGAAACAGACCCCATAGAACCACACAGCCAAGCAAGGGAGGTGCTAACAGATATTGTAGTGTCCCTTTTTAATAATTTGGAAAAGTTGGAAAAATTGCAATTTTTTGGTCAATTCGAACCTTGGACTAGTGATGACTCAAGTGATTCCAAATGGATCATAAGGATTTCGAATTGGGCTGATAGGTTCTTGGACACTCTCAAAATACTTCTGCAACATTCACTTGAAATCGGGAGAAAATAGGGAATTTACTAGTAATTTCGAGGTTCAAACCCCCTAGGGTAGAGGTCACTAATGGCTTCCCAAATGCAGTACGACCCTCCCAAATTTTAGAATAGAGAAATGTATTAGTTATATGACTTCAATGGGAACCCAAATGCATCATTAATAAGTTCCTAAAGGCTATTGCAACTCCCATAAATCAGACATTTGTAAACATGTCTTAACATAGGGGGGGAATGAGAGAAAAACGTTATAACTTGCTATGAAATTTGAGAGAAATGTTACAAGGAATTGCATAAGGTGTATGAAACTTCTTCATTATATTAATGCCTCTCCAAACAAAAATAAAACCATATATATTCATTGATACAATTCAATACCAAACAACTTCAAGCTCCTACAACAAGATATATTGGAAAATGGCACCATTCATGCATAGTTTGGCATTTTTACATAGTTTTGCTTGGAGTTTCGATCTGAGGTATATATGAGCATAAAATACATAGTGTGGAAATTATATTACAAATAAATGGCGACCCTTTCACTTTACCAAAGAGATCAACATCTCTCCATGTGCGCCCTTCCTCCAAGAGCAAGAATATAGAGAGAAAAGTGAAAGAGATGTGGAAACAAGTTGAAAGAAAAATGGTCACGAGCATCCCTATAGATTCAACCTGTAACAAAATTTCTTCATATAGATCCAAATGAAAGGTCTGAATGGCCTCTCCAATTTCTAATTAGTATGGGAATATTTCACCCTCAAAATTGGTGCTAAGGCAAGTATAATAAACACTCAACTTGCATGGACAAGCTATGCTCTCCAAATTACCAAATGAGAAATGATCAAAATCCCATCTCCTTATTTTTTCTTGTATTTTATTATCTTTCCAAGCCCTCCATGGTTTGAATTCCCTCCAAGAGATTCATTCCAACTCGAATTGGGGAGAGATTCCAATGAGTGCCACTTGTCCAACAATTCCTAGCCTCCCTCTTCCATCAATTTGAATGGAGGAATATTTGGCTGCCCTAACTCCCTTGTACGCCCTCTTGGAGGATATTTTTAACCCTTACATTTAATATAGGTCATATGTCAGCAATCAGGTCTGATCCTTGTCATAAGTGTCATAACATCTTCATTATTGTTGTCATAGAAGCTAGGGAATCTAGCCCAAGTGTCACAATACCTCTAAGATGCCTCTTCCTTTTTCATGGGAGTTACTCTTCCTCTCAAATTTTACCCTCATTGAGTCATTATGAGTATAATTCCCTTCCAAATACCCCAAGAAATTTAGACTCCACCTTGGATTCGAATGGGTGAGAGTAGGATGCCATGTGGCATGGAGAATCTTGCTTTGTGTGGGTCCCACACCACCAATGTGCCCTCATGACCAAGTGCCACATTATTTTCCTATTATAAGTATTTATTTAGCCCCTTTTAATATATTTGTGTCAATCTAATGTCCATTTTGGGTTTTATAGCTCCCTTATTCCAAATCTAAATGTTTCCACCCCAACCTAGGGAACTAGTAGATTGGTGGAATTTTCCCTTCTAGTGATTTATTTGGATGGGGACATTACACTCCTCCCCACCCAATATTTCTTTCCCTCAATCAATTCCAAATTGGGATGCTTAAAAAAAATTTCTTCTTCCCATGTGGCATCCTCACTTGGAAAATCTTTCCATTGTACCAAATATTCTCTTATGGTTCTGCTCCTCAATTTCCTTTCTCTTGCCTTCAAAATTTTTTCTGGAATAAGTTTGAGTTGTCCTTCGTCATCTAATGGAGGGCGTGTTTCTAAAATAATTTTTTTTTTACCAATAGCCTTCTTAAGGCATGAAACATGAAATACATTGTCGATTTTTTTACCTTCCGGGAGTTCTAACTCATAGGCTACCTCCCCAACTTTTCGAACTATATTATATGAACAATATTACCTTAGTTTAAGCTTTTATGATCCTTTCCATTTTAAGGAGATTTGCTTATATGGTTGTAGCCTCAAATAAACCAAATCATTCACTTGAAAATTTCTTTCCTCCCTATGTTGATCCACATACTATTTTTGTTGATTTTGGGAAACTTGCAAATTGTCTTTTAGAAGCTTCAAAATCTCTTGACTTTTCTCAACCCAATATTTAGCTTTTGGGGCTCTACTATCACCAAAAATGTGCTCAACAAAGGTGAGTGCTTCATAACCATAAATTTCTTTGAAAGGAGACATTCCAATGGACATATGGAAAGTAGTATTGTAGCAAAACTCACCCAAGTGTAGCCATTTAACCCAAGCTTTATGTTGTTCACCAACATAGTTTCTCAAGTACCCCTCCAACCATTGGTTCACCCTTTCTGTTTGGCCATCATTTTTATGATGATAGCTTGTGCTAGTAGTCAATTGCGTGCCCACCAAATTGAATATTTCTTGCCAAAAAGAACTCATAAATCTGCTATCCCTATCACTCACAATGTTTTTGGGATGTCCATGCAATCTGAAAATATCTCTAAAGAATATATCAGTCACTTGTACAGTAGTAAAATATGATGTAATAGCAAAGAATTGAGCAAATTTGGTGAGTCTATTCACCACAACATAAATGCAATCCTTACCCAAAGCCTTGGGAAAACCTGTGATGAAATCCATTGAGATGCTTTCTCATTTTTGTTTTGGAATGGGAAATGGTTGCAATAGACCAGCAGGATAGGTGTGTTCAACTTTGTTTCGCTGACATATCTTGCATTCATTCACATACTTTAGAACATCTTCCTTCATCCCTTTCCAAGAGAACCTTTGTCTTAATTTCCTATATGTTTTAAAGAAACCAGGATGGCCTGCTAAGGGAGAATCATGAGCTTCCTTCAAGATTTTGTGCTTTCCAATCTTTCGAAATGTCCATAAGGGAAAATGAAGGTATCCTAGATAATGCATCTACTACAATATTATTCTTCCATTTTACATATTCAATGTCAAAATCAAAATCTTGGACCTTACTTACCTGTTTTTGTTTCATTTCATTGAGATCCTTTTGTGCGAGGAAATGCTTTAAACTGTTATGATCAGTGTTGACCACAAACTTGTTCCCCACCAGATATTGTCTAAACTTGGCCAAGGCATGCATGATGGATAACATTTCTTTGTCATATATGGAGTATATATTCTCATGTGGCTGCAAGTTTCTACTCTCAAAAGCTATGGATTGTTGATTTTTATTTAGGACCACCCCTATTCCTTCTCCTGATGCATCACATTCCAAAACAAATGGTTTAGAAAAATATGGTAATGAAAGTACTAGACAACTACTCATTACCTCTTTCATTCTTTGGAAATCATTTTCAGCCTCTTCATCCCATTTTAAAGCATACTTCTTGGTCAAATCAGTAAGGTGAGTAGTTAGTTTGGAAAACCCATTCACAAACTTCCTATAGTAAGTGAATATCCCAATGAAGCCTCTCAATTCAGTGATGTTCTTGGGTGTTGACCATTCAAGAATAGCCTTTATTTTCTCCAAGTGCACCTTTACTCCATCTTTCCCAATGATGTGCCCAAGATACAAAACCTCTTTCAACCCAAATTCACATTTGGACAACTTAGCAAAAAAAATATTGTTCATGAAATATTTTCAATACAATATCCCCATGCCTCAATATGGACCTCATACTGTGGGAAGACACCACTTGATTCAGATATGTGTACATTCCTCTCACTACCCTTTGTTTTCCTTCCGAATATTTGAATTTCATTTCAGGTATTTGGTATTTCATTGTATGTTCCCCTATAGAGTACAAGCATTGCACTCCCAAGGCCACATTTGTATCAACAACATCAACCACATAAAATCTATCATAAAATGTGTAATTTCCTATGGTGAGTTGTAGATTTGGAATCCATGTTTTGCATTCCCTAGAATTGTTACATGGAATGATGACTGTGAACCCATCGAATGATTCATTAGGTAAATTTATCCTCTCTACCAAGGCTGCATCAATGAATTTATGATTGGATCCTCTGTATACCAATACCGAAACTCTTTGCCCTTGTACCACTCCCTTGCATCGAATGGTGTGAAAACGAGGCACTCATGAAAGCACTGCCATTCTCCCTTTTTCAAGTGATGGATGATCTTCTTCTGATGTGTCATATACCTCTTATTGGGATGAAATATTTTCTTCTTCCTCCATGTCCCCTTCACCTTCATCATCAAAAAATACTTCAATGAATTGTGCTTTCCCCTTAGCACATTTATGCCCTGGTACCCATGGTTGGAAGCATGTGTAACATAGTTTATTTCTTCTGAGTTCTTCCTTGCTTGGTCCCTCTTCCTTGTCTTTTCCAAATGCATATTTTTTCCATGGCTTCTTGTCAAATCTGAACTTGGAAGGAAAGTTGGGCTTGGGGGAACACTTTGTCTTGGGTAGCACATTTTGCAGATCTCTTGCCAAGTTCATGGCATCTTTAAATGAAGTAAGTTTGTGGGATTTAACTAAACCCTTCAAAGGTTAAGAAAAACCTTCACTAAAGAGAAATACCAATTGAACCATAGATATATCAGCCACCTTAACTGATAGTATTTGAAATTCCAACATGTACTCATCAAGGGTTCCAATTTGCTTCAACTGTGCTAGTTCCTTGAAAGGCATTTCAGAGTCCTTTTGCTCGAATATTTCCAATAACCTGTTAAAAAATTATTCATATGTTGTGACCTGATAATTTCCCAAGGTTTTAATCCCATGGAACCACCAATAATTGGCTTCTCCTTCAAGATGAAAAATAGCCATTTTTAGAGCATCCTCTTCAACCATTGGATTCAGCTAAAAATATACATCTAACTTTTGTATCCAAGTATTTGCAGAACTTTGAGATGAGCCATAAAAGGTAGGAAGGGAAATTTTAACTATGGCATAATTGAATTCTTTGTTTTAGAAAGGAGTTCTATTGCCTCCCTTCATCTTGATCTTGTTTGAGACAGTAAATAATTGATCAAATGGTAGGGCCCTCCTAAAATCTTCACTCAACTGCTGCCATTTTGCTAGAACTTCTTGCATTCCAGATTGGGTGTGAAGGCCCTATTTAGTCTCAAGAAAATTGGGTGTGGTGGCTCTTATTGAGCTCTTAAATTCATTGGGTCTATTATGAGGCCCTGTCCTTGAGAAAATGCTTCCACGAAATGCCTTATTTTCCTCACTAGGGGAACTATTGCTGCCTCCTATTCCCAATTTGACTAGCCATCAATTTGAACCATTGCATTATCTTCCTTTTCATGTCTTCAAAAAATGGTTTCATGAATTTTCGAAACTCCTCTTTCTCCTCCATATCTGAATTTCCTTTCTCATCCTTATCCATAGTCTCAACAGAGTGCACCTCTTCTCCTTCTTCTTCCTCTTCACCAAAGGTACTTTCAGTTTCTATGTCTAAGGGTGGGGGCTGAATTATTGACCTCATAAATGGTCACCCAAACCAGGTGCAAGGACCATGCTCTGATACCACTTTTAGTGTCCCTTTTTAATAATTTGGAAAAATTGCAAATTTTTGGTAAATTCGAACCTTGGACTAGTGATGACTCAAGTGCTTCCAAATGGATGCTAAGGATTCCGAATTGGGTCTAAAGATATTTTAAGGGTATTAGTACATAAAAATTAGGATCATAGGTTCTTGTACACTCTCAAAATACTTACGCAACATTCATTTGAAATTAGGATAAAATAGGGAATTTACTAGTAATTTCGAGGTTTAAACCCCCTAGGGTAGAGGTCACTAATGGATTCCCAAATGCAGTACGACCCTCCAAAATTTCACAAAATAGACATGGATTAGTTATATGGCTTCAATGGGAACCAAAATTCATCATTAATCAGTTCCTAAAGGCTTCTGCAACTCCCATAAATCAGATATTTGTAAACATGTCTTAACATAGGGGGAAATGAGAGAAAAACGCTATAACTTGCTATGAAATTTGAGAGAAATGTTAAAAGGACTTGAATAAGGTGTATGAAAATTCTTCATTATATTAATGGCTCTCCAAAAATCAATAAAACCACATATATATACTGATACAATTTGATACCAAACAACTTGAAGCTCCTACAACAAGATATATGGGAAAATTGCACCATTCGTGCATAGTTTGGCATTTTTACATAGTTTTGCTTGGAGTTTATATCTGAGGTATATCTAAGCATAAAATACAAAGTGTGGAAATCATATTACAAATAAATGGGTCCCCTTGTACTTCCCCAAATAGATCAGCATCTCTCCATGTGCGCCCTTCCTCCAAGTGCAAGAATATAGAGAGAAAAGTGAAAGAGATGTGGAAACAAGTTGAAGGAGAAATGGTCACTGTTGGAATATTCTCCCCATAATTTTTCAGTTTTGCATGCATCCAGTCATCATCATGGTGGACCTCCCAGCTGCTAGAGCTTGGTTCTAGCTCTCCACAACCTGTCTACAGCCCCCAGGGGGAATCCTACCTACCAAAGGCATTGTTCTTCATGGAAAGTGTGCCTTTCTCACCTACCACATCCAATTAGGCTCCTTTCTCACCTACCAGTCATTTATTACTCAGTTCTTCCTTGATTTAAGGCTAGATTGACTCCCCCACTGACTGTTTCACTCCGATGGACCTACAGTGAGACTAGTCTTCCCATTCTAACTCCAGTTAGCTCCTCATGCTCCCTCCACTGAGCCTCCTTCATTCAGTTAGTACCTAATTCACTCAGTTAGAATCCTCATGCACCCTCCATTGAGCCTCCTTCATTTAGTTGGTGCCTACCTCACTCAGTTAGACTCAGTTGACTGACTGTTACCATTGATGACTGATACATTGACTGGATGATGACTCCACTATCATTCAAGCCACACTCTGAGTTAGGAATTAAAATGCCCTACTTGGCCTATTCGAATCCTATATTATGCCATCTTCATGGCTATTGTATTCATTGACTTACATTCTTATTCATTCTACAATACTGAGATATTGTTCTATTCTGTTGTGTTTATGAGTGATCATTGAGTGTCTCCTTCTCTTCTTCTTTGCAACATATTTGTGAGTTTGATTGTGAGTTGCTATAGATGCCAGATTCTTGCATATTCCTACAATCACGAGCATCCATGTAGCTTCAACCTGTAAAAAAATTTCTTCATAGAGCTCCAAATTAAAGGTCTGAATGGCCTCTCCAATTTCCAATTAGGATGGGAATCTTTCACCCTCGAAATTGGTGCTAAGGCAAGTAGAATAAACACTCAACTTGCATGGACAAGCTATTCTCTCCAAATTACCAAATGAGAAATGATAAAATCCCCTCTCCTTCTTTTTTCTTGTCTTTTATTATCTTTACAATCCCTCCATGGTTCGAATTCCCTCCAAGAGCTTCATGCCAACTCGAATTGGGGAGAGATTCCAATGAGTGTCACTTCTCCAACAATTCCTAGGCTCCCTCTTCCATCAATTCGAATGGAGGAATCTTTGGATGCCCTAAATCCCTTGTGCTCCCTATTGGAGGATATTTTTATCCCTGAAATGTCATATAGTTCAGAAGTCAGCAATCAGGTCCGATACTTGTCATAAGTGTCATAGCATCTTCATCATTGTTGTCATAGAAGCTAGGGAATCTAGCCCTAGTGTCACAATACCTCTAAGGTGCCTCTTCCTCTTCCATGGGAGTTACTCTTACTCTCAAATTCGATCCTAATTGATTCATGCCAAGTATAATTTCCTTCCAAATCCCCCAAGAATGTTATACTCCACCTTGGATTCAAATGGGTGAGAGTAGGATGTCATGTGGCATGGAGAATGTTTCTTTGTGTGGGTCCCACAACACCAATGTGCCCTAGTGCCCTCATGACCAAGTGCCACCTTATTTTCCTAATATAAGTATTTATTTAGCCCATTTTAATATATTTTTGTCAATCTAATGTCCATTTGGGGTTTTATAGCTCCCTTATTCCAAATCTAAATGTTTCCACCCCAACCTAGGGAACTAGTAGATTGGTGCAATTTTCTCTTCTAGTGATTTATTTGGATGGGGAAATTACAGATATGAGGCTGATGATTTAGCCAATTATGTGGTTTCATTTCCTGGAGAGAGACATGTTACCTCCATGGGGACCCTTTCGGGGACATTTATGGTTAATGATGAAGGACTTCCATTAAAGCAAGTAAAACTGCTGGGTGATTTTTAATATTTTACATGTTTCATGTTGTCCATCTTAAACATAAATCATCTAGATTATTATTTTTAAATTAATGATGATATATTTCTTGTGTGTAGGAAACAATGATTTTTATAGGCACTTGGAGACCAATTCGTTGTTGATTTTTGGGCCCACCATACGCATGAGGTAGAATTCACAGAATTCCAAACTCAAAAAATAAATTTTGGATTACCTAGAAGGTCTCTTTGGGGTGGACACATTTAATAGAGATGTGGTCAGCTCCACAGTTGGAAAACATTTAATAGAGATGACACTTATAGGGTTCACTTGGAGAAGAAACCTAGGTACGAGTGACCTCTCATGATTCCAGAGAGGGAATGGAAGGCACTGATTGAGGATGCAAAAGAGAATAAACTAAGAAAAGAAGGAAAGACACCACCTGGCCCCACAAGGTAAAATACATCTTGAATTCATTACCTTCAATTTTATTTAGATCTAAAAAAATTGTGGTGCATAATATACTCGAAACTTTTGATGATAGGTTTTCTGGCACTTAGAAGGCAACAAAAGCAAGGATTTCCAAACATGGAGAGCACAAGCTAGGCTAGGGAGACTACTTGAAGTTACAATCACGAATTGTAATTACCCAAATACTTTAACAATATCATTTGTATCGCCTTACAAATTTTGGGTAATTGCAGCCAATAACGTAAAAAAATACATACTCTTATGCAATGTAGGGAGACAACTTCGGAATTGAAACCGCAGAGGAAGACCTCAAGCTTAGTTATAGTTCTGGATATAAAGTTGTTGTTGAACGACAAAAAAGCTTGGGGCAGATCCCAATATCCAGTGTGCAAGATAAGGTAAATAAAAATTAATCTACATTAACCTTTCATCACTTATAAAAAAACATTCATGTTTGACATTGTCCATATAAAATTTAAAGTGTTACATCTTGGTTTTAATTAGGGGAGTAGCACTATGAATGAGCCTATAAGTGGAGCAGAGTAGTGCGCTGATAGTGGAGTGTCTCCACAAGATGATTCTCCCATGCAACCCCACAGTGGTGCTAGGTTGACTGAACTCCATGATAGTAATATGGATGGAACTTAATCATATAATTGATAATTTCGTAGTTATTGATATTATAGTCTTTTTTTTAACTTTTACATCTAGCATTGTGTCCTTAAAAAAATTTGGTTTCAATGGCAAAGAATGTTGTAATCGAGGGTCCTACAGCTGAAGAGGATCACAGGGAAGCGATTGCAATGATGTCGATCAATGCAATAGGTAAATAATTGCACCGTATAGGTTGTTTTAACATTACTGAACTACTTCATTGATATTTAAAAACTGGCCTTATAAATTTAACTTTTTTTGTTTTTCTAGGCGATGCCCCGTCACAATGGCTTCCACTCCGTAAGTATCATACCAGGCATACATTGCGTCAGAGGCCTATTGTTGCCTCGAAAATCGTAGCATCAATTACAAGGGATTCTCCTCGGTAAGCAAGCCCAATTAGATTGCTCATCGTTTGGTGTGGGGAATCCGTCCAGTTAACGGTTCCAGCTGCCGTGTAAGTTTAAAGATTTGTTTGTTTTCACCGGTTGCGGCCCGATCCACCATTTATATATTTTATTTTTAAAGATGATATGCAAGTGCTTATAAACTAAATGCATGCGACAAAACAAATATGATCTAAACTTATTTAAACTAATTTAACCTATCCTTGCAAGGAGCGAACTGAAAGTATGAGCAATAATTGAAAGAGACAATTAAATATTTAATAGATAGCCATTTAATCATATAAATGCATTTCCAGCGGAAGATGAATGGTATCAAAGATAACTATGACTTAATTAAAACATTCCATTACTCATATATCACAAAAAGTTTACGAAAGAAATAAATACTATTCATAGCATAGAATTAGTTCATAAAAGATAGGAAATATCTCACTGAATGTATATGAAAATGCAGAAATAGTTTAGCCATCATTCATCACAATTCTCAACAAAATGCTGCACAAGCTTCCACAAGCCAAAACGATTTCTTAATTCATGTAGCAGAAATAGTTCATGTACACGAGAAGAATGTCCTTTCACCTGCCAAAAGTCCATTTCTCTTTCTCTAATCATCTATTTATAGCTCTACAAAAATGCTCCAAGAGCCTCTATGTATACCCTAATCCCTCGGAATTCCAAGATTTGTCCTTAAGTGCCTTTATTACAAAAAGGAATAAATCCCCAAAAGCTTTTACCAAAGAAAAAAGAGCAAAACTCCAGCTGTTCCTTAATATTAAAAATACAAAGAAAAATGCTTCTAGCTCCTAATCAGGAAAAATAAAAGCCAAATCAGCTTCCAGCTGGCGCCTCTGCTTCAAATGGTGTTTCCACCTTAGTTGGTTTGCTTGCTTCTGCCATATAACTTCACCACTGGCCCTTTTCTCTTACGATGATGTTTGTCGGTGCAGGGAGCATGATTTTCAGGAAGGTTTCATCCTTGGCTAGATCTTCTTCAATGCTTTGTGCTTCTACTGCTGCTATAATCATGTGGCACAGCTCCCCCTATTTGAATTCAGGGACAATACCCATAACAGACTTGGTATCTTCATACAATGTTTTGACTCTTGCTTCCAGGATTGCCTCACCACCTTATTCGGGCTTGGACACCTTTGACTTCTTCTTGCCACCTTTCGACCTTGTGCTTTAAACCTGGTAGCCACCATGCATGAGTAAGTAGATGATAAAACAGAATGCGAACTAAGCGTTGAAACAAAATTTATTACCACAGCAAGCATAGCCTGGATGAAATAGTACTAGAAAACTCCTTTGAAAGTGATATTACGCTTCAAACAAATCTCAAGCAGCAAAACAAATGTGTTTATGGTAATCAAACGCTACTTTCTCGCTAGGAAAAAACAAAAAAAAAAAACAAACAACTAGATGGAGTGACGTTGACGACGAACTTGCCGAGTTGGGCCGACGTTGCGGACGAACTCGCCGAGTTGGGCCAACGTTGAGGACAAACTCGCCGAGCTGGGCCGATGTTGCGGAAAAAATCGCCGATTTGAGCCAACGTTGCGGACGAACTCGCCGTGTTGGGCCAACGTTGCGGACAAACTCGCCGAGTTGAGCCGACGTTGCAGACCAAAAAGCTGAGTTTTTTTTTTTGTTTTTCTTTAAAAAAAAAACCTAAGATCTCGCTCTCTGAAAAAACTAAGTATAAAAGGCTCTTTTGATGGAACTTGATTTCAAACAATGCTTTCTCAAAAATAAAAGGAGGGGCCCCAATATTTACAAAATTTTGGGGGGGATGTTGCAGCAACAACAAGGCCGCAAGAAGAAACAACTTCTGAGGAGCACCCATAAAATCAAGACAACATTGAAGATGATGAATTACTTAAGAAGTATAGGAAGAAGACTAAGAATGTTTGATGAAGTACGATATTATTATATTTAGATAGACATATGTACTGTACTTGAACATATTTTGGATGATATACCTCATTTATAAAAAAATAGTTTTTTTTAGCATTTTCCTTTGAATGAATTCCTGCATACTTTTTGTTGCATTCCCTTTGAATGAGTTATTGCATACTTTTTGTACTTATTAAGGTAAAATGTGAAATATAGATGGTTAGTACTTAATTATGTTAAAATCAAAAGGAAATCAAACAAATTTGTACCTTATTTTATCTCAACGTTATTGCTTAGATTTACAATTACATTTTTTCAAATTTGTATTATTTAATGCATATTTTCTAGTAGAATATAGATTGGGTATCGGGGAATTGAGAGAGATGTGAGGGGGGGAGGTTCCATACGAGATTTCTCCTTCACATAGTTGGCCCTGTTCAGTACAAAATAATTTATTGGAGCCGTATAATCTTGGGGAAAACGTCCCTCAATCAAACGGAGCGGCATCAAAGTCAATGTTGACTTCGTTGCTGCTCCAGATCAAGGGAGGTTTGATCCAATATTATACGGCTCCAATTAATCACTCTCGAAACCAAATGGTGCTTATTCATGAGTGTTAGTTAGTTATTTATCCATCAGTTTTTTAGTTTGTTATCATCAAGTAAATCCATGTATGAATCCAGGATGATGAGAGGCTAGTCCGAAAAGAAGTCTCAGAAGGTGATGGGAAGCATTGTAAAGTTATGTTGAAATTCTCATAAATATGCATATTAAACTAGTAAATAATGGTACAAATATGACTTGTACTGATTTTGTATATATTTATGGAGGTTGAATGATTTGGCACTGTAGGTACTAGACAAACATAATGATGGATGAGTTGTGATGAGGGGAGGTATGTTGTTTCCAATTTCATTCCATATTATGCTCATGTTATGTATTTCATGACATATTATGATCATGTTATGTATTTCATTTCAGATTATGTTCATGTTATGTATTTCATTCCAGGGTAGTCAACCAAAATGAACCAATTCTTATTGATTGAAAACCTCCAAGATGTTGATTGCACTTATGTAAGTAGGCTAGAAGTGAAATAAATGACTCATCAGGGCCTAATGGTATCTAATGTTAAAATTATGGTTAGGTTAGGGTTTGAAGGATAAAATAGTACAACAGTAGTAGTAAATTTAACAAGACAAATTTAAACATAATTTTCATCTTTTTCAACTTTAACACTCCCTAATGATCACTGTGTTAAAGTTAATGTTTCATCTTTCAAACTTGATACGATCTCCTTAGGTGATCTCTAATAGGAGTCCCCTAAACTACATGATTAGATCAAGTTCACATATGCTCCTACATTACAAATGACCTAAACAATAATTGTATTATATCCATTTGTGACCTTTGTTAGCACTCGAATTGACCCTAAGGTTGTGGAAAAGCCTCTTCAAGGTAACACACAAAACCAAGCTTTAGGAAAGAGAGTTGGCTTCTATCTTTCCAAAGAGGGATCTCTCAATGTTTGTTTATCAAGTCCAGATATATGAATTAAAATCAAGATCAGACTGTTGTTTGGTTGAAGCAAGGTGAACATTCATTGGGCAATGGAGTCAAAGATATTTAAGATGGTAAATTGGCAATGATTTGCATAAGAATTCTTAACAGAGGCAGGGTAGCTACTCGTTTACAATCAAAAAGTTGTATGTCTAGTGATAGGGAAGAAAATAAGAACAATCCATTAACACAGAGCATTATAAGATGAATTCTGCATTAAATTTAGTAGAAAAAGGCTTTTGGATGCTTGGAATCAAAGAAACCGAGCATAAACATATGAATTCTGCCTCAATATACACTTATCCAAACATGAAAAGAAAACAATATGGCATAGATAACAATGAAACATTCACATGAAGAAAACGAAGTACAGTCTGTAAAACAAACAACACAAGAATCTTTGCTTCAAATAACTTTGCTCGGCTCTACCAATTTTATTAAAGAAGTATCTCAAATTTACACAGCACAAAGTCTCACGGGTTCCAACCAACAACCCTTTACTTTCCATTACATATGAATATATATAGGAGGAGATAACCTCAGTTCTCCAGCTCGAGATATTTTAACCTAGCTTGCAAAACAGAAAGTTGTTACAAAAATTGATGACACCTATACAAATAGGTCCATCTTCTCCGAGAATTGGTTACAACAGAAAACAACAAATGCTGACAAGTAGGCTTAACAACATTTACAAGTGCCCTCGAGCATTTACTAGCTAGTGTTAGTTTTTTAGAATTTAATTCATTATTATCTAGGATCTTAACTGAAAGAACAACATGTACAACATATCAAGCATAAGAGACAAGAGACAATAAACATTTCACTGGGGAAAACCAAGAAGGTGAAAAACCCCGCAACTTCCTCAGAGATAGAATAAGCATCAATACAAGGATCACCATGATCAAACCCAAGAGATAGATATCTACAGCAGCATGCTCCTCCTCCACTTGTGCGCACCCTTCTCTTCTCTCACTAATGCAAAGTGAGACAATGAGAGAATGTGTAAAATGAGAGAGACACACTCTCTATTATACACTACATCACTTGACCTTTACACAACTAGGTCGGCCCCAACTTAACCACATAAGATAACATAATGCTGACTGGGTCGACCCCCAATAGGGTGGTCTAATAACCCTTTGACCCACATGATTCATACAAGGCCGATCCCAACAAGGTGGTCTAATAACCCATCAAGTATAAGTTACGACACTTACAATATAACTTGCGACACATGCAAGTACAATTGACGACACTTCCAATCGGAGGAATAATACATCTCCGTTGGGGATACAATAAAGTACAAATACAATATACAAGTGAATATCTTCCGAAGTTACAAATACATCAACACTCCCTCTTAACTAGGAAGGTATTCTCTTGACACAAGTCATCAATACATATAGGCACAAGTCTTCAATTCTGGAGCTGGATCATCATCACTGCTGCTGTCCTCGACATCTTGATCACTGGGATATCTCTGAATTCTTCTCATCATAAGAAGTTCTACAGAGCCATCCATTTTTTATGCTGGATGTAGGCCCACCACCTATAGGTCTTCATCATCACTGGCCAGACTGTGGAATCCTCAGGACTTATTACGTGTGTCAACAAAACCTCGAAAGAGCATCCCAAGAATTTTACAATCTCACTGCTCAACCTATCGGATCTCCCAGGGCAATATTATATGTGACCTCCACAAAACCTCGAAAGAGCATCCCAGGACTGATTACGAGCACACAGCTCAACCTATCGGATATCCCAGGGCAATATTACATGTGGTCATGGAAAAACCTTGAAAGAGCATCCCAGGACTGATTACGAGCACACAGCTCAACCTATCGGATATCCCAGGGCAATATTACATGTGGTCATGGAAAAACCGCGAAAGAGAATCCCAGGACTGATTACGAGCACACAGCTCAACCTATCGGATCTCCTAGGATATTTTACATGCAACTGCACAAACTGTCCACGGCCATAGAGTATCATCCTGATATTGATCATAACATCATTCATGAAGCACAACCCAGATGCACATCACACAACACTTACAATCACCGGCATGGGAGGACACACTTCAACCATTCGTGAAAGGCTCAACACTTATATCTACGGCATGGGAAGACACACTTCAACCATGCTTGAATGGCACAACACTTATATCGCAGCCATGGGAGAACACATCTACAACCATTCTCGAATGGCACAGCACTTATATCACAGCCATGGGAGAACACATCTACAACCATGCTAGAATGGAACAACACTTATATCGCAACCATGGGAGAACACATCTACAACCATGCTCGAATGGCATAGCACTTAAATCTTAGCCATGGGAGAACACATGTACAACCATGCTCGAATGGAACAACACTTATATCGAAGCCATGGGAGAACACATCTACAACTATGCTCGAATTGCACAGCATCACTTATATTGCAGCCATGGGAGAACACATCTACAACCATGCTCTAATGGCAAAACATTTATATCGCAGCCATGGGAGAACACATCTACAACCATGCTCGAATGGCATTGACCCTTACATCTACACCATGGGAGAACACATCTAACACCATGTGAGAATGGCTCCAACAATTACATCATGGCCATGGGAGAACAAATCTACCACCATGTCTGAAAATCCCTACAATTACATCACGACCATGGGAGAACACATCTACAACCATGTCCGAAAAGCCCATGTGCATCTGTGTCTTCGGAACTCATCACACATAATCCAACTGATTATGTAATGTATCCACCTGATACATACCATCACATATGATCATCCTGATCATCATCATAGCATCATCCTAATGCATATCATCCAGAGTATCATCCCGATACTCTACTCACATGATCATCCTGATCACGGTCACTGCATCGTCCTGATGCATATACATATACATGATCCAACTGATCATACTGAGCAGTAACTTGAGCATCATCCTGATGCTCATCACACAACACTTACATCCACAGCCATGGGAAGGATCCTCCTCTCACCATGCTTGGAATGGCTCCTACAAATGTGTCCCATCACTTCTTCCTCGAAGTATCTTCAATCTGAAGAACACCAAGCCTCTCTCTGAAGTACTCAAACTTCACTTTGGCTAGTGGTTTCGTCAACACATCTACAACCTGCTCATTCGTCGCAACATACGAGAGCTTCACTGCTCCTCTCTGCACCATATCCCTGATATAGTGATATTTGATCTCAATGTGCTTCGACCTGTCATGAAACACTGGGTTCTCAGACAGCTTCACACAACTATGGTTGTCACAGAAGATACAGGTAGCATCCAACGGGAGATCAAATAACTCAGACAGTAGCTTCCTAAGCCATACTACCTCACAAATAGTCGAACAAGCTGCAACATACTCTGCTTCGACTGTACTCAGTGCTACGCAGGGCTGCTTCCTGCTAAACCAAGAGATCAAACCTGATCCCATACTGAAGTAGCACCCAGAAGTGCTCTTCCTATCTGCAACACTACCTGCCCAATCTGAATCAACATAACCCTGCAGGTTAAACTTTTGATTTGCAACATACTTGAGCCCATAATCAACCGTACCCTTCAGGTACCTCAGAATATGCTTTACAGCAACCAGGTGAACACCTCTCAGATCCGTCCGGAACTGGCTCAATGTGTTCACCGCAAAGAAAATATCTGGTCTCGTATTCGTCAGGTACATCAAGGACCCAATCATCTAACGATACATCATGGCATCAACCGGCTCAGATGAAGCATCACACAAAAGCTTCAGGTTCGATTCCATAGGTGTGGCCATGGCCTTGTCGTCCATCATCCCAAACCTCTTCAGGATCTCTACTGCATATTTTCCTTGTCCAAGGAAGATTCCATCTGCACTCTACCACACCTCCATGCCTAGAAAGTAGTGCATCATACCCAAGTCCTTCATCTCGAACTTCGCAGCAAGCTTCCTCTTCGTATTGGCAATCAACCTTGTAGTAAAGGTTGGAATCCGCTTTACTCTTGGTAAATCCCAAACTGGACAGGAAGCTGTCTATCTTGCCGTACCATGTCCCGTGTGCTTGCTTCAAGCCATACAAGGCTTTCTTCAATTTGCACGCATATGACTCCCTTTCATGTGTCTCAAATCCGAGTGGTTGCTCCACATCCTCTTCGACTACACCATTCAAGAAAGCTGTCTTGACATCCATATGGTGTATCTTCCACTTCAATATCTTCAATAGATAGTTTTCTTGATCTTCGATGCTAGAAAAAATGTTGTTTTCCTTCTTTTGTAGGTGATTGTACATGATCTTTCCTATAAGTCAAGTTCAATTGCATGATTAGAAACTTCTCATAGTTTCATAACAAAATCTTACACATAAGAATATATGTCATACAGTCATGCAATTATTTTAGCCAATGTTTCAATACAACATTTATCCATATCCCGTACTTTCTAGTTGCCTTCCATCTCTACCAGAACATTGTTAAGAGTGTGCACAACTCCCAATATGTTAGCAAAGAGGTTTCATTCTAGATAAGTAGCAATGGAATGTTGTACAGTACCATAGGCCACTTACCCATCACATGCATATTTGTAGTATACTGTTCATTAATGCAAATATCCTAATATGCATAATACACATCCTAAATTTAGGAACATAAGTATGTACATAAATGAACAACATCATTTAAGTAATCATATATATAATAAACGACAATTCAAATACTTATCTTTGTTTGATTGTTGGGTGGACTCCCTCTTGATCTTTGTCTCCTGGAGTGCTCCCTCTTGATCTTTGCTTCCTTGCAGGAACTTTTGGAGTGTGCTCCCTCTTGATCTTTGCTTCCTGGATTACCTGTCCTTGAAATTTTATTCATCCTGGACCACTATGCATGCTTAAGTGTGCACTAGTGTCATCATTGTGTTATCCTCAAGATCTCATGCATAACCATACATATATTAGTATAATCTCAATACTATCAAAACATTATGATTCTAAATACTCTTAACATCTATGGTCATGATCATTTCACACACAAGCATTAGTATTAAAGGTTTCAGGGAGGACTTCTATTACTCATGCATATTCTTATTGACCATAGGACTCTTCTGGTTAGTCATATCATCAATCAAAGTAAGAAACATAATATGCATAAGTGTTGATTACTTAAAATTCTAACTTCAAGAATAATCATTCATACAAAAGTATAAGATCCTAACACAAGGTAGGATTCTAACTTGATATAGGAAAAACATACCTGGTTATCATGTTTCCTAGTTATGTCTAACATACCTGCATAATGTCTTCTTGTTCTTCTTCAGAGACTTGCGCTAGTAACCTGTATAACTCATAAGTTAACCATTGTAGAACCAAAATTATACATACCTCATAAGTGGAGCTTCTATGTGATCCATGACTATGGATGAGTCTTTCTCTTCATGTCACCATGGTCACATGTTCTTGAACTAGAACTTTCTTTATGTACCTTTCATGTTAGCGGACAGCATCAACCTCATACAACATCATAGTGCATTAGTACAATCATAAGTGTCATAACCCTAATCAATGAATGTCTTCTATCATTCACATGCATTCATACTTTTACTAGGGTAATAAGACAAGTCTAAAATTAATCAAGATTGTACTAACCTCAATAATATGAAGTCAAACATTTCATACACTTAATCATGAACAAATTTCACAAACATACCTGTATCTCTTCAAGTCATACCTATCGAGATTGCTTGTAGACTTTTTGTGTAAGGCCTTAGCCTCATCTCCCTCTAGAACTGGAATATCTTCACTTATGTAGGTGTCCAATTCATCATCTTCTAGGATTAACCCAATCCACTTCGATTTGCTGAAACTGGATCTAGGGTTGGATTAGGGTTTGTCAAAGAAACCCTAAAAATTCAAACTTTGAATTTCAAACTTCTGATTGGATGAAAAGATGTGTCTTGCTGAGCTGATCAAGCTGGTATACTTCAATTTTGAAATCTCCAAAATTTGACCCTCAAAATTGCCTTTGAATCTTACGGATCTTCTGGACAGGATCCTGAACTAGGGTTTGATAAAGCCCGATCTTCTGCCCATCCAAAAGGTTCGATCTTGTGTTCTAAACTTCGATTTTTCTGAGGATCTTCCATCCGTGGTCAGAGATTTAAAAAATTCCAACTTTTGCAAAAGCCCTAATTTTCCACCTTTTCGATCAAAATCCTGAACTAGGGTTTGATCAAGCATGGCCTTCTGCCCAACCAAAAAATTCAATCTTGGTCTCTAAATTTTGATTTTGATGAGGAGCATCCAGCCATGGTCTCTGATTCCAATAATTCTAACTTTCTCCAAAACCCTAAATTCCCGCAGCAAAGACAAACTAAGAATGTAGGTGCTCAGAATCCAATTCTGTTTTGACAAAAATATGCACTTGATTGTTTCTGGTCTAACTCAGAAATTTCAGATCCACAGGGTCTGAAACTTTAGCCTATGGTAGCTTGACCTGTCTTCTTTCCAACCCCATAGGTCTTACCTCAATTGGATTCTCTGAGAGATATTTAGGCCAAGTTTCGTAACGTGACCTGTTTATGGGATAAAACAAGAGAACGAACTTGTATGGCGTGCCACATGTCACTGGTTCAACTTCGGCCTCTAAAAAACGTACCTGTGAAAGTACAGTCCATGCCCTACCTGTAAATTTTTACGAAATTTCATTTGGAGCTTCCTATCCCAAGTTGTGACCTTTTTGGCTAGGTCACCTGTTTATTACTGAGATCTAGAAGAGGCAGAAACCCTAGATTGTACAAATCATAAATCACAAAGTACAGCGAATTAGAAGTTTTTCTTTGGACACAAGGTACATGGGGATTTTATCTATGACCTGCAAAATTTTCAAATCCTGAACCTTCGCCAAAATGGATTTATAGCGAAAGTACTACGATGACTATTTTTTTCTATATCAAGCCTTAGCCTCCAATTTGTTGCAAGTGCAACAAGTCTCATAAATGCCATACCATGCCTTCCTTCAGGCTAGCTCTGATACCATGTTATTTTTTCAGAATTTAATTCATTTTTATCTAGGATCTTAACTGAAAGAACAACATGTACAGCATATCAAGCATAAGAGACAAGAGACAAGAAACATTTCACCGGGGAAAACCAAGAAGGTGAAAAACCCCGCAACTTCCTCAGAGATAGAATAAGCATCAATACAAGGATCACCATGATCAACCCCAAGAGATAGATATCTACAACAGCATGCTCCTCCTCCACTTGTGCACACCCTTCTCTTCTCTCACTAATGCAAAGTGAGACAATGAGACAATGTGTAAAATGAGAGAGACACACTCTCTATTTATACACTACATCACTTGACCTTTACACAACTAGGTCAGCCCCAACTTAACCACATAACATAATGCTAACTGGGCCGACCCCCAATAGGGTGGTCTAATAACCCTTTGAACCACATGATTCATACAGGGCCGACCCCAACAAGGTGGTCTAATGACCCATCAAGTATAAGTTACGACACTTATAATATAACTTGCGACACATGCAAGTACAACTGACGACACTTCCAATCAGAGGAATAATACATCTCCGTTGGGGATACAATAAAGTACAAATACAATATACAAGTGAATATCTTCCGAAGTTATAAATACATCAACATCTAGTAAAAAACTCCAGTAAATAAAAAAAAATCCTTGGTAACTATTTTCTCAAGTTGCAAATATTCATGATCCTCGAATCTTCATGCATGTAGTTTTAGTTTTGCTTTCCCATACTTCTCCACGATCTTCCACTGATCAACAGCTGGCAATTTTGACGTGGCCACTTCCTTAAGCAACACCCGCAATTCTGTATGGTCTCTATATGAATAGTTTTGAAGGTGTGTGCATGCTTCTTTGAAAATCATGACCAATTCAAATTCCTTTGAAAACTTCTCCACCACTGTTTTTCTAGACAAGGGTTGGGTAATGCCAGCAAAGTCTGTGTAATCCAGTCTGCATCCTAGAAGAGAGGCAGTCCCTTCTTGAACAATGGGTCAAACATATCCCTGAAGTATTTCACTTGGTGTGCCATGACATCAATTCTGGCATGAATAACATTTACCTACTGATGTTTATTTATCACTCTCTTGGCCCAAATGATGGTAGACAATCTATCCTTTATGCCTGATGCCTTTAATTCATCCTCAGTTAAGCCATTTAAGAACTCTATAGCATTTTCAACACATCCCACAAGATTCTTGTTCAATTTTTCATTTGTTTTTGTTACACTTTGCTTATCTAGCTTGATTACAGCTTCCTTGTCTAGGACAAAGTTGAGGTAGGGCCTCAATTTGTCTGCCTCAGAATTCATGTCATCCCAAATAACTTGCCTGGCTTCCTGTAGTGAATCCTGACCTGTAGCCTGCTTTACCAATTCATCATACTTAACCCGCAGCTCTAGGTATTTGGCTTCCCATGTTTTCCTCTCCTGCTCCTCCTTTGTAACCCTTCTTCCCAGGTCTGCATTTTGCTTCTGCAAATTTTCTACTTCTAAGTCCTTTAGACTATCCTGTGCCATGGCTTGAACAATGGAGAAGTAATCAAATTCAATGGAGGAGGGGGTGATCATATTGTCTAATTCTTTGCTCTTTTCCTACTTTCCTTTCAAGGTCTTCATCTTTGGCTTTCAAACCTTTCTCACTTTCCAATACGAGTGCTATATCCACCTACCACTACTTCTCCTTCTCTTCAAACTTCAACAATCTAGCTTTGCAATCTGTCAACTCATTTTTCATCTCCTCTCTCTTCTCCTCGAGCTCTGTCAGCTCAGATGCCTATATCAGCTGGGTGGAAGGGATCTTTAACTTCTTCTTCAATGTATGAATATCCTTGTCTTTCTCATCCAGCAACCTTTGTATACTAGCCTTCTTGTCTTCTTGGCTTTCAGTAGCCAATAATGCATTCTGCAGCTTTTTGATTTGTGTCTTGTGGGCCTTGTTCTCCACTCTCTCTAGTCTAAGCTGATTTTGAACCTTACTCTTACTGGTTTTCAACTTGGATAATTATAGTGCAGCCTTTAGCAGTTTGGAATAGATAACCTTCCTAGTCTCTTTGTGCAAGTGGATCATATCAGGATCACGATAATCTTCCAATTTCACTTTCATTTCAGTGGCTTTGTTTTTGGTAGCTAAGGCCAAGTTCAAGGTGTTCTAGGCATGACTTCTGCTAGCTACCAAAGACACATATTTATTGGAAATATGCCTCACCTATGCATACAGCTTAGAATCCTCTGAGGTTGCTTCTGCACTCTCTTTATATTCATCCAATAGTTCTTCTCTTCTTTTGCTTGTTGCAGTAGGCTCAACAACTTCCCTATTAAACACATATTCCTTGATCTCGAAGGCAAGCAATTTGGTCTTCACCTGCTTCTTTTTAGACTGACCAGTTGACACCTGCACAATCTGCTGCTCGGGTTTTTCTAGTTTCTATGTGGGCTCTTTCTGTGTTCTCGTCTATATCACTGACATCAATGATTTCCAATTTGTTGGACCCTCCAGAGCCACTGGCAGGGGGTACGATTTCTCCAACTGCTGGGACCAAGATAGATGAGCTAGGCAGTGGGGATATGGTTGTCTGCACCATAAAGGTGGGGTCATCCTGTACATCTATATCCATCTGACCTTTGCCAGGATACTCCAACCAATTTGCAGTCTCAGCCAGACCTGCAAGCTCAAAATGTTCAAAACCCTTTATGTTGCTTTCTTTCCTTCTGTCTGAGATGATATGGTGGGGGTCATAGTTTATGGCAACCTTGGTTTGAAGCCCCATTTTGCTCATCGTGCCTTCAATGGTTGGAAGGGAAACCTTGTTTTTAACAATGAATGTGCCTACAACCCATGGAAAGGTGATATCGGAAGCCTTCTTGTGGTCCAGGAAATGTTCAATTTCCACCCTCAACTTTTGTCTGATCAGTTCCATTGAAAATGTTATGGGGATAAAGAAAGCAGAAAGCATGTATGGTGGGTAAGCAAAACCATAGACTCTGATAATTATGCCTTTATCTAACAAGAACCAATCCCCAATACTCTTTTAAGGGGAAGGATTTAACATTTCCTTCATCTCTGTCAACAACCTAGGCAGCTTCCTCTGAAAGAAAATATTGTACACCTCTGACATAAGGTTGTTCAAGAACTTGTTGTAATCAGTGTACATTTCCTGTGTGAGTAACTTCTCAGGCATCTGCAAATTTTCTTCATTGAATGATAGGAACATCCTCAACAATTAAGACTAAAACCTGAAGCATCTAGTCTTGTGGAAGTCCACTAGCTGAGAATGGATGTTCTCAACAAGGGACTCATCAAATTTAAGGCATGCACATTGGGTGGACTAACTGGTCTCATCACCTTCAAGGGGACTTGTGCTGAGGACAAACATCAGGCTTATTAAAGGCTTAGTGACATACTGGTCTGTATCTAATCCTAGGAACTGGGCTAGCATGGTTATAACACTTTTGGACTCTTATCTAAATAAACTGACTTCACCAGGGAAAGGTTGGTCCTGGAAAGAGACATTAGGCTATAGACACATTCTGAAAAAAAACTTTGCTTAAGCTCGGCTGTGGCCTGTCTGAAATGTTGAATTAGGGATTCTTCTGTGTATTCTTTGTATTTTTGGCAGAACTCATCTGGGATTAACAGGGCTTTCCTAATAGTGAGAGCATTGATTGGGCATAGGATCTTTGAGATGGAGGCATCCATAATTACCCTCTCATAGGAGGATTAATTAGCAGCGCACCAGTCGACTAACTTGGGGAAGTTTAGGGTTTGGTCTATTTCAAAAAGATGGAAAAAATACCTATACACCTTATGAACATATATGCCCTGGTCCCTAATTAGTTTCAATCTGTCCCTTGCTGTCTTAATGGAGCTATTTATCAACACTGTATCATAAACTTCGGCATCCTTATCCTCTAACAAATCGCCTATCCTCTGGTGCTCAAAACCTGGGGGTTCTATTTCACTAAGCTCAGCCATTTAAATATTTTTCCAATGGGGGACAAGAGGCCTACCTGGTTACTGACAGTTGGTCTAAGAATATGGCTGAGTTGTCTACGTGCAACACATTCATCTTTCGCTTTCCAATGAAACCGAACAAACAGTATCTAGATCCCCGTGCAGCTGCATTTTTATATTATTTATGTTTTCTTAACCTTCTTTCATCTTCTATAGCAAAGAGGTTTTTTAAGCCGTTCATCTCCACGATCAATTGTGTGATGTAGATCTTCTTCACCATTTAACTGTAGAATCCTTCGCGTCTTTCAAACCTACCACACACTTCCTTTCTTGCACCTTAAATCCACGAAAAAACTGTCAACCATTGATCTAGATCTTAGCCGCATCCTGACCGTCCAAAGGTGTATCCCCTACCATGGTTCACAGATTTTGAGAGTGTCGATCCTCCGCGCATGTCCAATCTGCGAACTCAACATCCACCATAGATCTTAACTCTGCCATATCTACACCATTGCAATATGCGGGGCCTGCCGCTACTTTGCAAATATGAAAATGTCAACTCCCCATGCATGTCAAATCACCGAAGTACCTGATGGTCGTAGATCTATCCTTCCACCCATTGATCAAATTTCCAATTTGCTCATGGGCTAGCACACTTCGCCCAAGCTTAAAACGCCCCATCTTACTTTCACGAAGCCGCTTTCCAGCCGTTGATATTTATCGCCAAATATCTACACCCTTCATTTGTGCCCCTATATAACATTGAGCAGACCTTTATAATTTCACTCTCATTTGCAATGTTAAAGCTTAGGACCTTTGATGATTTCATTCCCAAACTACAAATACACATCCATAGATCTCATTTGGCATCTCTTGGGTCCTATGATTTAAAAACCGAGGCCTTACTCCTTCTTTCATGTATCTAAACCCTTCCAATCGTCCAAAAACAAAACTGGTGCTAACAACTGTCTCCAATTGGGGATGATATCCTCCCCGTGAGGTAGCAAAGAACCCCGCAGACCTAGTGCCTGATCCATTTGGTTGTTGTCCAAAACTTTGAACCACTGTTCCTACTTTTCTGCTTATAAAAACAAAACAAAAGAAATGGCTACCCCTCCAAATCTCAGGGCCTTCTCCTCGGGCTTCCAATCTCTTGGTTCACCATCAGTACTGATAAAATGTAAAGAAATATATACATACATGATAGAAGGGTTACTTGTCATCCTCAGGACAAGTAGTGCTTCAGAAATCTGCCATTTACTGGGCCTCCTGTCAGTTGAGACCCATCTTGATGCTCCAAAATGAAAGAATTTAAACCTTTGTATGTTGCAATGATGTATGGGCCTATCCACATATGGTCAAACTTTCCATGCTTATCCTCCCTAGGAGAATCCCACTTTAAGACCAAATCATCAATCTGGAATTGTTCTTCTTTTACCTTCCTATCAAAAGTATTCTTCATTTTCTCCTGATGCACTTGCACCTTGTCATAGGCCTTGTCTCTGATCTCATTCAACTCTATCATTTGATTTATTCTTCTCTACATATGATTTGGTTCATCCTCATATCCCTGCAACAACTTCATGACTGGCACTCCTAAAGATTTGGGAAAAACAACTTCAGCTCCATATACTAACTGGAATGGTGACATTCCAATTGCCCTTTTTGTGCTAATCCTGTCAGCCCACATAGCATATTCCAGCTTTGTATGCCAATCTCTTTTGTTCTCCTCTAACAGCTTCTTAATTATTCTTACCAAGATTTTGTTAAAAGACTAAGCCAATCCATTCTCTTGTGAATAATAAGCAGTAGAATGATTCAAGATTATGTGGTACTTATGGCAGAAACTTATCATTTTCTTATATTTTAAGGCAGCTACAATATCTGTCACAATCCTTATAGGGCATCCAAACCTAGCCAAAATGTTATTCTCCAGAAAGTCCATGATCACAACATCAGTGGCTCTCCTGGTGGGTATGGCTTCAATCCATTTTGTGAAATAATCTGTTGCTATCAGAATCCACTTGTGTTGATCTGAGGAATTTGGGTTGATTTCTCCAATGAAATCCAACCCCCACTGCTGGGAGGGTGCCTCTACTGAAATTGGGTGGACAGGAAGTGGAACCAGTTTCCTCTTGCCATCAAAGATCTGACACTGATGACATGTGGTAGTCTCTTTATAAACATCAGAAAACATTGTGGGCCAATAAAAACCAGCTCTCAAAATTTTGTTTGCTGTTACCTTCCATGAGTGGTTCCCTCCACAATCTACTTTATGGAATTCTTTCACTGTTTTTTGAGCTTCATCCTCCAATAAGTAATTCAGCAATACACCACTGGGGTCCTTCCAATATAAGTATTGGTTCATAATACATAATTTTGCAGCCTTTAGCTTTACAGATCTAGCTCTGGTTTTACTCAATCCCGTAGGAGCTTGTAGATTCTGTAGTACATGCACAATGTCATAGTACCATGGAGACATAGAAAAATCTGGCCTTACCTGTATCCATGTATCAAGCTGGTTTGAATGACTGGTCAGGAAGTTGAGTTGTAAAGATTTAGAATTAGCTTCAGTCATCATTTTGGCCAACCCTCAATAATCAACTTGGTAGGCTTGATCTCAAGATCATACTCCAACAATATAACAATCCATTTTTCTCTCTTCCTTTCTGGATCTGGTTGGGTAAGAATGCTCTTTACTGGATTATTGGGAACATGTGCAACAATGTGTGAATGAAGAATGTATACCCTGAAATCTTTCAAAGGTTTCACCAAAGCATAAGCCTGCTTTTCCATGATATCATATTTCAATTCCCCTTCTCTCAATACCCTGCTAAAAAATGCTATAAGATGCTCAACATTCTGTTTATTTCTTTGCAATAGGATTCCAGCTACAGTATGCTCAGATGCGTAAGGAAAAACTAGGAAATCTCTAGTAAAATACAGACTAGCCAGGACTGGAGCTTCAGTGATGGCCCTTTTAATACCCCTGAATGATTCTCTAGCCTCTTCTTTCCATTTTATTTGATTCTCCTTCTTCAGCATGTTAGTAATATTCCTCAATATCTCAGCAAAGCTGGGAATGAATCTCCTCAGGAAACCTACCTGTCCAATAAAGGACTGCACTTCCTTCTTTCTCCTAGGCTCCTCAACCTTTAAAATTGCACTGATCCTTTCTGGATCAATCTTAATACCATCCTTTGAAATGATATGCCCAAGCAATTTAGCTTCATCTAATGCAAAATTAGACTTTTGGGGGTTTAGTGAAATACCATGTTTTCTGCACTTCACAAAGACTTTCTCCAAATGCCTAATATGTTCCCCACCAGATCTGGAATAAACTGTGATATCATCCAGTAAACAACTACAAATTTATCCTTTTCTTCTACAAAAGAAATGTCAATGGCACACTGAAATGTAGCTCCTGCATTCATCATCCCAAAGGGAATTTTTGCATACATGAATGTACCTAGGGTGTAGTAAAAGAAGTATTCTCTTGGTCCTCTGGGAGCACTTTGATATGGTTCTAGCTTGAGAATCCATCCATAGTTGAAATCCTTTCAGATCCTACCACCCTCTGCAGAATGTGCTCCATCTTGGGTAGTGGGTAATTATCCTTCAATGAAACTCTGTTGAGATTTCTGAAATCAATATAGAGTCTAATCTCCCCATTTTTCTTTCTAACAGGCACCAAGTTGGCTACCCATTTTGAAAACCTCAAGGTTACAATGATCTTAGCATTGAACAATTTCTTGATCTCCTTTTCTATCACAGATAGTAACTTGGGGTTTACTCTTATTAACTTATGTCTGAAAGGCTTTTCTCCAAGCTTTATTGGAATGGTATGTTGTATGATAGAGGTATCATACTCTTTCAGGTCTTCATAGCTCCAAGCAAACACATCTGTGTATTTCTTCATCAAATTGATGTATTCTTCTTTCTCTTTTGCAGGTAATTTCTTGGACAATCTCACGATTCGTGGAGCTTCTTCAGTGCCTAATTTTTTCTCTTCAACAACGTCATCAGCTGGTTTAACTCTAGGATTCTTAGTAGCATCGTTCTGATCAAGCAACTTCTCTAGCGGAATCAAGCCTCTTGGGATAAAATTACTCTTCAATTGGACTATATCTTTCCCTCCCAACACATTCCGCCATTCCTTGTTTTCAACTTCTTCAACTTTAGGCGATTCACCATCTTGGAAGAACTCTACATTTTCATTTTTTGAATCGATCTGAGTGTTCACAAATTCGTCAGACATTTCCAAAAACCTTTTTATTTACATATCATCATAAAAAAATTGCCAATATTTGGAGTTGTCTAGCATTGAGGGCCTATTCATAGTCTCAGCTTTATACTTTTTTGAGAATAAATAGGGGCTTTGAAACCACCAGCAGTCATGGCCAAAGAGTCTGCTACTTGATTTTCAATTATGGGAACCACCCTGATTTTATGCTCTGTGAAATAGTTACCAAACATTTCCCAAACTTCATTCATGTAGGCTCTCATTTTGGGATGCTTTGTTTGGTAACTATCATTCACTTGATTCACCACGAGGTCTAAGTCCCCAAACACTTCTATTCTCTTTTCCCCCATGTCTTTCAAAGCCTGCAAACCCAACAACAAAGCTTCATACTCAACTACATTGTTAGTAAATTCAAAAGTAAGTTTATAAGACAAAGATTTAAATTCCCTGGTTGGAGATATAATCCAAACACCTGCCCCAGCTCCATTTTTACTTAGAGACCCATCAAAGTACATAGTCCACAACCCTTCTTCGTTCTTCTTCTTCTCCAAGGATTCTTTCCTTTTTGCAAATTCCCCATCCTCTTTAACTTCAATCTATACAGGGACTTCAGGATCAGTTTATGGCCCATCATTGAAAAATATAGAGGATCCCAAATTAGTGTCAATCGCATAAATAGGATGATTTCCATGCTTATCTTGACTGCTGACCACATAGGATAATCTCTTTTCTCTGTATAACCTTCTATTTATTCCAAACATGGGTATAGTGGCATATGACAAATGCATTTGCATAGTTCCTCTTAATTTTGATTTCCAAGATCTTGATAGCAACATACCAAACTTTGCAGGGATATCAACTACTACAACATCCATCACAATGCTTTTAGCTGGGAGCTGTGTAAGAGTTACCACCATATCCTTTATTAATCCCAGACACTTGACCTTTCTAGAACCAAAAGAAGACAAATATTTATAAGGCCTAGTAACCTCCAAACCCAAACCTTCCACTACTATTTTTGGCATTAGATTGTGAGATACACCATAATCTAGCATTGCATTGTGCAAAATCATGTCATGGATATTCAAACTTAGATAAAATGGGGGAACTTATTAATCATCCGTATCTTCGATTTTAGGCCCAAAGACAATAGTGGGAGCATCATCTGTCACTTCCAAAATATCTGGTTGACACTCACCTTGATTCTTGACCATTTTAGTAATTTCTTCCCTGTATTCACTATTCCTCAACAACTCATTAAAGGGGATAGAAATATTAACCTTTGATAATTCTGGCTTCAGATTGAATGATGAAATTGGCTTATCTACATCAATAGGCCTTAATTGTTTACTTTCCTTTGGCTGTTGTTCCCTATTTTATGGGTTCTCTTGTACAACAACCTCCTTTTGCTTTTCTTTTTGTTTTTCAGAATTCTGCTGGGTGTTGGAAAGCTGGTTTGGACTTGACTTTCCTTTATTTGTCACTACATCACGATTTCTCAACTTTAATTTTCTCTGAAAATCATCAATGGCATTCTGATATCCTATTTGATATTGTTCTGAATCTAGCTCTGAAACAGAACTAACATTTTCTTGGGTGAATAAATTTTGTTCTTTTTTCAGTTAGATATATCTCAAGATCAATGTCGTCAAAGTGATGAATCTGGTTATCCATTGGATCTTCTTTCCCTTCCTCATTAACCAAATTTTCAGGGAATGGTGGTCTTATCTGCTGATCTTCGGGGTTCCTTTGGTTTCTTTGAGCCAATGGCCTTCTAAAATTGGGATTCCTTATTTGGTTTTCAGGTTTATCTCTATTAGGTGGTATGTTATCTAGGGCCAACCTATCCATCAATTTCTCCATAGTTTTCATCATCATTTCAAATTTAACATCACTTGCAGAGGAAGAAGCAAAAGTGGATGGTTGGATTTCTTTTCTCCTCTTATTTACTTCTACTTTACTTTTCAACTTCCCTGAAGCTATCATATTAGATTCTACTTCTAGAGCATCCTTCAACATAGCTGACATCATAGCTAACTTTCTCTCCCTCAACATACATGAAAAATATCCATCAAAGGCATCAACATAATGAAGCTTGGCAGCACCTACCAAGGGTCTAATATCAACTGGAATGGAGTTGTACACCCTCATAAATCTGCTAGAAAATTCATGGATAGACTCAAAGTTTCCTTTCTTTAAATGGTCATATTGAGATAATATTTGCAGAGGGATTTTTTTGCCTCCCACCTATCTAAAAATAGTATTTGAAAAGCTTCAAAGGTAGGGATAGATGCTGCTGGTAAATCTTTAAACCATCTCTTAGCTTCCCCAGACAAACTCTGTGCAAACAACCTCATCTTTGCATCATCATGATCCACCTCCTCTAAATCAATAAAATCTTCAAATCTATCCATATGTTGCCTTGCTGTAAAATTTCCATCTCCATCATACAATGAAAACCTTTGTGAGTAATTCTGAGGGAGATCATGCAAAACAGCTGGCAAAGCCAGAGGTGCAAACCTAACTGCCATTGGCCTAGGTGGATTCTATACTACAAGAGGGTTCTAAGGAGGATTTTGAGTATTCTGAGGTGGATTGCTAATAAGGTTTGTAATATGTGGCTGATAGGTTAGAGAGTAAGGGTTACTTTCTTCAATTTTCACAATTTTCTGCAAATTATACCACAATGGATCTATCAAGCATGACTCGAACCTATTTGGATTTATCTCTGTTTGCTCTAGGTTTGACTCTGATTTTGACCTTAATAAAGACTTTCTGACACTAACTGTTAACACCCAAAAAGTGCTCACTACCTCATCTCCCTCATTACATGACTCATTTGTCCATATTTCCTACCATATTTACCTCCAAAACCTTAAAAACCCATTAAAAAGCCTCCAAAAGGCCAAAAAAAAACCATTAAAAAGCCTCCAAAAGGCCAAAAAACCATTAAAAAGCCTCTAAAAGGCCAAAAAACCATTAAAAAGCCTCCAAAAGGCCAAAAACCCCCCTTTTTCCCCCAAAATAATGTAAATTCCTCCAAAAATAGCAAAACCCTCTAAAAAGGGAATAAAAAATACAAAAAAGAGGAAAAAGAGGGAAAAAAGGAAGCAAAAACCCTATACAGCTGACCTAAACCATATGGTGCCCAAAACCATGGGTCAGCACTCCACCACTAAAAACCTATAAATAGGTGATGGAGGCTCCCCATTTTTCACCCACAATCATCCCCAATCATACACTGCTGTAACCCCGCCCAAAGCAGTTAAAAACCCCCCCATGTTTCGTGCTCCTCCTAAATGCTCATTGTGCGATGAGTTAGGCCATCCTACCCATCAATGCCCACAATTACCTGCATTACAAGAGCACATGCAAATGCTTGACGACGACCCCAACATCCCGGTTGTCCAACTCAATCCAGCCCCTAAGCCTCGTGATAAATCACTGCGTACCAACCACCCTTATGCAATATGTGGTATTTACAGCCATTACTCACATCACTGTCCTGATCTCCCAGATTACAGAGCAGCTCTCTACAAGATGAATAATTTGGACCTTGAGACGGTGCCCCCCACAATTGAGGAGATCCACCTCCCAGTATCCCCCTCATCCGACGAGATGAATACCATCTATATGGTCTCTTCTACTATCACTCCCTCGTCAACCGATTTGACAACTCAAAGTTTCCACAATGATGAGGAGATTCTAGAGGCTCTCACTGCCCCGGATTACCCCTGGGAAGACATGCACCATCGTTCCTACTTCCTCCCAGAAGAGTCCTCCTCCACCACAACCACCCAATTTGCGGTTGAGTCCAAAGATTTCCTCCCCACCAAAGTCGACTGGTTTAAGGATCCCATTCCCGCTCCTGATGCCTTTGAGGAAGGTAACATGGCCAACATCTCACCCATCATCCACATCGATATCTCTGACCCACCTGGTGCTCTTGAAATCATTACATTAGGAGACTCCTGCAGTGAGTATGAGATCGGAGAGTACAAAAAACTTTTCCAAGAGTTCTGTGATGTCTTTGCCTGGTCCTATACCGAAATGCCTGGTCTTGGCCCTGCTATCATCGAGCACCACATTGACACGTGGCCAGATGTACCCCTCGTTCGCCAGAAACAACGCCCTATTCATCCATCAAAGCTCCCCGCCATTAAAGCAGAGATTGAGAAACTTCGAACAGCAGGATTCCTTTATCCTATTGCATACACCACTTGGGCTTCTAACCCCATCCTTGTTAACAAGAAACAAGGCACCATCAGAGTATGTACTGACTTCCGCGATTTAAACCGAGCATGTCCCAAAGACAACTTCCCCACGCCATTTATTGACCAACTCATCGATGCGTGTGCGGGGCATGAAGTCCTATCCTTCATGGATGGTTTCTCTGGATACAACCAGATTCAGATCCGCAAGGAAGATCAATACAAGACTGCCTTCACCACCCCATCGGGCACCTTTGCCTATTGTGTCATGCCTTTCGGCCTTAAAAATGCTAGCGCCACCTTCCAGTGGGCCATGACCTATTGTTTTCACAACTTGGTCCATATCCTATTATTCTATCATGACGATCTCACAGCGCATTCCAAGAAACGATCTGACCACCTCCATGACCTCTGGCAAGTTTTTCTGCATTGTCGCAAGTATCAGATCTGCTTGAACCCACTCAAGTGCATCTTTTGCGTTCCGACAGGCCGGTTGTTAGGTTTCATTGTTTCCCATAAAGGAATTGTTGTAGATCCCCTCAAAGTCCAAGCCATCATAGACCTTCCCGCACCACGCACGCTCCGGCAGCTCCAGAGTTTACAGGGGAAATCTAATTTCCTCCATCGCTTCGTTCCTGATTATGCCACCACAGTTCATGGTTTCTTATGCCTGCTTCGTACTCACATACCCTTTGTTTGGGATGACCAGGCGCAAGCTGCATTCGAATCCCTTAAAAAAGCTCTCATGCAAGCCCCTTTGATCTCCCCTTTGGATTTCTCTTAGGACTTCAAGTAGCAAGGCCCTTACATAGTGCATACCTGCCTTGGACATGGGGCATATATTCTAACTGACTCAGAAGGCCACCCCTTGCGCAACCCCCGTAATGGGTTGTATCTTAAATGCTTTTATCCTTAACAACTCGGTGGACCCACTGGTCCGTATTGTATAGTTTGATTTCTTTTTGTTTTCCAATTTGTTTTCCGAACCATTTCCACCACTGGAATCAGCATGATGAAACCGTCATGATGGTCGACTCGTTTTCTGATTTTTTTCGAACTGTTTTTTGAGCATTTTTTCTAGACACCTCTCGTCGCCTTGGTTTGCATGCCACATCGGTCGTAGCCCATTTTTGATATACTTTATGTCATCGGATTCATTTTTCCGCACTCGTGATGATGCTTGAGATCATTTATCGCTCTCACCTCAGATTTTTTGGGTATTTTTTCCAAAACACCCCCTGTCGCCTCGGTTCGTGTGCCACCTCGGCCATCATCTGTTTTCGACACTTTTTATATCGCTGAATTCATTTTTCCGCGCTCGTGATGATGCTTGAGATCATTTCTGGCTCTCACACTTAGATTTTTTGGGTATTTTTTCCAAAACGCCCCCTGTCGCCTCGGTTCGCTTGCCACCTCGGCCGTTGTCCATTTTCGACACTTTTTATATTGCCGGATTCAGTTTTTCGAGCTTGTGATGATGCTTGAGATCATTTCTCGCTCTCACCAGGAACAACTTCAACATTGTGTCCCGAAACCTTGCTGCCTCGGTTTGTGCACCACATCGGCCGCCATCGAATTGTTACACATTTTTACATGAGCCATTCACTCCCTTCATACTGCAATTATTTCGTTATTTTGCCACCATTCATCACCCCGCAAGGAGGCCCACCAGTGTTCCCCCCCACCCTCGTTCTTGGTTCTCATCGATGTTCCTTGATTGAGCACTTCCTCCTTTCCTGACCATTCCTTTTGTTCGGTATAATTTTATCCCTTTTTCAGACCGGACAAGTCCTTTACGAAAAAGGCACTTAGGGAGTTTCTGTTAAGCTCTTTTCTGACTCCTAAAACAATGAAAAGATCGCCGAGCAATCTTGCTTCCTTTCATGCTCGTTAAAGTACCTGAAAGGGCATCTATCTGGTATAAGTTTAACCCTTTTCCGGACTTGGTAGACTAATTACGAAAAAGGAATACTCTAGTCACACCGGCTAGAAGAGTTCTTCATTGCATCCTTTTATGCTTCTTCAAGCCTTAGAGACTAACACATGAAAAAACAACCCCCTGGAGTCTTCTTATTGCTTTCAGACTCTATAAAATTGAAAGCAACCACGAGCATGAACTGTCCTGGGCTCGTACAAATCCACACGACAGTACCATTCCATTATTTCAGAGTCTTCTTATCGCTTTCAGACTCCTTAAAATTGAAAGCAGTCCCGAGCATGAACTGTCCTGGGCTCGTATAAATCCACATGATAGTACCATTTTGAACACACTTCTTCTAGTTCCTTAACCCATGAATAAGTACCCCCCAATGCCTCTCAGCACCATGATCGATCATCTCAGCAGCATCCCCAATAAGGTCGCCTTTGTTCAGAATATTTTGTAGTCTCCTGCCATCTTACACCAACTTGAGTATCACTCATCCCAGTCACCATCCCTAGTCCATTACAGCTATGATCCCTTTCCCACCAGTCAGATTCATATGCTGCCCGATCAGCCCCACCATCATACTCTGAACAAAGGAAGTTTGAGTCCACCCACTCTACTTGCCCAGTTATTCCCTACCCCCATAGTATGTCAATCCTACCATCAGTACTCTCACACTCTGGTTCTCCACCTCGTGCTCCTATCAAGGAAACATCATTTCCTTGCTAGTTGCAGGTCTCCCTTTGTCGACAATAGCCCATCTATTTTAGAGGATAGACCCAGAGGTCCCTGCGCCTTGGACTCATCACCATTTGTGGTGCATGCCTATGGACCATTTTGAGAGGAGTCATCAGTGCCTCTCCGAGTGGTTGTTTCTCACATGCTCAACTTCAACACCTTGATCGCATCGTTGAGAATCGCGCAGGGTATATATCCCTTCAGTTATTGGTCGAAGACCCCAGATCTCTCCCGAATCTAGCACATTGGTGAGTCCCCTCGGAACGCCCGGTTATATGTTCCCGTGGATGTCCGGGTTGCGTAGGTGATTGTATTCGGAAGCCATGCAGTTATATGCTTCCTTGAGTACCTAGTTCAGTTCCAGTTCAGTGTACCATTGAGGGTATGACTCCCCGTCACTATGATCCAGCAGCTCATCAGTTCCTCTAGTACCACACTCAGCAGCACTGTTGTTATTCCAGTGTGTTAGTTCTTCAGCTTAGACATGGTCAACCCAGCAGTATGTCCCATATTTGTGTCCCCGTACACCGTGGTTCTCCATGTATCCTTCAGGCCCCCACTTTTGGGCCTCATTGTTATTTTTTATATATATCTAGATACGAGCATGGGTATGCTCGCCTCGTCCATATATTGAGATTCTTCCTCATTTGAGGCCATGTATATTTCAGGTCCCCATTTTTTGAACCCCCTTGTTATTGTTCTATATCTTGATACGAGCATGGGAATCCCTGCCTTGTCCATATGTTCAGATTATTCCTCATTCATTATTTAGGTCATGTACTTTCAGTTTTTGTAGTTTGTTTGGGACCATTGTTCTGGGCTCTAGTTCGTTTCTTCTCCTCTCCACATCCCAGGAAAACCATAAAAGAGTTATGATGTCTATCGGCCATACGATGAGCTCCTGCCCTCACACATCAGGGGGCAATCTGTTAACACCCAAAAAGTGCTCACTACCTCATCTCCCTCATTACATGACTCATTTGTCCACATTTCCTACCATATTTGCCTCCAAAACCTTAAAACCCCATTAAAAAGCCTCCAAAAGGCCAAAAAAAACCATTAAAAAGTCTCCAAAAGGCCCAAAACCCCCTTTTTTTCCCCCAAAATAATGTAAATTCCTCCAAAAATAGCAAAAACCCTCTAAAAAGGGAATAAAAAATACAAAAAAGAGGAAAAGGAGGAAAAAAATGAAGCAAAAACCCTATACAGCTGACCTAAATCATATGGTGCCCAAAACCATGGGTCAGCACTCCACCACTAAAAACCTATAAATAGGTGATGGAGGCTCCCCATTTTTCATCCACAATCATCCCTATCCTTACGCTGCTGAAAATTCCCTTGAAACCCTAGCTCTCCACTTGGAGCTAATTCTTGAGAACCCTTTTGGCCCCATTTCCAAAACACCTTTGGAAGAAGGAGAAGGAACAACACTGGAGCTTGGAAGCAACCCTCTTGGACTGCTGCAAAGGCTCCACCAACCTCTACATCTGAGGTAATTTTTAATACAAAAAGAGAGTTCTTTACCATATTTTCATGTTTTGTTATTTATGTTAATGCTCATGCTAGGTTAAATTTCATATTGTTTTATTGCTTTAATTTACTGATTATTGAACTGCTACTAAGGAGGCCCTTCTCCTTAGTAGGTGCTCATTTGCACAAGCTAGGGTGAAAACCCTAGCTACATTAACTTCTGAATCCAAGTCTTGAAAACCATAAAATCTTTCTTGAGATAAATATCTTTCAATATTAGAAATGTTTGCTTTCTCTTTTCCAGTTCTACGTCTCAACAAATTTTCTAGGTTTACCACATGTAGTAAAGTCTCAGGATAAGGATTACCTCTTGTATGGATCCTTTTAGGGGCCACAATTCCTTCCGAAACCTTCTTTGGAAATCAATGTGGATTTGCCAATATCCCCAATGGAGTTACCTTCAATTGAAACCCTGATGACTGGAGTCGCCAGGGAAAATGTACAACCTTCTTCAAATGCAGAAATCTCTGTTTGCCCACAGAAATCCTTTCTTTCTATGAAAACTTGAAATCTTTGTCATTTCTCCCAGGGACAATATGAATTTCGTTCCCTGGAAACGACGACAGTTATGTTAGCACTTGAATTGACTGTAAGGTTGTGGAAAGGCCTCTTCAGGGTAACACACAAAACCAAGCTTTAGGAAAAAGAGCTAGCTTCTATCTTTCCAGAGAGGGATCTCTCAATGTTTGTTTATCAAGGCCAGATATATGAATAAAATTAAGATCAGACTGTTGTTTGGTTGAAGAAAGGTGAACATTCATTGGGAAATGGAGTCAAAGATATTTAAGATGGTAAAGTGGCAATGCTTTGCATAAGAATTCTTAACAGAGGCAGGGTAGCTACTCGTTTACAGTCAAAAAGTTGTCTGTCTGGTGATAGGGAAGAAAATAAGAACAATCCATTAACATTGAGCATTATAAGATGAATTCTGCATTAAATTTAGTAGAAAAAGGTTTGTGGAAAGAGCATAAACATATGAATTCTGCATCAATATACACTTATCCAAACATGAAAAGAAAACAATATGGCATAGATAACAAGGAAACATTCACATGAAGAAAAGAAAGTACAGACTGTAAAACAAACAACACAAGAATATCTGCTTCAAATCACTTTGCTTAGCTCTACCAATTTTATTAAAGAAGTATCTCAAATTTACACAGCACAAAGTCTCACGGGTTCCAACCAACAACCCTTTACTTTCCATCACATATGAATATATATAGGAGGAGATAACCTCAGTTCTCCAGCTCGAGATATTCTAACCTAGCTTCCAAAATAGAAAGTTGTTACAAAAATTGATGAAACGTATACAAATAGGTCCATATTCTCCGAGAACATAAAACAACAAATGCTGACAAGTAGGATTAACAGCCTTTACAAGTGCCCTCGAGCATTTACTAGCTAGTAACAAACTCCAGTAAATAAAAAAATCATTGGTAATTGTTTTCTCAAGCCGCAAATCTTCATGATCCTTGAATCTTCATGCATGCAGTTTTAGTTTTGCTTTCCCATACTTCTCCACGAGCTTCCACTGATCAACAACTGGCAATTCTAACGTGGTCACTTCCTTCAGAAACACCCGCAATTCTGTATGGTCTCCGTATGACTAGTTTTGAAGGTGTGTGCATGCTTCTTTGAAAATAATGACCAACTCAAATTCCTTTGTCAACTTATCCACCACTGTTTTTCCAGACAATGGTTGGGTCATGCCATCAAAGTCTGTGTAATCCAGCCTGCATCCCACCAACTTATCCTGATACTCTTTCTGGGTCAGCATGGTACCATCTTCTTCCCAGAAGAGAGGCAGTCCCTTCTTGAACAATTGGTCAAACATATCCTTGAAGCATTTCACTCGGTGTTCCATGACATCAATTCTGGCTTGAATAGTATTTACCTGCTGATGTTTATTTATCACTCTCTTGGCCCAAATGATGGTAGAAAATATATCCTTTATGCCTGCTTCCTTTACTTCATCCTCAGTTAATCCATTTAAGAACTCTATAGCATTTTCAGCACATCCCACATGATTCTTATTCAGTTTTTCATTTACTGTTGTTACACTTTGCTTAGCCAGCTTAATTACAGCTTCCTTGTCTAGGACAAAGTTGAGGTATGGCCTCAATTTGTCTGCCTCAGTAATGATGGCATCCCAAATAACTTGCTTGGTTTCCTGTAGTGAAGCCTAACCCGTAGCCTGATTTACCAATTCATCATACTTAACCTGCAACTCTAGGTATTTGGCTTCCCATGTTTTGCTCTCCTGCTCCTCCTCGGTAACCCTGCTTCCCATGTCTACGTTTTGCTTCTGCAACTTTTCTACTTCTGATTCCTTTAGACTTTCCTGTTCCATGGCTTGCACAATGGAGAAGTCATTGGATTCAATGGAGGAGGGGGTGATCATATTCTCTAAGTATTTTCTCTTTTCCTTCAATTTCCTTTCAAGGTCTCCAGCTTTGGATTTCAAACCTTTCTCACTTTCCACCACGAGAGCTATATCCACCTGCCACTGCTTATCCTTCTCTTCAAACTTCAACAATATAGCTTTGCAGTCTGTCAACTCATTTTTCAGCTCCTCTCTCTTCTCCTCGAGCTCTGTCATCTCAGATGCCTCTATCAGGTGGGTGGAAGGGATCTTTAACTTCTTCCTCAATGTCTAAATATCCTTGTCTTTCTCATCCAGCAGCCTTTGTATACTAGCCTTCTTGTCTTCTTGGCTTTCAGTAGCCAATAATGCATTCTGCAGCTTTTTGATTTGTGTCTTGTGGGCCTTGTTCTCCACTCTCTCTAGTCTAAGCTGATTTTGAACCTTACTCTTATTGGTTTGCAACTTGGATAATTCTAGTGTAGCCTTTAGCATTTTGGCATAGATAACCTCCCCAATCTCTTTGTGCAAGTGGATCATATCAAGAACAAGATAACCTTCCAAGTTCACTTCCAGTTCAGTGGCTTTGTTTTTGGTAGCTAAGGCCAAGTTCAAGGTGTTCTAGGCATGACTTCTGCTAGCTATCAAAGACACATCTTTATTGGAAATCTGCCTCACCTCTACATACAACTTAGACTCCTTTGAGTCTGCTTCTACACTCTCTTTATATTCATCCAATAGTTCTTTTATGATTTTTCTTGGTGCAGCAGGCTCAGCAACTGCCCTATTAAAAACATATTCCTTGATCTCAAAGGTAGGCAATTTGGCCTTCACCTGCTTCTTTTTAGCCTGACCAGTTGACACCTGCACAATCTGTTGCTTGGGTTTTTCTAATTTCTGTCTCTTTGGGGCTCTTTCTGTGCCCTCATCTATATCCATGGAATTAATGTTTTCCAATTTGTTGGACCCTCCAGAGCCACTAACAGGGGGTATGATTTCTCCAATTGTTGGGACCAAGCTAGATGAGCTAGGCAGTGGTGATATGGTTGTTTGCACCATAGAGGTGGGGTCATCCTGTACATCTATATCCATCTGACCTTTACTAGGATACTACAACCAATTTGCAGTCTCAACCCCATTGGCCACCTTGGTTTGAAGCCCCATTTCTCTCATCGTACCTTCAATGGTTAGAAGGGCAGCCTTGTTTTTAACAATGAATGGGCCTACAACCCATGGAAAGGTGATATATGAAGCCTTCTTTTGGTCCAGGAAATGTTCAATTTCCACCCTTAGCTTCTATCTGATCAGTTCCATGGAAAATGTTATGGGGGTTAAGAAAGTGTTGGAATATTCACACTATCAGTTTTGTATTTTGCATGCCTACATGCAAATCTGCATGCTTTTCATGCCACTTTATGCATCCAATCATCATCATGGTGGTCTCCCCAGCACCTATAGCTTGCTTCTAGCTCTCCAGATCCTATCTACATCCCCCAATTGGCCTCCTACCTACATGATGCACCCTTCTTGACCATTGTGCATTGGAAGTGTGCCTTTCTCACCCACCACTGTTACTTAGAGGGCCTTTACTCACCTACCTTCAGTTATCACTTAGTTAGGGCACCTTATCTCACCTACAGGGAGTTATCATTCAGTTAGTGCATTGATTGAGTAGTTCTTCCACTGATTGCTCATGTTGACTGATTGTAGCTTTTAGTTAGCTAATTCTGGAGTTCCACTTGACTATTTGACAGACTCATGCACCCCACTTAGAGTTTCCATTCCTTTATTTATGCCTAGATGGTTCTGTTAGAATTAGTTAGACACATTTGACAAGCTATTACCATTTATGACTGATACTATTGACTAGATTATGTCTCCATTGTTATCCAAGATAGACTTTGAGTTAGACAGCCTCATGCACCCACCTTGGAGTCTCCATTCCCTGATTTATGGCTAGATGGTTCTGTTAGTCTCAGTTGGTCACACTTGACTAACTCTTACCATTTATGGCTGATACTACCGACTGGATGATGTCTCCATAATTATTCATGCTAGACTTTGAGCTCAGATTCGAATGCCCTACTTGGCTAATTCAAATCCTAAATGATGCCTCATCATTGATTATTGTAACACATTCTCTACATTCATTATTGATTGTATGATATTGACATTGTCCATTATTCTGTGTTTGTGAGTGATTATTGAATGCATGCTTCTTCTTCTTCGCAAATAATATTGAGAGTTAGATTGTGAGTTTGTTACAGTTGCTAGATCCCTGCAAATTATCACAGAAAGCAGGAAGCATGTATGGTGGTTAAGCAAAACCATAGACTCTGATCACTGTGCCTTGCTCTAATAGGAACCAATCCCCAATCCTCTTTTCAAGGGAAAGTTGTAACATTTCCTTCATCTCTGTCAACACCCTGGGAAGCTTCCTCTGAAAGAAAAAATTGTACACCTCTGACATAAGGTTGTTCAAGAATCTGTTGTAATCAGTGTACAGCTCCTGTGTGAGTAGCTTCTCAGGCATCTGCAAATTTTCTTCATTGAATGATAGGAACATCCTCCGCAAGTAAGACTGAAACCTGAAGCTTCTAGTCTCATGGAATTCCACTAGCTGAGAATGGATGTTCTCAGCAAGGGACTCATCAAATTTAAGGCATGCACACTGGGTGGACTAACCGGGCTCATCAGCTTCAAGGGGACATGTGCTGAGGACAAACAACAGGCTTATTAAAGGATCAGTGACATACTGGTTTGTATCTAATCCTAGGAACTTGGGATAGCATGGTTATAACACTTTTGGACTCTTCTCTAAATAAACTGACTTCACCAGGGAAAGGTTGGTCCTGGAAAGAGACATTAGGCTATAGACACATTCTGAAAAAAACTTTTCTTAAGCTCGGTTGTGGTTCGTCTGAAATGTTGAATTAAGGCTTCTTCTGTGTATTCTTTGTATTTTTTGCAGAACTCATTTGGGATTGACAGGGCTTTCCTAACAATGAGAGAATTGGCTGGGCATAGGATCTTTGAGCTGGAGGTGTCCATAATTACCCTCTCAAAGGAGGAGTAATTAGCAGCGCACCAGTCGACGAACTCAGGGCAGTTTATGGTTTGGTCTATTGCAAAAAGATGGAAAAAATACCTATACACCTTATGAACGTCTATGCCTTGGTCCCTAATTAGCTTCAATCTGTCCTTTGTTGTCTCAATGGAGCTATTTATCAACACTGTATCATAAACTTCGGCATCCCTATCCTTTAAAAAATCGCCTATCCTCTAGTGATCAGAACCTGGGGGTTCTATCTCACTAAGCTCAGCCATTTAAATAGTTTTCCAATGGAGGACAAGAGGCATACTTGGTTACTGAAAAACTGGTCTGAGAATCTGGATGAGTTGTCTACGTGCAGCATGTTCATCTTTTGCTTTCCAATGCAACCGGACAAGCAATATCCAAATCCCTGTGTAGCTTCATTTTTATATTATTTCTGTTTTATTAACCTTCTTGCATCTTCTGCAGCAAATAGGTTTTTTAAGTTGTTCATCTACACGATCAATTGTGTGTCGTATATCTTCTTCACCCTTTAAATCCAGAATCCTTCGTGGCTTTCATCCCTACCACACGTTGCCTTTCTTGCACCTTAAATCCATGAAAATGATGTCAACCGTCGATCTAGATCGTAGCTACATATTAACCATCCAAAGGTGCGGCCCCTACCACGGTTCATAGATTTTGAGAGTGACGGTCCTCCGCACATGTCCAATCTGCGAACTCAACATCGACCGTATATCTTAACTCCGCCAGATCTAGACCATCGAAATATGCGGGGCCTACCGCTACTTCGCAAATCTGAAAATGTCAACTCCCCATGCATGTCAAATCATCAAAGTACCTGGTGGCCATAGATCGGTCCTTCCACCCATTGATCAAATTTCCAATTTGCTCGTGGGCTAGCACACTCCGCCCATGCTTAAAACACCCCATCTTACTTTCCCAAAGTCGCTTTCCAGCCGTTGATCTTTATCTCCACAGATCTACACCCTTCATTTGTGCCCCTATATAACATTGAGAAGACCTTTATAATTTCACCCTCGTTTGCAATGTTAAAGCTTAGGACCTTTGATTATTTCATTCCCAAACTACAAATACACATCTGGAGATCTCATTTGGCATCCCTTGGGTCCTATAATTTGAAATTGAGGCCTTACTCCTTTTTTCATGGATCTGAACCCTTTCAATCGTCCAAAAACAAAACTGGTGCTAACAACCTTTACTAAATCACCATGGTTAGAATTGATCTCACAACCTATCTCCTCCCTCTTGTGCATGATCCATCCCTCATCATATCCGATAATTTGAGGTCCAAATGTGTCTAAAGGTGCTTCTTTTATGCCCAATATTGCATTTATGCCTAGAAGGATACGTTGCACTAATCGAGAAAGGGTGGGAATGATTGGAAGGATTTTACACTAAACAACACTTGATATGATAGTTGAGTCTCCTACCACCACTATCGTCCAAATCAATTTGTCCTTGAGAATTAGTAGGACCATTGTACAATGATAATGATTTTTCTTCAATATTTATTGAAAGCTCGATTCCCCACTCGTATGGGGTGGCTTATTATTCACCAAGGAAACAATCTAAGTCTTGACCCCTGTATTTGAAGAAGGCTCAGACCCTATCTCCTACATTGAAGATTTAAATCAGGGTAATGTTCAACTTTATGATGGAATTAGACCTAGAAACTGGAGCAAACATTCTCATCATAATCAGCTCCATGTATCTGGAATATTCCTCTCACTATGAACTTGGCCTTGTACTTCTCAATGCTTGTATCTTCTACATGCTTTAACCTTATACAACCACCTAGAATCAATCATTGATTTCTTGACTGGTCTCAACACAATCTTCCACACATCATGCTTTTCAATGGAATTATACTTCTCTATCATGGCATCCCACCATACTTTCTCAATTGTTTCCTTCTCATAATTGTAAGGCTTTGCATCAATGGGCACAAGGACAAATGCTTCTTTTGGTTCAAGCTTGGATCTCTTCTCATTAGGGATATTGATATACAAAAGACAAATGCTTATTTTGGTTTCTTTTCCTTGCAAGGGTACCTGTGAAGAATGTACATAATTGTATAGAATTCATTTTCCCAAAGACACATGAGTAGATCCATGTCATGGATCATTGCTTTGGTTGTCTCATTGATGGACCCATTCTTCCTATATGTAAACCCATTATGTTGAGGGTTGTAAGGCAATTTCATGTACATCTTGATCTCTGCATCCTTTCAAATGGAATCAAACTCCTTGGAGGTAATAATATTTTCCATTATTTGTCTCAATACCTTAATATTCTTACTTTTCCAACTCTCCACGAGAGCTTTGAACACTTGGAACCTACTAGACACTTCATCCTTTGTATTCTTAAAATATATCTTGGGTTTTCTAGAGGGTTCGTCAATAAAGGAAACATAATAAATGTTACATGCCATTTAGATTGATGACACTAGTCCACACACATTTAAAAATCAAATAAAGAACCCTTCTTGATCTGTGCTTATTGCTAGGGAAAAGAAAATCTTGGCATGCTTTGGCAAAAAACAGATTTATGTTAAAGAGTAAAAAATAGTTTTTCAAAATTCTTTGCATGTATGTTGCAAACAATTTTATTAAATAAATTGCAACATACCTTCAATGGTATTGCACATTCCCCATATCTCACTTTTATAGGTTTGTATGTCTTATCTTGACCAATTCAGGCTCTTTACACCTTGTTTCCAATTCCAAAGTACATGGCAGTTATTATATCTCTCTTCTTGAGGTTGGCATAGTTTACCTTGTTTGGACTAGAATATCATTGTAGCTTGATGGTGTGGCCCATGCATATTGATGTAGTCCAAACATATTCCAATGAAATTTGATTTTATTTTTTATTTTGTACTAGGGGAATCAACAACTGGGGACTGGGCTGGTACTCACGTGACATGGGGTCCAGGGATCCAATATCGATACCACTATACCCCTAGGTTCCCCACAACCTCCCGCAAGCATGGGACACGGGTAAGCCCAGGTGTGATTTGAACTCATGACCTCTATTTACAACATGTGACTTCATATCAAGCGAATCACCAATGAGCCACACCCGTGTGGGCTATTCCAATGCACATTGATACAATCCATCTTCTGAAAGCAATTGGTACAAATTTAGGTTAACATTGGTGCATTGTAAGTATCATATTTGAAGGAATTTTTACAAATTCATTTTTAAGAGGCCTAGAGATGTAGGGTCATTATAAAGCTTTTAGGTGTTGCATATTTTTTCCTAACTAGAATTAGAATATACACATTAGTGAGTGCTTGCTTGGAATGTAAGTAGCATGTTTACATGCTTTTTGGTAACCTTGAAAATATTCTAGAATGTATTTTTATTTATTTATTTATTTTTAATAAAATGCCTCCTTTAGCTACCAATAGTATCAAAAATGTTCATGACATTCTACAAGAAAAGCTTGGCCACTTAAGATGCCACTACAAGAATGCAAAAAAATGGGTGGGTTAAGAACAAAAATTCCCATGAACAAGACTCATTTAGAACCTTGGGAAAAATATAGACCATGCAAGTGTCCAAGGCATAAAAAATAGTATACATAGCCACTACCAGCATGCCCAATGACATGGAGTTACATTTCAGTTTACATGGTAAAATTGAATTGTATCTTATCTAGACCAATGTCACTCATGTTTAGTGATGCTTCTAAACATTAAATTTATATATTTTTTTAAAGTTCACAGTGTCGCAATTGCGATGAAATCAACCTTTAGTGGTATAGAAACACCGTTGGAATTGTTGCATAATGCCGTCGCAATTATGACGCCAAAACCTTGTAATAACGAATTTCTATTGTTTCAACTTTGACTTCTTTACGTCGCAATTGCGACGAATTCAATCATTGGTGGTATAAAAAATGATCGGAATCACTACTTAATGTCGTCGCAATTGTGATGCCAAAACATTGCAGTATTGACTTTCTACCGTCGCGACTGCTACGGCCTCTCGTCGCAACTTCGACTTCTTTTTGTCGCAACTTCGACTTCCATACCGTCGCAAATGCAACTTCCCGTTCGATGCAGCTAAGACGATCTGAAGCATATTTTTTCTTGAAAGGTGAATTCCTATCGTCGCACCTGCGACGTCAATCCATCGCAAAAGTGACTTCCTTCCATTGTAATTTCGACTTCCGTCCTATCGCAATTGCGACTTACGTGCGTCACAACTGCGATGATAACAAGTAGATTTTTGGTTGAAAACAGTGTTTAGGTTTAATCTCAATTGCGATGTACAAACGTCGGTCAGGTGACGATTTCGCAAACGTCGAAATTGCGATGGCATGTGAAACGACGATTGGGCCAACCATGGTTTGTCGAAATACTGATACTGTGAGGTCGGAAGTGAGACGAAATGACTGTCAGAATGTGGTCCAAATGTACTAGTGAAAAAATAATAAAATTAAAGAAGTCATAAGAATATTAAAATTTATAGAATTGGTCACATCAAAATTAAAACATCACATGAAATGACAACAATTATTTTTTAAATAAAATTCAATGGCAAGTACCACATGTTTTTTTTTTAATTCCATATTAAATGTTTTACACTCTTTATGTCCCAGCAATAATCTCTTTGACCAATCAAAAATCAAGTGAGTGAAATTTAAAAATTATAATATTTATTCTTAATTTAAAAAAAAAATACTTTAATAAATTATTTTTTGAAAATGTTAAAAAAACTATATAACATAAAATTGAATTAATACAAAATCAAAGCACATTGACTTTAATTTGCTAATAAAAAAATATATTGCTTTGACATTTTCCTTTTAATTTGAAGTACAATGACATTTCATTTCATTTTTTACATCGGAAAGCATTTTTTCTCCAGTGAATCCTATGTCCCTCGAACCAGAAGTCCCTATTTTATGGTGTATCCTAGCCTGCTCAAGCCTTCGTTCATTTTATCGAGGGTTGTTGGGCGCCAAAGACATTGATTGCAAATGGAATTTAGCTCTAGGAAGCTTGGCAACGGGCGTTGGTTCATTCGGACTAGCCAGCCAATCCATTGTTGTTGGCAAAGGAATCAAAAGTGGCCATGGAGATGAAGACAAACAATGGGGTGGTTGAAAGGGATAAGGTGGAGAAGGAAGTGCGAAGATTAATGGTGGTGGAGGAGATGAAGCAGTCTAGGGCGAAGGCACTGAGTAAAGTCATTGTGTCTATATCTTATGATGTAGGAACAACTTGGAAAAACCTAACTTCATTTAATCAATTCTCTCTCCATTAATGTTGTTGTTTATTATTAGAAAATTGCACTGAGAATGATTGAGTAATATTTTTATAGTGAGTCATATGATTTTGTTGTTCCTTCATTTGTATATAATATGATTTTCCATCATGTTGGATATATTTATTTTAACATGAATTTAGAACGTTGGATTTGGCATTGGGTCAGTCTTTCCATTCGTTGAGCAAGTTTTTTTTGGTACTTCTCACAAGTAAAGGTACTTATCATGCATTGTCTTTTGGAATATTAGTTCTGAGAATGTCAATTTAAATATAAATTTAATTCAATTAAACAAATGTAATGTTTTCCACAATTATTCAGGTAGATACTAGTGGTCATCCACTTATTTCACTAAGTTACAACGGTTCTCCTTTTTTTTGGCAATTTTTTACGGTTTTTTGGGACCCAAACTTCCAGGGCCATTTTGAGACCTTAAATGGTGTCTTTTGGCCATTCGAGGAACCAAAGGTTTCCATAGCATCCTCTAGAACCAAAAAAAAATTGTACTTCTTAGTTAGTTAATTCCAACGAGTCATCATACACCCTAAACGGAGATCGTATGCAAAAGTTGTGGAGTTAGCTAGCCACCTCTAGGCCCCAAATATTTTTGGCACTTCATCTCCTAGGCTTAGGTTTTTGGATGTTTAGTGTTTTATCCTCTATGTTTATGATAAAAAATCCATTTTTGATCCCTTTGTAATCAAATCTTGCAAATAAGAGTAGCTAACACATCGCTCTTTAGAGATAAGTTACTACCATCCAAGCTAGTTTGTATTGCTTGCAATTTACAGTGTTTTTCCATTCAATCAATAATACAATTTGGGTTTTATTGTATTATTATACTCTCTGCAAAATATTTTTGTGTGTGTTTCCATTTTAATACTATTGTCTTCATTGCGTTCTGTAAATAATCCAAATCACATAACAACGAAATTTCTAAAAACAATTATGATATTTCCAAAAAAAAATGATACTTCTAAAAGTATGTAGTGCTTACCGTTGGAACATTATATTTGACGAACATATGTAAAAGAGCATGTCAATTTTTGTTTCGGGGTTGGGCTAGTAAATAGTTAATATATTTGTTTTTAATTTAAATAATATATAATGGTTATCTCAACATGAATAAATTTAATTAGATTAACATGATTACATACGTTAATTAGATTTTGGTTTTGATTAAATATGTCAATATTTTTTTTTATTAAATATGTGAAAAAATTGAACATAGTAATTATTACAATAAAATTATGGAAATTCATCATTTTATTTATATTTATTATAGATTTAAATAATTCTTATAAGTTAATGATCATTTATTTATCTTATTTTAAATGATGATCCAAGGGGTGGAAGGTGCATGGGGTGATCTTTGATCATGGAGAAATTCTGAAACATACCTATTCGTGGGGGTTGGTAGATGTTAGGATATTCCTATACTCCATCCTAGTCCTACCAGCCTGTCAGTTATTTTCATTATCAGTCTTGCATGCATTTCTACATGCAGCATGCATCTGCATGCTGCCCAGTCATCAGGTTGTCACCTCCAGCACCTAGTACCTAGTCTTCCAGCACTCGGGAGCTTATTTCCACTCAGATTGAACCCTCCTAGCCACTGATGCACCCACTTCTCACCCACCACTTGAGAAGGGTGTCTTTTCTCACCTACCACTCCTGTTGTACTTTAGTTAGTGAGTTATCATCAGTTCTTTCCTTGATTTAAGGCTAGACTGACTCTCAACTGACTGTATCACTCCAATGGACCTCTGATGAGACTTGACTAGACCTTCTGACTCCAGATAGCTCCTCATGTGCCCTCCATTGAGCCTCCTTCATTCAGTTAGTGCCTCCATGTGCCAATTACACCTACCACACTCAGTTAGACTCATTTTGATTGATGGTTGATAGTTACTTGTGCATTGATGACTCCACTGATGATGAGATAGACTTCTAGTTGTGCTTGATGACACTCCACTGATTTTGGATCTATCCATGCAGGATAATTCAAATCACACCTAGTGTATTCGAATCCTGAGCATTGTATATTTACTGTTTTACTATTCAAATTAATGTAACATGTGTAATTATTCTTCCTCTGTCTGAGCTCCTTTGGATCTATGTTCTACTGCTCTATTCTTCTTCTATTATTCATAAATTCTTTCATTGTGAGGCTTACATCATCTCTTGGATCTACTGTGAGCATTTTCACATGGTATCAGAGCCATTTGAGAGTATATTCTACCTCCATTCTTGAGAGTTTTTTGTAGGTATTTCGAAGTTCCATCAGTTGCAGCAGCAATTTCACTTTTTCACTTGTTCCAGCAGTCAAGATGAGCAATTCGAATGCTCCTTCCTCTCCTATGATCCTCACTCCATTCAATTACTTCGAATGGAAGGGTGAGATGAAATTACACTTGTGTAATAGACAGTTAAATAGAATGGAATTTGAAAAAGATGCTATACCATATACAGTTGTAGAGAGAACCAAGCATCTAAATAAAATGGATGAAGCTTTTGGATTCATATGCCTTCATATGTCTAGAGATCTATTGTTTCATGTTGAAGGATTGAAGTCTCCAAATGAGTTATGGACAAAATTGGAGAGTCTCTTTGGCAAACAAGATGGGCTAAGAGGCCACATTCTCGAAAATGAATTCCCTGCCTTACAATCTAGCAATTTCGAGAGCATTCAAGAATTTTTCTCAAACTTTCAGAATTTGGTCTTTCAATGCAAGCATTGTGGCATCACTAAAAGTGATGAGCAATTGGTGCTCTCCATTTTGAGCAAACTTGGATCTCAATTTTCTGTCTTTGTATCTACCTTCCATTCTGAGCAAATGTCAATCCTTGGATGGAAGTTTCCCACCTTAACAACCTTTACTGAAGCTCTCATTCAAGAAGAGGACAAATTGATTCAAATGGGTGTCATCAAGACCTCCAAATATCTAGCTCTTCTAGTTGGAGAAGCCAGTAAGATGAATGTGAAAGGGAGGCAAAAAGACAAGGATAAGAAGTCATCTAAATCCAAGCTAAATGATAAGTCAAGTCCATCAAAAGGAGTTTCCAGCTCCAATAAGGACAAACATAAGAGATCTGAATGTCCCTACTGCAAGAGATGATACCATCCTGAGAAATATTGCATGCACAAGAAAATAGACCTACTAACCAAGCTTCTTGAACTAAACAAAATCGCTATTCCAAAAGATGCAAAGATGTCTGATTCTGGAAGTGGATCTGATGGTCATGAGGATTGCCATGCATTGATGGCTGGTTTTTCACAATCAAAGGCCCTCCTCATAGATTATGGATCCTCCAACCACATGGTTTCCTTTGAATAATCATTTTCCTCTTTAGATCTCAAAGATGGGCCTACTATTCACATGGGAGACAACTCTCAGATCTCTGCCAAAGGATTGGGTACAGTACATATGGAGCATGGCAAGTTCAAGAATGTTCTATCCGTTCCCTCCTTGAAAACAAATTTGTTGTTTGTATATCAGATGACTCACACCGGATCACCTAAGAATGTGACTTTTGATTCTGACACAGTTGAGATTACAGAGATCTCTACTGGGAAGACTATAGTGAAAGGGTTTGCAAATCATGCCTCCAAGACATATGAGTTCTCTCATTTTTTTCCCTTCTCTCTTCCTACTCCTTTGGAATCTGATGAAGATTCAAGTGACTCTTCTTCTAATAAAGATGAAGATGAAGATGTTGATGTTGAGATCAAAGTTCAAGAACATTCAGATTTAGATCCAGAACCAACACATGTTCTCAATCCAGAGACAAGGCCAACATGGGCTCACACAGTCCTTGCAGCTACTGAAAACACAGTTGAGGATCCATCTGCTCACAGAACTACCAGATTTCAGCATCATGCCAACCTTGCATTATGCCATCTACCTCTCCATGAGATATGCAACATGATGATGGGGTTCTCTCTTCCATCCCTTGGGAAGACTCATCATGATCCATTCGTTCCAGTTGCATAAAGTATTCCTGAAAGATTTGTTTCATCCAATACATATTCTATACAGTGGGAGGCACATCAAAAGACCAGATCCAGATCTCGCACATGCTTTGGTATCCTACAGAGGATCAACTTGTCAAGTTTTTTGCAAAAGCTTTCACTGATGAAAGCTTCTTTCGTTTTTGCTTAGTATGATGGTTCTTTGAGTTATTTATTGTTCTTTTGAGGGGGGGTATTTTTCCCATGAGGTTTTCCCCATTTCCTCGGTTTATGGACAGTTCTTATTTTTTTATTGTATGGGTAACCTTTGGTCTTAGTTACCAGGGCCCAGGATGGATTAAGGGGGGGTGTTAGGATATTCCTATACTCCATCCTACTCCTACCAGCCTGTCAGTTATTTTCATTATCAGTCTTGCATGCATTTCTGCATGCAGCATGCATTTTGCATGCTGCCCAGTCATCAGGTTAGCACCTCCAGGACCTAGTCCCTAGTCTTCCAACACTCGGGAGATTATTTCCACTCAGATTGATCCCTCCTAGCCAGTGATGCACCCACTTCTCACCCACCACTTGAGAAGGGTGCCTTTTCTCACCTACCACTCTTTTTGTACTTCAGTTAGTGAGTTATCATCAGTTCTTTCCTTGATTTAAGGCTAGACTAACTCTCAATTGGATGTATCACTCCGATGGACCTATGATGAGACTTGACTGGCCCTTTTGACTCCAAATAGCTCCTCATGCGCCCTCCACTGAGCCTCCTTCATTCAGTTAGTGCCTCCATGTGCCAGTTACACCTACCACACTCAGTTAGACTCAGTTTGACTGATGGTTGACAGTTACTTGTGCATTGATGACTCCACTGATGATGAGATAGACTTCTAGTTGTGCTTGATGACACTCCACTAATTTTGGATCTATCCATGCAGGCTAATTCGAATCACACCTAGTGTATTTGAATCCTGAGCATTGTATATTTACTGTTTTACTATTCAAATTAATGTAACATGTGTAATTATTCTGCCTCTATCTGAGCTCCTTTGGATCTATGTTCTACTGCTCTATTCTTCTTCTATTATTCCTAAATTCTTTCATTGTGAGGTTTACATCATCTCTTGGATCTACTGTGAGCATTTTCACAGTAGAGACGTTATCCAATAATCAAGTGGAATACCTCACTTTATGCAAAGGTCTCAATCAAGTGATACAATGGAATATACGCCATTTGAGTTGTGGGAGATTCTATGATCGTCATTCGATTTCTATACCTAAACCAACCTCCAATAGATGGCCCATTATCTTGTATCATGAAGAGAATAATGAATTTGATGGAGGAATCCCTAGAAGTTAAAGTCTACCATGTCCTAAGGTCTTTAAATATTAAGGAGGATAGAAATGCTAATATAGCTTGTAATCTTGGTAAGGGCCAATTGTACATTGATGGAGTTGGAAAAGGCTTTCACTAAATCTTGCAATCTCATGGATAGTAGTGCACTTAAGAGGTTTAATGGTCATCGTTTGATGGAGTACATGTGACAGATTAAAGACATGCAATGGTTCTGTTGCAATCCTTCATTTTTAACACATCGTATTGTCATTATGAATGATAGATTATTGGAGAATTAGAGAAAGTTTGGAAAATCCCATGCTTGCGTAATGTAGATAGAAGGAATGATGAATTTAGTACATGATATTCAATTTCAGGCTATGGTTATAATGGATGGTTCTAGTATTGATATGGGAGAATTCTCATTTCAAAATGATCCTCTCTTGTATTCTCGTTTGCATTTGCATTTGTTCTGGAAGGGTGGCAAGCTTTGGAACTTCCTCCTTGAGAATTTTGGTAGTTATGTTGATACTTCCTGGTCAATTGATAGATGCCTTCACCTGGGGATTGATGATTCTAAGGTAAGGGTGTTTCACGAGCTTTCTTCCTTTGGTTCCTTGATTTCAATTATGTGGTTTAGCAAGATGTCCCCTTTGTCTACCTGGAATTTAGAGTCTGCTTGGAACACAGAGTGGTATGATTATGGTAATCATGGTTTTATCTCTTGAGTTGTTGAGTTGATCATTTCCTTGCTTAATTACTGGTTTGAGTTCCAATTTCTAAAGACTTGTCCGGAGTTGTGGGAAATTTCTTTCTTCAATAATTATTTTTTCAAATCTTTTGAGCATAATTTGAATCTTGAGGGCATAGGAAGAATTCTTGTTTGTATCCATTCAGTTGGAATTGAGTGTTTTTGGGACCACCCTTAATCAACATGGAACACCAGGATGGAGGTAGGAGGAATGAAAATGACTAGGAAATTTTAAACAAAACCGTTAATATATTGGAGAGGCATATAAGAGAGCTCAGAGACAATATAAGTTTGAATAACGATATTTATCAGTTTCAATTCAGAATGCAAGATGTTCAAATGGTTCAAGTCCAAGATAAATTGGTTAGGGCATAGGTTGGTGTGGAACATTTACAAGGAAAAGTGAAAAAATGTGAGGAAGAAAACCGAATTCTGAAGGGAAAAGTGGAATTTTGCGAGGTTGAAACATAATTTTAAAGAGCATTCTTCATATTCGTGGCTTGTATGAATTTGCAGAGATTCGTATCCATGTGCAAGATAAATTCTATGTAGATAGTGGAAAGCCTGTGCACGCAGGTAGCAAAGAAAAAATTGAAAATCGCCAAGAAGATTATCAAATGTAGAATAACAGTGGAAATGCTGATGGAAACAAGGTTGTTGAAGGTCAAAATGAGATCCCTTCGGAAGGTATGGAAACAATCTTGTAATGGCCAGGATCTTCCTTTTTGAATTCTTTGTAAATGCCTTACAAAATTCTTATGCTTTTAGATATTTTTTGTAGGATTTACCATAGTAGGAAAGAACTTCCCTTTTGTTGTAGGCCGGAAGTGCCATGAATTTTTGAAATCCTAGCTTCTGAGCAATGTAAAGAACACTATGCAGTCTCTCTCTTCATATATAAGATATAATTCAAGGGTATCCAGTCAGGACTCACTCTCCTTTTTTGACATAAATACAAGCAATTGTTATAGTTAAAAAAAAGAGATGATCCAATATTTGTATATAAATATAGATACAATAAGTTTATAATAATAATAATCTTATCATTCTCTAATCAAATATTACTTTACAACTTATTAAATAATAATAATAATCTTATCATTTTCTAATCAAATTTATTTTAATAGGTTGTATATTACAACTTATTATTATTGCTTATAACTTATTACTTTAATAAGTGTATGTTACAACTTATTATTACTATTTTTTTCACACGAGGAAAAAAACATACTTGTTATTCACATAGTGAATCAAAGTATACATGGACAGACCATCTATACATAGTTACAAACACATTGGCATTCAACCATCTCATCCATAAAGATATGGACAATGCCAAAAAATACTTATAGAAGTGGATTAGAGCCCCCAAAAAAATTTCAAGACATCAACATATGAGTCTAGACCCAAAATATACAAAATTGAAATCTATTAGATCATTTATAAATAATTACATATCAATATAAAATAACCTCTAAGTGCCTTCAAAAATATGAATGGACCTCCTAGAATGTAAGCATCCCTAAACAAACTCATATATATATAAAGTGTCTTCTAGGCACTCCATTGCTTTTTTGGACATTAGGTTTGCAATATTGTTGAAGCATCTATATATATGTGTAAAGGAGATCATATCAAAGGCCTGGTACAAAATTCTGATTGTGTGCATTCAACCTGTCAAAAAAGGTACATGTATGTTTTTATGTTCATTTTCACATTCAATGATGGACATGGAATCACCTACTACATACAAAGAAGTAATGTAAATATCATAAACAATGTACATTAGATCCCATAATCCAAGAAGCTCATCCCTAGTGTTTGTGCTAACACCACATCCTATCCAAAACCTGTAAAATAAGCCCCTTCGAACCAACAAAACACCCCAACACCACCCTTCCCATGGACAAAGGAAGCAACTCCATAAAAAAACAATAGGAACGTTATCTAAAAAGGATGGAATTCCACCACCCTTAAAGTTTCCAATAGATTCCACTTCAAACCACTGCTTGTATAAACCAATAATAATAACCACAACTCTGTGAATAGAAGGGGAGGCCCCATAAAAAAGAACCTTGTTTCTATGAGTCTAGATGTGCCAAGCAATAAAACGACTCTTTGATTCCCTTTGCCATCCAAAAAGCTTGACTTTATGTTAATTCTGTTGTCTTTCCAAAGCTTATTGAATTTTTTTTGGTGCATGTGGGATTTTTTTTATATTAATATTTTTTTTTTAATTTTAAGAACTATTTTTGATGAGTTATTTTTTTTATCTGGTTAATGAGTAATTGTTATTGATAGTGGAAAGTCATGTCATTATGATGCAATGTATTAAAATCGTAGTAGCATAATTCAAGTATGAATACGGATACTGATACGATTCGATACAGAAAAAATACTTAATAAGAAAATCCAATGCGGATAAAATTCGAAAGTAGACTTCTTATATATAATACTTTTCATCAAATATATAAACCAAATTAACATAAATGTACATTAAAAACCACTCATTTTTATAATAAAGTAATAAATTAAATGTTATTTATATTTTATAGTTATTAAATAATTAAAATTTGGTTTTTTAAAATTGGTTTTTAAAATTTACTTTTTCATTAGTAAGAATCTATATATGTATCATATCTATACCGAATATTCGACGAATGCGAATTCCTCCAAATTTCCGTACGAAAAATGCCAATACGACCTAATAATGCTACTATGATTAAAATGTAGCTTCTATTTTTTGGATTTGTACATATTAATTGAGTTTGAAAGAGTAACAAAAAAAATGTAACTACATACATTGATTAATAGTTAAATCTTTATTTTATAAATGTAAGAAAAATAATATAAAATCACTTTGAAGTGGTTGTTTTAACAATGGTTGAGGTTATAATCTTAGTTGGCCATGTCCAAATTTTTGTAAGTGCTATCCAAATTAGGTTCTTCATATATATAACCATTTGTGTATCCATGGTGTAAAACATCTCCCATATATTGCATGCCCCAAACCTTTGTCACCTACAATTGAGTATAAGAGTTATTGAGTATACGATGAGTTCATTGAGATGAGATTGTTGTTGTTGCTCATGTCTCTATATGTAGCCTACCGGATTTGACTCGAGTATATGTTGCTTATCCATTTTGAGGACAAATATGATTATGGGATGGAACTAATGCTATTATTGTTGTTATCAGTTTAGAATCTATGAGGGAGATGGAAATATGGGAATTGTCTAGAGTAAACACTATGAAGGAGGTAGTGGTGTTTACTTTTCTTGTTCTTTTATTTTGTGTGAGGCTCCACATTAGAAGTTGGAACTTATGTACTTGTAGGAGGTCATGGAAATTAGTCTAGAACAATCCATTGCTGAAATTACAAAAGTTTGAAAATAAAAAATTTCAACAAAAAATTCAACTGATTTTTATCCCAAAATCACCAGAAAAATGGGGCGTTTTAATTGTCTTTTATCCTACACGCATGGTGTTTACGTTTCTTTTTCTTTCCTCTATACAGATATCTTCCAATCCAATTTAGAGTATATTTCACATGGTGTCCGACAAAGTCATCACCGAAGCCCTGCGCAGAGCACTTGACCTATTCATTGTGGGTTGGTGTTAACTTATAACAGGTTACGAAGTTTATGTGACACATAAATTTTGTATTCATTTTGAGATGTTTGAAGTTACATTGTTGGACGAGTTTAATTTTAAATGCTTTCAGATACATACAAAGTCTACGTGCTTCATAAGTTTTTGTGATGCCAATGTGAAATATATAATATCAGTGATTAAAATGTGGATAAATTTAATATTTTCGTTTAAATTCAAGAGCATTTCCTTTGTGAGCAATCTCCTACTCGCAACATAGAATAAGCACCTTTTTTTCTTGTGGTTTCTTTCGTTCCATGATATTGCTTGATCATTATATAAATTCGATGCATGTTACAGTAGAGACTTCTTCACATACATCATTATTGGTCTCATCATATAAGTCATTATTCTTTTGTGGAAGAAGCCCCTGACGTACATTGCATTTTCATATATTCCATGCTTGCAAGAGGAAGAGTAATGTGAAGTTAAGAAACTCAATATAGCGATTTTTTCTTCATTATTTCCCTCTTAACATAGTCCTCTATCTCTATTTCCTTCCTCATGAAAAAGTGGGAAACATTAAATCATCTCTAACTAATTCCCACATAACCAAAAATCGATAAACCCTGCCCTCACAACTATATTATTTGAGAAAATATCATCCAAAATACAAATATAGGAATTATCAAACATATGTCAATGCACATCATAGTAAGTCGTGGATGTTGGGCCTAGTTGGTTTGGGTCATGAAAACTTTTAGGAGCTAATCTTAACCCATGGGCTAAATTTAGTGGTTTTAAATTTTTAATGGGTTATTTTTTATTAAACACTCGTTGGGTATGATTAGCGCACATTTTATTGTTGGAAATCTTATTAATATTGAGAGGGGGGGTGAATCAGTATTATGCGCAATTATGAACAATTTTTACTTTTACCAAATATAAACAACACTTATATTATGCATTCATTATAAACAATGTCATTCAACAACACATGCGCAATGCACATAACACAAAGTTTTAACGTGGAAACCCAAACAAGATAAAACCACGGATTGATTTCTTATATAATAAAGATTACATTCATGGGAAGTACCAACTTCCAAGATTCTCCAGCACTGACTGGAAGGAGGCTCCAACCCCCTGATTTAAAGGCTACAACCTGAAGGAAGCAACAACTCCCCGATTTACCAGCACCAACTAAAAGGAGGCACCGATTCCCTAGATTTGCAGGATCTAACCTGAAGGAAGCACCAACTCCCTACTCCTTGCCCCATCCTGCTGCCTTGATATGACTGTAGAAGATTCTTCTTTACTTTCTATTGATCTATGCACTCTTCATATTTACTGCAATACATTCCTTTGTGTGCACCTGGTATATACTTTGATATTCACAAATGGTGTACTGTATCATCAATTCACCACTTCATGTCATTGCATCAATATTGCACATTGGTTCTCATATTTCATAACCTTCTGCAATCTCTTCAGTATAGCACACTGGTTCTCACACTTCAAATACATACACAACATGCACGTTGATCAACATATTGTTCTAGTTCTGCGCATCTACATAATCAACTGATACTGCACATCTTCCACTATTCTACAATTTTGTTATTGGGCATCTGTATTAGATAAACCACATTATCTTGCGCATCATTTGTTGTGTTGTTATGTTCTTGCGCATCTGGCTCATATAAACTATGACCTTCTGCGTACCATATGCGATACTAACTTTCTATCCTCACGGACTTGGCCCATATACTACATCATCATACGCATCATATTCTATGTTTCACTTCTGTATTTGCGCATATGTCTTAAACAAATCACATCATCCTGCACATCATCTGTTGTGCTGCATTTATGTCTTTGCGCATCTGTCTTAGATAAATCACATCATCCTGCACATCATCTGTTGTGCTACATTTCTATCTTTGCACATCTGGCTCTATGCTTAGATTATGTTGTTCTAGTTCAATGAGCCATTGATACCCCAATAATTCGAAGCTTGCCAAATCAAAATACTACCACTTTCGCATCTTCAAGCTTACTTTTCACTCTCCAACTTGGCTTCTTATTTATACTTGACTTATGCAAATCATATGTCCACAAGTTGGTCGTAGCATCCCTTCTTCCTTTCTTCACAACCAAGTTGAATTACGCATTCGCCACTTGTCTTGATATATGCAAATGAGGTATCATTCCTTGTGGGTCTTGCACACACGTGTTCCTTATCATAGTGGGACTTGCACACTTGGGAACCACTACTTGTGGGGTATTGCACCCTTGAAATACCATCTCTTGGTGGGTCTTGCGGACATGACTTGTTCAACCACCTCTTGCTTCCAAGACTTGTATAATGCTTATGTTTGGTAGGTGTTTCACACTTTCGAGACTTTTCCAACCATCACTTTAGCATTACCTTTGAATTACTATGACTAGATGGATTGCGACTTGTGCACATAGCGTTATGTACTTCTTCAAACTTGTTTTTATGTACTTTTTCAAACTGGATGTACTTCTATAATCTAGATGTACTTCTTCAAACTGGCACAAGGATACTAAGTCTTCTTTGACACATGAATACTAACTTCTTTTGACATCAATAACAACCAAATTTCAACATTTATTTTTTATTTTTAATAAATAAGAGGTTATCCCAATTGAATTTAGAAAGGGAGCCAATCTAAAACAATTCCACCCCTATAAAAATTGATTTAAACCTCCATTCGCTCACGAAAATCACTAGGCAACTCCCATTCACCCCTTATTTCAAAAAATGCTAGCTACCAAGGGCTCTTTCACCCTCTATCGGTCATGGAAATCAAATTCGGAGTTATATTGGTCCAGATTTTATGGGTTGAATCTCGTTTTGCAAGTTGCTTAATGTCTACATGAGAAGGGTAGTTGATATTTACTATCTGGTCTTATCGTGAACCATTTGCATCTAGGAGAGTACAGAATCCCATCGCATCAGATCCAAAGTTTCCCCAAGAAACATGGGGATTGTGAAGCATGCAGTCAGCGATGCAACAATAATTTTTTTGTGGGTGTTTGGGGCATCATTCCTGGGGGCTAGGACATCATTCATAGATGTGTATTTGGGCGTGAACGAGGCCATGACACTTCTTATAACCACTTCCATTTTTTTCTACTTGTGTTTGTGTTCTCCTTTCTAGGACAGGTCATGGGTGGAGCAACCTGAAATCCCATTGTTTTTTTTGCTTCTTTTTCTTTGGGCATTGTCAGGTATTTTGACATGTTGTTTGTTTTGTTTATTGAATTTTATGGTTCTCAAATGATTTTGTAGTAGTTTGTTGAAACTTGATTTCAACTTGCATGATGTCAGTAGTTTTTAGAAACCTTAGAAAAGAATGCAGTCTTTGCTTGAAGCATATAACTTTGTTTACTATGTTTATTGTATTTGTAAAAGTAGTCCCAGATTCAGTCCAAGCTACCTCATTAATTTTATACTAGCTTTGTTATAGTTTTGCAGCCTTCCTTTCATGGATTTAAAGACTTGAACCAATGTCTTGAGTCTTGACATCACCACATTCTCAACGACCTGCATTTTTTTATTTTTTCATGGAAATGTATCATGCATAGTGGGGTTGGATTTTAATTAGGTTTGGAAGCATGTGGATATTGTTTGGTTGAATAAACATTTGTTGACTAACATGGAACAGACATTTTCTTTCCATATAGAGTGGAAATTATTTTTTAGAATAGTTCCAAGTGCATTGAAATAAACAATACACATTTAGAGTTTTTAACCCTCTAATTTGGTAAGGTGTGTGCATAAATGAGGTGTTGGTGCGCCCTTGTAATAGCATGGAGATTTAAATGAGGATAGAGGTGTTGGAGGGCCCACGTATTAATATTAATTATATTTTCCATGGTGATGAAAAAATTCATTGTTGTTTTCCAAGAATATTCCTAGAGTATGGTGGATTTCTATGTATTATGATAGTTAGAGTGAGGTACCAAAATACGACCAAAAGAGGGCTTTTTATGTGATGATTTATTAAGATTTATCTCCTCTTTAGTATTTTTTGTATATGTTTTCCTATTACTATATATGGAATTATACTTTATAAAAAAATTCGCGAAGACTTTACAATATTTTATAATTTAGCGAAAAATTCGTCAAGATTTTACAAGGCTTTATAATTTAGTGAAATATTTTCCAATATTTTACAAGATTATATAATTCAATGAGAGATTCCTCATATATATATATAACATTGATCAAATATCATTCTTATTTTCCTATATATTATGGGCATTCTCCCATTTATTATACATAGAAATTTAGGGGGGAGTTCATAAAATTTTCCCTAGTTTGGGTGATATAACATGCACATCATAGTAAGTCGTGGATGTTGGGCCTGGTTGGTTGGGGTGATCTAACATCATTTTTTAAATAAATGTTAAGTAAAGTGATATATTCAAAGAATACATTTCAATTTAATAAATATGATTCCAACTTCAAATTTGATAGCACTTTGAGCTATCATTGATTTGAACAAATCTAAATTCTACATAAAGGTTATAGTGCTCAAGATTATCCATGTTGAGAAAAAAAATAGTAATAAAATTCATAAGCAATAAATTTTGTTAGATTGACATATTTTTTCATACATAAATTTTTCAAACTAACCAAATTTGCTATATGTACAAGCATACAGCTTGTGGCAATTTATAAGCACCATTAGATGCGAAATCAACACTGCTTCATCAAATTTCCTTCTCTGTAGAGAAATTCAACATAGAATTGTAACTTACAATGTCTTGTAAGCATTTAGCCTCCAACATTATCTTCCAAACTTCTACAACCCGTTCGCATCCTCCACTCATGCTTTTTAAAAGTATGACATGTCATTTTCTAACATTTGTAGTGAATTATTGGGTGCCCAGGTAGTTGATTATCACTACATTATGTGGTTTACAGTCTATTTGTTAATTGTTGTTAGAGTATAAAGTGTTATCCATCCATATTCACATGCCATTATTTATGGTATATTGCCACATTGACCCTACATTATGTGACCACTCCCATGTGTTACTTATCTTTAAATAGATTTTGACTCTCTCGCAATGTTTCTAAACTTGAATACTACAGGATTTTGTACAAATTTATAATACACTTACTGCAATGTAACAATAAATTCACTCACAAGAATGCAAACAGGCGTGCAAAGAGGAAGTATCAATGTCAATCTAACATAAGAAATATCACCACTACAGTGCTCCGGAGGTTCCATACTCAACTGATTGTCAATGAACTAAAGCTACTACAAGTTAACTGATCATGAAGGGTGTATTAGTGAGTTTAGCATGCAAATCAAGATAGAGAGTGCGCATTTTATCACAGTCAGTTTCAATTGGACCTCAAACCCCCCACTAGAGTCATGAACTCAAGTCGACTAAACCAGATGATTGAGTTAGCTCCTAAAATGTAGGGAATTGACTCTGCATGGCCTAAATTCATGCATGCATAGTGCATCAAGTGGATAATGTGTCCTATATGACATATGTACACCAAAAGGAGATCACCAACATCATCCAATACTAGGAAAAGAGAAATACTACTAAGGTGGAGAAAGATTGGAGTATTAATTATCCTAACATAGTTAACTGAATCAATTCATGATTTCGATTTTTAAATGCAATGAGAAAACCATAACTAAATACTTAAAAATAAATATTGTGTTAAATTGTTCATCTTCTATTCCATTATAAGCTTAAGGATACAATAAAAGCATGAAAAGTTTAAATCCATGTTAAGCATAGTCTTCAAATGATGTGTTGTAGCTTCTTAATTTAACGAAAATTAATTATAAAATATAATATTTTTCTTTAAATTGAACGGTTATAAAATTTAATATAATTTAATATATAATAATTTGATTAGTATTTAATAATTTAATTTACCATTTTCTTCACTTCCTTAAATTTAACGGTTTCCATTTTTGAAGTTCTTTCTTAACTACACCAACTCCACCATCTTCCTTAATTATGACGAACTTTTTTCACTGTCTTCCTTTATTATGACGTACTTTTTTCACTGTCAGATGTAATTGCTAGTTAATTTTAAACCACAAACAAACTAATATGTTACATATATGATTTGGGATGTTTACAATGCCTACTTTGGTAGGTAGACATGATTGGATACGCTTTTAGGAGGTTCACAATGATTGCTTCGATTTATTATTAGAAAAAATAAACTAATATATAATTTCTTATAACCCCACAACTCTCTAGAAAAACAATATAAAACATGTCCATACTATTAAAACTTTGGTTATTTAACCCTTATGATAAAAGTATATGAATATCAATTATTAATAAAGGAAAACAAATATGCTAACGTAAATGTTATGGATGTACTCAAAACTAATGAATATCGAAAATCGAGCAAATGATATACATGGACTTTCTCAAAACTCGACATATATCACTTTTGATTATCCCCTAGCAAGCTCTAAAGAAGTGGATTGAGAAACCATCCATTCCTAGAGCCTTGTTTAGCTCAAGTCCCCATATGGATTCTATCACCTCCTCCTTGTTGAAATCCAAATTCTCTCCTTGAGTGATTAGTCCCAATATCTCTTGTAACATTCTTTGGGTTATCGTCTAACCTACCTACTCCTCATATATTAATAAGTCTCATAAGTGTTCAAAAGTGACCTTGTTTATCTTACCCATGTTGGTGAGTTCCGTTTAATTTTTATTATTTCTTTAACATGTTTCTCACATGTCTAGTTTTGTCTTGCTTGTGGAAGAATGTTGACATAACAGCTATCGATAGGGGTTCACTTCGCACTATTGTCAACAAACCCAACCAAACACCCTTAAGCATCGGCACAGAAAGGTTTTACCCTTTCCAGCAACACCCACGAAGTGAGTGAAGTCTCACCTGAGATGGTTAAGGGAGCTGCAAGAACCAAGTTTCCGCAGTGGGGAAAGGACATGTAAGCACTTCAACTTTATCGCACTAGAAACCAGAGATTTAGATTCGCATATATTTACACATTCATTATTCGCATATTCATCATTTGCATAAATAATACATAACAAACATTTGCATCAACATGGTTAAACTCATCATTCACATCAACAACAATTACCAGACCACAGAGTTTTAAACATATCGCAATTATTCACCGTCTAACATAGACAGAGACAAAAGATATAACCATAATCGAACATCTTCATGCATTCATCAAAATCTGCGGTATAACCTTCGCAGAAATAGTCAAAACATCTTATCGCAGATACAACACGGTTCAAAACAACTCATTCTCTGATTCAACTATGATCTAAGATCCCCTTAGTATTACAATGATACTCCTATTTATATGAAACTAAGTGGTTACAAAATGGTCCACATGACCTATTCTAACTAACTAAACCACTTTCGCAGTTTTTTCGGCTCCTTGTTCTCCACAAATGGACCTTTCTTCCACGGATGGTCCTTCTTCGCACTGTCAGCTTCCGCACTTTATGCAGACTAATACTGTGCCAACAGTCCCCCAACACAAACTTGTGGCTTACCCTAGAGCCACCTCAGTTGGACACCTCTGGTGCATTCACGTCCATCACTGTCGTAAACTTCTGAAGTTGTTCTTGATGTCTAGAGCTCGTTGTCATGTACTTCTCGAACTCATCCTCCAGTCTCTTGAAACCTTGATCATCTACCTCAAACTCATCCTCTAGTCTCTGGAAAACTTAATCATCTACCCCTTTTGTGCTTGCTCTTCTGCTTCAGGCTTGTTGTGATCTAGGGAAAAGTTCATCGACGTCGCCAAATTGTGAAACGGGCCAACTACTCTGTTGCATATGTTTTTCACATTTGACCATCCGCTAGTGGAGTTGGCATGCCTCCACTTCTGGTGTTGTGGTGGTCGCAGGGACCACGGTTCTTATAAATACTACCACACTCTTAGACATCTCAGGTGGGACCTTATCTCTATTCCTCCCAACTGTCTGCGTCACTTCCTTCACGGATTGTTCATGCACACTCGTCGTTCTTTCCCTTAGTGCACCTGGAGTGCTGCTGCTTGAAATGAAATGCGCCATTGAAACTATCTCACTTCCCTTTTCCACAACTTCCTAACCCTCTGCATCTAACTTACTGACTCGCATCATGCAGCTTACTGATTCCCCTCTTTGGACTCTCTTTACTTCGACTTGCATTCTTGAATCTCCACGCTAGTATTTATGCTTGTTCCTTGACACCTAATCATCATTTGCAAAATCTTTACCACAACCATCTGATTATGTCGTCATACTTCTCTGTCATCTGTTGGTGATGTTGATCCGCAGTAATCATGCTCGGATTGGACTCCTGTGTGCCAAACGTGCGAGGCATCGACGAGCGACCCAGTTGGGCATGCTTTCCACTTTTTCTCATCAATTTTTTTTACCCTGTGTTTCTTATCCTCTATGCGCCTGGTCATGGTGGTAGGGCTTCAACCGATTCCCGTTACTAGCTTTGGCAACAACATGCCATCTAAACTCTTCAACTCCATCGCACCTAAAACAAAATCTATTATGTAGGGACCCAACCAATGCATCTGTAACTTACCTGGGTGTTTTGCAAACTTAATGTCATATAGAAGAACCATATCTCCGCACTGAAAGTGCTTTGGTTTAACATGTCGGTCATGCCAAGCCTTATGCTGATCCTCTTCTACCTTCTGATGAAATCCTACGATGAACCAATCCTCATCGAGTTGTACCAATTGTGCCAATCGTTCTTCTAGTGCTCCGTCGTCGCTCATTCCTGTAGCTACTGCGATGCACAGACTGGGGACAATATACTCCATAGGAATTACAAATTCCTACCTGTAAACAAGCTTGAATGGGGTCTGGCCAGTCAAACATTTGCAAGTTGTGCGATACGCCCAAAGTATCGTAGGGATCTTCAAATCCCAATCATTCCAATTCGTGTTGCATATTTTTGTGAGCGCATGCTCCAAGATTTTGTTGAATTCCTCCACTATTCCATTTGCTTGCGGATGGTAAGGGGTGCTCTTCCTGTGTTGAATTCTAAATTCCTCTGTCATTGCTGCGATTGTTTGATTAACGAAATGAGTCCCCTGATCACTCATGACTATCTTCGGGCATCCAAACCTATTGACCACATTGTCGAAGATGAATCTTGCTTCAGTTGTGGCTGAGAAATCCTTCACCAGCGCAGCTTCTGCCCATCGCGTCAAATAGTCTATCGCAGTGATTACATAGTGCGGACCTGTTCTTTTTCCTGGTGGGTTGATGGGTTCCACGAAGTTAACTACCCATTTGTCAAAATCCTGCAGTGTCAATTGAGGTACTAGTGGCACGTCATCCCTTTGTGATGGCTTCCCTCTCTGTTGACATACATCACAGCTTTTGGCGTAGTATACAACATCTCCATGCATCATCAACCGCCATAGTCCTGCTCGAAGGATCTTCCTCGCAGTGGAACATCCTCCGTAGTGTCCTATGGAGATCCCATCATGAGCTTATGCTAAAATCCGTTCATGTTCATGCGGAAGGACGTATTGTCAAAGTATCTCATCAGGTCCCTGTTGCTTGGTTTTTCAACCAAGCATGTGCTAAAGATGCACCTATTAACTTGTAATAGCAGTTTCAATATAAAACAAAAAAAACTATGAATAAACTAAGATAATCTAAGCATGTGCAAATAAATAAAAAACTAGATTTCGAAACATAAGCAATAAGATCTATGGAAAAACAATAACTTGAAAAATATTTGGTTTTGTATTACCTCAAATGGTGAGGATGGTGGGTGTTGAGCAACTCCAAGGTTGAGAAGCTCCAATATCCAATGGTCTCTTCTTCTCCAAAGCTTCAATGGGATTCTTCAAACTCAAAATGGGAGGCAATGGCTCTCAAAGGGAATTTGGCAGCATAAGGATAGGATGAAATGTGGATGGAAAGCAAGGAGCCCCTATCACCTTTTTATAGTTTTTGGTGATGGGGAATACCATTATGGTTTTAAGGAACCAATGGCATTGGCCAACATGGTTTAGGTCTCTTTTTCCCTCTTTTTCCTTTATTGAATATTTTTATATTTTTATTCCCTTTTAATTTTTGGGAATTTTTGACCCTTTTTTAGGGTTTTTTTTGTGTTTTTTGAGGAAAAATATATATTTTGAGGGGAAAAAGGTGTATCGTGGTCTTTTTGGTAACCTTTTGATGGTTTTAGAGGCTCAAATGGTGGAAAAGTGGACAAATGGGTCATTTGAATAAGGGAATGAGCTAGTGAGCACTTTTTGGGTGTTAATAGATTGCCCCCTAATGTGTGAGGGCAGGAGCTCATCATATGGCCGATAGACATCATAGTTCTTTTGTCTTTTTCCTCGGGTTTGGAGAATAGAAGAGATTAGTTGGAGACTGGAGCAACGGCCCCTTGGAAGCTGCAAAAACTGAAAAAATACATGGCCTCAAAATGAATGAGGAATAGTCTGTGATTATGGACGAGGCAGGCATACCCATGCTCATATCAAGACATATACATAACAATTAGGCCCAAGAAGTGGGACCTGAATAATAGATAAAAAACTATTGGTACATCATAATGGTCCAGAGGGGACACAATGCTGGGACGTACTCATGGTCATACCATGACTGATCTTAATAAATGATACACTGGAATAAAGCAACAGCCGTTTCGAATAAGGTATTAGAAGGGTTGATGAACTGTTGAAGCTGAAGGTGTCCAACATCTGTAGGGTCTCAATGACTGTGAGTCAAGTCCTGAAGAGTATCTCTAACTGTGTACTCGAGGGAGTATAAAACTGGGGTACATTTGAATACTGTCGCCAAGCACAACCTGAATATCCATAGGAAAATGTAACTAGTTGTTTTCCTCGATTAGACTCTCAAATGTGGTAGAGTCCGGTGATATCCGGGGTCTTCAACAAATAATTGGAAGGACTGATACCCTGTACAAGTCTCAATGATGCGATTAAGGTGTTGAAGTCGAGCATTTGAGAAACAATCATTTGGAGAGGCACTGAGGACTCTTTTCGAAATGATCTGTAGGCACTCATCACAAATGGTGATGAGTCCAAGGCACAGGGACCTCTGGGTCTATCCTCTGGAATAGATTTTGTTGGCGTCGACAGAGGTGTTGATGTATATGTAACTGCGGAATGTATTTCATCTATGTATTTCATATATATTTATTGTGCCCTTATTAGAGATGTGTTATTCCTCTATAAGGAAGTGTCGTCATGTGGATTGACAAGTGTCGCAAGTGTGTGTACTTGCCGATGGGTTATTAGACCACCATGTGTGGGGTCGACCCTGAAATATATATATTATAATGTGGATGTACGTAGCTAGACAAGTCAGCCCCATAAGGTCACTGGGAAAACAGGTTAGTATAAATAGAGATCAAGTGATCTCTATTTAGATCATTCGGAAAAGTACATCTCTCTCACTCAGAAAGTGGTGCACTAGTGAGGAGGAGGATTATCTTCTACTAGGAGACTATCTCAGTGTATTTTGGTTGTACTTTGGTTGAGCCATTGCTCTCTCTATCTTTGAGGAAGTTGTGGGGTTTTTCACCTCAGGGTTTTCCCCACAGAAACTTTGTGTCTCTTGTCTCTTATGTTTTTTATTCTTGTGATGCTTGTCATACTTATTGTGATTTTCATGCATTGATATACTGTATATGTTATTCTCTCAGTCAAGATCCTAGAGTATTGTGAATTAATGCTCAAAATCTAACATGGTATCAGAGCTAACCTGAGAAGAAGACATTTTGCAGTGACGGAAACTTGAGTTTCTTGTTTATTGGGTTTCTCTCCACAGATTTTGGAAAAGCAATATAGTAGATTGACTCTACTCATCAAGGCGCATCTATCTGTCCAATCAGAATTCAATTCTGAGCTTTTTCAGATTTGGCCCTATAAATTAGGGTTTCCACAAAAATAGGAATTTCTGAAATCTGAAGACATAGCTGGAAGCTCCTTGCAAAAATCGAAGTTTAGAGCTTTGGATCAAGATTTTTGGCTAGGTAGATCTCCGGGAAACTCAAACCCTAATTTAGGGCTCTCCCTAGTGAACCCGGGAGGACAAAAAGACAAATCTGAAGGGTAAAGCTTTGCTGATCTCAAATTCTGAATGCACCTGGCTGATCAGCTCATCAAGGTGCATCTTTCTATCCTTTCAGAAATTTGAAATTCACATTTTGAATTTTTAGGGTTTTTCCAACAAACCCTAATCCAGGACCAGATCCAATTTTCAGCATTTCAAGTGGTAAGACCTAAATCTTTTCTATTTCCATTTGAAGTACTCTTTAAGATGTCTCACCACACCAAGCTTGAGGATAAGCTTGAAGGGGATAATAACTTCTGAGCTTGGAAGTATAGGATTGAGTTAATCCTGGAAGAGAATGAGTTGGACTCATATATAAAAAAAAGACATCCCTATCCCAGAGGATGAAGATGCTAAAGTATTGCATAAGAAGAACTTGGTCAAGGCAAAAAGAATCATTTCTGATTCTATCAAAGACCATCTCATACCCCATGTGTCTTCTCTAAACACACCCAAAGATATGTTTGACTCTTTGACCAAGCTATTTGAAAGGAAGAACATAAATCGGAAGATGACCCTACGGAACCAATTGAAAGAGGTAAAGTTTCAGAATAGAGAAACCATTCAATCTTATTTTTCAAGAGTCTCCCAGATCAAGGAACAACTAGAAGCAGTGGATGAAATGGTAGAGAATGGTGAAGTTGTCATGACCACTCTGAATGGCTTACCTAGGTCATGGGACTCCTTCATTCAAGGAATCTGTGCAAAAAAGAAGTTGATTTCCTTCAGTAGACTACGGGAAGAATGCTCACAAGAAGAAGCAAGGCTTGTGGCACGAGAAGAAAAGATGGGGAATGAAGATCAAGCTCTGATAGCTCACACCAAGAAAGGGAAGTCCAAGAGAGAGCCATCTCACTCCAAGAAATCTTCACATCACTTCAAAGAAAGAAGAATATGCTTCACCTATAATGAGAAAGGACATATTGCCATAAATTGTCCCAAGAACAAGAAGGACAACAACAACTCCAACAAGAAGAAGAAGGGCAGCAAAAGAAGGTTTCATGCTCATGCTGCCGAGGATGACGAACCACCCAAGAAGAAGGCTAGGGAAGAAAGTGATGATAACTCATCAAGTGAAGAAGAGTATGTTCTGATCTCTGCTCTCACAGGTACCATCTCCCATGGTTGTAATGATTGGTTGATTGATAGTGGGGCTTCCAAACACATGACTAGGTTTAAGAAATCTTTTTTGAATCTATCTGAACATGAATCACCCCATAAGGTGAAACTTAGGGATGATTATTAATACCCAATCAAAGGAAGCAGTGAAGCCTCCTACAACCTAGATTCTGGAAAATCTTTGAAGATGAAAGAAGTTCTTTATGTACCTGGGATCAAGAAGAACTTACTCTCCATCTCTACATTGGATGCAAAAGGCATGAGGGTTGCATTTGTGGATGGCCAAGTCCTAATGTGGCCAAAGGGAAAGAATATAGATGATGCAGTAGTGATTGGAGAGCAAGAGGGAGGTTTGTATAAATTGAAGGGACAACCTGAACATGCCATGGTACATGAATCCATGGAGCCAAGTGAACTTTGGCATAGAAGACTTGTTCATATGCACTGTAGAGCACTTCCAATTGCAAGCAAGGCTGTAGAGGGTCTTCTTGAAATCAAGACCAAACATGAAGGTGTTTGCAAAGGATGTGCAAAAGGTAAGAACATTAAGACGGCTTTCCCAAGCAGTGAAAGAAAGGCAAAAGACATCCTAGAAATCATCCACTCAAATGTATGTGGTCCTATGTCATCCAGTTCTCTAAGTGGTTATGTTTACTATGTCTCATTTATTGATGACTTTTCCAAGAATACTTGGGTCTACTTCTTGAAGAACAAAGATGATGTACTTGATAAGTTCAAGGAATTCAAAACCTTGATGGAGAATCAAACTGACAAGAAGATCAAAACATTCAAATCCGACAATGGTGGAGAATTCACCTCAGGTGACTTCAAGAAGCTTTGTAGTGATTCAGGGATTAAGAGGGAGTTGACTGCTCCTTACAATCCACAACAGAATGGACTTGCAGAAAGGAAGAACAGAACAATCATGGAAGCAGCAAGAGCAATGCTCCATGACCAGGATCTGTTAGGATATTCCTATACTCCATCCTAGTCCCACCAGTATTTTGATCATTTACATTTTCAGTCATGCATGCACCTTTTAGGGTTTGCATGCATTCTAGGGTTTGCATGCATTTTGCATGCATCCCAGTCATCAGTCCAGCACCTAGCCCTCAGTTAGCCAGCCCCCAGGAGCTTCTCACTATTCAGTTTTAGCCCTCCAGTTTCTTAATGCACCCTTCTTCCTTGATTTTAGGGAGAAACTCGCCCTCCTTCACCTACCAGTCCAGTTGTCACTCAGTTACAGTCAGTTACACTCAGTTACACTCAGTTACAGTCAGTTACACTCAGTTACATTCAGTTACACTCAGTTACATTGAGTTACACTCAATTACATTGAGTTACACTCAGTTACACCTACCAAAGTTAGTTTGACTGGTGGTTGACAGTTACTTGAGCATTGATGACTCCACTGATGATGATGAAGACTTCCAGTTGCGCTCCGATGATCATGAGGACACCTAGTTGTGCTCCGATGACACTCCAGTGATCCTTTGATCACTCCATGAAGGCTCATTCGAATTGCCACCTTAGACATTCAAATTCCTCATGCATTGTATTATTTATATGTCCATTTGTGATTAATAATTCAGTATGATCAAAGTATTATTGCTTCTATCTAAGTTCTACTGTACCATATTATTCTGTTGCTCATTATACTGCATGTATCACTCTTCTTCTATTTTCTTGCTTAATCATAATTATTCTCTTGTGAGATACATCATCTCTTAGATCTGCTGTGAGGATTTTCACATGGTATCAGAGCATGTTGAGAGAATTGTTTATCTCCATTCTTGAGAGTTTTTTTTGCAGGTTATTACCAAGATTTCGAGTTCAGCAGTTGCAGCAGTTTCTGCATTTTTGCAGCAGTAGCAGTTGCAGTTATTCTATATTGTTTTTGCAGGTCTTCTACAACTTCAATGAATTTAGAAGAAATTACTCCTCTTTCTCCATTCAACTATGATGAATGGAAACCAAGAATGATAGCATATTTGAAGAGCCATGATCTCTTTGATTGCTATTTTGAAAGAGAGTTCGAATCCTCTACAAAGAAGATTAAATGGTTGAATAAAGGTGACATGCACATTGGAAGAATGAAGCTTACTATGACTGATTACATATTGTACCTGACCATCTTTGATATTGAAACTCCAAAAGAGTTATGGGCTCATCTGGATGAAAGATTCGGCAAAAAGAATGATGGATTTGGTCCAAATCCCTTCAAAAGCAAGCAAGTTGATGCATTCGCTCCACTTGATGGTTTCTCAGATCATGATGCATTCACTCCTCCTGATGGTCTCTCAGATCATGTTGCATTCGCTCCCCTTGATGATCTCTCAAATCATGAACCAGTATCATCTCATATTGAAGTTGTTGACAAAGAACTTGCAGATTCTCCGCTCATGCTCAAACTTTCTTCTCTTTCTGTGCCAGTTCACACTCTAGATATTGCAAAAGGTCCTAAATCCTCTCTTGCACCAGAGTTTGTTGGTTTGCATCATGATCACATGATTATTTCGGAGGTAACATCAGCTATTGGAGGTAATGCATTCGCTCCTCTTCAACAAACATCTCTTATTTACTACTATATGATCATTAGCACATGCTTTCAGAAGGTTATTGAAGAATATGGCCATTGCCACCCGCTTGAGATAATTTCTCATGCATATGATAGTTTTGATCTCACCCTTGCTGGTTCAAAGGAGATCTCAAGAAACTGTTTTGAAAGTCTTAAATCTAATTTTGATTTCAAGCAAACATGTAATAGTTCTTTTTGGCATAATCTCACCCATGGTGGTTCGAAGGAGAAGACAAAGGACTATATGCACATTCAAAAATTTGATCCTACCTCAGCTGATTCGAATCATAGGTTCAAGGATCATTCTAATACTGTTGGATTTTTTCTCATCACATTCGATCTAAAGAGCAAGTACAAGCACATGCTTTTTGAGCATGATCCACTTCTTCCCAAGAAGAAGATACCTCCAGACATATGACCAAGCATCACACATGCTTGAGTTTGGAGCTTTTATTTTTTATGTGTGCCTTACAGTCTATTTTTTGAGGAGGGGGTATGTTTCCCATGAAATTTTCCCACTTCCTTGGTTTATTGATTGTTATTATTCATTGTATTGGGTGACCTTTGGCCTTAGTTACCAGGGCCCAGGATGGATTAAGGGGGGGTGTTAGGATATTCCTATACTCCATCCTAGTCCCACCAGTATTTTGATCATTTACATTTTCAGTCATGCATGCACCTTTTAGGGTTTGCATGCATTCTAGGGTTTGCATGCATCCCAGTCATCAGTCCAGCACCTAGCCCTCAGTTAGCCAGCCCCTAGGAGCTTCTCACTATTCAGTTTTAGCCCTCCAGTTGCTTAATGCGCCCTTCTTCCTTGATTTTAGGGAGCAACTCGCCCTCCTTCACCTACCAGTCTAGTTGTCACTCAGTTACAGTCAGTTACACTCAGTTACACTTAGTTACACTCAGTTACACTCAGTTACACTCAGTTACATTCAATTACACTCAGTTACACTCAGTTACATTGAGTTACACTCAGTTACATTGAGTTACACTCAGTTACACCTACCAGAGTTAGTTTGACTGGTGGTTGACAGTTACTTGAGCATTGATGACTCCACTGATGATGATGAAGACTTCTAGTTGCGCTCCGATGATCATGAGGACACCTAGTTGTGCTCCGATGACACTCCAGTGATCCTTTGATCACTCCATGAAGGCTAATTCGAATTGCCACCTTAGACATTCGAATTCCTCATGCATTGTATTATTTATATGTCCATTTGTGATTAATAATTCAGTATGACCGAAGTATTATTGCTTCTATCTAAGTTCTACTGTACCATATTATTCTGTTGCTCATTATACTGCACGTATCACTCTTCTTCTATTTTCTTGCTTAATCATAATTATTCTCTTGTGAGATACATCATCTCTTAGATCTGCTGTGAGGATTTTCACAGGATCTACCTATGCATCTATGGGCAGAAGCAGCTAGAACAGCTGTATATGTGCAGAACAGAACACCCCACAAGATATTGGACAACAAGACACCAGAAGAGATCTTTTATGGTAAGAAACCTGAAGTCAGCCATCTCAGAATATTTGGTTGTCCAGTATTCACTCATGTCCCAAAGGAAAAGAGGACCAAACTAGATCCTTCAGGAAAGAGGGGTATCTTTGTGGGTTACAGTGAAAGCTCGAAGGCTTACATAATATACTTTCCAGGGTTCAAGAAGATTGATGTCAGCAGGGATGTGACATTTGATGAGAACTCAACATTCATGAAATCAAGGAAGGCACCGATCGAAGTTTATGAAGAACCTAAGGAAACTAGATTTCAAGACACTACCATGACTGAAGCAGTTCCAGAAGTTGTTCATGAGTTTGAAGATCCGCAAGAACCTGTAGATCCACCCCATGAGGATAACTCTCACAAGAGGAAACCTGCATGGGCTAGAGAGCTCATTCAAGATGCAAAAATATTTGGCATTCCAGAAGAGGAACACAGAGCAAAGAAGAGAACCAGATCACATACCATCTATGTTGCTTTACTCTATGACATTATGAACAAAGAGCTTTCCAGTTATGAAGAAGCAGCGAAAAAAAAAGAATGGAAGGATGCCATGGTTGAGGAATATCAATCAATAATGAAGAATGATGTTTGGGATGTTGTCCCAAGACCTAAAGAGAAGTCTGTTGTGACTTCCAAACGGATTTACAAAATCAAGCATGCTGCAGATGGTAGTGTGGAAAAATACAAGGCAAGATTCGTAGCTCATGACTTCTCTCAGAAAGAGGGAATAGATTATGAAGAAACTTTTGCACCTGTAGCCAGGTATACTTCCATCAGAACAGTAGTTGCCCTGGCTGTAGTGATGAAATGAAAAATACACTAGATGGATGTCAAGACTGCTTTCTTGAATGGTGTAGTTGAAGAAGAAGTATATGTGGAGCAACCACTCTGTTTCGAAATACATGACAGGGAGTCATATGTGTGCAGATTAAAGAAAGCCTTGTATGGCTTGAAACAAGCTCCCAGAACCTGCTATGATAGAATGGATAGTTTTCTATCTAGTTTGGGCTTTACCAAGAGTAAAGCGGATTCCAACCTTTACTACAAGGTTGAAAAAGGGAATCCTGTGTTTCTACTCATGTATGTGGATGACTTATTTGTAATAGGAGATGACAGATTGATTGCAGTTACTAAGAGGAAGCTTTCTATTGAGTTCGACATCAAAGATTTGGGAATGATGCATTATTTCCTAGGTATGGAGGTGTGGTAGAGTGCAGGTGGGATCTTCCTTGGTCAAGGGAAGTACACAGTAGATATCCTGAAGAGATTCGGGATGATGGATTGCAAGGCCATGGCCACACCTATGGCATTGAATCTGAAGCTTCTATGCGATGCTTCATCTGAGCCAGTTGATGTCTCTATGTATCATCAGATGATTGGGTCCTCGATGTACCCGACGAACACAAGACCGGACATTTTCTTTGCTATGAACACATTGAGCTAGTTCCTGACGAATCCGAGGAGTGTTCACCTGGTTGCTGTAAAGCATGTTCTGAGGTACCTGAAGGGTACAGTGGATTATGGGCTCAAGTATGAAGCAAATCAAAAGTTTAACCTGCAGGGTTATGTTGATTCAGATTGGGCTGGCAGTGCTGCAGATAGGAAGAGCACATCTGGGTGCTGCTTCAGTATGGGATCAGGTGTGATCTCTTGGTTTAGCAGGAAGCAGTCCTGCATAGCACTGAGTACAGCTGAGGTAGAGTATGTTCATCTAGTTGTGAGGCAGTATGGCTATAGAAGCTACTGTCTGAGTTATTTGATCTCCCGTTGGATGCTATTGGTATCTTCTGTGATAACCAGAGTTGTGTGAAGCTGTTCGAGAATCCACTGTTTCATGATAGGTCAAAACACATAGAGATCAAATATCACTATATCAGGGATATGGTGTAGAGAGGATCTGTGAAGCTCCTGTATGTTGCGACGGACGAGCAGATTGCAAATGTGCTGACGAAGCCACTAGCCAGGGTGAAGTTCGAGTACTTCATGGAGAGGCTTGGTGTTCTTCAGATTGAGGACACTTCGAGGAAGAAGTGATGGACACATTTTTTGAATCCACTCCAAGCATGTTGGAAGGAGGATCCTTCACATGGCTGTGGATGTAAGCGCTGGATGATGAGCATCAGGATGATGTTCTAGTTTCTGCTTTGTATGATCAATTGGATCATTTATGTGTATATGTATGTACGCATCATGTTGGATGCTGGATATGATCAGTTGGATCATTTATATGTATGTACGCATCATGTTAAATGTTGGATATGAGCAGTTGGATCATTTATATGTATGTACGCATCATGTTAGATGTTGGATATGAGCAGTTGGATCATTTATATGTATGTACGCATCATGTTGGATGCTACATATGATCGGTTGGATCATTTGTATGTATTTTGTATATGCATCATGATGGATGCTTGGACCATGTATCTGTATATGTATCAGGTGGATACATTGTATGATCAGGTAGATCATGTATGTTGATGGATACATTGTGTGGATCATGTATCTATGTATTAGATGGATAAACTGTGTATGATGATATGTATCAGGTAGATACTTGGTGTGCATCAGATGGATGCATTGCATGATCAGGGTGATCGTGGATGACGAGCTTCTTCAGATGACATGCAGCAGGATGTTGTAGTGATGATGATCAGGATGATCATGTGTACATCAGGATGATGTATGATGAGTATCAGATGATACTTTGTGGCCGTGGATCAGGTTGTGCAGATGAGCATGTCTGGGAGATCCTATAGGTCGGAGTTGCGTACCCATAATAGCCTGGGATGCTCTTTCGAGACATTGCTCTGGAAGGACATGTAATTTGTGCCCTGGGAGATCTTCAGATCGGAGTTGTGTACCCGTAACATCCTGAGATGCTCTTGCGAGGTTTTTTCCTATGGCATATAATTTGCTCCTGGGAGATCTGGACAGGATGAAAAAGGCCTCAGATGCTTCAGCCAGGTTTTGCCATGACCACATGTAATTTGCTCCTGGGAGATCTAGACAGGATGAAAAAGGCCTCAGATGCTTCAGCCAGGTTTTGTGGTGGACCACATGTAATGTGCTCCTGGGAGATCCGACAGGTAGAGCTTTGTGCTCGTAACAGCCTGGGATGCTTCAGCCAGGTTTTGTGGTGAGATCACATGTAATGTGCTCCTGGGAGATCCGATAGGTAGAGCTGTGTGCTCGTAATAGCCTGGGATGGTTCAGCCAGGTTTTGTGATGGGTCACATGTAATGTGCTCCTGGGAGATCCAATAGGTAGAGCTGTGTGCTCGTAATAGCCTGGGATGCTGCAGCCAAGTTTTGTGACACACATAATAAGTCCAGAGAATTCCACAGTATGGCCAGTGATGATGAAAACCTACAGGAGGTGGGCCTACATCCAGTATGAAAAAGGACTGGCTCTGTAGAACTTCCTATGACGAGTAGAGTCAGAGATTGGTTGAGATAGCAGCAGCAGTGATGATGACGATGACGATGCATTGATGAAGATGATCAGGAGGAGAAGACTTGTCTAGCAGATCTGTGTCGAGAAATACCTTCCTAGTTAAGAGGGAGTGTTGATGTATATGTAACTGCGTAATGTATTTCATCTATGTATTTCATATATATTTATTGTACCCTTATTAGAGATGTGTTATTCCTCTATAAGGAAGTGTCATCATGTGGATTGACAAGTGTCTCAAGTGTGTGTACTTGCCGATGGGTTATTAGACCACCATGTGTGGGGTCGACCCTGAAATATATACATTATAATGTGGATGTACCTAGCTAGACAAGTCGGGCCCATAAGGTCACTGGGAAAACATGTTAGTATAAATAGAGATCAGGTGATCTCTATTTAGATCATTCGAAAAAGTACATCTCTCTCACTCAGAAAGTGGTGCACTAGTGAGGAGGAGGATTATATGCTACTAGGAGACTATCTCAGTGATTTTGGTTGTACTTTGGTTGAGCCATCGCTCTCTCTATCTCTGAGGAAGTTGTGGGGTTTTTCACCTTAGGGTTTTCCCCATGGAAACTCTGTGTCTCTTGTCTCTTATGTTTTTTATTCTTATGATGCTTGTCATACTTATTGTGATTGTCATGCATTGATATACTGTATATGTTATTCTCTCAGTAAAGATCCTAGAGTATTGTGAATTAATGCTCAAAATCTAACAAGAGGGAGACCGACAACTACCAAAGAAATGATGTTTCCTTGATAGGAGCACGAGGTGTATAACTGAAGTGTGATAGTATTGATGGTAGGACTGATATACTGTGAGGATGGGGAACAACTAGGGTCATAGAGTGGGTGGACTCAAATTTACTTTGTTCAGAGCATGATGCTATGGTTGACCTGGAAGCATAAGAAACTGACTTGTAGGTGTGGGGATCATAGCTTAAAGGATCAAGGGTATGTATTGCAAACTGGAGTGAATATGGGGGTACAAGTTGATGGATGCTTTTGGGAGACTCTCAGGGTGACATACTGTAGAATGCTCTGAACAAAGGCGACCATACTGGGGAAGCTTGCTTATGAGAAGATATGATCTGTTGTGTCACCGAAAAGCATCGTTGGGTCCTTCTTCGTAGTTTTAATGAGCTCCAAGAAGAGATAAAAATGTGCTCTGAAATGGTACTATCCTGTGGATTTATGTGAGCCCAGGATTGTTCATGATCATGAGTGCCTTCATTTTTAAGGAGTCTGAAAACGATAAGAAGACTCTGAATTAGTGGAGGAGTATTGTCCTGTGGATTTGTATGAGCCCAAGATGGTGATTGCTCATGGTTGCTTTCATTTTTTGAGAGTCTGAAAGCGATAAGTAGACTCCATTGGTGTTATTTTTATATGTTAGTCTCCAAGGCCCGAAAAAGGATAAAATGATGCTGATGGAGAACTCTTCTAGCCGATGTGACTAGAGTATTCCTTCTTCGTAATTAGTCTACAAGGTCCGGAAAATGGGTAAACTTATACTAGGTAGACGCCCTTTCAAATACTTTTTAGCGAGCATGAAAGGAAGCAAGGTTGCTCGGCGATATTTTCATTGTTTTAGGAGTCATAAAAGAGCTTAAGAGAAACTCCCTAAGTGCCTTTTTCATAAAGGAATTGCTCAGCTCAAAAAAGGGGTAAAATTATACCAAACAAAAAGGTATTGGTGAGAGCGAGGAATGATCTCGAGCATCGTCATGAGCACGGAAAACTGAATCTGACGACATAAAGATCGTAAAAAATGGGCAACGGTCGATGTGGCATGCAAATCGAGGTGATGAGTGGCATTTTGAAAAAATGCCTGAAAATTATGGGGGTGAGAGCGAGAAATGGTCTCAAGCATCATCACAAGCGTGGAAAACTGAATCCGACGAGATAAAACTTGTCAAAAATGGACCACGGTCGATGTGGCACATAAACCAAGGAGAGGAGGGGCATGGAAAAAATGCCCGAAAAAACTGGTGGTGACAACAAGAAATGATCTCAAACATCGTCACGAGTGCGGAAAACTAAATCCGGTGATATAAGACTCGTAAAAAATGGACGACGACCGAAGTGGCATGCAAATCGAGGCAACTAGGGGCATGGGAAAAAATGCCTGAAAAAACTGGAGGTGAGAGCGAGAAATGGTCTCAAGCATCATCACGAGTGCAGAAAACTGAATCCGGCAATATAAGACTTGTCAAAAATGAACGACGGCTGATGTGGCATGCAAATCGAGGCAAGGAGGGGCATGGAAAAAATGCCTGAAAAATGGACTTGGTGGAATCGAGAAAAGGAGTGGACTATCATGAAGTTCTCGTCGTGCTGATTCCAACAGTGCCAATAGTTTGAAAAACGGACATCGTATGGTGTCGGAATGGTTGTTTGAAAATTGTTAAATTCCTATAAATAGCAAGTGGGCCCAATGTGACAAGTGTCATTTTCACTGTTGAGTTTCACAAAGTAATTGAGGTGGTCAGAGCATTTTCTCGATTTGTGGGATATTCGACCATTGGTTTTTTATTCTGCGAGTTTCAGGTAAGCCTATGAGCCTTAGCCTTTTCAATTATTTCCTTTCTGGTTAGCGGCGGGCCCCCGAAGGCCGCATAATTCCACTTTGGCTTTCCAACGTGGAATATCACGTGTTTCGGCTCATTTTCCGCGATGCACATCGCGGGTATTGGCTTGATAGCCACGATGTGCATCGCAGGTTTTGGGTTGACAGCCGCGATGTTCATTTCGGGTTGGCAGCCACGATGTTCATCGCGGCTTTCGAGCTAACAGTCGCGATACGCATCGCAACTGTGGGGCTGATACCTGCGATGTGCATCGCGGCTTTGAAGCTGAAAGTCGCGATGGGGTTTTTTTTTTGAGAAAAAAATTTTTGTTTCTAAAAATTTTCCTTTGTTTTTTGGTAGGATGCTAAGGAGGCCTCTAGTGTCGTGGCGGGAGAGAGAGATAGATGTGGGATTGATGGGTCAGATTCATGATGACCCGGGTGTGCGGGTAGCCTTGGCTGAGGGTGGACTCCTAAAGTTCACTCAGGTTCCTCTTATGCGTTCAGTCAAAGCTCTGCTGAACAAATTGGTGGATTTCTGGGTTCCGGGAGAGGGTGCATTCATGGTGCAGGGTGAGTGACTAGAGATCACATTGAGTGATGTTTATTTCCTTACTGGCTTGCCCCGTTTGGGGGAGATTGGGGAGTTGCAGCCGAGGATTACGGCTGGTTTGGACATAGAGGATCTGCTAGAGAGATTCTGTGTTCCTGGGGCTCGTACACAGAACAACACCCTGAGTATTTCAGACCTGCGGGAGCCGACGATGCAGGCAGTGGGGGCTTGTGTTTTGCGGGTGCTTGGTGCACAGGCACCACATCGTTTGTCTGGGGGGCAAACGATGATGGTAGACCATGTTCTGAGAGGGACTTACTTTGCCTGGGGTTAGATGTTTTTGGCCTGTGTTCGACAAGAGCTGGACAAGGTCAGTCGGGAGGGAGGGGAGTTTAGCTATGCCTCCTTCCTCTATTGTTTTTTTTTTTTAGCAGGTCCCTACTTTGCGGCCCCGTGTGCCGGTGTGGGATGGGTTGAGGAGTGAGCCGCGGATGGTGCGGTGGGGGGAGATGATGCCCCGGGGTGGTGGTGGGATCCGGCGTTTCTTTTCTACAGATATGTATGAGAAGTGGGAGCAGATACCCGTACTTACTGATGATTAGCCATATGCTGGTATGGACTTCCGAGGAGATTCGGAGATGCCTCGGGCTTAGGGACAGGCCTAGGGTCTAGACGGTATGTCTTTGTTTTTGGTTCTCTGTTATATCATGTTTAGATGTTTTTGTTTTGAGTATAGCTAGAGATATTTTATGATATTGACTTGGTTCATTTGTGTGATTGTGCAGATATTGATCTGAGGCCACCAGCTGATCATATAGGCCGTCAGGGACAGATGATGGTGGTGGTACCTCCACCTGTAGTGGTACCGCCTCCTTGTGCTCGAGGAGTTGTGCGTCCTCGAGATGATGCCCTAGAGGGAATACGTGAGACTTTGGAGGGGCTTCTAGTGGGAGCACCAAAGGAGGGTTGGAGGGATTTGGACCATCCTACTATTGAGCGTTGTTTCGATGTGCCCCATGAGTAGCAGTCTATCCTGCTCAGAGTAACTGTTGTGATGGCCGAGAGGAGGGCTCGGGATCAGTATGATCTAGAGGAGCCAGCGGAGGAGGAGCCAAAGGATCCTGGGGATCACGATGATTAGGTGATCTTGTACTTGCCCCCAAATGCTGATGAGCAAATGGGGGTGATTTTGTTGATACACATTTTGTACGGCTGGTGTATTTTTTGTATATTTTGGGTGTTGAGGGCACTCTTGACATTATGACTTTTATGATGATATTGATATATATATATATATATGTTTTGGTATATCATCGTGTATGCACGTGGATGTACATCTTGTCTTGATTATATTTTGTTGCACGTGGATGCAATTGTAGTTTGTTTATTTGCCCGTGGAGGCATATGTTATGCATGTGGATGTAATGTTTAGATTTATTTGTATGCCCGTGGTGGCATATGTTATGCACGTGGATGCAATGTTTTGATTTTTTGTACGCCCGTGGAGGCATATGTTATGCACGTGGATGCAATGTTTTAATTTTTTCTACGCCCGTGGAGGCATATGTTATGCACGTGGATGGAATGTTTTGATAAGTTTATAATACCTATGTGATGCATGTCGTGATGTCCTACATGTTTTGGTTGACGTGCCAATCTAGAATGTTGTTAACCATTTGGTCTGCTACAGTGTTATGATTTCTTGGGACATAAGTGAAAGAGATGGATTCAAAATGTTGAATCATTTGTTTTGTGCACAGGAATTTTCTAAATAGATAGGGATCACATACCTGATAATAGTTGTTGAGATGGGAAACAAGGAGTTGGGATTCCAGGAAAACACAAAGGTGACTTATGCCCATTTGGAGAGCGGCGGCGAGGAGACTGGTCACGGCATCGTACTTAGCTTGGTTGTTTGTGGCAGCACCTATACACACTCCGTTGAGGTGGATCAACTCATGTAAAGGGGAATAAAATACCCAAGCTGCTGACGCGAGATTTGGAGACCAACGACTTGCGCCATCGGCAAAGCTGATGTGGTAGAGTGGAACAAGATCCATCTGTGTTCATGCAGGAAAGAATTGAAATGTAAGGTTTCGAGAATTTACCATGAAAAAATAAAAAAACTGTACAATATGGACTATGGTGTCCAAGAGTTTTTATGGGTAGAATCTTTTGAGGTACAACCCGTTACGGGGGTTGCGCATGGGATTGCCTTCCGAATCAGTCAAAATGTATGCTCCATGTTCAAGGCAAGTGTGTATGATATATGGGCCTTGCCACATAGATTAGAACTTTCCTTTGCCTGTTTTGTCATGGGCTTGATCGTAAACAAGGACCAGGTCTCCTTCACTAAATGCTCGTGGGTGAACATGTTTATCGTAATGGAGTTTAGATCTGTTCTTCGCGGCTTCGATTGTTTGGAGAGCTACACGACGGTCTTCATTGGCCTGCTCTAAAAGAAGTATACGTTCTTCAATTAGTGACGTATCGTGGAGAAGTTCTATGGAAATTTGTAATGTTGGTATCTGGCATTCAATGGGGAGGACAGATTCCACACCATGAACTAAATGGAATGGGGTAAATCCAGTGGTGGTTTTGGTCGACATGCGATAAGCCCGTAATGTGGTAAAAATCATGTGATGCCAATTGGATTTATGTTTGTCGACAGTGCGTTGGAGGATGGTCTTCAAAATTTTGTTAACAGCTTCGACTTGGCCGTTCCCTTGGGGGTAGTAGGCGGAGGAGAAATGATGTTCAAATTTAAGCAGTATGGACAATTCTCTCTAAATGGAGTCTTTGAAGTGAGATCCGTGGTCTGAGACAAGTTGTTTTGGTACTCCGAAACGAGCAATAACATGGTTGAGGAAAAAACGGGCTGTAGTGTCGACTTTGCAATTGTAAGTAGGCATGGCTTCCGCCTATTTGGTGAAGTAATCAATAGCCACAATAATTCTTTTGTGGTCGCCACTGATGTGGGATTTCAATCCATGAAGTTGATGGCCCATTTGGAAAATGGTCCAGCAGTGACAACTGGATGAAGGGCGGTGGGGGGGTTCTTGCCTTTGGGGCAAAGAGCTAGTAGTTTTGGCATTGTTTGACTACTGTGATACAATCAGTGAATAATGATGGCCAAAAATAACCTATGCAGATTACCTTTTGGGCGGTATCCATTCCAGAGAAATGGCCGCTGCATGCACCGCTATAACAGTCGTTAAGGACTTGTTCTGCTTCGTCTTGGGAAAGGCACCATCTTAAGATTGTATCGACGCCACGTCAATAGAGGACATCACCCAAGAGGAGATAACGGGGGGCATGGTGACGGATGCGACGGCGTCCGTCACGGTCGATGTTGGGTCGAAATTTCTATGTGTGGAGGTATACCAAAATGTCGCCATACCAAGGGTCGTCAGACGAGATGATGAACAAATGTTCGTCGATTATATCAGTATGGATGGTTGGTGATGATGTCGATGATGGTAAGTCCATAATGAGTTGAGCGAGTGCTAATGCTTTGGTGCTCTTCGGGGTTTTAAAAGTGAGGTCATATTCTTGTAATATAATCACCCATTTAGCAACATGGCCTTGTAGAAGGCGACGATTCAAGAGATATACCATTGGATTGGAATTTGCCACAACTGTGGTATGGCTGAGGAGAATGTAATGTCACAACTTTTGTAGTGAAAAGACGACGGTGAGGGCCATTTTCTCTTCATGTGGGTAGCACAGCGGTGGGCCTGACAAGGTCTGTCTCACATAGTAAATGATGTGTTCTTGATGAGCGGAGTCTTCTTAGATGAGTACTCCAGAAACGGCGTAATCTGATGCCGAAATGTAAAAGGTAATGTCTCTTGTGAAATCTGGTGGGGAAATCAATGGGGCGCTGGTAAGTGATTTTTTTAGATCTGTGAAAGCTCCTTCTGCTTGGTTTTCACATACGAAGCAGGTATGAAGACGTAGCAAACGAAGGAAACCATGTACAGTGGTGGCATAGTCTGGGACAAAATGACGAAGCAAGTTGGATTTCCCTTGGAGGCTTTGAAGCTGTCTTAATGTATGTGGCGATGGAAGGTCCACTATGGCTTGAACGTTTAGAGGGTCAACGATGATCCCTTTTTCTGAAATGAAAAACCCTAGTAGGCGACCTGCTGGAATGAAAAAGACACACTTGAGTGGGTTCAAGCGGATGTTGTATTTTTGACAATGCAAGAAAACTTGTCGAAGGTCGTCTAAATGGTCAGATCGTTTCTTAGATCGAGCGGTGAGGTTGTCTAGACAAACTAATATGATTTTATGCAGATCGTGAAAGCAATAAGTCATGGCACGTTGGAAAGTGGCTCCGGCATTCTTGAGACTGAAAGGCATGACGCGATAGGTGAAGGTGCCCCATGAGGTAGTAAAAGAAGTTTTGTATTGATCTTTTTTACGGATTTTGATTTGGTTGTATCCGGAGAAACCGTCCATAAAAGAAAGTACCTCATGTCCTGCACACTCATTGATTAGTTGGTCAATAAATGGTGTGGGGAAGTTGTCTTTGGGAAAAGCTAGGTTGAGGTCACGGAAGTCAGTACATACGCAGATGGTGCTGACTTTCTTGTTGACTGGTACTGGGTTTGAAACCCAGGTGGTGTATGCAATAGGGTATATAAATCCTGCTACTCGAAGCTTCTCGATTTCTGCTTTGACAGTTGGAAGCTTAGACAGGTGAATGGGATGTTGTTTCCGGCGGACACGTGATATGTTAGGCCAAGTGTCTATGTGATGTTCTACTATGGTAGTATCAATACCAAGCATCTCGGTATAAGACCAGGCGAAGAAATCTCGAAATTCTTAGAAGAGTTTCTTATAACCTTGGGTTTCTTTCTCAGTGCATGAAGCGCCCAAAGAGATAAGCTCAAGTTTTTCGGGGTTGGTGGAGATGTCAATTTTTATAATGGGCGAAATGTTAGCCATGTTACCTTCTTCGAAGGATTCTGGAGCTGGTATTGGATCTTTGAACCAATTGACCTTGGTTGGTAAGAAGTCCTTCGATTCAACAGATAGTTGGTTTGCCGCGGTGGACGTAGACACTTTAGGGAGGAAGTATGATCGATGGTGCATATCATCCCAAGGGTAGTCCGGTGCAGTGAGTGTTTCTAGGATTTCTTCATCAGTACGGAAGTAGTGTTCCATTAAATGAATTGGTTCGGGTTTATAGGTAGTTGAAATCATATAAATGGTATTGATTTCTTCTAAATGGGAAGGTTCTGGGGGAAATATTTCCTCAATAAATGGTGGGGATTTCTCTAGTTCGACATTATTCAACTCGTATAATGCTTCTCTGTAATTTGGGAGATCGGGGCAGTGATGTGAATAATGGCCATAGATTCCGCATATTGCACAAGGATGGTTTGTGCGCAATGATTTATCACAAGGCTGAGGGGGGATTTCTAGTTTGACTACTGGAACGTTGGTGTCGTCATCCAACATATTCATGTGTTCTTGAAGTGTCGGTAGTTGTTGACATAGATGGGTAGCATGGCCTATATCGTCGCACAAGGACCACTTAGGGAGTACATGGGTTGGGGGAGTCTTGGCTAATTTGGGAGTCACTGGGGGGGTGCGAGTTATGGGTGCAGTGTTGTAGGTTGGTGGACCTCTACCCCCAGTGTGGAGGGATTGAGGGGGGACATAACTAGATGTCGATGTAGTGCCCCCTATTGGAATTGATCGGTTTTGGGGGTTCAAAACACTAGGTGGTGGGCGATTTTGGTGGATTGGTATGCCAGGTGGTGGATGGTTTGACATATTCATAGGTTGTACCGGTTGTAAAACAATGGTTGCAGCTGGTGGGGGAGTTGGGGCAAGTAAGTACCATATAGGTAATCCTAACGTTAAACCTAGAAGGTTGAGTGTAGCCATTACTGGCGTGTTGACAACTCCTGAAAACGGAAACAAGAATGGGATTGTGTGAATCGGTGTTGTTCCGATATGACTAGGCATGATGGGTGCTTGTGGCGGTGGTTGAGGTTGTTGAGGATGTTGTTGTTCATTGTGTGATAGGGTGCACAAATCAGATACTTCAGTTACCTTAAGAGGGGGTGGGATTGATGGGAAAGAGTTGGTCATGGGAGTATCCGAATATATCCCAGGTCCGACTGATGAGACGAATGATGTTGGTGCACTAAGAACAGGTTGTTCGATCATGGTAAGAGAATTTTCTGGCGCTGCAGGGGCATTGGGATCATAATATGTAATCTGGTCGATTTTAACTACGTGTCTTCATGGGGGAACATCATGATGCGAAAAATTGAAGAAGCGACAGCTTTCATTTTATACATGTAGCTTCGTCCCAGAAGGAGATTGTAATCAAGTTGGGCGTTAATAACCTCTATATCTATGAGAACCAGTTTGCCCCCAAGTTGTATGGGTACATTCACTAACGAACCTTGAGGTTGAGCTACACGGCCATTATAAGATCGTAATGCAGTAGTTTACAGTTGTAGCGTTGGGGATCCAAGTTTCTGCCATACGAAAGTCGACATAACGCATGTAGAGGCCCCTTCATCGATTATGCATCAGTGAACGACGAGGTTGCAAATGGAGACAAAAACTTGAAAAGCTAGAGATGAAGGTAGACGAGGTTTAGCTTGTTCTAAGTCGAAATCCATCATGTTAGAGTCTTTAGGATCTATCGCACCAATTGCAGATAACAACAATTTTCTTTGTGCAGGACAGTTTTTTAAGATTTCGAGAGCGGACATAGCAGTAGGGGACTGAGCTAAATCCTCTACAATGTTATAATTGGATGATGCATGAGCATTCGGGTTATTGTTAATTTGTCTCAAAGGGAAACGAGGTGCTTTGGGACCCCTGTCCATGGGCATATTGGGTATGCGAAGTGGTTGATTGGTTGGGAGAGTACTCGACGATGGGTCGGTAGGTGTGGCCTCAGGGGCGGATCTGTATTGATTTCGATGGGTTTGAAGATTGACATCATTTGATGACATCATTAGCAAATGGTGAGTGTTGAAATCTGCATACTGGTAATTGGCTGCGGCATAGGTAATTTGCTACTGTGGTGTAGTGGATCCTTGAGGGGGATCATTTGGACGAGTGTTTATTGTGCCTTGGTTTGGTAAAGGATTTTGTAATATCATGGGTTTTGGCTGAGGGGGAGGTGCTGGCTGTGCAACGTGTCCTTGTCGTTGGGAATCGTCGGTCCAGAGTTGACGCGCTTGATCTAAATGGGGGCAATTATGTGTGTAATGGCCGTAGACTCCGCATATGGAACATGGATGGTTTGTTCTCAAGTTATTATTTTTGGCCTGTTTCAGTGGACGGTTAGGGTTTTGGTTGGGGGGAGCAGCGTTATTATTATTTAGGGGATTAGGTGGTGGTCCACCTTGGTTGTGTTGCTGGTTGTTCCCACGATTACGTCCTCTTCCGTGGTTTTGTTGACCTCCTTGGTTACGCTGGTTGTTCTGGTTTTCAGGTTGGTTTTGCTGTGCGTACACATGCCCTTGGGCAGTAGGTGGGTTTTGAGGTCATGGGGGATCTAGAGCAGGTTGCGGTGGGTAGTAAGCAAGAGGGTTATGAGGTGGACTTGTTGCTTGTTGTGGTTGTGGGTAACCTTGAGCTACTAGAAGTGTTGGAGCAAGAGGTGCTAACTGTTGAGGATAATAAGCCACTTGGGTTTGTGGCTGGATCGGAGTTTGGTGGGCCTGTTGATTACAGTATGAAGGTGGTGCATAAGCTGATGGTGCTTTCCCATAACATTGTGTTGGACACGAGGGTCGCGAAGTGTGGTGGGTATGTGTTACTGGAGCATACGAAGTTGTAGCTCCAGAATGAGATGAAGCCCTAGAAAGATCTGGGGCATTGTCTGTACTCATCATGGTAAAAGGTTTGATTTGCACCATAACCTGGCCGATAATACCGTTGGTGGCATGGGATGCCCCCGACGTGTCATGGTGGGATGGATCACTGCGTGGGGTGTTAGGTAAAATAGTGTATAGATATCCTGACTAAGCATATATGAGGTCGAACTGTTGAGCTTTTAAGATGGCTTCTTCTTCAGATTGGGGTCATTCAGAAGCTACATATTTGGCTATGAGGGGGAGGAATGATTTAAGGAACCAATCCAAAAAGATACGGTATTCAAGTTTTAGCTTGCAGAGGCTACGGCGCTTACGCCATTCATGGATATGATCAGTGATGTGTGTAGCGGTGTTCTGTCTACAAGAAAAAGTATTTCCACTCCTGCATCATAGCGTACAGGTAGTTGAAAGAATTGAAGGAACGTTGAGGCAAGGGATGTAAAAGTGGGGTGTGTCCCATGTGGTTTCTCAATGTACCACTTGGCTGCAGAGCTAGTGAAAGTTCTTTGTAAAAGTCTCAGTCTAATGGGATCATCTACTATGGAGTTAGAGGAACACCATAGGTGAAACGACATGATGTGGTTTTGGGGATCTTCCCCAGCTTTTCCTTCAAATTTTGGGATATCTGAGGGAATCTTTGTGGGCATGGGGGGCCATGCAGGGTCGTGTCTAATAGGGTTGTTGGTTAACCTTGCCAGGTCTGGTAAGTTTAGACTAGCCATGTATGGCAGATTGGAAAATGGGTGTGGCATGGTCACTGGGGTATAATTGCTAATGGTAGCATTATGGATTGGTCCAGTTCCTCCGAAGGGTATGCTAGATGTGAAAGGAATGTGTCCCCCAGCCGATGTGGTATGGGCGGGGCCTATGCTCCCAAGTGCAACATGGGTTGCAGATGAGTTAGGAATGGTTCCAGTAATCACTGGGATCTGGGTAATGGCAATGAGGGGGGGGTGACGCATGTGCTAAAGATGCACCTATTAACTTGTAATAGCAGTTTCAATATAAAACAAAAAAAACTATGAATAAACTAAGATAATCTAAGCATGTGCAAATAAATAAAAAACTAGATTTCGAAACATAAGCAATAAGATCTATGGAAAAACAATAACTTGAAAAATATTTGATTTTGTATTACCTCAAATGGTGAGGATGGTGGGTGTTGAGCAACTCCAAGGTTGAGAAGCTCCAATATCCAATGGTCTCTTCTTCTCCAAAGCTTCAATGGGATTCTTCAAACTCGAAATGGGAGGCAATGGCTCTTAAAGGGAATTTGGTAGCATAAGGATAGGATGAAATGTGGATGGAAAGTGAGGAGCCCCTATCACCTTTTTATAGTTTTTGGTGATGGGGAATACCATTATGGTTTTAAGGAAACCAATGGTATTGGCCAACATGGTTTAGGTCTCTTTTTCTCTCCTTTTCCTTTTTTGAATATTTTTTATATTTTTATTCCCTTTTAATTTTTGGGAATTTGGACCCTTTTTGAGGGTTGTTTTTGTGTTTTTTGAGGAAAAAGATATATTTTGAGGGGGAAAAGGTATATTGTGGTCTTTTTGGTGACCTTTTGATGGTTTTAGAGGTTCAAATGGTGGAAAAGTGGACAAATGGGTCATGTGAATAAGGGAATGAAATGGTGAGCACTTTTTGGGTGTTAACAATCCCATATTATACAGTTTCCCTGCAATCAATTGAAAATCGGAAACTCTGATGACTAGATGTTTCTTTTTATTGGTAGTGAATCCTGTCGGTGCCTCTCCTGTTGCTAAAAATTGAATGACTTGTTCGTAATGGTCATCGACCATTCTGACCCTGAACAACTAAGCATCCAACAATCCTTCATCAATGGTCCTTGGCTCTTCCTTGGACTCTATCCACGACAAGTGATATGGTCTTGCATTCAATTTCCCTGGCTTCACGATTATCTCAAAATCAAATTCTTGGAAGAGTAACAGCCATCGACAGATCTTCCCCCCCAACACAGGCTTGTTCACCAAGTATTTTAGTGTTGAATTATCGGTGAACATTTTGAAGTGGCCCCTTAAGAGATAGTGTCGAAACTTCTGTAAGGTGTAGACCATATCCAACCCCTCCCTTTCTATATTCGTGTAATTCTTCTCTGCAGTAGACAACTTCGTACTTGCGAATGCTATCGGGTGGTCTATTGCACCTTATCCTAGTTGGGCCAAGATGAATCCTAATGCGACTGATGACGCATCAACATGAACATGGAGCTCCTTCGTCCAATCTAGAAATGAGAGGATGGGTGCAACAACCATATTTTCTTTTAATATATCCAAACTCTTTTGAAATTCTTCATTCCATTCAAACTTGGCATCTTTCTTCAACAACTTCTCCATCAGTGTCGTGATCGCAGCATACCCTCTGATAAACTTCCCATAGTATCCTATGTGTCCCAGTGTCGCTCTCAATTTCTTGACTATTGTTGGTGGTGGTAGGTCAACAATAATTGCGATCTTTGCAGGATCAACCAGCATTCCTTCCCTGCAAACTATGTGCCCTATTAAAATCCCAAATGGAGCACATAAAATGCACTTTTTCAGGTTCAATGAAATCTGGTGTTGTCGACATATTTCCAACATCAACAGCAAATTTGTGACATGATCCTTGACCAACCCATACACCGTCCAATCTTCCATATAGACTACAAGAAACTTATGGATGAAGTCCTTGAACGCCGCAACTAACAATCTTGAAAAAATTGCTGGTCATTCTTCAGACCAAATGGCATCACCGTGTATTGAAAACATCCCCATTTAGTGAAAAAAATTGTCTTGTGCTGCTCTTCCTTCACAATCTTTATCTGGTGGTATCCAGAGAATCCATCCGTGAAGGAGTATATTTCCTGACCACCGACTCCTTCTAACACTTCATCTGTAAATGGTGTAGGGAATGGATCATGTAGGCATGCATTGTTCAATTTTCTTAAATCGACACAGGTGTTGACTTCGTCGGTTTTCTTATCCTAGACCACCATCGGGCTGATCCACTCTGATTCTTCGACTAGTTCTATAATGCCTGCTTCCAGCACCCTTTCAATCTTAGCCTTCACCTGTTCCTTATACCTTGGATTCAACCGATAGGGCCGCTGCTTGACTGGCTTCACATCGGGTTTTAGAGGGATTTTCATTTCACCTAAGTCCCCAAAAATTTCGTTCATCTCCGAGAATTTCGTTTGGAAAAAATCTTGAATTTCATGCAACATATCAGTCATCTTTGTGTTAGTTGATTCATCCCAATAATCTCCAATACTTGTGAACTTTGGATTCTCCTCGGACCCAATGTTCACTTTCTTTATTTTCAAAGGTTGTTGAAACTTGTCGGAAGGTATTTCTGGTGCCTCGACACTGCGACTTCCTTCTAACTCTGGTACATACGTAGCCCTCAGATCATCCTCATCATTTGGTTCTCCTGTGATATTGTAGCATTCCATTAACATTTCTGGTGTCGCAGTCCATTGAAGCCTAGTGGTTTCTCTGTCATAACGGCTTCAAATACCTTCTCTCGAATCGCATGTAATGCACTATGGATGAAGGGGTTTTTATTGGAGAAACTGAACGTTTGGCTAAAGCCAATTATTATCTATTCCCAAGATATTGTTCTGCTGCGATATACCAAATTCGCGGTACTTCATCCAGTGTGTGAATAAACACATGGACCCATTCCTGTTTCACTCGTAGTCCACATTTGCTTTTGCATTCAACCACATGCACCTTCGGATCACCTCTACCATCGAACTTCCTTCCGTCATATCCTTCTGCATCTCTAAACCTAACCGTCATTAGGTGGAGACATAGTGGCCATTTAGTTCTGGTGGACCTGTGCAATTCCCACCATCGCACTGGTGTAGCCTTCAGGGATTCTTCCAAGGCCAAGAGTCGTTTTGGTTCTACCACTTTTTCCTCAAATTCAGTGAGAAATGTATCCAAATTGGGAAATCCCTCGTATGTTGGTAGCTCGTACTCTTCTATGGCTACCCTTCGGAGCGACTGAGTGATCCTTATGCACCTCCTAAATGACACTTCATGCATCCAGTTCTGCCAATTTTCAAGTGCTTCGTCTGAATCTGATGATGACAAACTGCTACTGTGCCACCCTAGTTCTCCATCCGTAGTAGGGTTGATAAATCTTCAGAAATGTTGTATACATTATCCCATCCCTCAATGAACTCATCCCTCGATGGCTCTACATACCTTTTCCCTTCCGCAGGGTCAAGAGGTGCGACAAACCTTATCTCTCAGTTCTCTAATGACATAATTCTTTTCTTGAAGTTGATAATAGCTTGATTATCCATCGCCTAGTATATCCCTAGCAGCACTGGGTAGAGGCTAGTATTGTCCACAATTTCAATCACATCAAAATCTGCATAAGTCTCGAGGCCCTCAATATCAACAGGGACCTGGAATAGCCGATCGATCTGGGTGACCTTACTTTGGTTGGATAGATGAAGTTTCTCTGGGGACAAGGCCAATTGTGGTTTCCCCATCGTTTCCCACGTTTGTTTACTCAGGATGTTTACATCCTACCCCAAGTCCAGGATAATGGATTCAACATCGAATGCTCCGATTTGTGCAGACATCAACATCTCTCGTCTTGTTTTTCTCTTATGTATGTGATTAATCGTCCTCCATCCGCGCACCCTCCCTTCAATGCAGCAGGTTGGATATCTCCGTCAATGCATCCTGATCTTTTTCCATCTCCAGGAAACTCTCCAAAAATAATCATAAGGTGTTTTATTTCCTCTGTGAATTTGTTGTGTCGAATAGCGGTGGCATGTCATATGTAACTACTTCCTGCTGAAGAGATGGTTTCCTTAACTGCCTTAGTGCTTCCCGTGCTTTAAGAAAAATGTCCCTTTCTGCTTTCGCATCAAATGTGACCTTTTTCGTTATTGTCATTCGGACGCTAGCCTGTGACCTGTCAGCCCCTGTCACAGCTCCTCCTCAAGTCACGATTCTGATAGTCGCGTTTCGACTTCTAACTTCTGCTGAGATCTTTTGTACCGTTAGTGGATTCTGATTCAGATTTTTATTTTGTGGAGGTGGGGCAGGTTCTTAGTTTTCCACTTCGTGATGAGCTGAGGACAATCTTCAACCCCATGGTCCACAACGCTGCAATAAGTGCACTGTGGTGCTGGGTTTGGGAAATACCTTTGATAGTGCCCCTGCTGCCCATAATTGTAGCATATCATGGGTCCTTGACCTCTTCCAGCAGCTCCTCCTCATCTGACACCAACACCTCGGCCGTCATGGAACCCCCCTTTGAATCCTCCTCTCAGTGGCCCGTATGCATGTACTAAGGTTGAGCATACTGCGGCTGCGGATATTGCAGTTCACCATATTGCAGTTGTTGAAGTTTCTATTAAGGATATGTCGATTAGCCATACTGCGGCTGCTCATATTGCGGTTGCGGAATATATTAAGGTTATGGATGGCTATACTGTTGTTTCTACTGTATCGATGGCTGATCTTCTCCCTTCATGAATTATGTATTTGCAGTCCTCTCTTGGAGTAGATCATGGGCTCTGTAGTCTTTCTTATCGTGACCAACCGATTGACAGAACTTGCAATACAAGTTCGCTGGTTTCGACACCATATTCTGCATGTACACACATTCTTCCAGTCGATGTCCTCGCGAGTGATAGATGAGACACCAAGGAAACCCTCCCTGACTAAGGGGATTTGGTGCACCCGATTGCAAATATTCTCGAAACTCTGGGCACTGATCCTTGTGGTGTCCTTCCGTCTTGCATCTAGTGCACTAGACATCTTTGTGGGCCTCTTTTCCTTCCTTCATGTCTTGTAGTTGGATCGTTGGGTTTCCAAGCTGCGCCTGTATTTGATCCATGCCCAAACCCGTTTTGCCAATTGGTGAATCCTTCAGCTTCATTGCGATCTCCAATGCTTCTTCCTTATTCACTACTTTTTGTTGCATCAGTGACCCATGAATGTGTGGCACCAACCCAGTGATAAAAAATTATTTGGTTGCATATCATTCATCCCAAAACTCACTTTCACCATTAGTTTTTTGTATCCCTGGTCGAAGTCCCATACTGACTCGTTGGGAAATTGTTTGATTTCTCCGAGCTCAGTAATGTACTGCGACTTAGATTTTGGATTTTTGAATTCATCGATCATCCCTGATTTCATCTCTAGCAATGTTTTCCCTAGAGTTCCCTTCAGAACCTTAGTAGAATTCATATACCGATCTAGTGCACGGCCCCTGAGGGTCGTCGTTATTTGTCCCTTCTTTATATCTTCATCCTGGACTTGCTTCATGGTCCATACTACTTCACACAAAAACCAGTATTGTTCAGGATCCTCGGTCCTGTTACCTTGGAAGGTTGGCATCTTCGCTTCGTCACCCACCATTCTTGTACTTCTACTATTATCGTTTACTAATGCGCTACTCTTACTACTGTTTTGGAATGTAGGATAGCTTTGCGAATATCTTGTGTTTGCTTTTATCAAATTCTAAGTAGTGCGTGGAGTTGAAGGTACTTTGTAGCTTAGGGTCCATCCTTCATCGGCTTCTGGGGTAGCCTGTTCACTTTTTTCGTCGCAATAAGGTCGCTTCCTCCCTTGTGGCCTTGTTTCGCAGTCTTCTGTTCCAGTCCTCTCAGGAGACTCTCTCTCAGTCCTCTTCTTCTTCTCAAGACACCGAAATATCACCCCAATCCTCAAGGTACCACACTATTCGTCAGCGGTACCCACAACTTCCGCACACTTGATCTTCTACTCTTCAGAGTTCATCCTTAATATGCCTTTTTCGCAGACGAGCATCTTAATCCACAGTTTCAATGAGAACAGGAATCTCCCCCTGGGTCCTCTGAAAAAAATTCCTTTCTGCGTTGTTCTATGATTTGATCGTGTCCACAACAAACTCAGTGATGTATCCTTCTAAGATACTATCTACCCAGAAGTCAATAGCTCGTGATCCCTTATTGTCGACCTGTTTCAGCTGTCAAATCAATTCTGGAGTCCAATGGTCCATCTCAGTCTTTTGGAAATGGTTCTTCTAAAACGTTAGCTACGCTAACCACTCATGTAGCAATACTGGGAATTCGCAGAAGAATATCTCATGGATATCTGAATAAATGTACTTCTGCAACCAACTACTTACTGTCTGTCTCGGTTTTTGCTTTTCTCCTTCTGCGAATTCTTCTACTCTCTTGTCAAACCAGTCTTGGATCTCTGGTTTCATCGGGTGCCACAACATGTCCTTATCTTTCTCCTATTAGGGTCCCGGAAATGGAACCATTTTTTGACACAGCAGCTATCGACAGGGGTTCACTTCGCACTGTCATCAACAAACCCAACCAAACACCCTTAAGCACCGGCCCAGAAAGGTTTTACCCTTTCCAACAACACCCACGAAGCGAGTGAAGTCTCACCTGAGATGGTTAAGGGGGATGCAGGAACCAAGTTTCCGTAGTGGGGAGAGGACATGCAAGCAATTCAACTTTATCGCACTAGAAACCAGAGATTTAGATTCGCATACATTTACACATTCATTATTCGCATACTCATCATTCCCAGAAATAATACATAACAAACATTCTCATCAACACGGTTAAACTGATCATTCACATCAACAACAATTACCATACCACAGATTTTTAAACATATCACAAGTATTCACCATCTAACAGAGACAGAGACAAAATATATAACCATAATCCAACATCTTCATGCATTCATCAAAACCTGCGGTATAACCTTCACAGAAACAATCAAAACATCTTATCGCGGATACAACACAGTTCAAAACAACTCATTCTCTGATTCAACTATGATCTAGGATCCCCTTAGGCTTACAATGATACTCCTATTTATATGAAACTAAGTGGTTACAAAATGGTCCACATGACCTATTCTAACTAACTAAACCACTTTCACACTTTCGTCGGCTCCTTGTTCTCCACAAATGGACCTTTCTTCCACGGATTGTCCTTCTTCGAACTGTCGGCTTCCGCACTTTATGCGGAATAATCCTATTCCAACAAAGAACAATGTATTGCAATATCCTGCTATGAGCCAAAGACTGTGAGACTTTAGCCTCTAGTATTCTTCTCCATTCTTGAACACTAAGCAAAATTTTCCACAAAGCTCTGTTTCTTCTATTAAGTGTTGAAATGCCATTTCTTATTCCTCCATTCTCAGTTGCAAGTCTATAAGTGAGTGGGATATTTCTTTCCTCCCTACTATTGGATTTTCATATTTCCTCTTATCTCATTCTTTTAGAGATTTATTTGATCTCCTATGTTTTTCTTCCCTTAGAAAGAAGGTCAATCCATAAAATGTAGTTATTTAGGTTTCTTCTATGATTTCAATGGCTCGTGTGATTTGAAGCCAAAGAGGGTTGAATTGCAATGGTAATGGCATGTAATATGAATATTAATGGAGAGAGAGAGAGATAGAGATATAGAGAGAGATATGGGATTATGATTTGAGCTCCTTGAGGGGATAATCTTGGAGGATATCTCCATATCCTCGAGAAGAAGCTCATTATTGATGAGAAATCTATCCGATGTAGCAGCAATATGTCTCAATCATGTTCTTTTATTTTTCCATATGTGCTTCATCTTTTTCGGATTGATATCCATTAGGTCCCAGTCTTGCTTGAGATCCTCTAGCCTTTCCCTAAATGGATCGTGAATAGAGAAACTTCCTCTCTTTTCTATCTCCTCCATGATGAGATTTAAATCTCCATCTATGATACATCACTTATTGGTGATCTCATCCTTCATTTCCATTAAGGAATGCCCATATTCCACTTTTTTCCTATAATTGACGATAGCATAAATATTGAAAATTTTGTAATGCTTCCCAGTATCTTTGTTTTCCAAATCAATGTAGATCCAAGGTTGAGTGATTTTCAAATGAGTTCAAATGAAATGGCCATGTATCCACAAGGTGCTTTTTCCCCAAGAGGTGCCTCTTAAGCTAACCACTATTCTTATCTTTGTTTTCCAAAAATATTGCCCCGCGTCTATTGATTTGTTTTTGATAGTTTTGTCTCTTGGATGAAGAGGACAAATGAATTCTCTTATTTTATCAAATATTTCGTTGCTTCCATTTTATTGTTACCTCCAAAGCCTCTGGAAATTCTAGGAGACAACTATCATTTATTTACCTTGGCTTGGTTTCAGAGATCTTCCTTTTCCTCCTTTAATCAATGCATCATATTTTAGATTTTGAATGGCCTAACTACTTCTACCTATATTGAGAGAGATTTGTATAGTAGATTACAGTGTAAAAAAAATTTCGTTCATTGCCACTTCATCCCTTTTTTTCCGACTGGAATTTTGTCCATCCTTCTTGGGTAGCCTTTCCTCTTCTATGTCTTCTTTATCCTAAGGTGATGGGATTTTTTCCTTGTTTTAATTCTCCTTAGTTGAATGGAATGCTACTCTATTATAACTTCATCCTATTGAGTTGATAGAAGGATTGAGTCAATATTATGGGAGAGGGATGGATCCATGGGAGATTCTTTGAGAATAGGATGATATAAAATGTTAGAGGTACTTGTAGGGAAGAAGGGAATGTTTCTTAGGGGGGTGGAATAAGGGGAAAAACATGAGGGGATATTACTATCAGAGGGAGGGATTAGAAGGTACAGGTCCTCATCTTCAAATGGAAGCAAATAAAGAGCACTAGATTTGTTTAAGGTCGAAGATGAATTACCTTTTGGAAGACTCGAGGAGAAGGATTTGTTTTGCACAAACTTATTCTTCATGTGTTTCCATTTTTCATCCTCTTTTGGTGGGGTCCGAGGATAGGATTTTTTTTGCAGTCTTTAGTGAAATTCCCATACTCATGACATACCTTGGATTTGAAAGGAAGTCGCTTATAATCTAGTTTTTGGACATGTTTCTAGTTGTCTAAGGAGAGGATAATAGCCTTTAGAATGTGTTTCTCAATATCCACTTCTACACAAATTCGAATGCAATGAGACATTCCAAAATTGGGTTTTTATTTATCAATATATTTTCCTCACGAATTACAAATTGTTCTGAGACAATAATCAGTATAGTAATGTAGAGGCAAATGGGGATTTTTACCCGAATAGGAACCATTGAGGGGACATCAAGTTTAGGATCAAAATTAGGGGTCCAAGGAAATAAGGCCCATTTTTTAAGGTGATATCTTGATCCTCCTTATTTTCAAATAAAAAATCATAAAACCCTCTTCCACGGTGAGCTTCCCTTTGATTTAAACTAGTTCTTTTGAACCCAAATCAACATAGATCTAGGCAAGCACCAAATACCCATGAATTGACCTATCAATCCTCCATTTGCAAAAGCTAGATTGATATGCCTTGATGAAGAGATCAATAGACTGAATTCTAGAAAATGATCCACTTTTCTTACAAATTGTGACAATTGTGGTTTGTGAGAAGGTTTTCCTAGCAATTAAACAAGTGCACAGAAGGGTTCAAATTCATCAGGAGGGGGGGTGACCAACAAGTTGTGTAAGGAATGATCAAGATAGGGTTTCAGGTAGAGATAATGCTCAAGCAAATGGATTTGACATTAACAAAAGGAGTTAATTTCAATGCTTTTTTCATACTCTTATTGATCAAACGAACCATACAATTATAGGGTTGTATTTAGAATTTCCAATCTATGTTCTTATACTTCAATATACATTGAATCATATCCTTCATGACATGATTATATCTTTGCAACTCCATTTTTTTGAATGGTATAATAGGTTGTGAATTAATTCTTAATGCAATGTTCCTTATAACATATATCGAACTCATTTTTTACTTGTGCTCTCCATTGCTATCAAAATCAACAGTCTTCGATAACTTTGCATTATGTTTTTCAACAAGTTCTTTGAATTTAAGAATATATATATATATTTGTTATGTGTGTCTCATAATACCACAAAATTCAATTTATATCAACTCTAAAACTAACTTCACATGCCGCACCTTAACCTTAGAGAATTTCTTGCATGTTTTCTTACCCAAGATAAAATCTTCATAGAGTTATGAAGGCTTGTTTATTAGGAGTAACCCATGAACCATATTAATCTAGTGCAATAAATGTAAACCTTAAAAACGCATATGTTCATGCCTTAAGTACCATAGGTTACTTTGGTCAACTAATACTACCATTATGGATTCTTAGTCGACCCTTGGAATCTAATCAAACCATAACATCCTCTTCACAGCCTCATGATGCGACCTTATAATTATCTTCATAGAGTTATGAAGGCTTGTTTATTAGGAGTAACCCATGAACCATATTAATCTTGTGCAATAAATGTAAACCTTAAAAACGCATATGTTCATGCCTTAAGTACCATAGGTTACTTTGGTCAACTAATACTACCATTATGGATTCTCGGTTGACCCTTGGAATCTAATCAAACCATAACATCCTCTTCACAGCCTCATGATGCGACCTTATAATTATTTATTTTGCATCTTAAAAAACATTTTCCACCATAAAAGTCAACTTTCATCTAAGTTATTCAGCTAATTCACAAAAAGTATAATATATTCAAACCAAAAATATAGAGAACTTCTTGACATATTTTGTGCATCTCTAGTGCACAACAAAATAGGTACATCATATTTTCCTACAATCTCTAATGTCATGTCATTACCAAAATTGATGTCTCCAAGATTTACATATTCAAATTGATCATATCAATCTTCCATTCTAGTTATGTATCTAGTTGGGCCACATTCTCTATACCAAGCATCTTTGTCAATTTTAATATTCAGGATACAAGTGGTGTAATCAACACACATTTAGGCTTGTGCTTCTAAGAATAGGCTTCTCTATCATATTATTTGAATGTTTTTTTCTTGTGATTGTTTTTTGTTACACTTCAAATAACCATGCACATAATTCTCCTTCTTATGGAAATAACAACATATGACATCTTTCCTCTATGGATTTTTCTTTCTCTCTTTAGAAATAGTTTAAATAAATTCATTCCCTCCCTTCATAGATACTTGTATTGCACGTTCTTCATTTAAACTCTTCTATTTGAACATATTTAAGAATTGTTCTCTTTAAAAAATTCCACCAACCTTATCAAGTGTCAATCTTGTCACTTTATTTTTTAGTGACATATATACAGGTCACAAAAGGTTGAAAAAATTAGTTGGTCCATTGATGGTTAACTACAAGATCCTTATCATCTATGTTGTCATTAACAACACCAATTTAATTTAATTGCACATAAATTTGGTATGTGTTATATAATTATTGTAACTCTCACCATTATTCATCATCAAGGCACAACATTTATTTTTATTGAAAGTCTCATACATATTCTACATGGTATTCCAAATCTTCTATAAACTATTTAGACTCGTAATATGTGAAATAATGTGATAAAATACAATAAAATCAATAATGCACCATGAATATTCATAATATTCTTTAAACTTAACCAATTCAACATCTTTAGTGTGATTTGTCTTCTTTCCCTCCACAATATTACATTTAATGACTCACTATCTCAAACCATACACTAGAAAATAAGACACCCCTATATAATATAGTAGGCGATGGGCCTTTAAGCACCCCACCCCCATTCATCCATTAGTCAGTTAGTTCCTACCTATATTTTGGTAGGCTTCTCACACCAAATCAAGGGGAAATTAGTTCAAGGTAAGCTACTAGTTATGGAACCAGAGTTGTCACTTAAATATCTACTGCCTCTTATGGACCTTAGACAAAAAACACTAACAACTTTGTTTCTCATACAAATCACTTTCACTTCAAAACCTAGGGCTCATAAAATACAAATTCACTAACATATCTTATACATTTTTCTCATGATACTACAATATAGTATGATCATTTTCCTAAATAGCGAGATGTTGACTTCTATCAATAATCAAATAGTTTGTTGATCAAATTTCTCTACATCTTTGACCATCCTCCATATTGGTTTATTGGATTTGAGTTTATGTTTTTAGGATTGGTTACATTGGCTTCTTACAATTTAGTGATCAACTTTAATTTATTTTGGATAAAATATTAATTTTACTATTAATATAATAATATTACATCATATTTATAACCAAAAAAGGTAAGTCGCGAACACATTAAACACTAGAGAAACTCAAAATTGGGTTGGCTATTTACCAAAATACCTATGAGTTATTCATGTCATTAAATGAAGTATTGTATTTATCAAAAATAAATATAATTTCTTAGAGATAAAATTGAATCATAAGACCCTGAAGTAAGATTAAACATAGAAATATAATTTAGTAGCAAGCATGAGATTACCATCAAGTGGAAGCTTATACTGATTATTATGGGTTGGTCCCAACTAGCTCTCATAGGCTTAGTATCCACAATAATCAGTTCCCAACAATTATTATCATATCAATGTGGCTTAGTCATTTCCAAATAAATGGAGCTAAAGTATAGTTTATAGGGGAAGCAATCCAAATGGGGCCACATCCCTACCTTTTCCTTACAACATGGCTAGCCCTATGAAGTGGCTTACCCTTTTTTATCTATGACTAACTAGAATGAGTTGACAGTGACGGGGAAACATTAGTTGTCTATGTAATCAAGGCATAGTGGACACAACCTAATAAAAAAGAAAGTGTTGTATATGATTCATGTCTTCCTAGATGATCTTATCCTAAGCAATGATTTGCAAGTAAAAACTTGCACATAGTAGTGAGTTGCAAACCATGTGAAAGCATGATAAGGATCCTTATCAAATATAACTCTATTATGTTTCTTCAATAGAAATAAAATTATCACCATTTCTTGGGGATAGATTTGTTTATAATTGCTCTTAGAGTAACCATATAATCTCCAATATCCCACTTTTGTTGCCACAAGAATCATTTAGAATTTGAGCAAGAGGCCTTTTTATAGAGATAATGCCCAAACTTCATTGTTTGTGGTAGTCCCAAGCCCTAAAGCATATTGTACTTATTAGTTTCCATCATATTCGATGATGAGTCCCTCCACACCTACCACCTCTAAATAATTATTATTATTATTATTTTAAATTTGTATATTAATACTAATAACAATATTTTAAAATGATGTGGAAGTGATGTTTTTTGTTTTATCATCATTTTGTGTGATGTATATTGATTCCATAATGACTTAGAACAACATTATCATAACTCTTTAGTGAAATAATTTTGATGATGAAACAATGCTATGACACAAGACAATGTGTGTTTTAATTTAGTGTCGTGACACTTGACACAAAAACAATTCTAGGTCGATGCAAACTTTAAAAAAGAAAATAAAAATAAATGATGCAATATGAATTCTTGCATCAAATTCATTGTCCATTTCTCTTATAATTTGAAAAAGAATGGGGTTGGTGTCCCTCATTTCATTTTCACATGATGGTGTGGGGAAAAGCTTCTTAGAGTTGTAAGGGACTTGTTGGGGCACTTATCAAGAGTAAGAAAAGAAATTTTTGGGGCTTCATCGCATCTGTTGGATTCACAAATATTTTTTTCGTCATTGGCCCCCTTTTTTATTATTAAATTTGCATATTTGAGAAAAAATGTGATCTGGGTTTTGAAGATGGGATTTGAGTCTTGGATTTTAGAGGTAGGTTTTGCAAATGGGTCTTGGGTTTTAGAGATGGGTTTTGGGTTTTCTTCCTCTCCCTCATATTCCTCTCTGCACCTCCCTCTTTCTCTCCTTCAACTCATTCTCCCTCTTCCTCTTCCTCTCTTCCACTCTTCTTTTTCTCCCCCCTCCTCTCCTCTCCTTTGACTATTGATCCTTTTCTCCGCTTCCTCTCCTTCAAATCCTTCTCCCTCTTCTTGTCCTTCAACTTTGTCTCCCTCTTTCTCTTCCCCTCTTCCAATCTTATTTTCTCCCCCCCCCCCTCTCCTCTTCTTTAATTTGTATGTCTTCTCTCTTCCTCTTCTTCTCTTCATCTCCCTCTTCCTCTCCTTCTACTCCTTCTTCATTTTCCTCTTCCCCTCCTCTATTTTTCCCTTCTCCTCTCCCTCATAATTTTTTTCTTCCCCCTCTTATTTGTTTTATTCTCACTCTTTCCCCCTATTCATTTTCCTCTCTTTCATATCCCTCATGCCTATCTTACTTTGCTCTTCCTCTTCCACTATAGTCCCATAATTTCCCTAATTTATATTAGAGAGTCACCTACCACTACAGTTAATTCAATTTTAAATCATTTTTCTTAATGATTTTTTCATTTAGTAAAAGGAGCATGTCAAGGATGAAATCATTGCATGTTTGTCATTATGTTTACATACATTTTCTACAATTATATGCACTGACCTTCCTCCCTTATTAAGGCATGCTCATCTCTTTTTCTCTTAGAAAAACCCCAATTAAAAAATATAGGAATTGAGTTATGTGCATAAGCCAAAAATAATTTGAATTACATTTAGTTCACATACATGGCCTTAAGTTGAAATAATAAGGTTGATATGAGTATTGTGACACATTAATGGCACATGGTTTTTCCTTTGCTTGGCTCATTTAGTTTACACGTAACAAGACAACTTGTGGTTTCAAAGTTAAGTAGAATGAAGAGATGACCCAACATTGTTTCTCTCTCAATAATTTGGGGTTTCTCAATTTGTTTCATTCATTTGGCATAGACATGATGAACCAAGATTGGGGAGAAAACCAAAAAAAATGATAATGGGTAAAAAGACAAGTGGATGATTACATAAGAAGAGATGTTTTTTACAATATTACCATTTGTAGGTGATTTAATTTGAGCACACACAAGCAATCCAATTTGTGCATGAGACAAACAAAAAGAATAATCTAAAGCCTCTTAGGAAATTGGGGTTTATGAATCAAATATAATGATGAGAGGAGGAAAAATCATTAACCTATAAAATAAATGTGAGACAAATGCAATGCATTTTAACCTATGTTATTTGAAAATAGTGTTTGTGCTTTTTTGTTATGAGATCATCTGATGACCATCCAAATCCACATTGACATTTTCAAATGATTAAAGAACCATGACCATTTTATATACACCTAGGAATGTGTGGAAAAATAATGGGTATCTAACTCTAAGAGAGATTTGTACAAGGGATTGTGTCCTTAGTTCCTTGTAACCCTTTATTTTTATCCTCATCAAAATTGAAAGGAAGCGATAAAGTGATGTAGCATTTAAAGTTAAGGGATGCAATGAAAAAGGGTTGTAGCATCTAAATTGTTCATCCCAATAGTGATCTATTTCCTTAGGCCCCTAGGTCCAACTTCACATGATAAGATTGGTTTTTTCATAGCCCTAATTTATCCACCATTTACATATTACAATGCCTTCTCTATAACCACAAATACCAATAGGAATTACTTCCTAGATAGAGATGTTGAATTCAATAAAATTGCCATAAAACATGAGAAGAGGTAGTTTGTAATTTCTTGTAAATTGAAGTTTGACATACCTAAATATATTTGATCCTATACTCCATACTTTAAGGAGAAAAATGAAAATGACATTTTGCATGGCTTAGATATGTTGAAATTCAAAACTATCAAATCCATAGGTACTCAAGATATGAGAAAATGTGGCCATAGTACATAGTATTTGGTTAATTGCATTATGTTTATATAAATTGAATACATACTCAAAATTCCCTAAGATAAAGAAAACCTCACTAAAATCGACCTGAAATTATGAATGGAGAGATGTCATAGTGTAGTTTTATAGGAAACATAGCTTAAAGATTGAACAACTTTCTCGATATAGGAAAAGTTAGGAATCCATGTATAATAAGACACATATTGCAGAACAAAAAAACTAGTTTCCATACTTGAGTACAAACAACTTTCATTAGTGACCTTGTATAAATTTGAAACTACCGCTCCGGCATGTTCATTTAATAGGAGGTTAAGGCAATTTATTTGACTAAGCAATGCTAACTAGTAATGTTAATATGTTGTTTGTCACTAACTCCTTGGTGAAGCAATAATGTTAGAGGTTAGTCTCCGCCGCTCTGCATATGTTGATATTATGCATGTATATTTTTAATGTGCACGTCAAATTATGCATATATTTTATTCCATGTTTTTTATGTACTTAACTTAGTAGTGTTTCGTTGTAATACATCTACACTTCATATGGCTTCTAATGGAGATTCCTTAGATGATGATGCTAGTCATAGGGAAAGAGAGGGAACATGAGAGAATAAAAGGAAACAATAAAAAAAAGACCTTAATGAGTTGTAATTACATGCTTATGATTTTTATATAATATTGAAAAATATATATTTATTTTATGAAAATCTGAATTTATAATTCTAATCATTACTTATTGTACTCTAATTTATGTTATAAAAAAATCTTGATAAAAAAACATACAGATTTTCTAAAGAATATAACCAAAAAGGAGAGATGACACCTAGATATGGATTTCTTGTATTCGACGCAACAAGGAGAAAGATCCATAGGTCCTAGTTTTAGGGTATCTAAGCATTGTACAATTTATCCTACATTTTTCAGAGAAATTTATAATGTAATTGAATCCAATATGCTACAGATTTCATGTCACTTATTCATTCGAAGATGTGTATAATAATGTTTTAGCATAGAGTGCAAAGATTGGGATGAACAGACACAAAAATCAATTTCACCAATAGGGGATATAGAGAAAATCCCTTCAATGATGTGATATACAAGTTACTGATGAAGGAAATATTTTAAAATTTGGTAGTGGTACAATTGTCCATAGTCAAATTTTTGGTATAGCCATGAGGGAATGGTTGAAAGAATACCACAAAAAGTAGGCATAAATAAGTAGTGATAATAAGCAAAGAGCATTACAACACCTACATACAAGGTTCCCAAATTCACAATTTAATCAAGGAAAATTTTAAGAAGCCCCCCTAAATTTCTATGTATAATAAATGGGTGAATCCCCATGATATGTAGGAAAATATGAAGGCTATTTTATCAATGTTATATTATGTGTATATATATATATATGTTTTTGGCGAATCTCTCATTGAATTATATAATCTTGTAAAATCCATTTCACTAAATTATAAAAACTTGTAAAATCATGACAAATCTTTCACTAAATTATAAAACCTCGTAAAGGCTTGGCAAATCTTTTACTGAATTATAAAATATTGTGAAGTCTTGGAAATTTTATTGATAAAGTATCAAACCATATATAGTAATAGGAAAACGTATACAAAAAATACTAAATAGGATATAAATATTAATACATGATCACATAACAAGCCCTCTTTTGGTGGTAGTTTGGTACCTCACCCTAACTATCATAGTACATAGAAATTCACCATATTCTAGTAATATTCTTGGAAAACAACAATGAATTCTTTCATCACCGTGACAAATAGAATCAATATTAATATGAAGTCCCACCAACACCTCGATCCTCATTTATCTCTCCATGCTATTACAAAGGCCCACCAACAACTAATTTGTGCACACACCTTACCAAATTAGAGGGTTGAAAACTATAAATGTGTATTGTCTATTTCAATGCACTTGGAACTATTCTAAAAAATAATTGTCACTCTATATGTAAAGAAAATGTGTGTTCCAAGTTGGTCAACAAATTTGTATTCAACCAAATGCTATCCACATTCTTCCAAACCTAATTAAAAATCAACCCCACTATGCATGATATATTTCCATGCAAAAATTTAAAAAATGCAGGTTGTTGAGAATGTGGCGATGTCAAGACATTGGATCAAGTATTTAAATCCATGAAAGGAAGACTGGAAAACTATGACAGAGCTAATAGAAGATTAATGAGGTAGATTGGACTGAATCTAGGACTACTTTTACAAATACAATAAACAAAGTTCCAGGCTTCAAGCAAAGACTACATTATTTTCTAAGGTTTATACAAACAACTGGCAACATGTAAGTTGAAATCAAGTTTCTACAAACTACTACAAAAATACTTTGAGAACCATAAAATTCAATAAAAAAACAAGCAACATATCAAAATACCTGACAATGCCCAAAGCAAAAGAAGCAACAAAGACAATGGGATTCTAGGTTGCTCCACCCATGGCTTGTCCCAAAAAGGAGAACACAAACACACGTAGAAACAAAATTTCAATGGTTATAAGTAGTGTCATGGCCCCCTACACACCCAAATACATGGGTATCAACCAAGTCCCAACCCTCAGGCATGATGCCCCAAACACCCACAAAAAAATTATTGTCACATCATTAATCACGTGCTTCACAATCCCCATGTTTCTTGTGGAAGCTTTGGTTATGAGGTGATGGGATTGCGAACTCTCCTAGATGCAAATGGGTTGATATGAGACATGATAGTAAATATCAATTTCCCTTCTCATGTGGACATTAAGAAACTTTCCAAATGAGATTCAACCCATAAAATATGGCTGAATGTAACTCCAACTGATAGAGGGTGAAAGAGCCCCTAACAATTGTCATTTATGGAAATTTGGGGAAAATGGGATCTTCCTAGCAATTTTTGGGGGTGAACAGAGGTTTAAATCGACTTTTATAAGGGTGAAATTGTTATATCTTATTTTCCCTTTCTAAATTTGATGGGGCTAACCTCCTATTCATTAAAAATAAATAAATAAAATATGGGCTAATCTTGCATAACGGGTGTTTAATAAAATATTAGCCCATAAAAAATTTAAAACCCCTAAATTTATCCCATGGGCTAAGATTAGCCCCTAAAATTTTCCATGAATTTAATGATAAATGCACCCTTCATATATTCTTAGAAACTATAAAGAGGAGAGACTATATTATTAGATGAATTATGGTCAAATTAGTCTTCAATGTAAGTCTCATTCATGTCTCTAGTCCTTCACCTTTTATATTTGATGATTCAATTTTATAGGTGACTTTGTTTTCTATGGTTTTGAAGAATTTAGTAGGAACATCTATGTTATGCTACCATTTCTTTTTCATATGTAGATTTCACCATGTCATTTTCTTTGAATTGTTTACTTTCAAAAGCCAATGGCCTCCCTTCTTGCATCAACACTACTCCAATTCCTTGTCGTGATGAATCATATTCGACTATGAATGTTTTACTAAAGTCAAGTGTTGCTAACACTGGTCTAGAAGGCATATCATCCTTTAAAAGTGAGAATGCCAAGGTAGATTCTTCATTCCTTCCAATGAATTTTTCTTCAAGAGAGATGCGAGTGGACTTGCAATGCATGCATAATTCTTAACAAATTTCCTTTAATATCCTATAAGATCCAAAAATACTCTAAGACTCTTGATTTTCTTAGGATATGTCATTTTGTGATAGCTTCAATATTTTGAGGATCCAACTTGACCCCTTCTCTTGAAACAATATGACCCAATTACTCTACTTCTTGTTTCCCAAAAGAACATTTGGATATTTTTGCATACAATTGATTGTTCTCGATAATACCGGACTTGATCCACATGTTTAATGTGTTCTTCCGATGATTTTCTATAGAAAAGTATGTCATTAAAGAAAACCACCACAAATTTCCCAAGATAAGGTCGAAATTTTTTGTTCATGAGACTTTGAAAAGTAGAAGGAGCATTATTTAATCCAAAAGGCATCACCAAGAAATCATAGTGCCCTTCATGTGTTCTAAAAGTTGTTTTGGGAATGTCTTCTTATCTTAATATGATTTTATGGTATCCTAGTTTTAGATCTAATTTTCTGAAGTAATCCACTCCATGAAGCTCATCTAATAGCTCATCAATATTTGGAATGGGAAATTTATGCTTGATGTTGATTTTGTTTAGATCTCTGTAATCAAGGCACATTCTCCAAGCATTGTCTTTTCTTCTAACCATCACCACTGGTGTTGAAAAGGAACTCCTACTTGGTTGAATAATACATGCATCCAACATGTCTTGTATAATTTTCTCAATATATCCTTTTTGTTGATGTGGATATCTATAAGGCCTTTTATTAGGAGGAGTACTTCTAGGAATGAGTTTAATTTGATGTTCATGATCTCTAGATGGAGGTAGTCCTTTAGAAATATCTTGGAAGATTATATGGTGCTTTTCCAAGGTAAATTTTAAGTCATCTAGAATATTTTCATCTTCATGCTTCACTTCCATAGAGTAAATTCTAGCAATAACTCCACAACAACCCCTTTTTAGGAGATTTTCAATTCTATGAGAGATGATGATATGAGAGGGTGGAGATTTTAATCCTTTCAATTCATATTGAATTCCTTCCAATTCAAATTTCATGAATAATTCATTATAGTTTTTAGAAACTATACACAAGGTTCTCAACCATTGAATCCCTAGAACAACATCTACTCATCCATTGGGGATAGCATACATGGGTATTGATAGATTATAATATCCCATACTAAGTTTAATGTTATGGAATTTCCCTTCACAATCAAGGCTTCCTCCATTAGCAACTAATATTGAAAATTTGACACCAGATACACAAAACAATTGAGGTGCTCTGCTAAATTTTCATCAATGAAATTATTTATACTACCTGAATAGATTAGTACTATAACCCTTTGCTTATTAATGCAACCTACAATATTGAGGGTTTGAGGTATTGACACACCTTCCAAGGCAAGAATTGATATTTCGCATCAATCTGGGTTTATGTCATGTAAATTTTCTATATCTTTTTATTTTTGTTGTAGGTTCATAAGTTCTTCCTCACCCATTTGTGTTGATGCATATATTTTCTCCTCCTCATTATTCTCCAAAGTAAACATTTATGTTTCTTGACATTTGTTCCCTTTAGACCATTTACTATTACAACCAAAACATAGTACTTTTGCTCTTCTTTCATCTATTTATTTTGTGATATTCATGTAGTTTGAGTTAGTGTTTCCTTATGAGGCAAACTTTTGTCTGGTTCCTGCATATGTTCCAATTGTCGACTTTTTTGTAGCCTTATTTTTGGCTTGTATATGGAGAGAATAATGCATAGCTTTCATAAAATTTTCAAGTTGTTTTACGAAAATCTCATGGTTAATGTCTTCTTTTAGTCCACCCATGTAAGCTTCTAACAAATGACGGTCACTTACATTGTTTACCCTTATGGAAAATACTTGAAATTCTGAATTATAATCTTCCACGTCACCCAAAATTTGCTTGATTCTTGTCAGCTGAAAAAAAAAAAAAAAAAAAAAAAAAGTAATCTTGTTTCCAAATTTTACCACATTCAGCTTCTAAGTCTCTTCTAAATAAATTCCAACTATAATGATAAGAAGGGGGGTTCCTTTTAACTATTCATTCATACCATTAATAAGGTTTTATCTCAAAATACAACATAGCTAAGGAAATCCTTTGCTTATCATCAATGATATTATGCAACTCAATTAATTGCTATATTTGGTTCACCCATGTAAACACATATGTTCCATCAAACTTTCTTAATTCAACCTTGGGATTGAAGTAGTTCCTCGATCCTAAATTGAACCCATGATGATGTGGATTATCAATTTTTGGGGCCTCGAAACTCTTATTCTCCAATATTTTTCGCAATTTTCTTAGGTTATGACTGGAATAAGTCCATCTTGTTCTCCTTATCATCTTCTGGAGGTGTTGAGTTTTGGTTAAGCAAGTTGGTTATATTATTCAACTAGGAACTCAATGTTTTAAATTGATGTTGAATTTCACTTTTGAATGTTTCAAATATATTTTGCATATCCCCTTGGAATGTTTGGAATTCATCTTTATTTACCACATTCATGATGTGTTCCTTTTTAGCATTGTATTTTCAAAGTTATTTGATCTATTTTTAAGATTGTTCATTAGAAAGTGTAAATTTGCATGTTGTTCTTGTGTTATGGATGAGACTTTGGGAGGTTTAATGGATGCATAATTTATTGTTACACCTTTCTCCATTTGATCCCAAGGATCATTCACTATCTTTCCTCTCTATTTACTCCTTATCACACCTTTTGAATCACCTAGAAGAAATATTCCATTAAAAAATTATGCAAGTTTCAAGTTAAAATACCTTTAAAAACCCTAGTTTGGAGACTATCTTGTTGGACGACCTTCCAATTGAGGTAAAAAATTTATTTCAACTACTCTGAGTCTTTTTATTTTTAGTAGCCTGGTATATCTTCCCTGCAATGCAACAAGTATGACCTAATTCTGATGTACCAAGAAAAATTTATGGTAACCTTACCAAAACTTGCTATTTTTATCCTTTTCAAGAGAACAAAAGTGTACAGCCTGCCACATGTCTAATTTTTTAGATATGATTCTTAAAATTGTCCATGAAAACTATGGTCTATCTAATATTATATGCTACAGGTCTCACTCAATTTGGATCATTCAAGATTCAAATATAACAATTTTTCCATAAACACATATATGAGACAAATTTTTGGACTAGTCAAAAACCTAACTTCCACATGGTATAATTATGTACCTGTAATGAATCAAGACTTAAAAATCATACCACATATAGTTCACTATGTTCTCTACGGACCCTCCAAGTTTCGTTGTTGAAACATCCCAAAAAAAAATTATAGCCAAAATTCCAAGATGACTCGCTTTGGAAGCGTCCAAGCTCTAATACCAAATGTTATGTACCAAATTCCCCAAAATAGCATAAAATAACCAAGAAAGAATAATACACGCCTTAAAAATGAGTAAAATAGATGAATAGCGAACCTTTTCAAAGGGGCAATCTCCTTATACAATGCACTAAATATAAAAGTCAAGATTATATGAATATGAATCTCCTGTATTATATATAGGAAATGAAGTGATCATTATGTAACCTAATAGTGAGTCGGCCTAACTATACCTAATATGACAATAATAAATGAGTGTTAGGGCCTTAACAATCTCAATTATGGTTGAGCAAGACATAAACTATAAAAAAAGACCATATGATGTTGACAAAATTGTATTTAAAAGAAGCTTGAATGATTTGAAAGAGGTCTAGAGAATTGTTGAAGAAAAGAAAGCACAAGAAGTGGCCCTTGAGACACCACAACAAAAATCCACAAAGTTAATAAATAATATATGTTTGAAGTTATTGATTTGATATATATATATATATATATATATATATATATATATATATATATATATATATTATTGATTTGATATATATATATATATATATATTATTGATTTGATATTATATATATATATATATATATATTATTGATTTGATATATATATATATATATATATATATTCATCTCTATGTGATGTAATCTTCTAGCATCACTGACCTACTTTGTGGTCATAAACAATCAACTAATATTATATTTTTTTATGTATAGGCACGAATGGATACAAAGAATTTAATTATTACAATTCTTTGGGTCAAGCTGAGAAGTTAAATAATCAATAATAGCCAATTTAATAAAAATAATAAAATAATTGATAACAATCAAATTAATAATATTAAATAATTAATAACAACCAAATTAATATAAATAATAAACTATTATTAATACAATTTTCTTGCTAAAACAACGTGATTGCGATGCTAAAAAATTAGCGTGACATTAATGCAATGCAATTGGAAAAGAAGAAGTCTAAACGTGCGACGATTTCGTTTGTCTAGCAAAATTTTTATCGGAATTTGAGGATTCTTTTTTAAAATTTAGATTTTGTGTTATTCAAATTGTGTTTCTAAATGTATAAATGAATTTAATGGTTTGAATACCCCAAGGCATCTCATTAAACAATCTTAACACTAATTTCTTAGAATTTAAAAAATTATTTCCAGATTCCATCAAAATCCATGACAAATACTATGAGAAGAGACAAAATCGTCACCCGTTTAGACTACTCAATTGCAAAATGACACTAAAACGATGCATAAATAAAGTAACATAACACTGAGAATATGCAAATTAGATGCAAGAACTTTGTATTTTGACACTAATTTTACGATTATAGACTAAACTTTGTCATTTGACAAAGCTAACCAGATTTATCACGATGCCAATACGACGCAATATATATATATATATTCAATGCAAGAAGTCGCACATCTAGATAACTTTGAAGCCTTGTTTTTAAATCGTTTTCGACGTAAAATCAAGGCGAGTAATTATACTGATAATGGTGGGGTCGTGGTGAAGACGAAGCTTTGTTTCGTTTGATGACGTGGGCAGAGAATAAGTCAACCTTGAGTGTGATGCACTCCATTTTTCCATTTGTGACACGTCGGTCATTAGAAAGCGTGTGAAAGCGGGTTGACTTTCAACCTTTTAGTGCCCTTATTCAACCGTCAACCTTATGCATATGACACGTAGTTACCATTAGTTGCCACGTAGCTACCATTTGTTGCCAAATTCAGCAAAAAGCACAACTTGAGAATTTGTTTGACAAGTAAATGGAGGAACCCAATTGAGCAAAAAACACATCTTGACAATTTGTTGCCAAGTAAATGGAGCAACCCAATTGAGCAAAAAACACAACTTGATGTTGAAAACGACGTTCAGGTCACAACCAACCAACAATCCATAGACTGAACCATGCCTAGGAATTATAAAACCCTATAAATTAGCATGGACCCTACTCACTTGTAACATGACCTTTCCCATCCTATGGGTAATAGATTCAAGAAAAAGCACAAGACCCTATAAATTAGCATGGACCCTACTCACTTGTAACATGACCTTTCCAATCCTATGGGTAATAGATTCATGAAAAAGCACAAAAGAACTCTAGAATGAACCGCTTCACTCATAGGAGTTCAAATTTGAGAATCACATATAGCAAGTGGATACATGACATATGCATAAAAAAGCAACCCAATTGTGTGAGTGACAACTCCAAGGGATAAGGACATTCTGGTGTCACTACTCCCACTTAAATGTGTTATAAAATTATCATATTTTCTCACATACACAATTTAGGGTCAATAAAATTCTTGTGTGGGGACATTTTTGGAATGAGTGGTATCCTCTTTGTCTCTAGTTTCATAATGATGAAGAAAAAATAATCTTTGTATATAGTTTCATAACGATGAATAAACATTCTTTATTAATGTTTTCAACATTATATTTCACAATTTTATATTGATTGGAATTCAAATTTTGATGGTGCAAATATGTAACATTAATATTTATAATGTATTAGCAACATGGAAGAATGATGAAGAAACATTCTTCATTAATGTTGTCAAGATTATATTTCAATTTTCCATTGAATGGAATTCAAATTTTGATGGTGCAAATATGTAACATAACATTTATAATATATTGGCAACATGGAAGTGAATCATTAGAGAGGGATAAAGTGTTTTTTTTTTCTCAATTTTACATTGATTGGAATTCAAATTTTGATGGTGCAAATACGTAACATAACATTTATAATATATTAGCAGCATGGAAGTGAATCGTTGGAGAGAGAAAGTGTTTTTTAATTATGTTAAAGTTTTGATTTTATGTTATTAGTATTTTTTTTTAAGTTTTATTAAATATTATGAAAAAAAAAACTTTATAAGTCTTGTAATTTTGATTGGTTTTTGCATCAAGAATGATTTTGATCTATTTTTGGTAGTTTTATGTATTTTTGCAAGTTTTGTCGAGAATATTGAAGTGATGGGTTCTCTATCCAGAACTTTGCACATTTGTAATGTTTGGAATATAAAACCTAGCACTTCAATGTTCAAAGCAAAAATGATGCCTATCAAAAAGCCTCTTAAAGGCGCTTTCCAAGGATGCATAAGGCTTGTCATCCTATGTTGCACATTTCTTTCAATCATACACTCTTTTCAAAACATTATGCACCTCGTAGTAGAGCACTTAATGTTGTATAGGCTAGGATATATATCATTGGATTTGTCAATTGGGTTTAGTCCAAGTGGTTGTGGAATGGAGTGTTACCCTCCCCACCCAGATTCTATTCCCGTAAGTGACATGTTGAGCTCATAATCAATATATTGTTGTAAAATGTTTGAACCATGTTGTTGACGTATCCTTGTTCCCTGGAGAATATACTATCATCCTTGAAATGAGGAGAAGTACCCGAAGGTTTTCCCCGAGATACTTACCTAGAAAAAAATATGTATTGTTTAATGTGAAGTTCATTTATATTAATAAGTATATATATCATCCTATACAACATTAATTGCTCTATTGTAGAGTGCATATTGATTGTCCACTTTATTGATACATAGGATTTAGTGTCATAAATAGTAAAAGTGGATCCATAGTTAGAAGGGATGCATGACATTTATTTGTCAACCAAAATTTTAGATGAGCTCAAGCCCTTCATTCACAATTTTCTAAAATTTTAATTATGTTTTCTTTCTAATCTGTTTGACAACACAATGGCAAAAGAAAATATACATCTTGGAAAAATGGGTTAGTCAAATATAGCCAAAAAGAATTCCATATTAATGAGCACGGCCCCCATTTCATTAATTCATGGAATGGACAATAGATATCTAGAGAGTTGAACTTTGGTTGTCATTGATGTCAAAGAGGACTTAGTATCGACGTTCCATTTTGAAGAAGTACATTAAACTATGTGCACAAGTCCCTAATCCCATCTAGTCGTGGTACGTCAAAGTTGATGTCAAAGAGGTGGTTGGATATGATATCATTTTTCCATTTTGAAGAAGTATATCAAAATATGTATGCAAGTCTCGAAAGTACACTAGACCAACCGAGCAATGGTACTTCAAGGGCACAAGACCCAACACGTAGTGGTTCTTAAGTGCGCAAGTCCCACTATGCTAAGGAACTAGTGTGTGCATGACCCAGAAGTCATGATACCTCAGTTGCGCAGATCAAGACAAGTGGCCCATGCTTGAGTAAGCTTGACCGTAAAGAAAGGAAGAAGGGATGTTATCGTCAAACTTGTGGACATATTGTATGAACAAGTTGAGTATAAATAAGAAGCATAGCTAGTGAGTGTAAAGTAAGCTTGAAGATGAACAAGAGATAATATTATGAATTTGCAAGCTTTGAATTATTGGGGTATCCATGGCTCGTTGATCTGGAACAGCATGATCTAGAAAAAACTCAAATGTGTAAGAATAGAAGAGAAATACAACACATGATGATATAGTATATGAAACAAATGCGTAAGAATAGAAGAGCATTATAGTAGATGATGCGCGGAATCAAATGAATATGCAGCTGTGCAGAAACATAACAGTGTGTTGAACAACGTGCAAATTACAGAAGCATATGAAATATGAGAACCATTATGCAATACTAAAGTAGAGACGTGAAGTAAGAGAATAACTGATGATAAAGTACAATAGTTGCATACAGCAGAGCATATAGCAAGTGCACTCAAAGGAACGTAATGCAGCAAGCCTAACGTGTGCACGGATCAGTAGATATCAATAAGAACTTTTACAGTTATATCAAGGTGGCAGGAAAGGGAAAGGACAGGGATTTGGAGCTTCCTTCAGGTTGGAGCCTACAAATCAAGGGGGTCGGTGCCTCCTTCCAGTTGGTGCTGGTAAATGAGGGAGTTGGTGCTTCCTCTAGGTTGAATCCTGTAAATCAATGGGTTGGAGCCTCTTTCCAGTCGGTGCTAGATAACCTTGGAAGTTGGTGCTTCCTATGAATGTAATATTTATTATATAAGAAAGCACTATGTCGTTTTATCCCATTTGAGTTTCCACGTTAAATCTTTGTGTTTTTTGTCTTATGCATGTGCTGATGAATGACATTGTTTATAATGAATACATAATATAAGTATTGTTTGAATTTGGTAGAAGTGAAAATTGTGTAAACTACAATTAATACCGATTCACCCCCCCCCTCTCAGTATTAATAAGATTTCCAACATAGAGAAGGTCATGAACTTTGCTTCTACAAAATAATTATCTCCACGTGTAGGGTTACCATAAAAATGGGGGTATTCTATTACTTTTTTTGTTTTATGTTTTTTTTAGGATTTGGAACAATCTCAAGGGCATGGTGGGGAATATGCACTAATTTCAAGGATTCTATCGAGCGTGAGGGCACATACTGCTAAAAGGGTCAAGCAATTTCCAATATGAGAGAACATCTCATTTTCATATATGTAGTGAATATCAATGAAGGGGGTGGAATTGAATTATCTAAATGAATTTGTACATACAATCCTAGTCTAGATTGGATGTTGGTACTTTCCTAATGAACAAGGAATATGTACATGTATTCAATATGAATGTATGATACATGTATAGGATCTCGAAGCTTATCAATTAGCTTTTCCATGGCCCCTTTTGGCTAGCCTCTAGGTTTCCCATCTCACCTTAATAATTTCATGTTTCTAGCTCTACTATTAGTATTCCCCAACAATTTTTTGCTTCTTCTATTGGGTTTTACTTTAGGAGTTACGATTTTGGTGGGTGGAATGATGGTCGAGTGATACTCCATATTTCTCAACGCATATTTATGGAAGTAAAGTGGTATCCAATATAATACCTAGAGTGTCACATACCCACCCATCCATCCAAAGAAAGGGAGGGAACATGATGCCAATCTCTAGGGCTTTCACATAATATCATCCCATTCATTAGAATCATATGAATAAATCATTTGTGTGCAGATGTAAAACAAATCAATTATGCACAACAGAATTAAAATATCCACACACATTACTCATGCATACAGCATATCAACAGTCATCAAATTAATACAGTGCAGAAGTAAATACATAGACAGAAAAACACTTATCTCCATTTTGCAATTGTCCCAAACAACTAGCTATGTTGCTGCAACGTTCCACCCAACCATAGGCCAGTTGTGTTCATCAATCTCTCAACACAACTGCCACCCCCGAGCTAGGCAGGATTCCTACAAGGAAAAAGGGGACATTCAGCTCATACGCAGCCAATTAAGCATTTCATTTGAGCCAAGCCAGTCCATAGCTGGGTTTATCAAGCTACATCGGAACCCTGGATGTTTGCACTCAAGCTCAAGCCATAACAATGGAGACCCATAACCCATACCCCATCATACTCTTTTCTCACACAGCAAGCACAATCATTGGGCAAGGATACACATTTAACAATGGGATTCACAACAGGATGGTCATGTGTTTTCCCCAATTTGTTTCCAGCCAAAAACAGATTATGGGATGGGGAGAAACAATCACAGGGAGGAAAACGATTTCTTCCCCAACTAACTGAGCATTCAGCAGCCAAACGATCTCTATGGAACTCAAATTCCATTCCCCTTCTTCCCCACTGGTATACAACACAAAAACGCCCTTCTTGGCTGGGAGAATGAAGGAAAACACATTAAACATGGCTAGAAAACGCCCAAGTAGCTCTAAACTCGTGAGGGAGGAAGACTGGTTGATGGATAATGGCTTGGGGAGCAAGTCATGGCTCTTTTCTTGCCCAAGAAGCAAAAACATGATTTCCCATGCAGGGTGGCTTTCCCATACCCGAATTTGGACAGCCATACCTCTCATTCCCCAAGGCATTAACTACCTTAACCAACTCTTGGGGGGGAATCAATGATTGGGTACAAAAGTCAACATGGGTACTTGAGGGTTTGATGGGTTACCTCATTGACATTTGGCTTGACCTGATTGGCTCCAAGGATTTGAATATTTCCCTCCCAATTCCTTGTAAAATCATGCCCCCATCTCAGCTTGTTGCATTGCATAGCTAGTTGTGGGTATTTTATTAAAATGCATATTTACATGATGTTTGAATTCCAATGTGCTTGGCTAGCACGTAAACCATATGCATCAATAAATCGATGGCGGGGCCTTGGCCTTGAGCTCCTCACCATGATTTTATAACAATATTACATCATTTACATTTTAGTGCAATAGGGTCACGGTGGGGATGTGACATAGAGGAAGCTTAAACAAATCATATTTGGTGACTCCTTCTTGACATTGTTCTATACACCTTGTAATCCAACATGAATATTATCCTTTTTTATTTTTCCACTGAAGGACATATCATTTGTCTTATGAGATTTTAACATGATATTATGTTAACCATTGCATCCACAGAGGTAGTGGTTTTTGTATAACATGATAATGGATAGTGTGCAAGGTAATTATGCTTGATTAATTGGATTCTCTTTTCTCCTTTTGTATGGTATACATGCTTGTATGAGAAGAATAAAAACATGAACAATAGTAACAGGGAATTACCTACATCATAATACTTCTTGAAATACATTTTACAACTATAAAACCACAAACAAGCTATTATGTGGAATGGTGGTCACATGATACTCCATCATTCTCGATGCATCGTTATGGAAGTGGAATGATTGTGGAATGGTAGTCAATATAATACCTATAAGAAGCTCACCCAAATCGTATTTGGTAACTCCTTCAAAGTGTTTATGAGTATTATCTTTTCTTTTCTTTTTCCTTTGAAGGACAAATCAATTGGCCTGTGAGATTTTATCATGATATTTAACCATGCCAATCATAAAGGTGGTTTTTTTTTTTGTCTTTTCAATCATGGGAAATGGTAACTAGAAAGAGTGACTTGGGCTAGGCCCAAGATCAATCCTCTTGGTTTCACTATAACCCAAGAGTATATCTAACATATTGTAAACCAAATATACAAATAACTCATGATTTATCAAGGACCACAACGTCCTAAGGAAAACCCAAGGGGACCTCTAGCCTAGGGGTCATCTACCCTTTTAACCTTATCACAATGGGTCAATGTCACATTAGAGATTCGAACTTGATTGGGAAGAGTGAGAAACTCACCTTCCTACCATTTGAGTTGTTGACCTTCCCTATCATGTCCGTGGATATTTTTCCAAGTGATTGTGCTTGATTAATTAGCCTCCATTTTCTCTGTGTGGTCTATATACATGAGTTGAAAGACTAAAAAATGAATAATAATAATAATAATAATAGTAAAATATCTATATCATAAGAGTACTTAAACTAACTTCTATCATTATAAATATGCATTACCTTCTTAGTCCCTATAAAAGCAAGGAGTATACTTTTCATTTGCAAGTCAAAGTGCTTTGACTTCACATTAATTCAATTTCTTACTATAAAGTTTTCCAATGTTTTTAAAACAACACTTTATCAAATTGATTTTTTTAATTAAAAATCATTTTTAGAATTGTTAAATTTCACTCATTCTATTCTCATATTGGTGAAAAAGAGGTTATCAATGCCATAAATATCTCAAAGAGGTTTTATTTTTAAAACATGAAGAAAAAAAAATAAAAACATTTAAAATGGAATTTTATAAAAGTGTCATGTGGCAACTTGTACATTTTTATTTTAAAATATAATTGTTCTTTTTTATGCTAGGGGAATCAACAATTGGCGTGAGGCTCGTACTCACGTGACACAAGATCGATTCTTGTTTACTACCACTATACCCCTAGGTGCACCCACATAGTCTACCGGCATGGGGCACATGTTCTCTTGGGTTTGAACCTATGACCTTCTTTACAATGTGTCATATCATTTCACTCCTTTGCATGTTGGTCTACACCCGAATGGGCTAAAAAATAATTGTTGTTACTTCCCATGTGATATTTTGATTTTGATGTGACTAAATATATATATTTTTATTAAAAAAATTACTTATTAACATTAAAATTTTATAATCTTATGATTTCTCTTTTACTTTCTTAATCTCTATATCAAACATATTTTCTATATTTGATAGGGACTAGCCACTTTGTGGTATATTCACTTGTTTTTAATTTTCTTGTTATTTAAGTTGGAAAAGAAACTATTATATTACAACTAAAAAGAAACTATTATGCAACATATGTCTAGGCACCTCTTTTGTCTTAGAGTAAGACCTAAAGGTACTTATGATTATCTAATCCTACTACGTGGACTCAAAAGCATATGGTAGGAGTGAACTTCCCAAGACTCAGAAGCATTTTGTAAAAGTGGAATTCCCAGACTTAGAAGCATCTAGTAGGAGTGTAAGTATGCACCATCATGGTTGTCCTCACTACTAGTTTGACAACTAAATCATAATAATGTTTTCCATCTTTGGAAGAAAAAAAAAAGTGAAGCACCACTCTTTCCTTTTTAATTTTAAACCAGAAACAAACTATTATGTTACATTATTTAGTCACAACTTGATCTCAATGATGGTAGTTGATCACCTTGGTTTGCGTCATGCATTTCTGGTCATAACAAATTTATAATCATTTGCATTGTAAAACTGGCATAGCCATGTAACTTGTGGCTAGTAATTAACAACAATAGGCCACAAGTTAAGTGCCATGAACCGACCATTATCCATGTCTTAACTACTAGTAAACTAAGAAATTATATATATATATATATATATATATATATAGAGAGAGAGAGAGAGAGAGAGAGAGAGAGAGAGAGAGAGAGAGAGAGAGATTGGAATGGTGACCATAAAATAAATATTGACAATACATTTGTCTCATCTTCGTGCAATCTAGGAAGAGGACCCTTCCTCATCCACCCCAAATTGTTACTCCATTCTTTGGCACGCTAATTCAATTATCATCTTTAGTCATATATTGTGCCAATTGTAGCAAATTTGTAGCATGATGAAGCAAAGTTACATCCTATAGCGTGTGTGGAGCAGCAATTGAGGATGAATTTACTAATTTTCTGATATATTTTGGAGCATTCTCTGCTGAATTTCAAAGTGTTTTGAATTTTGTCAGGATTCATGCCCGTCCCTCCAGAATGTGATTTCCATCATCTCTCAAGGTTCGACCCATACCATGCATGGGATTCCCTCACATCAAATGCAAATTCGCCTCTATCATCTCATATAGTGAGCCCTTACAGATTTGTACCACTAAGTACAGTGAAAGCTAGTGTAGCAGGTCAGTGGACTATGCAGTGTAGCTCATCACTAGACCGTGGATGGACCATTTGGCATTCCCTAAATATTTTAAGATGATTAAATATGTATGGCATGATTGCATTCATTTCACATTAAATAACATCAATAAAAAAATTAAGGTGGAAGAATCCCATACAAATGCTTTAAAAATCATTGATGAAATGCAATGTAGGCCGGTGAATCCATTAGCAAAAACAACCTACTCTACATAAAATCTCAAATTTGCTTACATTCATCGTATAAAAATTACATATTTAAAGCCTAACCTTTGGCTAATCTGACATGGGTAGTAAAATATCAATGGATTCAAGCTTTTTTAGATTTCTGACATTTATCATAGGCAAATGATATGGGCACTCAAATAGAAAATCCCAAGTGAAAAATTGGAAACGTTTCCCGCAATGAAGTGGAACTATGACTTCTGTCATAATTCTTTCATAATTTAAAGATAATTTTAACAAAAAATAAAGAACAATATAAATGCCTCAAATCTTACCCTTCTTGTAAAATCCGATTATAGTTTTCCCAAAATATTTAACAACAAAAGTTCCCATAGAAGTGAGAGAGTTACCTTCCTTTCCCTTGAGTGTAATAATGAAAACCATCACTATGAGAGAGGAGAAGTGTAACATACCTATAGTTAAACAAGTTATGAACCCCTTGCTTCACCTATCCAACAACTCAAGCGCATGGAAACCAACACACCCAAGTGCAACAATGGCAAGATTGGTAGTTGGGGCACATTCGGGAGCAGCAAGGTAGTTGCGGGAAATGTGACAAGTAGGGAACGCATGCATGAGGAAGAGGATTCAACCAAGGGGATATTCATAAAGGAATACATGAGCATTGAAAATATTCAGAAAAGGGTTATTTGAAAAATACTTCAGCATCGACATGGGAAATGACCATGGGACATGAAAGCCAATGTGTCTATTTGCTTAAGGTGTGGTGGTATGACACCTTGATGAGTGGAAAAATGGTTGTACACCATGTAGGGAACTTGTGTATGCCATCAACACGATATTTGGGCTCATTGAAAAAGGAGCTTGAACGCATCAGTAAGAGGGGCATCAGGTGAAGCACCCAAGTTGGGTCAGAAAAGTTACCAATGGTCATCAGGTAGTCAATCAAGAGAGTGCCCAGTTTTCTTGGGACTTACCTAATGACATGCCCATTTGAGAAGGTCATGCAGAGGAATAATTGGGAAAAATTTTATGAGGAAGACTCATATATATAATTTGGGTGCACCAATATCAAAGGAACCAATTTGGTGATATGAAATTGGGAGTTAAAGGAGTTAGCTCTACAGTATGTATCCTTAACCCGAATGAAGTTTTGGGATAATTTCAAATGCAGTTCATCAGTATGAGGCAGGGGTAGAGTATGAGGTATGCAACAACCAACTGAGGTTAAGGTTTGCCTAGGAAGACTCTCCGTGACAAGGCTAAGGGAGTAAGCATGCCAAGGAGTAGTGTTGTTGATAACCCCAGAAATTGAAGACAAGAGCTACATGACGAGTAGGATTGTGGGAGAAACGAAGAAGGAAATATGGCAGGAAGACTTATGGGTGGAAAAACCCATCGATAGAGTGGGAAGCAAATTCTTCGATAGAATAAACCATCAATAGAATACCATTAGTAGTAGAATAAAATGATCGTTGACATGATGCGTCGATAACCAGAACTGAGTAGCAGGTCTTCCCAAATGAAATTTTTTGGTTTTAATGGAGTGTATGCAAAGAGTTGTTGAACCCACTATTGCACTCTGTTAGATTTTCAAAATTTAATCAATATTAATCTGGGATCTTATTGAGAGAATAACAAGCACAACATAAACACAAGAGACACAAAGATTTTCCTCGGGGAAACCATAAAGGAGAAAACCCCGAAACTTCCTTAGAGATAGAATGAGCACCAATACAATGTCACAAAATAAAAACCCAAAATAGATATGGTCTTCAGCAGCTTCTCTCTTCTCCACTTGTGCGAACTCATCCTCTCTCTCACTAATGCAACTTGAGTGAGTGAGTGAATGATCCAAATGAGAGAGGCACCCTCTCTATTTATAATTTTACTTTCACTTGAATTTTAGCGAACTAGGTCGGCCCCTAGTTGTACTTGACTGGGCCGAATTCTCTAGGAGAGTCTAATAACCCATAGACAACTTAACTCTGGGGTCTAATGCCTCGACATACAAAGGAGGGTTAACCTCAATGACTTTACATGACCCAAACACAATAATGACTTCTCCGACTGGAGGAATAAACATCTCCATTGGAGGTACAATAATAAGATAAAAATACAACATAAAATATACAAGTGAATATCTTCTGAAGTTACAATTACATTAGCACTCCCTTTTATCTAGGAAGGTATTGTCTTGACACAGACATCAATACATATAGACACAAGTCTTCAGTGTTGGATCATCATCAAAGTTGGATCATCATCAAAGTTGGATCATTAGTGCCACTGTTGTTGCTATCCTAATCATCTCGACCATCAATCTCCAATCTACTCGTCATAGGAAGTTCTACAGAGCCAACCCTTTTTCATGTTGGATGTAGGCCTAGCCTCCATGTAGGTCTTCATCATCTCTATGAGCAATCCATCAAGTAGGTACATCTCAGGACTTATTACATTGCCTCTACAAAACCTGTGTACATCTCAGGACTGATTACATTGTCTTTGCAAAACCTGTGTACATCACATTAATTATTACATTGCCTTGCAAAACCTGTGTACATCGCAGGACCGATTACATTGACTTGCAAAACCTGTGTACATCTCAGGAATGATTACATTTCCTTGCAAAACCTGTGTACATCGCAGGACTGATTACATTGCCTTGCAAAACTTGTGTACATCACAGGACTGATTACATTGCCTTACAAAACCTGTGTATATCACAGGACTGATTTTATTTCCTTGCAAAACCTGTGTACATCGTGGGACTGATTACATTGCCTTGCAAAATCTATGTACCCTACTGTCACCTCATCATGTCCATATCATCTCATCATCAGTGGAGCACAACCCATATGCATGTCACACGTCTACTAGCATGGGAAGACATATCTACAACCATGCAAGACTGATTCATATGCATATGCATCTTCCAGACTCATCACTTCCCCCTGGAAGGAACCTCGATCTAGAATACACCAAGCTTCTCTCGGAAGTACTCGAACTTCACTCTGGCTAGCGGCTTGGTCAACACATCGGCTATCTGCTCGTCTATTGCAACATATTATAGATTCACTGCTCCTTTCTACACCATATCCCTGATATAGTGATACTTGATCTTGATGTGCTTCGACTTGTCATGGAACACGGGGTTCTCAGACAACTTCACACAACTCTGGTTGTTGCAATATATACAAGTCGCATCCAACTAGAGATCAAATAGATCAGACAGCAGCTTCCTCATCCATACTGCCTCACAAATAGCCAAACAAGCTATGACATACTCTGCTTCAGCTATACTCAATGCCACGTAGGAATGCTTCCTACTAAACTAGGAGATCACACCTGATCCCATACTGAAGAAGCACCTCGAATTGCTCTTCCTATCAGTGGCACTGCCTTCCCAATTTGAATCAACATAAACCTCCAGGTTAATATTCTGATTCGCATCATACTTGAGCCCATAATCTACCGTACCCTTCAAGTACCTCGGAATATTATTTGCAGCAATCAAGTGAACAGGTCTCGGATCCGTCAGGAGCTGGCTCAATGTGTTCACAACAAAGCAAATATCTGGTCTCGTATTCGTCATGTACATCAAAGATCCAATCATCTGACGATACATCGTGGCATCAACCGACTCTGATGAAGCATCACTCAATAGCTTCAGGTTCGATGCCATAGGTGTGGTCATGGCCTTGCAGTCCATCATCCCGAACCTATTCAGGATCTCTACTGCATACTTCCCTTGTCCAAGGAAGATTCCATCCACACTCTACCACACCTCTATACCTAGAAAATATTTCATCATACAGAAGTCTTCATCTCGAACTCAGCAACAAGATTCCTCTTCGTGTCAACAATCAACCCATCCTCACATTCACAAATAGGTCATCGACATAAAGTATAAGTATCATTGGGTTCCCTTCTTCAACCTTGTAATAAAGGTTGGAATCAACTTTACTCTTAGTAAATCCCAGATTGATCAGGAAGCTGTCTATTCTGTTGTACCACGTCCTGGGTGCCTGTTTCAATCCATACAAGTATTTCTTCAATTTACACACATGAGTCTCCCTGTCATGTGTCTCAAATCCAAGTGGCTGCTCCACATACACTTCCTCCTCTACTACACCATTCAAGAACGATGTCTTGACATCCATTTGGTGTACCTTCCACTTCATCAGTGCAACCAGAGCAAGTACTGATATGATGGAAGTGTATCTGGATACAGGTCCAAATGTCTCCTCATAGTCTATCCCTTCCTTCTGGGATAAGCCACGTGCCACAAATATCTCCTCGTGTTTATCTATGTTACCATCTGTAGCATGTTGAATCTTGTAGATACACTTGGAAGTCACAACAGACTTCCCTACTGATCTCGGGACCAAATCCAAGACATAATTCTTCATGATCGACTGATACTCCTCGATCATGGCATCCTTCCATTCCTTCCTTTTTGTCACTTCTTCATAGTTGGAAGGTTCCTTGTCAATGATATTGCACAACATGGATACATAACTAGAGTATGGCCTCGGTCTCTTGCTTTCTCTATTCATTCTTTATGGAGCACCATATCTCTCTGCATCTTGAATTGCTTCTCATACCCATGCTGGTTTCCTCTTTTGAGAATTCTTCTCACGAGGTGGATCTACAGGTTCTTGTGGATATTCTATCTCGTGGTCTTCATGATCTTCTGGATTTGCTACATTCATTGTTGTATCTCGGATCATGTGTGCTTCTAGTTCTTCAATGTCTTCAATAGGTAGCTTTCTGGATTTGTGATATGTTGAGTCTTCGTCGAATGTTACATCCCTGCTGATGTCGATCTTCTTGAACCCTGGAAAATATATTATTTAAGCCTTCACGATTTCACTATATCCCACGAATATTCACTTATTTCTTGAAGGATCTAACTTCATCCTTTTCTCCTTCGGGATATGTATTTATACTGGGAAACCAAATATCCCGAGATGGCTGACCTCTGGTTTCTCATCGGAGAAAGATTATTCTGGTGTCTTGTTGTCAAGTACTCTATGTGGAGTACGATTCTGTACATATACGGCTGTTCTTGCAGCTTCTTCCCATAGATGCATCGGAAGATCTTGGTCGTGAAGCATTGCTCTTGCTACTTCCATGATTGTTCTATTCTTCCTTTCTGCAACTCCATTCTGCTGCAGATTATATGGAGTGTTCAAATCCCCCTTAATCCCTGAATCTCTACATAATTGATTGAAGTCTTCTAATGTGAACTCTCCACCATTGTCTGATCGAAAAGTCTTGATTTTCTTCTATGTGTGGTTCTCAATCAAGGCTTTGAATTCCTTGAACTTGTTGAATACCTCATCCTATTTTTTCAAGAAATATATCCATGTCTTCCTAGAAATATCTTCAATGAAAGAAACCTAATATACATACCCATTCAATGAAATGGATGCCATTGGACCGCATCCATCTGAGTGGATGATTTCCAAGATTCCTTTTGCCTTGCTCTCGCTGCCTGGAAATGTATTATTTATGTTCTTTCCTTTCGCACATCCTTTGCAAATTCCTTCATGCTTTGCCTGGATTTCTGGAAGTCCTTCCACTGCTTTTCTTGCAACTGATAGTGATCTATAGTGCACATGTACAAGCCTTCTATGCCATAGTTCACTTGGATCTATTGAATCATGGTCTAGGGCTTGTTCAGGTTGGCCCTTCAGTTTGTATAAACCTCCATCTTTCTCTCCAATCACCACAACATCATCTATGATCTTTCCCATTGGCCACATAAGAACTTTTCCATCTACAAATGCAACCCTCATACCTTTAGCATCTAAATTTGATATGTAGAGAAGATTATTCTTTAGTCCTGGTACATACAAGACATATTTTATCTTCATAGACTTTCCAGAGTCTAGCTTATAAGTGGCTTCACCACTTCCTTTTATGGGATACTGGTAGTCATCCCCAAGTTTCAACTTGTGGGGTGACTCATGTTTAGATAGGTTCACAAAGGACTCCTTGAATCCTGTCATATGCTTGGAAGCCCCACTATCTATGAGCCAATCATTACTTCTGTGTGTGATAGTTCCGGTGAGAGCTGAAATCAGAACATATTCTTCATCACTTGAAGAATCTTTACTGTCTTCTCTAGTTCTCTTCCTTGGAGGTTCCTCATCCTCTGTAGTGTGAGCATGATGTCTTTTCTTGTTTTTTTTTCTTCTTGTGGGAGCTACTTTTGTTCATGGCACAATCTCTGGAGTAGTGTCCCTTCTCATCAGAAGTACAATATCGAATGTGAGATAGATATTTCTTGTAACTTCTGAGGTTCTCCCTATGGTTCTAGTGGTGGTGTTTACCCTTCTTGTGATGAGGATTCTCCCTCTTGTTGTTGTTCTTCCTAGTGTGTACCATGAGAGCCCAGTATTCATTACCCATCTTTTCTTTTTGAGCTGCAATTCGAGCTTCTTCCTGTGAGCACTCTTCCCATAGTTTACTGAATGTGATCAACTTTCTTCTTGCACAGATTCCTTGAATAAAGGAATCCCATGACCTAGGAATACCACTCAAGGTGGTCATCACTATTTCTCCATTCTCTATATTTTCTCCCAAAGCTTCAAGTTGTTCTTTTATCTGAGAGACCCTTGTAAAATAGGATTGCATGGTCTCTGCATTTTGTATCTTGACATTATTCAATTGGTTCCTTAATGTCATCTTCCTATTTATATTCCTCCCTTCAAATAAGGTGGTCAAGGCATCAAAAATATGTTTAGGTGTCTTCAGAGATGACACATGTGGTATGAGATGGTCCTTGATAGAATATACAATGATTCTCTTAGCCTTAACCAGGTTCTTCTTGTGTAAGGCTTTAGCCTCATCTCCCTCTGGAACCGGAACCTCTTCATTCACATAGGTGTCCAAATCATTCTCTTCTAGGACAAGCCCAATCCTATACTTCCATGCTCGGAAGTTATCACCCCCTTGAAGCTTATCTTCAATCTTGGCGTGTTTAGACATTTTTAATGAGAAACTCAAATGGAAATAGAAAAACTTTTAGATCTTACCACTTGATTTGTTGAAACTGGATCTGGAATTGGCTAGGTTTGACAAAGAAACCCTAAAAATTCAAACTTGGAATTTGAAACTTCTATTTGGATAGAAAGATGTGCTTGACTGAGGCGAGCATGCTGGTGTGCTTGGTTTCTGAAGATTCCAAAAATTTACCCCTGAAAATTGACTTGCAACATTCTGATCTACAATTTCTAGCTTTTTCTGGTTTTCAGGTTTTTCTGGTCCAAAGTCAAATTAGGGTTTGACTTTTCAGGAGTTTTACCCAAACAAAAGCTTTGATCTTGGTCCATAAATTTTGATTTTGTTGAGGAGCACCTTCCTATGCGGATTGCACTCCAAAATTCCACTTTTGTGAAAAGCCCTAATTTCCCGCAGCAGTGACAGGCCAAAAAATGAAAATGCTCAGAATCAACTTCTGCTTCAACAGAAATATGCGCCCTTCTTAGGAGAGTTATCCTAGCCTCTTTTTGTTGATGATTTGTGGAGAGAAGTCCAAAAGATAAGAATCCCTAGCTTCTGCAGCGACACAATGTCTTCTTCTCAGGTTAGCTCTGAAACCATGTTAGATTTTCACAATTTAATCAATATTAATCTAGGATCTTACTGAGAGAATAAAAAGCACAGCATAAAAAAAGAGACACAAATATTTTCGTCGAGGAAACCATAAAGGAGAAAACCCCGCAACTTCCTTAGAGATAAAATGAGCACCAATACAATGTCACAAAAGTAAAACCCAAAATAGAGATGGTCTTCAGCAGCTTCTCTCTTATCCACTTGTGCGAACTCCTCCTCTCTCTCACTAATGCGAATTGAGTGAGTGAGTGAATTGTCCAAATGAGAGAGGCACCCTATCTATTTATACTTTTACTTTCACTTGACTTTTACCCAACTAGGTTGGCCCCTAGTTGTACTTGACTGGGCTGACTTCTCTAGGAGAGTCTAATAACCCATAGACAACTTAACTCTGGGGTCTAATGCCCCGACATACAAAGGAGGGTTAACCTCAATGACTTTACATGACCCAGATACAATAATGACTTTTCCGACTGGAGGAATAAGCATCTCTGTCAGAGGTACAATAATAAAATACAAATTCAACATAAACTATACAAGTGAATATCTTTCGAAGTTACAATTACATTAACACACTCTCCATTGTATCATTTGTATACTTCGTCAATATAAAAAATTGCCAGTACCCAGGTTTGGTTACCGAACATATCTTGTGTTGTTGTTGTGTCCCTTGTGTAAGTGTATGGAATGTATTGGCTAGGTAACATAATAATCTAAGGATAACTAAGTAAACAACATAAGAACAAGACCAAGTGTAAGTTGGTAAGGTTGTTGGGTGCGAGTAGGAACTGATAACTTTGTAGTTCATAGTTGAATGTATGGGTGAGCTATGAGAAAAGAGGCATAGTCCATCAAGGAGTAAGCCCGGGAGACCAAGTCGTCAGGATGAAAAAAGGGTGGTGTTGCATGATAGCTAAGGACCAATACAAAAATAATTTGGGTGAAAGCCTACCTTTTTTGTAAAATCCAATTATAGTTTTTCCAAAATATTTAACAACAAAAGTTCCCATAGAGGTGAGAGAGTTACCTTCCTTTCCCTTGAGTGTAATAATGAAAACCATCACTATGAACCATGAGAAGCATTGCCCCTTTCCTTACCTTCCTTTTTCTGGAAGGTAATGTTGAAAACTTGACGATCATTATTTGAAGAGGTGGTATGTCCTTCTTAGTCATTAATAGATTTTAACTTTCTTCGAGGTAATAAATGATCATGCGATGATAAATTATCTATGAATTATATTTAACTAATTATATTATATTAAATATAAATAAGGATTTATTATGTAACCCATGTTTATATAGAGAGGGAGGTTTTGTGGTTACAAAACCTTATGTTCTTTAAAAATTGCTTCTTAAACAAACTAGGAAAATATTGTTAAGTGATCAGGATTAGAAGTTCGGCCCTCCTCCATGCTTATCGACCTTCCTTCATCTAAATCATGTTAGCTAAGTTTTTGTATTAGATTTTTTTGTTTGTATATGCTATCAACCTCAATGATAAGTTAGCATACATCTTTTTAAACTTGAAATTGAAAAACATACTTCCCCAAGCATGAGATATGTTGTACAAAGGATAGTGTATTGATCTACCAAATTTTTATTATAACCAACATTTGTGACATCAATCTCTAATACTTCAAACTATAACTAATACTTCAAACTATAACTAAGATGAGATGGCGAGATGCTTATTTATTTCCATTGAAATCTACATGGAATTCTCAATATATGACACCATCTTACAATTGTGCTTTTATCATCCCTTTGCAACCACTTAATTTACACCTTATATCAAAAGTTAAAAAAAAAATCCAAAAACAACTCTCAAAATTAGTCAAATTTACCATTAAAACTACCTACTTCAAAAATAAATCAAATTTAACTTTAACTACAATAATGCCATGCCCTAAATGTCATATAGTTATACTTCTTAATCTAAATTAACTTGCAAGTAAGACATGATAATTTTATCAAAGTAATCTTTACCTTTTCTTCAAAATGTGAAGTGATCTTCAAATTAGCATTCCTTACCCCAAATTACTTCTATCAAGTCAACTTAGTTATTTCATAATATGGGTAAAACATTGCAAATAGATGAGAACAAGCTCCTACTCAAAATGAAAACATCATTAATTACTAACCAAAATTTGATACACATCTTCAGTAAAACAATCAACCAAATCTTTGTGTAACTCAAGAATATTATCATTTGAAGTTGAAGATTAATTTTTTTATGACCAATTATAATGATTCATGAGAGGGAGAGGAAAAGCAAGAACTATGAATTTCAGATAAGTATGCATGAGTATGATAAGGGAGAGATTAAGAAAAGATATGATTTAAGTCAACCTCATTTAGTTTTCCTTGTTAAACACATTGAATCCAAAATAATATATACATAGAATTAACAACATAAAGCCTTGTTTTGCAATTCCTTTTCATTGAAATCTATCTTAGAACTTTAAGTTATGTATGTAGCCATTACAAAATTGGACTACATCCAAATCGAATCATGGAATGGGTATTTCTTTAGTTTTGGTGGAGATAATATTAAAATTCAAAACACAAACACCACACTATGAGAAAGTCAAAATTCACAATTTGTAAAATAAGGAGTCAACATTTCTCAAGAAGAAACCTCTTTTCCAGAATCAATTAACAAATATGTAAACAAACAAAATGTGAATAAGTTTATTTCATTCATAACCACAAGAAGAGAATAAAACAAAACAATAAGAAGGGATAAATAGGAAGAAGAGAATAAGTACAAAACAAAACCTAAGTCTAACATAACCTAGAGAAAAAACCAAGGAGAGGAGGACTTGGGAAAAATTAATACCATTATTATTGCTACTATAATCTATTGTTATAGTGTTAGTTCTTTGAAGCAATAAGGGGATCCAACTACTACTTACCTCCCAAGCACTATCTCTGTTAATATTACGAGGGTGCTTGACAATCTCATGTGGCCTCTCTAAACTTACATTTAGATTAGTTATCTTCTTTAGAAAGAACCTTTGTATGCTCAAGGCATAGTGGGTGCTTGGTAATGTGGGAGTGCTCGGCGAGAGCAGAGGTGCAAAATTGGCTAAGCCTTATTTCATGTTCATGTCCCTTGATCCTTAATTGGAATGAACCACCAGTTTCCCCAATATATGATTTCACACATGCGTAGGGGATTTCATAGATCCCTTTGTATAGACGAGGATTGATGGGGTCCTTAAAAAATTTAATCATACCCCTGATGGTGTTGGGAGGCTTGAAGGAGGTAATACTATTATTATTCATAAGGATTCTAAATGTCTTATTGGTAACTCCATGGATGAATGGAAGGACCAATATAGAGGTTCCTTCACCATTCCTATTATAAGTTCTCAAAATAGCTTTATGAATGATATTCCTATTAAAATCTCAGGAAAACAGTGATAAACATCTAGCAAACTCAGCTAGTACTTATGTCAAACACTTAGCAGATTCATTGATTTCAACTTCAATAAAAATTTAACAGTAGTGCATTATCCCAAATAGATTCTATTGTACTTTTATAAGCATAAATACAAATGCTAAGTAAACTAAACATATATTTGCAGAAAATAAACGGTGAACAATAATCATTTCAACACATTTTGACACAATATATTTGGTCCAAAGACCCTAGAAAAACCCCCTAGGGAGAAAACCAATCAAGAGAGATTTTATTGAGCTCTTGGGAAAATATTTATGAGTGTACAACAACAAGTTTATTACAGCAGGAAATACACATTACATTTCTCGATCATTGTTCCTACAGTCCTCCTTGACTAAATGTGCCAAACACCATTCAAAACCAGGCTCAACATATTTCCTTGAAATATGTGCCCAAATTTCAATAGTACTACCTTTACAGTATGGAATCTATGGCATCAAATCACACTAAGAAAACAAGGTGAAACAAAAGTATAATAGTACAGAATATTGACAACAAATATAAGCTCAAAATGTGTGCCCACAGGTTGCCTCAATTTGTGTGCTTCCTACTTGTTGTATGGTTTGCTCTTTCATGGATATATGACCCTATATTTCATATAGTAGGTCCCTCTCTCTCCTATTGTACAAACCAACTCTCAAATTGTTTCAATCGTGCATAGGAATGCATGCCCTTCTCCTTGGGATGTGTTCCCTTATACTTGTTTCCCCCTTCTCTTCCTTTCAGCTCTCACACTCTCTTTTCTCTCTTTAAACTAATGCCTCACAAGCAAAGTATGCTCCACTCTCCAAAATATCTCTTCTTGGAATGCGTGCCACCCTAGTCTCACTCAAGCTCTTTTTATTTTCATTTTAGGGTAACTACCCTAAATTTTCATCTTCTACATCCAAGATCAAATCTTGTCCCACAAGATCGATGGTTGTGATTTAATCTCAAGTTCACATGACTTAAGTCACTTAAGTCTTGAATCTACATAAAAAACACTTTTCTCTCGAAAAGGTCACTTTACCCCAAAATAATAAAAGACACTATCTTTACTTTATAAAAATCACTTTATAAAAACACATTATAAAGTCGCTTAAGTGAGACACGTTGCTCGGACCCATGCACCTAGGCACATAAGTGCAGAAGTACCTCTGAGATACCAAATCTAACACTCCATCTTAGCGAGGGAGGTGATGCTGGAACCTCCACCTGGATCCGTCTCCAATCCCCTCACTCCAATTGCTAAAGCTACTCCCTTTGAAATAGAAGGTCTCTCTGCTACCTGCTATCGATCATGTGCTGAAGACATGAGCCAAAAAATATGAATAGAGATTTCACCTCACTCTCATGCTCATCCTCTAGATTAATTTCATTCCAGCTCAGTCTCCTCACTGAGCTAGAAGAATACTCTCCACTGGTTGGCTCCGATACTGTCACTAAGTTTGATATCCATCTGGACTCGCCATCAACAAGATGACACAACACTTGGTACATCTTGTCATTTCTGATGCCCAACACTCACTCGACATCCAATCTCTCCCTCATCAGATATATAAAAACATGTCCATCACCAAATAGGATTGCACATATGTCATCCTTTAGAGTATACATAGCAAGTTATTTCTCATATCTATTACAAATAACACCCATTCCACCTCCAGATATCCCTCTGACTCAAGCCAGAATCTGACCCTTCCAACTCCCTCTACTGCATGGATGGCATCAAACCCATCCTCAGTAAGCATCACTCTATCAATATCCATCAACTACAGGAACATAGCTCATGTTCCTGTCATGTGGCGTGTTGCCTCACTATCCACATACCATGATCTAGTGTATGCACTCTCTACCACACTGCTTCTCAGAAGAATTGAGACCAATGAGAACTCCTCAAACTTATTGGTGTACTCTTCCACTTCTGTTGACGTGGATTCCTATGTTTCTTCTTTCTTCTTCCCCTTCTTCTTGTTTGGACATCAACCTGCATAGTGTCCAAATCCATGACAAGCAAATAATTTCACCTTGCTCGTGTCTTCCTCTGACAAGGATCCACTAATCGGGCCCTTATTCTTCTTTCCATTTGATGAAAGGGCCACGTCCTACTCATCAGTACCATGCTTTGTCTTCTCTTGATACCCCTATCAGATATCTTCCTGCGTGAATTCATCCCATAATATTTCCAAAGAGGGAAAGTTCTCCCTTCCAACCACACATTTCACAAACACTAGTCATAGAAGCTTTGTGGACTACAAGTACTAGTCCAACATTGATTGCATTTATCATTCTTAAAAATGAAGAAGTCTTTTAGTTATATATGATGTAGTGGTAAGTCTCTCTTATGCTCAGACAAAACATTGAAATAAGCATTCATTAGCATACAACTTGGATTGGTTGAATTTGTCTCTAATAAACAAGGAAGATCAAGGTAGATCAAGAGAAATGAGGCACTATAAGAACCTTTTGGAAACCTACTATAGTGAAACTGGAATGGAAGCGAGCGTACATTTTAATGTGCTTATATAGCATAAGTACCAAATGAATAACAATATATGAAAAAATTCAAATATGAGATCATCCAGTTTGGACCTTCCTTATATGGTGATGATAAAAACTCATAGTTATTGTATGTAACACATCTAGACAATATTCCTTGAGAGGTCATGGATCCAATTATTCATCAATTTCAAAGACTAATTAAATCAACATAAAAAATGAATTGCATTTGTTAAAGGTGCATGGGTTTAATAATACCTAGAGTATGGAAGTTGAAAATTCAAAGGATAGACACAATATTACATTTTTTGATGTTGAATTATATGTCATTGATGTGCCCTTATTTGAGTTGTAGCTAACTATATATTGGATTTGATCGACTGAAGGTAGAACCAAATAGGTACCCGTCAGATATTTCTTGGTCGAGTGAGGAAAGCTCAGGACAAACAGAAGGAAATGTGTCTGCATCTTGTAGATCTGATAGGAGAAGAGCGACCAAAGGTGAAAAGGTCAAAAGAAAATTCCATAGATGGAATTTTTTCTTGTCGAAGGAGGATCATGCTCCTACGATGATGAGAGCATAGGAGACATCGAGGTGCCACTCAGGTGTCATCATTTGGTGAAACAATGGGTACCTAAGTAATTGCCTCTGTTGAACACTGACTTCAATGTCGACAATCGGATGTATCGCATTGCACCATCCTCACTACATGGCCTGGGGCTATTTTCCATGGATGGAATAACTATAAAATACAATACAATGATTGAATTGATGGACTATGTAGGACCATGTTATGACTACAATAATTGGATTGTGTTGGTCAAGTACATGCGAAGTATGCGGAGATATGCACTCGCCGCAAATTATATACATGTAAAAGACAAACATAAAAATAAGGGGAGACTATCTTTATTCATGGAAGGCATAAAGCTTCCGGAAATATCGCAGGGTTTATAAATAACACACGACCCGGAACAACAAACAAGCAACCAAATTTCCTATTTGAGGTAGGCGAACGAAATCGGGTAGTTTTGTGTGCAATAAAAAAGATATATCCCAAGGAAGAGTTACTAGTGGATTACCATTTGGATCGAGTAGATACATCGAATAATACTGTGTGGGTACTTATGCAACACCTATTTAAGCAACATATACTTATTGAATTATATTTGTTTTTCTTAAATAATGTATTAATTATTTCGTGGTTCTAATTTCATTGTATTGTGGCAGGCTGATCGTGGGAAAGGAATTGCCTTGAAACAAGTAAACAATTAACAATTTTGTTTTTCATTTAACATGGATTTTATTATTTGTCTATATAATTTTATATTTGTGGTGATCAATTTTTTTGTTATCTTTACTAATTGTTTATATATTCCGCAATTGTAATTATGCGGTCGTAATTATGTTATAACGTGGTAGGATATTGATTGAGGAAAAGAAAAAGCCTTAGAACTGGTAAACAATCAACAATTTTAATTTACATTTACTATGAAATTTATTATTAGTATCTATAATTTTACTTGTCTGGAAATAAGTTTTTTTATCTTCAACAATTTTTTAAATATTTCGCGGTTCTAATTATATTATAATGTGGTAGAATGATCGTGGAAAAGGGATAGCCGTAGAACATGTAAACCAATGACAATTTCGACATACATTTATCGTGAATTATATTATTTGGTTATATAATCTTATTTCTATGCCAATCGGTTATTTTAATTTTTTAGAAAACTGAAATAACACTTCTTTAGTTGAAATATGTAGTCTACGTGCCATGATTCCCATGATTCCCTTGGCAAAGCGGATTTGTACTCATCCCTCGACCCAAAGGTACTAATATATAAAAATATCAATAAAGTCAACATGGAGCTTGATCACTTGTTAGACATTGTAGATCAAACTCCTTAAATCGAGGAAAGGATCTTTCAATTTATGACACAACTTAACACATATAAGGTAATAACCATAATTTAAAGTGATATTTTTATTTTGAATAAAGGTTATGATATTTTTTTTTTTTTAATTTTACGTTATCTAAGGGAAGAAACATTTTCCTTTCTTATATATATATATTTTTGAAACCCATGGATCCCGACATGCATGGTCTCGGTAGTAGTGGGGCTACACAAATGCCACATATTCCAGACACACGAACTCGTATACCTTCCAGGCTATTCAGTTCTCCACCTTCCACACCTATAGTGGGTAGGCACGAAACAGACCCCCAGAGAACCACACAGCCAAGCAAGGGAGGTGCTAATAGATATTGTAGTGTCCCTTTTTAATAATTTGGAAAAGTTGGAAAAATTGCAATTTTTTGGTCAATTCGAGACTTGGACTAGTGATGACTCAAGTGATTCCAAATGGATCATAAGGATTTCGAATTGGGTATTAAGGTATTTGAAGGGTATTAGGACATAAAAATGAGGCTGATAGGTTCTTGGACACTCTCAAAATACTTCTGCAACATTCACTTGAAATCAGGAGAAAATAGGGAATTTACTAGTAATTTCGAGGTTCAAACCCCCCAAGTTAGAGGTCACTAATGGCTTCCCAAATGCAGTACGAACCTCCAAAATTTCAGAACAGAGAAATGTATTAGTTATATGACTTCAATGGGAACCCAAATTCATCATTAATAAGTTCCTAAAGGCTTTTGCAACTCCCATAAATCAGATATTTGTAAACATGTCTTAACATAAGGGGGGGGATGAGAGAAAAACGCTATAACTTGCTATGAAATTTGAGAGAAATGTTACAAGGTATTGCATAAGGTGTATGAAAATTCTTCAGTATATTAATGGCTCTCCAAACAAAAATAAAACCATATATATTTATTGATACAATTCGATACCAAACAACTTCAAGCTCCTACAACAAGATATATTGGAAAATGGCACCATTCATGCATAGTTTGGCATTTTTACATAGTTTTGCTTGGAGTTTCGATCTGAGGTATATATGAGCATCAAATACATAGTGTGAAAATTATATTACAAATAAATGGTGCCCATTTTACTTTCCCAAAGAGATCAACATCTCTCCATGTGCGCCCTTCCTCCAAGAGCAAGAATATAGAGAGAAAAGTGAAAGAGATGTGGAAACAAGTTGAAAGAAAAATGGTCATGAGCAGCCCTATAGATTCAAACTATAACAAAATTTCTTCATATAGATCCAAATGAAAGGTCTGAATGGCCTCTCCAATTTCTAATTAGGATGGGAATCTTTCACCCTCAAAATTGGTGCTAAGGCAAGTATAATAAACACTCAACTTGCATGGACAAGCTATGTTCTCCAAATTACCAAATGAGAAATGATCAAAATCCCATCTCCTTATTTTTTCTTGTATTTTATTATCTTTTCAAGTCCTCCATGGTTCGAATTCCCTCCAAGAGATTCATTCCAACTCGAATTGGGGAGAGATTCCAATGCATGCCACTTGTCTAACAATCCCTAGCCTCCCTCTTCCATCAATTCGAATCGAGGAATATTTGGCTGCCCTAACTCCCTTGTACGCCCTCTTGGAGGATATTTTTATCCCTTACATTTAATATAGGTCATATGTCAACAATTAGGTCTGATCCTTGTCATAAGTGTCATAACATCTTCATTATTGTTGTCATAGAAGCTAGGGAATCTAGCCCAAGTGTCACAATACCTCTAAGATGCCTCTTCCTTTTTCATGGGAGTTACTCTTCCTCTCAAATTTTAGCCTCATTGAGTCATTCGGAGTATAATTCCCTTCCAAATACCCCAAGAAATTTAGACTCCACCTTGGATTCGAATGGGTGAGAGTAGGATGCCATGTGGCATGGAGAATCTTGCTTTGTGTGGGTCCCACACCACCAATGTGCCCTCATGACCAAGTGCCACCTTATTTTCCTATTATAAGTATTTATTTAGCCCCTTTTAATATATTTGTGTCAATCTAATGTCCATTTTGGGTTTTATAGCTCCCTTATTCCAAATCTAAATGTTTCCACCCCAACCTAGCGAACTAGTAGATTGGTGGAATTTTCTCTTCTAGTGATTTATTTGGATCGGGACATTACAGTCCTCCCCACCCAATATTGCTTTCCCTCAAGCAATTCCAAATTGGGATGCTTCAAAAAAATTTCCTCTTCCCATGTGGCATCCTCACTTGGAAAATATTTCCATTGTACCAAATATTCTCTTATGATTCTGCTCCTCAATTTCCTTTCTCTTGCCTTCAAAATTTTTTTGGAATAAGTATGAGTTGGCCTTCATCATCTAATGGAGGGCGTGTTTCTGAAATAATTTTTTTTTTACCAATATCCTTCTTAAGGCATGAAACATGAAATACATTGTCGATTTTTTTACCTTTCGGAAGTTCTAACTCATAGGCTACCTCCCCAACTTTTCGAACTATATTATATGGACAATAATACCTTAGTTTAAGCTTTTATGATCCTTTCCATTTTAAGGAGATTTGCTTATATGGTTGTAGCCTCAAATAAACCAAATCATTCACTTGAAAATTTCTTTCCTCCCTATGTTGATCCACATACTGTTTTTGTTAATTTTGGGAAACCTACAAATTGTCTTTTAGAAGCTTCAAAATCTCTTGACTTTCCTCAACCCAATATTTAGCTTTTGGGGCTCTACTATCACCAAAAATGTGCTCAAAAAAGGTGAGTGCTTCATAACCATAAATTTCTTTGAAAGGAGACATGCCAATGGACATATGGAAAGTAGTATTGTAGCAAAACTCACCCAAGTGTAGCCATTTAACCCAAGCTTTATGTTGTTCACCAACATAGTTCCTCAAGTACCCCTCCAACCATTGGTTCACCCTTTCTGTTTGGCCATCATTTTTATTATGAGAGCTTGTGCTAGGAGTCAATTGAGTGCCCACCAAATTGAATATTTCTTGCCAAAAAGAACTCATAAATCTGCTATCCCTATCACTCACAATGTTTTTGGGATGTCCATGCAATCTGAAAATATCTCTAAAGAATATATCAGTCACTTGTGCAGTAGTAAAATATGATGTAATAGCAAAGAATTGAGCAAATTTGGTGAGTCTATTCACCACAACATAAATACAATCCTTACCCAAAGCCTTGGGAAAACCTGTGATGAAATCCATTGAGATGCTTTCCCATTTTTGTTTTGGAATGGGAAATGGTTGCAATAGACAAGCATGATGGGTGTGTTCAACTTTGTTTCGCTAACATATCTTGCATTCATTCACATACTTTAGAACATCTTCCTTCATCCCTTTCCAAGAGAACCTTTGTCTTAATTGCCTATATGTTTTAAAGAAACCAGGATGGCCTGCTAAGGGAGAATCATGAGCTTCCTTCAATATCTTGTGCTTTCCAATCTTTCGAAATGTCCGTAAGGGAAAAAGAAGGTATCCTAGATAATGCATCTGCTACAATATTATTCTTCTATTTTACATATTCAATGTCAAAATCAAAATCTTGGACCTTACTTACCCGTTTTTGTTTCATTTCATTGAGATCCTTTTGTGTGAGGAAATGCTTTAAACTGTTATGATCAGTTTTGACCACAAACTTGTTCCCCAACAGATATTGTCTAAACTTGGCCAAGGCATGCATGATGGATAAAATTTCTTTGTCATATATGGAGTATATATTCTCATGTGGCTGCAATTTTCTACTCTCAAAAGCTATGGATTGTTGAGTTTTATTTAGGACCGCCCCTATTCCTTCTCCTGATGCATCACATTCCAAAACAAATGGTTTAGAAAAATATGGTAATGAAAGTACTGGAAAACTACTCATTAGCTCTTTCATTCTTTGGAAATCATTTTCAGCCTCTTCATCCCATTTTAAAGCATACTTCTTGGTCAAATCAGTAAGGTGAGTAATTAGTTTGGAAAACCCATTCACAAACTTCCTATAGCAAGTGCATATACCAATGAAGCCTCTCAATTTAGTGATGTTCTTGGGTGTTGACCATTCAAGAATAGCCTTTATTTTCTCCAAGTGCACCTTTACTCCATCTTTCCCAATGATGTGCCCAAGATACAAAACCTCTTTCAACCCAAATTCACATTTGGACAACTTAGAAAAAAAAAGATTGTTCGTGAAATATTTTCAATACAATATCCCCATGCCTCAATATGGACCTCATACTGTGGGAAGACACCACTTGATTCAGATAGGTGTGCATTCCTCTCACTACCCTTTTTTTTCCTTCCGAATCTTTGAATTTCATTTCAGGTATTTGGTATTTCATTGTATGTTCCCCTATAGAGTACAAACATTGTACTCCCAAGACCACATTTGTATCAACAACATCAACCACATAAAATCTATCATAAAATGTGTAATTTCCTATGGTGAGTTGTAGCTTTGGAATCCATGTTTTGCATTCCATAGAATTGTTACATGGAATGATGACTGTGAACCCATCGAATGATTCAATAGGTAAATTTATCCTCTCCACCAAGGCTGCATCAATGAATTTATGATTGGATCCTCCATATACCAATACCGAAACTCTTTTCCCTTGTACCACTCCCTTGCATCAAATGGTGTGAAAACGAGGCACTCCTAAAAGCACTGCCATCCTCCCTTTTTCAAGTGATGGATGATATTCTGATGTGTCATATCCCTCTTATTGGGATGAAATGTTTTCTTCTTCCTCCATGTCCCCTTCACCTTCATCATCAAAAAATACTTCAATGAATTATGCTTTCCCCTTAGCACATTTATGCCATGGTACCCATGGTTGGAAGCATGTGTAACATAGTTTATTTCTTCTGAGTTCTTCCTTGCTTGGTCCCTCTTTCTTGTCTTTTCCAAATGCATATTTTTTCCATGGCTTCTTGTCAAATCTGAACTTGGAAGGAAAGTTGGGCTTGGGGGGATACTTTGTCTTGGGTAGCACATTTTGCAGATCTCTTGCCAAGTTCATGGCATCTTTAAATGAAATAGGTTTGTGGGATTTAACTAAACCCTTCAAAGGTTCAGAAAAACCTTCCCTTAAGAGAAATACCAATCGAACCATAGATATATCAGCCACCTTAACTAATAGTATTTGAAATTCCAACATGTACTCATCAGGGGTTCCAATTTGCTTCAACTGTGCTAGTTCCTTGAAAGGCATTTCAGGGTCCTTTTGCTCGAATATTTCCAATAACCTGTTAAAAAATTATTCATATGTTGTGACCTGATAATTTCTCAAGTTTTTAATCCCATGGAACCACCAATAATTGGCTTCTCCTTCAAGATGCAAAATAGCCATTTTTAGAGCATCCTCTTCAACCATTGGATTCAGCTAAAAATATACATCTAACTTTTGTATCCAAGTATTTGTAGAACTTTGATATGAGCCATAAAAGGTAGGAAGGGGAATTTTACCTATGGAATGATTCAATTCTTTGTTTTGGAAAGGAGTTATATTGCCTCCCTTCATCTTCATCTTGTTTGAGACAGTAAATAATTGATCAAATGGTAGGGTCCTCCTAAAATCTTCACTCAACTGCTGCCATTTTGCTAGAACTTCTTGCATCCCAGATTGGGTGTGAAGGTCCTATTTAGTCCCAAGAAAATTGGGTGTGGTGGCTCTTATTGAGCTCTTAAATTCATTGGGTCTATTATGAGGCCCTATCCTTGAGAAAATTCTTCCACGAAATGCCTTATTTTCCTCACTAGGGGAACTATTGCTGCCTCCTATTGCCAATTTGACTAGCCATCAATTTGAACCATTGCATTATCTTCCTTTTCATGTCTTCAAAAAATGGTTTCATGAATTTCTGAAACTCCTCTTTCTCCTCCATATCTGAACTTCCTTTCTCATCCTTATCCATAGTCTCAACAGAGTGCACCTCTTCTCCTTCTTCTTCCTCTTCACCAAAGGTACTTTCAGTTTCTGTGTCTAAGGGTGGGGGCTGAATTCTTGACCTCATAAATGGTCACCCAAACCAAGTGCAAGGACCATGCTCTAATACCACTTTTAGTGTCCCTTTTTAATAATTTGGAAAAATTGGAAAAACTGCAATTTTTTGGTCAATTTGAACCTTGGACTAGTGATGACTCAAGTGCTTCCAAATAGATGCTAAGGATTTCGAATTGGGTCTAAAGGTATTTTAAGGGTATTAGTACATAAAAATTAGGATCATAGGTTCTTTTACACTCTCAAAATACTTCCGCAACATTCATTTGAAATCAGGATAAAATAGGGAATTTACTAGTAATTTCGAGGTTTAAACCCCCTATGGTAGAGGTCACTAATGGATTCCCAAATGCAATACGACCCTCCAAAATTTCACAAAATAGACATGGTTAGTTATATGACTTCAATGGGCACCCAAATTCATCATTGATCAGTTCCTAAAGGCTTTTGAAACTCCCATAAATCAAATATTTGTATACATGTCTTAACATAGGGGGAAATGAGAGAAAAATGCTATAACTTGCTATGAAATTTGAGAGAAATGTTACAAGGACTTGAATAAGGTGCATGAAAATTATTCAGTATATTAATGGCTCTCCAAAAATCAATAAAACCATATATATATACTAATACAATTTGATACCAAACAACTTGAAGCTCCTACAACAAGATATGTGGGAAAATTGCACCATTCATGCATAGTTTGGCATTTTTACATAGTTTTGCTTGGAGTTTATATCTGAGGTATATCTAAGCATAAAATACAGAGTGTGGAAATCATATTACAAATAAATGGATCCCTTTTTACTTCCCCAAATAGATCAACATCTCTCCATGTGTGCCCTTTCTCCAAGTGCAAGAATATAGAGAGAAAAGTGAAAGAGATGTGGAAACAAGTTGAAGGAGAAATGGTCACTGTTGGAATATTATCCCCATAATTTTTCAGTTTTGCATGCATTCATGCATTTTGCATGAATCCATTCATCATCATGGTGGACCTCCTAGCTCCTATAGCTTGGTTCTAGCTCTCCATAGCCTGTCTATAGCCCCCAGGGGGCATCCTACCTACCAAAGGCACTGTTCTTCATGGAAAGTGTGCCTTTCTCACCTATCACAACCAGTTAGGATCCTTTCTCACCTACCAGTCAGTTATCACTCAGTTCTTCCTTGATTTAAGGCTAGATTGACTCCCCCACTGACTGTTTCACTCCGATGGACCTCCAGTGAGATTAGTCTTTCCATTCTGACTCCAGTTAACTCCTCATGCTCCCTCCACTAAGCCTCCTTCATTCAGTTAGTACCTACTTCACTCAGTTAGACTCCTCATGCACCCTCCATTGAGCCTCCTTCATTCAGTTGGTGCCTACCTCACTCAGTTAGACTCAGTTGACTGACTGTTACCATTGATGACTGATACATTGACTGGATGATGACTCCACTATCATTCAAGCCACACTCTGAGTTAGGAATTCAAATGCCCTACTTGGCCTATTAGAATCCTACATTATGCCATCTCCATGGCTATTGTATTCATTCACTTACATTCTTATTCATTGTACAATATTGAGATATTGTTCTATTCTACTGTGTTTATGAATGATCATTGAGTGTCTCCTTCTCTTCTTCTTTGCAACACATTTGTGAGTTTGATTGTGAGTTGCTACAGATGCCAGATTCTTGCATATTTCTACAGTCATGAGCATCCATGTAGCTTCAACCTGTAAAAAAAATTCTTCATAGAGCTCCAAATTAAAGGTCTGAATGGCCTCTCCAATTTCCAATTAGGATGGGAATCTTTCACCCTCGAAATTGGTGCTAAGGCAAGTAGAATAAACACTTAACTTGCATGGACAAGCTATGCTCTCCAAATTACCAAATGAGAAATGATAAAAATCCCCTCTCCTTCTATTTTCTTGTCTTTTATTATCTTTACAATCCCTCCATGGTTCAAATTCCCTCCAAGAGAGTCATGCCAACTCGAATTGGGGAGAGATTCCAATGAGTGTCACTTCTCCAACAATTCCTAGGCTCCCTCTTCCATCAATTCGAATGGAGGAATCTTTGGATGCCCTAAATCCCTTGTGCGCCCTCTTGGAGGATATTTTTATCCCTGAAATGTCATATAGTTCAGATGTCAGCAATCAGGTTTGATACTTGTCATAAGTGTCATAGCATCTTCATCATTGTTGTCATAGAAGCTAGGGAATCTAGCCCAACTGTCACAATACCTCTAAAATGCCTCTTCCTCTTCCATGGGAGTTACTCTTCCTCTCAAATTCGAACCTAATTGATTCATGCCAAGTATAATGTCCTTCCAAATCCCCCAAGAACGTTATACTCCACCTTGGATTGAAATGGGTGAGAGTAGGATGTCATGTGGCATGGAGAATGTTGCTTTGTGTGGGTCCCACACCACCAATGTGCCCTAGTGCCCTCATGACCAAGTGCCACCTTATTTTCCTATTATAAGTATTTATTTAGCCCATTTTAATATATTTTTGTCAAGCTAATGTCCATTTGGGGTTTTATAGCTCCCTTATTCCAAATCTAAATGTTTCCACCCCAACCTAGGGAACTAGTAGATTGTTGGAATTTTCTCTTCTAGTGATTTATTTGGATGGGGAAATTACAGATATTAGGCTGATGATTTGGCCGATTATGTGGTTTCATTTCTTGGAGAGAGACATGTTACCTCCACCGGAACCCTTTCGGGGACATTTATGGTTAACGATGAAGGACTTCCATTAAAGCAAGTAAAACTGTTGGGTGATTTTTAATATTTTACATGTTTCATGTTGTCCATCTCAAACATAAATCATCTAGATTATTATTTTTAAATTAATGATGATATATTTCTTGTGTGTAGGAAACAATGATTTTTATAGGCACTTGGAGACCAAGTCATTGTTGATTTTTGGGCCCACCATACGCATGAGGTAGAATTCATAGAATTCCAAACTCAAAAAATAACTTTTGGATTACCTAGAAGGTCTCTTTGGGGTGGACACATTTAATAGAGATGTGGTCAGCTCCATAGTTGGAAAACATTTAAAATATACGCACGACACTTATAGGGTTCACTTGGAGAAGAAACCTAGGTACGAGCGACCTCTCATAATTCCAGAGAGGGAATGGAAGGCACTGATTGAGGATGCAAAAGAGAATAAATTAAGAAAAGAAGGAAAGACACCACCTGGTCCCACAAGGTAAAATACATCTTGAATTCATTACCTTTAGTTTTATTTAGATCTAAAAAAACTGTGGTGCATAACATACTCAAAACTTTTGATGATAGGTTGTCTGACACTTAGAAGGCAACAAAAGCAAGGATTTCCAAACATGGAGAGCACAAGCTAGGCTAGGGTGACTACTTGAAGTTACAATCACGAATTGTAATTACCCAAATACTTTAACAATATCATTTGTATCGCCTTGCAAATTTTGGGTAATTGCAGCCAATAACATAAAAAAATACATACTCTTATGCAATGTAGGGAGACAACTTCGGAATTGAAACCACAGAGGAAGACCTCAATCTTAGTTACAGTTCTGGATATAAAGTTGTTGAACGATGAAAAAGCTTGGGGCAGATCCCAATATCCAGTGTGCAAGATAAGGTAAATAAAAATTAATCCGCATTAACCTTTCATCACTTATAAGAAAACATTCATGTTTGACATTGTCCATATAAAATTTAAAGTGTTATACCTTGGTTTTAATTAGGGGAGTAGCACTATGAATGAGCCTGTAAGTAGAGCAGAGTAGTGCATTGATAGTGGAGTGTCTCCACAAGATGATTCTCCCGTGCAACCCCACAGTGGTGCTAGGTTGACTAAGCTCCATGATAGTAATATGGATGGAACTTAATCATATAATTGATAATTTCGTAGTTATTGATATTATAGTTATTGTTTTTAACTTTTACATCTAGCATTGTGTCCTTAAAAAAAAATTGGTTTCAATGGCAGAGAATGTTGTAATCGAGGGTCCTACAGCTGAAGAGGATCATAGGGAAGCGATTGCAATGATGTCGATCAATGCACTAGGTAAATAATTGCATCGTAGAGGTTTTTTTAACATTACTGAACTACTTCATTGATATTTAAAAACTGACCTTATAAATTTAACATTTTTGTTTTTCTAGGCGATGCCCCGTCACAACGGCTTCCACTCTGCAAGTATCATACCAGGCATACATTGCGTCAGAGGCCTGTTGATGCCTCGAAAATCGTAGCATCAATTACAAGGGATTCTCCCCGATAAGCAAGCCCAATTAGATTGCTCACCGTTTGGTGTGGGGAATCCGTCCAGTTAACGGTTCCGACTACCTTGTAAGTTTAAGATTTGTTTGTTTTCACCGGTTGCGGCCCAATCCACCATTTATATATTTTATTTTTAAAGATGATATGCAAATGCTTATAAACTAAATGCATGCAACAAAACAAATCTGATCTAAACTTATTTAAACTAATTTAACCTATCCTTGCAAGGAGCGAACTGAAAGTATGAGCAATAACTGAAAGAGACAATTAAAGATTTAACAGATAGCCATCTAATCATATAAATGCATTTCCAGCCGAAGATGAATGGTATCAAAGATAACTCTGACTTAATTAAAACATTCCATTACTCATATAGCATAGAAATTTTGCAAAAGAAATAAAATCATTCATAGCATAGAATTAGTTCATAAAAGATAGGAAAGATCTCACTGAATGTATATGAAAAATGCAGAAATAGTTCAGCCATCATTCATCACAATTCCCAACAAAACGCTGCACAAGCTTCCACAGGCCAAAATGATTTCTTAATTCATGTAGCAGAAATAGTTCATGTACACAAGAAGAATGTCCTTTCACCTGCCAAAAGTCCATTTCTCTTTCTCTAATCATCTATTTATAGCTCTACAAAATGTTGATGTATATGTAACTTCGGAATGTATTTCATCTATGTATTTCATATATATTTATTGTACCCTTATTAGAGATGTGTTATTCCTCTATAAGGAAGTGTCGTCATGTGGATTGACAAGTGTCGCAAGTGTGTGTACTTGCCGATGGGTTATTAGACCACCATGTGTGGGGTCGGCCCTGAAATATATATATTATATTGTGGATGTACCTAGCTAGACAAGTCGGCCCCATAAGGTCACTGGGCAAACAGGTTAGTATAAATAGAGATCAGGAGATCTCTATTTAGATCATTCGGAAAGTCATCTCTCTCTCACTCAGAAAGTGGCGCACTAGTGAGGAGGAGGATCATCTACTTCTAGGAGACTATCTCAAGTGTATTTTGGTTGTACTTTGGTTGAGCCATTGCTCTCTCTATCTCTGAGGAAGTTATGGGGTTTTTCACCCTAGGGTTTTTCCCACGGAAACTCTATGTCTCTTGTCTTTCATGCTTTTTATTCTTGTGATGCTTGTCATGCTTATTGTGATTGTTATGCATTGATATACTGTATATGTTATTCTCTCAATGAAGATCCTAGAGTATTGTGAATTAATGCTCAAAATTTAACATGGTATCAGAGCTAACCTGAGAAGAAGACATTTTGCAGTGACGGAAACTTGAGTTTCTTGTTTATTGGGTTTCTCTCCACAGATTTTGGAAAAGAAGTATAGTAGATTGACTCTACTCATGAAGGAGAATCTATCTGTCCAATCAGAATTTAATTCTGAGCATTTTCAGATTTGGCCCTAAAAATTAGGGTTTCCACAAAAATAGGAATTTCTGAACTCTAAAGACATAGCTGGAAGCGCCTTGCAAAAATCAAAGTTTAGAGCTTTGGATCGAGATTTTTGGCTGGGTAGATGTCCGGGAAACTCAAACCCTAATTCAAGGCTCTCCCCAGTGAACCCGGGAGGACAAAAAGGCAAATCTGAAGGGTAAAGCTTTGCTAATCTCAAATTCTGAATACACCAGGTTGATCAGCTCATCAAGGCGCATCTTTCTATCCTTTCAGAAAATTGAAATTCACATTTTGAATTTTTAGGGTTTTTTCGACAAACCCTAATCCAGGACCAGATCCAATTTTCAGCATTTCAAGTGGTAAGACCTAAATATTTTCTATTTCCATTTGAATTAATCTTTAAGATGTCTCACCACACCAAGCTTGAGGATAAGCTTGAAGGAGCTGATAACTTCCGAGTTGGGAAGTATAGGATTGGGTTAATCCTGGAAGAGAATGAGTTGGACTCATATGTAAAAGAAGACATCCCTATCCCAGAGGATGAAGAGGCTAAGGTATTGCATAAGAAAAACTTGGTCAAGGCAAAGAGAATCATTGCTGATTCTATGAAAGACCATCTCATACCCCATGTGTCTTCTCTGAAGACACCCAAGGAGATGTTTGACTCTTTGACCAAGCCATTTGAAGGGAAGAACATAAATCAGAAGACGACCCTACGGAACCAATTGAAAGGTGTAAAGTTTCAGAATGGAGAAACCATTCAATCTTATTTTTCAAGGGTCTCCCAGATCAAGGAACAACTAGAAGCAGTTGATGAAATGGTGGAGAATGGTGAAGTGGTGATGACCACTCTAAATGGCCTACCCAGGTCATGGGATTCCTTTATTCAAGGAATTTGTGCAAGGAAGAAGTTGATCTCCTTCAACAGATTGCGGGAAGAATGCTCTAAAGAAGAAGCTAGGCTTGTGGCCCGAGAAGAAAAGATGGGAAATGAATATCAAGCTCTCACAGCACATGCCAGGAAAGGCAAGTACAAGAAGGAATCATCTCATAACAGGAGATTCTCACACCACCATTATCATAAAGATAAGAAAGATCTCAGATGCTTCAGTTGCAATGAGAAGGGACACTTTGCTTCAGATTGTCCCAAGAAGAAGAAAGACAACAACAACAACTTCAATAAGAAGAAGAAGAATAACAAAAGAAGATATCATGCTCATGCTACCGAAGATGATGAACCCACAAAGAAGAAGGCTAGGGAAGAAAGTGATAGTGATGATGACTCATCAAGTGAAGAATAGTATGTTTTAATTTCTGCTCTCACAGGTACTATCTCCCATGGTTGTAAGGATTGGTTGATTGACAATGGGGCTTCCAAACACATGACTGGGTTTAAGGAATGTTTTGTGAATCTATCTGAACATGAATCACCCCCTAAGGTGAAACTTGGGGATGACTATCAATACCCAATCAAAGGAAGTGGTGAAGCCTCCTACAACCAAGATTCTGGAAAATCTTTGAAGATGAAAGAAGTCCTTTATGTACCTGGGCTCAAGAAGAACTTACTCTCCATCTCTGCATTGGATGCAAAAGGTATGAGGGTTGCATTTGTGGATGGCCAAGTCCTAATGTGGCCAAAGGGAAAGAACATAGATGATGCAGTAGTGATTGGAGAGCAAGAGGGAGGTTTGTATAACTTGAAGGGACAACCTGAACATACCATGGTACATGAATCCATGGAGCCAAGTGAAATTTGGCATAGAAGACTTGCTCATATGCACTATAGGGCACTTCCAATTGCAAGCAAGGCTATAGAGGGTCTTCTTGAGATCAAGACCAAACATGAAGGTGTTTGCAAAGGATGTGCAAAAGGTAAGAACATTAAGAAGGCTTTCCCAAGCAGTGAAAGCAAGACAAAAGACATCCTGGAAATCATCCACTCAGATGTATGTGGTCCTATGTCATCCAGTTCTCTAAGTGGGTATGTTTACTATGTCTCATTTATTGATGACTTCTCCAGGAAGACTTGGGCATACTTCTTGAAGAACAAATATGAGGTGTTTGATAAGTTCAAGAAATTCAAAACCTTGATGGAGAATCAAACTGACAAGAAGATTAAAACATTCAGATCCGACAATGGTGGAGAATTCACCTCAGATGATTTCAAGAAGCTTTGCAGTGATTCAGGGATTAAGAGGGAGTTGACTGCTCCTTATAATCCTCAACAGAATGGAGTTGCAGAAAGGAAGAACAAAACAATCATGGAAGCAACAAGAGCAATGCTGCATGACCAGGATCTACCTATGCATCTATGGGCAGAAGCAGCTAGAACAGCTGTATATGTGCAGAACAGAACACCCCTCAAGATATTGGATAACAAGACACCAGAAGAGGTCTTTTCTGGTAAGAAACCTGAAGTTAGCCATCTCAGAATATTTGGTTGTCCAGTATACACTCATGTCCCAAAGGAAAAGAGGACTAAACTAGATCCTTCAGGAAAGAAGGGTATCTTTGTGGGTTACAGTGAAAGCTCGAAGGCTTATAGAATATACTTTCCAGGGTTCAAGAAGATTGATGAATATAAGTTCAAGGACAGGTAATCCAGGAAGCAAAGATCAAGAGGGAGCACACTCCAGCAGCTCCTGCAAGGATGCATATTTTCAGAGGGAGTTGACCATCTTCCTACATTCCACAACAGAAAGGCATAGAAGAAGCTACTTCAGCAGCTCCTGCCAGGAAGCAAAGACTCAGAGGGAGTCCACCCAACAAACAAACAAAGATAAGTATTTTAGTTTTCATTTCTTGCATATTTGTTTGTTTAAATAATATTGTTCAACGTTGTATATGCTTATGTTCCTAGATTTAGGATGTGTATTATGCATATTAGAATGATTGCATTAATGAACAACTTGCTACTAATATGCATTTGATGGGTAAGTAGGCCTATGGCACTGTACAACATTCCATTGCTACTTATCTAGAATGAAACCTCTTTGCTGACATCTTGGGAGCTATGCAAACTCTTAACAATGTTCTGGTAGAGACTGGAAGGCATCTAGAAAGTTATGGAACATGGATAAATGTTGTATTGAAGCATTGGCTAAGATAATTGCATGACTGCATGACATATTTCTTTATGTGTAAAGAATTTGTTTTGAAAATTATAAGATGTTTCTAATCATGCAATTTAACTTGTTTTGTAGGAAAGACCATATATCTTCACCTACAAAAGGAGTACAACATTTGTTCCAGCAACAAAGATATCTATTGAAGATATTGAATATATTGAAGTTCCCAGGATCTGGGATGAAGAAATGGAATGCCATGATCGGTCGATCATGAAGAAGATGTTTGGGATGCAGTCCCAAGACCTGACAGGGAGTCAGATGTGTGCAGATTGAAGAAAGCCTTGTATGGCTTGTAGCAAGCTTCCAGAACTTGGTGTGATACAAAGAGGAAGCTTGTTGCCGAGTTCGATATGAAAGATTTGGGAATGATGCATTATTTCCTAGGTATGGAGGTGTGGCAGAGTACAAGTGGGAACTTCCTTGGTCAATGGAAGTACACAGTAGATATCCTGAAGAGATTTGGGATGATGGATTGCAAGGCCATGGCCACACCTATGGCATCGAATCTGAAGCTTCTATGTGATGCTTCATCTGAGCCGGTTGATGTCTCTATGTATCTTCAGATGATTGGGTCCTTGATGTACCTGAAGAACAGGAGACCGGATATTTGCTTTGCGGTGAACACATTGAGTCAGTTCCTGACAAATCCGAGGAGTGTTCATCTGATTGCTGTAAAGCATGTTCTGAGGTACCTGAAGGGTACAGTGGATTATGGGCTCAAGTATGAGTCGAATCAAAAGTTTAACCTGCAGGGTTATGTTGATTCAGATTGGGCTGGCAGTGCTACAGATAGGAAGAGCACATCTGGGTGCTGCTTCAGTATGGGATCAGGTGTGATCTCTTGGTTTAGCAAGAAGCAGTCCTGCGTAGCACTGAGTACAGCTGAGGCAGAGTATGTTGCAGCCTGCTCAGCTAGTTGTGAGGCAGTATGGCTTCGGAAGCTATTGTCTGAGTTATTTGATCTCCCGTTGGATGCTACTGGTATCTTTTGTGATAACCAGAGTTGTGTGAAGCTGTCCGAGAACCCAGTGTTTCATGACAGTTCGAAACACATAGAGATCAAATATCACTATATCAAGGATATGGTGCAGAGAGGAGCTGTGAATCTCTTGTATGTTGCGACGAAAGAGCAGATTGCAGATGTGCTGACGAAGCCACTAGCCAGGGTGAAGTTCAAGTACTTCAGGGAGAGGCTTGGTGTTCTTCAAATTGATGACACTTCGAGGAAGAAGTGATGGACACATTTACTGAAGCTATTCCAAGCATGTTGGAAGGAGGATCCTTCACATGGCTGTGGATGTAAGCGCTGGATCATGAGCATCAGAATGATGTTCTGGTTTCTGCTTTGTATGATTAGTTGGATCATTTTTATATGTATGTATGTATGCATCATGTTGGATGCTGGATATGATCAGTTGGATCCTTTATATGTATGTACGCATCATGTTGGATGCTGGATATGATCGGTTGGATCATGTGTATGTATTTTGTATAAGCATCATGTTGGATGCTTGGACCATGTATCTGTATATGTATCAGGTGGATACATTGTATGATCAGGTAGATCATGTATGTTGATATGTATCATGTATGATCAGGTGGATCATGTATTTGTATTTGTATGAGGTGGATGCATTGTATGATCAGGTGGATCATGTATGATGATATGTATCAGGTAGATACTTGGTATGCATCACGTGGATGCATTGTATGATCAGGATGATCATGGATGACGAGCTTCAGGATGTTGCTCCAGATGACATGCAGCAAGATGTTGCAGTGATGATGATTAGTATGATCATGTGTATATCAGGATGATGTATGGTGAGTATCAGGTTGATACTCTGTGGCCGTGGAACAAGTTATGCAGATAAGCATGTAATTTGTGCCCTGGGAGATTTGTAGATAGTCTTTCGAGGTTTTTCCTATGGCATGTAATTTGTACCCTGGGATATCTAGAAAATGCTCTTTCAAGGTTTTGCTTGGGAGGACATATAATTTGTGCCCTGGGAAATCTGCAAATAGTCTTTCGAGGTTTTTCCTATGGCATGTAATTTGTGCCCTGGGATATCTGGCAGATACTCTTTCGAGGTTTGTCCTATGGCATGTAATTTGTGCCCTGGGAGATCCAATAGGTTGAGTCGTGTGCTCGTAATCAGTCCTGGGATGCTCTTTCGAGGTTTTGCCATGACCACATGTAATTTGTGCCCTAGGAGATCCGATAGGTTGAGCCTTGTGCTCGTAATCAGTCCTGGGATGCTCTTTCAAGGTTTTGTGGTGACCACATGTAATTTGTGCCCTAGGAGATCCGACAGGTTGAGTCTTGTGCTCATAATCAGTCCTGGGATTCTCTTTCAAGGTTTTGTGGTGGGGTCACATGTAATAAGTCCTGGAGATCTAGACAGGATGAAAAAGGCCTCAGATTCTCTTTAGGGTTCTTGCTAGTCAAGAGACTCTTTTAAGGTTTTGTGACGCACGTAATAAGTCTTGAGATTTCCACAATATGGCCAGTGATGATGAAGACCTGCAGGTGGTGGGCCTACATCCAGTATGAAAAAGGACTGGCTCTGTAGAACTTCCTATGACGAGTAGAGTCAGAGATTGGTTGAGATAGAAGTAGCAGTGACGATGATGATGATGATCCCGAGAAGAAGACTTGTCTAGCAGATCTGTGTCGAGAAATACCTTCCTAGTTAAGAGGGAGTGTTGATGTATATGTAACTTCGGAATGTATTTCATATATATTTATTGTACCCTTATTAGAGATGTGTTATTCCTCTATAAGGAATTGTTTTCATGTGGATTGACAAGTGTCACAAGTGTGTGTACTTGCCGATGGGTTATTAGACCACCATGTGTGGGGTCGGCCCTGAAATATATATATTATATTGTGGATGTACCTATCTAGACAAGTCGACCCCATAAGGTCACTGGGAAAACAGGTTAGTATAAATAGAGATCAGGAGATCTCTATTTAGATCATTCAGAAAGTCATCTCTCTCTCACTCAGAAAGTGGCGCACTAGTGAGGAGGAGGATCATCTGCTTCTAGGAGACTATCTTAAGTGTATTTTGGTTGTACTTTGGTTGAGCCATTGCTCTCTCTATCTCTGAGGAAGTTGTGGGGTTTTTCACCTTAGGGTTTTCCCCATGGAAACTCTGTGTCTCTTGTCTCTCATACTTTTGATTCTTGTGATGCTTGTCATGCTTATTGTGATTGCTATGCATTGATATACTGTATATGTTATTCTCTCAGTGAAGATCCTAGAGTATTGTGAATTAATGCTCAAAATTTAACACAAAAATGCTCCAAGAGCCTCTACGTATACCCTAATCCCTCGGAATACCAAGATTTGTCCTTAAGTGCCTTTATTACAAAAAGGAATAACTCCCCAAAAGCTTTTACCAAAGAAAAAGGAGCAAAACTCCAGCTGTCCCTTAATATTAAAAATAGAAAGAAAAATGCTTCCAGCTCCTAATCAGGAAAAATAAAAGCCAAATCAACTTCCAGCTGGCGCCTCTGCTTCAACTGGTGTTTCCACCTTAGTTGGTTTGCTTGCTTCTTCCATATAACTTGACCACTGGCCCTTTTCTCTTACGACGATGTTTGCCGGTGTAGGGAGCATGATTTTCAAGAAGGTTTCGTCCTTGGCTAGATCTTCTTCAATGCTTTGTGCTTCTGCTGTTGCTATAATCATGTGGCACAGCTCCCCCTATTTGAATTCAGGGGCAATACCCATAACAGACTTGGTATCTTCATACCATGTTTTGACTCTTGCTTCCAGGATTACCTCGCCACTTGATTCAGGCTTGGACACCTTTGACTTCTTCTTGCCACCTTTCGACCTTGTGCTTTAAACCTGGTAGCCACCATGCATGAGTAAGTAGATGATAAAAAATAATGTGAGCTAAGCGTTGAAACGAAATTTATTACCACAGCAAGCATAGCCTAGATGAAATAGTACTAGAAAACTCCTTTGAAAGTGATATTATGCTTCAAACAAATCTCAAGCAGCAAAACAGACATGTTTATGGTAATCAAACGCTACTTTCTCGCTATGAAAAAAGTAAAAAAAAAAACAACTAGATGGAGCAATGTTGAGGACGAACTCGTCGAGTTGGGCTGACGTTGCGGACGAACTCGCCGAGTTGGGCCGACATTGAGGACAAACTCGTTGACGTTGTGGACAAACTCACCGAGTTGGGTCGACATTGAGGACAAACTCGCCGACGTTGCGGAAGAACTCACCGAGTTCAGCCGACGTTGAGGACAAACTCGCTGACGTTGCGGATGAACTCGCCGAGTTGGGCCGGCATTGAGGACAAACTCACCGATTTGGGCTGACGTTGCAGACAAACTCACCGAGTTGAGCCGACATTGCGGATGAACTCACCGAGTTGGGCCAACGTTGCAGACGAACTCACCGAGTTGAGCCGACGTTGAAGACCAAAAAGTTGAGTTTTTTTCTTTCTTTAAAAAAAAACCTAAGATCTTGCTCTTTGAAAAAACTAAGTATAAAAGGCTCTTTTGATGGAACTTGATTTCAAACAATGCTTTCTCAAAAATAAAAGGAGGGGCCCCAATATTTAAAAAATTTTGGGGGGGATGTTGCAGCAACAACAAGGCCGCAAGAAGAAACAACTTCTGAAGAGCACCCATAAAATCAAGACGACACTGAAGATGATGAATTACTTAAGAAGTATAGGATGAAGACTAAGAATGTTTGATGAATTATGATATTATTATATTTAGATAGACATATGTACTGTACTTGAACATATTTTGGATGATATACCTCATTTATAAAAAAATAGTTTTTTTTAGCATTTTCCTTTGAATGAATTCCTGCATACTTTTTGTTGCATTCCCTTTGAATGATTTATTGCATAATTTTTTGTACTTATTAAGGTAAAATGAGAAATATAGATGGTTAGTACTTAATTATGTTAAAATCAAAAGGAAATCAAACAAATTTGTACCTTATTTTATCTCAACGTTATTGCTTAGATTTACAATTACATTTTTTCAATTTTGTATTATTTAATGCATATTTTCTAGTAGAATATAGATTGGGTATTGGGGAATTGAGAGAGATGTGAGGGGGGGAGGGTCCATACGAGATTTATCCTTCACGTGGTTGGCCCTGTTCAGTACAAAATAATTTATTGGAGCCGTATAATCTTGGGGAAAACCTCCCTCGATCAAACAGAGCGACATCAAAGTCAATGTTGACTTCGTTGCTGCTCTGTTTGATCGAGGGAGGTTTGATCCAATATTATAAGGCTCCAATAAATCACTCTTGAAACCAAATGGTGCTTATTCATGAGTGTTAGTTAGTTATTTATCCATCAGTGCTTAAGTTTGTTATCATCAAGAAAATCCATGTATGAATATGGGATGATGAGAGGCTTGTCCAAAAAGAAGTCTCAGAAGGTGATAGGAAGCACTGTAAAGGTATGTTGACATTTTCATAAATATGCATATTAAACTAGTAAATAATGGTACAAATATGACTTGTACCGATTTTGTATATATTTATGGAGGTTGAATGATTTGGCACTACAGGTACTAGACAAACATAATGATGGATGAGTTGTGATGAGGGGAGGTATGTTGTTTCCAATTTCATTCCATATTATGCTCATGTTATGTATTTCATGACATATTATGATCATGTTATGTATTTCATTCCAGATTATGTTCATGTTATGTATTTCATTCCAGGGTAGTCAGCCAAAATGAACCAATTCTTACTGATTGAAAACCTCCAAGATGTTGATTACACTTATGTAAGTAGGCTAGAAGTGAAATAAATGACTCATCAGGGCCTAATGGTATCTAATGTTAAAATTATGGTTAGGTTAGGGTTTGAAGGATAAAATAGTACAACAGTAGTAGTAAATTTAACAAGACAAATTTAAACATATTTTTCATCTTTTTCAACTTTAACACTCCCTAATTATCACTGTGTTAAAGTTAATGTTTCATCTTTCAAACTTGATACCATCTCCTTACGTGATCTCTAATAGGAGTCCCCTAAACTACATGATCAGATCAAGTTCACATGTGCTCCTACATTACAAATGACCTAAACAATAATTGTATTATATCCATTTGTGACCTTTGTTAGCACTCGAATTGACCCCGAGGTTGTGAAAAGGCCTCTTCAAGGTAACACACAAAACCAAGCTTTAGGAAAGAGAGTTGGCTTCTATCTTTCCAAAGAGGGATCTCTCAATGTCTGTTTATCAAGGCCAGATATATGAATTAAAATCAAGATCAGACTGTTGTTTGGTTGAAGCAAGGTGAACATTCATTGGGCAATGGAGTCAAATATATTTAAGATGGTAAAGTGGCAATGCTTTGCATAAGAATTCTTAACAGAGGTAGGGTAGCTACTCGTTTACAGTCAAAAAGTTGTCTGTCTGGTGATAGGGAAGAAAATAAGAACAATCCATTAACATGGAGCATTATAAGATGAATTCTGCATTAAATTTAATAGAAAAAAGTTTTTGGATGCTTGGAATCAAAGAAACCGAGCATAAACATATGAATTCTACCTCAATATACACTTATCCAAACATGAAAAGAAAAAAATATGGAATAGATAACAATGAAACATTCACATGAAGAAAACGAAGTACAGACTGTAAAACAAACAACACAAGAATCTCTGCTTCAAATAAATTTGCTCGGCTCTGCCAATTTTATTAAAGAAGTATCTCAAATTTACACAGCACAAAGTCTCACGGGTTCCAACCAACAAACCTTTACTTTCCATTACATATGAATATATATCGGAGGAGATAGCCTTAGTTCTCCAGCTCAAGATGTTTTAACCTAGCTTGCAAAACAGAATTTTTTTACAAAAATTGATGACACCTATACAAACAGGTCCATCTTCTCCGAGAATTGGTTACAACAGAAAACAACAAATGCTGACAAGTAGGCTTAACAACCTTTACAAGTGCCCTAGAGCATTTACTAGCTAGTGGTAGTTTTTCAGAATTTAATTCATTTTGATCTAGGATCTTAACTGAAAGAACAACATGTACAGCATATCAAGCATAAGAGACAAGAGACATGAAACATTTCACCGGGGAAAACCAAGAAGGTGAAAAACCCCAGAACTTCCTTAGAGATAGAATAAGGAGCAATACAAGGATCACCATGATCAAACCCAATAGATAGATATCTATAGAAGCATGATCCTCCTCCACTTGTGAGCACCCTTCTCTTCTCTCACTAATGCGAAGTGAGACAATGAGACAATGTGTAAAATGAGAGAGACACACTCTCTATTTATACACTACATCACTTGACCTTTACACAACTAGGTCGGCCCCAACTTAACCACATAACATAATGTTAACTAAGCCGACCCCCAATAGGGTGGTCTAATAACCCTTTGACCCACATGACTCATACAGGGACGACCCCAACAAGGTGGTCTATTAACCCATCAGGTATAAGTTACGACACTTACAATATAACTTGCGACACATGCAAGTACAATTGACAACACTTCCAATTGGAGGAATAATACATCTCCGCTGGGGATACAATATACAAGTGAATATCTTCCAAAGTTACAAATATATCAACACTCCCTCTTAACTAGGAAGGTATTCTCTTGACACAAGTCATCAATACATATAGGCACAAGTCTTCAATTCTGGAGCTGGATCATCATCACTGGATCACAAAGCATCATCTTCATCACTGCTGCTATACTTGACATCTTGATCACTGGGCTATCTATGAATTCTTCTCGTCATAGGAATTTCTACAGATCCATCCCTTTTTCGTGCTGGATGTAGGCCCACCACCTGTAGGTCTTCATCATCACTGGGCATACTGTGGAATCCTAGGGACTTATTACGTGTGTCAACAAAACCTCGAAAGAGCATCCCAAGACTTTTACGATCTCACTGCTCAACCTATCAAATCTCCCAGGGAAATATTATATGTGACCTCCACAAAACCTCGAAAGAGAATCCCAAGACTGATTACGAGTACACAGCTCAACCTATCGGATATCCCATGGAAATATTACATGTGGTCATGGAAAAACCTTGAAAGAGCATCCCAGGACTGATTACGAGCACATAGATCAACCTATCGGATATCCTAGGGCAATATTACATGTGGTCATGGAAAAATTGCGAAAGAGCATCCCAGGACTAATTATGAGCACACAGCTCAACCTATCAGATCTCCCAGGATATTTTACATGCAACTGCACAACCTGTCCACGGCCACAGAGTATCATCCTGATATTGATCATAACATCGTTCACGAAACGCAACCCAGATGCACATCACACAACACTTACAATCACCGGCACGGGAGGACACACTTCAACCATCCGTGAAAGGCTCAACACTTATATCTACAGCATGGGAAGACACACTTCAACCATGCTCGAATGGCACAACACTTATATCACAGCCATGGGAGAACACATCTACAACCATGCTCGAATGGAACAACACTTATATCGCAGCCATGGGAGAACACATCTACAACCATGCTCGAATGGAACAACACTTATATCGCAACCATCGGAGAACACATCTACAACCATGTTCGAATGGCACAGTACTTATATCGCAGCCATGGGAGAACACATCTACAACCATTCTTGAATGGCACAACACTTATATCGCATCCATGGGAGAACACATCTACAACCATGCTCGAATGGCACAACAACACTTATATCGCAGCCATGGGATAACACATCTACAACCATGCTCGAATGGCACAACACTTATATCCCAGCCATGGGAGAACACATCTACAACCATGCTCGAATGGCATCAACCCTTACATCTGCACCATGGGAGAACACATCTACCACCATGTGAGAATGGCTCCAACAATTACATCACTACCATGGGAGAACAAATCTACCACCATGTCTGAAAATACTGGCAATTACATCGTGACCATGGGAGAATACATCTACAACCATGTCCGAAAATCCCATGTGCATCTGTGTCTTCGGAACTCATCACACATAATCCAACTGATTATGTAATGTATCCACCTGATACATATCATCACATATGATCATCCTGATCATCATCATAGCATCATCCTGATGCATATCATCCATAGTATCATCCTAATACTCTACTCACATGATCATCCTGATCACGATCACTGCATCGTCCTGATGCATATACATATACATGATCCAACTGATCATACCAAGCATCCAACCAATGCATATACATATACATGATCCAACTGATCATACTAAGCAGTAACTGGAGCATCATCCTGATGCTCATCACACAACACTTACATCCACAGCCATGGGAAGGATACTCCTCTCACCATGCTTGGAATGGCTCCTGCAAATGTGTCCCATCACTTCTTCCTCGAAGTATCTTCAATCTTAAGAACACCAAGCCTCTCTCTGAAGTACTCAAACTTCACTCTGGCTAGTGGTTTCGTCAACACATCTTCAACCTGCTCATCCGTTGCAACATACAAGAGCTTCACTGCTCCTCTCTACACCATATCCCTGATATAGTGATATTTGATCTCAATGTGCTTTGACCTGTCATGAAACACTGGGTTCTTAGATAGCTTCACACAACTATGGTTGTCACAGAAGATACAGGTAGCATCCAACGGGAGATCAAATAACTCAGGCAATAGATTCCTAAGCCATACTACCTCACAAATAGCCGAACAAGCTGCAACATACTCTGCTTCGGCTGTACTCAGTGCTATGCAGGGCTGCTTCCTGCTAAACCAATAGATCACACCTGATTCCATACTGAAGCAGCACCCAAAAGTGCTCTTCCTATCTGCAGCACTGCCTGCCCAATCTGAATCAACATAACCCTGCAGGTTAAACTTTTGATTCGCATCATACTTGAGCCCATAATCAACCGTACCCTTCAGGTACCTCAGAATATGCTTTACAACAACTAGGTGAACACCTCTCAGATTCGTCAGGAACTGGCTCAATGTGTTCACCGCAAAGCAAATATCTGGTCTCGTATTCGTTAGGTACATCAAGGACCCAATCATCTGATGATACATCGTGGCATCAACCGGCTCGGATGAAGCATCACACAGAAGCTTCAGGTTCGATGCCATAGGTGTGTCCATGGCCTTGTAGTCCATCATCCCGAACCTATTCAAGATCTCTACTGCATACTTTCCTTGTCCAAGGAAGATTCCATCTGCACTCTGCCACACCTCCATGCCTAGAAAGTAGTGCATCATACCCAAGTCCTTCATCTCAAACTCTGCAGCAAGCTTCCTCTTCGTATTGGCAATCAACCTTGTAGTAAAGGTTAGAATCCTCTTTACTCTTGGTAAATCCCAAACTAGACAGGACACTGTCTATCCTACCGTACCATGTCCTAGGAGCTTGCTTCAATCCATACAAGTCTTTCTTCAATTTGCACACATATGACTCCCTGTCATGTGTCTCAAATCCGAGTGGTTGCTCCACTTCCTCTTCGACTACACCATTCAAGAAAGTTGTCTTGACATCCATATGGTGTATCTTCCACTTCAATATCTTCAATAGATAGTTTTCTTGATCTTCGTTGCTAGAACAAATGTTGTTTTCCTTCTTTTGTAGGTGATTGTACACGATCTTTCCTACAAGTCAAGTTCAATTGCATGATTAGAAACTTCTCATAGTTTCATAACAAAATCTTACACATAAGAATATATGTCATACAGTCATGCAATTATTTTAGCCAATGTTTCAATACAACATTTATCCATATCCTGTAACTTTCTAGATGCCTTCCATCTCTACCAGAACATTGTTAAGAGTGTGCACAACTCCCAACATGATAGCAAAGAGGTTTCATTCTAGATAAGTAGCAATGGAATGTTGTACAGTACCATAGGCCACTTACCCATCACATGCATATTTGTAGTATACTGTTCATTAATGCAAATATCCTAATATCCATAATACACATCCTAAATTTAGGAACATAAGTATGTACATAAATGAACAACATCATTTAAGTAATCATATATATAATAAACGACAATTCAAATACTTATCTTTGTTTGATTGTTGGGTGGACTCCCTCTTGATCTTTGCCTCCTGGAGTGCTCCCTCTTGATCTTTGCTTCCTTGCAGGAACTTTTGGAGTGTGCTCCCTCTTGATCTTTGCTTCCTGTATTACCTGTCCTTGAACTTATATTCATCCTGGACCACTATGCATGCTTAAGTTTGCACTAGTGTCATCATTGTGTTATCCTCAAGATCTCATGCATAACCATACATATATTAGTATAATCTCAATACTATCAAAACATTATGATTCTAAATACTCTGAACATCTATGGTCATGATCATTTCACACACAAGCATTAGTATTAGAGGTTTCAGGGAGGACTTCTATTACTCATGCATATTCTTATTGACCATAGGACTCTTCTGGTTAGTCATATCATCAATCAAAGTAAGAAATATAATATGCATAAACTGTTGATTACTTGAACTTCTAACTTCAAGAATAATCATTCATACAAAAGTATAAGATCCTAACACAAGGTAGGATTCTAACTTGATATAGGAAAAACATACCTAGTTATCATGTTTCCTAGTTATGTCTAACATACCCGCATAATGTCTTCTTTTTCTTTTTCAAATACTTGTGATAGTAACCTGCATAACTCATAAGTTAACCATTGTAGAACCAAAATTATACATACCTCATAAGTGGAGCTTCTATGTGATCCATGACTATGGATGAGTCTTTGTCTTCATGTCACCGTGGTCATATGTTCTTGAACTAGAACTTTCTTGATGTACCTTTCATGTTAGCGGACAACATCAACCTCATACAACATCATCGTGCATTAGTACAATCATAAGTGTCATAACCCTAATCAATGAATGTCTTCTATCATTCACATGCATTCATACTTTTACTAGGGTAATAAGACAAGTCTAAAATTAATCAAGATTGTACTAACCTCAATAATATGAAGACAAGCATATCATAAACTTATGAACAGATTTCATAAACATAACTGTATCTCTTCAAGTCATACCTGTCGGGATTGCTTGTATACTTTTTGTGTAAGGCCTTAGCCTCATCTCCCTCTGGAACTGGAATCTCTTCACTTATGTAGGTGTCCAATTCATCATCTTCTAGGATTAACCCAATCCACTTTGATTTGCTGAAACTGGACCTGGAGCTGGATTAGGTTTTGTCAGAGAAACCCTAAAAATTCAAACTTTGAATTTCAAACTTCTCATTGGATGAAAAGATGTGCCTTGCTGAGCTGATCAAGCTGGTATACTTCAATTTTGAAATCTCCAAAATTTGACCCCTCAAAATTGCCTTTGAAACTTACGGATCTTCTAGACAGGATCCCGAACTAGGGTTTGATAAAGCTCGATCTTCTACCCATCCAAAAGGTTCAATCTTGTGTTCTAAACTTCGATTTTTCTGAGGATCTTCCATCTGTGGTCAGAGATTTCGAAAATTCCAACTTTTGCAAAAGCCCTAATTTTCCACCTTTTCGATCAAAATCCCGAACTAGGGTTTGATCAAGCCCAGCCTTCTGCCCAACCAAAAAATTCGATCTTGGTCTCTAAATTTTGATTTTGATGAGGAGCATCCATCCATGGTCTCTGATTCCAAGAATTCTAACTTTCTCTGAAACCCTAAATTCCCGCAGCAGAGACAAACCAAGCATGAAGGTGCTCAGAATCCAATTCTGTTTTGACAGAAATATGCACCTGATTGTTTCTGGTCTAATTCAGAAATTTCAGATCCACAGGATCTGAAACTTCAGCCTATGGTAGCCTGACTTGTCTTCTTTCCAACCCCATAGGTCTTACCTCAATTGGATTCTCTGAGAGAGATTTAGGCCAAGTGTTGCAACGTGACCTATTTATGGGATAAAACAGGAGAGCGAACTTGTACGGCGTGCCACGTGTCACTGGTTCATCTTTGGCCTCTAAAAAAATTACCTGTCAAAGTATATTCCATTCCCTACTTGTAAAATGAAATTTCATTTGGAGCTTCCTAGCCCAAGTTGTGACCTTTTTGTATAGGTCACTTGTTTATTACTGAGATCTGGAAGAGGCAAAAACCCTAGATTGTACAGATCATAAATCACAAAGTACAACGAATTAGAATTTTTTCTTTGGATACAAGGTACATGGGGATTTTAGCTATGACCTATAAACTTTTCAAATCTTGAACCTTCGCCAAAATGGATTTATAGCGAAAGTGCTACGATGACTGGTTTTTTCTATTTCAAGCCTTAGCCTCCAATTTGTTGCAAGTGCAACAAGTCTCATAAATGCCATACCATGCCTTCCTTCAGGATAGCTGTGATACCATGTTAGTTTTTCAGATTTTAATTCATTTTGATATAGGATCTTAACTGAAAGAACAACATGTACAACATATCAAGCATAAGAGACAAGAGACAAGAAACATTTCACCGGGGAAAACCAAGAAGGTGAAAAACCCCGTAACTTCCTCGGAGATAGAATAAGCATCAATACAAAGATCACCATGATCAAACCCAAGAGATAGATATCTACAGCATCATGCTCCTCCTCCATTTGTGCACACCCTTCTCTTCTCTCACTAATGCGAAGTGAGACAATGAGACAATGTGTAAAATGAGAGAGACACGCTCTCTATTTATACACTACATCACTTGACCTTTACACAACTAGGTCGGCCCCAACTTAACCACATAACATAATGCTGACTGGGCCGACCCCCAATACGGTGATCTAATAACCCTTTGACCCACATGACTCATACAGGGCCGACCCCAACAAGGTGGTCTAATGACCCATCAAGTATAAGTTACGACACTTACAATATAACTTGCGACACATGCAAGTACAACTGACGACACTTCCAATCGGAGGAATAATACATCTCCATTGGGGATACAATATAGTACAAATACAATATACAAGTGAATATATTCCGAAGTTATAAATACATCAACAGCTAGTAACAAACTCCAGTAAATTAAAAAAAATCCTTGGTAACTATTTTCACAAGTTGCAAATATTCATCATCCTCGAATCTTCATGCATGCAGTTTTAGTTTTTCTTTCCCATACTTCTCCATGAGCTTCCACTGATCAATAGCTGGCAATTCTGATGTGGCCACTTCCTTAAGCAATACCCGCAATTATGTATGGTCTCTGTATGAATAGTTTTGAAGGTGTGTGCATGCTTCTTTGAAAATCATGACCAATTCAAATTCCTTTGTCAACTTCTCCACCACTGTTTTTCCAGACAGTGGTTGGGTAATTCCAGCAAAGTCTATGTAATCCAGTCTACATCCCAGAAGAGAGGCAGTCCCTTATTGAACAATGGGTCAAAAATATCCCTGAAGTATTTCACTTGGTGTGCCATGACATCAATTATGGCTTGAATAGTATTTACTTATTGATGTTTATTTATCACTCTTTTGGCCCAAATGATGGTAGACAATCTATCCTTTATGCCTGATGCCTTTACTTCATCCTCAATTAAGCCATTTAAGAACTCTGTAGCATTTTCAGCACATCCCACAAGCTTCTTGTTCAATTTTTCATTTGTTGTTGTTACACTTTGCTTATCCAGCTTGATTACAGCTTCCTTGTCTAGGACAAAGTTGAGGTAGGGCCTCAATTTATCTGCCTCAGCGTTCATGTCATCCCAAATAACTTGCTTGGCTTCCTGTAGTGAAGCCTGACCTGTAGCCTGCTTTACCAATTCATCATACTTAACCTGCAGCTCTAGGTAATTGGCTTCCCATGTTTTCCTCTCCTGCTCCTCCTCTGTAACCCTTCTTCCCAGGTCTGCATTTTGCTTCTACAAATTTTCTACTTCTAAGTCCTTTAGACTATCATGTGCCATGGCTTGAACAATGGAGAAGTCATCGGATTCAATGGAGGAGGGGATGATCATATTGTCTAATTCTTTGGTCTTTTCCTGCTTTCCTTTCAAGGTCTTCATCTTTGTCTTTCAAACCTTTCTCACTTTCCAATACGAGTGCTATATCCACCTGCCACTGCTTCTCCTTCTCTTCAAACTTCAACAATCTAGCTTTGCAATCTGTCAACTCATTTTTCATCTCCTCTCTCTTCTCCTCGAGCTCTGTCATCTCAGATGCCTCTATCAGCTGGGTGGAAGGCACCTTTAACTTCTTCTTCAATGTCTGAATATCCTTGTCTTTCTCATCCAGCAGCCTTTGTATACTAGCCTTCTTGTCTTCTTGGCTTTCAGTAGCCAATAATGCATTCTGCAGCTTTTTGATTTGTGTCTTGTTGGCCTTGTTCTCCACTCTCTCTAGTCTAAGCTGATTTTGAACCTTACTCTTACTGGTTTTCAACTTGGATAATTATAGTGCAGCCTTTAGCAGTTTGGCATAGATAACCTCCCTAGTCTCTTTGTGCAAGAGGATCATATCAGGAACAGGATAATCTTCCAATTTCACTTTCATTTCAGTGGCTTTGTTTTTGGTATCTAAGGCCAAGTTCAAGGTGTTCTGGGCATGACTTCTGCTAGATACCAAAGACAAATATTTATTGGAAATATGCCTCACCTCTGCATACAGCTTAGACTCCTATGAGGTTGCTTCTGCACTCTCTTTATATTAATCCAATAGTTATTATCTTCTTTTGCTTGTTGCAGCAGGCTCATCAGCTTCCCTATTAAACACATATTCCTTGATCTCGAAGGCAGGCAATTTGGTCTTCACCTGCTTCTTTTTAGACTGACGAGTTGACATCTACACAATCTGCTGCTCGGGTTTTTCTACTTTCTATTTCTTTGGGGCTCTTTCTGTGCCCTCGTCTATATCCCTGACATCAATGATTTCCAATTTGTTGGACCCTCCAGAGCCACTGGCAGGGGGTACGATTTTTCCAACTACTGGGATCAAGATAGATGAGCTAGGCAGTGGGGATATGGTTGTCTGCACCATAGAGGTGGCGTCATCCTGTACATCTATATCCATCTAACCTTTGCCAGGATACTCCAACCGATTTGCAGTCTCAGCCAGACCTACAAGCTCAAAATGCTCAAAACCCTTTATGTTGCTTTCTTTCCTTCTGTCTGAGATGATATGGTGGGGGTCATAGTTTATGGCAACCTTGGTTTGAAGCCCCATTTCGCTCATCGTACCTTCAATGGTTGGAAGGGAAACCTTTTTTTTAACAATGAATGTGCCTACAGCCCATGGAAAGGTGATATCGAAAGCCTTCTTGTGGTCCAGGAAATGTTCAATTTCCACCCTCAACTTCTGTCTGATCAATTCCATGGAAAATGTTCTGGGGATAAAGAAAGCAGGAAGCATGTATGGTGGGTAAGAAAAACCATAGACTCTGATCACTGTGCCTTACTCTAACAGGAACCAATCCCCAATACTCTTTTAAGGGGAAGGATGTAACATTTCCTTCATATCTTTCAACACCCTGGGCAGCTTCCTCTGAAAGAAAACATTGTACACCTTTGACATAAGGTTGTTCAGGAACCTGTTGTAATCAGTGTACATTTCCTGTGTGAGTAGCTTCTCAGGCATCTGCAAATTTTCTTCATTGAATGATAGGAACATCCTCAACAAGTAAGACTGAAACCTGAAGCTTCTAGTCTTGTGGAAGTCCACTAGCTAAGAATGGATGTTCTCAGCAAGGGACTCATCAAATTTAAGGCATGCACACTGGGTGGACTAACTGGTCTCATCAGCTTCAAGGGGAATTGTGCTGAGGACAAACATTAGGCTTATTAAAGGCTCAGTGACATACTGGTCTGTATCTAATCCTAGGAACTGGGCTAGCATGGTTATAACACTTTTGGACTCTTCTCTAAATAAATTGACTTCACCGGGGAAAGGTTGGTCCTGGAAAGAGACATTAGGCTCTAGACACATTCTGAAAAAAACTTTGCTTAAGCTCGGTTGTGGCCTGTCTGAAATGTTGAATTAGGGCTTCTTCTATGTATTCTTTGGATTTTTGGCAGAACTCATCTGGGATTGACAGAGCTTTCCTAACAGTGAGAGCATTGAATGGGCATAGGATATTTGAGCTGGAGGCGTCCATAATTACCCTCTCAGAGGAGGAGTAATTAGTAGCGCACCAGTCGACGAACTCGAGGAAGTTTAGGGTTTGGTCTATTTAAAAAAGATGGAAAAAATACCTATACACCTTACGAACATCTATGCCCTGGTCCCTAATTAGTTTCAATCTGTCCCTTGATGTCTTAATGGAGTTGTTTATCAACACTGTATCATAAAATTCGAAATCCTTATCCTCTAACAAATCTCCTATCCTCTGGTGCTCAAAACCCGGGGGTTCTATCTCACTAAGCTCATCCATTTAAATATTTTTCCAATGGGGGACAAGAGGCCTACCTGGTTACTGACAGTTGGTCTAAGAATCTAGCTGAGTTGTCTACGTGCAACATGTTTGTCTTTCACTTTCCAATGAAACCGAAAAAACAGTATCCAAATCCCCGTGTAGCTGCATTTTTATATTATTTATGTTTTCTTAACCTTCTTGCATCTTCTACAACAAATAGGTTTTTTAAGCCGTTCATCTGCACGATCAATTGTGTGTTGTAGATCTTCTTCACCATTTAACTCTAGAATCCTTCGTGGCTTTCAACCCTATGACACGCTTCCCTTCTTGCACCTTATATCCATGAAAACACTGTCAACCATCGATCTAGATCTTAGCCGCATCCTGACCATCCAAAGGTGCGGCCCCTACCACGGTTCACAGATTTTGAGATTGTCGATCCTCCGCGCATGTGCAATCTGCGAACTCAACATCCACCATAGATCTTAACTCTGCCAGATCTACACCGTCGCAATATGCGGGGCCTATCGCTACTTTGCAAATCTGAAAATGTCAACTCCCCATGCATGTCAAATCACCGAAGTACCTGATGGTTGTAGATCTATCCTTCTACCTGTTGATCAAATTTCCAATTTGCTCGCGGGCTAGCACACTTCACCCATGCTTAAAACACCCCATCTTACTTTCGCGAAGTCGCTTTCCAGCCATTGATCTTTATCGCAACATATCTACACCCTTCATTTGTGCCCCTATATAACATTGAGCGGACCTTTATAATTTCACTCTCGTTTGTAATGTTAAAGCTTAGGACCTTTGATTATTTCATTCCCAAACTACAAATACACATCCATAGATCTCATTTGGCATCCCTTGGGTTCTATTATTTAAAAACCGAGGCCTTACTCCTTTCATGGATATGAACCCTTCTAATCATCCAAAAACAAAACTGGTGCTAACAACTGTCTCCAATTGGGGATGATATCCTCCCCGTGAGGTAGCAAAGAACTCCGCAAACCTAGTGCCTGATCCATTGGGTTGTTGTCCAAAACTTCGAACCATTGTTCCTGCTTTTCTGCATATAAAAACAAAACAAAACAAATGGCTACCCCTCCAGATCTCAGGGCCTTCTCCTCGGGCTTCCAATCTCTTGGTTCACCATCAATACTGATAAAATGTAAAGAAATGTATACATATATGATAGAAGGGTTACTTGTCATCCTCAGGACAAGTAGTGCTTCAGGAATCTTCCATTTACTGGGCCTCCTGTCAGTTGAGACCCATCTTGATGCTCCAAAATAAAAGAATTTAAACCTTTGTATGCTGCAATGATGTATGGGCCTATCCACATATGGTCAAACTTTCCATGCTTATCCTCCCTGGGAGCATCCCACTTTCAGACCAAATCATCAATCTGGAATTGTTCTTCTTTTACCTTCCTATCAAAAGTATTCTTCATTTTCTCCTGATGCACTTGCACCTTGTCATAGGCCTTGTCTCTGATCTCATTCAACTCTATCATTTGATTTATTCTTCTCTACATATGATTTGGTTCATCCTCATATCCCTGCAACAACTTCATGACTGGCACTCCTAAAGATGTGGGAAAAACAACTTCAGCTCCATATACTAACTGGAATGGTGACATTCCAATTGCCCTTTTTGTGCTAATCCTGTCATCCCATAGAGCATATTTCATCTTTGTATGCCAAGCTCTTTTGTTCTCCTCTAACAGCTTCTTAATTATTCTTACCAGGATTTTGTTAGAAGACTTAGCCAATCCATTCCCTTGTGAATAACAGGCAGTAGAATGGTTTAGGATTATGTGTTACTTATGGCATAAACTTATCATTTTCTTAGATTTGAAGGCAGCTACATTATCTGTCACAATCCTTCTAGGGCATCCAAACCTGGCCAAAATGTTATTCTCCAGAAATTCCATGATCACAGCATCAGTGGCTCTCCTGGTGGGTATGGCTTCAATCCATTTTGTGAAATAATCTGTTGCTGTCAGAATCCACCTGTGTTGACATGAGGAATTTGGGTTGATTTCTCCAATGAAATCCAACCCCCACTACTGGAAGGGTGCCTCTACTGAAATTGGGTGGACAGGAAGTGGAACCAATTTCCTCTTGCCATCAAAGATCTAACACTGATGACCTGTGGTATTCTCTTTATAAACATCAAAAAACATTATGGGCCAATAAAAACCAACTCTCAGAATTTTGTTTGTTGTTACCTTCCATGAGTGGTGCCCTCCACAATCTCCTTTATGGAATTCTTTCACTGTTTTCTGAGCTTCATTATCCAATAAGCAATTCAGCAATACACCACTGGGGTCCTTCCAATACAAGTATTGGTTCATAATACAAAATTTTGCAGCATTTAGCTTTACAGATGTAGCTCTGGTTTTACTCAATTCTGCAAGAGCTTGTAGATTCTACAGTACATACACAATGTCATAGTACCATGGAGACATAGAAAAATATGGCCTTACCTATATCCATGTATCAAGCTGGTTTGAATGATTGGTCAGGAAGTTGAGTTGTAAAGATTCAGAATTAGCTCCAGTCATCATTTTGGCCAACCCTTGTCCCTTAATCAACTTGGTAGGCTTGATCTTAAGATCATACTCCAACAATACAACAATCCATTTTTCCCTCTTCCCTTCTAGATCTAGTTGGGTAAGAATGCTCTTTACTGCATTATTGGGAATGTGTGCAACAATGTGTGAATGAAGAATGTATACCTTGAAATCTTTCAAAGATTTCACCAAAGCATAATCCTGCTTTTTCATGATATCATATTTCAATTCCCCTTCTCTCAATACCCTACTAAAAAATGCTATAGGATTCTCAACATTCTGTTTATTTCTTTGCAATAGGACTCCAGCTATAGTATGCACAGATGCATAAGAAAAAACTAGGAAATCTCTAGTAAAATACAGACTAGCCAGGATTGGAGATTCAGTGATGGCCCTTTTAATACACCTAAATGATTCTCTAGCCTCTTCTATCCATTTTATTTGATTCTCCTTCTTCAACATGTTAGTAATATTCCTCAATATCTCAGCAAAGCTGGGAATGAATTTCCTCGGGAAACCTACCTGTCCAATAAAGGACTGCACTTCCTTCTTGCTCCTAGGCTCCTCAACCTTTAAAATTGCACTGATCCTTTCTGGATCAATCTTAATACCATCCTTTGAAATGATATGCCCAAGCAATTTAGTTTCATCTAATGCAAAATTGGACTTTTTGGGGTTTAGTGAAATACCATGTTTTCTGCACTTCACAAAGACTTTCTCCAAATGCCTGATATATTCCCCACCAGATCTGGAATAAACAGTGATATCATCCAGTAAACAACTACAAATTTATCCTTTTCTTCTACAAAAGAAATGTCCATGGCACGCCGAAATGTAGCTCCTACATTCATCATCCCAAAGGGCATTTTTGCATACATGAATGTAACCAAGGTGTAGTAAAAGTAGTATTCTCTTGGTCCTCTAGGAGCACTTTGATCTGGTTCTAGCTTGAGAATCCATCCATAGTTGAAATCCTTTTAGGTCCTACCACCCTCTGCAGAATGTGCTCCATCTTGGGTAGTGTATAATTGTCCTTCAATGAAACTCTATTGAGATTTCTGAAATCAATACAGAGTCTAATCTCCCCATTTTTCTTTCTAACAGACACCGAGTTGGCTACCCATTTTGAAAACCTCAAGGTTACAATGATCTTAGCATTGAACAATTTCTTGATCTCCTTTTCTATTACAGACAGTAACTTGGGGTTTACTCTTATTAACTTATGTCCGAAAGGCTTTTCTCCAGGATTTTTTGGAATGGTATGTTGTATGATAGAGGTATCATACTCTTTCAGGTCTTCATAGCTCCAAGCAAACACATCTGTGTATTTCTTCATCAAATTGATGTATTCTTCTTTCTCTTTTGCAGGTAATTTCTTGGACAATCTCATGATTCGTGGAGCTTCTTCAGTGCCTAAGTTTTTCTCTTCAACAACATCATCAGTAGGCTTAACTCTAGGATTCTTATCAACATTGTTCTGATCGAGCAACTTCTCTAGCTGAATCAAGCCTCTTGGGATAAAATTACTCTTCAATTGGATTATATCTTTCCCTCCCAACACATTCCGCCATTCCTTATTTTCAGCTTCTTCAACTTTAGGTGATTCACCATCTTGGAAGAACTCTACATTTTCATTTTCTGAATCGATCTAAGTGTTCACAAATTTTTCAAACATTTCCAAAAACCTTTTTATTTACATATCATCATCAAAAAATTTCCAATATTTGGAGTTGTCTGGTATTGAGGGCCTGTTCACAGTCTCAACTTTATACTTTTTCTGAGAATAAATAGGGGCTTTGAAACCACCAGCAGTCGTGGCTAGAGAGTCTGCTACTTGATTTTCAATTCTGGGAACCACCCTGATTCTATGCTCTGTGAAATAGTTGCCAAACATTTCCCAAACTTCATTCATGTAGGCTCTCATTCTGGGATGCTTTGTTTGGTAACTATCATTCACTTGATTCACCATGAGGTCTGAGTCCCCAAACACTTCTATTCTCTTTTCCCCCATGTCTTTCAAATCCTGCAAACCCAGCAACAAAGCTTCATACTCAGCTACATTATTAGTACATTCAAAAGTCAGTTTATAAGACAAAGCTTTAAATTCCCTGGCTGGAGATATAATCCAAACACCTGCCCCAGCTCCATTTTCACTTAGAGACCCATCAAAGTACATAGTCCACAACCCTTCTTCATTCTGCTTCTTCTCCAAGGCTTCTTTCCTTTTTACAAATTCCCCATTCTCTTTAACTTCAATCTGTACAGGGACTTTAGGATCAGTTTATGGCCCATCATTGAAAAATATAGAGGATCCCAAATCAGTGTCAATAGCATAAATACGATGATTTTCAAGCTTATCCTGACTGCTGACCACATAGGATAATCTCTTTTCTCTGTATAACCTTCTATTTCTTCCAAACATGGGTATAGTGGCATGTGACAAATCCATTTGCATAGTTCCTCTTAATTTTGATTGCTAAGATCTTGATAGCAACATACCAAACTTTGCAGGGATATCAACTACCACAACATCCATCACAATGCTTTTAGTTGGGAGCTGTGTAAGAGTTGCCACCATATCCTTTATTAATCCCAGACACTTGACCTTTCTAGAATCAAAAGAAAACAAATATGTATAAGGCCTAGTAACCTCCAAACCCAAACCTTCCACTACTGTTTTCGGCATTAGATTATGAGATACACCAGAATCTAGCATTGCATTGTGAAAATCATGTCATGGATATTCAAACTTAGATAAAATCGGGGAACTTATTAATCATTTGTATCTTCGATTTTAGGCCCAAAGACAATAGTGGGAGCATCATCTATCACTTCCAAAATATCTGGTTGACACTCACCTTTATTCTTGACCATTTTAGTAATTTCTTCCCTGTATTCATTATTCCTCAACAACTCATTAAAGGGGATAGAAATATTAACCTTTGATAATTCTAACTTCAGATTGAATGATGGAACTAGCTTATCTACATCAATAGGCCTTAACTGTTTACTTTCCTTTGGCTGTTGTTCCCTATTTTATGGGTTCTCTTGTACAACAACCTCCTTATGCTTTTCTTTATGTTTTTCAGAATTCTACTGGGTGTTGGAAAGCTGGTTTGGACTTGACTTTCCTTTATTTGTCACTACATCACGATTTCTCAACTTTAATTTTCTCTGAAAATCATCAATGGAATTCTAATATCCTCTTTGATATTGTTCTGAATATAGCTCTGAAACAGAACTAACATTTTCTTGGGTGAATAAATTGTATTCTTTTTCAGTTAGATATATCTCAGGATCAATGTCGTCAAAGTGATGAATCTGGTTATCCATTGGATCTTCTTTCCCTTCCTCATCAACCAAATTTTCAAGGAATGGTGGTCTTATCTGCTAATCTTCGGGGTTCCTTTGGTTTCTTTGAGGCAGTGGCCTTCTGTAGCTAGGTTTTTACCCCTAGCTTGTGCAAATGAGCACCTACTAAGGAGAATGGACTCCTTAGTAGCAGTTCAGTAAATGTAAATTATTAAGCTAAAACAGAAATGTAAACTACTCTAAAACTTGTGCATGAAACATAAACAACAATATGTAAATAATGGTCTTTGTATTGATATTACCTCCAAGGTGAAGGTTGATGAAGCTCTTTGCAATGTCCAAGAGGGTTGCTCCAAGCTCCAATGTGCTCCTTCTCCTTCTCCAATGGTGGGAATGGGCCAAAAGGGGCTCTCAAGGTGAAAGTGGCTCAATGGTGAGCTAGGGTTTCAAGGGAGATTTTGGCAGAGTAAGGGTGCTTATGATTGTGGATGTGAAATAAGGGATCTCCATCACCTATTTATAGTTTTTTGGTGGTGGAGTGCCGACCCATGGTTTTGGGAACCATATGGTTTAGGGCAGCTGTATAGGGTTTTTTCCTCCTTTTCCTCATTATTTTATATTTTTTATTCCCTTTTTAGGGGTTTTTTGCTATTTAAGAGGAATTTTGGATATTTTTGGAGGGAAAAGGGGTTTTTTTAGCCTTTTTGAGGCTATTTTGAGGGTTTTGTGGCGTTTTGGAGGCTTTTTAGTGGGATTTTTGGGGATTTTAAGGGAAATATGGTAGGAAAATGGACAAATGAGCCATATAATGTGGTAGATGAGGTAGTGAACACTTTTTGGGTGTTAACAGATTGCCCCCTGATGTGCGAGGGCAGGAGCTCATCGTATGGCCGATGGACATCATAAGTCATGAATGGTTTTCCTGAGGTGTGGAGAGAAGAGAAGAAACAAACTGAAGCCCGGAACAACGATCCCGAACAACTGCAAGAACTAAAAGTACATAACCTCAATAATGGATGAGGAATCATCGATCATATGGACGAGGCGGGCATTCCCATGGTCGTATCAGGATATAACATAACAATAACAATGGGGTCCAAAAAATGGGGACCTGAAATATACATGACCTCAAATACTGACTAAGGAATAATCTCAATATATGGACGAGGCGGGCATACCCATGCTCGTATCAAGATACATAAAGATAACTGTGAGGCTCGAAAAGGGGGACCTGTAAGATACATAACCACTGTGTACATCATAAGAGTCCAGAGGGGACACAAATCTGGGACATACTGCTGGGCTGATCATGTGTGGACTGAAGAACTGGTGCACTGGAACAATCAACAGTGCTACTAAGTGTGGTACCAAAGGAACGGATGAGCTCCTGGATCATAGTGACAAGGGTCACACTCACAATGGTACACTGAACTGGAACTGAACTGGGTACTCAAGGAAGCATATAACTGGATGGCTTCCGAATACAAACGCCAACGCAGCCCGGACATCCACGGGAAAATATAACTGGACGTTCCGAAGTGACTCACCAATGTGCTAGAGTCGGGGGAAATCCGGGGTCTTCGACAAATAATGTAAAGGATGTAACCCTACGCGATTCTTGACGATGCGATCAAGGCGTTGAAGTCGAGCATGTGAGAAACAACCACTCGGAGAGGCAATGATGACTCCTCTCAGAATGATCCGTAGGCACTTACCACAGATGGTGATGAGTCCAAGGCGTAGGGACCTCTGGGCCTATCCTCTGGAATAGAGGTGTTGTCGTCGACAGAGGGAGACCTGCAACTATCAAGGAAATGATGTTTCCTTGACAGGAGCGCGAGGTGGAGAACCGAAATGTGATAGTACTGATGGCAGGACTAACCAAACTGTGGGGGGACAACTGGGCAAGTAGAGTGGGTGGACTCAAACTTCCTTTGTTCAGAGTATGAGAATGGGAATGATCTGGCAGCATATGAAACTGACTGAGGGGAAAGGGATCATAGCTGTATTGGATCGGGGAGGGTGACTAGTTTGAGGGAGACTCAAGCTGGTATAAAATGGCAGGAGACTGCAGAATACTCTGAACAAAGGAAACCTGATTGGGGGTGCTGCCGAGATGATCGATCATAGTGCCAGGAGGCACGGGGGGGGACTTCTTCATGGGTTAAGGAACTAGAAGAAGTGTGTGTAAAATGATACTGTCGTGTGGATTTATACGAGCCTAGGACAGTTCATGCTCGTGGTTGCTTTCAATTTTAAGGAGTCTGAAAGCGATAAGAAGACTCTGAAATGATGGAATGGTACTGTCGTGTGGATTTAACGAGCCCAGGACAGTTCATGCTCGTGGTTGCTTTCAATTTTAGAGAGTCTAAAAGCAAATAAGAAGACTCCAGGGGGTTTCTTTTTCGTATGTTTAGTCTCCAAGGCCCAAAGAAGCATAAAAGGATACAATGAAGAACTCTTCTAGCCGGTGTGACTAGAGTATTCCTTTTTCGTAATTAGTCTACCAAGTCCGGAAAAGGGTTAAACTTATACCAGATAGACGCCCTTTCAGGTACTTTAACGAGCATGAAAGGAAGCAAGATTGCTCGACGATCTTTTCATTCTTTTAGGAGTCAGAAAAGAGCTTAACGGAAACTCCCTAAGTGCCTTTTTCGTAAAGGACTTGTCCGGCCCGAAAAAGGGATAAAATTATACCGAACAAAAGGAATGGCCAGGCAAGGAGGAAGTGTTCAATCAAGGATCAGTAATGATGACCAAGAACGAGGGTAGGGGGGAACACTGGTGGGCCTCCTTGCAGGGTGAATGGGATGGTGGCAAAATAACGAAACATTTGCAGTATGACAGGAGTGGAGGGCTTATGTAAAAATGTGGAACAATTCGATGGTGGCCGATGTGGTGCGCAAACCGAGGCAGCAAGGTGTCGGGACACAATGTTGAAATTGTACCAGGTGAGAGCGAGAAATGATCTCAAGCATCATCATGAGCTCGAAAAAATGGATCCGACGATATAAAGAGTGTCAAAAACGGGTAACGGCCTATGTGGCACGTACATCGAGGCGACGGGGGCGTTCTGGAAAAATACCCAAAAAATTGGGGGGTGAGAGAGAGAAATGATCTCAAGCATCATCACCGGCTCAGAAAAATGAATTTGATGATATAAAATATGTGAAAAATGGAGAACGGCCGATGTGGAACGCAAACCGAGGCAACTAGTGGCGTCTGAAAAATGGGCAAAAAATGACGGAGCAAAAATAATGCATCGAGGTGACCATCATGACGGTCGCGTCGTGCTGATTCCAGTGGTGGAAATACTTCGAAAAAGGGACTCCGTATGGGGTCAGAATGGCCAAAACAAGAAAAAGACAACTGACTATAAATAGTGAGTGGGTCCAACATGACATGTGTCATTTGTACTATTTGACTTTGACTTGTGATCAGAGTGGACTAGAGCTTAGGTGGCATTTCTGGACGATCCGATCGGCCGATTTCAGATCCGGGAGATACAAGTATTCCGTCAAACTCATACCTGCATGTTTTTTAGGGTCGGGGGTTGGGTAGTGGGTCCCAGGGTTATTTGTACGGTCCACATGGGGTGGACCGCGGGTTAGGGGGACGAAACCGCGGTTGGCGACCGCGAGTTTCGGGGGTGAACCACGCGGTTGGAGACCGTGTGTTTCTCGACTGGATACGCGGTCTAGTACCGCGTGTTCCAGGGAGGAACATGCGGTGCCAAACCGCGGGGTTAGGTCGAACAGTCACGGTTAAGGACCGCGAGTGTAGGCCTGACAGCCGCGGTCGGAAACCGTGGCAAGAAGCCCTAAAGCCGCGATTTTGGGCTGAGCTATGAGGGTCTTCCGGAGGGAGGGGAAGGGCTTATTTTATTTTATTTTTTTGACTTGAGTCTGATGAATCTACTTTGTGTGATTGACAGGATGCCGCAGGTTCTATGGAGAGAGCGGGAGATTCCTGACGAGATCATGGCTGTGATCCAAGGGGATCGCCATGTGCGATCTATGCTGGGACTGTGCAGACTACTAAAGTTCGCACAGATACCCATGATACGGTCAGCAGCATTGCTGCTGAACCGGTAGATTAGTTTCTGGGAGCCGGACATATAGGCTTTTCGAGTGCAGGGTGAGAGGGTGGACCTCACCCTAACTGATGTATATTTTCTGACGGGGTTGCCCTGTCTAGGGAGGGTGGCAGACACACAGCCGCAGGTCACCGCGGACATAGACATGGAGGACATGCTAGATAGGTACTGTGGTCCAGAGGCACGGGTGCATAGGAATGCACTCCTGGTGAGGGACCTACAGGAGCCAGCAGTGCAGGCCATGGCGGCATGTGTGGTTCGGGTATTGGGGTCTCAGTCACCTGAGAAGGTGTCGGGGGGCCAGATGCAGATGGTAGAGCGCGTGCTGGATGGGGTGTACTACGCGTGGGGCCAGATGTTCCTGACCTGCGTTCAGCGGCAGCTGACGGCAGCGAAGGAAGGTGGCAAGGGATTTTGTTATGGTTCTTTCTTGTGCGCCTTCTTTATGGAGAGGGTACCCACACTGCGGCCACGGGTGCCGATCAGGGCAGGAGATTTGAGGGAGCCGCAGATGGTGCGGTGGGGCGAGATGATGCACCTCCGTGGTGGCGGCGATGTTGGCAGGTATTTTACGTAGGAGTTGTACCTGTAGTGGCTCTAGATACCATTGACACTGGACGACTTCCCGTATAGGGACATGGACTACACAGGAGTTCCAGAGGCGGCACAAGCACCAGGACAGGCATGGGGTCTCAACGGTACGTATGTTTTTGCTTGCATATTATGGATGTCAAGTTTTATATATGTGATAGTGGATTGATATACTGTTACTGACATATGGGTGATTTGCAGATGTGGGTCCGAGGCCGCCGCCAGGTCATGTGGCACGGAGGGGGATTGTGGCCGTTCCAGCTCTGCTTGGGCGAGGGGAGGTTCGTCGCCGCGATGCGGAGGGGACACTAGAGTCGGTCCGGGCACTACTAGACCGTTTGTTGATAGGGGTGACCAACGAGGGATGGCGGGATGTCGATCCGGACGTGGTTCAGGATTGCATGAGGGCACCCCGAGAGTTCAGATCCATAGCGATCCGGGTGGCGATCTTGGTGGACTGGGCACGGGCACAGGAGCCCGTAGGAGATGAGGACTTGCCGGAGGAGGAGCAAGGGGAGGACTCAGAGGCAGCCGATGCTGGCAGTGATGCAGGATACAACTCTCATTAGGGAGTACAGGGGACTCCCCCCGAGTTTTGTAGCTACAGCATGTATTTTGATGAGGCTTTAGGGATGTATAGCCATTTTTTGTATAGCTGAGTACAAGGGTACTCAGGACATGTATAGCACTTGAACATGTATTTTTTGATATATATATATATATGCACGTGGATGCACCTTTTTGTATGATGTTGTTTTGGTTGTACGCACGTGGATGCGCTTTATGATTTGTGATATGTTTACATTGCACGTGGATGCAAGTAGGGTAGGATGTTGGGCACGTGGATGCCCCTTGTGTATTTTATGTGATGCAACATGATGTATGTATGATTAGGCACGTGGATGCCCCTATGAATATGAATGTGGTTTATGTACATGGATGCAAATGTTGATGTGATGCAATCTTTTTGGGTTTTTATATATTTTTATGAGATGTTATGGGATGATGATGCAGGATGTTACATGGTGTGATTGATATGCCAATCTAGGATGTTGTTTGCCATTTGATTTGCGACACTATTTTGGGCTCTTGGGACATGTGTGAATGTTATGGATTCAAACTGTCGGCTAAGTTGTTTTGCGCGCAGGAATTTTCTAAAAAGGCAGGGATCATGCACCTGGTAGCAGTTGTTGAGCTGGGAGACAAGTAGCTGGGAGTCAAGGAACACATGAAGGTGACATATGCCCATCTGGAGGGCAGCAGTCAGGAGACCGATCACAGCATCATACTCCGCCTGGTTATTGGTAGCAGCGCCTATACATATTCCGTCAAGGTGAATCATCTCGTTGGAAGGGGAGTGCAAGACCCATGCTGCAGAATCCAGGTTGGGAGAGCAGCGGCTTGCGCCATCAGCGAAGCCAGTGTAACAAGGTCGAAGGTGGTCCATCTGTGGTCATGCAAAAATGATGAATGTAAGATGATGGTAAAAAAGTGAAAAACAAAAAGAGAGCAAACTGTACAATGCGGACCAATGAGGCCGCGGTGTCATTTATGGATAAAAACGCTTAAGATACAACCCATTACGGGGGTTGCGCAAAGGATGGCCTTCGAAGTCGGCTAAGATATATGCCCCCTTGCCGAGACAGGTCTGCACGATGTAAGGGCCTTGCCACATGGATTCAAACTTCCCTTTGCCAGTTTTGTCGTGGGCTTGGTCATAGGCGAGGACGAGGTCCCCTTCATGGAAAGTTCGAGGGTGAACATGTTTGTCATAACCGTCTTTGGAGCGGTTCTTGGAAGCTTCGATGTTCTGGAGAGTGGCACGATGGTCTTCATCAGGTTGTTCGAGTGTCAGCAAACGCTGCTCGAGGGGGGAAGTGTCAGGGAGGAGCTCAACGGCGATGTGTAAGGCAGGAATCTGACATTCAATGGGTAGGACAAACTCAACTCCGTGAACTAAGTGAAACGAGGTAAAACCAGTGGCGGTATTGGTGGAAGTACGGTAAGCCCATAAGGCAGGGAACAGCATGTGGTGCCAATTGGACTTATGCTTGTAAACAGTTCGTTGGAGGATGGTTTTTAGGATTTTGTTAATGGCCTCTACTTGACCATTCCCTTGGGGGTAGTAAGCAGAGGAAAATTGGTGTTCAAATTTGAGGAGGGTGGATAACTCACGCCAGATGGCATCTTCGAAGTGTGAACCATGGTCTGAGACCAACTGTTTAGGGACCCCGAATCGAGTGATAACATGGTTGAAAAAGAAATGGGCAGCAGTGTCAGCGGTACAATTGAAGGTAGGCATGGCTTCCGCCCATTTGGTGAAGTAATCAACGGCGACAATGATATACTTGTGACCGTTGGCAGATGGGGGTCTACACTCCATGAAGTCGATGGCCCACTTACAAAAGGGACCAATGGTGACGACTGGGTGTAGCAGAGCAGGTGGTGTCTGGGCCTTGGGGGCAAAAAGTTGACAGTTGTGGCAATGCTTGACCGCAATGATGCAGTCAGTGAAAAGTGTGGGCCAGAAGTATCCGACGTGGACAACCTTTTGGGCAGTGGCCATCCCTGAGAAATGGCCTCCGCAGGCACCGCTATGACAGTCGTTAAGGACGTGTTCAGCTTCCGCGTGTGTAAGGCAACGACGAAGAATGGTGTCAACCCCTCGTCGGTAAAGGACATCGCCTAAGAGGAGATATCGAGAGGCCTGGTGACGGATGCGACGGCATCCATTACGGGTGACTTTGGGTCTGAACTTCTGCGTGCGCAGGTATAACAAAATATCACCGTACCATGGGTCATCAGACGAGATAGTGAATAGGTGATTGTCGGGTAACTCATCGGAGATTGGTTTGGCCGGGAGAAGGGAAGGGAGATCAGTAATGAGCTAGGCAAGCGCGAGAGCTTTAGTGCTCTTAAGTGTTTTGAAGGTAAGGTCGTATTCCTGGAGGATAATGACCCATTTAACAACACGACCTTGAAGTAGCCGCCGGTTTAGGAGATAAACCATGGGGTTAGAGTCGGCGACGACTGTGATACGACTCATTAAGATGTAGTGTCGCAATTTTTGGACGGAAAAGACCACTGCTAGGGCTAGTCTCTCCTCATATGGGTAAAGTAGGGGTGGGCTAGACAAAGTCTGGCTGACGTAGAAAATGACATGCTCCTGCTGAGAAGCGTCTTCTTGAACCAAGACTCCGGACACGGCATGCTCGGATGCCGAGACGTATAGGATGAAGTCCTAGGAGAAATCCGGAGGGGAGCTCAGAGGGGCTTGTGTGGAGCCTTCTTGAGGGCTTCGAATGCAGCTTCTGCTTGCTCATCCCAGACGAAGGGTATGTGGGTACGGAGCAGGCACAAGAAACCGTGAACGGTAGTGGCGTAATCAGGAACGAAGCGTCTAAGGAAATTGGATCGCCCCTGCAGACTTTGGAGCTGCTGAAGCGTGCGGGGAGAGGGAAGGTCTAAGATGGCTTGGAATTTCAGAGGATCAACAGTAATTCCTTTCTGGGAAACAATAAAACCCAACAATCAGCCTGCCGGAACGCAAAAGACACACTTGTGTGGGTTCAAGCGGATTTGATATTTGCGACAACGCAGAAAAACTTGCCGAAGGTCGTTAAGGTGGTCGGATTGTTTCCAGGAACGAGCTATAAGGTCATCAAGGTAGACTAGCAGGATATGGACCAAGTCGTGAAAGTAATAGGTCATGGCCCACTGGAAGGTGGCACCAGCATTTTTGAGGCCGAAAGGCATAACGCGATAGGCAAAGGTGCCCCATGGGGTAGTGAAGGCAGTTTTGTACTGGTCTTCCTTACGGATCTGAATCTGGTTGTATCCAGAAAAACCATCCATGAAGGAGAGGACTTCATGCCCCGCACACGCATCATGAGCTAGTCGATAAATGGCGTGGGGAAGTTGTCCTTGGGACAAGCACGGTTTAAATCGCAGAAGTCAGTGCATACTCAAATGGTGCCTTGTTTTTTGTTAACGGGAACGGGGTTTGAAACCCAAGTGGTATAGGAAATAGGATAAATGAAACCTACCTTACGCAGTTTCTCAATCTCGGCTTTAACAGCTGGAAGCTTTGAGGGATGAATGGGACGCTGTTTCTGACGAATGGGGGGTACATCAGGCCATGTGTCAATGTGGTGCTCTATAATGGTGGGGTCAAGACCGGGCATTTTGGTATAGGACCAGGCAAAGACATCACGGAATTCTCTGAAAAGGGTTTGGTAGTCTTCAATCTCTTGCTTACTGCAGAAGGCTCCTAAAGTGATGAGTTCAGGGGCACATCCTGGAGCAGCGATATCAATTTGGATGACAGGTGAGATGTTGGCCATGTTACCCTCCTCGAAGGCATCAGGAGCAGGAATAGGGTCCTTGAACCAGTCGACCTTGGTGGGAAGGAAGTCTTTGGATTCAACCGTGAATTGGGTAGCTGTGCTAGAGGAAGGTTCTTCTGGAATGAAGTAGGAACGATGATGCATATCATCCTAGGGATAATCCGGGGCAGTAAGGGCCTCAAGAATATCCTCATCAGTACGGAAAGTTTGCGTCGTCAAATCGGTTGACGAGGGAATGGTAGTTGAAGAGATCATGTAAATGGTATTAACCTCTCCAGAAGGGGAAGAGACCGGGGGGTAGATCTCCTTAATGGTGGGTGGTGCCGTCTCAAGATCCAGATTGTTCATCTCATAGAGAGCCGCTCTGTAATCCGGGAGATCGGGACAATGATGGGAGTAATGCCCGTAAACACCGCATATGGCACAGGGGTGGTTGGTATGCATGGATTTGTCTTTGGGCTTGGGGGTGGGGTTTAGTTCGACAATCGGGATGTTAGGGTCGTCGTCGAGCATCTGCATGTGTTTCTGTAAGGCGGGTAACTATGGAAACTGATGAGTCGCGTGGCCTAACTCGTCGCACAACGAGCATTTGGGAGGAGTGCGAAACACTGGAGGGTTTTTTACTGTCTTGGGAGGTGGTACAGCAGTGTAAGGTTGTGGCCCTCTGCCCCCAGTGGGTTTGGGAGTAGGAGGGGGAGTCGTGGAGGATGAAGGGGTAGAGACACCGAGGGGTGGCTGAGTGGTAGTAGCCATGGGTTACACCGGTTGGAGGACAACGCTAGGTGTCAGCGGGGGAATGGGAGGCGAAAGGTACCAGACGGGTAATCCCAAGGTTAACCCACGGAGGCTAAGGGTAGCCATAACTGGGGCGCTTACTACTCCCGATGGAGGGACTAGGAAGGGGATTGTATGTATAGGTGTAACACCAATGTGGCTAGGTACCAATGGTGGTTTAGGCAACAAGGGTGGTTGATTGCTAGGTGGTTGGTTATCGTGGGACAAGGTACATAAGTCAGACACTTCGGGCATAGATGAGGGAGGAGGGATAGACTGAAAGGTGGAGGTCATCGGCGTGTCTGAGTAAACTCCAGGCCCCGTAGAGGAAACAAACAAGGTGGTGGCACGAGAAACAGGTTGTTCAACCATGGGGAGAACATTTTCGGGTGCCGCGGGAGCACTGGGATCATAGTAGGTGAGCTGTTCAACCTTGACCACGCGTCCCTCATGGGGGAACATCATGGTGTGAAAAACAGAAGAGGCAACCGCCTGCATGGCATACATGTAGCTGCGGCCAAGTAAAAGGTTATAATCCAATTGGGCATTGATTACCTCAATGTCGATAAGGACGGTTTTACCACCTAACTAGACGGGGACATTGGGTAGGAGGCCTTGGGGCTAGGCTAACCGACCGTCGTAGGCGCGTAACGCAGTGGTGTACTATTGGAGAGTAGGGGATCCCAACTTCTGCCATACGAATGTAGACATAACGCATGTGGAGGCACCTTCATCGATGAAGCATCGATGGATGAAAAGATTCCGAACGGAAACAGAAACTTGGAATGCTAAGCAGGAAGGCAGGCATGGTTCGGATTGGTCCAAATCAAATGCCATTAAATTCGAATCATGTGGGTCAATCGCCCCAATGGCGGAGAGTAGAGTCTTACGCTGGGAAGGGCAGTTTTTTAAAACTTCTAATGCAGACATGGCTGCGGGAGATTGGGCTAAGTCATCGACGATGTTGTAGTTTGACGCAGCCCGCGCATTGGGGTTATTGTTGATACGGTGAAGCGGGAAACGAGGTGCTTTGGGAGCGCCCTCTAGTGGAGGTGGTGGTATGCGTAATGCTTGATCGGTGGGATGAGCGTTAGGGGTTTTCTCATCAGGAGGGGCTTCAGTGGTGGAGCCATATTGGTTCCGACGAGTCTGGAGGTTGACATCAACGGAGGACATCATCAACAAGTGGTGGGTTCTCGAGTCAAACATGGGTTGATCGGGAGCAGCGTATGTGATCTGTTGTTGGGGTTGCACGTTGGCTTGAGGGGGAGCCAATGGCTGAGTGTTCACTACACCTTGGGTTGGTAAGGGGTTTTGTAGAACCAAAGGAGGCTGCTGAGGCTGAGGGGGGTTAGGTGGCGCCGGAGGAGCTGCATGCCCTTGGTGATGGGCATCATCAACCCAAAGTTGTCGAGCTCGCTCCAAGTGTGGGAAATCATGTGTATAGTGGCCATAGACCCCGCAAATAGAACAAGGGTGGTTTGTTCGCAAATTGGGGTTCTTAGCTTGCTTGGGCGGGCGGTCAGGGTTTTGGTTAGCAGGGGCTGCATTATTGTTGTCGGGGGGATTAGCCGGTTGACCAGCTTGGTCTGCAGGTTGGTTGTTCCCACGATTACGGCCCTTGCCGCGGTTTTGTTGGCCCTGGTTGCGTTGGTTGTTCTGGTTTTGCTGCGGGTTTTGTTGGGCGTAAAATTGCCCTTGGGCAGCAGGTGGATTCTGAGGTTGCGCAGGTGCGAGAGCAGGCTGCGGTGGATGGTATGTAGGTTGAGGCTGAGCAGGTGCAGCAACTTGAGGGGGTTGCTGATATGGCTGCGGAGCAGGTTGTGGGTTGGCCGCAGGGGCTGCCTGTGGCGGGTAATAAGCAGGTTGGGATTGTGAAGGCGCAGGAGCTGGGGCAGCCTGCTGATGGTAGTAGGGCTGAGGTGCGACTGGGGGAGCATAAGCGGGAGTCGCATGACCGAAGCACTGAGGTGGACATGAGGGTCCATGGGAATGGTGGTGATGTGTCATGGGAGCATATGAGTTGGTTGCTCCAGACTGTGAGGTAGCCCGCGAAAGGTCGGGGCCAGGGGTGGGACGTGCTATAGAAAATGGTTGGGGATGTGAAGAAACACGGCCAATGATGTCGTCGACAGCGTGGGATGCCCCCGACGCATCGTACTGGGAGGACTCGCCGCGAGGGGCGTCAGGTATAATGGTATAAAGGTAACCTGACTGTGCGTAAATGAGGTCGAACTGTTGAGCCTTAAGGATGGCCTCTTCTTCAGACTGGGGTCTTTCTGATGCCACATCCTTAGCAATAACAGGGAGAAGGGACTTGAGGAACCAATCTAGGAAGATACAGTCGTCTAATTTGATCTTGCATAAGCTACGGCATCGACGCCACTCATGGATGTTGTCCATGATATGGGTAGCCGTGTTTTGTCTACAAGATAGGAGGATCTCAACGCTTGCATCATAGCGGACAGGCAACTGGAAGAACTGCAGGAAGGTCGAGGCAAGGGAAGCAAAGGTGGCCTGGGTCCCATGGGGTTGCTCGATATACCACTTGGCTGCAGAGCCAGTGAAGGTGCGCTGTAAGAGACGGAGGTGAACAGAGTCGTCTACTATGGAGTTAGAGGAACACCATAAGTGGAAAGACATGATATGGTTTTGTGGGTCCTCACCGGCCTTGCCCTCGAACTTAGGGATGTCAGAGGGGAGCTTGGTAGGCATATGAGGCCACGCAGGGTCGCGTCGGATAGGGTCGTTGGTCAATCTGGCCAGGTCAGGTAGGTTGAGGCTAGCCATGAATGGCAAACTGGAAGAAGGATGTGACACAGTAGTGGGTTGAACCAAGTTGGGGCCAATGCCCCCAAGTGGAGGGACAGGATTTGGGATGGTGCCCCCAAGTGGGGGAACTAAGGTGGTGGAGGATGGTCCGGCACCACCATGGGTAGTGAGAGCCACTGAGGGAGTGGGGATAGGTATTCCAGCTGCAAGAATAGGTGCAGTGAGAGGAACGGTAGATGGGGGCCCCATGGAGGGCATACCCAAAACAGGTGTAGTAACTGGTGTGGTGGTGGAGGTACCACCAATGGTCCCTATAACAAAAGGAGTGGAAGTCGTGCCAGCCATGGGTCTAGTAGGGGTAGTGTAAATGGGGTTCTCAGAATCGAAGGTAAAGTAAGGAGCGTCAATATCTGGTGACGGAGTCCTATGCCGCTGACGAGTGGAGTCAAGTGACAAGGCTCTAGATCTGTGATGAGTGGTATCAAGAGATGATGATCTGTGGCGATGACGGGTGGTGTCAAGTGAACCGTGCTGTGGGGGCTCGCCCCTGAGGCACCGAGAATGTCTCAGGGACTCAATGGTGACAGATGGTGTCGAATCTCTGTGGGTTGAGGTGAGTAAAAAACAGCTCAAAAACCCTAATGCAATCGAGTGTGCCGAAGGAGAGCTCAAAAAACAAGGCACTCAGGCCAACAACCAACTCAAAACACCTACTGTAACAGCTGTGCTACAATAAGTGGAGTAGCAACAAAGATGGTCAGAATACCAACAAGCAGCAGGTTTCCTATAAATTAAAAAATTGGTGGACTCACTAGACGAAAAGGAGGTAAGGGAGCATGCAAACACCTAACTAAAAGTATTCTGACTCAACTAGACATATCCTCTGCAAGGTGATCAAATCCAAGTCAGACAATATGAATAGGAAAGCCAAGTGGCTATGATATCCCCCTATCGGGAGGGACACCGGGTAGTCAATCCTAGAAGAATGGCAACTAAGATACCCCGTTCATGACACGTCCAGAAAGGTGAATCTGCCGTTTGGTCCGTTTATCGCAATACCCCTATACAGGGATATCCCGCGAACTGCGAAAGGTAGCCCTTCGGTTACTCAATGGAGTGCGGTATTCCACTCAGGCCTACGGAACCAGTCTCCCGACTTCAACCCTCCTAAGGGAGAGGCCCTCTGATAAACTGGTCGTGACCGTGCCAAAAAGTACTAGGGGATTTTGGTTCCCTATTTGGACAACAACTATGTCTCAAGTGTAAGTAACCGAGGGGTGTTATTGGAAGCCTATCCCCCCGATCCTACCTAACTACAAAGATTCTTTTGTGTTCCCCAAGTGGGGTTAGAATATTGGTTGAGTTAGGTACTTTTTAAGGCTCACTTGAATTATGTGATAGAGTGTGTGCTCGTGAGGTGATGAACCCACAATAGAAGTGCCACAAGGGGGGAAACTTCTAACTATCAATAATACTGAAATTGAAACTTTAACTTGCAAAATTTTCTGAATTAAAAATACTGAAATTTTAAAAAGATTCTGTAAAGGGAACAGAAATTATGTTGCAGAAAGGCTGTAGGGAAGTGAGGCTGCAGGTAGGACAGAGGGCTGGTCAGATGCAGAAAATATTGCAGCAAAAGGGGCTGGGCTCAAATTAGGGAAAAAATGCAGAAATCAGACCGCAGGTCTGTGGCGAATCAGAACAGGCGGACCGCAGGTTTAAGGGAAACAGACGCGGTCAGGTCGCGGCTTTCGGGCCAACAGACGCAGTCGGGTCGCAGGAAATAGGGAAAAAGACGCAGTCGGGTCGCGGCAAAAAGGCTAACAGACGCAGTCGGGATGCGGGAAAGGGGCTGAAAGCCACAGTCGGGACGCGGGAAAATGGCCGACAGGCGCAGTCAGATCGCAGCAAACAGGATGAATAGCCGCGGTCGGATCGCAGGTAACAGACTTGAATCCGCCGGCAGGGCATCGGAAATCGTCTGAGAGCCGCGGTCGGGTCGCAGGTAAAGGCCTAAAAGACGCAGTCGAGATGCGACTGCAGAGGGAAAAGACACGGTGTACGACAGCCGAAAGGGACAGCCGAAAGGAAAAAAAATTTTAAACGGAAACCAAAAATTCAAATGTAGGGGAGTTGCCAAAACTGTAGCTAGGGTTTTACCCCTAGCTTGTGCAAATGAGGACCTACTAAGGAGAATGGACTCCTTAGTAGCAGTTCAGTAAATGTAAATTATTAAGCTAAAACAGAAATGTAAACTACTCTAAAACTTGTGCATGAAACATAAACAACAATATGTAAATAATGGTCTTTGTATTGATATTACCTCCAATGTGAAGGTTGATGAAGCTCTTTGCAATGTCCAAGAGGGTTGCTCCAAGCTCCAATGTGCTCCTTCTCCTTCTCCAATGGTGGGAATGGGCCAAAAGGGGCTCTCAAGGTGAAAGTGGCTCAATGGTGAGCTAGGGTTTCAAGAGAGATTTTGGCAGAGTAAGGGTGCTTATGATTGTGGATGTGAAATAAGGGATCTCCATCACCTATTTATAGTTTTTTGGTGGTGGAGTGCTGACCCATGGTTTTGGGAACCATATGGTTTAGGGCAGCTGTATAGGGTTTTTTCCTCCTTTTCCTCATTATTTTATATTTTTTATTCCCTTTTTAGGGGGTTTTTTCTATTTTAGAGGAATTTTGGATATTTTTGGAGGGAAAAGGGGTTTTTTAGCCTTTTTGAGGCTATTTTGAGGGTTTTGTGGCCTTTTGGAGGCATTTTTGGCCTTTTGGAGGCTTTTTAGTGGGGTTTTTTGGGATTTTAAGGGAAATATGGTAGGAAAATGGACAAATGAGCCATATAATGTGGTAGATGAGGTAGTGAACACTTTTTGGGTGTTAACACCTTCTAAAATTGGGATTCCTTATTTGGTTTTTAGGTTGCTCTCTATTAGGTGGTATGTTATTTAGGACCAACCTATCCATCAATTTCTCCATAGTTTTCATCATCATTTCAAATTTAACATCACTTGCAGAGGAAGAAGCAGAAGTGGATGGTTGGATTTCTTGTCTCCTCTTATCTACTTCTACTTTACTTTTCAACTTCCCTGAAGCCATCATATTTGCTTCTACTTCTAGAGCATCCTTCAACATAGCTGACATCGTAGTTGACTTCCTCTCCCTCAACATACATGAAAAATCTCCATGAAAGGCATCAACATAATGAAGCTTGGTAGCACCTACCAAGGGTTTAATATCAGCTGGAATGGAGTTGTACACCCTCATAAATCTGCTAGGAAATTCATGGACAGACTCAAAGTTTCCTTCTTTAAATGGTCATATTGAGATAATATTTGTAGAGGGCTCTTTTTTTCCTCCCACCTATCTAAAAATAGTATTTGAAAAGCTTCAAAGGTAGGGATAGATGCTGCTGGTAAATCTTTAAACCATCTCTTAGCTTTCCTAGACAAACTCTGTGCAAACAACCTCATCTTTGCATCATCATGATCCACCTCCTCTAAATCAATAAAATCTTCAAATCTATCCATATGTTGCCTTGCTGTAAAATTTCCATCTCCATCATACAATGAAACCCTCTGTGAGTAATTCTGAGGGAGATCATGCAAAACAACTGGCAAAGCCAGAGGTGCAAACCTAACTGCCATTGGTCTAGGTGGATTCTGTACTACAGGAGGGTTCTAAGGAGGATTTTGAGTATTCTGAGGTGGATTGCTAACAAGGTTTGTAATATGTGGCTGAGAGGTTAGAGAGTAAGGGTTATTTTCTTCAATTTTCGCAATGTTCTGCAAATTATACCACAACGGATCTAGCAAGCATGACTCGAACCTATTTGGATTTATCTCTGTTTGCTCTAGGTATGACTCTGATTTTGACCTTAATAAAGACTTTCTGACACTAAATTCTGAATCCAAGTCTTGAAAACCATAAAATCTTTCTTGAGATAAATATCTTTCAATATTAGAAATGTTAGCTTTCTCTTTTCCAGTTATACGTTTCAACAAATTTTCTGGGTTTACCACACCAAGTAAAGTCTCAAGATAAGGATTACCTCTTGTATGGATCCTTCTAGGGGCCAGGATTCCTTCCAAAAGCTTCTTTAGAAATCAATGTGTATTCGCCAATCTCCCCAGTGGAGCTACCTTCAACTGAAACCTTGATGACTGGAGTTGCCAGGGAAAATGTACAACCTTCTTCAAATGCAGAAATCTCTGTTTTCCCACATAAATCCTTTCTTTCTATGAAAACTTGAAATCTTTGTCGTTTCTCCCAGGGACAATATGAATTTCGTTCCCTGGCAACGACGACAATTATGTTATCACTCGAATTAAACCTAAGGTTGTGGAAAGGCATCTTCAAGGTAACACACAAAACCAAGCTTTAGGAAAAAGAGTTGGCTTCTATCTTTCCAGAGAGGGATCTCTCAATTTTTGTTTATCAAGGCCAAATATATGAATTAAAATTAAGATCAGACTATTGTTTGGTTGAAGAAAGGTGAACATTCATTGGGCAATGGAGTCAAAGATATTTAAGATGGTAAAGTGGCAATGCTTTGCATAAGAATTCTTAACAGAGGCAGGGTAGCTACTCGTTTATAGTCAGAAAGCTGTCTGTCTGGTGATAGGGAAGAAAATAAGAACAATTCATTAACATGGAGCATTATAAGATGAATTCTGCATTAAATTTAGTAGAAAAAGGTTTGTGGAAAGAGCATAAACATATGAATTCTGCCTCAATATACACTTATCCAAACATGAAAGAAAACAATGTGGCATAGATAACAAGGAAACATTCACATGAAGAAAAGGAAGTACAAACTGTAAAGAAAACAACACAAGAATCTCTGCTTTAAATCACTTTGCTCAGCTCTGCCATAAAGAAGTATCTCAAATTTACACAGCACAAAGTCTCACGGGTTCCAACCAAAAACCCTTTACTTTCCATTACATATGAATATATATAGGAGGAGATAACCTCAATTCTCCAGCTCGAGATATTCTAACCTAGCTTCCAAAATAGAAATTTGTTACAAAAATTGATGAAACGTATACAAACAGGTCCATCTTCTCTGAGAATTGGTTACAACAGAAAACAAAAAATGATGACAAGTAGGATTAACAACCTTTACAAGTGCCCTCGAGCATTTACTAGCTAGTAACAAACTCCAGTAAATAAATAAAAATCCTTGGTAACTGTTTTCTCAAGCCGCAAATATTCATGATCCTTGAATCTTCATGCATGCAGTTTTAGTTTTGCTTTCCCATACTTCTCCACGAGCTTCCACTGATCAGCAACTGGCAATTCTAACATCGTCACTTCCTTCAGCAACACCCATAATTCTGTATGGTCTCTGTATGACTAGTTTTGAAGGTGTGTGCATGCTTCTTTGAAAATAATGACCAACTCAAATCCCTTTGTCAACTTCTCCACCACTGTTTTTCCATACAATGGTTGGGGCATGCCATCAAAGTCTATGTAATCCAGCCTACATCCCACCAACTTATCCTGATACTCTTTCTAGGTCAGCATGGTACCATCTTCTTCCCAGAAGAGAGGCAGTCCCTTCTTGAACAATTGGTCAAACATATCCTTGAAGCATTTCACTTGGTGTGCCATGACATCAATTCTGGCTTGAATAGTATTTACCTGTTGATGTTTATTTATCACTCTCTTGGCCCAAATGATGGTAGAAAATATATCCTTTATGCCTGCTTCCTTTACTTCATCCTTAGTTAAGCCATTTAAGAACTCTATAGCATTTTCAACACATCCCACGGGATTCTTGTTCAGTTTTTCATTTGTTGTTGTTACACTTTGCTTAGCTAGCTTGATTACAGCTTCCTTGTCTAGGACAAAGTTGAGGTAGGGCCTCAATTTGTCTGCCTCAGTAATGATGTCATCCCAAATAACTTGCTTGGTTTCCTGTAGTGAACCCTAACCTGTAGCCTGCTTTACCAATTCATCATACTTAACCTGCAACTCTAGGTATTTGGCTTCCCATGTTTTCCTCTCCTACTCCTCTGTAACCCTGCTTCCCAGGTCTGCTTTTTGCTTCTGCAACTTTTCTACTTCTGAGTCCTTTCGACTTTCCTGTTCCATGGTTTGCACAATGGAGAAGTCATCGGATTCAATGGAGGAGGGGGTGATCATATTCTCTAATTCTTTTCTCTTTTCCTTCAATTTCCTTTCAAGGTCTTTGGCTTTGGATTTCAAACCTTTCTCACTTTCCACCACGAGAGCTATATCCACATACCACTGCTTATCCTTCTCTTCAAACTTCAACAATCTAGCTTTGCAGTCTGTCAACTCATTTTTCAGCTCCTCTCTCTTCTCCTCGAGCTCTGTCATCTCAGATGCCTCTATCAGCTGGGTGGAAGGGATCTTTAACTTCTTCTTCAATGTCTAAATATCCTTGTGTTGATGTATATGTAACTTCGGAATGTATTTCATCTGTGTATTTTATATATATTTATTGTACCCTTATAAGAGATGTGTTATTCCTCTATAAGGAAGTGTCGTCATGTGGATTGACAAGTGTCGCAAGTGTGTGTACTTGCCGATGGGTTATTAGACCACCATGTGGGGTCGGCCCTGAATTATATATATAATATAATGTGGATGTATCTAGATAGACAAGTCGGCCCCATAAGGTCACTGGGAAAAAAGGTTAGTATAAATAGAGATCGGAGATCTCTATTTTACTCATTCGGAAAAGCAACTCACTCTCACTTGAAAAGTGGCGCACTAGTGAGGGGGAGGATCATCTGCTATCAGGAGACTATCTCAGTGTTATTTGGTTCTACTTTTGGTTGAGCCATTCCTCTCTCTATCTCTGAGGAAGTTGTGGGGTTTTTCACCTTAGGGTTTTCCCCACGCAAACTCTGTGTCTCTTGTCTTCATGATTTTGATTCTTGTGATGCTTGTCATATTGTGATTGTCATGCATTGATATACTGTAGATGTTATTCTCTCAGCAAAAATCCTAGAGTATTGTGAATTAATGCTCAAAATTTAACACCTTGTCTTTCTCATCCAGCAGCCTTTGTATACTAGCCTTCTTGTCTTCTTGGCTTTCAGTAGCCAATAATGCATTCTGCAGCTTTTTGATTTGTGTCTTGTGGGCCTTGTTCTCCACTCTCTCTAGTCTAAGCTGATTTTGAACCTTACTCTTACTGGTTTGCAACTTGGATAATTCTAGTGCAACCTTTAGCATTTTGTCATAGATAACCTCCCCAGTCTCTTTGTGCAAGTGGATCATATCAGGAACAAGATAACCTTCCAAGTTCACTTCCAGTTCAGTGGCTTTGTTTTTGGTAGCTAAGGCCAAGTTCAAGGTGTTCTGGGCATGACTTCTTCTAGCTATCAAAGACACATCTTTATTGGAAATCTGCCTCACCTCTGCATACAGCTTAGACTCCTCTGCGTCTGCTTCTACACTCTCTTTATATTCATCCAATAGTTCTGTTATGCTTTTTCTTGGTGCAACAGGCTCAGCAGCTGCCCTATTAAACACATATTCCTTGATCTCGAAGGCAAGCAATTTTTCCTTCACCTGCTTCTTTTTAGCCTGACCAGTTGACACCTGCACAATCTGTTGCCTGCATTTTTCTACTTTCTGTCTCTTTGGGGCTCTTTCTGTTCCCTCATCTATATCCATGGCATCAATGTTTTCCAATTTGCTGGACCCTCCAGAGCCACTAGCAGGGGGTATGATTTCTCCAATTGTTGGGACCAAGCTAGATGAGATAGGCAGTGGTGATATGGTTGTCTGCACCATAGAGGTGGGGTCATCCTGTACATCTATATCCATCTGACATTTACTAAGATACTACAACAAATTTGCAGTCTCAGCCCCATTGGCCACCTTGGTTTGAAGCCCCATTTCTCTCATCATACCTTCAATGGTTAGAAGGGCAGCCTTGTTTTTAACAATGAATGGACCTACAACCCATGGAAAGGTGATATATGAAGCCTTCTTATGGTCCAGGAAATGTTCAATTTCCACCCTTAGCTTCTGTCTGATCAGTTCCATGGAAAATGTTCTGGGGGTTAAGAAAGTGTTGGAATATTCACACTATCAGTTTTGTATTTTGCATGCCTGCATGCAAATCTGCATGCTTTTCATGCCACTTTATGCATTCAATCATCATCATGGTGGTCTCCCCAGCACCTAGAGCTTGCTTCTAGCTCTCCAGATCCTGTCTACATCCCCCAATTTGCCTCCTACCTACATGATGCGCCCTTCTTGACCTTTGTGCATTGGAAGTGTGCCTTTCTCACCTACCACTGTCAGTTAGAGTGCCTTTACTCACCTACCTTCAGTTATCACTCAGTTAGGGTACCTTATCTCAACTACAGGGAGTTATCATTCAGTTAGTGCATTGATTGAGTAGTTCTTCCACTAATTGCTCATGCTGACTGATTGTAGCTTCTAGTTAGCTAGTTCTAGAGTTCCACTTGACTATTTGATAGCCTCATGCACCCCCCTTAGAGTCTCCATTCCCTAATTTATGCCTAGATGGTTCTGTTAGAATCAGTTAGACACACTTGATTGGCTATTACCATTTATGACTAATATTATTGACTGGATTATGTCTCCATTGTTATCCAATCTAGACTTTGAGTTAGACAGCCTCATGCACCCACCTTGGAGTCTCCATTCCCTGATTTATGGCTAGATGGTTCTGTTAGACTCGGTCACACTTGAATAACTCTTACCATTTATGACTGATACTACCAACTGGATGATGTCTCCATATTTATTCATGCTAGACTTTGAGCTCAGATTCGAATGCCCTACTTGGCTAATTCGAATCCTAAATGATGCCTCGTCATTGATTATTGTAACACATTTCTACATTCATTATTGATTGTATGATATTGACATTGTCCATTATTCTGTGTTTGTGAGTGATTATTGAATGCATGCTTCTTCTTCTTCGCAAATAATCTTGAGAGTTAGATTGTGAGTTTGTTACAGTTGCTAGATCCCTGCAGATTATCACAGAAAGCAGGCAGCATGTATGGTGGGTAAGCAAAACCATAGACTCTGATCACTGTGCCTTGCTCTAACAGGAACCAATCCCCAATCCTCTTTTCAGGAGAAAGTTGTAACATTTCCTTCATCTTTGTCAACACCCTGGGAAGCTTACTTTGAAAGAAAACATTTTACACCTCTGACATAAGGTTGTTTAGGAATCTGTTGTAATCAGTGTACAGCTCCTGTGTGAGTAGCTTCTCAGGCATCTGCAAATTTTCTTCATTGAATGATAGGAACATCCTCTGCAAGTAAGACTGAAACCTGAAGCTTCTAGTCTTGTGGAAGTCCACTAGATGAGAATGGATGTTCTCAGCAAGGGACTCATCAAATTTAAGGCATGCACACTGGGTGGACTAACTGGGATCATCAGCTTCAAGGAGACATGTGCTGAGGACAAACAACGGGCTTATTAAAGGCTCAATGACATACTGGTTTATATCTAATCCTAGGAACTTGGGATAGCATGGTTATAACACTTTTGGACTCTTCTCTAAATAAAATGACTTCATCAAGGAAAGGTTGGTCCTGGAAAGAGACTTTAGGCTGTAGACACATTCTGAAAAAAAATTGCTTAAGCTCAGTTGTGGCCTGTCTGAAATGTTGAATTAAGGCTTCCTCTATGTATTCTTTGTATTTTTTGCAGAACTCATCTGGGATTGACAGGGCTTTCCTAACAATGAGATAAAGGATTGGGCATAGGATCTATGAGTTGGAGGCGTCCATAATTACCCTCTCAAAGGAGGAGTAATTAGCAGCGCACCAGTCGACGAACTCGGGGCAATATAGGGTTTGGTCTATTACAAAAAGATGGAAAAAATACCTATACACCTTATGAATGTCTATGCCTTGGTCTCTAATTAGCTTCAATCTGTCCTTTGTTGTCTTAATGGAGCTATTTATCAACATTGTATCATAAAATTCGGCATCCCTATCCTTTAACAAATCGCCTATCCTCTGGTGATCGGAACTTAGGGTTTCTATCTCACTAAGCTCAGCCATTTAAATAGTTTTCCAATGGGGGACAAGAGGCATACTTGGTTACTGACAGCTGATCTGAGAATCTGGATGAGTTGTCTGTGCAGCACGTTCGTCTTTTGCTTTCCAACGCAACTGGACAAACAATATCCAAATCCCCGTGCAGCTTCATTTTTATATTATTTCTATTTTATTAACCTTCTTGCATCTTCTGCAACAAATAGGTTTTTTAAGTTGTTCATCTGCACAATCAATTGTGTGCCGTAGATCTTCTTCACCCTTTAAATCCAGAATCCTTCGCGGCTTTCATCCCTACCACACGCTACCTTTCTTGCACCTTAAATCCATGAAAATGTTCTCAACCATCGATCTAGATCTTAGCCGCATCCTAACCGTCCAAAGGTGCGGCCCCTACCACGGTTCACAGATTTTGAGAGTGACGATCCTCCACGCATGTCCAATCTATGAACTCAACATCAACTGTATATCTTAACTCCTCCAAATCTAGACTGTCACAATATGTGGGGCCTACCACTACTTCACAAATCTGAAAATGTCAACTCCCCACGCATGTCAAATCACCGAAGTACCTGCTGGCCGTAGATCGGTCCTTCCGCCCGTTGATCAAATTTCCAATTTGTTCGTGGTCTAGCACACTCTGCCCACGCTTAAAACACCCCATCTTACTTTCCCGAAGTCGCTTGCCAGCCGTTGATCTTAATCTCCACAGATCTACACCCTTCATTTGTGCCCCTATATAACATTGAGCAAACCTTTATAATTTCACCCTCGTTTGCAATGTTAAAGCTTAGGACCTTTGATTATTTCATTCCCAAACTACAAATACACATCTGGAGATCTCATTTGGCATCCCTTGGGTCCTATGATTTGAAATCGAGGCCTTACTCCTTTTTTCATGGATCTAAACCCTTCCAATCATCCAAAAACAAAACCGGTGCTAACAACCTTTACTAAATCACCATGGTTAGAATTGAGCTCACAACCTATCTCCTCCCTCTTTTGCATGATCCAACCCTCATCATATCCGATAATTTGAGGTCCAAATGTGTCTAGAGGTGCTTCTTTTATTCCCAATATTCCATTTATGCCTAGAAGGATACGTTGCACTAATCGAGAAACGGTGGGAATGATTGGAAGGATTTTACACTAAACAACACTTGATATGATAGTTGAGTCTCCTACCACCACTATCATCCAAATCCATTTGTCCTTGAGAATTAGTAGGACCATTGTACAATGATAATGCTTTTTCTTCAATATTTATTGAAAGCTCGAGTCCCCACTCCTATGGGGTGGCTTACTATTCACCAAGGAAACAATCTAAGTCTTGACCCCTGTATTTGAAGAAGGCTCATACCCTATCTCCTACGTTGAAGATTGAAATCAGGGTTATGTTCAACTTTCTGATGGAATTAGACCTAGAAACTGGAGCAAACATTTTCATCATAATCAGTTCCATGTATCTAGAATATTCCTCTCACTATGAACTTGGCCTTGTACTTCTCAATGCTTGTATCATCTGCATGCTTTAACCTTGTACAACCACCTAGAATCAATCATTGATTTCCTGACTGGTCTCAACACAATCTTCCACATATCATGCTTTTCAATGGAATTATACTTCTCTATCATGGCATCCCACCATAATTTCTCAATTGTTTCCTTCTCATAATTGTAAGGCTTTGCATCAATGGGCGCAAGGACAAATGCTTCTTTTGGTTCAAGCTTGGATCTCTTCTCATTAGGGATATTGATATACAAAAGACAAATGCTTATTTTGGTTTCTTTTCCTTGCGAGGATACCTATGAAGAATGTACATAATTGTATAGAATTCATTTTCCCAAAGACACATGAGTAGATCCATGTCATGGATCATTGCTTTGGTTGTCTCATTGATGGACCCATTCTTCCTATATGTAAACCCATTCTGTTGAGGGCTGTAAGGAAATTTCATGTACATCTTGATCTCAACATCCTTTCAAATGGAATCAAACTCCTTGGAGGTAATAATATTTTCCATTATTTGTCTCAATACCTTAATATTCTTACTTTTCCAACTCTCCACGAGAGCTTTGAACACTTGGAACCTACTGGACACTTCATCCTTTGTATTCTTAAAATATATATTGGGTTTTCTAGAGGATTCGTCAATAAAGGAAACATAATAAATGTTACATGCCATTTAGATTGATGACACTAGTCCACACACATTTAAATTAATCAAATAAAGAACCCTTCTTGATCTGTGCTTATTGCTAGGGAAAAGAAAATCTTGGCATGCTTTGGCAAAAAAAAGATTTATGTTAAAGAATAAAAAAAAAATTCAAAATTCTTTGCATGTATGTTGCATACAATTTTATTAAATAAATTGCAACATACCTTCAATGGTATTGCACATTCCCCATATCTCACTTTTATAGGTTTGTATGTCTTATCTTGACCAATTTAGGCTCTTTACACCTTGTTTCCAATTCCAAAGTACATGGCAGTTATTATATCTCTCTTCTTGAGGTTGGCACAGTTTACCTTGTTTGGACTAGAATATCATTGTGGCTTGATGGTGTGGCCCATGCATATTGATGTAGTCCAAACATATTCCAATGAACATTGATTTTATTTTTTATTTTGTACTAAGCGAATCATCAACTGGGGACTGGGTTGGTACTCACGTGACACGGGGTCTAGGGATCCAATCTCGATACCACTATACCCCTAGGTGCCCCACAACCGCCCGCAAGCATGGGACACGGGTAAGCCCGAGTGTGATTTGAACTCGTGACCTCTATTTACAACATGTGACTTCATATCAAGTGAATCACCAATGAGCCACACCCGTGTGGGCTATTCCAATGCACATTGATACAATCCATCTTCTGAAAGTAATTGGTACAAATTTAGGTTAACATTGATGCATTGTAAGTATCATATTTGAAGGAATTTTTACAAATTCATTTTTAAGAGGCCTAGAGATGTAGGGTCATTATAAAGCTTTTAGGTGTTGCATATTTTTTCCTAACTAGAATTAGAATATACACATTAGTGAGTGCTTGCTTGGAATGTAAGTAGCATGTTTACATGCTTCTTGGTAACCTTGAAAATATTCTAGAATTTATTTTTATTTTTTATTTTTTTTTTAATAAAATGCCTCCTTTAGCTACCAATAGTATCAAAACTGTTCATGACATTCTACAAGAAAATCTTGGCCACTTAAGATGCCACTACAAGAATGCAAAAAAATGGGTGGGTTAAGAACAAAAATTCCCATGAACAAGACTCATTTAGAACCTTGGGAAAAATATAGACCATGCAAGTGTCCAAGGCATAAAAAATAGTATACACAGCCACTACTAGCATGCCCAATGACATGGAATTACATTTCAGTTTACATGGTAAAATTGAATTGTATCTGATCTAGACCAATGTCACTCATGTTTAGTGATGCTTCTAAACATTAAATTTATATATATTTTTAAAGTTCACAGTGTCACAATTGCAATGAAATCAACCTTCAGTGGTATAGAAACACCATTGGAATTGCTGCATAATGCTGTCACAATTGTCACGCCAAAACCTTGCAATAACGAATTTCTACTATCACAACTTCAACTTATTTACGTCACAATTGCGACGAATTCAATCATTGGTGGTATAAAAAACGATCAGAATCGCTATTTAATATCATCGCAATTGCGACACCAAAACATCGCATTATTGACTTTCTACCATCGCGACTGCTACGGCCTCTCGTCGCAACTTCGACTTCTTTCCGTCGCAACTTCAACTTCCGTACCGTCGCAAATGCAACTTCCGTTCGATGCAACTAAGACGATCTGAAGCATATTTTTTCTTGAAAGGTGAATTCCTATCATCGCACCTACGACGTCAATCCATCGCAAAAGTGACTTCCTTCCATCGTAACTTCGACTTCCGTCCTATCGCAATTGTGACTTACGTGCGTCACAACTGCGATGATAACAAGTAGATTTTTGGTTGAAAACAGTGTTTAGGTTTAGTCTCAATTGCGATGTAGAAACATCGGTCAGGTGACGATTTCGGAGACGTTGAAATTGCAATGGCATGTGAAACGACGATTGGGCGAACCATGGTTTGTCGAAATACCGACACTATGAGGTCGGAAGTGAGACAAAATGACTATCAGAATGTGGTCCAAATGTACTAGTGAAAATTGATAAAATTAAAGAAGTCATCAGAATATTAAAATTTTATAGAATTTTTCACCTCAATATATATTGTTCTCATAAAACTATTAAAATTAAAATTTATAGAATTGGTCACATCAAAATTAAAACATCACATGAAGTGACAACAATTATTTTTTTAAATAAAATTCAATGGCAAGTACCACATGGTTTTTTTTTTTAAATTCCATATTAAATGTTTTACACTCTTTATGTCCCATCAATAATCTCTTTGACCAGTCAAAAATTAAATGAGTGAAATTTAAAAATTATAATATTTATTCTTAATTTTCAAAAAAAATACTTTAATAAATTATTTTTTTTAAATGTTAAAAAAACTATATAACATAAAATTGAATTAATACAAAATCAAAGCACATTGACTTTAATTTGCTAATAAAAAATATATTGCTTTGAAATTTTCCTTTTAATTTGAAGTACAATGATATTTCATTTCATTTTTTACATCGGAAAGCATTTTTCCTCCAGTGAATCCTATGTCCCTCGAACCAGAAGTCCCTATTTTATGGTGTAGCCTAGCCTTCTCAAGCCTTCGTTCATTTTATCGAGGGTTGTTGGGCGCCAAAGACATTGATTGCAAATGGAATTTAGCTCATGATCATGTTATGGTTTCATTCGGACTAGCCAGCCAATCCATTGTTGTTGGCAAAGGAATCAAAAGTGGCCATGGAGATGAAGACAAACAATGGGGTGGTTGAAAGGGATAAGGTGGAGAAGGAAGTGAGAAGATTAATGGTGGTGGAGGATATGAAGCAGTCTAGGGCGAAGGCACTGAGTAAATTCATTGTGTCTATATCTTATGATGTAGGAACAACTTGGAAAAACCTAACTTCATTTAATCAATTCTCTCTCCATTAATGTTGTTGTTTATTATTAGAAAATTGCACTGAGAATGATTGAGTATTATTTTTATAGTGAGTCATATGATTTTGTTGTTCCTTCATTTGTATATAATATAATTTTCAATCATGTTGGATATATTTATTTTAACATGAATTTAGAACGTTGGATTTGGCATTGGGTCTCTTTCCATTCATTGAGCAAGTTTTTTTTGGTACTTCTCACAAGTAAAGGTACTTATCATGCATTGTCTTTTGGAATATTAGTTTTGAGAATGTCAATTTAAATATAAATTTAATTTAATTAAACAAATGTAATGTTTTCCACAATGATTTAGGTAGATGCTAGTGGCCATCCACTTATTCCACTGAGTTACAATGGTTTTCACCGTTTTTTGGGACCCAAACTTCCAGGGCCATTTTGAGACCTTAAACGGTGTCTTTTGGCCATTCAAGGAACCAAAGGTTTCCATAGAATCCTCTAGAACCAACCAAAATTTGTACTTCTTAGTTAGTTAATTCCAACGAGTCATCATGCACCCTAAATGGAGATCGTATGCAAAAGTTGTGCAGTTAGCTAGCCACCTCTAGACCCCAAATATTTTTGACACTTCATCTCCTAGGCTTGGGTTTTTGGATGTTTAGTGTTTTATCCTCTATGTTTATGATAAAAAAATCCATTTTTGATCCCTTTGTAATCAAATCTTGCAAATGAGAGTAGCTAACACATCGCTCTTTAGAGATAAGTTACTACCATCCAAGCTAGTTTGTATTGCTTGCAATTTACAGTGTTTTTCCATTCCATCAATAATAGAATTTGGGTTTTACTGTATTATTATACTCTCTGCAAAATATTTTTGTGTGTTTCCATTTTAATACTACTTCCTTCATTGCGTTCTGTAAATAATCCAAATCACACAACAACGAAATTTCTAAAAACAATTATGATATTTCCAAAAAAATGATACTTCTAAAAGTATGTAGTGCTCACCATTGGAACATTATATTTGACGAACATATGCAAAAGAGCATGTCAATTTTTGTTTGGGGGTTGGGTTAGTAAATAGTTAATATATTTGTTTTTAATTTAAATAATATATAATGGTTGCTTAACATTAATAAATTTAATTAGATTAACATGATTACATACGTTAATTAGATTTTGGTTTTCATTAAATATGTCAATATTTTGTTTTATTAAATATGTGAAAAAATTTAACATATTAATTATTACACTAAAATTATGAAAATTTATTATTTTATTTATATTTATTACAGATTTAAATCATTCTTATAAGTTAATGATAATTTATTTATCTTATTGAAAATGATGATCCAAGAGGTGGTAGGTGCATGGGGTGATCTTTGATCATGGGGGGATTCTGAAACAGACCTATTCGTGCGAGTTGGTAGAGACGTTATCCAATAATCAAGTGAAAGCCCTCGCTTTATGCAAAGGTCTTAAGCAAGTGCTACAATGGAATATAAGCCATTTGAGTTGTGGGAGATTCAATGATCGTCATTCGATATCTATACCTAAACTAACCACCAATAAATGGCCCACTGATCCGCACACGCCCAGGTGCACGAGGGGGACAACAGTCGGTTGAATGAATTGGCACTAGTATGGCAGAAGCATAAGAAATAGAATAAGCAAAGTAGGAATACACTACACAAATAAACACAAGTACACACAAACAATATGCAGGAATGCGAACTACTCTTCTCTATTACTGGAAAACAAATAGATCAAATAAGATCTATCAAATGTACGTTACAATATTATACATGCTTATATAGAATGTTGAGACACTTGGGTGCCTTCATGTTACGTTCAGTTACAAGAGAATTTAGAACGGTTCAGAATTTCAACCATTACAGTCGACTAGAAGACAGAGAGACAATCTGTCGTGGTTCTTCAGTCGCTAGCTGACAATGCATGTCGACATCATGAAATTTTCGAGGTTGTTGAACTTGTCGAAGTTGTTAAGTTTGTCGAAGTCGTATCGAATTCTATAACTTGCCGAAGTCGATGACTTGTCGTAGTCGATGTTAGCATTCGATAACAATACCAACTGCTGAGTGGATCACCCGTTATCTTGTCTCATGAAGAGAATAGTGAATTTGTTGTATCATGAAGAGAATAATGAATTTGATGGAGGAATTCCTAGAAGTTAACATATACCATGTCCTAAGGTCTTTAAATATTAAGGAGGATAGAAATTCTAACATAGCTTGTAATCTTGGTAAGGGCCAATTGTACACTGATGGAGTTGGAAAAGGCTTTCACCAAATCTTGTAATCACATGGATAATATTGCACTTAATAGGTTTAATGGTCATCGTTTGATGGAATACATGTGACAGATTAAAGACATGCAATGGTTATGTTGAAATCCTTCTGTTTTAACGCATCATATTGTCATTATGAATGATAGAGTATTGGGGCATTAGAGAAAGTTTGGAAAATCCCATGCTTGCGTACTGTAGATAGAAGGAATGATGAATTCAGTATGCGATATTCAATTTCAGGCTATGGTTATAATGGATGGCTCTAGTAGCAATATGGGATAATTTTTATTTCGAATTGCTCCTCTCTGGTATTCCCGTCGTTTGCATTTGCATTCGTTCTGGAAGGGTGGTAAGCTTTGGAACTTCCTCCTTGAGAATTTTGGTAGTTATGTTGATACTTCCTGGTCAACTGATAAATTCCTTCACCTGGGGATTGATGATTCTAAGGTAAGGGCGTTTCACAAGATTTCTTCCTTTGGTTCCTTGATTTCAATTATGTGGTTTAGCAAGATGTCCCCTTTGTCTCTGGAATTTAGAGTCTGCTTGGAACACAGAGTGGTATGATTATGGTAATCATGGTTTTCTCCCTTGTGTTGTCGAGTTGATCATTTCCAACTTGCTTAGTTACTAGTTTGAGTTCCAATTTCTAAAGACTTGTCCGGAGTTGTGGGAAATTTCTTTCTTCAATAATTATTCTTTCAAATCTTTTGAGCATAATTGGAATATTGAGGGCATCGGAAGAATCCTTGTTTGTATTCATTCAGTTGGAATTGAGTGTTTTTGTTCACCCTTAATCAACATGGAACACCGGGATGGAGGTACGAGGAATACAAATGACTAGGAAATTTTAAATAGAACCGTTAATATATTGGAGAGGCATATAAGAGAGCTCAAAGACAATATAAGTTTGAATAACGATTTTATCAGTTTCAATTCAGAATGCAAGATGTTCAAATGGTAAGTCCGAGCTAAAATGGTTATGGAAGAGGTTGGTGTAGAACATTTACAAGGAAAAGTGCAAAAATTCAAACCGAGTTCTGAAGGGAAAAGTGGAAGTTTGCAAGGATGAAACAAAATTTTAAAGAGAATTCTTCATATTCATGGCTTGTATGATTTTGCAGAGATTTGTAGCCCTGTGCAAGATGGCTACTATGGAAATAGTTGAAATCCTGTGCACGCAGGTAGCAAAGAAAAAATTGAAAGTTGCCTATAAGATTATCAAATGTAGAATAACAGTGGAAATGATGATGGAAACAAGGTTGTTGAAGGTCATAATGAGATCCCTCTGGAAGGGATGGAAACAAGCTTGTAAAGGCCAGAATCTTCCTTTTTGAATTCTTTGCAAATGCCTTACAAAAGTCTTATGCTTTTAGATATTTTTTTGTAGGATTTACCATAGTAGGAAAGAACTTCCCTTTTGTTGTAGGCCGGAAGTGCCAAGACTTTTCGAAATCCTAGCTTCTGAGCAATGTAAAGAACACTATGCAGTCTCTCTCTTCATATATCAGATATAATTCAAGGGTGTCCAGTCATGCCTCACTCTCCTTTTTTGACATAAATACAAGAAACTGTTATTGTTTAAAAAAAAGTGATGATCCCAGGGTTGGCAGGTGCGGGGGGGGATAATTTTTTACCCCAGGGGGAACAAGCAGAGAGAATATTCTTGGAGCATAGGAAAAAAAACCAATAATAATGCCGAGTGGCTAGCCCTAATCAAAGGCCTTGAACTTGCCAAAGAACTGAGAATTGAGGAAATCACGGCGATAAGAGATTCTTTAATCGTCATTAGAGAAGCAAGAATTCTTGCTAGAAATCGTAAGAATCCCACTACAAAAATGCAATAACTTTTGCTTTGCATAGCTGATGAGTTCAAGAAGATCAACTTTCTACACGTCTTGAGAGCCCAGAATCAACAGAAGGATAGATTGTCTAACAAGGGGGTTGGCTTGTGTTTTGGAACTCTGGAATGTGACAATGTTCTGAGGGATGAGAGTTGGATTCATTAAGCTTTTCTTTTCGATTTCATGATGTCGGTTCCTTTTTATGTCTGAGTCCCCTTTGGCCTCTAAAGGCTGAGTATAGAATTATTATTCACAAAATTAATCTTGTGATACATTAGTATTCAACCCACTCTTTTCATTCTCGCCTTTCAAATCTTCTTAGGATTTGCTATCTACTTCGCATTTATTGGCCTCGATTCACACCTTGTTGTTTCTAGATAGGCCGCATGTGTGAATTTGGGGGGAGGCGTTGGCATCAAGGAACCTATTCATTTGAAAGAGGGAATGTTCTCTTTCATTGCAATTTCGCAGATAGGAGTTGGAGTATGGACAAGAAGAGCTCCGGTTTAAACATGGAACACACAGTTGTTGATCCTGGAATGTGTTGTTCTCTTTGTCGCAAGTCAATTAGGAGTTTCAAGCATGCACATAGCTAGGTTCATCCGGTATTTGAGGGAGTGCAATGTTCTATGCACGAGTGCGAGCAGGCAAATTCCCTTGGACATAGCCTTGGTCAAGCGACTCTCGTGGTTAAGGAAGATCAACCGACAACAATTTTGGAGAAGGATATCTATGGGTTTCAAGATTCTGGGTAGAGAAGGGGTCCCAATGCAGAAGCAAGGGATCTCCAAAATCGTGTCAAGGAGCTAGAGCAACAGGTCAGATCGGTTCGAAATGAAAATTTGGAGATGAAACGGGATTTATCCAAGCTGTATACTTTAGCTCATGCAACCCACACAGAAGTGAAGATGCATAACAGAAGTCTCGGAGAGAGGGTAAACGTTTTAAGCGATTCAATTCATTCGGAGCTCTGCCTAAATCCTCATCTGGAAGCATTGAATAGCACCAACAAGTTTATTGGCAAGAATCTGGACAAGTTCGAGAATGAGATGGTCAATGCTGCTCTGCACTTTGTAAACAGCTCTGCGAAGGAACGAAGCGTGGAGAACAATGAATACTTTTTCCTCTAGATGGTTGGTCTAGGTCTCTCTTTCTTTTCGTCATTTAAATGTTTTTTGCTGGTTTTTTGAAGACAAGGTTAACTAGATTGATGGAAGAAAGTATGAAACAGTATGCAATGATGGACATTTCTGCTCTGCAGCTTCATCCTTGGGTTAAAAAGATTAGTCATTAGTAATGTTTATTTTTTGCATCCTTCTACTTGGACAGTATGTAAGAAGCTATAGCTTCCATAGATTAGGAAAATTTCATAAAAGCTACAAAATTGAGAAGGATGAACAAGGGGTGATTACTGTGCTTCTTTGAGAACTGTCAACCTTCTTTGGCTCTATGTAACCTAGGTTTTTTAATAATCAAAAACACTACAACCGTTCTTGTTAAAAAAAAAAAAGTGATGATCCAATATTTGTATATAAATATAGATACAATAAATTTATAATAATAATAATCTTATCATTCTCTAATCAAATATTACTTTACAACTTATTAAATAATAATAATAATCTTATCATTTTCTAATCAAATATTACTTTAATAAGTTGTAAAATACAACTTATTATTATTGCTTATAACTTATTACTTTAATAATTGTATGTTACAACTTATTATTACTACTTTTTTTTCACACAAGGAAAAAAACGTACTTGTTATTCACATAGTGAATCAAAGTATACATGGCCAGACCATCTGTACATAGTTACAAACACATTTGCATTCAACCATCTCATCCATAAATATCTGGACAATGCCAAAAAATACTTATAGAAGTGGATTAGAGCCCCCAAAAAAATTTTAGGACATCAACATATGAGTCTAGACCCAAAATATACAAAATTGAAATCTATCAGATCATTTATAAATAAATAGATATCAATATAAAATAACCTCTACATGCCTTCAAAAATCTGAATGGGCCTCCTAGAATGTAAGCATCCTTGAACAAACTCATCTATATATAAAGTGTCTTCTCGGCACTCCACTGCTTTTTTGGACATCAAGTTTGCAATATTGTTGAAGCATCTATGTATATGTGTAAAGGAGATCATATCAAAGACTTGCTGCAAAATTCTAATGATGTGCATCCAACCTGTCAAAAAGGGTACATGTATGTTGATATATTCATTTTCACATTCAATGATGGACCTGGAATCACCTGCTACTTGCAAAGAAGTAATGTGAATATCATAAACAATGTACACTAGATCCCATAATCCAAGAAGCTCAGCCCTAGTGTTTGTGCTCACCACATCCCATCCAAAACCTGTAAAATAAGCCCCTCTAAAACAACAGAACGCCCCAGCACCACCCTTCCCATGTACAAAGGAAGCAACTCCATAAAAAAAAACAATAAGAATGTTATCTAAAAAGGATGGAAATCCACCACCCTTAAAGTTTCCAAAAGATTCCACTTCAAACCACTCCTTGTATAAACCAATAATAATAACCACAACTCCGTCAATAGAAGGGGAGGCCCCATAAAAAATAACCTTGTTTCTATGAGTCTAGATGTGCCAAGCAATAAAACGACTCTTTGATTCCCTTTGCCATCGAAAAAGCTTGACTTTATGTTAATTCTTTTGTCTTTCCAAAGTTTATTGAAATTGTTTTGGTGCATGTGGGAATTTTTTTTATATTAATATTTTTTTTAATTTTAAAAACTATTTTTGATGAATTATGTTTTTATATGGTTAATGAGTAATTGTTATTGATTGTGGAAATTCATGCCATTATGATTCGATGTATTAAAATGTCTCTATACATTTCTATTTCCCTTCTCTTTTATTCACCTTTCCAACCTTCGAAGAACTGCTAGAGAGTTTGTACTCTTGCAAAAACTATGCATGAACAAAGCAAGACTTCGCCACGTCCAGAGAATCCTTGTCACAACTTGAAATTTTCTCTTCCAATCACAAACAGATTCATGTGGGACGAAGGGGAAAAAAGAGAGAGGAGAAAACTCAAACTGACTCCATATTTAAAGCCTTCCTCATGCTACTTCTCTTTTTTTCTCATTTGAAACAAAATTTCTCAGGAATGGAGGGGAGGATAACTGGATTGAAAATCTCTACGTTGAAGGTCACCAATATACTTAATTTCCATTGGAAGCAATCTCCTACTCGCAACATAGAATAAGCACCTTTTTTCTTGTGGTTTCCTTTTATCCATGATATTGCTTGATCATGATATAAATTCGATGCATGCTACATTAGAGACTTCTTCACATACGTCATTATTGGTCTCATCATATAAGTCATTATTCTTTTGTGGAAGAAGCCCCGACAGGTAGTAGCGCCTTCAATGTAACACATTTTCTTGTAAATATGATGTACATTGCATCTTCATATCTTGTAAATCTGATGTACCTTGCATATTCATATATTCCATGCTTGCAAGAGGAGGAGTAATGTGAAGTTAAGAAACCCAATATAGCGATTTTTCCTTCATTATTCCCCGCTTAACATAGTCCTCTATCTCTATTTCCTTCCTCATGAAAAAGTGGGCAACATTAAATCATCTCTAGCTAATTCCCACATAACCAAAAATCGATAAACCCTACCCTCACAACTATATTATTTGAGAAAATATCATCCAAAATACAAATATAGGAATTATCAAACATATGTCAATGCACATCGTAGTAAGTCATGGATGTTGGGCCTAGTTGGTTTGGGTCATGAAAAATTTTAGGGGTTAATCTTAGCCCATGGGCTAAATTTAGCGGTTTTAAATTTTTAATGGATTATTTTTTATTAAAAACTCGTTGGGTATGATTAGCCCACATTTTATTGTTGGAAATATTATTAATACTGAGAAGTGGGGTGAATCAGTATTATGCGCAATTTTAAACAATTTTTACGTTTACCAAATATAAACAACACTTATAGTATGCATTCATTATAAACCATGTCATTCAACAACACATGTGCAATACATAGAACACAAAGTTTTAACGTGGAAACCCAAACGGGATAAAACCACATAATGCTTTCTTATATAATAAAGATTACATTCATGGGAAGCACCGACTGGGAGGAGGCTCCAACCCCCTGATTTACAGGCTACAACCTGAAGGAAGCAACAACTCCTTGATTTACCAACACCAACTAGAAGGAGGCACCAAATCCCTAGATTTACAGACTCTGACCTGAAGGAAGCACCAACTCCATATTCCTTGCCCCATCTTGTTGCCCTGATATGACTGTAGAAGATTCTTCTTTTCTTTCTACTGATCTATGAACTCTTCAGATTTACTGCAATACATTCCTTTGTGTGCACCTGGTATATACTTCGATATTCACAAATGGTGTATTGTATCATCAGTTCACCACTTCATGTCATTGCATCAATATTGCAAACTGGTTCTCATATTTCATAACTTTCTGCAATCTCTTCAGTATCGCACACTGGTTCCCATACTTCAAATACATACACAATATGCACGTTGTTCAACATACTATTCTAGTTCTGCGCATCTACATAATCAACTGATACTGCGCATCTTCCACTATTCTACAGTTTTGTTCTTGTGCATCTGTATCAGATAAACCACATCATCTTGCGCATCGTCTGTTGTGTTGTTGTTATGTTCTTGTGCATCTGTCTCAGATAAACTATGACCTTCTGTGTACCATCTGCGATACTAGCTTTCTATTCTCATGCACTTGGCCCATATACTACATCATCATACGCATCATATTTTCCATGCTTCACTTATGTCTTTGCGCATACGTCTTAGATAAATCACATCATCTGTTGTGCAGCATTTCTGTCTTCGCGCATTTGTATTAGATAAATCACATCATACTGCACATCATCTGATGTGCTACATTTATGTCTTTGCGCATCTAGCTCTTTGCTTAGATTATGTTGTTCCAGTTCAGCGAGCCATTGATACCCCAATAATTCAAAGCTTGCCAAAACAAAATACTACCACTTTCGCATCTTCAAGCTTACTTTTCACTCTCCAACTTGGCTTCTTATTTATACTTGAATTGTGCAAATCATATGTCGACAAGTTGGTCATAACATCCCTTCTCCCTTTCTTCATGGTCAAGCTGACTTACGCATTTGTCACTTGTCTTGATATGTGCATCTGAGGTATCATTCCTTGTGGGTATTGTGCACATGTGGTCCTTAGCATAGTGGGACTTGCACAGTTGGGAACTACTACTTGTGGGGTATTGCGCCCTTGAAGTACCATCGCTTGGTGGGTCTTATGGACATGACTTGTTCAACCACCTATTGCTTCCAAGACTTTTGCATGCTTCCAAGACTTGTATAATGCTTCTGTATGGTAAGTGTTGCACACTTCCGAGACTTGTCCAACCATCTCTTTGGCATTACCTTTGAAGTACCATGACTAGATGTATTGGGACTTGCGCACATAGCCTTATGTACTTCTTCAAACTTATTTTTATGTACTTTTTCAAACTGGATATACTTCTACAATCTAGACGTACTTCTTCAAACTGGCACAAGGATACTTAGTCTTCTTTGACACATGAATACTAAGTCCTTTTGACACCAATGACAACCAAATTTCAACATTTTTATTTTTATTTTTAATGAATAAGAGGTTAGCCCAGTTGAATTTAGAAAGGGGATCCAATCTAAAACAATTTCACCCCTATAAAAATTGATTTAAACCTCCATTTGCCCACGAAAATCACTAGGCAACTCGCATTAACCCCCTATTTTAAAAAATGCCAGCAACTAGGGGCTCTTTCGCCCTCTATCGATCATGGAAATCAAATTCGGAGTTATATTGGTCCAAATTTTATGGGTTGAATTCTCGTTTTGAAAGTTGCTTAATGTCCACATGAGAAGGGTAGTTGATATTTACTATCAGGTCTTATAGTGAACCATTTGCATCTAGGAGAGTTCAGAATCCCATCGCATCAGATTCAAAGTTTTCCCAAGAAACATGAGGATTGTGAAGCTCGCAGTCGGTGATGCAGCAATAATGTTTTTGTGGGTGCTTGGGGCATCATGCCTGGGGGCTGGGACATCGTTCACAGATGTGTATTTGGGCGTGCAAGGGGCCATGACACTTCTTATAACCACTTCCATTTTGTTTCTACTTGTGTTTGTGTTATCCTTTCTAGGACAAGTCATGGGTGGAGCAACCTGGAATCCCATTTTTTTGTTGCTTCTTTTGCTTTGGGCATTTTCAAGTATTTTGACATGTTGTTTGTTTTGTTTATTGAATTTTATGGTTCTCAAATGATTTTTCTATTAGTTTGTTGAAACTTGATTTCAACTTGCATGATGTTAGTAGTTTGTAGAAACCTTAGAAAAGAATGCAGTCTTTGCTTGAAGCATAGAACTTTGTTTACTATGTTTATTGTATTTGTAAAAGTAGTTACAGATTCAGCCCAATCTACCTTTCGAGGATTTAAAGACTTGAACCAATGTCTTGACATCACCACATTCTCAACGACCTGCATTTTTTTTTATTTTTGCATGGAAATATATCATGCATAGTGGGGTTGGTTTTTAATTAGGTTTGGAAGCATGTGGATAGTGTTTGGTTGAATAAACATTTGTTGACTAACATGGAACCCACATTTTCTTTCCATATATAGTGGCAATTATTTTTTAGAATAGTTCCAAGCGCATTGAAATAAACAATACACATTTAGAGTTTTTAACCCTCTAATTTGGTAAGGTGTGTGCATAAATGAGGTGTTGGTGTGCCCTTGTAATAGCATGGAGAGATAAATGAGGATTGAGGTGTTGGAGGGCCCTCGTATTAATATTGATTCTATTTGTCGTGGTGATGAAAAAATTCATTGTTGTTTTCCAAGAATATTCCTAGAGTATGGTGGATTTCGATGTATTATGATAGTTATAGTGAGGTACCAAACTACTACCAAAAGACTATATATATATATATATATATATATATATAGCATTGATAAAATATCATTCTTATTTTCCTATATATCATGGGAATTCTCCCATTTATTATACATAGAAATTTAGGGGGGAGTTCGTAAAATTTTCCCTAGTTTGGGTGATATAACATGCACATCATAGTAAGCCGTGGATTTGGGGTCTGGTTGGTTGGGGTGATCTAACATCGTTTTTTAAATAAAGGTTAAGTAAAGTGATATATTCAAAGAATACATTTCAATTTAAGAAAGATGATGCCAACTTCAACTTTGATAGCATTTTGAGCTAACATTGATTTGAAAAAATATAAATTCTACATAAAGGTTACGGTGTTCAAGATTATCCATGTTGAGAAAAAAAATAGTAATAAACTTCATAAGCAATCAATGTTGTTAGATTGACATATTTTTTCATACATAAAATTTTCAAACTAACCAAATCTTCTATATGTAAAAGCATACAGCTTGCGGCAATTTATAAGCACCATTAGATGCCAAATCAACACTGCTTCATCAAATTTCCTTTTCTGTAGAGAATTTCAACATAGAATTGTAACTTACAATGTCTTGTAAGCATCTAGCCTCCAATATTATCTTCCAAACTTCTACAACCCGTTCGCATCCTCCACTCATGATTTTTAAAAGTATGACATGTCATTTTCTAACATTTGCAGTGAATTATTGGGTGCCCAGGTAGTTGATTATCACTACATTATGTGGTTTACACTCTATTTGTTAATTGTTGTTAGAGTAGCAAGTGTTATCCATCCATCTTCACATGCCATTATTTCCGATATATCGCCACATTCACCCTACCTTATGTGACCACTCCCATGTGTTACTTATCTTTAAATAGATTTTGACTCTCTCACAATGTTTCTAAACTTGAATATTGAAGGCTTTTGTACCAATTTATAATACACTTGCTGCAATGTAACAATAAATTCACTCACAAGAATGAAAACATGCGTGCAAATAGGAAGTAATATTTGTTCCATATAGTATAATCCATTAAGATATATGCAAATATATATAGCTCAAAATGTGTGCCCCCATAATGGATGAAGTAAATTTATTTAATAAAATACATATTTAAATTAAAATTTATAAACAAAAATATACAATTATGGTAGTTGAATCATTATTCACTATTGATTCTAACCACAAGTTTGTGAAATTCTGTAACACAGCAGATCATTGAGCCTGGGAAAATCTCACAGTGAAAAAATTAGCAAGGAAGAAGAATTGTCATGAAATCTAGCAAGAATTGAGCAGTAAAATCAAACATGCAAAGAAACTCAGATGTGCATAATAACCGGTGTCATATTCCATTAATCCATATAGTAAAATAATATAGTACAATTGATAGAATTCAATTATCTAGGAGGAATTCGAATCCATGTCAGTCTAGCATAGGAAATGTCACCACTACAGTGCTATGGAGGTTCCAAACTCAACTGATTGTCAGTGAACTGAAGCTGCTGTTAGTTAACTGATCATGAAGGGTGCATTTGTGAGTTTAGCATGCAAATCAGGCTAGAGAGGGCAGATTTTATCACAGTCAGTTGCAATTGGAGCTCAAACCCCCCATTAGAGTCATGAACTCAAGTGGACTAAACCAGATGACTGAGTTAGCTCCTAAAATGTAGGGAACTGACTCTGCATGGCCTAAATGCATGCATGCATGGCACATCAAGTGGATAATGTGTCCTAGATGACATCTGCACACCAATATGAGATCAATAACATCATCCAATACTAGGAAAAGGGAAATAATACTAAGGTGGACAAAGATTGGAGTATTAAGTATCCTAACAAAGTTAACTGAACCAATTCATGATTTTGATTTTTAAATGCAATGAGAAAACCATAACTAAATACTTAAAAATAAAGTTTGTGTTAAATTGTTCATCTTTTATTCCATTATAAGCTTAAGGATACAATAAAAGCATGAAAATTTTAAATCCATGTTAAGCATAGCCTTCGAATGATGTGTTGTAGCTTCTTAATTTAGTGGTAATTAATTATAAAATATAATATTTTTCTTTAAATTAGATGATTATAAAATTTAATATAATTGATATATAATAATTTGATTAGCATTTAATAATTTAATTTTACCATTTTCTTCACTTCCTTAAATTTCACAGTTTCCATTTCTGAAGTTCTTTCTTAACTCCACCAACTCCACCCTATTCCTTTATTATGACGTACTTTTTTCACTGTCAGATGTAATTGCTAGTTAATTTTAAACCACAAACAAACTAATATGTTACATATATGATTTGGGATGTTTACAATGCCTACTTTGGAAGATAGACATGATTGGATACGCTTTTAGGAGGTTCACAATGATTGCTTTGATTTATTATTAGAAAAAATAAACTAATATTCAATTTCGTATAAACCCACAATTCTAGAAAAACAATATAAACATGTTCGTACTATTAAAACTTTGGTTATTTAACCATTATGATAAAGGTATATGAATATCAATTATTAATAAAGGAAAACAAATATGCTAACAAAAATGCTATGGATGTACTCAAATCTAGTGAATATTGAAAATCGAGCAAATGATATACATGGACTTTCTCAACATTCGACATATATCACTTTTGATTATCCCCTAGCAAGCTCTAAAGAAGTGTATGGAGAAACCATCCATTCCTAGAGCCTTGTTTAGCTCAAGTCCCCATATGGATTCTATCACCTCCTCCTTGTTGAAATCCAAATTCTCTCCTTGGGTGATCAGTCCCAATATATCTTGTAACATTTTTTGGTTTATCGTCTAACCTACCTCCTCCTCATATATTAATAAGTCTCATAAGTGTTCAAAAGTGACCTTTATCTTACCAATGTTGGTGAGTTCCCTTTAATGTTTATTATTTCTTTAACATGTTTCTCACTTGTCTAGTTTTGTCTTGCTTGTGGAAGAACAATGTATTGTTGTTGGCTTGGTTTTGCACCAAGCTTTGTGCAATGGGAACCTATCAACAATGTGATAGCAGTTTCAATACTGAAAGCAAAAACAATTATAAATTAAATTTAAATATAAACTAGCATGTGCATATAACAAATAAAAATTTGTAAAAACGATTCAAGAACAAGAAATAAAAGAATAGGTGTTTTGTATTAAGATACCTCAAATGGTGAGGATTTTTGTTGAGCAACTCCCAAGGTGAGTAGCTCCAAGCTCCAAAGGTCTCTTCTCCAAGATGCTGAAAATGGCCAAAAGTCTCATGAGATATTTTGACAGCGTGAGGATAGGATGATGGATGGATGGAAAGTGAGGAGCCCCTACCACCTTTTTATAGTTTTTGGTGGTGGGGAATACCATTATGGTTTTGAGGAAACCAATGGTATTGACCAACATGGTTTAGGTACCTTTTCCCTCCTTTTTCCTTTTTTGAATATTTTTAATATTTTTATTCCCTTTTTAATATTTTTGGGAATTCTGGACCCTTTTTGAGGGTTTTTTATGCTTTTTGAGGAAAAATATTCATTTTGAGGGGAAAAAGGGGTGTATTATGGTCTTTTGGTGACCTTTTGATGGCTTTAGAGGCTCAAATGGTGGAAAAGTGGACAAATGGGTCATGTGAATAAGGAAATGAGCTAGTGAGCACTTTTTGGGTGTTAACAGATTGCCCCTGATGTGTGAGGGCAGGAGCTCATCATATGTCCGATAGACATCATGTTGATGTATATGTAACTTCGGAATGCATTTCATCTGTGTATTTTATATATATTCATTGTACCCTTATAAGAGATGTGTTATTCCTCTATAAGGAAGTGTCGTCATGTGGATTGACAAGTGTCGCAAGTGTGTGTACTTGCTGATGGGTTATTATACCACCATGTGGGGTCAGCCCTGAATTATATATAATATAAAGTGGATGTATCTAGATAGAAAAGTCAACCCCATAAGGTCACTGGGAAAAAAGGTTAGTATAAATAGAGATCGGAGATCTCTATTTTACTCACTCGGAAAAGTAACTCACTCTCACTTGAAAAGTGGCGCACTAGTGAGGAGGAGGATCATCTGCTATCAGGAGACTATCTCAGTGTTATTTGGTTGTACTTTGGTTGATCCATTGCTCTCTCTATCTTTGAGGAAGTTGTGGGGTTTTTCACCTTAGGGTTTTCCCCACGCAAACGCTGTGTCTCTTGTCTTTATGATTTTGATTCTTGTGATGCTTGTCATATTGTGATTGTCATGCATTGATATACTGTAGATGTTATTCTCTCAGCAAAGATCCTAGAGTATTGTGAATTAATGCTCAAAATTTAACATGGTATCAGAGCTAACCTGAGAAGAAGACATTTTGCAGTGACGGAAGCTTGAGTTCCTTGTTTATTGGGTTTCTCTCCACAGATTTTTGAAAATCGGTATAGTAGATTGACTCTACTCATCAAGGCGCATCTATCTGTCCAATCAGAACTCAGTTCCGAGCATTTTCAGATTTGGCCCTAAAAATTAGGGTTTCCACAAAAATAGGAATTTCTGGAATCTGAAGGCACAGCTGGAAGCTCCTTGCAAAAATCGAAGTTTAGAGCTTTGGATCGATATTTTTGGTTGGGTAGATCTCCGGGAAACTCAAACCCTAATTCAGGGCTCTCCCCAGTGAACCCGGGAGGACAAAAAGGCAATTTTGAAAGGCAAGACTTTGCTAATCTCAAATTCTGAATGTACCAGGCTAATCAGCTCACCAAGGCGCATCTTTCTATCCTTTCAGAAATTTGAAATTCACATTTTCAATTTTTAGGGTTTCTCTGACAAACCCTAATCTGGGACCAGATCCAATTTTCAGCACTTCAAGTGGTAAGATCTAAATCTTTTCTATTTCCATTTGAAGTACTCTTTAAAGATGTCTCTCCACACCAAGCTTGAGGATAAGCTTGAAGGGGCTGATAACTTCCGAGCCTGGAAGTATAGAATTGGGTTAATCCTGGAAGAGAATGAGTTGGACTCATATGTGAAAGAAGACATCCCTATCCCAAAGGATGAAGATGCCAAGGCATTGCACAAGAAGAACTTGGTCAAGGAAAAGAGAATCATTGTTGATTCTATAAAATACCATCTCATACCCCATGTGTCTTCTCTTAAGACACCGAAGGAGATGTTTGACTCTTTGACCAAGTTGTTTGAAGGGAAGAACATAAATCGGAAGATGACCCTACGAAACCAATTGAAAGGAGTAAAGTTTCATAATGGAGAAACCATTCAATCTTATTTTTCAAGGGTCTCCCAGATCAAGGAAGAACTAGAAGCAGTGGATGAAATGGTGGAGAATGGTGAAGTGGTGATGACCACTCTAAATGGCCTACCCAGGTCATGGGATTCCTTTATCCAAGGAATTTGTGCAAGGAAGAAGTTGATCTCCTTCAGTAGACTACGAGAAGAATGCTCACAAGAAGAAGCAAGGCTTGTGGCACGAGAAGAAAAGATGGGGAATGAAGATCAAGCTCTCACAGCTCACACCAAGAAAGGGAATTCCAAGAGAGAGCCGTCTCACTCCAAGAGATCTTCACATCACTTCAAAGAAAGAAGAATATGCTTCACCTGTAATGAGAAAGGACATATTGTCATAAATTGTCCCAAGAACAAGAAGGACAACAACATCTCCAACAAGAAGAAGAAGGGTAGCAAAAGAAGGTTTCATGCTCATGCTGCCGAAGATGATGAACCCCCAAAGAAGAAGGCTAGGGTAGAAAGTGATAGTAATGATGACTCATCAGGTGAAGAAGAGTATGTTCTGATCTCTGCTCTCACAGGTACCATCTTCCATGGTTGTAATGATTGGTTGATTGATAGTGGGGCTTCCAAACACATGACTGGGTTTAAGGAATCTTTTGTGAATCTATCTGAACATGAATCACCCCATAAGGTGAAACTTGGGGATGATTATCAATACCCAATCAAAGGAAGTGGTGAAGCCTCCTACAACCTAGATTCTGGAAAATCTTTGAAGATGAAAGAAGTTCTTTATGTACCTGGGCTCAAGAAGAACTTACTCTCCATCTCTGCATTGGATGCAAAAGGTATGAGGGTTGCATTTGTGGATGGCCAAGTCCTAATGTGGCCAAAGGGAAAGACCATAGATGATGTAGTAGTGATTGGGGAGCAAGAGGGAGGTTTGTATAAATTGAAGGGATAACCTGAACATGCCATGGTGCAAGAATCCATGGAGCCAAGTGAACTTTGGCATAGAAGAATTGCTCATATGCACTATAGAGCACTTCCAATTGCAAGCAAGGCGGTAGAGGGTCTTCCTGAAATCAAGACCAAACATGAAGGTGTTTGCAAAGGATGTGCAAAAGGTAGGAACATTAAGAAGGCTTTCCCAAGCAGTGAAAGCAAGGCAAAAGACATCCTGGAAATCATTCACTCAGATGTATGTGGCCCTATGTCTTCCAGTTCTCTGAGTGGTTATGTTTACTATGTCTCATTTATTGATGACTTCTCCAGGAATACTTGGGTATGCTTCTTGAAGAGCAAAGATGAGGTTTTTGATAAATTCAAGGAATTCAAAACCTTGATGGAGAATCAAACTGACAAGAAGATCAAAACTTTCAGATCCAACAATGGTGGAGAATTCACCTCAAGTGACTTCAAGAAGCTTTGTAGTGATTCAGGGATTAAGAGGGAGTTGACTGCTCCGTATAATCCTCAACAGAATGGAGTTGCAGAAAGGAAAAACAGAACCATTATGGAAGCAGCAAGGGCAATGCTGCATGACCAGGATCTACCTATGCATTTATGGGCAGAAGCAGCTAGAATAGTTGTGTATGTGCAGAACAGAACACCCCACAAGATATTGGGAAACAAAACTCCAGAAGAGGTCTTTTCTGGTAAGAAACCTAAAGTCAGTCATCTCAGAATATTTGGTTGTCCAGTATATACTCATGTCCCAAAGGAAAAGAGGACTAAACTAGATCCTTCAAGAAAGAAGGGTATCTTTGTGGGTTATAGTGAAAGCTCGAAGGCTTACAGAATATACTTTCCAGGGTTCAAGAAGATTGATGTCAGTAGGGATGTAACATTTGATGAAAACTCAGCATTCATCAAATCAAGGAAGGCACCTATCGAAGTTTATGAAGCCCCTAAGGAAACAAGATTTCAAGACACTACCATGACTGAAGTAGTTCCAGAAGTTGTTCGTGAAGTTGAAGATCCACAAGAACCTGTAGATCCACCCCGTGAGAATAACCCTCACAAGAGGAAACCTACATGGGCTAGAGAGCTCATTCAAGATGCAGAAAGATTTGGCATTCCAGAAGAAGAACACATAGCAAAGAAGAGAACCAGATCACAGACCAGCTATGTTGCTTTACTCTGTGACATTATGAACCAAGAACCTTCCAATTATGAAGAAGCAGCGGAAAAGAAAGAATGGAAGGATGCCATGGTTGAGGAATACCAATCAATAATGAAGAATGATGTTTGGGATGTTGTCCCAAGACCTAAACAGAAGTCTGTTGTGACTTCCAAATGGATCTACAAAATCAAGCATGCTGCAGATGGCAGTGTGGAGAAATACAAAGCAAGATTCTTAGCTCGTGGATTCTCTCAGAAAGAGGGAATAGATTATGAAGAAACTTTTGCACCTGTAGCCAGGTATACTTCTATCAGAACAGTACTTGCCCTGGCTGCAGCAATGAGGTGGAAAATACATCAAATGGATGTCAAGACTGCTTTCTTGAATGGTGTAGTTGAAGAGGAAGTATATGTGGAACAACCACTCGGTTTTGAAATACATGACAGGGAGTCATATGTGTGCAGATTGAAGAAAGCCTTGTATGGCTTGAAACAAGCTCCCAGAACTTGGTATGGTAGGATGGACAGTTTCCTATCTAGTTTGGGCTTTACCAAGAGTAAAGCAGATTCCAACCTTTACTACAAGGTTGAGGAAGGGAATCCTGTGATTCTACTCCTGTATGTGGATGACTTATTTGTAACAGGAGATGACAGACTGATTGCAGATACTAAGAGGAAGCTTGCTGCTGAATTCGATATGAAAGATTTGGGAATGATGCACTATTTCCTAGGTATGGAGGTGTGGCAGAGTGCAGGTGGGATCTTCCTTGGTCAAGGGAAGTACACAGTAGATATCCTAAAGAGATTCGGGATGATGGATTGCAAGGCCATGGCCACACCTATGGAATCGAATCTGAAGCTTCTATGTGATGCTTCATCTGAGCCGGTTGATGTCTCCATGTATCGTCAGATGATTGGGTCCTTGATGTACCTGACGAACATGAGACCGGACATTTGCTTTGCTGTGAACACATTGAGCCAGTTCCTGATGGATCCGAGGAGTGTTCACCTGATTGCTATAAAGCATGTTCTGAGGTACCTGAAGGGTACAGTGGATTATGGGCTCAAGTATGAAGCGAATCAAAAGTTTAACCTGCAGGGTTATGTTGATTCAGATTGGGCTGGCAATGCTGCAGATAGGAAGAGCACATCTGGGTGCTGCTTCAGTATGGGATCAGGTGTGATCTCTTGGTTTAGCAGGAAGCAGTCCTGCGTGGCACTGAGTACAGCTGAGGCAGAGTATGTTGCAGCCTGTTCAGCTAGCTATGAGGCAGTATGGCTACGGAAGCTACTGTCTGAGTTATTTGATCTCCCGTTGGATGCTATTGGTATCTTCTGTGATAACCAGAGTTGTGTGAAGCTATCCGAGAACCCAGTGTTTCATGACAGGTCGAAACACATAGAGATCAAATATCACTATATCAGGGATATGGTGCAGAGAGGAGCCGTGAAGCTCCTGTATGTTGTGACGGACGAGCAGATTGCAGATGTGTTGACGAAGCCACTAGCCAGGGTGAAGTTTGAGTACTTCAGAGAGAGGCTTGGCATTCTTCAGATCGAGGACACTTCGAGGAAGAAGTGATGAACACATTTGCTGAAGCCATTCCAAGCATGTTGGAAGGGGGATCCTTCACATGGCTGTGGATGTAAGCGCTGGATGATGAGCATCAGGATGATGTTCTGGTTTCTGCTTGGATATGATCAGTTGGATCATTATATGTATATATGTATGCATCATGTTGGATGCTGGATATGATCGGTTGGATCATGTGTATGAATTTTGTATACGCATCATGTTGGATGCTGGATATGATCGATTGGATCATTTATGTATGTATGCATCATGTTGGATGCTGGATATGATCAGTTGGATCATTTATGTATGTACGCATCATGTTGGATGCTGATGGATACATTGTGTGGATCATGTATCTTTGTATGATCAGGTAGATCATGTATGTTGATGGATACATTGTGTGGATCATGTATCTTTGTATGATCAAGTAGATCATGTATGCTGATGGATACATTGTGTGGATCATGTATCTATGTATGTATCAGGTAGATACATTGTATATGTTGATATGTATCAGGTAGATACTTGGTGTGCATCAGATGGATGCATTGTATGATCAGGATGATCATGGATGACGAGCTTCTCCAGATGACATGTAGCAGGATGTTGCAATGATGATGATCAGGATGATCATGTGTACATCAGGATGATGTATGATGAGTATCAGATGATACTTTGTGGTCATGGATCAGGTTTTGCTTGGGAGGACATATAATTTGTGCCCTGGGAGATCTGCAGATAGTCTTTCGAGGTTTTGCCTATGGCATGTAATTCGGTGCCTTGGGATGTCTGGCAGATGCTCTTGCAAGGTTTCGCCATGACCACATGTAATTTGCTCCTGGGAGATCTGGACAGGATGAAAAAGGCCTCAGATGCTTCATCCAAGTTTTGTGGTGGAACACATGTAATGTGCCCCTGGGAGATCCGACAGGTAGAGTCGTGTGCTCGTAACAGCCTGGGATGCTTCGGCCAGGTTTTGTGATGAGATCACATGTAATGTGCTCATGGGAGATCCGACAGGTAGAGCCGTGTGCTCGTAACAGCTTGGGATGCTTCAGCCAGGTTTTGTGATGGGTCACATGTAATGTGCTCCTGGGAGATCCTACAGGTAGAGTTGTGTGCTCGTAATAGCATGGGATGCTGCATCCAGGTTTTGTGACGCACGTAATAAGTCCTGAGGATTCCACAGTATGGCCAGTGATGATGAAGACCTACAGATGGTGGGCCTACATCCAATATGAAAAAGGACTGGCTCTGTAGAACTTCCTATGATGAGTAGAGTCAGATATTGGTTGAGATAGCAGCAGCAGTGACGATGATGATGACGATGCATCGATGACGATGATCCAGAGAAGAAGACTTGTCTAGAAGATCTGTGTCGAGAAATACCTTCCTAGTTAAGAGGGAGTGTTGATGTATATGTAACTTCGGAATGTATTTCATCTGTGTATTTTATATATATATTCATTGTACCCTTATAAGAGATGTGTTATTCCTCTATAAGGAAGTGTCGTCATGTGGATTGACAAGTGTCGCAAGTGTGTGTACTTGTTGATGGGTTATTAGACCACCATGTGGGGTCGGCCCTGAATTATATATAATATAAAGTGGATGTATCTAGATAGACAAGTCATCCCCATAAGGTCACTGGGAAAAAAGTTAGTACAAATAGAGATCGGAGATCTCTATTTTACTCACTCGGAAAAGTAACTCACTCTCACTTGAAAAGTGGTGCACTAGTGAGGAGGAGGATCATCTGCTATCAGGAGACTATCTCAGTGTTATTTGGTTGTACTTTGGTTGAGCCATTGCTCTCTCTATCTCTAAGGAAGTTGTGGGGTTTTTCACCTTAGGGTTTTCCCCATGGAAACTCTGTGTCTCTTGTCTTTATGCTTTTGATTCTTGTGATGCTTGTCATATTGTGATTGTCATGCACTGATATACTGTAAATGTTATTCTCTCAACAAAGATCCTAGAGTATTGTGAATTAATGCTCAAAATTTAACACATCATAGTTCTTTTGTCTTTTTCCTGGGGTTTGGGGAAGAGAAGAGACTGACCTTGGAGACTAGATCCACGGCCCTTGGAAGCTGCAAAACAAACAATATTACATGGCCTCAATATGAATGAGGAATAATCTCTTATAATGGATGAGGTGGGCATACCCATGCTCGTATATATACATAACAATAAGTCCCAAGAAGGGGGACCTAAATAATACATAAAAAATATGTTGGTACATCATGATGGTCCAAAGGGGACACTATTTTGGGATGTACTCATGATCATGACATGATTGATCTCAATAACTGATACACTGGAATAAAGCGACAACCGTTCTGAACAAGGTCTCAGAAGGGTTGATGAACTGCTGAATCTAAAGGTGTCCAACATCTGTAGGGACTCAATGACTCTGAGTCAACTCTGAGGAGTATATGTAACTGTATACTCGAGGGAGTATAAAACTGGGGTACATCTGAATACTGTCGCCATGCGCAACCCGGATATCTATAGAAAAAATGTAACTGGTTGTTTCCATAGGTAGACTCTCAAATGTGGAAGAGTCAGGTGGTATCCGGGGTCTTCAACCAATAACTGAAAGGACCAATACCCTATGCGAGTCTCAACGATGCGATCAAGGTGTTGAAGTCGAGCATGTGAGAAACAATCATTTGGAAAGGTACTGAGGACTCTTCTCGAAATGATTCGTAGGCACTCATCATAAATGGTGATGAGTCCAAGACATAGGGACCTCTAGGTCTATCCTCTGGAATAAATTTGGTTGTCGTCGACAGAGGGAGACCAGCAATTGACAAGGCAATGATGTTTCCTTGATAGGAGCACGAGGTGTAGAACTGAAGTGTGGTAGTACTGATGGTAGGATTGACATACTTGTGAGGATGGGAAGTAACTGGGGTCATAGAGTGGGTAGACTCAAACTTCCTTTGTTCAGAGCATGATGACATGGCTGACCTGGCAGTGTAGGGAACTGATTTGTAGGTTTGGGGATCATAGCTTTTAGGGACTTAAGGGTATGTATTGACTCTGGGGGGTCAAGCTGATGGGTGCTGTCAATGGATTCTCAGGGTGACATACTGCAAAATACTTTGAACAAAGGCGACCAAAATGGGGATGCTACCATATGAGTAGACATGATCTGTTGTGGCGCCGAGAAGCATTATTGGGTCCTTCTTCGTAGTTTTAATTAGCTCCAAGAAGGGATAAAAGTGTGCTCTGAAATAGTACTGTCCTGTGGATTTTGTGAGCCCAGGACTGTTCGTGCTCATGGGTGCTTTCATTTTTAAGGAGTCTGAAAACGATAAGAAGACTCTGCAGTGGTTGTGAGTACCATCCTGTGGGTTTTTACAAGCCCGGGATGATGATTTCTCATGGTCGCTTTCATGTTTAGAGAGTCTGAAAGCGGTAAGTGGACTCCATTGGTGTTCTTTTTCGTAAGTTAGTCTCCAAGGCCCGAAAAAGCATAAAATGATGCAAATGGAGAACTCTTCTAGCCGATGTGACTAGAGTATTCCTTTTTCGTAATTAGTCTACAAGGTCTGGAAAAGGGGTAAACTTATACCATGTAGATTCCCTTTCAGATACGTTTAGCGAGCATGAAAGGAAGCAAGGTTGCTCGATGATCTTTTCATTATTTTAGGAGTCAAAAAAGAGCTTAACATAAACTCCCTAAGTGCCTTTTTCATAAAAGGGATTGCTTGGCCCGAAAAAAGGGGTAAAACTATACCAAACAAAAAGGGATTGATGAGAGAGAGAAAAGGTCTCAAGCATCGTCATGAGTGCGGAATACTGAATCCGGTGACATAAAGATTGTCAAAAAGGGGCAACGGCCAATGTGGCATGCAAACCGAGGTGATGAGTGGCATTTTGAAAAAATGCCGAAAAATTATGGGGTGAGAGCGAGAAATGATCTCAAGCATCATCACTAGTGTGGAAAATTGAATCCGACGATATCAAACTTGTCAAAAATGGACAACGACCAATGTGGCACGTAAACCAAGGCGACGAGGGGGCATGGAAAAAATGCCCAAAAAATCTGGGCGTGAGAGCGAGAAATGATCTCAAGCGTCATCACGAGCACGGAAAACTGAATCCGATGATATCAACCTTGTCAAAAATGGACGACGACCGATGTGGCACGCAAACCGAGGCGACGATGGGGCATGGGAAAAATGCCCAAAAAATATGGGCATGAGAGCGAGAAATGATCTCAAGCGTCATCATGAGTGCGGAAAACTAAATCCGACAATATCAACCTTGTCAAAAATAGACGACGGTCGATGTGGCATGCAAACCGAGGTGACAAGGGGGCATGGGAAAAATGCCCAAAAAATCTGGGCCCGAGAGCGAGAAATGATCTCAAGCGTCATCACAAGCGTGGAAAACTGAATCCGTCTATATAAGACTCGTAAAAAATGGAGAACGGCCGAAGTGGCATGTAAACCGAGGCAATGAGGGGGCATGGGAAAAATGCCCGAAAAATATGGAGGTGAGAGCGAGAAATGATCTCAAGCGTCATCACGAGCGCGGGAAACTGAATCCGGTGATATAAGATTCGTAAAAAATAGAGAATGGCGAATGTGGCACGCAAACCGAGGCAACGAGGGCATGAAAAAATGGTCAAAAAATGGACCTGATGAAAACAGGAAAAGGAAAGGACGATCATGAAGTTCTCGCTGTGCTGATTCCAACGGTTTGAGGAACGGACGTCGTATGATACCGCAATGGTTGTTTGAAAAATGGTGAAATTTCTATAAATAGGGTGTGGGGCCCATATGACGTGTCATTGTTACATGTGAGTTTGGCAGAGCAATCAGAGCTCTTTCTTGATTTTCGGGAGATTTGACCGTTGGTTTTCGATTCCGCGAGTTTCAGGTAACCCTATTCGCCTTAGCCTTTTTAATTATGTCTTTTTTGGGTAGCGGCGGGCCCCCGAAGGCCGCGAAATTCCATGTTGGCCTTCCAACGTGGAATATCGCGGGTTTCGTGTCTTTTTCCACAATGAACATCGCGGGTTTGGGGGGTGACAGTCGCGATGTTCATCACGGCTGTCGGGCTGAAAGTCGCGATGTTCATCACGACTATGGGGTTGATAGTCGCGATGTTCATCGCGACTGTGTGGTCAAAACCCACAATGTTCATCGCGAGTTCTTGGATGAAAGCCGCGATGATCATCGTGGCTTTTGATGGAAAAGCCGCGATGGAATTTTTTGAAAAAAAAATTCTGGTTCTAAAAAATTTCTTTGTTTTTTGGCAGGATGTTGAGGAGACCATTGGTGTCATGGCGAGAGCGGGAGATGGAGGAGTATTTGATGATTTGGATTCGGACCGATCAGGGGGTCCAGCAGGCTCTAGCTGTGAGTGGGCTCCTGAAGTTCGCTCAGATTCCACCAATGCGTTCAGTAGGACCACTACTGAACAAATTGGTGAGTCTTTGGGTCCATGCAGAGGGTGCATTCATTGTTGGGGTTGAGAGGTTATAGATCACCCTTACTGATGTATACTTTCTTACCGGGTTGCCTCGCTTAGGGGAGGTAGGGGATATTTTGTTGAGGATCCCGGTAGGTTTGGATATCGAGGATCTCCTGGAGACCTTCTGTGTTGCTGGGGCAATTGTGCAGAACAGCGCTTTGAGCCTGAGATCTTTGCGGGAGTGGAACATGCGGGCTATTGGGGCTTGTGTTCTGCGGATGTTGGGTGCCGCGGCACCGCATCGTTTGTCGGGGGGACAAACGATGATGCTAGATTCTGTGCTGAGGGGGACCTACTACACGTGGGGTCAGATGTTTTTGGCTGGTGTCTGGAGAGATCTGGACAAGGTCAGTCGGGAGGGGGGAGATTTTTGCTATGCCTCCTTCCTGTGTTGTTTCTTCTTTGAGCGGGTACCGACTTTGCAGCCACGGGTGCCGGTTCGAGACGGGTTGGTGAGCGAGCCACGCATGGTGTGGTGGGGACAAATGATGCCCCGCGATGGTGGTGGTATCCACGGGTTCTTTTCATAGGATATGTATGAGCAGTGGGAGCAGATCCCCCTGCTGATTGATGACTATCCATATGTCGGTATGGATTATCGAGGAGATCCGGAGATGCCTTGAGCCCAAGTATAGGCCTGGGGTTTAGATGGTATGTTTTTGTGTTTTGTTCTCTACTATATCATGTGTTTTAGATGTGTTTGTTATGATTATAGTTAGATATTTATATGATGGTTCACTTGCGTGATTGTGCAGATGTTGGTCCTGTACCACTGGTTGACCATGTGGTTCATAAGGGATGGGCGATGGTGGTCATTCCACCTCCTGTAGCGGTATTGCCTCCTCATGCTCGAGGAGTTGGGGCTCGCGGTCGAGGAGCTGGGCCTCGAGATGATGCCGTGGAGGGTGTCCGAGAGATACTAGACATGATCCTGGCAGGATTTCCAGAGGATGGGTGGAGGGATTTGGATCGAGACATCATCGAGAGTTGTTTCGATGCACCTCATGAGTGGCACTCTATCTTTCTCAAAGCATCATTGTTGGCGGCTGTGGAGGGATGGGGCTTGGCATGATCCGGCAGGGCCGATGGAGGGGAGGATTCAGGTGCGAGATGATCCAGCGGGGCCGGCTGAGAGGAGAGTTCGGGCTCGGCATGATCTGGCAGGGCCAGCGGAGGTGGCGCCAGAGGAGCCTGGAGACCATGATGATTAGATGATCTTGTATCTACCCCCAGATGCTGATGAGCATATAGGGAAGTACCTTTTTGTACGGCTTATGTATTTTTGTATATTGGCTGCTGAGGGCACCTATGACATGTTTGACTATATTATGATGTATATATATATATGATTTGGTATATAGTCGTGTATGCACATGGATGCATTTATTGTCTATTTGCTTGCCCGTGGAGGCATGTTTGATTTTCTGTATGCCCGTGGAGGCACATGTTATGCACGTGGATGCAACATTTTGATTTTTGTATATGCCCGTGGAGGCACATGTTATGCACGTGGATGCATTTTTGTAATTTTTTATATATGCCCGTGGAGGCACATGTTATGCACGTGGATGCATTTTTGTTTAAGCCCGTGGAGGTACATTTGTGTTTACTATATGGTTTGATTGGTGTGCCAATCAAGAATGTTGTTGGCCATATGGTCTGCTACACTGTTGAGATTCCTTGGGACATGTGTGAATGAAATGGATTCAAACTATCGAACCATTTGTTTAGTGCGCAAGAATTTTTTGAAAAGACAGGGATCGCATACCTGGTAATCATTGTTGAGTTGGGAAACAAGGAGTTGTGAGTCCAAGAAAACGTTAAGGTGACTTATGCTCATTTGGAGAGCTACGGCCAGGAGACCGGTCACAGCATCGTATTCAGCTTGGTTGTTGGTGGCGGCACCTACGCACACTCCATCGATGTGGATCAACTCATGTGAAGGGGAATATATTACCCAAGCTGCAGAGGCCAGATTGGGGGACCAACGGCTTGCACCATCAGCGAAACCGATGTAGCAGAGTGGAACAGGATCCATTTGTGGTCATGCAGAAAAAACAAATATTTAGGTTTTTTGAATTTTTTGTGAAAAACAAAATAAGACTGTACAATAATGGACAGTGGTGTCCATCAGATTTTCTACGGGTAAAATCGCTTGAGGTACAACCCGTTGCATGGGTTGCATAGGGGGTTGCCTTCTGAATCGGTCAGAATGTATGCCCCCTGTCCGAGGCAAGTGTGTATAATGTATGGGCCTTGCCACATGGACACAAACTTTCCTTTTTCGGTTTTTTCATGAGCTTGATCATAGGCAAGGACAAGGTCCCCTTCAGTAAAAGTTCTTGAATGGACATGTTTGTCGATGTGATGTTCCATAATTTTAGGATCGAGGCCAGGCATCTCGGTGTAAGATCGGGCGAAGACATCACGAAACTCTTGGAAGAGTTTCTTATATGCCTGAGTTTCCGCTTGAGTGCATGATGTGCCTAGCGAGATGAGCTTAGGCTTTCTAGGTGTGGTGGAAATGTCGATTTGTATAATAGGGGAAATGTTGGACATGTTCCCCTCTTTGAAGGCATCTGGTGCTGGGATGGGGTCTTTGAACCAATCAACCTTAGTTGGTAGGAAATCTTTCGATTCGACTGATAGCTGGTTTTCTGCGGTGGATGTAGACGCCTCAGGGAGGAAGTATGAGCGATGATGCATATTGTCCCAAGGGTAGTCCGGTGCAATGAGTATTTCTAGAATTTGCTCATCAGTACGAAAGTAATCAGACCATAAATCAATGGGTTCTGGTTTGTATGTGGTTGAAATCATATAGATGGTATTGATTTCTTCCGTAGAAGATGATTTCGGAGGGTAGATCTCCTCGATGAGGGGAGGAGATATCTCTAAGTCGGCATTGTTCATCTCGTATAAGGCTGCTCTATAATCTGGGAGATCAGGGCAGTGGTGTGAATAATGGCCATAAATGCCGCATATCACACAAGGGTGGTTAGTGCGGAGCGTTTTGTCGCGAGGTTGAGGAGGTGGCTTAAGTCTTACCACTGGAATTTCGGTGTCGTCATCCAACATATTCATGTGATCTTGGAGTGCAGGTAATTGTGGACATTGATGAGTGGCATGGCCTACGTCGTCACACAATGAGCACTTAGGGGGAATGCGAATAGTTGGGGAGTTTTTAGCTACCTTGGGGGTTGCTGGGGGAGTGTGAGTTGTGGGTCCAGTGTTATAAGTTGGTGGGCCTCTGCCCCCTGTGTTCCGTAACGGAGGTGGGGCGTTTCTGGACGTTGATGCCATAGTCACTATTGGGGGTGGTCTGTTTTGCAGATGAACGACCGGAGGGGGTGGGTGGTTGGTAGTAAGGATAGATTGTACTGGTTGTAAAATAACAATCGGAGTCGGTGGGGGGCTCGGAGTAGGTAAGTACCATATAGGTATCCCTAATGTTAAACTAGGAAGGTTGAGTGTAGCCATTATTGGCGAACTGACAACTCCGGAAAATGGGAACAAGAACGGGATAGTATGAATTGGCATTGTGCCAATATGAGTAGGCACTATTGGTGTTTTTGGTAGTGACGAAGGCTGCTGTGTGGTGTGCGACAGGGTGCAAAAATCCGATGTTTTTGTTATCGGTAAAGGTGGTGAGATTGATGGAAATGTGGGAGTCATAGGTGACTCGGTGTAGATTCCAGGACCAATTGACAACACAAATGATGTTGGTGCGGTTTGAATGGTTTGTTCAATCATTGGTAGCACATTTTGAGGGGCTGTGAGAGCGTTAGGATCATAATATGTGAGTTGATCAATCTTGATAACGCGTCCTTCATGTGGGAACATCATGAGGTGAAAAACAGATGAAGCCACTGCTTTCATTTTGTACATATAGCTACGTCCAAGAAGGAGGTTGTAGCCGAGTTGGGCATTAATCACTTCAATGTCGATAAGAACTAATTTGCCGCCTAGTTCTACGGGTACGTTCGCGAAGAGGCCTTGTGGTTGAGCTGAGCGTCCGTCGTAAGTTCGTAATGCCATGGTGGAGTGTTGTAAAGCGGGGGAGCCAAGTTTCTGCCACACAAGGGTGGACATAACGCAGGTTGAAGCTCCTTCATCGATGATGCATCGATGCACAACAAGGTTTCGAATGTTTACTGATACTTGGAAAGCCAAATTTGATGGAAATCGAGGTTCGTCTTGGTCTAAGTCAAAATCCATCATGTGTGTGTCGTCAGGGTCTACTCCTCCAATGGCGGATACTAGGAGTTTTCGTTGTGCAGGGCATGTTTCAGTACCTCTAAAGCATACATAGCAGCGGGGGATTGTGCTAGGTCTTCCACGACGTTATAATTGGATGTTGCGTGAGCATTAGGATTGTTGTTAATCCTTCGCAAAGGGATGCGAGGGATTTTAGGTCCTCCATCCAACGGCATATTCAGTGTGCGTAGTGGTTGATCTGGTGGAAGGGAGGTGGATGCGTCAGTGGGAGGAGTTTCTGGGGGTGGGTCGTATTGATTCCTGCGAGTTTGGAGGTTAATGTCATTGGATGACATCATTAATAAATGGTGTGTGCCTGGATCCGTATGCTGATAATCAGTTGCGGCATAGGTGATTTGCTGCTAGGATGCAGCAGATCCTTGTGGGGGATCCATAGGGCGAGTAGTTACTACTCCCTGGTTTGGCAATGGGTTTTGTAATATCATGGGTTGCGGTTGATTAAGTGGAGCTGGCTGTCCAGCGTGGCCCTGGCGTTGGGAATCGTCAGCCCAAAGTTTACATGCTTTCTCTAAATGGGGGCAATTGTGAGTGTAGTGTCCATAGACTCCACATATAGAACATGGATGGTTTGTTCTCAGGTTATTGTTTTTTGGCTGCTTGGGATGACGATTAGGATTTGGGTTAGGAGGAGTAGCATTGTTATTATTTGGAGGATTGGGAGGTGGTGGACCTTGATTATGTTGTTGGTTGTTGCCGCAGTTACGTCCTCTTCCACGGTTTTGTTGTCCACCCTAATTGCATTGGCTATTTTGATGTTGTGGTTGATTGTGTTGTGTGTACACTTGCCCTTGAGTAGTGGGAGGATTTTGGGGTGCCGCAGGTTGGGGAGCGGGTTACGGTGGATAATAAGCTGGTGGGGCTGGAGGTGGTCCAGTTTCCTACTGGGGTTGTTGGTAACCCTGAGCTATTGGAAGTGTTGGGTTAGCTGGTCTAGCTTACTGTGGGTAATACATTGGTTGGGCCGGTAAATGAATTGGGTTCTCGGTGGCCGGTTGGTTATAGTATGTGGGTGGTACATATGTCGATGGCGCTTGCCCATAGAAATGTTGTGGACAAGAGGGTCCATGAGTGTGATGAGTCTGATGCGTTGGAGCGTACGAAGTTGTTGCTCCAGAATTAGATGTAGCCCTAGAGAGGTCTGGCGCATTTATGGTGCTCACCATGCTAAAAGGTTTATTTTTTGCCGTGACTTGGCCGATAATACCATCAGCGGCATGTGATGCCCCCGGAGCGTCACCGCGTGAAGAATCGCCTCGTGGGGCATCTGGGATGATGGTGTAGAGATAGCCTGACTGGGCATAAATCAGGTTGAATTGCTGAGCTTTTAAGATAGCTTCTTCCTCTGACTGGGGTCGTTTGGAAGCTACGTCTTTGGCTATGAGGGGTAGGAGTGATTTAAGAAACCAGTCCAAAAATATATGGTCATCCAGTTTAATCTTAAAGAGGCTACGACGCTTGCGCCACTCATGGATATGGTCGGTGATGTGGGTAGCTATGTTTTGTCTGCAAGACAACAGTATTTCAACTCCTGCATCATAGCGTACAGGTAGCTGAAAAAACTGAAGGAAAGTGGAGGCGAGAGACATAAATGTATGGTGGGTCCCATGTGGTTGTTCGATGTACCACTTGGCTGCAGAGCCAGTGAACATTCGTTGCAACAGTCTTAGTCTAATGGAGTCATCCACTATGGAGTTAGATGAACACCATAGGTGAAATGACATTATGTGGTTTTAGGGATCCTCCCCAGGTTTTCCTTCAAACTTGGGTATGTCCGAGGGGAGCTTTGTAGGCATGGGTGGCCATGTAGGGTTGTGCCTGATAGGATCGTTGGTTAGCCTGGCTAGGTCTGGTAAGTTCAGACTAGACATGTAAGGTAAACTAGCAGATGGGTGTGGCGTAGTGACCGAGACATAACTGTTAATGGTGGCATTATGTAGTGGTCCAGTAGCCCCTAAGGGTATGCTAGGTATTGAAGGTATGTGTCCTCCAACCGTTGTGGTTTGGGATGGGCCAGCGCTCCCAAGTGCAACATGGGTTGCAGAGGGGTTAGGAATAGTGCCAAGAATTCCTGGGATCTGGGTTGTGGTAATGAGAAGTGGTGTGATTCCTATGTTGGGCATACCCATAATAGGAGGTAGTCCTGTGTTGGGCATACCTAAAGGTGGAGTGGCCCCTATATTAGGCATGCCTAAAGGGGTTGTTGTTACCATGGGTGGAACAATAGTAGAAGGGTTTGTGGATGTATCTCCAATAGTACTGGTGAAAAGTGGGTCGTATTGTGATCCAGCCATGAGGTTGGTTGGTGATATTTCAGTAGGGTTTTCGGATTCAGCCTCAGAATCAGATGTGAAGTGAGGCGTGTCAGAATCGGATGACTATGTGTTTGGCCGATGACGTGTCGATTCAAGGGATAAGTCTCTACGTCGATGACGTGTAGAGCCAAGTATACCGAACTGAGGGGGTTCACCCTGAAGACGACGAGATCGTCTTAAATTCTCAATGGTGAGAAATATTTTAAAAAATTTCAGTGTAAGGTGGTGATGTAAAAAACTCGAAACCCTAATGCAACAATGAGTGCAAGAGGGGAGTGAAAAAATAAAGGCTCTCAGGCCAAAAACCAACCTCAAAAAGCACTTATTATAGCAGCTGTGCTATAATAAGTGGAGGGATGCAACAAAATTGGTCAGAATACCAAAAGTCAAACAGTTCCTAGAAAAAAAGGGTGTTACAAGACCAAAGGTGGCTAATCTATCATGCAAACACCTAACTAGAAGTATTGTGAGTCAACAAACGATATCCTCTGCAAGGTGATGAAATCCAAGTCAGACAATATAGAGTGTTGAATCAACGGCTAGATATCCCCCTACCGGGAGGGATACCGGGCAGACAATCCTAAAGAGTGGCAACTAGGATACCCCGTTCATGACACGTTCGGTTGGGTGAATCTGCAGGTTGGTTCTATCGCCACTGTAGACCCTCTTGGGTGTACACCGAGAACTTCGAAAGGTATCCTTCGGTTACTGAATGGATTGCGGTATTCCACTCAGACTTCCGGAACTGGCTACTTCAACCCTCCTAAGGGAGAGGCCTTCCCGATAAATTGGTTGATAACCGTGTCAAAATTATAAGGGATTTTGGTACTGTAGAGGACAACCACTATGTTTCAAATGTAATCATTGAGGGGTGTTATTGGAACACCTATCCCCTCAATTCTACCTAACTACAAAATTCTTTTAAGTGCTCCCCAAGTGGGGTTAAAAGTTTGTTGAGTTTAAGGTAAATTTTAAGGCTCAGTTTAAATTATGTGGCAGAGTGGGTGCAAGTTTGGTATTTAAACTTAAATTGATTTGCCTCGCTTGGGCGATTGATTACAAATGAAAGAAAAGACTCTTCCAGTTTTGCAAAAAATAAAGGCGTTTTTGAAATGTAAATGCTTGAAAAAACTATTCAAAAATAATGGATCTTTGAACTAATTTAAAGGGAAGCAAATAACATAAATATTTCAAGAAATAAATGGATCTCTTAAAAGTTGTTTGGGCAAAGTATTGAGCAAATAAACAGTAAAACCTTGATCTAAATAAATTGCAGAAAATCTTTCTTTCAATTACTGAAAATTTTTAAAAAAACTTTTAATGGAGCATATAAAAATAGTAAAAGATTTAATATGGCTGTAAAAATGCAAAAAAATTAATGCTGTAAAATATGCTAAATTGGCAGAAAATACAACAAAAACTATTTTCAAAAAATTGGTCGAATTCAAAAAAATTGCATCGCAGGTTTCGGCCGCACAGTCGCGATGTGCAGCGCGGGTTTCGGCCGCAAAGCTGCGATGTGCAGCGCGGGTTTCGGTCACACAGTCGCGATGTGCAGCGCGGAAAATGGCCGCGAAGCCGCGATGTGCAGCGCGTAAAATGGCCGCAAAGCCGCAGCGCGGAAAAAAGCCGCTAGGTCGCGATGAGCCACACGACTGTCGGGCGAAAAGCCGCGAGACGAAAGCCGAAAATGGAAATTTTAGGCTGTTAATGGCAATAGAAAGGGACAAGATCTAGAACAGCAATGGATCTGCTGTCTAGGATGGCAAATCTATGAAATAAAATGATTAAAACTAACAAAAACTAAAATCTAAAGCAAAAAACTAAGATCTAAGAATTCGAAGCCAGCGGAGTCGCCAAAAACTGTTGGCTTGGTTTTACAACCAAGCTTTGTGCAATGGAAACTTATCAACAATGTGATAGTAGTTTCAATATTGAAAGCAAAAACAATTATAAATTAAATCTAAATCTAAACTAGCATGTGCATATAACAAATAAAAAAAAATTAAAACGATTCAAGAACAAGAAATAAAAGAATAGGTGTTTTGTATTAAGATACCTCAAATGGTGAGGATTTGTGTTGAGCAACTCCCAAGGTGAGTAGCTCCAAGCTCCAAAGGTCTCTTCTTCAAGATGTTGAAAATGGCCAAAAGTCCCATGAGAGATTTTGACAGCGTGAGGATAGGATGATGGATGGATGGAAAGTGAGGAGCCCCTACCACCTTTTTATAGTTTTTGGTGGTGGGGAATACCATTATGGTTTTGAGGAACCCAATGGTATTGACCAACATGGTTTAGGTACCTTTTCCCTCCTTTTTCCTTTTTTGAATATTTTTAATATTTTTATTCCCTTTTTAATATTTTTGGGAATTCTGGACCCTTTTTGAGGGTTTTTTATGCTTTTTGAGGAAAAATATTCATTTTGAGGGGGAAAAGGGGTGTATTATGGTCTTTTGGTGACCTTTTGATGGCTTTAGAGGCTCAAATGGTGGAAAAGTGGACAAATGGGTCATGTGAATAAGGAAATGAGCTAGTGAGCACTTTTTGGGTGTTAACAATTGCAATATCCTGATATGAGCCAAAGACTATGAGACTTTATCCTCTAGAATTCTTCTCCATTCTTGAACACTAAGCGAAATTTTCAACAAAGCTCCTTTTCTTCTACTAAGTGTTGAAATGTCATTTCTTATTCCTCCATTCTCAGTTGCAAGTCTACAAGTGAGTGGGATATTTCTTTCCTCCCTACTATTGGATTTGCATATTTCCTCTTATCTCATTCTTTTAGAGATTTATTTGATCTCCTATTTTTTTCTTCCCTTAGAAAGAAGGTCAATCCATAAAATGTAGTTATTTAGGTTTCTTCTATGATTTCAATGGCTCACATGATTTGAAGCCAAAGAGGGTTGAATCGCAATGGTAATGGCATGTAGTATGAATATTAATGGAGAGAGAGAGAGATGGGATTATGATTTGAGCTCCTTGAGGGGATAACCTTGGAGAATATATCCATATCCTCGAGAAGAAGCTCATTATTGATGAGAAATCTATCCAACGTAGCAACAATATGTCTCAATCATGTTCTTTTATTTGTCCATATGTGCTTCCTCTTTTTTGGATTGATATCCATTAGGTCCCAATCTTGCTTGAGATCCTCTAGCCTTCCCCTAAATGGATCGTGAATAGAGAAAATTCCTCTCTTTTCCATCACCTCCATGATGAGATTTAAATCTCCATCTATGATACATCACTTATTGGTGATATCATCCTTCATTTCCATTAAGGAATGCCCATATTCCACTTTTTTCCTATAATTGACGATAGCATAGATATTGAAAATTTTGTAATGCTTCCCACTATCTTTGTTTTCCAAATCACTGTAGATCTAATGTTGAGTGATTTTCAAATGAGTTAATATGAAATGGCCATGTATCCACAAGGTGCTTATTCCCCCAAAGGTGCCTCTTAAGCTAACCACTATTCTTATATTTGTTTTCCAAAAAGCTTGCCTTAAGTCTATTGATTTTCTTTTGATTTTGTCTCTTGGATGAGGAGGACAAACAACTTCTCTTCTTTTATCAAATTTTCATTGCTTCCATTTTATTGTTACCTCCCAAGCCTCTAGAAATTCTAGGAGACAACTATCATTTACTTACCTTGGCTTGGTTTGGGAACTCTTCCTTTTCCTCCTTTAGTCAATGCATCATATTTTAGAGTTTTAGTGTCTTGACTACTTCCACTTGTATTGAGAGAGATTTATATAGTAGATTACAGTGTCAAAAAAATTTCGTTCATTGCCACTTCATCCCTTTTTTTCTGATCGGGATTTTGTCCATCCTTCTTGGGTAGCCTTTCCTCTTCTATGTCTTCTTTATCCTAAGTTGATGGGATTTTTTCCTTGTTTTAATTATCCTTAGTTGAATGGAATGTTTCTTTATTATAACTTCATCCTATTGAGTTGATACAAGGATTGAGTCAAGATTATGGGAGAGGGATGGATCCATGGGAGATTCTTTGAGAATAGGATGATCTAAAATGTTAGAGCTACTTGTAGGGAAGAAGGTAACGTTTCTTAGGGGGGTGGAATAAGGGAAAAAATATGAGGGGAGATTACTATCAGAGGGAGGGATTAGAGGGTACAGGTCCTCATCTTCAAATGGAAGCAAATAAAGAGCACTATATTTGTTTAAGGTCGAAGATGACTTACCTTTTGGAAGACCCGAGGAGAAGGATTTGTTTTGCACAAAATTCTTCTTCATGTGTTTCTATTTTTCATCTTCTTTTGGTGGGGTCTGAGCATAGGGTTTATGTTGTAGTCTTTAGTGAAATTCCCATACTCGTGACATACCTTGGATTTGAAAGGAAGTTGCTTATAATCTAGTTTTTGGACATGTTTATAGTTGTCTAAGGAGAGGATAATAGCCTTTAGAATTTGTTTCTCAATATCCACTTCTACTCAAATTATAATACAAGGAGACATGCCAAAATTGGGTTTTTATTTATCAATGTATTTTCCTGATGAATTACAAATTGTTCTGAGATGATATTCATTATAGCAATGTAGAGGAAAATGGGGACTTTTACCCGAATAGGAACCATTGAGGGGACATCAAGTTCGGGATCAAAATTAGGGTTCCAAGGAAATAAGGCCCATTTTTTAAGGTGAGATCTTGGTCCTCCTTATATAGAAAAGCATAAAACCCTCTTCCACAAAAATAATCGGTGAGCTTCCCTTTGATTTAAACTAGTTCTTTTGAACCCAAATCAACATAGATCTAGGAAAGCACCAAATACCAATGAATTGACCTATAAATCCTCTATTTTCCAAATCTATATTGATATGCCTTGATGAAGAGATTAATAGATTGACTTCTAGAAAATGATCCATTTTCTTACAAATTGTGACAATTGTGGTTTGTGAAAAGGTTTTCCTAGCAATTCAACAATTACACAGAAGGGTTCAAATTCATCGGGAGGGGGGGTGACCAACAAGTTGTGTAAGGACTAATAAAGATAGGGGGGGTTACCAACAAGTTGTGTAAGGACTGATCAAGATAGGGTTCCATGTAGAGATAATGCTCAAGCAAATGGATTTGACATTAACAAAATGAGTTAATTTCAATGCTTTGGTCATACTCTTATTGATCAAATGAACCATACAATTATAGGGTTATATTTAGAATTTCCGATCTACGTTCTTATACTTCAATATACATTGAATCCTATCCTTCATGACATGATTATCTCTTTGCAACTCCATTTTGTTGAATGGTATAAGAGGTTATGAATTAATTCTTAATGCAATGTTCCTTATAACATTTATCGAACTCATTTTTTACTTGTGCTCTCCATTGCTATCAAAATCAAGAGTCTTCAATAACTGTGCATTATGTTTTTCAACAAGTTCTTTGAATTTAAGAATGAATATATATATATAGATATGTATGTATATGTATATGAGTATATATATATATCTAGTTGTTATGTGTGGTTCATAATACCACAAAAGTCAATGTATATAAACTCTAATACTAACTTCACACACCGCACCTTAACCTTAGAGAATTTCTTGCATGTTTTCTCGCCCAAGATAAAATCTTCATAGAGCTCTGAAGGCTTGTTTATTAGGAGTAACACATGAACCATATTAATATTGTGCAATAAATGTAAACCTTAAAAATGTATATGTTCATGCCTTAAGTACCATAGGTTACTTTGGTCAACTAATACTACCATTATGGATTCTTGGTCGACCCTTGGAATCTAGTCAAACCATATCATCATCTTCATAGGCTCGTGCTACGACCTTATAATTATTTATTTTGTCTCTTAAAAACATTTTCCACCATCAAAGTCAAATTTCATCTAAGTTATTCAACTAATTCACAAAAACTATAATCTCTTCAAACCAAAAATATAGAGAACTTCTTGACATATTTTGTGCATCTGTAGTGCGCAACAAAATAGGTACATCATATTTTCCTACAATCTCTAATGTCATGTCATTGCCAAAATTGATGTCTCCAAGATTTACATATTCAAACTTATCATATCAATTTTCCATTCTAGTTATGTGTCTAGTTGGGCCACATTCTCTATACCAAGCATCTTTGTCAATTTTAATATTCAGGATACAAGTGGTGTAATCAACACACATTTACCTTATGCTTCTAAGAATTCTTCTCTATCATATTTTTTGAATGTTTTTTTCTTGTGATTGTTTTTTGTTACACTTCAAATAACCATGCACATAATGCTCCTTCTTATGGAAATAACAACATATGACATCTTTCCTCTATGGATTTTTCTTTCTCTCTTTAGAAATAGTTTAAATAAATTCATTCCCTTCCTTCATAGATACTTGTATTACATGTTCTTCATTTAAACTCTTCTATTTGACTATATTTAAGAATTGTTCTCTTTAAAAACATGCCACCAACCTCATCAAGTGTCAATCTTGTCACTTTAATTTTTAGTGACATATAGACAGGTCACAAAAGGTTGAAAAAAATAGTTAGTCCATTGATGGTTAACTACAAGATCCTTGGCATCTATTTTTTCATTAGCAACACCAATTTAATTTAATTGCACATAAATTGTTTATGTGTTACATAATTATTGTAACTCTCACCATTATTCATCATCAAGGCACAACATTTATTTTGTTGAAGGTCTCATGCATATTCTACATGGTATTCCAAATCTTCTATAAACTATTTAGACTCGTAATATGTGAAATAATGTGATAAAATACAATAAAATCGATAATGCACCATGAATATCCATAATATGCTTTAAAATTAACCAATTCAACATCTTTAGTGAGATTTGTCTTCTTGCCCTCCACAATATTACATTTAATGGCTCACTATCTCAAACCATACGCTAGAAAATAAGACACCCCTATATAATATAGTAGGGGATGGGCCTTTAAGCACCCCACCCCCATTCATCCATTAGTTAGTTAGTTCCTACCTATAGTTTGGTAGGATGCTCACACCAAATCAAGGGGAAATTAGTTCAAGGTAAGCTACTAGTTATGGAACCAGAGTTGTCACTTAAATATCTACCGCCGCTTATGGACCTTAGACAAAAACACTAACAACTTTGTTTCTCATACAAATATATTTCACTTAAAAACCTAGGGCTCATAAAATACAAATTCATTAACATATCTTATACATTTTTTCATGATACTACAATATAGTATGATCATTGTCCTAAATAGTGATATATTGACTTCTATCAATAATCAAATAGTTTGTTGATCAAATTTCTCTACATCTTTGACCATCCTCCATATTGGCTTCTTGGATTTGAATTTATGTTTTTAGGATTGGTTACATTGGCTTCTTGCAATTTAGTGATCAACTTTAATTTATTTTGGATAAAATATTAATTTTACTATTAATATAATAATATTACATCATATTTATACCCAAAAAAGGTAAGCCACGACCACAATAAACGCATTAAACACTAGAGAAACTCAAAATTGGGTTGGATATTTACCAAAATCCCTATGAGTTATTCATGTCATTAAATGAAGTATTGTATTTATCAAAAATAAATATAATTTCATAGAGAGAAAATTGAATCATAAGACCCTTGAGTAAGATTAAACATAGAAATATAATGTAGTAGCAAGCATGAGAGTAGCATAAAGTGGAAGCTTATATCAATTATTATGGGTTGGTCCCAACTATCTCTCATAGCCTTAGTCTCCACAATAATCAGTTCCCAAGAATTATTATCATATCAATGTGGCTTAGTCATTTCCAAAATAAATGGAGCTAAAGTATAGTTTACAAGGGAAGGAAGCCAAATGGGGCCACATCCCTACCTTTTCCTTACAACATGGCTAGCCCTATGAAGTGGATTACCCTTTTTTCTCTATGACTAACTAGAATGAGTTGACCATTACGGGGAAACATTAGTTGTCTATGTAATCAATACATAGGGGACACAACCTAATAAAAAAGCAAGTATTGTAGATGATTCATGTCTTCCTAGATGATCTTATCCTAAGCAATGATTTGCAAGTAAAAACTTGCACATAGTAGTCAGTTGCAAACCATGTGAAAGCATGATAAGGATCCTTATTAAATATAACTCTATTATATTTCTTCGATAGAAAGAAAACTATCACCACCACTTAGGGATAGATTTGTTTATAATTGCTCTTAGAGTAACCGTATAATCTCCAATCTCCCACCATTGTTTCCACAAGAATCATTTAGGATTTGAGCAGGAGGCCTTTTATAGAGATAATGCCCCAACTTCATTGTTTGTGGTAGTCCCAAGCCCCAAAGCATATTGTACTTCTTAGTTTCCATCATAGTCGATGATGACTCCCTCCACACCTACCACCTCTAAATAATTATTATTATTATTATTTTAAATTTATATATTAATACTAATAACAATATTTTAAAATGATGTGGAAGTGATGCTTTTTGTTTTATCATCATTTTTGTGATGTATAATGATGCCATAATGACTTAGAACAACATTATCATGATTCTTTAGTGAAATTATTTTGATGATGAAACAATGCTATGACACAAGACAATGTGTGTTTTAATTTAGTGTCGTGACACTTGACAAAAAACAATTCTAGGTCGATGCAAACTTTAAAAAAGAAAATAAAAATAAATGATGCAATATGAATTCTTGCATCGAATTCATTGTCCATTTCTCTTATAATTTGAAAAAGAATGGGGTTGGTGTTCCTCATTTCATTTTCACATGATGGTGTGGGGAAAAGCTTCTTAGAGTTGTAAGGGACTTGTTGGGGAACTTATCAAGAGTAAGAAAAGATATTTGTGGGGCTTCATCGGATCTGTTGGATTCACAAATAATGTTTTCGTCATTGGCCCCCTTTTTATTATTAAATTTGCATATTTGAGCAAAAATGTGATGTGGGTTTTGAAGATGGGATTTGGGTCTTGGATTTTAGAGGTAGTTTTTGTAAATGGGTCTTGGGTTTTAGAGATGGGTTTTGGGTTTTATTCCTCTCCCTCATATTCCTCTCTTCATCTCCACTTTCTCTCCTTCAAATCATTCTCCCTCTTCCTCTTCCCCTCTTCCACTCTTCTTTTTCTCCACCCCTCCTCTCCTCTCCTTTGAATATTAATCTTTTTTCTCCTCTTCCTTTCCTTCAAATCCTTCTCCCTCTTATTGTCCTTCAACTCCCTCTCCCTCTTTCTCTTCCCCTCTTCCACACTTATTTTCTTCCCCCATACTATCCTCTTCTTTAATTTGAATTCCTTCTCTCTTCCTCTTCTTGTCTTCCTCTTATTCTCTTCATCTCCCTCTTCCTCTTCTTATCTTTCTCTTATTCTCTTCATATCCCTCTTCCTCTCCTTCTACTCCTTCTTCATCTTCCTCTTCCCCTCCTCTATTTTTTCCCTTCTCCTCTCCCTCATAATCTTTTTCTTCCCCCTTTTATTTGTTTTCTTCTCACTCTTTCCCCTCCCCCTATTCATTTTCCTCTCTTTCATATCCCTCATTCCTCTCTTCCTTTGCTCTTCCTCTTCCACCGTAGTCCCATAATTTCCCTAAGTTATATTAGAGAGTCACCTACCACTACAGTCAATTCAATTTTAAATAAGTTTTCTTAATGTTTTTTTCATTTAGTAAAAGGAGCATGTCAAGGATGAAATCATTACATGTTTGTCATTGTGTTTACATATAGTTTCTACACTTATATACACTGCCCTTCCTCCCTTATTAAGGCATGCTCATCTCTTTTTCTCTTAGAAAAAACCCAATTAACAAATATAGGAATTGAGTTATGTGCATAAGCCAAAAATATTTTGAATTACATTTAGTTCACATACATGGCCTTAAGTTGAAATAATAAGGTTGAGATGAGTATTGTGACACAACAATGGCACATGGTTTTTCCTTTGCTTGGCTCATTTAGTTTACATGTAACAAGACAACTTGTGGTTTCAAAGTTAATTAGAATGAAGAGATGACCCAACATTGTTTATCTCTCAATAATTTGGGATTTCTCAATTTGTTTCATTCATTTGGCATAGACATGATGAGCCAACATTTAGGAGCGAACCCAAAAAAATGATAATGAGTAAAAATACAAGTGGATGATTACATAAGGAGAGATGTTTTTTACAATATTACCATTTGTAGGTGATTTAATTTGAGCACACACAAGCAATCCAATTTGTGCATGAGACAAACACAAATAATAATCTAAAGCCTCTTAGGAAATTGGGGTTTATGAATCAAATATAATGATGAGAGGAGGCGACATCATTAACCTATAAAATAAGTGTGACACAAATGCAATGCATGTTAACCTATGCTATTTGAAAATAATGTTTGTGCTTTATTGTTATGAGGTCATCTGATGACCATCCAAATCCACATTGACATTTTCAAATGATTAAAGAACCATGACCATTTTATATAAACTTGGGAATGCGTGGAAAAATAATGGGTATCTAAATCTAAGAGAGAGTTGTACAAGGGATTGTGTCCTTAGTTCCTTGTAACCCTTTATTTTTATCCTCATCAAAATTGAAAGGAAGCGATAAAGTGATGTAGCATTTAAAGTTAAGGGATGCAATGAAAAAGGGTTGTAGCATCTAAATTGTTCATCCCAATAGTGCTCTATTTCCCTAGGCCCCTAGGTCCAACTTCACATGATAGGATTGATTTTTTGATAGCCCAAATTTATCCACCATTTCCATATTACAGTGCCTTCTCTATAACCACAAATATCAATAGGAATTACTTCCTATATAGAGATGTTGAATTCAATAAACTCACCATAAAACATGAGAAGAGGTAGTTTGTATTTTTTTGTAAATTGAAGTTTGACATGCCTAAATATATTTGAGCCTATACTCCATACTTTAAGGAGAAAAATGAAAATGACATTTTGCATGGCATAGATATGTTGAACTTCAAAACTATCAAATCCATAGGTACTCAAGATATGAGAAACTTTGGCCATAGTACATAGTATTTGGTTAATTACATTATTTTTATATAAATTGAATACATACTCAAAATTCCCTGGGATAAAGAAAACCTCACTAAAATCAACCTGAAATTATGAATGGAGAGATGTCATAGTGTAGTTTTACAGGAAACATAGCTTAAAGATTGAACAACTTTCTCGATATAGGAAAAGTTAGGAATACGTGTATAATAAGACACCTATTGCAGAACATAAAGAAAATAGTTTCCATACTTGAGTATAAACAACTTTCATTAGTGACCTTGGATAAATTTGAAACTACCACTCCAACATGTTCATTTAATAGGAGGTTAAGGCAATTCATTTGATTAAGCAATGCTAACTAGTAATGTTAATATGTTGTTCGTCACTTTAACTCCTTGGCGAACCAATAATGGTAGAGGTTAGTCTCCACCTCTCTGCCTATGTTGATATTATGCATGTATATTTTTAATGTTCATGTCAAATTATGCATATATTTTATTCCATGGTTTTTATGTACTTAACTTAGTAGTGTTTCATTGTAATACATCTAAAATTCATATGGCTTCTAATGGAGATTCCTTAGATGGTGATTCTAGACGTAGGGAAAGAGAGGGAATATGAGAGAAGAAAAGGAAAAAATAAAAAAAGGGACTTAGTGAGTTGAATTACATACTTATGATTGTTATATAATATTGAAAAATATATATTTATTTTATGAAGAGTTTCATTTATAATTCTAATCATTACTTATTGTACTCTAATTTATGTTATAAAAAAAGCTTGATAAAAAAACACACATTTTCTAAAGACTATAACCAAAAAGGAGAGACGACACCTAGATATGGATTTCTTGTATTCGACGCAACAAGGAGAAAGCTCCATAGGTCCTAGTTGTAGGGTATATAAGCATTGTACAATTTATCCTACATTTTTCAGAGAAATTTAGAATGTAATTGAATCCAATATGCTACAGTTTTCATGTCACTTATTCATTCTATGATGTGTATAATAATGTTTGAGAATAGAGTGCAAAGATTGGGATGAACAGAGACAAAAATCAATTTCACCAATAGAGGATAGAGAAAATCCCTTCAATGATGCGATATCCAAGTTATTGATGAAGGAAATATTTTAAAATTTGGTAGTGGTACAATTGTCCATAGTCAAATTTTTGGTATAGCCATGAGGGAATGGTTGAAAGAATACCACAAAAAGTAGGCATAAATAAGTAGTGATAATAAGCAAAGAGCATTACAACACCTACATACAAGGTTCCCAAATTCACAATTTAATCAAGAAAAATTTTAAGAAGCCCCCCTAAATTTCTATGTATAATAAGTGGGTGAATCCCCATGATATGTAGGAAAATATGAAGGCTACATACAGAGCTAATAGAAGAGTAATGAGGTAGATTGGATTGAATCTAGGACTACTTTTACAAATACAATAAAAAAATTTCCAGGCTTCAAGCAAAGACTGCATTATTTTCTAAGGTTTCTACAAACTACTGGCAACATGCAAGTTGAAATCAAGTTTCTACAAACTACTACAAAAATACTTTGAGAACCATAAAATTCAATAAACAAAAAAAGTAACATATCAAAATACCTGACAATGTCCAAAGCAAAAGAAGAAACAAAGACAATGGGATTCTAGGTTGCTCCAGCCATGGCTTGTCCCAAAAGGGAGAACACAAACACAAGTATAAACAAAATGGAAATGGTTATAAGTAGCGCCATGGCCCCCTACACACCCAAATACATGGGTATGAACGAAGGCCCAACCCCCAAGCATGATGCCCCAAACACCCACAAAATATTTATTGTCGCATCATTAATCACGTGCTCCACAATCCCCGTGTTTCTTGTGGAAGCTTTGGTTATGAGGTGATGGGATTCTAAACTCTTCTAGATGCAAATGGGTCGCTATAAGACATGATAGTAAATATCGATTTCCCTTCTCATGTGGACTTTAAGAAACTTTCCAAATGAGATTCAACCCATAAAATACAGATCAATGTAACTCCAAACAATAGAGGGTGAAATAGCCCCTAGAAATTGCCATTTATGGAAATTGGGGGAAAATGGGAGCTTCCTAGCAATTTTTTTGGGTGAACAGAGGTTTAAATCGATTTTTAGAGGGGTGAAATTGTTATATCTTGGATCCCCTTTCTAAATTTAATGGGAATAACCTCATATTCATTAAAAATAAATAAATAAAATGTGGGCTAATCATGCATAACGTGTGTTTAATAAAAAATTAGCCCATAAAAAATTTAAAACCCCTAAATTTATCCCATGGGCTAAGATTAGCCCCTAAAATTTTCCATGAATTTAATGATAAATGCACCCTTCATATATTCTTAGAAACTATAAAGAGGAGAGACTATATTATATGAATTATGCTTAAATTAGTCTTCAATGTAAGTCTCATTCATGTCTCTAGTCCTTCACCTTTTATATTCCATGATTCAATTTTATAGGTGACTTTGTTTTCTATTGTTTTGAAGAATTTAGTAGGAACATCTCTGTTATGCTACCATTTTTTTTTCATATGTAGATTCCACCATGTTGTTTTCTTTGAATTGTTTACTTTCAAAAGCCAATGGCCTCCCTTCTTGCATCAACACTACTCCAATTCCTTGTCTCGATGCATCACATTCGACTATGCATGTTATACTAAAGCCAGGTGTTGCTAATATTGGTTTAGAAGACATATCATCCTTTAAAAGTGAGAATGCCAAGGTAGATTCTTCATTCCATACAATGAATTTTTCTTCAAGAGAGATGTGAGTGGACTTGCAATGCATGCATAATTCTTAACAAATTTCCTGTAATATCTTGTAAGATCCAAAAATACTCTAAGACTATTGATTTTCTTAGGATATGTCATTTTGTGATAGCTTCAATATTTTGAGGATCTAACTTGACCCCTTCTCTTGAAACAATATGACCCAAGTACTCTACTTCTTGTTTCCCAAAAGCACATTTGGATATTTTTGCATACAATTGATTGTTCTCGATAATTTACAGGACTTTATTCACATGTTTAATGTGTTCTTTCCATGGTTTTCTATAGAAAAGTATGTCATTAAAGAAAACCATCAGATATTTCCCAAGATAAGGTCAAAAAATTGTGTTCATAAGGCTTTGAAAAGTAGGAGCATTAGTTAATCCAAAATGCATCACCAAGAACTCATAGTGCCCTTCATGTGTTCTAAAAGTTGTTTTGGGACAACCTTCTTATCTTAATATGATTTTATGGTATCCTGGTTTTAGATCTAATTTTCTGAAGTAAGCCACTCCATGAAGCTCATCTAATAGCTCATCAATATTTGGAATGGGAAATTTATCCTTGATGGTGATTTTGTTTAGATCTCTGTAATCAAGGAACATTCTCCAAGCATTATCTTTTCTTCTAACCATCACCACTGGTGTTGAAAAGGAACTCCTACTTGGTTGAATAATACATGCATCCAACATGTCTTGTATAATTTTCTCAATCTCTCCTTTTTGTTGATGTGGATATCTATAAGTCCTTTTATTAGGAGAACTACTTCTGGGAATGAGTTTAATTTGATGTTCATGGTCTCTGGATGGAGGTAGTCCTTTAGAAATATCTTGGAAGATTATATGGTGCTTTTCCAAGGTACATTTTAAGTCATCTAGAATATTGTCATCTTCATGCTTCACTTCCATAGAGTAAATTCTAGCAATAACTCCACAACAACCCCTTTTTAGGATATTTTCCATTCTATGAGAGATGATGATATGAGAGGGTGGAGATTTTAATCCTTTCATTTCATATTGAATTCCTTCCAATTCAAATTTCATGAATAATTCATTATAGTTTTTAGAAACTATACACAAGGTTCTCAACCATTGAATCCCTAGAATAACATCTACTCATCCATTGGGGATAGAATACATGGGGATTGATAGATTACAATATCCCATACTAATTTTAATGTTATGGCATTTCCCTTCACAATCAAGGCTTCCTCCATTAGCAACCAATATTGAAAATTTGACACCAGATACACAAAACAATTGAGATGCTCTGCTAAATTTTCATCAATGAAATTATGTGTACTACCTGAATAGATTAGTACTATAACCCTTTGCTTATTAATGAAACCTACAATATTGAGGTTTTGAGGTTTTGAGGTATTGACACACCTTCCAAGGCATGAACTGATATTTTGCATCAATCTGGGTTTATGTCGTGTAAAATTTCTATATCTTTTTCTTTTTGTTGTAGGTTCAGAAGTCCTTCCTCACCCATTTGTGTTGATGCATCTATTTTCTCCTCCTCATTATTCTCCAAAGTAAACAATTATGTTTCTTGAAATTTATTCCCTTTATACCATTTACTATTACAACCAAAACATAGTACTTTTGCTCTTCTTTCATCTATTTATTTTGTGATATTCGAGTAGCTTGAGGTAGTGTTTCCTTATGAGGCAAAATTTTGTCTCTGGTTCCTGCATATGTTCCAATTGTCGAATTTTGTGTAGCCTTATTTTTTGCTTGTATATGGAAAGAATAATGCATAGCTTTCATAACATTTTCAAGTTGTTTTACGAAAATCTCATGTTTAATGTCTTCTTTTAGTCCACCCATGTAATCTTCTAACAAATGACGGTCACTTACATTGTTTACCCTTGTGGAAAATACTTGAAATTATGAATTATAATCTTCCACATCACCCAAAATTTGCTTGATTCTTGTCAGCTGACAAAAGTAATCTCGTTCCCAAATCTTACCACATCCAGCTTCTAAGTCTCTTCTAACTAAATTCCAACTATAATGATAAGAAGGGGGATTCCTTTTAACTATTCATTGATACCATTAATAAGGTTTTATCTCAAAATACAATGTAGCTAAGGAAATCCTTCGCTTATCATCAATGATATTATGAAACTCAATTAATTGCTATATTTGGTTCACCCATGTAAACACATATGTTCCATCAAACTTTCTTAATTCAACCTTGGGATTGAAGTAGTTCCTTGGTCCTAAATTGAACCCATGATGATGTGGATTATCAATTTTTGGGGCCTTGAACCTCTTATTCTCCAATTTTTTTTCGCAATTTTCTTAGGTTATGACTAGTATAAGTCCATCTTGTTCTCCTTATCATCTTCTGGAGGTGTTGAATTTTGGTTAAGCAAGTTGGTTATATTTTTCAACTAGGAACTCAATGTTTGAAATTCATCTTGAATTTCACTTTTGAATGTTTCGAATATATTTTGCATATACCCTTGGAATGTTTGGAATTCATCTTTATTTACCACATCCATGATGTGCTCCTTTTTAGCATTGTATTTTCAAATTTATTTGATCTATTGGTAAGATTGTTCATCAAAAAGTGTAAATTCTCATGTTCTTCTTGTGTTATGGATGAGCCTTTTGGAGGTTTAATGGATGTAGAATTTATTGTTACACATTTTTCCATTTGATCCCAATGATAATTTTCTATCTTTCCTCTCTATTTACTCCTTATCACACCTTTTGAATCACCCAAAAACAGATATTCCATTAAAAAATCATGCAAGTTTCAAGTTAACATACCTTTAAAAACCCTAGTTTGGAGAGTATCTTGTTGGTCGGCCTTCCAATTGAGGTAACTCTTTTATTTCAGCTACTACGAGTCTTTTTTTTTGTAGTAGCCTGATATGTCTTCCCTGCAATGCAACGAGTATGACCTAATTTTGATGTACCAAGAAAACGTTATGGTAACCTTACCAAAACTTGTTATGTTTATCCTTTTCAAGATAACAAAAGTGTACAGCCTGCCACATGTCTAATTTTTAGATGTGATTATTAAAATTGTACCATGAAAACTATGGTCTGTCTAATATTATATGCTACAAGTCTCACTCAATTTGGATCATTCAAGGTTCAGATATAACAAGTTTTCCCTAAACACATATCTGAGACAAATTTTTGGACTAGTAAAAAACCCTAACTTCCACATGGTATAACTCTGCACCTGTAATGAATCAAGACTTAAAAATCATACCATGGATAGTTCACTATGTCCTCTATGGACCCTCCAAGTTTTGTTGTTGAAACATCTCAAAAACAATTTATAGAAAAAATTCCAAGATGACTCGCTTTGGAAGCGTCCAAGCTCTGATACCAAATGTTATGCACCAAATTCCCCAAAATAGCATAATATAACCAAGAAAGAATAATCCACGCCTTAAAAATGAATAAAATAGATGAATAGCAAGCCTCTTCAAAGGGGCAATCTTCTTATACAATGTACTAAATATAAAATTCAAGATTATATGAATGTGAATCTCCTTTATTATATATAGGAAATGAAGTGGTCATTATGTAACCTAATAGTGAGTCGACCTAACTATAACTAATATAACACTAATAAATGATTGTTAGGGCCTTAACAATCTCAACTCTTGTTGATCAAGACATAAACCATAAGAAAAGACCATCTGGTGTTGACAAAGTTGTATTTGAAAGAAGCTTGAATGATTTGAAAGAGGTCTAGAGAATTGTTGAAGAAAAGAAAGAACAAGAAGTGGCCTTTGAGACACCACAACAAAAATCCACAAAGGTAATAAATAATATATGTTTGAAGTTATTGATTTTGATAAGCTCGTAGTTATTTATTTGATATTTTTTTTGTTATCTCTATGTGATGTAATTTTCTAATACCACTGACCTACTTTGTGGTCATAAACAATCAACTAATCTTATATTTTCTTATGTATAGGCACGAATGGATACAAAGAATGTAATTGTTACAATTCTTTAGGTCAAACTGAGAAGTTCGTAATTAGACGGTGATTTATAAGTTTGGCAATATAATCTCATTTTTATGTTAATATACTAGTTTAATATATATGATTATTAAATATGGTTTTCTCTTATTGCATACAATTAAATAATTATAGTCGTAAGCACACTATGAAAGAACTAAAGTGTGCCTTCTATGTAATGCATTTATGTATACATAGTTTTTATTCTCAATTCATTGAATGTTAGTTGTTAGTGCATATTTGTATACATGGTTTTTGCTCTTGAGATAAGTACATTGTGAAATGGACTTATACTAATCATTAATCCTATCAATATTTAAATATTATAATAATTATAGTAATTAAATTAATAACAATAGTTAAATAATAAATAATAGCCAATTTAATAAAAATAATAAAATAATTGATAACAATAAAATTAATAATATTAAATAATTAATAACAATCAAATTAATATAAATAATAAATTATTATTAATGCAATTTTCTTGCTAAAACAACGTGATTGCGATGCTAAAAAAATAATGTGACATTAATGCAATGCAATTTCAAAAGAAGAAGTCTAAACGTGCGACGATTTTGATTTCTGGCAAAATTTTGATCAGAATTTGAGGATTTTTTTTTTAATTTGGATTTTGTGTTATTCAAATCGTGTTTCTGAATGTATAAATGAATTTAATGGCCTTGAATACCCCAAGGCATCTGACTAAGCAATCTTAACACTTATTTCTGAGAATTTAAAAAATTCTTTCCAGAATATCGCTGCCCACCTCCCGGAGGTTATCACCAGCCCAATGCTCAAAATGAAGTGTACCATTTAAAGAATCAAGAGCACGTTTCGAGAGTGAGTCAGCTTGATCATTATCAGCACAAGGAATATGCAAAAACTAGACAGCAAGAAAATGAGAAAGTAGAAAACGAATCAGTTGCTGCCACGGAGAGAGAGCCAAGATGTTTATTTGCCCCACCAGGTTAATCCAATTGATGACCACCTAAGAATCTCCAGCTATCTGCCTCAGATCTAGATTCCGAACATTCGCAAAATGCGGGATGAGCCAAAGGGCACAAAGTTCCGCTTTAGTATTAGTCCCTGCTCCAAAATTCATCCACAATTTAAAATAATATCCATGGTTTAATGTGATGATCCCTCCCGCACCACACCGCATGCCAGACCCCTGAGAGGCCCCATCAAAAAGACCAAAAAAAGCCGAAAACAGAATGGAAGGAGCCCTACTAATGTGTTGAGACTTAACCACATCTTCAGCCACTGAACCCCCCATCTCCGCCCATGCAAGAAAAGCCTTCCTTGCCACCCAACTCGGCTGCAAATGAATGTCCTCAGATATTGAAAGGTTCCTAGCCTTCCAAAGCCCCTAAAGCACATAACAAAAAATTTCAACTGAATATCTATTGCATTTATAGCAGCTCAGCAGCACATCGCACATCTAGGTAACTTTGAAGCCTTGTTTTTAAATTGTTTTCGACGTAAAATCAATGCGAGTAATAGCATGTGAGTAATGATAATGATAATGGTGGGGTCGTGGTGAAGACGAAGCTTTGTTTCGTTTGATGACGTGGGCAAAGAATAAGTCAAGCTTGAGTGTGATGCACTCCATTTTTCCATTTGTGACACGTCGGTCTTTAGAAAGCGTGTGAAGGCGGGTTGACTTTCAACCTTTTAGTGCCCTTTACTCAACCGTCAACCTTTTCCATATAACACGTAGCTACCATTTGTTTCCAAATTCAGCAAAAAGCACAACTTGAGAATTTGTTTGACAAGTAAATGGAGGAACCCAATTGAACAAAAACCACATCTTGAGAATTTGTCGCCAAAATGGAGGAACCCAATTGAGCTAAAAACACAACTTGATGTTGAAAATGACGTTGAGGTCACAACCAACCAACCAACAATCCATGGACTGAACCATGCCTAGGAATTATAAAACCCTTTAAATTAGCATGGACCCTACTCACTGTAACATGACCTTTCCAAACCTATGGGTAATAGATTCATGAAAAGGCACAAAAGAACTCTAAATGAACCGCTTCACTCTTAGTAGTTCAAAATTTGAAACTCACATATAGCAAGTGGATACATGACATATGCATAAAAAGCAACCCAATTGTGTGAGTGACAACTCCAAGGGATAATGACATTCTGGTGTCACTACTCCCACTGAAATGTGTCATAAAATTATCATATTTTCTCACATACACAATTATTTTCTCACATACGCAATTTAGGGCCAATAAAATTCTTGTGAGGGAACATTTTTGGAATGAGTGGTATCCTCTTTGTCTCTAGTTTCATAATGATGGAGAAACATTCTTTGTATATCGTTTCATAATGATGAAGAAACATTTTTTATTGATGTTTTCAACATTATATTTCACAATTTTATATTGATTGGAATTCAAATTTTGATGGTGCAAATATGTAACATTAATATTTATAATGTATTAGCAACATGGAAGAATGAAGAAGAAACATTTTTCATTAATATTGCCAAGATTATATTTCAATTTTCCATTGATTGGAATTCAAGTTTTAATGGTGTAAATATGTAACATAACATTTATAATATATTGGCAACATGGAAGTGAATCATTGATATTTATAATGTATTAGCAACAAGGAAGAATGATGAAGAAACATTCTTCATTAATGTTGTCAAGATTATATTTCAATTTTCCATTGATTGGCATTCAAGTTTTGATGGTGCAAATATGTAACATAACATTTATAATATATTGGCAACATGGAAGTGAATCATTGGAGAGGGATAAAGTGTTTTTTTTTTCAAATTTACTTTGATTGGAATTCAAATTTTGATGGTGCAAATATGTAAAATAACTTTTATAATGTATTAGCAACATGGAAGTGAATCATTGGAGAGATAAAGTGTTTTTTAATTATGTTAAAGTTTTGATTTGATGTTATTAGTATTTATTTTTAAGTTCTATTAAATATTATGAAAAAAAAATCAAGTCTTGTAATTTTAATTGGTTTTTACATCAAGAATGATTTTTATCCACTTTTTGGTAGTTTTATGTATTTTTGCAAGTTTTGTTGAGAATATTGAAGTGATGGGTTCTCTATCCAGAACTTTGCACATTTGTAAAGTTCGGAATAGAAAACCTAACACTTCAATGTTCGAAGCAAAATTGATGCCTATCAAAAGACCTCTTAAAGGTGCTTTCCAAGGATGCATAAGGCTTGTCATCCTATGTTGCACATTGCTTTCAATCATACGCTCTTTTCGAAACATTATGCACCCTGTAGTAGAGCACTTATTGTTGTATAGGCTAGGATATATATCATTTGATTTGTCAATTGGGTTTAGCCCAAGTGGTTGTGGAATGGAGTGTTACCCTCCCCACATAGATTCTATTCATGTAAGTGACATGTTGAGCTCATAATCAGTATATTGTTGTAAAAGGTTTGAGCCAGGTTGTTGACGTATCCTGCTTCTCTAGAGAATATATTGTCATCCTTGAAATGAGGAGAAGTACCCGAAGGTTTTCCCCAAGATACTTACCTAGAAAAAAGTATATATTGTTTAATGTGAAGTTCCTTTATATTGATAAGTATATATCTCAGCCTATACAACATTAGTTGCTCTATTGTACAGTGCATATTGATTCTCCACTTTATTGGTACATAGGATTTTGTCTCATAAATAGTAAAAGTAGATCCATAGTTAGAAGGGATGCATGGCATTTCTTTGTCAACCAAAATTTTAGATGAGCACAAGTTCTTCATTCACAATTTTCTGAAATTTAAATTATGTTTTATTTCCAGACTATTTGACAACACAATGGAAAAAGAAAATATACAGCTTGGAAAAGTGGGTTAGTCAAATATAGCCAAAAATAATTCCATATCAATGAGCATGGCCCCCATCTCATTAATTCATGGAATGCAATAGATCTCTAGAGCATTGAACTTTGGTTGACATTCATGTCAAAGAGGATTTAGTATCCACGTGTCAATTTGAGGAAGTACATAAAACTATGTGTGCAAGTCCCTAATCTCATCTAGTCATGGTACGTCAAAGTTGATGTCAAAGAGGTGGTTGGATATGATAACATTTTTCCATTTTGAAGAAGTATATCAAAATATGTATGCAAGTCTTGAAAGTGCACAAGACCCACCAAGCAATGGTACTTCAAGGGCACAAGACCCAACACGTAGTGGTTCTTAAGTGTGCAAGTCCCACTATGCTGAGCAACTAGTGTGCACATGACCCACAAGTCATGATACCTCAGTTGCGCAAATCAAGACAAGTGGCACATGCTTGAGTAAGCTTGACCGTGAAGAAAGGAAGAAGGGATGTTATCATCTAACTTGTGGACATATTGTATGAACAAGTTGAGTATAAATAAGAAGCATAGTTAGTGAGTGTAAAGTAAGCTTGAAGATGAACAAGAGATAGTATTATGAATTGGAAAGCTTTGAATTATTGGGGTATCCATGGCTTGATGATCTGGAACAGCATGATCTAGAAAAAATCCAAATGCGTAAGAATAGAAGAGCAGTACAACACATGATGATATAGTATATCAAACAAATGCGTAAGAACACAAGAGCGGTATAGTAGATGATGCGCCGAATCGAATGAATATGCAGTTGTGCAGAAACACAACAGTATGTTGAACAACGCGCAAATTGCAGAAGCATATGAAATATGAGAACCAGTGTGCAATACTGGAGTAGAGACGTGAAGTAAGAGAAGAACTGATGATAAAGTACAATAGTTGCATAGAGAAGAGCATATATCAAGTGCTCTAAAAGGAAAGTAATGCAGCAATCCTAAGGTGTGCCCAGATCAGTGGATAACAAGAAGAACTTTTACAGTTATATCAGGGTGGTGGGAATGGGAAAGGACAGGGAGTTGGAGCTTCCTTCAGGTTGGAGCCTGCAAATCAGGGGGTTCGATGCCTCCTTCCAATTGGTGTTGGTAAATGAGGGAGTTGGTGCTTCCTTCAGGTTAAAGCCTGTAAATCAGGGGGTTGGAGCCTCTTTCTAGTCGGTGCTAGAGAATCTTGGAATTTGGTGCTTTTTATGAATGTAATATTTATTATATAAGAAAGCATTATGTGGTTTTCTCCCATTTGATTTTCCACGCTAAATCTTTGTGTTTTGTGTCTTATGCATGTGGTGATAAATGACATTATTTATAATGAATACATAATATAAGTATTGTTTTAATTTGGTAGAATTGAAAATTGTGTAAACTACACTTAATACTGATTCACCCCCCCTCTCAGTATTAATAAGATTTCCAACATAGATAAGGTCATGAACTTTGCTTCTGCAAAATCATTATCTCCACGTGTAGGGTTACCATAAAAATGGGGCATTCTATTACTTTATTTGTCTTATGTTTTTTTAGGATTTTGAACAATCTCAAGGTATCGCATGGTGGGGAATATTGTAACGTCCCCGATCCCCTAGGTTCCCTTTAGAGGTGATGGGGGAGCTCCTTAGAAAAAACCTGCAAATTTTTGCTAATTTTTTTTTCAAATAATCCGCAACTCTGCACTTTTACACAGTTGCAACAACATCAGTCCGCAAGTCGGAAGTCGGAAGTCGGAACTCTAAATACACAAGGTCAAAGAAATACGTCTCCGACTTCCGAAATCCACAATCCGCAGTGCGGGATTCGGAAGTCGAAACACCAAATATACAGCGTCAAAGGAATACGCCTCCGACTTCCGCAATCCGCAGTGCGGGAGTCAAAATTCAGAACACCAAATATACAATGTCGAATAAATACGCCTCTGACTTCCGCAATCCGCCTTGTGGGAGTCGGAAAGTCAGAACTCCAAATATACAACGTCGAAGGAATATGCCTTCGACTTCCGCAATCTTCCTTGCGGGAGTGAGAAATTCGGAACTCCAAATATAAAGCGTCAAAGGAATACGCTTCCTACTTCTGCAATCTGCAATCCTCCTTGCAGGAGTCGGAAAGTCAGAACCACAACATGCAACTCCGAAGATTTACACCTCCGACTTCCGCAATCCACAATCCACAATGCGGGTTCGGAAAGTCAGAATTTGGCCACATACCCATAGGGGTAAAATTCTCAGGCTGATAACTTCCTCATCCTAAGTCCATTTTTGGAAAACCTGGTACCATTGGAAATCTCTTAGCGAGCTCTATGCAACGGTGTGATCCTCCACCACACCTGAGAACTCTTACTTTGTCCTTCATCCAACCAAAATGTTTCCCCAAACCTCATCCATACCTATTTACCACTCTATAAAGAGATATGATCCACTATGTGCCCCTCCCTTCATCTTGATTTGACCCACAGAGGGAACATGGAAACAACATGGGGGTGTCTATTTCTCCCCCAAGGCCATGAATAGCATTCTGGGATTTCTAGGCCTTCACAAGACTTATCCCTATTCATCAATGAACAGATTCATATAAATGCAAACACAGGTGTGCATATGCATACTCAATTAAACACAGTGGAATGAAACATTGTCCACACACATATAAGGGAATGCATCGGCATATTTCTCCCAGGAAAAATGATGAAACAACCTACAAGGAATTAGTCCTCTTCTCATGTTATGCATAGGCTTATGCTGACTAACTTAAGATAATCATTTAATTCCCATTAACATGAACAATTAAGCATTTAGAACACAGAATGAACATGATATAAATCACATAGAACACTTATCTTTTCATTGAAATCTCCAAGCAACTGGCTATGGACTTCAACGTTCCAACCCAACCATAGGTCTCTGCCCAACCTATATTATTTTAGCACTCAAATACCACCCCCGAGCTGAGGCTGTGTATCCACTAAGGAGGAACTAACAGGCTCACTCACAGCCTTAGGCACAGTCATTCAGGGTCATTCAGTACACAGCTGGATCTGTCAAACAAGTGGGGAGACAGGGAAGAAGTTTTCTAAGAAAATGATCTCAACCACAGAGCTACAAGCATATCCAATTGGCTTCAGACAGTCCAGCCACCCCCATCACCTCCAATATCAGCCTAAGTAAGGTCCCCTTCTCTGCTACACAGTCCCTCGGGCGCCCCTTCCCTCAGTGTTGACCTGGGCAGGTATGCTTGGTCCCGACTTTTAAACTAAGGTTAAATGAGCCCTCACTGGCTCTACCATGAATTCTAACCCCCCCAATCTCTCTCCCACTGTGATCCGCTCTTGGATCTTCCTCAAGGTTGCGGTCGAAAGGTTATGTCCGGTAACTGGGTTTTCGACTATCAAATCCGGGTCTCCCAATCAATTTATGGGCATCCAACCCTTTCAATATCGCCCCAAGGTTCGGGTCTATGGATTTCACTTCCCACTCATATTTCTAGGATTTTTTTTCTCTGCAAATTGTGGCTTCATTCCAAGTCGTGATTTTTGCTTCTTCTCACTGCTAGGACTGCATCCTCCATGAAAACTAATGCTTACCCCCCCCCCCACCATGGAATGGGTAATGAGGAAAACATCCTCCCCTGAGGTGGAGTGACTTATGGGACAAGCAAAACAGAGCCCATACCCTGCCTCACAAATTTCCAGGGTTTCCCATACTCCATCAACCTCATGAGCATAGTTTTGAAGTACTTCCTTACACCAGCATTAAATGACAGCTAGGACAGTCAAAGGGGGTTCCCAAGGTGACATATGGCAGCCTAGAGTTCAATCCCACAAACCCCTCACCTCTCCCTAGTGGATACACATATCCCCCCTCATTTAGTTACATCCATATCCATCCCCTTGGTATTTTATTGGCATTACAATTATTTACATCATTTTTACAATTTCCCCATGGATTACTAGCACATGGATAGCACAACATAAAATACCATCCCTTCAAGGCTGACCATTCACTAGCGGGGCCTTGTCCTTGAGCTCCATGCTAGGAACCATACATCACATATAATACGAAATTTACATTAAAATCCAATACATCCAAAGGGTCAAAATGGGGGTATTACAATCCCCTCCCCCTTAGAATAACATCGTCTCAGTGTTCCAATACTTAGGAATACTTACATAGTTTACACATGTCCAAAATTCACAAGAATGTAGCAGGTATGTCCTGCATTTCATCTTTTACTCTGGGTTTTCAGGACCAAGTCCCTTGGTTTCTACAAGCTGCTCCTCCTGGCTTTGACCTTCCAGCTCCACATGTGGGCATTGCTCCACAACAGTCCCTTCCTTTTCTTTACCTCCTAGTTGATCCACAAGTCTGGAAACTTTATGGCTACTATCTTTCTTGTTGTCCTTTGTTGGGCAGTTACGAAGGAAATGATTTCCTCCACATTCCCAACATTCCAGTGGCTTCTTTTTCTTTACATGCTCAATTTCCTTTGAGTCTTCCAGCCTTGAGCGTCTCTTAATGGGATGATTGGATGAATGCCTCTTCATTGACCCATTGTCCTTTTTATTGTTGATAGCTTCCTGAATGTCGTTTACCCCATTTTGCAAACAAATAGAGTCCTGCAAAACTTTGTGGTTCATCTTATTCTGCTGCTTTTGTAGCTTGAGAACCTCCTCAAGATTTTCTTGGGTCTTGGCAATTGTTCGAAGAAAATTTTCAGCCAAATCAAATAGATTTTGGTATGCTGCCATGGTCAATGTGAAGAGTTGCCCACACTTTGCTTACTAGCAACACTTGCCTTGTAAGTGCTACAACCAATTGGTTTAATTTTCACCTGTGAAATTCATCATTGCAAATCTTATTAGGCCAAGCATAACATAAGCATTAATATCATTCAATTACTTTCCCAATTGACATGGAAAGTTCATGCTTTATCCAAGAGACTTCCACACATTTCATGCTTGTCCAACATACAAATGAACTCATTCATGTTCATCCTTTCACAGGGAATTAACTAATTCAGCATTCACAATTTATTTCAAGCAAAATAAACACAATCAACTTTTAGCCATAATATGCATTCAACAATTTTATGTCTCTAAAATGCATCAATAAAAAAGGAAAGAGAAGAGTAAGAGTTCCCCCCTCTTAATATTGTTTGAATCCGGAGCCCCACCACAATTGTGGTTCCATGCTCCTTGCTCTCTTTTACTTCAAATGTGAATGCTTGACTCACCTTTTCCTTGTTTTGGTGATGACACTTGGTGTCTAAGGTCTGCCCAAGGCTTCTCAACCAAGGAACCCCTTATAGAACCTTTGGCTGCTAGGACCCACACAAGTCCACTAGCACCATTTTTCATTTCTACTCATACTGAGCTTTCTAGGACAGTCACATGTCCAAATGCATCCTTAGGATACCTTCAAGTTTCCTTCTCCCCGCAATTACCCAGGTTTCAACAAAGAAACAACAATGTATCAGCTTGGTTGTTATAAGACTTGTACATGAAATTTTTCATTATTCGGAATAAGAAATAGATGATAATTAAATATTTATCTATATTGGATGTCTTCACGTTATTCCATATGATTCTTCTTTGATTTGCAAGCCTTGGATCACCTGTGGATACAATAATGAATGTTTGGCCAGCACACAGGATGCTCCACAACATTCAATGCCCAACCAATGCACCGACTGGATTTACCAAGCGTTTAATGAATGTTTGGCTAGCACGCAGGCTACTCCACAACATTCAATGCTCAACCAGTGCACAAACTAGATTTACCGAGCATTTATGGTGCCAAACCAATCCCATACCTGGTTTTCCCTCTCCATTTCCAAGCGAGCACTTCCGTTTGGGTCAACAGGACAATGGAAGGAAACTGCACCATAACCATTTCCAAATCAAGGTCTCTACTACATATCCATAGGCATCTCAATGGGTTCCATCCAGTCTCGGCACCCACCTCACCTCCACTCACATCCCGAGTAAGGTCCCCTTCTCTGCTGCACAGTCCCTCGGGCACCCCTTTCCTCAGCATTGTCTTGGGTAGGTGCAAGAGGTCCTCACTGATGAACCAATAGATATTTTATGCCTTTACAAATATCGTTGCATTCCAGTCACAATGCCCAACCAGCATACTGACTGGATTTATTAGGCAATGGAACAACCACTCACACACATCAGGATGGTACCGATTCCTCACTTTGCTTCTTTAGTATGGAGCACCAAATTGCATGTGTAATAATTGACAACGCAAGATGGGTAGGCAAGCTCATCAGTATCGCTGATATAAAATTGTAACATATTTCATAAAAATTCACTCTCTAATATTGAAACACCAAGAATGTGTCAATTCCCTTAGGGTGTAGTCAATATTGGCAACCATAACACAACACAACACCCGAGAGGTGTGCACCCCTTTCCGATGTGAGTCATGTAGGCCATAATCACAACTCAAGCAATCGGAAATAAAAACATGCTCTGCATATTAATCCCAATAATTAGTCATACATATTCTCATCAAGGGTTACAAAATACTTATTTGTTTTGCAGATGTATTTTCTCTTATTTTCGTGAGGAATGGGCTCCCTTCTCTAAGTTAACAGTCCCTCGGGTTTGTTACCCTAATCCCTTCCGTGTTTCATAAACAACATATGCCCTATTGGCATAATTTTACCATTCCACCCGTGTTGTTTACCAACATGCAGTTCAGATGAGACATTATCAAAATTTACAATGGCGTTTCACTCGAAACCCATTTCCAAAGCATGGGATCCTTCCCATGGAATTTGGCTTCTGCAGGCCATATCACATGGTCTTCCTGCAATGTGTCTTCTTGACACACTTCTCAAATAGCCAAACAGTCGGCAGCATTAGCAATCAAATTCAAATTTGATTTCCATAACCAGTCAATGGCATTAATAATCAAATTCAATTATGAATTTACAATTATGTCTCCTATAGAAATTTGATTTATTTAACCATGAGGCCATCCTCATATTGTTTGGCTCTTGTAAGTGGTAGAAATCTGTCCATTATGGTTTTACACTCTCTACCATAACAAGAACATCCACCTACAATACATCATATTGACACAATTCTAGGGAAGCCAAACAATCATTAGTAATTATTAGCAAAATCTCAAATCTGAAATTTACAAATCTATTTCATATACAAATCATATTTGAGAACCCTTAGATCCTTCTCACAATTTATTTTTTTTTTGCTTTTGCACATGGTAGATTCCAGTATTTATTATGGACTTACCCACATTGCCCTACCCAAGACATTTCTACCTGAAATCTGAAAATTTCAATCAGCCAAACACTTTGCGAGTATCCATGTTGTTGGGCTCCAAAACAGCCCCTTTTTGCCTATACTTACCAACACATTTTTCCCTGTTTTGCCTCACTTTTCCATAACCCAGAATGTATCTTTCCAAGTCAAGTGTGTATATCATCAGGTATAATCTATTATTGCTTTATCTTATTAATGCCTAATATTGTTTATGGTTATGAACTTTATCTTTTAATTTGTGCTAACATGTATTGATTTGATAAAGATAGTTCGGAGCATTGAAGAACCACAAGTGTAGGATATCGTTGAACCTATGGAGGAAAATATTATGTGGCGCCAGCTGTCCCTTCCTAAATTCGGTCCCATATATTGCTGAGACAACTTGAGCATCCTTCCACGAGGCCAGATACGACTGGGTCATGATAAAATGTCCAAGCATCTTCTCTTCCAATCAGTTGGAATCTATTTGGTCTGTTAACAGCACGGAGTAATAGCGTAGGCCTGAACACAACAATTTCATTCATGGATGTAATTGTTTTTGTTTCAATACGGAAGCCCGAAGATCGTAGATCTTCATGGATGCCTGATATTTGTGGGACAAAATTAAGTCATCTATGTCTAAATGTAAGAAGGCGTTCTGAGACTAGGGTTGGTTATTTGGAATTTCATTGTAAGATCTGTAGCAGAGTACTGTAACTGTGGATCTATCTTTCTAATACGAGGAGCAGCAATTCTTCATATTCTTGTATCCTAATTTGTGTTAGTTTCACGGCATCTCTGTTAGAAGGCCAGGGTCCGCCTTCTCATAGAGATTGCCGAGTTAGATAGATGCTTTAGTTTTGTTTATGTTAACTTGGTGTGGAATTACAGTAGGTATATTTTCAGTGTGTTGCAAGAGTAGTATTTATGATTGCGTTTTCCTTTGGTGTGCCGTAATAGTGTGGTGTGACAGTCGACTGTGTAGAATAGTTTTCCCTTGATACAAGTGTGTTAATTCGTTGTTACAGTCAAGCTCAGCTCTAATTCATTTATGTTATTTATCTTTCTTAGAGTTTACCAATTTAGTCAGACTATGGTTCAAGCTTAGTTCTGTTTCAATCACTGTTATTTACATTCTTAGAATTTGTTGAATTAGACAGGTCATGATTGATTTATTTTTAGTCTGATATCTTTAGGATTTAACTTATTGCAAAAGTAAGTCTAGTTTATTTATTCTTAGATCAGTAACTGCTGGATTGATGTTGTAGGAAAGTAGAAGTCCTTTGAAGTTGTTAGATGGATAATTAGATTAGCCTTAGCAACAAGTTGAGTTTGACCGAGTAGTTAGGTAGGATAATTGATCTTCATTTTATTCAATCAGCTACTTGAGTGTTTATGCATAGATTTTGTTGATTGCCTTTGAAATAACAAGACCTACCTGGGTTGACAATTTATATTGAGCATTATGTCTGTTAATTAGAATTGATTAGCATATAGAGTGACCAACATTTTGGCGTCGTTTCCGAGGATGGTAATTGATAAACATAGATGGTAGTTGATTAATTGATTTCATTTAGCTATGATTATTTGAAGCATGCATGAATACGAGATGAAAAACTCGAGAACCCCCCCAAAATACTAACCCTGCAGGTGGTAGAGGTCGTGGCGGTAACCAAGGTTTGGGAAGATAGAAATTTATTGATGAAATAATTGCCCGAGCTGATTCCTCTACTAGACTACCACGAGAATATTCAGGAAGAGGAAACTCCATTCTCCCTTATCTTGAAACATCTACATCAACCGTGGAGAACGCAACAGGGCCTTCAACTCCCATTCCTGAGAAGAAGCCTCCTTAAGACAAAGGAAGTGTTGCAGGTGCAGTGGGTCGAGAGGAGATCTATCGAATCAATGGGTGTAGAGTGACCAAAGAAGAGTGGTTAGAACATCGCCAAGAAGCAAAGGTGGAAAGAAGGCAAGAGGAAGAAAGGAGGAGAGAAGAAGAAGAAATAGAAGAGGAGGAAAGAAGAAAGGATGAACAAGAGGACCGGGGAAACATGGATAATGAAGAACATGGAGATCGCCATGAACGTCACAATAATCATGAAGAGGAGGTGGAAGATAATCAGTATGGTGACACTGTTGTCACACTTGAATTCCCTATCCTCCAAACACCAGGGGCGGCCCCCATGAAGAATATTTCACCCTCAGTTCTTCTGAACTTACATGGTAAGTCCTCCGAAGATATAGATGAATTCCTCTTCAAATTTGATATCCTCTGTCGGAGCTATGACTATACCTCCAATGCACAGAAATTGAAGCTATTTCCTGCTACTCTTAAGGGAAATTCCCTGCGTTGGTTCATGAGTTTGGGTCGTGAGACTATTACTACTTGGGATCAAATGAAACAGACTTTCCTTTCCAAATATCAAGAGTATTGTAGAACTAGAGATAGGAGGGAATATTTGTTTAAGATGGTCTAGAAAGAAGAGGAGAGTTTGGAAGACTTTGTTGAGAGATTGTTATACAATTTGCAAAGGTCCAGTCATGCCGATATTGGGAAAGATGTACTAAAGATTATCTTACTGCGTGGGATCAGAGAAGATTGCCTAGACATGCTGAATTTGTTGGGTAAGGGGGATATCTCAAAAGAACCCTTTGAAAAGATCATTGACTTATGTCGAAGATATTCGAGGGGATCCTCTAGAACCAACAATAGGGACAGAGAACGAGATTGAGATGTCCCCACTAGGACACATAATTCAGCCAGTGGAGGAGCCACTCAAGAAGAAATAGGAAACCTTCTTGAGAATTTTAAAACATATATGATGAGCTCTATCTCCTCGCAATTGGATATATTGAGAGAAAAATAGAGGAAAGCAGAAGAAGATCTGGCACTTGGTGTATTCTGTGTTAAATGCAGGAAGAAGCACCCACTGAAGGAATGCCCGCTTGACAAGGTGGAGGTATGTCAAATATGTGAATTGAATCATGAAACCAAATAATGTCCTTCACTTCCCAAAGTCAAAGCAATCCTGTAGGCATCTACTTCAGATGTGGAGCAAGCTTATTTCATCGCTCAGAAGAATCCTTGGCAGCCTCGGAATCAAGGTATGAACTCAGATCTATCACCTTTTTGGAATAATATGAATAACATGAATAATATGAATAATCAGTTTCCTTCACATTATACTTATTCTAATAACCAATGGAATCCACCTCAAACTTCAATGCAAAATCCTAATCCTTGGATGCCATGGGCACAACAATCAAACCATCAAGCTCCTTGGTCTCCTCGATGGAGAAATTCTTACCCAGGAAATCAGTTTCCTCACAACCAAACTCCTTATCAACAGTATCCTCACCAAGAGTATCAACAGCCACAGCTGCAACTCGAAAACAATGCCACACCAATGAACGTACCACTACGACCCTAGCTACCTGCCTAGCCTAACCCCAACCCTAATAATAAGGCAGTACATCAATTCGAAACTGCAAACATGCCTGTTTATTCCATTTCCCCAATTCCCTGCAATGACATACACTTATGATCAGGGAGGGTAGTGGAACCCATCGTCATCGAGGATGTTCCATCCTCTGTGACTGAAGCAAGAATGAATCAACAATTCAAGAATTTAGTTAATACAGCAATCCCCATCATTGAGGATGTTGAAACTCCTACTGAAACACCAGCTGAAACACAGGAAGAAACATACACTGAAACACAGCCTACACAACTGACGAGAGAACCACCATATCCTGAACGATTAGCCTTACAAAAGACAGTGGAACAACCTCGGTTCAATCTCTTAGGAGAATTGAAGAATCTTTACGTCAAGATTCCACTGTTACAAGCCCATCATGATGTACCTATCTACGCCAAGACCATTAGGGATCTGTACGTTAAAAATACAGGAAGGATACATTGGGAAGACTCGGATACCCAACGTCTTGGTAGAATTAGGTGCAGCCATAAACGCCATGACCATAGAGACTGTAAGAAAGCTGGGACTCACTAATCTCAGGCCTACCCCTACTATATTAGAGTCGGTTGATAGGTCCACAATCAAAACTGAAGGAATTCTAGATGACCTGGTGGTCACCGTCGATTCGTGGGAATACCCTACAGACTTCTTGGATTTACAACCTAAGTCGCAGCTGGGGGGACACCCGTTAATCCTAGGATGACCATGGTTAGCTACAACATATGCATGTATCAGCTATAGATCAAGTTCCATGACAATTTCGTATGGGGATAATATTAAAAACCTGACCCTCTATCCTCTAGCCAGACCAAGTTCAGATGATGAAACTCCATTGTGGATGGATTTGGAGGAAGAGGAAGGCATTCAACCGTTGTTAATTAACAATCGGAAAGGCCTTGACTTTCAAGATTGAAACTGAAGACGATGCCATCACTAGTTTCATTAGTGAGCCCACATCTGTCACTAGACACGCATATCAAATTTCGAACAGTACCTTAAGTGAAAAGGAACAAGAAGATCTGACTGAAGAGACTCTAGTTAGTGATGCCGAAATAATCCCAGTAATTAAAAACTTGAAAAGTACTTCAGTAGAAATCGAGCCTGGAAAAACTTTGAACATTAATCCGAATCTTGCACCCGATGAGCTAGAACGTCTGATCACTTTGCTGAAAAAACATAAGGGATCCTTTGCATGGGAATATACAAATATGAGGGGTATCCCCTCAAACCTGTGTACCCACCATATTTATATCAAAAGTGACTCCAGGCTAGTGTGCCAACCTCAACGCAGATTGAGCCCGAATTTGAGGGATATCTTGAAGGAGGAAATCCAAAAAATCTTGGAGGATGGATTTATTTACCCAATTTCAGATAGCGAGTGGGTTTCCCCACTCATAATCGTACCTAAAAAGAATGGAAAATGGAGAGTCTGTGTAGATTACAGAGAACTAAATAAAGCGACACAGAAAGACCATTTTCCCTTACCTTTTATTAATCAGGTTTTAGACACCCTGTCTGGAAAGAAATTATTTTCCTTTCTGGATGGATTTAGTGGTTATAATCAGATCCAGATAGCCCTTAAAGACCAAGACAAAACCACCTTCATCTGTCCTTGGGGAACCTTTGCATATAGGGTGCTTCCTTTTGGGTTATGCAATGCACCGGCCACATTTCAAAGAGTTGTGATTGGGATTTTTTTGAGATGGCTAACGATTGGATGGAAATTTTTATGGATGATTTCACTCCATACGGTAGTAGTTTTGATGAAGCGTTGAAGAACCTGGAAAGAGTACATGTCTCTGAGCACTGAAAAGTGCCACATGATGATGGGGGAGGGTATAGTTCTAGGGCATTTTATCTCTGTTGCAAGTATCTAGGTAGATCCAGTGAAAATTAAGGTAATCACAAATATTCCCACTCCTGGAACGCAGAAAGAGGTACGTAGCTTCCTCGGGCATGCTGGCTATTACAGAAGATTTATAGAAAAAATTTCCAAGCTAGCTTCTCCTTTATTTACTTTATTGATGAAGGATGTATAGTTTGTTTGGACAGATGCATGTCAAGCAATGTTTGCAGAGCTCAAGAAAAGGTTGTCCACACCGCCTATTCTACGAGGACCGAATTGGGATCTGCCTTTTCATATTTCCTATGATGCCTCAGACACTGCTATTGGAGCAGTGTTGGGACAACAGGAAGGTCACAATCCATATGCAATTTATTATATTAGTAAGAATTTGGCCCCTGTTGAACTAAACTACACTGTCACAGAAAAAGAATTCCTTGCCATTGTTTATGCCATCGATAAGTTTAGACATTACATCACTGGGTATTCTACTTTCTTGCACACTGATCACTAAGCCATTAAGTACTTAATGAATAAACCTCACTATTGCTAGAGTAACTAGATGGTTGTTACTGTTACAAGAATTTGACATTACTATTGTTGACAGACCAGGAAAGTAAATGTTGTTGCTGATTTTCTTTCTCGACTTACTAACAATGTCGATGATGCACCAGTCGAAGATTCTTTTCCTGATGAACATTTGTTTGCAGTATCAGCTCATTCCCCATGGTATGTAGATGTCGCTAACTATTTGGCTGCAGGCAAGCTTCCAGCACATTTATCAAAGAGAGAAAAAAGAAAAAGCATACAGCAAAGTGCTAGATACTGTTGGATAGTCGAACATCTCTTTTACACTGGTCCAGATTTGGAAATCAGAAGGTGTGTGAGGGAGGATGAAATTTACAGTATCTTGAAAGCTTGCCACGATGAGCCCTGTGGGGGACATTTTGCTGATAAGAGAACTGGTCATAAGGCATTAAGGATGGGGTATTTTTGGCCAACAATGTTCAAGGATGTGAAAAAATATGTTCAGTCTTGTGACAGCTGCCAAAGAATGGGCCAGCCAAATAGACTAGATGAAATGCCTCTTCAGCCATAGCTGGTGGTTGAACCTTTTGATAGATGGGCTCTGGATTTCATAGGGCCTATCAACCCTCTTTCAAAACAGAAATCTTATATCTTGGTTTTCATAGATTACATGACCAAGTGGGTGGAGGTTGTGGCTCTGATAAGAGCCAATGATCAGGCTGTAATAGATTTTCTATACGAGGAGATCTTCACCCGCTTTGGAGTACCAAAAGAAATTGTAACAGATGGAGGACCATGGTTTGTGTCCCATAAGCTCGAAGCCCTGTTGCATAAATATCACATTCAACATCGGATAACCTCACCATATCATCCACATGCTAATGGCCAGGTGGAGAGCACTAATAAGGTAATCGAGGCTATCCTTACAAAAATAGTCAAGAGCCATCGCAGAGACTGGGCTGAAAGACTTCCAGAGTAATTATGGGCATACCGTACCACATGGAGCAACACTACAGGTTTCTCCCCATACGAATCGGTATACGGTAAGAACGTTTTCTTTCCCATTGAATTTGAGATCAAAACTTTAAAGATAGTCATAGAAGCAAACCTCGATTTAACAAAGGCTCGGAGGAACTGATTGAGTCAGTTAAATGAACTTGATGAGAAGCGCACAGCTGATGTGCATCAAACAACATTAATTCAACAGCAGCACTCCAAATGGCATGACAGTTTCATAAAGAAGAAAGTCTTATGCGAAGGAGACTAGGCTTTACTGTATGATTCACGGTTCAAGAGGGATTTTAAAGGCAATTTGCGTACAAGGTGGCTAGGACCCTACCAAATAGACAAAGTATTTAATAATGGCACAGTCCGCTTGATCACTATTGATGAAAACCAGATGCCATTATTTTCCAATGGTCATCAGCTGCGACTGTACCATAAAATGATTTCAAAGAATGCATTCATTTCGCATGTTGCAGTTGATCCAGATTATCAATTGATGCAAGAGAAAGGATTTTCCCCTGTCTCTAATAACTATTAAAAAGAAATACTGCAATTCCACACAGAAGATTGTACATAAATAAATCATTTTTTTTTCATTATTTTTAAGCTTTGATTTTATTTTTTTTAAATAATTGTGTACAAATATATGAGTGAAGGTTCACTCGAACAGAAGCGGTTGCGATTCGGGCCAAGTGATTGTGGGAGTTATGGTTGATCTTCCTATCTTTGGACAACTCCTTGAAAGAAAAATGAACGACGTGCAGTGCCAATTATGCCGCTAAATCCTGCCAATTTCCCTATTTTCGCAGCTGCAACTCTGCTAAATCCGTCCTCTTTTCCCTATTTTTGCAGCTACAACTCTACTAAATCTGACCTATTTTCCCTATTTTCGCAGCTGCAACTCTGCTAAATCTGGCCTGTTTTCCCTATTTTTGCAGCTACAACTCTGCTAAATCCGGCCTATTTTCCTTATTTTTGCAACTGCAAGTCTACTAAATCCGACCTCTTTTCCCTATTTTCGCAGTTACAACTCTGCTAAATTTGGCCTATTTTCCTTATTTTCGCAGCTGCAACTCTGCTAAATCTGGCCTGTTTTCCCTATTTTTGCAGCTACAACTCTGCTAAATCTGGCCTATTTCCCCTATTTTTGCAGCTGCAACTTTGCTAAATCTTGCTTGTTTTCCCTGTTTTTGCAGCTACAACTCTGCTAAATCTTGCCTATTTTCCCTATTTTCGCAGTTGCAACTCTGCTAAATCTGGCCTCTTTTCCCTATTTTCGCAGCTGCAACTCTGCTAAATCCAACCTATTTTCCCTATTCTCACAGCTGCAACTCTGCTAAATTTCGCCAAGTTTCCCTATCCTTGCAGCTACAACTCAGCTACTGTCCTCTGAATCCCCCTATATCTACAGCTGTAACTCTGCCATATCCCGCCAAAATTTCCTAAGTTCACAGCTGCGACTCTGCCCGATCTTTCTAATTCATGGCTGCGACTCCGTTAATTCTTCAGTTAAAAGATCATTCTATCTTCGCTAGTTTTTATCATCCTGCTCCAGTCTCCACGAGTAACGTTAAAGATCGCATGTTCACATGTACTCTTACAATTTATGCCAGCATGATGTACTTTACCTACCCAGTCGATGATGGCCAACTCATGGAAGCATGTGCGCATTTATGTCTTCACTAGTGATGCGACCATGAAATGACGCCACCGTGGAAAAATGACAGCTCAAGCATTATATTGAAAGGTACGAGTTTTAACCATAAACATGATTAGGCATGAATTGACACAAAAAACAATAATTATTATACCTTATCGTTAGTCCCTATCAGCGATCCGTAGCCAATCAACTGAAACAGAAAACACGTTCAAATTTTCACTCGTACTTATTTTATGACCATCATTTTACCCGATTCGTGCGATATTCTACCACCGATTTCATTCCAAAAATAACCGTGCAAATTCCCCAAAATAACCGTGCCAACTTTCCAAAAATATCCAAATCAACTTCAGCTATCCATCGACTTTTTATGCATGCAGTAACTCCAATGTCTCAAACTGTAACTCTTGCATTCACTAGCAGAACTCGCAGAAGATAAGCAATATGGGTATCCCAGTGAGATACGAACCTGTAAACATAGAGTCTTTGCGCAAAAATAGGGAGGTCTTTGCCATCTTTGCAGAAGCCGGGTGCACAGATTATTTCCAAAGATTAAATGGTTTCCATGTGGAGACGACACTCCAATTTGCTCAAAATTTGACCAGCACTCACTCAAAAGTTAGAGGACTAAGGATAGACATTACAGAAGCAATTGTGGCGGATGTTATAGGATTTCTTAAGATTGGGAGGAGATGGTTTGGTCGAAAGCGGCGCAATTTGACCGCAGCTAAGGATTTTCTAGAAACAGGAGAGAGCGTTCAACCGAGAGGAAGAGGAACAGCATTGGAGACACTGTCAAGGCCTTGGGATCAGGTTGCAGTCTTTTTAAAGAAGTACATCACTTGTGAGGGCAGGTACCGAGTAGTTTACATTTATGAATTTTTCCTACTATCCCATTTACATCATGGTAGATTACTCAATAAGCCATTCTATCTTTTAAGAACCCTACAAAGCATAGCTCATTATGTCAGAGCATCTTGACATCCCTTATCATCCCTAACAAATCATGGGTTAATCAAATTTCTAGTTTTAAGGGCCCTTGCACATCAAAATTTAACATGGGAACAATTTGTTGTTGGGCCAAGGGTACCCCAAGAACTTGCCTTGGAAGTAGGGGGCATTGAGGTAGAGGGTGATGACCGGAGCTCCTCAGATTCAGCTGGGGGGAGGGATAGAGTGTCAGCCGATCAATTGGGAGATGTTCGGGAGGAAAATTTGGGGGAAACTACAACAACCTCAAACCCTGTTGAAGAAGAAGTTACAATGGGGGTTGTGGCAGATGAAACTGTAAATTTAGAAGCTGCAGCAACAGAAGCTGAAACTAGAGCAGCATTAGATGCTACGACAGTGGAAGATGTAGCTGCGGAAGCTACAATGGTAGAGGAATGACATTATGCAGAGGCAATGATAGAAGGAGATATGGAAGTCCTGAACGTTGAGTCTTCCCCTGAAATTAGGGGAACTATAATTCAGGAGGAGGAATTTTTCGTCGAGACATGAAAAGTTGGTGAATTGATGCTCGAATCTTCCATCCATGTTTCTGAGAATGTGGGGATTTATGTGTCACATAGAAGAAGGAAAATATCAAGTAATAAAGGCCAACCATCTGGGCCTGTGAATAGGAGGAGAACTAGGGCAGCTACTGCGGCAGAAGCAGTACATGAAAAAGGGGTAGAAATTGAAATTCCTATTTTGAAACCCTGATCACCTGCTGTTACACAAGAACCTGCTACAAGTGAACCCCAAATTGAAAATATACTTTTTGAGAATGATTTGTTAAAGGAGGAAGTACAAACGCTTCGGGATGCACTGCAGAAGTGGAAAGAAGCATGCAAAAAGCAGGCAGAGAATAGCTTAAACACTTTGGTTGAGGCTGCAAATTAGTTGGAGAATTCACCTCCTGTTTTGGAGGATGGAGAACATGAGGAACCGATATGTTTAGCATGTGGATATATACTCAAAATTGCAGGGTGTAAAGTCACAGTGGTGGAAGCATCAGCATGGAAATTCACAAAAGCAAGGCAAGGAAGAGAAGAAATACCTACAGTGGAGCTAATGGAAGAGAATGAGCCAGAAGTGGACATAATTCCTGATCTGGAGCTACAAGAGGATGCAGAAATACAATCCCATACATCGGGGGGTATTGAAATACTCCCAGGTCAATCTCATTATTCAATAGACATTGAAGTGATTCAAGAGAAATCTCAGCAGTCTGAATACATTGAAATTTTAAAACATGAGGTCGTTACACAAGAACCAGCACTCCAGGAATCTGTCATTGAAGCATCAGCTCAAACGGTATGCACTTTGAGTGAATCACAGAAATTGGATATTGTTACACAAGAACCAACGTCCTCAAAACTGTTTGTTGAAGCTGCAACTCAAACAGAAGACAATTAGACTGGGATACAAGAGAAGAATGTTGTTACACAAGAACCAACATTCTTAAAATTGTTTGTTGAAGCTGTGATTCAAACTAAAGTTGCTGAGATTGAAACACAGAAAAGGGATGTTGCTACACAAGAACCAACATTCCCAAAATTATTTGTTGAGGCAACACACAAACTGAGGTTGTTGGGTTGAAACATAGAAAATGGATGCTACTACACAAGAGCTAGCATTCCCAAAATTATTTGTTGAGGCAGCAACACAAACTGAGGTTGTTGGGGTTGAGACACAGAAAAGGGATGTTGCTACACAAGAACCAGCATTTCCAAGTTTGGTTGATGAGGAAGCCACACAAACAGAGGCTGCTGCAACACTACTGGAAGAAGAAGATGCTACATTGTAAATACAAAATGAGAAGGCTGAGACATCTAGTGATAAGGTAAAAATGCAAATATTTCAAGAGGTTATTAATTTAGACTCTAATGATGAGAAGGATGCAGATGATAGAAGAATTCAAGGCTTGGTGAAGGAGCTTTCATTATTGAGGCTCGAAGTTAAGAAATGGAAGGATCATGTTGACCGGTGTAAGGAAGGGATGGTTCCCCTTTATTAATACAGAAATACTATCATAGGATTAAGGGAAAAATGGGCAGAAGAATTGATCTTTCAGAAAAGCCAATGGGAAAGTGTGCAAAAAGAATTAGAGGAGCTGAGAAAATTTAAATCCATGCAAAAGGAAAAAGATCAAATGTACACTTTCTCTCAGGAATTGTTGAGCTTTAGGCCCCCATCTCCTTCCTATCCGGTGTTCCTTTATGAACAAATGACCCTATTTAAAATGAAATCCTTTAAGGAAGGGAGACCCTATCATTTGATAACCTCCCCTCAGTTTCTGGAGACCTTTTTGCAGAGCAGTTTCATTGAGCATAACTTATTATGTGAATTGTATTTTCATGAGATGGCATGCATTTTGGATTCTCACTCTAATCATGTTTTGTATTTGGGTGATGTTCAATTTAGATCTTTTGCCTCTTTTTCTACTAATCACATGCAGTGGTGGAATACCTTCCAGACTATTACTAAGAATGAGGGTAGCTCTAATATTTGGATCAGATGTGAACCTCAATCCCCTCGAGTTCTTATTACAAGACATGAGAGGAGTCTTTCATCTCCTATGAAGACTCAACAACTGATAGATTTGCAGAAGAAGTTCACCTCCACTTGTGTTCAATTGATTTCCAAGCAAAAGCTTCATGTGTTGGAAGGTAGCAAGTAGAGATGGAAAGTCTCTTCTCCATCCTTGAAGGAAAGGGACCCCTACTGTTTTAAGAACTTCAAGCAGGCTCTTCCTAGGGTGGATGGATATGTCAAGTGCATGGAGATATATGGACCCTGGTGGTTGGGGCTAAAATTTAATTTTCCTCTCATATGGATGCCAGCAAGGCATTACAGGGGCAATTATACATTGACCAAGGCAAAGGAGAAACGATGTTGGGAACAGTGGATTTCCTATAATGGGTTTTTGGACTTGGGTGAAAAGCCTGAGCTTTCTTTCAATTTCACCAATCTACACAAATATAGCTCAGGATCAGATTCAGACTAGTTGGTTGTATTGCATGAGGACATGCAAATGGATAGCTAGGGGGAGATGTTGGGCCCCAAAATAACCCATTTTTTCCTATACTTACCAACACCTTTTTCCCTGTTTTGCCTCACTTTTCCATAACCCAGACTGTTTCTTTCCAAGTCAAGCGTGGATCTCATCAGGTATAATCTATTATTTCTTTATATTATTAATGCCTAATATTGTTATCGTTATGAACTTTATCTTTTAATTTGTGCTAACATGTATTGATTTGATAAAGATAGTTTAGAGCCTTGAAGAACCACAGATGTAGCAGCTCGTTGAACCTATGGAGGAAAAGATTATGTGGCACTAGCCGTCCCTTCCTGAATTCGGTCCCATATATCGCTAATACAACTCGAGCATCCTTCCACGAGGCCAGCTGCGACTGGGTCATGATAAAACGTCCAAACATCTTCTCTTCCAATCAGTTGGAATCTATTTGGTCGGTTAACAGCACGGAGTAATAGCGCGGGCCTGAATGCAACAACTTCATTCAATTTCATTCATGGCTGTAATTGTTTTTGTTTCAATATGGCGGCCTGAAGATCGTAGATCTTCATGGCTGCCTGATATTTGTGGGATGAAATTATGTCATCTGTGTATAAATGTAATAAGGTGTTCTGAGCCTGGGGTTGGTTATTTGGCATTTGATTGTAAGAGCTATAATAGAGTACTGTAACTGTGGATCTATCTTTCTAATACAAGGAGCAACAATTCTTCATATTTTTGTATCATAATTTGTGTTAGTTTCACGGCATCTCTGTTAGAAGGCCAGGGCCCGCCTTTTCATAGATATTGCCGAGTTAGATAGATTCTTTAGTTTTGTTTATGTTAACTTGGTGTGGAATTACAGTAGGTATATTTTTAGTGTGCTGCAACAGTAGTATTTATGATTGTGTTTTCCTTTGGTGTGCTGCAACATTGTGGTGTGACAGTCGACTATGTAGAATAGTTTTCCCTTGATGCAAGTGTGTTAATTCGATGTTACAGTCAAGCTCATCTCTAATTCATTTCTGTTATTTATCTTTCTTAGAGTTTACCAATTTAGTCAGACTATGGTTCAAGCTTAGTTCTGGTTCAATTATTGTTATTTACATTCTTAGAATTTGTTGAACTAGACAGGTCATGATTGATTTACTTGTAGTCTTATATATTTAGGATTTAAATTCTTGCAAAAGTAAGTCTAGTTTATTTATTCTTAGATCAGTAACTGCTGGATTGATGTTGTAGGAAAGTATAAGTCCTTTGAAGTTCTTATATGGATAATTATATTATTCTTAGCAACGAGTTGAGTTTGACTGAGAAGTTAGGTAAGATAATTGATCTTCATTTTATTCAATCAGCTACTTGAGTGTTTATGCATAGATTTTGATAATTGCCTTTGAAATAGCAAGACCTACCTGGGTTGACAATTTATATTGAGCATTGTGTCTGTTAATTAGAATTGATTAGCATATAGAGTGACCAACACATGCATATAATATTTTCATTGTTAGAACAGTCACTGAAGTGATCTCGGAATTATAATACTCAATAATTCAAATACTATCAGCTGTTATTATCTCACTATCACAGAAAAACATTTACTTCATGTGAATCATTATCACATTAAAATGGCAAGGTACAGTCGCATCATCTATGCAATCAAATAAAACTTTAAATATTCATTACTTCACAGCCATATCATTTCATGCAGATCTATCCTCCCAATAGTGCATTATAGTAGGCCATCAAACATGACTACATTTTTCATGCAAGTCTTTCCCCTGCATCCATAGAATCTCATGAAAGGATCTTATAATTGTAAATAATTCCATCATTTCATATATTATCTAATTATAATGAAATGTATACCATAACCATGCATTCACACAATGCATCTCAACATGTGCACCCACACATATGCATGCACATTCACAACCTTTACATAATCTTTTAATGTGCATTCACTCAATGCAACCTCACATTGATTCATCAATACCATAATGTCATGTCATGCAGTCCACCATGATGTTTTGGAAAGTATGGATATTTCCTCAACACATCACCCAACCATCTCGCCAATCACTTGGTTAACTTATCTGGGTGCCTTCCTTATCTACCCGAACAACACCGAATCGGGAGTTTTCTCACTCCTTGGTTGTTGGATAAGAGGTTTCATCCCAAATTAACACCAATAGGGACTTCATGGGATACTTGTGTAGAACTATAGCATTATCATTCCAACCACATTATGGCCTTAACCATGACTGTCTCATATGGAATGCACTACCACAATAGAACTATAAGTCCTCACTTGTTTTGGTTATTAAACCCATAACCAACACATACAAATGGCATGCTATATTTTCATATGAATTCATTTACGATTACTAAATATGGCTCAAGGGACTCTTACCTAATCCCCTTTTTGTATGTAATCACAAATAAACCATTACGTACATGCCTCCCATTAGCATATTTGATGTTACCTGATCAGTTGGTCTCCTGCAAAGGATTATACCATCCTTCCACCAACCTCATGATCACAGATTTGTTGCACCAACCTTTCTTCATAAGGTTGTTGGTCACATGCAACAACATCATCAACATCTTTAGCCATGCTTCTGTTGGCTTTGGTCCTACAACCAATACCAACACCAAAAGTGATTATCAACCACAATAATTACCTTAATTGGCTCACTGCATATGTAAAAGTTCACTAGATTTAACAACATGTAACATCATATACATGCACAAGCATCTTCTCATGCACTGTGCAATGTCTAGCAATATGCCCACTAGTGCACATTCACTTTATCCGTCTAATCTCTTGCATATTCAACATTCCTATGCCATAATTTTCTGTATATAAATCTCATAAAATATAAATACAAGAGAAATATAGGGGTTAAGGAATTATCCCTTTCCAATCCCTCCTCATAGCATGGAATTCCCCTTCCACATCATAGCTGATCCAATTCCATGGCCTCTCTAGCAAGCACACAAGGAATCATTGGCTATGATTTTCTCACCAAGCAGCAATTCAATACATATAGTCATGTATAACATTCTTACATTCTACTTTCCAAGTAGACAATTCTTATGCTATAAACAGAAATAGTTTAAGGTGAGAAATTTCCCTCTTTATCAACATTGCCCTTTGGAGATTATTCTCCAATTTTCAGCTACAACCATCTTGCCAGCCCTATGTAGCTTTCCTTGATCACTGCAATAGCTCTCATTGCACTAGGTTCACATGCCTTACTTCTCACATTGTTTTCAGAAATTATGGTCAAGTCTATCTTGGCCTTTATTGGACTTTCCTGCACTTATGAGCACTGCAATCTGTTCAATTCTAATTCCATATGGAGTCCTTCAAGGCACATTGTATGCCCTTGCACCTCATTCAAATTCTGGTTACCTACCTGTAAACTCATACTTTGGCCCAAGCAACCCTAGTGCTGCAAACTTGGGCTTTGATACCATCTGTAACGTCCCTGATCCCCTCGGTTCCCTTTAGAGGTGATGGGGGAGCTCCTTAGAAACAACCTGCTATTTTTTTTCCAAAGAATCCGCAACTTTTCACTTTTACATAGCTGCAACAACTTCAATCTGCAATCTGCAAGCCGCAAGTCACAAGTCGGAATTCGGAACTCCAAATACACAACGTCGAATAAATACGCCTCCGACTTCCGCAATCCACAATCCGTAGTGCGGGAATCGGAAGTCAAAACACCAAATATACAGCATCGAAGGAATACACCTCTGACTTCCACAATCCGCAATCCGCAGTGCGGGAATCGGAAGTTGGAACACCAAATATACAACGTCAAATAAATACACCTCCGACTTCCACAATCCACAATCCTCCTTGCGAGAGTCGAAAAGTTGGAACTTTAAATATACAACGTCGAAGGAATACGCCTTCGACTTTCACAATCTGCAATCTGCCTTAAGGGATTCAAAAAGTATGAACTCCAAATACACAATGTCGAAGGAATACGCCTCCAACTTCCGCAATCCATAATCCACCTTGCGGGAGTCGGAAAGTCAGAACCACAACGTGCAACTCCGAAGATTTACGCCTCCGAATTCCGTAATCCACAATTCACAATACAGGCTCAGAAAGTTGGAAGTCGGCCACATACCCCTGTTACTGCTAACTTCTCATGATGATAAATTCCTCATACTAAGTCCATTTTTGGAAAACCTTGTGTCATTGGAAAAATCTTGGTGATCTCTATGCAATGGTGTGATCATCTGCCACACCTGAGAACTCTGACTTTGTCCTTCATCCAACCAAAAATTTTACCCAAACCTCATCCATACCTATTTACCACTCTATAAAGAGCTCTGATCCACTCTGGCATGGCCCCTCCGTTCATCTAACCCGCAGAGGGAACATGGACACAACAGGGGGGTGTCTATTTCTCCCCCAAGGCCATGACTAGAAGTCTAGGCTTTATGTGCCTTCACAATACTTAGCCCCATTCATCAATGAACAGATTCATATAAATACAAACATAGGTGTGCATATGCATACTCAATTAAACACAGTGGAATGAAACATTGTCCAAACACATATAAGGGAATGCATCAGCACATTTCTCCAAGTAAGAATGATGTAACAAACTACAAGGAATTAGTCCTCTTCTCATGCTATGCACAGGCTTATGCTGACTAACTTAAGATAATCATTTCATTCCCATTAACATGAATAATTACGCATTCAGAACACAGAATGAACATGATATAAATCGCAGAGAACACTTATCTTTTCATTTAAATATACAAGCAACTAGCTATAAACTGCAACGTTCCAACCCAACCATAAGTCTCTACCTAGCCTCTATTCTTTCAGCACTCAGAGACCACCCTCGAGATGGGGTTGTGTATCCACTAAGCAGGAACTAAGAGGCTCACTCACAACCTTAGGCACAGTCATTCAAATTCATTCAGCAAACAGTTGGCTCTATCAAGCAAGTGGGGAGACAAGGAATAAGTTTCCTAAGCCAATGAGCTCAACCACAGAGCTACAAGCATATCCAATTGGCTTCAGACAGTCCAGGCACCCCCATCACCTCCACTCTCATCCCAAGTAAGGTCCCCTTCTCTGCTACATAGTCCCTCAGGCGCCCCTTCCCTCAGCGCTGACCTTGGAAGGTATGGTTGGTCCTGACTTCTAAACCAAGGTTAAATGAGGCCTCACTGGCTCTACCATGAATTCTAACCCCCCCGGTCTCTCTCCCACTGCGATCCACTCTTGGAAATTCCTCAAGGTTGCGGTCGAAAGGTTCTGTCCTGAAATTGGGTTTTCAGCTATCAAATTCGGGTCTCCCAATGGATTTATGGGAATCCAACCCTCTAAATATCGTCCCAAGATTCGATTTTATGGATTCCCCAATGGATTTCATTTTCCACGCAGATGTTTTGGGCGTTTTTGGCTCTGCAAATCGTGGCTTCATTCCAAGTTGAGATTTCTGGTTCTTCTCACTGCTGGGCCTGCATCCTCCCTGAAAATCGATGCTTACCCTCCACCATGGAATGGGGAATGAGGAAAATTTCCTCCCCCAAGGTGGAGTGACTTATGGGACAAGCAAAACAGATCCTATACCTTGCCTCAAGAATTTTCAGGGCTGCCCATACTCCATCAAATTCATGAGCATATTTATGAAGTACTTCCTTACAACAGCATTAAATGACAGCTAGGACAGTCAGAGGGGGTTCCCAAGGTGATGTATGGTATCCTATGGTTCAATCCCACAACCCCTAACCTCTCCCTAGTGGATACACATATCCCCCCTCATTTAGTTGCATCCATAGCCAACCCCTTGGTATTTTATTTGCATTACAATTATTTACATCATTTTTACAATTTCCCCATGGCTTACTAGCACATGGATAGCACAACATAAAATACCATCCCTTCAAGGTTGAGCATTCACTAGTGGGGCCTTGGCCTTGAGCTCCACACCTTGAATCATACATCACATATACACGACATTTAAATTGAAAGCCAATACATCTAAAGGGTCAAAATGGGGGTATTACAAATATGTACTCATTTCAAGGAGTCTATCCAGCGTGAGGGAACATACTGCTAAAAGGGTCAAGCAATTTCCAATAGGAGAGAACATCTCATTTTCATATATGTAGTGAATGTCAATGAAGGGGTTGGAGTTGAATTATCTAAATGAATTTGTACATCCAATCCTAGTCTAGATAGGATGTTGGTACTTGCCTAATGAACAAGGAATATGTACATGTATTCAATATGAATGTATGATACATGTATAGGATCTTGAATCTTATCAAATAGCTTTTCCATGGCCCCTTTTGGATAGCATCCAGGTTTCCCATCTCACCTTAATAATTTCATGTTTCTAGCTCTACTATTAATATTCCCCAACCATTGTTTGCTTCTTCTATTGGGTTTTACTTTAGGAGTTACGAGTTTGGTGGGTGGAATGATGGTCGAGTGATACTCTGTCTTTCTTGACGCATCTTTATGGAAGTAGAACGGTATCCAATATAATACCTAGAGGAAGATTGAACAAATCATATTTGGTGACTCCTTCCTCACATTGCTCTATGCACTTTGTAATCCAACATGAATATTATCCTTTTTTTATTTTTCCACTGAAGGACATATCATTTGGCTTGTGAGAGTTTATCATGATATTATGTTAACCATTGCATCCACAGAGGTAGTGGTTTCTTTATAACATGATAATGGATAGTGTGCAAGGTAATTATGCTTGATTAATTGGCTTCTATTTTCTCCTTTTGTATGGTATAATGCTTGTATGAGAAGAATAAAAACATGAACAATAGTAACAGGTAATTACCCACATCATAAAACTTCTTGAAATAAATTTTACAACTATAAAACCACAAACAAGCTATTATGTGCAATGGTGGTCACATGCTACTCCATCATTCTCGATGCATAGTTATGGAAGTGGAATGATTGTGGAATGGTAGTAAATTAATACCTATAAGAAGCTCACCCAAATTGTATTTGATAACTCCTTCAAAGTGTTTATGAGTATTATCTTTTCTTTTCGTTTTCCTTTGAAGAACAAATCAATTGGCTTGTGAGATTTTATTGTGATATTTAACCATGCCAATCATAAAGGTGTTTTTTTTTGGCTTTTTTTGTATTTTTAATCATGGGAATCAATAACTAGAAAGAGAGACTTGGGCTAGGCCCAATATCAATCCACTTGGTTGCACTATAACCCAAGAGTATATCTAACATATTGTAATCCAAATATACAAATAACTCATGATTTAGCAAGGACCACAACGTCCTAAGGAAAACCCAAGGGGACCTCTATCCTAGGGGTCATCTACCCTTTTAACCTTACCACAACAGGTCAATGTCACATTAGAGATTCGAACTCGATTGGGAAGAGTGAGAAACTCACCTTCCTACCATTTGAGTTGTTGACCTTCCCTAGCATGTTCATGGATAGTTTTCCAAGTGATTGTGTGTGATTAATTAGCATCCATTTTTCTCTTTGTGTGGTCTATATACATGAGTTGAAAGACTAAAAAATGAATAATAATAATAATAATAGTAAAATATATTTATCATAATACTACTTAAACTAACTTCTATCATTATAAATATGCATTACCTTATTATTCCATGTAAAAGCAAGGAGTATACTTTTCATTTGCAAGTCAAAGTGCTTTGACTTCACATTAATTCAATTTCTTACTATAAAGTTTTCCAATGTTTTTAAAACAACAATTTATCAAATTGATTTTTTTAATTAAAAATAATTTTTAGAATTGTTAAATTTCACTCATTCTATTTTCAGATTGGTGAAAAAGAGGTTATCAATGGTACATAAATTTCTCAATTAAGAGGTTTTATTTTTAAAACACGAAAAAAAAATTAAAAACATTTAAAATGGAATTTTATAAAAGTGTCATGTGGCAACTTGCACATTTTTATTTTAAAAAATAATTGTTGTTGTTTTATGCTAGGGGAATCAGCAATTGGCGTGAGGTTCGTACTCACGTGACACAGGGTCGATTCTTGTTTACTACCACTATACCCCTAGGTGCACCCACACAGTCTACCAGCATGGGGCATGTGTTCTCCTGGGTTTGAACCTATGACGTTCTTTACAATGTGTCATATCATTTCACTCCTTTGCAATTTGGTCTACACCCGAATGGGATAAAAAATAATTATCGTTCTTCCCATGTGATATTTTGATTTTGATGTGACTAAATATATATATTTTTGTTTTAATATTTTTATTAAAACAATTACTTATTAACATGATTATAATCTTATGATTTCTCTTTTACTTTCTTAATCTCTATATTTAGCATCAAACATATTTTCTATATTTGATAGGGACTAGTCACTTTGTGGTATATTCACTTGCTTTTAATTTTCTTGTTATTTAAGTTGGAAAAGAAACTATTATATTACAACTACAAAGAAACTATTATGCAACATATGTCTAGGCACCTCTTTTGTCTTAGAGTAAGACCTAAAGGTACTTATGATTGGATAGTCCTACTACGTAGACTCAAAATCATGTGGTAGGAGTGCACTACCCAAGACTCAGAAATATTTTGTAAAAGTGGAATTCCCATACTCAAAAGCATATGTAGGAGTGGAAGTATGCACCCTGACAGTTGTCCTCACTACTAGTTTGACAACTGAATCATAATAATGTTTTCCATCTTTGGAAGAAAAAAAAGTGAAGCACCACTCTTTCGTTTTTAATTTTAAACTAAAAAAAACTATTATGTTACATTATTTAGTCACTACTTGACCTCAATGATGATAGTTGATCACCTTGGTTTGCATCATGCATTTCTGGTCATAAGAAATTTATAATCATTTGCATTGTAAAACTAGCATAGCCACATAACTTGTGGCTAGTGAACAACGATAGGCCACAAGTTAAGTGCCACGAACCGACCATTATGCATGCCTCGGCTACTAGTAAACTGAGAAATTATATATATATATATATATATATATATATATATATATATATATACTGGAATGGTGACCATAAAATAAATCTTGACAATACACTTGTCTCATCTTCGTGCAATCTAGGAAGATGACCTTTCCTTGTCCACCCCAAATTGTTACTCCATTCTTTGGCATGCTACTTAAATTAATATCTTTAGTCATAATTCGTGCCAATTGTAGCAAAGTTGCAACATGATGAAGCAAAGTTACATCCTATAGCGTGTGTGGAGCATCAATTGAGGATGAATTTACTAATTTTTTGATATATTTTGGAGCATTCTCTGTTGAATTTCAAAGTGTTTTGAATTTTGTCAGGATTCATGCCCATCCCTCCATACTATGATTTCCATCATCTCTCAAGGTTCGACCCATACCATGCATGGGATGCCCTCACATCAAATGCAAATTCACCTCAATCATCTCATCTAGTGAGCCCTTACATATTTGTACCACTAAGTACAGTGAAAGCTAGTGTAGCAAGTCAGTGGACTATGCAGTGTATCTCATCACTAGACCATGGATGGACCATTTTGCATTCCCTAAATATTTCAAGATGATTAAATATGTAGGACATGATTGCATTCATTTCACATTAAATAACATCAATTAAAAAATTAAGGTGGAAGAATCCCATACAAATGCTTTAAAAATCATTGACGAAATGCAATGTAGGTCGGTGAATCCATCAGCAAAAATAACCTACTCTACATAAAATCTCAAATTAGTTTACATTCACTGTATAAAAATTACATATTTAAATCCTAACCTTTGTCTAATCTGACGTGGATAGTAAAATATAAATGGATTCAAGATTTTTAAGATTTTTGACATTTATGAGAGGCAAATGATATGGGGCACTCAAATAGAAAATCCCAAGTGCAAAATTTTATAGGAAAATTTTCCTGCAATGAAGTGGGAATATGACTTCTGTCATAATTTAAAGATAATTTTAACAAAAAATAAAGAACAATATAAATGCCTCAAATCTTACCCTTCTTGTAAAATCCGATTATAGTTTTCCCAAAATATTTAACAACAAAAGTTCCCATAGAAGTGAGAGAGTTACCTTCCTTTCCCTTGAGTGTAATAATGAAAACCATCACTATGAGAGAGGAGAAGTGTAACATACCTATAGTTAGACGGGCGGTGAACCCCTTGCTTCACCTATCCAACAACTCAAGTGCATGGAAAACAACACACCCAAGTGCAACAATGGCAAGATTGGTAGTTGGGGCACATTTAGGAGCAGCAAGGTAGCTTCAGGCAATGCGACAAGTAGGGAACGCATGCATGAGGAAGAGGCTTCAACCAAGGGGATCTTCAAAAAGGAATACATGAGCATTGAAAAGCTTTGGAAAAGGGGTATTTGAAAAAGACTTCAGCATTGGCATGGGAAACAACCATGGGACATGAATGCCAATGTATTTTCTTAAGGTGTGGTGGTACGACACCTCGATGAGTGGAAAAATGGTTGTACACCATGCAAGGCACTTGTGTATGCCATCAACACGATATTTGGGCTCGTTGACAAAGGATATTGAACGCATCAGTAAGAGGGGCATCAGGTGAAGCACCCAAGTTGGGTCAGAAAAGTTACCAATGGTCATCAGGTAGACCATCGAGAGAGTGCCTAGTTTTCTTGGGACTTACCTAACGACGCGCCCATTTGAGAAGGTCATGTAGAGGAATACTTGGGCACACATTTATGAGGAAGACTCATATATATAATTTGGGTGCACCAATGTCAAAGGCACCAATTTGGTCATACGAAATTGAGAGTTAAAGGAGTTAGCTCTGCAGTATGGATCCTTTACCCGAAGGAAGTTTTGTGATAATTTCAAATGTAGGTCATCAATAGGAGGAAGGGGTAGAGCCTCAGGTCTGAAACAACCAGCTGAGGTTAAGGTTTTCCTAGCAAGACTCTCCATGACAAGGCTAAGGGAGTAAGCATTCCATAGGAGTAGTGTTGTCGGTAACCCCAAAAATTGAAGACGAGAGCTACACAATGAGTAGGATTGTGGGAGAAATGAAGAAGGAAATGGTAGGAAGACTTATGGGTGGAAAAACCCATCGGTAGAGTGGGAAGCAGAGTCTTCGATAGAAGGTGCAACCATCAGTAGCAGACTAAAATGATCGTCGGCACGGTGCATCAATAACCAGAACTAAGTGGCAGGTCTTCCCAAGTGAAAGTTGTTGAAAGGCAAAACTTTGTTGAATCCACTATTGTATTCTCCATCGTATCATTTGTATACTTCTTCAATATAAAAACTTTCCAGTATTTAGGTTTGGTTACCGAACATATCTTGTGTTGTTGTTGTGTCCCTTGTGTATGTGTATGGCATGAATTGGCTAGGTAACATAATAAGCTAAGGATAACTAAGTAAACAACATAAGAACAAGAACAAGTGTAAGTTGGTAAGTTTTTTGGGTGCGGGTAGGAACCGGCAATGTTGTATTTCATAGTTCAATGTATGGGCGAGCTATGAGAAAAGAGGCATATTCCATTAAGGAGTAAGCCTGGGAGACCACGTCATCAGGATGAAAAAAGGGTGGTGTCGCACGATAGTTAAGGACCAATACAATAATAATTTGGGTGAAAGCTTACCTTTCTTGTAAAATCCGATTATAGTTTTTCCAAAATATTTAACAACAAAAGTTCCCATGGAGGTGAGAGAGCTACCTTCCTTTCCCTTGAGTGTAATAATGAAAACCATCACTATGAACCATGAGAAGCATTGCCCCTTTCCTTACCTTCCTTTTTCTGGAAGGTAATGTTGAAAACTTGATGATCATTATTTGAAGAGGTGGTATGCCCTTCTTAGTCATTAATAGCTTTTAACTTTCTTCGAGGTAATAAATGATCATGCGATGATAAATTATCTATGTTTTATATTTAACTAATTATATTATATTAAATCTAAATAAGGATTTATTATATAACCCGTGTTTATATAGAGAGGTAGTTTTGTTGTTACAAAACCTTATGTTCTTTAAATATCGCTCCTTAAACAAACTAGGAAAATAGCTACAAAGCAGCTAGTCCCTGCTCTAAAATCATGTTTATAATTTCTTTAATTGTTTATAAAAATTTAAAAAAGTTATCACAATTGCTTCAAATGTAAAATAGAACATTTGAGTTGGTCCATTATTTGAAATAGAACATTTGAATTTTCTCATTATTCGATTTATTGCATTTAATGCAAAGTACTCAAATCTTTGCATTAAAAGTTAAGTTGGACTATTGTTGGCTTGGTGTTTTAAGTTTAAAAGCACTACTCCTTGATCCTAAAATTTGATTGCCAAAGTTTTGACATTGTATCCTAAAAATTCCGTCTCATGTAGTTATAACAAAAAAAGTTTGTGGCACTTTATCAATCATCAAACATTCCTTGGACATGTATAAGTTCTCTAATTTTTGTACTTATGAATAATAAAATTATAAATGTTTACATTTTTATAAATAAATGTGTAACAAAAATAATATTAAATCCATTTAACACCTGTAAACAACTCGCAAGGACATGTCTGATATTCTAATAAAAGTAGAAGAAAATTGCCATTACATACGAAGTGTCATTATCAATCTCAATCATGAAAAACCATGTCATCCAGCAAGGTAGTGTGAACATATAAAAAACAACAGTGATATCTTAGGCTTGCACAACTCTAGGCTTAATTTTAAAGCTTTTTAATATTACATTGTGATATATAAATATATCTATTAATTTTATTATAAAATTTGTTTAATATATTTTTCAACATATGGTACCTTAAAGTTTATGTTGCATTGAAAGATTCAATTTAAAGTAGAATGTAAGAAAAGTTACGAAATATGGTGCCTAAAATCCTTAATGCACCATTAAACACTTTGAAAAACATGATATTGGTTACATGGACAATGTTATTCTTTATGCACAATTAAATTCTTTGTAAACCCTGAAATAGGTCACTGAAGGCAACAAGTCCCTACCTTAAGAATCTGAATACTAAGTCATAGTTCATGAAGAAAAATATAGCAATCGGCACACTTGGATTTGGAAAAATCCAGCAATGTTTCTTGATGAGTTTCGAGATCCTGTGTGGGGGATTGGTATTATCTTGCAAGAGTTGTGAAGTTGGTTAGATAAGGATATTGCCACAAGCCGTGAATGGAAGTGGTAATCACAGGTTCTTTTTGTCGCATCATTGCTTTGCATGTTTCTTAGAATGTTCCAGAACCACAATGTCATCTGCTCAAAATTTTACCCAGATGGTTGTCATACAACAATGTGTTCAACGTAATCTGGTTATCAATATTTGTGGTAGATGGGATACGGTTTTGAAACCTGCTATAAAGGTAAAGAGTTTTTAGACTATAGGGTTTATTTGAAATTATATCCTTTTCCAATTCCCGTGATGGCATAGTGCATATTATGCTATGTTTTTTGTGCTGGCATAGCATAGCATAGTTGTTCGGGTGGTTTTTTGTGCCCCTAGTGCAGGAAATGCCTTCAAACTTGCATACAAAACCATCTTATGATAAAAGTGTTCCTACCAGACATAGGAAACATATCCACGTAGTGCGCCATTCGATCTACATGGCCACATTCCAACAACTTAGCATCTACAAGTGTTGTTGATTGACGTCACAAACACCTCAGTTTCACTTGTTTCAAAAAAATTAATGACCATCTGACATGATTCACATGGGCCTGGGTTGATTTGGACAAAGTTACACCAAGTTTATTTTTCCTTTATTTAATGCACTTTGCAAGCTAATCCTCTGAGCACATGGCATGCTCATGGCATCTAGACCTGAGAATTTTTTGGTTGGTGACTCATTTTTAAAGCATGCATTTTTTTTAATAGTCTCAAGTAGTATCTAAATATTGAAGATTGTGTTTGTCCAACGAGAGATGGCTAGTCAAGCGAGGCACATGTAATAGTGGATGGCAAGGTTCAGACAGGTAGGGTTTGGTCTTGTCATTTCATTGACGTTTACCCCAAAGTATCTCGGGTGGAGCACAATTGGAGAATAAAATGGTTTATGGATGCTCCTATTTGATTCCAAATTACAAATTCCACCATATTTTATAATGATTATCCTAGATTATATCTATCATCCACTTTGGTTCAGGTTACGACTCCATGCATGTTCATAAGGTGGATCTCTCTTTGAGGTTCCTTCGGACTCATTAAAGGTGTCGAGAGATCAGTTTATGGAAAATAACAAACGCAAGCATGTGTTCTTAGAATATTATACTTGTTGCAGAAGAAGGAAGCACATAGACTAGGTTAGCCATTGAATCCAACACAACTGAGGGCAGGGTGAAAGGACGCATAGTCTTTGATTCAAGTCCAAAACCCAGGTAGAGTGCATCGACAGTCGGAATGGTGAAATGTGTTCGTCTTGCATTCATTTTAAGATGTATAAATATTATGGAATGATGCTCCCTCGATAAGTTGCAGAAGAAAAGTAAGGAAAATGAAAGAAGAGATTGTAGTCGATGGTCTCAAAGATATAGGAAATCTTCCTATGGTTCAACATCATTTGATTTTATCGTTATCCATAAATGTGTTTACAGTTCCTATTCGTTCTTCCATCAAGAAGCTTACGTTTTCATGGTAGATAAACCTGTCAAGAAAGTTATCACTTCGATTATATCCTATCTTAGCTTTTCCAAAGTCATGATTTCTAATTTTTGTATCTTGACGGTAATAGCTTTAGCATAACCATTCTTCTTTCTCTTAGTTCATTATAATCTTTGAAATTTCTTTCTTCGGGAACTAGAAACATGTTGGTTGAAATAATTCTGAAGGGATTTTGCAATTTGAGAGATATGGATTTTCTACTGCTCAGTCCTTACAAAGCATGTGGATATGGAATCTGACTTCAAATAGCTTATTAGGTGGTTTTCCTTCCACGACTGGAAACTTGCTAATGTTCTTTTCACAGGATTTGGGTTGACAAAATTTATCAGGAAATTTCACCATTGGGGTCATTGGCATGCCTATTCCGTTGTTATTTTCTCTGGACAAAAAAAGAAGGGTTTTATGCCTATTATTTTTTCATTGATACTTTGATGCCTTAGTTTCAATCAATTTCGCTTGTTTCTAATGTGTGACTTGTTTTGTGTTTCAGAATAGCTAACTAGGACATAACTGGGACACAAAAGGTGGAAGGAAGAAGTCCAGTAGTAATTATGTCTAATATTACCTGCCCAATATGAAACTCCTTGAGCCTCTTGGTACACATAGGACCTCACTTTCCAGATCTATTGCAAATTATGTGTCTTACAAGTTTTAGTTAGTTTCACCTGTCACAAGTGGCCTTAAAGAAGTGAGAGATGTTTTGGAGGAAACCAAACGCATGAAGAAAATCGGTCAACCAGAGTGGATAGTGGTAATGTGCATGGAAAGAAAGCTGGCAGAGATATGTGAATGGTAGACATCATTGAGGGAGAAATAGATTGAAAAGTTAGTAGACAAAATGAAGGGAAGAGGATTACAGGATCACAGAATTTATCTTTTCAAGAACTCGAAAGGAGAACTAGTCAAGTAAGTTTTCCATGCTTCCATGTCAATTTGCATCTTACAATTTAATATTGCACACAGAAAACACATCATACAACCGTTAATGTACCATTGAATACTTTGTAAACCTATTCAAAATTAGTACTTTTACGGACAGTTGTACTAATTCAGAAGGAAGAAGATCAGAGAATTCAAAGACGAAAAGGAAGAGCCCGTGAAGATCTTTTGTGTTTCTATGTAAGCTTGGAAATTAGATCAGGAGCAGATGGGTAAAATAAATTTTTGTATGAATATATCATTATAATAAAATATAATTATTTATACAGATTTTAATGTATGAAAATTCAAAATAAGTTAATTCTGTTAGAAGTTTTCTTTATGGATCGTTTGATTAAAATTACAAATTTTAATAATTCAGATTGAAATATAGAATTATTTTAATGAAAAAAGGATCTATGAATTCATTTATAATATCAGAATTTGCAAAATTGTTATAGTTTGGCATTTATCATGCAATTGAAACTCGCCTTCACTAATCTATTGTTCCACGCATTGAGGCCGTTTTCCATTATCAAATTTGCGACACATCAGAGGCCAGCGAAGACACAACAATTGTCATTACCTATTAAAACAAGAATCCTCATGCATGGAGAGAAACCCACATGGCAACCATGCCTTTCATCATTCCCTGACTTGTCGCACATGCACTGTAAAATAGTATTTGGACGACAGATAATATGTTTAGTGGCTCTTGGAAGGGCAAGGAGAAATCAGTGAATGTTCCTATCATCCCCCACATGAGCAAAAGGCTACCTAATCACCCCGACCAGACTTCACCTCACATACAAGGGGCAGCTCAGGCAGAGACCCCAGTATTTTTATTCAAAGGTATGGATGAATTGCATGGATATCTTTTGTTCTTCGTTATTTACCTTTTTTTCTTCAAATCATTAAGTTGGATGGATGTCTGTGTGCAGAAGTAACGTGTAGAGGAAGCAATGTGTTTTCATTTATATGGATGATGAGATTTTGACCTTCTTTAGCAAGAAGCAGGATGCTAACGGTCGGAAAAGGATGAGCTGCAACGGCTGTCGCGTTCTGCGTAAAGGTTGCAGCGATACTTGCATTCTTCGGCCTTGTCTGCAATGGATCGAATCCCCGGAAGCCCATCATCAAAGGCCTGGTATGTTCGAATTTGGAGATTTAAGTGATCAATTTCTCGAATATTTAAATAGTACATTCGCAAGGCAAATACATATTAAAGCCTCGGTTTTTTTTACACAAAATTAAAGACTCGACTTATCAATTATTGTTTCTTTAAAGCAACAGTGAAATATTTGCTACTTTGAATAGATAGTCGACATAATGCTTCAAATGGTGATATATCTTTTTGCTTTACAAGGATTATCAAAAGGGCAATAAATTACAGTTGAAGACTTTAAACTATGGATCGATTCTTTACACGATGTTTTGAACTCTGTAGAAAGGATTATTCAAACACATTTCAGGTTCTTCCAATTTAAAGGCTTGGAGTAAAAATTTGTTGAAATTTATATGACTCTCAGGCTCTGAGGGTTTCCTTTGGTATTCATACCTTCAGGTAAAAGGCCTCTTTAAAAACACTAGTATTTTCGTTCTATTATTCAAATGCATTTCAGGTTCTTCCAATTTAAAGGCTTGGAGTATAAATTTACTGAAGTTTATATGACTCTTAGGCTCTAAGGGTTGCCTTTGGTATTCATACCTTCAGCTAAAAGGCCTATTTAAAAACACTAGTATTTTCGTTCTGCAAAATTTTGCACTTTCATGACTGCCACAACAGGTAACGGCAACTCAGGCAGAGACCTCGGTATTTTTATTCAAAGGTATTGTTCTTCGTTCTTTACCTTTTTTTCTTCAAATCATTAAGCTAGATGGATGTCTGTGTGCGTAAAGGTTGCAGCGATACTTGCATTCTTCGGCCTTGTCTACAATGGATCGAATCCCCAAAAGCTAATGCTCTGAGTGCTTGAGCGTGACATGGCGAAGCCTGGTGTTGGAGCCAGACACAACACTAATGGTCGTTGTCAAATCTTTCATGTATCACATTAAATGTATTAAATGAAGGGTTGTTACCAAGTGCACGTGGCGAGTTTTTTTTTTTTCAGTTTTATATAGTTATTATTTTTGTAATTCCATAATTATTTTGCACACCAGGGGAAATTTATCAAATCTGTGTGTTGCACCAATCAAAAAATAAATAATCTAATTTTGAAATTTCAAAAAATTATTTTTATTTTTTAGTAAATTGATTTTAATAATAAAAATTTAAAAAACTTTAATCTAACATTAGGTTTAAAAAATTGAAACAATGAGGTCAATGAAATTTGGCGACCAACCGATCGCTATAATCCCTGCAGAGCAGGGACTAATAAATAAGGATTTGTTATATAACCCGTGTTTATATAGAGAGGTAGTTTTTGTTGTTACAAAACCTTATGTTCTTTAAATATCGCTCCTTAAACAAACTAGGAAAATATTGTTAAGTGATCGGGATTAGAATTTAGACCCCCCTCCATGCTTATCGACCTTCCTTCATCTAAATCATGTTAGCTAAGTTTTTGGATTAGATTTTTTTTGTTTGTATATGCTATCAACCTCAATGATAAGTTAGCATACATTTTTTTAAACTTGAAATTGAAAAACATACTTAAGATTGTAAAAAGGACAGTGTAGTGATCTACCATATCTTTATTAGAACCAACATTTATGACATCAATATCTACTACTTCAAACTATAACTAAGATGAGATAGCGAGATGCTTATTGATTTCCATTGAAATCTACATGGAATTTTCAATATATGACACCATCTGAAAATTGTGCTTCTATCATCCCTTTGCAACCACTTAATTTACACCTTATATCAAAAGTTTCAAAAAGAATCCAAAAACAACTCTCAAAATTAGTCAAATTTACCTTTAAATCTACCTACTTCCAAAATAAATCAAATTTAACTTTAACTACAATAATGTCATGCCATAAATGTCATATAGTTATACTTCTTTATCTAAATTAACTTTCAAGTAAGACATGATAATTTTATCAAAGTAATATTTACCTTTTCTTCAAAATGTGAAGCGATCTTCAAATTAGCATTCCTTACCCCAAATTACTTCTACCAAGTCAACTTAGTTAATTCATAATATGGGCAAAAGATTGCAACTAGATGAGAACAAGATCCTATTCAAAATGAAAACATCATTAATTACTAACCAAAATTTGATACACATCTTCAATATAACAATCAACCAAAGCTTTTTGTAACTCAAAAAGATTATCATTTGAAGTTGAAGATTAATTTTGTATGACCAATTATAATGATTCATGAGAGGGAGAGGGAGAGGAAAAGCAAGAACTATGAATTTCAGATAAGTATGCATGAGTGCGATGGGGGGGAGATTAAAAGAGATATGATTTAATACAACATCATTTAGTTTTCCTTGTTAAACACATTGAATCCAAAAGAATAGATACATAGAATTAACAACATAAAGCCTTGTTTTGCAATTCCTTTTCATTGCAATTTATTTTAGAACTTTAAGTTATTTATGTAGCTATTACAAAATTGGACTACATCCAAATCGAATCATGGAATGGGTATTTATTTAGTTTTGGTGGAGATAATATTAAAATTCAAATCACAAATACAACATTACGAGAAAGCCAAAATTCACAATTTGTAAAATGAGTCAAAATTTCTCAAGAAGAAACCTCTTTTTCTGAATCAATTAACAAATATGTAAACAAACAAAATGTGAATAAGTTTATTTCATTCATAACCACAAGAAGAGAATAAAACAAAACAATAAGAAGGGATAAATAAGAAGAAGACCATAAGGACAAAACAAAACCTAAGTGTAACATAACCTACAGAAAAAACCAAGGAGAGGAGGACTGGGAAAAATTAATACCATTATTATTGCTACTATAATCTATTGTTATAGTGTTAGTTCTTTGAAGCAATAAGGGGATCCAACTATTACTTACCTCCCAAGCACTATCTCTATTAATATTAAGAGGGTGCTTGGAAATCTCATATGGCCTCTCTAAACTTACATTTAGATTAGTTATCTTCTTTAGCAAGAACCTTTGTATGCTCAAGGGATAGTGGGTGCTTGGTATTGTGGGAGTGTTCGGCGAGAACAGAGGTGCAGAATTGGTTAAGCCTTATTTCATGTTCATGTTCCTTGATCCTTAATTGGAATGAACCACCAGTTTCCCCAATATATGATTTCCCACATGCATAGGGGATTTCATAAATCCTTTTGTATAGACGAGGATTGATGGGGTCCTTAAAAAATTTCATCATACCCCTGATGGTGTTGGGAGGCTTCAAGAAGGTAATGATATTATTATTCATAATGATTCTAGCTATCTTATTGGTAACTCCATGGTTGAATGGAAGGACCAATATATAGGTTCCTTCACCATTCCTATTCTAAGTTCTCAAACCAGCTTTATGAATGATCTTCCTATTAAAATATCAGGAAAACAGTGATAGACATCTAGCAAACTCGGCTAGTACTTCTGTCAAACACTTAGCAGATTCATTGATTTCAACTTCAATAAAACTTTAACAGTAATGCATTATCCCAAATAAATTATATTGTACTTTTATAATCAAAAATACAAATGCTAAGTAAACTGAACATATAGTAGCGGAAAATAAACAGTGAACAACAGTCATTTCAACACATTTTGACACGATATATTTGGTCCAAAGACCCTGGAAAAACCCCCTAGGGAGAAAACCAGTTAGGAGAGATTTTATTGAGCTCTTGGGAAAATATTTCTAAGTGTACAACAACAATTTTATTACAGCATAAAATACACAGTACTTTCCTCGATCATTGTGCCTACTGTCCTCCTTGACTAAATGTGCCAAACACCATACAAAAACAGGCCCAACCTCTTGCCTTGAAATATGTGCCCAAATTTCAATAGTTCTTCCTTTACAGTATGGCATCTATGGAATAAAATCACACTAAGAAAACAACATGCAGCAAAAGTACAATAGTACGGAATATTAACAAAAAATATCAGCTCGAAATGTGTGCCCACAGGCTGCCTCAATTTATGTGCTTCCTACTTGTTGTACGGCCTACTCTTTTACGGATATATGACGCTATATTTCATAGAGTACGTCCCTCTCTCTCCTGTTGTACAAACCAGCTCTCAAATTGTTGCAATAGTGCCTAGGAATGTGTGCCCTTCTCCTTGGGATGTGTTCCCTTATCCTTGTTTCCCCATTCGCTTCATTTCATCTCTCACACTCTCTTTTCTCTCTTGAAACGCATGCCTCACACACAAAGTATGCTCCACTCTCCAAAATATCCCTTCTTGGAATGCATGCCACCCTAGTCTCACTCAAGCTCTTTTTATTTTCATTTTAGGGTAATTGCCCTAAATTTTCATCTTCTACATCCAAGATCAAATCTTGTCCCACAAGATCGATGGTTTTGATTTAATCTCAAGTTCACGTGACTTAAGTCACTTAAGTCATGAAACTACGTAAAAAACATTGTTTCTCTCGAAAAGGTCACTTTACCCCAAAATAATAAAAGACACTATGTTTACTTTATAAAAATCACTTTTATAAAGTCACTTTATAAAAGCACATTTTAAAGTCGCTTAAGTGAGACACCTTGCTCTGACCCCTACAATTAGGCACATAAGTACATAAGTACCTCTGAGCTACCAAATCTAACACTCCCTCTTAGCGAGGGAGGTGATGTTGGCACCTCCACCTGCATCCGTCTCCAATCCCCTCACTCCAACTGCTAAAGCTAATCCATTTGAAATAGAAGGTCTCTCTGCTACCTGCTCTCAATCATGTGCTAAAGCCCTGAGCCAAAAAATATGAATAGAGAGTTCACCTCACTCTCATGCTCATCCTCTAGAGTCATCTCATACCAGTTCAGTCTCCTCACTGAGCTAGAAGAATACTATCCACTGGCTTCCTTTGATACTGTCACTAATTTTGATATCCATATGGACTCACCATCAACAAGATGACACAACACTCAGTACATCTTGTCGTCTCTAATTCCCAACACTCACTCGGCATCCAAACTCTCCCTCATCGGATATATAAAAACATGTCCATCGCCAAATAGGATTGCATATTGTCATCCTATAGAGTATACATATCAAGTTATTTCTCATCTCTAGTACAAATAGCACCCATTCCACCTCTAGATATCCATCTGACTCAACCTAGAATCTGACCCTTCCAACTCCCTCTACTGCATGGGTGACATCAAACCCATCCTCAGTAAGCATCACTCTATTAATATCCATCAACTACAGGAACATAGCTCATGTTCCTTTCATGTAGCATGCTTCCTCACTATCTGCATACCATGCTCTAGTGCCTGCACTCTCTACCACACTACTTCTCGAAAGAATTGAGACAAATGAGAACTCCTCAAACTTCTTGGTGTACTCTTCCACTTCTGCTGAAGTGGTTGCCTTTGTCTCTTCTTTCTTCTTTCCCTTCTTCTTGTTTGTACATTGGCCTACATAGTGGCCAAATATATGACAAGCAAATCATTTCACCTTGCTCATGTCTTTCTCTGACGAGGATCCGCTACTCGAGCCCTTCTTCTTCTTTCCATTTGATGAAAGGGGCACGTCCTACTCATCATTACCATGCTATGTCTTTTCCTGATACCCCTCTCAGATCTCCTCCTGCGTGAATTCATCCCATAATATTTCCCAAGAGGGAAATTTCTCCCTTCCAACCACACATTTCCCAAACACATCCCAATCTTTGGTGAATCCCTTCAGGGCTATCTGCACCAACTCGGAATCAAGAACAATCTCATCAACCGTGCTTATCTCATCATTCACTTGTCTGAGAATAGTGAGATATGGGCCACATTTTCACCTTTGGCCATCCTCATGTTTTGGATCTTGTCTTTCAAATCCATCTTTTGGATTTCATTCTTGTTTTCATACAAGTTGTTCAGCGTGTCCCATATTTCCTTGGTTTTTTGTTTCTCATCCAGATGTGGGATGAGGTGATCCTTTACTCCATCCAGAAGTATCCTCTGAGTTCTAGCCTACACCTGGATGAGATGTTTAATCATTGCCTGATTATTTGAGTACCATAGTGGCTAGAGTACTTATTACACCAAGCTTTTTAGAATGATGATGATGGATTCTACATGATGATAAGAAATGGAATGCTTTCATTCTCCTCAATCTCCATGGTGAATTGGATATGCTTGGATTGGTTGTTCAAATGTTGAACATATTTATTTAATTCAACCTTATTTAGAATCTTTTTTTATTGCCCATAAAAGCTAACCTCTTCAATGTATGAAAAAAAAACCTTGAGTACAAGAAAAATAAGCATGGCCTTCCATGAATTGGGTTATTGTGAATGTCAATTAGGTGGAGTTCAAGTAGTTATGAGGAAAGTCGTTATCCTCTCCACGGGTTCAAATCCCACTATGTGCCATGTTTTATCTTAGTGAGCCAATTGTTGATGAGTTATATATGATATATTCATGAGTTGTTAATATGACCTTGTTCCTTAAATAATATATATTTTACCTTGAGTAACATCATTGGAATGAGGGAAAGTTCCCAAGGCAATTTTCCCTTGGATATGCTACCTTCAAAAAAAAGGGATTATTATGAGGAAATAAATCCTTGATTGATTATCTCAACTTCATACTCACATTGAATATTATGTGCTATAATATTAATGAGATATTGAATTCAACCAATGATTTGGTTGTTTCCTCATCCATAAACCGTATATTAGGGCTTCAATTTTGGTCTTGATTAGATTTGTGCCAAGTAATATTGGATTTGTACTAGGTAATAAAGGCTTGATTGATTGCATAATCAACTTAAGTCTCACTTATTATAACATGTTGGAATATAAATCAAGGCCTTAATTGTGGCGTTAAATGCACCCTTAATTAATTCAATTCATTAATTAAGAACTTGATTGGGAATTTGATCAGGTTGTTTATTACGACCTTGAATGGGGCATTGATTGTGGCCTTTATCGATGCCATTTTTAAGTCCTTTCTCAATGACAAGATCAAATTCATGTTGAACACTTAGGCCTTGAGTTGGGCCACAATTAGGTCCAAGATTTGGTTCCTATTAAACCATTGACTAAGTCCTTGAGTGGGACTTCAATTGGGACATTAATTAGGTCATTAGTCAAGGTCTATAATTGGGACCTTAATTGTATCCTTGATTGGGGATTAGATTGTGTAATATTATAACCCTTTACTGGGGCCTTGAAAAGGGAAAACAATGGAACCTCTACTGGGACCTTGATTTATTCCTTAAATGGGAATCAAGTTTGAGGTTAGACATATGGAATTCCCTTGCCTCTTTCCCCAACTAATTGAGTCCCAATTTTTAAACTACCTCCATCAAAGGTAAATGCTCAAGAAATCCTTATTACTCTTAAAATCTTATCTTTGAATAGCTATGTATTAATTTCCGAGTATTTTTCCCCATTCATAAGCCAAGTCTTGGTAACTTTACACATTGAACGTTTTAGTGGAGCCCCAACATCCCAAATGACTTGAATTCTTGAGAAAGATAGACATTATGACACCAAAATTTCAAGGAAAATACCATCTTATAGTTCAACCACATACTCTTAACCTAACTACCAAATGACTTCCACTTATAAGTTAAAGGATGGGGTTATGAGCTCAAGCATTGGATAAGGAATATTAGTCTTCACAAGTCTTGACTCCTAAATGAACCCTATGATGAGACATTATGGACTTTGGGATTGAGCCTTTGTGTAGGATTCCAACTACTAAATAAGAGTCCCATTCACAGGGGGTTCATTTAGTAAAAAATGTTCAAAACACATGCATTCATGGACTTATAAAATTTGGCCCTACTTTTAGAATTTGCCATATATTCATCTTCTTCATTGGGTGCAATACCATGATTTTGACCACTGGAATGTATTGGATCAAATTTTGTATAAATTACAAATGTGTTGTTATAATGATAGAATTCAAGCCATGTGAGCTTAAATAAATGGCCCCATATATAAATGATGTAAATATGCTAGTACGGATTCCCAGTGTAGAGGTTAAGGCCAAGGTATGTCTAGTAAATGGATAGGCAAGTAGATGATGCATATGCACTTATATGGATTGTGTGGTAAGCTTGTCACGATGAAATCAAGCTATGTAAATATTCATGTTGGAATAGAATATAAAATGGTCCAAGATGCTTGTGAAGAGCACAAAAGGGGCTATGATTACACCATAGGGGAAGAGGAAAGGGGGCCTATGGGAATGTAGATCCTATATATTGCCAAGTGCAATCCTTATATCTCTTCTCTTTTCCACCATGATCCTTAAATGAAGGCATCCACATCCTTTGACTAATAAAACCAATTACTAAATGCATGTAAGAGGTTGGTGGGGAGGTCTTCTCATGTATTTATGGAATCATGTGCTTAGTACAATCATCATGGGAAAGTGTAAGAGTCATAATTTCTCTTGTCTTACATAATTTTAGCCATCATTCTCAACCCTAAATTATCTCATTGTGATTCACTCATTCATTCTAGCATTATCATGTTCATACTCTAGACTTCACATGCGATTCTCCATTTCTAACCATGAATTAAATTAGAAATTGGCCAAACCAGCATAATGGAGAGGAAATTGCATATCTTGGGTGAAAGATAGATGGTTGTAGGTGAGCATAGAGGCTAGGAAAGTCAGGAATTTTTCATCTTATATGTATTTTTTTCTCTTTGGATGATTGAGATCCAAGTATTATACTTGAATGCAATTCCTAAATAAAATACAGCATATCAGGCTCCTTCTACCCACAGTGAAGAGCACTAGACAAAAGAATATCCCTAAGGGATTGTTGAGAAAATAAATGGAAGATCCTCTTTGTGTTGTGTGGGAAAGTGGAAAAGAGTTCCATGGCTATTTGATGGTTGGATGAGATTGCTTGAGTGCTCTATAATGAGAAAATTAGTTGAGCATGAAAGTAGATAGGTTGGGTTGAGATAGATAGAAGCATGTAGCTTGTGTTCTTCACCATTGTGCCCTTTTTTATCCGTATTTATGTGAGAATGGAATTAAAGAGTATATATATATTCACATACACAGATATATGGCAAGAAACACAGTGATACAGTAAACTCAGATTCTATTAAATGAATGAAATCGAACAAAAGGTAAAATAAAAGTAGCTAGAATGGTGGTAGTTATATCTTTAAGAAGCGATGTGATGGCTATGTTCGTTCATGACAAGCTAAATACAAGAAGAGGAAAAAAGAGACTATTTATCATAAGCATGATGGAAAGATCCCTAAACATCCAAAAACCTAACCCTAGAAGATGAACAGTCATAAAGTTTGCGGCCCCGAGGTGGTTAGTTGAACAGTCAACTTCCCGGGGTCATAACTTTTGCATACGATATCCATTTAGGGCGCTCGATAGCTCATTGGAAAGGTATATTTGACCTATACAACATTCAAACAGGGATGAATGCATGCTTTTGGCAATGTTGGAAACCATCGGCCCCCTCAAATCTCCAAAAAACGTCATTTAGGGCCTCAAAACGTCCCCAAAAGTTCGGGACCCAAAAAACTGTAGAAAAATTACTAGAAAACTGCCAAAATGGAAAATTGTTTAGAGTCAATGGAATAGGTGGGTGGCCACCTATATCCATCTGGATTAGTCCTCCCCCCTTAGGAAGCAATGGTATCCATTGCGTTGAGTTCCCCCATCAAATGGGGAAACTTCTGTTGAACTTGACTCCTAGTAAACCACTTGCCTTGGTGGAGTAGTTGCCTTGCTTTGACAACCCGATATAGTTGGATCTTCTACTGGTGGGTTCCCTTAACCTGTGTGCCCATGATCTGATCAATAGTTTCATGTTCCATGTAGTCAGGATTAAGCTCTGTAGGTGTCAATTTCTCTACCACCTCCGAGGTGTCCAACAATGGTGGAAAATATGGGCGAAGGAGCTCCACATTGAATACTGGGTGCAGGCCGAGGAATGGAGGAATGGTTAATTCGAAGGCATTGTCACCAATCGCCTTGGTGATGGTGTAGGACCCATATTGAAGTGGATGAAGATTTTGATGGGGTCTTGTGAGCCTCTCTTTATGCATATGCAACCAAACCTTATCACCCACCTGAAACTTGTGTGGAACTCAATGTTGGTCATGTCGTTGCTTGTACTTAGTGTTGGCCTTTTCCAAAATTTCATGGACATGTTGGCGGATGTGTTGGATTCGTTCAAAAAATCAGGTGGCCTTATTAGCCTCATTCTGAACATGGAAAGATTCCTCTTGTGTGGATGTAATGGGAAGAGCTACATCAATTGAGGCCAATGTTGTGGGGAAAATGCATCTATAGTTCAGGGGAGAAACTACCAACTTACGGTGATAAAGATAGACTTACAAGCATTCTACAAGTACAACAAATAAATGAAGAGATTAGGGTTTAGATATGTAGGCACCTCATTCAGAGGTTTGATCCTATTTTTGCCTCCCTCGCTCTTCAATACTTATCCAGTGTCGCAATGCCCAGACCTACAAAACAACTTGATACCTTTCTCAAATACATTTGACTACATATATAATACTGATATCCATAATATAAAGAGACATCAAACTATAATCAAACAGTAATCAAATCTAAGACACATTAATAGGTCATATTTGGAAAGAGAAGAACGTCTGATCTTTATTGATGAATGAAAGCAAGTACATAAATTTATACCTTCTTTCAAGCTTGGCACTTCACGAAACCTAGATTCAAGGTCTCTTGTTTTTGTTCTCCAAGGATTCCAGCCTCTAATCAACTGTGCTAGGGTTTACCAAAAATGAAGCACAAGAGAGGGGGATGAGGATCTCCATTCCTCCAGCATAACAATATTGTAGACTTGGTCCCTTCACATGGCCCTTCTACCCTCCTTATATAGTCAGTGAAGGAAGAGGAAAAGAAGTTATAACCGCTCAAGAGGTTTCCCAACCAACTTAACTTACTCGAATTTCAAGATTTTGACCAAAACAGGGGTGTACTCTACTCTACAGTAGAAAAAGTAGCGTACATATGGAGTTGAGTGCTACTTTAATGAAGCAAAGTAGGGTACACATGCTACTATCATGCCTATCTACCAGCGCTCATGTTGAAAAATGGCCAAAAACAGGCTTTTCTGCTCATTTTCAGGAGATGGTTTGGTCTGGAAAAATGTTCCTAAGGGTCATATACATCAAATGGGTCAAGAATGAGGTAATTTCAACCATTTTTAGTGTCCCAAATGACTCCTCCATCCACAAATGTCCTGTTGTGTACTGAACTTGACCTCAAGAAGTGTCGTCATGCGACCAAGGGAAGCAAGTGTCGTCACGGACGGAGAGGTGCCATTTCAAGCTATAACAGATGCCCCCTAATGTATGAGGTCAGAGGGAGTACGGGAAACGATGGCCGAAATACATTATAAATAACAAAGAGTTGAATCATGGAGGAACGGAGAAACCAAGAATCATCGGCTCAAATGAAGTACCTGAAAGCAAAGGCAATGTCAAACAAACTTATCCTTGGGGTAACTGTCCATGTTCAAATGGTGGAACATGACCTCCAAGAGGATACAATAATGATCCAAAATATTGATGCATCTATCATGGCCACTAAAATACAAGCGTGGATCCATGAGGAACATAAGTGTAAACATAGCCACATAAATACAAGGTGGATCTATGTCAAAACTGGAGAACATAGCCATAGAGAACAAGCTAGATCTATGTCTCATCAAGACCCAAAAAGAGTGTGGCTCAATCTTGTGCAACTTGGGCGATAACATAAATGAGGTGATGCTATCGAGGATCCCAAGGTCTTCATCCAAAAACAACCCAAGGTACAAACCTATCCATGCGAATAAATGAGTTTTTGTCGAACATGGGAGGTATCATTTGATTACCGGTCATTGATGTATACCGTTAACAAACGCGAGGGTGTCCACCAATAATGAAAATGGAACCCAAGGTACCTAGTACATTCAAGCAAGTACAAATAGATGGTCTTGCCATCGAACACTTGAAGAATCCATCGGATAGGAGACATTGATGTATTCCCATCTATCCAATAGCGAGGGAAACTGCCACTAATGACTGCAATCCCCAAGGTACTAACTGAAACTCTAAACTTCATTCCCAGAGCACAATGAGTTGAAGTCGATGGGAAGAAGTCCATTGGAAGGGAGGCCTTAATGCATCCTCCATCATCCAACATGAGGGACACTCAACAGGTCTGAGCTGATTTGGAGTAGGACTGAACACATGATGAAACATACTGACACCAAGGAATGGCCGACACATGAGGTCAAGGCAACTGCAGAATGGCCGACACAAGTTATATCCTTGAACAGTGAGCACGACACAAGAGTGACTTAGGCAGCTTTGAACACAAAGGGACCACGACGCAAGTCTGCAATGTAGGAGACATTAACAGATTCTCCATATGATTGTAAGACTAACCAAACGGAGGAGTAAGAACTCTGAGATCAGGTTTATCCTAAGGCCAACACTAGAACCCAACTTTTTTGATAGACTCAAAACAGTTGCTTTGTTCAAGGAGATAGTTGACTTGCTGCCATCATATTGAAAGATAATTTAACATTCTTCCCTTCCCTTTCCTTTTTCATTTTTTAACGAGCTTGAAAAAGAACTAAAGCATGCTCAACGGTATTTTCATATTTAAGGAGTCTGAAAAACCTAGAAGAAAACTCCATACACCTATCCGTGGATTTTATATCGAGCCCGGATTGGTCTGTGCTCGGCGGTGTTTTCTTGCTTATAGAGTTGAAAAACTTAAACAGTCCTCTATACACCTATCCGTGGATTTTATATCGAGCCCGACTAGGTGAATGCTCGCTTGGTGTTTTCACATTTTGAGAGTCTGAAAACCCTAAAGACGACTCCAAAGGTCCTTTTTCGTAAAGTTAGTCTCCTTCCCCGAAAAAGTCTAAAATGATGGAAGAAGAACTCTTCTAGCGCATACAAGAGTATACCTAGAGTATAGCTTTTCCATAAATTATCCACCAAGGCCCGGAAAAGGGGTAATTCTATACCTAAGTGGATGTCGGTTCCATTATTTTAACGAGCCCGAAAAGACAACTATGCTCGGCAAACTTTTCCTATTTAAGGAGGCTGAAAAGGGCTTAAAAGAACTCCATAGGGATCTTTTCCGTAAAGGTTTAACAAGTCCGGAAAAGTAAACTCATGACCTCCTTACTGTTTTCAACGAGCTCAAAGGAGATACAGAAAATGCTCATAACTTCCTTACTATTTTTAATGAGCTCGAAGTGAAGATGAAAGAAATGCTCATAGCCTCCTTACTGTTTTTAACGAGCTCGAAGGAAAGGTGGAAGAAATGCTTGTAACCTACTTACTGTTTTTAACGAGCTCGAAGTAAAAGAAGAATGCTCGAAATGGGAGGAGACAAGTGTTAGGGACATGCGAAACTAGCTCCAAGTGCATGGAACAAAGCTATGCTGAATGCAAGGAACATGAGCAAGATAAAGACACTCAGGGTGTGTCTCCTCCAGGTAAAAGGTGTCAAACTGCAAAGGCAAAATGATATAGGGCTTAGCGGAAATGAGATCAGAGATGGAGGCTTATACAACGGGCTAAAAGCGTGGAAGCTGGCATCAACCTCATTAGCGCAAGCGGGATCATAACAAATGCATATGCAACTTGAACATAAAGATGGGAGCCTTATCAGGGATGGCCAAAAATATATGAGGAAGAAATATATGAGGCTTCTTCTCAAAGTCATGGTAAATCTAAAAAGGCTCCCAAGCCTATGAGAAAAACTCAGCATGGGCACCAGAATGGCATAAGGGTGCTGACTAGGGTGACCCATGTTAGGTAGGCTCTGCTGTCGGACTGGTGCGCGATGCATAAAGAGATGGCTAACACACCAATATTCAACAAGTTCGACCCTATGGCGAATTCGGATGGCAAAAGGTTCAAATGCAACATAACAGAAGGGAAGCCTAAACTTATATGCAAGGTTCCTAATATACCTGACATGGTCGCACAAGGTGTCGAAAATGACCAGTAAGCAAGTATACATCCAGATAAGAATCTTGTCTCCAAGAAACATTAGTACTAGTATCATATCTAAAACATATGTAAGGAAAGACCCGATACAAGTCACTGTGGTAGAAATACTTTCAACTTCACTATCATCAACAGCAGGCATAAACAAGGTAGAGTTTTCAAATGAAGACTCTATGGTACCCAAGCTCGAGGACTTACAATCAACAAGATCAACTTCAGGATGAAGATCAAAGTTGAAGGACATGTTGGAATCTGCAGAAACAAATTCATCATCACGGGAGTTGAAAATTCTAGAAGCAGAATCAAACTCAGCAGAACACCGATTTGCGGATCTACAGGAGAGTCCAAAGACTCAACAGTAGTAAGATCAGACTTTAAGGTCAAACTGGGGCTGGACATAACTGCGACTGGATCAACATCCAAATGAATGGCAGACTGTACTATGGACTCTAGGAAAACTTCATTGGAAGGAAGTATATCATCCCAGATAGAACATATATCTAAACATTCAGATGGAGGTGTCACTTGGTCAAAAGTTGGGACCAAGTCCCGAGAAGGTAAGCATGAACTCAGAGACTTCTTCTCAGTAGCAGTTGAACTCAAAGAACAATATGCCAAAAAATTCCCATGTGACATAGTAGTGCCTAATGACGAGGGACCTGACTGGTCTACAGTTGGGTAATAAGGAGGATCAACGAATGCAAGTTGGTCGATAGTGACGATGCTTTCATTATGAGAAAAATGCATCACACGAAAGAACGTAGACACCACAGCATGCATAGCATAAACGTAATCACGCCCGAGGATCATATCAAAATCCACAGGGTCCTTTAAAACCATAAAATCAACTAAGACTATTTTTCCACCCAAAGTAACAGGTGCCTGACGGAGGAATCCGATAGGTTCACTAGGTCTTCTATCAAAGGTCAACGGCCAATTAGCAGCTGGAATAACATTAGGGAAACCCAAATCTCTCCAAGCATAAGTGGATAAGATACTAACAGAAGCACCTTCATCAACAATGCATCAATCAACCGTATGGTTCCCGATATCAACCTTTATCTGGAAAGGTGTCGAAGAAGGAAGACGAGGCTCAGCTAGACTATTCCAATCAAAGGAAACAATCCTAGGGCTTGGTAGGGGTTCACATGGCATAGATGAAGTGCCCCCTTTTTCAGGAATATCCAAACTGGTAATGCAGAAGACTTCAGCAGTAGGTGCATCAATCTCCGAAGGACTGATGGGATTGGTCGAAGATTGCATCGATTCGATCACTTCACTCTCCGAAGGAAGAGTGGGGTCGACCAAAGATTGCATTGGTTCAACCACTTTATCAACCAAAGGTTGATCTAACTGCAGGGAATCTATAGACAACTCAGGAACAGAGGTTCCTTCGGACATGGACCACACTCTTCGTGCCTCTGGAATGGCAGGGCATCGGTGAGTAAGGTGATCTCCCTTACAAAGTTTACAAGGGAACTTTGGTTTCCGTCCTATAGGTTTAGACTCCTTTACAACATCAGTACTCTCAGCATTACTAGCATTGGCTGACAGCTTGCCCCCAGCATGACTCACAGAGGCTGGTTGCTCAGAAGCATCAGACTTTTGAACTAAGGACCACACTTTTTGCACTTCTGGAAGTACAAGGCACAAGTAAGTAAGGTGATCTCCCTCGCAAAACTTACAAGGGAACTTAAGCTTATGTTTGTTTGGTTTGTCGACAATGTCAACTCCCTCAACATGACTTGCAGTGGTTGATCTGGTGTCTCCAGTATGACTCACAGGAACTGGTGACTTGTCATTAATATGACTAGCAGTGATCAATGACGTGTCCTCAACATGACTGATAGTGGTTGAAGACAAACTTTCAGTATCATTTTTAGTGACTAAAAGTTTTCTCCCAGCATGACCTCCGGAGGCTGGGTAGGTGCCCCCTGCATGACTTGCAGAGGAAAGGTGCTTGCCCCCAGCATGACTTGCAGAGGTTGGGTTGCTACCCCCTTGTTTTGGCATCTTCTTCCTATTCTTCCTTCGTCTATTCCTTTTAGACTGCTGGCTACTAGTATTGCTACTTTCGCCACATGAGGTAGAAGGAGGAGGAGAAGATGTTACTGGCAAAGGAGGCACAGGGTTCTGATGCTCTTGATTTGAGGTGCTCACAAAATAAGCGTCAGGAGCATGCAAGGCATTCGGAGTGGAAAACAACCAAACCGGCAGCCCTATGGTGAATCCAGGAAGATTCAAAGTAGCCATTAAGGGAGTACCAATGTTTCCAATGAATGGAATAGCACAAGGATCCCCCAGAACAGGGGTACCTTGATTGGCACTCGCCGGAATGCTAGACATAGTTTCCTGCTCAAATGAGCAAGAAGTTCTCTAGGGAAAACTAAGACAGGTAGCACAAAGAGCACACCACTAAAAAAGGTCCTAGGTAAATCAATCCAAGCAAACAGATGCCTTCCGGAGAAGAGTCTGGGATGATGAGGGCCTAGAACAGATCAACGAAGGATGAAGAACAATTACCCGGGGTCCACAATACAATGACTAAGGGTGCAAGCGCTGGAATCACCCAACCGCCCTCCCAAAGACCTGCAAGGGATTTCCTCCCATGTCTGTCCTAGGTACAACAGATATACCCTCCGCTGTCACCTGTGTATGAACCTATGGTCAGATACTAAGGATACCACAACACCAAAAACTCCTGGGGGAATAGTCGATGGTCGAATCAGAAGGCGTGGGCAGGGTAATTAAGCCCGAAACTCAAAAGAGTCCCCAAACGCGATCCAATCCTGGTATATGCTCGAAACCGAAAGTAGGAGGAGTATTCCCAACAATCTGATCTCACAAAACCTATTGCATAGATCCCAGGCAAGCTTTGAATGAAGTGGGTTTACCTGTGATAGTCGAACTACGATTTTTGCGTAATGTGTGATCTTGGGTGGTTTAAGGTGTTTTAAACCCAAGATCCTAACCAAGACTATTTGGTGTAGTGTAACCTAGAAAAGAAAATGTTATTAGTACATTTTATTAGGGTTCATTTTAAAGGTTACTTGCTTACTCAAAAAGGTAGTGGGTGTGTGAGAGTGGTTATAATAGAGATAGAGTACTGAAAAATGAAATATTTACCACCAAACAAATCTTTTCTTTTCAATGCAAGTCTTAAAATTCTGATCTAGAATGCATATGTAAATGCAATTTTTAATCTTTTGAATGCAAAAAAGGCAAAAATAAAGTCTAAATGTACAAAATTAAACTCAAAACCTAAGAATGCAGCTATTCAAACCAATAAGTATGCAAAAGAAAACTTGTTCTTCTTGATGCAAAGCACTCTAAAATCTTTTAAGCCACTTGCAAGGTACTCTATTCAGAAAATGAATCAAAATTCTTTATGCTTTCAAAGGTAAGAAACAAAACTGAAACTAACCTATTATCAAAGCAAAGCAAAGAAACTTTTAGGTTCTCTTTATGAAACAGTAAAAGCTACCAAATATGACTTTCAAATTCTTATTGATGTAAGCATGCCAAACATTGGGAAAAGAGTACGAAAACTACTTTTAGACCCAAAAGAAGCAAATGACCTACAAAGAAGTATGGTTTGGTAAAGTCAGCTCTGCACATAAACAATGCAAACAAGGTCTTGAACAACAGCCAAAACACTTGAGCTTTCACTACAAAAGAAAACTAAAAAGCATAAGGGAGGATAAAAAACCAATCTAAAAGAGAAATTTCACTCAAATAGATACAAACAGGGTCAAGAAAACTCAAGAGGTTTCAAATCCAGTGGAAATGGGGCAAGCAAGTTCAGTCAGACTCAAATTAGGGTACAAAACACCAAACAGGTCCACAACCCCCCAACTTGGGTCAACAAACCCCAAAACTTTCCAAACAAGCCCTAATTGATCAAAAGAGGTTTAAATCATGAATGTGGGATCAGTACAAGGATGGGAGACCCCTTACAGGGGTTTAACACAGACCTAGGGTCATCAGGGACCACAAAAATGCAACCAGAACCCCCAAATTTGGGTCCACAACCCAAAAACTCAAAAAATTTAAACCCATATTTTGAGCGCTATTGTGTATAAAGGAGACTAGCACCCAGGGTGCTACTGTACTGCACAATAGTAGCGTACAGGTTGAAAAAATTGAAAAAATGGTGTTAAAACCCCCCACACCTGGGTCCACAAGGGTTTGCAAGGGTCGGGAAGGGTGTGTAAAAGCCCAGCAGGGTCAAACAGAGCCTACTAACTGATCCTAATCAAGAAAATGAACAAATACCATCAAAAAAAACTAAATAAATGACCTTGGATACCCCTAAGCAGTTAGGCTTTCCCCAGCGGAGTCGCCATTATGTTGTGGGGAAAATGCACCTATAGTTCAGGGGAGAAACTACCAACTTACGGTGATAAAGATAGACTTACAAGCATTCTGCAAGTACAACAAATAAATGAAGAGATTAGGGTTTAGAGATGTAGGCACCTCATTCAGAAGGTTGATCCTATTTTTTCCTCCCTCGCTCTTCAATACTTATCCAGTGTCGCAATGCCCAGACCTGCAAAACAACTTGATACCTTTCTCAAATACATTTGACTACATATATAATACTGATATACATAATATAAAGAGACATCAAACTATAATCAAACAGTATTCAAATCTAAGACACATTAATAGGTCATATTTGGAAAGAGAAGAACGTCTGATCTTTATTGATGAATGAAAGCAAGTACATAAATTTATACCTTCTTTCAAGCTTGGCACTTCACGAAACCTAGATTCAAGGTCTCCTGTTTTCGTTCTCCAAGGATTCCAGCCTCTAATCAACTGTGCTAGGGTTTACCAAAACTGAAGCACAAGAGAGGGGGATGAGGGTCTCCATTCCTCCAGCATAAAAATATTGTAGACACTGTCCCTTCACATGGCCCTTCTACCCTCCTTATATAGTCAGTGAAGGAAGAGGAAAAGAAGTTATAACCGCTCAAGAGGTTTCCCAACCAACTTAACTTACTCGAATTTCAATATTTTGACCAAAACAGGGGTGTACTCTACTCTACAGTAGAAAAAGTAGCGTACATATGGAGTTGAGCGCTACTTTAATGAAGCAAAGTAGGGTACACACGCTACTATCATGCCTATGTACCAGCGCTCATGTTGAAAAATGGCCAAAAACAGGCTTTTCTGCTCATTTTCAGGAGATGGTTTGGTCTGGAAAAATGTTCCTAAGGGTCATATACATCAAATGGGTCAAGAATGAGGTCATTTCAACCATTTTTAGTGTCCCAAATGACTCCTCCATCCACAAATGTCCTGTTGTGTGACTGAACTTGATCTCAAGAAGTGTCGTCATGCGACCAAGGGAAGCAAGTGTCGTCACGGACGGAGAGGTGTCATTTCAAGCTATAACAGCCAATGATTGGAAACCTAGGCACACTTGAAAAGGGTTTTGGTTGGTAGATCTATGAAGGGATTTGTTATAACTATGTTGAACATAAGGAAGGCTCTCATCCCATGTGCGGGTATGTTTAGAATTGTACATTCTCAGAATATGAACAATCATCATGTTGACTACCTTTGTTTTTCCATCGGTCTGGGGGTGGAAGGTAGTCGATTTGGTGAGCTTGGTATCCATAAATGACCATAGGCTGGACCAAAAAGTGCTGAGGAACATGTTGTCTTGATCTGAAATGATAGTTTGTGGCATCCCAAAATGAACTCAAACATGCTCGAAGAATAGCTTAGCAGTGGCTTCAGTAGAGATGTTCTTCTTAAAAGTTATTCAAATGGCCATATTGGAGAAGCGATCCACAACCAAAAACACACAATCATTTCCATGCTTGGTAGAGGGTAGTCCAGACATGTAATCCATGGATATGGATTCCCATGGCCCATTAGGAGTGGGAAGAGGAGGAGTGGGAAGAGGGGTGTTCAACCCCTGTTTTTTTATGGAAGGTTTCGTGATGGCACAGACAGTGCAGGATCTGATGTATCGGTCAACGTCTTGTCGGAGCTTAGGCCAATAAAAATGCTTATGCAATATGGCCATTGTCTTTTCAGTGGTGAAGTGCCATGCCACTTGACTGTAATGAGCTTCCCAAATCATCTTCACACGCTCGCTTGAAGGAACACAAAGATGGCCCAAGTGGCATAGAAATCCTTCCTGAAGATGAAATTCTTCCATGGATGTGCCTACACATAGGGCTTGGTATATGGGAGAAAACTCGGGATCACTACTATATAGTTGAGGCCACCTTGAGGTCTCATGGCCACAAGAGTGGAGCACCGTGGTAAGTGCTACTACTGGAGGCTGACTGAGGCAATCACCGACTCGGTTGGTGCTTCCCTTATTATATTTAATATTCAGGTGGAATTTCTACAAGGAAGTGGACCACTTCTGGTGGCGGTCATTCTGTAACTTCCCTTGGGTTTGCATGAAATGTAGGGGCTTGTGATCAGTGTGGATGACTCTCTCTTTCCCTAGGATGTAATTCCTCCATTGGCGGAAGGTTTGGACAATGGAATACATTTCCTTGTCATAGGTGGGGTACATGCAGACTGTATCTGAAAGTGTATCACTGTGATATGCCACTGGATGGCCATGCTGAGTGAGGGCTGCACCAATAACATAGTTTGAAGCATCTGTCTCAATCTCAAAGGGTTGTTTCATATCTGGTAAGGAAAGAACAAGTGTCAAACATAAGTGTTGCTTCAGCTCCTCAAATGATTTTTGTTGTGGCTTGGACCAGCTGAACTTGGCCTTAGATCCCCCTTTGGTCACTTGGCTAAGGGACCAAGCAATATTAGAGAATCCCAACACAAATCTGCGATAGAAGTTGGCAAGGCCTAGGAAGATGCGAATATCTGTGAGAGTTTTCGGGGATGGCCAATCATGGATGGCTTGGATGTTGGTTGGATCCACATGAACACCATGTTTGTCCACGATGTATCCCAAATATTGAACCCTCTCCATGCCAAATGAGCACTTCTCTAGATTATCTTATAACGTGTGCTATCGCAAGGTGCTGAGGACCTGGTGGATATGCTGCAAATGCTCTACCCATGTTTCGTTTTAGATGAGGATATCATCCAGATACACGAACACAAAAGAATTAGTGTTAGCTTGGTTTTGCAACCAAGCTTTGTGCAATGGGCACCTATCAACAATGTGATAGCAGTTTTAATATAGAAAGCAAAAACGATTATGAATTAAATCTAAATCTAAACTAACATGTGCATATAACAAATAAATTTAAAAACGACTCATGGAAAGAACAAGAAATAAAAGAATATATGTTTTGTATTAAGATACCTCAAATGGTGAGGATGTGATGTTGAGCAACTCCAAGGGTGAGTAGCTCCAAGCTCCAAAGGTCTCTTCTCCAAGATGCTGAAAATGGCCAAAAGTCTCAGGGGATATTTTGACAGTGTGAGGATAGGATGATGGATGGATGGAAAGTGAGGAGCCCCTACCACCTTTTTATAGTTTTTGGTGGTGGGGAATACCATTATGGTTTTGAGGAAACCAATGGTATTGACCAACATGGTTTAGGTACCTTTTTCCCTCTTTTTTCCTTTTTTGAATATTTTTAATATTTTTATTCCCTTTTAATATTTTTGGGAATTCTGGACCCTTTTTGAGGGTTTTTTATGTTTTTTGAGGAAAAATATATCTTTTGAGGGGGAAAAGGGTGTATTATGGTCTTTTGGTGACCTTTTTATGGCTTTAGAGGCTCAAATGGTGGAAAAGTGGACAAATGGGTCATGTGAATAAGGAAATGAGCTAGTGAGCACTTTTTGGGTGTTAACAGATTGCCCCCTAATATGTGAGGGCAGGAGCTCATCATATGGCCGATAGACATCATAGTTCTTTTGTCTTTTTCCTGGGGTTTGGGGAAGAGAAGAGACCGGTTGGAGACTGGATCAATGGCCCTTGGAAGCTGCAAAAACAAAAAATATTACATGGCCTCAATATGAATGAGGAATAATATTTGATAATGGACTAGGCGGGCATAACCATGCTCATATCAAGACATATACATAACAATTAGTCCCAAGAAGGGGGACCTGAATAATACATAAAAAAAATTTGCTGGTACATCATAATGGTCCAAAGGGGACACTATTTTGGGATGTACTCATGATCATAACATGACTGATCTCAATAACTGATACACTGGAATAAAGGGACAACCATTCTAAATAAGGTCTCAGAAGGGTTGATGAACTGCTGAAACTGAAGGTGTCCAACATCTGTAGGGACTCAATGACTGTGAGTCATCTCTGAGAAGTACATGTAAACTATATACTCAAGAGAGTATAAAACTGGGGTACATCTCAATACTGTCGCCATGCGCAACCCGGATATCTATAGGAAAAATGTAACTGGTTGTTTCCATGAGTAGACTCTCAAATGTGGAAGAGTCAGGTGGTATCCGGGGTCTTCAACAAATAACTGAAAGGACCAATACCCTGTGCGAGTCTCAACGATGCGATCAAGGTGTTGAAGTCGAGCATGTGAGAAATAACCATTTGGAGAGGCACTGAGGACTCTTCTCGAAATGATTCGTAGGCACTCATCATAAATGGTGATGAGTCCAAGACACAGGGACCTCTAGGTCTATCCTTTGGAATAAATTTGGTTGTCGTCGACAGAGGGAGACCAGCAACTAACAAGGCAATGATGTTTCCTTGATAGGAGCGCGAGGTGTAGAACTGAAGTGTGGTAGTACTGATGGTAGGACTGACATACTGTGGGGATGGGGAATAACTGGGGTCGTAGAGTGGGTGGACTCAAACTTTCTTTGTTCAAAGCATGATGACATGGTTGACCTGGCAGCGTAGGAAACTGACTTGTAGGTGCGGGGATCATAGCTTTAAGGACTGAAGGGTATGTATTGACTCTGGGGGAACATGCTGATGGATGCTGTAGAGGGACTCTCAGGGTGACATACTGCAGAATGCTCTGGACAAAGGCGACCAAAATGGGGAAGCTGCCATATGAGTAGACATGATCTGTTGTGGTGCCGAGAAGCACCATTGGGTCCTTCTTCGTAGTTTTAATGAGCTCCAAGAAGGGATAAAAGTGTGCTCTGAAATGGTACTGTCCTGTGGATTTTGTGAGCCCGGGACTATTCGTGCTCATGGGTGCTTTCATTTTTAAGGAGTCTGAAAATGATAAGAAGACTTTGTAGTGGTGGTGGAGTGTCGTCATGTGGGTTTTACGAGCCCAGGATGGTGATTGCTCATGGTCACTTTCATGTTTAGAGAGTCTGAAAGCGGTAAGTGGACTCCAATGGTGTTCTTTTTTGTAAGTTAGTCTCCAAGGCCCGAAAAAGCATAAAATGATGCAAATGGAGAACTCTTCTAGCCGATGTGACTAGAGTATTCCTTTTTCGTAATTAGTCTACAAGGTCGTGAAAAGGGGTAAACTTATACCAGGTAGACGCCCTTTCAAATACGTTTAGCGAGCATGAAAGGAAGCAAGATTGCTCGGCGATATTTTCATTGTTTTAGGAGTCAGAAAAGAGCTTAACAAAAACTCCCTAAGTGTCTTTTTCTTAAAAGGAATTGCTCGGCCCCGAAAAAGGGGTAAAACTATACCAAACAAAAAGGTATTGATGAGAGCGAGAAATGGTCTCAAGCATCGTCATGAGTGCAGAATACTGAATCCGATGACATAAAGATTGTCAAGAACAGGCAATGGTCAATGTGGCACGCAAACCGAGGTGATGAGTGGCATTTTGAAAAAATACCCAAAAATTATGGGGGTGAGAGCAAGAAATGATCTCAAGCGTCATCATGAGCGCGGAAAAATGAATCCGGCGATATAATATTCGTCAGAAACGGACAACGGTCGATGTGGCACGCAAACCGAGGCGACAAGGGGGCATGGGAAAAATTCCTAAAAAATCTAGAGGTGAGAGCGAGAAATGATCTCAAGCGTCATCACGAGCGCGGAAAACTGAATCCGACGATATAAAACTCATCAAAAATGGAGAACGATCGATGTGGCACGCAAACCGAGGCGACAAGGGCATGAAAAAATGGTCAAAAAATGGACCTGGTGAAAATAGGAAAAGGAAAGGACTATCATGAATTTCTCCCTGTGTTGATTCCAACGATACCAACGGTTTGAGGAACGGACGTCGTATGATACCGCAATGGTTGTTTGAAAAATGGTCAAATCTCTATAAATAGGGTGTGGGCCCAATATGATGTGTCATTGTTACGTGCGAGTTTGGCAGAGCAATCAGAGCTCTTTCTTGATTTCTGGGAGATTCGACCGTTGGTTTTTTATTTTGCGAGTTTCAGGTAACCCTATTCGCCTTAGCCTTTTGAATTATGTCTTTTTTGGTTAGCGGCGGGCCCCCGAAGGCCGCAAAATTCCATGTTGGCCTTCCGACGTGGAATATCGCGGGTTTCGCGTCCTTTTCCGTGATGAACATCGCGGGTTTGGGTCCGACAGTCGCAATGTTCATCGCGGCTGTTGGGATGAAAGTCTCGATGTTCATCGCGACTGCGAGTTGATAGCCGCAATGTTCATCGCAGCTATGGGGCTAACAATCGCGATGCGCATCGCGACTGTGGGGTCAATACCCGCGATGTTCATCGCGGGTTCACTGATGAAAGCCGCAATGAAAGTTTTTGAAAAAAATTTATGTTTCTAAAAATTTTCTTCATTTTTTGGCAGGATGTTGAGGAGACCACTGGTGTCATGGCGGGAGCGGGAGATGGAGGAGGACTTGAAGATTCGCATTCGAACCGATCAGGGTGTCCGATAGACTTTGGGTGTGAGCGGGCTTCTGAAGTTCGCTCAGATTCCACCGATGCGTTCAGTAGGACCGCTGCTGAACAAATTGGTGGGTCTCTGGGTCCGTGTAGAGGGTGCTTTCATTGTTGGGGGTGAGAGGTTAGAGATCACCCTCACTGATGTTTACTTTCTTACCGGGTTGCCTCACTTAGGGGAGGTAGGGGATCTTCTATCGAGGATCCCAGCAGGTTTGGATATCAAGGATCTGCTGGAGACCTTCTGTGTTCTAGGGGCTATCGTGTAGAACAGCGCATTGATCTTGAGATCTCTGCAGGAGTGGGATATGCGGGCTGTTGGGGCTTGTGTTCTGCGGGTGTTGGGTGCTGCGGTGCCACATCGTTTGTCTGGGGGACAAACGATGATGGTGGATTCTGTGCTGAGAGGGACCTACTATGCGTGGGCTCAGATGTTTTTGGTTGGTGTCCGGAGAGATCTGGACAAGGTCAGCCGGGAGGGGGGAGAGTTCTATTATGCCTCCTTCCTGTGTTGTTCCTTCTTTGAGCGGGTACCGACCTTGCGGCCACGGGTGCCGGTTCGAGACGGGTTGGTGAGTGAGCCGTGCATGGTGCGGTGGGGGCAGATGATGCCCCGCGGTGCTGGTGGTATCCGCGGGTTCTTTTCGTAGGATATGTATGAGTAGTGGGAGCAGATCCCCCTGCTAATTGATGACTATCCTTATGCTGGTATGGATTATCGAGGAGATCCGAAGATGCCTCGAGCCCAGGGACAGGCCTGGGGTTTATATGGTATGTTTTTGTGTTTGGTTCTCTGCTATATCATGTGTTTTTTAGATGTTTTTGTTATGATTATAGTTAGAGATATTTATATGATGGTTCACTTGCGTGATTGTGCAGATGTTGGTCCTGTACCACCTGCCGATCATGTGGTTCGTAGGGGATGGGCGATGGTGGTCGTTCCGCCTCCTGTAGCGGTACTGCCTCCTCATGCTCGAGGAGTTGGGCCTCGTGGTCGAGGAGCTGGGCCTCGAGATGATGCTGTTGAGGTCGTACGAGAGACACTGGAAATGATCCTGGCAGGATTGCCAGAGGATGGGTGGAGCGACTTGGATCGAGACATCGTCGAGCGTTGTTTCGATGCGCCTCGTGAGTGGCGCTCTATCCTGCTTAGAGCAACATTGGTGGTGGCTGAGTGGAGGGATGGGGCTCGGCATGATCCAGCAGGTCCGGTGGAGGGGAGGATTCGGGTGTGGGATGATCCAACGGGGCCGACGGAGAGGAGGGTTCAGGCTCGGCATAATCCGGTGGGGCCAGCGGAGGTGGCGCCAGAGGAGCCCGGAGAGCATGATGACTAGATGATCTTGTATATGCCCCCAAATGCTAATGAGCATATGGGGAAGTACCTTTTTGTACGGCTTATGTATTTTTGTATATTGGGTGCTGAGGGCACCTATGATATGTTGACTATATGATGATATATATATATATATATGTTTTGGTATATAGTTGTCTATGCACATGGATGCATTTATTGTCTATTTGTTTTCCCGTGGAGGCATGTCTGATTTTCTGTATGCCTGTGGAGACACATGTTATGCACGTGGATGCAACATTTTAATTTTTGTGTATGCCCGTGGAGGCACATAGTATGCACGTGGATGCAGTTTTTTAATTTTTGTATATGCCCGTGGAGGAAAATAGTACGCACATGGATGCACTTTTGATTTTGTATATGCCCGTGGAGGCACATGGGTGCACTTTTTGTTTATGCCCGTGGAGGCACATTTTGTATTTTACTACATGGTTTGATTGGTGTGCCAATCAAGAATGTTGTTGGCCATATGGTCTACTACACTGTTGAGATTCCTTGGTACATGTGTGAATGAAATGGATTCAAACTGTCGAACCATTTGTTTAGTGTGCAGGAATTTTCTGAAAAGACAGGGATCGCATACCTGGTAATCATTGTTGAGCTAGGAAACAAGGAGTTGTGAGTCCAAGAAAACGTTAAGGTGACTTATGCTCATTTGGAGAGCAGCGGCCAAGAGACCGGTCACGGCATCGTATTCAGCTTGGTTGTTGGTGGCGGCACCTATGCACACTCCGTCGATGTGTATCAACTCATGTGAAGGGGAATATATTACCCAAGCTGCGGAGACGAGATTAGGGGACCAATGGCTTGCACCATCAGCGAAACCAACGTAGAAAAGTGGAACAGGATCCATCTATGGTCATGCAGGAAAAACAAATTTTTAGGTTTTTGTATTTTTTGTAAAAAATGAAATAAGACTGTACAATTATGGACGGTGGTGTCCATCAGATTTTCTATGGGTAAAATCGCTTAAGGTACAACCCGTTGCATGGGTTGCGTAGGGGGTTGCCTTCTGAATCGGTCAGAATGTATGCCCCCTGTCTGAGGCAGGTATGTATAATGTATGGGCCTTGCCACATGGACACAAACTTTCCTTTTCTGGTTTTGTCATGAGCTTGATCATAGGCGAGGACAAAGTCCCCTTCAGTAAAGGTTCTTGGGTGGACATGTTTGTCGTAACTCAGTTTGGATCGGTCCTTGGCTGCTTCCATGGTTTGGAGGGCTATGCGCCAATCTTCATCGGCTTGCTCCAGAAGTAGTAAGCGTTGCTCAATTGGGGAAGTGTCCGGTAGGAGTTCAACGGCCATATGTAGGGCTGGAATCTGGCACTCAATGGGGAGGATGGATTCGACACCGTGAACTAGATGTAAAGGGGTAAAACTGGTGGCAATTTTGGTTGATGTGCGGTATGCCCATAGTGTCAGGAAGAGCATGTGATGCCAATTTGATTTGTGTTTGTCAACAGTGCGTTGGAGGATGGTCTTCAAAATTTTGTTAATCGCTTCGACTTGTCCATTCCCTTGGGGGTAGTAGGCAGAGGAGAAATGGTGTTCAAATTTCAGTAGGGTTGATAAATCTCTCCAAATGGCATCTTCAAAGTGAGAGTCGTGGTCTGAGACTAGTTGCTTTGGCACTCCAAAACGAGCGATAACATGGTTGAGGAAAAAACGTGCTGCGGTGTCAGCTTTGCAATTGTAAGTTGGCATGGCTTCCGCCCATTTGGTGAAATAATCTACAGCCACAATGATGTGTTTATGACCGCAGGCTGACGTGGGATTGCAATCTAGGAAGTCAATGGCCCATTTGCAGAATGGTCCGACAGTGACGACTGGATGAAGGGGGGCGGGTGGGGTTCTTGCCTTGGGGGCAAAAAGCTGGCAGTTTTGACAATGTTTGACTGTGGTGATGCAATCAATAAATGAAGGCCAAAAGTAACCTGCGCGGATGATCTTTTGGGCGGTTTCCATGCCGAAGAAATGGCCTCCGCAGGCACCGCTATGGTAGTCATTAAGGACTTGTTCTGCTTCATCATCAGATAGGAAGCATCGTAAGATGGTATCGACGCCGCGTCGATAAAGTACATCACCTAATAGGAGATATCGGGGGGCGTGGTGTTGTATACGACGGCGTCCGTCACGATCGATGTTGGGTTGAAATTTTTGTGTGCAGAGGTAGATTAAGATGTCACCGTACCATGGGTCGTCAGAGGAAATGATAAAAATGTGGTCGTCAATGAGGTCTGTTTGGATAGCGGGTGATGACGAAGAGGATGGGAGATCTATGATGAGTTGAGCGAGTGCTAGGGCCTTGGTACTCTTTGGGGTTTTGAAAGTTAGGTCGTATTCTTGCAGGATAATCACCCATTTAGCTACGCGGCCTTGAAGGAGGCAACGTGTCAAGAGGTAAACCATTGGATTGGAATTGGCTACAACCGTGGTGTGGCTGAGGAGAATGTAGTGTCACAGCTTTTGTACTGAAAAGACGACGGCAAGGGCCATCTTCTCTTCATGTGGGTAGCAGAGGGGTGGGCCTAACAAGGTCTGGCTCACATAGTAGATGACATGCTCTTGGCGAGCAGTATCTTCTTGGACAAGAACTCCAGATACAGCATATTCAGATGCTGAAACATAGAAGGTGAAATATTTCGTGAAATATGGAGGAGAGATCAACGGGGCGTTCATGAGTGCTTTCTTTAAGTCGGTGAAAGCTAATTCTGCTTGTTGGTCCCATATGAAACGGGCATGCAAACGTAGTAGTCGAAGGAAACCGTGGACCGTCGTGGCATAGTTAGGGACAAAGCGACAGAGGAAGTTGGACCTCCCTTGAAGGCTTTGAAGTTTTCTTAATGTACGGGGTGACGGTAAGTCTACAATGGCTTGGACTTTCAAGGGGTCTACAGTGATGCCTTTTTTTGAAATGACAAACCCCAGCAGGCGACCTGCTGTAACACAAAAGACACACTTGAGTGGGTTCAAGCGGATGTTTTATTTTCGACAATGCAAGAAAAATTGTCGAAGGTCGTCTAAATGGTCATATCGTTTCTTAGATCGAGTGGTAAGGTCGTCTAGATAAACTTTTATGATTCTATGTAAATCATGGAAGCAATAAGTCATGGCGTGTTGGAAAGTGGCTCCAGCATTCTTGAGACCGAAAGGCATGACGCGAAAGGCAAAGGTGCCCCATGGGGTAGTGAAAGTTGTCTTGTATTGATCTTCTTTACGGATTTTGATTTGGTTATATCCGGGGAAACCGTCCATAAAAGAAAGGACCTCATGCCCAGCACATTCATTGATTAGTTGGTCAATGAATGGTGTGGGGAAGTTGTCTTTGGGACAAGCGAGATTGAGGTCTCGGAAATCAATACAAACGCGTATGGTGCCCACTTTCTTGTTTACCGGCACCGGGTTTGAAACCCAGGTGGTGTAGGCAATAGGAGATATGAATCCTGCTTTTTGGAGTTTCTCAATCTCAGCCTTAACAGCTGGGAGCTTAGATGGGTGAATTGGGCATTGTTTCTGTTGGACAGGAGGCACATGGGGCCAAGTGTCGATGTGATGTTCCACGATGTTAGGATCAAGGCCAGGCATCTCAGTGTAAGACCAGGCGAAGACATCACGAAACTCTTGGAAGAGTTTTTTATATGCCTGAGTCTCCGCTTGAGTGCATGATGTGCCTAGCGAGATGAGCTCAGGTTTTCCAGGTGTGGTGGAAATGTCGATTTGTATAATAGGGGAAATGTTGGACATATTCCCCTCTTCGAAGGCATCTGGTGCTGGGATGGGGTCTTTGAACCAATCAACCTTAGTTGGTAGAAAATCTTTTGATTCGACTGATAGGTGGTTTTCCACGGTGGATGTAGATGCCTCAGGGAGGAAGTATGATCGATGGTGCATATCGTCCCAAGGGTAGTCCGATGCAGTGAGTGTTTCTAGAATTTGCTCATCAGTATGAAAGTGATCAGACCATAAATCAACAGGTTCGGGTCTGTCTGTGGTTGAAATCATATAGATGGTATTGATTTCTTCCGAAGAATATGATTTCGGAGGGTAGATCTCCTCGATGAGGGGAGGAGATATCTCTAATTCGGCATTGTTCATCTCGTATAAAGCTGCTCTATAATCTGGGAGATCGGGGCAGTGGTGTGAATAATGGCCATAAATTCCGCATATCGCACAAGGGTGGTTAGTGCGAAGCATTTTGTCACGAGGTTGAGGAGGTGGCTCAAGTCTTATAACTGGAATTCCGGTGTCATCACGCAACATATTCATGTGTTCGTAGAGTGAAGGTAATTTTGGACATTGATGAGTGGCATGGCCTACGCCGTCACACAACGAGCACTTAGGGGGAATGCGAATAGTTGGGGGTTCTTGGCTACCTTGGGGTTTGCTGGGGGGGTGCGAGTTATGGGTCCAGTGTTATAAGTTTGTGGGCCTCTGCCCCCTATGTTTCGTAACGGAGGTGGGGCGTTTCTAGACGTTGATGCCGTAGTGACTATTGGGGGTGGTCTGTTTTACAGATGAGTCACAGGAGGGGGTGGGTGGTTGGTAGTAGGGATAGGTTGTACCGGTTGTAAAATAACATTCGGAGTCGGCGGGGTCTTGGAGCAGGTAAGTACCATACATATATCCCTAATTTTAAACCAGGAAGGTTGAGTGTAGCCATTACTGGTGAACTGACAACTCCAGAAAATGGGAACAAGAACGAGATAGTATGAATTGGCATTGTTCCGATATGAGTAGGCACTGTGGGTGTTTGTGGTAGTGACGAGGGCTGCTATGTGGTGTGCGACAGGGTGCACAAATCGGAGGTTTTTGTTATCGGTAAAGGTGGTGGGATCGATGGAAATGTGGAAGTCATAGGTGACTCGGTGTAGATTCCAAGACCAATTGATGAGACAAATGATGTAGGTGCAGTTTGAACGGTTTGTTCAATCATTGGTAGCACATTTTGAGGGGCTGCAGGGGCGTTAGGATCATAATATGTGAGTTTATCAATCTTGATAACGTGTCCTTCATGTGGGAACATCATGAGGCGAAACACAGATGAAGCGACGGCTTTCATTTTGAACATATAGCTACGTCCAAGAAGGAGGTTGTAGTTGAGCTGGGCATTGATTACTTCGATGTCGATGAGAACTAATTTTTTGCCTAGTTCTACGGGTACATTCGCTAAGAGTCCTTGTGGTTGAGCTGAGCACCCATCATAAGCTCGTAATGCTGTGGTGGATGGTTGTAAAGCGGGGGAGCCAAGTTTCTGCCACACAAGAGTGTACATAATGCAGGTTGAAGCTCCTTCATCGATGATGCATCGATGCACAACAAGGTTTTGAATGTTTACTGATACTTGGAAGGCCAAATTTGATGGCAATCGAGGTTCATTTTGGTCTAAGTCGAAAGCCATCATGTGTGTATCGTCAAGGTCTACAAATCCGATGGCGGATAGTAGTAGTTTTCGTTGTGCAGGGCATGTTTTCAGTACCTCTAAAGCAGACATAGCAGTGGGGGATTGTGCTAAATCTTCCACGACGTTATAATTGGATGCTGCGCGAGCATTCGGATTGTTGTTAATCCTTCGCAAAGGGATGCGAGGGATTTTAGGTCCTCCGTCCAATGGCATATTTGGTATGCGTAGTGGTTGATCTGGTGGAAGGGAGGTGGATGCGTCAGTGGGAGGAGTTTCTGGGGGTGGGCCATACTAATTCCTGCGAGTCTGGAGGTTAATTTCATTGGATGACATCATTAATAAATGGTGTGTGTTGGAATCCGTATGCTGATAATTAGTTGAGGCATAGGTGATTTGTTGCTGAGGTGCAGCAAATCCTTGTGGGGGATCCATTGGGCGATCATTTACAACTCCCTGGTTTGGCAATGGGTTTTGCAATATCATGGGTTGCAGTTGATTAAGTGGAGCTGGTTGTCCAGCGTGGCCCTGGCGTTGGGCATCGTCAGCCCAAATTTTATGTGCTTTCTCTAAATGGGGGCAGTTGTGAGTGTAGTGTCCATAGACTCCACATATAGAACATGGATGGTTTGTTCTCAAGTTATTGTTCTTCGCCTGCTTGGGATGACGATCAAGATTCTGGTTTGGGGGAGCAGCATTGTTATTATTTGGAGGATTGGGTGGTGGTGGACCTTTATTATGTTGTTGGTTGTTGCCGCGGTTACGTCCTCTTCCGCGGTTTTGTTGTCCGCCCTGGTTGCGTTGGTTGTTTTGGTGTTGGGGCTGATTGTGTTGTGTGTACACTTGCCCTTGAGTAGTGGGAGGATTTTTGGGTGCCACAGGTGCGGGAGCAGGTTGCGGTGGATAATAAGCTAGTGGGGCTGGAGGAGGTCTAGTTTCCTGCTGGGGTTGTTGGTAACCCTGAGCTATTGGAAGTGTTGGGTTAGCTGGTGTAGCTTGCTGGGGGTAATACATTGGTTGGGCCGGTAAATGAATTGGGTTCTGGGTGGCCGGTTGGTTATAGTATGTGGGTGGTACATATGTCGATGGCGCTTACAAATAGCAATGTTGTGGACAAGAGGGTCCATGAGTGTGATGAGTCTGATTCGTTGGAGCGTACGAAGTCGTCGCTCCATAATTAGATGTAGCCTTAGAGAGGTCTGGGGCATTTATGGTGCTCACCATGCTAAAAGGTTTATTTTGTGTCGTGACTTGGCTGATAATACCATCAGCGGCATGTGATGCCCCCAGAGCGTCACCGCGTGAAGAATCGCCTCGTGGGGCGTCTGGTATGATGGTGTAGAGATAGCCTAACTGGGCATAAATCAGGTCGAATTGTTGAGCTTTTAAGATAGCTTCTTCTTCTAACTAGGGTCATTCGGAAGCTACGTCTTTGGATATGAGGGGTAGGAGTGATTTGAGAAACCAATCCAAAAATATACGGTCGTCCAGTTTTATCTTGCAAAGGCTACGATGCTTGCGCCACTCATGGATATGGTCGGTGATGTGGGTAGCTGTGTTTTGTCTGCAAGACAACACTATTTCAACTCCTGCATCATAGCGTACAGGTAGCTGAAAAAATTGAAGGAAAGTGGAGGTGAGGGATGTAAATGTATGGTGGGTCCCATGTGGTTGTTCAATGTACCACTTGGCTGCAGAGCCAGTGAACGTTCGTTGCAATAGTCTTAGTCTAATGGAGTCATCCACCATGGAGTTGGATGAACACCATAGGCGAAATGACATTATGTGGTTTTGGGGATCCTCTTCAGGTTTTCCTTCAAACTTGGGGATGTCCAAGGGAAGCTTTGTAGGCATGGGCAGCCCTGTAGGGTTGTGCCTGATAGAATCGTTGGTTAACTTGGCTAGGTCTGGTAAGTTCAAACTAGCCATGTATGGTAAATTAGCAGATGGGTGTGGCATAGTGACTGAGACATAACTGTTAATGGTGGCATTATGTAGTTGTCCAGTGGCCCCTAAGGGTATGCTAGGTATTGAAGGTATGTGTCCTCCACCTGATGTGGTGTTGGAAGGACCAGCGCTCCCAAGTGCAACATGAGTTGCAGAGGGGTTAGGAATAGTGCCAGGAATTCCTGGGATCTGGGTTGTGGTAATGAGAGGGGGTGTGATCCCTATGTTGGGCATACCCATAATAGGAGGTAGTCCTGTGTCGGGCATACCTAAAGGTGGAGTGGCCCCTATATTAGGCATGCCTAAAGGGGTTGTTGTTACCATGGGTGGCACAGTAGTAGAAGGGTTTGTCGATGTATCTCCAATAGCACTGGTGAAGAGGGGGTCGTATTGTGATCCAGCCATGGGTTGGTTGGTGATATTTCAGTAGGGTTTTCGGATTCAGCCTCAGAATCAGATGTGAAGTGAGGCACGTCAGAATCAGATGACGGTGTTCTATGTTGATGACGTGTCGAGTCAATTGCACCGAACTGAGGTGGTTCACCCTGAAGACGGCGAGATCGTCTTAAATTCTCGATGGTGAGAAATATTTAAAAATTTCAGTGGAAGGTGGTGATGTAAAAAACTAGAAACCCTAGTGCAACAATGAGTGCAAAAAGGGGAGTGAAAAAATAAAGGCTCTCAGGCCAACAACCAACCTCAAAAGCACTTATTATAGCAGTTGTGCTATAATAAGTGGAGGGATCCAACAAAATGGTCAGAATACCAAAAGTCAAACAGTTCCTAGAAAAAAGAGGTGCTCACTAGACCAAAGGTGGGTATTGTATCATGCAAACACCTAACTAGAAGTATTGTGAGTCAACAAACGATATTCTCTGCAAGGTGATGAAATCCAAGTCAGACAATATAGAGTGTTCCATCAATAGCTAGATATCCCCCTACTGGGAGGGACACCGGGTAGACAATCCTAAAGAGTGGCAACTAGGATACCCCGTTCATGACACGTTCGATTGGGTGAATCTGCAGTTTGGTTCTATCGCCGTTGTACCCCCATTCGGGTGTACACCGAGAACTTCAAAAGGTATCCTTCGGTTACTTAATGGATTGCGGTATTCCACTCAGACTTCCGAAACCAGTCTGGCTACTTCAACCCTCCTAAGGGAGAGGCCTTCCCGATAAATTGGTTGATAACCGTGTCAAAATTATAAGGGATTTTTTGGACCCTAAAGACAACCACTATGTCTCAAATGTAAATAATTTAGAGGTGTTATTGGTACACCTATCCCCTCAATTCTACCTAACTACAAGATTTTTTTAAGTGATCCCCAAGTGGGGTTAAAAGGTTTGTTGAGTTAAGGTAAATTTTAAGGCTCAGTTTAAATTATGTGGCAGAGTGGGTGCAAGTGTGATATTTAAACTGAAATTGATTTGCCTTGCTTGGGTGATTGATTACAAATGAAAGAAAAGACGCTTCCAGTTTGCAAAAAATAGAGGTGTTTTTTGAAATGTGAATGCTTGAAAAAACTATTCAAAAATAATGGATCTTTGAAATAATTTAAAGGGAAGCAAATAACATAAATATTTCAAGAAATAAATGGATCTCTTAGAAAATTGCTTGGGCAAACTATTGAGCATGTAAACAGTAAAACCTTTGGTCTAAATAGAATGCAGAAAATCTTTCTTTCAATTTCTGAAAATTTTTAAAAAGACTTTTAATGGAGCATATATAAATAGAAAAACATTTAGTATGGCTATAAAAATGCAAAAAAAATAATGCTGTAAAATAGGCTAAATAGGCAAAAAATACAGCAAAAAATTTTCAAAAAATTGGCCGAATTCAAATTAACTGCATCGCGGGTTTTGGGGAAACAGCCGCTATGTGCAGCGTGGGTTTCGGCCGCGCAGTCGCGATGTGCAGCGTGGAAAATGCCCGCGAAGCCGCGATGTGCAACGCGGGTTTCGGTCACACAGTCACGATGTGCAACGCAGAAAATGTCCACGAAGCCACAATGTGCAGCGCGTAAATTGGCCGTGAAGCCGCGCCGCGCCGCGCGAAAAAAGGTCTCGAGGTCGCGATGAGCCGCGCGACTGTCGGGCGAAAAGCCGCGAGGCGAAAGCCGAAAACGAACGCCGAAAAACAAACCCAAAAATGGAAATTTCAAGCTGTTAATGGCAATAGAAAGGGCCAAAATCTAGAACAGCAATGGATCTGCTGTCTAGGATGGCAGATCTATGAATTAAAATGATTAAAACTAACAAAAACTAAGATCTAAAGCAAAAAACTGAGATCTAAGAATTCGAAACCAGCGGAGACGCCAAAAACTGTTAGCTTGGTTTTGCAACCAAGCTTTGTGCAATGGGCACCTATCAACAATGTGATAGCAGTTTCAATATAGAAAGCAAAAACGATTATGAATTAAATCTAAATCTAAACTAACATGTGCATATAACAAATAAATTTAAAAACGATTCATGGAAAGAACAAGAAATAAAAGAATAGATGTTTTGTATTAAGATACCTCAAATGGTGAGGATGTGATGTTGAGCAACTCCAAGGGTGGGTAGCTCCAATCTCCAAAGGTCTCTTCTCCAAGATGCTGAAAATGGCCAAAAGTCTCAGAGTAGATTTTGACAGTGTGAGGATAGGATGATGGATGGATGGAAAGTGAGGAGCCCCTACCACCTTTTTATAGTTTTTTGTGGTGGGGAATACCATTATGGTTTTGAGGAAACTAATGGTATTAACCAACATGGTTTAGGTACATTTTTCCCTCTTTTTTTTTTTTTTGAATATTTTTAATATTTTTATTCCCTTTTAATATTTTTGGGAATTCTGGACCCTTTTTTAGGGTTTTTTATGTTTTTTGAGGAAAAATATATCTTTTGAGGGGAAAAAAGGGTGTATTATGGTCTTTTGGTGACCTTTTGATGGCTTTAGAGGCTCAAATGGTGGAAAAGTGGACAAATGGGTCATGTGAATAAGGAAATGAGCTAGTGAGCACTTTTTAGGTGTTAACAATTAGTGAATGGCCATTGTTATGGAAAAAAATTGCACAAGTGCACTCTTCCATTTGGTCAGGGGCTAAGCCTTGTAGGTTACTACAAGGCCTCGGTCCTTGGAGCCCATTTTGATGGTTGGTGGTATTCCTCCAAGTGATTATGCAAGATATTGTTAGTGTAGTTCACATTCAAACATGAAAATATTAATAAGAACAAAATGAAAGAGATGGGGAGAGAATGCAAACTTCAACAACAACCAAAGATATGCTAAAACACTCCTCTATTTCCCAATGGAATAGTTGTACAACACCTAGGAGGTGAAGACTTCAAGGAAATCCAACAATATCCCTTAGGGAGGCCTTTCTTCTCCAAACTAAATGCTAAGTACGTGGAAAAACAATGGAAATAAACACTTGCCCCTTGATGGTAGGTGGCAAGCAAGTTTGGTAATGCTCACAATGGTAGGAAATGGTGGGCTATGAGGAAGCTCCAACTCAAATCCAACAGCATAACCTTTCTCTAATTTCTCTCTACAAAATGCATGCCAATGGCTTCCTTTTATAGGCCAATAGGTGTCCATCAAACAACTAGATCCAAATGTGAACTCTCCTCCTTCATGAACTAGCTCCAAGGTACACAAGGGGGGATGATTAATGCCCTCCAAGTGTGTGAGGAGACGAATTTTGATCCTTGGGGAGGATTGATTCTTTAATGCGCCGTTGGGAGTGAGTGGTCCCTCCATTGTGAAAGTAGCGCGGCTTTCGAAGGAAAATCCACGCAAGTGTAGCGCGGGCATTGTTCATGTAACCTATGCTATAACATGAGCCAACTGTGTAATACCCGTTCCACCCCTTGTTTTGACTGTTTCTTGGGACTTATGGACTCATGTTGTGTTTTGGATCTGTTGAGGATGCCTATGGTGATATGCATTATTTATGTTGATGATGTTTTACTGTATGAATCGCTGAAATGTATAGTGCAGGTCAACTGTGTAATACCCACGCAACCCCTTGTTTTGACTGTTTCTTGGCACTTACGGAATCATGCTATGTTTTGAATTTTTTGATGATTCCTGTGGTGAGATGAATTCTTTATGTTGATGACACTTTATTGGATGAATCGTCGAAATGTCGCCTATGTACGACGTTTTGGTGTTAACAGATGCCCCCTGATGTATGAGGTTCAGAGGGTACTGTAGAGCCGATAATGCATCATCTTTTTTGTTGTTTCTCTCTTGTTTTGTAGGAAAAAGAATATGTGGACAAAATAAGCTTATCCCATGGGGGAATATTGTTGGTGACGACCATTGGAGCGGGAATAAAAAATAGTTTTTATACAAACAAGGCAGGGATACCCATGCTCGTGAAATGTTGTCAAAGTGATTATAGTGAGAGAGGACAAAGGTGTCGACTCTACTATACTGCTAGGACATGGATGCAGGCGGCTTCAATCCATGTTAGAGTAAATGCCCTGAAGCTACTGTGAAATATTGAAGAAGTGGAACTGCTGCTGACCATGATGACCCCACTAGGTGGGGGACTAAACTTGGTATGTAAATATTCCTGAGGGCTTCATTGTACCGAATAGACTACTATCATGATATCCAAATGTGAACACTGCTACCTTAAAAAAGTACATTTCCCCTTGATGCGATGATGTGTTGATGTTGAGCATAGGGGAAACCACTAAAGTTAGGGAGCACTAATGACTCTCCCTACTAAGTTTGAGGTGATCCCTTATACTGATTGAAAGGGATCCCAAGGTACAACTACAACTACTGCAACTCTTAGAATGTGGTGTTTTGACGTCAACGAGAGCTGAAGTACATGATGAGATGGGAGTCTCAACGTGAGAATTGAGATCATATTGTAACCAACTGGTGGACGGACAGCCTGACACAAGAATGGTTGATAAGCATGGGGCTCATAAATTCCTTTGATCGATGTAAACATGGGGAGTGGGGGCGACAGCTTTTCTTTCGGAACGACACAGATTGAAATAGGTGGAGACAAACTACAAGTGAAAGGGATTGATGGAGACACAAATGGAAGGGTAATGGTGACTAGAAAAACAAATACTGCTGAAAATATGGAGAGTCAAATACATTGATCAATGGAAACCATGGGTTGCTGCCAAAATAATACGGTGTTCCCTCAATGTGAGGTGACGAGGGAAATTGTTTGTACATAACTAATAATGGTGGGATCCCCACATTTTTGGGTGTGTCGGGGGATCATTTAGATGATGGGAGGAGTCCCTACAGTTTTGAGTGAGTTGGGTGACGTTTTCCAAAATGAAGCGGAGGGTAACTTGCAGACGCAAAGACGGGTGCCCCATGAAACAATGCCATGCATTGTATGTCTGCGGGATAACTAAATGGAATTGGTTACTTCACAGGGTGGGGCCCCATAGGTTATTTGCATGGGTGATGATACGAAGAAGATTGCAGAAGGTAAAGTGATCATGGAGGTATGAGGGGGATCTGTGAATCGTTCTCATAACATGTGCCAAGGAATATGATGAGGTCTACTCGGTGGATTAAATGAGCAACTATAAAATGATATTGTAAGGGGAGATCTTTTCAAGCTGGATAAGATTCCTCAGACTTGTGGGGGATCGACATCATGGGTGTAAATTGATGAATGGGATGGAAATGGTACACACACCCATGGGGGATTATGCTATTTCCAATTATGATGTTGATGGCACATCAAGAATAGAATTTAGGGCCCTATGGTTATCAATAGGAATACTGGTAAATGCATTGTAACCAAAGGGAAAAAATTACCTATATGCCAGTTTCGAAATGATACATGTGAGAGAGGCTTGACACCATTGTTGAGGGATGGAGTCTTGTTCTTATAATGGAAAAACAAGAGTCTCCTGCATGTCTCAGTCGCAATCCTGCACATACGACGCACATACCCAAGTGTAGTAAAGAATGTTACCAAAGTATTGACGATGCAAAAATAATAACCAGAAACATAGCGTACCTTTCCCTGATGTTTATGCAACATGCGATGGTTACGAAGGATCCAAGTCTTCATAAAAATATGATGAATCATCACTAGTGATTAAACCACCCAAAGATGATGTGGTATGAATGGTGTCTGGTAAGGTAGGTGTTACCTCCCCGATTTTTTGCCTTTGTGGGGTTACATGGAGAGGAGCAAGTTGACCTTCCAATCTCAATAGTTTGAGACGAGCTTCTCATTCGGCACGCAAAATGGGGCACTGAAATGAGAAATGAGTGGTCTCTCCACAATATTGGCAAGGTCTTGGTACGCATGGACAGAAGCGTTCTTGGTCTTCTTGAGTGTTGATTTGCTCCATTATTCATGCGATGGTGCTAGGAGTGATCATGTGGGAGGAGTTCCCACATGACGAGCATTCATTGTGTGATTGTGTCATCATAAGTTTAGATGGGTCTTGTGACGTTACAAGCTCTACCATGTTTTATGCATCTGACGCAACTTCTATGAGAGGTGTGATTGGCGGTGTTGTTGATTTGGTGATCACATTAATAGATGCTACTTATTGGTTTAAGAAAGGGGTTTCCGGAATTTTTAATTGAGTGAGACGGATTGCTGCCAACGCCTCTCGATATTAAGGGAGTTCGGGGAAATGGTGCATATAGTGCCCATGTTGAACACAAATGGAACATGTGTGATTCGTACACAATGTTTTGGACATAGATGTGGGCGAGGGAGGTGTGCCCCCTTTCACCGTTGGTGGAGCGTGGGTGATGCTAGAAGGGGTGTTGAGGAAATTTCTTAGCTCTGTTAGAGTAGGACATCAATTTTTTACGTGGCCTTGTTTCCTCCAAAGAGAACATGAAGGTGTGACCCTTTGATTGGGAGTATTGATCATAATTGGGGATTTTACCTCCCGATGGTTATGCCCCTGCTTTAGGCTGAGTGGTTTCTATTGATTTAGATGTTGGGTTAGATAATAGGGGCCCTTTCAACTTCGGTTGTTGGGTGCCCCCATTGGTGGTCTTAGTGACCATTGATTGTGGTGTAGTTGCGGATGTCATAGGTTAGGATGCCATAATTGAACGTGTCATGGGCCTTGTGGACGTAGTAGCCGAAACAAGGACAAAATCATAATGGGCGATTGGTTCGGAAGCCATCTCTGGGAAGGGTGGTGTAAGGTACCACACTGGGATCCCCAAAGTTAGCCCAGGTAGAGTTAACTGAGCCATAATCGGCGTCCCTTTTACACCCATGGGAGGATAAAAGAATGGGATTTGAAAAATCGATGGTACCGATGGAATCAATGTTTATTCAATGCCATGACTCAGCAGCAGTGCTGATGATGATGTTGAGGTGGATGTGGCTCCATTTTCAGTGGTGAAAATTCTACACATTAGGCCATCGATACTAAGATGTAGGGATATTTGGTGGTGGTCCCGAATATGTTCCTAACAAATTGGAGTCCTTGTACATACCGGGCGAAATTCAACATACGATTTATCATCGCCCAATATAATGGGTAGGACGTTGTCGGTATTGCTTGTGGTATTAGCGTCATATTAGTTAAGTTGGTCGAGGGTAACTATCTGTTAGGGTTAACCTTGACTCAGGAATGAGTCAAAGGGGGTTAGGTCCAGCACATGGTTTTGGTACCATGGTATTTGGAATCCCATGGTATTGGCCGATAGTATTGCATGTAATGAAGGCCATAAAGTGCTTGGCATACTCCATTGTAATGTGGCTTGGAGGTGAGTGGGTGAACTTACTTGGCCCGATTGGTCGATTTTGGCCAAAGTAATGAAGATCTTCATTCGCTGGTTTTTCCCCTCATGGGGTTTTCTAGGGTATATTGTGTTTCTATATTTAATGGTTGCTTGTTCTATTTTATTTCTCTTGCAATTAATTATATGTATGCTCATTATATTCATAATACTATCTTCCCATTTAAGGGAAACGTCATGATACGGAAGATTGAGGAGGCTACCGCCTTCATGGCATACATGTAACTACGCCCCAAGAGGATGTTGTAGTCGAGCTCAGCATCGATTACTTCGATATCGATCATAACCATCTTACCCCCTATCTCTATGGGGACATTTTGGTACATACCTCTTGGTTGGGATGGTCTCCCATCATATGCACGAAGAGCGGTAGATGAGGGGACCAGCTCGGGGGATCCTAATCGTTTCCATACTTTTACGGACATAACGCAAGTGGATGTGCCTTCCTCAATGAGACAACGATGGATCATGAAATGTTTAACTATGATTGGAACTTGAAATGCGACTGATGATGGTAGTCATAGATCATCTTTGTCAACATCAAAGTTCATGAGGTGCAAGTCAGAAGGGTCGACAACACTGAGTGCATTGAGTAATTCCTTTCTCTGTGTTGGGAAATACTGTAGCTCTTCTAATGTGTACATAGTCGTGGGGGACTGAGCCAAGTCATCCACAATATTGTAATTGTGGGCAGCTTTCATGTGGGGGTTACTAGGGGTACGCCTGAGTGGAGCTTTCGAAATCCTTGGGATTTGTTCGGTATTAGGGTGTGGAATTTGCAGAGGGCCCCCCAAGGGGATAAAAACGTCTTCCACTTGGGGGGTGTAAGGCCCATCATAACCCTTGGCTCGTGTCTAGAGGTTTATATCAAGCATATAGATATTTTGGAAAGAGTCGTCATTGGGTGGGCTAGGATCTTGTTCTTGTGGAACTGCCCCTTGATTGGAAAAGGGTTGTTGTAACACTATTGTTTGTAGTTGGGGAGGATTCGGTGCCTGAGGAGGGTTCATCACCATCTTCTTTTTAGCTTCCACTAACTGTTGACAGTCGGGGATGAGACGACAATGATGTGTGTAATGACCATAATCGCCGCAAATGGAGAAGTAATAATTGGTTCTCAGGGGAGGATTATTCCCTTGTTTGGGGGAATTGTTAGTCCCTGCATTTGGATTATCCATGCTTCGGTTTTGCTGGAGGGGATTGCCCCTTTGCCACATTTGTTGATTTTGTTTGTTCTTACCTTTCTTCTTCCCCTGATTCTGTGGATTTTGGGGGTTGTTGGGTTCAACTACTTGAATTGTTGAGCTTGTTGAACATAAGTAGGTTGAACTAGGTTAACCCCCATGTGGGGGGGAGGTTTCTAACCAGTTGGGAATAGGAAAGTGTAATATGGATTATATCTCGGCGGTGGGATAAATGTCGTTTGTGCTCCAAAAGAGGTGGATGTAGTTGTTGGTTGTGGAGCCTTATCTTCCAGTCTCATAGCTGATGTTTTTTCAGTCGTATTGTACCCCAGGTTTGATTATTATCCCGGCACGCACAATAGGGGGTCCGAGGGAGTGGTGCACTCCCCCGGCTGGGGGGTGTGGGGGCCAACGCCCCCGAAAGAAATTTTTGTTATGGGTTGTTTTTGCGCCAACAAATTGCGGGCCCATGGTTTTGGGTAACTCGTGGTATTTTCCCATTGTATTTCCCCTTTAAAAGAAATACATTGTAATACAAATAGGGTTGATGTATTAGGTATTATGCATTGTAAAGATATCTGAGATCGTGGAAGAGAGACTGTGAGACAGTGAAGAGGAAGTGCAGCGGATGTGCTGCAAGTTGTATCCCTTAATTTGTTGGATGGTATAATAATAAGGACTGGCAATTTCAGTGTAGACGTAGCCCATCTTGGGTGAACCACGATATATTGGTGTCTCTCTTGTAATGTGTTTGTGTAATTTGTATTCTCATCTTATTTATTGTTGTTGCTCTGCGATCATGTTTTTCTAACAATTGGTATCAGAGCCAAAGGTCTATTTAGCAAATAAACCCGCAGGAAACTAGGGTTTCTAGTTCGAGTGGGAGCAATGGCGGAAGAATGAAATTTTAAGGTTGAGAAATTTAATGGCCAGAACTATCAGTTATGGAAGATGCAAATGGAGTACTATCTGTACCAGAAGGATCTATTCCTACCGTTGGGAGGGAGAGCAAAGCAGTCGGCGACTATGAAGGACGAAGAATGGGAGGTTCTTGACATAAAGGAACTAGGAACAATACGGTTGTCCCTGGCTTCGTCGGTGGCTTTCAATATCTCAAAAGAAAAGACAACGGAGGGTTTGATGAACGCATAGGGTAAGATGTATGAAAAACCCTCAGCCTCCAACAAGGTATTTCTAATGAAGCGTTTATTTAATATGAAGATGTCTGAAGGTGGATCTTTTGTGATCATTTAAATGAATTTAATATAGTTACAAATCAACTAAGTTCTGTAAGTGTGAACTTTGATGATGAGGTTAGGGCTCTTATAATCTTGTGTTCATTGCCAGAAAGTTGGAATGGCTTGGTCATGGCTGTAAGTAACTCTGTCTCTGGTTCAAACACATTGATATTTGATGATGTTGTTAGAGTTATTCTTAGAGAGGAAATGCGAAGAAAAAGCACAGGTGAGACATCAGGTAATGCGTTGACCACAGAGAGTAGAGGAAGACAAAGGGTGAAAGGAAAGAGCCAAGGTAATCACATCAAGTCTAAAATGGAAAGATCCAAGTCCAGACTGGGAAAGATAGAGTGCTAGAACTGTGGAAAGAAAGGACATCTGAAGAAAGATTGCAGATCTCTAAAGAAGAAAGGAGATGGACAGCATGAAACTACCCAGGAAGCAAATGTAGCAGGTGATGTGTTACAAGATGCTTTTATTCTTGCATTAGATAATACTAGTGATTATTGGGTAGTAGATTCAAGGGCTTCATTTCATGCTACACCCCATAGGAAATATTTTCATGATTATGTTCCAGGCGATTTTGGACATGTCTTATTGGGTGATGATGAGCCATGTAAAATTGTTGGAATGGGTAAGGTATGGATAAAATTTAAGAATGGAACTGAATGGATTCTGAAAGATGTTAGGCATATTCATGCTATGAAAAGAAATCTGATCTCGATAGGGTAGTTGGGAGATGGCGGTTGTTTATCTACGTTTGGAGAAACGTGGTGGAAGATCACTAAAGGATCAATGGTGATAGCAAAAGGAGACAGGGTAGGTACATTGTATTTATGTCCTCATAATACTGACCATTCTATCTCTTTAGATTCCACAGGAACAGATACAGCATTGTGGATCATAAGCTTGGCCACATGAGTGAGAAGGGGATGCAAATTCTCCACTCAAGGAAGTTGCTGCCAGATTTGAAGCAGGTAAGTTTGGAATTCTATGAGAACTGTGTTTATGGAAAACAGAAGAGAGTCATATTTCTCAGGGTTGGGAAACAGAAGAAGAATGAAAAGTTAGAGCTTGTGCATACAGATGTATGGGGACCGGCTCAGGTACAATCTCTTGGTGGCTCTCATTATTGTGTTACATTTATTGATGATGCAACTAGGAAAACTTGGGTTTATTGCATTAGACAGAAATCTGATATGTTTGCTACTTTTAATAAGTGGAAAGCTTTGGTTGAGAATGAGACAGGAAAAAGGTTTAAGTGTCTCAGATCTGATAATAGAGGTGAGTACTGCGGCAAGGAGTTTGATAGTTATTGTTCATACCATGGGATTTGTAGAGAGAAGACAGTCCCACGAACACCACAAGAAAATGGTGTGTAAAAAAGGATGAATAGAACGATCATGGAGTGTGAAAGGTGTATGAGATTGCATGCAGGGTTGCCCTTACAGTTTTGGGCAGATGCTGTAAATATTGTTGTTTATTTAATAAACATAGGGCCTTCAAGTGCTTTGGATGGTGGTATTCCAGAGGAGGCATGGACAGGTAAAAAGGTAAACTACTCATTTCTGAGAACTTTTGGTTGTGAAGCATTGGTCCATATTGATAAAGAAAATAGAACAAAGCTTGAAGCTAAATCCAAGAAATGTACCTTTATTGGATATGGGGTTGATGATTTTGGTTATCGCTTATGGGATTATGAAAATCACAAAATCATTAGGAGTAGAGATGTGATATTCAATGAAAAGGTCATGTATAAATATCAGTTGCAGGGAAAGAAACAGGAAGAAGAAAACACAGAGTATACAATGCTTGATGAAATTAAAGAAAATGAAGTTCCAAAGGTGCCAGAATATCAAGAACAGCAGCAAGTACATGAAACTCCTGCAAGTGTAAGAAGATCTACCAGGTTGAGTAGACTCCCTGAACGATACTTTCCTTCAATGTATTATTTATTGATGACTAATGCTAGTGAACTAGAATGTTATGAAGAAGCAATGGAGGTGGAAACTAGAAAGAAGTGGGAGCAAGGCATGAATGAGGAGATGGACTCATTGGTAGGAAACCAGACTTGGGATTTGGTTTAGTTGCCTGCTGGTAAAAGAGAATTGCGGAACAAATGGATTTACAGGTTGAAGGAAGAAGAAGGAGGTAAGAAGCGATACTAGGCCAGACTTGTTGTAAAGGGGTTTGCACAGAAGAAAGGTATAGATTTTGATGAAATATTTTCTCCTATTGTTAAGATGACTTCAATTAGGACTATTTTAAGTCTAGTGGCGGTAGAAGATTTGCATCTTGAAGAGTTAGATGTAAAACAACCTTTCTCCATGGGGATTTGGAGGAAGAGATATATATGCAGCAGCCACAAGGGTATGAGGTCAAAGGGAAGGAGAATTTGGTGTGCAGGTTGAAAAAGAGCTTTTATGGCTTGAAGCAAGCTCCAAGGCAGTGGTATTTAAAATTTGACAGGTTTATAACCGTAACAAGGTTATAGTAGATGTCATTATGACCATTGTGTTTATTTCAAGAAGCTAGATAATGGAACATATATTATCTTGTTATTGTATGTGGATGACATGCTTGTTGCAGGGTCTAACATGCAGGAAATAAATGTGCTCAAAAGGAAGTTAGCAAATTCATTTGCGATGAAGGATTTGGGTGCTGCAAAGCAAATCCTTGGTATGAGAATAACAAGAGACAGGAAAAATTGCAAATTGACATTGTCTCAGGGTGAGTACATACAAAAGGTGTTGGAGAGGTTCAGAATGTAGAATGCAAAACCAGTTAGTACACCTTTGGCCAGCCATTTCAAACTAAGGAAATGTGTCCCAAGACACAGGAAGAGATAGATTACATATCCAAGATTCCCTATTCATCAGCAGTTGGCAGCTTGATGTATGCCATGGTGTGCACAAGACTAGATATTGCACATGTAGTGGGAGTTGTGAGCAGATATATGAACAGTCCAGGTAAATAACATTGGAAGGAAGTACAGTGGATTCTCAGGTATATGAGAGGTACTACCACTCATGCATTATGTTTTAGAGGTTCAGACACTATTCTACAGGGATATGTTGATGCAGATATGGTAGGTGATAAGGATAGTAGGAGGAGCACCACAGGGCATGTGTTTACTGTAGGTGGAACAGCAGTAAGCTGTATTTCAAAACTGCAAAAGGTTGTTTCATTTTAAACAACGGAAGCAGAGTATGTTGTTGTTACAGAGGCTAGTAAAGAGATGATTTGGTTGCAGAGGTTTATGGAGGAATTGGGTAAGAAGCAGAAGGATAGCAGGTCGTATAGTGACAGCCAGAGTGCCATTCATCTTGTAAAGAACTCAACATTCCATTCCAGGACTAAACATATACAGCTCAAGTACCATTTCATACGCTCTGTTCTGGAAGATGAATTGTTGAAGCTAGAGAAGATACATACTAGCCAGAATTCTACAGACATGTTTACAAAGGTAGTGACCAGAGAGAAACTGAGTTCCTGCTCGGTTTCAGTTGGCCTTCTAGCATGAAGGTGAAGATGAGAAATTTTCCAAGTCCAATTCCGACAAGTACAACAACGGTGGAGTTGTTGTGATCAGTCTCCAAGTGGGAGATTGTTGGTTATGGAGCCTGATCTTCCAGTCTCATAGATGATATTGTTTCAGTCGTATTGTACCTCAGGTTTGGTTATGATCCCGACACGCACAACAGGGGTTCCAGGGGAGTGGTGCACTCCCCTCGTTGGGGGGTGTGGGGGCCATCGGGCCCTCATCAAGGGTTCAAGGGAAACCCCCCCGCAAGAAATTTTTGTTATGGGTTGTTTTTGCACCAACAGAGTGCGGGCCCATGGTTTTGGGTAACCCATGGTATTTTCCCATTGTATTTCCCCTTTAAAAGAAATACATTGTAATATCGCTAGGGTTTATGTATTAGGTATTATGCATTGTAAATATCTCTGAGATCATGGAAGAGAGACTGTGAGACAGTGGAGGAAGTGCAGCGGATGTGCTGTAGGTTGTATCCCTTCATTTGATGGATGGTATAATAATAAGGATTGGCAATTTCAGTGTGGGCGTAGCCCATCTTGGGTGAACCATGATATATTGGTGTCTCTCTTGTAATGTGTTTGTGTAATTTGTATTTGCATCTTGTTTATTGTTATTGCTCTGCGATCCTGTTTTTCTAACAGTAGTAGCAACTTGCGCCATTGGCGGTGTAGGAACCGTCGTTTTTTTGTTGATGTTTGGGTATGCAGGACTATTTGGTACATACTATAATTGACCAAATGATGGTGTTGGTACCGGTGTAGTGGGTACTGACGCAAGTGGCATGGATGGGTAATACAGGACCATGTTGAATGGAATTGATGTGGTGGGATGAACCTTTCCTAAATTGGAAATGGACCCAATAATCCCATCCATCGAATGTGATGAGCTCGAAGGTGTAGGATCCAATGGTCGATGTCCAGGGGTGTCAGGGAGGATAGTGTCAAGGTATCCAGATTGTGCATATATGAGGTCGAAATGTTGTTCTTTCAAAATAGCCTCTTCCTTGCTTTGTGGCATGGAGGTGGAGACATCTTTAGCTATGGTGGGTTGGAGAGATTTGATAAACCAATCCAACAAAAGGGAGGTTGTATTTCGATCTTGTATAGTGTTAAGTCTATGCCACTCGTGGATGTGGTCCACAATGTGGGTGGAATTATTTTGACGAAACTCAGTGATAATTTCGAGGCCTAGGTCATGTCGGATTGGCAACTGAAATTAAATAAGAAATGCAGTGACCAATGTCACAAATGTGGAATGGGTGCCACTTTGTAGGTTTACATACCATTTTGTTGTTGTTCCAGGGAAGGTACGCCAAAATAGGCGAAGCCTCACAGGGTCATCCACTATGTTGTTATATGAACACCATAAGTGGAAAGACATAGCATGGTTGGTGCGATCATCTCCCTATTTTCCTTCGAATTTGGGAATATCGGAAGGAAGCTTCTCTAGCATAGCCATCCATGTCGCATCATGAGCAATGGGGTCATTTATCAGTTTGTCCAAATCAGGTAGATTTAAACTAGCCATAAAAGGTAAGGTAGGGACGATAGGTCTTGCCATTCTGTTTCGGATATGATTTCCAAGAGGGGGAGACCCAAGTGGTGTTGTAAACAATGGTTGGCCTCCTATGTGAGAGGATGGGTCAAAGGGATCCAAGGGATCTTTGTGGGGAGAATCCAATGGGGTTCACTTCCAGTGGGGGAAGAAGTAGTGTAATTAATAGATTCTTCGAAGGGAGAAAATGTACCTAGCAAGGATTGGCCTCGACTAGATGATCCTATCAATGCTTCCTGGGAACAACCCTGGCTTGAATTCCCTCCACGTGTAACATGGACAAACGGTGTGAAAACACCCCTCAAGAGAGGGAATAGGCCTTGCAGTCTACGAGACTATAATAGGATGTTGTTTTGTTCCTCAATGGTGAAGGCTTTGTGTCCATATGAGAGTGACGGAGGAAAAAAACACAATTGAACAAATGAAAAAATATGCCAACCACAACAGATGCAAAATGGTGCGATAAGTGAGTGGTATGTGCAATGTCAATTTTAGTGCAATGTTGGTTTTGTGTCCATGTTAGAGTGATAGTGGGAAAAAACACAATTGAACAAATGAAAAAATATGCCAACCACAACAAATGCAAAATGGTGCCATAAGTGAGTGGTATGTGTAATGTCGGTTTTAGTGCATGAATCCCCACATGTACGTTCTTCTTATTACGAGTTTAGTGAACTTGTAGTTAAAAAGAAAATAAATGTAAATTCCCTATAAGACCTAACATCCTTCCTCTCAAATGTAACTGGGCCTCCCAAAAGCACAATTGATGGTGATAATGGTATCCACACACCAATCGACTAGTTGAGGTAACAAAGATCTAGTTCTACCGGTGATGGGGCCAATGATACAATCAAGAAGACTTGGAAACACCTCCCAACGGAAATAGATAAATTTAGGATTCAATTGCACTCACAATTGCTCCTTGGTGATATCCTAAGTTGGGCAACTAATATACCTTGCATCAAGTGTGGATCAATGGTTCGGCCTGCACGGCATAGTGTCATATCCCTACAACAAGCTGAGTGGCTTGTAGGGGAGAGAAAGGAAGTTATACCTCGGTATTCACCTCCTTGGTCACGGCGCACTTCTGATCCAGGTTTTCTTTTAACACTTGCTTATAGCAGGATTTTGTAAGTACCCTAACATACAACAATGCTATGTTTCAAAATATTAGTATTGAAACTAGATTGGTGGGCATTAATGGATGCCTAGACCAATCAATTCTACCTAACTAAAATATTTTTTTGTGACCTCTTGTGGAGGATTTTAGTTGGTTAAGACAATTACAATGTTGATTTTAAGGGGTTTGAATGTTTCACTTATGGAGTGTAAGAGGGGTATTTCACAATCCCTACCTTTCTGATTCACCAAGCTCACATGAAGTGCGAGGAGAAGAGCATATTAGGATTTGAAGAGTCTATATGCCTCTTATTGTGTGCTACTGGTGCAAACATATGTGATGAAAGAAAAAAATGATTTTATTGGAAAATTAACTAAAAGAGTATATCAAGTAATTTGTATTTCTAACTCTAAGAGATGCTCATGGTCCTTTGCAAAATCAAAATATTCTAACTAATAGACAAGTGTGCAATGGAGGTATTTCAATCTTCTCACCCTTTTTCTTATTCACCAAGCTCACATGAAGTGCGCAGTGAAGAGCATACTTCGGACAACAAGTGTCGTTAAGTCCTTTCTTGTGTGCAAAAAGTGTTTTCTACACTAGCAATACTACTAAAAACAACATGTCGATTTGATGCATAAACAAGAGATGGTATTGAATACTAGTGACCACAATGGGGCCTGTTGAAAGCCTTAAAGTTGGTTACCTATGTAAGTTTCAAGAGAGATGTACTCTTTACTTCCTAATATTCGCCTAGGTGCACTAATTACTAAGAAATTAAGTAATTGGGTGAATTAGGCTTAATTTAAGTTCACTAGTAAGCAGCAATTGGGCTTCCAAACTAAGCTATGCAGGTAAAAATCAAATAAACAACAGTAGCGTGACTAAACCAGACTCTGTCACACGAACCGCGCGGGTTAATACAAAACATACATTTTGTAGCACTTGTAATACACTAACCTTCCGTGTGGGTGTGATGGCCGATGTAGCGCGGTTCTAACAATGGTAACCTACGCTATGCGCACGACTGTCTGAGTTGATTTCGCGCTATCAGCACAGTAGAGACGTCAAGAACCGCGTGGTTGTGGAAAGATAAATGGGGCCGATATGGGGCCAAATTCTGGAAGCAAGAGGTGGAATACATGATCTCCTGCAAGTAAAAAATACCCATAATTAGCTACTTAGCATCAAACAACCTAGTTTAAAAATAAATGAACAAAAATAAGTATGGTCACCATTAGAACTATTATGGAAAAAAATGCACAAGTGCACTCTTCCACTTGGTGATGGGATAAGCCTTGTAGGTTGCTGCAAGGCCTCAGTCCTTGGAGACCCTTTTGATGGTTGGTGGTATTCCTTCAAATGATTCTGCAAGATATTGTTAGTGTAGTTCACATTCAAACAAGAAAATATTAGTAAAAACAAAATGAAAGAGATGGGTGGAGAATGCAAACTTCAACAACAACCAAAGATATGCTAAACCACTATTGTATTTCCCAATGGAATAGTTGTACAACACCTAGGAGGTGAAGACTTCAAGTGAAGCCAACAATATCCCTTAAGGAGGCCTTTCTTGTCCAAACTAAATGCTAAGTAGGTGGAAGAACAATGGAGAGAAACACTTTCCCCTTGATGGTAGGTGGCAAGCAAGTTTGGTAATGCTCACAATGGTATGAAATGGTGGGCTATGAGGAAGCTCCAACTCAAATCCAGAAGCATGACCGTGCTCTTATTTCTATCTACAAAATGCATGCCAATGGCTTCCTTTTATAGGCAAAGAGGTGGCCATCAAACAACTAGATCCAAATGTGAACTCTCCTCCTTCATGAACTTGTTCCAAGGTACACAAGGGGGGATGATTAATACCCCCCAAGTGTGTGAGGAGCCAAATTTTGATCATTGGGTAGGATTGAGTCTTTAATTCACCACTAGGAGTGAGTGGTCCCTCCCTTTTGACAGTAATGCGGCCATCAAAGGATATTCCACACGAGTGTAGCGCTGGCATTGTTCAGGTAACCTGCACTATAGCACAGGAAAATTGTATAATACTCGCGCTACCCCTTGTTTTGACTATTTCTTGGGACTTATGGACTCATGTTGTGTTTTGGATCTGTTGAGGATGCCTGTGGTGAGATGCATTATTTATGTTGATGACGCTTTACTGTATGAATCACTGAAATGTATAAGAATCACCGAAATGTATAGCACGGGTCAACTGTGTAATACCCGTGCTACCCCTTGTTTTGATTATTTCTTGGCACTTATGGACTCATGCTATGTTTTGGATATGTTGAGGATGCCTGTCATGAGATGCATTCTTTGTTTTGATGACACTTTACTGTATGAATCGCCGAAATGTCACATGTGTATGAATTTTTGGCGTTAACAAATGCCCCCTGATGTATGAGTTTCAGAGGGGTACTATAGAGCCGATGATGCATCATGTTTTTTTTTGTTTCTCTCTTGTTTTGTAGGACGAAGCATATGTGGAAAAAATAAGGTTCTCCCTTGGGGGAAGATTGTTGGTGACGATCGTTGGAGCAGTAATAAATGATAGTTTTTATACAAACAAGGCAGGGATACCCATGCTCATGAAATGTTGTCAAAGTGATTACAGTGAGAGAGGACAAAGGTGTCGACTAGACTATCTTGTTGGGACATGGATGAAGGCGGCTTCAATCCATGTTAGAGTAAATGCCCCGGATCTGCTGCGAAATATTGAAGAAGTGGAACTACTGGTGACCATGTTGACCCCACTATGGTGGGGGACTAAACTCGGTATGTAGATATTCCTGAGGGATTCACCGTACCTAATAGACTACTATCATGATATCCAAATGTGAACACTGCTACCTTAAAAAAGTACGTTCCCCTTGATGCGATGATGTGTTGATGTTGAGCATAGGGGAAACCACTTAGTTAGGGAGCGCTAATGACTCTCCCTACTAAGTTCGAGGTGATCCCTTATACTGATTGAAAGGGATCCCAAGACACAACTACAACTATTGCAACTCTCGGAATGTGGTGTTTTGACGTCAACGAGAGATGAAGTACATGATGAGATGGGAGTCTCATCGAGATAATATTGTAACCAATTGGTGGATGGAAAGACCTGACACAAGACTAGTTGATAAGCGTGGGGCTCATAACTTCCTTTGATCGATGTAAACATGGGGAGTGGGGGCGGCATCTTTTATTTCAGAATGACACAGATTGAAACGGGCGGAGATGAACTATAAGTGAAAAGGATTTGATGGAGACACAAAATGAAGGGTAATGGTGACCGGCAAAACAAATACTGTTGAAAATATGAAGACTCAAATACATCGATCAAAGGCAACCATGGGTTGCTGCCAAAATAATATGGTGTTCCCTTAATGTGAGGTGACGAGGGAACTTGTTTGTACATAAAGAATAATGTTGGGTTCCCCACAGTTTTGGGTGTGTCGAGGGATCATTTAAATGATGGGAGGAATCCCTACGGTTTTGAGTGAGTTGGGTGATGTTTTCCAAAATGAAGTGGAGGGTAACTTCCAAACGCAAAGACATGTGCCCCATGAAACAATTCCATGCAGTGTATTCCTGCGGGATAACTGAATGGAACTGGTTACTTCAGAGGGTGGGGGCCCCATAGGTGTCTTTGCGGGGATGATGATAAAGGAATATTGCAGAAGGTAAAGTGATCTTGAAGGTATGAGGGGGATCTGTGAATCGTTCTCATAACATGTTCCAAGGAATCTGATGAGGTCTACTTGGTGGAGTAAATGCACAACTATAAAATAATATTCTAAGGGGGGATCTTTTCAAGCTGGATCGAATTCCTCTGACTTGTGGGGGATTGACATCATGGGTGTCAATTGATGACTGGGATGGAAATGGTATGCACACCCATGGGGGATCATGCCATTTCCAATTATGACGTTGATGGAACATCAAGACTGGAATTTAGGGCCCTATGGTTATCAGTAGGAATACCGGTAAATGCATTGTAAGCAGAGGGAAAACATCTCCTATATGCTAGTTTCAAAACGATACATGTGAGAGAGGTCTGACACCATTGTTGAGGGATGGAGTCTTGTTCTTATAATGGAAAAACAAGAGTCTCCTACATGTCTTAGTGGTAATCCTGCACATACGGCGCACATACCCAAGTGTAGTAAAGAATGTGACCAAGGTATTGACGATGCAGAAATAATAACCAGAAACATAGCGCGCCTTTCCCTGATGTTTATGCAACATGTGATGGTTGCAAAGGATCCAAGTCTTCATAGAAAGATGATGAATCATCACTAGTGAGTAAACCATCCAAAGATGATGTGGTATCAACGGTGTCAGGTAAGGTAGCTGTTACCTCCTCGATTTTTGGCCTTTGCGAGGTTCTATGGAGAGGAGCAAGTTGACCTTGTAGTCTCAATAGTTCAAGACGAGCTTCTCATTCGGCACGCAAAATGGGGCACTAAAATGAGAAATTAGTGGTCTCTCCACAATATCGGCAAGATCTTGGTACACATGGATGGAAGCTTTCTTGGTCTTCTTGAGTGTTGATTTTCTCCATAATGCATGCGATGGCACTAGGAGGGAGCATGTGGGTGGAGTGCCCAAATGACGAGCATTCATTGTGTGATTGCATCATCGTAAGTTTATATGGGTCTTGTGATGTTACAGGGTCTACCATGATTTTTTCATTTGACGCAACTTCGGTGAGAGGTGTGACTGGAGGTGTTGTTGATGTGGTGATCACATTAATAGGTGTTACTTCTTGGTTTAAGAAGGGGGGTTCCTAAATTGTTAATTGAGTGAGACGTATTTTTTCCAATGCCTCTCGATATCGAGGGAGTTCGGGGAAATGGTGCATATAGTTCCCATGTTGAGAACAAATGGAACATCTGTGATTCGTATGCAATGTTTTGGACTTAGATGTGGGGGAGGGAGGTGTGCCCCCTTTCACCGTTGGTGGAGCGTGGGTGAAGCTAACAGTAGTGTTAAGCAAATTTCTTAGCTATGGTAGAGTAGGACATCGGTTTGTTGTGTGGCCTTGCTTGCCGCAAAGAGAACATGGAGATGTGACCCTTTGATTGGGAGTATTCATCATAACTGGGGATTTTACCTCCTGATGGTTAATGCCCCCTGCTTTAGGATTATTGGTTTCTACTGATTTAGATGTTGAGTTAGTTAATAGGGGACCTTTCAACTTCGGTTTTTGGGTGCCCCCATTGGTGGTCTTATTAACGATCGATTGTGGTGTAGTTGTGAACGTCATAGGTTGGGATGTCATCAATGAAAGTGTTATGGGCCTTGCGGACGTAGTATCTGAAACAAGGACAAACTCATAATGGGCGACTGGTTTGGAAGCCATCTGTGGGAAGGGTGGTGTAAGGTACCACGCTACTATCCCCAAAGTTATCCCAGGTAGAATACTTAACTGAGCCATAATCGACGTCCCTTGTACACCCATGGGAGGATACAAGAATGGGATTTGAAAAATTGATGGTACCGATGGAATCAATGTTTCTTCAATGCCATGACTCAACGGTGGTGCAGATGACGATGTTGAGGTGGAGGCGGCTCCATTTTCAGTGGTGAAAATTGTGCACATTAGGCCATCGATAGATGTAGGGATCTTTGGTGGTGGTCCCGAATATGTTCCTAACAATTTGGAGTCCTTCTACATACTGAGGGAAAGTCAACATTTAGTTGATCATCGCCCAATATATTGGGTAGGACGTTGTTGGGATTGCTTGTGGTATTAGTTTCATAGTAGTTAAGCTGGTTGAGAGTAACTATATGTTAGGATTAACCTTGAATCAGGAATGAGTCAAAGGTGGTTAGGTTGAGTACATAGTTTTGGGCCCATGGTATTGTCCCACGGTACTGCATGTAATGAATTATGTAAAGGGCTTGCCATATTCCATTGTAATGTGTCCTAGAGGTGAGCGGGTGATCTCACTTGGCCCGATTGGCCATTTTTGGCCAAGGTAATGAAGATCTTCATTGGCTGATTTTTCCCCTCATGGGGTTTTCAAAGGTATATTGTGCTTCTATATTTAATGGTTGCTTGTTCTATTTTATCTCTCTTGCAAGTAATTATATGTATGCTCATTATAATCATAATAGTATCTTCCCATTTAAGGGAAACATCATGATATAGAAGACTGAGGAGGCTACCACCTTCATGGTGTACATGTAACTACGCCCAGGAGGATGTTGTAGTCGAGCTCAACATCAATTACTTCGATATCAATCATAACCATCTTGCCCCCCATCTCTATGGGGACATTTTGGTACAGTCCTCTTGGTAGGGATGGTATCCCATCATATGCGCGAAGAGCGATAGATGAGGGGACCAGCTCGGGGTATCCTAATCGTTTCCATACTTTTATGGACATAATGCAAGTGGATGCACCTTCATCGATGAGACAACGATGGATCATGACATTTTTTACTGTGATTGGAACTTGAAATGTGACTGATGATGGTAGTCACGGATCACCTTTGTCAACATCAAATATCATGAGGTGCGAGTTGGAAGGGTCAACAGCACTGACTGCATTGAGTAATGTCTTTCTCTGTGTTGGGAATGACTGTAGCACTTCTAATGTGGACATAGCCGTGGGTGACTGAGCCAAGTCATCCACAATACTGTAATTGTGGGAAGCTTTAATGTGGGGGTTACTAGGGGTATGCCTGAGTGGAGCTTTCGGAATCTGTGGGATTTATTCAGTATTTGGGTGTGGTATTTGCAGAGGTCCCCTAGAGGGGATAGAAATTTCATCCCCTCTGGGGGTAGAAGGCCCATCATAACCCTTTTCTCTTGTCTGAAGATTTATATCCAGCGTATAGATATTTTGGAAAGAGTCGTCGTCGGGTGGGAGAGGATCGTGTTCTTGTGTAACTACCCCTTGATTGGAAAAGTGTTGTGTTGATGCCTCGAAGATCGCAGCATCAATCAGCAAGGGATTCTCCCTGATAGGCAATCCCAATTAGATCGCTCACTATTTGGTGTGGGGAATCCGTTCGGTTAACGGCCCGGCTACCGTATAAGATCTAAAAAAAATATTTGTTTAAGTTTTCACGGGTTGCGGCCCGATCCACCATTTATGTGATTTTATCTTAAAAATTATATGCAAGTGCTTTAATCTAGATGCAAACTGTAACAAAACCAATCCTAGAACTAGTCAAAAAAACTCTAGATTATCTTAAGCAAATTTAACCTATCCTTGCAAGGAGCAAAATGAAGATATGAGCAATAAAACTGTAGAAATAACTGAATATTTCATAGATAGCCATTCAACCTTAAAGACATTTCTCCAGCAGAAAATAAATGATTACAGAGATAGCTCTGATTCAATTTAAACATTCCAATTGCTCATTTGAAGTAAACGTTAATTGCACAGGAAAAATATATGAGAAGCTTTCATCACATTTAGAAACAATTCATGCGTAGTAAAGAAAGGTCTCACAAAACATATGTAAACGCATCCAAAGATAGCTCAACAGAGATTTGACACATGTTCCTGGCAAAAAACGCAGTCCTCCAAGCTTTAATTAGGCCAAAAAGCAACTCCAATACATGCAACAAAGTCCTTTACACACAAGTGCCAAGAGTCCCTTTTTTTCTCCCCCCAAAAAAAGCCCTTTGATCTTCTTCTGTCTTTCTATTTATAGATCTACAATATTCTCTTTTCCCAAAACCTAAACCTAGGAGGGAAACAAAATTTTGTCTTCTAGTGACTAATAAGACAAACTAAAAAACATCTGTCTTTTACAAGATATATAAAAAAAACAAATTACAGGTATGTTTTCCTTTTATCACATTGACAATAACTAAGGCCCAGGTGTACTGATTGCCTCAACTGACTCTCTTGCATCTGTTGGTTCGCCAATTTCAGTAGGGGAAATTACTAGCGCTGGCTGCACTACTTCTAAAGGTCTTCCAATTTCAGCTAGGGAACTTACTTGCATGGACTGCTCAACAGATCGAATGTAACTGGCCCATTGGTTTATTTCCCTGAGAATGCTCTTTCCCCGCGCCACGACTATTACTTTGAGCATTATCTCAAATTGGCGCAAATCCGATTTGATAGAAGCCGGTCCCATAGCCACGGCCCGAGAAATGTCTTCAAGAAAATATGCATGGATAGCGGCCTGACCGATGAAATGTCGGATATCCTCAGGGGTGAATATCTCTACCTTATCCAGATATTCTAGTTCTGTGCTCAAATTGGCTTGTTGGCTTGCAGCTCTGCTTTGTGTATCTCTCTACTAGGAAAATCATAGATGGTCTCTGGTAGAACAATGTGACACTTCTCCAAGGAGATCCGAGTTGTTGAGTAAAGTGTCTGGAAAGTTTTGGCTGACCTGCAGATTCTTTGTTAAATTTTTAGAATTTACTTCAATCTGATCTAGGATCTTAACTGAGAGAACAACATGTACAGCAAATCTACAGCATATCAATCATGGACACAATAATGCAAGCACACAAGAGACACAGAGTTTACTTGGGGAAAACCATAAAGGTGAAAAACCCCAATAACTTCCTTAGAGATAGTTAGAGCAATGATACAACCAAATTACAAGAGATAGTCTTCTCCTAGCAGCAGAGCCTCCTCCTCATAAGTGCACCACTTTCCGAATGAGAGAAGTGTGTGAATGAATGATCAAATAGAGATCTCCCGATCTCTATTTATACTTGCTCTGTCCTGCCCAATAAACTAATGGGGCCTACATGTCTAGCTTAACCCATGGTTAACTTAATCCGGGACGACCCCACACTTGGTGGTCTAATAACCCTTTGACCCATATGGCCGACCCCCAATAGGGTGGTTTAATAACCCTTCAACCCACATGACTTATACAGGGCCGACCCCAACAAGGTGGTCTAATAACCCATCAAGTATAAGTTACGACACTTACAATATAAATGACGACACTTCCGTATAGAGGAATAATAACATCTCTATAGGAATACAAACGCTTCCGTATAGAGGAATAATGCCCATCTCTATAGGAGTATAAAATACATATATGAAATACATGGGTGAAATACATTCCGAAGTTACATATACATCAACACTCCCTCTTAACTAGGAAGGTATTTCTCAACACAAGTCTGCTAGCACAAGTCTTCTTCTCTGGATCATCATCAGCGAATCATCATCCTCGAATCATCGTCATCGTCACTGCTGCTGCTATCTCAATCAATCTCTGAATCTACTCGTCATAGGAAGTTCTACAGAGCCAGTCCTTTTTCATACCGGATGTAGGCCCACCACCTGCAGGTCTTCATCATCACTAGCCATACTATGGAAATCTCAGGACTTATTACGTGCATCACAAAACCTTGTAAGATCATCCAGGATGTTATGAGCACACAGCTCTACCTATCGGATCTCCCAGGGACATATTATATGTGACTGACACAAAACCTTAAAAGAGTCTCTTGACTAGCAAGAACCCTAAAGAGCATCTAAAGATTTTTTCATCCTGTCCAGATCTCCAGGACTTATTACATGTGACACCTACCACAAAACCTTGCAAGAGCATCCCAGGACTTATTACGGACACACAGCCCAACCTATCGGATCTCCCAAGGCCATATTACATGTGGTCATGGCAAAACCTTGCAAGAGCATCCCAGGACTTATTACAAGCACACAGCTCAACCTATCGGATCTCCCAGGGCCGAATTATATGCCATAGGACAAAACCTCGAAAGAGCATCTGCCAGATATCCCAAGGCCAAATTATATTCCATAGGCAAAACCTTGCAAGACTATCTGCAGATCTCCCAGGGCCAAATTATATGTCCTTCCAAAGCAAAACCACGAAAGAGCGTTTGCCAGATATCCCAGGGCCACATTACATGCCATAGGCAAAACCTTGCAAGACTATCTGCAAATCTCCCAGGGCCAAATTATATGCTTATCTGCACAACCTATTCCACAGCCACAAAGTATCAACCTGATACTCACCATACATCATCCTGATGTACACATGATCATCCTTATCATCAACACTGCATTGTCCTTATGCATGTCATCTGAAGCAACATTCTGAAGCTCGTCATCATGATCATCCTGATCATACAATGCATCCACCTAATGCATACACAGTATCTGCCTAATACATATCATCATCCATGATCTACCTGAGCATACAATGTATCCACCCGATACATACACATATACATAGTCCAAGCATCCAACATGATGCATATACATATACATGATCCACCTGATCATATCCAGCATCCAACATGATGCATACATACATACATATAAATGATCCAACTGATCATATCCAGCATCCAACATGATGCATACATACATACATATAAATGATCCAACTAATCATATCCAGCATCCAACATGATGCATACATACAAAGCAGTAACTGGAGCATCGTCCACGAAGCACATCCCAAATGCACATCATCCAGCACTTACACCACCGACATGGGAGAACACGTCTACCACCATTCATGGAAGGCTCCAGCCCTTACTTTTTCACCATGGGAGAACACATCTACCACCATGTGAAAAATGGCTTCAGCCCTTACATCTACACCATGGGAGAACACATCTACCACCATGTGAGAATGGCTCAGCAATTACATCACGACCATGGGAGATGTTGGAGCCTAGGTCGTAGCTGCGGTAAAGCTGCGAATTTTGGGGAAAAGACAAGTATGAAAGGAAAGTGCTAATTTTGGGACAAGCACTAAGTTTTGGGCAAGAAGGAGACGGTGCGCAGTACGGTGCCAGATGGAAAAGCTCAGCAAAGATCATGGACCGGAAATCGCGGAGCTCGCGCGCACGTCATCGAAGAATGAAGGTGGCTCAGCTACCATAATAAATAAGGCGATGGAGTAGAGGGCTCAGCTACCCTCATTTAAAGGCTTAGTACAGAAGTTATGGTTGCTCGGATCAAGGAGGAGCAACGGACCAGAGCATTGAAGGCGAAGGACAATCGCCCATACCCACAATCTGCGCCGGAATTCATGGAGCCTGCAGGAAGCGGCGACGTGACTGCAAGCGGCGCCTACAGTACACCTAGCCATGTGCGTGGTTAGGTTTTTTGGGAATCACTGTTGGGAAAGGCCCACAGTCTTGTAAAGGTGCGACCGCCATGGCCACCTATATATATGAACAATTGTAATGGATAAATGTTAGTTGGTTGTTAGAGAAAGTTAGCAAGTAAGAGTTAGATACTCTTGAGGATAGATCATGTGTTGATTGTCCTTTGGTATGTTTCTACTGTGTGTAGAACTAGAGTAGAATCGGATAGCCGAGGAGCTAATCCCTGAGTTGCCAGACAGTCTGTGTGACGTCTGCGCCTTTGTAATCTCTATAGAGAAGAGACTAGTGAAGAGAAGGGCTCCCAGCTGTGTGCGTGGAGTTTCCTGTAAAGATCTAAGGCTGCAGCTGTGTGCGCAGCATATTGTATAACTCTATGGTTTTCTGGTTAATATAAACTCCCGTGGATGTGGTTTTCTTCGAGGAGATGAGCTTCACATATGTCTTCCTGTTATAATGTTTGCGTGAATGATAACTGTTTAGAGTTCATTATCTGTGTATGCGAGACTCTTGTATTATCTTTGCGACTGTTTGAGTGAGTTGGAAAGGTCCCTTGATAGCTATAAGTATTAAGTACCGAAGAAGTAGTAACGCGCTGTCGCTGCAGCGAGAGAGGACTGCGCTACTGCGCTGGATGTGAAGGGCGAGGAAGTACTTAGCGCGTCGACGCAAGGAATAGTTGCCTTCTGCGCTAGAGAGGGGAAACTGCGCAGTGGGCCTGTCGAGGAAGAAATCCGCGCAGCCACGCCGAGCGGCTTGCGGGAAAGTCCGACCGCCGATACCTGAGGAACTGAAGAGGAAGAGAAATCTCCGCGTCACCACGGTTAAGGAAACTTGATTCCCTAACCCCCCCATAGCCACTTCGGGTGAGACCTCGAGCTGCTGTGCAGCTCGTTGCCGAGAGGGCCAGTGCGCCAAGGGGTTTTGTTGCTGCGCTTCATTAAAACCCGGGTCTGCCCAAGAAAGCAGCCAACAGGAGAACACATCAACCATGTCAGAAAATCTCATGTGCATCTGCATCGTCCAGACTCATTACTTCCCTTTCGAAGGAACCTTGATCTGAAGTGCACCAAGCCTCTCTCTGAAGTACTCAAACTGCACTCTGGCCAATTGCTTGGTCAATACATCTGCAACATGCTCATCCGTCGCAACATACTCTGCTTCGGCTGTACTCAGTGCTATGCAGGACTGCTTCCTACTAAACCAAGAGATCACACCTGATCCCATACTGAAGCAGCACCCAGATGTGCTCTTCCTATCTGCAGCACTGCCTGCCCAATCTGAATCAACATAACCCTGCAGGTTAAACTTTTGATTCGCATCATACTTGAGCCCATAATCAACCGTACCCTTCAGGTACCTCAGAATATGCTTTACAGCAACCAGGTGAACACACCTTGGATCCGTCAGGAACTGGCTCAATGTGTTCACCGCAAAGCAAATATTTGGTCTCGTGTTCGTCAGGTACATCAAGGACCCAATCATCTGACGATACATCATGACATCAACCGGATCAGATGGACCATCACACAGAAGTTTCATGTTCAATGCCATAGATGTGGCCATAGCCTTGCAATCCATCATCCCGAACCTCTTCAGGATCTCTACTGCATACTTCCCTTGTCCAAGGAAGATTCCATCTGCACTTTGCCACACCTCCATGCCAAAAAAAAATAGTGCATCATCCCCAAGTTCTTCATCTTGAACTCGGCAGCAAGCTTCTACTGCATGTCGGCAATCAATCTATCCTCACCTGTTACAAACAGGTCATCCACATACAATAGCAGTATCACTGGATTGCCTTCCTCAACCTTGTAGTAAAGGTTGGAATCCGCTTTACTCTTGGTAAATCCCAAACTGGATAGAAAGCTGTCTATCCTACCATACCAAGTTCTGCACATATATGACTCCCTATCATGTGTCTCAGAACCAAGTGGCTTCTCCACATACACTTCTTCTTCAACTACACCATTCAAGAAGGTTGTCTTGAAATCCATATGGTGTATCTTCCACTTCATCACTGCAGCCAGAGCAAGTACGGATCTAATGGAAGTGTATCTGGCTACAGGAGCAAAAGTCTCTATGCTACCACCTGCAGCATGCTTGATCTTGTCGATCCTCTTGGAAGTCACTATAGACTACCCTTTGGGACTGCATCCCAAACATCTTCATGATCGACTGATACTCCTCGATCATGGCATTCTTCCCAAATCCTGGGAACTTCAATATTTTCAATAGATAACTTTTTTGCTGAACAAATGTTGTAGTCCTTCTTTTGTAGGTGATGGTATACGATCTTTCCTACACAACAAGTTAAATTGCATGATTAGAAAACATCTCATATGTAATGTCCCCATTTTTGACCCCCTTTGCATTAAATTGTAAATGATGTAAATATTGTAATTTAATCATGGTGAGGAGCTCAAGGCCAAGGCCCCACCATTGATTTAGCGTTTTATGTATCGGCAATTAAAAATAGATGCCTATGGTTCTTGTGCTAGATAGGTACAATGTAAATAAGACATCATGTAAATACGAATTTTAATGAAAATACCCACAACTAGCTATGCAATGCAACAAAGAGATGGGGGCATGATTCTACAAGGAATAGAGAGGGAAATTATTCAAACCCTTGAGCCAATGGTGTTAATCCATGTGTCAATAAGAAAACCCATAAGCCACCAACTACCATTTTGGGTTATGGACCCAATCATTTAATTTTTTTCCAGAAATTGGTTGAGGTAGTTAATGCCTTGGGAATGAAGAGGTATGGTAGCCAATTTCATGCATGGGCAAGCCATCAACCTGGGAAATCGTATTTTGTCTCCTTGGGCAAGAAAACATCCACGAAATGGTGCCCAAAGCCATTCTGAACCCACAGTCTTTCCTCTTTCACGCAATCTGAACTACTGGGTCTTTCCCCATCATGTTTTTCACCATTTTTTCTGCATTTTCCATGCCTAGGAGCTCGTTTTTGCATTCTACAGCAGATGGGAGAGAAGGGCCACGATTTGGGACTATGATGGAGGTCGTTTTTGCCCCAAAATGCCCATGGACGTTTTTCTGAAAACAATTTCTGCTCTCCAGGGTTGTTCCCCAATTGCCATTTCGTTTTGGGCTTTCCCACATTTTTCTGAATTGGTAGAAACCTCCTCTTTGGGCATCCCACTGAAGAAACATTTTTCCTCATGCCCAGCAATTGTGGTTTTGTTGTTATGTGCATCCCTGTTTTGGTTTGAACCTGTGAGCTAAAGTTTTGGAGTGGTAGTGGACAGAATTGGCTTGATAAACCTAGTGGGGAGAATAACCTCTCAAGAAGATCAAGAGGGCTGGCTACTCTTCTATGCACACCTGGGACACTCTAGAATTGGAAGGTATGGCCTGAGGGACTGTGAATTGGTGAAGGGAATACTTCCTTGAGTGGGGTGTGTAGGCATTGTGGGTGCCAAGCTAAATAGATCTTGTAGAGGTATCCATAGCTCTGTGGTTGAGCTCACTAGCTTAGCAATTCTTCCTTTCCATTTCCTAGCAGCCTGATAAACCCAATTGTAGATTGGCTTGGCTCATCTTGGTGTATGTTTGGCTATGTGTGAGTCTGTTGTTCCCTGGTTCCTTGTAGTAATCATGCCCAGCTCGGGGGTGGCAGTTGTATTAAGAGGTTGATAAGCACAACTGGCCTATGGTTGGGTGGAACATTGCAGATGCATAGCTGGTTGCTTGGGACTACTTTGTTAAGATAAGTATTCTCTTTTATAAATTCTGCAATGTCTTTATTTAATGGTTGTCACATAAATGTTGAATGTATATTAGATATTAAACATGATTTTTAATTCCACTGTGTTTCTATAACATGCACATGTATATGTATTTTTATCAATGATTTTTTACTAAATGGATATGGGGCTAGATGCCCGGATTTAGTGTCACGTCCTCTCTATCATGTTGGTATGATGGGAGGGGACATTACATCATAGTTTTCAGAACAAATTCTTACACATAAAGAAATATTTCATACAGTCATGCAATTATCTTAGCCAATGCTTCAATACAACATTTATCCATATTCTGTAACTTTCTAGATGCCTTCCAATCTCTACCAGAACATTGTTAGGAGTGTGCACAACTCCTAACATGTCAGCAAAGAGGTTTCATTCTAGATAAGTAGCAATGGAATGTTGTACAATGCCATAGGCCACTTACCCATGTATATTAGTAGTATAATGTTCATCAATGCAACTATTCTAATATGCATAATACACAACCTAATTCTAGGAACATAAGCATATACATCATTGAATAACATTATGTAAGAAATGACAATTCAAATACTTATCTTTGTTTGGTTGCTAGGTGGACTCCCTCTAAATATTTGCAACTCCATTCTGATGTGGATTGTGAGAAGTGGTCAACTCCCTCTGAATATCTGCATCCTTGCAGAAACTACTGAAGTGTGCTCCTTTGCTTTCTTGCAGGAACAACTGGACTGTGCTCCCTCTTGATCTTTCCTTCCTGGATTACCTGTTCTTGAACTTATATCCATCACTCTGCATGCTTATTAGTATCATCATTGTGTTATCCTTTAGGTCTCATACATAATCACACATTTATTAGTATAATCTTAATACTATCAAAACACAATAATCTTAAACATGTATAGTCATGATCATTCACAGATAATAAACATTAGTATTCAAGGTTTCAGGGAAGTCTTCTTTTACTCATGCATATTCTTATTTGATCATAGGACTCTTCTGATTAGTTAAATCATCAATGCATACACCCGTGATTACTCAAACCTATAACTTCATGAATAATCATTATCAACAACACAACAGTATAAGATCCTAACACAAGGTAGGATTCTAGCTTGATATAGGAAAAACATACCTGGATTAGCATGCTAGCTAGTTATGTCTAACATACCCGCATAATCTCTTCTGGTTCTCTTCAGTGGCTTGTGCTAGTAACCTGCATGTCTCATAAGTTAACCATTGTAGAACCAAGTTATACATACCTCGTAAGTAGATCTTCTATGTGATCCATGACAATGGATGAATATTTGTCTTCATGTGACCATGATCATATGTTCTTGAAGTAGAACATGATTTGTCTTTCTTGGTGTACCTTTTATGTTAGCGAATAACATAAACCTCATACAACATCACAATGCATTAGTACAATCATAAGTGTCAAAACCTTAATCAATGAATATCTTCTATTAAGGTGATACGACAAGTCTAGTAATTAATCAAGATTGTACTGTAATGATATGAAGACAAACATATCATAAACTTAACCGTGAACAGAATTCAAAACATACCTGTAAGCCATACCTGTCAAGATTGCTTGTAATCTTCTTATGGAAGGCCTTAGCCTCATCTCCCTCTGAGACAGGAACTTCTTCACTTATGCAGGTGACCAATCCATCTTCTTCTAGGATTAACCAAATCCACTAGATTTGCAAGAACTGGACCTGGAGCAGGATTAGGGTTTGTCAGAGAAACTCCAAAAATTCAAACTTTGAATTTCAAACTTCCGAAAGGATAGAAATATGCACCTTGATGAGCTGATCAAGCTGGTATATTCAGAATTTGAAAACTGCAAAGTTTCACTCCTCAATTTTGCCTTTGAAACTTCCAGATTCACTAGACGTGACCCCGAACTAGGGTTTGATGAAGCGCACTCTTCTGCCCAATCAAAAGGTTTGATCCAAATCTCTAAGCTTTTATTTTTCTAAGGAGCTTCCAGCCGTGGTCACAGATTTCAAAAATTCCCATTTTTGCAGAAGCCCTAATTTTCCACTTCTCCAATCGAAGTCTCGAACTAGGGTCTGATCAAGCCCGACCTTCTGCCCAACAAAAAATTCTAATCTTGGTCTCTAAATTTCGATTTTGATGAGAAGCATTCAGCCATAGTCTTCGATTACAAAAATTCCAACTTTCTCCGAAACCCTAAATTTCGGAAGCCATGAATGAACGTGCTCAAAAATAATTTCGTTTTGACAGAAATATGTACCTAATTGTTTCTAGTGTAACTCCAAACTTTTCGATCCACAGGGTCTGAAAAATTTTCCTATCATAGCCCGAACTGTCATCTTTCCAACCCCACAGTTCTGACCTCAAATGGATTCCATGAGAGAGAGTTATGCCAAGTGTCGCAATGTGACTTGTTTATCGAATAAAACAAGAGAGCGAACTTGTACGACGTGCCATATGTCACTGGTTCAGTTTCAGCCTCTAAAAAAATTACCTAAGAAATTACATTCCGTGCACTACCTGTCACTTTTTACAAAATTTCATTTGGATCTTCCTAGCCCAAGTTATGACCTTTTTTCCAAGGTCACCTGTTTATGACTGAGATCTGGAAGAGGCAGAAACCCTATATTGTACAAATCATAAATCACAAAGTACAACGAATTAGAGGTTGTCCTTTCGACATAAGGTACATGGGGATCTGATCTTCGACCTATAAAATTTTCAAACCCGAAAACTTTGCCAAAATGGATTTATAGCGAAAGTGCTACGATGGCTGCTTTTTTCTATATCAAGCCCTAGCATCGCAAGTGCAACAAGTGTCATACATGCCATATCATGCCTTCTTTCAGGCTAGCTCTGATACCATGTTAAATTTTCAGAATTTACTTCAATCTAATCTAGGATATTAACTGAGAGAACAACATGTACATCAAATCTACAGCATATCAATCATGGACACAATAATGCAAGCACACAAGAGACACAAAGTTTACTTGGGGAAAACCATAAAGGTGAAAAACCCCAATAACTTCCTCAAAGATAGATAGAGCAATGATACAACCAGAATACAAGAGATAGTCTTCTCCTAGCAGCAGAGCCTCCTCCTCATAAGTGCACCACTTTCCGAATGAGAGAAGTGTATGAATGAATGATCAAATAGAGATCTCCCGATCTCTATTTATACTTGCTCTGTCCTGCCCAATAAACTAATGGGGCCTACATGTCTAGCTTAACCCATGGTTAACTTAATCCGGGCTGACCCCACACTTGGTAGTCTAATAACCCTTCGACCCACATGACTTATACAGGGCCGACCCCAACAAGGTGGTCTAATAACCCATCAAGTATAAGTTACGACACTTACAATATAAATGACGACACTTTCGTAAAGAGGAATAATAACATCTCTATAGGAATACAAACACTTCCGTATAGAGGAATAATGCCATCTCTATAGGAGTATAAAATACATATATGAAATACATGGGTGAAATACATTCCGAAGTTACATATACATCAACATTCTTTGGCTCAGCTTGTTGCCGTGGTCTCTGCAGAATTCGAGGACACCAATAACCAAGTCTAATTTTGTCTCTGTTGTGGCCCGCAAGTTCTGAGGGAAAATAGATTTTCCTACTCTCCATTCAAACTGCTCTTTAATTTCTATTACATGGAGAGAAAATTTATTCTTCAAATCAAGTGCCTCTGCCTCAATGGCCCACATCCTTGTAACCATCTCCTTTACGTTACTTATTTCTTCTGAGACTGATGTTAGCAGTTGGTGTGTTTTCTCCTGCTGATCACACGCATAACTATGGAATGAAGCTAGGTCATGCTTGCAACTACCCTCAAATTCTAACACATGAGCCTGTGAGTGCTCATGTGCACCTTCAGCAAAAAGCAACTGTGTTTCTAGTGCATTCTTCTCCTTTTCGAGCCGTTGGATTGTCAGAGTTGATTCTTCCTTTTCACCCATGAGTTCTTTATACTTTCTTTTCAATTCATTTGACTCTGAAACCTCCTTTTTCCTGTCATCTTTTATTTTGAAGCATAACTCCCTATAATTCTTCACTTCATCCATCAGAAAGTCAACATTGGCTTTGTTTGCCTGAGCTGCGGACACAGAACATTCCGCTGTGAAACGGGGTCAAGGTTAGTCCCCTGAACAAGGATAGTTTCTGATACCCTGAGTTTGAAGCTGTCTGGTTCGACTTCCATTTTCTTAACTGATCTACCAATGATAGCCTTCTTCCGTTCATGAAAATAAATAGAATTCAGGTTGGCCACTTGGCGCTGCTGCCTGGGGTTGTACGGGGTTAGTGCCAATTCATCCGTAGGAACGATCCCAATATCAGTGATCCCTGATTGGTCTATGTTTTGCAGATCTAAGTCCATTGCTTGCGAACCGGACGAGCCCTGTTCACTTGCTTTCTTGGCTTCTTCTTCTGCTTGTAGCCTCGCTACTTCTACAAGCTCTGCAGCTTCCTTTCTGGATTGTAGCCTTTCCGATTCTGCCCTTTCAGCTGCGTCATTTTGGGCCTTCTTTGCTTGTAACCTAGTTGCTTCTGCTAGTTCAGCAGCTTCCTTTTCGGCCTTTTCTTTGATGTCTTGTATCCTTTTAGCCTCCTCTAACCTGATCTTCTCTACGGCTTCGACAGTTCGGATTCTTTCGTCTTCCAAACACTTAGCTTCCATCTCATGTTCTTGTTGGATTCTAGAAGCATTAGCTTCTTGTTGGCTATTTGCTTCCTGCTCTTTCCCAAGCCTTTATACCTTTTGCATGTACTGATCAGCCTCTTCTTTTGAACTCTTTTCGGAATCATATTGCTGGTGAGGCTCATCTTGTAGCTGTTGGTCATCCTGCTGCTTTTGAGATTCTGCTAGACTACTAGCTGCGGCTTGCTGCTCCTTCTGGATCAAGCCTATGGGTCTCTGATCAGTACATGCAAAGAAGAGCCTGATTAATCAGTTTAATCTCTTATGAATGAGGAAACCAACTTATCGTGTTGATCATTAAGATAAAGGCAATTTTAAAATGGATCTCTTGACAACTCTCTCAGGGCCATTACATGAAGTTCCTTTTTAAATTTGTCCCAAGATGATCACTAAAATAGGACACCACAGGATTGTAGCAACTCCCCATAGGCATATTCATTTATGCTTCATCCCCATGCTGTTTGCATCCTTTTGGATGTTTCTTTATTGATGACTTTAGTCATTTTGAGTCTTCCAACGATGCTTTCTTCAATCTTTGAACATTTGATTTAGGTTCTTCAATCCATAATGTCCTTTTGTGTGAGCAAGATATTTGACTTTCTGCTCACGAATGGAGAAGAACTGTGCTGGACTGAACCTTTTGGGATAGCTTCTTGTGATTGGAACAAGTGCTTATCTCAACCATGCTTTAATGGACGCGAGATATCTTTGGAAAACAGACTCAAAAGCTCTTTTGGCTTTAATTTTCAGCATGGGGTCATTTTAAATGCCATACATCTGTGAGAAGTGCTTCCTTTCCGTGGGTCCGATGTAATGATTTTCCCGAGACAGCCATTAATGTGAGGGTGGATGGATCCCCAAGATAGTAAGTAAAGAAAACACAGATTTCAGTTATTTAACAACAATTAATATGACCAACCGGAACGGGTTTCTTCATTCTGAAGATTAGTCGCTGAAAGCGAAGCTACACAAAGACATTCATTAGCATAAGTACGTTTTGACTTTCAAGAGCAGCAAGATCCTTCCAAAACCTGATCCCCTTAACAACCAAAATTTGGGCTGGAAACAAAAGAAACTTTAAACAAAAAACAACTTTATTTTTGTACACGAGGTAGAACCTCCTAAGGCTAGGAAAAGTACTGCTTTAGAGCAAGACCATTGAGAGGGAGAGTTACATATTCCCCTTGAAGGTCTTTTAGCTTATAGGTGGCAGGACTGAGCTTTTCAAAAATCAGGTACGGGACAACCCATAACTATTGAAATTTGGTGTGCATTCCCTTACCTTCGTGTGGGTGATCCCACCTGAGGACCAAGTCACCTACTTCAAAATCTCTCTTGCCAGACATTCTCTTATCGAACCATCTCTTGACTATATCTTGGTGCTGGTGGAAATGGTCTTTAGCTTTCAGTCTGGACTCTTCAAGCTTTAGTATGGTGTCAATTCTAGATTGTAGAACTTGACTGCTAGAACCTCGAGATGCTTGAGCGAGCTGTAAAGATGGGAGTAAGGTGTTCGGAGGGAGAATGGCTTCCTTACCATAAACAAGAGCAAACGGGGAAACACCTAAGGCATTCTTGGGGGTGACCCTATCAGCCCATAAGGCGTTCGGGAGAGCAGTGTGCCAACCTCTTTGATTTTCTATCACAGTCTTCTTAAGAATTTGAATGAGATTCTTATTGGTTGATTTGGCTAATCCATTTCCTTGGGGGTAGTAATTATCCGAATAGTGTAATTTAATTCCTTTCTCATAAACAAATTCATTTATCTTAAAAGACGAAAAGTAAGGTGCATTATCAAAGACTAGGGAAAGTGGAACCCCAAACCTGGTTATGATGTTGTTCTCCAAGAATTCGATGACCGCATCCTCGTTTAACTTCCGTAGCGGGATTGCTTCCACCCATCTTCTGAAATAATCTGTGGCTGTAAGAATATACCAGTGCTGCAGCAAAGAATTCAAATTTATTTCCCCTATAGCATCTATGCCCCATTGCTCGAATGGCTCAGAAATGATGACTAGCTGTAGGGGACCTACCGCCTTGGGTAACTTTCTGGCGCTTCTCTGACACACATCACATTTTCGCGCATAAGCATGAGCGTCTTTAAAAAGAGTGGGCCAATAATACCTAGCTCTCAGGATTTTATGATCGGTGGTATCCCCAGAATAGTGACCCCTAGCAGGGCCATCGTGTAATTCTTTGACCACGTTATAGGCATCCCCTTTTTCCAAACAACGGAGAAAAATCCCATCAAAATTCTTTCTGAAAAGCACCCCATCAATGATCTGATAAGCTGTTGATTTTAGACGAAGTGCCCTACTTTGCTTGGAATTCCAGTGTTCTGTAAAATACCCCTGCTGCAAATAATACACTAGGTCTCTATACCAGGATTCGGGAGCTGTAAAAATAGGACACACTTCAACTGAATTCAGCTCGGCTTCATTTTCCCAATCCAGCTCTTCATCAACCGGATGCTCGGTTAGTAACTTGCACAGTCCTTGGCCTTTAATAATGGTAGCTGGCTTGAATTCTAAATCATACTCTTTGAAAGTAGTGACCCAATTGCCTCTTCGTTCTCCTAGCTCTTTCTGGACAAACAGAGATCTAACGGCGGGGTGAGGAACTATGACCTTAGTCCTATTCTTTAAAATATAAGGTCTGAACTGTTTTACTGCTTTAAATACAGCGTAGGCTTGCTTGTCCACAATAGGATAGTTGAGTTCAGCACCTTGCAGACCAGTGCTCATGAAAGAGACAGGATATTCATCCCCTGATTCCACCTTCTGTGTAAGCACAGCTGCGAGAGAGTCGTCTGAAGCAAAAGTATACATGATAAAGTCCTTATCAAAGTCTGGGATTTTTAGGGAAGGTGCATTGGCTATAGCAACTTTAATATCTTTAAATGCCACTTTCTCTAAGTCTGTCCACTTAAACTGCATGCTCTGTTTTATCATCTGTTGCAAAGGTTTTACTGTTTGGGCAAAATCTGGAATGAACCTTCGGACAAAATTAATAGTGCCCATGAATGATTGCATAGAATTTTTACTGTGGGGCATGGGAATCTTGTTAATGGCTTGGACTCTCTCCCGATCTATCAAGATCCCCTTTTTTGAGATGATATGACCCAAAAGTTTCCCTTCAAGAACAGCGAACACACTTTTCTTGGGGTTTAAGGAAATACCATATTTCCTGCAGCGATCGAAAATCTGCCTTAGGTGTAAAACATCGTCTTCCCTTTTCTTTGAGAACACTGTCACATCATCTAAGTAGACTACTACACACTGACCGCTCAGACCTCGGAAGGCGATGTCCATGGCTCACTGGAAGGTAGCTCCTGCGTTTATCAGACCAAAAGGAATCCTACAATAAGCAAAGGTACCCCACTTAGTATGGAACGTGGTTTTGAGACGGTCCTCCTCTGCTACTAGTACTTGATTGTATCCCGAAAAACCATCTATTAGGGAGAAAAGCTCTGATCATGACACCATCTACAAGATTTGTTCCATTGGGGGCATAGGATAGTTATCTTTATCGGAAGCCTTATTAAGATTCTGGAAGTCCACGCACAGTCTGATTTCTCCTGATTTTTTGCGTACGGGAACTAGATTGGCGACCCATTCAGAATGCCAGACCTTGAAAATAATCTTTGCATCTAACAATTTCTTTAACTCCTTTTGAATTATAGGCTCAAGATTTAGATGCATTCTCCTCAATTGCTATTGAAAAGGTTTAACGCCTGCTTTCATCGGTATGATGTGCTGAATAATGCAGGTATCATAAGTTTTCAGATCATCATACGTCCAGGCAAAAACATCTTTGTATTGCTTGAAAAGTTTGATAAACCTATCCCTCTCGCCTGGCGAGCAACATTTTCCTAGATTTACATATTTTGGTTCAGCTTCTGTACCCAAATTAATCAATTCATGCATCATAGAGGAGCTATGAGTTTTAGCATTCACTGGTCTTTTGAACTTGCTCTGTAGGTCAAACAAAGATTCCAGAGTTCTCACTCCTTTAGGCATAAAATTTCCTTTATCAACGTCTTTACTTTGCAAGTCCGAATCATGCTTCTCTTCGTCTATTATGGCTTCATGGAAGGCATCTTCATTCGTCAAGAAGTTGATGATCTGATCATCATCATCAAATACTCTGAGATTCGTAATGTTATCTAGGACAGATGGCCTGAAAATCAATTCAATAGAACATTTATTATTTGTAGGAACTAATCTGGAAGCGGAAGTAGCCAATAAATCACCTGCAGCATTTTGCAATCTAGGAATGGAATCTATATTGAAAGCATCAAAACAAGAAATCAAATTCCAAACCTCAAATTGGTAACCTTTTAAATGAGGGGAAAGACAGTGAATTGTGTTTCTCACCTGCCTGACGACTATTTCTGAGTCACCAAAGACTTTCAAAAATTTGACACCTAGGTCAATAGCCTTCTTTAGCCCGTGGACTAGAGCTTTGTATTCAGCAGTGTTGTTAGTACATTCAAACTCTAATCTACAAGATAAAAAGTGTTTATTCCTACTAGGATCAATCAAAACACAGTCGGCCCCTGATCCTTCTTGGGTTTTGGAGCCATCACAGTAAAGAATCCAAAAAATAACTTCCTCTTTAACTACACTAGTATCATTAACAATTACGTCAGTGACTAGTCCTACTATGTTACAATCAATATCATCAGTCCGAGAAAACTGAAGGAGATTAGACTGCTCATCTGGATTATGGCTAGCATCTTGTGCTTGATAGTTTCTTGGTTCAATCTCTAAGAAATAGTTTCCCAAAACTGAAGACGAGAAAGCAAGAGCTTCATTTTTTTCTTCTAACTGAGTTACATTTTGTTTCATATGAGGTTCTCTCAGTATCTTGATCTGGTTTTGGTTATTCTGATAAGGCAACCACAAATGAGACCAATCTGTTGCAAAATAACCATTCAATTTCATAGATCAGTCCCTACTCAAAATCAAACCGTAAGCCTCAGGGATATCAACTATCATTATATCGATGAACTGACACACCCTAGGGTTTGTTGAGAGTCTGATGAGGACATCTTTCATTTCACCAATGACCTTAACAGCAGTCCTATCCAACTGTATGATTTGAGATGGACAAGGGATTGGTTGTCCATTAATCTTTCTACAGATTGACAGAGGCATGACATTTGAACTAGCACCTGAATCCACCAAGCAGTTATGTACATTGTGGTTAAAGATTTCGAAAGTTAGGAGGAAAGGCAGAGTTTGTGATGTGGATTTCCTGTCGATGCTAGCTTCGTTTATCTCAGGGTTGTCTTCTATGTTTTCAGACGAAGGACTAGCCTGTGGGTCAAAAGCTTCCAGCAACTTCTATCTTTGCTAGGGTAGACTGCACATGTCAAATATGGAGATGTTGGCTTTAGTCTTCCGAATGTCTTTAATTATATCGTAACCCATATTACATAACTTCAAAACCTTTGGCTAAGTTTTTGTTTCGTTCGGAGTAATATTTGGCTATTTGTTTTTTTCAACAATTGATTCTTTTATAGGTGTCGGGATTGCTTTGGGTTGCTGTGGGATAACTGTTATGTGCCGCTTCGGCAATTCCTTTGCAAATTTCGCTTTAGGAACATCGAACGTTTGATCGGGTAAGGGGACTTTACTCCTAGTGGAAACATTTATGGATGCTGCTCGAGACTCATCAGCGAAATCTTCAAGAGAAGCTTCCTGAGTTGGTGCCCAATCCCAGAGAACCATGGTGGTGTATCGGGTGGTTTTCTCCTGCTCAGAAATTTGTTCCTCTTGAGGATCCCTTTGTTCTGACGATTGCGCATCAAGCATTTGGTTCATCACTAAACTCATTGAATTAATCCACTGTGGACAACTTTTTTCATAATGTTGTTCTTGATGGAAAGTATAGAAATGATCCATCCCTACTTCATTTAAATTTAAAACAGTGGAATTGTTTACGGGCGGAGTTGGCTTCCCATTTTCCTCTCTTTTCTTATAGTAAGGTTTGAAAGGCTGCCTGGAGATACTGGCTGCTTTGTCCTTTTCTAAATCCACAATTTTGTTGGAAAGCTTTTGCATCATTTTGACCATGTTTTCCATATCAGTTGATGGCTCTTCCTTGTTCCTAGTTAAGAGAAAAGGTTTCTTCGCACGCTGCTTTGCCTCTAAATCTAGAGTGTGCTTGGCAATGTTGTCCGCTTCTTCTTCGACCTTCTTTGCTTCTTCGAAGTTTTCTATCAAGGTAGTTTTCTTCGTTCTTTTGACAAACATGGATATGGGAGAGTCAAGAGCTGTCGTGTAGTACTCAACTAATGATTCCTCAACAGGCCTTGCTGCATCACTGAAATTATTTAGGAGGGTAGTGAATCTTTGGTTAAACTCTTGGACCTTCTCCTTCTCCTTCTTCTCCATTCTCATGGACAGCAATTCTTTCATTAGGGTAGCTACCATTTTCTGGTTTCCATACTTCTTTAAAAAGCATTTTTCGAAGTCTTCCCAATTGGATATTGAACTATCTTGAAGGCTAAAATACCAAGAAGAAACTTTGGGTTCGAATGTGTAGGGAAACAGTCGGCAAACCACATCTTCGTGTTCTACATTTAAAAGACTCAAGGCTAGATAAAAACTTTTAAGATGATCCTTTACAGTGATCCCTTTACTTGGGTCATGTTTAGGCAAAACTTTCTCAGGGTTCTTAGGCACATTATGGAAAGGACCTGCCAGATTTAGAGCTCTCGCTGCTCTCCAGGCCATGATTCTCAGAGCACGTGGTGGAGAACCACGTGGAGTATGAGGTGGAGAATTTTGTGGAGTCTGCAACTCTGGAGGATTTTCAAATCCACATTCTCCCAATGGCTCATTAATTTCTTCTAACGATAGATCTACCAGATCTTATAAGTTTTGTACCAATACTGCGTCTCTGGTATACTGTGGTTCTCTCCTAGGAGCTGCTCGTCTGGGAAGTAATGGAATTGCGTTCAAACCACCGAGCTTCCTAACATAAGTGCGGGTATGTCTTCTTAAATTCACTACTTCAGCAAAAGGAACAGCATACAATGTTTCTTGTTGTTCACCTTCGGGATTTGGATTTTCTTGATTTCTGGATTCCAGATCTGAATCTTCTGGAATGGCTGTTTCAAACGGGTCTTCAATTGGATTTCTTCTAATGAAGGGATCTTTTATGCCAGCCATGCACTTCAGGCCCTCCTTCTAGTGCCAAAAACTGTTTATGCCTTAAGATCGTAGCATCAATCAGCAAGGGATTCTCCCCAATAGGCAATCCCAATTAGATTGCTCACCGTTTGGTGTGGGGAATCGATCCGGTTAACGGCCCGGCTACCGTATAAGATCTAAAAAAAAGATTTGTTTAAGTTTTCACCGGTTGCGGCACGATCCACCGTTTATGTGATTTTATCTTAAAGATGATATGCAAGTGCTTTAATCTAGATGCAAACTGTAACAAAACCAATCCTAGAACTAGTCAAAAAAAGTCTAGATTATCTTAAGCAAATTTAACCTATCCTTGCAAGGAGCAAAATGAAGATATGAGCAATAAAACTGTAGAAATAACTGAAGATTTCATATATAGCCATTCAACCTTAAAGACATTTCTCCAGCAGAAAATAAATGATTACAGAGATAGCTCTGATTCAATTTAAACATTCCAATTGCTCATTTGAAGTAAACGTTAATTGCACAAGAAAAATATATGAGAAGCTTTCATCACATTTAGAAACAATTCATGCGTAGTAAAGAAAGGTCTCACAAAACATATGTAAACACATCCAAAGATAGCTCAACGGAGATTTGACACATGTTCCTGGCAAAAAACGCAGTCCTCCAAGCTTTAATTAGGCCAAAAAGCAACTCCAATACATGCAGCAAAGTCCTTTACACACAAGTACCAAGAGTCCCTTTTTTTCTCCCCCCAAAAAAACCCCTTCGATCTTCTTCTGTCTTTCTATTTATAGATCTACAATATTCTCTTTTCCCAAAACCTAAACCTAGGAGGGAAACAAAATTTTGTCTTCTAGTGACTAATAAGACAAACTAAAAAAAATCTGTCTTTTACAAGACATATAAAAAAAAAACAAATTCCAGTTATGTTTTCCTTTTATCACATTGACTATAACTAAGGCCCAGGTGTACTGATTGCCTCAGCTGACTCTCCTGCATCTGTTGGTTCGCCGATTTCAGCAGGGGAAATTACTGACACTGGTTGCACTACTTTTGAAGGTCTTCCAATTTCAGCTGGGGAACTTACTTGCATGGACTGCTCAACAGATCGAATGTAACTGGCCCATTGGTTTATTTCCCTGAGAATGGTCTTTCCCCGCGCTGCAACTGTTACTTTGAGAATTATCTCAAATTGGCGCAAATCCGATTTGATAAAAGCCGATCCCACAGCCACGGCTCGAGAAATGTCTTCAAGAAAATATGCATGGATAGCGGCCTGACCGATGAAATGTTGGAGATCTTTAGGGGTGAATATCTCTACCTTATCCAGATATTCTAGTTCTGCGCTCAAATTGGCTTGCAGCTCTGCTTTGCGTATCTCTCTACTGGGAAAATCATAGATGGTCTTTGGCAGAACAATGTGACACTTCTCCAAGGAGCTCCGGGTTGTTGAGTAAAGTGTCTGGAGAGTTTTGGCTGACCTGCGGATTCTTTGGCTCAGCTTGTTGCCGCAGTCTCTGCAGAATTCGAGGACACCAATATCCAAGTCTAATTCTGTCTCTATTGTGTCCCGCAAGTTCTGAGGGAAATAGATTTTCCTACTCTCCATTCAAACTGCTCTTTAATTTCGATTACATGGAGAGCAAATTTATTCTTTAAATCAAGTGCCTCTGCCTCAATGGCCCACATCCTTGTAACCATCTCCTTTACGTTACTTATTTCTTCTGAGACTGATGTTAGTAGTTGGTGTGCTTTCTCCTGCTAATCACACGCATAGCTATGGGTCTTGCTTGCAACTACCCTCCAATTCTAACACACGAGCCTGTGAATGATCATGTGCGCCTTCAGCAAAAAGCAACTGCGTTTCTAATGCATTCTTCTCCTTTTCGAGCAGTTGGATTGTCAGAGTTGATTCTTCCTTTTCACCCATGAGTTCTATATACTTTCTTTTCAATTCATTTGACTCTGAAACATCCTTTTTCCTGTCAGCTTTTATTTTGAAGCATAAATCCCTATAATTCTTCACTTCATCCATCAGAAAGTCAACATTGGCTTTGTTTGCCTTAGCTGCGGACACAGAACATTCCGCTGTGAAACGGGGTCAAGGTTAGTCCCCTGAACAAGGGTAGTTTCTGATACCCTGAGTTCAAAGCTGTCTGGTCCGGCTTCCATTTTCTTAACTGATCTACCAATGATAGCCTTCTTCCGTTCATGAAAATAAACAGAATTCAGGTTGGCCACTTGGCGCTGCTTCCTGGGGTTGTACGGGGTTAGTGCCAATTCATCCGTAGGAATGATCCCAATATCAGCAATCCCTGATTGGTCTATCTTTTGCAGATCTAATCCATTGCTTACGGACCGAACGAGCCCTGTTCACTTGCTTTCTTGGCTTCTTCTTCTGCTTGTAGCCTCGCTACTTCTGCAAGCTCTGCAGCTTCCTTTTTGGCTTGTAACCTTGCTGATTCCGCCCTTTCAGCTGTGTCCTTTTGGGCCTTCTCTGCTTGTAACCTAGATGCTTCTGCTAGTTCAACAGCTTCCTTTTCGGCCTTTTATTTGATGTCTTGTAGCCTTTTAACCTCCTCTAACCTGATCTTATCTGCGGCTTCGGTAGTTCGGATTCTTTCGTCTTCCAAACACTTAGCTTCCATCTCCTATTCTTGTTGGATTCTAGTAGCATTACCTTCTTCTTGGTTATTTGCTTCCTGCTCTTTCCCAAGCCTTTCTACCTTTTTCATGTACTGATCAGCCTCTTCTTTTGAACTCTTTTCGGAATCATATTGCTGGTGAGGCTCATCCTGTAGCTGCTGGTCATCCTGCTGGTTTTGAGATTCTACTAGACTACTAGCTACAGCTTGCTACTCCTTCTGGATCAAGCCTATAGGTCTAGGGCTAGCACTAGTCCCGCTTTTCCTTTTGTAACGTTTCCCCAATTCAGTCAAATTTCTAGTGCTGCAGAAGAATTCTTCAGTTTGGTCCATGAGATGTGTAATCAAACGAGGTTTGGACTTTAAGGTAGTGTTTGGCGATCCTACCATCGAGATCATGCCTCCTAAAAGGCATAGTGCCAAAATGAAAGACCTCAAGGCCTTGAGATAAATTTTCACCATCGCTGGCCTTTGGGAGGTTGTATGCTCCGATGGTGAAGGGCATGGGCAGGTGCATGCCTTCTTTTTGTCTACTAAGATCTTGCTAATTCCGCCAGTACCAAAGAGTTGTCTCAAGGCTTCCTTGTGGATCACAAAATCGGTCACATACCGGGGAAACAAATAGGGAGGTTTTGATCCTCTGCTCATCCGGATGTATGTGCCATTAGAAGAGAAATAGTAGTCCCCGAATTCTTCTATAATACGCATTGCATTTTCAGACATGCAATTCGGTTCCTCCACAAAAATAATCTGATATAGCGGCATTATGAGTTTCTCACAGATTTCTTTATAGTGGTTAGCATACTTGCTTGCCCATGTAGGTTGGTAAGCTATGAAGAGGGGTGTCTCTTTCCTATTCCATGAACATCCCAAGTCTGGGAAAGGGTGCTTACTTAGTAGGCAATCCATCAAGTAGGAGGACATGAAGAAGTCCACCTTCTTTTGAGTTAATTCCCCTTGAGTAGCAGTTAGCTGCGAGGCCAAACTATCTGAAATCACTTCTGCCCAATTGAATATGGTACCAGACGTGGCCACGTGAAATATCACTGGTACCCACTCGAGCTTGAAGACTTTGCCATTCGGCATACCAAAGATCCGACTTAGCATTAATGCAATAAGTCGATAGGGAGTTTTTAGCAGGTTGCTCTCATATTCATTGTTTTTCCTCCGTCTGATCTGTCTGTCATTGATCATCACCTTCCTGGAGGATTCCAGGGGGTCCCCCGAATTATCCATTATCCATGGTCAGTTAACCAGGTCCCTGGATGGGGCAATTTGTAAATTGTTGTGATGAATTGGGGTGTGAAGGATGACAGAGTCATCCCATCCTTGTTGTTGATCAGCCTTGTATCTATTTGAACGTGAGGGATGATCCAACCGATGACCTTTGAACATGGGAACAACTCGGGACGAGTCGCCGCCTTGTGAAGACAAGACTTTTTAATATTCGTGTAAACCATGGAATCTTTGAAAGGAATTTGTGGGTCATTTTGATCCCTGATGAACCTATAAAGATCACTCCACCCAAATTCAGGAGCAGAACTGCCTGGAAGCACCCCGGTGGTAGCCAGCGTATCCCCGAACATTGTCTCGAGAGATGTGTCTAATAGGATCTCTACGTCGGAATCCGATTCTACAAGCTTTGCTTTGCGCCGGGCGGATCTCTTATGCATGTCCAATCTGCAATGAGCCAAGTAGTACAGATAAGGGGTTTGCTGAACATTTTGGCGCAATGGTTTAAATGCAACTGCGTTATGATGAAGAAATGCGCATGTAATAATAAAGCTCCTAATCAAAAGCAGCATATCTTTCATGGATTGCAAACTATGGAAATGGCTGATATTACTTCACAAAAAACAATTTTGAGACAAACACAGTGATACAAGCATTACAACTTTACTGCTCAACATCAGAATAACGTGGGCATGATATTCTAATACCTGCGTTTCTAAAACATCTTCAAACAACAAACATCCTTCAAGATCATTAATCATGTCAACCCTATCTTTTTGATGGAAATAAATAGTGTCTAATAGTTGATCCCTTGGCGGAGAATCATCATCATAAATAGGTTCCTTCAAAGGATCGGCATGACTGTCAATGTTTAAATTTAGATTTACATGCTTGAAAATGGAAGAGGTCTCACTTACATATGTTAAATTTTCAGAATTTACTTCAATATGATCTAGGATCTTAACTGAGAGAACAACATGTACAGCATATCTACAGCATATCAATCATGGAGACAATAATGCAAGCACACAAGAGACACAAAGATTTACTTGGGGAAAACCATAAAGGTGAAAAACCCCAATAACTTCCTCAGAGATAGATAGAGCAATGATACAACCAACCAAGAGAGATAGCCATAACCTAGCAGTAGATCCTCCTCCTCCATAAGTGCGCCACTCCTCCTTGAGTGCATGTGTGAGAAGTGAGTGAGTAAATAGAGTGCCTCCCGCACTCTATTTATACTTGACTTGACTTGCCTTTTTACCTAACTCATGTTGGCTCGAACTTAACCACATAACATAATGCTGACTGGGCCGACCCCCAATAGGGTGGTCTAATAACCCTTTGACCCACATGGCCGACCCCCAATAGGGTGGTCTAATAACCCTTTGACCCACATGACGTATACAAGGCCGACCCCAAACAAGGTGGTCTAATAACCCATCAAGTATAAGTTACGACACTTACAATATAAATGACGACACTTCCGTATAGAGGAATAATAACATCTCTATAGGAATACAATATACATATATGTGAAATACATTCCGAAGTTACATATACATCAACACTCCCTCTTAACTAGGAAGGTATTTCTCAGCACAGTTCTTCTAGCACAAGTCATCTTCTCTGGATCATCGTCACTGGATAATCGTCATCGAGTCATCATCATTGTCACTGCTGCTGCTATCTCAATCAATCTCTGAATCTACTCGTCATAGGAAGTTCTACAGAGCCAGTCCTTTTTCATACTGGATGTAGGCCCACCACCTGCAGGTCTTCATCATCACTGGCCATACTGTGGAATCCTCAGGACTTATTACGTGTGTCACAAAACCTCGAAAGAGCATCCCAGGATGTTACGGGTACACAACTCCGACCTGTAGGATCTCCCAGGGCGCTATTACATGTGACCCCACCACAAAACCTCGAAAGAGCATCTCAGGATGTTACGGGTACACAACTCCGACCTGAAATCTCCCAGGGCACAAATTACATGTGGTCCACCACAAAACCTCGCAAGAGCATCTCAGGATGTTACGGGTACACAACTCCGACCTGAAATCTCCCAGGGCACAAATTACATGTGGTCCACCACAAAACCTCGCAAGAGCATCTCAGGATGTTACGGGTACACAACTTCGACCTGAAATCTCCCAGGGCGCTATTACATGTGGTCATGGCAAAACCTCGAAAGAGCATCTCAGGATGTTACGGGTACACAACTCCGACCTGAAATCTCCCAGGGCCCAAATTACATGCCATAGGACAAAACCTCGCAAGAGCATCTCAGGATGTTACGGGTACACAACTCCGACCTGAGATCTCCCAGGGCACAAATTACATGTCCTCCCAGAGCAATGTCTCGAAAGAGCATCCCAGGCTGTTACGGGTACACAACTCCGACCTATAGGATCTCCCAGACATGCTCATCTGCACAACCTGATCCACGGCCACAGAGTATCAACCTGATACTCACCATACATCATCCTGATGTACTCATGATCGTCCTGATCATCATCACTGCAACGTCCTGCTGCATGTCATCTGGAGCAACATCCTGAAGCTCACCATCCATGATCATCCTGATCATCATCACTGCAACGTCCTGCTGCATGTCATCTGGAGCAACATCCTGAAGCTCATCATCCATGATCATCCTGATCATCACTGCATCTACCTGATGCATACCAAGTATCTACCTGATACATATCATCATACATGATCTTCCTGATCATCAATGTATCCACCTGATACAAATACAAATACATGATACATATCACCATACATGATCCTCCTGATCATCAATGCATCTACCCGATGCATACCAAGTATCTACCCGATACATATCATCATACATGATCCTCCTGATCATCAATGTATCCACCTGATACAAATACAAATACATGATACATATCACCATACATGATCCACCTGATCATACAATGTATCCACCTGATACATATACAGATACATGGTCCAAGCATCCAACATGATGCATATACAAAATACATACACATGATCCAACTGATCATATCCAGCATCCAACATGATGCATACATACATAAATGATCCAACTGATCATATCCAGCATCCAACATGATGCGTACATACATACATAAAAATGATCCAATTGATCATATCCATCATCCAACATGATGCGTACATACATACATAAGAATGATCCAACTGATCATATCCAAGCAGAAACCAGAACATCATCCTGATGCTCATCATCCAGCGCTTACATCCACAGCCATGTGAAGGATCCTCCTTCCAACATGCTTGGAATGGCTTCAGCAAATGTGTCCATCACTTCTTCCTCGAAGTGTCCTTGATCTGAAAAATGCCAAGCCTCTCTCTGAAGTACTCGAACTTCACCCTGGCTAGTGGCTTCGTCAGCACATCTGCAATCTGCTCGTCTGTCGCAACATACAGGAGCTTCACAGCTCCTCTCTGCACCATATCCCTGATATAGTGATATTTGATCTCTATGTGTTTCGACCTGTCATGAAACACTGGGTTCTCGGAAAGCTTCACACAACTCTGGTTATCACAGAAGATACCAGTAGCCTCCAACGGGAGATCAAATAACTCAGACAGTAGCTTCCGTATCCATACTGCCTCACAACTAGCTGAACATGCTACAACATACTCTGCCTCAGTTGTACTCAGTGCTACACAGGGCTGCTTCCTGCTAAACCAAGAGATCACACCTGATCCCATACTGAAGCAACACCCAGATGTGCTCTTCCTATCTGCAGCACTGCCAGCCCAATCTGAATCAACATAACCCTGCATGTTAAACTTTTGATTCACCTCATACCTGAACCCATACTCCACTGTACCCTTCAGGTACCTCAGAACATGCTTACAGCAACCAGGTGAACACTCCTTGGATCCATCAGGAACTGGCTCAATGTGTTCACAGCAAAGCAAATATCTGGTCTCGTGTTCATCAGGTACATCAAGGACCCAATCATCTGATGGTACATGGAGACATCAACCGGCTCAGATGAAGTATCACATAGAAGCTTTAGATTCAATGACATAGGTGTGGCCATAGCCTTGCAGTCCATCATCCCGAACCTCTTCAGGATCTCTATTGCATACTTCCCTTGTCCAAGGAAGATTCCACCACTCTGCCACACCTCCATGCCAAAAACAAATAGTGCATCATCCCCAAGTTCTTCATCTCGAACTTGGTAGTAAGCTTCTGCTGCGTGTCGGCAATCAAACTATTTTCACGTGTAACAAACAGGTTATCTGCATACAAAAGTAGTATCACTGGATTTCCTTCCTCAACCTTGTAGTAAAGGTTGGAATCCGCTTTACTCTTGGTAAAGCCCAAACTGGATAGAAAGCTGTCTATCCTACCATACCAAGTTCTGCACACATATCTGACTACACCATGCTGTCTTGAAATCCATCTGGTGTATCTTCTATTTCATCACTTTTATATTTCTCAATGCTGTCATCTGCAATATGCTTGATTTGATAGTTCCATTTGGAAGTCATAACAAACTTCCCTTCACGTCTTGGGATTACATCCCAAACATCATTCTTCATGATCGACGGATCATGGCATTCTATTTCTTCATCCCAGATCCTGGGAACTTCAATATCTTCAATAAATATCTTTGTTGCTAGAACAAATGTTGTAGTCCTTTTGTAGGAGATGGCATACGATCTTTCCTACACAACAAGTTAAATTGCATGATTAGAAAACATCTCATAGTTTTCAGAACAAATTCTTACACATAAAGAAATATGTCATACAGTCATGCAATTATCTTAGCCAATGCTTCAATACAACATTTATCCATATCCCATAACTTTCTAGATGCCTTCCAATCTCTACCAGAACATTGTTAAGAGTGTGCACAACTCCCAACATGTCAGCAAAGAGGTTTCATTCTAGATAAGTAGCAATGGAATGTTGTACAGTGCCATAGGCCACTTACCCATGTATATTAGTAGTATACTGTTCATCAATGCAACTATACATATCCTAAGTCTAGGAACATGAGCATATACATCATTGAACAATTTTATTTAAACAAACACATATGCAAGAAATTAAAATACTTATCTTTGTTTGTTTGTTGGGTGGACTCCCTCTGAGTTTTTGATTTCTTGCAGGAGCTGCTGGAGTCCTAATCCGCAGTAGCTTCTTCTACACCTTTCTGTTGTGGAATGTAGAAAGATGGTCAATTCCCTCTGAATATCTGCATTCTTGCAGAAACTACTGAAGTGTACTCCCTCTTGATCTTTGCTCCCTGGATTACCTGTCCTTGAACTTATATACATTATCGATCCCTATTCATGCTTGTTAGTATCATGATTGAGTTATCCTTGTGATCTTATATAAAATCATACATTCATTAGTATACTATTAAAACACAATAATCTCAAGCATGTATAGTCATGATCATTTCAAACAGAAAATAATAAGCATTAGCATTCAAGGTTTATGTAGGATTCTTATGGTTAGTCAAATCATAAGAAACATAACATGTCTAAACCTATAATTACTCAAACCTATGACTCTTCGGGTTAGTTGAATCATCAATCAAGATAAGAGATATAAAATGCATAAAACCTGTGATTATTCAAACCTATACCATCATGATTCTTCTGGTTAGTCATATCATCAATTATGGTAAGAAACATAATATGCATACAATCCTGATTATTCAAACCTATGACTTCATGAATAATCATTATCAACAACAGTATAAGATCCTAACACAAGGTAGGATTCTATCTTGATATAGGAAAAACATACCTGGATTAGCATGCTAGCTATTTATGTCTAACATACTCACATGATGTCTTTTTGTTCTTCTTCAATGACTTGTGCTAGTAACCTGTATGTCTCATAGGTTAACTATTACAAAACCAAGTTATACATACCTCGTAAATGGATCTTCTATGAGATCCATGACAATGGATGAATCTTTGTCCTCATGTTATCATGATCATATGTTCTTGAACTGGAACATGATTTGTCTTCCTTGGTGTACCTTTCATGTTAGTAGACAACATAAACTTCATACAACACCATAATGCATTAGTACAATCATAAGTGTCAACACCTTAACCAATGAATATCTTCTATCATGCATTCATAATTTTGTTAAGGTGATACGACAAATCTAAAATCAAAATTGTACTAACCGTAATAATATGAAGACAAACATACCATAGACTTAATCATGGGCAAATATCGAAACATACCTCGATGAGTCATACCTGTCGAGATCGCTTGTAATCTTCTTATATAAGGCCTTAGCCTCATCTCCCTCTGAAACAGGAACTTCTTCACTCATGCAGATGATCAATCCATCTTCTTCTAGGATTAACCCAATCCACTTGATTTGCAAGAACTGGACCTTGAGCTGGATATGGGTTTGTCAGAGAAACCCCAAAAATTCAAACTTTGAATTTCAAACTTCCGAAAGGATAGAAATATGCGCCTTGATGAGTTGATCAAACTGGTATATTTAGAATTTGAAAACTGCAAAGTTTCACTCCTCAATTTTTCCTTTGAAGCTTCCAGATTCACTGGACGTGACCCTGAAATGGGGTTTGATGAAGTCCACTCTTTTGCCCCATCAAAAATTTTGATCCAAAGCTCTAAGCTTCTATTTTTCTGAGGACCTTCCAACCATGGTCACAGATTTCAAAAATTCCCATTTTTACAGAAGCCCTAATTTTCCACTTTTCTGATCAAAGTCCCGAACTAGGGTTTGATCAAGCCCGACCTTCTTCCCAACCAAAAATTCTGATCTTGGTCTCTAAATTTTTATTTTGATGAGTAGCATTCAGCCATGGTCTCCAATTACAAAAATTCCAACTTTCTCCAAAGCCCTAAATTCCGGAAGCCATGAATGAAGGTACTAAAAAATAATTCTGTTTTGACAGAAATATGTACCTGATTGTTTCTGGTGTAACTCTGAACTTTTTAATCCACACGGTCTGAAAAAGTTTTCTGAGATAGCCTGACCTGTTATCTTTCCATCCTGACAGGTCTGACCTCAATTGGATTCTCTGAGAGAGAGTTATGCCAAATGTCGCAACGTGACCTGTTTTGGGATAAAACAGGAGAGCGAACTTGTACGGCGTGCCACGTGTCACTGTTTTAACTTCGACCTCTGAAAAAGTTTTCTGAGATAGCTCGGCCTGTTACCTTTCCATCCTGATAGGTCTGACCTCAATTGGACTCTCTGAGAGAGAGTTATGCCAAATGTCGCAACGTGACCTGTTTTGGGATAAAATAGGAGAGCAAACTTGTACGGCGTGCCACGTGTCACTGTTTTAACTTCGGCCTCTGAAAAAGTTTTCTAAGATAGTACAGACTGTGTACTACCTGTCACTTTTTACTAAATTTTATTTGGAGCTTCCTGTCCCAAGATATGACCTTTTTCCCAAGGTCACCTGATTTTGACTCAGATCTGGAAGAGGCAGAAACCCTATATTGTACAGATCATAAATCACAAAGTACAACGAATTAGAGGTTGTCCTTTGGACACAAGATACCTGGAGATCTTAGCTTCGTCCTGTAACAATTTCAGATCCGAAAAATTCGCCAAAACGGATTTATAGCGAAAGTGCTATGATGACTGGTTTTTGCTATATCAAGCCCTAGCATCGTAAGTGCAACAAGTGTCATACATGCCATATCATGCCTTCTTTCAGGCTAGCTCTGATACCATGTTAAATTTTCAGAATTTACTTCAATATGATCTAGGATCTTAACTGAGAGAACAACATGTACAGCATATCTATAGCATATCAATCATGGAGACAATAATGCAAGCACACAAGAGACACAAAGATTTACTTGGGGAAAACCATAAAGGTGAAAAACCCCAATAACTTCCTCAGAGATAGATAGAGCAATGATACAACCAACCAAGAGAGATAGCCATAACCTAGCAGTAGATCCTCCTCCTCCATAAGTGCGCCACTCCTCCTTGAGTGCATGTGTGAGAAGTGAGTGAGTAAATAGAGTGCCTCCCGCACTCTATTTATACTTGACTTGACTTGCCTTTTTACCTAACTCATGTAGGCTCGAACTTAACCACATAACATAATGCTGACTGGGCCGACCCCCAATAGGGTGGTCTAATAACCCTTTGACCCACATGGCCGACCCCCAATAGGGTGGTCTAATAACCCTTTGACCCACATGACGTATACAAGGCCGACCCCAAACAAGGTGGTCTAATAACCCATCAAGTATAAGTTACGACACTTACAATATAAATGACGACACTTCCGTATAGAGGAATAATAACATCTCTATAGGAATACAATATACATATATGTGAAATACATTCCGAAGTTACATATACATCAACAACATACTCACTGTGTGAACAATGCAGATCCGACATTACTGGAGTTGTAATATGACTTTTCAGGAGTTGATCTATTTCATCTTCAGATAGAGGAGAAATTTTGGAAATATTATGGAGGCGCCCACCTTTCTTGTTTAAGGAAAAATCAGCAGCATCATTTGAGGCCTGTTCTGTTTCTTGTATTCCAAGAGAAGTACTGGTGTATTGTTCTTTAAGTGAATCAAATAAGACAGAGTCCTCTAGACCCACAGCTTCTGAAATAATGTGACATGGAGAGAAGCTTATCTGACCCTCTTCTGAATTAGAAGACCACTGACAAGACTGAAGAAAATTCTTATCCGGCTCGGGAGAAAAGATACAAAGGCCATCACCAATTTCATTCAAAAATTCAGAATTTAAAAATTGCCCTTCTTCATCAAAAACAGCAGAACCATCATTAAATTTTCCAATAACATCAAGTGCAACAGACTCTTTTTGATACAAAATTTCTGAATGCGAAATAGAGACCTGGTTTTCTGTTTGGCACTTCTCTTCCCTATGGAAAACCTCTGCTTCTTGGGATCGATTGCATACTTGTTCTTCTTCTTTAATTTCACTTTCAAAACAGTTTATGGAGCTTTCCATCATAGATTTCTGTTTTTGATTAGAAGTCTTAATTTTTTGTTTTATCAATTCAAACGAAGCATAACAGAGGGGTAGACAGTCACTTTCAGCATGTTGATTTTTAGATGTTTGATCATGGATAGTGATCAAATTTTCTTCACTAACTGCCCTGGGACTTATAAAGTTTTCAGCCGGTGCCATACCCAAGCAATCTTCTTCATACTCATCAAATTTAGGTGGACTGAAATTTTCTTTAAAACCCTCACTAACAGAAATTTTAGCAGGCTGATTGTAATCGACATAAAACAAGTCAGAGTTACCCTCTTCTGGCACATCATCCGATTGATCATCTCTTTGTTTGTTACGGGAACCACTGGAATGCCAAGCCATTTCTCCTTGTCTATACTTCTCTTCGAACCCACCTTCTTCTTCAATCCTCTCATCATTTTCTTTGTTCGATAATTTCCTGGACATTCTAAGATTATCTTCAACTTCTAAAGCATCAACAAACATATGTTGTAAGCTGGAGGGCTTTCTTTCCAAGAGAAGAAAAGAGAAATCAGAATGAAAAATAGATACATAATGTAACTTGGCAGCATTCTCTAGGGGCTGAATTTCTTTCGGCATATCATAATAGGCGCTGGCGAACCTCCTGTTGAAACTGGATAAGGCTTCCCCTTCCTGCATTCTCATAGAGTAAAATTCTGAAAGGACTAGGTCCCATGACCTCCTCTTACCCCAAAACTTCAAGAAGACATCAGAAAACCCCTGCCATGTGTCTATAGACTCTGGCTGTAAACGACGAAACCATTTCTTCACATCTCCCTGGAAAGTTTGAGCAAAAATCCTCATACAAACATCATCCTGATCTATTTCAAACAGATCCAGAAAATTTTCAAAACCTTGAAGATGTTTCTCAACAGTAAGGCCTTTGATTTCTCCATCGAATTTAGGAAGGTATTTATGGTATTTAGGAGGATAATCATGGAGAACATGAGGTAGGTGAAGTGGCTGGTATCGGTTTTGGATATTGGAAGAAACTGAACTATGTAAAGAGGATGTATTATCAGCTTTAATATCATGAGGTTCATAAGGCTGATCCTTACTGTCATGCGGTTCAAGTAAAAGATCTTGATCAAAATCATATGTACAAAATGAAGACACATTTTCAGTTTCTAAAGAAGGGTATACAGGAGTAAATCTATGGTCTTTTTTCAAATATAGTAAACAATGAGAAATTCTTTTGCCAAGCTTTGGAAAAGACAGGAAAAGATTTACAAGAAAGGATAAGATGTCTTGCAGAAAACTGAAACTTGAGTACCTTGTCTTTTCATCATGCCTTTCCATGTCTTCACAATGAGCTCATTTCCTAGCGGAGTCTGTCGGTTCTCTTTAAAAGCTTGATTCTGGATCATGCCGCCAATGGAGTCACTGAAATTTGGATTCTTGAAGATGGAGTCGCCAGGTGAAAGATGTACAACCTTACTGATGTTTGACCGTTGTTCACCATCAACAATCAAAACTGAAAACTTTGTCGTTCATACCCAGGGAAAATGAAACCCTCGTCCCCGGCAACGGCGCCAAAATGTTAGCACTCGGATTTTCCTTGGGCTGTATCAAAGAAACCCCGAGGTAACCTATTTCAAACCAATCTTTAGACTGAAAGTTGGCCTCTTTCAGCCAGAGAGGGCTCTCTCAGCAAATCTGCCATCCAATGTCACCACGACAGCAGTTCGACAATGAAACTCAAGGGCCAATTTGTAAAAGAAATAAAAACTGAAGGATTTTTAATGAAGTGGTTAGATAAACAGGAAATAAGATATTATTGGGCAATGGAGTCGAGAAACAGAAAAATATGGACCAGCAGTTAAACAAATATTTTCATACAAAGGCAAGATAGCTGTCTTGTTACAGTCAATAAGATTTTTGCAGGTGATAGGGAAAGAAATAAAGACATTCCATTAACAACGGGCATCGATTTTCAGATGAATCCATTGTTAATTTTAGAGAAATAAATGGATACTCAGACGCGAATAAATCGAGGCACAGAACATGAATCTCAATCTATATGAACGTTCATCTAAGCATAGAAGAAAATGACATAATGAAAGGCATAACGAAGAAAGTAAACTTGCACGATTAGAGAAAGGGAAAAGGTACAGAGTGCAATTTTTAAACAACACATGAATCTTTGATGAAAAATCTGCTCAGTTCTGAGATCTTTATTAATTTCTGAAAACCCTTCAAAACACCCGAAATGGGTCTCTTCTTACTGAAAATCCAACCCTTTACATGTTTTTTACATATCAATATATAGAAAGACGGCCTATGCCTAATCTTGAATTGAAAACCTAACTGAAACTCTAAAAATAGAAACAGTTACAACTTATTTTTTTTATTTCAGGAAGTAAATTTGCTGAAAAATAGGCTTCAAAGACCTGGCTGTATATCTCAAATGGAGATAGCTGTGTACATTTTGAGAGAGTTTTTTGTAACTGGGCGTGTTCTGAAGAAAAACCTCTTTCAGTTTCTGAAAATTCATCTTCATTTGGAAGAACCAGCTCTTTGAAGTTGATGACTAAAACAGTAAACTGAAATTCTGGAAAGTTGCCCCGTGAAGATGACTTCGATTCTCTTAAACCATAACACCTGTGTAAAAACTGAGAGAGGTTTTTGAACATTGGCCCGTGTTGAAGAAAAACCTCTTTCAGTTTCTGAAAATTCTTCTCGGTTTGGCGGAAACAGCTTCTAGAAAATGGTGAATAAAACAGGCATTTTCTCAAAAACGTGTTATACTTATCCCATTTGATTTTCTCTACGGGATATATCCCACATTGGTTGAGCAAGAAATAATTGTGGTGCTTATATACCCCACCGCGCACAACTCTTAATAACACATAGCACGTGCTATTGGGCGCTTTACCTTCGAGGATGGCGGTTCCGCGTGGGCGGAAGGTGGTTTATAATACCACCGTCACGTTGACGCGGATGAATAATAATGTGCCACATGCTCGCGTGGTATTTCGTCCGCAACCGCTTTATAATTTTGAATTTCGAGCTATTGAGGGATGCGGAATTATCCCACATGCAATACAAAAGCATGACCGCCACTCTTTATATAGTGCAAGTCTTTTAACATATAGCAAGTAATACAAATGAAAGGATGATCTTGGCCTTGGCGCTTGGAGTATGGAGGTTATGTGGGACCCCTTGGTTCGGCTCTTGGTCACTTGACAAGCCCTCGGTGTTGTTGGGTGCTTAATATTCTTTTTGCTCCTTTTTTAATTAAATCTTTTGGCATATTCACCAAAGTCACCTTCATAAAATCTTGACTTTAGTCTAGATTATAAAATTAAAACCTCATTCTCATAAAGTTTCAACTTTGGCCAAAAGTTAATCAAATGCTCTTCCTCATACTTAGGAAAATTATTGAAAATTAAAGGCCTTTTCTTCATAAAGCTTTTGGTTATGCCATATTATAAAAATCAATGTTCTTTTCATAAAGATTAAAATCTTAAGCAAATCTTCTAGGTCTCTCCAAGGTTGAGTTCGCAAACCTATAGAGATAGTAAAACCTTTTTTTTTCTCTTTATAAAGATTTTGCTTCCTTCTTTTCTCAAACTTATTTCCTTTTGTAATTCCGATACATACACTCGAGGACAAATGCGCTTTTCTCGACCAAGTTTGAGATCTCCATTCATGAAATTTGATCTATTTTGCACTGCCAGTGTTGCCGAAAAATGATTAATGCCGTCAGAAGACATTTAAGCACAAAATTTTATGGGGTGCCAACAACTGGCTCCTACTGGGGATGCTGTCCTCCCAGCGAGGCAGCAAAGAACAACGTAGACCATGTGCCTGACCATTGGGCGGCTCCCAACCTTGACAACTGCAACCTGTAACCTGTATCCTGTAATCAATCTTTCATCCAGAAACTGTAACTGAAAACCGATAACTGCTGAACACTGAAACATACATGCTAGAACTAAATTGAAAACAACGTTGTACATACTGAAAAAATGTTTGCCAGGCAAACTTATTCCTCCTACCTACCCTACTCTGCTGAATTGTGATTGCTGAATCAAATGACACAAAAGTGCCAATGAAGCCAATCTAATAACTGACCATCTACTCGACTATGGCTTGCATTCCTTTTGAGTGAGTAAGAAAGACAGAAAACAAACCACTCCAAACATTCTCTGATAATGAGTTCATGTCCCACAAATGTTAGAAAATTCATTTTCCCCTCAGACCGTAGTAAATTAGCATAAGGATCTTCAAAAGTTTGAAATATTATCTCGTCTTGAGATTCAACAAGAATGGAAATATCTCTTTCCAGTTGACCTGCAAGACTACTCAGCTGTGGATTGATGAGAGTGCATAGGGGGGCATGATATTCTAATACCTGCGTTTCGACTGCATCCTCCTCAAGCATGAGCGGCTCTATTTCCCTTTTTGGTATGCCATCTATCCCATCTTTATACTTATCCACATCATTATCCAAAACATCTTCAAACAACAAACATCCTTCAAGATCATTAATCATGTCAACCCTATCTTTTTGATGGAAATAAATAATGTCTAACAGTTGATCCCTTGGCGGAGAATCATCATCATAAATAGGTTCCTTCAAAGGATCGGCATGACTGTCAATGTTTAAATTTAGATTTACATGCTTGAAAATGGAAGAGGTCTCACTTACATACTCACTGTGTGAACAATGCAGATCCGACATTACTGGAGTTGTAATATGACTTTTCAGGAGTTGATCTATTTCATCTTCAGATAGAGGATAAATTTTGGAAATATTATGGAGGCGCCCACCTTTCTTGTTTAAGGAAAAATCAGCAGCATCATTTGAGGCCTGTTCTGTTTCTTGTATTCCAAGAGAAGTACTGGTGTATTGTTCTTTAAGTGAATCAAATAAGACAGAGTCCTCTAGACCCACAGCTTCTGAAATAATGTGACATGGAGAGAAGCTTATCTGACCCTCTTCTGAATTAGAAGACCACTGACAAGACTGAAGAAAATTCTTATCCGGCTCAGGAGAAAAGATACAAAGGCCATCACCAATTTCATTCAAAAATTCAGAATTTAAAAATTGCCCTTCTTCATCAAAAACAGCAGAACCATCATTAAATTTTCCAATAACATCAAGTGCAATAGACTCTTTTTGATACAAAATTTCTGAATGCGAAATAGAGACCTGGTTTTCTGTTTGGCACTTCTCTTCCCTATGGAAAACCTCTGCTTCTTGGGATCGATTGCATACTTGTTCTTCTTCTTTAATTTCACTTTCAAAACAGTTTATGGAGCTTTCCATCATAGATTTCTGTTTTTGATTAGAAGTCTTAATTTTTTGTTTTATCAATTCAAACGAAGCATAACAGAGGGGTAGACAGTCACTTTCAGCATGTTGATTTTTAGATGTTTGATCATGGATAGTGATCAAATTTTCTTCACTAACTGCCCTGGGACTTATAAAGTTTTCAGCCGGTGCCATACCCAAGCAATCTTCTTCATACTCATCAAATTTAGGTGGACTGAAATTTTCTTTAAAACCCTCACTAACAGAAATTTTAGCAGGCTGATTGTAATCGACTTAAAACAAGTCAGAGTTACCCTCTTCTGGCACATCATCCGACTGATCATCTCTTTGTTTGTTACGGGAACCACTGGAATGCCAAGCCATTTCTCCTTGTCTATACTTCTCTTCGAACCCACCTTCTTCTTCAATCCTCTCATCATTTTCTTTGTTCGATAATTTCCTGGACATTCTAAGATTATCTTAACTTCTAAAGCATCAACAAACATATGTTGTAAGCTGGAGGGCTTTCTTTCCAAGAGAAGAAAAGAGAAATCAGAATGAAAAATAGATACATAATGTAACTTGGCAGCATTCTCTAGGGGCTGAATTTCTTTCGGCATATCATAATAGGCGCTGGCGAACCTCCTGTTGAAACTGGATAAGGCTTCCCCTTCCTGCATTCTCATAGAGTAAAATTCTGAAAGGACTAGGTCCCATGACCTCCTCTTACCCCAAAACTTCAAGAAGACATCAGAAAACCCCTGCCATGTGTCTATAGACTCTGGCTGTAAACGACGAAACCATTTCTTCACATCTCCCTGGAAAGTTTGAGCAAAAATCCTCATACAAACATCATCCTGATCTATTTCAAACAGATCCAGAAAATTTTCAAAACCTTGAAGATGTTTCTCAGCAGTAAGGCCTTTGATTTCTCCATCGAATTTAGGAAGGTATTTATGGTATTTAGGAGGATAATCATGGAGAACATGAGGTAGGTGAAGTGGCCGGTATCGGTTTTGGATATTGGAAGAAACTGAACTATGTAAAGAGGATGTATTATCAGCTTTAATATCATGAGGTTCATAAGGCTGATCCTTACTGTCATGCGGTTCAAGTAAAAGATCTTGATCAAAATCATATGTACAGAATGAAGACACATTTTCAGTTTCTAAAGAAGGGTATACAGGAGTAAATCTATGGTCTTTTTTCGAATATAGTAAACAATGAGAAATTCTTTTACCAAGCTTTGGAAAAGACAGGAAAAGATTTACAGGAAAGGATAAGATGTCTTGCAGAAAACTGAAACTTGAGTACCTTGTCTTTTCATCATGCCTTTCCATGTCTTCACAATGAGCTCATTTCCTAGCGGAGTCTGTCGGTTCTCTTTAAAAGCTTGATTCTGGATCATGTCGCCAATGGAGTCACTGAAATTTGGATTCTTGAAGATGGAGTTGCCAGGTGAAAGATGTACAACCTTACTGATGTTTGACCGTTGTTCACCATCAACAATCAAAACTGAAAACTTTGTCGTTCATACCCAGGGAAAATGAAACCCTCGTCCCCGGCAACGGCGCCAAAATGTTAGCACTCGGATTTTCCTTGGGATGTATCAAAGAAACCCCGAGGTAACCTATTTCAAACCAATCTTTAGACTGAAAGTTGGCCTCTTTCAGCCAGAGAGGGCTCTCTCAGCAAATCTGCCATCCAATGTCACCACGACAGCAGTTTGACAATGAAACTCAAGGGCCAATTTGTAAAAGAAATAAAAACTGAAGGATTTTTAATGAAGTGGTTAGATAAACAAAAAATAAGATATTATTGGGAAATGGAGTCGAGAAACATAAAAATATGGACCAGCAGTTAAACAAATATTTTCATACAAAGGCAAGATAGCTGTCTTGTTACAGTCAATAAGATTTTTGCAGGTGATAGGGAAAGAAATAAAGACATTCCATTAACAATGGGCATCGATTTTCAGATGAATCCATTGTTAATTTTAGAGAAATAAATGGATACTCAGACGCGAATAAATCGAGGCACAGAACATGAATCTCAATCTATATGAACGTTCATCTAAGCATAGAAGAAAATGACATAATGAAAGGCATAACGAAGAAAGTAAACTTGCACGATTAGAGAAAGGGAAAAGGTACAGACTGCAATTTTTAAACAACACATGAATCTTTGATGAAAAATCTGCTCAGTTCTGAGATCTTTATTAATTTCTGAAAACCCTTCAAAACACCCGAAATGGGTCTCTTCCTACTGAAAATCCAACCCTTTACATGTTTTTTACATATCAATATATAGAAAGACGGCCTATGCCTAATCTACATTTTGAGAGAGGTTTTTGTAACTGGGCGTGTTCTGAAGAAAAACCTCTTTCAGTTTCTGAAAATTCATCTTCATTTGGAAGAACCAGCTCTTTGAAGTTGATGACTAAAACAGTAAACTGAAATTCTGGAAATTTGCCCCGTGAAGATGACTTCGATTCTCTTAAACCATAACACCTGTGTAAAAACTGAGAGAGATTTTTGAACATTGGCCCGTGCTGAAGAAAAACCTCTTTCAGTTTCTGAAAATTCTTCTCGGTTTGGCGGAAACAGCTTCTAGAAAATGGTGACTAAAACAGGCATTTTCTCAAAAACGTGTTATACTTATCCCATTTGATTTTCTCTACGGGATATATCCCACATTGGTTGAGCAAGAAATAATTGTGGTGCTTATATACCCCACCGCGCACAACTCTTAATAACACATAGCACGTGCTATTGGGCGCTTTACCTTCGAGGATGGCGGTTCCGCGTGGGCGGAAGGTGGTTTATAATACCACCGTCACGTTGACGCGGATGAATAATAATGTGCCACGTGCTCGCGTGGTATTTCGTCCGCAACCGCTTTATAATTTTGAATTTCGAGCTATTGAGGGATGCCGAATTATCCCACATGCAATACAAAAGCATGACCGCCACTCTTTATATAGTGCAAGTCTTTTAACATATAGCAAGTAATACAAATGAAAGGATGATCTTGGCCTTGGCGCTTGGAGTATGGAGGTTATGTGGGACCCCTTGGTTCGGCTCTTGGTCACTTGACAAGCCCTCGGTGTTGTTGGGTGCTTAATATTCTTTTTGCTCCTTTTTTAATTAAATCTTTTGGCATATTCACCAAAGTCACCTTCATAAAATCTTGACTTTAGTCTAGATTATAAAATTAAAACCTCATTCTCATAAAGTTTCAACTTTGGCCAAAAGTTAATCAAATGCTCTTCCTCATACTTAGGAAAATTATTGAAAATTAAAGGCCTTTTCTTCATAAAGCTTTTGGTTATGCCATATTATAAAAATCAATGTTCTTTTCATAAAGATTAAAATCTTAAGCAAATCTTCTAGGTTTCTCCAAGGTTGAGTTCGCAAACCTATAGAGATAGTAAAACCTTTTTTTTTTCTCTTTATAAAGATTTTGCTTCCCTTCTTTTCTCAAACTTATTTCCTTTTGTAATTTCGATACATACACTCGAGGACAAATGCGCTTTTCTCAACCAAGTTTGAGATCTCCATTCATGAAATTTGATCTATTTTGCACTGCAGTGTTGCCGAAAAATGATTAATGTCGTCAGAAGACATTTAAGCACAAAATTTTATGGGGTGCCAACACCTTGCGTCAAGTGTGGATCAGTGGTTCGGCCTGCACGGTATAGTGTCGTCTACCTACAACATGATGAGTACTGGCTTGTAGGGGAGAGCATGGCATCTATACCTCAGTGTTCATCTTCTTGGTCACAGTGCACTTCTGATCCAGGTTTTCTTTTAACACTTGCTTATAGCAGGATTTTGTAAGTACCCTAACAGACAACAATGATATGTTTCAAAACATTACTAATGAAACTAGATTGGTGGGCATTAGTGTATGCCTAGCCCAATCAATCCTACCTAACTAAAATATTGTTTTGTGACCTCATGTGGAGGATTTTAGTTGGTTAAGACAATTACAATGTTGATTTTAAGGGGTTTGAATGTTTCACTTATGGAGTGTAAGAGGGGTATTTCACAATCCCTACCTTTCTGATTCACCAAGCTCACATGAAGTGTGAGGTGAAGAGAATACTAGTATTGGAAGAGTCTTTATGCCTCTTATTGTGTGCTACTATTGCAAACACATGTGATGAAAGCAAAAACTATTTTATTGGCAAATTAACTAAAAGAGTATATTCTAAATATTGTGATGAAAATCAAAATATTCTAACTAATAGACAAGTGTGCAATGGAGGTATTTCACACTTCTCACGCTTTTTTTGATTCACCAAACTCACATGAATTACGAATTGAAGAGCATACTTTGGGTGACAAGTGTATTTAAGTCCTTTCTTATGTGCAAAAAGTGTTTTCTACACTAGCAATACTACTAAAAACAACATGTTGATTTGATGCATAAACAAGAGATGGTCTTGAATACTAGTGACAACAATGGGGCCCGTTGAAAGCCTTAAATTTGGTTAGCTAGGTAAGTTTCAAGAGAGATGTACTCTTTACTTCCTAATATTGCTCTAGGTGCACTAATTACTAAGAAATTAAGTAATTGGGTGAATTAGCCTTAATTTAAGTCCACTAGTAAGCAACAATTGGCCTGCTAAACTAAGATATGCATATAAAAAGCAAATAAACAACAGTAGTGCAGCTAAACCAGACCCTATCGCACAGACCATGCGGGTTAATACAAAACAGACATGTTGTAGCACATGGTGCGATGGGCGATGTAGCGTGGGTCTAACACTAGTAACCTACGCTATCCGCACAATTGTCTCAGTCGATTCCGCACTATCAACGCAATAGAAACATCGGGAACCGTGCGACTATGGAAAAATAAATGGGTCATTATGGGGCCAAATTCTAGAAGCAAGATGTGGAATACATGATCTCCTGCAAGTGACAAATACCCAGAATTATCTACTTAGTATAAAACAACCTAGTTTAAAAAGAAATGAACAAAAATAAGTATGGTCGCCATTAGAACTGTTATGGAAAAAAATGCACAAGTTCACTCTTCCACTTGGTGAGGGACTAAGCCTTGTAGGTTGATGCAAGGTCTCAGTCCTTGGAGCCCATTTTGACGGTTGGTGGTATTCCTCCAAGTGATTCTGCAAGATATTGTTAGTGTAGTTCACATTCAAACATGAAAATATTAGTAAAAACAAAATGAAGGAGATGGGGGAAGATTGAAAACTTCAACAACAACCAAAGATATGCTAAACCACTCTTGTATTTCCCAATAGAATAGTTGTACAACACCTAGGAGGTGAAGGCTTCAAGGGAATCCAAAAATATCCCTTAGGGAGGCCTTTCTTGTCCAAACTAAATGCTAAGTAGGTGGAAGAACAATGGAGAGAAACATTTTCCCCTTGACGGTAGGTGGAAAGCAAGCTTGGGAATGCTCACAATGGTAGGAAATGGTGGGCTATGAGGAAGCTACAACTCAAATCCAGCATCATAAACTTGCTCTAATTTCTCTCTACAAAATGCAATGCAAATGGATTCATTTTATATGCCAAGAGGTGGCCATCAAACAACTAGATCCAAATGTGAACTCTCCTCCTTCATGAATTAGTTCCAAGGTACACAAGGGGGGACAATTAATGCCCCCAAAGTGTGTGAGTATCCAAATTCTCATCCTTGGGGAGGATTGAGTCTTTAATGCGCCGCAATGAGTGATTGGTCCCATCGTTTTGAAAATAGCATGATTATCGAAGGAAAAGTTGCGCGAGTGTAGCGCGGGCATGTTTTAGCTAACCTGCGCTACAGCGCGGGTCAAATGTGTAATACTTGCGCGACCCCTTGTTTTGACTGTTTCTTGGCACTTATGGACTCATGCTATGTTTTGGATCTGTTGAGGATGCCTGTGGTGAGATGCATTCTTTATGTTGATGACGCTTTACTGGATGAATCGCCGAAATGTCGCATGTGTACAAATTTAAGGCATTAACAGCCATAGGATATCGTCCATCATCCTCATGAAATTTTTTGGAGCATTAGTCAAGCTGAAAAGCATGACCAACCACTCAAAAAGGCCTTCCCGATATTTGAAGTCAGCCTTCTATACATAGATCTGCTCATTTGTCACTTAATGATAGCCAGACTTCAAATCATTCTTGCTGAAATATTTGGCACCCTTGAGCTGGTCAAGAAGGTCGTCAATCCGGGGAATGGGATACTGATTCTGGACTATGATCTTATTTATAGATCTATAATCAATACAGAGTCGCCATGTCCCATCTTTCTTATGTACCAACATGATTGGGCTCCCACAAGGTGAGGAGCTAGGTCGAATGTGCCCCTTTTGGATCAAATCTTTAATCTGGCGTTTGATTTCTTTATTTTCCGTGAGGGAACGCCTGTATACTAGCCTGTTAGGTAAAGGAACACCAAGAATCAAATCAATGGAATGCTTGACCCAGAAATGTACTGGCAGCCCAGTGGGTGTGGTGAATATGTCTTTGTATGCTTCCATTATCTTGTCCACCAGTTTTTGCTGCGTAGAGGGGTTCTGGGTGGAGGTGGTGGATGTTGTTGCAATCTTTTGTTCTCCTTCAGAACGAACCATGAAGAGGATGAATTTCAATGTCTGGTAGATTACATTCCTGCACTGCTTAGTTATGATGAGGGACACTATAGTGGTGGGAAGTGTCTATGGTATCTTGTAGAGTTTCTTTCCCAAAGTAATAATGACACTACGAGGTTTAGACTCATACACAGCATGGCATTTCCACATATATGGTTGTCCTAAAAGAACATCACAAACTTCAATTGGGGCAACATCACACATTACCTCATCTTTGAAGGGCTTGATGTCATAGGAAATGCGACACTATTGACTTACGTGGATGTCTCGTCCCTAGCTCAGCCAACCTATGTTGTATGGTTGGGGATGTGGAACCGTCGGAAGCTTCAATATTTTGACGACCTCGACCAAGATGAGGTTCTTCTGGATACCACTACCAACAATGAAGTGTATTGGAGTTCCTTTCACCCATAGTTGTGAATGGAAGAGGCGCTCCCCTTCCTCTAGCTCCTCCAACTCTTATGGTTGAATATTTGCAGTTGCGATGGTGGAACTAGGTTTTGTGTCAATGATCTTCTTTCCCTTTTCTTTCTCTCCATCAGGTTCTGAGTCAAATTCTGGATCCGGGGATTTTTCCTCGGCCAGCAAGGATTGTTTTTAGTGGCATTCATTAGTGTTGTGCCAAGGTCTCTTGTGGAATTCACACCACTTTCCAGTGTCCTTTGATTTCCCATTACCCTTCTTTTCCTGCGGCTTGGGATGGTTGTCATGGATTTTTCCTTCCTTGCTCTGTCCTTTTCTTTGTGAATTAGGGCCACCTTTTCCAGGATTCTGCTACTGATTTGCAGACCCAAAATCCCGTTTATTTTTTTTCTTAAACTTTTGCTCGACCTTGACGGCATATCGATAAGATTCTCCCAGTGAGGATATGTCTAGGAAATCCATCTATGTATGAATGTACCTGTGCAGGCCATTGCGGTACTTTAGGACCAAGTGTCATTCAGAGTCTCAAATACCCAGTTTGGAGCGCAGGGTATGGAACATGTTGGTAAACTCTGCCACGGTTTGGTCTCTCTCCTGGCGCAAAGTCATCCACCTGGTGTACTGGTCATCATAGTCTCAGACAGGGTAGAACTCTTCCTTGAAGGCATCGACAAAATCCTCCCAAGTGGGGTATGTCTTGAATAGATCAGATTCATCTTTTGCATGCCACTTGCAGTACTTATCCCACCAGTCTTTGATATGGGGGAGGGACTTAAGGAGCGCGAATGTGATATTTTCGCTATCAGAAAAAGAAAAAGAAAAAAAAAAATTTGAACAGAGAAGTAACCCTCTAATAGATTTAACCATTTCTCTAAAGCGCCTACATATATATTCCCTTCAAATAGGGGAATTTCAAATTTAACTTGTACCTTGAAGGGAGTCACACCCCTGTTATCTCCCCAAATAAACGTAGACTAGTCAAGTCATCTAGGTGATAGGAAGTCTTTTATTTTTCTATTTTTGGTCTACACGTGTCTGAGTTCTAGTCCGGTAGGTCTGAGAAGGTAACCAAGTCTAAAAATGATATTTCTGCGTCGGCCTCCTTCCGAAGACAGAGTTTCAGGTTTCGGTAGCTTAGGTGGGCCTGGTTTTGGCTCATTAGCTACCGAAAGCCGGGTTTTCAGCTGTTTATGGTGTAAAAAGACAGAACATTCCAACCACCGAAAACGGAAAAGTTACAGCGTAAAGTGGAGAGACGATTTTCGGTGGCTTGGGCGAACATGACGGTGTTCATTAGCCACCGACAGATCAAACATTTTCCGCAACTTGAGGGGCAAAGCCGAAATCTTCCCTAGCTGCCGAAAGGAAAAAGTTATGCTCGCATTCATGAAGCCGTTTCGGGGGTTTGGGGAAACACAATGGTGTTCATTAGCCACCAAAAGTCAGGCAGACTTCCCGCAGCTTGTCGTCAACTGGGCTAGGTTGGCTTCGGCCGCCGAAAACGGAAGGCATTAGCGAAAATCATTTTCCGACGGCATAGCAGGTTTGAATACAAATTGTCGGCTGCCGAAAGGGAAGTCACGTCAATTGAAGGACATGTCAAATCGAGGGTTTGGGGTCATGGTGTAGGGAACCCATCATGGTTAAGCCGCCGAAAGGGTCATTTCAGCAAAATTCTGACTCACCCCGAGAGCAGTTCGGACGCCACCGCCATACTTCTGACTAGACGGACCTCTATCCCATCCACTTAACCACTTTTCTCAAATTCCATTCCACTGCCGCAATCATATCTCAGCCACCATCATTTCACCCTCATGATTACAAACTTTTGCATACCCTTGGAGTTAGCTCCCGAAAGGCCACACCACCTTTCCATTTTCGCCCCCACCGTGTCGATTGAGCCCATTTTTACCTATTCCTTGTCGCTCTCTCAGTCCAGGTTTGAGGAGCAAGTGCCACCAAGCAGGTCATCGATGCCGAAAGGGGGAGGAGCAGTTTTGAGAAAGGAATTAAGTGACACCTGCTTCCTAGAGGCACACCCCGAGGTAGGTCAGTTTTTCAAAAATGTTGGTTGCTATAACTTCTGTAAAAAACTTCAGGGCTCTCACCAATAGGTAGCTGAAGCTTTCGCCCTCACATATGACGGAGAAAAAGCAGTAATCGGCAAGGAAGAGTTCCATGTGGACGAGGCCCTCATTGCCCAAGTAACAGAATTTCCCACGACCAGGGAGAGTTGGTTTAAGACCACGATTAAGAAGGATTTTGAGTTTAAATCGTATCTGAAACTGGAGCACAGGAGTCAGGTCTGGAAGAAGGACATCCCTATGTCATACCTAGAGGACAATTGGCAGTTGTTATTGAAATCCATCCTAGCCTATATAACCTGTGAGGGTAGGTATAACAGGGTGTTAATCTACCACTTCAGATTGCTGGATCATTTCACGGGCAAGAACCCTCTAAATCTCCCCTTCTACCTCCACAAGAACCTCACCAAAATGGCTCACCAAATAAAGGCTCAGCCCTCCAAAATTGCAGGGAGGCTATTCCACCATGGTCTGATCAAATTGTTGGTCTCTGAGTTATTGCAGAGAAGGGGCATGAAATGGACTTTCTTTCTCTTCTGGAGTGGGCTCGAAACCGAATTACAACCAGAAGGTGGGAAGAAATCCTCAAACCCCAGGAGTGGAAATTAGAGGAGGAGGGCTCTTCCCCCAAATTCAGTTAAACCCCTTTCCTCAGCTCCACCAGTGAAGAAAACCAAAAGGAAGCTGACATTTGATGACAGGGTTGAGGATGAGGGAATGGTTTCAGAAGAAATTCCTTTGAGAAGTGCAAATCCTTTGAACCTCCCTTACACTGATTCTGAAGAGGAAGGGGAGTTGCAGAGAGCGGAAGAAGATTTTGATGAGGAGAAAATAGGACATGTGCCCCAGGCAGAAGCCCCAGCCTTGATGGAGCAGGAGAGTGACTTTGTAAAGTTGTCCCCATCTACTTTTATGGAAGAGTGGGGCTTGGACTGTGTAAATTTACTCTCCCCGACACCCGTGGAGGAGAAGAGTCAGCAAGTGGCAGGAAGGCCAACCCAAAAGGCGAAGATTTCAGCTTCACAGAGAATCAACTGGCTCCTTCAGCAAGCTTATGAACGTGAGTTCCTCCTGAAGGTTATTAAAGAGAAAAACGAAAGGCTGACAGAGAGGTACAACGAGCTTTACAGATCCTTTCACGGATTGACCAAGAAACATGGCAAGATGAGGGGTAGAAACATAAGGCTTGTCAGGGAAAACATCCGATTGAGGAGAAGGGTCGAAGTTTTATAAACCAAGGAAGGAGCCCAAAGTCGCCAGCCCATGGCACATTCAAACCTGGACACCTTAGCTGTTGCCGCGATCAACTTGGCAAACCCTCTGACCTCGGCCCAGGGGGAAGAAACATCCAGGTAACATGAGGATGCAAACACAGTTTTGACATTTCTTTTTGCAGTTAAATCTTACATGGTTTTCGGCGGCTTGGGCGAACATCGGAACTGTTCATTAGCTACGGAAACTCGTTCTGGTAGCTTATGGTATGCAAGCAACGTCCTCCCAGATACCGAAAAGGAGATAAGGCTTTCCAGCACCCTAAAGCGTTTCGGTGGTTTAGGCGAAGCGTTATTATGATTCATTAATCACCAAATGTTAGCCTTTCGGTTGCTTGTCACCTTCAAACTCAGTTTTGTTAGCTGCCGAAAACGAAAATAAATGCACGAATATATCAGCAGGAAGCAAGCCTTTTTGGTATGGTTCCTAGCACCTTGAAGACATTTTCCAGAAGGCTGACAGGCGTTCAAGTGTACCACGATCACCTCTGTTCGCAGACTGGGAGCGTTGGCAGATTCGACAGCAGAATATTCTCGCCTATTTTTGGAAAACACCCCTACAGGTTTTTGCAGAATGGCATTTTCACACCTACCCCAGCTCCAAGATGCTCGTCTCAAACTTCCAGGCGTGGTGTCACTTACACGGAGCACTTACTTTGGTCATGATGCGTTACTGCATCTACCATTTGTTGTTTCGGTTGTTATTTTTAGTATATTCGATCCATCTGTTTGGGATCTAAAAAACTGTGTAATGGATATAAAGCCGAAGACTGAAGTAGAATACAGGTTCGATTTTGGGGGATTTTCACACATTTGTAAACTCAGACATTTTATGCAATAGCAGTAAAAACCAGTTTCTTTCGATATTAATTGTTCAGTTTTCCATCTTCTTTTTGTTCTGCACTTGTGTTTGAATGTTACATTCACGCTGTTATGTTTGCTTACATTTGATGACTGTCATCTTATCATTGTATCCACAAGCTTAAATCTGTAAGTGTTCTGTGACTATTATAATCTACCATTCATATATAGGTTTTGTGTATGATTCTGCTGATATGATAGTTATTTCTCCATGCAATCACTTATTTTTAAAACCTCTGAACGCTAGTGGTTGAGAGCCTCGTCTATCTGAGTGCATTAGATATGTTTTGAGTGAAAAAGAGTGTTTGAATCGTTCAAACTTGATCCACCCCCTTTTAGATTATTCATGTTTTGTTCAAGTTACCGGGCTCTTTCGACTGCAACCTAGAAAGACTCCTGGAGTGATAACAAATTGGCACCGTTGCCGGGGAAAGATTATTGAAGCAGTAGCTTCCCTTGGAGATGACACAGTCCCAGCATTGATGATAGACAAATCCTGGGCACTTTTTCGGTTGTAATCATCTATCTAGCGACTCCATTAGAACGCAGTGGTTTCGAGAAGACCAAGTACCAGATCAAATCCTCAAAGGCCACCAGTAACACCTGTTTCGGACCCTGAACAGATTATAAGGAGAGGAAGGACCACGCAGAGGCAGATTTCTAGATCTATTAGAAGGACCACATCGGGCCTTACCAGAGGTATTTTTGTTGTCCCATCAGATGAGTTTCCTCTTGAATCTCCTTTTTCTGAAACAGGCGATCCACAAGGAAATATAAGTGGAGCAGAAAATCTACGGGCCCAAGTATCTTCATCTGTTGCTACTGCCCAAGTCCCTAGCCCTGATCCTGCTACACGAACTGACTTAGGAAAGGAAGCCCTAGAATCCGTCAAAGAGGAAGGCTGTTCCTCCTACCTGCAGCTCACATTGACTGAACCAAACGAAAAGTTTCCCTTCGTTTACACCAACGTGCTTCCTATAGAAATTATATTCCAGGACCTTTTAGACCAGCGTGAGCAAAGGCTGTCCTCTTTACTTGCACAGTCCTGTGAGAATACTGATTGCCCAGAACAGCCATCAATCTGTTTCACCCCCAAATTTGGCGACTCTACTGAAACAAAACCTCCACTTTCATCGTTGCCTGTGCCTCCTCAATCACTGCCCATACTCAAATTGTTGTCTGCCATCCCTTCGATACCCACACCTACAATGGTTGTCCCTTTAACCAAGATGGAGAAAATCCTCCTTGCTAGGTATGCCCCTCTAAATTTGCCTAATCGTCTTTCTGCTATGCCTACCGGAGATTATCAGAAATATATGCCAAAATTCACCGGGGAGGGGGACTTTACAGCCGAGGAACACTTGGAGGCATTTTACAGCTATGCCGAGAACATAAATATCGAGCATGAAGATGTATGGACTAGGGTATTTGTGCAGAGCTTAGATTGTCAGGCGAGAAAATGGTTTAAAGAATTACCTGTTGGGTCAGTAAATGACATCGAGGCACTGGATGAATTGTTTCTGAAACATTGGGGGGAAAGAAGAGATCACCTATATTATCTCATGGAATTTGATAACTTAAAGAGAGAAAATGGTGAGTCTGTGGCAGCTTTTACAAAGAGGTTTAACAAAATGTTTAGCAAAATCCCTACTGAGATTAAGCCTACAGATACCTCTGCCATAATCACGTATGCCAATGCTTTCGACCCTGATTTTTGCCTTCATCTCAGGGAAAGAAGAGTTGCCTCCTTACTGCTCATGCAAGATGCTGCGCTCGAAGTGGATTCAAATATGGTGCGTCCAAAATCCTAAAGGGGAAGATTGATAAAAAAGGCAGACCCCGGATTCCTCTTCCTCGTCAGAAACTAAGTTGGAAAAAATGGCCAAAATGCTAGACAGCTTGACCTCCGAAATGTCCAAGCTGAAAGTGCAAGGCTCGCTAACCACGAGAGTTAAAGGTCCACATGATTTTATCCCCAAGAATACAAACGCTCCCCCTTACAGAAGAAATGGCCCGTCGGTTCAAACTTTTCAGAGAGACAGGAATCCCGCTGAAGAACAAAGAATCAAAGCTCCTTTCCAGCATGCATTATTAGAGGAAGAAGAGCAGGAGCTTACTCAGGGAGGAGCAGAAGAAGAGGAGGATGTCAACTGCATGGAGGATAAGGTTGACCTCGCCTTCTTGACACAGTCTGAATATGAGGAAGCCCTCATGACTGAAAAAATCACCGAGGAAACACTATGTCAGGTGGATGATCAGAGGAGCTATGACCTGAGGTCCAGGACTGTCGCTAAGAAGCCCTTAAATCTTGCTCCTACAAGGAGGACTCCCCCCTCCATGAAGCAGCCCGCTGCTCCTACAAAACAGCCTGTCACTCCTTCAAAACAACAGACTGCTGCTCCCACAAAGCAGGTTACAGCTCTCGCAAAACAGCAGCAAAGAATATCCCAGTCAGCTACCCCAGACCCTGTCCAACTTACAGCTCCAGCCCAAGAGACAAGGCTCCCTGACAAGTTGCCCTATTCCTTCAATCTTGAGACGGAGATCCAGAAAATAAAAATCCCTTTTCCTCTAATGATGAAAAACGATTCTTTTAAGTCATCCATATTGAATTCCCTCCAGCCAAGAACATCCATCGATGTTGACTTTGAACCTCCAAGACGATAAGCCTACCGTGACCCTAGGTCCCATGGTTGAGGAATAGGATGGGTCCTACCCACCCTTTTACATATCCTTAAACATCCATGACAAAATCCTTCACAATTGCTTACTCGACTCAGGAGCCTCCCACAACCTCATGCCCAAAGCTGTGATGGATGAACTTGGTCTTAGCATCACGAAACCCTACCATGATCTCTTCTCATTCGACTCCAGAAAAGTTAAATGTCTGGGCCTCATCAAGTACCTCGTCATAAATTTAACTCAACTGCCTTCAAAGAGCATGGTAATGGACGTAGTGGTTTCTGACATCCCACCGAAATTTGGTAAACTTTTGTCCCGATCATGGAGCAAACGATGAGGGGGGACTCTGCAGATGGACCTAACTTATGCCACCATTCCTATGTTTGGAGGTGAGACTAAAAGGCTCTACAGGGAAAATCGACTGGCTTATGTTATCAGTAATGAGAAGAATTCCGTGAACCACCCCATTTATGCTGTAGATACAGATTTCGGATCATGTATCCTGCAGATAGATGATGAACAACCAGCCCCTCTGCAACTCACCAAACCCACTGGTCAGCAACCCTAGGAGGTAACCACTGCTGTGTGGAGCATGTTTTTTTATGGTGCCAGCTCCCAGGCTTCAGTAGGTGCAGATGTAGTCCTGATTTCTCCTCTGAAGGATGTTACCCATCTGTCTTATAAACTGGAATTTAAAGCCATGAATAACATAGCAGAATACGAGGCTTTGCTGTTAGGAGTCAAGGCTGCAAAGGAAATGGGAATCATGTGCCTGAAAATTTTCAGGGAAGCAGAGCTCATCATACAGCAGGTGAATGGGAACTATCAGGCAAAGAATGTCAGGCTGAAGTCATACAGAGATGAGGTATGGAAACTCAGGGATTCCTTCATGTTTTTCAAAATTTCTTATATTCCACGAGCCATGAACCATATGGATGATTCCCTTGCTGTCTCTGCCAGCTCTTTCTTTCCTCCCATGCCTCCCAAGTTGAAATATGATATCCAAGTCAGGTATAGGCCATCCCTACCTGACAACGTCAAATTTTGGAAGGTTTTTTAGAACGATGATGAACTCAGCAGATTCCTCCAAGTTGTTGACGAATTTTCTGATATGCACATTGACCAAGAGAACCTGTACGTAGAAGAGTCCCAGAAATCCAAATTGAAGGGCAAAATAGGCCATCATGACATTGTCCAATTGCCAGGAAATCATATACCCAGGGGGATGGTACCTCTTGAAAGGATTTTTGACCATAATGACATCCCCGTCAAACCAGTGAATGAGGAGAAAGACCCAGCTGTCCATGAGAAGAACATAGGCAACCAGGATCACCCCAAATTTATAAACCTGTCCACGGAATTGACAGCTGATCAGCAGTCAGATTACTGCAGCCTGGTAAAAGATTTTGCAGACGTCCTGTCTTGGGAATACAGAGACCTAAAGACCTATGATGAAGACACCATTCAGCACAGAATTCCATTGGAGAAGGGCATTACCCCTTTCAAACAGAAGCTACGGCCTATCAACCCTCTTCTGTTACCTGTAATAGAGAGAGAAATCAAGACACTCCTTGAGGCCAAGATCATAATCCCGCTGAGGTACTCTAGATGGGTAGCAAATCTGGTCATAGTAAGGAAGAAGAATGATGAAGTCAGGCTGTGTGTTGACTTCAGGAACCTAAACAAGGGCTCCCAAAAAGATAACTACCCTCTGCCTAAGATTGAACACTTGCTACAGAGAGTGTCGGGGGCTAGGGTCATGTCATTTCTTGATGGCTTCTCAGGCTATAATCAAATTTCTGTGCACCCAAACGATCAGGAAAAGACAGCCTTTACCACTCCCTGGGGTACTTTCATGTACGCCAAGTTGCCATTTGGATTGATGAACACCGGGGCCACCTTTCAGAGGGCCATGGATATCGCGTTCACGGGGATTAAGAATAAATTTGTCCTCATATACCTTGATTATATCACAGTATACTCAAACAGCCACGAGGAGCATTTGCAGCACCTGAAAGAGGTTTTCCTGAAATGCAGACAGTTTGGAATTTCTTTGAATCCCAAGAAGTCACAGTTCGGTCTTGAGGAGGGAAAGCTCCTGGGCCACATAGTTTCAGCGCAGGGGGTAAGGATTGATCCAGTTTGGGTCGAAGCGATTCGGAAGCTATCAATACCAAGGTCAAAAAAGGACATCCAATCTTTCCTTGGTAAGATAAATTTTGTCAGAAGATTTATCCCGAATTTTTCTGAGTTGGTGAAACATATAACCTTTATGCTGAAAAAGGGAGCTGAAACAAAATGGCTGACCAGGCGAGACATTCTTTTGAGGCCATCAAGCAAGCCATCACGGAGGCTCCTACTCTGGTTAGCCCAGATTACACCAAGGTATTCTATATTTTTTCTTTTGCTTCCCATGATACAGTGGCGACAGTCTTATTACAGAAAGACGACGAAGGCTTGATCATCCAATCGCCTTTTTCAGCAAGACTTTGAGGGATGCTGAGCTGAAGTACGATCCCATAGAAAAACAGGCCTATGCTCTGGTATAATCATTAAAAGCTTTCAGAATTTATATCCTGCACACAAAAATTATAGCTTACGTCCCTTCAGCTTCCGTGAAGGATGTCCTAACTCAGCCCAACATTGACGGCAAGAGGGCCAAGTGGCTCGCCAAGCTTATCGAATTTGACATAGAGGTGAAACCCACCAGGTTGATAAAGGGTCAAGGTCTGGCCAAACTGATGGCTGAGGAAAATTAAAAACTGTTAGGCATCAACTGCGTCGGAACAAATTCTGAAGATCTGCCAACAGAGACAGTTGCAGCTGGACAGCGTGACAGCCAGCAAGTGGCTGAAAATCTGCTCGCCCATGAGTGGTATTCAGGTATCATTCACTTCCTGCAGAATTTAGAAGTTCCACCCAGACTTGGCGCCACTCAGGCGCAGTCTCTCAAGCTTAAGTCTACAAAATTCTGCATAAGTAATGGTTTACTGTACTAGAAATATCTCGCTGGCGTCCTGTTAAGGTGCTTGGATAAAGAAGAATCGGGGCAGGTCATGCAACATTTCCATTCTAGCATATGTGGCAGGCATCACTACTGGAAAACCATTGCCCATGAGATTCTCAGGGCTGGGTACTATTGTTCGTGTCTGTTTTCTGACGTATATACTTTTGTGAAAGTTTGTGGCAAGTGCCAATGATTCATAGGAAAACAGCAGCTAAAATCTCTCCCCTTGAAGCCTATTGTGGTAAACGGTCCTTTCCAGCAATGGGGCCTCAACTTCATAGGGGAGATCAATCCCTCATCCAGCGGTCAGCACCGATGGATCCTAGTGGCCACGGATTACTTCACCAAATGGATCGAGGCGATCCCTACCATAAATGCTAACCATCAGGTTATCATCAAATTTCTATATGAAAACATCATCACCAGATTCGGCTGCCCGAAAAGGCTGGTAACTGATAATGCACCTGCTTTCAAAGACAAAGAGTTAGTCCATATGTGCGAATCGACGGGCATTCAACTAGTTCACTCCACTCCCTACTGTCCTCAAGGCAATGGCCTCGCTGAATCTTCCAATAAAAGCCTAGTCGGGATCATCAGAAAACTATTGGAGGAAAATCAAAGGAGTTGGGATTCGAAGCTGAAATTTGCCCTTTGGGATGACAGGGTGACGAACAAGAAATCCATAGGCACTTCTCCTTTCAACTTGGTTTATGGCACTGATGCCATTTTTCCAGTTCAGTTAACCCTGCCAGTGACCAAATTCATTCAGGAGGAACATGATGAACCAAATGCTATGGTAAGAAGGATGCTGGATTTGGTTGAACTTCAGCAAACCAAAGAACAGCTGGTGGAAAAGTCAGAAGCTCATCAAGAAAGGATAAAAGGTACTTTTGACAAGAAGGCCAAGACTGATTTTTTTCAGGTGGGGGATTGGGTTTTGAAGTGGGATGCCCCCAGGCAAGCATGGCAAGTTCGACTCTCTCTGGACAGGCCCTTATGTGATAACTCAAGCAAATCAGAACAATACTTTCAACCTGCAGAGTCTGGAAGGGCAAGAGATGTTTGGTGGCCCAGTCAATGGGCGTTTCCAGAAACTTTATTTTGTCTGAAGGCTTCACAGCCTGGTCATTGTAAATACCATTTTGTTTGCAGTTTTGTTTTTTATGTTTGTTTGCAAATAACTCCATGCCCAATGGAATGATAGGGGTTAGGGTTAGAGTCTTGTGTGTTCTCTTTTAGGAAAGGCGTTTGGTCTGGGTTCTTGGAGCCTCGCTGGGAGGCCTCCATCCCCAAGTAGGAGCCAGATGTTATCTCCCCAAATAAATGTAGACTAGTCAAGTCATCTAAGTGATAGGAAGTCTTTTATTTTTCTGTTTTTGGTCTACACGTGTCTAAGTTCTAGTCCGATAGGTCTAAGAAGGTAACCAAGTCTAAAAATGATATTTCTGCGTCGGCCTCCTTCCGAAGACAGAGTTTTAGGTCTCGGTAGCTTAGGCGGGCCTGGTTTTGGCTCATTAGCTACCGAAAGCCGGGTTTTCGGTTGTTTATGGTGTAAAAAGATAGAACATTCCAACCACCGAAAATGGAAAAGTTACAGCGTAAAGTGGAGAGACGGTTTTCGGTGGCTTGGGAGAACATGACAGTGTTCATTAGCCACCGACAGATCAAACATTTTCCGCAGCTCGAGAGGCAAAGCCGAAATCTTCCCTAGCTGCCAAAAGGAAAAAGTTATGCCCGCATTCATGAAGCCGTTTCAGGGATTTGGGCGAACACAAGGATGTTCATTAGCCACCGAAATCCAGGCATACTTCCTGCAGCTTGCCATCAACTGGGCTAGGTTGGCTTCGACCACCGAAAACAGAAGGCATTAGCGAAAATCATTTTCTGGCGGCATAGCAGGTTTGAATATAAATTATCGGCTGCCGAAAGGGAAGTCACGTCAATTGACTGACATGTCAAATCGAGGGTTCGGGGTCATGGTGCAAGGAACCCATCATAGTTAAGCCGCCGAAAGGGTCATTTCAGCAAAATTCTGACGCACCCCGAGAGCAGTACGAATGCCACCGCCATACTTCTGACCAGAAGGACCTCTTTCGCATCCACTTAACCGTTTTTCTCAAATTTCGTTCCACTGCCGCAATCATGTCTCAGCCACCATCATTTCACCCTCATGATTACCCACTTTTGCATACCCTCGGAGTTAGCTCCCGAAAGACCACACCACCTTTCCATTTTCGCCCCCACCGTGTCGATTGAGCCCATTTTTCCATGTTCCCTGTCGCTCTCTTAGTCCAGGTTTGAGCAGAAAGCGCCACCAAGCAGGTCATCGATGCCGAAAGGGGGAGGAGCAGTTTTGAGAAAGGAATTAAGTGACACCTGCTACCTGGAGGCATGTAATGTCCCCTCCTATCATACCATCCTGATAGAGAGGATCATTGAGCTACAACTGGGCATCTAGCCCCATGATCTTATTCATAGGCATTCAGCTATTATAACAGGCATATGAAGATGCATAAATATTTTATTTAACGCAACGGAAGTAAATTTTGAATACTCATTCACCATACATTCAAGATATTCCTCAATTAAACAATTGAAGGATAGCACACTAGAATACTTATCTTAATGAATTAGTCCCAACAACCAGCTACGTTTCTGCAACGTTCCACCCAACCGTAGTCCAGTGTGCTCCTTAATCTCTCAGCACCACTGCCACCCCCGAGCTGGGCATGATCTCCACAAGGAACTAGGGAACAACAGGGTCTCACATAGCCATAGATACACCAGAATCAGCCATACCAACCAGCAATTGGGTTTCTGAGGTGGCTAGCAGATGGATGCATATAACAGCAAGGGCATAAGTGTTGGGTGTGAGGGAAATCGTTTGTACAGTGACAGGCATGATAATGATCCCCCTAAGCTTCAGAAAAACGTGGGAAGGTTAAAAACGAGCAATGGAGGTTTTGGGGAAAACCCCAGGTAGCAGAAAACATTTTTAGGGAAAACGCCCATGGCACTTCGGGGACAAAATGAACTCCATACAGTCCCAAATCGCAGCCCCTCCTTCCCAGCTACTATACAAAACTAAAAACGAGTTTTGGGTCAAGGAGAACCCTGCGTTTTTTATGAAAAACGTGACTGTAACTCCCAGCCGTCTCTATCTGCGTGAGAGGATGAATGCCATGGGTGAAGAATGGCTTTTGGGCCAATTTCGTGGGGGTTTTCTTGCCCAGCAAGCCAAAACTCGATTTCCCAGGTTGTTGTCTTGCCCATACACGAAAATTGACAGCCATACCTCTCCCATCCCAAGGCATTAATTGTCTCAACCAATTCTTGGAAGAATTAAAAGAGTGGGTGCATGAGACCAAATGGGTAGTTGAAGGTTCATGGGTTTCCTCAATGAAATGGCTTAACACCATGGCTCAAGGGTTTGGTTATTTTCCCTCCCTATTCCTTGTAAAGATCATGCCCCCATCTCTTTGTTGCATTGCGTAGCTGGTTGTGGGTCTTTCATTACAATTGCATATTTACATGATGTTCGTTTTTACATTGTGCACTGCTAGCACATGGACTCTATGCATCCATTCTAATTGCCGATACATAGAACGATAAATCAATGGCGGGGCCTTGGCCTTGAGCTCCTCACCATGACTAAATAACAACATTTACATCATTTACAATATTAATGCAATAGGGTCAAGCTGGGGACATTACAAGGCACACCCCGAGGTAGGTCAGTTTTTCAAAAATGTTGGTTGCTATAACTTCTGTAAAAAACTTCAGGGCTCTCACCAACAGGTAGCTGAAGCTTTCGCCCTCACATATGACGGAGAAAAAGCAGTAATCAGCAAGGAAGAGTTCCATGTGAACGAGGCCCTCATTGCCCAGGTAACAGAATTGCCCACGACTGGGGAGAGCCGGTTTAAGACCACGATTAAGAAGGATTTTGAGTTTAAATCATATCTGAAACCGGAGCACAGGAATCAGGTCTGGAAGAAGGACATCCCTATGTCATACCTAGAGGACAATTGGCAGTTGTTATTGAAATCCATCCTAGCCTATATAACCTGTGAGGGAAGGTATAACAGGGTGTTAATCTACCACTTCAGATTGCTGGATCATTTCACGGGCAAGAACCCTCTAAATCTCCCCTTCTACCTCCACAAGAGCCTCACCAAAATGGCTCACCAAGTAAAGGCTCAACCCTCCAAAATTGCAGGGAGGCTATTCCACCATGGTCTAATCAAATTATTGGTCTCTGAGTTATTGCAGAGAAGGGGCATGAAATGGACTTTCTTTCTCTTCTGGAGTGGGCTCGAAACCAAATTACAGCCAGAAGGTGGGAAGAAATCCTCAAACCCCAGGAGTGGAAAACGGAGGAGGAGGGCTCTTCCCCCAAATTCAGTTAAACCCATTTCCTCAGCTCCACTGGCAAAGAAAAGCAAAAGGAAGCTGACATTTGATGACAGGGCTGAGGATGAGGGAATGGTTTCAGAAGAAATTCCTTCGAGAAGTGCAAATCCTTTGAACCTCCCTTACACTGATTCTAAAGAGGAAGGGGAGTTGCAGAGAGCGGAAGAAGATTTTGATGAGGCAAAAACTGTTGATGTATATGTAACTTCGGAATGTATTTCACATATATGTATATTGTATTCCTATAGAGATGTTATTATTCCTCTATACGGAAGTGTCGTCATTTATATTGTAAGTGTCGTAACTTATACTTGATGGGTTATTAGACCACCTTGTTTGGGGTCGGCCTTATATAAGTCATGTGGGTCAAAGGGTTATTAGACCACCCTATTGGGGGTCGGCCATGTGGGTCAAAGGGTTATTAGACCACCCTATTGGGGGTCGGCCCAGTCAGCATTATGTTATGTGGTTAAGTTCGAGCCTACATGAGTTAGGTAAAAAGGCAAGTCAAGTCTAGTATAAATAGAGTGCGGGAGGCACTCTATTTACTCACTCACTTCTCACTCATGCACTCAAGGAGGAGTGGCGCACTTATGGAGGAGGAGGATCTGCTGCTAGGTTATGTCTATCTCTCATGGTTGGTTGTATCATTGCTCTATCTATCTCTGAGGAAGTTATTGGGGTTTTTCACCTTTATGGTTTTCCCCAAGTAAATCTTTGTGTCTCTTGTGTGCTTGCATTATTGTCTCCATGATTGATATGCTGTAGATATGCTGTACATGTTGTTCTCTCAGTTAAGATCCTAGATCATATTGAAGTAAATTCTGAAAATTTAACATGGTATCAGAGCTAGCCTGAAAGAAGGCATGATATGGCATGTATGACACTTGTTGCACTTACAATGCTAGGGCTTGATATAGAAAAAACCAGTCATCGTAGCACTTTCGCTATAAATCCGTTTTGGTGAATTTTTTGGATCTGAAATTGTTATAGGACGAAGACTAAATCTCTAGGTACCTTGTGTCCAAAGGAAAACCTCTAATTCATTGTACTTTGTGATTTATGATCTGTACAATATAGGGTTTCTGCCTCTTCCAGATCTGAGTCAAAATCAGGTGACCTTGGAAAAAAGGTCATAACCTGGGCTAGGAAGCTCCAAATGAAATTTCGTAAAAAGTGACAGGTAGTACACAGACTGTAATATCTCAAGAAACTTTTTCAGAGGCTGAAGTTGAACCAGTGACACATGGAATGCCGTACAAGTTCGCTCTCCTGTATTATCCCATAAACAGGTCACGTTGTGACACTTGGCATAACTCTCTCTCAGAGAATCCAATTGAGGTCAGACCTATCAGGATGGAAAGATAACAGGCCGAGCTATCTCAGGAAAAAAATTTAGAGGCCGAAGTTGAAACAGTGACACGTGGCATGCCGTACAAGTTCGCTCTCCTGTATTATCCCAAAACAGGTCACGTTGCGACATTTGGCATAACTCTCTCTCAGAGAATCCAATTGAGGTCAGACCTGTCAGGATGGAAAGGTAACAGGTCAGGATATCTCAGGAAACTTTTTCAGACCCTGTGGATCAAAAAGTTCAGAGTTACAATAGAAACAATCAGGTACATATTTCTGTCAAAACATAATTATTTTTGAGTACCTTCATTCATGGCTTCCGAAATTTAGGGCTTTGGAGAAAGTTGGAATTTTTGTAATCGGAGACCACGGCTAGATGCTACTCATCAAAATAGAAATTTAGAGACCAAGATCAGAATTTTTGGTTGGGCAGAAGGCCGGGCTTGATCAAACCCTAGTTCGGGACTTTGATCAGAAAAGTGGAAAATTAGGGCTTCTGTAAAAATGGGAATTTTTGAAATCTGTAACCACGGCTGGAAGCTCCTCAGAAACATAGAAGCTTAGAGGCTTTGGATCAAACATTTTGATTGGGCAGAAGAGTGGGCTTCATCAAACCCCAGTTCAGGGTCACATCCAGTGAATCCGAAAGTTTCAAAGGCAAAATTGAGGAGTGAAACTTTGCAGTTTTCAAATTCTGAATATATTAGTTTGATCAGCTCATCAAGGCGCATATCTCTATCCTTTCAGAAGTTTGAAATTCAAAGTTTGAATTTTTGGGGTTTCTCTGACAAACCCATATCCAGCTCCAGGTCCAGTTCTTGCAAATCAAGTGGATAGGGTTAATCCTAGAAGAAGATGGATTGGGCACTTGCATAAGTGAAGATGTTCCTGTTTCAGAGGGAGATGAAGCTAAGGCCTTACATAAGAAGATTACAAGCGATCTCGACAGGTATGACCAATCGAGGTATGTTTTGAGATTTGTTCATGATTAAGTTTATGGTATGTTTGTCTTCATGTTATTACTGTTAGTACAATCTGGATTTTAGACTTGTCATATATCCTTAATAAGATTATGAATGCACGATAGAAAATATTCATTGATTAGGGTGTTGACACTTATGATTGTACTAATGCATTAAGGTGTTGTATGAGGTTTATGTTGTCTACTAACATGAAAGGTATACCAAGAAAGACAAATCATGTTCTGGTTCAAAGAACATATGATCACGATGACATGAGGACAAAGATTCATCCATTGTCATGGATCTCATAGAAGATCCATTTACGAGGTATGTATAACTTGGTTTTGTAATAGTTAACCTATGAGATATACAGGTTACTAGCACAAGTCATTGAAGAAGAACAAGAAGACATCATGTGAGTATGTTAGACATAAATAACTAGCATGCTAATCCAGATATGTTTTTCCTATATCAAGATAGAATCCTACCTTGGGTTAGGATCTTATACTGTTGTTGATAATGATTATTCATGAAGGTATAGGTTTGAATAATCACAGGTTTTATGCATATTATATCTCTTATCTTAATTGATGATTCAACTAACCCAAAGAGTCATAGGGTTGAGTAATTATAGGTTTAGATATGTTATGTTTCTTATGATTTGACTAACCATACGAATCCTACATAAACCTTGAATAATAATGCTTATTATTTCTATTTGAAATGATCATGACTGTACATGCTTGAGATTATTGTGTTTTAATAGTATGCTAATGAATGTATGATTTTATATGAGCTCACAAGGATAAAACAATCATGATACTAATAAGCATGCATAGGGACCAAGGATGAATATGAGTTCAAGAACAGGTAATCCAGGAAGCAAAGATCAAGAGGGAGTACACTCCAGGGGTTCATGCAAGAATGCAGATATTCAGAGGGAGTTGACCATCTCTCTACATTCCACAACAGAAAGTTGTAGAAGAAGCTACTGCAAATTAGGACTCCAACAGCTCCTGCAAGAAAGCGAAGACTCAGAGGGAGTCCACCCAACAAACAAACAAAGATAAGTATTTTAATTATCATTTCTTGCATATGTGTTTGTTTAAATAAAATTGTTCAATGATTTATATGCTCATGTTCCTAGACTTAGGATATGTATTGTGCATATTAGAATAGTTGCATTGATGAACAGTATACTACTAATATACATGGGTAAGTGGCCTACGGCACTGTACAACATTCCATTGCTACTTATCTAGAATGAAACCTCTTTGCTGACATGTTGGGAGTTGTGCACACTCTTAACAATGTTATGGTAGAGATTGGAAGGCATCTAGAAGGTTACGGGATATGGATAAATGTTGTATTGGCTAAGATAATTGCATGACTGTATGACATATTTCTTTATGTGTAAGAATTTGTTCTGAAAATTATGAGATGTTTCTAATCATGCAATTTAACCTGTTTTGTAGGAAAGAACGTATATCTTCACCTACAAAAGGACTACAACATTTGTTCCAGCAACAAAGATATCTATTGATGATATTGAAGTTCCCAGGATCTGGGATGAAGAAATGGAATGCCATGATCCGTTGATCATGAAGAATGATGTTTGGGATGTAGTCCCAAGACCTGAAGGGAAGTTTGTTATGACTTCCATATGGAACTATCAGATCAAGCATGTTGCAGATGGAAGCATAGAGAAATATAAAAGTGATGAAATAGAAGATACACCAAATGGATACAAGACATCTTTCTTGAATGGTGTAGTTGAAGAAGAAGTGTATGTGGAGCAGCCACTTGGTTCTAAGACACATGATAGGAAATCATATATGTGCAGAACTTGGTATGATGAAGATAGATTGATTACCGACACGCAGCGGAAGCTTACTACCGAGTTCGAGATGAAGAACTTGGGGATGATGCACTATTTGTTTTTTGGCATGGAGGTGTGGCAAAGTGCAGAAGGAATCTTCCTTGAACAAGGGAAGTATGCAGTAGAGATCCTGAAGAGGTTCGGGATGATGGATTGCAAGGCCATGACCACACCTATGGCATCAAATCCGAAGCTTCTATGTGATGCTTCATCTGAGCTGATTGATGTCTTTATGTATTATCAGATGATTGGCTCCTTGATGTCCCTGACGAACACGAGACCAGATATTTGCTTTGCTGTGAACACATTGAGCCAGTTCCTGACGGATCCGAGGAGTGTTCACCTGGTTGCTGTAAAGGATGTTCTGAGGTACCTGAAGGGTACAGTGGATTTTGGGCTCAAGTATGAAGCGAATCAAAATTTTAACCTGCAGGGTTATGTTGATTCAGATTGGGATGGTAGTGTTGCAGACAGGAAGAGCACATCTGGGTGTTGCTTCAGTATGGGATCAGCTGTCATCTCTTGGTTTAGCAGGAAGCAGTCCTGCGTAGCACTAAGTACAGCTGAGGCAGGGTATGTTGCAGCCTGTTTAGCTAATTGTGAGGCAGTATGGCTACGGAAGCTACTGTCTGAGTTATTTGATCTCCCGTTGGAGGCTACTGGTATCTGCTGTGATAACCAGAGTTGTGTAAAGTTGTCCGAGAACCCAGTGTTCCATGGCAGGTCGAAACACATAGAGATCAAATATCACTATATCAGGGATATGGTGCAGAGAGGAGCTGTGAAGCTCCTGTATGTTGCGACAGACGAGCAGATTGTAGATGTGCTGATGAAGCCACTAGCCAGGGTGAAGTTCGAGTACTTCAGAGAGAGGCTTGGCGTTCTTCAAATCGAGGACACTTCGAGGAAGAAGTGATGGACACATTTGCTGAAGCCATTCCAAGCATGTTGGAAGGAGGATCCTTCACATGGCTGTGGACGTAAGCGCTGGATGATGAGCATCAGGATGATGTTCTGGTTTCTGCTGGATATGATCAGTTGGATCATTTTTATGTATGTATGTATGCATCATGTTGGATGCTATATATGATCAGTTGGATCATTTGTATGTATGTACACATCACGTTGGATATGATCAGTTGGATCATGTGTATGTATTTTGTATATGCATCATGTTGGATGCTTGGACCATGTATCTGTATATGTATCAGGTGGATACATTGTATAATCAGGTGGATCATGTATGGTGATATGTATCATGTATTTGTATTTGCATCAGGTAGATGCATTGATGATCAGGAGGATCATGTATGATGATATGTATCAGGTAGATACTTGGTATGCATCAGGTAGATGCATTGATGATCAGGAGGATCATGTATGATGATATGTATCAGGTAGATACTTGGTATGCATCAGGTAGATGCATTGATGATCAGGAGGATCATGTATGATGATATGTATCAGGTAGATACTTGGTATGCATCAGATAGATGCAGTGATGATCAGGATGATCATAGATGACGAGCTTCAGGATGTTGCTCCAGATGACATGCAGCAGGATGTTGCAATGATGATCAGGATGATCATAGATGACGAGCTTCAGGATGTTGCTCCAGATGACATGCAGCAGGACGTTGCAGTGATGATGATCAGGATGATCATGGATACATCAGGATGATGTATGGTGAGTATCAGGTTGATACTCTGTGGTCGTGGATCAGGTTGTGCAGATGAGCATGTAATCCGGTGCCCTGGGAGATTTGCAGATGGTCTTTTGAGGTTTTTCCTATGGCATGTAATTCGGTGCCCTGGGACATCTGGCAAATGCTCTTTCGAGGTTTTGCTCTGGGAGGACATGTAATTCGGTGCCCTGGGAGATCTGCAGATAGTCTTTCGAGGTTTTGCCTATGGCATGTAATTCGGTTCCCTGGGATATCTGGCAGATGCTCTTTCGAGGTTTTGTCCTATGGCATGTAATTCGTTTCCCTGGGAGATCCGATAGGTTGGGCTGTGTGCCCGTAATCAGTCCTGGGATGCTCTTGCGAGGTTTTGCCATGACCACATGTAATTCGTTGCCCTGGGAGATCCTATAGGTGGAGCTGTGTGCTCATAACAGCCTGGGATGCTCTTGCGAGGTTTTGTGGTGAGGTCACATGTAATTCGGTGCCCTGGGAGATCCTATAGGTAGAGCTGTGTGCTCGTAACAGCCTGGGATGCTCTTTCGAGGTTTTGTGACGCACGTAATAAGTCCTGAGGATTCCACAGTATGGCCAGTGATGATGAAGACCTGCAGGTGGTGGGCCTACATCCAGTATGAAAAAGGACTGGCTCTGTAGAACTTCCTATGACGAGTAGATTCAGAGATTGATTGAGATAGCAGCAGCAGTGACAATGATGATGACTCGATGAAAATCATCCAGTGACGATGATCCAGAGAAGATGACTTGTGCTAGAAGAACTGTGCTGAGAAATACCTTCCTAGTTAAGAGGGAGTGTTGATGTATATGTAACTTCGGAATGTATTTCACATATATGTATATTGTATTCCTATAGAGATGTTATTATTCCTCTATACGGAAGTGTCGTCATTTATATTGTAAGTGTCGTAACTTATACTTGATGGGTTATTAGACCACCTTGTTTGGGGTCGACCTTATATAAGTCATGTGGGTCAAAGGGTTCTTAGACCACCCTATTGGGGGTCGGCCATGTGGGTCAAAGGGTTATTAGACCACCCTATTGGGGGTCAGCCCAGTCAGCATTATGTTATGTGGTTAAGTTCGAGCCTACATGAGTTAGGTAAAAAGGCAAGTCAAGTCTAGTATAAATAGAGTGCGGGAGGCACTCTATTTACTCACTCACTTCTCACTCATGCACTCAAGGAGGAGTGGCGCACTTATGGAGGAGGAGGATCTGCTGCTAGGTTATGTCTATCTCTCATGGTTGGTTGTATCATTGCTCTATCTATCTCTGAGGAAGTTATTGGGGTTTTTCACCTTTATGGTTTTCCCCAAGTAAATCTTTGTGTCTCTTGTGTGCTTGCATTATTGTCTCCATGATTGATATGTTGTAGATATTCTGTACATGTTGTTCTCTCAGTTAAGATCCTAGATCATATTGAAGTAAATTCTGAAAATTTAACAAAAACAGGACAGGTGCCCCAGGCAGAAGCCCCAGCCCTGATGGAGCAGGAGAGTGACTTTGTAAATTTGTCCCCATCTACTTTTATGGAAGAGTGGGGCTTGGACTGTGTAAATTTACCCTCCCATACACCCGTGGAGGAGAAGAGTCAGCAAGTGGCAGACAGGCCAACCCAAAAGGTGAAGATTTCAGCTTCACAGAGAATCAACTGGCTCCTTAAGCAAGCTTATGAACGCGAGTTCCTCCTGAAGGTTATTAAAGAGAAAAACGAAAAGCTGACAGAGAGGTACAACGAGCTTTACAGATCCTTTAACGGATTGACCAAGAAACATGGCAAGATGAGGGGTAGAAACATAAGGCTTGTCAGGGAAAACATCCGATTGAGGAGAAGGGTCGAAGTTTTAGAAGGCAAGGAAAGAGCCCAAAGTCCCCAACCCATGGCACATTCAAACATAGACACCTTAGCTGCTACCGCGATCGACTTGGAAAACCCTCTGACCTCGGCCCAGGGGGAAGAAACATCCAGGTAACATGAGGATGCAAACACAGTTTTGACATTTCTTTTTGCAGTTAAATCTTACATGGTTTTCGGCGGCTTGGGCGAACACCGAAACTGTTCATTAGCTGCCGAAACCCGTTCTAGTAGCTTATTGTATGCAAGCAACGTCCTCCCAGATACCGAAAAGGAGATAAGGCTTTCCAACACCGTAAAGCGTTTCAGTGGTTTAGGCAAAGCATTATTATGATTCATTAATCACCGAACGTTAGCCTTTCGGTTGCTTGTCACCTTCAAACTCAGTTTTGTTAGCTGTCGAAAACGAAAATAAATGCACGAATATATCAGCAGGCTGCAAGCCTTTTTGGTATGGTTCCTAGCACCTTGAAGACGTTTTCCAGATGGCTGACAGGCGTTCAAGTGTACCACGATCACCTATGTTCGCAGACTGGGAGCGCTGGCAGATTCGACAGCAGAATATTCTCGCCTATTTTTGGAAAACACCCCTACAGGTTTCTACAGAATGGCATTTTCACACCTGCCCCAGCTCCAAGATGCTCATCTCAAACTGCCAGGCATGGTGTCACTTGCACGGAGCAGTTGCTTTGGTCATGATGCGTTACTGCATCTACCATTTGCTGTTTCAGTTGTCATTTTTAGTATATTCGATCCATTTGTTTGGGATCTAAAAAACTGTGTAATGGCTATAAAGCCGAATACTGAAGTAGAATACAGGTTCAATTTTGGGGGATTTTCACACATTTGTAAACTCATACATTTTATGCAATAGCAGTAAAAATCAGTTTCTTTCGCTATTAATTGTTCAGTTTTCCATCTTCTTTCTATTCTGCACTTGTGTTTGAATGTTACATTCACGCTGTTATGTTTGCTTACATTTGATGGCTGTCATCTTATCATTGTATCCACAAGCTTAACTCTGCAAGTGTTCTGTGACTATTATAATATGCCATTCATATATAGGTTATGTGTATGATTCTACTGATATGATAGTTGTTTATCCATGCAATCACTTATTTTTAAAACCTCTGAACGCTAGTGGTTGAGAGCCTCGTCTATCTGAGTGCATTAGATATGTTTTGAGTGAAAAAGAGTGTTTAAATCGTTCAAACTTGATCCACCCCCTTTTAGATTATTCATGTTTTGTTCAAGTTACCAGGCTCTTTCGAGTGCAACCTAGAAAGACTCCTGGAGTGATAACACCCCCGAAACGACTGCTCATTGAAGTTGCATCCGCCACCGTCGGCATTCTTCGAAGGATCTGTGCGAAATTATCCATCATCTCGTTCCTCTGTTGTGCGAGGGCTTCCTCAAGTAAAATTTTAATAGGATATCCTGCTCTATCCTCTCTCTTTTTTTCTCCTGCCATGGAAGTCTTCTTGGGCCAACGAGGAGGTTTTTCCCCAAGCTCAACCAATTCGAGACCCAACTCTCGATATTCAGATCTCTTCGGGAATATGCATTGAGAAACCACAAGATCAGAAGGATCTGATACCACTGATTCGGATTTATGTGAGAAAGAAATGAAAGAGCATATATATATTCGCATACGTAGATATATGGCAAGAAATACAATGATACAGTAAACTCAGATTCTATTAAAATTAATGAAATAGAACAAACTGTAAAATAAAAGCAGTTAGAATGTGGTAGCTATATCTCTAAGAAGAGATGTGGCAGCTATGCTCATTCGTGACAAGTTAAATACAAGAAGAGGCCAAAAGAGCCTATTTATCATAAGCATGAGGAAAATAACCCTAAACATCCAAAAACCTAACCTTAGAAGTTGAATCGTCATAACGTTTGTGGCCCCAAGTTGGTTAGTTGAATAGTCAACTTCCCAAGGTCATAAATTTTGCATACGATATCTATTTAGGGAGATCGATATCCTGTTTGAAAGGTCTATTTGAGATATACAACTTCATACTAGGAGCCAGTGAATTTCATTATCAATCATCACCCCCCCCCCTCTCGAATCTCCAAAAAACGTCGTTTAGGGCCTCAAAACGGCCCCGGAAGTTCAGGACCCAAAAAACTGTAGAAAAATTACTAGAAAATTGCCAAAATGGAAAATTGTTTTGAGTCAGTGCAATAGGTGGGTGGCCACCTATATCCATATGTATCACTTGTGACCCAACTTAGGGGTGGTATCTACGCTAGATACCTATAGTTGGGTGGAAAATTGCTCATAGGTAGCCAATTTATTAGACCAACTTCTAAGTTAAGTGTTATGTTATTATTTATGAATATACACAATTAATTTTATTTTATGTTACAGAAATCTATGTGTTTTGCATGTTGTGTGTGATTGGGACAAAATATAGTCACGGGAATTTGGTTGTCATGAATTTATGTTAATCCATACTTATTTATTTATGTTACATTTTAACTATTACATTTATGCATGCATTTTATTTAATTATGGTCCTCCTGGGAGACTTACTTAGTTGGTATTATGGGGATATGATATCTAAGGGTTGAAACTTGAAATCCTTATATCATGGTTACACATCCCATGGCTACGAATGATAGGAGAGGATGCCACAATTTGGTATGATGGTGCGGATTCAATGTTAGGCCAAATCAAGGTAGTTTTTTAGGAAGGCTTGACATTCTTTATATCCATGTGTGCTCATATGGAGAAATTTTTGGCATTTGGAGGGCCACAAAATATATCTAGATGAACTAGGCATGCTCAGTTTCATCCCCATGTGAATGAATCTACCTAATATTCCTTAATTTATATAAAGTTTATAGTGAAAGACAATGGTGAATATTGAGCACTTGTTTGGCTTGAAGGGAAATCAATGGATGTGATAAAAGAGAGATTAATGGAAAACCATATTTGCAACATTTTATATGGGTGTGCCTTGTCAAGGGGTGTTTTATTGTGAATGACCAAGATTACACCCAGTGATTTGGATTGATAACCTAAAACCCTTCACAATGATTTGAAAAAGGATTTATGTAAATCAGCAATATATATATATATATATATATATATATATATATAAACATCAAAATCCGGAGGTGAGAATGGAGCTCAGAGCAAGGGACAGTTGCGCATGTCTGAAGGTTGAAGGTTTTGTTCTGCAAGTCATGTAACCCTCTTTCTTTGCACTCATCATGTCGCAGTGCGGCAGTAACTTCTCCCTCCCCTTAACTAGTTCCCTTTTTGTCCTGTCCCTTTCTTTCATCATTACCCCTCTCCCTCCATCACCAAGAGACGTCACACTGCAGTACGGCTGACCCAGGTTTAAAGCCTACACACCATGGTAATTGACGAAGTGGATTACAATTACGACTCCCTTGCTGCCCTCATCTTCTGTACGGACAAGGAGGTACATCACACTCTAAAGGCTCTACATCCTCGGCATCTTTACACTATGCCTAATTCAGAAACCCTCCATCCACAACACAGAAGCCCCTACACATCCCCCCTCCCTGGCACGGGTTCCAAGAATTTTTCTCCGCCGCCTCATATCTCTGGTCCCTCGTCATCAGTTCCCCCTCCGCCCAGTCACAGCAATAATGTTCACATGCACAACTCACCTCACTTCAGACATCCGGAAAAAAGAAGTATGAAACCAAAAAAATCAAGTCCTAAGCTAGTGGTTGGCAAGGATATCCATCTCTTTGAAATCCCGGATTACCTGAAGCACGCCTTAGTCGGTTGCTTCTGTGGAAAAACAACTAGTAGAGAAGCCCTTTATTCCTGGATGGAGCATTTTTGGCTTCCTGCAATTGGATACGTTCTGGATTTCCATATACTCCCGCGAGGCTGGTTCCTATTCAAAGTTCACTCAAAGCAAAACGAAGCCTCACTTCTGAACCAACAATGGAACTGGGGACCTTCAGGCTTAATCTTGAAAGCTTGGTCAATGAATTTCAATGCGAACAGGGAACCCCATAACCTTCAACAAATTTGGGTCATTCTCCCTGGAGTAACGATGGTGTTCTAGCAGGAGCCAATCCTCGAAGCAATTGGCAACAAATTAGGGAAATTTATCGCTCTGGAGGAAAATTGGAATTTGAAGATGGACAGACGATGCGCCCGCATTCTTGTCGAAATGGATTTAAGGAATGGCCTTCACGAGGAAATCAAACTAGAAATGTGGGGAAGTACATGGACATAGCAGCTTGATTACTGGAAATTACCATTGCATTGTTTTAACTGCAGACAGGTCGGCCATTTGTAGAGAGAATGCACAGCACCGCCACAAGCTAACTCTTCCAGACCTCCTTACAAGAAAACTTGGGTTAGAAAAAACAGGGTGACGGATGTCGCTGTATCAGCACCTCTGGAGGACACCTTGGCGACACAAGTGGCTTGCAAGGTGACAGATACCTCTCCAGCAGCTCATATGGATGACTCGGTGGATAAACAAAATATGGCATGCAAGGTGACAGTTTTATCTACTCAAGACGTTGCATGCGAAAAGGTGGCAGCAGTAGGTACTACTTTGGGAGATGGGATTTCAATACCCAATGATAACGTAGATGAAAGCTCCAACTCAGAAGCCGACATTACACCAAAAGGTATTCCCTCTAGTCCCGTTTCGAAATCATCTTTTCCTCTTACGAATTCCGTTGCTACTTTATCCGTGGTCCCTTCTTCCCCCTCCCAAGCCCCGAATCGCTCCTCCAGCCCTGCTGCGACCCTTTCCCCTCCACCAAAACGGAAATACGACCTCCGGTCCCATTCTTTCGTAGAACCTCCCATTTTTTCCACAGGAGGTATCGCTTTAGATCCCCCCTTAAAATCCAAGGTAGGACGGAAATCCGTTATAACCAAAGCACATTTATAGGCTGCCAATGACGTAAAAAATGGTAAACAAAGAACAATCGGTAGGGCACTTAGAGTGGATAAAGCCCTCTCGAAGGGTGCTTAATGTTAGCGCTCTCCTTCAACATAAGGGGTCTAGGGGTAGGCCCAGACAACTCACCCTCAAAAGGTTAGTAGAGTTACAAAAACCTAAAATTCTTTTACTTCAAGAAACAATGATGGATGGCCTGAGAGCAGCAGAAGTGATAAAAAACCTTTTTAAGGATTGGAATGTGGAAACTACGGACGCAAACGGTCACTCTGGTGGCCTCCTCACAGCTTGGAGCCTGGAATTAAAGCTTCTCTCCCCTGTTGTTTTCACCTCGGCTCTCAAAACAGAATTTGAAATTCCGGAGCTAAACCAGCAGTTCTCCTTTCTCAATGTCTATGGTCCTTTCCATGATCGCAAATCTTTTTGGGAAAATCTAAGTCTTTCTGGAGTTTTGAACTCACACAAGCTCATTCTTGTCAGCGACCTCAACCTAACCCTAGGAACGAGAGAATTTTGGGGCAAGAATGCCCGTCCGGACTCACTAACCCCTTTCTTCCTCAATCTGTTCGAAGAGAAAAACCTGATTGATGTTCGGCCGGTTAAAATCACTCCAACTTGGAGAAACAATAGAGGAGGAGATCAAGCTATCTCCAAATGACTGGACAGATTCCTTATGTCTTAAGACCTGTTCCAGCTAAGGCTTATTTTTCGTTCCTCTGTGGAAGTAGGAGGGTCCTTTGATCACAGGCCAATCTCTCTGTCTATCACCGTGCCGAAAAAAAAGCCCCCCGCCCCTTACAGGTTCAACCCCTCATGGTTAGAGCACAAAGACTTCTGCAAACTGGTGAAGGACAATTGGTGTCCTTTAACTTGCTCGTCGAATACCTCTTTTATGAAACAGTTTGACCTCAATTTATCTCGAATCAAGACTCTCGCCAAAGCTTGGGGTAAGGAACATGAGGAAAACGATCGACGAGACCTAAAGGAAATTGAACTCAAAATCAAAGAATTGAACATTTTGATACCCAACGGAATTTTCTCCAATGAGCAATTGATAACCCTGAAAACGTTAGAAAGAAAAAAGGCTTCATTACTGGAAAAAGAAGAAGCACTGTGGAGATTGAAGAGCAGATCCCTTTGGATTAAGGAGGGTGACAAAAACACAAAATTCTTTCACCACTTTGCAGTGCATAGAAAGAATACAAACACCATTCTGGAAGTCAAGGACGATCAAGGAAATCTTGCTAAGTCTTTTCTGGAGAAGACTAAGGCAGTTGAAGCCCACTTCAAGGCAAGGTTCACGGCCCCCCCAGGATGCCCAATAGAAGAAATTCTAGAGGTAATTAATCTCTTCCCCACCCTTATTTCAAATGAAATGAAATTTGACTTAGAAGAAGAAGTAAAAGAGGAAGAAATCCACACAATTCTTCACTCCTTTCATAAAGGGAAGAGCCCTGGGCCAGATGGCTTCACCGTAGAATTTTTCCTGGGGTTTTACGACCTACTGAAGGAGGACATACTTAAGGTCATCCGAGAATCTCAGGGCTCGGGAAAATTTTTGGGTACCTTTAACTCTACCTTCATTACCTTGATCCCCAAAAAACAAAAAGGGGAAACCTTTGAAGATTACAGACCCATAGCATGCTGTAACATGATCTACAAAATAATCTCCAAGGTCATAGCTCAGAGACTCAAACCGGTTCTTAGCAAGATAATCACAGAAGAACAATTTGGCTTCCTCTTTAACTGACAAATTCATGATGCAGTGTCCATAGCTCAGGAAGTTTTCCACTCCATCAAAAAAGAAAAATTACCAGCCATGGATTTAAAACTAGATCTCTCCAAGGCCTATGATTGAGTAAATTGGACATTCCTCCGGCTTCTTCTAATACAGATAGGAATGCCTCTACCTATGGTTGATTGGATAATGGGATGCATACATTCGACTTCCTACATTGTTTTGATAAACGGTTCCCCCTCTCCATTCTTTCGCCCAACACAAGGCATACGGCAGGGTTGCCCCCTATCGCCTTTCCTTTTTCTGCTTGTAGTCGATGCCCTGAGTCGGCTGCTACAAAAAGCTAGTTCAGAGGGGAACTTAAAGGGAATCAGTCTTTCTAACTCGGTCACTCTGACTCACACCTTATTTGTAGATGATGTTCTACTTTTCGGAGAAGGCACCCTGGGCAATTTCTCTACCATTACAAATATATTAGACCTCTACAAGAAAGCAACAGGCATGGTAATCAACACAGAAAAATCCAAGCTAGACTACAACAATCTCTCAGAAAATGTAAAAGAATCTTTAGCTCATGCCTCGCCCTTTCCCCTAACCCCTCTCTCTGAGGGTCTGAAATATCTAGGGTTCTCCCTCAAACCCAATGCATACGCCTTCCAAGACTGGCTGTGGTTATACAAAAAAATTGAAGATAGGATATCTTTTTGGGCAAATCCTTTTCTTTATAGAGGAGAAAGGTTAATACTATTGAAAGAGGTCCTCCAAAGCATCCCAGTATACTATGCCTCGATAGCTTATATTCCAAAAGGGATCCTAGTCAAAATCAGGAAGAAATGCTTCTCCTTTCTATGGACAGCCAACAAACAAGGAGAGGGAATCCCATTGGTCAAATGAACAACCATTTCCAAACCTAAGTCTTTGGGTGGGGGGGGTGTCAAAAACCCTGATCTCTTCTGCAAAGCTTTAGCGACAAAAACTCTATGGAGATTAGCAGAATCTCCCAATTCGCTATGGGGAAGATCCTTACTCTCCAAATATTGTCATCCTATCACTATCATGGAATGGTTCAAGAAACCTTCCAAAATCTTCAAGAACTGTTCTATAGGTTGGAAGGCTATGGTACTAGCTTTCCCACTAATAGGGAATTGGGTAGCCTGGAGAATAGGAGATGGTCGATCTGTGAGGATTGGAGAAGACCCCTGCGTCGGGGCAGGTGAACACTACAGATTGTCAGATGAACTCCTAAGAGACCTGCAATCCAAGAACATTTACACACTGGACAATGCATACGACCAATTGAACAAAAGATGTAGAGATGGTTGGAAACTAGCCACTCAACTGGGCCTGGAAGGAGATAAGGAAGTAGAGTGGACCCGTTACATAACCCTTCTAAACAAATATTTCATCCACCTAAGAGAAGGTGAGCCAGACAAGTTAGTCTGGACCAATAACAACAAAGATGGTTCATTCTCTGTGAAAATTAGTTATGAAGCAGCTGCAGATACTGTGGTAAGGGAGGATCTACGACCATGGTGGAAAAAAATTTGGAAAATATCGGCCCCCTAAAATGCATCATCACTCTCTGGTTGGCTTTAAACAATAAACTGCTCACCTGGGACAATCTGCAGAAAAGATGGTTTCAAGGACCTAGGATATGTGTCCTGTGCAATGTGGATGAGGACTCTTATCTCACATATTTTCTGTCATTGCACATATGTAGATTACGTTTGGAGGACTTCTACCGAGAACCTCAACTGTGCATCTCAACTACATCAAAGCTCAGTGGAAAAAAATGTTCTTGAATGGTGGAACGACCATAGGGTACGTATGTTCCAAGCCTTTCCTGCCCTTTTCATTTTTACTATTTGGGAAGCAAGAAACAAGATGATTTTTCAAGGCATCTTCATTCCACCAGACATCTCTGTAATGATTCTGTTGCAGAAAACAAGTGAACACAAAACTTTACCTTCAGACAAACCTCCAAGAGTTATTTCCCACCCTTCCATCAACAAAGATATACCTTGGGCATTCTTTGATGGAGCCAGTCAAGGCTCCCCCTCACTAGGGGGCGCTGGAGGCATTATACACTTCTCAATCAACTAGAAGTGGCATATTAAATTTGCACCAAGACATGCTTCCAATAGCAAGGCGGAACTAGCGGCGTTATGGGCTACTCTGATGGTTGCATCCGAAAACCAGGTGAAGCAGATACAACTATTCGAAGACTCTAAAATAACTATTGACTAGGCAAATGAAAAAATCCAAATAAATGCACCGCATCTGCAGCACCTCCTACATGCAATCAGAGTTCTTATTTCAAATTTTGAACAGATCCAGTTTTCACATGTTTATCGGGAATTAAACTCAGAAGCTGATTAACTGTCAAAACTGGCGCTTGCCTTACCGCCTGGGAGATTAGAGATAGCAGGTTTTACAAACAATCAACCAGATTTCAACTAGCTGATGAATTTTTAGTATGTGACAGTGAAAAACATTGGGAAAGACTGACTTTTTGAGCAGTTTAGTGTGATTCTACTTTTGTAGCCTATAAGGCAAACAGACTTATGAACTTATGATCAGTGCTGTAATCTTTTTATATATATAATGAAGTCCCAAGAGGCCAGTCCACGATCACTTTTTATTTAAAGTGATGGATATTTTCCTATTGGAAAATATATATATATATATAAACAAAAATAATAAAAAATGAAATTTAAATATTAACTAGTATGAGAAAGATTAAAAAAAATTCATAAATGTAAATAATATACCTCCAGATCTAATAAAATAGTTATATCTTGGACAAATGAAAACCTTTTTAGGTGAAATGAAAAGTGTTTCCAATTGAAAGTAGAGCTCTAAAATGCAATGAAATAGCTCCATCAACCTATAATGCACAAAAACACTAGAATCTAGAAATCCCTTGATGAATGCAGCTATATAGGTTCAAGATCTCGATCAACAACAAGAGTGCTTCTTCATGTCTTCTTCATAAGTGCTCTCATACCATGTTCAACTAAAATAGGGTATTTCCACATAGATTAAACACCTTAAACAACCACTCACACAAACATATCAAAGATTGACACACCAATGTTTTATGTGGTTAAAACCCTCAAAGAGGGAAACAGTCCACGGCCCCAACCAACATAGCCACTTGAGGCAATATGTTTATGCAAAAGAAAAATATTTTACACATGAACTTCTCACAATTGATCATCAGCAAATGATCCTCCATGCCCTTTACATAGAGATCATGGATCAATTGGGTTCTAAGCCATAAATCAATATAGTCATTAAGATCGAGGAAAAGATGAATTGTTGGATCACTTTATGTCTAGAACATATCATGACCGTCAAATTACATAAGTACAAGTGCATACTAAAAAAACACACTTTACCTAAAAATGCATTAGACCAAGTTGATCTTAATTAACTCTTAAGTGTCTAAATATCCTAACAATATTTGTATCAAAGTAGGTTTACTTGGGTGTTTGGAGGTTTGAGCACAATCTATGTTTACTTAACTTACGAAATCCAAATATGTGGAAAATATGAATGCATTGATCCAAAGGTTGACACAAGAAGGGTTCAAAATTAACTGCAATCCTCATAAATGGAAGAGGGTCATTGAGAAGGACCGATAAATAAAGGAAAAATAATATTTTTGAGGTTGGGGGGATCAAGTAACCACTATTTCAAGTAGCATGGCCTTCCTCTTGGCCTCTCTTGAGAAGAAAATCAACATCTTTTTGGAGAAACCTTAATATCATGAGAAACAATAATATCACGAGGAGACAAGGAAAGAGACAGAAGAAACCAAGCATGAAAAAGGGGACTCCAATAACCAATCTTCTCAGGACCTATTTAAAGTGGAATTAAAAGTCGAGATCAAGCCTTGTGAAGCTGAGGTAGATGCACTTAAGTTGAATCATTGGTTGCAACAATCGAAGGTCTATCTTAGTGTGCATAATGTGCAAGAGGAACATAATCTAGATTTTCCACACTAAATCTAGAATACCATACATAGACTTGGCCGGAGAGCCACATCAAGGCACTTAGGCTCTAGGGAGAACCACCAATAACTAAGTGGGACATATTTAAGGAACACAATAAGTCCCAATTTTACTTTAGCATTTTTTAAGAGAATGAGAGGATTCAATACCAATATTAACCACAAAGGTAAGAGAAAGTGTACAAGGGTACACTACAAAGTTTCAAAAGCAAGCCATTTAGTTGGGGATATATCCTTGGGACCAAAATTTGGTCATAAAGTACCTTGGTGGTCTTCCCAATCAAATAAGAAGGCAAGTTATGTTATTCAATCCCAAGACCATTGATGATTCCTAAGTCTAATACATTGAATTTGACAAGAAATGGTGATGACCAAATGGTTTGATGCAATCAAACAAGCATGGAGCTTCCATTAAGGGAGATAAGAAAAAGGGAAAAGGGAAAAATAAAAATACTATTGAGCACTACACATGTGTATAAGGAACCTAGTAAACATTGTGACCATTGCAACATTGATGGTAACATCAAAGAAAAATGTTGAAATCCATTTAGACTTGAATCCTCCAAGTCACAAGTTGGAGAAATCCAAGAATAAGAATCTTCTGATGGAAATGGTAAGGGAGATAGAAAACAACTCAAATATCGATGAAAATATTACATGCACAACATTGCAGAAGGAGGTGAAACTACGTAGCCTCCATCATAAAGTGGAGAAGAACATGGCAAAGTTATTCCATATCAAGATTCTAATCAAGAAGAATAAGGTAAATTCTTTATTTGGCTTTGGTTCACAAGAAAACCTCATTACAACTAAGACTTGATAAGTAAGTCTTGTTTGTGGAAATGGTATCAACACACCCAGCATATCAATGCTTTGTGAGGATCGATCAAAGGAAAGATCAAAGAAAGGTCAGGAAACAACCCACCCATGTGTTTATAACGCCATAATGAATCAAGTTCATAATTAATAATACTTCATTTTATTATACAAACTTGAATATCAAAATACAAAAAGGATTAAGATTACAAATTAGACACTCTTTGTATGATATATGCATTTAGTGTTGCTTGAAATATAAGAATGATAATCCCTCATATATCTATGTGTTTACCGCTAAACACATTAACTGCATTATGATTTACCTTGATTAATGAATTGAATTTGTATTGCACCTTTAATGTGTTAATTATTGATTGTGATGCAAATTCAGGTTAATGACCAATGAGATTGGTTTATTTCCTTTGCAATTAAATCAAATAAAGAAAGTTAGCCATTATTTAGTCCGCTTGTACTAAGCCTAATCACGCAATTGGCATAAGAGATTAATAACATTTTGATAACTGGAAAATTGAAAGAACATACGTATAATAAAATCTCTTTCCCAAATTTATTTACTCGTTCAAGAAACCAAGACTATTAACAACCCACCAAGGATATTAACAAGAATATTAACAACCCATATTAAGTCCTTAAAGCATGAATGCAGATTGCTTTAGTTCTTTTGAATCTTTTGTTTTTTAATATACAATTTTCGTTTATATGAAAGATAAAGAAAGTGAACCCTAAAACTTAAGAGAGACTTAAAGAATGTGTTTTAGTAGTGTACTTGTTTTGTTTGTTTGAGCTTAACTAAGTGAAAGAAATAATAACAAAGGGAGAAATCTAGAAAGTAAAAGAAGTAAAAACATGGTAAAAAGATATGAGTGAATGTAGGAAATAAATGGCCAATGCATGAAATCAAGAAAGAAAATTTACTTTGGAAATTTGCAGTACTTAGGTCACAATTTGTTTTTAACTAAACTAACTGAGTTGTCACCCTCCATGTGTATGTCCTCTATGAGATTTAACAATTTCTAGTGTTGAAGCTTAGTTATAAATTATGTCTTTGAGAGGGGTTTCTTGTATAATTTGAGATGGTGTCCATTTTCCAAGAGTGGTAGTCTTTCCTCTTTAATAGTAATCAGTCTAATTGCTTCGTTGTTGAATATTTTTTTCTAATTCGTATGTCCCTAGCCATCTAATACAAATTGTGCCTTTGAAATTGTGAAATCTAGAATCATATAGAAGCGTCCTGCAATCACCAAGTTCGAATGATTTATCCTTTATATGGTGATCGTGTCATTGAGTGCGTTGTTGATACAGAGTTTTTGTGTGTTGCAATGCTTTCTAATGAACTTGTCTAAAAGGTTTAATTGGGATAGACGATCTTGTTGAGCGGCATAAATTTCTATGCCCAATTCAACTATCGTTATCAGAGTTTTGATCTCAAATTGGATGGGTAAGAGCACCATCTTGTTGTATACAAGTTCATATGGTGTAAACCTGGTGGTGGTTTTCCATGAGGTTCTATGTGCCCATACAAATTTTATGAGTCCGTTAGACTAATCTTTGCGGTGGTACTACACAGCTTTGGTTAAAATCCTCTCAATTTCTCTATTGGTGACTTCCACTTGCAAGTTAGCCTATGGATGGTATGGTGTAGTATTTTTATGCTTGATTTTGTAGATGTTCATTGTTCAATAGATTTGTGACTAAATTGGTAGTGAACTATGCCCCTTGGTCTAAGACAATTTCTCTTGGCACTTCATACCTAATGAATATTGTTGTAGAGAAATTCCGCTACCCTCTTTTCATGGATATTTTTCAAAGGTTGGACTTAAACCCACTTAGTCAGGTAGTTCATGCATACAAGTATGTATTTGAACTTGTTGGAAGGCAAGTTGATTGATTCAACAAAGACGATTCCCCATTCTTCGAAAGGTTCCATAGAGATTTGTGACTGTAATGGCATTTCCTCAAATTTGGTAGGTCATCCTATGCACTGGAAATCATCATAGCAGCAGACGTTTTCCTTGGTGTCTTTGTGGAGAGTAGGCCAGTAATATCTAGTAGAGTTTATTTTCCTAGTTGTTCTTTCTACAGCAAAATGGCCTCCACAAGGTTCATTGTGGTAGGATTTAAGTATTTCATATGCCTGACCTTCACGAATGCAGCATTGAATAATTTGTTCAGTTCTTAGATTGAATAAGTATCATTGATCCAAGAGAAGAGCCACTTTTTCTTATGAGTGCACACTTTTCTTTATGTGTAAAGTGTTGTGGTAACTCCTCCAATGCCAAATAGTAGGAAATGTTTGCATGCCATGGAGTGGCTACAAATATTGTGAAAAGGTGTTCATTGGGAATAGATTCATTCATGGGTTCATCCAAGTCATCCACGAGTTCATTCTCAAAATCTTGCATCGATTTGGATAAGAAATTTTCAACCACATTCTCTCGACCAAGCTTATCAAGTATAGTCACATTGAACTCTTGAAGCAATAATAACCATCTAGTGATCCTACAGTTTAGATTTGGCTTGTTCATGAGATATATAATAGCAAATTGGTCTGTATGAACAATCAATTCATAGTCGGTTACATAGTGACAAAATTTATTCAAGGCATATTGTAATTCCCCGATGGTAAGCCCATGACATATGTGATGATGTTATTGTTATTATTGTGGTGCTAGGTGCCTGGACTATGGACTATGGACATTATTATTATTATTTTCTTTTAATTAAATGACTAGCTCAACATGGAAAACTAACTTGGTTGGGGGGTCATGGGTTCCACATGTGAGGGGGTTGGGGTTAGGATTTGTTGCTCTCCCTAACATTGTTTTGTGTTTCCTATTTTTTTTTATTGGACTATGGAGGTCCTAGTACACCTTATTAATGCTTTACATGCATTAATGTGCCTTCACTTGAGATAATATTCCTATCTTGGTGTTAATGGGACCCACTCTCTCATCTCTCTTACCTTATGTGCCCTCTTTGACTAAATTTGTTAGCCATGCACTTGATTTTTGTAAACCTCACACTAAATTGAGTTATCCTTAGTCAGTTGGAGTGATTTTGAGTCAATTTGAGTTATCTTTAGTGAATTTGAGTAAATCTAGGTCAATTCGAATTATTCTCCAGTTAAATTGAGTAATTTTGGGTAATTTGAATTATTCTCCAGTGAAAATTGAGTAATTTTGGATCAATTTGAGTTGTCTCCAGTTAAATTACGTAATTTTGGGTAATTTGAGTTATTCTCTAGTTAAATTGAGTAATTTTGGGTAATCTGAATTATTCTCCTGTTAAATTGAGTAATTTTGGTTAATTCGAATTACTATCCAGTTAAATTGAGTAATTTTGGGTAGTTTGAGTTATTCTCTAGTTAAATTGAGTAATTTTGGGTAATCCGAACTATTCTCCAGTTAAATTGAGTAATTTTGGGTAATCCGAACTATTCTCCAGTTAAATTGAGTAATTTTGGGTCAATTTGAGTTGTCTCTGGTTAAATTGAGTAATTTTGGTTCAATTGAGTTATCATCAGTTAGTTAGACTGATGAAATTTGAGTACCACTCTTGGAATTCAAGTTGTCTCCAGTAACTCCAGTAATTCGGAGTAAATTTTGATGAATTCGAGTCAGTCTTGGTAGATTCGAGTTTCTCTCACTGTATCTAGTGAATTCAAGTCATTCTAGTTGGATTCGAGTTGGTCTCATCAGAACTCGAATGGTCATCCAGTGAACTAGTGAAGCTCTTAGTAAGTTTGAGTCACTTGTCAATAAACCTGATTCGGTCTCTTAGAGGGGATTCGAATTAGCTTACAATCATTCAAATTGGTCTCTAAAGATCATTATTGTATTTTCAGAGTTTCTCTGTCAAGCATTCGAATGCCTCTTAATGGATTCAAATGGTCCTTTTTGCACATAGTTGTCATACACTTTTGTTTGCAGGAAAACTTGGAGACCAGTGAGGGTGATTGAACAAGGATCTATTCCAATGAAGAGACAGGTGAGATTTGATATTAAACATAGAAATACCTCAAGACCATTACTTTTCTCCATCTTGATCCTGCACATAAATCCTGATGGTGAATGGTGACATCCTGAGGGACCTAGGTGGTGAAGGGATTTCTGTTGCACCTGGTAGTGAGGTGGAGGAGAAAGTAATTGGTGAGGGATTGTGTTGGTTTCCTTAGGTTTTGGCCTAAATATTGTTGTTAAGATATGATTTTGAGAGTTACCTAGCATGTGGATCCATGGCATTAGCTTGGGGGTGACATGTTCAAGTATTTGACTTGATTGCATCTAAGGTTGGGTGGAACATTGTCCTATTGAAGCTAGTTGCGCCTTTCAGAGATAAGTATTTATTTGGAAAATATTTATTGTGTTTTTATGTTGCATATGTTCCCATGGAGGCTGGGTTTATCTCTTATATTTTATGTTGCATATTTGATTATATTCTTACGTTATTGGTTGAATTAATAGTGTTAAATTGGCAGTCATAGGGCAGATTTGTTTATGTGCAATTATTGCAGCTAGTAGATGCTATTTGGTTTATGTTTTGTGGAAGCCAGTAGATATGGTGGTTATGTTAATTATATGTCTATAGATGACATCTTCTAGATATGATATATTATGGGTTTAATGGATGTGGATTAATGTCGTAAATATGGTGTATTATGGTATTATAATTCTCCTTTATTGGAATATCGTAATGTTGATTTCCTTATTGTTGTAAGGCTGAATTTTATTAACATATGTAGATCTAAATTTATTATTGGTTAAATGGCGACGGGAGGCTGCCCATAGATGTGATGATGATATTAAATTTACATATGAAAGGATTAATTATACCTAGTTGCATTCATGTTACAATTAGCCTGCATGCGGCATGTACATTCGAGGAAAAGTTTGCATCGGAAGCGTCGTCTTCCTTTAATGGATGATTGTTTTACTTTATTTGGAATGTCAGCATAGCATTAATTAAACCTTATTCTGATGTGTATTCACTCGAATCAACCTTTTCTCATTAGAATCCTGATGTATCTGACCTCGGTGGTGTGACTTGGGGTGTTAGTACACTACAATATACTATTGCTAAGAATTCATTTTCCATGACAGTGTAATTTAACTCTGCACTTGCAAGATTTTTACTGATGTAGTATATTGCATACATGACTGTATTCTCTTTTTGTCCTAATACTATCCCAATGCATCTATTAGATGCGTCAATGTGTATGTGGAATGGAAATCCCCGGTTGGGCCCACATAGGACAGGAAAAATGGTCAGCTTCTCCTTAAGTTACTCAAAAGCATGCTGGCAAGGTGGGGTCCACGGGAATTATGCGTATTTAGAGACCAGGGTAAATAAATGGGCATAAATATTGCTAAATTCTTTGATAAACCTTCTATAGTAATCGACACGTCCCAAGAAACTCCTAACATATTTCTATTTTTGGGGTGTACTAAGTTGATTGATGATGTTGATTTTTACAGGGTCAACTTGAATTCCCCTTGGTGAAATGTGGTGCCCCAAAACAATGCCTTGGTTCATCATCATAAAACAGTTCTCACTACTTAAGGAAAGTCTGGAATCTATGCAGTGTTTAAGGACTTTTTCAAATTTGGTTAAGGATTCCTCAAAGGTGTTACATAATTTGTGAAACCATCCATAAAAAATTCGACACTGTCTGGAATTAAGTCTGAAAAAATGTTGAGTATAGCCCATTGGAAGGTTCCAAGTGCATTGCATAAAACAAAGCGAAGGACTCTATAGGAAAAGGTTCCCCAAGTGCACATGAACGTTGTCTTATCCTAATATTTCAGGGCTATTTGCATCTATTTGTACCAGTTGAACCCGTCCAGGAAAGAAAAATACTACTTCTCAGCTAGGGAATCTAGAACCTAGTCTATGAAAGGGAGTGGAAAACAGTCTTTCCTTGTAGCTTGGTTTAACCCTCTGTAGTCTACATAGATACTCCATTTTCCCCCATTTTTTGGCACGATGACTAAGGGTGATACCCACTCACTATCGAATATAGGGTAAATGAATCATGTTGTCAACAATTTCTGCAAGTCGACCTTGATAATATCCTTGAGCACAGGGTTCATCCTTCTTTGGGGTTGATGGACTAGGTGGAATCCATCTTGGATGTAAATGTGATGCACATAGGTCCCTGGAGGGATCCCGTCCATATATATGTAATCCCGGGTGGAGGATGCAGTATTCTATGTCATCAGTTTTATCATTTTTTATTGTTGGTCTAGCTGTAGTTGCATATTGATATTAAGGAATCTCCCAGGCAAGGATTCAATTGTTATGGATTTAGGATCCTTTGTTTCAGCCACATAGCAATAATTTAGGTACCTAAGAGGGGATTGGTTGACCATACTTGAATAAACACTATGGATGTCTCTTTCATACGCATAGAACTATCCTCCTCTATTGTGGAATCATCAAGATCTGTTATTTGGACAATTGAAGGATGGTCGAACTACATATTGTCATCCTCCATTGTAGAATCGCCAAGTTCTCTAATATGGATGGTCGATGGGTACATGTTCTGCATAAATTTTAGGATTAATATATCCTCTAATGGCTCCTTCAAAGTAAAATATTGTTCGATGGTGAGAACTGGTTTAATTGGATCATCGTAATAATCACTACCCTCTTCTTAGGGAATCCATAAGGAGTCAGTTAGGTCTATCACAGATTTTGTTGGTGGATAAAGTGTTAGATTTTTTATATAAATACCTTGGATGGTGGTAATGTTCCCAAACTAACATCCAATGTAGGCGTCAATTTTTTCCATCCAAGGCCTTCTTAGGTTAAGGGGGCAACCTCCGAGATTGGATTTGGTGTTCAGGATCATGAATTCAATGGGGTATTCTCAAGAATTGACTATGACTATTATGTCTTCCAACATCCATTTTGGTTTGACAATTGATATATCATCCATTTGGAGCAATGTGGGAGTTTGGCGCAACACACTTTCCCTTCTTAGGGTCTCCATGACCTCCTTTGTCATGATGTTTATTGTTTCTCCAAAGTCCACTAGCATTTTTTGAATGGGTGTTCTACCAATATGTACTATTAGGATGGGGCTACCTAGATCATGATATTTAGGATCGGTTATCCATCTTGACATCAAATCGGCCAATCACCCTATCACATGGATGGTAGGAGGATCTTGTTTCTTTATCCCTGGTTTCCTCAGGCGTATCTACTTGATGTTTTAGCATAGATTGGGACATATTTTAAGGCCTATAATAATGGAACTTTGATGTAGACATGTCTCAACTCTTTGACAATATCAAAAACTGGTTGGGATGGTTGCTTAACTTGGTTGAGTCTTTCTAGAAATTGGGGTATGACTAGGGACTTATGTTGAGTGGATTCCCAATGTTTTTCCTACTCCCCATCAATTTCCTCAATGGTAGATTTTTCTTCCTTGGTTTGTTCCAATAAAGGTGGCGCAACCAAGGTTTTTCCCGATCGAAGATGGGTCATTTGGAATTCTAATGCAGAGAGTGTGTAATTTGGGTATTTGGTGACCTCACTTGCACACTTAGGTTAGTTTGGTTAGTCAACTTTATTGTTTTGATTTGGAGTAGGTTGCGCTAGAAAGGAGGGTCTAGTCGTCATTTGATTCATGGGGTGAGGAGGAGGTAGAGAGAGTTGATTATGTGGAAAGGTTTCCTTTTAGAGGTCCTATAAGATTGATGTTGGCCCGACCATGATGCCCCTTGATGGAAATGTGGTTGTTGGTCGTAAGGTATTTGTTGAGGCTAGGGATTAGGGGGTGATGGTTTTTAGTATTGTTGATTAACCAGGTATTGAGGTGGGTACCAAGGAGGTGAAATATATATTTTTTTCCAAAAATAATTTTGGTTTTGCGGGTTCAAATTCATACTCGGTAATTGAGGTGTTGGCTGCTCGAATATTGATGAAGAAAAATTGTTCCATGTTCTGGTCTGAGCTTTCTTATGGTATCTTCAAACCGGGTAATTAGGGACAATTATTGGTGTTTGTTGATGCCCAATTTTGTCATCATTTTTTGTCATTAAATGTGCTCTGTTGGCATTATTTTCACTATTTTTTATATGATAAGTCATACTTCTTGCCATTCAGACCACCATTTGAACTCATGTATGAATACATTTAAATATTTCATAAATCTTAAGTGATTATCATTATTTTGTGGATTATTAACGTTAATTTAACATTTCTCGACCTGGTTGGCACATAGACTTCATTCTCCAGGCTATGGATTTCAAACGCACGTTCACGTCCAAGTCGCCCAGTCGCATTCAAACCATCGTTTAGCCCTCCGTTCACACCTACGGATTCGTTTGTTGGAATATTCTGGGGCACTAAAAGAAAAAACCGTGACATGGGTTCTGTTGGCGACGTGTCCCTCATGGTTCATGAGCCTTCGTTCTAGAAGATCTGTGTTCCTAGTCACCCAGCCTGACAACGCATCAATTGCCCACGTCAAAGAGAATCAACGCACCAACTGCTCACATGAAGAGAACCAACATGCACGGACTGTGGGAGACGGCCTGTGTGTTGTCATGAGCCATTTCTGTAGCCATTAAGACCTCCTATTTTTGGAGAGGTCGACCACTGAAAGGGTCGACCTTCTCTCCCATCGTAAAAACTATATAAAGACGTCTCAGGTTGAGAAACGAGTTAGTCAGTTAGGAGAATAGGCGTAGAGCTAGAGAAAACGCTATGCAGCTTTTGATTCAGTTAATAGAAAGTCTCTGATGTTAGTTGTTGATGATTAAATTCATGTTCTGTTGGTGATTGATCTGAGTTAGACAATCCCTGAGTGCTGAGAAGGGCCCCTCAACAACCAGAGGTTTTTCATTTTGTATATTTTGTTATTTATTTTCTGCAGATAAGTAGCTTTCATTTTCAGTATTTAATTCAGTTTTCCTGTAAATGGTGTTGTTTTGTTTCCTGTAATATATTTCTTGTTGTTAATACAATTTACATTTTCAGAACTTAAAGGACCGGTCACACATAGTTTCTTTCAGCTTGCCTTTTAGCTTTCCATTGTAATTAGATAGAATTTCATTTGAGTATTTCAAACTTTAGTTTGTAATTAGATTTAGTTCTGTTGATGTTACCGTAGTTGTAGATTAGCTTGATTTACCTTTTAGCTCTGTTTTATTATGCAATAGAAACAATTTCTTTTCTTAGATATAGATTAGTGTAGTTGCTTCTCATTATTTCAACTTTAAATAGTTTATTTACTACTTTGCTTGCACTGTAGATTAACATGCATAAACCAGTTGGCGTTAGAACCATTTAGTTTGCTTATTTTCATAGTTTACATCATTTTCTGTCATCCGGACTGTCTTTCAGACTATCATCCAGACCTTAATATTTTCTGTCTTGTTTTTATGCTTGTTTAAAGTTCAGTTTTTCAGGTTTTCAAATTGTATTATTTCTTATAGTTAACCAGCAGTTGTATATGTAATTAGGACCTTGTTTTGAACTGCATAGAGTAATCAAGTTTCATATCCATTCTTAGTTCTTGTTCATTTCCTTAACTTTGCCTTGGCTTACCTTTCAGATTATGTTTCTATAATTGATCTCTTATCTTTGATTTCTTAACTTGTTACTACTCTAGAACTCGTCAATTTCATTCTTAGCTCATATTACTTCATCTTTGTCAAGGTTGATTTTGGATTCAAACTTGGTAATTTCATTTTCAAAAGAACATTAATTTTTCATGGTTTTTAGTTTAAGCATAGGATATACTCTTCTCATTTACATAGTTAATGAAGATATTCATGGATAGGATTTGATTCAGAAATAAAATAAATTTATTAAGTTTTCTACTTGCTTCTAGATCGAACTTATTTCCAAGTCATTTGCATATGCTAAGATTTCCTTAAAACTTGTGTTGGTAATTATATTTCATGCTTCACCGCTGTAGGATAGCATAGATGTTTGCATGCCTTCGATTTCAAAGTAATCATTAGGAGTACATGTTCTTGGTTTCTTGTCAATAGTTTGATTATTAATAGCATCTCACTTCGAATCAATTTTAAATAGCATAACTAGAGTTTTTCACATGTCATTTGCCTATGGATAAAGAATAGATTACAATGTTTAAGATTAATTGCAATTGGTCACATTTTAGCTTGCATCTCTTTGTAGAAGTTAAACTAGATTTACTTCCGTTTTGTTTCCTTGTAACATTTGAAAGTCATTTCGATACATTTTCTCCACAACTCTAAGATTACCAACCCTGGTCGATAATTAAATATTTGGTGATTCATTAAGACAATAATACACCCAACAGTGTCATTCTTCTCTGTGAAAATGTTGCAGATGATTTCAACAGCAACGAGTGGACATTCATTCCAAGGGTGTTTCCTTCATAATTTTGGGAAGAATATAGCTAAATATTTTTCCATCTCCTCTTGCTTTTGCTTAAATGCATAATATCCAGTTGTAAGGATAGTGACTACAGTATGTTCGTTTTCATGTATTCGATCATATTTCCAATTTATGCCTTCATGATTCCTACAGTGGTGGCCTTTGTGGCTAGGGAGCCGGAGGTCATGCAACCTCGTCCCTTCCTCATATTGGCTCTTGAGTAATTCTTAAACAATTATTTTACCTCATTGTATTTGAATTGATAGATATCCCCAACAGCTATCAAATTCAGGTGATGTATAAAGATCAGTTGCAGGGAAAGAAACAAGAAAAGGAAAACACATAATACACAGTGCTTGATGAAATCAAAGAAAAGGAAAATCCAAAGGTGTCAAAAAATGAAGAACAACAGCAGGTACCTCAAACTACTCCAAGTGTTATAAGATCTACCACGTTAAGTATATCCCCTAAACGATACTCTCCTTCATTGTATTATTTATTGATGACTGATTTCGGTGAACCAGAATGTTATGAAGAAGCAATGCAAGTGGAAACTAGAAAGAAGTGGGAGCAAGGAATGAATGAGGAGATGGACTCCTTGGTAAGAATCCATACTTGGGATTTGGTTCAATTTCTTGTAGGTAAAAGAGCATTGCAGAATAAATGGGTTTACAGGTCGAAGGAAGAAGATGGAGGCAAGAAGCGGTACAAGTCCAGACTTGTTGTAAAGGGGTTTGCACAAAAGAAAGGTATAGATTTTGATGAAATATTTTCTCTTGTTGTTAAAATGACTTAAATTAGAACTATTTTAAGTCTAATGGAGGTAGAATATTTGCATATTGAACCGATTAGATGTAAAAACATCCTTTCTCCATGGGTATTTGGAGGAAGAGATTTATATGCAATAGCTACAGGGGTATGAGGTCAAAGGGAAGGATAATTTAGTATGCAGGTTGAAGAAGAGATTGTATGGCCTAAAGCAAGATCCAAGGCAGTGGTATTTGAAATTTGATAGGTTTATGACAGAGCAAGGTTATAGTAGATGTCATTCTGACCACTGTGTTTATTTTAAAAGGCTAACTAATGGAAGATATATTATCTTGTTATTGTATGTGGATGACATGCTTGTTGCGGGGTCTAACAAGTAGGATATAAAAGTGCTCAAAAGTAAATTATCTAATTCATTTGCGATGAAGGATTTGAGTGCTGCAAAGCAAATCCTTGGTATGAGAATAACAAGAGAAAAGAAAAATCACAAATTGACATTATCTCAGGGTGAGTACATAGAAAAGGTGTTGGAGAGGTTTAGAATGCAGGATGCAAAACCAATTAGTACACATTTGGCTAGCCATTTCAAACTAAGTAAGGAGATGTGTCCCAAGACAAAGGAGGAAATAGAATACATGTCCAAGGTCCCTTATTCATCAGCAGTTGGTAGTATGATGTATGCAATGGTGTGCACAAGACCAGATATTGTACATGTAGTGTGAGTTGTGAGCAAGTATATGAACAATCCAGGTAAAGGACATTGGAAGGTAGTAAAGTGGATTCTCAGGTATTTGAGAGGCACTACTACTCATGCATTATGTTTTGGAGGTTCAGAAAATGTTCTAGAGGGATATGTTGATGCAGATATGGTAGGTGATAAAGATAGCAGGAGGAGCACCACGGGGTATGCTTTTACTGTCAGTGGAAACTACAAAAGGTTGTTTCACTTTCAACAATGGAAGCAGAGTATGTTGCTACTATAGAGGCTAGTAAAGAGATGATTTGGCTACAGAGGTTCATGGAGGAATTGGGTAAGAAGTGTGAGAATAGCAGGTTGTACAGTGATAGCCAGAGTGCCATTCATCTTGCAAATAACTCAGCCTTCCATCTAATACTAAACATATACCTATCAAGTACCATTTCATACAATCTGTTCTAGAAGATGAACTGTTGAAGTTGGAAAAGATACATACTAGCCAAAATCATGCAGACATGTTGACAAAGGTAGTAACTAGAGAGAAACTGAGTTCTTGCTCAGTTTCAATTGGTATTCAAATATGAAGGTGAAGATGAGAAATTTTCCAGGTCCAAGGTATGGATCATAGTCCAACAAATGTAGTAGCAGTGGAGTTGTTATGATTAGTATCCAAGTGGGAGATTGTTGGTTGTGGAGCCTGATTATCTTCCTGATTCAGAGATCTTGTTGTTCAATCGTATTTGTACCCCAATTTTACATGTTATGTGGGTAGACTGTATAGTCATCCCAGTGGGGGGGTGCGGGGGGACTTAGCTCCCCCACGAGGGTCCGTAGAAATTTGTATTGCCTTGTAAAATGATGTAATTTCATAGTCAATCTAAACCATTCATTAGATCTCAGATCTAATGGTAGAAGTCATGTTAGGGATTTTATCCCTAGAAGGCAACCATATTTATGTATGAGAGAAATGTATTGCAGTTGTAGAGTATTGTGCAAAAGGATCTTTGTGATTGTGTGAGAGAGTCTTTGAAAGAGTGAAGAGGAAGTTGCAACAGATGTGTTGTGGGTTGCATCCCTTCATTTTGTTGGATGGTATAATAAAAGGACTGGCAATTTCTCTGTGGACGTATCCCATATTGGGTGAACCACGTATATTGGTGTCTCTCTTGTATTGTGTTTATGTGTTTTATTTGTGCATCTTATTTTATGTTATTGTTCTGCAATCTTGTTTTTCTAACGTGCCAAATGTATAACCATCCAACAAATAGGCAACAAGAGACAAGCTCATTCACCCTCGATTTTAGGTTAGAGCTTGGGATTAACATTGGTATCCATCCATGCCTATATCTCAATGAGTTTGCAACCTTCCTTTCATTCTACGAGAAATAATCCCACATGCAAAGGGTTGAACAGTCCTTTAGTGTTTATATACAAGAATATTTGCACTCATGTTCAATGCATTGGAACCACTTTTGAGTTGGGATCCTCCACATGGGGCTTGGAATTTGCTTTAACTTGCGATTTGGGTAGTGATTGGACCATGGATATGCACTTAGTCTTTGGGTCATGGAGTGACTAAAATGGATGAGGTCGAGGGCTAATTTGTTTTGTTTGAAAGGAAAACATAATGTATTTTTTGTTTGAAAGGCCAACATAATGTGAAATGGAACTTAGGCTTGACTTGGGATTTGACTTGGTGTTGGTCGTGGAACTTGGGCTCAAGCATGTGGTGAAGAAAATAAGTGAGGCTCAAGGGTTTATATGAATATCATATAGCTCATCAATAATTTGCTCACTAAGAGAAAACATGTTACGGAGTGGGATTTGAAGTTAGGTGGGGAGGGTAACAACTTCCTATCAACCCCTTTAGATACACCCAGTTGATATATATACACACACATGTGTGTGTGTGTGTGCACGCACGCATGAGAGAGAGGGGGAGAGAGAGCAATGAAATACATGAGCCACAAAATTAAGCATTCGAAATACATGTGAGATAATGGTATTTTGTGGATTAGGAGAACAAAAACCCCAAGTATGGAGGCTTATAAGTGTAAAAATACCTTCTCTTTCACAACAAGGCATGTTGAACATAAATAAATCAAGGAATTCATTGTGCAATTATTGAATCCAATGAGGGATAAATACCACAGTGTCTTCCATTGAAATTGATATTATAAAGCATTACCTAGTTCAACTAACACGGGATATTTCTAAAATATTGAGCACCTTGAATAGCCACTCACACAAAAATATCACAGATCAACACACCAAGTTTTTATGTGGTTAAAACCTTCAAAGAGGGAAACAGTCCACAGGCCCAACCAAATAGTTGCCTGAGGCAATATTATTATGCAAAGGAAAAATCATTTTACAATGAGTTTCGCAGAGTCGATCATCAAGCAATTGACCCTCCATGCTCTTTAAATAGAGACAATGGACCAATCAGGTGCTAATCCATGGATCTGTGTCCATTAATATCGAGGTGATAATGAACCGTCGAATCAATCCATGTCTAGAACATATCATGATCACTAGATTACATATGTACAAATGCATACTAGTGCATACTAAAGAAACACACTTTACCTAAAGATACATTATACCAAGTTGATCTTAACTCCTAAGCGTCTTAATATCCTAACATCCCCCCTTATGAACGTCTTGGGATAGGATGAAGGATTGACAAAAGTGACACTATAGGAGAAGGAAGGAGGAATTAGAGCCTATCCCCCCTTAACGACAAATTCTTGAACTCTTAACATAGATCAAAGTTCAGAAAAAATTGCTTATGTAAGAGACTTTGTGAATATGTCTGCAACTTGATCATCTGCATGCAAAAGAGCACTTCGAGAACATGATAATGAACAATATTTCTGATGAAGTGCATATGTATCTCAATGTGTTTGTTGCATTGATGTTAAACTGGATCTTTGGTGAGCTTGATGGCACTTTGATTGTCGCACCAAAGGGTAGTCGGATGTTAGTGCATGAATCCAAATTCTAAAAGGATCCGTCGAAGCCACAAAGCATCCTAACTTACTTTAACTATGGCATGATACTATGTTATTGATAAAGAAAGAGCAAGAGGTTGTTGTTTCTTACAATCCCAAGTGACAGGTCCGTAACCAAAATTGAAAACATAACCTGTAGTAGACTTCTAATCATCAAGGTCTCCATCCCAATATGAATAAGTGAAACCAAACAAAAAAGATTCCTCCTTGAACTGTAATGAATCCCAAACTGAATTGTACCCTGGATATACCTAAGTATCATTTTTGTTGCTTGCTAATGGATTTCATGAGGCATTTGCATATATCGGGAAACAAGACCAACAACAAAGGAAATATCATGCCGAGTATGAGTCAATATAAGAGGCTACCAACTAGCTGATGATACAAGGTGGCATCTATTTCGAGTGAAGTGCAAGTGTCAGAAATTTTGACTCCAAACTGGAAGGGAGATAAGTTTGGTTTACAATAATCCATTTGAAAGAGATGAATATTTCCATAGGCATACTTAGACTAACAAATAAAAACTCCATCTTTGGTTTGCATGACTTGGAGGCCAAGAAAATAGTGCAAATTTCCTAAGTTTTCCATTTCAAAGGTCTTCTTAAGGCTATATTTCACATGGGTTAAAATTTTATGGTCACTACTAGTAACAATAAGGTCGTCAACATAAAGAACAAGGATGATGATATGGTCGCGTACTTTCTTGTTATAGACATTCGGGTCAGAATGGCATCTAGAAAAAGTAATGTCAAGGAGGAACCTGTCCATTTTGGCATACCAGGCCCAAGGAGATTGCTTAAGTCCATACAGGGATTCCTTAAGGCGATAGACAAGGCTAGAGTCATTCTGAACATATCCAAGAGGTTGTTCCATTTAAATTTATTCTTGCAAATCCCCAAGTAAGAAGGTGGACTTGACATCCAATTGATGGAACTCCCATTTATGTAAGGAGGTAAGGGAAAGAACAAGGTGGATGGAGTTCATTTTGGTGACAGGGACCGTAGGTTTCATTGTAGTCAATTCCTTGAACTTAGGAAAATCATTTGGAAACTAACCTTGCCTTCAATCTTTCAAAACTTCCATCTAATGCATACTTAGTTCTGTAGAACCATTTACATCTGACAATTTTTCTTCCTTCCAGAAGAGGTACAATATACCAAGTATCATTTGCAATTAAGGAACAATATTCTTCATTCATATTCATGTCCCGATCCGGATGGCCTGAAGCTTCTGCAAATATCTTTGGATCATGATTCTCTAAAACTTGAGCCAAAAGAGAAGTGGCTCATTGTAACTAAGAATGTGCTCGGAATTGATCTCTGGGATCACTAAGAAGATCACCAACAGCTTTAAATGTTGAATGGACCCATAAAGGAAGTGGTTGTGCTAGTGAAACTAGAGGAAATTGAGCAGTTGAGGTGGATTTTCATCCTCACTGTCATCATTAGAAGTTGGAGTAGGAACATTATCACGGAAATTGGGAGTAGAATATGGCACAAGCATCGAAGATGGATCACATGCCACAGATGGCAGATACGTTGAATTAGGATTGTAGGCCGAAATATTTTCATCAAATTTAACATCTCTTCTAATAATTATATGATGGGAATGTTGTTGAAGAAGTCTATAACCTTTGACATCTTCAAAATATCCAACAAATATGCACTTTTCACTTTTAGGCTGCAATGCTTTCCTTTTTTAACCAGGAATATGAGACCATGCTTCACTACCAAACACACAAAAGTGGTTGACATCTGGTTTAATGTTACTCCATGCTTCTTCTAGTGTGATATATTTTAAATCTCTAGTGGGAGTGCAATTAACTATGTAACTGGCACAATTAATGGCTTCATCCCAATATTGAAGACTTAATTGCTTAGCTTGGAGCATACAATTAGCCATTTCTTTTAATGTGTGATTCTTTCTCTCAACAACACCATTTTGTTATGGTGTATATGGAACTGTATGTTGCATTTGAATTCCCTGTTCAATGTGGTAAGCGATGAATTTGTTATTTACATATTCACCTCCATTATATGTTCTTCACTTGTGTATTTTATATCCATGTTATTTCTCTACAAGGACCTTGTAAGCCAAAAACTTGTCAAACACTTCACTCTTACGTTTTAAGAAATAAACCCAAGTGCATTTGGAGAAGTCATCAATGAAAGTTAAGAAATACTTGAAGCAAGAGAAAGAAGCAAAAGGAAGTGTACCACACAAATCACTATGAAAAAGCTACAAGGGGGATAAAGCATACCAAGAGGCACCTTTTTCAAAATTGTCTCGATGATGTTTACCGAGAACACATGCAAGACAAACACCATCTCTGCAAGAGACCGGAGGAGGACTAGTCACCATTTTCTGATTGCATAGTTGTTGCAACGAGTGATAGTTTGAATGAACAAATCACCCATGCCAAAGGTTGATCAATTCATCGCTATGAGAAATAAAAAAGGAAGGAAAAGGTGATGACCCAAATTTGTTGAATATGTACAACCTGGTAATATCATCAACAATTCTAGTAGCTAGGACATGCTTAGGATATTTGAAATCCTTGATTACAACTTAGTGAGGTGTAAACGTTACAGTCTTACCTTCACCAAAATGATTGATTTGATAGACTAACAACAAATTGCAGGAAAATCTTGGAACACATAATACATCATTGAATTGACCATCAACTACCTAAATTGTTCCATACCCTACAACATTAAGAGATCTATGATCACCAACAAATATTTGTTTGGTGTTACATTCATTTAGAGCAATAAAAATGGCTTTATCCTTAGCCATATGATAAGATGCTCCAGAATCAACGAGCCACTCATTAGAACAAGAGGAATATGATGCATTGAAGGAAATACTAGAAGCACAAAGTGCATGTCCATGAGTTGTAGAGTCATAAGATGAATCAAGCTTGATGTTGTGCTTCTTCATTGATGCTTCCAAGGCTTCCATCTTCTTGAAACAATTGGATGCCATAACATATTTCCTGCAAAAATTGCAAAGGCGCTTTGTTCCCTTGTCACTATTGGAAGGATGAGTTGGTTGAGTGCTTTGGGACCCTTGTTTTGATTATTATTGTGAATATGTTGCTTCTTGGTGTTCTTGGGTTTGTTAATTTTTTGCGCCACTAAGGATTTACTATATTTATCGGCATTGTTGATCACTCCAACATGTATGAGCTTATCTTGCATTCTAATCAAGGAAGCACAAAAAGATTCAAAAATGGGTTCTTTATAGTGAACACCCAGAGATTATTTCATGTAGTAAAAGGTAGATACAAAAACAAAATAGGCATGACCAAGCTTGAAAATAATATAAAAAATACATTGTGTGTCTTTCATTTTTATGTCGCATTCTTCAACTAAGAGTCTAAGGGTTTTGTACTTAGATAAATAGTCTTGAATGTAAGAGAAATCACTTGGATTTAATGTAACCGATTCGTTTTCAATATGGTGACCTCGAATCTCATTATGTTTACCAAACACAATTTCCAATTTATCCCAATCCATACATGGTCTATTAATTCCTTGAAGGTGGAATCGTAAATCAATAGAAATTGACGTCTCGATTAATTCATTGGATTCATCACATTTATTGACCCATTTTATTTTCTTATCATCATCAATGGATTTAGTTTATTTTCCCATGTTAATCCGATAAAGTCCAATACTTCATAGAACATCCTCCATATGGGATTTCCATGAGAAGTAGTTGGTACTGGTAATCATAATATCACATGGAGTGTCCATATTGTAATACACAAGAAATATGGCTTCTAAAACAGAAATTGATGGTATATATGCAAAGATCTCGAAAAAAATAGGTAGTTTCAAAAAAATGGCACTAAAAACGAACTTTGGATGCCAAAGTTATGCCCTTTTAAATAAAGACATAAAAAAGAGCCAAGAAGCCATGTGGAAGGCAACGGTGATCCACATGGTGATGGGAAAAAATACATTAAATAATTTGTCCCCCTTACTAACTTTGCCTATAAGCTCACTTATACAAATAAGTTGCTTCAAAATAAGTGACCCACTTTTATAAAACAAGTGGGAGGCATTGCTTTACAATATCCTTATTTTATAACTTAAAGTCACATTAACTTTAACAAAAAGTAACAAAAATAAGGATTTGAACCCAAGAACGCTTACTTTTTAAATTAATTTTCAACCAAGTGAGCTAAGGAAAAGATTTAGTAATATTATGGAGGAGAATAGGGGTGGTGTGTTCTTGTTGGAGGAGGAGAAGAATGGGGGTGTTGTTGTTGTTGTGATCATTGTTCTTGTTGTTGTTGTAAGAACGTGCCTACCCAAAAAACCCTACTTTTTGGCCTGCAAGACACTTAGGATCTCGTAAAATGGTCTTATCTTGGGAAAACGAAAACTTTTTTTTAGTGAAACGAAAAGTATTTCCAATTGAAAGAAATGCTACAGAGGCAACAAAAAAACTCTCTCAGCCCATAAATGCAAAGAAATATCAAAACCAAAAATCCTTTGATTCCCTTGGCAACACCGGTTCAAGATCTCGATCATCAATGGACTAGCGGAACTTCATAAGAGCTCTAATACCAGTTTCGACTAACATAAGATATTTCCAAAAGATCGAACACCTTGAGCAACTGCTCACACAAACATATCATAGATCAACACACCATATTTTTACATGGTTAAAACCCTTGAAGAGGGAAACAATCCATGGCCCTAGCCAAATAGCTACTTGAAGCAATATTATTATGCAAAGGAAAAAGAATGTTACAATGAGTTTCTCATAATCAATCATTGAGCAAATGACCCTCCATGCTCTTTAAATAGAGATCATGGACCAATCGGATATCAAGCCATGGATTAATGGTCATCAAGAACGAGGTGAGAATGAACCGTTGGATCACTCTGTGTCTGGAACATATCATGACCATCGGATTACATATGTACAAATGCATACTATGATACGAACCGTTACACCAAAACCCCGAGGTGTTAGTGAAGGCCGCCCACTAGGATCTAACATCCCACCATGCTCTCCAATCCAGACTCTGGGCTGGATGTGTGCCCGTACGGTGGTGTTCCCTTTGAGCCGTACGAGCCCCAAACAAACACTGCAATGCCGACGTTGCCACCCGCTCTGTGACTCGAACCTGGGTGGAGGCTTTGATACCAAATGATACGAACCATTACACCAAAACCTCGAGGTGTTAGTGAAGGCCGCCCACTAGGATCTTAACATCCCACCATGCTCTGCAATCCATACTCTGGGATGGATGTGCGCCCGTACGATGGTGTCTCCTTTGAGTAGTACGAGCCCCGGACGAACACTACAATGCCGACGTTTCCACCCGCTCTTTGACTCGAACCTGGGTATAGGCTCTGATACCAAATGATACGAACCGTTACACCAAAACCCCGAGGTGTTAGTGAAGGCCACCCACTAGGATCTTAACATCCCACCATGCTCTGCAATCCAGACTCTGGGTTGGATGTGCGCCTGTACGGTGGTGTCCCCTTTGAGTTGTACGAGACCCGGACGAACACTACAATGCCGACGTTGCCACCCGCTCTAATACCAGATGTGAGGAACCTGCAATAATTAATTAATGAAAATACACGAGATAGCAGTAATAACAGAACTCAAAATCACTTTATTGATCACAGGCCACTTCGAGGGGGCAACCTCCTTTGAGTAAGCTCAATACAAATAACTTCACCGTGCCTTCATTGGCCTCAACGCACACTTATATACTAAGTCTATGCACCAATACTATGGGTCAAAACCATGGGCCAATACAAACAATGGGTCAACAAATACTACGGGCGACTTACAAAGCATATGCGCCCTTTAACAATAACACAAACTATGGATCAACAAATACTACGGGACGTTTTACAAAGCATATGCGTCCAACAACAATATACTAACAAAGTAAAGACATGGGTTCCTAACATACTAATGCAGACTAAAGAAACACACTTTACCTAAAGATACATTATACCAAGTTGATCATAACTAACTCCTAAGTGCTTTAATATCCTAGCATCTTACAATGCTTACACATCCACATATATTGGAAACAAAAATTAGTCATCAACCCACTATTAGAAAAACCATCTACATCTTAAAGAATATTTCATAAGGCTCAAATATCTCCCTAAGTGGTTGGACTTAGGATGACCTCAAGTTAGATAAGGACTTAGATTTAGAGTATAGGACAAAGGCTCTTGGGGAAAGGACTTAGTTAGGGATTTAAATCTCTCAAGTGAAAAAAAAAATACTATAGGGCACCTTGGAAACACTTTGTCAGCTTTTCTCCATTGACCCAAACAATTGTTAACAAATTCCAACCAATAAATCATATTGATTATAGCATTATGCAAGCTCAATAAAGATCTTGGTTTTTTACATTAGTAGCAAGAAAGTAAGTTAATCAGTTGGACTTGTCTAATGCATGTCAATATAATATTCAAAGAGTTCATACTTTAACATTTCAATAATAGTGGCATACTCATAACACTACTAAAAAGGGCAATAAATGAGATGAGACGTGAGCTATAACCCTACAAAGGGGACGAATCAAGGGAAAGATAAAACAAGATTTAGGATGGGAATTTCCCATCACTTGTATCAACATTTCAACCCATAATAATTCCATAATCGAAACTTGGGATGGGAACAAGTTCCCTATGTTATCACTCAGAATTTCTCCTTTGGTTGTGGAAGGATAGTTCCAAGGTAACCTTTTCAAACCAATATTTAGGAGGGAAGTTGGCTTCTTTCCTACCAGAGAAGGCTCTCTCACTTAAATGATACAATGGACAAAAAAATAAATTTTTTTAAAGATAATTTAATAGTGAAAATGGTTGAAACATAGGAATACCATTGGGCGTGGAGTCAAAATCAGTGATCTTTAAAGGTAAGCAGAGTCTAAAAAATATGTTTTTTCACAAAGGCAGGGTAGTTATTATTTTACAGTCAGGTTCTTGCTTTCAAGTGGAAATAGAAGAAAGATGAACAATCCATTAACATTGGGCATCCAATAAAGATGAATCCAGTATTGACTTTAGAAGAAAAGATTTATGGATACTCGAACCCCATAAATCATAGCATAATAATATGAATTCTGACATAATACAATCTCATTCAAGTATTAAAGAAAACACAATGAAAATAAGATAACAAAGATAACATTCACATGAGAAAAGGAAATATGAACTGCAAAACAATGACACAAGAATCTTTGCTCTGAAAATTTATGCTCGACTCTGCAAAAATTTCTATTAATCCTTGGAAAATGGCTCAATACAAGATAAGTTTCACTATTATGGGTTCCAACCCTGATTACATTGCAAAGCATGTATTTATACATGAAAAGGCTTCTTGAGCAAAAACCTAACTACCTGTTTCCAAAAATAGAAAACTTCAACTACTTATTACATATTTAGACTATTTTTGTCAAAACTTTAGTCTTCGTAATCTTCAAAATAAAACATTTTTTTGTCTTCTTTATCAAATGCAGCTTTGGCATAAATCCATGTTCGTACAAGTGTCTTCATTGGTGCATATTATATTTCATTTTCCCGTACTTTTCAACAATTTTACACTGTTCTGTAGAAGGGATCTCATAACTTGTCATCTCTTTAACCAAAACTTTCATCTCCACGTGATCTACAAGAGATATAGGAGGTAACTTTGCTCCTATCATCATTAATTGATTTAAGATTTCAAAATCAACTGTGAGATTCGCCAATATTACCTTTCTTGTCAAAACTTGGGTCATGCCTTCAATTTTTTTATGATCCATTCTAATTTGGAACAACAAAGCCATATATTCATTTTGAGAAATTAACTTGTTTTCTTCATTCCAAAATGAAGGGAGTCCTTTTTGAAGTAGATTTGTAAACAATTTTTTGAAAGAATCAACTTTTTGCTTCATTTGGTTTACCTTTGCTTGGACATTTTCAACATGATGTTGTTTTCCAATGATCCTTCTAGCCCAAGTTATTACTGCAGTTCTATTTTTAATTCCCAATGCCTTCAAATCATCTTCAGACAAAGTATAATAAATTCAGTTGTGTTCTGAGATGTTTCCTTTGGCTTTGTATCTAGAGTTTCTCTCATGATTGTACAGCTCTGTGTACTATCATTTACCACTGTTTCTTCATTTTTCATCAAATTCAAAAATGGTCTGAATTTTATAGCTTCAGCTATTATCAAATCTTAAATCAAATGTCTGGCACCCTGCAAAGGAAGCTGCCCTGTAACCTGTGAAATCAATTTATCATTCATGTCAAGCAATTCTTTATTTTTATTTTCAAATTCCTTTTTCTCTTCCTCTTTTTCCTGGATTTCTTCACTCAATTTATGATTTTATTCTTTTAACTCTTTAATTTATTCCTCTTTGAGGCTGACCTGGGACATAGCTTAAATTAGATTTTATGTGCTTGACTCTTCATTTCCTTGCCATGTTCCTTCTTTTTCTTGTGTTGTACCTGTTTGTTTCTCTTTCAAGTTATCAATTTGAAGTATAAGACTAAGTCTTTCTTTCTCCCAGCTTACTTCATGTTCTGTGAATTTGAGTAACTTTGTTTTACAATCATCTAACTCTTGAGAAAGATTTTATTTCTCTTGTTCTAAAACTATTAATTCAGATGCTTGAATTAGTTGTGTTGTTGGGATTTTAAGCTTCTTTTTCAGCAATTGGATTGTATTCTCTTTTTCATTCCAAAGTTTTTTGGTTGCTTGCCCTTTGTTTGGCTCATTGTCTGTTTCCACTAAATCAACCTGTAACTTCTTTATATGCTGTTGATGAGTCTTATTTTCAATCTTTTCTTGTTTTAGCTGGGTTTCCAACCTACCCACTATAGACTACAACTTCGAAATCTTCAAAGTAGCTTTCATTAAATATGTGTAGATTACTTCTCCAGTTTGTCTATGCAAATGAATTTTATCTGGAACTGGTATTTTTTGTAAATTGATTTTCATCTCAGTAATATTTTCATCGAAAGCTACTGCCAAGTTTAAATTATTTTTTGCATGATCCCTGCCAGTTGTCAAGGAAACTTATTTATCAGATATATCTCTAACTTTAAGGAAAAGCTCGTTAACTTTATAAGAGGAAGCATTTTTATCTTTACCATACTTGCTATACAATTCAGTCCTGGACTGGTACTTATTACTGGAACTAACATCCTTTGCTTCAATAAATTTGCAGTCATGCACTTGGACATCTGGACCTTGAAACTTCTCATTTTTCTTTGCATTTTTACTTTCCAGTGCAACTATTTATTTCTCTTGGATGATTTTAGTCTTTTGATTTCTCCTTTCTCTTCTACTTCCATGTCAGTAGTCTCAGAAAAAATCCTTTTACTAGCAATTTTGATTTTTTTACGAGTAGGCACTAACACAGTTGAAAGTTTTGTCAATGCTGAAGGATTTGATTATAGATTATCAGAGAATTCTGTATCAGACTCATACTGTAGCAGATTGGATTTCTCAGCTAATCCTTCTACCTCCTGATGATCAAAAGCCTTACTTTTATTAGGTTGTTTTTTTTGTGATATGATGTGGTGTGGATCATAGTTAATAGCTTAAGCCCTTTTGAAATTCATTATCTGCAACAACCTCTCTACAACTAGAAGAGCAGTTCTATTCTTTATGATAAATGGGCCAACCTTCAAAGGAAATTTGATATTAGAGGATTTTTTGAAACTTATAAAATGCTCATTCTCAACAATGAGTTTTTTTGTATGATGAACTCCAAAGCAAAGACCCTCGGTGTCAAAAAGACAGGTAAAATATATGGTTCATGGATGAAACCATAGAACCTAATAACAGTGTGATGCTTCAACGGGAACCAATCACCTACAATATTCTATGGGATAAACTGCAACATGTATTTAATCTCTGGCAAAACTATGGGCAACCTTTCTTGAAAAATTGCTCTATATACCTCTGACATTATAAGATTCATGCAATTGAACTCACTGTTCTCAATTTCAGAGGTAAATCTGCTTCTGGAAATTGTAAATTTTCTTCACTCGAATATAAAAACATCTTCATCAAATAGGATTGGAATCTAAAATGTCTTGTTGTCTGGAAATTCACCAACTAAGTATGGATATTCTACGCTAGGAATTCATCAAATTTAAGGCATAGATACTAACTAGACTTGATTTCAAGTGAATGTGAACTCAATCTAAACAGTAGACTCAACATGACCTCAGTGACAACTTTGTTATCATCTAACCCTAGAAACTGGTTGAATAATGAAAGGACTAGTTGTGAATTTTCATCAAAGAAGGTAATATCTAACAAAAAAGGCGTATTATCAATTGAAATGTCAGGTTTGAGGTTTTTTGACAGAAAATCTTGTTTAATATCAGGGGCGGAATGTCTATACAGGTCAATCAGTTTTTATTTGGCAAATTCTTCAAGGTTCTGAGAAAAGGATGGTGGTATTTCTAAAGATGTTCTAACGATTGAGGGATTAACTGGACAAAGTATCTTTGTTCTTTTAGAATCCATAATGATTCTTTCGGTTTGGGAATAATTCATGGCGCACCAGGAGAAAAATTCTGGGAAAGTTAGGGTTTGCTCTGGACAGAAGTAAATAAAATGAGATTTGTAAATATTATGCATGTCTATTCCTTTCTTCTGTAAATCCCCTAACCCATTTTTTATCTCACTAACTGTACCCTTAGTCATAATTGTGTCAAACACGTCCCCATCCCTGTCTTCAAAAATCTCTTCTAACTTTGTAAATTCTCCATTTTGAAATTCTACTTCACCCTACTCTTCCATTATATAAAGAAGATGAGTCGTTTGTAAGGATTTTGAAGGCCTACCTGGAAATACGTGAGCTGGAAAGGGTTGTTCTCTCGTTTTCCAGTCGTGCGCGACACGTCCAAGTCATCAAACACCAAATGACAAGTGTCGTGTCTCATACGCACTTGTCCCTTTATAACCTCCCAAAAGGCGGTTTCGCAACTGTGGAGAGCGGTTTCTCTTACCACCTTTCCAATCAGCGAAATAACACCGTGTTGACACGTAGCAGGCGGTTTTAGATTTCGCAACCTCCTACTACTTCCTTTGTTCATGCAAGTTGGTAGTGCTAAATCAACGTGGTCCGTCAATCTTCTTGTTGTTGATGGACGACCGTTGATCTTCTTCCCACTTTACCTCTAGGATAACGGTCATTTTGCTATTTCAAAGCATGTTATATACCTTGCATATTCCTCCAGGGGAACCCCCATTCATTGTTGATCTTATTGCTGCTTTAATCTGAGCCGTTGATTCACAATTCTTTTGCAAGACCCACCTCTTTACCGATTTCAAACCATTTTCTTTTTATTATCACAATCGGGTGAAATATCTCCTGTTTGGAAATTTGTATTCATTTTTCTATGCATTTTTCATTTCTTCATGTTCATATTCTTCGATAAAACCTAGCATGTGGAAATAGATGAAAATAGTTATGCTTTCGTAATGTCAAAAAGTTCTCATGTACACACACACACACACTGGTGATCCATATTCTTCAATAAAACCTAGCATGTGGAAATATATGAAAATAATTATGCTTTCATAATTTCAAAAAAGTTCTCATGTACACATACACACACACTCGTGATCCATATTCTTCGATAAAACACAGGGGTGATCCATATTCTTCGATAAAACCTAGCATGTGGAAATAGATGAAAATAGTTATGCTTTTGTAATGTCAAAAAGTTCACACACACACACGCGCGCGCGCATGCACACAAATGATCCACGATACAAAGCATTGGAAAGCCACATGAGTTAATGGTATTTTATGGATTAGGAGCGCAAAAGTCTAAAAGATGGGGACTTCTAAGCATAACAATCCATTCTCTTTCATGTTGAGGCATAATGAACATAAAAGAATCAAGGAAGTCATTGTGTAAAGATTCAATCCCATGGGGGATACATACTAGGATATCTTCCACTAAACTCGATGTAAGAAATCATCACCTTGCAATGTCTCCTTCACCACATATATCGAAAACACAATATAACCATTAACCCATCAACCACTATTAGAAAAAACATCTACATCTCAAAGAATATTTCATAAGATTCAAATACTTCCTTGAGTGGTGGGACCTAGGACAACCACAAGCTTGCTAAAGACTCGGGTTCATGGTGGAGGACAAAGGTGCTTGGAGCAAGGAGTCATTTAGGGTTTTAAACCTCTAGAGAAAACAAGTTTTAAATTGTAGGAAAACCTAACAACACTTTTATGGATTTTCTCTATTGACCAAAATGGTGGTTAGAAGAAAGCTTGGTTTATAAATGGATGAGCACCCTCATCCATACCCTTTAGGTTCGGTAAAAAAAGTTTTAGAGTTAAAAGTTACCAAGTAGTGTAAGCTTAGATTGTTTATTTGTGCAAATTTTATTAAATAAATAGAAGTTGATGCAGTGCCCCTTAATGTCTACATTGTAGTCTTTAGCATCCCCTATGTGTATATGAGAGATGTTATCTGTGTGGGGAGGGCCAACCAGTATTGCCTAATGAAGGATGATAAATCTTTTATTGTCAATGCACACAAGGGGAAGTCTGAGATCTCTTTATTGGGTGCACACCAGGCTAAGAGATTGATAAGCACAACTACAAATGTGTACTTATTTTCCTAGGACAAAAGGAGGAAACCAATTTTGCAAGTGTGAAAGAAGGCATCCTTCAAAGGATGTACAAAAGAACACAAGGGATCATTTCAAGACATTTTGCAATCATATATACTTGTTCCAATAGCTAAAAAGAAGTCCACTCAAGTGTGAAGTGGATCATGAGATACATTTTGTGCCAAAATCCTTTTACCAAATATTATAAACAATCCATATTAGAGCTGAACGAAGTGAAGAAGTAGTTGCGAGATATTTTAGAGTAAAGAGTCATAAGACCAAGTACCTCACCAAGAAATTCCCTCGCAATTTTAGTGCCAAAGAAGGATGGGACTTGGAGAATGTGTATTGACTGTAGATCTTTAAATAAGATCACTCTAAATAATGGATACCCATTGCCCAGATCGATGACTTGTTAGATCGACTACAACATGCAAAGTACTTCACCAAAATGGTTTTGAAATCTAGATATCATAAAGTGTAGTGATCCTAATTAATCCATAACGAGGGACTTATAGCCCACTCGCTTCACCAATACGGAACCCTTGCAGAATTTAACTTTTGGTCTTTGTTCCTAAAGTTATACAAAGAGCTCTATTATTCATAATAGCTTAAAGGCCTGGACACTCGGTGTATCTAACAAAACAACAACTATCTCCAATGCAAGCAATGATCGATGTTATGCAATAGGTTCTATGTTATTCTCACCGGGTAGGCTAACAAGGATTGCCTATACTTCTCTGCTTCAAGACTCGAGTTCCCCTTGTTTGACCATGCTATATTTTCAAGTGGAGATGTTGATATGAGAGGAAGCTATCATCCAGGCTTATGAATGCAATACTCATGTAACCCTATATGTTGGAATCAACCCTGTTATAATAGTTCCCTCCAGTTTTATTTTCAAATCCACTTCAACTTGAAAACCTTTCACATGGAGTCACTCACTCACAAAGCATACAAAGAGGAGTATGTGCAATATTAGGACTTCAAAGGGGTGTATCAGTAGCCATAAGGACAACAAAAACAAGATTATGGTGATTACCATCTCCAAGGTTGAGTACTCTACAAGATGGGGAAGTTTCGTGTCCCAAAGGAAGAAAGAGAACAAGTGATAAGGGAGGCATGGTAGCTGGAAATTTTGGTGTTAGGAAGACTATCGCTATTTTAGAGAGGTATGCTTGCTAGCCCAAGATGCAAGAATAAGTAAGTATCTTTTTTAGAGTTGTATTTTATCTTGTACCAAGAAGCCTATAACATAAAGCATAGACTATACAATCCACTTCTAGGGCTTGTTAGGCCATGGATAACATATTTATGGACTTTGTTGAGGATTTGGTGAGGATGATAAGAGGGCATGACTACCTGTATGTGGTAGTAGACAAGTTTAGTAATATATCTATTGTGATGGCTTGTGAGAAGACCATTAAAGGACAAGATGTTCCAAGCTTGTTCTTTACAAGGGCTTGATAGCACTTTGGGATTCTAAGGAGCATCATTTTTTATATAGATGTTAATTTCTTAGTGATATTTTGGGTGTCATCGTGGGAGAAGTATGATAATAAATAGAGGATATCTAATCCCACAAACCAATGGGAAGATAGAAGTAGTGACAGGACTCTAGTTCAACTTTGGAGAGGTTACAATCAAAAGTATCTAAGGACTTGCGATAAAATTTTGATTTACATACAATATTCTTCTAATATACTTGTCCACACTTTCACAAGTAAATCTCCTTTTGAATTTTGTTTTGGATATTTTCCACCATAACCATTGGGCATTGCATATAGACAACCTAAGGAAAGAGCAACAACCTCAAGTGATTCATTGAAGGAATACAAGTTCATATATAAGATAAGGAAAATACACTCACATCTTTAAGTGAAACCAAAGAAGTATCAAGAGAAATACAATAACATACATGATAAACCAAAGAAGTATTAAAACTTCACAAGCGAGAGACAAAGTTTAGTTGCGCCTTAATAAGGAAAGGTCAAAAGGACCATGGAAGAAAACCAAAACCTTGAGATATGGACCTTTTGAAATATTGGATAAAGTAGTCAACAATCCCTCTAGACTTAGTCTTCCACCTTATACACACATTTACTCAGTACTAAATGTATTGAACCTAAAATTCTATGAGCCATACATGCTTGAAGAGGATGAAGAGGACCAATTCTTATATTTCATTGAAGATTTTGCACTAGAAACATGTTATACAACTTGACGAGAACCCGACATTGTTCTCATTTTTTGGGGAGTCAATTTTAGTAGCTGTTTTGACCTCCGTTTCAAAAAGGGTGTATACTGGTAGCACCATTTTTCATTTTGAGCCATTTTTTTGTGATTTTGAAACTTCTTGGTCATAAGAAAATTATAACTTTTATTTACAATGGTCATTTTCCAAACTTTACAAAAAAATCTACATTTAATAGCTAGCGATAGTAAAAAAGCACACACATTTTTTAATTTTTGTACGATTTAGAAGCTAGTTAGAACGAAAAATACATGCATTTTCAAAGTTTTTTAATTAAACTTGTATCTTAAAGAAGTCATTTTTTGAGCAAATTTATAAACAAAATGCGAAAAAAAAAAGACATTCCAAACCATTTTCAACGTATTTTCTGTTATTTGAGGTATAAAAATGATACTCTTTAACATTATTTTCCATCAAGTGATGATTCACATAAACTCAACAAAACGTATACCATATATTTCTAAATAGCATATTAAAAACATAATAGTTATTCTCAAAATAAAATCTTCAATTCAAAACATTACAAAATATCTTATCAAAAAATTGTCAACTTTGACATTTTCCTCAACAATATGAAACTAATCAACAATATCATGCATCCCGAACTCTTCATTGAAATTGACATTTTCTGTTGGTTGGCTCTCTTCCTGGACCTCAATGTGTTCTTCCATCGGGTCCTCTACTTCTGCAAAATGCCCAAAGTGATATTTTCCGAACATCTCTTTTAAAGGAGGCTGAGGCTCTTTTGACATCTTTGCCACAAGCGACTCACTAAATTCTCCTTTCTTCAAACCAACTTCCTGCATTTCATCTGGAAGAAATTTCATAGCATTAATTCTTTGCTTGATATAATTGCATTGTAGTAGATCATTCTCAATGGATATGCAATTTCTTCCTTTTTGTAATGAACATGCTATTGTTGTACCTAATCAACACATACAAAACAAAAAACGTTAAATAACATAATGAAACATAAATTTTAAAAATATATATTACTGAATTTAGATTATGGCACTAGTTTCATATGTAACATCATAAATATTACCTGGTCCCAAGAACAAATCTAAAACCCAATCTCCTTCTCTTGAAAAAGTATCTATGAGATAATTAATCAATGCTTGTGGCTTCTGGTAGATGTTTACAGTCTCTCCTTTCAAATCTCTTTCTTCATATGTCAACTTGTTAACCACGACATTATAAGACAATATTTGACTATATTTGCCTTCACTCTTTTCATTGATTAAAAGAGTATCACAGGTCTCATCTTTTGTCCAACATGCAAAATGTATGTTTTCAGTATCACTCATAAATGGATCAGTGCTGGAGCTACAAATGTTAGGCTTATGCCTGTAACAAAAATAGATAAGAATCTAATTAACTTATAGAAAAATAATTTAATGTTTTCTAAAGTCAAATGTTTAATAATATACTACAAATATTTCACCAATACAGTTGTTTCCTTAGGTTTGCTTTATCCTTGAATGTTGTTAGTACTGCTCCTCCTTGTACATCTGAATGGAAAACAAGAAATCTCCATAGGGGTGATGTTGTGACGTTTTGATATTGTATCCATGAGGGATATCTGCAATAAGTAGGGAGTACTCCTTTTCGGGAACAAGATTTGCAATGTTTGCACAATCACCCAAAATCACTTTATATTGCACAATGTCGAGCCCATTCCAAACGTGATGATCAAGGATGTGATCAAGTTCAACATTTGCAAGACATTGTCTTCTTTGTCATTCTATTTTGGCTCTTTGAATATGAATTTTGAAAGACTCAGGTACTGTATTCTTCTTTGACATTTTTGGAAAAAAAATTATATGTATAAGTAATAAAATAGAAATGAATTCACTTAGAAATAATAAAATAGAAAATATCATAAACCATCATACATTTTTGTATGCAACAAAAAAATCTTTTAAGCTTTCCATGGAGCTTGAATCTGGATAGTTGCATCTGACATCATCCCAACTCTTCTCACCCAACGTTATAACCATATCCTCTTGTATTTTCATGTAAACCTTATGACTACATGATGTAAAAATAAATGGTGTTAACAATGACATCTAATAATAACACAATGCTTATTTAATAAAAAATCTTAAAACTCAAAAAAAAAACTCAAAAAAATAAAAACAACTTATAAACTTACTTTTTCTAAATCATTGCACATTTCTTCCATGGATAATTCACCTAACTTTACACGTGATAGTATTGTAGATATAAGTGTTTCATCCTTCACACCTTGCAATGATCTCCAAGGTGTTATAGTCATATCTTCTGGCAAGTTCTTGACATCGGGACCTCCTTGATTACTGCTCCATGCAACTGCTTTACTTTTTTTTACCTTCTGATTTTTTACACCAATATTCTCCCATATGCTAAATATGTCATCAATCAAATCCCATATGGGGCCCGATCTAATGCCAACTGAAAATAGTTATCTACAGCTCTAAATGCATCACTTCCTTTCAAACCTTTTTTTTCACATTGTCCTCTTTAATAGGGATACCTATTTCCATACAACATTGTTTCCGGAAATCTGCATCAACTTTCAATCTATCCCCACCACATATCTGTTCAAATTCATTGTGGATAAATCTAACCCTTTGAATGGATGTCATGGACATCCTATAGTCACTATCTGTGTTGTGATCCCATCCCAATAGTTTTGCTTCCACATCTGTTAAACCAGCGTAAATGATGCATTTCACTGTTTGAAAAATAGGGTTTTTTGGAAACTCTTGCATCAATTCTCTTCTAGCCTTCGCAGAATGATTCCCCCCCAAAACATAGTAGTTGTAATCAAAACATTTTGATTCTTCAAATGCATCTCTAACAAGAACATCTTTTGGGTCAACAAGAACTAGGTAGTCAACCACATGTGCATAGGGATTGTCCCTCATCAATGCTTTCAAGTTATGAACATGCAAGCGATGTAGTTTCCTAATTTGATACTTCTCTTGGCCTTATGTGTGTCTATAAAGTTGTTTTACATTTAAATCAAATGTATGTCCATTGTGAACCAACTTATCCCTCCGCAATCGATCTCGAATAGTATTTTGTGTTGTCTTAACAACACCATCATCCAGATCACCACCTGGAGTAATGATTTCCAAACTATCCCTTGAGTTCTCACTATGATTTTCAACATTTGATTGAACATTTTCTCTCCTCCTTTTATGTCTTGAAGCAGTTGTATCTAAAAGAACAACTTGTTGATCATGAATGAAAACATTCTCATCCATAGGTCTTTTAGAAGACTGTCTATTTCTCTTACCAGCAGAAGTAACATTGTCATCACCAACAATTCGTTGATCATGTTCATCTGGGCGAGATATGCTTTTGAATGTAACCTTCCTATGAACTTCAATTGATTGTTGGATTCCTTTTCCTTTCCATGCTTGTACTTCTCTAGGAACATTTTGCACTCAATTTTGCTTTGGTGTTTCTCCCTTCTTTGGTGCTTCTCCCTTATGAATAGGGGCATTAATGACATCCATTGGATTTTCTTCTGTACAATATATTCCATTCAGAATATTGGAAAGTAGCATAGTAAAATCCTGCGAAATAAAAAAATTATTGTATTAAATCTATTACATTGTCATATAATGCAAAGTATAAGAAATTCAAAAAGATATAAAAATATAGAAACTTACTCTCTTGCTCTCAATTTCGTGCACGATTGCTAGACAAAATTCTATGAAAATTTCGTCGATCTTATAGTTTGAAACCTTCAGAGAAAATCGGATTTTGACAAAGGTTTTAGCTTGTTTCACTAGTGCATAAACAATGTCTGTACTCGGCACCAAACAAATATCTCGCAACAATCCCAATGAGTGATAATCATTTTTAAGATATTCAAATCCAGCACAATATATGTGAATACTGTCTGAGTTTCCTTGATATTTCTCCTTCAGATACCAAGAATAGTCAAGTTTATCTTCAGTTGGTGCATGTTTCCATTCTCTAACATTCTTGGCTTTTAATTCATCACTGAGAACAACTTCATCACGTGCAAAATTGTCAGATGGCTCAACTATGTTTTTCAATGGCTTCATCGACGATCTCGCTAAAGAGATGTTTACAAATAGCTTTCTCCATGTCATTTTCCCTATAGTCAGAAACAAAAAAAATTAATATATGTTTTTTTTTTAAATTGCAATACAAAACAATTGTTGACGTATAGTAACCAAAGAACTAAGAATTTGATGGCCAATGCATAGCCCCAAGGGCTATGCAATGGCCATTGGCCATTGCGTCCATTTGCATAGCCCACGGGCTATGCAATGGGCCGACCAATGGGCTCCCGGGGGGAGGAGCCTCCCCCCAGGCACCCAGAGGGGGCCAGGGGGCGGAGCTCCGTTCCCCCCCCGGCTCCCTCTAGGCGCCCATAGCGCCCCCCCCGTTGGTCTATGCCATGGCCATTGGCCATTGCATAGCCCACGGGCTATGCAATGGGGGCTAAGGTGCCTATGCCCGCCCTCAGCGCCCCCCCCCCCCCCCTAAAAAAAAAAAAAAAACAAAAAAAAAACCCAGGTTTTACAGAGGGAATGCCAAAGCCCAAAGTAAAAAAATTTGCATTAAAGCATAAAAAAAATAAAATTTAACTAACCTTGATAATGTTTGAAGTTGTTCGATGGTCTCCAAAGCCTTCTGGATCGTTGTTTGCAAATGGTGACTATAGAAAACCAAACTGTGTTAATATAACATAAAATAGGTTTTGTTTTACCGTTTTATGAATGTGGGATTAAAAACTATGTAATGCATTATTTCTAAATATAGAGAAGAAGACATTAAATGAAATTTGACTAGTGTGGTTACTTTTGGTTTAAAAAATTAATGTAAATAACTAATTGTATTAAGCAGTTTGGATAGCATTGTTTAGATGTCATTTTATTAGTATTATTACAATTGTTATACGATAAATTAAATTACTTTTACTAGTTTTATAATTGTGTTTGAAATGTATGATTTATTTTGCAGGGAATTTTTGGACGGAAAATTTTGAAGTAAAATTTTGGAGGGAATGTTTGGGAGGGGAAATTTGGAAGGGAAATTTTGGGAGGGAAATTTTCATTCTTTTAGTTATAGTATTGTTGGGGTTGATAGTTGCACCATTGTATTTTTGGGCGAGGAGTGTGAGAAAATTTCATTCTCTTAAACTTTTTAGTGAAAAGCCATGGACTCGTCTGAATCAATCTCAATGTTTGAAGATTATGAAAATTTTGATTTAAGTGGGGATTTGAAAGGCATCGATAATAATTTACCTTCAAGTGAAGATGTTAAAGGCATTAATGATGATGATGAAGAGCTTCCTCCATGTGGAGATTTTAAAGACATTGAGGAAGATGATGAAAATTTTCCTCCAAGTGACAATTTTCAAGGCACCAATGATGATTTTGCTCAAGGAAATGATTCTCAAAGCATCAACAATGATTTTCCTTCAAGCCAAGATTTTCCTCCAAGCGAGGATTTTCAAGGCACAAACGATGAATTTCCTTCAAGTGAGGATTTACAAGACAACAAACTTGATTTTCCTCCAAGCGAGGATTTTGATGGGATAGATAATAATTTTGGTGAGTATGAAGGCACTAATGATGGTGTAGATGATTTTCCTCCAAGCAAGGATTATGATGGTAGTGAAGATGATTTTCCTCCAAGAGAGGATTTTAATGGCAGCAATGATGATATTCCTCCAAGAGAGGATTTTAATGGGACGGATGATGAAGTTGGTGAGGATGAAGGCACCAATAATGGTGAAGATGAATTTCCTCCGAGCGAGGATTTTGATGGCAGCAATGATGATATTCCTCCAAGTCAGGATTCTAATGGGACGAATGATGAAGTTGGTGAGGATGAGGGCACCAATAATGGTAAAAATGAATTTCCTCCGAGCGAGGATTTGATGGCAACAATGATGATATTCCTCCAAGCGACGATTTTAATGGGACGGATGATGAAGTTGGTGAGGATGAGGGCACCAATAATGGTGAAGATGAATTTCCTCCGAGTGAGGATTTTGATGGCACCGATGATGATTTTCCTCCAAGCGAGGATTTTGATGGCACTGATGATGATTTTCCACCAAGCGAGGATTTTAAAGGGACAGGTGATGATTCTGATGAGAATGCAGGAACCAATAATGATGAAGGTTATTTTCCTCCAAGCAAGGATTTTGATGGCATTGATGATTATTTCCCTCCAAGCGAGGATTTTAATGAGACAAATGATGATTCTGGGGAGGATGAACCCGACAATGATGTTGATTTAAACTCAAGTGATAAACTTGATACTGATGCGGATACTCATTCTCCTACTAATTTTGGTGATGATAATCTCAATCACAGGGATGATATTCCTCACATTGATGAGGATATTCATTCTAATGAGGATGATTTAATGGTTGATGAAACACAAAGGCAAATTGTACCAATGAGCAAGATTAAGTGTAGGACTAGGCCATTTTATATCAATCAAAAGCATTCTAGTTATACAAGGTCTATGAAATATTTGCTCACAAGTCCCAGTTCTATTACTGATTTGATTTCAAGTGAGTGTTGCCAAAAAATTGTTTGAAAAAAATACACTACAATTATGCTTTTGAGAAAAGACGAGCATATCTATCAATGAACAAAAATATGCAAAATTCATATTTGGTAGGGTGCATGATTTCTACAAAGGCAAGTTATGATTATCGAATTGGAAGTATTATGCTTTGCAGAAAGGCATTCAAAAGAATCCACTCAATTCGTAATCTTAGACTATCAAGAATCCAGACAAGGCAAGAAAAGGATCCTACATTTTATTCTAAATAATATCATGCATGAGCTAGTGGGCCATTAACAAACATTGCAATGTCATGGATGCGTGACTTCTTTTCTAAGCCTGGAGAGAGTATGCCAGATAGAGAAACCATACACATTCCAGATAATTTATCAAGGCTATAAATCTACAACTTGTACAAGGCATTTGTTCAAGATGCCGAAGGAAATAACAATTTCATTAGATATGCATATTTTACAAGACTATGGAAAACAAAGTTCAACAATGTCCGTGTTCCTAAGAGGTCAAGGATGCAGGTTTGCAGTATATGTGCTTCTCTTAAACAAAGAAGGGATAGAGAGAGGTATGTCTCTAACAACTTTATTTTTTTGCAATAAATATCTATTACGAAAGCTCATCAATGTTTTGTTTTTATTTTATTTGTAAATTCTGTTGTTAAAGAACTTCAAGCACATCGCAATCAACAATCAGTTGAATGACAAAAGTTATACAAACATCGCAAGAAGTGTTATGATGAACCACATAAGTATATGGGTTTGATAATTGATGGCATGGATCAGAAAAAACACTTTTGCCATATTTTGTTCGTGTACCAAAGAATTTAAAGGAGGAAAAATTTATTCAGTTTCACTTGGTTGGTTGTATGGTTTTTAATGGTCAAATGTCTCCAAAGGTTTACTTTACAACTCCCAATATTCATAATGATGCAAATTTGACCATTACCATAATTCACCATGTGCTGACTCATTGGTCTGGTAATCTTCCTCAAGTTCTATATCTGCAATTGGACAACACCAGCCGGGAAAACAAAAATCAGATCATGTTTGGTTATCTGAACATGCTTGTTGAATTGGGAATTTTTCAGAAGGTTAAAGTTGGTTTCCTTCTTGTTGGGCATACACATGACCATATTGATCAAATGTTTAGCCGTTTTGAAGTGACATTGGGGAGGAAGAATGTTGGGGGCCTGCCATCATTAACTGAAATTATTAGAAAAACATATAGTCCAGAGCCTGTTGTGCTAACATTGGAGGAAACTATTGACATGCGAAGATTTATTTTGGGATTGCATGGTGAAGAAAGGTGCATTGAGAAACTCAATGACATTAGCTTTCAGCATCAATTTCGCATAAAAAAAATTGATGGGAAAACACTACTATGGGGTAAGAAGTACTCAACAAGTGCAAAATGGGGGCCTACATCAGGTTTAGCATTTCTGAAATTCATCCCAGGTCGTCAAATGTATGTTTCAAAGTTATCGTTGTTGCAATCAACTGTTGAGATTCAAAATTCACGCCGGCACAATAGAGATGTTGATTCTTCTCAGTGCTTGGAAGAAATCAAAAAGTCTATCAAAGATACATATGACTATTTTGAGGTTGTTGATTCTGTTTGGTGGTAGTCATTTTTCATGGAGCAAAATGAAATAATTACAAACTCTACAACTCTACAGATGGAGACATTTTTTTGAAGACTCCATTTGGTTGGCCACAGAGTATGTCAAATGAAAATGAGGAGAGAAATGTTGAGCATGAAGTTGTTGAGCCTTCTTAACCAGAAGAAAGGGAAATGTACATTGGGTCTAGAAGATCATCTGCACGGCGTGAGGCAATGGAAGACCTTTACAGAGGCTCAGTACAAGATATTAAGGAGGGTTGCATGATTGCAGTTTTGGCCACAGAAGATCCATGTGGTTATCCATTTTGGATTGCAAAAGTTATGAAGGTCAATAAAGAAAATGAAGAAGTTATATCTATTGAAGCACATTGGTATGCAACATACACACACCCATTTCATGGTGTGTACAATCCGAAGATGGTGATCGAAAAAAGGGTTTGCAAAAAGAGAAAAAGAAAGGGTCAAAATGTAAATCATCGTCGAATAGACATTTTGAAATTAGAGGATGTTGACATACTAGTTTATGACTTCCAATTGACAAGGAAAGGCACTCTTCGCTCCAAGAGTATAGAGATTATCAAAAGATTGTTGGCACCATAAATAGTTGCAACATGGGAGTCTGCTAAACCAAGACGTAGATCTAGAAGGAATATGGCATATGAAATGTTGGGCATACATGAAGATTCAGATGGTGCACTTGTTGATACTAGAGAAGAATATGGTTCATCTACATCTTCATCTAGTCATTCATCTTAAGAAAATGTAGCTTCTGATGGTGTGTCAAAATCCATGTGTTGATTTGAATATTCACACATGAAACCTTTTGTCTTTTTTATTAATATGCCATTGTTTGTATGGCAACTCTAAAGAAGTGCTTGAATTTTCATATGAATTACTTCTACGTCTTATGGTTTATTATATGATTTTTCTGATGAATATCATAAATTTTTGTATTTTATATGAAAAGAGTGGTCAAATTATTTATTGAATAATTTGTGTTTAACTCAATGCATTTTTTTATACAATGTTACTAATAGATTAAATAAGCACAATTTTCAATTTTGAGAAAATCATAGAAAAATGCCATTTTTTGAAAAAGTGTGCTATCGGTAACATTAGTTTTCAATTTAGAGCTTGATTTTAAGGTTTTTGCAAACAACAATAACAAATGTTTTGGTTCATTTCATTTCTATATTTGTGACCCCAAATCAAAAAGTGGTGCTACCGATAGCACCACTTTTTTATTCGGGGTAGTTTTTTGGTGTTTTTTAGGCAAAAATAGGGGGTTTTATGGCTAGAGTTCTCGTTTTGAGTATATAGTTCTCGTCAAGTTGTATAACATGTTTAGATGCACAAACAAAATTATTGGAGTACACAATTATGCAAAATAATATGAGAATGCCTAGAACGGGTCAACAAGAACTTCAGTGGGTGGGATTGAAGGGTTAGTTACCAAACAAGGCCAAATGGTACTCCTAGGAACACGTTGGGGAATTGTTTCCTCGATTCCTTTAAAACTAAACATTTTGGAGACCAAAATCCTTTCCACAATCGGGAGGGATGATCCAAAATGGATCTATGTAAATACCATATGAATTAATTTATGGTCTAAATGAGGGAGATTATAATTTTAGACATCTCAGATATGGTGTTGATTTTGTCAAAATTTGGATCATCAACATCTAACATGTTTTTGAGGCCTTAAAAAACAATTTTTGGGGCCATTTGACGAACATGAATTACCAAAGGCGTCTCTCCTCCAAGTAAGAAATTGTTCTTCTTATTGAGATATCTCCAACAAGCCATTGTGCATCTAAATCATAATCAATATGCAAAAGTGGTGACCATGTCATCTCACCCCTGAGTTGAATACAGGGACTTATTAACACGTGGGAATATAGTAGAGACTTATAGAAGTTGTCGAGATTCCTTGAGGGTTTTGAAACCCTAAAACTAACCCTCGTTGAAACCATAGTAAAACCATTAGAAGGGGATAAAATGGTTCATTTTTTCACTAGCCTCTAGTTGTTCCATAGAATTAGCAAGAGCGTGGAGGAGATACTAATACAAAAAAGAGATAGAAACATGTTGTATATGACTATACAAGACCACATTGTCTCATCACTTCACAACAAGCTTGGGCATCTTTGTCCAATGTATTATAATTTGCACAAAATAAGAAGATATAAAGTTTACTTTTTCATTGAATGTCGGTTTTCCCATACAAATTTCCAGGGTAAATATTTGTATTCAATTGTGCGGCTTTTCTATTGTATTCAAATTCAAATGTCATAGTACATAAAGAGTTGTTTTAAGATTTGTTTTGGTGAGCTGACCATTGCAACATCTAAGACAATTTACATATCGTATCAAAGTAGGTTTATTGTGTCTTTGGTGGTTTGTGTGTAATACATGCTTACCGACCTAAAGAAATCCATATATGTGGGAGTTTTGTACCTTGTGGATATTTAGATAGGGAAAAGAACAATCAAGAATAAGGGCCCATAAATGAAGGATAAATATGATTTATGAGGACCAATCATTGAATCTATCAATAAAAGGGGCAACCAAATGGTTTGAAGAAACCAAACCATCATTGAGCTTCCAATAAAGGGTGATAAGAAGAAGTGAGAAGGGGAAAATAAGAAGATCCCCCCCAACACACATGTGTGAAAGGACCCTAAACCATTACAAACATTTCATTGATGTCACATAAAGATCAATATTGGAAAATGCATCTCGAGCTAAATCATAACCCCAAATGGGGGTATCCAAGAAAAATAATATTCAAATGAAAGTAGGAAGGGAGATGGAAAGCAAGTCATGTTTGGATGGAAATATTGCTTGCACTTAGTGCACAAGGAAGTGAACCTAAGTAGCCTCCATCACAAAGAGGAGAAGGGGATGACAAAGTTATTCCATATCAAGAAAAACATGGTAGATGCTTTGTTCGATTATGATTTAAGGCAAACCTCGTGGTAGAGAACTTGGTAAGCAAGATTGGTTTATAAATGCACGACTACACTCATCCATACCATCTGGGTTGGGTGAATAAGCATGCAAAACTAAAATTTACCAAGCAATGGAAGCTTAGATTTCCTATCAATGCAAACTTATCAATGAAGTAGAAGTTGATGTAGTGCCTATTGTTGTATGCGATGTAGTGTTTGATAACCTCTTTATGTATACGAGGGTCACTGTCTCCATTAGAAGGGCCAATTACTATCTCCCAATCAAGAATGGTAGATATTTTATCATCCATGCACACAAGGGGAAGTTTAAGATATCTAGCAAGTGCACACCAAGATAATAAATTGATCAAATCAACCAAGAAGTACATACATATTTTCTTGAGATAGCAGCAAAAAAATACCACTTTTGTAGGTGTGAAGCATCCTTCAAAGGATGTATAAAAGAATAAAAGAATCAACTGTGAGAGGTTTTGTAGGAATAAATAGAAGTATTCTAAGAATCGAAAGAAATACCACCCAAGAGGGAAGTGGAGCATGAGATATAGTTATTGCTAGAGTCTCCTTTACCAAATCTAGTATTGTATAAACAATCCATATTAGAGTCTCGATAGAAAAATGTACCTTCATCCTTTTCATTTAGGTCCAAACTACCTTGGGCTAGGTGAAAGGCAGAGGTCTTGACCTCTCCCTCTACTTCTCCAAAAAATTCCCCTCTTACCCTGCCCCACCTTTTTTCCTTGGCTTGCTCTTTTGGGTTGGAGGATAGAGTGGGGAGGGAAGAAGGAAGGCACTCCACTTCATGCTCCAAAGGTCTACCTCATCGAAGCTTTGCCAAGCATGTAACTCCTCCATACTTTGACGGACTCATTTTTCTCTTATGGTGAAGGGAAAAAAGTGGAGGTTTTCACCTCTTTCTCGTGCATTTCTCTATTGTTTCCTTGCCTTTTCCCCATCTCACCCCAACACTTAGTGAATTCCTTTGGGTTTTAGGGTTGAGGAAATTATCTTCTTTTGTTGAAGCTTCCTATCTATTCCTCCACACCAAGCTTAACTTGGCCTTTAAACCTGCAAATTTGGGTGAGCAAAAGAACATGGCCTTTGATTTATTCTCATTGTAAAGTTGATAAAATGTCTCTCTTTGAATTTGAACATTTATCCATCACTCATAAGTTTCATGGTTTCTCTTTCCATGGGCACATGAACCTTCAATCCTCCACATCATCCATAATCAAGGCAGTAGTATAAATTAACTCCAACAACCTCTTTTTTTATGCTCCAGGAAACATTTCAAGAATAAGTTACAGTATAGCAACATCAACCTACTTGCCTCATCATATTTGATGCAATTTCTCTTTAAATGTCAAAATTATGCCAATGGCCCAAATTGGCCAATCTCTTGTCCTTATCTTTAATTCATTAATATGTGAGTGATAAGAAATCCCACTAGATTTTCTCATTGTACTTGTTTATAGTGCTACAAGTTTGAAAACTCATCATCAAAGTAAATACAAATTTCTCATTCATTATGCCAAAAGGCTTATGTATTGAAACTTGACCATAATTGAACTTTTGACCTCTTGGTGATCTATGAGTGCAAAATACAAATTCCCCTTTTTACTTAATTACAAACAATACACTATCTTCGATAATCAACAAGAGCATGTACTTCCCAAGTCTTGAACCCAAACCTCTTTGCAACTCATAGATTCATGTACTCCATGGAATTTGAACTTGAAACCTCTAGAAATCATACTAGATTCATTCGTTTTGAACTTCCCATGGACTCAACGTGGATCTAGCTCCCCCATCTCCACCATTATCTCATCACCTTGAGCATAGTGTTCATCATCTTAGATGCTCGTGATATATTTCCCTAATTCTCATAGAGGCTTTTTAGTATGCAACTCTAATTTCTTCATATAGGTCAGGTTTTTTCTACCCATGATATCATAGTGTCGTAATTTGAGCTTTGATACTACATTGTCACATACCTATATGACGCCCTTGGCCATTGGCACACTCAATTCGAAATCGCTTCCTCTAGTAATCAATTGTTGGGTCAAATTCACCCTCCAATAGTTATATAATACAAAACTCACATGCAAATATAAATATGCAACATAAATAACATTACATAATCCAAATTCATTCTTCACCCTTTTGATTCAAGGCAATAGCAAAATGGGAAGTATTCTACAAGATCTAGTTAAATTCACTTGTTTATAGATGAATGCAAGTCCACCAATCTATTTGTTGAGGAGCGATTTACTGCCCAACAATAGGAATCAACTATGAATTCCACCTCCAAGCCAATACATGAGACCACTAGGGTGAAAGAAGTTCCCACAATGTTCTAATATCACTCAACATAACCCACTATTGTCATGGAATAGTGAATCTACTCACTCTTGAGCACTCCATGCATCTCATCCAACAACCAATTAGCCATGACACTCGCTTTCATTGCCCCACACCACATAAGGAAGATATTCCCTTTATCCACTCAACATTCCCTTGGCGATATTCTTCCCTTCTAATGCTCTTAAATGTAGGCATAAAGAGCCCAAAATACTAGTTGCATGCTAGGAATATCTCAAAGGAGAGGCACTTAGCTCCAAACAATTAATGGGTAGCAACTAAAAGGTTGTAGTTTTAATCGTGTTTGGTTAAGTTAAGGTGAACATTTTAGCTATGTGTTTTCCTTGAAAACCATACCATTTCGTCTCACAGTTTCAATAACAAGTCCCTAACTTCCATAGGCTCTTATCAACCATAAGTACATGGGTTTCTGTTGTAATTTACATGCATAAATATCAGTGGTTTTAGATCGGTTCCTTCATAAAATAAGAATAAGTGAAATGCTAATGGGAAAATGGAAGAATGATCCCTCAACCTTAGGTGAATGAATCCTTTACCAAGAATTCCACAATACATACTTGCCTCATGGGTAGTACACCCTTCTCAAGAAGCATGGGGAAATGCCAAAAAGGGAAACTAAAGTCAAGATTGATGTGAGAGCTTTTCAAGGAAACATGTGCTAAAATGTAGTACCTCAAAGGGACAAGTGTCAATATCAAAACACCCTTGCACCCACTTTCCTCCTCCCCTCTCACAGTATCATGGTCCCTTTATTGCTTCCTCAAGCAACCTTTTTGGTGTATATTATGTCATTATATATTTAATTTTTATATACCTTTACATAAACATAAACACGACACATAAAACATAACAACCACACCACAAATCTAGCCAACTACTCATACTCATGCACATTACTAGTCGAGCCTTGGCCTTGAGTTTCATACTAGGAATATTTACAACACATTTCACATTTTACAACACATGGCTTGACCCTAGTCACATAAACCGCATCATACAAATAATTAACAATTTAACATATTATATTCCAAGAGTCAAAATTGGGATATTACATGTAGGGAGCACCACCATAAAATTGAAAGTAGGCAACCTAGATGTGCCAACTCTAGCTCTACCTTACCAACTTGTACCTGGGTTTAGAATTAAGAGGGTTGATACATATTAGAGTGCCACCGTGACAAGCAAATCTACCCCCCTTTTGAGTACTATGAAATAAACATTATTCATTATTTTCCATATAAGATATACAATTTAAATTCCAACTATTTCCCGTGTTGTGTGGAACACTATGACCCAAGGAAGTTTATTATTAACAAGGTAGTGTTCCAAGAGACAGTGATAAGGAGCACTTGGCCACATAAACTCTAGTCCGGGAGCCCCACTGTCTGGGTGACTTGCAAAACTTAAAAAAACTAGAATATATGTTAATGGTCTCGTTCTTGCTACAAAAGGGAAACTCAGGTTGGGGTACCCATAGATATTGAAGCCATTAACTAAGGTGCATGCCACATAAGATCAAAGACCAAGTAAAAATATTTCTTAGGCTTGGTATCAAGTTTTTAGAAGGTTTGAAGCTAATATAACTCCGTATTATGCTTAGATAGTAGTTTTCAGGCTTCATTGAGATGATCATTGAGAACATGCCTTATACTCAACTAACAATAGCCATTCATTGGACGATATTTCCTAAAACCTTTGGAGTGGTGATATTTCCAATATTGTCACCAAGTATTTGGAGCTTGGGAACCAAGTTTGAGAAACAAATTGTCTAGTATGATGCATTTGACTTGTCTAAATTGGCCAAATTGAATTCCCCTTTCATCTCACACCACTTTTCTAGTCTCTAGTTTGTATATCATCAATGTTGACAACCATGGTGACCCTGTTTGTGTAAGTGTTTCATCGAGAACGAGGCAATTTCCACTAAAGGCTTACCCCCATAGTGCACAATAGGGGAAAACTAAAGGTAATGCTCATTAAACGTTAATCCACACTTTAATGAATCACTTTTCCAAGTCAACTTGGAATTGATGACCTACCGAACCTTCCAAATACTCTTCGCCACAACTGCAACCTTGACATCAAAGTTAAAAGAAAAATTTACAAAATTAAAATTACACCAATGTTTTTTACTAATAAGAACCTCCTTAAAAACACAATTTCGAAGCATCACCTCCCAAATTTCTTTACCCTACATGACAACCCATCTTATACATAAGCTTTGAGCTTACAAATAAACATTGATGATACACATTCCTCTCATTCCTAAATATAAATAATATTATCTAATAAATACAAATAAATAAACACAAAATTTTATTTTTCCATAAACATGATTATGACTTCACCATACAAGACTACAACCTTCTTCAATCTTCACAACTCTCTTGTGACAATAATAAAGTCTCATTTATTATTATTATATATATATCTTCCCATAGAATCTAATAACAAAACAATATATTATTATTATTAAATTTATGTTTGAAGACAACTTGCAAGAATCTTCTCAATTTACACAAGAGCAGATCTCATGTATGTAGTTATTAAGCATAATGTCCATTAAGATCTTAATGGGGATCAGGTTCACTTCAATTCTTTAATCCTGGATGATACCTGATGCCCTGAACAATATAATAAAATCTCAATTATTTTGGAACATTTGCACCTTTTTTCAAATAGAACCCCTGAGTGGGCATCTACTAAGGTTCTTGCCAAGGTAACCAAACCATCCGTGTAACCAAAGCATCAACATAGCCATCAAGTCAACGTGTCCCTATTGTTCTTGAAGCTCCAAATTCTTGAAAAGATGAAGAAACGTCTCAAGTCTCCCTAGAAGAGAAAGCCGGATAGCAATGGATCTTCAAAAAAATCAAACTCGCGGGCATTGTTGACTTTTGGAGAAGCCGATGCCTATTTTTAAGGGGGAGCTTGCTTTCGCCCCAAGCAAAGAAAAGCAAAAAGACTTTAAAAAATTATAAAGAGACTTTAATAACTCAAACAGTTTGGTGGGGTCAGGCGGTTAGCTTGACGGCCAAGTTCAATTGCTAGCCACCGCCTAATCGACACATTGGAAAACTAACATTTTATGTTTATACTATTATTGAAAAATCTTCAAATTTAGATTTTTAATATTTTTTAAAGTATAAAATAAATGTAGATATTTTTGCGCAATATATAGGAGAGATGAACAGAGAAGCAATACAGCGAGGGTTTGTACGAGAAATAAACTTGCATTGTGTGGGAAGCAGGTGTTTCTGGAGGCAAGTAAGGAAGGAAGGAGGAAGAGCTTTGCAGGAGCAAATTCTGTGGGGGCTTGTTTTCTTCGGAACAAAAAAATTTAGCCTTTGGTCCTGCAGGTTCTGATTCTTGACCTTGCTACTCCACACTTACTGTGATTTTTTGTTCTCTTTTTCGTTTGGGTTTGGTGTTGTGTATATTTCCGGCGGGGACTTGTTAGGGTTTATGAAAACCAGCTACTAGATTTGGCTCTTTAATTTTGTGGCTTCATCTGGTTAGGGGGTTAAAAAATTTGTGGGAAGTTACATTTGGGGTTGTAAGTTGTTTTCGCGGGGTTGCAGGGCTGAATAATAGCTGGGGGCCAGCTTGTTCAGTCCTGAAATGGTGTCGCGAACCTAAAATATAGTGCATCGTGATAGCGATGTTGTAAATAAATAAGGAACCTGTGGGGTAAATTCATGATAGAAATGGAGAACAAAGGGGAGTATATCTCCAAGCTTGCCAGAAGCATTGTGCATAGAGTTCAAATGAAAAGAAAAGGATCTTACAAACATAGTGATATATATCGTAGTGGCTTAACATCGGGTAGAGGGGCTTTGAAATTGGCTAAGGGGACGAGTGTTGTTCCTAACTCTAGAAATGGAACACGTCAAGCTGTCGGGAATGTGAAATGCTGTGATGGGTGTCGAATGGAGGGTTGTTCCTGCAAGGCAATTTTGCACAATTATGGGAATTTTCGCAAGAGTGCGGTTCCTGAGAGGCTTATGTATTATTGGAATGGCGGGTGGAATGATTTTTCCGTTGAAGCTTCAGAGTCGCTTCGGAAGGCATTCTCAGATGGCATGCCCAGTATAGAAGTGGTAATAGATGAATCGCGTTACCTCGTCGATTTTTTGCGCATGCTGCAAATAGATTTGAGGGTGGGTTGTCAAAGATCCATTGCCTGGATAGACAAGAATGGCTCTTGTTTTTTCCCTAAAGGCTTCTTTGAGGATAATATTGATGATGTCGACTTCGCCCCCAAAGTCGAGGTTGAGATCGAGATTCGAATAAGTGCAACTGAGGGTTCGCAGGCTGAGAAACGTCGAGTTCAGGGTAACTTGGAGCCCTTGTCCGAGGCTTCGGACACTAAAAGACATGTGCCTCCCAGTTCTGATCCCTCATTCGCTGTTGCGAAAACTGAGAAATACGAACTTGCTAGTAACTTAGAGTCCTGGAAGGTTACCAAATCTGATCACAAGAGTAAAGTACTCTGTGATGACATTAAAGCATACAAATTGACCAGGAAAGCATCAGTTGAGGTCCCTGCACCTACAAATGAATTGGAGAGAGGTTCGAGCCACAAAGGCAATGTGCCGGCTGCTTTACCCTCCAAATCATCGAAAGATTCAAAAGATGAGGAGGCTACTGGCAGTGCTGTCAATAGTTCTCAAGGATTAGAATCCAAACAGTGTTCAACTTTAGAAGCTTCTGAATTTGAATCGTTGGGTGACAGACTGATCAAATTGGAAGATGGAAATGAAGAGTATGCGGCCGTGCAAAATCGTTTTCTCTCCGGTTTCAGTAAAAGTGCAGTTGCAACCACTGTTACTGGTATTTATCGAAATACCCATGCAAGTGCGATGGGCCAGGTTCGACTGCACGCTTTTCGGAGGCAGGTTGAGATAACTAGGAGGTCCCGTGGTAATGCAAATGTCAGGACTGCCTGGCATGGCACGTCCAGCAAATGTGCTGCAGCAATCATACTTCATGGTTTTAGCTTGAGCAAAACACATGATAATGGCCCATCATATGGTGTTGGTGTTTATCTTGCTCCAGAAGGTCGCTCCCATCTCAGGTAGGCAGATTAAATAGGGATCACCATATTTGTCTATGGCTTTCATGATTGATTGCATGTTAGTGATTCAGTTTTATGTATACTTTATTTTTAAATACCCAGGGACATGTTTATTTAAATTTTGTAATAACTCTAATTTCTCATTCTCTACAGTGCTGCATTTTCGGATATCGACAAAAATGGTGAACAACACATGGTGCTGTGTCGGGTTATTCTGGGAAATGTGGAGAGAGTCCCTCTTGGCTCTCATCAGTTCCATCCTAGTTGTGAAAAGTTCGATTCTGGGGTTGATGATCTCACAAATCCGAAGTGTTACATTATTTGGAGCACTCACATGAACATGCATATTCTTCCGGAGTACATTGTGAGCTTTAAGGTTCCACATCAAATGCATGGTAATGTTCCCATTTTACCTTTTCTTGTGCCATATGACGAATGATAAATATTTCACAAACTTGGTTAACTGTTCCAGTTAGCATGCATAGGCCCCAGCTGAATACTAGCTAAATATTGATGTCTTACTGCTATAGAATGCTGGGATGAAATGAAAGCAAAGCAAGGCATCTGTGGTGTTCCCAAAAGTTTCAGCAGTTCTCTGGAGGATGTTGAAGTTGCTCGCCAGGGTTCTATCTATGAGACGGTAACTAATATGACTTGGAATAGTGTCTATTTTTATAGGCAATTGAATGTATAAATTTGGGAGATGTATTACTGCTTCTTCTTTCATAGATTTACACTAAACCTATAGGTGACATGTAATTGGTAGTGTGGTGGCAATTTCCATTTTCCTTTATGCACTGGAGGTTTTATCTCTCCTACAGGTTAATGTAAGTCATTAGTTCTTGGGTTTATCCTATTAGCAATTTCTTTTGGTTTGATACTGCTTATATTGGTTTTCAGCACCTTTCTTCAGCTTCAGCTGAGGGAAGAAAATGCAAGACGCAAGCATCTGCAAAAGGATCAACACGAATTCCCAGTACTGCTAACATGTCATTCCCAAAGTTGTTCTCAGTCATAAGAAAGTCCATGCCTACATCTTATATGAATACATTGGAACACCTCTATGCTCAGTACAAGGTAGCTACTCTTCTTTTGTAGAGTTTTGTTGCCATTGATATAGCGACGCAGATTGCAGAATCAAATGCACAGAAAGTTAGATCCATGCCCCTGTGTGTAATTGTCAGGTAGGAAAAATTGGCAAAGACATCATCGTAAGGAATGTCAGAATGATTGTTGGAGATAAGTTGCTGATTGCAGCTATTCAAAGCATTAGAGGCCAGGTACCCACTTTTTTGAATTCAGACGTCCAGGATTTGAATTGTTTGCTAGCATCTCCAGCTTTTGCTACCAAGATAAACTGTGTCACACAAAATATTGGAATAATGTTGGATTAACCTGCTTGTTTTTTACTTTAGAGTCACAACTAGGTTTACATCAGCTAACTGGGTTTATATTATTCCAATAAAATGGCCTGTATATATGAGTTTTCACATACTGTTGCCTTGTCTACTTTTGAGATGTATTTTGTTTTTGCTCCTCAATTTTTTTACGCCATCGCTCTTGCATTTTAGAGTTAGCTGTATACTTTTTCATTCTTGTCATTTTTATGTAGAAAAAGATCAAGTTCAGCATGCTATATGTTGCTTTGCAGATGAAATGTACACAAATGTTAAACAGAGTGGAGCATCGTCCACATTCTTTCCTGGGTTCTGACAGGCTAAATCTAGATAATGAGTCTACTACATCCACGAATAAGGTACTGTAAAAAGACAAAGATTTACAAAGTGAGTTTACAGATTATCTGTCTTTAATGATAATATCTGCATTTTTTCAAATTTGTCATGCTCATTTTATGTTATTTGCCTAGAAATTTTGAAGACGATCTTTATAGCAACCATGCTCTGGTACAGTTGGAGTAATGGGAAAGTCCTTTATAAAGACAATTAAGTTCTGGCTTATGATATCTAGCACTCGGAGGATACACATGACTTTCTGTTTATTAGTAGGTGCCGGGAGTTCTTTAACATGGGTGATTAAGAGCAGTTAAAAATGGAGTTCTTTAAAATATGTAATTTTGGGGTATCTTTAGCAACATGCTGCAGGGTGATATGCCATTTTTCGTAGTCATAGATATGTTTTCAATTTGGAATGTGGAACTATGGTAATCTAATCCCCTACAAAGATGATTATTAGGCCCAGGTTCCCTTTTGCTGGTCCGTCCAACCAGTGTTAGGATTAATGTAGTTAGTGATGCTACTCAATGGGGCTTGAACTCATGTTCACTGTTTGGCAAGTACCATGGCTAACCACTAGGTTACTACATTATTGGTAATAGGGATCGTGCTATTGGTCTTGTTCACGTATATTGTTATGTCTGTCTAGGTAGCCTTGTATTGGTAAAGTGTATTTTCAACTATTTTGTGTTTTTGCTCTATGAAATTGCTTTTAGCTGAATGCATTATAAAGCATAAATTTATTCCATTGTTGCTATTGTGCTATTGGTCTTGTTCACATATATTGTTATGTCTTTATAGGTAACTGTGTAGTGATAAAGGTTTTTTGTTTGTTTTTGTTTTATATCTTTTGTGGTTGGGTTCCTTTTGTATGGATTTGTTAATGCAGTTGTAAGGCGTAAATTGTATTGTTCATCTTGTGAGTTTTTTAAGGAAGGTTTCCTTTCTCAATTTCAGCTGTCATTTGTTTTTGCAGAAAGATTTCATGGAGGCGGTTAACAAAGTAGATAATGTTCCCCATTCTTTTCTCGTGTCCAAGAAACTACATATGGACAATAAATGCAATTCATTGATAAATCAGGTAACAACAATCTTTTTAATAAAAGAAAAATGATCCACTTTTAATATGAATACATCATATGTCTATTTAAAAATGGTTAATGTTGAAAAAGGTAGCTTGGAAGATCTCAGAAATAATCTATCAAGTGTGTTTTGGTATGGTTGAAAAATAAGGAATGTTCCTTTTCCGCCATAAAAATTGATACATAAATTTAAAATTTAATGCGATCAAATTTCTTTTTCAGCCATGAAATTCTGGCATCAGGATGGTTTTTAGGGATTTGCTTTCAAGCTCGCACATCAGATGACAGACATTACCTAGTTTGATCTTATGATCAGTTGAAGCTGCCACTGTTCAATGATGTAATTTGATTAATATCTTTGACAATGTAATGGAAGGACACCATACTTCTTGTTTCTAGTACTATCTAGTTAGTAGCTATATGTTAATGTTAAAATTCAAGTGATCCATACAGATCAATAGCTTACTGCCTGATAATATTTCAGTAATAGCTGTTACACTTGGTTACGTCTAGAAGGTACTAACTAAAATCCACTGAATATGGTGGACATCTGCTGCATGGAGGACAAGGTTCCTTTGCACACTCTTATATTTAGGGTCTATCTTCTGTTTTCTTTTTCAGAGTGTCATGATGCATAGAGATGAAAATAACATTCTTCTCAAAGGATTTCCTTCTCCATTTCTTGGCATGGCAATGATGATTTAAAGTCATCTAGTTTGGATTACCTGATAATGGCTTTGGAAGGTTAATGTTTAGGATATGAGATGACTTTTCCAATTTGATATGGCAAGAAGCGCCTTAATGAAGTTTCTATTTGTGGGATTTAGTTTGTGAATTTCTCAAAGTTCAGAAATGAAAAACTTGGATTTTGTATAAAGTTAGAATCATTTGAATCCCGCGAGGTTGGTTTCATGTGGAAATGGCGCAAGATTTTGATTGGATTTCATACAATATGGTAACTTTTAAACTAAATTTAACCCAATAAAGCTATTCTACTGAAAATAGAAAACTATAAAATTGAAAGAAAATATGTGCAGCATGAAGGCTCAAAAACACTGATCTCATACTTATTTTTATTGTGATGTGAGAAAAGGAATAAATTTATGCCATTTTGGTTTTAAGAAAATTTTTCTGTTCGAAGAAGAAACTAGACTTGAAAATTGAAAGGAAAAGGAAGCCAAAGGCTTGACAGGACAAATTGAGGCATGAAGGCATCGAATTCTCATTTCTAAAGATAAGATGGATTGAAGGTTGTGGCACATGGTCTAATGAAAGTGGAAGCAGAATCCTTTTGACTAGACAAATAAGAGATCTTAAAAGCAAACAAGTGTTTAAGAGGCTAACCTGTAGTTAATTAAACAGTTGGTAAGTTTAGACATAAATTTAAGATTTGATTTAATTGTGAAAGAGCCATTCCAGAAGGGGGGGATCAATGGAGATCTGGAGAAGGTGATGTGTGAAATATATGGTATTGAGTTATGCATTCTTTGACACATTCAACATAAGTGTAGTTCTTGATAGTTGTTGCGTAATCTTTTCAGACAGTCTCCCTTTCTATTCTCATTCAAAACCTAATTAGAAAAACCAATAATATAAAAGTTTCATTATATTAAAGCAACAAAATCAGTAGAAAAAATAGTTATAGGGTGTGTGCTTTATATTTAATATTTTTGAAGGTCAAGGAAAGATAGGGCACTACTGCGCAATATTATTATATATATTATATTTTTACTTTGGGGAAGATTAAGGTCAGTTATAACCTTGAGTAGAAGTCCAAAGGGGGGGATCAATGGAGATCTGGAGAAGGTGATGTGTGAAATATATGGTATTGAGTTATGCATTCTTTGACACATTCAACATAAGTGTAGTTCTTGATAGTTGTTGCGTAATCTTTTCAGACAGTCTCCCTTTCTATTCTCATTCAAAACCTAATTAGAAAAACCAATAATATAAAAGTTTCATTATATTAAAGCAACAAAATCAGTAGAAAAAATAGTTATAGGGTGTGTGCTTTATATTTAATATTTTTGAAGGTCAAGGAAAGATAGGGCACTACTGCGCAATATTATTATATATATTATATTTTTACTTTGGGGAAGATTAAGGTCAGTTACAACCTTGAGTAGAAGTCCAATATGCACCTACATAGGTAGGGATGGTAAGCATTTAGTTGTTGCCTCAATGTACTCAAATTGCCACCGTACTTCAACTCACATTATCATATTTGCAAGGATTGTATTTAAAAATACATACAACAGTTGTAGAAAGTTTAGACCAGGAAATGTGAGAACATTCGAATAACATTTCACTTAATTTACATGATAATTAAATGTTTTAGTCCATCGAAAGTGGTTATACATTGACGTTACTCTGAAGTGCACTTTTTTACTAGAATGTATAAAGTGACCATTAAATATACATTGTTGATCTCCTTTATGGTCATACTAGAAATTACACCAATGTTATAACTTATATCTAAACTGCACAAATTTGTCTAGGCGAAGAGGCTCGGTAAATATATCAGCAGTGCACTCCCTAGTTGTAAAGTATGGTACTGCTATTTCTTTATTCTCCTCTAGCTGTCAGGTGAAGTGATGATACACTTTCACATGCTTTGTCAATTATGAAAAATATGTTCTTTGTGATTGTACTAAAGTGTGGTAGGATCAGCTTGTACATATTACCAATCAAAAAGTATCTTTCTCAACCATACTGCCTCACATGCTATGCAGCTATAATAACTACTGCATTGTACTCTGTGTCAGAGGAAAATGACACTGCATACTGCTGCTGCTTAGTCAGCTATGAAACTACACTTGTATCGAGGCTGAAAATATACCGTGGTGGAGTTCCTGTTATCAGCTCCACTTTGTCTAAATCTGTGTAACTCAAGTGTCTGAAATCCTCTTTTCTGCCATACATGATGCAAAATTTCAAGATACCATTCACATGCCCTAAGTTTCTCTTGGCATCCATCCAATGATCTGCCTTAGGAGCTGTCAAAAATCTGGAAATGTAGTCAGCTACAAAGGTCAAAACTGGGGTGATGGCTGTGTGATAGATCAATTTGCCCTCCAATTGTTTGTATGCTGATCCATTTGCCACTTCTAAGTCTGTCGGGGCTGATGATTTCGGTCCAATCTCCATAGGTATAGTTGCTGATTTATAATCAGCCATCCTAAATTTCTTTAGCAAACTCTTGGTATACTCTATAATAGAAACGAGCTGCCATTGATTTTGCAAAAGTTTACACCTAGGAAGTGATGAAGGAGGCTTAAATGAGACGTGTCAAAAGTTGAACACATTTAAGACTTTACTTTCTAATTTCTGTTGACCTCTCTACTTGTGATTATTGTGTTATCTAGATAAATCATTACGATTACCAAAATCATCATTCATGTTTCTGACATAGAAGTTTGGATTAAAAGGTGTTCTTTTGAATCCAGATTTTGTATAAGATATTGGTAAAATTTTGTATACTAGGCTCTTGGACCCTTTTTCAAATTGAAAAAGGGTTTATCAGTGCACATGCCAAATGTTCCTTATTGGCATGTTGGAACCCTTGTGCCATCACTTTCTCCTCTGAATCATCATCTATGAATGCGCTCTTTACATTCATTTGATAAATCTTCCACCAAAAGCTATGTTGCGGGGAAGCGCTCCCCTCGCCCCCGCTCCGGAAGCTAGCTTCCGGCCGAAGCTAGGCAGAAGCTATGCCGAAGTGCGATTCGCTTTCGCTTCCGGGAGGAATCGTTTTTGGGAAGCGTGCTTCAGGCCTTAAAATTTCGCTCCTTGCCACTGTGTGAGAGCGTGCAGGAATTGATTCGAAGCGTCGCTTCCATTTCGCTTCCGGATCGATTCCGCCTCGCTTCCTTGTCGCTTCCCCCATCGATTCCCGACGAAAAAAAACGATTCGGTTGCTTCCTAAATCGATTCCTGTAGCTTCCTCGGACGATTCGCCAAAACCCGCAATTTTCTTGGTGAGTTGGAGCTCGTGGGGTCCACGCTTGGGGTTTTGGAGGGGGGAATAGGGCTTTGAGGTATAAAGCCCTCCTCCACACTCCATTTTGTCACTTGGGTTTGTTTGAGAAGAGAAGAGAAGAGAGGAGAGGAGAGGAGAAGAGGAGAAGAGAAGAGGAGAAGGTGCCATTGGAGATTGAAGAAGGTTGGATGCTTGGAGCCTTGGCAAGTTGGCACACTCACTACCATTGGAGTCTTGGACATCCAAATAGGTAGGCTCTAAACCCTTTCTTGTTGATTTGCTTTGTGTTTGAAGTTTGAACTTGAAGTTTTGATGCTTGATGCTTGATGCTTGAGACTTGAATTTTTTAAGCTTGAAATTTGACTAGAATCTAGAATGTCACTGTAAATGTTCCTCTCCTACTCTTTCCCATGCTTTCTCCATCATTTCTATTGCAGGGCAATAGCTTAAACTCTAGTTCCACTTCCAACTTCCAAGTCCAACAAACATGATGATGGGTTTATGGTTTCTTTTGTTGGTTCCATTTGTTGTTTTGATGATGTTCATTGAAAACCGGAGGAGGAATGAGGGAGAGGGAGATGATGAAGAAGTGGGTAGTGGCACATACCGTGGAGAGGAGGAGGGAAACCAAATGAAAACCAAGGAGGACACAACACCCTCGTGGAAATATGTCACCAAGTAGGGAGGAAGCAAGGGGGGTGGAACTGCCAAATTTGGTTGCCCCCTTTGTAAAAAGACCTACACGGGTTCATATACCTGTCTGAGAAGACATCTATGTGGGAACATGCCATGTGATGAAAACAAAACTGTAGGAGTTTGTGTTTGCAAAAGTGTGCCATCAACACAAAGAGCCATGTATAAGAAGGAAGAATTTGAAGCACAAAACAAATCAAAAGCAAGGGTTGACCATGACCCCTCATTGAACTCATCGAGAACTGGAGGCCCATCCACCCAAGGTAGTGGATTCTCACCCCCTGGGTCATGCAGGACAATATTAGATTTCCTTGACGTTGGTGGTAGGGATGACGTGGATGCAAAAGTGTTCCGGTTTCTCTATGCATGTGGCATACCATTCAATGTCCATCGCTCACCCTATTGGAATGAAATGGTAGACGCCATTCGCATTGCTCCAGCAGGATAGAAGAGCCCAGGGTATGACAAAGCTAGAACTATGGGGCTTGACAAGGAAAGAGGCAAGATCCAAAATGCTTTGGGGCAATTCACAAATGCTTGGAATGAGTATGGGGTATCAATTGTATCAGATGGATGGACAAACGTAAAAGGCAAGCCATTGATAAATGTTCATGGTGTGTCTGCTACTGGTGCAGTCTTCCTTTCAGCCCATGACTACTCAGATAAATTCAAGACTGGCATAAACATTGCAGAACTCCTACTCAAAACCATTGAAGCTATTGGTCCGTACAATGTCATCCAAGTCATAACCGATAATGCTGCTAATTGTAAGGCAGCGAGAGCAATCATTGAAAATAAATTCCCCAACATATTTTGGTCTGGGTGTTTGGTTCACACAATGAACCTTTTGATGCACGACATCATTAAGTTGAAGGAAAATCAATACAAATGGATTGGTGAATTGTACAAAAAGGGCAAGAAGATGATAAGATTTATAACCAACCATAGCAATGCCCATGGCATTTTCCGTAGTCACTCAAAGTTGGAGCTATTGAAGATAGCAAAGACTAGATTTGCTAGCTACTACCTCACTTTCAGGCGCCTTTTGAAGGTAAGAGAGGCATTGGCTAGTATGGTATCAAGTGAGTCATGGCAGGTCTTGAAAGATAGGTGTACATCCGCATCTGACAGGCTTGATTTTCAGGAGGTGGAAGAAACAGTTCTTGATGCGGGGTTTTGGGTAAGTGTCAAGTATGTTTTGCAGTTCACAAAGCCCATTTATTACATGATTCGGTTTGCAGATATAGATAAGCCGGTGATTGGGGAGGTGTATGAACAGATGGATAGCATGCTGGGTCAAATTAAAGATATTGTTGAACAGAAAGATCCCATGTTGTATGACCATATTCACACACGTGGTCAAAAGGTGGGAACATCTCAACGTTCCACTGCATGCCTTAGCGTATGTGTTAACAACAAAATATTATTCTCCATCTTGGTTGGCCAAACCAGCACCTGGGGGTGGGGTTAGGAGAAAGCCCCACACAGATCCAGAGGTACTGCTTGCGTACATGACTGGTATAGACAAGTTGGTCCCTGATGTAGAGGAATGTGACATATTGCGCAGTGAATTAAGCAAATACCTCAGTGAAGTCGGTCCCTTTGGTACTTTGCATACAATCAGAGATCGAGATAGGGCGCCTCCTATCCAATGGTGGAACATGTATGGCTCAACATGCCAACGCTTGTATAAATTGGCTGTAAGAGTGCTTTCACAGGTGGTTAACAGTTCGTTTGCAGAAAGGTGTTGGAGCACCTATAAAATGAAAACTCAGTGAAAAGAAACCGATTAAATGAAAACCGAGCAGAAAGCTTGGTTTATGTACATTACAACTTGAGGTTGTTGACTCATTATTGTGAGCGTGCCAAAACTGATAGATCATATGTCACTTGGGACAACAATCCGGAGGAGCATAACTTGGAGGATGGAGCCATAGCTTTAGAGCGCTTGGAGGAAGAGCTTTTGGGTGATGAGGATGACGCATATGCAGTACCACAACCACTACCAATGGCGCTGCCATCTTCTACCTTGTTTCCAGATGCACCATCTTTGCCTAAAGGTTCAACTTCATGACCTCCATCCGCATCAGTGAGAGGGGGTCGTGCAGGATCGAGTCTTGGACGTGGCTCAACAGTGGTGGCTACTGGGGATGATAATCCCACTCCCATTATTCAGAAAGCTGCTCTAGAAAAGAAAATGGAAATTTCTCGTGGCAAGAGGAAACATCCATGATTCCATAAAATCTACTTTTCTTGTATTTTCTTGTTTATAGTAGTAGTACTTTCAAGTTTTGACACTATTGACAATTTGACTCTTTTATATTTATTATCATATATTTTGTAAACATTACATGGCATTTCAAGTTTGAAGTTTGAAGTTGAAACTTGAACCTACCTTTGAATTTGAAATTCACTATGGAATCATGGATCTATGGTTGATGAATTCACTAGTAAATGATTAATGAATGATGTTATATGGTATTATTGTTTATTTAATGTTTTTATCATTTCCATAACTAATTCAACATTCTACATGCATTTGTCGACATATATGCATCAAAATATATAAAAAATATATATTATATAAAAAACGCTTCCTAACCGGAAGCTTTTGAAAATTTCGCTTCTCGCTCCCACTTCTCGCTCCCGCTCCCGCTCCCGCTCCCACTCCTGCTCCCAAGTAACCTTGACCAAAAGAATGCTGCCATTGCTGTCACCAATTTAATTGGGACCAACTTCCTTGGTGGAGCAGTTTGTTTTCATAATCCACTCTTTTCTACAGAGCAAAACTGTTGGCAATTTGCCTTTCCTTTTGTTGTTCAATGAAACACATATATTATATTTTGTCCTATATATCCATTTGTAGCTAATGGGTGTCTTCCCTAGAGGTATCTCTTCCAACATCCGAGTGTTTTTCTTATGAAGGCGTCATTCTGGGCCGTCATGGCCATTTCCCACCCACACCCTTTGGTTTCTTCATATTTTAAGGTTCAAAGAACTATAACAGTTGTCATCAACTGAAAATAAACATGTTCAACTTGATACCAGTGAAGCTCCTTCAATCTCAGGCCTTCCAAGGTTTTGTAGTACCACACTTTGATCTTTGTTTTCCATTATCACCTCCAAATCAATGCAGTGTTCTGCGTGAATTGCCTTCATGGCCATTTCCCACCCACACCCTTTGGTTTCTTCATATTTTAAGGTTCAAAGAACTATAACAGTTGTCATCAACTGAAAATAAACATGTTCAACTTGATACCAGTGAAGCTCCTTCAATCTCAAGCCTTCCAAGGTTTTGTAGTACCACACTTTGATCTTTGTTTTCCATTATCACCTCCAAATCAATGCAGTGTTCTGCGTGATTTGGTGTTATTTGAACATCTGAAGATGGTGTTATTTTAACATCTAAATCTTCATGTGCAGTGTGCACATCTACCCATGATGGATTCCCTTCTTTCTGCAATTGCACACCTTGCATCTTGGGTGACCTTCTAGCTTCCAAGCAGTGAATATTATCAATTTTCAGGTTTGTTTTGGGCTGAAAAATTCCTGATTTATCACATCGACAATTACATCTCTGTCGATATTTATCTTGTAGGTAGCAATATTGAACTATCTATAGGCATTAGATTGTTTGCGTAACCAACTAACATGCGTTTATTATGTTTTGCATCTAATTTTGATCTATTTTCAGTTGGAGTCTACACATGCAATTGAACCAGATATTTTCAGATGTCTAACTTGCCGTTTTCTTTCCTTGACCAAGCCTCCTTTGGTGTGATGTCTGGAGCTGCCTTTATAGGACTTAGATTGAGCAGGAACATTGCTGTGTGTATTGGTTCTCCTCAATACTTGTTTGCATAAATTTTCAGGCCTACTGCCCAATGTTTCTCTTGATTAAATAAATCAAACTTGAACTTATTTAACAGCATAAATAAATATTTGTGAACATGCAACAATCACACATATAGCTGAAAATGAACAGCGGAAGCATAAAGACGATACACAAGAATTCTGTCCTTCAAATCAGCTTAACATTTAATAATCAAAACTTACAAGGACACCTCAACCAGAGGTTTACAGCCTGCTAAAAAGAAGCAATACACCTCACAGAAATTTGAGGAATTGCTGCACCCTGTATGACACTGTATGGTACTATCCTAGCAGTCTTCCACTTTGTTGGTTGAATCCTCTTCTTGCTATTTGCATTCTCTCCACCTTGGCTTCATTTGTGTGTTCTTCACACAACTTCTTTGGTGTGTTCTCTACTCAAATTCTCCTCCCATCTTGTTCTATTTATGCTTTGAGAGATAACTAATCTCCTTAATTCTAGCAACCAATTCCTTAATTCTAGCAACCAACTTTCGTGATTCTAGCAACCAATCTCAACCTAAGTTACCAAGATACGGATATGGATTTAGATCTGGATACGGATTCGCCAGATTTTTTAAAACGCAGGATCCAGATACGGTGGGGAAACGACACGTACAAAAAATTATAAAAATATTTTTATAATAAATAAAAAATAGAGTGAAGAAATACAACTATTCAGGAAACACCATAATTGAGCTTTGATGAGTTGTAGCCATGACTGATATTGATAAGTTTAAAAACCATTTCAACATGAACTTGAAGTGGTGCATAGCAATTTTTTTGTGAGCCACATTCACATGTCCCTATTAGTAGGGAATAAAGTGTTTTTCTTGAAGGCTATGGCAAGAGTACATAACAGTGTAGGTGAAGTGAGCAACAACATAGCACATACAGATAGATCAACCCTTGACAACAAACCTTAACCATAAAGATAAATAAAATAAAAACACTGAGAGCAAACCTTGATATTGATGTATCAGAATTCAAAAGCAGATCTTGACATAAGGATAGATCAGGCCTTGAGCAGGAATTGAGTTTACGCTTTTAGCCATTAGGTGTTTAGGTTTTTTTAAGTTTTTCATTAAAAAACAATTTTTGGGGGGGATCAATGGGTCATAGAAGCACTGGAAGTTTTAGGATCCATTTGAAAATTTCAGGAATTGTTTGATTTTTCACAGGATTCGTTTTAGGGGACCATGATACGTTTCCTTGTGCAGGGGATACGTTTCCATGATGGATCCTAGGTGGATCCGCGGATCCTACACACTAGGGTGGTGGATCCGGTAACATAGATCTCAACTAATCTCCTTAATCCTAGCAACCAACTTATCTCAGCAAAGAAGCGTATAGCTAAGATTATATCAAATCTAATCCACTAATATTCTAGAATCGCTAGAATATTTCATTTAGATTTCTAAGACTAAAACATCAAAGGAAATTAGACTTTCACTTTTATTTATTAAGTGAAATTATAAGATAGTATTATTTCCCACTTTTACTAAGTGGTCACTAAGAAGTTGTCTCAAACTACCTTTTGCACGCTCACACCTAACCTAAGCAGGTTGGGGCATTATTGCAATGTTGGAGCAATAGCACATGCCGAAGAAATAGCCCACATTGGAGCATTAACACATTCTTGAACAATAGATCACACTTGAACATTAACTCTTGCTAGATCAATAGCTCATGCCCATGTTGGAGCTTTAATTCGGTCTAGAACAATAGCACACATTTGAGCAATCACTTGTATTAGAGGTGAATGAATACCTTTCCTTTCAAGAAGGATGCTAATATCGTTAAAGTTGGTTGTTTCCATTGGCAAGATGGCCTTCCAAGGAAGTCCCTCCCTCCTTTTTTTTTTCCTTTCTTTCCAATTAATAATGGCATGTCTTTCCAAGGAAAGTCCTTTTGTTTTGCTTTGTTTCCATTGTCCAATGGGAAACGGTGATATACATGGTGGCACAAGAATGCAAGTATTATTGCTAGTTTAGCAATTGCATGTGCATAAGTGTGCAAGTATCTTTCTTGATTGACAACTAAGTGTCCATAAACATGCAAGTCTCATTCCAAATTAGCAACTAGATGTGCATATTGGAGTTTCTTGCCACTTGTCCTTGCCTTCTATTCATCATTGTAGAGTTTAGTACCTGACCCCTTTAGCTTGAGACAATGTTGAGCCTTTTCTCACTTTTGCATCACATTTGGAGTTTTGTTGCCTCTATTATTGGACGAGATAAATATCTGTACTTGGTCTATTGTTCTTTGTAGATTGTTGCTTTAGCTAGCCCTCTTCGTTGTGCTTGATATTGGTTTATGACGATCTTGGATCTTTTGGAGTTTGGGTATTTCAATGGATCCGTTTTATTCGTTCATATACTCCTTGGATGCCCTTGTCCAATTCCTTTGTTCATATGCTCCCTGGATGCACCTGGGCAACTCTTATCTACTAGGTAGGAGTTGAATAGGATCATTTGAGACAACATTTACATATAGTTTGTACAAGCTACTTGGATAAACCCATAGGGTAGGTTTTGTCTAAAGATGGCCTTTTGTGTTAAGCACTTCATGGAGGCGAAGAATGGGCTCATCATCCAATCTTTGTACACACTTTGTCATTAGGTGCACACTCTTTGCATTCCCTTGGGCCAATTCAAAGTTGGTTCACATAGACTTTGGGTGGAGGTGGATCACCGGATCTACCATTCATACATGATTTCCTAGCTGTGTCATCTTTGAGGGGTGAGATAGAGTAGCACTTCATCTTTCGTTTCCCCATCTACTACAAGATATGAGGGCATTTCCTTTTGTCTTTTCAGGGAGCCATAAACCCTCACCAATTTTTTTGGGTATCGCGGCCGAATATGTTTGGCCTTATACATGCAAGAGGCCCTCATGCTACGTTACCATACTCTTAACCTCCTTCTAGACCAATTTCAATTCGGAGGATCACTTCCTTTTTCACGATGCTTCTTGTTACTGCACAAATTAACACCCTTTCGATAGGTCACAAGGGTTGGTGCTAAGATTGGCAACTATTCAGAAGATGCACCCATTTCCACCACATTGCACTCTCCTTACACTCTAGGCCAATTCCTAGAGGCCAAGGGGGAGTCTCTAATATAGGTGAAATAGACCTGTACACCAAGAATACCTCACGAGCAACCTCTTGACAAAGATCACTGCCATATGGAGTCAAGGCAATGAATACAAGCATGTTTACCAAGTATTTCAAGAGGATAGGAGTTGGAAATAATAAATGCTCACAATTAGGGCAAATGATTAAAAACCTTGCTGCTGTTATAAGAGGACAACCACCAAAATATGCTCAAAGATTGATGGAAATCACGTAGAACAATGCCAACTTACAAAGGAAGGTACCCCTAATGGAGAGGGATATGAATCAAACCTTTGGGGCAGCCAATGGATGAGTAAGACAAATCTGCAAATTACTTACCAGATCTGGTTTTTGACCTAACCAACCCCCATAAATCACAAGGTCAACTTGAACCCTAATGAATGCCCAAGAGAGTAGGGTTGATACCTGATTTCTAGCTTGTAAGACCCTCCAAAGATGAATTTTGATGGTTGTACCTGTAAAATCAGATTTGAAAAAAGCACACTAGCATTTGCACATAACCAAGGAAAATTTTAAGGATCCATAATTTTCTTTAAGTGTAGAAACCTTGGCAAATCTTTTAATTCCTAAATTTCCAACCATAAAATGTTGTGCGATATTTTTCTAAAAAGATTCAAATTTCAGAGGATTTTATATAGTTTCTGGACAATTTTGGCATTTTTTAGAATACATTTTTTTATCTCTTGGAATTTGGGAGAAGCAATTTAGATAAAAAGGGAAATTGGTGAATCTCTTTTTGGAAAAAAGATAAAAAATTAGCTCATGGGGTAAATTTTCCCTGCACATAAGCATAAATATATCAAACTAGCCACAGAAAGAGGACGCTTTTCAATATTGACCATGAAACCAATGAGGGTGCACTACTTTGATGGATTAGATTCTTCAATATTGCAATATTTTTTGGCTTTTTATATTTTTATATTTTTAGGGTTTTTGCTATATTTGATTTTTTTAATATAGTACAAGGAATTTTGTAAAACTGAAATGGTGAAGATGAGAGAAATAAACATAGGTCGTATTCCATAGGGAATGAGAAATCAGGGCTAGCGTTTCTTCCAAGAATTGACAATTTAATATTTGAATGAATTAAGGGCAAGGCTAAGAAACCCTAGGTTATGTTAGCACTTGACCTAATTAGGGGAAACAAAATGTTGATGCCCTAACAAGAGATATACTTCAAGAGGAATGTCTCACCCAACAAAACTAGACTATCATGCATAAAGTCCTAAATTGCTCTTACCTTGGATGCTCCAATGCGAGACAAGAGGTTCAAGATCTTACCACACTTTGGAGAGAAAGGAGAAGAGATAAATATCCTCAAGAATCCATTCACCTTAGAATAGCCTTGGAAGATTGTAAATAAACCTCTAAACATTAAGATTTGATTTTTAGAAACCCTAGAACAATAGAGAAGAAATGTGTGCACCACTTAATTGCTCATATACACAATTAAAAGTAAGAATTCAGTCATGTTTGATCCCATGATCTTTGTTACAAAATGAGAGGAGGATGCCATGCCTCATCTAACCCCAACATGTGTCTTTTTGCCCTCAACGCCCTCTTTCTTAGGTTCTTAGGTTGGTACGACCTTCAAAGGCTTGCTTTCAAGGTGGACGATTTTCTCTTTTTGACCAAGATGACCAAGGGGGGAGGAGTGATATAACAAAATAAGGTCCAAGAGGGTGTGAATGAGGTGTGTTAGAGAGGGTGAGACAACCCTTACAATCGCAATCACCTTCACAAAGCATAAAACCGTAAGTGTGGCTAGGAGCTCTTAAGCCATGTGTCTTGACTCTTATTGGATTCATCCTAAGGTGCACCAATTATCTACCCAGGGCATAAATGCCAGACATGATGAGGAGTTACCACCCATCAAGGGGTAGTCAGCAGAGACACAAGACCAATACTCCTTGAAATGAGGACCAAGAGGACTTGCTATGACTAACCAAGGGTCTTGAGCCCTGCTAGACCAACACTTCTACATAAAGGAAGCCTCAACTTGTCCTTTTATAGGCAAAAAGACCCCCCTCTTTGGCACATTTGGTAGGGTGTGCTGCAGAGAATCTGGAGTATAACACTCCCATCTACTAGGGGCACCAAGAAACAGATTGTTGGTAGGCTTGCTTTCAACTCCAGATCAGTGTGGACCCTTTGGACCATCCCTACTTAGAGACTTTAGTAGTATTGCCAGTCCATATTCCATACTAGCAGGCATATGTGATCATCTAGGACCCAGCAGTGGGTGACTTCTTATAGACAATGACACAATACACAAATCTAGATTCTCCTCCAGTGCTTCCTCCAGACATTCTTCTATATTTAGTTTTCTTTGTTTGGCATCAAATATTATGAGACAGATCTAGCGGGCCATGCCATACTTGTATTCTAGTTCTTTTGGGATGCCCTCTTTCAGAGTTTGGTGTTTTCTATGCTTTTGCTTAGATCTATATTTTACTTTCTGCATCTTGCCTTTTATAGGAGCTGTTTCAGTGTGCCCACTTAATGTTGACATCATTTGTACTTAGCAGTCCCATTCACCTACTTAGTGGTCATTCGTTGGACATTGATAAAATTATCTTATCTCCTCTCCTTAGGCAATCATTGTGTCACATTTTATTGTTTATGTACATGGGTCTTTATTACTTTTTCTAAGGTGACATCATATGCTTCAACTATACTCTGAAAGCATGCCTTTGTACTTGGGCTCCCAACTATTTGAATACATTATGAAACATATGTTTATACAATGGTCACATAGCATTGGGGCCTTAACTAATGAGCATTTATTATTACATTAGGCATGCATAGCTAATTCATGGCTTATTCACAGCCACTTTATTTAGCTAAGGGGCCAAAATTAGGGGTATTACATCCCCTTTCCCTTAGAGTTAGCTCCATCCTCTGTGCAACCATCTTGTCTTCTTCAATAGCATTGAACATTGCCTTGCTCATCCACTTCCACGATTGGATTAATAGTATCAACAAGTTTATTATCATTCCAACTGATCTTTTCCTTGTTGGCTTCCTCAAACCAAGGAATTACTTCATGTCTTTCATCGAAACATTGCAGATCTCTGATCTCAATGCCTTACTGTTTTTTTTGCATTAATGACATTACATTGGAGACCTATGAAGAAACCATCTAAGAAACATAATACAATGCATTTATCATATACAGAAAGGAATAAAACCAAGCTATTTTATATTCAACAATACTCATCTTTAGATGTGGTACATCAATTGCAGGAGCACCAAGCTCTTAGTAACCTCAACCAGCTCCAAAGAAGTATCATTGATGCCTAAAGTCTCACTAGATGCACAGAGAAAAAGGACTCAGATTGAGTCACTAGTTTCATACACAGTGACTGATGCTCACATAGGGTGAGAAGGTTCATGGTACATCAATTGCAGAAGCATCAAGCTCTTAGTAATCTCAACCAGCTCCAAAGAAAGTATCATTGATGCCTAAAGTCTCACTAGATGCACAGAGAAACAGGACTCAGATTGAGTTACTAGTCTCATACAGAGTGACTGATGCTCACATAGGGTGAGAAGGTTCATGCAGTGGTGCCAATGCTCACACAGAACCACAAGACCCTCTCAAGGCCACAAGACACGCAGAGAGTTGCCAATGATCACGCAAACCACAAGACTCTCACAGAGTTGCCACTGTTCATGCAAAGCCAGAAGACTCCTAAAGAGTTGCCAATTCTCACGCAGAGCCACAAGACTTGCACAAGGTCACCGATGTCTATAGGAAGCACCAGCACATCTGCAACAAACACAAGAACATGAGCACTGATATCTGAGTTAATAATAATTGTCTGAAATTCCAATAGAGTAAGGTCTCCTGGTCTCCTGTTGTGTTAGTAGGTACCTCATTGCAATGTTACCTTCATAAGAAGATTGTCAAAATCATATAATTGCTATCATAATATGATATCATATCACTTGGTGTGTGATAACACTATAACAATACCCAAAGGGTCTTCTGAATTTTTCCCATTAATATTCTATCGGTGTGCTAATTTCCTAGCATGTGATGATTCAGAGAACACCAATTCTCTCTTTGCCAAAGTACATTGATATGTGGGATGTGAATGCATCTGAAAACGAATGTAATTACATACTCATAGAACATGTATCACTCATAGGAATGACAATCCACATGGCAGCATGGCATAATGTCAATAATATGCATGCTCAAGTATCGCATGGCCAAGTGTTAGATTTTCTAAACCATGGTCAGCAGACTTTGCATGAAAACAATTCTTAAACTATTAGATAGCTGAACTGTTGTTCTAATGATGTTAAAATCTACAAACAAATACTGCAGAAAAATTATGATAAACTCACAGTTCTGTCCTAAATCACATCTTTGTGATTAAGCAGAAAATAACAGAATTACATTTTACTTGCTAACTCACTCTGAAAAGCAAAAAACAGATACTCAGTAGAGGACTATCAAAATGTGTTACTGCTTTCTCATTAATTCTAATCTGGAATCTGCTACAGGAAAAACAACAACAAACTATATCATTGTTTGCTGCTTAATAACTAAATGAATAAACCTATACTCATGCCTTCTCTTTTGTACACCAAGAAGAGTAGGTACAATGAATCTGGACACATGCACAATTGCACCTCCACTTTAGATGTTTTGAGGCATACAAGCATGTGCCTTACCTACAAGACTGCATGTGCATAGCTGAACTTAGTCTTAAGCTAAAAATTAGAAAACTACTTATAAAACTGAAGCTAACACATGTAGCTGCATGTGCCCGCTTTTACTTAATTGAGAAATGCCATGCAAACTGTCTAACACATGCAAACTGCTGAGATTAGAATTCTGAAGATAGGATGTCAATCCACTCTTATAAGACTGATTACTCCTTTGTAATCAATGCATTGAACTGCTGAAGAAGACGGGCACCTCACTGTCCTATTGAAGTGCTCAGATCTGTTCACTAGTCTGTCCAAACCCGCACAAGATGATCCGAGGTGCAATCCAACACTTCCTCTTATTGAGGAAAGTATTCTCCACCAATCCAAACCTCTCCTAAATATCTTGAACTTCCTCTTGTCAAGGGGCTTAGTGACCTGCTATTCTGTTTGTATATACTCTAGAGCAATTGCTACCTTTTGAACTGTGTCCCTCAGAAAATGGTACTTGATGACAATGTGCTTGGAGCAGTCATGGAGAATTTGATACTTGATGGTACTTGATGTTAATGTCCCTAGATTCTCAGAGAGTTTGATACAACTCTGATTGTCACAGTAGACCACAGTAGGGTCCTACATCTAACCTATTGGTTTTGCAATGAACATGTGAAACCAGATGGATTCACAACTAGCAGTGCTTGCTGCCATTTACTTCGCCTCTGTTGAACTTAATGCCACCGAAGCATGCTTCTTGCTGAACCAGTAAATCACTCCTGAACCCAAATTGAAGAAACACACTGAAGTACTGTTCCTGTCACCTGCATCTCTTGCCAGTCAGAATCAATGAATCCATGCAACATCAATACACCATCTCCTGCATATCTCATACCATAATGTATGTGCCCATCAAATATTGGAGCACATGTTTTGCAGCTATCTCGTGAATATCTCATACCATAATGTATGTGCTCAACCATGAATTGGTGCAAGGTGTTCATTGCAAAAAATATATCAGGTCTTGTGTTAACTAGATACATCAAGGATCTAATTAACTCTTGATACACTAAAGGATTTACCAAATCTGAATCAAAGTCAGCATGCAACTTCAGTTTCAGCATCATAGGAGTGGTCACGGGTTTACAATCCATCATTTGGAAATTTTTTAGGATCTTAGCCGTGTATTTTCTAGACCCAAGAATTAGTGCATTAGTCCAATGCCCTTCATGTCAAATTCTTGTGCTAACTCAGCCTTGCACCCTGCAATGAGCTTGTAAAAACTCTTTGTAAGTATTGGATCATTTACACACATGACCAAAACAAGTAGATCAAATCTGTTAAATAATTATAAAAATTGGGATAAGTAGTGGTGTTGGTGAAGCCCAAACCCTAACAAGTACTCACCAGTTATGGAGTACCAAGCATGGGGTGCTTGCTTCAAGTTGTAAAGGGCTTTATTCAATCTGCACACATGGGTATCTTGCCCATGCACCTTAAACCCTTTTCGGTGATTAATGTATACTTCTTCTTCAATAAGGCCATTAAGGAACGTTGTCTTAACATCCATTTGATATCATTGCCAAACAAAAGTATACATTGCAACTAGAGCAAAGGTCTACTCACAGTAGACTTCCTCTCTCTAGGAGAATCCTGTAGCTATGAATCGAGCCTTGTACTTCTCTAAGCTGCCATTAGCGGTGTGCTTCACCGTGTACAACAACTCAAGATTAACCACTGATTTCACCTTTGCCCTCTGTACAATTTCCCACACATCCATCTTCATGATGGAGTTGGGCTACACCATGGCATCTTGCCATACTTGCTAAGTTGCTGACTCATAACTGGAAAACTTTGCATCAATGAAGACATCAATGCAATATAACTGGTAAGTTTCTTAGGAGAATGGCTTACCCAAAAATAAGTCTTTGGAGCACCATCTTGCCCTTCCGCGTCCTAAAATGTTTGTGTAAACCACCTTGCTCTCCAGCCTGTACTGGGTGGTAAAGCTGTCTTTGTACTTGTAATGGACCTTGTTTGACTTGAGCATGAACTCCTTGAAACCCATGGATCAACACTTGGAGTAGCAAGGTGTTGTTTTCTCATCAATCATTGTTGGGAGCTCTTTGGACTTGGATGACCATGCATCCTTGTATTGACTTACTACTATCTTCCTTTGAGATGGAACATAGATCTTGCAAGTCTTAGAGGATTCACCATAGCTAGAATACCCCTCAAGTTGGAGATTTCAAGCTTTGTCCTCTTTTTCTTTGGAAAATGAATGTAAATTGAACTTCCAAACACCTTGGAATGAGAAACATTTGGTTTCTTCATTGTGAAGGCTTGTTTTGGATTTTTGTCCTTTAACATTCTACGAGGACATCTATTTGGTATGTAGATTGTAGTATATATGCTTTTGCCCAAAGAAACATGGGTAGATCTAAGTCATGAATCATAGACTTATCAGTCTCTACTATTGACCCATTCTTTCTCTCATTAACCCAATTTTGCTATGGGTTGTACAACACTATCAACTCCCCCTTGATCCTTGCTTTTCTGCAAAAAGAGTTAAATCCAACAAGAGGTATACTCCCCTCCATTGTTTGATCTCATTACCTTGATCTTCCTACTTGTCTAAGTTCTCAGCAAGAGCTCTAAACACTTGGAACCTATTGAAGACCTCATCCTTGGTCTTCATAAAATATATCTAGGTCTTTTTGGAAGAATCATTAATGAAACTAACATAATGAAGATTACCTATCAATGAAGTTGCATAGACATATGAATGAATTGGATCAAGAATCCCTCATTGCTTGGGAAAGAAACCTTGGCATGCTTGCTAAGTGCATATACCATGCACACTCCTTTCTTGTCCACCTTGAAGGTAGGGAATTCAACCACCATGTCCTTCAAAAAAGGTAAGGAACCATAGTTCAGGTGACCAAATCTTCCATGCCAAAGCTTGCAGAAATAGTCACTGCTAGTCAACAAGGCTCTTTGCTTCATTGGATCTGCTAGCAGTTCGTAAGGGCCACCCTCCTCTACTCCTTTGGCCAAAACCTGACTAGGATCAGGTTTCCGACTTCTAATGATCACTTCTTGATAATCAAATTCAAAACCCTAAACTTCAAATTTGTTAGACAAGAAGCTGAAAGGATATTTTTATTCATACCAAGAACATATAGTACCTCATCCAAAGCTTATCCCCTTGGCATGCAGAATGATATACACCGAAACCTCATCACTAGGTACTTGCCATCATCACCAAGCTCCACCTGCATGTCAGTATCTTGTTCCTCTAACTCAAGATGATCTGCTCAGAGTCATGTATCTCAAAGCTCCATTGTCAAGATACCACCCAACACCTGAAACTGTGTTGGTGGAAAGTCACGATACCATGGCAAAGCTTGTATCAAGCTAAGCAGTCAACCCGTCTGCCCCTAAAGTTTCAACACTCCTTGCTAATTGTCTTTTTAGGGCATTGAGAAGCATAATGGCCATACTTGTTGCAATTGAAATGTTTGAAAAATCGGAATCGGACTCGGAATCGGTTGAGGGTCACTCGGAATCGGAATAGGAATCAGTAATGAATCGGTCATAAATCGTCGGATTTAAATTTAATGAATCAGTTTACTCAAAAATACATAAAATATTTAAATTTTAAAGAAAAACAACATTTTCAAGATTTGAGGGTTGGTTTTATGACTGTTTGAAGGCCAAAGAGCACCTAGACTTGTTGTTTAGGGCTGCTTTCATCCACAATACTGCCCACCATTTATTTTAATACTTTAAGGTGATTTTCATGACTTTTTAGTATTTTACTGCTGCAAAGGTCACAACAAGCACAGGTTTGCTTCAAAATTGTTGTACGAGGGTTTGAATAGCTTCAACCTAAGTTGCACGAAATGGGAAAATAGGGACGAAACGAGGAAACGTTACCCCCCAAAATTTTGGAAATGAGGAAACGCAATATATATATATATATATATATATATATATATTAGATATATTAAATTAAGAAATGAGCAAGGACATTTAAGAAAATGAATGTGATATAAATCATCAATCATACATGTCAGCGAATCATTGCCTATATTGGGATCCTATTCATCAATAGCACCCTATGACTCCCTCCTCAAAGTTGAACTTCCAAATACATTAGTCAATGGCTCAGCACCCTACAATTTTGATGAAACTTCCTAATCCAATCATTGAAATAAGGTGTAAAAAGCTTCCCATGCTTAATAAGTGATTTTGCATGAGTGAAGAGTACTTTTTTATTAAGGTCATGACAGAGGAGTTCAACAGTCAACACCACCAACATCAAGGTACATATAGGGTTTGATGTGCTTGATTAAATGTCAATTCCATACCCTCTTACATGATAGAATCTGGTGGAAACCTTGCAATCCTGAAATCCTGAAAACTATTAAGTCTGCTGAATTCTGAATGGGATCTAAAATTTGACTTTTTGTGTATGAAGTCCGATGAGGTTGGAACCACTCTCAAACATCCTAAAACAATTAATGGTAATGTTAAAAATTTAAGTAAAATACTACTGCACAATGGGGATATTGCGTTGTTTTTTTGAGTCCACATGCACCCACGCAAACTGCCAGACAAATCGACTGAATTTTTACATAACTCGTCCTATCAGACCGGTTTGCCGATTTGGTGTCCAGATCGGCTGGTTCAGCACCAAACGGGTTGACCGAACTGATTTGCAAACCAAGTTGATTCGGTTTGCTATCAAATCGGTAGATCAGCCGATTCCGAAATCGGTTTGGCCGATTTTTAAAACTAACTTGAAACACTTGATATGGCTCAAATCCTTATTCTGCTAGCTAGGGGGCCTTGAATCTTCTTCTAACCCTTCTCGGATTCTTTCTTTCCTCCCTCCCTCACCTTCTCGATGAGGGCTAGGTATGGAACATCCTCATAACTGATGGAAACTTGCTGTAGTCTCATCTCTTCTCCTCACAACCATTGATTACTTGGACAAGGTTGTGGTCCAAGGGACTAAACCATTCATAGAAATCCAAACTAGCTCATTATCCTCAACTGTGTCACCAACTGTAGCAATCTGACCTTACGGCTTTGTTATCTTAATGAGATAGCTTGCTAATGTTTTGCTTGTATGGGCAGAGGTGAGCTTGTTCTTCAAGCACATCTTCTTGGATATATTTGCACATTGGAACAAGGCTTCCAAGGCATCGTACATGTCTTTTGGTTGTGTTTTCGCTGAGTATATGAGGGATCAAGTGATCCTTCACTGAATCCAACAGGATTTGCTTTGCATTTACTGCATTGTTGTGTTTTGCCAGATATTTGGGTTTGTGGGTTTGTAGGTGGTGAAACTATCTTCTCTACAAGGTACCACAAGTCTACCATTTTTAGGAGGTTTTACAATCTCAATTTTCACGGCACAAAGTTGAAGAGTTTCCCTCCAACAAGTGACATTCACATACTGGGAGTTGCCATTATTGCCACTGCTTTGAACAAGCTACAATCTACAATCGCTGCATACAAAATAAGATTTCCTACCCCACAAACCTTCTCAGGTCCACGTGCCAATCCCTGCACAATCGTGCTTCAATCACTGAAGCTTGGACATACTGCCCACTGAAACCCTCTGACAGATCGCTGAAGTTTGGACATACTTTTCTTTCTGCATTTCATTTTATGGAGGCCGCCTTAGTGCTCTCACTTTGTATTGGCATCTTGGTACCTAACAGTCCCTTTGACCTACTTTTGTGGTCATTTGTTGGACATTAGTAAAATTAATCTTATCTTATCTTATCTACTCTAGACAGTGTGTGCCTCTCTCTATATATGGAATCTGGGAAATTTCAGAAACTGTCCTCTGATACCATGTTAACTTTTTTAAACCATGGTCAGCAGACATTGTACTAAAAGAATTCATAAACTACTAGATAGTTGAAACCTTAAAATCCATTTCAAATCTGTTGTTCTAATAATCATAAAATCTACAAGCACATCCTGCAGAAAAATTATAACAGAAACTCACAGGTCTGTCCTGACTCCCGACTCCTAAATCACGTCGTTGCTATAAAGCAGAAAAACAGATTTACAGTGTACTTGCTAACTCACTGTTAAAAGCCAAAAAAAATCTCAGTAGATGGACTGTCAAAATCTGTTACTGCTTTCTTATTAAGTCTGATCTGAAATCTGCTACAGGGAAAACAACAGGAAACTAGTTTTGCTGCTCCCGAACCGAATGAAAAAACCTATACCCCTGCCTTCTCTTTTATACACCGAGAAGAAGAGTAGGTAGATGCACAACAGCACCTCAACTGAAGATGATCTGAGGCATGCAAGCATGCACCCTACCTACTAGACTGCATGTGCCTAACTGAATTTAGACTTAAGCTAGAAATTAGAAAACTGCTTAGTATTCTAACACATGCAATTGCATGTGTCCTCTTTTACTTAATTGAGAAATGACATGCAAGCTGCTATGAATAGATTGCTAAAGATAGAAGAGCAATCCACCCTTGTAACACTGATTAGTCCCTCATAATTAATGTGCCTAAGTGCTGGAGAAGAAATGTATTCTCACTGTCCTTTGAAGTTCCCAGATTGGTTCACTAGTGTGCCCAGTTCTGCAGAAGACTATCCGAGGTACGATCTAACACCAAGTCCTCATTCATCCAGCAACCAAATTATCGATCCAACAAACTACTGAGAAGGATTATCTCATATGTTTGTGTCCTCATGGTCCTTTTAGTACCGGTACTATATAAAGATCTCGCATTACAATTCTCATATAGGGAATAAAATTTGTCCCTTGTATCACAATGCTCATATAAGGGAGCTAATTATTCAGTCTTGACCGTGGCCATCACCTGTGGCTGATCATGGTGGTTAACACAAGCTGCCATGGGCCAAACAAATATAAAATTATCATGGCTATTAGGAGTTTGTTTAGTTTTCATACAATGTTATTTGTGTACCAAATGGTTGATGCTATCTCTACTATGGATGACATTTCTAACCTTTCAATAATGTAGTATTTATTCAAAAGTAACACTGTAATCTATGCTTTTATATTTTACGCAACTAAATTGGCATTGGGCATGCATTATAATAAATAGAACATATATTATATATGGAATACCCTTTGGATTTTTTGGGTAGGTGTGCTCATGGATTTGCAGCTTTTGATCTTTGCTTCACTTTGCACTCTGCAATATTGGTTTGTTTAATGCCTTTATGTTTGGTTTAAAATTATGGTTGATACTTAATATAACTTTCCATGGACCAACATGCATTGCATGGAATAATATACACAGGGTGTGGTGAAATGTATTTTAACATGCCAGAGTTCTGGTTGCAAATTATTTTTCCGTTCGTTTTGTGTTTTATTTATTTTTCAAAATAACAATCAGATTTTGTATTAGAGAAAACTGCACCCAAGTTGTGTAGTGCTGTAATTCAAAAAGGATTAATTGTTGTAGATAAGATAAGATAAGATAATTTTATTAATGTCCGACAAGTGACCACTAAAGTAGGTCAAATAGACTGCTGGTTACAATGATGTCAATACAAAGTGGGAGCTCTAAAGTGGCTCCTATAAGAAATAATATGCAGAAAGCAAAAATGAAAATGAACTGAATCATTCAGAGATAATCTGTGATTCTGTAGGCTCCAAGGTGGGAAGACCCTCGGGGACAAAGATGAACAATACAAGCAGATCCAAGATCTGGATCTGGAAGATAGGTTTCTCACAGCCTGCTGGATCTGTATCTGCTATCAAAAACTAAATTGTCCTTCCAAAATTTTCTAGTGAAGCTACCTGTAGCCACTATAAGCATTCGTGGCAGGTAAATTGCTGTACAAATTGAGATAACAAAACTGTTACTCTGCAGTAATTAGTAACCATAGAAATATAGAGGAGAAACTACAAATTCTGCCCATCCATGTGCATGCCAGTTTCTTCATGTTCCACAAGATGGGCAGTGCTTGTAGACTCCTCCATAGCCAGGTCTGTGAAGTGCTGTGCGATCCATTCTTTGTTGGGTACCCCCGAGAGAAACCATTGGGTGATGGGTCCCAAGCTGAAGCAACATTTGAAGGGGAGATAAGATGCGATACCTCTGGAGGGATATGAACTTGAGCCAGAAATTTATTAACCAGAGATTTTCAACTCTCCCAGATGAGAATCTAGTTCCAGAAATCATCGACATGAGAAGAGCATCAAGGCAGAGAATTCCTTCTTTGTTTCCTTCAATCCCAGCAGTTGAGACACAGTTTGAATGCCACAATTGTCTCTGATTCTGTTTTTAGCCCTTAACTTCTTATCCAACTCCTCTTGCCAGCAATACCACCTGAAGTTTGAATTCTTCACATTAGATTGAGTCTCAATGACATCCTTCTCATGTTGCTGGAGGCCATGTTGAACCCCTTGTAGGTCGCACAGAACACAGCAGCTGTGTTGACAGACAATGGCCTATTTTGATAGTGATAGGGTGCTGACCCAGAAGTAACAAATGGCTGGTTTAGTCTCCCCTACACTCAATCTCCTCCACTCTTCTGCAGAAGCCAGAAATGGGACTAGTGTCAAGCACACAATCCTTTCCAGAGTTGACTCTGTTTTAAAACCACATGCATTCACCATTGGCGCAGTGACAATATTCAATATCTCGCACAGCAGCATGAACATGGATAAGGTGGTGCAGCCTTGAGTATTAATCTTGCATCATTTCGAAGGTGCTTGATGGAACACTTGTTAATGTCCCGGAATGTTTCATAACCTTAAATGCAAAACATTCCGTGGGACGGGTGCACAAACAGACACACCCTTCCTTGTTGATTTTTATCAACCCTTTTCCAAGGCTTACCCCCAGATTGGCCTGTGCATCTGCCATTTGTTCTGCAATCTTAGGATGTGGAAAAGAGATTTTTGTGAAGCAGAGGATTGGGAGACGATCCTATCTGTCAGATGGGATAACTTAATATTTTGCGTTGAAGTCAGTTTGGCCAAGGATTGAATGATAATGGCGGAGTCACCAGTCATTGACAATTGGGTCGCTCCTTTCTCCTTGAGTAATGTCAGTCCTTGAAAAACTGTGAGAGCCTCCACTTTGTTATCGGGGGTTATCGCAGATCCCCATGCGTATTCGATTTCTTTTTGTCCTTTGAGGTTGGAAATTACTACCCCTTGTGTCCACCACTCCTCTTTTTGTCTTGTTTATTATGATACTTAAACAAAGTATTTATGATAGTTAACACAGGGTGAATATTGTTTGTTTTATATTTTATACACTTGTATCTTATGGTGGAATTTTTAATCTATGAAAAAACACCGTTTATTCACAGCAACAATGTTTCTATGTTACTTGAAAAAAACCACAACCACTCCGACTTGGCTCGTTAGCTAGCTAAAACAAAATTGAATATTATTTGTTTTACATTTTATATACACTAATAGCTTGTGGTGGAAAGTTTAATCTTTGAATACATAACTCCTTTTACTAATAGCAACAATGTTTCTTGGTCACTTGGAAAACCAACCACTCTGACTTGGCTCGTTAGCCTATCATGAAATTAGTCCCTCTTTGGCATGACTTGGAAACTTGCAAGTCAAATTCGGAAAAATACATCAAATATCATGATAGTTGGTCGATCTAGCTATTGCTTATATCATTTTTATTTGTTCCATGTTATGTCATATTGTATTTTGAGTTTGGAATACATGAAGTATAGTGGTTAATTTATTTAAGAGTTTGGAATACATGAAGTATAGTGGTTAATTTATTTAAGACTTTAAAAATTGATATTAGATATAATAGTAATACACCTTGAAATATCCATTGCAAGAAAAAAAATGTATTTTGTAACTGTAAACTATTTGCTATTCGACTTCAAATTTTTAGCATTCAAGGTTCCAACTTATAAACTATTATGTAAAGTATGTATGTACCAAAGTTACCAGACTCGGAATCGGCAATAATTCGGCGAGGCAAAAGAGCAAAGAGTTTGAATCGGATCGGGAAAAAAATCGGCAAATACAAAAAATTAAATATATACACATATTTTGAATTAAAAAAACATTTTTCATAATATTCAAAATAGCCATGTCCTTACACTGCAAGATATGGATGGATGTCCAAAAGATATCAATAGATGCCCAAAATATATCAATTCGATTCGAATTCGAAATTTATAATGAAATTCTGTGTTAGATTTTAATATTAGTATTATTAAAATATAAATTATATTTTTTATATATTAACATATATTATATATTAAAAAAATTATATTTAATATATTTTACATATAATGAAAATAACTAATATGTAATATATATAATAAGTAACATTATTAAATAATATAACTAATTTTATAGCATAAAACAAAACAAGGTATAAACTGTAAGTCTACAACGGTATAACCCAATTTATAGCATAATAATATAACCTAATTTATAACATAAATCAAAATAAGGATATACTATATAACTGTAAAATATCAAAAATTCAAATTTGGGTGTCAACACCCTTCATTGTCCGCCCACAGTTGTCGATCAGCTTTCCCTCTCTGCCCACAGCCATCGATGGAATCAGTAAAATTGATTTTGGATATGTAGATGGTCGGCAGCTGCCCATTGCTTTGTCTGATGCACTTCTTTTTCGACCTGTGACTTCCTTGAATCCTTCGAGTCTCGACTTCTTTTCGTCTGTTGACTGCTGAGTAAACACTGCCCACCCGTAGTCGCTACCCACATCCGCCCAAAATAGCAAATTAGAAAACCAAACAAAAAAATGAGTGATGAAAACGACTCTCATATCGCCTTTTAAAGGGGTATAAGGTTAACTCGCAAGTCATACTTGGTGATTTTTTCCGGTTCAAAAGCTTTAAATTGGCGGGAGCGATTTCAACTTGGGACGAGCCAAATTGGCTCTTTTAGCTGGCGATCCGATTCAAACTCGGAGAGTCGCGAGTTTGAATCGCGAGTCCTGTTGCACACTGGTATGTACTACAGACTATCACATAGCTACTGCATTTACAGTTTCAATTTTATTTTCCATAATAGATTTCAATGATGGTTTGAAATGGAATGTAAGTTGTCTCTAATTTTGTTGTCAATTTTTGAATATTTTGTAATTTTCTAGTGTGTTGGGTTTTGCATAGTTTTTGCGGACATTTTGTCGCGTGGTGAGTTGAACCCTGTGCTTTGGCTTGCTGAATTGTCTAGAAGTCTGTGTCTGTTACACTTTCCATTGATAATGTCGACCGACAACAATGTGCTTTAATTTCCACTATACGAAAATAAACCCAAATGATTTCAACAGTCTTCTTAATCTGTGTGAACTAGCATAAGACGAGGAGAGTAGAGATGGAAATTAGAAACACATGTACACGACTAATTATATGCATACATTGGAGGTGATCCCATTATGAATTGGTAAATATTTGCTCTTGCAGAGGAGAAGTGTGAGTTTCAAATCTCTTCTTCCATGTTAAAGTCTGTATTTGTATATTGTTAATGCAGAGTTGGGGTTCATTGCAATTTGCTCCGCACTGATCAATCAAAAGCTTTATGCATACTCCAAAAGATCATGTGGGCAAGCATGGAAACAATCACAATTAATAGAAATGAAGGCTTATGGAGAATAATCACCACGCATGGAAACAATCATAATTAATAGAAATGACGACTTATGGAGAACAATCACCCTCTTCATGTTCTACACATCTATATATTAACTGACTAAAGATGGCTGGGAAGTTGGTAGATGCAGTCGGTAATATATGAAGACAACCCAAGAGAATATTCGCTAGTCCCTTTTTGTTAGAAGTATACTTCAAATAAACAATTACAGTTTCACGTCGACTAGAATCCTATTCTAATTTAATTGGACAAGCCATTGAAGAAATTTGTTTCAATATCTCGCAAAGGATAGATTAATGTCTTTTGAAGAAAAAAAGGAGATCACAACCATTGTTTAAGTAAAATTTGTTTGATATCCTTCTGAACTTCGATATTGTTTCAATGTTTCATAGAAGGTGGAAAATGTTTTGGGAAGCAGAAAACAAAATCAAAGGAAAGTCAAATTGAGGAACTGTATAATTTATATCATCTGGTTGCTATGGTGCTTGGTTATGAATCATGATGTGTTGCTATTTTACTGTGGACCTTGGTTTAAAGCTCCTAGGAACTATTAATTGAGCAAGGATGCACTTCATAAAGCAATTATGATAAATGTGTACTTTATAACTATAGGTGTATAAAAACTAGAATGCCATATGCAACAACTTTATAGACATTTTGTTGAAATTGTACCTAGGAAGTGTTCTCCTAGTCATTTTATGCCTAAGTAATTAATGAAGGAAAAGGGGACACGACCCTTGTATTAATTGCTTGAGATGAGCAATTAATTCACTTATTATTATAAAGTGACTTTTGGTGTATTTAAGTGGTAAAAGAATAAATTTAATTTATGGAGAGAATTATGAGCATTTATTCCCATCCATTGATCTAAACCAATGTGGGCCCTTGGATTAGATGACTCTTCAGTCACCCTTGAGAGGTAAACCAAGAGACAAGATTTTTGAATTAAATAAGCCTTCCCTCATTCATTTGCACACATCCCACGAGAGTTGGAGAAGTGGAGATATGCCAAGAGAATTGGAGAGGAGGTGGACCATCTGAGATAGAGAAGTCGAGTTCATGAGAGAGAGAAGCAGTCTGATATAGTTGGCAGGAGTTCCAAGAAGCTGGACCTATCATATATTCCCAGACCGTACAGCAAGTACAAAGGCACGAGTTTCCAGAACAGAATTAGAGGAAGATTCTGAGCACAAATCCTGAGAAGTGAAGCACGAATTTCAAGGGGATAATTTCTGCTTCAAATGTGTCTGTACAGGCCGTACTGCAAGCTGGCCGTACTCTGATTTTTTGGTAGTCCGTACTCAGCAGCATTGGCACGGTTTTCAAGGCTGGAAATTGCTGACTGATATTCATCCAAGCACGAAAACCGAGGTGTTCTGAGATGACAGTCTAAGCTGTTCTTTCCATACAGTTTCAGTGAAATTCGAACAGGGAATTTCTGTACTAGCTGAGCATGTTTTCGAATGTGGATGAAGTAGAGCAGAACTTGAGATAAGTCTGTATTTTTCTGCTGAGTTAAATTTGCTATTGTACTGTCTGTGCTTGAAGAAATAATACGAACCTCTCTCTCCACAGGTTTTCCCCAGTTGAGGTTTTTCCTGGGCTGTTTTGCCATAAATTTCTGTGTCTGAAATGTGAATTGAAGAATGTGTTATCTGCTCAGATTTAATGTGGTAGAGCTTTTCTTTGTGCTTTAGGTTTAGATTGTTCATGAGTAATTCTTTATTGCAGCAGCTAGTAAACAAGAATTTAAATATTGAACTGATATCTGTGCATAACCTAAAGCCTGTTAGAGAAGTGAAATTTCTACACATTTATGTATGATGGTCTCTAGATATAAAGATGTGCACACCCAAATAGATATACAGGTTTGTGTATTGAGTTAGACGCTTTGGGGCAATATTCTAACATTGTAACCTAAAGATGGTTGTGATGATGTGCATATGCGATTAGAGTTTGTATATTATTTGGTCGCTTGGGGGATAAGTTGCACGAAATGGGGAAACGGGGACGAAACGGGGAAATGAGGAAACGTTGGAAACATGACCCCCCCAAATTTTGGAAACAGGAAACGCGACCCCCCCAAATTTTGGAAACACAACCCCCCAATTTTATAAAACATAAACCATAAATTATTAATTACATTTACTTGCAAGCAACATTTCCAAGTGATAAATGTTAAATGATACAGATAAAATTTAAATCATACATGTAACATCACAGTTCACTCATGAACCCAAGTCTATATCATTTCATTAGTGCAAGTAGTAATATCCAAAAGCAATCTTTATGAACAAGGCTATATGCTATATATCCAAAATTAGCCTTTATGTATGAGGCTACAAGTACAATGTATCAAACTGTGAACAATACTAACATAGAAATAAAAAACATCAGCTCATACTAATAGTCATCCTCATCTTCGTAGTCTTCCTAAAAAATAGAACAAGAAACACGCCCAACAACGGAATGTAGAGTGGAGGAATTATTTCCAATTCCACTTCTAGGTTCCTCAATACTTAGTGCAGCAAGAGAGAGGTCCAAGTCAACAACTTCTAACTCGACATCCCAATCTGCACAAGGCCCATTGCTATATTTTGGGCTTTGAGTGCTCATGTTGCTTGTGTGAGGAGAGAATGAAGTGATGTTCTCTTTATAACTTTTTTCAACCTAATTAGAAGCATCTAGAATTAAATTTTATTTTAAAATTTAATGTATTAACCCTTAATTAATGTATTAACGGGTCGGTTTTTTAAGCGATGGACTTTTATTTGACAGGAAACACACAGTACAAGAGAGGAAACGTGATGGAATCGCGTTTTTGTCCGTTCTGATGCGCTTCCCATACAGGAAACGTGTTTCGTACGGATGGAAATGAGTTTTCGTCAAGTACCATACATGTTTTCGGGTTTCAACGAGTTTTCGAGGGTGAAATGGGTGCCAGACCTGAGTTTCCTGCAACTTAGCTTGATGGGCTTTGTCTTATTGGTAGTCTGGGGTTTGAGAGGTTTATTGTATATCATGAATCATGATGCATTTGAATAGGCATAAGTATTTTCTCCCTCCATTAAAAGATATAAAGGCGTGACGTGATTGTTTTGTGAAGTATATGATACCAGTCATTTAAGTGCTTTTCTCATACTATTTTTTATAGATTTAAATGTGAAGTTTACCACTGCAACAAACTAAAGCATCTCACTAAGATTTAAACTTTACTAATATTCTAGTGTTGTGAGGTGAATGATCTATATAAAAATTAGGCACCGAAAGATTACGGATGTGGAATCTCACAAATATTTTACAGAAGAATATAGAATATGAATATATAAATAATCAACAGTTACTAATATTACCATAAATGGTACAGTACAAATGAAAATGTAACGAGAAATGGGCCAAAGCGTTTTCAAGGAATAGGAAATGCGAAACCCATTTCCCTCAATTTCCTTGAATATTATGCATATGAAATTGATTAGTAATGGACTGGTGTAATGTGTAGATAGGATGCCGAACATGCATCGGAACACAAGCAGCAACATGTCTCCTGGTTGGGTTTGTAGTAACATAGATAGATGCAAGTGATGAGAAGAGAAACCATAATGTGGCCTTTAAATATAGTGATATGGGCCTCAAATAAGAAGAGACTTGTTTGTTATAATAATTAAATGTAGTAGTGAAATGTTATGCGTTATATTATCTAGGGTTAAATAACAAACTTCCTTGCTTTAAATTCTTCAACCTAGAATTAGTGCAAGATTGATCTCCGAGGTAGCATGCACTTAAATAGTTCTTCAGGACTAGGGATATCTGCTGCAGGAAAAGCAAATGTTTTTTTTTGTTCGATACTCTTGAGAAGCTTGCTTCAGTGGAAGAGTAATGCTTTGTGGTCTAAGAAGATTTAAGCATTTTCTATAGAGCGAAAGGTGGTTTGTTTTTTGGATTCTATAGTGATTTTGACATGGCTAGAAGGTGATGAACTTAATATTTAACCTAGTTCTGAAAGGGCCGCACATTTTCTTTTGTTAGACAGTAGACACCAAGTATAATATGAACCTCATCAATCGACAAATGAAGAATAAGGACAATTGAGGAGACTTTCTTGCATTTTTGAGAGCATGATACAAAAGCTCCAGTTTTCTGCTAAGTTACCGGAAACGTCACAGTAGCCTTGGCGAAACGCCGTTCCCCGTTTCGGATCCTGAAACGGAAGGGATACGGTCCTGAAACGTCATTGATACGTATCAGAGTGGTACAGATACGTTTCAAGGGTTTTGGATATGTTTCAGGGGAATTCTGAAACGTATCAGAGAGAGAGGGCCACATTTCTAACTGTTTTTTATTCCTAAAGTCAACTTTTTAATTGTTCCCCTGGTCTACATTGAAACCCTGAAGGACCCACAACCTCTCCATGGAAGCTATAAAGAATATTAAATGGTAATGTTAAATTCTTACCTATCCTTTTACTTAAATTTTTAACATTACCATTAATTGTTTCAGGATGTTTGAGAGTGGTTCCAACCTCATCGGACTTCATATGCAAAAAGTAGACTTTTTAGTCCCATTCAGAATTCAACAGACTTAACAGTTTTCAGGATTTCAGGATTGCAATGTTGCCACTGGATTCAATCAATCAAGCACATTAATCCCTCTATGTACCTTGATGTTGGTGGTGTTGATTGTTGAACTCCTCTATCTTAAAATGGACTTCGACCCACTTCCATAGCTAGAGAATATAAACATTGGTGTTGGACGAGTGCCTCCAAGCCTAGGGGAATCAAGCCACGCTCAGGATCCCTGTTTTCGGTCTACTTTTGTTGAGGACATAGACGATGACTCTGACTCTGAGCATGAGGGTTCAAATGATATTAGTTAAAAGTTTTCATGGTATCATGTTACATGTATGATTAATGATATTTGATAGTAGTGTTAGGTGATGATTATGATGACAATGATAATATTTAAGATGATGACGATATATATATATATATATATATATATATATATATATATATGCCGTTTCCCCGCCGTATCGTATCTGGCTTTTTTGAAAATTTGTCGTATCCGTGTCTCCCCCCGTATCCGTATCCGCTTCAGTGCAACTTAGGTTTTTTGGGGTCATAGTATGTATTTTGGTTGTGCTATATTTTTCTTTCTTATAGGTGTCTATATAGTCATAATAAAATTGGTACTAGTGCAAAGTACGTTCTAATATGGCATATTTTTTTTCAAAGTAGCAAAAAAATTATAGCCTGTGAAAGTCGGTCAATAATAAGTCATTGCTTCAACACTTTAATTAAAGAGCAAGGGCTAATTAGGAGTGTTGTCTCTCAAAATTGGCATGCGTGTGTTGAAGCCCAAAATGCAACACACCAGCTGGATGACAACTCTCAGGAGAGAGGTCAATGTCACCACACTCCTCTACTCTTTGCTTCAGGTTGGCTCTTCTCCAACTCAAGGGGGATATCCCTAAGGTAGGATCGTTAAGGCAGGTGCAACGGAGGGCAAGGTGAAATGAAAAGGCTGCCTTAGAGAAACAAATGTAACAGAAAAATGAGTTTTAAATAGGTGATGGGAAAGTTGGGAGGATCAGTCCTCAAGGAAAGGCTGGTGCCAGTATATCAAAGGGGCGAATGGAGTCAAAAGAGATATTGAAAGGCCTTGTGTCATATGTGTGACTGAGGGGGAAAGATCGCATCATTGAGCAAGCCCTGCTCAGTCTAGTGTTTGACAGATCAGAAAGAATACTTCCTCCTCTCTAAGTGCGGGAGGTGCGTTATGCAAACCAAACATCAATATTGCACAATCAAATTAAATGCAAAGATCGATACCTGAATTTACACGCTCACAAAGGGAAAGAGAAAGCAGATGCTAAGAGTTCTTCACCAAAGGGAAGAAGAAAGCTGGCTGCTAAGAATCCTTCACCTTCCAACGTGGTGGATTGTCACCTTTCTATGGCCTCTTACACAATGAAAAGAAAATGCAGAATCTGAAAGGCATTCACACTTATAAAACACTCACAAGTACAAAAATACTCAGTTTATCTAGAGAATCCCATGATATTCTTCATTAAGCTCCGAGGAAAGGAAGTTCCCCAAGTTTTTCCATCATTACAATGAAAGAGGCTCTCCTCTTTATAGGCCAAAAAGGCTCTCAAGAATAAAAATAAGAAAATAAAATAATAAAAAATGAGGATGCAGATCCACTTTTCTCTAAATGTTTCACCAAAAAAAAAACTTTAATGCATAACTAAAGTGAAAATTCTCAAGGCTGTCAGTAATAGAAGTCGACTGCCACTTGACTAATGCATCATCTGCCAACTAAGTGAGTTTGTGACCTCCGATGAGATTTGTAACCTGCCACCTGTTTGATCATCCTGCTGAAAACTGAGCCCTGCATTTGAACGTAAATCGGCTGCCAGTGAATATGCGGGTCAACATATCGCGAGTCTAAGATTCCGCTTCTGTTTTGTTGCTGTTTTAATAAATTGCATATCTGCTGGTTAATAGAAGAACAATACGTGGACTGTGTTACTGACCCGGTGAACTGCTCTATCGCATAAACCCCAGTTGGTATCAACCTGATACTCGGCTGTCAACGATGTGGAGCTGCATCGGCTATGAGGAAATCGTGCTGAAAATTACATTGAACCCCAAGCTCTGCAAAAACAACCAGCTGCTAGTGTAACCCACGTCAAAATCGGTGATCCCCCAGTGTTGCAATCCTGGTTGCAATTACGTCCTTACATGCTGAAGAAAGCGAGCCCCGTTTTGAAGGTAACTCTGCGAAATCGGCTGCCAAAGGAACACACACCCAACTCCATGGCTCGGCTGTGTGCTAACGATCTGTTGAAACCCGTGCTTTGGATGCAACTCTGCATAAAATTTAGCTGCTTAACAATGGAATTAGCTGCCAAAACGACCCTTTCCGGATTGGTGTGTAGTGGAGGAGCCCATCACAAGTTTACGGCTCGGCTCTTTATGCAGTAACGCATAAATACATCTGGGCTAATAGAAGTATGATTTACGGTGGAAAAGTTTTACTCCGGATGATGTAGAAGGACTCGGCATCAAAAACGTTGCACAACTGAGTCATTATTTGAGGTCAGAGGAACAGCGTTAATAATAGCATCACCATTTAGAAACGCCTTCACTAATACCAAATCGAACTTGAATGTCTCTGTGTTCCTTTAAAAGCACCGTAACCTGGGCCTGAAGGTGGATCAAATCTTTCATTTGTTGTTGAAAAGAACTCAACTCTCCGCAGATCTGCTTGTCCACGACGGCTGCCACGGATTCAAGTTTCTGGATTGTAACCTGCCATGCTCTGTCAAAATCTCGATAAAAATGTTTGTGGTGGCTGCTTCTATTTCAGAAAATACCATGTGGCTTCTTCCTCAATGGATCGAGAATGTATGAGTCTTCGATTCTTCCCATCATCGCAGACACACTCCATGCATTTGCTGGCTGCTAAATATAATTTCCAATTTGTGGTTTGAGTGATAACAGGTGCGTTTGGGTAGAGAAAAGACCTGTTCGGGGCAGTGGCCTCTCAATTTTTTGCTGCAATCTGCGGTTTTGATAGTCTGTGATATATATAATAGCTGGGTTGCTGGCAGCCTGCTCAGAAAACCATCTCAGGGAGTTTGTACAAAGAGCAAACTTTCCCAGCCATCATCTTCAAAAAACCCACTGTTCTTCACTCCACCAAATGGCAAAGACTGGCACATATAGCTAATTACATCGCATCCACAATATACCCTTGATGCTTTTGATCTTGCCCGACACTGACTTACAGAAAAAACAGCACAGCCATGTCCATAGTTTGCATCATTTGCTAGCATTATGGCCTCCTCATCAGAGCTGAACTTCATGATTGCAGTGATTGGTCTAAATATCTCTTCCTCTGACTGCTATCTCAGCACCTCCTTCTAACTGCTATCTCAGCACCTCCTTCTAAAGCATCATTCACAATACTTTGAAGTTTATGCTCTTGCAAACAGACAGCTCCCATAGCTATCTATCAACATTAGACTTCTGAACTTCATACATAAAAAACCTGGCAGCAAGAGATAGAGTGCTCATGACTTGCTAGGCTGATCTGCAGTACCTGCTGCATCAATGCCATTAAGCCCGGAAGGCCCTGAGGTAGCATCTTTATTTAACAATGCACATGTTTCCTTTAATAAGCATTCAACAAATCTTCAATATATAGCTGCAAACCTATGATGAATGTCCTTTAATGCAGACCATTCAGAACTGTTTGAGATTGGTACCATTGATATGGTATTTCTGGCATAATTGCTGATATCTCTTCATATATCTCCCTGCTGCAACTCTTCATTAGTGATGACAATCCTGAGCAAAAATCTGACTGTTGGTCAGCAGAAATGTCTTCCTGCTGCGCCTGTGGACACCCATGCCAAAAATGGGGGATAACAAGGAGATAATGATCATGTCTTTTATTTCTGTTTGCGGGCAGAACATCATTATTCTAAATTATTTGGTGCTAAGTACCTAATCAGTGGTGGGGGAGCTTAATAGTCTCATACAAAATGTTTGAAGGGTCATATTCCTTTACATCTCTCATTTTTTTATACTCTTTAATATCTCAGTTTCCTATTCTTCCCATATATCATACTCTTGTGCTATCAGAAGAGCTGCAAAAGTTCGTACCCTTCCATATTGTTTTTGTACCCCTTCATATTTTGTTTTGATATCCATCATATCTCGTGTTCTTTCATATCTGACATCTTGTATCTTGTTTTTGTACTTGTTCATATCTTGTGTTGTTTAATATCTAGCATCTTGGATCTTGTATTTGTACCTTGTCATAGTTTGATATCTCGTGTTGTTTCATATCTAGCATCTTGTGAGTAGAGCTTAATGATACGAGACAGGAAGTATGAGGGTCAAACTCTTCCATATCTCGTTTTCATGCTCCTTCATATCTTGTTTGTATACCCTTTCATATTTGGCATTTTTGGTGTTGTCACCAAAGCTTGATGGTCTCAAACAAGAGTGGTGAAAAGGGTTACATCTTGTTTACATATCTCATTGGTTGACAAAATGGTTGAAGGAACCAGGATTCACGAGTTTGCTAGTCCACTGTTTTACATCACACAACAATTTGAGGGAAAAGTGCTTCAGGAGGAAGGGACATGTGCCCTTGGTCGCAACATATATGTTGGTTGTCTTTTATTTTTCTTCTCGAAGTTGGCTAGTCATAATAAGAATGTTGACGGGGCAATGTTTTTTCACTATGTAGCATGGGTACCCGTACCTTGGGTAGGTTATGCGTACTTGTACCGGGTACTTGGGTACACGTAAGGTACGTCTCCTGCCATACCTGCCATACCCCATACTGGCTCCACGTACCCGATACACCGTTATAAAAAATGGGTACTTATAGGCTAAATGGTACGGTGTACCCTGTGTTTGGGGTACTCTGGGGGTATGGTCGACTCAGCAAAATGCAAATATACTGGGGAAAATATAATGACCCCCAACCAAATCTGAACTAAATTTTTGCTAATTGCGTATGGAGTCTGGTTCAAGACTTATGTCAAGCACTTTGCAACACTGTTCAAATTCCACTGAATAGTGTCCAGATCTGGTAGATTGATTTTGCATTGATTTACAAGGAATGTTTTTTATGGTTTTGTGTTCAGCACTCATGGAACATAATTTGACTACCAAATGTGCACATAAAAAATATAGTATATACATATGTATTTAATACTAAGAAATACACTTACATCAACTCAGTATTACATTTGCAACTTTTTATTGCCTGTAACAACAGTACAAATAGGTGTTTAAAATCAGATTTCAAGTGTACCTTCAAATCACAGTTTGCTTGTTTGTTACAACTGCCTGGTACAGTGATTTATCAAATTTTATGTAACTTCCACTCTTCCACTGGATATCTACTATGAGTCTATGATTTTTCAAATTTTCAATGTGAATGTTCATTGTTCAATGAATCATTGAATTTAGGATTATGAATCATGATTCATAATTTATGAAGTCTGAAATATGCATGTATAATGTGACTATGACATATATATATATATATATATCCCCGACGTACCCAAGTACCCTGTTTCAAAAAGTGCCGTCCCCGTCCCTGTCCCTGTACCCAAGTTTCCTGGCAACTTAGGTATTTCAAGACAATTATGAATATATAATATGACCTACTTTTGTCAAACTTTAAGGAAGGTTATGCCGCAGCAAATTCAATTAAATATAAGTCACTGCCTAAGGAACTTAAAGATTAATCAAAGGCTACTTGAGAAACGACAGTCGAGTCTTTTCAAAGGAGGATGTCCTTGGGGATTTGGTAACTCTACTGAGATTAAAAATAGATCTTCTTTTTCTAAAACATCATCAGCATTATCAGAAGTTATTCTTTGATTTCTCTCTTTAGCTTATCCCTTAAAGGGCATGTGCATCATGCACCTTGTCATGACGTAGGGCTGCAGAGTGCATCTTGTGTCATTTTCTTGGCAAGTAGAGTGCCATCCAAGTTCATTTTGTATTCATTATCACAAGGTATGAATAAGGTTTCATAGTTTGTCTCCATTTTTGTTAGTTTTTTTGCATTGTTTTGAGCCATGTTACGAATACGTTTTGTTAGTTGCAAAACTCCATTGTCAACTTGGACTTCGAAATCTTGTACTAGTAAACTGAACATACTGAGATCTTGGCTTTCTTAATATTGATGATATTATTTTTAGCTACCAAAGTCAGTTTACTATGATTGGGTATTTTTTTGATCTTGCAACTGCCAACTAACATGCAAGTTATATTTGTCTAGTTGACCTGTTCAGGGATCTTTTGAGATTTTAGGAGGAACATTATCCTTCTTTTTTGGAATAGTAACTTAAATAATACCGTTGTTACAATCCAGGTTGTCATCATTATGTGAATTCTTTTGATTGTTATGAATGTCAGGCTTTGCAGGTTTCTTCTCACTGCAGTTAATTTGTCAGGTTTGCATACATATCTTGGCTCAGATTTGTTTTGACATCAATGACATCGTTTTGCAAACTTAAAAGCTTGCTTAGAAGATTATGTTTTTCCAGATAACCGACTCTACCCCTGAATTTCCTGTCTATTTTGAAAAACTGTTGTCACTGCTGCTAGGCTGATTAAAATCTTCCATGTATAGTTGTAAATGAGCAGTTGATGAAGTTTGTGTTAGATTCAAATATTTCTCAAATTATCATTGGTTGAAAAATATTCTTCTATTTTGATCCATATTTATTATTTATCATTTGAATTGGTTGAAAAATATTCTTATATTGGTTTATTGAAATTCAGTCTTATTTGCTCCATAAAGACTACCTTTCTTTTCCTTAAATACTCTAAAATCTTGCTGATCATTTGAATTCTCTAGCAGTTTTGGATCTGTTTCATGGTGAAAAGAGAATTCTTTTACTCAAGTATATAGCTGTATCCTGGCTAGACTTGGATCCAACTTTTTCAGATTTTAAAGTCTTCGAGCATTCGTTTGCTTTCCAGGACTTCATATCTTTCTCTGCATGTTTTTTTGCAATAACAACAAGCTAATGTCTTTGGTAGTTTCCAAATTTTGTAGTAATGAATAACTATTTAGCTTGCCCCCCCTCAAATGATGCCTGTTGGGTATCAAAAGTTTTGAGCATCCCTTTGCTTTCTAGGCCTCCATATTTTAGCTGCATGCTTGTGCAATAACCAACAAGCCAATATCGTTGGCAGTCTGGTTCCAAATTTGTAGTCATGATGACCACATAGTTTTGGGCCCGCTCAAATGTCGCCTATGGTTGGGTTTCAAAAGTTCTTTGTTCTTTTTAATTAGCAAAATAGAGGTGGGAAGAGAGGGCATTCCATAGGATATGCTGGAATATTTGCTGCATCTTGAGAGATGAAGGTGGTTTTTGGTTCTCCCTTCTTAGCTTTTTGGCTTATAGTTTGACTAGGAAATTATTGCCTGGGGATAATAATAGGTAAAAAGGGGTGTGGCTTTGCCACCCTTTTTGTAATATGCTCTGTACTACATTGTTTTATTAATAAAAATTTTGCACCGCGAGTAGCGAGGTGCTTACAACCCAGTATGGGGGAGATGTTGTAGCGCGTAACGTTGTGTAACATGACATTCCCATAAAACAAGAAATAAAAATGCAAATGATGTCGGCTTAAAACAAAAAATTAAATTACTAATTTGATCTTAAACGTAGATATATCAGGAATCGAGAGGAATCAATATTTACACCTCAAGAAAAATTGGATCCATCTCGGTACTCTATAGATCCGTTTAAGATGGATCTATGCTGGTGTACCATTCAACAAGAAAATGAATTTAGCTTATTTACTTCGAGTTAACTCAAAATAGGAAAGGCACTTTTAAACCCTGTTTCAAATTGCTTTATTCGCAAAGAATTAAATTAGCTGTATACATTAAGTTCTTTTATGATATAGAGCAGTTGTTTTAGCCAAATGGAATTGATCTTCTTGCCCTTCTATTCTTCTTTGAGAGTGTTAAACCTGGCCAATTGAGAGACCTGTGGAAGGGGGCATCATGTTATTTGTCAACTGAATGGGTCAGCAAGTAAAACCCTTCAGAGACCGTTATTATGGATATGTGCTTCCCAGAGAGAAAGCACGCACCTACCATTGTTTAAAGAATTTGCTGATTGGTTCCTTGCCCATACCAGGGACGATGCATCTGATTATTGGAAATATTGATTGATATGGGGTGGCCAATGCTTCTAATGCAGCTGCAGCAATTCCACATTTATACATTATCCTGGTGTTCATATAGAGGATTATTGACAATGTTTCTGCCAAGTCAATAAGAATATGAACATATAAACTAGGATCATATTAACTAATTTTAAAAATAGTATGTCAAATGTTTGTATTCTGAATTTTATTTACTTTGGAACTCTATAGCTTTAAGTATGCATAGGATCTTTTATATTACTCAATTTTTGGAGATATATAGCTTGATAAACATAACACTCAATTTAGATATGATCATCTAAAATGTTTTTTGGGGCTAGCAGAAGGTAAGCAAACAGAATGGGAATATTTGCCAACTGTCGAAGTATGTTTTCTCACTCTACCTAAAAAGTAGCACTTGCTGGAATTGACTCATCTTTGAACCGGTCTCTCTTGCTACCCATCATGTTGGTAGCTTTGTCTTTTCTCAATAAAGGCAGCTTATATTATGTCAAATAGGCACTAGAGTTATGACACAGAGACATAGGAGTTTCATGAAAGGAATATTTGCTGACCGTGGAAGTATGTTTTTCTCATACTCTTTGCATGCGTCTTTGTCTTTGCATAGGTATTTCTTACCATCCATCATGGTGGTAGCTTTGTCTCTTTCATTTCTATACATGCCACTTATATTAGATTTAATAGGCGAGTTACGACAGATAGACATAAGAGTTACATGAAGATCCTCTCCCTAGGAAAGCTAGGAGAGCTGACATATGGGCATGTGCTGAGTCAATATAAGTCTACATCTTTCCGAAACATAGCAACTCTAGCTTTGACATGAAATGCTAGATCATTTTTGAACTTTCTCAGTTCTCCCAGCTGTAGGTGGGAGTTGTCTCTTTGAAAAGTTGTGCACCTTCTTATCGAAAGGAAAGCATAGTAGACAGTCATATCATATTCCACAAATATTCTACAACTTTCTGCAACAATCCCCAGTCATTCAAGTGTCTCCTAAGAGGCGACCTCACCAAGCTAGGGCGCTTTGTCAGATCGCTGATGTTCCGAGAAATCGCGCAATTTCCTGAGAAACGATTTTTTGTGAAAAAATTGGCCAATTTTTTGTGCTGAGATATTGCCAGTTTTTTGCTGATTTATCACTGAGAAATTGCGAGTCGATGAGGAAATCTTGTCCGACCGGAAACGGGGGTGTCTTACTATAAATTAACTGGGTGCCAACACTTCCAGTAATCGAGTTGAATGCTACCAGCGCGATTTCCTGAGAAAGCGATTTTTTGTGCTGAGATATTGCCAGTTTTTTTCTGATTTATCACTGAGTAATTGCAAGTCGATGAGGAAATCTTGTCAGACCAGAAACGGGGGTGTCTTACTATAAATTAACTGGGTGCCAACACTTCCAGTAATCGAGTCAAATGCTGCCTTTTTAAGAGATCGTGACTGTTGATGGAATAAGGGTCGTGACTATAGAAGCATTACATCCATTTGCTGCCCTCCACCGTGAGGTAATCGATTTGGAAACTGTGTATGGGAAATTGGGAGACTGCCACCGCCACCGTCATCATGGAAGTAATCAGGACACTGAGCAATCATTCAATTTGTAGAGACTATGTTCCAGGATACCTAGCAAACTCCTTTCGTTCACTCTCAAGTCATTCAGGCCCAATTTATTGGCCACCGTTTCATTGGAAATGTTAGTGACTAAGATTGTGCCATGTGATAATATTAAGGGATCTCATATGAAATTGAACTAGAGGTCATAACAAATTAAATGATTATAATATCAAAAAAATCTCAAGCACCTAATACAAGTGTACCTCTAAAATTTCTGTAAGGGGTCGATCTATTCCAAGGATTTATAAAGGGAGCCTGAAAACCTTACTTTAAGAAAAAGGGTCTCCAAAATTATAGTTACATGAAGGTATAAATTGCCACAAGCTAAACTTAGGTTATTTAGCATCCACTTAATATCAGAAATATATCAAAAGTCGAAGGACATTACTATGTCACCTTAAAATTGAATTATTCACCTTAAAATTGAATTATTTAAAAGGTTTCAAGGCAAGTGACGGGTTTTCAAAGTTTCTAAAGTGAAGTGTCAAGCTATTATTAGAAAGGGTGTTTTCCAAGGACATTAGTCAACACCCTGCAATTTTGATGGGAAGTTCCTAATCCAAGCATTAAAATAAGCAATGTCACTAGACATCTATATATCTTATATATCAGCTTTCTTTCCATATTCATGTGGCAATGTCTTTATTTGATGTTCTTGTTGCTTTAAATGTTTAAAAAATTGAAAAAAAAAGAATATTTTTGTATTTTTTTAAGTTTGCCAATATATTGCTGATGTTTGTCGATATGATCCCAAGATATTCTGAAACAATGTTTTCTGCACCCTGCCGATTTTTCCACTGAGAATCAGTTTGCAACATTGCTCTGAATAAATGGTTGAATTGTGCTTTTAACCATTCCCAAAAGATCCTTGGCAATGGGAGACCTCCACAAGACATGCCCCACTGATTTTTCTTTTTGAAACCAATACTGGGTGGATCAGAAATGTTTGCTTTACCGGGTATTGTTTTAGCCACCAGTCTCTAATGGAGCACAAAACAACCTAAAACTTGGTTTTAAATGGGTTCTTATCTTTCAGAGAGTTTGGCATCTCTTTTGCCACCTCTCTTTAGAGTCACAAATACTTCACTTCCTGTTTAAGCATGGAACAATAAGGATCTTAAGTCGTGATTTAAGTCCTTGGTCACATAGTTAGAAGGACTTTCTTTTGCTCCACTTGTAGTCACTCCAACAAGGTACTGAGTCCTGAATAGGAAGTCTAAAACAATTTTCAGAAGTCAGTCTGCATAATTCCAGAAGGATTGAAATGTCAGACCCATTTGCTCGTTTAGCATGATTAAAATCTCTCCACATGTGCCGTATCTGTTGATTCCTTTGCGCAAAAGGTTTCTCAGGCAAAAGATGTCTTTTCTGGCAAATATTTTCCCAAGGTAGCACGGTAATCCAGCCAAATTGTTTCAGAGGGGAGGGGAAACTGTAGATGGGCCTGGATGCCAAATCCCATGCATCTCTCAGGTCTTAAAATTCCAAGAGAAGACAATTTGTTACCAGTTGCCAAGGAGCCCGAATTTCTCTTGAGAGCTGCCAATCGCAAGATTTTGAAGGGCTTCACTTTCCCAAGTATATTACATAGATTGATTGGGCTCCTGATGCTTTGAATACACTGGATGGATGGCACACGATGCCTGACTCAAATTTGCTGCGGTTTTCCCCGAACACTATCCTGATCATCGATTTACTTGTAAGAGTTGTTTCTTGAGATTTGACATCAGTAATGCCTGTGCCCCTATTTTCTTTTAGAGGGAGCCCATGCCACAGGCCACCAAGGGCAGACAAAAGCATGCCCCAAAGAAAGATTTGCAACACCATTTCTTGTAGTTTGTAGCCTTCCTGTGAAGGGAAAAGAGAAGTATTTACTCATATTATAGAATGAATATGTTGATGATCTTTATCCAGCATCCATGGCTGAATGGTTAAAGCGCCCAACTCATAATTGGCGAACTCGCGGGTTCAATTCCTGCTGGATGCAGGGGAACTGCACATATTCATTCTTTATGGAATTGGAAAAAGTACGAGGGATAACAACAAACATTTTAATTAACTGGTTTCAGATTAGGCACTTGCCAACACATACAGTCTTGGGCTCACTTAAAAACCCTGTAACTGGCTTACAGCCTTTTCATTCGACTTGCATGTTGACTATGGCAAGATTCCCTGCTAAAGGAATATCCTGTCTGTTCCATGCTTGGATCTTCTTTCTATACTTGTTCATCACCTACCTCCATTGGTCCAATTGGTGTGCTGAGGAAATATCAGTGTGAAAGTGAATATCCAAATACCTGATAGTATCACCTGGCCTTATTGTTGCCCATTTTGTCTGATTCTGTCTGGAATTTCGTCTTATTCGTTATTTTTAAATTGCGTAATTACAATAGTTGCATAGTTCACATGTTATTCTTGTCAAATGGGAGGTTGTTGAGATAAAATGTGTTTCACTCTTGTACTTCTAGTCTGCCTTGCATGTTGCTATACAAATTGTTGTTTGCACAATTGAATGTTTTCAACTTTTCATGCATGCAATGGGTTCTCAGAAGCTGTTCTGATAATTGGTTTTTTCCATTTACTGGGGAGATTAACCTGGCGTTTGTTCGTTGGATTGTTAGCTGTAATTTAATGATTGTTTGGAAATTTAGTTTTGATTTCTGCACTAAGATGCAAATTTATTTTTTCCTCCGCAGACCCTTGCAATTAGGCGACAATCACAAATAAATGGTCAGAGCTCTAGCAGGCCAGGGTCCTGTTCTGATCAGAATTCAATTCATTGTGAGATGGAAAATTCTTCTCCAATCACTGGGGTATGTAAGGACTAGCACTATTTTCTTTGTCTTCCTTTCTTTTCTGGAAGAGATTTGAACATCTTTAACAGTTTATTTCTTTGTTTCCTGGGAAAGCATTTTCAATCTATGTTAATGTAGTGCGGTTTGTAGTAGCAATGATGAAGTTTGTTGGGAATGCAAAGGTTCTGTAACTATTGACGTTGGGGAAGAAAAAAATTAATCCAATGTGGTTAGTGGTGTGTTTTGTTTGAGATTTTTATAATGAAAGTTTAATTTTTTACAATATTATGGCTTGCTGATAAGGGATGATCTCTTGTGAATTGTCATAACTTGCAGGCTGTCTAGACACCGGATTTCAAGATTAATGAATAAAGGTTCACACGTGGTTTCACATGCACCAGTTTTCAAGAATAGATCCATGGCATGCTTGATAGATTTGCAGCCATGTCGTTTTCCTCGTTGGAATTCTAGCGTTTTCAATCTTGAGTAGTAATGTCATTAAAACATGTTTCTCTCTTTTCTTAGCAAATGGAAGTATGCAGCTTTTGCATATGGTGCCAATTTAACTCATCTAAGGAAATTTATTAACTAATTATTCCTTAGCTCTCTTTTGATTGAAGAGTCTAAAGTTTCTCTCTTCATAAGGCAAAAATGTGCGTAATTTACACAACTTAAGGATATGTATGAAAACCGTTCTCTCTTCTTTAATATTTTATTGAGATTTTAATGATATTTATCTCTACACTGCAAAATAGAGTAATGCCGATCAGTTTTTGATTTTTAGGTCTGCTTGAAGAATATTAGAACTGCTGTTATTTTATTATGTTAATAGCTGTTTTTTATTGTTTTGGGAAGAGGCATACTATTTGACCTTGATCAGTGGTGGAAAACTGTACATGATTTCTTTATTTGGAAATTTAGCTTTTGTCATAGTTCCAGTCACTATCGCGATTCATTACACTGATGCAAATGTAGTTTGCATGCAATATTTTACATATATTTCTGCTGTTAAAACGAGAGAATTTGTATATTGCTTTTGTAAATAATGTTTCAAACAAATGTATATTAGACTAAGACTCCACACTGTCGACAATGGGATAGTATTTGTTATTCGCATGTAAATTTGTCACTCGTGAATTTTGCCCGTTTTAGATGTTGATGGGCATATAAAAAGAAAATGGTACATGGATTATTAAAACACTTTAATTTGTAAAATGATGCACATTACGAAGTACATTGTAATAATACTTTAATCTATCACTAATCAAATTTCTAGAAATAGTAGCGGAAATGGACTAATTTCTAAAACACGTACTGTTGTTGAAGTGATTTTTTCTTATTCTGTAAATTGCACTTTACTCTTGAATGAATGGTAAGGCAATATATTGACAATGTTTTGGTTGTTCAAAATTGTTTTACTGTATTTTGAGAACGTTGATTTCGTATGGGTTCTGTGATATCCATTTTGACACCCACGCGTAAAGTTCCAATTTGTTAAAGAATGTTGATGTAGAAGCTTTGCGTAGACCACCAAAACATGCTTTCATAAATACCATACTCTGTACTGAATGGTAGATGTGTTGGTAAGATGTTAAATTGGGTATTGGGGAGTTGTAATTCTAGTTGGCTTGGTGACATGATTGTGCATTTTTGGCAGTACGGTTAACGTATGTGAGTAACATCAATTTGCGGTTTTGTCAACTACAACCTTCTGGGAGTTGCTGGCTTTGTTGATCGCACCAGAATCTAGTACATTGAAATTGTTGGTTTGAACTCACCTGAATGGGCTTTTTTGCTTCCATCTCGAGCAAAATCAGTTGATGGATGCATCCTTCAGTGTAGATTGTTATACGTACACGCAAGATGTCCTTGTATATTGGACAGAAGCAGTAGCGAAGCTTCTAGTGGTAGACAAGTGGCATCCATTTGCATTCTGCTCTGCATTTATATGTCCGATGCTCAGCTTGGACCAAACTTCATCTAAATGCTTATTTCCTCCTTTGTTTGGTCAAGTATTTTGCTTTGTCTGTGCTATTGTTTATCAAATTTACAGACACTGCTTTCCATTCTATGCCATGGCAGGCAGCAAGAATCGAGCTTCATCATTTCAAGAGTTAAATACTGGTTATCAAAAAACACCTGAGAAACAATGGTGGTGCGTCAAATTCAAAAGTGGCATGGATCGTGTAAGGTATGTCGTGGTGCTATCACAATGAGTCTGGCCATATTATACTCGCCACAATGAAAAGCTGACTATGAGATGTAAGAAATGAGTTACAGATGGAATTATAAAAGTGTGGTTTTAATTGGGACCACTACCAGGAGAGTAAAATAAAGTTTTGGGCCTACTTGTCTCTCTTCAAATTAATTGGTTTGAATCGATCTGAATGGGCTTTTTTGGTTCCATCTCGAGCAAAATTAGTTGATTGATGCATCCTATAGTGTAGATTGTTATTAGTAACACACAAGCTGTAATTGTATGTTGGACAGAAGCAGCAACGAAGCTTCTAGTGGTAAACAAGTGGCATCCATTTGCATGCGGCTCTGCAATTATATGTCCGATTCTCAGCTTGGATTAAACTTCATCTAAATGCTTTTTTTCTCCTTTGTTTGATTAAGTATTTTGCTTTGGCTGTGCAATTGTTCATAAAATTTACAAACCATGCTTTCCATTTTATGCCATGGCAGGCAGCAAGAATTGAGCTTCATCAAGGAACACCTGAGAAACAATGGAGGTGCATCAAATTCAAAAGTGACAAGGGTCGAGTAAGGTATGTCGTGATGCTATCACAATGAGTCTGGCCATATTATATTCGCAACAATGAAAAGCTGACTATTAGAAGTAAGAAACGGGTCTTACAGATTGAATTAGAGAAGTGTGGTTTTAATTGGGATCACAACCAGGAGAGTAAAGTTTTGGGTTAACTAGTCTCTCTTCAAATGGTCTAATGGAGCATATTGCTTTGATAATATTTTTAATTCAATCCGGTGGCAAAGTCAAGCATAAGGGCTTTGTTGCGATTTTTAATTCAAACCGATGGCAAGATGCCATGGTTGGTGACACGGGATTGCTGACAAGGGATATTTAATGCAATTTTTTTAAAGATTCGGAAAGATTAAGTAACTGTGTTGAATAATTAATGGCAAATAGAAGCAAATGGGCACCATGGAAGACACTGGATTGCAGACCAAGGATAGAAGCAAATGGGCACCATGGAAGACACTGGATTGCAGACCAAGGATAGAAGCAAATGGGCACCATGGAAGACATGAATTGCAGACAAAGGATAGAAGCAAATGGGCATCATGGAACGTCACACAGGATTGTTGCAGCCAAAGGATATTTTATGCAAATCTGAAGCAAATGGGCACCATGGGACGTGATAAAGGATTGCAGGGAAAGGATATTTTATGCAAATCTTCTGAGATTCCAAACATTTCAGGGAGAGCAATCTTGAATATTTATAGTCCTCAAAATTTTAACTGGCAAATCTTTTGTATCTTTTCCGGTTTCAATATATTTTATAAAATAAGTTTGTGAACTTCTAAATAAAATTAAATTTATTATAAACTACACAAGGGCATTTATTTTCAGCTTTTTTATTATGAATATAATTTTTTTTTTAAAAGTCCAATGATGAAAATCCAAGAGAAACTGGGCAGACTTGGATATTTAAGCTTTAAATTTATTTTGGATATATTTGCATAAATAATTTTTTAACACCTATCCTTTCTTAGCTGTTTAATGCTTTTTTTAAGTACAAATTCCATCTTTTGTAATCTCTATATTAGGAAAACATAAGTGGAACATTTCAGTTCATAGGAGAAACAAAGATATTACAGTAAACATGAACATTATTATTTGTATTGAATTGGAATCTTAAATATGATTCTCTGGAGTTGGGTGAAAATGTGAGTTATTTTTGTTTATAGGTCGAGATAGAAATGATTTCTGAGTAGGAAATATGATGGATATATCCTTCGGTATTATTGTAAATATGATTGTTTTCAAGACTGAAAGCGTGAGTTATATTTTTTTGTTTGTTGGAACAAATTACCAGAGGTTCAGAGAAAAATTATTGGGGAAGCAATACTGAATCAAATGTGACAAGTAATTGGGTTTTGGTCAAAAGCATTGGCCGGATTTTGAAAATCTTGATGACAATGTTTTTCAAATCCTCCGAGCTATTACACAAAATAATTCTTGCGAGGAAGAATCCCCAAGTAGTAGAAATGACTTCACTTTAATAATTCTTGCGAGAAAGAATCCCCAAGTAGTAGAAATGACTTCAATGTGAGGATATGATGGATTTAACTGTGCAATTTTTCACGAAAAATCTTTACATTCTGTTGTATGGAATGCTTGAGGTTTATCTGTTGTATGGAATGTATGAAGTTAATCTATTGTGTAACATAAGAATAATAGACCAATGATGCGAGAAATTTGAAGTCTCTGGAGTCGAGAGTCTAATGATGTTTCATTGTATGTCGGGGTAATTTTTAGGGGCGAAATTTCGTCAATTGGCAATTTTCAAGGCTTTTTTTTTCAAAAAATAAATTTGCTATTTGGTCATTTTGTCTCCAATATCACTTATATTTACATAAAATATGTTTTTTTTATCATAATATTCATCAAAATTTACACGTTTCAGTGGTAAATTGCATGTTTCATATTTGATTTACGCCTACCTATCTATATACATGTTTCTCTCAATCCAAAATAATCGCCTAGGATACTATATTTAAGTATAATGTCAAAATCCTTAAAAAATACTCTGCTACAAACAAATGCTTCAGAATGATATTTTCACTCACATCATAATGATAGGCTATACAAAAATAAATTTGGTCGATAGACAATCGTTACATCATAGTTGGAAGATGGCAAGAACAAGGCACTTGCTATCATCAAGACTTCAAGCAGAATGATCAATAATGACAACAACTATATGCTCATGATAAAGTGCTATACAACTTAATATGGAGTAATAATATGCAGAATCAACCTGTCTTCAAACTCTACACAAAAACCACATTGGAACAGGTGAAGCAAATGGAGAGCTAAAGAAAACCTCTAAGAGTGAAGGCATGAATCATCATGGCAAATCCAAATGTGTAAATGAAAAATCTTCCCAACAAGACATGTACGATAGGAAAACATGAAATTGAATGTGATCCAACAAGCCTAAATGTAAGATAGGAAAACATGAAGTTGAATGTGATCCAACAAGCCTAAATATGTTGACAATCAACTAAAGTGCTTCAATCGAGAACTTGAACATGATCTCACAATGATTTTTAAGTGCTCAAATATACACCACATGCATTGTAAAATGGTCTCCACATCACAAATACATGTTTTAAACAAAACACATTTTTGCCATCAGAAACTATCTCAAACAGACTATTGTTGTCATAGTCGAACAATGGAGATGTGGCCATTACCATCTTGAATACTAATACGTTAAATAAATGTTTTTTCAATCAATTCATATCACGTTGCAAATATGTTTATAACTTTTTATACAAGTAACAAAACCAAATTCCTTCGAATACCCATTTGATATATCAAAGAGATCATTCCATCAATATATGGAGTTTGTTTTGTAGTAGGCTAGTAGAGAGTGAAAGAAGGCTAGTAGCGAGTGAAAGAATGTCCACTGAAACTTAAGCTATGTGTAGTCTTCTTGTGCCGAATATTTACAGAGCTTCAATTGACGATATCTCCCAAACCAAGAAGAAAAATGAAATTCCACAAAAAAACTCATTTGAGATATCAAATAGATATTGTCATCGGTATATGGGGCTTATTTTATAGTAGCCCGAGGACTGAGAAATGCTTGCTGAAACTCAAGGTACGTGCAACCTTCTTATGTCAAATACCTAAAGAGCTTCAATTGATGATATCTCCTAAACCAGGAAGCGAAATGAAGTTCCATGAAAACTCATTTGAGATATCTAAAAGATCTTTCTATTGAGCTATGATAGACCCCTGAAACACTTTATAGAAGATACAAAAACTAAATAAATTTTGCAAAAGAGGGTGATCCTCCTTGGATTACAATGGTAATGTTAGATCTAATAAAACATGCTCCATTAGATTACAATGGCAATGTTCGATCTGACAAAACATGCTTAGAATTTGAAGAAACTAACCATGTGGTTCAAATCTATTTATGAAAATGTAATAAAGTAGGGCTCTGAAAAAAACCAAATCTAAAGTGGCGGGTCAACAAGCTTGAAGATCTAGTAATGTTTGATACAAAACAAAAATTCTATATAGAATTTTATCCATGGAGATAGATCTAAGTAGTATGTATGATCAAGAACATACACATGAAAATATAACCAAAAGATCTAACCTATCTAAACTTGTACAGAAAACATCAAAACAAAATATTAAGATCTAATCAGAGACAAGAGGAGATGAGATTTACATGGTAAAACCCCAAGATGAAAAAACATACGCGGAAACAATGTATTCTTACTATTTAGCAAAATCCTCTCATTTACATCTGCTAAATCACACACATGTATGAGTTCAAATGAGATCCATACAACTCTTCTAACATATGAATGGTTTGGCTTAATGACCCATAGAGTCCAGACTAAAGATCAATACCATAAGCCACACTCACTTTACTTGATTCAATATTAATGACCTCAAATTATAGTATCCAAGAGAAACAACGACCATTGATCATAAGACACAATCAAGGGTGGAGATTAACCAATCCATAAAAGTTAATGATAAAAGCATCAGGATATGAGGAAGAAGTGGTGGATAAGAATGACCTATTAATGTAGGTCAATGTTATATGACAAACAAGTCACTACCAAATAAGTCGCAAATCTCCATGTGCACATTTGCAATATTACAAAGGTCTAGTGAGGCCAAGTTACATATATAAATGCTCCACAAATTATGTTATATTAGGACATGAAGTACAAGATTATATCAGTCCACTAGACAACATTAAAACAAGTTCTAAAATAGTGCATCACTAATCAATGTGCTACATCAACTTTCCCAATACTTCTATTGCCAAAGCAAAAATGACTACATTAGGAATTATATACCATGACCTAAACATGGCTTCATTTGCCCTTGACCCATTGTCCCAAAGCTTTGCACATACCCAAAGAAGATAAAGGTGTATGCACTAAAATCACATGTAAAGGAAAAAAAATACTACTATAACAAGGCCTCAACTAATAATACTCTAACCATTGATGGGCCTATGAAGCAATCTTGTTCTTTTTGATTTCTCCTTCACTCTCAAGAAAATGTAACCATCAATGCAAAGGCCAAAACAAGTCACTCTCAACCACTTTTGGACAATGTTACCTTTGGGAGACTCTTGCAACACTCTTCCAAACCTGAAGGACAAGGAGACAAATATGCATAATGACATTGATTTTTAATAAAAGTGGGCTCTTGGAATATTGAACCTAACAAAATGCACACTCTCACCAATGGTTTAGGGTGGGGCATATTTTCTTTGTTTACTAGACATTGAAAATGTGGATATTAGGAGTTGCTTTGCCTTATCAATGACTTGCTATGGGGCCAGGTTTTTTTTATTTCAATCACATTAATGGAAATGGGGGAATGTTCATGTTTATCCAAAATTTGTTAACATTGTTTTTGAGTGGGGTACAAATGCCTCCCAAAGACTTCTATGACTTCTTAACCTAGACAATACATTGCTAGAAATAGTTGATATATATGCTTCCAATGATATAGGGGAGCATGCAAATTTCTATTGTTGGATGGTCGATGGCCTCCTCAAAACTCCTTGACTTTTCTATGGAGATTTCAATATGGTAGACTTTCTAGAAGAAAATGACCCTAGTCATAAACGAAGGTAAGATTCCATTGTAATTCCCCTGACCAAATTTCTACACGACCTTGATTAAGAAGGGCCACAATTAAATATGGCCCTACTCAAAGCAAAAATAAAAAATTATTACCCCTCTCGTTCTCTACCGTGTAAACTAAGGCAAGATTCCATTGAAATTCTCCTAACCAAATTTCTACAAGGCCCTAAAAGGATTTACTAAGAAGGGCCATAATTAAATAATTCCCTACCCAAAGCAAAAATAAAAAAAATTATTACCCCTCTCGTTCTCTACCTTGGAGAGCACAAGAAGCGTACAACCCCCAACATGGGCTTAGATGTATTTGAATATCTCTCATCACCAAAGTCCCACACTAATTTGTCCTACATTTACACAAAGTGGAATCTCATACCACAATGAGATAGAGGAACAAGCTATGTTTGGTGGGAGTACATTACTTACAATGTTATAGTCTTTCAAAGCTATAGGAGGGGAATTGCTATGGGAGTACATTGTTTCCAACGTTGTGGCCTTGTGAATCTATGAGAGGGAAATTGTTAAAATTCATCAAGATCATAGTTATGTTGTGTTCCATTAATTTTATGACCTCGTTAAAGCTCCATTATAGCATCTCTTGTGGAAGATTTGTTTTGGTTAAGGCAGTTTTGGAGATCATTCCATATATTGGTTAACCATAAGAAAGATTCCTAAAGGTATTCTCAGCAAAATTAAAAAGTGTTTTAGTGTTTTCATGTATAGAGGAGAGCAAAAAAGGTAGTCCCCTTGTAATGTGGAACAAAGAGGCCCTTCCAAGGAAGGATTTGGAGGGTGCCCCGCTAGTGGAAGGTTGAATTGTATTTAAAAGGCAAGTATTAGACATTATGTTACCCATGGAACATTGTAAAAATGATGTAAATAAACATCATGCAATAAAATACCAAAACTGGCTATGGAGGCAACGAATGAGAAGGGGGCCATGTGTATCCACTAGGGAGTGGTGAGGGGGTTGTGGGATTGAACCATAGGTTTCCAAATGTCATATTGAGAACCCTTTTGACTTTCTTTGCTGACATTTAATTATGTGTAAGAAGGTTGTTGAAGAAATCAGTCCATGGCTTCAATGGAGCATGAGAAACCCAGAAATTTGTATGGCAGAGTATGGGCTTTGGTTTCTTGTACCACAAGTCAATCTACCTCATGGGAGTTACTTCTTCCTCATTCCCATTCTAGTGTGGAAGGACCCATCATCAATTTTCATCCAAAAAACGAATTCCCAGCAGGGAGAAAAACCAGAAATCGCAACTGTGAAAGAACCCACGTTTTGAAGAGCCATAAACGCCCATAATTGGTATTGGACAATGAAATCCAATGGGGGATCCATAGCTATGAACTTTGGGGCGAATTTGGGAGCATTAGCTACCCTGAAATCCATTGGAAAACCCAATTTGGATAGCCCAGAAAACCAGTGACGGGATTGAGTTATTCGTTGACAAAATGGTGAGAAATCCAAGTGTGGATGTTTGAACAGAGGATTGGATTGCTTGAATTTAGTTTGAGATGTTTGTAGCTCCGTGGTTGAGCTCATTGGCTTAGCATCCTCCTCCTTTTCTTATTACATGCTTGATAAACCCAGCTGTGTGCTGGCTTAGCATGACCGTTTGAGTGAATGCATGGCTGTGAGTGAGCCGGTTTAGTTCCTCCTTAGTGGATACACATCCCAACTCAGGGGTGATCTCTCATCTGAAAGAATATAGGTTGTACAGAGATCTATGGTTGGGTGGAACATTGCTCTCATGTAGCCAGTTGTTTGGACGTTTGCATTTCAAGATAAGTATTCTCTGTGAATTAATTTGTATGCATTCTATGTTCTGCAATGTGTTAATTCTGAATGTTAACTGTTTGTGTTAATGAGATGAAATGAATATCTTAATATGGTTGATATGAAGTTTGTGCATAGCATAAGAATGGGATTGATTCGTTGTCTTTTGATTCGTCATCTGCTTGGGATAGATATGCTAAGGCATTCCAGTCTGTGTGTGTGTTATTATGTTTAATTCCGCTGTGTTTATATTGAGTATGAATTGCACATAGAAGTTTTTAATTATCCATGAATTTCTCAAAGTTTGACTAGGGATGAGATTGTCAATAAGCCCGGTATGTTGGTCATGTTTCCTTCCTTGCACCGGATTGATGGAAGGGGACGTTACAGGATTGATACAATAGACATCTCTAGCTTAGCTCTTGCAGCAAAAAGTCTTTTGAGGCTTGCATATTATGAGAACCTTTGGGGCAGAGTCATGAAAACAAAAGGGAAAACCTTGAAGTGGTTCAAATTGGTAAACAATATACTTTAAGGACTTCTATGGTTTGGCAAGCCTGGATGACCCTTGATTGACAATTGGGTGGTGAGGAAAGTAGGGAATGGAAGAAAGGTTTGAATCAGAGAGGATCCATGGGTTGATATCAAAGGCAATTTCAAACTCTTTTTGAAGCCTCAATGGAATATTTACATGATCCGGGAACCTACCTTATGAGAGAGACCATTGTTACAAGGAGAAGAGAATCAACTTTAGGTATGGAAGATCGTTGATTCCCTTAACCTATAGGGTGAGTTGGCGCAAAATTGTATTCATTATGTGAAGTTGTTTTCAGTGTTATAAAATTATTTGACAAGGACACCCAAATTGTCCAAGAGTAAAGGCACCCTAGTTAATACACAGTTGAGTTGGGATACATAGCAAAATTGAATAGTCAAAATACTAACAAAGCAAAGGCCAAAACAGATGTATCCTCTAAAAGATGAGCAAATAATCAATGAATCATTTGTTGTGTTTTGACCATTTTTCAGAACTGTTTGGGTGGAGGTTATAAAAATATTGTTTGTAGGGAGAAATGGATTAAAGAAATGTTGGGGAAAACTTGCTAGATTTGATAACCAATCAGCAGTAGCCATGCTTATACGTTGGCAGGGCTCTTTCATGCTTTATTTATAGAATTTGGATGGATAGAAACAAAATGTTTTTTCAAGATCAAGGTTTATCTTCAACTCAGGTGGCGCACACGATTATATTGACTTTGGAGGGAAACAAGGGACCTTTAAAAGACACAAAGGCCAAAGGTCTCCTGGGAGCATGCATTTATAAATAACTGTCTTGGGGCTTTTTTGATGAAGCATGTCAAAGAATACCTTTCTCATGTGGTGTTGGAGCAATCATTTTCATTGACACTTCAAAGTACTATCATCTTACATTTATAGTTGGACAAGGGGCAAATAATAGGGTGGAGGTATTTTCTCTTTGGATTTCATTAAAGTCTGTTATCAACAATAGGATAAAATATCTTAAGAGCTCTACGTGATTCTAAGTTGGTAATTGAATGAGCAATGCAGGGGCAAATAGTAGGGGGGAGGTATTTTCTCTTTGGATTTCATTGAAGTCTATTACCAACAAAAGGATAAAATATCTTAAGAGCTTTGGATGATTCTAAGTTGGTAATTGAATGAGCAAAACAACATTTCAACAATAAAATTTGGCTCAACAAAAGGATAAAATATCTTAACAGCTCTAGGTGATTCTAAGTTGGTAATTGAATAAGTAAAGTAAACATTTCAACATTAAAATTTAGCTTTTCCACTTATATTGTATTAAATTCAAGAGGTAAACATTAAATGGAGTTATCTAGAAATTAAAATTTATCTCTACCACCTATAGTGCATTAAATTCGAGAGGTAAATGCTAGCACAACCACTTAAATTGTGGTTGGTGAACACTAATAGACCACAAGTTAAGTGGCACGAACAAGATAAATCTATTATTTATTCTCCATGTGTAGTTGTAGTTGTAAAAATTTAAAGAAATGTACTAAAACCTCATTCAGACATTTCTTCAAACACTTTGCTCCATAAACGATTTAATGCTGCTTTGAGTTATTTAAAATCGGAAATAACTTGAACAAGAAATACTCAATGAAACAAGCACTCAAACACTGTAGAATGTGAACACGTGTTTAGGGCCAAGCTCAGGGAAAAACCTCATAAGATGAAAACCCATTGAGATGTCTTTTCTTAAATGAGAACAAAACTGTGGGCCAAGCTCAGGGAAAAAATTACAACTCAGAAATTCATCTTTCCTTCAGCAAAAATCATAAATGCAATTACACCAACTTATCTCAGCAAATTTCATACAGTTGTACGGACAATGTACAGACTACCTCGAAAATTGTGCCAACAGTTGACTCGAAAACTGTGCAAACAAAAACTATATGGACAACCTCGAAAACTATGCCAACAAAGGAATGTACAAACTGTACAATTTATATGCCTCGATTTTTGTGCTAGCAAATGACTGTACAGACTGTTTGCAGATTGGCTTGGGAACTGTGCCAATGATTTTCCTAGGGAACTATGCTCTCATAAAATCAGAAATGACTTATTTTCTCTCTCACTGTGTGTTTTCTCTTTCACTTATACTTGTATTTATACTTTTGCTTTCCCAAAACGCTAACTCAAAAAGCCTAACTATCTTTTCATCCAATGGTTAAGATGATTTTGATCTAAAGGCTTATATTCAATGCTCCTTTATTAATTACATCTCATAATTAAGAATACAAAAATAACTTTTGAGACAACTTAAAGTACATAACGTTGAAGTACTTTATTAAAAAAGTCACTTTAAAATTATAACAAGTCTAGGAAACACAACATTATATCCCCCTATGGAAAACACAAAAACATGGGGCTAAGGACATTCCTCATTACAAATTTCAACACTCCCTCTTAATGAGGGAGGTCCCAACACTATCATCTTGACCATTGTCAAGAACTTCCACTAACTTTGGAAGCTATTATCAGAAGACAACTTCAAACTCTAGATCCTGCTCATTCTCTCTATGCTGGTTGAGTCTCCTGCCAGTGTTTCCCTCCTCATATGAAGGTATCATCTGTACATCAACTTCATTTTGAAATTCTGATTCGGATTTCCATCCACCTGAACCTGGAATTATCACCTGTCCATGCATAAAATAAAGTTTATATCTTCTATTCCCAAGTAGAATTTTGGTATCAACTGAGTTCTCTATCTAGTAGAGAAACACATTTCCCTTCTTGATAAAAATTCCATACCCATCCTCCTCCAATGATGACAAAGAAATTCTGCTGACTTTCATACCTGGAACAAATAATACCCTGTCTACTTCAAGAATCTCTCCAAAACCTAGTTGGAATCTCACAGTTCCGACTCCTCTTATTTCTGCTTCAGAACTTCCAATGCTCATTTCAACAAAACGTCATGGGGATATTTATTCTATCTTTTGAAAAACTCCATATTTCCCGGTCATATGGCTGGTTGATCCACTATCAACTATCCACATGTCATGGAAATTTACTAAGCTACCTACACTAGTCTGTACTGAAACTAAGGAAAATTACTTTTCAAAATGGGAAGCAAAATATCCCATTTCTGCTGATGGTGCTCCCTCTTTTTCTTCATTCCCCTTCCTCTTGGGACATTGACCAGAATAATGGCCATAATTATTGTAGTTAAAGCATCAAACCTTGCTGAGGTCTTTCTCCTTTTCCTTCCATTTTCCCTTGCCTTTGATTACAAGGGAAACATTGTCTTCACTGCTCCGAGTGCTATTCTGGAATGTCCCCTCTCGGGACTCTTCTTGAACAAAGTCATCCCATAACCTTTTCCAATCTGGAAGTTTCTCTCTAGCAAATACACCTTGCACAAATGTGTGCCATTTTGCAGTGAAACCATCAAGAGCATATCTGACTAGCTCTTCATATTCCACTTTCTCACCAGTAGCACCCAGTTCATCTCTAACTTGGGTAATTTTTGTGAGATAAGTGGTCACTGTATCAGCATCAATCATCTTGGTGTTCCTCGGTTTTTCTTTGGGAACCATCTTTCTATTATGGTTCTTGCTTTGGTAAAGAGTACATAAAGCATTCCAAATTTCAAAAGCATGTGAATTACTTGTGATGTGGGATATCACATGATCTTTTATGGAGTCCAAAAAGATTCTATGTGCCTTGATATGTTTATTCTCAAAGACAATCTTCTGAGTAGCATCTAAGGGAACTGTGATGGTGTCAAAAGCACTAACAATATCCCATAGATGCAACTCTTTGAACAACACAGTTATGCGTTCTTTCCAAGGGATGAAATTATCAGACCCATCTAGTCTATCTTCATACCTTAATCCTGCTGAGGCCATGACTATAACTGATAAACCTTAATTGATCCTAACTTGAACTTTGTTCTACCTAATTGTCTTGACTGCTTTCAAGAAATCACAAAATTCACAAACTAACAAAGCCAAGCTCTGATACCATGTAAAAATTTAAAGAAATGTACTAAAACCTCATTCAGACATTTCTTCAAACACTTTGCTTCATAAATTATTTAATGTTGCTCTGATTTATTTAAAATCATAAATAACTTGAACAAGAAATACTCAAGGAAACAAGCACTCAAACACTGTAGAATGTGAACACATGTGTTTAGGGACAAGCCCAGGGCAAAACCTCACAAACCCAGAGAGATGTCTTTTATTAAATGAGAACAAAAATGGAATTTCTCACAACTCAAAAATTCATCTTTCCTTCATCAAAAATCTTAAATGCAATTAAACCAACTTATCTCAGCAAATTTCATACTATTGTACGGACTGCCTTGAAACTGTACCAACATTTGCCTTGAAAATTGTGCAAACAGAAACTGTACGGACTGCCTCAAAAACTGTGCCAGCAGAGGATTGTATGGACTGTACGATTTTTGTGCCTCAATTTATGTGCCAACAAATGAATGTACGTAATGTTTGCATTTTTCCTTGGGAATTGTGCCAATGTTTTTCCTAGGGAACTGTGCTCTCATAAAATCATAAATTACTTCTTTTCTCTCTCACTATGTGTTTTCTCTTTCACTTAGACTTGTATTTATACTTTTGTTTTCCCAAAACCCTAACTCAAAAACCCTAACTATCTTTTCATCCAATGGTTAAGATGATTTTGATCTAAAGGCTTATATTCAATTCTCCTTTATTAATTACATCTCATAATTAATAATACATTAAATAACTTTTGAGACAACTTAAAGTACATAATGCTGAAGTACTTCATTAAAAAATTCACTTTAAAATTATAACAAGTCTAGGAAACACAACGTTGTGTCCCCCCCATGGAAAACACAAAACCATGGGGCTAAGGACATTCCTCATTACAAATTTCAAAAGTAATCACCTATTGTCTATGTTGGTACCAAATGTAAGGACCCTCCAATACCCAGAAAATAATTATGCCCATCTTCAAAATAGCATATCTGGAATTTAACAAGCAACCTTTTTAAAATTTGAGTCAACCACGGACCTATGATCTAAACAATAGCATAAAATCAAACAACAGAACAACAGATCTGACATGGAAACAATTGAACAATCACTACTTAACCAACTGAAATAGAAGAAACCATAAATAAACATTGTATTGACATGTAACCTCTTGTCGTGAAGTGTCGAAGGCTATTGAAAATCTGCCACAAGTCCACACTTCAATTTCCAAATGTCGAATGTCCACCAGAAACCACCCTACCTCTCTTGACGAGTACTCTTCTTCCCCTGGGGCCCTCGAGCCACAATATGGTTGGATGTAAAAAATCTACTAACATAGTCAAAGTATGTAGATATCACTAAATGGCTCCCAACCCTATCGTACAATAACAAACCAAACTCTCAACATCACCGTGTGAACCTGGCATCCTCTATGCCATCCAACCATAGAGAAAAAAGAGATGAGAGCTTCATGCTCTCCCCTTCTCTTTATAACTTTCTAAAACTTTCCATTCATCTCACACATGCATAATTAAGAATTTCTTTTTAGTTTTTCTTTTATTATTCACCTCCAAGTGTCAATTTTCTCACTAAATCATATTTTTCTAATTATTTATTGAGATTTATAGTCACTTAATCTCCTAAATTCTCTCTCAGATGATTCCCTCAATTTCTCCTATTTTTGTGTGTGTGCATGTTGTTTACTAATTCTTCAAGTAATTTAATTTCTTTCTTTTTCTTTATTCACAAATTAACTTATGTTTGCATTTAATAAACTATGGCATTTCTAATTGCTCATAATGTATTGAAAGCATTTTTCCATGTCTTTTAAATTAGACATTCTTGCCCCGTCTAGTATTTTTATTTTTATTGTCGCGTTGGGTTACGACGGGCATATCAAGGGTGCCATTTTGCTCGCATGCCCTTCAAATATCCCTCTTCCATGGTGAGGACTGGTGTGACAACCGAGACCTCATTAAATTAGTCTTGTCGACCCTACTGAGAGACTCATGGTTCTTGGGGAATAAGGTCGAGTCCTTATTGTGCAACCCCCCGGTCTAATCCTCGTGAGTGATCGAGTCTGTGACCTATCCTCACAACAACATGCATTTGACGAGCAAAATCCTCTCTTACTTTGCAACTCACTGCATGGAGTAATAGCTAGTCTTATTCCCTTTCTTCCCATTCAACCCCATTATCTAATGTGTACCAATTGACAATAGTGATCATGTGCCTGCATGTGAAAACACCATGCACATCAACTCATTCTAAGAAAAAACATAATATATCAATTTACATCAGGATAACATTACATGTCCTAAATACTTGACTCAATCTAGAGTCCACGTAATATTGTCGCAACCTTATGTTGCATGTACCTGTCTTTCCTTGTCACACTTGACATCCCGTCAAAAGTATATGTTGTACATAACATAACTGTATTTATTTAACCATCATTTCATAATCTCATGGCAACATAAACATTTGATGATCATCAAATCAGCATTTCGTAATTTCATTACAGATAGCTTTAAACATTCAATTTATTCATCGGGACTCTCATTTCAAATATGCGTTGTGGGCAGACATGATTAACACCAAAAGAGTTACGGGAAAGAAATCTTTCCAACTGGGGTATGGTTTAGAAGTGGTGTGACTCATTCAGCTAGAATTTCCAATAATGAAGCTGTTGCAAAACATGGTAGCAAAGCCAGACAAGATAAAAAGGAGGGTAAATCAGCTGGTGGAGGTACAGGAACAAATATATCAGGTGTATGAAAGGTCGGTCTAAAGACTATCACCAGTAGATGAAGAAAGTATTTGACATATAGCTAGGTCATTCGTCACTGAATACCCTTAAATAATATAATAGTAATAATAGTCATGTCTAAAGCGAAAGCGAGGCACTACATACAACCCCCTTTCATGAAACTTCATCCCAAAGTTAATATCAAGCTGATATTTTAGAAGGATATTTTAGTACATATATCAATTTACTCATGGGTCATATAAATTAACATACCTCATATTCACATTATCCAAGAATTCCCCAAACATAGATCATGAGAAGGTGCATACAATAATTATCAATGAAGTTATATTAAATCGATGTTTACAACATTTCTCATCGCACAATAGTCTATAATTATCTAAATCAATGTTCTAGATCACATAGGCGTGAGTAAACTCTAGACGATTTGCACCCAGAATCCAACGAGTTTTCCGGTCAAAATTCAGCTAAAATTGTTGAAATGACAGTTTTCGATTGTTGAATTGAATAATCGGGGTGCCCCAGGGGTAATCAAGGATATTGAATCCATTCCTGCAATCCCAACAATTGAAATTGTGATTTCAACAATTTATCCATCGTCGGAGAAGGTGCAAATTGTCATAGATTAGCTTACTCCGATCACATATATTCATCTTTACACAACAATATACAATTATCACATCTATCCCTCCAAAACATTTTTTAATATTGATTACTTTGACTGTTTAAGTCTAGTCACAATGGGGCATTACAAGATTATTCATATATATATTATTTTATATTCTCCATATATATAATTTTCAATATTTCCATGCAATAATGTTAGAATCCATTAGTCATCCTCCAAATACTTTTTTGTTGCCAACGCTAGCATCTTAATAGAATTTATTTTAGTTTCTATAAAGAGTTTCTTGATAATTTACTCCCTCCATTTATGAGTACTATTTTAGCTACCAACTTGGCCTTGTATCATTCAACACTCCCATTGGCCATAAATTTCTCTTCCAATGCCTATTTACAACCTATTTTCTTTCTTCTAGTAGATCATTCATGTAAACGTGAAGTATTGTTCTTCTCAAAGCATTTAACTCCACTTCTATTTTATCCCTCTAAAGACGAATTCCATTACCAGTGACAGCTTCCTCAACACTATTATTTTCTTCTTCATCAACATAAACAATGTAGGAAAAATCCTCATAAGAGTAACCATATTTTTAGGGAATTTTTCTTTGGCATGGGCTCCTCCTTGGCTTTGGGTCAGATTGATCACTACACTAAGTTAATTTTTATATTGTTTTCTTAAGATTTTTGGTGCTAGTGGTTCTTGCACATGTCTATATTCACATTCGTTTTTTTGTGCTAATTTTCTTCATTCAATTCTTACCAATGTCTTTTGACATCAAGTTGTCCTTAAAACATTACCTTTCATGTTTTTTTTTCATGTTATCTACCAAATATTCTAAATTGTCCTTGATTATTACATCACAACTTTGCACATTCTTGTGTCTAGAAGGAATCCACAACCTATAGACCTTTAGTCCATCTGTATACCCAAGAAACATACGCTTCATAGACAACTTCATATCCAATAACTTTTTGTTCTCCTTTGAATGCGTATGCATATCTCACATCCAAACACCCTTAGGTGTCCAACATAAGGCTTTCTCTCATTCCATTCATTTTCCATAGTTTTATCCCCTAAGACAAAGTAGGGAAACCTATTCAATATATATATTGTTCTTGCAATTGGCTCTACCCAAAACCCATTGCTAATATTTGTACCAACCATAATTGACCTTACTCTCTTTAAGAGAGTCCCCAACTTTTGCTTTATAATAACATGCATTTGAAAAAAAAAATTATTTAGAAAAATATTTCCTCCCATTATCTCTTACTAAGATCTTCACCTTTTTTCTATATTTTTCCACTATAACCACAAATTTCTTTAAAAACTGTAATACACCCTCTTTCACCTTATAAAATATATCTAGAGTTTCCTAAAATCCTTAATAAAGATTAAAAAAAAATTGACAATATCTATGATGCACATAAATTAGAAATTAGAGTAAATTCATTGTGCCCCTCTTCTCTTTAATTAAAAAAAACTATGATCATATTATTCCCAAAGACGGAATTAGAAAAAAAAAATCAATAAGTTGGTGGAAGCCTGTATAATTGCTCAATGATTGCATCTTGTGCTCTCTTAAAAAACGCCTTCGGCGTAATAAAGATATATAATATATATAATATTTATATTTTGTTTATTTTTTCTTTTCGTTATATCATCTCCATTTTTAATCATTATTTCCATTTTTTCTTATTTTAAATTGCAGTTACTTTGGGATTTCATAATTCAAGAGGAGCTTCTCCAATGCGGAGACCATTTAACTTTTAGAGAATGCTAGAATGGCTATCTAAGGTTCCAAATGTAATGGAAAGGCAAGTTTCTTGGCAAAGGGATTAGCCTTATAAGTTAAGTGTAGTGAGGGATAGGTTTGTCGAGGAATTACTGTAGGTATTTTGGCACTTCCGGGGCTTGGAATGAGTTGCGTTGGATTTGCAATGATGAGCTCATCAAAGATGGCCGAGTTCACTGTCCGAATTTTCATTTTCACAGAACCCGAAAATTATGGGCATAAACATTTTTTTAATGAAAGATGAGGTTGCATACTTGAAAATGGCTCACCCAAAATTAATTCTGACAACTTCCCCAACTACTTTGTTATATAGGATTCCAGTCTGTTCAGAGGGGTTGACACAAAACATCATTGTTTAAAAGATTTTAATCCTCGAACCAGGCCATTTGATCACCCAATACACCTTACGCCCGACAGCGGTCCAAAGATCAAGTTGCTCTAAAAAATGGCTCTAAGTCAACTAGAGGACGATAAACATTGCATAAAGATGATCCAAGTTGATAGAGAGTCTTAATTTGAGGAAAATACACCTACGACTAAGTTACAAGGATCAAACCTATGGTCCACGGGCATGTTGGTCGCAACTTGAATGAAGCTACGAAGTGCGTTGATTTCCTCATGGAAAGCCTCGGCGATCTTTAAAAAAACCTTTCAAAATATGTGACTGATCCTAGAGAACAATCACCCGATCATGACATAGAGTGGCTTATTCCAGCTTGACTGTTTCCGTGTAGTTGGGAATGCGAGGTCGCAAGCAAAGATTGGGAGGCAATGGTTGTGAATTGCATACAGGGGGCTCAAGTGCATAGTACATGATCATGAAACTAGCATTTCAAATAGTTGCATTAAATCAAGATGACAGTAGAGCGTAAAGTAATCGGATTGACAGTTTGGATGACTCATTCAAGGATGAAGATAACGATTGACAAAGATCATCATGGAGTTATAAACAAACACTCTAGAAATCATAATTCCTTCAGGTCAGTAGTTACTCACAAATCAATTCAGGTCGTACTCAAGGAACCAAAATTTAGCTGAGGGGGCATGCTTTTATACTCTGAGAAATAGAAAAGTAGGGAGGATGATGTGGCCATAACACTTCCCTATATCAAATTTAGTTTTGTTGCCTTTAGAGTTTCATTGAACTCTTTATTGGTGAGGGGATTCTTATAAAGATTTAATTTGTTCCCATTTACCATCATTGGCACTTGATATTCATCTATAGTTGTTATCCTCATTGACCCGTTATCATATATGATGTCAATCTAATAGGGTCCCAACCATCTGGTCCTAAGTTTTCCTTTAAAATATTTAAATCTTGAATAATAGAGAAGGGCCCAGTCTCCTTCTTTGAAATCTTTTGTTCTAATGTACTTGTCATGCCATGATTTCCTCTGATGTTGGATGATCTATGTATGATGTAGGGTTTATTATCTAATCTCATCCAATTGGCCAAGTTTTAGTAACATTTCATTCTATGATGTTGATAGATCCATGTTAACATCTATTGTTGTTTGTAATGTTTTTAGTTCAAACTCAATGTGCAACATGATTCTCTTTCCATAAACCAATTCATAATGCGTGAGGCATGTGGTGGTCTTCCATATGGTGTTGTATGCCCATGTTGCTTCATGTAGTCTGTTGGCCCAATATCTTCTATGAATCTAGACTATCTTTGTTAATATTTTCTCTATTTCTCTGTTGGTCACTTCTTCTAGGCCATTTTCCTGTGGGTAATAAGATGTTGACTGCCTATGCTTCACTTTATTCTATCTTAGGATGTCTTCTATCATATTTGAGGTAAATTGGGCTCCCCTATCAGTGACAAGTTCTTTAGGAACCCCAAATATGATGAAAATCTCTCCAGTCAATAATTTTGCTATCGATTATTCATTTGCCAATCTCAATGCTTTGACCTCCACCCATTTAGTCAAATAGTCAGTCAAACTACTATATGGTGTTTCATGTTTGATGGAGGATCAATAGATCTGATGAAATCCATTCCCCATTTCTAAAACGATTCCACGGTCACTTGTGGATGGAGAAGCATCTCATCTCTTTTTGTTGGTTTTCCCATTCTCCGACTGTCATCACACCTTGAAACATAATTTGTTGCATCTTTGTGTAGTGTTGGCCAATAATATCTTGTTTGCAAAACTTTGTATGTTGACCTCCTGGTTGCATAATGTCCACCACAAGGTTCATTATGGTAGGCATGAAGAATTTCATGGACTTCATCTTCTCAGGTTGTGGTCTTGTCCTTGTTTGAACAAGTACCCAGCTTGGATCTATGAGAATGTGACACTTTTACTCACTATGTTGTAGTGTTCTTTGTAAGTGAAATTTTGAGGAAACTTCCTTGTAGCTAGGTAGTTTTCTATATCAGCAAACCTTGGAGTATGTGTGGAAATGGAAAAGAGGTGCTCATCTATGAATTTATGAGCCATAATTTCTTCATATGCAGCATGGGTTAGTCTTGACAAGAAATCTGCTACCACATTGTGTTTTCAAGGCCTATCTAGGATTGTTATATTAAATTCTTTCAATAATAGTAGCCATCTAATCACCCTACAACTGACATGAGATTTATTCATCAAATACTTAATTGTTGAGCGGTAAGTGTGGACAAATACATTATATCCCGTGATATAATGCCTAAATTTGTTGATTGAATAGACCACTACTAGAAACTCCTTTTTTGTAACAATATAATTCATTTCTTCTCCTACAAGGTTTTTGTTGATGTAGTAGATTGCATAAGGAATTGTGTCTTCCTTATGTCCTAAAACTACACCAATTTCTTTGTTTGATGCATCTGAATGGTTATGGAAAGGAATTTCCTAGTTAGGTCCTTGCAAGACAGGGGCATGCATTATATTTTCTTAGATGTACTCAAATGCCTCTTGACAATCATTGTTCCAATGAAATTCTGCATTTTTGGTAAGTAACAAAAACATAGGAGCAACTATTTTTCTATAATATTGAATGAATCTTTGATAATATACATATTGTCCTATGAAACTTCTAACATATTTTTGTTTTTCTGGCGGAGGCAAGTTGATTATGACCTGTACTTTTGCAGGGTAGGTTGTAATTCCTTTTGCAGAAACGTAGTTTCCTAACACTACTCCTTCATTAATTAATAGTTGACACTTTTCATTGCCTAGACAGAGGCTCATTTAAATACACTTTTTAAGGATTTTTTCTAGGTTGGTGAGGGCCTCTTTGAATTCATTTCCATAAAGGGTAAATTCATCCACATATATCTCCATGATGTCATGGATAAAATTAGCAAAAATGTTCTAGATTTCCCTTTGGAATGTGGTTGGGGAATTGCATGGCCCAAAAGGAAGGACTCTGTAGGTAAAGGTGCCCAAGGTCAAGTGAAGGTGGTATTTTCTTGGTCTCCTGGATACATCTCTATCCAATTCTATCCACTAAAGTCATCTAGGAAAGAGAAAACTTATTTGTTGTTAGGGTGTCTAACACTTGGTCAATGGAGGGTAATGGAAAATAATCCTTTTTGGTAGCTTTGTTGAGTTCTCTATAGTCAATGAAAACTCTCCATTTTACCCCTTTCTTTGATACAATGACCAATGGTGATACCCATTCACTATCTAATATGGGGTATATAAATCCAACATCAAGGAGATTTTGCAATCCGACCTTAACAATATCTCTTAGAGTTGGATTCATTATTCTCTGGGGATGTCTGACAGGAGTTGCATCATCCTTGATGTAGATATGATGTTGAAAAATGGTAGGAGATACTCCCTTCATGTCACAATAGTCCCATGGAAAAGTTATTTGGTACTTGATAAGGAGTTGAGTCAATTTTCTTCTTGTGAAGGGAGTAAATGATAGTTGTTTTTAAATGTTTTTTCAGGTTCAACTTCTATTTTTTTAGTGGAGACTTCTTTTTCTTCTACAAGGTAGAGTTTCTGCCACAGTGGCTCCTCCACTCCTACAATTTCCAACTCCTGAATTATGAACTACTCTCCTAGAAGGATACGGTTGTTGTAAAGGTTCTAAAAGAAATTATAAATGACTACATATTCTTGAGGCTATTTCCATATTAAGGCATTATAAATGGTGAGAAAAGGATGGATAGGCTGGTCAAATCATCTTCTCTTACTTCCCAAAGAGGTTCTCTGGTGTCTAAATAATGTTTGATTGGGGGATAAAGGATCAATGTTTTCTTTTATGGACCATTTGCAATGGTCATGTCCCCTTGCCTACAGTTTAAATGTGCACCAGTTGTTGCAAGCCAAGGCATTCCAAGTATGAGGGGGTATCCACTGAGCTTAGCTTTTGTTGTAGGACAATAAAATCAGCAAGGTATTTCCATGAGTCTATAGAGACCATAATGTCTTCTAGCATGCCATCAGGACAGACGATAGAGGTATCTGCTATATGTAAGACTGTAGTGGTATGCCTGTGGAGATTTTGAATGTTCAATTTTAGCATGGTATCCTTGGTCATAATGTTTATTGCAGCACCTAAATCAACGAGATTTTTCTGGATCATATTCCCTCCAATGTGTACATCTACTATGGGACTGCCTGGATCATAATACTTTGGATTAATAATTTTTCCTAACATTAAATTTGCTAGCGTCCCCACTACATTGATGGTAACATGGTATTTTATCTTTCTCCCTGGTCTTTTTATACATATATCCTTAATGAACTAATTGTAGATTGTGATCTCTTTAATGGCCTGCAGGTGTGGTATTTTGACACATTTTTTAAGCTCCTCTAAAACAGGATTTTCATAATTCTCTATCTCTTTAGGTTTAAATCTATGGGGAAATGGGGGAACATGAGATGGTGGGTCTCCTATATCCCTTTTAGCTTCTATAGGATGTTCTTCAAGAGGGCGATTTATTGCAAGGGAAAGAGGACTGTCTAATTTTTCTGTGGCAACAGATGGAGGATGTGTCACAATTTTTCCAGAACGTAGATTTAGTTCATTTGCCTCTACTATATTCACAAAATATGTTGGATAGTATGTCACCTCATTATTATACACGGGATGAACTTGCTTATTGTTTGGATTTGGAGTTGGTTGAGTTGGCAAAGGTGGCCTAGGTGCTGGTTGAGCAGAATTGTGGGCCTACTGCTGATTGGAATGATTTATCGGAGGGGGTATAAGAGCAAGTTGTTGTTGGTTTGGCCTCCACCCTGTAGGAGGGAACTTTTTCCCATATGTAGGAGTTATTGCTTGAGTATTTTTCCATTAGTTAGGTAAATTTGGGGATTTTTCACTAGGTGTCCATTCAGGTGTATAATAAGGTTGTTGCCCATAAGAATTAAGAAAAGGTTGTTTTCCATAAGTTTTTTGAAATGTTGGATGGCCATATGGTTGTTGATAATTTGGTTTTCCATAGGGCGGAAAAGGTTGTTGCCCATGAAAATTTTGGTATTGTTACTATCCATAAGGCTATTGAAAAGGCCTTGGTGGCCCTAGTCTCCTAGGGTTTATATAGCAAACAAATTATGTAGTTCCTTATGGCTCATAAAGAGTGGCCTTAAGAGGGTCCAGGTATGAACAATTGTTAGTGGTATGTTTGTCAAAGTAGATTCCACAACATTCAATATTTTTGGCACTAACCTGCGTTAATCCTAATGGGCATTCATTTTTCTTGTGTATTGTTCTGAAAGTGAGACAAAAGATTGCTAAATCCTTATCAGATTCCTCCTTCTTCATCTTTGCTTGCATGGAGTGCATTTGTAGTGCTAAGGAGTGTAGGATATATATGATTTCATATCATCCATCAAGTTCCCCATATCAGATTTAGTAAGGTTGGAACCAAAATATTTGGATGATTAAAACAGGGGGCTTCTTCCCCTAACCTTTTTACCTATGGATCTAGAATGAATCTTAAATATCTTCTTGATTTCATCATAGTCTAATTGGTAAATGTAACCATTGGATAAGAGGTTTAAACTTTCTATAAGTTCTTCCCTAAATCCCTTGAGGAGTATGAGCTTTAGATACTCCTCATCCAAGGAGCAACTATGAACTCACTTGTAACTCAGCAAAAATATTTCCTCATAGTCCTCTAGTGACTCATTTTCTCCTTGCATCATTCTAAAAATTTCATCCCCGGTTTTCCTAGCTTTGCAGTAGTCTCTGTATTTTTCTATGAAGGTATCCTTCATCTGATCCCAACAAGTGACGTTGTTTGCTTCTAAGCTCATGAACCATCTCAAGCTAGAATCCTTTAAAGTAGAGGGAAATAGTTTGAGTTTTTGGGCATCCATGGTGTAATCATAGGTTCTATAGACCACCTTGAATTCAAATAAGAAGGTATATGGATATTCATAGGTTAGACCACGGAAGTTAGGTAAGGAAACAGGGATGATATTTTTAATTCTTTCCTCATTATCATTGACCCCCCTGATGGGAAAGTCATATATTATGGGTTTTCCTTCATCTTCCATTGGGTTCTCTCCCTCAGATTCTAGATCAGTAAAGGAATTAGAGGTTTTGTATGTGGTAGAGCTAAAGAGACCAAATATTATTCTCATATGTTGGAAAGGAGGGGAGTTAACCTCATGATTCTCTTCAAAGTTGTCTTCCTCCTTTCTCCTATGGATTAAGCTTGGGTTGGTCCTATTTTTGGAAGAAATCAACCAAACTCGTCCCTAGCTCTAGGAATTCATGTTAGGTAAGGAATTTTTTTCTCTTTTTTTCGGTTTTTATAAGGATTTTTTGGATTGGGTTTATATAAAAAAATTTAGGTTTTTATAAAATAAGTTCCTAATCTTCTTATGCAAACTAAAATGAAAATAAAACTAAGCTTATAGAGACAAGGAGGGACCTACTTGAAGTGAATGCTCTTTTGTGTTATTGTTCTCCTTCTATAGTCATAACTTGTTAGTATGCAAACAAAACCAAAAATAAATTGACCAATTAATATTTTCAATTCCATTTGTTGTTTGGAACGCCGCCCCAGCAACAACACCAAAAAGTGATGGGCTTTAATATCAACAATAATGATGTATCGAGTTAAACAAGACACCAGAAAGAGTTTTGTATCTAAACCTTTACTCTTAATTGTCAACCCGGAGATTTGTGCAAACTTATGAGGGTCCTACAAAATATATGCAACTACAAAAGGAATGAAATGAGTCTAGAAGTATGAAAACCCTAATTTAATCAATAGAACAATCACAAAAGGAAATGCATAATAATTTATAACTAAGGGTTGAGAGGGCATAAGACTCAAATTCCCTACTTGGCACTTAGTTTTTTTATCAATACCATCAGAGACAAGCACATTGTGATTTTGCATTCAGTTTATAACCTATGGTGAAATACCTCTATTACTCTATCTTCATTTTATTAAATGCAAACATTTGGAATCCATGTGTTCCATGCAAGTGATCAAAACAAATAGAGGGCTAAGATTAAACTAAGTATTGATGATGAGATCCTATGTATAAAAGAGATGATAATATTTTGACTGGAAATTGCATGTAAGGAAACAGTCCTATGATAACTTTGCACATAAGTAACTAAAAAAACAACATTTTATAAAAAAATGTAGAACTTCAACAAAATGCAGGAAATCTACAGCATCTACTATGTTTAATTGAAAATGACATAAATAACAAATATATTCTAATCAAATAGGTTCCTATCATTCCCTTTAGATGGGCCCTTATCCAAGGTCATACAAGAATGAAAGACTACTCATATATAAGCTAGAATAAGAACTTCTTCAATTAAACTATAGAAATTGTTAACATGTAGAAAAGTATCTTTTAACTTGTAATTGTTCAAAGTAAATATGATAGTATCGTAATCAGAAGGGTGCCATCCTAAACTAGCTAGTCTATAAAACTTAAATAAAAAAAATCTTCTTAACCTAATTAATAAAAAACTCCTATTATACTCAAAGAAAACATAATGCGCTCGTGTGTGGTGTTGAATATTGGTGTGCAATTAGTGGCAATGTACAATAATGTATGATGGTAGATGTTAGATGATACGTGGTTTTAGGGGTCTAGGCCTTGATTTGTTTGAACTCATTCTTCTTCAAAACCACAATCTATATGCACCAAAGGCGAGTTGCTGCTAACTGTGCTAAATTGGACTGTGGTCATCAAGGAGTGAGCTCGGCAAAACTAGACGGCATCGATCAAGCAATGGACTGGAAAAAATGGACTGCACTAATCAATGAGTGAATTGGAAAAACTAGACTACGACGATCAAGGAGTGGACTAGCAAAACTAGAACTCTTGATCTCATCATGATGGAAAATGTACCAAATAAATATGTTCCTTTCATAGTCGTTCCTTACAATAAATTTATCAGTATCATACACAATTTAGTTATAGGAAAGGAAGACTACATCATATAAATAGGTAATTGAAATCTACATACAATCCTAACTAAAATGCACACACATACATCAACTTGTTTCCATAATATCCCCTTTTCTGGTTCTAAATGTTTGAAATGATAAGGAAAGGGATGGCTTGCTTACCCAAAAGTGGGAGCCATCAAGTAGCACACAAATCAATATCAAATTGAAGGACAATTTGAGGAGGATTGGGTTATTTTGAGATTACAAACTTATAAGAAATGTAATCTCAAACAAAAGAATAATATCACAAACTAGCTCCAGAATTTTATGGACCCTACAAGATTCTTCATAAGATTAGAGAAGTGGATTACAAGTTAGATTTTCCTTGTTCTTGCATTCATAAGGGTTTTCATGTATCTTGCCTGAAAAAGGTTCACATACAAACTATGCTAGTGCAAATGGAACTTTTAGAACTAGATGACTAAAGGAAGTTGATTCTTGAACCAAAAAAAGTCATAGATCGGAATCCTATATCTCTTCAGAGTAGAACCTTCATGGAGTACCTAATCAAGTGGACGATTATGCCTCCATAAGAAGCACATGGGAAAATGAACAACTAATTAAGAAACACCCACAATTACAAGCTTTGAGGACAAAGAATTTTTAAAGGGGGGCTTATGTTAAGGACCTAAACCTCATTTCCTATTAGAATGTTAGTTATGGTTAGGTTGGTTTAGTGGTAGGTTACATCATGATCACTTTATGTCCTATTTATAATAAAGGGGATTCATTTGTATATGCATCTCATCTATTCTTGTGCATTAGATATATTGTTAAAAGAGGTCCCCACCTCAAATAGGCTTATTATTCATTGTATCTTTATCATTCTCAAGGCGTGGGGTTACTTTTCTTTCTGTCTTTTATTCAATTTGGGGAATTTGGTTCATAAAAATTTTCCTAAGTCCCAAAGGAGATAGTAGAACAATTCTAAGTGGTAGGAATTGTCATAGTCTAAGGAGGAATCAATGGACATGCCAAAGGAAAACCTATGGAGGATATAAAGTACAATGTTTTACTTGCTCGTACAATAGAAAGGGTATTGTGCCACAAATGCCTAAGGTTTCATCCACTCAATGAAGTTTTGTGGATCATATATATTATGTCATTGTGTGAGTGTATCAAATAAAGAAGTCCATTTCACCGTAGATGGCTAATAATTCACTTACAAGATATGGTGTAATGGCTATCATGTTTATCCCTAGTGATTTGAGTTTGGATTTGAGGGTCCCTAACTTGCTAGGAATGACTCACATTTTACCCATTGAGAATATGTGGATGGCCCAAATTGTAGTGGCAAGGAATACAACCTCTAGTGTAAAGGATTGTGGTGCCAAGGAATACGTGGTGACATTGTGACCAAGGATACCGAAACTCGGTGACATTGTGACCAAGGATACCATAACTCTTGTTCCAATCATGAATCCCAAGTGGTGGTTGATTTCAATTAATGTTGGATTTTTGTATGATCCTACCTTAAATGGAAATATCCAACTCTTTAAGGCTACTTCTTCAAAATATTTTCAAAGAAATAAATCCTTATAATGGTGTTGAAAAGTTTTTTTCCTGTGAACTCTAGAGAAAAGAAAGACTCACACATGGCACAAATTCAACCATTGTACATTGTTTCCATTCAATTTGATGGATCAAACTACTAAGTAGATCCTCATTTTTTATACAAAGTAGTCCATAATCACAATTTTTCTCAAATATTGGTTTCCTAAAAGTATGTAGTCATATCGAGAGATAATAAAGAGTCTGAAACATATTCGATGTAGTCATCTAGTCTTCATTCTGATGTTAGTGACACCTTGTCTTCCAACCAACCTTACTTATTAGATTATTTCACCCAGGTGTCAATCTGTATGATGGAATTCTTGACTTCTTGAAAGATAATAGGGTATTCTTGCGGTAATTTGGTGTCCAAGTCTGAGAAATTACATTAGTGATCATTTGTATTGTCTCAACACAACATCCTTGATGTTTTCCCATTTCCAAAGTTGTGGCCCTGTTTGAAAAAATGTACACTACATCCAAGAATCTTGCCATGACCTCGGATGGCTCTAAATTCACATTTCTAGTCACATCTAATGCTTTGGTAGTCATGTCAAGAACAAATTTTGGGTTATTCACAATTTGTTGGGAAATCCAAAGGAACATGTCTATATCCTTGGATTGTGAAATCCAAAGGAACGTGTACATATCCTTGGATTGTGAAATCGAAAGGAACATGTATATATCATTGGATGAAAATTAGAAGACAATTCTCCTAAAAACATTATCACAGTAGCACTTTCCCTTCCCAGTAGACCTCCTCCCTATAAATCTAAGGATTTACCAAGGTGGATTTAGGAGTCTAATTCAAAAATTTATTTCTTTTAGGCCCTGAAGATAACCAAACAATAGATTCAAAATTTTATTTCTTTTAGGCCCTGAAGATAACCAAACAATAGATATTCATGTGTTGGATATTTTGGACCTTTAGTATGTCCCAACAAGAAAAGGCTCATCTCTTAAATATGTTGAATGCATTGCTAGTTTATTGAAGGAGAAGTTGTGTGTCATTAAGACTAATAAATTGTTCAAATTTCATATCTATTTGATTCATTTGTAAATTTTATATCAATCAACCGCATTGATCCATTTAGGTTTGGAAACACAAAATCAATAAGGAAAATTGAATTAAAAATAAAGCATACCATATCAAGAAATTCTATTGGAAAAGGGTTGGGTAACGAAAATTCCGATGTGAATCCCATCCCACAAACTTAATTAATCCCTCAGATTCTTAGTTGGTTCAAGTAACAAAGACTATGAAAACCACAAATGAGTGGGATAGATAAAAGGGAGGGTTGAAAGGGTGGTCGACAAGGAAGGGTTGGTTGAGAGGAGGACCTCTCCCCTTAATGAGGAGTCCATTATCTATGTACTAACAACCCTAAAAGAATAAAAAGAGAGTTAAGGTCAAGTATATTATCTACAGACTAACCACTTAAAGTAAGAAAAACAACTCCATTCAACCTTCATAATAAAGATACTAGTTGAGGGCATGTTGATTGGTTACCTGTGGTTCTAGATTTTCTCCAAATATGAAATCCTTTAGGAATTTTATCAATAATTTGATGTGTGCTTCATTTTCTATAACTATAGGAGAGTTTCCTACATGAACTCCCTAAAAAAATAAGGCCCGCACAAATGGAGAAAAGGAGGATGGTGTCTAAGTTTGGATTTCACCACCATCAAATTATATGGATACAAATTTTCCTCATGTAGACTACAAGTTTTGTTAATCTATAGAATATTTGTTTTAGATTATATTAGATAGATGTTAGAAGTTTATGAGTGGTGAAAATGGAGATTTTTTAAAAGGAAATACTATAGAGACTTTTTTGGAATGATGTTTATCATTTTTTGCCTTTTTCCAATTATGAAAAAAGGAATGGTCACATCAATATTAATGCATTTCTCTTCTCTTTCATCAGCCACATTGGGAATGTTTTTGTCTTCTCTCTCCTTCCTTTCTCTATAAATGGTACTATAGAAATATAGGATAGAGGCTATGTAGCCCCATGGAATCAATATTTTGTATCATTTAAAATGTAGGGTTGAAAAGGGTACTATAGAAATATAGGATAGAGGCTATGTAGCCCCATGGAATCAATCTTTTGTATCATTTAAAATGTAGGGTTGAAAAGGGTACTATAGAAATATAGGATAGAGGCTAGCCCTATGGAATCAATATTTTGTATCATTTAAAATGTAGGGTTGAAATATTGTGTAATGAGGACCCAGGAATAAAAAATTCACTAATTAATTAATAAAAACTCTAGCATCTTATTGGTTTCTCTTACCAATATATTTTCCTAGCTTCTAGGTTGAAGAGTTAATGGATACATGTCTTTTCTGTGTCATTAAATTTTCTTTCATGTGAGATGAATATTTGGAAAGTAATGTTCCTTTTCTTATGAACTATTTTTAGTTCTTGCCACAGGAAGAGATTATATGTTTCGCACTTTTTATTATTAATTTACTTTGCACAAAAGTCTTTCTAAAACTTGCTATAGTTTATCTAATGTTAAAAGAATTTATTTATTTATTTAATAAAACGTTTTAATAAGTGTGTGAGTTTTATTGGTGGACAGTGTTTAAAAAGACAATTTTTATCATTGTATTAAGAAAAATAAAAATAAAATCAAAATAGATCACCACTTTAAACTTACAAATGTTAACACTTAAATATTTTCTTCCTCGTGATTTTGACAACATATATGGTAATCACGTTATATTATATTATTTTGTGTTGTACATAAAAATTAAAATTGTTTTGTCAAAGTTTTGTAATGTGTATTAAAATACTTTATTAAACAATAATTATTTAATAAAAAATATTAATTAGTGTAGAATCATTATTAAATTAAAATATTTTATTAAACAATAATTATTTAATAAAAATATTAATGGGTGTAGAATCATTATTGAATTAAAAATGTTAGATTTGACAATTTGTATTATTGTCAAACTAAAAATAAAAAAGAAATAAAATATAAACATATCAAACCTGTATAATTTTTGAAAGTTGTGATATTCAGCAGTGCACTATAAATGTTAGATTTGATTTGACAATTTGTATTATTTTCAAACTAAAAATAAAAAAGAAATAAAATATAAATATATCAAACCTGTATAATTTTTGAAAGTTGTGATATTCAGCAGTGCACTATAGGTTATAATTTTTGAAGGTTGTGATATTCGGCACTATAGGTCATAAATGTTCTAACAAATTACAGCTTTCCTCTGCATCTAAGCATTTTTTTTTAAGTTGTGATATTCAGCAGTGCACTATAGATTATAATTTTTGAAGGTTGTGATATTCGGCATTATGGGTCATAAATGTTCTAACAAATTACAGCTTTCCTCTGCATCTCTGCATTTGCAGATTTCCTCTTCATTTGTCTGGAGTGTTTGACAAATAATGGATTTGCGAATCCATTCTAGCCCCCAGGTGGCAGAGGCAGACATGTCCACAGCTGTTGCTGGAGAGAAGCTAGAAGAGGAGGATTCCAAAATGGGGTGCAGAAGAGAGGCCACAACCGTCTTAGAACTAAACTAGTATGGATCCGAGCTAAGATGCATCCCAACTGGGGAATTATATGTTTCTGGTTCTAACTGTACTAGACGGGCTACAGGCCAGTCATTGCAACCATATAGGGGACCTGCCTTGGGTTTGCTGTGTATACTGTATTGGGAAAGTCTCATTGTTTTGTTAAGCTTCCTGGATTGTAAGTTGTTGAGCTTTGAGGGTTTTTTACTTGTTTGTAAGGGTTTTTGCTTCAGCATGGCTAAAAATGCATGGGATTTTGCTTTAATGGCTCTTTGTTATGATAGGCTGCAATGAAATGCATTGTACCACGATTTTCTATTTATTTAGTTTACTTTCAGTAGATTAAATATCATCATACTCATTGGGCTCGGCTCGGCTCTCAGTAGCCGACCTTAATTCCTTTATTTCTGTAATTCTTTTTCTTGGATAGTTATCGTTTAATATAAGTGTCTGCCATTTTAAATTAGGGTGGACAGGATATGAAAATCATAGCTGGTAGTCAGCCAAACGTTGTCGAACTTCCTTCCTTAACTATGACAGGACAAAAGGAGGGCTTCATATAAATTACGTTCGGTTGGGTATCATAAATTAACGTTTATTTTTCCTTTATTAAGTTAAATATCATTATAGAACCTGGGTTGTGTGTATTGTTTTTCCTGGGTTGTGTGTATTGTTTTTCTGTGTTTTACACCGATGTTTGTGTGTAGACAGGGACAAGGATTTGTCGGTTTTAGAGGCCTATGCTTTGCGGGTGGTTGACAATGAGCCGATGGTGGTGAAGAGACAGTGATAGATGGCATTTGACTTGAGGACGAGAAGAATCGAACTTGCGACGCGAAGGATCTCAATTTTCTCGTCGTACTTGGTGGGTAAATCGCCTTGTGATAGGAAATTTCCCTGTCAATACAAATTGTCCCTTTGGCTGCGAGTATACATCCATGCATGCGTTTGTATCTTTGTGGATTGTGTATATGTTTTATTGTTCTGTGTTTTACTCCCTTGTTTGTTTGCAGGATGGGACGAGGATTAGTCGGTTGTTTGTTTGTAGGCGGGGACGAGGATGCCTTGCAGGTGGTGGGTGGTGGATAGTGATAGGATGTTTGTAGGTTGTGTGTATACGCTTTGCTTTGTTTATGTATGTGAATTTATACTTCTATTTGTTTCCAGCATACATCCATGCGTTTATTTCTTTGGAGATTGTGTGTATATATTTTTTGTTTCCTTTTGTGTGTTTACACTGCTATTTGTTTGTAGGGTAAGACGAGGATTCATCAGTTTTCGAGGCCGGTCCCTTGCCGAATGCGGACAACAAGCCGATGGCGGTGAAGAGAGAATGAGAAAGGGAAATTGACTTGAAGGCCGATAAGTATTGAAATTATAAAGAATTTTCGAGTGAGCAACACTCTGAATCCGGCAACATATCCTTAAACCCAAGATGGCAATAATGTTATTCTTAGATAGTTATTCTGGAATATATGTATGCCATAGTTTCTAGCTTTGGGGTTGATCCGGTTTTTTAATCTGGATCCAAGAGTCCATGTATCGCACAAAGATATCATAACTTAATTGTTTATTTTTTCTCTTAGTCCATTAAATAAATCATATTCATTTTTAGCTCAGTTCCACGCCAGCCTGACATGACGATGGACCTTCCTTTCTTGCATTTAGCAAATTAAATGTGACTATTATAAATTTATTTCTTTCCTTTTTGTGATTTCTGTGTGGTGTTGTTAATTCTTTATGTTTGTGAATTAATTGTTGCTTGTGGATTAAAACAAAAGGATTAAGAAAAGTTTATTCCGTTTTGATGGTGTTTTATGATAGATGGAACTTAAAGCTGAAAGCCTTCCCTTCGATTCGAGCTCATAATCTTTTTTTAGATATAGAACTTTAATCTTTTTTACTGAGATATCTCTTTCGTTGAATCTTTCTTGCAGAGAAGAATATGATCAGTTGTTGTGTATTGATGGTGATCCATTACTCTTAGTATACTCGTGTGTTTGTGCTCTGCCTGTGCCAAGTTTTGTTCGGTAATAACTTGGGGTTCCTGTCAACCGTAGTCAGGCCTTGGCCCTTCCCGGAGCCTCCAATGTCAAAAAGCCTCCCATAATTCATTGGCCATGTGAGTTCTGGTTTTATTGTGTATGAGTTGATATGGATTATGAATGTCGGTGTTCCTTGATGTGTAGATTGATGTATTTGAGGTTATCTGTCACAAAGTTTCAGAGTATTTCAATTTGGTAACTTGTAGCACTATTTTGGAGAAAAAATTTCACTTACAAAAAATGAATCTCCACAAAAAAGAGAGGCTTTTATTTCCTGAAATCGTACTCTATCCAGCTTGTGTGACCGGCAGTCCTCCTCGATCGCCTTCTGTATCTAGGTTTCCGCCTTCTAGGTTTTGGTCTTGTTTGAGCTCGTTGCTTTGACACTGTTATATTATATTAACAGAGTTGTTATATTAAGTTATATTATATTACTGGATACATAGCAGTTAGCCTTATGGGCGTCGGTAGTTTTTGTTGACTGTTTTAGACAGCCCTCATGTTTTCATATTGATGATATAACCGGTTTGTTCCGGGGATTACTACTGGCAGATTTATATGTTTTCGACATGGACTGACAGTTGGACATATTTTACTATTTCGCATATTAATAGTAAGTTATATTTTTCTGTGAAAAAAAAAGTTATATTATATTAACAGACTTGTTATATTAGCTAAATTAACCAAACCTTTAGTGAAGTAAACTAAATGTACATGGTTTTAGGTACATGTTAATAAAATTTAGAACTTCAAATAAAATGTAGGAGGGCCTAAAAGGTAGGAGGGCGTAGTTGTCAAACCAATCTTCTTTGTTTGGCATTATTTTTTATTAAGATATTATTGATTATAGCTTTGTTTATTATTATTTTTATTAAAATATTATTGATTAGGATAATAGTTAATGTTTATTAAGATTAAATTTGATTATTTATGTTTATAAAAAATAATAATTACTTTATTTATTATTTTGTTTTATGATTAAACAATTTGGAAATGAAATTAATTATTTTGATTTTTATCAATTAATAATTATTAAGTTTAATTGTGTCGAAGAGGCCCATTCTAACCCAGTAGGGGTAGATGTGTAACTCCTTTCGTGCTGCTGACACGTGTTCTTTTTAAATAATAATAAAATATTATAAAAAATAGCATGTCCCTTATTTAAAACATTTACAAAGGTATATATATATATAATTACACAAATTAGATAAATTAAATAGCTTCCTCAACATTTGCATCTAAAAAGGGGTTTGCATTTCGAGAGATTTGATCCCTCTGGGTACTTGGTAGATATGGATCTATGCTGGTTTTATTACAAACATTTTGAAAATTAGATTTATTTTCTTTGTAAAATGTGCATTTCAAAAGAAATTGTATTATATCTTTTAACTAACTTCTTTAGTGTCAAAATGTTTTAAGTTGTTTTAGGTATTGTTCAATGCACCATCCACTATAAAATCACATGTGAACTCCCATGCAAAATGCCCAACATTAAAACAGTCCCATTAGTTGCTTTGACACTTATATGCCTCTTGAGGTTCAAACATACGACGCTAGGAGGGAAATGGTTGTAAGTGAAGAGCATAGAAGGAGCGGGAGCAATTGCCCCGAGGATAGAGGGTATGGTGGTCTCATGGCGGTTTTGCGTTCAGGGTGGCCGTTTGGGGGCCGCCTGACTTGGCGAAGAGCTCTGTAATTGCGCCCAGCCTTTGCTCTTACCTGGTTTTCGTTTTCTATTTGATGTTTTTTAGGTCTGCAGTACCCTGTCGTCTTGTTGGGTGGTTGATTGCATGCTTGGAGTGTGCCTCCCTTCTCGTGAGGCTAGTACCAACCAAGTTATCAAAGTGGGAAGGTTCTTATTCTAAAAATCCTGCAATCTCACGTGTTTTTTCTGCGTTGTTCAAGGGACTGTGTACTTTGTGTCGGAGGTTCTGTGGTGCATTGGGCCTGAGGGTTGACTCTTGGGGTTGGTGATTTGTCTACCTTGTTTCTTGGCTCAGTAGCCTCGATGGGATCGGTCTCGATATCCCTGGTGTCGATGAGGTTTAACCCCAAGGAAAATGTGGTTTTTATGCAGCCCTTACCCTAGTCTACGGGACAGGTCACGACACCTGTGAGCTTGGGGGTTTTTGTGTCGATAAAAAGGAGCCCGAGGGGAGCGGCTTGTCCTCCTCAGTCTTCCCGGAATGCTCAGTCGTTGCCAAAATCCCTCCCGGAGGGTTCTCGAAAGAATAGTAGAAGGTTGAAAGGAAACTTAAAAGATGAACAGGCCTCGAAGGTGCGGGCATGCTGTACTTTGGGTAGAGACATCACTATGGATATGGTTTCGAATCTAGTTTCACGGGCTCTGGTAGGAAAAATGGAGTATGTTCATCTGAACAGGGGTGAGATTGTGGAATGGATAATGAGGGCTTGGAAGCCGCTTATACAATACGTTCTTCGTGTGATTATGCTCGAGAAGGGATGGATTTATTTTCACTTTTTGTCTGAAGAATCGCTCCAACTCATTCACCAGATATTCTGGGTTTTGGGGGTCAGCTCCCTGGTTCTGATTAGGTGGCACATAGCATTCGATCTGAGCAGAGAGAAATTGACCAAACGACACCTATGGGTGTTGCTCCCTGACTTTCCATTGGTTTGTTGGAGATTTCAAGCTCTCATGGGGGTTGCAAACTCCTTTGGACGTTTCATCCTGATGGCAGAAGGCACCCTTATGGCTTCAGAAAGGGTATGCCCGAGGGTTTTGGTTGAAGTGGATGTTTCAGCAGGATATCTGGCGAAGGTGGAGGTCAACTGGGAACATGGTGTTTTTATCCAACAGTTGGATTACTGGCGTGTTCCCTTCCGTTGTTACTCATGTCGTCGTTCGGGCCATCTTAGCAAGGATTGTCATGCATATTGGGACAAAGGGGTATGTCTTTTAGAGGAGAAAAATTGTTCAGAGGATCTAGAATCGTCTTTTACTCTCCCTACCCCTTTTGATGAAGCTTTAGCTATGGAATGCATCGGTAAGCTTAAACCATTTATTCCTCTTCTATTAAAATCAGTCACGGCGGATGTTCTAAATGATTCATTCGGTCTCGGAGAGAGATCTTTTACATAGGGGGTGCCCACACCTATCCTGCAACCGAGAACATTATTCCAGCCTCGGGGGGGGGGTTCAGGTCATGGATGAGGAAGGACTTAGTCCCCCTGGTGGCTATAACCTATGGGGTGAACCGGGGGCTTTGGATATAAAGCTTACCCCTAGCACCCTTCAGGATGGGGAGGAAGTTGGATTACATTTTCCAATAGGAGATACGGGGCCTCTGATGGGTAGGGAGGGAAGAGATCAATTTACCACCTCTCCTATATCGTTTGGGTCCATGGAACCGACGGCAAATCAAACTCCTGAACCTAATATGGTTCCTATTCCGGTATTTGGCAGTTTGAGAGCGGCAGAGGAAGGGGGCTTGGGTCTCCCCCTGGGGGCAATTAATGGATATAATATAACTATTCGGCGGAAGCAAACGAGGCAAAAATTCAAGGAGGTATGCCGCGGGGGGATGGGAATCCTTCCTAGGTCAATCCAAAGTTGTCTATAGCTATGGACATTTCCAAGGCTTTGTCTTTGAGTTCAACTAATGGGTCACTTAGAGCAGGTTCTGGCCCCTCCGTCATTCTTTAATGATCATTTCTTCCTTTAATGTGAGGGGGCTGGGAAGCCTGCCCAAAAAGGCGGTCATTCATCACTTTTTAAATACTATTAAGCCATCTGTTCTATTTTTACAAGAAACCATGCATTCGGGGGATGAAGTCGTTTCCATCTTGATGGGCATTCGGCCAAACCGGCGTTGTTGTGCCATTGATTCTCGGGGTCTGTCTGGGGGATCTTGGTGGCATGGGATCCTTCTCAAGTTGATTTGGTGCCATTTCATGTATGTGTTGGAATAATACTGATTGGAAAGCTAAGGGGCTTCGATCAGGAGGTAAATATACTCAACCTTTATGGCCCCTATAGGGACTGTCTATCTTTTTGGGAGAACGTTTTTGCTAGTCGTCTTATGGAGAAGTAGCACTTGATCCTCTGTGGCGACTTAAATTTTACATTATCATCATGTGAAGTGTGGGGCTTGGGCCAGCGAGATGACCCTCTGGCTAGGTTTCTGAAAAATCACTTGGAGGAAGTCAATTTAGTGGACGTCATTCCCCTTCCACTTGAATCCTACCTAGAACAATGGTAGGTCGGGGGCTCACGGGATGGCTAAACGCTTAGATCGTTTCTTTATTAAAGGAGGTATGCAAAATTGATGTGATCGCTTCTGGACGTGGAGTGTGGCTACGGGGATTTCAGACCACAAAGCCATTTGTTTTGAGTTCGAAAATTTGCACCGGAAAACATCCTTCCCCTTTCGGTTCAATAGTACATGGCTGGAGGAGGAATGATCCAGGTGGATATTGGTGGCCACCCACCTTTCCAACTGGCTCAAAACAATTTTATGGCAATTTTGGTATTGTACTATTTTTAGCAGTTTTTCGGGTCCTGAACTTTCGGGGCCGTTTTGAGGCCCTAAACGACCTTTTTTGGCAATTTGGGGGGCCAAATGATTGCCTTTGGCATTTGTTTGGCCTCAGTCGAAAGTTGTAAATCTCGGATAGACCTTTCCAACGGGCTACCGAGCGCCCCAAACGGAGATCGTATGCAAAAGTTACGACCCCGGGAAGTTGATGTACTAACTTACCCAAACGGGGCCCACATGACTTTTGGCGCTTCATCTCTTAGGGTTAGGTTTTTGGATGTCTAGGGTTCTTGACATTCCTATTTATTGTAAAATGCCTTGAGAGCCTCATTGTAACCATCTTCTTGCGAAATGAGCACAGCCGTCACATCTCTTCTCAGAGATAAGCCGCCACCATTCCAGCAAGCTTGTTTTCCGCTGCATTTTACAGTTCTAGCTTATTTCCTTATTGAATAGAAAAGCAGTTTTACTGTATCTCTGTTATTTTGTGTTAAGCATCTAATAATAATCTGTATTCATTTCGTTCTGCTCATAAAATCCGGATCAAGGAAGGATATTGTGGCTTGATCACTAAGAAATGGCATGATATGCAGGATGATAGGAGCTTATCCCATCTATTTAATCTTAACAACAAGTTGGATGTGATCAAGGCTGAAACTAGGCGGTGGGAGAGGCTTAAAAAGCAGCTGCATGAAAAAGAGTTGTTGGAGATTGATGGGAAGCTGGAGGGTAGGGATATGAAGGCGGGGGATTTGTCTTTTGAAGAAGAAGTCTGTGAGGATTTTAGCACATTATGTAACCGGAAGAAGACTCTTTTGAGCCAATCTGAGAGCACATGGCGCCTTAAGAGTAGAGCTCTGTGGCTGGCCAAGGGTGTCAATAATACGAAGTTTTTCCATAATTACGCCAATATGCGCAGAATTAAAAACTGCATATGGGAGATTAAAGGGGTTGATGGAATTTTTCACTCTGATCAGGAGCATATTCAGGAGGCAGTGGAGAGTTATTTCAAGGAAGCCTATAAACAAGATCATGTCAACAATTTAGCCGATCAGGTGAACATTATCAAGCTTTTTCCTCGTTTCATCAGTGTAGAGGAGAGTCTAAGAGTGGACTTGCCGGTCACTCTGGAGGAAGTTAAGAAGACTCTCGGTTCCCTTGTCAAAGAGAAAATCCCAAGCCCTGATGGCTGGACGACTGAGTTCTTCACTCATTTTTTTGACTTGATGGGAGAGGACATCCTGAGGGTTGTGGAAGAGTCACGGAGGAAAGCGGTTGTGCCAAAAAGACTTAATAGTACCTACTGGTTGATTCCCAAATTGGATAGGCCGGAGGGCTTCTCGAACTATCGGCCGATATCTCTATGCAATACCTTGTATAAAGTGGTTTCAAAGATCATTGCATGCCAAATAAAACCATATTTGGCTAAATTTATCAGGATGGAACAGTTCGGGTTTTTATTTAATAGACAGATTCTGGACGCCATCGATGTCGCTTAGGAGTGCTTCCATTTGGTTAAGATTAAAAATCTTAGTGCCTTCATTCTTAAACTGGATTTGGTGAAAGCCTATGATAGGCTGGATTGGTCTTTTATCCAGCTCATTCTGTTGCAGATTGGGATTCCACTCCATATGGTTCAGTGGATTATGTCTTGCATCTCTTCGACTACCTTCGGGGTTCTGGTAAATGGCGAGCCAACCGAAATGTTCTATTGCAACAGGGGCATCCGGCAGGGATGCCCCCTATCCCCTCTACTCTTCATCCTGGCGATCAATGGGCTTAGTAGGCTGATTGATGAAGCTAAGGAAGGTGGCAGGATAAAAGGGGTAAGAGTTTCTCATGTGTTATCAATTACTCATTTGTTGTTTGTGGATGACATTATGATTTTTGGCGCAGCTTCAATTAATGAATGGTTAATTTACAAGAATATCTTCTCTACCTTTTGTTCGGCTTCGAGTATGTCAATCAGTATAGGGAAATCATCATTCATGTTCAATAGGGTGGATGAATCGATTAGAAATGACCTGAGAACTATTTTCCCTTACTCTTTTTCTGAGTTGGAGGTGGGGATGAAATATCTAGGTTACTATCTGAAACCGAACTACTACAGAATAGCGGGCTGGGGTTGGCTGCTACAGAAGGTTGACAGGAGGCTTCATGGTTGGGCCACTCGCTGGTTATCTATAGGAGGGAGACTGACTCTTGCTCAGTCGGTGATCCAAGGTATCCCCATCTATTGGTTTGGTCTGCAAACAATTCTGGCACGATCATTCATGGTATCAGAAGCAGATTGTTTAGTTTTATATGGTCCAGAAAAGCGACGATCAGAAAGTGGCACTTGAGCTCTTGGCAGAGCTTGTGTTGGCCAAACTCTATGGGAGGGTGGGGACTTCGCAACCTAGAATGGTTCAATCAAGCAATGCTCACGAAATCTCTTTGGAGAGCATTAATGGACGAAGGTTTATGGAGTAGGGTTATTCGGGCTAAATATCTGAGAACGTATAACTCCATTCATTGGCTCAGAAACTACCAGCACAACACGCCGAGGGATTCATTGATGTGGAACAGTATTTGCAATACTCTGGTCGGTAACCTCAGACCATGGTTGAAGTGGAGAATTGAGAACGGTTCTGATATATTTGTTGGTGTGGACCCATTCATTGGGGATGAAGGGGAATACAAGCTAAATGTTGATTTTATCGAGGAGCTTCGTGACAGAAGACTGGTAGTATTGTCATAGTTTTACAAAGGTCCTAGCATCGTCCCCAGTGATCGTTGGTTGTCGGCAACAAATTTAAACCTACCTCGGCGATGGCATATGACTTGGGAGGCCTTTGTCTCCAGGCTCGTGATTGCTGGGATTGATCTCCATAACGAGGCAGACAGTATTCTGTGGGACGGACCTGGTTCCAAAGGGGTTTTAACAGTCACGACTATTTATAACATGTTGGCTCTTATTCACTCAAATCCTTTGCATTTGAGTTGGTGGCATAGTAAGCTATGGAGTTGGAAAATTCCGCTTAAAAACAAATGTTTCCTTTAGCTATGTTTTCAAAATAAAATTTTAACTTGGGTCAATATTCAGAAACAGGGGTTGTATGGGCCTGGCATATGCATGCTATGCAGAGAAGCGAAAGAGGATTTACACCACCTCTTTTTCCAGTGCAGATACATCAGAGCAGTATGGCAGGTCATTCGGGATCGGTTTGATGGATCAGATCTTTGGACTGGGAGTGACTTTTTGGAGAATCTTAGGTTCTGGTTCGAGATATTCGGGAACCAGTGTTGTTTACCACTCTTCCTCATTACTGGCACCTGGCATGCCAGGAACCATGGCATTTTCAATGATTTGCTTCCTCCAGTCAAGGCAACGGCCATGAAAGTCATGTATCACTGGAAGGATCATTCTGGTCAGCAAAGTATTGCCAAGGTTCGTGGGGTTCTCTTCCCTTTTCTCGAAGAAGGGAGGATTTATGGGTTTTCTGACGGAGCTTCACAGCTCGGGGTTTGTGGTGCTGGGATCTTGTTTCACTTGAATAGGAGTCATTGCATTAAGATCACAGTCGGTCTTGGCCGTGGCAATGGTCTGAAAGCAGAACTGCTGGCTTTGAGAAGTTTATTATGGTTTTCCCGCAGAAGGGGATACAAATCCCTCATCGTATTTGGCGACTCGCAAGTGATTGTCAACTGGTTCAATGTGCAGTGAACGTATCCGTTCACTAAGTTAACTGTGTCCGGTTAAGGGTTAAGAAGCGAGACCGTCTTCCATATTTGAGATAAATGATAATAATATATTGATTGATGATGATAAAGTTACAATAAGCTCATCTTTATAGGGCTTGAGAAAGAATAGCGAAGGGTTACACCCTTTTCGCTTATTAACCTAATAATCTATTTAATATATAAATAATAATATTAATTAAATATTCACAGCATTGCCTTCCCCTTAGGAAAGCTTTGTCCTCAAAGCTTAGATTATTGTTGTTGTCTTTTTGGCTCTGTGTCGAACTAATGACGTGAGACATGCAATTTTGATTATATCAATTATTTCATTTTGTTTCTTTTGCTTCGGAGTCTCTGTTGAATCGATTTTTGATGAAGTTTCGTTTATGTTTTTTCTGCTTGCTTGATGGTTGCTTTTAACTACTTTTGTTGTCAACTGAACAGACTCGATCAACTTGCCCATGATAACTTTTTTCGTGGTGTTATTATGAATAACACTATAATTGTTCTTATTGATGTTCTTCATAGCGATCCTTGTGATGACATCTCTTCGTGTGGTTGTTATTGTGAGATTCTTGTTGATGTGTTGATCTTCATTACTGTCTTTTTCTTTAGTCTCTATCATAAGTTCCTTTGTTTGTTTTTCCTTACCTTTGGTACATACCGCTTTAGTCGGATAGTTAATAACATAATTGGTTTGATTCTCGCCGCAATTTTGATCAATATCCTTACTCTCATCTTGGTTGACATAATAGTTTTCTGTATCTTCCTCTTTATCATTTTTATGTTCTCTATTTGGTTTTTCTTCCGGGCTTCGAAAATCATATTTAGATTTAGTTTTGGAGTCCTTGTCTTGAGAAGCCTTTGATTTGCTTTGTTGGCTTATTTTATTGAAGGTGTTGTCAATAGCTTTTTGAGCATCTTTTACAACTGATTGTTCCATCCGATCGAACATTTCGCCAATTTTCCTATGAAATCGATTGGAGCTCTCATCCAATTCTTTAAATGAATTCATAGTTAATGCAAAGGTTGAAAGTTAATTATTAATTATTATTAATAATTAATAATAATAATAATGATTATAATTAACTTGGGGCGAATTTAAATAAAAATTAAAAATATAATAAAATTATTATTATTTTTAACTTTTTATTATAATTGGACTTATAAAAACAATTATTAATATAATAATACTTATATTATTATATAATTTTTTGTTTTTATAAAAATTTAGGGTTTTAGATTTTTGAAGGGAGAGTCGTGGAGGAAATGGAAGGTGGAGGCGTTGGCTGTGGGCTGGGCTGCGATGGAGGGAGGCTGGTGCAGGGCGGAGTAGATGGGGCGTTTGTGCAGATTGAGAAGAGAGTGTAGAGGTGTAGTGCGAAGAGTGCGGTGGAAGGGTACAACGAACGGAGCAAGGGCGTGAAGGAGATGGAGATGGTGGTGAAAAGTAGCGACGGTTGCAGCGAGTGTTGGGGAGAGTAGCGTGAGCGCGTGGAGTAGAGGGCTGGACGTGGCTGTTGTGCAGGTGTCGTGGAGGAGGACACGGTTGGCAGGAATGGAAGTGAGGTGGAAGGAGGAGCGCGGTGACAGTTGCAGGCAGGTTGGAAGGGGCTGCGTGGGCCGGTTGGAGAATGGAAGCGGGGAGCTGAAAGGAGGTGGCTGCGGGGGCGTGAAGCATGGGCAGAGGAGCGGCGGAGGTGTTGGATGGAGGAGCGGGGTAAGGGAAATTCGCAAAGGAGGAGGGCGTGAGGTACTGGTCGCGGGAGGTGGGAGGATGAGGGGAGGCGCAGTGGTGGATGGGAGAAGGGGCAGCGACGGGGTGGAGTGTGGAGGATGCAGCAAGAGGGTGCTGCGAGGGGTATGGAGGAGTGCGCAGAGGGGCGTGCACTGGTGGATGGGAAGAGAAGCGTGCAGGTGGTGTGGAGGGAAGCGATGGAGAGATGGATATGGTGGAGCTATGTGCGGGTAGGAGCGGAGCAGAAGATGGGGAACGTGTGGAGAGTGCGGTGGTGGAGTGGATGGGGCAGCGGAAGGATGGAGTTTGAGGGAGAAGTGGAGAGCAGAGGAGCGGAGAAATCAGGAATTGATGAGTCGAGTCCGAACTTAAGTAGGAATTGATGAGCCGAGTCTGAGCTCAGAGTGTAGGAGCCAAATCCGAGCTCAGGTCGAAGGAGCCGAATCCGAGCTCTGATACCAAATGCAGTGAACATATCCGTTCACTAAGTTAACCGTGTCCGGTTAAGGGTTAAGAAGCGAGACCGTCTTCCATATTTGAGATAAATGATAATAATATATTGATTGATGATGATAAAGTTACAATAAGCTCGCCTTTATAGGGCTTGAGAAAGAATAGCGAAGGGTTACACCCTTTCGCTTATTAATCTAATAATCTATTTAATATATAAATAATAATATTAATCATACAAATCCCTCATCGTATTTGGCGACTCGCAAGTGATTGTCAACTGGTTCAATGATAAACATTCAATGAGCGAGATTCTTTTGGAGCACTAGATGAGGGAAATACACAGCATCAGCAGCTATTTTGATGATCTTTATTGTCAGCATATTTACCAGGAAGCCAATAGGGAAGCAGATAAGCTCTCAAAATTGGCGTTGGGCCCTTTTGACGGTATCTTGCGATCCATCGTGGTAATATCAAACTTTTATGAAGTGTTATCGAGGGTGTTGCTAACAGTTTACTTTAGGCATTCTGGACAGTTCAAATAGAAGCATCCCCGACACTAAAAGCTTGATGCTAACGGTTGATATCCATGCTTATTTTGGTAAACAGTTTTAGAATGTTGTATGCAATTATGGGCATCCATTCGCATATTTTGGGAGCTAATCTGTTTTAGAGTTTTTCTTGGTCTTTTGCAACGAACTTCTGGATGTAACAGGGTATTACTCTCATAATACAAAGTTACATTTTTTCTTTATGGAAGAATAAGTGGAGCGTAGAAATGATGAATGAGCATTTGGGTTTCTAGAGATCCGTAGAGCTCCGTCCAATGCCATCGTCACCATGAAGGAATCCCTGATCACAGATCAGATGGAGGGTTCAAATGATTACATTTAGATTCGATAAGTATTTCAAGTTATAGCTTTTAATACAGCATTGTTTAAATGTTAAAGTTAGAATATAGTTTATTAAAATTTACAACCCTAGCTCTACGAGGCTTCTCCTTTTTGGTTGAAGCTATAAGTTTTCTATTCTAAATTTTTTTTAGCATTGTTTAAATATTAAAATTAGAATATAGTTTATGAAAATTGACAACCCTAGCTCTATGAGACTTTTCTTTTAAGCCATAATTGTTCTAGTCTAAATTTTTTGAGCAGTGATCACTGATCTGCGTATTGCCTACGCCCACAGGATTTCTTAATTTACCTTTCATTCATAGATTGACGGATCTCCTCGCTTCTTTATTTTTAATTTTTATAAATGCTATGAATAATGTTTTATTTTTTAAGGCATGGAAAAAACTAACCTATTAGTGATGGTAATAAAATGAAAATGAGAGATGATATTGAGAAAGGATAAATAAATAATGTTTTATTTTTGAAGACCATGCAAAAATAGTGGAAAAGAATAAAATGAACCGAGATTTTCGCCTCTAAATTCAGGCCTGATTTTGAAGCTTTCCCTCTCAGGTTCAAGGTTCAAATCGTTGCGGTGATGTTGCAATCTTGAAAATATATGTTGTTTGTTGTGGTTGTTGCTGCAACATATTCTAATTGATGATGTTGGAATAGTATTGCTATTAGCTTATTGATGTTTATAATTGTGAATGACAAATTGTTTTTTACCCTTATTTTAATTAATTTAAAATTTTCACATTTTCGCTTTCTCCATTGCTGTTTGTTGTTTCAGACGGTAGGAACCTGCTATAATAAGTACATGCACCTGCTTTTCTTTGTTCTCCTTTAGTAATTTATAGTTTTTTCTTATAATATTAATATTGAAAAGTCAAAAAATAAATGCCTAAAGGCTTTAGACATATGTAATAACTTCCCTTCACTAATCAGTGACGGAGCAGTTTCCTAATACCGGAGAGTAAGAATAGTTGAAATGGCAATTTGGAGTGCTCAAATCTTAATTTCTACCATCTAAGTAGTTTTAAAATAAGGTATTTAGTCTAGAAGAAGCAATTACTATTGCTGAAATTACAAAACCTTGGCATGTGCCTAGTTTCATATCCTTAGGGAAAACAACAAGCAAGGAGATGATTTTTCCAACAAAGGGGTCAATCTTCCCCTTGGAATTGTGAAGTATAGTGATGGGGGGGATTAAAGAGCATTCCCTAAGCTCTGTGATCGAGAGGGGTGGATGAAAGGGTTAATGGGATTGAGCACCAATGGTTTAAATTCGTCCCCAACAAGGACGTGTGGGTCTTCACATGGCTCTACCCTCGCATCTGTCATCGTTAGCAACAGACACGCTCCAACATTTATTGAAACTCAGGTAGCCTTCTTCTTCCGCGGTCTCAACTCAGGCATTATGTCGAGCCCTTCCAGTGACTCCGAGTGCTCTGCGAAAAATCTGCCTCCGTGGTTTCAGGGAAGTTTTGAATGTCTTTCCTTCTCGGCCTGCGAGGATCATCTAGCTCGTTTCCATAGTCCAATGCCAAGCTTCAGTGCCCAGTGTGTTCCCCCGGTTCCTTCGCTCGGGCTTAAGGCAAACTTAGTTCATTATCAGGCCTCGCCACACAATTTAATGGTTGGTTTAGCAAACGGGATGGTTTTCTTAAAAGCCAACATGGACTTTAAACAACACCTGTGCAAGGTGCATGAGGCAGTTTTCTTGGGTATTAAAGCTCACAGGGAGTCGACAGATGATATGAGGTACATCTCTTGGCATCTCTCCTTCCAGGATTCACGCCTCGACGACCTGGAACATAACTTGTTTGAGCTTATGGGGTCTATGGATGTGATAAAGGAGGAAGTCTTGAAGATGGCCAGGATGTCTCAATGTAGTCACTACCAAGAATCCCCCTCTGTGGATATGCAGCCAATGGAGGAAGCATCAGTTCAGCAATCGTGGTATGGGCAAAAAGGCTCTGAGAATTAGTTGGGTTGGTTCACTTTTCATGTCTGAATGTTTTTTTGCATTTTGTTAAACTTCTAGTTTGTCAGGGTATATCCCTCTTCTGTAATTACGAATTACAAACATTAGACGGAAGTTCAGGAACTACCACAAAGCCAGGTTGGCCATATTTTTTATTTTTTATCTCAACTGTGAAAACTCTTTGTATTTAGGCTCTCTCTTTTGTAATGTATGGTTGTGCACAACCTTTTTTAATATAAACCCTTTAACGTGTTCATGTTTTATATATATATATATATATATAATTAGTTTTCGATTTTAAATTAAGTAATTAAATATGTACATATCTCTTAGAAAAACTAAATGAACTAAAAAACCAAGAATGTAAAACAAAGTTTATAATGATATTGTGTAATTTAATTTTGTGATTGTATATATTAACTAATTCATTTTAATCTGATGTCATTTTCATAGTTGGCAATATGATTAAAAAAATTCCAATCTCTCTTTTAATATTATATTAAATCTCTATTACTACCATTATATTATTTGTTTATTCATATTTTGAGTTTATGCACTGTAAATTTTAAAAGAGAAAATTATTAACTAACTTTGAATTGTTAAAAGCAAAAACATTATTAACCAACAGGAGTTTTCATAAATATGTAATTGGAATTTGAAATTTAAATAATTTGAATATACCATAAATAAAAAGGTATTAATCATAACTAATTCTCATCAACTCCTACATCTATGATTTGACCTGAGATCATTCCTCTCGATCCCTAGAACATGTAAAATACCTTTAAGGATAGTTCATGTTCTTCCATCCGTGAACTTCAAAAAGTTGAGTTTTTTTATACAATTCTGGTTTTAAAAAACCTTCTCATGTTTTGAAAAAATAGAAGGTGAATTAAAAACTTCTTGGCTTTAAAAAGGTTTAAGCCTAGCTATTTAGCTAATAGGAAGGTTAGGTGAAAAGAAAGATTAATTTTTAATTTTTTTTTATCACCTATTTTCTTCTAAAATCATGTTTTGAAAAAATAGAAGGTGAATTAAAAACTTCTTGGTTTTAAAAAGGTTTAAGCCTAGCTATTTAGCTAATAGGAAGGTTAGGTGAAAAGAAAGATTAATTTTTAATTTTTTTTTTATCACTTATTTTCTTCTAAAATTATCTATGCATCAGCTAGCACTTATTTTTTTTATCTTCTTTCAATATTTATTTATTTTGGATTTGGAACAACCATAATATCAATGTAGACACTTCTCTCATCCTGTGCAATCTAAGACAACCATAAAATCAATCTGGACACTTGTTTCATCCTTGCCAAATCTAAAAAAAGCATGGGTGCTAGTCCACCCCAAATATTAAAACATAAACACCTCGTTCTTTCCCACTGTATTTATCAACATATTTTATTGGCTAAAAATTTTGAAGAACTTTTTAAAATCTCAAAGAACAGTGTTTAAACTTACAACCTGGATGCTTAAAGATATTTAAAAACATTGAAACCAAAAATCTTATCCATTGGGCACGACGATAGGTCAATTTTTTTTTTTGCGATCAATCTGTGGGACTCTGCGCGCGCAGTTGATCGTCGCTGCCATGGTTTAACTGCCATGGATCCAAGGGAGGATCTGATCCTCCTCCTCCGACTGCACCGGAAATCACAACTTTCAAGAAGCTTGTCGCAGCACAAGGGAAGCGACCAACAAGTTCAACTCGGCATAAGTTCGTTAAAAAACTCGAGGGCATTCCCACGGTAGCACTCCCAGCAGAGCGACCCTGCAGAACTGCTCTGAACCTCTTGGAGAGAGGCCTCATTGGGCAGTTTACGGGTCTATGGCCTTCCCCAAAATCCATAGAAGCTTGGGTGCAGGGGAACTAGAAACCTCTAATTGTAGAAGAAACCCACAATTATTTGGTAGGAAAGGGGTATTTCGTCTTCGTCTTTGAAAGCTCAGCAGACCGAGATCTAATATTTCGAAACCAACCTTATTTCATGGGGCCACAAGGACTATACTTGAACAAATCGACCCCGGATTTTGATCCCACCTAGGACGTTCCTTCGGCAGTACCTGTCTAGGTTTGGCTCTCCCACCTTCCTTTACACTGTTGGAACCCGGAATCATTAGAGGCCATCGGGAATACTCTGGGAAGATATATCGATAGAGCTTAAAGAAGAGATCAATACACCTGTGCCAGGATCTGTGTAGAGGTGGATCTCGAAATAGGTTTACCTGAAGCAATAAACTTAACCATTGCAGACTAGTCCCATATTCAGGAGCTAGACTATGAGCAACTTCCTTTTAAATGTAGACATTGCCATGAATATGGCCATTTTGCTCATCACTACAAAAAAAAACTGAGGAAGCTACTGAAAATTCTAAAGGAGAACAGTGGAAGCAAGTTCAAAAACAAGCCACAACAAAACCTACTTCGAACCCCAAAGGGAAAGGAAACCCAACAGGGCTTGTGAAACCCTCTGCAGGGAAGGGCCAAGCAAGCATTGGACCTCCTCCTAGGGGAGAAGCCTCACGAAATCAATTTAAACTTCTAAGCACCCAAGATGCACACTTTGATCCTAAAGATAAGAAAAGTGAAGAACAGTCGGAACAACAGGAGAGGGAGGAAGGGGAAATATCGAAGACAAGCCTTGGATTGCTCCTTTAGTAAATGGAAGACCTGCAAATTTCTTTTAAGCTACGCAAGGAATTCACCAAGGGTGCCCTCTCTCCCCTTTCCTATACATCTTGATGGTTGATTCATTGAGTAGAAAGTTGGTTGTAGATAGAGAAGCAGGGAAAATCCCAGGAATACGTTTGACAAAAGGCCTCCCTTCTTTAAATCACACCTTATTTGCAGATGATTCACTCCTGGGAGGTGCCTCCTTAAAGATTGCTAGCGCTTTTAAAGAGCTAATTCAAAATTACTGTCAGGTTTCGGGAGCTATGGTGAACAACGGAAAAAGTGTGGTTTATGGATGGAATGTCGACCAACCCACAATCCTTCAAGTAGCTCATCTTTTGGGTTTTTCGAGGTTCACTTCCTGGGAAAAAATTAATTATCTAGGACTCCCTCTAACATTGGGAACAGTCAAACCTACTCTTTGGTCAGATGTGCAAAGCCAGATTAAGAAAAAATTGTCGCCTAGGGGGTCACTGGCTCAATTATGCAAGAAAAATAGTTTTGAGAAAAACTAGTTTTGATCAAATCAGTGCTCTCCTCTCTTCCTATTTACTAATCCTCTATTCTCTTGGCACCCAAATCAATTAACAAGTCTCTCATCTTCTCAAAGACTTTCTTTGTAAAGGAGGAAAAGGGAATCAAGACAAATTCCATCTTGTCAATTGGGATATTGTCAAAAGACCTCTGATTGAAGGAGGGCTTCAAGTAAGAGATCCCCATCTAGCTAACTTGGGGCCTTACTAGGGAAAATCCTTTGGAATCTGTTCTCCAACCGCACCCATCCAGTGAGCAAAGTTTTGTGGAAAAAATACTTAAAAGGGAGCTCATTATGCAATTTGCAAATCGACAGAATCCCTAAAGGCACTTCAATTTGGTACCTATGCAAAGCAAGAATCGAGTTTTTTCATCAACAGATGTATCGCATCCCTTGGAATGGCACTAAACCCCAGCTCTGAACAGACAACATTATGGGTAATCCTCCTCTCGAAAATTTGGATTCCCTCACAAACCTCAGGCTCTGGTTTATCCAAAGAGGAATGGTTACTCTGGCAAACATTTCTCATTGGGATTAGCATGGAAATTAGTTGGCGTGGTCTCTTTCAGACGTTCCAGAACGCCTTTCTTCCCAGAAGAATCTTCTTCTCACGATTCTTTTCAGAAATGGCATCCCTTCATATTCATTCTAAAGATAAGTGGGGATGGGGGAAATCGGGAATTTACTCAGCAGCTCTAAGGCTTTAGAGTATTACAAGCTAGTAAGGCTCATCTTCACACTCCTCTTTGGACTCCTTTTTGAAATCTAGTTTGGAATCCTTTTGGTCTTCCCAAAATTATTTTTTTCATCTAGATTTTAATGCATAGGAAAATTCTAATAGGAGAAAATCTAGCTAAACGAGGGTACTTGGGACCCCATCGCTTTGGACTCCTCTTTGGAATCTAGTTTGGAATCCTTTTGGCCATCCCAAAATTATTTTTTTCATATAGATTTCATTGCATAGGAAAATTCTAACGGGAGAAAATCTAGCTGAACGAGGGTACTTGGGACCCCATCGATGTCCTCTCTGTTGTAGTAGCTTGGAATCCATTGACCACCTTTTTGTGGACTGCCCCTTTGCTCTCTCAGTTTGGACCATATCCCTACAGGATTTGAATATCCTCTCAGATCCCTATTGTGCCTTTGTTTTCTTCCTGGCAGAATCGTTTTCCCTCTACTCTTTTTACCAAGCCTTTATGGAAAAATATCTGGTTGACTCTTCCTAAATTTATATGCTGGAAAATTTGGTTAGCCCGGAATAGCAGCATCTTCAATAACCAGTCCGACACCAATTCAAGTGGCAGCCAAAGCAAAGGCCCTTCTATTGGAGACGATTAGAAGTAAGACGAAAGATCTGGATCCTTGTCTTACTCCTGCAGAACAACATTGGCTTGGACCTTTAAAGCTTGTTAAGAAGATAAACATTAGTAAACGCCCGGCACTTAAACCAGCTTGGATCCTCAGACTCCCAGGTCTGGAATTTCAGAGCTGGTGGAAAACCCAAAATCAAGCAACAATTTTCTTTGATAGAGCTTCCAAAGGGAACCCTGGGGTGGCAGGAGAGGGAGGGGTGATCTTCTCCCCTGGGGGGATTCTAGAAATCATCTAAAGCTGGGGATTAGGCAAATGCACTAACAATTAAGCAGAAGCGCTTGCTTTTCTTAAAGGGATGTCAACTGGCTCTGGCAGAGGGATACACTAGGGTCCAAAATTTTGGCGATTCGCAAGTCAGTCAAAATTCAGGGAATTCTAGAAATCAGCTTTAGCTGGGGATTAGGCAAATGCACTAACAATCAAGCAGAAGCGCTTGCTTTTCTTAAAGGATGTCAGCTGGCTCTGCCAGAGGGATACACTAGGGTCCAAAATTTTGGCGATTCGCAAGTCATGGTCAAAATTCTGCATACAGATAATCAATCTGGCAATTGCCAATCTTAACATGATCTTAGGAAGGATCCGCAGAACATTTCATCGCTTCTCCAAGCATCAAATTTATCACATTCTGCGGGGATCTAATCAAGAGACGAACAAGTTGGCTAAGGGCTGTAAGCTAGGCCAAAGGTCTTTAATCTTAAATGAAAGCCCCATGGCCTTTCATCCCATTCCATGACATGGTGGACCGCAGTTGCTCCTTGATGATGACCCACGATAGCTCTGACATCTCTCTATGAAATCGAAACAGATCTGTATCTCTCTGGCAATCATCTCTATGAATTCTAGAAATCAGCTTTAGCTGGGGATTAGGCAAATGTACTAACAATTAAGCAGTAACGCTTGCTTTTCTTAAAGGATGTCAGCTGGCTCTGGCAGAGGGATACAATAGGGTCCAAAATTTTGGCGATTCGCAAGTCATGGTCAAAATTCAGGGAATTCTAGAAATCAGTTTTAGCTGGGGATTAGGCAAATGCACTAACAATCAAGCAGAAGCGCTTGCTTTTCTTAAAGGATGTCAGCTGGCTCTGGCAGAGGTATACACTAGGGTCCAAAATTTTGGCGATTCGCAAGTCATGGTCAAAATTCTGCATACAGATAATCAATCTGGCAATTGCCAATCTTAACATGATCTTAGGAAGGATCCGCAGAACATTGCATCGCTTCTCCAAGCATCAAATTTATCACATTCTGCCGGGATCTAATCAAGAGACGAACAAGTTGGCTAAGGGCTGTAAGCTAGGCCAAAGGTCTTTAATCTTAAATGAAGGTCTCATGGCCTTTCATCCCATTCCATGACATGGTGGACCGCAGTTGCTCCTTGATGATGACCCACGATAGCTCTGACATCTCTCTATGAAATCAAAACAGATCTGTATCTCTCTGGCAATCATCTGAAGGGGTTCCGCAAGCGGGTGTTCTATGGAGGCACGGCGGGTAAGATGGCGCTGTCAACATGAGATAGAGCAGCTCCAAAGCTGCTGTCGACGTGAGATAGAGATGCCTGTCGCCAAGATTTATGATCTAGTTTCATTTTGGCTGTCTGTCAAATATATGTCATTTTGTCATAAAATATTGACACAGTAGAACTCTATTTTCTAGTATTATTCGCCGGTGATGCAAGACGAATAGCAGCTATGCTCAAAATTATGATTCTCTTCCATACTGTACTCTGGTCGTGTTAGGCTTAGGCCACAGCCATCCTTTTAATATATCATTAACCGTCACAGTTTAAAAAAATAAAATCATTAAAACCATTTATGCATTCAGAAGCATGATTTGAAGACAGATTGAAATTATTAAAAAAATATTACCATATTCTGATCCAAAAAATTCACCATGACAAAATATACACATTGGCTCTGCTGTCTATATTGCATTAAATTCAAGAAGTAAATATTCAATGAAGTTCCTACTTAATGGACTTTTCAAAGTTATTATCACTAAAATCCAATTATTTAATCTTTGGTGTAATTTTATTTTTTCATTGTTCACATTCAATAAAACAAATTTATTAAAAAAATGTAAAACATTTATAATCAATTAATTTTTTGAGAATTTCTCCCTTTTCACATATTTTATTTGTTTTTCACATATTTTTCTTCTTGTATTTGTTTGCTTTTACACTCGAGCTGATAATTTATCTACATATTTTCTTCTCGTATTTGTTTAATTTTTTCAAGGATGCTTTATCACTGCAGGAGGGTACCTATCACTGCAGGAGAGTACTTTTCAATTCACTGAACATGCTTTCATAGGAAGCGCTCTCCAATCAGTCACTGAACTAGCTCTATACCATTATACTAATTATAGATCAGTACTGAGGATGGTTTGAAGTACTTTTGGGATGTTTGCAGTTCTAAAGGTGAAATAATGATGCTATTATAAAATGGAAGACTATTTAATTTAAAATGTGAAGTAGATAGGCCTTAAAACGGAAGACTAATTAATTGTTTACAGCTGGTAGATAAGACTCTTATTGGACTGAATTTTCCGACCAGTTTTTTGACTGTGCCAATGTATATTTATATCGAAATAATGTTTTTTAATGGGAAAATTAACAGATTTTAAAACACATAAAAATATCGAGATCAACTTTTTGGACATGTCGATGTATATTTGATTTCAAAGTCATATAATGACATGTCGATATATATTTGATTTCAAAGTCATATAATGCTTGGAAAAAACTAACATTTCAAAACATAAATTAAAATTTTCAAGAACAATATTTAACTGCGATCAATCTGTTAAGTATCTTAATAAAGATAAACTTAGTCAATAAAAATGACGCGGAGGATTACACCTTGATGATCAAGGTAAGCTTAAAAAAGCTCTCCATTTATCGAAAGCATAATAAAGCACTAATCTAAGCCACTCAGATGAAAATATAAAGTCGAGTCGTCATTAAAAATTTATGTGGATTACACCTTGATGAACAGGGTAAGCTTTCTAAACTATCCATTTATCAACCATAATAAAACACTAATCTAAGCAACCACTTCAGATGAAGAATCATGAGCTGGCTTCAGGAATGCCTGCCCAGGTTTTCGCTTGGATAATCGACCTCGGTTACTAAGCAACTGCAGTAAAAAGGACAATAATTAAAGTAATACAAAATAATCAACTTAAACTTCCAAAAATCAAATATAGACATAGCAAAAAGAAGTGTAAAAGTGTGTTCACTTCCACTCACCTTGGCATTCACACCATCGGGAACAATTCTGTTTTCTGACTTCCACTTCAAGTAGTCAGCTCTGGTATACTTGGTGAAACCCCTATAAATTGCATATAACAATCAATTAATTTGTGTCCGCTAATAAGATATATAAAAGTACATATATACAAGTTATTGGATGGATCAGATTACCATTTTCTGCTAACAATAATTTTCTGCCTGCCAGGGAATTTGAACTTGGCACGACGCAAAGCTTCCTGGGCTTGACTTGAGTGATTGTCCCTGCATCGTACTGAAAGGAGGACTTGGCCTATCGCCACACGTGCACAAGTTCCCTGTGGTTTTCCAAACGCTCCTCTCATACCAGTTTGAAGCCTGTCACAATAATCAATCATTGTTATTGTTCAACATAGTGAAAACAAAATCCTGTTATACTAGAGAGTTCAGGGATTATTCACGAAAGATATTATTTTGAATATTAAATTGTCTTCAGCTTGAAAAACAGAATTTAAAGTTTAGAATTTCGGAAGTAAATTTTGGGGTAGTAATTTTGATAGACTCAATAATTAAAATAAGCATTTAGTTATCAGTGTAACTTTTAGGGGGCAACTTCTACTTATCACATAATTTATCTTTCCAAAATATGAACAGAGCAAAATCTCTTTATCTTCAAAACTAACTCTATCTACTTGTTCTATCTACACGAAATTCAATTTTGTTGAGATGAAATTAATTGCTTTGAAATCGAATGACTGAATAACATTCAAGCCTAGAATTACATTCACAAACTTGATAATATTTCATCATGTATATACATAATAGCATGCCTTTGGACACAGGCATCGAGATATTGTCCATGTATGTTAAATAATGAAGTTACATATTCAGTGAATAATGCAACTTCAAAATTTCCATTTAATGAACTGTTCATGAGGAATCACACTAAAATTTTCAAATATACCGAAGACCAAATAGAACAACTTTCCTAAGCTATGAAACTTTATTGCAAATTACCTTAAATTGGAAAATATAGAAACGTGCTCCGATAACAAACAACTATACAGATACCACCCATATATAAAGTTATTAAATAATCAGGATATATATTGAGTGGACTCTGTAAATTGAAGATTTGTATTTGCTACAGAATAATTCCATAGAAAATCACAAAAGATTTCTATAGCAGCCTGCCAAAGATCGATGGTACACTTGTAAATAGCTTTCCACTTAAAAACAATATATGAAACTATTAAATAATCGGGATATGTATTGAGTGGACTCTGCAAATTGAACATGTTCATTTGATAGAGAAACAGCAAAGAAAATCACAAAATATTTGTAACTACTAAAGATTGATGGTACGGTTGTAAATAGCTTTCTACTAAATGATCAATATATTAAATAATAAATATTTGTATTGAAGGGAGAAATTGAAGGTTTTCATTTGATAGAACGAGGAAATTAATAGAAAATCCTAGTAATATTTGCATACTCCCGGCCTATAGGCCTAAGACATTTGCTTGACTGGGGGAACAGTAAAATTTGAAGACACCTCACATGAAGCACCCTACACCACACAAGAGATGCTCTCTTACTGGGGTAGGTAAATACGACAATGTCTCGTGGTTTTCAGCCATTTGCCAGCATCACACCCAGGTTGTGTTTCTCAGCATTTTCAAAAAACAACCAGAATCTGCCTATCATTTCCCACATTTTTGTATTTCCATCTTTTAATTCAAAAAACAATACAATAATCCTTGATGGTCCCACAAACTCAAATGAAAACAAAAACAGATTTCATAGCAGTCCAGCAATTAAAGAATCAAAACGGCACTCAGCAAGGTTTTCTTGGAGCAAATAGAGCACACTTTTCACAGCAAAGAAATGATTTACTGATTTCTCATCAGTGTGTGTGACAATTTCTTGGACAGTTTTACGAGTGTATTTCAGAACGCAGAGCAGTCATCTTGATTTTTGGCACAATCCTTTCAAAATGTAGGGAAAATCAATGCATCAGTGTCAGATCCAACTTCAAGAGGTGAAAACATGGACAAAACAACACCTTTGATGAAATATGTGACATGGCTACCAAAACCAATAAGAATACAGGTGGCAACCACTTTTCTATGTGTAATTTTCATAATAAGTTTACGGCAGCCACACAAGATGTAGTGCTCAATTGCCACCTAAACAAGAGCATAAGAATACAGCTCGTGAGCAAATTCTTAGGAAGAGACACCAGGAAATGTTGAAGCTTCATCATCAGATTGCTCGTCACAACAATACAAAGATAAAAATTATTGGGACGGGTGAGGAAGACAGCCAATTTGGAACAGTTAGAAGTACCAGTAAGAGAAAGGAGTTTTAAAATATTATTTTCTATACTAAAAATATATTTTCGAAGTGTCAAAGAAACCCCAAATGAGCCTAAATAACATTCCTTCCCTGACATTTTATTATTTTCAGGTTTCACACCTTTAGCATTCCCCTACACACATTTTGGTGGTTGCAGTAGTTAAATATGGTAATGACATATATGAATAGTTGCATTAATTAGGGATTGTTCAACCACCAACATCATTTATGTGAAATGAACAGAGTTAACTACATCCTTTGTTGATTAACTCTTCGAACTGTCTACTATACCAGTCGGAGCTCAAATCCAAAATCATATCATTAGAGCCAATCAATACTAGCTCTTAGTACAAGTTGAGATTGGGTGGTATCACCATCATAATAACACAAGTTTGACAGCCCATGTTAAAATGTGTATGTTGTGATAATACAGAGTTAATGCTCACAGCACACCATATTCCAAAAAAAACACTTGCCAAAAAATGGACTCTTAGCTCAAAGCGTCTACATCAAAGTTAAATCCCTCCTCGTTGAACATCAAATATGTCACTACATGTGATTGGAGCTCCGTTCCAGGAACACAAACTATTTCAACACGTTCAAAATGTTGCAATTTAGAGTAATTTCCTTTGTTAAACATTACCTTACTTCAAACCAGGACAGCACTTTACGTCATTATAATGATATGCTCTTCTAAAAATGTGATACTAGGGCGTGCGTTTTGTGAATGCTTATAATGAACAATGTAGAATGTAAGTGAAGGTTTGAAGGAAGATATACAATGCAGAGTGTCATAAGCTATACCATTTATATATACATCAATTTTCATGCTCATTTCATGATTTTATGAGCATTTCAAATTATATATACTTTAAATTTTAATGCTAGGATTATGCTACAAGGTTTTTTTCCCTAAATGCATTAGGGTCTACCCAGAAAAATACATTTCATCCCTCTCTAGCCTGAAAGATAGAGTGAGAGTGATAGTAGCTTGACAGCAACACATAAACAACAGCTTGCTCGTATGTACATACCTTACCTACCCTCAAGAATTGAACATGTGACCTCCAAGGAGAAAAACTCATGTTCTTAACAGTTAGGCCCACTCAGGCTGTACATCAAATTTTTGGGCACTGAGGTCTGCCAAGGAAACACAGTTCAACCCACTCTGCTGGTACCTTGCCAGCACAAATATGCAAAAACAACAGCTTGCTCACAGTATTACTCTCTTGTATCTTATAGCTAGGGATTTATAATGCTTTGCATATGATAAATATGACAATTGCATTACTAATTTCTAGCAAATAAACAATATAATAATTTATTCCTTACCTGACTGGAAAAAAACATCACATACTAGGGCATGCAACCTTATTGAGTCCTGGTTATTGAGTGCAAGTCCAATTAGGCTTGACACTAAAATTCATTTTTTATGTTTCAATCTCACTTCCTCACCCCTGTGAGCATCACCCAATGCAATGAGCAGCTCAGTAAGCTATTCAAGCACGTGACGGTTGGTCAATGGGGGATGATGCTCAATGAGAAAGGTCATTTCCATTATTTTCATACTTGGTCAACCCAAACCATAGTTTTAAAAATCAGAATTGAAATCAGAATCAATCGAGGGTCAACTCAAAATCAAAATCGATAATGAATCGGACATGACTTGATCGATTTGAATTGAATGACTCGATTTACTCAAAAATACATAAAATATTTAAAGTTTAAAGAAAAGCAATATTTTTAAGATTCTAATCCATGATTCCAAACCATTAGAGACAAAATATCCAAAGTCTGCTCATGTATACTATGTCACATGGTTCAGGTTCGTCAGCAACCATAAATTTCGAGTTCGGATTCAACTTTTTGGATAAGGTTCAAAATGAGGTTCGACATTAAGTTTCTATACACTTTTTTTCAAAATATAAATATTTTAGAACACAATAATATAATATAATAAACATTGTAAATCATATTATTATACATAAAATAATTTATAATGTTTATTATATAATAATGATGATGTATATAAGAATAATTTATAATGTTAATTATAACTCGGTGTTTAAAATATGCTATGGGTTATAATATCATGTTTTAGAATATACAACATACAAAATATTATATAAATTATACATTAGACATGTTTGTGCGTCGAGAGCAAACTCGGGGGAAAGCAATACACCCAAAAGCAATCCACTATTATATTTTATGCACCCAAAAGCAATCCACGACAAGAGTAGTGGTGGTGGCATGGCCCATAGGAGTCTCGATGGTGACATTGCTTGTAGTAGGTCATGGGCGTAATATCTTGTGGAGGCTAACCCCAATAATGAATCATTTTGACAGTTTGTCCCCTGTCGCCAGTAGTAGGGTTAGAATGACGCAGTTTCAAAAGGTCAGAATCACAACCAACAAGTGCATGCATGAAGTTCAATGAACCTTAACGATTTAGAATGTATATACCATATAAGAGTGAATATATCAAAATGGCACAAAGTGTGTTGTGCAATACATATATAGGAGACAGGGACTGGAACAAAATACATAATTTATGAGGCCTATATGTTATATGGCCTGTAGAGTCCAAACTCAATTTATGAGGTCTATATGTTATATGGCCTGTAGAGGCCAAACTCCAACTCAAGGCTCCACAGCTCAAGCTTATTAACACTTGACAGTGGACAATGGGACAATTAATAGTTGATTGTTCCCATGGCCTGTCCCTCACTGCTTGCTAATTGTTGGCTGCTGCAGCACTGCTCCAAGCCTCCAAATCACAAATGTACTAAGAACATGAGATAGGTGTAGGGAAATAAAGGGGGGGATCATTAAAAAGATTTAGGTTTCAGTTAAATAACTTAGATTCAGAATCCCCCAAATGGGTTGATGGCTAATGCAATGGATCAAGAACAAATGGCAGAAGGGAGAGGAATATGCTACAAGGTTTTTTTCCCTAAATGCATTGGGGTCTACGCAGAAATACATTTCATCCCTATCTAGCCTGAAGGATAGAGTGAGAGTGATAGTAGCTTGACAGCAACACACAGACAACAACTTAATCACATGTACATACCCCCACAGCTTGATCGCATGTACATAACCCCCCTCAAGAATTGAACATGTGACCTCCAAGGAGAAAACTCATGTTCTTAATGGTTAGCCCACTCAGGCTGTACATCAAATTTTTGGGCACTGAGATCTGCCCAGGAAACACTGTTCATCCCACTCTCTAGCAGGCAAGCAAGAATGAGATATGTTGGTACCTTGCCAGCACAAATATCCAAAAACAACAGCTTGCTCACATGTACCTACCATACAGATACCAACTCCTTTGGAACTGGACATGTGACCCCCAACAAGAAAACACATGTTCTTAACCAATAGTTCAACTCAAGTTGTACATGGAATATGCTACAATGTTATACAAGTATTATTCTCTTGTATCTTACAGCTAGGGATTTATAATGCTTTGCATATGATAAATATGACAATTGCATTATTACTTTCTAGTAAATAAACAATAAAATAATTTATTCCTTGCCTGAATGGAAACAAACATCACAAAAATCTATTACCCCCTACATATCAAAAAAAATTAAACAAATTTTGAAGAAAAGTAACACAATAGAAAACCAAGCTTGCTTAACTATTGAGAAGCTTCACAGTTAAGCACATTCAACACAGAGCCATACTACGGCATGTGACCATATCAAGAAGTCCTAGTTAATTAGTACAAATCCAAAATGTCTGGCTTGAGACTACAATTTTGCAAAACCATACTAGGGCAAGGAACCTTACTGAGAAGTCCTGGTTATTGAATGCAGGTCCAATTAGGCTTGACACTAAAATTAATTTTGTATGTTTCAATCTCACTTCTTCACCCATGTGTACAAATCCAAAATTTCTGGCTTGAGACTGCAATTTTGCAAAACAATACTAGGGCATGGAACCTTACTGAGAAGTCCCGGTTATTGAAAGCAAGTCCAATTAGGCTTGACACTAAAATTCATTTCGTATGTTTCAATCTCACTTCTTCACCCCTGTGAGCATCACCCAATGCAACGAGCAGCTCAGTAAGCTATTCAAGCACGTGACGATTGGTCAATGGGGGATGATGCTCAATGAGAAAGGTTATGTCCATTATTTTCATACTCAATCAACCCAAACCATGGTTTTAAAAATCAAAATTGAAATGGGAAACAATAGATGGTCAACTCAAAATCAAAATCAATAATGAATCGGTCATTACTTGATCAATTTGAATTTAATGACTCGATTTACTCAAAAATACACAAAATATTTAAAGTTTAAAGAAAACAATATTTTCAAGATTATAATTCCATGGTTCCAAAGCATTAGAGAGAAAATATCCAAAGTCTGCTCATGTATGTTAAAATTCGGGTTAGATTAGGGTTAGAAGCAGAAAATTAAAAATCTTTATACTTTAATGCAAAAAATAGATTTCTAAACTAATACTGAAGACAAAAACAGTACAGCTGTAACAATACAAGATTTAGATCTAAGAAATTAAAACATTATTTTCATCTCTTTCAACTTTAACACTCCCAAAGGTCCCTGTGTTAAAGATGAAACATACAGTAACAATAAACAGCAGAGCAGCAGTAGTGAGTTGGGACCTTCCAGAAATTTAACTTTAATAACAAACTATGCCTCTCAGAGGCAAGTCAATCAACTGAAACAAAACTGACCCTTACCTGAGGGTTTGTACATACTTGAGAGAGAGAGAAAGGGTTGTAGGATAAGTTTCTCCAAGATCAGACCCAACACAATAACCAAAACAATCAAAGGAAGGACACAAGGACAGCCTCAAGCACTGTCCAAAGTGGAAACCCTTAAACAAAGCAAAGGTGGTCACCTACAGTCAAATCACAGTAGCAACACAGGCAATCACCCAACAAGATATCAGACCTCAAATCACAGTAGATCTGATCCAAACAAGGTTCCAACAAGCAAAGACCTCCACATGTGACCAAAAGCAGCCCTAAACACAGTAGATCTTACCCACGGAAGTCTCAACATGGTAGATCTGACCCAAACGAGGCAGCGACCTCCACAAGTATCTCACAAAACAGTCCACGATTGAAGGTAGCAGTCTATAAGGGCAGCGGCCTACTTAACAATCCACAGACAAGGGTAGCAGGCAATTCTAGGTCCACAGATAACGGTAGCAGGAAGCCCTAAGGCTGCAGCCCACACTAACAGCCCACAAACAGGTTGCGCCCCTCTTCACCAGCCCACAAACAGGTTGCAGCCTGCCCAAAGCATCCACAGGGCAGCAAAACAATTCACTAGGGCAACAGACATAGTTCAAACAGTTCTCAGTGGCAACAAAATAAACCACATGGACAGCAGCCTTATCCAAACAGTCCATTGTGGCAGTAGGGCAATCCACAAGGGTAGTGGGGTCAGACCATAAGGGCAGCGGATCAGTCCAAGACAGTGGATCAGTCACAAGAGGCAGCAGGCAACCCAAACAGTCAACAAGGGATAGAGACCTCCACAAATGGCCCTCACACATGTTGTTGCTCACACTAACAGCCCACAGCCCAGTCAAGCAGTCCACAAAGGCCACATATCAGTCCATGAACGCAGCGAACAAGAGGGGATCCAAGCAGCAGAAGTATGAAACCCTAGATGTCACTCAAATGAGCAGCAATAAACCCTAGATCAGACAGGTTTTCTCAAATCAGATCTCATATTCAAGACATATTCATAATGAATGCTTAGGCTTGAATTTATAACCTTTAAGGACTCCTAGAAGGTTCTACCTTCTAAACTTTCATTGACTTAGGGTTTACTCAAAAAGGGTCAAGACACCATACATTAAGAGGGTCACCACTTATAAGAAATAAATTAAATTTAAGACATCAAAACAAAGGGGTTTAGGTACCACATTCAAAGTGGGGTGCTAGCACATAAGACCAACAAGTAATGGTCAACACACACAAGGCTAACACAAAGCTAACCCCATAGATCTAGGATGGGTAAACACCCCTTCAAACCACAAGACCAAAGGTGTACCCACAAGGTGGGAAGACAACCCTTCTAATCACAAGACAAGGTGGTAAACCTCCTAACCACAAGACCAAGAACAACAAGGTGGGAAGACCAAGGGTATACAAACAAGGTGGGGATACAACCAATTCATCTCTCTCTCTCAAATGTACAAGTGTTCCATACACTAACTGAAAGTTCATCATCACCATATAAGGAAGGTCCACACTGGACGGTGTGATCCTGTGGTCCTCACGACTGCTCCTTAGGTCAAGTGCTAGTGACTTCATCAAGGCGTGGCTAGTCCCTTGAGAAGACAACCTAGCTCAACCATCTCGAAGACCTAGGAGAAGAGGGCATCACACATCATCATCTTGGTTAACTGACCAAGATCCTCCATTCTTAAAGAATGGCTCTCAACCCTAGGTTGAGCTTCAATCGTAGAATGAATCATGTTGATCAACCCCCTGGTCCCTAACCAAGTCCTCCATTCTCTCGGAGAATGGTCCTCAGCCCCAAGCTGAGCTTTCAGTCCCAGACTGAATGTTTATCAACCACCTACAGGACCTGCCTAGTCCCAATGTCTTTGTCTCAACCTACAGGATCTGCTTGGTCCTCGTGACCAAGAAACTGTCTAGTCCCAGACAAGAATACCCTAGAGACAAATAGGGGCCATTGCCACATGCTATGAGCTTTTCCATGGCATCAACCTACTTGGTCCCAGACCAAGAACCCCGATAGATTGTTGGGGGCCCCAAGGTACCTTCTAGGGAATTACTCTACCTGGATAACTAACCAAGAACACTAGTTAATTGAATAGGGTGCCATTCAGAGAATGGTTCTCGCAGCTGCACTATCTTTAACAATGTATACTATGTCACATGGTTCGTGTTTGAATTCAAGTTCGACAACCATAAATTTCGAGTTTGAATTCGACTTTTCAGATAAGGTTCGAAATGATGTTCGACATTAAGTTTGTCTATATACTTATTTTCCAAATATAAATATTTTATAACACAATAACATAGTATAATAAAAATTGTAAATCATATTATTATATATAAAATAATTTATAATGTTTATTATATAATAATGATGATGTAATAATAATTTATAATGTTTAATTTCGAGTTTGGATTCAACTTTTCAGATAAGGTTCAAAATGAGGTTCGACATTAAGTTCGTCTATATACTTATTTTCCAAATATAAATATTTTATAACACAATAACATAATATAATAAACATTGTAAATCATATTATTATATATAAAATAATTTATAATGTTTATTATATAATAATGATGATGTAATAATAATTTATAATGTTTATTATAACTCTGTCATTTAAAATATGCTACAAGTTATAATATCATGTTTTAGAATATATTCAACATACAAAATATTATATAAATTATACATTAGACATGTATGTGCATCGAGGCTAAACTTGGGGGAAAGCAATCCACAACAAGAGTTGTGGCGATGGCATGGCCCATAGGAGTCACGATGGTGGCATTGCTTGTAGTAGGTCAGTATGGCATGGCCCATAGGAGTCACGATGGCGGCATTGCTTGTAGTAGATCATGGGCATAATAACTCGTGGCAGCTAACCCCAATAATGAATTGTTTTGTCAGTTTGTCCCCCATCACCAATAGTAGGGTTAGAACGACGCAATTTTGAAAGGTTAGAATCGCAACAGCAAGTGTATGAATGAAGTTCGACGAACCTTCACAATTTTCAAATTTTCCTTTGTGTTCACCGAATTTCAAACTTCAACCCTGAAGTTCAGCAAACCCTGTGACTTAGCATGTATATACCATATAAGAGTGGATATATCAAAATGGCACAAAGTGTGTTGTGCAGTACATATATAGGAGACTAGGATTGGAACAAAATACATAATCTATGAAGTCTATATGTTATATGGCCTATAGAGTCCAAACTCCAACTCCAAGGCTCCACAGCTCAAGCTTATTAACACTTGACAATGGACAATGGGACACTTAATAGTTGACTGTCCCCACGGCCCGTCCCTCACTACTTGCTAATTGTTAGTTGTTGCAACACTGCTCCAAGCCTCCAGCTCAAGAATGTACTAAGAATATGAGGTAGGTGTAGGGAAATAGAGGGGGGGTCATTAAAAAGATTTAGGATTAGGTTAAATAACTTAGATTCAGAATCCCCCAAATTGGTTGACAGCAAATGTGATGGATCAAGTACAAATGGCAGAAAGACAAGGGGGAAAAATCAATGAGTTGCAGCATTTATATGTCTGTCCCATCTGTCAACCAGACTGCATGTGACTCACCCACCACCTTGAGCCCATCCCGCACAAAACAAGGAATGGCATTAACGCAACATTCAAGAGGGGTGGACGTTGAAGAAGAACTAAAGGAGAATCCATCTAGGCGATGAAGCACATTCTTCCTGTTGTTTGCTCAATCTGTCCTCCAATCAAGAGCTCACTCTTCAATCGAAGCATGGCTAGGGAGAGACAGAGACGTAGAAGCAACAGAGGCTGCCACCAACACAGGGCCACCCTCTGCCATTAGTGGAGATACAATGGCAAATCTAATTACAAACATTATCAATGTGATCTTCAAATTTCATAGCCAAACCAAAAACCTATGCGAGGAGATGAAGAATACAATCTGCAACATTCATTTCAAGGCAAATGGAATCATCGATTGGTGCACATACGTAGCAACGGCTATGGGAATTTGACTCCCACACTACAAGCTTAGGGAGTTTGTCAAAGCTAAGGAGGAGAACGACAAGAGTCGGGTCAAAGAGGAAGACTCATCACCTGACAAGGATGTAGCAAGAAATACTCCAACAAGAAAAAATAACCTAAAAGCATAGCCAAATTTTAGCAAGAAGATGATGGATATGGGGGCCTCCACGAGCAGCGATGCAAGCTCAAACCCCAAGGAAGACAATTCGGAAGATAAGGGGGAAGCTAGAAGGAATTGCAAAGCGACCGAAGGTAGCTTGAACGACAACGTCGCCACAATTCCTGGTCTGCATGGCTCCAACAAGGAGGGAGAGGAAGATAACAAGCACCCGCGCGACCACGACATCAATTGAACCCTGCGACAAATCAATGACTTTCAAGTATTTTGTGTGTCTAAATTGCTCAAATCTAGTCTAAAGCCTTCAATGCTACAAAATCTAATACAAACGCTTAAAAACATTTAGTCTACATGTTTCTGAAAAGCAAAAGTGACATTTTTGTTCACGAGTTGTCCAAAAAGAAAAAACTGTCAAAATTATTTGTTGGTCCATTAGGGAAGGATAGAAATAAGATGGGCCAGTTTTGGGAAAACTATGTCAATGAAGGCATTTTCTATGATGTATGTAATATGGTCCAAGTTTGAAAAGTCTAGTCTGGGAATGGTAGCTCTCTTTGCAATCCCAGGTGTAATACGGTCCAAGTTTGAAAAGTATGGTCTGGGAATGGTAGCTCTCTTTGTAATCCCAGGACTACAACATTCTCTCTTTGTAATTTTTTCCTATTTGTGATCCCCACATGTCGACGATGGAAAATTGGTTGATCTCACCAATTTGATATCAAACAAACCAATTCAGCGTCCAAATCAACTGGATTGATACCAAACCGATCACCCAAACCAATTTGATGGTCGATTCAGATCAATTTCAGGTTTGCTTGGTGAATCAACCAATTTCAATTCAGATTTTGCCAATTTTTTAAATAACTCAAACTTAGACTCAACCAAGTTGACCCTTGGCCACTTCAACTTGATCTATGAAACAGTTCTAGTGGTTGCTTTGGTATCGAACCAACCAACTCAACCGAGTTTGTACTGATTCAACCAAGCCATTGTGGGAACAAACAACAAGCGCAAGTGATTGTAAAATGCATTTTTATTTTACCTAAAAACCTAAAACCTATGAATCAACCCTAATTAGGTGATGCAAGGATGGATCCATACATGGCAGGCACTAGCCAAGGTAACCATGCTTCTACTAGTACTACTACTGCTCTTGCAGATGTCCCTGAGTAGTCCAACAGTGGTGGCAAGTTTGATGATTGGTTATATGTTATGTCACATGGTTCATTGATTTTGAACCTTTAAAGTTTGAAATTTGATGAACTTCAAATTTGTAGACATTTGATCATGAAATTTACCAATTTAAAGGGCAAAAGCCTTTTTCATTTTTTTATGTTATTAAAAAAAGATGCAAAATTAGTTTAGACCTGCAATCTAGTTCAGATTTCCATGTATTCCTTTCCAACTACAGGTAGACAATGATCAATGGTAACTAAGAAATTGTGCCAACAACTCAAACGATTTATTTCTCCCATCACGACAATCATGGCTACTTCAAACCAGAGTTTTCATTGTGAAGTGAGTACCAACAAGCCAAACAAAACAATTGAGGAAGCCCTTTTATTCGATTGTTGTAATTTGCCTTTTGTTCTTTCAACTATAAAATACAACCATATGGTAGGATTCTGTAATCTGTGGTCGAATTGTCTTTGATATATTCAACCTTTCACCCTTCCATGGTATATACATGAGCAACTTTTGCATATTTTGTATCTAACAGTTTGGAACTTTTTTTCATTAAAATTAATATTTTATGTATTTTTTAGTAAACCAAGTCATTAAATTCAAACGAGGTTAACTAAATTGGGTCTCAAGTGATAATTATTCCATGCAATTGAACCAAGGAAGATACATTCCCTTGAAACATGGCATCTTTAAACCTAAGAAACACATCCCATCCTAGGGACATGTCTCACCATCTTGGGAGGCACATCCCAAATCTTAGGTGCTCCAGCATAACTCATCCTAAGATACATTCCCTTGAAACAATCCATTTTTTTATTTGTATGGTCCAGTCCTGACATCCCAAGGACATGTCTCGCCATCTTGGGAGACACATCCCAGTCACTCCAGCGTAACTCAACCCAAGAGACATCCCCTTGAAACAATCCAATTCTTTATTTGCAAGGTCCAATCCTAAGTGCAGTATTATCAGTTAGTTCGGATTTTCATCTACCATGCCCAATAATCGGAAATAAAGTCTTTATCATCTAGTAGTGGTATAATGAGATCCAACCAATAATCCATGTGTCTATCACCAAAATGTAGACGCATGCCCAATCAGTAGAGACTATCTGCTTTATGATTAAATTGCCCAGTATGGACTGGATACTTAATGCTTCCTCTGTTTTGGGCATTCTATTCACACCGTCTTGGCAAACAAGTTTCCGATTTCAGTCCCTTTGTTGGCAGGATATGGGTACATTGCTTGGTATGCCGGGCAAACAACCGTTCCATCCTGTCCTGGACATCATCACGATCTGGGTTAGCTGTTTGGTTTTGGCTGTTGTATTCTCCGCACAAGTAGGTATTCCCAGAGCTTGCTACCAGATCGCGTGTAGTAAAACTCAATGGAGTTCAAAGAACAGTCATTTGGTTACCCAGACTGATCACGAAACTTGGACCTTCAGTGGATATACCATTAATGGATATACCAGACCTTCCGGACATAAATCCGTCTGAATCGGACGTAAAAACATTCAATGGGAAAAAAGTTTTAAGGAGTACATTAAAGGTACGATAAGATCAGTTGATTCCAGAAGCACGTGTTCAATAAAGAAACCCTGGGATAGGTAGAGAGAAGAAACCCGAGAATTTCAGACTATTAAAAACAGAAACGCTTCCTAGGGCTTCAGACATTGACAGAATAAAACTTCACATAGTAGGGTTATTGGTTTACACTCCAGGCATTAAGGTTAAATTAATTCATTCCAGGCCCCTATAAGGCTCAATTTAAAAAAATCAACATAGAACACCTAACGCTGGGGTTTCAGACGTGCAAAATTCAAAAAAAATATAGAGATTAAGGTAAGTTGCTCGAACTCACCTATCAGCTCCGGCGCAAGAAAGCATCTTATTGATACGGAGGACATGGAATGGATGAACACGAACACGTAGATGGAACGCGTCTTTCCCAGCGAACTTGGTCATGTACTTGTTACAAGCAATACGGGCCGCTTCCAGCGCCTCGCTCGTTACATTTTCCTTCTCCCAACTCACCAGGTGGACGCAGAAAGGGAAGTCGTCCGCCGCTCTTTTCTTGGCACCGACATCGTATATGCGGATTTTGGAATCCGGAACACCCCGACAGTATCGAGATTTCGGGTAAGGTTTGTTTTTAATCTGACGATAACATCTCGCTGGACCTGCAAAAAAAAACCGCAAAACAAACTTTATTAATCAAAATCCTCACAGCAATCATTCAGTCAGGAATCGCAACAATCATCCAGTGAGAAATCGATTGAGGGTTTGGCTCACATACGTCTCCCCATCGTTATAATTTACAACAGCCAGCGCCCGCTGTTCAGAGGAATCACTGAATATGGCACTGATACATCGAAGGTTTTCAATATAAATCTTTCACAAACCCTAACTTGTTGGATGGACTCGATCATGCCACTTGGCAGAAATCCAACGGCCATACAACTATCGAGCACTTCCTCAAAATTTATTAGGGTCAGAAAATTGGGCTTTTACAAAACCAGTATATTGTATTAGTCCCTCCCTAATACAATAAATCGCTATGGCGGAATTTATTTTTTTAGAGGAAAAAAACATATTTTTAATATTCATTGGAATCAAAAAAGTATTACACTTCACCGAACTTTTGGCCATTCAGAAGATGGCTCAGATTCTGTCGGGGTGGGAACTGGTTGCTATTGATGCCCGGGGTCTGTCGGGTGGTTTGTTAGTTGGGTGGAACCCTAGACACTATGACTTTAAGGCCTATAGGACATGCTGGGGGATCCTGCTTGAGGGGGTTTTCACGGTTAACCAAAGACCCTTAACTATTTTAAATCTGTATGGTCCTTATAGGGACCGGCTACCATTTTGGAACTCACTTTGTAACTCTGGCATACTCCAAATCCCTTCCCTCATCATTGCTGGGGATATGAATTTTACTCAGGGGGCGGGTGAAATCTGGGGATCACATGCGAGGATGGATGATCTTGCTGATTTTTTTAATACATTTTTGGACACTTACAAACTGTTGGATGTTCTGCCAGGTACACTTTCGCCAACCTAAACCAACGGCCGCGCTGGCAGGGAGGGTATCCATAAAAGATTGGACTGTTTTCTTGTAAAGGTGGATCTCCTAAACAGGTGGGGTCGTTACAGGTCTTGGGTTGGTACTATAAAGTTTTCGGATCACTGGCCTATCTTTTTTCAGTTTGATGAGACAATTTGTAAGATAAAATACCCATTTAAATTTAATAGTATGTGGCTGGAAAATTTGGATTTCTGTAAGATGGTCAGGGATTTCTGGGTTACTGATGGGAGACATGAAGATGTGATTCATTTGTGGATAGACTCAGGCGACTGAAGGGTCTGTTATCACAGTGGATCAAAGGTAAACAACAAGTTGATAGTAGTAAATTGAGGGCTTTGGAAAGCCAACTACAGGCGCTGTCTATTAATAATTTGGGGGAGAATGTTGATGAGGAGACAGTCATAAAAATGAAAGAGGTCGAAGCTTTAAGGGAGGCACTCTTTCTGCAGGAAGAAATGGAATGGCGCATTAAGAGCAGGGCGATATGGATTCGAGCTGGGGACCGGAACACAAAATTTTTCCATGCTTTTGCATCACACAAAAGGAACATCAATAGTATTTGGGAACTTAAGGACTCGGCTGGAAATGTCATCAACGGTTTGGATGATCTCCTTGGTGCAACTCACACATATTTTGGAGATGCATATAGTGAGAATGGGCATATGGGCATATTGGAACAGTTAGAGGTGGCTAGAAAGTACCTGGTTATGTTTGATGCAGGTAGTGCTGCGGGTTTATGTCAGGAGGTTACCTTATCAAAGATTGAACATGTTTTGAAGGGGTTTGCCAAGGACAAAAGCCCTGGTCCGGACGGTTGGACGGTGGAGCTCTTTTTGGCATTTTTTGATATGATGGGGCCGGACATATTACATATGGTGGAGTATTCCAGGACGGAGGGTTACATCACCAACAATTTGAACTCCACTTTCTTGACTCTTATACCCAAGGTTGACAAGCCCTATACTTTCAGAGATTTTCGGCCTATTGCACTGTGCAATTTGGCCTATAAAATCATTTCAAAGATTATTGCTCAGTGACTCAAACCCATATTGTCACAGCATATCTCGGGGGAGCAATATGGGTTCTTACAGGACAGGCAAATCTTGGATGTCATTGGTATTACCCAAGAGGTTATACATTCGGTTAAATCCAGGAAGCTGGCAGCACTGTTACTCAAAATCGATTTGTTGAAGGCCTACGACAGGATTAATTGGGATTTTCTGCGGTTGATCCTCATACAAATAGGTGTTCCTCCACTGGCCCAGCGGTGGATAATGGCATGCATTACTACAGCCAATATTTATGTACTAGTCAATGGAGCACCATCTGATTTCTTCAAAATATCGCGGGGGGTGAGACAGGGTTGCCCACTGTCACCACTCGTATTTCTGTTGATCATCGAGGGTCTGAGCCGAATGATTGGGGATGCTAAGGAGGTTGGATATATCAAAGGCGTTACTATTGCTAATGGATTATCACATACCCATTCTATGTTTGTGGATGATGTTTTGCTTGTTGGCCTGGCAATTGTCGGGGAATGGAAATGTTATCAACATACTATTAATGAATTTTGTAACGTTTATGGTATGTTAGTAAACCTCCATAAGTCTAATATCTATCATATTGGTATTGGGGCCCAATCACCGGATGATCTCAAGAGTATTCTGCCATATCAGTTTTGTGCACTGGAAGCTGGATTCAGGTACCTAGGGTATTTCCTTAAACCCTGCTCATATAGGACGAATGACTGGTTGTGGCTGATTGAAAAGGTGGAAAGGAGGATAAATCATTGGACTCATAGATTCTTATCGGTGGGGGGCAGACTCACTTTAGTCAAGTCTGTCCTTACTGGGATTACAGTGTATTGGTTCTCATTGATGCAGATTCCAAGCTCCATTGTACAGGGCATCAAAAAGTTATTTTCCAGATTTCTTTGGACTGGGGGTACAGCTAAACGCAGTATGGTGATGGTAGGCTGGGAACACATTGCTCGGCCACACCGTGGAGGGGGGTGGGACATAAAAAATTTATCTCTATTCAACTGTGCTCTTAGATTGAAATGTCTGTGGCGTGGATTGTTTGGTCCTACTCTCTGGACAACTGTTCTCAGAGCTAAATATATTAAGACAGACATTATTGAGTGGATGCGGAGCCCTTACAAAAAACAGAGGGGTATTTCACCAATTTGGGCGGGTTTTCTGAAGGTATATGATCTGATGGCTTGTGATCTGGCTTGGAGAGTGGGTAAAGGTAACAAGATATATGTCGGTATCGATCCCATTATGGGTATGGGGGAAGAGTATCTTCTATCTGATGATATCATTGTGGCGCTACATAGATTTGATCATGCTACATTAGATAAGATTCGAAGGGTTGATTTCAGTAGATTACATACTTATTGGCTATCAGCAGAGGAGTTGGGTTTGGAAGGCTACATGGTGACTAGATGGTCACGATACATTGACAAACTCAATTCGGTTGGCTGTAGACTGAAAACTGAGGATGACTGTATTATTTGGACTAAAAATAGTGAGACAGGCATGGTCACAGCGAAGGCAGCATATCAGACTTTAATTACACACAATGGAATGTTTCCGGCTCAGTGGTGGTACACGGCTATTTGGGAATGGAATATACCGATTAAGGTGCAATGCTTCATGTGGCATGTCATGATGGGGAGACTAAAGACTTGGGAAAATCTGTTGGTGAAGGGCTGGATAGGTCCTGGTATTTGTTACCTCTGTCGGAGTTGTGCTGAAACTGCTCAGCATATTTTAGTGGAATGTGAATTTACCCGAACTCTTTGGATGCAGATTATTTCTCATCTTCAGTTGGATATGAGCTGGGATCCTGGCATATTCACTGATAATGTATATCACTAGCAGAACCAGTGCAGTAGTCTTCCATATCTTCCTGCTATTATTTCTTGGATGGTGCGGTGGGTTCGAAACCGGGCTTTATTCGAGGATGAACGCCCCAATCTTCGGGCTACTATACATAAGGTTGTGGCACTTATTAATGAAATCAGACTTGAGCCGAAGTGGAGGAGGGGCAGAGTTGTTGGCACGTTCACATTGGATTATCAGAAACCGGTTGGCTTCTTCGATGGATCAGCCATTGATGGCAATTGTGATATTGGGGGGGTGATTTACATAAACAAAGAGCATTATATTACCCTTATAATGGATGTGGGGATTGGCACCAATACGAGAGCATAACTTCTCGGTCTCTAGTGTGTTATCACTGTGGCATCAGTTATGGGACTAAGGGAGTTAGTTATCTATGGGGATTCTAGAGTAACCATAAAATGGGCACTTCATGAATATCAATTAAAGGTTATGACATTACAACACTGGTGCAGTAGGATTAGGGATAGGATCAAGGATTTTCATGACATCTCTTTCATACACATTTTTCGGCAACACAATTTTACTGTTGATGCATTATCCGAGGCACATGGAGAGGATGAAGGTGTGGTCATATGGAAAGAATATATTGAAAACTCTATTACTGATCAGGGTAGAGTGAACCTTTTTGAATCCTATTAGTAGGATTGATCCATTTTGGGGACTGGGTACGGGTGTTGTTCTATTTTATGTATCTATCCTATTTTGTTGATGATCCACATTATGTATGTATGTGGGTATGATATGATATGAGGCTATAAGCAGTCTACTGAATATTGTACTATTTTGGCTCACAGATATGAATAGAATGGTAAGACTTTTTTCTACTGAACAAAAAAAATCAATCTCATAATCTAATATTTCAAAATCTTAAAACTAGACAAAAAGAGTGCCAACAAAAAGCTAGGGACATTCAAAGTCTAAAACCAGATTTTAGAATACACAACAAAATATGAAAGCTAATCATCAAAAATTGGATAGCTCCCCATATATGATATTTTGTCCTCCCAAAATTCTGCCCATAGTAGAGTCCCTTATGTGCCATTCATGGCCTCCTTTGAGAGGAAATCAACCAACATGTTTTGTTCTCTGTAAATATGACTGAGTTTTAGATCCATAAAGTTTTTGAGATCTTCGTTTATTCTGTTGCACCGGGGAAAAAGATTGAGAACCTGTAGTTTGTATGAACCATCTGCCCATTTAATGGTAACTCTTGAATCACCGTAGATAGTCAAGGACACAATACCAAAGATGGATGCCAATCTGCAAAGTATCCATAAGGCTAGCAGCTTAGCCTTCATGTTGGTACCCAAACCACAAAAGAGCTTGAAACAATATTTGTGTTTATCATTGATATAGAGAACTGCCACACCTTCCACCCTATGCGGCCCCATTGAAAAAACCCAGAGCACCTTGGAAAAAGATCAATTTTTGATTTTTGATTTTGCATATATTAGATTTATCACTAACGCGATCTTTCACCCAATGACAAATTTGCGAAACAATAATTTCCTGATGATCCAAATCATTTTCAAAGATAGATTTGTTCCTTGCTTTCCATATTCTCCATGGGACAATAGCTGGAAGGAAATCTAGGACTTTGCATGTTTTTTGCCAGTCTTTGCAAGTTTTATCAAATTGGTCTCCTCGCTAGACCTAAAAAATATTGAGTAATGTACAGATCTTGTTCCAGACCAAAGTTGTGTAGTTGCATGTAATCAATAGATGATTGACATATTCTTCATCTTTTTTGCAGAGTAGACATATGTTTGGACCCTGCCAACCTTTATTTTGTAGATTATCCCAAGTCTTAAGACTATTTTGAAGCACAAACCACATAAAACATTTAAAATTAAGCGAAATATTCCAATTCCAGAGTGCATGGAACCACCAGTTCTGTACAATGCAAAGATTTTCTTTGACGATGGCTAAATAAGCAGATTTAGCAGTAATAGTGCGAGACTCAAGATTTTAGGTCCAAGTAATAGTATCAGAGCTGTCATTTAATCTGCAGCCAATGGCATTGAGGCATGAGATATAATTATCCCAAATAGTAGACCACAACCATCTAGACCAAGCTCTTTTGCATTGTACCAGTAATTATTTTCCTTGTTTATCCATCTAGGCTTTTTTATGTCTGCTAAAGTAGTACATCCAATTTCTGATAGATGTTTGATGATACCTGTTGGAAGTTTGAAATTTTCCCCCATTCCAATAATAAGATCAACACCAACAATAACATCTATGTCGTTTCCAACCTTCCAAGCAAAGTCTTTGCCAACTCAACTATAAATTTTTAGGAAACCTTGCCAAATTGGGGAGGAATTTCTACCACTTTTCTTGCCATTTTTTATCCAATCTAAGCTATTTTTTCTGATATATTTGACTTTCAAAACATATGACCAAAGATTGTTACCAAACAGACCATGCCAAAAGCTTTTCATCCTTAATGCCATGCTAAACCAGCCTAAATTCTTTATACCCCAACCTCCATAATTTTTTGGAATGGAAAGTCTGTTCCAACTTGCCATTACTAATTTGCTTTTGTCCAAGCCACTGGACCATAAGAAATTAAAGATAAGCTTCCTCAGAGAATTGATAATGGAACGCGGGACCTACAGAAGTGAAAACCAATATACAGGGATGTTGGTTAAGACCGCTTTAATGAGGGCAAGTCTGTCGCATATAGAGAGTAGCCTAAAAGTCCAATTTTTAATTCTGCATTCAAAATTTTGAAGTAGCCAATGACAGTCTTTAGATTTATAAACATTGGGTTTCAAGTAATATCCTAGATATTTGAAATCGTCCACCAAATTATAGACCGAATAAGGAAGGATTCTTTTGATAGAAGCCAAAGAGTCATTATCAAGTTATGTGAATAAAGTATGGACTTTTTTCACGCTAACCTTCATTCCTGAAGCCGGACAAAATAGATGAATAATACTCTGATATGTATCCCATTCATCAAAAGACTCCAAACCAAAGATTAATACATCATCGACAAAAAACAGATGCGTGATATATACAGCTGAAGAGATTTTTACACCTCTAACTTTTCCTTTATGTTTAACATCCAGGATAAGTCTGTTGAGACCTTAAACTATAAGAAGAAAGATCAGTGGTGAGAGAGGACACCCTTGACGTATTCCATTGTTGCTTTTGAAAAAGTCAGTAGGTGCGCCATTGATTAAAACCGCAAATTGTGTTGAGGAGACACAGGCTAGTATGCAGTTAATGACAAGTAAAGGAAGCCCAATTTGGATTAAGATCAATCTTAAAAATACCCAGTTTACACGGTCAAAAGCTTTTTCCAAATCCATTTTTAAAAGTAAAGCCCTCATCTTCTTCCGTTTAATGGAGTGGATTGCCTCTTGTGCAATGCCAATAACATCGAGGATCCAACGGTCATGGAGGAAACCAAAATGCTCAACTGATAGATATTTTGAAAGATATGGCTTAATTATGATGGAGATAATATTTGTAATTAATTTGTAAGCCAGATTACATAAAGCTATAGTCCTAAAATCAGAGAAGTTGATTGGTTTATTACACTTAGGAATCAATGCAAGGAAAGCTGAATTGGGAGCACCTGAGGCAAAGCCTTCAATCCTGGAAAACTTGACCATGTCTAGCAAATCAGTGCCCATGATATCAAAGAAATGGATAAATAGTTCCACAGTCCAGCTGTCCGAGCCATGGCTTTTTTCTTTAGAAAAGATATGTAGAGCTGCTTCAATTTCATCCATAGTAACCTCCTTTCCAACTTCAGTACCCTCCTCTTCTTCAAAAAATTTGGGAAACAACTTAATAATTTGAAGTTGCGCTTCAAGAGAGCTCTGGTCCTTCACCATAAAAATATTTTTTAAATGTCTGACCGCATGGCTTTGAAGATCAAATTGTCCTTTAATAAGAGCACCAGAATTGTCATGTAGTTCCCAGATAGCATTGGAATTCCTCCTCTGTGAGGCATAAGAGTGAAACAAATTCGTATTATTATCACCCAGCTTGATCCAAAGTGCCCTACTTTTGAGGCGCTAGTCCATTTCCTCCTGCTTGAGTATCTAGTCTTTTTGTCTTCAAGGGATTGAACCAAAATTTTGTCTTCTGCAGAAATAGAATAGTCCCAATTTTTAGCATATATTTGTCGTATTTGGTTCTGTAAAAGTAGGAATTCTTCATTGTCTTTCAGCTTCTTTTCATGTGCCCAAGTTTTAACTTTCCCTTTAAGAATATGAAGTTTATGAACCAAAAGATCCATAGGATTGAGAAAATCTTCATTTTGGATAGAGTTCCACGTATTCTTAACTAGACAGCAAAATGCTTCATCCAGTAACCAAGAGTTATTGAATTTAAAAGGATATTTTAAATTTGGTAGCACTCCATCAATTTGTAACATAATGGGCCAATGATCAGAAATTTTAGTTTTGCCCACCCGTGTTCTAATTCTCTACAAATTGTGTAGAAGTGAAGTCTTCAATATAAACCTATCCAACCTTTTCTGAATCCCATCAGCACCACTTCTTCCACTAGTCCATGTTGGTTCAAATACCGTAGGAGCTAGGTCAACAAGGTCATATTTTTCAAGGTAGTTGATGAAGAAACTTGACGAAGCATCCAATCTGGCCGAAACTCCCCAAATTTCAGTTGCAAAAGTGGTAAAGTTTAAATCTTCGCCAATGATAAGATTGTCCATTTTAAGAAGACCAGACTGTGAGAGGGAGTTCCAAAAAGTCTCTATATTCTTATAAGGGTCATAGACATTATGTGCATAAAGCTTGATATCCAAATTGAGAGCATAGCCTTCAAGAAATAAACCCCAGTCTGTTTTATAGGAAGCAAACTTAAAAACTCTTAGATCCCAACAGGAAAGAAGACCACCAGATAATCCCAAAGCATTGACAACATATATCTCCTAGCCCAGAAGGATATTAGCTAAATATTCAATATCAATGGAATCAAGACACATAGTTTCTTGGAGAAGAATTAAACCTGGATTAGTATCTTTAAATAGTTTAGATAAGGCCCTAATCCGAGCAGACTTACCCAACCCTCTAACATTCAAGGATAATATTGACATTAGGAAACAATGTCAAGGGGCATCAATGCTCTAAGTGCCCTAGGAGAAGAAGTACTTGTAGTGGGTGAAGGATTTGTAGGAGAGTGTTGAAGTCTTACAGATAAAGGGATAAACCCATCATTTCCAGGAATAGGTTGTGCAGATTTTGGAGCGATTTTCTTTTTTTTTCCTTATGGTCACATTTTGAAAGGGAATGGATTGTATGCCCAAAGTATTAGGATTAGGGGATTGGTTATTTGGATAAACAGGTAGGGGAGTAATAAAAGCATTTATCTCGAGGACTTATATCCACTTTCACCTAGGAGAGTAATATCAGTTAAGGTTTTCGGAGAATCTTCCTTCCTGATAGTTGAGTTACCGAATGATGAAACCACAGGATCAGTCTGCTGGGGAGACACACCAGAATGTGTAAATAAGTCAACAATCAATGAGGAAGGGTTTATGGAGGAATCAAGCTCAATTGACGAGGGAACCCTAGAGGGGTTTGTACTAGGTGCTAATGGAATGACAAGATCACCCATCACAAGTTTAGTAACCAAACTATCCTCATAAATAGAACAGATAGAGTTATTGTTCAGATTATTGACCCAACCCAAAGCCCTAGGCAGATTAGCAAAAGTAGATAACCTACAAGTTAATTGTTCTTCCACTGATGGATAAAAAGCTAATTCACCCTTTGTAACATCATCATATAGTGTAGGGGATCCAGAATTTGACTTACCCAATACAAGGTGATTTGATGTGGACAGTGAAGTTGTTGCCTTAACGACGGTGCTCTTCACAGAGGCAAGAGTTGCTGCATCTTTTGGAACCATGGCTTCTCCATAAATTTCAAGAAGTTTTGTATTATCCTCAGAATGTGAGAAATACGACCGCATAAATTTATAAGGGCAACGTGCTTGAACATGACCAGTTTAACGACAAGAAAAGAAACGAAATGGAATTTTATAATAATCCAACCTCTGGATAAATATCTTGTCACCCCAAACCATTTCAATTTATGTCGGCAGTCTTTTACCCATGTCAAATTCCACCATGATTCTAGCAACCTTTTTTACAAATCCCTGTAAGGAATTATTGACAGCTCTGATAAATTTTCCAACAATATTGACCATACCTTTGAAAATGTTCTTTGTCCAAATCAATTCCAATAGTAATCCAGGAGCCAACATCCAAAGATGTCGCTGCGATTGTTTTTCTTTGACAGGATCGAAGGCAAGATGCCAACGTTTGAGGATGAGTGACCCTTCCTTGTAGAGTCGGACATTCTGCAAAATATCATCTAGAGAGACATTCTTCGGAAAAAATGAAGATGATCCAACCATTAAGTAGAAGGTTAATGTGTGGTGCCGAATCCATAAGTGGAGTCCAATGACATTTAACCTAATCTGTAAGCTTGATTTTATTTAATCATGCATATTCCACACGACCAGCAATGGTCCTGGAAGCAAGCATCTAAACTCTCTCAATGTTGACATCACCCCCAAGTACATAGCGGCTTCAACCATCTTGAGCCTTAAGCGTCTTCAATTTCTTTCGCCTTCGAGCACACTCTCCAGTTAATCCAGTATGGTAGGTTTTAGGAACAGTTAAAGAGGGCTCCAAAATGTCATACTCGCAGGGTTTAAGAGGGGAAGATGGAGATGGGTTAGGGTTAGAAGAGGGTTAGGGTTAGAAGAGAGCAAAGGATTACGGTCAAAAGGCATCACATGGCCTTCCCCCCACGTGGACAACGGAGAAAGGGAAGTCGTTGTCAGTTGTGTGAGCAGCTTCAATATAGATTACGGAAACTAGTTAGACAACAATACCCCAAAAAGTTAGGTACTAGTCCCTAGATAATAGGAAAAAACACTCCCCTAGTAAAACAACCAAAGAGTAAGAAAAGGAGCGTATGGAATAACCATCAAATATGGACAAAAAATCCTCAGAGAAAAACAAAGGAAGGAAAAAAGCCAGCCTTGTCTGAAACCCTAAAAATCCAAGGAGAAGAAGTCAAGGAAAGAGACAACAAGAGAAAACAAAAAAAAACCTCCCACTTTTTTACTTGGTTGGTACTGGGTTGATCCGTGGGATCAACTTGACTCCAAGTTATGTTGTCTGCGAACCATTAACATCTTGTCCAGGTTTTCAGAATAGCTCCAAAACCTAGCAAGAGAAAGCATAAACCCTTCATTTTCTCAAGCCATGACAATATTTGTTTACGTCGTATGGCGGAATTTAATTACTTCTGCATTTTTCCCAGAGCGTTTTGTTCTAAAGTTTTTTCCCCAAAAAATTGTCTTTCCACCCATCAATATCTTGGAGGCATGAAGGTTTAATACTTTAGTTTATTTGGCCTTTTTTAATAGTTCGAAGGTTTTATTTTGACCCAACATTAACTATAACATTGTTTTTAGTTCATTTCCTGGATGGGGTGATAGGTGGCGAACAATGAATACCACGTGGAACAGGGTTAGCATGGGATGGCGTGTGTATTTATTACGGCTCGTCTCTGGTTGAATGGGCTTTCATTTGATTGTGCCTACGCTCAGTCGCATCACCTGCTCTGGTGGTTTAATGGGTTGTCCTTCCCAACGATTATGCATTGGCTCACGCGGGATGGCTTTAATTTCACATAGGGTGGGGGTGATCTCTCATCTATTACAGATCTTGTCATATGATTTTTGGTGTACTCTAGTTAGGATTTCAACAATGCAATTATGGCAGGGGACGCATATTTCTTGCGGGCATCTTGGTCAGCCTCATGACTGCATTGTTGTGTTATCAATGGAGCTTAAGGTCGTTGGGTTTTGGTTTTGCAGCATGCCTATTCTAAGACTCAGGGGTCATTCTCGTCGTGGGCACGGTGGCCATCCTTGGGCCTGGATTGCTCAGAATTCTCCTCCCTTGTCTTTTGTCTCGAGTGAATGGGCATCGTTGGGGGACATGGATCTTTGTGTAGATTATGCAGCATCTCAAGCTGACCATAAGAAGAACAAATGGTTATGGATCTGGTGGAATGGTTCGATGATTTGGGAAATTCTCTTGGATATGGAGAAAGCTTGCTACCGCCTCTGTCTCAACCTGTTACTATGTCTCCCTCTTCAAATTTAGGTAAGCCCTCATGTTCCTGCTACTCCGAGGCCCTGCATTTGAAGTCTGAGGATAATTCGCATTTGGTTAACGTCTTATGTGATCTACACTTTGAACATTGTCGCCACATGGAAGATATCACTTACATATTGGAATTAATTGGAAAAAAAGTTTATGCTATTCTCTCTATCCTCTCTGGTCACGACACTAGTTCGCCTCAAATGCTCATTGTCGATCATGAGACAGATGTTATGCAAGATGGGGTTTCTACTCACGGATTGGAATGTCAAAATACCCAGTTCCATTCTTTTTTTGTTTTGGTCTATGTCTGTTATGTCTTAGTTTTTGTCTTGCTACATGCCATACTTCAGCGGTTGATTATGTATCAAACTACTAGTTTTGTGTTCAGGCTCAAAGGCCTTCTTTTTGTAAAATGTATAGGTTTCAATCTCTTTTGACAGTTCAGGATATCAGTCATCGGAGGGCCTTTGTCCAGGCACTCAAACTTTATTATGTACTTCCCCTTATGATATAATATAATGTCGCTCTTACTTACACAAAAAACATTGTTTTTAGTTCATCACTTTTTTATAGGTACTCACTAGACTTCGCACGTACTCACATGATATGCACAAATCTTGTAGCTACAGAAGGTCAGAATGAGAACTTATCTCCCATGATTGTCTTTTTCTTTGTATATGTATGATAGATATGTCGGAGATAGGAAGAGTAGGGCCTTTATTCTCTCAACTGATGCAGATTCGACCGATGCTCACCTCAACCTTGTTCGCAGTATAATGGTCACATATACTGCGATTATACACATGTCATGACGTTTCATTTCATGTCATGGTGTTTAGTGCCACAATCCTACACCATGTCCGGCATAAGATAACATCGTGTGTGGATCCATTGTTACCTAGCAACAACATCACGACCCCCTTGAACAACATCTCTTCCTCGATAGCCAATTTCAAGTCTCATGGATGAAATGATAAGATTCCATAAGGTTTTGGGCCTCGTCAATTGGAATTGATTTGAAGATGCCCATTCCTTTTCGCTCAACCTTGTGTAGCGGGCCGGCTTTTGGCCAAACTCCTCCAACTTCCACTTCCCCTCCATAGATGAACATTCAAAGCTGGAATAAGATGATGAGATTAGAAATCTTCTTTGTTGAAAACTCTCTACTTTCTACCAATACCTCAATCAAGAATGAATCCAAGTATTTCAACTATGCTAAATGATCTATTGAATGAATTGACCCAAACTGTTCAGTTTATGGCCGCCTTCAAACTATTGGCTTTTGATTGTCACTCTAATATTTTTGTTATTGTTAAAGAATGGAAATTAACACGTACACCTTTAAAAGTGCAATTGATAATGGAAAACGGAAACACGAATCATAATAGGAATCATGCAATACTTGGATACTCCTACCTCCATTTCATAGAGAAATAACATTATGAAATCCTCCTGCAACATCAAAATATGTTATCCTAGATGCACATATACAAATGTTTACTTCTCTTTATCACTAAAAGGCAAGCACACAACAAAGCAAAAGGTGGTTATAAAAGCAATTGGAAACAAACTTTAGTTCATGGGTTGGAGGGAACTAACCCTGCTCTTCCAGCCAATTGTGAAAGCCAAGGCCACTGCCAAGCTTTCTTTTTCATAGCAGTGCCAAAAGGTTGTCATGATGCCATTGAAAAGCTCCTCTTTGGTACTTCAGTGTTCTAAGGTAGGAAAAGTCTGAGTCCCTTCCGTAAAACGCCCAAACTGAATATGGTAAAGAGCCTGCTTGGAATGAAAACGAAGGATGAGGGTATTAGAGGACATGAGCTTTTTAGGTTATTTGCTTTTCTCAATAGTGCAACATTGAATGATTCATAATGAATGAATGGGATGCCTCTAAAATATCCAGTATCGAGTTATTCCAAAATTTTCGAGCATAGGTCGCACCAGTGTTTGCACTTAGTTTTGCAATTGGTCAATATTATTGATTTATAACTGGTTAACAGACAATCCCACCTAATTTGAATCATTGTAGCGACATTCCATCTTTGGTTCATAAAATAAGCAAGTGTGAACTCATTTAGAGACTAGTAGACGTGGTACAGATGTATAGATATACACCTGCACTTTCTATCTTTTCCAACTATATTCTAGAGAGATTATGATGTGGACAAAAGCAGGTTATGTTATAGACAAAAGCAACATTACTATGTTGCATGCATTTAAACAGAGTAAGTGGGATGGAGACCAACCATTAATTGTTTCAACAAATAAAAAAGAGGGGTTTAGCTTCTTGCCTTGGCCATGCATTCCCTCCTTGATAAGGTACAGACACACCATATCCCTAATATGAAACATATGAGTTGTGCTTTGCTGGTCATGACGCTCCTCATTGATTTTTCGACAATCTCTCCTCGGTTTGATTGATCGATCTAAACAAGCAATGATTCTTGTTATGTTGACAAACAATGAATATTCATTGAATGCATGAAGTTGTGATTCTTGTTGTGGCATGTAGAACACATGGTCAATCATCTTGTACGGCCATCAACTCTCTTTTCCAACTTTTTCGAAAATCCTCGACACTTGGCATTGGTCTAAACCTACTCACTCATATGTGGGGGTTCAAGATCTATAGGGAAAGTCGACTTCTCCAATGATAACAATGTTTTCATACTTTGTATCTCTTCAAGGATAAAAGAAACTATAAACAATTGTTGAAGATAGGTGTGTCATGGCTACCATAGACAGGGCAGGTGTGCAGACTAGACAACTAAAATGGCTATAGCATCCAAACTCTTGTGAAACCCTAAGCAAAAGAAATTTGAAATCCATATACAAGTTTGGGTTCACAAGGATATTCTCCTAGTTGTCTAGGAACTTCTAGTGTAATGATCTAATGATCATGGTACAAATATCTCTGTAGCGGCCATATACCTAATGATTTGTGTTTCATGTTGGAAAACCGTACTTGCCATTTGAACCTCCTCGCTTGCAATGTGAGGTTGTTGTTTAGGTCAATTTGAGAGCTTTGAAATGATCGCTGTGTCATGTATAGGAGAGGCCACATGTAACGAAACTCTAAACAACATGATAATGTTACCTACAACTTTCTTGTACGCAACAACAAAATAATGGTTGATGCAAATAATTATGCATTAAGATGGAAGAGTGCCACAAAAATCCAATGGTAGATTCACGGGGATGAAAAATATGTTTACCTAAACATAACGTAATCTCACAAGAACCAAATCAGCGAGTAGGTAGGAAACGAGTAAAATTATAGCTCACTCCACAGAAAATCACCCATTCTAGATCTTCGTTATTTTGCAACATTCGCGAACATGCCAGCCATGAAGAACAAACCACCTTTTTAAAGTTGTTTCACTTGATATTGTTGTTGATACACTAAACTTTCACAACCAACCTCCACTTACTGACATTTACGGTCGATCAATACCCAAGTTTCCCTCTAACTAGATGAAGGATGAATTCAAGTGGATGAGCTATCTTCTACTTGATCCTTTCACTATTGCCAATTTTAAATATGCAACGTTGAAGGCAGGGACTTGTTGCCTTGCAACTTCCCTTGTTATAATTATATATATTCAAAAAATATTACAATAATAAAATAAATTAGTATATATATGGACTTCCTCTAATTATTTCCATCTTCACAAGATGTCTTGGTTAATGGGGAGGGCTTATGGTGCTACAAAGAGGTGTGGTCTTAGGATAGTAAGTGTCTCTATGCAAGGACCATCGAGGAAGAGTGAATTGTCTGCACGGATTTGCATTAGACGATACATGTTCTCACTACTTTTTTGACTTCAAGTGCTTTGTAACCACTTTTGGTTCATGTCATGGGAACAATAAACCACACTTTGTTCTTCAACATATATGTATTTAACTAGTTTGTTAGATCTCTTCTCAACAACTTGGATCCAAGGGATTATGGGTTCAACCTCTCCATATTGTTTTCCACATTCTAGGTTTCAAAGTTGTGCATAATCTATCAAGATAATATCACATGAAATCACCCTCATATTTGCATTGAGATTAATTCAAAAATATTAGGGAGACTGGGGAAAGGATACAAAGCCACTATTTAAATCACAATAAAGAAGGAAATTGACAAGAGAGCTCATGGGGCATTTGTTTATGGACAATCTGTATGAGCATACTCAAATAGATCTCCCCAGCTTAAATGGTTTAAGTCTAGAACAAATAAGTACATAACACAAGTATCTTTCCTAGATCAATATAAATGCAAAACAAATGAAGAGATGGATTACCTCAATTGTGCAATTCCTTTCTCCTTGCTGCTCCAAGATCCGAGTCTTCAGATATTTAGCTGCAAAACCAAGCAAAGCATGTGGAAACAAACAAGTGATAAAAGCATATGGACATGAATTGATCTAGATTAATAGTTAAAGAGGAATATCCTAAATATCATTAACAAAATAACATTTATGGAAATAAATTGTATTAAATGTAATGATAAGAAGTACATAGGGATAGATGTTGCGACCAAAGCTTTGACGTCATAACCGCCTTCCAACAATCTTAGCCTCTAAGATTGAATGCCTAGCCTCTTAATGGATGAAGAGGATCACCTAGAGAAAATTCACCAGCATAAGAGTACTCTATCCTTCCTCCCTTGACAATGGAGAGGGGGTTCATATACATAGAGCTAAATGGATAAGAGAGGTCGAGGATTTAAGGGAGAGGCTTAAGGGATCATCCCACTAGGTAAGGGGATCGACTGCCACCTTTCTAGGTAAGTAGGGATAAGTCTCCACGCCATCCAAGCTTCAAGAAGTCGCTCGAATCTTCTCTTTTTCCATTTTAACCAACTGCGACGCACCTTGCACAAGGGAAACATGTGCCAAATAGTGATCAACGTACCTTGTACAAGAGTAACATGCGTCATCGACGTGCTCTGCTAAGTTGTAGAGCATGTCACCTTGAACCTGATGCACCTTGCTAGGAAGTAGGGCGCGTCAAAGTGACAACAAAAGGTTAAAGGGGAAGACAACAACTTTCTCTTTCAGTGTTTTAGCTCAGGGACTTTAGGGATCAAGGCATACAGATGACACATCAGTCATGGTGACGAGATTTTGGTGTAACAGAATGCCCCCAAAAACATGAAGCTGGAAAAATGAGGTAGGTGAAATGATTTGTAATTGGGAAAAATCGAAGTAAGGATTGTTGGTTGGAGTGACGAACAAAGATCTTTTGCAATACAATCAATTCTAAGATACATGTCTCAAACTGACTCATAACATGGCTGTCGACCAATACATTGCAGATCCATGGGGGTAAAGATCGATTGAACACAATCATGGCTACTAGACACAATCGTAGATCCATTATGAGATGATAACACATCCACGACCAATACAAAAGTGGATCTGTGTAACATGACTCAAACAATCTCCATCGCAACCTGGGTGAGATTTATGACTTAACCCAGGGTATTCAAGTTGAACCCACTATGATACGATTCTAACCATTTGATTACAATGTCTTGAAGTTGAACATGGTAGAAACGACTTGATTACCGGTCATTGATGTATACCGTTAACAAGTGTGACGGAAATCACCATTGATGTCAATGATCCCCAAGGTATCATACTACATACCACTGAATGTGAATCAATGATCTGAGGTCTAACACTCAGTGGAATCTTTCAATCAGAAGTCAATGATGTGAACTTATTATTGAAAGCGAGGTAACCTTCCATTGAGTCATGCAGGCCCAAGGTACTTGAATAGTTTCTAGGTTTAATCCTTGGATGATGTGTTGAAGTCGACAAGGATAAACTGGTCGAAGGAGGGCCATGATGTTTCCCCCATCATCGACACGAAACATGATCGAAAATGTTTTGTAGTAGATCAGACTGTAGAGCGACACTTGAGACTGAATCAGGAATGACCAACATGATAGAAGGTAGAGTGACTGCAGATATTGACTTCGACGAACTAACCTCTCTTGAACATGGGAATGGCATGACTTGGTAGCATTGACATGACGAGAATGCACCGACCCCTAATGAAACTGATGGTGGAATCATTCTTTGAATGACTCATAGGAGTGTAATGACTCATGGAATTGTTGGGACTCGAAGACAAGCAGATTACCCAAGTATTGGATGCATATGCAAACAAGTTCCATGTTCAAGAGTGACTAAGTACTGCCATAATTACAATGAAACACAAACTATTTCCTAATCCCCATCATGATCGATGAGTACCTCTTTTGTTTTTTAACGAGCTTGAGGAGGGTAACAAATGCTCGGTATAGCTCATCCTTTGGACGATTTTGATCTCATATGTTTTACGAACCCGAGATAAGGGGTTCGTCCCAAAACGGGCCCTTCAATGTCATATTTTAACGAGTCCAGAGAAGGAAAACTCGGCGTCATTTCATTTTTAGAGAGTCTAAAAACAACTAAAGAAGACTCCAAAGGGTTTTTTTCATAAAATTTAGTCTCCTCATCCGAAAAAAAGGATAAAATAACATGAGAGAGAACTCTTCCAGTCATGATTAACTGGAGTGCTCCTTTTTCGTAAATAGTCCTCCTAGTCCGAAAAAAGGGGTAAATTATCACCAGAAAGATGACCTTTCAAATACTTTTACAAGCGTGAAAGAATCAAGTTCGCTTGGCGATATTTTCATATTTAGGGAGTCTGAAAAGAGATTAAAGAGGAACTCCGAGGGGTTCCTTTTTCGTGGGAGTTTTATGTGCCTGAAAAAGAGATAAAATGTAACTCGGTGACTTATTCTCGTAGTTTCAGGAGCATAAGAAAGGACAAAAGTAAGCTCGATGCCATTAATATTTGATTTTAATGAGCGACATAATAGCATAAAAAATGCTCGATGACTTACTCACACTTGGTAAAACGTATGAAACGTCAACGATGGTTGCCAATAAAGTCAGAACACCACTTCACTTCATATGTAGACTCCAAAACTAAGTCAGAAACGATAATAAGGTGTTTAGACGTTAAGGAATTACCAAATATAGCAAAAACGATCCATAAAAGAAAAAATTACAGAGGGAATATTCCATTTTCTTTTATAAAAGTGAAATAATAAGAAATAGTTACCAATGTTTTTTTTACCAAATTGAAAATAGTAAAAACACCCATTTGGAGCCTATTTTCAAACGTCGATTACGGAGGCCACGTTCAGCTATTCTTCACCACGTCAGCGACAGGTAAGCCTAAACCCCGCTTTCTACCTTTCTAGTGGATTAGATTTATGTTTTTTGGTTAATTTTTAGGGTTTTTTGGCTTGTAAAGTAGGGGATTGTGCGCACCCTGGGCGACGCGCTTTCCCCTTGCAGGAAGTGCGTCAAGGGCTCTCTGACGCACCTCTCGCATGGAGAAAGTGCGTTACTGACGCACTGTCCGCAAAGGTGGGGCGCGTCGGCGCATATCCACATGAAAAAATAAAAAATGGGGCCAAAAGAGCTTGATCCAATGCTTGAGAAAGGTTCTAATATGCATCAATTTGATTTTCATGCAGGTTTTGACTCACACCATGGTCCAATGGAAGGAAAGAGAGCACATAATGGAAGATGCCTAAGCGACAAATGACCCAAATTCAATGAATGCATTGCAAAAATGTGGCTTGTTAAAGTTCTTTCACGTACAGGGCATGAGGGCCCAGGTACAGTTACTGGATTACCTAATCGGATTGTGGGATTCGCATCAGCAACACTTACGTGTGGTTTCCCACGTTCTTCCTTTGGATGTGGAGGATGTATATTTTCTTATAGGGTTGTCCAGGAAGGGAGCCCCGGTTTCACTATCCGATTCGAGGGGTAGTGATCAATCTACTAAGAGCTTGGTGGATCAATTTTCTACGTCGGGTACACAAATGCTTGATGGGAAAATTCCCATCAAGAATGTCAGAGATCGACCCTTGCGCATTGTACTATTCACCATAGAGCGGGTGGCGGGCGCCAGGATTGTTCATCAGGCCACCAAGGCCCATATGCTCTACGCCATCGAGTTCATGGCACCTACTGTCTTCAACTGGTGTGAGGGGCTCCTCACCAATGTCAAGGAACAACTCACCAAATGTCGTCGGGGTGAGCTGAAACAGTTTGGATACGGGTGCATCGTGGTCTTATTCTTCTTGGAACGGGTCCCATTGATGAGGCCACAGGTTGAGCTAGAGGAACTCGATCTACGAGATCCTCACATGGTCAGGTGGTCTGAAGTCATGGCTCGCCATGGAGGTGGGGGTCCTATCATCAGCTTTGGTCCCACCTTCTTCAGGTGGTTACACAGGTAGCTCCTCATGATTTAGGATTATGTGTACGCGGGTACATATTTCAGGGGAGACCCGGACTTGGCCCTTCCTGAGGGTGAGCAGTGGGGAGACCTAGGTAAGAACAAACTCTTCTTGTGTTTCTGCATTTTACAATTTTTTAAATGTTTTGGGAGTAGTATTGATGGTTCACACTTGTTTGATGCAGACGTTGGTCCATCTCGCTCGATAGGTGCTTCTCCGATCGAGCAGAGAGGAGTGGTACGGGATATAGCAGCTACTCATTAGGATGCAGCAGAGGACTTGAGCGAGTTGGAAGAGAACCTCTAGAGATTGGTATTGGACATACCCTATGTATCTATAGACGACCTACCTGGCGGCTACCAGCGTCAGACCACTGGAGTCTCGGCACCCTTTGGTCCACTACTCTGCATAGTAGTTAGGGCCATCATCTGCTATCACGAGCGTCCACGAGGATAGGTCACGTGTGATGTATATGTACTGAAAACTATAGGCTTCAGATTTTTGTAGCTACGACCTACTGAAATCCTATGTGCTTCATATTTTGTATCAGTACCACATTTTTGTACATGATGATTATATATATAAAAACACTATTTTGCGGGTTTATACATTATGTGTTTTATGATGATTGAGGATATTATGGATGTTTACTCACATACTATGAGTATTTTACATGTTGTGTCTTTATATGCATCTTTGATGGAAATGCTTACGAATGTGCAATGTACCAATCTAATATAAAATTGGCCAGGGAATCAGCAATAGTGTTCATGTCTCTTGGAATGTGCAGGTATTGAATTGACGGAAAGGACCTCTCCAAGAGACGTACTCACCGGAATGGGAGACCACTATTTGTGAATCAAGGTAGATGACAAGATGGTCTACACCCAAGGAACACGCATCGTTCAATAATCCAATTACCGCATGATACTCGGCAACATTGTTGCTCGCAAACCCTAAGCAAGTTCCCCTTGAGCTAATCAATTCGCTGGTAGGGGAATAGAGTATCCAAGCTACTGAAGTGAGGTTACAGGTGTGCCGGCTAGCGCCTTCTACGAATCGAAAACATGTTACCATTTGCACATCCAGGCAGAACATGGTGTAATCAAAATGATAAGATCCTAACACACTAAAAAATAAAGTGTCACACCAAGCAAAACACATGTCATGTACAATATATACTGTTAACACCCAAAAAGTGTTTGCTACCTCATCTACCACATTATATGGCTCATTTGTCCATTTTCCTACCATATTTCCCTTAAAATCCCAAAAAATCCCATTAAAAAGCCTCCAAAGGGCCTAAAATGCCTCCAAAAGGCCACAAAACCATCAAAATAGCCTCAAAAAGGCTAAAAAACCCCCTTTTCCTCCAAAAATAGCAAAAATCCCCTAAAAAGGGAATAAAAAATATAAAATAATGAGGAAAATGAGGAAAAAACCCTATACAGCTGCCCTAAACCATGTGTTTCCCAAAACCATGGGTCAGCACTCCACCACCAAAAAACTATAAATAGGTGATGGAGATCCCTTATTCCACATCCACAATCAAGTATACCCTTACTCTGCCAAAATCTCTCTCGAAACCCTAGTTCACCATTGAACTATTTTCACCTTGAGAGCCCCTTTTGGCCCATTCCCACCATTGGAGAAAGAGAAGGAGCACATTGGAGCTTGGAGCAACCCTCTTGGACATTGCAAGGAGCTTCATCAACCTTCACATTGAAGGTAATATTAATACAAAACCCTTGTTTACAAATTGTTGTTTCTTTTTCATGCACATGTTTTAGAGTAGTTTTTATTTCTGTTTTTAGCTTAATAATTTACATTTACTGAACTGCTACTAAGGAGTCCCTTCTCCTTAGTAGGTGCTCATTTGCACAAGCTAGGGGTAAAACCCTAGCTACAGTTTTGGCGACTCCCCTAGATTTTGAATTTCTGGTTTCTGTTTTAAATTTTTTTCCCTTTCGGCTGTCCCTTTCGGCCGCCGTACATCGCGTTTTTTTCCTCTGCAGTCGCGTCCCGACCGCATCTTTCAGGCCCTTACCTGCGACCTGACCGCGGCTCTCAGACTGTTTCCAACGCCCTGCCGGCGGATTCAAGTCTATTACCTGCGATTCGACCGCGGCTAATCAGCCTGTTTGTTGCGATCTGACTGCGCCTGTCGGCCATTTTCCCGCGTCCCGACTGCGTCTGTTAGTCCTTTTGCCGCGACCCGACTGCGTCTTTTTCCCTGTTTCCCGCGTCCCGACGGCATCTGTTGGCCCGAAAACCGCGACCTGACCGCGTATGTTTCCCTAAAACCCGCGGTCTGCCTGTTCTGATTCGCTACAGACCCGCGGTCTGATTTCTGCATTTTCCCTATTTTGAGCCCAGCCCCTTTTGCTGCAATATTTTCTGCATCTGAACAGCCCCCTGTCCTACCTGCAGCCCCACTTCCTTACAGCCTTTCTGCAACATAATTTCTGTTCCCTTTACAGAATCTTTTTAAAATTTTAGTATTTTTAATTCAGAAAATTTTGCAAGTTAAAGTTTCAATTCCAGCATTATTGATAGTTAGAAGTTTCCCCCCCTTGTGGCACTTCTATTTTGGGTTCATCACCTCATGAGCACACACTCTGTCACATAATTCAAGTGAGCCTTAAAAAGTACCTAACTCAACCAATATTCTAACCCCACTTGGGGAACACAAAATAATCTTTGTAGTTAGGTAGGGTCGGGGGGATAGGCTTCCAAAAACACCCCTCGGTCACTTACACTTGAGACATAGTTGTTGTCCAAATAGGGAACCAAAATCCCCTAGTACTTTTTGGCACGGTCACGACCAGTTTATCAGAAAGACCCCAGTCTGAAGAAGAGGCCATCCTTAAGGCCCAACAGTTCGACCTCATTTACGCCCAGTCGGGTTACCTTTATACCATTATACCTGACACCCCTCGCGGCGAGTCCTCCCAGCATGATGCGCCGGGGGCATCCCACGCTGCAGACGGTATCATTGGCCGTGTTTCTTCGCATCCCCAACCATTTTCTATTACACGTCCTTCCCCTGGCCCCGACCTTTCGCGGGCTACCTCACAGTCTGGAGCAACCAACTCGTATGCTTCCATGACACATCACCATCACCATGGACCCTCATGTCCTCCTCAGTGTTTCGATCATGCGACTCCCACTTATGCCCCCCCAGTCGCACCTCATCCTTACTACCATCAGCAGGCTGCCCCAGCTCCTGCGCCTTCACAAGCCCAACCCGCTTATTATCCGCCACAGGCAGCCCCTGCGGCAAACCCACAACCCGCTCCGCAGCCATATCAGCAACCTCCTCAAGTTGCTGCACCTGCATATCATCCCCCGCAGCCTGCTCCCGCACCTGCGCAACCTCAAAATCCCCCTGCTGCCCAAGGGCAAGTTTACGCCCAACGAAACCCGCAGCAAAACCAGAACAACCCACGTAACCAGGGCCAACTGAACCGCAGCAAAGGCCGTAATCGTGGGAACAACCAACCTGCAGACCAAGCTGGTCAACCGGCTAATCCCCCCGACAACAACAATGTGGCCCCCGCTAATCAAAACCCTGATCGCCCGCCCAAGCAGGCTAAAAACCCCAATTTGTGAACGAACCACCCTTGTTCTATTTGCGGGGTCTATGGACACTACACGCATGCTTGCCCACACTTAGAGCGAGCTCGGCAGCTCTGGGTTGACGATGCCCACCGCCAAGGGCAAGCAGCTCCTCAAGCGCCTCCTAACCCCCCTCAACCTCAGCAGCCACCTTTGGTGCTGCAAAACCCATTACCGACCCAAGGCATCGTGAACACTCAGCCGTTGGCTCCCCCTCAAACCAACGTGCAACCCCAACAGCAGATCACGTACACTGCCCCTGATCAACCCATGTTTGACTCAGGAACCCACCACTTGTTGATGATGTCATCCGCTGATGTCAACCTTCAGACCCGTCGGAACCAATATGGCTCCACCACTGAAGCACCTCCCACTGATAAACCCACCAACGCCCATCCCACAGATCAAGCATTACGTATTCCTCCACCTCCACTAGATGGCGCTCCCAAAGCCCCTCGTTTCCCACTTCGCCGTATCAACAATAACCCCAATGCGCGTGCTGCGTCAAACTACAACATTGTAGACGACCTAGCCCAATCTCCCGCAGCCATGTCTGCGTTAGAAGTCTTGAAGAACTGCCCTTCCCAGCGCAAGACTTTACTCTCCGCCATTGGGGGGATTGACCCAAATGATTCGAATTTGATGGCATTTGATTTAGACCAGTCTGAACCTCGCCTGCCTTCCACCCTAGCATTCCAAGTTTCTGTTTCCATTCGAAATCTTGTCATCCATCGATGCATCATCGATGAAGGTGCCTCCACATGCGTCATGTCTACATTCGTGTGGCAGAAGTTGGGATCCCCCACTCTCCAGCAGTCCACCACTGCATTACGCGCCTACGACGGTCGTTCAGCTCAGCCCCAAGGCCTCCTAGCCAATGTCCCCGTCCAGTTAGGTGGCAAAACTGTACTCATTGACATTGAGGTAATCAATGCTCAATTGGATTATAACCTTTTACTTGGCCGCAGCTACATGTATGCCATGCGGGCGGTTGCCTCTTCCGTTTTTCGCACCATGATGTTCCCCCATGAGGGACGTGTGGTTAAGGTTGACCGGCTCACCTACTATGATCCCAGTGCTCCCGCGACACCTGAAAATGTTCTCCCCATGGTTGAACAACCTGTTTCTCGTGCCACCACCTCGTTTGTTTCCTCTACGGGGCCTGGGGTCTACTCAGACGCGCCGATGACCTCCACCTTTCAATCCATTCCTCCCCCATCATCTACGCCCGAAGTGTCTGACTTATGTACCTTGTCCCACGATAACCAACCACCTAACAATCAACCACCCTTGTTGCCTAAACCACCATTGGTACCTAGCCACATTGGTGTTACACCTATCCATACGATCCCCTTCCTAGTCCCTCCATCGGGAGTAGTAAGCGCCCCGGTCATGGCTACCCTTAGCCTCCCTGGGTTAACTTTGGGATTACCCGTATGGTATCTTTCGCCTCCTGTTCGCCCGCCGACACCAGATGTCGTCCTCCAACTGGTGCAACCCATGGCTACTACCACTCAGCCACCTCCCGGTGTCTCTACCCCTTCGTCCTCCACGAATCCCCCTCCTACTCCCAAACCCACTGGGGGCAGAGGTCCACAACCTTACACTGCTGTACCACCTCCCAAGACAGTCAAAAACCCTCCAGTATTTCGTGCTCCTCCTAAATGCTCATTGTGCGATGAGTTGGGCCATGTAACGCACCAATGCCCACAGTTACCAGCGTTGCAGAAGCACATGCAGATGCTCGACGATGACCCCAACATCCCAACTGTCGAACTAAACCCCACTCCCAAGCCTAAAGATAAGTCCCTACGTACTAACCACCCCTGCGCCATATGCGGTATTTACGGGCATTATTCACATCATTGTCCCGATCTCCCGGATTACAGAGCGGCTCTCTATGAGATGAACAATCTGGATCTTGAGACGGCACCACCCACCATTGAGGAGATCTACCCCCGGTCTCTCCCCCTTCTGGAGAAGTTAATATCATCTATATGATCTCTTCAACCACTACCCCCTCGTCAACCGATTTGACGACGCAAACTTTTCGTATTGATGAGGAAGTTCTTGAGGCCCTGACTGCCCCGGATTATCCCTGGGATGACATGCACCACCGTTCCTACTTCATCCCAGAAGCATCTTCCTCTAGCACCGCTACCCAATTTGCGGTTGAATCCAAAGACTTCCTTCCCACTAAGGTCGACTGGTTCAAGGACCCTATTCCTGCTCCTGACGCCTTCGAGGAAGGTAACATGGCCAACATCTCACCCATCATCCAAGTTGATATCGCTGCCCCAGGACGTGCCCCTGAACTCATCACTTTAGGAGCATTCTGCAGTAAACAAGAGATTGAGGAGTACAGAAAACTCTTCCAAGAATTCCGTGATGTCTTTGCCTGGTCCTATACAGAGATGCCTGGTCTTGACCCCGCCATTATAGAGCACCACATTGACACATGGCCTGATGTACCCCCCGTTCTTCAGAAACAACGTCCCATACATCCCTCAACGTTCCCAGATCTTAAAGCTAAGATTGAGACCCCTGAACTCATCACTTTAGGAGCCTCTTGCAGCGAGCAGGAGATTGAGGACTACACACAACTCTTCCAAGAGTTCAGTGATATCTTTACCTCCCCACTCGAGCAATGTCTGCTATCCCTTGACCAAGCCGATGAAGACCGTCGTGCCACTCCCCAGAACATCGAAACTGCCAAAAACCGCTCCAAAGCCGGTTATGATAAACATGTTCACCCTCGAACTTTCCACGAAGGGGACCTTGTCCTCGCATATGACCAAGCCCACGACAAAACCGGTAAAGGGAAGTTTGAATCCATGTGGCAAGGCCCTTACATTGTACAGACCTGCCTCGGCAAGGGGGCATACATCTTAACCGACTCTGAAGGCCATCCTTTGCGCAACCCCCGTAATGGGTTGTATCTTAAGCGTTTTTACCCATAAATGACACCGCAACCTCGTTGGTCCGCATTGTACAGTTTGCTATCTTTTTTGTTTTCCACTTTTTTACCATCATCTTACATTCATCATTTCTGCATGATTACAGATGGACCATCTTCCACCTTGTTACACTGGCTTCGCTGATGGCGCAAGCCACTGGTCTCCCAACCTGGCTTCTGCAGCATGGGTCTTGTATTCCCCTTCCAACGAGATGATTCACCTTGACGGAATATGTATAGGCGCTGCTACCAATAACCAGGCGGAGTATGATGCTGTGACCGGTCTTTTGACTGCTGCCCTCCAAATGGGCATATGTCACCTTCATGTGTTCCTTGACTCCCAGCTACTTGTATCCCAGCTCAACAACTGCTACCAGATGCGTGATCCCTGCCTTTTTAGAAAATTCCTGCGCGCAAAACAACTCAGCCAACAGTTTGAATCCATCACATTCACACATGTCCCCAGATCCCAAAATAGTGTCGCAGACCAAATGGCCAACAACATCCTAAATTGGCATATCAATCAAACCATGTAACATCATACATCGTAATCCCATAGCATCTCATAAAAATATATAAAAACCCAAAAAGATTGCATTGCATCCACATTTGCATCCATGTACATACACCACATTCATAGCCATAGGGGCATCCACGTGCCTAAACACACATATATCATGTCGCATCACATAAAATACACAAGGGGTATCCACGTGCCTAACATCCTAACCTACTTGCATCCACGTGCAATGTAAACATATCACAACTCATAAAGCACATCCACGTGCGTACAAATAAAACAACATCATACAAAAAGGTGCATCCACGTGCACATATATATATATCACAAAATATACATGTTCAGTACTATACATGTCCTGAGTACCCCAGTACTCAGCTATACAAAAAATGGCTATACATCCCTAAAAGCCTCATCAGCATACATGCCGGAGCTACAAAACTCGGGGGGAGTCCCCTGCACTCCCTAATGGGAGTCGTATCCTGCATCACTGCCTGCATCGGCTGCCTCTGAGTCCTCCCCTCGCTCCTCCTCCGGCAAGTCCTCATCTCCTACGGGCTCCTGTGCCCGTGCTCGGTCCACCAAGATTGCCACCCGGATCGCGATGGATCTGAACTCCCGGGGCGCCATCATGCAATCCTGAACTACATCAGGATCGACATCCCGCCATCCCTCGTCGGTCACCCCTATCAACAACCGCGGTTTGGACCCCCTAACCCGCGGTCCACCCCACGTGGACCGTACAAATAAGCCCTGGGACCCACTACCCAACCCCCGACCCTAAAAAACATGCAGCTATGAGTTTGACGGAATACCTGTATCTCTCGGATCTGAAATCGGCCGGTCGGATCGTCCAGAAATGCCACCTAAGCTCTGGTCCACTCTGATCACAAGTCAAAGTCAAAACGTACAACTGACACATGTCATGTTGGACCCACCACTATTTATAGTCAGTTGACTTTTTCTTGTTTTGGCCATTCTGACCCCATACGGAGTCCGTTTTACGAACCGTTTCCACCACTGGAATCAGCACGACGAGACCGTCATGATGGTCACCTCGTTGCATTATTTTTACCCCGTCATTTTTTGCCCATTTTTTCAGATGCCACTAGTCGCCTCGGTTTACGTGCCACATCGGCCATTCTCCGTTTTTCACATGTTTTATATCATCGGATTCATTTTTCCGAGCTGGTGGTGATGCTTGAGATCATTTCTCGCTCTCACCCCCCGATTTTTTGGGTATTTTTCCAAAATGCCCTCGTCGCCTCGGTGTGCGTGCCCCATCGGCCATTACCCGTTTTTGACATCCTTTATATCGTCGGATTCATTTTTCCGAGCTTGTGATGATGCTTGAGACCATTTCTCGCTCTCACGTGGTACAATTTCAACATTGTGTCTCGACACCTTGCTGCCTCGGTTTGCGTGCCACATCGACCGCTATCGGATTGTTCCACATTTTTACATGAGCCATTCACTCCTGTCATACTGCCAATGTTTCGTTATTTTGCCACCATTTCATCTACCCCGCAAGGAGGCCCACCAGTGTTCCCCCCTACCCTCGTTCTTGGTCATCATTACTGATCCTTGATTGAACACTTCCTCCTTGCCTGGCCATTCCTTTTGTTCGGTATAATTTTATCCCTTTTTCGGGCCGGACAAGTCCTTTACGAAAAAGGCACTTAGGGAGTTTCCGTTAAGCTCTTTTCTGACTCCTAAAAGAATGAAAAGATCACCGAGCAATCTTGCTTCCTTTCATGCTCGTTAAAGTACCTGAAAGGGCGTCTATCTGGTATAAGTTTAACCCTTTTCCGGACCTGGTAGACTAATTACGAAAAAGGAATACTCTAGTCACACCGGCTAGAAGAGTTCTTCATTGCATCCTTTTATGCTTCTTTGGGCCTTGGAGACTAAATCTACAAAAAAGCAACCCCCTGGAGTCTTCTTACTTGCTTTCAGACTCTCTAAAATTGAAAGCAACCACGAGCATGAACTGTCCTGGGCTCGTAAAATCCACACGACAGTACCATTCCATTACTTCAGAGTCTTCTTATCGCTTTCAGACTCCTTAAAATTGAAAGCAACCACGAGCATGAACTGTCCTGGGCTCGTAAAATCCACACGACAGTATCATTTTACACACACTTCTTCTAGTTCCTTAACCCATGAAGAAGTACCCTCCCGTGCCTCCTGGCACTATGATCGATCATCTCGGCAGCACCCCCAATCAGGTCGCCTTTGTTCAGAGTATTCTGCAGTCTCCTGCCATTTTACCCCAGCTTGAGTCTCCCTCAGCCCAGTAACCTTCCCAGATCCAATACAGCTATGATCCCTTTCCCCTCAGTCAGTTTCATATGCTGCCAGATCATCCCCATTATCATACTCTGAACAAAGGAAGTTTGAGTCCACCCACTCTACTTGCCCAGTTGTCACCCCCAGTTTGTCAGTCCTGCCCTCAGTACTACCACATTTCGGTTCTTCACCTCGCGCCTCTGTCAAGGAAACATCATTGCCTTGATAGTTGCAGGTCTCCCTCTGTCGACGACAACCCCTCTATTTCAGAGGATAGGCCCAGAGGTCCCTACACCTTGGACTTATCACCATCTGTGGTAGGTGCCTACGGACCGTTCTGAGAGGAGTCATCATTGCCTCTCCGAGTGGTTGTTTCTCACATGCTCGACTTTAGCACCTTGATCGCATCGTTGAGAATTGCGTAGGGTTACATCCTTTACATTATTTGTCGAAGACCCCGGATTTCCCCCGACTCTAGCACATTGGTGAGTCACTTCGGAACACCCAGTCATATGTTCCTGTGGATGTCCGGGCTGCGTTGGCGATTGTATTCGGAAGCCATCCAGTTCTATGCTTCCTTGAGTACCCTTTTCAGTTCCAGCTCAGTGTACCATCGAGGTTATGGCCCCCAGTCATTATGATCCAGCAGCTCATCAGTTCCTCTGGTACCCCAGTCAGCAGCACTGTTGATATTCCAGTGCACCAGTTCTTCAGTTTCCACATAGTCCGCCCAGCAGTATGTCCCAGCTTTGTGTTTCCTTTTGACACATATGATGTACACAGTGGTGATCTATGTATCTTACAGGTCCCCCTTTTCGGGCCTCACAGTTCTGTTTATGTATCTTGATACGAGCATGGGTATGCCCGCCTCGTCCATATATTGAGATAATTCCTCATTCAGTTTTTGAGGTTATGTATATTTCAGGACCCCATTGTTATTATGTTATATCCTGATACGAGCATGGGAATGCCCGCCTCGTCCATATGATCAGATGATTCCTCATCCATTATTGAGGTTATGTACTTTCAGTTCTTGCAGTTGTTCGGGATCGTTGTTCCGGGCTTCAGTTTGTTTCTTCTCTTCTCTCCACATTCCAGGAAAACCATTCATGACTTATGATGTCCATCGGCCATACGATGAGCTCCTGCCTTCGCACATCAGGGGGCAATCTGTTAACACCCAAAAAGTGTTCGCTACCTCATCTACCACATTATATGGCTCATTTGTCCATTTTCCTACCATATTTCTCTTAAAATCCCAAAAAATCCCATTAAAAAGCCTCCAAAGGGCCTAAAATGCCTCCAAAAGGCCACAAAACCATCAAAATAACCTCAATAAGGCTAAAAAACCCCCTTTTCCTCAAAAAATAGCAAAAATCCCCTAAAAAGGGAATAAAAAATATAAAATAATGAGGAAAATGAGGAAAAAACCCTATACAGCTGCCCTAAACCATGTGTTTCCCAAAACCATGGGTCAGCACTCCACCACCAAAAAACTATAAATAGGTGATGGAGATCCCTTATTCCACATCCACAATCAAGTATACCCTTACTCTGCCAAAATCTCTCTCGAAACCCTAGTTCACCATTGAACTACTTTCACCCTGAGAGCCCCTTTTGGCCCATTCCCACCATTGGAGAAAGAGAAGGAGCACATTGGAGCTTGGAGCAACCCTCTTGGACATTGCAAGGAGCTTCATCAACCTTCACATTGAAGGTAATATTAATACAAAACCCTTGTTTACAAATTGTTGTTTCTTTTTCATGCACATGTTTTAGAGTAGTTTTTATTTCTGTTTTTAGCTTAATAATTTATATTTACTGAACTGCTACTAAGGAGTCCCTTCTCTTTAGTAGGTGCTCATTTGCACAAGCTAGGGGTAAAACCCTAGCTACATATACAAAGTACTAATGCGTAAATAACTTGGGCATAGTACCGCTTTAGGTAGATCCCATTGCGAGACTCCCCTAAAGATATTTTGTTGTAGTCCTCAAGTTCATATGCTCCTTTTTCCAACACATGCTTAACCACATATGAACCATGCCACATGGACTCAAGTTTGCATGCCCCTAGTTTATCATGTTTTTGGTCTTAAGTGAGGACCAAATCTCCCTCATTGAATATACGAGGTTTGACTGACTTGTCATACTGGGCTTTGATGTGCTTCTTATGAGCTTCGTTAGCCAGAGCTGCATTGCGGCGGGTTTCGTCGAATTTTTCCAAGTATAGAAAACGTTCTTCCTCGACGGCGGTGTTGGGTAAGAGTTCAACAACGAGTTTCAATGACAGAATCTCGCATTCTATAGGTAGTACTTCCTTTAGTCCGTAGACCAATTGAAAAGGTGTGAAGCCAGTGGCAGTTTTGACAGAAGTCTTGTATGCCCATAGGGCTGAAAAAACATGGTATGCCAGTTGAACTTATGTGTCCCTACCATATGCCGAATCATGGTTTTCAAGACCTTGTTAATGGCCTCTACTTGTCCATTCGATTGAGGGTAGTAAGGAGTTGAGTTCTCATGTCGAAAACCCAACCTAACGCTTAGTTCATCCACCATCTTGTTCTGGAAATGTGATCCATGGTCAATGACGATGGCTTTAGGGACTCTGAATCGCACAATGATGTGATTGAACATAAAGAGTGTGACAGTTGCGTCATCTTCTTTGTACGTAGGCATGTAAGAACGTGGTACATGGGGTTAGAGTCGGCGATGATGGTGGTAGTGCAGAGGAGGATGTAATGACGGAACTTATGGACAATGATGACTGCTGCGAGAGCTAGATTCTCGACATGTGAATACTGGGTTTCAGAGTCAATGAAACCCTTACTGAGGTAGTATATCACGTGCTCCTGGGCATTACTATCTTCCTGAACCAAAACCATAGCGATGGTGGTAGTGGAAGCAACAAGATAAAGGATGTAATCCTTGGTGTAATTGGGCAGTTATAACACAGGTGCATGGGTGATAGCATGTTTCAGGTTGTCGAAGGATTGTTGAGCATAATCATCCCAAATGAATGGGACGTCCTTCTTGAGAAACCACATGTATCCATGTGTCTTTTCAACGAAATTACACATGAAACACCTTAAGTAGTTTGCCTTCCCCCACAAACTTTGAAGCTCTGGAATATCTGTCGGGGGTGGTAGAGAAACAATGGCTTCCACCTTGAGGGGATCGATGTAGATCCCATATTTTGAAATGATGAAGCCTAACAATCATCCGGACTCGACACAAAAGATGCACTTGTGAGGATTGAGACGGATATTGTACCGTAGACATCTGAGGAATACAGTCGGAAGATGATCAATGTGGAAATCTCGATGATTCGAATGAGCAGGGAGATCGTCTAAGTAGGGTTCCACGTAGTCCTTCACGTCGTGGAAAGCATATGACATAACCATTGGAATGTAGCACCAACATTCTTAAGGCCAAAAGGGAGTTTGCGATATGCGAACGTACCCCATGGGAAGATGAAAGTTGTCTTGTGTTGATCGACAGGGTGGATCTCTATCTAATTATAGCCAAAAAATCCAGCCATGAATGTGAATATAATGCTTCCAGCATAGTTGTCGATGATTTGGTCAATGAATGGGGTAGGGTAATTGTCCCTGGGACAAGCCTTATTCAAATCCCTGTAATCGATACAAACCCTAATGGTGCCCTGTTTTTTAGTAACGAGGACGACATTAGAGACCCAATCTGTTAAGGGAACAGGATAAATGAACCCGGCCTTCAAGAGATTTTCTATTTTTGACTTAATAGCCACAATTTTCCTAGGGTGCACGGGGCAGAGTTTTTGCCGTACAGGTTTTGCATCGGGATATGTTTGAATCTCGTGCATAACAATAGCAGGATCGATCCCGGGAATTTCCTCATAGCTCCATGCAAAGACGTCGCAAAATTGTTTAAACAAGGTCATAAAAGTGGTGACTTCTTCCGGAGAACAAGTTTCGCCTAGATGAATTTGTTCCACGACTCCAGGTTTTACCGAGATGTTGATCGGAAAGGTAGGCATGATGTTAGCCAGGTTTCCTCCGGTTACCGTATCCACAGTCAGGATAGGAGATTGAGGGTGAGGAAAGACATCCGATGAAACAATTATTTCGATTGCGTTCTTTGCGAAATCTAATGGCGGAAGGAAAGACGATTGATGGTGGAGGTATTTCCATGGTGGTTCATCTACGCTCATAATCTCCATGATTGACTTTCCATAATGGAAAGTTTGGACTAGAGGATTAGGTAGGGATGAGATCCGTTGTAATGGTAGAGAATGAGAGGTAGATGCCACGACAAAGTGGACATCTAGTAAATTAAATGTTGATTGGATGGCCTCGTAAATAGATTCTGCAGGGATGAGAGGCATCACATCTCCAATCGTATCCAAATGATCTGGATAAGGCACAATCCATTGGTCCATTGAGTAATGAGAGGACGAAATCATGTTCACCATGGAAACATGGGTGGAGGGATCCGATGTTGGAAGTACTCCCATGAGGGATGAATCTTTAAGGAGTCCTACCCCCACACTGTCATATATCTGCGTCGAGTGTCCTAAAAGAGGGACATTGTCTGCGGGATGAGTAGTGGTGTCAGGTGTACATAAATCTAATTGGTCGATAGTGACGATCTTCCCTTGGTGGGGAAATTGCACTATGCGGAAGACGGATGGTGAAACCATGGTCATGGCATAGAACCAGTTTCAAACAAGTAGTAGGTTGAAATCCAAAGGGGCATCGACGACTTCCACATTAATGGAAATTATCTTGCAGCCCAACTCAACGGTCAAAGATTGTAACAGCCAGTGAGGTTGAAAGCCACGTCCATCAAAGGCTTTCAAAGTGGTGGGGGAATGGTTCAACTCAGGAGAGCCGATGGATCGCCAACAGGATAACGACATAATTGAGGTAGAGGTTCCTTCGTCTAAGACAGTACGATGGATGCTTTTCCCAATAACGTTAGTGACGATTTGGAACACAAGTTGGTGGGAAAGCCTCGAATTGAAATACTCTAACTTGAACATGATGGTGTTGGAGGAATCTGGGTCTACATATCCAATCACGGATAACATGGTCTTATGCTGAATGGGACAGTTTTGTAAAACTTCTAGCGTCGACATAGCACAAGGGGCTTGCGCTAAATCCTCTACTATATTATAGTTTTGAGCTGCCCGAGCATTGGGATTGAAAATGACTTTTCGAATCGTGCTCTTAGGTGGACGCAATACTGAATCTGGTAAAGGTTTATCTATGACAAGAGGACCTTGAGGTGAAGGAATGCTAGATGTATATGCGGGGAATTTTTCAGGATTACCCCCGTCAGATTCCTTTGTAAAAGGAGAGTCATATGATCATGATCGAGTATTTAAGTTGTCTATTTCGCTCTGCATCATGAGAACATGAGCGGTGGACGTTTCTCCTTGAGAAGGATATTGTTGTGCAATCATCTGTTGTTGCTGTGTGGGGAAGGGATCAATTAAGAATGCGGGTGTGGGGTTCCCTTTAAGGAACTTTTGCACTTCTTCCTGATGTGAGAATTCTTTAGTGAAGTGGTCATCACCGCACATTAAACAAGGATATTTTACCTTCCTCTTTTGTTTGTTGTCTTCAGGATTGTGTCTAGGATCTTGCCAGTTAGAAGACTTTTAAGATTTACCTTTGTTCTTCTTTTTACCAATGGATTTTTGAGGTGAAGCAGATTGAACTGAATTCACTTCTTCAGTGGAAGCAGGGTTGGGTGATTGTTTGGTGTGATGTCCAGCCTGTGTGGTGGGTGGGGTCGAGCTATTATAGCTTTGTGATCCACAGAATTGTGTAGCAGGCTGGGTGTGAAGGGAACCAATGATGCCATCAGCATGAGGTCCCGTAGGTGGTTTTGATGGATCATACATAGGGTGGGGGGCATCAGGAACGATATCGTATAAGGTGTCAGATTGAGCATAGACAAGGTCTAAATACTGAGCACAAGATATAGCTTGTTCTTTCGTAATGACCACACCCATAACTACGTATTTAGCTATGATAAGAAGTAGTGAATCCGTGAACCAATCTGCAAGGAGTTGGTCCGCAATGGGAGCTTTAATCAGACGTCATCTCCTCCTCCATTCATGAATATGATGAGAAATGTGAGTGGCAGTAGTTTGACGGAGAGAAGTCAAAAGATATATACCGCTTTCGTTGCGGATCGGTAGCGGAAAGTGAGTAAAAAATGACATAGCCAAAGAGTGAAAGTCATGAAAGGAATGTGGTGGCAACTCAATGTACCACTTTGCTGCAGTACTAGTAAGCGTTCTTTAGAATAACCTCAAACAGATGGAATCATCCATTAAGGAATTGGATGAACACCACAAATGATGAGTAATAACGTGGTTCTTAGGGTCCTCACTGGGTATGCCGTCAAACTTCAGGATATCTGATGGTAACTTCACAGGAATCGCAGGCCAATTTGTGCCATGATAGATGGGATCGTTAGTCAACCGAGACAAGTCTGGCAGATCAAGTGTAGCCATAAGTGGTAATTGTTGGTTCAGTTGTGGATACTGGTAATACTGATAAGTCATCGATGTACAAGTAGGACCATGGATCGAGTGCTTGTAAGGTTCTCTTGTAGGAAATTGGCCAGAAGGGGGTGGGCCTCCTAGGTTGGGAGGTGGACCTAAAGGGGGTCCTCCTCCGCTAGAATAAGGTGGTCCTCCACTGGAAGGTGGGGTCCGCCTCCTCCAGAATAAGGTGTTCCTCCACAAGAAGGTGGGGGTCCTCCTCCTCCAAAATAAGGTGGTCCTCTGCCAAAAGGTGGGGGTCCTCCTCCTCCAAAATAAGGTGGTCCTCCGCCATAAGGAGGGGGTCCTCCTCCTCTAGAATAATGTGGGCCTCTGCTAGAATGCGGGGGTCCTCCTCCTCCAGAATAAGGTGGCGGTGGTGGTGGTGGACCGGATGGTGGGGGAGGTGATGGGATAGCTGGTGGAGGTGGTGGGGGTGGTCCACCAGCTAGAGGTATAGTCGGTGGAACATTATGGTTACCCCATGGGGTGTTCGCGTTTTCAGGATAGGGTAATCCGGGAAAAAGGTTTCCTGGGTAGTTTTGTCCTATAACACTATTATGATGACCCATATAGTTATGCCCCCATGGGGGTTGAGTCCAAATAGATGCCCCCCCCCCACCCCCCGTGTGATGTGTCCACGTAGGTTGTCCCATGGTTGGGAGAGAACTGCCAACCATGCTATAGTTAAAATGTGAAGTATGTCCTCCACTCACATTATGTCTGCTAATTGGGTGATGTCTCCCAAGTTAAAATTGTCCACTTACTAGAGTGTGCCTAGTAACTGAATGTTGACCACTAATGGTAGGTTGACTCGTAACTAATGATTAACTACTAATGAAGGGATTACCTCCACTTAACTGTAGACTAGCAAGTATATAATAACCTCCCATCGAATTTTGAGGTGGGGGTGGTGGAGGTAATGTTCCAGTAACATAGTTAATAGTGGTTGAAGGTTTCCCTTGAGAGGTTGGGGTCAAATAAGGTGTTGAACTGGTCGCTTGACTTTGAGGTGTACTCGTCAAGAATGATGGTTGACATGGTTCATAAGTGGTCAATGTAGGTGTAGATGTTCCTCGTGAAGAAAATGATAAAGAATGGATAGGGGAATGTTGTTTAATATGTGACACTTTTGGATTAGGCCTAGGTGGGAAACTCTGTTGTCTAAGTTCGTTACTGAACGTTTGTAAACGATCGATAGTCTCATAAACAGGTTGAAGAAATACGTCATTGGGGATCCATGGAGGAAGCCTATGAAATGGATTTTCCACCATTGGAAGTGACTCAAAATCGAAAACATGATGTCCTAAAGAAGTGTCCCAAAATGATGCAATTGGACCAAAGGCTGTTGATACCATGTCATCCTAGGGTTGACTGAAAATCCAGTCTGTAGCTCTAGGATGTCCTTCCATCTAATGATGAAAAGATGTGTCGTATGAAGCAGGTTGTGTTACAATCACAGGACCCATAGGATCAGTGATAGGTGGATTTGTGGGAGGTGAATAGTTCATTCCCGACTCCATGGTAGAAGTGTCTTCTTTATGCGACACAAATGTGGTAGGTTGATCCATATTTGCGCTTGAGTTCTCCTCCTGATTAAGGGGATATTTAGGTGGCAAGTTTAAAATCCCGCGGGATCTTCTTAAAGGTTGATCAACTAGAATGACTGAACCAAAATTTCTCCTACGAGTTTTATATACAAAATGAAAAATACACTCCAAAATCCACACAAGCTAAAGCCGCAAGTAAACTTATGTGGTAGGTGTGGATTCAATGGTTTGGAACCTCACGGGATTATCAAGGTGGTGCAACTCGCGATATACCACAGGGTCCAATAGTTATAGTCGGCCCAATATTTCAGAGCACTAACCAGGGAGGAGTAGAACCGTACCCCTGACCATATAACCCGAATACCTGATAGCACGTGCGTAGTAGCTCCCCGAGTGCTGTTCTCGGTGCATTTCCACGCCAAGACGGCCAATAGGTTAACTGGGATGGTTACAAGAATCCTAGTAGGGTCTCTCGATATACGCAAGGTATGTGGGAGCTCAAATCTGTAGTGGTGTTGTCTAATGCACAACCGCATGACATGAGCCTTCCGATATACTATGAAGTACCTTTCTAGATACCCAAGGGTATGTGAAAGGCCATTCGATATATCGATTGGTACATGGAAGAACTACAAGCCCTCGGGATGTAGTGCAGGCAAATAATGACAGCTGCCACGCTTAAAGATGCTGGAACATGTCTCTAACTTAACACACAAGTTTCTATACAGTTTTAACCTAGTGCTACCGTTAAATTTTATCTTGACGGTTAGGTGAATGCATGAGGTGTAGACAGGAATTTAAAAAGATGCAAATCTTAACTACATGCAAATGCAAATCTTTTCTTTTTATTTTCAATGAAAACTAAGGTAAGGAGAATTTTTTTCGTTTTCGACAATGAAATGAACAAGTACCTCTAAAATTTCAAAATCAACCAAAAGAATCAAAAGCACGCTTTCATTAATCCAACAAAAATGAATAACACACCAAATCTAAATGTTTTTTCTTTTTCTCTTTTCAAGTTAAACGAATCTATGAAAAAGTGAAAAGAATAATTTCCTTTTGAATGCAATAACTCCTAATTTTCCAAAATAATGATAAAAAAGTGGAAGAAAATAAAAAATGCAAGAATCTTCACTATCTTTGGAACGCTTTGCAAAAGTTCAAATGTACTTGGAATTTTCAAGGAAATGATAAATAACTTTTTCAAACCCAAGAAAATGCAAGGTAATGATAATCCTTTAAAATTTTCAAAGATCTTTTTAACACTTGTTCCAAAATATAAAAATTCTCTACAACAATTTCAAGAAGCAAGCTCGAAATGAAGATAATGAACAATTTTGATTTCCTACTCAAATGCACTCAATAGATCTGAGAATGATGCCACTTTCCAGACCTACTATTCAGAAAAATCAGAGAATACACTACTACAAAACTTGATTAATTGGAAATTCTCAAAGAAAACTAATCACCCAAAATGTCAAAAACACACAAAATCGAATGTGGGATGGCTTAGAAGTCAGATCGAACAGATCAGATGGTTTGATAAGGAGTCAAAAGACTGAGTGTGCTCACGGGGGATTGAAATTTTCCACAACAAGTGATGCACTTGCTTGACTAGCCAGGACTCAAATCAATAATCAAACTTAAAAAATAAGCCAAGGATGAAGTATGTTGGGTCTAGGAGGTTCTGTAGCAGTCAATGAAAAACACATAGAACTCAAAAACTAAACCAAAAACCAAACTTTGAGAATTATTAACACTGAGTGAAAAGTACTGAAGGGCGACGCGCCCTGCAAAGGTGCACCAGAGCGTTGGGAGACCCAACAACGCGCTCTGCACATTGGGTAACCGCGTCAGCGACGCAGGATGCAAATTGACAGAAAGTGTCAGCGACGCAGGCTGCAAACTGGCTAAGTGCGTCAGAAACATAGTTACAAGGGTGATGAATGGCCCAAGTGAGTTGGGCGAGGTCTAAGCAACAAAAAATAAAAATTCTCCAATAATAAAAAGGTACAAGGCCCAATAAAGATGCTAAACAGAGTCCGGATAGCCCAGAAACTCTCTGATGGTCAGATCCAAAGAGAAAAAGCAACTTTGAGGCTAGAGGCTAATTGGAAAGAAATTAATGAAACCAAAATGAAATGAAATAAAAACTTGGACTACGATCCCCAGTGTGGTCGCCAAATTTGTTTACAGATAACTTGTATGAGCAGACTCAAATAAATCTCCCTAGCTTAAATGGTTTAAGTCTAGAACAAATAAGTACATAACACGAGTATCTTTCCTAGATCAGTAGAAATGCAAATCAAATGAAGAGATGGCTTACCTCAATTGTGCAATTCCTTTCTCCTTGCTGCTCCAAGCTCCGAGTCTTCATATCTTTAGCTACAAAACCAAGCAAAGAATGTGGAAACAAACAAGTGATAAAAGCATATGGACATGAATTGATGTAGATTAACAGTCAAAGAGGAAAATCCTAAATATCATTAACACAATAACATTTATGGAAATAAATTGTATTAAATGTAATGATAAGAATTACATAGGGAGAGATGTTATGACCAAAGCTTTAACGTCATAACCGCCTTCTAGCAATCCTAGCCTCCAATATTGAACGCATATCCTCTTAATGGATGAAGAGAATCACCTAGAGAAAATTCACCAGCATAAGAGTACTCTATCCTTCCTCCCTTGACAATGGAGAGGGGGTTCATATATATAGAGATAAAGGGATAAGAGAGGTTGAGGATTTAAGGGAGAGGCTTAAGGGATCATCCCACTACGTAAGGGGATCGATTGCCAACTTTCCAAGTAAGTAGGGATAAGTATCCACGCCATCCAAGCTTCGAGAAGTCGCTCTAAGCTTCTCTTTTTCCATTTTAACCAAAGGCGACGCACCTTGCACAAGGGAAACATGTGCCAAATAGTGATCAATGCACCTTGTATAAGAGCCGCATGCGTCACCGACGTGCTCGGCTAAGCTGCAGATCACATCACCTTGAACCCGACGCACCTTTCTAGGCAGCAGGGCACGTTGGAGTGACAACAAAAGGTTAAAGGAGAAGACAACAACTTTCTCTTTCAGTGTTTTAGCTCAGGGATTTTAGGGATCAGGGCATACTGATGACACATTGGTCATGGTGACGAGATTTTGGTGTAACAACAATTTGATTATAGATACAAGTTTTTGCGTCTCTATTTTTATTGACCTTGGATATTTGTTCTCACATCTTTTTTTCCTCATACATTGCTTTCTAACTGCTTTTGGTTCATGTCACGAGAGCAATAAACCAACCTTTGTTCCTCAACATATACTTATCTAAATAGCTCATGACATCTCTTCTCAACAACTTGAAGTTGAGGGTTTATAGACAACTCTTTCTATCGAGATTTTTCTTCACAACCCGGGGTTCAGAGTTTCACATAATCTATCAAGACAATTTTGCACAAAATCACCCTCATATTTGCACTAAGTTTAGGTAAAAAATACCAAGGGGAATGGGGAAAGGATACAAAGACACTATTAAAATCACAATAGAGAAGGAAAATGCCCGAGAGGGCTCACAGGGCAAGTTGATCAGAAATACAGTTTTTTGAGTTTCTATTTTTATTGATGTGTTTACAATATCATGTCCTCTAACCCTAGTGTGAATGAATGCATCTTAACTGGGTGGAAATATTTACTCAGGATTAGAGCAAATATGATTGTTGTTGTACAGATCTTTGAGCATAGGCTTAAGTGCTATTGGGAGAGATGAAAATCCATAAGATAATATGCTTCTACAAATTAAAATCTTTACGATCTAAGAAAGTAAGAATGCACAATGATCTAAGAATACACAAGATGTGAGAACCTAAAAATGCATAGAGATTTGAGAACCTGAGATTGATTGGGATATTTTTCGGTCGTAATGGCACTAGTGTTACTATAGGTCAAGATTATTGTTTGCATATAGTGAGTGTCACCTTGTTGATCATAGTAAAACCTAAGTCATGGACCATGGTTTAGACTTGGTGGATTATGGTAAGTCAGAGACGCCAAGCCTACATTCAATGTTTAGGTCAAGGGAGGAGCCTATGGAGATTTGGCACGATGCATGAACATTTACTGAAGATAATTCTTGAATCTTAATTTTGTTTGGAGAAGGACTATTTATCCTAGATGGCACTTGTTAGTTGGAGGAGGGGGTTCTTCCTAGTCAAGAAGGGTTGAGTCCCATTTTAGCTGCTTTCGTAGAGACTTTATGTCATTGAATTTCACCAAATCTAGTTGGTTTGGATGGACATTTTTCAAATGTGCTGGATGCTTCCACAAATCAATTGGAACCTTTGTCCTAACCTGATATTGCTCCTTCTAACTCATATTGTAATATGACAACTAAGGTTCCCCTTACGAGAAGTTTTGCAAATGTACACACTCTAAGTTGGAGATGATTAAAATATTATTGGGTTGTGATGTCAGGATGGAGAAGGTCAAAGGGTTGATGAAACAAGCATTGGTAGGAAAAATTCACGGGAAAATATGTAAAGGAAAACTCATTATGAAGTTGGTTGGAAGTTGGGTGGGTGAAGTTGTTAGGATATTCTCCTACTTTTCATATGTTGGCTAAGGGTTGGATTTGTTTTGAACTCCGGACCTAACAACACATCAATAAAAAAATTTCCCATTATCGATTGTGGAGACCTTCAAGTCTCATTCTGAAGCAATGGCTTTCGAGCTTTGATCCACAAAGAGAGAAATTGGTAATTCAACATATACAAGTCATATTGCCTAGATTTCTAGTGGAGTTGTGGAATGATGAAACCTTGTCCACTATGGAAAATACTATTGGAAAATTCATGGCTACCGAGGAGAATCTCTGGTATATTTCAAACAAAAGAATAAAAAAGGTTTTAGTTGAATTTGGCATAAGGGATGGCCTCTCAACATAAATGGATATCAATTGGGGAGAGAGGTTGTTCAACCAAAGGTTAGACTATTGGAAAATGACATTCAAGTTCTTGGCATGTCATGAGATAGGGCGCTTTGGAGGGAATGTAAAACTCTGAGTTATTGTTGGCAGTTTAGGAATAAAGCATTGTTTTTAAAATATCATGTTATGAATTCACCACTCTTTAGTAGTGAGGAGGATAGTTTAGGACCGTCGAATAGAACCTTACCTCATACAAGCTCAAAGGATAGGAAAAAGCGATCCCCAACACAAGGTCCTTCCAAAAGGGTTCCTCTTTTTCCAAGCTACAAAGGGTCGTCATCCCAACTACGAGGTATGTTGGAATCAATGATTTCCCCCTGCATGTTTTAGATGTCCCTGGTTCTCTCCCTTGCTTTGGGATTTGGATAGTTTTGAGGAACATAAAAATCCGTACCCTAACCTGTGAGTTTATTAGGATGTTAGCATGATAGAGAGCTCCCTATGTAATTCCTCTAAGTTTGTTGATACCTTTAACAATGGGAATGATTCCCTAAGTTTAGCGAAGGAGAGAGTAAACACCAGTCAAGTTACCGGAAATTCAATCTATGGAAAAACCCCTTTAACCTCCAGTTACAAGTTTCAATCACTTAAGGTAAAAAAAGTGGAAGATAATGAGAAATTTGAAGATGGTCTTGCCGAGATAGTAGAGAATCCTACCACAATTGGACAAAAATCACACATCTCTAAAGCAAAATCCAAGGCTTCAAAGGAGGTTCTAGAAGGAAAACAACAAATATTAATGGGGTGTTTAGAGAAAATATCCTATGGAAGAAGGTTACCTAATGTTGATACTCTCCTTAAACATGATAAGGGTTGGAGGTTCCCTAAAGAAGCAATCCCTATGAAGATTGTTCAGTGAAAACTTGAAGTAGTGTTGTTACAATAAACCATGTGTGTTGGCTCTAAGGCAATTGTAGTCGTTTCTTCTCCGATTAAAGGATTGGAAATTATGTGATGTTGATGTCGAGGGGATGTCTAGAGTGCTAGTTACAAGTTGGAATGCCAATTTTGATGTGTTTGAAACACATTTTATTTATTCGAGTATCATACTCCAAGGTAGATCATGGAGCGCCTTATGGAAAGTTTTCAAAGTTGTTAATACCTATGGTCCCTATGTAGATAGGAAACCATTATAGATTTTGATAAATGATCAATGTATTTTGGAAGGAGAAATGATCATAGTTGGGGGAGACCGAAATTTGACTCTAAACTCTGGAAAAGTGCAAGGTTAAGTGGCCAAAACAAACCCACTAGTTGATTACTTTTCTCTTATATTTGAAGATTTAGATTTGGTAGATGTTGAGCCTGTGAAGCCAGTGTCCACTTGGAGAAATTCTAGGAGAGGAATAGTTGGCGTTTTAGAAAGGATTGATAGGTTCCTTGTGGCTGGGAAAATCCTATAAGAAGTTTTCAGATATAAGTCTTGGGTTGGAAAATCGAATCACTGCTCTCTTTTGTTATAATCAGAAGAAGAGGATCGAAATCTCTCCTCGCCATTCAAGTTTAAGCATAATTGGTTATGTGAAGAAGACTTTAGATTATTAGTAGTCAACATTTGGAGGTCGCTTGATGTATTTAATTTGGAGAATCAACCATGCAATAATTTGTTAGTAATTTAAAGCAAACCAAGAGGTTAGCAATATATTGGGCTATGGTGAAAAAATAGAAAGAGCAAGAAGAATTAAAGGAATTTGAAGAAGGCATCATCAATTTATTAATCTCAAATGTTTTGGGTGTCTTCTATGATGAAGAACACCTTGCCCTAAAATATCTTGAATAAAAGAAAAAAATGTTGTTGGATAAAGAAGAAAGTGAATGGAGGCTCAAGAGTAGGGCCATTTGGTTGGCTAAAGGGGATAACAATGCAAATATTTTTCACGATTATGCAAATGATTGAAAAAGTGTCAATTCTATTTCGGAGATTGGACCTTATGATGGCTCCGGTGCAAAAACTGTCAAGGATGTAGGTGTAGGTAAGAGTCACTTTCAAAATATTTTCAAAGATCATGGTAATATTAATATTGAGGACTTAATGAAAGTTGTGGGACTATTCCTTAGGTTTTTTTAATTAAAGGATGAATGAAACTTTAGAAGTAGTTGTTACAAAGGAAGAGATTAATATTGTTTTACAATCCCTCAAGAAAGCTAAGAGTTTAGAACCTATATTTATACTTAGGATTGTATGACTTACTTGAAGAGTATATTCTAAGAGTGGTTGAAGAATCCAAGATGTCACAAAGAGTACATAGTGCTTTAAACCTGACATTTATAACACTTATCCCAGAGAAGAGTGTCCCTTATTCGTTTGAATACTCTAAACCTATTTCTATTTATAACCTCATTTAAAAAACAATAACTAAAGTAACAACTAGTAGAATGAAAGGGATGTTGTCAAGTTTTATTTCTAAATAACTTTTTGGTTTTCTTTATAATAGGTAGATTCACGTTTGCATTCAATATTACACAAATTGGAAACAATGGTTCTAAAGATAGATTTGGTAGAATTTTTTGACAAGATCAATTTGTTGTACAACAGATTAGTGCTTATGCAAATAGGCTTGAACCTGCAAATTATTAATTGGATTTGGGTTGTGGGTCCTCGGCCTCTCATGTTGCTCTAACCAAGGTTCACCCTCGATTTTTTTTCAACACATCAATAGGTATTAGGTAAGGATGCCCTTTAATACCTCTTTTCTTGTTGAGTAGATTGACCAAAGAATCTAAGAGAGAAGGATCCATTAGGGACATAAGAGCAACATGTATTGTGTTCACTACCCACTTGTTATTTGTTGATGACATATTGATTTTTGAGAATGGAACTTTAAGGGAATTGAAGCATTATAAGAAACCCTTGGAAATTCATTATTGAGCTACTGGCATGGAAGTGAACATCTATAAATCTTACATGCTCTTAATGGGCTAGAATTAGACTCAGAAAGGTAGATTGAACAAGTTTTTTCATTGTCATCAACTCCACTAGATCAAGGAGTAAAATACATGCGCTTCAATTTAAAACCAAACGATTAGAGAGTTACAAAATGGTTATGGTTATACAAGAAAATAGAAGCAAGGATTTCCTATTGGTGTTATAGGTTGTTGTCCCAAGATAACAATTTGGCATTCGTTAAAGTAGTACTCGAAAGTATTCTTATATATTGGTTTTCTATTGCCTACACCCCCAAAAGGTATTTTTGAAAATATAAGGAAAAAAGTGATTTATATTTCTTTGGTTTGGGAAGAGGGAATAAAGAACATTCCTCTTGTAAAATAGACGAAATTAGCTAGGACAAAAGAAACCAATGGGTGGGGACTAAAGAACATTTATATCTTCAATCAGGATCTGGTGGCAAAAATTTTATGGAGAATTTTATTTAATGAAGGTCTATAGGCTAAAGTTCTCGATACCAAATATCTGAGAGAGGATTTAATGGAATATTGGACCAAGAAAGAAAGAAAACCCTTCAAGGGAGCTTCTATAGGATGGAAATGGCAAGTTAAGACTTTTCCAATCATTGACAAGTGGGTGCCTTGGAAGATTGGTAGAGGAGACAAATTAAAACTAGGAGAAGATCCTTGGATTAGATGTATGGTAACTATAGGCTTTCCCCGAGTTTGGTTGTGAGGTTGCATGCACAAGGGTTGACCACACTCATAAATGTAGCCACTCAAGGAATTCATGGTGGATAGATACAAGGTTGAAAAATCTCCATGGACTTGTAACTACATGGAATTGAAAGTTGAATAGTCGCTTGTATGCTTTGCCAAAACATAATGCTATAATATTAAATGAATCTTAAGATGAGTTAATGTGGTATAAAACAAAGCATTATTATGCCTAATTGCAAAAGTCTAGGTTATCAATCAAGATAAAAGAATTCGACGAGGAGGAAAATATATGGTGGTGAAGTTTGTTTTGGAACATTGAAAGTCCTTTGAAAATGAGATTATGTATTTGGTTAGCTCTATCCAATAAGATTCTAACATGGGATAATGGTGGAAAAGAAAATGGAATAGTCCAAGTAGGTGTGTATTATGTAAGGGTGACAATGAGATTATTGACCATATTTTTGTCACTTACCCTTCTCAAGCTTTGTTTGGAAAGAGATGCTTAAGCCATTCATAGCTTGGGACCAAAATAGATAACTCGATTAAAGACATTATAGCCAAAATCCATTGAGAAACGCCTTTTTATGTGATATGGGGACAGTCTATGGTTAGCTACAAACAAGATGGCCTTTGAAAGGAAAGATTTGGCAATTGGTCGGCTAACACATAGCATTAAATTATCTTATCAAGAATGTTGGGAGGAGTCGAATCAACAGATAACCAACCATGGACTTCTCATTTCATCAAGGTTTCTTTAATAGGGAATGCCAAGGTAGTCAATGTGTCTATGGACTTGGGGCCATTCCCTATATTAACAAACACCATCACTTTTTGTTGAAACATGATGTGGGTTTGGGAACAAACAACATAGAAATTTTTTATGCATTGTAGGTTCTAGAAAACTGTTGAAAATAAAGGAATTAAAAGCATTCAAATTAAGGGAGATTGAAAAATGCTTATGAATCAAGCTAATGGCAAGTTCTAGATCTTTAATTTGGCTCTAAGACCTATTATGATTAGAGTTACAGAGGTAAGAAGTCATTATGATTTAATCCCTTTTACTCATATCTACAGGTTCTATAATTCAAGAGCAAATTCACTCTCTAAGGATGCCCTCACTTTGGTTATTCTATAATGCAAGAATTCAAGGAGGATGTATTATCCTTTAAATTTTCCATTTCAATTTTTTGATCTAAGTTGGAAGAGTTGCCACTCCTATTTTTTATGAGTAATGGTTTTCTGGGGGTTCTGACAGTAAGCTTATGCTTGATATGTTGATAATTGAAGATAAGAAAGGAGGACATACAAGGTTTACATAGTTTTTTGGAAGACTTTAATATGTAGCCAGTGATAGGATTTAAACTGTTTCTGATCTATGGATGAGAAGGGTGGCTACGTTGATATATATTTTGATTTCAAGCTTGAAATAAGAAACTTAAAAGTGTATTTTATTGGCAAGAAATATTAGTATAGATTTATTTTCATTTATTGTTTCAGATTGATATGAATATGTATTTGTATTGAAATATCATTTTTTCAAGATGACTTAGAGCAGTGATCAATTTCCATTCATGGTGATGCATGGGCGAGAACCATAATCAAAATTAAAACGGACCTACATATTAAATTCATTTCATTTGCCACGATGTAACTCCTCAACGCACACATAACTCGAAATTGGAAGCTTAAACAAACTCATACACGTACACACACAAAGTGATAAAATGCAATATATTTTCTTTGTATTTTTCTATTATCTTGGAAATGAAATTCACGGCACATGAAAACTCCAAGGGCTCTCGCTACTACGACAATTAAATAAAAACAATAACAATAGTGCCATGTTGTTTTTCACACAATACCAATCGATTTAAGTCTTAATTGGGCTTATATTCATCACCCAAATTATAATGGGTTTCCTATCAAACTAAAAGGGAGAAATTTACTTTCTTCTACACATAAGTTGTGGTTTCTTCCTTTTGATACCAACAAACACTCGGTCTTTCCCTTCACTTCTTGGGGTCACACACCATCTACTTCTATTGCTCTACTTGGTAAACGCACTAGAACTACCTTTATTCCTTCTCTTATGACGAATTGGTTCTACCCAACACATTGTTGGGACCAATTTCTCCTTGAGGTTGCACTTTTTTTGTTTCTCAAGATTTTTTCCCCTTTTTTATTCCTATAGGAATATATCCAACTTCTAACACTAGAACCTTTTTTTCTTCTCTTCTATGTATTCTTCACCTTCAATACAATTCTACCTAGCAGGCTTAAGACAGAATCATCATCCTCTCCTTCTCTAAAATTCTAAGCCTTTTTCTTTCTCTTTTTCTCCTCATCTATGTTCTCATGTTTTTCTTCCTTTCCTCTTATTCTCCTCCTTCTCTTCTCATTCTCTATTCGTCTATTTTGTGAAAAGTGTCATGAATTAGAGAATTATTTCCTCTCTCCTTCTCTATGGCCTTTTCTCCCCCCTCCCAACCTTCTAAATTTGTAATTCCCAACAACCCCCATCCTACCACGTCAATCCCTTATTTATCAATCACGTGATTGGTGGTTGGGTGCTTGGTTAAAAGAGACACATGGCACGAGGGCTCACGCAACCCCTTTTGGATGGTTAAGGGGCTCCCTTTCCCACCTTCATAATCCTCCCATAATAAACCCCATTGAAGTGAGAAGGATATGGGCCATTGGATGGCAAAGGAAAATTAGATGGATATGGTTGACCAAATTTTATCAAACACCCCACTATCATATTAAGCATCAAAATTGTGTGGAAGAGGAGGACCATTGGATCATCCCAACAAATCAATGGTGAAAGACTTCGTGCAAGAATAAATCTCGCATGTTACATCCAAACTCAAACCAACGTGGACTCCAAAAGGGTTGTCATATGGAGGGGATGTAACTCAACTTTGGATGATTCCATTGAGCATAAAGCATATGCACCGTGTCAAAATACCAAGTAGCATGATTGATGGGCTATGTTCTACATCATAATACTTGGGCATCTAAAAGCTACGACCTTGTGATGAGGCCACAAGGTGTTACTAAAAATTTGTTACATTGCTCCCATTATGTTCATGCCATATGGACATGCACACGGGGGCACATTTGTGCCTCTTTTGTTTCTCTAAATTCACACCTTGAACAATTATTGGTTCTACACTTCCCTTTAAAGGTTTTCTCGTAACTCCATGATCCCTTATTTGCTGCTATAAAATTTATCATGGAGAAATACAACTCCATATCCAACTATACACAATTTTTTTGTGCCTTTCATATTTCTAGTTGCACCCAAGAGAACATTGCCCTCTTCTTCTTGGGCCAGTAATGTAGTAAGCAACATTTCCTTCTAGTGTCGTTTGACGTTTGAATATAAGTTGGAGGTAATTATAAGTCATGGTTAATGATTAACATGGTTGGAGACCGAAGGTCATGGTTTAATTGTGGGCTTAAACTTTTAATTATTAATATTTTTAATCTCACTTTAATGTTTTAATTTTCTAAATTTGTAATCTTTTAATTTATTATCTTTTAAAATTATATTTTGGCTCATTATATCTTTTAATTTCTAATTTTTAAATTATTAACCTTTTTAATATTATTTTAATGTTCTAAACTCTTAATTTTTTAATTTCTAATCTTGTTAAGAATATTATATATTAACTTATTAAATTGGTATTTTTTTATCTTTTAATATTTAAGGTAATATTTAATAGTATTAGTCTTTTAGATAATGTGATGAGAGCGGGAAATATTGTTGAAAGGAGGGAAAATGAATTTCCACAAAATCCCCTACTGATCGAAAGCTAAAGGAAAAGGGGAAAAAATGCACGACTGGACTAGCTCGGAGCAGCTCCACTCATAACAAGGTATGAATGTTCAACCCCGCAGGGGATTTGTACTTATGTGTAGAATCTCATTTTTTCATGAGTCTTTTCAGTATTTGAAATATATATACGACTCTTTGGGGTTTTCATCACTGGTGTTGCATTGAGAGGGGCTTAGGGTTTGAAGGAAGAAGCTCAATATTACAGGGTTTCTAAGATTCTAATGCGAGAGGATACAACCAAGAGCGGAATCGTGAATCTATATAGCTGGCACTCATGGCTAGGTCTCGAAACCATTTTCTTATTTGCTATACAGGTACATGGATTTCCTGTAATTTCATTTACATTTCCTCTGTCAAAATACTCATTGCATTCTATTATGAAACCCAAACATAGTCCCGGTTTGTTCATATGCTGATTTTTTTTTAAAATAATTTCAGTGGTTGGTTGGATTCTCCGTTTTATTCTATCCTGGTGCACCGGATACCTTTGATAGATAACATCCCGATCTGTTGCACGTCGCGCTACTGATTTGTTCTATTTGGGTTGGTTTTTAATAGCGATCGAAATCCCAACACAAAGTGAAGGAACTGACACAACCGAAGACCCCACAGTCCCTCAGACCCTCCTGCCAACTAGTTTTGGAATGAGTCTGATGCCCTGGGACGCAAGTGAGGCAGGTGCCCACCCTTCACCAAAAAGGTCTTCTTGCTTCCCTAGCCAGCTTACGTATGGACGCAGAGGTGCCGGATTCACACGATTATGGACAAAATCTTCCCTTTACTAGTCTTTGTTGTGGGTTGTCTTCAGGAGGCACTCTCTCATAATAAACTACCGTGATTATGATTGTGGTTTTGCTACTCCATCATATTGCCCACACAATATATACGGTTTACACAATAAAAAGCCTGGGGTGATACTTACTTGGAAAGCTCTTTCCCTCCCCCCGGATCTTCATTTCTTCATGTATAACTACTCCCTTCCAGTTAACTGTAGTAAGTCTTTTACTGCCCTAGATATTGCTATTGATGCACTTGAGAATGCAGCATTTATTGGTCATCAAACTTCTCGGACCAGATGTAAGGTTGAGCTACCTATAGTTGAATGCATTCACCACAATGTTTCTCAAGCCTGTTCGCCCTAGCTTATGTTTCTTCCACAGACTGGACAACTTTGCTTCACGAATTTAGACAACACCACCTATACTTTTGTACCACCTATACTTTTGTACCACCTATACTTTTGTTTCTTCTACGAACTAGTCAACAAGATCTTCAGCAAGAACTTAGGTATTCTTTTCTTTTGTTTCTTCACGACTTAGCAACAAGAGTTTCTATTTTCTAAAGTTCTGTTACTACCACGATTTGTACAACAACAATTAAGTTGATGTCACTTCCACGAACTATTCACCAAAATTTTTCGATCTCCTTATCTTCTGTCACGAGCAATGACTTTTCCTCAGTCTTCACGTGAATACAAGCCTCAAAATTACACTTTATTAAAGGTTATATACTTGTTTATTTATACCCAACAAAAAGTTAAAAAAATAAACTTAAAGGAGCCGACCTCTCTGTTACACCTAAATCTTACTACCTTGAGACTCAGTGTAAACATCCCTGAAGTTTCCCATGACTGGAGGGCTTAACTGACCTATTTTAGGAGGTCGTCGCAGTTCACCCTTGTGCAACCTGTGACGTCGCAGGTTGTCCTAATACAGCCTGCGACGATGTCAGTTAGTTGGATAAAAGAGCATCTTCGAGCCCATTCTCGAAGATGAGTGATGTGGATCCCTATCCCTAGCCTATAGGGGAGCTGGCATTCGGTTCCCTAGTCCTTGGGTGAGATCCCATATCCCTCTCCTACCATATCTCAACCTATCATATCCTCTTAGTCCTATATAAGTGAAGCTCATTCCCATTCCAAAGGGAGGAAGTCTATAGTATGTACATGCTGGTGAAATTAGCTTAGGAGAGATCCCTACTCATCTATTGGGAGACTCATACTTCCTTGGGAGGCTTTGGCATTGTCTTGATCGAAGAAGGATTGCTACGTTAAGTCATTGGTTGTAATCACTTCCTTTTATGTATTTCCCTTATTATATAGTAATATAAATGCTTTCCACCAAATCTCATTGCACTGATGATATTTTGTGTAGTTTGCTTGCTTAACTGCTTACTTAGATCTATTATTGTGTAGATGCATTTTACTACTCGTGTTGTTTTGTATGTCTTGACAGGTTTTACTGCTGAGATCTGAAGATCATCAAGTTTGGAGCAAACATCAAGGAGAAAGGATCGACAATCTGAAAGGTAAAGCATCTATCTACTCGATCTATAACTAGATCTAGGAAACTTATTTCTATTTTGTTCTTATTTGTTCTAGACTTACATTAAGATAGGGAGATCAGGCCTCAAGTCCGCTCTTGGTAGATTGTCCGTCAAACAAATCTGGCGACCATACTGGGGAGTACATTGTTTGTAGTTTTCAATTTGAATGTCATTTTCATTTGATTTCTTTTGCAAGCCATCTTATTTGCCTCCTGAGCCTTGTTTCATCATCAGATCTTCACTTTGAAGAGTCTGTTGTCCTCCTATGAGTCTGTACCCACAATCTTTAAACCATTTTATTGCTCATCTCTTGGAGATTTGTTGATCCTTGAGTTTGTATCTTGCCCGTCGCACCTGGGCAGTGGAACCAGAGCGTTGATTTGATCTTTGTTCTCTGTCTTTTAGGCTGTCGTCGCAACCTTCCCACTAGTGTCCTGCGACATCGTCACTATACCCGCACTGGTGACTTGCGATGGTCACTCTGTGTATGAACAGAGACTGCGTCGATTTGTGAAATTTGATACAAGAGCATCCCCCCTCCATTTTTTGATTTGAGTTTTGATTTGGTGTGCAGACCCCCTTTGTGCTGCAAAGATTTAGTCATAGACTTCTTTTTGATTTGTGTGTTGAAAAGTGTTTGGTTTTTTGTGTGGATTTGTAATGGGCCCCATTTCTTGATGAGCTTGAGCTCGGTAATGGTGGATACTTTGAGTTCCCCCATCTTCATCCACTTAGCCTGGTCATCCCTCCTCTCCTCACCTGATCTGATCTTTGCATTGGATTTGATCCCAAACTTCTTTTTTGCGCTTGTCATCTAGCTTTGTTTGCATTCAGTTGTTTTATTGGTTGTTTTGAGTGTTTTGAAGTGTTTTTAGTCCATATGAGTGCTTGTCATTTTCTTGAGATTTCCTGAGTGTTTAGAGTGTTGCAAATCAACTTTCTTTTCAGTTATCCATGCTTAAAAATATCATTGTTATCAAGTTGTTATCTTGGCATGTCATTGGAAAATTGAAGGTGCATCATTTTTACTGTTTTCACGTGCATTTGAAAATTGTGGTGGAAATTGCTTCATGCATTAGAATTTGTCATTCATTAATCTTTTGCAAAGTTTGAGAAAAAATTAATCATTTGTACTTTTTGGGAATTGTGAATCATTCATTTTCTTGAAAAATTCAGGTGAGATCAAGTTTAACAAAAGTGATTCCATGCTTGGGAAATTGTATGCATTTTTGGTTTTTTGTGTTTTTAGGCCATCATAGTGAAATTGAAAAGTTAGAGTGCTCTAGATAGGAAATTTCTCTCTTTTCATCTCTTAAGTTTTGATTCGAAAAGACAAAAGAAAATGTTTAGATTTGGTTGTCATGCTTGTTGATTTTTTGAGTTTTGCTTGGAAAAACGGAAAAAGCGAAAAGATTATTTTTTATCAAATTTGATAGATTTGGGATTGTGTTGCATTTGGTTGCTTTGGTAAAATCACTTGGAAAGAAATTTCTCCCTCCCATATATAGAGTTCATCAAAAGAAAAGTACTTTTTTACATGTAGTTAGGGCTTGCATTATGTTTACATTTATGTACTCACCTCATGCATTCACCTAACCGTCCAGATAAAATTAACGATAGAACTAGGGTAAAATTTTTAGTAACTTGTGTGTAAGTTAGAGACGTGTTCCGGCGTCCTAAAACGTGGCAGCTGTCGTTACTTGCCAGCATTGTATTCCGGGGGTATTGTAGTCTTCCACATACTTATCGGTATATCAAAGCTCTTTCACGTACCAACCAGGTAAATCGAAGCTCTTTCACGTACCCACCAAGTACTTCGCGTACTTGGCGTATATCGAAACGTGTTTCACGTACTTGGTGTTATAGAAAGGTGTTTCACGTACTCAGTAGTATATAGGAAGGTCTTGTGCCATACAATTGTGCATTAGACAACACCACTACGGATTTGAGCTCCCACATACCTTGTGTATATCGTGAGACACCATTAGGATTCCTGAGACCAACTGAGTTAACCTTTTGGCCGTCTTGACAGAGGAATATACCGAGAACAACACTTGGGGAGCTACTACGCACGTACTATCAGGTAGTTGGGTTATATGGTCAGGGGTACGGTCCTAATCCTCCCTGGTTAGTGATCTGAAAAATTGGGCCGAGTGTAACTATTGGACCCTGGAGTATATCGCGAGTTGTGAAGCCTTGATAATCCTGTGAGGTTCCAGACTTTTGAATCCACTCCTATCACATAAGTTTGCTTGCGGCCTTAGTTTGTATAGGATTTTTCTAGACTGCTTTTCTTTTGTTTAGATTACCTTAGGAGAAACTCTGTTTCAGTCACTCTGGCTGACTTTCCTTGGAGAAGGTCCCCAAGAATTTTGAACTTACCACCCGAATATCCCCTTAACTAGGAGGTAATTTCGAGGGTAAGAATGGACCCACGAAACACGGTCGCATCACCGGAAGTGGAAAACCCTACTTTGAATATTGGAGCTCATATGTTTCCTCCAGACTCACTTGCCTCCAAGCCCCCACATGATGAAGAGGCAGGCACTTCCACTTCACAAGACTTACCTCTTGTTTTAAAGGGAGAGCCTGGGTCATTGGAATGGATGAATCCTCCCCAGGATGACCTTGTATCAGCCGCTGGTCCAGATGCGGCCTTTTGGACGTCATCTCTAGCTCAGCAAGTGGCCCATTTTGCCATTGCATCCCCACCTAGTTGACCCACTCATGCCGAGCTTTTCGGACCCATTCGTGATCGCTTAGATCGATTACGTGCCATGGGTGATGAAGTTCAAAGACAAAGTCTCACACAAAGGGCCGACACCATGTATAGAGAAATCCCGACACCATGTTGTGTGGATGATTCACCGGAATCATCCACACAACATGTGACCACTAATGAAACTGGTCAACCCTCACTTCTTGCACATACACCTCCTAGACAGGAGACCAGTTCAGTACCTCAAACGACCCAACTTGTTGAAGGAAAGTAGTCCAACACACCTGTTGCTACCACGGTTATGTTACCTGCTCCTCCCCCACCCCAAAACTCGCAGGGAGGATACTCTTTACCCCTTACCTTCCTTACAGGTAATGTTAATCCTACGGTAGATAATCGACAACCTATGTTGGGTCATCCCTTAGCTAGTGGTCAGCAAGTTGTTGTTGGGGGGCAACCCCCGTCTCTTAACCATAATACTGGAGGAGGAGTTCCCATCGGTCCTTTCGTTGGCAATTCCTTACCTCCCAGACCTTGCACTATGGGATTATCCCATGTCGGGGGACCATCCAATGTAATTCAACCACCATGGAGTCAAGCGTATCCAGGTTATTTTAACCCTGTGCCGAGACAACTCAATCCCGGAAACGCACTCTATGGGGTACCTTACCCCGACAATCCATACACTATATGGGGGCAGCAAAATGTTTCACAACATGGACCCCCATCTACAGTCCCTCAAGTCCCACCACCCCCGTTTGGTCCACCCCCACCTCCCATCGGAGGTGGCAGGCCCACTCACAATTCTGGAGGAGGCGGACCTCTACCTTCTGGCAGAGGACCACTTCATTCTAGTAAGCACTGCCCACCCCCCTGGAGGCGGAGGTGGAGGCCCTCCCCCTTCAGGCGGATCCGGAGGGCCACCCCCATGGTGGCGGACCCCCACCCTATGGTGGAGGACCATCCCATCCCGGTGGTGGTGGAGGATCCTCCTATCCTAGTGGAGGTGGAGGAGGTGGCCCTTACCCTTTCGGTGGCGGGGGTGGAGTGCCACCCCCTCCCGGCGGCGGCGGTGGAGGTCCATCCTATCTCGACGGAGGCGGTGGAAGTCCATCCTATCCCAGTGGCGGCGGCGGACCTCCCCCATTTGGAGGCAGCCCACCCCCTCTCGGTGGTGGGGGCGGTCCCCCACCTTATGGTAACGGGCCACCTTATTATGGTAATGGACCACCTTATTATAGTGGCAGACCTACATATGGTCCAGGTGACACCCCTCGTTATGGTCAGTTCCCTCCGGGGACACCTTACAATCAGTCGATTCAAGGTCCTATCGGTCCATACATGCCTTATCAGTACCCCCAGCTTAACCAACAGCTGCCCTTTTTGGCTACTTTGGACTTACTCGACCTGTCTGGTTTGACGAATGATCCCATCTTCCACGGGCATAACTATCCGCCCATTCCGGTTAAGTTACCATCATATATCCCCAAATTTGATGGCAAGCTCGGCGAGGATCCTAAAAACCATGTGATGACATACCATTTATGGTGCTCATCCAACTCCTTGATGGACGACTCGATCCGTCTTAGGTTATTTCAACGGACTCTCACTAGCCCAGCTTCCAAGTGGTACATTGAACTACCACCCCATTCTTTTCCAGATTTTCGATCTCTTGCTATGTCGTTTTTGACCCACTTCCAGTTACCCATCCGCTATGAGACTGGTATGGACTTATTGACCTCCCTTCGCCAGAGCACTACCACTCATATTTCAGATCATATTCATGAATGGCGGCGAAGATGACGTATTATTAAGGTTCATATTCCATACCAACTCTTAGTTGACTAGTTCACAAAGTCACTTTTACCCATCGTAGCTTGAGACGTAGTTATGGGTGGAGCCGTCACTGAGGAGCAGGCAATCACCCGTGCCCATTACTTAGACTCGGTCTATGCTCAAACCGGCACATTGTATGAAATTATTCTTGACGCACCCCGCCCTACGTATGATCCTGCAAAACCACCCAAGGGACCACAGGCCGATGGCATCATTGGTTCCCTTACCACCCAGCCTCCTACTCAAATTGTTGGATCGTCGAACCCCTAGGGTTCCTCTCCATCCCCAACACAGGCTGGCAACAGCACTGCCAAGTCAACTACTCCTGCCTCCACTGAAGAGGTGAATTCTGTGCAATCAGATTCATCTCAGAAATCCGGTGGTAAGAAAAAGAACAAAGGGAAAACTAAGAAATCTTCTAACCAACAAGAGCCCAAACCCACTCAGGAAGACACCAAACAGAAGAGGAAGTTAAAGTATCCTTGTTTGATGTGCGGTGAGGACCATTTCTCCAATGATTGTACCCACCGAGCCGAAGTATAGAAGTTTCTCAAAGGAAACTCTACTACCGTAGTTCTCAACGATGCCTTCCCCACTCAAAACTAACAGCTGATCGCACAAACCTCTCCTTTCCAGGGAGAGGCATCCTCCACCGCGCATGTTCTCATGATGCGTAGTGAGGCCGTCAACTTGAACACGCGTTCTCGTTCATATGACTCCATCCCGCCAAAGGAACCCGTTGGAAGTAATACTGAAAAATCTTCCACTTCAATTCCCGACGTCACCGTACCGCATGCTTCTCTCACCATTGAGAAGCCCTCCTTAGAGTCAGTGTTGCGTCCGCCCAAGAGCACGATTCAAAAAGTTGTTTTCAATCCCAATGCTCGGGCCGCTCAGAACTACAATATTGTAGAGGACCTGGCACAAGATCCTTGTGCTATGTCGATGCTTGAAGTCTTGCAGAATTATCCTAATCAGCGCAAGACTCTCCTCGCTGCCATTGGCGTGGTTGATCCGGATTCGCCTAATACCATTATGTTCCAGCTGGAATACTTTAAACCAAGGCTTTCCCATCAGTTGTCATTTCAAGTTGCCACAAACATTGTCGGGAAGACAATCCATCTATCATTTTGGATGAAGGTGCCTCTATTCAGTCATGTCAATTTCATGTTGGAGAGCCATTGGATCTCCCGAGTTGAACCATTCTCCTACCACCTTGAAAGCATTCGACGAACGTGGATTTCAACCTCATGGGCTGTTACAAGCTTTAGCAGTCGAGTTGGGAGGCAAGACTGCAACCATTAACGTGGAAGTGGTCACTGCCCCGTTAGATTATAATATTCTGCTTGGTCGTAATTGGTTTTACGCCATGACTGCGGTCACATCATCTGTCTTCCACATAGTACAATTCCCCCATCAAAGCCGAATTGTTACTGTCGACCAACTGGATTTCTGTACACCTGACACCGCTACTCATCCGGGTGATAATGTTCCATTACTTGGACAATCTTCACATACTTATGAGAGCGTGGGGGTTGGCCTCATCAAGGACTCATCCCTTATGGGCATTTTTCCAACCTCGGATCCCCCAAATCATGTTGCCACGGTGAATATGATCTCCTCTCGGTTTTCATCGATCCCCAACTCTATTGATCAATGGCTTGTACCTGATGAAGCCACCACACACCTGATTGGAGACATGATGCCTCTTTCACCCGCCGAACTCACTTACGAGGCTATCGAGTCAGCCCCAGAGGACCACTTAGCTGTGGCCTCCACCTCCTGTTCTCTACAGCGGACATCATCCCTGCCCGATCCTCTACTCTGGACTTTTCATTCTGACGAGTCCATTATGGAAATCATGAGTGCGGATGACCCTCCGTGGGAAGACCTCCATCATCGATCGTCTTTCCTTCCTTCATTGGACAGTGTGGAGAATAGCATTACCACCATCTTTATACCAGCTGTCTTCCCTTGCTCTCAGCCCTCAATACTTACGTGTCAAACGGACTCTGAAGGCAACTTGGCCAATATTGATCCTACCATTTTGGTTGACATATCGGTTGCTCCTGGTGTAGTGGAACACATTCGTTTAGGCCAGAAGTGTTCCCCTGAAGAGATTACGACGTTCACGGTCTTGTTCAAGCAATTTCGAGACGTGTTTGCTTGGACCTATAAGGAGATGCTCGGGATAGACCCCGCTATTGTTTCACACACGATTCAAACCTATCCTGATGCTAAACCAGTCCGGCAAAAGTTGCGACTGGTGCACCCCCGAAAGACTGCGACAATTAAGGCAGAGATTGAAAAGCTCTTGAAAGTTGGTTATCTACCCTGTCCCGTTGACAGAATGGGTCTCAAACGTTGTTCTTGTTGCTAAAAATCAAGGTACCATTTGTGTCTGCGTTGATTATTGAGATTTCAACAAGGCTTGTCCTAAGGAAATTACCTGACTCCCTTTATCGACCAGATCATTGACAATTGTCCTAGAAGTGTCATTTTCTCTTTTATGGATGGCTTTTCTGACTATAACTAGATTGAGATCCACCCGGCTGATTAACACAAGACAAATTTCATCTAACCTTGGGGTACGTTTTCTTATCGCAAGCTCCCTTTTGGTCTTAAAAATGCTGGCGCTACATTCCAACGGGCCATGTCATATGCCTTTCACGACGTGAAGGACTTTGTGGAACCCTACTTAGACGACCTACCTGCCCATTCACGACAGCGCGAATACCACATTGATCATCTAACATCGGTATTCGTCAGATGCAGGCGGTATAACGTCCGCTTGAACCCTCACAAGTGTATCTTCTGCGTCGAGTCTGGATGCCTCCTCGGTTTCATAGTCTCGAAAGATGGGATCCGTATTGATCCCTTGAAGGTGGCAGCCATCGTTGCTCTCCCACCTCCCACCGACATTACGGAAATTCAAAGTTTGCAAGGGAAGGCAACTTATTTAAGGCGTTTTGTCTGTAATTTCACACAAAAGATGCAGGGTTACATGAGACTGATGAAGAAGGATGTCCCGTTCATATGGTATGACCAAGCTCAACAATCTTTTGAAAGCCTAAAACATGCTATCACGCATGCCCTTGTGCTCCAGCCGCCCAATTACTACAAGGATTACATCCTGTATCTTGCCGCTTCTACCACCATGATCGCTATGGTTTTGGTGCAAGAAGACAACAACGCTTAGGAACATGTGATATACTACCTCAGTAAGGGTCTCATCGACTCTGAAACTCGCTACTCACATGTTGAGAAGCTCGCTCTCACAGCAGTTATTGCCATCCAAAATTTTTGACATTACATCTTGCTCCGCACCACCACCATCATCGCCGATTCAAACCCCATGTACCACATTTTCACACGTCAGGTGCTTGGGGGTAAGTATTCAGACTGGATCGTGATACTACAGGAATTTGATCTCCTATTTGAAAAGGCTAAGTTTAAGAAGTCTTTGGTGTTTGCTGAGCTGATCTGTGATCTTCCCTGGACTGATGTCGACTTTGAGCCCAATGATTCTCTTCCAGATGAATCATTGTTCCTCATCAGCACGTCTGATCCATGGTATGGATATATCACTTTATATCTTCAGATCCAATGTTCCAGCCCTCAACTCTCGTGGGACGACTGCCATCGAATACGCCACCATGCAAAGTATTACCTGATCATCAATGATACTTTGTACCATCATGGCATCGATTCTATTCTTGGATGTTGTCTCACTCATGAAGAGGCTGAACATGTTTTAAATGACTGTCACACTGGGGCGTGTGGCGGTCATGTCTCTGGGATGGCTACATCCCAGAAGATACTTTGCGCAGGATATTTTTGGCCATTTATCTTCAAATATTGTATCGAGGCCGTAAAAAAATGTCCTCCATGCCAGGACTTCCAAAATAAGAAGCGTCACAGTAGCCGTGGATTACTTTACAAAGTGGGCTGAGGCTATGCCTGCATACACGGACGATGACAAAACCGCCACACTCTTCATGTTCAATCATGTTATACCGCGGTTCGGAGTTCCTCAAGCTATAGTCACTGACCATGGGTCTCACTTCATGAACCACATGGTCGACGAATTGAGCACTAGATTGGGTTTTCGTCATGAAAACTCAACACCGTACTACCCACAGTCCAATGGACAGGTAGAGGCCATTAACAAGGTCTTGAAAACCATGATCCAACGCATGGTGGGTACGCACAAGTCCAACTGGCACAATGTGCTCTTCTCTGCACTATGGGATTATTGAACTTCTGTCAAGAACGCCACTGGATTTACCCCCTTCCAATTAGTTTATGGATTGGAGGCAGTCCTACTGATTGAGTGCGAGATTCTGTCCCTCAAACTAGCAGTTGAACTTCTCCCTAACACTACTGCTGAGGAAGAACGCTTCCTCTACCTAGCGAAACTTGATGAAACTCGTTGTGATGTCGCTCTTGCCAACGAGGCTCATAAGAAACGCATCAAAGCGCAGTATGACAAGTCGGTAGAACCCCACGTCTATAGCGAGGGTGATTTGGTCCTCACATACGACCAAAGACATGACAAGCTAGGGGCAAGAAATTTTGAGTCCATGTGGCATGGACCCTACATAGTGAAGCGCGTTTTAGAGAAGGGAGCCTACGAGTTAGAAGACTATCACAGGATATCCTTAGGTGAGCCCCGCAACGGTCTCTACCTGAAGAGGTACTATGCCTGAGTCTTTCATGCATAAGTACTTTGTATATATTGTACATGGCATGTGTTTTGTGTGGTGTGACGCTTTGATTTTTGCGTGCTTAGGTCTTGTTTCATTTCTTATACCTTGTTCTATCTGCGTGTGCAGATGGCAACTTGTTACGGATTCACGGACAACGCTAGATGGCATACCCGTAACCTTGCTTCAACAGCTTGGGTGCTCTATTCTCCCATCGGCGAGCTCATCAGCTCAGGAGGAATGTGTCTAGGTTTCGCAACCAACAATGTTGCCGAATATCAGGCAGCCATTGGAACCCTAACCGACGCTCTTTCCTTGGGTATGGACCACGTTGTTATCCATTTGGACTCTCAATTGGTGGTCTCTCATCTTAACTGGGTCTACGCCATCCGCGACCCTACCCTACTCCGTCTTTTCCGACAAGTTCATCTTCTGGAAAGTTCCTTCGAATCCATTCAGTACCTGCACATTCCATGAGACATGAACACAGTTGCTGACTCCATGGCCAACTTCATCTTAGATTGGTACATTGCACACACATGAGCATATTCATGAACTGTAAAAGCAGACATAACATGTAAATAAATCATTGTATAAGCAAACGTGTAAACAAGATCACATCATTCATCCATAAAAACACATAATGTATAAATCCTCCAAAATGTCTGTACATATATATATATATCAAGATAAAGTAGTGCTGATACAAAAATATGAAGCACAATGGCTTTCAGTGAGTTTATACAAAATCTGAAGCCTGATAGCTTTCAGAAGTACAAAATATGAGGCTCACAAGCTCTCAGTACATACATAACATCATAAGGTCTAACGCCTGGCCCATGCACCCCTAGGTCTCACAACTCTCGCCTGTTGGCTGTGGAAGCAGTCTACTGCTCTCGCTACCTTGCGGAGCAGCTCACTGAAGCGCAAGGTTACACCAACCGTGTACCTCTGCATGGGCCTTGGTAACTCATGCACTGCTGCATCTGGAACGTCCAATGTCAACCTGGTAAGGTTCTCATAGACATCCTCCATCTCTACGATGGCATCATGCATGGCTGGGGATACTCGTGGTGCCTCTCCCCTCCTCGCGAGAAGTGAAACTCCCACCAGTCGTGAAGGACCCACATCTACACACACATGTTATTAACACATCAGCATTGCCCAAAAAAATTATAAATACACAAAATAAAAAGTACAAGGGTCATTGTTCTTACCGATCTCTCCCCACTATGCTCCCTCAAGCAACACTAGGTCTAGATCCTCCCTAAAGTCCATACCATTGTACGGATAGTCCTCAATCATAAGCAGCTAGCCTTCCAGCCAGGTGAAGAATCCAGAACCATACCCGATGATCTTACTCCCACCACCATGGCGGGTCATCACCTCCGTCCATCGAGCCATATGTGGATCCTTGGGATCCCTGTCATCCAAAGTCACCTGCGGGCGTAAGAGAGGTACCTGATCCAACAGGAATGAGATCACTACTGATCCATACCCGAACTGCTTGAGCTCACCATGCCGACACTTGGTCAGTTGAGCTTGAAGATTGGTGAGGAGTCCCTCACACTAGTTGAACACCTTCGGAGACATATAGTCCTCCGCGTACAACATTTGGGACTTGATAGCCAAATGAGCCACTTGGCTCCCTGCTATCCTCAATATGGTGAAGAGTATAACACGCAGTGGACGTTCTCGAACCTCTTTAATGGGAATCTTCCCACTAGAGGCACGAGCATGTGGAGTACAATGCTGGGCAATCAATTCATCCACCGTCCGGTCACTCCCGCGTAATTATAAGGGACACATTATCCCCCCTTCGGGATAATCCTGTCAAGGAATAGATGTCATCAACATCTATATTCAGTATGTGTTCACCGATCATGAAGTATTGCTACGCTGCGTCCCAACTCCGGAGCATATGCTCCAGTAGTGGGACTTGGGCCCTCATGCCCTAGACTTGGAAGAACTTCAGCAACCCACAGTTTCTTAATGCCTCCACACACAATGGATCATTTGTTGCTTGTACATCTTCTACCTCATGTTCATGCTCACGCCATTCGAGAACCATGGTGACCTCCACAAACCTGTCAAAGGAAGCATTTAAACACCATCAGGACTCACCCAAACCATCAAAAGTTTTTCTTGTGGACTAGGTTTGATTTTTGAGATGAACGTTTCCATCGTCGCACCCCAACTTTGATGACAGGGCGACATCGTCGCAAGACGCCATTATGGGTTTTGCGATGACCCGGGTTCGTCGCAGTTCTCGTAAGGGAGACCTGCGACGACCCGAGGGCGCAAAATCCCCTCACAAATCGACCCAAAAACCTAAAAAATGGACAAAAAATGAAATTGTAAACCACTAGAAAGATGCTGGTTGAGATTTAGGTTTACCTGCTCCTGACGGTGCGTGAACTGGTCACTCATAGCTCCGGCAATCGACGAATGAAATTCTGCTCCAAATGGAACTTTCTTCTCCCCAAACTTGGCAAATGACAATGGTAATTATGTTTGGTCATTTTTTCTATTTTATAAACAAAAAGGGAATATTCTTTTTCAAATTTAGATGGTCTATGGGATATTTGCTATAGTTTGGATCATTTTTACTGCATTTGAATGCCTGGTTGACTATTTGACCTAGTTTTCAAGCATGCAGGAGAAGTTAAGTGTTTCATTTGCGCCATTCTCGGATCATAGCGATCGCATCATAAATGTTCTCAAGTATGAACGACCCATTGCATATTTTTGTTGTGATTTTTCAATTATTTAATGAGATGAGCTAACTCTTTGTTCTTTTTTGTGCTCGTAAAACCATGAGAATAAGTCACCGAGTTATGATTTATCACTTTTCTGGGCTCGTTAAACTCCTATGGAAAAGGAACCCCCCCGCAATCTATCTTTAAGCTCTTTTCAGGCTCTCAAAATACGAAAAGATTGCCAAGCGAACTTGTTGCGTTCACTCTTGTTAAAGAATTTGAACAGTCGTCTCCCTGGTGATAGTTTACCCCTTTTTCGGACCAGGGGGCACTACTTACGAAAAAGGAATACTCCAGCCAATCATGACTGGAAGAGTCCTCTCTCGCGTTGTTTTAGCCTTTTTCGGGCGACGAGGCTAACCTTACGAAAAAGGACCGTTGGAGTCTTCTTTAGTTCTTTTCAGACTCTCTAAACATGAAATGACGACCGAGTTTCCCTTCTATGGACTCGTTAAAATTTAACATTGAAGGGCCCGCTATGGGACGAACCCCTCCTCTCCCAGGTTTAGAAAATATTTGGGATTGGACTCATTTATGAGATGAGATATACCGAGCATCTGGTTACCCTCATCAAGCTCGTAAAAAACACATGAGGCACTCATCAGTCACGATGGGGAAAAAGGAAAGCTTTTGTATTACGCCTTTATCAGTGGCAGTACCTAGTCGTTCTTAAACATGGTACTCATTTGTATTTGCATACTGTTCTTGGGTCATCCGTTTGTCCTCGAGTTTTACCTACTTCCCGAGTCTTGTTACTCCTTTGGGTCATCCAAATAATACTTCCATCATTAGTTGCATTAGGAGTTGGCGTCATTCTCGTCATGTCAATACTGCCAAGTCATGCCATGCCCATGTTCAAGAATACATTCTCCGTTAGTTATATGCAGTCAGTACACCTTCCACCATGTCGGTCTATTCTGAGTTAGTCTTGCATGTTACTGTACCATCCGATCTACTCCAAACATCTGTTGTTGAGTTTCGTGTCAATGATGGGGGATTCATCATGGCCCTCCTTCGCTGGTTTCATCCTTGTTGACTTCAAATCATCATCTGAGGATTGAATCTAGAAACCAATCCAGTACCTTGGGCCTACATGCCTCAATGGCAGGTTACCTCGCTTTCGACATGAGTTTACATCATTGACTCTTGATTGAAAGATTTCGTTCAGCGTTCGACTTCAACTCATTCATTTGCGCTTGACGATATGTACTGTGATACCTTGGGGATCATTGACATTAATGGTGATTTCCCTCGTGCTTGTTAACAGTATACATCAATGACCGACAATCAAGTGGTTTCTACCATGTTCGACGTCAAGACATTTGTAATCACATGGATAGATTCGTATCATTGCAGGTTTGGCTTGAAGACCCTAGGGAGTCATGTTTTACCCAGGTTGCAATGGAGATTGTTTTGAGTCATGTTACATGGATCCACTTTTGTATTGGTCGTGGCTGTGTTCATCTCATCGTGGATCTACTCTTGTGTCTAGTAGCCATGATTGTGTTCAGTCGGTCATTACTACCATGGATCTGCATTGTATTGGTCGGCAACCATGTTGTGAGTCATATGAGACTGTGTACTTACAGTCAGTTGTACTGCAGCAACATCCTTCGTCCGACAAGTCCATTGCCATTCCTTCTGTCAAAGCATTTCACCTGTCCAGTTTCAACAACTTCATGCTTTGGGGGGCATTTTGTTACACCTAAATCTTACTACCTTGAGACTCAGTGTAAACACCCCTGAAGTTTCCCATGATTGGAGGTCTTAACTGACCTATTTTAGGAGGTCATCGCAGTTCACCCTTGTGCAACCTGTGACATTGCAGGTTGTCCTAATACAGCGTGCAACGATGTCAGTTAATTGGATAAAAGAACATCTTCGAGCCCATTCTTGAAGATGAGTGATGTGGATCCCTATCCCTAGCCTATAGGGGAGCTGGCATTCGGTTCCCTAGCCCTTGGGTGAGATCCCCTATCCCTCTCCTACCATATCTCAACCTATCCTATCCTCTTAGTCCTATATAAGTGAAGCTCATTCCCATTCCAAAGGGAGGAAGTCTATAGTATGTACATGCTGGTGAAATTAGCTTAGGAGAGATCCCTACTCATCTATTGGGAGACTCATACTTCCTTGGGAGGCTTTGGCATTGGCTTGATCGGAGAAGGATTGCTACATTAAGTCATTGGTTGTAATCACTTCCTTCTATGTATTTCCCTTATTATACAGTAATATAAATGCTTTCCACCAAATCTCATTGCATTGATGATATTTTGTGTAGTTTGCCTGCTTAACTGCTTACTTAGATCTATTATTGTGTAGATGCATTTTACTACTCATATTGTTTTGTATGTCTTGACAGGTTTTGCAGCTGAGATCTGAAGACCATCAAGATTGGAGCAAACATCAAGGAGAAAGGATCAACAATCTGAAAGGTAAAGCATCTATCTACTCGATCTATAACTAGATCTAGGAAACTTATTTCTATTATGTTCTTATTTGTTCTAGACTTACATTAAACTAGGGAGATCAGGCCTCGAGTCCGCTTTTGGTAGATTGTCCGTCAAACACTCTCATTGTTTTTTTCTTTCAAACAATACTGGCCGACCTGTGCCTTTACATTATTAATTTTAATCTTATTAATCATTCCTTAAGCCTACATGAGCTTTCTTCTCATTAGTTTCCCCTTTTTGACTATTCCTTATTTCAAGGAACGAAAGCCTAACTCGATATCGATTTTATTAAGAGCTTGACATTCCATTGTGAAGATTCATTAAGGTTGATGGGACTTGGCACTTGACATTCACACTTTTTGATCTGATGCGAGTATTCAGGCAAGCTGTGTGTCTTGACTTTTGATTTTTACATTGTCCATTTTGCTACATATTGAATGCTCGGATTGCTGGAGACTTTCAGGCTTGTGCTTTTGCATAATTCTCAACCAACTTTGACAGTGAATCAAGCATGTGCAATCAGCTATATGTTCCATCCTTAAATTGATCTAACCTTTACCATCCTGGTGACATCAATGCCAACACAAGTTTTCTACAGTAATCCAGTTTGTCTCAACTCTATGCAGGTTCTAAATGTTTTAAAGCGAATAACTGATGAAGAGTGCAAAATGTTGGGCTTGAATCCCAAATATGCTCGCCCAGATTGGATGATTTTGCAGGTTCTCCCAGTTCCCCCTCTTCTTGTCAGACCTTTTGTCATGATTGACACTCCATCAAGGATCGGTACAAGGGTTTGAGATGGATTGATGTTGGTTTATATGATCTGGGACAAGCCTGATCCCAAAGAGTATCGCAGAATGTGTGATACTTTAGGACATTGTCTCGTTGTTTCCAGGTTCATTTTAGTTTGTGTGATAATTTAGGACATTGTTTCATTGTTTCCAGGTTCATTTTAGTTTGTATCACATGTGAAACAGTGAAATGACATGTTCTGAGCTTTATATAAACTAAACCAAAGTTGTACAAAAATAAAGCTTCCTTCTAAGATCTCTTGTTTGGGAATTTCAAAGCAGTGAGTTCTATGCTTATTGCTTATGCTTTTCTGGTTTACCTTGTGTTGCTTAACATTTTGGAAGACACTTGGAGGAGAATTTGGAGGATTGGCTTGCAGAACAATTGGAAGATTATTTAGATGATGACTATCTTGTTTTTTATTGCTTAGGTGAGTCAGTATAATAGTTTTTTTTTTTTAATTAGATTTAAAATTAGCATAACATATTCTATGCCATTATAATCTTGTATTGTTGGACTATGCAAAATGGAATTTATCGGAGCATCTCAGATGCTTTCCAACCTAAGTAGTACTTGGATTGGTTATAAAGATTTTGAAATCCTAAATTTTAGCTAAAAATTTGTTTTTATTTGATCCAGGTCAGATAGAGCTTTACTGCCATATTCCTGTATTCCGAACATTTGTTGACCAACTCTGGCGTTGGGATTATAATGTTTGTGTTATATATATTTTTTTGATTCCATCTAGGTTTGCCATAGTAGATTTCAATTAAATTGTATTGAATTTTGTTTTGTCGAATTGTCACTTCATTTATTTTTGTAGAAGCTGATCAACATCATTTTGCAGTTTGTGTCAGATATAACAAAGTATCTAAGTGGTTGTATGGCGTCTCTTTCTTCAATGGTGCAACTTGAACTGCCCCACGTAAATGTTTTGACTAAGATGGATCTTGTTACAAACAAGAAAGAAATTGAGAAGTATGGATGATTGGCCTTATGATGGTTACTTGATCTTGTTTAAAGAAATCCTCGAAGAACAATTTTTCGTAGGATATATGGATATGCATTATCTATTACTTCAATAATCTTTTTGTGAATTTTATTTCCTATTACTCTTACAATCCTTGTTGTTTGGTAGGTTTCTTGGACCAGATACAAGATTATTGATAACAGAGTTGAATGAGCAAATGGCTCGACGGTTTGCAAAACTAAACAAAGCATTGGTAGATCTGGTGAGTGTTTAATCACCACAATAATGGTCATGAAAGATATCATATCAATTTTATCAGTCTGCTTTTCGGTTTCCCCTTCTTATATTGTTGGTTAACCAATCGAATCAAGAATTATATTATTGGATATTTTATTTGATGCTCAATTATAAGTTTGATTATCATTATTATCAATACTTTCATGCATAGTATTTTTAATTAACACTATTAATAGTCACTGGCCATTGTTAAATGATTCTTCCAAAACATTCTGCTATAGGGTCAAGTATCCATGCCACTCATTGACGCCATCTAAGTATGTGCATTCATTCTCCTGTTAAGACTATCTTCACCGTCATCTTTATACATTTTTCATACTACAACGGTATCTATCCTCCCAGCCATGTAAAAGCACATTGGATGTCTACAAACCATATGTGAGGTATCGCTCCTAAAGAAATAGATTCCTGATTCACTATACAAGTGAGGCATATTTATATTTTTTGGATATTAAAATTAGAACCATATTATTCATTGGGTATATTCATAAGTTGCTAGTATAAAAAAATATCACATAAAAATTTCTTGGAATATCCTTGATATGAAATTAGCTAAGAATTGTCAGTAAAGAATCATATTTACTACATGGCAGATTAAAGATTGAAGCTCGATATTACCCATGATGGATAGATTTTTGAAAAACAAAGTGTGTTGTTTCTTTGGAGATAAATAAAAGACCTGTCGTGGACATTAAATTTGACTCGAGAGTTGTAGCAGGAACAACGCATACCACTCTCAAATCGAAATGGTGGCAAGGTCCTATTTCCATTAAATATGATACTTTACTCAAAGACACGAAGCTACTAGAGATGGAAGGGTGGAAGAAGGTATGAGTTTATTACAATGAGGAAGATGATGATGAACACACTTTACAATACAGAAGAAAAATTGCGTCAGATTCATGATGTGAGTTATGAAGACAAGATGTTAAAATATTAGAGGCCGCCATGAAGAAAAGCATCAAAACAACAGATGGATTTGTCTACAAGATCATCATCAATCATAAGACAAAAGTAATTATAGAATGGCAGGGTTCAAGTTAACCAACCGAATGAAGAATTATATTGTTGGATATTTTATTTGATGCTCAATTATAAGCTTGATTATCATTATTATCAATACTTTCATGCATAGTATTTTTAATTAACACTATTAATAGTCATTGGCCATTGTTAAATGATTCTTCCAAAACATTCTGCTATATGGTCAAGTATCCATGCCACTCATTGAGGCCTTCTAAGTATGTGCATTCATACTCTTGTTAAGACTATCATCACCCTCATCTTTATACATTTTTCATACTACAACGGTATCTATCCTCCCTACCATAAATCAACATTAGATACCATGGAATTTCCTGCTTTCACCATGGTTGATATACAATTCCATCCTGTGGAGGATGTCGTATATATAAAAGCTGAGGTAATTGTGGAGTTGTTTTTCACGAAGATCGTTTTGTGGAGATGTTCACTCACAAAGATTATAAGCTCCCTTTCTACCTACCCAAAGGAAATAAAGACTCAAAATAATTACTAATTAGAATGTTTCGATATCATATTTACTATAGGTTATTGTTGATGAAAACTTAGGGTGGCTCTATAGGATGCTTTAAGAAATTCATTTACCTTGGTAATTATAGGGTTTGTTGTTAGGGTTGTAACCAATATTATTAGTATCATGTTGGTGGATATCTTATTGAGGGGTGAGAATATAACTTTTGGAAATATCAGGGAAAATATTGGCAAACATAAAAAAAATTGAAGATATTCAACTTCTTTATTTTTATAAATATCTAAAGCAACGACATCAAAGAAACACATTGCCACATAAATATGAAAATACAATGATATATAAGATGTATAAGTTGTCAAGTGATACATACATGTTGATATTCAATTTTGATATTTGTCCCAAGCTTTGATAGGATGCTACAAAATCATGTCAACAAATAATAAATGTATATCATGATTCATAATGATGAGTCATAAATTTCACAATTATCAATATGTTAAGCAATCATTGATTCCCTCTACCCCTTTTACAAGCAAAGGTCACTTTATGGTCACTATATTTCCTTTGGAAGAGGAATGAATCCAAAGTGAAATTGAAATGTCTTCAATTAACCGGTTGTCTTTGTGGGGGTAGTGGTTGTGGTGCACTCTCAATCTCCTTCGAAAGTGTATGCTTGGAATTGGAACATCCTCCTTCGCTTCCCCCTTCATGATGTGCCTATCTCCTTCCAGACATTGTCATCCTTTATTACTATTTTAAATGAAACAATTGTGAGGCTTGAGCAGTATACATATAGGTTCAGATAGGCTGATTCCAAAAAAGGGGCAGAGGAACAAAAGTCTATCCTTTCAAAATTTTTACTTGTTGGTTCAAAATTGCTTTCACTGACAATATGAAAACTAGCTAGCTTGTTGTGAGCTAAGATCCAAAAAAAAGTATTCATTTTTGGGATTGAATATTTGGCCCCAAGTATTTCCAATTGTGTGCGTGAAGCCTAGTGCTGTTTGCTTGCTTCCACAACTACCTGTATGCTTCTCCAATTGTATACTCTCCCTTAGGTCTCTATGTTCTAGAGTCTCTTATATTTTATTTTTTGAATTGGGGCACATACTATTAGGATTCTATGAAGTCTTGGTTCATTCGATAATTGAAGAGGAAGAAGGCCAGATAAAGGGATCTGCAATGGTGGTGATATTCTTTATAGTTAGTCGACCTTTGATTTTGCTGACTCTTTTATTTGTCACTCCAGTAGGGTGAAGCCTATCTACCCATATATTCTCCGAGGTTTCTCCTTTTGACATCTAGAACAGGGAATTTTTAATTAAGGGGAGATCCCGACTTTATGGCTTTCCATGAGTGGGAAATTGGAGGGAATGGTTTCCAGTAGTCTGTAATTCATTTTCTATCTACTGGGTTTACTATGTAACGTTTGAATAACTCGCATGATTTTTGCTTCCTACTCCATTAACTTTGATTCTTCTATTTAAGGGTGCTAGCTCAATGGAAGAGCACTTGCCTTAAAGGAAAGAGGTTGGTGGTTCGATTCCTCTGTGCCCTATATAAAAAAATCAATGACTAATTAAATGGCCAGTTAACAATAATCAATGACTAAATAAATAGCCAGTTAACAATGATCAATGACTACAAAAATGACCAGTTAACTACAGTTAATGACTAACTGAATGACTAGTTAACCACAATCAATTACTAAATAAATGACCAATTAACAACAATAAATGACTACTACAAATGATAAATTTGTGACTAAAAAAATGACTAAAATTCGCATATAAACGATTATTAGTAGCTAATTTCCACTATCTTATAGCTCGACTAGCTTAGCCGTATTTATTTTAGTCATTAATAGTTGCCTTATTTAAGAGTACATTTGGTCATTGATTTAGTCATTAATGACTAAATCAATGACCAAAAATGACTAAATCAATGACCAAATGTACTCTTAAATAAGGCAACTATTAATGACTAAAATAAATACGACTAAGCTAGTCGAGCTATAAGATAGTGGAAATTAGCTACTATTAGTCATCGGCTAAAAAATAGTTGTTTATATGTGAATTTTAGTCATTTTTTAGTCACTAATTTCTCATTTTGTACTAGTGTTTATAGTCATCCATGCACTCATGGGAACATTGTAGGGTTCATAAATAACCATAGGTAATTATTGTTAAGTGCAAATTGATCATTTAAGGAACACTCCAATAACAAAGAGTTCTTTACGAAAATGAAGGAACTGAGATTTGTTGTTGTGCATGTTTTACATAATATTCCATCTAGTGACAAGTTGCTAATGTAAAATAACTCCATAGAGCACCAACTGCTCACCAAAGGTGGCTTGCATCAGGACCACCTTTAGTCGTCCCCTTTGGGTACAATACAAAATCATCACTAATTGCATTTTTGGATTTTCAATGGAATTAATGTAAATTTCTTGCTTAATTCAATATTTGTTTTATAAATTGGTTGGTTTCATGTGCACTGGAACAAATTTTCCATGATTATAATAAATGTTTAATTTAATGTGTGAACATACTAAATGCACTGCATTTACTAATATCATTGATGTTAATTTTGTGAAATCGAGATTTAGGCAATGAGCAACATACCTATCATTTAGCGTTGCAACCCAATACAATGTAAATTTGAGAGAAGGCTAATAAATGACTGCAACCTAGAGAGGAATCATACCAAGCATGGTTGGATTGATTACCTATTCAATTCCCATTATGTCCCGAGCAACCAATTTATAATGTTTACAAGAAAAACCATTTCTTCACATGTTGGCATTAAGACAATGATAAATAGGTTGGTAATGATGATTTATTATGAGATACCCATACCTTGGATGGAATGTTGTTAAATGCATTATAGAAAGATGAGCTCAACCATGATGCTCATGTCGCCAATACTTTCTTTGAAAGTCTAAAATATGTTGCCGCACCGCCCCTCTCTTTAGACATGGGTCAAGGTCTACCCAACCAGGGAGACACATGTTATTGTACAACCTGAAAGCAATGAGTGGTATGCCAGTCATGTGTTTCTTGCCACTACTGAGGTAATTTACCATTAATTCCCTATATTTTAATGAATCTTATCACTATTAGGATATTCCTATACTCCATCCTAGTCCCACCAGTATTTTGATCATTTCCATTTTCAGTCATGCATGCACTTTTAGGGTTTGCATGCATCCCAGTCATCAGTCCAGCACCTAGCCCTCAGTTAGCCAGCCCCCAGGAGCTTCTCACTATTCAGTTTTAGCCCTCTAGTTGCTTAATGCGCCCTTCTTCCTTGATTTTAGGGAGCAACTCGCCCTTCTTCACCTACTAGTCCAGTTGTCTTCAGTTTATACTCAGTTACACTTAGTTACACTTAGTTACACTCAGTTACACTCAGTTACAGTCAGTTACAGTTAGTTACAGTCAGTTACAGTCAGTTACACCTACCAGACTCAGTTTGATTGATGGTTGACAATTACTTGAGCATTGATGACTCCACTGATGATGATGAAGACTTCCAGTTGTGCTCCGATGATCATGAGGACACCTAGTTGTGCTCCGATGACACTCTATTGATCTTATGATCACTCTGAGATGCTAATTCGAATTGCCACCTTGGGGATTCGAATCCTCTCTACCATTGTACTATTTATTTGTCCATATTGTGATTAATTAACTAGTGTGTGTGAAGTATTATTGCTTCTATCCGAGTTCTACTGTACCATATTATTCTGTTGCTCATTAAACTGTATTGACCACTCTTCTTCTATTTTCTTGATTAATCATAATCATTCTCTTGTGAGGTATACATCATCTCTTAGATCTGTTGTGAGGATTTTCACATGGTATCAGAGCATGTTGACAGTTTTGTTTATCTCCATTCTTGAGAGTTTTTTGCAGGTTATTACCAAGATTTCGAGTGCAGCAGTTGCAGCAGTTTCTGCATTTTTGCAGCAGTAGCAGTTGCAGTTATTCTAGATTGTTTTTGTAGGTCCTCTACAATTTCTATGTATTCATCAGGAATTACTCCTCTTTCTCCATTCAACTATGATGAATGGAAACCAAGAATGATAGCATACTTGAATATCCATGATCTTTTTGATTGTCATTTTGAAAGAGAGTTCGAATCCCCTGAAGAGAAGATTGATTGGTTAAATAAAGGTGATGGAGCCTTTGGAGCAATGATGCTTTCTTTGCCAAAATACCTGAGATTTCATTTCGAATACCGTGATGGTGTTGAAACTCCAAGAGAGTTATGGACTCCAAAAGAGTTATGGGCTCACCTGGATGAAAATTTTGGCAGGAAGAATGAAGGGATTGGTCCAAACCCATTCGAAAGCAAGCAAAGTGATGCATTCGCTCCCCTTAATGGTCTTTCAGATCATGAACCAGTATCATCTCATATTGAAGTTGTTGACAAAGAACTTGCAGATTCTCCACTCATGCTCCAACTTTCCTCTCTTTCTGTGCCAACTCACACTCTAGATACTGCAGAAGGTCCTAAATCCTCTCTTGCACCAGAGTCTGTTGGTTTGCATCATCATGATCACATGATTATTTCGGAGGTAAAATCAACTATTGGAGGTAATGCATTCACTCCTCTCCAGCAATCATCTCTTATTTACTACTATATGATCATTAATTCATGCTTTCAGAAGGTTATTGAAGAATATGGCCATTGCCACCCGCTTGAGATAATTTCTCATGCATCCATTGGTTTTTATCTCACCTCTTATGGTTCAAAGGAGATCTCAAGAAACCATTGCCATTCGCTTGGGATAATTTCTCATGCATATGATAGTTTTGATCTCACCCCTGCTGGTTCAAAGGATATCTCAAGAAACTATTCTTCAAGTCTTAAATATGATTTGGATTTCAAACAATTATTATTTGATGGTTCTTTTTGGCATAATCTCACCCATGATGGTTTGAAGGAGAAGACAAAAGACTATCTGCAGATTCATGATTTTGATCCTACCTCAGCTGATTCAAATCATAGGTTCAGGGATCATCCTCATACTTTTGGATTTGTTCTCATCACATTCGATCTGAAGAGCAAGTACAAACACATGTTTTTTGAGCATGATCCATTTCTTCCCAAGAAGAAGATACCTCTAGACATATGACCAAGCATCACACCTGCTTAAGTTTGGAGCATTTATTTTTGTGTGTGCCTTACAGTCTGTTTTTGAGGAGGGGGTATGTTTCCCATGAAATTTTCCCACTTCCTTGGTTTATTGACTGTTATTATTCATTGTATTGGGTGACCTTTGGTCTTAGTTACTAGGGCCCAGGATGGATTAAGGGGGGGTGTTAGGATATTCCTATACTCCATCCTAGTCCCACCAGTATTTTGATCATTTACATTTTCAGTCATGCATGCACTTTTAGGGTTTGCATGCATCCCAGTCATCAGTCCAATACCTAGCCCTCAGTTAGCCAGCCCCCAGGAGCTTCTCACTATTCAGTTTTAGCCCTCTAGTTGCTTAATGCGCCCTTCTTCCTTGATTTTAGGGAGCAACTCGCCCTTCTTCACCTACTAGTCCAGTTGTCTTCAATTTACACTCAGTTACACTCAGTTATAGTTAGTTACACTCAGTTACACTTAGTTACACTCAGTTACACTTAGTTACACCTACTAGACTCAGTTTAATTGATGGTTGACAGTTACTTGAGCATTGATGACTCCACTGATGATGATGAAGACTTCCAGTTGTGCTCCGATGATCATGAGGACACCTAGTTGTGCTTCGATGACACTCTATTGATCTTATGATCACTCTGAGAGGCTAATTCGAATTGCCACCTTAGGCATTCGAATCTTCTCTACCATTGTACTATTTATTTGTCCATATTGTGATTAATTAACTAGTGTGTGTGAAGTATTATTGCTTCTATCCAAGTTCTACTGTACCATATTATTCTGTTGCTCATTATACTGTATTGACCACTCTTCTTCTATTTTCTTGCTTAATCATAATCATTCTCTTGTGAGGTATACATCATCTCTTAGATCTGCTGTGAGGATTTTCACAATCACACAATCAACAATGATAACATATTTATGCCTAATTAACAATGATGTACATTTATATTGCTTGCTCATTACATGTTATTAAAAGATAAGGTACTTCCAAGTGATAATGTCCTCCTTGATGTCTATGAAGGGGTAAAACAACTATTGCAAAGGATGGGTGTTAAGTACTTATCATATCATGCTTATTCGAATGATTGTATTATTTATAGAGGTGTATATGTTGACAAGGATATATGTCCCTAGTGTGGGCGTGATAGGTATCAAAAATACAAAAATAAGGGTAAGACATATGGGCCTCCTCATAAGGTATTGAGGAACATTCTTATAATCCGAAGGATTGAAAGGATCTTTCATTGTAAAGAACTACTATGTTATGAGGGTAGCATGCCACACATAGAACTATTCCAAGAGTTATGTGAATCTATTGGAGGAGACTAGTCGACCAACTGAATAGGTCCTCCTGACCGACTAGAGAATAGTCAACTTAGTTAGTCGAGTCGGTTAGGTAGATCAAATGGACAGTTAGGAAGTTATAACTGTGTAACTACTTATATGCAATATATAATAGGCCAGTGAGCCAGAAGATGTAATGTTGCTTTTGTACATGATGGCCTGATAATATAAGACACTTGTTGCTCCTATTGCCACTACTTGTATTATTTATCGTACCTTTGTGCATGTATGTATGATATTGCATCTTGTTATGTATTTCTGTACTACTAGTTACCATATGTAATCCATTAGATTACAACATTAGTTTTGTTGCTGGTAGTACTAAACCGAAATAAAAAAGATGATCACTTCTATATAAATGGTAAGCGAGGAGCAAATTACAGAGTGGTGGAATTGATAGATAACGAATTACATCCAAAATTATGCTAGAAGGAACAAGTTGACCATTACTAAGGCCAGGGAATTTTTTTTCATTGAATCACATGAAAAACTTATAGAAGTTATACCTCATGAGATAAAGAAGTTGGTCAATCAGATTCATGAGAAAACTCGACCCTCATAATGAAAGATTGTTGATGCACATAATCAACAATGGAGGACATATGAACCTATATGAGTGGCTTGATCAGATAAGCGACGACTACTACAAAGAGCGTGCTATCAAATAAAGGACTTTGCTCGAAGAAATCAAAGCTAGATTTTACAATGATTTTCATGACTCCTTTTTCGTCACAATACCGACTGTTAACGCCTAAATTTCACACATATGTGGCATTTTGGCGATTCTTCCAGTAAGGTATCAACAACATAAAGCATGCAATTCACCAAAGGCATCCTCAACAACTCCAAAAGACATCATGAGTCCCAAAGTGCCCAAAAACAGTCAAAAGAAGGGGTAGTGTGGGTAAAACACTGTTAACCCGCAGTGTAGTGCAGGTTACCTAAACAATGCCCGCGCTACACTCGTGCGGCTATTCCTTCGATAGTCACGCTGTTATCAAAACGGCGGGACCACCTACTTCCCACGGCGCATTGAAGGCTCATTCATATCCAAGGATCTGAATTCGGCTCCTCACACACTTGGTGGCATTAACTATCCCCTCTATGTACCTTGGAGCTCGTTCATGGAGAAGATGAGTTCACATTTGGATCTAGTTGTTTGTTGGCCACCTGTTGGCCTATAAAAGGAATCCATTGGCATGCATTTTGTAGAGAGAAATCAAGAGCAAGGTTATGTTGCTGGATTTGAGTTGGAGCTTCCTCATATCCCACCACTTCCTACCATTGTGAGCATTCCCAAGATCCCTTGCCACCTTCCTTCAAGGGGTAAGAGTTTCTCTCCATTTCTCCACCATTGAATTAGCATTTAGTTTGGCTAAAAAAGGTCCTCCTTAAGGGATATTTATGGCTTCCCTTGAATCCCACACCTCCTAGGTGTTGTACAGCTTGACCATTGGGAAATACAAAAGTGGTTTGGCATATCTTGGATTGTTATTGGAGTTTGCATTCTCCCCCCATATCTTTTATTTTGCATTTTTTTTAATATATTTTGTTGTTTTTATGTGAATTACACTAACAATCTATTGCAAAATCACTTGGAGGATACAACCAACCAACCAACAAAGGGGCTCAAAGGACCGAGGCCTTGATGCAGCTACAAGGCATATCCCCTTACCAATTGGAAGAGTGCACTTGTGCAATTTTTTCCATAACAATTCTAATGGAGACCATACTTATTTTTGTTCATTTCTTATTTAACTAGGTTGTTTTATGCTAAGCAATTAATTCTGGGTATTTTTCACTTGCAGGAGATAAAGTATTCCACCTCTTGCTCCAGAATTTGGCCCCGAGTCAGCCTCAATTAATTTTTACACAGTAGTGCGGATCCCAGCCTCTCGGCTGCACTACCGGCGTGAAAACGAATCCGACAGTCTCACGACCAACGCAGGTAATCAGTTCATGACCCGAGCGACCTCCTGTAAGGTTGATCTGCGCGACCGCTTAGTGTAACACCCACGCTACCAATGCACCTATTTTGAATTTACCCGCACTGCTCACGTGACAGAGTGTGGTTTGGTCGCGCTACCATTTTTTATTTGCTTTTTATCTGCATAGTTTAGTCTTGCAGTCCAATTGATGCTCACTAATGAACCTAAATTAAGGTTAATTTGCATAATTACTTACTTTTTTAGTAAATAATTCACCTAGACCAAGATTAGGGAGTAAAGAGGTCATCTCTCTTAAAACTTACCTAGGTAACCAACCTTGAGGCTTTCAATGGGCCTCGTTGTTGTCACTAGTATTCAAGATTATTTCTTATTTATGCACAATCGACATGTTTTTAGTATCAATGCTAGTGTAGAATACACTTTTTTCACACAAGCAAAGCCTGGTCCTAAAGACTCTTGTCTCTAGAAGAATGCTCTTCACCTCGCACTTCATGTGAGCTTGGTGAATCAAAAAAGGGTGAGAAGTGTGAAATACCTGCATTGCACACTTGTCTATTAGTTAGCATTTTGATTTACAAAGCACCATGATAATCTTTTAGAGTTAAAAGTACATTTGCATTTACTTGATATACTCTTGTAGTTAATTTGCTGACAATCAATTTGCTTTCATCACATGTTTTTGCACCACTAGAACACACTAAGAGACCTAAATACTCTTCCGATCCTAGTATGCTCTTCACCTCGCACTACATGTGAGCTTGGTGAATCAGAAAGGTAGGGATTGTGAAATACCACTCTTACAGTGAAATTCAAACCCCTTAAAAACAACTTTTAATTGTCCAACCAACTAAAATCCTCCATAGGAGGTCACAAAACAATATTTTAGTTAGGTAGGATTGATTGGGCTAGGAATCCATCAATGCCCACCAATCTAGTTTCATTAGAAACATAGCATTGTTGTCTCATAGGGTACTTACAAAATCTTGCTATAAGCAATTGTTAAAAGAAAACCCGGATCAGAAGTGAGTCGTGTCCAAGGAGGTGAAATCCAAGGTATAGTTTCCCTCCTCTCCCCTACAAGCTACTCATCTTGTTGTATGGATATGACACTATACTGTGTAGGCCAAACCATTGATCCACACTTGACGCAAGGTATCTTAGTGGCCTAACTTAGGACATCACCAAGGAGAAATTGTGAGTGCAATTGACTCCTGAAGTTATCTATTGCCTTTGGGAGGTGTTTCCAAGTCATCTTGATTGGAACATTGGCCCCATTTCCTGTAGAACTAGCTCTTTGTTACCTCCACTAGTCAATTCGTGCATGGATACCATTATCACCATCAATTGTGCTTTTGGGAGGACCAGTTACATTTGAGAGGAAAGAAGTTAGGTCTTGTTAGGGAATTTACATTTATTTTCTTTTTAAAAATACAAGTTCAATAACTCATAATTAAAAAGAACCTACATGTGGCAACTTAGGCACTAAAACCAACTTTGCACATATCACTCACTTCTTGCACTATATTTGCATCTGTTGTGGTTGGCATATTTTTTCATTTTTTCAATTGAGTTTAATTCCACTATCACTCTCATTTAACATAAATCCTTCACCATTGAGGAACAAAACAACACCCTGAGACAATATCGATGACTGAAGGTCTATCCCCTCTCTCGAGGGGTATTTTTACACCTTCTTCACATGGTTCACAAGGAAGGTACTCTAGCTGAGTCCATTCCTAGGACACATTAATAGGATCATCTAGTCGAGGCCAAGCCTTGCTAGATGCATTTTATCCTCTCGGAGAAACTATTAATTACACCACTTATTCGACCCCCATCGGAAGAGGTACTCCATTGGCTTCTCCCCTTGGATATCCCTAGGTTCCCTTTGACCCATACTCTCTTGTAGGAGGTCAACTATTGTTTATAACACCACCTGGGTCTCCCCCTCATGGAAAGCACATCCCAGACACAAGGGCAAGACCAAATCCTCCTACCCTACCATTCATGGCTAGTTTAAATCTCCCCGATTTGGCCAAACTGATAAATGATCCCATAGCTCACGATCCAACATGGACGACTATGCCGAATAATATTCCCTCTGATATCCCTAAATTTTAAGGAAATCAAGGGGACAATCCCTCCAACCATGTCATGTCTTTCCACTTATGGTGTTCATCTAACAACATAGTGGACGATCATGTGAGGCTTCACCTCTTTCAATGTACCCTTACCAGAATGACATCAAAATGGTACGTAAACTTAGTGAGAGCGACCCATTCCACATTTGCGACATTAGCCACCGCGTTTCTCACTTACTTTCAGCTCTCGATTCGACATGACTTGGGTCTCGAAATTCTCAAAGACTTTCGGAAAAATACTTCCACCCACATCCTGAACCACATCCATGAGTGGCGTAGGCATCGCACATTGTGCAAAATAGAAATACAACCACCCTTTTTGTTGGATTGGTTGATCAAATATCTCCAACTCGCTATAGCCAAAGATGTCACCACCTCCATGTCGCAAAGCGAGGAGGAGGTTATTTTGAAAGCCCAACATTTTTCTCTCATATATGCATAATTCAGTTACCTGTACACTATCCTCCCTGATGCCCCTCGACATTGGTTGTTGGATCCTACACCTTCGGGTTCGTCACATTCGATGGATGGGATTATTGGGTCCATTTCTCGTTTAGGAAAGTTTCCTACCACCACTTTAGCGCCATTTAACATGGCTCCACAATACCCATCCATTCCACTTGCGTCGGTACCAACCCCACTAGTTGGTCAATTACAATATGGACCGTATAGAATACTTACCCAAACGTTAGCCACGCGACGATTCCTACACCGCTAATGGAACAAGTCGTTCCTACATCCACTTCCTATGGAACACAAACCACATTTATACCACTCCCAAGGTATAACCCATATTATCCTTTCCCATGCCCAATTGGTTAGCAACCCGCCCCCCACATGGGGGTAAACCTAGTTCAACCTTCTTACGTTCAAAAAGCTCAACAATTTGAACAATCCAACACCACAAACCCCTAGAATACGTAGACTCAAGGGAAGAAGAAAGGTAAGAACAAACCGAATCAACAGTTGTGGCAAGGGGGAAATCCCCATCCCCTAGTAGAACATGAATACGGGTAACCAACACACGAGGACTAACAACCCCCGAAAACAAGGGAAGAACCCCAAGTTGAGGACCAATTACTGTTGCTCCATTTGTGGTGATTATGGTCATTACACACATAATTGTCCTCTTATCCTAAATTGCCAAAATTTAGTGGAAGCAAAAAAGAAGACGGTGATGAATCCCCCTCAGGCTACAAACCCTCCCCAACCATAAACCGTTGTGTTATAAAAACCCTTTGCAAATAAAGGGGTAGTGACGTAGCAGTAATAACCTCGTCCCCTCGACGATGGATCTTTTCAAAATATCTATATGTTGGATATAAATCTTCATACAGGAGCCAAGTGTTACGATGGGCCTTCCACCGCCCAAGTGGAAGACGTTCCTATCCCCTTGGGGGGCCCTCTACAAATAACTCAACTGAATACCGAACAAATCCCTCAGATTCCAAAAGTTCTACTTCTACGTACCACTAATAACCCTCACATGAAAGGGGCCCACAATTTTATTATTGTGGATGACTTGGCCCAATCCCCTACATCCATTTCCACATTAGCAGTGCTACAGTTATGCCCAACCTAGTGAAAGGAACTACTCAACGCACTTGGTGTTGTCGATCCTTTCGACTCACACCTCATGAACTTTGATCTCTACAAAGGCGATCCACGACTATCGTCGTTAGTCGCATTTCAAGTACCAGTTACAGTGAAGAACATTTTGATTCATCACTATACCATTGACGAAGGCGCATCCACTTGCGTTATGTTTGCAAAAGTATGGAAACGATTAGGGTCGCCTGAGCTGGTCCCCTCATCTATCGCTCTTCATGCATATGATGGGAGACTATCCCAACCAAGAGGGTTGTACCAAATTGTACCCATAGAGTTGGGGGGCAAGATGGTTATGACTGATATTGAAGTAGTCAATGCAAAACTTGACTACAACATCCTCTTGGGGCACAATTATATGTACGCTATGAAGGAGGTCAACTCCTCAGTCTTCCGTATCATGATGTTTCCCTTAAATGGGAAGGTAGTTACCCTCGACCAGCTAAACTACTATGACCCCAACACCACAACCAATCCTGACAATGTCCTACCGACTGTACTAGGCGATAATCAACCATATGTTGACATTGCCCTTGACATATACAAGGACTCCAATTTGTTAGGAGTGTATTCGGGACCACCACCAAGGATCCCTACAACAACCGATGGCCTAATGTGCACAATTTTCATCGCTGAAAATGGAGCCACCTCCACCTCAACACCACTTAGTCATGACATTGAACAAACGTTGAGTCCATTGGTACCACCAATTTTCCAAATCCCATTCTTGTACCCTCCCACAGGTGTACAAGGGACACTGGTCATGGCTCAGTTAAATCTACCTGGCCTCACTTTGGGTATCCCAATATGATACCTTACACCACCATATCCAGAGATGACTTCCAAACCAGTTTCTCATTACGAGTTTGTCCCTGTTTCAACTACTATGCCCACAAGGACTGTAACACCTTCTATCACACCAGCCCAACCTATGACATCCGTGACTAAACCACAATCGATCATCGCTAAGACTACCAATGGGGGCACCAAACAACTCAAGTTGAAAGGTCCCCTATTACCGAACCTGACGTCCAATTCATCGGAGACCTCTAATATTAAAGCAAGGGGCATCAATCAACAAGTGTTGAAAGCTCCAACTACGATCAATACTCCCACTCAAAATGTCATGCCATTGTGTTCTCTTTGCGGGAAACAAGGCCACGCAACCAACTTATGCCCCACTTTACCAAAGCTAAGGAATATGATTAACACCCTCGTTAGCATAACATATGCTCCACCGACGTTTAAAGGGGACACATCTCCATCGCCCACATCTAAGTCCAAGACACTGCGTACGGATCACACATGTTCCATATGTTCTCAGTATGGGCACTATATAAGCAATTTCTTGGATCTCCCCCATTTTTGGGAGGCGTTAGCAATCGTTCTTCTAACTCAAGCAACGATTAAGAAACCTCCTTCCTTAAGCCAGGAATTAGCATCTATTAATGTGGTCACCACATTAGTAACACCATCAGTCGTCCCTCCCACAGAAGTTGCACCAGTAGCAAAAATTGTGGTGGAGCCTATAATGCCGCTAGATCCGCCTCCTCCTAATTTACGACAACGACTCCATACGATGAATGCTCTTCCTGCAGGCATTCCACACATATGCTCCCTCCTAGCGCCATCACCTGCATTATGAAACAAATCAACACCCAGGAAGTACAAGAACACTTTCGTCCACGTGTACCATGACATTGCCGATATTGTGGAAAAACCACCCACTTCTCATTTCGGTGCCCCATTTTCCGCGCCGAATGACAAGCTCGTCTCGAACTAATGAGACTACAGGGTTAACTACAACCCCTCAGTGCAACCCTGAAAAGATCACAAGATGAGGAAGTAACAACCACATTACCAGATATCATCGATGATGAATATGCTTTAGCTGGTGTTCTTACTTGTAGTGATTCCTCGTCTTCCGACGAAGACGTAGGACACCTGCAAGCATTCCACAGAAACTAACAAAATCATTAGGGGGTTCACCCCCGCAACACAAACAAGACACCCAACATCAACTGTTGATATTCTTATTTGTGTCAACAATTTACTTTCTTTTTACATTAATTTTGAATTAGAAAGTAAGTCCATCTCTTCTTTATGCAGATGGCCTCCCAGTCGGACATCTACATAGGATATGAAGACATGGAAAGTCAATGGGACAGAAACCTAGCATCCGTTGCCTGGGCTATATATTCCACCCTCCCATACACTCCACGACACCGACAATATTTTCTTGGGGGCACTTACAAATAACCAAGCAGAATACAATGCCGTGATAGGTCTATAAAGCAATTCCCTTCACCTGGGCATTCACCATCTGCGAGTGCACCTCGACTCACAACTAGTAGTCTCACATTTAAATAATGTATTTCGTGTCCTCAATCCGCTCCTCTTCTGAAAGTTTATGCATGTGTGCCTTCTCATTTGATATTTTGAAACCATTACCTTCCCACATATATCGAGAAACGCCAATGCATTTGCTGACTCCATCGCCGATGAGGTTTTGAATTGGCACCTTCTACATAATCTGGCTGCATAGCTCTGCATATTACACATACATAAATACTTCTATGTGTCACACCTACGACTACACATACATTTATAATCATCATCATAAAGTCCTAATGTTGATAAAGCATGCCCAAACAAATATTCTAGTACTCAACCACTACATATGCATCATATCAACATATAGGCAACATAAACCAAACATCCATACATCACATACACAAAGAGACACATACATAATGCGCCTAAAAATGGTATATATATATATATATCGCCAAAAAAATGTGTGCCATGTACAAAAATGGCCCTCCAACGACATATACAAAACAACCTTGTTGGGGATACATCCAATATAAATCACCTCCCATAGGCTAATCAAAATAGTATACAAAATGGGGCTCATAGCCCTATACAAAATCAAGCTGCCTCGCCAGCTGGTGGATCCCTGGGTCCCATAATGGCCAGCATCCGTACAACCTCCCCTTGTGCTGAATTTGGTCCATGTCGTGGTCTCTGTCATGGAAGAGGGGCTGGACCTCCCTAAACCTCTCGTGTCACATGACATGCCACAGCTACTCATCGCATAAGGCACACTTTGCTGGTAGATGCAGCGTCAAGTCCAGCTCATCATCATCCAGATCAGAAACACCTCAATCGTCGACCCTAGTAGACATAACACTGAACCTTTGCTCCAAATCATCGAGGGCGGTTTCCATCCGATCCCAGATGGTTGCTCCACCTGCAACAACTCCCTCTCGTCCAGTAGGACCCACTCCGGTGGCTGCACCCACAGCTGCAACATCTCCCTCGATAGCCTGCCCAACTCCAACAACAAGATGATCTCTCCTAGGCCATGGTCGGAGAGGTGGTTGTATAGGACCAATATCTGCATCACAAAGGAGGAAACCATCATCAATAGCTGATAAACATGTACGTCATGAATGTGCAGAAATAAAAGTATGTACAAATATATATGCAACCATCAAAAAGTACAAACCATAAAAAGAAACTCCCAGGGGGGCAAACAGCTCCAAATCTCCGCGGTAGTCCATAGAATTCCAGGGGTAGCTATCCATCTAGCCAATGCGACCCTACCATACATCTAAAACATGGGGTGTAAAATAATCCCCCATGGGCCCGCCACCACTACAAGGCATGATCCGCCCCTAGTACATCATCTGAGGCTCATGCGGCCCCCTCGACAACACTACTACCGCTAGCCTCAAAGAAGGGTATCACTAAAAAAAATAAGAGCAAAAAACCCTACTGTAACAAAAGGTGGTATGACTCCCACCCTGATGCAACTCCGACATCTGGCGGATCATCGACTGCAACAACAATGTCCCCCACGCCACTGGTCAACCAACTAATACTCTCTCCACAAGTTGAAGTTGGCCTCTCGTAATCCGGTTGGGGGACGCCACCCCCAACACTCACACCACGGTTGTCGCCACAGCCTAAACCAGAAGATCCATCAAATGGATCAACAAAATCCCACCAGATTTGATAGCACTCCGGTCACCGTCACAAAACCAATCCACCAGATTGTGGATCGTCTCTTGCACCATCTGCGGAGGGAAGGGCTCTCTCACTCGGAACACCCCTCACGCCAGGACCCACATATCCAACAACCTCCACAACAAGTAATCTGCAGATCTCATCAAGGGGCACTTGAAAAACTTCAAGAGCCCCGTGTCTCGCAGGGTCTGCGTCGCCTGCATGTCCAACAACACTAATCTTGGAGAGCATCGTACTCTTTCCCACCACTCAACCAATCTAACATGGTCCATGAGTAGCAGCAAATCACCCACACAAGGACAATTGCCATCCATTAGACATACAAATCTATCAAAATAGATCAGTGTGACCTTCCCCAAGAAAGTTCGCATGTAGCGTGACTATCACCAGGATAGCCATGCCTAGTGTGGATGAATCCCTGTTCCACCGTGCGGTACTAGCGTAGAACATGCGTCGCTCGACCGCGTTGGTAGTGCAGCTAACCAAAGCTCATCTGCGATGAACCAGCGCGCGATCGAAGCGCTACTATACCACGCTATGCGCAGTACAATTCATTTTTTTCGTGCTACATTGGTGTGCTACACTGTGCGCGATTTTTTCAAAATCCTGCACTATAGTCACACACGATTTTCTGAAAATCGCATGCTATAGGGCGGGATTTTATCGAAATCATGCGCGGTAGCCTCAAATCGCCTAAAAAAATCCCCTGGCCATCTAGGGGACCACTACCCCAAATTCTACCCTGCAAAAATTAACGAGTGTAGGGTTATAGAATACCTAGATCTCATGGCTCGTCTAAAGGCACCTCAAATGTCCTAGCATCGCTCAAAATGCGCTCTAAGAGGTTGTCAGTGAGTAGTACAAATTATTTCGAAAAGTGGGCCCCACCCTATTTATAGTCATTTGATACAAACTTCAAACTGACCCCATGGACAAACCTTAACTCCGTTTCAAAAACCGGTCGCACCATCGCGATTAGTGCTTCGAGCTCTTCGACGTGAATCCCACCAATCTAGATTCCCACTAGGTTCATTCAGACACTATTTTTACTTTGGTACCCCACATGTACGCCTTGTTTTGGTTATATGATTTCTACATTATCAATACTTTGGTCATGTTCTTTACTACAGTTGGGTATGTGCGCTATATGTGCAGCATCTCGACTAAGACAAGTTCACAATCATTGTTTTTATAAGAACAAGGCTCCATGCTTCATCAAATGGTGCAAAGTTCCCTACCACAGATATCATTCCAAAACCAACATATAGACATTATTTACCCTCTGTTTATAATGCGTCTACCAGTATTCCCGCTGATATCCACAGGGACCTAATTCCCAGTTTTGATGTGCCATCAACGCCATAGTTGGGAATAACATGTTCCCCCATGGGTGTGTGCACCGTTTCCATCCCAATCATCAATTGACACCCATGATGTTGACCGCCAGTTTGAGGAATTTGATACAACTTGAAAAGATCACCTCTTAGTTTCTCATTTTATAATTGCACATTTAATCCACCAAGCAAACATCGTCAGCTTCCTCGACTCATGTTATGATAAAGATTCACAAAGCCCACTCATACCTTCATGGGCAATTTACCCTCAACAATATTCTTCGTATCAGCACCCCCTATGAAGACACCAATGGGGTCCCCACCCTAAGGAGTAACCAGTTCTATTTCAGTTATCTTGTAGGCATACACTACATAACATTGATTCATGGGGCACTTGTCTTAGCATTTGCAAATTCACCCCCGCTTCACATTGGAAAGTGTCCCCTGACCCACTCAAAACCATGGGGACTCCACCCATCATCAAAATTGGTCCCCCGACACACCTAAAGCTATGGGGGCCCTACCATTATTCTTTATTTACAAACCGTTCCCTCATCACCTTACATTGAGAGAACACATATTCTTTGGGAAGCACCATGGTATCCTTTGATCGATGTATTCGAATATCAATATCCTCAACCATATTTGTTTGACCGGTCACCATTACTCCCCATTTTTCATCTCCCTCAAAGCCCTTTCATTTGTAGTTTGTCTCCATCCGTTTCAATCTGTACCATTCCGAAATGAAAGTTTCCATCCCCACCCCCCATTTTTACATCGATCAAAGGAAGTTATGAACCCCACACTTGTCAACCAGTCCTGTGTCAGGTTTGTCCATCCACCATTCGGTTACAATATGATCTCGGTCCTCATGATAAGACTCTCATCTTATCACGTACTTCAGCTCTCGTTGACATCAAAACACTACATTCCGAGAGTTGCAATAGTTGCAGTTGTACCTTGGGATCCCTTTCAATCACTATGAAGGATTGCCTCGAACTTGGTAGGGATAGTCATTAGTGCTCCCTTTCAATCTGTACCATTCCGAAAGGAAATATACCATCCCCACCCCCCATGTTTACATCGATCAAAGGAAGTTATGAGCCCCATGCTTATCAACCAGTCTTGTGTCAGGTGTGTCCGTCGACCAGTCGGTTACAATATGATCTCGGTCCTCAAGGTAAGACTCTCATCTTATCATGTACTTTAGCTCTCATTGACATCAAAACACATTTCGAGAGTTGTAGTAGTTGCAGTTGTACCTTGGGATCCCTTTCAATCACTATAAGGGATCGCCTCGAACTTGGTAGGGAGAGTTATTAGTGCTCCCTAACCAAGTGGTTTCCCCTATGCTCGACGTCAACACATCATCACATCAAGGGGAAATGTACTTTTAAAGGCAACAGTGTTCACATTTACAAATCATGGTCATAGTGCATTTGGCATATTGAAGCTCTCAGGCAGTTTCACACACCATACCGGTCCCCCACCCTAATGGGTTTTTCATGATCATCAACAATACCACTTCTTCAACACTCCACAACAGTTCCTAGGTCATTCAATCAAACATGGGTTGAATCCACCTTCATTCATGTCCCAACAGTATAGTCGAGTGACACCTTTTGTCCTTTATTATTGTAATCACATCGACAACATTTCACGAGCATGGGTATGTTCGCCTCGTTTGTATAAAAACTATTCTTCACTACAACTCAAACAGTCATCACCAAAAACCTCGCCCCATGGGAGGAACCTATTGTCCACATATGCTTTGTCCTACATAACAGGACAGAAACATAAGAAAACATGATGCATTATCGACTCTACAGTACCCTCCGAACCTCATACATCAGGGGGCATCTATTAACGCCTAAATTTCGCACATATGCGGCATTTTGGTGATTCTTCTAGTAAGGGGTCACCAACATAAATAATGCAATTCACCAAAGGCATCCTCAACAAATCCAAAGGACATCATGAGTCCAAAATTGCAAAAAAATAGTCAAAAGAAGGGGTAGCGTGGGTAAAACATGGTTGACTCGAGTTATAGCGTAGGTTACCTGAACAATGCCCTCACTACACCCGCACGACTATTCCTTCGATAGTTGCACTACTGTCAAAACGGAGGGACCACCTACTTTCATGTCCCAAATTTTTCATTGGGTCACAATGGCCTAAGCCCATTGGCCATATTCATGAGAGTTTACCAAATTGATGCTAAAGGTCAAATAATTGCCAAGGAGGAAAATTACTAGTTTCCTAGGTTTGGGGTGGAAGCTTTGGGATTTGGAATAAGGGGGATAATAAATGATGTTTGAACATTAGAATGGATTAAATATTTAATAAAGGAGATAAATAAATATATACAAGTGAAAATCAAAGTGGCATTTGATCATGAAGACACATGGAGGAAGTGGGACCCACATATGGCTAGATTTCCCCACTACACTTGGCATCATTTTTTCACCAATTCGAATTCAAGGTGAATGGTAACATACTTGGGGGATTTCAAAAGGTATTATTAATGGCATGACTCATCCAAGGTCTAAATATAGAGGAAGAGTAACTCCCATGGAAGAGGAAGAGGCAATTTGGAGCTAGTGGGACACTTGGGCTAGATTCCCTAGCTCTATGACAACAATGATGAAGATGCTATGATACCTATGACACAAATCAGACCTGAAGGATGAGATATGACATATATGACATGTCAGGGCTAAAAATAGCCTCCAAGAAGGTGCTCAAGGGACTTAGGGCAACTAAGATGCTTCCACATGTGATTTGGTGGAAGTGGGAGACTAGGAATTGTTGTACAAGTGGCATCCTTTGGAATCTCTTCCCAACTTGTGTTGGCATGAGTATCTTGGAAGGAATTAGACCCATGGAGGACATTAGAAGTTTATAAAAGTCATGAACAAAGAAGAATATGAGCTTTTGATCATTTGAGAAATTTGCAATTGCATTTGTGAAGAGGGAGAGCTAGTGGATGACTAGTTTCTTGCCTTAGCCAATTTCGAGGGTGAAAGATTCCCATCCAAGTTGGTAATTGGAAAGGCCATTCAGACCTTTCATTTGCAGCTTTAATGGAGTCTTTATTTTCAGGTGTAAGCTACAGGGCAGCTCATGGTTTCTTCTAGTGCAGCTCACTCCTTCAATCATTTCCAATTTTCATGGCATATTCTTGATCCTTGAGGGAGGGCGTTTTTGGTGAGCTCTTGTACTCTTTGGGAGAGATTATCATGATCCATTTCTGTTGTAATATTATTAATATACTATGTTATTCATCTCCAGAAAGTTTCAGGTGGAAATATCAAGTGGTTGTATGTAAAATTGATGATTATTGAGCAAACAGTGACCATTTCCCCACTAGATTGATGTATACCAATGTATTGATGATGATTTCGAATGGAAGAATGTTTCTCTGATATATTTATGATGTATGGAATGAAATTGATTATTATTACAAGTTTCATGTTCAACACTTAAGCATTTGGAGCCATCTTGCTCAGTTTTATTTCATTTGAAGAAGATTTAATGCTATTTCCCCCAAGGTCGAAACTAGTCTTCTTGCATATGATTTAAGGGAGTTATAGCAGACATTAAAAGTTGAATGGTGATGCATATGAGGTCATGTTGATTTCCTTTATATGTCCCCTTCCATTCAGAATTTCGAGTTGGATTGAGTGCATTTGGAAAGTCATTTTCATCATCTACCCCTAGGGGATTTGAACCACAATTTTACTAGTAAAACTCCATACATTGATCAGATTTCCAAAGCGAGTTGCAGAAGTCATTTGATGGTTAAAAAAAAACCTATAAACACCATTTTTATGTATTAACATCATTCATACGACTACTGGTACAATTTGAGAGCATTTGGAGCTATTTAGAGCCATCTACCATTGGGGGTTTGAAGCTCGAAATTACTGGTAATCTTCCCTACTTGGTCCAGATTGTAAATGAACACGCAGAAGTGTTTTAAGGGTTTTTAAGTATCCATGAGCCTCTTTTATATGTATTAATGCCTCTCAAATACCTTCAGACCCATTATACAATCATTTGGGGTCATTTGGAGACCAAGAGACCAATACTAGGCAAAGATGAATTGCTAGTCAAACTCCTTACTTTGGACAGAATTAAAAGAGGATTTGCAGAAGTAATCTAAAGGTCATATATCATCCCTGAACATCATATTCAAGTCCTAATATTATTCATATACCTTCTTAGAATATTTGGGAGCATTTGGAGCAAATTAGAGACCTAGACATGAAAACTAGTCAAAGGTCGAACTAGGGAAAAAAATGAAAAATTTGCCATTTTAATAAAATTATTAAAAAGGGACATTACAGTGGTATCAGAGCATGGTACTTGCACCTATGAATTAATATAATACATTTACGAATAATTTGCAGCCATGTCTCACTACTACGAGGAATCCTATGAGTACAATTCTTATGAGGAATATGCAGATGCTTATGAGCAATATGAAGTAGAATGTGAATGGTTTGAGGAAGAGGTGCCATCTTGCAACACTTCTTACAATTTCAGGAGGAATGAAGATTATGATTATGACCCTATGTATGATAAATATGAGTATGTCACACCACCAAAGGATAATTCTATGGATGAGTTACAAAGATGGAGAGCAACATATAAAACCTTGCCCCAACAATATCAAAAATATCAGGAATATCTTGATTTGTACAAGGAAGATACACAAAATGCCATGTCTTTTGAGTACTATGCTAAACATATTTTTGCAAATAAGTCCAAAAATGAAGATGTGGAGTTAGTGAAGAAAGGTTTATGCCCTTCTTGTAAAAGACCTTGGAGAGAAAATCATGTGTGTGTGAGTGAAAAGAGCAGTGAAATATCTGAACCTCCAGAGAATATATCTATCTCCTACTGGATGAGAGTTTTTGGATTTTCTTCAAAAAGAGATTCCAAAGAAATTGATCCTAAGGAAAACAAGGGGCAAAATGCATCAGCTTGTTTGAAGGAGGAAAAGGAAGAGACATCACAAGAGCATGGAGAATAACCTATTGAAAATATTGCAGCTCAATTCGAGACACATTCTACCTTGGACATGAATCAAGGAGCATCTACTGATGGATGCTTGAACTATGAAAGAGTACCTATTGATGGGTGCTCACACCTCTATGTTGGTGACATAGAGATAACTTTTGACAGTATTGCTGCAAGACAAAATCCCCCTAAGCTTGAAAATGAAGACCTTGTAGCAGTTGAAGAAGAAACAAGATCAACTTCCACATCACCACTTGAGCTTCATGAAGTTGGTCCAAGCAAGGAGGAAGAAGATGAGGAGGTTCATTTGCAAGATCCTCATTTTGTTGAAGGGTCCTTAAATATGAATGAAAAGAATATCCAAGAGTCCCTTAGCATTCTCCATGACACTCAAGCATTGGTGTCAAATTCTTGTTGGAGAGCTACTTCATTGGAGGAAACATCCTTCCTTGAAGACATGGAGAAGATTCAAAGAGCAATGTGCCACATCAAAGGTAATTTCATGTCTTTGCTTTTTGATAGAAACCATTTTTTTGAGCTTAATGAATTGTTACATGATTCATACTTGAAGAATAATGAGGATAATCATAAGCTCACAATTCAAAATGAGCAATTTCTGGAAAAGTTGCAAGATACTTGTTTTTCCTCCTATGTTTCAGATTGTCAAATGGTAGATTGTTTGGAGGATTCTCATGACATGGTGGATCATGAAAAATGTGGGAATTTGAATGTGCTCAATGTGTTTGAAGATGAACTTGAAGAGATCCAAACACTTGATGTGGTGGAAGAGGAACTTGAATTGTCTCTTGATGAAGGTTATGCAATTTTTAAAAAAGAGCATGATTCCTCTACATTGGAACTAATCTACAACAAAGGTTTCACACTTTTGAAGGAGCTGCATGATACTACCCATATGGATCCTTTCCATGATGAAACTCCTACATTTTTTGATCATTTGGGTGAGTTAGTTCATTCTCCTACATCCTACAATTCCATGTTTTGCAACATTAGTCTCAATGAAGAATGGGTGAAAGGGTTCTTTTTGTTGGTGCCACATGAGGAGTATGGAACTCCTAGATTTACCTTTTATGATGACATGGTTGGATCAAATTCTTATTCACATTTGCAGCAGCATCATTTGTTACTTTATTATGATGCACATCTACATGGATGCACCTATAATATGCATTTGAGTCACTTGAAGACTGGTGATTTTTCTTACTCAACACTTGGTTCATTTGATGTTGGAGGAACTTCATCCAAAACTTGGGTGAATAGATTTATGATTGAAGAATATTTTTGTTGGAAGCCACATACTTTGTTACATCTTTATGATTCTCACATTCATGGATGTATGGGTGAGACTTCTTTGAGTCCTTTGAAGTCTCCTTGTTTTTTCTGCTCATTATTTGGTTCAGATTTTAGTGGAGATTCTTCATTCACCTCTTGGATGAAGGAATACATGACTGGATATTTTGACGCATATCACATCCTTTTGGAGCAGCATCATAGGAAATGGGATCCTCACCTATGTCATTGGAGCATATTTGATGGGTCACTTGAAGATTGTATGCACTTGGAAAATGGTGGTCTACTTGCTTGGAGGTATAAGCACTTTCATGACTCTTTGATGAAGCATCTCCTTGATGTACATTTTCATTATGTTGTTATGTACTTTGATGATATATATTTTGTACTCATGATGTTTGGAAGAATGCATACAAGAAAATGGGATCCATGAATCCTCTTATCTGATGATATGGGTTGGAGAGCACTCTTAATTGTTGGGGTGCAATACAAGCAATGGGACCCTGGGATCATTTTTGTCTCATTGGTTTCAATTTTTTTGGGAAACAAGTAGTATGGGGGATGGATTCTCCACTTAATAAAGTGATTTTAATTAGAGTATTGCAGCAGCAAGCATGGTGGTTCCTCTCTAAAATCTTCATGGAATCTCAAAGACTCAAGGTTGGGAAATTCAATGGCAACTTCAAAGAATTATACAGCAAGCAGGTTCTTCAACACCCATGTTTGAAATTGCTTGAGGACAAGCAATATTGGGAAGGGAGGATTTGTCATGTCCCAAATTTTGCATTGGGTCACAATGGCCTAAGCCCATTGGCCATATTCATGAGAGTTTATCAAATTGATGCTAAAGGTCAAATAATTGCCAAGGAGGAAAATTACTAGTTTCCTAGGTTTGGGGTGGAAGCTTCGGGATTTGGAATAAGGGGGATAATAAATGATGTTTGAACATTAGAATGGATTAAATATTTAATAAAGGAGATAAATAAATATATACAAGTGAAAATCAAAGTGGAATTTGATCATGAAGACACATGGAGGAAGTGGGACCCACATATGGCTAGATTTCCCCACTACACTTGACATCATTTTCTCACCAATTCGAATTCAAGGTGAATGGTAACACACTTGGGGGAGTTCAAAAGGTATTATTCATGGCATGAATCATCCAAGGTCGAAATATAGAGGAAGAGTAACTCCCATGGAAGAGGAAGAGGCAATTTGGAGCTAGTGGGACACTTGGGCTAGATTCCCTAGCTCTATGACAACAATGATGAAGATGCTATGACACCTATGACGCAAATCATACCTGAAGGCTGACATATGAAATATATGACATGTCAGGGCTAAAACTAGCCTCCAAGAGGGCGCTCAAGGGAGTTAGGGCATCTAAGATGCTTCCACATGTGATTTGGTGGAAGTGGGAGACTAGGAATTGTTGTACAAGTGGCATCCTTTGGAATCTCTTCCCAACTTGAGTTGGAATGAGTCTCTTGGAAGGCATTCGACCCATGGATGACATTAGAAGTTTATGAAAGTAATGAACAAAGAAGAATATGATCTTTTAATCATTTGAGAAATTTGCAATTGCATTTGTGAAGAGGGAGAGCTTATTATGATCCATTACTATTGTAATATGATTAATATACTCTTTTCTTCATCTCCAGAAATTTTCACGTCGAAATATCAAGTGGTTGTATGTAAAATTGATGATTATTGAGCAAACAGTGACCATTCCCCCACTAGATTGATGTATACCAATGTATTGATGATGATTTCGAATGGAAGAATGTTTCTCTGATATATTTATGATATATGGACTGCCATTGATTATTATTACAAGTTTCATGTTCAACACTTAATCATTTGGATCCATCTTGCTTAGTTTTATTTCATTTGAAGAAGATTTAATGCTATTTCCCCCAAGGTCGAAACTAGTCTTCTTGCATCTGATTTAAGGGAGTTATAGAAGACATTAAAAGTTGAATGGTGATTCATATGAGTTCATGTTTATGTCCTTTATATGTCCCCTTCTCCCATCCAGAATTTCGAGTTGGATTGAGTGCATTTAGAAAGTCATTTTCATCATCTACCCCTAGGGGATTTGAACCACAATTTTACTAGTAAAACTCCATACATTCATCAGATTTCCAAAGTGAGTTGAAGAAGTTATTTGATGGTTAAAAGACACCTATAAACACCATTTTTATGTATTAACATCATTCATACACCTACTGGTACAATTTGAGAGCATTTGGAGCTATTTAGAGCCATATACCATTGGGGGTTTGAAGCTCGAAATTACTAGTAATCTTCCCTACTTGTTCCAAATTGTAAATGGATGTGCGGAAGTGTTTTAAGGGTTTTTAAGTATCCATGAGCCTCTGTTATATGTATTAATGCCTCTCAAATACCTTTAGACCCATTATACAATCATTTGGGGTCATTTGGAGTCTAAGAGACCAATACTAGTCAAAGAGGAATTGCTAGTCAAACTCCCTACTTTGGAAAGAATTAAAAGAGGATTTTCAGAAGTAATATAAAGGTCATATATCATCCTTGAACATCATATTCAAGTCCTAATATCAGTCATATACCTTCTTAGAATATTTGGGAGCATTTGGAGCAAATTGGAGACCTAGACATCAAAACTAGTCAAAGGTCGAACTAGGGACATTACACCTACTTCCCGTGGTGCATTGAAGGATCAATCATATCCAAGGATCCAAATTCAGATACTCACACACTTGGTGGCATTAACTAGCACCCCTGGTGTACCTTGGAACTAGTTCATGGAGAAGATGAGTTCACTTTTGGATCTAGTTGTTTGTTGGCCACCTCTTGGCCTATAAAAGGAATCCATTGGCATGCATTTTATAGAAATAAATAAAGAGCAAGGTTATTCTACTGGATTGGAGTTGGATCTTCCTCATAGCCCACCACTTCCTACCATTGTGAGCATTCCCAAGCTCCTTTTCCACCTTCCTTCAAGGGGCAATATTTTCTCTCCATTGTTCCACCATTGACTTAGCTTTTAGTTTGGACAAAAAAGGCCTCCCTAAGGGATATTGTTGGATTGCATTGAATCCCACACCTCCTAGGTGTTGTACAACTTGACCATTGAGAAATACAAAAGTGGTTTGGCATATCTTGGATTGTTATTGGAGTTTGCATTCTCCCCCCATCTCTTTTATTTTGCATTTTTTTTTATATTTCTTTGTTTTTATGTGAATTACACTAACAATCTATTGCAGGATCACTTGGAGGATACAACCAACCAAACGACACAGGGGATCCAAGGACCGAGGCCTTGCTGCAGCCTATAAGACCTATCCCCTTACCAAGTGGAAGAGTGCACTTGTGCAATTTTTTCCATAACACCGACTCTGTTGTTTAAATTTTTAAGTGAAAAAGGAGTCGGTCACATAGCCTTGACCTCCAATTGGCCCCGACGCAAGTTCAAATTGGAAGGAGAAACAAAAAGACCGGGAGTGCTTCATCCACATGTGAGAGTGGGAGTGCTTCCTCAATAAATGAAGACATTTATTGACTCCACACCCATTGTTCATCAATAGTCGGGTTGAAAATGGGGGGGGGGTTCCGATTGCATGATGAATAGATAAATGATGCTAGTTGACAAGGAAGGAAAAGAATGAAGCCATACAAGAAACCACGTCCACGTTAATGAAACAAATGTCCAGTCAACAATAGTCAAACAACAAATATTTAGAAAATCGAAAGAGAAAAGCGATTCAAGAGACGGGAGGAGTTGAGAGACATTGCAAGTCCACTACTCGACAAAAGAAATATAAAGAAACTAGTTAATATGGTCAAGCAACCATACCTGAGTTGAGGGAAAGTTGACCAAATGATAAAAGGGGTGAGGTTCCATTTCCAGTCGAAGGGTCACAAGTGATGGTGTTGACCCCGTAGTACTTGCACATTGCAATTCTCGATGTCGCAACTCATGTTGATTTTGTACCTATGATCATGATGACTGACCTAAGTGTTAGACAACTTGTTGAGCATGATCTAGGAATTGGACTGGATGACAACAATATATGGTGTCAACTAGATCCATATGGAGGAATTATGATCCGAATGATGATTTCAAGACCACCATGTGGTAACTAGATCATCTATATGCCATAATTCGGAAGAAACCGTTTTCATCTATTCTATTCAGAACATGTGGAGGCACCCCCTTGCCAACAATCTGATCTATTGAAGCCAAAATTCTGTCATAACCCTGACCTGTTGATGAAGAATTCATAGAAGAAGTTAGACTGTCTTGGTACAATATCACTCCAAAGAAGAAATTATATTTGCAATTGGTAGGTTGTCACCCGTAAGTAATTTAAATAATAGTTTAGGTAAAAATAAAAGCCTTGTTAATATGGCTTACACTCATCCTATCCACTTTCCAACTTATGAAAGGGATGAAGATCCATGAAAACACTGGTTTGTTTGTGAGATGATTTGGGAAGTTAATGTGATTGATGATGATAATCGTCAGATAGCTTAGATTTCAAGTGGCCTTCGCAAGGGAGCTTTAACATGGCACATGAACTTTATTGAAAGATAGCCAATAACAAAGCAATAAATCAAGAAGAATATCTTGGAATTCTTCTAGATGTAGAAAAACAAACATCTAGCATCCTAGAAGCTCAAAGAAATTACTCAAAGATCAAACGAAATAATCCGTGAATATGACAAAAGATTCAAAGATTTACTCAGTTAAATGTTAGCTATGATGGAGGAATATATTCTGATTCAATGGTTTGTTGTAGGCCTTCAACCCAAGATTAGAACACCTCTCGGTTTACATGAATTTACAACATACAAGGATGATTTAGAAAAGGAAAGTCGAGTCGAATGCGAACTTTTTAGTTGGCTTCGCTGACAGGAGAGTAGAAGAGAAATTGGAAATGATGTAGAGATCACTTCAACAACTTGCATTGTAGCATAACGACTTATGGTGTATGACTTGCTCGATGGAGGGACACACCAAATATAGATTTTGATATGGTGAACGTCGGAAACTCCATGACTCAACATAACACCATTTCCTCAAGAAAGAAGATATTTACAAGAATAACCAAGACTTTTATCGGAAAAAAGACGACCATAATTTTTTTTTACCGCCAAAACTAGTTATTTCTATGATATATGCAAAATATTTGAACCACATTTGATAGCAAAATGCCCATACAATGCTGACATTGCTAAACCAAAATCAGGTGTGGCATTTTCCGGAGTATACAACATAGTAGTGCATAATGTATAAATAATATGAGGAATAGAACAATTACCATACAATTTACCAAACACAAATCATCGACTAGAATAATAAAAAAGACCAGGACAACAAAAACACTAACCAATGCAATAATGGATACAATCAATGAAGAGGCTACCGGGCTCATGGAAGATACACCAACAATCATGGTAACATGCCTCAGGGTTGAGGGAAGTCACGTTGTTACATATGCTTCGATGAAGAACAATTGAGTCCCAATTATCCTTGGAAATATAGGGAAAATCTCAATTCTTTGTACAAATTGTGGGGTGGGGAGCATTTCTTAGAATACTTCCTCATCATACTTGAGAAAATTATTAATAAAAATAATGTTAACCTCTTGTTTGGTGTTCCAAATCATGAAGTACTAAATCATAAAAAAATGCAAATCGTCACAAGGCAAGGTACAAATATTGGAGATGACAATCCTCAAATCACAAAGATTCAAAGAAAGGGAGATAATTATCCAAACCTAGACAAGTAGAGTCAAATTTTTAATAATGCTTGAAAATTCTTTGAAGAACTAGCACGTGAAGACAAAAACATAGAATCTAAGATAAAAATCTTAACGAATTATTACAACTTCTTACAACGGAAGAAGTTATCTCCAGACTCATTGATTTAATATATATCATAAGGAATAACACAAGTAATGATAAAGTCACTAAGAACTTATGTTGTATTAACCAAAAAGAAAGATTTGACATTGAACCACTGGTCAACCTCGAAGTCGAAGGATACTACATATCACAAGTTGTCCTCGACTTTGGGTCACACGCTAACATAATGACAAGATCGAAGAACTTGTCCACCTCATTGGTACTAGTCCCCATGATTCATCCTCGTTTCTTAGTCTCCTTTATGCTCAATATCTCACCTCTGGAAGCTTGGTCGCTTCTTCAACAGGGTCGCTTGTTGAACAAGGAGACAACAATTTCCTATCTACAATGGAGTCCTTAGGAACGAAGCTTTTAACTATGAAGCATCATTTACCGAGTTTGTTTCATATCATGCCACACCTGGTGGGGGGGGTGTCGTCTTTCATTCCAGCATTCTTCCTCGGAGCAGTATGTGGTAATTTTCATTGGTGTTCCACAAGAAAAATTCAAATACCAATGTTGTTTAGTACCAGACATAATACATCGATGTTGTTCCATACTAGATGATGTTGTTCAGTAGCTTTGGAGAGTTTTATTTTTTTATTTATTTTGTAATTTTGTCAAGATTGTACTTATACTCACATTTCCTTGTTCTCTTTGGGATGAAGAAATGTTTTGGGGTGGAGGATATGTTGGAGGATCCTAGTTGACCAACCAACTAGGTCCTCTCGACCGACTAGAGAATAATTGGATTAGTCGGCCGATTCTATTAGGTCGACCAAACAGTTAGGAATTTATAACTGTGTAATTGATTATATGCAATATATAATAGGTTCGTGAGCCAGAAGATGTAATGTTGCTTTTGTACATGATGGCCTGATAATATAAGACACTTGTTGCTCCTATCACCACTACTTGTATTATTTCTCATACATTTGTGTATGTATGCATGATCTTGCATCTTGTTATGTATTGCTATACTATTGGTTATCATATGTAATCCATTAGATTACAATAAGCCATTAGAGGAAAAAGTAAAAAATATAAGTAACGAATAAAAGGAAATACTTAAAATAAATAATAATTAAAAATATAAAGAAATATATTAGCAAAGATGAGGAATCACAAAAGGATAAAATATATTATTACCAATAATAATAGGATGGGGATTAAAAGGATGATTAGGAGAATGGCAATCTTAAAACAAGGAAAGAAAACATAGTAGTAAATTTATTAAAGATGAAATATATATTTGACAAAAACTTTGCACATACAAATTGAAGATAATATTTGACAAAAATGAAATAATTAGGGATCAAATTAAATAAGAATGGAAATGGGAGAGTTACATCAAATAAAAATTGATTGAGAGAAAGGGTGGCAGGAGGAAGATAGGAAGGAGAGTGATTAGGATCAAAATTGAAAACAATATGAGAATGCGAATAAAGAGAATTGTAGAAGTTGGGAGGGGGGAAAGGTAGCACCAATAGAAGAAAAATGAAACAAGTTACTAGATTGAATGATAGGAAGGAGAACGATTAGGATCAAAATTGAAAACAATATGAGAATGAGAATCAAGAGCAATGTAGAAGTTGGGAGGAGGGAAAGGTAGCACCAATAGAGGAAAAATGAAACAAGTCACTAGCTTAAATGATGGATTAAGGGTTTCCTATAGTAACTAAAATTATAATCGTCTTCATGATTAAAATTGTTTGGGTTCTTTTCTATTTCTAGAGCTTCCATTATAAGGTGGGAGGAATAAAGAGAGGTAGATGCTAAAAATTTGGTTTGATCAAAGAAAATGAGGTGTTTAGAATTAAATGAATGCTCCCTTATGGCTTATTCATTGAGATCATTATGATTAGTATCAACAGTGTTCTCTTTGAGATGGGATTGAATGGATTTACCAGTTTGTCCATTATAGGTTTTTCCACATGAACAAGGAATCTAGTCAAGGATGGCCTCCAAATAGGCCAAAACATTGGAAGCTCGAAACAAGTCATAGAAGGTTATATTTATCAACTATTATACACGAATTGGAGCTACAAATGCAACTAAATATCCATAAAACTAAGGTACATTTATACCAATCCACCAAGTACTGTAGTAATATCAAAAATATGAGAGAAGACAGCTAAGGTAATGCCACATTTCTAGCAATAACATAGTGCACAATAATCCTCCTCTAGTTTTAATCGATATAAACAAAAAATCAAGTTAGTGGAGTGAGCAATTGCAAAAATGTTAGGCATGCACTTGTTAATGGTGAGGCATGTCAAGTTGATCTCTTAGATTTAAGGATAATGGAGTTACTAATGTAGGATAGGGAATACTGTCAATATGAAAATCTGCTAGCCCCACTGACCCAAACTTGGTGAATGAGGCTTGACCAATAAGAAATCCAAAACATTGAATCCATATTTAAACAAGTATGAGTGAACTAACATTGATGACTGATACTCTTGTAGTAAGCATTTACTTATAGAATTTGAAATGTTTTACCTATTAATTCAATTTTTATGTTTTTCGATTGAAGGAGAGGGCACATGCCTAGGTAGTAAGTTTTTATTGTCAAAATAACAATTTCCAGCTTTGCAGGTGGCTGGAAAGATTGAAAAATGTGAGATTTTTGTCTTCTCCCACTGGTGCACATGGCATCAATGCGATGATAATACCGAAAAAGATTTGGAAACAATGCCTTGATATTGCATCATTGTTTTTGACATTATGAATTTCAACATTGAATTATTCGATGCTAATAAAAAATCCAACATTGTGCAAAATCATATTATCATTTCTATAACATCGTTTAATTCCTTCAAAGCATCACCTTTACACCACAACGCCATTGCAAAATTAATCAATATTATTATATTTATTATAAGCCTCATATAAACTTATATGGGGCAATCTCACATCATGATTGTGTCATCATAGAGTCATGTAAGCATATGTGTCTATGTTTGTAGGCTAATGAGAATAATATATGGTTAACATACATGTCCATGGAGGGCTAAGTGTTAGATAGAAGGTGCAACAAGAGGGAGGACATCACTTTGGCATATTGGGATTGAACTTGACTATGTGCATACTTGTCATGGGTTATGGATACAATGTCTGGAAACACTAGTGTGCTAGTGGGGACACCAACTGACTTGATTTTTTAAAGGTTTCCATTTATACATATGGTGTTAGAATGAGGTAAGTGAAGTATCGTCAAAATAGATAAACAAAAACTTTCATAATTTCTATTAATTCAAGGTTGTCAACCACTAATTCAACTACCTAGAAACTCTATTATGCAATATAGCTAGACCACACCCTCAAAACCAATTTGGAGATTTATGATAACTCCGTGAGTCATATGATATCAGAATATAGAAAATAATATGTCATTGGAAAGATCCAATACCTATCAATGACACCTTTAAACCGTGATACTCTACCACCAAATTGTTGTCTTGAACTTATTGTTGATCTAACAAAAGTTCATTATCGACACGGGGGATTGAAACTAGGTATATTTTACCATTGTAAATATACCAAATATCCCTACATCATCACCAGGACACATTTTCTCTCTAAATCATACCTGTAATAGAATATGACCAGTTGAATTACAACTATGGAATTTGTCCCCTAGGAAACTCAAATTGCACCTTTCATAGACTTCACATACGAATTTAGAATACGACAAATGAGGGATCATTAGAAATATTGTTCCAAGTACAGTAGGATATGGCCAATTTTTTATATAAAAATTCAGAATAATTCATTACATATTCTATGCAAGACCCAACTCACATAGAATCCACATAATGACTAGTGAAAGGGGTCAAGTACTTTTTTGCAATGTGTGCTTACATTTGATGAAATTTGAATTTCTTAGTCTTGACATGTACTTTGATGATATGGGAGGGTTTTGGAAATCCAAAATATGCCAAGGATGGCCTCCCCAAAGGCCAAAATATTAAGAGCTTGAAACAAGCTAAGGCATGATTGAATATGATTATACACCAAAAATAACCTATTGGACGAGTCTTATTCAATAGACAAAACCAACATGCCTCCTAAGGTTTCCATATATGATAAAGAATTGAACATGCATGTAGAGGTTTTTACTGCCAAGATTAACCATGAATGTCACCTTAGAAGGAAAAAAATCCACACAAAGGAGATGGTGAACTAGTAAGTACATAAATGCTCCATGAATGATTGAAGTTCATATCATATGTCAATCTTAATTATATGGGTGTCATTCAAAATATTAGAGATGGTTTTGCAAATCAAGCAATATTTTTAAATGCAAAGATCTATATGTTTATAAGTACTAAGGAATTATATTCGTTTATGTTTTTTCTTTCATCCATGTTTGATTAATGAAGTCTTTTAATTTAGTTTCCATGTAGGATATAGGTGTTGAAGTACACAATGTTGTACAAGTGTGTTAATGGATGGGCAGTGAGATATACTTTACCATAGAATTTTAATGGTATCTCTAGTTTGCAAGCTAGTTTATTATATTTTTGTTCAACCCATATTTGACATGGGTGTTTATTTATGGCTTTTAATATATTCATGGGATCATGTGTTGCATTTCTGGGCTTCTAATTTTGTTTATCTCATATTTATTTGAGTTGTACTCTTCTTATGGGCTTAATGAAGCTCTGCCTATTTTGGGATCTTATCATAGTATAATTATGTGAGATTATTGCATTAAAATACACTATTAGTTGTGTTGACGGGGCAAAATACCCTATACAAAAAATGCGGGTTAAAGCCCCAAAAGAGGTGAAACTATATTTTTTTATATATATTTGAGATGGAATAACCCTTTGGATTACTAGCCCGACAACCTTTTGACAAGATTTAAAATATTTTGGATATCTTTGGCGCGAGTCTCTTTTATTTATTTTGAGGAAATAATGCTAGCTATAAATGCTCAAAATAATTATATTCTAAGTGTATGTAATTTTCAAAGAACATAAATAAATGTCATTTTCCTTTTCAAAGAAGCATTTTTTTGGTGTTTGGAGGAATCAGAAATTGGGGAGGTGCTCGTACTCAGGTGACATTGGCTCGATTCTCATCTGCTACACTTATAACCCCAGGTGCACCCACACCGCCCCTACATGGGTACATGATTTATTCAAGGTTTGAACTCGCGATGATCCACTCGGGGCCAGGAAGCCGAGGGGGACAACAGTTCGACTGAATGAGTCGGCTTTGTTACGACGGAAGCACAAGAAATAGAATAAGCAAGCAGGAATACACTACGCAGATAAACACAAATACACACAGACAAATATGTAGGAATGCGAACTGATGGGCGGTCTGCTTAGACAATAGGCGAAGGCATTAGCTTTATCTTTTTGATACTTAATTACCAACTGGAATTGTTGCAAGTAATTAATCCACTTAAGCTGTCGGTTTGTTTGTAGTTTTGATTGTGTTAGAGCGAATTGAAGAGGCTTATGGTTAGTGAGGATGATCGTTTCCTTTCCAAGGATGTAATGCCTCCATTGCTTGAGAGCTTGCACAATGGCATACAGTTCTTTTTCGTATGTCAAATACCTTCTAACAATGTCGTTAAAAGTTTAAGAATGAAAAGCGACTGAATGACCAGACTGAGTGATCACTGCGCCCAAGGCATAGTCCGATGCATCCGTCTCAATCTCAAAGGGCTGATGCAAATCAAATAACACAAGTACTGGTGGAGTGCAGAGCTTGTGTTCGAGCTGTTCAAAAGTTGCTTGTTGTGTCGGTGTCCATTTAAATACAGTTTTCCCACTTCCTTTTGTCAACTGATTCAAGGGCCAGGCTATGTGATTGAAGCCGAGTATGAATCGTTGATAGAAATTTGCCAACTCAAGAAAACTTCTTAGTTCTTGAATGCTATGAGGAATGGGTCAATATTTGAGAATTTGTACTTTTTATGGGTCGATGTGAATGCCTGCATAGTCAATTACGACCCCAAATAGTTGATGTTGTTCATCGCAAAGGAACACTTGTCCATGTTTAGGTAGAGTTGATTTTGTTGGAGAGTGTCGAGGACTTGCTGAAGTTGTCCGACATGTTCTTCCCATGACCGACTGAAAATAAATATGTCGTCAAGATAGACAATGACCCATTTGCCAATGAAAGGTCAAAGAATGTTATCCATGTATTGCATGAAGGTCGCAGGTGCATTGGCTAAGCCGAAAGGCATGACTAACCATTCAAACAATCCTTCCTTGGTCTTGAAAGCAGTTTTCCATACATCTGAGTGTGAAAATGCTCACAGTAGATCCAAGAGATGATGTAATCCTCACAATGAAAGAATTTAGGAATAATAGAAGAAGAATAGAGCAGTAGAAAATAGATCCAAAGGAGCTCAGATAGAGGCAGAATAATCACACATGTTACATTAATCTGAATAGTAAAACAATAATTATACAATGCTCAGGATTCGAATACACTAGGTGTGATTCGAATTGGCCTGCATGGATAGATCCATAATTAGTGGAGTGTCATGGAACATGAGTAGTCTTCCCAAGGGATGGAAGAGAGAACCCCATCATCATGATGCATCTCTCATGGAGAGGTAGATGGCATAATGCAAGGTTGGCATGATGTTGAAGTCCTGTAGTTCTGTGATCAAGCGAATCCTCAACTGTGTTCTCAGTAGCTGCAAGGAGTGTGTGAGCCCATACTGGCCTTGGCTCTGGATTGAGAACATGTGATGGTTTTGGATCTGAATCTTCTTGAACTTTGATCTCAACATCAAGATCTTGTTCTATATCTTCATCAGAAGAAGAGTCATTCAAATCTTCATCAGATTCTGAGGAGGTGGGAAGAGAGAAGGGTAGAAAATGAGAGAACTCATATGCCTTGGAGGCATGATTCGCAAACCCTTTCGCTAGAGTCTTCCCAGTGGAGATATCTGTAATCTCAACTGTGTTGGGGCCAAAAGTCACCTTCTTAGGTGATCCGGTGTGAGTCATCTGATATACAGATAACAAGTTTGTTGTCAAGGAGGGAATGACTAGGACATTCTTGAACTTGCCATGCTCCATATGTATTGTACCCAATCCTTTGGCAGAAATCTGAGAGTTGTCTCCCATATGAATAGTAGGCCCATCTATGAGATCTAAAGAAGAAAAAGATTCTTCAGAGGCAACCATGTGGTTGGAGGCTCCAGAATCTATGAGGAGGGCCTTTGATTTTGAAAAACTAGCCATCAATGCATGGAAATCCTCATGACCATCAGATCCACTTCCAGAATCATACATCTTTGCATCTTTTGGAATAGCAATTTTGTTCTATTCAAGAAGCTTGGTAAGCAGGTCTATTTTCTTGTGCATGCAAGCTTTCTCAGGATGGTTTCCTCTCTTGCAGTAGGAACATGCAGGTCTCTTATGTTTGTCCTTCTTGGAGCTGGAGGCTCGTTTTGATGGACTTGACTTATCATTCAACTTGAATTTAGATGGATTCTTATCCTTGTCTTTTTTCCTCCCTTTCACATTCACCCCACTTGCTTCTCCAACTAGAAGAGCTAGATCTTTGGAGGCCTTGATGGCACCCATTTGAATCAATTTGTCCTCTTCTTGAATGAGAGCATTGGTAAAGACTGCTAAGGTGGGAAACTTCCATCCAGGGATTGACATTCGCCCAGAATGGAAGGTAGATACAAAGACAGAAAATTGAGATCCAAGTTTGCTCAAAATGGAGAGCACCAATTGCTCCTCACTTTTAGTGATGCCACAATGCTTGCATTGTAAAATCAATTTGTGAAATTTTGAGAAGAATTCTTGAATGTCTCGAAACTGCTAGGTTGTAGGGAAACCAATTCATTTTCGAGAATATGGCCTCTTAGCCCATCTTGTTTGCCAAAGAGAATCTCCAATTTTGTCCATAACTAATTTGGAGACTTCAATCCTTCAACATGAAACAATAGATCTCTAGACATATGAAGGCATATGAATCCAAAAGCTTCATCCATTTTATTTAGATGCTTGATTCTCTCTACAGCTGTATGTGGTATGGCATCTTTTTCAAACACCATTCTATTTAGCTGTCTATTATACAGGTGTAATCTCATCTCACCCTTCCATTCGAAGTAGTTGAAGGGAGTGAGGATTAGAGGAGAGGAAGGAGCATTCGAATTGCTCATCTTGACTGTTGGAATGAGTGCAAAAATGAAACTGCTGATACTGCTGGAACTTCGAAATACCTGCAAAAAAATCTCAAGAATGGAGGTAGAATATACTCTCAAATGGCTTTGATACCATGTGAAAATGCTCACAGTAGTTCCAAGAGATGATGTAAACCTCACAATGAAAGAATTTAGGAATAATAGAAGAAGAATAGAGCAGTAGAACATAGATCCAAAGGAGCTCAGATAGAGGCAGAATAATCACTCATGTTACATTAATCTGAATAGCAAAATAGTAATTATACAATGCCCAGGATTCGAATACACTAGGTATGATTCGAATTAGCGTGCATGGATAGATCCATAATCAGTGGAGTGTCAAAAAAGCATAACTAGGAGTCCAACTCATCATCAGTGAAGTCATTAATGCACAATTGATGATCAACCAGGAGTCAAACTGAGTCCAACTGAGTGTGGTAGATGTAACTGGCACATGGAAGCACTAATGTAGTGAAGGAGGCTCAGTGGAGGGCACAGATGGAGCTAACTGGAGTCAGAATAGGCTATCTAGTCACACTGGAGGTCCATCGGAGTGATAAGGTCAGTTAAGAGTGAGTCAAGCCTTAAATCAAGGAGAGAACTCAGTTAACTGAAGATAACTAGACTGGTAGGTGAAGAAGTGTGCCTATCTCATGCAGTAGGTGAAAGGAGGGCGCACTAAGCTCTAGGAGGGCTAAAACTGATCTGAGAGAAGCTCCCGGGGGCTGGCCAAATGGGGCTAGGTGTTGGGACTGATGACTAGGATGCATGCTACATGCAAAAATGCATGCAAGACTAAAAATGAAAGTAGCTAAAATGTTGGTAGGACTAGGATGGAGTATAGGAATATCCTAACACTGAGGGCTCAATTGGAATCTGTGTTGGAATATTCTCCCCATCATTTTGTATTTTGCATGCTGCATGCATCCAGTCATCATCATGGTGGCCTCACCAACACCTAGAGCTTACTTCTATCTCTTCTTACCTGCATGCATCCAGTCATCTGCATGCATCCAGTCATCATCATGGTGGAGCTCCCAGCTCCTGGAGCTTGGTTCTGGCTCTCCACAGTCTGTCTTCAGCTCCAAGGGGGCCTCCCAGCTACCAAAGGCACCCTTCTTCAGTGTTTTGCATGGCTAGTGTGCCTTTCTCACCTACCACAACCAGTTAGGTGCCTTTCTCACTTGTCTTTCAATTATCACTCAGTTCTTCCTTGATTTAAGGCTAGACCGACTCCTCCACTGACTGTTTCACTCCGATAGACCTTCAGTGAGACTAGTCTACCCATTCTGACTCCAGTTAGCTACTTATGCGCCCTCCATTGAGACTCATTCATTCAGTTCATGCCTACCTCACTCAATTAGACTCCTCATGCGCCCTTCATTGAGCCTCCTTCATTCAGTTAGTGCCTAATTCACTCAGTTAGACTCAGTTAATTGACTGTTACCACTGATGACTGATACATTGACTGGATGATGACTCCACTATCATCCAAGCCACACTCTGAGTTAGGAATTTGAATTCCCTACTTGGCCTATTCGAATCCTATATTATGCACCTTATTGTTCTATTGTATTCATTCACTTACATTCTTATTCATTGTATAATACTGAGATTATGTTCTATTCTACTGTGTTTATGAGTGATCATTGAGTGTCTCCTTCTCTTCTTCTTTGCAACATATTTGTGAGTTTGATTGTGAGTTGCTATAGCTGTCAAATCTTAGCATATTATTACATGGTATTAGAGCAGGAAGCAGCTATTCGAATTACAACAGTTGCAGCATTTCTTTGAGCAGCTATTTTTCACTTGTGCACCAGAAGCCTCTGAGTTCACAACAAATCCTGGTGCTATTACTTGATTTCAGTAGAGAAATCCATTGAGGTCTAGCCAGGTGTGAAGGAATTAGTCCATGTGCCAAGTGTCCTTAAGGTAGTGTTCAGTCGAAGTGTAGCATTCTCCATCAACACAATTTTATTGTTTTGCAGGTTTATTCACCCGTTCAGAATCTTCTTCAACTATTCGAATTTATCTGTTCAGATGGATCTAAAGCTTACATCTTCCAACTATGTTGAGTGGAAATCCAAGATGACTCTCTTCATTAGATCCAAGAGCTTCACCCGAATACTCAACGGAACGATGGTAGAACCAACCAGTGTAGTTGAAAAGTCCAAGTACTTGGATCAGCTTGATGAAGCAATTTGTCTCCTCCTTCTCTCAATTTTCGATGAGCTTCATTTTCATGTCATTGATCTTACATCTCCGAAAGAGGTGTGGGACAAGCTCGAATCTCTCTTTGGGCCAAAATATGATATGGTAGCACACAAATTGGAGAATGAGCTCATATGTTTGAGTCCTAGCAGCTTCGATTCTATCAATGCCTTTCTCACCAAGTTCAAAAGCTTGATATCACTATTGAAAAGATATGAGATAGTGAAGGAAGATAAGAAGCTTATACTTACCATCCTCTCAAAGTTGGGGGCAAATTTCTCAGTTTTTGTCTCTACTTTCCAGTCAACTAGGTTGTCCATTCCAAGATGGAAGTTTCCCTCATTTGATGATTTCACACAATCTCTTACCCAAGTGGAAGAGAAGTTGATTTCAATGGGAATGATGATACCCAAATTGGATTCAACCCTTACAGTTGTAGAGAGAGCGAATGATACATGAAAGCTAGAGATTCCTAGTGGTACAAGGCCTACACACCAGTCAGCTAAAGTTTCGAACTCTAAGAAGACCAATCATTTTCACAAGAGAAAACCAAATTGCAAATATTGTCTTAAAGGCATTCATCCTGAGAGTGCTTGTATGAAGAAGGCCATAGATTTGATGGCGCAAATACTCGAGAAGAACAATATTCCTATTCTTTCATATACAAGGAAGAAAGACCCTGATCCTGAATCTTCTAGATCCGAAGGTAAAGAAAGATGTCATGCTCTCATGGAAAGTGCATCATCAGATTCTTCTTTTATTATAGATTCAGGAGCCACAAGACACATGTCTTCCTCCAAAGGTCTCTTCTCCAAGTTCGAAAGCTCAAAAGGCCCTTCCATCAGATTGGGAAATGATTCAGAAATCCCTTCTCAAGGTATCGAAAGAATTGATCTTGAATCTGGACATTTTTCTAATGTGCTTTATGTTCCTTCTCTTGCAGCAAATTTACTCTCTGTATATCAAAAGACTCATGTTGGAAATCCCAAGAGAGTATTTTTTTCTCCAAATGAAGTAGTAGTACAGGACATGGTCTTAGGGGAAATCATTTCAAAAGGTATTGCAAATCATGAGTCCAAGCTCTATGAATTCTCACACTTCTTACCTCTCTCAAAGGAATCTGCCCTTCGATCTCACACTCATGAAGTTAGCAAGATTTCTCATGGCACATGCAAAAGTTGCTTGAAAGGAAAAAATAGATCTAAGAAGGTTAAGAAAAAGAGGACTCTTAAAGAAGTACGAATGCCAGATCTAGATCCACAAGAACCTGAAGATCTAGCAGCTATTGATTCCAAACCCATGGAAAAAGGGGCCATCGGCACTACATTCACTAGTGATCTTCCATCTTTACCTATTTCTGGTTCTTTTGGAAAAGATCTCACCAGTAACAGCTCAAGAGAGATATCAGAGATTTACATGCTTCTCCAAAAGCAGGTTCATGATGGTTACATGTCTGATTATGTTTCCACTTCTGCATACTCAGAAGTTGGGAGCGATGATGAGTCAGTTTCATCTGCTTCTTCATGTGAACCTTTGGATTCAGAGGTTGAGAATGGTGATGAGTTTCGAGAGAACAAATCTCCATCATGTGGCAGTTCAGATTCTGAGTATGAGACATCAACTTCACATGTTTCTCTTCATGAAAATTCAAACTCAGAGTTTGTATGTGATGTTGAGCCAGTATTGCTTGCTTCTTCTCATGAGGTTTCAGATTCAGAGCTTGAAAGTGTTAGTGATTTTCAAGAGAGTGAGTCCTCAACATATAGCAGATCAGATTCAGAAGAAGAGTGTGATGAAGAGAAAATGTTGGATCCAAACCCACAATAACCTGAAGATCTAACAAATACTAAAGATGAAGAAATGGAAGTTTCAGTTCCTTATGATCTCTCAACTGAATTTCCTTCCCTTCCAAGAAGGGAAGCCACTACTTTCATATCTTTTGGTGTTTCAACTGATCGATGGAGAACCAGTTCAAATTTTCATGATGAAGGGACTCATCCTTCTCACATTTTTGGTTCATCTTGGATCGATCAACCCTTCCTATAGAAGGTCACTTACCTCTTTCAAAGGTAAGTCCTGATATGATACTTATCAGCTTCAGTCTATTTTCAGGGAGGGCTTTCTTCCCACTGGGTTTTCCCTCTTTCCTCACTTAGTTTATTTTTAGATTGATTGTATTGGGTGACCTTTGGTCTCAGTAACTAGGGCCCTATCTTGCTGTTTTACAGGGTGACCTTTGGTCTTAGTTACCAGGGCCCTATTCTTCAGTTATTTCCTCATAGTATAGCTTGCGGAGGGGTGTTGGAATATTCTCCCCATCATTTTGTATTTTGCATGCTTGCATGCAGATCTTCATGCTACATGCACTTGCATGCATCCAGTCATCATCATGGTGGCCTCACCAACACCTAGAGCTTACTTCTAGCTCTTCTTACCTGCATACAAAACCATTCTGCATGCATCCAGTCATCTGCATGCATCAAGTCATCATCATGGTGGACCTCCCAGCTCCTAGAGCTTGGTTCTGGCTCTCCACAGCCTGTCTTCAGCCCCAAGGGGGCCTCCCAACTACCAAAGATGCCCTTCTCTAGTCTTTTGCATGGCTAGTGCGCCTTTCTCACCTACCACAGCCAGTTAGGCGCCTTTCTCACTTGTCTTTCAGTTATCACTCAGTTATTCCTTGATTTAAGGCTAGACTGACTCCTCCACTGTCTGTTTCACTCCAATAGACCTCCAATGAGACTAGTATACCCATTCTGACTCCAGTTAGCTCCTCATGCGCCCTCCATTGAGCCTCCTTCATGCCTACCTCACTCAGTTAGACTCCTCATGCACCCTTCACTGAGCCTCCTTCATTCAGTTAGTGCCTACTTCACTTAGTTAGACTTAGTTAACTGACTGTTACCACTGATGACTGATACATTGACTGGATGATGACTCCACTATCATCCAAGCCACACTCTGAGTTAGGAATTCGAATACCCTACTTGGCCTATTCGAATCCTATATTATGCACCTTATTTTTCTATTGTATTCATTCACTTACATTCTTATTCATTGTATAATACTGAGATTATGTTCTATTCTACTGTGTTTATGAGTGATCATTTGTGAGTTTGATTGTGAGTTGCTACAGCTGTCAGATATTAGCATATTATTACAATATGATGATATCCTGACTTGAGGTCGAGATTAGTAAATAATTTAGCACCTTTCAGACAATCGATGAGCTCGTCTATCTGCGACAGAGGGTACCGATTCTTCACCGAAATTTTGTTGAGTGCCCTGTAGTCGATGCACATGCACCAATTCCCGTGTTTCTTCGGAACGAGGACGACTGGATTTCCACAAGGGGAGGAGTTGGGTTGAATATGGCCTTTTTCGATCAAATCTTGGATTTCTCTGCGAACCTCTTCATTTTTGAGAATGGATCTTCTGTAGGCAGATGTGTTAGGCAAAGAAGAACCAGGAGCAAGTTCAATAAAGTGTTTTACCTGACAGTGTAGAGGTACTCCGTTTGGAACTTGGAATCGATTCTGGTAATCATCAAGAATATTGTCGATCTGCTGCTTCTGTCGGGAGCTGCATTGGTCAGTGAATCGACTGGTTGCTGCAGTCTTCCTAGAATGTTGCGGCTTTATCATAATCAATGCGAACTTTTGAGCATGATTGATGAGATTCTTTGTCTGTTTAGCAGATACCAAGGCAACCTGTTGATGCTTTGAAAATCGCAGCATCAATCAGTACAGGATTCTCCTCGGTAAACAGTCCCAATTAGATTGTCCACCGTTTGGTGTGGGGAATCCGTCCGGTTAACGGTTCCGGCTACCATGTAAGATTTAAAGATTTGTATTCTTTGCACCGGTTGCGGCCCGATCCACCGTTTATGTATTTTAAATTTATGTATGAGATGCAAGTGCTGTAAACTAATTTAATCTAAATGCAAAGCTGAAACAAATCTTAATCTAAAACTGTAATAAGCAAATCTATTCTATCCTCGCAAGGAGCCAAAATAAGAGAATGAGTAGCGTGTTGTAGATACACAAAGGTCACGCAGATAGCTATTTAAACCAATTTAAATGTAAATTACAGCAGAAAGAGAGATGCATTCAAGATAGCTTAAATGAATAAAAATGATTTCACCACTCATAATACACAGCATAATACATACAAAATGAGAAACATTCACAGCAATGGAGTAATCCACAATGAGTTAGAACGATCTCACAGTAAACCAGTGGTAAGAGAGTCGAAATAGTTCGACATCCCTTTACACAGATCCCAAGCAAATGCCGTGCAAGCTTTCAATAGACAAAAACAAACTCCTGTATCTTTATATCTGGAAAATAGTTCCCATACATAGCGCTGTCTTTTTTCTTTGCCTGTCAAAAGTCCTTATTCTCTCCTTCGTTCACATATTTATAGATTTTACAATCTTCTTATTTTCCCAAAAACCTAAACCGAAACCTAGGAGGGAACAAAAATTTGTCTTCTAGTGGTCAATAAGACAAAACCCAACACACAGCTGTCTTTTACAAAATTAGAACAAAACATAAATAAAATTCCCTTGTCCTTATTACAAAAAAAAAAAAACAAATAACAGTTGTCTTTTGTTTGCTGACTACGATGCTTCTGCTACTGCGCCTGCTTCCTCAGGGATATCATAAATTGTTTGTGGCAGGCCTAGCTGGTATTTACTGAAGGATTCCCGAGTTCTTGAGTATAGGCTTGGCAGGTGCTAACTGTCTTCCTGATTTCCACACGGCTCTCATCTGTCATGGTATGCTTCTCTGATCTCCCAATAATAACCTTCCGTTTCTTGTCAAAAAGAACGGAATTCAGGTTGACCACTTGGCGCTGCCGGGAAGGAGTGTATGTGGTAAGAGCAAGTTCCTCAACTTCTACATTTCCTCCTCCGACGATCCCTGATTGGTCATTCGTAGACACATCCATATCCATGAGTTGTGAGCTAAGTGGCTCCTTTTCAGCTGCCTTCTTGGCTTCTTCTTCTACTTGCAATCTCCTTGACTCGGCTATCTCTGCCGCTTCCCCGTTAGCCTTCTCCTATGCATATCACCCTGCAATAGCAAAATAGCGCAAGTAAAGATTTTGACAAAGACTTGAAATGTATATTTGCACACCTCAAGCCTCATTATATTTAAAAGAGATACATTTATGTCTCCTGGGCGATAGGTTGGCCAATTTAATGATTGGGAGTGGCGCGACAGCGACGATTGTAAGGCTAACTTATGCGCAACGGACGAGAAGCTTATAATTAAAACACCTGCAATCAAGGGTCGAGCCCATGGGCTTAAAGCTTATCGGCGTTTTATGATTGGAAGCGACGTGACGATGGCAATTTTAAGGATAAACTATGCACCGTAGTCGGGAAAAATATTACCAAGATTTGCGCTAGATGGTTTGCAAAAGGTAGGCAAAAATATCATTAGAAGCTGCGCCGCAGCGTGAGGATTAATTTTAAACCTTGCGATGGTTTGAAAAAAATGGAACGAAGACTTCGATCGACAATTCCAGTGTTAGTTCGTGTGCCATAGCAGCAAAGATAAATATAACATTTGCACTTTTCTGGGAATTTGGTCATAAAAATACGCCTATCGGCAATTTTAAGGCTAAGCCATGCGTAGGTGTCGGCCAAAATAAAATAACTCCTGCGCTTCTGTCGCAAAAGTTGTCATTAAAAACTGTGCTTAATGCTAAAGATGGTTAAAGGCGGTCGGTTTTCGTTTCAACTTTGCGCCAACACGACCGATTTCTATTTAAAAAGATGCGCCGGTGGGGAGTTTACAGTCAATAATCGCGCCAAGCGGAAGATTTAGCATTAGCGATCGCGCCAAATGGACGACTTATAGTTAGGGATTGTGCCAAAGGGCGGCAGAGTTATAGTCAACATTTGCTCCAGCGGAAGATTTATAATTAGAAATTGCGCTAAAGGGCGGCCGACTTATGCTCAAAATTTGCGCCAAAGCGGCTGAGTCAAGGATAAAAATGCACCGAAGAGTCTAAGGAGACTTTGCCTTAGAGAAAATAATTCCTGCACTTTTGTTGCAAAAGTTATCATTAAAAACTGCGCTCAATGCTAAAGATATATATATATATATATATATATATATATTTTTGCCTTAGTAAAAAAATCAAACAAGAATCTTTGGAAGATGAGAGGAAGGAAAACCAGCGTTTGATGAACAAGCAAGCTCTGAGAAAAACAAAGGAAACCTTCAAAATAATAGGAGGGACCCAAATAATCAAAATTTTGGGGGGATGTTGCAGCAACAACAATTGGTGAATCGCTGGTGAACATATATCTCTGAAAAACTCTCTCTCGTCCATAGGAAATTTTAAAAGATGCTCATCTTATGTGCACAGTCGGCTTGAGCGTTCGAATTTCCGCAAAGGAAGTGATCACTTCACCCATTGGTCATTAGGAAAGGGGAGCTTCGATAAAGACATCCTTAAAACTCTCCATGGGCCAAAATATGGGGTTCATTTTAGAAGATCCATCTTTCAGATGACCACTGACATCGGACTCCACAGGATTGTAACAACATCTCATAGACAATATTCTCTTGTTCCTCATTCCCATGCTGCTTGCATCCTTTTGGATGTTCTTTAATTAGTGACTTTTGTCGTGTGAGTATTCCAGAAAAATTTCTTCAAGACTTAGCCATTTGCCTGAGTTCTTCAATCCATTGATGTCCTTTTGTGTGAGCAGGATATTTTCTTGGTTTCTCGTGCTCACGGATGGAGAAGAACTCTACTGGGCATTTTTGGTGTGGATGCTTAAATTGAAAGTCTTTATTGCTCTCAGCCATGCTTTAATGGAGGCGAGGTTTTTTGGATAACAGACTCTTGATTATAAGGTCTTTTGGCTTTAGATTTGTAGCATGGATTCATTTTCCGTGGGTCTAACTATGCCTTCGAGATGTGATTCCTTTCCTTGGGTCTAACTGCAACGATCTTCTTGAGACGCTTATAAATGTGAGGGTGGATGGAGCCCGAAGATAGTGATAAAGATAATCATGAATTTTTGCTATTAAACAGGGGTTAATGCGACCAACAGAACATGATATCTTCATTCTGGAAAACGATCAACAAAGCCAAAATGCATAGATAAAATTTCTTTTGAGGGTACATTTCCAGCTTCATGAGTTTTGAGATTTCTCAAGAGATCTATCTTCACGAAAGACCAAATTGCAGGGCTATAGGAAAATTCTATACAAAGGAAAGGTGAAAGGGAAAACTCAAATAATAAAAAAAAGAGAACAAATTGGCTGAAACAAACAAAAATCAAGAGACTAAAGTAAAAAGTAAAAGAAAAAGAAAAAGAACAAAACCTTTATTTATGTACAAAGGCTCTCTTAGAGACCTTAAGCAAAATACTGTTTCAAAGCCAGGCCGTTGAGGGGAAGATTAAATTCCTCTCTCCGAAGGCTTCTTAACTTATACGTTGATGGGCCAAGCTTTTCAGAAATTTGGTAGGGGCCAACCCATAAGTGTTGAAATTTTGTATGCATTCCCTTACCATCGTGTTGATGATCCCACTTCAGAACTAAATCTCCCACTTTGAAACTTCTTTTTCCAGATTTCTTCTTATCAAACCATCTTTTGACTATGTCTTGATGATGATGGAATTGATCTTTGGCCTTTTTCCGTGACTCTTCGAGTTTTAGCATGGTATCGATTCTTGATTGAAGAACTTGACTACTGGAACCTCGGGAGGCTTGGAACAGCTGCAAGGACGGGAGTAATACATTCGGGGGAAGGATGGGTTACTTACCGTAAACCAAGGTAAACGAGGACGGACCTAAGGCATTCTTGGGGATAACCCTGTCTGCCCATAGAGCATTTGAAAGGGCCAGGTGCCAGCTTCTCTAATTTTCAATTATAATTTTCTTAAGAATTCGGATGAGGTTTTTATTGGTCGACTCAGCTGATCCATTTCCCTGGGGATAGTAATTTGCTGAATAGTGCAGTTTGACCCCTTTCTCATAAACAAATTCATTGATCTTAAAAGATGAAAAATAAGTTGCATTATCAAAGACTAGGGAAATTGGAACCCCAAACCTGGTTATGATGCTTTCTTCCAGGAATTTGATAACTGCATCTTCGTTGACTGCGCGCAACGGAATGGCTTCAACCCATCTCGTAAAATAATTAGTAGCTGTCAAGATGTATCAGTGCTGCAGCGAGGAATTCAGGTTTATCTCTCCAATAACATCTATTCCCCATTGCTCGAATGGTTCAGAAATGATAACCAACTGCAACGGTCCCGTTGCTTTTGGCAATTTCCTGGCACTTCTTTGGCAAACATCACAGTTCCTTACATATGCATGAGCATCCCTAAAAAGAGTGGGCCAATAATACCCGACTCTTAGAATTTTATGAGCTGTGGTATCCCCTGAATAATGTCCCCCAGCAGGGCCATTATGTAATTCTTCGACTACCTTCCTTGCATCTTCTTTCTCCAAACATTTGAAGAAAATGCCATCATCCAAGTAAACTACTACACATTGACCGCCCAGTCCTCGGAATGCAATGTCCATGGCCCGCTGAAAAGTTGCTCCTGCATTTATCAAACCGAATGGCATCCTACGATAAGCAAAGGTACCCCACTTAGTACCAAAAGTGGTTTTGAGACGGTCTTCCTCTGCTACTAGTACTTGATTGTATCCTGAAAAACCATCTAGTAGAGAGAAAAGCTCTGATCTTGACACCATCTGCAAAATTTGTTCCATTGGGGGCACAGGATAGTTATCTTTATCGGAAGCTTTATTTAGATTCCGGAAGTCCACGCACAGTCTGATTTCTCCTGATTTTTTGTGTACGGGAACTAGATTGGCGACCCAATTAGAATGTCTGACTTTAAAAATGATCTTGCATCTAGCAATTTCTTTAATTCCTTTTGAATTAGAGGCTCGAGAGTCAGATGCATTCTTCTTTGCTGCTGCTGAAAAGGTTTGACACCTTCTTTCATTGGTATTACATGCTGAATGATACGAGTATCATACATTTTCAGATCGTCGTAAGTCCATACGAAGACATCCTTATATTGCTTGAAAAGTTTGATAAACTTTTCTCTTTCTCCCGGTGAGCAAAACTTATCGAGATTAACATATTTCGGCTCTGCCTTTGTTCCCATATTAATCAATTCATGTGTCATAGAGGAGCTATGAGTTTTAGCATTCACTGGTCTCTAGAACTTGCTCTGTAAATCAAACAAAGCTTCGAGAGACCTCACTCCTTTAGGCATAAAATTTCCTTTGACAAGTGTTTGCTTTGAAGGTCTGAATCATGCTTCTCTTCGTCTATTATGGCTTCATGGAAGGCATCTTTATTTGTCAAGAAGCTGATGATCTGATCATCATCATCAAATACTCTGAGATTTGTAATGTTATCTGGAACAGATGACCTGAAAATCAATTCAATAGAGCATTTATTATTTGTAGGAACTAATCTGGAAGCAGAAGTAGCCAATAAATCAGCTGTAACATTTTGCAATCTAGGAATGGAATTTATATTGAAAGCATCAAAACACGAAATCAAATTCCAAATCTCAGATTGGTAGCCTTTTAAATGAGGAGAAAGGCAGTGAATTGTATCTCTTACTTGCCTAATGACTATTTCAGAATCACCAAAGACTTTCAAATATTTGACACTTAAAGCAATAGCCTTCTTTAACCCGTGGACTAGAGCTTCGTACTCAGTAGTATTGTTAGTACATTCAAATTCTAATCTACAAGATAAAAAGTGTTTATTCCTATTGGGGTCAATCAAAACACAACCAACTCTTGATCCTTCTTGGGTTTTGGAGCCATCAAAGTAAAGAATCCAAAACACATTTTCTTCTTTAGCTAAACTAGCATCATTAACAACTACTTCAGTGACTAATTATACTATGTTACAATCAATATCACTAGTCCGAGAAAATTGAAGGAGATCGGACTGTTCATCTGGATTATGGCTAGCATCTTGTGCTTGATAATTTCTTGGTTCAATCTCTAAGAAATAGTTTCCCAAAATTGAAGACGAGAAAACAAGAGCTTCATTCTTTTCTTCCAACCGAGTTACATTTTTTTTCATATGAGGTTCTCTCAGTATCTTGATTTGGTTTTTCTTGTTCTGATAAGGCAGCCACAGATGAGACCAGTCTGTAGCAAAATAGCCATTCAGTTTTGTAGACCAGTCCCTACTCAAAATCAGACCGTAAGCCTCTGGGATATCAACCACCATTATATCAACGAACTGACACACCCTAGGGTCGGCTGACAGCCTAATGAGAACATCTTTCATTTCCCCAGTTACCTTAACAGCGGTCCTATCCAACTGTATAATTTGAGATGGACAAGGGATAGGATGCCCATTAATCTTTCTGCAAATTGACAGGGGCATGACATTTGAACTGGCACCCGAATCTACCAAACAATTATGAACATTGTGGTTGAAGATTTCAAAAGTTAGGAGGAAAGGCAGAGTTTGTGATTTGGATTTCCCGCCGATGCTGGCTTCGTTTATCTCAAGGTCGTCTTCTATGTTTTCATACGAAGGACTAGCTTGCGGGTCAAAAACCTCTAGCAACTTTTGTCTTTGCTAGGGCAAACTGCACATGTCAAATATGGAAATATTAGCTTTAGTCTTCTTAATGTCTTCAATTATATCGTAACCCATATCGCATACCTTAGAAATCTTGGGCTGAGTTTCTGTTTTGTTTGGAGTAATATTTGGCTGTTTGGCTTTTTCAGCAATTGATTCTTTTATAGGTGTCAGAATTACCTTGAGCTGCTGTGGGATAGCCTTGGGCTGCTGCGGGATAACTGTTATATGCTGCCTTGGCAATTCCCTTGAGGATTTCACTTTAGGAATATCTAAAGTTTGATCAGGTAAGGGGCCTTTACTTCTAGTGGAAACATTTATCGATGCTGCTTGAGACTCATCAGCAAGCTCTTCAAGAGGAGATTCTTGAGTTGGTTCCCAATCCTAGAGAACCATGGTGGTGTTTGGGGTGGTTTCCTCCTACTCATAAACTTGTTCCTCTTGAGGATCCTTTTGTTCCGCTAATTGCGCATCAAGCATTTGATTCATCACTAAACTCATTGAATTAATCCACCGCGGACAACTTTTTTCAGAATGCTGTTCTTGATGGAAAGTACAGAAATGATCCATACCTACTTCATTTAAATTTAAAACAATGGAATTGTTTACGGGCGGAGTTGGCTGTCCATTTTCTTTTCTTTTCTTATAATAAGGTTTGAACGGCTGCCTAGAGGTACTGGCTGCTTTATCCTTTTCTAAATCCACAATTTTGTTTGAAAGCTTTTGCATCATTTTGACAATGTTTTCCATATCAGTTGATGGCTCTTCCTTGTTTTTGGTTAAAAGAAAAGGTTTCTTCGCAGGCTGCTTTGCTTCTAAATCTAGAGCATGCTTGGCAATGCTGTCCGCTTCCTCTTCTACCTTCTTTGCTTCTTCAAAGTTTTCTATTAAGGTAGTTTTCTTTGCTCTTTTAACAAACATGGCTATCGGAGAGTCAAGAGCTGTTGTATAGTACTCAACTAAAGATTCCTCAGCAGGCCTTGCTGCATCACTGAAATTATTCAGTAGGGTAGTGAATCTTTGGTTAAACTCTTGGACCTTCTCTTTCTTCTCCATTCTCATGGACATCAATTCTTTAATTAGAGTAGCTACCGTTTTCTGGTTTCCATACTTCTTTAAAAAACATTTTTCGAAGTCTTCCCAATCGGATATTGAACTAGCTTGAAGGCTAAAATACCAGGAAGAAACTTTAGGTTCAAATGTGTAGGGAAACAATCGGCAAACCACATCTTCGTGTTCTACATTTAGAAGATTCAAGGCTAGATAACAACTTTTAAGATGATCCTCTGCAATGATCCCTTTACCTGGGTCGTACTTAGGCAAAACCTTCTATGGATTTTTAGGTAGATTGCAGAATGGTCCAGCTAAATTTAACGCCCCCTGGCCCTCCATGTAGGTATAGCCATGGCTCTATGTGGAGAATTGGGTGGAGAATCGTGTGGAGTATGAGGTAGAGAATTCTTTGGAGTGAAAAGATCTCCAAGATTTTCTGGATCTTCAGAATCAACTTCTTTCAGAGGTTCTGTAATCTCTTCCAAAGATAAATTTACCAGCTCTTCAAAGTTCTGCACTAGAATTGAATCACGGGTATACTGTCTTTCTCTTTTAGGAGTTCTTCTTCTAGGGAGAAAATTTATTGTGTTTAAACCACTGAGTTGTTTAACATAAGCTCGTGTGTGCCTTCTTAAATTTGCTATTTCAACAAAAGGAACAACATACAATGTTTCTTGCTGTTCACCTTCAGGATTTGGATTTTCTTGATTTATGGATTCCAGATCTAAATATTCTGGAATGGCTGTTTCAAATGGGTCTTCAGTGGGATTTCTTCTAATGAAGGGATCTCTTCTTCTAGCCATGCACTGGTGGCCCTCCTTCTAGCGCCAAAAACTGTTGATGCCCCTAAAATCGCAGCATCAATCAGCAAGGGATTCTCCCCAGTAAATAGTCGCAATTAGATTGTCCACCGTTTGGTGTGGGGAATCCATCCGGTTAATGTTTCCGGCTACCGTGTAATATTTAAAGATTTGTATTCTTTGCACCGGTTGCGGTCCGATCCACCATTTATGTATTTTAAATTTATGTATGAGATGCAAGTGCTGTAAACTAATTTAATCTAAATGCAAAGCTGAAACAAATCTTAATCTAAAACTGTAATAAGCAAATCTATTCTATCCTCGCGAGGAGCCAAAATAAGAGAATGAGCAGCGTGCTGTAGATACACATAAAGGTCACGCAGATAGATGTTTAAACCAATTTAAATGTAAATTACAGCAGAAAGAGAGATGCATTCAAGATAGCTTAAATGAATAAAAACGATTTCACCACTCATAATACACAGCATAATACACAGAAAATGAGAAACATTCACAGCAATGGAGTAATCCACAATGAGTTAGAACGATCTCATAGTAAACCAGTGGTAAGAGAGTCAAAATAGTTCCACATCTCTTTACACAGATCCCAAGCAAATGCCGTGCAAGCTTTCAATAGACAAAAACAAACTCCTGTATCTTTATATCTGGAAAATAGTTCCCATACATAGCGCAGTCTTTTTTCTTTGCCTGTCAAAAGTCCTTATTCTCTCCTCCGTTCACATATTTATAGATTTTAGAATCTTCTCATTTTCCCAAAAACCTAAACCTAAACCTAAACCTAGGAGGGAACAAAAATTTGTCTTCTAGTGGTCAATAAGACAAAACCCAGCACGCAGCTGTCTTTTACAAAATTAGAACAAAACAGAAATAAAATTCCCTTGTCCTTATTACAAAAAAACAAAAACAAATAACAGCTGTCTTTTGTTTGCTGACTGCGATGCTTTTGCTGCTGCGCCTGCTTCCTCAGGGATATCATAAATTGTCTGTGGCAGGCCTAGTTGGCATTTACTGAAGGATTCCCGAGTTCTTGAGTATAGGCTTGGCAGGTGCTAACTGTCTTCCTGATTTCCACATGGCTCTCATCTGTCATGGTATGCTTCTCTGATCTCCCAATAATAACCTTTCGTTTCTTGTCAAAAAGAACGGAATTCAGTTGACCACTTGGTGCTGCCGGGAAGGAGTGTATGTGGTAAGAGCAAGTTCCTCAACTTCTACATTTCCTCCTTCGACGATCCCTGATTGGTCATTCGTAGACACATCCATATCCATGAGTTGTGAGCTAAGTGGCTCCTTTTTAGTTGCCTTCTTGGCTTCTTCTGATGCTTGCAATCTCCTTGACTCGGCTATCTCTGTCACTTCCTCGTCAGCCTTCTCCTATGCATATCACCCTGCAATAGCGAAATAGCGCAAGTAAAGATTTTGACAAAGAATTTAAATGTATATTTGCACACCTCAAGCCTCATTATATTTAAAAGAGATACATTTATGTTGCCTGGGCGACATGTTGGCCAATTTAACGATTGGGAGTGGCGTGACAGCGGCGATTGCAAGGCTAACTTATGCACAATGGACGGGAAGCTTATAATTAAAACACCCGCGATCAAGGGTCGAGGCCACGGGCTTAAAGCTTATCGGCATTTTATGATTGGAAGTGACGCGACGGTGGCAATTTTAAGGATAACCTATGCGCCGTAGTTGGGAAAAATATCAACAAGATTTGCACTGGATGGTTTGCAAAAGGTCGGCAAAAATATTGTTAGAAGCTGCGCCGTAGCACGAGGATTAATTTAAAACCTTGCGATGGTTTGAAAAAAACGAAACGAAGACTTCGATCGGCAATTCCAGTGTTAGTTCGTGCGCCATAGCGGCAAAGATAAATATAACATTTGCGCTTTGTCTCGGAATTTAGTCATAAAAATCCACCTATTGGCAATTTTAAGGCTAAGCCATGCGCCGGTGTCGGCCAAAATAAAATAACTCCTGTGCTTCTGTCGCAAAAGTTGTCATTAAAAAATGCGTTTAATGCTAAAGATGGTTAAAGGCGGTCGGTTTTCGTTTGAACTTTGCGCCAATGCGGCCGATTTCTATTTAAAAAGATGCGTTGGTGGGGAGTTTACAACCAATAATCGCACCAAGCGAAAGATTTATCATTAGCGATCGCGCCAAATGGACGACTTATAGTTAGGGATTGCGCCAAAGGGCGGCAGAATTATAGTCAACATTTGCGCCAAGCGGAAGATTTATAATTAGAAATTGCGCTAAAGGGCGGCCGACTTATGCTCAAAATTTGTTCCAAAGCAGCTGAGTCAAGGCTAAAAATGCACCAAAGAGTCTAAGGATACTTTGCCTTAGAGAAAATAATTCCTGCTCTTTTGTCGCAAAAGTTATCATTAAAAACTGCGCTCAATGCTAAAGATAGTTTTTTTTTTTTTTTGCCTTAGTAAAAAAATCAAACAAAAATCTTTGGAAGACGAGAGGAAGGAAAATCAGCCTTTGATGAACAAGCAAGCTCTGAGAAAAACAAAGGAAACCTTCAAAATAATAGGAGGGACCCAAATAATCAAAATTTTGGGGGGATGTTGCAGCAACAAGACAACCGTTGGTGTAGGTCATCGTTCTGGTACGCTGTATCGCTGATCTCCGATTCTGACAACAACTTCTACGGTCGTGACTGGTAACTTCCATGGCGATCCCATAGGTAAGGTTTCCAAAACAGGGTGTCGGCTACGGAGAGTGGTGCCACGTCGCAAAGTACTTCATCTTCAAAATGCTTTATGAAGTATGTGAGCTTGCATTGTCGGGTGATCCTTAGCTCTTGTCCATCCTTCATCCAATCGATGTTGTAAGGATGAGCATGCAGAGTGGTCACAATACCTAGCTTCTTCACAAATTATTCAGAAACAAAGTTCTTCTGGCTCCCGTTGTCCACAATCAGATGCAATGGATTGTTTTGAACCCATATATTTGTATGGAACAGGTGCTCTCGTTCCTCCTCGTAGACGATGGTTGAGGCTGCTGGAGTTGTCTATCTCAAAAGAGTCATTGCTTATGGATCAGATTCTACCACAGTCTTGTCGAACACGTCAGATGTCGACACTTTTTCTAAAAAGGTATTCCGAGCTTTGCAATTAGACGTATCATGCCAAGATGAGTGATGGTAGTTGCACCATTTTTCAGTCGGTTGCTTGCTACATTCCTTTATGTGAAAAGGATTTTTGTCGTGATCTGGATTTGGCAGGGTCAGCTGAGAAGATTTCGAATTGTCGAAGTCGGCTGGTGCCTTCTTGTCGGGTGGTCGTCTTGATGTCGACTTTATCGCGAAGCGCGCTTTTCCCTTCTGCTTAGTTTCAAGTTTGCTGGCATAGTGGAATGCATCCATGAGCGTGTTGAAAATTAGAAACTCCATCTCCTGCTGAATGTACTGGGATAATCTACTGACGTACTTCAGAACAAGCATTTTTTCTTCTTCTTGGACGCCAAGTCTATCCATGAGTTGATAGAACTCGTCGGTGTATCTTTGGACGGACTGGTCTTTCCATTGCCTTAGCTGCTGCCACTTCTTATACTGCTTCTCAAGGTACTTTGGCGGGTAAAACTCCTTTCGGATATGTTCAAAAAATTTATCCCATGTGTCGATGGGGTCTCTGCTTTTCTCCATCTTTGTCGAAAGATTATCCCACCAGTAGTGCACAGATGTTGACATCTTTAAGGATGCAATGGTGATCTTGTCGGCTTTTGAGAGTTGATTCACAGAGTAATAGGACTCTAATTGTTGAACCCAATTGTCGATGGATTCCACGTCAATATTGCCTTCTAGATTCGGTATGTCCAAATTCATTTGCACTTTGAAGGGGCTGATTTTGTCAGAGTTACTTCTCGTCGAAAATGCTCCTGAAGTTGAAGCAAATCGCATGAGAATCTTGTTGAACTAGGCGAACATCTTAGTTCATTGTCGAGCTAGCACTTGCTCTATGAGCTGCTATGTCTCATCGATTGCATGTCTTTCGCCTGTTTCTTCTGCCATCTCTAGAGGTAGTGTCTGCTTGGATTGTTGAGTCTGCGAGCGAGTTTGAACATGCATAAGTTAGGTAACTTCGATGGAAGTGTCTATGCAAAACTTAAGCACGAACAAAGCTGATGCGCTTTGACGAAGCTCTGAATAAGCTCCAAGTATGCTCTGATACCAATGATCCACTCGGGGCTAGGAAGCCGAGGGGGACAACAGTTCAAATGAATGAGTCGGCTCTGTTATGACGGAAGCACAAGAAATAGAATAAGCAAGCAGGAATACACTACGCAGATAAACACAAATACACACAGACAAATATGCAGGAATGCAAACTGATTTCTCTATTACTGGATGTAAAGATCCGGAACGATAAGATGTATGTTACAATAGTTTACATGCTTATATAGAGAGTGTTGAGACGCCTGGGTGCCTTCCCGTTACGTTCAGTTACCAAATAAGTTATAATGGTTCGACAGTTCAACCGTTACAGTCGACTGGAAGACAAAGAGATAGTTTGTCGAAGTTCGACAGTTGCATGTCGCAAGATGGTGCTGCGCAAGTTGTAGGTCAATGTTGTATGTCGACGTCGCAGAACTGTGAGGTCGCTAAACCTATCAAAGTCATGTCACAGTTCGACAACTTGCCAAAGTTGTGTCGAAGTCGCGGAGTGTGTCGAAGCCGTGTCCAAGTTGAAACTCATCGAAGTTATGTCGACGATGGCTTGTCGTAGTAGATGTTGGCATTTGACAATAATGCCAACTGTGATATGGATCACGCAATGTCACACAGAGTGCCTTAATAGTGTACCCTATTGCCAACCAGTCTATACGCAGGGGGATCCTTTTCAAAGAATCATTTGTGAAATAGTTCTATTAAAATTTTAGAAAACGGAACAACACAATTACACTTATTGAATCAAAGAATAGTCTTTAATAAAAAAATAGAACTTTTAATTTACATTCAATTATAAAGATTTGTTGAAAAAAGAAAGAAATAAAAAATATAACCAACTTTGTAGAATAATCCAAATACAAGTTAAATTTCTTACTTCACAATTCACGTTTAATTATTGAAATGAATATCAATCACACTTCAACATAAGAAAAAAAAACGTTTTTCAGTGTTTGGCTCCTTGGCCAATAATTGGCTTCTCAGTATTAACTTCTTGTTAAGCAGAGTCTTTACAAAAGCTTTCTCCAAAAGATCAATATTTTTTTTTAAGCAAAAAAGAAACCTTTCATTCTATTATCATAAACTGAGAATACAAACTGTCTTCTTTACAATAACCAGGTGCTCCATGAGCTACCACATAAAACCACAGAAAAAAACAGGTGTTGTACAAGCCACGCCTAAGCCCACAGATAATAGGTGTTATACTAGCCACCCCTAAGTAGACCAAAACACCCAAACCCTATCATAAACAGCTTCGAAGACTCCTACAAAATTGAGCCATAGTTACTACAATGCCATTCGACAAAACAAGAAATCTTGAGACTGTCACCAACATTATCAACGAGCAGAAGACTATTGTTCATGATATTACAAATTCCATTCCCCTTGAAAACATAAAAGCACCAAACATCATTATCCCTAACCAGACCCATAGCCCAAAGTACTACCATGGCAAAGCAAAAAAAAGGAACCTGAACCCAGATGAAAGAAGGAGATGCACCAAAGCCGGAAGAAGTGCCGCCAAAAAATACCACACCACGAGAGCCAAACAGACAAAGCGTTGTGCAGAAGGGCCCGCCTCATCATCACTATGCACCATAACAGTCGCTGGAGCCACCTCCCCTTTATCCGAAGGTACTGGACCCCGAGGGGTAGCCTGCTGCTTCGGAATATACAGATAAGTGATCTCTAATTTATCCGCCAACAGATCAAGCTTCATATGAATCCAGTGACAATTATCAGCCGTGTCCTTACTAACATCCTCCAGCCTCTTAAGTCTCAGAGAACCAGATAAAGCATCCCCCCGGGTATCCAAACACTGGGCAATCAAAGTTTTGGTCACCCAAAGGGTAACAATCGCCCAATTGTACAGAGCCATGCATCCCATAGTATTCCCTGGGTCATGGATCCAATTAGCCATGGCCTCCACTTCCTCCGGTAATTCAACCTCCCCCACCAGACGCCACAAGTCAGCTTCAATTTCCTCCACCTCCTGCCGAACTCCCGGTGGGAAGAACCGGTGAAAGAAAACAACAGTGGCAACCGAATTCCATTGATCCCGACTTGGACTAGTACGAGGCATAGCACCTCCCCCCAAAATGCTGGTCTCACCAGGGGTTTTACGGCCTCGTTTCATAGCATGACTTATCGGAGGCATGGTGCCCTCACCCTTACAAATCCTCTGCACACTTACAACCACAATAAACTTGCTAAGCGTTTCACAAGGAAAAATCTACCAAGACACTTTGTTCTTGTTACCACCCCTGCACTCCATATTTATGGATGAGCTACCTCCTATCACCATTAACTTCCACATCATAAACCTGATGCTATAATAATTGAACCAGACCTCATCTTTCATCCTCAACGTCCTTTGCTGATCATGAAACTTCATCGATATCCTGCATGAGCTTCGCCACCTTGTCTTTCGCATGCTTCGAGTCCTCTGAATTGAATCACCTTCTAAGATGATATCTCCAAGAACCTTAACTATCTTCCTTTGATACATCTTCCCATCATTCCATCTGTCCCTATCATGCAAGATGTGTACCCTCAATACATCAATCCCCGTTAGTGGGGCATGTTCTGTCGTCATCTTTCTCCAGCCACTCCTCATAATCACATTCGGTGATTTTATAGCACTTAAGTCAACATGTATTGGAGGGTACGTCCGAGGCATTCCCATCCCATCTTTCATTCACTTGCTCGACACCCTGATTTTCCAGCTCGTCCGCCAGATAGTTGGCACTTCTCCTTACGTGTTGAAACACGATGGAATTAAACCCTCTTATCGTGGTTCCCAGACAGGATACCCGCCACGCCAGGTGCCATGAGGTGGCCAGCTTCATAGCCTGAGTTCCATTTAAGAGTTTAATAACAGTCTGTATGAGGATTTCAGAGTCACCTTCCACAATACAACTGTTGATGCCATGCCTGGTCATTAGACTAAGCCCTTGGAGCAGAGCTTCACACTCTGCTACATTATTTGTTTCGTAACCTATGTTTCCATAATAGCAAAACTGAATATGGCCTTGGTAATTTCTTACCACCCCACCATACCCTGCCATGCCCGGATTCCCTTTGGAAGCTCCCTCAAAGTTAAGTTTGAGCCATCCCTGTTGTGGCGGAGTCCACTGCGACGGACTTTCCTGCAATTTGTTGCCAGAATGATGAAGTCCAATAAACTGGGGAAGACCTCTGATACCCCAGGTATGTAATAATCTAACTTCATAGTCAGGACCACTCATATCTTTAGCGTTCCATCTCGTGAGTTTCAAGGTTTCAGTTATCTCCTGCTTTAGGCGCTCCCAGACGACCTTCCACGTGTTTTTTTATTTTTATTTTTTCCCGAAACAAATGATTATTTCGCTCTCTCCAAACCTCCCAGAGGAGGAAACCAGGGTACAATTGCCAAATACGATTCAATATATTCCCTTGAAAGGGTTTCCCATTCCATTGCCTAATGATTTGCTCAGGGCTTGTCCTTACCCGAGCAGTCTTCCTGAAAAACCTGGCCCCTTCATCCCACAGCGCTGAGGTAAAGCTACATTTGTCAAGAAGATGAGCCATTGTCTCACTGTTCTGGCCACAGAGAACACAAATGGACGGGCCCTCGAAACCTCGCTTAGCAATATTGTCCCATGTCAAAATCTGGCCTTGTAACACTAACCAGAGAAAAAGAGTAATTTTTGGCCACAACTTAGCCTCCCATAAATGCTTCCATACCTGATCATCCTCCAGATTATCCGAGATGGTCTGCAAATGGTAAGCTTCTTTAATGGTAAACCTCCCTATCGGTCGATGACCCCACCGAAGGATATCACTACCTCTCTGAATTTTAACTTGCCTTTTGATCACAATATCATAGACCTGCCTTCCTATTTCTTCCCCATAGGAGGTTATCCACCAGTCTAGTGGCTTCCATATGTGAAAGCCTCTGTCCTCAAAGACTTCTTGCCAATAGTTGTTAACCGATTTCCAGTGATGTTGCCTCTCCCTGATTCCTTCAGGGGCCACCAACGAAGCAATTGAAGCTTCCCGTTGCCATGCATCCAGCCAAAGATTTGCCGTCGTTCCCTCTCGGATTTCCCAGAAACTGTGCTTCTTTATAATTCCATTGCCAGCCCGGGCCATATTCCAAATGTGGGATCCTTTATCCGGTCCTTCCTCCCGAATCCACTCTTGCTGCTCTGTTGTTGGCATATATTTCTTCCCCCGGAAGCTTTCTCATTTCTCGTTTGTATGAGTTAGCTAGCGCCACCAAATTTTTGCACCGCAGACCTTGCTAAGCTCCTCAGGATCACGAAGCCCCAGACCCCCTTCCTTCTTTGTTTTACATAAAGTTTTCCATCCCACCAGTGGCCATTTCCTATGATCTCCAGTTCCTCCCCACAAATAAGTGCGTTGCAGATTCCTGATTTCCCTTAGCACCGTCTTAGGAGCCGAAAACACAGAGAACAAATACAGAGGCATAGCTTGCAAAATAGATTTGAACAAAACCACTCCACCAGGAAAATTTAAGGATCAAAGGGTCCAATTCGAAAGTCTTTCCTTCAATTTATTCAAAAGATCTTCCCAGGATGCTTTTTTAAGGATTCCTTCAGTTAAGGGTGCCCCGAGATATTTGGTTGGAAGGGAGCTCTTCTTAAAGCCCAAGATACGGAGGATGTTTCTCTGACAGATAGGCGGAGTATTAAAGAAAAACACAAGGGACTTATCCATGTTAATCATTAACCCCGAGGCTTGCAAAAAAATATTCAGAGCCTGTTTAATCTTACGGGCTTCCTGCACAGAGGAATGACCCATCATTAATGTATCATCAAGAAACTGCTGATGAGTAATCGCCTTCTCATAGGGAGGGAAATTTAATCCTTTGATGCTTCCCTGGGTAACATAATGGGAGATAAGTCTCCCCAATCCTTCTGTCATTAGCACAAAAAGGAAAGGCGAAAGAGGATCCCCTTGCCGAATTCCCCTAGTAGGTTTAACCACACTAGAAGATGACCATTAACCAAAATGGAGAAGAAGGCCGAGGAAGTGAGATTAGCTATCCATTTGATCCAAATATCACTGAACCCAAAGGCTTTCATGATCTCTTTCATGTAATTCCAGTTGAGCTTATCATAAGCTTTAGACAGATCTAATTTCAACATCATACCCACCTTTTTAGTGACTTTAAGTGAGTGAATCACTTCATGTGCCAAAATAATGCCATCCATGATCTGTCGGCCTTCCACAAATCCTGATTGTTCTATGGAAATGAGAAAGGGGAGGAGGGGTTTCAACCGATTCGCCAGGACCTTAGTTATAATCTTATAAATAATATTGCACAAGGAAATAGGTCGGAATGAGTTAGCGTTCTCAGCCATAGGGGATTTAGGGATGAGGGTGAGGAAGGTAGAGTTTAGATCAGGGAGAACCCCTCGCATCCGACGAGATTCTTCCACTACTTTCCAGACTTCTAGTTTGATAAGGTCCCAGAAAGCATGAAAGAAATTAGCAGTAAATCCATTACGGCCATGGGATTTCCCTTCTTCCATCTGAAAGATGGCTGTCTCCACTTCCACAAAGGCAATTGGGATGATCAGTATGGCATTCTGTTCATCAGAAATAATACGGGGAATGACCGATTTAATAACCCTACAGGCTTTAGTGCGGTCCTCCTGAGGTTCTGTAGTAACCTTAGTAAAATGATCTATCAATTCCTTTTCAATCTCCTCATGAGATTCCGGCACAACCCCTTCATCGGTCTTGAGATTGACAATCTGGTTATAATGTCTCTGTTGAATAGTTGCCCTGTGGAAAAACTGGGTATTTTGGTCCCCATCTTTCAGCCACTGGCTATGAGATTTCTGTTTCCAGAGAAGCTCTTCCTGATGTTGTCTTTGCTTGATATCCTCTGAAATTCTGATTTCCTCCTCAACAAGCTCCCGGGTTACGCCAGTCTGCATAATCCTTTCCTGTATCTTGTCCATTAGAGCTTCCAATTTAGCTTTTTCCTGCTGAATATTACCGAAGACCTCTTTATTCCACCTTTTAATTTTTTGTTTGAGCATCTTCAGCTTTTGTTGAAAGCAGAACATTTTGGTCCCTACCTGAGGGCTTAAGGTAGTCCACCATTCCTCCACCCGAGAGGCAAAATCGGTGTGTGTTAACCAAAACTTTTCAAAACAGAAGGGTTTAGACATATTCAAACCGATCTTGCTCCAAAGAAGTGACACCGGCCAATGGTCAGAGCCCGCAGATGCAATTGGGCGAGAGGTCAGTGTACCCCCTAGGAGCATGATACTTTTTTATAGAAGAAAACGATCCAGTCGAGCTGCCACCAGGTGCTCTCCTCCCTGACGATTGTTCCAGGTACACATCGTACTTCCAAGATCTACATCTATGAGACTGTTATCCTCAATTAATTCGTCAAACAAAGTATTCTTAGGAGTAAGATATCGCCTCCCCCCTTTTTTTTCAGCTAACGACCGGATCATGTTAAAGTCTCCTCCCACAATCCAGTGGAAGCCATCAAGCAAACTTCTTAGATAAGCCAGACTACTAAGAAAATTGTGTTTCTCAAGATAACTGCATGGACCATACACATTGGTAAGAACTCCTTTAACCCTTGATCCAATGACATGGAATTCTGCAGTTAAACTAAACTTAGTAGATAGAAAGTTAGTCAGAGTTATTTTCCTTGGATCCCATAGCACTGCCAATCCACCAGAGTGACTTGTCGCATCCAGAGCCATACAGCTGCAATTTTTCCAAAGATTTCCCGCCTTTGTTGCTACTTGATTACCAGAGCATTTGGTTTCCTGAAGAAAGACCACAGAGGGTTTTTCCTTCATAATCTTGTTTTTTAGGATCTTGATTTTCTGGGGACCATTAATCCCACGAATATTCCAGGTAATAATTTTCATTAGGCACTATATCTGGCGGTGAGCAGCGCCTCCTGAATGGTTGGATATTGTCCTGAGTCTACCAATCTATCTCCAATTTCACCGATCCTATCCTTGTTTGACCGCCTTCCCCTCTTGGAGTTTCCTTCCTTCATCTTTCTCTTGTTTTCCTTGAGTTTGAGCGGACCAATTCCCAGACTCGGAGTCGGTTTGACTTTCAAAATGGCTGCTTTCAACAGCTGGAGTTGATTTTCAGGGATGGAATGAACCTTGATGTTTTTACAAGCTTCTTCTATACTGTCCAAATCCAAATCTCCAAGAAGCATATCATCCAGATCTTCATCCATACACTCCATCTCCTTTAGTTGATTAACCCCCAATTCAATAGGTGTATCCTTCCCCACTTCTACTTCGAGCTGGCCTCCCTCCACCGTAGAGTGTTCTTTCTCCTGCTCTGGAAGAGAGTTTTCTTCAGGACTGGATTTCAAGGCCTCAAAGCTATTAGTCTGAACAATATTTTTTCCCGGATCTAGGCCTGTATGGCATCTCCCCGACTTTTTACGAGTGGCAACTTTGACGAATTCGTCCTTATCTTTCTATTCCAATGTACTACTTCCAGGGGAGTTCATCATGAAGATTAAGATGACAATCCCTTGCCAAGTGACCATGTATGTGACACCGACGACATCGAAAGGGAATATGTTCATAATCCAGGGTTTGGAACCATTCCGAATCATCCCAGTTTAGAGTAATCCCTTCCGGGAGGGATTTTGCTATATTCATATAAACACAAATTTGGGCATAAGACACATACCTTCCCTGTTTAGTCTGATTTGATATCTTGACGAAATGACCTAGTGTTTCACCAATGGCTTGTAAAAATTCCAGATCCCAGTACTCTGCAGGGAGGGAATAAAGACGGATCCAGACCGGGGTAATAGAAAGATCTTCCTTATCAGGGTTAAAATGGTCTTTCCATATTCTGAGAAAGAGCCCTGCAGAAAAATAGAAATAAGGTCCCCCTTCAAACATCCTGTCCTTATCTTCCACACTTAGGAATACTACTGTAAAAAAACCCTTCGATCCCAATAAGAGATCAAAATGACCCTTAGGCTTCCAGGTTGCTTTGATCCACCATGTCAATGCTTTTTCCGTCGGCCATATCCCCATGAATTTTCCAATAAGTGCATGGTCTGTCATGTATGGAATTCGTTCCTTTACTTTGGTAGAGTTGATAGTAATGGCCGGGCTACTTATGGATTTCGGAATACACACGCCTCCTATGTCTCCTCTGCTGATACCCTTTTTCCCACTTCCCGGGCTCCCTATGCTACCTTTCCTTTCCGATCCCTAAATCTCAGGTCGAGGCTCCAAACCCTCTCCTCCTATCTCGTTCGGCTCGTCCAAATTCCTTGCTTCGACCTGCTGCTTCATCCTGTCCGCAGTTGAGTCTGCATTGCTCCTCGTGCTCTGAAGGAGAGGAGGGGGTGTACCCCTCCCCTGCGGTCGGACCATCCCTCTTGTGACCAGACCACTCTCGCTTCACCATCGTAACAGGTTACAGAGGGAAATGCAGAAATCTATCCAGAATCAGCCGTTAAAGAAGGGCATTTCTTGGAGCTCCAATCAGTTCCTATGCTTAGTCTTTTTCTCCAAAAGATCAATATCAAAAAGCTTATTATTCCTATTTAGTTCTCTCCTTAAATACACCTAGAAAACACTTAAATAATTACTTAACCTAACCACTAGGTGAATTGGGGGTTTGATATTTAATTAAATTTTTTTCATCTTCCCCCATTATTTAAATAAATTATTACTTAAATCAAAATGAGGGAGTTCATGTTATCTTATCGGGGCCCTCAATGGTGGTAGTTGCATAACAAATCTTGTAACGTATTTCTCTAACTTAGGCCAAGCACATTGTGTTTAGGTTACTTTCTTTGATTCATCATAAATATATTTTTAAATAAATTTTATCCACATGAGATATATTTTGCACTTCTATCCAGTGAACTCTCTAATGATTGAACAACTTGATCTACTACATAGAAATTCGTAGGTATCCCAAAAGAAGGTAATTGAAATTTCGTTGTATCTTCAATGAAGTCCTGAATCTTGATGCAAACTAATCATTCATCGTCATTTTGTTTTCTAAGCACTGTGAGCTATTTTCTCCCAATATATAACATCTTGTTAGATCTCATAGATTTCTTCTTTTGTTAAAATTATGATATTCATTGTTTTTCTATGTTTTTGTACTTGTCTAATAAAACCTAAACTTGCATTTCTATCCATTTCAAAATTTCTTTATATAGAATAATATTCCTTGTAATTTGAATACCCTTGTATAAAAATCCATAATGACATGTGCATTAGAATTGTCTTCTTCCAAGGCGTACTACAAAAATGATGATACTAGTTTCTGTAATAAAGCAATTTTCTTCTCTAATTTCTACACATCTATAGACTTTGTTTGCACATTGTCTATGGCCGCATGTGTGATATCAAGTCCAACTGTAAACAATTATGATATATTAGTTTTCTTAGTGTCCAAAACTTGTTCTTCAATAGCGCAACCAATATAATTATCCATATATATTTTCCTTTTCATATCTACTTGTTTGACAATAGCCTTCTTTCTCTTATTATAAGCAATTAATTCCAAATTACCTATGTCTTCAACATGATCTAGAATTGGTATGTCACCCCAGGAGAGATTTTTTTCAAGATTACTTAGGTTCATAACCACCTCAAGCATTAATCCTTTCCCTTTGTCCTTATCTAGTGAAATTGATGTCTGTTTTATGATAACCACATCTTCTATTGAATGATCAGTCACATTATCAGGATTTTGAGCTTGTTCCTCTATGATTGAAGGTTCAATGTTGCTATGTGATCCTTGCTATGGAGCATCAATATATTTTTCAAAATCCTTCTTTATTTTCTTTTCATTTTTCTTGTCCAATTTTTGTGTTTTCTACTTTGCCTGTTATTCTCTTTTGTTCCGCCTCAAAAGATTCTTGTTTTGTAACTTGGCTCTTTTCTGATTTGAGATTTTGTTTTATTACCTTCATCTCTTCTCAAACCTTTTCTCATGTGTCAGGATTTTCTTAAAGAGTTTCATATCCCCATTCTTCATGGACATAGGGCCAATTTATTCCTACTAAATTGCCATGATTTGAGACTAAATCCCCATGATCATGTCTCCTAAATTGACCTTGTGGGAATCAATACTCAAGCATGGCATTGGCTTCCCATTTAACAATCCTAGAGTTGCATATGCAATAATGTGCAATATACAAATAATAAGGAATCAATTTTTTTTATTTTATTTTTCTCTTTCAAAAAAGAAGCATTGAAGTCATGAAAAATAATTTGATATGCAATCTCTCTGATAACCAACTTGATTGAGACATATTTGGTTAATATATGAGTATGAGCTATTACCCCAAATATTCTTAGATACGTATAATGTTCTTGCAGCTATCGATTTCCAATACTTCTTAGTAGTATCTTTACTTCTTTAGTTAATTTAGGGCATTCTCTATTGAAAAATAGCTTGTATGAAGGGGCAAATAAATGATCACATATCAACGAATAATTCATTTTTTTACTTATTTTCCCACAAGCTTTGACAATATACATGTACTGGACTTCCTACTATATTCCAATTCCATCCTAGTTTTGGAAAATAGTTATTTACACATATAATATCTAGTAGATAGAATGCCATGTAGAAAGTGGAGAAATAGTTCAAAATTGGCATATGGGCACTTTATGTAGCTTTCTGCATGTCAAGGGATAAAATAGCTTCCCAATTGAAAACTAAACCTGATGTAACCATAATATAAATGATGTGAATCCAAGCATCTATCAAGTAAGTGCAATCCAGCTATCGATATAGTTTGCACATCATGGCCATGGCATATATGTATGGAAAATAGTTATTTACACATATAATATCTAGTAGATAGAATGACATGTAGAAAGTGGAGAAATAGTTCAAAATTGGCATATGGGCACTTTATGTAGCTTTCTGCATGTTAAGGGATAGAATAGATTCCCAATTGGAAACTAAACTTGATGTAACCATAATATAAATGATGTGAATCCAAGCATCTATGAAGTAAGTGCAATCTAGCTATCGATATAGTTTGCACATCATGGCCATGGCATATATGTATGGAAATTTTAAGTTTGTAATCAAATATATGCCATCATTGTCTGATAATAACCTCTTGTTTCTATCCACCAACCTAATAAAATTTTATTGACATCATGCTCCTTGTAAAAATGTTATACCCATATAGCTATTAAATAAGCTTTTGGTTGATGTAGCCTATTACTTCTCCAACTCTAATGTCCGAAAAGATGTAATGCACTATCCATTACTATTAATGACTATTTTGTTATGTGTATTGGTATATTGTATTATCTAATTAATATATTTTGAATAAAGCAACATAGGAGTTCTAACATCAATGTTGTAAAGGTGATATGTTCTAATGTTGAGAAAACATTGTCCATTATGTTTATGTTTGAAGGGTCACTAGGAAGGATTAAATCGGGATAGTATTCCTCCTTAAATCTTCTAAAAATTTCTCCTCAACTAGGAAAACTCAGTTCCAAGATAATGGAGGCCTCAATGTCTTTAAAAACAAGCTAAAATCAAAGAACCCACTATGAAACAATGTTCGAGTGTGAAGAAAACACGATTAATTCGTGAAATTTCTTAAGCTAAAATAGAATTCAAAAATAGAATCGAATGATGTGATTTTGAATTATGGAGATATTGAAACAAGAGCTGCGAGCAACTTAGTCCTTGCCATTTGAATCGACTTATCCTAACCTTATATGTTTATATGTTTATAATACATTCAAAGTTGAGAGGTATAAAAAAACTTGAGAGTACCAATTTCAATCTTTTCATGGTACATTGTACATCATATTTTTGTTCATTAACCTGGGCGAACCCAACAAAAATATCATAAAATAAAACCCTTTTATAAAATAGATTTGTTGTGGCAATTAGAAGTTGCTTTTATAATTGTAATGAAAAACTCAAATGTTTCTTACCACGTAACCTTTAATCCTAGGTGGAGTTACTGTGATATTTCATCATAACTTTGTTCGAGTGTTTTAGATATTTGTATTGCTTTCATCTCTTTATGTGAACCATTTTTCAAATTTAATATATGTTTCCATTGTAACTTTATAAAATGTGATTGTAAGGTCTCTCCAATATAAGATATAACATTAAAATAAGAGATAACATGATTACACCTTTCAAGACCTTAAAAAAAAAAAACTATAACTTATTCTTTGGAAAATGTATTCAATGAGACAAATGGAAATCAATGTTTAATCAAATATGTTTGGATTTTTTATAAACCTATTTTAATTTAAAAATATTGATTAAAATTTTGGATTCATAATTTTTTTAAAATTTTAAAAACTATTATTAATTGGAGTTATTTTGGTTTGATAATAAATACTTAAAAAAGTTACAAAATGCTACTAATTAAAAATTTATTAGCAAAAATATTTAAAAAAATTAAAAAGTATTTATTTAGAACATAATTTTTTTTTATAGAGATGTTATCAAATTGCTAACACTTATATATAATTATATTTCGATATATAAAAAATAATTATAATATCATAATGGAAAATTATATATAGATTAAATAATAATAATATCATTATAATGAAAATGTAGGTCATAGAATATTATGGCAATGGACCACGTTTTTTAATGATAAATAAACAAAATTATTATAATGTAAAAAATGGGATTCTATATATTAATTAATTAATTTATATTTAATATTTTATTTAATAATTTTTTTTATTCATATATATATTTATTTAAGGCAGGACGTAGCTCTTGTTTATTTATTATTATTATTCTTATTTGTTTATTTATTATTATTATTCTTATTATTATTTAGGTTGCCAAATGAAACAATTACTTATAGGTAGAATTTCTTTTATTTTTTCTTAAAGAGAGTTTAATAATTAATAATATGTTTTAATTTGGTATTTATAGTTTGGGTGAGGTGAATAATAAAAAATATGATTTATAATTTAAGTTTAATAGTTATGGTGTGTTTTTTTACAAAGAATTTGGAGGTAGGTATGATATGTAAATTTGTGTAAGGTTTTTGGTTTTATAAAAAAAAAAAAACTTATATGGAAAAATAAAAAGCTTCAGAGGCAATGGTGAGGTAAAGTTGTAGGTTAGATAAATACATTCACTTTTTTTAAGGTGGGCTATGAGGGTGAAGCTTTTTATAAAAGACATGTTCACCCTCCGATACATACTTGGGATGAAGGTGTGTGTATACCATCAATCCTAGTAAAGGTGGGCATACACGTACCTTTACCATCGAGATACGTACACCTTCACTACATGTATGCACATACATAGACACACAACTTCAAACTTCATGTGTGCACACACAAACAACATATACCTTTGTGCACACAAATACCCACACCTTCTACCTTTGCATATGCATGCACATGTTACCGTTGGAACCCCATTGGAACCCCTTGCTACTGGCTATTATGGCATGGATAGGTGTAGCCATAGATGAAAAGGAAGCTATAAACTTTCGAAGGTATTTTTCTACCCAAAAAAATATCCCAACTTCAAGGACATTTGTAGGATTTGGTCACTTGGTGATGTTCTCCATCTTTGTAGGATCAATCTTAAGTTCTCCTCCATCAATTACATAACCCAAATACACTAATGACTGCTGAGCAAATTCATATTTCTTAATGTTTGTGAGTAGTTGATGTTTTTTAAGGTTTCCAACACCTGCTTGAGATTTGAGATAGCACTATAAACCGATATATCTCTCTCTCTCTATATATACCATTACAAATGAATCTAAGAAAGGACACAATACATCATCATCAAATGCATAAATGTAGTTGGTGCATTACACAAACAAAAAAGCATTGCTAAGCATTCATATAAACATTTCCTAGTCTTGAAGGCGATCTTCCAAGTGTCCTCTTCCTTCACTATTACCTAGTGGTATCCCAATTTGAGATCCAACTTGGTGAAGTACTTGACATGCTACAAGTGATCTATCAAATCATTGATCATGGGAAGAGGGTATCGATTCTCGAGGGTAATATTATTCAGATATTTGTAGTCCATACAGATCCTCCAAGTCTCATCCTTCTTGGGTACTATGATGATAGATGGCCCACAAGGTGAGATTCTTGGTCATATTACTCCCTACTCCAACAGTTGTTGCAATTTCTTCTTCATTTCTTCTTATTCTAGAACAATCTATCTATATATTCTAATTTTCGACAATGAAGATTCTAGCAATAATTGTATCTCATGCTCCACTTCTCTCTTAGGAGGTATCCCTCTAGGAACCTAAAACACTTCTATGTATGCCTACAAAAGGTTCTCCAACTAGTGTTTATTCTCTTTGGTACATCCCTCTAGAGATGCCTTTACATTTATTGATTCACCTTCTTATTGATTATGTCTTAAGAAAAGTAATACAAACTTTCTACTTGAACTAATCAACTTCTTCGCTTGGTTGGCACTTGTGAGAGAGATATTTGATTTACCTTTGTGTGTGTTGATGATGAAATATTTCCCAGATCAATCAGTATTGGTTTTCTCTCCTCATGAAGATCCCTTCCCTCTTATACATGTAGGGACTTCCAAACACTACACCACAAACATCAAGGGATACTACATCTACCTCCACTTCATCAATATAATATGCACTTATGGAAAATTTAATCTTGTACCGTTTTGTATTTTTGTTTACCCATCCTAATGGGAAGGGTTTGGAATGATCTTATACTTCCAATCCAAGTGTACATACCATATCTTCTACTATGATATTGTTCTATGAACCAGAATCAAATAGAGCATCAACCTTGGTATTTTTGACCTGAATCTTGATGTAGAAGAGATTTTTTATCTCCTTCTCTTCCTTAGGATGAAGGCTACCTAGGTTCACCTCATAGTGAAAACAATATTCTCATCAAAATATAAGTTTCTCTGTACTTGTTGGCTTGAATCCATGGATAGAAGGTTCTTCTTCTTGGCATCCTTCTCACAGTTCTAAGGGTTCAACTCATGATGTAGCTCTGGATGTCTTCAGTGTGACCATCAATGTTGTAGTTATTACATTGGTTTTTTGGATCCTTGCACTAATATTCCATGGCTATAGTCTTCTTATATTTTCCCTTCCACTTCTTCTTCCCTTCCTTGGAAGCATATTGATTCTCTTTCTATTTAGAACCGCTTGGTTGTCCTTTCTTATGGCTTATATTTTCTAGGTAGTGTGCTTGCACACAGGACTCATCGATTGTATTGGTCTTGAATAACATCAATTTCTGTCATAAATGTCTATGTGTACCCCTTGGATACTTGAGATTACATATGGATTATTGGGTGATATACCCAGCATGATAGCCATCATCCTGAATTTGGTGGTGTACCCTTGCCCACTCTTCCCTTGGATTTTCCTAAAGTAATGCTAATGGATCCAATGATCCTCTACATACCCTATAGGGTAGAGTTGGGACTTAATGATGGTTTTGAAATCCTCCTAGTTATTTACTAGTAGATCACCCTCCAGCCTAACTACCTTTGTGTGGATTTACCACCAGGTTAATTCATGGCCCTCTAATGACAGTTATTTATGGATAATAAAGTGGACCTCTAATTGTTGAAACCAATGATTCAACTTTAAATCATAAATATACCATTGGTAGGGATTGATATCCACTTTCACTTCCATCTTAAATAACGACTAGGAAGGAATATTGGTACTGGAACATGGTCGCTCTTTTTCGTGCTCTTTCCTTGGATCCTTTTTTGTAATGTACCCAAACCCATATCTAGGTACACTAACTCAAAAAATGGAAAATTAGACACACAGAGGATAGGATGGACACAAAAATTAATGGATTAGTTTCGACAATAAGTGCATTCCATAGTTCATCACACCTGGGCAAGCCAAATGACCAGAGGCAATTTCCCAAAGAATTATGTGGGAATATTCTACTTCTAGTGCACTACAAGAGACTAATGGACCACTGGAATACTAGTTGAAACGTCCCCAACCTGCTATAGTCTTTACTTGACTTGACAAACAAATCTTGGACAGTGAAATTGGTGACTAGGTGCAAAGATTGAAACTTGGACTAGTGAAAGAGAAAGCTTCCAAACATTTTCGAATGGCACTAGAGGCTCCCTAAATTATGTTATGTGACTTGGTATGGGATTAATTACTTCATATTTATCTTTAGGGACTTTCAGACCAATTATTAGAATCACATTTAACAGTTAAACTCATCAAGATTGAAAAATTGCCAAATTTTTCAACAATGGTGCTAGTAGTGAAAACGGTCAATTTCAAATGGAATTCAAAGGTCACATATATAGTGTGGGAAATCTGGAAACAAAGAAATGCTGCAATTTTTTTAGGACATAAGACCAAATGCAACTTCCTGGATGATAAAAATTGTAAACTATTACAGGGAGACTACTAATGTAAATGTCAAGGTTCCGGGATGATAAAAATGGTAAACTATTACAGGAGACTACTAATAAATGTCAAGCTTAAAGGTAGACTCTCTATTGATTTGACTTTATATGATGGTACTCTTGGTTTTTACGACAAGTCAGATTGAGTTTCTTTGTATAAAGACAGGAAATATAACCATATGGAAGCCAGCATGTACCCTGTGGCAGCGAGAAAGGCGAGCGGTATCATCACCTCGGCTCCATTAATATTCATGCTATAAGAAAAGCAGGGGAGAGTATTAGAAGACACTCGGTAAACCCATTTTAAAATATGAATACAACAATGAATCAGACAAAAAACTGGCTAAAATATTTTAGAAATAAATGGCAGCCTATATACCAGATTGAAAGGGAATCAAGTGCAGTTTCTGCATCTTTAAGATGTCCTGTCAAGAGAATCAATACTCTGTAATACCAGATTTCCAAGCTGTACAGAGAAATGAACGAAAATTAACTATCAGCTAACTTGTATATGTACCCAAATGCTGTGTTTAGTTCAGCAATATGAAATGCCGATATCGAAGTATATATATGATGAGGAGAATACATTACCATAGCATTACACCAGAAGCCACAGACAGTTTGATAAATGCCCAGAGACCTGAGAATGCCTCTCGTGAAAATCCTTTCCATGTGAGAGGACAACCCCCACAAACCATATAGATAAATAGGCCAATCAAAGGAAGCCATGACGCTATATCCAACGTAATAGCAGCCCCAATAACCCCCGTTCCTAACTTCTGAATGAAAAGCCAACTTAAGAATATATGGATTATTAAGGTCACCCCAGACAACCAGGCAATCACCGAGTTCTTCAACTGCGATTGTAAATATCTCTGAAGGGGAAGAGAGAATGCATATCCGGAATCATCCAGATTGCAAGTGTGCCAGATAGCTGAGCTATTTCAGTGGTCTGGCCCAGAAGAATCAAAATGGGAGTGGCAAATATATACATGGGTAACAGAATCACTGCAACTATGAATAGCACAATCCAAGAGCCCTGTAGATAGACACCTAACATATCATACTGTCTAGCTCCAAAAGCTTGACCACACATTGTCTCAAGGGCGCTTCCCATTCCTAGCTGCCATTGACATTTTAATAGATTTTCTGTTAGGCAAAGAAATATATTTCTGAAATCAAAACAAGTAGAAACGCAGAGATTGGGAACGGGAAAAAATCATGGCTTCTGATGGAAGAAATATATAGTTCAATACCCATTCTAACTGGCATTAAACAATGAAGGGATTGAAGCAGCTTTCCAAAGATGGTTTTCTATTATTTTCCTGAATTTAACCAATTGTATTAAATGATCACATATTGCATAGCAGCCATACTTTTCAAAGAAAGCTCCACTCACAAGAAATTTATTTGCACATAAAACCCAATTGTGATGTCAATTCAGGATAAGCTCATTCATCAAACAATGAAGAAAATAGATTGAAAATGCAACTAAAAAAAATCCATGTTTACGTTGATCCATTTTAAATCTAAATTTATGAAATCTTTAGAAGGATCTTAAATTTGAAATTATTAAATAATTTTTTTTCATTTTAATTTATTTATCTTTTTAAAACCTTCATTGATTCACTTTAAAATAAAATTAGAACTGAAACCTATAATATAATAGCTTGGGTCTTTAATGAACTGTTCCACAATAAAACACCTTACTTTTATATTCCAAAACCACATGTGATACTGCAGACCTACCTCAACATTGAATAAAACAGTATGATCTTGCTTGCTAAACAAGTAGGTTGAGCTGTGTTAAAATGCAAGGAGAATATACAAATACAAGAGGATTCTGATCATATTGTTTATATAGTTATAATTATCAGAGTTTGAAAGTAAAGCCATGTTTGTAATTTTTCTAGGAATCTTGTTAGTTTAAGAGTATTATACTTCAAAGTAACCGGAGTATGACTATGAAAAAAGGCTCTGAAATAAATTTGATTTAAAATACAGCTTTTCTTGCCATTTTCTTCAGAATCTTTCTAAACAAATTTTATAAGTTTGGTGAGTTTTAGATTTCTTTTTAAGTTATAAGTCAATTTACAGAACCCAAAACCTCTTTCTACCAGAATCCATCTTGGAAACTAATGGTTTTCAATAAATTTTACCCTATTAAGAAAGAAGTATCTCTTAGTCCGACCATATTCTGCAATTAGTCAGGAAAGTACAAAATTGAATAACGGACAATTCTCTGCAAATGTTACTATATTACAGTCCAGATAAATAAGGTAGATCCTGCTTTATAAATATGATGATACTTGTAAAACAAACTGAACATCCACAGACACTGCAAACAGACTCACTCACTGATAACCCTGCACTTTTATTATCTATGCAGATCTCTTCAACAGGAACGGCCTTGTATTCTCCCTGCAAAATGTAAGGCCCTCATATAAATCCTTTTAACCTCCAAATGCACACTACAACCTAATTAGGTTTTTAATAGTGTTGCACCATGATCCCCAAAAGTTTGACCTTAAATTGATAATGGCCATGGAGGCCATCGACTAGATGTAATACTTTAATCAATCAAATATCTCTATGGAACTCAGAATAAGAAAAGCCATTTAGCTGACACCCACAGAAGGCACTGCTGAATGGAATGGATGCCTGTAACTAACCTGCTCATCCATCCTGATAATAGTAATCTCATCCCTTTCTATCTTTTTACAGGAAAAACACATGTAATCTTCAGATATCTGCAAGCAAAAAGAAATATTGTAAACATGTAGCAATTGGTTGAATTTTCGAAAGGAAATCCAACAATTAAGATTCTTTTAATGGTTAGCATTTTCCGTATTGTATCATATGCAAGCTAGTTACAGCAGATTTTATTCAAGCTCAAAATTAATATTTGTTAGCTTCAGAGTCTTTGAGACATTCTCGGTTCATTACATGTAATGTAATATGCTTGGAAATCTTGCCAACATATTGGCATTAATATATTGATTAGTAGAGTCCTACATTATTGGATGCTTTCTTGTTATTGCCATATTTCATATATAATTGTTTTAGTGTATGTGCATTTCTTAACCAGAATGTTATAATGCAAAAATAAAACCTTTCCTAAAAGGTTAAGAATCTCTCTATTTGCTCAGATTTGAAGATCCCAACAATCTCTCTGTTTCTGCGATTTTCAAACCCCAACATTCTCTCTTTCTCTTTCTGTGGTTTTCAAGATCCTGTCACTTATTTGCAGATTATTTACTTCTCGTAATTTTCAAAACCCAACAATCTCTCTTTCTGTAATTTTTTCAAGACCCTGATCACTCATTTCTGGATTATTTACTTACAGGCTGATAGATTGATTATTGGTAAGTTGTCAACGTAACTTACTTATGGTTATTCCAAGAATTATGAATAAGTTAAACGGTCAAAGCTTGGGTAACTTATTTTACTCAATGGAACTTGTTATACTATTGTTCGTATACAGAGAATAAGGTGGATGGAGTAAATATGTAAAATGAGTTATATAGAATAATAAATATGAATAATGTTGAAAGTCTTATTTTTTAATTGTTAATAATCAGACTGGTAATAATCTTTGAATTCATACAGAATTTAAATATCATAGTCGTTTTTCAATGTCGTCTTGTTTTTAATACCAAATTTCTAATCTTTGGATTATTCATGCATAATTTAAATATCATAGTCGTTTTTCAATGTCGTCTTGTTTTTAATACCAAATTTCTAAATGTTTGAAGACTGGAAAAATGGTAATAATCTTTGGATTATTTATACATAATTTAAATATCATAGTCGTTTTTCAATGTCGTCTTGTTTTTAATACCAAATTTCTAAATGTTTGAAGACTGAAAAAGTGGGCTTAGTTTGCCTTAAAGACCGACATGGCAGCTCAAGCTTGATAAGAGCTGCATGCAGCCTCCTTCTAATTTAAAAACAATAAGAGAAAAAGAAAAAGAAAATATTTTTAAATAAAAATAAATTTAAAAATGAAACAAAATCATTAAACTATTAAATCTATATAAAATGTATTATATCTCTACCTTGAATTTTAATATTTAAAAGTATATATATCTTAAAACTTGTGAAGATGAAAATTTTGGAGAAGATGTCTATAAAGTATTTATATATAATTGTAAATGGTCTCTTTATTAATTATAAATAATATTAATAGTTAATGCACAACATTTTGAGTAACTCATCAAATAAAGTTGGTGAAATGTATGAATTAAATTTTAGTATGACTCCATCATTATAATACTCATTTATCTTGGAGCAAAATGACCCTCCTTTCAACCATGCATTTTTAAAAACTAGAAAAATTTCATGAATAAATAAAGTTTCTTTCAAGTGTGTTATAACGATTGATTATGTTGAATATATAAAATGCTCATATTTCAATAACAAAATGTTCATGACAAATAATATTTCAATAACAAAATGTTCATGACAAATATTTTGTCTGTCAAATTCCAAAATATGGTAATTAAAAAATCTCTTTTTTTTTCAAAAACTATTTTCCTTTATTTATTTAAAATATACAATTCCAATTGTATTTTCATAAATTGTTGTGTATTAATGTTAATGCACAACATTTTGAGTAACTCATCAAATAAAGTTGGTGAAATGTATGAATTAAATTTTAGTATGACTCCATCATTATAATACTCACTTATCTTGGAGCAAAATGACCCTCCTTTCAACCATGCATTTTTTAAAATTGGAGAAATTTCATGAATAAATAAAGTTTCTTTCAAGTGTATTATAACGATTGATTATGTTGAATATATAAAATGCTCATATTTCAATAACAAAATGTTCATGACAAATATTTTGTCTGTCAAATTCCAAAATATGGTAATTAAAAAATCTCTTTTTTTTTCAAAACTTATTTTCCTTTATTTATTTAAAATATACAATTCCAATTGTATTTTCATAGAATGTAAATTGAATATTTTTGATGTTTTATAATTTTTAAAATGTTAAAAGTGCAATTTGCAATGTTTTTACTTCTATACTTTTATAAAATTATTTTTTACTGGATTTTTCAATCAAATTCTCTCAATCTTTCTCAAATCGATATTGCAGATTTATATAGTTAAAATTTACTTGTAGCACACATGCTTTACAATTTTTTTTAAAGAAAAAATGCTCTCCACTTAAACAAATTTTTAGGTGCAAGAGTTAACTATTTTTATATAGAAAAAGATATATTTAGATACTACTAAGATATTCTATTTATAATATAGCATCATCACATATCTTGTACATTTTGATAAGTGTAGATATATGAGCTTATTCTATGTTTTATGTAATATTATTTCATTTAAGATAAGCTTGATATATTTTATCACGATAGTCTTTCCAATGTGTTTACATTTTATTATTGAGAGTTATTTTTGATAGCTAAAGAATGATCTTTCAATAGAGATAACTAGCATTGTAATTTTAGACATTATCACTTAGTATGGTTTAATGAAATAATAATAGTTTGATTTTGTTGGTTTGATTAATTTCCATTCACTTAGATTTTGCACCTTTCTGTTTGACTAATTTCAACTTTTCTTTGATTGAATAAAATGTTTTTCTTACAAAGATTTGAACCAATAATTAAGAAGATGTACACTTTTCTGTGTATGGTAAGCCTTATAAGTTTAGGATTCGAAGTTTAAGATCAAAGAATTGAGAGCTATACCATTAATATCTATTAATATTATGAAATCAGTAAACATTAAGTTGCCGAGATTATTATGTTAAATAAAACGTTATCTTCTGATATTTTCAAAAGACAATACCCTTCAAAGACTTTGTTCCCACTTCAGCCAAACATTGAGTGCTTTTCTTTCTTTGGAAAAGAATTTTCTCTTCAAAGATTGGAACTAAAAATAAAATATTTAAATAAAAAAAATTTAATTTAATTTTTTATGAAATTAAAAAATTTAATCCATAAAAAAAATCCAATTTATCAATTTGTTTTATTACAATGATGATGATGAGGGTGATTAACATATAAATTATGGTAGATATTTAATTATTTAAATCCCTTGAAAACCTAGCATATTTTTTCTATTATTTAATAATACAAAACAACACTCTCTAAAGACTTTGATCCCACTTCGGTCAAAAATTGGGTTCTTTTCAAAAAATAGAACTAAGAACAAAATATTTAAGTAAAAATAAATTTTAGTTTAATTTTTTTATGAAATAAAAAAAATTAATAAACAAAAAATCCAACCTATCCAATTTTTTATATAAATTATGAAAAATATTTAATTATTCAAATCTCTTAAAAAACTAACATTTTTTCAAATTCTTATAAGAAAATATTAATATAAAAAACAATGTCAAAAACTATGTGAAATGAATTTCTCGAAGTTTTTTGAATTCCACATTTCCTTATATTATATTAAAAAATAAACATAATAAGATATAGAAAATATAACACAGAGTTATGATTTATCTTTCTTTGAACTTTATATCTTTTCCAAAAAGAGTCTTAATCTCTTAATAAAAATATATTTTGCAAAAATATTATTAACCCTTTAGTAAAAATAACATTAAAAATTTCATATTAAAATGTTGAGACCCTTAAAAAACTAATATCTTTTCAAATCTTAATATTAAAAAAAAACTAAACTAAACTAAAAAATTCTTTTAAATTTTTTTTACTGAAGCCTTGAAATCCTATGAAGAGAAAAACCCAAAATTTCATATTAATTATAAACAAGTGTTCAAATCTTTTGAAAATCGAACATTTTTAAAATCTCAATTAAAAGAAATAATATGAAATTAAACAAAGTTTAATGAAGCAAACAAAGAATTTTTTGGTAATTCTTTTTAGTTATAAAAATTTCCACCTATGGTAAAAACACAAAATAAAAAACTAAATAAAAAGAAAATATCAAACTCATTATTACAGGTTTTTTCCCGCTTCATTTTTAATATATTAATAAAAAAATTACATTCTTTTTAAATAAAAATAACAAACAGTTTCACTTCCAAAAATACCTAACACATTTTCCAAATTAAAAAAAACAAAAAAAAACAAACATTCTCTAAATTTTATTTCAAATAAAAAAAAATATCCTACACTTATCCAAATTCCATCACTCGGATTCTTGAACTTCATAATTATTACACTTACAGATATACCTCATGCTTTGTTGCTGAAAAACATTTTTAGTTAAGAAAAACCACCGCTCAACCAGCTGGAAGCTGTGGCTCCATCTCTATTTACAAGTGAATGAACTTTAGCGTCTAATGTTCATTGTGGATTAGCAAACACCCGTCTGATATACATTGAACTAAAAATTTCGATTCCCGAGAGAAACCCAAAATTTTATATTGATTAGAGAAAACTTTTCCAAAATTTCATATTAATTATAAACAAAAAAAATCAAATTCATTGAAAATCCAACGCTTTTTTAAAATCCTAATAACTAAAAAAGTTTAAAGGAACAAACCATGAAAATTTTGGTTGTTCCTTTTAGTATAAACAAAAAAATAAATTGGAAAGATTTTAAACCTGGAGAAAATATCACTCATTTTGACAAGTGTTTTTCGATTTCATATTTAATACAATAATAATAAAAAATACAATCTTTTGAAATTAAAACAAAATAACCAACATTTTCACTCAAAATTACTTAACACAATTTTTAAATTGCATCATTCCAAAAAAAAATGGAAAAGAGAACACATTTTCTAAATTTCATATTTCCAAATTAAAAAAAAAAAAAACAAAAACTCACAAAGTACAAAATAATAAATTGTCCAGCCATTATCTATACCCGGGTGGAATACATGCTTCGAGACTGAGTAGATTGATCCGACTTATACCTTTATTGTTAAAGGCTCTATTTAAGAATCCAAAAATAAATATCAGACGGGGACCAGTATCTCAATCGGAGGGTCATTATTTCAATGGACATCCCAAAGATTATGGTACATTATAAACTTACCAAGTAGTGCTGTCTTACACTGTATGCTAAACAGGACCTCTGGTTGGATCCTAAATCTCAATCAAATAACTCCACTGTAGCGAACGATATCTATTCTCCAATATCTATCACAAGTTTGTATAAGAAATTTCTTTAGGGTTAAAATTTCAGAATGTCATTTATCTGACATATCCAACATTTTTTCATAACCCGGGACAAGGGTAATATAACCTGCAAGTCCAGTACAGGATGTTTTCAATTTTTTTATTAAGCGAATACATAGTCAACATTTTTTCAATCGACATTTAAAGATAACCTGGGACAGGGGTAAAATAATGCTACAAGTACAGAGGTAGTATAATCCTGCAAGTTCAGTTCAGGATCTTTGCCCATAGGTTTTAATCACGGGAACGAAAAGAGAATCTTGATTTCATGATTAAAATAGGTGCAAAGATTCATGTTGGTTAGAAAATAAAACAGAGAACAGATTAGATAAAATCACTCGCAAGATGAACCTAGAAAACTTAATTTATGCAGCAATTTTTCATGTAATTTTTAAGGGATTTCAAACAAAACTTACAAACTGAACTTGGACTTACGGGGTGAAATCCTATGGATCTACCACTAAACCACAGTGAGAGAAGAACACTGTCATACAAAACTGCACTCTCATATTTACACACAGCTTTTTAAAAACTAAATACTTTTATTTTCTTATGTGCCTGATATGAAGTTTTTTCAAAAGCTTCCTGCAACCCATCTAAGCTTTGTAGAACGGAGCCATGTGATGGAAATTTGTTCATCCTATAGGTGGAGGACATGCATTCAACTGCATGCAGACATAAATCCATGCACACATAAATCCATGTATGCAATCATTTGATCTAAAGTTGCAGCCCTCAGAAATTGCAGGGGATTGCTTACAGGACAAGTTAGAGATTGAAGTTTTACGGGTAAAGTTTTAAGGTAAGGTTTTATTTTTTATTATCTATTTTTTAATTTATTTTAATGTCGTGCAAATAATCAATTCAAGGTGATTGTCCAATTAGAAAATAGTAATTTCTTTTTTTCTAATTAATTATAAATACAAATTTTATGTTAACATTAATCTAACTTTAGAAAAAAAAATATTAATTGCAATTAATGAAAACAACCGAAACATATAATCTCCTGCCATGGAACTAAAAAATATATAACCATTAAAATCATTAATGAGAGATGTGACACGTTGAAATTTCAAATTTGTCCATGAATCGATCATAGCTCAACTTGTAGTGCATCGACAAAGTATAGACTTTTCATCAACGGAATTTATTCTTTTGACTGTACCGATATGCAAAATAAATTTGCAATTGATGGTGTATTGCCATAATTTGAAACTTTTATCGATGATTAAATTCACTTTGATTTTTGTAAAAGGTTAAGAGTTTTTCATTTCCATTGGCACATGAAATAAATTTCAAACTTTGATAAAAGTTTTAAAACTTTTTCATTTAAAAAAAAAAAACATAATTATATTAATAAAAATAGAGTTACATTCTTCAGTACTTTTGATAAGGTATATCCATTACCTTTGACAAGGTATATCCATCAGTTTCAGTCACTTTCACACTCTAGCATTTTCTTGATATCTTATATTGAATGAGCTTGAATCTTTTTTATCTTCCTTAAATGAAAGATAATGACAATAGGTATTTTCAAAGAAAAATCTACTATATAAGTTGATATACATTAACTTCAAATTTATAATCTTTTAAACTGCTTGCTATACACATGATCAAAAGATTTTATCTGCTCCTTCACAGAGTATAGATTGTCTCTTTTACTCCAACTATTCATGAGGCTATAGAAAGATAAATTTCTTGTCCCAATTGACCAGGTAGCTAATTTAAGCTCAATACTTCAAAAAACCTGAGATTTTCAGATTAAACATGTCTAATAGATAGACAACAACATAGTTAATCATAAAACCAACCTAGATCCAATTCCTAGGCTCTATCAAGTGCCGAGAGGGATCAAATCTTCTGAGGTGCAAACCTATTACTTTTTACTTTTTATTATTACATTTTATTAATGGTCGACAATAATATGGACAAATATGAACAAACGTTACAAGATCTCCATCATATTATTACTTTTTACTTTTTATTATTACATTTTATTAATGCCGACAATAATATGGACAAACATGGACAAACGTTACAAGATCTCCCTCATACTGGGCTGTAGAGTGCCTCTCGGCGCAATAAGAATTAATAAAGCAAAAGATCAGTTATTCTAGAAAGGAGCATGAAAGTATTCATGATTTTCACCATTCTGAAATAAACCATTCACCTGTTAGCATATTAACTCCTGCTTTTGCCAAATCACTTGCCTTTGAGTTTCGTTCTCTGTAAACATGTTCTATAGATACATTCCTTATTGAAGATTTTAATCTTTTTGTTTCATGTAAGAGAGATTCCAGATACATGTTATGTATTTTGTTCATTCCCTTTATCCAGTTCATGATTACCTGTGAATCCCCCAAAATCTGAATATCTTCTAAACCTTTTTCCACTGCCAATACTAGAAATAACCTTAGAGCATTCAGCCCTACAAAGTTATTTGTACCAATACCAAGACCTGCTTTAAAATTGTAACTTAGAGTTTCAGACATAAACAAAATCCCCCTAGCTCCACATACCTTTGGCTCACCTGTCGCTGCCCCGTCGAAGAAATCCCATGGCATAATTTTGTTTGTCTCTTCAATTGTCACATTTCTGATTCAGATCTTCTTCTTGTTTTGTGGAAAATAATTGAGTATAGCCAAACTTTGTGCAACACACTGAAAAGGAGGGATATTTGAATCTTCAAAAAAACTTTTATTTATGGCTAGCCATATACCCCAAGTTATGATTAAAGGTAGATATTGTATTTCCTCATAGTCTTGATTAATAATCCAACTTAAAAGACTATCCTCCACCGTATCTACATACCATTTAACTTTCGGAATCAACTTGTAATCAATCTCTTTCCATACTGCTTTAGTATAAAGGCAATCTACAACCAGATGAAAATTTGACTCTTCTGCTTCCTTACATAGATAGCATCTCCTCAGGTCAGATATGTTTTTTCTTTGAAGTACATCCCATGTAAGGGCTTTGTTTAAAAGTAGAAACCACATAAACAATTTATATTTGGATAGACAATTGAATCTAAATAATGCCTTCCACCACCACCAAGGGGCAATACTATCTTTAGCTTTTATCCAAGTAGTATATCCTGTTTTAGGGGAGTAAATTCATGTAGGTGAAAACATCCATGCCAAGTAATCTTCATGATCATGGATCCTTATATCACTATTTGTCATATTTGATAACAAAAATTTCCGCAACATATTATCATCACCTTGAAACCCAATAATCTCATATGTTAACAAACCTTGAGCCAAAATCGTCGATGCAGAGTGATCCACTATATTATTCAGAGATACATACCCTCTTTCTTGCAGATGTAGGATCATATGCTCTGGAAGGAAATTCCCATTTTTGTTTCCCACCCATGGGTCCTCACCTAGCCTTAAGCTAGTTTTGTTCCCTATCTTCCAAGTTAAACCTGCTCCAACCAAGTTAAAGGATTTGACTGCATATTTCCAACTTATAGAAATATCTTTCAAAGACTTTACAGGTTTGCGAATCCTGTCAATCACTGAAAGAGGGTGAATATATTTCTGCACTACAACCTTACCCAAAGTCTAGTCCCAGAAATCAGTCTCTAGATATTTTTAGCTGCCAGTGCTTTTGCAAATAATTTAGGAATTTTAAAGCCCTAGCCCCCAATTGTTTTGGCAAGGCTAGTGGGTTCCACTTTATCCAAACCATACCTCGAGTGTCCAAATTTCTTGAACAAAGAAACCTATAGTAGATCTTCCGAATTCTGTCAAGAACCCCTATGGGTATCCAAGTATTCATCAAATACACCAGAATTGCTTTCAGTATCAATTTGACTAGGATCACTCTACCCCCTTTTGAGAGCCACCTATGACTCCAATTAAAAATCCTCCTTTCACATTTAGCAATTAACCAGTCCCAGTCCTTTCTCAGATATAAACAAGGATTTAATCTATAACCCAAGTATTTTAGCCCCTATTCAAGAAGGAAATAATTAAAAGGAAACATATTTTTGAAGAAATTCAAATCTTGGTCCTCTATACATGTACCATACAATGAAGATCTCCCATTATTTGTTTTCATCCCTTGTGCCAAGAAAAAATCCGATAGAATTTCTTGAAGTTTCAACGTATCTTGCCTTGTTCCATTTGTGAAGATAAGTATGTCATCTACAAAGAGTAGATGGGATACACTCACATTTCCTCCAAAGCTTAGACTTTTGAACTTTCCAACCCTTTTAGTAGAGAGAAGAGCCCTTCTGAAACCTTCAACTACAATCAAGAACAACAATGGTGCCAATGGATAGCCTTGCCTTAGTCCCTGACTAGGCCTGAACAAATCAAAGGCTCATCGATTGATTAAGATTGCAAAATACATTGAAGATAAGCTTCCCATTATCTATGTTATGAATGAGACTGAAAACCCCATGTGAGAAAGAATTGTCCTTAGGTAGTTCCAAGTAACCCTATCGTAGGATTTACATAGGCCTATTTTAATCATGTCTGGCTTCAAATTCCTTTGGTTTATGCAATGCATAACTTCCTGTGCAATTCCAATAATCTCATGAATCTGTCTTCCTGACAAAAAGCCAAACTGTTCTTCTGAAACTGACTTGCTCAGAACAATTTTGATCCTGGTAAAGATGACTTTTGCAATTATTTTGTAAATGCAATTACATAGTGATATTGGTCTACAGTCCTCAAAGGTGGTAGGAGAGTCTGATTTAGGAACAAGTGCTAAAAAATTTGAGTTGAATACAGTTGGGATTTTTCCACTTCGTTTAGAATCATCTATCATCCTTAATCAATCTTGAGCTAGTACATAAAAAAGACCAAGGAAGAATTCCACCGGGAGCCCATCAGGTGTAATACCCCAATTTTGACCCTCATGAATTATTGGCTTTTAATGTAAATATTGAATACAAGCGATGTATATTTCCCTAGCGTGGAGCTCAAGGCCAAGGCCCCGCTAGTGTATGTTTGTATTTTATTTAAATGGACAAGAATTTGATATTTTGTTACCCATGCGCTATTAAGCCATGGAATATTGTAAATGATGTAAATATTTGATATTGCAATAAAATACCAAAACTAGCTATGGGAGCAACGAATGAGAAGGGGCCATGTGTATTCCACTAGGGAGTGGTGAGGGGGTTGTGGGGATGAACCATATGCTGCCAAATGTCATTGTGAGAACCCATTTGACTTTCCTTGCTGACATTTATTTTTGTTGTAAGGAAGTTGTTGAAAATTTCAGTCCATGGCTTCAATGGAGCATGGGCAGCTCAGAAATTCGTATGGAAGAGTATGGGCTCTGTTTTCTTGTACCACAAGTCACTCTACCTCATGAGAATGGATTATTCCTCATCCCCATTCCATTGTGGAACAACCCAACATCAATTTTCATCCATTACGAATTCCCAGCAGTGAGCAAAAACCATAAATCGCAACTTTGCAAGGACCCACGTTTTGAAGAGCCATAAACGCTTAGATTTGGTATTTGATAGTAAAATCCAATGGGGGATCCATAGATATGAACCTTGGGGCGAAATTGAGAGTATTAAATACCTCGAAATCCATTGGAAAACCCAGTTTTTACAGCCTAGAAATGAAGTGATGGGATTGAGTTATTGGGTAACAGAATTGTGAGAAATCCAAGTGTGAATGACTGAGCAGAGGTTGGGTTTGCTTGATAAACCCAGTGAAGTCTAGAATCTCAAGGAATTAGCAACTTGACCTTTCTATGCCCACCCTGAAGAGCACTGGAGGAAAGGGACGCCTGAGGGACTGTGCAACAGAGAAGGGGACCTTCCGTGTGTTGGGTGAGGTAGGTTTTGTGGGTGCCATACTGTTGAATTCATTGGAGATGCCTGTAGCTCCGTGGTTGAGCTCACTGGCTTAACATTACCCTCCTCTATCTTTTGTATGCTTGATAAACCCAACTATGTGTTGGCTTAGCATAGTTGTTGAGAGAAACCATGGCTGTGAGTGAGCCTATTTAGTTCCTCCTTAGTGGATACACAACCCAGCTCGGGGGTGATCTCTCAGCTGAAAGAATACAGGCTAGAAAGAGATCTATGGTTGGGTGGAACGTTTCTCTCACATAGCCAGTTGTTGGACAACTTCATCTTCAAGATAAGTATTCTCTGTGGTTTGAATTATGCTCATTCCGTGCTCTGTTCTGAATGTTAGTTGTTTCATGTTATTGAGATGGAATGATTATGTTATTACGTTTGACATGAAGTCTGTACATAGCATGAGAATATGATGGATTCTCTGCCTGTTGATTCATCATTTGCTTGAGATAAATATGCTGATGCATCTCAGTTCGTGTGTGCATATATGTGTTTTTAATTTCGTTGTATAATTTGATTGTGCATTTGATTTTAAATGGTAAATTCGGTGTTATGGTTTTGGGGAAGAATCAGAAACCCCCATGTTACAGTCATGTTCCCTCCCTTACATTGGATTAATGGAAGGGGACGTGACAGAGTGGTATCGGAGCCCAACTTGCAGCACTGGGGCTGCTTGGGCCAAGCTCTGAGTTACAGGCAGGTAACATAATGTTTTAATGTGGTATTGGAGAAGTTTGGGGCGTCATTTTGGGATGGAAAAATGGCAGGATCAGAGTTCTCAGATGGGGCAGAAGATCACAACATTACAATGAGCTCTCCAACAGCTTTCCAACGGTACTAGATTCGTCCCATTTGGCCAAGGGATGAAGGCGTTATGAACCCCGCAAGTTACAGGGACGAAGGTATTCCACAATGCAATTTCGGGATTCAGGTTGCGGGAACGCAAAAATTTGGAATTTTCCATTCGGATTTCCACAATTTCGGGTTGCGGGTTGTGGGATGGTTACATTTCCGTGACCGCGACCTGAATTTTCAAACCCGCAATTTCTGGTTTCGGGTTGCGGGATGGTTACATTTCCGTGACCGCAACCTGAATTTTCGAACCCGCAATTTCGGGTTTCGGGTTGCGGGATGGTCACATTTCCGTGACCGTAGCCTGACTTTATGAACCCGCAATTTTGGGATTCGGCTTTCAGCTTTTGGGATTCGACTTTCGAGTTCGGGTATAAAAAAAAAAAAATATAGAGCTCGAAAATTGATTTTTGGATAACAGGAGCTTGTGGAATCGAAATTTGATGAGGTCAGTAGCATTCTGAGGCCATTAACGAAGGCCATGGAAGGTCCAGTGAGGATCCCGAGCTCATTATGCTCCAATTGGGCATAAATTTGGGATTAATGGCTTTTGCAAATCGGTGTCCCGACACTTGACAAAAGGTCGGATTGAGACGAAACTGATAGGGAGCAGTCATGGAGCAGGCACAGTGTTAAGTTTGGAGTTTTGGAGCCAAATTCAAAAGGGTGTGAAGTCGGGGTGTGCAAGAGATCCAAAAAGCACTATTCCGGGCCACTTTTTGGGGATTTTGAAAAGCTTGCAGCAGTTGAAAGTGACTCTGTAATTCGGATTCAAGAAAATTACTGAACTCAACATTTCATATTCTCAGTAAAAAAGACATATTCTGTTAGACAAATATTTCCCAGAAATGCACCGTTTGGGAAATAGCCATTTTTGGCCCAAAATTTGAAGTTTTGGAAAAATGTGAAAAGTGGAAAGTAGTCAAACCCAGAATTTTATAGAAGATGAATGGAGCATCAGAACGGAGATCCGCGAGTTGCTGAGTGTTCCTTGCTATATGGAATAACTTCTCCCGGTAGAAAATTTTTCGTGATTCCCTATAGATTTTCTTCCACAGGTGGCTGAAGTTGGCATTCCAGACCAAAATACTACTGTGTAAAAATGTGAAGAATTGTGGAGAAAGTTGTCATTTTCGAAGTGATGTAGTTTCCACACCCGAAGTTGGAATGGATCAAGTGGATAGGCATTGGAAATCTTATCCAACAGGGAACAATGGTGTATAGCCAAAATTTGAATGGGGCTATCATGCAGCATAAATATTTAGAGCAGAAAAGTGTCAGCGACTATTTTCGACAAATATTGTCAATATGGGCAATTTTTAGAATTGCATAAATGAACAAAAGAAATGAATGCATATCAGCTATGTGAATTATTCCATGAGTTTGATTATGTTAAATATTGATTGTTTATATTTCTATAAGCATTCCTAAGATGTCTAACAATTATTTTCATAATGCACAGTGCTTGCAACTCATAAGATTTAATAGTGTAGCAGAAGTAACCTATAGAGAAGAGAGTCTCCAAGGAAGAATGGTGACCATAAATGATGTTCAGGGCCTTTATGAGCATGAAGAAGATGTCCTAGATGAAAATGTGCAAGAGGGGAATGATAATACTGAATCCAATGGGAGAAGGGAGCAAATAACTTCTCAGAATTTGGTTGAAACCATGGTGAGCTTCAATGAAAGATTGATGAAGGCTCAGGAAGAGCAAAACCAACTCAATGTTACTATTTTGCAAAGCCTCCCTGATATGCAACAGAGGATAAACCTTGGGTCCACCCCAAGCAATGTAGGTGAAGAAGAAAGAGATGCAGAGAGTCGCTCTAGAGGTCGTTCGATGAAGATGACTCCAAGCCTAAGGAAGAGTTCTGTGAGCAAGAAGCATAGAACACCTTCCTCTAGATATTCTTCTAGCAAATCATGTGACTCCAGAGGCTCTCATAGAAGCCCAAGGCATGTGCCCAAGAGATTGGATGGAAGAAAGAAGTTCAAAGGCATCCCACAGGGAGAATTCAGGAAGGCAAGACCTTCCACATTTGATGGAGAAGGTAAGACTGGCCAAGAGGCAGAGGCATGGCTTCTTGGAATGAAGAAATATTTCAAAATTCAAGACTACTCAGGGAATGAAAAAGCCAGAATTGCCATTTACAATCTGAATGGCAGAGCTTCAATTTGGTGGGACAACCTCTTGTAAGTGAAAGGAATCAGTGAAAGGAAGACCATTTGGGAAAGATTTAAGAAGTACTTCAAGGAAAAATACCTTTCTGCTAGGTATTATGACAGTACGAGAAAAGAGCTCAATGAACTCAGATTTGGGAAAAAATCTATGGAAGAACATGTCCATAATTTTTTGGAATTATTGAGATATGTGGATTACATCAAAGATGAGAGGATAAAAATCCAATGCTTCCTTGGAAGTCTACCTCAAAGTTTCAAAGATAGAATTGAGTTTGTTAATCCACCAAGCCTTAATGAAGCCATTAGAATAACAATGCATTGCTATGAGCAGAATAAGCGTAAATCTGAAGTTAACCCAGCTTGGAAAGGAAATCCAAGAGGGAGGTTTGATCAAAAGAAAAGTGGCTTCAAACCACCATTCAAAAGTCAGCTAAGAACCTTTCTATAGGGGCAGCAAGTAAGGAGTGGATTCAAGCCAGCAGTAGCAGCAGACAAAGCATCAAAAGGACCACTTCAGTGTTGGGGATGTGGAGAAAACCACATGCTAAAGGATTGTCCACATCGAAAGGATAATCCTCGAAGGTTGCACAATTTAAAGGAAGCAGCAACAGTGGAGGACATGGCAAGGGCAATGCCTCGAATTTATGCAGCGTTGGATGATCATCAGGCAGATCATCAATCATCAGTGGTGGAAGTTGAAGGTAAGATTGCTAAGCAATCTATTTCTGTTTTGATTGATCCAGGGTCTACTCATAGTTATGTTTGTCCAAAAGTGGTTGAAGGTTGTTCTCTCAGAAAAGTGAAGCACAATAAGTCTTGGTTAGTTCAATTAGTCACATGAACCAAGAGAAAAGTAAGTGAAGTAGTGGTGGAGTGCTCCATAGAATTGAATGGACTCCACACACATGCAGATTTAAATATACTACCATTGGGATCTTATGATGCCTTAATTGGCATGGATTGGTCGGAAAAACATAGAGTTAAGTTGGACTGTTATGAGAAAGCACTTGAATGCATTGATGAAGAGGGAAGACCAAGATTGGTAAGAGGAATTCCCAAGCAAGTTTCAGTAAGGCAGATTTCAGCCTTACAGTTGAAAAAGTTCTATAAGAAAGGGTGTCAATTATATGCAGTTCATATATCAGATTCGTTAGAAGAGAAAGGTCCAATGATAGAAGACTTCCCATTGTTGCAAGAATTCCAAGATGTATTCCCGAATGAGGTGCCAGGACTACCACCAAAGAGAGATATTGATTTCACCATCAATCTTGTTCCAGGGGCAGCGCCGAATTCCAAAGCTCCTTATAGAATGAGTACATCGAAATTGGTAGAGTTGAAGATGCAACTACACGAATCAATGGACAAAATGTATATCAGGCCTAGTGTGCCTCCTTGGGGAGCACCGGTGTTATTTGTCAAGAAGAAAGATGAGACTTTAAGGCCGTGTATTGATTACAACAGCTAAATAAAGTGACAATCAAGAACAAGTATCCATTGCCAAGAATTGATAACTTGTTTGATCAAATGAAGGAAGCTAAGGTATTTTCAAAGATTGACTTGAGGTCGGGGTACCATCAAGTGAGGATTAAAGAAGAAGACATTCACAAGACGACTTTCAGAACTAGATATGGTCATTATGAGTTCACTGTGGTGCCATTTGGTCTTACCAATGCACCTGCCACATTCATGTGTCTCATGAATAGTGTCTTCAACAAATATTTGGATAAGTTTGTGATTGTGTTCTTGGATGACATTCTTGTCTATTCAATGAATGAAGAGGAACATTTAAGAATGGTGTTGCAAGTTCTTAGAGAACATCAGTTGTATGCCAAGTTAAGCAAGTGTGAGTTTTACCAAAAGAAGGTTCAATATTTGGGTCATGTTATTTCTGAAGAAGGAATTGTCGTGGATCTAGAAAAGATTAATGCCATCATGGATTGGTCTACTCCTAAGAATGTTTCATATGTTAGATATTTTATGGGTCTTGTTGGTTACTACAGAAGGTTCATTGAAGGATTCTCCAGGATAGCTCATCCCATCACTTCATTGCAAAGGAAGAATATCAAGTTTGTATGGTTTGAAAAATGTGAGAAAAGTTTTTAGCAGTTAAAGGAGTTACTTACCAGCGCTCCTGTTTTGAAGATAGCAGATCCAAAGAAGGATTTTGTGGTGTGCACATATGCTTGCATTGAAGGGCTAGGTGGAGTGCTCATGCAAGAAGGATTTGTGATTTGCTATGAGTCAAGGAAATTAAAAGAGCATGAAAAGAATTAAGCCACACATGATTTATAATTAACAGCCATAGTGCATGCTCTCAAGATGTGGAAACATTATTTGATGGGAAGAAGATTCGAGCTTAGAACGGACCACATGAGTTTGAAGTATTTGTTTGATCAGCCAAACTTGAATGCTAGGCAAGCTAGATGGATGGAATTTATTTGTGAATTTGATTTTGAAATTAAGCATGTGAAAGTGAAAGAGAATAAGGTTGCAGATGCACTTAGCAGAAAATTTCATGTTGCAGCATTAAGTATGTGCAAGTCAGATTTGATGACAAGAGTTCTTGAAGCCCAAAACAGTGATGAAAATTACCTTCAAATTAAAGAAAAGTTGCAGCAAAAAAATATAGATGAAAAGAGTGTGGGATATCGGCTTGGTGAAGATGGTATCCTCATCTATAAAGATAGACTGTACAATCCAAATAATGTAGATTTGAAGAAGCTTGTGATGGATGAAATACATCAAATGCCATATTCTGGACACCCAGGATACCAGAAGACTATAACAACAACAAGAAAGCAATACTTTTGGCATGGTATGAAGAAAGACATAGCTGAGTACATTGCTAGGTGTCAGAAGTGCCAGCAAGTCAAGGCAGAGCACCAACATCCAGCAGGATTGTTGCAGCCCTTACCCATTCCAGAATGGAAGTGGGAAGTGATCTCTATGGATTTTATAACAAGTCTTCCCATGACAGTGAAGAAGCATGATTCAATCATGGTTGTGGTGGACAAGCTATCCAAGGTAGCTCATTTTATTCTAGTCAAGTGCACTCACAAGAATAATGAAATTGCAAATATCTTCATGAGAGAGATATTCAGATTGCATGGATTTCCCAAGGCAATAGTTTCTGATTGTGATACAAAGTTCACTTCCAATTTCTGGAAGGATTATTTCAGGAATTGAAATTAAATTGAATTTCAATACAACATATCATCCTCAAACAGATGGTCAAACTGAGAGGATGAATCAGGTTCTTGAAGACATGCTGAGAATGTATGTGATGGATAAACCATCCAAGTGGGAAGATTACCTACACTTGCTAGAATTTGCATACAATAATGGACATCATGCATCATTGGGGATGAGTCCATTTGAGGCATTGTATGGCAAGGGATGCAGGACTCCAGTGAATTGGGATAGTCCGGTGAACAGGGTAGTACTTGGACCAGAGATGATCAAGGAAATGGAGCAGGAAGTTGTTAAGATCAGGCATAATTTAAAGGCAACTTAGGACAATCAAAAGAGTTATGCAGAATTAAAAAGAGTGCATAAGGAATTTCAGATTGGGGATCATGTTTATTTGAGAGTGAAACCGAGAAAGAGTTCTCTCAAGTTGGGGAGTTGTGCCAAGTTGTCGCCAAGATATTGTGGGCCATTTGAAGTCCTATATAGGATAGGGCCAGTTGTATGTAGAATTGCATTGCCTGCTAACATAAGAGCTCATAATGTTTTCCATGTATCTTTGCTTAAGAAGTATGTGCATGATCCTAATCATATGATTGATTGGAATGTGATACAGGTGGAACTCGAGGGAGAGTTCCAAGTAGAACCTATGCGCATCCTCGACAAGAAGGTCACTTTACTCCGGAATAGAGCCATCGGGCAGGTAAAGGTCCAATGGGAGCACCTTAGTCCCTATGAGGCTACATAGGAGCTAGAGGATGCCATGAGAGAGGCATTCCCATTTTTGTTCAGTTTTGAGAACACCGAGGACGGTGTTGTTCTAAGGGGGAGGGGAATGTAATACCCCAATTTTGACCCTTATGAATTATTGGCTTTTAATGTAAATATTGAATACAAGCGATGTATGTTTCCTTAACATGGAGCTCAAGGCCAAGGCCCCACTAGTGTATGCTCGGATTTTATTTAAATGGACAAGCATTTGATATTTTGTTACTCATGTGCTATTAAGCCATGGAATATTGTAAATGATGTAAATATTTTATATTGCAATAAAATACCAAAACTGGCTATGGGAACAACGAATGAGAAGGGGCCATGTGTATTTCACTAGGAAGTGGTGAGGGGGTTGTGGGGATGAACTATATGCTGCCAAATGTCATTGTGAGAATCCATTTGACTTTCTTTACTGACATTTATTTATGTTGTAAGGAAGTTGTTGAAGATTTCAATCCGTGGCTTCAATGGAGCATGGGCAGCCCAGAAATTCGTATGGAAGAGTATGGGATCTGTTTTCTTGTACCACAAGTCACTCTACCTCATGGGAATGGATTATTCCTCATGCCCATTTCATTGTGGAACAACCCAACATCAATTTTCATCCATTACGAATTCCCAGCAGTGAGCAAAAACTAGAAATCGCAACTTTGCAAGAACCCACGTTTTGAAGAGCCATAAACACCCAGATTTGGTATTTGACAGTAAAATCCAATGGGGGATCCATAGATATGAACCTTGGGGCGAAATTGAGAGTATTAGATACCCCGAAATCCATTGGAAAACATAGTTTTTATAGCCCAGAAATGAAGTGACGGGATTGAGTTATTGGGTAACAGAATTGTGAGAAATCCAAGTGTGAATGACTGAGCAGAGGTTGGGTTTGCTTGATAAACCCAGTGAAGGCTAGAATCTCAAGGAATTAGCAGCTGGAACTTTCTATGCCCACCTTAAAGAGCATTGGAGGGAAGGGACGCTTAAGGGACTGTGCAATAGAGAAGGGAACCTTCCTTGTGTTGGGTGAGGTAGGTATTGTGGGTGTCGTCTTGTTGAATTCATTGGAGATGCATGTAGCTTTGTGGTTGAGCTCACTGGCTTAGCATTACCATCCTCTATCTTTTGTATGCTTGATAAACCCAACTATGTGTTGGCTTAACATAGCTGTTGAGAGAAACCATGGCTGTGAGTGAGCCTGTTTAGTTCCTCCTGAGTGGATACACAACCAAACTTGGGGGTGATCTCTCAGCTGAAAGAATACAGGCTGGAAAGAGATCTATGGTTGGGTGGAACGTTGCTCTCACATAGCCAGTTGTTGGACAACTTCATCTTCAAGATAAGTATTCTCCGTGGTTTGAATTATGCTCATTCTGTGCTCTATTATGAATGTTAGTTGTTTCATGTTATTGATATGGAATGACTATGTTATTATGCTTGACATGAAGTCTGTACATAGCATGAGAATATGATGGATTCTCTGCCTGTTGATTCATCATTTGCTTGAGATAAATATGATGATGCATTTCAGTTCGTGTGTGCATATATGTGTTTTTCATTCCGCTGTGTAATTTGATTGTGCATTTTATTTTAAATGGTAAATTCAGTCTTATGGTTTTGGGGAAGAATCAGAAACCCCCATGTTATAGTCATGTTCCCTCCCTTGCATTGGATTGATGGAAGGGGACGTGACATCAGGTCCCAGACTTTTATCTTTTTTGAGCATCGATAGGACCCGGTGTAACTCATTTAGAGTCACTTCCTCCATCAACATGTTGTTATCTTCCTCAGAAATCGAGGTAGGGTAGTGTTCTGCAATCTTTACAACCTCTTCTAGGGCTAAATATTCATTTTCCTTAAAAAGAGTTTGAAAGCGGTTTATTCCTTCCTTTGAAATTTCTTCAAACCCTTCGACCTCTTCCCCCAAATATGAGAAAATTTTCCAAATAGAATTTGAGTTTTTCCTATGGTTAACATAATGGTGATAGAATTTGGATTTTTCGTCTCCATTAGTTAACCATATTGCTCTACTTTTTAATCTTAGTTCTATCCCTCTGTTAGACAAAATCTTCTTGCATTTAGTTTCCAGTGAAATAACCTTAGCCTTCTTAACCTCATAAATATATCTGAACCCATCATCATTATATAGAGACCCCAACTCTTGTTCAATTTGTTTAATAATTTTATCATCCTTTTCTTTCTTGGATAAAGACCAATTGATCCAGGAGGATCTCAGAGTTCAATCAAAATGAAAGCTTTCAAAAGATGTAAATAAGCTTACATATGCGTAGAGATCGTCAGGAGATTTTCGACAACGTTTGTTTCGCGTGAAACGGCCTCCGGACGCAAAAGATGTTGAGTTTCAAAAATTCAGCAAAAAGGGTAAAATTGATGTAAAAAGACAAAAAAAGGGGCCACGTGGCATAGACAAGACAATGTTGGAGACACGTGGAAGCACCAAAGGGTGCCACGTGGACAGGTTGATGACATGGCAAGTGATTTGGACCAATCAGGGTCTGCCATGTGGCAGCCTTGTTGGCCATATAATTGTACGGTTTCAAAAATTGTTGGAGACCATGGGAATCGAACGCACGACCTCCAGGGCCACCTACAACAGAGCTATGCACTCTTCAACACAAAGGTCTCCTTTCGAGACATGTTTTGGTTATTTTCTAAAGTCTCCCTTAGAATTTGTTTATGGGAAAGATGCAATGGGATATGGACAAGCTGATGCGGATAAAGCTTTCAAGTTTATTCAACAGATCCAATTCATACATCAAGCAGTACAAGAGTAGTTAGAATCAAGTCAGGCCAAGTATAAAGAATGACATGACAAACATCGGGTGGATCATCATTTTCAAATTGGTGATCGAGTATAGCTTCATATCAGCGAAGACCGACTCTAAGGTGAAGGTAGAAAGTTGAAACCAATCAGGTATGGACCTTTAACAATTTTGGATCAAGTTGGTAATAATGCTTTTCGGTTAGATTTGCCTCCTTATATGAAAATGTATTCCATTGTTGATGTGGAAAACTTGAAACTATATGAGCCTCCTATGATTGTGGACCAAGATGAACAGGTTCAAGTACCTTATGTTGATGAGTTTGCTCCTGAATATCTCATTGAGCTTCAGGAAGATGTTATACTTGGAAATAAGGTCAGATCTTCACGAAGGGGTGACATGGAATTTCTTCATGTGGGGCTCAAATGTATGCATCCAAGCAAAGCACGGTGGGTAGAGACCAGAAGAGTGAGGGAGCTGTACTCTCACCTGTTTTCTGAATGTTTTCATGCTTTTCGTGGTCCAAAAGCTTCCCAGTGGGAAGGTTTGATCTAGGAGGATCTCAGAGTTTGATCAAAATATATTGAGTTTCAAAAATTCGGCAAAAATGGTAAAATTGATGTAAAAAGGCAAAAAAGGGACCACGTGGCACACCCACAGGGTGCCACGTGGCATGGACAAGTCAACGTTGGAGACATGTGGCATCCCCATAGGGTTCCACGTGGAAAGGTTGATGACATGGCAAGTGATTTGGACCAATCAGGGTTTGCCATGTGGCAACCATGTTGGCCATATAATTGTATGGTTTACCAAAAAATGTTGGAGACCATGGGAATCGAACCCACAAACTCCAAGGCCACCAGCGCCTCCACCAAGCCCGCCTAGCTAGGGCTCTCACCATTGGTTCTTAACAACTATAGGTCTCCACTTGTATTTGAAGTTGAATGAAATTTTAATGGGAATAAAGGGCGGGATCGAGGGCTAAGACCTCGACCCCTTGGCCAACACCGAGTCCATTACATGGAGTACCAATACAACAAACAAAGTTCCAATACAACAAAAACAACACAATCACATGCCAAACCTACGGAGCAATTCCAACGCGACCAACAAACAAACCAAGCCACGGTTCAAATAATACACCGCCCAAAACATATAACAAGTTGATGTTGTAAGGGGAGGGGCTCGCGGGTTTGACCCCGGGACCTCTGCCCCCATAATCCACCGCCTAACCATTGGGACACAGCCCATACATTCGTTAGGATATGGAAGATTCTCCTTATGAATTTAAGGCGGATATCGGGGCTTTAAAAGGGCGCGTGGCCCTCTAATCTGCGCCCAAAAACCTTTATAAAAACCATGTATTGGAGCAACGGAAAACAATGTACAAAGCACATTTTTGACACAGATCCCGATGCATCACAATGCACAGATCCAAAGGTCAAGGTACAATCATTAATGGGAACGATTACCGAGGTGGGATTCCATACAGTCCGTACAGCTACAGGCAGATGTTGTATCGATTTGCGTGCCAAAGGAGGCCTCAGGCAAACATAGTGGTCTTTATAGTCATTTTTTCTCAAAATTTCGAGAGGAACACAGTGGTGCAGTCCGTTTCCGAGTTTAACTGGCAGAACTCAGAGTTGTTTCCAGAAACTCATATATGTAAGCTTTGAAGACTTAATAAGATCGGTCTTCTCATTGGAAGTGGCCCGAAGACGTAGCCCAAGAAGGGTGAACTCCGTTATCATCTGCTGTCTACAATTTCTGGTTTGCATATCTGTTTCTTTGCTTATATGTTTGATTTAAAGCATTTAAAATTCATCTTTAAAAGCCATTTTAATGAGAATCTACATACAAATTTCACATGCAATTTTATGGATAAAAATATCCTGAAATATTTTCAGATCACCAATTGATAATTTTTTTGTTGTTGCATTTTTTAAGTTCATTGCAAAATGACTAGAAGCTGAATCCTTAGAGGAAAGGACTCCAACGTTCTTTTAACATCTCTAAGAAATCAATGTATGTCAACCAGTTTGAATTGAACTTAAAGGGACTTGAAAGTTTTTTACTTACCCTTGAGAACTCCAAAAACACTAGGTGATGGTCCGAATCACCTCCTGTACCTCCCATTGCTTAATTCGAAACTTGGACTCCATCAGCCTCTCAGAGATGAAAAATCTATTCAGTCGCTTTGCAAAACAATCCAAACCGGTTCTCTTATTTGTCTAGGCCGGTTTTAATTTTGAAGGCTCTATATCAAGAAGTTTTGAACTCTCCAATTTCTTTAAAAAAAATCTGAAAGATTATCCGCCAAGGCAAAAGGTCCCCAAACTTCTGATTGGTCCAAAGTGAAATTCATATCTCCTCCTAGAATTATGATTTGATACGATAAAACAGATTTTGAAAATAGAGAATCCCAGAAATTAACCCTGTCATACTAAGGACCATAAATGATCACAAATTGAAGATCGAATCCTAATTCATGGGAAAACAAGGTAGTTCCCAGACAAGAGGCAGAGGCCCAAGCATTCTGTAAAATAAACTTATTCCTGCACCAACCTGTAATGAGACCTCCAGAACGGCCATGAGAATCAACTGATTCAAATTCCCAACCACTTAACATATTTTTAAGTCTTTAATGATTACTTCTCCATTACACATAATTTCTTGAACAAACACTACATCTAGGTCATTAATTCCTAACAACCTTTTCAATGCTAGATTTTTGGAGGAGCTATCTAACCTCCGAGAATTCAGAGTCAATAAGAGCATTAGGGAAACCTTCCAAGGCTTCCACTGCTCTAAGTGCCCCTTTTAGCCGTTTTCCCTTCGTGCATTAACTTCCCTTACCGCTTGTTCATGTGCTAGTTTAAAAAAGGATTTTTTACCTTTTTTAGCCTTCACTCTAACCGAATTAAACCCATAACTTCCCAATCCACCAATAGAGAAATATTCCATAACTCCCTTGCGATACCTAAGAAAGTATCTATGGTCTTCATCTTCTGAATCCAATAAATCAAACTTTCCAGAATAATCCATAGATAAATTTAAAGAAGGGAAAGTGCTTAAGGGAAGTAATCCTAACAACTTTTTCAGGAGTCTCTTTTAAAACAGAAACAAACCCCTCTCCTTTCGACCCTAATCTTGGATATGCAGAGTCTAAAACCTTAGGGTTTTTTGGGGTAGAATAAAAAAGGAAGGAGACATTAGACATACCGTTTGCCAAATCCTTGTCGTCCTCGGATAAGGTTTGAGCTGCAGTCATTTCTTCTAACAAAGATCCTTTTATCTCCTTTGTGTGAAATTTCATTTTTGAGAAGAGCCCGGTTGGGAAGCCGTTGCAGAAGAAGAGATCTCCTGAACCTTCGCAGAATTTGTTTTCTTTATCCAAATCTTTCTTTTGAACGGAATTTCACAGTACCTTGCCACATGCTCGTGTGAAAGGCATTTATTACACTAGTAAAGGATTTCTTGATAATCAAGGGGTTGAGCATATATAGTCCTGTTCCTCTATAGGTTAATAAAATTACCCAACCCTTCCCTTAAGTCTAGAATGACCAAAATTTTACCGATGCACATCACTCCCGTTTCTTCATAAGAATCATCAGGCTCCAAGAAATGGCCCAGAGAATTACCCCCCGCTTTAAAAAATTTCTTGGACCAGTACTCAAAGGGCAGGTTTGGGAGCTTCACCCAAACCGGTAATATATCATTTCTTTCGGTCCAAGGATAAAAAACAAGAGTCCATCTTTTCAAGTAAAGCGGCGAAAAGTCCCATTTCCAAGAACCAGAGTTTATAGTAGATGCATCCATAGCATAAGCGAATTTAAAGGCCAATCATCCACGAGGTAAGACAAAAACCTTAGGTATCAATGAAATATTGTTTGACCACACCTATGTTTCCCAACGCTTGAATCTTGGTTCATTAACTCTACAACCCGAGAATCTTCTGACTAGGGTTGTCTCATGAGTCAAAAGCACATCGTTGAGTAGGATGTCCTCTCCTAAAACTAGAAGTGAGTTCTTTGATTTCTTGGAGACGCAATGGATTATGCTGAAGGCTTCTAGGAATATTCTTCAGACCCTTTTCTACAGACTTTTTCTTCTTGCAAGGTAGATCCTCATCCTCTCGTTGATCTCGAAGAATAATGGGATCAGATAACTCATAACACCTCAATACTTTCAACCACCAGATGTGGTTGAGTAGGTTGTCTTCCATTAGGTTTCTTGAAAAATTTAACAAGGTTTTTAGGAGAAACCTTTCCAAAGGATGACACGTCTTCTGAGCAGTTAAGGCTATAGACATGATCCTTCAAATCTATGATAGGCCCTGATCCCGAAGCTTTTGGCGGAGTCCTAGCTAAAAGTTTGGCTCGTATAAGGCTCATTCTGCATAAATTCGTTCTGTTTATTTTGCCTTCGAACTTGGAAACCTTCCGTTAAACAATCTACTTTCATGGATCCCCATTCCGATGAATGCATAAAACTTGTTGATTCTATTGGGGCTTATAATGGATTTTGAACTTGGATGATTTATAAAGAAACTCAACAAACTTGTTTTTGGAGATTATTTCTTATTTTCCAAACGTGATGAAAGTGATTACAAACTCCGCACAATTTTTTTTGGTGTGATTTTAAAAGATTTTATAAATGATTTTTCAAAGAACACGGAGAGTATAAATATCAGCAACAAAGGGAGAAAAGTGCAAGAAAATTTTTGCAATAGATTTTCAAAGATTTTCTTTTTAAGGTAAAAAGAAAACTAAGCATACGACATACAAAGAAAATTATTGCGGATGAACTACGACATACAAAGAAGGCGAAAGCTAAGCATTGAGCCGCAGAGCATTAAATGCGGCAGCTCGGTGCTTAGGGTCCGTTGGATCTGGAGCTTAAGTTCTCCCAGAAATTGTTCTCCTCATGAGTTGCTCCAGAACCTAACCATTCCGCTTTTGGAAGCCAAGTTTTCCATTTGCAATTGGGGCAGGGCTGAGACCAGTAGTGAGCCACTTTCACTCTGCCAGCTTGTTTCATTCTAGTTTGTGTGTCTAGGATATTTTCTCTGGATTGCAAAGGAGGGAGTTGCTTCCAAGCATCTTCCAGAATAGAGCGGAGTTCCCATCCCGAATTTCCCAAAAGATGTGGGCTTGGATTAGATCTTTTTGGGCCTTGGCATAGTTCCAAATTATCGATCCTTCAGATAATTCCTCAGTTCTGATAAGATCTTCATGCCTCACATTCCTTATGTACTTATCTTTCCAAATTATAGTCCAAGGTAGGGTCAGTTCCGTGATGCATCTCCACCAAAGCTTTCCACATAGTACCCGATTGAGAGTGAGCAGGTCTCTGAGGCCTAAAACTCTTTTATTTTTATCCAGACAGAGAGTTTTCCATGCCACAAGGGGCCATTTTCTGTTTAGAAGGGCTCCTCCCCATAAGAAGTTTCTCTGCATATTGCAGATGGACTTTAGAATGTGCTGGGGTGCAGCCATGACCGAGAAGAGGTATAACGACATGGCTTGGAGGATCGATTTTAGAAAAATGAGCCTGCTAGGGAAGTTTAGAGCTCTAAAGGTCCAAGAAGAGAGTTTGGATTCAAGTTTGTCTAGAAGGTCCTTCCAGGAAGCATTTTTTAGCACTGATTCAATGAGGGGGGCACCAAGAAATTTTGTCGGAAGGGAGCTCTTTTGAAAGCCCAAAATTCTAGTAATTCTGAGTTGGATGAAGATAGGAGTATTGAAGAAGAAGATCTGAGCCTTGAGGTTATTAATGGACATGCCCGAGGCTTCCCCAAAGATTTTCAGAACCTGCTTAAAATATTTTGCTTCTCTCACAGAGGCATGTCCCATCATCATGGTGTCATCCACAAAATGGAGGTGAGAATGAGTCATACCTGAGTCGTCCAGCTTGAGTCCATGTATCTAGTTCGCAAGAACCTGCACTTTGATGTATCTCCCAATCCCCCTAGCTAAGATGATGAAGAGGTAAGGGGAGAGGGGGTCCCCCTGGCGGATACCTCTTGAAGAAGAGAAGGTGGCTGAGGGGGAGCCATTGATAAGAATGGAGAAGAAAGCAGAGGAGACCAGAGTTAGCACCCAATTAAACCAACTGGTAGAGAAGCCAAAGGCTAGCAACATAGCCCGAAGGAATTTCTAGCTTATTTTATCGAATGCTTTAGACATGTCCAGCTTTAAGAGCATACCAGAGGTGCGAGAGGTCTTGAGGGAGTGGATTTCTTCATGAGTTGTGATGATGTCATCGAGAATTTGTCTTCCTTCCACATAGCCCGCCTACTCAGGAGAGATGATCAGGGGCAGGATAGGTTTCAGGCGGTTGGCAATGATTTTGGTGATGATCTTGTAGATGACATTGCAGAGGGCTATAGGTATGAAATTTGAAGGTTCAGAAGGCTTTTCGATCTTGGGGATGAGAGTTAAGAAAGTGGCATTGAGGGCAGGAAGGATGAAATTTTCTAGAGCTTTCTACAACTTCTCAGACATCATGCTTAATTATGCTCCAGTAGGATTGGAAGACGTTTGAAGTGAAGCCATCAGGGCCGGGAGCTTTTCCTAAGTTCATCTCCATAACCACCGTTTCAACTTCAATGAGGGAAGTATCTTGGGATAGGCTGGAGTTTTTCTCCTGTGAGATAAGATTGGGCATGTGCTAAAGGATTTGATTGATAGCTGGAGTTCTGTCCCCCACAGGTTCTTTGAGGAGATCCTTGTAGAAGTTGATTAAATTTGCCTCAATTTCCTCCTTGGTTTGGAGATTGTGCCCTTGGGAGGAGGTAAGCCTAGAAATTATGTTAATCTCCCTTCTTTGGAGCATGGAGTGATGGAATAATTTTTTTTTCTTTCACCCTCTTTAAGCCATTGAACCCGGGACTTCTACTTCTAAAGTTCTTCTTCTTGCTAGTAACGAATATTGAGCTGCTCCTGAAGGGCAGACTCCTATTGTTTGAGCTCCATCGTGAACCCTGTATGAATGGCTTGCATATAAATGCTATTCAGTTGGGTTTCCAGCTGGTGCTTCTCCTAAAAAATGTTACCAAATTCCGTTTTGTTCCAAATCTTGAGATGAGTTTTTAAATGCTTGTGTCTTTGTTGGAATCTATACATGACCGAACCCTCTGTGTGAGCAGATCTCTCCCACCACTCCTGAATTTGGTCTTAAAATCCGGGTGTAATGTCCCCGTTTTGAGCCCCTTTGTATTAAATCGTAAATGATGTAAATATTGTAATTTAATCATGGTGAGGAGCTCAAGGCCAAGGCCCCACCATTGATTTAGCGTTGCATGTATCGGCAATTAAAAATAGATGCCTATGGTTCTTGTGCGAGATGGGCACAATGTAAATAAGACATCATGTAAATACGAATTTTAATGGAAAACCCAAACTAGCTATGCAATGCAACAAAAGAGATGGGGCATGATTCTACAAGGAATAGGGAGAGGAAATAACCAAACCCTTGAGCCACTAGGGTCAGCCCATGTGTCAATAAGAAAACCCATGAACTCTTAACTACCCATTTTGTCTCATGCACCCAATCATTTAATTCTTCCAAAGATTGGTTGGGGCAGTTAATGTCTTGGGATTGGAGAAGTATGGCAGTCAGATTTTCGTGCATGGGCAAGCCACCAACCTGAAAATCGTATTTTTGGCTTGCTGGGCAAGAAAACCCCCACGAAATGCTTCCTAAGGCAATTCTTCATCCATTACGTTCTTCCTCTCACGCAGATAGAGCTCACTGGAATTTATCCTCACGTTTTTCACCATAACCCTGCGTTTTTCCATGCCCAGGAACTCGTTTTTGGTATTGTGCAACAGCTGGGGAAGGAGGGACGCGAATTGGGACTGAGGGAGAGGTCGTTTTTGCCCCTGGGGCATTTTTCTGGAATGGGTTTTGCTCTCCCAGTCGAATTTTCCAAGTGCCCATACGTTTTGAGTCTACCCACATTTTTTTTCTGAAGCTCAGGAAACCCCATCTCATGCATCCCACCGTTGAAACGTTTTTCTCATGCTCAGCAAGTGTAGTTTGTTGTTATGTGCATCCTTGTTTTGATGTGAACCTGTGAGCAAGAAAATGGAGTGGTAGTGGAAAGAGTTGGCTTGATACACCTAGTGTAGGGAGTAACCTCTCAAGAAGATCAAGAGGGCTGGCTACTTTTCTATGCACATCCTGAGAGCACTAGAAAGGAAGGTATGGCTTGAGGGGCTGTGTGGCAGTGAAGAGAATACTTCCTTGTGTTGGGTGTGTAGGCATTGTGAGTGCCAAGCTGAATAGATCTGGGAGAGGTACCCATAGCTCTGTGATTGAGCTCACTAGCTTAACAATTCTTCCCTTCCATTTCCTAGCAGCCTGATAAACCCAATTGCAGATTGGCTTGGCTCATCTTGGTGTATGCTTGGCTATGTGTGAGTCTGCTGTTCCCTAGTTCCTTGTAGAGATCATGCCTAGCTCGGGGGTGGCAGTTGTATCAAGAGGTTGATAAGCACAACTGGCCTATGGTTGGGTGGAACGTTGCAGTTGCATAGCCAGTTGCTTGGGACTACTTTCTTATAAGATAAGTATTCTCCTGTATATTCTTGAAATTATTTAATTGATGGATATCTGAATGTATGGTGAAGGTGTAAATGAATTTACTTCCGCTGTGTTTTTAAAAGTAGATGCATTTCCATATGATCTTTTATAATACTGCAAAGGTCTTTATTTAATGGCTGTCACATCAATCTTGAATGTATGTTAGATATCAACAGTATTTATTTAATTTTCGTCATGTTTCTATAGCATGCACATATACATGTCTTTGTATCAATAAGCTTTTCATAATGGATATGGGGCTAATTGCCCAGATTGAGCACCACGTCCTCTCTATCCTGCTGTTATGGTAGGAGGGGACATTACACCGGGTGGGATAGCCAAAATTTCTCAAATTTGAAAGGTCTTCTTCTGTAGTCCCCTTCAAATTCCAAAAGTAGACAGATCGACCAGTGATCAGATCCAGCTGCAGGGAGAATAGTGGCAGAGAGATTAATTTGATTATGAAGAAGAGAGGAGGAGGTTAGGAAGCAATCCAAGTGGCTGGCCACTTGTCTATACCCTCCTCTTTTGTTGTTCCAAGTGAACATGCCATTGGTGGTTTGGATATCAGCTAACTTAAGATCCCAAATGACAGCTTGAAGAGCATCATTGTCCCTGTCCAGTCTTTTGATTTCTCCATTTTTTTCCATCAGGGATGTGATAATGTTAAAGTCACCTCCTATTATCCAATTCTGGGATGCAATTCTATTGTGGAGCCAATTGAGGTGCTTGATGAAGATGAGATTTTGCTCCATTTGTTGAGGTCCATAAACGTTGGTGAGGACTCCTCCATGGTTGGTTCCCAAGATTTTGAACCATCCAGAAAGGGTGTGCTGGGAGGAGAAGAAACCTTTGATTTGAAGGATAATGGGGTACCAAATAATAGCTATGCCTCTCGCACTACCTCTGGAATCAAGAGCTATTACTTGCGCTTTTTTCCAAGCCTTAGTAACAAATTCAAGGAGCTTTTGCTCCGAGCATTTAGTTTCTTGCAACATAATTACAACAGGTTTCTCAGTGAGCATCCTATTTTTGACCAGACGCCTTTTGGAATCACCTCCGATTCCCCTGATGTTCCAGGTTACGAGTTTTAGTTCCATTTAAACTGAGGGGGGGGAATGAGTCTCTAGGAAGGAACTTTGTCCTGAATCTACTAGGAAGGCCCCTAGTTCTTTAATCAATTTCCTGTTGGATTTACTGCCTTTCTTAGGTGTTTCACTTTGGATTTTAGGCATATCCCTCTGTTTTTGTTGCTACTTGATTCCTAGATTCAATTTGTTGTGGTCCTGTGTGGATGCTTCTGCTTGTCCCATTGGAGTCTTATGCCTGTGTATGTTCTTGTAAAGATCTGCAAAAAGCTTCAACTGGTGGGCATGAATGCATTATGTGTCCCCTTTCTTTTTAGCATCATACCAGACAGAGAGGTCTAGTTCCCCTAGTTCCATATATTCTCCATCATTGGGGTCACCATCCTCGACCATCCTTTGATCCATTTTTGCTATCAAGGCCAAAATCTCTTCCCAGGAGAAAGAGGGTTCAGATTATGTCAGAGGTTCCAGAGGTGAAGTATCTGGATGATCTAAAAGGGCTAGAGGGATTTTCTCCTTCACTACTTCAGGGGTTTCTCCTTCCTTGGGATCAAGATTTTCAATCTCAGAGAGAACAAAAAAGGTGTTTTGGACTGGAGCCTCCTGAGGAGGATTAGGGTTTTGATTCCTTTTGGGATGTTTGCGCTTTCTCGTGGCCTTGGTGAATCCATCATCATCTTTCTTGTCCATGTGAGAGGGGGCCTGGGATTTAGCATTTAACGGGAATTCCTTAAAAAGGTGGCCATGCTCGTGACATTTCCTACAATGAAAATGAATGTGCTCATAGTATAGAGGTTGTATCTATTCAGAATCTCTGTGACTAAGGAAAATAGATTCAAGGAGGGCCACTGAAATGTCCAAATTGAGGCATATTCTTGCATAGGAGGTGTACCTTCCTGCCAGGGTGGCATCAGATATTTGTACAAAGGTACCTAGAGTGTCTCCAATTCCCGTGAGTGTTACAATTTTTCAGAATTCCTATGGGAGGGAATAGAGCCGAATCCAGACCGAGACCACTTTGAAATCCTCTTTCTCTGGGGAGAATTGCTCCTTCCAGTTACAAATATAGATCCCCGCAGGGTGGTAGAAGTAGGGTCCGCCTTGAAAGATGCGATGTTTGTCTTCCTGATTATGAAAAATGACCGTGAAAAATCCTTTTGAGCCCAGTTTTAACTCGCATTCTCCCTTGGGCTTCCACATGATGAGAATCCATCCTACCAGATCTTTTTCCATAGGCCATATGCCTATGAATTTACAAATGATTGTTTGGTCCTGCATGAACTGTATTTGTTCACTAACGAGAGTGGAAGTAATTTCATACTGTGGAATTTGCAGGGTTTTAGGTTCGCATTTCGAGTTGTTCTACGAAGCATCTCGAGGTGCTGGGTGTTCTGACGACTGAGCAGTCGAGGGGTCCAAGGATTCCTAGGGAGAAGAGCCCAACCCTACTCCTCCCTTCCCTTTTTATTGAGAGCTAACTGCTATGGGTGTCAAACCTGCAATAACCAAAGGTTTGGCCATGAGGGCCTTGGACGATAGGATGGATCTGAAGGAGGGGTTCCTCCTACCTCCACTACTGGCCACCATGGAATCCAGCAACATGAGTTGCAAAACTGAACCCTAGAGAAGCCGAAACCCTAGCGCATGAGAGTTGCAGAGCGTCTTTTCTTTTCTATTGAAATTTGCATGTTAAATCTCATAAAATGCTTCTTCTCTTCCTCTAGTTAACTTAGACTTGGTGCATATTATCTAGTTAACATCTTGTAGCTTCCCTTTGAATGATAACCACTCTAAAAGAGAACCTGGATGATGAGTTCATAAAATCCCCCTATCACAGTGCTCCTCTTCTTGCCAACATTTTTCCTTCTTCAAAACTGAGATCAAATCCAATTGTGGTAATACCAATTGTTTTGAAAACAGAAACAAGGATTTATTAACCAAGTAATGAGACGTTAGTTAGATTTGTTTTTTTTACCTACATCATCTTTTAAAATTTTAAATTTCAAGATTATGGAGATGAACTTCTTAATGTTTTACCCTTCTTCATTTATTCCACTGAACTTGATTTCACTGTACTTAAGCTATTAAGTGTTCTTCAGTTGTCATATAGATGATATTTTATCCTTACCAAATGATATTTATTCAAACACCTATTGTAATTCTCTAATATTAACTCCCCCTGAGCATATGATTCCTTCTAATTCTCATTTCAGGGTTCTCTTCTAGGTCATGAGAGACTTTTAGAAGAGAATTTCATAATTTCTCTCTTCATCGGTGAATTATTTTTTACATCTCCATCTTTCTCTCCATCATCATGAATGTCATTTATATCTATAACACTATTATGTTCCTCATCATCTTTGGAAACCTTTTTGATGTTTGAAGTCTTTGTTTCTTCTAAATCTTTGGATTCTTCCTTTCTTCTCCACATCTTTCCATGAGGTACCCTGCTTACTGACCTTGTTTGTTTCTTGGATTCCCTACTTAGATATTTTCCCTTGGTTCTGCAATCAACAACCTTGTGACCGAGTTTGTGAAGGTAGTGACAGTATCGATAGAATCTTCCTTTATGTTTGAGGAATCTTTGATCTTCCTGCTTCATATCTTCTATATTTTTCAATCTCTTCCTTTGTCCAAAATTCTTCAATCTCTTCCTGCTTCATATCTTCTATATTTTTCAATTTATATTTTATTGAAGCATTCTTCCTCAGCTTACATTCTCTAGCCATATGTCCAAAATTATGACATGTGTAGGATTGACCAAAAAATATCTACTGGACTCTACTTGTCATTGGTCCTTTAGGTATCATATCAGTTTTTCCCTTTATTATGGGATAAGGGACCAGACTTCTGACTATTCTTCTCAATTTGTATTTTGAGTGTAGCAGCATAACTTCTTTCATTTCTATCTTGGAGTGTAGAGGACAAATATTTTGAATCCTTTTCTTTGTCATAGCCTAATCCAATTTTATCACTTAATGGTCTTTGGCTACTCAAGATCTCATCTAAAATATTTGAACTTCTTTCATATTTTGACTTAATACTTTCTTCATTGAGATTATTTCTAAGCTGCATAATCTCTTCTTCAAGATTATCTGATTTTTGCATTCTCCTTTTGAGCTGTAAAACTAGATCCTCTTCAATCTTCTTGGCCTCTTCAAGCTGGTTTTTCAAGTTACTAATGATTTGGTTTAACTGTTTGTTCTTTTTCCTGCTTTTATCAAGTTTCTCAAGAGCACTGATTAACTCAGCTCTTAGATCTACTTATCCTTCTTCCATTGATTCATCATCTTGAGCTTGGGCTTCTAATACCATAAATAGAATCTATGCTTCTTCATCTTCACTTGTGTCTTCATCTTCACTATCTTCCATGATGTAAGAAATCTTCTTTTTGTTTCCTGTTTTTCCATTTATTAACTTCTTTGAGACTTCTTTCTCATCACTTCCATTTTGTTTAGGATAAGGACATTCTGTAGCAACGTGTCCAATTCTTCCACAATTAAAACACTTTAGAGGTAGCTTTCCCTTGTACTTGCCAGCACCTCTCTCAAGCTTCCTGATAAAAAGGGTTTCTTCATCATCTGAATTTCTTGATTGGTTCTTGGATAAGATTCTAAATGTTGCTTCTTTATTTGATTGTCCATCCTTTCCTTTTCTCATCTCATAGGCAGTGAGGATCCCATGTAGTTCATCTAATGTCATGTCTTCAAGATCATATCGTTCTTCTAGAGCAGATACTTTTGATTCATACTTCATTGGTAGGGTTCTTAGTACTTTGTCCACTACTTCTTGCTCCTCTAATTCTCCTCCAAAGCCTCGAATATCATTGACAATTTCATCTACTCTTAGAAGATATTCTGCAATATTTTCTTCCTCTTTCATTTTTAGGCTTTCAAATTGTCCTTTGTATGTCTGAAGTTTTACATGTTTGACTTTGGATGCTCCTTCATAGACAATTTTTAATTTATCCCAAGCTTCCTTGGTTGTCTTGCATTACATGAATTTCACAAACACTGAGTTTGTTAACCCATTTAGGATTGCATTAAGAGCTTTTGAATTGGCCTCATATTGGTCAAGTTCTTCTTGCTCTGTAGGTAGGTTGTCTCCTATATTATACTTCTTTTCAACAGCTCTCCAAACCTTCCATCCAAGATCCATTAGATGACACTTCATTCTTGCACTCCAGTATGCATAATTACTTCTTGTGAACAGTGGAGGTATGTTGGAAGATAATCCTTCCTGCTGATCCATTGTGGTCTTAATGAGGATCTTCCTTCCAGTGGTTAAACTGTAGTGAAGGATCCTGCTCTAATACCAATTGTTGGAATATCCAACAATACTGAGAGGGGGGTGAATCAGTATTGCCTTCTTTTTCCTTTTATTAAAACAATTAGTACAAGACACATAAATAATCAAACAAGTTAGGACACAATATTTTATCGTAGAAACCTTAAAGAGCAAACCACAAAATCATACTCATTAGTAAGATGAATTTTACAAAATTATTTATCTGCTTCTACAGAAAGGATGCAACTACACCCCAAGTTTTTCCTGCTGCTATAGACGAGGATGCTACAACACCCCAGATCTTCTGCATGCTGCTACAGGAAAGGATGCAATGACACCCTGTTCTCCAGCTTCTACTGGATGGAGGCTACGACCCCCAACAGGCTTCCTGCCTACCCTAGCACCACCCTGCCACCCTAATTTGAATTCATCGGACTTCTAGATTTTCTTTATGTTATCAAACCTGTCACTGGTTTTCCTTCGTTGGTCTCTGTCTATAGCTACTGCTACATAGACCTGGTTCACAGAGACGACTTCTTTCAATCAGCACTGTGTCTATAAATAACTTCTAACATGTTTTCTATGAATGCATCTTCTCACAGTTGCGCCTTTTCATTCTTAGATCGTGCCTCTTCATGAAAACACAATTATTCATTTTAATAATTCTTTAACTCTATTTAGGTTTATCAGTCATGAATTTCTGCAACAAAAATCTTTCCGCAATTGCCTTTCTGCAACGATCTTTTTGCAATTACCTTTCTGCAGTGACCTTTCCGCAATTTCCTTTCCGCAGTGGTTTTTCCGCAATTTCCTTTCCGCAACGAATTTTCCGCAATCTCCTTTCCTAAATGATCATGGACCGTCTGATCTTGATCAACGGTGGATTCTCTTTCCGTAGTTTGCGGATTGCAGATTGTGGAACTATATTTCGACTTTTACAAACTAGATTCCGCAATTTGTCTCCCACAAGTCTCTTTCTGCAAGGTTCTTTTCTCAGTGATCGTGGACCGCCGGATCTTGATCAATGGTGGATTCACTTTTCGCAGCTTGCGGATTGCAGATGACAGAACTGTATTTCGAATTTTACAATTTGTCTTCCGCAATTTATCTTTCCGCAGTCGGGTTGTGGATTGCGGATTGCGGACGTGCCTTCAACTTTTCCCGAAATGGGCTTCCGTGATTTCCCTCCCGCAATTCCTTTTCCGCAACTCTTTACAACCGTCAATTTCTTGTGGGTTCTTTCCTGACTATCGATCTAAGATCAGATGCGGATCTCACCTTATATTTGCGGATCTGTTACCTTCCTTACACCTTTCTCTTGTAGAATTTCTTTGGGGCATCAGATCTCTTGCCGCTTTGATCTTGTCCGTTGATCTGCTGTCTCCGACAGAACTTCACTTAATCTTGCGGATTTCTTATCTTCTGTTCACGTCCACCTCGTGATCTCTTTCCCATTGTTGATCCATCTTTTCTCCTTTAATCTGGATCATCCAAATCTCTGCAAACTTCAATCTTTTCAACTCTACGATTCTACATTGATTGATCAGAGAATCAATCAATCACTCAATCGATCATCACCGGACTTGATTCCCTTGCTAGATTTGCACATCGACTCCATGGTTTTACACATACAGAGATCATTCATACATGCCATGTCATCATATCTGTAAGGTCTCTTGTGATGAGCAAGTGATTTTTTTTTTTTTTGTACCAACCATCTTCGGAGCGATTGTAAGTCATAAATTTAGCTAACGCTTAGAATTCCTTTTAAGTGAAAAGCATCTATTCTTTTAACAAATCATATAAAACAAGTACATTAAAATCTCCTTCAATGAATATATAAGAAAATACATTTCTATAGTTTATTTCATAATTATGAAAGTAAGTCAAGTCCATATTGAAATATACAATAATGTTCATTCTTAAATTATACCAAACCTTTCATGCATTCAACTAACATATAAAACATACATTTAACATCTTCTCCCGTTAACATATAAGAAGGTGCATTTATATAATCTATCTCATAAATATAAATGTAAGTCAAGTCCATCTTGAGATATACAATAATGTCCACTCTTAAATTATAACAAACATTTAACTCTTAAATTATAACAAACATTTAATGCATTCAACTCACACATAAAAAAACTTTTTAACATCTTCTCCCATTAACATATAACTCCTATATAAGAAGGTACAATTATATAATCTATTTCATAAGAATAAAGGTAAGTCAAGTCCATCTTGAAATATACAATGATATTCACTCTTAAATTATAGAAAACATTTCATGCATTCAAATAACACATAAAAATACATTTTAACGTCTTCTCCCATTAACATATAAGAAGGTGTAATTATATAATCTATTTCATAAGAATAAAGGTAAGTCAAGTCCAATTTCAAATACGTAATTTTACACACAAATAATGATTATTTCTTAAATGTACCAAAATGCAAGTTCTGTCCATTCCCTATTCGGATTCTACTACATACATATTTAACCACTACTTAAGCCATGTAGGTATGTATTCGCTTCCTATTTGACTTGAATAGATGTTGGATAAACCTTCCACTACTCGCATAGTTATCATCGGAATACTCAATTCATATTTTAATAGTAAAATTTACAAGATCATGTTAAATCTTAGAACTCCACGACCACAACTTATTTGACTCCAGTCACATAATACTCGCTTGAAATAATTCATAAATTCGTATATTTCTTAATAAGGGAGACGCTGGGGTAAGTCCCAGCTATTGGCGTAAAGTGGAATTACAAGTAAAATTTTCACTGCAGAGAATTTAAAAAAAGAAAACTGAATTCGCTCCTGAGCGTGAAGATGCCAGTCCAAGCGAAATCAAACGCAAAAGGTTCATAAACAAGGGGTCAATCCTATAAAGGAATGAACGCACCGACTTCAGGATCAAGGCACATTTGAGTATGAATTTGTAAATCCCGATTGAAATGAAATGTGGGGAATTTAACAATTAAACCCTGGAATCGAAATCACAGTACAAATGGAGCTTTTTAAATCTCAGAAGGTGGATCGAGTTCTATAATTGAATTCGGAATCAAAATTAGACAGAGTTTAAAATCCTTAGGAATATTATGAGTTCCACGATTTAGTTGGAATCGAAATGATGATACAGGCGAGGTTTTAAATATGAGCAATTTGATCGATTTCTACAATTGGGACTGGAATTAAAATCACAATCTAGGAAGAGTTTAAAATCCTTAGAAATATTATGAGTCCAACGATTTAGTTTGAAGTCGAAAATGATGACACAGACAGAGTTTTAAATCTCAGACATTTGATCGAATTATACAGTTGAACTTGAAATTGAATTCATAATGAGATCATCATACAACCAACAACTTTTAAGGATCGGCTTAATTCAATAAATACTTTGCGATCAATTTAAACTTCAGTTCAGGATTTCCACTAATAAGATTAATAAACTCAGAAATGCCAGCGTTCAGGTTTTGAGAAACCCGAGTTTAAATCGCAGAGTTTAATAGGCAAAATTAAAACCATCTGTAGGATCAATGAACAATTAGGGTTAGATCTAAAACAAGAGCACTGTCAAATTTTGGAGACACGGATGAAGATTTCAGCAGCAGTATGTCACGGTTTAGGAATCAGTCCTAATGCATAGGAGGTTTTCTGGAAAAGTAAATGAAAACGACAATTTAAGCTGAAGATCACTACAAAGAAGTTTTGTTATTTTCTTTTTAAGGAAAACAGAGTTCATTTCTGAGCGTGAAGAGATCAATCCCTAAAAAGAAATAAACATGCAGACTTCAGATTAAGGCACGTCTGAGTATGAAATGGCAATCTCTATTACAATAGAAACGCAGTGAATTTTAAAAAAATAATTTAGGGATCGAGTCGCTATCAGACAGATTGGAATTGTAACCACAGCATAGACAGAGTTAATAAATTTAAGAAACTATATCGGGTTCAACAGTTGGATCTGGAATCGAAATCGCAACACTATGGAGCTCAAATTCCAAGACACGGATTGGGTTCAACACCAACTCTGATATCGAATTTAATATAAAGACAGGGTTTAAAATCTCGGGGAATAGATTAATTTAGCAATCTACTTCGGAAGTGCTGAGTTAAGAGGGATTGTAGGGGATCCAGAATGTACTAAACATGGGGATAGAGTTAAAAGCTTTATGGAAACTGGATTCAATTAATCACCTCTGCGTTTTCTTGGATTCGAGTATATAAAACAAATTTATAAAACCGAGAGAGTTAAAATTTAAGAACTAGATTCAATGACTACCCCTGCGTTTTTCTATGCTTTTGGTAGATCTGAAAGTTTAAGAACAGGATTGTAAAAAGAAAACTTAACCCAGAATTCTCTGTACCTCTCATAGATTCGCAATACATATATATATAAAAAGAAAACAGGATTTATAATTTTATAAGACCAGATTGATCTACAGCAGGGATACTGAACAATTCATATTTATATTTCTAATTCTCATGCCCTTCAGAAGAATCTGTTAATCACCTGTCTAATCAACAAAATTATGATTTCTTGTGATTCTGGATCGATTCCTTGAAAAGAAAGCAGAACTAAAAATAGCAGATTTAAATACAAAAAAAAAATTATTATAAACAAAGATGTTTGAACCTGATTTAATGAGTCGATCTCGAGGTCAATGTCCTTTGTAGTTGCAGCTGAATCCGTGCTCCAGTGGATCCACTTGACGAAGGTACTGACAACCCCTCAGTTGACCACCCTACCGTATCGGGAGTAGTCTTCTTCCTCCCGAACCCCCGAGCAAGTGGGGTCGTAAGAACACACTCGTGAGCTTCCCGAAAGGATCTCCCAATCCCTGTTCCAGCTAATCCCAACTCTCAAGGATCATAACATAATACGAGATTATGATACCCATCCAGCATTAGGGAGCAAGAGATGTCCTTCTCTCCTTCTCCTCCCTCATTATATAGCAAAATCCTATGTGCCATGTGTCTGTCCATGCACATATTTAATTTAATTTAATATTTTAATTTCCATTATTCTCAAATACATGTGTCTCAAATCTCTTTAGTGTGCACCTACTTTCCTAAATTAATGGGAGTTAGATATAGAAGAGTTCTACTAAGTTGGTTCTATTTTAGTTTACTTAATATCCTTTTTAGTAAACTAGTTGTTTTTTTATTTCTTTATTTTAAATATTTAAAAATAATATTTATAAGAGAAAGTATCTTTTATTTAATAATATCTAATCTATTTGATTTACAAAGTTTTTAAAAGATTAAAAATTATTTATATATATTTATATAAATACTTTATTTAATTCTTTTATTCTTTATTAGAATACTTTCATCTAAAGTTTAACTTCTCTTAGCTTTTATTTCTAATAGAGCTTCCTTAGTATACATCTAGTTTAGTTTTAGTTTTTCCTCTTTTCATAAAGTAGATAAATTCATTAATTTAAACTAAACAGACTATTTTTGTTTTGTTTGTTTCTTTCGTTTTTAATATTCTCCTTTTCTCTTAAAAAAAATAAAATAAGGGTTATTATTTGATTTTAAATTGTCTTTTAATTCAAAGTCATCTGTATTTATGTTTGATGAGTTTTTAATTTTTTTCATTTAAATAATATTATCTTTTTCTTGTCCAGGTGCCTCTTCGACGAGCCCTTACGACAGTTTCTTTTCTTCCTTCTTATGGGGAGCACTGCGTAGTGATCGGGAGTCGTTACCGCGATCTCTCAACTACGCTTCTTGGAGACTAAGGGATGTTGAGGGATAAGGCTCTCCTTATTACGCGCCCTTCAACTCATCGTACGCGACCAAATCATTATGGCCTTCCCCGTACGGCATACGCTTCCCAGGCTGAGCTGAAACGGCTTCACCCGTGCGTGGATTGCTAATTCAAGGTCGACAGTCAGTCATCGTACCCCTAAGTGTTCTTTCTGTTCTTACAACCCCAATAATTCCATTGTGGGTCAGTCGATAAATCGTCTTACCTGCCACTGCACACACTCAAACACATATTAGTAGCACTGCATTTTAAAACATTTGTATCATTATTTTCAGTATCTCAATCAGTCGAGTCTATTAAACATTCATCATTTTAACATTATATCTCTATCAATCGAGCATACATCATTTTCATTTCAAGTAATTTCAACCTTCATCATTTTCCATTCCAAAGCATTTTCATCATTTTTTTCATTTTCTCAGTCAGTCGAGTATATTCATCAATCATCATTTATCTAACCATTTTCATTTCACATATAAAATTTAAAGCAATCATTCATGGTCTAAGTTTTTATAATTCCGGATCACTTCAAACCAGTGCCCTCAATAGTTAAATCAATCGTAGGTCTCAAAATAGTCTGATCAATCATAAGTCTAAAATAATCAAATCAATCATAAGTGTTGAGGCAGGCATTACAATATCCTTTGTCTTTCACTGAGTTCACTCTACCAGCATGTCCTTGGTTATTCCTTTGTCATCACTGAACTCCTTTTGACATCAATGACAACCATATCCAACACATCTACTATGACTTGTGGGACGACATATGTAAAAGAAAAACTATTCACATAGATGAAGGCACAATTTTGTGTACTGATCCAAAACCTTCAACATCAGATAAAAAACTCGTTGTTTGGTAGACCAGAGACAAGAAATCTTTAGCAATGATCATTGCTACAGTCAGTGAGGAGGTGACCCAACATATGCTACGTGCAAAATCATATTTTGAAGCATTAAATACATTAAAAGACTTGTATGACTCACATTTTGAAATGGAGGTGATTCAGTTAATGTTAAAATTGTTTAGTTTGGAAGTAAAGGATAATGATCCTATGCTGGTTGTATCTGAGATTAGGGAAATCATGCACAAGATTCAAGCCTATGGCATGAAACCAGACCTTCCACTTGCAACATTTTTCAAGTCCCTCTATCCTACTCACTCAAACTATCTTGAGTCTCTTTAAGAAAGTGACAAGTTCAAAGATCTCACCTTTGACACCTTGGTGGATAAGATTGCAAACAGAGAGAAAGCCTTTGGAAAGAAGACAAGTGAGCATCCTGGAGAATCTCTTTGCTTTGCTCAAAAAGAAAAGGACCATTCCAAGGGAGAAAGCAGCAAGAAGGACGAGGAAGAAGAAATTTCAGAGGCAAAGGGGGCATAAACAACTCAAGCAAAAGTCTAGATCTGAAGTGCAAGCGTTGTGGGAAGAATGGACATGAAGCAGATCAGTGTTGGGATCCTTGGGACTCCATTAAAGGAAGACATAATCAAAACAAAGAAGACAAAAATAAGAGCCAAAAGGATGGTAAATCCCCTAATTCTTCTCATTGTATTGTTGCACATTGTAATCTTGGAATTAATGAAATAACTTCTATTTTATCTTACAAAGATTGTTGGTTGCTTGATACTAGTGCAACATCCCACATGACCTTTAGGAAGGATTGTTTTGAAGAACTGAATGGCATTGTAGATGGCATAGTGTACTTTGCAGACAAATATAGCCTCAAACCAAAGGGAATTGGTTCAATTAAGCTCAAGCTACCTGGATTCCTCGATTTTGTGTCAAAGAATGTTCTCTATCTTCTAGAGTTGCAAAGAAGCTTGCTATCCTTAGTGCAGATTCGACAGCGAGGACATTATATCCACATGTTCGATGGAATTGTAGAGATAAGGAATTCCTTTGACAACAAGGTCACCATGACTTCATGACTGGATATGAAGATGGAAATTTGTTGAAGTTGAGGGGCTCTTCTGCAAGAGTTCAAAACTTTGCCTACCTCTCTCATCATCTATCATCCAGTTTTTTATGGTATGCTAGATTTGGTCATTTGAATTATAACATTCTTCATTTTTTAATAAATAATGGCGTATTTGGTTTTCCCAGCATTCCTAAGCAAAAGAACAAATGTGATGCATGCATAACGATTCCAAGAGTCTAAATTCAGAGCATGTAGAAAGTTAGAGCTGGTTCACTCTGACTTATGTGGCCCCATGCCAGTTCCTTCTGAAAATGGTAATAAGTACCTCATGACCTTTGATAATGACTATACTAGAATGTGTTGGGTATACTTGTTGAAGACAAAGTCTGAAGCATTTCAAACATTCAAGAACTTTCATGCATGGATATAAAATCAAGCACAAGCTCACATCCATACATTTTGTTATGATAATGGTAAATAATACACCTATAATGCTTTTGAATACTATCTTTGTAAACACGAGATTGCATATCAAACTTTGGTTCCCTACAATCCTTGACAAAACGGTGTGGAAGAAAGGATGAATAGAACCTTAATGAATATGGCATGCTCAATGATGTTTTCAAGAATGTGAAACTGATGTTTTGGGGAGACGCAGTATTATGTGTAGCATATTTGAGAAATAGAATTCCATCTCATGCTCTTGAAGACAAGACTCCACATCAAATGTGGTTTGGCCACCTTCCTTCGGTTAGGAATCTCAGGGTTTTTGGTTCCACCTGCTATGCCTTGATACCAAAGGAGCAAAGAAACAAGCTTGGTGCTAGAAGTCGAAGAAGCATTTTCTTGGGGTACTCAGACACCTCCAAGGGATGTCATATTTGTGATGAGGTAAACAAGAAGTTTGTTGTTTCCATATATGTCATTTTTCTTGAAACTAATAAAATTGATTACTCCATTGAAAGACAACTTGATTGTTTGGAGAAATTTTCCCATCTAAAGACATATTATGAATTTGATAATGAGATTCCACATATTGAAGGGAGGATCCCTATCTTGAATCAATATATCATTAGGGGAGTTTTGAGGTCTAAAATGGGCCTCCTAAGGAAAATAATAAAAAAAGAGTTCTAAATTTTAGAGGGGAAAAAGAAAAATTACTCTTCTCTTATGGTATTTTTGACATATCTCCTCAACGGTTTACTCAAATTTTAAGTTTGGACACTCGTTGTATGCAGATTTTAACTCCGCATCCAACCCATATGCACACTGCATACTTCTGAGGCACCCACGACATGAAAAAATGAAAATTTCAATAAAAAAAGTATTTTAATATGGTAAACCATTAAGGAGATATGTCAAAAATACAATAAGAAAACATATTTTGTTTTTCCCTCCAATTTGCTTTACAAATTTTACCCTTATGGTTGACATCATCATCCTGAATCCTATTGGTTCTTATAAATTGATTTTTTATGGTACATTTTTTGTTTTGAGGCCAAAATTTCCTTTTGAAACACCATCACCCCCTCATGAAGAAACTCATGAAAAATAATTTCCTGCCACTTCACTTGAATAGGAGACTCAACTGGATGATGTGATTGAGAGGATTGGAATATTGAACCTTGAAGAGAGTGAAGCACCACTAGTTGATCAACTTGGGCCATCAAGGAAGATTTTGAAATGGGCCACAAAGACACTTGAAAGTGTCCATCTAGATGAAATTGGAAAGATGGGAACAAGAAGTTCAACCGGACAAGAAGATGGAGGAGATGCATATAACTCAGGTGATGACATTGATGCCTCATTTGATTGTGAATTGAATTTATTTGCTAAGTTTGAGTCAAATTCCTTTGAATAGGTTTCTACTTATGATGAGTGGAAAGAAGCCATGCAGAATGAGCATGATGCACTCATGAAGAATGGAACCTGGAAGTTGGTTGACCCTCCAGTCAGAGCCAAACCAATTGGTAGCAAGTGGCCATACAAGAACACATACAAATCAAATGGCTCACTTGACAAGCACAAAGTAAGGCTCGTGGCGAAAAGCTATGCATAGAGAGAAGGAATTGACTATGAAGAAACGCTCTCCCCCACGACAAAATGGGCTACCATCCACATTTTACTCTCTTTGGCTGCACAAAATGGATGTAAAAGCAATTTTATTGAATGAAGACTTGAAAGAAAATGTCTTCATGTCTTAGCCAGAAGGTTTTGTTGTGAAGGGACAAGAACACAAGGTATGCAAACTTGTCAAGTCCTTGTATGGCCTGAAACAAGCACCTCGAGCATGGTATGAAGAAACGCTCTCCCCCACGACAAAATGGGCCACCATCCACATTTTACTCTCTTTGGATGCACAAAATGGATGTAAAAGCAATTTTATTGAATGAAGACTTGAAATAAAATGTCTTCATGTCTTAGCCAGAAGGTTTTGTTGTGAAGGGACAAGAACACAAGGTATGCAAACTTGTCAAGTCCTTGTATGGCCTGAAACAAGCACCTCGAGCATGGTATGAAAAGCTAACCTAGCATCTTCTAAAGATGAGTTTCAAACATTATAACCTTGATGACGCAACATTGTTTGTAAAGAAAGTTGGAAGATCTGTTGTGTTTCTTGTGGTGTATGTAGATGATCTTTTGATGACAAGGAACAATGAAAGTTATATAGCATCCATAAAGAAAGATTTGAAGAAAGGATTTGGAATGATTGATTTGGGACATCTTCATTACTACTTAAGCATTGAAGTGACTCAACATCCGAGGTACATATTCATCTCTCAGAAGAAATATGTTGGAGAATTGCTAAACATATTTTTTATGACAAAATGCAACTCTCTCTCAACTCCAATGGAACAAAAGTTGAAGCTCACATCAAATGAAGGAAAATAATTTGAGGATGCGACCAAGTATCAACAGCTTGTAGGAATCCTTATCTACCTTACCACCACCAGACCAGATATTTCTTGTGTTGTTTGCATCCTTTCAAGGTTCATGTACAAACCTTGTGAATGACATGTGTCTGCTGCAAAAAGGGTTCTAAGATACTTGAAAGGGACTCAATACTTTGGACTCAAGTACTCTAAGGTGGAGGACTTTAAACTCATTGGGTACTCTGATTTAAACTTCGATGGTGACAAAGGGACAAGAGTGTCCACATTTGGATACACAATGAGTATTGGATCAACAATTGTCTCCTGGAGATCATGCTAATAGTCAGTTCTAGCAGATTTGAAAACATAGGCAGAATATGTTACTGCTACAGAAGCAACGAAAGAGATTGTGTGGCTCAGGAAGATACTTGAAGATTCACAGGAGAAACAATAGAACTCCACTCCACTATTGATTGGACACACTTCTGCAATCAAATTGGCTAAGAATCCCAAATTCCATGATCGAACCAACCACATCAACACAAAGTACCATTTGATTCGACATCATGTAGAGGCAAAGACAGTCCATTTACGACATTGTTCCACGAACGAGCAAATTGCAGACATCTTCACCAAAGCACTTGGACGAGAAAAGTTTAAAACCATGCTCGGACTCACAAACACCCATACGGATTAAGAGGGGGAATGTTGGAAACCTAATCCTCAGGATTATGGTTCCACATACTTTGTAAATAGTGTAAATAGAGAATAAGAAGACAAACAGTCTCCGTAGGAATCCAAGAGGCATGTTGGTAGGTGAATCCCAACAAGCATATGATATGTATAAATAGATGCTTTTGCAAGTGAATAATGCAATTAAGGAGTTATCCACTTAACAAGATCCTTTGAATTAAGGAAAAGTACAAGCATTTAATCGACTATAATGAGGGCTCGTGAGAACAAGCAAGAGAATTTTAGCCTTCTGGTGAGTTTGAATGATGCGATGTATTGTATTGTATGGGGAAATCCTATCCAGGCTGAAATGGTATATGGGACAAGTATAATCATGTTTACAAGTGTGTGGATGAAGAATATGATGGTAAGCCCTAGATGTGGAGTTGCATTTTCTCCAAAACCTATTCAAAATTCCTGTTTCCTCGAGGCATAATGAAGACTTCCAAAGGCATCCGTTTGGTGGGGATATAATTGGTTTTCCAAGGTCATGTTTTGCGAAGCTAAGGGAGGATAAATTTGAGGAAGAAGACGTGTATTTTGTTTTTGTGACCAAAATGGTAAGAATTCCATTTCGCTTTGTGAATTTATTTGTACTAAAGTTGTGCATCACCACATGGATAAGGATTATCAAGGTATTGAAGGATTTTGCAAACCCCATCATAGAAATTTTGCTAAAGTTTCTAGTTTTACTTTGCTTGAGTGTTTTGTCGTTGGTGAGAGAGACATTGTTAGGACAATTAATTTGTTTGGTTTATCCTTGAAATTGGAAAAGGAGAGAAGTAACTTTGTAAACAGTGAAATCACAGAGCTTTATATTCATTACAGTCACCGGTCCAAGTTGGTATTTACTTTAGGGTGATATGTAGAATTGGAAATATATGTTATTCTCAATTGCATATGGCAGTTCAACTTCCCTGGGTTTTAAAGAAATATCTTCTTCGACCTCTTTTATAAGGATTTTGATTTAAACAATTAATTATCTTTGGATTTGGAATCCATCCAACAGTGGGACTTTGATAGCAAGAAGTATAGTGAAGGAAATTTTTGTGGCTCAGTTTTTTTAGCTTGCAAATATCCAAGGTTTAAGAAAATTGTAGTTGTTGTCTTTAAGTTTGGGGTCAATGTGATTTCTTTGACTCCATGGAGAACCCAGGAGAGAAAAAGGTAAAGGCAGTGATGGTGATGTTCTTATGAAATTGATCCAGAAAGTAAATAAGTTGGAAAAGGATAATCATAAGTTGAAGACAATAATTAAAAGGAACAACACCATATCTCATCTTCAATTCAATAGTGTGGACAAGCAATAAATTCATTTTTTTTCCAAGTTAGCCATGGAAGAAGCATAAATTGAGGTTCTGAAAGACAAATTCTTAATGCAGAAGAAAAAGATCCACAAGCTCAAGAAGCGTCTTTAGAAGTAGAATAGCATCGATTCATCAAATTCTAGAAATGTTATTGAAATCTCTGATAGTGAGAACTCTGCTAGCTCCTCTGTGACTGAACCAAGGTAGACTTAAAGTATTAAAGAGTTGGTGGAACAGAACAAGGAGGATCAAACCAGTTCTCCAGTTGAAGGCATGTAGAAGGGCCTATAATGGTTGTTATCAATTTTTTTTGCATATTTTTGTAATGTTTTATAAACACATACTACTGTGTGGCATGTTTTGTCATTTGTATTTCAAAAAAACTAATCAACATTATAGTGGTAAGACTTTGGTAGCAAGTTGGATAGATAACTTCTTCCTCAATTTTGTGAAATTGTATGTACACAGATCATAATCAAACATTTTGTTTGTATCTTCAGGATGTCCTGCTAGGCTGCACCATCTTTGTTTCATTGTATGACGAAGTAAAGATTTAGGTTAAGCAGCATGCCCATATGATTAAGGGAAAAGGTCGACATAACTATATAGAAAGAGGTTAATAATACAATTAAGAGAAAGAACAGGATTGTGTTGACCAGATTGATAAGGCGAAGCATGTTGTTGTAATTATAACTTTAGAAGATATTCACTTGTATTTTATATTGTTATTATTATTGTATTTTATTTGTACCTCCGACGGAGATGTTTTTCCTCTGTTCGAGGATGTCGTTATTATGCTTAGTCATGCTAGGTTATTGAGGTAAAAGCCTCCATTGAAAGTCAAGGCAATAGTTCCCCAAAAGGTCAAATGTAAATGTATTATTGAGTCTCCTAGAGAAGTCGACCTAGTTAGTTTAGTTGAGGTCGACCTAGTTAGGTAAAAGGTCACCCAAAAGGTAAAGTATAAATAAAAAGCTAGGCTCTCTCATTTGGACATACACTCACTTACTCAAGTTCGCATAAGTGAGAGAGAGAAGACAAGTTCGCTAAGGAGAAAGAGAGAGAGCTGCAAAAGATTATCTTGTTTTGGGGTTTTCCATTTTGTGAGATATTGTATTGGTGACGAATCTATTGTTGAGGAAGCTGCGGGGTTTTCTCCTTTATGGTTTCCCTGAGGAAAATCATGGTGTCTATTGTGTTTTGAGGTACTTTTTATTCTTTCAGTTAAAGATCCTAGCTAACATTGAATTAAAGTAAAAAATCTAACATGGTATCAGAGTTAACCTGAAAAGAAGACATTGTGCAGCAACGGGAAACTAGGGCTTCCTAGTTTGAGGTCTTCTCTCCACATATCACCCGAAAAAGAGGGTTAGGCTAACTCACCCTAGAAGGGCATATCTTTTTGTCGAAGCATAATTCAAATCTGAGAATTTTCAGTTTTGGATCCGTCACTTCTGTCGAAAGAAAACTTGGGCATCAGTTATTTTGGAATTTTGTCCACATATTTGGGAAAATGAGTACATTGGACAACTCGCCTTGAGGAGGCACATCTTCTAGTCCAATTAGAAGTTCAAAATTCCAACTTTGGAAAATTAGGGTTTCTCTAACAAACCCTAGGCCAGCCAGATCCAGAACCAGCTTAGGCATCTCAAATTGATAAGATCTAAATCTTTTCTATTTCCATTTGAGGTACTCATTCAATATGTCTCACCACACCAAGCTTGAGGGAGCTAATAACTTCCGAGCATGGAAGTATAGGATTGCTCTTGTCCTTGAAGAAAATGACTTGGACAAATATGTTAGTGAAGAGGTTCCAACACCAGAGGGAGATGAGGCTAAGGCTATCCACAAGAAGAAATTGGTTAAGGCCAAGAGAATTATCGTAGACTCCATTAAGGATCATCTCATCCCACACGTGTCATCCTTGAAGACACCAAGGAGATGTTCAATACATTGACAAGACTATTCGAAGGGAAGGACATCAATCAGAAGATGACATTAAGGAACCAACTCAAGAACATAAAGATCCTGAACTCAGAGACCATGCAATCCTGTTTCACAAGGGTCTCACAGATCAAGGAGCAACTTGAAGCAGTTGAAGAAAAGGTAGAAGAAGGAGAGATCATTATGACCATCTTGAATGGTCTCCCAAGACCATGGGACTCATTCATTCAAGGGATATGTGCCAAGAAGAATTTGATCACATTAATAGACTATGGGAAGAATGTACTCAAGAAGAAGCTCAACTTATGGAACGAGAGGAGAAGATGGGAGAAAATGATGACCAAGCTCTCATAGTTCACGCTAGAAGAAACCACAACAAGAGGGATCACCATCATCACAACAAGAGGGAGAACCACCATCAAAGCAAGAGGGAGAACTACGATAGACAAAGAAGACCCAGAAGAGATCTATCCAACATTAGATGTTATACATGTGATGAGAAGGGACACTACTCCATAGATTGTCCCAGAAACAAAGGCCCCAACAAGAAGACAAACAAGAAGAGACATCATGCTCACACCACTGAAGATGATGAACCTGCAAGGAAAAGAACAAGAGAAAAAGAAAGAGATGATTCTTCAAGTGATGACGAATATGTATTATAATGAAGGTAGCCAGTTACAAGGGTTCATTCAGAAGGTTCCACCTCATAAGGTGAAGCTAGAGATGACTTTCAATATTACATGAAAGGAGTAGGAGACGCTACTATAGAGTTGGACTCCGAAAAACAAATAAAGATCGATGCTCTATGGAATCCTCTCATCCATTTCAGCATTGGTTAGGATACAAAAGAAAGGATACACAAAGTCTACTCCAGCACAAAAAACAAGTGTAGAACACTTGCTCAACATTCCCGATCACAAGCAGTAAAGGCATAGGACCTCATAATCAGACGATGAAGAAGAACACTCTGTCAAAGACTCCAGTAGTTCTTGCAAGGAAGCAAAAATCAAGAGGGAGTCCACCCAACAAATAAACAAAGATAAGTATTTGAATTGTCATTTCTTGTATATATAATTACTTAAATGATGGTGTTCAGTGGTTTTACATACTTATGTTCCTAGATTTAGGTTGTGTATTATGCATATTAGGATATTTGCATTAATGAACAGTACACTACTAATATGCATGTGATGGGTAAGTGGCCGATGGTACTGTACAACATTCCATTGCTACTTATCTAGAATGAAACCTCTTTGCCGACATGTTGGGAGTAGTGCACACTCTTAACAATGTTTTGGTAGAGATGGAAGGCATCTAGAAAGTTACCGTATGAATACGGGATATGGATGAATGTTGTGTTGAAACCTTGGCTAAAATAGTTGCATAACTGTGTGACCTATGTCCTTATGCATAAGAATTTGTTTTGGAAATTATGGAATGTTTATAATCATACAACTGAATTTGACTTGTAGGAAAGATCGTGCACCATCAGCTACAAGACAATAATGATGAGACTTGTTCCGTAGAACAAGTGACGACGATTTAAAAGATCATTCAAGAAAATCATGAAGACCGTGACATGCCAAAACCACAAGAACCTGTAGATCCACCTTGTGAGAAGAACTCCTACAAAAGAAGAACATGGCCATGAGAGGAAATACAAGACACAGAGAAGTATGGCACTCTAGATGGGATGCAAAGAGAAAGAAAGAGACCTAGACCATACTCCAGCTATGTGGCCCTGCTGTGTGACATCATTGAAAAAGAACCTTCCAACTACGAGGAAGCAACAGAGAAGAAAGAATGGAAGGATGCCATGATCGAGGATTACCAGTCGATTATGAAGAATGATGTCTAGGAGATAGTTTCGAAAGGAAGTATGTTGTGACTTCGAAGTGGATCTACAAGATCAAGCATGCTGCAAATGGTAGCAATGAGAAACACAAGGCAAGATTTGTGGCACGCAACTTCTCCTAGAAGGAAGGCATAGACTACGAGGAGACGTTTGCACCTGTAGCCAGATACACTTCCATCAGATCTGTACTTGCATTGGCTGCAGTGATGAAATGGAAGGTACACTAGATGGACGTCAAGACAACATTCTTGAATGGTGTAGTTGAAGAGGAAGTGTACGTGGAGCAACCAATGGGATTTGAGACACATGACATGCAGACTCATGTGTGCAAGTTGAAGAAAGCCTTGTACGGATTGAAAAAGGTACCCAGGACGTGGTACGATAGGATGGACAGCTTGCTGATGAGCTTGGGATTTACTAAGAGTAAAGCAGATTCCAACCTTTACTTTAAGGTTGAAGCCAGAAGTCCAGTGATACTTCTGTTGTATGTAGATGACCTGTTTCAGGTGAGGATGAGCTCATTGTAGATGTGAAGAGGAGGCCTTCCGTAGAGTTCGAGATGAAGGACCTGGGTATGACGCATTATTTCTTAGGGATGGAGGTGTCGCAGACTGCGGATGGAATCTTCCTTGGACAAGGGAAGTATGTAGTGGATATTTTGAAGAGGTTCGGAATGATGAACTACAAGGCTATGGTCACACCCATGGCATCAAACTTGAAACTACTGTGTGATGCTTCATTAGAGTGAGTTGATGCCATGATGTATCATCAGATGATTGGTTCATTGATGTACCTAACGAACACGAGACCAGACATATGCTTTGTTGTGAACACCCTAAGCCAGTTCCTGACGGATCCGAGACATGTTCACCTGATTGTTGCAAAGCATGTATTGAGGTACCTGAAGGGTACAGTTGACTATGGGCTCAAGTATGAGGTGAATAAGAAGATTAACCCGCAGGGTTATGTTGATTCATATTTGGCAGGTAGTGCCGCAGATAGGAAGATCACTTCGGGCTGCTGCTTCAGTATGGGATCCGGTATGATCTCCTGGTTTAGCAGGAAGCAGTCATAGCTGGCATTGAGTACGGCTGAAGCAGAGTATGTCGCAACTTGTTCGACTAGTTGTGAGGCAGTATGGCTTAGGAAGCTACTGTTAGATTTGTTTGATCTCCAGTTAAAGGTGACTGGTATCTTCTGTGACAACCAGAATTGTGTGAAGTTGTCTGAGAACCAAATGTTCCATGACAAGTCGAAGCAAATTGAGATCAAGTACGACTATATCAGGGATATGGTGCAGAGAGGAGCAGTGAAGCTCCAGTATGTGGCGACAGACGAGCAGACAACTGATGTGTTGACTAAGCGGTTAGCCAGAGTGAGGTTTGAGTGCTTCAGAGAGAAGCTTGGCATTATCCAGATCCAGGTTCCTCCTAAGAGGGAGTGATGGGACCGGAAGATGCAGATGCACTAGTTCTCACATGGTGGAAGACGCAGGTTGTCCATTGGGACGTAATTCACTTGGTGTGCCATAGGATGTAATCCCATGTTGGAGAAGATAGAGCCATTCTCGCATGGTGGTAGGTGTAGGTAGTCCTTGGGACATAATGCATCTGAGATGCTCTTGATTGTCCTCCCATGTTGGTAAATGTAAGGGATGGTTCTTGTATGGTGGTAGGTGTAGGTGGTCCTTGGGACGTAATGCATCTGGGATGCTCCTGATTGTCCTCCCATACTGGAGACGTTGAGAGGTCCACCGGTCATAAGACACTATGTGCGCCTAGGCATGATCTCACATGGTGGTAGGTGTAGGTTGTCCTTGGGACGTAATGCACCTGGGGCTCCTGATTGTCCTCCCATGCTAGTAGACGCGAGCTGACTGTTGAGGGACATGAGATGTGCATCTGGGCTGTGCTCTGTGTAATGATGCGATGATACGGATACGATGAGGCGATAGTAGGAGACGCAGGTGATTGCAATGGCAATGCAATGACTGGTCCTGGGCTGTACCTACTTGATGGCTTGCTCACAGAGATGATGAAGACCTACATGAGGGATAAGCCTACATCCAGCATGAAAAAGGGTTGGCTCTGTAGTACTTCCTATGACGGATAGATTCGAGAGATGTCGCCAATTAATGATTGACAAAATGAGGATTATAGGTGAGAGGAAATCTGCAGTGAGAATTTTTCAATTCGAACAGTTTTGAACCTCTTAAGTAGGTTCATCCTCAAGAGAAAAAGAATCTCACTCTCTTCTTTGCACTCGGACGAGGGATAAATACTCATTTCCAACATTTTTAATCGTTCTTATGGATTCATGGTTAAGGTTAGTTGAAAAGATTTGCAATAATAAATAAAAATAAGGATACAATTTAATGGAGATATTATTAATAATAATTATTAATAATAGTATAAGTTTTTATTAATAATGATTATTATAATGGTATAATAATCTTTAACCATTTAAAAAAGTATAGTTTTAAACAAGTGAAATAAGTATAAATTTTAAAACAAGTTAAAAAGTATTAATGAGAACATTATCAATAATGATTATTAATAATGGTATTATTAATAATGATTATTAATGGTAAAATAATTTTAAACAAGTTAAATAGTAAAATTTTAATTTAAAAATATAACTAATATTATAAACACAATAACCTACATAAAACTTAAACATTATAATAAAGCATAAAATATATAGATTAAAAATTTATATAAACAAAACAATATATATAATCATGGATAAAAACTATTAAGTAATGTACAATTAATTAGGTTATCAAAATAATTAAAAATTAATTAATTAATTAATTAATAAGAATTGTTAAAACTAAATCATAAAATTAGACGCATACCTTAATGCTAAACCTAAATGAACTGACCTTAACCATGAATCCATAAGAAAGATTAAAAATGTTGGAAATGAGTGTTTATCCCTCGTCCGAGTGCAAAGACGAGAGTGAGATTCTTGTTCTCTTGAGGATGAACCTGCTTAAGAGGTTCGAAACTTGTCGAATTGAAAAATTCTCACCACAGATTTCCTCACCTGTAATTATTGAACTATGGGTTAAAATGAACAACCAAAATGAGGATTGCGACAACAGTGATGATGATGATCCAGTATTGATGATAATGTTCTAGCATTGAAGATGTTTCAGCGATGATGACATTGTCCAGACTTGTGCCCAAGGGGTTGATGACTGTGGCAAGATAATACCTTCCTAGTTAAGAGGGAGTGTTGTAATTGTAACTTCGGAAGATATTCACTTGTATTTTATATTGTTATTATTATTGTATTTTATTTGTACCTCTGACGGAGATGTTTTTCCTCCGTTCGGGGGTGTCATTATTATGCTTAGTCATGCTAGGTCATTGAGGTCAAAGCCTCCATTGTAAGTTGAGGTAATAGTTCCCCAAAAGGTCAAATGTAAATGTATTATTGAGTCTTCTAGAGAATTTGACCCAGTTAGTTTAGTTGAGGCCGACCTAGTTAGGTAAAAGGTCACCCAAAAATTAAAGTATAAATAGAGAGCTAGGCTCTCTCATTTGGACACACACTCACTTACTTAAGTTTGCATAAGTGAGAGAGAGAAGACAAGTTCACTAAGGACAAAGAGAGAGAGAGTTGCATAGGACTATCTTGTTTTGGGGTTTTCCATTTTGTGATATTGTATTGGTGACGAATCTATCTTGAGGAAGTTGCAGGGTTTTCTCCTTTATGGTTTCCTCGAGGAAAATCATTGCGTCTATTGTGTTTTGTTGTGCTTGTTATTCCCTCAGTTAAAGATCCTAGCTAACATTGAATTAAAGTAAAAAATATAACAAAGCATGTCGGTCAGGCATGACTAAGAAAGGTAAGAGACTTGTTGTATCCATTTAGAAAAGAAATACAACCATGGGTAGAAAAGATAGACATAATTCTATGTTCACTGTGAATGGAAACATGGGGTATTTGCATCTTAAATGCGGTTTTTTTTGTGCAGTTTTTCTATTATAAGGAAAAGATAACATTACAACACTTTACAATGAAGTCATGCTCAAAGGACTTGAAGGTGTATCAAATGTGATCCTTTAGAGTAGTATTTTGAAAAAAAAAGGTTCTTACAAAGCCTCTTAATGAAACATTGAAAATGCTCAAATATAAGCTTGTCACCAAGGTGTTTTATTTATATACTAGGGCCACCTTTCTTCTCATAAATGTGAAATTACATTCGAAAAAAGGAAATTCTATAAAACATAGTTCATAAATAATTACATAAATAAATAAATAAATACAAGAGACAAAAAAGCATCATAAAAAACTTGACAAGATTGTAGCTAATAAAGATGATGAGATTTCTCCTCTTAGGAAATATAGTCAAAACTTAACTTGATTGCACACACCAAGAAATTAGATAACGAAAAGTACACACACCAAGGGAAACTAGAAGAACTTATCCACACAGATTCATTGTTAGGCAAGGAAAAATAACATCATCTAGTTGAAGTAGAGCTATCATTTGATGTTGAAACACATGACAAATAAAAAAACCTTAGCAAATCCAAGTGTTTTTATCAATAAAATTTCAATGATAATAATATATGAAGAACACGTAATGCCAAAAGCGAATCAAGCAAACATTAAACTTATACGTAAGAAAGATCATGTTATAAGGATGGTCACAAGATCCTATAGCTTAACCAATCAATACCATCACTACTTTGAAAAAAGACAATATTCAAACTATGTTCCAAAGAATATTAATGTACTAGGATCTCAAAATAGATGTCATACTTGAAACCACAATACAAAAAGTTCTATCGAAGGACACTATAAACACAATTCCACAAAAGTTCAAACTAGGGTGGACTAATCCTTCAACAATATGACAATTCTATTCAATACTTCAAAGATCACAATTACTCATTTCTTCAACTATGGCAACATTAGAAACAAAACATCAAGTGAAAGCATTACATGCAAGGATGAAGATATAACCTTTTCCACATTATGCTTTTAGGACAATATCTTTAATGAGGAAGGCAAAGTAACAAAAATAAAATACATATAAAACAACAATAATAATATTCAAATGACATATATAGAAGTCATTTATTTATTACCAAATATATATTTATTTATTTAGATGGATTCTTTTATGTTATCTTTATGTTGAATATTTTTGCATAAATGAACTATCATTCATTACATAATTTTGTTGACAATAATAAAAATAAATGCTACATATATTTTTGAATGCCGAAAATTATTATTACTTCAATTTATACAGTGACATATCTATTTATAAAATAAAGAAACGACACCTAAAAGAGTATCCCAAATTCTTTAAGAACTTTCGCAAATGATCAATGACTTTTTTTCCTTAAAACACCCCTTCAATCCCCATGTAAAAAGCTTTAGAAACATATGTTGGAATGAGGAATCTTAAGTGTTTTGGATTCATATGCATTTGCCTACAAATCATGAAGACCATTTTATATATTTGGTTTTGCCTTTACTAAGGTAAACTATATCTAGAAGGCATTTTATTTAGATGTCAATAAAATATATAAACTTCAATACAATTGTCAAAATGTGTTGTGATCATGACTTAGTCATATTTATTAGTAAATTCAAATGTTGTTGCTATGGTGTTCCATTGTCATTATCTTATAACATGTTTATAATAATTATAACATGTTTATAGCTTATTATAGTTAGAATTTAAAATTTCATTATTCATTTTGCATTATGTATTTGAATTCTTTAAGTTTATTATATGTAAATACAAATTTATGATTCTTGAATTTATTTTTTTCTTGCCGATGCTCCAAGGACATAAATCTTTACTTTTATTATTATTTCAAAAAGATATGCGTCATTGATTTAAGATTTCCATAACTTAGTCATATTTATTAGTAAATTCAAATGTTGTTGCTATGGTGTTCCATTGTCATTATCTTATAACATGTTTATAATAATTATAACATGTTTATAGCTTATTATAGTTAGAATTTAAAATTTCATTATTCATTTTGCATTATGTATTTGAATTCTTTAAGTTTATTATATGTAAATACAAATTTATGATTCTTGAATTTATTTTTTTCTTGCCGATGCTCCAAGGACATAAATCTTTACTTTTATTATTATTTCAAAAAGATATGCGTCATTGATTTAAGATTTCCATAATAAATGATGCTTCTTGAAATATGAAGACCAAAAATCATCAAAAGGAAATTTGGTTGTTATTTTGGATTATCGGTGACAAGCAATGATCCAAAAATTACAGATATTGTTTTTTTTTTACCATTGAATGATTGATGTCCTTTGAAGTAAGCAATGATCTAAAAATTACAGATATTCTTTTTTTTTTATCATGGAATGATTGATGTCCTTTGAAGTAATTGTATGTGCGATTTAAAAGTTGTAAAAAGAAAAGTTATATAATATGCAAAAATACAATATATCCATAATTTTAATTATCATTTCAAAGAAATCTATAATTACTACAATTTTAACAATTTCTTGCAAAACAAGAATTGACATTAAAAGCAGCTAAAGCAGTTTAGAGCCACTTTTTAGAAAGCATATAACTGATTAAACCTTCAGTTCTAAGACAAATTTGTCAATGTAAATAACATAAACTAATAAACCCAAAGAAAGAAGTTTGCATGTTGGTTTCATATTTGATCAAGTCAGCTAAACCAAGCCTAAAGATTCAACAAAAAAAATGTAAAATCTCATTATCTATATTGATAAAAAAATTCCAAATTCCAATATCATGTGGTCCAAATTGCACAAAAATCCAGATTATAGCAAAACATACCCAAAATAAGATAAATTTCACGGTATCAAAGTCACATCACAATCTTATCTAACTCATGCATCCATGTGTTACCTCTCATTGTAGGGCAATGCATGCTAACTCCACGGTTCCTCAGCAATGCTGAAATTGAAGTGTACACAAAATCTCTTTGTCGAAGTTACTGAAAAATACTTGATATTTCCTAATGCTTTTTAGCAGTATTAATAGTTGAGATTAAGATGATGAAATTGCAAATAAGCTTAACAAAAATAATGTTAAAATTTCTAAGTTCAAAGCTTCCTAAAACATGAACTGAAACAATCACAACTCATCTTTATCTTCACAAGAATGGAGCTTGTATCCCTTTCTTGAAACAACCACAACTCTTGTTTATCTTCACAAGAATAAAACTTGTATCCATTTCTTGAAACAATCACAACTCATATTTATCTTCACAAGAATGGAGCTTGTATTCCTTTCTCAAAAATAACCACTGGAAAAACCTAGATATCCGACAAGTTAGGGGGCAATCTGGATGTGCAACCTTAACAGTACACAATGATTCAAATGTGTGTTTCAGATGTGGTCCTGCAACTCTCTCCTGCATCGTGGAAACTTCTATCAGTCATATCCATTCGAAATTAAAACAAACCAGATTTTCGACCAAAAAACACAGTATTGAATCTTTACCTTAAAAACTTCAAATGGGCAAAAATAACTTCCATTGCAACCCTGAATGCCAAAAGGAAACACAGAACATAAATTTCTCTAGTTCGATAAAAAAATACATGTAACAGAGAGCAAATTAGCTGTACAATTTGGGATCAAATAAAAAATAAACAACAAGAGATCAGTAATGAAATCATGCAATTATGCTATCCCAAAACTCAACTGGTTCATTATCAACCAAAATCTCTGAGAGTCTAATTTAAGCATAATAGCGGTTTAGCAGTGAAATAAATAATGTTATAATGGAGGCTAGCTCCGTTTACGTATGATTTGTATTACATAGCTGACTCGTATGGAAGCTAGCAAAGGTACAAAAAAGGCCGCAGTAAGTGAGCACAGTTCCTGATCTTAACCCACTGAAGACAACTTCCCTCTGATCACAATCATGTGATGGTTTGTGATGCAAGTAGAGATTCTTGTATCGCCTTTGGATGAGTCTGGTTGTGCTGGTTGATCAATTCCATGCATGATCATTTCCAATGCAATGATTACAAAATGAACTTGCATGATTATTACAATATCGAATCCCTAGTTATATTGGATTAAGAAATTTTTACATGGAAATATTTGTTAGAATTAATGATCATTTACTGTTAGGTGTTCGTCTATAAAATTACCACGTAATGTAATATTAATGTGCACAATAACATAACATGATAAAATAAAATAATAAAGTATTCCCAATTATCAATGATTGGGTAAGCGGTTAAGAAAACCACCACATTACATGGTTGAGTATGAGACATCATCTCCATTATTTAATGCGACTCACAATAATATTCAAGCATTGCATTTATTTCTTAATCATTTCTCTCGTATAAGTTTACCCTGGTATTAAAGCCATGTTTGAGGACATGCACGGTCACTGAGAGGAAGAAGATGATGTTCAATGACCATGACTGGATGCCGCTGTGATGTGAGAATAAAAGAGCAACTGGTTTGAAGTCACGGTGAGAATCGGCAGGTCCAAGAAGGCAGTATTAAATAAAATACAAATGCAAACATGAGACAGGCCGAACAAGAAGGCGCCATTAAAAAAAAACATAAGATGATCGTAAGACAAGTGAAGTGTAAAACAAGTCAACTTCTTATTTTACAAAATTTTGCAAATATTAACATTAGGAAAAATTAAAGAGGGGTTTTTCTATTTTTTGCAAAGTATATGACTATGTTTTTACATTTTAGGGGTCGTTGTTGGTCCAAAGCAGCAGCCACGAGCCCAATTTGATGATTTCAACAATGAACTGTTGCCCTCCAGATCGTCTGTACTCTGTAGTGCACCATACCAGATGTGCCAAAGAGGGGGGTCTTTTTTTCCATTGTAAAGGCCAAGTTGGGGCTTGTTTATGTAAAAGTGCTAGTTTAGCGGGGCTCATGACCCTTGGTCTGGTCACGGCAAGTCCTCTTGGTTTCAAGGAATGTTGGCTTAGTGGCTTTGCTGACTACCCCTTGATGGGTGGAGGTCCCTCATCATGTTCGGCATTTATGCCTTGGATGGGTTTTCTGGTGCACATTGGGATGATTCCATTAGGACACATGGCTTGGGGCTCCTAGCCACACTTATGTTTTATGCTTTGTAGAGGTGATTGCGCTTGTAAGGGTTGTCATACCTACATTATAACACCTCATGGATACCCCCTTGGGCCAATTTTTGTTGTATCACCCTTCTCTCTTGATCATCTTGGTCTTCAAGAGTAAATGGTCCACCTTCCAAGCAAGCAAGAAGAGGCCGTACCAACCTAAGGAGGGTTTTCGTGGCAAAAACAATCGTTGGGGTTAGATGGGGCATGATGTCCTCCTTCCAAGCTCAACTCATCATCAAGTTGAAGCATTTCCTCTTATTTATTATTATTTATGTTTTATGAGGTTTAGTCCCCGGATTGTGAGTGACAAACCCTAAAAATCAATAAGTCATTTTAAAGACAAATTAGGTAGGTCGACTTAAAGGAGGTTTAAGTTAGCTCTTTCAAGTATAAATAAGGCAACTCCTCATTTGTAACCAAGATCCTAAGACATTATTTCTCTTCTTTTTGTGTACATGAGCAAATCTAGTGATGCACACCTCATTTCTTGGCTCTTCTAGGGTTTTTCAAGGGATAATTTTGATGTTTGAGGCTTATGTACTATCTTTTAAGGCTTGTATAAGGTGAAAGGACTCTTGGGAGGCTACTTTATTCTCTTTTCTTCCTCAACTGTGGTAAGATCTCTTAGTCTCTTGTCTTGCATTGTTGGAGGCATCCAAAGCAAGAGTAACCTAGGGATTTTATGCATAATAGTATAGTCTTGTAAGTGAGACATCCCTCTTAAAGGGTCTCTCTTATGTTGGGCCTTGGCATCTTCCTTTGCTCTAATTTGGTCAAAGCTAACACAACCTAGAGTTTCGTAGCTTTGCCCTAGTTCATACAAATATTGAATTGCCAATTCTTAGGAGATGCCCAGAAGGAACAAGACTTGGGCCTTATTCCCTCATCTTCACCTAATTCCCTTTTATTAAATTCCTTGTACTATATATTTGAAAAAATACAAAAAATTAAAAAAATATATAAAAACACTAAAAATCAAATATTTTGTGAAAAATCCAAAAATATTTATTTTTTGCTGAAATTATTTTACTTGTTAATTTCTAAAAGTAGTTACCGTGGTAATTTTTTTTTGAAGTTGTTATATTACTGAAAAATCCATAAAAAATGAAAAAGTTCCATAAAAGGTGTTTTTTGCAGCTAAAAAGCCCTAATTTAGGGTGACGTCAACTGTAGGGAGGGTGACTTCAGCCCTGGAAGTTATTGCAGATCTCGTTCTGGTGTTTTGCAACTCCATTTTGATAGGAAGATCAATCCCTAATGGTTGGAAAAGGTTTCTAGCTCATCTCCAAGTCATTCAGGGTTGACCTAGGGGCTTTTGAGGTGCCAAATTAAGCAATTCAGGCTTTCTTGCAAAAATTGCAACTCCAACACACATTGCCTCCCCCACCAAGATTTGCCTTAGGCCCATCTTTCCTTGTCACATACTTCCACAAAGGGTATTTTTTCTCTTGGGCTTGTTGTCTTGCTAAAACAGGGTTAAATGGAGCATGAGCTCCACTAGCAGATGAAGCACTAGAAGGAGTAGAAGAGCTTGTGCTTGGAGGAATAGGAGGGGAGACACTAGATGGGGCATTTATCCCTTTCCTTTTCCCTTTAGCTCCTGCCCTAGCTAATTGAGACATTCTTCTTCTTGTTTGATGGTTAAGCTTGAAATCCTCTCGACAAAATCCACCCTCAATGCACTTGGAAACCCTTGGAAATCCTTCAAATCTTCTTCACCTGCACAAAAAACTCACTTGAGAGCCTTCTCCACACTTGCAAATGATAAAAAGAATGACAAATTTTGATTTTTAAATGGGCTCGGGTATCTTTTCCGTGGTTTGTGTGTCTAGGAATCGGGACACGATATGCACAGTTTGGGACACGATGGAAAATCATGTCCGACACGACCCCACGGGACACGATAAAAAATCGTGTCCCGTGGGATCATGTTGGACACAAACACCCCCTTCGTGTCCCGTGGGGTCGTGTCGGACACGAACACCTTGGCAAATCGTGTCCGACACGATTTTTTATCGTTTCCGGTATCTTAGGTAATTAAGCTTTCTGCCTGTGCATTAGGGTTGTTATATTACTACCCTAATTCTCATGCGATCCTTTGTTGACCCCATTTGCCCATTGGATAAGACATTGGTCTCCAATCCCTTCATCACTCTTATCTTTTACATTCACAAAAAACACTTTGTATTGCTAGAGTTACTCTTTATTTTCACCTTGTGCTACATTGTAGGGACTCCTCCCTTGTGCTAGAAACGATCTAGCCTAAAGAAAAGAAGCGGGTTAGGTGTGAACACATTGGCTTCCCTCTTAGTTGTCCTTAACCTATCATTGATTTTAGGGCTTCAATCTCAAAATGCTAGTTTTTGTCGTAGTAGGGTGCACTAGTCTCTAGGCCATAGATAGTTTGTTTCTTGACACACAAGCCAATTACAATAGAAGACCAAAGATATAGATGCCCTTGGTGATGAAACTGTTTATCGAAAGAGATCAAGAAGATCACAGGATGCTATATTTACAAATGAGAGTTGTGGTTTATTTATACACATCTCAAGTAGAGTGCTACCTCCAAGATTGGTTAATAAGTCTACATGTACAAGTTTGTCTACTTCGGTCTCAACCACTCCCTAGTATTGTAATAAATGATCAAAGGATGGCCTTAGCCATGATGGCACTTTCCCACTCAAGTGCTAAATCAAGCTGTAACACATTCTACTCTCACGTTGCTTGACCATGCCTCCTTGATAAAGCATTGTAGTACTTATGGCTGATGTAGCATCTTGTTCATGGTATGATATCATTTGAGAGTTTCTTCATGAACCACTCTAGTGTTCTTAGCACCTAGTTCATGCAATTATAACTTGATATGACTTCATGGTTGGACGTTTCCCTTTGGTCGATTTCTGAAATCAGCCCAACCATTAGAGAGCAGCTAGGTTTGTGCACTACCACCCTTGCCCTTTCTAATCTTTCTAAAGAAATTCTCATGCCATCCTTGGTTGACCCCATTTGCCCATTGGATAAGACACTGGTCTCCAATCCCTTCATCACTCTTATCTTTTACATTCACAAAAAACACTTTGTATTGCTAGACTTACTCTTTATTTTCACCTTGTGCTACATTGTAGAGACTCGTCCCTTGTGCTAGAAATGATCTAGCCTAAAGAAAAGAAGAGGGTTAGGTGTGAACACATTGGCTTCCCTCTTAGTTCTCCTTAACCTATCATTGATTTTAGGGCTTCAATCTCAAAATGCTAGTTTGTGTCGTAGTAGGGTGCACTAGTCTCTAGGCCATAGATAGATTGTTTCTTGACACACAAGCCAATTACAATAGAAGACCAAAGATATAGGTGCCCTTGGTGATGAAAATGTTTATCAAAAGAGATCAAGAAGATCACATGACGCTATATTTACAAATGAGAGTTGTGGTGTATTTATACACACCTCAAGTAGAGTGCTACCTCCAAGATTGGTTAATAAGTCTACATGTACAAGTTTGTCTACTTCGGTCTCAACCACTCCCTAGTATTGTAATAAATGATCAAAGGATGGCCTTAGCCATGATTACAAATACATTAATGATACATATGTGTGTCATGGGTACATGTAAATATTACTCCCATAGTTCTAATAATGCAATATCTATCTTAATACAAAACAACCTAAGTCATGTGACATGAGGACATAGAGAACACAAGAATACGAGTATTTGACATGGACACGGAGGACACGTTATATATATCTATATATATATATATATATATATGTTGCACAAGTTTCTGGAACGCGGGTACGTTGGGTACATGGGTACGAGTATCCAACACGGCTAGAAGCTTTGCCCACATTTGCAGGAAATGTCGGGTTGGGAGTGACAATAATATATATTAATTTTTTAAAATATATTACAAAAAATTAAAGAGTTAAAAAATATAATTGATTAATTCCATAGCTTAAACTATTTTAGCCTTTTAAGCCTCTAGTAGTGTCATGAAATTCAATCATTTTAAATTTGCTCACTCCTCTAGGTCCACATTATACAAAAATTGGGTTTGTGTGACCTGAAGTAAACCCTAACTATGCATGACTCTAGTGTCATGGTATGTTTACGCGTTTGTAAAGGAAAATTGCATATATATGTATGTGTGTGTGTACGAAGCACAAATAACTTCATAAATCATAAGATTCAATCTTTTCTAATTCCTTGTTTCAACTCCATTTCTATTATTGCTCCTAAGAGTGCTTAGGATTTGGGTGTCTTTGCATTTTTTTGATGGTAAGTGGTAACTACTACTTACTTCTGATGTGAATGAACTTGATTGTTTCAAGTTCAAGTAACAAACTTTCAAAGTCTTCAGTATTTTGAGTTTGATGTGGTTTATGATCCTAAATTGCTATATCAATCAATATGAATAACGTAAGCTAGCTATAAACATTTGAGACATGAATTAAAGTTGTTCAATATCTTATTATTGTAGAAAGATCCATGTTTATTCACTTAAGTACACTGGCAGCTTATATTTTGAGTGTGAGTGAATCTAAACATTTAAGAGGTGTGAGCCCTCGTAATTTATATAACCTTGAAATTTTTTAAAATGGTGTTATTGATAGATTCAAGTGGAATTTTTATTATTGGTGATTTCTTGGCACAATAAACAACAATCGTTCAATTGACTTTCGACACTTTTCTTATGATTTTGGCTCCACATGGTTGGGAGCTTGTAGAAGCTCCCTGTCTGTTTAGGAGCTTCTAGAAGCTCCTAAACGGACAGGGAGCTTCTACAAGCTCCCAATAAAAAGGGAGAGGCTAAAGCAAGTTCCCAAAGAAGCTCCTGACAAAAATAGGACGTTTCGTACCAGCTCCCTAGCTCCCAGGAGCGGGGAAACGCCAAGTACGGGTTTCCAAAATCCCAGGAGCGGTACCCATGCAACTATGATATATATATATATAATATATATATATTAAAAATATAGACATATAGATCCAATTTTTTTTAGAAACTAGAACATTTACAAATATTCAATAGAAATTAGAATCAATACATATTACATATTCACAAATCACAATGCATATGTCAATGATAGACTTATAGACTCATAAAATTTCTCAGTAAGTCATCAAAATCGAAATCTATCACATAGATGTCGGAATGCCACTAGCAAATACAAAAAGGGGTAGATCAAGATGGAAGAATCTCATTTATCAATAGTCCTCCTCCATGCCTGAATCAACAAAATCATCACTGCTCTCTTCTTCATCGTCCTCCTCTGTCTCTCTGCCCATCCCAGGATCTGCATTTGCTGGTCTGGAGGATGACCCCTCTAGAGGATCACCATCATCAAAAGTGACCAACTCTAGCAATGGATCATTAAGATCCATATTGGCTAATGCCAACTTAACACTGCTGTCCAAACCCATATCATCAGGAAAGTTACCACCCTACAGTTTTGATGAAACTTCCTAATCCAAATGTTAAAATAAGGTAGAAAAAGCTTCCCATGCTTAATATGTGATTTTGCTTGAATGAAGGGTACTTTTTGTTAAGGTCATGACAGAGGAGTTCAACAATAAGCACCACCAACGTCAAAGTACATAGAGAAGTTCATGTGCTTGATTAAATGTGAATCCCATACCCTCATACATGATAGAATCCAGTGGAAACGTTACAATCCTGAAATCCTGAAAACTGTTAAGTCTGTTGAATTCTGAATGGAATCTAAAATTCTACATTTTGCATATGAAGCCCAATGAGGTTGGAACCACTTTCAAACATCCTGAAACAATTAATGGTAATGTTAAAAACTTAAGTAAAAGGATAATGTCGCTTTTACTTTAAGAATTTAATATTACTGACTTTAGAAGCAAGGCCTCGTTTCCGTCAAAACCGTGTCCTGTTTTAGGGACACGGTGTATGCGGGTCAGGACACGATGATGACAGTGTCGGACACCTGTTTTGACCATGTCCCGAAAAGGGACACAGTCAAAACACGTGTCTGACATGTGACATCATCGTGTCCATGTCAGATACGATTACACGGGGCACTTTGGCCTAAAAGGGCGTGTCCAGTATCTTAGAAGACAGCTTGACATTGATGTATAGAATATACTATACAAATCATGATTTGTTCATGGATGAATCTAATTTTTCACTGTACTTCCACTGTCAGTATCAATGATTCATCTATTACAGTACACCATACAATTACATGTCCAAACCCTATTTCTAATTATCTAATCACATGTCTGGACTCTGAACCCTATTTCTAATTTTCTAATAACACGTCCAAATTCTATTTCTAATTTTCTAATGATATAATTTGATGTCCGTGCATTTTACATTTAAATTTTACTGTTCAGAATGTAGACATTTAAGAGTTAACATTTACATTTTAATTTTTTTATTATTTTATTTTAATTTTAATTTATTTACTTTTAATATTAGTTTTTTGAACTTTTTCCATCCCCATCCCCTCATCACTTGGTGGGCAAGAGTGGGAAAAGGAGGGTCTCCTAGCAACTCCCAGACTTCTTCACCCCATTTTCCCATCCATCTGTCCCCAAACACTGTTGCAACATAGGTTACTCCCTTGTGTGACACACAAGTTTTGTAGTTGACCACAAACTCCAAGTTGTCATTACTTTAACCAAATTTCAAAACTTGCGACACTGGTATATGATAGAAGTTTGTATGTTATCAGGGTTCAGAACAATGTCCTTGAAAATATGAGTTCTCATATAAAATGTAACTATCTTCAAGTTTCAGCATTTTGAAATAGACACCAAGTCTATCTGGAAATCAGATTTCTTTCAAAATGGTTCAAGAAAAAAATGATTTTCCTCCATTCGATTTAAGCCTAAGGTGTTTCCACATAATATAAACAATTATGCAATGTATTACAATAAAATCAAGAAAGCATCTAAAAACTTAACGGAGGAAGATGTAGAGCACAAGCAGCCCTTGCTGGAGAAAAAACTATGGATTCAAGTTTACAACAAATATATTTTTCTATTTGGTATTCAACTAAAAATAATGATATAAAGAGAGTACGCAGGGAGAATGTTGAATACGAATTAGTGACTCCTACCGGAATAGAAACCGGCTTTTCGTTGTGTAAAATTTGAACAAAAAAGCTGTTACTTGGTTCTTCTGGGACCATAACCTTTCCAGTACTCCCTCCTTGAGCTGGGCACTTGTATAGGACAAGCATGTTGTTTCCTGCAAAAGGTGCAACTGTACTTCCTCTCCATCTCCGTTCTTGAGGGGGTTTTGGTGGAGGCTCCAAAGGTTGCTCACTTTGAATTCTTTCTATGTCTAATTTTAAAAACATAACAATTATCTGGTTACTAAAATGCAGTCAAATACAAGGAAACACATCCCATCAAAGAAAATGACAAATCCTTGTAAGCTCAACAGTTTCTCATTGAATGCACTTCATGATTGATAATTTGATACTATATAAATATTTTATTTTCCCCATAGGAATGATTTTACTCACCAGAGGAAGAAAGAAATAGACCAAGGAGACAAGTGAATGGTATGATGGTCTCTGCATGAGCAAACCGTAACCGAGCCTTCTCCACAGTTGCTGGAATATTAGGATCTGAAATCGGAAGGCATGCAAGTGGTAATAAATTGCCAGCAAATAGAAAACAAGAAACAGTTTAAAAGCAGAAAAATTGGTTATGACTAATGTATTTATTGATATAATTGCCCATGTTATAAAAAGGTCGGGAACAAGTAAGAAACAAAGATAAAATACATATTAAATGACTTGAGATTCTAACAAATGCCCCAAGACTCAAGTATATCAAAGCCTTTTCCACGGTCTAAAACTGAACAATTTGAAAGCAGAAAATTTGGTTATGACCAATGTATTTATTGATATAATTCCCCATGTTATAAAAAGGTCAGGAACAAGTAAGAAACAAAGATAAAATACATATTAAAAGACTTGAGATTCTAACAAATATCCCAAGACTCAAGTATATCATAGCTTTTCCACTGTCTAAAACTGATGGTGTATTTAATGTTCCACTGTGTATTCAATGTAATCTTGACTTACTAGACATTATTGTCATTAATGTAAGGCCCTAATGGTTTGTCATTAATGTGGTTGTTCAAAGGTGCCTTAGCGGTCCCTCATTACTATGGTGGTTAGAAGGTGACCTAGCGGTATGTTATTAATGCAATGGTTGGACTATAGCTAACCACTATATAAAGGGGTCTTGTACCCCATGGTAACACATCATGTGAGATTATCATTCTTTGTTATTAAAGCCTATTTGGGTAACGAGATTAGCCACTAAAATTGGTGTAATGAGTGTTTATCTCGTAGCTTCAAGTGTGCATACTTTGCATGTGCATGTGTATGTTATAACCGAAGTCACATGACACGAGAACACGTTACAGAGGACACAAAAATATGAGTATCCGACACGGGACACATCGACCTCGAAGGACACAGGGACAAGTTTTATATATATATATATTAAAATAATTATATATATTAAAAAATTTACAAATTACAAATACAAAAATAAAATATACACAAAGATACAAATTTTTAAGAAACTAACATTTACAAAACACTTGAAATCCCTTCAAGTGAGAAAATACACCAAAAAATGATTTTTAGAGTCAGATACATCTAGGGTATGTGTCCAACACATGTCCTATTTTAGGACATGTGCCAAACATGTGTCGGACACATGTCCTAGCATGTCTGTGTTCGATACAAACACCAGCCCTAGTTGGAGGTGTCTCGTTTCATAGTTATATCCTCAATTTGGTACTAGAGCAACAAGATTGAGTCTCCCCAAGTTCCAACCATTACTGCTTGTTCTCAAGCTCACTATGAAGTTCAAATTAACTTCACCCATACGAAGAGAACATGAAGAACTCCTAAGTTCTTAAATCTGTTCTGAAAAAAGGAATGCTCCGTTTGAGTTTGATATCAATATATTTCAGGCCTAGTAATTTTCCCTGAGGGAAATGTTCTTTGCGCAATTGATTGCATGTACCTTTGTTGTGATTTTTGTCAGAAATTGTGATTGTTGAAGCTAGGGTTTTAATAGATTTATGGGTTGGTTCTCTATCTTTGAGCTCCTAAAGGAATTCTTTTAGGGCGTGGTTCTCCTTGTACACCCTCGAATATATGTCTACTTGAAGGCCTCTTCTCTTTCTCCATTGGATTCTTTTATTTTGGGCATAGATTCTTCTGATTCTAATAGGGAATTTAGCTTTGCTTTGATGGGAGGAACATTATGTGAGGTCACCTTGAACTCAAAAGAATCAAGTCACTTTTCTAGTTCCTTGTTTCTCCATCTCAATGGCCAAGTATGGGTCAATCTTTCAAACATCGCCACATCTCAATGGCCAAGTATCATCGAGGATTTAGAAAGAAACTTATTGGCAATGTTGCCACCGGATTGCACACCTGGTTAACGCAACAGAAATCTCATTGTTGCTTGGTGCGTCATTGGGGTCAAGGCTCAAGTCAGAGCTGTCACCTGATCCGAACTCCTCCGTTTAGGCCAACTCCTAACAGAGCCAAGGGGAGTAGTCCCTACAGAATGTTTCTAAGGTTGTTAAGTGTTTTAGAAAGTTAATTATATGGATGTTTTTAGGAGTTTTGAAAGGGTGTGATTTACTGAATCAAGACTATTGCAAGAATTAAGAAATATTCAACAGCATATGAAAGATAATACCAGCATATAAGGATTAAGCAACAATAATTGAATTGATATTTAGCAAATATAAAGTGTTGTCAACAATGGAGATCAGTTTTAATGGAGTCAAATAAACAAAGTGATGCTACTGAATGGGAAATGTTTTGCAAATGTGTCTTGGTCATTTTTAAATTATTAATGATGGAAATTAGTTAAGGGAAAATGGAAGCTCTAGATATACCATGAGGTACAAGGAATAATGTCCGGAAATTAGGTAAAGCTGGCTCCTCACGAAGACGTGTGGGATGGAATGGAGTCTCGAGAACGTGTTCAACAGTACACCAACAAGGATGTAGTCTAACGGTGCCTTGAGGTCATGTTATCACATCATAGTAGCAGGGCTACTATTCTTGCTTAGCAAATATCTGCACATTTCAGAGCTTAGATTATTCAGAGCTTGGCTATGATGAGTTTACATTTTGAGATCACTCATGATCAGAGTAGTGTATTTTATCAGACCTATGTTAGACCTTGTGCAAAGGCTGAGCCTTGAGAGTTCAGATTTGATGACCTATGTGACCCTTTATTCCATACAATTTCAGTTCAGTGCCTAGAGATGTTATTACAACAGTGTTTCAGATGGTTTATGATGATTATTATGATGATATGATATGACCTGTGGATTTCTGATCATTGATTATGGATTATTATCTTGTTGCTTTAGTCATGTTCACAGCATTAGCTTGGTATATGATTCATGATGTGGCAAACTTTGTAAAATGAAAATGAATTATCTTAATGATGTTATAAAATGGATATATTACTTGAAAATTTAGGTTTCTTGACAAGACTCACTAGTTTACTACCTTGCATAGATATGGTCTTTCTTGGCATCATTTGTTTGCTAGCTTAGGCACCACTTTCACTTGACTCCATCCATCCATGACCTTCCTTATTTGGCTTTTACCCTTGACTTGTCTTGCTTGACTTTCTGATATTGAGGACTTCCCTTTTTACTACCTTTGTGTTGGATTGCATCCATGTTTGTTTAGTGTCTCGGCTCTGAGTTGGTGACAGAACTTGCCTTTGGCAAGTTGGATTGTAGTCCTAAATCATTCTGGTCAGTTGTCCCGATGTTTGGCACTGGCACAAAGTCCCCCTAGTCACTTGAGATGTTGTTGGCTAAAACTGAAAGCTCATGTACTACTTATGGAAACTTGTGTAAATTCGTCCACGGAAACTATAAACTCTAGAATGTGTTTCTTAACACACGTGAGTAAAGGGCAAGAGCGATGAACTGCTAAAAATACTCCTCGAAGAGTATAAGAAAGGTCCAAAAAGCAATGGTTCTTGAACTCTATATCTAAACGATTGCTGACCTTATATATATATAAACATGCCCTGGATGAAAGCTGCAATTAGTTGTGCTTCTTAGCGCACCTAAGATTCGAAGGGTTATGTAGGCCAAAAAGGCCAAGAAATGAAATTGAATGATCCTAATGAACTTGGATCAACTTGATGTAGACATGATGCCTAAGTTGAATAAGCACTCTCTGAACAACTTCTCCATTTGTGAGGCACAACCCTTCCCCGTGTTATTTGTCCAGCACAAAGTGTAGCTTCCCCTTTCTCCCAGTTCAAAGTATCTTTTGGTTGAGTTTAGGCAAGTCATCCCTTTACCCAACCTCGTTCCTAGCCTTTATCCTTAGCTAGCTGTTAGACCATGTCCAATGGGTGAGTTTGTCATTTAAGCTATTGTGCACGTAAATATAAATAGCAATGGAATATGCAAACATGACTAATGCCACTAAATGATGTTTATACTTTAAGTTAAGTTGTGAGTATGATTAGAGAAACATGTCTTAGTCTATTGATATGATTTATCCTTGGTTGTATTTTGACCTAGTCAAACCTAGTTTGACCATGGTCATTTATTGGGATCCGTGATGATGTGGGCCATGTATGCTTATTGATGGCCCCACATACTATTGATGATGATACTATATGATGGACATATGATTCAGATGGTGATTGATGAAGTTCAACAGGCTTTATTATTTCAGATCATCAGATTATGCACTGTCCATATATGGTGGACCCTACAGTCGGCCCATCAAGGCAACCCATGGTGTATGACTACATACTCTTAGTAGTTTTGGGTCTTCTGGATCCAATGAAACACTTATCATTCAGTTCCGGTCACTTCTGATAGTGATAGATGCAATTTTTCACTTGTTGACCAGATTTGGGGTTGTTTTCCCAGCCTGACCAGTAGGGGCCATGAGAGGCCAGTTCACCTAGGGCGCTGTATGAGGAGGGGGTGGTCCATCCATTTGATGTTACTTCGAGGAACGGAAGTCACACCGAACAAGGCTATTGTCACTTTAGACGAGGCACGTAGCCAAGTCAAGGGGGAGACCCCGCTCAACTAGCAATGGTCAAGAGACAAAACACACCCAAATCCCAAAGATAGAAAGAGGTAAAGACAAGAGATGAGTGCCAATAAAGTCCTAAGTCTAATTCCAGCCACCGAGCAGACACAAGTGGTAAAATGGGAGTGATGTAGAAGTGACCAGCAATCAAATGTCGTGAAATAATCTGATTAGATCAATGATTATATGGATGGAATAGTCTAAGGACATATAATAAGCTAGAAGTGAAGAGAAGAGATGATGTTGCCCAAGGAAAATAGTTAAGTAGTGAAATAATAGACCTAGGGCATCAACAAATAAGTGATTTAAAGCGCTTCTAGCAATTAGTCGCTTGGTTTCTTTTGATAAAACGATGAAACAAACCCAAATCCAAACTACCCAGAACCCCAAAGTGACCCAAACCAGCTAAAAGAGAAAAACGCCCTAAAGGGGCGTTTTGGGCAAAAGGACCATTGCTAGATCATTGGGTTAATGGAGTCAAAAAGCTATGAAACTTTGTATTTAGGCGTTTAAGAACAAATCATAAGCGGGTTTGGAGAGAAATTTAAGTTCTTACGGTCAAATTTTTAGTTTTTAATTTTCCCTTGGTTTTACATGCAGTTTCAGCTTAGCAAACACATCAGCTAAGTTGCACGAAACGGGGAAACGGGGACGAGTTTCCGAAACGGGGACGCGTAGGAAACGTGACCCTCCAAAATTTAGGAAACGGGGAAACGCGATATATATATATATATATATAATAATATATATATATATATTTATAATTATTTACAGATTAAAATTTTAGTCATAGTCATACATGTAACATCACATTTACGATTTTACTCATAATTTCATAAGTGATTCCATAATGCAAGTATTAATATCCAAAAAACAACACATTTTAGTATTTTACCCATAAACGATTCCATAATGCAAGTGGAAATAGCCAAAAAACAGCCTTCATAAATGAGGCTAAGCCGCTAATACATATATATCAAAAATCAGCCTTTATATATGAGGCTACAAGTACAAAGCTACATCAACATGAACAATGAACACAAAATAAAAACATCCACTCAAGCCCAAAGACTAATAGTCATCATCCTCGGGCTCATCTTCATACTCATCCTGAAAAATAGAACAAGAAGCACGCCCAATAGTGGATTGTTGACTGGAAGAAGATTGGATAACTCCACTTCTAGGTTCCTCAATATTCAGGGCAGCAAGAGAGATGTCCAAATCAGCTGATTCTGGATCCACATCCCATTCTTTAGAAGACCCACTGGTATATTCCGGACCCCTACGAGAAGCAAGGCGAAGATTGGAGTGCACATAAACAAGATCCTCAGCCTTTTGTGAACCCAACCTATTGCGCTTCACAGAATGAATAAAACCATAGGTGCTCCAATTCCTTTCTGCCGATGAAGAGCTTGCCACCTGTGAAAGAATACGAATGGCAAGTGTTTGCAAATGCACACCATTTGCTCCATGACAAATCCACCACCTAACCGGACTCATGGTGCTTCTCTCATCCAAAGATGATATATCTGAATAATCATCCAATCCTGCAGCAAAACTAGCAAATTCTTCCTTCACCTCCCTGTGTAGATGAGCTGGAAACATTCTCATAAGGGCCTTTTTCACTCCATTAGCCACCTCTCTATCCTGATGAGGTGCCCTCCTCTTCCCATTGCTTTGAGCAATGAGTTGTTCATCATAGAATCTTGGGTTCAAGGCATGTGCTAAAGTGTGCAATGGAGTGTTGAAACTATTCCACCTGTCAACCATGATTTTATGTACCAAATCAACAAATCCAGCATCAACATATAAAAGCTGAGGAGACTCAAGCAAAATGATTTCCATAGTCTTCTCAACCATGGTATCCATGCCATCATATACCTCTCCCAAGAAAGGTCGGTCTGTGTCAGCGCTTCGAAGAAGCTCAAATGCAGGGGTTGTGAACTTGAGCAAGAAATCTATCTTGCTCCACCACTCCTCATCAAGGCACAATCTGCGCACAACAATTCCCCGCTCTGAATCTGCCTGTCTCCACTCAACCCAAAGTTGACTGACTACCATAGAAACTAATGGTTGCTTAACCTCAACAAGGCGACGCAACATGATGAAGTTGGAAGCATATCTTGTCTCGGCAACTTTCAACAACTCCAATCTGGAGTACTCTCGAAATATGGCTTGAGATTGGTGGTGGTTGGTGATGAATTTAACTATCTCCCTTGCTTGCCCTGTGAGTTCCTTGATCCATGGAACTTTGTTGTCGATCTCTTCTAAGATCAGGTTCAGATTATGGACAATGCAAGGTGTCCAAAAAATGTGCTCAAACCTGCTCTCAACAATTAAACCTGCAGCTTTGCAAACTGGTGCATTATCCGTGATAACTTGCACCACCTTATTAGGGCCTATTCGCTCAATAGCTTTGATTAAAACATTGGCAATGAATTGAGCATCTTTCACCTCCCCTGAACAGTCTTCAGCGCTCAGAAACATTGCTCCTTTTGGTGAAGTGGCAATGATGTTTATCAGTGGCCTACGCCTAGTATCTGTCCATCCATCTGAGACTACTGTAACCCCAGAGCTGCCCCATGAAGCACGAATCGGTGCTAAGATATCCTCCACAAGCTCCTTCTCCTTTTTTAGGAGATCAGTTCGGACTTTTTCATAGTTTGGCCCCTTGTACCCTGCAGGAGCTGTGTTAATTGCTCGCACAAGATCTTGCCAGTAAGGAGACCGAACCACATTGAAAGGTATCCCGCAAGCATAGAGGGCCCTAGCCACCCTTGTGTCGGCTTCTTCTCTCCCTTGAACATTCACCAATTTGGCTATTCTACTCTCTTGGATTGAAGGAGTCCCTTTGGGATTTTTTGATGGTTGTACTTTTTCTTGTTGAGCTGCTTTCCTCTTCCTTGCTTCAAGCACAATCCTTGGCTCGGTGTTTAGAGGCTGAATGGAAGCATTTGCAAGCTGGTCATGTCTTCTTTTAAGCCTGTCAGCCTCCTCTTGCTCAACTTCATACTTCCTCCTCTCAATTGGGTCACTTGTTTTTGGGCAACTTTCAACACCCTTTCCTGCTTCATGCAAGAAATGTGACCTGACTCTTGGGTAGGAGCCCTTATACTGAGCTTTGCAGAGTGTACATCGCCACTCCCATGAGCCACCACCTCCACATCTTGCAATCTTTTCAACATGAGCCCAAAGAGGATAATATTCAGCCCTCTTGTTGACCTTAGGGGCTGAACCAGTAGCTTCGATGGATGCCATTGCTGCTGCAAAAAAAATTTAAAAAACAAATCAGAAATAAAAAAATGGATTTGTGAAGCATATTCTATTATTCCATGAAAAAAAAATAACAAACAATTTAAATTTTAAATACAGCATTCGGGACTTTAAATTTTAAAATTTAAAACTATGTACTAACTATAGTCTATAAGTATTAAAAAAATTTAAAAAACTATGGAATAATGATTAAAAAAAAACTATGTAATAACTAATAATAAAAAATTTAAAAAACTATGTAATAACTTAAAAACTATTAAAAAAACTATGTAATAAGTATTAAAAAAACAATGTAATAACTATTAAAAAAACAATTTTTAATAACAATGTAATAACTATTAAAAAAAACCGAATAACCATTATAAAAAATACTATGTAATAATCATTAATTAATAATTTAATAACTATTAAAAAAAAATGTAATAATCATTAAAAAAACCAGAACGATTATAAAATATTAAATAAACTATGTAATAAAATATTAAATTATTAATACAATATTGAAAATTTGAAAATTCAAAACTATGATAATATTTAAAAAAAAAACAAAAAATTAAAATACAATAAACTAACCTGGCTAAACTATGTAAATTGTAATATATTAATAAACTATGTAATATACAATAAACTATGTAATATATTAATAATTATTAAAAAAAAAATGTAATAACCAGAACGATTATAAAATAAACTATATAATAAAATATTAAATTATTAATACAATATTGAAAACTATGATAATATTAAAAAAAAAAACAAAAAATTAAAATACAATAAACTAACCTGGCTCTGGCCCGAGGCTCGTCCCGCGCTCCGGCTTACGGCTCCACGAACACGAACAGCACGAACAGGAACCGGCAACACGAACACGAACAGCACTCGAGCAGCTCGCGTCCTCCTGTCCTCCGCGAACACGAGCAACAGCTGCAGAAAGCTCGCGTCCTCACACTCTGCAGAAAGCTCGCGTCCTCACACAGCTGCAGAAAGCTCGCGTCCTCGCGTCACTCGAGCAACAGCTGCAGAAAGCTCGCGTCCTCACACTCTGCTCACGGTTCAAACGCTCAGACTCGGCGCACATTCACACTCCAGTTCACACTCAAACGTTGCTCACTCACAATCGCCAGGCAATGAGCAGATGTGGACGCAGCATGCCAATTTAAAGGAGCCAGGGACAACAGAAGCTTCTCGAAATAGAGAAACCCTAAACCGGAGCCGAAAAATCATTAAAAAAAATTAAATTTCACGGGCTGAGCGTCGACTGGCCGGAAACGTGGCACAATTTTCGAAATCCGATTTGGAAACGGGTTTTATAAATTCTGAAACGTGTTTCCGATGTTGAAACGAGTTTCCCTTTTTATGAAACGAGTTTCCCACCCGTTCCGTACGCGTTTCAGCGTTTCCGTACGGAAACGGACAGGGGACGTGGGGGTTTAGGCCGTTTCCTGCAACTTAGCACATCAGAAATCTAATTAGAGAATTGACCATGAGAGGAATACCTAAAACAACGATGGATCGCTGAATATTGTGTGAAGACCACTTGCCAAATCCAAGCGATGAGCAACCAACGTTTGAGCCAGTTGGAGAGCAAGTGCGCCCTAGCTACCTGCCACAAAAATGGAAAGTCAGAAATATGCAACAAATAGGTAGTTAACACAGCAAAATGAAAGACAAATAATTGAGAAATTGAATGATAAACAACAAATTCAACTCCCTCTTTCAAATCCTTGAGGAAAAACCCAAGTGTGGAGCTCCCACTCAAAAAAATGCACCCCTCCTCAAGTGGCCTTCCAACCTGCAAATCGTTTCAGCTGTAGAAGATGGATAAATGCACTAGAATACTCATCAATACATCAGCAAATGGTATCAATCATCACAACATTCATCCAAGCAAAGAATGTCTCAAGAACTCTCAAGAATCTCTTCTCTATTTCAGTCTAAGTGTTTACAAAAATGCCCAAGAGAGGGAGAAATGGAGAGGCTTCTCTCTTAAGTAGAGAATGCCCCATCTCAAAACCTAATTCCCTCCAAAATGGAGGGCTAGGATTTAATCCCCAATCATCAAATCGAAGGGTGGAGAGAGAGCTCCATGAGTGGGTGTAAATTGCCCTCTAGAGCGCACATGTGGAGAGGGGGTCCCCTTGTGGGGCCCATACAAACATAAGACACAAGCTAGGGGCTGTCTATAGCATATTTTATTCCCCTAGCTAATACATCATAGTCCCACCACAACATAACATAAAAATCGAATTGTGCCAAGTGAGGAAAAACACCCCCATGGGCAAATTCGACCTCATATAGTGAGCTGGTCCAATGGAGGGACCCACAACCAAAAATACAATGTCCAACATTACCAATATTACCTTAGAGATCACCCTTGTATTAGCCAACCTTTGATTTTGCCATTTGCCATAGTTGCCTCAACTTTTCCAAATTCTGACACTTGGAGGTTCATATGGGACCCCAAGAGAATACAAATGACCAAAATCGAAATCTTGATCACAGTATTTTTTCAGGCCCATTTTTGGCCTGGTCAACCTAGTTTGACCAAGTCAAATCTGGTCAACATGGTGTTGGCTGAATACCTGTATGTCATATGAAGCGACAGGCTTCCTTATACATGTTAGTACATTACTAAACAATATGATGCCAAAATGGTGATAAAAATATATAATATCTCAAAAATACGAGGCCCCTAGTGAGGTGGGCCCACCACATCCAAAAGACTCAAACTGCTATGCACAACCTATAGACTTGACCACCTAGCTGACTTTGGGTGATGTGGAACACAAGGTGAAGGATGAGGGATGACGAGGACAAAGATCATGTGACCTTCTGGATAAGTCGGGAAAGCGGGGTCCACTGAGATGAGCATACCATGACGAAACACAGGGAAAAGCGATGCCTCACAAATGGGTATAGTGAAAGGAAACCGCCACTGGCCATCTAACAAATATCTCACAACTCACATCCGTGCCATAAAGACTCTGTGAGGATCTTTTCTAGAGTCGCCAAACTGGGTGTTCGGCAAACCGTAACTTGAGACTCTAGGGGACAATCTTGAGCTTGTCCCTTGCTCCCTCTCACCTCCTTGCCCCGCAGGACTAGGTGAGGAAATAACCACTAAAAAGCTGATATGTACGGCTGACCAGTGTCCATGTGTGTTTACAAACACATTGCATGGCTTTTACATTACATTTCATACTTAGCCCTCTTTGGCTAGATTTTACATTTACAATAGCCTTTTTGGCTTGGTTTACATTTCTTCATTTACATCAAGGCCCTTTTGGGCTACATACATATCTCAGTAGATATAATCAAGGTGCTCATACTGCAAAGTAATGGGGGTGAGCAATACATGCTTTGATGACCAATGGGGAACACCCGGCGAGGATACACACTCCTATACTGCATTGCAACATCGGGGGCAACCGACATAAGCAAATCCCAGGTTTGAGAGTGCATATCACACACTAAAGAGCCGAGGCACAAAAGACAGGGAATCATGGCATACTCAGAGATTAGTGGGGAAGATCCTCAAGGTCACAAATCAGAATCCAAGTCAGGAAAGACCAATCATGAATGAGTCGGATGGGTGGAGGAAGTGAAGGTGGATCCAAAGTCAGCTGCCTAGGGGGACTAGGTGACCAAGTCTATACCAGTAATGGGGATATGACCCAGTGTGCATAGATAGGAGCCTACTGAAAGGGGTGGACTGACATCACCAAGGGCCCAACAATACATCATAATGACAACTAGATCACCATATCAAACATCACATGCAAAGTCAGTGTACTATCATGTATAAACAAGTCTAATCAACAACATAAGCAATAGAACATCAAATGCTATACCTGCTGCACCATATACCTGCTGCTGAAGCTGACTCTGAAGTTGGATCTCAACTGAATCCGGGAAATAAGTGGTAAACCAGCAGTAATTTGTACTCTCAATAAAAAATATGGCTAGGCAACTGTCTCAATGGGCTTACTCAAAGCCTGGCAAGGAAGGGTGCCTCTGTAGGCAACACTGTGTACATGTCTATACAACACTAAGCCATCTGTCCCCACTGATATCTCTGATCGGGGCAATCTGAACAAAAATGTACGCCTCCTTTGAAGGCATCTAATCTCTGATCTGGAAAAAAAATGTGTATTATGATACATGACCATACAATCTGCAGCATGGTAGCTCCAGCTAACATGGATGTGATAACAATGTAATAGGGAATAACCCCTTTGTTCTCAGTCCCCTCCTTTCCCTCTTCAAACTGAGGAAACGAATCCAAAAATCTCCCAACTCAATCCATATTTTCTTGATATATTGTGATATTTTCAAAATTCGAAAAACTGTGATTTTTTCCAAGGAGAATATAGCTAAGCTAAGAGAATTGCGACATATCGCGACGTCGGCGATAATTTCCTGATATTTGCAACACTGGTGTGGATATTATTCCTTGAGAACATACAACAAAGGGCACCCTCCCAAGCATTCCCCCCTAATTAGATTAATGAGTTCCACTAAATGTTGGCTTTGGAAACTAAAGAACCTTGAACTCCTCTATTAATTGTGTTATGTTTACAGAAAAGAACGTTCTCTACCTTTGAGCTTCTATAGGAAATTCTTTAGTGCTTGGCTCTCCTTGGCCTCGCTTAAATCTATCTACTTAAATATCTCTTCTCTTTGACTTTCTCTCCTTCAAATTCTTTTTCTTTTAGCACATTTGTTTTCCTATGAAGGGCCTTCCTTTTTGACCAACTTAGCTCACCCTTCACTTGTCCCAAAACCTATTTCTTCTATCCACACAAGCCTATGCTTCGCTTTGGCCACCCATGACACAATTGCATCTTGCACACCCTATGTTGCTTGCGTCCCCTTTGCAACCGTATTGTTGTGATACTTTGGGCCTCCTAGAGTTGACTCCTAAGAGAACGTGGTTTGGTTATGATTCCACACTGTTCCTCCATTTTCGATCCTTGGGGATAGACTGCAAGCTCTTCGAGATAAGCAAAATCTCTTTTCACTCTCTCAAAGGACCTTTCACAATGTCGATGTTGTGAAGCTCAAATAGTCTCAAGAACATGTTGTCGTAGGTCGGAAGGCTAGCAAATGGCCTATTATCAAAGATCTTAGAGTTGTTATCAAAGACTCTCCTCTTACTGGGTGGACCCTGTTATCACAAAACTTGTAGTTGTTCCAAAAGATGATCCTATCCAAGATGGTAGAGGCATTGGACAACTAAAGAGGTGACCTAAGAGATGCCACGGTTCCCAATGCAAATGGTTGTCACGCTAACCGAGGGACTCTTCACTTTAGATCTAGCCTAAGCAAGACTAAGGGGGAGACCCTAGCTAGCCAATGAAGGCTAGCGAACCAACTCTAGACCTCCTAGGGAAATGTGAAGATAAAATAGGAGAAGATCAAGAGTGAATCGATCTAGATCTAAGGATTTTAAGTGGACATAGAGTTAGGGCTTGGTTGAGGAGGCTTATGGAAAGATGAATGCTCAACCAAGGAATGAAAATTGCCACTTATGAGTTTAATTGAGTAGATCTAGATAGATCTAATGCCAATCAAGAAAACCTAAGTGGGGCCTGTTATCACATATATAGTAGTTGAGCTACCATATTCTATTTTTCAGATTCCAGTACATTTTTCAACCAGTTCCCTTACATTGAGATGCCGAGATGAGCCTCTATTATGGATCATCATTTGATGATGGACAACAGTATATTCCCCATGCCATGACTGAGTTTCAGGACACTCAGAGAGAGGACTGATGTAGCCATTTAGCCATTTACAGAGCAGTCTGTATTGCCAAGAGTTGCAGCAGCAGAGTTTCAGTGGACAGATGTTGGTTCAGATTGTGTGCATTCAGATATATGACTCAGCAGGTGTTTTCTTGTGTTATGGTTATATTGCTTTTATATTCATTCTTGTAGCATGTCTTAGGATTTAGTATCATGATCTGGCGATCATATAGATATGTGGACCTGGTTGTATTTTATGTTATATATATTGTCCCTCCTCAGACTTAGAAGTTCACTATCCATACTCATTGGTTTTACCCTCCCTAGGGAGAATAGAGGTGATCATTCCCACCATCCTTGGTTTGCTAGTGTTGGTCTCATTATTCACTGTGTTCACCCATCCATTACCTTCCAGTTTGTTTATTACCTTGACTTACTACTTGACTAGTGGCATGGAGGACCTTCCCCCGCTTTAACCTCTGTTGGATGAGCTTCCCTGTTTATTGTGTCTTGGCTCTGAGTTGGTGACAAAACTTACCTTTGGTGACTTGGATTGTAGTCCTAAATCATTATGGTCGGTTGTCCCGATGTTTGGCACTGGTACGAAGTCCCCCTAGTCACTTAAGATGTGTTGGCTAAAACTGAAAGCTCATGTACTACTTATGGAAACTTATGTAAATTCGCCCATGGAAATTGTAAACTCTAGAATGTGTTTTTCAACACACATGAGTAAAGGGCAAGAGTAATGAAACGCTATAAATACTCCTTGAAGAGTATAAGAAAGGTCCAAAAAAGCAATGGTTCTTAAACTCTATATCTAAACGATTGTTGACCTTATGTATATGTATAAACATGCCCTGGATGCAAGCTGCAATTAGTTGTGCTTCTTAGCACACCTGAGATCCAAAGGGTTATGTAGACCAAAAAGGCCATAAAGTGAAATCAATGGATCCTAATGAACTTGGATCATCTTAAAAAGTTGACATGATGCCTAAGTTGAACAAGCACTCTTTAAACAACTTACCCATTTGTGAGACACTGCCATCCCTCGTGTTATTGCTTGTTCAGCATATGCTAGAATGTGTATTCCCTTTCCATTTCCAAAGTGTCACAATGTCAAGTCAATAGTCATCCCTTAGCCTAGCCTTTTAATTTTTAGCCCTCACCCTTCACTAGCAAATTGATCACAACTATGAAGTGAGTATGGTCTTGAACAGTGAAGCACCACTCGCCCGAGATTCGCGAGTACTCGCGAGTCAAGATGAGTCAACCCCCACGTCGAGCACTCGCAGAAGACTCTGCCTTGAACTCGTCATACTTAGCAAAGTCGTCGTGCTCGCCCTAAACTCGGCGTACTCGCCCTAAATCGTGATGAATCACTTAGACTCGGCAAATAAAGGAAAAATAAAAACTGCGGAAATGGAGGCAAATTCGTTGATTTTTAATATAGAGATCGTTGCCCTAGGTTTCCGATGCTTGATTATTCATTATTTTTAGCAGCTCTTCTCTCCTCAGATTAATTGTGATCAACGGTGGATGGTAATCAACCGCGGGCAGTAGTGGTAGTCAATGGACATGGTAATCGACCGCGGGCAGTGATGGTAGTCTATTATTTCCCTCTATCCCTTTGGGTCGCAACAAGGAATGGTGGTAGTCGATGGACATGGAATGGTGATCAACGGCAATCTGTGGCCATAGAATAGTGACTGGCGGCAGTCTGCGTAGACAGAATGGTGATTGATGGCGGTCAACGGCCGAGCAATTGTGATCGATATTATATTATTTTCTTCAATGTTCATATGTTTTATACATTGTATTAACTATTATGTTATAAATTATGATATATTATTAATATGTTATAAATTAGGATATATTATTTATTAAATGTTATTTATTATATTTATTAAGTGTTATTTATTTTTAATATATGTAAGATATATTAAATATAATTTATATTTATATATAATTATATATGATAGGTTAATAAATAAATGTAATAAAATATAATTTATGTTTTAATAACATTGATATGATCGAATTTTATTAGAATCTCATCACACGTTTGAATTAGAATGTTTGGTTGTCATCAAGTTTCAACTTCAAGATTGGAAATGCCATTAACCTCTTTTTTGTGCCTAAATTTACCATATTTTAAGTCTTTTTCCTATTTGCCGAGTCTTGCCGAGTCTGTCCCGAGTCTTTTCCGAGTTTTTCCCGAGTCGGCGAGTCACATGCTAGCCGAGTCTTTGCTGAGTCCGAGTTGTGCAACATTGGTCTTGAAAGTCTCGTATGAGTCATAATAATAATTAAGAGCCTTATATATTTGGTTTTAGATCGCCAGTAAATGATTACTTCTTGTTATAATTGTTACTTGAATGAATTGTAGAGCATGCTTTAACCTTTGGCACTTGCAGCAGTTTTGATGAAAGCCTGAGTTATATTATTGGTCATGTTGACTTGGTCAAACCTGGTTTGACCAAAAGTCAACCACAGGACATGAGGTGGAAGACCTCAGGTGATGCAGAGATATGATATATGGTCTGGTACAGGTCACCAGATGGTTCTATGCAGTGGTTTCAGCCCTATGATGATGATTTGTGCTTTTCAGCACTTTTACAGATTATTATTATTTGGTTTGTCAGGTATATTGGATATTTTATATGATCATGCAGAGATCCATAGGGTGTATGAGTACATAGTCTGTTTTTAGTTTCGAGCAGTTACAGTGATGGTTGGCCTCAGTTGGGCATCCTAGTGAAGTTTTCGCTGTCAGATGGCCTATCAGAGCAGAGGTGAGATTTGATCGGCTCACCTAGGGCGCTGTGCATGGAAGGGGTGGTCCAGCCACTTGTTATTACCATATTACCCCCCTCCCAGAGAGTCTGGTGGGCTCACCTTGACAGTGCAGGCACTCCAGGAGGCAGTTTGGGCAGTTTCACACTTCCCAAGGCAAATTAAAAATGGTAAAAATGGCTACTAAAGGATTCGATTTGAGCTACTAAGGCAAGGGATTGGCATGGGATGAGTTTTGATTATGAGTGGGCTGTCTTCCACACCTTCTCCAGTAGTTTCAGCTTCCAGTGGGACCCACATCCATCTCTTCGACACTTTTTATGGTTTCCTGGAGCCTCCTAAGGATCACGACTTTCCCAGAGAGGCACGACTTGGTGTCTAGCTTGGTTATTTTATGTTATTGTGCCATGGGGACACACTAAGGAGGCAAGTCATGACCCCCTAGACCCACCACGAGCTAGATCTTATGTTTTATCATTGACATTTGGTAGGACCCCCTCTCTTAGGGCGATTTGGTCCATTGATGTATTATATTGTTATATTGATCCATGTACTTTATGTTGAGCTCATCTCAACCATTGATTATATCACTTTGATCTTTTAATCTTAGCCATCCATTCAAAAGGTGGTTAGGGTTTTGGTGTCTCTCCATCCTATTTAAAGGAGAGAGCTCCTCATTGTAAAGGGACTTTTGGCTCTGGATTATTGGAATAGAAAATTATTATTGCATCTACTTGTCGTGTGGTGGTGAATGCTTTTGGAGTTCGACTATTTGTTCTTCCTTTGCACTGGGTTATTGGAGATTATCTTGCTATCTATTTTTGTTCCACGTTTTTTGTCATCTACAGGTGGAGGCCGATTTGCTTCAAGGAGGTCGCATTGGTAGGGGAGACTCTCCCTGCCTCTTCTTTGGCGTTTCTTCATCGTTAAGGGAGTATTACTCTCTTTGTACCTTCTACTTCATGTTATCATTTGCTTTTGCTCGTATTTCCTCCATTCTTGATCTTACCGATTGAATCGATTTCCTTGGTTTGACAGGAAGAGGAGGGCACACGTGTGGAGCTAGGGCATCTCAACAGGGCAAGAAAAATCAAAGAGCTTCCATTTGATCTCTGCGGGAACTGTTATCAAACAACTTGTAGTTGCCCCTAGTGGTATCCCATCCGGGACGGTAGAGGAGGCAGGCAACTAAAGAGGTGACCCAAGAGATGCCACGGTTCCCAATGCAAGGTGGGAGTCACGTCAATCGAGGCACTCTTCGCTTTAGGTCAGGGTGTAACAAGACCAAGGGGGAGACCCTATAACCAATCACAGTTGATTGGACCCAAACAGAGGTTTCTAAGGGTAAGTAAATGTGGAGTTACGGAAACCAATGCAAGGTTAAGTGGACCTAGAAGTTGAAGTATGGTTGAAGGTGTACAAGAGATTGTTAGTGTTTCAACCTATGTATGGTTTAGGCCACATGATGGGGTATGATGACTAGGTATAGTACCATATGTTTACACAAGTGGGTCTTCTTTTCTTGGGAAGTGTGAAATGGCCTTAAGTGGGCCCACAAGGTGAAGTTAGGTGCAATATTGGTACTAGAGGTTAGGTAAAGACTAGATCTATGGATCTAAGTTGATTCTAGGAGTACCCACATACTAGATCTAGGGTTTGACACAATTCCCAAGGAGTGCGACTTGCTTAGAGGAGGACTAGTGCCTTGTTTGATGGGCTAATGGGGTCAAAAGGTATGTCAAAGAGTAGATCGGGACACCTAGAAGCCAAGTCAAGTGGGCTAAATGAGATCTAATGGTTGGATCTTGCTAGATCTAGGTTTTCAAGTAATAACCTTAAGTGGACCACAATCCCTTGAAACAAGGAATGCTACCCCCAAGGCGGATCGTGACAAAAAGATAGTCTAGACCTAGGTTTCAAGGTATGGCCGTTCCAAATCTCCAAGAATCCCAAACACCCACTTCCTCAAAGTGGACAAACTCACCTTCCCTAGGTAGTGCGACTTTGCTCAAGGAGGGTTAAAAGGTGGGTTTGTGGACCAAATCAAGTCCAATGGTCACCAAACTATAGATCCAAGTAGCTAGTACCCCGATCTATGCATGTCCCAAAAATCAAGTCAATCCAAGGGCTAGATCTTAGTAGATCTGAGTTTTGAGGTGCCAAGAAATTCAAAAGAGGGTTTTAACCCCTTAAAACATGGAAAGATGTCCACAAGGTAGATTTCACCAAAGTAACAATCTGGGGGTAGGTTATCAAGTGTCTAGATTGCAAATCAAGTGGGATCTCACCTACCCATGTGCTAGATCTAACCAAACAAGCCTCTTACTAGGAAGTGCGATTTAGGTTCAAGAGGGCTTTTTGCCTTGAAAAGTGTGTTAATTTTAAGCCAATCACCACCAAACTATAGATCCAACTAGGGGTGGATGCTATAGAGGTGGGTTTTCAAGATCTTCTCAAAAGCAAGGCTAGATCTAAGTAGATCTAAGAAATACCAAAATTGGGGTTTTAATGAATTAGGGTTTTATGACCAATGAAGATAGAATGGATGAAAGAGGCACATACCTTGTAGATCTTACCTCAATTGCTTGTGGCCACCTTGCAAATTGATAGCATTCTCCTATGTGTATATTCAAGAGTGAGATCCAAGAACTCCAACCAAAACGCCCTTCTCCAAGATAGCCAAATCGTCCTCCTCCTACAAGACAAGATCAAAGAAACAAGTCAAGCAATATGATTATGAAAATGGTAGAAAGATGTAATAGAAAGCATCAACTATGTCACTAAGATACAATAATGATACTCCCTGTCACAAGATCAACCCAAGAGAGACTATGTGGATCCCTCCAACAATAACCCTCAAGAAGTCGCCCTCCTCTCCACCAATTCGACTTTCCTGTAAAAAGATTAGTAGAAGCACCAAAATCCACAATGATACATAGAAGATATAATGTATATTCAATATGCAAGAGAATCCACAATACAAGAGAGATGTGCTCCACAAAGAATTTTTCTATTCCAATATTCCAGAGCTCCAAAGGTGAGCTTTACAATGGGGGGTCTCCTCCTTATATAGGATAATAAAGACCAAAACCCTATACCACTCTACAATACTACATCAAATGAGTGGTTGAGATTAAAAGATCTCATCATACAATCAATGGCTAAGATGACCCATAACAATATATCACATGGATCACTCAAAATAACAATAGCGCCCTCACTAAATGGTACAATAAGAGGGTGACGTCATCCACTAGAGAAAGATAAGCACCCACAATCCACCTCATGGTGACTAGGACATGACATCATAAGCTCATGGTGGGGCTAGGAGGTATTAATCCTTACTAGCTCATCCCCAAGGCACAATAAAATAATAAAATATGTCCAATATAATATAAATGATCAAAACTGTCCTCAGAATCCATGACAGTCAAGCAGTAAATGTCCTCCTGTGATCAATCTGGGCATACCCACATGGTGAAAACTGACTGGAAGATGGTGATGCCACCCTGGAAGACCTCTGTGAAGACCAAATGTCAAAACCTTGCCTCAATTGCCCAAATCGATTTCCTCAGTGACCACTTTATCCATTTTTTTAACTACCTCGGGAACTGTGAAAGTGCCAAAACTGCCTCCTAGGGTGCTAGCGCTGTCCATCTGAGCCCACCAGGCTCTCCGGAAGGAAGGATAAATGGTAATAACAAGTGGCTGGACCACCCCCTCCATCATCAGCGCCCTAGGTGAACTGGCCTCTCGGGGCCCCTGCTGCTCAGGCTGGGAAATCAGCCCCAAATCTGGTCAACAAGTGTAAAACTGCATCAATCACTGTCAGAAGTGCCCGAAACTGAAAGATAAGTGTCTCAATGGATCCAGAAGACCCAAATCCACTAGGAATAAGTACTCATACACCCTGGGTTGCCCTAGTGGGCCTGCTGTAGGGTCCACCATATATGGACAATGTATAATCTGCTGATCTGAAGTAGTAATAAACCTGCTGAACTGGATCCAACATCATCTGCATCATATGTCCATCATATGATATCATCATCAAACATGTGGGCCCATAAATCATCATCAATAATCATCCATACATGGTCCACATCATCACGGATCCCAAGAATATATAATCAAGGATAAATCACATCACAATGCTTCTCTAATCCTTCCCACAGCTAAGCTCAAAGTATAAATTCCATTCAGTGGCATTAATCAAGTTAACATATTCCGTTGTTATATAAAATTACTAGCACAATAGTTCAAATGACAAACTCACCCATTGGACATGGTCAAACTGCTAGTGAAGGATGAAGGCTAGGAGCAAGGTTGGGCCAAGGGTTTGACTTGTCTAACTTAGCTCAACAATACTTTGGACTGGGAGAAGGGGGAAGCTACAAACTCTGTGCTGGACAAAAGAACCCGGGGGATGGCTGTGCCTCACAAATGGATAAATTGTTTAGAGAGTGCTTATTCAACTTAGGCATCATGTCTACATCAAGTTGATCCAGTTTCATTAGGATCATTCAATTTTATTCCATGGCCTTTTTGGCCTACATACCCTTCGGATTTCAGATGTGCTGAAAAGCACAACTAGTTGCAGCTTGCATCCAGGGCATGTTTTTCATATATTTATACAAGGTCAGCAATTGTTTAGATATAGCTTTTAAGAACCATTGCTTTTTGGACCTTTCTTATACTCTTTGAGGAGTATTTTTAGCTTTTCATTGCTCTTGCCCTTTTTTTGTTTGTTTGTTTCCATGGGCGAATTTATTAAGTTTCCACAGGTAGAACATGAGCTTTCAGTTTTAGCCAACAACATCTCAAGTGACTAGGGGGAGTTCGAGCCAATGCCAAACATCGGGACAACCGACCAGAATGATTTAGGCCTACAATCCAACTCACCAAAGGCAAGTTCTGTCACCAACTCAGAGCCGAGACACTGAATAAACAGGGATGCGGTCCAAACACAGAGGTAGAAAAATGGGGAAGTCCTCAGTATCAGAAAGTCAAATGAGACAAGTCAGGGTTCAAAGTCAAACAGGAAGGTCATGTATGAATGGAGACAAGTGAATATGGAGCCTACACTAGCAGACAACTGGTGTCGGGTAAGACCATGTCTATGTAAGGTGAAAAACCAGTAAGTTTTGTTAAATGACCTAAAAGTGCAAGCAATTGTCCATTTTATGATTTACAGTTCATTTTAAATAATTTGCCACATCAGGAATAATATACCAAGCACATGCTGTGATCATGACTAAATCAACAAGATAATAATCCACAGTCAGTGAGAACATATCCACAGATCATATAACATCATAATAATCATCATGCATCATCTGAAACACTGCTGAAATACATCTCTAGGCACTAAACTGAAACTGTAATGGGATAAGTGGTCACATCAGTCATCAAATCTGAACTCTCAAGGCTCATCCTTGACACAAGGTCATATACAAAATCTGAATAATGTACTGCTCTGATCATGAGTGATCCAAAATATATAGCCATGCTCTGGAATAATGTAAGCTCTGGAATGTGCAGGTATCTGCTGTACAAGAATAGTAGCCCTGCTACTATGGTGTGATAACAGGAACATTCCTCAACAACATGGCAAGCATTTCCATCACTAAGGTATGATCCCAAGGTAAGTTTCTCATTCCATTGATCTATCCATTTGTCAAAGTTACTTAAAACCCTCATTTAAAACCAACTAAAATTTTACGAAAAATTCCATTGATCAAATCCCTTGGTCATTTGGCAAATCCTTTCTGGGTATTGTAGATCGGGCACATTGTGAAGTGGGTTCTCAAAAATGTCTTACTCGGGTGACTCCATAGGCCCAAACCCCAAGGCACTGATCTCTCCAAGCCCTCACGACTTTCCTGGGTTGTCCAATTTCCCTGTGATTTGATCTCTGTTTGGTTGCTTGCACACTTTGACATTGTCATATCCCTTCATCAAGCATAGCTCGAAAGCCCTAACTGTCAAATCTACGTTTTGGGACACTTTCCCTGTTTTAAGGGACACGTTTCTCGAGGTAGTTGATTTTGACCATTTTGAACTATAGCTTTCAATCCTGGAATCATACCTAATCATAGAATCAGTGTGTGTTATCTATCCCTATGCCTCCACAGTGGTCCTATTTCCTTAATTCTAGGGTACCATACCTGTCAGCCTACGTACTTCACTTGATTGATTTGATCTGGTGATTGGGTTGATCTCTCTTGTCGAGAGTTGATCTGGGTCTCCCCCTTGCTATCTTGGCTTTGATAGCTAAAGCGAAGAGTGCCTTGGTTGGCGTGACAACCATCCTTTTGGGAACTAAGGCTCTCTTGGTTCACCACTTTAGTTGCTTGTCCCCTCTACCATCCACCTTGGATCCATCTGTAGGGGCAACTACAAGATTGGTGATAACATTTTGGCGTCGTTGCCGGGGAGGTAGAGACTTACCTTCGGTGTTTGCGAGTGTTCGTGCATTAATCCATATCTTATCGCATCCGGTATTTTTCCTTGGTAATTGTATTTTGAATTTCATAATTATCCCAATCACCATTTTAATTTTCACTCATCTCACCTCTCCTACGACATATTTCATTTCGGTGAATTACCTGTGTGGTTCACCTGGCGACTCCACCCCGTGATTCTACTGAGGACCAAACCCAACGTATTAATCTTAAAATCTTAAATCGTGACTCTGCTAGGAGGCGAACCCATGTATATAATCCACTAAGAATCCTAATAATTCATAATGGACTCGAATATTCTTCGAGATCTTAAAGAAAAATTAAAAATTATAACAGAGATTAATGAAAGAAACTTGAAATTTAGGTATGAGGATGATTATCAAAATAATTATGGGCATGAACCTGCTTATCAAGATTCTTATAATACCCATCATTCACCTCATCCATCTAATAATAATTTTTCCCCAAATATCCTGTATGAACCAATTAGAAATTATCAAACCCAGCCAAGGCTTTTGGTAAATGATCCTCGCCCAACTCAAGCAACTAGAACCTTTAGGAAACCCAAGCCATCCCCTTCTAATTTTTCAGAAATATATGGGGCACCTCCTCTTATGCCAAATAGATACTTCAGGGGGTTGCCTCATTTTGATGGAAGTAATAGAACATCTACTAAGAGTCATTTGGATTCCCTCTAAGACCATATGGAATTTCTAGGTGCTGATGGTGAGGATGTCTATATGCGAGCCCTTGGTGCGTCCCTAGAAGGAGATGCCTGTTTATTGTTTGATCATTTGGCCCCAGGATCCATCACTGGGTATGACATGTTCATGGATTTGTTAATAAGTGAATGGGGAGAAAAGATTAATGAACCTATGCAAGAACAGTCAGACAATGAGTGTCTTGATGAAAACCAGCTTGATGAAGATAATCAAGATACTGGTGATGAATTAATTAATGATTGTCCTTATCAAATTGATTTCACTTCTCCTGAGCCAACTGAGTCTCGCGAGAAGGTGATGTATGACAGTGAACAAATTTCAATTCCTCCAGATTATTCCCTTAACATTGACATAAGAGGGGAACTTATGAGAGTCTTGTCATCATTACCTGAAGAAGTCTCAGATGAAGAGGATGATACAAATGATTTCCATCAGGAAGCATCCATGGTTGAGTCTTCCATTAGTGAGTCTTTTGAAAAAAAAATTGAGATCCCTTTTCACAATCCTTGTGTAAATAATGATATTTCTGATCATGATATTGAAGAAGAAGAAAATAGGGGTAACAACCAAATTTCTTTTGAAACGAGTTCATCTGATCATTACGCTTTTAGAGATCAAATTTATAAAAATGATCAAGTGGTTGTTGATTCTCATACATAGCTAGTATTGTTGGGATTATATGTCTTTAAAGGGAAGGTATCTTCTGTAAGATCTGTAACTAATACTTTATAGTTTGCTTATTCATGTTAATAATATTAGGAGGCAAAGAGTAATGTAATTTCTTGTTTGAATTCATTGCATCACTGCTTTCTTTTCATTATTTACACATGCTCTTATCCCCTTGCTAGTTGTTTGCAGCTGTTTACAGGTAGCCTAAGCTGGAGAAGTCCACAAACATGTTAGATCGTGCCTTCATTCAGTAAATACGAACCAAGTCTCGATCATACCGATGCATTAGGGAGCTTGACTCCATTGCCCTTTCTTCAAAATGCTCAACCCCCATGGGTTCACTCTTCTAGATCGTTTTTTTACTCTATCTAGGTTATTGTCCTATTTAAATCTAAATCTTGCTTCAAAGTTCATTTGATTAATAGATCTAAGCAAGTAGCAATCTAAAGAGTCTAATAGCTTCATTTTTATTCAGTTCTAGGTTGCTAGCTAAGTTAAAAAAATTTGCAAATTTTTGTAGCAACGCCAAAGACACTTTTTAAGTGTTTCTTGGCCATTTTAAGACTAATTCAGGTTGTTGGTTTTTTTTGTCTTTTAGCAGGTTTGAACTTTTTAGAGCTCAAAATCTGAGATTCGGAGGTGTTTGTAGCCATCCAGGGATTTGGTTTTACCTCCCTTACATCATCCGAATATTTGTAAACTGTATTGATGCCTAATTAAAGGACCAACAGTGTTTCTTGAGCTTCATTTGTAAATCATAAAAAAATAAAAAGAGCTCAGCAGGCAATTCAAGCGCCTGACCCCAATCCCCCCGGGGTGGATTCGCTTTTTCTCACTTTTTTTTTATTTTTTCAGTTTTGCTTCGTTTTTTTTACTAAGATTAACTTTCTTTAAGTTTGTAGTAATTAAACAACAAACACTTAAGCACACAAACGTCCTCAAGGACCATTTACTTCATCTTTTATGCTTATGTGTTCATTTTACAAACTACAATCTTGTTCTAAAACTGACAACTAAAATTAACCCCTTGCTCTACCGAAGTACTCCATCACTTTGTGGTGCCAGGGAAAGATATTCTTGGGTCATAGCTTAGTTAATCATCCACTCACACATCTTAATAAAACGAACCACACCCCAAGCGCAAAGTATGCTCTTGGCCACTGCAGCTTAGTCGGAACAGCTAGACCAATCAGAAACAGGTGCAAGGTGCTTAGTTTTAATAGGAAAATCCATTAGAACCAAATTCTAAGAACTCGGGAGGTTGCATGGGCGGAAACTACAGAGTCAGCAGGCTACTATTAAGTAGGTCTATCCTCGCCTGGTTGGACACTTGGTAAAGCTGCTAGAGCACTCAGTTGATAAATTTTTAAGATTATTAAATAAGTGGATTAAGGAGTGGGTTAATTCTTGATTTCACTGAGACCACAGAAGCAACCCTCGTAAGCACTCCATTTTCCATTGGCACTGGTCTTTAATATTTCTTTGTTTAAGTTAATTTTTACCAATGTCTTCAATCGTGTTGTATCTTAAAAGCTGTGGGTTTTAATTTCACATTGCGGTGATTTGTGGTTTGTTTTTAAGTTATTTCATCATAACTCCTAGAATAGACTTTTACTTTTGTTATAGATTAAAAGCCTTAGTTTAATTTTCATAGGGACCACCCCCCTTGGCTTCGCTAGGAGTAAGCCTAGACGGAGGAGTCGAGTAATCAGGTGACAACACTTGACTCTCACTTGCCCCCAAGGACGCACCGAGCGGCTTGAAGGTTTCCTGTCGCGTTCCCCCCATGTGTGTATTAAGCGACAACACCTTGCACATCAATAATCTTTTCCAAGTGAGGCAATCAAGAGTGAGATCCAGCTCCTCCAAGTGAAATCGCTATCCCTCCAAGAAGCCAAACACGCCCTTCCCCTACAAAAACGATCTATATGAGAATCAATCTAGCATGAAAATGCCTATAAAGTAAAAAAGATGAAACAAGTAGCATCAAATATGTCACGAAGATACAATAATGATACTCTCGGAGACAAAGAACAATCCAAAGGTAAGATATGGGGTTTCCCCACAATAACGTCCCCTCAAGTCATCCTCCTCTTCCACCACACGGCCTCCCTGCAGAAAGACGTTTGGAGCAACAAAATCCACAATGATAACACAAAGAAAATATTGTATATTCAACTTGCAAGAGCATCCATCAAAACCCAAGAAGCAGATCTGCAAAATAGTATTTTATTCCAGTATTTCCAGAGCCCAAAATGTGCCTTTACAATAGGGTGGTCTCTTCCTTAAATAGGAATGAGAGAGACCAAAACCCTAAACCACTTTATGAATGAGTGGTGGAGATCAAAAGATAAATACAATATAATCAATGGCTATACTGAGCCTGAACAATATAACATGGATCAACTCACTAAGAGGGATGTGCACTCACTAAAGGAGGCCCTAGGGGGGGTCGCACCACATGAAGATGACTAGGACAAGTGAAAAGAAGCACATGGTGGGGCTAGGAGGTGCTATAATCCTTCACTAGCATCACCCCATGGCACAATAACATAAAGCATGACTCAATAACATAAGATATGACTCAATGACATGTTAAAGTGACCATATGACCAAATCGTGGCCCCCTAAATAAGAGAATATTACATCAAATCGCAACCCGGAGAGTGTGGACCCCACTGAATGCTGCAAGCTGATATGGAAGGAGTGGGATACATCACAAATGACCTATGAACAAACCTCATGCCAAAACCTTTCCTCAATAGCCCAAACCGATTTCCTCAATGACCTTTTTATCCCATTTTTATTCCACCTAAAAACCATCAAAATGCCTGTAACTCACTACCTGATGCCCGAGCATAAAATATGACTATACCATCATGTTTGGAGATGGAGTAATATGGTAAGAAGAAGTGGCTGGACCCCCCCATCTCCTTTGTATCACCCTAGGGAAACATGCTAGCTCAATGTAACTGTTGGACAGGCCATTTCTGCGTGGCAAAACTGGACAAAAGTGGAAATCTGACCATATCATCACTGAGAGTGCCTGGAACTGATAACTGAGTGTCTCAATGGACTCAAAAGGTCCAAATCTACTAGAGATGAGTACCCATACACCTTGTGGCAACCTGTAAGATCATCTAAAGCCTTAGCCATACCCGGACAATAATAAAATAAATGGTTTGGAAATAATAATAACCATAAATAATAGATCAACCGTCATCTGAAACCTGTGTCCACTATATGCCGTCATCAAAGGTGCATCATAGAACCATAGATCATCATCATATAACATCATTGGTCCAACTCATCACAAATCCCAAGGTTGACTTGGTCAAACTAGGTTTGACCAGATCAAGACTAATCAAAATATAACCTTGGCTAGAAAAGCCTAGTGCTGCAAGTGCAAATGGTTAAAGCATGCTCTGTTAATCATTCTCATAGCAAGACTTAAAGTATTAAGCATCATTTCACTGGCAGTTAATAAATAATTATATCAAGCATAAGTTTAAATAATCATTTACTTACAAAAGAACCTCAGGAATATACTCAGTTTGTAAACATGATCATTTTGCTAGCAAAGGGTGAGGGTGAAGATTGCAAGGCTAGGATAAGGGGATGACTTCACTGACTCAACACTGTGATACTTTGGATATGGGAAAAAGGAAATACACACTTAAGCATATGTCGGATAATAAAGACACAGGGAATGGCAGTGTCTCACAAATGGAACAAGTTGTTCAGAGGAGTGCTTATTCAACCTTGGCAAATATCTACAATTCACATCCAACCTGAAACAACTTCGTGAGGATCTTTTGTAGAACCGCCATGGCTGGGTGCTCGACTAATCGTAACTTGAGGTTCTAGGGGACACTTAGAATTAGTTTTCCCTTACTCCATCTCACATCACAACCCATAGGCTCTGTGAGGAATTAATCATTACACTTAATTTCATGCCATGCAGTCTTTGGATTTAGCATAGCATATATTTAACCACTTCTTTTTAGGCCTTTATGACCCTTTTGGGGATTTTGCATGTGCTTAGAAGCACAACTAATCAAGCTTTCATCCAGGGTGCTTTTCATTTCAGTTTTCATTTAATTTCATAGCCCTCTTTCATTGTGCTGAGAAGCACGGTTTTTAAAGTATTTCCATGGGCTTTCAAAAGAGATATAACAATAGTTTCCATGATGGTAGTACAATTTGCTTCAGGTTTTAGCCAACACAACTCAAGCACCTAGGGGGACTCTCTACAATTAAGACCAAACATCAAGGCAACCGACTAGAGTGATCAAGGTATCAAATCCAACTCACCTAAGCTCAGGAACCAACACCAGTGGGTACTCCTGGCCTAGAAGGATCAAGGCTTCGATAAGTTTTGTTGCCAACTCAGATCCGAGATACAAACTAATAGGGATGATATCCAACACAAAGGAAAAAGTAGGGAGATCCTCCATATCACAGGCTAAGGTGTAAGTCAGGGTAAAAACCAATCGAGGGAGAGATAATGGATGGATGGGGAAAGTGAAAGTGATGCCTAAGCTAGCAAGCCATAAAGGTGGGAATGATCATGTCCACACTCCTAAGACGGTAAAACCAATGAGTATAAAACAAGAGCTTCTAATATAAGTAACAAGACAATTTAGATAATCAATAATAACCATATTCATCTCATACATATATATTTCCAGATCATGATTACTAGATACTAAGTCAAGTTATCAAAATGACCAAAAGAGCAAGATAAATAAAACCAATGCACACCATATACCTGTTGGGCCATATACCTGTACCTGCTATCTGGAACATCTGTAATCACTGAAAACACTACTAGTGAAACTCTGGGCACTACATTGCTCTGTATGGGATAAAAGATCGCCTTGGTCATCAAATTTGAGGTCATGAGGCTCAGTCTTGGCATAAGGTACATTGTTGTCTTATCTGGGGTTGCTTTGATATGTGAGAGATCATCAAAAGTACTACTCATCATAGGTTGATCTCATCAAAACTGTGTAAAGGCCTGGCTCAAAAATATACAATGAACTGCTCTGCAATCATGGTAGCCCGACTACCATGGATGTGATAACATTTGGCTCCAGCTGGGACAAGTGCTCTAAGGGAGAGAGTGCTTGAGAACCTCAGAAATATCTGGTCCCCAACACTAACTGCTTCAATCCTCTATCCAACACCCAAATGATCTGCTTCGTCTTCAAATGTACATATTATGTTAATCGTCGTAAGTTTTCTAGCAGTGATAAGGTCATAGTGCTTAATCATATATTTTACATACAATCCAGGGGATCTGATGATATATGGGTTGGACCACTCACGGTCGAGCGTTGCATTGATGATCTGTGTTTTCTCAGTACTGGGAGTGGGCAACAGATCATGTTACCTATCAATCAGAGAGAGCTGAGAGATTATATCCCTGACTTGACTTCATTTGGACTCCTATTGCCTGTTTAGAGTAGGTAGGTTTTCGAATAAGCTCACCTAAGCAGTAGGTTCTGAGTGTTTTTCTTTCTCTTGCTGAGTGTCTGCTGAGTTTCTTCTGAGTGCTGAGTTTTTGCCTGAGTCTCCCTCAGTTATTTTGAGTCTAGTTATCTTGCTTTTCCCAAGCTTTTCCCCGCATAAAATAAAAATAAAACAATGAAGCATGTTAGTTCATCTTGATTAGCATTTCTTTTGATGAATTTTATAATCTGTTCTAGATTAGAATTTCATTTCAGTATTTTATTTTATTTTATTCCATACATGTTGCTCGTGGTAATTTGCTTCCATTTGTGTAGGAATAGGTACAATTGAAGATGAAGCAAAACAGTTCGTGTTGGATTGAAGATCAATACAGTTAGTATTGGGGACCAGAGATTCTGCGGTTCTCAAGCACTCTCCCTTAGAGAACTTGTCCTAGTTGGAGCTAGATGTTATCACATCCATTGTAGTCGGGCTACCATGATTACAAAGTAGTATATATTTTTGAGCTTTTCCTTTACTCAGCCTTGTGGGCATTTTATGAAGGCCTGCGAGCATCTTAAAAGGACTGCTGCAGGCATTTCGGATGGCTCACTGCGGGCATATTTGAGGTCTTGTGCGGGCATATTAACAAGCCCTTGCGAGCATAATAAAAGCTCACTGCGGGCATTTTTTCAGAAGTGACCATGAAGAGCAGTGCGGGCATTTTAAGAGGAGATTGCGGGCATCTTGTAATGACCCTTCCGGGCATAATGTCGATAGCCCTTGCGGGCATAATAGTGGGGTCCATACGTGCATTAAACTGGAAACCATGTGGGCATGAAGACCAATGATGTGTCTAAAAGACCAAATATATATTTGTATATATTTGTTGAAGACAACATGAAATAAAAAATATATTTCAACTAAATAAAAATTGACAAGTCGGCCTCTTAATGTCAAGGACAAGTCAAGTATAAATAAAAGATCAATTCGTTGGATTGATGGGTGGAGAGTGTGGAGAATTCGGGAGATAGAGGAGAGCTTTGATCTCGGGGGTCAGGAAGATGAGGACAGTTTTAGTGAAGGAGCAACAGCAATAGGTGGAGCAGTAAAACAATCTCTCTTTCTATCTTTTATTCTAGGTTAAACTGAGGCAGCCTATTGATGGACAGAATGAAGACATGATGGTAGAATGATGAAGACATGATTGATGATATGGGCAGAATGCTGTGATGTGCATATGGACAGTGTAAAGTTTATGAATGGAGATATGGCAGCAGATTGATATGGCATGAATAATGATGACAAAATGAAGATGTGATCTGATTGGTGATATTTGTTGATGGACAGAATGAAGTTATATTGAATAATGAATGCTTGATGATAATGATGAAGTGCTTTGGAAACAAACAAGGGCTTCTGGTTGATGATGTATGTAATCTGCAGACTTAAGAAGAGTCTGAAATATCATTTGTAAATCTATGGTTGTTGGGTGTTAATGCATCCCAATCAGTTGCAGCTGACAGAATTATCTTGTGGTTGGTGCCACTTTGGGTTGTAGCCCATTCTGGAGATTAAAGTCTCCAATTATAAAAAGTTTACAAAGCTTATATCTTGTCTCTTGTAATGTGTTGATGATAATGTGTCTTGCTTAATGAATGACATGTGATATAGTTTATTGATGAATATGATATTGAAGTGAATTTGTAAGATGATATAAGATTTGAGAGAAGAAGTTGAAATTGTTAATAGGTGCAAGCTCACTGATTCACCCCCGCCTCTCTCAGTGAGCCATTGTGTCTAACAATTGGTTTCAGAGCATGCATTCATCATAAGCCTAGCAAGCTTGAAGGGATCCATAGACACAAGTGGAAGGCAGATCATGGATGCTTATTCGGAAAATGGAGTTCCATTGTTTAATGGATCAAATTATGAATCCTGGAGCATCAGAATGAGGGTTTGTATACAAGCACAGGGATATAATATCTGGGAATCCGTTAAAGATGGTTGCACTCCTCCAAAAGGCAGACCAAAGGGAGCAGCAGCTAAGAAGCCACATGAAAGCAATGAAAAGGCACTAAGCTTGATCATGAGGGGCTTATCTCAATCAAAGAAGGAAGGACTAAATATTGGTAAGTACACTTCAGCCAAAGATCTCTGGCTCAAGCTAGAAGAAGAATACCAAAGAAGAAAAGTTCAAGACATAGAAGAGGAAACAAATGTCAAGACCTCTAAAGATAAAAAACAAGAAGAGGAGGCACAAGCTTTGAATAGAAGTAAAGGTAAGGACTCTTTTGATTCTGAATGTGATGATATTGAGATTCTACTTACAGAAAATGAGAAGGAAGACTTATTGAAAGTCAAAGAGGCAATTGCATGTACTCTATTGGATAGGGATGTCAAATCCAATTCAAGGCTTAGAAAGAAGGTTATGGGAGCATTTGAAAAATATCAAAAGGAGACAAAGGGCTTGTTCATGAAATTGAAACTCAAGAACAAAGACTTGTAAGATAAGTTGGAAGATCAAAATGATGAAATATAAAAATTGAAGATTGGATTAACAAAAGAACAAGAAAAGATTGGTGTAGACCCTAAAGATCTTGAGGAGACTAGATGGGTAAATTTTGATCTAAAAATCCAGTTGGAGGAAACTAAAAGAAGAGAAGAAACTATAAAGATGCAACTAGAAGAACAAGAGAAGACTATGAACCTACTCAAGACAAGCTTACAATTAGAGCTAGAAGACAAGAATAATGAATTTGAAACATTGAAGTCTGAATTAGCAAGAGAACAAGAGAAGATTGGTAAAAGCCCTAAAGAGCTTGAAGAAACAAGAAGAAATAGTATTAGCTTGAGGACTCAGCTGGAAGAAGCCAAAAGAATAGAAGATGTTATGAAGTTTCATCTAGAAGAAAAAGAATAGAAAAATCAGAAGCATGAGATGGAAATTGTTGGCCTTAGAAAGAAAATCAAAAAAGCAAATACTCAGGTGAAGTTCAATAACATTTCAACCATTTTGGATGAAATACTGAATTATCAAAGGTCACCTTTTGACAAATCTGGCCTTGGGTATATGAAGGAAGAAGAAAAATCTGAAGGTGACACTTGGTCTCCCAAAACTCCAGAAGCAGGTCCATCATCCTCCAAAGGTAAAGAAAAAGCTGCTCCCCATGCACTTGCACATGACAACAAAGAATTTCGAAAAACAAAAATACTTTAAGAAGTTAGCACTGCACCTCAAAACAAATTCAAAGAAGGAACAACTCCAAGGTGGAACCAAAGTTCTAGGTATGAAGATGGCTTCAATGGTTATTGTTTTTCTTGTACTAAATTTGGTCATAAGGCTGTGGATTGAAGACTCTATCGAAAAAGAAGTCTTGAAAGTCCCAATCACACTATGAGATGTTGGACATGTAACCGTGCTGGTCACATGGCTGCTAGCTGCCACACCATGAGATGCTTCACCTGTGGAGGTGTTGGCCATAAAGCCCAAGTATGTGCAAGTCCAAGAAGACAATTCAGGAAAAGTTTTTTTTACACATCAGCAAGAAAAGTGAATGACTCTTGGAAGAAGAATGACACAGACAGATGTGAAGGCCAAAGGACAAAAAATCACAGCCAAGGATATTCTCAGGTATGGGTAAAGAAAAATCTTTTGTTAAAACTGAATGAGGTTGACCACAGCATGGTTGATGGCTGCCATATGGCAAGCCATACTTGAAGCCTTTTAAAGACTTTATGTGCACCATGAGTTCATTATTGGAGGATGAACTCAAATGGTAAATAATGGCTCTCCAAGCACAGAGATAGGTCCAAGGATCATGGTTAACATATAAAACAAGATATGTTAGTGAAAGGGGGAGGATATCAAAAGTAACTCCATAAAGTTAAGATGTTGAAGTTGCCCTCTTAATAGTCTACTCTGGTTGCATACAGTATGATATTGGTTGAAAACAGATTGACATCATTGTTCTTGAGGTGACCCGATGACAAGAAGAAAGAATAATATATATATATATATATATATATATATATATATATATATATTGGATTATGGCATGGTAATAGGGGGAGCTTGAAAAGCTTAAAAATAACTGCTGGAGCATGCTTGAAGGACTGCAAAAGTTTGAATCTTGAAGAGAATATTCTTCAGCCTAATTTGAAAAAGAGTTGGATGATAATGACAATCTGAGAACATTGAGTGATAGGGGAAGCTCAAAAAACTTGAAACTACTGAAGTATTTTTTTAAAAGAAAATACCATTCAGCCTGATTAGAAAGGGAGCCCGATGACATGATTGATAGGGGGAGTTTGATGAGCAAATAAACTACAGCAGAATGAAGCAGAGAAGAACTACAACATCAAATTCTTGCTACTTCCTTCATCTTCAGACCGTTTGTTTTAAATTGGCAAGACAAAGATCAGTTTGGGCAGCATGCTATGGACAACATTTTCACTTGTCTTGACATTCCATGACTTGACATATAACAGCAGTGACATTTCACAGTATATTGGCAGCACTTTGATAATTTGTGAATGAAACTTGAACTCTGATTTTTGGAATTTCAAAAAGACAAGAGCAACACCTGAGTATTAAATTCTGTGGAAGAACCCGAAGGGAAATTTATTCAAAGGCTACAGTAGTACATCTTATAGGGGGAACATAGTGGTCAGTCAAGCTTTTGATATAAAAAAAGACATTCTTGGGTATTCAAAATGAAGACTTTGTTTGCATTAAAATGATCTAGTAGAGGACAGCATTATTGTCAAAATGAGTAGGAAGTCAAGCTATGATAACAAGAAAATCATCTACAGCAGCATAAGCTCAGGGGGAGCAATTTGGCATGAAAAAAAACAGCAGCAAAAATTTGATCAACAGTATATACAAAAATTTGAAGATGGCAAGTGATGGAAGATCAAACTCAGCAAATGATCTCATGAAGCTTTTAAAGCTACAAATTTTTTTTTGGGCATTGTGAAGCCTTTGATGGCTTAATGATCAGCCCTTTGTCATTAATGTCAAAGGGGAAGAGAAAAATTGAGGTTGCCATCAATGACAAAGGGGGAGATTGATGAATAGGATTGTCATTGATGACAATACATTAATGACAAAGGCTAAAATGTTAAGGTTGAGGACTTGGACAAGGCAAGCAAAGGTGGACAAGGTGATGGACAAAGGACAATGTATGATATGGTTAGGACATAGCATTGGATGACAAAGGCTGAAATGATGACATGAAGAATACACATGTCTGACATGTACAAATGAAAGGTTAAGCATGATGACATGGCAAGGTGACAAGACATGGCATTGGATGGCAAGAAGTCAAGACATGGCACAAGGTGGACAAGACAATGGAGGACATGGCAAAGATCAAGCAATGGACAAGGACATGATGGTCATGATGACAAGTGGCAACATGACATTGGCAAGCATGAAAGATGACATGGAAGACAAAGAAATGGAGACAAAGAATTTATGGAAATGGCAAAATGACATGGCAACAAGCAAGATAACCCATGCGGGCATTTTACTCAGCCTTGCGGGCACTTTATGAAGGCTCGCGGGCATCTTAAAAGGAGTGCTGTGGGCATTTTTATGGCTAACTGCGGGCATATTTAAGGACTTGTGTGGTCATATTAACAAGCCCTTGTGGGCATAACAAAAGCTCACTGCGGGCATTTTTTCAGAAGTGACCATGAAGAGCAGTGCGGGCATTTTAAGAGGAGATTGCGGGCATCTTGTAATGACCCTTGCGGGCATAATGTTGATAGCCCTTGCGGGCATAATAGTGGGGTCCATACGGGCATAAAACTAGAAATAATGTGGGCATGAAGACCAATGATGTGGCTAAAACACCAAATATATATTTATATATATTTGTTGAAGACAACATGAAATAAAAAATATATTTGAACTAAATAAAAATTAACAAGTCGGCCTCTTAATGTCATGGACAAGTCAAGTATAAATAAAAGATCAATTCGTTGGATTGATGGGTGGAGAGTGTGGAGAATTCGGGAGATAGAGGAGAGCTCTGATCTCGGGGGTCAGGAAGATGAGGACAGTTTTGGTGAAGGAGCAACAGCAACAGGTGGAGCAGTAAAACAATCTCTCTTTCTATCTTTTATTCTGGGTTAAACTGAGGCAGCCTATTGATGGACAGAATGAAGACATGATGGTAGAATGATGAAGACATAACTGATGATATGGGCAGAATGTTGTGATGTGCATATGGACAGTGTAAAGTGTATGAACGGAGATATGGCAGCAGATTGATATGACATGAATAATGATGACAGAATGACGATGTGATCTGATTGGTGATATTTGTTGATGGACAGAATGAAGTTATATTGAATAATGAGTGCTTGATGAGAATGATGAAGTGCTTTGGAAACAAACAAGGGCTTCTAGTTGATGGTGTACGTAATTTGCAGACTTAAGAAGAGTCTGAAATATCATTTGTAAATCTATGGTTGTTGGGGTGTTGGTGCATCCCAGTCAGTTGCAGCTGACAGAATTATCTTGTGGTTGGTGCCACTTTGGGTTGTAGCCCATTCTGGAGATTAAAGTTTACAAAGCTTATATCTTGTCTCTTGTAATGTGTTGATGATAATGTGTCTTGCTTAATGAATGACATATGATATAGTTTATTGATGAATATGATATTGAAGTGAATTTGTAATTAATGATATAAGATTTGAGAGAAGAAGTTGAAATTGTTAATAAGTGCAAGCTCACTGATTCACCCCCCCTCTCAGTGAGCCATTGCGTCTAACAAAAGCTTTAGTAGTTGTGCTTCTAAGCACATGCAAAATCCCCAAAAGGGTTATGAAATGAAATGAACTGGAAACTAAAAGCACCATGGATGAAAGATTTAATAGATGTGCTTCTAAGCACATGCAAAATCCCCAAAAGGGTTATGAAATGAAATGAATTGGAAACCAAAAGGGTTATGAAATGAAATGAATTGGAAACTAAAAGCACCCTGGATGAAAGCTTTAGTAGTTGTGCTTCTAAGCACATGCAAAATCCCTAAAAGGGTCATATAGGCCTAAAGAAAGAAGTGGTTAAATATATCATAAATCTAAAGACTGTTCGCCAAGGAAATCAAATGAAATGATATGAGTTGTAGACATTTGCCAAGGTTGAATAAGCATTCCTCTAGACAACTTATTCCATTTGTGAGACACTGCCATTCCCTTTGTGTTTATTATCCAACACATGCTTAAGTGTGTATTCCCTTTCCCTTATCCAAAGTGTCACAGTATTGAGTCAATTAAGTCATCCCCTTGTCTTAGCCTTGCCTTCTTCACCTTCACCCTTTGCTAGCAAATTGATCATGTCTGCAAAATGAGTATATCCTTGAGGTTCTTTTGTAAGTAAATGATTATTTGAACTTATACTTTATGCTATTATCTATTAACTGCCAATGAAATGATGCTTAATACTTTAAGTCTTGCTATTATAATGATTAAATGAGCTTGTCTTAACCATTTGCACTTGCAACAATGGGCTTAATACTTTAAGTTTCATATGATTGGTTGATGCACCTTTTTATGGTTACTATTATTCTCAGATCATTTATTTTATTATAGTCCGAGTATGGCAAAGGCTACAGATGATCTTACAAGTTGCCACAAGGTGTATGGATACTCATCTCTAGTAGATTTGGACCTTCTGAGTCCATTGAGACACTCAGTTATCAGTTTCAGGCACTCCCAGTGATGTTATATGCATATCTCCACTTTTAGCCAGTTTTTCCATGTAGAAATGGCCTCTCCAATAGTGGCTCTGAGCTTGCATGTTTGCCTATGGCACTACAGACGAGAGGGGTGGTCCAGCCACTTGTTATTCCCATATTACCCCCTCTCCAGACATGATGGTACAGTCAGATGTTGTGCCCAAGCATCAGACAGTGAGTTACAGGAATATTGGTGGTTTTCAAGTGGGATTAAAATGGGAATAAAAAGGTCATTGAGGAAATCAATTTGGGCTATTGAGGAAAGGTTTTGGCATGAGGATTGTTCAGAAGTCATATGTGATGTCCGCCACTCCTTCCAGATCAGCTTGCAGCATTTAGTGGGGCCCACACACTCTCCGGGTTGTGTTTTGATGCATTCTTCTGTCAGTTGAGGGGGCCACGATTTGATCATTTAGTCACTTGGACATGTTATTAAGTCATATTTTATATCATTGTGCAACGAGGTGATGCTAGTGAACAGTAATAAAGCCTACTAGACCCACCATGTGCACCTAGTCACTTGTCCTTGTCATCTTATGTGGTACACACTTGTATTTGTCCATTTTATGTGGTGTGCACCCTCCTATGGTTTTTTTTTTAGTGAGTGCGCACCCCCTCATGTGAGTGGATGCATGTTATATTGTACCAGCTCATCTTAGCCATTGATTGTATTGTGTTTATCTTTTGATTTCAACCATTCATTCATAAAGTGGTTAGGGTTTTGGTCTCTCTCCTATTTAAGGAAGAGACCCCCATATTGTAAAGGCACCTTTGGGATCTGGAAATACTGGAATAAAATACTATTTTTGTAGATTTGCTTCTCATGCTTTGATGGATGTTCTTGTACATGATTAAACATCTTTTGCTTTTGACATCCGGGTTACTTACGGGTGATTTCGACAGCTATAGAGAGAGGCCGAATTGAAGTGTTCTAGGGGTGCGAATTGCTTGGAGGGAAGATTGTAGGGGTTTCTCACATCCCCCTTGGGCAAGATGTTTTCATCTTGAAGGGAGTTTCTCAATTGTGCTTTGTATATTGATTTACTCCTTTTGATATGCCATGCTTAGATCTTACTTATCTGTGGATCAAATCTCACATTTTGTAGTTTGTTTGCCAGGTGAAGTAGGACGTTTTTCCTCCTTGAACTTGGACGATCTGCTTGGAATCATTTGGATCTAGCTTGGAATTGTAACTAAATGCAAGGATCATCGATGTATAAGGCATCCGCAAGTATTTGAGGTAAGATCTACAAGGTATGTATCCATTTTCATGTGTTTTACCCAATGGTCACTTCAAACCCTCATATTTCAAAACTCTCATTTTTTTATTTATTTAGATCCGGTGAGATCTAGTGATTGCTTGGGCTTAATAATTAAAACCCACCTCAATAATAATTAATCAACCTTGGATCTAAAATTTGGTGGGCATCTGACTCCATTTACCCCCCGATCTAAGGCACTGGGCCTCTCCAAGGGAGGTCGCACTTGTTCGGTAGGTGTGATTTTGCTAGATCCATCACGTGGGTATTGCTTGTTCCTCATCAACTCTATAGATCCATTGAGTAGCAACCCCTCTAGTGCCATTTCACCTTGATCTCCATATTGTGGGCCCCATTTTGACCATTTTCCATATTTTAAGGGTGGGCCCCACTTGGGTCTTTCTATTTGGCATTAGATTTATCTAGATCTACTAATCTAAACCCATAAGTGGCCTTATCTTTTCTTGGTTGAACATTTGTCTGTTCTATAAGCCTCTTCAACCAAGCCCTAACTCCTTGGGTCCACTTATCCATCCTAGATCTAGATCTATCCACTCTTGGTCTTCTCCTGTTTTACTTTCACATTTCCCTAGGAGGTCTTGAGTAGGTTCGCTAGCCTTCATTAGTTAGCTAGGGTCTACCCCTTGGTCTTGCTTAGGCTAGATATAAAGTGAAGACTGCCTCGGTTAGCGTGACAACCAATTGCATTGGGAACCGTGGCATCTCTTGGGTCACCTCTTTAGTTGGCCAACGCCTCTACGATCCTGGATAGGATCACCTTTAGGGACAACTACAAGTTGTGTGATAACACTACCCTACTCTAACCAGTGCTAAGTAAAATCATAAATCCAGTGCAACCATTCATCAAACAGGTTAATGATTCTTCTTTGATTTTCGTCAACAAAGCAAATCAAGATTGGATTAAAGATTAACAAATTTAAACAATCTTCTTGACTTGTTCAAAAATCGAAAAATGATTAGAATGGTTTAAAATGAAATCATGCCAAGGAAAACGCTACTTGATGCAAACATCGTCCATCAAAGAATCTATAAGATCATAAATATTATGCAAATTAATTTTCGAGATGTCTGGAGGGAAAATATGTGTTGAATGATTCAACTTCCCTGGACTCAAACAACTTTCTTCATTCACTTCTCTCGCATATTCAACTTTGTTTGAATTATGACCATCAACAAAACAAAATGGGAACAATTCATAAATTAACAACTTGATAAGCAAGATTAACCCCAATTGTTGCTTTATAACTGAGAAAAAGTGAAATTGATCTTTATAAAGTTTCTTAATTAAGCAGCAAATGGAATAAGCCGAAGATGTCTGGACAGCAGAATAAAATGTTCCACAGTCAACCACTTGGCAACCCATAGACTCATGACTTAGAAACCCAGAAAAATTATTCAAACATAAACCCAAGCAAAAGGATTCAAAAAGTCAAGATGGGAGGGTGGATTGAAAGCGTATGTTGCCTCCCACATGATCGATGATAATTGACCTTGAAATTTCAATTGAGGGAGAGGCATTCAAGCTAATAACACTCTTGATTCCAGGAAGAATTTCCAAGTTTGAAATAAGGTCAAAGGTTATTATACGAGGACAGAACTTATTGCAATGATCCAATCCCAAATAGTGAACCAAAATATCATGATTGAGGATAGAATCAGATGAGAATGGTAAAGGAACACTTAAGGATTCACCATAAGAAGTTGAACAATGATTAGAGTATCTAATGTGATTACTAACTCATCCTCACCCTGAGATTGTTCTTCCATTGAATTATCATTGAATTCATATGAGCATAAATGATCATTTTTATTGAATTGATCAGGGAGAAAATTAACAAGTTTATTTATAACATCCTGATTATTTGCACAATGATCACATAAAATCATGTCAAAAGGGCCTTGGTTTATGTCCCCATTTTCTTCTTCTTCAATAAGATGACATCAAATTGAACGATCGCTAATGACAAAATGATTAAGCAGTTTCTCTTCAAGAGGATCCTCAATAGATTCACTGATTAAAAGCTCAACCTCAGAAATTTCTTTGGGATCAAGACTAGGGATGCTTAAAAATTGGTTTGAATTTTCGTCATTCCTGCAATGATTAGGGATTTGCTCTTTAAAAAGGTTTTCGATAGACTCAAAAGTGGAAGACTCATCCTCAAAATAATTTGGGCAGTAGGGGTCATCTTCGGATGTTGACAATTCAATCGTTATTTGATTCATATTATTAACTGTTTCAAAAATAGGATCGGAAAGGGGAAGGCTTGGATCTTGGATCTGCTTTGAAGAATATATATCATAATATTTATTTCCCCATTCTTCTAAGAATTTAAGTTCAAACATGTCATATCCGGAAATGCTATTGGTGGTTAAATTCAAGAACCAGAGCTCAGTTGTTTCTTGGAAAGATGAGGCCAATAGTTTCATACATACATCCTCATAAGTTATAGATAATTCGTTAATAACTTCCCTAAAGAGGTTAAGGTGCCTTTTAGCATATACCTCATAACTTCCGTCGAATTTAGGCAACCTTTCACAAGCTTGACAAGGGATCTGATGGAGGGGCTTGACGAGGGATCAACACTCCCTCTCAGCAAGGGGAGTCATTATGTACTACACCAAGCTTGTCCCGCAAGTACTCAAACTATACTTTAGACAGGGGCTTGGTAAGTATATCGGCAATCTACTCATCCGCGGATATGTACTAGAGCTTCACTGCTCCCCTTTGCACCATGTCTCGGATATAATGGTATTTGATCTCTATATGCTTCGAGTTGTCATGAAATACTAGACTGTTTGAAAGCTTCACACAGCTTTGGTTGTCACAGTAGATCCAAGTCATCTCTAGCTCTTGATCGAATAACCCTGCAAGTAACTTTTGAAGCCACACTATTTCGCAACTGGTAGCACTAGCTGCTATGTACTCTGCCTCTACAGTAGTGAATGCAATGGATGTTTGTTTCCTGCTGAACCATGAGATCATGGTTGATCAAAAGCAGAAGCAACATCCTAATGTGTTTTTCATGTCCATTGCACTTCCTGCCCAATCAGAGTCTGCATACCCTTGCAATTTCACTTCATCGTCCGAGACATATCTGAGTCCATATCCAACTGTACCCTTTAGGTATCTCAACACATGCTTTGCTACAATCAAATGTACATGTTTGGGCTCAACCATGTACTACTCATGGTGTTCAGTGCAAAGCATATATCTGATCTGGTGTTAACCAGATACATCGACGATTCGATCATTTGTCTGTACATCGTGGGATCCACCAACTCTGAAGAAGAGTCACTCAACAACTTCAGATTCGTCACCATTGGTGTGGTCATGGACTTACAGTCCATCATCCTGAATCTCTACTGTGTATTTATCTCGACTAAGGAAAATCTCATCTGATCTCTGTCACACTTCTAATCCCAAGAAGTAATGCATCATTCCTAGATCCTTCATTTCAAATTCTACTACAAACTCCCTCTCGCACTCATCTATGAGCTTCTCGTCCCCTATAATAAACAGGTCATCTACATACAGTAGTAATATCACTGGTTGGCCATCCACAACCTTGTAGTAAAGGTTGGGATCTGCTTCAATTTTGCTAAAACCCAAGCTCATAAGAAATCTGTCTATCTTGGCATACCATGCCTTGGGTGCCTGCTTAAGCCCATACAAAGCTTTCTTCAATTTACAAACATGTGATCTCTATCATGAGTCTCAAATCCTAGAGGTGGCTCGATGTACACTTCTTCTTCAATTACACCATTCAAGAAGGTGGACTTGACATCCATTTGGTGTAATTTCCATCCCACCATGGAAGCTATGGAGATAATAGCTTTAATAGAAGTGTGTCTGGTCAATGGAGCAAACGTCTCGTCATAATCTACTCCCTCTTTCTGAAAGAATCCTTCAGCCACAAATCTTGCTTTGTACTTCTATATGCTTTTGTTTGCACCATGTTTGATCTTGTAGATCCATTTGGAGGTCACCACTGACTTCCCTTCAGGTTTTGGAACGACTTCCCACACATCATTCTTTATGAGGGATTGATATTCCTCCATCATGGCTTCCTTCCATACTTGTTGATCTACAGCTTCTTCCTAACTAGAAGGTTTGCATCAATGATGTCACTCATCAGTGCCATGTAGCTGGAATACTGGCAGGGTCTTTTGCTTTCTCTGAAAGACCTACTGGGAGCACCATACTTCTCTGCATCCTGGATCGTGCTCCAAAACCACGTTGGTCTCTTCTTACTGTCATCTCTCTAGTTTGATCTACCAATGCTTCTAGCTCTACTATCTCATCATGATCTTCTAGAATATGTCCTGTCGGAATATAGTCTTATGAATTTGTTTTCTTCGGAGCTTCAGGCTCCTCAACGCTCACAATCCTTATCCATGTGAGACTTACTAGTTTCGTTGAAGGTTGTATCTTCGTCAAATGTCACATCCTTGCTGATCTCGATCTGTTTCTGTCCTGGAATGCAAATTCTATACGCCTTTTAAGTCTCACTGTAACCAACAAAGATGCCCTTTCTTCCTGAGGGGTCTAACTTTGTCCTCTTATCCTTGGGAACATGTATATATACTGGACAACCAAATATCCTCAATGGCTAACTTCTGGCACCCTTCTGGTAAATGCTTCTTCTGGTGTCTTGTTTCCCAATATTTGATGAGAACTCCTATTCTGCACATACAAAGTTGTCCTAGTTGCCTCTACCCATAGATGCATGGGTAAATCTTGGTCATGAATCAATGCCTTTGTTGCTTCCATGATGGTTCAATTCTTTCTTTCCGTGACTCCATTCTACTAAGATTATAGGGAGTAGTCAGCTCCCTCTTAATCCCTGCTTCCTTGCAAAAATCATTGAAGTCATTTGAGGTGAATTCTCCTCCATTATCTAACCTCAAAACTTTGAATTCCTTGAATTTACTAAAGACTTCATCTTCTATTTTCAAGAAATATATCCATGTTTTTCGTGAGAAATCATTAATAAAAGTTACATAGTACAAATACTTACTGAGGGAGGGTATTGACATCTGTTTGCATACATCTAAATATACTATGTCCAAGATTCCTTCTGCTCTACTGTCATTGCTTGAAAACATTACTTTAACATTCCTGCCAAGTGCACATCCTCTACACACGCCTTCAAGTTCCACTTGGATGTCTAGTAGTCCAGTAACCATCTTCCTAACAATTGGTAGAGCTCTGTAGTGAAAATGAGCGAATCTTCTATGCCATAACTCACTTGAGCTAACATTGTCATGCACCAAGGCTTGAGTTGGGTGTCCCTTCAATTTGTATAAGCCTCACTCTCGAACACCGATCGTAGTAGCTGAATTAATACTTGAATCTTTTGACCTTATAAGAACTTGGCCATCTATAAATGCTACTATGAGTCCTTGATCTTCTAAAGATGATATACAGAAGATTCTTCTTTAAACCTGGTACAAATAGTACATCTTTCATCTTCATGTCTTTTCCTGATTCCAGTGGATAAGAAGCTTCTCCTACTCTTTTTATTGCATACTTGGAGTTGTCCCCAAGTTCCCCTTGATAGGATGAATCCCTTTGAAGCAATTTTGTGAGTGAATCTTTGTAACTAGTCATGTGCTTAGATGCACCACTATCTACTTCAATGAGTAAGAGTACCTATTAATGTTGAGATAAGTACAAGTTCATCATCTAATGCTTCCCTTGACTTCTTGTATGAAGTATGTGTTATCACCAATCTTGTAGTTGCACCTACAGATGGATCCAAGGTGGATGGTAGAGGGGACAGGAAACTAAAGTGGTGAACCAAGAGAGCCTTAGTTCCCAAAAGGATGGTTGTCACGCCAACCAATCCAATCTTCGCTCTAGCTATCAAGGCCAAGATAGAAAGGGGGAGACCCAGATCTACTCCCGATAGAAGAGATCAACGGTGATCATATCAATCAAATGAAGTACGTAGGGTGACAGGTATGGAACCCTAGAATTGAGGAGTTAGGACAACTATGGAGGCTTAGGAAAGGTGTGATATGATAAGGAAAGATAACACACAATGATTCTATAATTATGTATGATTCCAGGATTCAAAGCTAGTTCAAAATGGTCAAAATCAACTACCTTGGGAAACGTGACCCTTAAAACAGGGAAAGTGTCCCAAATCGTAGATCTGACAGTTAGGGCTTTCTAGCTATGCTTGATGAAGGGATATGACAATATCTAAGTGTGCAAGCAGCCAAATAGAGATCAACACACAGAGAAATCTGACAACCTAGGAAAGTCGTGAGGGCTTGGAGAGATCAGTGTCTTGGAATTTGGGCCATATGGAGTCGGATGTCCACCAAAATGTAGATCGAGGTTGTCAAGGTGCAAAGCAAGGTGGGTTTTGAAGATCAAGGGCATCCAATGGCTAGATCTCAGTAGATCTGAGATTGAAAGTACATCACCCAATGACCCAAGTGGGGCACAACCCTCAAAATGAAGAATGGGGCCCACAAGGCAAAAATCAAAGAAGTGAGGTACTAGGGGTAGGTTATCAAGTGAGAGGAGTACAAATCAAGCGGGATCTCACCTACCCAGGTCTTGGAACCTAGCAAATGCCCTCTCTCAAGGAATGCGACTTCCCTTGGAGACACTAATGTGCCTTGGGAAAAGGGTCAAATGGAGGCCAATCCACACCAAACTATAGATCTGGATCGTCGTGGATGCTATAGAGGTGGGTTTTCAATATTTTACCCAAAAGCTTGCTAGATCCAAGTAGATCTTAAAAAAAGAAAAATGAGGGTTTTAATCAATGAGGGTTTTAATGACTTAGACAAATGGATAGATCATGGAATGATAAATTTACCTTGAGATCATACCTAAGTGATGGATGAGGTTGCCATGTTGTTTGAGGAATGTTCCCGCAGAGATCAAATGGAAGATCTTTGATTTTTCTTGCTTTGAAATGATGCCCTAACCCACACGTGCGCCCTCCTCTACCTGTCAAACCAAGGAAATCGATTCAATCGGAATGATCAAGCATGGGGGGAATACAAGCAAATAGCAAATGATAACATGAAGTAGAAGGCACTAAGGCAGTAATACTCCCTGTTACCGACGAAGAAACCCAACGAAGAAGCAGGGAGAGTCTTCCCCTATCAATGCGTCCTCCTTGAACCAATTCGGCCTCCATTTGTAGATGAAAAATACATGGAACAAAAGATAGCAAGATAATCTCCAATAACCCAGTGCAAAGGAAGAACAAACAGTCGAACTCCAAAAGCATTCACCACCACAAGACAAGTAGATGCAATAGTATTTTTCGATTCCAATAATCTAGAGCCAAAAGTCCCCATTACAATGAGGAGCTCTCTCCTTTAAATAAAATGGAGAGACACCAAAACCCTAACCACCTTTTCAATGGATGGCTAAGATTAAAAGATCAAAGTGATCTAATCAATGGTTGAGATGATATCAACATAAAAGTACATGGATCAATAATAAAATAATACATCAATGGACCAAATCGCCCTAGGAGAGGGGGTCCCACCAAATCTCAATGATAAAATATAAGATCTAGCTCATGCTGGGTCCAAGGGGTAATTTCTAACACCCTTGGTCAATCCCCATGGCACAATATCAATAAAATAATGCTCTAAGCACCAAATCGTGCCTCTCTAGAAAAGTCGTGAGCCTTAGGAGGCTCCAGAAATCCAATAAAAATGCCGGAATGATGAGTGTAGGCCCCACTGAAAGCTGAAACTGTTGGAGAAGGTGTGGAAGACATCCCACTCATCATCAAACATCATCCCATGCCAAACACTTGCCTCAGTAGCCCAAATCAAATCCCTCAATAGCCATTTTCACCATTTTTAATCTGCCTTGGGAAGTGTGAAACTGCCCAAACTGCCTCGTGGAGTGCCTGCGTTGTCAAGGTGAGCCCGCTAGGCTCTCTAGGAGGGGGGTAATATGGTAATAACAAGTGGCTGGACCACCCCCTCCATGCATAGCGCCCTAGGTGAACCAATCAACTCTCATCCCTGCTTTAACAAGCCAAAACTGCACTAGGATAGCCAACTGAGGCTAAAAATCACTGTAACTGCCCGGAACTGAAAACAGACTGTTTCATTGGACTCAGAGAGCCCAGATCCATCTAAGTTGTGTACTCATACACCATATAGATCTCTGCATGATCATATAAAATATCCAACATACCCGACAAACCAAATAATATAATCTGTAAAGTGTTGAAAAGCACAAATCATCATCATGAGCCTGAAACCACTGCATAGAACCACCTGGTGACCTGTACTAGACCATATATCATATCATTGCATCATCTGAGGTCTGCTGCCTCATGTCCTGTGCTTGACTTTGGTCAAACTATGTTTGACTTCAATAATATAACTCACACTATCATCAAAACTGTTGCAAGTGACAAAGGTTAATGCATGCTCTACAATTCATTCAAGTAACAATTATAACAAGAAGTAATCATTTACTGGCGATCTAAAACCAAATATAAAGGGTTTTCAATATTTACTTATGAGTCAGACTAGACTTTCAAGACCATACTCACTTCATAGTTATGACCAATTTGCTAGTGAAGGGTAAGGGCTAAAAATTAAAAGGCTAGGCTAAGGGATGACTACTGACTTCACATTGTGACACTTTGGAAATGGAAAGGGAACACACTCTAACATATGTTGGACAAATAGTAACACAGGGGATAGTAGTGTCTCACAGATGGGTAAGTTGTTCAAAGTGTGCTTATTCAACTTAGGCTTCATGTCCACTTTTATAAAAGATGATCCAAGTTCATTAGGATCCATTGATTTCACTTCATGGCCTTTTTGGCCTACATAACCCTTCGGATCTCAGGGGTGCTAAGAAGCACAACTAATTGCAGCTTGCATCCAGTGCATGTTTATACATATACATATAAGGTCAGCAATCGTTTAGATATAGAGTTTAAGAACCATTGCTTTTTGGACCTTTCTTATACTCTTCAAGGAGTATTTATTAGCGTTTCATTGCTCTTGCCCTTTACTCGTGTGTTGATAAACAAATTCTAGAGTTTACAGTTTCCTGGGCGAATTCACATAAGTTTCCACAAGTAGTACATGAGCTTTCAGTTTTAGCCAACACATCTTAAGTGACTAGGGGGACTTTGTACCAGTGCCAAAGATCCGGACAACCGACCAGAATGATTTAGGACTATAATCCAACTTACCAAAGGTAAGTTCTGTCACCAACTCAGAGCCAAGACACAAGAAACAAGGAAGCTTATCCAACACAGAGGCTAAAGTGGGGGGAAGGTCCTCCATGCCACCGGTCAAGTAGTAAATCAGGGTAATAAACAACTAGGAAGGTAATGGATGGATGAAGACAGTGAATAATGAGACCAACACTAGCAAGCCAAAGTATGGTGGGAATGATCACCTCTATTCTCCCTAGGGAGGATAAAACCAATGAGTATGGATAGTGAACTTCTAAGTCTGAGTGGGGACAATATAATATATATGAGATACAACCAGCTCCACATACTTATATGATCGCCAAATCATGATACTAAATGCTAAGACATGCTACAAGAATGAATATAAAAGCAATATAACAATAACACCAGAATATACTTGCTGAGTCATATACCTGAATGCACATAATCTAAACCAACATCTGTCCTCTGAAACTACTGTTGTAACTCTGGGCAATACTGGTTGCTCTGTATAAATGGCTAAATGGCTACATCGGTCATCTCTCTGAGTGTCCCGAAACTCAGTCATGGCATGGGAACAAAACTGTTGTCCATATAATAATCATGATTCATAGTAGATGCTCATCTCAACATCTCAATGTAAGGGAATTGGCTGAAAAGTGTACTGGAATGAGAAAAAGAATGTATGGTAGCCCGTCTACTATATATGTGATAACAGTAGGCTCAACATCATCCACCATATGAGCATGATGCTTCCTTTTTTCCTTTTTGTTCTCTTGAGTGCAATTTCTTGCATAGTGACCCAACTTGTTACAATTGTAACACCTGATCTTGGACATATCCTTCTTATTTTCTGATATTGATCTTCTATCAGTATTCTTGGTAAACTTTCTATCTTTTCCTCTTCTTGCATGAGCTGCAAGTGATTGATTTTCTTCGTCATTCGTCTTCTGCATCTTGTAGATCAACCTTGCCTCTTCTTGAGTACAATCTGTCCATAGCTTGTCAAACTTGGGTAGCATTTTCCTTGTACAGATACCTTGAACAAACACATCACAAGAAGAGGGAAAACCATTCAATGTTGTCAACACGAGCTCTTTCTCTTCTATAGTTTCTCCAACAGCTGCTAGTTGATCCTTGATCTGAGAAACCCTTGGAATGTAGGAGGACATTGTCTCTAACTTGTTCATCATCACATTCCTTAACCGATGTCTTAACAATAACTTTCTTCTAGTATTCTTGCTTTCATATAATCTTGTCAAGGCTTCAAGTATTTCCTTAGGATTCTTCAATTCTAACACATGAGGGATCAAGTGGTCCTTGATTGAATCAAATAGAATTCTTTTTGCTTTGATCATATTCTTCTTGTACTTTAGTTTAGCCTCCCCCTCTTCTGGTTTTGTGGTATCTTCTTTGACTTAATCTAAGAGATCATTCTCTTCTAGAATGAAAAGTATCCTATGCTTCCAAGATCTGAAATTATCTACTCCATACAATCTATCCTCAACCCTTAGATTGGTTGTCATTTTGTCAACACTGAGATTTGAACTAGAAACCCTAGCAGAGGGTAGGTCAAAAATGAAGTTTGCCAAAACTGAGATCTGACTCCACGGATAGACGCGCTCTTCTAGGGCGAGTTCAAAGATGCTAAGACCGAACCTAATATATGGATAGAAGGGCTTAAAACTAGAATCCCTAGTTCTTGACCCCCAGCAGAAAATTAGGTCAAAATTGAAAATTTCATCAAACTGAAAACTGCTTTCATAGAAAAGTGCGTCTTACTAGGGTGAGTTCCAAGATACTGTTTTGAAGTCCAATCTATGGATAAATATGCCCAAACTTGAAAACCCTAGTTTCCGACAATTTACTGGTAATGGCTGAATTTTCTTAGCAGTTAGATGTTTTTAACACTTTATAACTTATCTATCCCATAAACATAAACTGCATGCATATAAAGGATCACCAAAAGAAACACATTCATAGTAGACACAATGTTTACCCTAGGAAAACCCTCTCACAGGAAAAACCCAACTTCTCTAGATAAGATTCTTCAACAAGATACAATGTCAAATCTAGTGCTCGACAGTAGTTACCCAAACAGAATAATGATATCAAGAAAGATACAGAATAACCTCTAAGTAGCTGAGCCCTTCTGAGAACGAAGATGAGAGAGAAAGATTGTAAACCCCAAAAGATGTCTTCACAATGCTTCTTGAACCCTTGACTATGCCTCCTTGGATCTACATGCTTCTTTGCTTGCTTGAGCGAATTGGTGTGTCACAAATGAGGCAACTTCACTTCTATTTTCACTGGAAAAATCACTTTTCCTTACTAGGCCGACTTGACCTATTTGACTAGGTCATTTCCTCTTTCACTGGGTCGACTTGTTCTTGGGCTCGTTATTATTCTTTCTTGTGGAGCCGACATAAGAATATCTTCTGATGCTACTAGAAACATCAACACCAAGGCCCATAGTGAAGAGCTCCTTCAAGACAAAGAAAATGGAGAGATCTTACCAAGAGAAAGAGCAAGAGTTCTTAGGTCCGCCTTAGCCACGAGTTATTACAACTATTCTTTGGATCAATCTTTCAGGATAGTAAACCCTAGAAATTCCACCATTCCACCATCCATCACAAGAAAAAACTTGTCTAAATGAGAGGTGTGCCTCACTCAAATGCTCCAATACACCATGAGAAAAAGAAATAAGTACATATTTGAACCCTTGTCTTGTTTACAAATTAGTGCTAAGAGCCTTTATTTATATGAGGCTTCCTAGTCTTATCTAACTTTAGAGCCTACCTTACAAAAAATTAACTAAACCACAAAGGCTTAAAAATAATGATAAAATAGTGCAATTGGCTTCATCCGAATGAAGTGATGAGTCGGGGGAGGACATCATGCCCCAACTAACCCCAACAATGTGATGAGCCGAGGAAGGACGTCATGCCTAATTATTAATTCCTAACACAATTGTTGCATTATCTTGTGGAACAATGATAAGTCTTTTCCTTGCTTCTAGTTTATTTTCATATATATTTGAAGCAATTTTCCTTTGAATCTAGCAATACTACAAGTTTATTGTCTTAAGTGGACCCATTGGTTAATCTTGAACATCTATTATTATTGTTATATGTTACATAATGTTTAAGCTTTTACTAAGTGTATAATCTAACATTGCCTTTATTTTCACTTTTTTTAGTTAGTCTACATAACCCTAATTGTTAGATACTTTATCTAAACTTTAATAAATAAGTGATCAATTAATTTGGGCTACCCCCTAGGATTTGGATTTTGAGTTAGGCCTAAAGTGATAGGTTGAGTGTTGAGGTGATAGTGACATCCAACCTTGGTTGCCACCTAGGTTGTGCTAGTGGGTCGGGAGTGGGACTTTTCCCATTTAAGGACAGGTTGGACGATAACAAGATAAATGTTATGTGAAGTGACCTTGAACTCAAAATAATCGAGTCACTTTTCTAGTTCCTTGTTTCTCCATCTCAAAGGCCAGGTAAGGATATTATTCCTACATAGCAAGCTACACAAGGTTCTCTCCCAAGCATTTACCCCCTGATTGGATTAATGAGTTCCACTAAATGTTGGCATTGGCAACTAAAGAACCTTGTGTTGTTCTATTAATTTCCTCTGAGGATGTTTGAAGTTTATGCCCAATGAAAAGTTTACTATTTTATGATGCTTTAATGAGATATTTCAATGAAAAGCGAAATATGTATGAACTTGGCCATTCTTGGTTCCATCTTTTGTTTTGCTTTGATCTTGTTGCCTCCTAAAACACACTTGACCACAGATAAGTCTCCCAACCGCTATGTGTGGTTTTTAGGGCAACTATGAGTGTAGAACCCACTATCACCTCGATTCCTAACTCCTCCGTTTAGACCTCAACTCCAAAAGGTCAACGGGGGTTGTCCCTACTTAGTAAGTTTCTCTAAAGAATTTCTTTAGCAATTGCAAATTATTAATGTTCAATGAAAAGCATTCATGCAAAGATGCAATAATTTTGATGACAAGCAAACCTTCTTTGAAAATAAAACATATACAATTGCAAAAGAGAAATAACAAATCATCTACCAAAGCAGTGCCTACTTTACTTGGGTCATGGAGTCACAGATACAATAGAAGTAAGATCACCAAAGACAATCAAATTGCATTAAACCATTCACTTATCACAATGATCAAAATAACACATTTAACACATGAGAAATATTTGTAGTAAATGAACAATTAACAAATGAAAGGTGCTTGTAACGAGATTGAACCGAATTCAAATGCTTCGAAAGTAAAGAACTAAAAATGAAATAATAATTGCAATGTTTTGCCAATGGTCCTGTATATTTTAAATTTTTTAGGTCTCTCTTTAGCTTAGAGGATTTAAGGTTTGTGCAAGACAATTAAAGCTATCCTATGTGTCTACCGCAAAAACTTATCTCTTTTGATTTGAGAGAGATTGTTGGGTGCTCAACAAGAGAACACAAGGTTCCTAACTAGCTCCAAAACCAACCCTAAAGCTTGTTGGATGCTCAACAGGGAGGCACTAAGTGCCACGAGGCTCCCAGCAGCCTCTACCCCTCTAGCTCCATGGGTCAAACTTAATTTTCTCAATGTCTTATCAAGATAAGTTTATGAGTGCCTATTATTCTAGCCAACACTAATCTTTACCCTTTCTTGTCACCCAGGATCGGACGAACCGACAAGGGGAGTAAATACGGGGCAAAGATTGGAGCACGATTTATTCAACTTTTTTAAAAAATAAATCAATAATTACATACAATGCAAGCCGGCACGATATTGCGAGGGTGGCAAAGCCAACTCACTTGCAAGGTGTGGGCAACAAATTAAATCAAAAATAACTTTAAACTTGAACAAATTACTAGCCAGCATGATTTTGCATGGATGGGCAGAGCCACTTCACATGGAAGGTGTGGGCAAACAATACTACTAAATGCAAATAAGAAATAAACTAATTCCTAGCCCTTTCTCTTTTGCTTACAAGGGTGGGAAAAACCCAACTACCTTTGTAAGCAATGGATGGCAAAATAAAAGAATTGCAAATTAATTATTAGCCTAGCCACACAACTCTCTTCCTAATGAAGAGAAAGGGCAAGCAATATAACAAAATGAAAATAGCATATACAACTAACACTAGCCTCTCTACACTTGCAATGCAAAGGTGGACAAGCCCAACTTCTTTTGCATAAAAGGGATGGCTGGAAAATAAGAAGAGCTTTTACTAGAAACAAAGGAATAAGGAACCAAGCCCAGGAGTCTCTCTTGGGCTTGTTACAACAAGAAAAATTTCAGCCTTTGAAATAAAAGAGATAATGGGGGTCAAGAACAAGAAATTTGCCCATTTCTGGGCAAGAAACTTGAAGTGACCACTCTTGGATAATCTTTGAGCTTATTTGTGTACAAATTTTGGCATTACCTCCCCCTGTAACATAAAAAACCTGCAAAAAATAGCAAGCCAATCTTTTCCAAATATGATAAAAATGAGTATGGAATCACTTTGAAAATTTTAACATATAAATTTCAGCAATTTGTAAATAATAAAATAAAATGTAGCATATAAAAAAGCTGGAAATGATGAGTTTTGAGAGCGAAATAAGTAAAAATCTACAATAAGAAATAATTAGTTAGAAGAAGCCAAGTTCCTCAATAGTTGTTTGAACAATGGAGTATCTCACCCGGGAATCCCACTCTCCAAGCTTAAGTAACCTGTAACAAAACTAGTTTCAAATGCACAAGAGGTGGGAGATCAAGCAAAGAAATGAGAAATCATTTATTCAAACTAGAAGTCCACGAAATTCTCAAATGCTAAGAAGATAACCCACATAACATGTAACAACAATATTACAATATGCAAAACAATTTGCTTGAGATCCACAAATGCAAGCAAGAAACTACAATGCTACAATGTTACCTCACATAAAACCAAGAAACAAATTTCCTCCAAATATTTCTCTTCATTCACATCAAAAGCTAGAAATTACAATGGCTCACTTCTTTGGACAAGAATGGAAGCAAGAGAGCAAGAGAGAGTGCAAGAATGCAAGAGCATGAGAGATTGTAACCCAAATGAGGAGGAGGAGCCTCCTTATAAAGGAAAAGTGAGGGAGAGACCTGTTATCACACCATAGTAGCTGGGCTACTATTCTTGCCGAGCAGATATCTGCACTATTCGGAGCTTTGCTTTTACAGAGATCAACTACGATGAGCAGATTCATTTATGATAACTTACACATCAGAGCAGTTTATATCAGACATTGTGTGGACCTTGTGCCAAGGCTGATCCTTGAGAGCTTAGATTTGATGACCGATGTGACCTTTTGTTCCATACAGTTTCAGTTTAGTGCCTAGAGTTCTAGTTGTATTATTGCAGCAGTGTTTCAATGGTTCTAGATGATGGTTATTTATGATATGCAGTGATATGACCATTAGACTTGTGATTGTTTCAGTGTCACCTTTGGGCTCTGGAAAACTTGGAATTAAATACAATTTTTGGGAGATCTTCTTCTTGGCTTTGATTGGGTTGCTCTTCTTTTAGACATCCTTGCTTGTAACAGGTGATTTCGACATCAACTACGGGAGGCCGAATTGATTGAAGCAAGGAGTGTGATTTGCCTTGAAGGGAAGATTGTAGGGGTTGCCCACATCCCCCTTGGGCAAAACATCTTCCTCTTGAGGGAGTTTTCCCATTGATTGCTTCTTTGATATGACATGCTTAGATCTCATTGATGTGTGGATCAAATCTAACATCTTGTAGTTTGATTTACAAGTTGAATGGGGCATCTCTCCTCCTAGGGCTTGGACGATTATACTTGAATTCACTTGGAGCTAGCTTGGAATTGTAGCTAAAGGCACGAATCATCTATGTGCAAAGTAGCCGCAAGGTTTTGAGGTAAGATCTACAAGGTATGTATCCATTTCGCTTGCTCTCCATCCTATTGGTCACATAAACTGTTAAAATTGAAAACCCTCATTTTCTATTTTTTTTAGATCCACTTAGATCTAGCATGCTTTTGAGGATAACATTTAGAACCCACCTCTATAGTATCCACGACAATTCGGATCTATAGTTTGGTGGTGTTTGGCTTTCATTTGACACATTTTACAAGGCATATTAGCCTCTCCAAGGGAAGTCGCACTTCTTGAGGAGGGCTAGTTGGGCTAGTTCCTAAACGTGGGTAGGAAAGATTCTTATTTCATTGAATAGATCAACCTTTGAAACCTACCCCTAGTGCTTCACTTTGTTGATTTTCACCTTGTGGGACCCATTCCTCATTTTGAGGGTTGTGCCCCACTTGGGTCACTTAGTGATGCATTAGATCTATGGAGATCTAACCATGGCATGTACTTGATCTTGAAAACCCACCTTGATTTTCATCTTGAATATCCCGATCTATAATTTGGTGGACATGCGACTCCATTTGGCCCTTGATCTAAGGCACTAGTCATCCTTGGGGTAATTCGCACTCCTCGGGTAGGTAGCCATTTGCTAGATCCCATTTGTTGGTATTGCTATTTCCTTCTCAAATCCATAGATCCATGCTATAGCATACCCCTAGTACCATTTTATTTCAACTTTGACCTTGTGGGCCCAACTTGGACCATTTTCCACTTTTTAAGGAGTGGGTCCACTTGGCTAATTTTCATGGTACTAGATCTACTAATTCAACTTCGTAAGTGGCCTTAATCTATCATTGGTTGAACCATTTGTCACTTCATAAGCCTCTTCAACCATATCCTAACTCTTTGGGTCCACTTACTCATCCTAGATCTTGATCTTGTATCATCTTAGTCTCCTACTCTTTCATCATCACATTTCCCTTGGAGACCTTGATTGCATTCGCTAGCCTTCATTGGCTAAGCTAGGGTCTCCCCCTTGGTATTGCTTAGGCTTGATCTAAAGTGAAGAGTGTCTTGGTTATCGTGACACCCAGCTTGCATTGGGAACCATGGTATCTCTTGGGTCACCTCTTTAGTTGTCCAACACCTCTACCATCCCGAATGGGATACCTTTAGGGACAACTACAAGTTGTGTGATAACAAGACCCCTTGTGCATCCTTTCCATTTGTCACTTGAGAGAGGGAGGGGCCCATGAAGGGGGGCGCATTTCTCTCTTAGCTCCTTCACTCTTGGTCAAAAAAACAAATCTTGAGGGGTGGGAAATCCCCCTACAATGTTTTAATCCTGCCAAAAGGGGGGGTCCACTAAGGTGGGACCCCATATATTGGCTTAAATCCAAACTTCTCCAATATCATGAAGAGGGAGAGTGCACTTCCTTGGGAGACCACTCCAAATATGTGATACACTTGCATGGGGGGGCCCTCTTTGCCTTCAACTTTAACTTAGGCACATATTATGACACTAGGAAACATTCTTTCCACTCCCCAAGTGACTATAGTCACTTTTCAAAAATTTGTCATTTTAATTAATGGCCAATTTCCCTGATTTCCTTGATTGACTTAGGGTAATCCATCAAAATCCTATCAAAACTCAACGGAATGACTTCAAACTTGGTCCAAGGCTGTAGGGGGGTCCCATGCCATTTCTCTTGAGTACCCATACCCCTATACAACATCATAAAGAATCACTTATCCCTCTTTTACATTACAACTTTTTATGCTCAGAGACAATTTTTAATAAACCAAAAATTAAAAAATCTTAAGTAAAACTTAATGAAATTCCACAAGACTTTGGATAATGTCTAACATGGTAATATAGAACATTCCTAGTCCCCAAATACCCCACGGACTCGGTCATTAGAACGCCTTTCACCAATTTGGAGGAATTTTTGAGTGAAAAACTCAGATAATTAAAATCACTAAAAAGAAATTTTAATTATCCAAGGGAAAAAACACTCGATGAAAGGACTTCCCTAATGATAAAGTCCTAGGCGACTAATATTTACAAAAATTGACCCTCATGTTGACATATCATTACAAAATCCCCCGCAAGGGTGCGGAACTTTCTTGGAGAAAATATAAGAAGAAGAGATGCTTCGCTTGAAAAACTTCATTAGGTACTTCTTTCTCATCTTCAAGGCACATGGTACATGTGCATGGTACATGGTTTCTCTCCTAATTGGCTAGGTGGCCAACAAATCCTATATTTACATCCAGAGGAATTCTATGTATAGCGGTGCAACCTATGCTGTTGGGAGCGAGAAGCGGGAGCGGGGAACGGGAGCACGGAGCAGGAGCAGAGCGATAAGCGAAATTTTCAAAAGCTCCCGTTTTGGGAGCATTCCGGGAGCGTTTTTATATAATAAATATTTTGATAGATTTTGATAGATTTATATCTAGAAAACATGTAGGATGTTGAATTAGCTATAGACAATATGGATTAAACCGTATAACATTAATCATCTAGTAGTCATAACTTATAACATTATCATCAAATGATCAACCATAACTACTTTTATATGATCTTGGCAAAGAAGGGAGGTACCATAACATTGTCATCAAATGGTCAACCTACTATAGGAGCTTTTAGTATAGGCGAGGTAAGGAGCACCTTGGAAGCGTGCTCCCAAAACTGGGAGCGTTTTGGCAGCGAGCTTTATGAGCGGGAGCAAGGGGGTGGGGGGCGCTCCCATGCAGCATAGGGTGCAACTATGACTCTTGCTGTTTGCCATAAATCTACTTCAATTCATGACACCATCAACCTGGCTCTTCAGAATTTTGCATTGCATTCTAGAAAGGAATATAACTTTGACTTTGATGAGAGATGAATGTTGTGTGAACTCACCTTGAACTCCAAACAGTCAAGTCACTTTTCTAGTTCCTTGTTTCTCCATCTTAAAGGCCAGTTAGGGGTATTATTCCCTGAAAGCATCCAACACAACGTTCTCTCCCAGCATTCACCTCCTGATTAGATTTATGAGCTGCACTAAATGTTGGCTTTAGCAGCTAGAGAACCTTGAACTGTTCTATTAATTTCCTCTCTGAAAAGATGTTTAACAGGTTATGCTTTCCAAATATTTCTTGTCCCTATGGAACCATTGCATTTAATTTCTAGTAGCGAAGTTAAGGCTTCTTTTCAATGGATAACGTAGCCCAACAGAAGGCAGCCTTCCCTTGACTAGATTTATCATAACAATACCTTCCAGTTTTAACTGCCATCAATGGACCTTATCATCCATTTCATTTCACATTCACTTCCTTGTACAGAACCCACATTTTCTTTTGGCAGGTAAAATTTTTCAGTGCATTTAGAACCCATACATTAGAAAAGATTTTTGGCCCAGAAGGAGCTCTATGGACTTTCAGCAGCTCGTTATAATGAGATGCAAGGAGTACCCAGCAAGCTCACAAGTAGACCTGAATTGTTGGTAGCACTCTGACAAAGATTTAAACTTTCCCTGCTAAACATAAAACTTGAGTGCTTCACGTCTGCAGCACAATGTCTATGCATAATAAAATTTCAGATTTTGGATGCAGTTATGCGAATTCCTACAGGAATTCAATAACAGCTTAGGATTTTTCAAGATTTAGTTAGGCATGATTGGCTGTGGATCCACTTCATTCATATTTATAAGCAGGGTGTCCACTATCCCACCATTTATACATGAGACACGTCATCTGTGAGCTCCCATTACTGTGTGCTTGTCAATTTAACTTACGTGTAGTCATCTGTGAGCTCCCATTACTGTGTGCTTGCCAGTTTAACTTACATGTATACTTTTGCAACAATGCGCTGAGCCATATGAACTTCTAATCATGCAAAAGATCTATGAAATGAAAAAAAAAATCAACTCAAGTCAATTGCAAAACTGAAAGTACCCTTTTTCATTAGAATAGCTTGCTCCATTGACTGCACAATATTTTGTAGTAATGGTACCCCCATTCGATAATTTATCGATTTTCCATATCCCTTGAGATAATGCAGCTCCAAATCATCAGCCCATTCAAGTAGTTCAACCTGCCAAAAAAGTTCATTCTCAATATGCACATGTTGGTAGAATCTAGTAAACCAAAGTAATTTCTGGCATGACATATTACATTACTGGACAATAATTTACATAATGTTAATCCCGAGATCCTCCAAGGAATAGACAAGAACAACTGAATAACTGTACATATGAAGAAACATAAGAAGCACAAAGTTTGACACATTGACAATTTGGCTCCCCCTTTGAACATCAAGTATAGGCAGTAAGGTGAGAAAATGCAATTCCATTACAAGAATTTGAGATAAGACAAAATAATTATATCAATGTCCAACAAATGACCAAAAAGGTAGGTCAATGGGATTGAATGAAAAGTACAATTAATGATAAGCACCCACAAGAGAACTTAAGGCTACTCTAAAAGCATATCATAAGCTAAACTAGTAGACACATGAAAAATACATGATAGAAAATGATGTCAAAAAGAAAGAGAAGCGAAGTCTACAATAACACTGAGGCCCTAGCTCAGTATTAAGTTATTAACGTCGTAGATGTTAATACGAGTAGAGGTTGAGGGAGGAGAAGGGGCAACGCTATCGCCATTGTTCACTAAGAAAGCACCAATGTGAAATATGAAGAATTTTGAGAGGACCTGTCATCACATATATAGTAGCTGGGGTACCATATGTTTTATTCCAGATTCTAGTACATTTTTCAGCTAGTTCCCTTACATTTGAGATGCTGAGATGAGCATCTATGTTGGATCACTATTTTGATTATGGACAGCAGTATATTCCTATGCCATGACTGGGTCTCAGGAAACTCAGATTTGATGACTGATGTAGCCATTTAGCCATTTACAGAGCAGTATGCATTGCCCAGAGTTGCAGCAGCAGGTTCTCAGTGGACAGATGATGAGATTGTTATGCACAGGTATATGACCCCGTAGGTATTATCTTGTGTTATGGTTATTATTGCTTTTATACTCATTCGTGTAGCATGTCTTAGCATTTGGTATCATGATCTGGCGATCATATAGATATTTGGACCTAGTTGTATCATATATATATATATATATATATATATATATATATATATATATGTCCTCACTCAGACTTAGAAGTTCTTGACCTATACTCATTGGTTTTACCCTCCTTAGGGAGAATAGAGGTGATCATTCCCACCATCTGTTGGCTTGCTAGTGTTGGTCTCATTATTCACTTTCTCCACCCATCCATTACCTTCCTGTTGTTGTTACTACCCTAACTTACTACTTGACTAGTGGCACGGAAGACCTTCCCTCGCTTTAGCCTCTTTGTTGGATGAGCTTCCCTTGTTGTATTGTGTCTCGGCTCTGAGTTGCCTAAGTTGTGTTGGCTAAACCTGAAACAGATAGTGCTACCATCAGTACAGTGTATATGGAAATGAAATGTATATCTTATATGAAAGCCCGTTCGTGGAATCGTGTTTCTGAACACACACGAATGAAAGGCAAGCCTAATGAAATTGGCTTTGAAAGTTAAATGTGAAATGTAAATCTATGGAATCGTGTTTTTGAACACACATCGATCAAGGCTATGGAAACTCAAAGGCCCGAAAAGCAATGGTTCAATAAATGTTATATCTAAATGATTGTTGGCCTCACTTGTATTGATTTATCCCTCACTAGCTTGCGAGTTATCATGTGAGATGGAGTAAGGAACAGCTCGCATTATGTCCCCTAGAGTCTCAAGTTACAGTTTGTCAGGCACCTAGTCATGGCGACTCTAGAAAAGATCGGAGTTGTATCAGCTTGGATGTGAGTTGTAGGCATCTGTCAAGGTTGAATAAGCACTTCTAAAAACAACTTACCCATTTGTGAGACACTGCCATCCCTTGTGTTACTGCTTGTCCAGCATATGCTAGAGTGTGTATCCCCTTTCCATTTCCAAAGTGTCATAGTGTCAAGTCAGTGATCATCCTTTAGCCTAGCCTTATAAGTTTTAGCCTTCACCATCACTAGCAAATTGAGCACAACTATGAAGTGAGTATGGTCTTGAAAGTCTAGTCTGAGTCATAATAAATATTGAAAACGCTTTATAATTGATTTTAGATCGCCGATGAATTGATTAGTATATGTTATAATTGCTACTTAAATGATTTGTAAAGCATGTCTTAACCTCTAACACTTGCAGCAGTTTGATGTTAGCCTGGGTCATTTTATTGGTCATGTTGACTTGGTCAAACCTGGTTTGACCAAAGTCAACCACAGGACATGAGGTGGTTAGACCTTGGATGATGTAGATGGATGATATATAGTCTATTACAGGTCACCAAATGGTTCCATGCATTGGTTACAGGTTTATAATGATGATTTGGTATTTTCAGCATATTTGATCATTTACAGATTATTATTATTTTATTTGTCTGGATATATTGGAGATATTATATGATCATGCAGAGATCCATATGGTGTATGAGTACACACCCTTAGTAGATTTGGGCTCTCTGAGTCCAATGAGACAGTTGGTTTTCAATTCCGGGCAGTTACAGTGAGTATTTTCCTCAATTTATCATTCTAGTGCATATTTGCCATATTAAATGGCCTGTCAGAGCAGAGTGATGGTATGATTGGTTTGCCTATGGCGCTACAGAGGGGACATGCAGTGTAGCCACTTCTTTTTACTATATTGATTTGTTCCCGGACACATTGGTGCAGTCAGATTTGGCCCCAGGTGACCAGGCAAAGAGTTACAGGCATTTTGATTCTTTCTAGAGGATTTACAGAGGATAAAAAATGGTAAAAATGGCTACTGAAGAAATCGATTTGGGATACTGAGGCAAGGAAATGGCATGGGAATTGTTTTGATGATGTGTTGGATGTCTCCCACACCCTCCTGAGCAGGTTGCAACAGTTGGTGGGGCCCTTACACATTTCTCCGACACATTTTGAGGTTTTTTGGAGCCTTTGGGGGCTCACGACTTTCCCAGGGAGAGCACGATTTGTTGTTGGGTTGGTCATTTGATGTTATTGTGCCATGGGGAAACACTAGGGGTGTTAGATATTACACCCTAGACCAACCATGTGCTTTTATTCATGTTTATTTCATCACATTGAGTGGGACCCCCCTCTCCTAGGGCGATTTTGTCCATGTATGTTATATTTTTGAGTTGATCCATGTACTTTATCGTTGTGCTCATCTCAACCGTAGATTAGAACATTTTTATCTTTTAATCTTAGCCATCCATTTAAAAGGTGGTTAGGGTTTTGGTATCTCTCCATCCTATTTAAAGGAGAGAGCTTCTCATTGTAAAGGGACCTTTGGCTCTGGATTTCTGGAATAAAATATTTTCTTGGAGATACTTGTGTTGTGGTGGTTAACGCTATTGATGTCAACTGAAACTATCTTTCCATTGCACTGAGATTATTGGTGATTGCTATTGTTATTATTTTTCCACACAAAATTCATCTGCAGGTGAGGAGGCCGAATTGCTCAAGGAAGGCACACTGGTTGCGGAAGACTCTCCTTGCTCTTTCTTTCGTCAAATCGGTTTGGTTCAGGGAGTATTACTGTCTATGGCCTCTTACTTTTTGTATCTTTTCATCATTTGCATTTACCTTTGCTTCTGTATTGTTGATTGATTTTCATCCTTGGTTTTGCAGGAGAGAGAAGGGCGCACGTGTGGGACAAGGGCATCAAGTTTGGCACTAGCATCCATCAAATTTTCTCATTTGATCTTTGTGGGGATAGTCTTTGGCATCATAGCAAACATTTCCATCCATCAGGTACGCTCTCAAGGTAAGATTTCTATTTCTCAAAACTACCCATCTGTCATTCACATTTAAAACCCTCACTATTTTTAATCGGAAAATTCTCTAGATCAAACTGCTTGATCAATTGGCAAACCATTTCTGGGTATTTTAGCTTGGACCAAACCCAAAGTGGGTTCTCCTAGACGTCAAGGTTGGAGGACTCCACAGGGCCCAAATCCTAAGGCACTAATCTCCAAACCCTAGCGCACTTCTCCACTTGGCCAATTTTTCTATGTTTTGATCCTGTCTCTGAGGATTGTGTGTTTTGATACTGTCATATCCCTCTTCAAGTCTATCCAAAGGTACTAGATAGCCCCAATCTTGTTTTTAACCTCCCTGCATTGGACATGGTTCCCAAGGCAGTGGATTTTTATATAATTTGTCGGTACCTTGATTCTGGATCTATTAATTGAACTCATAAGTCAATTGTATTACTACGTTGGATCAAATCCATATCTCTTAAGCCTCTTGATCCAACCCATAACTCACCTTGTGACTTCATCCATAGATCTATGGTTTACTACACCTAACACCTTACGTACTTCATCCTACATTGATTTGATCTGGTGTCTTGGTTCAATCTCTCCTGTCGGGAATAGATCTGGGTCTCCCCCATTGTTGTCTTGGGCTAAGACAACATCAAGTGAAGAGTGCCTCGATTGGCGGGACAACCATCCATTTGGGAGTCGAGGCTCCCTTGGTTCACCTCTTTGGTTGCCCATCCCCTCTACCATCCTTACGGATCCACCTTATAAGGGCAACTACAAGTTTGGTGATAACAAGACCCAGGGGGTTGAGCTATGAGATCTTGGGTGGAAGCCAACCATCATCCTTAAGACTGGACACCGATCATTTAGCCTATGGCCAAAGTTGTTTTAGGGGCAGTTGGTGTGGGGCATTCATCGTGGACCTCAGAGGACAACAAGCACTAAAATTTGCTTGGGGGATCGACATGGAAACCGATAACAAGGTTGAAATCCCGGTAGCTTTCCATTGACTTAAGATTTACATGGAGGGTATAACGAGCAACAATATGGTGGTTGGGGACGACTCCCCTATTATTAATGCCCTTTACAACAAAGAAAGTATCTCCTCGCCTTCAATCGAAAGAACTATCTGTCGATCTAACACTCTCCTCCAAAGTTTTGAACATGCAATCGTAGTTCATGTGCCCTGCTCCAATAACTCAAAAGTAGACATAATGGAAAATGAAGGGGCACTCTTGAATGAGCATCACCTTATTGTTCATGGAGGGGAGGAGGTAGCAGCTACACAAGAATATTATCCATGACTACAAACTAAATCTCTTGGAATTGCTAATGGGGATGTTTTGGAGAGGCATCCCAAAGTTTGAGAAAATTTATGATGGTGGAAGGCTTCACCAATCCCTATCATCTTAACGAAGAGATATAGCGGGGAGTTTTAATCCCATCCTACCTAGTCTCCTGTTATAATCTCAACGGGGCACGTGCTAAAGGAAATCACCTCTCCATCATATCACAACTACCCATTCCCTCCAATAGTTACGTGCAATGAAGAATGGCTCTCTAGCCAAACCTCAAATTGTTGGTTTTCTTTTGTCTACCCACGTTCTAATGCTCAGATGCTATCAACCTCCCTATAATTCAGAGTTGTCGTCTTTGCCAATACTTTGAGATATAACCATGGCATGTACTTGATCTTGAAAACCCACCTTGATTTTCATCTTGACTATCCCGATCTATAATTTGGTGGACATGCGACTCCATTTGGCCCTTGATCTAAGGCACTAGTCATCCTTGGGGTAATTCGCACTCCTTGGGTAGGTGGCCATTTGCTAGATCCCATTTGTTGGTATTGCTATTTCCTTCTCAAATCCATAGATCCATGCTATAGCATACCCCTAGTACCATTTTATTTCAACTTTGACCTTGTGGGCCCAACTTGGACCATTTTCCATTTTTTAAGGAGTGGGCCCACTTGGCTAATTTTCATGGTACTAGATCTACTAATTCAACTTCATAAGTGGCCTTAATCTATCATTGGTTGAACCATTTGTCACTTCATAAGCCTCTTCAACCATATCCTAACTCTTTGGGTCCACTTACTCATCCTAGATCTTGATCTTGTATCATCTTAGTCTCCTACTCTTTCATCATCACATCTCCCTTGGAGACCTTGATTGCATTCGCTAGCCTTCATTGGCTAAGCTAGGGTCTCCCCCTTGGTATTGCTTAGGCTTGATCTAAAGTGAAGAGTGCCTTGGTTATCGTGACACCCAGCTTGCATTGGGAACCATGGTATCTCTTGGGTCACCTCTTTAGTTGTCCAACACCTCTACCATCCCGGATGGGATACCTTTAGGGACAACTACAAGTTGTGTGATAACAAGACCCCTTGTGCATCCTTTCCATTTGTCACTTGAGAGAGGAAGGGGCCCATGAAGGGGGGCGCATTTCTCTCTTAGCTCCTTCACTCTTGGTCAAAAAAACAAATCTTGAGGGGTGGGAAATCCCCCTATAATGTTTTAACCCTGCCAAAAGGGGGGGTCCACTAAGGTGGGACCCCATAGATTGGCTTAAATCCAAACTTCTCCAATATCATGAAGAGGGAGGGCGCACTTCCTTGGGAGACCACTCCAAATATGTGATACACTTGCATGGGGGGGCCCTCTTTGCCTTCAACTTTAACTTAGGCACATATTATGACACTATGAAACATTATTTCCACTCCCCAAGTGAATATAGTCACTTTTCAAAAATTTGTCATTTTAATTAATGGCCAATTTCCCTGATTTCCTTGATTGACTTAGGGAAATCCATCAAAATCCTATCAAAACTCAACGGAATGACTTCAAACTTGGTCCAAGAGTGTAGGGGGGTCCCATGCCATTTCTCTTGAGTACCCATACCCCTATACAACATCATAAAGAATCACTTATCCCTCTTTTACATTACAACTTTTTATGCTCAGAGACAATTTTTAATTACCAAAAATTAAAAAATCTTAAGGAAAACTTAATGAAATTCCGCAAGACTCTGGATAATGTCTAACATGGTAATATAGAACATTCCTAGGCCCCAAATACAGCAGTGTTATTTGTGATCACTCACACATCAGAGCAGCCCTATATCTGACATGCAGTAGACCTTATGCCAAGGTTGAGCCTCTTGACCTCAGATTTGATGACCCAGATGACATTTTAGTCCATACAGATGCAGTGCAGTGATTAGAGTTTCAGCAGCAGTATTCTCAGTGGTTGCAGTTGGTCCACATCACAGATGTAGGTATATGACCCAACAGGTATATGATGTGCATTGGTTTCAATATCTTGTTGTTTTGGTCATTTTGATAGCATGACTTAACATCTACTGATTATGATCTAGCAATATATCTATATAAAATGAAATTGGTTATTATTGAATATCTAAACGATTGTATTACTGACAATTAGAAGCCCTTGTTTTATACTCATTGGTTTTTACCCTCTTAGGAGTGTGGACATGATCATTCCCGCATTTATGGCTTGCTAGCTTAGGCATCACCATTCACTTTCTCCATCCATCCGTTGTGTTTCCCACCTTTGGTTGTTACCCTTACTTACACTTCAGCCTGTGATATGGAGGACTTCCCCATTCTTTCCTCTATGTTGGATAGCATCCCTATTAGTTTGTGTCTCGGCTCTGAGTTGGCAACAAAACTTACCTTTGGTGAGTTGGAATTGATACTTTGATCACTCTAGTCGGTTGCCCCGATGTTTAGTCTTGATTGTGGAGAGTCACCATAGTTGCTTGATTTGTGTTGACTAAAACCTAAAGCAAATTGTACTACCATCATTACATATGGAAACTATTGTTGTATCTATTATGAAAGCCCATGAAAGTGCTTTGAAAACTGTGCTTCTCAACACAATGAAAGAAGGGTTTGAAATGAAATGAATTGAAATGAAAAGTACCCTGGATGTGAGCTGCGATTAGTTGTGCTTCTTAGCACATGCAAAATCCAAAAAGGGTAATAAAGGCCTACAAAGCAGTGGTTAAATGTATGCTAAATCCAAAGACTGCTGACCAAGTAAATGAAATGTAATGATTAAATCCTCATGGAGCCTATGGATTGTGATGTAAGATGGAGCAAAGGACAACTAATTCTAAGTGTCCCTTAGAACCTCAAGTTATGGTTAGTCGGGCACCCAGTCCACAGCGGTTCTAGAAAAGATCCTCACAAAGTTGATACAGCTTGGAGCTAAAAAAACACCTATCTAAACAACTTACCCATTTGTGAGACACTGCCATCCCCTGTGTATTCTTTATCCAACATATGCTTGAATGTGTAATACCCTTTCCCTTATCCAAAGTATCATAGTGTATACTCATTTGTCATGCCCTTATCGCAATATACACTAGGTCATTGGTCATTCCCCATAGGGTCTTTGCTAGTCATGGCATCATGTTTCACTTTCCCCATCCATCCGTTATCTTCCACTTCTGATTTGATCCTGACTTACACCTTAACTAGTGATATCGAGGACTTCACCCACTTATGCCTCTGTGTTGGATATACTCCATGTTTTCTTTGTGTCTCGACTCTGTGTAAATATGTGATCCAAAGATCACTACTCCCTCTGGATCGCTCTGAGATTTCAAGCGGTATGAGTCTCGATATCAATACAACATTAATATGAACTCAAACAACTAGATCTGCATTTACCAACTGAACAATATAAATGCAATCATACATAAACAACAAATGTACCCTAGAACCCTTTCAGGAGAAACCAGCAAACTATGGGGCTATCTTCTTTCTCGAGCCCAGAGCATGTAGGAAAAGAGAAAAGTACAATCCAGGGTCACCTCAGTAATCTTTTCAGGCAAACTCAAGATTTGCATGCATCCAATTGATGCATGCATGGAAGCGATAAGCCCTAACTGGAAAACTGGGTCTGAGTGTCCCTGTATCCGCCTTTGCCCGATCTATCTGTCTCTATCCTCGGCTCTGCTCTGCTTGCTCTGAAGACTTCCCTATGACTGAAAACGTCCTCTTCTTGCATGCACAAGTGCGCCCTCCCTCCAACAATGAAAGACTTGTACTAAATCAGATCTCAACAAATCTGAGCTCTGATTGTCACTGATCTTCCTCAATCTCTGAGACGAAGATACTCTGCAAGTTACAGACACTCAAATGCTCTACAGGATGCGGTACGAGCTTCTCCCTCCTTGAAGAATACACCCTCCTTCACATGTGAAGTCGTCCTCCTCTCTCTTGATCTATCTCAGAAAAATGATCTCACTAATGAAGACAGTCACCTCCTGTCTTCCTTATAACATCTCACTGAGAGGTCAGGTTTACCAAAAACCTAAAACAGTTGCATGCAAACCTTTGCATGCATTTCTCTCCAATCATTTTCCTAGTTAATATGTTAACACTCCCTCTTAACCAGGAAAGGATTTTGTACCATTCCCATCTTCTCCCTAAAGTATTCAAACTTGGTCTTCATCAAAGAATTCGACAGAATTTCTGCAACCTGCTCATCTGTAGAAATGTATTGTAGCTCAACTGCTCCTTTCTGAACATGATCACGAATAAAGTGATATCTGATCTCAATGTGTTTGGATCGATCCTGAAACACTGGATTCTTAGAGAGCTTGATACAACTCTGATTGTCACAGTGAATCACCGTAGGCTCCAACTACTGATCAAATAGACTCACCAACATCTTGCGAAGCCAAATGCCTTCATAACTGGCTAAGCTAGCCGCCATATATTCTGCCTCATCAGAGCTCAATGCAACGGACTTCTGCTTCCTGTTGATCCATGACACAACTAGCGAACCCAAGCTGAAGCAACACCCGCAGGTGCTTTTCTTGTCACCTGCATTCCCTACCTAGTCTGAATCTGTGAACCCCACAAGTTGGACTTCTCCCTGCCTCACATAATTCAGTCCATACTCTGTTGTTCCACTGATGTACCTCAAAACATGCTTTGCTGCAGCTACCCAGTGTACATCTCTGGGTTCTACCATGCACTGACTCAACGTGTTGACTGCAAAGCTCAAATCTGGTCTGGTGTTGACCAAATACATCAAGGAACCGATGAGCTATTTATACTTAGTGGAATCGGCCAACTTACTCTCAAAAGCCACTTGCTTCTTCCAGTTGGTCGTCATAGGGGTAGTCATAGGCTTGCAATCCTGCATCTGAAATCTCTTCAGAATGTCCATAGCATACTTGCCCTGACTGAGATGCCCATCCTCCTGCCAGACTTCCATCCCTAGGAAGTAATGCATTAGTCCTATATCCTTCATCTCAAACTCAAATGCAAGATCCTTCTTGCAATCACTGATGAGTTTCTCTGCTTCTGTAATAAACAGGTCATCTACATAAAGCACAAGAATAAGAGGATCCCCTCTCACCACAATGAAGTAAAGATTTGGATTTGCTTCACTCTTCTGAAACCCTAGCTGCTGCAAATAGGTATCTATCCTAGAATACCAAGCTCTGGGTGCCTGCTTTAAGCCATATAGAGCTTTCTTCAATCTGCACACATGAGACTCTCTCTCAAGTACCTCAAAGCCCTCAGGCTGCTCAATGTATACCTCCTCCTCGATGAGTCCATTTAGGAAAGCTTTCTTGACATCCATCTGATGAATCTTCCATCCCATCTCTGCTGCAACTGGAATCACATTCCTGATGGAAGAATACCTGGCCACAGGAGCAAACGTCTCCTCATAGTCAACTCCCTCTATCTGTGAGAACCCTCTAGCCACAAACCTGGCTTTGTATTTCTCAATGCTACCATCTGCAGCATACTTAATATTATAGAGCCATTTGGAGGTGACTACAGATTTTCCTTCTGGTCTGGGCACCACTTCACAGACATCATTCTTCATGATGGAAGCATACTCTTCCAACATGGCATCTCTCCAAGCCTGCTTTCCTGCTGCTTGTTCCTATGAGGAAGGTTGTGACTCACTAATGCTGCTTACTAGACCTAAGTAACTGCAAAATCTCTGTGGAGCCTTTCTTTCTCTCACATCTTTCTTGGGAGTACCTACTGCCTGAGCGTCCTTAAAGGTGTCCTGAAGCCACTTGGGCTTTCTCTTCCCTAAAGTGATATCCTGAGATGAGAACTCCTCATCCTCGTCCCAATATCCTGTATGTGAGTGAGTACCTCCAGCAGAGGTGCCAGTAGTTGTTGATCCTGTAGCTCGAGAACCTGTAATCTGGGATCCTGATCTCAATTGATCACCAACCTGAGATCCTGTGCCAGTCCCTGCTCCTGTGCCTGTGGAAACCGTATCTAGTACATCTGTCACTCCAGATACTTGGGACCCTGTTGGCTGTTGAGCAGTACTCTGTCCTGTGTCAAGTGGGGATGTAGCAGCTTGTTGTTTTCCCTTCTCTGACTCACATGACTTCCGAAAGGCCCGATCTTGCTCGAACTTCACATCTCGTCTCACAACAGTCTTTTTGAGAGCAGGGATGTTAATGCGATAGGCCTTTGAAGTCTCATTGTACCCAACCAGAATTCCTCTTTCTGCAATGTGTTCCAGCTTTGTCCTTTTCTCTAAAGGAACTTGAGAGTAGGTGAGGCATCCAAAAATCCTGAAGTGCCCAACTTCAGGTTTCTTCCCAGAAAAGGCTTCTTCGGGGGTCCTGTCCCCCAAAGCCTTATGAGAGCTCCTGTTCTGAATGTAGGCTGCAGTGTTGCATGCTTCAGCCCAAAGGAAAAATGGCAATCCCTGATCATGCAACATGGATCTCGCAGCTCCAATAATGGCCCTGTTTTTCCTCTCAGCCACCCCATTCTGTTGAGGTGTATAAGGAACAGTCAACTGCCTCTTGATGCCTTCCTGAGTGCAGAATTTTCCTAAACTCAGAGGAGGTGTACTCTCCCCCATTATCTGATCTGAAGATCTTAATCTTCCTTTCTGTCTGCCTTTCCACAAGGGCTTTGAACTCCTGAAACTTCTGCAAAACTTCCTTAGACTCTTTGCTCTTCAGGAAGTAGATCCAGGTCTTCCTGGAATAGTCATCAATGAAAGACACATAGTACTTGTATCCTTTCAGTGATGTGGTGGACATCGGACCACAAAGGTCAGAATGAATCAAATAAAGAGCTCCTGTAGCTCTAGTGTCGCTCTTGGGAAATGCAATCTTGACGTACTTTCCGAGAGGACACCCCTTGCACACATCAATATGCTCAGTGCTGAACTCAGCTACTCCTGTCACAATCTCCCTCAGAATCTTTAGAGCCGGATGATGCAGATGAGCCATCCTTCTGTGCCAAAGCTCACAGGGGTCACATCCCTCATCCCGACTGCTGTGACTTAGGGCATGATGTAGCTGGAAACTCAGTTTGTACAGTTTCCCACTGCGGAGTCCAATCCTCTCAGTTGAGGCAACATTGGATCCCTTGGGATGAACTAGTACATTTCCATCTCTGAACATCACCCATAGTCCTTGATCTTCAATAATAGAAACAGAGATCAAATTTTTCTTAAGACCTGGAACATATAGGACATCACGAACTCTCATCTGTTCTCCAGAATCTTTCTGGAAGGACACAGTTCCTCGTCCTATAGCCTTAACCGTAGAGTTGTCTCCCAAGACAATCTCAAGATCTTTCCCATCCTTTGCTAGGTCAGAAAAATATCCGCGAACTCCTGTCATATGACTCGAAGCTCCACTGTCTATGTACCATACACTAGAAGTGGAGGCAATCAATGATTGACAGGACTTGAGAGCCATCTTCCTATCAATCCCATTTTTAGTACACTCATCAATATTTGTAGCGGAGCAAGAGGTGCAAACAATTTGCTCTTCCCCCATGATGTAGATCTTATGCTGCAGTTGGAGTTTTTTGTATGAAAGCACACCCTGACCTTTACCAGGGCTCTGATACCATGTAAATATTTGATCTAGAGATCACTACTCCCTCTGGATCGCCCTGAGATCTCAAGCGGTATGAGTCTCGATATCAATACAACATTAATATGAACTCAAACAACTAGATCTGCATTTACCAACTAAACAATATAAATGCAATCATACATAAACAACAAATGTACCCTGGAACCCTTTCGGGAGAAACCAGCAAACTATAGGGCTATCTTCCTTCTCGAGCCCAGAGCATATAGGAAAAGAGACAAGTACAATCCAAGGTTACCTTAGTAATCTTTTCAGGCAAACTCAAGATTTGCATGCATCCAATTGATGCATGCATGGAAGAGATAAGTCCTAACTGGAAAACTGGATCTGAGTGTCCCTATATCCGCCTCTGCCTGATCTATCTGTCTCTATCCTCAGCTCTGCTCTGATCGCTCTGAAGACTACCCTGTGACTAAAAACGTCCTCTTCTTGCATGCACAAGTGCGCCCTCCCTCCAAAATGAAAGACTCGTACTGAATCAGATCTCAGCAGAACTGAGCTCTGATCGTCACTGATCTTCCTCAATCTCTGACACGAAGATACTCTGCAAGTTACAGACACTCAAATGCTCTACCGGATGCGGTACGAGCTTCTCTCTCCTTGAAGAATGCGCCCTCCTTCACATGTGAAGTCGTCCTCCTCTCTCTTGATCTATCTTAGATCAATGATCTCACTGATGAAGACAGTCACCTCCTGTCTTCCTTGTAACATCTCACTGAGAAGTTTGGTTTACCAAAAACCTAAAACAGTTGCATGCAAAACTCACTTTTCCATGCATGCATGTAAACCTTTGCATGCATTTCTCTCCAATCATTTTCCTGGTTAATATTTTAACACTCTGGAGTGTGTGATTCTAGTCATAGGGATTGTTCTCCTTTAGACCACGAAAGCAAGTATGCCTAACAAAAGTGTCTTTAGACATTAAAGCATCGAATCTTAATGGATGCTAAGTCAACAAAAATAGTGTTGCTAAACACTACCTCAAATAAATTAAATGTCTACCTTAGCTAGTTAGTTGCCAAGGGACGAGCACTCATCCTTTGTATGATGTAAAGTTGTTTTCCTCTACAAGACAACAGGGTGGTCACTCCATTACACCTATGGACGGTGGCAGGCAATGGAGGCCATACCGAGTCATTATCTGAGGCCCGCAAGGCTATTCAGGGAACCTTCTCTTGGAGGATGACTAGCGAAAGTTGCTCTAAAGCTAAAGTTAATGTTAAATCTTAAAGTGTGCAAAGCTGGCGAAGAATTAAATTGCAATAAAGGTTGCTTGTCTAGAGTCTACTGGAAGCAGTCTCATCACTCTAACCATTTGTGAAACACTACCATCCCCTAGTGTTTCTATTAATTTATCCAGAGATCACTACTCTCTCTGGATGCCCTGAGATCTCAAGCAGTTTGAGTCTTGTTAAATTAGAAATGCAATAATGACTTAAGATACAAACACTAAAGATCTCTTAACACTTTCACAATGAAAATACATAGCAATCACACAATAACTTAGGATATACCCTGGAAACCCCAAACAGGGAAAACCAACAATCTATGGGACTATCTTCTATCTCGATCCCAAAGCAAAGCAAGTAGAAGATGAATACATACAAATACTTCAGAAGAAACAACTGAACCTGACGGTTATCCAAAACCCTAGATCTACATGCAAAGACTGATGCATGCACTGGGAAATGTGCCCTAACTGTCAATACGGATCTGGATCTCTGCAATTCAATCTCTGTATGTACTATCTCTCTCACTCCACAGCACTGATCTGCTTTGCCAAAGAAGAAGGCCAAGTGTATAGAGTTGAAGAATGCGCCCCTCTCTACATTGAAAAGTGCGCCATCCTCCAACTGTCGAAAACTCGTACTAAATCAGATCTGACCTATGATCATCACAGATCATCCTCAATCACTAAGGAAGGCCTACTCTGAAAGCCTCAGCTGCTCAATCGATCAATCGGATGCACAACGAGCTTCTCTCCTCAGAAGTGCGCCCCTCCTCTGAAAGTCACCCAACCTCCAATCACTGAAGAAACCTCACTGATGAGCTCTCTCTGCTCACAGTATCTAGCATCCAAGTGCATCTGATCAAATGAGGTCTGATCTAGCTCAGATCCCCTCACTCTCCCTACTGCAGAAGCTCCTCTCTCTCAGAAAGTCACCCTCTGCATGCACAATGCGCCCTCCTGACTTTCACTGATCTCTCTTTGACTAGTCTGCTGAGTAACCTTTACCGGTAGCCTTCTGCCTCCTTATATAATCTCATTGATCAATTAGGTTTACCAAAAACCTAATATCAATGCATGCAAAAAGTCACTTTTTCATGCATTTTTAATTAACAGTTGTACATGCAAAACTCATGCATGCATGAGGCAAAACACTCTGGAAGGTTTGCATGCATCCACTGTTGAATTCATGCCACTGAGTAGAGTGCATCTCACCCTCTACTCCATCCTAATGCCTATACTGTTGATGAACATCCATGCAAGGCGTTTGAATCATGGAGGACATCCCGAGATACCACTATCTCTAACAGTTTCTCTATCCAGCATATGTGTAGGTGGTCTCCCCTTTATCCTTCATTCGAGAGGTCACAATGTTGAGGTTGTCAAGTCAAACCCCTTGGCCTGGCCTTGTTTCTTCCACCTTCACACATTTCTAGAAAAATGTCCAAGTCTGTAAATGAGTATGCACTTGAGGTTCTTGTTTAGAGTGATTGTTTACTTTGATCTGGACTTATTATTTATGTTTTTTACTTGTTATTGCCAGTTAAATGCCACTTTATGCTTTAGTCTTACTACCAACATATAAGGCAGCATATTTTATCCATTTGTACTTGCAGCATCAGTGATTTTCAGCCTGGGTCATTATTTTGATCATTCTTGACCTGGTTTCGGGATGAGTTAAGTCGGTGTTGTTCGATATTGATTATTCATGGCCCTTTGGTGCCCATTAGATGGTTCCATGCTCCAGATAGTGGTATCATATGATGGTTTGTGATATTTTTATTCTTATCAGCAATTACAGGCCACTATTTTTATTTATCCGAGCATGGATGACTTTACACATGCATTCCTTGATGGACACATGGTGTATGAGTACTCATTCCTATTTGATTTGGACATTTTGAGTCCATTGGCACACTCAGTTATCAGTTCCAGGCACAGAGAGTAGATGTTATGGTCAATTCATCACTTAGCAGCAAATTGCCATGTAAAAATGGCATGTACAATACTTCCAGAGATCATTGTTTTTCTCCCAGGGCGCTACAGAGGAGATATGGGGTGCAGCCACTTGTTATTACCATATTCCCATGTCCCGTGACTTCTTGGTGCAGTCAAATTAGTGCTCGGAGCACTTGGCAGTGAGTTACAGGCATTTTTATCTTTTGAGGTGATATTCTGGCAGCAAAATTAATGGAAGAATGGCTATCAAGGAAATCGATCTGGCTCGGTGAGGCAAGGAAATGGCATGAGATTGGTATGAGACTTGATATTGACTCTTCCTACATCCTCCAACATAGTCTCCATCATCAGTGGGGTCCACACGTCTTCCTAGTCATCATTTGGGGCCATCTTCTTAAGTTATTTGGGGCACACGTCCTAATGACTTTAGTCACTTTATGTTATATCTTATGTTTATGATGTATTGTAGACTCGCTAGTGAAGATGTTATTACCTCCTAGCACCCACCATGATATTATATTGATGTCCTAGTCAATGTATGTCCTACATCCCCCCTTAGGGTGTCATTGCGGAAGTGCATCCCCCTCTTTTAGAGTGATCCATGTATATTTTATCCGACACTTGTTAGACGTTGATCTTGTTGTATCATCATTTGATCCTAGGCCTTCATACTTTTGGGGTTTAGGGTTTTGGATTGTGAGAGCCTATTTATATGATCTCTCACCATTTGTAAAAGGACTTTTGGCTCTAGAATATTGGAATAAAAACACTAATTTTGCAGATCTGTCTCGAATGCTTTGCCGAATGTTCTTGTACATGAATGGAATGCCTCTCTTTTGGACATCTTAGTGGATCTTGTATGATTCCATCATTGTTTTAGTGGAGGCCGAATTGATTGTCTGCAGGGGTGCGATTTTCTTAGGAGACTGATTATCAGGGTTTCTCCATCAATTCACTTAGGCAAATCTCTTCATCTTTCAGGGAGCAACCAAACAATTGTGAATTTTTCCATTAAGTTATTGTCTTTTAGATGTCTTGCATGGTTTCTTTTTATCTGTAGAGCAAATATAACATTTGTTGTTTGACTTTGCAGGTAGAGAGGGTGCACTTCCTCCTTAAACAAACATGTTTTAGCTTGTAATCATTCGGATCTCGCTTAGAATTGTAACCAATTGTTAGGATCATCAATGTACTTGGAGACCGCAAGCAATTCGAGGTAAGATCTACAAGGTATGTTGGATTTTAATGCTTCTATCCCAATTCTCATTTAATTTTATAAGTTTAAAACCCTCGATTTTTACTATTTAGATCTAATAGATCCGATGATTATTTGGGCATAAGGACTTAAACCCAAGTCTAAAATCCTTGAAAACCCCTAGAGATAAAGTCTGGGACTCCATTAACCCACAAATCTAACACTGGTCATCTCTAGGCAAGTCGCCCTCCTTGTGTTATTTGTCATTTCACCAGATCTATCAATTGGGTGTTGCTTGAATAACCTCAAAACCTCAGATCTATCATCAAGCAACCAACCTAGTGCCATTTCATCCCTTAAATCACTCAATTGGGTCCACATATTTTATTTGCCTAAACCCTAGGTGGATCTCATTTGGGTATCTCATATTGGCACTAGAACTATCTAGGTCTACTTGCATCATTTCAATGTGGTACAAGTCTTGAGAGACAAGATAAATACACAAGAAATATATTGTATTCCCAAATACTAAGAGACAACTCACATAACATGCAACAAAACTATTACAATGGTATTTTCAAGCAAAAAACTTTGCTTGAGATTCCACAAATGCATGTAAAACTAAGAGTGAAATAACATCACCTCATCCACCATGCCAAGGACAGTAATTCCTCCAAATATTTCTTCTATTAACTTCTCAAATCTGGAAATTACAATGGCGCTCTTCAAAATGGGAGCAAGAGAGCAAAATGGGAGCAATGGGAGCAAGAGAAAGCAAGAAAAACAAAGATAGGAAGAGAGTGAGTGATGCTAACCCAAATGAGGAGGAATGCCCTCCTTAAATAGGAAAAATGATAGAGAGAGGCTCCTTGCATGCTAGACAAGTGTCACAGGGGAGAGAGGAGGGCCCAAGAGAGGGGGACACATTTGCTCAAGGAGGGCATAAACCATGGTTTGGGATCTCAATAATGGGGGGGAAACCCCATTATAATGTTTCCATGCCCAAACCTAAGCCAAATGGGGGGGAAACCACGCAAGTGGGACCCCATCCATTAAATTTTACACAACCCATCCAATCAAGGAGAGGAAGGCGCACTCCCTAGAGTGGGAAACTCAAAACTTGCGATATGCTTGCTTGGAGGGGGGGCCTTTGGGTCTTAAATTTGTCTTAGAAACATAATATAAACATTAAAATGTTTACTTGGCCACCCAAAGTGACTATAGTCACTTTTCCAAAATTTGGCTCACTAATTAAATGCCCAATTTCCTGATTTCCATGACTAACCTGGGCAAAAGTGTCCAAAACCATAGCAAGACTTGTCTGAATGACTTCAAACTTGGCCCAAGGGTGTAGGGGGTCTCATGCCATTTACTTTGAATACCCATACCCTTATACAACATCAAAAAGGACCAAGAAACCCTCTTTTACATTACAATAATTTGTCTTGAGGGACAATATTTAATGACCAGATATTAAAAAAACCTATGTAAAACTTAATGAAATTTCACAAGACTCTGGATAATGTCTAGCATGGTAATATAGAACATTCCTAGGCCCCAATCACCCCATGGACTCAATCACTAGAATGCCTTTCACCACTTTGGAGGTATTTTTGAGTGAAAAACTCAAATAATTAAAATCTTTAAAGAGAAATTTTAATTTTCCAAGTGAAAAAAAACACTCGATGAAAGGACTTCCCTAATGATAAAGTCTTAGGTGATTAAGTTACAAAAATCTAGACCCTCATGTTGACATATCCTTACAAAATCCCCCGCAGGGGTGCGGAAATTTCATGGGAAGAAGAAAAGAAGAAGAGCTACCTCACTTGATATAATCACTAAATACTTCTTTCTCATCTTCAAGGCACATTCAACATGTGCATGGTACAACGTTGTCCACCAAGTCGGTTTTGGTGGTCAACAAGCCTCCTCAACCAAGCCCTAACTCCATTGTCCACTTATATTCCCTAGATATAGATTCACTTACTCTTGATCTCTCTCTCTTTTCATCTTCACATTTCCCTAGAAGGTCTAGAGTAGGTTCGCTGGCCTCTTTTGGTTAGCTAGGGTCTCCCCCTTGGTCTTGCAATTGCTTGATCTAAAGTAAAGAGTGCCTCGATTAGCATGACAAACATTGATCCGTGGGAATCGTGGCTCTCTTACGTCACCTCTTTAGTTGTCCAACACCTCTACCATCCTGGATAGGGTCACCTTTTGGGACAACTACAAGTTGTGTGATAACATGTACCTCTGGATCTGTGTGGGGTTTTTTCTTGACCCCACCCCAGGTGCTGGTTTGGCCAACAAAGATGGAGAATAGTATTTTGGTGTAAGGACGTATGATGGAGAATAGTATTTTGGTGTAAGGATGTATGCTAAGGCATGGAGTGGAACATTAAGATTATACCACCTTTTGACCACATGCTTGTGAATATGATCAAACAAGATGGCACTTTTTGGTTGAACAATATTTTTTTTTTGCCTAGCATGCTATCCATTTTCTCATACACCTCCACCATTATCTGTTGATCAGTTTCTACAAATCGAATCATGTTATAAATGGGCTTGGTGAATTGCAACACATACCTAACACTTGCCCAAAACTGACCATCAAGAACGGTGTCAAATGCGGATGTAGCCCTATCTTTCAAAATCTGACATGATTCACTTGATAGCATACTAGCCAATGCCTCTCTTACCTTCAAAAGGCTCCTGGACATGAGGTAATAGCTAGCAAACCTAGTCTTCGCGATCTTCAATAGCTCCAACCTTGAGTGACTGCAAAAAATGTGGTGTCCATTACTATGATTGGTAATAAATCTTATCATGTGCTTGTCTTTCTTGTACAATGAACAAATCCATCTATAATCATGGTCATTCATCTTGATAATGTCATGCATCAAAACGTTCAATGTGTGAACCAAACACCCAGACAAAAATATGTTGGGGTATCTATCCTTAATGATTTCTCCCGTTGCCTTACAATTAGAGACATTATCAGTGATGACTTGCATGACATCATATGGCCCAATAGATTCAATGGTTTTAATTAAAAGGGTTCAACACTATTAATGTCGGTCTTGAACCGATCTGAGTAGTCATGGGATGAAAGGAAGATTGCACCACTAGCATACACCCCAAGAATATTTATCAATGGATTTCCCTTTACATTTGTCCAACTGTCAGATATAATGGATACTGCATATTCATTCTGAGTAATTCTCCCACAACATTTTGGATCTTGTCTTTTTCAATGTCAAGTCCCATGGTTCTAGCTTTATCTTACCTAGGGCTCGTATAACCTTTAGGGGCACCATGGATGGCTTCTACCATCTCACACCAATAGGGTGAGCGAAGAACATTGAATGGTATGCCACATGCATAGAGAAACCGGAACACTTTTGTATCCGCGCCATCCCTACAACCTTGGTCAAAGAAATCTAATATTGTTCTATGCCCTAAATGCATGGGTGAGAATCCACTACCATGGGTGGATGGGGATCGACCACTAAATGTTCTATGTGAGCTTGAGGTCTCATGTTCAACACTTGATTTTTTGAATATGTATTGTGCTTCCTTCTCTTCCCTCTTATATTTGGTTTTGTCTTTTGCTGGCACTTCTGTACAAGTTTTTACTCCTATAGTCTTATTTTCGTCCCATGGCATAATCCCACATAAATGCTTTCTTACACGGGTATATGAACCTGTGTAAGTTATTCTACAATGGGGGCATACACATTTAGTGCTTCCACCTACTTTCCCTCCTCCAAGCCTTGTGACATATTTGATATTTCCAGACAGGTGTTGGATTCTCTTTGGTTTTCTTTCTATCACCACCATCACTATCATTTTCATCATCCTCCTCCTTTTCCTCTCCCTCCTCTCCATGATATGTGCCACTACCCACTTCTTCATCCTCTTCATCACTTCTTCTTCAGTTTCCAAACACCACCATCATAATAAAAAATGGAACCAAAAGAACAAATCACATTAACATACCCAGCTTGCTTGTAGAGAATAAGCCTTTGCTTGCAATGGAATGAGGGAGAAGGAATGATAAAGAGTAGGAGAAGAAAACATACAAGCATTCAAGCCATAAAATATACAAGTTTATATGGGAAAAAAAAGAATGATTTTAGAGCCTACCTCTTTGGCTCTCCAATGGTGGTTGAACCTTATGGAAACCTTCAATCTCCCCTCCAAGCCCTCACAAATGCCTTCAATCTCCCTTCCAAGTTGTCCAAGCTCCTCACCTTATCTCCAAATGCACTCCAAGCTCCACAAACACTTGCAAGGATGAATGAAATTTCAAGAATGAGGAGAAAAGAAGTGGAGAGTGTGTTATAGCCCAAGCAAACTCCACCCAAAAGAGAAAAATGAGTTCTCCATCTTCAATCCACAGGTTTGCCCAAGGAGCATTTTTGGGAGCATTGGGAGCGATAGGGAGTGATGGAGGGAGAAATTGGGAGCGCTAAGGGAGCGATTGCTCCTAAACGCTCCCTTAGTGCTCCTGTACAATGGCAGGGAGCAAAATTTAATGCCCGAGAGCGTGCTTCCCAAAAACGCTTCCGTACGAGATCATCTTGGGAGCATGCTTTCTAGCGCTTCTTGGGCAATTTGCTCGCAAGTGAGCTACGAGAGCAGGGGCAAGGGGGGCGCTCCCACGTAGTGTAGCTCTAGAGCACCTAAAATCATTTAGTCAAAAAAATCAGTGTTACAAATATCGGCCGATTTATTGCGAGTCGGTGATAAATCGCGATTTTTTAAGAGCCCCAATTTTTTAAGCAAAAATCGCCCCAAAAATCGGGTCAATTTTTTGCCGATTTCTCGCCGCTTTTTTGTCGATTTATCGCCGATTTCTCTCGAGTCGAGTGATTTTTTGACAGGCGGCAGAAATTTAGGTTTTGAAAGGCCGTGGGCTCCATTTTTAGTCATTCATCACCCTACTCCAGCTCCCACCGCCACCCGCGAGTCGTTTATTCATCGCCCTACTCCAGTGCTTCCATCGCCGCCCACAAGTCATCTATTCTTCACTTATTTCAGAGCTTCCACCACCACCCACGAGTCATGTTCATCACCCTACTCCAGTGCTCCCATCGTTGTTCGCATCATGTTCATCGCCCTACTCCATGATTCCATCGCCGCTCGAGTTGTCTGCTCGCCGCTCTTTTTACTTTAAAGTTTTTATAATTTTATTATATCGTGAATTATGTTATGTGCTGTGTTTATAAAATTTATGCTATAGTATTTTATGTTAGTTATGTTTTATATTATGTTATATTATATTACTATAAAGTTTATATTATATTATATTACTATAAAGTTTATATTATATTATATTACTATATATTATATTAAAGTTTATATTATAATACTATAAAGGTTATATTATATTACTAATGTAACAATTTGTTATATTTTTTATGTTTATATATATATATATGTTTTGAAAAATGTATATAGACGAACCTAATGACGAACCTCATTTGAAAATTCGAATTCGAACCGAACCTAATCATTGTCGAACCTGAACTCAAACCCGAACCATGTGACTTAGGTAAAGGGAATCGATAGTTTATTTAATTTAAGTTTATTTCTCTGTAGATGACTCATGAGTCATGATGATGATCATGAGATACATTTGTTATATTTTTGATGATTCAGTATTCACTATCCAGGAGTAGGATACGATCAATTTTGATGTGTGATGTATCTCTAGACATCTTATATATCTTATATATTGGTTTTCTTTCCATATTCATGTCGCATTGTGTTTATTTGATGTTATTGTTGCTTTAAATGTTTAAAAAATTGAAAAAAAATGAATATTTTTGTGTTTTTTAAGTTTGCCGATTTTTTGCCAATGTGCTCCGGAGATATCCCGAAACAATGTTTCCTGGACCCTGCTGATTTTGTCGCCACGCCGATATTTGTAACATTGAAAAAAATAATTAGGTTGTTGTCTTTATTGCATTGATATACTTTATTTACCATTTACATTATAATCAAAGCACTGATTCTGAAACTTACTAACCAATCAATATAACTAAAACTAAAATAAGATAACTTGATGCAACTCCAACCAAATTTTCACTTGGCTACAAATCACTACACCACTTGCATGAATTGCAATTTACCTTCAAACTTAATACAATACAAAATAGAATTATAATATCTTTGAAACAAAATAATATTGATGTCATTCAAAAAGAGATCCATATCAAGTAACATTACCTCCATTTGGGTAAAAAGCCCACACGCTTGATCAGTTTTGTCTAGTAAAGCTGCTTCCTGCATTAAAAGGGGCCAAAGACATTGATAATAGAAATACATATTTTCTGTGCCCTAAAAACATTCAAATATTCTAGTGTGAAAACAATGACAAACATATGAAAATAAGATGGGAGAGATTCAAAGAGATAGCTATATTACCTGCCTGCAAAGAAACCAAAGTGAAGCCACATCATCTGTTGTAAACTTCAGATTGTAGCGTTTTACCAATGAAGCTGAAACTTCAGCATAAACAGGAAATAGTAATCCTTTTAATGCAGGCTTGTGCTTCTTCTTGAACTCCTACATTATGATATGCAACTTCTTCATAAACAATATTTAATTTCAACATTTGGTACACTACAAGTAAAATAACAAAAAAAAGCATGTCTATATATACTCCTACAAACAATGCCATCATAAATAAATTAACTCGAACCTAAAGGGATATGATAATGGTTTCTTAACAGACCTGTTATCACCCAAACTCACACCCTTAGAGATAAAGTCCTAAAGCTCTAGGTATGGTCTTGGTGTAACTAAGAGGGAGGCCAATGTCACCACAGCAAACCCTCTTCTGCTCTTTGGGTTGGCTCTTCTCCAACTCAAGGGAGGCTTCCTTAGGATAGGATTACTAGAGCTTGCAATGAGGCCCAAGATGAAATCAGAGATAGCTCTAGAAAAACGATTTATGATAGCAAATTAGGAAATAAGTGGACGGAAGTGCAAGGTACTGGTGTCTTATCCATTGGCCAATATGGGGTCAACCAAGGCTCAATGAATGCTTGAAGGAAAGATTAGAACGATTAGAGAAGCAAGACTACAAACCCTAGCCAATTTTTAATTGCTTCAATAAATTTAGAAATCTAAAAAGGGAAAACACTATTGAAGATACGTTCAAATGACTTTAGAAAGATAATTATCTTGCAAGGGTAAGAGAGTATATAACCACAAAATAAGAAACATACCACAACCTATCACTCCCAACTGACAACCATCACATAGAAGAAGAAAGAGACTTACTTCATTAACCCAAAACCATGAAGATTCCATCCATAAGTGAAACATGAGCAACATAAGACTATTCTACAGAGAGCACTTTAATTCATCATCTAAAAGAGACCAAAAGATATTCAACTAAAGCTCTAGAGCATTTCTCCCACAATCCAACCATACGAAACGAAGGAGAGAGCAAACCCTTATATAGGTTTTAGCTACTCTTCCTCTTAAAGTAAAATATGAATAAACTCTTAGATCTAGCCTAGGCAGGAGTAAGGAAACCAAAATACTCCAACTACCACAGCCAAATGCATAAAACAAGGTGGTCAAATCCACATGTACAAGCCTCAAGTCAAGAGAGTGAGAGAGGCACCTCCAACAAATGAGAGAAGGTAACAAGTAGAAGGCCAATAACTAGACTCTAAAGGCTCTCCAAGTGAAACGCTCCAATAGAATAGGTCTCCAAAGCAATGAATGAATCCTAGATCTAGGGTTTCAACCCTAGATATCGTGACCAACACAAAGATAAACTTCCTAATTTATCAACCAACCCTCCAAAGTGAGACACTACCTCCAAATAAAGCATGGAATGACATGTGGAACATCTCCAAGGTATACACTCCAATCGATAAGGCCCGCAAAGGTGGAATGCTTCCTTAATCAAGCATGGAAAGGAGTGCAAATGATACAAGTGGAGTCTCTCCAAGTAAAACATCCCACAAAACATGGCTAAAACCAAGTCAAAGATGGTCCAACAACCACGTGTGGCTCTCCAAGTGAATGGCTCCACCAATGAAGCATAGAAATGGGTACAAATAACCCTCCTATAGTGGACCCCCCATCATACATGTGTAATAGATGCTCTCCAGAGTGAATGCTCCACCTAGATGGCATAGAAATGAATGCTAAAAAATGTCCATGTGGAGCATTCCATCAATCATAGTTAGAATTAAGTCAAAGATGCTCTCAAGACAACACGTGAGGCTATCCAACAGAATGCTCCATCAATAGAACATGAATTAGTGTGAAAACAGCCTCAAAAGAGTGGTTGCTCCTCAAGAATCAATAAATGATGGAACATGTGAGTGTAGAACAAGTCATCTAGAGCCCCAACAAGTCTGCAAGTAGTTGCATCCATACATCAAAGAGGCCACCAATAAATGACAGAAACATCCAATCCAAGAGCAAGGTGACATAATACCTAACCAGCTCCATGAGGAACGGGACAGCCCCTTCTCCAAGCAATGAGCATGCCTCCACATGTGCCAAGAGAGAGAAAAAAGGGGAGCATTCCACACATAATGATAGCCAATAGTGCCAAGATGCCATCTATGTGACTAGGAGCAAGGGCACTCTCACGGAACCTAACCATAAGCTATCCATAAGCGTGAAACATGCCAAATAAGCTAGAGTCCCATGGAATTGTGTGTTATACCATCATACATGTCCTAGAGGGAGGGCGTTCGATGGAAAACTAATAACAAAGCCTTCCCAAACATGAAATTTGTCACATCAACTAGAGTGCTCCAAAGAATATCAACCACTAGTCACCTCCAAGTGCAAAGATGCCATCTTGGCACAATTTGTCACATAATGATAGCCAATAGTGCCAATATGCCATCTATGTGACTAGGAGCAAGGGCACTCTAATGGAACCTAACCATAAGCTATCCATTAGTGTGAAACATGCCAAATAAGCTAGAGTTCTGTGGAAATGTGTGTTATACCATCATACATGTCCTAGAGGGAGGGCGTTCGATGGAAAACTAATAACAAAGCCTTCCCAAACATGAAATTTGTCACATCAACCAGAGTGCTCTAAAGAATATCAACCACTAGTCACCTCCAAGTGCAAACCACTCCTCATGAGCTTGAGCATTCCATGGAAGGCCAATCATGAGTCATTCCTTGGTGTGAATAATAACCAATTAGTAAGAGCGCTCCACAAGAAAGGCCTCCAGAGTCCAAATACCATCATACCATGAAAACAATCCAAGTGCTCCACCCACAAGAACAATTCATGCCAATAAGATGTCAAACAAACAATAAATGCTAGGACACCCCATCAATGAATCATGAACAAGTGACATACAAGTGGAATTCAAAATCAACGCCTAAAGAGTTCTAGCTAAGAAACCTCAAAATCATATAACCTCATCAATAACCATTTATTGGCCATGCTTCATAAAAGAGCAATCATTAGCACCTTTTAAAACTTAGGGAGACCCTAAGTTATGGGTTTCCATTCCATGAAAGCACAAAAGTGTTAGACAATTGCGAGGTAAAGCATACTCCAAGCATGCCAATGAGATCAAATCAATACCAAGACATCATGAGAGACCACATCCAATAGATACTATCCCAAACACATCATGAAAATCCACCAACTAATCAACTAGAGTATCATAACAAGGGTATCTAGCAAAGTGCACCAACCTGTCAATCAAGCCTTGTGATGAAAAATCACAAGTATAGGACTTCACACAATGTATGGGGTAATTTAGGCCAAATGCTATGAAGGTTGTGCATAATAAATACATTCTAGGAAAAATAATTGTGCTTTCAAAGAAATGTAATGAGCCAAAAAAAACTATCCAAATTACTTTGTTTGTCAAAATTAATTTTCGCAAGGCACGTGATAGAGTGGCCATGTATTGTAGCAATGTTGGAGGTGGTTGGTGGCTTCTACATCTTGGCAGCAGTAGAAACATTGTTTGCAAATTCTTCTACGGTATTACAATCAAAAATTGCCAATCCAAAGAATATGGGCTTGTTTAGATCAATGAAACATGGATGCCTGATAGCCCCTCCACTTTTATTGATTTTAATGATGCAAAAGAGGTGGTGAAAGAAAAGTCAATTAGATCCTTCTTCTAACTAAAAATAACTGGCAATTAGTAAATAGACATTTTGTTAACAACTCATTTTCTTATGTTGGCATTAGAAGTGGACTTGACCAAACTTTCAAAGAGCCCATGAAACATATTAAATTATTTAATTAAGCCTTGGAAACTCTAATATGGAAGAAGACATAAGTTTCCACCAAAGCTAGTTTGTGGCGTGTGAGTTGACATGAATAGAGCTAGGTTGAATATTCAAACTTTTGGGCAATCCTTTGGATTTATGTCTTTATTCACAATGTTGTTAGTGGCAAAATTCCACATTAGTAAGTGTTATAAACCACGTATGTTTATTATTCATGTTGCTAGCTTCCCTTGAACCAAGCATATAACATTTTTTTTTGTTGCTCAAGAACTTCTTTTCAAACACATTGCAAGGTGCAAAAGTTTTTAAGAAAGTTTAAATCAAAGATTTTTTGCACTTGCACTACTAAGATAGGATAATTTTATTAATGTCAAACAAATGATCACAAAAGTAGGTCAATGGGACTTATTATCACAAAAACTCACATCGTTCGAGATAAAGCCCTAAAGCTCTGGCTCTTCCACTTCCATACACACAGCTATCAGTTTCCTATGGATCTTCTAGATGAGATGGATTATTCTCCCGATCCATTAGAGGGGCTTTGTGTTTTTCCTACAGTTTTCTCGCCGACAATGACAACCTTGCATTCAAGGATGGGGCATTTGGCAGAGGGAAGTTCTGTGTTTCTGACACATGAGTCTCACGATGATCAACTTTCACCGTCTTCGGGAGGAAGACTTTCTCCATATGTTACCACCCTGGAACCCCTAACGGTTAGGGCTTCACCATCTAAGCCCAGTAGTTTTCCTTTTACCCAACCTTCTGATGAGCTTCCTCACTTTCTGGATTCCTCTAGGGTTGGATCCACTGATTTCCTCCCCAATTCACCTTCACGTGAAGATTTCACAGAATCTCAGGGCATTGAAAACTCTTTCTCGTCCTACGACTTTGATCTTTTAGAAGCCGGGTGGCCTTCTTCAAACTTTTTACCTTCAGGGTTTTCTCAGCCACCGGAACTTACTGCGGAGGATTTTCTCCAGGATGCAGATGGCTTTATAGTGACCATGATGAACCCTAATCCTGTGGGTGCTACGACTTCACCTGCAGGACATAGGGTTTCACCGAGAAAGGAAGGTGTTTCCACCAACAGCAAGGAAAATAGTAGCGGCTCTAGCCCAAAGAAGCGCAAGAACAAATGCAACATGGGACAAATGGGACAAATGATCAGAAACATCAGAAAGATGATAATCAGTTGGCTCTTCATCATTTCCCTCACCAGGGGAAGGATATGTTCCTTCATTGTTATTTTCCCAAGCAGTGATGTGAGGTAAGCCTTGTCTTCCCCTTTCCATGTTGAGGTCAACCAAGAAAAACCATTCATGGACCGTTCTAGGTATATACTCACCCCTTCTTATTTGATCAAAGTTAACCTCAGAGGTATTTAGCTGAATGATGGGCTCAAGTTGTTCAATGTGTGGCTCCACATCACTAGACTGGTTCAAAGCCCTAAGTTCTTCCGACACTTCACCTCGAAGTGACTCAAGGTTCATTTCTCTAACAGCAATAGCTCTTTCCCTTTCTTCCTCAGAAGAACTATCATCTCCAAATGATCTCCAAATATCTTCTCTCTCTGTACTAGGATACTCATCACAGCCACCCATGACCATGAAGATTCCCTCAGGTAATAACTCAACCTCACCAAATGTGTTCCTTACACCATCCTCATAACTTTCAAGATGACCATCGTAAAATGGCTCCTGATATACCCTAACCAATGACCCATTAGAATTGGGGATAGTAGCATATGATAAATCCATTTGAAGATGTCCCCTTAGCCCAACATACCACTTCCTACAAAAGAGCATTCCATAGGCTGGAGGGAGATCTATGACTACTATGTCCATTAGCATGGATATGTCAAGGCATGAAAACAAGTCAGCTCTCAAGTTTTTAATCAAGCCAAAGACTTGAACTGCCCTAGAGTCAATCCCACAAACGTTCCCATAGGGCCTAATTATTTTTAATCCCATTGCTTCCATGATTTGTAAAGGCACCAGAATCCAACATGCAATTATGAAGAAGGGTATCACCAATGCGAAGTGTAAGATAAAAAGGTTGGTGACCACCATTCTTTTTCTCGTATAAGGCAGTTTGGATGTTAATGGGACGGTCCTCCTCTTCATCAACCATAGTACTAGGTGCTGAGTTTTGAAAAGATGAACCTTCACCATTGCTTGTGGGAGTCTCAGGGATACTCTCGAAAAATTCTACCACTTGCTCTTTTATTGATGGGATTTCATTAACTCATTGAGTGGGATGCTGTGCATAACCTTGTCCAATTCTATTTCAATGTTGATATCCAAGTCATATTCAGGAAGAGGAATTGGCTCACTCACTGGACTAGGCAGCTCACTACTTTTCTTTTCACTGAAAGGTGTAGGCTTTTGGCCATCCTTTCTTCGTTGATAGGTTCTAAGAGGAGCTTGACCACTACTACTGGCTTGTTTAGTAGTATAGATGGGAAAACTAGGGCACTGTTCTTCTATCGACTCTTCCTCATAATCAATCAGAATCCTTCCAAAGTCCTTGTCAAATTCCAAGTTGTCAACCCAGTTAATGTTCTTTGGAGAATCAGGAGTACCATCACTGTGGATGGGATACTCAAGATCTTCCAACCTTTGCTCTTCATACCAGTTTATGATAGGAGGTTCAAGTGAAGCTTGACTCACAGGGTTTCTTCTATCACCTTCATTAGGTTTCTTTTGTTGGTTCCAATAAGGCTTAGGGCCATAAGGCTGCCTATACCTTTCCGCCTCTTTGCTCTTAGCTAGATCCCTAGTCAAGAGAGTTAGATTCTTCATCATTTCATGCATGCTCTCCATCATCTCACTGGGATCTTTACTAGGCTCTTTCCCCTTCTTAAACTTGGGCTCGGATCTAGAAGAAGAGGCAATGATTAGGTCAAAGAAATTTAACTTCCCCAAGGAAGCAGCATTTGCTTCAACCTTCCTAGCATTGTCCTATGCCACCTTCAAGTCACTAGGGTCTTTATCCTTTAAGTGGTAGCCAAGGAAACCCTCATAAGCATTGAGGTAATTAATTAGGATGCCTTGCTCAGGAGGCCTAATGTTGGAAGGAATGTTGGCCACTATCTTGTCAAAGCGAAGGTTAAATTCATGGACAGGCTCGTTTTCTTTCTTCTTGATTTCGAAAAGTTGGTTCAAAAGGAAACGCCCATCTAACTTGACTGACCACTCATGCTTGAGTGTCTCGGTGAATACATCATATCCATTGATTGATGATGTAGACAAACGGTCAAACCATTTGCGAGCATCACCCTCCAAGGATGCGAGGAGACCCCTCATAAACAAATCTTCTTTTTCAGCCCCATAAGCTTCCATGTGGGCCCAAACATTTTCTATGTGGTCCTCAATGCCACGGTCGCACAGTTCCCATTGAACTTTGGCATCTTTTCAAAGTACTTGTCAGGCATATCATGGGGGGCAACTAGCACTTGGGAAAAGTCTAAGGGAGAGGCTCTAGCCTTGTTTCCAAAAGCATGAGCGATGGGTGGAATGTTTTGAGTATTGTTTCCAAAGGAAGATTGATTAAGTCTAGCCATTAGATTGACTGGAGCTACGTTGATGATTAGGAGATGAAGGAGGAACTGAATTAAACAAAGGAGATCCCAAGATACGGTTTGGAGAATCAGAATTAACAATTTTCCAAAATTAGTTAGATGATTGGACTTTAAGATCTCTTATGTGATAAGTGAGTGGGGTTCCTTCCAATTGATTTGGATTTGATTTACTTCTAGTGTTGTAAGGATGACTATGAGCTCACTCCTCAACGGAGTCACGATTAGGAGTCGCCAGGTAGACTTTTAAACTCTTCTACCAAGATGTATGTCGTTTAAAATGCAGGGAGAGAGTGAGACAAACAGATGGATATGCTTTTAATTAAGGATTGAAATGATAACCATCTAGATTAATCCGGATGCGATAAGATATGAGTTATGCATGGATAATCGCAGACACCTAAGGTAAGCCTCTACCTTCCCCAGCAATGGTGACAAAAATGTTATCACACAACTTGTAGATGTCACTAAAGGTATCCCATCCGGGATGGTAGAGGAGACAGACAACTAAAGAGGTGACCCAAGAGATGCCACGGTTCCCAATGCAAGCTGGGAGTCACGACAACCGAGGCACCCTTCACTTTAGATCTAGACAAGACAAGATCAAGGGGGAGACCCTATAGCCAATCGACAGAAGATTAGCCAAAGCAATGGTTCCTAGGGGGATGTGAAAGTTGAGTTACGGAAACCAATGCAAGCTTAGGTGGACCCAAGAGTTATGATGTGGTTGAAGAGGATTAAGAAGTGACAAGTGTTTCAACCAATGAATGAGTTAGGCCACCTAGGGAGATCAAAGAGATAGATCTAGTACCATGAAATACACAAGTGGGACCCACCTCCTTAAAGCATGCAAATGACCCAAATGGGACCCACAAGGTGAAGTTAGGAGTGAAATGGCACTAAGGGGTGTTTGATGATGTGGATCTATGGATCCAAGTGAGACTAGGCAACACCCACATATGGGATCTAGCACATGACACAATCCCCAAGGAGTGTGAATTGACCCTAGGAGACTAGTGCCTTAAGATGAAGGGGTAAATGGAGTCCAAAGTATGCCAAAATGTAGATCAAGGTAGTTAAGGCAATTATCAAAGTGGGTTTTTAGTGGCATGCCCCAAGGTAGGCTAGATCTCCATAAATCTAAGGTTGAAAATGCATCACCCAATGACCCAAGTGGGGCACAACCCTCAAAATGAGGAATGGGGCCCACAAGGCAAAAATCAAAGAAGTGAAGCACTAGGGGTAGGTTATCAAGTGAGAGGAGTGCAAATCAAGTGGGATCTCACCTACCCATGTGTTGGAAATAGAAAAACTCACCCTCCCAAGGAGTGCGACCTCACCTAAGGAAGGCTAAGTGCCTTGGAAAGTGTGTCAAATGGAACCCAATCACCACCAAACTATAGATCTGAATTGCCGTGGATGCTATAGAGGTGGTTTTTCAATATCTTTCCAAGAGCCAAGCTAGATACAAGTAGATCTAAGAAAAACAAAAATGAGGGTTTTGATTTTAATGAAGTTTTTGACCAATAGAATGGATAGCAAGCGAAATCAATACATACCTTGTAGATCTTACCTCAAATCTTGCGGCCTCTTAGCATATGGAGAAATCTTGCCCTAGTTACAATTCCAAGCGTCTTCAACCACAATCATCCAAGCCCTAGGAGGAGAGATGTCTCATGAAAACTTGTAAATCAAACTACATCAAGTTAGATTTGATCTACAAATCTATAAGATCTAAGCATGTCATATCAAAGAAGCAATCAATGGACAAAGCACAATTGAAAAACTCCCTCAAGATGAAAACGTTTTACCCATGGGGTATGTGAGCAACCCCTACAATCTTCCCATCAAGCAAATCGTAGCTAGCTTCAAGCAATTCAGCCTCCCTTCAATTGATGTCGATTTCACCTATAGAAGCAAAGAATGTCTAGAAACAAGATGCAAGAACATATACAAGAGTAACCCAATCAAAGCCAAGAAGTAGATCTCCAAAATATTATTTTCATTCCAAGTTTTCCAGAGCCCAAAGGTGAGCTATACAATAGGTGGCCTCCTCCTTATATAGGATAATAAAGACCAAAACCCTCGATCTAAAAACCACTTTACAATACATAAAGATGAGTGGTTGAGATTAAAAGATCTCATAATCTAATCAATGGCTAAGATGAGCCAATACATGACATCACATGGATCATTCAACATAAAGGTGAAGTCATAGCTAGGAGAGACAAAGTGAGGGTGATGTCATCCTCTAGAGGGGGCAAAAATACATGGGCCCACCTCATATGACATGGACATCACTCATAAAGCACATGGTGGGGCTAGGAGGCATCAATCCTTATTAGCTCATCCCCATGGCACAATAATATGAAATAATATGTCCAACTAATACAAATGATAAAAATTTGTCCTCAAAATCTGTGAGAGACATGTAGTAAAAGGCCTCTTGTGGCCTCTGTGGACCCCACTGACTGATGAAAACTGGCTGGAAGATGGGGGGTTCACCCAAGAAGACCTCTGTGAAGACCAAGTGCCAAAACCTTGCCTCAATTGCCCAAATCGAATTCCTCAGTGACCCTTTTATTCCATTTTTAACATGCCTCGATAACTATGAAGCTGTTGAAGCTACCACCTCGGGCGCCTGTGCTGTCAAACTGAGCCCACCAGGCTCTCCAGAAGGGGGTAAAATGGTAACATCAAGTGGTTGGACCACCCCCTCCTCATACAACGACCTAGGTGAACTGGCCTCTCATGGCCCCTGCTGAACAGGCTGAGAAAACAACCCCAAATCTGGTCAACAAGTGGAAAACTGCATCTATCACTGTCGGAAGTGCCCGGAACTGAATGATAAGTGTCTCACTGGATCCAGAAGACCCAAAAATACTAAGAATATGTACTCATTCACCATGGGTTGCCCTGATGGGCCAACTATAGAGTCCAAAACATCTGGACAGTCCATAATTTGATGATCTGGAATAATAATAAAGCATGTTGAACTGCATCTATCACCATCTGAATCATATATCCACCATATGGTACCATCAATAAGAGTATGTGGGACCATCAATCATCATCAATAAGCATACATGGCCCACATCATCACGGATCGCAAGAATGACCATTGTCAAACTAAGTTTGACTAGGTCAATATACAACCAAGGATAAATCATATCAATAGACCAAGACATATTCCTGTAATCATACTCACAACTTAACTTAAAGTATAAACATCATTTAGTGGCATTAATCAATTTGCATATTCCGTTGTTATTTATATTTACTTGCACAATAGCTTAAATGACAGACTCACCCATTGGACATGGTCTAACTGCTAGCTAAGGATGAAGGCTAGGAACAAGCCTGGGCAAAAGGGATGACTTGCCTAAACTCAACTAAAAGACACTTTGGACTGGGAGAGGGGGAAGCTACACTCTGTGCTAGACAAATAACCCGGGGAAGAGCTGTGCCTCACAAATGGATAAATTGTTTAAAGAGTGTTTATTCAACTTAGGCATCATGTCTACATCAAGTTGATCCAAGTTCATTAGGATCATTCAATTTCATTTCATGGCCTTTTGGGGCTACATAACCCTTCGGATCTCAGGTGCATTAAGAAGCACAACTAATTGCAGCTTGCATCCAGGGCATGTTTATATATATATATATATATATATATATATAAGGTCAGTAATCGTTTAGATATAGAGATTTAAGAACAATTGCTTTTTGGACCTTTCTTATACTCTTCGAGGAGTATTTATAGTGTTTCATTGCTCTTGCCCTTTACTCACGGTGTGTTAAGAAACACATTCTAGAGTTTATAGTTTCCATGGGCGAATTTACACAAGTTTCCATAAGTAGTACATGAGCTTTCAGTTTTAGCCAACAACATCTCAAGTGACTAGGGGGAGTTCGTGCCAGTGCCAAACATCGGGACAACCGACCAGAATGATTTAGACCTACAATCCAACTCACCAAAGGCAACGTCTATCACCAACTCAGAGCCGAGACACTAAACAAACATGGATGCGATCCAACACAGACGTAATAATAGGGAAGTCCTCAGTATCAAAGAGTCAAGAAAGACAAGTCAAAGGTGAAAGCCAAATCAGGAAGGTCATGGATGGATGGAGTCAAGTGAAAATGGTGCCTAAGCTAACAACAGATGATGTCAAGAAAGACCATATCTCTGCAAGGAAGCTGTCAAACCGGTGAGTTTTGTCAAACAACATAAATGTGCAAGTAGTATGTCCATTTTATAATTTATAAATGTTATCACACAACTTGTACTTGTCCCTAATCGTATCCCATCCGGGTTGGTAGAGGAGATGGACAACTAAAGAGGTGACACAAGAGATGCCACGGTTCCCAATGCAAGCTGGGAGTCACGTCAACCGAGGCACTCTTCACTTTAGATCAAGATGAATCAAGACCAAAGGGGAGACCCTATAGCCAATCAAAGGTGATTGGACCAAAGCAAAGGTTCCTAGGGAAGTGTGAAAGACAAGTTACGAAAACCAATGCAAGGTTAGGTGGACCTAGAAGTTTAAGTATGGTTGAAAGAGGCTTAAGGGATGACTAGTGTTTCAACCAATGAATGATTTAGGCCACATAATGAGATCAAATGACAAGATCTAGTACCATGAAATACACAAGTGGGGCCCACTTCCTTAGAATATGGAAATGGTCCAAATGGGACCCACAAGGTGAGATTAGGGGTGCAAATGGTACCAAGGGGTATGCAAGAAGTAGATCTATGGATCTAGGATGAAATAGAAGATACCCACATATGGGATCTGTTGCCGCCTAATACACACCTGGGGGGGACGCGGCAGGAAACCTTCAAGCCGCTTGGTGTGTTCTTCGGGGCAACTGAGAGTCAAGTGTTGTCAACTGATTACTCGACTCCTCCATCTAGGCTTATTCCCAGGGAAGCCAAGGGGGGTGGTCCCTATGAAAAATAAGCTAAGGCTCTTAATCTATAACAAAGAAAAAGTTTGTTTTAGGAGTTAAAAGATGATGAGATGATAAAATATAACAATTAAGCATTGCTTGCGAATTAAATCAATTAGCTAACCCAACACAAGATAGATAAGCATTCATCACATTTATGATTGAAACTTAAAACATGGAAAATTAAAGACCAGTGCCGAGAATGTAAAAATGTTTGCAATTGCTGCTGTGTAGGGTTGTTTGTGTAGTCTCAGTGAAAGTATTACAGTGTCTCAGTTGGTAAATTTATGATTATTAAATGAGTGGATTAAGGAGTGGGTTAATTCTTGGTTTGGCCCAAAAGAAACCTAACCTTCGAGCTGAGTGCTCTAGCAACCTTACCAAGTGTCCAACCAAGCACGGATGAACCGGCTTAAGAACCTGCTGACTCTGTGGATTCAATCCATGCAACCTCCCAAGTTCTTAGGATTCGATTCTAATGGATTGTCCTATTAAAACTAAGTACCTTGCACCCATTTTTGATTGAACCAACTGTTCCAACTAAGCTGCAGTAGTCAAGACCATACTCCGGGTTTGGGGCATTGTTCCTTTTATTAAATTGTGTGAGTGGATGATTAATCTACACTAAACCCCAAGAATAAAGCAAGGGGGGTTAATTTTAGGATTAAATTTTAAGAACAGAAGTAATGATTGAATAAAACACAAAAGCATATAACAAACTGATAAACGGGTCCTCGAAGGATGTTGTGTGCTTAAGTGAGATGTTTAATTACTACTGCTCAAAAGAAACTAATCTCACACGAAAAACGTTAGAAAAAGTTGCGAAAAAAGGAAAAGTGCGAAATCCCCCCTGGGGGATTGGGGTTAGGCGCTGGAATTGCCTGCTATGCTCTTTTTATTCTTACGTTTACAATTAAAAATAGGAAAACTATTGCTTGCCCTTTATCATTAGGGAACAAGACAGTTTACAATAAAATATGGAAAGCAAATGTGATTGAAGGGGGTTCTCCAAATGGTTCTGGGAGCTTCCAAATGTCTTTCTTATGATTTTTTTAGCTCCAACCTGTTAAGACAACGAAACAGACCAGCGGACGAATGTTGATAAGAAATGATAATCAGAACACTTTAAGAGTGTTCTGACAATACTTCAAATCGTCAAAATTAAAACTAAGGCAACTAGTAAATAAAAACTTGCTTTTTGGACAATTTTTGAGTCTTTAAGTGACTTTTAGCAAACTTTTAAATGTAGGACTGTTATAAAATGGTTAAAATTCCAGCGAACAAAAGTTTACTGAAATCTACCGAAACACAATTTAAGAGTATGTTCGGTTTTGATGCAAAAAATGGAAAAAATTTCTAACTTAACTACTACAAAAAGAAATCAAATGACTAAGGAAAGTGAGCTAGAAAGCTACTTTCCTTAGGATCTTTTGCTTGCTTTTGGAAAAGCTAAGCGAACCAAAGCACTTAAATGCCAAATATATTATTCCACTCAAAACAAACTTTTCCTATCAAGAACTCTAGATTTTACGATTAAAACAAGCTTGAAAAGGAAAACTTGTAAACTTAGATCTACTTTCAGAAATTTATGCTTTGAAAGAACTATGATCTAACATAATTAACAGTAACCGAAGATAGTTAGAGAAGAATGGATCAGAGGAATGGAACCCTTGGGGGTTGAGCGTTTTGAAGAAAGGGCGATGGAGTCAAGCTCCTTGATGCACCGGTAGGCTAAGATGAACCATAACAATATAACACATGGATCACTCAAAATAGTGATGATGCAATAGCTAGGAGAGGCTAAATGAGGGTGACGTCATCCTCTAGAGGGGGCAAAAGTACACGGGCCCACCTCATATGACTAGGACATGACACATGAAGCTCTTGGTGGGGTTAGGAGGCATCAATCCTTGCTAGCTCATCCCCATGGCACAATAATATAATATAATATGTCCAAGATAATACAAATGATCAAATCTGTCCTCAAAATCTGTGAGAGACATGCAGTAAAAGGCCTCCTGTGGCCTCTGTGGATCCCACTTACTGATGAAAACAGGCTGGAAGATGGGGAGTTCACCCTGGAAGACCTCTGTGAAGTCCAAGTGCCAAAACCTTACCTCAATTGCCCAAATCGAATTCCTCGGTGACCCTTTTATTCCATTTTTAACCTGCTTCGGTAACTGTGAAGCTGCTGAAACTGCCTCCTAGGGCACCTACGCTGTCAAACTGAGCCCACCAGGCTCTATAGAAGGGGGGGTAAATGGTAATATCAAGTGGCTGGACCACCCCCTCCTCATACAGCGCCCTAGGTGAACTAGCCTCTCATGGCCCCTGCTGGTCAGGCTGGGAAATTAGCCCCAAATCTAGTCAACAAGTGGAAAACTGCATCTCTCACTGTCAGAAGTGCTCGAAACTGAATGACAAGTGTCTCATTGGATCTAGAAGACCCAAATCTACTAAGAATGTGTACTCATACACCATGGGTTTCCCTGATGGGCTAACTGTAGGGTCCACCATATATGGACAGTGCAGTAAAATGTTAGAGCAGTAATGATAAATCCAACTTTGGTGGTGAATCTTTAACACAGTGAAAGCTACAGGAGCAGCTCCAGCATGATGAAGTTATCTTTATGACTAAGTTTGTTTTGAGGCAGCTGGTGGTTATGTTTGGTTGATGGTTGACATGATGAAGACCCCTTTTATTTCTCTCTGAACTCGGGTAAAAAGAGAAGTTTTGCAGCAAATGGAAGTGCTCTGAAATTCGTGTAGATTGGGGTCTGAGACAGCCACAGTAGATCAAATGAAGGCATCTGAAATCAGTCAACAAAAGCAGTCTGAAGTTTTTGGAGTTTTTAAAGAAGTTTTTGTCTGAAATTTTCGGATCAATGTGAGGCAGCCACAAGAGAAGAAACTGCTGATTGTCTGAGCTAATTGCTATCACAGTCACGAGCTAGCACAGTCCCAAGTTTTGCAAAGGAGATGGAATGATGTCTCACATGAAGGTATGTATGTCTACACAGTAATTTACTAGTAATACACATAAACTCAGTGATGATTCAGGATTGATAGTACACAGTTATATGCACAGCTTTCCTTACACAGTGAAACATGTACCTAGTACTGCATATAAACTAAGTGATGACTCAGTGATGATAGGACACAGTGATACACATACTCTGAGATGCATGCTATTTATATATGCTCAGCTTGTTTAAACAGTGACAGTAGTATGCTAAAACCAATAGTACAAAAGTGATTACACAGTATGCTCAACAATAATACACAGTCGCTTGGAAATGACTGTACACAGTAATGATGGCAATATATGCGATGCATGACATACATATGATCAGTGATTCAGTGATGTATACACAGTAACATATTTAGTGGTGATACAGTGGGTTGTATAGTTTTCTTCACACAGTTAAATCTACTTAGAAATACATACTCAGTGATACTTACACAATTGAATGTTCAAATGCTCAAGTGATGAAATATTCAGTGATATGATGAGCTAATGATGAGCTAAGGTACAGTAATATATACATGAACAGTGATGATATATTATATACAGTGAAGATTTGCATACATAGAGATGAAATAATACATATAACATGCCAGTGATGATAAGTATGAAGAATACACAGTGATGACATACAGAGGGCAGGTGTGAACAGTAGACAGGAGTTGACTTTGACAAGCATTGAAGTGACAATTTGATATTATAGTGACAGTTAAGGACTGTTGAGATATCCAAATTGGTTCAGATCTTGATGACTATCTAGTATTTAAGCAGACAGGGCTATGAGCAATATTATTGATTTAATATGATAGAAGACATGATGTGACAAGTGCAATGATAGATACTTCAGTGATATATATACAGTGATGATTTGGCAGTGATCAGAGAGCAGAGGTTATCAGCAGCAGAGAGTACAAGGTTTGTTGTTTGACAGGTCCACAGGTTCAGCAATCTTTTTCTTAAGGGTGGTAGGGTGGTGCTAGGGCTCACAATCTTGTGAGCTGAGCTGTTGTAGCAGCTTGTCAGTTGTGGCTGACGAAGCCTGGGGTTGAAGCCCCTTCCAGTTGTAGCTGGAGAAGTTGTATTAAATTTGTAACCCCAGTTGTTGCTAGGGCAAATTTTATCATAAAAGGCTTCCGTGGTTTTACCCCCAGGACTTGGGTTTCCACATAAAAAATTTTGTGTATTGTGCATCTTGTTTTTTTTATGATTGTTGATGATATGCTGCTATGATTGGTGATTAGCAACTTGCTCTCGATTAAAATTTTATGATTGGAAAATACTGATTCACCCCCCTCTCAGTATTTCAACATGAGTACACATTCTTAGTAGATTTGGGTCTTCTGGATCCAATGAGACCCTTATCATTCAGTTCCGGGCACTTCTGATGGTGATAGATGCAGTTTTCCACTTGTTGACCAAATTTGGGGCTGATTTCCCAACCTGACCAGCAGGGGCCTTGAGAGGCCAGTTCACCTAGGGCGTTGTATGAGGAGGGGGTGGTCCAGCGACTTGTTATTACCATTTACCCCCCCCTTCTGGAGAGCCTGGTGGGCTCAGATTGACAGCGCAGATGCCCTAGGAGGCAGTTTCAGCACTTTCACAGTTACCAAGGCAGGCTAAAAATGGAATAAAAGGGTCACTGAGGAATTTGATTTGGGCAATTGAGGCAAGGTTTTGGCACTTGGTCTTCACAGAGGTCTTCCAGGGTGAACCCCCCATCTTCCAGCCAGTTTTCATCAGTCAGTGGGGTCCACAGAGGCCACAGTAGGCCTTTTACCGCATGTCTGTCACAGATTTTGAGGACAGATTTGATCATTTTTATTATTTTGGACATATATTATTATTTTATTGTGCCATGGGGATGAGCTAGCAAGGATTGATGCCTCCTAGCCCCACCATGTGCTTCATGAGTCATGTCCTAGTCATATGAGGTGGGCCCATGTACTTATACCCCCTCTAGAGAATGACATCACCCTCCATGAGTCTATTTTAGCTATGATGTCGTCATTATTTTGAGTGATCCATGTGATTATATTGTTAGGCTTGTTTTAGCCATTGATTATGTATTGAGATCTTTTAATCTCAACCACTCATTTCAAAAAGTGGTTTTGAGATCTAGGATTTTGGTTTTTATTATCCTATATAAGGAGGAGACCCCCTCATTGTAAAGATCATCTAGAGAATTTGGCTCTTGGCTCTTGGAATAAAATTTCTATCTTTTGGAGTACATGCTTGGATCTCGGAGTGGATGTTGGTTGCTTTGATTGTAAATGTTTTTGTCCATTGCACTAGGGGATCTCTTGTAGCTATCTTGCATATTTTGCCATACTTTTTTTTACAGGTTAAGAGGACGTTTTTGGGCAAGTGCGAATTGGTGGGGAGGCCTACCCTTCAAGCTTGGAGGAGGGTGTTTTGGTTAAACAAGGAGTGGTTTTGTCTTTGTACCAACTATTCTTTGCTTATCTCTTTCTTGCTTGTATCTACCTTCAACAAGTTAAATTGATTGATGCTTTGCTCCTTGGTTTTGACAAGTTAGAGGGACACACATGTGGCTTGGAGAAAATTGATTTGGCAAGAGGGCTTCAAAATTCTTTATTTGATCTTTGGCAAAAGTAATCCTCATCTCAACTAGCATTCATTTCTTCATCCAAGTATGCTCCAAAGGTATAGTCTTCTTCTTCCTTGGCTTATCCATGAATTCTAGATCACAAAACCCTAATTGATTAAAACCCTCATTTTTACTTTTTCTCAGATCTACTTGGATCTAGCTTGGCTTTTGGAAAGATATTAAAAACCCACCTCTATAGTATCCACGACAATTCGGATCTATAGTTTGGTGGTGATTGGGTTCCATTTGACACACTTTCCAAGGCACCTAGCTCTCTTGAAGGCAATTCGCACCCCTTGGGAGAAGCAAGTTGGGTTAGTTCCAAGACATGGGTAGGTGAGATCCCACTTGATTCATGATCCTCACACTTGATAACCTACCCCTAGTGTGTCACTTCTTTGATTTTTGCCTTGTGGGCCCCATTCCTCATTTTGAGGGTTGTGCCCCACTTGGGTCAAATTGGTGATGCACTTTCAATCTCAGATCTATGGAGATCTAGCCATTGGATCCCTCTAATTTTCAAGATCCACATTGATAATTGACTTAACTACCTGGATCTAAAGTTTGGTGGCTTTTGGACTTGATTTGACACACTTTTCCATGCATTTAGCCCTCCTTGGGCAAAGTCGCACTTCTTGGGGGTTAGAGTTTGCCCACTTGTAGGACATGGGTGGTCGAGATCCCATTGGATTTGGAAAGAGCATATTTTAAAACCTACATCTAGTGTCTCACTTTTTGGAGTTCTGCCTTGGGGGTATCATTCCTCATTTTGGGAGTTGTTGTCACTTGGGTCACTTAGTGAAACATTAGATCTAGTAAGATCTAACCATCACATCTTAAGTAACCCACTTGATTTGCATCCTAATTGTCTCGATCTACAATTTGATATCCTTTTTTACTCCATTTTCCCATCCATTTCAAGGCACTAGTCCACCTAGGGCAATTCACACTTCTTGGGAATTGTGTCAAGTGCTAGATCTCATATGTGGGTATCTCTAGTTTCACCTTAGATCCATAGATCTACTCCTTGCATACCCCTTGGTACCATATTCACCCTAAACTTCACCTTGTGGGTCTCATTTGAACCATTTCCATATCCCAAGGAGGTAGGTCCCACTTGTGTATTTCATGGTACTAGATCTTGTTATTTGATCTCATTAGGTGGCCTAAATCATCATTGGTTGAAACACTAGTCATCCCTTAAGCCTCTTTCAACCATACTTAAACTTCTAGGTCCACCTAACCTTGCATTGGTTTCCGTAACTCATCTTTCACGCTTCCTAGAAACCTTTGCTTGGGTCCAATCACCTTTGATTGGCTATAGGGTCTCCCCCTTGGTCTTGATTCATCTCGATCTAAAGTGAAGAGTGCCTCAATTGACGTGACTCCCAGCTTGAATTGGGAACCGTGGCATCTCTTGGGTCACCTCTTTAGTTGTCTATCTCCTCTACCATCCTGGATGGGATACCACTAGGGACAACTACAAGTTGTGTGATAACAGACTTCATCATAAAAACCAACTCCCTCAAGGGCATCAAACATGAGCTTCATAAATCTTGTGGGCTTAAGGACCAACTTATGGGTCCAGGCACTTCTTCAATGCTTCATAAGTGCTTCAATGATTCTTCAAGTGCTTCAGGAGCTTCTTCATCATACCAAGGGCATGTCTATGGGTTCCACAACATGCCAATAGCCATAAGATCATACAAGAAATACGCCAAGGGTATCAAGGTCATCATCATCATAATGGCAACTAGGACCATATACAAGGGCTCCATACACATATGAGCCACACCATTTGTGAATGGGATCCAATGCCCATACTACCACAAGGGAGGGTGCCATCATCATGCAAACCTATGCAATCATAACACCTATGTATGGGAGGAAGGCTCCAACATGTGCAAAGTTCATACCACGAGCATGTGTAGTTGTCCATGATCCTGTCCACATTTGTACACCTGGCATAATCACTACAAGGGCCTTGGTGGCATCAATCACAACTCAAAGGCCACTGCAACTCCCTTGTTGGCATCAATGACAACTAAATCAACAATCTCCCCCTTTGTCATTGATGACAACAACTCATGCTACTCTTTTCATCTTCATCTCTCCCCCTTTGGCATCAATGGTAAAGAGTGACCACAAATCTGCATCTCTCACAATGAAGTCACTACTGGCTGCTCCCCCTATCAATATGCATAACTATCTAGTTGTAACCACGATCCAAGGACCTGTACTGCTTCTTGAAAGAGCCATCAGCTGCTCTTTCTCACCCTTGAGTTCCTCCTACCACTCCCATGAACTCAAAGTACTCCAAGGTCTTTAAGAGACCTCAATGTGGGCTTGCCATAGGGCAGCCATCTTCTCTGCAATGCTCAATCTCTCCTAGGTGTAACTATTCAATCTTCTTCACCCATACTTGTTTCTTGGCACTTGTCTTTTCAGCATTTGCTCCTTCATCATTATTTGTCTTCCTTGGTTCATTGGCTTTTGCTTGTTGAACTGAATGAGACGCTTCTCATAGATCGTCTCCTTGTATTACAACAGTCTTGAGCTTTGTGCCCAAAACCACTGCAGATGTAGCATCTCATTGTACGACAATATGCAACAATATGACCCACATGGTTCCAAGTCCAACATCTAACTGTATTGTTGGGATTCCCAACACTTCTTCTTGCATAGAATCCGCAATCCAATGCCCTGTGACCAAAATCATTACATGAGTAACAATAACCATTGAAACTATTTCCATACCTGGGTTTTTGGTTCCATCTTGTAGTTGTCTCTCTTCTAAGTTTGCTTTAAGGAGTGGCACCAACTTCTTGATGTCTTCTTGATCTTCTAAAGTCTTTGTTGTCTTGTGCAGGTACATGAGGAGCAGCTTTACTTTCACCGTTTGAGAATGAAGAGCTTGCTTAAGACTGCTTCAGAAGTCTTAGGAGTCCATGTGCACACTTCAGGTTTTTCTGAGTCTCTGTAGCCAAGCCCAGATTAGTCAAATGGAGATCTTTGACAATCTAAGATCTCATCCAAGATGACTGAACTGTTGTTGAACTTCACATGAGCATTTGACTTTTCAACCTTCTTTCTGAGATCAACAACTTCCATCTCAAGCTTCTTGTTTGTCTTATCTTTTTCTTCCAACTGATTCTTCAAGATTTCTTCTATTCTTTTGGCTTCCCCCAACCGAGTCTTCAAATTGATATTAGCCTTTCTTGTCTCTTCAAGCTCTTTCAGGTCTTCACTAGTGTCTTCTTGTTCTTTTGTTAATTCGGTCTTCAGTCTTTCAACGTCATCCTTTTTGCCTTCTAACTGATCCTGCAACACGGCTTCATTGTGCTTAAGTTTCGTGAGTAGCTCTTTTAGTGCCAAGGTCGTCTGTTGGTACTTATCTAAAGAGTCCAAATTTCTCTTCGTAAACCTCATGAAGTCCTATTGGTTTAGACTAACAACATTCATGAACCAATGAGCTTTGAGATCAATAATCAAGAAGGTATGTGTTATTTCCTTTGCTGCTTTCAACAAATCTTCTTCATCTTCTGCAATAACATTTTCAATTTTATCACTATAGAGCTACTGCAATCAGAGAATTCCATACCTTCACAAGAGTCCAATTCTTTCTTTTCTTCTTGCTTCACATCTTCACTAGGCTTGACTTTTGTTTCTTGATTTGCATATTCAGTGTCTTGTCTTCCCCTTTGGTATTCACTTTCCAACTTGAACCATAGGTCTTTGTCTGAAGTGTATTCTCCTACACTTTCTTTGACGGAGATTGGAAGTCCATCCATGAGGAACTTCAAGGCGGTGGTGTTGTCCTTCTTAAGCTTCTTTCTGTGCAGTTGACTTGGTCTTCTTATTGGATGGAACAGGTGGATTGATCACAATCTCCCAAACACCAAACTTCATCTTGCTTCTCCAACCGAAATAATCTGCCACGTCAAATACGGGAACATCATTGTTGGAGGACTCTGCTATTGCATCCATTGTGTGTCCACGGATCTCCTTCAAGCTAACAAAGCTTGTGGTGAAGGCCTGCTCTGATACCAATTGTTGGACACAATGGTCACACTGAGGGGGGGTGAATCAGTGTGTAAGCAATTAAACCCCTTTTTCACTTCTACAAGTTAGGCAGAGTCTATCAAAGTATTATGTTATTGAGCACATCATCATTATATCATTATTATTTATCAACTAAATCAACAATGGATCATAAGTATAACATCAACATAAAATCAAATGACACAGCAAGATATGTATGGTAAGCTTTATTTATGTTTTATGTGATGTGCAACAGAAGACTACAATCTTCGCGATTAACTCAGCACCAACTGATACAAAGAGCACCAACTCTCAATCCAAGACCCAGCCTGGTCTTCTCAGTTCCAACTGAGAAAGGATGAGGAATCCAATCACCAAGTGCAAGACACAGCTTTAATACTTTGATAGACTCTGCCTAACTTGTAGAAGTGAAAAAGGGGTTTAATTGCTTACACACTGATTCACCCCCCCCTCAGTGTGACCATTGTTATTGAGTACATCATCATTATATCATTATTATTTATCAACTAAATCAACAATGGATCATAAGTATAACATCAACATAAAATCAAATGACACAGCAAGATATGTATGGTAAGCTTTATTTATGTTTTATGTGATGTGCAACAGAAGACTACAATCTTCGCGATTAACTCAGCACCAACTGATACAAAGAGCACCAACTCTCAATCCAAGACCCAGCCTGGTCTTCTCAGTTCCAACTGAGAAAGGATGAGGAATCCAATCACCAAGTGCAAGACACAGCTTGCGAGTGATCTAAACCAACTCTGTCTGTTGTCCCAATTCAATCAACCACTGCTAGTCATCATATGCTCCACTGACCACTGATCATGCCAAGTCACCTGGTTGTCAACAAACGATATGCAAACTATCAAGTCAATCATCTACAACCTGCTCATGTGATGTTCATGCCAACTCATCAGAGGTCTGTTCTTGTCATCAAAATTCTACTCATGTCAAGACACCGTTTATGTCATCTGAGGCACACAATCAATTTAATCAACTGCTACTTCTTCAACCACCTGTCATCAACCCATCACCGTCATACTATTGTCACAAACATGTCAAGTCTGTCACTATCAAAGCCACGGTTATCATCAACTATTGCCACAATCATGTCAATCAGTTGTCCAAGTAAATGTGATGTTCACCTGTTGTCTGAGTTAGTCTGTCTAGTCAATCTATCAAACCAAGGTGGTCAAGGCTGTCATAGTCAAGTCAAGATGTCACTATCAACTTCATTAGTCATACTATCTAATCAAAGTTAATATTGTCAAGACAATCTGCTCTATGTCATTGCTTATGTCATCAAAAGTCAAGACTTGCTCATACACAAGACTTCAAGAGTCTGCTCATGTTATCAAAAGTCTGCTCACAAGTCATCAAAAGTCTGCTCATGCTAAGTCCACAAAGATCTGCTAAATGCCTCAAGGTCATCAAGGTATTCTCAATACGATGTCGCACATACCAGTCAACAAGTGATCTGCTTTTAATGTAATTAAGCTATCATACTGTCAAGTCAAACCATGTCACTACTTGCCATGATATTACTGCTCAAGTATTAATTTAAATCAATGACTCAGTAGGGACTCGCAGGTACTCGCGAGTCTCCTTGAGTGCCCTGTCGGAAAGGGTAATCGCACAAGACTCGGCCCTATATTCAGCGACTGTGCTAACTCATTGACCTCAACAGATTCGGCGTCGAACTCGGTGAACTCGGCATTGAACTCGGCATCCAACTTGGCATTGGACTCGCGAGAAGGAAAAACACGGACGCCCCGTGGAAATGTGAAGAGCAGGTCCTAAGTAAGAACAATCCGACAAGTTGATGCGGAGAATCGTGTCAGACGGTTTCCATCTGGGCGATTGCTATCGTGATGATGGTGTGGCCACGCTGGTCGTTGTTGCCCTCCCGAAAATGCATTTAAATTTTAATGTATTCGTTCACCTCGTTAATCGTGTCAGACGGTTTCCCTCCGAGCGATTGCTATCGTGATGATGGTGTGGCCATGCTGGTTGTTGTTGCCCTCCCGAAAATGCATTTAAATTTTAATGTATTCGTTCACCTCGTTAATCGTGTCAGCCGGTTTCCCTCCAGGCGATTGCTATCGTGATGATGGTGTGGCCACATTGGTCGTTGTTGCCCTCCCGAAAATGCATTTAAATTTTAATGTATCCGTTCACCTCGTTAATGTATTAAAATATTGTTATATTAATATTAAATTTAATAGTAATATTAATATTTAATATATCAAATATTAAATATTGTTATATAACAAATGTATTAAATTTTAATGTAATTGTTTAATGTATTTTAAAATATTGTTATTTAAGTTTTAACAATATTGTTATATTTAAATTTTAATGTAATTGTTTAATGTATTTTAAAATATTGTTATTTAAGTTTTAACAATATTGTTATATTAGTTTTTTTATGTGTGTTTGTGTTTAGATAAAGGGTAAATAGGTTAGGAACTTAGGATAGCTAAGTTATAAAAAAAAAATTATTAATATATATATATATTTTATGTTGAGTGGTATACAACATAACTTAGGATTATATATATGAATGGATTATAAAATATGATTGAAGGATAATATATATATTATTATTATAATATATATATTATCCTTCAATCATATTTTATAATCCATTCATATATATAATCCTAAGTTATGTTGTATACCACTCAATATGATTTATAATTTTAAGTGATGTAAACCAATATAAATTGCAAACCATTTTGCAAAACCACACAGCCAATTCAAAAAATTTGCTTATAGTTACATTGGGGATATTACAATTGCATAGGTTGTAGTTTTATAACTTATATGGATTGGAAATATTATTAATCTCTTTTTTGTGCCCAAAATTTATTATATTTTAAGTTTTTTTCCTATTTGCCGAGTTTTCCCGAGTCGACGAGTCACATGCCAGCCGAGTCTTTGCCGAGTCCAAGTTATGCAACATTGAATTAAATCATCATCAAGATGTCATCAAACCAGTACATTCGAGTGTTTAAGCACTGCTGTTATTGATCTGCTTCTCATGCCAATCTACTGCTCATGTACATTATGCCAAACATCAAAAGAATCTGCTTACTCATTTTTGGTCAAAAAAAATATTTTTGGTCTTGTAGTTTTCAGGTTTATCTTTTTCTGATTAAATAACAAGTATATAAAACCTAATAACATCAATCTACATACATTAAAAATGATGATAAAATTGAAAATGAAGAAAAATCCTTAGATTGTATAAAAGCAAATCTTATTTGCTACAAAAAAAGGCAAACAAGAAGACATTTACCTTGTATGTTTGGCAAGTATCGTGAAATCGCAAATGGATATCATTTGCTCGACTGTCACTTATAACAGCAAACGCACGATGCTGACCCGCTCCAAGAACTCCTTTCCCAGCAAAAAGCCCCATGCCAAATGCAACTGCACTAGCTGAGGCCCGAGGGACCTGCAGAATTTGCAATGCTCATGATAGCCACTTAACCAACATAGTCTACTTCATCTAGCATTAAAGTAATTGTGTGCTATATTTATTCCAGAAAAGAATTAATCTACTCGCACAGATTCCTTAAACCTGATAAATATGTACAACGCTTAAAAAACATCACTTTGATGAACTTAACATCAGTTGAACAGTTTCTGCACTAACAAATAAATAGCTCGCATGCATCTATAGTATATACTACTATTTTTCTTCCAAATTAATCAAGAACAGTAATCTAAAATACTTCTAAAACAGAAAATTCTACTCTAACTAGTAAGTTTTAAGGAGCACCACCATATACTCATAGTGACTGTACCCATTGGAAGTAAAAACCGATATAGAGAAAGCTTCTTGAAAAACAAGTTTGACCAGTAAAGCTCACATGTAATCTAGAAGGGATATAACACTCAAAACCTTCAAAACCAAATGATCTCATAAATAGGGGTAAAATTAATCAACATCATATTCACCCTGACCATGTTAGAGAGCTCCCATTATTGACCTAGAAATCAGAAGAAATAAGTTAATAACTAAACAAAGAGCATAGGAGTTTTCAGAAAATTGTAAGAAAATCCAAGGGAAAACTAAGAGCTTTCAAGAAATAAGTACAAGAGCAAGCATCCGCTAACAAATACATTAAATAGACTAAAATCCCCAAATCAAATACACCCGCTACCCTCCCCAAACCTAAGTTGCGGGGAAGCGCTCTCCCCCCTCTCGCCCCCGCTCCGGAAGCTAGCTTCCGGCCGAAGCTAGGCGGAAGCTAAGCGGAAGCGCTCTTCGCTTTCGCTTCCGGGCGGAATCGATTTTGAGAAGCGCGCTTCGGGGAAAAAAAAAATCGCTCCCTGCCACTGTGTGAGAGCGTTCAGGAATCGATCTGAAGCGTCGCTTCCGGATCGATTCCTCTTCGCTTCCGTTTCGCTTCCAACTCGCTTCCTTCATCGATTCCGGCTTTAAAAAAAACGATTCGGTCGCTTCCTGAAATCGATTCTCAGCGCTTCGTCGGACGATTCGCCCAAACCCGCTATTTTTTGGTTGAGTTGGAGCTCGTGGGGTCCACGCTTGGGGTTTTGGAGGGGGGAATAGGGCTTTGAGGTATAAAGCCCTCCTCCACACTCCATTTTGTCACTTTCATTTGTTTGAGAAGAGAAGAGAGGAGAGGAGAGGAGAAGAGAAGAGAAGAGGAGAAAGAGGAGAAGAGAAGAGGAGAAGGTGCCATTGGAGATTGAAGAAGGTTGGAATCTTGGATGCTTGGAGCCTTGGCAAGTTGGCACACTCACTACCATTGGAGTCTTGGACATCCAAATAGGTAGGCTCTAAACCCTTTCTTGTTGATTTGCTTTGTGTTTGAAGTTTGAACTTGAAGTTTTGATGCTTGAGACTTGAATTTTTTAAGCTTGAAATTTGACTAGAATCTAGAATGTCATTGTAAATGTTCCTCTCCTACTCTTTCCCATGCTTTCTCCATCATTTATATTGCAGGGCAACAGGTTAAACTCTAGTTCCACTTCCAACTTCCAAGTCCAACAAACATGATGATGGGTTTATGGTTTCTTTTGTTGGTTCCATTTGTTGTTTTGATGATGTTCATTGAAAACCGGAGGAAGAATGAGGGAGAGGGAGATGATGAAGAAGTGGGTAGTGGCACATACCGTGGAGAGGAGGAGGGAGGGGAAGAGGAGGAGGAGGAGGAGGAGGGAAACCGAATGAAAACCAAGGAAGACACAACACCCTTATGGAAATATGTCACCAAGCAGGGAGGAAGCAAGGGGGGTGGAACCACCAAATTTGGTTGCCCCCATTGTAAAAAGACTTACACGGGTTCATATACCCGTCTGAGAAGACATCTATGTGGGAACATGCCATGTGATGAAAACAAAACTGTAGGAGTTTGTGTTTGCAAAAGTGTGACATCAACACAAAGAGCCATGTATAAGAAGGAAGAATTTGAAGCACAAAACAAATCAAAAGCAAGGGTTGACCATGACCCCTCAATGAACTCACCGATAGCTAGAGGCCCATCCACCCAAGGTAGTGGATTCTCACCCCCTGGGTCACGCAGGACAATATCAGATTTCCTTGACACCAACGGTAGGGATGATGTGGATGCAAGAGTGTTCCGGTTTCTCTATGCATGTGGCATACCGTTCAATGTCCTTCGCTCACCCTATTGGCATGAAATGGTAGATGCCATTCGCACTGCTCCAGCAGCATACAAGAGCCTAGGGTATGACAAAGCTAGAACTGTGGGGCTTGACAAGGAAAGAGGCAAGATCCAAAATGCTTTGGGGCAATTCACAAATGCTTGGAATGAGTATGGGGTATCAATTGTATCAGATGGATGGACAAATGTAAAAGGCAAGCCATTGATAAATGTTCTTGGTGTGTCTGCTACTGGTGCAGTCTTCCTTTCAGCCCATGACTACTCAGATAAATTCAAGACTGGCATAAACATTGCAGAACTCCTACTCAAAACCATTGAATCTATTGGCCCATACAATGTCATCCAAGTCATAACCGACAATGCTGCTAATTGTAAGGCAGCGGGAGCAATCATTGAAGATAAATACCCCAACATATTTTGGTCTGGGTGTTTGGTTCACACAATGAACCTTTTGATGCACGACATCATTAAGTTGAAGGAAAATCAATACAAATGGATTGGTGAATTGTACAAAAAGGGCAAGAAGATGATAAGATTTATAACCAACCATAGCAATGCCCATGGCATTTTCCGTAGTCACTCAAAGTTGGAGCTATTGAAGATAGCAAAGACTAGATTTGCTAGCTACTACCTCACTTTCAGGCGCCTTTTGAAGGTAAGAGAGGCATTAGCCAGCATGGTATCAAGTGAGTCATGGCAGGTCTTGAAAGATAGGTGTACATCCGCATCTGAAAGGCTTGATTTTCAGGAGGTGGAAGAAATAGTTCTTGATGCGGGATTTTGGGCAAGTGTCAAGTATGTTTTGCAGTTCACAAAGCCCATATATAACATGATTCGGTTTGCAGATACAGATAAGCCGATGATTGGGGAGGTGTATGAGCAGATGGATAGCATGCTGGGTCAAATTAAAGATATTGTTGAACAGAAAGATCCCATCTTGTATGACCATATTCATGAACATGTGGTCAAAAGGTGGGAACATCTCAATGTTCCACTGCATGCCTTAGCGTATGTATTAACACCAAAATATTATTCTCCATCTTGGTTGGCCAAACCAGCACCTGGTGGTGGGGTTAGGAGAAAGCCCCACACAGATCCAGAGGTACATCTTGCGTACATGACTGCTATAGACAAGTTGGTCCCTGATTTAGAGGAATGTGACATATTGCGCAGTGAATTAAGCAAATACCTCAGTGAAGTTGGTCCATTTGGTACTTTGCAGGCAATCAGAGATCGAGATAAGGCGCCTCCTATCGAATGGTGGAACATGTATGGCTCAACATGCCAACGCTTGTATAGATTGGCTGTTAGAGTGCTTTCACAGGTGGTTAACAGTTCCTCTGCAGAAAGGTGTTGGAGCACCTATAGCTTCATCCACTCAGTGAAAAGAAATCGATTAAATGAAAACCGAGCAGAAAGCTTGGTTTATGTACATTACAACTTGAGGTTGTTGACTCATTATTGTGAGCGTGCCAAAACTGATAGATCATATGTCACTTGGGACAACAACCCGGAGGAGCATAACTTGGAGGATGGAGCCATAGCTTTGGAGCGCTTGGAGGAAGAGCTTTTGGGCGATGAGGATGATGCATATGCAGTACCACTACCAATGGCGCCGCCATCTTCTTCCTCGTTTCCAGATGCACCATCTTTGCCTAGAGGTTCACGACCTCCATCTACATCAGTGAGGGGGGGTCGTGCAGGATCGAGTCTTGGACGTGGCTCAGCAGTGGTGGCTGCTGGGGATGATAATCCCACTCCCGTTGTTCAGAGACCACGAGAAAAGAAAATGGAAATTTCTCGTGGCAAGAGGAAACATCCATGATTCCATAAAATCTACTTTTCTTGTATTTTCTTGTTTACAGTACTTTCAAGTTTCGGCACTATTGACTCTTTTATATTTATTATCATATATTTTGTAAACATTACATGGCATTTCAAGTTTGAAGTTTTATGTTGAACCTACGGTCTACCTTTGAATTTGAAGCTTTAAGGTTGAATATTGATGTTATAACTTATGGAATCATGGATATTGGACCTATGGTTGATGAAATCATGAATTCACTAGTAAATGATTAATGATGATTGATGAATGATGTTATATGGTATTATTGTTTATTTCATGCTTTTCAATGATTAATGATGTTATATGAAGTTATCTGATGATTGATGAACTTCTACTTGCATTTGTTGACATATATGCATCAAAATATATAAAATATATATATTATATAAAAAACGCTTCCGGAACGCTTCCTAACCGGAAGCTTTTGAAAATTTCGCTTCTCGCTCCCGCTCCCGCTCCCAAGTAACCTTGCCCCAAACTACATAATCTTCAACAAAGACTCACTACTTACATCTTTCTAAAGGTAGACACCATATGCCTCAGCTTGCACTTTTCAACAAGAATCATCATAACATTTATTTTCTTCTATGTCATCTTCATAAGGTCCTTATAATTCTAGTAAAATTTTAGCTTTTATACTTTTCCTCGGCAATGTGTGTCATGTACAATTTAATTTCAAAATCTTCACTAGTTCTTCACATGGGCTTCAATCTGAACCCTCTAATAAGTCTCCATAACACGACATTTAGGTACTTGACAAGGTCCGGAATCTGACTTTTCAGTTCGCCAGCTCAATGATCCCAAAATAACATGTTGAATAAGCCAAGCTTCCTCCATTATATTTCCTTCCCCTAGGTAGGTATCGTGAAATTAAGTTTTCTATGTCAACTTTCAGCCACTTAGCCATAGGTCTCCTTCCATCCAACTGAAACAACTCCTAAGGTGTGATGTACAAACTTTGTTCTTCGACCCTGTTATCACTAGAACTCACACCCTTCAAGATGAGGTCCTAAAGCGCTAGGTATGGTCTTGGTGTTACTAAGAGGGAGGCCAATCTCACCACACCAAACTCTCTTCTAGTCTTTAGGTTAGCTCTTCTCCAACTCAAGGGAAACTTCCCTAGGATAGGATTACTAAAGCTTGCAACTAATTTCAAGGTAAAATGAAGAGATAGCTTTAGGAAAACGGTTAATGATAGTAAATGAGAAAGGAAGTAGATGGAAGGATAAGAGACTACTGTCTTATCCATTGGGCAATATGAGGTCAACAAAGGCTCAATGAAGGATATTAAAAGAAATGATTAGAAGGATAAAGGCAGCAAGACTACATACCCCAGCTAAGCCATTGGAGCAAAATTAGAGGGTCATATGATCTTTTTGATTTCTCAGAAATAGTTGGATATCCAAATGAAGTCCCAGATAAAGCATATAAAAGATTACCTAATTTTTAGAGGGGGCAACTAGGAGCCTGCTAATGCCCACCTTTCTGAGTTTTGGACAGTCATATGGGGATTAGGTATAGAACAGGACAATGTTGCACGACTCGGACTCGGCAAAGACTCAGCTGGCATATGACTCGTCAACTTGGGAAAGACTCGGGACAGACTCGGGACAGACTCGGCAAAAAGGAAAAAAAACTTAAAATATGGTAAATTTTGGGAAAAAAAAAGTTAATAACATTTCCAATTCATACAAGTTATAAAACTACAATCTGTGCAATAATTCATCAAAAGAATCATAAAACGAAAAATCAATGAATGGGTGGAGGATATCAAGATAAGAACCAAGACACTATACTATTTTACCATTGCCTTACTCTAAGGCACATCATATATAGAAGACAAGGGACACCTATTAGTGTGTAATTTTGACTTAGATTTTCATTTTATTACCACTAACATATTAATCATAATAATGATAATTTGTTTTTCCTTCATTGAGCAAGGTGCAGCTCCATTCCCAGCTGAATGGGTTAGGGGAGGATGACAGTCATTTAACCCAGTAATTGTTATTGGCAGTAGTTAAGTGTGTCAGAGTGGAGGGGATTATATTTAATAAACTTTATACGTGTTAAATATATACTTATTAATTATTAATTAAAAAAGTTTTAAAAAGAAAAACACTCCAAAGACAATTTGATGTTTGACTGTTGAAGCATTTCCCAAAAATGAATATATCCCTTTCTATAAAGTAGATAAATTATTTGTGGATGATTGCGATAATTTTTTAATTTGAAAATATAGTTTTGGTGCAACCACCTACACTTGGAACCAATGGAAAACCATTGGAGAAATTCTTTCAATTGAAACTTAATTTAATATTAATTGGAATAAAATTCATGAGTTGAAAGTTTGAAACCCTAAATAGAGCACATATATTAATCTAATTGAAGGTCAATCTAGAGGCTATAGGGCTCCTCGTAATAGTTGTTAATAGCTGAATAATTAATTTATTTTTTTTTAGCGTTACATACTATCCAAAAAAACCAAATACATTTATTATTTTTGTTTTTTAAACAATTCTATTATTTATGAGCTAATTGAATTAATTTTGCTGGATTAACATTGAATTTGCTACAAAATTAAATTAAATTTATGTTACAAAATTATAATATTTTTTTTAAACTTAATAATATTTTATATAAAAAAAATTACATTTTCCGGACAGACTATAGAATTATTTTTTTATAATATGTATAAAACTTAATTTTAGTGGATTAACATTGAACGACTATTAACATTGAAAGACTAGAATTCTGTGGGTTGACGGCTGCCGTTGGTCGAGTTACCGTAAGAGGCATGAATTCGCGTCGAAGGGCAGGACTCGGGAGCAACACTCCAAAAACGATCAACGCGAACCAGAGAAGAGTTGACGCCCGCTGGAAATTTTCTGTGCGTTTGCCGAGTCTGTGCTGAGTTCGTGCCCCGATAATCTGCGAGTGAGCTGAGTGACAGCGAGTTCGACCGAGTCCTGCGGGTTTGCTGAGTCACTGCGGATATGCCGAGTCAATGGGCGAGTCTTACACGAGTACCCGGATTGGAGGTCGACTCACCCAGACTCGCGAGTACTCGCAAATCTTGGGCGAGTCGTGCTTCACTGGAAAATCCATTGATAAATCCTCACAAGATCAATCATGTAATGGTTATGTTGTTGAAAACCAATTCGATAAGGATGATCAAGATGAAAAAGATAAAATGTTTGATGATTATCCTTATCAATTGGATGTTGGTTCTCCCAAACCAGTTGCTCTCTAGTCCCCTTAAGTCAGCTAATGAATGAGCCTTCAATCAACAGGAGTGTCATGGAGTATCCTAGGAATAATTATTCAAAACCTCAAGCAGAAATTGAAAGAGATCTTCATCGGATTGTTCTAAATACTCTGTCATCATTGCCTGAAGAAGGCACAAATGAATTTCGATTTGACTCGCGAAGGGGAATCCAATGATAACCATCAAGAGCATCATGATAAATCTTTAGGTGGTCCCCCAGAAGAGACATCCATAGTTGAGGATTGCAATCAGAATCCTATCAGCACGACTCTAAAATAGAAACTCTATAATCATTGTGTGGTTAACAATCAGTTTAATCAATGTTTAAATGACCCTAGCTACGATTCAGGTCTTAATCAAGTCTATGGAAGAAGGAAATGGTGAGAATAGTCGGCCATCATTTGAGGTGCAATCATGTGATCATTATGTGGTTGGAAATCAAATTTGTGAGGATGATCAGGGGGTTAGTGATAAACTTTTTGATGTTTTCCCTGGTCAAATGGGTGAAAATAATCACCCATCCTTAATTGAGCCCAACGAAAAATCCAATGGAGATCAATTGCATGATGATGATGTGGTTGTGAATCAACCTAATTAAGAGCATTCTTTGTTAGACCATTTAAACTGGAATTAATGTCTAATTGGTTATGGGGGATTCACAAAGGATTTTGAGCCTAATTCACCCAAAGTTGATAATATTCCTCATTCAATCCTTGATCAGGATGAGTTGGTTGAATGCATGGGTGTGAGTAGTCATAGTGAGTCATAACCTTGTGAAGTTAATGTTGACCTTGTTATTAAACAAAGGGTTAGGGGTGGTACTAACAATTTCAATAATCTCCAAACCCAGAACCCTTTTCCCCATGAGAAGTTGGTGTCAAATTTCTTTAATATGGGACAAGATACCTCTAAGTACTTCACCTTGCTGCAGTCATCAAACAAATCTTATATTTATCCCTCATCACCAAACCATTTCCCTTTGATAAAATCTGTTGATATTAGAGCCTCTGTATGCTTGGACTCATCTGATCATTGTGTAGTTCTGAATCAACATGGTGCAAGCTTTGAAAAGTTAAATTTCATGAATCATTTCTTAGGTTTTGATCAATGTTTGGGTAATAATTGTCATGAATCCTTAGAAAAACCTTATTATATTTTATCTGATCGAGATTGTTGGGAGGATAGAGTCAGTAAAGCTAATAATTTAGAACCCCTTTTTCAGAACTGAACATTGACCTTGTTCCCAATCTTGAAATTATTCGTGGAATCAATAACATCATTAATTTGAAAACCTTTTCCTTTCATCAGATTCTAAGGTCAATGATTATAAACCATATGGAGGAAAATACATTTTCTCAATCCACCCTCCCAGCCCCTTTCCTGGAATCTATCATCACATTGAATCACACCTATTGGATAAAATTTTCAAGTGGAGGAATTGATAAGTGTCAGTGAACCCTCATGCAAAGTGTCACATCCCTTTCTTCTGTGATCTTTGAAAGACGATTCAGATTATTTTTTCAATCCCATTGATGTCTGGATGGAGGAAATTTGCAAAGTTCAGTTTCAAGCCTGGCATGATCTCACCTTACGCCATTATGATCTTTTCTCGATTTTTGAACAAGGATGATCTTGATTTTAACTTTTTTAACTTCTGATACATCCTTGACATGTTTTATCAAAAAGCACCAAGGAAGAACTATTGATCTATTTGATGAGTGGCTACATTGGATTTTTTTTTCACCTAGTTCACGTTCTAGCTAGTTAGTTTATGGTAGGTAGGATAAATAAGTTCACTCTTGAACATTAGATTAAATTTAGATTTTGCTTTCCTCCATTTTGCTTTCACTATTTGGAGCTTGCGTGTGTTTGTTTCTATTTGACTAGTTAGCATTTCATTTTTAGTTAATAGTTAGAAAATTTTGAGCATTTCAATTTCAGTGCATAATTTCAGTTTATTTCAGTTTTATTTCTTTCTTTATATTTGTATATATCGAGTACTAACGACCAATCTGTGAGAGGGGTATAACGTTGGCATTTTGCATGTGCAAGTACCTCGTTCGTAGAGAGATGTTGTAAACCAAAGATTCGGAGGTTCTCAAGCACTCTCTCCTTTACAGCACTTGTCCCCCTTGGAGGCAAATGTTATCACAGATTATGTAGGGAGGATTACTCCTCATTTTTTTGCCAAAGCAGACTAGATTTTGAGCAGTCTGTTTCAGTGAGCACAAAATACAGAGCATCAGTTGCCGATGGATGAGATTCATTTATGAGATTATAGCTGGATCAGTTGAGTGGGGAAAGTTTCAGAGTAGGGCCCCCGGTCATCGACCTACTGATTTTGGGATCCCTTGCCATCCATTTTGGAACCTTGCATATAATGGATTTCTCAACTATTGGACAAAGGATTGGATCTTGACTTAGAGTGCCTCATATTATGTGCCTATGATGTATCCTACATGTTGCAGTTGTGTACCAGACAATGTGTCATGAGGTTATTTTTATGGACGATTATATGTGATATTGATGGACTGACTTGCATTAGGATTTGTTTTATAACGGGTTATTATTTGATAAGTATGATGAGCAGGACATTAGCATAGCATCACATTTTGTTCTCTAGCAGGTCTCCACAGTGTTGCTTGGATCATTACCTGACCCTTTAGTTTCCCATGTTGACCTTGTCCCTATTCCACTCATTCCACTTTGCGTAATACAAATCCCTGTTGATCCGGATACACCTAAGTGACTCGAGGACTCTCCCCCTCTGTGACCTCTTTGTTAGGATGGCCTCCATGTATTCCCTGGCATCTCGGCTCTGATGTGTGTGACAAAACTATACGAAGCCTTAACTTTTCCTGTCTGATAGCTACCAATGTTGAGTTATGAGCCTAGGTGGTCTAGTCACCAAAATGTCACCCCCTAGACTTGAAACAAGTGCTCACCATCCTTGAAAATGATTAGTGGCTAGGAGGGTAGGTACTCCTTGAATTAAGAGGTTAAGCCTACTTGCTCTAAAAGGAATTACTATGGAAACTCCATCACACCTATGGACGGTGGCTGGCAGCGGAGCTAAGGCCATGCCATAACTGGTGCCCATAAGGCAATCCAAGGCCAGTACCTTTCAATCATTAGCCAACTAAAGGATTGCAAATGAATAAAGTGCTTCAAAGAAATATCCAAACAAAGAAAATCAAATGTGAAATGAAATGCAAAAGTTGTAATGTGAAATAAAGGGGAGGGCTTACTAGAGTCTAAGGTCTACCTTCTAGCACATTATCCATTTGTGAGACACCATGTTCCCTAGTGTTTTCCAAACTAGCAAATCTTACAGAGGTTTCCTATCTCCTCTATCTCCAAGAGTAACTCAAGCCTTCCATTGATAAAACAACTCACATGTATAAGCCTATTGACTACCTAACCATCCACTCCACCCATTGAGGAGGTTTGATCTTTGCAACAGTGTCATGGTTTTGATTAGAGGATAATATGTATATAACTCATTTACTTGTACTTGTGAGTTGTTATATTTTTGTGCTATGTTGACAATGTCATATGAGGAGTCACTTGGTAATCACCTGTTATAGGATATGATCTTACGATTAGTTGTTTGTCAATAATTTTTATGATTGAGTATTGATTCTCCTCTACAGGGTAGACACATGACTATTCCATCATTTTTCATCTTGGTCAAACTTTGACCAAGTTTGACTTTTTTGACTTGGTCAAACCTGAGTTTGACTTAGTCAAAGGGGTCAACCAGTAGCATGGGACTCTCACATATACATAAAACATCATATCTCAGCCTTTGGAGGCCAATTGGACCCCTCAAAATAGCATTTGTGGCAAATTTTAATTAATTGGATAAAAGTGGAAATATTTTTAAGTCTACAATTTTATCCCAAGTCTAATTTAATTATTTGAAGTTGATTTTAAACAAGGCATTTCAGATTGGATTTGGGCACAAGTATGATGCATCCTATGGTTTTTGAGGTCAAGGAACTCATCTGTGGCATCATATTTTCATTCCGGGCAAGGGATGTCATAGAACCAATTAATAACACTTTAATTATTTTTATCCTAAGGTCCAATTTTAAAAATCCCTAAGATTTGGAATGTATGGCAACGGGAGGGAAGTAATGACTTGGATAGTCTTATTTTGGACTTCTAAACATATTTTGATCACCACATCATCATTCCCACATCACCCACTCAACATTTGGCATGGCCCACCAAGATGGGGGTGCCATTCCCTTCGGAGGTCAAAGAAAGTATGATTGTTGCTATGTAAAATTATTGATCCTTAGTAACAAGGAGTGCACACTACTTGGTCAATAATTGTATACGTATTTTGTTAGAGTTCATTTTCAGAATCAATGTTATCCTCCTATCTAAGATGGAGGTGAAATCGATGCATTTAAGTTGTACGGTTATTTTTTTCAAGGAAGTAATTTAATCATTCATGAACAAATTAATTGTAAATGTACAAGTGTACATAATCAAGGCTTCATCAAGTGAATTCATATAGAAAATTGCCAATAAAACACACCTGCAGCAAAAATCCTAATGAAATGTAAATCTATGCAATGTGTTTATAAACACACATGGATCAAAGGCTATGGAAACCATAGGCCCAGAAAGCAATGGAACTTAAACTTTATATCAAAAAGATTGCTGGCCTCATTTGTATTATGGATTGTGCGCATCTGTCAAGGTGAATAAACACTCTTTGAACAACTTACCCATTTGTGAGACACTGCCATTCCCTGTGTTATTGCTCGTCCACTATATACTATGGTGTGTATTCCCTTTTCCATATCCAAAATGTCAAAGTGTTAAGTCAATAAGTCATCCTTTGACTTAGCCATTTTATTCTTAGCCTTCACCCTTCACTAGCAAATTGATCACCACTATGAAGTGAGTATGACCTTGAAAGTTTGGTCTGAGTAATAATAATAATTAATGACCTATTATATTTGGGTTTAGATCGCCAGTAATGATTACTTTTTGTTATAATTGCTATTTGAATGAATTGTAGAGCATGAATTAACCTCCAGCACTTGCAGCGGCTTTTGATGATATTCTGAGTTATATTTGGTCATGTTGACTTGGTCAAACCCAGTTTGACCATGGTCAACCACAGGACATGAGATGATTAGACCTTATGATGATGCAGATAGATGGTATATGTTCTATGTACAGGTACATGATGGTTCTATGCAGCAGATGCAGGGTTATGATGATGATTTATGGTTTTCAGCATTATGTGATCATTTACAGATTGTTATTATTTCACATGTCCGGACATATTGGATATATTATATGATCATGCAGAGATCCATATGGTGTATGAGTACACATCTTAGATGGATTTGGGCTCTCTGAGTCCAATGAGAGAGTCTGTTTTGAGTTTCGGGCAGTTACAGTGATGTTTTAGCCTCAGTTGGCTATCCTAGTGCAGTTTTGGCCTGTCAGAGCAGTGATGAGATTTGACTGGTTCACCTAGGGCGTTGTACATGGAGGGGGTGGTCCAGCCACTTGTTATTACCATGTTACCCCCCTCCCAGACACATTGGTGAGCTTACCTTGACAGCGCAGGCACTCCAGGAGGCAGTTTGGGTAGTTTCACACTTCTCGAGGCAGTCCAGAAATGGTAAAAATGGCTACAGAGGAATTCGATTTGGGCTACTGAGGCAAGGTTATGGCATGGGATGATGAGTGATGATGAGTAGGATGTCTTCCACACCTTCTCCAGCAGTTTCATCTTCCAATGGGACCCACACCCATCACTTTTGGCATTTTATGATGATTTCTGGAGCCTTCCAAGGCTCACGACTTTCCCATAGAGGCACGATTTGGTGCTTAGATAATTATTTTGATGACATTGTGCTATGGGGATTGACCAAGGGTGTTAGAAATTACCCCTTGGTCCCACCATGAGCTATTTCTTATGTTTTATCATTGACATTTGGTGGGACCCTCTTGTTATGGGTGATTTGTCCATTATTATATTGTATTGGTGAGTTGATCCATGTATTGTATTGTTGAGCTCATCTCAACCATTGATTAGATCTTTTGATCTTTTAATCTTAGCCACTCATTCAAAAAGTGGTTAGGGTTTTGGTGCCTCTCCTTCCTATTTACAAGAGAGAGCTTCTCATTGTAAAGGGGACTTTTGGCTCTGGATTATTGGAATAGAAAATTATTATTGCATCTATCTGTTGTGTTGTGGTGAATGCTTTTGGAGTTCGTTTGTTGATTCTTCCTTTACACTGGGTTCTTGGAGATATTGTCTTGCTATCTTTTGTACCATGTTTTTGTCATCTACAGGTGGAGGTTGAATTGGTTTGAGGAGGACATATTGGCTGGGGAGGACCCTCCCTACTTCTTCTCTTGGATCTCTTCGTTGGTAATAGGGAGTATTACTGTCTTTGACCTTCTATTTCATGTTACTATTGCATTTCGCTTGTATTTCCTCCATACTTGATCTTATTGATTGAATCGATTTCCTTGGTTTGACAGGTAGAGGAGGTCGCACTTGTGGGCTAGGGCATCATTTTGGCAAGCAAAATCAACAATTTCTCATTTGATCTCTGCAGGACTCTTCCTCAACAACAAGACATCTACTTCTATCACTCAGGTATGATCTCAAGGTAATTTCTCTTTCCATGATCTATCCATTTGTCTAAAAGCTTCAAACCCTCATAAGTTAAAAACCCTCATTTTACATTTTCTCAGATCTAGCAAGATCCACTTGGATTTTGGGTATAAAATTTAAAACCCACCTCTATAGCATCCACGGCGATTCGGATCTATAGTTTGGTGTGGATTGGACCCATTTTCCAAGGCAAAGAAGCTTCTCCAAGGGAGGTCGCACTTCCTAGGAGGGGTGAGATCCCACTTGATCCTTAATCTACACATCTGATAACCTACCCCTAGTGTGTCATTTCAATGATTTTCACCTTGTGGGCACCATTCCTCATTTTGAGGGTTGAGCTCCACTTGGGTCACTTTGTGATACATTTCAATCTCAGATCTACTGAGATCTAGCCATTGGACCCACTTGAATTTCAAAACGCACCTAGCTTTACACCTCAACATCCCTGATCTATAGTTTGGTGGACATCCGACTCCATTTGTCCCATTTCCCAAGGCACTGATCTTCTCCAAGCCAATTTGACTTTCTTGGATTGTTGAGTTAGCTTGTGGTTTGACCTTTGTCTTACTTGCTTGAGTACCTTGACATTGTCATATCTATCCATCAAGCTCATCTTTGGTGCTGGTTAGCCCCAATTTGGTCCTTAACTACCCTGCATTGGACACATTTCCCAAGGCAGTGGATTTTCTCATAATTGACTAGTACCTTGATCCTGGATCTTGTTTCACACATCATAAGTCACTCTCATAACTAAGTTGGACCAAATCTACATTGTTTAAACCCCTTGATCCAACCTATTATTCATCTTGTGACTTCATTGTTAGATCTAGGGTTCACCATACACCTTACATACTTCATCCATACCTGATTTCTCCTATCGGAAGTGGATCTGGGTCTCCCCCTTTGTTGTCTTGGGCTAGATAACATAAAGTGAAGATTGCCTCGATTGGCGTGACAACCATCCATTGGGAGTCGAGGCTATCTTGGTTGCACCTCTTTGGTTGCCTATCCCCTCTGCCATCCATCTTGGATCTATCTCTAAGGGCAACTACAAGTTTGGTGATAACATGTTTTTGTAGTATAGGATTTTATGATAGGTGATAGAAGGATAAGGGACTCACTTCAAGGACCAGTGCCAATCCAACCAAGGGAAAATGGAGTCAAAGGATAATCAATCTTAAAGGGCCTTGCTTCAAAGATCATCCAAGAAATAAGAGTACTCGAGGAAACCCTTACCTCAATGGATGCACGGAAGGGTTCACTTGCAATCACATAGGGAGAGAGGAAGACTTACTCCTTTACTTATTTCCTTGAGTGTACCCTACACGAAGGGGGATTACAACTTTACCATCTGAATGAAAAACAATGCAAAGAAAACCTTAGCCCACAAGGATGTAACTCAACCGGTGATTCGCTTGATATGAAGGAAATGTTGTAAATGGAGGTCACGAGTTCAAATCACCCCAGATTACCCGTGCCCCATGCTTGTGGGCTGTGTGGGTGTACCTAGGGGTATAGAGGTAGTGGACGGGATTGGACCTCAGGACCCCATGTCACACAAGTACCATAACCATCCCAGTTACCGATTCCCCTAGATACAAAAAAAAATGTAAAGAAAACCTCCATTTAATGTAAGATAACAATAGGACTTAATATAGAGACCAACCTACCTTAAGTCCAATCCAACGAGGCGATAATATCCTTTCAATGGCCTGAGAAGAAATAAAATGGACAATGCTAGCAATATGATCTCCAATGGATAAGCACAATAGCAAGAGAAAATGCCACGCTTTAATAAGAAAGAAACCCTTACACAAATTTACTCCAAGAAAAGATATGTCAATCAGGCTCAAAAGAGAGCAAGCTCCAAAAATCTAACCATGAGTTCAAATGAGAAAGAGGCTTTCTTTATATAAGAGAGCAGCTCAACTTCCTTTGCAATAAATATTCAATTTTTCCTATATCTAGCCTAGGATGGAGTAAAATAATACAAAACCCCACTAATCCAACTAACTGCTAATCAAAATACATAAAATGAGTGGTGAATTGCCACATGTACAATACATGAGATGCATAAGGCTCCAAAAGAGGGGGCACCTCCATCAAGTAAGGGAACAAGTGCTAAGAAGAGATACCACATGGCATCCAAAGGCCTCATCCAAGGGGTACGCTCCATGAGATGTCCACAAGATAATTGTTATCACACAACTTCTAGTTGCCCCTAAAGGTGATCCTATTCAGGATGGCAAAGGTGTTAGGCAACTAAAGAGGTGACCTAAGAGGGCCTCAACTCCCAAGGATGATTGGTTGTCACGCCAATCGAGGCACTCTTCACTTTAGATCAAGCCAAAGCTAGATCAAGGGGGAGACCCTTACTAGCCACTAAGGGCTAATGAATCAACACAAGACACTCTAAAGGTTACGAATGATGCACAAGAGTAGATCTTAATGGATGGAATCTAGATCTAGGGAAATGTTATCACACCATAGTAGCAAGGCTACTATTCTTGTACAGCAGATATCTGCACATTCCAGAGCTTCCATTATTCCAGAGCATGGCTATATATTTTGGATCACTCATGATCAGAGCAGTACATTATTCAGATTTTATGACCTTGTGTCAAGGCTGAGCCTTGAGAGTTCAGATTTGATGACTGATGTGACCACTTATCCCATTACAGTTTCAGTTCAGTGTCTAGACATGTATTTCAGCAGTGTTTCAGATGATGCATGATGATTATTATTATGATGATGTTGTATGATCTATGGATATGTTCTCACTGACTGTGGATTATTATCTTGTTGATTTAGTCATGATCATAGCATGTGCTTGGTATATTATTCCTGATGTGGCAAACTATTTAAAATGAACTGTAAATCATAAAATGGACAATTGCTTGCACTTTAGGTCACTTAACAAAACTTACTGGTATTTCACCTTACATAGACATGGTCTTTCCCCGACACCAGTTGTCTGCTAGTGTAGGCTCCATATTCACTTGTCTCCATCCATACATGACCTTCCTGTTTGACTTTAAACCCTGACTTGTCTCATTTGATTTTCTGATACTGAGGACTTCCCCATTTTTCTACCTCTGTGTTTGGACCGCATCCCTGTTTATTCAGTGTCTCGGCTCTGAGTTGGTGACAGAACTTGCCTTTGGTGAGTTGGATTGTAGGCCTAAATCATTCTGGTCGGTTGTCCCGATGTTTGGCATTGGCTCGAACTCCCCCTAGTCACTTGAGATTTTGTTGGCTAAAACTGAAAGCTCATGTTCTACTTGTGGAAACTAAATAAATTCGCCCATGGAAACAAAAAAGGGCAAGAGCAATGAAAAGCTAAAAATACTCCTCGAAGAGTATAAGAAAGGTCCAAAAAGCAATGGTTCTTAAAAGCTATATCTAAACAATTGCTGACCTTGTATAAATATATGAAAAACATGCCCTGGATGCAAGCTGCAACTAGTTGTGCTTCTCAGCACATCTGAAATCCGAAGGGTTATGTAGGCCAAAAAGGCCATGGAATAAAATTGAATGATCCTAATGAACCTGGATCAACTTGATGTAGACATGATGCCTAAGTTGAATAAACACTCTCTAAACAACTTATCCATTTGTGAGGCACAGCCATCCCCCGTGTTCTTTTGTCCAGCACAGAGTTTGTAGCTTCCCCCTTTTTCCCAGTCCAAAGTATTTTTGAGTTAAGTTAGACAAGTCAAACCCTTGGCCCAACCTTGCTCCTAGCCTTCATCCTTCACTAGCAGTTTGACCATGTCCAATGGGTGAGTTTGTCATTTGAACTATTGTGCAAGTAATTTTATATAACCACGGAATATGTTAACTTGATTAATGCCGCTGAGTGGAATTTATACTTTGAGCTTAGCTGTGGGAATGATTAGAGAAACATTGTCTTAGTCTACTGATGTGATTTATCCTTGATTATATATTCTTGGGATCCGTGATGATGTGGACCATGTATGGATGATTATTGATGATGATTTATGGTCCCACATGTTTGATGATGATATCATATGATGGACATATGATGCAGATGATGTTTGATCCAGTTCAGCAGGTTTATTATTATTTCAAATCAGCAGATTATACATTGTCCATATATGGTGGACCCTACAGCTGGCCCATTAGGGCAACCCAGGGTGTATGAGTACTCATTCCTAGTGGATTTGGGTCTTCTGGATCCATTGAGACACTTATCTTTCAGTTCCGGGCACTTCTGACAGTGATTGATGCAGTTTTACACTTGTTGACCAGATTTGGAGCTGATTTCCCAGCCTGAGCAGCAGGGGCCCCGAGAGGCCAGTTCACCTAGGGCGCTGATGATGGAGGGGGTGGTCCAGCCACTTGTTATTACCATTTACCCCCCCTTCCGGAGAGCCTGGTGGGCTCAGATGGACAGCGCTAGCACCCTAGGAGGCAGTTTTGGCACTTTCACAGTTCCCGAGGCAGTTAAAAAATGGGATAAAGTGGTCACTAAGGAAATCGATTTGGGCAATTGAGGTAAGGTTTTGGCATTTGGTCTTCACAGAGGTCTTCCAGGGTGGCATCACTATCTTCCAGTCAGTTTTCACCATGTGGGTATGCCCGGATTGATCACAGGAGGACATTTACTGCTTGACTGTCATGGATTCTGAGGACAGTTTTGGTCATTTTTATTATATTGGACATATTTTATTATTTTATTGTGCCTTGGGGATGAGCTAGTAAGGATTAATACCTCCTAGCCCCACCATGAGCTTATTTTATCATGTCCTAGTCATCATGAGGTGGATTATTGTACTTTTTACCCCTCTAGTGGGATGACGTCACCCTCCATTGTACCATTTAGTGAGGGCGCTTTTGTTATTTTGAGTGATCCATGTGATATATTGTTATGGGTCATCTTAGCCATTGATTGTATGATGAGATCTTATAATCTCAACCACTCATTTGATGTAGTATTATGAAGTGGTATAGGGTTTTGGTCTTTATTATCCTATATAAGGAGGAGACCCCCCATTGTATAGCTCACCTTTGGAGCTCTGGAATATTGGAATAGAAGATTTTTTGTGGAGCACATCTCTCTTGCATTGTGGATTCTCTTGCATATTGAATATACAGTATCTCTTCTATGTATCATTGTGGATTTTGGTGCTTTTGCTAACCTTTTGACAGGAAAGTCGAATTGGAGAGAGGAGGGCGACTTCATGAGGGTTATTGTTGGAGGGATCCACATATTCTCTCTTGGGTTGATCTTGTGACAGGGAGTATCATTATTGTATCTTCGTGACATAGTTGATGCTTTCTATTACATCTTTCTACCATTTTCATAATCATCTTGCTTGACTTGTTTCTTTGATCTTGTCTTGTAGGAGGAGGACGATTTGGCTATCTTGGAGAAGGGCAATTTGGTTGGAGCACTTGGATCTCACTCTTGAATATACACATAGGAGAATGCTATCAACTTGCAAGGTGGCCATAAGCAATTGAGGTAAGATCTACAAGGTATGTCCCTCTTTCATCCATTCTATCTTCATTGGTCATAAAACCCTAATTAAATCAAAACCCCAATTTTGGTATTTCTTAGATCTACTTAGATCTAGCCTTGCAATTGAAAAGATATTAAAAACCCACCTCTATAGGATCCACCCCTAGTTGGATCTATAGTTTGGTGGTGATTGGCTAAAAATTTACACACTTTTCAATGCAAAAAGCCTTCTTGAACCTAAATCGATTTTCCTAAGAGAAGCTTGTTGGGTTAGATCTAGCACATGGGTAGGTGAGATCCCACTTGATTTGACATCTAGACATTTGATAACCTATACCCATATCTTTACTTTGGTGAAAACTACCTTGTGGACATCTCTCCATGTTTTAAGGGGTTGAAACCCCCTTTTGACCTTCTTGGCATCTTAAAACTTAGATCTACTAAGATCTAGCCATTGGATTCACTTGAAACTTTGAAGGAACATAGATCGGGGTACTAACATCCCGGATCTGCATTTTGGTGGCTATTGGACTTGATTTGGTACACCAAAACCCATTTTTGGACCCTCCTTGAGCAAATCGCACCCCCTTAATTTTTTGAGTTGGTCCACTTCTAGGAAGTGGGTGTTGGAGATTTTCGTGGATTTGGAATGCCCATGCCTTGAAACCTAGGTCTATATTGTCCTTTCGTCAAGATCCGCCTTGGGGATTGCATTCCTTGTTTTAAGGGATTGTGGTCCACTTTTGGTCATCACTTAAAAACCTAGATCTAATAAGATCCAACCATTGGATCTCATTCAACCCACTTTACTTGGCTTCTAGGTGTCCCGATCTACAATTTGACATACTTTTTGACCCCATTAGCCCACTTAACAAGGCACTAGTCCATCACCAAGCAAGTCGCACTCCTTGGGATTGGTGTCAAATCCTAGATCTAGCACATGGGTATCTTTGAAATCAATTTCAACTCATAGATCTAGCCTACATATAACCTATAGTACCTACCTCACATCTAACTTCACCTTGTGGGCCTACCTAGAATCACTTCACACCTCCCAAGAAAACTAGACCCACTTGTGTAAACACATGGTACTATACTTTGTCATCATACCCCATCATGTGGCCTAGACCATACATAGGTTGAAACGTTAATAATCTCTTATACTTCCCTCAACCATACCTTAAACCTTAGGTCCACTTAGCCTTGCATTGGTTTCCGTAACTCATTACTTACCTACACTTAGAAACCTTTGTTTGGGTCCAATCAACTGTGATTGGGGTATAGGGTTTCCCCCTTGGTCTAGTTACACTTTGACCAAAAGCGAAGAGTGCCTCGGTTGACGTGACTCCCACCTGCATTGGGAACCGTGGCATCTCTTGGGTCACCCCTTTAGTTGCCGAGCTCCTCTACCGTCCCGGATGGGATACCACTAGGGGCAACTACAAGTTGTGTGATAACAGGAAACATAGTGGTCTATGGGAGTCAGAAACCGGTTGAGAAGGCTTAGGCAAAATAGAGATTCTCAACCGTAGAAGAAATGTACCACAATGAGTTTAGGAAAATAGACCTAGATAGATCTAATTTATCTAATTTATGTACCCAAATTGGATCTACCTAGGGTTTAAGCAAATGAGACCAAAGTGGACCCAAAATAGTAGATTCGGGTGTTAGATGACTAGATACATTTGCTTGATGAATAGATCTGTGAAATTTAGGGGGGTTCAAGCATACCCAACTGATAGATCTAAAAAATGGGCCAAAAACCCGAGGGCATCCCACCTAAATGAGATTAGTGCTAGATTCGGGGGTAAATAGAGTCGGATTAAGTTGAAAATTTAGATCTAGTGTTTTTATAATTATTCCAAATCGGGTTTTGATGGTCGTACTCAAATAGGTACCCGGTCTATCTGATCTTGAAAACAAGGGTTTTAACAATGAGGGTTTTAATGGTGACAATTGGAATGGATCCCAAAAACAACAAAAATAATTTGGAACACACCTGGAAATGCTTGAGGTCGCCTTGCAAATTGATGATCTTCCCAAATCGAAGCAATCTAGAGTGAGATCCAACTTCCCCAAGTGAAATAGCTATGTTCCCAGATAGCCAATGCACCCCTCCTGCCAAAAAACAATTAGGAGTTAGAGTCGATCTAGACAAGAAGTAAACTATATGACAAGAAAGATGAATCAAAGAGCATCAATATGATCACAAGATACAATAAAAATACTCCCTGATGCAAGACTTCTTGAGGAGGAGAGATGGAGTCTCCCCACAATAGCGCCCCCTTCAAAAACGTCCTCCTTCTCTACTACACGGCCCCTGCAAAAAAAATGGTTATGGAAAGAGCTAAATCCACAATGATGTCGAAAAGAAAAGACTTTACAATCACTTGCGAGAACATTCATCAAGGCATCCAAGAGTTTTAGCAAAAATATTTTTTATTATGCTGGAAATCCAAGAGCCCAAGAGTGCCTTTACAATGAGGGGGGTCTCTTCCTTAAATAGGAATGAGAGAGACCAAAACCCTAACCAATTTTTGAATGAGTGGTGGAGATCAAAAGATATCACAATAATAATCAACGTCTAAGATGAGTCGGAAATTTAATACATGGATCAACTCACAATTAGAGGGGAGCGCACTCACTAAGACGCCCCTAGGGGGATGTACCACATGACAAGTGACTAAGACACGTGAATAAAGCACATGGCGGGGCTAGGAGGTGATTATATCCTTCACTAGCATGGCCCCATGGCACAATAATAAATAATATGACCATATAACATCATAAAGTGATCAAGAGACCAAATCGTCCCCCCCTCAAGAGCATAGTAAAATATCCAAATAATAGTCAGGAATGTGTGTCGACCCCACTGAATGCGACAAGTTGTGTCGAAAGGTGTGGGATGCATCACAAAAATCCTCTAAACAAAACTCATGCCAATTCCTTGACTCAATTACCCAAATCGATTTCCTCAGTGACCAATTATTCCATTTTTTTATCCTCAGAAAATCACCTGTAAAATAATATAATGCATGTACCTCTTTGCCTAGTGCCCCAAGCACAAATCTAACTACATCAAAATGTCTAGGAGTATGGTAATATTGTTAAAATAATGTAACTGCGGAAGATATTCTATTTATATTATTGTATTCCTCCTACGGGAGTTGATGGTCATGTAATTAATAATGTAAAGGTCATTGAAAGAATCAATGTAAACCCGAGGACATGTGTCGGCTCAGAAAAGCCCCTAAAAGATTATTATATTATGTAATTGACCAGTCAAGTAGACAAGTCGGCCATGTTGGGGAAATTGTCACCCCAACAAAAGAATATAAATAGAAGTGCTCTCTCTCACTTCTAACCACTCACTCACTCAAGCAAGTTCGCATAGGTGAAGAAGAGAGGGGCGCACAAGTGGAGGAGTAGCTGTTTTGTTTTGGGGTTATCTTGTACTTTGTGATTTCTATATTGAGGAAGGCTTTGCTGAGTTTTCTACCCCAAGAGGGGTTCCTAGGATAAATTGTGTCTCGTCTTTTATGCTATGCTTGTTTATCTTTCAGTAATTGTTTATATGCTATATGCTGCTCAAGTAAAAACTAACAAATATGGTAATAACAAGTGGTTGGACCCCATACTCCATCTGTAGTGCCCTAGGAGAGGCAAATAGATCTCAAAACGCGCTGCCAAGCCATTTTATAATCGCTATTATGCAATAAAGTGATAATCTGATTGTAAACTCATCTGAAAGTGCCTGAAACTGATATCTGAGTGTGCCAATAAACTCAGAAGGTCCAAATGTAGTAGAGATGAGTACTCATACACCCTGTGACCACCTGGATAATCATCTGTAAGCTCAACCATGCTCGGACAAATAAAAATAATGGTCTGTAAATAATAATAATAATAATAAATCCATCAAATCATCATATAAAACCTATGTCTGCTGCATGGAACCATCAAGTGGCATCATAGGACCATAAATAATCAATCTCGAACATCGTCGGTTCGACTCATCTCATATCCTGCGGTTGATTGATCAAAATAATGACCAAGGCTCAAACTGACTAATGCTGCAAGTGCAAATGGATGAGATATGCTCCTTTAATTATTTCAATAGCAAGACTACAGTATAAAGTAGCATTTCACTGGCGATTAAGCAATTAATACATCAAATATAAGTCCAAAATCAAAGCAATCAATTACTCAGAAAAGGCCCTCAAGTGTATACTCACTTCATGGACGTGACCATTTTGCTAGGAATGGGTGAAGGTGAGAAATGCAAGGCTAGGACAAGGGAATGACTTGACAATATTCAACACTGTGACACTTTGGATGACGGAAAAGGGAAAACCACCTAAGCATATGTTGGACAGTAAACACACAAGGAATGGCGATGTCTAACAAATGAAGGAGTTGATTTGAGTAGTGTCTATTCAACTTTTAGCAAATGTCAACAGCTCACATCCAAGCTGGAACCAGCTCTGTGAGGATCTTTTCTAGAACCACAGTGACTGGTTGCACAGTTAACCGTAACTTCAGGTTCCAGGGGACACTTAGAATTAGTTGTCCCTTACTCCATCTCACATCCCAACACGTAGGCTCCGTGAGGAATTAATCATTACAATTGTATTATGGCCAGCAGTCTGTAGATTTAGCATATATTTAACCATTGCCTTTTTTAGGCCTTATGACCCTTTGGATTTTGTATGTGCTTAGAAGCACAACTAATTGCAGCTTTCATCCAGGGTGCTTTTACATTTCATTTCTTAGCCCTCTTTCATGTTAATGTAAATGTAACTTCGGAAGATATTCACTTGTAGAGTGGAGCTCTCTCATTTGGACAACACACTCACTCACAAGTTTGCATTAGTGAGAGAGAGGACAAGTTCGCATAGGAGGAAACGAAGAGGAGGAGCTGCAGAAGACCATCTTTGTTTTGGGGTTTTACTTTTGTGATATTGTATTGGTGACGATTTTATCTCTGAGGAAGTTGCAGGGTTTTCTCCTTTATGGTTTCCCCGAGGAAATTCTTTGGCTATTGTGTTATGTTGTGCATGTTATTCTTTCAGTTAAGATCCTAGATAAATATTGATTAAAAGTAGAAAATCTAACAGGCTAGGCTAATTCTCCCTAGGAGGGTGCATCTTTCTGTCAAACCAGGACTTGATTCCGAGAATTTCCATTTTTTGGCCCATCACTACTATTGGAGGAAAACTAGGGCATCAGATATTTTGAGTTTTGGTTCACTGATTTGGGGAAGTGAGTACATTGGGCAACTCGCCTTGAGGAGCCGCATCTATCTGTCCAATCAGAAGTTCCAAATTCCAAGTCTGGAAAATTAGGGTTCTCTGACAAACCATAGGGTCAGCCAGCTCCAGAACCAGATTGGGCATCTTAAAGCGATAAGACCTAAAAGCTTTGATATTTCCATTTGAAGTTCTCATTAAAGATGTCTCACCACACAAGGCTTGAGAATAAGCTTGAAGAGGTTGATAACTTCCAAGCATGGAAGTAAAGGATTGCACTTGTCCTTGAAGAAAATGAATTGGACACATATGTGAATGAGGAGGTCCCAGCACCAAAGGGAGATGAGGCTAAATCCTTACACAAGAAGAACTTGGTTAAGGCCAAGAGGATCATTGCAGATTCTATTAAGGATCATCTCATCCCACATGTGTCATCTTTGAAGACACCCAAAGAAATGTTTGATGCCTTGACCAAGCTGTTTGAAGGGAAGAATATAAACCAGAAGATGACCTTGAGAAACCAGTTGAAGAATGTGAAGATACAAAATGCAGAGACCATGTAGTCTTACTTTACAAGGGTCCCTTGGATCAAGGAGGAACTTGAAGTTGTGGGAGAAAATGGAGAAGATGGAGAAATTGTGATGACCTCCTTGAATGGTCTCCCTAGATCATGGGACTCTTTCATTCAAGGGATTTGTGCTAGAAAGAAGTTAATCACATTCAGTAGGTTGTGGGAGGAATGCTCACAAGAAGAAGCTCGACTTGTAGCTCGAGAAGAGAAGATGGGAGCAAACGACGATCAAGCTCTCACAGCACACTCCAGGAGGAATAATAACAAGAGGGAGCACCATCACAGTAAGAGGGAGAAACACCACTACCAAAGTCAGACGGATAACTTTAGAAGATTTAGGAGAGATCTATCTACTATTAGATGTTATACATGTGATGAGAAGGGACACTACTCCAAAGATTGTCCTAGAAACAAAAGGGGCTCCCACAACAAGAAAAGGCACCATGCTCACACTACAGAAGATGATGAACCTCCAAGGAAGAGAGCCAGAGAAGAAAGTGATGAAGAGTATGTCATGATATCAACACTCATGGGCACTGTCACACATGGAAGTAATGATTGGCTTGTAGACAGTGGAGCTTCCAAGCATATGACAAGATATAAAGAATCCTTCATGAACCTATCTGAACATGCGTCACCTCACAAGGTGAAACTTGGGGATGATTACCAATACCCCATAAAAGGAAGTGGAGAAGCTTCTTACAAGCTAGTCTCTAGGAAATATCTGAAGATGAAGGATGTCCTGTATGTTCCAGGACTAAAGAAGAACCTTCTCTCCATATCAACACTAGATGCTAAAGGTATGAGGGTTGCATTTGTTGATGGCCAAGTCCAAATGTGGCCAAAGGGAAAGACAATAGATGATGCAATTGTGATTGGAGAGCAAAAGGGAGGATTGTATAAATTGAAGGGCCAACCTGAACAAGCCTTGTTCCATGACTCAATGGAACCAAGTGAACTATGGCACAGAAGGCTTGCACATGTGCACTATAGAGCACTGCCCATTGCAAGCAAAGTAGTTGAAGGACTTCCAGAAATCCAGTCAAAGCATGAAGGCATTTGCACAGGATGTGCAAATGGAAAGAACGTGAAGAAAGCATTTCCAAGTAGCGAGAGCAAAGCAAAAGAAATATCGATATCAGCAGGGACGTGACATTTGACGAAGACTCAGCCTACAACAAATCCAAAGAGTTACCTATTGAAGACATTGAAGAACCTGGAGTTCCCAGGATCAGGGATGCGATAATGGAAGAAGCGATTCCAGAAGTTCATGAAGACCGCGAGATGGAAGAACCACAAGAACCTGTAGATCCACCTCGTGAGAAGAACTCCCACAAGAGGAAACCAGCATGGGTGCTAGAGGCAATACAAGATGCAGAGAAAAATGGCGCTCCAGAGGGAATGCACAGAGAAAGCAAGAGACCTAGGCCATACTCCAGTTATGTAGCCCTGTTGTGCGACATCAATGACAAAGAACCTACCAACTATGAGGAAGTGGCAGAGAAGAAAGAATGGAAGGATGCCATGATCGAGGAGTACCAGTCGATCATGAAGAATGATGTCTGGGAGGTAGTTCCAAGACTAGAAGGGAAGTCTGTTGTGACTTCTAAGTGGATCTACAAGATCAAGCATGCTGCAGATGGCAGCATAGAGAAACACAAGGTGAGGTTTGTGGCACATGGCCTCTCCCAGAAGGAAGGCATAGATTATGAGGAGACATTTGCACCTGTAGCCAGATACACTTCCATCAGATATGTAGTTGCATTGGCTGCAATAATGAAATGGAAGGTACACCAAATGGATGTCAAGACAGCATTCTTGAATGGTGTAGTAGAGGAGGAAGTGTACGTGGAGCAGCCACTGTGATTTGAGACACATGATAGATAGACTCATGTGTGCAAATTGAAGAAGGCCTTGTACGGATTGAAACAGGCACCCAAGACGTGGTACGGCAGGATGGATAGTTTCCTGATGAGCTTGGGCTTTACCAAGAGTAAAGCAGATTCCAACCTTTACTACAAGGTTGAAGTGGGAAATCCAGCGATACTTCTACTCTATGTAGATGACATGTTTGTAATAGGGGAGGATGGGCTCATTGCAAACACGAAGAGGAAACTTTCCGCAGAGTTCGAGATGAAGTACTTGGGTATGACGCACTATTTCCTAGGCATGGAGGTGTGGCAGAATGCAGATGGGATCTTCCTTGGACAAGGGAAGTATGCAGTGGAGATCCTGAAGAGGTTCGAAATGATGGACTGCAAGGCTATGACCACACCTATGGCATCGAACTTGAAGTTACTATGTGATGCTTCATCAGAGTCAGTTGATGCCACGATGTATCATCAGATGAGTGGGTCATTGATGTACCTGACGAATACAAGACCAGACATATGCTTTGCTGTGAACACATTAAGCCAATTCCTGACGGATCCGAGACATGTTCACCTAATTGTTGCAAAGCATGTCTTGAGGTACCTAAAGGGTACAATTGATTATGGGCTCAAGTATGACGCGAAGCAAAAGATTAACCTGCAGGGTTATGTTGATTCAATTTGGGCAGGCTGCTTCAGTATGGGATCCGGTATGACCTCCTGGTTTAGCAGGAAGCAGTCGTGCGTGGCACTGAGTACAGCCAAAGCAAAGTATGTTGTTGCTTGTTTAGCTAGTTGTGAGGTAGTATGGATTAGGAAGCTATTGTATGATTTGTTTGATCTCTAGTTAGAGGCAACTTGTATATTCTGTGACAACCAGAGTTGTGTGAAGTTGTCCGAGAACCCGGTGTTCCATGACAAGTTGAAGCACATTGAGATCAAGTACCAGTATATCAAGGATATGGTGCAGAGAGGAGTAGTGAAGCTCCAATATATTGTGACGGACGAGCAGATAGCCGATGTGTTGACCAAGCCGTTAGCCAGAGTGAAGTTCGAGTACTTCAGAGAGAAGCTTGGTGTTCTTCAGATCGAGGTTCCTTCCAAGGGGAAGTGATGAGTTCGGAAGACGCAAATGCACATGGGACATTCTAGCGTGGTGGTAGGAAAGTCCTCCCATGTTGGTAGATGTAAGGGTCGGGCCATTCTCGCATGGTGGTAGGAAAGTCCTCCTATGTTGGTAGTGTTGACCACCAAAACCGACTTGGTGGACAACCATTTACCATGCACATATTACATGTGCCTTGAAGATGAGAATGAAGTACTTAATGATTATATCAAGTGAGGCAGCTCCTTTTCTTGTCTTCTCTCCATGAAATTTTCGCACCCCTGCGGGGAATTTTGTAAGGATATGTCAGCATGAGGGTCTAGTTTTGTGTAACTTAGTCACCTTGGACTTTATCATTAGGGAAGTCCTTTCATCTAGTGTTTTTTCACTTGGATAATTAAAATTTCTCTTTAGAGATTTTAATTATTTGAGTTTTTCACTCAAAAATACCTCCAAAGTGGTGAAAGGTGTTCTAGTGATCGAGTCCATGGGGTGATTGGGGCCTAGGAATGTTCTATATTACCATGCTAGACATTATCCAGAGTCTTGCGGAATTTCATTAAGCTTTACATAGGATTTTTTAATTTTTGGTCATTAAAAATTGTCACTCAGGACAATTTGTTGTAATGTAAAAGGGGGTTACTTGGTCCTTTTTAATGTTGTATAGCGGTATGGGTACTCAAGACAGATGGCATGAGACCCCCTACACCCTTGGCCCAAGTTTGAAGTCATTCGGACAAGTATTACTATGGTTTTGGTCACTTTTGCCCAAGTCAGTCATGGAAATCAGGAAATTGGGCATTTAATTAGAGAGCCAAATTTTGTAAAAGTGACTATGTCACTTGAGGTGGCCAAGTAAAGGTTCTAAAGCCTATGTTATGTACCCAAAATGAAAACTAAAGCATAAAAGGCCCCCCCATGAGTGTATTTCATTAGTTATGAGTTGTCCACTCTATGGGGTGTGCCATCCTCTCTTTGATTGGTTGGGTCAGTAAAAGTCAATGGGAAGGGCCCCACTATGGTGGTTTCCTCCCCATTTGACATAGCAATAAGGTTGGGAGCATTAAAATGGGGTTTTATCCCCCCATATTTGAGATCTCAAACTTTGGTTTTTCCCTCCTTTAGCAAATTCGCCCCCCTCTCCTGGGCCACCCTCTCTCCCTTGTGACACTTGTCTAGCATGCAAAGAGCCTCTCTCTTTCATTTTTCCTATTTAAGGAGGGCATTTCTCCTCATTTGGGTTACAATCTCTCATGCTCTTGCTTCATTTCCATTTCTCTCATTCTCTTTCTCTCTTACTGCCCCATTGTTGGGCCATTGTAATTTTCAGCTATTTGGCTTGGTAATACAAATTCTTTGGAGGAAATTTGGTGTTGTGGATGCTCTTGGTGGTGCTTTGCTTCAGATCTTCATGCTATTCAACCATTGGGAGGCCAAACAAGCAAGTTGTTTTGCTTTGGTGAGATTTCTAGTAATTTTGCTAGTTATTTTATGAGTTTTCTTATTTAGCTAGTTAAGATCTTCATATTCTTGTTGGTTGAAGTTTATGATCTCTTAGCGCCTCTATAGGTACTCACATTTCATTTCAATTGTGTAGCAATATCTTACAAGTTGCAGATCACATAGCTTTGATGGTCGAATTCTTTGGACATATACCCCACTCCTCAAAGCATTGGATGGGCAAAAGACCATTATCTTCTCTTTTCTTTACCATTTAAATTTTTTGTATTATATTCTACATCTTTTGCATATATAAATCAAATTTGAATCATTGTTTACATGTTATTATCTCATCAAAATTTGCTCATAAATTTTCTGTAAATTTGTACATTTTTGTATGATAAACTAACATTGTCCCAAAGTGATTTTGGGCATTTTTCTGTGACCTTTTGCTTGTTGGCTTTTAGCAAGTCTACACACTTTCAAGAAGGATATGCTACCCAAAATCATCCATCTCCAAGCATAGAAGGCCTCCATAAGTCACTACTTCAAGCCCTTCACAAAAAACGGTCTAAATCACTCTTTTCTCTCTATCTTCCTAATAATAACAAGTGCTGGAATTTACATCATTGTAACAAGCCCAAGAGAGTCTCTTGGGCTTGAGTTTATTGTACTTTGTTTCAAGCATTTAATTCCTAGATCAGTTTACTTTTAGTTGCATGCAAAGGAAGAGGCTTTGCCCATCCTTGCATGGTTTTGTTAAGTAGTTTTGCTTACTAGTTGTTTTTACTTCAAGCATTTTTATTTTGCCCGCACCTCACTAGTGAAGTGGCTGTCGCTCCAGTGATATCGTGCTTGGCTTGTTTTTTGGTTTCCAGTAATTTGCTTTAAGTTGTTTATTTTGCCCACACCTCACTAGTGAAGTGGCTCCGCCGCTCCAGTGATATGGCACTTATCTTTCATTTTACTTCTGTAATTTATTTTCAAGTAATTTCATTTTGCCTGCACCTCATACGTGAGTGGCTCTGCCACTCTTGTGATATCGCGCTTGGCTTACATTGTTTTAGTTTAGTTTTGCGTAAAAACAAAAAAAAAAAATTTAAGACTCGTTTTTGCCCCGTATCCTCTCCCCTCACCGGTTAAACTGAACTTGGGTGACGAGAAAGGGCAAAGATTTGTGTTGGCTAGATTAATAGGCACCCAGTTACATATCTTCACTAGAACGGAGAAAAGAAGGCTTGGCCTGTGGAGTTAGTGGGGTAGAGACCGTGGGGGGTCTCGTGGCACTTTGTGTCCTCCAGTTGAGCACCCAGCAAGTCTTGAGTTTGACCCGTGGAGCTAGTTGGAACCTTGTGTTCTCAAGTTGAGCACCCGGCATTCTCTCTCTAATCGAAGGAGATAGTTTCTTTTGGGGTAGACATCTAGATTAGTTTCATTTTTTTGCAACAAACACATTAATCCCCCAAGTAAAAGAGACACATTAAAATTTGCTAAAATTTAAGGACCACTTGCAAAACATTGTTACAATCTTTTCTATTTTACAATCTTTTCACTTAGAGATCTTGTTCACAACATTTGTTTCAAGTACTTTATTTTCAGCTCAATATTGTTACATGTATCCTTGATTCCATAAGTTGTTAATAATCTACACTTCAATGCTTTATGTGATATATTGATCATCTTGTTGCAAGCATTTCATTTACGTGTTCATTTACTAGAAGTGATTATTCATTGTTGTATCTGTTAAAGTAAATGAGTTAACACTTTGGGAAAGTACTTGTTTAAGTTGATTATTGTGACTCCATAGCCCGAATAGTTACAACACTGGTCTTGTTAATCGGTAAATTGTTTCTCTTGCATTTCATCATTTGATTGATTGCTAAAGTGTTTGCTTCTCATTGAAGGATTTGCATAATTGCACGCTGCTTGTCATTTTTATCTTTGTAACTTACAACTCCAACAAAAAACATAAAGAAACTTAGCAATTAGGGACTAACCCCCTTGGCCTTTAAGAGTTGTGGTCTAAACGGAGGAGTTTAGGACCGAGGTGACAGTGGGTTCTTAACTCATAGTTTCCCTTAGGAACACACACAACGATTGGGAGACTTACCCGTGTCTAAGTGTGTTTTAGGCGGCAGGTAGATGTAAGCATCGGGCCATTCTCGAATAGTGGTAGGAAAGTCCTCCTATGTTGGTAGATGTAAGGGCCGAGCCTTTCCCGAATGGTAGTAGGAAAGTCCTCCCATGTCAATAGATGTAAGTGCTGAGCCTTTCCCGCATGGTGGTAGGAATAAGGAAAGTCCTCCCATGTCGGTTGATATAAGTGTTGTGTCTCACATGCTGGTAGGAAAGTCCTCGCATGTTGGTAGACGAGGTCTCGTATGGTGGCAAAAAAGTCCTCCCATATTGGAGACATTGTGATGTCCACTGGTCTTAAGATACTGTGTGTGCGCCTAGGCAAGGTCTCGCATGGTGGTAGGAAAGTCCTCCAATGTTGGTAGACGAGGGTTGACCGTTGTAGGACATGTGATGTGCATCTGGGCTGTGCTCCGTGTGACGATGAGATGATCTGAAGACGATGAGGCGATAGTAGGAGACGCAGGTGTTTGCAGAGGCAATGTAATGATTGGTCCTAGGTTGTACCTACTTGATGGCTTGCTCGCAGAGATGATGAAGACCTACATGAGGGCTAGGCCTACATCCAGCATGAAAAAAGGCTGGCTCTGTAGAACTTCCTATGACGAGTAGATTCGAGAGATGTCACCAATCGATGATCGATATGATGAGGATTGCAGCAACAGCGACGATGATGATCCAGTGTTCATAATGATGTTCCAACATTGATGATGATCCAGCGACGAAGACTTGTGTCCAGATGTGTTGATGACTGTGTCAAGAGAATACCTTCCTAGTTAAGAGGGAGTGTTAATGTAATCGTAACTTCGAAAGATATTCACTTGTATTTTATATTGTTATTATTATTGTATTTTATTTGTACCTCCGACAGAGATGTTTATTCCTTTGGTCGGGGATGTCATTATTACATTTGGTCATGTAAAGTCATTGAGGTAAATCCTCCATTGTAAGTCGGGGCAATAGATCCCCCAAGATTCAGTTAGATTAGAGTTTTTAAGTCCCCTAGAGAAGTCGGCCCAGTCAAGCACAACTGGGGCCGATCTAGTAAGTGAAAAGGTCAAGTGAAAGATAAAGTATAAATAGAGAGTGGAGCTCTCTCATTTGGAAAACACACTCACTCACAAGTTCGCATTAGTGAGAGAGAGGACAAGTTTACATAGGAGGAAAAGAAGAGGAGAAGACCATCTTTGTTTTGGGGTTTTACTTTTGTGATATTGTATTGGTGACGATTCTATCTCTGAGGAAGTTGCGGGGTTTTCTCCTTTATGCTTTCCCTGAGGAAATTCTTTGTGTCTATTGTGTTATGTTGTGCATGTTATTCTTTCAGTTAAGATCCTAGATAAATATTGATTAAAAGTAGAAAATCTAACATTTCATTGTGCTGAAAAGCACAGTTTTAGTTTATAATCATGAGCTTGCATATAAGATATAATAATGAGTCACATATGCATGTAATGATGGTAGTACATATTGCTTCAAGTCTAACTGACACAACTCAGGCAACTAGGGGGATCATCCACAATCAGGACCAAACATCGAGGGCAACCAACCAGAGAGGTCAAGGCTTCAAATCCAACTCACCTAAGATCAGGAACCAACACCAGTGGGTTCTCCTGGCCTAGAAGGATCAAGGCTTCGGTAAGTTTTGTTGCACAACTCAGAGCGGAGACACAAAACAACAAGGAAACTATCCAACATAGAGGCAAAAGTGGGGAGGTCCTCCATATCACAGGCTGAGGTGTAAGTCAAGGTAAAACCAATATGGAAGAGAACGGATGGATGGAGAAAGTGATAAGTGATGCCATAACTAGCAAGCCATAAAAGGTGGGAATGACCACGTCCATACTACTTAAGAGGGTAAAACCAACAAGTATAAACAAGAAATTCCTATTCTGATTAATTAAAACATTTAAATTCCAGACAGTGAATCAATAACCATATCCATACATATATATATATATCGCCAAATCATGACCACTAAATACCTAGTGAAGCTACTAAGATAAGCAAAAGAGTATAATAAAAGTATCCAAAGCACAACCATATACTTGCTTGGTCATATACCTGTATCTGTCATATGGACCATCAATTGTCACTGGAACACCGTTGCTGTACTACTCTGGGCACTGCACTATATGGAAGAAAATGGTCACCTCAATCATCAAATCTGAGGTCATGAGGCTCAGTCATGGCATAAGGCTTGTCATGTCTGCTCTGGGGCTGCTCAAACTGTGAGTGATCATCAAAAGTACTGCTCATCATAGACTGATCTCATCAAAAAAATGTGTAAAGGACTGGCTCAAAAATATACAAGAAACTACTCTACAATCATGGTAGCCCGGCTACTATGGATGTGATAACAATAACCTTCAAAGGCTTCCCCAAGAAAACTTCTCAAACAAGAAATGTCCACAAAGCAATCCCTTTCAACCAATTGATGTCCACAAGATAACCAATTAAGCCTCAGAAAGCTCCCTCAAGGCAGCGCTCAAATGTCCACAATGTCAATCAAGAGTTTCTCCAACAAGCAATTTTCCACATATGAACCAAATTTAGTCTCCAGAGGGGATGTTGGCTCCAAGTAGGGCCAAACATTACCAAAGGCTTGAAAGTGGGGTGCTATACCCTCCACCAAGTCATTCAAATGATGGAAAACTCCTCAAACCACGAAGCTCCCCCTCCCCCAAAAGGCTAGTTGTCCAAGGAAAAGTCCTCCTCTTCAGTCATAATACTCCTCCAAATGGGGACGACTCCTCTAAAGTGCACCTACAAGTGATATAAGACCCTCAAAATCTCGACGACCTCATCGTAAGGTTATCTTTGGGTAGAACACTGCCTCATTAACATCTGGGATGAACCATTCTATCAAACTACTACAGCATTCTGGAAGTGGAGCGGCCTGCTTAAATGCTACAGATCTGCCATCAATTATGCCCAGTTTTACCATGGAACAGGCTCTTATGAACACTTTTTGTTGGCTGCCAGACCCAGATTTGAATTTTAATGCCACCTTCATCAACAGAATTTGTTTTAGGGCTGAGGCTATGCCCAGAACTCAGAAAAACTGTTGTTCAAACACTGTCTTAGGCATGACTGAATGATGTTAGAACACTTCAAATGATGCCTGTTCATCAATCCACCAGAAGAGGGCTTCATCAGTACTAGCAGTCACCTTTAACAGGACCATAAGGAAGTGTGGCCTAGTAAGGGCTTTCTCTTGTAGGAATTCTAAATAGGTTCAAGACGATCATAGAATTGAACAAGCCAGGATCTGGATGACAAGGTAGTCCTCACTAAGAATTTACACAAAGATTTGCAGAAATAAGAAGAAATATTCAAGCAGAAACATAAGAGAGAGAACTCAATTGGACTAAACTTCCACTCTGTATTATTCATCAATACGATTACAATATATAATACATCCTCAAGAGAGAATCCAAATGCCTTGAAGGCAAGTTTGAAAATCTCACAAAAGACGGCTGTACTAAACGCTAAAAAACCCCAAGGTGGCAAAATCACTTTCCAAATAAGTCAAGGACCTTATGAATTGTCTAAATCAGGTATGGCAGCTAACGAGTGATGAAAAAGGAATGTGATGATGGCTTTTGGTGAGAAAAAGATGGAGGATGAGTTGGCCAAAACAGAAGACAGCTTTCCAAGTCCATAAAAGCACCTAGCTATCCTTATCCACTAAAAAGCGGAAAAAGCAGGACAAAACTGTGTAAAGCCAGGAAAGTGCTCTTACTAATTCAGGACTCATAAAAGCAGCAGAATCTTATCCAGAATCTTTCTAAGTGCGCTCATGCGGATAATGAAGGCAAGTGTGAGCCTAAAGAGGCAATAGGTGGCCAACTACCTAGTCAAAACACCTAGGAAAGTATCAAAATGATTAATACTTTATATCCTAAGTCTAAAATGGGTTTTTCTGTTTCATATTCTAACATCTCTAGGGCTGAAGTAGGGGCTAAATATGCCAAGGCAGCTCTCCAAAGGATGAATGCTAGCCACCAAACCCTCGGATCTGAATCTCGACCAATCAAAACATGCTCAACCCTACAGCTGGGCACAAATACTTCATAGGGCCGGCTGCCTATCCAGGAAATGCCACTGTTACATGCTCAGAATTTCAATCTATGCTGATTCAAGGTCTTTTTTACTGCTGATTTCCTTCAAAAGACCGCCCAGATTTGTCTTCTCAATGCTGTACTTGTCTACAATGCACCCAGAATTCAAGATGGGAAGCTATGAGGTTCTTTTCATGCCCAGATCACCCAGAATGCACTCCGAGAGTCTGACCTTTTCTTTTCATCTGTATTCATGCTTCTTGACTGCCTAAAATTGCTTTTAAAAGTCTGAAATTAACCCAGAAGTGGCCTAAAACAATCAAGACTTGTTTTTCATTCTATCTTCATATACTGATCTGCCCAGAATTCTTGCTTTGAGGCTCAGAACAGTCCAAATAATGACCAGATTTGTTCATACTCAACCCAGAACTCAACCCAGGTTTGTTGAATCTCTTTGCTGCTGATCCAATCTGCTTCAACAGTCCACACATTTCATGAACATCAACCTTCCAACGGCATCATCACTAGGGCATCAATCCATGATCAAGAAAAACACAAGCAATGTCACCCCCTAAAGATTGTGATCAAAATCACAAGTGGACATCCATGCAAAATGGGGGGTAACACATCTATTTGCACTCGAAGGATATAAAAGCTTCCTTCCTGTTCATAAAATAATAAATGCATATGACATTTCCTCATTTCCCGATCATTTTTAAAGTATCATCACAAAATTTGGGCTGACTCTGCAACCGAAGTACCCTTTTCCCCATTCGACCTGGCATGGACCTTGAACTACTATCATTAATTTACCTACCTTCCGATTGGTTTATTCATCTCTAGCAAAGATTATTTGAAGGTTATGTTTGGAGGAGATATCTGCTAAAACAGATGCAGTAATTTCTTATTTTTACATATGCCATATACTTCCTCTTCTCATCGCATTGGATCTAACTTTAAAGATTTAAGATGGATGATCTTAATGTGGGGTGAAGAGTCTCATGGAAAGGAGACATCAGCATTTGTGCTCCATTCCTTTCGTGTTATCTATATTTTGTTTTTCTTAATAAGTTAATATGTATAAGGATGTCACACGCTATCTCTTAGCAGTTTTCCCTTTGTATTATGCTATTTAGATTTGCATCATGTTTATTCTTGCATGCTGCGCTGAATGGTGTTTCTGTACTGATTTGATGTTCATTTCACTAGTTCATTGCTGTTTGTAAAAGGTTGGTTCATATGCCTCAGTATTCTACTTTAGAAAAAGTCTGACACATCCAAACTATAATTTGGAAGTGAAATCTTGAAAAGACAACACTGTAGTAACAACATGCAATGAAATACCCATTTAGGCCTATTCGCTTTCGACAAGAATTAGATTGACTGGTTTCCCAATTAACTCACATAGACTATAGAAAACAAGTAAATTGAAGCAAATTTTGAATGGAAAAGAGGTTCAAAAATTTACCTGCGTTGCACTTATCAAGTAAACATCAGGATGATAATCTTCATCAAATATCTGAGGAAACCTTTCCCTTAACCTGATTCCCAGATCATACAACTCTTGCTCACCTTCATATGTTAATTCTCCACTTGTTTTCTTTGTGTCCCAGGGAGATTGCCAGCCCCTTAACCATGATGGTATTTGTTGCGAACCATGTGTTTCCCCAGTAAGTGTATGCTCTGCAGACTTTAAAAGACTCTCCAAACGTATAGATAATTGCTCGAGCTCCTTTATGCGCTTCTTTGTCGGGGCACGAGTTCCATGCCTGGCCTGTTGATATAAATTTAACTCAAATGCCAGATCTTTAATCCACAAACAGTTAACCAATAACAGAGCATCTCACCTATAAAACAAGTATACATTTGATTTTGGACATTCTGCACTTCCAGAAGAAGTAACTAAATAAAGTAATACAGAAAGAACCACTTTCCTATCTATAATTAAGAAGGAAAAGCATGTTTTCCCGTCACCACATCACAAAACTGACAATTTTGCTTCATTTTAGCAGATGACAAAAAAATCAACCTCAGAGAGTGCATTTCTGATTTCAAGCATACTACAATATCCTATGGATGAAACAAACATAGATGCTTAATTTTCTTTAGATCTCAAATGCCTGTAATCTACTGAAATTAAAGTACATCATAGTGTTCATGACCCAAGCACTCTCCTAATGCAGAAACAGTAAAATTAGCTGGCTTTTATACTAATGTGATCCATAATTCACACTTTCTTTATGAAATTGTTCAGAAGTCATATGAGATGCCAATGGATAAAGTTAGGTCTAAAGTGATGTAAACCTTGGCCAGCCTTTTCATTTGTCTGTCCACTTCAATTACCTTAAGGCCAGTTGTTTCCAACTAGTGAACGGTTTGTATTTACTCTCTGTAGGTGCTTGCCTAACCATTTTATCTTTTACAACCTATTATAATAAGAATAATAAAAACATTGAATGATGAACTAATGTTAATATTAGAACATAAGCTAATTGGTGTTGTTTATGCACAACCTAGCAGCCAACTGATTGGCAAGAAATCAACCACTAACCTGGCACAATTATGGACTCCCCCGCCCAACGTGTCACTAACAGAGGAAATTACTCTTCTAGGTTTCCCAAGCTTGAAGAAGGAAAATCTGTAATGTCCTCTTCTGCTTAAGCACAGAGGACCATCCCGCTAACCTATATGATTCCCATAGGTTCGAGCAGGCACCGACATTCAGGGAATCAACTGAGGATTGATGCCTTATGCACCCTAAGTAGATCTTTGGCAGGGGTATTAGATCATCAGTAGGTAAACAGGGGCCACAGGAACTAGGCCACCTGCATGCATGGCATCCGAGCATTATTTCATGATGCATGCACTGATTGAGTCTCCAGAGCACTGCATGCAAGTCAACTGAGAATTAGAAAGTAAAATGACATAATTAGGTCAAAAGTTAGGTCTGAGAGGTGAATGTTATAAAAGAAAGGTAAAGCTAGTAAGGAAGATTTGCTTCTATGATTATTGATTTGTGGATTCGAATTGGAGAGCTCAGCGAGCTAAGTTGGGGTTGAGTGAATGCACTCAGCTAACTGGTGTATTTTGGCAGCGAAATCTATCTGCCCTAGTCGCCATCAGGTTGGACCATCCAGATTCAGCATTGCTTCATCATCAGGTATTATTATCATTCAGTTTTTGCAGATTTATGAGCTATTGAGGGATTCGTCCTCCTGCATGGGCGCATTGTCCAAGGACCTCCCTATTCGCATTACAGTCTACAGGGCTCATTTCTTCTGCATGCTGCTCTCATCCTCTTCAGAGCAGTGGTATTACTCTTCCCCTAGAAGAAGGGCTCTTTAGCTTGAGTCTCTAGCTATTCCTCAGCACATCCATCTTCAAGAAGATGTCCTCTTGCATGTGGGCGACTTTCTGAGAGAGGGGTACACGTTTTAGGGCTTGGAGCCATCAGTTATTCTGCATGTTGCTTCTATCTTCTTCAGAAGGGCACTATAACCCTAGCACACCTTGTCTGGAGCTTCATCTGCAGAGTATTATTTATTGAGGAGCATTCATAGCCTTGAGGACGACACATTTATTATCTGGAGGACATCCTACCTTAGCTTCCTATTCCACCAGCACCATTCTCGCATCCCGGGATTATATTGATCTACATCAGCCAATCTATCTACTGGTATGTAGATGCATTGATTCCTCCTATTTTATAGCATTTCAGTTTATCTCGGTTATAGATCTGCATGCAAGTGCATGCATGCAGAGATCAATGCATACTTTCATACTCCATTGAGACATAAGACTACAAGACAACCACAGTACAACACAAAAAAAGAAAAATATCAATTTGGGATATTACAGTGGTATCAGAGCATGTTCCTCGCCAGCTGTGGGAGCATGCAAGTGTGAACAATAAGTGAATTCAGAGGATCCACACAACATTACTTACCGGAGACAGAGGTTTAGAAACAGTGATAGAGGAGAAGAAGAATTAGAGGATATAGAACTAGGGGATAGAGAGTACCAGTTTGAAAAAAGTAAAGGCAAACAAACAATGGCAGATGATGATAAAATAGCTTTCAATAGTCTCATTTCAGCTATAAAGGATCTCACGACTGGACGAAAAGAAATGGTGAGTGCCATCAGACAAATGGCAGAGAAAAACGGGCCCACACCACACAGTCCATTATTTCCCAACAATGATAGGGTATCCACAAGTAGTAGTGGGGAACATTTACATACCAACATGCAGAGCCATCCCCATATATACAACAGGCCCTCCCAACCTACCATGCCTCAATTCTTAGAGAGCCCAGCCGCAGTACCTCTAGCACAGGTAGAGCCAGAAGAATCCATGAGTGCCTATTTGAGAGAATATAGACCATTAGGAGATGACTTCCAGTTAGCCATGAGCTTCACTGACTTTTGCCACTTTAAAAGTAAGAACAGGCCCAGAGCATACAATAGGCCTTTCAACCAGAGCTTTGAGTTATAGCATACGGTAGGGAGACTAACTATCCCTACCTTTGAGGGGACCCGAGGTGGCCCAGTGCGGAATTGGGTACCGAAGTTGGATACATACTTCCAGCTCAACCCCATGATTGAGACAGATGCCATTAAATTGGCTACCTTGCATTTGGATGGGGAGGCCCATGAGTTGTGGTACCACGAGTTGGTGACATTGGGTCACAATACCATCACCTCATACACAGATTTTACACAGAGGCTCATTGAGCGATTTGACAAGAAGGACCCTGAGGTGCATTTTAGAGAGTTGGCACAGCTCAAGCAGACAGGCAGTGAAGATGCATTCATTTCAGAGTTTCAGAGGGTAGCAGTCATGGTGGCAGATATTTCAGAGACCAGGTTAATTATGTTGTTTACAGAGACCCTCACTAAACCCTTACGTGGATAGGTCAAGTCCTATAGACCCACCACCCTAGTAGATGCCATCAGTCGGACTAGAGATTTGCAGGATGCATACCCAAAAATAGATTCCGCCCCGAAACTAATTTCCCTATTAAAGATAAAGAGAGGAAACCCTTCCAGAAAGAGTGGCCCAAGAAAGAATGGATGGATAATGATACCCGCCAGGACCTTAGAAGAAAAAATTTATGTTTCACTTGTCAAGAACCATGGGTACCAGGTCACAGATGTTCAGTGAAGGGAAAGGCCCACTACATAGAGGTCTATTCCGACAGTGGGGAGGATGAGGATTGTCAGCATCAGGAGCAGGAAGAGACACATGAGACAGGTGATGAGGGACAGTCACCAGGAGGTGCCATTGCTACATTGTCAGGGGTCCCTAGATTCCACACTCTCCGGATCAGAGGTGTCATACAGGGCCACAGAGTGGGAATGTTGATAGATGGTAGGGCATCCCACAACTTTATTGATGTTGCATGGGTTAAAAATAAAGGCATTCAGACTGAGAGTTTTGATGGATTTTCAGTAGTTGCAGCAGGTCACACCATGAAGTGTAGTCAGAGGATTCCAAAATTGAAAGTAACACTTGGGAATTATACAATGTTAGAAACATTCTATGTGGTAGATGTACCTGACATGAATGTGGTATTGGGAGTTCAATGGCTTTATTCCATAGGGAAGTATTCCACGAACTACCAGACCATGGAGATGGAGTTCATGGGAACGGAGGGCCAGAAGGTAGTATTGAGAGGGATCACCTACCCTCCCACAGCAGTGACATCACACATGATGGAGGCAGTACTCTGACAAGGAGATATAGAGTGGGCAACAAAGTGCTTGGTTACCTTCAGGGAACCACCAAATAAGGCCACACAACATCTAGCCAATATAGAGGCCTTACTGCAGAAGCAGCACAAAGCAGTATTCGGAGACCTTCCGGCAGGTCGACCTCCAGATAAGGGGATTTGAGCACATTATTGAGTTAGAGGAGGGGACTCAAGCACTTATCACCACTCCTTACAGACACCCCAAGAGGTACAAAGATAAGATAGAGAGTACAATCAAGGAACTACTCAAACTGGGGCACATTAAACCTAGCTCCAGTCCATTTGCATCCTTAGTAGTGTTAGTGAAGAAAAAGGATGGAAACTTGCGCATGTGCATCGATTACAGGGAACTCAACAAGAAGACTATAAAAAACAGGTATCCAATCCCCAGGATTGATGAGTTGATGGATGAACTACAGGGAGCACAATACTTTTCTAAGATCGACCTCCGCTCAGGTTACCATCAGATTCGGGTTAGGGAACAGGATGTTCCAAAGGCCGCCTTCCGTTGCCACTACGGACATTATGAGTTTCTAATGATGCCATTTGGGCTCACTAATGCACCAGCCACTTTTCAGTCATGCATGAACAATATCTTCAAGGCTCGATTACGCAAGCATCTTCTGGTATTCTTCGACGACATATTGATATACAATAGAACTTGGGAAGAACATTTAAGACATCTAGACGAAGTACTTGGAATTTTACAGGAGCAGTCACTATATGCCAAATTGTCCAAGTGTGAGTTCGGCATGCAGAAAATGTTATATTTAGGGCATGTGATAGGGGCCAATGGGGTCCAGGTGCACTTAGAGAAGATTCGGGCCATATTGGATTGGCTTACACCCAAAAATGTGACAGAACTGAAGGGCTTTTTGGGCCTTTGCACCTACTACAGGAGGTATGTCAGTGGATTCTCACAGATGACCGCATCCCTCACTGATCTTACCAAGAAGGGGGCATTCAGTTGGCCAAAGACAACACGGCAGACATTCGAGAAAATGAAGAAGGTAATGAGTTCATGCCCAGTATTAGCTCTACCAGACTTTTCTCAGCCCTTCGTGTTAGACTAAGATGCCTCAAGAGAGGGAATAGGGGCAGTATTGATGCAGAACAATCACCCCATTGCATTTGAGAGCAAGAAGCTCAAAGACTATGAGCGCCACTATTCGATATATGACAAGGAAATGTTAGCCATTCTCCATGCGCTAACCAAGTTCAGGCAATACTTAATGGGTGGCAGATTCAAGATTAAGACAGATCACAACAGCTTGAAATTCTTCCTAGAGCAGAAAGAGCTAAATGAGAGGCAGCAGAAATGGGTGAGCAAAATTCAAGCCTATGACTTCGAGATTGAATTCATAAAGGGAAAGAACAATGTGGTGGTCGATGCACTTTCTAGACGACCAGCTACCTTGTCCCTTATGAGCATCTCATCAGATTGGAGATCTCATCTTTTGGTTGACTACTCCAAAGATAAATTTGCCTGCGAACTATTGGATGGACAGATTCAGGACGACAGGTACTGAGTGATTGATGACATCATATACTACAAGAACAGAATCTACATAGTTCCAGAGTCTCCCCTTAAGAAAAAGATTCTACAAGCCTCGCATGATTCACCATTAGCAGGGCATCAAGGGTTTCTCAAGACCTGCAGACAGATTAGAGAGAGGTTCTCATGGAAGGGCCTCAAGAATGATGTGATGCAACATGTGAGAGATTGCAGCTTGTGCCAACATAACAAAATAGAGCACACCCACCCGATTGGTTTACTACGACCCTTGCCTATTCCCGAGCAGAAGTGGGAGAGCATCTCCATGGACTTCATTACAAGGTTGCCCAAGGTTCAGGGCAGAGACTGCTTGTACGTAGTGGTGGATAGATTGACCAAGTTCGCTCACTTCTTTGCCATTCCTTCGGATTATTCAGCGACACAGGTGGCAGAACTATTTTTCAGAGAGGTATTCAGACTCCACGGGTTACCCAAGACCATTGTCAATCATAGGGATAGCAAATTCATTGGGGCCTTTTGGCAAGAGCTTTTCAGGTTGGTGGGAACCGAATTAGTTATGAGCACAAGTTATCATCCACAAAGCGACGAACAGACTGAGATAGTTAACAAGTCGATTGAGGGGTACTTGAGGAATTACGTATCAGGACAGCAGAGGACATGGATCAGATGGCTACACTTAGGTGAGCATTGCTACAATACCACCCACCATATGACCATTGGGATGACTCCCTTCAGAGCTCTATACGGATACGACGCCCTAACTTTTGCAGATCTAATATTTGGTGATAGCAGGGCCCCCAAGGCCAAAGAGTGGATTCAAGAGAGTCAAGACATTCTCAGCACACTCAGAAAAAACATACAAGCTGCTCAGAATTAGCAGAAGATATATGCAGACAAGCACAGGATTGAGCGCAGTTTTGAGGTGGGAGACTTAGTTTATTTACGCCTACAACCATACCGACAGTATTCCCTTAAGAAGAAAGGAGCGGAAAAGCTCAAGCCTCGTTTCTACGGTCCCTACAAGATAATGCGAAAGGTCAGAGAGGTAGCATATGAGCTAGAACTACCCCCAGAGAGCAAGATTCACAATGTATTTCATGTATCCAACCTCAAGAAGGCAGTAGGTCAACATATTGTTACATAATCTGAGCTGCCCCCCCTTGATGACGACGGTCAATTGATTTTGATTCCCGAGCGCATCCTAGAGGTGCGAGAGCGAAAACTGAGGAACAAAATCATCAGAGACTACTTGGTTCAATGGAGAGATCTACCTATAGAGGCCACTTGGGAAGGAGAACAAGTATTACTGCACCCAGCCTTACAGTTGCTTGAGGGCAAGCAAATTCGAGCGGGGAGGACTGTAGTCCTCTTATGCTTAAGCACAGGGGACCATCCCGCTAACCTATATGATTCCCATAGGTTCGAGTGGGCACTGACATTCAGGGAATCAACTGAGGATAAATGCCTTATGCACCCTAAGTAGATCTTTGGCAAGGGTATAAGATCATCAGTAGGTAAACAGGGACCACAGGAACTATAGGCCACCTGCATGCATGGCATCCGAGCATTATTTTATGATGCATGCACTGATTGAGTCTCCAGAGCACTGCATGCAAGTCAACTGAGAATTAGAAAGTAAAGTGACCTAATTAGGTCAAAAGTTAGGTCTAACAGGTGAATGTTATAAAAGAAAGGTAAAGCTAGTTTGGAAGACCTGCTTATATGATTATTGATTTGTGGATTTGAATTGGAGAGCTCAGCGAGCTAAGTTGGGGTTGAGTGCATGCACTCAGCTAACTGGTGTATTTCGGCAGCGAAATCTATATGCCTTCGTAGCCATCAGCTTGGATCATCCAGATTCAGCATTGCTTCATCATCAGGCATTATTATCATTCAGTTTTTGTAGTATTCCAGTTTATGAGCTATTAGGGGATTCGTCCTCCTGCATGGGCGCATTGTCCAAGGACCTCCCTATTCGCATTACAGTCTACAGGGCTCATTTCTTTTGCATGCTGCTCTCATCCTCTTCAGAGCAGTGGTATTACCCTTCCCCTGGAACTAGGGCTCTTTAGCTTGGGTCTCCAGCTATTCCTCAGCACATCCATCTTCAAGAAGATGTCCTCTTGCATGTGGGCGACTTTCTAAGAGAGGGGCACACATTTTAGGGCTTGGAGCCATCAGTTATTCTGCATGTTGCTTCTATCTTCTTCAGTAGGGCACTATAACCCTAGCACACCTTGTCTGGAGCTTCATCTTCAGAGTATTATTTATTGAGGAGCATTCATAGCCTTGAGGAGGGCGCATTTATTATCTGGAGGACGTCCTACCTTAGCTTCCTATTCCACCAGCACCATTCTCGCATGCCGGGATTATATTGATCTACATCAATCGATCTATCTACTGGTATGTAGATGCATTGATTCCTCCTATTTTATAGCATTTCAGTTTATCTCGGTTATAGATCTGCATGCAAGTGCATGCATGCAGAGATCAATGCATACTTTCATACTCCATTGAGACATAAGACTACTAGACAACCACAGTACAACACAAAAAAAGAAAATTATTAGTTTCGGATATTACAAAATCCTAGATAAGATAAGATAAGATAAGATAATTTTATTAATGTCCGACGAACCAAGAGAGACCTGTTATCACCTAAACTGTAGTTACCCCTATGGATGTATCCACTCATGGATGGCAATAGCGAAGGGCAACTCAAAAGGTGCAACCACGATCACCTCGACCTCCAATAGATGGTTGTCACGCTAGTCGAGGCAACCTTCACTTTATGTTATCTAGCCCAGACAACAAAGGGGGAGACCCGATCTACTCCCGACAGGAGAGATCAAAACCAAGACACCAAATCAAGTTAATTCTAAGTGAAGTAAAGTGTATGGTTTATCCTAGACCTTAGGATGAAGTCACAAGACAAATGAGGGGTTTAGTGAGTATAGCTTTGGTTCATTATTGATGTGAGAGTGACTTATGATAGGATCCAGGATTAAAGTACTAGTTCAATGTGAGAAAATCCACTGCCTTGGGAACCGTGTCCAATGCAAGGTAGTTTAGAGGTTGAATTGGGGCTAACTAGTACAAGTGACAAGCTTGATCATGATACATGAGGACATCAAAGGGTTTAGTTCACCATGCAAAGGTCAAACCACAAGTTAATCCAACAATCTAGGAAAGTCGAATTGACTTGGAAAGAAACCAGTGCCTTGGGAATTGGGATAATGGAGTCAAAGTAAGGTTAACTTTTGGTTAAGGACTCCTATTGCATGAGACACTTTTGGTTAAGGACTCCTATTGCATGAGACAAGTGGGCAATTAAAGTCTTGATGGATGAATAGGTCTAGATCTAGAGATTTAATGTTTTACACTAAGTGGACCACAATCCCTTAAAACAAGGAATGTTATCCCCAAGGCAAGATTTGACAAGGTGACCTACTAAACCTAGGTTTTGAATTATGCCCGTTCCAAATCCACAAAGATCTCATGTACCCATGTCCTAGAAGTGGGACAACTCACTTCTCCAAGGTGGTGCGACTTTACCCAAGGAGACCTAAAAGTGGGATAAGTGGGGTCAAGACAAGTCCAATGGCATCCAAACTTTAGATCCAAGTGGTTTAAGCAAGTGAGAGTATGGATCTACAATTTCAAGGCAATCCAATGGCTAGATCTTACTAGATCTGAGTTTGAAGATACCAAGTGGTCCAAAATGGGGATTAAATCCCTTAAAATGTGGAATAGGGCCCACAAGGTAGAAATCAGAAAAGTGACAATCCGGGGGTAGGTTATTGGATGTGTAGATCATGAATCAAGCGGGATCTCAACTACCCACATACTAGATCTAGGTCAACCCACCAAACTAGGAAGTGCGCCCTTGCTTGGACAGGCTAAATGCCTTGGGAAGAGGGTCAAATGGAGGCCAATCCTCACCAAACTATAGATCCGGGATGCCGTGGATACTATAGAGGTGGGTTTTCAATATCTTACCCAAGAAGCCACTAGATCTTAGTAGATCTGAAAAAATGTAAAAATGGGGTTTTGATTGATTAGGGTTTTAAATATTTTAGACAAGTGGATAGATCATGGAGATAGAACTTACCTTGAGATCATACCTGAGTGATGAAAAGAGATGCTTAGATGTTGAGAAAGATTCCCGCAGAGATCAAATGAGAAATTCTTGATTTTGCTTGCCAAATTGATGCCCTATCCCACAAGTGCGCCCTCCTCTACCTGTCAATCCAAGGAAAATCGATTTCAATCAGAGAGGTCAAGTATGGAGGAAACACAAGTAAAATGCAATGATAACATAGAATAGAAGGTCTTGGGACAGTAATACTCCCTGTTACCAACGAAGAGATCCAAAGAAGTAGGGAGAGTCTTCCCCTACCAATACTTCCTCCTTAAAGCAAATCGGCCTCCACCTATAGATGCAAAAACGTGGTACAAAAGATATGGCAAACAAGATCTCCAATAACTCAGTGCAAAGGAAGAACCAACGAACGAACACCAAAAACATTCACCACAACACTGGAGATAGATGCAATAATAATTTTCTATTCCAATAATCCAGAGCCACAAGTCCCTTTACAATGAGAAGCTCTCTCCTTTAAATAGGAAGGAGAGGCATCAAAATCCTAACCACTTTTTGAATTAGTGGCTAAGATTAAAAGATACAAATGTCTAATCAATGGTTGAGATGAGCTCAACAATAAAATACATGGATCACTAATAAAATATAATATAAGTGGACAAAATTGCCCTAGAAGAGGGGAATCCCACCAAATCATGATGACAAAATATAATAGGAAGCTTATGGTGGGTCCAAGGGGTAATTTTAGCCACCCTTGGTCAATCCCCATAGCACAAAATAATAAAATAGTCATCAATATACCAAATCGTGCCTCTATGGTCAAATTGTAGGCCTCAAAAGACCTCATAAATCATTAGAAAGTGCCATAAGTGATGGATGCGGGCCCCGATGAAGCTGAAACTGCTGGAGGAGGTGTGGAAGACATCAATCCATCATCACTAATCATCCCATGCCAAGACATTGCCTCAGTAGCCCAAATCGAATTCCTCAATAACCATTTCTACCAATCCTGAAATGCCTCGGGAAGCGTGAAACTGCTCCAAACTACCTCCTAGAGTGCCTGCGCTGTCAAGGTGAGGGCACCAATGTGTCCGAGAGGGGGGTAATATGGTAAAAATAAGTGGCTAGACCACCCCCTCCAAGCACAACGCCCTAGGTCAACCGGATAAAAATCACATCTACTCTGACAGGGTCTCCGACAGACCAAAACTGCACTTGGATAGCCTACTGAGGCTCAATCATCACTATAAGTGCCCGGAACTAAAAACAAACTGTCTAATTGGACTCAGAAGGTCCAAATCCATCCAAGATGTGTACTCATACACCATATGAGTCTCTGCATGATCAATATATATATCCAATATACCGGAACAGGTGAAATAATAATAATCTGTAAATGATAAAAAAATGTTGTAAACCATGAATTATCATCATAACCCTATAGCTGCTACATAGAATCATCATGTACATGTACATATACCATATATCATCAATCCATATCATCACAAGGTCTAACCATCTCATGTCTTATAGTTGACCTTGGTCAAACTAGGTTTGACCAAGTCAACATGACCGAATATAACTCAAACCATCATCAGAAGCTGCTGCAAAGTGTCAAAGGTTAATGCATGCTCTACAACTTATTCAAATAACAATTATAACACAAAGTAATCATTACTGGCGATCTAAATCCAAATATATAATGTCATTAATTATTATTATTACTCTGACTAGACTTTCAAGATCATACTCACTTCATAGCTGTGATCAATTTGCTAGTGAAGGGTGAAGGCTAAAATAACTGGCTAGGCTAAGGGATGACTTGACTAACTTAACTTTGTGACACTTTGGCAAAGGGAAAGGGAATACACACCATAGTATATACTGAATGAGCAACAACGCAGGGAATGGCGGTGTCTCACAAATGGATGAGTTGTTCAATGAGGGTTTATTCACCTTTAATAGATGCGCACAATCCATAATACAAATAAGGCCAGCAATTGTTTTGATATAGCATTTAAGTTCCATTGCTTTTTGGGCCTGAAGTTTCCATAGCCTTGATCTATGTGTGTTTATAAACACATTGCATAGATTTACATTTATTTAGGCTTTCTGCTACAGGTGTGTTTTTAAGGCACTTGTTTACCTGAGCACTTCTAGGTGTGTCACGGACAGCTTGTTTACCTAGGTATTTAAATTTCCAAAAGATATAACATTTTATTTTCATGGCTATTTTTATTTGGCATGCCTTTCATTCATGTGTGTTTAGAAACACATTGCATGAATGGGCTTTTCATACAAGATATAGCATTTCATTTTTTCCAGATTTTGTATTCACGGCAGCACCAAAAGTTTCAGGTTTAGCCAACACAACTTTAGTGACTAGGGGGAATTCCAAGGAACTCCAACTCACCATAGGTAAGTTTTGTCACCAACTCAGAGCCGAGACACAATAAACAGGGAAGTTCATCCAATACAGAGGCTACAGTGGGGAAAAGTCCTCCATGCCACTAGTCAAGTAGTAAGTCAGGGTTATAAACTAAAAGGTAGGCAATGGATGGATGAAGACAATGAATAATGGAGCCAACACTAGCAAGCCAAGGTATGGTGGAATGATCACCTCTATTCTCCCTAAGGAGGGTAAGACCAATGAGTATGAATAGTGAACTTCTAAGTTTGAGTAGGGACAATATAGTATATATAATAAGATCAACCAGGTCCACATATCTATATGATCGCCAGATCATGACACTAAGTGCTAAGACATGCTATAAGAATAAGTATAAAAGCAATATAACCATAACACAATGATATACCTGCTGAGTCATAATACCTGAATGCTCATCAACCTGTACCATCATCTGTCCTTTGAAACTGCTGCTGTAACTCTGGGCACTACTGACTACACTGTACCAATGGTATAACGGCTACATCGGTCATCTCTCTGAGTGTCCTGAGACTCAGTCATGGCATGGGGAATACATACTGCTGTCCAAAATCTGATAGTGATCCAATATAGATGCTCATCTCAGCATCTCAATGTAAGGGAACTGGCTGAATAGTGTACTGGCATCAGAAAAATAATGTATGGTAGCCCGACTACTATATATGTGATAACAAGACCCTAACCAGACTTTTTATAAGGCCAACTACAAAGGGATTAGCTAACCTAGGATACTAATCTAGCTTTCTTTTTATTTAAGAGGTGCCTAGCTTAAGATAGGTAATGAGATAAAGGCACACTATATTAACAATTCAAAGATGATGTGATGACCATGAAAAAGTAAAGCATGATACATAAGTAAACTTGATCATTAGCAAAATATGATTAACAATGTACCACATAAGGATTTATAGAATCATGGCATTCACAAATTGAGCAAGATGAGATAAATCACCTATTAATGGGCTATATTTGAAGAAGTTCTACCAAAAGTTCTACATCTTGTTTGCCCTATATAGGTCAAGTGCTAACATAACCTACAATTTCTTATCCTTGCCCTAAATCATTCAAATATTGAATTACCAATTAGGAGAAATACTAGCCCTGATTTCTCATTGCCCAGTGCAAGGCAGCGAGGAAGCGCCCTATGGCCCCCTGCTTCACTCCCAATTGAAAGCAACGGGAATCACTCTCGCAATCACGATTCTTGTTCGCTTCCGATCGGGAGTAGTCCTATAATTCGCGCTCCCAATGACCAAAAAAACGCTCCCTGGAAAAGTCGAAATCATTGAGGGGGCAATGAGGTATCGACGCTCCCTGAGTGATCCCTCATCGCTCCCTCAGCGATCTCGGACTAAAAAAAACGCTCCCAAATTCGCTTCCCAGGGTGCTTCCGCGAGTTCGACGGGTCGGTTTGCCATTTGATGAAATTTGCTTGGTTTAAATTCGTTCTTGATGATTGGCTAGCCTTGCTTTGGGCTATATAAACCCAATGTGACTTCATTTGGACTCATTCCACTCTATTTTCATTGATTTCATCTATTTGTTAGGGCTTTAAGAAGGCTTGCTAGTTCTTTGAAAATTAGTGGGAGCTTGGAAGAAGGATTGAAGGGGTGATTGAAGGAGAGCTTGGCGAGGAGATTGAAGGATTCCCCAACCACCATTGGAGAGCTAAAGAGGTAAGCTCCAAACCCCACTCTTTGTTTGTTTTTGAAAAAATATTTCACTATGTTAAAAATTTTAAATCTTGCAATATTCTTTTCTCCTACTCTTTCCAATTTCTTCTTCTCCATCATTCTATTGCAATCAACAAGTGATTCTCATCTTGAGTCAAGAAACATGATGGGTATGTGGGTTTGGCTTTTGGTTCCACTTCTTCTCATTATGATGGTGTTGGGAAGCAGATAGGGTGGTGGTAGTGACGAGGGGGAAGAGGTAGAGAGTGACACATACCATGGAAAAGAGGAGGAAGGGGAAGAGGATGATGATAACGATGAGCTTGAGAGTGATGAGGGACAAAAACAAAAAGACACAACACCTTTGTGGAAGTATGTGACAAGGATTGGGGGAGGGAGAGGGGGTGGAACCACAAAGTTTATATGCCCTCATTGCACTAAAACTTACACCGATTCATATACTCGGGTGAGAAAGCATTTGTGTGGGCTTATGCCATGTGATCAAGGCAAGGTTGTTGGAGTCAAAACCTATGACAAAGTGCCAACTAAAGAGAGAAACAAATACAAGATGGAAGAAGAGGCCGCTCAAACACTTCCAAGAGATCAAGGGTTGAATCTGAATCCTCACTCACATAGAATGTTTGGAAGTGGATCATCATCGGCTCCATCGGGATCCTCTCCTGGATTCTCGACTATGCGAAGAACATTATCATATTTCCTTGACCTTGGTTGTAGAGATGATGTGGATTCAAAAGTTTACAGGTTTCTCTATGCATGTGGTGTGCCATTCAATGTTCTTAGCTCACCTTATTGGCATGAAATGCTACAAGCCATCAATGGTGCCCCTAAAGGATACAAGAGCTCTGGGTATGACAAAGCCGGAACCGTGGGACTTGATAGGGAAAGAGCCAAAATCAATAGTGCTCTTGGAAAGTTTACAAATGATTGGTCCAACTATGGGGTATCCATTGTATTTGATGGGTGGACAAATGTTAAAGGCAAGCCATTGATAAATATTCTTGGTGTGTCTGCTGGCGGTGCAGTCTTCCTTTCATTCCATGACTACTCGGATCGCTAGAAGACCGATATTAATATTGCAAAACCTTCACTTAAAACCATTCAGGAGATTGGGCCATACAATGTCATTCAAGTCATCACTGATAATGCTGCTAATTGTAAGGCAGCAGGAGCAATCATTGAGGATAAGTATCCCAACATATTTTGGTCAGGGTGTTTGGTTCACACATTGAACCTTTTGATGCATAATATTGTTAAGATGAAGGACCCTAGTTACCGATGGATTGGTGCCTTGTACAAGAGAGGTAAGAAAATGATCAAATTTATTACCAATCATAGCGTGGCCCACCACATTTTTCGCAACCACCCTAGGTTGGAGCTATTAAAGATTGCCAAGACTAGATTTCCTAGCTACTACCTCACCTTCAGGAGGCTTTTGAAGGTAAGAGAGGCATTGCCTAGTATGGTCTCAAGTGATTCATGGCAGGAATTGAAATACAGAGCTGCAAGCGTAGCTGATAGACATGACTTTCAGGAGGTGGAGGACACCATTCTTGATGGTCAATTTTGGGCACAGGTTAGGTATGTCCTGCAGTTCACCAAGCTTGTTTATAGTATGATTCCTTTTGCAGATACAGATCAGTCGATGATTGGGGAGGTATATGAGCAGGCTGCAGATGGATAATGTTGCCGCCTGTATATACACCTAGGAAAACGCAACAGAAATCTTCAAGCAGCCCAGTGTGGCCTTGGGGGAAATTCAGAGTTAAGAGTTGTCACTCGAAACTTAACTCCTCCGTCTAGGCTTACTCCTAGCGAAGCCAGGGGGGGTGGACCCTAAAAAAGAAATATCTAAGGTGTTTAAGCTATGAAAAGAGAAAAACAACTAATCTAGGAGTTAATTAAATGAAAACTTTTTCCTCCAACTATGACAACAATAAAAATTGAAATTCAATAGCATATGGCATCCATCATCATCATTTTGCATACATAAATTGAACAAGATAATAAACAATAAGACCAGTGCCCAATACAAAGATGCAAAAAATTGAGAAGTGCTTTAGAGTGCTTTGGAGTGCTTTGTTGTGTTATGTAAGTATTGCGAGTGTCTCAGTTGGTAAATTTTATTATTAAGGGTGATGGTAATTAGTGGGTATTTTCTTAGTTTGGCCCATAAAACTTTCCTTCTCGAACTGAGCGCATAAGCAGCTTTGCCAAGTGTCCAACGAGGAGAGGACGAACCTCATTAATGAGTATCCCCCTAACTCTATTGTAATCACTCTTTGCGACCTCCCCAATTTTCGAAGGTTAGCTTATGTAGATTTTCCTATTAAGCTAATGCTTATCTCCCTTTCTGGTTGACCAACTGATCAGACTAAGCTGCAGTGGTCCAGAGCATACGAGAAGATAAGCATTGGTTTATTTTAAACAAATTTAGGAATTTCTACTTGGTTAGTCTACTTCCAAGAGTATCTTTTCTGGTCAAATTCCATTACTCGAGCAAGCTCTTTCGTGGCACCGTATTTGGGGAAAGCAAGGACAAAATTACTCAGAAAGCAGGAAATTGTTAAAAAAAATGTGAAAAAGCTAAGTTCTGAGTGCACTTGTGGCCCGATGTTGAAACGAATCCAACAAGGTTAATTTTATTCCTAGGTTGATTTTATTAGTTGTGAAAAAGGAAATCTAAACGAAAAATCGCAAACCACAAAAATGGAGTCGACATAGTTCTCCCCTAGGGGGATAGGGTGTGGGCACTAGTAGCCTACTCTCTTTATTATGCTTATTACAAAACTCCTTTTCTTTTTTGGAATGCCTCTGATCCTTTATAACAGAGGATTCAGTAGGCTTACAATGATTTTGGGAAAAGGTTGCTTGTAGATAAAGGTGTCTGGAACGTTTTAAAAGCTTTAGATCTTGAAAATTTGGCCAGCGTGCCATGCCTTTCTACCTGTTTATAAAAATCAGAAAACCAGCAAGCATATGTTAGTGGAAAACACATAAAAACAATTTAAGAGTGCTTTGGGACAGCCTACAAAAATACTTAAAAAAAATCTAAGTGTTAAGAACAAAAGGAAAGCAAGAATTAACCACTGAAACAAGCTAAAAAGCTAGTTCAGTGGGATCTTTGCTTGACTCAGTTAAGATAGCAAACAAATTTGAGCACTCTAATTGCTAGATCCAAATTTAAATTCAAAATTTTAGATAAGCAATTATGATAACTTTGAAAAATGCTTAAATAACAAGATCTAGACTAGGAATGATAATAACTTGTAAAATAAACTAGAGCTTAAAGCAACTAAAAAACTAGATCTACTTATGTTTGAATCAATGAAGTATAGATCTATTATTCTAATTGCATAAAGAAACCGGAACAAGAAAAGGGGATGAAAGAGAGAGGGAGATAAGAAAGGGCTTTCGTTCTTGAGAAAAGGCTTTGGAGCCTTCCGGTGGAGAACCGAGGGACTTAGTCTGCAAAATGGTGTTAGAAAATTGAAGGAAGCATGCAAGATCCTCTACTAATCCACTTGAGATAACCTGCAAATCAAATCAACTTGAACACAAAAGATCAAATCCAGACAGAGACATAAGAATCGAATTTATAATGCTCATAAACAAATGAAACATCAAACTTAGATCTCTACACATGCAAATATAAAAGATTAAAACAATAAAGCTATTGCCTAACCTTCCTTATAAATCGATACCAATCCTTACAATAAGTTAGATATAGATGCAAGAGATAAACAAGCAGCTAAAATACATGTTACCTCAATGAAAATCATGACATTCATCCGCTCATCAAAGAACTACACCAAGCTTGACCTCCAAAGTCTCCTTTATTCTCATAAATAATATAAAAAAATACAATAGCAAGCTCTCAATCTTAAACTCCAACTAGAGAACAATGAGGGGAGAGTACTTGGTTAAATAGGAAAAATCAGCCCATGAGGGCGCATTAGCTAAACTTGGGCGAAGTCCTTTGATGGAGGGACTGATTCCCAAATTTATGGGATTAGACTCTACTATTCGGCTGCCCAAAAATCAGCTTGAATGCTGCCATAAAATCAGCTGCACCTTCCTCTAAATATGCGCTCCCCTCTTTCATGGAATGCACCCCCTCTTTCATGGGGAGTCAATCCTCAATCAAGGCTGCCCAAAACTTGACATTAATCTCCCAAAATTGATTTCCAATCACTAGAAAATAGGACCCAACCACTTTCCTCAATCAGTGGGATTCCTAAATTGACTTTATGATGTCTTATTTGGCCATTTATTTTATCTTTTTGGGTTTTTCGAGAGAAAATCACCTTAAGTGATGAATAATCATGAATTTTTCCCTCAAAGTGGGTTTAGGGGTAAAGTTGGTGCTCTAAGTTTGAAAAACTAGCACCCCCATGGCTAATTCCATCACCTAACCATTTTTTTATAACAGTTTTAATTTTCCGAATTAAAACATTAAAAAATGGTTTGATTTTACGGGAAAATTTTATTTTTCCAAAACTTAAAAAAACACCTAGGGGACCTGGCACATGTCCATATGACTTTAGTCTAGTGTCTAGCATGTTCATATGCATTGACCCATGGACTTTAATAACCTACTAAGGCCTAACCACCATGCAAGACATTCCATCTTTGGAGGAGCAGGAGAAAAAACTCAAAAATTATGCCCTGCTAAAACGCAAAACATAATTAATAAGTGAAAAAAATCCTTGGAATACCTGACTTGATTGCTAAGTCCGAGGAAGCCAAGACATTTACATAAAAATAACATGCTAGTACACTTTATTACAAACCCCGCGGGGCATGAACATGTGAAAAAATTTTAAAAGGGGCACTGAAAAAGGCCTGATGGACTTATGAATGTAGGTAAAGAACATGAAACATGTTCAACTTTGGCACCCTCATTTGAAAATCCAACTAAGTACAACTTATCTGGTAACAGATAGCATGCTTGGTCAAATCAAAGACATTGTTGAGCAAAGAGATGCAATCTTGTATGACCATATTCATAAACATGTGGTCAAAAGGTGGGATAATCTGAATGTTCCACTCCATGCCCTTGCATATGCCCTTACCTCAAAATTTTATTCTCCAACTTGGTTGGCCCAACCTGCACCATGGGGTGGAGTTAGGAAAAAACCACACACAGATCCAGAGGTGCAAAATGGGTATATGCTTGCATTAGACAAGTTGGTCCTTGACAAGGAGGAGTGTGCTCAAGTACGGAGTGAATTGAGCCAATACATCAGTGAACATGGAGTGTTTGGTACCCTACATGCAACCAAAGATCGAGGTAGGTTGGATCCTATCTGCTGGTGGAACATGTATGGTTCCAGTACCACATATTTGCATAAATTGACGGTGAGGGTGCTTTCACAGGTTGTTAATAGTTCTTCTGCAGAGAGGTGTTGGAGCACCTACAACTTCATCCACAGTGTCAAGAGAAACAGTTTGAATGTAGAACACGCAGAAAGCTTGGTTGATGTGCACTACAACTTGAGCTTGTTGTCCCATTATTGTGAGGCAGCCAAGAATGAAATAACATTTTAAACTTGGGACAACAATCCAGAGGAGGCCAAAGTGGAGGATGGAGCCATAGCAATAGAGCTCTTGGAGGCTGAACTATTGGGTGATCATGATGGTGATCCAATTCATACAACAGAGATGCCACCCCCAACCAACAACAGGTTTCCAGATGCAGGAGTTTTTCCTTTAACTTCACAACGTCCAGCAATCCGTGGGGGGCACTCATCTTCTTCTCATATTCCACGATCACTTCCAATAGCTCCTATTCCACCTAGAACACGAGAAAAGAAATTGGAAGTTTCTCGTGGCAAGCGGAAAGCTTAGTAGATAGTATCATAGTACTTTGTATTTCATGTTTATTATGGCCTATTTTGTGAACATTGTGGCCTACTTTCAACTTTGACCTTTGAATCTTGAACGGATGAACCTACTTTTAAAGTTTAAACTTTTAATTGTTGATTGCATCTTACAACTCTTTGGTATTGAATATGATATTATGATGCTTTGTTTCATTTCATGGTTGATGTTATCTATTAGAGTTTGTTGATGGCAAATATTATATGTTGAAATTTGAAGGTTGATGTTGTTGATCATTGATCATTTAATGACAATGTTATAAGTTACAGCTCCTAGATGATTGATGTTATATGTGTACTAAATGGTTATATCTATGTTTTCATGTTTTCTATAGCTAATTTGGCATAATACATGTTTTTTTTAATATATGTGCATCAAAATATAAAAATATATATTATATAAAAAACCCTCCCAAAACGGAAGCTTTTGAAAATTTCGTTTTCCGCTCCCACTCCGCGCTCCCAACAACATAGGCCCAGTGGTATAAGACCTAGGTCTATTTCCCTCATCTTCACCAATTCAATTTTGCAAAATTCCTTGCATTATATTGGAAAAATAAAAATAAAAAAGTCAAATATATGAAAAAACCCCAAAAACATAAAAATCCAAATCAATGGACAGCTTGCTATCAACCCACGGCTCAGTCTAAAACTGCCCAAACAGGCTGTGACCTCACTTTATCAGTACAAGCAGTACACAAGTAGGTGCCAGTAGGCAGCCCTAAGGCTACAGCCACCACAAAAGAGAAGGGACGGTCCACAACAAGGCCACAAATTAGAACTCAAGGGCAGTCGGCCTCCAAATCAGTCCACAGAACAGCAAAGAGCAAACACTAGGGCATGCGGCCTCTCTACAGGCAGCTAGATCAAAGTAAGGAGGTCACGCATTAGTCATAAAGATGAGCAGTAAACACTAGCAGCAACATAGACTCCTAACGTCACCCCCAGAGCAATCCCAAAACAAATCAGATCTAAGATAATGATAATGATAATCTCCGACAGGTGGACGGCCTAGACAAACAGGTGAACAAGCAACAACAACAGTCCTTAAACCCTTGACGTCAACTTTAGAAACAGTACCAAAAAAATCAAAGCTGAGATGTGATGACAAGATGCAATCAAATGAGGAAATTAGACTTCATTATATAATTTCTTGGTGGCTTCTAGAAGGGTCACAGTTATAAATCTTTAATGACTTAGGGTTTCATAAAATAAGGTTAAGACACCATACATTAATAAAAGTCACCACTTATAAAATATAAAATAGAAGTAAGGTGTCTTTAAATGGTGGGTACTAGGGTCATAGCAAAGGGTCAAAAGAAGAAACAGGTCCATACCGGACAATTCTAGCATGAAAACTGGGAATGGTATCTTGGATGTTAGGATTAGAGAGTGGGTGATTCCATTCTTTGCAATCGATCCTCAGCACAACCAGAAGCTTACCAATAAAGTTTTGAAGAAACTAGCAAAGGAGGGCGATGTTCGGAATCTTGAGAACGAACTTATGATCATTACATTCCTTCTAAACTGTTTTCGAAAAAAACTGGGAAATATGTTGATAGCGAGAAATAATAATACCAAAGGAGAAAAGAAAAGGGTCGTCAAGGTCGTGCTTCTCACAAACATGTCGACTGGCAAATCAATTCTTTACCAATTCATGCATGTCCGAAATAATTTTTACAGTCATAAAGCATGAGCTGAGGATGGCAGTGCAGAGAAGCTGCAAGATAGACAACTATGGTTTTGTTTGGGCATTTTCAGAAGAAATAGTGACGAGGCCATACCAATATCCGGAGCTTTTTTGTTTGAAATTTAGGAATGAAAGATATTGTTACACGTCAGCTATAGACATTTGGATTATCGATTACATTTTTAAGAAAAAAATTGGTATATGCTTTAATTATGAAATGCCAAATCTAGAGGTCGTGACTGGTCAATGCAGCATCGTAATCATAGTTTACATTAATTTAATGCTGAAATTATGGACTATGGCTGAAATTCTAAATAAGACGGTAATACAAGGAATATATTCAGAATGTGTGTCGTTTTTAAAACAATATGTCTTTCAATCTGGAATAATGGTGAAGAAGCAACTTCAAATATTAGATCATCATTTTGAGGAGCAAGGGATCGTTCCATCGATGTATGCATGCAGGTGGTTTCTCATTGTTTTCTCCGTCAACTTGCCATTTCCATTAATTGTTTGGATCTAAGATGCTTTCATTTACGAAGGCAATACGATTTTGGGTAAAAAAATAAAAATAAATAAAAATGATTTGCAAGTCCGTCTGGTCAAAGCCCACGAAGAAGAGTCGCGACAAGTCATAAGAGCCATAGATTTGGACTTAGTGCTGAAGAATTAAATGAAGCGATTGCCAAGTGGAATTACACACTCTTAGTTTTAAAGAAATAAAAATGAAGGATATAAAAATCCATATAAGTAATATATTTAAGTGAAGACATTAAGTGGAGGGGCAAAAGTTAAGATTATATGCAAAAGGTTAAAAGGGGTTAACTTTTAATCTAAGTCATAAAAGTATTAATATTATAATGTGTGAGGTAAAAAATAATCATATATTGAAGGTCGAAAAAGAGAAAAGAAGGACATTAAGTTGTTTAAAGGGAAAATGTTATATATATATATACTAGTAGGTTAATCATGTGAGAGCTTTTAAACCAATCGGGGGGGGGGGGGGGTAGTAAATTAATAAAAGATTATTTAAAAAGTCATTTAGATAGCTAAGGTTAGGGGAAGAGACTAAACAAGTAAAGGTTATTTAAAGGAAGGTTATTTAATGTATTGAGGGAAAGTAGTTTTTATAATAATTCGTGGAAGACGGGCAACAATTCAAAATACATACACACATTAGTGGAAGTTTAAGGACAAGTGGAATTTAAGTTCCAAGACCGAAGGAGTATAACGATAAAGCCATGTTTAAGAGAACATAAATATATATATATTATTCAAGCGACCACTCCATTGTTACAATTATTTAAGGGATAAAGCAATTCGTTTATAGTGAGTAACAGTTCGTATGAGTATAAAAGTGAAAAGGTGGATATTGATTAGATATAGTTATTGAAGATTAAAAAGAAATATTATTACTTTCACAAGATCCTCGCAAATTCAAAGTACGAGAAGTTCGAATACAAGCAACAAGATAAGAACAATGAGGAGACAACTTCTATAGTACATTCCAATAGAGGAAGAAAAGAAAAAGAGTTCTATTAAAGAAGAAAGAGTTCGAGGACGAAATGTTATTAAGAGTGCAGCAATGTAACAAACATAAATATTGTGTAATTAATAATTAAACAGAGGATATTATTATTATTATGCAAAAGGTGCCTATGTTGAGACACAACCTATTACGAGAGGTCACCTTAATAGCCTATAAAGGCTAAAGCCATTTTCTCATTGTAATCATTATTCAATTATTCAATATCATATATATATTTATATTTATACACTTTGTATATTTAATATTCAAGCTTCCGCATTTGAGCGCAACAACAAGAGAATCCACAAGACAAGAGAAATATGCTCCACAAAGAAGTGTTCTATTCCAATATTCCAGATCTCCAAAGGTGAGCTATACAATAGGGGGTCTCCTCCTTATATAGGATAATAAAGACCAAAACACTAGATCTCAAAACCACTTTTTGAAATGAGTGGTTAAGATTAAAAGATCTCAATACATAATCAATGGCTAAAATGAACCATAACAATATATCACATGGATCACTCAAACAGGTGATGACGTCATAGCTAGAAGGTAGTCATGGAGGGTGACGTCATCCTCTAGATGGGGCAAAAGTACATGGGCCCACCTCATATGAATAGGACATGACACATGAAGCACATGGTGGGGCTAGGAGGCATCAATCCTTGCTAGCTCATCCCCAAGGCACAATAAAATAATATAATATGTCCAAAATAATACAAATGATCAAATCTGTGAGAGACATGCAATAAAAGGCCTCCTGTAGCCTCTGTGGACCCCACTGGCTGATGAAAACTAGTTGGAAGATATGGGGTTCACCCTGGAAGACCTCTGTGAAGACCAAGTGCCAAAACCTTGCCTCAATTGCCCAAATCTAATTCCTCAGTGACCCTTTTATTCCATTTTTAACCTGCCTCGGTAACTGTGAAAGTGATGAAACTGCCTCCTAGGGCATCTGTGCTGTCAAACTAAGCCCACCAGGATCTCCAGAAGGGGGGGTAAATGGTAATATCAAGTGGTTGGACCACCCCCTCCTCATACAGCATCCTAGGTGAACTGGCCTCTCATGGCCCCTACTGGTCAGGCTGAGAAATCAGCCCCAAATCTGGTCAACAAGTGGAAAACTGCATCTATCACTGTCAGAAGTGCCCGGAACTGAATGATAAGTGTCTCATTGGATCCAGAAGACCCAAAAATACTAAGAATGTATACTCATACACCATGGGTTGCCCTGATGGGCTAATTGTAGGGTTCGCCATATATGGACATGTTCCTCTAATCATACTCACAACTTAACTTTAAGTATAACATCATTTAGTGGCATCAATCATGTTAGCATGTTCCACTGTTATTTATAATTACTTGCACAATAGCTTAAATGACAAACTCACCCATTGGACATGGTCTAACTGCTAGCTAATGATGAAGGCTAGGAACGAGCCTGGGCAAAAGGGGTAAACTTGTTGCACCAAGTGAAACGAGGTGCTCTACAGCCCAATATGGGGGAGATCCTGTAACGTTTGTCCATGTTTGTCCTTATAGTTGGCCATAATAAATAAAGTTTGTCTTTAACATAATAATAATAAAAAAATTAATATTATGTCGACGATTAATAAAAGGACGTGTATTTTCGTTTGAATTAAATCCTAGGCTATATAATACATGGACGTGTAAAAAAAATAAAATATAATGGAAAGTGTTTAATGAAAAGTAAAAAAGTAAAATGTAATGAAAAGTAAAAAAGTAAAATGTATTTAAAAAAAAAAAGTAAAATTATGGAAAGTATTTAAAAAAAATCCATGTCGGCTCATAAAATAAAATATTATGAAAAGTAATTAAATAGATATTCGTTTATAAAATAAAAACTTAAAACTTAAACCCGAATTTATCAATCAAGAGAGATTAAATTTCTTGAGTTTAAATTTTAAAAAAGAAATACACCTCAAGAAATTGGATCCCTCTCGGTGCTTGATCGATACGGATTTAAGATGGATCTATGCTGATCTAAACTCAACTAAAAGACACTTTAGACTGGGAGAAGAGGGGAAGCTACAAACTCTGTGCTGGACAAATAACACGAGGAAGGATTGTGCCTCACAAATGGATAAGTTGTTTAGAGAGTGCTTATTCAACTTAGGCATCATGTCTACTTTCATAAAAGATAATCCAGTTTCATTAGGATCCATTGATTTCATTTCATGGCCTTTTTGGCCTGCATAACCCTTCGGATCTCAGGTGTGCTGATAAGCACAACTAATTACAACTTGCATCCAGGGCTTGTTTATATATATATATAAGGTCAACAATCGTTTAGATATAGAATTTAAGAACCATTGCTTTTTTGGACCTTTTTTATACTCTTCGTGGAGTATTTTTAGCAGTTCATCGCTCTTGCCCTTTACTCACATGTGTTGATAAACACATTCTAGAGTTTTTTAGTTTCCATGGGCGAATTTACATAAGTTTCCAAAAGTAGTGCATGAGCTTTCAGTTTTAGCCAACAACATCTCAAGTGACTAGGGGGAGTCCGTGCCAGTGCCAAACATCGGGACAACCGACCAGAATGATTTAGGCCTTCAATCCAACTTACCAAAGACAAGTTTTGTCACCAACTCAAAGCCAAGACACTAAACAAACAGGGATGTGGTCCAAACACAGAGGTAGTAAAAAGGGAAGTCCTCAATATCAGAAAGTCAAGTAAGACAAGTCAAGGGTTGAAGCCAAATAAGGAAAGTCATGGATGGATGGAGTCAAGTGAAAGTGGAGCCTAAGCTAGCAGACAAATGGTGTCAAGAAAGACCATATCTATGCAAGGTAGTAAACCAGTGAGTTTTGTCAAACAACCTAAATGTGCAAGTAAGATGTCCATTTTATAATTCATCATTAAAATAGTTCATTTTAAGTTTACAAAGTTTGCCACATCATGAATCATATACCAAGCTAATGCTGTGAACATGACTAAAGCAACAAGATAATAATCCACAGTCAATGATCAGAAATCCATACGTCATACAACATCATCATAAGAATAATCATCATATCATCTAAAACACTGCTACAAATACATCTCTAAGCACTGAACTGAAACTGTATGGAATAAAGGGTCACATCAGTCATCAAATCTGAACTCTCAAGGCTCAGCCTTGACACAAGGTCTAACATAAGTCTGAATAATACACTACTCTGATCATGAGTGATCTCAAAATATAAACTCATCATAACCAAGCTCTGGAATGTGCAGATATCTGCCAAGCAAGAATAGTAGCCCTACTACTATGGTGTGATAACAGAAACCGTGGCATCTCTTGGGTCACCTCTTTAGTTGTCCATCTCCTCTACCATCCTGGATGGGATACGCTTAGGAACAACTACAAGTTGTGTGATAACAGCCCCACAAAGCAATTCCCTCCTCAACGCAACTAACCCCACCAACGTGGAAGTACGCACACTGTAGTCCACAAAAATAGAACAAATGTGGGTAAAAATCAACCTTCATGAAACAAGGCGAGGGTATGATCACTCCCATAATAAAATAAAAGACACCCACATTCTCCAAATTCTGTTGAGCTGCTCTTTACACATTCTATTACACATCATCCATTTACACATTCTATTAGAACATCAGGTGGTGTGTACATCTAGGAGGATGCACAAGGAGAATATTGTTTAATGGAGCTTTGACTTGGTAAAAGGGGCCTCTTTTGCTAATGCACTCTCTCTCTTGGAGATTCCACTGTATTAATTTATTAATTCTTCTAGTGATGTGAATTCTCCTTGAGGAAGTGAAGACCTTTGACTTGGCAAAGGCCTAAGTAACTCCATTTTTATTATTGTTGGATTTGTCAAGGAGTTAGTTAGAAAAATAATCAAATTGTATTGTAAGGGAGATCTAACTCCTATATCAAGGAATTTTCTCTCCATTCTTTGCATGGTTGATTTGTGAGGATTTCTCTCCTCTTAGAACTTCATTGTATATCTTTTTGATGAAGTAATGGAGGTATGAAAGTCTTGTTCGTTTAATGTGAAGCTTATGTTACTAGCTCTAATTGTTATGGATGCATGCTAGAATATTACTTACAAACATATGTTTGAGAGGCTAAGTTTCAAGGGTAGTTTTACCCTCTTAGAAGGAATTAATATGAGGTTTTTACACCTTTTAATCACATTTGTGTCTTATTTCTGATTATGTAGTCTTACATCTATCATCTTCATAGAGCTGTTGTGGGGTTAACATTTCGTAGCAAGACACACCCTCATTGTAATGTTTGAGAGTGATACCTTTAGGGCCCTCTAAGTTTGTTTCTACATTATCTAATAGCAAATTAAGGCAAATTCTTGGCATGTCTCACAACTTCACTTGTCTTAACCATTCATATATAACTTGCTATCTTTAGCTTGGTCTTTTATTCCATTATGCCTACATTGGATAGGCACTGATCCCTTATCTTCCATCACAGTAAGTTCTATGCTACAAAAAAAACATATTTGAACTTCAATGCAATAAGCCTTAGCAATCTTATGTAGGGACAACCCCCCTTAAGTTGGAGAGCCAACCTAAAGTTGTAGAGGGTGTTACTGAGCTAATAGTGGGTAGCCCCTATTAGTTCCCCTTGGATCAGCATTGTTCTTCATGCTAACATGGGAGGTAACACTACTCAATTGTTTTGTCACAACCAAAATATGATAAAGTTCACAAAGGATCCAATTTCCTATGTTAGGAAAAAGCACATGGAAATTCATCATCATTTCATGATCCATAAAATAATAGTTTGACAAAAGGAGCAATTGAAATGGTCTATTGCAGCACAAATGAGCAAGTAGTTGATATTTTCACCAAAGCATTGCCAAAAGGCAAGTTTCAGCATTCTAGATATAATGTTTGGGGTGAAGAAGAATCAGTTTGACATTAAGAGGGGGTTTGCTGAGTTAATGTCAAATTAACATTGAGGGGTAGTGTTAGAATATTAATGTCGATTTGAACTAATTTAAATTCAATTACGTTGTATCACAAGTTTCCAAAGCAGGTTGTATTAATTGTGTTGTTGGCAGTTTACAGTTACACTGCCAGTTTCCTTTCTGGATTCACATTGGCCCTTTTGGCATATTTCCAGGTGACCTGTGTAAAGCATGCCTTAACTACTAGAAATAATATATAGGGCATCACTGCCCAAGTGAGTTGTGCAATCAAATATCTGCATATTATTTGTGGTTTGCATTTCTTCTCTAACAATAAAGAGATCAAATATCTGCATATTATTTGGGTTTGCACTTCTCTAACAATAAAGAAGGCAGTCCTAAACATGCCTTTTGCAGCAAAACAGGAAGGGAAAAAAAAGGCAAAGTATTGGCCAGAAAATAAACAAGAAAGGAAATCAGATACAAGACAACTTGAGGCATGAAACTTCAAAGGGTAACTTTAGCCCAAGTAACAAAGGCAAGCACTTTTATTGTGAAACATCTCGTGGTTGTGGATGGTGGAAAAGGGAAGTACGGCTATTATTGTGTTACGTCATAAATATAGCACAGCCACAAATACATAGCTCGCACACTCAGGACCATAGAATTTGTGCACTGTTGTCATATTGGTTCAGAACCCAATGGCTATGCGCACGGAATTTCTTGAGCAACTAGCAGATGTCCAAGTACAAGAAGATGCTGGAGTCATCTTTAAAGAACTCAAATATCTACTATCAAAAAAAAAACAATCCAAAGCCAAGGCAATGTGTCATGGTTGCTGACTGAAAGACATTTTATCATGCTAAAATGTTGCTAAGCCTGTAGATAGTAATCTTCCATGACTATGCTGGAAACAAAAAACACAAGCACTACCACAGAAACTCTTGACAAAAGTCATGATTGGGCAAAGAGGACTTATATTATAGCAAGTACCATATCTGATGTATACAATAGGAAAACATGGTTAGGGCTTATAAAGAGTGCTCACCACAAGATTTAGAAGAATCGGAGTGCATTCACTGGGAGGAGCTGTGGGATTTTGATAATCATCACTCATTGCTCTTTTTCCAGCACCATATCTGCACAGTTACTGAGTTTATAAGCTCCAACAGACTTCCAAGAGAAAATAAAATATAAGCATACAATATATATATAAGCTTACTATGGTATGTGCACGACTTCATTATATATATATATATATATATATCAGTACTTGTATGCCTTGCTGATTCGACATAAGTTAAGGCTAAAATTGTTAAGTGATGTAACATTACTTTTGAGGAAAATAGGGCAGATTTGCTGCTGTCATTACAGCTGTCAGAAAGTGAATTTAAGATCTGATTAATGCAGGATAAGATTGCCCTAGAGGAATGAAACTTGTTGGCACACATTTAGTATCTTTTCTCTTGGATTGCCTTGTGGATTGGGGTTGTTAAGAGGTGAAGTATTGTCGACTGTTGCTGCTGTTTTATCATATTGTATAACAACCCTAAGGCTGAAAGTTCACAAAGTTAAGATCTGAGAAACCTCTAGGAAATAGGTCAAATGTCTAAAGTCGCATTAATTGCCCTGCTTCACAAAATTTCTACGTTATTTCCAGACAATGTATTCTATGAGCAAGTTCTGTAAAAGAATCATCAACATATGCTTCTTTAGACTCAAGTGGTTTTGAGTAGTCTGGAAAGAAAAATATATTCAATCAATCTATAATAAGTAAAGAAAAAACCATGGAGAAATGAATGAGAACCATTAAAAATAACTTAAAATTACAGTAAGCTAACACAATACCTGGTTGAAGTGGAGAGATATCGACGCACATCAAATTCTCCATTAGAATAATCATGCAGATTGCCCTCAACAGTTACACTGATTGCAAATACTATAGTTATTGCTAAACCCAAATGAGATCTCATTCCTCCCATTTCCTGCAGTAGATGAAACAAAAAGTGAGTTGTATTGAAAAATGTGAGTTAAAAATGTCAACAAATTTTTGCATGCAAATTGTAATATAGGGACATAAGTTAAAAGCACTATAGAAAATGGTAATTGATTGGATTTATTATGCTAAATATAAAAGATGGTAGTATGAAAAGGAAATGAACAAAATTTGTTTATTAACAAATATCCAACATAAGAAGGAAAATAAACAGAAATCCATATAGGTCAAATAATATCAAATAATGAATACAAATATTAATGAATGATATGATTACAATGCCATGTGACAGTAAAGTATAGCATTGACTGGTCAGTATGGTTGATAAGTCATGTCCCTTAGTTTGGCTGTGACACTTCATTTAGTAATCGTAGTAGTAGTAGTATTTATTGATGTTTATTTATATATTTATGTTCATTACATTGCCTATCCCTTCAGGATGCTTTGTCCTCAAAACATTTTATGGAAAAGCTTTGTCTTTGATTTGGCTTGTAATGCCTTCTCATGATTCTTTGTTATTGAAAATGTGATGGTTATATTTACAAAATGATGATTATATTTACACTTAGGCATTAGACAGTGATATGATGTGCTAGTAATATGATGCAATTTGATATCTACACCTATGCTCAGTGATTACTCAGTGATGTGATAGTATGTATACCTAATGATCTGATACACAGTGATGATATTGTAATGTCCCCTCTATCATACCAGCGTGATAGAGAGGATCATTGTGCTCAATCCGGGCAGTTAGCCCTATATTCATTAAAATCAAACTCATTGATACAAAGACATGTATATGTGCATGCTATAGAAACACAAACGGAGATTAAATAGATCCGGTTGTTATCTAACATACATTCAAAATTCTGTGACAGTCATTAAATAAAGACTTTGCAGAATTATATAAAATCATATGGAAATGCATAATCATTTGAATACACAGCGGAAATAAATTCATTAGCACATCCATAATACGTTCCAGCTATTCATCAGAAGAACATTTGCTAAGTTAAATACACAAGAGAATACTTATCTTATACAAAAGTAGTCCCACGCAACTGGCTATGCAACTGCAACGTTCCACCCAACCGTAGGCCAGTGTGCTCCTCAATCTCTCAGCACCACTGCCACCCCCGAGCTGGGCATGATCTCTACAAGGAACCAGGGAATAGCAGACTCACACATAGCCAAGCATACACCAGGATGAGCCAAGCCAATCTACAATTGGGTTTATCAGGCTGCTAGGAGATGGAAAGGAAGAGTTGCTAAGCTAGTGAGCTCCAGCACAGAGCCAGGGATAACCTTGCAAGATCTATCTAGCTTGGCACCCACAATACCTACACACCCAGCACAAGGAAGTATTCTTTTCACTGTTGTACAGTCCCTCAAGCCATACCTTCCCTATCTAGTGCTCTCAGGGTATGCATAGAAGAGTGACCAAAGCTCTCTTGATCTTCTTGAGAGGTTGTCTCCCCCACTAGGTTTATCAAGCCACTTCTGTCCACTACCACTCCAAAACTTCAGTTCACAGGTTCCAACCAAAAACGAGGATGCACACAACAGCAGAACACAATTATGGAGCAGGATAAAACGTTTTTACAGTGAGATGCATGAGATGGGGTTTCAGCTAACTCAGAAAAACGTGGAAACCCACAAAACGAAATTTGAAGATGGGGAATAACCCTGGGGAGTCAATCCGTTTTTAGAAAAACGTCCTTGGGCATTCAGGGGCAAAAACGACCTCCCTCCTAGTCCCCAATTCGTGGCCTTCCTCTCCCAACTGTTATACAATGCAAAAACGACTCCCAGGCATGGAAAAATGCAGGATTTAGATGAAAAACGTATATGGAAAGACCCCAGCTAACTCCCACTGCGTGAATGATGAAAGGCTGCCTGTTCAGAATGGCTTTGGGCACCATTTCGTGGGTGGTTTCTTGCCCCACAAGCAAAAACACGATTTTTCCAAGTTGATGGCTTGCCCCTGCACGAAATTGGCTGCCATACTCTTTCATTCCCAAGGCATTAACTGCCCCAACCAATTTCTTGGAAGAATTAAATGATTGGGTGCATGAGACAAAATGGTAGTTGGTGGTTTATGGGTTTCCCCATTGACACATGGATTAATACCCTTGGCTCAAGGGTTTGAATAATTTCCCTCCCTTTTCCTTGTAGAATCATGCCCTATCTCTTTTGTTGCATTGCATAGCCGGTTGTGGGTTTTTCCATTAAAATTTCATATTTACATGGTGTCTTATTTACATTGTGCCCATCTCGCACAAGAACTATAGGCATCTATTTTTAATTGCCGATACAAAATGCTAAATCAACGATGGGGCCTTGGCCTTGAGCTCCTCACCATGATTAAATTACAATATTCACATCATTTACGATTTTATACAAAGGGGGTCAAAATGGGGACATTACAGATATATACTCAGTGAGATGCACAGTAAAACATATATTCTCGGTGATGATGGTACACAGTGAACCAATGAGCATACATTGATATGTTAGGTGGTTACTTATGATGTACATGTTCAGTGATAAATTATACAATGCTCAGCTTGTTTACACAGTGATAGTACCTATGCTCAGTGTTTTACTGTGTACCATCATCACCGAGAATATATGTTTTACTGTGCATATCACTGAGTATATATCATCACTGTGTATCATATCATCGGGTATACATACCATCACATCACTGAGTAATCACTGAGCATAGGTGTAGATATCAGATTTCATCATATTACTAGCACATCATATCACTGTCTAATGCCTAAGTGTAAATATAATCATCATTTTGTCATACTGAGCATAATCACTGTGTATAACAATAGGCATCTAGACATCACTGTGTACTGACTGAATGTATATTCAAGCACATACCATCATTTCATTGTGTTTTGACCATCAAACCATGTTGATGCTTGCAGGCTTCACTAGATACAACTGTCAACAAAACTCGGGCTCAGCTGTCAAAACTTGAACCTGTGTCTTCAGAACTGTGGCTGATGATGGCTAGTGTTAAACCTTGGTGGAGATGTCAGTTATTGCTGCTGCAACCTTCAAAAATTCTGAACCCTGTGGAACTATCTTCAGATTGTAACAGTTTCGGACTGTGGATTGTGAGTTGTCTCAGAAATGTAGTTTCAACGATTAAATTTGAACTGTGAACATCAACAAAATCAGGTCTGTGATCTTCATCAAACTCGGGACTGATATCAGAAATGTAGACTGAGATAATAGTTTCTTCTCCTTCAGAATTCGGATGCTCTAATCTTCAAACAAAACCCCTTTCAAATATTCTACTGTGGAAATTCGGGTACTGTAGCAGCCTCAGAGAAGACCTCCGAAAATCAGAGCTTCCTCCACACTTCTTCACTGAAATGACGCAGATTAGCTTTTATTTGTATAGATCTGAACCTCCATTTTTATGGAGCCGACCTGCCCTATATTTAATTAATTTTTCTTTTCCTTTTTTTTTTTGGAGCCGACTTGTCCAAAAATTAATTTTAAAATTTATTACTATTTCTTTTAATTTTAGAATGCATTTCATTAGTTATTTAATTTAAAAAATTGTTGATATTGTAGTTTAATTTAAATTCAAATTCTTATCATTCAAGAAAACCTTTATTAAATATTAATTAAATTAAAATTCTTTTGATTTAATAAATCTTTTATTAAACTTTAATTACGGCTTAAGCTTAAGGTTAGGGATTAGAAAGGGTGATGCTAGGGCTTAGGGACTAGTTAGAAGAAGACGTCTAGGAAGGTTTGGCTTAGAGCAAGGCTAGGATGACGTACTAGGGTAGAAGGTGGTAACCGTTAGGGCTTAGTTTAGGTCACACTCAAGCACCACGTCATTATGCTTCTTATCAAGGACACCACAACCTCCAGAAGGATCATACACCATCATCATGGAAGAACAAGTGGACTTCATAAGCAAGATAAGGGCTTCAACATCCATCAACAGCAATCAAGTGTGGGTTCAAGGACCAAGCTTCTAGGTATAAGGGCACCACCATTAAGGATTATGGGATTCTTCAAACTTATGGGCATACGACCAATTTGTGGGCTTTCATCATGATTTCCAAGGGCTTCTTCAATGGCACAAGGTCATCATAGGTGCCTTAAAAGCATATATAATGGTTTCATTACCAAATGGGTTCATAGCCATCAAAACGCCAAGATAAGGGTACTAAGGGCTTCTTGACCTCATCAACTTTAAACGACAATAACTCATCAACCGTAAGGAGTTAGGAGACACCCCACATATCAATCGAAAGGGCTTGACGAGGGCTATCACCCTATGAGGATCTTGCTTGCATTGGCAGGGCCCTTCAACTTTGTTTTCTTTAATTTGTGCAGGATCTCTTCCAGGATATCATCAAACGAAAGACTTCATCATGTAAGGGCACAAGTCAACTATGTGAGGGCTACATTCATTCAACAACCAATCAAGAGACCATAACAAGTACAAGCAGCATAGAAACCATCAACCAAAAGACAACCAGGAGCAGGGGATATAACAATGGACTCAACTGGGACCAAGATACAACTTAGGGTCACTCAACTAAGTCAATGAGTAACCAGGGCTTTTGCCATTGTCCCAAGGACTCCAAGGGCTTCAAACTTGGGCTTGGACAAGGTCAAAAGGTCTCCTTTGACACAGACAATCACAAACCAAATAGCAAAATACTAACCTTAGGGGCTCCACAAGGGGCACCAAGACTCAACTGTTGGCATCAATGACCAGGCACTGTTGGCATCAACGACAACTTAATCAACAGTTCCTGTGTTGCTTTCATCTCCTTTAAGTCCACTGAGTGCAAGCTTGATATCACATACCCTGTGTAAATTGAGAGAAATGAGTGCCTTGACTTGGTACAATTTCTCACTGTTTGTTGATGAATTATGTTGATGGATTGAACCAAACACTGAATAGGTTGTCAAACTGATTACTTTAAAGTTTAGACTATTTCCCTAACCTCCAAATCTGATATATGATGCCAACTAAAGGTTAAGACAAGACCTCCAATTTGTAACACAGAGTTTTGGGAATGACTACTGCTGTAGGGAGTGCCCTCACATGAAATCTGAACTCTAACCACTTTTAACTGTTGAATTTGGTTGTAGCATTTTAACAAACACTTTGTCTACTATCTGCTGTAGATGACTGTTGGATTCCACGTTCTTGGAAATTAATGTGCAATGCCTGGGAATTGCCAGTAATAACTCTGAGAATACATTCCATTTTTCCTTTATGAATGATGTCTCTCAAGTGCTGTAGACAATAGTGGACTGTTTGGCACCAATATCTCCAATCTGCTGTAGATATATACTGGGTAAAATCGTTCCAAACTCCTGTCGCAGCCTGTTAGCTATTTAGAACGTAAACAACTCAGATCTAGCTTGGTGTACTAACCTCTCTTTCTTCCACTGAATACCCCACAAGCTGGCAGGATATATGGCTTTGATACCACTGTAATATCGCTTGGCAATTGGACTGCTAAAGTGTGACAGAATTCTACTACTGAGATGTGGTTTGGTCCTTTTATCAAATAGTTTTATACAAACACTGTGTCTCCCTTTCTACGTTTATTAAGTTTTAACTGTTGCACAACATTCACATCATGAAATTCATAATAGTTCTCTCATGACATGCTCTTTCAATTCATCAAAAGAAATGCAGCTCACATATACTATGGGAAATTCATGGACAGCCAATAAGAAGTCTGATATTATAAATGAAGGACTGAATTTTACATGCCTGAAATACTGTAGGACAGATCTGGAGATGACAGCCCCTTTTAACACGATGAATATGATCACCTTTAAAGCTGTAGCAGGCTTCTAGAGATTCTGGCGCTGATATATGTTGTTTGTGGAAGATAACTACTTGTACAATATGCCCAACTTATTGTAGCAGCAGGTATATTCTCCACAGTGATTCTTCAAATCAATGGTGACTTATGAGACTGTCCTCATGACCCAAGCTGAGTCAAATAGAGACACGCTACTTCCCTTTCTTTACAGTAAAGGTCTCAATCGTATCACAGCATGAGAGATAGAGAGTATGAGTGTCTACCATACAACAATGCCTACTTTGGCAAATAATAGCATGAGTTACATTACAGAAATACCTCTATTCCAATGCAAAGGGATGTATAGAATAGTGCTGTAGGTGATTGAAAAATCAATATTATAACTCAGAAAAACTCCTATCAGCAACAGCAGTACGAATCCTTCCACAAATCGACCTCAATGTCTCCAATAATAACTCAGCCACTCCAATACGCTACAGGAAAGGGATATGTGCAACTTCAGGAAGCAAATCAATTTTTTCTTCAATCGGCAGGAGGATGATAACAGTCTGCCCCCTTTTTCTCTGCGCCCTCTTCCTTATATAGACTGATACCACTGTAATACAGTCCGCTTTAGCATTGATTTGCTCAGTCAACACTCAACCACAGGCCCACGACTGGGCCAACTCATGATACAGCCTCTCACACCAACTCAATCTTTGAGTGTTGTTGCAGGCAATGTATCTTTCAGCTATTGCGCCCCAACAGAGTAAACACTGGGACACAAATGCACCCTTCAGCAGAGATGTGAAAGGAAGAGTGCGCCCACCAGTTGAGATAAAAAGGATCTACTGCGCCCTCAATGGTTGTACTGGAATTTTGCTGGTTCTCTATTCTGAAGCAAACTCTGATGTGCCCTCTCTTTTAAGATTGAAATCTCCCCACACAAGTGCGCCCTCGAATATAACCTCTGAAAACTCCTCAAACCAACACAAACTCAGATCTGGCAGTGAAAAATAAACTTACTTCATGGCGTTGAAGCACATTTGAGAAATCTAGATGATCCCTCCTCCAAGACGACTAGGGTAGATAGTCTCACTACCGAAATCGTTTTCTCTCCCTCGGGTTTCGTCCAAGAGAAAGTCAATCTCAAGCTCTATCAAGTTTCAATATGCAAAATAGACAATAATGAATGATAATGAGCTCTCATGTCCTTTTTTATAATTTTTCTTTCCCCTTGGTGACTTTTCGACTTCCCTTGACCTTTTCTCACATGAAAATATTATAAAGTGACTTTTTAATTACTTTCTTCAATATTTTCCCCAAAACCACTTCATTAATTTATTAACCCCTTTTAACTCCAAAAAGTGATTTGTTTGTCTTTAACGCATTTCCGGGCACTGGAAATCCCTTTTCACCATCCCATCCGTTTGATCTTTTTGTTCTGGTTCCAACAAGCTATTACACGAAGGCATTCCCTCGGATAAAACGCTCCAAATAATACCTTCTGCATATTTAATTAACGTATACTCGATAATAACCCAAAATGACGAAAATCGTCAGAATGCCACGGAACCAAGAGCAAACTGTGCGGAAATGATCTTGATGATGAAATATGGTGAACGGACTAGCTTGGGCCGGTAAAAATCCTCCAAATCGCCCGAGTCCATTGTTATCCTAATTTTACTTCTCGTAAAGTCACCTCCGACTATAGAACAGGGGAATCCAAAAAATGGGGACATTACAGTAAATGGGTTGAAATGCTCACACCCTAGTCTTAGTGTTTGATAGCCAAGTAGTACTTCTTCTATTGCTCAATTGAAGGAATTCAAATGCTGAAAATCCTAAAGTAAAACCTGCAACATAAGACTACACAATCCACCAAAAGTTGCAAATATCATGTACTGAAATATTGCTCTCTAGTTAGTCAAACCATGTAGCTTTATAGAAAGATATTAGCTTAATCACCATGCATGCTTATATCATGAACAAAAGGAAATAGTACTTGGATATTCTTCACCTTTAACTCTAAATTGCTTCTAAAACTAGCCCAATACACTTAACATAAAACAAATAGACAATAGGAGCAAGAGAGAGTTTTATTATCTCAAGTTCTAGCCAAAAGTACAATAAGAGAGGTGTTAGAATTTGCACTTTAATAGTAGCTATATTAGATCTTTAAACATATTATACTATATCACAATAAACATAAGTAATAGGATCACTAAAAGATAGACAAGCACAGCATACACTAGAGTTTATCCTGGGAAACCCTCTCGAGGCCGAAAACCAAGCAAAACTTCTTCAATATAGATTTTGTCAACAAGTGCAATATCAATCTAGTACAATGAAGAGCTAAATCACTTTCTCACAAAGATCCTGAAGATAGATATAAGATAATCAATCCCAAATATAAGATGTCTTCACACAGCAGCTACTTCCTTCCTCTAGCGAACCGATTCTTCTCTCTCTCTAGCAAACTTGCTTGAGTGCTTAGTGTGTTCTCCAAATGAACTAGACGTCACCTCTATTTATACTAATCTGGTGGTGACCTTTTTCTCTATGGGGCCGACTTCTCTCCTTGATTGGGGCCAACTTCACTTGGGGAATATTAAATAATGCTTATTTAATATTCCTTTTGGATTCTTCTGAGCCGACTTACAAGTAGGTTTCTCATTTGTTCTTTTAGGGTTGTTACATGATCAAATACAATATGAATATCTTCTAAAGGTACATAATAATATAATAAGAATATCTTCCAAAGTTACCTAATCTACAACACTCCCTCTTAACAAGGAAGGTATTCTTCGGACACGAACATCGTCACTACTACTGCAAACTCTGTACTCTAATCACTAACTTGGGACATCTCTCGAATATATACATCACTAGAAGTTTTGTACAAGCAAGCCATCATCTCAATCAAGCATCAATCACTATCATACATCCGGGGGCATCACAATAGCAACACATCAGCAAGCCAAGAGCGCAAATTACGTCATTACGGGACTTCGTCTAGCTCACAGAAAATCTAGACACACATCCGACTAGATACACAGCTCAAGTTGATACACATACTCGACTGGATACACATACTCAGTTGGATACACATACTCTACTAGATACACATACTAAGTATGGTCACGCTCTCCAATCTACCAACGTATGGTCACTCTCTCCAGTCATCACAAGTATGGTCATTCTCTCTAACCTGCCAGCGTATGGTCACTCTCTCTAGTCATCGCAAGTATGGTCATGTTCTCCAACCTTCCAAAGTATGGTCATGCTCTCCAATCATCACAAGAGATGGTCACTCTCTCCAATCATCTCACACTAGCTCCAACTGGATACGCAGCTTGACTGGATACACATACAAAGTATGGTCACACTCTCCAATCATCAAGACTTGGTCACTCTCTCCAATTCTCACAGAGTCTAGTAATCTGTGCCCGTAAATGACCACCTGTTGTTACCGCACCGTTCACCTACAGCCCACTGAATCGCATATGTGAATCATCCCTCCCTCTTACAAGGGACATCTCTCTACATCACGCCAAGCTTGTCCCTAAAGTACTCGAACTTCACTCTCGACAGAGGCTTGGTCAATACATCAACTATCTGCTCCTCTGTCGCAACATATTGGAGCTTCACTGCTCCCTTCTATACCATATCTTTGATATAATGGTACCTAATATCGATATGCTTGGACTTGTCATGAAACACTGGGTTCTCAGATAACTTCATGCAACTCTAGTTGTCACAGAAAATACAAATCGCCTCTAACTCGAGATCAATCAACCCTACAATTAACTTTCGAAGCCACATTGCTTCACTGCTAACTGGACATGCTGCAATATATTATGCCTCGATTGTACTAAGTGCCACACTAGTATGCTTCCTACTGAACCAAGAAATCATGCTTGATCCCAAACTGAAGCAACATCCTGAAGTACTCTTTCTGTCTGTGATACTACCGGCCCAATCTGAATCAGCATAGCCTTGCAGGCTAATCTTCTAATCTAACACATATCTGAGTCCATAATCAAGTGTACCCTTCAGGTACCTCATCACATGCTTTGCTGCAATCAGGTGAACACGTCTCGGCTCGACCATGTATTGAATCAAAGTGTTCACCACAAAGCATATATCAAGTCTAGTGTTCGTCAAGTACATCAACGAACCAATCATCTATCTATATAATGTGGCATCCACTGTCTCTGAAGAAGTATCACACAACAACTTCAAGTTTGATGACATCGGTGTGGCCATGGCCTTACAATCCAACATTCTGAATCTCTTCAGGATCTCCATAGCATATTTTCCTTGGCTAAGGAAAATCTCATCTGGACTCTACCACACCTCTAGACCTAAGAAATAGTGCATCATGCCCAGGTCTTTCATCTCAAACTCTGCGGCAAGCTTCTTCTTAGTTTTGACAATGAGGTTCTAGTCTCCTGTTAGAAACAGGTCATCTACATACAATAGCAATATCATCGGTTTCCCATTATCAACCTTGTAGTAAAGGTTGGAATCTGCTTGACTCTTGGTAAAGCCCAAGCTCGTCAGAAAACTATCAATCCTGCCATACCATGTCCCCGATGCTTGTTTTAATCCGTACAAAGCCTTCTTCAACTTGCACACGTGTCTTCCTGCCATGTATCTCGAATCCCAGTCGCTGCTCCACATACACTTCTTCTTCTACTACACCATTTAGGAAGGTTGTCTTCACGTCCATATGGTGTACCTTCCACTTCATCACTGCAGCTATTGTAAGTATAGCTCTAATCGAAGTGTATCTTACTGCAGGAGCAAAAGTCTCTTCGTAATCAATTCCTTCTTTTTGGGTGAAGCCACGAGCCACAAACCTCGCCTTGTATTTCTCGATACTGTCATCAGCTGCGTGCTTAATTTTGTAGATCCAATTGGAAGACACTACTGACTTCCCATATAGTCTCGAGACCACATCCCCCACATCATTCTTCATGATCAACTAATACTCTTTGATCATGGCATCCTTCCATACTTTCTTCTCAGCTACTTCTTCATAAATGGAAGGTTCTGCATCAATGATATCACACAGTAAAGCCACATAGCTGGAATATGGTCGAGGTCTCTTGCCTTCTTGGAAAGTCCCTTCTGGCGCACCATATTTCTTTGCATCTTGAATGATCTCTCGTGCTCAGGATGCTCTTCTCTTGTGTGTATTCACCTCTCGTGGTGGATCTATAGGTCTCTGTGGTTCAGCCATATTATGGTCTTCTGGAGTTTGTTCTGCTGGTATCATATCTTCTTCTGCACCTGTGACTCTCACTCTAGGAGCTTCAAACTCCTCATGGACTTCTTCGGAATGAATCTACCTTGATCTACTGAAGGCTGCATCCTAATCGAAGGTTACGTCTCTACTTGTCTCGATCTGCTTGTAACCTAGAATGTAGATCCTGTATGCTTTCGATGTCTCACTATATCCAACAAATATGACCTTTCTTGAAGGATCTAATTTCATTCTCTTGTCCTTGGGAACATGTACATATACTGGACACCCAAATATCCTCAGGTGGTTAACTTCTGGCTTTTCCCCTGTAAACATTTCTTCTGGTTTCTTGTTCCCAAGTACACGGTGAGGTTTTCTATTTTGCACATAGATTGCGGTTCTAGCTGCTTCAGCCCATAAGTGCATCAGTAGATCCTGATCATAGATCATGGCCTTCACTGCTTCCATTATCGTTCTATTCTTTCTTCCGGCTACATCATTCTGTTGAGGATTATAGGGAGTGCTCATCTCCCTCTTAATCCCAGATTCTTTGCATAACCTTTTGAAGTCTTTTGATATGTATTCCCACCATTATCTGATCTTAAAGTCTTTATTTTCTTTTAAGTGTGGTTTTCTACTAGAGCTTTGAATTCTTTGAATTTGCTAAAAACTTCATCTTTGGTTTTTAGAAAGTAAATCCAAGTTTTACGAGAATAGTCATCAATAAAATAAACATAATATACATACCTGCTTAGTGAATTTGATGACATTGGTCCGCATACGTCTGAGTGTACAATGTCTAGGATTCCCTTCGCTTTGCTATCACTATTTGGAAATGGACTCTTCACATTCTTTCCATGAGCACATCCTTTGCATACGCCATCATGGTTTGCCTAGATCTCTGGTAGAACTGTCACCCTCTTGCTGATAATTGGAAAAGCTTTGTAGTGGATATGAGCAAATCTTCTATGCCAAAGTTCACATGGGTTCACGGTGTTATGTATCATGGCTTGTTCGGCCTGACCCTTCAATTTGTACAAGCCTCCATCTTGTTGTCCAATCACAATTGCATCATCAATGGTCTTTCCTCTTGGTCACCTAAGAACTTGGCCATCAACAAAAGCAACTCTGAATCCTTTCTCTTCCAATGCTGATATGGAAAGGAGATTCTTCTTCAAGCCTTGTACATACAAGACATCTTTCATCTTTATGGATTTACCAGAGTCCAACTTGTATGAAGCTTCCCCTACCCCTTTTATGGGATATTGATAATCATCTCCAAGTTTCACCTTGTGAGGTGATTCCTTCTCTGTTAAGTTAATGAGTGGGTCTTTGAAGCTTGTCATGTGCTTGGAGGCACCACTATCAACAAGCCAAGTATCACTCCCATGAGTGACAGTACCTATAAGAGCGGAAATCAAAACATATTCTTCTTCACTTGAATCATCTTCTCTTGATTTCTTATGAGCAGGTTCATCAGCGTCTGCGGCATGAGCATGATGTCTTTTATTCCTTCCTTTTCTGACCTGATCTTTCGCATGGGGACAATTCCTTGCAATATGTCCCATCTTTTGGCAGCTATAACATTTGACATTGGAGTAATCTTTATGGGGCCTATGAGTCTTCTAGAACTTCTTAGGATTCTTGTGGAAGTGATCTTCCTTCTTGTTCCTTTCTTTCTTTGCATGTATTGCTAAAGCTTGATCTTCATCATTACCCAACTTCTCTTCTCTTGCTACTAATATGGCTTATTCTTGGGTACATTCTTCCCATAACCTACTAAACTTTGTTAGCTTCCTCCTAGAACATATTCCTTGAATAAATGATTCACATGACCTTGGGAGACCATTTAATGTGGTCATTACCATTTCAGCTTCTTCAACTATATCTCCAATAGCTTCAAGTTGTTCTTTGATTTGAGATACCCTTGTGAAGTAAGACTAGATTGTCTCTAAGTTTTGCATCTTTACATTCTTGAGTTGAGTTCTCAAGGTCATTTTTCGGTTAATGTTCTTTCCTTCATATAATCTGGTCAATGCACCAAACATCTCCTTGGGAGTCTTAACGAGGAAACATGAGGAATCAAGTGATCCTTAATAGAATCAACAATAATCCTTTTAGCCCTAACCAAATTCTTCTTATGTCTTGCTTTATCTTCCTCTCCCTCTGGCTCTGCAACTTATTCCTTAACATACTTCTCCAAATCATTTTCTTCTAAAATGAGAAGCATTCTATACTTCCATGCTCGGAAGTTATCAGCCCCTTCAAGCTTCTCATTGAGCTTGTTGTTGCTTGACATCTTGATAATTTTAATATGAGAACCTCAAATGGAAATAAGATTATAGAACTCACCAATTGAGATGCTCTTCCAGGTCCTTCTAAAATCTGTTGACTTAGGGTTTGCCAGAGAAACCCTAATTTTCCAACTTGAAGACCTTGGAATTCTAATCCAAGGAAAAAATGCACCTCCCTAAGGCGAGTTGAGCAAGTGTACTTTTATTCCGGATCTATGGACAGAACTGCCAAAAATCTAATGTCCTAGTTTTCCCGAGCAGTAGTGATAGGGTCAAAATTGAAAATTCTCCGATCTGAGATCTACCACCACCGAAAGATGTGCCCTCCTAGGGAGAATTGATTTGACCTCCTTTTCAAGCTGGTATGTGGATGGAAGTGCCCGAAACAATAAACCCTAGTTTCCAGCATCCGACAACTTTAGCTGTACAATGGCTTCTTTCAATATGGCTCTGAAACCATGTTAGAATTTGCACTTTAATAGTAGTTAGATTAGATCTTTAAACAATTTCTACTATATCACAATAAGCATAAGTAATAGGATCACTAAAAGATAGACAAGCACAACATACACAAGAGTTTATCCTGGGAAAGCCTCTCGGGGCAAAAAACCCAGTAGAACTTCTTGAATATAGATTTTCTCAACAAGTACAATATCAATCTAGTACAATGAAGAGCTAAAGCTCTTTCTCACAAAAATCCCAAAAATAGATATAAGATAATTAAACCCAAATATAAGATGTCTTCACAGAGCAGCTACTTCCTTCCTCTAGCGAACTGGTTCTTCTCTCTCTAGCGAACTTGCTTGAGTGCTTGGTGTGTTCTCCAAATGAGATAGACGTCACCTCTATTTATTCTAATATGGTGGTGACCTTTTTCTCTATGGGGTCGACTTCTCTCCTTGACTAGGGCCGACTTCACTTGGGAATATTAAATAATGCTTATTTAATATTCCTTCTAGATTCTTCTGAGCCAACTTGCAAGTAGGTTTCTCATTTGTTCTTTTAGGGCTATTACATGATCAAATACAATATGAATATCTTTTGAAGGAACATAATAATATAAAAAGAATATCTTCTAAAGTTACCTAATCTTCAACAAGAGGCTCTCTTATATAGATGAAAGAGTTGCAAAATCCTCCAATGACATGGTCAAAACTAGCAACCTAAATCCAAAAACCTAACCTCCATGTGACATGGTAAAAAAATAAACATAATAAGTGGTTTGTTATGCCACCTATACAACATATTGAACCAATTCTCTAATCATGTGCAAATGGTCAACTCCACGAATAAATGGATCCATGTTATAACAAAACTGCTCCGTATAATAAGAAAGTCAAACCAATAAATATGAGAGACGTCCATCATAAAAAAGTCAAATATGTGAAAGGTGCTTCATCTTTACAACCACGAACCAGGGATAAATCTTGACATGGACCCAACAAAATGCAATATGTGATTCCTCCTTGTTGGCACTAGTGGTCAATAACAATGTTGTCAAACTCGGACTCGACAAAGACTCGGCTAGCTTGGGACTTGGCTAACTCGACGACTCGAATAAGACTCGACAAATTGAAAAAAAAAATCAAAATATAGTAAATTTTGTGCACAAAAATATACAGACATTTCTAATCCAAATAAGTTATAAAACCACATTCTATGCAGAAATTCATTAGACATAAAAAATGATAATACAACATCTGACACTCCATATTTGTATGCAAAATAGTGAACTGAAAGATGATTCCTTGAACAAATTCACAAATAGTACCAAGTTCAATTGCATAACTCAAAACATAAAAGAAAACCAAAAGATATAGTATCTCCAAGTCCAATCTCGAGTCTCATGCATGACGATGAGAAGTAGAATGCCTAGTATAGGCCCTCATGGCTACAACTTCCACCACGGTCGACACCCTTGCCTGCTTTTGCTGCTCGCCGCTTGTCCGTCATTGACTGCTCCACGCACGGCGATGACTTCACAACTCCACGCACGGCGATGACTTCACAACTCCACGCACGGCGATGACTTCACAACTCCACGTTCACCTACCACTCGAGCTCCCTAACCCGCAGCACAGCTCGACCTTTGGCTGCAACCTCTGCCTACTTTTCGAGCTCCCAACTGTCCATGGCTAGCACCACCGTACTCCCGATCGGCTGGCCGATCCACTCTCCCATCAACTTCGGCACGCTCCACGTCCGAGATCCCGTCCACCGGCATGTTGCTCGAGCTCTCAACTCATGGCTTCAACTGCAACCCTTCGCACCCGATCTGCTCCTTCTACAGCCTGCACGTTGTTGTCCCAACCCAACCCTCCCTCTGCCTGTAGTATCTTTCTCTCAGCTAGAGGTTGCAATCCGTACATTCGTATGGCGGCCATACCATACGACGTTTTTTTAAATTTAATCTTCGTAAAACCTCCTGTCAAATCACAATTTTTTGCTCAGAGCGAAATCACGCTCTGATACCATGTTAGTTTTTAGTTTTTTTAGCACAGATCCGATTTACAGTTTGAATAATTTACTCTGATTATTAATTGAAATACATTGAGTTCCTAACTATTTGCACAACGGAAATAAACAGGAAATCACATTCACATTTGACACATGGATTTACCCTGGAAAACCCCAACTGGGGGAAAACGAGCGACAAATGATTTTTATTAACTATAAAAATACTGGGCTCTCGCCCTGGGATAATGGCCCGCTAAGGAAAAATACAATGACAAAATGCTAGCCTTCACACCTCAAGATCAATCTTTCGATCTTGCTAGTTGCTAACCCTCGGCTGCCCCTTACTCCTTTCCTCGGACCTTGCCCCTGCGCACGTGGCTGAAAGTCTTTCTCCAACCATTCAATGAGATCTCACTCACTTTGTGTGAATGTTGTGTGTCTCATCGTCTCCTTAGGGTTCCTTTTATACCTTCTCAATGACTAAAACCCTAACCCTAGATCTCCAAAGTGAACTTTGGCTGAGATTAGATCTCAAGCTTCACTTAAGATCAACAATTGTGACTTAATCTTAAGTTCACTTTTTAGTCACTAGCCAACATTAAGTTAATAATGTGTTTTTCCTAGACTTACAAAAGAGATACAAAAGTCACTTGCTCTTTCAAGCAAGTACCTAGAGAGGTGATCTAGACGACTCCTGTGTGCCCAACACTTGGCCTATGCAGAGGTACCTGTCCGAGCTACAATCATCAACAGAAATTAGGTCTAAAATTTCTTGTAGAAGATTGTGATACTACTGAAAAACCACCCTCTTTGCATAGGTCCATCAACCATGAGGTAGGGAAAACCTCGGGCAGTGACATAGCTGCCGAAATAAGTCAAAACCAGCAGCATATTAGTGCTCAAAGCAGTCCCAATCAGCATGAAATCAGCATTGATTCACAACTAAAAAGACGTCCCAAGAGGTTTTATCAAACATTTGATGAAGTCCACTTGGATGAGATTTCTAAACCATGAGACTAAGGACAATTGTTAAGAAACAAAGGTAAAAATTTTGCAATTATGCTTTACATGCTAACATTCAACATTATTTTCATCCTCTAAGTTATGAGGAAGGCAAATGATGTCCTGAATGGGAGAAAGCTTTGCAAGCTGAAGATGATGCCTTGATGAAAAATCAGACTTGGGTGTTGGAAGATCTCCTGCTGATAAAAGTCCTTTTGGTTTTAAGTGGGTTTCTAAGGTGAAGTACAAGGCAGATGGTACAGTTAACAAGCACGAAGCAAAGCTGGTCACAAAGAACTTTGATCAACAATTAGGGATCAATTATGAGGAGACATTTGCTCCTATTGTCAATAATGGTTACAACTAAGTTAGCTTTGGCTGTTGTTGCTCATTTTGGTTGCTCAAATGGCATAATGATTTTCTTCATAGGGTGCACACTTGGAGAGGTTGGTTCTTTGTTTGTGAGAGAAGAAGGCTCAGGTTTTGTAAAATTTAGAAACTCTAGTGTTGCTTGGAGTGCTTGATGTGGAGAAGATAGAGGAAAACTACCTGTTCACTTGTGTGATGCAAGTGAAGATTCCAAGGAGGACTTGTCGGTGTGTATGCTAGCTTGTTGAGAATCTCTAGTGAAGTGACCAACTTTGGTTGGAAGTGATTCCTAGCTAACAGGAGTTGGTGGCTAGGGTTTTCTTATGGTTTCCCTAGCTAGTATTTGAAGAGTTTGACTTGTATCAACTTTGTATTAAGATGTGGTATGTACTTGTACTTCATCTCACTATATATATATGAAGTATTCTAGCTGTCCAACTTATTTTATCTTCATGATTGCATAGATTCTACTGGTTATGGATGTTGATTTGACATACATTGAGCAGAATTTGTTAAGAGATTAAACACATATCTAAAAGCTAAAGGGGCTGATTTACTGCTGCAATAAATCATTTTCAGAGCAGTAATTTGTTTGGGAAGTGTACCCTAAGCACTGAAACATACACTTGATTGATATTTCTTTCCTTGGGTTGCCTTGTGAATTGGGTTGAAACTTGAAGGAATCAAGTGTTAGTTGTTGTAAATTGATATTTCAAATTCAGCCCTAATGCTGAAAACCCAAAGGAAATAGATCCAGAAAACTCAAGGTTGAGATTACATTTTTGAAAGTGGCATTTTGCAAAATTTCCACACCTTCAAAACCCCTACAAAGAAAGTGAAGATCTTGACTGGGAATGAAATACATTATCAAATAAGAGCTTTTCCAACGACAGGAGAAAACACAAGTTTGGAAGAACAAGTTGCCTCCGAAGATCCCATTATGAAAAGCCTAAAAGATAGAGAAGATATGTTACATATCAAAAATGAAAACCTTGAGGCTGAGATGGGATATATTGAAATTTAGAAAGGTGAGCTCGAGAAAAATCTCTCCCAGGGAGCTAAAAGTTGAACTTGAAGGGAAGAAAATGACTTCGAGTATTAAGGCACAAGCATTAGATGCCGATATTATCCAGCTGCAAGAAGAGAAATCTAGACTGAAAAGTTTATCTCGGGAGAAGGCAGTGGACATGTTGAAAAGTTACCAAGGGAGTGTTGTTCACCTTGTGTTGCCTTGGGGTGGACAAGAACGCTTTAAAAAGGTGACCCCTAGCCATTAATTAATAAAGTGAGAAGTATTTTATATTTATAAAGTCACCTTATTAAAAGTTAGGTCATGGTTATATCCTGAGTTCATTTTAATGATAAAGTCAAGTGAGTGATTAATTAAAAGAGACATCACTTTATTAAATGACATGAGTCCACTAAATGTTATTTAATAATTATTTATTGAGCATTTATTGAAAGCCCTCTATCTAATCTAATCTAGATCATTGGATGAAAAAGAGGAAGTTGCCATGAACAAAAAGGCTTGGGGAAGGCAAACCTAGCATCATTATTCACTTTTCCAAAAGAGAGTTTTGGGAGAGCAAGAGAGAAAAGAGAAGAGGGTTTGAGAGAATTCGAACCAGAGAGAAGGAGAAGAAAAATTCTGGCACGTCTCCCAAGAAATCTGTATAGGTACAGCAGGAGAAGATTCCGTAGAGCATTTAATTTGCACAGATTTCGAGGCCACACGTGTGAGGCAGTACAACAGTTTTGTTGGGCACAGTTTTCGAGAAAAGTACAGAAAATTGCAGCAGGCTGTACAGTGACAGTTTGGCACAGATTTCAAGAAGAAATTTGTTGAGATAAGTACAGCTGTTAATTTGTGTAATTTTTCTCTCAGGTTTTCCCTTCGGAGTTTTATCCTGGACCAATTTGGTCAAAAATTTGTGTTAAATTTTATGTGATTGGCTGATTTAAATTTCTGAGTATGAATTTAATGGCTGCAAATTAAATTTCTGAGTTATAATTTTTGGAAAAAGAATTTCATGTGTTTCAAGTCAAGTCATTTTTATGAATAAAAATGTGCATACTGGGGTTTGGGCATTAAACTATATGCAGAGAAGCTTGAATGCTTGAAACCAGGTTGGGGTTCTAAAACTTTCAGGACATAGCAAACCTTAGATCTGAAATTGAGAATGCTAAAAGTGAAATGAATTGAATGTCATTAAATCAGCAGAGACATTTGGAGGAACTTGAAATCAGTGGGAAAAGAATACAGCAGTTGGAGGAAAAGTTCTCTGAGCTGGAGGTTGAGATTGAACCACTTAAAACCAAATCTTAATCAAAACTAACCATCCAAAAGCTCCAGAAACTGGCATCTCCTTTAAAACAGGAAAAGGTAAACCTCAACTCTGAGGTCGGATCCTTTACAAATTAGATTCAAAACCTGCTATTAATGGTCAATGCACTTTTGGAAGCTCTAGTAATCAATCAGGAGCATGTACAACAGTTGGAAATCACAGTGCAGGAAGTTACATTTTAAATAAGAGCTTGATGCTTGATAAAAACAAAACCAGAAGCAAACTATCAAAACACATCTGAACAGCTTGAAGCTTGTCAGGATATGCTGAAAAGGCTACAGGAAGCGAACTCTGAGCCTCTGAGGTGACAGATCAGATAAACAACCTTCTTTCAAACTTGTAAGAAAAAGAGCATGTATTTCTTATCTTGAAGATGAGGTTTTACACTTAAAACAATATATTTCAGGCAAAGGTTGGCAGCTGTGACCATGATTTCTAGAGGCTACAAGAAGCACTTAGTAGCTTGAAAACAGAAAATATGAGCTTGAAAGCAGAATATAAAAATGTGATCGAACAAAAAATCTATTACAAATTTACAATTCAAATACAGAAGTAAACATCTCATAGATATTAAACATATGCATTTTATTCTAAGTTTTAGAAGAATTTCAGCCTAAAGAACCTGTAATAAATGATAAAAAATAATTCATTCTATGAAGGCCAATACCGCAAATCTTGCTACTATGCAAAACAAAGTGAAAGACCTAGAAGAGGACAAAAAAGCCTAGACAAGGGAAATGTATTTCTCAACTTCTCAAGTCTGAGGGTTGAATCCTTAACAGGTCGGATTAAAAACGTGGAGACACTGGTCTGTAAAGTAAACAAATGCAAAGAGCAAAGTCAGTAGCTAGAAGAGAAAAGCAATCTTGAGACTGAATTGCTGGATAAACTGAGCGGCCTTGAAGACGATATCAGAACGCTGCAAGAAGCATATGTTAGCATCAAAGCAGAGAATATAAACTTAAAAGGCAGAGCGTCATCCTCTGATGAAGACTGCCATTCTGGGCAGAAAAAAGTGAAAGATCTACAAGTGGAGAAATTAACAATTGAACAGAAGTGCCAACATCTTCTATAGGATATTGGCACCATTAAAGATAGGTTGACCCTATTGCAGAAGCAACTTTCTGGTTTAGAAGACAGCAGCTTGCTTAAGAATGACTCATCAGACACTGTAACTGTAGTTCAAAAACAGAAGATATAGTGATGCTTGGAAGTTACAAATCTAGCTTTCAAACTGAGATGCCATGTACGATGGATGAAATTGCAATTTAAACAAAAAACATTCCCGTGTTCTGTCGGAGACATGATCTTAAAGTTGAAGTCCAAAGCATGAAAAATTTGTAGTCCACAATCGCCAAACTCCACTAAGACAACAATCGCCTCACTAATTAGTGTTTCCCAATCCAACCACAGGAAAATAGAAGAGTTGCAATTGAAGGTGGGAAAGTTGGAGAAGGCAGTACAGGTGCTAATTGCGTAATGGGAAGAATTAACACACAGAGAATACACAGAACATAAACTTGTATTGCTGCTCATTAAACTGGAGATACACAAGTACATATAGTTGGAGATGATCCAACTGACTACAGACGTGGAGATAACCGTCTCCTATAAAATCTAAACTAATCCCACAAAATTCAGCATTATCTCTAACACCCCCTGTTAATGCCTACATTACAAAATTACATAACAGAAAAAAGATTACAACACATTAACTTTGTCTGTTTGGCCTTCATCACCTCCTACACCCACTCAGATGCCTCTGGACTGCGCTCTTTCTCTTCCTCTTCTTCGAGCTTACCATTCAACTCCTTTAAAGCACAAAGGCTTCAGAGCATCATTCTTGCACTTACACAATAGACAATATTGACAAACTCATCCTGTCGGGGCTTCCGCAATAGAGCAGTCAAGTAATGAACCATCCTATGGACATACCTTCATCTGTCAGATATTTCGCTTTCGGCTATCTGTCAGTTTGTAGAAAGGCAATCTAGTTACAGAATGTCTTCAAAAATCACTTATACAAGGTGACTTCCATCATAAGAACGGTTGTTCTTGAAACCGGGGCTGCCAGCTTATATCAAGAGACAAGAGTCGCTACTTGCTTTTACATAAACAAGTACATAGAAAAATTTAAGCACACCACACATACATATAAACATACCAACTCTCATTCTAAAACAGTTTGAGAGATGACACTCGTGGTTCTTCATCACTTTATGATTCTGATAATTCATCCAAATTGGCAATGTTTGCAGTTTCTTTGCCGTTCAGAAGATCCCTAGCACGAGCTCTACAGTTCCAGGCTATATGTCCATTCTTGTGACAGTAGAAACATTCAGTTGAACCCTTGGTTTTTCTCATCTTACCTTTTGAGTACAATGCAATTTCATGCTGGCCACCTACACGCAAGTCTCCAGAATATGCCCTTTTTTCCTCAGCTAACAATGATGCTACCATTTCTTCCAAAGTTTGTGTGGTTGCTATACTTAGAAGGCAAGTCTCCATAATATGCCCTTTTTTCCCAATGATGCTACCATTTCTTCCAAAGTTTGTGTGGATAACTGACTTAATGTGAATACAGCATTGCTATACTTAGAAGATAGGCTATTCAATAAAATTGCTTTAGCATCATCTGGTTCTACCTTGGCACCAGTTTCAGCTAATTGCCTAAAGAGAGACATTAACTCATTTATATGAGTAGAGAGATGTGTCTCATCATGCATTTTGAGACTAAAAAGTTGCAGCTTTAAAGAGAATTTTGCATTATTTGCCTTTCCACCAAATAATTTACTTAATTGCTCCCAATTTTTTTTAGATGTTTTTGCTAAATCAATCAAATGCAATTGCGTATCTGACAGAGCCAAACCAATAATAGATTTAGCCTTTTCTTCCATCTTTTCCCATTCACCAAGAAGTCTGGGATCAGTAGGAGCTAGTTCAGTGCCTTTTACTATGCTCCACAAACCTCTATTCATTTGAACTTTAACTTTCAAGAAGTTTCTGGGACGCAGGGGCGCGGGAGCGGGGACATAAAGATTGAAAGTTAGAGCATAAGTCATTAAAGTCTTTAATTTTATAATCTAAATATTAATACAAGTTTACAACATACATCAAGTGAAATAAAATGAAATACAACCATACATAAGCTATAACTGATAAAACAAATTCAGAAATACCACCATATTGTACAGCGAAATGAAATTGAGGCTACTGAGAAGGAAAATAGTGGATGGCGTGGCCCTTTATCATTTAATTTTTTATCTTTTGGTAAAAAATCTTTCAAAGGAAACGTGGGGATGCCATTTTTAGGAGGGAAACTTTCCTTGAGTGTCCTTCAAACGGGGACGTGGAAGGGACGTTTCCAATGGAGTTTCCAAGTTTACGTGTTTCCTACCCTTGGGGACGCATACCCGTGTAACACTGGTAAAGAATCCATATTACCTCACAAAAGAACTTGCCTTGCAGTTTGACAGCGCTCCTTCTTTGTGACGACACAGGTTCCTCTGCAGTTGCTGCGACTTCCTGACGGCTCCTCTCTGCAATCTGACGTTTTCCTCTAGCAGATGGCGTCTCCCTCCTCTTTTCGGTGTACAGCTCACAGCTCCAGAGATGGAGTCTCTGCTCTGATTAATGGCGGCTGGACTATTTCAACAGCGGCTACCTTCTTCCACGATCAATAATTAATAGCAGTGCACGCAGGCATAAGCATCAGGCTTCCTACGGTGGTCTCTTTACGGCTCCTCCTGAGCTCTGATACCAAATTGCATAATGGGAAGAATTAACACACAGAGAATACACAGAACATAAACTTGTATTGCTGCTCATTAAACTGGAGATACGCAGGTACCTATAGTTGGAGATGATCCAACTGACTACAGACGTGGAGATAACCGTCTCCTATAAAATCTAAACTAGTCCCACAAAATTCGGCATTATCTCTAACAGTGCTCAGGGAGGAAAGTGTGAAGCAGAGCACTGTCATCTTCGAACGGGCTGAAGAAAAAAGGGAAGCAATTAGGCAACTATGCTTTTCTATTGACCATTTTAAACACAATTAGGTTCTGTCCTCACGTCCTCAAAATCACAATCGAACGGCTGCCTCGTGACCCACTAGTTCATCAGTGTAAATCATGAATAGATTGGTTGCACGCATTGGTGCAATTTGTTAAATTATTTGCAAGAACATTTTGGGAAAATTTTCTGATATTTAAAAGTGGTGCCATAGCCGTTTCCTAGCACCTAAACGAATTGGAAGGTCACGGAATAATTTATGGTCAAGCTCATGAAAGAGTTATATGGGCCATGTATCACGGACCTGTATACTAGAGCATGTACCTGTTCCCCTGTTCCCTTCTCAGTTCGAAGCTCTTTGTAATCCGCGGCCCACTCTCTCTCTGGGCGCTATTTGTACACAATCTTACTCTTCTCCCTGGACTGTTGGCTGCAAGCACTCCGAAATACTTCAGAGACGGAATCACCTCATTTTAACTGTTTCTACACCCTAACCAAAATCGAAATAAGAAAAATCGAGGCCTAAAAAATAACAGTAATTCTGAAATGCGGAAAGATCGATAAATTCAGAGCTTACCTGAAGAAAATTACTGTTTGCACTTCACAAAATCCCTGTGGGGTTTATTCCTCTATTTATAGCATTCATAGATGTGGAGGAAACACTCATCCAATACACCGAAGAAAGCATACTCGTCTTTGTGCTTCACTAGGAAAGGCGGTGACGAGGGGTTGGAATTTGAAAAAGTGCTTCTGTCAACTTTTGATGCTCTGTTGAAATTTGAAAAGCCCATTGTAGATTTGTAAATTTGTAAATTTTACTATTTTTATTAAAAGAAATTTGACGCATTGTTTTAGGATGGATTTGTAATTTTTTCTTCTTATTTGACGAAATGTTACGTGACAGATAATATTAAATGTAAAGATGAAAAAGAGTAAAGAGTAAAGCCAAAACAAATCTTAGGAAATATTTAAAAGATAAAATAAGAATAAAAAAAAGAAAAAGTGGTAAAGTGGCTATTCCTGGCAATTAATTTGTGTTGAGTTGTATGTTATAAATTCTAACGAGGTAAAATCCAGAAATTTATCACCATACTGAATTTTACTTGTAATAGCTTGCAGAATATAGTATTCTACATTCGCAGTGCCCCTCATGACATAGAGTGACCTGACAATCGATTCGTAAAGAGGAAAGTGCCCATGGGCACATGAAGTTATAACACTAGATAACGGTTGCGTCTTAGAGTCTGCACGAAGTGACTTTATAAGATGTATTTTGGTACATGGAAGATTACCTAGTTGCCTTTGTTACTAGGATGTTTACCAAAATATAGTAAGGAATCGACAAAAAGAATGTTCTTTCACAAAAGGTTTATATTCATAGATTTTGTGTGAAAATATGATTAAGTGTGTAAAACATTTTTTTGTTAATGTGATGAGTTTTTTTGTATTGAGTGAAGGATGATTTTGTTTATGAAGTTAAGTTATAATAGCATTATGTTAATAGGTTCCTGTAAGAAGTATGATCACATATGGTGAACTTAAAATATAGATTATTAGGTCGTTTATTATTTAGATTGGCAAAATTGGATAGAGTGCCAGGTCCTTATGGAGACATTCCTGCAAGAATGGGTCCCTTCATTTAACTGGGGTGATTAAGTGTCCCATAGCACGCACTAGGCCTTGTGTGATTGATAGCCCCTAGAGTTAGCTCAAGCAGTCATGAGTCAAAAGTGAGATATCTCCCCCAAAGTTGGGGAGGTCACGAGTTCAACTCTCTTGATTCCCTTAGGGTTAAGCTTTGTAATCAAGGTCGATTGTTTACCATGTTTACCATCCAGGAATCAGGGGAAAGTACTCGGAGGGTTTTCCATAAGGTTATTCTTTGGAAGGAAAAAAAGGGCCTTGTGTGATTGCGATTGGGGAAATTGGATAGATTTCCTTATCCATGTGAAGAGCATCTTGTGAAAATGATTCATGCCTTTAGGTGAGTGATTAAGTGTCCCATATCATGCTAATACATGTTAAGTAAGTTCCATGTCCAATTTTAATTTTTAAATTCTTAAATCTCATATCACTAAAGATGTGATAAAATATATAATATTTTAAATTCATTATGTTTTTGTAAGAAGTGGGTGTCATGTTCAAGATTTGAATTTGCATAAAAATTAATATAACTATAATCATATATGCGTCTAAAGTATGTGAAGCCCCTTCCATCCTTTAACCATAAGTTTAATTTAATAAATTTTGTAATGGTGATTGTGTAGCCAAATACTCATCTTCACCCCTAGCGTTGACCGAGTAGAAGTTGTAACTAGCAATTAACCCTAATGGTGCAAAGGGGCGCCATAGAAAAATGCCATGTGTTAAAATGTAATATGTATTGTGAAAGAGGAACATGTTTGGACCATTCTTTTTTGTTTGACAACCATTCATAATAATCCCACTAATTTAATCAATAGTTATTAATTGTAACTTTAAATTGAGCTAAGCTTAAATGACCCAACATATATGAAATTAAATAATTAATGTGTTTCAAAAGACCATTAAAATATACAAATATCATGTATTTATATAGTTTCCTTAGATAAGACCTGGTTGAACATAAAGTATCCTCACAACATTTAGAGTTGAAATAATGCTTTCCCATTTCATTTTTTATGATTTTAGAAATTTCAACATATGACTACCGATAATAAGTAAAGATATCAACAATGTGTTAAAATATAGACAAGGTTTGAGTAATTTTAACATAAAATTATAAGGTATCCAAGAATATTTGGCAAACCAACATCTTCATATAATCTTTAAATATTTAGTAAAGAAAGACATCAACAATAAGTCTGAGGGATGTGCACCTCATAGAACTCAGTGAGGGATGTGCACCTCATAGAAGAAGCTCTATTCAAGTGTATCATTTCAAATTTTATAAGATCAAGAAGAGGTAGTTCTTGGCTCTGTTTCGATAGAAATGAATTTTGGTCACTAGTAAAACAGCTAATCCAAATGTCCAAGCTTCATTAAGTTTCACAGCATATTGGGGTATAGTATACATTTTATTCTTTTGGGGGGAGTATAGTACAGGAAGAGAGGCAAGAAACAAAGGAGTTACAAGCAACTTTAAATGAAATTTGATCACCAGTTAAACTCTGGACCCAAAAAAACAGGTTTCATTTAGGCTAAAGATGTCATTCATCATTATGCAAGAGGAAATCAACCATGATTATACAACAATAAATTAGAGAAACTTAACTATATTGGAGGTAAGTTCAGGAAGGGATGGGTTAACAAAGAAAGATACATAACATCTTGGCTATATACTCATGCATATAAAACATTTAAAATTGAATGCAATAGACCATTCGGGATGGAACAAGAACAAGTCGCACTTGAGTGTGTCTTTGAGCCAATTTGTCATGCAACAAGGAAACATTTTGTTGATCCTTCTATTACTTAGGCGAACTAGCAAGCGGTAGAAGCATCAAGGGCTCATAGGGAGCAGTAGCTTCAAAACCATGGAAGACCTCAAAAAGGGGAATAAGTTGTGGAGTTGCAAGCTACTTGATTATTGTGCTTTACAATGTGCAGATAATTATTCCACTATTTATGCATATGATAGAACATGTAAAGGGCCTATATGAGGGTGCAATTGACCACCTTTGTCTAGTTGTTCGTATGAGGAAGAAAGGTGGTTGAAAATTGGAGTTTGTAGCCCAACAAATGTCATGGTGTTTTCGAGAAATGGTTGAGGAACCTAGAGTCCCAATCATATATAATTGAGAGAGGGAGGTCAAAATGTGTCAAGAAGTTGGTAAAAAATATATGAGTAGCTTGTTGCACAGTGAGTTCTTTAATGTAGGGAATCAAAACAACCATTTTAAAAAATGGCACACAATGGCAAAGATGGCATCATGACATTGAGTGGTCAGAGGAAAGTCACTAAGAAAATCAAGAGGGATGGATTCCCATGGGCATATAGGAGTGAATAATCGTTGGAATAGTCCCATTTGTGTTTGGCAAGTTTTGAGGTACTACAAAGAGTGCAACTTCGAATAAAAGCATTGAATTGCTTCTTCATGCTAGGCCAAAAGAAATAACAATGCAAGTGATGCAAATTTTTAATGATGCCAAAGTGGCCCCATAAGAAGATGCATGGGCCTCCTTGATGAGAATAATTTTGTCATCATTAGTTGGCACACACAACTGTTGCAATTTATATAACCATCCATCTTTAATATGGAAATATAAAAATGGTGTTTGGTTTACCTTTGTTGGGTATCAGAGGGTGTGCAAGATGGAAACAAAATATAGATCCAAAGAGTATTGTTGCTTCTAGTTTGTTCCTAACTTGCGAGACTAACCTACGGTTTAAGAAATTGCGACTCAAGGGCATGTAAGGCGTCAAAAGCACCTGGGGATCGCCCATGTTGCACCAACCCTTGACATGGCTAGATTTGAAGTGTCTCCTCCTGACTACTTTGCAAGGTTCAAACTCGTACATCTATGCATAATGACGCTCATTGAAACCAACCATGTTAGCTAAATTTGAAAAGCTATTAACAATGTGTTGACACCTGAAAAAATCCTTGCGTCGACAATAGGGATTCTCCCCAATGAAAAGTCCCAATTAGATTCTTCATTGTTTGGAATAGGGAACCTGTTCGGTTTACAATCCGACTACCATTCAAGATGGTCTTGGAATAAGTTTATTGGATACGGCCCGATCCACCGTTTATGATTTTGATTGTTTTTTAAATGAAGTGCAAATTACTAACCCTACATGCGAATGCTTATGCTTAGCATCTATGCTTGTTTGATCGATAGGAAGAAGCCTCACATAGTGATGCGCAGGTTCTTACCTCTTGTCTTATCACCCCTTTCACTATCGACCATCCAAGGAAATGCCCTAATTAAATGCAATATCCTATTTAAGCTAAACTATTTGTGCAAGGAGTGAATTTAAGGAAGAGCAACGAAAGGAAATTGCATCATGCATTTACGAAAGATAATTGTTGAAAATAACACATTTAACAACCACAAAAGAAATTTAACACATTAGATAGCTCAAGTATTAACATTCATTGCATCCATTGCTCGTAGAAAACAAAGAAAGTTGTGTTTGCTAATACATATATCAAGATAATTCAAAAGCTATTAGAATAATCCAACATAATAAGAATAATCTTACTACATTACAATAGACAGAATGAAGAAATCAGTTCTACACATTTGTCCACACATTTCAACACAATCTTCCATGCATGCTTCCACCCCAAAAAATGCTTTTGTCATTAGTAGAAATAATTCTCCCATATAATTTCCAGTACAATCTTTCAATACCAAAAGCCCTTTATCCATCTAATTTCCTCTTTTTAGCTTTACAACTTGACCTCCTAGGTGACTTGTCAATTCACCTTCCTACAGTTATGACCTTTTTCCTTCAAAGAATTTTGTCCTATTCTAATTATAAAATAAGTGAGCAAAATACCAAAACACAATAAAAATATTACATCATGAGGGTGGGGTGTCCTCTTAAGCTTGTATATACTCATCCCAAAGACTACTCACATAAGATATAATATTTAAATGTTGAGGTTCCAATAACCTTAATGCCACCTCATGAAACGTTAAATCTTTAACCATTGCATTGAGCCCTTTAGTGGTTGAACTATGCCCATTAGCTAAGTATTGCATTTTCAAAGTAGCTTTCCCAATACGCTCGTGTATATCCTCTAGAGTGATGCTTTCTAGACTTCGGATAACAATTATATCTTCATCTTTGATGGTCCTTAGCTCAGTCAATCGCTTCTCTTTTGGTACAGGGATTTTGAATGTGTTAGGACACGGAAAATGGCATTTCTCAAAGGATCCGACAATGTTCTGGTGAATCCCTTCGCACTTGGAAATAGATGTTGCTACTTCATTTTGTAACTTTGTTTCAGCCTTTTGAAAGCTATCTAGAGTAAAATCCAACTTTAGTTCAGTTGTAGATGTTTTGGGAAAATGGGGAGGAATTTCTTTAGCTGTCTTTCTCCAACCATCAAGTTTCTTCATCTTGTTGTGAATTTCCCCAAGCTTTTTTCTAGTGGTAGTGGCTTCCTCAGATATATACTTGAGCCTAGTCACCATTCCCTGCACTTCAAATGTTTTTTCTGTGAGCAACTCTTGTGAGTGGAATAATTGCTCCTGAAGAGTGGAGGCACGGTCATAAAATGGAGTTAAGTCCTATTTATGTTCCTATGTAGTATTCAATTCAATCATCAATGACTCCTTTTCTCGGTCCAATTCTACTATCTGTGCTTGCAGAGCTCCTTTTTCAATAGTGAGAGATTTTGTTTGTTGGTCCCACTGGATTTCTTTTGCTTGCATCCCTTGTAATTGGGACTCTAAATATGCTTCCTCAAATTCCAATATCATCATTTGAACATTTAGCAAATCTCTTTCTACTTCTAAGTTTTGCACAGTGTGCATGGATTCTTCCTTCTGTAATTCGAGGGAATCCCACTAACGTCTCATTTCGATCCCTTCACTTCTAGCTTGAACTAGATTGTCCTTAAGTTTAACCAACTTGGCCTTACTGGTTTCTACATTCTCTATTAACGTGTGTATATTGTCCTCATTGGCGAAGGTTGTAGCAACACCAACGGATTTCGTGAACTTTGGATTCTTGCTGGTGCCTTCAACTGCTGGAACCTCCTGTATTGTGACGACATCAGGCTATGAGGCAATTTTAAGCCTCTTTTCCATCGTTTTCATGATAGTCTTCCTTTTGGGATCATAAATTATAGTTTTTAATTTAGCAACAACATGTTGCTCGAATGGTGTGAATGGAGTGAGTCTTAACTCAGCTAGAAGGAGATGCCCTACGGTGAGCGGAAATTCTGTGTTAGTATTTGTCGTATTATCAATATCCATATCCTGGCTTTCATCACCTCCTTGTAGATTTTAACTTTCCACAACTTTCTTGAATGATTCTTCTTCTTCTTTTTTCTTTTGTAATTCCTCTTGCTGGGCTGATTCCTGTTGTTGTCATAGTAACTCAGCTTTCTTTTCACCTCTTTCTTCACTTTTCTCTCTTCTTCTACCTTCTTTGCTAGTTCTTCTTCTTGTAGTCTTTTGTTAGTTTCTGCCAAGAGGGATTCTTCTATTGCTTACTTCCTAACAACCTCTTTTATGTCTCCTTGCGCTAAGGTATCTGATGGTATGCTAGATCCCATGACCTTACCACCCTTCCTTTTGCTAAGTCTTTTATCAAGTTCTGCAAGGTTTCAGACCCGCCTATATGCTTCTTCTTCTCTCAATAACTGATCAACATACTCATAATGAATTTTAACTAATGAGCAATGTAGGGCCACCTTTTGGTGACTATCATCCCTTACAAATATTTTTTCACCAAAATGATATGAATCTAAATCTTTCATCAGCTCCCAAGCATCCTTGACCTTATTAAACATGTATGCACCAACTAATAATGAGAGTGGGAGCCAAGAAGCCTTCTTATTCTTGTGCAGGAAATGATCGATGCCATTCAGAAATGTCTGTCTTACAACTTCCTTCAAAATAATGTAATCGGTAACATATTTTGGTAGCAAAAGTGGACCTTTCGATCCTCCGTAGATACGCAGGTAGGTACCTTCAGGGGTTAAATAGTAATCTCCTAATTGGGTGACCACTGTAAGAGCTTCCTCGGACATGCAATCTGGTTCCTTCTCATAAATTAGTTTGTACAAGGGAACCAATAATTCCTCACAAATTTGCTTATAATAGCTTGCATGTTTTTGGACCCATAAAACATGGTATTCTATATAAACAGGGGCCTCATTAAGATTCCACCTACATCTGAGGCCGAGAAAGGGATGCAGAATCATAATACAGTCTATCAAGTAAGAAGACATGTGAAATTCATCCTTCTTTACTTTGAGTCCTTGTTGTGCATCATCAGTAGCTTGGACCATATTCTCATAAATGATATCTGCCCAATTGAAAACGGTGCCATGCATTGTGATATGATAGAGAAAAGGTACCCAATTAAGCTTGTAATTAGATGAGGTGGGCCTCCCATGTAGTCTACATAGGAAAGTAGCAACGATTTTAAAGGGAGCCTTCAAAAACTTGGTCTCATATTCTCTGCTACTTCTTTTTGTCGTAACTGATTCCCTGATAATAGCATTTTCTTTGCGCACTTTGCATAGTCCAGTTTCAGGCTTTTGAGCCAATCGTCCGTCAAAAAGACTTTCTGGGTTGGAAGCTTGTAAGCTTGTCCAATATGTGCAAGTTGAAATGAGGCAAAACCTTTCCCCGTGGCACTTGTGATGATACGAGATTTGATGTCGATATGAGGGAGTATCCAACCGATCATCTCATCACATGGGAACAACTCAGTTCGGGTTGTAACTTTGTGGATCCCTGATTTCTTGATGCTCTTGTAGATTAGATCTTCCTCAATTGTGGCTTCCAGTACACTCTGGTCTCTGATTAGATGATAAATTTCACCCCATTTGAATTTAGGGGTTACGCTAGTGATATGTTGAGTGTCATCAAACTGGATCTCCACATACGTCTCTTGAACTCTTCATCATCAGATGTTGCCTCCAATACAGCTTTGGAGGGACGTTTTGGACCTCTTTTAAACATCTCCAGATCCTGTAAAATAGAAGAGTCATTATCATCTTGCATAAAATCCATTAATACTGTGAACAAGATGCAAACAAGTAATAGCTTCAAAAAAATTTCAATGAACAAACGCTTCTATGGGAATAAATTCATAATTTCTAATCAAATCAAAGAACTCCCTCTTCCCTCCAAAAGGAGTTGCATCTGTGAATCAATTAGCCCAGCAAACCAAAACGCTATGGTTAGAGACGCATGAATAACATAAGGGAAAGTCTGTGTATTTTTAGGTTTAGGGTTTAACATGAATTGAGGAAAATTCCAAGAAAAACATTTCTTTGACAACAGGGGTGCGGCTTGAGCCTTGGCAAAATAGCAGACATAGGTGATTGAAAAACCTTGATCCTCAAAAGGCGCATTGAGCTAGCCAACGAAATGGATTTTTAAGTAACGGTTAACCCTAGAACCAACAATACCAATCACACGTTCATCTTTTACCATCCCAATCTCCAAATGCCAAGTGGAAAGAGAAACTATAATCAGGACAAACAAGTATTCCTACCTGGACAATAAATGATAAGTGTACTAGATCGATCGTTACTGAGTGCATTCGTACCAAGCGAAAATTCTCCTCCAAGTGGCGCGAGAGCAAACGGGGTTGGGAGAAAAACGGTAATAAGGGCTAATGGAATCTATTGCTTTTTAAATGGGATATTTTTGAAACCCTGAATGCTTGATGGGAATCCCAAAAAGAAACTTTAGCAAGAACACTAAAGTGCTCTGACACGCTTATGCATTGAATTATGTTCTCATGCGATGCACGTTTCGGTGAAAAATCGTCATCGACTGCAATGGTATTGGCAAGCAGAGTACAAGTTTTTTGCAATGACAAGTTTCGGTGGTAAAAATAAAAATGACTCGATAATTTCAACATGTAATCATGTGTTTCGTCGATACAGGTTCGACGGAAAAAGGATGAGTTCAGTGAAACAATTCAGTGTTAAAAGGAAAAGTTCGGCGAAACGTCATGAGAGCTTCGGAAAAACAGGGCAAACTTTGATGCAAAGAAGATACATTCTTTGGCGAGATTTCAGAATTTCACCATAGTTTCGACGACAAATCATAAATTGTGCCAACGTTTCGGCGGTAATAGTGAAACTTTGTCGAAACATCAGTGAAAAATTCAAAAGCTAGTCGATGTTTCGGCGAGGAAAGTTAAGTTTATGTGAAGTGTCGGCGAGGATGGTGAAACTTTAGTGACGTATTGGCATGTTTGGGCATTCTCATCGACGTTTCGGTGAGTTTGAGGAGACTCTGGCGATGTTTCAACAAGTTTGGGAAAACTCCCCGAAATGTTAAACTTGAGAAAGAAGGCCGAAAAGTTGAAATTTTGGTTAAGTAATTTCTCCCCTATGAATTATCCAACTTCAAGCAATACTTGACTTAATTTGAGAGGGATCCAAGCTTTAAAACAACCAAAAATTAGATTCAAGGTGGGGGGGGCTAGTCTTTCCAAGAAAAGATACTAGGGAGGGTGGTTGTAGTTGCAACACAATGTTGAATGTATTTCTAAATAAATAACATTTTTGTAATACTAAATGATTAAACCATTATTTTTAATTTTAACACACAAAGTCCACTTAACCTTTTATATTTTTTTATCTCCAATACATAGGATTGTTTCGCACACTAATATGTGACTTATATTGAAAAGGAATAAGGTCCACTTAACCTTTTATAATTTTTTGTCACCAAAACATAGGATTGTTTTCCACGCTAATCTATGACTTATATTGAAAAGAAAATCATTGGTATTACATTCAATCTCTACATGCATTCCATAGAAGTAAAATATTAAAATTTTATTGACAAACGAGTTTAATAAAAAACATTTGCACATAACTTTTTTTCTTACTGAAATCAAGAAGGTAGTATATTATGGTGAACTGTCCATCTTGTAACTATGTCTTACAGATTTGTATATGAAACATGGTGAATTTTCAAAATTATCAATGTGCAATCTAATTACACATCAAACAATAATTTTAAAACTAATAACCATTCCTACTACATTTTTTTTAATTACACTATGCATTTTAGCATTTCTTGTTTTGAATTCTTCTAATAAAAAAATAAATTCCATGTATTAATAATAAAAACCTTGTTATAAGCTTGGTGGGTTAGCTCGAGTGGTTGAGTGTCGTGAAAATCATGCAAAAGGTCTTGCGGTCAAATCCCTTGGTGGTTATGCATATAGAGGGCCTCATTCGATGCCTCCACTGGGTTAGGTTGCCAAAATTGCAACCGAACAATTTACCTTGGGTACCAACCTTGAAATGAGGGGAAGTGCCTAAGGGTTTCTCGTGATGTATTCCATTGAAAAAAAACTTGTTTTCTTACAAATTAAAGCTACCTCCAAATTCTTCCCACTTTTTTTTTTTTTAACAAGAACGGTTGATGATCATTTGTATTAAAAAAAGATGGAAAGATACAGAGATATGCAGATGGACTACTCCCAAAAGAAGAGATTGTCCATGGCATCATGATATTCTGTTACATTTCTGAAATTGTCTCTAAGGAGCCCAAAAATGAGGTGACTGGAGCTTCTAACAAACTGTCCAAGTAGGGAAATACAAAGACATAGCATCACATAAGGAACCTTTTGCTGAACATAGCTCAGATATGATAGATCATTTGTCTTGAATTAAGAAACAAAGTTCAAAACTGATCCTAAGTTTGAACATCTAGTAAAAAGTAGATTGACAAAATTGTATGAAAAGAGAAAACTAGCAGCCGGAGAAAACATAGAACAGAGTGTTGAAAACTAGAAGTTATGAAGAGTTAGTGTCGCCGCTAAACTCAGGGTCATGGAATGCTTTCCTGGGAGTGATCCTACTGAATGCCCACGCTGTTGGGTGTGTCCCAAGTAGGCACAATTTTGGGAGCTGCACATTTTTGAGCTGTGGAGTAAGAAGGCACAGTTTTATGAGGCGCGCAGCTCAGAGTGCATACACAGTTTTGGCGCAGCAGTGCTGGTGCGCAGGTCCTGCGCAACAGCTATTTTTGGTAAAAGAGTATAGAGGAAGGTCGAGCTGAGTAAGTGACCTATTTTGGGTAAGAAGTAGAATGAAGAAAGAGGAAAGCAACCTGTAAAAGGGAGTGGCGGCAAGCAGTTAAGGAGTTAGGCCACTAACTCAATGATGACAGGCAGGCTAAAGGGACGGAAAGTGACAGGCCACGATGCAGTGCAACCGTTTTGTGATGACTGCGGTTGTCAGAAGGCCGTTAGAGCCGTGAGTGGCCCAATCAGGCGGTCGAAGCAAGTGGAGTAACCTGGCGACGACGACAGGCAGGGTGGCGGGTATCCGCACCAGTTTTGGGAACCTTAGGGTTTTTGCCGATGTATTGTAAAGACATGACCTATGGGCATGATCTACAAATAAGGCACATTTTGTAAGAGAAAGGGTTGTTGATTGGGTTTAATTCTCATTGTATAATCTGGAGAAAAACCTGTTTTGTTTTTACCATTGTAAAGGCTCTGCAAGTTATGTGTGCAGAGGCCTATTGAGAGAGAAGAGAGTCTGCAGCTGTGTGTGTAGACTGGAACTGTTGTACCCTTCCCAAAGACTAATACAACAACAGTTCTTGTGTACGTAGCTCCCATCCTAGGGGTGAACACGTTAAATCTTGTGTTGTGTGATAGTTTATATGGTTGCATTTGTTATTTGCTTACAATGAATGCTTAAGATCTTGCTATCAATTATGTGTTTACTTTCATATGTATTCACCAGAAGGAATGAGATGGGAATAATATGTTAAGTTTCACATGTATGGATGAATGTTAGATACATAGGCATTTCTAAGTCAGTGAATGTATGAATCAGTTGGACAATCACTTAATAGAGAAGGTCTATACAGCGCGCAGCATCGGAAGTGCGCATTATATTATGTTTTCCATATTGCATGAATCATAAGATAAATAATAAAAGGTAACAGTGGATGCATAATATTTAGTAAAGTGCAATTAATTGAAGGAGTTAAGTGTCGAGGAGGAAGCGCGGCCATCAGTGGCGCTGTCCTACTATTGAATAAGACCCAAATCGTGCAACATCTTAGCTCGTATAAGTGTCAGTCCACAGCGCAGGCTCCACGGTGCACTGCCTATTAGATTTGTTTAAACAACTCATCACGTAGCTGTGGAAACCTGATTCCGTAGCTCCCCCATACCTTCGCCTTGGGTGAGACCTCAGTCTGCTTGCAGATTGTTGTCAAAAAGGCCGGTGAAAAGGGGTTTTGTTGGTTCCTCGAACCGCTAAGAACCTGGGTCTACATTGGAAACCTCTAGAACAGTTATTTAAGCCAACAAATGGTTCCGTTGCCGCGCTAAGAATCCGTGATGAGTTGAAGGCATGATGTGCGACGAAGAAGAAGCTTCGTTGGGTATTGATTTTTGGCATCCAGACAAGAAAGAAATCTGGGCTTGGTGTGACAAAATAGAAAGAGATTTCGCAAGGAAAATAGGCACCCACATCTCTCTGACGTTCAGTGGTTGAACAAATACCCGTGGAAAGATATTCACGAAGTATTTTGGGCATCTTTTGGAAACGAGCTACACGAGTGGTTGTCAAGGGTCGCAGAGTTTACTACGAGCTACACGAGTGGTTGTCAAGGGTCGCAAAGTTTACTACGAGCTACACGAGTGGTTGTCAAGGCTCGCAGAGTTTATTCAGATTGCCGATGACTATTATAAAGATATCATAGACTTCTTGACTACTGGGTCGACACTCATAGAGTTTACTACGCAGCAAAAGAAGCAGCTGGTAGTACTGCGCAGGTGTGTTATTCACTATAATCGTAGGTCAGTTATACAAATTGGGGCCGGATGAAGTACTGTGCAGGTGTGTTTTAGAACACGAGAAGCCATTCGTACTAGCTGATGCACATTCAGGAGCAGCCGGAGGTCACTATGCAGGACGAGCCACTGAGCAAAAGATATTGCGAGCAGGGCTATGGTGGCCTACTATTCACAAAGATGCAAAGGAACATTGCCAGAGCTGCGATGTCTGTCAGAGGACAGGAAGACCTTCACGCAGGGATGAAATGCCATTGAATCCGCAGTTGACTCTTTAGGCCTTTAAGAAATAGGCCATTGACTTTGTGGGGCCGATCAACCCACCGGGAAAAAGGACTAGTGCAAGATACATCATCACTGCCACCGATTATCTCACCACATGGATAGAAGCAAAGTTAGTAAAGGACTGTAGCGCAGGTACTGCCGCGCAGTTCATATTCGAAGACATCCTTACAAGGTTTGGATGCCCGAAGATCTTGATGAGTGATCAGGGAACTCACTTTCTGAATAGAACGATTGAAGCACTAACTGAAGAGTTCCATATTCACCACCAGAGAAGTACACCATACCATCCGCAAGCAAATGGAATTGTGGAGACTTTCAACAAAGTGTTGGAGCATGCGCTCACTAAGATATGCAATGTAAATTGGGATGACTGGGACCTGCGCATTCCAGTTGTGTTATGGGCATACAAGACCACGTGCAAGAAATTGATGGGCCACACACCTTTTAGGTTGGCCTATGGACAGGAAGCAATAATGCCTATGGAATACATTGTTCCCAGCTTGAGGATAGCTGCGTTTACAGGCATGGAAGATCAAGAAGCACTAGAAGAAAGACTTCTACACTTGGTTGGGTTAGAGGAAGATCGCTTCAACGCAGGCTTTCACCAGCAAGTGCAGAAAGATAGAGAAAAAGCATGGCATGATCGCCATATCAAGAACAAGTCTTTTCAGGTAGGTGATCTAGTCCTCCTGTATGATAGCAAATTTATGAAGTTTCCTGGAAAGTTTAATATGCATTGGCTTGGTCCATATATTGTTGTACATGTTACTAATGGTGGCGCAGCTCGGTTAAACACGTTAGTAGGAGACAATTTACCTGGATTAGTCAATGGAAGTAGGCTAAAACCCTATCGGGATAGCCCTACCGCGTAGGACCCTCTGTTAAAAAAAAAAAAAAGAGAAAGAAAAGAAGAACTATGTAGCCCAAAGGAAGCAGAGAACGTACAAATCTCATAGCCAAGAACCATGTCGTACGAAGCTGAAAAGGTAGCTGCACCGGTTGAATGGAAGGACAACTATGGAATATGAGTAGCTGCGACGGAAGATACGAAGCCGTAATGCAGTTGAAGACATGAGGGAAATGGATGCTAGCAAAGCAAATTGTCTGAACCACTAGCGCACCATAACAAGAAGGGGTAACTATGACAACTGTCGACCGGTTAGCGAGCCGTTATTCAAAAAAATGGTGGCACCGACACAATCCCGCAGTAAAGGAATATCCTATCTGCTCGGGCATAATAAAGGCTGAAATGATCGTGATCATAATGGGATCTAGGCAACGGACTTGGCATTTAATCGTCCGGTAGGCTGTCATATGACTGCCAGTACCGTTACACCTCAGCATTTAAGGAAAGTTAATCCGACTTCACATATTTAACGACGGAAAAGATTGGGATGCCAGCGAGATCTCATCCAACACACATAGCACTTAATGCCTTGCCTAGCCATTCCCGGTACATTCAATGTCACATAAGGTGCATATCCATCCGAGATTGGGTAAGCATATATAGCATTAAAGCCCTCAGTTAACCATTAACGACAACACCGTCGGGTAAAGGCTCTATAAATACTGACCAACTCTTCCTTATGCATTTTACCATGAGTTTGAAATTTTACTGACTGTGAAGGTTGTAAGAAGTTAGCAACCAGAAGCATGAGTATTCGCTGAGTTTATGTCCGAAGAGCAGACATTAGAAGAGATCCTTGGCACTTTCAACCGTTCTGGTATAAGTAGAGTGATGAAGACACCACCAAAGCATATGACACTAGAACGGGGTGGCCCGTCCAAGAGCCCAAAGTTGAACTAGCCGCAACATCAAAAGAAGGACAAGCACCTAGCCACCGCACAGGAAAAATCAAAGACACCAGGCGCTTCTAAGCCAGCGGCTCCACAAGGGAGCCCGCCACCACCTATGTGGCTCATTCTTGAGTATATCAGTCCGAGGAAGAGCAATGCCCCAGAAAGGTAGTTGGAGAAAAATGCACAATACGACATCCCATTGCCGCTGATGTCGAAGCATCTCCTGACTAAGGAAGATTTGCTCAGAAGAATTCCTACCTGCAAATTCCTTGATTACAATCTAATGGATGCTGCGAAATTCCCACACCTGCAGCTGGACAAGTACATGTGTAGCAAAGATGGCGTGAACACAAATCACACAGAGGTTGTTCCAATGGACTGGGCGTTGCGATTGTCCCGGGCTGGTCTGCTCAACCTACTGAGGATCCCACATTTTGAACGCAACAAAGAATGCAAGGCTGTGGTGCGTATGCTGCTATCCTGCACGCACCAAGGATACATTTGCATGGACTTTAAGGTCAACATTACCGTCGACTTGATAGTAAGAATGAATGGTATGAGCAAGAGGGTCGATGACCCTGCTAAAGAATTTGTCGGCAAGAAGGATGATCAGGAATTGCCTGCGACAATAAAGGATGAATTCAACTTGACACGAGGGCACAGGTGGTATGAAACTGACCCCATCACAATTGAACCTATGCGGTTCATAATTCAACTTATGGCGGGAAGGATGCTGAGGAAAGCAAGGCCAAAGGAAGTGTCTGCATCAGTAGTGGCCCTAGCAGCCAAAGCCATGGATGGACATGAGTATAATTGGGCAAACTTTCTACTCAATGAGTTTTTCTTGGATGTACAAGATACCCAGGACAAAGGGTTACCTTTCCACTTTAGCTAGTTGCTAATACTGATTGCTTTCGTAGGTTGGAAAGAACCTGTGCATCAGAATGGCCTACCGGTAGCAGCAAATGACTGCCACGTGGTCCGCTTCGCGAACATGTGGGCATCCACAAACACAGAGAAGCAGCGACTCAACGATATGCAATTCTTGACGTATTTTGAGCAATTATGCCAGTTATTCAGAAGACCCCACGCATTACACAAGAGGTGACTACCGCATATAAGCCCAAGATGATTTTCAAGGCTGGCTTACATTGTATCTGCATACAGCCACGCTTCTCAGCAGAGACATGGTTCGATGGCCAATACCAGCTCGCCGCATCGATGATCGAGCTACTCATTGAAGACTGGCCCGAGAGTTGGAAGGAAGATGCCTCGGAAACTGTTATCACTACATCTTCGAAGGAGGAAGATGAGTTCCAAACAGACAAAAATCCTGAGGTCCAAAGCACGCCAATCCAAACACCTGTCGCGCTGGTCGGCGAGAAAAGAAATGAACCAGCTACACAGACACCGTAGAAGCAACAGAAGAAGAATACCAAAGCGACAAAACCACCGCTTGACAGAATACTGCATGATGACGACTATGAACATATATCATCGCAAGTGTCAACGCACCTAGAAGACAAGGAAGAACCGACACAAGCAGAGGTCAGAGAAAGCATCAATAAACTGACCAGTCTGGTCTTACGAATGGAGCAAGTCCATCGCGACTTGATGAAGGAGCCATACCATTATGGCCACTTGGGGGAGTCAAGTGAGCCAATGCACAGGTCACGTGCCTTCACAACACGGACGCGCATAGTCAAGATTGCACCAATGTCCATTTTGTTCCCGACAGATGAGATGACAGAAACTGCGAGGTTGCTCGCACAGTTGGAACTCAATATAGCTATGCTACTAGCAAAATGGTTGCACGAGTTGCACATTCAAATATCCCATGAAATGCACAAGCGAGACATCGTCTTGCACAATCAGCGCCGTCAATTTGAAGAGAGTTACAAGAAATTACAGGGAGAATGTGAGCAGAAGGAAAGGGAGCTTCAGCGCGCGCAAGAAAAGCAGCGCAGGATAAAAGGAGCAGTGTCAGCGGTATACATGAGGCTACCCGAAATTGAAGAAGAATCAGAAGTTGAGGCGGCTATCCAACAGATCGGTGTGGCTGTGTATAACTTGCAGGAAAAAATGAAGGGATCAGAAATTTCCCACGCAGAGAATATTACAGAGATGGAAGCTGTCCATCAGGCAGAGATGGCCAAACTGGCAGCTAGACGGCCAGTTGACATAGCACAGCAAGCGGAAGAAGCAAGAGCAGAGGCACTGAGGGCCTCTACACAGGGCATCTGCGCAATAGTGGCACGATGCCAAAACCTACTAGATGATGTTTCGAACATCTTGAGCATATTGCAGGACGAGCCAGAGTTGCAAAAGATCCACAATGAAATACAACAGAAGCAACAAGAAGTGGATTCCACATATGCTTCTATGAAGGACTTTCCAGTCTGATAGGAGAGGCACGCCTTTGAGTAAACCAAAGTACTTAGAAAGGAGCTCGAGGATTTAAGAGCAAAGGAAGCCAAAACCTCTTCGAGGTTACAACCGTTACTAGAAGAAGCACTCACCCTAACAGATGAAATTGAGGTAAAGTTGCAAGAACTTCAGGCAACAGAGGCTCAAGTCAAGGAGCAAATTCTGGAACCTACCTCAGATGAGATGCTAAACATAGTAAGAGGCCATGAGCAAGAAATAAAGGAAGTAGTTGCAAAGCTAAGTGCAACTGTCCAAGACTTTACTATGCGATCAGGTATTTCAAAGGATGCACAGATGGAGCAGTTGGATTGAAGTGGCTCAGGACAAGCCACACGTCAGTGTTAGGGGCTTGTTGGGTGTGGCCTAAGTAGGCACAATTTTGATAAAGACACAATTTTGGGAGCTGCGCAGTTTTGAGCTACGGAGTAAGAAGGCACATTTTGTGAAGCGCGTAGCTCTGAGTGCATACATAGTTTTGGCGCAGCAGTGCTGGTACGCAGGTCCTGCGCAACAACTATTTTTGGTAAAAGAGTATAGAGGAAGTTCGAGTTGAGTAAGCGACCTATTTTGGGTAAGAAGCATAATGGAGAAAGAGGAAAGCGACCTGTAAAAGGGAGTGGCGACAAGCAGTTAAGGAGCTAGGCCACTAACTCGATGATGACAGGCATGCTAAAGGGATGGAAAGTGACAGGCCACGATGCAGTGCAACCATTTTGTGATGACTGCGGCTCAGAAGGTCGTTAGATCCGTGAAAGGCCCAGTCAGGCGGCCGAAGCAAGTGGAGTAACCTGGCAACGACGACAGGCAAGGTGGTGGGTATCCGCACCAGTTTTGGGAACCTTAGGGTTTTTGCCGATGTATTGTAAAGACATGACCTACGGACATGATCTATAAATAAGGCACATTTTGTAAGGGAAAGGGTTGTTGATTGGGTTTAATTCTCATTGTATAATTTGGAGTAAAACCTATTTTATTTTTTCCATTGTAAAGGCTCTGCAAGCTGTGTGTGCAGAGGCCTATTGAGAGAAAAGAGAGTCTACAGCTGAGTGCGCAGACTGGAATTGTTGTACCCTTCCCAAAGATTGATACAACAACAGTTCCTGTGGACGTAGCTCCCATCCTGGGGGTGAACCATGTTTAACCTTGTGTTGTGTGATTGTTTATATGGTTGCATTTGTTATTTGCTTACAATGAATGCTTAAGATCTTGCTATCAGTTATGTGTTACTTTTATATGTATTCGCCAGAAGGAATGAGATGGGAATAGTATGTTAAGTTTCACATGTATGGATGAATGCTAGATACATAGGCATTTCTAAGTCTGTGAATGTATGAATCGGTTGGACAATCACTTAATAAAGAAGGTCTATACAGCGCGCAGCACCGGAAGTGCGCAGTATATTATGTTTGCCATATTGCATGAATCATAAGATAAATAATACAAGGTAACAGTGGATGCATAATATTTAGTAAAGTGCAGTTAATTGAAGGATTTAAGTGTCGAGGAGGAAGCACAACTATCAGTGGCGTTGTCCTACTATTGAATAAGACCCAAATCGCACAACCCTTGGATGCATGAGTGGTGCAACATCTTAGCTCGTAGAAGTGTCAATTCGCAGCGCAGGCTTCACGGTGCACTACCTATTAGATATGTTTAAACAACTCATCACGTAGCTATGGAAACCTAATTCTGCAGCTCCCCCATACCTTTGACTCAGGTGAGACCTCAGTCTGCTTGCAGATTGTTGTTGAAAGGGCCGGTGAAAAGGGGTTTTGTTGGTTCCTCGAACCGCTAAGAACCTGGGTCTACATTGGAAACCTCTAGAACAGTTATTTAAGCCAACACACGCCCGAATCGTTACTGTCGTGGAGGCCTGGGATGCAGTGGCCTATGTCCTCACGGAGACGGTCGATTTTTTCTTCAACATATGCTATATTTTGATTGTTATCTTCTGCCTTGGAGTCCAAATTAGAAACGCTTGTAGCCACATAATCCATGGTGTCATAGAGGTTGGAAGCCCTCCCGTTCATTAAGTTGTTGTTGTTCCTTATTTCTGAAATTGTTGCTTAAACTAGAGTATAAATCCTTGCTATGGCCCTTTTCATCTTAGAGTTTTTAGCTTTGATGTGTCGAACTTGATTTTCCAGATTTTCCATCGGGATGGAGGAGCTAGCGGCAAAAACAGAGTTGAGGCAAGATGCCTTGCAGGAGTCTTCAAGAGACAAAAGACTTAGCTCATCAGAAAGGTCACAGGATGGAGTGCCAAAGAAGACCTGCAAACGAGAGAGAGGTTTGTTACATAGGAAGCACTGGTTCGGGAAATGGAGGTCGAGAGCAGAGCTAAAATATCCAACACCCAAGGTGGATGCTAGAGAGGGGACAAGGAGCGAGTCATCCATAACAGGGAGTCCGAGCAGAGGAGGGATTGAATGCAGGATAGAATGAGAGGTGGAATGGAAATATAGGCGCCCACCTGCTGGAGTTAATGCGCGAGTGCCAAGGTGTTGCCGAAATCGAGGGAGGCCAATTGTTCGTCTCATGGCAATGGGATCATGAGAAGGAGTGTTCTAGAAGCTAGCTAGAATGGCGCCACGAGAAGAGGAGAGAAGCGTTGGATGGGTAGGGGCGTGGGAGAAAGAGGAGGTCTAGGAAATGACCAAGAAGGGTCAAGGAACCCAACACCTAAGAGGTTCAGAGTTGTTGGAGACAATAAAACCATAATCTAGATGGACACCCTTGTTCGCCATTTGTTCCGCAGAGTCATTGTTGTCTCAAAGAATATGGAAGAATTTGATCGCATTGAAATCACTGATAATGTACTTGAGAATTTGGTGTAGCTTTAGAGTAGGTGATTTAGATCCCATAATAGGTTTTTGGGATTCTCTAATGACCATAAGGGAGTCCTCGAAGACGACCAAATATTTTATTCCCATAGAGCTCGCTATTTCCAATCCTTTGATAAGGGCGAGGCACTCAACGAAATTGTTCGTGTTCCTCCCTAGTCCCCATGCATAGTATTTCTGTCCAATTCCACCAGGGTCAAATATGACCCCTCCCGCACCTGCCAGCCCAGGAATTCTTCCCACTTCTTAGTACCAATGAAAACCTTTGTACTTTACTTGGATGAAATGATTAAACATGTACAAGTAATTAATCCCACCACCAAATAAATTAGATATTGATGAAAAATTCAATTCTCATTATAGTAGAAAGTATAAATTAGGTAATGATGAATATACTATGAATGGTCGATGAAAAATTCAAATCTTGTACATGAAAACCTACACTTCGTACTGTAGTGTTTGAATTTGTAAGACATTCAGAAACTTAAATTATGATTCACCATAAATTACCCAAAAGGTTAAAATGATATGTTTTCAATGGTCAAAGAGATCACAACTCACCATTAATTATAAATACAACAATCCTTCAAAGTATTTTCATATCCATGATCAATACGTGTCAACTAATTACTAGTAATAACATAATGTTTTTAAAACTATGATACTACAAGAATAATAATTTGCAAGGATATTTGTTAGTTAGTTAATTATATGCAGTAATAATATCTTGCAAGGGGAGGCAGGATCAGGGGGGATCCTATGGGATCCTGGTGGAACTTTAGCAGCAACTTTTGAATGGGGGATAGGAAAAGCCACTAATAACCAAGATGAGCGATATGCTCTTTATCAAGGCCTCAAAATCGCTTCTTCTCTGAGCATCCTATCTCTAGTTGTCATAGGTGATTATCTCTTAATTATCTCTCAATCCATGTGAAGGAAAGATTTAGAAGATAAGATAGCAGGAATATTACAGCACTGTATCAACAGTCTCCTCAATCAATTTTCTAATGTTCAACTCTATCATGTTCGACGAAGTAACAACATCATAGTTGATATAGATGCAAATAATTTTTTTCAATTGGCCCAAGGGGATATGTTTGTTAATGACCTACACAACACTTGTTGGATTCCCTAGCCTTGTTACAACATATACGAGTCCCTGGTCGTGGAGTCATATGGGAATTGCATTTATAGATTTGGTGTTTCCAAAGTGCAACGTTAATACCTCCATAATGATCTGTTGTTGCCATTCCCTAATTGCACCTAAAAAATTGATGGTTATGTGGGTGAAGAGGCCTACAAGTACCTTGTACATGTCAGGGTCTCAAATTATGTATCACCCTCTCCCTCTTTCAAGCTTCATTCACATTTTTCAACAAAGAGGAAAGCAAGAAGCCTAGTCGGTATTGTTTACAGGTGATGGCATTCTGGGTTTTCGTGTTTGATAAATCCTTCCCCTATGCCCTAGGGGATTGGATTTGGATTGTGCTGATGTTTGAGTATGTGGATTCCATATTGTAGGAGGCAATTCACAAGCCTAGTTCAGTTTCCCCTCTTTCATTAATTTGGTAGGCTTGGTACACAAGAATTTCAATTGGGTTTCACTCAACAAGGATGAAGTCTATTGCATAATTGGAGACAAGGATTCAAGAATTGTCAATGGAAATATATAGGCATTAGGGTTGATTTGAGGGACATTCGCAATCAACTATGTCATTTGAATTCTCATATGGAGGGATTTATTTCAAGGCAATGTGACATGTCACAGACCATATCCCATGCTTTGATAATTGGTTGGATGACTCTGAGAAAGCTATGCATCAAATTTCATCTCAATTCTCTTGTCTGGATATCCGTTTGGACGACGTTGAAGGTAATATTTCTATCAATTCAGCTGACATTGATACTATTAAGGTTATTCTCGAACACCATGTGAACTCCTTATCGATAAAACTCCCGAACCACATATTATTTTGCCGGTAGGGACTCTTAGGGCTTTGTCTGTGATCCCCCCCCCTCCTGTTGTGGTTATTTCAAGTTCGTAGGATCGGGATGGTGAATTTGTGGAAGAAAATGAATTTGAAAACGTTGAATATCAGGTCATGTACAACGACCATAGATTTAGTTAGTTAGTTTGTTTATGCATAATTTTTGTCCATTACTACCTGGGAAGTTGATTAAGGTCTACAGTATTATATATTCTAGCAGTTATATGGCCATCTCCTCGGCGTTAAGGAAGATTGTTTATGGTATATTGTATCTTTCATAAATATTTTTGGTGTTCAGCTTTGGATTGATGCTTGGCATCCCCTTTTGTAAATTTCGTTGTTGATTTTTTCAGCTCTTTATAAATACAAATTACCCGCTTTTGTTATAAAAAAGGTAACAATATATTGCATAATTATGGATATCAAAAGCATTATATCTCACTTTAGCCTCATATAAATTAAAAATACCTTTTAATAAATAAATTATGGGATAACTTCAAAATATCGCTAGCACGGTTGGTTTCGACATGCCTCATTTTGCATAACAACTCGAGTTCAAACCCTGCAAAGTAGTTGAGAGGAGACACTTAAAATCCAACCATGATAAGGGTTGGTGTGGCCAAGGATAGGTGTGATCCCCAGGTTCTTTTGAAAACTTAGATGCCCCTAGGTCACGGTTTCTTATACCACAGGATAGTCCCGGAAGTCATGGACAAACTAGCAAAAAAAATTGGGATAACTATATAATAAACTTACATGGAAAACATTTTCAGATGGTTCATGGATCCTCAATATCCATACTAATATAATGAATCTTATCCTTCAAGCTATGTTAATGAAGTCCACATCTCTTGAACATATTTAAAGCTCCCTTAAGATAACATATAAGTGAGTCCATTATGCCACATATCCTTGAACACACAAAGCATGGTGCACATATAATAAGTTTATTAAACATTCTAAGTTTTGCACTTTTTCAATGGAATCTAACGATGTTTTTTGGGTGAAATCATAATTTTTCATTATTCAAATTGCAATTTTGATTGCAGAAATGGATTCAACGTCATTGAATACCCTTGGCACCCAAACTATACAATTCTAACAACATATATCTATAATTTCAACAATTTTAGTAGATTTTTGATAAGAACATTTGCCAGAAAGATTATCCAAAACGTAGAACATTTAGCCTACTTTGTTCGAATCACTATTCACATGGATACCTATTGTTTGCAAAATGTAATTATGAGATTTACAAGGGAAGAGGAACACTGAAAATGAATATAGCATATGGAATAGAATTCGAGGCCATCATTCTTCCTTCAATATTCAATATTAATTCATCCCTACGATGTTAGACACATGGTTTTCTTTGAAGACCATAAATTCGTAATCCCACATATTCTCATTCATTCTGCTCCACCCTTTCCATCTTCTAACACCAATCGACTATTGATTGATACACCCATATTTCCTATATATTTGAGTTTCCCATATCCAACATTCATCTTCTTATTTCTTAATTTTCATAAATTATACTTATTCAATCTCAAGCATTTATTCGAGAATATGACGAGTCTAGATTAACAAGGAGCTAATGAGAATATGACGAGCCTAGATCAACAAGAAGCTAACTAATACTACCTATATTTACATTTTGTGGTCAAGAGCATAGAAAAGCAAAAGACTTGGCTAGAGATTGGAAATTAAGGGAATCTGCTCTACTATTTTGATAACGTAGGATTAATGTTCCAAAAAACCATCATCAATGCAAATTTCCACGGTATTATCTGACCAACAACTCAAGTTGCATGATGTTATGATCTGTGTCATAATTATGCAAACTAGTAGTACTCTAGAAGAAATAAATTCAAAAAATTCACTATAGTTTCTTATGCCCTGTAACTCTTGGATCCACAAACTCAAGTATCGAAATATTCTGCTTAAAAGATCCAGTTAAGGCATACATGCGAGTCATGACTTGAAAAACATTGGTGTACCTCCCATCCAATATATATACTTGAGATGCATTCCCACATAAATTTGTCATTAAAAATGAAGATCGCATATCTAGCCTCAAATTTAGAACCAAATTTTGCATTGGGTTTGGAACTGGGCTTAGAACATGCCTTAACATCAAGTTTAACATTGGATTTAGCATTAATTGTCTATGAAGAAAAAATTATGAAAACAAAAAATGAAAGCGATAAAAATGAAAAGAGAAATGATAACTTCTAACGGAATGCTAGGATTTGAAACCAAATCACTTGCCAAAAGGTATTAGCTCTACTTGAGCTACATTAAGGAAAAAATATGCTATTAAAAGTGTAGATCCACACATAAACTAGACTAATTTAGTTCAAATTAGTCTATGGAAATGTAAAAGTAAAATGGTAAAAAATGAAAACATATTGAAAAATGGTATGGGAGTGTCAGGATTTGAATCTAGAACACTTGAAAAAGACAATAAATCTATGTGAGATGCATTCCCACATAATTTTTTCATTAAAAATTAAGACTTGAATTGAAATTGGCACAACCTAAACAAGTGATATTCAAATTTCAAAACAAGATCTGATGACCTATTTATTAAGAATAGAATAAAAACACACCCTCCATTGACAAAGAAGCACATTCGGATGGATTGATGCACCTTTCAACCTTTTATAGATCACTAAATGGATAGGTGGTTCATGGTGTTTGAAAAAAATCCCTACAATAATAGGGATGTTAGAGTGTATTTAGATAGGAAATTATGGGTTGCTTTGGATAATTCCAAAGGGGTGGGTTGTGGGTCCACCCAAGACTTAGAAAATTTCAAGTGCTACCACTTGAGATGGAATCACCCTACTATGCACAATGCCCATTTTATCAAATATAGACTTATTCCAGTCCAAGCCACTTTGAAAATAGGTCAAAAAAACCCTTTCTAAAGTCCAAATACAACCTTTCTAAATTCCAAAAACAATGTTTCTAAAGTGCAAAATGGAATTCAAAAAGTGTTAATATCAGGTTTCAAAACTGCACTTTTGAGTTTTAAATTGGCACTTTTTGAACTGCATTTGCAATTTTTGCTCCCAATATTGACACTTTCATAACCAATTTTCGCACTTTTTGCACCCAATATTGGCATGTTCGGAATCTGGTTTTGTACTTTCCAAAACCGAGACTTGCATTTTTAGAATCTAATTTTGTAAATTTTAGAAACCCCAATCTGCAAATTTTCAATTCCATTTAAAGCAAAATACTATTCAAAAGTTTAAAAGTTGGTAACCCATCACTAAAAATACCCTTCAAAAAATAAAACACAGTTAGATAACAATGCCACACATAGAGAATATAATGAAGATAAAAATTCCAATACATTATTCAACAAACTAATTTCATGTTGTTTATAATAGATCTTACATCGTTAACACCGTTAATGTGTAGTAAAAAAGGCCACAATCAATCTAACAAGTATGTGTCTTTCTTATCATCACAATTATAGCTCTTTGCAATTACGTAGTTCCCTTCATCATTACAAAAATGCTTTTCTTCTGAATCATCCACAATCATTGTCTTACTAGCATCATAAGCATAGTTTAAGATCTTCTAGACATTATTTAAAGGTTTGAAACATATGTATGGATTCCCAACTCCAACATGGTCCTCTCATGGTTTGGTGTCACAGTAATATTATGTTAGTATGAATTTAAGTTTCTCTTTTTTCAAATCAATTTTGTTAAAAAAATCTTGGCAAAAAACAGTAATATTTCTAGCTTGCACAGATGTCCATAAACCAACCTCAAAAGTAGAAACACATTATTTAAGAAAATATTTTAACCATGAACGTATAAAATAAACCTTTGTTCTTGCAATCATGTATGGATCTCTGGAGTCTAATTTGTTTTGAAATGTACTCTTATGAATAAGTTGTAACAATACTCCATTTAGGTCGAATATAATCAACTATTTATCTAATAATCTTGTATATGCATGCAAAAACCATAAAACACAATCTGATTAATGAATGCATCCTTACCATGTAAAATAAAGAATATATATAATACCATTTTGATAGGGATTTTCTAAATATGTCAACACTTAAACAGTTTCATTCATATTTGTATCCAAAAATCAATTTTAATAAAACAAATTTCATCTAAATACACAAGATTTCGACTAACTCAACTGTGGAATATCGTGAACATGTTGTCTGACCATTATATGATAAATCTACGATGAAGGAAGGATTATACTTCGAAGACATATTGCGTTTCCTAGAAAACATAAAATTGGAGGAGCATGGTTAGGTGTGTGCACTATAGTACTATACATGGAAAGACCATTACATAATAACAAAACAAGGTTTGGCCGATCCTTTCATGGAATTGATCCCTTTGTTGGATCTATCATCATAACAGAGCCACAAAATATCCAAAATTATAATAAGAGTCATTCACACCACCATGATAGATTTGTTGGCCAACCCATGTTGTTGACTTTCCCTATGAGAATACTATTGAAGCAGTTGTTGTCTGACACTGCCACATTAAACTTACGGTCAAAGAAGGATCGACCAACAATCCTGAAACATATCTTGTTTCCTAGATGATACAACATTGTAGGAGTATGGTTCGGTGTATACATAAGCATGGTTTGGGACAATATATACTTAATGAAAAAAGAAAAGATCGATCGATCCTTTCCGCGGATACACCTATTTAGTGGATACATCATTTTACCCTAGATTATGTACATCAATGTGATATGGATTTTTTGAAAGATGTCTTCACTTAAATAGTTTAATTCATACATTTTTAAAAAGACAATTTAAAAAAATAAAGGCATGTTTCATGTAAATATATAAAAAAAGTAGGCTATCAATTTCATATTGACTTTTAAATGTGCTACTAGATCAAAATATATTGCAATCCTGCTCAATTTTATCATCTAAATTTGAATGTTTCCAACCCACGATTCATGTTTCGACGAGGCCCAAGGTGATTCAAAAGTGAAAACAACATTTTTTTTACATTTCTATCTCTGTCAACCAAATCATCAAATCTCCAACTTGATGGAATTTTTAAATAATTATTTTTACTATTGTATTCCAAATGGTATTTGCCTTCATCTATAAATAAGATGTTTGAATTTTTGTATCTTTGTCCATACTAGATAAGTACACCTTTAAACATTTTCTTGAAAATATGTTGTACTCCACCAATATAATCATGCGTATGTGAAAAGTACTTAGTATGTGTACATTGCTAGAATCCCCAAATAAATATGAAATTTTCATCTTTGAACCATTCGAATTCATTCTTCAACTTCCTTATTTCCAAGAAGTCCAAAAAAGTAAACCACAGAGCAATGTTAAAATGCTCTCGTGTAATATTGACGATATCATGAGTAAACTTTCTTGCATAATAATGGTAGTATCCATGCACAAAATATGGATGTATGTCGACTTTTTTTTTTCCATCAATAACTTGAACTCCAAAGAGCATCCCCTCTATTCCCAATACCAACAATTTCTTTTGAGTCAATGTTTTGACTGCATACAAAAACCATAACTAAAAATATAACTACAATAAGACAAAATGACCACAACTAAAAATATAACTACAATAAGACAAAATGACCATAACTAAAAATATAACTACAATAAGACAAAATTTAAATAAGTATTCAAATTAAATAATTAGGCACAATAAGTTACCAATGCATTACAACTATAAAATTCAAACAGTAGCATATATAAACCATGAAACCAAAAATAATTAATCACAATGACCTTTTTCTCAACACAAAAAATAATGTCAATAACATTAGCTTAGAAAATTATATTTAAATTTTTAAAGTACCATGTTACATAGTTATTTCATCCTTAAAAGAGGCAAGAAATTTTCTTATATAAAAAAAACTAAAACATAGCAAAGGGGGTGGGTAAAGAGGGGTAGAGAGGGGAGGACAATTATGAGAATTGAGGCACCCTCCCTACCCCACTTTACCCACTCTCTCCACCACCCCGCCACCACACAACCACCACATTCCCCCTACGCCCTCACCCCTTCCCCCTACTCCCCAATACCCCCCCCCCTTCCAAGCTTGTGAAGATGACTGTGAAAAACCCCTTAGACCCCATATGGAAGTCGTAATGGCCTTTGGGATTCATTTAGTATTGACCCATCAGATCAAAGCCTTTTCGGTCATCTAAATACTGCCTCCCCCCTTCCTCATGTGTCCCCTCCCCCATACTCCCCACTAAACCCTCCCCACATCCCCACGTATCCCCTCCCCACGTATTCCCTCCCCAATACTCCCCACTACCCCCCTCCCCACTCACCCCTTCCCCCTTCTGCATGTGTCATATTATTTATATATGATATGTGTGGAAGGGGGAATGGGTGACTAGGGAGGGGGTAGTGGGGGAGTAGGTGGGAGGGGATACGTGGGAAAGGTGGGGGGGGGTAGTGGGGAGTAGGGGAAAGGGGGAAGGGGTATTATATTTTTTTTGTTGTATTGTTTTTCTTTTGTTTTTTAAAACATGAGTTATAAAAAAATTACATTTTTTAATTTTTTTCTTCTAAAAAAGGAGTTATTTACATAGTTTTTAGTTTTTTCTTACCCTTTTTAAATATTTTTCATTTTTTTAAAACTTTGATCTTTGATCTTGTCTTTAAAAAAAAATTCAAAATTTGTTACAAATTTGTCACAATTTTTTTCCTCTTTTATTTTATTTTATTTTTAATTTTATATGGCCGCTAAAATTGTCTTCTTGTTTACCATTTTTGCAACGTTGCTTTAAAATTATTATTTTTTAAACATGATTTTGAAATGATTCAAGGGTCAATTCATGGTTTTGATTGCAAGGGGCATCGTACGAGGTTTCAAAAAAGTTGTAAATTTAACCCCCAAAAAAGGGTCATACAGGTAGCACTGCTTTTCCAAACGAGGGTTGTTTTTGGTGTTTTTTATGCAAAAATATGAGATTTTATTGCTAGAGTTCTCATTCTTTGTATATAGTTCTCTTTCTATTGTATATCGTGTTAAAATCTATTTGATCTACATCACAAGTTCAGGAAACTAGTGAACGCCAAGACACACAACTCATCCATGCAGTGTGAATTGGTGAATCTAGGCATGCCAGAAGAATAGTAGTATGTGAATTTAGTGTTGATTGTTTGTTAGGAGAAAATAGAAGATTCATGCAGTTTTTTAATGAGTATAAAAATGTCTTCTCATAAACTTATGATGAGCTAAAGATGTATGACAATTGGATTATCCAACATGTCATTCCTATGAAACTAGGTGTTAATTCTTTTCAGTAGAAACTAATGAAGGTTCACCCAAATTTGGCCCACCTATGATCCAATAATAATTGAAGAAACTTATAGATGCCAGAATTATTTTTAAATTCAAGCATTCCGAGTGGATGACCAACCTAAATCCTGTTTAGAAAATATCAGGGGAGATTAGACTATGCTTGAATTTTCGTAACCTAAATAGAGATTCCGACAAAGACAATCTCTTCAAAAATGTTCATATTTCGTAACTCATCTCTGGTTCTAAAATGTTCTCATTATTGAACTATTTCTCGAGTTACAACCAGATGCTCGTGTCCAAAGACAATCTCTTCAAAACTACTTTCTGGATGAAGTGGGGTACTTTATCTTTTTGGATAATTCCCTTGGTCTTGTAAACATAGTATCCACGTTCCAGTGGGCCATGGATACTGCATTTCGTGGATTGATCGGTCACAATATTATGTTTGTGTACATGGATGATGTCATAGTATTTTAAAAAAGGATATTGGTGTTGGAACCTAAGGTCTTGAAGGCTCATCACACCTCTATATCTTTTAGAGACAATCAATTGATAGACAATAGTCGACTAGAAGAGAATTTGATTGGAGGATAGAATGATTCGACGATTGGACAACCGACAAAGGGAGTTGATGACTTGAATCAATGGTCGGTGAGGGCATGGTTGGATCGTCTACAACAACTAACTAAACTTTTGGATGTTTCATATTTTTTGGAAATTGTTAGAACTAATGACCTTATTTTTGGACCAGGTCTTCCTCCCTTCAAGGTAGTTCATTAGATATGGATACTATAAAAGGATTCCCTTATGGGTTGTGCAAAGCATGAGTTTTGACATGTCTTTCATATCGATGATGCATTGTGATGCTCTGGTAATAATGTGTTGTTCTTAAGTGATGTAACAGTGTCCTCACACACCACCCTTTTGTGAAAATCAATTCACAGGCTGATCTTGCAAAGAAAACAATTATCCTCACCAAATTGTCAAGCAAAAACTAGCATAGATCACTCAAAACAGAAACTGAATTGATGCACACAATACAATTCTATTGAATAAGATTACATCAGCCAAACTTAGGAAATGTAATGGTTGTCCAAATATACAGAGATTTGAAATCCAAAGAAGGAATTCAAAATACTCACAAAATCAGGCTTACTAAACTTGTGAAAACCCCCCCAGGTGACAAAAATCTCTTTCCAAATCAGCCTAGAGGCTCACGAATTGGAAAAATCAGTGTTGCCAGCTCATGAGTGATGAAAAATGAAAAATATAATGTCTTTTTGAGAGAAGAAAAAGATGGAGGCTGAGTTGGCAAAAAAAAAACAGTTTGCTAAGACAAACGAGCTTTATCCTTATCCACTAAAAGCAGAAAACAAGAATAAAAATTTCTAGAGAAGGAAGGCGCACTTACTAATCCAAGATAGGCATAAAACAAACAGAATCATAAATTTTTTTATCCCAAATCTATCCAAGTGTTCTCCTATGGCTAAGGATGGAAAGTGGTGGCATAAGAAGCCAAAATGAAACCAACTACCTAGTCAACACCTAGGAAATTAAAAAAATATATTAATATATGATATCATAAGTATAGAGTGGGTTTTTAATTTTCTAACACCCCCCTTAATCCTGAATTTATGTGTAATATTATAATTATAGGGCCCAACAACAAGGCTTGGTCACCCTTTTTACATACTGCTTGTCCACAAAACAAGGAAAGAAGGAAAACCTCATGGGAAAAAAAACCTCCCCTCAAAACATGGACATGAAAGAAATTGAAAAACTTGATTTTCAATCCTTATTCACCATGTGTTCACACATCCCAAGTAGTGATATGAGATGGTTGAAATTCTTCTCTGGGAATGCTTTGGTGAAGATGTCTGCAACTTGCTCAGAAGATGGGAAAAACTACAGAACAATGATCTGATCATGCCCTAGACCTCAGATGTAGTGCATATGAATATCTATATGCTCGGTCCTTTGTATTTGTACTAGGTTAGTTGAGATCCTTATAGCACTTTGATTGTCACAAAAGATGACTGTAGGAGTGCTAAAGTAAATCCCAAACTCTGAAACTATACCATGCAACCATGCACACTGAGTGGATTCATTCACAGCTCCTCGGTATTTAGCCTCTGCTGAAGATAGTGCAATGGAACCTTTTTTTTACTTGACCAGAAAATTGGACCTCCTCCAAGCATGAAAACAAATACAGAAGTTGATTTCCCGTCTGAGATATCTCCATCCCAATCAGAATCTGAAAAACCATGAAGATCCAAAGAAAAATCAGCAACATAATGAATCCCATGAGACTTTGTGCCTTGCAAATAATGAAAGTTCCTTTTGGAATCCATCCAATGAATCTCATGTGTATGATCCATGTACCTTGATGCTACACTCACTACATATACAATATTAGGTCAAGTGTGAATAAGATACAACAAATTGCCAACTAGTTGTCTATACAAGGCGGTGTTCACCAAAGGGGTAGATTATGCATCTTCAAGTCTTACTCATGAAAAAAGGGAGTCTTAGTTGGATTTAATTCTTCCATTCTAGATTTATTTAGCCGATCTGATGCATATTTTGTTCGAGATACTTTAATTCCTGAGTTGGACTGAGTGATCTCAAGTCCCGAAAATTATCTAAGTATTCCCAAGTCAGTCATGGAAAAAGCATGATGCAAAGCAGTCTTCAATGAAGCAATCTCATCAATGGAGCTTCCTGTGATCAAAATTTCATCACCATATAACACAATAATCAAAATTAAACCATTTATTAGCTTCATGTACACATTGGAGTTGGATTTTTATATGCTGAAGCTTTGTGACAAGAGAAAACTATCCATCTTGGCATACCAAGCTCTAGGAGTTTGCTTAAGCCCATGTAGTGACTTCAAAAATTTAATTAATCCCATATTAATATAAGTGCAATTTTGGACTTAAACCAACCTAATATAGACTCAAATTGACTGTGTAATTAATATCTAACAGTAAGAATTACAACTAGTTGCAAAATGCGAGACTTGGAGTAGTGAGAGGGGTGACTTCCAGGTGAATACAAATGGCTCCAAATGTTTCCTAATTTATGTTATGGGAGTATGGGTGGACTCTAATACCTATTATTTAACTATATGAACCTTTATATCCGAGTTTAGATACCTAGTAATTCAATACCTTAAAACATAAAACTAGTCAAAATTACTCTGCCATATTGCAATAGTGAAAACAAAGATTTCCAAATAACATTCAATGGTCATGAATTCTGAAATAATATTCATAAATGAGTACAACAACATTCCATTGAGTGGAATAAATCTTAATCAAACTTTAATAGATGCTAATAACTATGCATTGGAGCCCAAACTTACAGAATGCCCATTATCTTGCACATAGGAGAAGGAAAATGCTTCTTGGAAATAGATGAAAATAGAAGAAATTAAAGCATGCTTACTGAAAATGGAAGTGCAAGTGCATCAAAATTACTTCTCTTTCAGCAACATCCTATAGGAGATATAGAGAATCAGATGCTCAGGAAAGAAGAGAAGAGGAATTGCCAATTCTACTCCAATACAAGGAATCCTCTACATAAGAATTTGACTCCCTTGGGGGAATCTCAACTAAATAAATACAATTGAACTTTAGAGGGATTTCCACAACCTGCTATAGGACCTCAGTGACCAAATAAATGCATATATACAACCACAACCTCATCCAAGTGCGCTACACTCAACTGCACCACCCACAATTGGAGACTAGCTACTGGAAAGTTCACATGAACTGACTGCTACGAACTCTAACTTCAAACACCAACCAAATATACTGTAGATTGAATCATACCTATGAAAATACATTATTTGTTGCACATGAATCTCAATGAAAAGGACTAGATTTCCTCTTACTCAAACTCCAACAGAAATATCTCTCAATCTCTCAACTGGATCAATGAATGCAAAGGGGCACATCACCCAATGCTGGAAAGGGGCACACCACCCAAGCCTCTGAGATGCACATATCTCTCAATACAAATTCTCAAATTGAAAAAATATGTGAATGGGTGTGTGCATCACTCTTTTATTAACCTTGGTCAGCTTTTCTTCCTTCCTTTTTGGACTTGTCATCAATGCAATTCGAACCATAGGTGCATGGATGCTTGCTTTGGCAATTTGATTTTAATTTGGACCCACTTTCCTTCATGAATTCGCCATCCTTGGCTAAAATTAGCCTCTATATATTTCCTAAGGATTTTAGCTTTCTTTCCTGCTTTTACTATTCTTCGTTGATCCTTATCTCTCGAAATCAGGAAACTCTTATCTTCACTGTTTTTATGCTGATTTTCCTGCTTTTGGATGCTTTCTGTCAATATTTTTCTGAGGAGACAACTCATCTCCCTTATCCTCATCCTATACGCCCTCTTGGTCCACCTAAGCCACAGAAAACTCATAAATAATTATTAGAAATATTAAATATTACAAAATTGTGGTCCATTCTTCTACCATGATTTTATTTAATTTTACTAGGTAACTATATATTATAATTAATTCCTTGACTCATTAATTAATTTTCCACTAGGACCCATGGGGGTCTAATGGCCTAGTGGTTTCTCCCTGGTGCTATCAAAACTAGGGACATTATAGTCCTCCTCTCCCAAATTTTCTTTTCCTCAAGCAAAAGAAGATATGGTTGATGAAGAACCTGTATACCTTTTCCACAATACTTTTGCAAGGCCGCTTTAAAAAACCATTTGAATCTCATGTCCGTCATAGATGACCCTTTTTTCCAACTTGTATCAGTAACCCTTTGCCATAAATTCATGATTGAAATTTCTTTTGAACACTCTGCAAATTGTGTCACAAAACATAGATTGAGTTTGACCAAGGCATGCAAAAAGGCCAAAATTCTCTGGTAGCAAGTAGAGTAGGAATGATCATGCATGTGTAAACTTCTATCCCTATGAGAAATAGGATATGGGTTGTATATAAGGTCTGCTTAATTATATTTCCCGAAACATCACTATCATGCACCAAGATATTAAAAATAACATCAGAGAAAAATTGCATACTTGTTCATTACCCATTCTTGCTCCTAAAGTGGTAGAGAGTGTAAAATATGAGCAAGATGAATATGTTATACCTCATACCATCTGTTGCACCATTTTTCATACTCCAATCCATACAATGAATCACATGCAATCCTTTTTTGCTTCCATACATTAGTCTCCTTATGTGTCAAGATTGACCTTGAACCAATGTGGTCAATTTCAACCTCAAACTTGTCCCTTTATAAGCATTGTTTACTCTTAGTCGATACATGTATAATGGCTAACACCTGCATGACTTTGATTGAATAATATATTTGATAGGGATGCAACTTCATGGGATCTATTTCTGGCCCATAACCATTCCTATTCCTTCTTTGGAAGCATTTCCGTTAAGCACACATATTGGAGCGAAACCTGGAGGGGTAAGCTTAAAACATTGATGTAACATTTTCTTATCCTTTTGAGAACTCTTTGAATATTTTCATCCCCATATGAGACTCGTTTCCTTAATTGGGAAGACACTTGTGTTATGAAATCAAAGTATCATTTACATGGTGCACCATCCTTACAACTTTTAGTCACAAGATCAAAATGCAATATCTCTATCCTTCCAATTTCATGTTCAAACAATTTGATATGCAATGATTGCTCTACCCAAGTACATGACATAGCTTCCAAATCAAGAATGTAATTCTCCAACATCCTATCATGAATCAAAATTTAATCAAAGAGAACCAACACAAGCTTACCAAAGTGCTTGATGTATGTTCTGCTCATGTAAGAAGGTGAAGTCATAGGTGTATCAATCAAATCAATGCTCATGCATGAAAGTCCCAGGTAGGCACATTGGACAAAATGAGATGTCTCTTGCAAAATTTCTTCATCCATACTAATATGATGATGAGGATTAAGGTGGAGATCAATTTTTGGGAAGGTACTTAAGCTTATGTATCACATTCCTCTTGAGAGGTGTCTCTGTCCCCCATACAACAATGTGAATCTTCCAGCCGGAACAATGGAATCCAAATATGATCCTAGGGTCCCAAATGAATATGAGAATTGGGATATTTCTAATAAATCCACTGATCCACACAACAATTGGAATTATTGTCGGATGCTAACATCAACTGCGACAAGTTCATTGACTTCGACAAGCTCAGCGACTTCGACAAGTTCAGCGACCTCAACAGTTTCACGACGTCAACATGCAACATGGACTTGTGACTGTCGAACTACGACGGATTGTCTCTCTATCTTCCAGTCGACTGTAATTGTTGAACTTCTGAAACCATTCTAACTTCTCTTGTAACTGAATGTAACGGTCAGGCACCCAAACTTCTCAACACTCTATATAATCATGTAAAATATTGCAATATAACAAGATTTTGATCTCATGATATTTTACATCCAATAATAGAGAAATCAGTTCGCATTCCTTCATATTGTCTGTATGTTTATATATTTATGTGTGTAGTACTTCCTGCTTTGCTTCTCATTCTTGAGATTCCTCCACAACAAAACCGACTCATCCAGTTGAACTGTTTCCCCCCTCGTGCTCATGGGCGCGTGCAGATCATTGGTATCAGAGCAATTGGCTTGATTCAGAGCTTAAGTTGTGCATAGACACTTCCATCAAAGTTACATGACTTATGTCGGTTCAGACACGCTCGCAAACTCAACAATCCAAGAAGACACTACCTCCAAAGATGGCAGGAGAAACAAGTGATAGACATGCAATCGACGAGACACAACAACTCATAGAGCAAGCGCTGGCTCGACAACGAATTGAAATGTTCGCCCAGTTCAATGAGATTCTCACACTATTTGCTTCGACATCAGGATAATTTACGACAAGATCTAACTTCGACAAAATCAGTCCATTCAAAGTAAAAATGAATATGGACATACCAAATCTAAAAGGAAAGATTGACGCGGAATCCGTCGACAATTGGGTACAACAATTGGAATCCTATTACTTTGTGAATCAACTCTCGGAAGCTGGCAAGATCACCATTGCAGCCTTAAATATGTTAGCATCTGTGCACTGCTGGTGGGAGAACCTCTCAACAAAGATAAAGAAAAGCGGAGACCCCATAGACACATGGGAGAAATTGCTTGAATACATCCCAAATGAGTTTTACCAGCCCAAATACCTTGAACAATAGTATAAGAAGTGGCAGCAACTAAGGCAATTCAAAGACCAGTCTGTACAGAGTTACACCGACGAGTTCTATCGACTCATGGGTAGACTTGGCGTTCAAGAAGAAGAAAAATTACTTGTTCTGAAGTACGTCAGTGAATTATCCCAGTACATTCAACAGGAGATGGATTTTATGACCGTTAATACGCTCGCGGATGCATCCCACTATGCCAGCAAACTTGAAACCAAATAGAAGGGAAAGGAATGCTTCACAACTAAACTGACATCAGGATGACCACCCGACAAGAAAGCACCAATCAAATTCGACAAGTCGAAATCTTCTCAACCAACTCCACCAAAGCCAGATCACGACAAAAAGCCTTTTCACAAAAGGGAATGAAGGAAACAACCCCCTACCGGGAAATGGTGTGATTACCACCACTCATATTGGCATGATACGTCTGAATGCAAAGCTCAGAATACCTTTTTGGAAAAAGTGTCGACATCCGACGTGTTCGACAAGACTTTGGTAGAATCTAACCCAAAAGCAACGACCCTTTTTACATCGACATCGATAACTCTAGCAACCTCCACTATCGTCGACGAGGAGGAACGAGAGAGCCTGTTCCATACACAAATATGGGTTCAAAACAATCCATTGCATCTGATTGTGGACAATGGGAGCCAGAAGAACTTTGTTTCTGAAGAACTTGTGAAGAAACTAGGTCTTGTTACCACTCCACATCCTCATCCTTACAACATTGGTTGGATGAAGGATGGACAGGAACTATGTATCACCCGACAATTCAAGCTCACCTACTTCATTGAGCCTTTTGAATATGAAGTACTTTACGACGTGGCACCACTCTTCGTAGCCGACACCTTTTTTGGGAAACCTTACCTGTGGGATCGCCATGGAAGTTACCAGTCACAACTTCAGAAGGTGATTGTCAGAATTCAGAATCAATGGTACGACATACCAGAGTGACGACCTACACCAATGGTTGCAATGATATCTGCTAAATAGACGAAGAAGCTCATCAACCATGCCCAGAAGTTCGCATTGATTATGATAAAGCCGCAACATCCTAGGAAGACTACAACAACCAGTCGACTCACCAACCAGTGCAGCTCCCGATAGAAGCAACATATCGACAATATTCTCGACGAGTATCAGAACCTATTCCAAGTTCCAGATGGAGTACCTCAACATTTCCAGGTAAAACACTCCATTGAACTTTCTCCTGGTTCTTCTTTTCCTAACACATCTGTTTACAGAAGATCCATTCTCGAAAATGAATAGATTTGCATACAGATCCAAGACTTGATCAACAAAGGTCATATCCAAACCAACTCCTCTCCTAATGGAAGTCCAGTCGTCCTCGTTCCAAATAAATATGGGACTTGGCGCATGTGCATCGACTACCGGGAACTCAACAAAATTTTGGTAAAGAATTGCTACCCTATGTCGTGGATAGACAAGCTCATCGATTGTCTAAAAGGTGCCAAATTCTTTACTAAGCTCTACCTCAAGTCAGGATATCATCATATTCCAATCGAGCCCGCAGATGTGTGGAAAACTACTTTCAAGACCAAGGAAGGATGGTTTGAATGGTTAGTCATGCCTTTCATCTTAACCAATGCAACTACGACCTTCATGCGATACATGGATAACATTCTTCGACCTTTCATCGACAAATGGTTCATTGTCTATCTCGATGACATATTGATTTTCAGTCGATCATGGGAAGAAAATGTCGGACAACTTCGACAAGCCCTCGACACTCTCCAACAACATCGACTCTACTTAAACATGGACAAATGTTCTTTTGCGATGAACAAAATCCAATATTTGGGTTATGTAATTGAATCTGTAGGAATTCACGTCGACCTAGACAAAGTGCAAATCCTCAAATATTGGCCCATTCCTCAAAGCATTCATGAACTAAGAAGTTTTCTTGGTTTGGAAAATTTATATCGACGGTTCATACTTGGCTTCAGTCACATATCCTGGCCCTTGAATCAGTTGACAAAAGGAAATGGGAAAATTCTCTTCAAATGGACACCGACGCAACAAGCAGCTTTTGAACAACTCAAACACAAGCTCTGCACTACACCAGTACTTGTGATACTCTGATTTGCATCATCCCTTTTAGATTGAGACGGACGCATAAGACTATTCCTTGGGCGCAGTGATCACTCAGTTTGGTCACCCAGTTGCTTTTCATTTCGAAACTTTTAACAACACTATTAGAAGATATTCGATGTATGAAAAAAAACTGTACGCCATTGTGCAAGCTCTCAAGAAATGGAGGCATTACATCCTTGACAAGGAAACGGTCATCCTCATTGACCATAAGCCTCTACAGTTCACTCCGACCCAGTCGAAACTACAAACAACCAGAAAAATCAAGTGGATTAATTACCTGCAACGATTTCAGTTGGTAATTAAGTATCAGAAAGGTACAGCTAACGCCACCGCCGATTGTCTTAGTCGACCACCTATTACTCTCCTTTTTACAGTGATGAGTATGCATGGATATGGCACCACTACTTGGCCTCAATTGTATGATGAAGACATCAAATTTTCACCAGTCTATCGACAAATTCAGATTGACAAGCCGTTGACCTCCGACTAATTCCTGAAAGATACTTTTATATACAAGCTAGTTGGAAAACTTTGCGTACCGACATGTGAGCATCGACAACAACTCATTTGGGATGCGCACTACAACAAGACTGCAGGACACTTTGGAGTAGAAAATACCCTTGCTATTCTCCATAAGTATTTCTTTTGGCCTTCACTTAAAGCTGACGTCAACAAGTACATTCGATCATGCGTGGTTTGTGCCATTGCTAAACCACCTAATCGACGATAGGGATTATACACACCTTTTCTAGTTCCTAGTCGACCATGGGAATCTATTTCTGTGGACTACTTGATGGGATATACTACTACCAAACATCAGCATGACGCGATCTTAGTAGTAGTCGACAGATTTTTCAAGATGGTCATTCTCATTCCATGCAAGAAGACCACGACAACGCATCAAACCGCTCAGCTCTTCTTCAAACATGTCTAGAAATACTATGGTTTATTGACAACCATTACTTTCGACTGAGATTCCAGATTCGTCAGCATCTTTTGGAAGACCCTCTGGAAATAGCTAGACACATGACTCTCATTGTCGACAGCTTTCCATCCTTAGACCGACGGACAGACGGAAGTTGTGAATCTCTTGGTAGTACAACTGCTTCGCATGTACAACCACAAGCATCGACAAACATGTGATGAAAGTCTTCCATACATATAGCACAGTTACAATCGTGCTCAGCACAACTCTATGGGCAAGAGTCCATTTGAGATTTGTTACGGGTTTCAACCCTCAGCGCTTATCGACTTGATCATCTCCTCGACACATTCGAACGACACTGACTACAATTAGCGGGAAGTTGATAAAGCCTCGAAGTTTTGGATCAGATTTGTGACATCTAGAGACAAGCACAGGAAATGTTGCAGCGAGCAAATGCGAAAGCTAAGGCCAAACAAGACAAGCATTGTATTCCTCATTCATTCCAAGTTCGGGATAAGGTCTGGTTACATCTCAAGAAGGAGCGCTTCACCGGTCCATACAAGAATCTCAAACCTTTGCGATATGGTTCGTACAATATTCTTCGACAGATTGGAGAAAATGCTTTCTAGCTCAACATTCCTGCATGCCTGGGTCTGCATCTAGTGTTCAATGTGGATCTACTTCGACCATATCATGCACCACTGTTGGAACATAACGACTTACCGACAACAGAACCCAACGACATCAATCCAATGTTCAGGAGCCTCTTCCTTGCGACATCATTGTGGGACGACGAGTATGTGATACAAGGACGAACACAATTCCCTTGTTTCAGGTTGCTAAAGCCAGACAGATCCCAGCACAAGGAAAATGTTATTATTTTATTGAAATGACCGAAAAGTTTCCTCACCTGAATGAGCAAACAATGGGGACCATTGTTTCTTAAGGAAGGAGGTATGATCCACACAGCAGTTGGCATTATTGTCGGATGCTAACATCAACTGCGACAAGTTCATCGACTTTGACACGACTTCGACAAGCTCAACGACTTCGACAAGTTCAACGACCTCAATAGTTTCACGACATCAACATGCAGCATCGACTTGCGACTTGCGACTGTCGAACTATGATAGATTGTCTCTCAATCTTCCAGTCGACTGTAACGGTTGAAATTCTGAAACCGTTCTAACTTCTCTTGTAACTGAACGTAACGAGCATGAACCCAAGCGTCTCAGCACTCTATATAATCATGTAAAATATTGCAATATAAAAATCTTTTGATCTCATTATTTTTTACATCCATTAATAGAGAAATCAGTTCGCATTCCTGCATATTGTCTGTATGTTTATATATTTCTATGTGTAGTGTATTCCTGCTTTGCTTCTCATTCTTGAGCTTCCGCCATAACATAATCGACTCATTCAGTCGAACTGTTTTCCCCCTCGTGCTCCTGGGCGCGTGTGGATTGTCCACCCCAATCAATACCAGGATCCCACATTCTGTGTTTCACTCCCTCATCCATCATTAACATCTAAAATAATATGTCATTCCGAGGAATGATGGGATCCCATAACCATATTGGAATTTCACCACTTCCAATGCCTCGGAAAACCTTTTCTTTTAGATCCACCCCAAGTTTGGATCTCCTCCAGTGCCATATGATTTCTTGCATGCACTGTTGTCTTCAACATGCCATGAGTGCAAACTGAACTTCTCTTACACGGTGATTTAAAATTTGCCATGTATTTTCTCACCGAATCCAATGATGCATGAAGAATGGAGATATATAATGGCTGCAAAATATGTCTTTGATGTTGCTCACTCTTCAAAACTATTTTAGGCACAACAATGATTTCATTGCAGCAATAAGAGGAACATTTGCCTCCCAAATTCTTCATCTCAATGGTGCATCTATCCACCCAATGAATGAATGAATGAACACCTTTGTTTGCTGATCCATATGGGATGTGATCAACCACCTCCTCTTGAGTGAAATCTACCTCCCATAAATGCATCTCATGAGATTTCTCCTTCAAGGAATGCATGTCAAACAAAATCCTACTGATGTAAGCAAGACTGGTGCATCCTTGAACCTCCATACCATTGATGTACTTGTCTACCAAATCCCTATATAAAAAATTACCTCTACTTTCATATTCAAATGGTATGTCCTCAACTATCTTTCTCATAGCTAAGTCCTCTTTTATGTCCCTCTGCATAGTAACAAGTGCCTGGTCAAAATCTTCTACATCTTTGCTCTTCATAAGCACCTGCAAATCAGAATTTTCCTCATGTTCAATATCCACATGAGGTTCCTCCATCAAATCAATTGTGCCACCTGCCATGTGCAAATGAATATCTTCCATACAGGATGGAGGGTGTTATGAACTCAAATCCTTTTCAAGTTGATCAATCTGCATTCTTGATTCTTGAAGGGCTCTCTGTGTGCTCTTCAATGAATCACTTGTAGCCTCCAACTCACTAGTGAGCCTTTCTGATTCTTCTTCTTTCTCCTTGAGCACACTATGGTACATTTCGGCCACCATGAGGAGATGGTCTCTATCTGAAAGTAATTTCATGTAACTCTCTTTCATCTTGCCCACTGCTTCTTTGAGTGTTATGAAGTCTTCCAAAAAGGATTCTCCTCCTAAAGATTTCAAACAAATCTCTTCCAAGTGATTCGATTACATTTTCACTTAAGCAACAAATCTCTCCCAATCACTAAATGCATTTGCTAACAATCCTTCTTTTGTGCTGAGCGAAATTTGGATTTCATTAATTTGAACATTAAAATGTATTAAACATACTAGAAATGAAATGAACGATATAAAAGGAATTATGTGAATTTTTTACCAACATGGATGCATAATGTCATCAAACTTATATTTGAAAACCAACTGGTTTGTTGATGATAACAATAAACAAATAAACTACTCTAATTTTCTCTATCATCAATAAATTTAATTAGTATAAATAAATAAATAAAACCAACTTTAAAAATATCCTTACAAAATTTACAACATTAATGTGAAGAAGGGAGAAAAAAATGTTTCTACATATTCAACCTTTCAATAGTATGCATACATAACCACAAGTCAAACAATTATACTATTTCCATTTAAAATATTTGGAAACACTTGCAAAGAAATTCTGAAAACATCGCCCACTAAGGTCTCTAAGAAAAGTCGAAAATATACCAGCATAGATCCAAATCCTGGGCTCTATCAAGCACTGAGAGGGATCAAATCTCCCGAGGTGCAAACCTCTCCTTGAATAGCTTCTTGAGTGCAATACCTGAGCCACCTAATCCTAAGCTCTAAAGTCTCTAGTTTAAGTCTCATATTTACTTTTTACTTTGTATTATTATTTTTTGTTTATGGCCGACATAATATTTATTACTTTTTACTTTGTATTGTTCTTTTTTGTTTACTTTGTATTATTTTGTTACTCAAGAAACACTCGACAAACTCGACAAACACTCTAAAGTCTCATATTTACTTTTTACTTTGTATTAAAAGTAAAAAGTAAAGTCTCTAGTTTAAGTCTCATATTTACTTTTTACTTTGTATTATTCTTTTTTGTTTATGGCCGACATAATATTTACCACCTAATCCTAAGCTCTAAAGTGGCTAGTTTAAGTCTCATATTTAGTTTTTACTTTGTATTATTCTTTTTTGTTTATGGCTGACATAATATTTATTACTTTTTACTTTGTATTATTCATTTTTGTTTACTTTGTATTATTTTGTTACTGGACAAACACTCGACAAACTCACAAACACTCAACACATGTTACAAGATCTCCCTCATACTGGGCTGTAGAGCGCCTCTCGACGCAATTAATGTTAACATCAACGTAAGATTTGATTTTTATTGAAATGAAAGAGATCGACATCAATGGATTTTGGAAAAATAATTGAGAAGATTTGTCACGTCTCGTGATTTTGAGTCCATATTTTCATCTTTGAGAAGATTTGTCACTTTTTAAAATTTTCAGTAAGATATTTTTCAACTTTCACTTAAAGTTGTATTGTCTTGAATGTTTGATATTTTTATTTTATTTTTTCAACTCTCACTTAAAGTTTTTTTTTTTAAGCGGAAAAATCACCTTCCTGCTATTCCGAAGAATCAAGGAAAGCTAACACACACGAGAAATCTCAACAAACTTCCTCACATATCGTGGATGGTAGGTCGAGCAAACCGTCAGCTGGTAATCCAAGCCAGAAGATGTCTCAACGGAATTGAACCCAGATAGATGGAATGAAATCCATCTAACCCCACCAACAAACCACCGTATCCTTGACAACTTTCGCTTAAAGTTGTATGGTCCTTTAAATGTTTAATATATTTATTTTATTTTATAATTATTTAAAAAGAATAAGTGTAAAATTTTGATTAGATGAGAAATTAAAAAAAATTAAAATTAAAAATTAAAAATTATTTTATTAGTGATAATAAATATACCTTTATGAGATTTAGATTAATAATCTTTATAAGATTAATTATATACATTAAAATATACCTTTACTTTAAATGTTTACATTAAAAATTAAATTAGTCATTTCCATAACATTAATTGTTTTAACATGTATAAAAAATCATATTTACACAAATATTGATGTACATATAATCATCAAAATCCATGCCAAAATAGATTAGTCATCCCATGAGATTAATTGTTTGTGTTAAAACATATCTCCCCATTAATTATTTAATGTAAAACATATCTACAAGTACAAGTACAGTGGTTCACACATCTCCATCAAAATCCATGCAAAAAATTTAAGTAGTATTTAGTGTTTGATAATGTCTAATTGGAAGTTTACATACATTGGAAGTTTAAATAAATGAATAGCCTTGGATTACAGTTGTGCAATATGATTCATATACCCAATAACACATAAATTTTAAAAATAGAGTTATATTCATATACCCAATAACACATAAATTATCTAAAATCTTTAGGTAAAATACTTTATAGGTTTTTGATAGATATTTATTAAGAAAAATTAAATACTAAACCAATCAATTTTTAAAAGATTTTTTTTTATAAATAAAACTATAAAACAAAATTATAGTGAGGCATTCCCAAGCTCTTTACTTGCAACTTTGGGTGCTCCAAAAATTCTAAACTCCTCAAATTAACAACCCATAACACCATTTTGCAAAATATCATTAATAAATTCTATAAAAGAAAATTTTAGCATGTTGACTTCCAGACTACAATTGTGGTAATTTCATGTCTACTTGTCCATTAATATTTGAATTATTTTTCACTGTAAAGGCATCGCTCCATGTAATCATAAATTTGGATCTAAGGTACACGATGCTTGTATTCCATAAGTTTTAAAAAACACTAAGTCAAGTTTGTATGGGAAACCATAGTAGTATAATTCAAGTATGAATACATATATGAATATGCTTTGATACAGAAAAATAAGTAATAGAAAAATCCAATACAAATAAAATAGCGAAATAGACTTTTTATATATAATACATTTAATCAAATGTACAGGAATATACTATAATGTACATCCACATCTATATAATAAAATGAAACATATATAATACTTTTAATAAAATATTAAATATCAACCATTGTAATTATTTTAATATGGAAGTAAAGATGTATTTACCTAGAGCAATTAGTTATTAATACTTATTTTTATGAGAAAATAAAAAATATTTATATGAGTTGGAAGTAATTAATTAATTAATAAATGTTTGAATGAATTATAAATTATGAAATTGAATGACATTTATATTTTATAGTATTTAAATAATTAAAATACATGACGGGGGATGGAGCTCTGCAACCTAGGGTTTTGAGCCGATCCGAGTTGATCTCGGCGGCCAAGGCCCTTTCCCTGGTAGCTAGACTCCTTCTGCTAGCTCACACGACAGCGAGGGAAGCATCCTGCAATGGCGGCGGCAGCGGAGCGAGCAGATTCCAACAACGGCGATGGCTTCCAACGGGCTCTCCACAACGGCGACGGCTTCTGCAACATCGGCGCTGTTCCGGTGGCTCCCTCGTCGTCGGGACCTGGCTCAGCTTCTGCGGAGCCGTTTCTTGGAGGCCGGTGGGTCGAGACGAATTGGTTTCTGAATCGACCTAGCTTCCACCACGAGCTGGTCGTCCATCCCCGTGAAATTGTCGTCAGACGGCGTAGATATCACGGAGGGATCCGTTCCCGGTTTCTTCCACGGGACATAGAGGCCGATCTAAAGAGCCCGAACATGGTTCTTGATGCGTCCGATGCAAAGAAATTGAAATCGGCCGAGTCGAAGGGGAAGATCACGCTGGACTTTCAAGTCGGCACCAGTGTTGGAGTGCAGATTGGGAAACAGAAATCTCCTAAAATCGGAATTGAGGTCAATTGCAGTGGAATCTCTGCTGCGATTTCCAAGAGCCCTTGGGAGCGCAACTGATTCAAACTCCAATTGCGATTTTAAGGTCAGGATTAAGTTCCTAACGACGGGCACTTATGTGGCGGCGACGGCTGCTACCAGGCCGATTTCTTGTTGGCTATCAAGGGTTTGAGCGTTTCTTGGCGGCCATGGATTCTTCCATGGAGGTCACTTCTCTTTTCCTGCGTTTTGCTTTTAGATGAAGCGTGATGGATATTTCTGAGTATGGAGAGAGGGCGGTGCCTTTGCGCGGCGACCCATTGGGTTATCCAGTGGCGGCGGCGGCGGTTTTAGGCCAGATCTGAAATCGGTGGCCCCAATTTCACCACCGTTCATGATATATCTGTTTCTTCTTCTTGTGGCAACATTCTCTGGGTTTCTCTCTTTTTTTGGTTCAGCTTATTATAAGCTGTTGATTCTGCTTATATGAGACAGAAATATGTGAAAATGTAGGGATCCTTGTTGATTCTACTACATGTGCAGTATGTAATTTTAATCATCTTTTTGAAATAAAATTACGGACTTTTTCAAAAAAAAAAAAAAAAAAAAATAAATTAAAATACATGACAAAAATACTTACATCCAAGAAAAAAAAAGAAATGAGCTAATGTTCTTATACAAAGAAATGCAATGCATCCACGTACATGAATGACCTCAACCCGCAATCCCCTTCCCATTCCAAAAATGAGAGAGACATCAACGAATAGAGGTCAATCAAATTGTAAATAAATAATTTAAAGAAAATTTAATTAATAAAAATATTAAACCTTAAAAAAATTATTTAACAAAACTTAATAAAATAAATTTAAATCTTTAACTAATTTTAACCTACGGATAGATTAATAGATTGAACATGTCACTATATGTAATGGCTTTACCGGTTTAATGAACAATGTAATTCATTCCCGTTAATAAATTGCGGATTTTTTTTTAAAGAAAAAAAAAACCATCACTATATATCCCTCCTACATAGAGACAATAATATCCAACGTATTAACCACATATGTTTACTTTTTACTGCAATTTGCACCCAACGTTATACGTGTGAACCCACGGATAACATGCAATCAAGTTAAGTATCTCCTATTTCAAAGTTACAAAACAAAATTATGAAGAGTTGAAGTGAGCACATGCATATTTTTCTTAGGTTTGATGTTCAATGTTTGTAAGGGGATTTCATAAATGAGAGAAAACCATATTTTAAAAGAGTGGAACATGTTTGGAAGTTTGAATATGAATATTGTTTTTTTTCACGGTTTTAGATATGGATATAATGTTTATCATTTATCGTAACCTTAATCCTAATTATAATAGTTATAAAAGATTTTTTATTTTGTATAAAATAATATGAAGGAAATCATTATTTCTTACTGCCAATTTTGTTTCTAATTGCATTAAATCATTTTTAAGGACATGATGTGAAATAAGAATAGGTTTTGGATATATATATATATAATTACCTTCATTTCATCTTTGGTATTCGAACACATCAAACAAATGAAGTCCAAAAGAAGATGGGGCATGGAAGCTCGGCTGTTAGATTTCTATCCAGCGTAGGCATGGTGCAGAAGAAATGAAGTTAGTCAATGTGTTGTATTAATATTTAACTTAAAAATGTTTTATATATGGTTTTTAAATTATTTTATATTAATATTTATTATAAAATTAATTTAATGTAGATGTGTAATAAGAATCTGTAATTTGCTTCCTTTTTCCATTAAATAATAAAAAAATAAAGTTCTTTTTAATATGTAATTTGAAATGAAGTTCATCAAACATTTAATTAAATTGGTGATTAAGTAATTAGTTAATAAAAATAAATGTAAACTTTATATATTACTATAATAAAAATGTTTTTGTCATGTGGTAATTTCATTGTCATTATCCATTCATATTGTTGTTTTTATATATCTAATCAGTAATTGTACTCGATACTTCAAAAAGTACTTTGTAATAAGGGGTATAGTGGAAGTGATGTAGTTATGAGACAACTTGAGAAGTAAAAGATATGGAGTTATTGGAAGTGAAAAAAAGGAAAATAAAGAAAAAATATGGAAGTGAAAAAAAAGGAAAAAAAAGAAAAAATACTAAGTATGGAAGGAATTAGTATGGAAGTGATGACATCAAGTGTATGCATGGATTATTTGGTGGAGGGGATTATCTAGTGGAGGGTTCTTTTTCCTTACTGATGCTACACCATTTACAATGCAACATCTTGCGTGATTGCGGCAGAGATAGGTGGGCATCCCCCAATTTTGTTTTTTGATAGATTGACAAGTTACCTCAATCGGTATTTGACATATCTAGGTAAAATGAAAATGGTCAATGATGAGTGTGTGCATGATTGTGCAGGTAAAATGAAAATGTAGAGTGCAAGGAATCATGCTAGGAAAAGGTGCGTTCAACCTATGTGTGGAGCCTAGCTTTATAGGAGGATGGCACTAGAGGAAAAAACATCGTTTCAATTTCCATCCTAGGCCAACAACCTTGATTTCTCTCATCTTTGAAACCAACCGATTGACATGGAGGAGACCTCTCCCCACTATTGGTTGAGTGCTTTCTATAACAGAAGAGAAATTCCCATTACTGTCTGCTCACGAAAACTGCTTATTGCCCGGGGTGATACATTTATCCCTCCTTGGGAAAGAGGAAGAATTGGGAAGAACATTGCCCTCCCTTTATCAAACCCAAAAACGAATTGTCGTGCACCTTTCAACATCTACTAGAACTTTCTATTTCTTTAAGTTGAGCCCCCCCCCTACTATTATGAAAGGGGATTGGAAGGAAGAGCAGAGACATGTAACAAGCAGGGCCGATTTGCTGGTTTGGCACCATGGGGACCTATAGTCTCTACTGCTCCTCTAGGTATGCCCCCCCCCAACCTTCTACAATATAATATGTGCACTCTATAATATAATATAATATAGTATAAATAAGATATGCTTTTAATATATATAAATATATTACATAATATAATATATTAATATATAATATATAATAATATTAAAAACAATTAAAAACTCAAATACATGGAGGGAAATAAAAATTGGGGCAAAGTAGAAATCGGAGAAAGTTTCTTCTATGCTTGAATGAGCAAATTTAGGATGGCCATGGCAAGCATTCAATATACGATTTACTCCCTAGTGGATGCAATAGAGTGTCTTGGTTAAAGGTAAGCATATGAATTCAATTATTTGATGTAGGGTTTATGCAGTATCTCATTGTTTCATTGAATATATTGATGATGTTAAATGGAAAATTTTACATGGTTTGTGAAATTGCAATATAATCAATGTGCATTTTGCAAAGAATGGACACAAATTTTTTGAGTGGATTTGGTCCCTCTTTGCCTTGAATTTCGAGACATATCCCTATAAAAATTCTGCATTGATTCCTTATTGTTCTTTAATTAAGTAGACAATTTGCAACCTTGGTAAAGCAGGCATATCAATACTATAACCCAACTATATGGTGTCCATTCCTCCGTAAATGCACATCCAAAAGGAAATGATTTTTTAATTTCCTATTTGCGCACTTTTTGCTTGTCTTCCTCTACCACCGGATCTCGAAACTAAATCTTATACTAACTCTCCAAAACACCACCAGTAAAGCTAGTTTCAAAGAGGGAAACATAGGGAGATTCCATTGCTTTTAATCTATATGATATAAAAATCCAATCAAACTGTTGATGCCCTGAAAATCGCAGCATCAAGTAGCAAAGGATTCTCCCCGATAAACAGTCCCAATTAGATTGTCCACCGTTTGGTGTGGGGAATCCGTTTGGTTAACGGTTCCGGCTACCGTAAGATTTAAAGATTCTTAATCTTTGTACCGGTTGCGGCCCGATCCACCGTTTATGTATTTTAAAATTATGTATGAGATGCAAGTGCTATAAACTAATTTAATCTAAATGCAAAGCTGAAACAAATCTTAATCTAAAATAGTATAAGCAAATCTAATATATCCTTGCAAGGAGCAAACTGTAAATATGAGCAATACGCTGAAAGAAACATCTAAAGATCATACAGACAGCCATTAAATCATAAAGATGCAATCTCAGCAGAGTATAAAAGATATTAAAGATAGCTTTAATTCACTGAATACATTCCATTACTCATTTAAGAGAGACATCATTGTACAGAAAAGAGAGCAAAATCGTCCATTACACAGAAATAATTCGTACAACAAAGAAAGATCTCATAGGTATATGAATGACGCAAGAGGAGTCCAGCAAGCATTCAATACACATTTCCAGACAAAAACGTCTTCTCCAGGATTTAATTAGGCGAAATTCCAGTTCGTAGAGCAAGCAGCAAAGTAATTCGCACCAGCCAGAAAATTTCTTTCACCTGCAAAAAGTCATTCTATCTTCTTCTGTTTTGCTATTTATAAGTTTACAAATTGCTCCTTGAGCTAACAGGTGTACCTAAACTCTAGAACCTTCTGATTTGTCCTTTAGTGCATATCTACAAATCGTGGAAAGCCTTCCATATAAGACAAAAATAAGAGCCAGCTGTCTCTTAAAGCATTTATACAATAAGGAATTTTAGCTTTTCCTCACATTAAGACAAATAAGAATTTTGCTGATTTATATATTTATTTGGCTTCTTTTGTTGACTCGCTGACTCATCCCCACCAACTGGCTCGCTTGTGGTTGCTGGGCCATCAACACTTTGGCTATGGGTGGCCCACTGACTGGGCTCCCTCAAGATAATTTTGCTCCGAACAGATATTGTTGCCTTTGATGCAATCTCATGCTTGCACAGATCTGATTTGACCCGTGCTGCTCCTTCTTCCTTGTAGACCTTCTATGCATAACAAAACTACGGTGAGTGAGGCAGTACAAATAAGCAGTATGTAGAAATTAGCAAAAATTGCAAAGCTTCCTACAGAGTTGTAAAAGAAATCATGATAGAGTTGGCTTTAACTAGATGACTTTCAAGCATTAGCAAAACAATTATGAAAAAATTCAGAATATGCCAATGACTTCAGAACATGGGGGGTTGTTTTAACAAAATGATCAACTAATTCACAATTGCAGCTACCATTTCACAGTTAAAAATCATGAGAAATACTAGATGCAAATGCCAACAAGCTATACAAGCCACTGTGGTTTCATTATTCCAAGACAGACTGATGGAGGAATATGGAACTGGAGCATTTAATGGTGTCATGTCATTCACAGAAATGCGCAAGTACCTAAAATGTTTTGCGTGCCTGGAGAGACCATTGAGTTCGTGCAAATAATGCAGGTAAATAACACATGGGTGGTTTGACTGGGTTCTTCTTTCACGGTTGCTAGAATGACTTGAAAACCCCATTCTATGTGTTTGATAAGGAGAGGCATTGAATTCACGTAAGGTGGTGGGTTAGCGGATTTATGAGCACGGGGCTCGAGGATGACGGACAGTAAACATAGCACATGGCCGCACTAAATGGCCCTACCAACCCCGTACGCATATAAGCCCAAATCTATTCTGCGCGCTAGAGCGACGATTTTAATTTTACATTCCGCGCCTGTAGCGGCAGTCTAAACATTAGTCTCTGCATTGATGGCGGCACCAAGAATTACACCGGTGGATGCGTTCAAGGACGACGCGCAATTATGACGGTGGGAGCTATAGTGATACATTTTGTGCTTCGGCGGAGGACTTAGTCTCAATACGTGCGCTAACAAAAAAATGCGTCAACGAGTCATGAAGAAAAGAGTTAAGGGATTTTTCCGTGTCGACGTTTTTAAGTACAAATCCTGCGCCAAAGCGCCCGCCCTATTATTAGTAACTGCACCGATGGCGGCCGAGTTGGTTTTAGACTCTGCGAAAGAATCATGCGTTGATACAGCGCAGGTTTTAAACCTAAAGCTTGCGCGGGGAGAAAATTTGTTGAAAAGCCAATATTTGGCAACAAGGCAGAAAAGTAAGATTTAGAAAATGCGCTTTTAACGCAAGACATAAGCTTGAAGTTTGCGCTTACAAGCGTGAAATTAAACCTTTTCCCTTGCGCCTTTGGCGCATAAATATAAGCTTTCAATTTGCGCTTTTGAAAGCGCGCATAGTTAAGCTTTAAAACAACGCGTTGTTTTCAAAAGGTAATAGAAGGAAAAATGCCTTAGTCCAAAACACAAGAACTAGAAAGGGCCAATACTTTTAGGAAGAGTTGAAGATTCAGTGAGAAAGATTTGACCAAAATCAAGTCCTAAACAAAAAGAATAGGAGGGACCTAATATTTATAAAAAAAAATTGGGGGGATGTTGCAGCAACAACAATTGGCGATTCGCTGGCGAACAAAGATCTCTGAACAAAATCTTGTCATGATTTAGAATGACATTTAAAATCACAGCTTTATGCGCAGCAAAATTCCTCACAGTTCAACTCTTAAGAATGGGGTGATCTCTTAATCATATTGGTCTTTTGGGAGAAAGGGGGCTAAGACTTATATTTCTTCCAAACTCTCTCAAGGGCGGAGTATGGAGTTAATTCTTTTAGGACTGTCTTCATGATGTCTTGATCAAAAGAGGACTCCACAGGATCGTAACAGTACTTCACAGGGATATTCGTTTGTTCCTCATTCCCATGCTATCTACATCCTTTTGGATGTTCATGTATTTGACAGCTTTTGCTGTTTGAGCCTTCCAGAAATAGTTTCCTTAAAATTTCAATCTTTGATTTGGGTTATTCAATCCATAATGTCCTTTTGTGTGAGCGAGAGATTTTATTTGATTTATCAAGCTTCACGGATGGAGAAGAACCTAGCTTGAGCTGAATCTTTTGAATAGATTTCTAGATTTGAACATTTTGCTTTTATCTCAGCCATGCTTTGATTGAGGCGAGAATTTCTGGAAATCAGACCCTTTGATGTAAGACTTTAGGCTTTTATTTGTAGCATGGGATCATTTAAAATACCATACCTCTGTGAAACATGCTTCCTTTCTGTGGTTCCATAATAGCAAGGAAACCTTGAGACATGAATTAATGTTAAAATGAGTGGAGCCTTAAGATAGTGAGAGAGAAACATTGGATCATTAGTCATTTGAGTGGGGTTATTTTGACCAAACCGGAAGAGATCTCCCCATTTTCAAAGGCCGATCAGTGGAAGAAAAGTCACATAGCCTCCTTCTCTTTACAAATGAGATTCTTCCTTCAAGATTTCAATTTTGCTGAGAGTTCTGTACTACCTCTAAGCCAGGGGTTCAGCTGGGTTTTATTAGCCTAGAAAATAAGAAAGTCCAGACAAAGTAAATGGTACCGACAAACCTAACTACAAAACAAATCAAAACAAAGATCAGCAAAGAAAGCAAAGGATGAAAGAAACCTTTTATTTATGTACAGAAAACCTCAACGGGACTATGCAAAGTATTGTTTCAAGGCGAGGCCGTTGAGGGGAAGGGTTACTTCCTTGCCCTGGAGGTCTATTAGCTTGTAAGTGGATGGGCCGAGCTTTGCAGAAATTTGGTAAGGGGCTACCCATAAGTGTAGGAATTTCGTGTGCATTCCCTTGCCTTCGTGAGGATGGTCCCATTTCAGAACTAAATCTCCTACTTCAAAACTTCTTTTACCAGACTTCCTTTTATCGAACCATCTTTTGACTATATCTTGGTGTTGGTGGAATTGGTTCTTGGCTTTCTGCCGGGCTTCTTCAAGTTGAAGCAGGGTGTCAATCCTGGATTGTAAAACCTAACTACCAGACCCTTGAGAGGCTTGGTACAACTGCAAGGATGGAAGTAAGATGTTGGGAGGGAGGATGGCTTCCTTGCCATAGACAAGTGTGTAAGGGGAAACCCCTAATGCATTCTTTGGAGTCACCCTATTTTCCCATAAGGCGTTTGGGAGAGCTATATGCCAACTTCACTTATTTTCAATCACAGTCTTCTTGAGAATTTGGATGAGGTTCTTGTTTGAAGATTTAGCTAGTCCATTCCCCTGGGGGTAGTAATTGGCTGAATAATGCAATTTAATTCCCCTTTCATAAACAAATTCATTTATTTTAAAAGACTAGAAATAAGTGGCATTATCAAACACTAGGGAACTTGGAACCCCAAACCTGGTTATGATGTTCTCTTTTAAGAAACTGATGACTGCATCTTCATTGATCTTGCGCAATGGGGAAACCTTTGTCCAACTGGTGAAATAGTCCGTGGTTGTCAGGATGTATCGATGTTGCAGAGAAGAATTTGGTTTTATCTCTCCAATGAAATCTATACCCCACTGTTCGAAAGGTTCTGAGATGATAACCGGCTGCAAGGGTCCTGCTGCCTTAGGTAATTTCCCAACACTTCTTTGGCACGCATCACAGTTCCATGCATAAGTATGGGCATATTGGAATAAAGTGGGCTAGTAATACCCAACTCTCAGTATTTTGTGAGCTATTGTCTTCCCTGAATAATGTCCACCAGCAGGGCCATCGTGTAACTCTTTGACGACTTTACTTGCACCCTCCTTTTCTAGACATCTGAGAAAAATTCCATCATAATTTTTTTTGAAAAGTATTTCGTCAATGATATGATAAGCTGTTGATTTTAAACGGAGTGCCCTTCTTTGCTTGGAACTCCACTGTTCTGGTAGGTATCCTTGTTGCAAATAGTGCACTAAATCCCTATACCATGATTCAAGAGTTGTGAAAATGGCAAATACTTCGACTAAATTCAGCTCGGCTTCATTCTTCCAATCCTGTTCTTCATCAATTGGATGTTTAGTGAGCAATTTACATAGGCCTTGTCCTTTAATGATAGTTTCCAGTTTAAATTCTAAGTCATATTCTTGAAGAGCTGTAACCCAATTTCCCCTTCTTTCTCCCAACTCCTTTTGAACGAAAAGGGATCTGACACCTGGGTGGGGAAATATAACTTTAGTTATGTTCTTAAGAATATATGGTCTGAACTGCTTTATTGCCTTGAACATGGAATATTCCTGTTTGTCGACAACTGGATAGTTCAGTTCAACACCTTGCAGACCAATGCTCATAAACGAGATTGGGTATTCGTCTCCTAATTCTACCTTTTGTGTGAGCACAACTGTGAGAGAGTCATCTGAAGCAAAAGTGTACAAGATAAAATCTTTGTCAAAATCTGGGCTTCTTAAGGAAGGAGCATTAGCTATGGCTGCTTTAATATATCTGAATGCATCCTTTTCTAAGTCTGTCCATTTGAACTGTGTGCTCTGCTTGACCATTTGTTGCAAAGGTTTAACAGTCTGAGCGAAATCGGGGACAAATCTTCGGACAAAATTGATAGTGCCCATAAATGACTGCGTGGATTTTTTGTTATGGGGCATGGGAATTTTATTGATAACTTGCACTCTCTCTTGATCTATTGAAATTCCCTTTTTTGAAATGATATGACCCAGAAGTTTACCTTCAAGAACAACAAACACACTCTTCTTGGGGTTTAAAGAGATACCATATTTTCGGCAACAATAAAAAATCTGCTTTAAATAAACAACATGGTCTTCTCTTTTCTTTGAAAAAACTGTCACATCATCCAGATATATGACAACACAATGACCGCCCAATCCTCGGAAGGCGATGTCCATTGCTCGCTGGAACATGGCTCCTACGTTTATTAGGCCGAATGGCATTCTCCGGTATGCGAAAGTTCCCCACTTGGTGCAGAAAGTAGTTTTAAGACGATCCTCTTCAGCTACTAACACTTGATTGTAACCTGAGAAACCATTCAGCAGAGAGAAAAGTTCCGATCTTGATACCATCTGGAGAATTTGTTCCATTGAAGGGATAGGATAGTTATCTTTATCTGAAGCTCTGTTCAGATTTCTGAAGTCAACACATAATGTTATCTCTCCTGACTTCTTTCTTACGGGAACTAGGTTAGCAACCCACTTGGAATGCTGGACCTTAAAGATTATCTTAGCATCAAGTAACTTCTTAAATTCCTTTTGAATCAGAGGTTCGAGAGTAGGGTGCATCCTCCTCAATTGCTGCTGAAATGGCTTGACGCCTGCTTTCATTGGTGTGATATGCTGAATAATGCGGGTGTCATATGTTTTCAAATCTTCATTAATTCCTTGCAAAAACATCCTTATATTGTCAAAAAAGCTTGACGAACTTATCTCTTTCTCCCGGTGAACAACATTTACCAAGGTTAGCAAATTTTGGTTCAGCTTTGGTGCCGAGATTTACTAATTCGTGTTGGATCGATGAGCTATTGGTTTTAGTGTTTGCTGGCCTTTTGAACTTACTTTGCAGATCAAACAACATTTCAAGTGACCTCACCCCTTTGGGGATGAAATTTCCTTTAGCCGCATCTTTCTTTTGTAAAACAACATCATGCTCTTCTTCGTCTATCACAGGTTCTTGGAACATGTCTCCATTTGTTAGAAAACTGATAATCTGATCGTCATCATTGAAAAATCTGAAATTTGTGATATTGTCTGGGACAGAAGGCCTGAAAATCAGTTCAATTGAACATTTGTTATTAGTCGGCACTAATCTGGAAGCGGAAGTTGCTAATAAATCAGCCGCAACATTTTGCAGTCTAGGCACAAATTTTATATTGAAAGCATCAAAATGCGTAATTAAATCCCATACCTTAGCCTGATAACCTTTCAAATGAGGTGAAAGACAGTGAATGGTATCTCTTACCTGTCTTACAACTATTTTTGAGTCACCAAAAACTTTCAGGTACTTAACATTCAAAGCGATGGCTTTCTTCAATCCGTCGACTAAAGCTTCATATTCAGCAGTTTATTAGTACACTCAAATTCTAATCTACAGGACAAGAAGTACTTATTACTTTTGGGATCCACTAGAATACAACCAGCTCCGGATCCTTCCAGAGTCTTGAAACCATCAAAGTATAAAGTCCAAAAAACATTGTTTGATTTAACTAAGTTAGTATCTTTATGATCTAAGTCAGTGACTAAGCTAACTATGTTACAATCGATATCATCAGTCCGAGAAAAATGAAGGAGATTGGACTGTTTATCTGATTCATGGCTAATAGTTTCAGATTGATAGTTACCCGGCTCAATTTCCAAAAAATAATTCCTCAATACTGAAGATGAAAAGGTTACATCTTCATTCTTTTCCTCTAGCTGAGTTACGTTTTGTTTCATATGTGGTTCTCTCAGTACTTTGATCTGATTTTGCCTATTTTGATATGGTAACCACAAGTGAGACCAGTCAGTTGCAAAACAACCATCTAGTTTTGTAGACCAGTCCCTGCTCAAAATCAAACCATAGGCTTCAAGAATGTCGACCACCATTATATCAATGAACTGACACACTCTAGAATCTGCTGACAACCTAATGAGCACCTCCTTCATTTCCCCAATAACTTTAACAACAGTCCTATCTAACTGAATAATCTGAGCGGGAGATGGAATTGGTTGACCGTTAATCTTCTTACAGATCGACAGTGGCATGACATTCGAAGATGCTCTAGAATCTACCAAACAGTTATGCACATTGTGATTGAAGATTTCAAAAGTTAAAAGAAAAGGCAATGTCTGGGATTTGGATTTCCCGCCAATACTAGCCTCATTTATTTCAGGATCTTCCTGAGTGTCTGTTAATGGAGTGTTGGGCTGGGATTGAAGAGCTTGCAACAACTTGTTTCGTTGTTGGGGCAAACTACACATATCGAATATCGAAACATTTGCTTTTACCTTCTTTATATCTTCAATGATGTCATATCCCATATCACATTTTTTTACAACTTTCGTTTGATTGTCTGTCTTGCTCACTGTGACTTTTGGTTGATGGACTGTTGTGTCAATGTTTGGCTGTTTGGCAGCTGTTGGGTTAGCTTTAGGTTGAGGCGGAATGACTGTAATGTGTCTTTTAGGTTTGGATGTAGTTGAGCTTGGAACTGGATCTGCAATGGGACCTTTACTGCGAGTGTTAATGTTTACAGTGGAGACCGAGCTCTCCACGGGATCATCTTCTATTAATTCAGTTAAAGGTACCCAGTCCCATAATACCATGGTGGTATCTGGGTAGGGTTCCTCTACTTCAAGTGTTTGTTCCTGTGGAGGATCATCTTGATCTGGAATCTGTGAATCCAACATTTGGTTAATTACTAAACTCATAGAATTAATCCATTGTGGACAGCTCTTTTCAGAGTGCGGCTCTTGATGAAAGGTACAGAAGTGTTCCATTCCTATTTCATTCAGATTTAAAACAGGGGAGCTGTTCATAGGTGGATGAGGCTGGTCATTGTCTTCCCTTTTCTTGTAGAATGGTTTGAAAGGCTTCCTAAATGTACTAGCTGCCTTATCTTTTTCAAGATCTACAATTTTATTGGACAATTTTTGCATCATTTTAACTACGTTCTCCATATCCGCCGATGGCTCTTCTTTATTCCTAGTAAGCAGCAAGGGTTTTCTATTAGTTGCTGGCTTTGTTTCTGCATCTAAGACGTGTTTAACAATGCTATCTGCTTCTTCTTCCACCTTCATAGCTTCTTCGAAATTTTCTACCAGGGTGGTCTTCTTAGCTCTTTTGACGAACATTGCTATGGGGCCTTCAAGTGATGTTGTGTAATATTCAACTAAAGATTCTTTTGCAGGTTTAATTGCTTCGCTGAAATTATTCAAGAGCGTAGTGAACCTTTGGTTGAAGTCTTGAACCTTTTCTTTCTTTTCCATTCTCATGGACAATAATTCTTTCATGAGTGTAGCTACAGTTTTCTGATTCCCATACTTCTTTAAAAAACATTTCTCAAACTCTTCCCATTTGGAAATTGAGCTAGCTTGTAAGCTAAAGTACCAGGAAGAAACTTTCGGTTCAAATGTGTATGGGAAAATCCTACAAACTACATCTTCATGCTGTACATTTAAAAGATTCAAAGCTAAATAAAAACTCTTAAGATGATCTTCAACAGATATGCCTTTACCTGGGTCGTATTTGGGAAAAAATTTCTCTGGATTTTTAGGCAGATCGTGAAATGGCCCAGCTAGATTTAATGCTCCCCTTGCTCTCCAAGCAGGTACATCCATGGCTCTATGTGGAGAATTAGGTGGAGAATCATGTGGTGAATTAAGTGGAGTGTTCTTTGGAGTAAAAAGTTCTCCAAGATTTTTTGGATCTTCTAAATCGATCTCCTTTAGAGGCTGCGTGATCTCTTCTAAAGACAAATCTACCAGCTCTTCAAAGCTCTGCACAAGGATTGAATCACGGGTATATTGTCTTTCTATTTTAGGAATTCTTCTTCTAGGGAGAAAATTTATTGCATTTAAACCACCGAGTTGTTTAACATAAGCTCATGTGTGCCTTCTTAAATCAACTACTTCAACAAAAGGTACAACATACAACGTTTCTTAATGCTCAGAATCAGAATTGGGATTTTCTTGATTTCCTGGGATTGCTGTCTCAAGCGGGTTTTCAGTAGGATCTGCTTGACAGGAAGAGTCTCCTCTGTCAGCCATGCATTGTGGCCCTCCTCCTAGCGCCAAAACTGTTGATGCCCCAAAAATCACAACATCAAGCAGCAAGGGATTCTCCACGGTAAACCGTCCCAATTAGATTGTCCACCGTTTGGTGTGGGGAATCCGTCCGGTTAACGGTTTCGGCTACTGTAAGATTTAAAGATTCTTAATATTTGTATCGGTTGCGGCTCGATCCACCGTTTATGTATTTTAAAATTATGTATGAGATGCAAGTGTTGTAAACTAATTTAATCTAAATGCAAAGCTGAAACAAATCTTAATCTAAAATAGTATAAGCAAATCTAATCTATCATTGCAAGGAGCAAACTGTAAATATGAGCAATACACTGAAAGAAACATCTAAATATCATACAGATAGCCATTAAATCATAAAGATGCAATCTCAGCAGAGTATAAAAGATATTAAAGATAACTTTAATTCACTGAATACATTCCATTACTCATTTAAGAGAGACATCATTGTACATAAAAGAGAGCAAAATCGTCCATTACACAGAAATAATTCGCACAGCAAAGAAAGATCTCACAGGTATATGAATGACGCAAGAGGAGTCCAACAAGCATTCAATACACATTTCCAGACAAAAACATCTTCTCCAGGCTTTAATTAGGCAAATTTCCGGTTCGTAGAGCAAGCAACAAAGTAATTCGCACCAGCCAAAAAATTTATTTCACTTGCAAAAAGTCATTCTATCTTCTTTTGTTCTGCTATTTATAAGTTTACAAATTGCTCCTTGAGCTGACAGGTGTACCTTAAACTCTAGAACCTTCTAATTTTTCCTTTAGTGCACATCTACAAATCGTGGAAAGCCTTCCATATAAGACAAAAATAAGAGCCCGTTGTCTCTTAAAGCATTTATACAATAAGGAATTTCAGCTTTTCCTCACATTAAGACAAATAAGAATTCTGCTAATTTATATATTTATTTGGCTTCTTTTGTTGACTCGCTGACTCATCCCCACCAACTGGCTCGCTTGTGGTTGTTGGGCCATCAACACTTTGGCTATGGGTGGCCCATTGACTAGGCTCTCTCAAGATAATTTTGCTCTGAACATATATTGTTGTCTTTGATGATTGTTGTCTTTGATGCAATCTCATGCTTGCGTAGATCTGATTTGACCCATGCTGCTCCTTCTTCCTTGTAGACCTTCTATGCATGACAAACCTGCGGCGAGCGAGGCAATACAAATATGGAGTATGTAGAAATTAACAAAAATTGCAAAGCTTCATACAGATTTGTAAAAGAAATCATTACAGAGTTGGCTTTAACTAGATGACTTTCAAGCATTAGCAAAACAATTATGAAAAAATTCAGAATATGCCAATGACTTCAAAACATGGGAGGCTGTTTTAACAAAATGATCAACTAATTCACAGTTGCAGCTACCATTTCACAGTTAAAAATCATGAGAAATACTAGACGCAAATGCCAACAAGCTATACAAGCCACTGTGGTTTCATTATTCCAAGACAGACTGATGGAGGAATAAGGAACTGGAGCATTTAATGGTGTCATGTCATTCACAGAAATGCAGAAGTACCTAAAATGTTTTACGCACCTGGAGAGACCATTGAGTTCGCGCAAATAATGCAGGTAAATAACACATGGGTGGTTTTACTGGGTTCTTCTTTCACGGCTGCTAGAATGACTTTGAAAACCCCGTTCTATGCGTTTGATAAGGCGAGGCATTAACTTCATGTAAGGTGGTGGGTTGGCAGATTTATGAGCACAGGGCTCGAGGATGACGGACAGTAAACATAGCACATGGCCGCACTAAATGGCCCTACAAACCCCGTACGCATATAAGCCCAAATCTATTCTGCATGCTAGAGAGACGATTTTAATTTTACATTCCACACCTATAGCGACAGTCTAAACGTTAGTCTCTGCACTGATGGCAGCACCAAGAATTGCACCGGTGGCTGCGTTCAACGATGACGCGCAGTTATGACAGTGGGAGCTGTAGTGATACGTTTTGCACGTCGACGGAGGACTTAGTCTCAATACGTGCGCTAACAAAAAAATGCACCAACGAGTCATGAAGACGAGATTTAAGGGATTTTTTTCATGTCAGCATTTTTAAGTACAAATCCTATGCCAAAGCGCCTGCCCTATTAATAGTAACTACTTCGATGGTGGCCGAGTTGGTTTTAGACTCTGCGAAAGAATCATGCATTGATATAGCGCAAGTTTTAAACCTAAATCTTGCGCGGGGAGAAAATTTGCTGAAAAGCCAAGATTTGGCAACAAGGCGGAAAAGTAAGATTTAGAAAATGCGCTTTTAACGCAAGACATAAGCTTGAAGTTTGCGCTTAAAAGTGTGCAATTAAACCTTTTCCCTTGTGCCTTTGGCGCATAAATATAAGCTTTCAATCTGCGCTTTTGAAAGCGCACATAGTTAAGCTTTAAAACAGCATGTTGTTTTCAAAAGGTAATAGAAGGAAAAATGCCTTAGTCCAAAACAAAAGAACTAGAAAGGGCCAATACTCTTAGGAAGCGTTGAAGATTTAGTGAGAAAGATTTGACCAAAATCAAGTCCTAAAAAAAAAGAATAGGAGGGACCCAATATTTAAAAAAAAAATTTGGGGGGATGTTGCAGCAACAACACAAATCAAACAATTTCATTGCCTCATGGGTAATCTCTCGCTTCGTCTCCATAGTCTGCGAATCTATTGGTTTAACCAACATAAGGAAGGGATTTTGTTGGGATCCGGAGTGGAACCACTTTGCATAGCCTTTAAATATTTTGTTCTAGTTATCATGGGTTGAAAAAGGACATAAGAGATACCCAGCGTAATTGATAGACTCTTCTTGTTCTAGGTAATTGAATATTTAGTGATTTTTCCAAATGAAACATAGATATATAAAAATGATGATATCAATACCACCCACTTTCCTCTCATGATTAGCTCTTCATATGCTCCCACTAAGGAAACAAGTCCTTCGTTAAGCTCTTATCATTGGTTAGTTCCCATCACTCAACGTCTTGAAGAATATCCTCTTATTGATTGAGTCATTTACTTATTTGATTTGATTGGCTTGGTCTTTTACCTCAAAATACTGAATAAATTTCTTTTTTTATGTGTATGCTCCTACACTAGTTACTACAACAACCAAATAGAGTTGTCCATTGATTTCCTGACTTTGGTTCTTGTTCATACTATCCATTAGTGGAGCTAGGAGATTCAGTTGTTTATTATAACCCAAGGCAATGAAATTGTTGCAATGGAAGTTTTGGTTGCTCCCTTTGCTTTCCTTCTTGGTCTCACAAACTGACTTTCTCTCTCGATTGAAGTTTTGCGGCTCCATTCTACTCAATTCTAACCAGATCCAAACCATCATTACATCATCCCAATAATATTTAGGGAACAAAAGGGGTAAATCTTAGTTCATAACACTATAGGAATAACACAGACTCAGTATATATCTATGTAATGTCCCTTTTTAAGAAATTCAGTAAAATGACAAATTTTTCACTTTTTTCCCTAATTCGACCTTTGACTAATTTTGATGTCTAGGTCTTCAAATTGCTCCAAATGCTCCCAAATATTTTGAGGAGGTGTTAGGATGATATTAAGACTTGATTGTGATATTCAGGGATGATTTAATACCATAAAAATACTTCTGCAAACTCCTTTAAGATTCTGGTCACTGTATGGGATTTTATTAGCAGTTTGGGGTTCAAATCCCCCAGGGTAAATGTTGAATATGGCTCTCCCAATGCTTCCAAACCCACTCGAATTTCTGAACAGAGGTATGGGATGCCTAAGGGAAAATATTAAGGTCTCATGTGAACCATTATTCAGTTTGTTAATTCTGTTATAACCCTCTCCCAAATAGCTACAAAATCACTAGTTCGACCTTGGGGGAAATGACATCAAATCTTCTCCAAATGCAATGACAATTCACAAAATGAATTCAAATGATTAGATACTGAACACAAAACTCTTAGAATGCATCATTAACAGTCCATACATGAGTTTAATATCCATGGCTCACTCATTCATTCAAATATAAGAACATTTCATTGTCATACATCAAGATAGTGGGGAAATGGCACCATTTTCTCATTAACAATCAGATTTACATGAATCCACTTGTGATCTCAACCTGAGACTCTTCATGACAGTAAATAAATATCATTTATATCATATTACAAAATAATGGGGCTATGGAAGCTCCCCCAAAGAGATCAATAGCTCACCAAGTGTGCCTCAATCCATAGAGCAAGAATATGATGAGAAAACTTGGAATAGATGAAAGAACAAGTTGTTCTTGAAGTGTCTACAAGCTACCCTGTAGCTTGCACCTGTAACTTATGACTCCATTAAATCTCCATGAAATACCTGAATGGCCTTTCCACACACCAACTTGGATGGGAATCTTTCACCCTCGAAATTTGCTAAGGCAAGAAGTCTAGTTTTCCACTAGCTATCTCTCTTCACAAATGCTAATTCTCAAATGATCAAAAGCTGCTATTATTCTTTGTTCATGACTTTTATAAACTTCCAAGGTCCTCCATGGGTCAAATTCCTTCCAAGAGATCATTCCAACTCAACTTGGGAAGAGATTCCCAAGTATGCCACTTGTCCTTCCAATTCTAGCCCTCTCCTTCTCCAAATTCGAATTGATGTCTATTTGGCTGCCCTAAATCACTTGAGAGCCCTATTGGAGGCTATTTTTAGCCCTGACATGTCATATATGTCAGATTTCAGCCTTTAGGTATTATTTGTGTCATAGGTGTCATAGCATCTTCATCATTGTTGTCATAGAGCTAGGGAATCTAGTGCAAGTGTCCCACTAGCTCCAAATTGCCTCTTCCTCTTCCATGGGAGTTACTCTTCCTCTACATTTCGACCTCATTGACTCATGCCAATTATTTTTCCCTTCCAACTCATCCCAATAACATTGGACTTCTCATGGATTCGAATTGACAAGAGGAGGATGCCATGTGACATAGAAAATCTAGCTTGAGTGGGTCCCACTTCCTCCATGTGTCTTCATGGTCAAATGCCACTTTGATTTTCCCTTGTATATATTTATTTAGATCATTTATTAAATATTTATGCTATTTTAATATCCACACATCATTTATCATCCTTCTTATTTCAAATCCCCATGCTTCCACCCACAACCTAGGAAACTAATAATTTTCCTTCTTGGCAATTATTTGACCCTTAACATCAATTTGACAAACTCTCATGAATATGGCCAATGGGATTAGGCAATTGTGACCCAATGCAAAATTTGGGACATGAAAAATCCTCCCTTCCCAATATTGCTTGTCCTAAATCAATTTCAAACATGGGTGTTGAAGAACCGGCTTTCTGTATAATTCTTTGAAGTTGCCACTGAGTTGCCCAACTTTGAGTCTTCAAGATTCCATGAAGATTTTAGAGAGGAACCACCATGCTTGTTGATGCACTACTCTGATTAAAATCACTTTCTTAAGTGGGGAATCCATCCCCCATACTACTTGTTTCCCCGAAAAATTGAAACCAATGAGACTAAGAATTATCCCAAGGTCCCATTACTTGTATTGCACTCCAACAATTAGGAGTGCTCTCCAAATCATGCCATCAGGTAAGAGAGTTCCTGGATCCCATTTTCTTGTATGCATTCTTCCAAACATAATGAGTACAAAATATATATCGTCAAAGTACATTAACAACATAATGAAAATGTACATCAAGAAGATTCTTCATCAAATAATCATGAAAGTGCTTATACCTCCAAGCAAGTAGACCACCATTTTTCTAGTGCATACAAGCATCAAGCAACCAATCAAATCTGATTCAATGACATAGGTGAGGATATCATGTCCTATAATTCTTCTCCAAAAGGATCTGATATGCATCAAAATATTCAGCCATGTATTCTTTCATCCGAGAAGTGAATGAAGAATCTCCACTAAAATCTGAACCAAATAATGAGCAAAAAAAACAAGGAGACTTCAAATGACTCAAAGAAGTCTCACCCATACATCCATGAATGTGAGAATCATAAATATATAAAAAAGTATGAGGCTACCAACAAAAATGTTCTCCAATCATAAATCTATTCACCCCAGTGTTGGATGAAGTTCCTCCAACATCAAATGAACCAAGTGTTGAGCAAGAAAAAACATGAGTCTTCAAGTGACTCAAATGCATATCATAGGTGCATCCATGTAGATGTGCATCATCATAAAGTAACAAAGGATGCTGCTGAAAATGTTAATAAGAATGTGCTCCAACCATGTCATCATAAAAAGTAAACCTAGGAGTTCTATACTCCTCATGTGGCACCATAAAAAAGAACCCTTTCACTCATACTTCATTGAGACTAATGCTGCAAAACATGGAATTGTAGGATGTAGGAGAATGAACTAACTCACACAAATGATAAAAAAATGCAGAAGTTTCATAATGGGAAGGATCCATATGGGTAGTATCACGCAGCTCCTTCAAAAGCGTGAAACCTTTTTCATAGATTGGTTCCAATGTAGAGCAATCATGCTCTTCTTTAAAAATTGCATAACCTTCATCAAGAGACTATTCAAGTTCCTCTTCCACCACATCAAGTGTTTGGATCTCTTCAAGTTCATCTTCAAACACATCAAGAAAATTCAAATTTCCACATTTCTCATGATTCACCATGTCATGAGAATCCTCCATGCAATCTATCATCTGAAAATTTGAAACACAGGAGGAAGAACAAGTATATTGAAACCTTTCAAGAAGTTGCTCATTTTGAATTTTGAGTTTATGAATATCCTCATTATTATTGAAGTATGCATCAGGTAATAATTCATTAAACTCAACCAAATTTTTCCTATAAAAAAACAAAGACATGAAATTACCTTTTTCGTTGCACATTGCTCTTTGAATCTTCTCCATGTCTTCAAGGAAGGATGGATCCTCCAGTGAAGAAACTTTCCAACAAGAATTTGACACTAATGCTTGAGTGTCATGGAGCATGCTAAGGGTCTCTTGGATCTTCTTTTCATTCATATTCAAGGACCCTTCAAGAAAATGAGGCTCTTATAAATGAACCTCCTCATCTTCTTCCTTCTTACTTGTACCAACTTCATGAAGCTCAAGTGGTGATGGGGAAGTTGATCTTGTTTCTTCTTCAACTGCTACAAGGTCTTCATTTTCATGCTTAATGGAAGTTTGGCTTGTAGCAACACTTTCAAAAGTGGTCTCTATGTCACCAACATAGAGGTGTGAGAACCCATTAGTGGGCACTCCTTCATAGTTTAAGCATCCATCAGTAGATGCTCTTTGATTCATGTCCAAGGTAGAATGTGTCTCTTCCTTTTGCTCCTTCAAGCAAGCTGATGCATTTTGTACCTAAGTATGTGAAAAAATTTGAGATGAGCCATAAAAGGTGGGAAGTGGCATTTTACTTATTGCATAATTCAATTCTCTATTTTGAAATGGATTCTTATTGCCTTCCTTCATCTTGATCTTTTTTAGACAATTAGGTATTGATCAAATGGTAAAGTGTTTTTGCAATCTTCACTCAAATTTTTCCATTTGAGTAGAATTTATTCCACATCATTTGGGGCTTTAATATTTGATTTGGAATCAATAAATTTTGGTGCAGTAGGCCTTGGTGTTCTCTGAAATTCATTTTCTCTATTAGGGGGTCCTTTGCTTGAGATAATATGCTCACCCATTGGCTTCTTTTCCTCACAATGAGAACTGCTGCTGCCTCCTATTACTCCTTTGATCCCAAGTTGGCTAGCCATAAATTCGAATCATTTCATCATCTGTTTTTTCATGGCTCTGATGCCACTTGTAATGTCCCTTTTTAAGAAATTTATTAAAATGACAAATTTTTCACTTTTTCCCCTAATTCGACCTTTGACTAGTTTTGATGTTTAGGTCTTCAAATTGCTCCAAATGCTCCCAAATATTCCAAGGAGGTGTATGAATGATATTAATACTTGATTGTGATTTTCAGGGATTATTTAAGACCATCAAAATACTTCTGCAAACTCCTTTAAGATTCTGGTCAATGTATGGGATTTTACTAGCAATTTGGGGTTCAAATCCCCCCAGGGTAAATGCTGAATATGGCTCTCCCAATTATTCCAAACCCACTCGAATTTATGAAAAGAGGTAGGGGATTTCTAAGGCACAATATTAAGGTCTCATGTTCACCATTATTCAGTTTGTTAAGTCTATTATAACCCTCTCCCATACAGCTACAAAATCACTAGTTCGACCTTGGGGGAAATGACATCAAATCTTCTCCAAATGCAATGAAACTTCACAAAATGAATTCAAATGCTTAGATAATGAACATGAAACTCTTAGAATTCATAATTAACAGTCCATACATCAGTTTAATATCCATGTCTCACTTATTCATTCAAATATAATAACATTTCAGTGTCATACATCAAGATAGTGGGGAAATGGCACCATTTTCTCATTAACAATCAGATTTACATGACTCCACTTGTGCTCTCGACCTGAGACTCTTCATGAAAGTAAATAAAGAGAATTTATATCATATTACAAAATAATGGGGCTATTGAATCTCCCCCAAAGAGATCAATAGCTCACCAAGTGCGCCTCAATCCATAGAGCAAGAATATGATGGGAAAACTTGGAATAGATGAAAGAACAAGATGATCTTGAAGTGTCCAAGAGCTTCCTTGAAGATTTCACCTGTAACTTATGAATCCATTAAATCTCCATGAAAGACCTTAATGGCCTTTCCACACACCAACTTGGATGGGAATCTTTAACCCTCGAAATTGGCTAAGGCAAGAAGACTAGTTTTCCACTAGCTCTCTCTCTTCACAAATGCTAATTCTAAAATGATCAAACGCTGCTATTATTCGTTGTTCATGAATTTTATAAACTTCTAAGGTCCTCCATGGGTTGAATTCCTTCAAATATCTTCATGCCAACTCAAGTTGGGAAGAGATTCCCAAGTATGCCACTTGTCCTTCCAATTCTAGCTCTCTCCTTCTCCAAATTCGAATTGATGTCTGTTTGGATGCCCTAAATCACTTGAGCGCCCTATTGGAGGCTATTTTTAGCCATGACATGTCATATATGTTAGATGTCGGCCTTCAAGTCTGATTTGTGTCATAGGTGTCATAGCATCTTCATCATTGTTGTCATAGAGCTAGGGAATCTAGCCCAAGTGTCCCACTAGCTCCAAATTGCCTCTTCCTCTTCCATGGGAGTTAGTATTCCTCTACATTTCGACCTCATTAACTCATGCCAAGTATTATTCCCTTCCAACTCATCCCAATAACATTGGACTTCTCATGGATTCGAATTGACAAGAGGAGGATGCCATGTGGCATAGAAAATCTAGCTTGTGTGGGTCCCACTTCCTCCATGTGTCTTCATTGTCAAATGCCACTTTGATTTTCCCTTGTATATATTTATTTAGATCCTTTATTAAATATTTATGCTATTCTAATGTCCACACATCATTTATTATCCTTCTTATTTCAAATCCCCATGCTTCCATCCAAAACCTAGGAAACTAGTAATTTTCCTCCTTGTCAATTATTTGATCCTTAACATCAATTTGACAAACTCTCATGAATATGGCCAATGGGCTTAGGCCATTGTGACCCAATGCAAAATTTGGGACATTAAAATCTACCTATCATTTACTAACCAAAACAACACAATCAACAATCTAACAATGGTCAACTATCAACTCGAACGACATAGTTTACAACCTAATAGTAACCCATGAGGGAGCCTAATAAATGCAATCATCCAAATGAATGTGATTAAGTATTTACTGGAACTTACATCGAAAACTGTTATGGGACCTAATCAATTCTAACTAGATCCAAACCATCCTTACATCATCCCAATAATATTTAAGGCATAACAAGGCTACATCTTAGATCCTAACGCTTCAGGAATTCCATAGACTCAGTATATATCTACCTATCAGCTACTAAGTTTGGTATTTTTTAAGGATTCTAATATTATACTTAAGCATAGTGTTCTAGGCGATTATTTTAGATTGAATATATATATATATATATATATATATATATATATATAAGTAAACGAATATTAAATACGAAACCTACAATTTATTACTAAAATGTGTAAATTTTGGTGAATATTATGATAAACACATATTTCTATGTAAAAATAGGCGATATTAGAGACTAAAAATGACCAAATAGCAAATTTATTTTTTGAAAAAAAACCCAAAAATAGCCAATTGATGAAATTTCGCCCCTAAAAATTACCCTGCTACTAACCAGAACAACAAAATCAACAATCTAACAATGGTCAATAATCAATGATTAACTATCAACTATAACAACATAGTTTACAACCTAATAGTAACCCATGAGGGAGCCTAATAAATGCAATCATCCAAATGAATGTGATTAAGTATTTTCTAGGTATTACATCGGAAACTGTTATGGGACGTGCATTTCTTGAATTCCATTATGTATATTAGTCATGGAGTAAGCTTTTGTAGAGTCATGTTCCAGTTCTTCATGTCTTCAAACGTCTCCCCACCCCTATAATTCACTCCAACATATTTTTAATCAGTTTGAGTGGGATCAGTTGATTATGCAGGTGCGTGTGTCGGTTAAGGTTGACAATTCCTCTTCTGGCCCTATTTCCAAAGAGGTTTATGTGACTTGTCTCACTGACTTAATTGCTGATAGGATTTCATTCTAATATAAATCTCAAACAAATTCATTTTTTAGACCATTCAGGAGGAACTGGGGGTTGATAATAATAGTAGTAGTGTCAAGTGAGAATATTTAGCTAGAGAAATAAAGAAAAGCAAGAAGATAGTGATGATCTTTGGATTTTGATGGTTGGAAGATTGTTTTCCTTTTAGGAATGAATAAAAGTGATCTAGACTATTTTAATTGATTATTATCTTATTCAATAATCTGTATCATGCCCTAATATTTTATTTAGTAATTAAAATCAATCTCTGTAGTAGGCAGCGAGGATGCTTGGATGATTGGTTCTTACACCACTGATGTTTACTATGAGATGTAGTGGGCGATGAAATAGATAACAAGGAAATATCTATAGGAAGAACTGCAAGTTTGGCCTTTAGTAACTAATTTATTCATTAGATATCTATTCGCCTGGAAGTTATTATTCCGATGATGACTATTAAACAAGGTTTTCTATCATGCATTTTCTAATGTTTCTTTTGAAAAATATATTCAAATCTAAGCTTTCAATTGAAAGTCAGAATCCCAACCAAGAAAAAATAACGTCTCTCATAGGAAACCAATTGGTGTAACCCCATAGATAGAATGTTTATGGTAAACAGGGTGTACCTCCGTATTTGGAGCAGGTTTTCACTTAGATGAAAAAAAATATTACTCAAATACCATTACCTTCAAAGCAATGACCACAAATTATGGAAAAACTTCTCTCATGAAAAAGATGAAATTGGTCTATCAGGAGATCACTAGATCAGGCTATGAACCAAATCAAGTTACATATATGAGTGTTTTGGCTCTATTATCAAAGCAAGAGAAAATATTTTTGTAGAACTAAATGTTATAATTTAGCACATAGCTTTAAACTTTGCATGTTTCAATTCAAAGTTTACTAAAATATTTGGCTTACTGATTAAGGAGAATTAATAGTTTGATATAACTTGGAACTTCACCATATATAAACCCATTGAATGAATGGTTTGAATTTATGAAAACCAAACTTATTGGAAATACAACATGAGCCTTGAATCCTTATATTTATATGGCGTAATTCTTAATGAAACTCAAAGTGCATACTTCCTTCATCTACAAGTTATGGCACTTGTTTGTTATAGGTTTGTTTCTTTTATAGGTTCAAACCATTATATGGTGTATCCCCATTCCGATATAAGTGGGAGGAAACGTAGAATATGCTTCAGGAATATGTAACTCTGGTAAAGCTTCTCGAAAGTCCACAAGTTGTTACCATTTCAAATGCTCACAAGGAATTTCCAATTTCACTTATTTTGATTTGGGACTTGTGGCCAATTTACAGAATATAAGTAAGGAATTTATCCCCACCTATGGATGCCTACTTCAACATTGTGTTAGTTGTGGAGCTTGATCTTCCTTATTCAAAGCTCATGTTTCAGCCGTGTCTAGATCCCAACCCATGATGGGAGGGTTTGGGGGGGTTTTACCCCCCAAAATAGTCTCCATAGAGGGTCCGCGGGGGGGGGGGGGGGGGGGGGGGGGACTAGTTTGGGACCCCCCCTGCAGCGAAAAATTTCAGAAAAAATAATGCATTGTAAAATGTTTTAATTTCATAGTCATGACTTGGTCAATAATGGGTGATTTAGGGGCCCATGGTATTGGGTGTTCCATAGTATTTTCCCATGGTAATCACTCTTTAAAAGGAAGGCATTGTAATACGGCTGGGTATTGTAGCATTGTAAATATCTCTATGATTGTGTAAGAGAGACTGTGCGAGAGTGAAGAGGAAGTTGCAATGGATGTGTTGTAGGTTGTATCCCTTCATTTCTTGTATGGTATAATAATAAGGACCGACAATTTCTTTGTGTACATATCCCATCTTGGGTGAACCACGTTATATTGGTGTCTATCTTGTAATGTGTTTTATATTTGCATCTTGTTTATTGTTATTTCTCTGCGATCCTATTTTTCTAACAATTGATATCCAAGCCAAAGGTATATTTAGTCGATAAACTCGCAAGAAAGAGGGGTTCCTGGTTCGAGTGGGATCAATGGCGCAATAATGAAAGTTTAAGGTCGAGAAATTTAACGGCCAAAATTACCATTTATGGAAGATGCAAATGGAAAAGTATTTGTATTAGAAGGATCTATTCCTACCGTTGGGAGGAAAAGAAAAATAGTTAGCGACTATGAAGGACGAAGAATGGGAGGTTCTTGATAGAAAGGGATTGGGAACAATACAACTGTTCCAGCTTCGTGAGTGGATTTCATTATTTCAAAAGAAAAGACAACAAAGGGTCTGATGAGTGCATTGGGTAAGCTGTATGAAAAACCCTCGGCCTCCAACAAGGTATTTCTAATGAAGAGTTTATTTAATATGAATATGTCAGAAGGTGGATATGTTGTTGATCATTTAAATGAATTTAATACGATTAAAAATCGTCTAAGTTCTGTAAAAGTGAACTTTGATGATGAGGTTAGGGCTCTTCTACTTGGTTTTATTGCATTAGACAGAAATATGATGTGTTTTCTACTTTCAAGAAATGGAAAGCTTTGGTTGAGAATGAGACAAGAAAAAGGTTGAAATGTCTCAGATCTGATAATGGAGGTGAGTACTGTGGTCAGGAGTTTGATAGTTACTATTCATACCATGGGATTCATAGAGAGAAGACAATCCCAGGAACACCACAAGAAAATCGTGTGTCAGAAAGGATGAACATAACAATCATGGAGCGTGGAAGGTGTATGATATTGCTTGCAGGGTTGCCCCTAAAGTTTTGGGCAGATGATGTAGATACTGCTGTTTACTTAATAAACAGAGGGCCTTCAAGCGCTTTGGATGGTGGTGTTCCAGAGGAGGCATGGACAGGTAGAAAGGTAAACTACTCTTTTATGAGAACTTTTGGTTGTGAATAATTTGTCCATATTGATAAAGAAAATAGAACAAAGCTTGAGGATAAATCCAATAAATGTACCTTTATTGGATACATGGTTGATGATTTTGGTTATCGCTTACGGGATTATAAAAATAACAAAACCATTAGGAGTAGAGATGTGGTATTCAATGAAAAGTTCATCTATAAAGATCAGTTGCAGGGAAAGAAACGCGAAAAACAAAACACAGAGTACATAGTGGTTGATGAAATAAAAGAAAATGAAGTTCCAAAGGTGTCATAAAATCAAGAACAACAGCAGGTACCTTACTCTGCTGCAAGTGTTAGAAGATCTACCAGGTTAAGTAGACCCCCTGAACGATTCTCTCCTTCACTGTATTATTTATTAACGACTGATTTTGGTGAACCACAATGTTATGAAGAAGCAATGCAGGTGTAAACTAGAATGAAGTGGGAGCAAGGCATGAATGAGGAGATGGACTCGTTGGTAAGAAACTAGACTTGGGATTTGGTTTAGTTTCCTGCTAGTAAAAGAGCATTGCAGAATAAATGGTTTTACAGGTTGAAGGAAGAAGATGGAGGAAATAAGTGGTACATGGATAGACTTGTTTTAAAGGGGTTTTCACAGAAGAAAGGAATAGATTTTGATGAAATATTTTATCTTGTTGTTAAAATGACTTCAATTAGAACTATTTTAAGTCTAGTAGCGGTAGAAGATTTGCATCTTGAACAGTTAGATGTAAAAACAACCTTTATTGATGGGGTCAGAATCGACCGCAGCTAATCCAACCTGCACCTTCCCAGGAAATAGGGTGATTTTCGAATCAGACCCCTGACTTGGCTAGACTGAGCCAAATCCTTCTCAATCGCGGCCCCTGCCTTTAGGATGGGATTTCCACAGGGTTTTGACAGTCAGAATTATCCTTCCGCAACTCCCTTGCGGAAACAAATCCCATCCGCAACTGCATCATTCTTCCTTCGCAATCCTCTCGCAAGATTCTTCTTCTGCAACTTCCTTTACGCATGCTCCTTTACGTAGCTTGAGGATTGTGGATTGTGGGTGCACCTCCCATGATTTCTTGAGAGAATCTTCCGCAAAAAATCTTCCGCAACGTGATTTATGCAACTCTGCAGCGTTAACTTTTGCGCTTCTTTATCCCGCGGAACGCTACGAAACCGTCAATCTCTTGCAGATGAAATATCGCCCGTTGATCTTGATCAATGCATAACACTTCACATTGGCTTGCGGAAATGCTAATTCCCGCATTCGTTCACTTGATCGGATCTTTTCCCTCCACTGATCTTCCCTTCGGCTTTGATCTGAATCGTACAACCTCCATTTAATCTCTTCAATGGTGCTCAATGACTTCTTTGCTTTGCTACGAATTAATGGTCCTCTCATAAAGGATTTGGGTGTCCTTACTGTTCATATGAATACAAAGACAAATATTCATTCACACAGACATCAGTTCATCATTCGTACACAACTCTACCTGATAGAATCTAGGCTTATCATTAAAATGCACAGTAACGCCATTAACATACAAAACTTGCTGATTTCATTAAGTGAAAGCAAAACAACATCTATGCAGTCATATTTTCCTCTGGTGTGCAGGAAAATATCCCACGACTCTTCCTTACGCATAAATCTCACTTCTTCTTACTGACCTCTGAACCCAAAATGACCAACCTAACCTACTGATTCGAACCAAAATGACCAACCCTTTTCTCATTCAGCTCTCGCCTTTTTATCCATTCGGCTCCCAAAATAGAACGAACGAACCCCCAAACAAACTAACAACCTCCTCCCCCTCACTGGAGGAGTCACTATCATCCTATAACAGACTGCAAACTAGCTTGATCTCCACACAAGGAGCATCAACTCGCCATTATGTTCTACCTTCTCAAAAAATGACAACGCACTATTTAGTAACACACTTGCAGATATTTCAAACTGCTTAACAAAGCGAATTTGCTTCATGGAAGCTCATCCTCCTGCTAGTCACAACATGTGAACACGTAATCACATTGTTGAATCAGCATTGATGCTCCTGCATCAGACTCCCAAGGTTAAAATTTTTGAACCTCTGTTCAGTAGATCAGTTACAGAGAAATCCTTTCTTCCCAATTCTTCAGCATCCATCCATGTAGAATCTTCTACAGGATGTCCTTTCCATTTGATCAAGTGCTGCAGGTAGTCTCTCTGTCTGGTGCTTTTTGCCACTCTAGTATCCAAAATTGACTCAACAACTGATGGTTGGGCCATAGGCATATGGTTTAGCCACTGAAGATCTCCCACTTTTGGCACTTGTACTGTATCATCAGTCACATAAGTATACAGGTCTACAACATTGAAAATAGGTGATATACCAATCCCTGTTGGCATTTCCAGTTCATAGGCACTTGCTGAAAAATTTATGAGTATTTTGCAGGGTCCAATATTTTTCATCTTTAGCTTGTTGTACTCTTCTTTTGGAAATCTCTCCTTCCTCAGATGTGCTAAAACAAAAGCTCCCACCTCATAGTTTTTCTCTCTTATCTTGGAATCTGCTCTTGCCTTGTAACTATTGTTACTCTGTTGCAACTTTGCTTTAACTTGCTCTTGTAGTTCACTGATCCTTGTTGCAAACTCTTCTCCATCTACACTTCTTTTTTCCATTTGCCCCAAATCACGAAGTTCGCACACTCCTCTTGGGTGCATTCCATACATAATTTGGAATGGAATCATCCCTATACTTTGGTTTGGTGAGTCATTATATGCAAACTCTACTTGAGCTAGCACTTTATCCCATTTCTTTGTATTTTCTCCAATCAGGGTTCTCAACATGTTACCCAGACTCCTATTGACCACCTTAGTCTGGCCATCAGACTGTGGATGATATGCTAAACTAAAGTTCAACTTGGTTTCCAGCTTCTTCCACAAGGTCCTCCAGAAATGACCCGTGAACTTTACATCTCTGTAAGAAACAATGCTCTTAGGTAAACCATGTAGATTCACAACTTCATTAAAAAACAAGTTAGCAATGTGTGTGGCATCACTAGTCTTATAACATGGAATGAAGTGTGCCATCTTAGTGAATCTATCCACCACTACAAAAATAGAATCATTTCCCTTTTGAGTTTTTGGCAAACCCAAAAGGAAATCCATACTCACAGAATCCCAAGGCCTAGTTGTAATAGGAAATGGTGTGTATAAGCCTGTGTTCTGGCCCCCTCCCTTGGCATGCTGACATACTCTACATATGCTCACAAAATTTTCAACCTCAGACCTCATCTTTGGCCAAAAATAGAAATGGCTCAACTGCCAAAAGGTTTTATCACTCCCAAAGTGACATGCCATCCCTCCATTATACTTCTCCTGTATCAGGTTCTCTCTCATAGAACATTTGGGAATACAAATTTTACTGTTTTTAAAGAGTAAACCATCTTGTAGCATGTACTCCATCCATGGATCTCTGTCCACTTCTACAGGATTCCTGAAAAATCTGTATGCATCTTGAAAATCAATGTCAGTATCATACAAACCTCTTAAGTGCTCAAATCCCAAGACTTGGATCTGATTTTCTTGCACAACCAACTGCCTCCTACTCAAGGCATCAACTACTCGATTTGATTGTCCACTGATGTGCTTTATCACAAAGGTAAAGTTTTGCATAAACTCAACCCACTTGACATGCTTCTGATTCAATTTAGGTTGTTGCATGATGTACTGCAATGGATGAATATCATAAAACAAAACAAACTCTCTAGGCATCAGATAATGTATCCAATGCTTCAATGATTGGACAAAAGCATAGAATTCCTTGTCACAAGATGAATACTTCTATTTGGAATCATTCAACTTCTCACTGAAATATGTTATAGGTCTGTCTTCCTGACTGAGTACGGCTCCAATTGCTACTCCACTGGCATCACACTTTACTTGGAAAGTATGTTTGAAATTTGGTAATTTCAATACTGGTTGTTCAATAATCTTTTTCTTCAAGAACTGAAAGCTTCTTTCAGCCTCTGTTGTCCATTGAAATGGTTGTTTGTCCTTTCTGATTGTTTCAATGATAGGTGCACAAATACCACTGAAATTATTTATAAACTTTCTATAAAAACTTACCAATCCATGGAAACTTACGTCAAATATGCTCCGACGTGAAGGCTAATCAATGATTTCTTGCACCTTTTCTAGACCCATCTTCAATCCATCTCTTGAGATAACAAAACCCAAGTACACTAGTTCTGATTGCATGAATGTACACTTATTCACATTCACCAACAAATTTTCCTTTTGTAATTTCTCCAAGACACATCTCAGATGCTCCAGGTGTTCTTTCTCTGTTTTACTGAAAATCAGAATATCATCAAGGTAAACTATCACAAAATTACCTATGGAATTTCTCAAGACTTCATTCATTAATATCACGAAAGTACTTGGTGCATTGGATAGCCACTCATATAACCCATCATTGGTTTTAAAGGCTGTCTTCCACTCATCTCTTTCTCGAATCCTGATCTGATGGTATCCAATCTTTAGATCTAACTTGGAAAAACATGTTGCCCCACTCAGGCAATCCATCATGTCATCCATCCTTGGTAATGGAAATATGTATTTGATGGTAATCTTGTTTATAGCTCTGGAGTCAGTGCACATCCTCCATTCACCATCCTTCTTTGGGGTAAGTGCCGCTGGTACTTCACATGGACTCATACTTTTCTGAACCAACCCCTTATCTAACAATCATTGTACTTGATTTCTAACTTCTTCATTTTCTTGAGGTGTCAACCTATATGCTGCCTTGTTTGGTAAGCTTGCTCCAGGAATAAAATCAATATGGTGACTTATATCCCTCTTTGGTGGTAACTCATTGGGAAAATCATCCACCACAATGTCACTAAACTCTCCCAACATCTCCTGAATCTCCTTAGGTACATCTGTAATATTAGTCTTCTTCACTACCACTCTAGGCTTATATACCACATCATTATTCAGCTCCTTCTCATCAATTTGCTGCAAATACTCTTTCCCTGTCAACATCAGGACTTTAGATGTTTGCTGCTCTGTCAAATTCTCTCCTTCCAAAGGGTGAAGAATATGTTTTATCCCATCTTCCACGAAACCATGACAATTTCTCCTACCATCATGTACTACCCTTTTTTCAAATTTCCATGGTCTCCCTAGAAGAATATGGAAAACATCCATGGGCATAACATCACATATAATCTTGTCCTTATATGTACCTACTTGAAAATCAACTCACATTGTTCACTGACCAGAATTTGATGTCCTTTATGCAACCATGATACTTTATATGGAACAAGATGTTTGGTCCTCTTCAAACTCAGTTTCTCCACCATATCTGTGGAAACAATATTGTCAGTGCTCCCACTATCAATCAACATCTTACAACACTTCCCTTTGACCTTACACATGGTTCTGAATAAAGTCTTCCTTTGAGCCGGTTCCACTTCCTCCTTTTCAGGGTTCAATAAGACTTTGTTCATCATTAGAGATTCTCCCTTATCTGGCATGTTCTTGGCCACTGTCATCTATTCTTTCTACTGCTCATTCTGAGCTACATAGGCTCCTCTCTGTCCCATGTCTTCCTTCTCTAGACACTTAAAGGATCTGTGTCCCAACTTGTTACACTTGTAACATCTGTAGACAGTTCCTCTACCTCTTCCTCTATCTCTACTTATATGGTAAGGTCCTCTCTCTCTAGAGTTACTTCCTCTATCTTGGTGCTCATGCTGGTGTGAATTGATGGATCCTCCTCTTTGGGCTGCAAACCTTCCTCTCCCAGCTGTTTTCCCCATTCCTTGGGCTGAACCTCTGCCCCTATTGAAGCTTTGTTTCCTTAATAACTTCTCTTCTTGTATCAAGGCACATTGATATGCCTCCTCCATTGTTCTTGGTGATATCATGCTTATCTCATCATGAATTTCCATTCTTAAACCATTGACATATCTAGAAGTCTTCTCTGCTGATTCTTCTACATAGTTTTCCCTTAGGTTTACCTTGTAAAACTCTTCAGTATACTCTCTTATAGTTAGTAATCTTTTCCTAAGGTTCTGCATTTGTCTGTACAAGGTTAGATGATAATACTTGGGTAAGAACTTGGATCTCATCTTTGCTACCATCCTATCCTAGCTCTTTATCAACAGTTTGTTCTTCCTTCTCCTTTCGGATTGCACACTATCCCACCACAGGGACGCATGTCCTTTCAACCTCGTCACTTCCAATTTGACCTTCTTGTTCTCCTCAACTTCATCATACTCAAAGTATCTGTCTAACTCATTGATCCAGACAATGAGATGTTCAACAGTGAGGCTTCCCTCATAGGTAGGAAAATTAGGTTTTGGCCTTGACGTTGCTCCAAGAATTGACCAAAAGTATCTCAGCTCAGGTGTTTCTTGCATGGGTGTTGCTTCTTCTCCTTGTTCTTCTTCTTTAGGATCACTCACGTCTCCTACCTTTGGATCTCTTCATCGACCCATATCCATAGCTTCCATATGTGCTCGCATTTCCTACCATACTTCGGCATTCATTGCTGGTCTTCTTCTGTCACGACCTCTTTCTCGGCCCATATGTACCGCCATATCTCTCCTTTACTGCGTTGAGCAAAGTCCTGCTATGATACCAAAATTCATGGGGGAAGAATCGACACAGCCAATCCAACCCGCACCTTCCCAGGAAATAGGGCGATTTCTGAATCGAAACCCTGAATTGGATAGACTCATCCAATCCTTCTCAATCATGGCCCCTGCCTTCAGGAAGGGCTTTCCGCAGGGTTCTGACAGTCAGAACTGTCCTTCCGCAACTCCCTTGAGGAAACAACTCTCGTCTGCAACTGTAGCGTTCTTCCTCAACAATCCTCCCGCAAGCGTCTTCCCGCAACTGTATTCTTGCAAGCGTCTTGCTTGTTAACTTCCTTTCCGCACGCCCATTTCTGCAGCTTACGGATTATGGATTGCGGGTGCACCTCCCGTGCTTTCTCAAGAGAATATTCCGCAAAAACTCTTCCGCAATGTGATTTCTGCAACTCTGCACCGTTAACTTATGAGCTTCTATATCCTGCGGAACACTATGAAACCGTCGATATTTTGCGGATGAAATATCACACGTTGATCTTGATCAATGCGGAACAATTCACATTGGATTGCAGAAATGCTAATTCCCTCATTCGTTTGCTTGATCGGATCTTTTACCTCCGTCGATCTTCCTTTCGACTTTGATCTGAACCGTCCAACCTCTGTTTAATCTCTTGGACGGGGCTCCATGACTTCTTTTCTTGCTCTGCTATGAATTAATGGTCTTCTCACAAAGGATTTGGGTGTCCTTACTATTCATACGAATACAAAGACAAAGATTCATTCACATAGACATTAGGTCATCATTCGCACACATCTCTACCTGTTAGAATCTAGACTTATCATTCAAATGCACAATAACACCATTAACATACAAAACTTGCTGATTTCATTAAGTGAAAGAAAAACAACATCTATGCAGTCATATTTTCCTCTGGTGTGCAGGAAAATATCCCATGACTCTTCCTTACGTAGAACTCTCAGTTCTGCTTACCGACCTCTGAACCCAAAATGACCAACCTAATCGACTGATTCGAACCAAAACGACCAACCCTTTTCTCATTCATCTCTCTCCTTTTTATCCATTCGGCTCCCAAAACAGAACAACCGAACCCCCAAACAAACTAACAACCTCCTCCCCCTCATTAGAGGAGTCACTATCATCTTATAACAAATTGCTAACTGGCTTGATCTCCACGCAGGGAGCATCAACTCGCCACTACGTCCTACCTTCTCAAAAACTGACAACGCACTATTTGATTACACAATTGCAGATATTTCAAACTGCTTAAAAAAACAAATTTCCTTCATGGCAGCTCGTCCTCCTGCTAGTCACAACATGTGAACACATAATCACATTGTTGACTCAACATTGATGCTCTTGCATCATTTATCCATGGGGATTTGGATGAAGAGATTTATATGCAGCAACCACGGGGGTATGAGGTCAAAGGGAAGGAGAATTCAGTATGCAGGTTGAATAAGACCTTGTATGGTCTGAAGTAAGCTCCAAGACAGTGGTATCTGAAATTTGACAGGTTTATGACAGAACAAGGTTATAGTAGATGTCATTCTGACCACTGGGTTTGTTTCAAGAGGCTAGATAATGGAAGATATATTATCTTGTTATTGTATGTGGATGAAAGGCTTGTTGCAGGGTCTAACATGTAGGATATAAATGTGCTCAAAATGAAGTTAGCTAATTCATTTGCGATGAAGGATTTGGGTGCTGCAAAGCAAATCCTTGCTATGAGAATAACAAGAGACAAGAAAAATCGCAAATTGACATTGTCTTAGGGTGAGTACATACAAAAGGTATTGGAGAGGTTTGGAATGCAGAGTGTAAAACCAATTAGTACACCTTTGTCCAACCATTTCAAACTAAGTAAGGAGATGTGTACCAAGACACAGGAAGAGATGGAATACGTGTCCAGGGTTCCCTATTCATCAGTAGTTGGTAGCTTGATGTATGCCATGGTGTGCACAAGACCAGATATTTCACACATAGTGGGAATTGTGAGAAGGTATATGAATAATCCAGGTAAAAAACATTGGAAGGCAGTATAGTGGATTCTCATGTATTTGAGAGGTAATACCAATCATGCATTATGTTTTGATGGTTCAAACATTGTTCTATAGGGATATGTTGATGCAGACATGGCAGGTGATAAAAATAGTAGGAGGAGCACCACAGGGTATGTCTTTATTGTAGGTGGAATGAGGGTAAGCTGGATTTTGAAGCTGCAAAAGGTTGTTGCACTTTCAACAATGGAAGTGGAGTATGTTGCTGCTACAGAGGCTAGTAAAGAGATGATTTGGTTACAGAGGTTCATGGAGGAATTGGGTAAGATGCACGAGAATAACAAGTTGTACAGTGACAGCTAGAGTGCCATTCATCTTGCAAATAAATTAGCCTTCCATTCTAATACTAAACATATACATCTCAAGTACCATTTCATATAGTATGTTATGGAAGATGAACTGTTGAAGCTGGAAAAGATATACATTAGCCAAAATCCTGCAGTCATGTTAGCAAAGGTGGTAACCAGAGAGAAACCGAGTTCCTGATCCGTTTGAGTTGGCCTTTAAGTATGAAGGTGAAGATGAGAAATTTTCCAGATCCAAGGTTCAGAGCATAGTCTAGCAAGTGCAGTAGCATTGGATTTGTTGCGACCAGTCTCCAAGTGGGATATTATTGGTTGTGGAGCCCGATATTCCTTATTCAGAGTTCGTGTTTCAGCTGTGTTTGTATCCCAGTCCATGAAGAGGGGTATTTGGGGGGATTTCCTCCCCAAAATAGTCGCCATGGGGGGTCCAGGGGGGGAAATGACTATTTTGGGAGCCCCTCCCTAGCGAGGGTTCGGGGGAAACACCCATGTAGCAAAAATTTTGGAAAAAAATGCCTTGTAAAATGTTTTAATTTCATAGTCATGACTTGGTCAATAATGGGTGATTTACGGGCCCATGGTATTGGGTGTTCCATAGTATTTTCCCATGGTAATCGCTCTTTAAAAGGAAGACATTGTAATACGACTGGGTATTATAGCATTGTAAAGATCTCTATGATTGTGTAAGAGAGAATGTGAGATACTGAATAGGAAGTTGTAGTGGATGTGCTGCAAGTTGTATCCCTTCATTTGTTGGATGATATAATAATAAGGACTGGAAATTTGGTGTCTCTATTGTAATGTGTTTTATGTGATTTATATTTGTATCTTGTTTATTGCTATTGCTCCATGATCTTGTTTTTCTAACACATTGGCACAACTAATCATGGATGGTGGCATTAATGTTGTTGCCTCAGTAGCACGTTGGGTTTGTAACATGGATTTATTTTAATGCATTATGTAGAGCTAAGACAATTAAGACTAACTCAATAATAAGAAGGTTGCATGTTTGTATATTTTCCATGCTATTGCTAAAATGTTGTCTTTCAGAAAGATATTTAAAATTTGTCTGGCATTTCTTTTTCCCAATTTATTCTTACATGTTATCACTGATAGGTATCAGTATTAGTGATGCTTCCCTTTTGTTCCTTGGAATACTTTAATAGGAATTGATGTCTTCTTACACCCATCATATGGGGTGTGTAGGATTTATATCTAATTATGTTGGTATGAATTCAAGTATCATTCTGTTTTCATGGTTTTAGATATGGCCAAGGGTCTGGAAAGAAACAAGTTTAATATACAATCTGGAAATGTGTAGAAATCAAACCCATGTATGAAAATAAGTGAGGTATCTTAGGGTGGATTCAAAGTGCTAATGGAATTTGCTTTAACATCATAACAAACAAATATGTCCATTAATTGTTTCACATTCTTCCCATATATTCATGCATCAATATCATAGTAAAATGAAGCATGTTTATCTTCAATTTGGTATGAAATATGCATACCATCGTCAACCACAATCACATTCCCTTATTTCCCACTAGAAGCATTAGTTGTAGATCATTTGATTGTCCTTGATCCCTTCAAGTGCTAACACTCAAAAAGTGCTCACTACCTCATCTACCCCATTACATGACTCATTTGTCCATATTTCCTACCATATTTGCCTCCAAAACCTTAAAAACCCATTAAAAATCCTCCAAAAAGCCAAAAAACCATTAAAAAAGCTTCCAAAAGGCCAAAAAACCACTTTTCCCCCCCAAAATAATCCAAAATTCCTCCAAAATAGCAAAACTCTCTAAAAAGGGAATAAAAAATACAAAAAAGAGGAAAAAGAGGGAAAAAGGAAGCAAAAACCCTATACAGCTGACTTAAACCATATGGTGCCCAAAACCATGGGCCAACACTCCACCACTAAAAACCTATAAATATGTGATGGAGGCCCCTCATTTCATATCCACAGTCAACCACACCCTTACTATGCCAAAATCACTCTTGAAACCCTAGCTCACTCTTGAGCTACTTTCACATTTGAGTGCCCCTTTGGCCCATTTCCAAAACCATTTGGAGAAAGAGAAAGGAACAACACTGGAGCTTGGAGCAACCCTCTTGGACTATTGCAAAGGATTCATCAACCTTCACATTGGAGGTATAATCTTTAATACAAAAAACCATTTTTATTACCTTTCTGTTATTTTATGCACATGCTTAGAGTAGTTTACTGTTTTACTGTACTGTCTTTTATTTACTGTATTTTCTAAACTGCTACTAAGGAGTCCCTTCTCCTTAGTAGGTGCTCATTTGCACAAGCTAGGATGAAAACCCTAGCTACAGTTTTGGCGACTCCCCTTGTGTTCCTTTGAATTTCTGGTTATAGTTTTAAAGTTTTAAACGTTTTTAATTTTCTGCAATAGTTTTTTGTTTTTTCCTTTCGACTGCCGTAAACCCTGTCTTTTGCCCACAGCAGTTGCGTTCCAACCGCGTCTTTCAGGCATTTACCCACGATCCGACCACGGCTCTCAGACTGTTTCCGGTGATCTACCGGCGGTTTCCAGTCTGTTACCTGCAATCTGACCGCGGCTGTCAGCTTGTTTTGTGCGGACCAACCGCGACTGTTAACCCATTTTCCTGCACCCCGCCTACGCATTTCGACATTTTTCCCGCGTCTCGCTTGCGGCTTTCAGCCATTTTCCTACAACCTGCCTGCGCATTTCGGCCTTTTTCCTGCGTCCCGCCTACAACTTTTAGCCATTTTCCTGCAACTTGCCTCCGTCTTTCGGACTTTTTCCCGCGTCCCGCTTATGGCTTTCAACCGTTTTACCGCGGTCCGCCTGCGTCTTTAGGCCAAATTCCCACAACCTGTCCTCGACTATCGACTTGTTTCCCGCGGTCTGACCGCACAGATTTGCCATAGACCCGCGGTCTGTTTTCTGCACTTTTTTCACTGTTTTGAACCCAGCACTTTGCTGCAATATTTTCTGCACCTGCACAGCCATCTGTCCTATCTGCAGCCATCCTTCCCTACAACCTTTTTTCTGTAGTATTATTTCTTTTCCATTTACAGAATATATTTTTTAACATTTTAGCATTTTAATTGAAAAAAGAAAATTTTGCATTTCAAAGTTTAATTTCTGTATTGTTATTTTTAGTTAGAAAGTTTCCCACCTCGTGGCACTTTTACTTGGGTTCATCATCTCACACGCACACACTCTGTCACCTGATTCAAGTGAACCCTAAAATACTACTTAACACAACCAACATTCTAACGCCACTTGGGGAACACATACGAATCTTGTAGTTAGGTAGGATCGGGGCGATAGGCATCCAAATAACACCCCTCGGTTGCTTACACTTGAGACATAGCTGTTGTCCATTAGGGAACCAAAATCCTCTAGTATTTTTTGACACGGTTTAAAACCAATTTATTGGGAAGGCCTCTCCCCTAGGAGGGTTGAAGTCACCAGACTGGTTCCGGAAGCCTGAGTGGAATACCTCAATCCATTCAGTAACCGAAGGATACCTTTCGCAGTTTTCGGTGTATCACCCGTATGGGGATACAACGGTGATAGAACCAAATGGCAGATTCACCCAACTGAACGTGTCATGAACGGGGTATCTTAGTTGCTTTTCTTCTAGGATTGACTACCCGGTGTTCCTCCCGGTAGGGGGATATCTTTAGCCACTTGGCTCTACTATCCATATTGTCTGACTTGGATTTCATCACCTTGCAAAGGATATGTCTAGTTGAGTCAACATACTATTTAGCTAGGTGTTTGCATGCTCCCTTACCTCTTTTTGGTCTAGCGAGTCCACCATTTTTATTTTATTTTCTAGGAAACCTGTTGCTTGTTGGTATTCTGACCATTTCTGTTGATACTCCATTTATTGTAGCACAACTGTTATAGTAAGTGTTTTGAGTTTGTTGTTGACTTGAGTGCCATATTTTTTGAGCTCTCCTTCTGCACACTCGGTTGCATTTGGGTTTTTGAGCTGTTTTTCACTCAGCAAAACCCCCAGATACTTGACACCATCTGTCACCATTTAGTTCTCGAGACATTCTCAGCACCTTTGGGGTGGGCCCCCACAGCACGGTTCACTTGACATCACCCGTCATAGACGTAGATCTTCATCACTTGATACCACTCATCATAGATCTCGAGCTTTTTCACTTGACTCCACTCGTCAACGACATAGAACTCTGTCACCCGATCTAGATGCCCCTTATTTTACCTCTGATTTTGAGACAGAGTCTGAGAACCCCACTTACACTGCACCAACCAGCCCCATGGATGGAATGAATTCCACCCCTTTCTTTGTAGGGACCATTGGTGGAGCATCTACCACCACACCAACTACCATACCTGCTTTGGGTATGCCCTCGATGGGGCCCACATCTACCATTCCGATCACTGTACCCATTCCAGTAGCTGGCATACCTATCTCCACTCCATCAGTGACTCACACTACCCTTGGCGGTGCAGGACCGTCCCATACCACTTTCATTCCTCCACTTGGGGGAAACATCCCAAACCCTGCCCCTCCACTTGGGGGAATTGGCCCCAACATGGTCACACCCACTAGTATGTCACATCCTTCTACTAGTTTTCTATTCATGGCTAGTCTCAACCTTCCTGACCTAGCTTGATTGACTAACGATCCCATCAGACATGAACCTGCGTGGCCTCACATGCCCACCAAGCTCCCCTCTGATATCCCTAAGTTTGAGGGCAAGGTAGGTGAAGACCCCCAGAACCGTATTATGTCCTTCCATTTATGGTGTTCCTCCAACTCCATAGTGGATGACTCTGTCCGCCTCCGTCTGTTACAATGAACCCTCACTAGCTCTGCAACTAAGTGGTACATTGAGCAACCCCATGGGATCCACGCCACTTTTACTTCCCTTGCCTCGACTTTCTTCCAGTTCTTTCAGTTACCTGTCCGCTACGATGTGGGAGTTGAGATCCTACTGTCTTGCAGACAGAACATGGCTACCCACATCACTGACCACATTCATGAGTGGCGTCGACACCGCAGCCTATGCAAAATCAAGTTAGATGATCGTATCTTCTTAAATTGGTTTCTAAAATCCCTCCTTCCTGTCATTGCCAAGGATGTGGCATCCGAACGACCCCAGTCTGAAGAAGAGGCCATCCTCAAAGCCCAGCAATTTGACCTCATTTACGCGCAGTCTGGTTATCTGTATTCCATCATACCTGATGCCCCTCGCGGCGATTCCTCCCAACAAGGTGCCCCGAGGGCATCCCATGCCGCAGATGGCATCATTGGCCATATTGCCTCGCATCCCCAACCCTTTTCCATAGCACGTCCTAGCCATGGCCCCAACCTTTCGCCGGATACATCACAGTCTGGAGCAACCAATTCGTATGCTCCCATGGCACACCACCATCATTCCCACGGACCCTCGTGTCCACCTCAACGCTTTGGCCATGTCGCCCATGCTTATGCACCAGCCACACCTCAACCATATTACCACCCACAGGCTGCACCAGCTCCTGTGTCCTCTCAATCCCAACCTGCTTATTACCCGCCACAGGCATCCCCTGTTGCAAACCCACAACTCGTTCCGCAGACATATCAACAACCCCCACAAGGTTCAGCACCTACGCCGCCTCCACCTACTTATTATCCACCGCAGCCTTCTCCCGCACCTACACAACCCCAGAACCCACCTTCTACCCAAGGGCAAGTGTACGCCCAACAGAATCTGCAGCAAAAACAAAATAACCAGCGCCAATAGGGCCAGCAAAACTATGGCAAAAGCCGTAATTGTGGGAACAACCCCCCTCCAGACCAAGCCGGTCAACCTCCCAATCCCCCAAACAACAATAACGCGGCACCTGCCAACCAGAACCCTGATCGACCGCCCAAGCAGGCCAACAATCCTAATTTGTGAACAAACCATCCTTGTTCTATTTGTGGGGTCTATGGCCACTACACACATGCTTGCCAAAATTTGGAGCGAGCTTGGCAACTCTGGACTGATGATGCCCATCGCCAAGGGCACGCGCCTCCTCAGGCACCGCTCAACCCCCCACCACCTCAGCATCAACCATTAGTGCTACAAAACCCCTTAACAACCCAAGGCGTAGTGAACACTCATATGTTGGCTCCCCCTTAAGGCAATGCGCCACCACAACAACAAATCACTTATGCCGCTCCTGATCAACCCATGATAGACTTAGGTACCCACCACTTGTTAATGATGTCATCCACCGATGTCAACCTCCAAACCCGTCGGAACCAATATGGCTCCACCCCTGAAGCCCCTCCCGCCGACAAAAACACTAACGCTCATCCCACTGATCAGACGTTACGTATACCTTTGGCTCCACTAGATGGCGCCTCCAAAGCACCTCGCTTCCCACTTCGTCGCATCAACAATAATCCCAATGCTCGTGTTGCGTCTAATTACAACATTGTAGATGACTTAGCCCAGTCCCCTGCAGCCATGTTTGCGTTAGAAGTCTTAAAAAATTGTCCTTCGCAGCGCAAGACTTTGCTCTCCGCCATTGGTGCTATTGACCCAAATGATTCACGACTGATGGCCTTCGATTTGGACCAATCCGAATCATGCCTGCCTTCCACTTTAGCGTTCCAAGTTTCTGTTTCCATTCAGAATCTTGTCATCCATTGGTGCATTATTGATGAAGGTTCCTCTACATGTGTTATGTCCACATTTGTTTGGCAGAAGTTGGGATCCCCTACACTCCAGTAGTCCACCACTACATTGCGAGCCTATGACAGCCGTTCGGCTCAACCCCAAGGTCTCTTAGCTAATGTCCCCGTCCAGTTGGCTGGTAAAACCGTGCTCATTGACATAGAGGTCATCAATGCCCAACTTGATTATAACCTCTTACTTGGTCGCAGCTACATGTATGACATGCGGGCGGTTGCCTCATCCATTTTTCGTACCATGATGTTCCCCTATGATGGACGCGTGGTCAAGGTCGATCAACTCACCTATTATGATCCCAATGCCCCCGCTGCACCTGAAAATGTTCTCCCCATGGTTGAACAACTTGTTTGTGGTGCAACTACTTCGTTTGTTTCCTCCGTGGGCCTCGGAGTTTACTCAGATACACCGATGACCTCAACATTCCAATCCATTCCACCCCCGTCACCCGCGATCGAAGTATCTGACCTATGTACCCTTTCCCACAATACACAAACACCCAACAATCAACCGCCCTTGTTACCCAAACCACCATTGGTACCTAGTCACATTGGTGTTACACCCATCCACACAATCCCCTTCCTATTCCCTCCCTTGGGAGTAGTAAGCACCCCGGTTATGGCTACTCTCAGCCTCCCTGGGTTAACCTTAGGATTACCCGTGTGGTATATTTCGCCTCCTGTTCCCCCGCCAACACCAAATGTCGTCCTGCAACCGGTGCAACCCATTGCAACTACTAATCAACCACCTCCCGGTGTCACTACCCCTTCGTCATCTACGAATCCCCCCCCTCTTGTTAAGAACATTGGGGGTAGAGGCCCACAACCATACATTGCCGTACCCCCGCCCAAAACAGTTAATCCCCTCGTGTTTCGTGCTCCTCCCAAATGCTCGTTGTGTGATGAGTTAGGCCATCTGACTCATCAATGTCCACAATTACCTGCATTACAGGGACACATGCAAATGCTTTCCGATGACCCCAACATCCCGGTTGTCCAACTCGATCCAACCCCTAAACCTCATGATAAATCACTGCGTACCAACTACCCTTGTGCAATATGCGGTATTTATGGCCATTACTCACATCACTTTCCTGATCTCCCAGATTACAGAGCAGCTCTCTACGAGATGAATAATTTGGACCTTGAGACGGCACCCCCCACAATTGAGGAGATCCACCCCCCAGTATCACCCTCATCTGGAGAGATTAATACCATTTATATGATCTCTTCTCCTCCCACTCCCTCATCAACCAATTTGACAGCTCAGACTTTCTGCAATGATGAGGAGATTTTAGAGCTTCTCACTGCCCTAGATTACCCCTGGGAGGATATGCACCATCATTCATATTTCCTCTCGGAGGCCTCCTCCTCCACCACAGCCACCCAATTCTCGGTTGAGTCCAAAGATTTCCTTCCCACCAAAGTCGACTGGTTTAAAGACCCCATTCCTGCCCTCGACGCCTTCGAGGAAGGTAACATGGCCAATATCTCACCCACAATCCACATTGATATCTCTGCCCCAGCTATTGCTCCTAAAATCATTACATTAGGCGCTTCCTGCACCGAACACGAGATTGGAGAGTACAAGAAACTTTTCCAAGAGTTCCGTGATGTCTTTGCCTGGTCCTATACTGAAATGCCTGGTCTTGACCCCGCTATCATCAAGCACCACATTGCCACCTTTGAGTTAGGGGGCATAATAGATTACCTCGACCCTGGGATAGGGGGCATGATCAATCATTTTGAACCTTCCCCATCACATCTATCTCAGTATTTCAATGATCCCATTGTTCAAACCAACACATATGTGATCCGCATGGGGGCAGGTCATTAACCCTGCTCACTTTTTCACATGCGTGATCTCAACCATTTTTGAGGTCACATGTCACTTGTAGATTTGATTTGATTCGATACACCTAGTATTCTGCCCTCGCGGGTCATCATTTCTCCCCACCACTGCTTCCTTGGCTTGGTCGGCTCACCTTTATTTGTAACCATTTTTTAACATAATTATTTCCTTTGACCTCGGCCGTCGTCCGTTCTGACGTTCCTTATATCGCTGGATTGATATTTTCGTGCTTGTGATGATGCTTGAGATCATTTCTCGCTCTCACCAAAACCTTTATTGACATCGTGACATGACACCTGGTCGCCTCGGTTGCGTGCCACATCGGCCGTAGCCCATTTTTTTATATACTTTATGTTGTCAGATTCATTTTTCCGCGCTCGTGATGATGCTTGAGATCATTTTTCGCTCTCACCCCCATATTTTTCGGGTATTTTTTCCAAAACGCCCCCCGTCACCTCGGTTTGCGTGACACATCGGTCGTTCTCCATTTTTGACACTTTTTATATTGCCGGATCCAATTTTCCAAGCTCGTGATGATGCTTGAGATCATTTCTCGCTCTCACCTGGTACAATTTCAACATTGTGTCCCGACACCTTGCTGCCTCGGTTTGCGCATCACATCGGTCGCCATCGAATTGTTCCACATTTTTACATGAGCCATTCACTCCTTTCATACTGCAATTATTTTGTTATTTTTCCACCATTCATTATCCCGTAAAGAGGCCCACCAGTGTTCCCCCCTACCCTCGTTCTTGGTCATCTTCAATGTTCCTTGATTGAGCACTTCCTCCTTGCCTGACCATTCCTTTTGTTCAGTATAATTTTACCCCTTTTTCGGGTCGGACAAGTCCTTTACGAAAAAAGCACTTAGGGAGTTTCTGTTAAGCTCTTTTCTGTTAAGGCGTCTATCTGGTATAAGTTTACCCCTTTTCCGGACCTGGTAGACTAATAACAAAAAAGGAATACTCTAGTCACACAGGCTGGAATAAGTTCTTCATTGCATACTTTTATGCTTCTTCGGGCCTTGGAGACTAACACATGAAAAAGAAACCCCCTGAAGTCTTCTTATCGCTTTTAGAATCTCTAAAATTGAAAGCAACCATGAGCATGAATTGTCCCGGGCTCATTCAAATCCACACGACAGTACCATTCCATTATTTCAGAGTCTTCTTATTGCTTTCAGACTCTCTAAAATTGAAAGCAACCACGAGCATGAACTGTCCTGGGCTCGTACCAATCCACATGACAGTACCATTCCATTATTTCAGAGTCTTCTTATCGCTTTCAGACTCTTAAAAATTGAAAGCAATCACGAGCATGAATTGTCTTGGGCTCGTATAAATCCACACGATAGTACCATTTTGAACACACTTCTTCTAGTTCCTTAAACCCATAAAGAAGTTCCCCCCTGTGCCTCTCGGCACCATGATCGATCATCTCGGTAGCACCCCCAATCAGGTCGCCTTTGTTCAGAGTATTCTGCAGTCCCCTGCCATTTTACACCAACTTGAGTATCACTCACCCCAGTCACTATCCTGGATCCATTACAACTATGATCCCTTTCCCTCCAGTCAGTTTCATATGTTGCCTGATCATCCCCCGTCTTCATACTTTGAATAAAGGAAGTTTGAGTCCACCCACTCTACTTGCCCAGTTATCCCCCACAGTATGTCAGTCCTACCATCAGTACTCTCACACTTCGGTTCTCCACCTCATGCTCTTATCAAGGAAACATCATTGCCTTGCTAGTTGCAGGTCTCCCTCTGTCGACGACAGCCCCTCTATTCCAGAGGATAGACCCAGAGGTCCCTGCGCCTTGGACCCATCACCATTTGTGGTGAGTGCCTACAAACCATTTTGAGAGAAGTCATCATTGCCTCTCCGAGTGGTTGTTTCTCCAATGCTTGACTTCAACACCTTGATCGCATCGTTGAGAATCACGTAGGGTATATATCCCTTCAATTATTGGTCGAAGACCCCGGATTTCCCCCGACTCTAGCACATTGGTGAGTCCCTTCGGAACGCCCAGTTATATGTTCTCGTGGATGTCCAGGTTGCGTTGGTGATTGTATTCGGAAGCCATCCAGTTATATGCTTCCTTGAGTACCCAGTTTAGTTCCAGTTCAGTGTACCATTGAGGGTATGACTCCCCGTCACTATGATCCAGCAGCTCATCAGTTCCTCTGGTACCACACTCAACAACAATATTGTTATTCTAGTGTATCAGTTCTTCAGCTTAGACATGGTCAACCCAGCAATATGTCCCTGATTTGTGTTCCCTAGGGACACTTATGATGTACACAGTGGTTCTCTATGTATCTCACAGGTCCCTCTTTTCGGGCCTCATAGTTATTTTTTATGTATCTTGATACGAGCATGGGTATGCCCGCCTCGTCCATATATTGAGATTCTTCCTCATTCATTATTTGAGGCCATGTATATTTCAGGTCCCCATTTTTTGGACCCCATTGTTATTGTTCTATATCTTGATATGAGCATGGGAATGTCCGCCTCGTCCATATGTTCAGATTATTCCTCATTCATTATTGAGGTCATGTACTTTCAGTTTTTGCAGTTTGTTCGGGACCGTTGTTCCGAGCTCTAGTTCGTTTCTTCTCCTCTCCACACCCCAGGAAAACCATAAAAATACTTATGATGTCTATTGGCCATACGATGAGCTCCTTCCCTCACACATCAGGGGGCAATCTGTTAACACTCAAAAAGTGCTCACTATCTCATCTACCCCATTGCATGACTCATTTGTCCATATTTCCTATCATATTTGCCTCCAAAACCTTAAAAACCCATTAAAAAGCCTCCAAAAGGCCAAAAAACCATTAAAAAAGCTTTCAAAAGGCCCAAAACCCCCTTTCCCCCCCAAAATAATCCAAAATTCCTCCAAAATAGCCAAAACCCTCTAAAAAGGGAATAAAAAATACAAAAAAGAGGAAAAAGGGGGAAAAAGGAAGCAAAAACCCTATACAGCTGACCTGAACCAAAAACCCTATACAGCTGACCTTAACCATATGGTGCCCAAAAACATGGGCCAGCACTCCACCACTAAAAACCTATAAATAGGTGATGGAAGTCCCTCATTTCATATCCACAGTCAACCACACCCTTACTCTGCCAAAATCACTCCTGAAACCCTAGCTTACCCTTGAGCTACTTTCACATTTGAGTGCCCCTTTGGCCCATTTCCAAAACCCTTTGGAGAAAGAGAAAGGAACAACACTGGAGCTTGGAGCAACCCTCTTGGACTATTGCAAAGGCTTCATCAACCTTCAAATTGGAGGCATAATATTTAATACAAAAAACCATTTTTATTACCTTTATGTTATTTTATGCACATGCTTAGAGTAGTTTATTGTTTTACTGTACTGTCTTTTATTTACTGTATTTTCTGAACTGCTACTAAGGAGTCCCTTCTCCTTAGTAGGTGCTCATTTGCACAAGCTAGGGTGAAAACCCTAGCTACATCAAGCTAATAGGAGGAGAGGCAGATATAATTATGCACAAGGAGCTTCTTGTTTCAATAAAATTGGACAATTTTCAATAATCAACACAATTAGGACCCAATTTTTGCTGACAACATTATTTGAACACATTTCCTTTCATAAATATCTCCTTTTATTTTATATTAAATTGATATTTTTGGCATCAATCAATAGTGTTAATATTATTGTATTTGATGTACATGGAAATATTGATGATGATGCCAAGGTGGTGAGAAGTCTAGGTAATAATTTATTAAGGGATTACCATAATTTTGAGGGCAGTGCAAGAAGGGAAATAAGTGTAACTATTGATGGTGGTTGTAGCTCCCCAAAAGATCATGTATTCTTGTAAATGCCACTTAAGTAAATCTACAAAGCATCATATTGTCCATGTTTTTAGTAATTGTTTCAGTTCTTTTTTATGACAATTTATTATTGTTCGTTCTAACCATGCTTAGTATCATTGGCTATTCCAAACATGGAAAAGTTGTTGAAATGAAATGAGGCGGAATGATGCCACCAAAGGTTTTACTAATGTTCCCAATGGTTTTAGTGTCATGCCTTATGGGATGTATTTGGCATGTGATTTTATCAATGTGTTGTTGCAAGCAATCTTAATATAATGGCATTTTCCTATGTGGACTAAGCATGCTGTAAAGAATTTTTGAGCCAACACATTTTGAGTGAACTCATCTCTCATTACAACGACTATTCTCTTTCATTCTATTGACATCCTTGACGATGAGGGATGAGTTCACTTGATACAAGTTGGCCAAAAATCTCTTTATTTAATGAAACAAAAAATTCAATAGTAATATGTTCAATTGTGGAAACAACCCTCTCCATTAAAAAATGTTGCATGAGGCTTATGTTACTTGGACAACATTTATAACATGGTTTCAAAGAAATGGTTTCATAGTCAAGGTTGCAATGAGGTAATATTTATTTTTCTTTGTTTTATATTTGTCCCTTTTTTTGTTGGGAGAGGGGGTAGGCAATTTTGTGTTGGTCTTACATTTGATTGGTTTGTGATTTATAACCATAGTTCATTCTTGTGTAGCTGCAAGTTGGAAAGAATTGGACAACTATATTATTTTTTCATAAATGAGGTTTTTTGAAAAATCTTAAATATTGATGCTATAATTCAATTTATTTCGAGATAAGTTGTGAAAACTACTCCAACATATTGATTTGTATGAAGCATCCTTTTGTAAAATATGAAATTGTAGGGAAAATATAATGGAATGTGGTTTAAAGGTGAACAAATCATAAATTGTGCATTTTACTAAATAAATGCGTCGAGTGACCTTGGACCAAATATACATGTTTGTGTTAGTAACAAAATTGTTTTGACCATGATTAGTCCCATTGGCTATGCCAAACTTGCACAAGTTATAATTGAAACGAAATGAGGCTGAATGGTGCCACCAAAGATTTTTTTTAATGTTCCCAATGGTTTTAGTGTCATTCCTTATGGGATGTATTTGTCATGCGATTTTATCCATGTGGTGTTGCAAACAATCTTAAGATAATGACATATTCCTATGTGGAAATTTGTCCCATATTAATACTTACCTTAGTGTTTGGTTTTAGATAATATATTGTGGGTATTAAAAGTAAGTTTTTTGGGATCGAAATTGTACTAGTTGAACTCTGGATGTAGGAGCAGGGGAACAATGTTTGGGCAGAGTCAGGGAAGGATCGTGCCTTCATAGTAAATTTCAAACAGTACATGCATTAACTGCATGATGCTGTGAGGAGAAATCACTGACAATCCTGTCAGTTGAAAGACGACTAGGGTCCCGCGTTCGCCTCACCGGGTTTTGGGTCCGAAGTAGGCTATTTTATCCATGGCCTAAGAAAACGACCTGAAGGGTCCATCAACATCCCAAGTGGATCCCCAAATCATAGAGATAATAACCTACTACTTTCATATTTTATGAAAATTACATACCTTCTAGAATAAGCTTTGTCTAATAATTTTTGTAATTTAATTATTTTTTCAAATAAGAGAAGGCAGACGGAAGGAGTGATGTATAATTTTTTTCACCACTCTACTGTGTTCTCAAATTTTCGTCGTCAGTCTCTACGTAAGTAAATCACTTGCAATGAAATGCAATTTTATGTTCAATTTTTCCTATTTCATTTTAAACTAATATTATTTCTTATCAGATTTTAAATTAATAATAAATTTTATCTAGTTTATTAATCACCTTATCTTAAAAAAAGTTTTTTTAGGAATATTTATAGCATAGATGAGTCTACTCAACTGGAGAAACAACTGAAGATTTTGAGTAAATATCCAAGATTCTTTAATGAGGATGACAATAAACAGATCGGTGTAGAAGTAACAACACATGAAGTTAAAGGGATTTTGTTTAAGTTTGCAAAGGCTAAAACCTAGTTCAAAACGGTTGGCCTGTTGATTTTTTCATTCATTTCCTTGATCTGTTAGGGAAATATATCACTGATATGATAAATAAATCTAGAAGGAAAAGTCAAGTTCCAAGATGCTTGAATTCGACTTACATTGCACTTATTCCTAAGCGCGATAATCCTAATTCTTTTAATGATTACAAGACAATCTCATTATGCAATCTTATTTACAAAATTATCACCAAAATTATTGCAAAGAGATTGTGTCCAATTCTTGATAAGTGCATTTCGGAGGAACAATTTGGTTTTCTGCCAAATAGGTCGATTTTGGATGCTGTCAGTATTGCACAAGGTCTCCATTCAATCAAAATGAAGAAGATACAAGATTTCATTTTCAATATGCATTTGGTTAAAGCTTATGACTGAGTAGATTGGACTTTCCTTCATTTTATACCTATCCAAATTGGGTTTTCTACAGAGGTTTCTAGTTGAATAATAGTATGTGTTTCATCTACAAATTTTACATTTTGCTAAATGGATCTCCAATAACCTTTTTCAGTAGCAGTCGAGGACTTAAAGCAAGGATGACCGTTGTCTCCTTATGTATTTTTTCTCGTGATGGAAGCATTGAGTCGACGATGATGATAAAAAGGAAAATAAAATTAAAGATATCTTAATCTTTACCTCTCTATGCATTTCTCACTTGTTGTTTGTGGACAACATCCTCATATTTGTGCAGGGTTCATTAATTGAATGACATCATTATTAGTCCCTCTTTTATTCTTTTTGCATGGCCTCCGTTATGGAAAAAGTCAACAAAAATACAACTTTCTCTACTTTTGTGTTGATGATGCTACTCAAAACCAAATTGCTTCTCTGTTTCCATATAAAATGGCCAAAATTGATGATGGGATGAAGTATCTGGTTTTTCCCCTGAAACCAAATGGATATACAAGTGATGACTGGAAGTGGTTAATAAAAAAGGTAGATAGGTGTATTCAAACTTGTTCTTCCAGGTGGCTTTATATTGAAGGAAGATTGATTATGGTCATTGTTTTTCTTGAAAGCATACCAGTCTATTGGTTTTCTTTGACTATTATTCCTGTTTCTATTATCTCACAAATTAGAAGTTGAATATTTCAGTTTCTATGGGTTTGAAGGATGGATATATTTAAATTTCATCTTACATCTTGCGAGAGCATTGCGATACCTAAGAATGCGGGTGGCTGGGGTATTAAAAAATTGGAATTTTCCAATAGGTCCTTTATGTGCCAAAATTCTGCGACATTATTTGTTTAAGAAGGGATTGTGGCATAAAGTTATCAGGGCTAAATATATAAAATCCTATTATGTTACTCATTGGATCCGTGAACATAGGAAAATCTATCAAAATGTCTCTTTGATTTGGAGAAGTTTCATGAAAGTGTTTACTTTATTATATAATTACTTGAGGTGGTAGCTTAGGAGCAGGCATAAGGTTTTCGTCGACATCAACCCAATTATCGGTGTCCCTATTGATTTTTCTTTCTCTCCATAAATTAGAGAATAAATCAATAAGAGGAATATTTTTGTTTTGGCTAAGATTAAAAAGGATTCAAATTCTAAAACTGAATATTGGTTATCTACTAACGATATGAATTTGCCTTCTACTGTTGTTGCAGAGTGGGACAACATCATCTCATTACTTTTGTGCGCTGATATTTTTCTTCAGAATCGGGAGGACTGCATTATTTGGGGCAAAAACAAAAAATGTTGTGATTTTTACTCTCCGGTCATGTGTTGTGAGTTTTATAATTGATACCTCAAAATGAAACTAAACTCCTCCCTACTAGATGATCTCTTGTTTGATGCATACTCTCCATAAGACACACATGTGACTTATGACTTAAAGTGCCTAGATGATGATAATGTAACCTTGGAACAAATATTGAACAAGATGGATTGGTTCACAAGAGAAGATGCTTCTCAACAACACTGGCAAATTGTTCTTCCATGACTAAGGATTTAGATCATATTCATAGTTCAACTACACCATTAAACAAGTCAATGATAAATACATAGAGAAGAAAAGTTCCAATTCACAACACATATAGGGCATAATCAAACCACTATTCAAATCGTCACTTCTAAAGAAGGGAAAGAACTGAATATAGGATAACTACAACTACAATGAATGAAGTTAATCAATAAATTATGCAAATAAGATATACATATTAAAAATATGGAGCGACGAAAATGACAACACAAATTGATGAAATGACTTGGAAAGAAAATCAGTTTCCATCCTTCATCGTTTCGTTATCTTCAGTGGATTTGTGTTCTTGTTCTTGAGCACCACCATTACCGTTAGCCTGCAATTGCATATTTATTGCAAGGACGTCATCAGGTTGAGGGATCACCATGTTTGCAGGCTGATTATCGATTGGCAGTGGAATTAGTGGTAAGGGGATAGCCATGTTTGCAAGCTGATCAACAACTAGTTGTTGTAGGTGCTGGATGTATTGGTCCATCTGCAATAGATCATCCTGTACTTTTGGAGGTGGTGGTAAATCCATGTTTGCAAATTGTTCCTCAACTAGCTGTTGTAGTATATTCTGGAAGCACGGGTCCCCTCCCTCCTGCTCTTTGTTGGATGGGGGTTGTACTGTTTTCTTAACTAGAGGAGGTCCAATTTTCTGATCGCGCAAGCTGGGTTAATTGTCTGCAAAGTATTTTAATGCTTCCTCCCTAGCATCCAGAGCCACACTATCTTCTACCTCAGTCTCCCACACAGTACACTTTTTGTTGCATATTGGGTAGGGTTTCCCTGGTTGTTGCATATAGATAGGAACATTTACCCATTATGTTTTTCTACTTTTGAATGTTTGAGAAGCCATGGATTAATGTTACATGGGACTCTACAACAACATACAACAGGTTGGACTCTATCTGCACACACTGGTAAGCACTATAAGGGTTGGATTACCCAAGGGAATTGTACAACAATGAATGGAAATGCCTTCTTTTTGTTGTGTGGGGAAATAGAAAAGAGTTCCATGGTTGGGATGGCTGAGCGAGATCCCTGTAAATGCTTAGAGGTGGGAAATTTGACTAAGCATGAGAGAAAATGGGTTTTGGGCTGAGAGAGAGAAGCTTGTAGGTGTTTCCTTTGCCTTGGTTTCCTTATAACCTGATTTGCAGGTGGTATCTATATTGATATCTATGATTGGGTCTTTCCTACACAACCAGTTGCTTGGATATTTTCTGTTGAAAGATAAGTATTCTCTTGTATATGAATGAGAAATTATTTTATTGTTTGCCTATGATGAATATGCTTGTTTATGCATGGTGTGTGAAAGGATAGATTTTTATTCATTTTGTTGTGTTTTGTATTTTGCTTCTTCACAAATGTTTATTATTTATGAATTCATGTTTATGGCCCATGGGGTGAAATTTATAAATATGTAATTTGTAAATACCCTCCTTCTATGGCCGAAATGATGGGAATGTGGCATACTAGTATCAGATCTCTCGATTGTAACATTGAGGTTGTATGGGCTAGAATCTACAGTTACAAGCATAAATCAAAGATTGCACATGAAATGTTTGATAAATGATTCTATGAAACATGTGGTTTCCCTTAATAAAAACTATTTTAATGGAGCCTATATATTAAATCTGTGGTCTACCAGCAGGAATGGTAGATTGGATGAGAAAATTTAGGGAAAATTTTGAAATTTGTATAGCTATTAGTGGAAAAAAAGTGGTGGAGAAGTTCCATACTAGAGGAAAGGCCACACATAAAATTTTTGGCAACCTATGGTAGAATTAAAAATTTGACCTATTTATGAAATTTTGAAAAATTGGGAAAAATTGATATGGGCCCCTCCACACCACATAAAAAAAAGTTAACATAGAGGAGCCTTTTGGACAGGTGCTATGACATGAACCATCCATGTTGGGTGAATGCACGGGTGGAATAACCAGAATAAGGTCGTAAGGAAAGGATAATAAGATGAATGCAATGTAACATTCTTGATGATAGTGCCTGAGTTAGATCTGATGAGTTTGAAAGGTTTCATTGAGATGAACTCATTGTAACATTACCAATTATATTGTCAGAATCCGATTCAATGAGGCCGAAAGGTTCCATCGAGATGAACTCAATGTAACATTCCCAATGATAGTGCTGAAGTATCATCCGATGAGTTAGAAATGTTCTATCAGGATGATCTCAATGTAACATTCCTTATGATAGTGCTAGAGTCCAATCTGATGAGTCTAAAAGGCTCTATCATATTAACTCAATGTAACATTCTGAATAATAGTGTCATATTCCAATCTAATGAGTCCAAAAGGTTCTATCGGGACGAACTTAGTGAAATATTTCTGATGTTCACTTGTGAGTCCGATGGAGTAAATACAACATGATGAGTTTGATAAAGGTCTATCGGGATGATCTTAGCAAAATATTTTCAAGGTACACTTGTGATTCCAATGGTGTAAGGCCCGTTTGGCCTTAAGTACTAAATTTATAAAAAAAAAAATTTCATAGCAAATAACTAAAAACAATATCATGAGAAAGTATAGCTAACACATAAAATATCATCACAATGATATAATGGAGCAAAGGAGAAAACGTACCTATGATTCAATGATGTGTTAAAATATTTACCTCTATCCCCACAAGAAATGCGGGAAAACAATGTGTGGGGGCGACTCTCCACCCAACCAATCCTTTAGTAAGACATTGAGATCCCCTGATGACCCAACCAACAAACCATAGCCAAATTTGTTCTCCTACCTTCCATAACCATTCTTATCTTCCTTCCAAAATCTAAGAAGAATGATTTCCATTTCCCCTCCGATCCTCCTCCTTTATAAAGGTTTTTCTTCTTTTCTTTGGTACTCGATCCATTTATATTTAATTAATTTTAATTAACAATTCTCCAATTTTTATTATTTTAATATTTAAGACACCTATTACTTACTTTTCCCATGTTTGATCTAAAATTAGTTAAATACTAATTTTGGGTTGTTACATACTTCTCACCTTTAGGAAACTTCGTCCTAAAGTTACATTATACTTATGTAGTAATTAATATGTTCAAGTGTCACACCATATGCACTTGAGTAACTAGTAATAATGCACATGTGAGAGTTACTTGTGTGTCCAGTACACGTAATTATCCATAATGTACTAATAAAAATACAATAAACTATATTGATCCATGCTCTTGATTATTCTGATTAGATTCCCGATATGCAATCAGTTCATACCATTATGCATTATTCAATTCAAATTATTTAAGTATCATGATTATTTTTACATATGGTTTGCTTCCTCCCTTACACATCTTCTCCCCGAGAATCATACCATACAAAACCTACATAATCCTCCACATAAAAGTTTGGATGGTGCCGCTCACCATGACATGGGCCTTCTATTGTAACACGATCCCACAATAGGCATCAAAAGTTACCAAGAAGTTACTGTGGCCTTATCAACCCTCTCCTTCCAGTTTTGTTGACCTTAAAGATTTCATTTAGGTTAGGAGAGGCATATGGTTATTAGTACACTACCCCCGCGTACTTCAAGGAATCTTGAAAGGCTTTCCCAGCTTCCTCCTTATCCCCCCTAACGACATCCGACCCCAGGAATCGGAAGTCCCCCTCCATATAGCTCCCATTGATGAGTATTAATATAGCCATAGACTTCTAGAATCATCGAAAGTTAAAAGAACTGCTTGAACATGCTTATCATTTGAGTTGTCCCCTACCCATAATATGTTACTCATAAACATTCTCATTCGTGGTTATGGGTCCCCACGAAATCCTTGAATTAACTGTCCTTTTAGGCCCATTGGTGGATTTTCTGTCAAGCACCACCTCACAACATGCAACCAAATCACTAGTCATGTATCATCATTATGAATATATGCTACCATATTCCATCAAGGGAACACGACTTTATCATACACCATCCTATCCATAATAAACCATGAATAGTAAACAACTGCATGTTACCTCTTGCCATCCTACGATGGCAATCATCAACATAAAATGTATAGTCCTTATGAAGTATTATCATCACGAATAACATGATATCCTTATTATTTACTTAAGTAGTAATTAATATGTTCAAGAGTCACACAATATGCACATAAATAACTAGTAATATTGCACATGTGAGAGTTAATCGTGCGGCTAGTACGAGTAATTCTCAACATTGTACTGGTAACAATATAGTAAACTATATTACTGTATGCTCTTGATTAAACTTATTAGATTCCTAATATGCAATCAATTCATACCATTATGCATTATTCAATTATGTATTAATCAATTCAAATTATTCAAGTATCCTGATTATCTTTACATATGGTTTGCTTCCTCCCTTACACACCCTCTCCCTAAGAATCATACCATCTACAACCTACATAATCCTTCATATCAAACTCTGGATGGCCCCGCTCGCCATGGCATGGGCCCTCTATTACAACACAATCCCACATTAGGCATCAGAAGTTACCATGAAGTTACTGTGGCCTTAACTACTCTCCCCTTCCATTCTTTTTAACCTTAAAGGTATCATCTAGGTTAGGTCAGGCATCTAGTTATCAGTACACTAACCCTGTGTATTACCAGGCATATCAAAAGGCTATCCCAACGTCCTCCCTATCCCCCCTAATGATATCCATCTATGGGACTCATAAGTCCATCTCCATACATCTCCCACCAACAAGTATAAATCTATCCATGGAATTCTAAAATCCCTAGAAGTTAAAAGAAGTATTGGCATGGGGTTCCCTACCCATAATATGTTATTTGTAAACATTCTCATTCGTGGCTATGGGTTCCCATGAAATCCTTGAATTAACCGACATTTTAGGCCCACGGGTGGATTTCTTGTCAATCACCATCTCACAACTTCCAACCAAATCATTAGTCGCATATCATCATTATGAATATATGCTACCACATTCCATCAATAGAACATGGCTTTATCATACACCATCCTATCCATAATAAACCATGAATAGCAAACAACTGCATGTTACCTCTTGCTATCCTACAACGATAATCATCAACATAAAATTTTATAGTCTTTATGAAGTATCATCATCATGAATAGCATATAATAACATGATATCCTTATCATAATAACATGGTCCATATACTATAAACATTATAATATCATTATGAATATTAAACAATTCTACAAATCTATCCTAGAAAATCCCATTATAATATCATGTTCATCATTACAAAAACATATGTCATCATAAAAACAAAAACCACATGCAATAATAGCTATTTACCTCATCTTGATGAATTAGAGAATATTCACATGCTATATCATGAAATATTGTTATAAATAGTCACATGTTGTTAGCACATGTCATGAAATTAGGAAAATATTATTGAAGAAATCATTGCATGATATCATCATGTCATTTCAAAGATATCACATCATTATATCATTACTGTATTAATCAACATATTAGCATAAGTGTAATGGAGCCATAGTTATTCATAAGATTGTAGATTACCCTCAACACAATACCAAGATAAATAAAATCACTTCATCATATCTTCGTCAAGATATAATAGTACCATCATAGTGTGCCATCAAATCATTTAATCAATATATATAATGTTAAATACATAAGTGCTTCAATAGATCATTATGAATGTAATAATAGTCTCAACACATAGCATATGCAGAACCAATAAGACATCATGAAAATTCATATCAAATATAGCCAAATTTACTAGTGTCCATGAATAATTAGCAAGTAATACCAGATATCGCATATAATATAAGAAATATCATCAAAACATCCAGCTAACACATGGATTTGATTAGTCTAGGTATAACCCTACAAAAGGTTATCGTGATGAGTTATTGCCAATATATGGATCGTCAAGTATGATTATCCTTCATCATCTAACCACAAGAATATTGCCATTTTACTAGGAAGGTACATTGGATACATTAATTAGATCATTAGAGTATACTATTAAATTTCAAGTAAGCTTTATCACAACTCCTTCCAAGGACTGGTACAACCAATAACTTGTACAAAGTTGGAATCTAATCCATTAATACTCTTGTTGTCATTACATAATTTTTTTCTAGGATTTATTATCAATTCATCATTCCCCTAGCACCCCAATGCTATTATGTATACACCCTGAGGAATCTCTAATCATGACAATTCCATATTTTTATTTAGACTGGGAACACTGCTTAGGTATTGTTAACCAATTAAGGTTACAATTCCTTTATGATAAGGCACATCTTGATTCTTATCTTGCACACATATGTCCATGTCCATAACATCATTGATTTGTATGAATTGCATCAAACAACAAGGAGTCTATCAAAGTGTGACATTCTCCCATCTAGACCAACTATAAGTTTCTTATTCTCCTAGGGAGTTGCTAACTCTCTAAATCATGTCTTTCTTTACTTTTCCACCCTTAATATAGAGGTCTTTCTACCCATGTTGTCAACATGAGTTTCTTTAAAACATTGCTCTTGATCTAGCATGCATTTGTGGAGAGGAGATTCAACTAAAGTTTTATGGGTGCTTCTATCATATCCTTCCTATCTTTTTTTTTTTAAATCACCAAGTCTGCCTTATGAATTTTAAGATTCCTAATTCATATACTAAGTTTCACGTTTTATGTTTTAACTGCAAATAATAAACTATCCATATTAACAATGTATATGTGTAAGCATAATCTCATTCATTTCCTATAATTCATATCAAATATGAATACTTAACTATTATCATTATTTCTCCAATAACATCTGATTAATTTTTTTTAAACAACGTGAAGGTGTGACTAATTAAACCTTTGATTCATTGCTTTTTATTTTGGCTCATTCTAATATTTACTTACTAGCAGGGGTGGAATTTGAAATCAAGGTCACCCATCAAATCTGACGGTTAGAACCCTTTTACGAACCGTTTTGTTCATTTTAAGCTGATTCCTTGACGGTTTATTGTAATTTGTAACCGTATTTGACGAGCAAATCGCCTCGTAACGAACAATTTTCCCATCAAATTCCAGCCCTGCTTACTAAACATTAATTACTTATTACCCTTTTATTTTTTATTTTATTTTATTTTTAACTCAACCGCCATATCACAATTATTGAATGCACTTTTAATTCAACTTCTTCGCATAACATATTAACACATGGTTCTTTGAAGTTTTAATGCAACTTCCCTACACAACATGCTAACAATGGTTAACCTCTTTGTTGTAACATATCACATTTTGGTTAATGAGTGACACCGTGATTATTTAATGTCTTTCATTAAGAAGTATGGATAATAATTATTTCAAGCAACACCATCTCATTAAAAGAATACACATCCTTTCAACTTGGTGTTAAGGATTTATAATTTTTTTTTGAAATTCTTGTTTATGAGAGACCTTAGAGTTTGAAACGAAGTTACACAATTGCCGTTTACAATATGATTGGTATCTCATTCCCATTTTGGTTTCATATGAAAACCTTATAGCTATTAGTGAAAAGATGGCATCTCTTACCTAATATTATAATCATAAAAAGAGTGAGTATAGAAAGAGATATGAATAATGGATTCTTGGACATATGTAAAAGCGTGGGTAAAGTACAATTTTTGTTGGAATAAATAACTTTATTAAGTTGGAATGCATTAAGACTTTGAAGCATTATGATTTATTTTTATTTTTTCCAACGGGTGGATGCTAAATATGGAGCAGAGGTAATAAATGAGTCTCCTGGATGCAGTGAACAAAGTTGTACAGCCAAAAATTCAGTGAACTTGATTTATTGAGTTGTGAATGAGTTCAGTTAATAGAGAGTATAGAAGGGAAGATTGGCGAATAAAGACTATTTTAAATACTTTCCTTCTCCTTTGGCACTTTTAGGACATTAATTGACAAGAGATATGAGTATTAATGGAAGGATGGTTACTAGGTTTCTAAATTAAAAGTTAAAAAAGAAAAAGAAAAAAAACTAAAAAAATTGGTTATGGGTTTGGCTCTATCATTAGGGAAATTTTTAAGAATTTCTAAATTTCTATGTATAATAAGTGGGTGAATCTCCATGATATGTAGGAAAATATGAAGACTATTTTATCAATGTTATATTATATATATATATAATTTTTAACGAATCTCTCATTGAATTATATAATCTTGTAAAACCTTGACAAATCTTTTACTAAATTATAAAACCTTGTAAAATCTTGGTGAATCTTTCACTAAATTATAAAACATTGTAAAGTCTTGGCGAATCTTTTACTAAATTATAAAATCTTGTGAAGTCTTGCCGAAATTTTTGATAAAGTATAAGACTATATATAATAATAGGAAAACATATATAAAAAACACTAAATAGGAGATAAATATTAATAAACGATCACATATCAAGCCCTCTTTTGGTGGTAGCTTGGTACCTCGCTCTAACTATCGCAATACATAGAAATTTACCATACTCTAGGAATATTCTTCGAAAACAACAATGAAAATTTTCATCACCACAACAAATAGAATCAATGTTAATATGAGGGCCCACAAATACATCGATCCTCATTTAGCTCTCCAAGCTATTACAAGGGCCCACCAACACCTCATTTATGCACACACCTTACCAAATATCATTTTGAGAGCAATACCAATGCATATCAGGTATGTTTTTAATGAATCACTCGCGTGGGAGAATCTTACCAAGAAACTAATAGCTTGCCTTATGTATCATAATCCATTCCAAGACATGCCTACATACTAAATTTAGGAAGAGTTAGTCAAATAACACACAATATAATCAATTCTAACATAGCTTCATATACACATTTCTACGTGGCAGCCAAAAAGCAGAGTTAAGAATTTCATACCTTCTCTAATGCTTTACATATCTATTTTTCCAGCTCCGTAAGTCCATATTTAATGTACTCCCCATTACTAAAGGAGCAACATTCATGTCACAATAGTAGACCAACCAACCACAAAATACAATGTCAACCCCACAAAAATCCTCCGAGAACCATAAAATTCAATAAACAAAACAAGAAACATGTCAAAATACCTGACAATGACCAAAGAAAAAGAACAACAAAGATAGTGGGATTCCAAGTTGTTCCACCCATGGCCTGTCCCAAGAAGGAGAACACAAACACAAGTAGAAAAAAAATGGCACTAGTTATAAGTAGTGTCATGGCCCCCTGCATGCCCAAATATGTGTTTATGAATGAAGACTTAGCCCCTAGGCATGATGCCCCAAACACCCACAAAACATATTTTCCGCATCACCAATTGCAAGCTTCACAATCCCCATGTTTCTTGGGGAAACTTTGGATATGAGGCGATGGGATTCAGAGCTCTCCTAGATACAAATGGGTCACTATAAGCCCTGATATTAAATATCATCTACCTTTCTTATGTGGACATTAAGAACATGCAAAATGAGATTCAACCCATAAAATCTAGACGATTGTAACTCTGACTTCGATTTCCATGAGTAATAGAAGACGAAACAACCCCTAGCAACTTCCATTTCTAGAAATCAGGGGCGAATGAGAGTTTCCTAGTGATTTTCATTGGCAAACAAAGGTTTAAATCAATTTTTAAAGGGGCGATTTTTTTTATTATCTTGCCTCCCATTTTTAAATTCAATGGAACTAACATTCTATTCATTAAAAACAAATAAATAAATGTGGGCTAATCATACCTAATGGGTGTTTAATAAAAAATTAGCCCATTAAAAATTTAAAACACCTAAATTTAGCCCATGGGCTAATATCAACCCCTAAAATTTTATGTTATGCACCCCATTTCCAATTTTCATCCATCATCTTCTTGTGAGCACCCTTGTGGAAGGACATCCATGCTGAAGGTAATGAATTCCCCCTTCCCTTCTCCCCTTCCTTCCTTCCTCTTTTACTTTTATTTTACTTTATTGATTTGCTAATGTTAATTGTTCTTTTATTGTTGCAAGTTTCTAGTTGCATGCAATGAGGCTAGGATTTCATGGAGCAACCTCCATGAGGAAGGTAATGACTTCTCCCTTCCATTATCCACCTTCACTCCTCATTTAATTTCATTTTTCTTTATTGATTAACTAATATTTATTGTTGTTTTTGTTGTTGTAGGTTTAAAGAAGAAAGAAGAAAAAAAAATATTTTGGAGGTTCTATTTAATGTGTAGATCTATTTCAGGGGCATGTCCTAAGAAAGGCCCTGCAATTCCTGTAAGGATATATAGGTTCAAATCTTAGCACCCATATATCTCCCATTACTTACATTTTCTTCTGTATTAAATATAGTAATATTTATCTAACATCTATATTATTCACTTGTTTATATTAGGCTAGTTTCAATTCAGATCTGCATTTTTAATGACAAATTTATGTGGGAATTATATCGAGTAGAGTCATTGTCTTTTTCAAATGTTCTAGATTGATATCCTAGTGTTCCTATACCATTTTTCATTTCTGTTTTATTTTTTTACCATTTTCCATCTACATTTCCATAAATTAATTTGCATTAATTTAGTTTAGTTTCAATTCAGATTTACATTTTTAATAGCAATTTTTTGTCACAATGAAGCTGAAGTAGAGGTCATACCTTTTGGAAAGTGATTTGGTTTCAAATACTAGCATCCCCTTGCTAGTTATCATTTTTACCATTTTCTATTTTTGTTTCCATAAATTTTATTTCGTAGACAATAAATGCTAAAGGAAATGGTACACTTGATGCTAAGGCATGTGCTAAACCCAATGCTAAACCCACTTCCAAATTTAGTTCTAAATTTGATGCTAAATATGAAAAGTCAACTAACGCTGACTTCTTTACTAGGAAAATGCTCCAACTTGAAAAAAATACTATAATTTGAGATAAATTCAATGATAATGACATGCTTTGTTGTTATGATTCTACATGAAATTTTGACTCATTACACTCACTTGGAAACATTGAACCTTACATTCAATTCACGGGTTAAGAGTAAGACTAGAAAACATTATACCCATGTTTAAGGCCATTTAAAACATGATTTTCATATTCAAACTTCCCCATGAATGAATGAGTAGGCGATCATGAAAATGTTCCACTCATTTATAACATGTTGTCAGTTCAACCGGCTAATTCCTAAGCCATGGAATACTCTTCTCATGTTCCCAATTTACACATCATCTTGTCCAATTATATGAATAGAATCTCCTTCAAATCTTGTTATATATTCATCCTTATCAAAGTGTCACAAGCATATGAAATTCATGATTGAATTGTCAATGTCTTTAAATCTAGCACTATCACCTAATTAATGACATTATCAACAAGTTACTAGCATTATCAACTTTTGTATCCCTAGTGTCATCAAACCATCAATAATAACATAAAATTGGAAGACCACCCCCACTTATTGTAGCTGTTATCAACAAGTCATCATCATAATCAATTGCCAACTTGACATCATTAATATCCACACATCATTATCAATTTGATTTATTGTAGCCTAGCCAAATCATCATCAATCATAGTCAATTCCCTATTGGGTGGTCATAAATCTACTCATGCATAAATCATAAGGATCATCATCAATCTCCAATTCTATAGCATGTTATTAATATTATCATCTTATCGTATTATTGAAATTATTACTCTAACTATTAATATTATGCACTCACTACTCTAGATGCAATAAAAAATTAGATATTACCAATTTTCAAAATCTTATAATCAACCATGAATAAGTGATGTATCTAAAATAGTTTACACGATGCATACGTTTTTCTGAATGTTTCACGATTCAGACCTTCCACATTTTTTTGGATCATTTATCATCTTACGTTAAACTGCCCCTATTTTGTCGGCCAAAAAGGTGGCTAGAAATCGATGGTTCGATTCCCATTCCACCGGTTTAGCCATTGATGGTTCGATTCCCATAACGCCGGTTCATTCATTTTTAACAATTCCTTCTCTTGTAATCGACCTATCTAGTTCAAGAGTCCTATTTTTTTACAATCCTATCTCTCCTACTTGCGCATCTTGTCCCTGCTTGTGCACCATCCTTCTTCCTAGCAGCCTATCCTCTTTTTTTTCAATGCCTTTAAGCAGCGTGTGGTTCCGGTCCCGTCTTGTAGGGATTCAACTTGCTACCATTCACTAACTTGGGTAGCATTGCTCCATCTAACTGCTGCAGCTGAACTACACCTCCTGAAGTAATAGAATTAATGACATATGGTCCTAGCCGATGCATCTGTAATTTACTTGGATGCTTCATGAACTTGCTGTCGTACAACAACACCAAGTTGCCTTGCTGAAACTGTTTTTTTTTGATATGTCGATCATGCCAAGCTATTTTACGCTCCTTCTCCATGCACTGGTGGAAATTTGCGACAAAGCGGTCTTCCTCAAGCTGTATCAGCTTCTCCAGGCATTCTTCTAATGCTGCTTCATCATTCATGCCTGTCGCGGCCGCTATGCGCAAAATCGAAACAATGTACTCCATAGGCATAACTGCCTCTTGCCCATACACCAATTTGAACAGTGTCTGTCCCGTCAATCTTTTACAAGTGGTGCGATATGCCTACAAGACTGCTGGAATATTCAAATCCCAGTCATCGCGGTTCGTGTTACAAATCTTTGTAAGTGCATGCTCGAACACTTTGTTGAATGCCTCCACTGTTCCATTTTCCTACGGATGATACAGGGTGCTCTTCTTATGCTGTATCTGAAGCTCTTCTATCAATGTGATAACTATGCGATTGATGAAGTGACTCCCCTGGTCACTCATCAATATCTCTGGGCATCCAAACCGAGTAACAATATTGTCAAACAAGAATCACACTACTGTCGCACCGGTGCAATCTATAACAGGTGCGGCCTCCGCCCACCTTGTCAAATAATATGTCGCTGTAATTATGTATCGTGCACCAGTTCTCTTTCCAGGTGGGTTGATTGGTCCCACGAAATCCACATCCCATTTATCGAAGGGTTGTAATGTCACTTGAGGTACCAGGGACACCTCATCCCTTCTTGAAGAGTGGGCCACCAAAGCCCTGTGCAAAGCACCTTCCTAGCGGTAGCACGACCGCCATAATGTCCACCAGTAACTCCCGCATGTGCCTCCGCCAATATTTTCCCTTGTTCATGAGGTAGGACACATCGACTCAAGAGCTCATCCGGTCCTAGTTGATAAAGTTGTCTAGCAATCAACTGGAAATCTGTGGCCTTAACCACCAACCGCTTCTTCTGACTTGTGGTAAACTCCTCTGGTGTGGTTCCCATCGCCAAAAATTGAATTATTTCATCATAGTAGTCATCAGCCATCTCAACTTTGAATAGTTGCGCATCTGGAAACCCATCTTCAATGTTTGTGGGTTCCAGGCCTATCTCAATTCGCGATAAATGATCTGGCTCTGCATTTAAGCAACCAAAATTCACAATTACCTCAAAATCAAACTCCTGAAAGAGAAGTAGCTAACAACATATCTTCCCCCCCAACACAGGCTTATTAACCAGGTATTTCAAAGCAGAATGGTCTGTGAACATTTTGAAATGACCCCCCAACAGGGAATTCCTAAACTTCTGTAGCGCATATAGAGGGAAGGCCTGGAAATGGATAGCAATAATTGGCCTAAACATATTTTTTTGTATACTTAGTTTTTATGAGCCATGTGGATAGCAATGCATTAACCAAACCTGTTTTACCTGATATTGCCCTGCTGCCAGCAGGCTTGTTCAGTACCCTAGCGGGTTTATCTTGGTACCATGCAAGCATAGTCCCGCTTCCAGTGAGCCTGTTCAGTACCACGACGGGTTTACTTGCATTTACCGAGCTTCCTTGTTTAAGATTTTACTTAGCATGGACCCGCTGCCAGCGAGCCTATTCAGTACCCCGACGGGTTTGCCTCGTATATATATATATATATATATATATATATATATATATATATATATATATATATATATTGTAAGGAAGCCAGTTGGCACTTGAGTGTACTAAGCCTGTTAAACACATAATTCAAATTTTTTTTAGCACGAACCTTATGAGTAACTTTATTTATAATGGCCAAAATTATAGATCATGTCAAAAGATAATAACCTAAAGCTGTTCTTTGACTTCCCAGTCTATCTTCTTCATAAAAGGTCAGTAATGTTCCCCACAAAATAGAAAATAACACTCACTTTTAGGATACCTTTTAAAGGTGCTTAAGAGACAAGTTTTGATAATGAGTCTAGGATGAGTAAGCATTCCATAGGTGTAAGATAAAATCTTGTGGAGATCATGATAATTGAAGTAGGTATTTAAGAAATCGTTCTAATGATAAGTCAGAAATGTACATGTCGGAATCAAATACCATATAAAGAATCATAAAAGAAACTGGTAAAAAGTGATGGCGTAGGTCTACTCATTCTCTGGCAACTGTCACACCCCTTGACATACTTGGCAGCATCTTTGAATATGCTTGGCCAATAATACCCAGAGTGCAACACTTTGTATGCTGTTCTCTTATTAGAAAAATGCCCACCGCAAGGTCCACCATGACATGCATGTAGGATCTCTACCATCTCATCCTCTAGTACACATCGTATAATAATAAGATCAGGACCAGTACGAAAGATGCCATTGTCCACCCAAGAATAATTGGAACTTTGAACTATGATTCTGCGTTTTTCAGGTGGAGAGAGATGGTTTGGTAACTTTCCAGTTCCTAAATAATTGTCTATGTCTACAAACCATGGGGTTCGAACAGACACATCGAACAGATGTTCATCTGGGAAGCTATCATCGACAGGACTAGCATTATCATCAATTTGAATTCGAGAGAGAAAATCCGCTACCACATTCTCTTGACCAGGATGATCAACAATGGTGATGTTAAATTCTTGCAACAAAAGAAGCCACCGAGTCACTCTGCCATTGGTGATAGGTTTATTTATTAAAAACTTGATGGCGGAGTGATCGGTATGTATGAAAATTTCATATCCTGTAATATAATGACGAAACTTGTTAATGGAATAGACAACTGCCAAAAACTCTTTTTCAGTAATAGTGTATTCGGATTTTGCAGGAGTCAAATTTTTACTAGCAAAATAAATGGCATGTGATGTTTGTCCCTCTTTTTGACCTAAGACTGCACCTATATCTATGTCAGAAGCATCAGTGGATATATGGAAATGAAGAGACCAATTAGGGCCCCTAAGTACTGGTGCCACTGATATCTTTGTCTTTAGAGTTTCAAAGGCATGTTGACATGGTTCAGTCCATTGGAATTCTGTGTCTTTAATGAGTAGTTTGAACATGGGTGCGGCTATCTTAGTGAAATTTTCAATAAAATGTCTATAATAGCCGGCATGGCCAAGAAAACTTCTTACTTCCTTCGGAGTTTTTGGAGGAGGAAGATAAACAATTATTTCTATCTTGGCCGGATCTACCTTGATACCTTGAAGAGAGACATGATGTCCCAAAACTATGCCCTCGGTCAGTAACATCTTACATTTTTCATGACTAAGAGATAAGTTCGTTTCTTGGCACCAAATAAGAATTGTTTCGAGGTTATCAAGGGCTTCTTGGAAGGTATTACCATAAACTGTAAAATCATCCATATAAACTTCTACACAATTGTGTATGAGATCAACAAAGATTCCTAGAACTGCACGCTGGAAGGTAGCAGGTGCATTACATAAGCCAAATGGTAGCACTCGATAGGCATATGTCCCCCAAGAACAAGTGAAGGTTGTCTTGTCTTGATCCTCATGTGCTATTAGTATTTGATTGTATCCACTATACCCATCAAGGAATGAGAAATATTGTTTCCCTGATAAGGTGTCTAACACCTGATTGATGAAAGGTAGAGGGAAGTAGTCTTTGAGAGTGGCCTTGTTCATTTATCGAAAGTCAACATAGATACACCATTTCCATGTGACTTTCTTTGGAACTACCACCAGAGGAGACACCCATTTACTGTTGGAAATTTGGTAAATGAATCCAACGTTAAGGATTTTCTATAGTTCATCTTTTACTATGTCTTTTAGTGCTGGGTTCATTCTTCTCTGGGGCTGCCTAGTAGGAGGTACATTTGGGTCTGTGTAAATGTGGTGGATACAGGTATTTGGGTGTATACCTTTCATATCGGTATACTCCAATGCAAATGCTCCAGTTTGACCGTTGAGAACTTTTAGTAATTGTTTTTGTTGACTCTCATTTAAACCTGCATTTATATGTAGAAATTTGTCAAAACTAACTTCACACGGTATGGTATAGGATCCTAGATGTTCTTCGAATGTGAAGACACAGGGTGTACTTGTAAATGTTGAGAGGCTCATGTTTTCTTGGAATTCGTCTCGAAATATCTGGTCAAATTGGGAAAAAGATTGAGGGAAGTCTATACATGTTGTGCAAGAGATAAATTGGTTCATCACATTCTCAGTATTTTGTTCTTGAAGTTCCCAGAAGAAATCATTGACGAGGGAAAGTTCTTCCAAGTTCTCATCCCTGAAAGGAAAATCTAACCAAAAGAGGTTTTCAGCTACTGGCTGAGCTGGTGGGTATAAAGCTAGTTTTCTTGTGGATAATCCATCAGAGATAATCATCTCTCGATCCCTACATCCTATAAATGCATTGGAAGTAGCCAACCAAGGTCTTCCCAGAATAATGGGGTGACCTTTGGAAGGGTCTTTTGATTCGATGACCATAAAATCCACGGGATATTCCCATGAAGCTACTAATATAGTGATGCCATCTAAGATCCCAACAGGCTGCACCATCGTGTGATCTGCTATTTCTAGCATTGTTGGAGTAGGGTGGAGAAATTGTCCTAAATTGAGAGTTTCTACAACTGTGGTAGTCATCAAATTGATAGCAGCTCCTAGAATAATAAGTGTGTTTCCTATGGCGGCGTTATTAATGATAATAGTCACCACATGATTTCCTAGGTTTGAATACTTTGGTATTTTAGGTTGATTTGCTATGCAATTTGATATTTCTCCTATTACATGAATCGTCGGAGGGTCTTTTTGTTTTCTCCCTGGTCTCTTAATACAAAGTTCCTTTAATACTTTGCTATAGATTGGGATATCCTTAATGGCTTGTAACAAAGGGATCTTAATACAAATATTTTTCAATTCGTTAATGATGTCATATTCTGGATAAGTTACAGGTTTTTCTATTACTAGACGCTCCGGATATGGGGGTGATTTCTCTCTTGTAATTACTTCTTTATGTGGATGGTTATGTGTTGAAGATTTAGGAATAACCACATCTTCAAGAATGGCATTATTCAAAACTTCACTAGGTATGTCTTCTTCATTCTCTTCTTGAATAACAACTGATGACTTAGGCTTATCTTGCAAAACTCTTCCAGACCGCAACTGAATCTCATGTATTGGTGTGACATATGATGGAAGAGGTAACAACCCAATGCTGTTAAGAGCTTGGGTTGGTTTGTTGTTAGGGTTCGGTATCGGTTGTGCAGGTAATATTGTGGGTCTTGGAGGATTCATATTCTGGAAATTGTGAGGTTGATTCATGATAGGGGGTAGTGAAGGAGGTACAAATCCAGGCAAGAGTTGATGGACATTAGGTGGGTAAGGATAGTTAGGCATAGGAGGAGGTGATTGAGTATAAGCTTGTCCTCTCGATCCATGTGGCCATTACTGTTGTTGATCATTCTGAGGAGGGTACTACGGTGGCCAATTCTTCCAACATGAAGTGTTCCATTGTTGAGGAGGTTGAAAATGATAGTAATAGGGTGGAATTTGAGATGAATCTTGATACGATGGTTGATCTCTAGGTTTCCAAGGCCTCCTAGATGGTTCACCAAAGTTTCCACTCTTGTATACAACTTGCATCCAGGCAATGACGTACAATTATCAGTTGGATGTTCTTTTGTACAAAGGTGATAAACTGAAACATTTTTTAATGGACATTCTCGTTGAGGACGTTTAGTTCTACACCTAGGATAGAAAACACTCATTGCTAATCGCTCCTAATCTTGCCTCTTTTTAGCTTGTAGTGCATCTAGTTGATGTTAATTTTTCAGAATTTCAATCTAATCTAGGATCTTAACTGAGAGAATAACATGTACAACATATCATATCTACAACATATCAATCATGGACACAATAATGCAAGCACACAAGAGACACAGAGTTTACTTAGGGAAAACCATAAAGGTGAAAAACCCCAATAACTTCCTCAGAGATAGATAGAGCAATGATACAACCCAAGCATAAGAGATAGACATCTCCTAGCAGCAACTTCTCCTCCTCCACAAGTGCGCCACTCTCTAGAGAGTGTGAGAGAGAATAGAATGATCAAATAGAGTGCCTCCCACACTCTATTTATACTTGACTTGACTTGCCTAATAACCTTTAATAGGTCGGCCTTAACTTAACCACATAACACAATGTTGACTGGGTCGACACCCAATAGGGTGGTCTAATAACCCTTTGACCCACATGGCCGACCCGTAATAGGGTGGTCTAATAACCCTTTGACCCACATGACTTATACAGGGCCGACACCAACAAGGCGGTCTAATAACCCATCAAGTATAAGTTACAACACTTACAATATAAATGACGACACTTCCGTATAGAGGAATAATAACATCTCTATAGGAATACAATATACATATATGTGAAATACATTCCGAAGTTACATATACATCAACACTCCCTCTTAACTAGGAAGGTATTTCTCGACACAGGTCTTCTAGCACAAGTCTTCTTCTCTGGATCATCGTCATCGATGCATTGTCATTGAATAATCATCATCACTGCTGCTGCTATCTCAATTAATCTCTGAATCTACTTGTCATAGGAAGTTCTACAGAGCCAGTCCTTTTTCATACTGGATGTAGGCCCACCACCTGCAGGTCTTCATCATCACTGGCCATACTGTGGAATCCTCAGGAATTATTACGTGCGTCAAAAAACCTGGCTGAAGCATCCCAGGATGTTATGAGCACTCAGCTCTACCTGTCAGATCTCCCAGGAGCACATTACATGTGACCCGATCACAAAACCTGGCTGTAGCATCCAAGGCTGTTACGAGCACACAGCTCTACCTGTCGGATCTCCCAGGAGCACATTACATGTGATCTCACCACAAAACTTGGCTGAAGCATCAGAGGCCTTTTTCATCCTGTCTAGATCTCCCAGGAGAAAATTACATGTGGTCCACTACAAAACCTGGCTGAAGCATCTGAGGCCTTTTTCATCCTGTCCAGATCTCCCAGGAGCAAATTACATGTGTTCATGGAAAAACCTGGCTGAAGCATCTGAGGCCTTTTTCATCCTGTCCAGATCTCCCAGGAGCAAATTACATGCCATAGGACAAAACCTCGAAAGAGCATCCCAGGATGTTATGGGTACACAACTCCGACCTGAAGGATCTCCCAGGGCACTATTATATGTCCTCCCAGAGCAATGTCATGAAAGAGCATCCCAGGCTGTTATGGGTACACAACTCCGACCTATAGGATCTCCCAGACATGCTCATCTGCACAACCTGTCCACAGCCACAGAGTATCAACCTGATACTCTCCATACATCATCTCGATGTACACATGATCATCCTGATCATCATCACTGCATCGTCCTGATGCATGTCAACTGGAGAAGCTCGTCATCCATGATCATCCTGATCATACAATGCATCTACCTGATGCATACCAAGTATCTACTTGATACATATCAACATATACAATGTATCTACCTGATACATAAATAGATACATGATCCACACAATGTATCCATCAGCATACATGATCTACCTGATCATACAAAGATACATGATCCACACAATGTATCCATCAACATACATGATCTACTTGATCATATCCAGCATCCAACATGATGCGTACATCAGGGATAATTTTAAGAACCCCCCCTAAATTTATATGTATAATAATTGGGCGAATCCCCATGATACATAGAAAAGTTTGAGGGCTATTTTATAAAGAATATAATATGTATATATAATTTTTTGGTGATTTTTTTCATAAAATTATGTAATCCTGTAAAATATTGGCAAAACTTTCATAAAATTATAAAATCTTGTAAAATTTTGGCGAATATTTCATTGAATTATAAAACCTTGCATAGTCTTGGTGAATATTTCATAAAATTCTAAAATCTTGGAGAATATTTCATAAAATTCTAAAATCTTGGAGAATATTCATCCTATTATATACTTTGTGCCTCTATTGTAATGCTTATGCATTATTGAAATGGAAATACTACTCAATAGGAATTTTCTCAGTCTTGAAACCAAGTATTATAAATCATTGATTCAAAGTGAATAGTAATTATTTGGAATAGGTATTGAGTTCCATACAAGATGTATTTTCATGTGAACCCTTTTTCATAGATTGCACATTATGATTCCATAGTGCATGTCTAAATGAGATGTGTCCACGTTGGCTGTGAAATTTCTAATCCTTCTTCCTCCATTATAGCCAAGTATCAGACAAATACTATGCATTGCCTTAAACAATATTGCAAATAAAAGCAACATAAAAATAAAATTTGAGCATAAGTTACAAATCATAATGAGGTTTAACATTTATGTATAGAGAATAGTTTCAAACATTTTTCAAGGAAAACCTCTCCCTCTCTTCCCCGTTAGAACCAATTGAACTAACTCACTGAATCAAAATACTTTCAATGTGCTTGTTAGCACTATAGTCTACCCTGAAATTTTCTTTTTATCTTTCACCGGTTTGCCAAGTCTCCTGCTAATTCTCAAAAACTCTAAGCATGCACAATCTATCATTATAAGCCTTTCCAAGTCAGTGAAATCTTCTAATCCTCCTCCTATATGCTTTTACAAGCCCAATTTTTACAAAATCATTATTGTTTTTAAAACGATTTAGAAAATCATTATTTTAATTTTAAATGATTTTTTAATATTTATTTGGTAAAAGGACAAAAGGCTTGTTTATACTTAATCTCGATTCTCCAATTCAAACTCAACTTCAAAGTCATAACCAAACATCACTTATATGAGCCATCAAGTGCCAATGTGACCAAATATCAAATATTTATAAAAAAATATTTATTTAAAATCATTTGATTTTATATCTTAATTTTTTTTAGTTTTAGTTTTTATAAAAAATATTTATTTAAAAACATTTGATTTTATATCTTAATTTAAAAAAATGTTTATTTAAAATCATTTGATTTGATATCTTCATTTTTTTTAGTTTTGGTTTTTATAAAAAATATTTATTTAAAATTATTTGATTTTATATCTTTATTTTTTATTTTTTATTTTTATTTTTTTTATTTTATTTTTAAATTTAAATTTTAATTTTTTTTTAATTTTTTAATTTTTAAAATTTTTTTTATTTTTTTAAAATTTTTTTAAAATTTTTTTAAATTTTTTTTTAAATTTTTTTTAAATTTTTTTAAATTTTTTTTTAAATTTTTTTTTTTTTTTTGTTTTTGTTTTGCAAAAAGCTAGTTTTAGAAAAAGGTCTTATTTCTAAGCTTAAGTCCAAGTCCTTATTTAAAGTCATGATCGATTCCCATCACAGAAACACCAAATCCTTTTTTTTTTTTTTTTTTTTTTTTTCAGTTTTGGCAAAAAGTTGGTTTTAGTAAAAGGTCTTATTTCTAAGCTTAAGTCCAAGTCCTTATTTAAAGTCATGATCGATTCCCATCACAGAAACACCAAATCCAAGTGTTGTCATATCAAGTACCCATAGAGCACTAATGAGAGAGCCTTGCATTATAGTGCAGATCGCATCCATATTATTTAAATGTAAATGGGTATTTTAAGACATTAAAACTACTCTCCTTTATGCATGTGGGATATACTCTAAAAAACAAATTAATGTTTCGATGGATATTGCCAAGGGAAAATGTATATCAAGCAACGATGATCACTAAAGGAGAACATGTGAGTGTCACGCCATCGCTCAAGTGTCATCGGTGGATTCCATACTGATTATACCAAACATACAAGTGCCCGGTCATCCATTTGCTAGTAAAGTGCCAAATGCCGTGAGTGTTGAATGCATGATCACATAGTGTTGGATGTTGATGGATCATCCAAGTATCCAAGGTCCGCATGGGTGCTATTGATGTGGGAGTTTCAGAGATTGAAAGCATGTGCACGAAGTTAAGCGACCATTATGGTATCATGGCTCATATTTTGCAATCCAATATATCTCTTAAGGTAGATTGAATGGCATGATTTATTGTGGTAGAAAGAGTAATGTAGTATGCATTGGTTAAGAAAATCACTAGTGACAGAATCAATGGATGCACATTGCATATGCAAGACATACCCCACCAGAATCTTCCCTTTAAAGTTAAATCACAACACTATTGGATGAGTATTTAAACTCTATACGTCATCCCCGCCTAAATTCCAAAACAAATTTTAAGTATTTTTAAGGGCCGGCCCTGATATATTCCTACAATTGAGTATAAACTAGCATATGATGTGCCTGAATGTTCTAAAGATTGTGGATGTGTAGACTTGCACCTTAGGTATCTAAGTGGATGGAGGAAGCAGGGTATGTACCTGACACAAACTTTGTACTACATGATGTGGAGGATGAGGCAAAATTATTTATTACAAATATGCCAATAGAACCTAATGCTGGGGTGTGGGGAGCCTTGCTTGGTTCTTGCAGAATTCACGACAATATTGATCTAAGAGAATGTGGCTGAAAATATTTTTGAATTAGAAGCTGGGGACACTATACAGTTATAATCTAAAATTTATGTTGCAGCTGGAAGTGTAATTACTAATGATGTAGCGAAAGTGAGAGTAATGAAAAAAACCAAGGCTTGAAAAGGATACCAGGATGCAACTTGATTGAATTAAGTAAGAAGGTTCATACATTCATTGTGGGTGACAAATCTCATGATACAAGCTATTACTACAGTGGCAGATCCCTAGTAATAAAGGCCTCATGAATGCACACTCACCTACAAAAGGATCACCATTTTGTCCATGATTGAATTCTCAAGTAAAAGCTAAATAAAGTTTGTGTCAACTAATAAATCCTATTTAGTTAATTAAGGCTAAATGAAACTTCCTAAGACTGACCAATCACATTTAAGGTGGCCCAATCCTTGGATCTTGTATAGATAGCCCCTTCTATGAGTTTGCAATGTGGCCTCTTGTTGGCCCACAGAGAATATTGGTTGGAGTGTGCATATCTTGTAGCTTCAAAACAAAAAAAATTCCATTCATAAGATCAAAATGCAATCTTCATGTAACATTTATACAAAGTGAAATGAGAGTGACATACTCGTTCTAAGCCATTTTCATAGTGTTCTCTATAGACTTTGTTAAAAAGGAGCTACCACACTAACCTGAGTAACTCCCTGAGTGATCATTCCAAATCTCAGCATATAAAACAAAAAATATAACTCAAGACCATTTTATTTGTCAAATTTCCAATAGAAACAAAAATGACATAATTTCATATGGACCATCTTGCAGACACTTAATAGACATCGATGCTTAGATATCTAGCAGAGATTGTATCGCCATCCACATGTTCTTCTTCAGAAATAATGTTTTGAGCCAGATGTAAACACTCTTTTGATAGAGAGTCCACTTCAGTATTCTGCTCCTTGTAAACATGAGAGAAGGTAATGCTAGTGAACTGCCTTGAGATGTCCTTTAGTTTTAGAGACAAAGCAAGCAATCCTATGTTGTGAATGTAGGTTTGATGCTTCATCCATCTTATGACCAGTGTTAAGTCTCCATAGACCTATATAATCCAAATTCCCTTATCCAGAGCCAATTTTAAGAGTAAGTAGAGGGCCTTAAACTCACTAGTATTATTTGTTCCTACCCCTAAGTTTTCCTTGACAAAGAAGTAGTGTGAATATATGAGATAAATGACAAAACCCATCCCATAGGCTCAGCTTGAGTCTTGCTGGGCTCCATCAAAGAAACTCCATGGAGAGTTCTTATCTATCCACAAATTTCCAATAGTTCAAGGTGCTTTGTAGATGCTAGATGACTGAAAGGAAGACACTAAGGCCAAAACCTGAGTTGTGATCCTTTTAAACATACACTAGCAATATCAAAGACGGATCATCTTTAACAAGTCAATTTTGGTAGTGGAAGTCCATATTTTGAAAATGGAACATTAATGTCAATGTGTCCAAATGATTTTATTTGCTTCTATGATGGAGCTGGATAACATGTAAATTGGTGAATTGGATGTCTTTATCAACCACTTTATGTTCATTAGAGACAAAAGGCTATGGTCTAGAAATCTATTTACTATTGTTGATAGAAAGTTGTTTGAGTTCAGGAGGAAATTTCTAGTGAATTCTTTCAGATTTGAGAATTCAGGGCCAATTACATCATGTATTAATCTGCATTTTCATATACAAAAATATTGTGATAATTCACATAAAAACCTCGTAATTGAGACCTTGAAAAAAACCCTTACCACATATATGATCTCAATACATCCACAAAAAATGTGGTTAGCCTTAAGAATGTGCAAATGTAAAAACTTTGGGAGAGGCAGATACAACAAATCTCAAGAAGGACAGTTGGCCTTCGCCATTATTCTAGACACCCCCATAGATTTTTGAACGGGAAAAAGATCCTACATAGAAATAATACAAACACATGATATATTACAACCATTTGTGTCAAGATAAAAATAATTTACTTGTAAAGAAAAAAGTCAGTACACACAATCCATCATGTCAGTAGCCCAAAGATAGCAACAACTACATTATAACTCTGCATGTCTATCTGGAAATTTTTTCCATAAATCAACGTATATACCTAGAAAGTTTTTCCATAAATTGACATCAAAATAGAGAAGGATTTCTGATCTAGAAAATAAAATCCTTTCTGATCTAGAGACTCCATCACAAACACCCAGTTGATTTCTGGAGCCTGCAGAATAACCTCCACTGTTGAAAATTTATCACTAAAAAGTAACTTCAGATTTCAATAGATACAACTAACTTAATACAATGTTGAGGATGAGGTGAATGAAAGAACACTCACCAGTTGTTTGATAGAATCCAAAAGAACATCAATATTCCAAGATGATAACCATTTCTAAGTCTGATTACTTGTTTTAGTGTTAACCAGTCCACATAGATTAGTGCCAAACCAAAACATGGACTAGTTTTGGATGGTTTTATCCCAAACCAGCTGAGTCTTCCCTATCCAAACCAGTCCCACTAGTGGCACTATTTTGCCAAAAAAATCCAAAACAAAAATCCTCATAGCTTACCCTTACAACTGGCTATAACACAATGATATAAAATAGAATTAGTTGTTTATATAAGTTTTAGGACAGGGATGCATAATATCTCTAAAAATATAGAGCCCTTCTTGTCATTAACAATATCCATGAAATGGGATTAGGTTCTCAACTTCACAGCATTATGCCACAAACAAAATGTATTCTCAATCTCCACGCTACTGAGGATTCTCTAACATATTTACTAGCACCTGCATTGCAATATGCTACCTTGCAGCACTAAAGTCATGTCATCTTAAAGCTGGGAATTGACACAGTGACACAACTCTGAAATCCTAAAGCTAGGAATTGATTTGAGAGTTTATAACAATGTGGAATTGACTACTTTTTCAATGTTGTTATTATATGTCGATATTCTAAGTAATTATGCCATCAAAGCACACACAGATTCTGGTGCTTCTGGTATGTATTCAACCACCCCAGTTTTAATCATATCAAGCTTGCAAAGTGGTCTATCTTTTCCTAACTTTGCCAAAGCATTTATACAGCATCGTGAAGATGATAATTCCCACCAAACAGAAGTCCAACAAGTGGAACAACAACACCATGCGTAGAAATAAACTCTACAAGTTGTTCATCATCTAAAAGGTTATCAAGAGAACAAACTACAGCGTGGTCAGATGGACTAAACTCTGTAACAAGAAGAGAAACTAGAGGTTCAACGCATCTTGTTGTAGGTAGTGTAGATCTAATTCTTGTATTTCCAAAAATAACACAACAAAACTCTGCAGAATCCTCTTTCATCCCCATAAAGAAATTCAAGAAGAGAATTCAACATAACACATCCATTGCATTTGTTTCAAGTTTTCAACATCAAAATATGAAGCAGAACATTACAAATATAAAGTTGCTGCAGATATCTGTCGGTTTTCTCAAATTCATCTTCCAGTGACATTTCTTATTTTTAATGAAATTAACTTGAGGCTTGGAACAGAGATAAATACTAAACACATTTTTTTAGCTTGCAGAGGGCTTTCTACCATTAAGACCAGAGCATGTTTAAATCTGCTTTGGAGTCTGAATACTACCTATAGATTTGAGCATAATCAAGCAACAAATTGAAAAAATGAAGTACTCCATGTTGGATTCCAGAATACTCTTATCCATTTGCACAGTTCATAATTGTTGAGAATAGAACCGTCAATTTCAAGCCTGATAGAATACACTGGGTTAAAATACAACTATAGAAGTTAAATCACAACTATAGAAGTTAAATCACTTTACGTAATGCCTGTGCACTGAATCCTAGTCCTTGCTAACCTTGTGTGGGAATCCCTTTTCAATTTGGAAACAAAATACGAAAAAGGGAGGCCAAAATATTCTTTCAAGCTGTGACACATACTTGCTACTATATAAATATCAGACCTGAAATCTGTCTGAAATAATTCTGGACATCAACCTATGATGCATATTTACACTTAACAATCTAATGCTACCTTTGGAACCATGAAAATCTACTGCTAAAAGATCTCAAATATAGCCTTGAAACTGCAAATCTGCATACAAAAATATAAAAAACACCAAGCTCTAAATCTAAATTAGCAACCATGACTTCACTACCATCACATACATGGGTGATGGAGTATAAATGAGACCCAAGAATCAGATAATAGATTAGACTTACTTCTCGGATATTGTTGTCTAAGAACCTAAACATCTCATCTGGTTCACTGTGGTTGTGAGCCACATTAGTCCGCATTTCTTCCACTGACCAGACTTGAATCTTCTGCAATCAAATTTGTTAGTGCTCAAACCCTTACTTGAGGAACTTTGTAGATTCTGATAGGTTGCAAAATAGAGTTAGCTACAAAACTAGATCTGATACCATGTTGATTTTTATAAATTTAGGTTTTGATAAAATAAAGAACAACTTTTAAACAATGATGCAGTAGATCAGAAATGTAAAACAATCATACAATACAACTGTAAGAATTTAAAAACATAATTTGCATTTCTTTCAACTAGGGCACTACCAATAGGTCACTATGCCAATAAATTTAAAAAATAATTTTCATTTATTTCAACTAGGGCACTACCAATAGGTCACTGTGCCAATAATCCACAATAAACTGAAAGTAAGAATGCTAGTAAATGACACGGTTATAAGTACTTACCTGGGGATGATCCCTTCTCTAATGTACTCAGATCTGCTTTCAGTTTTTCCAATAAGGCATAATAGATATAGAAACATAAATAGCCCTAGAAGGGCAACATCATACCTATGAGAGAGAGAGAGAGACCAAGGAAGAGTGTCAACAATAGGTACACTTGTGTTAGGACAAACTTCAAGCACCAGCAGACCTTCTAACGTAGTTAGGAGACAACCAATGTCAACCATCAGTCAAGCTGCAATAACCAATACTGGCCCTAACAGGGCTCATAATACAACGTGAGACCTTAACAGACTCTAATAGTCTTTGATAACAGTAGCCAGAAATCCATAGGTTAACGGTAGCCTCAATAGGCCCTAACCAAAAAGTTCAATGACAACCTAAATAGACCCAACACCAAAGTGGCGGCAGCTAACAGGAGAAGCAAAAAGAATGGAGAACGGCAGCCCTAGAAGGGCTAAACAAATAATCAAATAGCAGCAGAAGTAGGAGGACCTCTCAGAGGAGAAAGACGCATCCCTAGAGGACTTATAACGGCAGCAAAAAAAAGCCCTACAGGGCTCAAACCTTGACATCAAAAACAGAAAAATGTTCCATCAACCAGCTGCCAAATGATGCCCTAGAAGGAGGCCGAAAAAACAGAACCCAAACTAATTCGCCCCCCAATTTCATGACCATTTAGAAGGTCAATCATGAGACCAAAACAACAAAGGTGACTCGACAAACAACCAACCCGATAAGGTCAAGTACCATAAGCAGGATAACCACAAGGACAAACAAGATAGGGTGACAAGGTCTCTCTCTCTCTCGGTATGTGTCCTCACATGTTCCATACATCTACTGAAATTTTTGTCACCACAGTACTAAAGGTATCATCCCGATGATGTGATCCTTCGGTCCTTAACTTCTTCCTGAGGTCAGGTACCTCATCAAAGGGTGGCCAGTCCTTTGATGAGCCGAACTAGGAGAGAAGGATATCACACATCATTACCATTAACAAATCTACAACATATTCCTCGATGGGAAGCACAGAACTTGCATCAACAATAGCCACAACAATATATACTTCAACAACAAGCTCTAAAAGTGCTGCTACAAAAACCAGAATAGCATCTAGTGCATCATGTTTAGAATGTGCAGCAACAATAACATTATAACCATATAATCATTGTTTCCCATATATTCTCTTTGTTACGGGAGAAAGTGAAGAAAATCCCACCCTTTTCATTCAATATTTTCTTTCTACATTATGCCTTTTCATTTAATATTTTATTTTTACAATATGCCATACTGCATTGTACCATACAGGATGCAACGGTCTAGCGTCATGTGTAGGGCATAAATAATGAAACACCTTTCAAGATTAGTTGAGGGTATTTCCCAGGAAATTGTTGGTACAATTCATGGTATAGTCTATCATTATATCTACTACTGAAATATAGATGTAGAGCTACAAATATGATCTTTCCTATGCAAAGTTGCAAATACTGGAAGAAAAATAGAGAATACATGCTCAAACTACTGAAATTTGAAATAGGGATATGTCTACTGAAACATTTGCTAAAAAACCTTCTAATTTACTGCCAAACCACTGTATTTGCCATGAATCTACCAAATTTATGCAAAGATTGATATTTATGGAAAAGACATCAGAAAAAATACAAATCTATGCCTGATCTGTCAAATTGTTGCTTAATTGGACAAATATCACTTCTATACAACCAATATCTGTAGGAAATTGACTAATTTCAATTGTTGGGCATCTATTTTCATCTAATAGCTTTCAAAATTTACTGTCGCTGCTGAGATTCAAGTGAATACTGTATTGACAGTATGTGGACATATGAAAATTATGCCAATTACATTAGAGAAATGTCGGTCTCGTGCCAATAGGTCTCCTATGATGGATGCATACGAACCTAGTAAGCCAATGCATAGACCATTTTTCTCTTCGCTTAGCAATTCAGATCTCATAGTCAAGTATCAAGGGAATAAAAAAATATAAGCAAAATAAATGCAAACTTCCAAACTTGAAAAAATGCTCCAAATGTAAGAAAAAAACAAATAATTTATGAAACGAATCAAACTAGTACAAAGGGCTCAAACCGCAATCAATTATCAAGGGAATAAAAATATATTTAACCAAAATAAATGCAAACTTCCAAACTTGAAAAAATGCTCCAAATGTAAGAAACAAGCAAACCATTCATATTTGCCAAGATATCAAAGCTAGAAATACAAGCAATTCCATGTACTTGAGTTTTAACTTTTGAATGAGCCCATTCTTTCTAAGCGGAAGTATTGTTAAATTAATTACTTAACCTTTAATACTAGGACGTTATCTATGGATAGATAGGTCCCAACTTCATTTCCTGTCACAAATAAGAAAAAAAAACAATGCATTAGTTAACTGTCAAAACATCAAACTTAAAATAGCTTGCATCAAGGAAATGTAGCTCTAATATTACTATATTTAATACAAAGTAAAGACTATAGAACCTATTTTTACCTGAAATGCAACTTCAAATTTATGTATGGTAATCTTTCTCCCATCAAGAATTTTCCTTTTCGAACCTGCTCCAAGAATAGAGGAACATCGAAGTCAAACTAAAAAAAATCACATGATCTATTAAATTCCATTCATTATTTATACATTGCCAATGTATATTGGTTTAGATTATATCTTGTGGCATATCAAATTCCCAATTCTCATGTCGCTCTTCATTTTCTACATTTTGAACATGAACTTCTGTAGATGAAATATCATTATGAGCCTCCAAAACATTATGTTCCATATGAAGTTCATTGGAGACATTTGTTATATTGTATTCTCCTCTTCTCTCACAATCTGATCGCCAGAGTGCCAGTGCTCTATTGAATGGGAAATTGGTAATGTCATACTTTGTTACATATAATCTTAAACAAGTATCCATATTCTTATCAAGCTTGTTCCTCAACTTTGACTTCAAGAATGACAGTGCACTAAACATTCTTTCATCCTCCACTGATCCCAAAATCATGGTTTGACATAAATCGACTAATTTGAAATACTCTGACATGTTTTCTTGTAGGTATTGACTTTCACCTAAAATAGTCCATAATTTGATTACTGCACCATATTCTATAGGTTTTGGCAAAGCATGATATTGACCTGACATTGTTTGAGCAAAGCAAGTGGCTTGTTGATGTAATTTTGATGGATCTAATATACCTCCAATCTCTTCTCCTTCTACCTTAGCGTTCCTGCCAAAGTGGTGCACTAAAGTATTCAATTTTGCTAGAAAGTCGACTTTTAAAGGATCTATTTCTTTTTCAGAGTTCCAATAATGAGGGTATACCACAGACATAGCTTCCAATAATTCATCTCGAGGAAATCGTTCTCTTATCTCTAATGATAGTGATTGTGCAATTTGTATCAAGTTGCGTCTCACTGAAATCACAATATCATTGAATTGGTCTCTTGACACATGGCACTCTTTGGTGGTTTGTCCCATCTTAGTAACATAATAAAAGGGAACCATATACCCACGCACTTGCATACATAGTCTCCCTTTTTCATCAAACTTCAAATAATTTTCACTCTTTTCTATATCAATGATAGTAGTCCAACCGTTAAATGTTTGACCCGTAAAAGAATTTGGCATCGTATACAAATTATCCAATGCAAGGCATGCCAATTTTCTTGCATTTGTGTACTCTGCAATATACATTGTGCGACTCTGAGCCATTTTCACAAGGACATTCATTTCATGAAGCAAAGGAAGAATTCCAGCCAATGTTAATAATGTCTCTATATTAGTTAGACGAAAGAGAAGCTCTTGAGCTTTGTCTACACTAAAGTGATGTTCATACATCACCCCTACCAATGATCGGTATTCACTAAATAGCCTTTGGGCTGGTCCATTCAATGAGATCCATCTTGTATCAACATCTTTTAATAGATTTTTTCCATCTGTAACACCATCAACAAATTGTTGAAACTCTGTAAATCGCTTGGGACTACGGCAAAAGTATGCATGAGTCTCACGTACAAGTTCTTCAACTTTTGAAACCAATGGAAACTTACTTACTATTTTAAATGCAAGATTCATCCTATGAGCCATACAATGAATACTAATCATAAATGGTGAAGCTGATAGTTGTAGTTTGACACAAAGACCATTCCTTTGTCCTTGCATGATTGATGCTCCATTAGCTCCGACACATACCAACCTTTTTGCAATCATTAAATCATCCATACCACCAATTTCCTTCAAAGTCTTAATAACAAGTTCATAAATATTTCCAGCTGTAGAACTCTTCTTCATTTTATGAATCCCAAGTAAATATGAATGCCTAATATGATCATTAACCATATAAATACTCATGCAGATCCATGAAGTATTATCAACAGCTGTAACTTCATCCAAAGATAGTGAAAAAAACCTAGCATTTGCAATCTTCTCTTTCAAATCATCTTTTTCTACTTGAGCTAGATATTTTGCCCATTCCCAACCACTCATTATAGACCAATGAGAAGATGGAAAATTTGATACTTCAAGAAAAGATACATAGTTCTTGTAATCTGGATAATCTGTCATAGGACGACCTCTAGATAAGATGTGAAATACAGTGCTTAATTGTGTCATCTTGGATAACAAATTTCTCTCCATTGTCTTTCCAAATAGAGATGTGATGGTCCCTCCACTTGCCTCGAGTTTACTCTTGCTTATTAAGTATTTATTATATTCTTCTTGATATTTGACATGTCGACAGTCCTTAGAAGATTTCCATTTGGTAATAGACTTCTCCTCGCCATTTTCAATTTTCTTAACATACAACTTTCCTGCATGCTTCTCTATTGTATCTATCTTCATTTGCATTTTTACTACCTTTCCAAGTTTCCAACTACATACAATGCATTTAACTTCTCGTGAAGCCTCTTTCTCATTTATTGGAGGTATTGGTTCAATAAATGGAAATTTTGATGCCCATTCCGATTGGAATTTTCTTCCTATGTCCCATCGGCCTTTTTTCCTTTTTCGTGATAATGAATCATTTTTATTGCCTTCCAAGGTAAAACCTTCAACATTGTCATTGCCAATTTCTGGTTGAATTGCATTTATCCCAATTTGTTCACTAGAGGAACCCATCCTATCATATGTTATATCGCTATTAGCTGCATTCTCAAAAGAGTTGACATTTGTCTCGCTGATGGGTTGCTCAAAAGAGTTTGAATCATGAAGAGAATATAGATTCTCGGATTGAGGCTTCTGAAAGTATGATAATACATCCCTTTGTTTTGATGCTTTCTTTCCACAATCGTTGTTTGACATTTCATTGAATATTCCACAATTATTAAGATATCAAATCAATTTAGAAACCCAAAGTGAAACCTGCATGAGAAAAATGATATAAAATTAGTACAATTTGTAAGTTATCCATGATGACATGAATTCTAGAGGCTAGAAAATTTGAACCTAGTAACCTAAACCAAGGCAAGATTAACTTCAAAATTATACATAAATCCATCACGATAAATACAAGTTTTTATTTCTTATGTGTTAAAAAACTAATTTTTTATTTACATTTTTCATTACCAAAATACCTAGTAGAAAAAGTGGCGTTCATAAGAATCAAGATTCAAAATATAGAATAGCATCACTTCACTAGTGCCCATAGCCAATACAATTTAAATATATAAGATGTAATGGTGTCCACAAAGTCATGAAAAGAAAGAATTAAAAACAATGTGAAATAATATCAATAATTTATTCTAAAATCTAAATAGTAACCCCTAGTTCTATACCACTTAGGGCAATGCCACCAGCCAAAAATATTTGGATCAATAGCTGGAAAAATCACATTTCAAAACCCTAGGTCTATGGTCCTTGAGGTAATGCCAGTATCCAAAAATCCCTTGATCAGCCAGTGAAATATCAAATCTGGAAACCCTAGTTATGCAGCCCTTAGGGCAATCAAAATAGTCAAGAATCTCCACAGTCTACACCCATTCTAAAATGCACAAAAATACGAATGATGTACAAGGTTCTAAGATGACACGATGCTAGGGCACCATTCTAAGGGTGAAATCCATTGAACACCACACTAAATCAACAATAAATCGACACTAAAAAAACCTTGAAATAATAGAAGGTCTGAAACTCTGAAGATACCAGCATTACCAACCAATGAAAACCCTAACCAACAACAAAATGAGTAGAATGATGTTCACATCCCCGCTCTAATACCATGTTAAGATTCACAAGTGAAAGGAAAAGAATTGATGGAACCAAAGGCAAACCCAAATTCTGTAATAACCAAGTGAAAAGTGTGATAGAGATAGAAAAAATACCCAAGCACAAGTGCACTACACAACAAATACACAAGTGCACATAAAAGAATGAAATGCCAATCACAAGAGAATACCAAGGGAGCGAAGCTGTAATGAAATGCCACTAAGATTTGAGGCCAAGTGTTGTTGGGTTTACCAAAAATGATTAACCTACTGAAATGAACTTGGACTACTAATGGGGTGTTAAAAAAGATCTTGGATTTTGCCCTTTTTTTATTTTCCCTCTATACTTTGAGAAGTTGAGAGATTTTTTAAATGGTTTAGCTTCTTTGACCACACCTTCTCCAAAGAAGACTGCAAGTATGGATTGTAAGTGAGGCACTAAGGCCAAGGGAAATGCAAGCTTTATACCTCTAATACAAGTGCACTAGAGAAAGAAAGGAAACCAAGCACAAAAGAGAATTCAATACTTGATAGGTCCCTTTGGGATTGTGCCGGTGAATGGGGCATCTTCGTGCACCCTCCTACTGAAAAGAACTCAAAGAAAAATTCTAAAAATAACCCCAAGGTTGCATGCCCTAGTGCTGGTTGCATGCTGACTTAGCATGGGAAATTGTGCATGCATGAATCAAAGAAAGAAATCCCAAAACAGTGTGTCTATTATGCATGTTGAATCCTCCTCAAAATTGGGCATAACAGTAGTGCTTCAATTCTCATGACAAATACTCAAATATTGATGAATATGTGTTAAAATCAGACCCATCACAGCACCCTCACTTAATATTTGGCAGCTTCCAACAAAGGGGCAACTTTGGAAAAGGCACTACCTCATGCAGAAGATAAACTATTGAAATCAACGCCTTGACTGTAGATCCTCATGCAATTCAACCCAAGGACAGTGCCCTGCATCTGCTGGTACGATTATCTTTCATCAAATGTCAATTAGATGCTAAAAATCAGTCATGGGAGAGTTGACTTGTGACCAAGCCACCAACAGTATTCAAATTATATTTCACTGATCTTGGAGTGTAAGAAAACTCTACTGATAAGTTCTCCAGCATTCAAATGAATCTAGGAATTATGTTAAGGAATATGCTACCTTGCCACATACAATTTCCAGCACTGGTATCTCTTAGAAAAGGTAATAGGTCTCAAGAGTCAAACACAGCACTGGAAACAATCTGAATATATGAAAGGCTGCAAACAACAAGTAGTGATCATCCTCAGGACGTGTCCAACGATGTCAACATTACAAGCACCCTTGTCCAATATGATATGGACTTCTAAAAGGTTGGAAACTGTTGGATAAAGGATACCACTTGCTGCTGATATGAGGTGCAGGTACAAGTGCTGATAGTGGCTCCTACTCAAGGATGGTATTTTCTCATGGGATGCTAAGAATCCCAAAACTCCACATGTTGCAATAAAAAAACAACTTGCAAAAATTGAAACTGAACTTGACTCTGACCTTTTGACTCTTTTTCAATTCATAACATAGAAATTAGAGGCATCTTTAAGACACAAATACCCTAGGTAACCGTACAAGAACAACATATTATGCCTCTACAATTCTTGAAGACCACCCACGACACAATTTTTTACCTTACAAATAACTTTAAGCAAAAATTCAGACTCTAATTTATGTTTACATCATGAAAATATCATTATCTAATTCTTTCTGAACTTGACTTAATTGAAAACCCTAACCAACAAAAAAATGAGTAGAATGATGTTCACATCCCCGCTCTAATACCATGTTAAGATTCACAAGTGAAAGCAAAAGAATTGATGGAACCAAAGGCAAACCCAAATTCTGTAATAACCAAGTGAAAAGTGTGCTAGAGATAGAAAAAATACCCAAGCACAAGTGCACTACACAACAAATACACAAGTGCACATAAAAGAATGAAATGCCAATCACAAGAGAATACCAAGGGGAGGAAGCTGTAATGAAATGCCACTAAGATTTGAGGCCAAGTGCTGTTGGGTTTACCAAAAATGATTAACCTACTGAAATGAACTTGGACTACTAATGGGGTGTTAAAAAAGATCTTGGATTTTGCCCTTTTTTATTTTCCCTCTATACTTTGAGAAGTTAAGAGATTTTTTAAATGGTTTAGCTTCTTTGACCACACCTTCTCCAAAGAAGACTGCAAGTATGGATTGTAAGTGAGGAACTAAGGCCAAGGGAAATGCAAGCTTTATACCTCTAATACAAGTGCACCAGAGAAAGAAAGGAAACCAAGCACAAAAGAGAATTCAATACTTGATAGGTCCCTTTGGGATTGTGCCGGTGAATGGGGCATCTTCGTGCACCCTCCTGCTGAAAAGAACTCAAAGAAAAATTCTAAAAATAACCCCAAGGTTGCATGCCCTAGTGCTAGTTGCATGCTGACTTAGCATGGGAAACTGTGCATGCATGAATCAAAGAAAGAAATCCCAAAATAGTGTGTCTATTATGCATGTTGAATCCTCCTCAAAAGTGGGCATAACAGTAGTGCTTCGATTCTCATGACAAATACTCAAATCTTGATGAATATGTGTTAAAATTAGACCCATCACAACACCCTCACTTAATATTTGGCAGCTTCCAACAAAGGGGCAAATTTGGAAAAGGCACTACCTCATGCAGAAGATAAACTATTGAAATCAATGCCTTGACTGTAGATCCTCATGCAATTCAACCCAAGGACAGTGCCCTGCATCTGCTGGTACGATTATCTTTCATCAAATGTCAATTAGATCTAAAAATTAGTCATGGGAGAGTTTACTTGTGACCAAGCCACCAACAGTATTCAAATTATATTTCACTGATCTTGAAGTGTAAGAAAACTCTATTGATAAGTTCTCTAGCATTCAAATGAATCTAGGAATTATGTTAAGGACTATGCTACCTTGCCACATACAATTTCCAACACTGGTATCTCTTAGAAAAGGTAATAGGTCTCAAGAGTCAAACACAACAATGGAAACAATCTGAATATATGAAAGGCTGCAAACAGCAGGTAGTGATCATCCTCAGGACGTGTCCAACGATGCCAGCATTACAAGCACCCTTGTCCAATATGATATGGACTTCTAAAAGGTTGGAAATTGTTGGATAAATGATACCACTTGCTGCTGATATGAGGTGTAGGTACAAGTGCTGATAGTGGCTCCTACTCAAGGATGGTATTCTCTCATGGGATGCTAAGAATCCCAAAACTCCACATGTTGCAATAAAAAAACAACTTGCAAAAATTGAAACTGAACTTGACTCTGACCTTTTGACTCTTTTTCAATTCATAACATAGAAATTAGAGGCATCTTTAAGACACAAATACCCTAGGTAACCGTACAAGAACAACATATTATGCCTCTACAATTCTTGAAGACCACCCACGACACAATTTTTTACCTTACAAATAACTTTAAGCAAAAATTCAGACAGCTATAAATGTAAAGGCAATATCATCTAAAAGAACCTTGTCGTAAATTGTTCCTCTTGCAAGTTATTCAATTATCTAAAGACAAACCATGCAAGCCTTGGAGGCATGTTCCTCGTGACAAAAATCCATACAGGTTTCTTCATTATCTGATTGGCCAAAATATCAGAAGTAGCCCCATGTAATTGGGAAAACATCCATTGTGTCCACTATGTTCAAAGATGGTGCAAACAAGTCTACAAAAGTCACCTTGATAAAACCCAAATAAGGAAGAAATTGTATCGATTTCTTCCAAAAAATGTGCAATGTATTGGATTTCCACTAGGATAGCACAAGCATTAGCTAAAGAGCACACCCTGGAGAGAGAACATTCTATTGCAAAATGAACAAGAAAGTTATCATTAGGTATGAAAGAGAGTTTTAAACCCCATAGAGTAGATTATCCAAAACCCCTGGTTCTATAGCACTTAGGGAAATGCCACTAGCCAAAAAAAGAGCGCACCCTGGAGAGAGAACATTCTATTGCAAAATGAACAAGAAAGTTATCATTGGGTATGAAAGAGAGTTTTAAACCCCAAAGAGTAGATTATCCAAAACCCCTGGTTCTATAGCACTTAGGGAAATGCCACTAGCCAAAAATCTTTGGATCAATAGCTGGAAAATTCACATTTCAAAACCCTAGGTCGATGGTCCTTGAGGTAATGCCAGTATCCAAAAATCATAGATTAAGAAACCATTCGCTGTTATCCAGACATATAGTTCTATGAAATTGAAAACAAAACTAACCTCTTAGCCTCAGTGAAGACTGTAAACCCCAAGAAACTTTGAACAACTGCAGAAGCCACTGTCAAAAACTCAAGCTTTGTCGAATGCAGATATCTAATGATTTTTCATGTGGTTTTTACTGGCTCTTGCCCCCTTATATAGCGACTTCGACATTCTAGAACCTTCATCTCAGTATGGACCAATTCAAGGTTAAAATCATCTTTACCCAACAAAATTTAGTGGTTGAAACCTCAATTCAAACCCCCGTTAACCAAAATCGAGACCTTCATCTCAGTATGGACCAATTCAAGGTTAAAATCATCTTTACCCAACAAAATTTAGTGGTTGAAACCTCAATTCAAACCCCCGTTAACCAAAATCAAGGAGAGTTTCAGTTGGGGCGATTTGAAAATTTGAAATGAGATTTTCATAAAAAATATCAACGTCGGGCCGCCATTTCTGAAAACGTGGGGCGAGGCAACTACTCGTGGGCATCATCACCAAAATTTTTGAACCAACTTACCAACTCAGAATTGATTGCGGCCTCGGTTGCTGGCTGGGCGAACCAACGGTTCGCGGCCTCCATTACCCTAAATGGTGGGTGAACCAACTCTTCTGGGCATCCATTACCCGAATTTCTGGGCGAATTCACCATTTCGAGATTAGTTCACTGGGCTACATAAATTTTTCCTCTTTCATGACATTGGCTATTCGATTTCTTTTGACTATGGGTTAAATAAATATGGGGCTAATATGTTAAATTTAAAAAAACTCATTTCATATTAAAAATTCGCCTAGGGTTTCTTGGTGACCCCTATAATTTCGCCCATGGGCTATAATTCGCCCCTAAAATTTTCCCTGGCATACATACATAAATGATCTAACTGATCATATCCAACATCCAACATGATGCATGCATACATAAATGATCCAACTGATCATATCCAACATCAACATGATGCATACATACATAAATGATCCAATTGATCATACAGAGTAGAAACTAGAACATCATCCTGATGCTCATCATCCATGATCCTCCTTATCATCATAGCATCGTCCTCTTCAGATCATCTCATCGTCCATGAAGCATAACCCAAATGCACATCATACAACACTTACACCACCGACATGGGAGAACACATCTACCACCATTCGGGGAAGGCTCCAGCCCTTACTTTTTCACCATGGGAGAACACATCTACCACGATGTGAAAAATGGTTTCAACCCTTACATCTACACCATGGGAGAACACATCTATCACCATGTGAGAATGGCTCAACAATTACATCACGACCATGGGAGAACATATCAACCATGTTAGAAAAGCTCATGTGAATCTGCATCTTCCGGACTCATCACTTCCCTATGGAAGGGACCTCGATCTGAAGTGCACCAAGCCTCTCTCTCAAGTATTCAAACTTCACTCTGGCCAACGGCTTGGTCAATACATCTGCAACCTGCTCATCCATTGCAACATACTCTGCTTCGGCTGTACTCAGTGCTACGCAGGACTCCTTCCTACTAAACCAAGAGATCACACCTGATCCCATACTGAAGCAGCACCTAGAAGTGCTCTTCATATATGTAGCACTACATGCCCAATCTGAATCAACATAACCTTGCAGGTTAAACTTTTGACTCGCATCATACTTGAGCCCATAGTCAACTGTACCCTTCAGGTACCTCAGAATATGCTTTACAACAACCAGGTGAACACCTCTGGGATCCGTCAGGAATTGACTCAATGTGTTCACCGCAAAGCAAATATTTGGTCTCGTGTTCGTCAGGTACATCAAGGACCCAATCATCTGACGTTACATAGTGACATCAACCGGCTTAGATGAAGCATCACACTGAAGCTACAGGTTCGATGCCATAGGTGTGGCCATGTCCTTGCAGTCCATCATCCTGAACCTCTTCAGAATCTCTACTGCATACTTCCCTTGTCCAAGGAAGATTCCATCTGCACTCTACCAGACCTCCATGCCAAAAACAAATAGTGCATCATCTCCAAGTTCTTCATCTCGAACTTGGTAGCAAGCTTCCGCTGCGTGTCAACAATCAATCTATCTTCACCTGTAATAAACAGGTCATCCACATACAAAAGTAGTATCATTGGATTTCCTTCCTCAACCTTGTAGTGAAGGTTGGAATCCACTTTACTCTTGGTAAAGCCCAAACTAGATAGAAAGCTGTCTATCCTACCATACCAAGTTCTGCACATATATGACTCCCTATCATGTGTCTCAGAACCAAGTGGCTGCTCCACATACACTTCCTCTTCAACTACACTATTCAAGAAAGCTGTCTTGAAATTCATCTGGTGTATCTTCCACTTCATCACTGCAGCCAGAGCAAGTACTGATCTGATGGAAGTGGATTTGGCTACAGGAGCAAAAGTCTCTATGATACTATCTGCAGCATACTTGATCTTTATAGATCCACATGGAATTCATGACAGACTTCCCTTCAGGTCTTGGGACTGCATCCCAAACATATTTATGATCGATTGGTATTCCTCGATCGTGGAATTCTTCCCAGATCCTGGGAACTTCAATGTCTTCAATAGATAGATTTGTTGCTGGACCAAATGTTGTAGTCCTTCTTTTGTAGGTGCTCGTATACGATCTTTCCTACAAAACAAGTTAACATGCATGATTAGAAACATCTCATAGTTTTCAGAACAAGTTCTTACATATAAAGACATATGTCATATAGTCATGCAATTATCTTAGCCAATGCTTCAATACAACATTTATCCATATCCCATAACTTTCTAGATGCCTTCCAATCTCTACCAGAACATTGTTAAGAGTGTGCACAATTCCCAACATGTCAGCAAAGAGGTTTCATTCTAGATAAGTAGCAATGGAATGTTGTACAGTGCCATAGGCCACTTACCCATGTATATTAGTAGTATACTGTTCATCAATGCAGCTATTCTAATATGCATAATACACAACCTAATTCTAGGAACATCAGTATATACATTATTGAACAGTATTATTTAAACAATCAAATATGCAAGAAATGATAATTCAAATACTTTGTTTGTTTGTTTGTTGGGTTGACTCCCTCTCAGTCTTTGCTTCCTTTCTGTAACTCCATTCTGATGAGAAATGGTCATCTCCCTCTGAATATCTGCATCCTTGCAGAAGCTATTGAAGAGTGCTCCCTCTTGATCTTTGCTTCCTTGCAGGAACAACTGGAGTGTGCTCCCTCTTGATATTTGCTTCAGGGATTAGCTGTTCTTGACCTTACATCCATCTTGGACCACCATGCAAGCTTGAGTGTGCACTAGTGTCATCTTTGTGTCATCCTCAAGATCTCATACATAACCATACATACATTAGTATAATCTCAATACTATCAAAACATTATGATCCTAAACAATCTTAACATGTATGGTCATGATTATTTCAAACACAGATAATAAACATTAGTATTCAAGGTTTTAGGGAAGACTTCTTTTACTCATGCATGTTCTTATTTGATCTTAGGACTCTTCTGGTTAGTCAAGTCATCAATCAATATAAGAGACATAATATGCATAAACCCTTGATTACTTACATTTCTAACTCTATGAATAAACATAACCAATCATACCAAGTATACTTATATAAGGGATCCTAACACAAGGTAAGATTCTAACTTGATATAGGAAAAACATACCTAGATTACTATGTTAGCTAGTTATGTCTAACATACCCGCATGATGTCTTTTGGTTCTCTTCAATGACTTGTGCTAGTAACCTGCATGTCTCATAAGTTAACCATTGTAGAACCAAGTTATACATACCTCGTAAGTAGATCTTCTATGTGATCCATGACAATGGATGAATCTTTGTCTTCATGTCACCATGATTATATGTTCTTGAAGTAGAACATGATTTGTCTATCTTGGTGTACCTTTCATGTTAGCGAACAAAATAAACCTCATACAACATCACAATGCATTAGTACAATCATAAGTGTCAAAACCTTAATCAATGAATATCTTCTATCATGTATTCATAATTCTATTAAGGTGATACGACAAGTCTAGTAATTAATCAAGATTGTACTAACCGTAATGATATGAAGACAAACATATCATAAACTTAACCATGAACAGAATTTGAAACATACCTGTAAGTCATACCTGTCGAGATTGCTTGTAATCTTCTTATGTAAGGCCTTCGCCTCATCTTCCTCTGAAACAGGAACTTCTTCACTTATGCAGGTGACCAATCCATTCTCTTCTAGGATTAACCCAATCCACTTGATTTGCAGAAATTGGATATGGAGATGGATTAGGGTTTGTTAGAGAAACCCTTTGAATTTCAAACTTCCGAAAGGATAGAAATATGTGCCTTAATGAGCTGATCAAGCTGGTATACTGATAATTTGAAAACTGCAAAGCTTCACCCCTCAAATTTGCCTTTGAAACTTTTGGATTCACTGGACATGACCCCAAACTAGGGTTTGATAAATCCCACCCTTCTGCTCAATCAAAAGGTTCGATCCAAAGCTCTAAGCTTCTATTTTTCTGAGGAGCTTCCAGTCGTGGTCACAGATTTCAAAAATTTTCATTTTTGCAGAAGCCCTAATTTTCCACTTTTCCGATCAAAGTCCCGAACTAGGGTCTAATCAAGCCCGGCCTTCTGCCCAACCAAAAATTATGATCTTGGTCTCTAAATTTTGATTTTGATGAGTATCATTCAGCCGTAGTCTCTGATTACAAAAATTCCAACTTTCTCCGAAACCATAAATCTGGAAGCCATGAATGAAGGTGCTTAAAAATAATTTTGTTTTGACAGAAATATGTACCTGATTGTTTCTCGTGTAACTTTGAACTTTTCAATCCACAGGGTCTGAAAACTTTTAATATGATATCCCGACCTGTCATCTTTCCAACCCCATAGGTATGACCTCAAATGGATTATCTGAGAGAAAGTTATGCCAAGTGTCGCAACGTGACCTATTTATGGGATAAAACAGGAGAGCGAACTTGTACGGTGTGCGAACTTGTACGGTGTGTCACGTGTCACTAGTTCAGTTTCGGCCTTTGAAAAATTTACTTGAGAAAGTACATTCCGTGCACTACCTTTCAATTTTGACGAAATTTCATTTGGATCTTCCTAGCCCAAGTTATGACCTTTTTTCCAAGGTCACCTGTTTATGACTGAGATCTGGAAGAGGCAGAAACCCTATATTGTATAGATCATAAATCACAAAGTACAACGAAAGTTACATATACATCAACAGTTGAGCACCCATATATCCTAAGATATATGTTTTAAAATTTTCTAATATGTTCCCAACTCTACCCTTGTAACTCCACCAGGACCGAATGTGTTTCCCTTGGGGTTCCTAGCATAGGATTCTCGAAAATGTCTTCCATTTTTCCCTCTGCTCCTATTGTAATTCCTACATAGTTCACAAACATCCGTAAAGGATTTATGATAAATGTCTCCTGCTTCCATGAGATTAAGGTTATCTAAGAATTCTTCTGAGATTCCCTTGAGGAAGAGTGTTCTTACTGCATCTTCTCAAAGATCACTATATTTGGATTTATGCAACACATATTTAAATCTCTTGAGATAGTCTTCTAGGCTCTCATCTTCAAGTTGTTGAATTTTAAAAATATCATTGCGAGAGTCCTTAGGTCTACAGTACTCCTGATATTTCCGTAGAAATTCATTCTTCAAGTCTTCCCAAGTTCTAATACTGGATTCTCCTAATCCCATGAACCATCGAAGAAAAGAATCTTTTAAGGTGGTAGGAAAGAGTTTTAGTTTTTGGTCATCTTGTAGGTAATTATAGCTCCTACACAACATGTCAAATTCGAATAAGAATGTGTCTGGTTCCTCACTACTCTTTCCATAAAAGGTTGGTAGTGAGGAGGGAGGGATGTTTTTCATAGTAACATCTTGTGTAGTGTCTAAGATAGGGAACCCGAAGGTACCTTCAGTTCTAACTTCTCCAACTTCTTCATCTTGTCGGACATGATCTTCATTTTCATCCCCCATGAAGATTCGATTTCCAAAGAGAGAATATCTAGGTGGTTTCTTTCTTGGTGAATATGGGACGTCCCAACGTTCTGTTTCAGGAAGGGTATTCTTCTTTTTAGGAGGAGAATTATCAGCTACGTGGGAATCCAGTTTTGAAGGTCCTACTGTTGTTGTCTCAATCCGTGAGATAACTATGTTCACGGAATTCTCAAAAAGAGCGTCTACTTGTGCAGGATCGACACAATCTACTAAGTTTGGACCACTTACTATTGAAAAAATAGTATCTTTGGGTTTTTGGACTAACAGAGGGTTGAGAGGTTCTGAAGTTTTATCCTTATGAGTTTCCTCTTGTCTAAGTTTAGTCTCAATATGAGCTTGAGGTTCTTCTAGTGGAATTTCTTTATGAACATACTGTTATGATGTCCCTATGTTTTCCCCTAATTGATTTCCATAAAGGATTTCCTTTGCTTTCCAAGTATGACTATCCCCTTTAGGTGTCTTCCGATACCTTTCTGTTGAGTTAGTAGTTGGGGTGGCATGCCCCCCATATAGGTTAGTAGGAATTTTAGTGGGGATTTTAGTAAGAGAACTAGTTTTAATAAATCTACCTTGTGACTCTCTAGACCTATTCATGAAAACAAATTATAACTAAAATAAATTCTAAATGCATAACTACTACTGCTGGGTTTTGGGGATGCTTGTTGTAACAGATGCATAGGTTCTTACCTCTCTTCTTACCGCTCACCCACCACCAGCCTACTTCTAAGTTAAAAAAAAAGTAATTCAAATCTATCCCTAAATTTTAAGAGAAGTTTCTGCCTATCTTCAATTGAATTCTACCCATCTATCTACAACTAAATTCTACCTATCTACAACTCCCCGGCAGCGGCGCCAAAATGTTGGGTGTGTGAGCTATCTAAAAGAAAACACCTAATATTTAATTATCGACCAGGGTTGGTATTCTTAGAGTTGTGGCAAAATATATGCTGAGGTAGAATGGTACCTAAGTTTTGGCTTGTCAGACCTTAAAAAGATTTAATAAAGAAAAGATCGAAAGATCTTTCAAAATGAAAAACTGAGTCAAACTTCAGAAAAACAATAAAGAAACTAAATCAAACTTAGTTAAACAAGCAGACTAGAATAGTATCAAAGCATACTACTTACCAAGATTTCTTCCTATCGCATTGTGTGCTTCAAAGAATGTGTCTCGTTCAACATCAATATCAAACTGCACCTTTTTCTTTCCATCCAAACGGATTAGTGGATGCAGACCATCGTCTCTTATCATCGCACCTCCACGAGTGATAAAAAAAAGTCAACATCTTGCGTCCTTGATTCTACTGAAATCGTCGCTACAGTTGATCCCTGAGTCTGGTTCAATGGTGGATTCACAAGTTGGTTCACATTATGATTTGCGTTTTGATTATGATTTGGACAGTGATTCTAGTTCTGCACCAGATTCTGATTCAGCACTTGGTGCTGATTCTGAAACTGGTTCGGCAACTGGTTCTGATTCTGATTCTGGAACTGGTTCTGGTTCTGTAACTGCGGTACATTTCTTGCCTTCCATCTCGCAATCAACTGTGGACAACTCTCAATAGTGTGATCAACAACGATACAATATGTACAATGTGATTGCAACTGAGGGAAATCTCTCTGATAGTGTCCCAATACTCCATAATTATAACATTGCACAGGTCCGCGACCCCGTCCTGCTCCTCGACCAAATCCTCCACCTCGTCCTCCTCGGAATCCTCCTTGTTGTTGATATTGCGGTTGATTGAATTGTTGTTGCAGGGGATTCGATTGCAGCTGAACACACTGCCCTGGATGAACATACTGCGCTGGCTGAACATACGGTGGCTGCGGTGGAGCCATCTGCATCTGATTATACTGCGATTGTGGCACAAACTGTTGTTGTGGCTAAAGTACAAATTGTATCTGTAGTTGAGGTGGTGGTTGGGCCACCTGTGGCTGCGGCTGGGTTTGTTGTACTGCACGATGGTCGTCTCCCTTCACGTAGTATGAGTCATACGTTCTTTCCTGGAGTAGGTCATATGCGCGACAATCCTTATCTTCATTCCCAACAGACTTGCAGAATGTATAGTATAAATTCATTTTCTTCGCGACCATCTTTTGCATGTAAACACACTCTTCGTGTCGATGCCCATAAAATTGACAAATGCAACACCATGGCATACCTCCACCACTCGTTGGGTTCGGCGCTCCTGATACTAGGTAGTTGTAGAAATCTGGGTAGTTATCCCTGGTATGTCCCTCTGCAAGACATCGAGTAAACAAAACCTCTTCGCGGTGCTCTTTACCCTTCTTGAGATCTTGCAACCGAATTGTCAAATTTTCCAGCTGCGTTTGGATCTGAGACATGCCAGTTGCATTCTCACCAACCGATGAAGCTTCTAACTTCATCACAATCTCTAGAGCCTCGCTTTGTGTCGCAATTTTCTGTCGCATCAACGGGAGTCTAATATGAGGTAGTAACGTCGCGATGAACCATTCCTTATGATGGATGTCATTCATCTGAAAGATGACTCTTGCCATTAGCATTTTAAAAATTTGGTAAAAATACCAAACAATTTCGTTTGGATATTGTTTGATCTCCTTCAGTTCTGTAATGTATTGCGCTTCATATTTTGGTTTCCTGAACTCTTCAATTAATCATTTTCTAACCTCAGCCAATGTATTCTCTAGACTCCTCGTGGGAACTTGTACAAAGTTCATGAACCAATCCGATGTGCGACCCCAAAGGGTCCTCGCCAATTGACCTTTCTTGGCATCCTCATCTGCGATTTGTTTAACAGTCCATACAACTTCACATAAGAACCAATATTGTTCTGGTTCCTCAGTTTTGTTTCCATGGAACAGAGGTAACTTCGCATCCTCTCCTGCCATCTTGGAACTTCTTCCTACGGTCGTTGATCTGCTACTAATTGAGTGTTGTTGACACATCGAACACGGTGGTGTGAAATTCGTGTTTCTTCCTGGTTGTGATATAGTGAGCGGAGGTGTGGGTATGTTACTGCTGGGGGTTGGTCTTTCCTCTACCTCGGGCATAGCCTAGTTTTCCTTGTCGGTACTGTGGGGTCACTTCGTCCTGTGTGGTCTTCCTTCATAGTTTTTTGTTTCTATCATAGCAGGACCTTCCCCGGTCCTCTGCCTCTTCTCTTGTCGAAACCTTGCTCCTCCCCTCGTAAGACCAATCTCTTCCTTGGATTCCTTCACAGTCTCATCGTAACTTGCACCCACCTACCCTGTATCATTCCATTCACCTCCCCCCTGCCTTTGCGGTATCCAAAACCTTCGCCCACCAGGGTTCTTTTACTTGAGGTTCATCTTCAGTATGCCCTTTTCACAGATGAGCATCTTAATAGACAATTGCAATGACAATAGGAACCTGCCTCTCGATCTGTTGAAGAATTCCCTTTCAGCTTCGCTATAATATTTTGTTGTGTTGAACGCAAAATCGGTGATATAGCCCTCCAATATACTGTCAAGACAGACTTCAATAGCCCGTGACGCTCTGTTGTCTACCTCCTGCAACTCCTGGATCAATTCTGGGGTCCTGGATGTCGGCTCTCCACCTTCAAAATTTACCTCGCGAAAGGTCAATTGTGCTGACCATTCATACAAGATGATCGGGAATTCGCAGAAAAAATACTCGTGTGGACCGTCGTGTATATACCTTGCTAGCCACCAATCCGTCGTCAACCCAGGGTTCTGATTCTCTTTCTCAACAAACTAGCAACTTTTGGTCGAACCAATCTTGGATTTCTAGTTTTTTCGGATGCCACAACATGTCCTCCCTCCACTTCACGCAAGGGTCCCAGCAACGAAACCATTTGTTGACACAAACCCAGTCGACAGGGGTTCCTCACTCTGTCAACATCCAACCCATAGTGATCTCCCTGAGCACCGGCCCAGATAGGTTTTACCCTGTCCAGCAACACCTGTGGAGCAGATGAAGTCTCACTTGAGATGTTCAAGGGAGAGCTGACGGAACCACGTTTCCACCGAATGAAGGAGGACTTTGTGCATCTTACTTATCGACTTAGCGCATCATTATGCAATAGATCTAACTATTCAGCTTATGCATTAAACATGATCGCATCATTATTCAACAAACCTCATTATCAACAAAACCATCAATGCGCAAATAGATCTAACAGTATAACATCATTTGGAACAGGAAAACATCGCATCATTCACCGATTCATATCGTAGATCACATTCATAACAGGAAAACAGCTAAAGACACAATGATTCTGCTCAAACTCTATCATGTCATATTAACATTCACAACAAAACACAGATACATCAACACAGTTATTCTGTCGCATCCCCAGATTCAAAAGACATAGATCAATATCCGATACAAAACATACTGCATTCTTCTATGATCATGATAAGGATTCATATGCTTGGATTTATCCAGGATGCTAACACTTGCAATGCTACATCTATTTATAGGCTTGCGCCTTTACATTCATGGTCCACTTAGGCAACCGCCTAACTACTTCGTAACAAGATTTACAAAAGAATGACCCTTAACCCGCACAATGCGGTCCAAAATGACCCAAAAATACATAAAATAATATTATTTCCGACTTGTGCACAGTTTTCCTCCTTGCACGACATCTTTTGACCTTGCGCGACATCTGCGATGCTGCGCAGTTGACTCATCAAACCTGCCTGCCAACAGTTGGCCCTGTTCAGTAGAGAATATTAAATTATTCTCAAAACAGAGAGAAGCTCAATGAATGGCTAACATTGTAAGCAAAAAAACTCCATTCAATGGTAAAGGAGGTATTTTGGTTGTCATATTTTTCCATCTTGACTTAATGGTATTCAAATAATAAATATGTAAAAGAACATGCTTCATTTAATAAGATGCATTTCGGTGTGCAATGACCATCACCACAACGATTCATGATGGTCATTGTGATCATGAAGGCATTAATGGAACATGAAAGAGTAATGCATGAAGGTATCCTACCTTTGTAAATCAATATTGAATGAATCCTATATCGGGATTGCTAGGAAACAACGGCTTTACCTGCTATCTTATCGATTTAGGGATTGTGTTTGGAATCTGTTATTTTTTATAGCAATAACATGTATAACATTTGGACCCCATAGTGTATCTTAATCAAGTTCTTAGTGCGTGTTGATGATAAGACTGAGTGAACCACCTTACACCTATCGCATGCTTCAAGTTGACACTCATAGGGACTTTACCATTAGTTAAAGACCAAGAAAATCAATCGTCCTTCCTAAGGATTGCCTCATGGTGCTACCCCTCGGTAGGAACTATGACTAGAGTCCTGTAGGATTTATGAACTCCTAAAACTAGAATGGCATTGAACAATCCCTCCAAGAGACAACTTGGATAGAGGTAATTCTTAACGAAATTAAGGATAAAAAAATATCTAGGCCTGATGAATCATTCAATCCATTGCCCAAGATTACCACGCATACCTGTAGGCCGAGAGTGGATTTCGAGGTTGGGCCCTTCCCGTCCAGTCCAATGAGAAGGAATTAACCCTAAATAAGCGAGCAACCAAACCAAGGACAAGGGTGCTCCATTGAGCGCATGACTCAGAGTCTACTATTGATTCCAATTCTTATCCAACTTAATCCATAGAATTACTAACCTCCACTTTTGAACTACCTACCACTGCATGATTAGAGGAACAAGTTACTCGAATTGATAACCAATAAACTTATTTAGGGTTGAGACATTATTGTGCATTGAAACGCTTGCATACAACTAACTGGTCATAGTTATCACACAGTGCAGTTGCACACCAGAGGACAGGTCACGCAAATTATGAAAGTAAAGACCAGAGGAAAGCACAGACCAAAGAACGGGTCACTACAGCTTGAGGTTAGTGTTATACACCTTACTGGCTTTGAAGGTTATATTGTTGTTGTTGATGAAGTAGGGTTATTTTTATGGAAACTTAATGTAGAGGAAGAAGGAGATATATGATCCTTAGTGAAAATGTTTGGCCGGGTATACATAACGAATAAATTCTAGCCAAAATTTGCTATGAATAAGAGTGGTTGCATTTATGTGATTTGGAAGTTAGTGTTTTGTTGATCACTTGAAAGGATTGTTGAAGTTTAGAGACCTGCCACATTGACTACGTTGTCTTAGAGGCAATTCATATTTTTTCCCTGTCATCGGTCTTCTTCATTTTTGTGAAGATGTGTGTTGAAACCGTTCATCAATTTCATAAACGGTTAGATTTCGTTTTGCTATATATTTTTTGTTGTTGTGTACAAGGATAAATCTGGTTGTATATATATGGTGGTCTTTTATAATTTCAAGCCACTTTCTTGAAAGGGGTCTAATATATTACCTAGACTCTATGTTAATGTGTCTAAAATCTATAAACTTAAATTTGAAGACTATTAGACTGGATTTACATCCAAAACCATTTTTTTATTCAATGGAAAAACATTACATAGTGATTTTGGCTAAAATAACAATGCAACACTCTTACAAATAATAGGTACCTTTTGTCTTATGGAGGCATCTTCCGTTGCACTGCAAGAAGTCCATCTAGGACATGACCATTCCTATGCCTATTCTATCAATTTTTGCAACTAATAAGACATGGATTCAACCTTCATATTAACTTCTTTCAAAATCATTTGGTGGCATTGAACAACATCCTTGGCCTCCTTAACTCACTATCCAAAAGACACACTATATCTCACTTCTCCAATCCATTATTCATCAACACCCCACAACATGGATCTCTTCATGTCCCCAACCAAAAACAAACCATAGCTCCTTGGCACATCCAAATACTTATGTCACATCTACTAACAAACCTGAACTATCTAATTCTTTCAAGGCTCAATTCTTTCTCTTTACAATTTTCAAGTTATCTCGACCAAGTCTTTGTTCCAAGAATTCCTCCTTCACCCAAAGTTGCCACAACAACTCTACCACTATTGAACTTTGGCATTGTAATATTCCAAGAAAAGATCAAAGGAATGTCTTCAAGAATCCACTTGGTCTATGCAATTTGAAAACACAAAGAATATCTTAGCAAAAGCTTAGTTGCTTGGGTCCTCTAGTAAATCTTGGGAACAATTTTTGTTCATCACTTAAAAGGATACATTTCAGTCCATGTATTTCATGATTTTGTGTTGAATTCTGAAGTATGGCATTGGAGTGAAAGGAGCATTGGAGTATAAAGTAATAAGTACTTGATTCTATTGAATTTATAAGAAACACGTTTTTTGACAATCCAAGGTAAGCTATTACCACAAGAGCCATGGCTACCCCTTGGCTGACTTATATTTATAAGTCATTGCCTATTACTATTTTCGAGGGAGCTCTTTATGATCTACAGGATAAGGCCATGAAAAACCTTCCTATGTTTTAGGTAAAAATACAATCACGTCAAAGGCTCATTTGAAGGAATTCACTAGAATGCACACTATGTTGAAGGTTCTACATGTTCTTGTTTTAAATTTGTTTGTCTTGTCACTATGTTGAAAGTTCAACATGTTCTTGTTTTAAAGTTGTTTACAGTCTTTTCATTAGAAGATGATGCACTCGTTTGGTTTCTAAATCCTAATGATGACAACATTAGCATATGGGATAAATGTGGAGATGTTTTCCTTGAGTGATGCAAAGAAAAGGATACCAAATTCTTATCAGCTACTTCGAATGAGATCAAAAGAAAGGAAAATGAGACAATTGAAGAATTCAATGTAAGGTTTAGTAAGATTGTTCAAAATATTCACAAAGAAATCAAACCCCCAAGTAAAACCATCCTTATCCATTACATAGATGCCTTCCATTACATAGAATAAAAACATGTTGGTCAAGTACTAATTCCCCAAATACTTTGAAATAGGTGGAACTAGTTGACCAATTGATCGATCGATATTCTCTGTACCCTCAATGTCGGGATTATTTTGCAACTATATGTCTAGTTAATAACCTTTGGAATTGAATTGTATGGCTATGTGCAAATTATGATATATTTGGAAGCCATGCTCCTACGAATTTCAATAGAATCCTTAAATAATTGTTTTTTCTGCTCTGCATAGAGACTAGGTGCTCCAAGACATGTCTTCTTAATTTCAATTGGTTCATGATCATCAGGATATTTGTACTTTCTTTTTTTAAATTACACATATTCATCAGATATCCGACCTCCAATTCCACGTTCTCTGACGAAGCTACCATACCAGCGATGGCTGACAATGACGGATATCCGGCTTCATACATTGCAATTCCCATCGGATTTCTGACCTCCAATTCCACGATCTCCGAGGAAGCTTCCATACCACCGTCGGTTGACAACATCGGATATCTGGCTTCATACATTGCAACTCCTGTTGGATATCCGACGTCCACTTCTGGAATATCCGACGCACATACCATAACACCGACAACCGACAACGTTGGATATCCGGCTTCTTACAATTCAAATCTTGTCAGATATTCGACATCCACTTCTGGGATATCCGATGCCTCTGAGGTCGGATATCCAATCGCCTATAAAGTTAGCTTGGTCGCATATGCAACAGACAAATTAAAAGTGGGGTAGTCGGATATCCGACACCTACCTGTCGGATATCCAACTGCTTATAAAGTGAGAGTTGTCAGATATGCGAATGCAATATTAAAAGAGTATTGATTGGATATCCGATCGGTAGGTATAGGATATCCAACACATTAATTTACTATTGGGTATTCGCCGAAGTACCACCGAATTTTAAACAAGAAGATGCTTGTCGGATGGTTGACAACAAGATGTCGAAAATCAGACATTTATGCCGTCAGGTTTTGGGTTCAAAAAACCTAGTGATTGAATTCGCCACTAAGGCTTGTATCACATTCTTTCTATTACAAAAAGAAGGAAATAATTTCATGATTTCTTAAAAGGGTTTGATTTTGTGGATACGGTACTCTTTATACGAGCGATATTATGTCAAAATATTCAAAACACATGAAACAAACCCTATGCTTCTCATCACAGGACCACAACCCAACCAACTATGACCATTTTTTTAAAGAAATTTGTAATCATAGAGAATATGTCCTTCATTGGAAAAACATAAAGCCTTATGTTAGTGCTGGCATGTGATCACTGGTAGTTGGTATTGATACCATTTCAACTTAAACATTGTTGGACTATTATCATTGGTAGTTGGTATTGATATCATTTCAACTTCAACATTGCTGGCCTTAGATCAGTGGTATCTCAACTTCGACATTGCTGAAATTGTATTTTCGGTTGTTAAAATTGTGATATGAATAATCTAGATTGATTCAAAATCCTTATTTTATGTTAAAGTTACAATTTGTGATAAGTGAGATTGTAGATTTTTACTTAAGACAATTTTCAAGAACGAATTCCTAAATTCTTAAAAAATGTGAAAGAAAACGACTTATCTCCAAGCCATGGAGAGATCATACAACATTTTGAAAAACACAAGCCATGGAAGATTAATTAGTTCATGTAATATATTAACAGGGCACTCACTTCTCATACTGGAGGATGCTTTCGAGCGAGTGTTAAGTGTGAGTTCACTGGGTGCCGATGGAGCGTTCATTGGAATCAAATCAGTGCAGGGGTCGATTCTGAGCTTGGAGCAGGGGGGTGAGGGAGAGGATAATGCGGTTCTTCGAGGGGTTGACCAATATACTCCCAGTGGTTGTTCGACGTAGTTAATGCCATGCATTAACTATGGGAGGGGAATTGTCGGCCCAAGGAAGTTGAATGTAGATCATCCAAGGATATTCCAATATTCCTTACATGATCGAGTAGGGGTGTCAGGGGACAGGGTCCGCAGGAGCTGGAGACCACGACAGAGACAAAGAGAGGGGTCTCGACGGAGAAGATGGAATATGGAAACGACGTGAGGAGGGGCTCACATCTCAACGGTGCAAATCATCGAGAGATTATGCTTGGGTCACTATAAGATGTGATAATAAATATCAATTACCCTTTTTATGTGGACATTAAGCAAATAGAAAAACAAGATTCAACCCATAAAATCTAGACGAATGTAACTCCGACTTCGATTTCCATGATTGATAAAAGGTGAAACAACCCCTAGCAACTGCATTTCTAGAAATTAAGGGCGAATGAGAGTTTCCTAGCAATTTTCATTGGCCAACAAAGGTTTAAATCAATTTTTAAAGGGGAGAAATTGTTTTATCTTGCCTCCCCTTTTTATATTCAGTGGAACTAACATTCTATTCATTAAAAATAAATAAAATGTGGGCTAATCATACCTAATTGGTGTTTAATAAAAAAATAACCCATAAAAAATTTAAAACACCGAAATTTATCCCATGGGCTAAGATTAGCCCCTAAAATTTTATGTTGTGCACCTGATTTCCAAGTTTTCATCCATCATCTTCTTGTGAACACCCTTATGGAAGGACATCCATGGTGAATGTAATGACTTCTCCCTTCCCTTCTCTCGACCTTCCTTCCTTCCTCTTTTACTTTTCTTTTGCTTAAATATTGATTTGTTAATGTTAATTGTTTTTTATTGTTGCAAGTTTCTAGTTGCATGTAATGAAGCTAGGATTTCATGTAGCAATTTCCATGATGAGGTAATGAATTCTCCCTCCCATTATCCTCCTTCACTCCTCATTTACTTTTGTTTTCCTTTATTGAATCACTAATATTTATTGTTGTTTTTTGTTGTAGGTTTAATGAAGAAAGAATTAAAAAATGATATTTTAGAGGTTTTACTTAATGTGCATATCTAGTTCAGGGGCATGTACTAAGAAAGACCCTTCAATTCCTGTAAGGATATCTTGGTTCAAATCTTAGCACCCACATATCTCTCATTACTTACATTTTCCTCTGTATTAAAAATAGTAATATCTATCTAAGATCCACATTATTCACTTGTTTAGATTAGTCTAGTTTCAATTCAAATTTGCATTTTTAATGATAATTTTATGTAAGAATTATATCGAGTAGAGTTGTCTTTTTCAAATGTTCTAGATATAAATCCTAGCATTCCCATACCATTTTTCATTTCTAATTTTTCACCATTTTCCATCTACAATTCCATAATTTAATTTGCATTAAATTAGTTTAGTTTCAATTAAGATCTACACTTTTAATAGCATATTTTTGTCACAACTTAGATGAAGTAGAGATCATACCTTTTGGAAAGTGATTTGGTTTCAAATCTTAACATTCCCTTACTAGTTATCATTTTTGTTATCATTTTTACCATTTTCTATTTTTGTTTCCATAGATTTTATTTCATTGACAATAAATGCTAAAGCCAATGGTAAAATTGATGCTTAGGCATGTGCTAAACCCAATGCTAAACCCATTTCCAAATTTAATTCTAAATTTGACGTTAAATATGAAAAGTCAACTAACACTAACTTCTTTACTAGGAAAATGCTCCAACTTGAAAAAAACACACTATAATTTGAGAAACTCAATGCTAATGACATACTTTAGTAGTGATTCTATTTGAAATTTTGGCTCATGACAGTCACTTGGAAACATTGAACCTTACATTTACCGGTTAAGAGTAATACTAATTGAAAACATTATATAACATGATGTTCATATTCAAACATCCCAATGAATGAATGAGTTGCCAGGTGATCATGAAAATGTTCCACTCATTTATAACATTTTTATTCCTATCATTTATGAAATTCCCCTTGTCAATGTTGAACTATAAATCACCTCAAATCCAAAATGACTAAGGCACATGCATGTTATCAGTTCAACTTGCTAATTCCTAAGCCATGGAATACTCTTCCAAAGGAATATATTTGAAATCATATACTCTAAATAACTACATAATCATTGGAAATAAGAAATAATTTTACTTCCCTGGATCCATAGAAGCTGAATAAAGATGTTCTAAAATGGAAATCAATAAATTATGCAAATAAGATATATACATATTAAAAATATGGAGCGCATGTATAATAGACGAAAATGGCAACGCAAATTGATGAAATGACTTGGAAGGAAAATCAGTTGCCATCCTTCATCGTTTCGTTATCTTCAGCGGCGTTGTGTTCTTGTTCTTGGGGATCGCCCGGTTTGCAAGCCGATCATTAACTAGTTGTTGTAGGTGCTGGTAGTACTGGTCCATCTGCAACAGATTATCATGTTCTGGAGGTGGTGGTAAAACCATGTTTGCAAGCAGATCCTGAAGCTGATACTCATGGAAGCGCGGGTCCCTTCGCTCCCGTTCTTCGTAACCAGCTTTCTTACCTAGAGGAGGTCCAATTTTCTGATGGAGCAAGCTGGGTTCGTTGTCTGCAAAATCTTTTAATGCTTCCTCCCTAGCATGCAGCGCCACGTTATCTGCTACCTCGGTCTCCCAAATAGTACACTTTTTGTTGCATATTGGGCAAGGTTTCTGCGAATCATAATGATGACAAAAATGATCATAGCCAGATGAAAGGCTCTCTCGGCAAACGTAACACATTGTGGTTCTACACCTACTACAGGTCACCATGTTGCATCCATCCAGTTTTACTATCTCGGCCTTGCAAGTTTTACATTCTCTTACCACGGCTTTTGTCATCCTCTCTTCAACTATTCTACGAGGACCACTCTCAGATGTTTCCTCAATCTCTTCACACCGCAGAGGTATGTGACTCGGCTTCTTGCATTGGATACATGAAGCCTTTAAACATTTAGGGTTTGGACACTCAAATATTTCTACACATTTGTCTACATCACAAGGAATATTGCAAAATGGGCAATAAACCAAGTTTTCAAGTTTGGCTTGAAGTATAGCTTCTTGGGCCTGGCACTCCTCATATCTTTCAATCACATCCTCTGGGAGAGCCCTCCGAATCTCGGACACAGCAATTGACTCTGTGCAGTCATGAGTATCAATGCAAGGTAGAGATGCAGGAACTTTGAAATTTCCATATATGATTTCTTCTACATGCCTTCGTAGACATCCAAAACAAATTCGATGCCCTTTTGCACACTGTGCCGTATTTTCTATCGAAAACTCAAAACAGCAACACCCGCATTCCGCTTTTAACCCTGAAGATGAAGATGATGAGCCTAAAGAATCAGTCATTTTTGTAAAAGCGTAATAACCAGCCTTCGATTAACAGTTCTTCTGAAATTTACGGCGACAGTGCTATCGAAACAATAGAACTGTTGGAATGGAGACATTAATAAGGAGTTGTTAAATATGAGTGAACCGGTGGAATAGGAATGCACCCACACCCTTTTGAACGACCATTCTTTGCTAGCCGCCTTTTCGGTGGACAAAATAGGGCCACTTTAAGTTAAGATAGCCGCCTTATCGGTGGACAAAATAGGGCCACTTAAGACATCCATTTGTTTACATTGATATTGATTGATATTGATAGGGGTTTATATTTTAAAATTTTGGGTGGATTATTATTTATGCTTTTCCTAGATTGAAGGAAGATGAGGCAAATGTACTGTCCAGATTAGTTTAATGGGTGTCTATTCAAAATCCAAACAATTATAAAAAAAAAATTACAAACATTAATTGTACTTAAAGATGGTAATAAGTAGGTGAAGCATAGACAACAAGTGATTACAACTAAATATGGAGAACAAGTAACAACTAAACTGATTATAGTATACATTATTTACCCTTTAGTTATATATTGTGAGTTTTAGAATATATATATATATATCATAGAACACATGTATGACTTGATGATTTAGAGTGCTTAGATGATGATAATGTGATCTTGGTGCAAATACTAAACAAAATGAATTGGTTCACAAGAGAACATGCTTTTCAACAACCCTAACAAATTGTTCTTCCATGACCAATGATTTAGATCATACTCCTCACAACTACATCACCGAACAAATTAATGATATGTACGAGGAGAAAACACTTCTATTTGACAACACATATAGGGCACAAATAAACAACTATTCAAGATGAACATTTCTAAACAAGGAGAAGAATCTAAGTGTCATGAAATTGTTGATTTTTGGGATGAGCAAATAATGACAGAGGCCATTGTTATATTTCAAGAGCTTGTTCATCTTTTCAATTGTATTCCTTTGGAAGACTAGTCCATGGCTTAAATAAGTCGAACCAACCATGTGCATATGCCTTAGTCCTTTTGATTTGAGGTGATATATAGCTCAACATTGGCAAGCAAAATGTCTTAAATGATAGAAATAAAAATGTTATAAATGAGTGAAACATTTTCATTACCAACTACTCATTCATTTATTGGGAAATGTGAACATGAAAATCATGTCCTAGATGGGTTTGAACATGGGTATAATGTTTCACATTAAAGTCTTATTCTTTTAACCCATGAAGTGAATGTAATGAATCAAAATTTCGCATAGAATATATACAACAAAAGATGTCATCATCATTGAGTTTATCTCAAATTATAGTGTTTTGTTCTCTTTATTTATTTATTTATTTTTTGTTATTTTTTAAAGTTCGAGCATTTTTCTCAATAAAGATGTAAGTGTTAGAGAAACTTGCATATTTAGCATCAAATTTGGCATTGTATTTAGAATTGGCTTTAGAATATACCTTAGCATCAAGTTTACCATTGTTTTTAGCATTAATTGTCTACGAAGTAAAATTTCTAGAAACACAAATGGAAAATGTAAAAATGAAAACAAAAATGAAAACTTATAAGGGTAATGCTAGGATTTGAAACCAAATCAGTTGCCAAAAGGTATTAGCTCTACTTGATCTACAATAAGACAAAAATATGATATTAAAAGTGTAGATTCACACAAAAAATAGATTAATTTAGTGCAAATTAATTTATGGAATTGTAGATGGAAAATGGTAAAAATGTAAACATAAATGAAAAATGGTATGGGAGTGTTAGGATTTGAATCTAAAACACTTGAAAAAGACAATATATATACTTGAGATGCATTCCCAATAAATTTGACATTAAAAATGAAGATTGCATATTTAGCGTCAAATGTAGAACCAAATTTTGCATTGGGTTTGGAACTAAGATTAGAACATGACTTAACATCAAGTTTAACATTGGATTTAGCATTAATTGTCTATGAAGAAAAATTTATGAAAACAAAAAGGAAAGTGATAAAAATGAAAAGAGAAATGATAACTTTTAAAGGATTGCTAGGATTTGAAACCAAATCACTTGCCAAAAGGTATTAGCTCTACTTGAGCTACATTAAGGAAAAAATATGCTATTAAAAGTGTAGATCCACACATAAACTAGACTAATTTAGTTCAAATTAGTTTATGGAAATGTAGATGGAAAATGGTAAAAAATGAAAACATAAATGAAAAATGGTATGGGAGTGTCAGGGTTTGAATCTAGAACACTTGAAAAGGACAATAAATCTAGGTGAGATGCATTCCCACATAAATTTGTCATTAAAAATTAAGACTTGAATTGAAATTGGCATAACCTAAACAAGTGATATTCAAATTTCAAAACAAGATTTGATGACCTTGTTTATTAAGCATAGAATAAAAACACACCCTCCATTGACAAAGAAGCACATTCGTATGGATTGATGCACCTTTCAACCTTTTATAGATCACTAAATGGATAGGTGGTTCATGGTGTTTGAAAAAAATCCCTACAATAATAGGGATGTTCGAGTGTATTTAGATAGGAAATTATGGGTTGACTTTGGTTAATTCCAAGGGGTGGGTTGTGGGTCTACCCAATATTTAGAAAATTGCAAGTGCTACCACTTGAGATGGAATCTCCCTACTACGCACAACGCCCATTTTATTAAATATAGATTTATTTCAGTACAAGCCACTTTGAAAATAGGTCAAAAAAAGCCTTTCTAAAGTCCAAATACAACCTTTCTAAAGTCCAAAAACAATGTTTCTAAAGTGAAAAATGGAATTCAAAAAGTGCCAATATCAGGTTTCAAAGCTGCACTTTTGAGTTTGAAATTGGCACTTTTTGAACTGCATTTTGCAATTTTTGCTCCCAATATTGACACTTTCGGAACCGATTTTTGCACTTTTTGTACCCAATATTAAAATGTTCGGAATCTGGTTTTGTACTTTCCAAAACCAAGACTTGCATTTTTAGAATCTATTTTTTTAAATTTTAGAAACCCCAATCTACAAATTTTCAATTCCATTTAAAGCAAAATACTATTCAAAATTTTAAAAGTTGGTAACCCATCACTACAAAGACCCTTCAAAAAATAAAACAAAATTAGATAACAATGCCACACATAGAGAATAGAATGAAGATAAAAATTCCAATACATCATTCATCAAACTAATTTCATGTTGTTTACAATAGATCTTACATCGTTAACACCATTAATGTGTAGTTAAAAAGGACACAATCAATCTAACAAGTATGTGTCTTTCTTATCATCACAATTATAGCTCTTTTCAATTACGTAGTTCCCTTCATCATTAAAAAAATGTTTTTCTTTTGAATCATCCACAATCATTATCTTACTAGCATCATAAGCATAGTTTAAGATCTTCTAGACATTATTTAAAGGTTTTAAATGTATGTATGGATTCCCAACTCCAACATGGTCCTTTCATGGTTTGGCGTCACAGTAATATTATGTTAGTATGAATTTAAGTTTCTCTTTTTTCAAATTAGTTTTGTCAAACAATCTTGGCAAAAAATCACTAATATTTCTAGCTTGAACAAATGTCCATAATCCAACCTCAAAAGTAGAAAGACATTATTTAAGAAAATATTTTAACCATGAACGTATAAAATAAACCGTTGTTCTTGCAATCATGTATGGATTTCTGGAGTCTAATTTGTTTTGAAATGTACTCTTATGAATAAGTTGTAACAATACTCCATTTAGGTCGAATATAATCAATTGTTTATCTAATAATCTTGTATATGCTTTCAAAAACCCTAAACACAATATGATTAATGAATGCATCCTTACAATGTAAAATAAAGAATATATATAATACCATTTTGATAGGGATTTTCTAAATATGTCGACACTTAAACAGTTTCATTCATATTTGTATCCCAAAATCAATTTTAATAAAACAAATTTCACGTAAATACACAAGATTTCAACTAAATCAACTGTGGAATATTGTGAACATGTTGTCTGACCATTATATGATAAATCTACGATGAAGGAAGGATTATACTTCGAAGAAATATTGTGTTTCTGGGAAAACATAAAATTGGAGGAGCATGGTTAGGTGTGTGCACTATAGTACTCTATACATGGAAAGACCATTACATAATAACAAAACAAGGTTTGGCTAATCCTTTCATGGAATTGATCTCTTTGGTGGATCCATCATCATAACAGAGCCACAAATTATCCAAAATTATAATAAGAGTCGTTCACACCACCATGATAGATTTGTTGGCCAACCCATGTTGTTGACTTTCCCTATGAGAATACTATTGAAGGTAGTTGTTGTATGACATTGCCACGTTAAACTTACGGTCAAAGAAGGATCGACAAACAATCCTAAAACATATCTTGTTTCCTAGATGATACAACATTGTAGGAGTATGGTTCGGTGTATACATAAGCATGGTTGGGACAATATATACTTAATGAAAAAAGAAAATATCGACTGATCCTTTCCCCTTATACACCTATTTAGTGGATACATCATTTTAGCCTAGATTATGTACATCAATGTGACATGTATTTTTTGAAAGATGTTTTCACTTAAATAGTTTAATTCATACATTTAAAAAAATAAAGGCATGTTTCATATAAATATATCAAAAAAGTAGTCTATCAATTTCATATTGACATTCAAATGTGCTACTAGATCAAAATATATTGTTATCCTGCTCAATTTTATCATCTAAATTTGAATGTTTTTAACCCACGATTCATGTTTCGACGAGGCCCAAGGTGATTCAAAAGTGAACACAACATTGTTTTTACATTTCTATCTCTGTCAACCAAATCATCAAATCTCCAACTTGATGGAACTTTTAAATAGTTATCTTTACTATTGTATTCCAAATGGTATTCGCCTTCATCTATAAACAAGATGTTTGAATTTTTGTATCTTTGTCCATACTAGATAAGTACACCTTTAAACATTTTCTTGTAAATATGTTGTACTCCACCAATATAATCATGCGTGTGTGAAAAGTACTTAGTATGTGTACATTTCTAGAATCCCAAAATAAATATGAAATTTTCATCTTTGAACCATTCGAATTCATTCTCCAACTTCCTTATTTCCAAGAAGTCCAAAAAAGTAATCTACAGAGCAATGTCAAAATGCTCTCGTGCAATATTGACGATATCATGAGTGAACTTTCTTGCATAATAATGGTAGTATCCATGCAAAAATATGGATGTATGTCGACTTTTCTTTTTTCACCAATAACTTGAACTCCAAAGAGCATCTCCTCTACTCCCAATACCAACAATTTCTTTTGAGTCAATGTTTTGACTGCATACAAAAACCATAACTAAAAATATAACTACAATAAGACAAAATGACCATAATTAAAAATATAACTACAATAAGACAAAATGACCATAACTAAAAATATAACTACAATAAGAAAAAATGACCATAACTAAAAATATAACTACAATAAGACAAAATGACCATAACTAAAAATATAACTACAATAAGACAAAATTTAAATAAGTATTCAAATTAAATAAGTAGGCACAACGAGTTACCAATGCATTACAACTATAAAATTCAAACAGTAGCATATATAAACCATTAAACCAAAAATAATTAATCACAGTGCCCTTTTTCTCAACAGCAAAAATAATGTCAATAACATTAGCTTAGAGAATTATATTTAAATTTTTAAAGTATCATGTTACACAGTCATTTCATCCCTAAAAGAGGCAAGAATTTTTCTTATATAAAAAATACTAAAACATAGCAAAGGGGGTGGGTAAAGAGGGGTAGAGAGGGGAGGACAATTATGAGAATTGCGCCACCCTCCCTACCCCCCTTTACCCACTCTCTCTTCCACCCTGCCACCACACAACCAGCACATTTCCCCTACGCCCTAACCCCTTCCTCCTACTCCCCAATACCCCCTCCCCCCTTCCAAGCTTGTGAAGATGACTACGAAAAACCCCTTAGACCCCATATGGAGGTCGTAATGGCCTTTGGGATTCATTTAGTATTGACCCACCAGATCAAGCCTTTTCAGACGTCTAAATGATACCTCCCCCCTTCCTCATGTGTCCCCTCCCCCATAATCCCTAGTAAACCCTCCCCCCCTTCCTCCGTATCCCCTTCCCAATATTCCCCATTACCAACTCCCCACTCACCCCTTCCCCCTTCTGCATGTGTCATATTATTTTATTATGATATGTGTGGAAGGGGAAAGGGGTGGGAGGGAGTAGGTGGGAGGGGATACGTGGGAAAGGGGGGAGGGGGTAGTGGGGAGTAGGGGGAAGGGGTATTATTTTATTTTTTGTTTTAGATTTTGTTGTATTGTTTTTTTTTTTAAACATGAGTTATAAAAAAAATACATTTTTTAATTTTTTTCTTCTAAAAAACGAGTTATTTACATAGTTTTTAGTTTTTTTTACCCTTTTAAAATATTTTTCATTTTTTTAAAACTTTGATCTTTAATCTTGTCTTTAAAAAAAAATTCAAAATTTGTTACAAATTTGTCACCAATTTTTTCCCTCTTTTATTTTATTTTATTTTTAATTTTATAGGGCCGCTAAAATTGTCTTCTTGTTTACCATTTTTGCAACGTTGCTTTAAAATTATTATTTTTTAAACATGATTTTGAAATGATTCAAGGGTCAATTCATGGTTTTGATTGCAAGGGGCACCGTACGAGGTTTCAAAAAAGTTGTAAATTTAGACCCCAAAAAGGGTCATACAAGTAGCATTGCTTTTCCAAACGAGGGTTGTTTTTGGTGTTTTTTATGTAAAAATATGGGATTTTATTGCTAGAGTTCTCATTCTTTGTATATAGTTCTCTTTCTATTGTATACCATGTTAAAATCTATTTGATCTACATCACAAGTTTAGGAAACTAGTGAACGCCAAGACACACAGCTCATCCATGCAGTGTGAATTGGTGAATTTAGGCATGCTAGAAGAATATTAGTATGCGAATTTAGGTGTTGATTGTTTGTTAGGAGAAAAGAGAAGATTCATGTAGTTTTTTAATCAGTATAAAAATGTCTTCTCCTAGACTTATGATGAGCTAAAGATGTATGAAAATTGGATTATCCAACATGTCATTCCTATGAAACCAGGTGTCAATTCTTTTCAGCAGAAACTAAGGAAGGTTCACCCAACTTTGGCCCATCTCTGATCCAATAATAATTGAAGAAACTTATAGATGCCAGAATTATTTTTAAAGTCAAGCAGTCCGAGTGGATGACCAACCTAAATCCTATTTAGAAAATATCAGGGGAGATTAGACTATGCTTGAATTTTCATAACCTAAATAGAGATTTTGACAAAGACAATTACCCTGACCTCCCATGGATCATATATCGTAACTCATCTCTGGTTCTAAAATGTTCTCATTATTGGACTATTTCTCGGGTTACAACCAGATGCTCGTGTCCAAAGACAATCTCTTCAAAACCACTTTCTGGATGAAGTGGGGTACTTTCAATTTCTGGATAATTCCCTTGGTCTTGTAAACATAGTATCCACGTTCCAGTGGTCCATGGATACTGCATTTCATAGATTGATCGGTCACAATATTATGTTTGTGTACATGGATGAGGCCACAGTATTTTCAAAAAGGATATCGGTGTTGGAACCTAAGGTCTTAAAGGCTTATCACACCTCTATATATTTTAGAGATATTCAATTGATAGACAACAGTCGACTAGAAGAGAATTTGATTGGAGGATAGAATGATTCGATGATTGGACAACCCACTAAGGGAGTCAATGACTTGACTCAATGATCGATGAGGGCATGGTCGGATCGTCTACAACAACCGACTAAACTTTTGGATGTTTCATATTTTTTGGAAATTGTTAGAACTAATGACCCTATTTTTGGACCAATTCTTCCTCCCTTCAAGGTAGTTCATTATATATGGATACTATAAAAGGATTCCCCTATGGGTTCTACAAAGCATGAGTTTTGACATGTCTTTCATATCGATGATGCATTGTAATAATGTAACAGTGTCCTCATACACCACCCTTTTGTGAAAATCAATTCACAGGATGATATTGCAAAGCAAACAATTATCCTCACCAAATTGTCAAGCAAAAACTAGCATAGATCACTCAAAACAGAAGCTGAATTGATGCACACAATAAAATTCTATTGAATAAGATTACATCAGCCAAACTTAGGAAATGTAATGGTTGTCCAAATATATAATTACATCAGATATTTGAAATCCAAATAAGGAATTCAAAATAATCACAAAATTAGGCTTACTAAACTTGTGAAAACCCCCCTAGGTGACAAAAATCTCTTTCCAAATCAGCCAAAGGCTCACGAATTGGAAAAATCAGTGTTTCCAGCTCATGAATGATGAAACATGAAAAATATAATGCATTTTGGAGAGAAGAAAAAGATGGAGGCCGAGTTGGCCAGAAAAGACAATTTGCCAAGTCAAACCAACTTTATCCTTATCCACTAAAAGAATAAAAGCAGAATAAAAATTTCTAGAGAAGGAAGGCACACTTACTAATCCAAGATAGGCATAAAATCAGACAAAATTAGAAAAAAAATTATCCCAAATCTATCCAAGTGTTCTCCTATGGCTAAGGATGGAAAGTGGTGGCATAAGAAGCCAAAATGAGACCAACTACCTAGTCAACACCTAGGAAATTAACAAAAAAATATTAATATATGATATCCTAAGTATGGAGTGGGTTTTTAATTTTATAACACCCCCCTTAATCCTGAATTTATGTGTAATATCAGAAATATAGGGCCCAACAACAAGGCTTGGTCACCCTTTTTACATACTGCTTGTCCACAAAACAAGGAAAGAAGGAAAACCTCATGGGAAAAAAAACCTCCCCTCAAAACATGGACATGAAAAAAATTGAAAAACTTGATTTTAAATCCTTATTCACCATGTGCTCACACATCCCAAGTAGTGATCTGAGATGGCTGAAATTCTTCTCTGCGAATGCTTTGGTGAAGATGTTTGCAACTTGCTCAGAAGATGGGAAAAACTGTAGAACAATGATCTGATCATGCCCTAGACCTCAAATGTAGTGCATATGAATCTCTATATGATCGGTCCTTTGTATTTGTACTAGGTTAGTTGATATCCTTATAGGACTTTGATTGTCACAAAATATGACTGTAGGAGTGCTAAAGTAATTCCCAAACTTTGAAAATATACCATGCAACCATGCACACTGAGTGGGTGCATTCACAACTCCTCGGTATTCAACCTCTACTGAAGATAGTGCAATGGAAATTTTATTTTTACTTGAACAAAAAATTGGACCTCCTCCAAGCATGAAAACAAATACGAAAGTTGATTTCCTGTCTGAGATATCTCCATCCCAATCAGAATCTGAAAAACCATGAAGATCCAAAGAAAAATCAGCAACATAATGAATCCCATGAGACTTTGTGCCTTGCATATAATGAAAGATCCTTTTGGAATCCATCCAATGAATCTCATGTGTATGATCCATCTACCTTGATGCTATACTCACTACATATGCAATATCAGGTCAAGTGTGAGTAAGATACAACAAATTGCCAACTAGTTGTCTATACAAGGCGTTGTTCATCAAAGGGGTAGATTATGCATCTTCAAGTCTTACTCATGAAAAGGGAGTCTTGGTTGGAGTTCATTCTTCCATTCTATATTTCTTTAGCCGATCTGATGCATATTTTGATTGAGATACTTTAATTCCTGAGTTGGACTGAGTGATCTCAAGTCCCAAAACTTATCTAAGTATTCCCAAGTCAGTCATGGAAAAAACATGATGCAATGCAGTATTCAATGAATCAATATCATCAATGGAGATTCCTGTGATCAAAATTTCATCACCATATACCACAATAATCAAAATTGAACCATTTATTAGCTTCATGTACACATTCGGATCACATTTTCATATGCTGAAGCTTTGTGACAAGAGAAAACTATCCATCTTGGCATACCAAGCTCTAGGAGTTTGCTTAAGCCCATATAGTGACTTAAAAAATTAATTAATCCCATATTAATATAAGTTCAATTTTGGACTTAACCCAACCTAATATAGACTAAAATTGACCATGTAATTAATATCTAACAGTAAGAATTACAACTAGTTGCAAAATGCGAGACTTGGACTAGTGAGAGGGGTGACTTCCAGGTGAATACGAATGGAGCCAAATTTTTCCTAATTTATGTTCTGGGAGTATGGGTGGAATATAATACCTATTATTTAACTATATGAACCTTTATATCATATTTTATATACCCAGTAAACAATTTAGTACCTTAAAACATAAAACTAGTCAAAATTACTCTGCCATATTGCAATAGTGAAAACAAAGATTTCCAAATAACATTCAATGTCATGAATTATGAAATAATATTCATAAATGAGTACAACAACATTCCATTGAGTGTAATCAATCTTAATCAAACTTTAATAAATGCTAATAACTATGCATTGGATCCCAAACTTATAGAATGCCCATTATCTTGCACATAGGAGAAGGAAAATGATTCTTGGAAATAGATGAAAATAAAAGAAATTGAAGCATGCTTACTGTAAATGGAAGTGCAAGTGAATCAAAATTAATTCTTTTTCAGCAGCATACTATAGGAGATATATAGAATTAGATGCTCAGGAAAGAAGAGAAGAGGAATTGCCAATTCTACTCCAATACAATAAATCCTCTACATAAGAATTTGAATCCCTTGGGGGAATATCAGCTACAGAACTACAATTGAACTTTAGAGGGATTTACACAACATAATAGAGGACCTTAGTGACCAAATAAATTCATATATATAGCCACAACCTCATCCAAGTGCGCTACACTCAACTGCACCACCCACGGTTGGACACTAGCTACTTGAAAGTTCACACCAATTGACTGCTACGAACTCTAACTCCAAACACCAACCAAATATACTGTAGATTGAATAAGAACTATGAAAATACATTATTTGTTGCACATGAATCTCAATGAAAAGGATTATATGTCCTCTTACTCAAATTCCAACAGAAATATCTCTTAATCTCTCAACTGGATCAATGAATGCAAAGGGGCACATCACCCAATGCTGGAAAGGGGCACACCACCCAAGCCTCTGAGATGCATAGATATCTCAATACAAATTCTCAAATTGAAAAAATATGTGAACGGGTGTGTGCATCACTCTTTTATTAACCCTGGTAAGCTTTTCTTCCTTCCTTTCTGGACTTTTCATCAATGCAATTCGAACCATAGGTGCATGGATGATTGCTTTGGAAATTTGATTTTAATTTGGACCACTTTACTTCATGAATTCGCCATCCTTGGCTAAAATTATCCTCTAGATATTTCCTAAGGCTTTTAGCTTGCTTACCTTCTTTTACTAATCTTCGTTGATCCTTATCTCTTGAAATCAGGAAACTCCTATCTTCACTGCTTTTATGCTGCTTTTCCTGCTTTTGGATGCTTTCTGTTAATATTTTTCTGAGGAGACAAATCATCTCCCTTATCCTCATCCTATACTTGCTTTTGGTCGACCTAAGCAACATAAAACTCATAAATAATTATTAGAAATATTAAATATTACAAAATTGTGGTCCATTCTTCTACCATGATTTTATTTAATTTTACTAGGTAACTATATATTAGAATTAATTCCTTGACTAATTAATTAAGTTTCCACTAGGACCCATGGGGTCTAATTGCCTAGTGGTCGCTCCCTGGTGCTATCAAAATTGGGGACATTATAGTCCTCCCCTCCCAAATTTTCTTTTCCTCAAGCAAAAGAAGTTATGGTTGATGAAGAACTTGTATACCTTTTCCACAATACTTTTGCAAGGCCGCTTTAAAAAAGCATCTGAATCTCATGCCCATCATAGATGAACCTTTTTTCCAACTTGTATCAGTAACCATTTTCCAGTAATTCACGATTGACAATTATTTTGAACACTCCTTTGCAAATTGTGTCACAAAACATGGATTGAGTTTGACCAAGGCATGCAAAAAGGTCAAACATCTCTTGTAGCAAGTAGAGTAGGAATGATCATGTATGTGTAAACTTCTATCCATATGAGCAATACGATATAGGTTGTACATAAGGTGTTCTTAATTGTATTTCCCGAAACATCACTATCATGCACCAAGATATTAAAATAACATCAGAGCAAAATTGCATACTAGTTCATTACCCATTCTTGCTCCTAAAGTTGTAGAGAGTGTAAAAGATGAGCAAGATGAATATGTTATACCTCATACCATGTGTTGCACCATTTTTCATACTCCAATCCATACAATGACTCACATGCAATCCTTTTTTTCTTCCATACATTAATCTCCTTATGTGTCAAGATTGACCTTGAACCAATGTGGTCAATTTCAACCTCAAACTTGTCCCTTTTTAATCATTGTTTACTCTTAGTCGATACATGTATAATGACTAACACCTCCATGAATTTGATTGAATAATATCTTTGATAGGGATGCAAATCCATGAGATCTATTTTGTCCCATAACCATTCCTATTCCTTCTTTGGAAGCATCTCCCTTAAGCACACATATTGGAGCGAAACCTAGAGGGGTAAGCTTAAAACATTGATGTAACATTTTCTTATCCTTTTGAGAACTCTTTGAATATTTTGATCCCCATAGGAGACGCCTTTCCTTACTTGGGAAGACACTTGTGTTATGAAATCAAAGGATCCTTTACATGGTTCACCATCCTTACCACATTCAGTCACAAGATCAAAATGCAATATCTCTATCCTTCCAATTTCATGTTCAAACAAATTTGATATGCAATGATTGCTCTACCCAAATACATGACGTAGCTTCCAAATCAAGAATGTAATTCTCCAACATCCTACCATGAACCAAAATTTAATCAAAGAGAACCAACACAAGCTTACTAAAGTGCTTGATGTATGTTCTCCTCATGTAATAAGGTGAAGTCATAGGTGTATCAACCAAATCAATGCTCATGCATGAAATTCCCAGGTAGGTACATTGGACAAAATGAGATGTATTTTGCAAAATTTATTCATCTATACTAATATGATGATGAGGATTAAGGTGGAGATCAATTTTTGGGAAGGTACTTAAGCTTATGTATCTCATTCCTCTTGAGAGGTGTCTCTGTCCCCCTTACAACAATGTGAATCTTCCAGCCAGAACAATGGAATCCAAAGATGATCCCAGGGTCCCAAATGAATCTGAGAATTGGGAAATTTCTAATAAATCCACTGATCCACACAATAGTTGGAATTATTGTCGGATGCTAACATCAATTGCTACAAGTTCATCGACTTCGACAAGCTCAACGACTTCGACAAGTTCAGTGACCTCAACATTTTTGCGACGTCAACATGCAACATCAACTTGCGACTGATGAACTACGACATATTGTCTCTATGTCTTCCAATCGACTGTAATTGTTGAAATTCCAAAACCATTATAACTTCTCTTGTAACTGAACGTAACGGTCAGGCACCCAAGCGTCTCAACACTCTATATAAGCATGTAAAATATTGTAATATAACAAGATTTTGATCTCATGATATTTTTCATCCAATAATAGAGAAATCAGTTCGCATTCCTGCATATTGTCTGTATGTTTATATATTTCTGTGCGTATTGTATTCGTTCTTTGCCACTCATTCTTAAGCTTCCTCCATAACAAAACTGACTCATTCAGTCGAACTGTTGTCCCCTCGTGTTCCTGGGCGCGTGCAGATCATTGGTATCAAAGCAGTTGGATTGATTTAGAGCTTAAGTTGTGCGTAGACACTTCCATCAAAGTTACCTGACTTATGCTGGTTCAGACACGCTCACAAAATCAACAATCCAAGTAGACACTACCTCCAAAGATGGCAGAAGAAACCGACGATAGACATGCAATCGATGAGACATAGCAACCCATAGAGAAAGCGCTGGCTCGACAACGAACTGAAATGTTCACCCAGTTCAATGAGATTCTCATGCAATTTGCTTTGACATCAGGATAATTTCCGACAACATCTAACTTCGACAAAATCAGTCCATTCAAAGTGAAAATGAATATGGACATACCAAATCTAAAAGGAAAGATTGACGCAAAATATGTCGGCAATTGGGTACAACAATTGGAATCCTATTACTCTGTGAATCAACTCTAGGACGCCGACAAGATCACCATTGCATCCTTAAAGATGTCAGCATCTGTGCACTGCTGGTGGCATAACCTCTCAACAAAGATGGAGAAAAATAGATACCCCATAGACACATGGGAGAAATTTGTCGAATACATCCTAAATGCATTTTACTTGCCCAAATACCTTGAAAAATAGTACAAGAAGTGGCAACAACTAAGGAAATGGAAAAACCGGTTTGTACAAAGTTACACCGATGAGTTCTATCGACTCATGACTAGACTTGGCGTTCAAGAAGAAGAAAAATTGCTTGTTCTGAAGTACGTCAGCGGATTATCCCAGTACATTCAGCAGGAGATGGATTTTCTGGATGTCAATACGATCGCAGATGCATTCCATTATGCCAACAAACTTGAAACCAAACAGAAGGGAAAGGAACGCTTCACAACTAAACCGACATCAGGATGACCACCCGACAAGAAAGTACCAGTTGAGTTCGACAAGTCGAAATCTTCTCAGCTAACTCCACCAAAGCTAGATCAGGGCAAAAATCCTTTTCACAGAAGGGATTATAGGAAACAAACCCCTACCGGGAAATGGTGTGATTACCACCACTCATCTTGGCATGACATGTCTGAATGCAAAGTTCGGAATACCTTTTTGGAAAAAGTGTCGACATCCGACATGTTCGGAAAGACTATGGTAGAATCTGACCCAGAAGAAACGACCCTTTTGACACCAACATCGATAATTCCAGCAGCCTCCACTATCGTCGGCAAGGAGGAACAAGAGCGCCTATTCCATACACAGATATGGGTTCAAAACAATCCATTGCATTTGATTGTGGACAACGGGAGCCAGAAGAACTTTGTTTCTGAAGAACTTGTGAAGAAACTAGTTCTGGTTACCACTCCACATCCTCAGCCTTACAACATCGGTTGGATGAAGGATGGACAGGAACTACATATCACCTGACAATGCAAGCTCACCTACTTCATTAAGCCTTTTGAATATGAAGTACTTTGCGACATAACATCACTCTTCGTAGCTGATGCCTTTGTTTGGGAAACCTTATTTATGGGATCACCATGGAAGTTACTAGTCACGATCACAAAAGGTGATTGTCAGAATTCAGAATCAATGGTATGACATACCAGAGTGAATACCTACACCAATGGTTGCGATGATATCTGCTAAACAGACGAAGAATCTCATCAACCATGCTCCAAATTTCACATTGATTATGATAAATCCACAACATTCTAGGAAGACTACATCAACCAGTCGACTCACCGACTAGTGCAACTCCCAACAGAAGCAACAGATTGACAATATCCTTGACGAGTATCAGAACCTATTCCAAGTTCCAGACGGAGTACCTCGACATTCCCAGGTAAAACACTCCATTGAACTTGCTCCTGGTTCTTATTTTCCTAACGCATCTGTTTACAGAAGATCTATTCTCGAAAATGAAGAGATTCATAGACAGATCCAATACTTGATCAACAAAGGTCATATCCAAACCAAATCCTCTCCTTGTGGAAGTCCAGTCGTCCTCGTTCCAAATAAATACGGGACTTGGCGCATGTGCATCGACTACCGGGCACTCAACAAAATTTCGGTAAAGAATCGCTACCCTCTACCGTGAATAGACGAGCTTGTCGACTGTCTGAAAGGTGCCAAATTCTTTACTAAGCTCTACCTCAAGTCGGGATATCATCAGATTCTAATCGAGACCGCCTATGTGTGGAAAACTGCTTTCCAGACATTATCATGTTCTGGAGGTGGTGGTAAAACCATGTTTGCAAGCAGATCCTCAAGCTGATACTCATGGAAGCCTGGGTCCCTTCGCTCCCGTTCTTCATTACCATCTTTCTTACCTAGAGGAGGTCCAATTTTCTGATGGAGCAAGCTGGGTTCGTTGTCTGCAAAATCTTTTAATGCTTCCTCCCTAGCATGCAGCACCACGTTATCTGTTACCTCGGTCTCCCAAATAGTACACTTTTTGTTGCATATTGGGTAGGGTTTCTGTGAATAATAATGATCACAAAAATGATCATAGCCAGATGAAAGGCTCTCTTTGCAAACGTAACACATTGTGGTTCTACACCTACTACAGGTCACCATGTTGCATCCATCCAGTTTTACTATCTCGGCCTTGCAAGTTTTACATTCTCTTACCACCACTTTTGTCATCCTCTCTTCAACTATTCTATGAGGACCAGTCTCAGATGTTTCCTCAATCTCTTCACACCGCAAAGGTATGTGACTCAGCTTCTTGCATTGGATACATGAAGCCTTTACACATTTAGGGTTTGGACACTCAAATATTTCTACACATTTGTCTACATCACAAGGAATATTGCAAAATGGGCAATACACCAAGTTTTCAAGTTTGGCTTGAAGTATAGCTTCTTGGGCCTGGCACTCTTGATATCTTTCAATCACATCCTCTGGTAGAGCCCTCTGAATCTCGGACATAGCAATTGACTCTGTGTAGTCATGAGTATCCATGCAAGGTCAAGATGCAGGAACTTTGAAATTTCCATATATGATTTCTTCTACCTGCCTTTGTAAACATCCAAAACAAATTCGATGCCCTTTTGCACACTGTGCCATATTTTCTATCGAAAACTCAAAACAACAACACCCGCATTCCGATTTTACCCCTGAAGAAGATGATGAGCCTAAAGAATCAGTCATTTTTGTAAAATTGGAATAACCAGCCTTCGATTAACAGTTCTTCTGAAATTTACGACGACAGTATAATCGAAACAATAGAGACATTAATAAGGAGTTGTTAAATATGAGTGAACCGACGAAATAGGAATGCACCCACACCCTTTTCAACGAACCATCCTTTGCTGGCTGCCTTTTCGCCGACATTAGCATTGAGTTTATCTCAAATTATACTGTTTTATTTTCTTTCTTTTTTTTAAGTTGGAGGATTTCCAAAGTAGAGATGTTAATGTTAGATAAATTTCCATATTTAGCGTCAAATTTAGAACCAAATTTAGCATTGGGTTTATAATTGGGTTTAGAACAAGCCTTAGCATCAAGTTTACCATTGGCTTTAGCATTAATTGTCTACGAAGTAAAGTTTATTGAAACAAAAATGGAAAAGGGTAAAAATGAAAACAAAAATGATAACTTGTAATGTAATCCTAGGATTTGAAATCAAACCACTTTCCAAAAGGTATTAGCTTTACTTGAGACAAAAATATGCTATTAATTTTATTCTCATGCATGTTTTCTACACTAGGTAGAGTTTTCCATGGATGTTCATGTCCATTACCAAATTGTGTTTAACAAAGAAATTCGAATTTCAAGACAAAGTTGCATTTTGGGAAGGAAAAATAGATGGTTGTAGGTGAGCATGGAGGTTGGGAAAGCTAGGAACCTTTACCCATTGAGTTCTGCCACTTTTGGATGCTTGACAAGCCATAAATTAATGTTGCAAAAGGTTCTCCATTAGCACACTACAAGTTGGACTCTTACTACACATACTGGTAAGCACTGTAAGGGTTGGATTTCCCGAGGGAACAATGAATCAGTGAAGGGAAATTCCTTCCTTGTGTTGTGTGGGGTAGTTGGAAGGAGTGCCATGGCTGTGATGGCTTACCGAGACCCCTATAGAGCTCTGGTTGATCTTTTTGGCTAAGCACCATGAGCATAATGGGTTGTGGGATGAGAGATAGAAGCTTGCAGGTGTTTCCTTTGACTTGGTGGCCTCATATCCCAGCTTGGGCATGGCCTCATAGTGAAAATAATGTCGATGAGTTGTCAAGGCATTCAAAATAATGAATTAACTTAGTTTTATAATTTTTCTTATACCTGTAAAGAAAATGGAAACTTATCATTTATATGTATACGTCAAAAAGTAAAGAATAAATATAATTATAATCCATACTCCATTGATAACATAAAGAAAAAAGAAACGGAATTACCAATTTAATACTCCATGAACATGTTTCAAGGTTATTCCAGCAACATGAGAGATAATTATGGTTTAGAAGATGTCCTCATCCACAATGTATTTTATCAAATCTCAAAATACATCCAATGGATATTCTACTCTTCTCCAAAGGTGCTCTCCCAAATCCAACTATACATAATATGAAGTGAACTAGACCATTTATATGATTGATATCAATCTCTTTTAACAAATAAAATAATAGTTCTTCACTAGGAAAAGGATAGGTCCACTAGATCCATGTGTTATTCCATTGAGAATAGAACAAAGGATAGGTCATCCCTAGGTCAAGAAGATGACTATGGAGGGGTCTTATATATCAATGATAAGATCATCTAAGAAGAATTCATCTATGATAACGAGATGGTCAAAAAAGAGGGGGACCTCAAGAATAAACTGTTCCATGATTTTCTCCTTCTTGGGATTTCACTTAATGATCTCAAAATCAAACTCTATGTACCATACCGGACCATAATATGACACCCCATTCTCTTTGAGTATTAAAGTTGAGAAATGGAAAGTATTGGTAGGTAGAACACCTAAGAATCATTTCACTTAATATCTCATCTTGTCTCAATTATATGAATAGAATGTATGCTCTTTTCAATGAAGTAAATTTACCAACTTGTGCACGTGTTAACGGTTCCATGAAAGTGTTTAATTTATTATATAACTACACAATGAAATATGCTCATGTAATTTTCCAACTGTTTTATGCTAAGGCACATGAAAGGGTTTGATGTCTTATTTTGATTGTGCAAAAGAACTAAAAACTATTCATAGAAAAACAAATTCAAGACTATTTCTTTATATATTTCTTAGAGCCATATCTATGACTATAGTTTACCTAGAGCTTTCTAATGTTGTTCTATTTCTATAGATTGAGACTTGTGAGATGCAACAACCATCTCCACCCGAGGTGGATAGATCACATCCATCATAGGTATCATGTGTAAAGGTAAACATAGATTTAAATGTTATCTTAGTTATTATATTATTTTGGATAATTTTCATGTTTATGTACTAATTCAACATATTATAAACGTGTGTGTAAGTTGCACCATTCCAATATAGTTCACCGCATTCACCTTTTCCTAATCATGCATTTAGGAGTGATACTATGATTTGAAGGTATTATGATTAGTTCCATGATTACCCATGTAATATAATGTGTGTTGTGGTGATACTATAATTTGAAGGTGTTATGAGCAAGTCCATGACTACCCATGTAATATCGTTGATTTTCTATTTACTTAGTTTTTATGGTATGTTTTGTTGTTAATGCATTCTTAGTGGTGAATACATTAGTCGATTGTAAGTAAAAACCTCCAAATGTTTCCTTTGAGGTTCACCATTCCACTATCCATATATATAAACCTTAGAGATCCATTGCAAAATCCACTCCACGAAATATTCAAAATAAATATTACAATAGTTAGGATCACCACCCTTGGGTTGGAAACCACAAATTCATTGATTCCCATAAATGTCCTTGCATCGACATCAGGAGTTCTCCCTAGTAGAAAGTCCCAATTAGACATTAAATTGTTCGTAATAGGGAACTTGTCTCGATGCTAGCCCAACTACCGCTAACTAGTTTGAGGGTTTTATCGGTTTCCACCCAGTACACCATTTAGGGTTTTGTTTTTAAGGGATGAAATGCAATATGAAACTAATGTAAGATGCAATCACATGCTAAACTAATCTATCATATCCAGGAGTGGGTTTAAAAGGTACGAGTAGTAAATAACATTAAGATACATTCTCTAAAAACATATATGAATATTAGCAATATATGACAACTACATAATGGCATATGCATGCTAGAATAGTCACAGTAACATAGCAATTCTACATTTACGTCTTGTAGAAAGCAAAGACAACATAGAAATACATATACACTAGAAATAGAATGCTGTAAGAATAATCCAACATAAATGTAGAACAATCTTATTGTATACATTCACAAGATAAAGAAGGAAACAAATCCATGACATTGATCCACACTAAGCCATAATTCTATGCCAAAAATTGAGTCCAATAGCTCTTCTATTCATTAGCAGAAATAGTTCTTACACGAAATGAACAATCCCATCTACAACTGAAAATTCCTCTTCCCTCCTTTTCATATTTGTTTTATAACTTTTACAAAGTAACTCCCAAGTGAATCTTCAAATTCCCAAATTAAATTACGATCCTTTGGTTCCTTGGGAAATTGTCACTTTATGTTTATATTCTCCCTTAAATAAATAAAGGAAAATTTTAAATTACATAATTCTAAGAGGGATCATATCCTTGGGATTTAATAAGATGATCCCATAATTCACAATCACATGAAATAACATTCATTCGTCTAGGCTTGAGTAAACGTATGGATACTTTGTGAGTCGTTGCCTCCCTAGCCAATGATGTCAACCCTCCAGTGATGGAAGTATGGAATGTCATCATGAAATGAACTTTTCACCTTTGTGTCCCAACCTGGTCCTACAATGCTTGTGTACCAACCTGTGATGTACTTCTAACAATTTTGATGTCCTCGTCTCTAATTTTTCTCAATTCTACTATGTTAAATTTTGAGTATTAATTCACAATACTATAGGATCTTTGCTGAGAGAATAACATCTACAGTATATCAATGCATGACAATCATAATATGACAAGCATCACAAGTATCACAAGAATCAAAAGCATAGAGACAAGAGACATAGAGTTTCCGTGGGGAAAACCCTAAGGTGAAAAACCCCACAACTTCCTCAGAGATAGAGAGAGCAATGGCTCAACCAAAATACAACCAAATAACACTGAGATAGTCTCCTAGCAGATGATCCTCCTCCTCCTCACTAGTGCGCCACTTTTGAGAGTGAGAGTGAGTTACTTTTCCGAGTGAGTAAAATAGAGATCTCCTATCTCTATTTATACTCACCTTTTTGCCCAGTGACCTTATGGGGCTGACTTGTCTACTTAGATACATCCACATTATAATATATATAAATCAGGGCCGACCCCACATGGTGGTCTAATAACCCATCGGCAAGTACACACACTTGCAACACTTGTTAATCCACATGACGACACTTCCTTATAGAGGAATAACACATCTCTTATAAGAGTACAATAAATATATATAAAATATATAGATGAAATACATTCCGAAGTTACATATACATCAACACTCCCTCTTAACTAGGAAGGTATTTCTCGACACAGATCTGCTAGACAAGTCTTCTTCTCTGGATCATCGTCATCATCATCATCACTACTACTGCTATCTCAACCAATCTCTGACTCTACTCGTCATAGGAAGTTCTACAGAGCCAGTCCTTTTTCATACTGGATGTAGGCCCACCACCTGCAGGTCTTCATCATCACTGGCCATACTATGGAATCCTCAGGACTTATTACATGTGTCACAAAACCTGGCTGCAGCATCCCAGGCTATTACGAGCACACATCTCTACCTGTAGGATCTCCCAGGAGCACATTATATGTGACCCATCACAAAACCTAGCTGAAGCATCCCAGGATGTTACGAGCACGCGGCTCTACCTGTCGGATCTCCCAGGAGCACATTACATGTGATCTCACCACAAAACCTGGATGAAGCATCTGAGGCCTTTTTCATCCTGTCCAGATCTCCCAGGAGCAAATTACATGTGGAAATGGCAAAACCTGGCTAAAGCATCTGAGGCCTTTTTCATCCTGTCCAGATCTCCCAGGAGCAAATTACATGCCATAGGACAAAACCTCGCAAGAGCATCTGCCAGATATCCCAGGGCACCGAATTACATGCCATAGGAAAAACCTCGAAATACTATCTGCAGATCTCCCAGGGCACAAATTACATGTCCTCCCAAGCAAAACCTCGCAAGAGCATTTGCCAGATGTCCCAGGGCACCGAATTACATGCCATAGGAAAAACCTTGAAAGACCATCTGCAAATCTCCCAGGGCACAAATTACATGCTTACCTGCACAACCTGGTCCACGGCCACAAAGTATCATCTGATACTCATCAAACATCATCCTGATGTACACATGATCATCCTGATCATCATCACTGCAACATCCTGCTGAATGTCATCTGGAGAAGCTCGTCATCCACGATCATCCTGATCATACAATGCATCCATCTGATGCACACCAAGTATCCACCTGATACATACATAGATACATGATCCACACAATGTATCCATCAGCATACATGATCTACCTGATCATACAAAGATACATGATCCACACAATGTATCCATCAACATACATGATCTTCCTGATCATACAGAGATACATGATCCACACAATGTATCCATCAACATCCAACATGATGCGTACATACATATAAATGATCCAACTGATCATATCCAGCATCCAACATGATGCATACATACATACATATAATGATCCGACTGATCATATCCAGCATCCAACATGACGCGTATACAAAATACATACACATGATCCAACCGATCATATCTAGCATCCAACATGATGCATACATACATACATATAATGATCCGACTGATCATATCCAAGAAGAAACCAGAACATCATCCTGATGCTCATCATCCAGCGCTTACATCCACAGCCATGTGAAGGATCCCCCTTCCAACATGCTTGGAATGGCTTCATCAAATGTGTCCATCACTTCTTCCTCGAAGTGTCCTCGATCTGAAGAACGCCAAGCCTCTCTCTGAAGTACTCGAACTTCACTCTGGCTAGTGGCTTCGTCAGCACATCTGCAATCTGCTCGTCCGTCGCAACATACAGGAGCTTCACGGCTCCTCTCTGCACCATATCCCTGATATAGTGATATTTGATCTCTATGTGTTTCGACCTGTCATGAAACACTGGGTTCTCGGACAGCTTCACACAACTCTGGTTATCACAGAAGATACCAGTAGCATCCAACGGGAGATCAAATAACTCAGACAGTAGCTTCCGTAGCCATACTGCCTCACAACTAGCAGAACAGGCTGCAACATACTCTGCCTCAGCTGTACTCAGTGCTACGCAGGACTGCTTCCTGCTAAACCATGAGATCACACCTAATCCCATACTGAAGCAGCACCCAGATGTGCTCTTCCTATCTGCAGCATTGCCAGCCCAATTTGAATCAACATAACCCTGCAGGTTAAACTTTTGATTCGCTTCATACTTGAGCCCATAATCCACTGTACCCTTCAGGTACCTCAGAACATGCTTTACAGCAACCAGGTGAACACTCCTCGGATCCGTCAGGAACTGGCTCAATGTGTTCACAGCAAAGCAAATATCTGGTCTCGTGTTCGTCAGGTACATCAAGGACCCAATCATCTGACGATACAAAGAGACATCAAGCGACTCAGATGAAGCATCACATAGAAGCTTCAGATTCGATGCCATAGGTGTGGCCATGGCCTTGCAATCCATCATCCCGAATCTCTTCAGGATATCTACTGTGTACTTCCCTTGACCAAGGAAGATCCCACCTGCATTCTGCCACACCTCCATACCTAGGAAATAGTGCATCATTCCCAAATATTTCATATCGAATTCAGCAACAAGCTTCCTCTTAGTATCTGCAATCAGTCTATCATCTCCTGTTACAAATAAGTCATCCACATACAGGAGTAGAATCACATGATTCCCATCCTCAACCTTGTAGTAAAGGTTGGAATCTGCTTTAATCTTGGTAAAGCCCAAGCTAGATAGGAAACTGTCCATCCTACCATACCAAGTTCTGGGAGCTTGCTTCAAGCCATACAAGGCTTTCTTCAATCTGCACACATATGACTCCCTGTCATGTATTTCAAAACCAAGTGGCTGTTCCACATATACTTCCTCTTCAACTACACCATTCAAGAAAGCAGTCTTGAAACACATATTTCATCAAATTTGGAATTAAATAGTGGATCTAGAATTCCAAAATATCTAAAAAACACAACTTTTGTGTTGTCCTTGGAATAAAATGTTTCCATTTTTAATGAAATATGTGTTTTGACATCCATCTGGTGTATTTTCCATTTCATAGCTGCAGCCAGGGAAAGTATTGTTCTGATGGAAGTATACCTGGCTACAGGTGCAAAAGTTTCTTCATAATCTATTCCCTCTTTCTGAGAGAAGCCACGAGCTACGAGTCTTGCTTTGTATTTCTCCACACTGCCATCTGCAGCATGCTTGATTTTGAAGATCCATTTAGAAGTCACAACAGACTTCTCTTTAGGTCTTGGGACAACATCCCAAACATCATTCTTCATTATTGATTGGTATTCCTCAACCATGGCATCCTTCCATTCTTTCTTTTTCGCTGCCTCTTCATAACTGGAAGGCTCTTTGTTCATAATGTCACAGAGTAAAGCAACATAGCTGGTCTATGATCTGGTTCTCTTCTTTGCTTTGTGTTCTTCTTCTGGAATACCAAATATTTCTGCATCTTGAATGAGCTCTCTAGCCCATGCAGGTTTCCTCTTGTGAGAGTTGGGTGGATTTACAGGTTCTTGTGGATCTTCAAACTCACGAACAGCTTCTGGAACTGCTTCAGTCATGGTAGTGTCCTGAAATCTTGTTTCCTTAGGTTCTTCATAAACTTCGGTAGGTGCCTTCCTTGATTTGATGAATGCTGAGTTTTCATCAAATGTTACATCCCTGCTGACATCAATCTTCTTGAACCCTGGAAAGTATATTCTGTAAGCCTTCGAGCTTTCACTGTAACCCACAAAGATACCTTTCTTTCCTGAAGGATCTAGTTTAGTCCTCTTTTCCTTTGGGACATGAGTGTATACTGGACAACCAAATATTCTAAGATGACTGACTTCAGGTTTCTTACCAGAAAAGACCTCTTCTGGTGTCTTGTTGTCCAATATCTTGTGGGGTGTTCTGTTCTGCACATATACAGCTGTTCTAGCTGCTTCTGCCCATAGATGCATAGGAAGATCCTGGTCATGCAACATTGCCCTTGCTGCTTCCATGATAGTTCTGTTCTTCCTTTCTGCAACACCATTCTGTTGAGGATTATAAGGAGCAGTCAACTCCCTCTTAATCCCTGAATCACTACAAGGCTTCTTGAAGTCACTTGAGGTGAATTCTCCACCATTGTCGGATCTGAATGTTTTGATCTTCTTGTCAGTTTGATTCTCCATCAAGGTTTTGAATTCCATGAATTTATCAAACACCTCATCTTTTTCCTTCAAGAAGTATACCCAAGTCTTCCTGGAGAAGTCATCAATAAATGAGACATAGTAAACATACCCACTTAGAGAACTTGATGACATAGGACCACATACATCTGAGTGGATGATTTCCAGGATGTCTTTTGCCTTGCTTTCATTGCTTGGGAAAGCCTTCTTAATTTTCTTACCTTTTGCACATCCTTTGCAAACACCTTCATGTTTGGTCTTGATTTCAGGAAGACCCTCTACTGCCTTGCTTGCGATTGGAAGTGCTCTATAGTGCATGTGAGCAAGTCTTCTATGCCAAAGTTCACTTGGCTCCATGGATTCATGCACCATGGCATGTTCAGGTTGTCCCTTCAATTTATACAAACCTCCCTCTTGCTCTCCAATCACTACTGCATCATCTATGTTCTTTCCCTTTGGCCACATTAGGACTTGACCATCCACAAATGCAACCCTCATACCTTTTGCATCCAATGCAGAGATGGAGAGTAAGTTCTTCTTGAGCCCAGGTACATAAAGGATTTCTTTCATCTTCAAATATTTTCCAGAATCTAGGTTGTAGGAGGCTTCACCACTTCCTTTGATTGGGTATTGATAATCATCCCCAAGTTTCACCTTATGGGGTGATTCATGTTCAGATAGGTTCACAAAAGATTCCTTAAACCCAGTCATGTGTTTGGAAGCCCCACTATCAATCAACCAATCATTACAACCATGGGAGATGGTACCTGTGAGAGCAGAGATCAGAACATACTCTTCTTCACTTGATGAGTCATCATTACTATCACTTTCTGCCCTAGCCTTCTTCTTTGGGGGTTCATCATCTTCGGCAGCATGAGCATGAAACCTTCTTTTGCTACCCTTCTTCTTCTTGTTGGAGATGTTATTGTCCTTCTTGTTCTTGGGACAGTTTATGGCAATATGTCCTTTCTCATCACAAGTGAAGCATATTCTTCTTTCTTTGAAGTGATGTGAAGATCTCTTGGAGTGAGATGGCTCTCTCTTGGACTTTCCTTTCCTGGTGTGAGCTGTGAGAGCTTGATCTTCATTCCCCATATTTTCTTCTCGTGCCACAAGCCTTGCTTCTTCTTGTGAGCATTCTTCCCGTAGTCTATTGAAAGAGATCAACTTCTTCCTTGCACAAATTCCTTGGATAAAGGAATCCCATGACCTGGGTAGGCCATTTAGAGTGGTCATCACCACTTCACCATTCTCCACCATTTCATTCACTGCTTCTAGTTGTTCCTTGATCTGGGAGACCCTTGAAAAATAGGATTGAATGGTTTCTCCATTATGAAACTTTACTCCTTTCAATTGGTTCTGTAGGTCATCTTCCGATTTATGTTCTTTCCTTCAAACAGCTTGGTCAAAGAGTCAAACATCTCCTTGGGTGTCTTAAGAGAAGACACATGGGGTATGAGATGGCCTTTGATAGAATTAGCAATGATTCTCTTTGCCTTGACCAAGTTCTTCTTGTGCAATGCCTTGGCCTCTTCATCCTCTGGGATAGGGATGTCTTCTTTCACATATGAGTCCAACTCATTCTCTTCCAGGATTAACCCAATCCTATACTTCCAGGCTCGGAAGTTATCAGCCCCTTCAAGTTTATCCTCAAGCTTGGTGTGGAGAGACATCTTTAAGAGTAATTCAAATGGAAATAGAAAAGATTTAGGACTTACCACTTGAAGTGCTGAAAACTGGATCTGGTCCCGGATTAGGGTTTGTTAGAGAAACCCTAAAAATTCAAAATGTGAATTTCAAATTTCCAAAAGGATAGAAAGATGCGCCTTGGTGAGCTGATCAGCCTGGTACATTCAGAATTTGAGATCAGCAAAGTCTTGCCCTTCAAAATTGCCTTTTTGTCCTCCCGGGTTCACTAGGGAGAGCCCTGAATTAGGGTTTGAGTTTCCCGGAGATCTACCTAGCCAAAAATCTCAATCCAAAGCTATAAACTTCAATTTTTGCAAGGAGCTTCCAACCGTGTCTTCAGATTACAGAAATTCCTATTTTTGTGGAAACCCTAATTTTTAGGGCCAAATCTGAAAATGCTCGGAATTGAATTCTGATTGGACAGATAGATGCGCCTTGATGAGTAGAGTCAATCTACTATACTGATTTTCAAAAATTTGTGGAGAGAAACCCAATAAACAAGGAACACAAGCTTCCGTCACTGCAAAATGTCTTCTTCTCAGGTTAGCTCTGATACCATGTTAAATTTTGAGTATTAATTCACAATACTATAGGATCTTTGCTGAGAGAAAAACATCTACAGTATATCAATGCATGACAATCATAATATGACAAGCAGCACAAGTATCACAAGAATCAAAAGCATAGAGACAAGAGACACAGAGTTTCCGTGGGGAAAACCCTAAGGTGAAAAACCCCACAACTTCCTCAGAGATAGAGAGAGCAATGGCTCAACCAAAATACAACCAAATAACACTGAGATAGTCTCCTAGCAGATGATCCTCCTCCTCCTCACTAGTGCGCCACTTTTGAGAGTGAGAGTGAGTTACTTTTCCGAGTGAGTAAAATAGAGATGTCCTATCTCTATTTATACTCACCTTTTTTCCCAGTGACCTTATGGGGCTGACTTTTCTACTTAGATACATCCACATTATAATATATATAAATCAGGGCCGACCCCACATGGTGGTCTAATAACCCATCGGAAAGTACACACACTTGCGACACTTGTCAATCCACATGACGACACTTCCTTATAGAGGAATAACACATCTCTTATAAGGGTACAATAAATATATATAAAATATACAGATGAAATACATTCCGAAGTTACATATACATCAACATACTAATCACTTCTCCTTTGGGATGGATTATTCAAAGGTCCCTAGGGGTGGTAGATGAAACATTTCGAACACTTTCTCCATGGTTGTGTGTATACTTTCACATTTTTTCAATGAAGTAGTAACATCCTTTTGTAGTGTTAATACAGCCTTATGAAAGTTCTCAAAGGTGCGTAGTCCAACTAAATTTATTCCAAAGTCCTTTTAGGAAAATTGGGTGGAATTTTAGTATACTATCACTGCTATAATGTGATACCTTTAATATTTCCATTGACTTCCTGGATGTTGAGATCGTGCTCTCGGTATTTTTCGATCACATCTTTGAGCCTGGATGCAACTCTTTGAACTTCATAGAGTTTTTCAGTGACCAAATCCTATGCATGAAAGTAATTTTTTTCTAAGGTGATAGTGCAAGCATGGAATTCAATCGAACTCTATTTTCCCTCCCTTGATGCCTCTACATCAACTATTAGTGAATCCTTTTTCTTTTGCAGATTCTTTATCTGGGATGCCATAGTTGTTTTTTCAACTTCAAGACATTTGAATCATGCAATTGGAGATTTATAGGAGATGTGGAATTATTTTGAAGAATACTTGAACCCGATGAATATTCTTTCTCTTGAGTGTTATGTAGGGTCACCAACATTTTAGGGTTAACAAGAACCCATATGTCTTCAACGTAGGGTTTGATTTGGTGTGTCTTCTACCAGATGCGATATCAATATCAGTGGAGATGCCAAATCAAAATCAATGGAGTCACCAAGAGAAATGCTAATCATGTTGTCTAACTCGCATTCACTATTCAGAATCAACTCTTAATCGTTTCCATGCCCATGGAAAAATAAATTTGATTTCCTCGCTCCCTAGCAATGGAGCCATTTTTCATGTTATCATCTGAGATGTTCCAAGGATTAATGGAACTATGCTAGGGCATGAATGGATCAATGTTTAAAGATTTAGAGATTAATATTTTTAACATAGTGTAAATTCTTTATATTTCAAAATTGATAGACATATAGGACATTGGACAAATTTGTTACCAGGGAGTTTTCTCCCAAGGTATTTTAGAGTGTATCTTCAGTATAGGCTTAAAATGTATGATGGATGGGGAAATGACTGAATAGATGAATTGTGGAAGGTGTCTTTAGACAAATATTATACATTCTTGGTGGTGAAAGCATATTGAGCAATTAAGAATTCAGTTGTTGCAAACATATGTAAAATAAATCTTGAGTAAGTGCAGAAAAATGGTAGCGATGACATTCACATGTCAAACAACAAAGAAACCTTCATTTACCATTCCATAAGCAAGGATCCATAAGAGATAAGAGGTTACACACATGTAATATTTATTTGTGACATACTACTAAAATAAATACACTTCCATACCATGAATTTGGGGCAAAAGAAGGATTCTCGAATATTTTATAGGTCAAGAAATATTTATAGTAAGAGTAGCTTTGGAATTACAGAAGGAGAATGCAATCAAAGACACAATATTACAAGATGACCTACACAAATATCTGAATCTTAGAGGATTCATTTTTTTAATAACATTCCTTTAGTTGAAGCAACAATGACTTTGTGTTATTCTTGTTTTTTCTAAGTAGAGGGACCTTATGTAAAGGTTGTGGAGGTCTCTATGATCTGATGTTCTTGTGCAGAGGCAAGTGTGAAGATGTAAAATTTCACAGTGTGGGATATTATTTTCCTAAAAGAACACCATAGCCTTCGAGTGGGGATACATCATACAATGCCTCGTCTTTGAAAGGATGGATGCCATATAGTAGGAGACATTGATGACTGATACAAATATCGCATCCTTGGCTTATCCAACAGATGGTGTATGGCTGCGGGTGTGGTGTTTTTGGTAGCTCCAATATCTTGATGTATTATGTTGAGACTAGGTTCTTTTGGCTACACCGTCAACAAAAATATGAAGGGGGATTCCATTAATAATAAGGAGTTGTTAAATATATAAATAATATATTAATAAGGAGTTGTTAAATATGAGTGAATCGGTGGAATAGGAATACATCCACACCCTTTTGAACAAACCATCCTTTTCTAGCGGCCTTTTTGGCCGACAAAATAGGGCCACTTTAACTTAAGATGATCTTAGTGAATAATTTCCTTTCTTCCCAATTTGTGAATAAAATGATCTAAAAAAATACAACTCACTTCAATTCTAATGTTACAATAATCTTATTATTGTCTCGTTATTTGATTCATGCATGCATAATTGAATTTAGAAATTTCTAGGATAAAAATAAATAATAAATATTACAAGTGTCTCGTTATTTGATTCATGCATGCATAAATGAATTTAGAAATTTCTTTGAGAAAAATTTGTTTTCTGGTATTGATTTTCTTTCAAAAATAAATGACATATTTTAGTCGAGGATTGTCATGCTTAGCATAATACTAATACTCTTCATCGTATTGGAGATCGTATAGTGATGTTGTGGTGATGATAATAGTTATTGCGTCGAGAGGCGCTCTACAGTCCAGTATGAGGGAGATCTTGTAACATGTGTGTGTTTGTCGAGTTTGTCGAATGTTTTTCGAGTAATAAAATAATTCAAAGTAAAAAGTAAATATGAGACTTAAACTAGAGACTTCATAGCTTAGGATTAGGTGGTAAATATTATGTCGTCCATAAACAAAAAAGATCAATACAAAGTAAAAAGTAAATATGAGGCTTAAACTAGAGACTTTACTTTTTACTTTTAATACAAATTAAAAAGTAAATATGAGACTTTAGAGTGTTTGCCAAGTTTGTGGAGTAACAAAATAATACAAAGTAAACAAAAACGAATAATACAAAGTAAAAAGTAATAAATACTATGTGCCATAAACAAAAAAGAATAATACAAAGTAAAAAGTAAATATGAGACTTAAACTAGAGACTTTAGAGCTTAGGATTAGGTGGCTCGGGTATTGCATTCAATGAGTTATTCAAGGAGAGGTTTGCACCTCCTCGGGAGATTTGATCCCTTTCGACGCTTGATAGAGCCTAGGATTTGGATCTAGGCTGGTTAACCTCCAATGTTGCAATAATGCATTCATTTGTTGTATCTCATACATAGGTATTACGGAACTTTGAGCAATACTAATACTATCATGGCATCAATATGTATTATTGCTATTTTGAATATTATCATCACCACTTCATGCATGGGCTAATGGTTAATTTTTTCAATGATGACTAGTTGATGAAGAACACATTGGTAACATGTGATGAATTCCTCTCACTCATTATACTATGCATTATCTACCCTCTAGTTATATATTGTGAGTTTTATATTTGATACCTTGAGATAAGACTCGAACTTCTCCTACTAGATGAACTCTTATTTCATATATATATTCCATAGGACAAACGTGTGACTTAATGACTTAGAGGGCCTAGATGATGATAATGTGACCTTGGCGCAATACTAAACAAGATGAATTGGTTCACAAGAGAACATGCTTCTCAACAACATTGACAAATTGTTCTTCCATGGCCAAGGATTTAGATCATATTCTTAACAACTACACCATCAAACAAGTGTATGATAAGTACATAGAGGAGAAAATTTCCAATTGACAACACATATAGGGCACAAGAAAACCACTATTCAAGATCAACAATTCTAAATAAGGAGAATAATTGAATTGTCATGAAATTGTTTATTTTTGGGAAGACCAAATAGTGGAGAGGCCATTGTCCTATTTCAAGAGCTTGTTGATGTTTTCAATTATAGTTCTAAGTATTTGAAGGGAATATTAAATAAATTTGAAGAACTATAAATTCAACTCCAAGAATATGCCAATATTGTATGATAATGGACACAAATGATGATCCAAAATATGAGGACAAATTCTAAGAAGAGATGTAAAATATGTTGCATGATGAGACCATTTACTTGATAGAAGAAAGTTATTGGGTTTAATAAATTGTGTTGTCCAAGAGAGATAATGGGAAGCTAAGGATTTGCATGGTTTTCCACAAACTAGATTAGGTAACCAGACAAGACCCTTTTCCCACACCTTTTATTGAATAGATATTAGATGCAATGTTTGAGAGAGAAACATACTCCTTTATCGATGATTATATATATTATATTCAAGAGAAACATGCTCATTTATCGATGACTATCCATGTTATATTCAAGTTTTGATTTCTGAGAAATATATACCATATACAACATTCACATAAAAACAAGAGGACTATATCCATTCTTAAACAACACAATCATGTACTTTTCTACGATGATGTTATCAAACAAATTTTGGAAAATAATTAAGTAGAGAGTCTATATTTACAGTTTATATCATCTTTATTGGGCTTCTATGGATCTAGGAAAGTAAAATTTCTTTTATATTTCCAATGATTATGTATTTATATATAGTAAATGGTTTTAATTGTATTCAGTTGGAAGGCTATTTTTTGGCTTAGGAATTAGTAGGTCAAACTAACCATGTGCATATGCCTTAGTTCTTTTCGATTTGAGGTGATCTATAGCTCAATATTAACAAGCATAATCTCATAAATAATAGGAATATAAATGCTATAAATGAGTGGAACATTTTCATTACCAACTACTCATTCATTCATGGGGAAATTTGAATATGAGCATCATGTCCTAGATGGGTTTGAACATGGGTATAATGTTTCACATTAGCCTTATTCTTTTAACCCATGAATTGGATGTAAGGTTCAATGTTTCCAAGTGACTGTAGTAAATCAAAATTTCACATAGAATATATACAACAAAAGATGCCATCACCATTGAGTTTATCTCAAATTATAGTGTTTTTTTCTCTTTAATTATTTATTTTTTCCTTCTTTTTTTAAGTTGGAGCATTTTCCCAATAAAGATGTCAGTGTTAGAGAAATTTGCATATTTAGCATCAAACTTAGAACCAAATTTGGCACTGGGTTTAGAACTGGTTTTAAAATATGCCTTGGCATCAAGTTTACCATTTTTTTTAGCATTAATTGTCTACGAAGTAAAATTTCTAGAAACACAATTGGAAAATGGTAAAATGGAAATAAAAATGATAACTTGTAACGGTAATGCTAGGATTTGAAACCAAATCACTTCCCAAAAGGTATTATATCTACTTGATATACAATAAGACAAAAATATGATATTAAAAGTGTAGATCCACACAAAAACTAGACTAATTTAGTGCAAATTAATTTATGGAATTGTAGATGGAAAATGGTGAAAATGTAAACATAAATGAAAAATGGTATGGGAGTGGCTAGATTTAAATCTAGAACACTTGAAAAAGACAATATATCTACTTGAGATCCATTCCCACATAAATTTTTCATTAAAAATGGAGATCGCATATTTAGCGTCAAATTTAGAACCAAATTTGGCATTGGGTTTGGAATTGGGCTTAGAACATGCCTTAACATCAAGTTTAACATTCGCTTTAGCATTAATTGTCTATGAAGTAAACTTTATGAAAACAAGAAAGGAAAGTGATAAAAATGAAAAGAGAAATGATAACTTCTAAAGGAATGCTAGGATTTGAAACCAAATCACTTGCCAAAAGGTATATTCCTTGAGCTACATTAAGGAAAAAATATGTTATTAAAAGTGTAGATCCACAAAAAAAACTAGACTAATTTAGTGCAAATTAATTTATGGAAATGTAGATGGAAAATGGTAAAAAATGAAAACATAAATGAAAAATGGTATAGGAGTGTCAAGATTTGAATCTAGAAGACTTCAAAAAGACAATAAATCTATGTCAGATGCATTCCCAATATTTTACGTGGCTTTCAAATTTACTTCTACTTTCATATGTTTAGAATTCAATGAGATAAATATTTGCTGACCCACAGTCTCTGGTGGAAAATTGGTAGTCATTGTGTCGTCTTTGCCGCTTAATTTCGTGAGGCATTGGTCACTTCTAAACCATCACATAAAAATAAGCTAATAGGAAAGGATGACTTAAATTTCAATATTTTTGATGACCAAATGTGAAGATAACCTACCTAACTTCCAATTAAGAAATGATGACATTATTTGTAAAAGGAACCAATGAGGTGTGTGTAGAGACATGCGGCATAGAGGACGTACGTGTCTCTATGAATCATAATACTACGGTGCAATACTGTAGGAGCTTGTGATCGGGATCCTGATTTGTTCTTTAAACTAAGCCCTAGTAGTGATCGGGATCGAAATTGTACTAGTTGAACTCTGTACGTAGGAGCAGGGGAGCAATGTTTGGGCAGAGTCAGGGAAGGATCGTGCCTTCATAGTAAATTTCAAACAATCCATGCATTAACTGCATGATATTGTGTGGAGAAATCACTGACAATCCTGTCAGTCGAAAGACGACCATGGTCCCGCGTTCGCCTCACCGGGTTTTGGGCCCAAAGTAGGCTATTTTCTCCACAACCTAAGAAAATGACATGAAGGGTCCATCAACATCCCGAGTGGATCCCCAAGTCATAGAGATAATAACCTACTACTTTCACATTTTATGATAATTACATACCTTCTAGAATAAGCTTTGTCTAATAATTTTTGTAATTTAATTATTTATTCAAATAAGAAAAGACAGACGGAAGGAGTGATGTATACTTTTTTTCACCACTCGACTGTGTTCTCTAATTTTCACCCTCAGTCTCCAAGTAAGTAAATCACTTGCAATGAAATGCAATTTTATGTTCAATTTTTCCTATCTGATTTTAAACTAATATTATTTCTTATCTGATTTTAAATTAACAATAAATTTTATCTACTTTATTAATCACCTTATATTAAAAAAATTTGATTATCTTAAAAAAACGTTTCTTCGGGAATATCTATAGCATAGATGAGTCTACTCAACTGGAGAAACAACATAAGGTTTTGAGTAAATATCCAAGATTCTTTAATGAGGATGACAGTAAACAGATCGGTGTAGAAGTAACAACTGATGGAGTTAAAGGGATTTTGTTTCAGTTTGCAAAGGCTAAAAGCCTAGGTCTTGACAGTTGGCCTGTTGATTTTTTCATTCATTTCCTTGATCTGTTTCGGGAAATATCTCATTGATATGATAAATAAATCTTGAAGGAAAAGTCATGTTCCAAGATGCTTGAATTCGACTTACATTGTGCTTATTCCTAAGCGTGATAAGCCTAATTCTTTTAATGATTACAGTCCGATCTCATTATGTAATCTTATTTACAAAATTATCACCAAAATTATTGCAAATAGATTGTGCATGGAAATCTTGGTAAGTGCATTTCGGAGGAACAATTTGGTTTTCTACCAAATAGGCCGATTCTGGATGCTGCCAGTATTGTGCAAGGTCTTCATTCAATCAAAATGAAGAAGATACAAGATTTCATTTTGAATATGGATTTGGTTAAAGCTTATGATTGAGTAGACTGGACTTTCCTTCATTTTATACATATCCAAATAGGGTTGTCTACAGAGGTTTCTAGTTGGATAATTACATACATTTCATCTGCAAATTTTACTATTTTGGTGAATGGATCTCCAATAACCTTTTTTAGTAGCAGCCGAGGACTTAGGCAAGGATGATCGTTGTCACCTTATTTATTTTCCTTGTGATCGAAGCATTGAGTCGGCCTATAGATGACGCTAAAAAGGAAATTAAAATTAAAGATATCTTAATCTTTGCCTCTCTATGCATTTCTCACTTGTTGTTTGTCGACAACATCCTCATATTTACACAAGGTTCGTTAATTGAATGACATCATTATCAGTCCCTCTTTTCTTCTTTTTGCATGGCCTCTTGGGATAATTTACATCAAAGGGGTTTCTGTAGACCTGTATTATGTGTCCTCTGCAAAAAGGAAGATGAAAGTGTGATTCACCTATTTGGACAATGATCTTTCATCATATCAATTGGTCAGAATTAGGTCACATTCTTATGTTTCATAACAAATGGTGGACAAATAACTTAAAGGAAATTCTTTTGATATGGTTCAAAAAGCAAAACAATATAAAAGAGCTTCCTTTATTAGTATTTTGGGAAATATGGAAATCTCATAATAGGTGTATATTACAGTATCAAAATCCTTCCCTACATGCTTCTTGTATGAATATTTTAGTGCTATCCAATATTTTTGTGTGATGGACAAAGTAAAGAAAGCAAAAGCTCCAGTCAAGTCTATTTTAAATGGGAATATATCCACTGGTTTCTTTGATGGTGTAGGGATTAATGGGTACTGTGGTGCAGGTATGGTTTTGAAAATTAAAGAATTACATAATATCATATTGTGGATGAAGGAAAGTTGTGGTCCAAATACTCAAGATGAATTAATTGCTCTTCGGGGATTACTTTGGTTTGCTAAAAAGAGGGGAATACTGGATCTACATATTTTGGGGGATTCAAAAGTAATTGTTGATTGGATCAATGGACTTTATACTATTCAGGATTTATGTTTGGAACAGTAGATGAACAAGATCTTGGAGCTGATCAAACATTTTGTTAGCATTTATTTTTGTCATGTTTATCGCATCTAGAATCAAGAAGCTGACAGACTATCAAAGTGGGAAATTGGTATAATATGGATGGGAAAATATTTTTTGAGGAATATTATGAGGAATGCCTCATTGATTCAGGACCTTACTATGTTTTCTGAAAGTCATTTTTGTGCTCTTAGAATATAGAGTAGTAAGTTATAGTTTTGTTCCTTAGATGGGACTAAGTTTTTGAAAACATTATATGTTATGTTTTGGTGATCTGTGGGAAACTTGAGAGTTGTTGAATTGCATGTAATTGTACGAATGACATCCTCTCTTTTTGATATAAATGGTTGTGTATTTGTAACTTTGATTCAAAGAATAACAAGTTACATTTTTCTCGTTTGAAAAAAAATATTTGCTACTCAATTTTTATTTATTTATATATTGTAATTTAATTTTGTAATATAAAGATACTAATTATTAATAAATGATACTACATTTTTTATTAATATATATTTTTTCATCTTCAAAAAAATACCTAATTATTAATTTTCTTAATATTTCTTTTTTAAACTCCCATACTCTCTTTTTTATATAAATGGTTGTGTACTTGTAACTTTGATTCAAAGAATAACAAGTTAATTTTTTGTAACTTTGATTCAAAGAATAACAAGTTAATTTTTTGTTAATTAGATAACTTTGATTCAAAGAATAATAAGTTAATTTATATATTATAATTTAATTTTATAATACAAAAATACTAATTATTTATAAATAATACTACCTTTTACATTGATATGTATTTTTTCATTTTCAAAATCATACCTAATTATTAATCTTCTCTATATCTTTGTTTTAAACTTCCTAAATGATTTAATGACACTATTACGAACAATTCTTCATGCAATGTTTTGTCATAAAGCTTGAATTAACTAATAATAATGAAAGTGTTAACAATTACCGTTGACCTGCAATTGCATATTTATTGCAAGGTCGTCATGTTTGCAAGCTTGAGGGGTCGCCATGTTTGCAAGCTGATCACCAACTAGTTGTTGTAGGTGTTGGATGTACTGCTCCATCTGCAATTGATCATGGTCTGGAGGTGGTGATAAATCCAATTTTCTAATGCTTCCTCACTAGCATCCGAAGCCACGTTATCTTCTACCTTGGTCTCCCTCAAACTACCTTCACAATCTTTCCCATGGAGGGGTGACTTATTGTTTCCAGTGGTAATTAGTGAGATAATATATTATCTATAGGCCTATGAAGAGGGTCATATAGGAGATGTTGGGTTTGGATCACTTGAGTAACATTTTCCCTAACTTACAATTTAAAAAAATTTCCGCTAGTTGTTTGCTATTACAATATTTAGTTCTAACTTAAGTATCAATTTCATCCTAATTTATTTTCACTACAGTTACAAAATATCTATATAAACCTATCATATAAACCTATCATATTTCATAAGTCAGTTACTTATCACTCTGAGTAACATTTTCCCAACTTGGAATTTTCAAAAATTTACACTAGTTTTCTATTACAATTTTCAAAAATTAACACTAGTTTTCTGGTGGTGTTCTTCAGAAATGTCTCTACAGCCATCTATTGACACATCTAAAAAATTATTACTTCCAATCACCACTTCACTGATTTCACATCCCCTTACATGCACTCTGTATACTCTCTGCACTCTGCTTACTTCCATGCTCGACTCTATTTCCATGCTCATACAACTCATAAAATTCCTCTCCCAAGAATCATTACATTTGACAGAAAATGACTAAATTTTGACCAATTAAAATAGATACTCACATTTGCTACATTTTCAGAAAAAAAAATCCCAATCGGTGATAGCCTTTACCTTTTGCATCCAGACTCTGAGCTGTTACATCAATAATTTTGCGCTTCTCCAGTATATTCATAATTTGATTCGCCATTTTAAAACTACCATTCTCCTCTGTATTTTGTTTGCAATCAACCACATTTAATTCATCAACTTATGATTTATGTGGTTTAATTTGTGTTTATGTAGTCTTTTCTATGGAATCATGGAACATCCATTAGGCTGGTAAAACCTGTTGCAACGTTCTAAAATGTTAACAATGCACAACCCTCAAACTTTCAAGACAATTGGAACCCTTGACTTAAAACGCAATTTATTTTGCAAAAAAATATGTGAGAGAGCTTCTAGAGAATTTCAAATGAGTGTATTTTGTAAGGCTTTCCCAAGCCTCGTGGATTCAACTTGTAAATTGGTAGACAACATTGATTCACAGTATGTGGATGTGCAATCTACAGGAAGTTGGTAGGAAGTTTGATATATCTTACCAACGCAACATTTGGTCTCAGTGATGCAGTTGGTAGAATTGTTTTTTTATCATTATGAATGCAGCAAAGAGAGAGCATTGGGATGTAGTCAAAATAATACTAAATTATGTAGAAGGCGCACTGGATTCGAACTCAAGATTGTGAATTCTTTTGCATATGTGATGGTTTTTTTGTTAATTAAACTTCAAGAATCTAGTTCTTTGTGACAAATGTTTTTTCTTATTTATTATTTCTTTGCTGTGAGCAGTTTCATGTAATGACATTATAAGTGTCATGTTGAAGCAATACATAATTAATTTTAGCTCTTTCTACACACTTTAGAAGTAGGTTATTTGATCCAAAGTTTGCTAAACACTGCTTCAAGTTTTAAGTTTGGTAGTTGCCTTTGCTAGTGGTGGAAATAGTGGCACATTTTGGTATCGATGAGAGTTCTTTTATTGATTCTAATGGTGGAGCTTGTTCTAAATCATTAACTATTTATGATATGTAGTTACAACATGGTCCCATGTAGCTGTTGCATTATTAATGCTCAGAGAGAGAAAGGGATGCTTTGGTCATAAGCGATGTTTATATGCATAACATGGATAGGTTCAAGCTCCTTGAACATGTAGGGTTGGAGATGGATCTTCTTGTCATTAGTAAATTTTCCATGCCAAACATTATCCTTTTATTTCTGAATTTTAAAAACACAAAACAACCTTTAATTCTCATCATGTTTTCAGATATCTAGGTATTGTGGATGTTCACCATCTAACTGGAATATTCTGGTGTGTGAATTGCAGTGATGTTAGCAGATGGAGACACCAGTGTAGTAATGATGTGATTACCTCCTCAATCCTATACGCATTCAAGAGATCAAGAAAATATCGAAACATGTATTCAGAAAAAAAATAGGAATTGGGGAAGAGAATTGGAGCACTCAGGTGGTTCAGGAGATGGTGACAAGAATAAGAAGGGTTCAAAGGATATCTATTATGCTTCCTCAGTCAATGAGGGGACATATTCTAATTCAAAAAAATCAAAAAGAAGGAAGGAAATTGATACAGGAGCATAATCTCAAAGTTCACATCATCATTCTTTTAAGACTTTGTCTTACTTAGTTTAGAAGCTTGAAGTCAGCCAAAGCCCCTCGAATCCTGTTTTGTAGTAGAGATAGCATTTAATTGCATTTTTTAGATTCTTTTGGCAAGTTGATAGGATTGAATTGCATTTTTTAGATAGGATTGAATTTGCCACTGAGGCTTGTATCACATTCTTTCCATTACAAAAAGAAGGAAATAATTTCATGATTTCTTAAAAGGGTTTGATTTTGTGGATATGGTACTCTTTCTACGAGCGACATTCTGTCAAAATATTCGAAACATGTGAAACACACCCTATGCTTCTCATCATAGGACCAAACCCAACCAACTATGGCCACTTTTTAAAGAAATTTGTAACTGTAGAGAATATGTCCTTCATTGGACAAGCATAAAGCCTTATGTAAGTGATGGCATGTGACCACTGGTAGTTAGTATTGATACAAGACATGGAGGATTAATTATTTCATGTAATATATTACTAGGGCACTCAATTCTCATACTTGGAGGAGGCTGTTGAGCGAGCATTAAGTGAGAGTTAACTGGGTGCCGATGGAGGGTTCGTTGGAATCAAATCAGTGCAGGGGTCGATTGTGAGCTTGAAGCAGGGGGGTGAGGGAGTGGATCGCGCGGTTCTTCGAGGGTCTGACCAAACTCCTCCCAGTGGTTGTTCGACGTAGTTAATGCCATGCGTTAACTATGGGATGGGCATTGTCATCCCAAGAAAGTTGAACATAGGTCGTCCAAGGATCTTCCAATCTTCCTTACATGATTGAGGAGGGGTGTTAGGGGACAAGTTTTGCGGGAGCTGAAGACCATGGCGGAGACGAAGAGAGGGGTCTCGACGGAGAAGTTGGAATATGGAAACTTCATGAGGAGGGGCTTACATATCGATGGTGCAAATCATCGAGAGATTATATTTTGGTCACTATAAGATCAAATCATCGAGAGATTAGCTTTGGGTTACTATAAGATCTTATAATAAATATCAACTACCTTTTTTATGTTGACATTAAGCAACTTGAAAAACAAGATTCAAACCATAAAATATAGACAAATGTAACTCCAAATTTGATTTCCATGATCGATAGAAGGTGAAACAACTCCTAACAACTACATTTCTAGAAATTAAGGGCGAATGAGAGTTTCCTAACAATTTTCATTGGCGAACAAAGGTTTAAATCAATTTTTAGAGGGGAGAAATTGTTTTATCTTACCTCCCCTTTTTAAATTCAATGGAACTAACATTCTATTCATTAAAAATAAGCAAAATGTGGGCTAATCATACCTAATTGGCGTTTAATAAAAAAATAACCCTTCAAAAATTTAAAACACCCAAATTTATCCCATGGGCTAAGATTACCCCCTAAAATTTTATGTTGTGCACCCCATTTCCAATTTTTCATCCATCATATTCTTGTGAACACCCTTATGGAAGGACATCCATGGTGAAGGAAATGACTTCTCCCTTCCCTTATCCCAGTCTTCCTTCCTTCCTCTTTTACTTTTATTTTACTTAAATATTGATTTGTTAATGTTAATTGTTCTTTTATTGTTGCAAGTTTCTAGTTGCATGTAATGAAGCGAGGATTTCATGGAGAAACTTCCATGAAGAAGGTAATGAATTCTCCCTCCCATTATCCTCCTTCACTCCTCATTTACTTTCATTTCCTTTATTGAATGACTAATATTTATTGTTGCTTTTTGTTGTAGGTTTAATGAAGAAAGAATAAAAAAATGATATTTTATAGGATTTACTTAATGTGCAGATCTAGTTCAGGGGCATGTACTAAGAAAGACCCTTCAATTCCTGTAAGGATATCTAGGTTCAAATCTTAGCACCCACATATCTCTCATTACTTGCATTTTCCTCTATATTAAAAATAGTTATATTTATCTAAGATCCACATTTTCCTTTGTATTAAAAATAGTAATATTTATTTAAGATCTATCCGAGGACTATGCTAAAAAATGCGAATGAGTACATTCGCTGAGAAAGATTCCCCCAAAAATGTCATTTAGGGCCTCAAAACGGCTCCAAAAGTTTAGGACGCGAAAAAATGCTAAAAATAGTAACCTGTGCTATAATTAAGGAAACTGAAAGAATGGAAAAAACAATGTTGGGGCCCAATTGGAATAGGCGGGTCGCCACCAATATCCACCTGGATCAACAGTCTCTAGGGGCAAATTGGTAGTCACTGTGTTGTCTCTACCGCTTAATTTTGTGAGGCATTGGTCACTTCTAAACCATCACGGAAAAATAAGCTAATAGGAAAGGATGCCTTAAATTTCAATCTTTTTGATGACCAACTGTGAAGATAACCTACCTAACTTCCAATTAAGAAATGATGACATTATTTGTAGAAGGAACCAATGGGGTGTGTGTAGAGACATGCAACATAGAGGACGTTTGTGTCTCTATGAATAACAATACTACGGTGCAATATTGAAGGAGCTCGTGATCGGGATCCATATTTGGTCTATCAACTAAGCCCTAGTAGCGATCGAGATCGAAATTGTACTAGTTGAACTCGAAACGTAGGAGTAGGGGAGCAATGTTTGGGAAGAGTCAGGGAAGGATCGTGTCTTCATAGTAAATTTCAAACAGCTCATGCATTAACTACATGATATTGTGCAAAGAAATCACTGGAAATCCTGTCAGTCGAAAGACGACTAGGGTCTCGCGTTCGCCTCACTGGGTTTTGGGTTCGAAGCAGGCTATTTTCTCCACGGCCTAAGAAAATGACCTGAAGGGTCCATCAACATCCCGAATGGATCCCCAAATCATAGAGATAATAACCTACTACTTTCACATTTTATGCAAATTACATACCTTCTAGAATAAGCTTTGTCTAATCATTTTTGTAATTTAATTATTTATTCAAATAATAAAAGACAGACGGAAGGAGTGATGTATAGTTTTTTTCACCACTCTACCATGTTCTCAAATTTTCACCGCCAGTCTCCAAGTAAGTAAATCACTTGCAATGAAATGCAATTTTATGTGCAATTTTTCCTATCTGATTTTAAACTAATATTATTTCTTATACGATTTTAAATTAATAATAAATTTTATCTAGTTTATTAATCACCTTATATTCAAAAAATTTGATTATCTTAAAAAAAGGTCTTTTCAAGAATATTTATAGCATAGATGAGTCTACTCAACTCGAGGAACAACTGAAGGTTTTGAGTAAATATCCAAGATTCTTTAATGAGGATAACAGTAAATAGACTGGTGTAGAAGTAACAACTGATGGAGTTAAAGGGATTTTGTTTCAGTTTGCAAAGGCTAAAAGCCCGGTTCTCGACAGCTGGCCTGTTGATTTTTTCATTCATTTCCTTAATCTGTTCGGTAAATATCTCATTGATATGATAAATAAATCTAGAAGGAAAAGTCATGTTACAAGATGCTTGAATTCGACTTACATTGCGCTTATTCCTAACCGCGGTAAGCCTAATTCTTTTAATGATTACCGGACGATCTCATTATGTAATTTTATTTACAAAATTATCACCAAAATTATTGCAAACAGATTGTGCATGGAATTCTTGGTAAGTGCATTTCGGAGGAACAATTTGGTTTTCTACCAAATAGGTCGATTCTGGATGCTGCCAGTATTGCGCAAGGTCTTCATTCAATCAAAATGAAGAAGATACAAGATTTCATTTTGAATATGGATTTGGTTAAAGCTTATGATTGAGTAGACTGGACTTTCCTTCATTTTATACATATCCAAATTGGGTTGTCTATAGAGGTTTCTAGTTGGATAATGGCATGCATTTCATCTACAAATTTTACTATTTTGGTGAATGGATCTCCAACAACCTGTTTTAGTAGCAGTCGAGGACTCATGCAAGGATGATCATTGTCTCCTTATTTATTTTTTCTCTTGATCGAAGCATTGAGTCGGCCTATAGATGATGCTAAAAAGGAAAATAAAATTAAAGATATCTTAATCTTTGCCTCTCTATGCATTTCTCACTTGTTGTTTGTGGAAAACATCCTCATATTTGCGTAGGCTTCGTTAATTGAATGACATCATTATCAGTCCCTCTTTTTGTTAAGAACCCATGTCATCCCTTCTATTTACTTTGTTAGTATATTGTTTTTGGATGCATATGCTTTGTAAGTTGTCCCGTAGTATTTGTTGATCCATAGTTTGTCTTATTGTTGTTGGATGCATATGCTTTGTAAGTCGTCTCGTAGTAATTGTTGATCCATAGTTTGTATTGGCCCATGGTTTGTATTGACACATGGTATTGGCGCCTAGACTTAGTATATAAGTTTGTTTTGAGACCAATGAAGGTACCGTGAAGTTATTTGTATTGAGCTTGCTCCTTGAAGTGGCCTGTGATCAATATAAAAGTGATTCTGAGTTCTGTTATTTATGTTATATTGTGTGTTTTCATTAATTAAATATTGCAGGTTCTTCTCATCTGGTATCAGAGCACTTTCTTGGGCTCGCTGGGTGAAATTTCTGCGAAATTTTTTTTCGCATCTGTTGCAGCTTCAGATCTGGGAATAACCCCTATCCGCTTAACTGTGGGAAGTACTTGGGCATAAGCCCTAAAACTCATTGTGAGGAGTACCATAGGAACCCTAAAGTAGCAGGCCTATTGAGAGGATTTGCCAGTGAAAAGGGCAACGACCCCTACCTGATTGACTAGTTTCCACCTGTGAGGTAAACCAAGAGCTGTTGTTTGTGGCAAAGTGGTTATCAGTTTTACCTGAGCCATGGAGTGAGGGGTACTTCCCCAATATGCAAGCCGTCAGATAGCATTGGTGGCTGAGTGAATCCCATGAATCGATAGGAAGCTGAACATACCTGGGGTCCATACCTATTTCAGCTGAACTGATGCCGATCACTTCCGTGCCATTTCAGATCCATTCCAAGCCGTTCCAGATCCAACCGTTTCAGATCTATTTTGCAAGTCATTTTAGATCCATCGGTTTTCAATCCATTTGGGCGTTGTTCCAGGTCTATCTGTTCTGATCCCTTCCGCACTGTTGCAGATCCATTTCTTAAAAAAAAATCATTTTTTTCGCCATATATCCCTTGTTTTAACTCCGTTTCCCTTGAAACTTTATGGACACTCTTGCCATCCCATTCTGCATATTTCATTCCCAAGGACCCTATCCAAAATTCTACTTCCCAAAGCCAGAAATCTCACATTTGTCTATTTTTAGGGTTTTCCATAACTTCTTCAATTTTCACCCACTCGCCTCCAAATTTTGCCACCGTGTTCATTCCCTATTTTTGCTTTTTTGTCCCTCTTTGACAAATTTTCTCATTCTTTCACCTTGCTTCTGAAATCCCCATTTTTTGCTTCCTTGTTCATCAGCAAGTGTCCAAAACCTAGTCAAACCCCAATTACCCATCCGAGTTTTTCCCAAATCCAAATTTCCCTTTACTAAATAAGCTTTTGTTGGTGTTTTTCTATCCATTCCCCAAAACAAAAACAAAAACAAAAACAAAAAAACTATTGGTTATGGTTGTCACCCGCGCAGGAGCAAAAACCATGGAGGAAGCACTTGCAGCCATCCAAATCAAACTCCAAGATCTGGATGAAAAATTTCTCAGCCTCCATCTTCAGAATTCAGCCATGAACACTAACAGATAGAAAGAATCTTCTGCAACCAATGGGTTCTCTTCTTCCAACAATTTCCGTTGTCCAAAGCTTGAATTTCCTCGCTTCAATGGTATTGATCCGACTAGATGGATATATCGTGTCAAACAGTATTTCAGTCTGCATTATACTTTTGATGTCCAAAAAGTTCCACTTGCATCCTTTCATTTGGAACAGGAAGCCCTTCAATGGTACCGTTGGTACATCAAGGCTCATGAAAAGCCAAAATGGACAGATTTTTGCCAACTCCTTTTGCAACGATTTGGTCCTAGTGCTTTTGACGACTTCACTGGAGCACTCACTAAACTTCGTCAAAGTGGCACTGTGAGAGAGTATCAGATAGAATTTGAGAAATTAGCTAATCACACAGAAGGATTGTTTGATGAATTCTACATGAGTTGTTTTATCAGTGGTCTTAAAGGATAAAATCCGGTTATAGGTTAAAATGTTCTGTCCCAACACCATGATGGAAGTCCTAGGGTTGGCTAAGTTGGTGGAAGACAAGATTGCATCCCAACAACGCTCCAAACCCACTTTTGTTCCCTTCCAAAATATGGGTTCTCAACAACCTCCCATCCCGCCAGCTCCTCGACCACCTCCTATCAAGCATTTGTCTGAAACAGAGATGCAGGCATGTAGAGAAAAATGGCTTTGTTATAATTGTGATGAGAAATTCACTCGGGGACATAGATGTGTTCAACAAAACCTCTATCTTTTGGATATGGCTTCTCCGCTTGCCTCTAAAATTGGTCAAGAAGCTCTGAATACAATGGATGATCAGGTTGACATTCAGGAGCCACCTATTGACCCCCCATCTCAGGCTGAACAACCAGATATATCTCTCCATGCTTTATCTGACATCACCACCCCCCAAACCATGCGGGTCAGGGGTTACTTCAAGAAGCTCCCTCTTACAATACTCATTGATTCTGGTAGCACTCATAACTTTATCACTAGTAGATTTGAACCCAAAATCCGATGAGCAAATCCGACAACATCCGACGAAATGGACTGTGTCGTCGGATTTTTATTTCAAAATTACTTTTTTTGTTTTTTGTTTTTATAAATTTTCAAAGGCATCCGTCAGATATCCGACGTAATTTTGAATATCCAACGAAGCTAATAGGATATCCTACGGCTCTACGAATATCCGACGCCTGTTCAGGTATCCAACGCTTTGGATGTCGGATAACCGACATCATTTCGAACTCGAGGAAGTCGGATATACTATGGATTTTTCCCAGCGGTAACTAGATTATTGTCGTCGGATATCCCACGTAGGTTGAATTTTTGAATTTTAAAATTTATAAATATCTAACCATTCCGACATGTTTGCTATACTAGCGACGGTTTGCGGATGTGTTTTTTTGTTCGGCGGACTGTTTTTCGTTGTTTTTGTTATTCAAGTGAGCAAAGTACTATGGAGCTTCATTTTCTAAGATCGATAATCTTCATTTAATCTCTTTACGAGAAAATGTCAACTACAAATATTCCTGATCCAGACGAACAAAATCGACAATTGCTTGCTAGATTGTGGGAAGGAGTTGAAAGAAGGGGTGATGGTAAATGCTATTGTCCATGTAATCAATGCAGGGGCTTTAAGAGGAGAAGAATTTTGATCACAACAGACACAAAACATTGTAGGGAGCATGGGCATGCCGAGGGGGGACATGAATACCATCCATTTGTAAGTTTTGCATTATATATATTTTTTATTTTGATTGCTTTTGTAAATTTATGTGTTATTATAATATTTCTTATTTTTGACAAACAATACAATTGGTCGTTGTTCTTTTCATCCCAACAGTACAAAATTTGTTAAATTTTTAAATTTTGCGTTTGAAATGTTTACATTTTGCATTTGAAATGTTTACATTTTGCATTTGAATTTATTATATTAACTTTTATCTATTGATTGTTTCATGTATTTATAAAGGAAAGACATCCTACGGCATATCATTTGGATCAGCAAGTGCTTCCAGAACAAGTACCGGAGGAACATGGAGCTATGAATATTAATGGAGAACAAGTTAATGATCACATTGAAGAAGATGATGATACTGATAACATACTTGAAGATGATGTTACAAATACTTTGATCCATGATTCATTTAATGTTGGAATGGATGATGATGATGAACATTTTGATGATATTCATGATACACCTCTTCTTGACAAGGCATACGAACCCCTTTATGATGGCTCCAAGACAAATCTTCTCTCTGCTATATTGTTGGTAATGAACTTGAAGGTTATGAATGGTCTTTCAAACATATCAGTCACATGGATGTTAAGGTATGTAATATATTCCATCACAAAATATATATGCTTGTCATGCATTTTATTGTTAATTCATATATAAGTCAAATTACTACGGATGAAATTTGTTTCATTAATATTATTTCTATATTATATTAACTAGATTTTTATTTTAATTTGTTGTAGCATGATAGTGAATATTTGTTACCACCGTCAAATATTTTACCTCGCACATATCGAGATTTATCTTCCATCATGAAAGAAATTGGAATGCAATATGAAGCAATTCATGCATGCCAGGATGATCATGTTCTTTATTACAACCAGCATGAATTTGCAATAGAATGTCTTGAATGTCATATCAGTAGATATCGCACAGATCAAGTAACTAAAAAGGTGCCTCGCAAGGTTCTACGTTATATTCCCATTATTCCCCGTTTGCAACGACTGTTTAGGTGCAAAAACATAGCGCAGTTTATGGATTACCATGCATGGGACAGAAGTCAAGACGACATTATTCGGATGCCTGTAGATGGGTCTGCATTTAGAGATATGGAGGAAAAATGGCCTCACTTTAAAGACGAACCTCGTAATCTTAGGATATCTTTGGAAGCAGATGGTGTCAATCCTTTTGCAGAGATGAGATCTGTTTACTCGGTGTGGCCTATTTTTGTTATCAACAACAACATTCCTCCATGGTTGACAATAAAGAGGGAGCACTTAATGTTTTCGATGATTATTCCAGGTACGAACACTGCAGTTTTTTTTTATTGCAGTGGTATATTCGCATTTGTCGTTTTTTGTCTCATAATGTTCTATACATATTTAAAGTTTTTCTGTAATGTCCCCTCCTATCGTACCAGCATGATAGAGAGGATCATTGCGGTTTAACCGGGCATCTAGCCCCATGTACTTTAAGAAGTAAGCATGCAAGACTTATGAGGATGCATAAGTATTTGTTTATACACAGCAGAAGTAATTTCAATTACTCATTCATTTTACATTCAAGATATTCATCAATTAAACAATTGAAAGATAGCACAAGAGGATACTTATCTTAATGAAGAAGTCCCAAGCAACCAGCTACGTTTCTACAACGTTCCACCCGACCGTAGGCCAGTGTGCCCCTTAGTCTCTCAGCACCACTGCCACCCCCCGAGCTGAGCATGATCTCCACAAGGAACTAGGGAACAACAGGGTCTCACATAACCATAGATACACCCGAATCAGCCATACCAACCAACAGTTGGGTTTCTGAGGCTGCTAGGAGAGGGATGCATATAATAGCAAAAGTGTAAGTGCTGGGCATGAGAAAAAACGTTTCAACAGTGGAATGCACGGGATGGGGTTTCCTGAGCTTCAGAAAAACGTGGGTAGACTCAAAATGAATTGGCAAACTGGGAAAATTCGACTGGGAGAGCAACCCATTCCAGAAAAACACCCCAAGGGAAAAAACGACCTCTCCCTCAGCCCAAAATCGCGTCCCTCCTTTCCCAGCTACTGCACAATACCAAAAACGAGTTCCTGGACATGGAAAAACGCAGGTTTGTGGTGAAAAACGTGAGGATCAACTTCAGTAAGCTCAGTCTGCGTGAGAGGAAGAATGCCATGGGTGAAGAATGGCTTTGGGCCAATTTCGTGGGGGTTTTCTTGCCCAACCAACCCAAAACTTTATTTCCTAGGTTGCTGTCTTTCCCATACATGAAAATTGACAGCCATACCTCTCCCATCCCAAGGCATTAATTGTCTCAACCAATTATTGGAAGAATTAAATGATTGGGTGCATGAGGCCAAATGGGTAGTTGAGAGTTCATGGGTTTCCTCAATGAAATGGCTTAACACCATGGCTCAAGGGTTTGGTTATTTTCCCTCCCTATTCCTTGTAAAGATCATGCCCCCATCTCTTTGTTGCATTGTGTAGTTGGTTGTGGGTTTTTCATTACAATTGCATATTTACATGATGTTCGATTTTACATTGTGCACCTCTAGCACAAGAACTCTATGCATCTATTCTAATTGCCGATACATAGAATTATAAATCAATGGCGGGACCTTGGCCTTGAGCTCCTCACCATGACTAAATAACAATATTTACATCATTTACAATATTAATGCAATAGGGTCAAGCTGGGGACATTACATTCCCCTCCCCTTGGAATAACACCGTCCTCGGTGTTCCAACACTTCGGAAATAAAATACCCACTTTACATATGTCCAAAATTCACAAAATGTGGTAGGTTTGTCCTGCAATTCACCCTTTACTTGGGTCTTTCAGGACTGAGTCCCTTGGTCATTACAAACTGCTCTTGCTGGCTAGGACCTTCTAGCTTCTCATGAGGACATCGTTCCAAAACAATTCCTTCTTTTTCTTTTCCTTCCAACTGGTCCACGAACTTGGATAATTTACGGTTGCTGCCCTCTTGATATTATTTTGTTGGGCAGTCACGGAGGCAATGATTTCCTCCACATCCCCAACATTTCATTGGTGGCTTTACCTTTTCCCGATCCATTTCCTTTGAGTCTTCCCACCTGGAACGTTTCTTACTCGGACAGTTGGATGAATGCTTCTTCATTGATCTACTTTCCTTTCCCTTGCTGATTGCCCCCAGAATGCTTTTTACCTCTTTTTGCAGACGAATAGAGTCCCGCAAAGCCTCATGGTTTATCTCATTCTGTTGCCTCTGTAGCTTGAGCATCTCCCCAAGATTTTCTTGGGTCCTGGCAATTGTTTGAAGAAGACTTTCATCCAACTCTAGTAGCCCTCGGTTTGCTGCCATGGTCAATGGGCACAACTGAGCACACTTTGCTTACTAGCAACACTTTCCTGTGCCGACTGCAACCAATTGTTTCACTCTCCTACCTGTGAAATTCATCATGGGAATTCTTTGTTAGTACAAGCATATCATAAACATTAAGATTAGTCAATTATTTTCTCTATTGACATGGAATGTCCATGCTTTATTCATGGGACTTCCATACTTTTCATGCTTTCCCAACATACACATGAACTCATTCATGTTCATCCTTTCACAGGAAATTTACTATTTCAGCATTCACAATTCATCTCAAGCAATTAAATACAATCTATTTTCAGCCATGATATGCACTCAATAATCTTTTGTTTTATAAATGCATCAATCAAAAGGAAAGAGAAGAGTAGGGGGTTTCTCCCTCTTAGTCTTGTTCTATTATGGAGTTACACCATCGCTGTGGTTTCATGCTCCTTAGTCTCTTTCACTTCAATGTGAATGCTTTAAATTTCCTTTCTTGGCTATGGCACTTAGTGTCTAAGGTCTGCGTATGGATTTTAAGCTAGGGCACCCTTCCCATTATTTCCTACAGAACCTTGGGTTGCTAGGATCCACTTGTATCCACTAGCACCATCTTTCATTACTGCTCATACTGAGCTCTTTAGGACGGTCACATGTCCACATGCATCTTTAGGATGCCTTCATAGTCCTTGCTTCCAACAATACCTACACTCAAACATTGAATTAATTCACATGTTTAGTCCATTTTCATAGGGTTTTTCTCTAAACAAGAGTTTAGGAATTCATAACCAAATCATATACACACGTATATAAGCAAGAAGCTGCAAGGTAACGAAATACTTATCTGTATTGGATGTCTTCACTTTATTCCACGGGATCCTTCTTTGCTTTACGAGCCTTGGATTTCCCGTGAACACAATAACGAATGTTGGGCCAGCCCGTCGGCTACTCCACAATCATTCGAATAGGCACTTCTAGGCCAGTACACCAACTGGGTTTATCAATCATTTCCTTTAGCAATATGCTAGGCCAATGCTCCGACTGGTTTTATCAATTGTTTAAGGGGTGTTGGGCCAGTGTACACTCTGCTTTACCCTATCAGGGTTAATGCCCAACTAGTCACTCTCTGGACTTATCAAGAACTTTATAGCATTCAACCAGCTACTCCCTGGATTTCTTAATAATTTATATCGCCCACTCATTTACTCTCTGGATTTACCAGCAATTTATAGTCTTTCAGGGTCTTGCCTTCCTGCAATGACCAAGGTTTCCAACAAAGAAACAATAGTGTATCAGCTTAGCTGTTAGAAGACTTATACCTGTAATCTTCATTATTCCAAACAAGACATAAATGAAAACGAATACTTATCTGTATTGTGCGCTTCCCCTCTGGTCCACAGGATCCTGCTTCGCTTTGCAAGCCTTGGGATCGCCTATGGACTTGGATATAGTTAATGCTTAACCAGTACGCCTCCCCATCGGCTGGATTTACCAAGCATTTGGTGGTGCCCAACCAGTCCCATACCTGGTTGGCCCTCTCCAGTGTCGAGCCAGCACATTCGTCTCGGTCATCGACCAATGGAAGGATACTGCACCACCTGACCAGTATAGGTCAAGGCTCTACTATGGAGCCATAGGTATCTCAGGGTTTTCAGTCAGTCATCGGCGCCCTCCCTCCCACTGCTGACCCAATAGGCATCTCAGGATTTTCAGTCAGTCATCGGCGCCCGCCCTCCCACTGCTGACCCAATAGAGATTTTTATGCCTTTACCAATGCCACCACACCTTCTTGCACCGTAACCCTTCACACACATCGGCTCTTCATTTATACAAGGACGCCACTCCTTATTTTGTGCAATTCGGTGGTTCCTTTTAGGAACTTTATAGGTGACTTTCTTGACTGCAGGTTAACATGACCCCTACTCACACAAGGATGATACCTTCTCTTATTACACAGCTCTTCGGGCCTGTCCATCCCTTCTGGTAATATTTCACGTGAGCATAGATAGGTTGCTAATTCCCATACAGTCTCTTTGCGTACCCTTCTTCACTCTACCCATTAATGTGCAGTATCAATCTGCATCTGTGTAGGCTGACAACACAAGAAGGATAAGCAAGCTCATCAGTATTGCTGTTCAATTCTTAACCACATTCCATATCATTCACTACCAAGTATTGAAACACCAGGAATGCATCCATTCCCTTAGGGTGTAGTCAATATTGAAAACCCTATCATGACCCAGCACCAGAAACGGTGTGCACCCCCTCTTCGATGTGCGCCATGTAGGCCCTAATCATACTCAAGCAGTATGTAATGATATAAATAAGATAGAGCATACTCTGCATATTAACCCTAATAATTTAGACATGAATGTTCTTGTCTAGGGTCACAGAATACTCATTCATTTTGCAGATGTGCCTCACATGCCTTCTGGGCATAGCTTTACCATTTCACCTTCATGGTTTACCGACATGCAGTTTGGCTGAGACATTATCAATGGCGTTTCACCCGTAACCCATTTTCAATGCATGGGATCCTTCCCATCTAGTTTGGCTTCTGCAGGCCATCACGCATGGTCTTCCTGCAACGTGTCATCCTGGAACACTTCATCAAATAGCCAAACAGTCAGCAACATTTAGCAATAAGCTTCAAATATGATTGTTTCATAACCAATCGATAACATTAATAATTAAATTCAACATGAATTTTACAATTCTGTCTCCTACAGAAATTGATTTGCTTAGCATTGAGGCTATCCTCATATTGTTTGGCTCTTGTTCACGGTAGATTCCCATCTTCATCATAGACTTACCCATTTTTGCCATGCCCAAAGCAATCTACCTGAAATATGAAACTTCAATCAGCCGAATGCTTTGTAAGTTTCTATGCATATAATAATTTCATTGCTGCCACAGTCACGGAAGCATTTTATTATCACCAAAACCATCTACTTCCTGTGAATTATTACCATACTAGAGTTGCATGGTTCGATTTCATCATTTTATGCAATTATTCTCTTGATCTTAAGATTGATAATAGTTCACCATTCCCTCTATTATCTAGTTGCAATGAAACATACATCACACTCATGCATTCTCACAATGCATCTCATCATGTGCACCTATATCTATGCATGCATATTTACATCACTCATAATCTTTTAATGTGTATCCCCTCAATGCACAACCACAAGATTGTGCATAATATCTTAATGCACATTTCCTCAATGCTACCTTGCATTAAGTTATGAGTACTATGCTTTCAACATAATTCACACATAGTTGAAGGAATCTTACAAAATCCTCTTTCCTCATTAATGCAATTTGGCACTAATAACCAATACCTGCATGGTTACCATTAACATCGTCTGATGTTACCTGATCAATTGGCCTCTTACCAAGGCTGCTCAGTCTTTCTGCCAACTTTATGATCATAGATTTGTTGCGCCATCCTTTCTGCATAGGGTTGTTGGCTTCATGCAACAACATCCTCAACACGTTTAGCCATGCTCTTTGTTATCTTTGGTCCTACAACCAATACCAACATCAATAGTGATTATCAACCACCATATTCTCCATTAGTGGTTCATTGCATATGTAGACTTCATTATTTTACCAATATGCAATATCCCATTTATGCACAATCATTTCCATATGCACTATGCAATGTTTGTTAAGATGCCATCTAGTGCATATACATCTATGTAATCCCTATTTTTAACATTTTTATGCCATATGACAATTTCATGATTATAAGTATGATAACAAGTAGGGGTTTAAAGAATTCTTCCCTTTTCGATCCCTCATTGTAACATGGAATTCCTCTTCCATATCATGCAATTGTAAAAATTGTCCATATTGACAACAAAATTTGTTGGTCAAAACAGCCGCTGGCACTCTTATGCACTAAATATCTATGATATATGTAGACCCCATTCAAACTCTGGTCATGCATCATTGTTCCCTGCTGGACAAGCTTTCCAATGCTTGTCTTCATGCTCCATTCCAACATCGGGTGCGGAAACTGCACCTCTTCAAAAATTAATCAACGACACTATTTTTATTTATTTATAAATATTGTCGTTGTACGTCATGCTTGTTATTTTCCTTTTATGGCATTATAATAAACATGCACTACTTTATCATAAATATGGTGTCATTATGTAGTCTTTTCCTGTATGGCTTGTTGTACTAGGTAAAACACCATAAGGCTATGTGGTGCAATGGATGTAGATATCACATCAAAAAGTTGGATGAAACAAAGAAAACATCTGATTGTGGGATATTTGTAGTCTTTGAGGTGACCAATGTTTCTTCTATAAGTGATAGACATACAGAACTATCTGAAAATTGATACTATGGGTATCTGGAAGACATTCTTTAGTGTGACTTTAACTCCTTCAAGGTATTTCTGTTCGTTGTCAAATGGTACAGGTGTCGATTGAATCAACGTGATCCTGATAGAACAATTATTGAACATGATAATGGTTTTACCATGGTAAATACAAGGTTGTTTGAGCCAGGAACGGAGCCCTATGTTCTTCCAACCCAATGTGAACAAGTATTTTACTCTGAGGTTCCAGGTAGAGTGGGTTGGTCATTTGCTATGAGACACGATCCAAGGGGAAGGCCGGTAAAGTATAACATAGAAGAAGGCCGTAATGAAGATGTTCTCGAAGAAGAAGATGCTGTTGAAGATGATCATGATCAACATGAGTACTTAGATGTTATTCCTGTTCCAGAAGAAGATGTCAAAGAAGATGATATCGGATCATGACGTATATTTAGACAATGTCCATGAAGATGATATCGACGATGACATGATGATCGACATAACTGACATCGACGACGATGATGATATGGCCAATCCTTACAATGTTGAATCTGGATCATCGGATGATAGTACAGATGATCAATACTTAGATGAAGAAGATGACGAAGACCATTGAAGTCTATGATCAGGTATGCATTACTAATAATAAATTGATTAACTGTTTCTTAGACAGTGATCCCGTAATTCTGAAAGGAAGGATAGTCTTAAAAGTTGATCCCTGATTTGTGGTAGGATTGATCATCCTTAGACAGTGATCCCGTAATTCCGAAAGGAAGGATAGTCTTAAATATTGATCCTTAGACTAGAATCCCATAATTCCGAAAGGAAGGATTGTCTAAGATATGTGTGAAGGACTGGAATCCCGTAATTCTGAAAGGAAGGATTGTCCATGATCCCGTAATTTCGAAAGGAAGGATCACCAGAGTTGATGGACTTGAATCCCGTAATTCCGAAAGGAAGGATTGCCCATGATCCTTTAATTTTGAAAGGAAGGATCACCAAAGTTGATGGATTGGAATCCCATAATTCTGAAAGGAAGGATTGTCCAAGATCCCGTAATTCTGAAAGGAAGGATCACCAGAGTTGATGGACTAGAGTCCCGTAATTCCGAAAGGAAGGACTGTCCAGGATCCCGTAATCCCGAAGGAAGGATCATGTCTATTGCAGAGTATGCTGATGATCAAGATGATCCAGATGATGATGATCGAGATGATCAAGATGATGATACTGTTGATCGAGATGATCGAGATGATCTGGATGATGATGATCGAGATGATCCCGATGATGATACTGTTGATCAAGATGATCCAGATGATGATGATCGAGATGATGATATTGTTGATCGAGATGATAGAGATGATGATGATCGATATGTTGTTGTCGATTGAGATGATCCAGATGTTGTCGATCGAGATGATCCAGAAGAGCTAGATGTTGATGTTGTTGCTGTAGCTGTTTGAGTGCCGCAGAAGATGAAGACTCAGTATTGAAGATGTTGATGTTCCAGTATTGATTATGTTCCAGTAACTGTATGAGTTACTGATGATGATGTATAAAGAAAGATTCCAATGATTTATAGATGTATCATGTACCATGTAGTTGATGACTCCTTGCTCCTGCAGATGTTGTTATAATATCTTTCTCGTTAAGGGGGAGTGTCGAAATATTGTAACTTTAAAGAATATTCTATTTGTATTTTATTATTCTAGAGATGTTCCATTCCTCTAAGGAGACCCTATTGTATATTCGGAGATGTTTATTCCTCCGAGGAAATGTGGTAACTAGGGTTATTAGATCTCCCATGTGAGGTCGGCCTTGAGTTAGCTGTTTAGGGGTTATTAGACTCTCTTAAGAGAGGTCGGCCCCATTAGGGTGAAAATTCAGTTAGAACATGAGTATAAATAGAGGAGGTGTGTTGCTCATTTATCTCATTCATTCACCCACTTGTGATTGGAGCATATGAGAGAGAGAGGTCTGCATAGAAGGAGAAGGAGCTCTTGTTGAGGACTACATCTTGTATTGGGTTGATTATCTATATTGAGGAAATCTTTGTTGGGTTTTCTACCCCATGAGGGTTTCCCAGGGTAAATCTTTGTCTATCTTGTGATTGTGTTTCTTTCAGTGATCTTGCTTGTTAATTTAGGCTAAACTTAACAAGCATGACATTATTTAGAGATCATTGTTCTTCCCCATAAAGAATTAGGATATTCTTCCAATCTCCAGAGAGTTTTTGCTGCTAAAGATTTACAAAAAAGGTCTGGATTTTTTATCCCCCAACCTCCCAATGCTTTTGACATAGAGAGGGTCATCCATTTGACCAGTGGAATTCCTTCTCTTTGCTTGCTTTATGTTCAGAGAAAGGAGAAACATTTATTCCTTATTTTAACTAGGATTCCTTTTGGAATGTAGGCAATTGATGTCCAGTAAACTGGGATGCTTTGGAGAACTGCTTTCAACAAGATTAATCTGCCTCCCCTGGAAAGGAAATGGTTGGCCCATTGTGAGATTCGTCCTTCAATTTTCTTGTATAATCAAAGCCAATCCTGAAAGGCATAAGCATTGGGTTTCAATGAGAAACCAAGATACTTAAGACCATTTGCGATAGGGGAAATAGGGAAAGAGGAAGATATTTCTAGAGCTAAGAATGTTCCTTTAGAGAGATTGTTGTAAGCTAATCTGGACTTTTCTGTGTTGATTATAGGTTTTGGATATATATATATATATATATATACCTTCATTTCATCTTTGGTATTCAAACACTTCAAACAAATGAAGTCCAAAAGAAGATGGAGCATGGAAGCTTGGCTGTTAGATTTCTATCCAGCGTAGGCATGTTGCAGAAGAAATGAAGTTAGTCAATGTGTTGTATTAATATGTAACTTAAAAATGTTTTATATATTGTTTTTCAATTATTTTATATTAATATTTATTATAAAATTACATCATAAAATTAATTTAATGTACATGCGTAATATTGAATCTGTAATTTGCTTTTTTTTCCATTGAACATTGAAAAAATAAAGTTATTTTTAATATGTAATTTGAGAAATGAAGTTCATCAAACATTTAATTAAATTGGTAATTAAGTAATTAGTTAATGAAAATAAATGTAAAATTTATAGATTACTATAATAAAAATGTTTTTGTCATGTGGTAATTTCATTGTCATTATTCATTCATATTGTCATTTTTATATATCTAATTAGCAATTGTACTCAACACTTCAAAAAGTATCATGTAATAAGGGTTCTAGTGGAAGTGATGTAGTTATGAGACAACTTGAGAAGTAGAATATATGGAGTTAATAAGGTGTCTAGTGGGAGTGATGTAGTTATGAGACAATTTGAGAAGTAAAATATATGAAGTTATTGGAAGTGAAAAAAAAGGAAAATGAGGGAAAAATACTAAGTATGGAAGGAAGTAGTATGGAAGTGATGACATCAAGTGTATGCATGGATTATTTGGTGGAGGGGATTATCTAGTGGAGGGTTCTTTTTTCTTATCGATGCTATACCATTTACAATGCAACATCTTGCGTGATTGAGGTAGAGATAGGTGGGCATCCCCCAATTTTTTTTTGATAGGTCGACAAGTTACCTCAATCGGTATTGGACATGTCTAGGTAAAATGAAAATGCTCAATGATGAGTATGTGCATGATTGTGCAGGTAAAATGAAAATGTAGAGTGCAAGGAATAGTGCTAGTAAGAGGTGCGTTCAACCTATGTGTGGAGCCTATCTTTATAGGAGGATGGCACTAGAGGAAAAAACATCATTTCAATTTCCATCCTAGGCCAATAACCTTGATTTCCCTAATCTTTGAAACCAATCGGTTGACATGGAGGATACCTCTCCTTACTATTGGTTGAGTGCCTTCTATAACAGAAGATAAATTCCCATTACTGACTGCTCACAACAACTGCTTATTGCTCAGGGTGATACATTTATCCCTCCTTGGGAAAGGGGAAGAATTGGGAAGAACATTGCCCTCCCTTTATCAAACCCAAAAATGAATTGTCGTGCACCTTTCACCATCGACTAGAACTTTATATTTATTTAAGTTGAGCCTCCCCCCTACTATTATGAAAGGGGATTGGAAGGGAGAGCACGGACATGTAACAAGCAAGGCCGATTGGCTGGTCTGGAGCCATGGGGACCTATAGTCTCTACCATGGAAGCATACTTTGGTCGTATTGGCATATTCTGTACAGAAATTTAGAGCAATTCGAATTCGTGGAATATTCGGTATAAATATGATATGAATATAGATTCTTGCTAATGAAAAAGTAAATTTAAAAAACCAAATTTTAATTATTTAATAACTATAAAATATAAATAACTTTCAATTTATTACTTTCTTATAAAAAGTAACTATTAATAACTAGTTATTATTTCTTAGGTTGACCTGACCTTATTCCACTTCATTGACATTTTATATTTTTGTTTTTAAATAGTAACTTTGGTTGTTTGTAAATAATATGTCTAAAAATAAACCAATGGTTTTTAATGTACATTTATGCTATATTGGTTTATATATTTGATTAAAAGTATTAAGAAGCCTACTTCCGTATTTTATCCATATTGGATTTGTTTTTTTCGTATTTTTTTTTGTAACGAATCGTATTCGTATCTGTATTCGTACTCGAATTATGCTACTATGGTCTCTACTGCTCCTCTAGGTATGCCCCCCACCTTCTACAATATAATATGTGCACTTTATAATATAATATCATATAATAAGATATGTTTTTAATATATATAAATATATTAAATAATATAATAATATAATATATAATAATATTAAAAACAATTAAAAACTCAAATACATGGAGGGAAATAAAAATTGGGGCAAAGCAGAAATCATAAAAATTGGGGCAAAGCAGAAATCAGAGAAAGTTTCTTCTATGCCTGAATGAGAAAATTTAGGACGGCCATGGCAAGCATTCAATATACGATTTACTCCCTAGTGGATGCAATAGAGTGTCTTGGTTAAAGGTAAGCATATGAATTCAATTATTTGATGTAGGGTTTCTGCGGTATCTTATTGTTTCATTGAATAGATTGATGATGTTAAATGGAAAATTTTACATGGTTTGTGAAATTGCAATATAATCTATGTGCATTATGCAGGGAATGTACACAAAATTTTGAGTGGATTTGGTCCCTCATTGCCTTGAATTTTGAGACATATCCCTATAAAAATTCTGCATCAATTCCTTATTGTTCTTTAATTAAGTAGACAATTTGTAACCCTGATCAAGCAGGCATATCAATACTATAACCCAACTATATGGTGTCCATTCCTCTGTAAATGCACATCCAAAAGGAAATGATTTATTAATTTCCTATTTGCGCACTTTTTGCTTGTCTTCCTCTACCACCAGATCTCGAAATTGAATCTTAAACTGACTCTCCAAAACACCACCAGTAAAGCTAGTTTCAAAGAAGGAAACATAGGGAGATTCCATTGCTTTTCATCTATATGATATGAAAATCTAATCAAATCAAACAATTTCATTGCCTCGTGGGTGATCACTCGCGTCGTCTGCGAATCTATTGTTTTAACCAACATAAGGAAGGGATTTTGTTAGGATGTGGAGTGGAACCACTTTGCAGAGCCTTTAAATATTTTGTTCTAGTTATCATGGGCTGAAAAAGGACATAATATATTCCCATCCTAATTGATAGATTCTTCTTGTTCTAGGTAATTGAATATTTAGTGATTTTTCCAAATGAAACATAGATATATAAAAATGATGATATCAATACCACCCACTTGCCTCTCATGATTACCTCTTCATATGCTCCCACTAAGGAAATGAGTCCTTCGTTAAGCTCTCATCATTGGTTAATTCCCATCACTCAACCTCTTGAAGAAGATCCTCTTATTGACTGAGTTATTTACTTATTTGATTTGATTGGCTTGGTCTTTGACCTCAAAATACTAAATAAATTTACTTTTTATGTGTATGCTCCTACACTAGTTACTACAACAACCAAATAGAGTTGTTCATTGATTTCCTGACTTTGGTTATTGTTCATACTATCCATTAGTGGAGCTAGGATATTCGTTTTTTTATTATAACCCGAGGCAATGAAAGTTTTGGTTGCTCCCTTTGCTTTCCTTCTTGGTCTCGCGAACTCGCTTTCTCTCTCGATTGAAGTTTTGTGGCTCCATTCTACTCAATTCTAACTAGATACAAACCATCATTACATCATCCCAATAATATTTAGGGCACAATAGGGGTACATCTCAGTTCCTAACACTACAGGAATATCACAGACTAAGTATATATCTACCTATCATTTACTAACCACAACAACACAATCAACAATCTAACAATGATCAACTATCAACTCGAACAACATAGTTTACAACCTAATAGTAACCCATGAGGGAGCCTAATAAATGCAATCATCCAAATGAATGTGATTAACTATTTACTCAAAATTACATCGGAAACTGTTATGGGACCTACTCAATTCTAACTAGATCCAAACCATTATTACATCATCCCAATAATACTTAAGGCACAACAAGGATACATCTTAGATCCTAACGCTACAAGAATTCCATAGACTCAGTATATATCTACCTATCAACTACTAAGTTTGGTGTTTTTTAAGGATTCTAATATTATACTTAAGCATAGTGTTCTAGGTGATTATTTTAGATTGAAAAAAACATATATATAGATAAGTAGATGAATATTAAATATGAAACTTACAATTTACTACTAAACATGTAAATTTTGGTGAATATTATGATAAAAACATATTTTATGTAAATATAGGCGATATTAGAGACTAAAAATGACTGAATAGAAAATTTATTTTTTGAAAAAAAGCCCCAAAATAACCAATTAGCGAAATTTTGCCCCTAAAAATTACCCTGCTACTAATCACAACAACACAATCAACAATATAACAATGATCAATAGTCAATGTTTAACTATCAGCTATAACAACATAGTTTACAACCTAATAGTAACCCATGAAGGAGCCTAATAAATGCAATCATCCAAATGAATGTGATTAAGTATTTGCTGGGTATTACATCGGAAACTGTTATGGGACGTGCATTTCTTGCATTCCATTATGTATAATAGTCACTAGAGTAAGCTTTTGAAGAGTCATGTTCCATTTCTTCACATCTTCAAACGTCTCCCTATCCCTACAATTCACTCCAACAGATTTGTAATCAGTTGATTGGGATCAATTGATTATGCAGGTGTGTGTGTCAGTTAAGGTTAACAATTCCTCTTATTGCCCCTATTTCCAAAGAGGTTTATGTGACTCTCACTCACTTAATTGCTGATAAGATTCCATTCTCATATAGATCTCAAACAAATTATTTTTTTAAACCATTCAGGAGGAATTGGGGGTTGATAATAATAGTAGTAGTGTCAAGTGGGAATAGTTATCTCGAGAAATAAAGAAAAGTAAGAAGAGAGTGATGACCTTTGGATTTTGATGGTTGGAAGATTGTTTTCCTTTTAAGAATGAATAAAAGTGATCTAGACTATTTTAATTGATTATTATCTTATTCAAAAATTTGTATCATGCCCTAATTTGTTGATTTAGTAATTAAAATCAATCTATGTAGTAGGTAGTGAGGATGCTTGGACGATTGGTTCTTACACCACTGATGTTTGCTATGAGATGTAGTGGGCGATGAAATAGATAGCATGGCAAGATCTATCTGAAGAACTGAAATTTTGGCCTTTAGTAATTAATTTATTCATTAGATATCTATTCACCTGGAATTTATTATTCCGATGATGACTATTAAACAAGGTTTTCTACCATGCATCTTCTAATGTTTCTTTTGAAAAATATATTCAAATCTAAGCTTTAGACTGAATGTCAGAATCCCAACCAAGAAAAAATAACGTCTTTCACAGGCCAACAATTGGTGTAACCCCATAGATAGAATTTTTATGGTAAACATGTGTACATGTTTATGATAAACACGGTGTACCTCCATATTTGGAGCAGGTTTTCACTTAGATGAAAAAAACAAATATTACTCAAATATCATTACCTGCAAAGCAATGACCACCAATTATGGAAAATCTTATCTCATGAAAAAGATGAAATTGGTCATGAGGAGATCACTAGATCAGGCTATGCACCAAATCAAGTTACATATATGAGTGTTTTGGCTCTATTATCAAAGCAAGAGAAAATATTTTTGTAGAACTAAATGTTAGATTTTAGCACATAGCTTTAAACTTTGCGTGTTTAAATTCAAAGTTTACTGAAATATTTGGCTAACTGATTAAGGAGAATTAATAGTTTGATATAACTTGGAACTTCACTTAATACGATTACAAGTCATCTAAGTTCTATAAAAGTGAACTTTGATGATGAGGTTAGGGATCTTTTAATATTTTGTTCATTGCCAGATGATGAGGATTGATGATGAGGTTAGGGCTCTTCTACAATGGATTGGTCATGGCTATAAGTAACTATATCTATGTTTCAAACACTTTGAAATTTGATGATCATGTTGTTGGTGTTGTTCTTAGCGAGGAAATGTGAAGGAAAAGAACAGGTGAGACATCAGATAATGCATTGACCATGGAGAGCAGGGGAATACAAAGGGAGAGAGGAAAGAGCCCAGGTAATTGAAGCAAGTCCAGGAAGGGTAGATCCAAGTCCAGATTGGGAAAGATAGAGCATTGGAACTGTGGAAAGAAAGGACAATTCAAGAAAGACTGCATATCTCTAAATAAGAAAGGAGATGGACAGCAAGAGACTACTCAGGAAGAAAATGTAGCAAGTGATGTGTTACAAGATGCTTTGATTCTTGCATTAGATAATACTAGTGATTACTGGGTAGTAGATTTAGGGGCTTCATGTCATGCTACACCCTATAGGAAATTCTTTCATGATTATGTTCCAGACGATTTTGGACATGTTTTATTGGGTGATGATGAACCATGTAAAATTGTTGGAATGGGTAAGGTATGGATAAAGTTAAATAATGGTGAATGTATGATGAAAGATGTAAGGCATATTGCTGCTATGAAAAGAAATCTGATCTTAACAGGGAAGTTGGGAGATGGTGGTTTTTTATCTATGTTTGGAGAAACGTGGTGGAAGATCACTAAAGGATCAATGGTGATAGCAAAAGGAGACATGATATGTATGTTGTATTTATGTCCTCAAAATACCGATGATTCTATCTCTTTAGCTTCCACAAAAGCAAATACAACATTGTGGAATCATAAGCTTAGCCACATAAGTGAGAAGGGGATGCAGATTCTCCACTCAAGGAAGTTGCTGCCAGACCTGAAACATGTAAGTTTGGAATTCTGTGAGAAATGTGTTTATGAAAAACATAAGAGAGTCCAATTTCTTAGGGTTGGGAAACTAAAGAAGAGTGAAAAGTTAGAGCTTGTACATATAGATGTATGGGGACTGGCTCATGTAGAATCTTTTGTTGGATCTCATTATTATGTTATTTTTATTGATGATGCAACTAGAAAAAATTGGGTTTATTGCATTAAAAATAAATCTGATGTGTTTGCTACTTTCAAGAAATGGAAATATTTGCTTGAGAATGAAACAAGAAAAATGTTGAAATGTCTTAGATCTCATAATGGAGGTGAATACTGCAGTAAGGAGTTTGATATCTACTGTTCATACCATGGGATTCGTAGAGAGAAGACAATCCCAGGAACACCACAAGAAAATGGTGTGTCGGAAAGGATGAACAAAACAATCATGGAGCGTGCAAGGTGTATGAGAATGCATGCAGGGTCACCCCTACAGTTTTGGGAAGATGATGTAGATACTGTTGTTTACTTAATAAACAGAGGGTCTTCAAGCACTTTGGATGGTGGTACTCCAGAGGAGGAATGGACAGGTAAAAAGGTAAACTACTCTTTTATGAGAACTTTTGGTTGTGAAGCATTTGTCCATATTGATAAAGAAAATAGAACAAAGATTGAGGATAAATCCAAGAAATGTACCTTTATTGGATACAGGGCTGATGATTTTGGTTATCACTTATGGGATTATGAAAATAACAAAATCATTAGGAGTAGAGATGTGGTATTCAATGAAAATTTCATGTATAAAGATCAGTTGTAGGGAAAGAAACAGGAATAGGAAAACACATAGTACATAGTGGTTGATGAAATCAAAGAAAATGAAGTTCCAAAGGTGCCAGAAAATCAAGAACAACAACTGGTACCTCACACTGCTGCAAGTGTTAGAAGATTTAATAGGTTAAGTAGACCCCCTGAACGATTATATCCTTCACTGTATTATTTATTAATGACTGATTCTGCTGAACCAGAATGTTCTGAAGAAGCAATGCATGTGTAAACTAGAACGAAGTGGGAGCAAGGCATGAATGAGGAGATGGACTTGTTGGTAAGAAACTAGACTTGGCATTTGGTTCAGTTTCCTGCTGGTAAGAGAGCATTGCAGAACAAATGGGTTTACAGGTTGAAGGAAGAAGATGGAGGAAAGAAGTGGTATATGGAAAAACTTGTTGTAAAGGGGTTTGCACAAAAGAAATGAATAGATTTTGATGAAATATTTTCTCTTGTTATTAAAATGAATTCAATTAGAACTATTTTAAGTCTAGTAGCAGTAGAATATTTACATCTTGAATAGTTAGATGTAAAAACAACCTTTATCCATGGGGGTTTGGATGAAGAGATTTATATGCAGCAACCACAGGGGTATGAGGTCAAAGCGAGGGAGAATTCGATATGCAGGTTGAAGAAGATCTTGTATGGTATGAAGAAAGCTCCAAGATAGTGGTATCTGAAATTTGACAGGCTTATGATAGAACAAGGTTATAGTAGATGCCATTCTGACCATTGGGTTTATTTCAAGAGGCTAGATAATGGAAGATATATTATCTTGTTATTGTATGTGGATGATAGGCCTGTTGTAGGGTCTAACATGTAGGATATAAATGTGCTCAAAAGGAAGTTAGCTAATTCATTTGCGATGAAGGATTTGGGTGTTGCAAAGCAAATCCTTGGTATGAGAATAATAAGAGACAAGAAAAAACGCAAATTGACATTGTCTCAAAGTGAGTACATACAAAAGATATTGGAGAGGTTTGGAATGCAGAATGTAAAACTAGTTAGTACACCTTTGGCCAGCCATTTCAAACTAAGTAAGGAGATGTGTTCCAAGGCATAGGAAGAGATAGACTACATGTCCAAGGTTCCCTATTCATCAACAGTTGGTAGCTTAATGTATGTTATGGTGTGCACAATACTAGATATTGCACACGCAATGGGAATTGTGAGAAGGTATATGAACAATCCAGGTAAAGAACATTGGAAGGAAGTATAGTGGATTCTCATGTATTTGAGAGGTAATACCACTCATGCATTATGTTTCGTAGGTTCAGACACTGTTGTACAAGGATATGTTGATGCAGATATGGTAGGTGATAAAAAAGTAGGAGGAGCACCACAAGGTATGACTTTACTGTAGGTGGAATGACAGTAAGTTGTATTTCAAAGATGCAAAAGGTTGTTGCACTTTCAACAATAGAAGCGGAGTATGTTGTTGCTACAGAGGCTAGTAAAGAGATGATTTGGTTACATAGGTTCATGGAGGAATTGGGTAATATGCAAGAAAATAACAGGTTGTACAGTGATAGTTAGAGTGCCATTCATATTGCAAAGAAATTATCCTTCCATTCTAATACTAAACATATACATCTCAAGTACCATTTCATATAGTCTGTTATGGAAGATGAACTGTTGAAGTTGAAAAAGATACACACTAGCTAGAATCCTGTAGACATGTTAACAAAGGTGGTAACCAGAGAGAAACTGAGTTCATACTCGGTTTGAGTTGGACTTCAAGTATGAAGGTGAAGATGGGAAATTTTCCAGATCCAAGGTTCAGAGCATAGTCTTGTAAGTGCAGCAGCGGTGGAGTTGTTGTGATCAGTCTCCAAGTGGGATATTGTTGGTTGTGGATCCTGATCTTCCTTATTCAGAGGTCGTGTTTCAGCCGTGTCTGGATCCTAGCCCATGACGGGGGGTATTTGGGGGGATTTCCTCCCCAAAATAGTCGACACGGGGGGTCCAGGGGGGGCAACGACTAATTTGGGAGCCCCTCCCTAGAGAGGGTTCAGGGGCATCACCCCTGTAGCAAAAATTTCGAAAAAAAATTCCGTGTAAAATGTTTTAATTTCATAGTCATGACTTAGTCAATAATGGGTGATTTACGGGACCATGGTATTGAGTGTTCCATAGTATTTTCCCATGGTAATCACTCTTTAAAAGGAAGGAATTGTAATACTACTGGGTATTGTAGCATTGTAAAGATATCTATGATTGTGTAAGAGAGATTGTGAGAGAGTGAATAGGAAGTTGTAGTGGATGTGCTGCAGGTTGTATCCCTTCATTTGTTGGATGGTATAATAATAAGGACTGGAAATTTCTGTGTGGACGTAGCACATCTTGGGTGAACCACATTATATTGGTGTCTCTATTGTAATGTGTTTTATGTGATTTATATTTGCATCTTGTTTATTGTTATTGCTCCGCGATCTTGTTTTTCTAACACATTGGCACAACTAATCATGGATGGTGGCATTAATGCCATTGCCTCAGTAGCACATCGGGTTTGTAACATGGATTTATTTTAATGCATTATGTAGAGGCAAGACAATTACGACTAACTCAATAATAAGAAGGTTGCATGTTTGTCTATTTTCCATGTTATTGCTAAAATGTCGTCTTTCAGAAAGATATTTAAAATTTGTTTGGCATTTGTTTTCCCAATGTCTTCTTACATGCTATCACTGATAGCTATCAGTATTAGTGACGCTTCCCTTTTGTTCCTTGGAATAATTTAATAGGAATTGATGTCCTCTTACACCCATCATGTGGGGTGTGTAGGATTTATATCTAATTATGTTGGTACGAATTCAAGTATGATTATGTTTTCATGGTTTTAGATATGGCCAAGGGTCTATAAAGAAACACGTTTAATATACAATCTAGAAATGTGTAGAAATCAAACCCATGTATGAAAATATGTGAGGTATCTTAGGGTGGATTCAAAGTGCTAATGGAATTTTCTTTAACATCATAACAAACAAATATGTCCATAAATTTTTTCACATTCTTCCCATAAATTCATGCATCAATATCATAGTAAAATGAAGCATGTTTATCTTCAATTTGGTTATGAAATTGCATACCATCGTCAACCACAATCACAATCCCTTTTTTCCCACTAGAAGCATTAGTTTTAGATCATGTGATTGTTCTTGATCCCTTCAAGCTAATACGAGGAGAGGCGGATATAATTATGCACAAGGAGCTTCTTGTTTCAATAAAATTGGACAATTTTCAATAATCAACACAATTAGGACCCAATTTTTGCAGACAATATTATTTGAACACATTTCCTTTCATAAATATCTCCTTTTATTTTATATTAAATTGATATTTTTGGCATCAATCAATAGTGTTAATATTATTGTATTTGATGTAGATGGAAATATTGATGATGATGCCAAGGTGGGAAGAAGTCTAGGTAATAATTTATTAATGGCTTACCATAATATTGGGGGCAGTGCAAGAAGGGAAATAAGTGTAAATATTGATGGTGGTTGTAGCTCCCCAAAAGATCATGTATTCCTTTAAATTCCACTTAATTAAATCTGCAAAGCATCATATTGTCCATGTTTTTAGTAATTGTTTCACTTCTTTTTTATGACAATTTCATATTGTTCGTTCTAACCATGCTTAGTCTCATTGGCTATGCCAAACATGGACAAGTTGTTGAAATGAAATGAGGCAGAATGATGCCACAAAATATTTTTACTAATGTTCCCAATGGTTTTAGTGTCATGCCTTATGGGATGTATTTGGCATGTGATTTTATCAATGTGTTGTTGCAAGCAATATTAATATAATGGCATATTCTTATGTGGACCAAGCATGCTGTACAGAATTTTTGAGCCAACACATTTTGAGTGAACTCATCCCTCATCACAACGACTATTCTCTTTCATTCTATTGACATCCTTGATGATGAGGGATGAGTTCAGTTGATACAAGTTGGCCCAAAAAATCTTTCTTTAGTGAAAACAAAAAATTCAACAGTAATATGTTCAAGTGTGGAAACAACCCTCTCCATTCAAAAATGTTGCATGAGGCTTATGTTACTTGGACAACATTTATAATAGGGTTTCAAAGAAATGAATTCATAGTCAAGGTTGCAATGAGGTAATATTTATTTTTCTTTGTTTTATAGTTGTCCCTTTTTTTGTTGGAAGAGGGGGTAGGAAATTTTGTGTTGGTCTTACATTTGATTGGTTTGTGATTTATAACCATAGTTTATTCTTGTGTAGCTGCAAGTTGGAAAGAATTTGACAACTACATTATTTTTTTATAATGAGGTTTTTTGAAAAATCTTAAATATTGATGCTATAATTCAATTTATTTCGAGATAAGTTGTGAAAACTACTCCAACATATTGATTTGTATGAAGCATCCTTTTGTAAATATGCAATTGTAGGGAAAATATAATGGAATGTCGTTTAAAGGTGAACAAATCATTAATTGTGCATTTTACTAAATAAATGCGTCGAGTGACCTTGGACCAAATACACATGTTTGTGTTAGTAACAAAATTGTTTTGACCATGCTTAGTCCCATTGGATATGCCAAACTTGCACTAGTTTTAATTGAAATGAAATGAGGCAGAATGGTGCCACCTAAGATTTTTTTTAATGTTCCCAATGGTTTTAGTATCATTCCTTATGGGATGTATTTGTCATGCTATTTTATCCATGTGGTGTTGCAAAGAATCTTAAGATAACGACATATTCCTATGTGGAATTTTGTCCCATATTAATACTTACCTTAGTGTTTAGTTTTAGATAATATATTGTGGGTATTAAAAGTAAGTTTTTTGGGATCTCGAGAGGAACTTGTGGTAAAACAATTGTTGAGGAAGAGAAATAATTTCAAAAGTTTAATTTTCATGGTTATCTATGATATTTGGGCTTCCAACATCTTCATTAGACATGAATATGAATTCAACAAATTCAAAGACACTTATGATTTTAGTATATACCATAGCCACTAAATTTGGTTAATTGGACATTAAAAAAAAAAGAATTAGTTTGATTTATTGGACATTAAAAAAATTAAGGAATTAGTTTATTGGTGGTGCAAGCTAATGTTTTCATGTGGTGCAAACTAAGGATTGTTTGAAAGTAACTATGAAGGCCCAATCCTCCCCTGATTCTTCCCAAACATTATTCCCTGCTCTGAGTTCAACCAGTTTGTCTAACTTGTATGTCTTCCATTTTGTTTGCGTGTGGACTTCAATAAAATTATCTATATATTATCTCATATGGATTGTAAACAATTTAATTCTTTGTCTTGCATTTTGTTCACCTATACACATCAAGAGGATTATCATCATCTTATCTCATGTGGATTGTAAACAATTTATTTCTTGTGCAAGTTTCTCTGGCATCCTATGACATGGCATACTATCACTAGCTTGTTGACCTTGTCTATATTACTACTTTTTTTTGGATTCTATATGGTACCATATAATTTGATATGTCTATGTATACTTGAAATAAATGAAGTAAAATAGGATAATCTTGATATGTGTAAATGTATACTTGAAATCTCTTCTTTAAAACTACAACACTTGAGTTTTTGAACTGGTTGTGTGTCAGCACTAGTTGAAAGTTTATAAAGATTTATTGATTTTTTGAAGAATGAAGTAATATTGGAAAAAATACATGGAAAATATTAGATAATTTTATGTTTTCTTAGTTGCTTGGTGTTTGAATATCATCCCATTAAAATAGTAAAATCAATGTTTTTTGGTTTAAAACTTTAACCCATTAAAATAATAAAATAAAATTAGTGTTTTTTGATTTAATTAAAATATATTTTCCTTTTATATTCAAATTCTATTCTGATTTACCATCAACAATACTTTTTGTTGTTCTACAAATTTTAATAGTTACCTCCAATTGTGTGTCAAATGTTACTCATCATGTTCTTTGTTGTTTGTAACTTTGTTTGGCCTAATTTCTATTGGCATTAAGGTTATGCCAATGTTATAAAGACGTTGACTAAGTTTCAGAACAAATTATAGGCATAATTTGTCGCCAATATTAAAATACTCCCAATATTAAAACATTTTTATATTTAAAAAAAAATTACTTACCATTAGCGGCTAACCAACGTTCAAATTGGACATTCCATAGGATGTGTTTCAGGGATCTAAAAATTTATGCGCTAAGATTTTTTTGTTTCTTTCAAATTTACTTATATTTTCATATGTTTGAAACTTACTTATATTTTCATATGTTTGAAACTTGACACTCCATAGAAATTTTTTTTAGGGATCTAAAACTTTTGGGATAATATTTTACGTGGTTTTCAAATTTACTATGTTTAGAATTCAATGTAATAAATATTTGCTGACCCACAGTCTCTAGTGGAAAATTGGTAGTCACTATGTCCTCTCTGTCGCTTAATTTTGTGAGGCATTGGTCACTTCTAAACCATCACATAAAAATAATCTAATAGGAAAGGATGCCTTAAATTTCAATCTTTTTGATGACCAATTGTGAAGATAACCTACCTAACTTCCAATTAAAAAATGATGACATTATCTGTAGAAGGAACCAATGGGTTGTGTGTAGAGACATGGGACATAGAGGACGTTCGTGTCTCTATGAATCATAAGACTACGATGCAATACTGAAGGAGCTCATGATAAGGATCCAGATTTGATCTGCCAACAAAGCCCTAGTAGCGATCAGGATTGAAATTGTACTAGTTGAACTCTGGATGCAGGAGCAGGGGAGCAATGTTTGGGAAGAGTCAGGGAAGGATCGTGCCTTCATAGTAAATTTCAAACAATCCATGAATTAATAGCATGATATTGTGCGGAGAAATCATTGACAATCCTGTCAGTCGAAAGACGGCTAGGGTCCCGCGTTCGCCTCACCGGGTTTTGGGTCCGAAGTAGGCTATTTTCTCCACAGCTAAGAAAATGACCTGAAGGGTCCATCAACATCCCGAGTGGATCCCCAAATCATAGAGAGAATAACCTACTACTTTCACAGTTTATGAATAAACTTTGTCTATTAATTTTTGTAATTTAATTATTTATTCAAATAAGAAAAGACAGATGGAAGGAGTGATGTATAATTTTTTTCACCACTCTACTGTGTTCTCAAATTTTCACCCTCAGTCTCCAAGTAAGTAAATCACTTGCAATGAAATGCAATTTTATGTTCAATTTTTTCTATCTGATTTTAAACTAATATTATTTCTTATCTGATTTTAAATTAATAATAAATTTTATCTAGTTTATTAATCACCTTATCTTCAAAAAAGTTGATTATCTCAAAAAAAATGTTTCCTCGGGAATATTTATAGCAAAGATGAGTCTACTCAACTGGAGAAACAACTGAAGGTTTTGAGTAAATATCCAAGATTCTTTAATGAGGATGGCAGTAAACAGATCGGTGTAGAAGTAACAACTGATGAAGTTAAAGGGATTTTGTTTCAGTTTGAAAAGGCTAAAAGCCCGGTTGTTGACAGTTGGCCTATTGGTTTTTTCATTCATTTCCTTGATCTGTTAGGGAAATATCTCACTGATATGATAAATAAGTCTAGAAGGAAAATTCATGTTCCAAGATGCTTGAATTCGACTTCCATTGTGCTTATTCCTAAGCGCGATAAGCCGAATTATTTTAATGATTACGGGCCGACCTCATTATGTAATCTTATTTACAAAATTATCACCAAAATTATTGCAAACAGATTGTGTCCAATTCTTGGTAAGTGCATTTCAGAGGAACAATTTGGTTTTCTGCCAAATAGGCCGATTCTAGATGTTGTCAATATTGCGCAAGGTCTTCATTCAATCAAAATGAAGAAAATACAAGATTTAATTTTGAATATGGATTTGTTTAAAACTTATGATTGAGCAGACTGGACTTTCCTTAATTTTATACCTATCCAAATTGGGTTTTCTACAAAGGTGTTGAGTTGGATAATGGCATGCATTTCATCTAGAAATTTTACTATTTTGGTGAATGGATCTCCAATAACCATTTTTAGTAGTATTCGAGGACTTAGGAAAGGATGATCGTTGTCTCCTTATGTATTTTTGCTCGTGATGGAAGCATTGAGTCGGCCTATAGATGATGTTAAAAAGGAAAATAAAATAAAAGATATCTTAATATTTGCCTCTCTTTGCATTTCTCACTTGTTGTTTGTGGACAACATCCTCATATTTGCGTAGGGTTCGTTAATTGAATGACATCATTACCAGTCCCTCTTTTCTTCTTTTTGCATGGCCTCCGGTATGGAAAAAAGTCAGCAAAAATACAACTTTCTGTACTTTTGTGTTGATGATGCTACTCGAAACCAAATTGCTTCTCTGTTTCCATATAAAATGGCCAAAATTGATGATGGGATGAAGTATCTGGTTTTTCCCCCAAAACCAAATGGATATACAAGTGATGACTGGAAGTGGTTAGTAAAAAAGGTGGATAGGCGTATTAAAACTTGGTCTTCCAGGTGGCTTTCTATTGGAGGAAGATTGATTAATATGGCCATTGTTGTTCTTCAAAGCATACTAGTATATTGGTTTTCTTGGACTATTATTCTTGTTTCTATTATTTCACAAATTAGAAGTTGAATATTTCAGTTTATATGGGATGGAAGGATGGATATATTCAAATTTCATCGTACATCTTGGGAGAGCATTGCTATACCTAAGAATGCAGGTGGCTGGGTATAAAAAAATTGGAATTTTTCAACAGGTCCTTTATGTGCCAAAATTCTGCGACATTAGTTGTTTAAGAAGGGATTGTGGCATAAAGTTATCAGGGCTAAATAATGAAAATCCTATTATGTTACTCATTGGATCCGTGAACATAGGAAAATCTATCAGAATGTCCCTCTGACTTGGAGAAGTTTCATGAAAGTGTTTCTTTTATTACATAATTACTTGAGGTGGTAGCTTGGGAGCGGGCATAAGGTTTTCATCGATATCAACCCAATTATCGGTGTCCCTATTGATTGTGCTTTCTCTCCATAACTTAGAGAAGAAATCAATAAGAGGAATATTTTTGTTCTGGCTCAGATTAAAAATGATTCAAATTCTGAAACTGAATATTGGCTATCTGCTAACAATATGAATTTTCCTCCTTTTGTTGCTGCAGAGTGGGACAAATTCATCTCTTTACTTCTGTGTGCTGGTATTTCTCTTCAGAATCAGGAGGACTGCATTATTTGGGGCAAAAACAAAAAAATGTGGTGAAGTGATGGCCAAATCGGCATAGTATGTTGCATTTGAAAATGCTGAATGTAATGTTCAAAATTGGTGGAACATGTATGTATGGAGATGGAGAATTCCGTTGAAGGTCAAAGGTTTCTCTTGGTTAACCTTGAAAAACAAGATTTTATCTTGGGATAATTTATATCGAAGGGGTTTCTGTAGACTTGGATTATGTGTCCTCTGGAAAGGAAGATGAAAGTGTGATTCACCTATTTGGACAATGATCTTTCATCATATCAACTCGTCAGAATTAGGTCACATTCTTATGTTTCATAACGAATAGTGGACAAATAACTTAGAGGAAAGTCTTTTGATATGGTTAAAAAAGAAAAACATATAAGAGAGCTTCCTTTATTAGTATTTTGGGAAATATTGAAAGCTCATAATAGGTGTATATTCCAGGATCAAAATCCTTCCTTACTTCTTGTATGAAGATTTTAGTGCTATTCAATATTTTTGTGTGATGGACAAAGTAAAGAAAGCAAAAGATCCAGTTAAGTCTATTTTAAATGGGAATATATCCACTGGTTTCTTTGATGGTGCAGGGATTAATGGGTATTGTGGTGCATGTATGGTTTTGAAAATTAAAGAATTACATAATATCACATTGTGGATGAAGGCAAGTTGTGGTACAAATACTCAAGATGAATTAGCTCTTTGAGGATTACTTTGGTTTTCTAAAGAGAGGGGAATAATGGATCTACATATTTTGGGGGATTCAAAAGTAATTGTCGATTGGATCAATGGAATTTATACTTTTCAGAATTTATGTTTGGAATAGTGGATGAATAAGGTCTTGGAGCTGATCAAACATTTTGTTATCATTTATTTCCGTCATGTTTATCCCAAGTTGATAGACTATCAAAGTGGGAAATTGGTAATATGGATGAGAAAATGTTTTTTGAGGAATGCCTCATTGATTCAGGATCTTACTATGTTTACTGAAAGTCATTTTGTGCTCTTAGCATATAAAGTAGTAAGTTATAGTTTTGTTCCTTAGTTGGGACTAAGTTCTTGAAAACACTATATGTTATGTTTTGGTGATCTATGGGAAACTTGAGAGTTGTTGGATTGTATGAAATTGTCCAAATGAAATCCTCTCTTTTTGATATAAATGGTTGAAAAAAAATATTTGCTACTCAATTTTTTTTTCATTTATATATTGTAATTTAATTTTGTAATACAAAGATACTAATTATTAATAAATGATACTACATTTTTCAATAATACATATTTTTTCATCTTCAAAATCATACCTAATTATTAATTTTCTCTATATTTTGTTTTTAAACTTCCATACTCTCTTTTTAATATAAATGGTTGTGTACTTGTCACTTTGATTCAAAGAATAACAAGTTAATTTTTTGTAACTTTGATTCAAAAAGAATAACAAGTTAATCTTCAAAATCATACCTAATTATTAATCTTCTCTATATTTATTTGTTAAACTACCTAAATGATTTAATCACACTATTATGAACAATTCTTTCCTGCAATGTTTTGTCATAAAGCTTGAATTAATTAATAGTAATGAAAGTGTTAACAAAATCACCCCCATAAGGAAAGAAGAAATACTTAATATAGGATAACTACACCTACAATGAATTAAGTTAATCAATAAATTATATGCAAATAAGATATAAATATTAAAAATATGGAGCATATGTATAGGAGACGAAAATGACAATGCAAATTGATGAACTGACTTGGAAGGAAAATAAGTTGCCATCCTTCTTCGTTTCGTTATCTTCAGCGGCGTTGTGTTCTTATTCTTGGGAACCATCATTACCGGTGGCTTGCAATTGCACATTTATTTCAAGGTCATCATCATCTTGAGGGATCGCCATGTTTGCAAGCTGATCATCGATTGGCAGTGGAATTAGTGGTAGGGGGGTCACCATGTTTGCAAGCTGATCACCAACTAGTTGTTGTAGGTGTTGTATGTACTGCTCCATCTGCATTTGATCATGTTCTGGAGGTAGTGGTAAATCCATGTTTGCAAGTTGTTTGTCAACTAGTTGTTGTAGTATATTCTGGAAGTACAGGTTCATAAAATATGCAGAGACACAGAATAAAGTAGAAACAGAAACGGGCATATTGGTTTCCTGGGCATATTGATCACCTTCTCATTATTAAGCACACATATATATAGTTTCACATAACATCAAAACCACTGGCTAATACTATGGGCCAGTGTATACCATGGGTCAACTAATGACCTAACTCAACTAACTTAGGACCATTGACTCAACTAACTAACCAACTTAGGACCATTGAGATTACAACTCTTAACATGTTATATCAGGTAAGTGCCTCACTTTTTTCTCTGCTTCTCATTGCTAGGTCTGCAAAATACTGTCCACAGACACTGGAATGGGTTAAGTAAAAAGTGTCCAATTTGAGACTGTATCTAGGATTTTCTGTTTTTCTTCTGGTTAGTTTCAATCGTTAGTAAAATTTTCCATTCTTTTTTTAAAAAGTGATTTTATTGAACTAATATAGGAAACCGCTAGTCAGAAAAGTTAAGTTTCCCTGTAGCAATAAGGAAACATTCATTAAAAACCTACAACATAAAAAAAAATACCAGGGTGTCATTGTGGTGACTACTTTGCATTCATCAATGCCTATTTCCAATAGTATCTATTAATTGAGATAATATATGATCTATAGGCCTATTAATTGAGATAATATATGATCTATAGGCCTAAGAAGAGGATCATAGAGGAGATGTTGGGTTTGGATCACTTGAGTAACATTTTCCCCAACTTGCAATTTTAAAAAATTTCCACTAGTTGTTTGCTATTACAATATTTAGTTGTTTTCTATTACAATATTTAGTTTTAACTTAAGTATAATTGTTATTCTAATTTATTTTCACTACAGTTACAAAATATCTATATAAACCTATCATATTTCAAAATTCAGTTACCTATCACCATGGGTAACATTTTTCCCAACTTGGAATTTTCGAAAACATACACTAGTTTTCTATTACAATTTTCTATCATATGCTAAACTAATCTATCATATCCCAGAGTGAGGTTAAAAGGTAAGAGTAGTAAATAACATTGAGATACATTCTCTAAAAACATATATTTGAATATTAGAAATATATGACAACTACATAATGACATATGAATGCTAGAATAGTCACAATAACATAGCAATTCTACATTTGCGTCTTGTAGAAAGCAAAGACATCGTGAAAATACATATACAATAGAAATAGAATGCTATAAGAATAATCGAACATAAATCTAGAACAATATTACTGTATACATGCTCAAGATAAAGAAGGAAAAATTCCATGACATTCATCCACACTAAGCCATAATTCCATGCCAAAAATTGAGTCCAATGTTGGAGCATTTTCCAACCACACATCATTTATTTGAGCCTTACATCTTAATTATCCACTTATACTAAGTATTTTGACTCAATCATGTGCTTACATCATCAACAGATCACAATTCTAGTAAACTGGGCCTCCTCCTACATTTTAGGAGCCAACTGGGCCATCATCTGAGCCTCCTCCTACATTCTAGGAGACAACTGGGCCATCATCTGAGCCTCCTCCACCATTCAGGGGTTTATTTGCATGACTAATGCACACTACTCAGACCAACTAACATCATTTACTAGTTTATTCAGCCAACTGATGACACTAGGGCGCCTTGCTACACTGTTTGACTTCATCTGGTGTTATTCTCACCTACTATTCAGTTAAACTACAAACAGAAGGTGACCTATCCTATTTTTTGGCATTCAGTTGAGTTCTAGATTGAGTTCGACTCAGTTAGTCATTTTTAGAGTATGTTAGAGTTAATTATTGATTAGTTAAGTGGTTAACTGATGTGTCGAGTGGTGTTAACTGCCAAGTAAGCCACTCTCATGCATTCAATTTGAATGACCACTCTGGAATTGGAATTGCTTGGCTTATTGTAGCCATTGTTACACATTGTAATCTATCTTTTTAGAATATGAGATTATTTTACTGTTGCAAACCTTCTGCACAGTGTTTTCATACATTTTGCTGCATGCATCTCTAGTAACTGTTGTGTTTGTTCCATAGATCTGTTGTGCTTGAGATTTCACATGGTATCAGAGCCATGGCAGGGACAAGACAACTCTTCAGTAGAGATTTCATATGAATATTGAGAAACTTTGCTAAAAAATATTACAGCATTTTTCTGCAGTTGCACCTATTGCTCAAAAATTCCAATTCTGCACCAGAAGCCGAATGTTTTCCACATAATTCTTGGATATTGTTCTTGACTCTTAAATCTTTCTTGATAGTCTATGTTGGGTGTGATGCAACTTGAAAAGTGCAGGTTGTCGACCTAATTTTTTTGTTTGTTTGTTTGTGACTGCAGGTTTCTCATAGCCTCCTATTGCATTCGCTATTTCAAAGATGGACTCTTCTTCACAAAATATTCTTACTCCATTCAACTATGATGAGTGGAAACCAAAGATGATAGCATGTTTAAAGAGACAATGTCTTTTTTATATGTGTATTGGTGTCATTAGAGATTTTTCTTCTGATGAAGAGGAGAATGATTGGCTAAATGACTATGACAGAGCCTCTGGAGCAATGTGTATTGCTATGTCTGCTACTATGCGTTACCTCAGTAAAACTGCTGAAAATCCAAGTGATATATGGGCCCAACTAGATAGAGAATTTGGAAAGTAGAAGGAAGAGGATCATGCCATCCATTTGGATAACAAGCTTGGTGATACCTCCTTAAGTGTTCTTTCTAATTATGTCTCAACCTCAATCATCTTTCATGATGAAGTTGTTTAAGATGAAGAAGAAGCTGCAGATTCAACACCCATGTTCTCAATGTCTTCTATTTCGAATTCTAAGCAAGATAAGCCAAATCATACTCTAGAATCTGAAGAGGTTCTTAAATCCTTTCTTTCACATGAGTTTGTCGGTGTGCGGAATGATGATCTATTGAATGTTTTGGAGGTTAAATCAGAGTTTGGAGGTGATTCATTCTCCCTCCTTGATCACATGCTTCCTATGTACTTCTGTTCGATCATTGGCACATGTTCTTAGAGTTTCATTGAAGATGGAGGACACTACCATTCACTTGGGTTCAAGTCTTAGGAAAATTTTGGTGATTTTGGTTTTGATCTCACCCCTGTTGGTTCAAAGGAGATCACAAGAAACCATCTATCAATTCTTGAAGCTGATTTAACTTCCAATGATAAGAAGTTCAAGTTTCAAGAGAAATTATATTTGATTGGAGCCGATCCTACCTTAGTTGGTTCCAATTACAGGTTCCAGGATGATATTCATATTTTTAGATTTGTTCTCACCATGTTCGGTATGAAGAGCAAGTTCATAAAGCCTCCATATTCGCTTACATCCACTGAAGGAGGATACAAGCACATGTTTTTGAAGCATGATCCACTTCCTCCCAAGAGTAAGATACCTCCAGACATATCTACTTGAGTTTGGAGCAATTAACTTGTTGGTGTGTTTTAGTCCAATTTGAGGGGGGGGTTTTCCCATGAGGTTTTCTCCATTTCCTTGGTTCATTGACTGTTCTTTATTTGGATTATTTTTTGTACTGGGTGACCTATGGCCTTTGTTGTCAGGGCCCTTTTATTATTTTTTATACCTCCCTCAGATTAGCTTAAGGGGGGGTGTTGGAGCATTTTCCAACCACACATAATTTATTTGATCCTTACAACTTAATTATCCATTTATTGTAAGTATTTTGACTCAATCATGTGCTTACATCATCAACAGATCATAGTTTCAGTAAACTAGACCTCCTCCTACATTCTAGGATCCAACCGGGCCAACATCTGAGCCTCCTCCACCATTCAGGGGTTGATTTGCATGACTAATGCGCACTACTCAGTCCAACTGACAACATTTACTAGTTTATTCAGCCAACTCATGACACTAGGGCACCTTAATACACTGTTTGACTTCATCTAGTGTTATTCTCACCTACTATTCAGTTAAACTGCAGACAAAAGGCGCCCTCTCCTATTTTTGGCATTCAATTGAGTTCCATATTGAGTTAGACTCAGTTAGTCAGTTTCATAGTCTATTAGAGTCAATTATTGATTATTTAAGTGGTTGACTGATGTGCCGAGTGGTGTTAAATTCCAAGTAATCCACTCTCATGCATTCAATTCGAATGACCACTTTGGAATTCAAATTGCTTGGCTTATTGTAGCCATTGTTACACATCGTAATATATCTTATGAGTATGTGAGATTATTTTACTATTGCAAACCTTCTGCACAGTGTTTTCATACATTTTGCTGCATGCATCTCTAGTAACTGTTGTGTTTGTTCCATAGATCTATTGTGCTTGAGATTTCACATCCAATAGCTCTTCTATTCATTAGTAGAAATAGTTCTTACATGAAATGAACAATCCCATCTACAACTGAAAAGTCCTCTTCCCTCCTTTTCATATTTCTTTTATAACTTTTACAAAGTAACTCCCAAGTGAATTTTCAAATTCCCAAATTAAATTACGATCCCTTGGTTCCTTGGGAACTTGTGACTTTATGTTTATATTCTCCCTAAAATAAATAAAGGGAAATTTTAACTTACATAATTCTAAGAGGGAGCATATCCTTTGGATTTAATAAACTAATCCCATAATTCACAAACATATGAAATAACATTCATTCGTCTAGGCTCGAGTAAAATTTTGGATACTTTGTGAGTGTTTTCCTACCTATCCAATGATGTCAACCCTTTAGTGATGGAAGTATGGAATTTCATCATAAAATGAACTTTTCACCTTTGTGTCCCAACTTGGTCCTACAATGCTTGTGTATTGACCTGTGATGTACTTGTAACAATTTTGACGTGCTCGTCTCTAATTTTTCTCAATTCTACTAATATTGCTCCTTTGGGATGGGTTAGTCAAAGGTCCCTAGGGGTGGTAGATGACACCTTTCGAACACTTTCTCCATGGTTGTTTGTATACTTTGACATTTCTTCAATGAAGTAGTAACATCCTTTTGTAGTGTTAATACAACCTTCTGAAATTTCTAAAAGGTGGTGTAGCCCAACTAAATTTATTCCAAAGTCCTTTTAGGAAAATTGGGTGTAATTTTAGTATTCTATCACTGCTAGAATGTGATACCTTTCATATTTCCCTTGACTTCCTGGATGTTGATATTGTGCTCTCGGTATTTTTTTATCACATCTTTGAGCCTAGATATAACTCTTTGAACTTCATAGAGTTTTTCAATGACCAAATCCTATGCATGAAATTAATTTTTTTCTAAGGTGATAGTGCAAGCATGGAATTCAATCAAACTCTATTTTCCCTCCCTTGAGGCCTCTACATCAACTATTAGTGAATTATTTTTCTTTTGCAAATTCTTTATCTGGGCTGCCATAGTTGTTTTTTCAACTTCAAGGCATTTGACTCATCCAATTGGATATTTATAGGAGATGTGGAATTATTTTGAAGAATACTTGAACCTGATGAATATTTTTTCTCTTGAGTGTTATGTAGGGTCACCAACATTTCAGGGTTAGCAAGAACCCGTATGTATTCAATGCAAGGTTGGATTTGGTGTGTATTCTACCAGATGCCATATCAATATCAGTGGAGACACAAAATCGAAATCAACGGAGTCACCAAGTGAAATGCTAATCATGTTGTCTAACTCCCATTCACTATTTAGAATCAACTCTTAATTGTTTCCATGCCCATGGAAAAATAACTTTGATTTCCTCGCTCCCTAGCAATGGAGCCATTTTTCATGTTATCATCTGAGATGCTCCAAGGATTAATGGAACTATGCTAGGAGATTATTGGATCAATGTTTAAAGATTTAGATATTAATCTTTTTAACATAGTGTAAATTCCTTATATTTCAAAATTGATAGACATATAGGACATTGGACAGATTTTTACCAGGGAGTTTTCTCCCAAGGTATTTTAAAGTGTATCTTCACTAATGGCTTAAAATGTATGATGGATGGGAAAATGATTGAAAAGATGAATTGTGCAAGGTGTCTTCAAAAAAATCTTACACATTCTTGGTGGTGAAAGCATATTGAGTAATTCAAAATTCAGTTGTTGCAAACATATGTAAAAGAAATCTTGATTAAGTGAAAAAAAATGGAAGCTATGACATTCACATGTCAAACAACAAAGAAACCTTCATTTACCATTCCATAAGCAAGCACCCATGAGAGATAAGAGGTCACACACACGGTAATATTTATTTGTGACATACTACTAAAAGAAATACACTTTCATACCATGAATTTGGGGGAAAAGAAGGATGCTCAAAGATTTTATTAGATCAAGAAATATTTATAGTAAGAGTAGTTTTGGAATTACAAAAGGAGAATGCAATCACAGAGACAAGATTACAGGATGACCTACACATATATCTGAATCTTAGAGGATTCCTTTTTTTAATAACATTCCTTTAGTAGAGATTATCAAAATTGATCTTTCATCTCTCCAAGAGTCCCTCTCCAAAAATTGAAAGATCCTTGAATTCAAATTTGAAATCTATTTATATAGGAGGGAGTTGTTCTTGCTACCACTTTTTCCCTTTCTCGAAATTGTCGTATTTTTGTTTATTTCCCAAACACGCTTTGTCTTCAGTCTGTTATGATTTTCTGTTGAGTTTACTATTCTAACTATCTTACTACCTCTCTTGCTTTCATCCCCGCTAAGTCAAACGATGCTGTGGGTACCCTTAATTATTATTTTCTTATCTCTCCCTTCAAATACAATCACAAATTACTTATTTGTACATATACATAGATTTTAACGGTGAATAGAATTTCTCATTGGGTTGAGACACTTATTGTAAAAATGGTGATAGAGTGCTAGAAAAAACATGCTACTATTACCCATAAGCTCCACTATAAATGCTTCCATTCGGGCCTTCATTTTTACCTACCAATACAAACCTCTAAAATATTGCCACATGTCATATTTTGACTGGTTGTCAATCTGTGTCTTTCATCCTTTCCATTGTGATACCTATTGTGCACACCAATATAAAAATCTGATGTGTTGATGTGTGTCCTCTTCGAGGCTTCTCCGTTGTCCATTCATCTCGGTTGTGGTTCCAATGAAAATGAATCAATTGCTTCCAATTGGCATTATGTTGGTGTTCCTTCATTGTCCCTTCCCTTAGTCCTACTTTTTTTTGTTATCCCAGTTGTAGGTCCTTATATGACCAATCAACTACTTCCATTTTTAATCATGGAGGGGTTCCTTTGTGATCCCTTCCCTTAGGCATTCCTGTTTTTAGTTTTGTTGCGGGTTCCAAATGGATAATTGACTACTTCCTGCACTTTTCATCATGGCATTACCATCGACCCTTCCCTTAGGCATGCTTGTTTTCAACTCCGTTGCAGGATCCTAGTGATCAATCAAATGATTCCACCTGTCATCATGGAGGGGTTACTCCATCATCCTTTATCTTAGGAATTCTTGTTTTCAACTCCAATGTGGGCTCCAAATGACCAATTAGCTGCATCCAATTTTCATCATGGCAGGGTTCCTATATTGGCCTTTTCCTTAGGCATGCTTTTTTTCAACTTCGTCGTAGGATACCGACAACCAACTGGTTGATTCCACTTATCATCATAATAGGGTTTCTTCATTATCCCTTCTCTTAGACATTCATGTTTTCAACTCCGTTGTGGGATCCAAATGACCAATCGACTGTTTCCACTTGTTATCATGTCGGAGTTCCTCTGTTGACACTTCCCTTAGGCGTGCTTGTTCTCAATTCTACTACAAGATTCTAACGACCACTAAACTATTGACATTTGTCACTCCAATGAAATTCACTATCAAGGTTTCAAAATGAACCACATGTTTTCAGGCTCAATTTGTGTCCTCCAAAGGCCAATCAACTTCCATGTGTCATCTTTCGATTTTTCTCATCGGCTACAGTTTAAATTTGACACTTAGCCAAAATAAATTCCTTCTTCACGACATCTGCAAATATTCTACGAGGCCATCTCGACTTGATTTCTTTGTAACTAGGGTAGGAGAACTATCTATGTTTGATAGTGACCTAACTGGTTTGAGGGTTCTACCGGTTGCGTCTGGGTCCACCATTTAGGGTTTTGTTTTTAAGGGATTAAATGCAATATGAAACTAATATAAGATGCAATTGTATGCTAAGCTAAAATATCCTATCCAAGAGTGGGTTTAAAAGGTACGGGTAGTAAATAGCCTTGAGATACATTTTAAGAAAATAGATAGAAAAATATTAGAAATATATGACAACTACATGATGACATATGCATGTTAGAATAGTCACAGTAACATAAAAATTCTACATTTATGACTTGTAGAAAGCAAAGACAACATGAAGATACATATACAATATAAATCGAAGGCTGTACGAATAATCCAACAGAAATCTAGGACAATCTTACTATATATAGGCACAATATAAAGAAGGAAACAATTCCATGGAATTCATCCACACCAAGCCATACTTCCATGCCAAACCATGAGTCCAGTAGCTCTTCTATTCATTACCAGAAATAGTTCTCACATGAAATGAGCAGTCCGATCTACAACCCAAAATTCCTCTTCCCTCCATTTCATATTTCTTTTATAACTTTTACAAAGTAACTCACAAGTGGCTGTTTAGATTCCATAATTTAGTTATGAACCATGGGTTCCTTGGGAACTTGTTACTTTAAGTTTATATTATCTCCTAAAAGAAATACAAGAAAAATTTAAATTACATAATCCTAAGAGCGATAATTTCCTTGGAATTTCGTAAGAGCCATAATTCACAATCATTTAAAATTACATTCAACTTTCCAAGATTGAGTAAATGTAAGAATACTTTGTGAGTCACCGCCTCGCCAGCCAATGAGGTCAACCCTTTAGTACTCGAAGTATGTCATGTCATCATGAAACTAAGTTTTTGAATGGGAATCCCAACCCGATCTTACAATGCTTGTGTAGTGACCTGAGATGTACTTCTAATCAGTTTTGCTAATCGCCACCTCTTTGGGATGGGTTCTTGAAAGGTCCTTGGGGTGGCAGTTGTGTTGGTACCAATTTTTTGGATCAATAAATGCATGTCAATCCAGATAATTAGAAGTAGTTGCACATGAAGAGAAGACAGTTAGAGTTGCACGACGAGATGAGTTAGAGATTGTGCACCATCAATAGTTCTGTGTTTTTGGAACCCAAGCATATAAAAAGGCCTATTTTGTATAGGGATGGGTTAGAATGTTGTTGGAATGTTTGGTTGTTGTGATATTGTTATAGATTTGAATTTTTTGATGTATTTTTGTGTTGGATATAGCACGATACTTGTATCATGGAATACGAAAGAACTATTAAGATGTTGATCAATATCTGTATCTATGAAATGTACCCAATTTATGAAGATGAATATAATTCACTTTGTTCTATCATATTTTATTTACATAGTTTCTTGATGCTTGAATGTATGGTGAATCTTTAGTAGTTTAAAAGATGAATGTTATCTTGTTAATGCTTCAATGACATGGTTATGAAGTAATGGATACAATGCCAAGAAAAATGAGCCCATCCTACACTACACATCACTAATTCAGGCCTTTGTGTAATCTCCTATGCACATATCCATTGAGACCTTGTCTTATTCATAGAGTATTGAAAATGTTAGCACCTATAGGGTCTTTTTGTTGGTGATGCAAGTTGAACCTTGGGTATGATAAACCACCACCCAAAAAAATGGTTTCATTGTCGGGACTTGACAGGTATTGTGATGGGAGGATAAACAAATGATGTGGAATCCCACTAAAGCTGAGATCGAAGCATGGATGGAAAGCAAGGAGGATGAGTTTGCATGAAAAGAGATTAGATGACTCTGAATTTCAACCAAGCACTGGAAAGACAAGTTTCTTTATTCAGACCTGCATGAAATTTTCTTTTGTGATCTTCCTATTTTGTTATATGAATGGATAAAGAGGCAATATGAGATTGATACCATTTGGAGAGAAACTCGGTTGATACTATGGACTAAGGAGAGGCTAGAAGAACTAAAAGATCTAGATAATAAGTTCTATAGAGCTATTGTTTTCTGGTTCTTGTGTGTTAAATAAAGGTATATTGTAGAGTTTGCTATAAGTTGTGATGAATTGTATAGCGATGCAGAAGCAAGATTTGAAGAGGGCCCAAGAAAGAGATTCTTGGCACAAATTCCATTATGGGTAAATATGTTGTTTATTGAGAAGGGGATAATGACAATGAACCCTGATATCATGGAAGCATAAACTCTATGTTGTGGGGGTGGGGTATGAAGGAGTGGGATAATAGATAGGCATAGAGATGGATCTAGAATATTAGTGACTCTAGGGGGAGAAAATACATGTGAGAAGAGATGAGATAAAGAAGCTAATTAGAATAAAGAAAAGAGAATATCCACCAAATGGGAAAGACAATGTGGATGAGAGGGGAAAGAAGAATGCAAGAGATGGTTGTGTGCAATGTGAGTGTACAAAAGGGTCCTTTGTGCTAGAAGGGTGTGTAGAGGCTTGGAAAGAAGAGTGCTCATAATATGAGAGACCCCCAAAGAGGCATGGCATGGAAGAAAGTGAGAGTTCTGATGAGAATAGTAATATCACCCCCCTAAGGCAAAAAGAAGGAAGGAACTTAGAGGATGTGGAAGAAGAGGAAGTGCAGAGTAATGCTTGCACTTGTAGGATTGAAGGAGAGACTATGCAGCCAAATTTTATCTCCCTTGGATTCAGTATTGTGAGAAAAAATGTGATGTGAAGGGACCCATGCTTCATCCCGACCCCCCAATTCCCTTTATCAAAACAACAAGAGCAATATTTACTTTATTTTATGCAGAAAGCAAGTCCTAAATTAGAAGAAATGGTAGAAGCAAAAGTTAGAGGGATAGAACCCAATTATACCCAAGAGATTAGTTTAGATACATGGAGTTCAAGAAGTATAAGTACTCCACTAGTTTCAAATAGAAGAAGTAGTTCTCCTATACCTACAAGAATGCTGACTACATCAGATTGCACCCTGAGATTTCCCATCTTTCATGGGATAGGTAAAGACGATGCATAACAACATTGGTTTACCTATGAGGAGATATGGCATGTGAAAAAAATCATGGATGGGGTTGCTAAGATTGTGCAGCTGTAGAATACATTCAGAGACAAGGCTCTGACATGGTACATGAAATATAAGGCTAGTGAACTCTCATTGCAGGATAGACTCAATCATTGGAAACTATCAAAGAAAATATTCTAAAAGAGTTCTATAAAAGTCTGATTTACAGTGCATTACTGATATCAAAGAGATTAAGTAGAGATTTGGTGATTCTATGTGGGACTATGAACAACAATTCAAGATTCTATTGAACCGGCTAACTTTTCAAATCCAAGATGTGGAGCACCGTGAATGGTTCATTGAGGCTTACTACCACATATTAGAGTTCCATTCACACAGTAGAAGGTTGATAGTTAGTCAAAGGCCTTGGAGATTGAAATAAGGTTGGAAAAAAATCATGGATGGGAGGTGTCTCCAGGAATGGTGTAGGTATAGTGTAATGTCCCCATTCAAATAAGTGCATAGTAAGACCATCCCATCAATCCTACTAGTTTCCTAGGTTGGATGGGCACATGTGGGATGGTAATAAGGAAGCTAATAAATGATATTTAGACATTAGAAGGGTTCAAGCATTTAATAAATATGGTGAATAAATAAATTCAAGAGAAATTCTAAGTGGCAAGTGGTTTTGGAGACATATGGAGGTGGTGGGACCCACACTAGCTTGATTTTTCAATGACACATGGCAGCTCTCTCTTGCCAATTCGAATTCATGGGAAGGTAAACACTCTTGGGTGAGTTGGTAAGTCATAAAACATGGCATTGAGCATCTTAGGTCGAAATGGGATGGAATGGTAACCTCCATGGGAGAGGAAGAATCAAATTGGAGACTAGTGGACACTTGGGCTAGATTCCCTAGTTTTATGACAACAATAATAAACCATCTATGACATTTATGAAAATTCAGACCTGACTTCTTACACCTGACCATTATTACATGTCAGCCCCAAAAATAGGCTCAAGGAAGGCTCTCATGGAGTTGGGGGAAGCTAAAGAGACTCAAATTCAAATTTGGGAGAAGATGGAAGGTTGGAACTAGGAGACAAGTGGCAAATGAGGAATATTTTCTAAATGGAAATTTATTGAATCTATTGAGAGGATTTCGACCCCTTGAAGGCCAATGTTGGTTATAAAATGTAGAAATCAAGTATGAGAAGGGCTTTTGATGATTTGAGAAAAATTGCATTTGTGAAGAGAGAACTAGTGGATGACTAATTTCTTGCCTTAGCCAATTTCGAGGATGAAAGATTCCCATCCAAGTTGGTGTTTGGAGAGGCCACTCAGGTCTTTCATGGTGCTTTAATGGATTTTTATTTGTAGGTAGCAGTGATAGGAAGTTTCATGGTTTGGTTTAGTGCAGCACTTTGTCTCCACCATTTCCAATTTTGAAGGCATATTCAAGCTCCTTGAGGGATTGCGCTTTGGGTGAGATCTTGCACTCATTGGGAGAGCTTCATATGATATTTTTATGATTGTAATAGCTTCATATCCTCTGTTCTTCATATTCAGAAACTCTCAGGTTGAAATACCCATTGACTGTATGCAAAATTATTGATTAATGAGCAAACAATGTCCATTTCCCCAATGCTTTGATGTATGACACTATAAGGTTGATTATTTCGAATGGATGGATGATTCTCTGATATATTTGTGATTCATATACTGCCATGGATATATTCTATAAGTTTCATGTACTGTACTTGAGCATTTGAAGCATTTTTACTCAGTTTGTTTGTATTGAGAGGTGAAATAGTGCCATTTCCCCAAGGGTCAAAATGGGGGTTTTTGCTGTTGAATGTGAGAGAGTTAGAACAGTAAAAAAAATCAATTAATGGTGCATATGAGACCTTAATCACATAATTAACACATTACATACCTCTGTTCATAAATTCGTGGGAGCTTGGAGGCATTTGGAAGGCCATTTGCAGTGTTACCCCGGGGGGATTTGATGCACAAATTACTAGTCAAAATTACATATATTGATCAGAATACAAATCAAGTTGGCAGTAGTATTTGGAGGGCCATAAAACATCCCTGAACCTAATATTCAAGTCTAAATACCATTCATACACTCCTATAGAAGATTTGGGAGCATTTGGGTTGATTTGGAGGTCAAAATAATAAAACTAGTCAAAGGTCGAAATTGGGGAAAATTGGAAAAATTGGAAAAATTGGCATTTTAATAAAATTTTGAAAAAGGGTCATTACATATAGACGCATCTTTCTGCGCTGATCGTGCAACTGCAACAACTATCTAGCAAAAATCTAGTAAGAGAGAATGGGTGGTGTAGCTTCTATAGAAAAGAAGGCCTGATCCGGATTTATGTGGGAATGAAATGAAAGAGAATATATATAAACCTAACACAAATATATTGCAAGGAACAGAGATACAGTAAACTCATATTCTATTAAATGAATGAAATAGGATAGACTATAAAATAAAAGCAACTAGAATAGTGGTAGGTCTATCTCTGAGAAGAGACATGGTGGCTACGCTCATTCATCATAGAATGATTACAAAAGGATTCCAAAGGGCCTTTTTATCATAGAAATGAGGGAAAAAACCCTAATCATAAAAATCCCAACCCTAGGAGATGAACCATGAAAGGGTTTGTGGCCCCCTTGGTGGTTAGTTGAGGTGTCAACTTCTCGGGGGCATAAATTTTGCATACGATATCCGTTTGGGGTGCTCGGTAGCTCATTGGAAAGGAATAAACGAGGAGTACAAGATGATATGTCTAAAAAAATGTTAGCATAAATCGAACATATGGAAAATGAATCACAAAAAAAACATCATTGAGGGCCTCAAAATGGCCCTAGAAGTTCAAGAACTGAAAAACAGTAAAAAAATTCCAAACTGGTAAAAGTTGTTTTGACCCAATGGAATAGGTGGGTGGCCACTGATATCCATCTAGATCATTCAGGACCTGAAAAACAGTAAAAAACTGCCAAACTGAGAAAATTTGTTTTGGCCCAATGGAATAGGTGAGTGGCCAATGATATCCATCTAGATCATTGCTCCCCTCTTAAGAAGCAATGGTCTCCATTACATTGAATCCCTTATCATATGTCGAACTGTGTGTTGAGTTAAGCTCTTGATGCAACATTTATTAAAGTGAAAAAGCTTCCTTTCTTTGACATCGTGAGAGGGATGTCATTGTTGTTAATGGATGCACTATACTTGTTCAAAAATTTTTGTTTCCATGTTATATTCCTTGGTCTGAACCGGTGTGGATGATTTCTTTATGGAGGAGAAACTTGAATGTGTGGCCTTGCAAAGTAGAGGTACCCATATAGATGAAGCAACAATGACTTTGTGTTATTCTTGTTTTTTCTAAGTAGAGGGACCTTATGCAAAGGCTGTGTAGGTCTCTATGATCTGATGTTATCCTTCGAAGGCAAGTGTGAAGATGGAAAATTTGCCAGTGTGGGATATTATCTTCCTGCACTGCTTAGTTGGGGAAAAGATATTGTGGCAGGTGCAACTGTCTCTGGTATCCAATATATTTCTCCTCCCAAAGTGACAATGACACTATAAGGTCATGACTCATACACAAGATGACGCTTCAACATATATGGTTGTCGTAAAAGAACATCATAGACTTCGAGTGGGTTTACATCATACAATACCTCATCTTTGAAAGGATTGATGCCATATGGTAGGAGACATTGATGACTGATACATATACCTCATCCTTGGATTATCCAATGGATGGTGTATGGATGTGGGTGTGGTGTTTTCAGTAGCTCCAATCTCTTGATGTATTATGTTGATACCAGGTTCTTTTGGCTACGCCGTCAACAAGAAAATGTAGGGGGATTCCATTCACTCACGTTTATGAGTGGAAGAGGTGCTCCTCTTCCTCTAATTCTTAAGTTTCCTTTGGTTGAATATTTGTGGTAGAAATGGTGACATTGGGTTCTGCATCAATGATCTGCTTCCCCGGTCTATGGCTGTGACATTAGGTTCTGAATCTGAATAAGAACTGGGATATGATTTTGAAGCTTTGATTGATCCATATCGCACTTGGCATTGTTGTCGAATGCCAACATCTATTGCAACAAGTCATCATTGTTGACACAACTTCGACGAGTTCTGACTTCAACAACTCCGCGACGTCGACACGTTCAACGACCTCACAGTATATTGACATGCACCGTCAATCTATGACTTGAGACTGTGGAACTTCGACAGACTGTCTCTCTTTCTTCTAGTCAACTGTAGCGGTTGAACTCCTGAACCGTTCTAACTTCTCTTGTAACTGAACGTAACGGGAAAGCACCTAAGCATCTCAGCACATTTTATATAAGCATGTATAATATTGTATCATACATCAATCAATTATCTCATATCTAGTAATAGAAGATCAATTCACATTCCTGCATATTATCTGTGTATATTTGTGTTATGTCTGTGTAGTGTATTTATGCTTTGCGCACTTTAATTCTCAAGCTTCTGCCATAACAGAGTCAACTCATTCAGCTGAACTGTTGTCCCCCTCGTGCTTCCTGGACACGTGCAGATCATTGGTATCAGAGCAATCAGCTTTGTTTGTGCTTAATTTTGCGTAGACACTTCCAGCGAAGTTACCGACTTATGCATGTTCAAACATGCTCTCAATATCAACAATCCAAGCAGACGCTACCTCCAGAAATGGTAGAAGAAACAAACGATAGACATGTAGCTAATGAGACATCACAACTTATTGAGAAAGCACTGACTCGAAAATGGACTGAAATGTTCGCCTAGTTCAATGAAATTCTCACGCGATTTGCTTTGACATCCAGAGGATTTTCGACGAGAAGTCACCCCGACAAAATTAGCCCCTTCAAAGTGCAAATGAATTTGGAAATATCGAATCTAGAATGCAATATTGACGTGGAATCCGTCGAAAATTGGGTACAACAATTGTAATCCTATTACTCTGTGAATAAACTCTCAGAAGATGACAAGATCACCATTGTAGCCTTAAATATGTCAACATTTGTGCACTGCTGGTAGGAGAACCTCTCGACAAAGATGGAGAAAAGAAAAGACCCCATTGACACATGGGAGAAATTTGTCGAACACATCTAAAAGGAATTTTACCCACCCAAATACCTTGATCAGTAGTATAAGAAGTGGTAGCAGCTAAGGAAATGGAAATACCAATCAGCATAGAGTTACAATGACGAGTTCTATCGACTCATGGCTAGACTTGGAGTCCAAGAAGAAGAGAAATTGCTTGTTCTGAAGTACATCAGCGGACTATCCCAGTACATTAAGCAAGATATGGAATTTCTCACTGTCAATATGCTCGCGGATGCATTCCACTATGCTAGCAAAATCGAGACCAAGAAGAAATGGAAATCATGCTTCGCGACAAAGCCGACATTAGGATGACCACCAGATAAGATGGCACTAGCCGAATTCGACAAGTCAAAATCTTCACAAACTCAACCAAATCCAGATCAGGGAAAAAATCCTTTTAAGAAAAGGGAACGTAGAAAAAAACCGCCCAACGGGAAATGGTGAGATTACCACCACTCATCTTGGCATGATACGTCTGAATGCAAAGCTTGGAAGAATTTTTTGGTGAAAGTGTCGACATCCAACATGTTCGAGAAGAAAGTGGAAGAATCTGATCCAGACGCAATGCCCCTTCTGACATCGACATCGACCACTCCAGCAGCCTCAACTATCGTCGACGAGGAGGAACGAGTGTGCCTATTCCATACACAAATATGGGTTCAGCATAATCCATTACATCTGATTGTTGACAATGGTAGCCAGAAGAACTTCATTTCTGAAGATCTTGTGAAGAAACTAGGTCTTGTCACCACTCCGCATCCTTAGCCTTACAACATCGGTTGGATGAAGGATGGATAGGAACTACGGATCACCCGACAATGCAAGCTCTCCTACTTCATAAATACTTTTGAAGATGAAGAAGTCTGTGACATAGCACCACTCTTCGTAGACGACACCCTATTTAGGAAACCTTACATATTGGATCACCATGGATGTTATTAGTCACGATCGCAGAAAGTGATTTTCAATATCTAGAATAGATGGTACAACATTCCAGAGTGATGACCTACACCAATGGTTTCAATGATATCTCCTAAGCAGACAAAGAAGCTCATCAATCATGCTCAGAGGTTCGCATTAATCATGATCAAATCGAAACATTCTAGGAAGACTGCATCGATGAGTTGACTTACCAACCAAAGCAGCTCCCGGCATAAGCAGTTGATCGAAAATGTTCTCAACAAGTATCAGAGTTTATTCCAAGATCCGGATGGAGTACCTTGACATTGCCAAGTAAAAAAATCCATTGACCTTGCTCCCTGTTTTTCTTTTCCTAACGCATCTGTTTATAGATGATCCGTTCTAAAAAATGAAGAGATTCACAAACAAATCTAAGATTTGATCGACAAAGTTCATATCCGACCTAGCTGCTCTCCTTGTGGACGTCCAATCATCCTTGTTCTGAAGAAATATGGGACTTGGCGCATGTGCATCGACTAAAAGGCACTCAAAAAAATTTCAGTGAAGAATCGATACCCTCTTCCGCGGATAGACGAGCTCATCAACTGTCTGAAAGGTGCTAATTTCTTTACTAAGCTCGACCTCAAGTCGGTATATCATCATATTCCAATTGAGCCATCAGATGTATGGAAAACTACTTTCACTACCAAGGAAGGAATGTTTGAATGGTTAGTCATTCCTTTTGTCTTAACCAATGCACCTGCGACCTTCATGCGATACATGGATAACATTCTTCGACCTTTCATCGGAAAATGGTTCATTGTCTATCTTGACGACATATTGATTTTCAGTCGGTCATGGGAAGAACATGTTGGACAACTTCAACAAGTCCTCGACACTCTCCAGCAACATCTACTCTACATGAACATGGACAAATGTTCCTTTGCGATGAACAACATCAAATATTTAGGGTTTGTAATTGAATATGCAGGCATTCAGGTCGACCCAAACAAAGTACAAATTATCAAAGATTGTCCCATTCCTCATAGAGTTCAATAACTAAGAATTTTTCTTGGTTTGGTGAATTTCTATCGACGATTCATACTCGGCTTCAGTCACATAGCCTGTCCCTTGGATTAGTTGACGAAAGGAAGTGAGAAAATTGTGTTCAAATGGACACTGACACAACAAGCAACTTTTGAACAGCTCAAGCACAAGCTCGTCACTGCACCAGTACTTGTGTTACCTGATTTGCATCAACCCTTTGAGATTGAGACAGACGCATCGGACTATGCCTTGGGCGCAGTGATCACTAAGTCTAGTCACCCAATCACTTTTCATTCCAAAAATTTTAATGACATAGTTAGAAGATATTCACCGTATGAAAAAGAACTGTATGCCATTGTGCAAGATATCAAGCAATGGAGGCATTGCATCCTTGGCAAGGAAATGGTCATCCAAACTGACCATAAGCCTCTACAGTTTGCTCTGACCTAGTCAAAACTACAGACAACCATACAACTCAAGTGGATTAATTACCTACAACAATTCTAGTTGGTGATTAAGTATCGAAAAGGCAAAGCTAACACCCACCAATTGTCTGAGTCGACCACCTATTACTCTCCTTTTCATAGTGATGAGTATGTAGGGTTACAACATGACCACTTGGCATCAATTGTATCAGGACAACATCAAATTTTAACCAGTCTACTGATAGCTTCAAATTGACAAGTCTTCGACCTCCGATTACCTCCTGAAAGACACCTTTCTATACAAGCTTGGGTAGCTTTGTGTACTGACCAATGAGCATCAACAACAACTCATTTGGGATGCGCACTATAGCAAGACTACCAGACACTTTGGAGTAGCGAAGACACTTGATATTCTCCAGAAGTATTTCTTTTGGCGTACACTTAAAACTGACGTCAACAAGTACATTTGATCATGCATGGTTTGTGCCATTGGTAAACTGCCTAATCGACGATGGGGATTGTACACACCATTTCCAGTTCCTAGTCGACCATGAAAATCTATTTCTATGGACTACTTGACAGGATATCCTACTACCAAACATCATCATGATTTGATATTATTAGTAGTCGACATATTTTCCAAGATGGCCATTCTCATTCCATGCAAGAATACAACGACAATGCAACAGACTGCTCACTCTTCTTCACACATGTTTGGAAACACGTTGGTTTACCAACAACCATCATTTCCAACCAGGAGGCCAGATTCGTCAGCATATTTTGGAAGACTCTTTGGAAACAAATAGACACACAACTCTCATTCTCGACATCTTTCCATCCTCATACCGACAAGCAGACGAAAGTTGTGAATCGCTTGGTCGTACAATTGCTTCTCATATACAACCACAAGCATCGACAAACATGGGATGACAATATTCCATACATACAACACATCTACAATTGTGCATAGCACAGCTCTATGGGAAAGAGTCCATTTGAGATATGTTATGGATTTCAACCCTCAACACCTATCGACTTAATCATCTCCTCGACATAGTTGAACTCCCACACCGACCATAACCAGTGGGAAGTTGACAAAGCATTGAAGTGTCGAGAACATATTTGCGACATCCAACGACAAGCACAAGATATGTTGCACGAGCAAACCCGAAATCTACGCCCCGACATGATAAGCATTGTATCGCTCATTCCTTCCAAATTGGGGATAAGGTCTGGTTACATCTTAAGAAGGAGTGCTTCACCAGTCCATTCAAGAAGTTGAAACCTTTGCGATATGGTACATATAGTATTCTTTAGCAGATTGGAGAAAATGATTTCCACCTCGATATTCCCACGTGCCTTGGTCTACATCCAGTACTCAATGTGGGTCTACTTAGACCATACCTTGCACCACTGTTGGAACATAACGACTTGCAGACAACAGAACTCGACAAAATCCATCTAGATGTTCAAGAGCCTCTTCCTTGCGACACCATTGTGGGATGATGAGTACGCCATACAAGGACGAACACAATTTCCTTATTTTAGGTTGCTAAAGCAATACAGATCCCAACACAAGGAAAATAGTACTTTGCTACTGACTTGACCAATTCGTTTCCTCACCTTCATGAGAAAACAATGGGGACCATTGTTTTTTAAGGAAGGAGGTTTGATCCATATCACAGTTGGAATTGTTTTTTAATGCCGACATCTACTGTGACAATTCATCGTCGTTGACAAAAATCCGACGAGTTACGAATTCAACATGCCTTCAACAAATCCACGACTTCTAAATGTTCATCTACCTCACGGTTTTGCGACGTCGATCTGCGACTTGTGACTGTCAAACTTTGACAGACTATCTCTCTATCTTACAGTCGACTGTAACAGTTGAACTATTGAACCATTCTAACTTCTCTTGTAGCTGAACGTACCAGGAAAGCACCCAAGCATCTCAACACATTCTATATAAGCATGTATAATATTGTAACATACATCAATTGATAATCTCATATCCAGTAATAGAAGATCAGTTCGCATTCCTACATATTATCTATGTATATTTGTGTTCTGTCTATGTAGTGTATTCTTTCTTTGTGCACTTTAATTCTCAATCTTCCACCATAACAGAGCCGACTCATTCATTCGAACTGTTGTCCCCCTGGTGCTTCCTTGCCATGTGTGGATCATTGATCTCAACCACCAATGACTTCTTTAAGTGACATTCATAAGAGTTGTGCCAAGGGATTTTGTAGAACTTGCACCACTTCCTAGTGTTCTTCTTTGTATTTCTATTACCCTTCTTTGCTGGTGGTTGTGACTCATTTTCCTTTACTTGTCTTGTGTTATCCGAGCTAGGGTTTCCCTTGCATTGCTTCTATGGTGGATTTGTAGGTACAAATTCTCACTTGTTCTTTTGTTGAAAATTATTCTTGATTTTGACAACATACTGAAAGGAGGCCCCTAATGAAGAGACGTCTAGGAATTTCATCTCAGTTCGTATGTACCTGTAATCACACAACTTGTAGTTGTCCATTTTTATGATGATCTTATTCAGGATGGTAGAGGAGCTAGGAAACTAAAGAGGGGATCTTAGAGGATCCTTACCCCTGGAATGGATCGGTTGTAACGTTGATCATGATCCTATTCTCTTTTTCCACTTAGAGCAGAGTGACACATGGGGGGACCCTGATCTAACCTAAAAGGAAAGACCTAAAGCAAAGACACCAGCTCAAACTATGGCTATAGAGTATGTAAGGTGTATAGATTATAATACCCTAATCAATATATATAGCCACCGAGTGCACAATGATTGGGATGTGAGGATTAAAGAAGTGGAAAGACAATACAAATGAATAATTTCAGTAGCTGCAGAATCAAACATAAGATCTAGGATGATGGTGCTATGTGAAAAGTGAATAAGTGAGTACCATAAGGGAAATTGAATGGTGAAACTTTAGAATTCCCAAGATAATTATTTAAGCTTCCTAACACCTTATATTGATTGCTTGGATGCTAGATATATCAATGGAATAAATCTCAAGCATAAACTAGTGAACAAACCAAAAAGATGGCCAGTTACCCCAAAAGTGTGAATTGCTGAGAGGGACTAGTGCCTTACTATATTGGGCATGGAGTCTCTATGGGTGACTTATTAGGGGAATTTTGGTATCCTAGGACACTATCAGAAATACCCAAAAGAAAAAATCCAAAAATCCAATTTGTTCGACCATGAGAATTTTTATATGTTTTAAATGAGGGTTTTAATGTTTATTATGCCGAGAGTGACCCTTGTATGAAAATTCAAACAGATAAAAGATGTAAGAAAATTAACTTGTATATATATATATATATATATATATATATATATAGAGAGAGAGAGAGAGAGAGAGAGAGAGAGAGAGAGAGAGAGAGAGAGAGAGAGAGAGAGAGAGAGAGAGAGAGAGTCCTCCACTATGGTCTCTCTTCATGCAGTAAAAGTATGGATCCAATTATATATGAGAGACATTCACTAATATATTTCAATGCAATAAAAATACAATTTCAATCATCATCCCACAAAGTCACCTACAAGAACACAAGTATTTGGAACAAAATATTTCTCTCTATAAGAAGTTCTGGAGCCAAAAGACCTAATGAATACAATGAGGGGATCACCTCTCTTAATTCATAGAAGAGTGGTGACCACTTTCTAACTAACTCTCATCCAATAGTTGATATTATAACATCAATCAATGGTAGAGATCTAATTTCACATTGATACATGGATCACCCTCTCAAAGGGGGGCACACTTTTTCCTCTAACGCCCAAGATAGGAGAGATACATCATAATGAAAGAATACAACATGTGATACATGATGTGGGGGTCACCTTAGGGGCTCAATTCACCCTAAGTGACATTAAAATACAAATTCATAGGATATAACATGGTGGTACAACATATGTGAAGGTGAAGTATGCCCCTCATGAAGGACATCTTCCCTAGGCAAGCCAACATAATAATTGCTAACCTGATCACTAAGATAAACATATGAAGAATGTTCCATAGAGCCTCTGGATATCACATCAAGTCATACCCTGTCATTTCCTAGCCATACAATAGGCGAATCAATTTCCTTGGAGTAGCCATGGTCACTTTTATTTGAATTAAAATGTTGATTTCATTGCTGTAGAATAAATGTGCCATTATTTCCATTTCCCTTTCCAGAATCAATAAATTGAGTATTCCAATGGACTTGGAGACATAAAATCCACTAATAATGACTACTAGAACATCATGAATCCACCTGGATAAGCGTCTAGAAGCCAAAACCATGTCCGTCAATAAAAATATGGCCATAATAATAATAATAATAATAATAAACCGTAATAATGTTTAATAATGGCCAATAATGATCAAACTGAAGTATGGAATGGTGTACTAGATACATGTAGGTGACAAATAAGCATTCTCGAACCACTTTAGTCATATATTCCCTGAGACCTATATTGACCAGGTCAAAAATGACCAAAGCAGTGAATGAGACCAAAAATGATTCATCCTGTATACAAGGGGTTAAGGATGCTCTCTTATTCATATTATTATCCAACTAGAACATAAATAACATGACAGTGGTGATAAATCAATTAATTAATCAGAATAATATAACCTTTGTTAGAGTAGAATACTTGATATTTCATGAAGCTCTTTAGATGTGCTCACTTACAAACTTAACTAGGTTGCTATGATGGGTTAGGTGAATAAAACAAGGCTAGGACAAGGGGATTTTACTTTTTAATTCAACATAGTGGTCTCTGAGAGAATATGGGACAAAAGGGGATCCACAATGACATGTATAGGATATATAACACTATCGAAAGCAAGTTCCTCACAAATGGAATAAGTTGATTAAGAAGTGTCCCTTCAACTATAAAAAGTGTTCTATGACTCATATCCAATCCTAATTCAGGTTCTATGAGGATCTTTTCTAGAACCATTGCATTAGGTGCAGAATCAACTGTAATTTGAGGTTCTAGGGGACTCTTAGAATTAGCAATCCCCTACTCCATCCCACATCCATTCCCTTGGGATCCATGGGGAATTATCATTACATCAAATTCAAGGCCAACCTTCATTTATATTTTCAATAAATGTACATCTTCTTTTATTTGGCCAATTTCATATATGACCCTCTTACGATTTTACATGTGTTGAAAAGCACAACTATTCACAGCTTTCATCAGGGGTCACTGCATTTATTTTAATTTACATTTTTGTTGCATATAATAAGATATATTGATGCATGTAATGATGATAAGATCACTTGCTTCAAGTCTAGATGACACTACTCAGGAAACTAACTAGTCTTAGCTCATGTCACAACACTAGCAGGTACTCCTGGCACAGAAATGAAGCATGGGGACAACTTGAAGGAATGATTCACAATCAAGACCAAACATCGGAATTAACTGACCAAAGAGGTCAAGGATTTAGAATCCCAACTTAGCTACGCTCAAGACCCAACACCGACAGGTTTCTTTAACCTAGAAGGGTTAGGGATTTGGTACGTTCTATCGCACAACTCATAGCTGAGACACAAAACAACATGGAGTCTATCAACTACATAGGTCAATGTGGGGGATAGATCCTCAATCTCACAAGTCAAAGTATCAAGTTAGGGGTCAAATCAAAGGATGGAAGATATTGGATGGGTGGAGACAGTGAAAAGGTGATGCCGCCATAGAAAGGGCAAGGCTAAGTCTGTATAAGGTAGGAAATACTAGTGAGAATATAAAAAGGTCTTAGAATTCAGTATCATGCATTTACTCTTAATAACAAGTTAGTGAAAATTATCTAATAATATATAATCACTACTTTTAGTCACCATGTTAAGTTAATGCTAATAAGATGAGCAAGACATACCAATAATAACACCCCAAGTACATAATGTATACATGCTCAGTCATATACATGTCTTTGCATGAAGATCAACTCTGACTACCCATGGGGAAAGGTAAAGAAATCATCTTCCTTTTTTGCTATTCCAAGTGAACCATGACCAAACCAAGTATATCTCAATGGGTCATGCAAGGCTAATTCCTGACATGAGATACTGATGCTGCTAGATAGGTTCTGAAAATGCTCAAGCACTGATGATCTTTGGATGAAATATAGTCAACACATGTGGGACTGACACTTAATGTAATCAAAATATGGTCCTCTACATCATGGTAGTTCTATCTACTCTGTATGTGATAACATTTGGCTCCAACTAGGATAAGTGCTCTAAGGGAGAGAGTGCTTGAGAACCCCAGAATTTCTGGTCCACAACATCCCTCTCATCATCCACGAACATGCACCTGTAATACTCTACATCATATTCAAATATAGACCTGCTACCTGCACAATTCCAATGCTATACCAATATCTGCAGACCAAATGTCAATGACCATCATATAAAGAGAAAGAGAAAGAAATGCTAAAATGTTGAAATAAAGTACTGAAATGAAATGCTAATCTATTGATTGAAAACAAAGTTTTATTTTGTTTATTAACTATAGGAAAGAAAACACACACAAGCAAAAAGAAAAGGCTAACTATTGCTCAAGTGAGCTTATTCAATCCTACTCAAACAACAATTTTTTTTTTCCTTCGAGATTTATAGGAGGAAAATAGTGCTTCAACATCCTCCCATTTACTGGAATCTCAACTTCTTCACCATCTAAAGTCTAAAAAAAATGATATATTTCCTGCTTTTTTGATCACCCTATAGGGGCCCATCCATAGCCTTTCTAATTTACCATGATTTCCAGGCTTCTCCTTGAATTTGTCCCAAAATAAAACTATGTCCCCAACCTTAAAATATTCATTATAGGTACTTTGGTCAAAATTTCCATTGATTCTCTCTTGTTCGATAATAGTTCTATCAAATGATTCTCTCCTTTTTAATCAAGTTCCACTAATCTATCTATTCTTTCCTGAATAGATTCTTGATATGATGTACACTAATACAACAATTCATATACCAAAATCTGCAAGTTAATCGGAAGCCTACAATCTTTTCCATACACTAATTTAAATGGGAACTTTCCTGTAATTCTTTTTAACGTTGTTCTATCGGCCCATACTATTTACTTCAATTTGCTATCCCAACTCCGCTTGTTTTCACTTACCATTCTTCTTAGAATTCTAATAAAAGTATTATTTCTTAACTCAGTCGAACCGTTTCCTTGAGGATAATAATTTGAGGAATGGGATAACATAATACCATGATTTATGTAGAACATAGACATCTCCACCTTGGTGAAATCCTTAGCATTATCTATTGTTATTTTCAAAGGACACCCATATCATGAAACAATATTTTCTTCTAAAAACTTCACCACTACCTCTATTGTAGCTTTCTTTGTGGGTATAGCTTCAACCCATTGTGTAAAATAATCAATGCAAGTCAAAATATATTTGTACCCATTACTTGAATTTTCATCAAATGGTCCCACAAAATCCATACACCATTGCTGAAAAGGAGCCTCTACTATGATTGGTGACAAAGGTAAAGCGGGTAATCTGGTTTTCCTGAGAAGGATTGACATTCTTAAGACGATCTAACAAAATCATGCACATATTTTAATAAAGCGGGACCGTAATAACCAACTCGCATGATCTTAGCAGTAGTTGTTCTTGGAGCATAATGACCCCCATGTAGTCCAGAACGAATTTCCTTTAAAATGTTTTTTTGCTTCATCGGGGTTTACACATTTTAATATAATTTCGTCTGTATTCCTCCAACCAAGATAGTTGCTAGTCAAAACATATTTTTCTTCCTTTATCCTTAAGTCCCTCCTCTGATGATCAAGTAAGTGATTAGGAAAAGATAAATTCTTCAAAAAGTATACAATGTACTTATGCCATTCATGTTCTTTGTCATGTAAAAAGTACTGAGATTTCTTTTAGTAACAAGTTTTATCGAACAATCACTACCTTTTTTCAGTTAATAGTTGGGCTAGGCCTTGTTCTTTAACAATTTTAATTGGCTTGATTTCAATATCACATTCATGGATTCGAGAGATCCAATTTCCTCAAACACCTATACCATCAGTTTGAGATAAAACATCTTTCGCTACTTGATATGACACATACGCTTTGATCCTAGAATATCCCACATACATCCAAAATTTTTTAAAATGTTTACCTAGGGTGTATTCTTGGTTTTTAGTAGTTTTATGTTTCAACTCCGCATCCCTGAGGATTTTTCTCATGATTTTCATTGTTCTTTTGTAACAATACCCCAATGTAGTGTCCTCATAGGCATACAAATAAATCAATAAATCCTTACTATAATAAGGACAAGCCAGGATGGGTGCAATTGATATGGCCTTCTTCAATTTGACAAAATATAACTGACAAGATTATCCAAAATAAAATTCACATGCTTTTTCAAGAGAGGATTTAGAGATTTTTCTAGCTCAACTAGGTTTGGAATGAATCTTCATACAAAATTAATATTTCCAAAGAAGGACTGGAGAGAGATGACATCGTGAGGTTGGGGAATGCATTAATAGCTTGGATAAATTCAAGGTCAATTCATATTCCATATTTTGATACAATATGTGCCAACAATTTTCCTTCATCAATTCCAAATTTAGATTTATTAGGGTTTAGGGATATCCCAAATTTCCTGCATCGATAAAAAAATTTCCTTAAATATTTGACATGATTAGTTCTTTCTTTAGAAAATACTGTCAGATCATCTTGATATATAGCAATGATTTTTCCAATCAGATCATTGAATTCCTGATCCATGGATTGTTGAAAAGTTGATTCGCCGTTCAACAGTCCAAATGGGATTCTTATTTATTCATAGGTTCCCCAAGGGGCAATGAAAGTTTTTTTTCTTCTATATTCTTTCTTAATCCACACTTGGTTGTATCCAGAGAAACCATTCAACATAGACAACATCCTAGCCGTTGTAACAATCTGCAACATATTTTCCATATTGGGAAAAGGATAATTGTTGTTTAGGGATGCTTGATTCAAATTTTTGAAATCTATGCAAATTCTTATTTCTCCATTCTTCTTTCTCACTATTATTGGATTGGAAATCCAAGTCGTATGTCTAATGGGACATATAATCCTAGCTGCTAACATTTTTTCAAGTTCTTTCTTAACTAGAGGGGATAACTTTGGGTTAATGTTATGGAGACTTTTTCGATAAGGCTTTGCCCCTTCCTTCAGAGGAATCATGTGTTCAATAATGGTGGGATCATACGTTTTTAAGTCATCATATGTCCATGCAAAAACATCTTTATATTCATGGATCAAATTTTCGATCCCTTTTCTTTCTTTTGGAGATTCATTCTTTCCAATCCTAACCATCTTGGGATAAATGGGAGATCCTATGTTTACTTAGATTACTTCATCTATGGCTTCTTCTCTCCTTCCTTTATACTCATCATGTCTTTTAAAGTTATTTTCCAAGGGGATTGGAAATTGCATAATATCAACACTTCATAAATATTGATCTTCCAGACGTTCATCTAAATCAGCGACACAATTTTGGGAATTATCCATGTTATGCAAGAATCGAATTATCATAACATCATCTTCAAAAAACTTCCAGTGGTCTTGGTTGTCAGGGACATAGGGTCTCAACAAGACTTCGACCTTACAATCTTATTTCGTAAGATAATCAGGAACTTTAAAAGTGCACGTTGTCATAGATAACGTGTCAGCAAGACCATTTTCTTCTCTTTGATGCAAGTTTCCTTTGCAAAGGTTTCTTGCTTAACTATTACACACAACACACACGTTCACATAAACAAGATGTAAACAGGATGCCAGAAGCTGGTTATATTACTTCTACTGAAACGGTTACAATGTGAAATGCAAGGAATGTAAACAACTAACTATTGTTGGCCTTAGCCTATTACAATACAGAAGTAACTATGTGCTATCTCAGTGTGTCGATATTCACCCTCTCCTAGTTCACCATGGAAATCTAAGCTATGGCTTGATCTTCTCAGCGCTCTTTTGATGTATGAATCTCCTATCCAATCTACAAATCCTCTCTTGAGCTATGCTCTCTCAATCCTATGTTGACCGAACTGAACTCTGCCAAGATCCTCCAATGTATCCAAACTTCATGGCCTTCTACTCTATTGCTGCCCATCCCGAGGTTTGCTCCAACTCCTGAAACACTCTTCCTCTGTCCGTTGATCTCCCCGATCCTGCAGACCTACAATTGTCAGTGCCCCTTCCATGTTGCACAATCTCCACCTGTGAGGACATATGTCACGATCCCAACCACCTGCAATAACTTCTAATAAATTCCTTAGCAACCCTGAATGGCTACCAAGTACTCTGCTTGACTTTTTGTGCGTCCTTCTGACACTGCTACAGTAGTTAGTCTTATCACTGCCTCGACTATACTGTCTTCCGTCATCCTTCGACATACCTTTCGGCTTCTTTTTGCATCCCAAGGCTTCTCCTGTCCGCCCCTTCCTCCTCACTTGGATCATGCCTAAACCTATCAGAGTCGCGGTTTGACAACATGTCAATCCTCGACATCTATGCAACAAATATGTCGTCTTTCGACCTCTGACATGTCGAATCTCGACCTTCCACACTTATGTCGATCATATCGAAATATCCGGCTTGACTTATTGAATTCAATATCCAATCTACTCTTCTGCACCAGTGGTCTTCGGAATGCCCTCTGGTCGACCTTCTTTATGTTGATCAACTTCGACAACTCTGCCTAGGCCTTGATGCTCCTGCATCAGACTCCCCAGGTGAAAAAAAACTTGACTGCTCCGTTAGTCTCCTAAAATCTTCTTCGGTAATCCACATTGCCTCCCGCAACTCATTATCTTTCCATCGCACTAAGTATTCCTTCCTTCGCGAACTGTAGGTATGCTCAACTTCACATTCCTCTATTACTTCTGCGATTTATTCTTTGTGTTGATCTGGGATTTGTGCCATCCAGTCGATGTTTGACACTTCTGCACTTTTGCTGCTTGACCCTTCTTCAAACTTGTACATATATGAGACATTGAACGTTGGTGAAATGCTCAAGTCCTTTGGAAACTCCAATACATAAGCATTGTCTGAAATCTTCCTCAAAATCTTACATGGTGTTGGAGGGGCCTAGGTCAGCCTGTTGACTAGGCCCTCCGCCTGACCACTCTGCAGCACATGTCAACAGGTCCCGTCGACTAGTATAGGTTGGGTCAGTTGGATAAATTGACAGATGGTTATGTAACTGTATTTGCATATATATATACCTAGACTAGTGAGCCGATGTACTAAGATGAGATTGGTTCTATGATTTTATTTTTCCTTTGCTGGTTAATATAAAGGCTTGTCTCTCTCTCTTGTCTCTTGTATCTGTATCATTGTGTATGTTTGCTATTATTATGTAATATATCCATGATAACCACGTGAACCTTGGGACTATAACATCTGGTTCCGTTTTCGGTTGATACATGAAAAATTACTAGCAGCATGACCTATGATTTTAGAACAGAATATTAGAGACTGGTGGGAGAAGAAAATCGCGAATTACCTATAGAACTATGCGCGATGTAACAAGCTGACTATTAGACAAGTAAGAGATCGATTCTTCTCTGAGACGCATGAGCGATTTGTAGAGTCCGTACCGACCACATTGAAGAAACTTATGGATGAATAGACTGGTTGATGAAGCAGAGCAGAAGCTATTGTCAAAGCTGATCAACGGAGGACGTACAAATCTGTCGGAGTGGCGCGAAAAGATTGCAGAAGATTTATATGAAGAACAGGCAATCAAAAATTGATTCTTGGTAGACGAAATAAGAAGAAAGTTCTTCACTTAATTAGTTGATCAATTTCTGTGTTCTCTGCCGACATTATTATTTAAATTTTTTATTGAAAAAGGTGTCAAACATATTGTCGAAACAATATAGTTGCTACTCCCGTCCCTTCCAAACTCTAACTAGGAGGAGAAAGATCGTAAGTGGAACAAATTTATAAAGGAGCGTGAATGGGAATTTTTCTTGAACAAATGATGGTCTGCACTTCCCCAATAGTCTAGAAACCATAGGGCCGGCATTGGGGGGGTGATGAAGCATGCTTTGATGTACCTAGTTTGATGAAACTCAACATATGACAAACGACATGACCATCAGTGGAAACAAATCGACAAAGACAGACTTTTAAGTCACAAAAGCATCCCAGATATTCAAAAAATTGAAAGAGAAAAAAGGAGGCAGCGACGTGAAGAGCTGCGGGAGCAGGCAATTGCACTCTGGAGGAAACGAGGATCAAATGACATGACAGATGCAGATGAGAATTTTCCAGAATCAAGCCAAGCCCGCGATGATCGGGGTGTTGAAGAAGAACTATTGCCGATGGATGAAGACTTGTGGATAGAGCGTGGTAGAGCTCTCCAAGTTGAAATACCTGAAATGGTAGCACCTCTGTCTCCATTTTGTTTAACACAAAGCATTCGGGTGGAAGAAATTGTCGAATAAAATCTTGGTCTCCATGCTGGTCAGTCGGGAATTTGGAGTCTTCGAAGCATAGAAGGCGATTATATTAATAGACTATTGATTCATCGACTGGAGGAAGGAAATTGGGTATCTTTTCAACCCGAATTTTCAAATAGAAGTTTTCAACTAGTGTACTCAGAGCATGAGGAAACGCCCCCCCCTTCCAATACCAAGTTTGAGTGACTCGAGAAGCACGTTGGAAAGCCCGAGATTTAGTGAAATCCCATTCGAGAAAAACTTTAACTGGATTTCGACAAAAGTGGTTGAAGAAGGTAGATCTAGAGATATCGAAGAAGATATAGCTATCGATTATGAAGATAGAGAACCAAGTCCAGAAAGACAACTAATCCAAATTAACAAAGCACCAAGTGTTGATTGTGGAAATAACCCACCCACACCTCCATCAAATTCTCAGATTAATACACCAGTAGACATGGCACACACAACAACACACCTTCCGTTCTACGAAGAAGATGAAGATCCAAGAAGACATTGGTTTGTGTGCGAAGCATTATGGACAACCAATCAAATTACCAATGAAGAAAGACAGATTTCTCAATTTGTTGGTTCGTTAAGAAAAAGAGCACTGACATGGTACATGGGGTATGTAGAAAATTTTCCGAATGCAACAAAAGCACAAATCAAACAAAGCTTTATGGCCTTATTTATGATTGAAGATGCGACATACCTGGCGGCAGAACGACTAAAGACGACAGTCCAAAAGCCAACCGAAACTGTCAAGGAATACGACAAGAGGTTTAAAGACCTCCTGAGCAGATTAGACTATGAAATCGAAGAAAAACTATTAATCAACTGGTTTATTACTGGTTTAATCAATAAAATCAGAATACATGTCGGTCGACAAAATGTTAATACATATGCAGATGCACTAAGAGTAGCACTAGAAATTGAAATGGATGATGAATACCCTTAAGTATCCATGGATAGACACATCGACGAACGCCTTGAAAGTATGGAACAAGCTATCAGAAATATGACGTTAAAAGGACTAGAACTATGGTGTACAACTTGTCGAACTTCAGGACATACCAAAGATTCTTGTTGAAATGAGGATCGGCGACAAGAAGTAAAACTCATTCAATCCAGATGTTTCTGCGATCTATGCAAAGAGTATGATTCACATACCACAAATGATTGTCCATACAATCTGAAAAATAAGAAGGAAAGATGGTGTCAAATTTGTGAAGTGAATACACATACAATTGAAGAATGTCATTTGAACTTGAAAAATCGGCAAAATTATCATGTAGTGTACCAGATGAATTATGTCAAACAGAACCAAGACAGAAATCCAACAAATGACAGATTCGAGAGAAATGATGGAAGAAATAACCAATACAATCAAAACAAGAATGACATTTACCCAAGGTACAATGATCTACGGTACGATCAGCGATATGATAGCTACAATAGACATGGTGGATACCAGAGTCACGGTCGTGGAAGTGAAGGTCGAGGATTTCGATCTGGTCGACCTGGTGCATGTTTTACATGTTTCAATGAGAATCACCGGCATGCAGAATGCCCTTATAAGGAAAGAAATGATCTTAAATTTTGTACAAAGTGTGGGGTAGGCGATCACTATTTAGAGGATTTCCCTATCATGATTGAGAAAATAAATAATAAAAAGAATGTTCATGTTTTATCTTATATTAAAAAAAATGACGTGCTTCGTACAAAAAACTTGCAAATTGTAACAAGGCAAGGCACTCACATTGGTCAAGATAAACCTTAGATAACTAGAATTGTCGATAAGGAGGATTATCCAAATCCTATAAAACAAAAATTTGTGTATGTTGGGTCTAGGAAATGTCCCTTTTTGGCCATCCTTATTACATCATTTTGCCCTGATTTCATCCTACTTTTATAAGCTATATCCATGTCTCTTTCCAGATCAATCAATAATATTGACAGGTATAATTTGTTATTGCTTTATTTATTTTATGCCTAAGATTGTTAAAGATTATGGATCTTAGTCTTTGGCTTATGCTGATCTGTGTGATTTCATTTAGCCAAGGTCTAAAGCGCAGGTGTATCAGCCAAGTGGCGCCAGCTGTTACTCTTCAAAGCACCAGCTCCTCATACTCCAAGGAACAACACATTTTCCACACAAGCTGTAGCAGATCCTCACTGTAACAGATTCCACTGAATCAGAGCCTAGCTGCGACAGACAAGTTGCATTCTAGTTGTTGAGTTTGTTGATCCATTAATTATTAGAATAACAACATCCTTCATGATTAATAGCCTTGTTTAATACGGTTGTATCAGTTAGTTGTAACCCCACAGCATGAAGATCATATATCTTCATTGCTGCATGAATATAATGGATCTAAAACTGTATTTTCCTTGTATAAATTCCAGAAGGCTCTCGTAGCCTGGGGTTGGACAATTACCAAATTGTGTAAGCTGTAACAGAGCACTGAGACTGACGTTTTTCCATCATTAATATGAGATAAGAGTTCTTCATTTATGTGTCTTAATTTGTTGTGATTCTCAGCGTCTCTGTTAGAAGGCCAAGGCCCGCCTTCTCATAGAGATAGTCGGTTTAAGTAGGTAGAGTAGTTTAGCTTTACTTCTGTTGTGTGGTGTGGAATTATTGCAGATATTATTGATAGCTATAATAGAGATTAGCTTTCATTTTTGGTAGTATGATTGCATCTTGAATAGATGTAACAGAGTGGTGTGACAGTCAACTGTGTAGGTTAATTTAGATTTATGCATGTGTGCTCGAATCAGCTATAACAGCCAAGCTCAGTTCCAATCTTTTCCAATTGTTTTTTCTTTCTAGGATTTCCAGTAATTATTAGTTAGAGTTCAAGCTTATGTTTAGATTCTGGTTGCTGTTGTATATTCAATTGGGTTATTAGAATTGGTAGAGTGTGGTTGAGTAACAGTAGCTACTGATGGATCATTTTGGTAAAGATTGAATGGTGTAGTTTGATAATTATAGGATTTAACCTCTTGCAAAAGTAATCTAGTTTATTTCTCTTCCTAAATTTATAACTGCTGGGTGATTTCTATAGGAAGATAGTTCAAATCAGTTCCTAGATGTGTGAATTAGCTTTAGTCCATTTTCTGGAGTGAGTTTGGCTGGATAGACTGGTAGGTTCATTAGTTACATTTAGTAAATCAACTTCTTGATCTGTTTATGCATAGAATGTGCTTATTTCCTTTGAAATAAAAGACCTCCCTGGGTTTGACAATTTATATTGACCATCCTGTGTGTTAGCTTTAATTAACTAACATATAGGGTGACCAACATTTTGGTGCCGTTGTTAGGGATGGTGATAGATAGATAGAGTTAGTAGTTGGTTTCATTTGAGTTTATTTTAGTTCAATTAATTACAACATGCATGAATACAAGAAAAACAAATCAAGAACCCCCTTTGAATACTAACATTGCAGGTGGAAGAGGTCGAGGTCGTAATGCAGGTCAGGGAATACACACATATATTGATGAGATAATTGCTAGAGCTAACTCTTCCACTAGACCACCACGGAACTCTACAGGTAGGGGAAATTATGTTCCTCCAAATCTTGAACATTCAACATCTACAGTGGAGAATACAACAGGACCTTCAACTCTTGTTGTAGAAAGTAAACCACTTGAAGATAAGCGAAGCACTGTAGGTGCACCAGATAGAGAGGAGATCTATCATATCGACGGAACCAGAGTTACCAAAGAGGTGTGGTTGGAGACTCGTAGAATAGCAGAGGAAGAAAGAAGGCGAGAAGAAGAGAGGAGAAGAGAGGAAGAAGCTAAAGCAGAGGAAGAACGCATAAAGGAAGCTGTTGAATTCTGGACCAGAACCATGGCTGGTAGAGAACAAGAGGGCGAGAACGAACATGGGAATAACCGAGAAGAAGAAGGAGAAAATAATCAACTTGGTAATACTGTATCTACATTAGAATTCCCTATCCTCCAGATATCTGGAGCAGCTCCTATGAAGAATATCTCACCATCAGTTATCTCGATTTTTCATGGTAAGTCCTATGAGGATCCTGATGAGTTTCTTTTTGAGTTTGATATCCTCTGTTGCAGCTATGACTACACCTCTAGTGCTCAGAAGCTGAAGTTATTCCCAGCCACCTTGAAAGGAAATGCTTTGCGCTGGTTCATGAGTCTGGGTTGTGAGACCATTACTACTTGGGACCAAATGAAAAACACCTTTCTTTCTAAGTACCAAGAATATTGCAGAACTAGAGATAGAAAGGAAGAGTTGTTTAAAATGGTTCAGAAGGATGAAGAAAGTTTGGAAGACTTTGTGGAAAGATTGCTATACAACTTACAAAGATCTGGTCATGCTGAGATTGGAAAGGATGTGCTCAAGATTATCTTACTAAGAGGAATTAGAGAAGATTGCCTTGATATGTTGAATCTATTGGGAAAAGGGGATATCTCGAAGGAACCTTTTGAAAAGATTGTTGAATTATGTCGAAGGTACTCTAGGGGATCTTCCAGAACCAACAAACAAGACAAAGACTGAGACCAGGATGTCTTCACTAGGACTCAGAAGTCAACTAGTGGAGGGGCCACTCGAGCAGAAATAGACAACTTACTGGAGAATTTTAAAACAGACATGATGAGCTCCATTTCCTCAGAGTTGGATGTCATGAGGGAAAAATAGAAACAGGTGGTAGAAGATCTTACACTTGGGGTATCCTGTCCTAAATGTAGGAAGAAGCATCCACTGAAGGAATGCCCATTGGACAAAGTAGAGTTATGTAGGATATGTGAACTCGAGCATGATAATAAGGAGTGTCCATCATTACCTAAGGTCAAAGCATTCCTATAGGAATCTATTCCAGATGTGGAGCCAGCATACTTTATGGCACAGAAGAAATCATGGCAACCTCGAAACCAAGGTATGAATCCAGATCCAACATTTTTTCTGCATAATATGAATTGAATGAACAATATGCATAATATGAATACACAATTCCCTTCACATTATTCCAGCAGCCAGTGGTATCCATCTCAGAATCCAATGCAAAGTCCTAATTCATGGACACCATGGCCGCAACAGTCAAACCAAGCTCCTTGGAATTCCAACTGGAGAAACTCTTGTTAATTTTAAACTAATTTGACTAGCAAGATCACTGAAAGAAACATAATCACAAGATAGATAGAGATTTTACCCTGGGAAACCCTCATGGGGTAGAAAACCCAGCAAAGCTTTCCTCAATAAGATGATCAACCAAAATGCAAGATGTGCTCCAAGACTTGACCTCCTTCTCTACCTCCTATGCAGACCTCTCAAACACAAGTGCGCTACTTTCCGAGCTATGCAAGTGTGGGATAAGTGAGGAGCATTCTCCTCTACTTATACTAGTTTCCCGACTGACTATTTCCCTTATGGGGCCGACCTCTCCCAATGAAGTCTAATAACCCCTAGTTAATTAACTCAGGGCCGACCCCCACATGGTGGATCTAATAACCCTGGTTACCACGATTCATCAAAGGAATAAACATCTTCGGATACATAATAGGATCACCTCGAAGGGATGAAAGATCTCTGGAATAATAAAGTACAATTATAATATTCTTAGAAGTTACAATATTCAACACTCCCCCTTAACGAGAAGGATATTATAACAACATCTGTAGGAGCAAGGAGTCATCGACTACATCATACATGATACATCTATAAATCATCGGAAGCTTTCTTCAATACATAATCATCAGTAACTCATGCAGTTACTGGAACATAGTCAATGTTGGAACATCAACATCATCTTCATCTTCTGCAGCACTTGAACAGCCATAACAACATCAACATCATCATCACACGATCATCGGCATCTGGATCATCTCGATCTATAGCATCTGGATCATCATCTCGATCTACAGCATCTGGATCATCATCTTGATCTACAACATCTGGATCATCATCTCGATCTACAGCATCTGGATCATCATCTCGATCTACAGCATCTGGATCATCATCTCGATCTACAGCATATGGATCATCATCTCGATCTACAGCATGTAGATCATCATCTTGATCTACAGCATCTGGATCATCATCTCGATCTGCAGTATACTCTACAATACACATGATCATATTACAGGATGATCAACCCCGCTCTCTTTAGGACATAGGTCCATGGATGATACAATCCAGATCAAGTTCCAGGATGATCAATCCTTATCACTTTAAGACAAGTCTCATGTCTAGGGACGATGCAATCCCGACCAGCTTCCAGGAGGATCATTCCTTATCCTTTTAAGACAAGTCTCATGTCTAGGGACGATGCAATCCTGATCATCTTCCAGGAGGATCATTCCTTATCCTTTTAAGACAAATCTCATGTCTAGGGACGATGCAATCCCATCACGTACATTTTGAACCAAAGGCTCACGGATGATGCAGTCCTCTCATGTACCTTTTGAACCCAGTTGACGAACAATGTAGTCCTCTCACATACTTTTTGAACCCAGTTCATGGATGATTCATTCCTCCCATGTACCTTTTGAACCCAGTTCATGGACGATGCAGTCCTCTCACGTACCTTTTGAACCCAGTTCACGGACAATGAATTTCTCTCATGTACCTTTTGAACCGACGTCCAGGGACGATACAGTCCTATCTTCAATTCTCGGAGACATCTGTCTATGGATCAATTCTGGAACCGAAGTACGGGGAAGATACAATCCCCACCTGTCCACTCAGGACTTCATTCTCGGAGACATCTATCTACGGATCAATTCTGGGACCGAAGTCCGGGGAAGATACAATCCCCACCTGTCCACTTAGGACTTCATTTTCGGAGACATCTGTCTATGGATCCTTTTTAGAACATGTGTTCAAGGATGATGCAATCCCTCTTATTTCTCGAAGACATATGTCTACGGATCCCTTTAGAACATATGTTCAAGGATGATGCAATCCCCACAGTATCCTCATCAACACAAGTATCATTAGTACATCATCAGTACAAGTACATATATCATCAATACGAGTGTCCTCATCAATATACGTATACATATAATACAAGTATCCTCATCAATGCATGTATACATAACATTAATACAAGTATCCTCACCAATACATGTATACATATCAATACAAATATCCTCATCAATACATGTATACATAACATCAATACAAGTATCGTCATCAATATAAGTGCATTTATCAGAAATACAAGTAATATAAATATTCTAAATATACATATAAGTATCCTAAGCATATATATAAATATCTAGGTGTAATAAATAGGTATCCTCATCATCGACCTTACTATCGATGTGGGCAATCTCATCATTAGTGACTATATCACTCCCCCTTTCGAGGAGGGTTCTTTTGAACCACATCAAACTTGTCTTGAAAATACTCAAATTTCGCTCGAGACAGAGGTTTGGTCAATATATCAGCAATTTGTTCCTTAGTGCTTACATACTTGAGCTAAATAGCTCCTCTCTGCACCATATATCATATATAAAAATATTGGATCTCTATGTGTTTTGACTTATCGTGGAATATTGGATTTTCTGTCATCTTAATACAACTTTGATTGTCACACATGATCACAGTGGGATCCATCTCTAAGTCAAACAATCCAGATAATAGTTTCCGAAGCCACACTGCTTCACAATTAGCAGAACAGGCATCTATATATTCTGCTTTAGTAGTACTAACAACCACACTAGATTGTTTCTTGCTGAACCATGAGATCATGGTAGATCCAAGACCATAACATCCACCTGATGTACTCTTCCTGTCTGAAACACTTCCCGCCCAATCAAAATCTGAGTAACCATTTAATTTGAGTTCATGACTTCCAAGATAATATAGACCAAAATCTAATGTACCCTTTAGATACCTCATCACATGCTTTGCAGCTATTAAGTGAACCTTTCTAGGTTCTAATAGATATTGACTCAAGTTATTTACAACAAAGCATATGTCTGGTCTGGTATTTGTTAAATACATCAGTGATCCAATGATTTGTCTATATAGAGTCACATCCACTAATTCTAAAGAGTCATCAACTAATAACTTCAAGTTGGAGTCCATGGGAGTGGCCATGGCTTTACACTCCAACATATCGAATCTTTTCAGAATCCCCACAGCATACTTACCTTGATTTAGAAATATTCCTTTTGGTTCTTGCCATACTTCTAGACCTAGGAAGTAGTGCATTAATCCGAGATCTTTCATCTCGAATTCTGAAGAAAGCTTCTTCTTGCATTTGATAATTTGTTTCTCATTTCCAGTCAGAAATAGATCATCTACATACAACAATAGTATAACAGGTTCATCATCCATAACTTTGAGATAAATATTAGGGCCAGCTTTACTCTTGGTAAAGCCCATGCTTGTTAAGAAATTGTCAATCCTTCCGTACCAAGCTCTGGAAGCTTGCTTCAATCCATATAAGGCCTTTTTCAGCTTGCATACATGTGTTCTCCCATCTTTAACTTCAAACCCTTGTGGTTTTTCTATGTACACTTCTTCTTCAATCACACCATTCAGGAAAGCTATTTTAACATCCATCTGGTGTAATTTCCATTTCATCATAGATGCAAGTGCCATGATAGTTCTAATTGAAGTGTACCTAGCAACTGGTGCAAATGTTTCTTCATAGTCAATTCCCTCTTTCTGAGAGAATCCTCTGGCTACAAATATTGCCTTATATTTTTCAATGCTACCATCTGCAGCATGTTTTATCTTGAATATCCATTTGGAAGATAACACACTTTTATCTTTTGGTTTGGGAACTATATCCCAAACATCATTTTTCATTATTGATTGGTATTCTTCTGTCATTGCTTCTACCCACTCTTTCTTCTATGTTGCCTCTTCATAGCTAGTAGGTTGTTGATCCACAAGATCACACATCAAAGCCACATAGTTGGATACTAGCTTTGGTTTCTTTCTTTCTCTAGTGGAGCCTTCGAGAGCTCCATATTTTTCAGCTCCTTGAATAATGTCTCTAGCCCATGCTGGCCTTCTTTTTCTAGATAAATTTGTAATGAAGGGTTCTTTTGGTTCTAACATGTCATGGTCCTCTGGTGTATCATCTTCAGGGATGGGTACAGCTTCTGTTATTCTAGGAGGTGTCTCTTCTTCATAGACTTCTTCAAGTTGGCACTTCCTAGATTTCTTGAGAGCTGCTTCTTCATCAAATGTTACATCTCTACTTATTTCCATATGATGAAAATATGGTATGTAAATTCTGAAATCTTTGGATGATTCACAATATCCAACAAATATTCCCTTCTTACTAGAAGGATCCAACTTGGTTCTCTTTTCTTTTGGAATGTGAATGTACATTGGACATCCAAATATTTTGAGATGACTTACCTCAAGCTTCTTTCCTGTGAACACTTCTTTTGGAGTCTTGAATTCGAGAGCACTATGGGATAGTCTATTTTGTACATAGACTGTTGTCCTGGCTGCTTCAGCCCATAGATACATGGGTAGATCTTGGTCATGTATCATAGTCTTTACAGCTTCCATGATGGTTCTATTATTTCTTTCAGCAACCCCATTTTGTTGGGGATTGTAGGGAGTGGTTAATTCCCTCTTGATTCCAGCTTCCTTACAAAAGTATTCAAAGTCCTTTGAAGTATATTCTCCGTCATTATCTGTTCTGAGAATCTTGATTTTCTTTTCTGAGTGATTTTCTATCAAGGCCTTGAACTCTTTGAATTTTCCAAAGACTTCATTCTTCCCTTTTAGAAAGTATATACAAGTCTTTCTTGAATAGTCATCAATGAATGTGAGATAGTATTCAAACCCACTTAGGGATGTGGTGGGCATTGGTCCACATACATCTGAATGTATTAATTCCAGAATGTTCTTAGTCTTTGTTTCACTCTTTGGAAAAGGGTTCTTGACATTCTTCCCTTTTTCACATCCTTTGCATGTGCCATTATGATCAACTTTCAAGTCTGGTAATCCTATGACTACCTTGTTCACATAGGGTAGGGCCTTGTAGTTAATGTGAGAAAGCCTTCTATGCCATAGCTCACTGGGGCTAGTGGTTTCATGGACAAGAGAAACTTCTGGGTGACCCTTGAGTTTGTAAAGACCTCCTTCTTCTTCACCAATAACAATTGAATACTAAATTGATTTTCCTTTGGGCCACATAAGTACTTGTTCATCAATAAATGCAGTTCTAAATCCTTTCTTATCTAGAGCTGAGATAGAAAGTAGGTTCTTCTTTAAACCTGGTACATATAAATTTTCTTTCATCTTTAAAGGTGTTCCAGAATCAAGCTTGTAGCTTGCTTCACCAATTCCCTTGATGGGATATTGATAATCATCTCCTAGAGATACCTTTTGTGGAGAAGTATTTTCTTCAAGTCTTGAGAGAGTTTTCTTTTGACCTGTCATGTGCTTTGAAGCACCACTATCAATGAGCCATGTATTTTCTCCGGGTGACACAGATCCAGAGAGTGCAGAAAATAGGACATATTCTTCTAGGTCTTCTTTCTTTACTTTAGATCTTTTCCTTCGAGGTCTTTCCTCTTCTTCTTCTTCTTCTTCTCCACTATCATCTTCTGCCATATGTGCATGATGTCTTTTGTGAGAAAACTTCTTCTTCTTTGCTGGTAAAGAACAGTTTCTAGCAAAGTGTCCTAGTTTAAGACAATTGTAACATTGGATTGTGGAGAGGTCTCTTTCTGAGTTTGTTCCTCCTCTTCTTTTGAATCTATGAGAGGGTTGAGACTTCTTGTGGTACACTTTCTTGAAGTGACCCTTTCTTCCTCTTTTGGTGTGTGTAGCCAAGGCTTGGTCATCCTCCTTGAGAAGGGCTTCTCTATTGGCTACCCTAGCTTCTTCTTGAACACAATCCTCCCATACTACACCAAACTTCATACTTTCTTTTCTGGCACACATAGTTTGTATAAATGACTCCCAAGGTCTAGTGAGACCATTTAGAGCATTCATCACAAGTTCATCTTCATCAAGAGTATCTCCAATGGCATCTAGTTGTTCCTTGATTTGGGAAACTCTTAAGAAGTATTCTTTAATGGATTCTCCTTTGTGCATCTTGGTACTCTTTAACTGAGTTCTTAGGTTCATCTTCCTATTGATGTTCTTCCCTTCATACATTCTTCCTAGGGCACCATACATTTCCTTTGGGTTCTTCTTGGATGCCACTTGGGGAATCAAGTGGTCCTTGATAGAATAAACAATGATTCTCTTTTCCCTAATTAGATCCTTCCTATACTTTTCTTTGGCTTCATCTTCAGCGGGTTTTGCAACTTCATCCTTGATATATTGAGCAAGATCATTCTCTTCAAGAATGAGGCCAATTCTGTATTTCCATGCTAAAAAATTCTCTATGCCTTCTAGCTTGTCTTCAAGCTTAGTGCTTGGAGCCATCTTCTCTTGGGTGAGTCCAAGAGATTGGAGTTTCAAGAGATAGAGTAACACTTACCAGGAGATGTGCTTCTTCAACCTTTTGCTTTCCGGATCTGCAACAAAATTTTTGGTTTATGGCACTTTTGGTCAAACTAGGGTTTGACTTTCTTGAATTTCTACCCAACCAAAAATCTCGATCTAGGGCTCAAAACTTTGATTTTGAGAAGGGCTATTCAGCCATGCAACAAGAATCCAAAAATACTAACTTTTGCAGAAACCCTAATTTTTGGGAGAGGGAGAGAAAGATAATTGTAAAATCTCAAGCACAGCTGAATCTAGCTACTGTGGATTCCTCACTGGTGAAAGATTGCACAACATTTGCAAGAATGGCATAAAAAATTTAAATGAATGAAGAACAATACACATGAAATGGTGAATAATGTCAATATTATTAACTGTCCAACCTTAACAAAGGTTAAGAACACCCATATATACAAATCTGGAAGAATTCGAATCCATCTGGAGTGTTCACACTGATCTAGCTTAGAAAAAGCTCAAACCCCCCTAGGTTGACCAAAATATCCCAAACCATCCCAAACTGGTTCGAATCTGCAGTGTGAATGCTGGGAATGACTGGACAGGCCCATGTGACCTCACACATGTGAAGAAACTGGTTGGTTAGAGGTTTGGAGTCTAAAAATGGTCAAAAATATGACAAAAAAAGGCAAGATTGTCCACAAAGTGAGCAAATGCGCCCTAGGTAGAAGAGAATCATGCTGAGTGCATTAAATGACCTGAGGAGGGCGCTCTAGGCATGCTGAGTGCATTAATTGCCCTGGGGAGCGCTCCACAAAGCTGGTTTGACTCAGCCCTTGTTCACATTGCTAACCAGTTCATGATAATTTGACCATTTACCAACTAATCAACTTAGGGATGTAATCATTAATCACTTGGGATAATTAATCATCATTAATAAATGATTAATGTACATAGGTGGAAAAATGTTCTAACACCCCCCGTTAAGCTAGACTTAGTGAAATATCAAAAATTAAGGCCTTGGCAACTAGGCTCAAGTCACCTTTTACATCATAAAATTTATTTGTCCATGTAACCAAGGTAAGGAGGAAAACCACATGGGAAATAAAACCTCCCCTCTAAAATGGACATGTGGCATATATCAAAATACACCAATCATCACCATGCATCACTCACCCCAAGCAAAGATCTAAGGTGAGTGAAGGTCTTCTCGGTAAAACACTTGGTGAAGATATCAGCAGTTTGCTCACTGGATGGGCAATACTGCAATGCTATGATCCGGTCATGCACCAAACCCCGAATGTAATGCATGTGTATCTCTATGTGCTTGGTCCTCTGTCTCTGTACTGGATCGGTAGAAATCTTGATTGTACTTTGATTATCACACCAAAGAATAGTGGGTGAATCAAAGACAATCCCGAACTCTGCAAGAATACCTTGCAACCAAACACATTGTGTGGCTGCATTAACTGCTCCCCTGTACTCGGCCTCAGCTGAAGATAAGGAAATAGTGCTCTGTTTCTTGCTTGACCATCATATAGGTCCATGTGCAAGCATAAAGACATAACCGGAAGTTGACTTCCGATCAATACAATCACCAGCCCAATCAGAATCTGTAAATCCTACTAGTTCAAGGGATGAACCAGCAGCATAATGGATACCAAAGGACTTAGTACCCTGTACATAATGAAGGATCCTCTTGGCTGCCTTCCAATGGATCTCATGAGGCTCTTGCATGTGCCTTGCAACAGCCCCAACAGCATATGACAAATCTGGTCTAGAATGAGTAAGATATAGCAAGCTTCCAACAAGTTGCCTATACAACGAACTGTCAACTAGTGGTGAAGAACCCCATTCTGTAAGCTTAACTCCTGAAAGAAATGGAAATTTTGCAGACTTACATTCAGCCATCTTAAATTTCTGCAGCAAATCTGAAGCATACCTTGACTGACATACAGAAATTCCATTCACAGTTTGATCTATCTCCAAACCCAGAAATTGTTTTAGCAATCCTAGATCGGTCATGGAGAATGCACTGTGCAATGCTCTCTTAACTGAGTCAAGTTCTTTGGTGCAGCTACCAGTGATCAAAAGATCATCAACATACAGTACAATAATCAATATCAGATCACTAACATGCTGCATATACACATTTGGATCAGACTTACACCTCTCAAACCCCAAAGATAGCAGAAAATTGTCCATTTTTGCATACCATGCTCTAGGAGCTTGCTTGAGCCCATAGAGTGATTTGTTCAACCTGCAAACAAGTGTATGATCAGAAATAAAACCTTCAGGCTGCTGCATATAAATCTCCTCATTCAGATCCCCATGAAGAAAGGCACTTTTTACATCCATGTGATGAATCTCCCAGCGCTTGGAAGCCCCAATTGCCAAAACTAGTCTTATGGAGTCCATCTTTGCCACCGGTGCAAATATCTCTGTATAGTCCACTCCTTGGACCTGAGAGTAACCCTTAGCTACCAACCTGGCCTTATACTTTAGATCAGAGCAATCAGATCCAATTTTGGTTCTATAAATCCACTTGCATTGCACTAGTTTCCTCTTGGGAGGAAGAGGGACCAAATCCCAAGTTTTGTTCTCATGAAGTGAGTTCATCTCCTCTTGCATGGCTGATTGCCACCTTGGGTCTATACATGCTTCTGAATATGACATTGGATCAGATCCAACCATCAAATAACATGCCTCACTCAGATCAGAATTATTATATGCAAAGGAATTGTGAAATTGAGATCTAGTTTTCCTAGCATCTTGGGGATCTCCCACTAGCTCTCCGGCACTTTGAATTGTTTTCTCTGCCCACTTGGGCCTTGAGGGAGGGATATGTTCAGAATCCATATCAACATCATCTTCAGCAATATCAGAATCAGAAATATCAGAGAATGAATCACTACTTACTTCATCATCAAGACGAGGGAATGAGCATTCCCCATCACCTTGTTCACTAGCTTGCAAGAATTCTTCCTCTTCGAATTTGACACTTCTTTCAATGAAAGTTTTGTGAGTGGATGGATCAAAGAGCTTGTAGCCCTTGGAATCCTCTGCATACCCAACCATGATTGACTCCTTGCTTTGGGGCTGCAATGCCTTTCTCTTCTCCGGTGGAATTCTGGCCCAAGCCCTTGAGCCAAAAATTCTGAAATGTGAGACATTTGGCTTGTGGCCCATCCATGCTTCAAATGGAGTGATTCCTTGCAATGCTTTGTGTGGTGCCCTGTTCTGAACATATGCTGCACAATTCATAGCTTCAGCCCATAATTTAGGAGACAAATCCCTTGCTTGCAACATGCAAGTTGCCATCTCTTTCAGTGCTCTATTTTTGCGCTCTGCAACACCATTTTGCTGAGGTGTGTAGGGCACTGAGTGTTGCATCTGAATGCCATGCTCTTGACAGAGCTGCTGCAAATTGTTATTGACATACTCTCTGCCATTATCAGTCCTCAAAACCTTCATGGCCTTCCCACTGAAGTTCTCAACCATGCTCTTAAAAATTTTGAAACATTCAAAGACTTCAGATTTTTGCTTAAGGAAAAATAACCAGCAGTACCTTGAGTAGTCATCGATGAAGGTGAGCACATATTTGCTGCAGCCATAGGAGGGTGTGGGGAGTGGCCCTATGAGATCAGAATGCACTATCCCAAGAGGTTGATCAGCCCTCCTTGCCTTCCCTTTGTCATACTTCCTTTCAGGATGCTTCCCAACCATGCAACCCTTGCATGTTCCACTCGAAAATCTGATTTGGGGCAGCCCTTCTACCATATTTTCTTTGCTTAAAACTTGAAGATATCTGTAGTTTAGGTGCCCATACCTTTGATGCCATAGCTTGCTGGTCTCATTCCCATGTGACAGAAGCACACTTGGTGAAGAGAATTCGAGGAAGTGGGAGAACTTGTACATCTTCATGTCATGGTCTGCAACGCCCTTTGCAACAATTTTCCCGGTGGAAACTTCTGATATCTCCACATCATCCTGAGTGAAGACCACCTTCTTTGCTGCTCCAGTATGAGTCATTTGATATACAGAGAGCAAGTTTGCTGCAAGATTTGGCACATACAGCACATTGGAGAAGAAGCCATTCTCCATAGAGATTTTCCCAATGCCATGAGCAGGGATTTCTGAGTCATCTCCCATTCGAATTGAGAGACCACTGTAGGGAGCAAGTTCAGAAAACGAGTCTCTTGAGGAAGCCATGTGCCTTGAGGCACCTGAATCAATGATGAACAAAGGTGAATGAGATGAGCTAGCCACCAAAGCATGGCAGCTCTCCTTGTCTTCAGAAACGCACTCCTTCTTCTTGGAACTTTCAGGAAGAGGAATGTTATTTTTCTGTAGGAGATGGGTCATGGTGTCTATGGTTTTCTTCATGCATGAGCTCTCTGGATGAAAACCTCTTTGACAGTAGCTACATTTTGTCTTCTCAGCCTTCTTTCCCTTGTTCTTGACAGGATTCGAAACCCCCTCAGAGGATTTGGGCCTCTCATCCTTCTTCTTCTTCTCTTGAGGTTTCGACCCCCTGGGTTTTTGCTTGCCTCTTCCACATTTCGAATCTCCAGCTGCAAGAACTTGATCTTTTTGTTTGATGGATCCCATCAAGACCAGCTTGTCTTGCTCTTGAGTTAGCATCTCCATGAAGTCAGCCAAGGATGGCATCTTCCAACCTCTAACTGTGAGCCTTGTGGAGTTGAAGGAAGACACAAAAACTGAGTATTCAGAACCCAATTTGGAGAGAATGGACAACACCAACTGTTCTTCTTTCTTCTCTATGCCACATTGTCTGATCTGCAAGACCAAGTTCTTGAACTTGGTGAAGAAGTCCTGGATGGAATCGAAATTCCCTGGGCTCAGTGAGACAAGCTCATTTTCGAGCTGGTGGCCTCTCATCTCATCAGTCTTTCCAAACAGTGTCTCAAGCTTGACCCACACTTCATTTGGAGTTGCTAGACTTTCTACATGAAACAGGAGGTCTCTCGAAATGCTGAGACAAAGGAGGCCAAATGCCTCATCCATTCTGTTAAAAAACTTGGATTTCTCCACAGCTGAGTTTGGCTCAACCTCAGTGCCCATCGTGATTCTGTAGAGACCCTTGGATCTCAGCAAAATCACCATTTCTGCCTTCCAATCGAAATAGTTGAAAGGAGTGAGCACGTTTGGGTGAGATGGCTCCATTCTCTTTGCTGCAATTCGCACTTGCTGACAATGCTGATCTTCAGTACCTGCAAACAACTCTCAAATCACTCTGGAGGGATCTACACTAACAGATTCGAACCCTGTATGGATAGTGGGTGCATTCGGGAGAGCATCACACCTGAGAGGAGCCACTAGATTTCTCCAGTAAGCTCAAGGCAATGGCCTCAGGAATTATGTGGTTTCTCCACTGCTTCTGGCAATCCACTACAACAGTCTTGCTGGTTCGAATTCTAGCTCCAAGAGCTCTGATACCATGTAAAATCTCAAGCACAGCTGAATCTAGCTACTGTGGATTCCTCACTGGTGAAAGATTGCACAACATTTGCAAGAATGGCATAAAAAATTTAAATGAATGAAGAACAATACACATGAAATGGTGAATAATGTCAATATTATTAACTGTCCAACCTTAACAAAGGTTAAGAACACCCATATATACAAATCTGGAAGAATTCGAATCCATCTGGAGTGTTCACACTGATCTAGCTTAGAAAAAGCTCAAACCCCCCTAGGTTGACCAAAATATCCCAAACCATCCCAAACTGGTTCGAATCTGCAGTGTGAATGCTGGGAATGACTGGACAGGCCCATGTGACCTCACACATGTGAAGAAACTGGTTGGTTAGAGGTTTGGAGTCTAAAAATGGTAAAAAATATGACAAAACAAGGCAAGATTGTCCACAAAGTGAGCAAATGCGCCCTAGGTAGAAGAGAAGCATGCTGAGTGCATTAAATGACCTGAGGAGGGCGCTCTAGGCATGCTGAGTGCATTAATTGCCCTGGGGAGCGCTCCACAAAGCTGGTTTGACTCAGCCCTTGTTCACATTGCTAACCAGTTCATGATAATTTGACCATTTACCAACTAATCAACTTAGGGATGTAATCATTAATCACTTGGGCTAATTAATCATCATTAATAAATGATTAATGTACATAGGTGGAAAAATGTTCTAACAATAATTTTGCCTTGTGAAAGATGTTCTATTCAGGCTAGCTTTGATACCATGTTAAGTTTAAACTAATTTGACTAGCAAGATCATTGAAAGAAACATAATCAAAAGATAGACAGAGATTTTACCCAGGGAAACCCTCATGGGGTAGAAAACCCAGCAAAGCTTTCCTCAATAAGATGATCAACCAAAATACAAGATGTGCTCCAAGACTTGACCTCCTTCTCTAACTCCTATGTAGACCTCTCAAACACAAGTGCGCTACTTTCCGAGCTATGCAAGTGTGAAATAAGTGAGGAGCATTCTCCTCTACTTATACTAGTTTCCCAACTGACTATTTCCCTTATGGGGCCGACCTCTCCCAATGAAGTCTAATAACCCCTAATTAATTAACTCAGGGCCTACCCCCACATGGTGGATCTAATAACACTGGTTACCACAATTCATCGGAGGAATAAACATCACCGGATACATAACAGGATCACCTCGGAGGGATGAAACATCTCTGGAATAAAAAAGTACAAATATAATATTCTTAGAAGTTACAATATTCAAAAACTCTTACCAGGGAAATAAATTTCCCCATCTCCAAACTCAGTATCAACAGTACCCTCCTAAACAGTATCAGCATCAGCAGTATCAGCAACCACAACTCCCTTTCCAAAACAATGCTGCACCTATGAATGCACCACTTCGACCACAGCTACCTGCACAACCTATCCCGAACCCAAACAATAAAGCAGTCCATTAATTTGAGACTGCCAACATGCCTGTGTATTCCATTACTCAGATTCCTTGCAATGATATAGAATTACGATCAGGGAGGGTGGTGGAACCTATTATCACTGAGGATGTGTAACCCCCAGTGATTGAAACTGGAGTAAATCAGCACTATGAGAACATGGTTAATTCAGCAAGCCCCATTATTGAGGATGCTGATAATCCTACAGAAGCAGTAGCTGAAACTCAGAAAGCAAAACACGACGTGTCACAACCTACACAATTGAATAGAGAACCACCATACACTGAACGATTGCAACTGCAGAAAACAGTTGAACAACCCCGATTTGATCTCGTGGGAGAGTTGAAAAAATTGTATGTTAAAATTCCACTGTTACAGGCCCTCCATGATGTGCCCATTTATGCTAAGACGGTTAAAGATTTGTGTGTCAAGAAACTAGGAAGAAGGCCCAGGGATCCCCCCACTGTCCATGTGTTTGGAAAGCTTTCAGAATTAATAATGGGGAAGGCCCTTGTGGCAAAGTACGATGACAATAGGAACCCCACTATATAGTTCACATAGGGGACACACGAATTCCAAATGTCTTGGTGGATTTAGGCATAGCTATTAACGTTATGACCATAGAAACTGTGAAGAAATTGGGGCTCACTAATCTTCAGTCGACCCCTACTGTGTTGGAACTGGATGATAGATCAACGATCAAGCCTGAAGGAATACTAGATGACCTCGTGATCTCAGTCGACTCGTGGGAATACCCTGTGGATTTCTTGGTGTTACAGCCAAAATCCCAGTTGGGGGGACACCCACTGATCCTGGGAAGATCATGGTTGGCCACAGCTGATGCCTGTATCAGCTATCGGTCAGGATATATGACCATTTCAGATGGAACTGAGATCAAGAGTCTAACCCTTTACCCTCCAACTCGACCAAGCACAGAAGCTGAGACTCTATTATGGGCAGATTTGGAGGAGGAAGAGGGTGTGCAACCATTATTAACCATAGGGAGTGCCTTAACATTTAAAGATGAAACAAAGGATGACGCCATTAATAGTTTCATCAGTGAGCCCATGTCAGTCAATAAAAATGTCTATCAGATCTTGGACAGTACTCTAGCTACAACAGAACAAGAAAATCTTACAGAAGAAACTCTGATCGGTGATTACAGTGTAATTCGAGTACTTAAGAATTCTGTAAAATCTCAAGCACAGTTGAATCTAGCTACTGTGGATTCCTCACTGGTGAAAGATTGCACAACATTTGCAAGAATTAGCATAAAAAATTTAAATGAATGAAGAACAATACACATGAATTGGTGAATAATCTCAATATTATTAACTGTCCAACCTTAACAAAGGTTAAGAACACCCATATATACAAATCTGGAAGAATTCGAATCCATCTGGAGTGTTCACACTGATCTAGCTTAGAAAAAGCTCAAACCCCCCCTAGGTTGACCAAAATATCCCAAACCATCCCAAACTGGTTCGAATCTGCAGTGTGAATGCTGGGAATGACTGGACAGGCCCATGTGACCTCACACATGTGAAGAAACTGGTTGGATAGAGGTTTGGAGTCTAAAAATGGTCAAAAATGTGACAAAACAAGGCAAGATTGTCCACAAAGAGAGCAAATGCGCCCTAGGTAGAAGAGAAGCATGCTGAGTGCATTAAATGACCTGAGGAAGGCACTCTAGGCATGCTGAGTGCATTAATTGCCCTGGGGAGCGCTCCACATAGCTGGTTTGACTCAGCACTTGTTCACATTTGCTATCTAGTTCATGATAATTGACCATTTAGTAGCTAATCAACTTAGGGATGTAATCATTAATCACTTGGGCTAATTAATCATCATTAATAAATGATTAATGTACATAGGTGGAAAAATGTTCTAACAAATTCGAAGAGTGTTCTAGTAGAAATTGGGCCAGGAAAACCATTGAATATCAATCCTAATATGGCCCCTAGCGAGCTGGAACGGCTAGTCACTTTGATGAAACAACATAGGGGAGCTTTTGCTTGGGAGTAAACAAACATGAAAGGAATTCCTTCTGATTTGTGCACTCATCACATTTATACTAAGAGCGACTCCAGGCCTGTATGTCAACCACAACGAAGGATGAACCCGAACCTAAGGGACATAGTGAAAGAGGAAATTCAAAAACTTTTGGAAGCAGGATTCATATACCCGATTTCAGATAGTGAGTGGGTTTCTCCACTTGTGATTGTGCCAGAAAAGAATGGGAAATGGAGGGTCTGCGTGGATTACAGAGAATTGAACAAAGCAACGCAGAAGGACCATTTCCCTTACCTTTTATCAATTAGGTCCTTGATACCTTGTCTGGGAAAAAGTATTTCTCCTTTCTGGATGGCTTTAGTAGCTATAACCAGATCCAGATTGCTCCAGAAGACCAGGACAAAACCACTTTCACCTGCCCTTAGGGGACTTTTGCATACCAAGTACTTCCTTTTGGGTTGTGCAATGCACCAGCTACATTTCAGAGAGCAGTGATTAGAATCTTTTTAGAAATGGTGAATGATTGCATGGAAATCTTTATGGATGACTTTACTCCATATGGTGATAGTTATGAAGAAGCACTGAAGAACTTAGAAAAGGTCTTGAAACACTGTGAACAAATCCAACTCTCTTTGAGCACTAAAAAGTGCCACATGATGATGAGAGAAGGCATAGTGCTGGGGCACTTCATCTCTTGTAATGGTATCCAGGTAGATCCATCCAAAATCAAGGTAATTGAAAATATACTAACTCCTGGGACACAGAAGGATGTACGTAGCTTCTTGGGGCATGTTGGCTATTACAGAAGGTTCATAGAAATTTTTTCCAAACTAGCTTCTCCTTTGTTGACTCTGTTGATGAAGGATGCATAGTTTGTCTAGAATGATGCATGCCAAACATCATTTACTGAGCTAAAGAAAAGGCTGTCTACAACACCCATCTTACGAGGACCCAATTGGGCTCTACCTTTTCACATTTCTTCAGATGCTTCAGACACTGCCATTGGAGCAGTTTTGGGATAGCAGGAAGGTAGTGCTCCTTATGCCATTTACTACATTAGTAAAAATTTGTCTCCTTCTAAACTAAATTATATTGTAGCAGAAAAATAATTTCTTGCCATTGTTTATGCCATTAACAAATTTAGACATTATATTACTGGATATTCTACTTTTGTGCACACTGATCATTCTGCTATCAAGTATTTAATGAATAAACCAATCACGAATGCTAGAGTTACTAGATGGCTATTACTATTACAGGAATTTGATATCACAATTATTGATAGACCAGGAAAGGAAAATGTTGTTGTAGATTTTTTATCTCGACTTACTAACAGTGATGACAATTTACTAGTCAAAGATTCCTTCCTTGATGAACATTTGTTTGCAGTATCAGCTCATTCCCCATGGTATGCAGATATTGCTAACTTTTTGGTTGCAGGTAAGCTTCCAGCACATCTGTCAAAGAGAGAAAAAAGGAATATCATAGAACAGAGTGCTAGGTATTGCTGGATTGATGGCCATCTTTTCTACACAGGGCTTGGTTTAGAAATCAGAAGATGTGTTAGAGAAGATGAAATCTTTAGCATTCTTAAAGCTTGCCATGATGAGTCCTGTGGGGGACATTTTGCTGACAAAAGGACAGGTCATAAAGTTTTGAGAATGGGTTATTTCTATCCTACATTGTTCAGAGATGAAAAGAAGTATGTTCAGGTGTGATAGCTTCCAAAGGATGGGCTAACCCAACAGATTAGATGAGATGCCTTTGAAACCACAACTTGTGGTTGAACCATTTGATAGGTGGGCTCTAGATTTTGTAGGGCCTATTAATCCTCCTTCAAAGCAAAAAGTTCATATCTTGGTTTGCATAGATTACATGACCAAATGGGTAGAAGCTGTAGCCTTGGTTAAGGCCAATGATCACGCTGTGAATGATTTCCTATATGAATAGATTTTTACTCGGTTCGGAGTACCTAAGGAAATCATTACAGACGGTGGACCATAATTTGTGTCTCACAAGCTGGAAGCACTGTTACAGAAATTCCATATTCAGCACATAATAACCTCACCATATCATCCACAGGCCAATGGCCAAGTGGAAAGCACAAACAAGGTTATCGAGGCTATTCTGACAAAGACAGTGAAGAGCCATCGTAAAGATTGGGCTGAAAGGCTTCCAGAGGCACTATCGGCCTATTGTAGCACTTGGCGTAACACCACTGGTTTTTCCCCATATGAGTTAGTGTATGGAAAGAACGCTATTTTTCCAATCGAATTTGTAATCAGAACTTTGAAAACAGCTCTTGAAGAAAACTTGGATTTATCAGAGGCATAGAGGAACCGACTAAATCAACTCAATGAATTGGATGAGAAGCGCATAGCTGCAGTACATCATACAGCTTTAATCCAACAACAACGCTCTAAATGGCATGATAGATTATAAAAAAAAGGGTCTTCCAAGTGGGAGACTGGGCTCTGTTATATGATTCACGGTTCAAGAAGTATTTCAAAGGCAAGCTATGCACTCGTTGGTTGGGACCCTATCAAATAGAGCATGTATTTGACAATAGAACTGTCCAGCTAATCACCATTGATGAGAACAAGACACCATTATTCACAAATGGTCAACGGCTGTGACTGTATCACAAGCCGATCTCAAAAGATGCTTTTATTTCACAAGTTGCAGCTGATCCAGAGTATCAGTTAACGATAGGGCAGGGATTTTTCTCAAACCCTGTGAATTCCTACAAGCTGTAATTTCCACACATATTTTTGTACATAAATAATTGGTTTTTCTTTCATTCTGTATTTTATCTACTTTCATTTTTTTGCACTTGATCGGTTTGTTTTGAAGAACTGTGTGCAGGAACTAATTGGAGGAGCAGCAGTTGTGACTGGGCTAGACGACTGCAAACACCCCACATTTGTTCCTGATCTAATAAAGATCTTTTTAAGAAGATGGATGATCCATTATCTTTCAGCAGTCAGCTGAAAAATTGCTTGTTACTTCATTCTGACAAAGTTGCATTCCTTGCCTTGCTCATTTTTTTTCCAAATTCAGCAGCTGTGACTCCGCCACTTTTTCCCATTTTTCCAAATTCCGCAGCTGCAACTCCACTATCTCCGCTTACCTTTCTAAGTTTGGCAGCTGCTACTCCGCTATTTCCACTCATTTTCTTCACTTTTTAGCAGCTGTGACTCCGCTACTTTTGCCCATTCTGCCAATATTCGCAGCTGCGACTCCGCTATCTCTGCTTACCTTTATAAGTCTGGCAGCTTCTACTCCGGTATTTTTGTTTCATTTTTACTCCTTTCCAGCAGCTACGACTCCGCTACCTTTGTCCATTCCACTAAACCTAGCAGCTGCGACTCCGCTATCCTTGATTATTTTGCTAAATCTAGTAGCTGTGGCTTCGTTCTTTCCACATCATTCCCACTCCTTCCGTACAGCTGCGACTCCGCCATTTTTGCTAAATCTAGCAGCTGTGGCTTCGCTAATTTGTCTGCTCTCCAATTGATGATGCCAATAATGATGTGATTAGGCGTCATTTTTGTCGCTCGCTCCACAAGCTCCAATCATGGTTTACCATGAAGGAAAATTTTGGGTGCCTTGAGTAACTATCAGCCCAAGTGGCACTGGCCACATCACTTCAGCACATGTACATTCATACCCATGAGGACGACGGCCGACTGTAATGATTAATCCATGGCTCAAACTCATAAATGCAAAGGTACAGATTGCATCTTTTACATGATTTGGCAGAAAAGTAAATACGGTAATAACGATTATGTTCTGTCGCAACCCTCAATTGACGAACCCATTTGAATTAAACTTTAGGGACTATGTTAAGGTCGTAATTGTAGTTATTTCTTGTCACCTTACCCGATTTTTGCACCTGTTACTCCTATCTACCAACTTCATCGTTTCAACGGAATGTTTATACTAGTGCAGACTTGCGTAAAACCTGATTTTTGAACCCCAACGACCCTTTGCATGTTCGTAAAGCTTCAACTTCAACGTCTAGACTGGAGATTGTTGTGTTTGTTCTGAAGTTTGAGGAGGGATTAAAATGGGAAACCCAGTCCGACATGAGCCAGTAGATACAGAAGTTGTACGTGCCAATGTAGCAGTCCTTAATATTTTTACAGCAGCAGGTTGGATGGCATACTTTGAACGGTTGAACGGTTTCCACATAGAAACTGCATTGCAATTTTCCCTCAACCTGACTCATACTCACTCCGAGATCAGGGGACTGCGTGTGGATGTTACAGAAGAAATCATAGCCTAGGTTACTGGCTTACCCCTAGTTGGGAAGAAGTTATTTGGACGGAAGGCACATAATGCAAATGCAGTGAGGGAATTTTTGGCAGTTGGCGAGCAGGTTATTCCAAAGCGCCATGCGTTGGAACTAGCATCTTTACCACCACCCTGGAATCAAGTGGCAATATTTGTGAAAAGATATATTTCTTGTCGAGGTAGGTACCAAGTTGTTTCCTTCTCTAAACCTCCCTTACCGTCTCATTTACACCATGGTAATTTAGTGAATATACCATTCTATCTGCTCAAAGCCCTACAAACCATGGCTGGATATGCAAGAATCGCACAACACCCAATTTCCTCCCTTACTAATCATGGCTTAATTAAATTACTGGTCCTAAGAGCCATTGTAAATCATAATTTAACTTGGGAGCAATTTTTGGCTGGAGATGCGCCAATCATACAACCTGTATTAGAAATGGAAGGTGTTGGTGAAGATAGTGAGGACCAGTATTCCTCAAACCCAGTTGGGGGGGATGTGGGAGCATTAGAAAACCAGGCCAGGGATGAAGGGGAAGCAACAGTAACAAAAAACCCTATAGCTGAGGAAATTGTGATGGAAACCTTGGAGCAGGAGGCAGAAAAATTAGAAGCTGTAACTGCAGAAGAAGATACTCAATTAAAAGAAGCTCAAACTGGAGTAGCTGTTGAAGCTGCGATAGTTGAAGCTGCAATTGCAGAAATAGGAATTCACGTGGAAGGATATCAGACAGTAGAAGAAGGGACTGTGGAAATTTTGGAGGTCACATCTTCTCCAGAGATAATGGGTACCATTATTGAAGAATAAAAGACCGGGGTAAAGACCCCTGTGTCAAAGAAATGGAGAATAGGACCAGGAAACAGGGGTCAGACACCCACGACAACAAAGAAAAGGAAAGCTAGAACTGCCAAGGCACCAGTAACAGTAGGAAGTGAGGAACACTTAATGGAGATGATGAGGAAAAGAAGGACTCGATTAGCAGCAGCAATAGAAGTAGTTGTGACAGCAGTAGCAACAGAAGCAGCTGTGGCAGCAACAGCAACAGAAGCAGCTGTGACAGCAGCAGTAACAGAAGCAGTTGTGATAGTAGTAGTAGCAGAGGTAGCAAAGGCAGCGGAAGAAGTTGAGACAGTAGATGCAATTGGGGGGAATATTGAATCACCTGTGTTAGAAGAAGCACCTACAATTGGGGTAGATATAGAGATTCCCATTTTGAACTCCAAGTTGTCTGCTGCTATGCAGGAACCATCCAAGGAAGAACCTCAAATCGAGAATCTCTTGCTTGAAAATGAATTATTAAAAGAGGAGGTGCAGATATTTCAAAATGAGCTGGAAAGATGGAAGGGAGTAGTTGGAAAACAAGCAGAGAAAAATTTAAACACATTAGCAAATGCTGCAAACTTATTAGAAAATCCATCTTTTGCATTTGAAAATGAGAAGTATGGGGAGAATGTTTGTCCAGTGTGTGGAGATATATTTTCTGCAGCAGGACACAGAGTTGTTGTGTTGGGACTTGCATCAGAAAAGCATGTACAGATAGAGGAGGTGGAAGAAGGAATGCCAGAAATCGAATTGATGGGGGAAAATGAGCCAAGAATTGAAGAGATCCCTGATTTGAATTTAGGAGATGAAACAGTACAGTCCCAGCCATCAGGGGATACCGAGCTTCTTTAGGACCAGTCTCATCAGTCATAAAAACCTGATATAACCCAGAAACAATCTCAGCAGTTCAAAGAAATTGAGGAATAGGGGACTGCTACACAAGAACCAGTACCCTTGAAAATGTTTAGTGAAGTTGCAACTCAGACAACAACATTTGATATCAAGGACCAAGAAGAAAACACTGTTACACAAGAACCAGTGTTTTCAAAATAATTTGCTACAGCTGCAACACAAACTGAGAAGGCTGAGATTGAAATGGAGAAGGAGGATGTTGTCACACAAGAACCAACAGTCCTAAGAATATTGGCTGAGACTGTAACACAGACCGAAGAGGCTGAGGTGGATATGGAAATAAAGAATGTTGTTACACAAGAACAAGCATCCCTAAAACGCATGGCTGAGACTACACTACATGCACAGACCAGTGCAACCCCAATAGAGGATGAAACTGTCACAGTGGCAAAGCAAGATAAGGAAGTCATTTATCTGGATTCTGATGATGAAAAGGAGGTAGAAGACAGAAGAATTCAAAGGCTGGAAAAGAGGGTTCTTTGGTTGAATATCGAGTTGGATAAATGGCTCAAGTGGATTGATCGGTTCAGAACAGGTATGATCTCTCTTCAAGAACATAGGAATGTCATTAAAGGGCTGAGAGAAAAATGGGCTGAGGAGTTATTCTTCCAGAAACTCCGGTCGAAGAAATTTCAAGAAAAATTGGAAGGATTGAAGAAACTTAAGTCCCTGCAACAAGAAAGAGATAAAATGTACATCCTTTCCATATAATTGTTGAGTTACAGGGCTCCAACCCCCTCTTACCTTGTCTTTCTCCATGAGTAGACAACCTTATTTCAATTAAGGGCTCTTAAGGAAGGAAGACCATTTGATTTGGAAACAGTTACTTAGTTTTTGGAGACTTTTCTGAAGAGCAATTTTGAGGATCAACATTTGTTATGTGAATTGTATTTACATGACAGGGTTTGTTATACGGACTTTCCATCTAATCCTTTACCTTTTCTAGGGGATGTTCAGTTGAGGCAATTTGCCTCTTTTGTCATTAACCATGTAAGATGGCGAGATGCTTTCCAAACCATTATCAAGAATGAGGAGAATTCTACTCTCTGGATTAGGAGGAACCTCAGAATCCACCAGCATTCATAGAACATCATGCTAAATCTCTCGGGGTTCCTTCCATTGCCCGATATTTTGAGAGCTTGCGAGATAAACTCCTTACCACATGTGTCCCAGTAATTCTTAATATGCAGCAGGATGCCCTGGAAGGTAGTGAATACAGATGGTTGTACTCTTCCTCATCTCTAAAGGAAATGGATCCATATGGCTTTGAAAATTTCAGGCAAGCTTTGACAAGGATGCCTAGATATGTGCAGTGCACGAAAGGTGTGAGTCTTGGTGGATTGGCTTAAGATTCAAATTCCCTCTCATATGGTTTCCTGTGAATTCTTACAGAAACAGCTATGCTTTGACATTAGAAGAAGAAGAGTTGTGGTGGGAGCATTGGGTATCCTGCTATGGGTTTGTGCCTCGAGGAGAGGCACCAGAACTTGCCGATAATCTTACAAATCTCCACAGATTCCATTCAGATTCAAATTCGGACTAGGGGAGGTTGTTGCATGAGGACATGCAATCGGATAGTTGGGGGGAGATGTTGGGTCTAGGAAATGTCCCTTTTTGGCCATCTTTATTACATCATTTTGCCCTGATTTCATCCTACTTTTATAAGCTATATCCATGTCTCTCTCCAGATCAATCAATAATATTGAAAGGTATAATTTGTTATTACTTTATTTATTTTATGCCTAAGATTGTTAAAGATTATGGATCTTAGTCTTTGGCTTATGCTGATCTGTGTGATTTCATTTATCCAAGGTCTAATGTGCAGGTGTATCAGCCAAGTGGCACCAACTGTTACTCTTCAAAGCACCAGCTTCTCATACTCCAAGGAACAACGCATCCTCTACGCAAGCTATAGTAGATCCTCATGATAACAAATTCCACTGAATCAGAGCCTAGCTATGACAGACAGGTTGCATTCCAGTTGCTGAGTCCGTTGATCCATTAATTATTAGAATAACAACATCCTTCATGATTAGCAACCTTGTTTAATACGGCTGTATCAGTTAGCTATAACTCTGCAGCATGAAGATCATAGATCTTCATTGCTGCACGAATATAGTGGATCTGAAACTGTATTTTCCTTGTATAAATTCCAAAAGGCTCTCGTAGCTTGGGCTTGGACAATTACCACTTTGTGTAAGCTATAACAGAGCACTGAGACTGACGATTTTCCATCATTAATATGAGAGCAGAGTTCTTCATTTATGTGTCTTAATTTGTTTTGTTTCTCAGCGTCTCGGTTAGAAGGCCACGGCCCGCCTTCTCACAGAGATAGCCGGTTTAAGTAGGTAGAGTAGTTTAGCTTTACTTCTGTTGTGTGCTGTGGAATTATCACATATATTATTGATAGCTGTAATAGAGATTAGCTTTCCTTTTTGGTAGCATGATTGCATCTTGAATAGTTGTAACAGAGTGGTGTGACAGTCAACTGTGTAGGTTAATTTAGATTTATGCATGTGTGCTCGAATCAGCTGTAACATCCAAGCTCAGTTCCAATCTTTTCCAGTTGTTTATGCTTTCTAGGATTTCCAGTAATTATCAGTTAGAGTTCAAGCTTATGTTTAGATTCTGGTTGTTGTTGTATCTTCAATTGGGTTATTAGAATTGGTAGAGTGTGGTTGAGTAACAATAGCTACTAGATGGATCATTTTGGTAAAGATTGAATAGTGTAGTTTGATAATTATAAGATTTAACTTCTTGCAAAAGTAATCTAGTTTATTTCTCTTCCTAAATTTATAACTGCTGGGTGATTTCTGTAGGAATATAGTTCAAATCAGTTCCTATATGTGTGAATTAGCTTAAGTCCGTTTTCTGGAGTGATTTTCGCTGGATAGACTGGTAGGATCATTAGTTACATTTAGTAAATCAACTGCTTGATCTGTTTATGCATAGACTATGCTTATTGCCTTTGAAATAAAAGACCTCCCTGGGTTTGACAATTTATATTGACCATCCTGTGTGTTAGCTTTAATTAACTGACATATAGGGTGACCAACATTTTGGCGCCGTTGCCAGGGATGGTGATAGATAGACTGAGCTAGTAGTTGGTTTCATTTGAGTTTATTTTAGTTCAATTAATTACAGCATGCATGAATACAAGAAAAACAAATCGGGAATCCCCTTTGAATACTAACATTGCAGGTGGAAGAGGTCGAGGTCGTAATGCAGGTTAGGGAAGACACACATATATTGATGAGATGATTGCTAGAGATGACTCTTCCACTAGACCACCGTGAAGGCAGGGGAAATTCTATTCCTCCAAATCTTGAACATTCAGCATCCACAGTGGAGAATACAACAGGACCTTCAACTCCTGTTGCAGAAAGTAAACTGCTTGAAGATAAGGGAAGCGTTGTAGGTGCATCAGATAGAGAGGAGATCTATCATATCGACGGAACCAGATTTACTAAAGAGGTGTGGTTGGAGACTCACAGAATAGCAGAGGAAGAAAGAAGGTGAGAAGAAGAGAGGAGAAGAGAGGAAGCAGCTAAAGCAGAGGAATAATGCATAAAGGAAGCTGCTGAATTCTTGACCAGAACCATGGCTGGTAGAGAACAAGAGGGTGAGAATGAACATGGGAATAACTGGGAAGAAGACTGAGAAAATAATCAGCCTGGTAATATTGTGGCTACATTAGAATTCCCTATCCTCCAGATACCTGGAGCAGCTCCTATGAAGAACATGTCACCATCAGTTCTCCCAAGTTTTCATGGTTAGTCCTTTGAGGATCCTGATGAGAGTCTTTTTGAGTTTGATATCCTTTGTCGCAGCTATGACTACACCTCTAGTGCTCATAAGCTGAAGTTATTCCCATCCCCCTTGAAAGGAAATGCTTTGCGCTGGTTCATGAGTCTGGGTCATGAGACCATTACTACATGGGACCAAATGAAAAACACCTTTCTTTCTAAGTACCAAGAATATTGCAGAACTAGAGATAGAAAGGAAGAGTTGTTTAAAATGGTTCAGAAGGATGAAGAAAGTTTGGAAGACTTTGTGGAAAGATTGCTATACAACTTACAAAGATCTGGTCATGCTGAGATTGGCAAGGATGTGCTCAAGATTATCTTACTAAGAGGAATTAGAGAAGATTGCCTTGATATGTTGAATATGCTAGGAAAAGGGGATATCTCGAAGGAAACTTTTGAAAAGATTATTGAATTATGTCGAAGGTAATCCAGGGGATCTTCTAGAACCAGCAAACAAGACAAAGAGCGAGATCAGGATGTCTTCACTAGGACTTAGAAGTCAGCTAGTGGAGGGGCCACTCGATCGGAAATAGGTAAATTACTGGATAATTTTAAAATAGACATGATGATCTCCATTTCCTCAGAGTTGGATGTCATGAGGAAAAACAGAACAAGTGGTAGAAGATCTTACACTTGGGGTATTCTGTCCTAAATGTAGGGAGAAGCATCCACTGAAGGAATTCCCATTGGACAAAGCAGAGTTATGTAGGATATGTGAACTCAAGCATGATACTAAGGAGTGTCCATCATTACCTAAGGTTAAAGTAGTCCTGCAGGCATCTATTCTAGATGTGGAGCTAGCATACTTTATGGCACAGAAGAAACCATGGCAGCCTCGAAACCAAGGTATGAATCTAGATCCAACATTTTTTCTGCATAATATGAATGGAATGAACAATATGCATAATATGAATACACAAATCCCTTCGTATTATTCTAGCAACCAGTGGCATCCATCTCAGAATCCAATGCAAAATCCTAATTCATGGACACGATGGCCACAGTAGTCAAACCAATCTCCTTGGAATATCAACTGGAGAAACTCTTACCATGGAAATAAATTTCCCCATCACCAGACTCAGTATCAATAGTACCCTCCTCAACAGTATCAGCAACCACAACTCCCTTTCCAAAACAATGTTGCACCTATGAATGCAGCACTTCGACCACAGCTACCTGCACAACCTAACCCGAACCCAAACAATAAAGCAGTCCATCAATTTGAGACTACCAACATGCCTGCGTATGCCATTACTCAGATTCCTTGCAATGATATACAATTACGATCAGGGAGGGTGGTGGAACCTATTATCACTGAGCATGTGTCACCCCTAGTGATTGAAACTGGAGTAAATCAGCACTATGATAACATGGTTAATTCAGTAAGCCCCATTATTGAGGATGCTGATAATCCTACTGAAGCAGTAGATGAAACTCAGAAAGAAACACAAGACGTGTCACATCCTACATAGTTGAATAGAGAACCACCATACCCTGAATGATTGCAACTGCAAAAAACAATGGAACAACCCCGATTTGATCTCGTGGGAGAGTTGAAAAATTTGTATGTTAAAATTCCACTGTTATAGGCCCTCCATGATGTGCCCATTTATGCTAAGAGGGTTAAAGAATTATGTGTCAAGAAACTAGGAAGAAGGCCCAGGGATCCCCCCACTGTCCACGTGTTGGGAAAGCTTTCATAATTAATAATGGGGAAGGCCCCTGTGGCAAAGTACGATGACCCTAGGAACCCCACTGTTACAGTTCACATAGGGGACACACAAATTCCAAATGTCTTGGTGGATTTAGGCACAGCTATTAACGTTATGACCATAGAAACTGTGAAGAAATTGGGGCTCACTAATCTTCGGCGGACCCCTACTGTGTTGGAACTGGCTGATAGATCAACGATCAAGCCTGAAGGAATCCTAAATGACCTCATGATCTCAGTCGAATCGTGGGAATACCTTGCGGATTTCTTGGTGTTATAACCAAAATTCCAGTTGGGGGGACACCCACTGATCCTGGGAAGACCGTGGTTGGCCACAACTGATGCCTGCATCAGGTGTCGATCAAGATCTATGACCATTTCAGACGGAACTGAGATCAAGAGTCTAACCCTGTACCCTCCAACTCGACCAAGCACAAAAGCTGAGACTCTATTATGGGTAGATTTGGAGGAGGAAGAGGGGTGTGCAACCATTATAAACCATAGGGAAAGCCTTAACATTTAAAGCTGAAACAAAGGATGATGCCATTAATAGTTTCATCAGTGAGCCCACGTCAGTCAATAAAAATGTCTATCAGATCTTGGATAGTACCTTAGATGCAACAGAACAAGAAAATATTACAGAAGAAACTCTAATCAGTGATGACAGTGTAATTCCAGTACTTAAGAATTCGAAGAGTGTTCCAGTAGAAATTGGTCCAGGAAAAACATTGAATATCAATCCTAATCTGGCACCTAGCGAGCTGGAACAGCTAGTCACTCTGCTGAAACAACGTAGGGGAGCTTTTGCTTGGGAGTACACAAACATGAAAGGAGTTCCTTCTCATATGTGTACTCATCACATTTATACTAAGAGCGACTCCAGGCCTGTATGTCAACCACAACGAAGGATGAACCTGAACCTAAGGGACATAGTGGAACATACCCTTTTAGCTGGAAAACGTTTTGTGTTAGCAAACATTATTATAACTTTTATTGTAAAGTTTCATGTTGGACAGGTGTCCAAGGATGACTGTAATTTGCACAATATATTATTATTAAATAAATAAAATAGGAGACAAACACCTAAGAGGACTGTTGAAAGAGTGGTTACTGATCCACTAGGTGGAATGGAATTTGGGGTAGAAGGAAATGGACAAGTGGCAGCATCATGATGCAACTAACTAGCTGTTGGTATGGGACAACTCCCTTGAAATGTGGTCATAGTGCCCTGAAAGATGGGACTCGAGCTTGAGGATCGTTTATTCCAAACTGACCACTAAAAGACTTAGGCAGTCTATATAATAGCCATGAAATATTAAACTGAGGTTCATCACTTTTCCTAATGAGGAAATTTACCTTGGGGTTTTGCTGTGTTTGCACCAAAGAGATTTGATGAGGGGATATGCTATGTTGTTGATCATGTTGTGAGTATGCCAAACTCTTATTGAGTTCAGGAGGTTGATGCTGAGTGGAGAAGGCATTTTATTTTAGGAGGTTGATACCGAGTGGAGAAGGTATTTTTGAGTGCCTTGCTTCTACACAGATTCCACCCACTTACTGGATCAGTAATCAGGCTCGGGGGTTCACTAGAAGTCAGCAGTTGAGCTGCTTCTTCTGAAGCAGGTTGGGAGGAACAGGCCTCCTTGGGCGTTTGTCGGCCCTATTGTGAGTTACAGGTTCTATTGTCTTATCTATTTTGTATATTTACAGTTCTGTTGTTTATTTAACTTTTACTATTTATTTTTATGAGTTTATTTCAGTTTCCTGTTTAATTTAATAATTCTGTATAGAATCGAACTGATTGAATAAAATACTCTCTACATTTTTCCCCATGCAAAAAGGAACAACATCGTACTCTAGTACAGAGACAGATTAAGGTATATAGATATGATAGGCAAAATTGCCAAGATGATAGAAGTACCATTCTGTATATTAGTTAATTTATCTACTGATAACAGTTAGTATTATTTCTGCATTCCTTTACATTACAGTTTTTATTTCCATAATTTACTTCATCAAATAGAAATTCATTGTCTTAAAAAGATTATCACTGTTATTTATAATTATTATTGGGATCATTGTCGAAAACAGAATTTGTAAATGATTGCTTAATCTCATCATAACAGAATGATATATCATTTCGAGTTTCAAGTTAAAGTTTATAGTTTTCCATTTATTTTCTTCTCAAGTTTACTGTAACTACTGTTATTTCCATTATTGCACACATAGAACAGATAAGCAAACAAAAGTCTCTTATCAAAAACCTAGGGTTTTATATTTCACATGTTCATATAGCCATAAATTAAAAACACACAAATGCAATTCTGTCTACAGAATCGAGCTGGTTAAACAAGCTCCCTGTCATTTCATCATTTTATTAACAATAGACAAACCAAACTTTACATCAAAATCATTACTGTAGGTTGGATAGATTAATTTCAAATATCATCTCGAAGGTTTAAGACATTACAATGTTTGTAGGAGCAGAGTCAAACAAAATCACAAATATTAGTTGATGTCGAAACGTATCAACGAGCACATCAACATCTAAACATTTTAGGCATAGCCAAACCCTAAACCCTGACAAGTTTTTAAATAAAAAACACAAACATTTCATACAAATCAACGACGAGGAATTTAGGCCGAAGCCATCACATATTACAATACATAAACATTGATTAAATAACAGTAGCAACGTTTTTCATTATACACGCATTGTATACGTTTTCCTTTTCTATCTTTTACTTTCTATCATCTCCATTAAGTGTTCCTCACTTCCTACTGTTACTGGTGCCTTGGCAGTTCTAGCTTTCCTTTTCATTGTTGTCGTGGGTGTCTGACCCCTGTTTCCTGGTCCTATTCTCCATTTCTTTGACACAGGGGTCTTTACCCCGGTCTTTTATTCTTCAATAATGGTACCCATTATCTCTGGAGAAGATGCGACCTCCAAAATTTCCACAGTCCCTTCTTCTACTGTCTGATATCCTTCCACGTGAATTCCTATTTCTGCAATTGCAGCTTCAACTATCGCAGCTTCAACAGCTACTCCAGTTTGAGCTTCTTTTAATTGAGTATCTTCTTCTGCAGTTACAGCTTCTAATTTTTCTGCCTCCTGCTCCAAGGTTTCCATCACAATTTCCTCAGCTATAGGGTTTTTTGTTACTGTTGCTTCCCCTTCATCCCTGGCCTGGTTTTCTAATGCTCCAACATCCCCCCCAACTGGGTTTGAGGAATGCTGGTCCTCACTATCTTCACCAACACCTTCCATTTCTAATACAGGTTGTATGATTGGCGCATCTCCAGCCAAAAATTGCTCCCAAGTTAAATTATGATTTACAATGGCTCTTAGGACCAGTAATTTAATTAAGCCATGATTAGTAAGGGAGGAAATTGGGTGTTGTGCGATTCTTGCATATCCAGCCATGGTTTGTAGGGCTTTGAGCAGATAGAATGGTATATTCACTAAATTACCATGGTGTAAATGAGACGGTAAGGGAGGTTTAGAGAAGGAAACAACTTGGTACCTACCTCGACAAGAAATATATCTTTTCACAAATATTGCCACTTGATTCCAGGGTGGTGGTAAAGATGCTAGTTCCAACGCATGGCGCTTTGGAATAACCTGCTCGCCAACTGCCAAACATTCCCTCACTGCATTTGCATTATGTGCCTTTCGTCCAAATAACTTCTTCCCAACTAGGGGTAAGCCAGTAACCTCGGCTATGATTTCTTCTGTAACATCCACACGCAGTCCCCTGATCTCGGAGTGAGTATGAGTCAGGTTGAGGGAAAATTGCAATGCAGTTTCTATGTGGAAACCGTTGAACCGTTCAAAGTATGCCATCCAACCTGCTGCTGTAAAAATATTAAGGACTGCTACATTGGCACGTACAACTTCTGTATCTACTGGCTCATGTCGGACTGGGTTTCCCATTTTAATCCCTCCTCAAACTTCAGAACAAACACAACAATCTCCAGTCTAGACGTTGAAGTTGAAGCTTTACAAACATGCAAAGGGTCGTTGGGGTTCAAAAATCAGGTTTTACGCAAGTCTGCACTAGTATAAACATTCCGTTGAAACAATGAAGTTGGTAGATAGGAGTAACAGGTGCAAAAATCGGGTAAGGTGACAAGAAATAACTACAATTACGACCTTAACATAGTCCCTAAAGTTTAATTCAAATGGGTTCGTCAATTGAGGGTTGCAACAGAACATAATCGTTATTACAGTATTTACTTTTCTGCCAAATCATGTAAAAGATGCAATCCGTACCTTTGCATTTATGAGTTTGAGCCATGGATTAATCATTACAGTCGGCCGTCGTCCTCATGGGTATGAATGTACATGTGCTGAAGTGATGTGGCCAGTGCCACTTGGGCTGATAGTTACTCAAGGCACCCGAAATTTTCCTTCATGGTAAACCATGATTGGAGCTTGTGGAGCGAGCGACAAAAATGACGCCTAATCACATCATTATTAGCATCATCAATTGGAGAGCAGACAAATTAGCGAAGCCACAGTTGCTAGATTTAGCAAAAATGGCGGAGTCGCAGCTGTACGGAAGGAGTGGGAATGATGTGGAAAGAACGAATCCATAGCTACTAGATTTAGCAAAATAATCAAGGATAGCGGAGTCGCAGCTGCTAGGTTTAGTGGAATGGACAAAGGTAGCGGAGTCGCAGCTGCTGGAAAGGAGTAAAAATGAAACAAAAATACCGGAGTAGAAGCTGCCAGACTTATAAAGGTAAGCAGAGATAGCGGAGTCGCAGCTGCGAAATTTGGCAGAATGGGAAAAAGTAGCGGAGTCACAGCTGCTAAAAAGTGAAGAAAATGAGTGGAAATAGCGGAGTAGCAGCTGCCAGACTTAGAAAGGTAAGCGGAGATAGTGGAGTTGCAGCTGCGGAATTTGGAAAAATGGGAAAAAGTGGCGGAGTCACAGCTGCTGAATTTGGAAAAAAAATGAGCAAGGCAAGGAATGCAACTATGTCAGAATGAAGTAACAAGCAATTTTTCAGCTGACTGCTGAAAGATAATGGATCATCCATCTTCTTAAAAAGAGCTTTATTAGATCAGGAACAAATGTGGGGTGTTTGCAGTCGTCTAGCCCAGTCACGACTGCTGCTCCTCCAATTAGTTCCTGCACACAGTTCTTCAAAACAAACCGATCAAGTGCAAAAAAATGAAAGTAGATAAAATACAGAATGAAAGAAAAACCAATTATTTATGTACAAAAATATGTGTGGAAATTACAGCTTGTAGGAATTCACAGGGTTTGAGAAAAATCCCTGCCCTATCGTTAACTGATACTCTGGATCAGCTGCAACTTGTGAAATAAAAGCATCTTTTGAGATCGGCTTGTGATACAGTCACAGCCGTTGACCATTTGTGAATAATGGTGTCTTGTTCTCATCAATGGTGATTAGCTGGACTGTTCCATTGTCAAATACATGCTCTATTTGATAGGGTCCCAACCAACGAGTGCATAGCTTGCCTTTGAAATACTTCTTGAACCGTGAATCATATAACAGAGCCCAGTCTCCCACTTGGAAGACCCTTTTTTTTATAATCTATCATGCCATTTAGAGCGTTGTTGTTGGATTAAAGCTGTATGATGTACTGCAGCTGTGCGCTTCTCATCCAATTCATTGAGTTGATTTAGTCGGTTCCTCTATGCCTCTGATAAATCCAGGTTTTCTTCAAGAGCTGTTTTCAAAGTTCTGATTACAAATTCGATTGGAAAAATAGCGTTCTTTCCATACACTAACTCATATGGGGAAAAAACAGTGGTGTTACGCCAAGTGCTACAATAGGCCGATAGTGCCTCTGGAAGCCTTTCAGCCCAATCTTTACGATGGCTCTTCACTGTTTTTGTCAGAATAGCCTCGATAACCTTGTTTGTGCTTTCCACTTGGCCATTGGCCTGTGGATGATATGGTGAGGTTATTCTGTGCTGAATATGGAATTTCTGTAACAGTGCTTCCAGCTTGTGAGACACAAATTATGGTCCACCGTCTGTAATGATTTCCTTAGGTACTCCGAACCGAGTAAAAATCTCTTCATATAGGAAATCATTCACAGCCTGATCATTGGCCTTAACCAAGGCTACAACTTCTACCCATTTGGTCATGTAATCTATGCAAACCAAGATATGAACTTTTTTCTTTGAAGGAGGATTAATAGGCCCTACAAAATCTAGAGCCCACCTATCAAATGGTTCAACCACAAGTTGTGGTTTCAAAGGCATCTCATCTAATCTGTTGGGTTGGCCCATCCTTTGGAAGCTATCACACCTGAACATACATTTTCCCAAAACTACAAATACAAAACAGTCACGGCCACATAGTTTGCAAAAAGATATTTTCTATTATCAACTCAATAGAGTCTGAAACCCTACTTAAACAAAGGAACATTGCCAAGTTCAAAACCCAGAACCCAAAACCCTGTACATTAACATATCAACTATTACATCGACTCTGCAAACTAAGAAGCAACCTAACACAGGCGTAACAAGAGACAACCCAAATTTTCAACCACGATTTCCAGAACAGTTGTTACAACGTTTTCCACAAATATGCCAGGAGAACCTACGAGGGTTTGACACCGGGGCTTGCCAATTTAATACGCGTGCTCTCCATTTCCATCAACCCAACACTGTGAATACAGAATGATAGCAGTACCTGCCACATGAACTGTGAGGAGTTAGCAACGATTTCAAATGAATGTTGACAAATCAAAGAAACATATTACATAACTTGGAAACGAGATGACTTACCTTGCATTCAACAGTCGTTTGAAATGCTTCTGGATTCCAAATCCTTCATCCAACGCAGCGAAGGTGACATGCAACTGAACCAAAACCAAGCTCGGAGTCAAACCTCACCACTAACCTAAATTGTCACCGGACGAAAGCCACATGGATTCAACGCTACTCATTCAGCAAACTCAAGCACTTATACAGTATTTTCACAATAAAATTACAGAGAATGGAGGCACTGTGCCATCCACAACCACCCAGGGTCGAGCCGTGCAAACCAACGGCCTGTCGGCCTCTTCTCCAAACGAAAAACACCAAAATGAATGCGTGAAGGCAAGATTAACGCTATGGAAAGATTAACTTAGGGTTTTACACATATCAACTATTGAGACAATGAAATCAACGATCAAGAATGATCCAGCATAGCCACGATAGTACAAAGGTAGATATACAACCAAACCAAATCAATAACCTCATTTATTAACAGCATAGTCGGATGCCATATCAACCAGGGCTGAGCTTACAGCTTGGTGAAGCATCACCAATTCTTACCACTAATATCATGTGGAGCCAGAACATGTAAGTGCCAACGTAGCAACCACTAACATCAAACAGGATCAAATTTAATGCTGAGATCTCACGGAGAAATCTGCCAGACCCTCGACTTCAACGACATTTAATTCATATCAGAACCGAGTTATGGTGACAGCGAAATTCTCGGGATAGTATCACTGCCATACAACTGTATACAACCACGATATAAGTTATCAACCATAGGATATATATATATATATATATCAATACCATAACACAACGATGCATAGTTCTAACCATAAGGTAGTATCAAGACATTGCATTCACGTTATAAGTATAAGTCATATTCTAAGTCCACACAGCATTTATACATTGCACATTCGAACCATAGGGTTTACATATAGTATTTCAACAATGCTATTAGCATAGTTTGCATATGTTATCAAATCAAATAAATCGATATATTTTATATATCAAGCATGTATTAGAAAATCAATACAATGCTATAGTATTATAGGATCTACCACAAAGTTTAACATTCAAACTCATGTATTTAAATAAATATGCATTATGATTTTAATAGCTAGGGTTTGACACCAACCCTATATGTCGCATGCTATTATGCTTAATAGTATCTTGTTTAGGAGATGACACAACACAAACATCATCACTATAGCATTTCAAGACTTATTACATTGTAGCTGTCATTTCCAGGAGATTCACTTAATTATAATGATGACACTATCTTCTCAAGACTATACTTGTCGCATTTTTAGACTGATAAACTAGGATGTAATACCACTGATCCTACCAATAGATACAATGAGTATAGTGTATAACATTGCTAGCGACAAATACAAATATTACCATAAAGATGATACAAGTTGACAAAGTTAAACCGAAGTTACATACCATCAAAATCTACATGCATGGCAAATTATACAATTATCTTAAACACAGAGACGACAAGCTGAAGCTTATAACTTGTCTTGTAAAAACTAGAATTACTCTATAACTTTACCTGCAGATCTATGAAAGAAAGAATCCAATGCTTTAGCTTTCAAAGCTAAGTAAACCCAAGGGCACTCGGTAGGAACCCCTTCAGAAGTATGCAAACAAATTCATCAGTATTGTTACCAGATCTTTACACAACGAAATAAACATTGTTCTATCGCATCTCATTTACAAACAAGTACCTTTTTATGTTTAAAAATAATTATGACAAATTATGAAGCAGTTATCATCTATTAGTTAATTAATTATCATTCCGCAGATAGCATTTATCTTATAAAATAGGCTATATCAAAAAAAAATTTATTTTGCGATTTTTGGGATGTTACACATAGTGAAAAAGGAAATTCAAAAATTTTTGGAAGCAGGATTCATATACCCAATTTCAGATAGTGAGCGGGTTTCTCCACTTGTGATTGTGCCAAAAAATAATGAGAAATGGAGGGTCTGCGTGGATTACAGAGAATTGAACAAAGCAACACAAAAGGACCATTTCCCCTTACCTTTTATCGATCAGGTCCTTCATACCTTGTCTGGGAAAAATTATTTCTCATTTCTGGATGGCTTTAGTGGCTATAACCAGATCCAGATTGCTCCAGAAGACCTAGACAAAACCACTTTCACCTGCCCCTGGGGGACTTTTTCATACCGAGTACTTCCTTTTGGGTTGTGCAATGCACCAACTACATTTCAGAGAGCAGTGATTGGAATCTTTTCAGAAATGGTGAATGATTGCATGGAAATATTTATGGGTGACTTTACTCCATATAGTGATAGTTATGAAGAAGCACCGAAGAACTTAGAAAAGGTCTTGAAACACTGTGAACAAATCCAGCTCTCTTTGAGCACTGAAGGGTGCCACATGATGATGAGTGAAGGCATAGTGCTGGGGCACTTCATCTCTTCTAATGGTATCCAGGTAGATCCATCCAAAATCAAAGTAATTGAAAATATACCAACTCCTGAGACACAAAAGGATGTATGTAGCTTCTTGGGGCATGCTGGCTATTACAGAAGGTTCATAGAAATTTTTTCCAAACTAGCTTCTCGTTTGTTGACTCTGTTGATGAAGGATGCACAGTTTGTCTGGAATGATGCATGCCAAACAACGTTTACTGAGCTAAAGAAAAGGCTATCTACAGCACCCATCTTAAGAGGACCCAATTGGGCTCTGCCTTTTCACATTTCTTCAGACGCTTCAGACACTACCATTGGAGCAGTTTTGGGACAGCAGGAAGGTAGTGCTCCTTATGCCATTTACTACATTAGTAAAAATTTGTCTCCTGCTGAACTAAATTATATTGTCACAAAAAAAGAATTTCTTGTCATTGTTTATGCCATCAACAAATTTAGACATTATATTACTGGATATTCTACTTTTGTGCACACTGATCATTCTGCTATCAAGTATTTAATGAATAAACCAATCACGAATGCTAGAGTTACTAGATGGATGTTACTGTTACAGGAATTTGATATCACAATTATTAATAGACCAAGAAAGGAAAATGTTGTTGCAGATTTTTTATCTCGACTTACTAATAGAGATGACAATTTACCAGTCGAAGATTCCTTCCTTGACAAACATTTGTTTGCAGTATCAGCTCATTCCCCATGGTATGCAGATATTTCTAACTGTTTGGCTGCAGGTAAGCTTCCAGCACATCTATCAAAGAGAGAAAAAAGGAAGATCATACAACAGAGTGCTAGGTACTATTGGATTGATGGCCATCTTTTCTACACAGGGCTTGATTTAGAAATCAGAAGATGTGTTAGAGAAGTTGAAATCTTTAGCATTCTTAAAGATTGCCATTATGAGCCCGGTGGGGGACATTTTGCTGACAAAAGGACAGGTCATAAAGTTTTGAGAATGGGCTATTTCTAGCCTATATTGTTCAGAGATGCAAAGAAGTATGTTAAGGCATGTTATAGCTGCCAAAGGATGGGCCAACCCAATAGATTAGATGAGATGCCTTTGCAACCACAGCTTGTTGTTGAACCAATTGATAGGTGGGATCTAGATTTTGTAGGGCCTATTAATCCTCCTTCAAAGCAAAAAGTTCATATCTTGGTTTGCATAGATTACATGACCAAATGGGTAGAAGCTGTAGCCTTGGTTAAGGCCAATGATCAGGTTGTGATTGATTTCCTATATGAAGAGATTTTTACTCGGTTTGGAGTACCTAAGGAAATCATTACAGACGGTGGACCACAATTTGTGTCTTACAAGCTGGAAGCACTGTTACAGAAATTCCATATTCAACATAGAATAACCTCACCATATCATCCATAGGCCAATGGCCAAGTGGAAAGCACAAACAAGGTTACCGAGGCTATTCTGATAAAAACAGTGAAGAGCCATCGTAAAGATTGGGTTGAAAGGCTTCTAGAGGCACTGTGGGCCTATCGTACCACTTGGCGCAACACCACTGGTTTTTCCCCATATGAGTTAGTGTATGGCAAGAACGCTGTTTTCCCAATCGAATTTGAAATTAGAACTTTGAAAATAGTTGTTGAAGCAAACCTGGATTTATCAGAGGCACAGAGGAACCGACTGAATCAGCTCAATGAATTGGATGAGAAGCGCACAGCTCCAGTACATCATACAACTTTAATCCAACAACAGTGCTCTAAATGGCATGATAGATTTATAAAAAAAAGGTCTTCCAGGTGGGAGACTACGCTCTGTTATATGATTCACGGTTCAAGAAGGATTTCAAAGGCAAGCTACGCACTCATTGGTTGGGACCCTATCAAATAGAGCAGGTATTTGACAATGGAACAGTTCGGCTAATCACCATTGATGAGAATAAGACAACATTATTCACAAATGTTCATCAGCTCCAACTGTATCACAAGCCGATCTCAAAAGATGCTTTTATTTCACAAGTTGCAGCTGATCCAAAGTATCAGTTAACAACAGGGCAGGGATTTTTCTCAAACCCTGTAAATTCCTAAAAGCTGCAATTTCCACACATATTTTTGTACATAAATAATTGGTTTTTCTTTCATTTTGTATTTTATCTACTTTCATTTTTTTTCACTTGATCGGTTTGTTTTGAAGAGCTGTGTGTAGGAACTAATCGGAGGAGCAGCAGTCGTGACTGGGCCAAACGACTGTAGACACCCCACATTTGTTCCTGATCTAATAAATCTCTTTTTAAGAAGATGGATGATTCGTTATCTTTCAGCAGTCAGCTGAAAAATTTCTTGTTACTTCATTCTGACATAGCTGCATTCCTTGCCTTGCTCATTTTTTTTCCAAATTCAGCAGCTGTGACTCCGCCACTTTTTCCCATTCTTCCAAATTCTGCAGCTGCGACTCCGCTATCTCCGCGTACCTTTCTAAGTCTGGCAACTGCTACTCCGCTATTTCCGCTCATTTTGTTCACTTTTCAGTAGCTTCAACTCCGCTAATTTTTCCCATTCTGCCAAATTCCGCAGCTGTGACTCTGCTATCTCCATTTACCTTTCTAAGTCTGGCAGCTGCTACTCCGCTATTTCCATTTCATTTTTACTCCTTTCCAGCAGCTGCGACTCCACTACCTTTGTCCATTCCGCTAAACCTAGCAGTTGCAACTCCGCTATCCTTGATTATTTTGCTAAATCTAGCAACTGTGACTTCGTTACTTCCACTTCATTCCCGCTCCTTCTGTACAGCTGCGACTCCACCATTTTTCGCTTATTTTGCTAAATCTAATAGCTATGACTCCACCAGTTTGTCTGCTCTCCGATTTATGATGCCAATAATGATGTGATTAGGCGTCAGTTTTGTCGCTCGCTCCACAAGATCCAATCATGGTTTGCCACGAAGGAAAATTTTGGGTGCCTTGAGTAGCTGTCAGCCTAAGTGGCATTGGCCACATCACTTCAGCACATGTGCATTCATACCTGCGAGGACGATGGACAACTGTAATGATTAATCCATGGCTCAAATTCATAAACGCAAAGGTATGGATCGCATCTTTTACATGATTTGGCAGAAAAGTAAATACGGTAATAACGATTATGTTCCGTTGCAACCCTCGATTGACGAACCCATGCGAATTAAACTTTAGGGACTATGTTAAGGTCATATTTGTAATTATTTCCCGTCACATTACCCGATTTTTGCACCTATTACTCCTATCTGCCAACTTCATTGTTTCAATGGAATGTTCATACTGGCACAGACTTGCCTAAAACCTAATTTTTGAACCCCAACGACCCTTTTCATGTTTGTAAAGCTTCAAATTCCACGTCTAGACCAGAGATTGTTGTGTTTGTTCTGAAGTTTGAGGAGGGATTAAAATGGGAAACCCAGTCCGACATGAGCCAGTAGATACAGAAGCTGTACGTGCCAATGCAACAATCCTTAATATTTTTACAGCAGTAGGTTGGATGGCATACTTTGAACGGTTGAAAGGTTTCCACACAGAAACCGCATTGCAATTTTCCCTCAACCTGACTGATACTCACTCCGAGATCAGGGGACTGTGTGTGGATGTTATAGAAGAAATCATAGCCGAGGTGACTGGCTTACCCCTGGTTGGGAAGAATTTATTTGGATGGAAGGCACATAATGCAAATGCGGTGAGGGAATTTTTGGCAGTTGGCAAGCAGGTTATTCCAAAGCGACGTGGGCTGGAACTGGCATCTTTGCCACCACCCTGGAATCAAGTGGCAATCTTTGTGAAAAGATATATTTCTTGTGGATGTAGGTACCAAGTTGTTTCCTTCTCTGAACTTCCCTTACTATCTCATTTATGCCATGGTAATTTAGTGAATATACCATTCTATCTGCTCAAAGCCCTACAAACCATTGCTGGATATGCAAGAATCGCACAACACCTAGTTTCCTCCCTTACTAATCATGGCTTACTTAAATTACTAGTCCTAAGAGCCATTGTAAATCATAATTTAACCTAGGAGCAATTTTTGGCTGGAGATGCGCCAATCATACAACCTGCATTAGAAATGGAAGGTGTTGGTGAAGATAGTGAGGACCGACGTTCCTCAAACCCAGTTGGGGGGGAGGTTGGAGCATTAGAAAACCAGGATAGGGACGAAGGGGAAGCAGCAGTAACATAAAAACTTGTAGATGAGGAAATTGTGATGGAAACCCTGGAGCAGGAGGCAGAAAAATTAGAAGCTATAATTGCAGAAGAAGATACTCAATTAAAAGAAACTCAAACTAGAGCAGCTGTTGAAGCTGTGACAGTTGAAGCTGCAACTGCAGAAACAGGAATTCAAGGGGAAGGATATCAGATAGTAGAAGAAGGGACTGTGGAAATTTTGGAGGTCGCTTCTTCTCCAGAGATAAGGGGTACCATTATTGAAGAAGAAAAGATCGGGGTAAAGACCCCTGTGTCAAAGAAATGGAGAATAGGATCAGGAAACAGGGGTCAGACACCCACGACAACAAAGAAAAGGAAAGCTAGAACTGCCAAGGCACTAGTAACTGTAGGTAGTGAGGAACACTTAGTGGAGATGATGAGGAAATGAAGGACTCGATCAGAAGCAGCAACAGAAGCAGCTGTGACAGCAGCAGCAACAGAAGCAGCTGTGGTAGCAGCATCTATGACAGCAACAGTAACAGAAGCAGCTGTGACAGCAGTAGAAGAGGTATAAAAGACAACAAAAGAAGCTGAGATAGTAGATGCAATTGGGGGGAATATTGAATCACTTGTGTTAGAAGAAGCACCTGCAATAGGGGTAGATATAGAGATTCCCATTTTGAACCCCAAGTTGTCTGTTGCTATGCAGGAACCTTCCAGGGAAGAACCTCAAATCAAAAATCTCATGCTTGAAAATGAATTATTAAAAGAGGAGGTGCAGATATTGCGAAATGAGCTGGAAAGATGGAAGGGAGTAGTTGGAAAACAAGTAGAGAAAAAATTGAACACATTAGCAAATGCTGCAAACTTATTAGAAAATCCATCTTTTGCATTTGAAAATGAGAAGTATGGGGAGACTGTTTGTCCAGAGTGTGGAGATATATTTTCTGCCGCAGGACACAGAGTTGTTGTGTTGGGACTTGCATCACAAAAGCATGTACAGATAGAGGAGGTGGAAGAAGGAATGCCAGAAATCGAATTGATGGGGGAAAATGAGCCAAGTATTGAAGAGATCCTTGATTTGAATTTAGGAGATGAAATAGTATAGTCCCAACCATCAGGGGATACCGAACTTCTTCAGGACCAGTCTCATCAGTCAGAAAAACCTGATATAACCCAGAAACAATCTCAGCAGTTCAAAGAAATTGAGGAACAGGGGACTTGTTGTTAGGACAACACCTCCCCTTGGATTTAAAAAAAAAAAAATTTGGGACACTCCTTTTTATGATTGCCTTTAAATGTTTTCCTGCACCTTTTGGGCATCCTGTTACTTAACTTCAGTCTTAAGTTTGCCTTAGAATTTTTTCCTTTTTAACCAGGCAAAACTTAGTCTTTTGGCCCGCAACGGCGGAAGCTTTCAGCTAACTTTCCCGAAATGGCGGAAGAGTTGGCTTAAGTCGTCCGGAACCGCGGAAGAAGAAACAAAGTTAAACCACGACGGAAAAGATAAATTAAAGTCTTTGAAGGGACGAAACGTTTAATCAAATAGGATTGCAGTGGAACAAGCTCGTCAAAACCTTCCGCTACAGTGGAAGCTTTCGCATAACACTTCCACGAGTGCCGAAAACCCTTCGACTCTTCCTTTTCGAAAAACTCACCTTTTCCCCGTACCAACAAGCCTTGGCATTTTTTTGGAAAGGTTTGGATAACTTTTCGACAGAAGCAAAAGCTTTCATTTAAGTCTCCCGCGGCACATAGCTCTCTCGCGGAAACACTCACACAACTCTTCCGCAACGACGAAACGTTTTTATCTTTTCTTTCCGTGTGTGTCGGAAGCTTTAACATGAGCCTCCCGCATTTGACGGTCGCATTTATTGAAAAATTTTCGACGTGATCCGACCGTACACAGGCTTAATGCCCGTTTAATGGCATTCAACTACCAAATTAATGGTCCACATGTGCCAAATCGCATAAATAGAGGTGAGACCCCGTTACTGTTTCAACTCATTTTTTTATTATTGCTCCAAGGTCTTTCCCGTTCCGTTTGAACAATCGAGTGCATTCACCGTTGTCTCAAGGCTTAGATTCGCAGGATGCTAGAGTATCGTTAGCGTCACGCCTTCCATTTGCAAGTAAGTACATTCTCCTGTGTTATAGAACGTATATGCTTGCTTGTATTATTGTTTCATTTGCTTCATTGGGTTGTTCTTTACTACGACGTTTTCCCAAAACATTGTCAACCTTCGTGCAGCTACTGCTAGAGTATCTCGCTGCCTGGTATCACCACCTCAATCACCATCCCGTTATGTGTTAGCCCGTCCTGGCCCCGGTTAATAGTTTGACCTTAAGAGGACGTGCGTTAAGCAACCCTAAAATTAGGCGTAAGAGGTCCCGAGACTCTCGCTTTTGAAAGCTGCGTCTTTTCATGACTTGTTGAACCTGTTCGCCTTTTCGCACCTAATCAATAGACGTCTCGGCTATAGTATGTTGACATTTCCCACCCCCGTGAATTGGACAATATCCGAAGGACTTGAGTACCCAGACCAACCTTGATCTTGTAGCTATTATTCCTCCTAACCAACACAACGACGAGGATAGCCTGATTAATGTTTTCACGTTTTCTTCCTTTTTATGAGAAAGGAACATATTCCTTTTAAAACTATGTACAGGTAACAGTTTAGATTTGTAAAACACTGTGTCATGCATGCGTATTCACATCAATTGCTGTACAGGATTCTCATTATGGCCAAAGGTGGAAAGAGGAGGACGAAGGTGATCGAAGAAAGATCTAGACTGGAGATGATGTTTCAGGACACCAAATGCACTACAAACGTTCCTCCGGAAGTGAACTGGGGTGATGTCTACCATATGATAAGGGATCAAGTCTTTCTGGAAGCCCTCCTTGAAGAAGAATGCTTGTATCAAAACATCCAAACCTCTTGTATATCCAAAGCAGCCACACGTCCATAACTATTCCCATGGTCAGAGGTGATTGGATGGGTGCTGCAGCATGCCAACCCTGAAATCAGAGTCATAGCAAACACCACGGGTGATGCCTTCGCCTCATTTCACCCGTCCTACATTACAACAGCTTACAAACTACCCAAAGCACAACAGCGACTAGATGATACATGGTTGCAGGAGATCAATATGGATAATTTAGACATGGCAAGGAGAATGTTAATTCTAGGCAAGCAATTCAGAAGAAAAGACAGTGAAGAATACGAAATCCAGAATTTAAGGCCTCCCTTCAGACTAATTGCTCTCATGCTAAGCAGGATCTTTGGGAGACCTAACGGGATGATGTTCATGCTGCAGTGGGTCCCTATCATACATTCTATTGCTTTCAAAGGCACAATCTTCAATTGGTCCGACATTCTCTCAGACAGCTTGACATTAGCAGTAACAATGGCTAAAGAAGGGCTAGAGGAAAGAAAGGCAGAATTCTATATGGCTTCACATCTCATAGATTGTATTGTGGCAAAGTGTCCTTTTCCTAAGTTGGGATGCATGTGGAGTCTGGCAGAAGGTCCAGTATTCCTTGCCTATAGAATCTTTTGGGCACATAATTACAAGAGGGACTACAAGCTCATCTTTGAGGAGTTCACCATGCATCTGTTTGAAATGATATTCCATGAATAACCAAATTTCCTATCGGAGAATGCCATGAAAGTCTTAGAAAAGTGTGGCGATTTCTACTTCTCTCCGAAAGGTATTTACATAAGAATGTATGGAGGTTCTAAAGCACCATATATTCTTCCGAAGTATGCTACAGATTACATAGTTCATAATGAAATGGTCAGGCAGGTCTTCATTGATGGAATAGGTAACACCTTGTACAAGGCCAAAAAAGCCACCTCCCCCCCCTACCCTTTTATGTTGGCTCCTACAAGTTCGTAGGAATCACAACTATAAAGGAGTTTGTTGCAGAATTGAAGAACTTCCACTTTGGAGAGACGATTTTCCACAGGAACGATCGACAAGGCAAAGTTGCGCAGCATTGCAAAGAGCACTCTACTCCTTGTGAATATGCCCATTTTTATGATCCTCAGGAAGAACCATATAGAGGAATCATCAATATGGCTGAGCTACAGATTTGTCAGGTAAGCAAAGGAGGAGCCAGCTCAAGCTCCCAGGCTCTCTCTGAAGAAGAACTGAAGCTCTTGGAACACGCAAAGAAGACCCAAGAAGATAAATTAAGAGAAGAAGAGAATTTGAAAATCCAAGCAGCCGAAGCTGAAGTAGAGGAGAAAAAGGAAAGAAGAGGAAGAAAGAATTAGTCTGGAAACTAATGCTAAGCTGGAAGAAGAAGACAGCAGAAAGAAGGAGCAAGAAGCAGAAGCAAAGAGGAAAGAGGAGGAAGAAAAGAAGTCTCAAGGAGAGATCGACCCCTAAAATCCTAGACCTGCAGAACTTGGATATGGGCTCTCCTATAAGGGATCTACCTATTGTTCCCTTCACACCCTATAAAGGCAGCACAATGTCTAACTGGTAGAATTTTGCTTACAATAAGAAGAGGAAGACCATTTTCAAAGAGACGGGGTCCATACTGAAAAGACCTTTTCGGCCAAACATCATCACCACGCATGAGACCACGGTCATGAAGAACACTGAAGAAGCAGCTAGGCACCTAGCATCCATCTCTGTAGCCACGTTCACAGCAACTGCAGACAATGTTTTTATATTGGGAGACAAGTTACATGAAGAAAAGGAGAAGGCACAACAACTTCAGGAAGCCTTGGTCAAAGAGCAGAACTATGCAAACCTGATGATTGAGAAGAATAATGCCCTCACATCCCAAAAATAAGACTTACAAAAAGCACTCCAACGATTAGAGGCAGATAGGAGAGCTCTGTCAATGCAAGTAAGGACATTAGAAGATGAAAATGAAGAGCTTAAAGGGAAGAATTTGAAGCTTGAATTAGATAAATTCAACAACCTTCAGGAGTTAGAAGACCTGAAAGAGAGCGTTAAAAAATTACAAGGAGAGAATGAATCACTAGAGCAGCAATTGGAGTTAGCTCAAACCCTTCCATGAGCAGGCCAGTGGAATCCTAAAAGAGACCTATGGAGTCAGAGAACTCATAGCAGAAGAAATATATAGACTAAAATTAGTCATGGCCAAGGTCAAGCAAGTAAATGTTGAAGCCACCAAGATCAAAAGGAAGCACTCACACATCAGTGAGGAGATTAGAAGGAATATCGAATGGAGAGAAGGAAAGTTAGGGTTCCCAGCAACCCTTCCCCTTAAAAATGTTGCTGAATACAAGGCAGATATACTCACCCTGGAGTATTCTAGAGATTGTGGAGTGAAATTGGCCTCCGTGACTTCAGAAGCTTATGATCAGTGCAAGACCGTATACTCCTGGATCTCGACCACATAGGAAAACTGCAGAATAGCCATGCCTCAAATGATAGAAGACTTCCCGGATAAGGCTCAGTATTTAGCCAATCTAAGTATAGAGCTCCAAGCAAAAAGTGAATATGTGCAGAAGCTGGACACATTAACAGCAGAAGATCTATGCCAATTTATCAGCCAAGCTACTGCTCATCAACATAGCCTAGAATAAAGCCTCCGGACTACTGTGGCCGAAATAACCATCTTAGAAGAAGAGCTGGTCAAGGAAAATATATCTCTCAGATTCATGAGCCCCTTGATTGGAGCAAATGTTGTGAAAGACACTAATCACTGGGGAATTCACATGGAAAAGGTGGAGAAGGCACTGGCAGCTAGTCAAGCTACTACATCAGAGATTGGCCCAAACATTGCCGTGATGCAAGAGGAGACCCCAACAATCCCAGAGGCGCCTGAGCTGCCAAAGGAGCCAAGTCAGAGATATCTCGTGCTCTTCAGCATGACACATGGATGTGCATCTTTGTACATACATTTGGGACGATAAAACATTTGTAATTTTGTAATTCTCATTTTGTAAAGCATTTAGAATATTTCTCTGATGTAATATCAAGCACTACAAGACAAAATAGAGGAATCTAAATGGTTAGGGTATAGGCGTCAATTCTGGGCACATTTTGTAAAGCTATATATAGCTAATAAGAAGAGAAGCACAGGACTTTTGGCAAGTGAAACTCTTTTGCTATTTTGTAAAAGAACTATTTCTGCAAATTTCTCATACATTTCCTATGAGATATTTCCTGGATTTTATGAATTAATTCTTTGCCGTGGATGGTTTCATATTTTTATGTAAAATTTCTGTGTTAAATGGGTAATGGAATGTTTATATTTATCTAAGTTACCTTAGATAATCTTTCTTTTCTACTGTAAATGCCCCTTTCAATTTAACAGCGAACTGCGGATTGTTTTGGTGTATTTTCCAGTTATTTACCCATTCTTTAACTCTACTCCTTATAAGGATAGGTAGATTAGACTAGTTTAGATTAATACAGATTTGTTTACCACATGCATTTAGTCTAGGGCACATGCACATCATTTTAAATACAAAATACATAACCGGTGGATCGGGCTGCAACCGGTAAAACCAACAAATCTTTAAAAACTTACGGTAGCCGGAACCGTTAACCGGACGGATTCCCCACACCAAACGGTGAGCGATCTAATTGGGATTGCTTACTGGGGAGAATCCCTTTCTGCTTGATGATGCGATATTCGGGGCATCAACAGGACTATTACACAAGAACCAGTACCCTTGAAAATGTTTAGTGAAGTTGCAACTTAGACAACAACATTTGATATCAAGGACCAGGAAGAAAACATTGTTACACAAGAACCAGTGTTTCCAAAATCATTTGCTACGGCTGCAACACAAACTGAGATGGATGAGATTGAAATGGAGAAGGAGGATGTTGTCACACAAGAACCAGCAGTCCTAAGAATATTGACTGAGACTGTAACACAGATCGAGGAGGATGAGGTGGATATGGAAATAAAGAATGTTGTTACACAAGAACCAGCATCCCTAAAACCCATGGCTAAGACTGCATTACATGCACAGACCACTGCAACCCCAATAGAGGATGAAACTGTCATAGTGTCAAAGCAAGATAAGGAAGTCATTTATCTGGATTCTAATGATGAAAAGGAGGTTGAAAAAAAAAGAATTCAAAGGCTGGAAAAGAGGGTTCTTTGGTTGAATCTCGAGTTGGATAAATGGCTCAAGTGGATTGATAAGTTCAGAACAGGTATGATCTCTCTTCAAGATCATAGGAATGTCATTAAAGGGCCGAGAGCAAAATGGGATGAGGAGTTATTCTTCCAGAAACTCCGGTGGGAGAAATTTCAAGAAAAATTGGAAGGATTGAAGAAACTTAAGTCCCTGCAACAAGAAAAAGATAAAATGTACATCCTTTCCATAGAATTGTTGAGTTGCAGGTCTCCATCCCCCTCTTACCTTGTCTTTCTCCATGAGAAGACAACCTTATTTCAATTAAGGGCTCTTACGAAAGGGAGACCATTTGATTTGGAAACAACTACTCAGTTTTTGGAGACTTTTCTGAAGAGCGATTTCAAGGATCAACATTTGTTATGTGAATTGTATTTACATGACAGGGCTTGTTATATTGACTTTCCATCTAATCCTTTACCTTTTTCTAGGGGATGTTTAGTTGAGGGAATTTTCCTCTTTTGTCATTAACCATATAAGATGGCGAGATGCTTTCCAAACCATCCTCGGGAATGAGGAGAATTCTACTCTTTGGATTAGGGGGGAACCTTAGAATCCACCAGCATTCATAGAACATCATGCTAAATCTCTCATGGTTCCTTCCATTGCCCGATATTTTGAGAGCATACGAGATAAACTCCTTGCCACATGTGTCCCAATGATTCTTAATATGCAGCAAGATGCCCTGGAAGGTAGTGAATACAGATGGCTATACTCTTCCTCATCTCTGAAGGAAATGGATCCATATGGCTTTGAAAATTTCAGGCAAGCTTTGACAAGGATGGCTAGATATGTGCAGTGCATGAAAAGGTGTGGGTCTTGGTGGATTGGCTTAAGATTCAAATTCCCTCTCATATGGTTGCTTGTGAATTCTTACAAAAACAACTATGCTTTGACATTAGAAGAAGAAGAGTTGTGGTGGGAGCATTCGGTATCCTGCTATGGGTTTGTGCCTCGAGGAGAGGCACAAGAACTTGCTTATAATCTTACAAATCTCCACATATTCCATTCAGATTCAGATTTGGACTAGGGGAGGTTGTTGCATGAGGACATGCAATCAGATAGTTGGGGGGAGATGTTGGGTCTAGGAAATGTCCCTTTTTGGCCATCCTTATTACATCATTTTTCCCTGATTTCATCCTACTTTTATAAGCTATATCCATGTCTCTCTCCAGATCAATCAATAATTTTGACAGGTATAATTTTTTATTGCTTTATTTATTTTATGCCTAAGATTGTTAAAGATTATGGATCTTAGTCTTTGGTTTATGGTGATCTGTGTGATTTCATTTAGCCAAGGTCTAAAGCGTAGGTGTATGTCACGTCCCCTCCCATCATACCAGCTAAATGGAGAGGATCGTGATGTTAAACCGGGCATCCAGCCCCATACATAGTAAACAAGAATTCAAATTAAAATAAAGATATACATATGAAATTGCATAACAGATGTGATGCTAAACTAGGCGTCTAGCCCCATGAAACTTTTAACCATAAGCATTCACATAATATAACAGAGACATATGGAAATGTATGATTTTAAGAAAATCACAGCGGAATATTAAGAATTGCACATCCATCATACATTCAGATATCCATCAATTAAATAATTTCAAGAATATACAGGAGAATACTTATCTCAATAAGGAAGTCCCAAGCAACTGGCTATGCAACTGCAACGTTCCACCCAACCATAGGCCAGTTGTGCTTATCAACCTCTTGATGCAACTGCCACCCCCGAGCTGGGCATGATTACTACAAGAAACCAGGGAACAACAGACTCACACATAGCCAAGCATACACCAAGATGAGCCAAGCCAATCTGCAATTGGGTTTATCAGGCTACTAGGAAATGGGAAGGAAGAATTGCTAAGCTAGTGAGATCAACCACAGAGCTATGGGTACCCCTCCCAGATCTATTCAGCTTGGCACTCATAATGCCTACACACCCAACACCAGGAAGTATTCTCTTCACTGCCACACAGTCCCTCAAGCCATACCTTCCTTTCTAGTGCTCTCAGGGTGTGCATAGAAAAGTAGCCAGCCCTCTTGATCTTCTTGAGAGGTTACTCCCCACACTAGGTTTATCAAGCTAATTCTGTCCACTACCACTCCAGTTTCTTGCTTACAGGTTCAAAACAAACAAGGATGCTCATAACAACAAAACTACACTTGCTGAGCATGAGGAAAACGTTTTCCACAGTGGGATGCATGAGATGGGGTTTCAACTAACTCGGAAAAACATGGGTAGACTCAAAACGAATTGGCAACTAGGAAAATTTGACTAGGAGAGAAACCCATTCCAGAAAAACGCCCCAAGGGCAAAAACGACCTCTCCCTCAGTCCAAAATAGCGTCCCTCCTTCCCCAGCTACTGCAAAATACCAAAAACGAGTTCCTGGGCATGGAAAGACGCAGGGTTATGGTGAAAAACGTGAGGATAAATTCCAGGGAGCTCCGTCTGCGTGAGAGGAAGGACTTAATGGATGAGGAATTGCCTTAGGCAGCATTTCGTGGGGGTTTTCTTGCCCAGCAAGCCAAAAATACAATTTTCCAGGTTGATGGCTTGCCCATGCACGAAAATCTGGCTGCCATACTTCTCCAATCCCAAGACAATAACTGCCCCAACCAATCTTTGGAAGAATTAAATGATTGGGTGCATGGGACAAAATGGGTAGTTGGTGGTTTATGGGTTTCCCCATTGACACATGGATTAATACCATTGGCTCAAGGGTTTGAATAATTCCCCCCCCTATTCCTTGTAGAATCATGCCCCATCTCTTTGTTGCATTGCATAGCTAGTTGTGGGTATTTTCCATTAAAATTCGTATTTACATGATGTCTCATTTACATTGTGCCCATCTAGCACAAGAGTCATAAGCATCTAGTTTAATTGCCGATACATAAACGCTAAATCAATGGTGGGGCCTTGGCCTTGAGCTCCTCACCATGATTAAATATCAATATTTACATCATTTACGATTTAATACAAAGGAGGCCAAAATGGGGACGTGACATTCCCCTCCCCTTACATTAGCACTGTCCTTAGTGCTCATCAAAATTGAACAAAAATGGATATGCCACCCTCATGACATCCTCCAACTCCCATGTAGCCTCATCGGGACCGTAGTGCCTCCATTGCACCTTTACCTGTCTGATGGCTCGGTTCCGGAGCAATGTTACCTTCTTGTCTAGGATGCACAACGGATCGGTTTGGAATTCTCCCTCGGGTTCCACCTGGATCACATCCCAATTAATCACATGGTTAAGATCATGTACATATTTCTTAAGCAAAGAGACATGAAAAACATTATGAGCTTTAGTGCTAGCAGGCAATGCAAGTCTATATGCAACTGGCCCTATTCTTTCAAGCACTTCAAATGGCCCACAATATCTAGGCAATAGCTTGGCACAACTCCCAAGCTTCAAGGAACTCTTCCTTGATCTCACTCTAAGATACACATGATCCCCAATATTGAATTCCCTATGCATTCTATGTTTATCTGCATAGCTCTTGTGTCTATCCTGGGCTGCTTTTAAATTTTGCTGGATCTTTGCAACCTCTTGTTCCATTTCCTTAAGCAATTCTGGCCCAAGTACAATTCTGTTCACTGGATTGTCCCAAGTCACTGGTGTCCTACACCTTCTGCCGTACAAAGCCTCATATGGACTCATTCCCAGTGATTCTTGCTGCCCATTATTATATGCAAACTCTACCAGGTGTAGATAATACTCCCACTTGGATGGCTTGTCCATTACATACATGCGAAGCATGTCTTCAAGCACCTGATTTACTCTTTTTGTTTTCCCGTCTGTTTGAGGATGGTACGCAGTGCTAAAGTTCAACTGTATACCCAAATCTGCAAAGAGACCTTTCCAAAAATTGGAAGTGAACTTGGTATCCCTGTCCGAAATTATTGCCTTAGGAAACCCATGTAATCTGAAAATTTCCTTCGTGAAAATAGCTGCAATGGCATCGGCTTTATGTGTGGAATTAACTGGTATGAAATGTGCTGCCTTTGTTAACTTGTCCACCACAACCATGATGGAATCATGTTGTCTCCTAGTCATTGGCAATCCTGTAATAAAATCCATGGAAATTATTTCCCATTTCCATTCTGGGATTGGCACTGGGTGTAATAGACCCGCGGGGTGTTGGTGTTCAACCTTCACCTGCTGACATTTCATACACTTAGAGATGTATTCGGCAACATCCTTCTTCATCCCTGGTCAGAAATAATATTTTCTTGTTGTAGCAATTGTTTTCTGATATCCTGGGTGACCAGAGTATGGAGCTTTATGGATTTCATCCATAACAATTCTCCTTAAATCTGCCGCATTTGGGATATAGACTCTATTCTTATAAGTAAGAAGTCCACCTTCTTCCAAATGATAGCCTTCATACTTCTTTTCAAGGTTTTGCTGCTGCAATTTGCCCTTTATCTGCTCATACACTTCATCCTCAACCATATGGTTAACAATCTGCTGCTTCAAATCTGGTTGGCAAGTACTAAGCGCTGCCACATACATTTCACGCACCTTCCTGCTGAGTGCATCAGCCACCTTGTTTTCTTTCCCTTTTATGTGTTTGTTCTCAAAATCAAATTCACACAAAAATTCCAACCATTTAGCTTGCCTAGCATTTAAAGTTGGCTGATCAAATAAGTATTTCAAACCACAATGGTCTGTCCTTAACTCAAATTTTCTTCCCATTAAGTAATGCCTACACATCTTCAAGGCATGTACTATGGCTGCAAGTTCTATATCATGAGTAGCATAGTTCTTCTCATGCTCCTTCAACTTTCTTGACTCATAGCATATCACGTGGTTGTCTTGCATAAGAACTCCTCCAAGTCCTTGATTGCATGCGTCGGTACACACCACAAAATTTTTTTCCGGGTCTGCAATCTTCAAAATTGGTGCACTTGTAAGAAGATTCTTCAACCGTTGAAAACTTTCCTCACATCTTGGTGACCATTCAAACTTTATCCCCTTCTTTTGCAAAGAAGTGATCGGGTTTGAAACCTTGGAGAATCCTTTGATAAACCTCCTGTAGTAACCAACAAGGCCCATAAAAGATCTCACATCAGTCACATTCCTTGGAGTTGGCCAATTCATAATGGTTTCAATCTTCTCAGGGTCTATAGATATCCCTTCGTCGGAGATGATGTGACCCAAATAATGAATTCTATCTTTATAAAAGTCACATTTGCTCAACTTTGCATATAGCTTATGCTCCCTTAGTAATTGCATTGTCATTCTCAAATGTTCTTCATGCTCTTCTTCATTCTTAGAATAGATGAGAATGTCGTCTAGGAATACAAGAACAAACTTGTCCAAATATTTGCTAAAAACATTATTCATGAGACACATGAATGTAGCTAGTGCATTTGTGAGACCGAATGGTACCACTACAAACTCATAGTGTCCATACCTTGTTCTAAAGGCTGTCTTATGAATATCTTCTTCTTTGATTCTTACCTGATGGTAACCAGACTTCAAGTCAATCTTTGAAAATACCTTTGCTCCTCTCATTTGGTCAAAAAGGTCATCAATTCGGGGCAATGGGTATTTGTTCTTCACCGTGACTTTGTTCAACTGCCTGTAGTCGATACATAACCTGAGTGTTCCATCTTTCTTTTTCACAAATAGAACAGGTGCTCCCCACAGGGACACACTTGGCCTAATATATTTCTTTTCTAGCAACTCTTGTAATTGAATTTTCAATTCTAGCAATTCTGGTGTACTCATCCTATAGGGTGTCTTAGACACTGGTGCCACTCCTGGCACAAGCTCAATTGTAAAGTCAATGTCTCTCTTTGGAGGAAGTCCTGGAATCTCATCAGGAAAAACATCCCTGAATTCTTGCAATACCGGATAGTCCTCCAATTTCAGAGTTTCATTCTCTGCTGCCTCTAAAACGTGGGCTGCATATAGTTGACATCCCTTCCTACAGAACTTCTTCAGCTGCATGGCTGAAACCTGTCTAACAGAAGTCACCTTTGGAATGCCTCTTACAACCCTCGGGTTTCCTTCTTCGTCCATGCATTCAAATGTCTTATTGTAGCAGTCAAGTTTAACCCTGTGTGCTTCTATCCAATCCATTCCAATAAGAATATCATAGGACCCCAGTGGTAAAATATTCATATCTGCATAGGTGAATAACCCATCCATCTCTAATGGACATTTCTCTACTATTTCACTAACTTTTCTCTTGGTTCCAGTGGCTAGTTGAACTAACCAGGATTTACTATGCTTTAATTTCTTGAAGGCACAAATCTCAACAATCCTAGGAGTGACATAACTGTGAGTAGATCCAGGATCAATCAGAATAGAAACAGATTGCTTAGCAATCTTACCTTCAACTTCAACCACAGTTGACTGATGATCTGCTTGGCAGTCGTCTAGTGCTGCATAGATTCTAGGGATTGTCCTCGCCACTTGACCCACAGTTACAGCTCCCTGGATGTTGTGAACTTGATTTGCATTCCCATTCCAATGTGGACAGTTCCTAAGCATGTGGTCTCCTCCACAATCCCAACATTGAAGTGGTTCTCTTGGTTCCTTTGGATCTCTTGGCTTGTCTCCCATCATCCTAGTTGGCTTAGTCACCACCTGTGATGGTTGCCTTTGCTGATTCTGGAATTGAGGAGGCTTGAACCCCTTCTTCCTTTGATCAAACTTCTCATTTTTCCTATCTTTCCATGCCTTATGGAATTCTGGTTTGCTTCTGTTTTGATCAAAGCAATACTTGGCCTTTCTTATGGCCTCCTCTAGAGTTCAAGGTTCATCAAACTCAATTCTATCTTTATATGACTGGGGCAGTCCACTTAGGAAACGCAGAATTTTCACCTTATCATCTCGAATGTACTTGACATACCTCAGCAGCTCCAAGAACTTGTTTGCATATTCTTCCATGGTCGATTGTCCCAATATCAACTCATGGAACTCTTTGATCTTATCATCATAGTACCTGTCAGAGAGGTACTTGTGCTTGAAGTATTTCTTGAATTGCTTCCACACAATCTTCCTTGCGTTGATATTCTTCACTTGTCTGATGTGTTCCTACTATACAGATGCTCTTCCATTCAAGTTGAAGATGGCAACCCTTGCCTTCATATTTCCCAAGTAGTCTTGGACTTGGAAATATTTTCTCATCCCAAGAAGCCAAGCTTCAGCTTCTTGACTAGATTTTACCTCTCCGTCAAATGTAGGAGGTTTTGCCTTCTTAAATTCCCCATGTGAATTGTTCTTGTGGTGCTTCTTCCTCTTACTCATGTGAGATGAAGAGCTTGAACCCTCAATGGATTCTTCAGAGTCAAAGGATTCATTAGAAGATATTTCTGGAGTATATGTCCTGTCTGTAGAAACTCTTCTTGGGCTACTGGCCCTCTTACGGGAATTTATTCTAGAGCTACTCCCACCCCTTTCTGGATTTGATATCTGATGCCCAGAGTTTATTTGCCTTTGGATGTCTGTCAAACTATGTAGCATGGCTGCATTCAACTGATTTTGCTCTTCCTGAGCTTTAATCATCCTTTCATTATCTTCCCTATAGCTTTGCAACTCCACCCTTAGGCTTCTCATGGTGGCTGCAATACCTGGAGGAGTCTCTTGATTTCTTCTCCCATTAGATTCTGTTTCAACATTTTCAACATGTATGTTTTCCCCCATGGCATCTATCTCAGGTTCATAGGGATCCTGTGCATCATCCATAATGTTGATTTTCTTGGCCCAATCAAGATCCAAAACTATCTGACTGTATTATCTAGAGTGTTACCCTGCTGTAACTGTGACTCTCTGAAATGTGTTCATCAACACAATTGTTAGCTACATTACATTCTCAGAATTCACAAATTACTTCATGCATGTGGGAAAAATTATGTTGACAATTTGTCAAATCACAATCAACGACGTATGAGGGGGAAAAAAAGAAAAGGGGGTCAAGGGGGCTTGGCCCCTTGTGGCTTCCTTGCGCCACTGCAGGGCGGGTCGAGGGCAGCGCCCTCGTTTTTTTTTTTTTTTTTTTCAAATTATGTCGTCGTCGCGGGGCGGTTGGGCGATGGCTTCCGCAATTGCGGAGCAGTTCGCCGAACGCTTCCGCAATTGCGGAGCAGTTCGCCGAACGCTTCCGCAATGGCGGGGTGATTTGCCAAATGCTCTCGCAGTTGCAGAGCCATTCGGCGAAGGCTCCCGCAGTTGCGGAGCCATTCGGTGAATGCTCCCGCAATTGTGGATCCATTCGGCGAAAGCTTCCGCAGTTGCGGAGCCATTCGCGGAATGCTTCCGCCGTTGCGCGGAATGCTTCCCCGGTTTCGGGTATTTTTTCGGAACGATTCGGTGAAGTCTTCCGCAGTTGCGGAATGATTCGCCGAAGTCTTCCGCAGTTGCGGAACGATTCAGCGAAGTCTTCCGCAGTTACAGAACGATTCGGTGAAGTCTTTCGCAGTTGCAGAATGATTCGGTGAAGTCTTCCGCAGTTGCGGAACGATTCGTCGAAGTCTTCCGCAATTTCGGAACGACTCGCCGAACTCTTCCGCGTTGCGGAACGATTCACGGAATCCTTCCGCAATTTCGGAAGAGAATTCCTTCCGAAAATTTCCTTTCGACGCCGACACTTAGAAAATTTTTCACTTAAAAAAATTTTTCTCCGCTGTTTCGGAGCAGTTTGCTGAATTCTTCCGCAATTGCGGGAAGATTCGCGGAACTCTTCCGCAATTGCGGGAAGGTTCGCCGAATTCTTATGCAATTGCGGGAAGGTTCGTGGAACTCTTCCGCAATTGCGAGAAGGTTCGCGGAACCTTTCCGTAGTTTCGGGACGACTTCGCAAAACAGACTTAAAACCAAAAATTTCTAGAAACAGACTTAAAACAGAAATTTCCAATAACAGACTTAAGATAGTTCAAATCAGTTCCTAGATGTGTGAATTAGCTTAAGTCCATTTTATGGAGTGATTTTGGCTGGATAGACTGGCAGGATCATTAATTACATTTAGTAAATAAACTGCTTGATCTGTTGATGCATAGACTATGCTTATTGCCTTTGAAATAAAAGACCTCCCTGGGTTTGACAATTTATATTGACCATCCTGTGTGTTAGCTTTAATTAACTGACATATAGGGTGATCAACAGTGTACAAAGACGCATCCAACATATTTCATGACTTAGCAGCACATGAAGATGTTTTCAATGAATTGCTCAAATTAATTTCAAATGAAGAAGGTGTAGGAAAAATGATTGATTTGTTGCATAAATTAAAACATATCAAGCAAAGACAAACTAAAAACATTTGCCGACTAAAACAAAAAGAGAAAAATGATGCCGACCCATTAGTCGATCTCGACATAAATGGATATCATGTACGTCAAGTCATACTTGATTTTGGATCCCAAGTGAATATCATGACTCGTGATACCTAGGACCAACTCATTCGACCTCAACTATAGGAATCAGACATCTACTTAAAGCTCGCAGATCAAGGATTAATTGAGTCGATTGGAGTATGGAAAGGAGTCGAAACCTCCATTAAAGGTATCACGACGACAGTAGATTTTGAAATCATCATCCCAAAAGATGATGCAAGCTCCTTCCCTGCATTGGTCGATCGACCATGGGGACGAAAGATGAAGGCCTTAATTTCCTAAGATAAAAGCTGTATCAAGTTGAAAGGCAATGGTCAGAAGGTTATCGTACCAATCTTCCCATCTTAGGGAGAACCTTGGTCAGAACTGACAGAAGTCGATAATGATGTCCGACAACTTACCGAATAGACAATAATGAAGATCACATTGAGCCAAACACCCAAGGAGAACTTCATCTTGGAGATCCTATCTCGCTCGGATACAATTCCGATGTAGAACTCTATGACTGGCAAATGTAGAATTATGATTTGCATGCAAAAGAATGCTGGACTGTGGAAGCCATCTCAAGGAAACAAATAAAGAAGTGTCTCTCAGTATATTACACACTGAAGATTTTCGAATGAAAAATGTGAGCATATCCAACACTTGTTCCAGATAAAAATGTACAATACGGTAGCTCGACATTAAGATATAAAGAACATGATTCACCTGATATCCATGTCGAACAGGTATCAAAACATGTCAGAGTGCAAGTCTATCTACAAATTTTTGTAGAGACATTTACTGGTCAAGCTATGAGATGGTGGTACACTCATCAGTCGAAACTTCAAAATTGGAATATTGCATCAACATATTTCATCAAAAGGTTTGGAGGAAGAAAATTGACAACTCAGGCTGGCATTCCCTTGTTTACACAAGGACAAAACCCTGAAGCTCACATTGACTATTGCGAAAAAGAATGGAGAACATTAGGTTATAAAGATGAAATAAAATGGACTCACCTCTTCCCCAAAACACTCGATGATCTACCTAACAAATGGTACGAGATGGAAGAAGCAAGAGGAGAAAATTTCTTTTGGAAAGACCTAAAAGAAAATTTTATTAAGGATTTTCAGTTCTCTCCGCAGGATGATAGACTAGTCGAAGCAAGCAAAAGCATCAAAGAATTTCTGCAGCCAACAGAAACTTTAACACTTGGAGACAAACAGAAGAGTATGCACCCACCTAACACCTGCTACAATATAAAGATGACAGAAAAACAAAACTCGACAAGACTGAGTCTAGAAATAGAGATATTAGTAGGAAAAAGTTTTCAATGGAGAAAGGATCATCCCAGTGTGTTGAAGCCCGTAAGAACAATCTTAAGCACAAAGATTGTAGAAAAAGATGAACCCAAAAGATTATCAGAAAAAGACTTTCCACCAACTTTCACGCAAATCAAAGAAGGTGAAAGACAGATAAGTAACATTCGTGCACCGGAAATAGCAAAGATTGGCGATTACTGGAATGAGGAACAAACAACATAAATTTCTAGTATTCTCAAAGAATTCCAAGACATCTTTGCTCGAGACTATAAATACTTGAAAGGACTTGTAAAGGAAATGGGGGAGATGAAAATTGATATTAAACCTGACGCCGTAAAGAAAAGACCCTATAAACTTGCTCACAAATATAAGGATATTGTCAAAAAGGAGATCGATAGCATGCTTGCCGCAAGAATCATATATCCTATCGACCAGTCGGAGTGGGAAAGTCCAATGGTCGTTTATCCAAAGAAACAAGATCCGACATGACTGAGAATCTGTGTCGACTTTCGGGAGCTGAACAAGGTAACACTAACAGATCCCTTCCCTACACCTTTTGCAAATGAAATTATTAATGAAGTTGTAGGGAATGAGTGTTATTCTTTCACGGATGGATTCTCGAGGTACAACCAAGTACCTATAGCAAAAGAAGATAAAAAAAAGACAACATTCGTGTGCAAATTTGGGTCATTCACGTATAAAGTTATGCCTTTCGGTTTGAAGAACGCACCTGCGGTCTTCTCAAGAATTGTCATCCAAGCATTTCAAGAATATATTTACAAAACCATGGCTGTATACTTTGATGATTGGACAATTTATACAATCCTGAAAGATCACTGCAAATGGCTCAGATTAATGTTGGAAAGATGTCGACAGATACAACTATCCCTGAACATTAAAAAATGCATCTTCACGACACCTATCGGCATATTACTTGGCCATGTCATTTGCAAAGAAGGAATTAAGGTTGATTACGTGAAGATCAAAATTATCCTCAACCTAAAGCCTCCAGTTAATCCGAAACAAGTATGAATCCTATTGGATCATACCGGATATTACAAGAAGTTTATTAGACACTATTCCGATGTGACTTATCCTCTCGAAGAATTGCTACAAGATGATCGAGATTATAGATGGACGAAGGAATGTGACATTTCATTCAACACATTGAAAAGAAAAATGGTCGAAGCACCGATCCTCCGATTTCGGACTGGTCAAAGAAATTTCATGTACATATTGATGCATCTGGAATAGCAGTGGGAGCCATTCTAACATAAACTGGAGATGATGACATGGATTATCCTAATGCATTCAGCAGTCAGAAATTGAATAAAGCTGAAAGCAATTATTCTATGACTGAAAGAGAAGCATTAGGTATGGTATTTTCCCTTCAGAAATACCATCATTATTTATTGGCTAATCCCTTTGTATTTTATATAGATCACAAAGCTTTAAAATACTTAGTCAATAAACCATTGCATCACGGGAGACTATGTCGTTGGTTATTACTGTTTCAAGAATTTGAATTCGAAGTAATCATTCGGCCTGGAAAAGATAATGTCGGACCAGACCATATGTCGAGAGTCGACATAGGAGAAGAACCGACAGGAATTGAAGACGACTTACTGGACGCACACTTGTTTCGCATTGAAGCAGTACCTTCAAAACTTACGAAAATTGCACAATTTCTTGAAAATGGGCAAGCTCCTGAGGGAATGAATGAGAAAAAGAGGAAGATATTAGCAATGAAAGTAGCCCCCTACACTTTGATCAATGGATTCCTCTATAAACTTAGCCTGGATGATATATTATGCCGATGTGCACTTGATCATGAATGACATGACATACTTACAGAAGCCCATGCTGGACTAGTGGGAGGACATTATCATGCGGACATCAGCTAGAAAAATCCTATAGGCAGGACTTTGGTGGTTGACAGTTCATAAATACTGTCGAGAGTTTGTATCTAAGTGTGATAAATGTCAGCGCATGGGCCAACCACTACCAAGAACAGAAATGTCATTGATCCCAATTAACCCTAGCTGGACATTTGAAATTTGGGCTATCGATTTTATTGGACCATTTCCAGTAGTGGGAAGATGAACAGGTGCTCGGTATATTATCACTGCTGTCGAATACGTTACCAAGTGGGCAGAAGTAGAACCAGTCGAAACATGTTCAAGTGAAGTTGCCACTAAATTTATTTATGAAAACATCATAACGCATTTTGGATGCCCCATAACATTGATAAGTGACCAAGGTACGCACTTTGTATGTAAAACCATTGAAGCATTGACTAAGGAATTTGCAGTTGATCATAGAATAAGCACAGTATATCACCCTTAGTCGAACGACGCAGTAGAATCATTCAATAAAACACTTACAAAAGGACTGACGAAAATTTGCAACATAGAGAAAGATGACTGGGATGATAAAGTACTTGCTGTCCTTTGGGCATATAGAACAACATATAAGAAAACAATAGGACAAACACCATTCTCACTTGTCTATGGGAAAGAGGCTGTCGTTCTGTTACATTTTCGACGACAAGCACCGACCATTGCAAGAGCTTTACATATCGACGTTGAAGATACTCGACATGAAGTATGGCTATTACAGCTGTCGAAGCTGGATGAAAGTCAATAGTTGGCAATAGAACATCAGAGAGTGCAAAAACAACAACAGAAAGCATGGTATGATAGAAATATCAAACAAAAGAATCTGTCAGTTGGAGATTTAGCACTCCTCTATAATAGCCGAGTAAAAGGGAAGCCAAAGAAGTTGCATACAGAATGGATGGGACCCTATATCATCGAAACATTAAATCCTAATGGCTCAGTCTATCTGAAAACGTTACAAGGAAATATTTTCAAGAAAGCGGTAAACAACGCCCGACTTAAAAGGTATAAATCATGAATATTAAAAAAAAAAAAAAAAAACGGTTAGAAACAACCGAATGAGAGTACTATAAGCAATCAAGCAAATATAGCAGAACACAGCAAAAGAAGAAATTAGGAGAGAATGGAAGAAGAAGGAGGGAAAAAGCAGAGAAAGAATTCCACCGCACAACTGTCGATATTACAGGCACCGACAAGAACATCGATGGTTTGTAGAAGAAAATCCGGCATGACAGAAGCATTGGAGTTCGGATTTACCAAACATAATTAGAGAAGCTCGTCGACATAACACAATGAATGAGCTGTCGTAGCACCATGATGACAAAGCAATAAAGGCTAAAGATAACCGTGCTGCCAGAAGTAATGTATCTGACGAAGCGCCGATATCTGGCTAGTATAATTTAATAGCCCTATCAAATCAACCATTAATACAGGCCTCTACATCTCGTTCACCCATGCCGAGTAACTCCACCATAAATCTGGAGCTCGAGGATTCTTGGTTACTCTTCTGCTGAGAACTTGAACTCCAAGAAACAGAATTTGCTGACTCCGCTGAAGCTAATTTCACAACCTCGCACCCTGAATCCGCCATGGCTCTCCAAAAAACTTTAACAGCTAGCAGAGCCGCCGCAACTTTAGTTAGAGAGCTGGAGAAAGAACAAACACCACTGGAAACTAGACTCAAGTTGATTCGGAATGCATAGGCATCAAAACCCACCTGGAAGAAAGCATGGAGGAGCATTGAAGATTGGGGGAAGGATTCAAACGGTCACTGGAGAGATGAAGCACGACGGTTGTAGACAGCCACAATTCTACATTACCTGAAAGCACCCTTATTGGATAATTTTGGAGGATTGAAAGAAGTCATTGCTCAATTCATCATTAGCAGATATCACAACGACAAGCTTTACTTTGATGTTTCGGTCGAAATCAATGGTGAAATCATCCACAAAATCACTGGCCTTTCACATAAAGGAGATGCTATACCAACAAGTTTAGGTGTAGACTTGATTGATGAGTTTGTTGATTCTCCTGCTGGAAAGAATTCATGAGGTATAGTTGTGAGCCAGATTGTTTTTGGCAATTACAAAACTGCCGCCAAGATTGTATCACATGCACTTTCATGGACAGGCAAAGGTTCAGACTTGAAGACTGAAATGCTAGAAGCTGTCAAAAATATGGCTATGAATGGCAAGGTATACAATTGGGAGGATTACTTGGCTGACATTCTCAAATATACATGCCATAAGTGCCAGGAGGAAGGAGCTAGCATCTGCTACCCATCTGTACTCATTTGGATTGCTATGACCCACTTTCGATCGAAAGGAAACAAATATTTTGCCGAAGATCGACTCGTCCTTATGGAAAATTTCCACTGCTTTGCACCTGGAGCAAGCCAACACGGACCTACAACATTCAAAATTTGGCTTGAAGCATGGTTTATTGACCTTAAATAAATAAAAACAAGATGGAGGGTACCACAGAACGTCCGTCAAAGCCTGCCCTTGAGAGCACACATCCAACTATCTTTGGATGACACAGCAGTATGGTACATGGAAGGAGTAGTAGGTCTAGCAGAATGACTCGACTATTACTCTTCAGTAAGCGAAATCTTCACAGAGTTAAGCCGCCAATCTAACCAAGTATTACCCATTATGGCACAAGGAAAACCAACTTCAAATATGTTGAACCCCTATCTGACATGGAACAAGAAGAAGCATATGAAAGTTGGTTATACATGAACACTTTCAGCTATCAGCCTGAGCCGACACCTAACCCTAAGGTGTTAGCACTTACCTATACTCAGCACATAGTATCAGTAGAGGCCAGAGAACAGTCAAACAGCGACATAGAGTTCGACAACCCAGAACATCTTCTGACAGATGATAATATCCAGAAGGTAGCAGCTGAAATCGTCACAGCCCGACAGAATTGAGTAATATCGACCAAGGGAAAAGGGAAAATACAATTAACATTTCAAGAACCATCGGTAGCAGATGAGATCGATCTATATGACACCGCTACCCAAATCCTTGAAGATGCAGCCAAGAACAAACTGCCAGTCGAAGATCAGTTCAGAAAATTCTTAGAAACATATAAGTATCCATCTTCCCAAATTACTGTTAAAAAACCCAAAATTTCAGTCGTACCTGATATTGATCTAACTATCCAGTCCCCCCCATTCCCCAACTACAGTAGAATAAAAAAGAAGTCTATTAGCATTACCTGCTCCTCCTGTCATAGAAGACACCGCTTTGAATACATTCATTGCAAACATTCCGATATTTTGTCCTAACTGGCGTGAGATGGTCATCCAACAACCAGTTTTTGCCTCTCCGTCTACTATCCCGGTTAATTTAGCTCCCTCTCACACCATTCAAACCGGAAGTTCACATTTACCATCACCTACTCGAAAAATTGTCAGTCACATGACAACCCATCATATCAGAAATCCTAACCCATCAGATCTAGTATATGCACAACAAACAGGTGTCTGTACCCCTCTTCCAGTCAATTCATTGCCACAACAAGTGAATCCATATCAAGCAAATACCATTAGAAAGGAAATTCCCCAAGTTGTCAGTTCCCAGGTCGAGTCTAGTCTAGTTAGTTCGGATTTGCTCGACAGTACCATTTCATCGAGTCCAATTCTGACACCCATCGACTTACCATCATTCCCGGTAAACCAGTCGAGTTCCCCTGTCGACGGATCCAAGTCTAGTCCATTTACATAGCAGCTCAACAAAGAAGCAACCATGACAGAAGCATTTAAAGCCACTTCTACTTTAACCAAGGAAGCATTCACAACTAGAGAAACCGCATCCGACATGACAGGACCATCAGAGCACACAAATGCTCCAGACATCAATACAAGGACTGTAGAAAACGCTAGCACACTAGCAGCAAATCTACCGCGGGATGAAGTAGCAGAACATGAAACTCCAGTCATCACAACAGCAGTACCCAGTACACAAAGTCAGGAAGAACAGGCTGTTGTCAGTACACAAGCAGTCATCGACAGGCACCTAGCAACAAAAGGAAAAGATAAGGACCCAGAACAACAAATTGTAAACAAAGAAAAGGAAAAGAGTAGTCGCAGGAAGCACAAAGAAAAGAAACACAAACAAAGAGAATTGCAGCAGCAATTAGAAATGCAGCAAATACAGGAAAATACTCCATCTGTATATTTAGACCAATTGGGAGCTACTACAAGTTATTATCCACACTTGGAACCCCAAGATGAACTTGATTTACTTGAAGACGTAGTCTTCAGAGTCCAAAGATGTCACTGACAGGAATCACAAGAACAAATAATACAGCTCCAAGAAGAAAAGATTACATTTCTCACCAAATGTGAACAATTAGCTCAACAAGTTGTCCCGCTTCCAGCTAGTTCCGACATGACACCACCTCTAGACAGAGCATACCAGTTATTGGAATCTATCGTGTCAATGCTACAATCTGGGCTTCTCAAGAAACAACAAGATTAAGCTATTGAGGTAGCTTCCCTCATGACAAATTAGTTTACAGCCTTTTCAGAAGCCTTCAAATTACTCAAGCAGTATGCTAATCAAGCAGAAAAACTTACCACAGTTCTGAACAATTGGTATGTTTATTATGGCGATGTCTACAAAAATATTCAAAAAACAAGAACATTGCTAAGCAAGCTTTAGCACCAGTGCTTGACTGCAGATGAAGCCCTTATTGAAAAATTTGATAGCCAGTTCATCATGGAAAACAAGCAATTGGATAAGTTAGAGAAACAAGAAGTTCAGTGGATCTCACAAGCCTAAGAAGGCCTCAACAAACTTGGAGAAATGCAGCCTCGATTTCATCAGTTACTTGCTACTGCCGACAATACAATCAACACATTTGGTCCCGACATGATCCACTTGCAGACTACATCCACTCACAACAAGATGGAAAATCTGTTGAAACTCACAACTCTGACCGTAGACATCCAGAATCTGCTACGCACTTGGGAAGAATTCCAACACCACCTCTCTATCTATGCTGAAGTTATCATCGAAGCCTGTCTCTAGATACCTGACGCTATTGATTCCAGCATTCCTCTGTCATAACCGTTTGTATAACTCTTTTTGAAATTTTGATCTCTCCATTTCTTCTGGACGAAGAAATATTTTGAGGTGGGGGAGATGTTGGAGGGGCCTAGGTCGACCTATCGACTAGGCCCTCCACTTGACCACTCTGCAGCACATGTCGGCAGTTCACATCGACTAGTATAGGTCGGGTCGGTTGGATAAACCGACAGACGGTTATGTAACTGTATTTGCATATATATATATATATCTAGGCTAGTGAGCCGATGTACTAAGATGAGATTGGTTCTATGATTGTATTCTTCCCTTGCTGGTTAATATAAAGGCTTGTCTCTCTCTCTTGTCTCTTGTATCTGTATCATTGTGTATGTTTGCTTATATTATGTAATGTATCCATGATAACCACGTGAACCTTGGGACTACAACACATGGTCCAATCTTCTTCATATTCATCTTGTTATAGGTTCCTGTGAGAAATCTCTCCTTCCGCAAATGTGCATAGACTAAGTCTCCTTTGCTGAATGACTGTAGCCTCTTCTTCCTATCAGCTCTCAACTTGTAAGTCGCATTACTCTTCTCTACACCCTTTTGCACATCTTCATGGACTTATTTCATGTTCTCTATGAACGATTCTGCATCCGCGCATTTCCTGATTTCTGTCGGTAACTCGACCAAATCCACCACTCCATGTGGGCTTCATCCCCGAACAATCTGGAATGGGATCAAACCTATCCACCGATTCACAGAATTGTTGTATGTGAACTATGCTTGCACCAACACATTCTCCCATTGCTTGGGTCGGTCAGCCTTCAAACACCTTAGAAGTTTTCCCAAACTTCTATTCACCACCTCGGTCTGTCTATCTGTCTGTGGATGATATGCCAAGCTAAACTGCAACCTCGTGTCCAGTTTCTTCCATAGGGTTCTCCAGAAATGCCCCATAAATTTTGTATCTTTGTCTGATGTGATACTCTTCGGCAACGCATGAAATCTAACTACTTCCTTGAAGAATAGTACAACAATGCTTGTGGCATCACTTGTCTTCTGACACGGAATAAAGTGTGCCATCTTCGAAAATTTGTTCACTACAACAAAGATTGAGTCGCTTCCCTGCTATGCCTTCGGAAATCCTAGCACAAAATCCATGCTTAGGTGCTCCCATGGGGTATTCAGTACAAATAATGGTGTATACAACCCCGTGTTTTGACTTGTCCCTTTTTCCAACGAGAAAACTCGACATTGTCGTACCCACTTCCCAACATCTGTCGTCATTCCTAGCCAATAATACTTTTCTTCAACCAATGACCTGGTCTTGTCGATGCCAAAATGACCTACGAATCTGCTGTTGTGCAACTCTTGAATTAGGTTCTCTCTCACAGATCCTATGGGTATACACAACTGTTGTCCCTTGAATAGGTATCCCTCTTGGATGAGATAATTCAAGTATGGAGTCCTGTTGACACTCCATGGTTCACGACAAGCCTCCCATGCTTTCGCAAAATCCTCGTCGGTCACATACTCTGCCTTCACCGACTCTATCCTTGTTTCCTGAATTGTCATCATGTTCAGCAATGCAACTCTTCGACTCAGCGCATCGAAAACCTTGTTTGACTTGCCCGACTTATGTCCCAACATGAAAGTATATCTCTGCAGGAACTCGACCCATTTCATGTGCCACTGATTCAACTTTGACTGAGTATTCAGATACCTTAGTGCTTGGTGATCTGTATATAACACAAATTCCTTGGGAAAAAAATAATGCCTCCACTTATTTAATGCCTGGACTATAGCATAAAATTCTTGGTCATAGACCGAATATTTCCGCTTCGCATCATCCAATTTCTCACTAAAGAATGCAATTGGTCGGCCCTCCTGGTTCAACACTGCTCCAATTTCCATTCCACTTGTGTCGCAATCGATGTGGAATTTTTTTTCAAAATATGGGAACACTAACACTGGGATCTCAGTGATCTTTTCCTTCAACTTGTCGAAAGCTCACTGGGTAGCTTCCATCCACTTGAACTCCCCCTTTCTCATGCACTATGTCAAAGGTGTGCAAATCCGACTTAATCCCTACATGAACTTCCTGTAGAAACTAGCAAGTCCATGGAAACTCCTTACTCCAGTCGTACTTATCGGTTCATACCAATCCAATATTGCCTTCACCTTTTCTGGGTCCATCACCAACCCTTTACCTGAGATTACAAATCCCAAGTACACCAGTTCTTCCTTCATGAAGAAACACTTTTGTAGGTTCACCATCAGCTTATATTCCTGCAACTTATGCAATACCTGTCGAATGTGCCCCAAGTGTCTGTCTTGGTTCGACTAAATATCAAGATGTCGTCTAGGTACACTACAACGAACTTACGTAAGAATGGATTGAGTACCTCATTCATCAACCGCATGAATGTACTGGGTGCATTAGTCAATCCAAATGGCATGAATAACAACTCATACAGGCCTTCCTTCGTCTTGAATGTTGTTTTCCATTCATCTCCTTCTCTAACCTAAATTTGGTGATAACCGCTCTTCAGGTCTATCTTCGTGAAGTACTTCACTCCACCCAAGCAATCCATCAAGTAGCCCATCCTCGGCAATGGAAACCGGTACTTTATCATGATCTTGTTTATAGATCTAGAGTCTGTACACATCTTCCATTCCCCACCTTTCTTCGACGCTAATACTGCTGGTACCGTGCACAGACTCAGACTCTCCCTGATCAACCCTCTATCCAACAACTCCTGTACCTATGGATTGTGTTCCTGACCTTCTGTCGGACTCATCCTATGTGGTGCCTTGTTTGGAAGACTCGACCCTGGAATCAAATCGATCTGATGGGATATGCTTCTTGTCGGTGGCAATCCTGTCGGTGCCTCGTCGACTGCTATGCTTCGAAATGCGTTAAGCATATTTTTGACTCTGATTGGAATCTTCTCCATTGTCGACCTCTCGACACATGGCCCTTTCAGAATGATAGAAAAACATCATGACTACTTTTTCTCCTCCGTGAGGAATTCTTTCGCTGAACACATCAGCACTCGCTTCTCCCAAAAGTTGCTCTCGCCCTACTTACAGTCAGCTTGCTCCTCCAGCTTTGGCTAAAGAGTCCTTCACACGCCATTATTCCATACCGTGACTGTGTTGGCTTGACCATCATAGATCATCTTCCGTTCATATTTCCATGGTCTCCCTAACAACAGATGGCACTTGTCCATTGGGATTACGTCGCACAATACACTGTCTTCAAGCTTCCCAACCTTGAATTTAATCAAGCATTGTCTGGTCACCCTCACATGGTGTCCTTTCTGCAACCATGAGATCTTGTATGGGTGTGGATGTTCTTGACACTTCAACCCTATCTTGTCGATGACCTCTATCAACACAAGATTCTCAGTGCTTCCACCATCAACTATGGTCTTGCAACGCCATTCGCCAATTTGCACTTTAGTTTGAAAGATAGCCTTTCGCTGTGCTGGCTCTTTCTCATCGCATCGGTCTTCTCGAACCAATGTTCTCTTGTGTTAAATTTTCAGAATTTACTTCAATATGATCTAGGATCTTAACTAAGAGAACAACATGTACAGCAAATCTACAGCATATCTATCATGGACACAATAATGCAAGCACACAAGAGACACAGAGTTTACTTGGGGAAAACCATAAACGTGAAAAACCCCAATAACTTCCTCAGAGATAGATAGAGCAATGATACAACCAGAATACAAGAGATAGTCTTCTCCTAGCAGCAGAGCCTCCTCCTCCGCAAGTGTGCCACTCTCCCAAGTGTGAGTGAGAGAATAGAATGATCAAATAGAGATCTCCCGATATCTATTTATACTAGACCTGACTTGCCTAATAACCTTTACTAGGTCGGGCTTAACTTAACCATAAAACACAATGCTGACTGGGCCGACACCCAATAGGGTGGTCTAATAACCCTTTGACCCACATGGACGACCCCCACTAGGGTGGTCTAACAACCCTTCGACCCACATGACTTATACAGGGCTGACCCCAACAAGGTGGTCTAATAACCCATCAAGTATAAGTTACGACACTTACAATATAAATGACGACACTTCCGTATAAAGGAACAATAACATCTCTATAGGAATATAAAATACATGGGTGAAATACATTCCGAAGTTACATATACATCAACACTCCCTCTTAACTAGGAAGGTATTTCTCGACACAGGGCTGCTAGCACAAGTCTTCTTCTTTGGATCATCATCAGCGAATCATCATCCTTGAATCATCCTCATCGTCACTGCTGCTGCTATCTCAATCAATCTCTGAATGTACTCATCATAGGAAGTTCTACAGAGCCAGTCCTTTTTCATACTGGATGTAGGCCCACCACCTGTAGGTCTTCGTCATCACTGGCCATACTGTGGACCTCAGGACTTATTACATGCATCACAAAACCTTGCAAGAGCATCCCAGGATGTTACAAGAACACAACTCTACCTATAGGATCTCCCAGGGAGCTATTACATGTGACCCTACCACAAAACCTCGAAAGAGAATCCTAGGACTGATTCCGAGCACACAGCTCAACCTATTGGATCTCCCAGGGCGCTATTATATGTGGTCACCACAAAATCTTGCAAGAGCATCCCAGGACTTATTACGGGAACACATCCCAACCTATTGGATCTCCCAGGGTGATATTACATGTGGTCATAGCAAAACCTTGCAAGAGCATCCCAGGACTTATTACGAGCACACAGCTCAACCTATTGGATCTCCCAGGGAGCTATTATATGCCATAGGACAAAACCTCAAAAGAGCATCTGCCAAATATCCCAGGGAGCTATTATATGCCAGCGGAAAAACCTTGCAAGACTATCTGCAGATCTCCTAGGGTGCTATTATATGTCCTCCCAAAGCAAAACCTCGAAAGAGCGTTTGCCAAATCTCCTAGGGAGCTATTATATGCCAGCGGCAAAACCTAGCAAGAGAATCTGCAAACCTCCCAGGGTGCTATTATATGCTTATCTGCACAACCTGTCCACGGCCACAAAGTATCAACCTGATACTCACCATACATCATCCTGATGTATACATGATCATCCTGATCATCATCACTGCAACATCTTGCTGCATGTCATATGGAGCAACATCCTGAAGCTCGTCATCCATGATCATATTGATCATATAATGCATCTACCTGATACATATCATCATACATGATCCACCTGATCATACCTGATACATATCAACATACATGATCTACCTGATCATACACAGTATCCACCTGATACATATATAGATACATGGTCCAAGCATCCAACATGATGCATATACAAAACATATACAAATGATCCTCCTGATCATATCTAGCATCCAACATGATGCGTACATTCATATACATATAAATGATCCAACTGATCATATCCAACATCCAACATGATGCGTACATACATATACATATAAATGATCCAACTGATCATATCCAGCATCCTCCTGATGCATATATAGAGCAGTAACTGGAGCATCGTCCTGATGCTCATCATTCGACGCTTACATCCATAGCCATGTGAAGGATCCTCCTTCCAACATGCTTGGAATGGCTTCTGCAAATGTGTCCATCACTTCTTCCTCGAAGTGTCATCAATTTGAAGAACACCAAGCCTCTCCCTGAAGTACTTGAACTTCACCCTGGCTAGTGGCTTCGTCAGTACATCTGCAATCTTCTCATCCGTCGTAATGTATAGGATCTTCACAGCTCCTCTCTACACCATATCCCTAATATAGTGATATTTGATCTCTATGTGTTTCGACTTGTCATGAAACACTGGGTTCTCAGACAGCTTCACACAACTCTGGTTATCACAAAAGATACCAGTAGCATCCAATGGGAGATCAAATAACTCAGACAATAGCTTCCGAATCCATACTGCCTCACAACTAGCTGAATAGGATGCAACATACTTTGCCTCAGCTGTACTCAGTGCTACGCGGGACTGCTTCCTGCTAAACCAAGAGATCACACCTGATCCCTATCTGCAACACTGCCTGTCCAATCTGAATCAACATAACCCTGCAGGTTAAACTTTTGATTTGCATCATACTTGAGCCCATAGTTAATTGTACCCTTCAGGTACCTCAGAATATTCTTTACAACAACCAAGTGAACACTCCTCAGATCCGTTAGGAACTGGCTCAATGTGTTCACCACAAAGCAAATATCTGGTCTCGTGTTCGACAGGTACACCAAGGACCCAATCATCTAACGATACATAGTGATATCAACTGGCTTAGATGAAGCATCACACAGAAGCTTCAGGTTCGATGCCATAGGTGTGGCCATAGCCTTGCAATCCATCATCCTGAACCTCTTTAGGATCTCTACTGCATACTTCCCTTGTCCAAGGAAGGTTCCATCTGCACTCTGCCACACCTCCATACCTAGGAAATAATGCATCATTCCCAAATCTTTCATATCGAACTCGGCAGCAAGCTTCCTCTTAGTATCTGCAATCAATCTGTCATATCCTGTTACAAATAAGTCATCCACATACAGGAGTAGAATCACAAGATTCCCTTCCTCAACCTTGTAGTAAAGGTTGGAATCCGCTTTACTCTTGGTAAAGCCCAAACTAGATAGGAAACTGTCCATTCTACCATACCAAGTTCTAGGAGCTTGCTTCAAGCCATACAAGGCTTTCTTCAATCTGCACACATATGACTCCTTGTCATGTATTTCAAAACCGAGTGGCTACTCCACATACATTTCTTATTCAACTACACCATTCAAGAAAGTGTATCTTCCTCTTCATCACTGCAGCCAGAGCAAGTACAGATCTAATGGAAGTTTATCTGGCTACAGGAGCAAAAGTCTCTATGCGACCACTTGCAGCATGCTTGTTCTTGTAGATCCTCTTGGAAGTCACTACAGACTCCCCTTCAGGTCTTGGGACTGCATCCCAAACATCTTCATGATCGACTAGTACTCCTCGATCATGGCATTCTTCCTAGATCCTGGGAACTTCAATATCTTCAATATTTTCAATAGATAACTTTGTTGTTGAACAAATGTTGTAGTCCTTCTTTTGTAGGTGATGGTATACGATATTTCCTACGCAACAATTTAAATTGCATGATTAGAAAACATCTCATAGTTTTCAGAACAAATTCTTACACATAAAGAAATATGTCATATAGTCATGCAATTATCTTAGCCAATACTTCAATACAACATTTATCCATATTCCGTATCTTTCTAGATGCCTTCCAATCTCTACCAGAACATTGTTAAGAGTGTGCACAACTCCTAACATGTTAGCAAAGAGGTTTCATTCTAGATAAGTAGCAATGGAATGTTGTACAATGCCATAGGCCACTTACCCATGTATATTAGTAGTATACTGTTCATCAATGCAACTATTCTAATATGCATAATACACAACCTAATTCTAGGAACATAAGCATATACATCATTGAATAACATTATGTAAGAAATGACAATTCAAATACTTATCTTTGTTTGGTTGCTGGGTGGACTCCCTCTGAATCTTTGCAACTCCATTCTGATGTGGATTGTGAGAAGTGGTCAACTCCCTCTGAATATCTGCATCCTTGCAGAAACTACTGAAGTGTGCTCCTTTGCTTTCTTGCAAGAACAACTGGGGTGTGCTCCCTCTTGATCTTTGCTTCCTGTATTACCTGTCCTTGAACTTACATCCATCCTTAATCACTATGCATGCTTATTAGTATCATCATTGTGTTATCCTTGAGGTCTCATACATAATCACACATTTATTAGTATAATCTTAATTCTATCAAAACACAATAATCTTAAACATGTATAGTCATGATCATTCACAGATAATAAACATTAGTATTCAAGGTTTCAGGGAAGCCTTCTTTTACTCATGCATATTCTTATTTGATCATAGGAATCTTCTGATTAGTTAAATCATCAATGCATAAACCCGTGATTACTCAAACCTATACCTTCATGATTCTTCTGGTTAGTCATATCATCAATTATGGTAAGAAACATAATATGCATACAGCCATGACTATTCAAACCTATGACTTCATGAATAATCGTTATCAACAACACAACAATATAAGATCCTAACACAAGGTAGGATTCTAGCTTGATATAGGAAAAACATACCTGGATTAGCATGCTAGCTAGTTATGTCTAACATACCCGCATAATGTCTTCTGGTTCTCTTTAGTGACTTTTGCTAGTAACTTGCATGTCTCATAGGTTAAGCATTGTAGGACCAAGTTATACATACCTCGAAAGTAGATCTTCTATGTGATCCATGACAATGGATGAATCTTTGTCTTCATGTCCCCATGATCATATGTTCTTGAAGTAGATCATGATTTGTCTTTCTTGGTGTACCTTTTATGTTAGCGAACAACATAAACCTCATACAACATCACAATGTATTAGTACATTCATAAGTGTCAAAACGTTAATCAATGAATATCTTCTATTAAGGTGATACGACAAGTCTAGTAGTTAATCAAGATTGTACTATAATGATATGAAGACAAACATATGATAAACTTAACCATGAAACATACCTGTAAGCCATACCTGTCAAGATTGCTTGTAATCTTCTTATGGAAGGCCTTAGCCTCATCTCCCTCTAAGACAGGAACTTCTTCACTTATGTAGGTGACCAATCCATCTTCTTCTAGGATTAACCCAATCCACTTGATTTGCAAGAAATGGACCTGGAGCTGGATTAGGGTTTGTCAAAGAAACCCTAAAAATTCAAACTTCCAAAAGGATAGAAATATGCGCCTTGATGAGCTAATCAAGTTGGTATATTCAGAATTTGAAAACTGCAAAGTTTCACCCCTCGAAATTGCCTTTTAGATTTCCGGATCATTGGGGAGGACCCTAAATTAGGGTTTGAGTTTCCTAGAGCTTCACCCAACCAAAATATTTTATTTAAATCTCTAAGCTTCGATTTTTCTGAGGATCTTCCAGCCGTGGTCACAGATTTCCAAAATTCCAATTTTTGCAAAAGCCCTAATTTTCCATCTTTCCGATCAAAGTCCCAAACTCGGGTTTGATCAAGCCGGCCTTTTGCCCAACCAAAAAATATGATCTTGGTCTCTAAATTTCGATTTTGATGAGTAGTATCCAGCAGTGGTCTCCGATTTCAAAAATTTCAACTTTTTCTGAAGCCCTAAATTCCCGAAGCCATGAATGAAGGTGCTCAAAAAATAATTCTATTTTGATAGAAATATGTACCTGATTGATTCTGGTTTAACTCCGAAATTTTCAATCCACAGGCTTTGAAAATTTTTCTTGAGATAGCCTGCCCTATTATCTTTCCATCCCGACAAGTCTGAACTCAATTGGATTCTCTAAGGTATAGTTATTCCAAGTGTTGCAACGTGACCTATTTATGGGATAATACAAGAGAGCGAACTTGTACGGCATGCCACATGTCACTGGTTCAACTTCATCCTCTAAACAATTTTCTTGAGATAGTACAGTCTGTTTACTACCTGTCAATTTTTACGAAATTTCATTTGGATCTTCCTAGCCCAAGTTATGACCTTTTTCCCAAGGTCACCTGATTTTGATTTAGATCTAGAAGAGGCAGAAACCCTATATTGTATAGATCATAAATCACAAAGTACAACGAATTAGAGGTTGTCCTTTGGACACAAGGTACATGGGGATTTGATATTCGACTTGTAAATGTTTTAGATCCGAAAAATTCTCCAAAATGGATTTATAGCGAAATTTATACGATGACTGGTTTTTGCTATATCAAGCCCTAGCATCGTAAGTGCAACAAGTGTCATACATGCCATATCATGCCTTCTTTCAGGCTAGCTCTGATACCATGTGAAATTTTCAAAATTTACTTCAATCTGATCTAGGATCATAACTGAGAGAACAACATGTACAACAAATATACAACATATCTATCATGGACACAATAATGCAAACACACAAGAGACACAGAGTTTACCTGGGGAAAACCATAAAGGTGAAAAACCCCAATAACTTCCTCAAAGATAGATAGAGCAATCATACAACCAGAATATAAGAGATAGTCTTGTCCTAGCAGCAGAGCCTCCTTCTCCATAAGTGCACCACTCTCCCAAGTGTGAGTGAGAGAATAGAATGATCAATAGAGATCTCTCGATCTCTATTTATACTAGACTTGACTTGCCTAATAACCTTTACTAGGTCGGGCTTAACTTAACCACATAACACAATGCTGACTGGTCCGACACCCAATAGGGTGGTTTAATAACCCTTTGACCCACATGGCTGACCCCCACTAGGGTGGTCTAACAACCCTTCGACCCACATGACTTATACAGGGCCGACCCCAACAAGGTTGTCTAATAACCCATCAAGTATAAGTTATGACGCTTACAATATAAATGACGACACTTCCGTATAGAGGAATAATAACATCTCTATAGGAATATAAAATACATATATGAAATACATGGGTGAAATACATTCCGAAGTTACATATACATCAACATCCTGACCGTCATGTTTCGACTTTTCTTCTTCTCATCCTCATTTCTTTCAGATGCCAACTCTGCCCTGTCGTCGACTTGCGCATCCCTTCGATGTCTGGGTTTCGACTCCTCTGCATCATGTAGGTTCTATGGGAATTCATATACCTTGTGTCTGACTCCTCGACACTTGTAACATATTATGGCTGTTCTGTCAGCTCCCTTTCTGTTGGATGGACCACTTCGACCATACACACCTCGACTGCGTGATTCTTGACCATCGCATTAGTTTTATTGTGCATTTTCTCGAGTTGATGTCCCTTCTGCACGTCAGTTGTCTTTGACGGCTTCTCTCCTATATATGGTACTTTGACCTTTCGCGATAACAGTATTCGCACCCCGACTAGTCATCCTTTTTCTGGTCGATGCGGATTTCTTCGACAGTTTCTCTTTTGCCTTCAGAGCTAACTGGTAGGCTTCACCGACCGCTCTGAACCCTTACATTCTCAACTCATCCTGTATGGCATACTTCAAGCCATTTACATATCTTGTGACATCTTCTTCGCCTTCATCGGTCTAACCCAACCTTATTGATAATGTCTAGAATTATTCCGTGTATTCCTTCATGACCATCTCTTTTTGTCGAAAGTTCTGCAAGTTCCGGAACAAGGAAATCACTTAGTCGTTTGGAAAAGAACTTCCCTTTCAACTTGGTGACCATCCTATCCAAAGACTTGATTTTCTCCTTGCGTCTCTTGACTCTACCAGCCTGCACATTGTCCCACCACAATGAGGCATGACCCTTCAACATCAGACATGCAGTCTTAACCCATTTAGGATCCTCGATCTGCTCTATGTCAAAATATTTCTCCATCTCTCTGAACCAGTCGATCAAATCTTCTGGGTCTAGACTTTTGGAGTAGGTATGTACATCTATCTTTGTCCGACCTCTCATCTTTGACAAATTTTTTATAAGTTTGTCTTTTGGTTCTTCTCTTGCTGCTTCCCGTGCTTCCACTTCTTCGACCTCCTCGTTGTTGTGGTCTAACGCATCAGGAATACAACCATGCCTTTGGATCTCTTTGATCAAGGCAAATTCATTTGTCAAAGTTCGCATTGTTTAGACGCACTCATCGAACATCTCACGATCAACTGTGACTGTTGTGCCACGTGCTCTTCATCCAACACCTTAGACATTAACGCCTCTGTGAGCCATTTTCAACCTCGGCTGAAACTCCCACTCGTCCAATCGCAACCGGACTTCCACAAGTCATGCACAACTCTACCCAACCGCAGCTAGAGCTGTTCAACGCACTTATACATTGGATTCACTTCCAATGTTAATACCACTTGGCACTTTCCTTCTCACAGGATTCTTCCGCTCACAGTATTCTCTTCCCACTCACAGGATTCTCTTCCTGCTCCGATACCACTTGACACAAGGTTTCTTGCTTAACTATTACACACAACACACGTGTTCACATAAGCAAGATGTAAATAGGACGCCATAAGATGGCTTATATTACTTCTATCGAAACAGTTATAATGTGAAATGAAAGGAATATAAGAAACTAACTATTGTCGGCCTTAGCCTATTACAATACAGAAGTAACTATGTGCTATCTCAGTGCATCAATCTTCACCCTCTCCTGGTTCACTGTGGAAGTCTGAGCTATGGCTCGATCTTCTTGGCGCTCTGTCGATGTATGACTCTCCTATCCAATCTACAAATCCTCTCTTGAGCTTTTCTCTCTCAATCCTTTGTTGAACGAAATGAACTCTACCAAGCTCCTCCAACTGATCCAAACTTCCTCTCCTTATACTCTGCTGCTGCGCATCCCAAGGTCTGCTCCGACTCTCGAAACACTCTTCCTCTGTCTGCCGATCTACTTGATCTTGCAGACCTACAACTGTCAGTGCTCCTGCCGTGCTGCACAATCTCCACCTGTGATGACATCTGTCACGATCCCAACCACCTGCAATAACTTCTAATAAATTCCTTAGCAACCCTGAACGACTACCAAGTACTCTACTTGACTTTCTGTGCGTCCTTCTGACACTACTACAGTAGTCGGTCTTATCACTGCCTCGACCATACTGTCTTCCATCATCCCTCGACATACCTGTCGGCTTCTTTTCACGTCCCAATGCTTCGCCAATCCTCCCCTTCCTCTTTGCTTGGCTCATTCCCAAACCTATCAAAGTTGTGGTTCGAAAACATGTCAATCTTCGACGTCTCCGCTACAACTCTATCATCTGTTGACCTCTAACATGTCAACTCTCGACCTTCCACACTTCTGTTTATCATATCGATTGCTCCAACTGGACTTATTGAATGCGACGACCAATCTACTCTTTTGCACCAGTGGTATTTGACATTCCCTCTGGTTGGCCTTCTTTATGTTGATCAACTTCGACAACTTTTCCTAGGCCCCGATGCTCTTGCATGACTCTTGGAACAACTTTAATTGAGAATGCATCAAACATTTCAATAGCATCCCACACAATGTTTCTATAATCATGGAGCCAATTGTTTTTAGAAGTAAACTGGTTTTTTACCTAAGAAACTACTAGGTCAGAGTCGCCTATCATACTTAATCATTTAATATTTGAATATCTAGAAATATCTAATCCTAAAAGCAAAGATTCATACTCAGCAACATTATTAGTGCATTCAAACTCCAAGCGAAAAGAGTATATCCTTTCTTCTCCTATAGGTGAAGTTAGAACAATACTAGCTCCAGCACCATGTTGAGATCTAGACCCATTGAAATGCATCTTCCATATTTTATTGGGAAGGAAAGGATGTTGTCATATTTCTTCCCAATATTTGACCAAGACCATATAATTTCCAACCTCATCAGTAGCACACATAGCTTCATCAAAAAGGTGATTATGGGTTTCAATGTGCTATATCATGGGATTCTCATTCATTAACTTAACATAAGCATTTCCATCAATTGGGATGGTTTCATATGAGAGATCCATTTGAATGCTCTCTTATAAGTTCGCTACCCATTCTCTTGATTATAGCATTCCCCAAACATCTGGTATATCAAGGACCAAGACATGCATAGTTATCGCAATCTCTGGGTACGCTGCCAATTTCATTTTTTGGTTCTCAACAACCTTTGTAGGTTTCACAAGAGGAGAATCCATCCCACAAAAAATTCTAAATGGTCATTATGTTTTTAGTTCCATTTGTTCCATTCCTTAATTGGCATAAAATTTTACCCCAACACCTGAATCTAACACACAATTATGTAATATCAATTGATTTATCTCCAAGGATATATAAAATGGTGGATATCCATTACCATTGTCTGTCACACTATGGATCATGACCGGAGGATCCTCTATTACCATGACCGATTGCTTTGGGAATTCAGTCTTGGGATGGATCCCTAAGAACTTTGTTGCTGGTTATATATTGATGGGATTTTCAAAATTTCTACAAGAGGAATTTGAAGGCTAGGCTTTGAAAAGAAACTAGTCATATCGATATTCAAATTATAAGGATTAACCTTATCCCTTGCGTCAGGTTTTAATCCCAACAACTCCATAATTTGGGACTTAACAAAAGGAATCAATATAATCTCCTTTAATGACACCAGGACCGATGATCCAAATAATTTACCCGATATATTTGTCTTAATTAGGTACTACATCTGAAGCATTTCAAAAGAATGTTTCTTATTCAAAGTATTTAGATTAGGTTTATTCCTCCACATGCTATCTTTTGGAATCCAAGTTTTCTCATTACCATTATGATTGGACTTAACAACCTCTTTTACATGAAAAGGTAGGAATTTTTGAGTCTGGATGGTTCCTTTTGGATCACCTTTAATACGAGGTGTGGGAATTTGGGGAGATACCCTATCCTTTGGATCACGAGTGCCATTTATTTGAGTAGGAAGGCTACTCTTCATTGGTTCTTCAACATGATCAAGTTGGAACCTCTTGCTTCTTGGATATGTTTTTAGATTGGGATCTGGTTACAACTTGGCTACCTATGAATTCTTTAGAATAGTGGGATTTGGTTGGAGTTTTAGGATAAAAATAGTCATTGTTGTAACTGTTTTCAAATAAGTAGTGAAGGTACTCATCATGCTCCCTATTATCCTGTTGCTGCTGCTTAACTAGGAGCTACATTGATGTAACTACTTCAAAAATTTGAGTCATCAACCCCATGGTGATACCTTTTCCAGATTCAATTTATTTGGGATAGGACATGGTTGTTGATTTCCCAGTATTGATAAGTGATTTTAATATTTTAGGATTGATTGCTTGGATTCACTCAAGAGAGTTGCGTCATGGAGTTTTCAGGTGAAAATAAAAGATTTGTCCACCAAAAATATTATGTCGAAATAGAGAGGTGAGATGAGTGAAAACATTTGATGGTTAAGATAATTAAGTAAAGAAAAAGTAACCACCAAATTAAACATCAGATGCAATATGATTCGAAATAATCCTCCACCTCCTCGAAAAAGGCACCAAAAATGTTATCGCATAACTTGTAGTTGCCCCTTTTTATGATGATCCTATTCAGGATGGTAGATGATCTAGGAAACTAAAAAGGTGATCTTAGAGGATCCTAACCCCCAGAATGGATCGGTTGTCACACTGATAATTATTCTCTCTCTTTATTCCACTTAGAGTGGAGTGACAAAGGGGGAGACACTGATATAACCTAAAAGGAAACACCTAAAGCTAAGACACCAGATCAAACTATGGCTATAGAGTACGCACGGTGTATAGATTATGAAACCATAGATTAATAAAGATATCCACCAAGTGGAAAATGATTGGATTGTGAGAATTAAATAAGTGGAAATACAATCCAAATGAAAAATTTTAGTAGCTGGATAATTAGACACAAGATATAGGATGATGGTGCTAGGTGAAAAGTGAATAAGTCAGTACCCTGGGGAAATTGACTGGAAAAAATTCAGAATTCCCAAGATAATTATTTAAGATTCCTAACACCTTATATGGATTACTTGGATTCCATATAGATCAATGGAAGAAATATCAAGCATAAACTAGTCAACAAACCAGAAAGATGGCTAGTTACCCCATAAGTGTGAATTGCTGAGAGGGACTAGTGATTTACTAGATTGGGCATGGAGTCTCTATGGGTGAAACCTTAGGGGAGTTTTGGTAGCTTAGGACAATATCAAAATACCTAGAAGCAAAAATCCAAAAATCCAATTTATTTGACCAGGAGAATTTTTAAAAGTTTTCAGTGATGGTTTTAATGTTTATTATGCCGAGAGTGACCCTTGTATGAAAATTCAAATAGAGAAAAAGAGTGAAAAAACTTACTTGGCTATGGTATATTTCCTTTTCAATATCAAATGAGTGATATACTGAATCCATCATCAAAGTGAAATGCCCAATGACCCAATGCATCCCTCCTTTCCTGCCAAACCAAGAAATATGCAATTAGAATCACAAGAAAGGTGACTAAATGAAAACGAGAAGAAAAATATAAAGAATTATTAATCCTAAAGAGAAAACCACTCCCTGTTTAACCAATATTTGAGAGAGAGAGAGAGAGAGAGAGAGAGAGAGAGAGAGAGAGAGTCTCCTCCACTAGTGTTCCCTTCCCCAAATCGACCTCTCTTCTTGTAATAAAAATATGGATCCAAAAATAGAGAGAGATAGAGTATCCTCCACTAGTGTTCCCTTCCCCAAATAGAACTCTGTTCTTGTAATAAAAATATGGATCCAAAAATATACGAGAGATATTCACCATGTTAGGATATTCCTATACTCCATCCTAGTCCCACCAGTATTTTGATCATTTACATTTTCAGTCATGCATGCACCTTTAGGGTTTGCATGCATTTTTCATGTATCCCAGTCATCAGTCCAGCACCTAGCCCTCAGTTAGCCATCCCCTAGGAGCTTCTCACTATTCAATTTTAGCCCTCCAATTGCTTAATGCGCCCTTCTTCCTTGATTTTAGGGAGCAACTCGCCCTTCTTCACCTACCAGTCCAGTTGTCTTCAATTTTCACTCAGTTACACTTAGTTACACTTATTTACACTGAGTTACACTGAGTTACACTCAGTTACACTCAGTTACACTCAGTTACATTGAGTTACACCTACCAGAGTTAGTTTGACTGATGGTTGACAGTTACTTGAGCATTGATGACTCCACTAATGATGATGAAGACTTCTAGTTGTGCTCTGATGATCATGAGGACACCTAGTTGTGCTCCGATGACACTCTATTGATCTTATGATCACTCTGAGAGGATAATTCGAATTTCCACCTTGGGAATTCGAATCCTCTCTACCATTGTACTATTTATTTGTCCATATTGTGATTAATTAATTAGTGTGTGTGAAGTATTATTGCTTCTATCTGAGTTCTACTGTACCATATTATTCTGTTGCTCATTATACTGTATTGTTCACTCTTCTTCTATTTTCCTGCTTAATCATAATTACTCTTGTGAGTTATACATCATCTCTTAGATCTGCTGTGAGGATTTTCACATGGTATCAAAGCATGTTGAGAGTATTGTTTATCTCCATTCTTGAGAGTTTTTTGCAGGTTATTACCAAGATTTCGAGTGTAGTAGTTGCAACAATTTTTGCATCTTTGCAGCAGTATTCTCTATTGCTTTTGCAGGTCTTCTATAGCTTCAATGTATCCAGAATTAGAAGAAATCACTGCTCTTTCTCTATTCAACTATGATGAATGGAAACAAAAAATAATAGCATATTTGAAGAGCCATGATCTCTTTGATTGTTATTTTGAAAGAGAGTTCGAATCCTCTAAAGAGAAGATTGACCGGTTGAATAAAGGTGACATGCAGATTGGAAGAATGAAGCGTACTATGCCAGATTACATATTGCTCCCAATCATTATTTATATTGAAACTCCAGAAGAGCTATGGGCTCACCTGGATGAAAAATTTGGCAGAAAGAATGAAGGACTTGTTCCTAACCCGTTCGAAAGCAAGCAAAGTGATGCATTCACTCCCCTTGATGGTCTCTTAGATCATGAACCAGTATCATCTCATATTGAAGTTGTTGACAAAGAACTTGTAGATTCTCCACTCATGCTCAAACTTTCTTCTCTTTATGTCCCAGCTCACACTCTAGATATTGTAGAAGTTCCTAAATCCTCTCTTGCACCAGAGTCTATTGGTTTGCATCATGATCACATGATTATTTCGGAGGTCAAAACAACTATTGAAGGTAATGCATTCACTCCTCTCTAGCTATCTCCTCTTTTATACTACTATATGATCATAAATTCATGATTTCAGAAGGTTATTGAAGATTATGGCCATTGCCATTCGCTTGGGATAATTTCTCATGAAATTATTGGTTTTGATCTCACCTCTCATGGTTCAAAGGAGATCTCAAGAAACCATGATTCAAGTCTTGGATCTAATTTGGATTCTAAGCAATTACTGCTTGGGATAATTTCTCATGCATATGATAGTTTTGATCTCACCCCTGCTGGTTCAAAGGAGATCTCAAGAAACTATTTTGAAAGTCTTAAATCTGATTTTCATTTCAAGCAAACATGTAATAGTTATTTTTGGCATAATCTCACCCATGGTGGTTCGAAGGAGGAGACAAAAGACTATATGCACTTTCACAGATTTGATCCTACCTCAGCTGACTCGAATCACAGGTTCAAGGATCATTCTCAAACTGTTGGATTTGTTCTCATCACATTCGATCTGAAGAGCAAGTACAAGCACATGCTTTTTGAGCATGATCCACTTCTTCCCAAGAAGAAGATACCTCCAGACATATGACCAAGCATCACACCTTCTTGAGTTTGGAGCATTTATTTTTATGTGTTCCTTACAGTCTATTTTTTGAGGAGGGGGTATGTTTTCCATGAAATTTTCCCACTTCCTTGGTTTATTGATTGTTATTATTCATTGTATTGGGTGACCTTTGGTCTTAGTTACCAGGGCCCAGGATGGATTAATAGGGGGTGTTAGGATATTCCTATACTCCATCCTAGTCCCACCAGTATTTTGATCATTTACATTTTTAGTCATGCATGCACCTTTAGGGTTTGCATGCATTCTAGGGTTTGCATGCATCCCAGTCATCATTCCAGCACCTAGCCCTCAGTTAGCCAGCCCCCAGGAGCTTCTCACTATTAAGTTTTAGCCCTCCAGTTTCTTAATGTGCCCTTCTTCCTTGATTTTAGGGAGCAACTCACCCTTCTTCACCTACCAGTCCAGTTGTCTTCAGTTTACACTCAGTTACACTTAGTTACACTCATTTACATCTACCAGAGTTAGTTTGATTGATGGTTGACAGTTACTTGAGCATTGATGACTCCACTGATGATGATGAAGACTTCCAGTTGTGCTCCAATGATCATGAGGACATCTAGTTGTGCTCCGATGACACTCTATTGATCTTATGATCACTCTGAGAGGCTAATTCAAATTGCCACCTTGGGCATTTGAATCCTCTCTACCATTGTACTATTTATTTTTCCATATTGTGATTAATTAATTAGTGTGTGTGAAGTATTATTGCTTCTATCTGAGTTCTACTGTACCATATTATTCTGTTGCTCATTATACTGTATTGTTCACTCTTCTTCTATTTTCCTGCTTAATCATAATTACTCTTGTGAGTTATACATCATCTCTTAGATCTGTTGTGAGGATTTTCACACACCAAGATATTTGAATGCAAGCAAAATATAATTTCAATCATCATCCCACAAAATCATCCACAAGAACAAAAGTATTTTGATCAAAATAATTCTCTCTATTAGAAGTTTCGGTGCCAAAATTCCAATGAATACAATGAGGGGAACCTCTCTCTTAAATAGGAGAAGAGTTGTCCTCTAACTAACTCTCATCCAATGGTTGAGATTATAAAATCAATCAATAGTGGAGATATAATTTTACACTGATACATGGATAACTCTCTCAAAGGGGGTGCACTTTTTCCTTTAACACCCAAGCTAGGAGAGATACATCATAATGAAAGAATACAGCATGTGATACATAATCTAGGGGTAACATTACGGGATCAATTCACCCTAAGTGACATTACAATATAAATTCATAAGATATAACATGGTGGTACAACGTATGCAAAGGTGAAGTGTGCCCCTCATGGAGGATGTCTTCCCTAGGAAAGCCAAAATAATAAGTGCTAACTTGATCACTAAGATAAATACATGGAGAATGATCCATAGAGCCTTTGTATATATTATCAAGTCACCCCCTTCCATTTCCTATCCATACAATAGCCAAATTGATTTCCATGGATTAGCCATGGTCACTTTTATTTGAATTAAAATGTTGATTTCATTGCTGTAGAATAAATGTGCCATTACTTCCATTTCCCTTTCCCAGATCCACAAATTTAGCATTCCAAGGAACTTAGAGACATCAAATACACTAATAATGGCCACTAGAACCTCATGAATCCACCTAGATAAGCCTTTGGCAGCCAAAACCTTGTCTGATAATAAAAATATGACCATAATAATAATAATAAACCATATTAATGTTGAATAATGGACAATAAAGATAAAACTGAAGCATGGAATGGTGTACTAGATACCTGTAAGTAGAAAATAAGCAATTGCAAACCACTGTATTCATATATGCCTTGGGACCTATGTTGACCAGGTCAAAAAGGAACAAAAATTATTCATATTGTATGCACAAGGGGTTAAGGATTCTCTCTTATTCATATTATTATCCAACTAGAACATGAATAATATGACAATGGTGATAAATCAATCATTTAATAAAAATAATATAAGTTGTGTTAGAGTAGAATACCTAATCTTTCATGAAGCCCTTTATATACGCTCACTTACAAAATTAACCAGGTTTCTATGATGGGTTAGGTGAATAAAACAAAGCTAGGACAAGGGGAGTTCACTTTTGACTTCAACATAGTGGCCTCTTAGAGAATATGTGACAAAAGGGGATCCACAGTGACATGTACATGATAGATAACACTAGGGAAATGAGGTTCCTCACAAATGGAATAAGTTGATTGAAGAGTGTTCCTTTAACTTTAACAAGTGTCCTATGACTCACATCCAATCCTGATTCAGGATCCATCCAGATCTTTTCTAGAACCATTGCGCTAAGTGCACAATCAACCATAACTTTGAGGTTCTAGGGGACTCTTAGAATTAGCAGTCCCTTACTCCATCCCACATCCATTCCCTTGGGCTCCATGGGGAATAATCATTACATCAAATTCAAGGCCAATAGTCATTTAGAATTTCAATAAATACACATCTACTATTTTTTCCAATTTCGTATATGACCCTCTTACGATTTTACATGTGCTGAAAAGCACAACTATTTGTAGCTTTCATCACGGGTCTTTGCATTTACTTTCATTTTCATTTCGTTGGATACAAAAATATATATTGATGCATGTAATGATGATAGGATCACTTGCTTCAAGTCTTGTTTACACTACTCAGGAAACTAACCAGTCTTAGCTCATATAAAAACACCATCGGGTACTCCTAGCCTAGAATTGAAGCATGGGGGAAACTACCGTGAACCATTCAAAATCAGGACCAAACATTGGGGGTAACCGACTAGAGAGGTCAAGGCTTCAAAATACCAACTCACCTAGGCTCAAGACCCAACGCCGAGAGGTTCCATTGGCCCAAAAGGGTCATGGATTTGGCAAGTTGTGTCACACAACTCAGAGCCAAGTCACAAAACAACATGGAGTCTATCATCTATAGAGGTCAAAGTGGGGGATAGCTCCTCAATCTCATAAATCAAAGTCTCAAGTCATGGGTAAAATCAAAGGATGAAATATACTAGATGGGTGGAGACAGTGAAAAGGTGATGCCACCATATCAAGGGCAATGCTAAGTCCGTATGAGGTAGGCAATGCTAGTGAGCATATAAAAAGGTCTTAGAATTCAGGATCATGCATTTACTCCGAATAAAAAGTTCATGAAAACATTGAATAATATATAATAACCAATGTCAGTCACCTTGTTAATTTAAAGATAATAATATGAGCAAGACAAAACAATAATAACACCCAAGTACATAATGTATACATGCTCAATCATATACCTCTCTCTACATGAAAATGAACTTTGACTACTCATGGGAAAAGCGAATGAAATCAATTTCCTACATTTCTATTCCAAGTGAAATATGAAAAATCCACGTACATTTCAATGGTTCATGCAAGGCTATGTCCTGACATGGGATACTGTCACTGCTAGTTAGGCTCTGAAAATGCTTAATCACTAATGCTATTTGGATGAAATATACTCAACACATGTGGGACTGACACTGATTGGAAGCAAAATATGGACCTCTGCATCATGGTAGCTCCAGCTAATATGTATTTGATAATAGTACCGATCTATGCCATTGCGACATTTCAGTACCAGGTTCCACTCAGAGTCCCTGATACCTAGATTTGTGCACAAGGTGTGAAATTTTTTGGTGTTCTCCGACACCGCTTGGTCCCTCTCTTGATGAAAAATGGTCCATTTTGTGTACTGACCATTAGATTTTCCTACATGGTAATAATTTTCCTTAATGACATCTATAAAAGAGGCCCAAATGGGATCGGCCTCAAAAATTCCAAAATCTGTTAACTTTTGTTCACAATAATTTTCCCACCAATTTTTGACATGGGGGACAGCCTTAAGGAGTGCAAGGGTGATCTTTTAGCTATCGAAAAAATTGTAGATAGAGAAATACCATTCTAACATATTCAACCATTTATCTAGGGCATCAACATCAATATGACCTTCAAATAAAGGGATATAAAAGTTAACTTGTACCTTGAAGGGTGTGGCTCCTTTGAAGTGACTGCTTGATGACCCCTTCGTTGCTGCTGGCATCCATTGAAGGATATGGAAAAATTTTTCTATCATCTCGTTCCTTTTTCACGTGAGGGATTCCTCGAGAAACAAATTGATAGGATATATATTTTTTTCATCTCTCTTTTATTCCGCCATGGGAGTTTTCTAGGGGTGGCGAGAGTGGCCTTCCCTAAGTGAAACTAGTTCGAGACCCAACTCTCTATACCTTGGCCTCGTCGAGGGCATGCACCGAGAAAAAATCAAAGAGGTGATTGCTCTGATACCACTGATATGGATTTATGTGAGAAAGAAATGAAAGAGAATATATATAAACATAACACATGTATATTTCAAGGAACACATTTATACAGTAAAATTATATTCTATTAAATGAATGAAACAGAACAAGCAGTACAATAAAAGGAACTAGAATGGTGGTAGCTATATCTCTTGGAAGAGATGTGGAGGTTTGTGGGCCCCGAGGTGGTTAGTTGAGGTGTCAACTTCTCCAGGGCGTAAATTTTGCATACGATCTCCATTTGGGGAACTCGATAGCTCATTGGAAATTTCTAAATGAGTAAAAGTTGTTAATGTCCAACCATATGTTACCATAAATCTAAATAAATTCTATAAATGGATCGGAAAAATACATCATTCAAGGCCTCAGAATGGCCCTGAAAGTTCAGGACCCAAAAAGCAGTTAAAAACTACAAAACTGGAAAAAGTTGTTTTGAGCTAGTGGAATAGGAGGGTGGATACCTATATCCATATAGATAATTTAGGACCCAAAAATATTAAAATACTTCGAAACTAGGAAATTTTTTTTTTGACCCAATGGAATAGGTGGGTGGCCATCGATATCCATCTTGATCAAGACCATCACAAAATTGAATGCTCGATATTAAAAAACTACTTAGGTGTTAACGCATGTAGTCCTTTTCTTGTGGAAACTAAAAATGAGTTGTGTGATACCTGTAGGAGCTAGGGCCACACACCTCCCAACTAACTGATGTTGTAGAAGTACCAAAGCTCTACCCATGCACCTTTTTGTGAATTTTACAAATTAGTCGAATAGGATGTGAACAACTGTCATGCTCTGCAATTGATAAAGGATAACATAGTATAAACCTATTGGGTTCAAGGTGCCAAAGAAAATAGAGGATCTAATATAAAATGACAATAGGGGGTAGTGTGTAGTGGGTTCTGAGGACGTGGAAGAGGATATGGAGGAGGAAAAAGAAAAATGATATTATAACTGTGGGGAGCATAGCCATTTGTCATGATTCTATACTAAGCCATCATGCCCTGTGTGCATACTTTCATAGTGAAAAGCATGCGACATAGGATTGTCATGTCTTGCTCGAGAAATGGGAAGACAAGAAAGTTCGTTGCAACATGGTGACCGTAGAACCAAGGGAGGAGATGGATGGAAAGGATTTGGTGTAGGTAAAAATAGTGACTCAAGGAGGCACTCGAATAGGAAAATATATTCTTTGAGGATGTAGTATGGCCACAGTGGTGGAGCAGAATATAAAGAAATTTGCATAGCCCCTACCCAAGTTTGAAGCTAAGGACCAACTAAAATTTCTATGCAATGCGTACAATGTGGTCGAGGAAGCTGCACAATGAGAGGAAGATATGCACCAACAAAGTTTGCAAAGGGAGGAGTAATTATGTATATTACGTGAAGAAGAAGATCATAGAAGAAGGCTGCATGAGGAAGAGATACTGCACAATATGCGTAGTGAATAACAAAGATAAGCCACACAACATGAAGCTGCATAGCGCAAACAAGAACAACACAAGGGACACCAAGATGACCCAGTAAGTACATTTATGCAAAGTTTTTTAAATATGCTTAATGATCTTGATGCCATCAATAAAGTGACTAATATGTTGGAAAAGTTAGAAATGTCAAATGAATTAGAAGAATCCATTTCTTCACCACTTCCCGAAAGGAATGCACACAGAGTGGGTAAGAAAAGATGAACATGAAAAGAGCTCACGTTGTCCTTTGAGTTGGGGGTATTTGAGATGAAGGATGTGATGCTTGATATGGGGGAATATATGAATATTATTCCTAAGAAAACATGGGAGCTAATGGGGAATCCAAAGCTTGTATGGTCTCCCATACAACTTAGACTATCCAATCAATACAAATTATACCCGATTGGAAGGTTGAATGGTGTGGAAGTGAACATTGATGGAGTGAAGATAGTGGTAGAGTTTGAAGTCATTGAGATCTTGGAGGAAATTGATCCCTACCCAGATCTATTGGGGATTAATTGGGAATTTAATAACGATGTTATCCTAAACTTTAAGTAGATGCACATGCCTTTCAATTCAAAGGAATTGCACATAGTGGCTCTGTTCAATGCCATAGAATGAGAAAGATACACATAACCAGTTGAGGATGATATTAGCAATGTTTAAATTGAGAATATATATAATGTGAATACAAGGAAGGAATATTATATGAACCCCACTGATGATGGATCGCCTATTCAACAAAATGTGCTTTCTTTTGACATAGATTCACAAGATGCACTGGATTGTTGGAAGAACGAACTCTATGAGGTGTATACTCAAATATACGCACGAATTACAAAGTCCATGCATTGGATTGGATTGGAGTTGTGTAATCCAAAAGTGTTCGATGGAATTGAGAAAGTGAATACTTTCCTTGAACAAATGCAATCCCGAGTCCTAGAGGAAAAGTGATTAAAAGTAATGGATGATGCATAGAGACAAACTTCAAAGATGGGAAGCATTTGAGACATGCATAAAGCTAAAGTTCTAGTCTACTACAAACTTGGATATTCTTAATAGATTCAAGGGGAATGGAGATCATAGAGAACATATTGAGTTCCATCAGTAGCGATGGGAGATGAAGAATGTACTGCAAAGTCAGTGAGTGCATTGATTCTACCCTACACTGTATTTCATACCGCGTAGATGGTATGTTGAACATGAAAGAAGAAGGTATACTAAGACTTAGGAGAAGGTGTCTACCAAAATCACTTCCACATTCCAGTTCAATACTATAGATATTAAATTGGCCAAAGTCCTCTAGCAAATGAAGCATTTCATATTTCAATAAATACCACAATAGGATGGCATGCAAAATACAGTCTATGCATACCACAAGGACTTGGCACAGCTAAGAAAACCAATATATTGTTGGGAATTTGACAACAAGGAGGTTGATGAGGAAGAGGAACCATGCAATTTGCAGATCAAGGATATTGTGGGAGATCGTGTGGTATAGGATGATCCATCCACCAGTACTACGTTGAAGTTTACATAGCCCATAAATATAAATAAATACAATATTGGCACTGAGGAGGCACTGAATATGGCCATCATAGGAAACTATTAGGATTAGGAGATAGTCATGTAGATAGTACTTGTTGAAGGAGTATGAAGATCTATTTCTATGCATATTCTCAGAGATGAAAAGGATTGCAAGAGTTCATGAAGAGATGAATACTTAGCTGGAGGAAAGGATCAAGCTGGTAATGAAAAGACACTATAGAATCAACTCTCGCAATAAGGAGAAAGTGCACAAGGAACTATACTACATGTTGGATGCAGGAATTATTTTTCCAGTTGAAGAATCAAAGTGGATTAGCATAATGGAGATCTAAGACAAGAAGACAAGAGATATCCATATCTTTTATGGATCTGTGCAACATGCATGCATTAACCTTTCCATACACTATTTATAGATGAGGTCCTAGAGAATGCAGGAGAATGTGAAGCCCATTCTTTCATGGATGGATTCTCTGGATACCATCAGGCCTGTATAGCAAATGAGGATCACAAAAAGACTACTTTTGCGACAAAGTGGGGCTCCTTTTCCTATAATGTAATTCCCTTTGGGATAAAGAATGTGCTAGTCATATTTTCAAGAATAGTAGTTGCTATGTTCAAAGAATTCATGCATAAGTTCTAGGCTGTATATTGGGATGACTGGACAGTTTTAGTCTGTTGAAATATCATTTGTAGATACTAAGACCCATGCTAGATCGTTGCATGCAAATGAAAATCTCTCTGATCCTAGAGAAGTGTATTTTCTACAGCCCATTTGGAATCCTCTTGGGGCATGTTGTGTGCAAGGAAGGTCTTGTTGAGATATTGTAACTTCTAAGAATATTATATTTGTATATTATTTATTCCGGAGATGTTCCATACCTCCGATGTGATTATACTATGAATCCGGAGATGTTTATTCCTCTGAGAAGTTGTGGTAACTAGGGTTATTAGACCCACCATGTGGGGGTCGACCCAGTCAGTTATAATAGGGTATTTAACCTAATGGTTAAATATGAGTCTACCTGTGTAAAATATATGTCAGTGTAGTGTATAAATAGAGGAGGTGTGTTCCTCATTTGACACACACACTCACTCACTTGAGAGAGGCGCACTTGTGGAGGAGAGGTCTGCTATGTTGGAGGAGGAGATCATGTCTTTGGTTTGCATCTTTGTATATTGCTGGTCATCTATATTGAGGAAGCTTTATTGGGTTTTCTACACCATGAGGGTTTCCCAGGATAAATTTGTGTCTCTTGTGTTTATGCTGTGCTTGTTGTTTCTTCAGGGATCCTGTATATGCTATTATTGAGAAATGGAATGTAATGCTGCTATTTTCTGTCTTAGCATATTAAATTTTAACATGGTATCAGAGATAAACTGAAGGAAGGCAAGGTATGGCACTTACGACACTTGCTTTACTTACGACAATTTGAAGGTTAGGGTTTTATATAGAAAAAACCAGTCATCGTGGAACTTTCGCTATAAATCCATTTTGGAGAAGGTTCAGGATCTGAAACCTTTACAGGTCGTATATAACATCTCCAAGTATCTTGTGTCCAAAGGGTACCCTCAGATTCGTTGTACTTTGTAAGTTATGATCAGTACAAGTTAGGGTTTCTGCCTCTTCCAGATCTCAGTCAAAATCAGGTGACCTAGGAAAAAAGGTCATAACTTGGGATAGGAAGCTCCAAATGAAATTTCATAAAAAGTGACAGGTATTACACAGACTGTACTATCTCAGGAAACTTTTTCAGAGGTAGAATCTGAACCAGTGACACGTGGAATGCCGTACAAGTTTTCTATCCTATTTTATCCCATAAATAGGTCACGTTACGACACTTGGCATAACTCTCTCTCAGAGAGTTCAATTGAGGTCAGAACTATCAGGATGGAAGATAACAGAGTGAGATATCTCAAGAAAAGGTTTCAGAGGCTGAAGTTCAAACAGTGACACGTGGCACACCGTACAAGTTCGCTCTCCTGTATTATCCCATAAAAAGGTCACGTTGCGACACTTGGCATAACTCTCTCTCAGAAAATCCAATTGATGTCAGACCTATCAGGATGGAAAGATGATAGGTCAGGATACTGCAGAAAAATTTTTCAGACCTTGTGGAGTTAAAATTTCAGAGTTATAGCAAAAACAATCAGGTACATATTTCTGTCAAAACAGAATTATTTTTGGAGCACCTTTATTCATGGCTTCCGAAATTTAGGGTTTCGGAGAAAGTTAGAATTTTTGGAATCGGAGTCCATGGATGAATGCTACTGAGGAAAATCGAAATTTAGAGACCAAGATCAAACTTTTGGTTGGGTAGAAAACCGGGCTTGATCAAACCCTAGTTCGGGATTGTGATCAGAAAGATGGAAAATTAGGACTTCAGCAAAAGTTGGAATTTTTGGAGTATGCAACCTCGGATGGAAGCTCCTCAGAAAAATAAGAGTTTAGAGCCTTGGATCGAACCTTTTGATTGGACAGAAGGGTGGGCTTCATCAAACCCTATTTCGGGTTCCTGTCCAGAAGATCCAGAAGTTTCGAAGGCAATTTTGAGGGGTCAAATTTTGGAGATTTCAAAATTGAAGAATGCTAGTTTGATCAGCTCAACAAGACACATTCTTCCATCCATTCAGAAGAGTGAAAGTCAAAGATTGTATTTTTAGGGTTTCTCTAGCAAACCCTAATCAAGCTCCAGATCAAGTTTTAGGGGAATTTGAGGCTAAGGCCTTACATAAGAATACTACAAAAAGTCTCGACAGGTATGACTTAAGGAGGTTCAGGTATGCCTTGAAATCTGATTCTTGATTAAGTTCATAATGTGTTTGTCTTCATGTTATTTATTAGTACAATCTTGATTAATGTTATTAATTGTCTTATCACCCTAGTAACAATATGAATGCATGTGAATGATCGAAGACATTCATTGATTAGGGCTATATGATTGTACTTATGCATTATGGTGTTGTGTGAGGTTGATGTTGTCTGCTAACAAGATACAGGTACATCACAAAAGACAAATCAAGTTCCATGACCATGACAACATGAAGACAAAGACTCACGAGGTATGTATGACTTTGTTATATTATGTTTAACCTATGAGACATGCAGGTTCTAGCTCAGGATCTCTAAATCATTGAAGAGATTGTTTAGGTATGTTGTACATAACTAAGCAGGTATACTAATCCAGGTATGTTTTTCCTATATCATGTTAGAATCTTACCTTGTGTTAGGATCCCTTATGTAAGTATACTTGGTATGATTGGTTAGTAATCAAGGGTTTATGCATATTATGTCTCTTATCTTGGTTGATGATTTAACTAACTAGATCAAACAAGAATATGCATGAGTAAAAGAAGACTTCCTTGAAACCCTGAATACTAATGATCATGAATGTACATATTCAAGATTATTTAGAATTAGAATGTTTTGATAATATTGAGAATATACTAATGAATGTATGTTTGTGTATGAGATCATGAGGATGACACTAGTGTACACTTGAGCATGCACAGTGGTACAGAATGAATAGAAGTTCAGGAGACACACAGAAGATCAAGCGGGAGGCAACCACACAAACATAAAAGATAAGTATTTGAGTTGTTATTAGAAATAGTAAATGATATTGCTTGTATGCATATTTGTATTCCTAGAATATATCATGGCGAGTATAAACATTCATAAAGCATTGAACAGTATACTACTAATATGCATATGATTGGTAAGTTGGACAAACATTCCATTGTTGCTTGTCTAGAATGAAAACTCTTTGCTGACATGCTGAGAGCTGTGCACACTCTCAATAGTATGTTCTGGTAGAGATGGAAGGCATCTAGATAGCTACTGTATGCATACAGGATATGGGAAAGTGTTGTGCCAAAGTATTGGTCAAAATAGTTGCATAACTATGTAAATGATATCTGTATGCATAATAGGTTATCATGCCAATATGATTTGATGATTATGAAGTATTACTAATCATGTACTTAATTTTGATTTGTAGGAAAAATCATGATGAATGATGAACTCTGAACAAGCGATGGATGTTCAACAAAATATTTACAAATCAAACACACTATAGAAAGCTTGTAGTTAAGAGATTCTCTTAGAAAGAGGAAGAGAATCATGATGAGATGTTTTGCTCCAAGGGACTAGATAAGACCATTCTCTTAATGATGTAATTAAAGAAGAAGTGTGAATCAGGTTCTGTATGGGTACCCAGGATCGATAGTCAATTGATGAGCTTAATGATCATCATGGGTGATGTGGATCTCAACCTTTGCTACAAGGTTGAATATGGCTTCTATACACATATGACATGGATGCAAGAAGGAACTCACCACAGAGTTCGAATGATTTTGAGGCTCATATTAGTAGACCCATCTGACGAGAGATGGCACAGATAGATATGCAGAAGATCACTCAATGCAGAGTGTGAATAATGGACAATTGACAGCTTCATGACAAAGCTTGGGCTTTACCAGAAGTAAAGTTGTTCCTAACCTTTACCTTAAGGTTGTGGATGATGAACCTATCATACCATTATTGTATGACGATGATCTCTTTCTGACAAGGAATGAGAAACAGGTCATGAAAATGGCTGCAGAAATGAAAATGAAAGATCTCGGATTAATGCACTACTTCTTAGGTCTAGAAGTATGGCGAGATCCAAAAGGAATCTTTTAAATCAAGGTAAGTATGCTGTGAAGTTTCTAAAAAGATTTGATATGTTGGAGTATAAAGCCATGGCCACTCCCATGGAATCCAACTTGAAGTTATTAGTTAATGACTCATCATATTTAGTGGACCTAACCCTATATATACAAATCATTGGGTCATTGATGTATTTAACAAATACTAGGCCAGATATATGCTTTGTTGTAAATACCCTAAGTCAGTATCTAGTAGAACCTAGAAAGGTTCACTTAATAGCTACAAAGCATGTAGTGAGGTACCTAAAAGGTACATTAGATTTTTGGTCTATATTATCTTGGAGGTCATGAACTCCGTTTACATGGTTACTCAGATTCTGATTGGGCAGGAAGTGTCTCAGACAGAAAGAGTACATCAGGTGGATGTTATAGTCTTGAATCTGCCATGATCTCATGGTTCAGCAAGAAACAATCTAGTGTGGCTCTCAGTACTGCTGAAGCAGAATATATGGCTGTCTACTCTGACAGCTGTGAAGCAGTATGGCTTCAAAAGCTTTTATATGGAGTGTTTGACTTAGAAATGGATCCCACTGTGATTATGTGTGACAATCAAAGATGCATTAAGATGACTGAAAATCCTGTGTTCCACGATAAGTCAAAACACATAGAGATCCGATACTTCTATATACGAGATATGGTGCAAAGAGGAGCTATCAAGCTCGAATATATAAGCACTGAGGATCAGATTGCTGATATCTTGACTAAACCTCTGTCTCGAGTGAAGTTTGAATACTTTCGAGACAAGCTTGGTATAGTTCAAAAGAACTCTCCTCGAAAGGGGGAGTAGCATAGTATCTGATAACAAGTCTATCTCATCAATGATGAGGTTACCTATTTACTGCACTTAGTTACTTAGAATTATTTTTTTAGGACCCTTATATTTTTGCTTTTGATGATAGATGTATTAGTGAGAATACATGCTTTTGATGATAGATGTATACATGCTTTTGATGATAGATGTATTAGTGAGAATACATGCTTTTGATGATAGATGTATACATGCCTTTAATGATATATGTATTTGATGCTATTGATGAGGATACATGTTTTGTTGATACATGTTTTTTTGATGAGGATACATGTTTTGATATACATGTTTTGATGATGAGGATACATGTTTTGATATACATGTTTTGATGATGAGGATACATGATGCCTTGATGTACTTGTATGGATGAAGATACTTGTACCCATGATTGACATATGAGGGGATTGGATCATCCTTGGACTTCAGTCCTAAATAGAGCCGTAGACGTATGTCTTCGAGAATGAAGTCCTTGGTGGACTTGAGGGGATTGGATCATCCCTGGAATTCAGTCCTAAAGAGAGCCGTAGACGTATGTCTTCGAGAATGAAGTCCTTGGTGGACTTGAGGGGATTGGATCATCCCTGGACTTCAGTCCTAAAGAGAGTCGTAGACGTATGTCTTCGAGAATGAAGTCCTTGGTGGACTTGAGGGGATTGGATCATCCCTGGACTTCAGTCCTAAAGAGAGCCGTAGACGTATGTCTTCGAGAATGAAGTCCTTGGTGGACTTGAGGGGATTGGATCATCCTTGGACTTCAGTCCTAAAGAGAGCCGTAGACGTATGTCTTCGAGAATGAAGTCCTTGGTGGACTTGAGGGGATTGGATCATCCCTGGACTTCAGTCCTAAAGAGATCCATAGACGTATGTCTCCGAGAACAAAATCCTGAATGAACAGGTAAGGGGATTGGATCGTCCTCGGACTTTAGTCCTTTGAATTGAGCTGTAGACATGATGTCTCCGAGAACAAAATCCTGAATGAACAGGTAAGGGGATTGGATCGTCCTCGGACTTTAGTCCTTTGAATTGAGCCGTAGACATGATGTCTCCGAGAACAAAATCCTGAATGAACAGGTAAGGGGATTGGATCGTCCTCGGAATTTAGTCCTTTGAATTGAGCCGTAGACATGATGTCTCCGAGAACAAAATCCTGAATGAACAGGTAAGGGGATTGGATCATCCTCGGACTTTAGTCCTTTGAATTGAGCCGTAGACATGATGTCTCTGAGAACCAAAACCTGAATGAACAGGTAAGGGGATTGGATCTTCCTCGGACTTTAGTCCTTTGAATTGAGCCGTAGACATGATGTCTCCGAGAACAAAATCCTGAATGAACAAGTAAGGGGATTGGATCGTCCTCGGACTTTAGTCCTTTGAATTGAGCCATAGACATGATGTCTCCGAGAACAAAATACTGAATGAACAGGTAAGGGGATTGGATTGTCCTCGAACTTTGGTCCTATGAATTGAGCCATAGACATGAGGTCTCCAAGAATTGAATGATAGGACTGGATCGTCCCTGAGCTTCGGTTCAAAAGGTACATGATAGGACTGGATCGTCCTTGAGCTTCGGTTCAAAAGGTACATGATAGGACTAGATCATCCCTGAGCTTCGGTTCAAAAGGTACATGATAGGACTGGATCGTCCCTGGACTTTGGTTCAAAAGGTACATGATTGGATTGCATCATCCATGGACGTATGTCCTAAAGAGAGCAGGATTGATCACCCTGGAAAATGTTGATCGTATGATGATGATGCAGATGACGATGCTGATGATCGCATGATGACGATACTGTTGATCGTATGATGATGATGCTGATGACGATGTTGTTGATCGTATGATGATGATGCTGATGACAATGCTGTTGATCGTATGATGACGATGCTGATTGATCGTATGATGACGATGCTGATGACGATGCTGTTGATCATATGATGATGATGCTGATGTTTGTATGATGATGATGCTGATGATCGTATGATGACGATGCTGATGATCGTATGATGACGATGCTGTAGATCGTGATGAACCAGATGTTGTAGATCAAGATGATGTGACGATGCTGATGATCTTGTGATGACGATGCTGATGATCATTTGATGATGATGCTGATGATCGTGTGATGACAATGCTGATGATCATGTGATGACGATGCTGACGATCGTGAGGATTCAGATATTGATGTGGCTGTAGCTGTTTGAGTGCTGCAGAAGATAAAGACTCAGTATTGAAGATGTTGATGTTCCAGTATTGAAGATGTTCCAGTAACTGGTTGAGTTACTGATGATGTTGAGAAAGCTTCCAATGATTTATAGATGTATCATGTATGATGTTGATGACTCCTTGCTCGTGCAGATGCTGTTATAATATCGTTCTCGTTAAGGGGGAGTGTTGAGATAATGTAACTTCTAAGAATATTATATTTGTATATTATTTATTCCGGAGATGTTCCATATCATTTGTAGATACTAAGACCCATGCTAGATCGTTGCATGCAAATGAAAATCTCTCTGATCCTAGAGAAGTGTATTTTCTACAGCCCATTTGGAATCCTCTTGGGGCATGTTGTCTGCAAGGAAGGTCTTGTTGAGATATTGTAACTTCTAAGAATATTATATTTGTATATTATTTATTCCGGAGATGTTCCATACCTCCGATGTGATTATACTATGAATCCGGAGATGTTTATTCCTCCGAGAAGTTGTGGTAACTAGGGTTATTAGACCCACCATGTGGGGGTCGACCCAGTCAGTTATAATAGGGTATTTAACCTAATGGTTAAATATGAGCCTACATGTACCTGTGTAAAATATATGTCAGTGTAGTGTATAAATGGAGGAGGTGTGTTCCTCATTTGACACACACACTCACTCACTTGAGAGAGGCGCACTTGTGGAGGAGAGGTCTGCTATGGTGGAGGAGGAGATCATGTCTTTGGTTTGCATCTTTGTATATTGCTGGTCATCTATATTGAGGAAGCTTTACTGGGTTTTCTACCCCATGAGGGTTTCCCAGGATAAATTTGTGTCTCTTGTGTTTATGGTGTGCTTGTTGTTTCTTCAGGGATCCTGTATATGCTATTATTGAGAAATGGAATGTAATGCTGCTATTTTCTGTCTTAGCATATTAAATTTTAACAGGTCTACTGGTTGATCCAACAAAATTTGCAATCATAGTCAATTTGTTAGCACCAACATCCATCAAATAGTTGTGCGCAACATTGGGATAAACTAGATATTACAAAAAATTCATTAGGAAATATACCAGTATTAGAGCGCCATTAGAGGAGTTATGGAGGAAAGAAATTAAGCATGTCTGGAAAAAGGATTTCCAACAAGTGCTGGAAATACTAAAGTAGAAATTGGTTACTGAACCTATATTAATTTTACCATATTTGATGCGCATGTTTCATGTTCATGTGGACGTGTCATTGGTAGTGTTGGTAGCAATACTATCCCATCCAGGAGAAGGATACATTGATCATCTCATTTCCTTCACCAGTAGAAATTTATCCATAGCTGAGAAAAATTATAACATGATTGAGTGTGAAGGCTTGGAAATGGTGTATTGTTTACAAAAATTTCGACACTACTTTTTGGGGAGTTCATTTAGTTCTTTACAGATCATTCTGCTTTAAGGTACTTGGTCAACAAGCTAGTGTTGGGGGGGCACATCTTGTCGATGGTTGCTCCTATTTGAAGAATTTGAAATCGAGATTATTGTCAAGCTAGGGATGCATAATGTTGGTCCATATCATTTGTCTAGGATCAAATATGGAAAGGAAGGAGTAATTTTGGACAATGATCTCCTTGATGTGTAGTTGTTTTGCATTGAGGCCATACCAGATCATTTTAGTGAAATTGTAGCTTTTTTTGGTATTGGTCATGCGTCAGAAGAGTATATAGTTTCCCAGTATAGAAATTTGGTAACATGCAATGTATATTTTTAATTGATCGTATGATAGTTCTACAAGTTGAGAGATGATGGCATACTATGCATGTGTGTGCTAGAACATGAACAACTGCTTATTTTAAGGGAAGCACATGATGACATTCATAGAGAACATAACTCTGGGAAGGCTATTGTTGGTTGTGGAGTCTAATATTCTTGATTCAGAGATGTTGTTGTTCATTCGTGTTGTACCCCAGGTTTGGTTATGATCCTGGCATGCGCAACATGGGTTCTGGGGGAGTGCTGCACTCCTTCTGCTGGGGGGTGCAGGGTCCAGTGGGCCCCCGAAAGAAATTTTTGTTATGGGTTGGTTTTTCGCCAACAGATTATGGGCCCATGGTTTTGGGTAACCCGTGGTATTTTCCCATGGTATTTCCCTTTAAAATAAATACATTGTAATACAACTAGGGTTGATGTATTAGGTATTGTGTAGTGTAAAGATCTCTAAGATTGTGGAAGAGAGACTAAGAGAGAGTGAAGAGGAAGTTGCAGCATATGTGCTGCAGGTTTTATCACTTCATTCTTTTGGATGGTATAATAATAAGGACTGGAAATTTCTGTGTGGACGTAGCCCATCTTGGGTGAACCACGTTAGATTGGTGTCTCTCTTGTAATGTGTTTGTGTGATTATATTTGCATCGTGTTTATTGTTATTGCTCTACAATCCTATTTTTCTAACAGCTACTACACATAGGACTGTTGCGCATGCCTTCACTGTTTAATGAAGCCAATATGTATTGAAAATAGTGTGATGTTTTCCAGTGAGTGGGAAATATGTCGCACAGAGATGATATGCCTCTATTCCCTATTACTTCACTAAATCCTTTTGAGAAATGGGCGTTTGATTTTTTCGGTCCCATCAACCCACTAGCATGCATGACATAATCAGTTTCATTTTAGTTATGATAGAATATAGTCAGTTTCACTATAGTTAGGACATAATCAAAGGAACGTGTCAAGTGTTAATAACATATAAGAGTCAGTGTCATTAATGCACATAATGAAATCGCGCAAGAGTTAGAAGTCGAGTCATGAGAAAATTTTCCTAGGTCTTCATGCCACAACAATTGATGCCATCAAGTCACCACTCATTAAGGAATTAATCATAATTCAACCAGTTATATTGATCCTTCCTTCATATTTTGTGTCAATAAAAACCATCTTTTCTATATTTAGAAATATTGGTGAAGAACAATAGTTGTAAAGAGAATGTAGTACATTAAACATCACTAAAAAAGGTAACAACAAGAAGGACATGACAGAGTTGATGTCATCCCTAGTTAGAGATCCCACATGATATGAAGGTGGCGACGCATAGAAAGAGAGAGATCCTGCATGCGTGAAGTTGAAGGTGCACAAAATAATACAAGAGAGAGAGAGATCCTATGCATAATTGGTCATCCATTTAGCGTTCAAGGAAAGAGATGCACATAAAAAGAGAGAATTTGTGCATAGTTGTCCATCCCGACCAGAAATTAAGACAAAGGTATGGAGGGGGGGAGAGCATCAATTGAGGTAGAAGAGCCTTCCTATCACACCTATATATAAGAGGAGCAGAAGAATACTAGGGTAGAATCAGTTTGCCAAGAGAATTAAGAGTTGAAGTAAGATTTGCAGAGTGAAGTTGAGATAATTTTATTTTGTGGTAAAGAAAGTGATGTAGCCTTGAGAGTTCAGTGCATGACAGAGCAAGTGCAGAGACATGGAAACTACCCCAGTGGAAAAAAATGGATGAACTAAGAGCAAAGCAGTGAAGGAAAACCCCATGCCGAAGGTTCCAATTCTGATAGAGGTCAAGATTAAGGATTCGTTGCTATGAAAGGTCCCCTTGTTGAACTATCCATACTTCAACATCCTTGATGAAACACAATTCCCATAGAATGTAGTGGAGAAATACATACAAGTTAAGATGATATCCATGGGGAAGGAGGAGGTGGAATTGCAACCCTAGGCGTGTCAGCTCCACAAGTATATAGCATCATGGTCCTATTTGACGTCCCACATTTTTGGATGGGTTCATCCATTAATGTTTTCATGTGGTTCCTCCTAAACTGCTTGCAGAGAGGGTATCTCTGGTTGGAATAGAAATACGATATAAAAAATGAGGCAATCCATAAGGTCTTTGGCCTTCTACACAAGGCCATGGATCTTGTAGAGTTCATCGCAAATGCCTTTGTAGAGGAGGTCTACAGAAAGCTGCAATGTGTAGAGGGACATGTGTGGTGATCATCTCTCCAATATCAGAGCACAAGGTAATAATTGTTTCCCAAATCCTGGCATGAAAACTCTGTGAAAGTGTGGTTGGGACAAGATAATGGTAGGCATACATAATCATTGCAGCTTAGAAGTGTGCAATGGTCCAGTGTATGATATGGATGCAATATTTGAGGCATGAGTTCATCCAAGACTACTTGGATGCGTATGATAGATGAAACAAGTTCCATTATAGCTAGGTCTTGCTACTAGTAGCCATGGTGTTATGGTAGTCACCTCCAAATTACACATATGACCATCCCACACCAAATGACTTCATCGCGATGAAGTTTCTGGTTTTACACCACCAGGTGACCTGATAGTTCCTGATAAATGTTGATATCATGTTCTAGCTGCGGTATATGAACATGGTGGAAACCACATTAGAGTCGTTCAGAATTCCACAATTGATTTTGGACGGGTACAAGGATTCCATGATGTTTTAGGTGGGATGTCATAAATTCCTCATTACACCACATGTGGAGCCCCTATTGGATGTAGATGTCCTATCATTCTACATCCCAGTCAAGTATGTGAAAGAAACAATTATGCGGTGTCCACAACACCTATAGTACTCTCATAATCAAATCTGGAGATTCTGGAGGAGTTGGAAATCGAGAAGAAGAATCCTCAGGGCATATGTAATAGCTCTTCCCCACCCAAGTAGTCACCCTGTTTGACTAAATAGCACAAGAACGGGTCTATATCCTCGTAGTAGGTGGAGAACCTAAATGAGAAGCATAAGGGGTCCTCTTCCCCACCACTGGAATAGGATTTAGACAAGGAAGATCAAGATGAGGAATAGATCCCGTTGGGAGGAAATCCGAGAAAAAAGATGCCTGCTTCAATCAAGCGCAACATTTTTTGTAGAGTTTGATACTGAAGTGGAACATGAAGAGGAACAAGTGCTTGAATATCTAGAGACAACATGCCATGATGCAAGGGAAGATACAACCTAGCATAAAGAAAGCAAATGCCAACACTATGATGATCCCTGCAATCGTTGAGAAGAAACAATAGAATCAGGAGGTTGTACAGGTACTCTAGAAGGATAGTAAGTAATAGCTCTAGGAGATAATAATAGTCCTACACATTTCCTGAAGCACAATGGTGGCATAAACCTCAAAAAAAAAAAGCACCAATGGAGGGTGGGAGATACAAAAACATGAATAGGAGGCCTTCTATAGGAAGTTGAAGTTGAACCCGTTATCTATTACTATGGTTTAGGAACCGATGGTCTCAAAAACCCAGCCTCTACCATATAATGAATTCAACCTAAATTTGGCTCCAACAAAGGACTTGCAGTACTTTGTGATAGATATGTTTTCTCATCTGGGAGATTGGCATGTGCAGTTGAGCCATTCATATGTTGGGACGAAGTAGTTTTAGTGTCCTCGACCCAACTAAGGACAAAGGAGATGGAAAACCTAGGGAAAAAGGGATAATATTAGTATATCACAATGGATTAAGGTGTTCTAAGGTTATTCCAACAAGCAATACAACCAAGAAATTAAAAAAAAACTTCTAACCTCTTTAAAAACAACATGCATAAAACCCAAGCACAACATTTTCCCCATTGGGCATACTATTGAATGCAAATTTGTTGTAGAAATAAAAACTAAAGGTATGTGAGTAAGATGAGATATTTGGAATATCCAGTAACCATGTGGTAAAACATATAATTACCCATGTACTTGGTAATAGTTATTGGATTGTAATATTATTGATAACATGATTATAAATACTCAATTATTGTGATTATCATCCTGCTCATGTATCGATATGAGGATATTAGTACTTCTATGCATGTGTGTTGATTGGTGTGATTAAATAGTAAGTAAATAAAGTATCAAGACACACAACCATAGTAGAATATAGACACATGCTTCTATCTATATCCTTCAAAAAATCAGATCCCGTGGCTGTCCCCTACAACCAACTTTCACTTGTATGATTTAGATTGTATGGCTTCCTTCCCTCCAGCCATCAATCACCAATACAAATCATATCTTCAATAATATAATTAGATATGAAAAAATATAATAGATATTGAATAATAAAATCATATATGCAACAATATAATAGATCTTCACACAAACGTATTCTCAATCAAAGGATAGGGTGCACTCCTTTCAACACCATAAACAATGTTGGGCCAAAACACTCATAACCTAGTCATACATAAATATTTTCTAGTGAAACAAAAGGTGTTCCTTATTGGAGACATCTCTACATAAAAAATGGGATAGGTCTTACAACCCATAAATGAGCAGAAGTATGTATTGAACCCGAACATATGGTTTCTCCCCTCTCAACATCGTGAGAGCCACAATTGTATATCATGAAGGAGAAGAGAAGAAATAGATGGTAGACGAGGTTCATAGAAATTCATAGTTTCAATGTACGAAATCCATCCATCCTACATACAATTAATGGCACATAAACATAAATATAACCAGGAAACAACACATAAATATGATAAAATAACATAAATAAGCATATGAAAAAATATGTATATTCAAATGGCAACTAGCTTCAGCGGGTGTTGGTGCTTATTATGTGTTAAATAATTTCAATATTTAAATTGTCAACCCGAGAAGGGAGCTTATGAGATGCAAACACTATATGTGCAGGATTGAAGGCTTGAACTAATCTAAACTAACTAAATATGCAAATGCACTAACACGCAACTACATGATTTTAGGCTACATGCATGACTTTCATAATTCAAATGCAGGAATTTATTCTATCTGTGAAAACAAAAAACTGATTAACAAATGAAACTATCAAAACTAAAATAACTAGAAAATGGAATCATTAACTCTTTATTTAGAAATAAACTATGATAGGAATGAAACTAATGAATTCTGAAACAATAACTAATTAGCAAATCAAATATGAAGAACTTAACTTTGGAAGAAGGTTAAAAAGAATATTAAGAAAGATAATATCGAAGTAGGAAATAATGACAAAACTTAATTAAAAACTCTATGTAACATGAAACAAGATTTAAATTACATCTAAAACTATTAATTAGAAGCAAGAAGCATTACATTTAAAAAGCACAAGAAACTCGATTCTGAAGAAAGCATAAAACAATGCAGAAAGTGTAAAGGTCCGAATAACGATCCGAATTCCTGTCCGAATGCCAGTCTGAATGGAAGAAAATGATTTAAACTAAAGAAAAGAAGAATTTTGGATGCCTTTAATTACCAACTAGCTGATGCATATGATCCTATTGTGCAAAATAAGCAATAGGTTGATTAATTATAAGCTAAACTAATAAGAAAACTATTTATACTAATCTTTCTCTAAAGAAGAAGAACTATTTTTATGATATACTAAAGCATGACTAATGATGGAAGATAGAACCTACAGCTACAGGAAGAAAAGCTAAAAGAGAGAGAGAAGCTAATGAAACCAATGCTAACTATAACAGAACTTAAAACAACATCTAACTAAATATTATGAAAGATGGAAAGTAAATTATAAAGAACTAAGCTTGGTCGACCATTCCTATTTATGAAAAGTAAACTACATTAGCGGCAAAATACAATTTACAGGAGAAGCATTAACAGAAAATAAAGTAAGCTTGAAATACTGAAATAAACTAATTTCATTATCATTAAAACTTGTAGCTATGGTTTTACCCCTAGCTTATGCAAATGAGCACCTACTATGGAGAAGGGACTCCTTAGTAGCAGTTCAGTAAATTGTAAATTAAAATGCTAAAACAGAAATGTAAATTACTCTAAACATATGCATGAAATATAAAAAGACAAGAGATAATGTAAATGGTTTTTTGTATTAAATCTTTACCTCCAATGTGAAGGTTGGTGAAGCTCTTGCAATGGCCCAAGAGGGTTGCTCGAAGCTCCAAATTGCTCCTTCTCTTTCTCCAAATGATAGGAATGGGCCAAAAGGGGATCTCAAGGTGAAAGTAGCTCAAGGGTGAGCTAGGGTTTCAAGAGCTATTTTGGCAGAGTATGGGTGCTTATGACTGTGGATGTGAAATAAGGGGTCTCCATCACCTATTTATAGTTTTTTGGTGGTGGAGTGCTGGCCCATGGTTTTGGGGACCATATGGTTTAGGGCAGCTGTATAGGGTTTTTTTCCTCCTTTTTCCTCATTTTTTTAATATTTTTTATTCCCTTTGTAGAGGGTTTTTGCTATTTTAGAGGAATTTTGGATATTTTTGGAGGGAAAAGGGGTTTTTTAGCCTTTTTGAGGCTTTTTTGATGGTTTTGTGGCCTTTTGGAGACTTTTTAGGCCTTTTGGTGGCTTTTTAATGGGATTTTTAGGGTTTTTAAGGCAAATATGGTAGGAAAATGGACAAATGAGTCATGTAATGGGGTAGATGAGGTAGTGAACACTTTTTGGGTGTTAACAGATTGCCCCCTGATGTGTGAGGGTAGGAGCTCATCGTATGGCCGATGGACATCATAAGTCATGTAAGGTTTTCCTGGGGTGTGGAGAAGAGAAGAAACAAACTGAAGCCCGGAACAACGATCCCGAACAAACTGCAAGAACTAAAAGTACATAACCTCAATAATGGATGAGGAATAATCTGATCATATAGACGAGGTGGGCATTCCCATGCTCGTATGAAGATATAGAATAACAATGGGGTCCAAAATATGGGGACCTGAAATATACATGGCCTCAAATAATGAATGAGGAAGAATCTCAATATATGGATGAGGCGGGCATACCCATGCTCGTATCAAGATACATAAAAAATAACTGGGAGGCCCGAAAATGGGGACCTGAAATATACATAGAGAACCACTGTGTACATCATAAGGGTCCAGAGGGGACACCAAATCTGGGACATACTGCTAGGATGACCATGTCAAAGCTGAAGAACTGATACATTGGAAAGACAATAGTGCTACTGAGTGTGGTACCAGAGGAACTGATGAGCTGCTGGATCATAGTGACAAGGGGTCATACTCTCAATGGTACACTGAACTGGGTACTCAAGGAAGCATATAACTGGATGGCTTCCGAATACAATCGCCAACGCAGCCCACACATCCACGGGAACATATAACTGGGTGTTTTGAAGTGACTCACCAATGTGCTAGAGTCGGGGGAAATCCGGGGTCTTTGACAAATAATGGAAGGGATGTAAATCTTGCGGATTCTCAACGATGCGATCAAGGTGTTGAAGTCGAGCATGTGAGAAACAACCATTTGGAGAGGCAATGATGCCTCCTCTCAAAATGGTCCGTAGGTACTCACCACAGATGGTGATGGGTCCAAGGCGCAGGGACCTCTGGGTCTATCCTCTGGAATAGAGGGGCTGTCGTCGACAGAGGGAGACCTACAACTATCAAGGAAATGATGTTTCCTTGACAGGAGCGCGAGGTGAAGAACCGAAATGTGATAGTATTGATGGTAGGACTGACACACTGGGGGGGATAACTGGGCAAGTAGAGTGGGTGGACTCAAACTTCCTTTGTTCAGAGTATGATGGCATGGATGATCGGGCAGCATATGAAACTGACTCAGGGAAAAGGGATCATAGCTGGACTGGGAAGTGATGGGGATGAGGGATACTCAAGCTGGTGTACATTGGCAGGAAACTGTAGATTACTCTGAACAAAGGAGACCTGATTGGGGGTGCTGCCGAGATGATCGATCATAGTGCCAGGAGGCACGGGGGGACTTCTTCATGGGTTAAGGAACTAGAAGAAGTGTGTGTAAAATGGTACTGTCGTGTGGATTTATACGAGCCCATGATAGTTCATGCTCGTGATTGCTTTCAATTTGAAGGAGTCTGAAAGCGATAAGAAGACTCTGAAATAATGGAATGGTACTGTCGTGTGGATTTGTACGAGCCCAGGACAGTTCATGCTCGTGGTTGCTTTAAATTTTAGAGAGTCTAAAAGAGATAAGAAGACTCCAGGGGGTTGCTTTTTCGTGTGTTAGTCTCCAAGGCCCAAAGAAGCATAAAAGGATGCAATGAAGAACTCTTCTAGCCGGTGTGACTAGAGTATTTGTCAAAACCCGAATTTTCTGAAAAATTTAAAATTTTTATTATAACAATAAATGTTAGTTAATAGCATTCCTGGTCCTGTTTAATTTCAGTAACTAAACATAATCCTGTTTAAAAGATTCTGTCTTACTACAATTGTGATTTTTTTGTGATTTTAAATATTGACTGTTTTTGTTTCAAACTGCAAAGGGAGAGTTAGCCATAGCTGACTGGCTTACTTAGCTTATGAGCTAATGCATAAATTGTCTTTTGTTCGCAGGTACCCGGTGTAGTATGGATCATCGTAATTTAATTTTCTTTTGTAAGTATCAAACTTCCTTTCCCTGCACTGTATAAACTTAAAGAAGATCTATTTACTATTACTGGTTGTCGTGTAAGACAGTAAAGTTCTTTTCATGAAAATTTATACTTGAATTAAGATTGATAGTCTGCCTCGACATGATAACTCTTATCCGGGACAGTATCATCAGGTTTTGCGATGAATTACAAAGTTTCCCGTCGTATCCATTGCGATATGACATGACCCTATGTTAATGATGTAACTATCACTGTAACAAATTGTTTGTATCATGTTTATTTTCTGCATATAGTGACGTTTGCGTTATGTGATATATTGTCAACTATTACCGGTGATTATTGCTGTGTTCACGTGTTATTAGCAAGAGTTGGAGTTGTGACACCTCTAGCGATGTTCCATTATATTCATCTATGCTTCAAGGTCCCAACGTCCACCTAGTATTATTGTTTAACTTGTATCATCTAACTCTGTCTTGGTTTTAATCTATGTTCATGGTATGGACCCCCTTGATGAGTTTATATTTAGACATCATGATAATAAATATTGTTATTTTCATTGTTGATTATTTAACAATAGTATCGAGAGAAATATGATGATAGGACATAATAACCAATGTATATCCCATCATATAGTTATGGTAACATTTCAATGTATTAAGTGATATGGAGTTTTTCATTTGAAAGTTGACTACATCATTGTTTAAATGATCGTAGGTAGAAATATAATGTGCTCTTGACATTATTCGATGTCTTGGTTTCAATATATATAATACAATGATTGTTAATCATAAGGGCTTCTCCTTACGTTGAACAAGGTTTACATCCATGCAATGATTTGGAATCGGTGATTAATTAATCGAGCTGCAACAGAACTATAGAGACTCGACCCATATGAACTTGATAAATTAACTGGCTACGTGTTTGATTCTCCTCCTTGCGTTGGTGGATATATAAGCTAACATTGAAACCCTACCTGGTCATTGTCTTTGCCTTCGGGCTCGGGTCGTGAGGGAGAAACCCTCCATGTCTGAAGTCGTCAGTCTGGCACTGTAAAAATGCTATTGCTTAGGTTCTGGTCACGTTGTTTATTTCACTGGAGTTTAAAGTCTTGGCTCTGCTATTGGAGTCTGAAACAGTTTCATTTGTATCCTAGTCTCGTTGTCAGCGCCAATTTTGAATCACCTGCTACTTACAGCTTTCCACTGTCGCTGGGTGAGTTTGAGGCAGGGTTTCGCTGTCGTTTTTATCCCTGAGGTGTTTGTCTACTGGGTTTTTGGGAGTGTGCTTCTCGACTGGTTCGCTCACAGCTTAAGGGTTTTGTTTTAAAGTTGTTGCCTGTCGTGGCTTTCAATAGAGAGGTACATGAAGTTTCTTTTCTCATCCAACTGAAGAATGTGATGGGGTTTCGCTACTTGTTCCCTCTGGTGGCTACCAGGTTGTCCACGGCTCAGGTAAGATAATGGTTTCACAGTTTTTGGGTTTTTGCAACAGATTGTTTTTATTCACAATAGTATTACAACTCTCGGCATTTGATAATATGATTTACAACTCTCAGCATTCGATGATGTGCAAATCATGTTATTCTGAAGGTGCACAGGGCTTCATCTCCAGTGCTGGCTCCTCCGGGTAAGCCTGGTTATCCATGGCTGTCTCTCCCTTTGTTGGTTTTGTTGTGCTAGGGTTAAGTCTGGAGAGAAACTCCTGTATAATGGGGTCGTTGATATTCTTGTGACATGGGTACAGTCACCTGTAAAAATTGTTTTGTTTGTAATAGAAAGGGTTTGATACCCCGTCATGTTTATGAAGAACCATATACGGCTCAGACTGTATGAGGCCAGGGGTTTGTATTGTCATTGTAATTGCTATGCGTAGGGTTTTACCCACGCTGTATAAATTAATAGTTACTGTATTTTGGGCCTGTCATGTGGCCGTGTATCATTCTGCGTTTTATTTGAATGACTAGAGTGTTTAAAAAAAAAAATAAGGACTGTTTTGCGTTCTCAGATACTTGCAAGTATAATAACTCTGCTGTAGGTGAGTCCATGTATCTGTCTCTCTGCGTTTTCTTGGATTTTGAATATTTAATAAAAGAATGTTGATGTTTTCAACCATAACTGTAATAGTTAATTAATATAGGGTTAACCTGGCGATTTGGGGTTCTGTTCCTGGTTTTAAACATATAAATGAAAATGTTTGAGTTAAGTGGTGACTGGAAACGAGTTGTGAAATTTTGATGTTTTTGTTTTAAAACAATTAACTGTAACTGTGGATGCCTGGACTATGAATGCGATATCCTGTAGGTTTGATCTGTTATAGGAGGCATTTCTATTCTCTTGTTTTCAACCTGTCGACTTAATGTTGTATGGCTACGGCCGTGTTAGGTTACTAACCACTCCCCAGAAGAAATACTGATAAGAAATAAGTCTTATTACAATAAAATAAAAGTGAGGGTTTGTAACAGCCATTAATGGCTAAGCTCGTTGATGGTTTCTCTGCGTTTACAATGTTTGAATATAGATAGGACAACCTACGACAGAGCTGTGTATTTCATGTAATACAAGCTCGATAGTGGACAGTGATTCTATGCTTATGATTTGGATAATGAAACAATAAAGTCTCTATGTATTAAGACTTGGCTTCGAGCCAGTCAAGATGTTTGTCTAGTATTAAATAACTCTGTTAATCTGTGTTGTGACAACGTGGCTATAAATACTATATTATTAGGTTTAAAAGACAACACAAATTACAGTTTAAGTGTTTGCTTTTGACTATGATTTGAATAAGATTGTATGGGAAGCTTTTAAACAATGAAACATTGTTGCAATCACATCCTTTGGATAATCGATAACTGTCAATGATATTCTGAGTATAAATAAATAAAATGATATGAGTTTTGTTCTTCTTTAGCTCGATGCAGAGACTAACCTGTATCTATAGTTGGCAGAATTGTGAAACAGATATATATATACCAGTATATTGCTCTAAAAGAAACTATTCCTGTACATTCTCTATTGGGAAATATTTCACAGTAATTCTAAGATTTGTCTATGTGTCTGTTCTTATGACTGTTTTAAGGAGTATATTTCTGGAATGACTATTATTTAATATTCTGTCTATTATTTAACTATTAATAGAAGTTCTAGAAATAATTACCATGATATCCGATTACTGTAATAGTAACAACATATTCTGTATAAAATAATTACTCTATTTAAGTGATAGTAGGAAAAATTCTAAGACATATGAGTTCTGCAAATTCTACCAAAAGACATTACAGAAATACTACTTTACTGAAAATAAATACAGTTCAAAACACAGTTGAGATAGTCCATTCTACATTTAAATTTATTAGATAAACAACAGGAAGAGTGGCAGAACCTGTATCTCTGGTAGACAATAACAGCAATGGGAGGCTGTTCCTCCCTACCAATTCCTGGAGAGTGCCCAGACAGCACTTCTCAGGACCCCCGAGCTTGCTCTGGTCTAACTGGCTGGAATCTAAGTACGGCCAATAATTCCCTCAGCCAAAACAGCTATACTGGAACCAAGTTACTGCAACTTCCTGCTCAAAACACTTCCTTACTGTTTCCCACTTCCTCAATGGGACTCCTGAATAGCATTCATCTGAATGTATTCTCCCTCTAGAACAATTGCTGAACCCCCAGCTCAGTTCATTGAGTAGTATTTAAAAGATTGCCTAGGTCTTAGTTGGGCTAACTGTCATTAATGAGCCACCTGCTCAGATTCCACTTTCTTGGGGAATCATGACCCCAAAATATAGGGAAGTTGCCACCTGCAACTCAGGAAGTGTTTGAGGATGCTGCCACTTGTCTTTTGTCCTTCCACCTAATTCCATCCACCAGTTAGACCAGTAACCTCTTTTAACAGCTCTCCCATGCTGTTGTCTCCATAATTTATTTATTAATAATAATTATTCAGAATTTACATTCCTTTTTTGGAGACTCTGCTGAGTCATCCATTTCTACTTAGCATTAAATTTAACATAATGTTCTCAGGAATATTAAAAATAATTACATTATTTTAATAAAATTGGGGTATGTGACATACACACCCCCTTAAAATGTAACATCGTCCTCGATGTTACTTATTCTTCTTCTTCAGCTACCTGCTGGAATAGATGGGGATATGCTTCCCGCATCTTACTTTCCAGCTCCCAGGTAGATTCTTCAGGACTAAGGTGCTTCCATTGCACCTTCACTTGTCCAATTATCCGGTTCCGTAGAGTAATTTCCCTCCTCCCGAGGATACAATCCGGTTCTACCAGAACTTCCCCTTCTGGTTCTACCTGTACAATGTTCCAATCAATAACATGAGTAGCATCATGAACATACTTTTTCAAAACAGAGATATGAAAAACATTATGTACTTTTAAATTTGGCGGTAATGCTAACTGATAAGCAACTTGACCAATTCTAGCTAAAATTTCAAATGGACCACAGTAACGTGGTGCTAATTTTGCACAACTTCCTAATCTTAGGGAGCTTTTCTTTGGTCTTACCTTGATGAACACATGTTCACCTACCTGGAACTCTTTAGGAGTTCTTTTCAAGTCTGCTTGACTCTTTTGCCGATCCTGGGCAATCTTCAAGTTGCCCTGCACTTGTTTCACAATCTATTCCATTTCTTTCAATAAATCAGGTCCTAACACTAATCTATCTACTGGATTACTCCAGGAGATAGGAGTGTTGCATTTTCGTCCATATAAAACCTCAAAAGGACTAAACTTAGCTGATGATTGATAGCTGTTATTGTATGCAAATTCAGCTAAGTGTAAATAATCCTCCCACTTACCTGGTTGATCTTTAACATACATCCTTAACAGATCTTCTAATATTTGATTAACTCGTTCTGTTTGTCCGTCCGTCTGAGGATGGAAAGAGGTGCTGAAATTTAAAGTGGTGTTTAATCCTTTGAACAAGGATCTCCAAAAATTTCCTGTGAATTTAGGATCCCTGTCTGATATAATGACTTTTGGAATACCGTGTAACCGAAAAATCTGTTTTAGAAAGATATCTGCTATGTTTGCAGCCTTGTATGTGGTTTTAACAGGAATAAAATGTGCTGATTTACTTAATTTGTCTACCACTACCATAATTGAATCATTCTGATGTTGGTTTTTGGGTAAACCCGTAATGAAATCCAGGCTGATTATTTCCCATTTCCAGCTAGGAATAGGTAAAGGTTGCAGCAATCCAGCTGGATGTTGGTGTTCTGTTTTTACTTGTTGGCAGTCCAAACATTTAGCTAAATATTCAGCAGTTTCAGATTTCATGTTAGGCCAGAAATATTCTTTTCTCAACATAGTGATAGTCTTTTGATAGCCAGGGTGCCCGGAGTAAGGGGTTTTATGTATTTCGTCTAAAATTAACAGCTTAACTGTAGGTGCATTAGGGATATACAGCCTGTCTTTAAACAGCAAAAATCCGTTCTCGTTTAAACTATACCCTTTTATCAAACTTTCTGTGGGCTGTTCTTGGGCTGTAATTTGTAAATGTTGATAATTTTCGTCTAATTTTATCCCTTCAGCCAGCTGTTCATTTAAATCAGAGGTGTAAGTGCTGCTAGCTGATATAAAATTTAGTTTTGCATTCCTACTCAAGGCATCAGCCACCTTATTCTCCTTCCCTTTTATGTGTTGGATTTCAAAATCGTATTCACTTAGGAATGCCAGCCACCTGGCTTGTCTTGCATTTAGATTTGGCTGGTCTAAAAGGTATTTCAGACCTTTATTATCTGTTAGTAAGGTAAATTTTCTTCCTATTAGGTGGTGTCGCCACATCTTTAAAGCATGAATTACAGCAGCTAATTCTAGGTCATAAGTGGCATAATTCTTTTCATGGATTTTCAGCTTCCTAGATTCGTAAGCAATGACATGTCCTTCTTGAGTCAGCACTCCGCCTAAGCCATCATTACAAGCGTCGGTACAAACTATGAAATCTTTATTTGGGTCCGCTATTCTAAGAATAGGTGCAGTTGTCAATAAAGTCTTAAGTTTCTTGAAACTTTCTTCACATTTCGCATTCCAATCAAACTTCTTGCCTTTCTTCTGCAAAGAAGTGATTGGGTTGGCTATTTTTGAAAAGCCTTCAATAAACCTCCGGTAGTAACCGGTAATTCCCATGAAAGATCTAACGTCCGTCACATCTTTAGGTACTGGCCATTCTTCAATCGCCCGAATCTTTTCGGGATCTACTGAAATCCCTTCCTTAGTGACTACATGTCCTAAGTACTGGATTTCATCCTTGAAGAAGTCACATTTACTAAATTTCGCAAAAAGTTGTTGTTCTCTCAGTTCTTGTAAAACGATACGTAAGTGTTCCTTATGCTCCTCCTCGCTCTTAGAATAGACTAAAATGTCGTCGATAAATACAACAACAAATTTATCTAAGTACTTGTGCATTATGTTGTTCATTAAGCACATGAAAACAGCTGGGGCATTCGTAAGTCCAAAGGGCATTACGACAAATTCGTAATGTCCGTATATTGTTCTAAAGGCTGTTTTGAAAATGTCTTCTTCTTTAATTCTTACCTGATGATAACCCGATCTCAGATCGATCTTAGAGAATACCGTAGCGCCACGTAGTTGATCAAACAGATCATCAATACGAGGTAACGGATACCTGTTTTTGATCGTCATCTTGTTTAGTTGACGATAATCTATGCAAAGTCGCATAGTTCCGTCCTTCTTCTTAACGAAAATCACTGGTGCTCCCCAAGGGGATACACTGGGTCGGATATAGTTCTTATCTATTAACTCCTTCAACTGAGTTTTTAACTCGTTAAGCTCCAAGATATTCATACGATACGGGGCTTTTGAACTGGGAACAACACCTGGTACCAGCTCAATGGTAAAGTCAAGCTCTCTCTTGGGAGGCAATTCTGGAATTTCCTCAGGAAAAACGTCAATAAATTCATTGACGACAGGAATGTTCTCTACTGTTTTCTGGTTGTTTTCAAATTTATCTGTCTCGTCTGTAATAGTTACAGCATAGGTCTTGCATCCTTTCCTGACTGCTCTTTTAAGTTGTAATGCAGAAATTTGCCTAACTACTGTCTTCCTAGGAATACCCCTAACAGTTACAGGCTGTCCACTACTGTTTATACACCTAAAAGTTTTGTCAAAACAGTTTAAAACGACCCTATGTTGTTCCAACCAGTCCATTCCGATAAGTATGTCATATGAGCCAAGTGGTAAAACGTTCAGTTTAACTGTAGTTCTAAAATCAGTCATGTTTAAGATGCATTCTTTTACATAGCAGTTTACTTTCTTCTTAGCCCCAGTAGCTAATTGTACAGACCAAGAATTATCAAACCTTTCAACAGTCAAATTACATTTTTCTACCAGCTGAGGTGAAATATAACTAAGACTAGCACCGGGATCTATTAATATAGTAACTGGGGTTTTGTTAATCATACCTCCTACTTCCACCATGGAAGTTTGGTAGTCAGCCTGGCGGTTTTCCAACGCTGCATTGATTCGGGGCATAGTTCCTGCAAAATCTCCAACTGTCATTTCGTCTTGAACAGTATGAATATTGCTGACTTGTTTCTTTCTGTTTGGGCAGACTGAAGCATAATGTGGCCCATTACATTCCCAGCACTTGACAGGTTCTTTTCGCTCAAAATTTTTGATGTAGTTTCCATGGTTATTAGGAATCTCTTTGCTGTTTTTGTAATTGTTTGAATGGCTGACAGCTCCATTTTTGTTTCCTTGGAAACTTTTACTGTTAAAGTGGTTCCCGTTTTTGCCATTCTTGAAACTTTTATGGGGAACAAATTCCTTTTTCTTGTACTCGATCAGATTGCTGTTCTTTTTGGCTTTCCAGCTGGCTATTCCCTCTTTCTTTTTATTCTGTTCGTAACAGAAATTTGCCTTGCGCATAGCTTCTTCCAGTGTTTTGGGGTTGTCATATTCAATTCTGTCCTTGATATGATAGGGCAGGCAACTAAGAAACCGCTGTATTTTTGGTTTCTCTTCGACAAAATACGGTACATAACGCAACAGACTTAAAAATTTACTGTTTAAGTCCTTCATTGTCATAGATCCGAGTTTTAGTTCATAAAATTCTTTAGCCCTTTCTTCATAATACTGCTCGGACAGGAATTTCTTCTTGAAATACCTTTTAAAGGTACTCCAATTAACTTCTCTTTCTTTGATCCCTTTGACCCTTTTCAGGTCTTGCCACCATATGTCCGCCTTTCCCGAGAGGTTGTAGATGGCCATTCTTGCCTTTAGCTGATTTGAGTAGTTATAGATCTGAAAATATTTTCTCATCCCGGACAACCAGGATTCGGCCTCTTCTCCAGTTTCAGCTTCTCCATTGAAAGTTGGGGGTTTTATCTTCTTAAACTCCCCGGAAATCTCCTCATAGGGCCGGTACTTTTTCCTTTGGTTGTGCAGCTCAGCTTCACTGCTGTCACTGCTAGTGTGATAACTGGGTTGTCCCTTTCTTTCTTCAAATGAGGAACTGCTGTCAGATTTAGTTGGTTTTGTCCTTTTTGACCCTCTTGGATGACTAACTTCTTCTGAGTCAGCTGGTTTGCTCCTTCCTTCAGTCTGAAATTTTTCTATCAATAACTGATTTAGCTGTTCCTGAGTCTTTAGAATTCTTTCATTATCCCTCTTAACTGTTTCCATTTCTGTTTTTAATCCTCTTATGGTCTGCATCAGCTCAGTGGTGCGAGCAGCTTCTTCTCCCGTCTCAAGTTCTTTTGACATCTGTCTTGTCTCAACATTGGGAGATTCCTCCTCAGCATATTCTCCCAGTTTTTCCATACCTGTCTGTAGAATTCAGAAAAGAAAAATTTCTGTTCTGTATATGAAACCGAAATATATATTAGTATTTTATAAATAAAACAAAATCTTCCTTTATGATCATTGTTTGCGGAAGTTTAGTGGAGTCACATACAGGCCTAGTGTCTGAACCATGCTCTGATACCACATGTCAAAACCCGAATTTTCTGAAAAATTTAAAATTTTTATTATAACAATAAATGTTAGTTAATAGCATTCCTGGTCCTGTTTAATTTCAGTAACTAAACATAATCCTGTTTAAAAGATTCTGTCTTACTACAATTGTGATTTTTTTGTGATTTTAAATATTGACTGTTTTTGTTTCAAACTGCAAAGGGAGAGTTAGCCATAGCTGACTGGCTTACTTAGCTTATGAGCTAATGCATAAATTGTCTTTTGTTCGCAGGTACCCGGTGTAGTATGGATCATCGTAATTTAATTTTCTTTTGTAAGTATCAAACTTCCTTTCCCTGCACTGTATAAACTTAAAGAAGATCTATTTACTATTACTGGTTGTCGTGTAAGACAGTAAAGTTCTTTTCATGAAAATTTATACTTGAATTAAGATTGATAGTCTGCCTCGACATGATAACTCTTATCCGGGACAGTATCATCAGGTTTTGCGATGAATTACAAAGTTTCCCGTCGTATCCATTGCGATATGACATGACCCTATGTTAATGATGTAACTATCACTGTAACAAATTGTTTGTATCATGTTTATTTTCTGCATATAGTGACGTTTGCGTTATGTGATATATTGTCAACTATTACCGGTGATTATTGCTGTGTTCACGTGTTATTAGCAAGAGTTGGAGTTGTGACACCTCTAGCGATGTTCCATTATATTCATCTATGCTTCAAGGTCCCAACGTCCACCTAGTATTATTGTTTAACTTGTATCATCTAACTCTGTCTTGGTTTTAATCTATGTTCATGGTATGGACCCCCTTGATGAGTTTATATTTAGACATCATGATAATAAATATTGTTATTTTCATTGTTGATTATTTAACAATAGTATCGAGAGAAATATGATGATAGGACATAATAACCAATGTATATCCCATCATATAGTTATGGTAACATTTCAATGTATTAAGTGATATGGAGTTTTTCATTTGAAAGTTGACTACATCATTGTTTAAATGATCGTAGGTAGAAATATAATGTGCTCTTGACATTATTCGATGTCTTGGTTTCAATATATATAATACAATGATTGTTAATCATAAGGGCTTCTCCTTACGTTGAACAAGGTTTACATCCATGCAATGATTTGGAATCGGTGATTAATTAATCGAGCTGCAACAGAACTATAGAGACTCGACCCATATGAACTTGATAAATTAACTGGCTACGTGTTTGATTCTCCTCCTTGCGTTGGTGGATATATAAGCTAACATTGAAACCCTACCTGGTCATTGTCTTTGCCTTCGGGCTCGGGTCGTGAGGGAGAAACCCTCCATGTCTGAAGTCGTCAGTCTGGCACTGTAAAAATGCTATTGCTTAGGTTCTGGTCACGTTGTTTATTTCACTGGAGTTTAAAGTCTTGGCTCTGCTATTGGAGTCTGAAACAGTTTCATTTGTATCCTAGTCTCGTTGTCAGCGCCAATTTTGAATCACCTGCTACTTACAGCTTTCCACTGTCGCTGGGTGAGTTTGAGGCAGGGTTTCGCTGTCGTTTTTATCCCTGAGGTGTTTGTCTACTGGGTTTTTGGGAGTGTGCTTCTCGACTGGTTCGCTCACAGCTTAAGGGTTTTGTTTTAAAGTTGTTGCCTGTCGTGGCTTTCAATAGAGAGGTACATGAAGTTTCTTTTCTCATCCAACTGAAGAATGTGATGGGGTTTCGCTACTTGTTCCCTCTGGTGGCTACCAGGTTGTCCACGGCTCAGGTAAGATAATGGTTTCACAGTTTTTGGGTTTTTGCAACAGATTGTTTTTATTCACAATAGTATTACAACTCTCGGCATTTGATAATATGATTTACAACTCTCAGCATTCGATGATGTGCAGGTCATGTTATTCTGAAGGTGCACAGGGCTTCATCTCCAGTGCTGGCTCCTCCGGGTAAGCCTGGTTATCCATGGCTGTCTCTCCCTTTGTTGGTTTTGTTGTGCTAGGGTTAAGTCTGGAGAGAAACTCCTGTATAATGGGGTCGTTGATATTCTTGTGACATGGGTACAGTCACCTGTAAAAATTGTTTTGTTTGTAATAGAAAGGGTTTGATACCCCGTCATGTTTATGAAGAACCATATACGGCTCAGACTGTATGAGGCCAGGGGTTTGTATTGTCATTGTAATTGCTATGCGTAGGGTTTTACCCACGCTGTATAAATTAATAGTTACTGTATTTTGGGCCTGTCATGTGGCCGTGTATCATTCTGCGTTTTATTTGAATGACTAGAGTGTTTAAAAAAAAAAAAAAAGGACTGTTTTGCGTTCTCAGATACTTGCAAGTATAATAACTCTGCTGTAGGTGAGTCCATGTATCTGTCTCTCTGCGTTTTCTTGGATTTTGAATATTTAATAAAAGAATGTTGATGTTTTCAACCATAACTGTAATAGTTAATTAATATAGGGTTAACCTGGCGATTTGGGGTTCTGTTCCTGGTTTTAAACATATAAATGAAAATGTTTGAGTTAAGTGGTGACTGGAAACGAGTTGTGAAATTTTGATGTTTTTGTTTTAAAACAATTAACTGTAACTGTGGATGCCTGGACTATGAATGCGATATCCTGTAGGTTTGATCTGTTATAGGAGGCATTTCTATTCTCTTGTTTTCAACCTGTCGACTTAATGTTGTATGGCTACGGCCGTGTTAGGTTACTAACCACTCCCCAGAAGAAATACTGATAAGAAATAAGTCTTATTACAATAAAATAAAAGTGAGGGTTTGTAACAGCCATTAATGGCTAAGCTCGTTGATGGTTTCTCTGCGTTTACAATGTTTGAATATAGATAGGACAACCTACGACAGAGCTGTGTATTTCATGTAATACAAGCTCGATAGTGGACAGTGATTCTATGCTTATGATTTGGATAATGAAACAATAAAGTCTCTATGTATTAAGACTTGGCTTCGAGCCAGTCAAGATGTTTGTCTAGTATTAAATAACTCTGTTAATCTGTGTTGTGACAACGTGGCTATAAATACTATATTATTAGGTTTAAAAGACAACACAAATTACAGTTTAAGTGTTTGCTTTTGACTATGATTTGAATAAGATTGTATGGGAAGCTTTTAAACAATGAAACATTGTTGCAATCACATCCTTTGGATAATCGATAACTGTCAATGATATTCTGAGTATAAATAAATAAAATGATATGAGTTTTGTTCTTCTTTAGCTCGATGCAGAGACTAACCTGTATCTATAGTTGGAAGAATTGTGAAACAGATATATATATACCAGTATATTGCTCTAAAAGAAACTATTCCTGTACATTCTCTATTGGGAAATATTTCACAGTAATTCTAAGATTTGTCTATGTGTCTGTTCTTATGACTGTTTTAAGGAGTATATTTCTGGAATGACTATTATTTAATATTCTGTCTATTATTTAACTATTAATAGAAGTTCTAGAAATAATTACCATGATATCCGATTACTGTAATAGTAACAACATATTCTGTATAAAATAATTACTCTATTTAAGTGATAGTAGGAAAAATTCTAAGACATATGAGTTCTGCAAATTCTACCAAAAGACATTACAGAAATACTACTTTACTGAAAATAAATACAGTTCAAAACACAGTTGAGATAGTCCATTCTACATTTAAATTTATTAGATAAACAACAGGAAGAGTGGCAGAACCTGTATCTCTGGTAGACAATAACAGCAATGGGAGGCTGTTCCTCCCTACCAATTCCTGGAGAGTGCCCAGACAGCACTTCTCAGGACCCCCGAGCTTGCTCTGGTCTAACTGGCTGGAATCTAAGTACGGCCAATAATTCCCTCAGCCAAAACAGCTATACTGGAACCAAGTTACTGCAACTTCCTGCTCAAAACACTTCCTTACTATTTCCCACTTCCTCAATGGGACTCCTGAATAGCATTCATCTGAATGTATTCTCCCTCTAGAACAATTGCTGAACCCCCAGCTCAGTTCATTGAGTAGTATTTAAAAGATTGCCTAGGTCTTAGTTGGGCTAACTGTCATTAATGAGCCACCTGCTCAGATTCCACTTTCTTGGGGAATCATGACCCCAAAATATAGGGAAGTTGCCACCTGCAACTCAGGAAGTGTTTGAGGATGCTGCCACTTGTCTTTTGTCCTTCCACCTAATTCCATCCACCAGTTAGACCAGTAACCTCTTTTAACAGCTCTCCCATGCTGTTGTCTCCATAATTTATTTATTAATAATAATTATTCAGAATTTACATTCCTTTTTTGGAGACTCTGCTGAGTCATCCATTTCTACTTAGCATTAAATTTAACATAATGTTCTCAGGAATATTAAAAATAATTACATTATTTTAATAAAATTGGGGTATGTGACAGTATTCCTTTTTCGTAATTAGTCTACCAGGTCCAGAAAAGGGTTAAACTTATACCAGATAGACGCCCTTTCAGGTACTTTAACAAGCATGAAAGGAAGCAAGATTGCTCGGCGATCTTTTCATTGTTTTAGGAATCAGAAAAGAGCTTAACAGAAACTCCCTAAGTGCCTTTTTCGTAAAGGACTTGTCCGACCCGAAAAAGGGATAAAATTATACCAAACAAAAGGAATGGCCAGGCAAGGAGGAAGTGCTCAATTAAGGAACATTTATGATGACCAAGAACGAGGGTGGGGGGGAACACTAGTGGGCCTCCTTGCGGGGTAATGAATGGTGGCAAAATAATGAAATAATTGCAGTATGACAGGAGTGAATGGCTCATGGAAAAATGTGGAACAATCCGATGGAGGCCGATGTGGCACACAAACCGAGGCAGCAAGGTGTCAGGACACAATGTTGAAGTTGTACCAAGTGAGAGCGAGAAATGATCTCAAGCATCATCACTAGCTCGGAAAAATGAATTCGGCGATATAAAAAGTGTCAAAAACGGAGAACGGTCGATTGGGCACGCAAACCGAGGTGACGAGTGGTGTCTAAAAAATGCTTGAAAACTGATGTGGAAGAAATAAGAAAACAAGAGGACCATCATGATGGTCTCGTCGTGCTGATTCCAGTGGTGGAAATGGTTTGAAAAATGGACTCCGTATGGGTTCAGAACGGCCAAAACAAGAAAAAGTCAACGGACTATAAATAGTGAGTGGGTCCAACATGACAAGTGTCATTTGTACTATTTCACTTTGACTAGTGATCAGAGTGGAACAGAGATGAGGTGGCGTTTCTGGACGATCTGACCGGCCGATTTCAGATCCAGGAGATACAGGTATTCCGTCAAACTCATACCTGCATGCTTTTTGGGTTCGGGGGGTGGGTAGTGGGTCCTAGGGGGTATTTGTATGGATGCCGAGACGTAGAGGATGAAGTCCTGAGAGAAATCCAGAGGGGAAATCAAGGGGGTTTGTGTGAGAGCTTTCTTGAGGGCTCCAAATGCAGCTTCTGCTTGCTCATCCCAGACAAAGGGTATGTTGGTACGGAGCAGGTGCAAGAAACCATGAACGGTAGTGGCGTAATCAGGAACGAAACGACGGAGGAAATTAGATCGCCCCTGCAGACTTTGGAGATGTCAGAGCGTACGAGGAGAGGGAAGGTCTAGGATGGCTTAGAATTTCAGGGGGTCAATAGTAATTCCTTTCTGGGAAACAATGAAACCCAACAATCGGCCTGCCGGAACGCAAAAGACACACTTGTGTGGGTTCAAGCGGATTTGATATTTGCGACAACGCAGAAAAACTTGTCGAAGGTCGTTAAGGTGGTCTGATCATTTCTGGGAACGAGCTGTGAGGTCATCAAGGTAGACTAGTAAGATATGGACCAAGTCGTGAAAGCAATAGGTCATGGCCCACTGGAAGGTGGCACCGGCATTTTTTAGGCCGAAAGGCATAACGCGATAGGCAAAGGTTCCCCATGGGGTGGTAAAGGAAGTTTTGTACTGATCCTCCTTTCGGATATGCATCTGATTGTATCCAGAAAAACCGTCCATGAAAGACAGGACTTCATGCCCCGCACATGCATCGATGAGCTGGTCAATAAATGGTGTGGGGAAGTTGTCTTTGGGACAGGCGCGGTTTAAATCTTGGAATTCAGTGCATACTCGAATGGTGCCTTGTTTTTTGTTAACAGGAACGGGGTTTGAAACCCAGGTGGTTTAAGAAATAGGATAAATGAATCCTGCCTTGTGGAGTTTCTCAATCTCTGCTTTGACAGCTGGGAGCTTTGAGGGATGAATGGGGCACTGTTTCTGACGAACGGGGGGTACATCAGGCCATGTGTCAATGTGGTGCTCTATAATGGTGGGGTCAAGACCAGGCATTTCGGTATAGGACCAGGCAAAGACATCACGGAATTCTTGGAAGAGTTTTTTGTACTCCTCAATCTCATGTTCATTGCAGGAGGCTCCTAAAGTTATGAGTTCAGGTGTACCTCCTGGGGCAGCGATATCAATTTGGATGACGGGTGAAATATTGGCCATGTTACCTTCTTCAAAGGCATCCGGAGCAGGAATAGGGTCCTTAAACCAGTCGACCTTGGTAGGAAGGAAATCTTTGGATTCAACTGCAAATTGGGTAGCGGTGCTAGAGGAAGATGCTTCTAGGAGGAAATACGAACAATGGTGCATGTCATCCCAAGGATACTCTGGGGCAGTGAGTGCCTCAAGAATCTCCTCATCGGAATGAAAAGTCGTAGTCGTCAAATCGGTTGATGAGGGAGTGGTGATTGAAGAGATCATATAAATGGTGTTGACCTCTCCTGAAGGGGAGGAGACTGGGGGGTGGATCTCCTCAATGGTGGGTGGTGCCGTCTCAAGGTCCAGATTATTCATCTTGTAGAGAGTTGCTCTGTAATCTGGGAGATCGGGACAGTGATGGGAGTAGTGGCCGTAAATACCACATATCGCATAGGGGTGGTTGGTATGCAGTGATTTATCACGAGGCTTCGGGGTTGGGTCGATTTTGACAACGGGGATGTTGGGGTCATTGTCAAGCATTTGCATGTGTTCTTGTAATGCCGGTAACTGTGGACATGGATGAGTCGGATGGCCTAACTCATCGCACAACGAGCATTTGGGAGGAGCACGAAACACTGGGGGGTTTTTGACTGTTTTGGGAAGGGGTACAACAGTGTATGGTTGTGGGCCTTTTCCCCCAGTGGGCTTGATAAGAGGAGGGGGGTTTGTAGAGGAAAAAGGGGTAGCAACACCAGGAGGCGGCTGAGTAGTAGTGACAATGGGTTGCACCGGTTGCAGGACGACATTTGGTGTCGGCAGGGGAACGGGAGGCGAAAGGTACCACACGGGTAATCCCAAGGTTAACCCAGGGAGGCTAAGGGTAGCCATAACTGGGGCGCTGACTACTCCCAAGGGAGGGATTAGGAAGGGGATGGTGTGGATGGGTGTAACACCAATGTGACTAGGTACCAATGGTGGTTTAGGTAAGAAGGGCGGCTGATTGGTGGGTGTTTGCGTATTGTGGGATAGGGTGCATAGATCAGAGACTTCGGTTGTGGGTGACGGGGGAGGAATGGATTGGAATGTAGACGTCATTGACGGATCTGAGTAAACTCCAGGTCCCACAGAGGAAACTAGCGAGGTAGTGGTACCACTAACAGGTTGTTCAACCATAGGGAGAACATTTTCGGGTGCAGCGGGGGCACTGGGATCATAGTAGGTGAGTTGGTCGACCTTGACCACGCGTCCATCATGGGGGAACATCATGGTACAAAAAATAGAAGAAGCAATCGCCCGCATGGCATACATGTAGCTACGACCAAGTAAGAGGTTATAATCAAGCTGGGCATTGATGACCTCTATGTCAATGAGGACGGTTTTACCACCTAACTGGACAGGGACAATTGGCGAGGAGACCTTGGGGTTGAGTCTAACGACCGTCGTAGGCGCGTAACGCAGTGGTGGATTGCTGGAGAGTAGGGGATCCCAACTTCTGCCATACGAATGTGGACATAACGCATGTAGAGGCACCTTCATCGATGATGCATCGATGGATGACAAGATTCTGAATGAAAACAGAAACTTGGAATGCTAAAGTGGAAGGCAGGCGTGTTTCGGACTGGTCCAAATGGAAGGCCATCAAATTTGAATCATTTGGGTCAATAGCGCCAATGGCTGAGAGTAAAGTCTTGCGCTGGGAAGGACAGTTTTTCAAGACTTCTAATGCAGACATGGCTGCGGGGGATTGGGCTAAGTCGTCTACAATGTTGTAGTTTGATGCAGCACGTGCATTGGGGTTATTGTTGATACGGCGAAGTGGGAAACGAGGTGCTTTGGAAGCGCCATCTAGTGGAGGCGGAGGTATATGTAACGCCTGATCAGTGGGATGAGCGTTAGTGGTTTTATCAGTGGGAGGGGCTTCAGAGGTGGAGCCATATAGGTTCCCATGAGTTTGGAGGTTGACATCAGCAGATGACATCATCAACAAGTGGTGGGTACCTGAGTCAAACATGGGTTGATCAGGAGCGGCATACATGATTTGTTGTTGTGGTGGCACATTGGCTTGAGGGGGAGCCAACGATTGAGTGTTCACTACGCCTTGGTTTGGTAAGGGGTTTTGAAGCACCAAAGGTGGTTGCTGAGGTTGTGGGGGTTGGGTGGCGCTGGAGGAGCTGCATGCCCTTGGAGATGGGAATCATCAACCCAGAGTTGCCTGGCTCACTCTAAATGTGGGCAAGCATGTGTGTAGTGGCCATAGACCCCGTAAATAGAACAAGGATGGTTTGTTCGTAGATTAGGGTTTTTAGCCTGCTTGGGTGGGCGATCAAGGTTTTGGTTAGCGGGGGCCGCATTATTGTTGTCTGGGGGATTAGGAGGTTGACCACCTTGGTCAAGAGGAGGGTTGTTTCCACAATTATGGCCCTTACCATGGTTTTGTTGGCCTTGGTTGCGTTGGTTGTTGTGGTTTTGCTGCGGGTTTTGCTGGGCATAAACTTGCCCTTGAGCAGCAGGTGGATTCTGAGGTTGTGCAGGTGCTGGAGCAGGCTTCGGTGGGTGATATGTAGGTGGAGGCTGCGCAGGTGCGGCACCCTGAGGGGGTTGCTGATATGGCTGCAGAGCAGGTTGTGGGTTTGCTGCAGGGACTGCTTTTGGTGGGTAATAAGCGGATTGGGCTTGGGAAGGCGTAGGAGCTGGTGTAGCCTGCTGGTGGTAATAGGGCTGAGGTGCGACCGGGGGGTTGTAAGTGGGGGGCGCATGACCGAAGCACTGAGGTGGACAGGTGGGTCCATGGGAATGGTGGTGATGTGTCATAGGAGCATACAAGTTGGTTGCTCCAGACTGTGAGGTAGCCCGTGAAAGGTCGGGGCCAAGGTTAGGACGTGCTATGGAAAAGGGTTGGGGATGCGAAGAAACATGGCTGATGATGCTGTTTGCAGCATGTGATTCCCCCGGCACATCGCACTGGGAGGAATCGCCACGAGGGGCATCTGGTATAATGATATAGAGATAAGCCGATTGGGCGTAAATGAGGTCGAATTGTTGGGCCTTAAGGATGGACTCTTCTTCAGACTAGGGTCTTTCGGATGCCACATCCTTAGCAATGACAGGAAGAAGGGATTTGAGGAACCAATCTAAGAAGATACGGTCGTCTAATTTGATTTTGCAGAGGCTGCGGCGTCGACGCCACTCATGAATGTGGTTCGTGATGTGGGTAGCCGTGTTTTGTCTGCAAGACAGGAGAATCTCAACTCTCGCGTCATAGCGAACAGGTAACTGGAAGAACTGCAGGAATGTCGAGGCAAGCGAAGTAAAGGTGGCATGGGTCCCATGGGGTTTCTCGATGTACCACTTAGTTGCAGAGCCAATGAAGGTGCGCTATAATAGACGGAGGCAGACAGAGTCGTCCACTATGGAGTTGGAGGAACACCATAGATGGAAGGACATAATATGGTTTTGAGGGTCCTCACCTTCCTTACCCTCGAACTTAGGGATGTCAGAGGGGAGCTTGGTGGGCATGTGAGGCAATGTAGGGTCGTGTCTGATGGGATCATTAGTCAATATGGCTAGGTTAGGCAAGTTGAGGCTAGCCATGAATGGAAAACTGGAAGAAGGATGTCACACATTAGTGGGTTGGACCAAGTTGGGGCCAATGCCCCCAAGTGGAGGGGCAGGGTTTGGGATGTTGCCCCCCAAGTGGGGGAACTAAGGTGGTATAGGATGGTCCTGCACCACCATGGGTAGTGTGAGTCACTGGTGGAGTGGTGGTAGGTATGCCAGGTACGGGAATGGGTACGGTAACTGGAATGGTGATCGCGGCCCCCATCGAGGGTATACCCAAAGCAGGTGTGGTAACTGGTGTAGTGGTGGATGTGCCACCAATGGTCCCTACAAAGAAAGGGGTGGAAGTCGTGCCAGCCATGGGGATAGTAGGGGCAGTGTAAATGGGGTTCTCAGACTCTGCCTCAAAATCAGAGGTAAAATAAGGGGCATCAAGATCGGGTGACGGAGTCCTATGCCGCTAATGAGTGGAATCAAGTGACAAGGCTCGAGATATATGATAAGTGGTATCAAGTGATGAAGATCTGTGTCTATGACGGGTGGTGTCAAGTGAACCGTGCTGTGGGGGCTCGCCCCTGAGGTGCCAAGAATGTCTTGGGGACTCAATGGTGACAGATGGTGTCAAATCTCTAGGGTTGAGGTGAGTAAAAAACAGCACAAAAACCCTAATGCAACCGAGTGTGCAAAAGGAGAGCTCAAAAAATAGGGCACTTAGGCCAGCAACCAACTCAAAACACCCACTGTAACAGCTGTGCTACAATAGGTGGAGTATCAACAGAAATGGTCAGAATACCAACAAGCAGTAGGTTTCCTAAAAATAAAAAATGGTGGACTCACTAGACCAAAAGGAGGTAAGGGAGCAAGCAAACACCTAACTAAATAGTATTCTGACTCAACTAGACATATCCTCTGCAAGGTGATGAAATCCAAGTCAGACAATATGGATAGGAGAGCCAAGTGGCTAAGATATCCCCTTACCAGGAGGGACACCAGGTAGTCAATCCTAGAAGAATGGCAACTAAGATACCCCATTCATGACACGTCCAGAAAGGTGAATCTGCCATTTGGTCCTTTTACCGCAGTACCCCTATACAGGGATACTCCGAGAACTGCGAAAGGTAGCCCTTTGGTTACTGAATGGAGTGCAGTATTCCACTTAGGCCTCCGGAACCAGTCTGGCAACTTCAACCCCTCCTAGGGGAGAGGCCCTCTAATAAACTGGTCGTGACCATGCCAAAAAATACTAGGGGATTTGGTTCCCTAATTGGACAACAACTATGTCTAAAGTGTAAGCAACTGAGGGGTGTTATTGGAAGCCTATCCCCTCGATCCTACCTAACTACAAAAATTCTTTTGTTGTTCCCCAAGATAGGGTTAGAATGTTGGTTGTGTTAAGTAGTTTTTTAAGGCTCACTTGAATTAGGTGTACAGAGTGTGTGCGTGTGAGGTGATGAACCCAAGTAAAGTGCCACGGGGTGGGCAACTTTCTAACTAATACTACTGAATGCAAAATTTTCTGAATTAAAATGCTGAAATTTTAAAAGGACTCTGTAACTAGTACAAAAATTATGTTGCAGAAAAGGCTGTAGGGAAGTAGGGCTGCAGGTAGGACAGATGGCTGTGCAGAAAATATTGCAGCGCAGCAAAAGGGGCTGGGTTCAAAATAGGAAAAAATGCAGAAATCAGACTGCGGGTCGGTGGTGAAACTGAGTGGTCGGACCGCAGGAAAAAGAGAAATAGGCGCGGACAGGTCGCGGCTTTTGGGCCGAAAGCTGCAGGCGGACCCGCAGGAAACAGAGAAATAGGCACGGGGCCTGTCACGGGTTTCGGGCCGAAAGGTGCAGGCAGACCGCAGGAAACAGAGAAACAAGCACGGGCGGGTCGCAGGAAAAATGGCTTACAGCCGCGGTCGGATCGCGCCAAGCAGGCTAATAGCCGCGGTCAGATTGCAGGTAACAGACATGAATCTCTGGGTACGCTGCCAATTTCATTTTTTGGTTCTCAACAACCTTTGTAGGTTTCACAAGAGGAGAATCCATCCCACAAAAATTTCTAAATGGTCATTATGTTTTTAGTTCCATTTGTTCCATTCCTTAATTGGCATAAAATTTTACCCCAACACCTGAATCTAACACACAATTATGTAATATCAATTGATTTATCTCCAAGGATATATAAAATGGTGGATATCCATTACCATTGTCTGTCACACTATGGATCATGACCGGAGGATCCTCTATTACCATGACCGATTGCTTTGGGAGTTTAGTCTTGGATGGATCCCTAAGAACTTTGTTGCTGGTTATATATTGATGGGATTTTCAAAATTTCTACAAGAGGAATTTGAAGGCTAGGCTTTGAAAAGAAACTAGTCATATCGATATTCAAATTATAAGGATTAACCTTATCCCTTGCGTCAGGTTTTAATCCCAACAACTCCATAATTTGGGACTTAACAAAAGGAATCAATATAATCTCCTTTAATGAGACCAGGACCGATGATCCAAATAATTTACCCGATATATTTGTCTTAATTAGGTACTACATCTGAAGCATTTCAAAAGAATGTTTCTTATTCAAAGTATTTAGATTAGGTTTATTCCTCCACATGCTATCTTTTGGAATCCAAGTTTTCTCATTACCATTATGATTGGACTTAAAAACCTCTTTTACATGAAAAGGTAGGAATTTTTGAGTCTGGATGGTTCCTTTTGGATCACCTTTAATACGAGGTGTGGGAATTTGGGGAGATACCCTATCCTTTGGATCACGAGTGCCATTTATTTGAGTAGGAAGGCTACTCTTCATTGGTTCTTCAACATGATCAAGTTGGAACCTCTTGCTTCTTGGATATGTTTTTAGATTGGGATCTGGTTACAACTTGGATACCTATGAATTCTTTAGAATAGTGGGATTTGGTTGGAGTTTTAGGATAAAAATAGTCATTGTTATAACTGTTTTCAAATAAGTAGTGAAGGTACTCATCATGCTCCCTATTATCCTGTTGCTGCTGCTTAACCAGGAGTTACATTGATGTAACTACTTCAAAAATTTGAGTCATCAACCCCATGGTGATACCTTTTCCAGATTCAATTTATTTGGGATAGGACATGGTTGTTGATTTCCCAGTATTGATAAGTGATTTTAATATTTTAGGATTGATTGCTTGGATTCGCTCAAGAGAGTTGCATCATGGAGTTTTCAGGTGAAAATAAAAGATTTGTCCACCAAAAATATTATGTCGAAATAGAGAGGTGAGATGAGTGAAAACATTTGATGGTTAAGATAATTAAGTAAAGAAAAAGTAACCACCAAATTAAACATCAGATGCAATATGATTCGAAATAATCCTCCACCTCCTCGAAAAAGGCGCCAAAAATGTTATCGCATAACTTGTAGTTGCCCCTTTTTATGATGATCCTATTCAGGATGGTAGATGATCTAGGAAACTAAAAAGGTGATCTTAGAGGATCCTAACCCCCAGAATGGATCGGTTGTCACACTGATCATTATTATCTCTCTTTATTCCACTTAGAGTGGAGTGACAAAGGGGGAGACACTGATATAACCTAAAAGGAAACACCTAAAGCTAAGACACCAGATCAAACTATGGCTATAGAGTACGCACGGTGTATAGATTATGAAACCATAGATTAATAAAGATATCCACCAAGTGGAAAATGATTGGATTGTGAGAATTAAATAAGTGGAAATACAATCCAAATGAAAAATTTTAGTAGCTGGATAATTAGACACAAGATATAGGATGATGGTGCTAGGTGAAAAGTGAATAAGTCAGTACCCTGGGGAAATTGACTGGAAAAAATTCAGAATTCCCAAGATAATTATTTAAGATTCCTAACACCTTATATGGATTACTTGGATTCCATATAGATCAATGGAAGAAATATCAAGCATAAACTAGTCAACAAACCAGAAAGATGGCTAGTTACCCCATAAGTGTGAATTGCTGAGAGGGACTAGTGATTTACTAGATTGGGCATGGAGTCTCTATGGGTGAAACCTTAGGGGAGTTTTGGTAGCTTAGGACAATATCAAAATACCTAGAAGCAAAAATCCAAAAATCCAATTTATTTGACCAGGAGAATTTTTAAAAGTTTTCAGTGATGGTTTTAATGTTTATTATGCCGAGAGTGACCCTTGTATGAAAATTCAAATAGAGAAAAAGAGTGAAAAAACTTACTTGGCTATGGTATATTTCCTTTTCAATATCAAATGAGTGATATACTGAATCCATCATCAAAGTGAAATGCCCAATGACCCAATGCATCCCTCCTTTCCTGCCAAACCAAGAAATATGCAATTAGAATCACAAGAAAGGTGACTAAATGAAAACGAGAAGAAAAATATAAAGAATTATTAATCCTAAAGAGAAAACCACTCCCTGTTTAACCAATATTTGAGAGAGAGAGAGAGAGAGAGAGAGTCTCCTCCACTAGTGTTCCCTTCCCCAAATCGACCTCTCTTCTTGTAATAAAAATATGGATCCAAAAATAGAGAGAGATAGAGTATCCTCCACTAGTGTTCCCTTCCCCAAATAGGCCTCTGTTCTTGTAATAAAAATATGGATCCAAAAATATACGAGAGATATTCACCATGTTAGGATATTCCTATACTCCATCCTAGTCCCACCAGTATTTTGATCATTTACATTTTCAGTCATGCATGCACCTTTAGGGTTTGCATGCATTTTTCATGTATCCCAGTCATCAGTCCAGCACCTAGCCCTCAGTTAGCCATCCCCCAGGAGCTTCTCACTATTCAATTTTAGCCCTCCAATTGCTTAATGCACCCTTCTTCCTTGATTTTAGGGAGCAACTCGCCCTTCTTCACCTACCAGTCCAGTTGTCTTCAATTTTCACTCAGTTACACTTAGTTACACTTAGTTACACTGAGTTACACTGAGTTACACTTAGTTACACTCAGTTACACTTAGTTACACTGAGTTACATTGAGTTACACCTACCAGAGTTAGTTTGAATGATGGTTGACAGTTACTTGAGCATTGATGACTCCACTAATGATGATGAAGACTTCTAGTTGTGCTCTGATGATCATGAGGACACCTAGTTGTGCTCCGATGACACTCTATTGATCTTATGATCACTCTGAGAGGATAATTCGAATTTCCACCTTGGGAATTCGAATCCTCTCTACCATTGTACTATTTATTTGTCCATATTGTGATTAATTAATTAGTGTGTGTGAAGTATTATTGCTTCTATCTGAGTTCTACTGTACCATATTATTCTGTTGCTCATTATACTGTATTGTTCACTCTTCTTCTATTTTCCTGCTTAATCATAATTACTCTTGTGAGTTATACATCATCTCTTAGATCTGCTGTGAGGATTTTCACATGGTATCAAAGCATGTTGAGAGTATTGTTTATCTCCATTCTTGAGAGTTTTTTGCAGGTTATTACCAAGATTTCGAGTGTAGTAGTTGCAACAATTTTTGCATCTTTGCAGCAGTATTCTCTATTGCTTTTGCAGGTCTTCTATAGCTTCAATGTATCCAGAATTAGAATAAATCACTGCTCTTTCTCTATTCAACTATGATGAATGGAAACAAAAAATAATAGCATATTTGAAGAGCCATGATCTCTTTGATTGTTATTTTGAAAGAGAGTTCGAATCCTCTAAAGAGAAGATTGACCGGTTGAATAAAGGTGACATGCAGATTGGAAGAATGAAGCGTACTATGCCAGATTACATATTGCTCCCAATCATTATTTATATTGAAACTCCACAAGAGCTATGGGCTCACCTGGATGAAAAATTTGGCAGAAAGAATGAAGGACTTGGTCCTAACCCGTTCGAAAGCAAGCAAAGTGATGCATTCACTCCCCTTGATGGTCTCTTAGATCATGAACCAGTATCATCTCATATTGAAGTTGTTGACAAAGAACTTGTAGATTCTCCACTCATGCTCAAACTTTCTTCTCTTTATGTGCCAGCTCACACTCTAGATATTGTAGAAGGTCCTAAATCCTCTCTTGCACCAGAGTCTATTGGTTTGCATCATGATCACATGATTATTTCGGAGGTCAAAACAACTATTGAAGGTAATGCATTCACTCCTCTCTAGCTATCTCCTCTTTTATACTACTATATGATCATAAATTCATGATTTCAGAAGGTTATTGAAGATTATGGCCATTGCCATTCGCTTGGGATAATTTCTCATGAAATTATTGGTTTTGATCTCACCTCTCATGGTTCAAAGGAGATCTCAAGAAACCATGATTCAAGTCTTGGATCTAATTTGGATTCTAAGCAATTACTGCTTGGGATAATTTTTCATGCATATGATAGTTTTGATCTCACCCCTGCTGGTTCAAAGGAGATCTCAAGAAACTATTTTGAAAGTCTTAAATCTGATTTTCATTTCAAGCAAACATGTAATAGTTATTTTTGGCATAATCTCACCCATGGTGGTTCGAAGGAGGAGACAAAAGACTATATGCACTTTCACAGATTTGATCCTACCTCAGCTGATTCGAATAACAGGTTCAAGGATCATTCTCAAACTGTTGGATTTGTTCTCATCACATTCGATCTGAAGAGCAAGTACAAGCACATGCTTTTTGAGCATGATCCACTTCTTCCCAAGAAGAAGATACCTCCAGACATATGACCAAGCATCACACCTTCTTGAGTTTGGAGCATTTATTTTTATGTGTTCCTTACAGTCTATTTTTTGAGGAGGGGTAATGTTTTCCATGAAATTTTCCCACTTCCTTGGTTTATTGATTGTTATTATTCATTGTATTGGGTGACCTTTGGTCTTAGTTACCAGGGCCCAGGATGGATTAATAGGGGGTGTTAGGATATTCCTATACTCCATCCTAGTCCCACCAGTATTTTGATCATTTACATTTTCAGTCATGCATGCACCTTTAGGGTTTGCATGCATTCTAGGGTTTGCATGCATTTTGCATGCATCCCAGTCATCATTCCAGCACCTAGCCCTCAGTTAGCCAGCCCCCAGGAGCTTCTCACTATTAAGTTTTAGCCCTCCAGTTGCTTAATGTGCCCTTCTTCCTTGATTTTAGGGAGCAACTCACCCTTCTTCACCTACCAGTCCAATTGTCTTCAGTTTACACTCAGTTACACTTAGTTACACTCATTTACACCTACCAGAGTTAGTTTGATTGATGGTTGACAGTTACTTGAGCATTGATGACTCCACTGATGATGATGAAGACTTCCAGTTGTGCTCCAATGATCATGAGGACATCTAGTTGTGCTCCGATGACACTCTATTGATCTTATGATCACTCTGAGAGGCTAATTCAAATTGCCACCTTGGGCATTTGAATCCTCTCTACCATTGTACTATTTATTTGTCCATATTGTGATTAATTAATTAGTGTGTGTGAAGTATTATTGCTTCTATCTGAGTTCTACTGTACCATATTATTCTGTTGCTCATTATACTGTATTGTTCACTCTTCTTCTATTTTCCTGCTTAATCATAATTACTCTTTTGAGTTATACATCATCTCTTAGATCTGTTGTGAGGATTTTCACACACCAAGATATTTGAATGCAAGCAAAATATAATTTCAATCATCATCCCACAAAATCATCCACAAGAACAAAAGTATTTCGATCAAAATAATTCTCTCTATTAGAAGTTTCGGTGCCAAAATTCCAATGAATACAATGAGGGGAACCTCTTTCTTAAATAGGAGAAGAGTTGTCCTCTAACTAACTCTCATCCAATGGTTGAGATTATAAAATCAATCAATAGTGGAGATATAATTTTACACTGATACATGGATAACTCTCTCAAAGGGGGTGCACTTTTTCCTTTAACACCCAAGCTAGGAGAGATACATCATAATGAAAGAATACAGCATGTGATACATAATCTAGGGGTAACATTACGGGATCAATTCACCCTAAGTGACATTACAATATAAATTCATAAGATATATCATGGTGGTACAACGTATGCAAAGGTGAAGTGTGCCCCTCATGGAGGATGTCTTCCCTAGGAAAGCCAAAATAATAAGTGCTAACTTGATCACTAAGATAAATACATGGAGAATGATCCATAGAGCCTTTGTATATATTATCAAGTCACCCCCTTCCATTTCCTATCCATACAATAGCCAAATTGATTTCCATGGATTAGCCATGGTCACTTTTATTTGAATTAAAATGTTGATTTCATTGCTGTAGAATAAATGTGCCATTACTTCCATTTCCCTTTCCCAGATCAACAAATTTAGCATTCCAAGGGACTTAGAGACATCAAATACACTAATAATGGCCACTAGAACCTCATGAATCCACCTAGATAAGCCTTTGGCAGCCAAAACCTTGTCTGATAATAAAAATATGACCATAATAATAATAATAAACCATATTAATGTTGAATAATGGACAATAAAGATAAAACTGAAGCATGGAATGGTGTACTAGATACCTGTAAGTAGAAAATAAGCAATTGCAAACCACTGTATTCATATATGCCTTGGGACCTATGTTGACCAGGTCAAAAAGGAACAAAAATTATTCATATTGTATGCACAAGGGGTTAAGGATTCTCTCTTATTCATATTATTATCCAACTAGAACATGAATAATATGACAATGGTGATAAATCAATCATTTAATAAAAATAATATAAGTTGTGTTAGAGTAGAATACCTAATCTTTCATGAAGCCCTTTATATACGCTCACTTACAAAATTAACCAGGTTTCTATGATGGGTTAGGTGAATAAAACAAAGCTAGGACAAGGGGAGTTCACTTTTGACTTCAACATAGTGGCCTCTTAGAGAATATGTGACAAAAGGGGATCCACAGTGACATGTACATGATAGATAACACTAGGGAAATCAGGTTCCTCACAAATGGAATAAGTTGATTGAAGAGTGTTCCTTTAACTTTAACAAGTGTCCTATGACTCACATCCAATCCTGATTCAGGATCCATCCGGATCTTTTCTAGAACCATTGCGCTAAGTGCACAATCAACCATAACTTTGAGGTTCTAGGGGACTCTTAGAATTAGCAGTCCCTTACTCCATCCCACATCCATTCCCTTGGGCTCCATGGGGAATAATCATTACATCAAATTCAAGGCCAATAGTCATTTATAATTTCAATAAATACACATCTACTATTTTTTCCAATTTCGTATATGACCCTCTTACGATTTTACATGTGCTGAAAAGCACAACTATTTGTAGCTTTCATCACGGGTCTTTGCATTTACTTTCATTTTCATTTCGTTGGATACAAAAATATATATTTATGCATGTAATGATGATAGGATCACTTGCTTCAAGTCTTGTTTACACTACTCAGGAAACTAACCAGTCTTAGCTCATATAAAAACACCATCGGGTACTCCTAGCCTAGAATTGAAGCATGGGGGAAACTACCGTGAACCATTCAAAATCAGGACCAAACATTGGGGGTAACCGACTAGAGAGGTCAAGGCTTCAAAATACCAAGTCACCTAGGCTCAAGACCCAACGCCGAGAGGTTCCATTGGCCCAAAAGGGTCATGGATTTGGCAAGTTGTGTCACACAACTCAGAGCCAAGTCACAAAACAACATGGAGTCTATCATCTATAGAGGTCAAAGTGGGGGATAGCTCCTCAATCTCATAAATCAAAGTCTCAAGTCATGGGTAAAATCAAAGGATGAAATATACTAGATGGGTGGAGACAGTGAAAAGGTGATGCCACCATATCAAGGGAAATGCTAAGTCCGTATGAGGTAGGCAATGCTAGTGAGCATATAAAAAGGTCTTAGAATTCAGGATCATGCATTTACTCTGAATAAAAAGTTCATGAAAACATCGAATAATATATAATAACCAATGTCAGTCACCTTGTTAATTTAAAGATAATAATATGAGCAAGACAAAACAATAATAACACCCAAGTACATAATGTATACATGCTCAATCATATACCTCTCTCTACATGAAAATGAACTTTGACTACTCATGGGAAAAGCGAATGAAATCAATTTCCTACATTTCTATTCCAAGTGAAATATGAAAAATCCACGTACATTTCAATGGTTCATGCAAGGCTATGTCCTGACATGGGATACTGTCACTGCTAGTTAGGCTCTGAAAATGCTTAATCACTAATGCTATTTGGATGAAATATACTCAACACATGTGGGACTGACACTGATTGGAAGCAAAATATGGACCTCTACATCATGGTAGCTCCAGCTAATATGTATTTGATAATAGTACCGATCTATGCCATTGCGACATTTCAGTACCAGGTTCCACTCAGAGTCCCTGATACCTAGATTTGTGCACAAGGTGTGAAATTTTTTGGTGTTCTCCGACACCGCTTGGTCCCTCTCTTGATGCAAAATGGTCCATTTTGTGTACTGACCATTAGATTTTCCTACATGGTAATAATTTTCCTTAATGACATCTATAAAAGAGGCCCAAATGGGATCGGCCTCAAAAATTCCAAAATCTGTTAACTTTTGTTCACAATAATTTTCCCACCAATTTTTGACATGGGGGACAGCCTTAAGGAGTGTAAGGGTGATCTTTTAGCTATCGAAAAAATTGTAGATAGAGAAATACCATTCTAACATATTCAACCATTTATCTAGGGCATCAAAATCAATATGACCTTCAAATAAAGGGATATAAAAGTTAACTTGTACCTTGAAGGGTGTGGCTCCTTTGAAGTGACTGCTTGATGACCCCTTCGTTGCTGCTGGCATCCATTGAAGGATATGGAAAAAATTTTCTATCATCTCGTTCCTTTTTCACGTGAGGGATTCCTCGAGAAACAAATTGATAGGATATATTTTTTTTTCATCTCTCTTTTATTCCACCATGGGAGTTTTCTAGGGGTGGCGAGAGTGGCCTTCCCTAAGTGAAACTAGTTCGAGACCCAACTCTCTATACCTTGGCCTCGTCGAGGGCATGCACCGAGAAAAAATCAAAGAGTAGATTGCTCTGATACCACTGATATGGATTTATGTGAGAAAGAATTGAAAGAGAATATATATAAACATAACACATGTATATTTCAAGGAACACATTTATACAGTAAAATTATATTCTATTAAATGAATGAAACAGAACAAGCAGTACAATAAAAGGAACTAGAATGGTGGTAGCTATATCTCTTGGAAGAGATGTGGAGGTTTGTGGGCCCCGAGGTGGTTAGTTGAGGTGTCAACTTCTCCAGGGCGTAAATTTTGCATACGATCTCCATTTGGGGAACTCGATAGCTCATTGGAAATTTCTAAATGAGTAAAAGTTGTTAATGTCCAACCATATGTTACCATAAATCTAAATAAATTCTATAAATGGATCGGAAAAATACATCATTCAAGGCCTCAGAATGGCCCTGAAAGTTCAGGACCCAAAAAGCAGTTAAAAACTACAAAACTGGAAAAAGTTGTTTTGAGCTAGTGGAATAGGAGGGTGGATACCTATATCCATATAGATAATTTAGGACCCAAAAAAATTTAAAATACTTCGAAACTAGGAAATTTTTTTTTTGACCCAATGGAATAGGTGGGTGGCCATCGATATCCATCTTGATCAAGACCATCACAAAATTGAATGCTCGATATTAAAAAACTACTTAGGTGTTAACGCATGTAGTCCTTTTCTTGTGGAAACTAAAAATGAGTTGTGTGATACCTGTAGGAGCTAGGGCCACACACCTCCCAACTAACTGATGTTGTAGAAGTACCAAAGCTCTACCCATGCACCTTTTTGTGAATTTTACAAATTAGTCGAATAGGATGTGAACAACTGTCATGCTCTGCAATTGATAAAGGATAACATAGTATAAACCTATTGGGTTCAAGGTGCCAAAGAAAATAGAGGATCTAATATAAAATGACAATAGGGGGTAGTGTGTAGTGGGTTCTGAGGACGTGGAAGAGGATATGGAGGAGGAAAAAGACAAATGATATTATAACTGTGGGGAGCATAGCCATTTGTCATGATTCTATACTAAGCCATCATGCCCTGTGTGCATACTTTCATAGTGAAAAGCATGCGACATAGGATTGTCATGTCTTGCTCGAGAAATGGGAAGACAAGAAAGTTCGTTGCAACATGGTGACCGTAGAACCAAGGGAGGAGATGGATGGAAAGGATTTGGTGTAGGTAAAAATAGTGACTCAAGGAGGCACTCGAATAGGAAAATATATTCTTTGAGGATGTAGTATGGCCACAGTGGTGGAGCAGAATATAAAGAAATTTGCATAGCCCCTACCCAAGTTTGAAGCTAAGGACCAACTAAAATTTCTATGCAATGCGTACAATGTGGTCGAGGAAGCTGCACAATGAGAGGAATATATGCACCAACAAAGTTTGCAAAGGGAGGAGTAATTATGTATATTACGTGAAGAAGAAGATCATAGAAGAAGGCTGCATGAGGAAGAGATACTGCACAATATGCGTAGTGAATAACAAAGATAAGCCACACAACATGAAGCTGCATAGCGCAAACAAGAACAACACAAGGGACACCAAGATGACCCAGTAAGTACATTTATGCAAAGTTTTTTAAATATGCTTAATGATCTTGATGCCATCAATAAAGTGACTAATATGTTGGAAAAGTTAGAAATGTCAAATGAATTAGAAGAATCCATTTCTTCACCACTTCCCGAAAGGAATGCACACAGAGTGGGTAAGAAAAGATGAACATGAAAAGAGCTCATGTTGTCCTTTGAGTTGGGGGGATTTGAGATGAAGGATGTGATGCTTGATATGGGGGAATATATGAATATTATTCCTAAGAAAACATGGGATCTAATGGGGAATCCAAAGCTTGTATGGTCTCCCATACAACTTAGACTATCCAATCAATACAAATTATACCCGATTGGAAGGTTGAATGGTGTGGAAGTGAACATTGATGGAGTGAAGATAGTGGTAGAGTTTGAAGTCATTGAGATCTTGGAGGAAATTGATCCCTACCCATATCTATTGGGGATTAATTGGGAATTTAATAACGATGTTATCCTAAACTTTAAGTAGATGCACATGCCTTTCAATTCAAAGGAATTGCACATAGTGGCTCTGTTCAATGCCATAGAATGAGAAAGATACACATAACCAGTTGAGGATGATATTAGCAATGTTTAAATTGAGAATATATATAATGTGAATACAAGGAAGGAATATTATATGAATCCCATTGATGATGGATCGCCTATTCAACAAAATGTGCTTTCTTTTGACATAGATTCACAAGATGCACTGGATTGTTGGAAGAACGAACTCTATGAGGTGTATACTCAAATATACGCACGAATTACAAAGTCCACGCATTGGATTGGATTGGTGTTGTGTAATCCAAAAGTGTTCAATGGAATTGAGAAAGTGAATACTTTCCTTGAACAAATGCAATCCCGAGTCCTAGAGGAAAAGTGATTAAAAGTAATGGATGATGCATAGAGACAAACTTCAAAGATGGGAAGCATTTGAGACATGCATAAAGCTGAAGTTCTAGTCTACTACAAAATTGGATATTCTTAATAGATTCAAGGGGAATGGAGATCATAGAGAACATATTGAGTTCCATCAGTAGCGATGGGAGATGAAGAATGTACTGCAAAGTCAGTGAGTGCATTGATTCTACCCTACACTGTATTTCATACCGCGTAGATGGTATGTTGAACATGAAAGAATAAGGTATACTAAGACTTAGGAGAAGGTGTCTACCAAAATCACTTCCACATTCCAGTTCAATACTATAGATATTAAATTGGCCAAAGTTCTCTAGCAAATGAAGCTTTTCATATTTCAATAAATACCACAATAGGATGGCATGCAAAATACAGTCTATGCATACCACAAGGACTTGGCACAGCTAAGAAAACCAATATATTGTTGGGAATTTGACAACAAGGAGATTGATGAGGAAGAGGAACCATGCAGTTTGCAGATCAAGGATATTGTGGGAGAGCGTGTGGTATAGGATGATCCATCCACCAGTACTACGTTGAAGTTTACATAGCCCATAAATATAAATAAATACAATATTGGCACTGAGGAGGCACTGAATATGGCCATCATAGGAAACTATTAGGATTAGGAGATAGTCATGTAGATAGTACTTGTTGAAGGAGTATGAAGATCTATTTCTATGCATATTCTCAGAGATGAAAAGGATTGCAAGAGTTCATGAAGAGATGAATACTTAGCTGGAGGAAAGGATCAAGCTGGTAATGAAAAGACACTATAGAATCAACTCTCGCAATAAGGAGAAAGTGCACAAGGAACTATACTACATGTTGGACGCAGGAATTATTTTTCCAGTTGAAGAATCAAAGTGGATTAGCATAATGGCGATCTAAGACAAGAAGACAAGAGATATCCATATCTTTTATGGATCTGTGCAACATGCATGCATTAACCTTTCCATACACTATTTATAGATGAGGTCCTAGAGAATGCAGGAGAATGTGAAGCCCATTCTTTCATGGATGGATTCTCTGGATACCATCAGGCCTGTATAGCAAATGAGGATCACAAAAAGACTACTTTTGCGACAAAGTGGGGCTCCTTTTCCTATAATGTAATTCCCTTTGGGATAAAGAATGTGCTAGTCATATTTTCAAGAATAGCAGTTGCTATGTTCAAAGAATTCATGCATAAGTTCTAGGCTGTATATTGGGATGACTGGACAGTTTTAGTCTGTTGAAATATCATTTGTAGATACTAAGACCCATGCTAGATCGTTGCATGCAAATGAAAATCTCTCTGATCCTAGAGAAGTGTATTTTCTACAGCCCATTTGGAATCCTCTTGGGGCATGTTGTCTGCAAGGAAGGTCTTGTTGAGATATTGTAACTTCTAAGAATATTATATTTGTATATTATTTATTCCGGAGATGTTCCATACCTCCGATGTGATTATACTATGAATCCGGAGATGTTTATTCCTCCGAGAAGTTGTGGTAACTAGGTTTATTAGACCCACCATGTGGGGGTCGACCCAGTCAGTTATGATAGGGTATTTAACCTAATGGTTAAATATGAGTCTACCTGTGTAAAATATATGTCAGTGTAGTGTATAAATAGAGGAGGTGTGTTCCTCATTTGACACACACACTCACTCACTTGAGAGAGGCGCACTTGTGGAGGAGAGGTCTGCTATGGTGGAGGAGGAGATCATGTCTTTGGTTTGCATCTTTGTATATTGCTGGTCATCTATATTGAGGAAGCTTTATTGGGTTTTCTACCCCATGAGGGTTTCCCAGGATAAATTTGTGTCTCTTGTGTTTATGATGTGCTTGTTGTTTCTTCAGGGATCCTGTATATGCTATTATTGAGAAATGGAATGTAATGCTGCTATTTTCTGTCTTAGCATATTAAATTTTAACATGGTATCAGAGATAAACTGAAGGAAGGCAAGGTATGGCACTTACGACACTTGCTTTACTTACGACAATTTGAAGGTTAGGGTTTTATATAGCAAAAACCAGTCATCGTGGAACTTTCGCTATAAATCCATTTTGGAGAAAGTTCAGGATCTGAAACCTTTGCAGGTCGTATATAACATCTCCAGGTATCTTGTGTCCAAAGGGAACCCTCAGATTCGTTGTACTTTGTAAGTTATGATCAGTACAAGTTAGGGTTTCTGCCTCTTCCAGATCTCAGTCAAAATCAGGTGACCTAGGAAAAAAGGTCATAACTTGGGCTAGGAAGCTCCAAATGAAATTTCATAAAAAGTGACAGGTATTACACAGACTGTACTATCTCAGGAAACGTTTTCAGAGGTAGAATCTGAACCAGTGACACGTGGAATGCCGTACAAGTTTGCTATCCTATTTTATCCCATAAATAGGTCACGTTACGACACTTGGCATAACTCTCTCTCAGAGAGTCCAATTGAGGTCAGACCTATCAGGATGGAAGATAAAAGAGTGAGATATCTCAAGAAAATTTTTCAGAGGCTGAAGTTCAAACAGTGACACGTGGCACACCGTACAAGTTCGCTCTCCTGTATTATCCCATAAAAAGGTCACGTTGCGACACTTGGAATAACTCTCTCTCAGAAAATCCAATTGATGTCAGACCTATCAGGATGGAAAGATGATAGGTCAGGCTACTGCAGAAAAAGTTTTCAGACCTTGTGGAGTTAAAATTTCAGAGTTATAGCAAAAACAATCAGGTACATATTTCTGTCAAAACAGAATTATTTTTGGAGCACCTTTATTCATGGCTTCCGAAATTTAGGGTTTCGGAGAAAGTTAGAATTTTTGGAATCGGAGTCCATGGCTGAATGCTACTGAGGAAAATCGAAATTTAGAGACCAAGATAAAACTTTTGGTTGGGTAGAAAACCGGGCTTGATCAAACCCTAGTTCGGGATTGTGATCAGAAAGATGGAAAATTAGGACTTCAGCAAAAGTTGGAATTTTTGGAGTATGCAACCTCGGCTGGAAGCTCCTCAGAAAAATAAGAGTTTAGAGCCTTGGATCGAACCTTTTGATTGGACAGAAGGGTGGGCTTCATCAAACCCTAGTTCGGGTTCTTGTCCAGAAGATCCAGAAGTTTCGAAGGCAATTTTGAGGGGTCAAATTTTGGAGATTTCAAAATTGAAGAATGCTAGTTTGATCAGCTCAACAAGACACATTCTTCCATCCATTCAGAAGAGTGAAAGTCAAAGATTGTATTTTTAGGGTTTCTCTAGCAAACCCTAATCAAGCTCCAGATCAAGTTTTAGGGGAAGTTGAGGCTAAGGCCTTACATAAGAATACTACAAAAAGTCTCGACAGGTATGACTTAAGGAGGTTCAGGTATGCCTTGAAATCTGATTCTTGATTAAGTTCATAATGTGTTTGTCTTCATGTTATTTATTAGTACAATCTTGATTAATGTTATTAATTGTCTTATCACCCTAGTAACAATATGAATGCATGTGAATGATCGAAGACATTCATTGATTAGGGCTATATGATTGTACTTATGCATTATGGTGTTGTGTGAGGTTTATGTTGTCTGCTAACAAGATACAGGTACATCAAAAAAGACAAATCAAGTTCCATGACCATGACAACATGAAGACAAAGACTCACGAGGTATGTATGACTTTTTTATATTATGTTTAACCTATGAGACATGCAGGTTCTAGCTCAGGATCTCTAAATCATTGAAGAGATTGTTTAGGTATGTTGTACATAACTAAGCAGGTATACTAATCCAGGTATGTTTTTCCTATGTCATGTTAGAATCTTACCTTGTGTTAGGATCCCTTATGTAAGTATACTTGGTATGATTGGTTAGTAATCAAGGGTTTATGCATATTATGTCTCTTATCTTGGTTGATGATTTAACTAACTAGATCAAACAAGAATATGCATGAGTAAAAGAAGACTTCCTTGAAACCCTGAATACTAATGATCATGACTGTACATATTCAAGATTATTTAGAATTAGAATGTTTTGATAATATTGAGAATATACTAATGAATGTATGTTTGTGTATGATATCATGAGGATGACACTAGTGTACACTTGAGCATGCACAGTGGTACAGAATGAATAGAAGTTCAGGAGACATACAGAAGATCAAGCGGGAGGAAACCACACAAACATAAAAGATAAGTATTTGAGTTGTTATTAGAAATAGTAAATGATATTGCTTGTATGCATATTTGTATTCCTAGAATATATCATGCCGAGTATAAACATTCATAAAGCATTGAACAGTATACTACTAATATGCATATGATTGGTAAGTTGGACAAACATTCCATTGTTGCTTGTCTAGAATGAAAACTCTTTGCTGACATGCTGAGAGCTGTGCACACTCTCAATAGTATGTTCTGGTAGAGATGGAAGGCATCTAGATAGCTACTGTATGCATACAGGATATGGGAAAGTGTTGTGCCAAAGTATTGGTCAAAATAGTTGCATAACTATGTAAATGATATCTGTATGCATAATAGGTTATCATGCCAATATGATTTGATGATTATGAAGTATTACTAATCATGTACTTAATTTTGATTTGTAGGAAAAATCATGATGAATGATGAACTCTGAACAAGCGATGGATGTTCAACAAAATATTTACAAATCAAACACACTATAGAAAGCTTGTAGTTAAGAGATTCTCTTAGAAAGAGGAAGAGAATCATGATGAGATGTTTTGCTCCAAGGGACTAGATAAGACCATTCTCTTAATGATGTAATTAAAGAAGAAGTGTGAATCAGGTTCTGTATGGGTACCCAGGATCGATAGTCAATTGATGAGCTTAATGATCATCATGGGTGATGTGGATCTCAACCTTTGCTACAAGGTTGAATATGGCTTCTATACACATATGACATGGATGCAAGAAGGAACTCACCACAGAGTTCGAATGATTTTGAGGCTCATATTAGTAGACCCATCTGACGAGAGATGGCACAGATAGATATGCAGAAGATCACTCAATGCAGAGTGTGAATAATGGACAATTGACAGCTTCATGACAAATCTTGGGCTTTACTAGAAGTAAAGCTGTTCCTAACCTTTACCTTAAGGTTGTGAATGATGAACCTATCATACCATTATTGTATGACGATGATCTCTTTCTGACAAGGAATGAGAAACAGGTCATGAAAATGGCTGCAGAAATGAAAATGAAAGATATCGGATTAATGCACTACTTCTTAGGTCTAGAAGTATGGCGAGATCCAAAAGGAATCTTTTAAATCAAGGTAAGTATGCTGTGAAGTTTCTAAAAAGATTTGATATGTTGGAGTATAAAGCCATGGCCACTCCCATGGACTCCAACTTGAAGTTATTAGTTAATGACTCATCATATTTAGTGGACCTAACCCTATATAGACAAATCATTGGGTCATTGATATATTTAACAAATACTAGGCCAGATATATGCTTTGTTGTAAATACCCTAAGTCAGTATCTAGTAGAACCTAGAAAGGTTCACTTAATAGCTACAAAGCATGTAGTGAGGTACCTAAAAGGTACATTAGATTTTTGGTCTATATTATCTTGGAGGTCATGAACTCCGTTTACATGGTTACTCAGATTCTGATTGGGCAGGAAGTGTCTCAGACAGAAAGAGTACATCAGGTGGATGTTATAGTCTTGAATCTGCTATGATCTCATGGTTCAGCAAGAAACAATCTACTGTGGCTCTCAGTACTGCTGAAGCAGAATATATGGCTGTCTGCTTTGACAGCTGTGAAGCAGTATGGCTTTAGAAGCTTTTATATGGAGTGTTTGACTTAGAAATGGATCCCACTGTGATTATGTGTGACAATCAAAGATGCATTAAGTTGACTGAAAATCCTGTGTTCCACGATAAGTCAAAACACATAGAGATCCGATACTTCTATATACGAGATATGGTGCAAAGAGGAGCTATCAAGCTCGAATATATAAGCACTGAGGATCAGATTGCTGATATCTTGACTAAACCTCTGTCTCGAGTGAAGTTTGAATACTTTCGAGACAAGCTTGGTATAGTTCAAAAGAACTCTCCTCGAAAGGGGGAGTAGCATAGTATCTGATAACAAGTCTATCTCATCAATGATGAGGTTACCTATTTACTGCACTTAGTTACTTAGAATTATTTTTTTAGGACCCTTATATTTTTGCTTTTGATGATAGATGTATTAGTGAGAATACATGCTTTTGATGATAGATGTATACATGCTTTTGATGATAGATGTATTAGTGAGAATACATGCTTTTGATGATAGATGTATACATGCCTTTAATGATATATGTATTTGATGCTATTGATGAGGATACATGTTTTGTTGATACATGTTTTGATATACATGTTTTGTTGATGAGGATACATGTTTTGATATACATGTTTTGATGATGAGGATACATGTTTTGATATACATGTTTTGATGATGAGGATACATGATGCCTTGATGTACTTGTATGGATGAAGATACTTGTACCCATGATTGACATATGAGGGGATTGGATCATCCTTGGACTTCAGTCCTAAATAGAGCCGTAGACGTATGTCTTCGAGAATGAAGTCCTTGGTGGACTTGAGGGGATTGGATCATCCCTGGAATTCAGTCCTAAAGAGAGCCGTAGACGTATGTCTTCAAGAATGAAGTCCTTGGTGGACTTGAGGGGATTGGATCATCCCTGGACTTCAGTCCTAAAGAGAGTCGTAGACGTATGTCTTCAAGAATGAAGTCCTTGGTGGACTTGAGGGGATTGGATCATCCCTGGACTTCAGTCCTAAAGAGAGCCGTAGACGTATGTCTTCGAGAATGAAGTCCTTGGTGGAATTGAGGGGATTGGATCATCCTTGGACTTCAGTCCTAAAGAGAGCCGTAGACGTATGTCTTCGAGAATGAAGTCCTTGGTGGACTTGAGGGGATTGGATCATCCCTGGAATTCAGTCCTAAAGAGAGCCATAGACGTATGTCTCCGAGAACAAAATCCTGAATGAACAGGTAAGGGGATTGGATCGTCCTCGGACTTTATTCCTTTGAATTGAGCTGTAGACATGATGTCTCTGAGAACAAAATCCTGAATGAACAGGTAAGGGGATTGCATCGTCCTCGGACTTTAGTCCTTTGAATTGAGCCGTAGACATGATGTCTCCGAGAACAAAATCCTGAATGAACAGGTAAGGGGATTGGATCGTCCTCGGAATTTAGTCCTTTGAATTGAGCCGTAGACATGATGTCTCCGAGAACAAAATCCTGAATGAACAGGTAAGGGGATTGGATCATCCTCGGACTTTAGTCCTTTGAATTGAGCCGTAGACATGATGTCTCTGAGAACAAAATCCTGAATGAACAGGTAAGGGGATTGGATCTTCCTCGGACTTTAGTCCTTTGAATTGAGCCGTAGACATGATGTCTCCGAGAACAAAATCCTGAATGAACAAATAAGGGGATTGGATCGTCCTCGAACTTTAGTCCTTTGAATTGAGCCATAGACATGATGTCTCCGAGAACAAAATATTGAATGAACAGGTAAGGGGATTGGATTGTCCTCGGACTTTGGTCCTATGAATTGAGCCGTAGACATGAGGTCTCCAAGAATTGAATGATAGGACTGGATCGTCCCTGAGCTTCGGTTCAAAAGGTACATGATAGGACTGGTTCGTCCTTGAGCTTCGGTTCAAAAGGTACATGATAGGACTAGATCGTCCCTGAGGTTCGGTTCAAAAGGTACATGATAGGAATGGATCGTCCCTGGACTTTGGTTCAAAAGGTACATGATTGGATTGCATCATCCATGGACGTATGTCCTAAAGAGAGAAGGATTGATCACCCTGGAAAATGTTGATCGTATGATGATGATGCAGATGACGATGCTGATGATCGCATGATGACGATACTGTTGATCGTATGATGATGATGCTAATGACGATGTTGTTGATCGTATGATGATGATGCTGATGACGATGTTGTTGATCGTATGATGACGATGCTGATTGATCGTATGATGACGATGCTGTTGATCATATGATGATGATGCTGATGTTTGTATGATGATGATGCTGATGATCGTATGATGACGATGCTGATGATCGTATGATGACGATGCTGTAGATCGTGATGAACCATATGTTGTAGATCAAGATGATGTGACGATGCTGATGATCGTGTGATGACGATGATGATGATCGTGTGATGATGATGCTGATGATCGTGTGATGACAATGCTGATGATCATGTGATGACGATGCTGACAATCGTGAGGATTCAGATATTGATGTGGCTGTAGCTGTTTGAGTGCTGCAGAAGATAAAGACTCAGTACTGAAGATGTTGATGTTCCAGTAACTGGTTGAGTTACTGATGATGTTGAGAAAGCTTCCAATGATTTATAGATGTATCATGTATGATGTTGATGACTCCTTGCTCGTGCAGATGCTGTTATAATATCCTTCTCGTTAAGGGGGAGTGTTGAGATATTGTAACTTCTAAGAATATTATATTTGTATATTATTTATTCCGGAGATGTTCCATACCTCCGATGTGATTATACTATGAATACGGAGATGTTTATTCCTCTGAGAAGTTATGGTAACTAGGGTTATTAGACCCACCATGTGGGGGTCGACCCAGTCAGTTATAATAGGGTATTTAACCTAATGGTTAAATATGAGCCTACATGTACCTGTGTAAAATATATGTCAGTGTAGTGTATAAATGGAGGAGGTGTGTTCCTCATTTGACACACACACTCACTCACTTGAGAGAGGCGCACTTGTGGAGGAGAGGTCTGCTATGGTGGAGGAGGAGATCATATCTTTGGTTTGCATCTTTGTATATTGCTGGTCATCTATATTGAGGAAGCTTTACTGGGTTTTCTACCCCATGAGGGTTTCCCAGGATAAATTTGTGTCTCTTGTGTTTATGCTGTGTTTGTTGTTTCTTCAGGGATCCTGTATATGCTATTATTGAGAAATGGAATGTAATGCTGCTATTTTCTGTCTTAGCATATTAAATTTTAACAGGTCTACTGGTTGATCCAACAAAATTTGCAATCATAGTCAATTTGTTAGCACCAACATCCATCAAATAGTTGTGCGCAACATTGGGATAAACTAGATATTACAAAAAATTCATTAGGAAATATACTAGTATTAGAGCGCCATTAGAGGAGTTATGGAGGAAAGAAATTAAGCATGTCTGGAAAAAGGATTTCCAACAAGTGCTGGAAATACTAAAGTAGAAATTGGTTACTGAACCTATATTAATTTTACCATATTTGATGCGCATGTTTCATGTTCATGTGGACGTGTCATTGGTAGTGTTGGTAGCAATACTATCCCATCCAGGAGAAGGATACATTGATCACCTCATTTCCTTCACCAGTAGAAATTTATCCATAGCTGAGAAAAATTATAACATGATTGAGTGTGAAGGCTTGGAAATGGTGTATTGTTTACAAAAATTTCGACACTACTTTTTGGGGAGTTCATTTAGTTCTTTACAGATCATTCTGCTTTAAGGTACTTGGTCAACAAGCTAGTGTTGGGGGGGCACATCTTGTCGATGGTTGCTCCCATTTGAAGAATTTGAAATCAAGATTATTGTCAAGCTAGGGATGCATAATGTTGGTCCATATCATCTGTCTAGGATCAAATATGCAAAGGAAGGAGTAATTTTGGACAATGATCTCCTTGATGTGTAGTTGTTTTGCATTGAGGCAATACCAGATCATTTTAGTGAAATTGTAGCATTTTTTGGTATTGGTCATGCGTCAGAAGAGTATATAGTTTCCCAGTATAGAAATTTGGTAACATGCAATGTATATTTTTAATTGATCGTATGATAGTTCTACAAGTTGAGAGATGATGGCATACTATGCATGTGTGTGCTAGAACATGAACAACTGCTTATTTTAAGGGAAGCACATGATGACATTCATAGAGAACATAACTCTGGGAAGGCTATTGTTGGTTGTGGAGTCTAATATTCTTGATTCAGAGATGTTGTTGTTCATTCGTGTTGTACCCCAGTTTTGGTTATGATCCTGGCATGCGCAACATGGGTTCTGGGGGAGTGCTGCACTCCTTCTGCTGGGGGGTGCAGGGTCTAGTGGGCCCCCGAAAGAAATTTTTGTTATGGGTTGGTTTTTCGCCAACAGATTATGGGCCCATGGTTTTGGGTAACCCGTGGTATTTTCCCATGGTATTTCCCTTTAAAATAAATACATTGTAATACAACTAGGGTTGATGTATTAGGTATTGTGTAGTGTAAAGATCTCTAAGATTGTGGAAGAGAGACTAAGAGAGAGTGAAGAGGAAGTTGCAGCATATGTGCTGCAGGTTTTATCCCTTCATTTTTTTGGATGGTATAATAATAAGGACTGGAAATTTCTGTGTGGACGTAGCCCATCTTGGGTGAACCACGTTAGATTGGTGTCTCTCTTGTAATGTGTTTGTGTGATTATATTTTCATCGTGTTTATTGTTATTGCTCTACGATCCTATTTTTCTAACAGCTACTACACATAGGACTGTTGCGCATGCCTTCACTGTTTAATGAAGCCAATATGTATTGAAAATAGTGTGATGTTTTCCAGTGAGTGGGAAATATGTCGCACGGAGATGATATGCCTCTATTCCCTATTACTTCACTAAATCCTTTTGAGAAATGGGCGTTTGATTTTTTCGGTCCCATCAACCCACTAGCATGCATGACATAATCAGTTTCATTTTAGTTATGATAGAATATAGTCAGTTTCACTATAGTTAGGACATAATCAAAGGAACGTGTCAAGTGTTAATAACATATAAGAGTCAGTGTAATTAATGCACATAATGAAATCGCGCAAGAGTTAGAAGTCAAGTCATGAGAAAATTTTCCTAGGTCATCATGCCACAACAATTGATGCCATCAAGTCACCACTCATTAAGGAATTAATCATAATTCAACCAGTTATATTGATCCTTTCCTTCATATTTTGTGTCAATAAAAACCATCTTTTCTATATTTAGAAATATTGGTGAAGAACAATAGTTGTAAAGAGAATGTAGTACATTAAACATCACTAAAAAAGGTAACAACAAGAAGGACATGACAGAGTTGATGTCATCCCTAGTTAGAGATCCCACATGATATGAAGGTGGCGACGCATAGAAAGAGAGAGATCCTGCATGCGTGAAGTTGAAGGTGCACAAAATAATACAAGAGAGAGAGAGATCCTATGCATAATTGGTCATCCATTTAGCGTTCAAGGAAAGAGATGCACATAAAAAGAGAGAATTTGTGCATAGTTGTCCATCCCGACCAGAAATTAAGACAAAGGTATGGAGGGGGGGAGAGCATCAATTGAGGTAGAAGAGCCTTCCTATCACACCTATATATAAGAGGAGCAGAAGAATACTAGGGTAGAATCAGTTTGCCAAGAGAATTAAGAGTTGAAGTAAGATTTGCAGAGTGAAGTTGAGATAATTTTATTTTGTGGTAAAGAAAGTGATGTAGCCTTGAGAGTTCAGTGCATGACAGAGCAAGTGCAGAGACATGGAAACTACCCCAGTGGAAAAAAATGGATGAACTAAGAGAAAAGCAGTGAAGGAAAACCCCATGCCGAAGGTTCCAATTCTGATAGAGGTCAAGATTAAGGATTCGTTGCTATGAAAGGTCCCCTTGTTGAACTATCCATACTTCAACATCCTTGATGAAACACAATTCCCATAGAATGTAGTGGAGAAATACATACAAGTTAAGATGATATCCACGGGGAAGGAGGAGGTGGAATTGCAACCCTAGGCGTGTCAGCTCCACAAGTATATAGCATCATGGTCCTGTTTGACGTCCCACATTTTTGGATGGGTTCATCCATTAATGTTTTCATGTGGTTCCTCCTAAACTACTTGCAGAGAGGGTATCTCTGGTTGGAATAGAAATACGATATAAAAAATGAGGCAATCCATAAGGTCTTAGGCCTTCTACACAAGGCCATGGATCTTGTAGAGGTCATCGCAAATGCCTTTGTAGAGGAGGTCTACAGAAAGCTGCAATGTGTAGAGGGACATGTGTGGTGATCATCTCTCCAATATCAGAGCACAAGGTAATATTTGTTTCCCAAATCCTGGCATGAAAACTCTGTGAAAGTGTGGTTGGGACAAGATAATGGTAGGTATACATAATCATTGCAGCTTAGAAGTGTGCAATGGTCCAGTGTATGATATGGATGCAATATTTGAGGCATGAGTTCATCCAAGACTACTTGGATGCGTATGATAGATGAAACAAGTTCCATTATAGCTAGGTCTTGCTACTAGTAGCCATGGTGTTATGGTAGTCACCTCCAAATTACACATATGACCATCCCACACCAAATGACTTCATCGCGATGAAGTTTCTGGTTTTACACCACCAGGTGACCTGATAGTTCCTGATAAATGTTGATATCATGTTCTAGCTGTGGTATATGAACATGGTGGAAACCACATTAGAGTCGTTCAGAATTCCACAATTGATTTTGGACGGGTACAAGGATTCCATGATGTTTTAGGTGGGATGTCATAAATTCCTCATTACACCACATGTGGAGCCCCTATTGGATGTAGATGTCCTATCATTCTACATCCCAGTCAAGTATGTGAAAGAAACAATTATGCGGTGTCCACAACACCTATAGTACTCTCATAATCAAATCTGGAGATTCTGGAGGAGTTGGAAATCGAGAAGAAGAATCCTCAGGGCATATGTAATAGCTCTTCCCCATCCAAGTAGTCACCCTGTTTGACTAAATAGCACAAGAACAGGTCTATATCCTCGTAGTAGGTGGAGAACCTAAATGAGAAGCATAAGGGGTCACCTTCCCCACCACTGGAATAGGATTCAGACAAGGAAGATCAAGATGAGGAATAGATCCCGTTGGGAGGAAATCCGAGAAAAAAGATGCCTGCTTCAATCAAGCGCAACATTTTTTGTAGAGTTTGATACTGAAGTGGAACATGAAGAGGAACAAGTGCTTGAATATCTAGAGACAACATGCCATGATGCAAGGGAAGATACAACCTAACATAAAGAAAGCAAATGCCAACACTATGATGATCCCTGCAATCGTTGAGAAGAAACAATATAATCAGGAGGTTGTACAGGTACTCTAGAAGGATAGTAAGTAATAGCTCTAGGAGATAATAATAGTCCTACACATTTCCTGAAGCACAATGGTGGCATAAACCTCAGAAAAAAAAAGCATCAATGGAGGGTGGGAGATGCAAAAACATGAATAGGAGGCCTTCTATAGGAAGTTGAAGTTGAACCCGTTATCTATTACTATGGTTTAGGAACCGATGGTCTCAAAAACCCAGCCTCTACCATATAATGAATTCAACCTAAATTTGGCTCCAACAAAGGACTTGCAGTACTTTGTGATAGATATGTTTTCTCATCTGGGAGATTGGCATGTGCAGTTGAGCCATTCATATGTTGGGATGAAATAGTTTTAGTGTCCTCGACCCAACTAAGGACAAAGGAGATGGAAAACCTAGGGAAAAAGGGATAATATTAGTATATCACAATGGATTAAGGTGTTCTAAGGTTATTCCAACAAGCAATACAACCAAGAAATTAAAAAAAAACTTCTAACCTCTTTAAAAACAACATACCCAAGCACAACATTTTCCCCATTGGGCATACTATTGAATGCAAATTTGTTGTAGAAATAAAAACTAAAGGTATGTGAGTAAGATGAGATATTTGGAATATCCAGTAACCATGTGGTAAAACATATAATTACCCATGTACTTGGTAATAGTTATTGGATTGTAATATTATTGATAACATGATTATAAATACTCAATTGTTGTGATTATCATCCTGCTCATGTATCGATATGAGGATATTAGTACTTCTATGCATGTGTGTTGATTGGTGTGATTAAATAGTAAGTAAATAAAGTATCAAGACACACAACCATAGTAGAATATAGACACATGCTTCTATCTATATCCTTCAAAAAATCAGATCCCGTGGCTGTCCCCTACAACCAACTTTCACTTGTATGATTTAGATTGTATGGCTTCCTTCCCTCCAGCCATCAATCACCAATACAAATCATATCTTCAATAATATAATTAGATATGAAAAAATATAATAGATATTGAATAATAAAATCATATATGCAACAATATAATAGATCTTCACACAAACGTATTCTCAATCAAAGGATAGGGTGCACTCCTTTCAACACCATAAACAATGTTGGGCCAAAACACTCATAACCTAGTCATACATAAATATTTTCTAGTGAAACAAAAGGTGTTCCTTATTGGAGACATCTCTACATAAACAATGGGATAGGCCTTACAACCCATAAATGAGCAGAAGTATGTATTGAACCCGAACATATGGTTTCTCCCCTCTCAACATCGTGAGAGCCACAATTATATATCATGAAGGAGAAGAGAAGAAATAGATGGTAGACGAGGTTCATAGAAATTCATAGTTTCAATGTACGAAATCCATCCATCCTACATACAATTAATGGCACATAAACATAAATATAACCAGGAAACAACACGTAAATATGATAAAATAACATAAATAAGCATATGAAAAAATATGTATATTCAAATGGCAACTAGCTTCAGCGGGTGTTGGTGCTTATTATGTGTTAAATAATTTCAATATTTAAATTGTCAACCCGAGAAGGGAGCTTATGAGATGCAAACACTATATGTGCAGGATTGAAGGCTTGAACTAATCTAAACTAACTAAATATGCAAATGCACTAACACGCAACTACATGATTTTAGGCTACATGCATGACTTTCATAATTCAAATGCAGGAATTTATTCTATCTGTGAAAACAAAAAACTGATTAACAAATGAAACTATCAAAACTAAAATAACTAGAAAATGGAATCATTAACTCTTTATTTAGAAATAAACTATGATAGGAATGAAACTAATAAATTCTGAAACAATAACTAATTAGCAAATCAAATATGAAGAACTTAACTTTGGAAGAAGGTTAAAAAGAATATTAAGAAAGATAATATCGAAGTAGGAAATAATGACAAAACTTAATTAAAAACTCTATGTAACATGAAACAAGATTTAAATTACATCTAAAACTATTAATTAGAAGCAAGAAGCATTACATTAAAAAGCACAAGAAACTCGATTCTGAAGAAAGCATAAAACAATGCAGAAAGTGTAAAGGTCCGAATAACGATCCGAATTCCTGTCCGAATGCCAGTCTGAATGGAAGAAAATGATTTAAACTAAAGAAAAGAAGAATTTTGGATGCCTTTAATTACCAACTGGCTGATGCATATGATCCTATTGTGCAAAATAAGCAATAGGTTGATTAATTATAAGCTAAACTAATAAGAAAACTATTTATACTAATCATTCTCTAAAGAAGAAGAACTATTTTTATGATATACTAAAGCATGACTAATGATGGAAGATAGAACCTACAGCTACAGGAAGAAAAGATAAAAGAGAGAGAGAAGCTAATGAAACCAATGCTAACTATAACAGAACTTAAAACAACATCTAACTAAATATTATGAAAGATGGAAAGTAAATTATAAAGAACTAAGCTTGGTCGACCATTCCTAATTATGAAAAGTAAACTACATTAGCGGCAAAATACAATTTACAGGAGAAGCATTAACAGAAAATAAACTAAGCTTGAAATACTGAAATAAACTAATTTCATTATCATTAAAACTTGTAGCTATGGTTTTACCCCTAGCTTATGCAAATGAGCACCTACTATGGAGAAGGGACTCCTTAGTAGCAGTTCAGTAAATTGTAAATTAAAATGCTAAAACAAAAATGTAAATTACTCTAAACATATGCATGAAATATAAAAAGACAAGAGATAATGTAAATGGTTTTTTGTATTAAATCTTTACCTCCAATGTGAAGGTTGGTGAAGCTCTTGCAATGGCCCAAGAGGGTTGCTCCAAGCTCCAAATTGCTCCTTCTCTTTCTCCAAATGATGGGAATGGGCCAAAAGGGGCTCTCAAGGTGAAAGTAGCTCAAGGGTGATCTAGGGTTTCAAGAGCTATTTTGGCAGAGTAAGGGTGCTTATGACTGTGGATGTGAAATAAGGGGTCTCCATCACCTATTTATAGTTTTTTGGTGGTGGAGTGCTGGCCCATGGTTTTGGGAACCATATGGTTTAGGGCAGCTGTATAGGGTTTTTTTCCTCCTTTTTCCTCCTTTTTTTTATATTTTTTATTCCCTTTGTAGAGGGTTTTTGCTATTTTAGAGGAATTTTGGATATTTTTGGAGGGAAAAGGGGTTTTTTAGCCTTTTTGAGGCTTTTTTGATGGTTTTGTGGCCTTTTGGAGACTTTTTAGGCCTTTTGGTGGCTTTTTAATGGGATTTTTAGGGTTTTTAAGGCAAATATGGTAGGAAAATGGACAAATGAGTCATGTAATGGGGTAGATGAGGTAGTGAACACTTTTTGGGTGTTAACAGATTGCCCCCTGATGTGTGAGGGTAGGAGCTCATCGTATGGCCGATGGACATCATAAGTCATGTAAGGTTTTCCTGGGGTGTGGAGAAGAGAAGAAACAAACTGAAGCCTGGAACAACGATCCCGAACAAACTGCAAGAATTAAAAGTACATAACCTCAATAATGGGTGAGGAATAATCTGATCATATAGACGAGGTGGGCATTCCCATGCTCGTATGAAGATATAGAATAACAATGGGGTCCAAAATATGGGGACCTAAAATATACATGGCCTCAAATAATGAATGAGGAAGAATCTCAATATATGGATGAGGCGGGCATACCCATGCTCGTATCAAGATACATAAAAAATAACTGGGAGGCCCGAAAATGGGGACCTGAAATATACATAGAGAACCACTGTGTACATCATAAGGGTCCAAAGGGGACACCAAATCTGGGACATACTGCTGGGATGACCATGACAAAGCTGAAGAACTGATACACTGGAAAGACAACAGTGCTACTGAGTGTGGTACCAGAGGAACTGATGAGCTGGTGGATCATAGTGACAAGGGGTCATACTCTCAATGGTACACTGAACTGGGTACTCAAGGAAGCATATAACTGGATGGCTTCCGAATACAATCGCCAACGCAGCCCACACATCCACGGGAACATATAACTGGGTGTTTTGAAGTGACTCACCAATGTGCTAGAGTCGGGGGAAATCTGAGGTCTTCGACAAATAATGGAAGGGATGTAAATCTTGCGGATTCTCAATGATGCGATCAAGGTGTTGAAGTCGAGCATGTGAGAAACAACCATTTGGAGAGGCAATGATGACTCCTCTCAAAATGGTCTGTAGGTACTCACCACAGATGGTGATGGGTCCAAGGCGCAGGGACCTCTGGGTCTATCCTCTGGAATAGAGGGGCTGTCGTCGACAGAGGGAGACCTACAACTATCAAGGAAATGATGTTTCCTTGACAGGAGCGCGAGGTGAAGAACCGAAATGTGATAGTATTGATGGTAGGACTGACACACTGGGGGGGATAACTGGGCAAGTAGAGTGGGTGGACTCAAACTTCCTTTGTTCAGAGTATGATGGCGTGGATGATCGGGCAGCATATGAAACTGACTCAGGGAAAAGGGATCATAGCTGGACTGGGAAGTGATGGGGATGAGGGATACTCAAGCTGGTGTACATTGGCAGGAAACTGTAGATTACTCTGAACAAAGGCGACCTGATTGGGGGTGCTGCCGAGATGATCGATCATAGTGCCAGGAGGCACGGGGGGACTTCTTCATGGGTTAAGGAACTAGAAGAAGTGTGTGTAAAATGGTACTGTCGTGTGGATTTATACGAGCCCAGGATAGTTCATGCTCGTGATTGCTTTCAATTTTAAGGAGTCTGAAAGCGATAAGAAGACTCTGAAATAATGGAATGGTACTGTCGTGTGGATTTGTACGAGCCCAGGACAGTTCATGCTCGTGGTTGCTTTCAATTTTAGAGAGTCTAAAAGCGATAAGAAGACTCCAGGGGGTTGCTTTTTCGTGTGTTAGTCTCCAAGGCCCAAAGAAGCATAAAAGGATGCAATGAAGAACTCTTCTAGCCGGTGTGACTAGAGTATTCCTTTTTCGTAATTAGTCTACCAGGTTCGGAAAAGGGTTAAACTTATACCAGATAGATGCCCTTTCAAGTACTTTAACGAGCATGAAAGGAAGCAAGATTGCTCGGTGATCTTTTCATTGTTTTAGGAGTCAGAAAAGAGCTTAACAAAAACTCCCTAAGTGCCTTTTTCGTAAAGGACTTGTCCGGCCCGAAAAAGGGATAAAATTATACCGAACAAAAGGAATGGCCAGGCAAGGAGGAAGTGCTCAATTAAGGAACATTTATGATGACCAAGAACGAGGGTGGGGGGGAACACTAGTGGGCCTCCTTGCGGGGTAATGAATGGTGGCAAAATAATGAAATAATTGCAGTATGACAGGAGTGAATGGCTCATGGAAAAATGTGGAACAATCCGATGGCGGCCGATGTGGCACACAAACCGAGGCAGCAAGGTGTCAGGACACAATGTTGAAGTTGTACCAAGTGAGAGCAAGAAATGATCTCAAGCATCATCACTAGCTCGGAAAAATGAATTCGGCGATATAAAAAGTGTCAAAAACGGAGAACAGTCGATTGGGCACGCAAACCGAGGTGACAAGTGGTGTCTAAAAAATGCTTGAAAACTGATGTGGAAGAAATAAGAAAACAAGAGGACCATCATGATGGTCTCGTCGTGCTGATTCCAGTGGTGGAAATGGTTTGAAAAATGGACTCCGTATGGGTTCAGAACGGCCAAAACAAGAAAAAGTCAACGGACTATAAATAGTGAGTGGGTCCAACATGACAAGTGTCATTTGTACTATTTCACTTTGACTAGTGATCAGAGTGGACCAGAGATGAGGTGGCGTTTCTGGACGATCTGACCGGTTGATTTCAGATCCAGGAGATACAGGTATTCCGTCAAACTCATACCTGCATGTTTTTTGGGTTCGGGGGGTGGGTAGTGGGTCCCAGGGGGTATTTGTATGGATGCCGAGACGTAGAGGATGAAGTCCTGAGAGAAATCCAGAGGGGAAATCAAGGGGGTTTGTGTGAGAGCTTTCTTGAGGGCTCCGAATGCAGCTTCTGCTTGCTCATCCCAGACAAAGGGTATGTTGGTACGGAGCAGGCGCAAGAAACCATGAACGGTAGTGGCGTAATCAGGAACGAAACGACGGAGGAAATTAGATCGCCCCTGCAGACTTTGGAGCTGTCGGAGCGTACGAGGAGAGGGAAGGTCTAGGATGGCTTAGAATTTCAGGGGGTCAATAGTAATTCCTTTCTGGGAAACAATGAAACCCAACAATCGGCCTGCCGGAACGCAAAAGACACACTTGTGTGGGTTCAAGCGGATTTGATATTTGCGACAACGCAGAAAAACTTGTCGAAGGTCGTTAAGGTGGTCTGATCATTTCCGGGAACGAGCTGTGAGGTCATCAAGGTAGACTAGTAAGATATGGACCAAGTTGTGAAAGCAATAGGTCATGGCCCACTGGAAGGTGGCACCAGCATTTTTGAGGCCGAAAGGAATAATGCGATAGGCAAAGGTGCCCCATGGGGTGGTAAAGGAAGTTTTGTACTGATCCTCCTTTCGGATCTGCATCTGATTGTATCCAGAAAAACCGTCCATGAAAGACAGGACTTCATGCCCCGCACATGCATCGATGAGCTGGTCAATAAATGGTGTGGGGAAGTTGTCTTTGGGACAGGCGCGGTTTAAATCTTGGAAGTCAGTGCATACTCGAATGGTGCCTTGTTTTTTGTTAACAGGAACGGGGTTTGAAACCCAGGTGGTTTAAGAAATAGGATAAATGAATCCTGCCTTGTGGAGTTTCTCAATCTCTGCTTTGACAGCTGGGAGCTTTGAGGGATGAATGGGGCACTGTTTCTGACGAACGGGGGGTACATCAGGCCATGTGTCAATGTGGTGCTCTATAATGGTGGGGTCAAGACCAGGCATTTCGGTATAGGACCAGGCAAAGACATCACGGAATTCTTGGAAGAGTTTTTTGTACTCCTCAATCTCATGTTCATTGCAGGAGGCTCCTAAAGTTATGAGTTCAGGTGTACCTCCTGGGGCAGCGATATCAATTTGGATGACGGGTGAAATATTGGCCATGTTACCTTCTTCAAAGGCATCCGGAGTAGGAATAGGGTCCTTAAACCAGTCGACCTTGGTAGGAAGGAAATCTTTGGATTCAACCGCAAATTGGGTAGCAGTGCTAGAGGAAGATGCTTCTGGGAGGAAATACGAACAATGGTGCATGTCATCCCAGGGATACTCCGGGGCAGTGAGTGCCTCAAGAATCTCCTCATCGGAATGAAAAGTCGTAGTCGTCAAATCGGTTGATGAGGGAGTGGTGATTGAAGAGATCATATAAATGGTGTTGACCTCTCCTGAAGGGGAGGAGACTGGGGGGTGGATCTCCTCAATGGTGGGTGGTGCCATCTCAAGGTCCAGATTATTCATCTTGTAGAGAGCTACTCTATAATCTAGGAGATCGGGACAGTGATGGGAGTAGTGGCCGTAAATACTGCATATCGCATAGGGGTGGTTGGTATGCAGTGATTTATCATGAGGATTCGGGGTTGGGTCGATTTCGACAACGGGGATGTTGGGGTCATCGTCAAGCATTTGCATGTGTTCTTGTAATGCCGGTAACTGTGGACATTGATGAGTCGGATGGCCTAACTCATCGCACAACGAGCATTTGGGAGGAGCACGAAACACTGGGGGGTTTTTGACTGTTTTGGGAAGGGGTACAGCAATGTATAGTTGTGGGCCTTTTCCCCCAGTGGGCTTGATAAGAGGAGGGGGGTTTGTAGAGGAAAAAGGGGTAGCAACACCAGGAGGCGGCTGAGTAGTAGTGACAATGGGTTGCACCGGTTGCAGGACGACATTTGGTGTCGGCAGGGGAACGGGAGGCGAAAGGTACCACACGGGTAATCCCAAGGTTAACCCAGGGAGGCTAAGGGTAGCCATAACTGGGGCGCTGACTACTCCCAAGGGAGGGATTAGGAAGGGGATGGTGTGGATGGGTGTAACACCAATGTGACTAGGTACCAATGGTGGTTTAGGTAAGAAGGGCGGCTGATTGCTGGGTGTTTGCGTATTGTGGGATAGGGTGCATAGATCAGAGACTTCGGTTGCGGGTGACGGGGGAGGAATGGATTGGAATGTAGACGTCATTGACGGATCTGAGTAAACTCCAGGTCCCACAGAGGAAACTAGCGAGGTAGTGGTACCACTAACAGGTTGTTCAACCATAGGGAGAACATTTTCGGGTGCAGCGGGGGCACTGGGATCATAGTAGGTGAGTTGGTCGACCTTGACCACGCGTCCATCATGGGGGAACATCATGGTACAAAAAATAGAAGAAGCAATCGCCCGCATGGCATACATGTAGCTACGACCAAGTAAGAGGTTATAATCAAGCTGGGCATTGATGATCTCTATGTCAATGAGGACGGTTTTACCACCTAACTGGACAGGGACATTGGCGAGGAGACCTTGGGGTTGAGTCGAACGACCGTCGTAGGCGCGTAACGCAGTGGTGGATTGCTGGAGAGTAGGGGATCCCAACTTCTGCCATACGAATGTGGACATAACGCATGTAGAGGCACCTTCATCGATGATGCATCGATGGATGACAAGATTCTGAATGAAAACAGAAACTTGGAATGCTAAAGTGGAAGGCAGGCGTGATTCGGACTGGTCCAAATCGAAGGCCATCAAATTTGAATCATTTGGGTCAATAGCGCCAATGGCTGAGAGTAAAGTCTTGCGCTGGGAAGGACAGTTTTTCAAGACTTCTAATGCAGACATGGCTGCGGGGGATTGGGCTAAGTCGTCTACAATGTTGTAGTTTGATGCAGCACGTGCATTGGGGTTATTGTTGATACAGTGAAGTGGGAAACGAGGTGCTTTGGAAGCGCCATCTAGTGGAGGCGGAGGTATATGTAACGCCTGATCAGTGGGATGAGCATTAGTGGTTTTACCAGTGGGAGGGTCTTCAGAGGTGGAGCCATATAGGTTCCCATGAGTTTGGAGGTTGACATCAGCAGATGACATCATCAACAAGTGGTGGGTACCTGAGTCAAACATGGGTTGATCGGGAGCGGCATACATGATTTGTTGTTGTGGTGGCACGTTGGCTTGAGGGGGAGCCAATGATTGAGTGTTCACTACGCCTTTGTTTGGTAAGGGGTTTTGAAGCACCAAAGGTGGTTGCTGAGGTTGTGGGGGGTTGGGTGGCGCTGGAGGAGCTGCGTGCCCTTGGAGATGGGAATCATCAACCCAGAGTTGCCTGGCTCACTCTAAATGTGGGCAAGCATGTGTCTAGTGGCCATAGACCCCGTAAATAGAACAAGGATGGTTTGTTCATAGATTAGGGTTTTTAGCCTGCTTGGGCGGGCGATCAAGGTTTTGGTTAGCGGGGGCCGCATTATTGTTGTCTGGGGGATTAGGAGGTTGACCACCTTGGTCAAGAGGAGGGTTGTTTCCACAATTACGGCCCTTACAGTGGTTTTGTTGGCCTTGGTTGCGTTGGTTGTTGTGGTTTTGCTGCGGGTTTTGCTGGGCATAAACTTGCCCTTGAGCAGCAGGTGGATTCTGAGGTTGTGCAGGTCCTGGAGCAGGCTGCGGTGGGTGATATGTAGGTGGAGGCTGCGCAGGTGCGGCACCCTGAGGGGGTTGCTGATATGGCTGCGGAGCAGGTTGTGGGTTTGCTGCAGGGGCTTCTTGTGGTGGGTAATAAGCGGATTGGGCTTGGGAAGGCGTAGGAGCTGGTGTAGCCTGCTGGTGGTAATAGGGCTGAGGTGCGACCGGGGGGTTGTAATTGGGGGGCGCATGACCGAAGCACTGAGGTGGACAGGTGGGTCCATGAGAATGGTGGTGATGTGTCATAGGAGCATACGAGTTGGTTGCTCCAGACTATGAGGTAGCCCGTGAAAGGTCGGGGCCAAGGTTAGGACGTGCTATGGAAAAGGGTTGGGGATGCGAAGAAACATGGCTGATGATGCTGTTTGTAGCATGTGATGCCCCCGGCACATCGCGCTGGGAGGAATCACCACGAGGGGCGTCTGGTATAATGATATAGAGATAAGCCGATTGGGCGTAAATGAGGTCGAATTGTTGGGCCTTAAGGATGGACTCTTCTTCAGACTAGGGTCTTTCGGATGCCACATCCTTAGCAATGACAGGAAGAAGGGATTTGAGGAACCAATCTAAGAAGATACGGTCGTCTAATTTGATTTTGCAGAGGCTACGGCGTCGACGCCACTCATGAATGTGGTTCGTGATGTGGGTAGCCGTGTTTTGTCTGCAAGACAGGAGAATCTCAACTCTCGCGTCATAGCGAACAGGTAACTGGAAGAACTGCAGGAATGTCGAGGCAAGCGAAGTAAAGGTGGCATGGGTCCCATGGGGTTTCTCGATGTACCACTTAGCTGCAGAGCCAATGAAGGTGCGCTATAATAGACGGAGGCAGACAGAGTCGTCCACTATGGAGTTGGAGGAACACCATAGATGGAAGGACATAATATGGTTTTGAGGGTCCTCACCTTCCTTACCCTCGAACTTAGGGATGTCAAAGGGGAGCTTGGTGGGCATGTGAGGCAATGTAGGGTCGTGTCTGATGGGATCATTAGTCAATATGGCTAGGTTAGGCAAGTTGAGGCTAGCCATGAATGGCAAACTGGAAGAAGGATGTCACACATTAGTGGGTTGGACCAAGTTGGGGCCAATGCCCCCAAGTGGAGGGGCAGGGTTTGGGATGTTGCCCCCAAGTGGGGGAACTAAGGTGGTATAGGATGGTCCTGCACCACCATGGGTAGTGTGAGTCACTGGTGGAGTGGTGGTAGGTATGCCAGGTACGGGAATGGGTACGGTAACTGGAATGGTGATCGCGGCCCCCATCGAGGGTATACCCAAAGCAGGTGTGGTAACTGGTGTAGTGGTGGATGTGCCACCAATGGTCCCTACAAAGAAAGGGGTGGAAGTCATGCCAGCCATGGGGCTAGTAGGGGCAGTGTAAATGGGGTTCTCAGACTCTGCCTCAGAATCAGAGGTAAAATAAGGGGCATCAAGATCGGGTGACGGAGTCCTATGCCGCTAATGAGTGGAATCAAGTGACAAGGCTCGAGATATATGATAAGTGGTATCAAGTGATGAAGATCTGTGTCTATGACGGGTGGTGTCAAGTGAACCGTGCTGTGGGGGCTCGCCCCTGAGGTGCCAAGAATGTCTTGGGGACTCAATGGTGATAGATGGTGTCAAATCTCTAGGGTTGAGGTGAGTAAAAAACAGCTCAAAAACCCTAATGCAATCGAGTGTGCAAAAGGAGAGCTCAAAAAATAGGGCACTCAGGCCAGCAACCAACTCAAAACACCCACTGTAACAGCTGTGCTACAATAGGTGGAGTATCAACAGAAATGGTCAGAATACCAACAAGCAGCAGGTTTCCTAAAAATAAAAAATGGTGGACTCACTAGACCAAAAGGAGGTAAGGGAGCAAGCAAACACCTAACTAAATAGTATTCTGACTCAACTAGACATATCCTCTGCAAGGTGATGAAATCCAAGTCAGACAATATGGATAGGAGAGCCAAGTGGCTAAGATATCCCCTTACCAGGAGGGACACCAGGTAGTCAATCCTAGAAGAATGGCAACTAAGATACCCCATTCATGACACGTCCAGAAAGGTGAATCTGCCATTTGGTCCTTTTACCGCAGTACCCCTATACAGGGATACTCCGACAACTGCGAAAGGTAGCCCTTTGGTTACTGAATGGAGTGCGGTATTCCACTTAGGCCTCCAGAACCAGTCTGGCAACTTCAACCCTCCTAGGGGAGAGGCCCTCTAATAAACTGGTCGTGACCATGCCAAAAAATACTAGGGGATTTTGGTTCCCTAATTGGACAACAACTATGTCTAAAGTGTAAGCAACTGAGGGGTGTTATTGGAAGCCTATCCCCTCGATACTACCTAACTACAAAAATTCTTTTGTGTTCCCCAAGTGGGGTTAGAATGTTGGTTGTGTTAAGTAGTTTTTTAAGGCTCACTTGAATTAGGTGACAGAGTGTGTGCGTGTGAGGTGATGAACCCAAGTAAAAGTGCCACGGGGTGGGCAACTTTCTAACTAATACTACTGAATGCAAAATTTTCTGAATTAAAATGTTGAAATTTTAAAAAGACTCTGTAACTAGTACAAAAATTATGTTGCAGAAAAGGCTGTAGGGAAGTAGGGCTGCAGGTAGGACAGATGGCTGTGCAGAAAATATTGCAGCAAAAGGGGCTGGGTTCAAAATAGGAAAAAATGCAGAAATCAGACTGCGGGTCGGTGGTGAAACTGAGTGGTCGGACCACGGGAAAAAGAGAAATAGGCGCGGACAGGTCGCGGCTTTTGGGCCGAAAGCTGCAGGCGGACCGCAGGAAATAGAGAAACAGGCACGGGCGTGTCACGGGTTTCGGGCCGAAAGGTGCAGGCAGACCGCAGGAAACAGAGAAACAAGCACGGGCGGGTCGCAGGAAAAATGGCTTACAGCCGCGGTCGGATCGCGCCAAGCAGGCTAATAGCCGCGGTCAGATTGCAGGTAACAGACATGAATCCGCGATTAGGTCGCCAGAAAAAGTCTGAGAGCCACGGTCGGATCGCAGGTAAACTCCTGAAAGACGCGGTCGGGACGCAACTGTGGAGGGGAAAAACGCAGTCTACGGCAGCCGAAAGGAAAAGACAGGAAATTATTGCAGAAAACTAATTTTTTTTTTTTTAAACCAAAACCAGAAATTCAAACCAAGGGGAGTCGCCAAAACTGTAGCTAGGGTTTTACCCCTAGCTTGTGCAAATGAGCACCTACTAAGGAGAAGGGACTCATTAGTAGCAGTTCAGTAAATTGTAAATTAAAATGCTAAAACAGAAATGTAAATTACTCTAAACATATGCATGAAATATAAAAAGACAAGAGATAATGTAAATGGTTTTTTGTATTAAATCTTTACCTCCAATGTGAAGGTTGGTGAAGCTCTTGCAATGGCCCAAGAGGGTTGCTCCAAGCTCCAACTTGCTCCTTCTCTTTCTCCAAATGATGGGAATGGGCCAAAAGGGGCTCTCAAGGTGAAAGTAGCTTAAGGGTGAGCTAGGGTTTCAAGAGCTATTTTGGCAGAGTAAGGGTGCTTATGACTGTGGATGTGAAATAAGGGGTCTCCATCACCTATTTATAGTTTTTTTGTGGTGGAGTGCTGGCCCATGGTTTTGGGAACCATATGGTTTAGGGCAGATGTATAGGGTTTTTTCCTCCTTTTTCCTCAATTTTTTTATATTTTTTATTCCCTTTTTAGAGGGTTTTTGCTATTTTAGAGGAATTTTGGATATTTTTGGAGGGAAAAGGGGTTTTTTTAGCCTTTTTGAGGCTTTTTTGATGGTTTTGTGCCCTTTTGGAGACTTTTTAGGCCTTTTGGAGGCTTTTTAATGGGATTTTTAGGGTTTTTAAGGAAAATATGGTAGGAAAATGGACAAATGAATCATGTAATGGGGTAGATGAGGTAGTGAACACTTTTTGGGTGTTAACAAAACTAAGATAATTAGTCTACGAGTTAATGAAACTAAATATGAATTGTTGGAGATGGATTCGAATCCCATACTAGCTACATAACATGATTAACATATTCCTTAACTAATTATTTATGTACAAAACATAATTCTAGAAATTCTGGAAAATACTGAAAATTCTGTCTAAATATGAATGATGGGCTGAAAGGCAGGCTGAAGAATGGTGCGAATGGCCGACTAAATGGATTCTGAGAGAATAAATTAAATAAAATGCAAGAAAATTACAGTTAATGAACAACAAAGTGTCACCTACAGGAAAACAAACTACTTGCTTGCAAAAATGAAATGAGTTAAGGGAGAACATAGTAAATATATGCAAAAACGAAATGACTTAACTGCAAATAAAAAAGAAACTGTTAAATATACACAAATGGAACCTCTGATTGTTGAGGGGCCCTTCCCAGCAATAGAGGTCTATTCCAAAGCTACTCAATCACCAATCATTAACAGAAAATGATCACCAATAGCTTAAAACAGAGTCTTTTTATTAAACTGAGCAAAGTTACAAAGATTTTCTCCACACCCATCTCTCAATCCTGGGGGTCTTCCTTTAGTGTTTTACAAAGAGAGAGCAGGTCGACCCTTTCAATGGTCGACCTCTCTAAAAATAGCAAGTCTTTACAGCTGGAGAAATAACCCATTAAAACAGGAATGGCCAGCCACATTTTTTTTTTGTTTTTTGAGCAAGTTGGCTTGAAGGAACCACGAATTTCTCTCAAACGGCTTGGAATTTTGGCGAAATTCCTTCCAATCTCCTAAATGGGCCTATTTCGCACAAAACCCATGTTCCAGAATTTCCAATTTCACCTCCGTTTTCTCGCAGATCCAGCCTGAAATTTGTTGTCTATTAAAACACGTTTTTAACATAAATCTAAATGAAGGTTTGAATGGACGTCCAAATGACCTATTAACAGAAATTAGTTTCACGAATCCGGATTCTGAGCGGATTTTCTGCTGGGTTGTTAGCCAAATTGACGCCTGAGTGCTTGAATTCTATTAGTTGAATCACCATCCATTTATGAATTTGTTGCTTATATTTATCTATTCTTTGTTGAATGTTCTCTCCTTAAATCTTTATGCGATCTACCTTGCATGATATCACCATGTGGTCCGTTTTAAAATAAGGCACCTGCATACAATTAAAAAATTCACATATATTAAAACTTAAGATGTGAGGGCTTTCCACCATATGATTCATGAATGTAAAAAGATGTCTACTTATAAAATGATAACTTAATTAAAAATTAAGAATTCATTTTTATTCAATATGTTTATATAAAAAATATTATTTTATAATTTAATTATTATTTATAAATAATAATTCTTTTGATGTTTTAGTTATACTAATTATTCAAATGCAAAAGCTTATTATTAGCCTTACGATTTTAATTTGTGTATGCATATATGACAGGTTTTAGCGAGAACAAAGGAGCAAAGATAGATCAATTTGCTAACAAAGTAAATCAAGTCATTTAACCAATAAGAAACATGTTATCAAACCCATGCGAAAATTATGATTGGATGAAGGGTCGGATGGAGTACCGAAATGCCTACGATTTGCACAATTATTGCATTTAATACATTAAAATTAAGAGATTAGGCATTTCTTTCATTTACGAGATTTTAATTGATAAAGCAAAGTAAAAGATAGCCTTATTGAACATAAATGTATTAAATCATGTTAGATAAGATGAGAAATTAATGTAAATAATATCATTATAAAAGACAATTTCGGAGCCCAACACTCCCCCAGACCAAAGGTATAGCACGTCCGCATGTCATGAATGAATTGGAAGTGGTCTTTCATTTATTCAAAAACTCTATTTGATCATTAAATAGTTTATGGGAAATCTTTCTGCAAAACTAAGCCAACTTACTACTTTATGAAAAAATATAACTTAATTTTTATTTATTTATTAATGTTATGTTATGAGAAGACCAAAACAACTATTAATTAAGATTTCTTAATACATACAATTCCGCCAACTTGTAATAATTCATAATTATGAAGATCATATAAATTGAGACTCTCTGCTCCCCCAAACCAAAGGTATGGCATGTCCTCATGCCATGAATGAATTAAGATTGGGTTGTGTTCTCTTATGTTAACACTCTGGATCAACAACACTCATGAGGTAATATTATACTAAGGCAGATTCTTTAATACATGTAAGTTCATCAGTTTATGCTCATAAAGACCACATAAAGAATAATAGTGTAAGAGATGCGAAAAATTCCGTAGGAAAACTAGTCGTCCATGACTCATTGTAAAGATCTCTTGTCATCCAAAGAATATAGATAAGGTTCACCGTAAAGTTTGTGAGATCTACTATAATTATGGGTCTCATTTCTAGGATAATCATATCCTAGGTATTTGTTTGAATTAGATGATAGGGTCCAAGTCCAACTTACAGCCATTATCTAATGATAGTATAAATAATCAACATAAACATGTGTTTGTATACTTGGGTTTTTCTTATGAGCTATGTGAATAGAAATTCATTAACCAAACCTCTTTTACCTGATATTGACCCACTGCCAGCAGGCTTGTTCAGTACCCCGATGGGTTTATTTTGGTACCATGCAAGCATAGCCCCGCTGCTAGCGAGCCTGTTCAGTACCCCGACGGGTTTACTTGCATTTATGAAGCTTCCTTGTTTAAGATTTTACTTAGCATGGACCCGCTGTCAATGAGCTTGTTCAGTACCCCGACGGGTTTACTTCGTATAATGATAGTTTTAGTAAGGAAGCCATTTGGCACTAGAGTGTGCTAAGACTGTTAAACATGTAATTCAAATTTTTAGCACAAACCTTATGAGTAACTTTATTTATAATGGTCTAAATTACAGATCATGTCAAAAGATAATAACTTAAAGCTGTTCTTTGACTTCATAGTCTATCTTCTTCATAAAAGGTCAATAATGTTCCCCACAAAATAGAAAATATCACCCACTTTTAGGCTACCTATTAAAGGTGCTTTAGAGATAAGTTTTGATAATGAGTCCAGGATGAACTAGGAGTCTATAGGTGTAAGACTGAGTTTTGTGGAGATCATAATAATTAAAGTAGGTCTTTGAGTAACTGATATAATAAGAAATATGCATGTATGCTGTAAGATTGCTTTGGTTTAGTCATTAACATGATCTTATTCTTTTTATTTTAAAGGAAAACAGAAAGTGAAGTTGTATGAATATCTAAAGCTAACTAACCACATACAACTTTATATTTATATACATACTATCCTATGCTATCTAAAAGAAAGAAAAACTCATTATTCAAGTGTAAGAACTTTTCCAATGTAACCATGTGCGAAGCAAAATGAAAAACATACCTATATCCACGTATGAAAAAGTTAAAGCAGTGGTTACCTGGATGTGGAGAATCAACCGACTTACTTGCTTTTGCAACAAAAGGTGTCAAATGAAGGAATGGTATTGTGGCCTCATTACCTCTTGGAATCATCTTTTGATGTAATCCTGATACTCACCTTCCTTCCTCATGCCATGCAGATCCTCTTCTTCTGAATGTTAAATTGCTTGAGTACATGAAAGATCTGTCAATAGATATGTGGAGAACTCTTCAACATCAAGTCTCTCTCCATCAAATGTAGTCTCCAAGTTTTCGGTTTCCTTGGCAGATTGGCAAGGAGGTTCGGTTTGTAGCTCATGGGACTGTGATTCTTCTATTATTTCCAGAGAGGTAGATAAATTCTTGACTTCTGTCAAGATGTGTTCTCCTTGAGAAGAAGATATTGAGATCCTAGCTGTTGCTAGGATTTGAGAGAGTTCTCTTATACTAATAAGCACCTTTGAATCCATGTCATCGGCTGGTAGGTTTTGTCTCACACATGGGTTAGTCCTGGGGTTCTTACAGCACCGATTTTTTTTATGTGTTTTTTAAAATAATTTCTATTACTAAAACAAATTTGCGAAAAACACACCACACTTGCTGAACAAAGAACACACTTGAAAAGAAGGAAGACAAACTTTACAAAATAAATTACGGAAAATTAAACACTCAAACAAACATTAAGGAAATCACACTTATGCAGAAAGGAACAACAAGGCTTTGGGGCGACCCACTAAAGTGGATGCGCTAGGCTATTACACTACGTGAAATTTGTAGTGAGGTTGTCTTTGCATCTTACCATTTCCCCTCCCCCTTGCTCGGTAATGTAAAGGAAATCTATCTACTCCTATCTACCTAGACTCCAATCCCTTTAGCACCTCCCCGGCAATGGCGCCAAAATGTTGGTGTTTATTATATGTTAAATAATTCCAATATTTAAATTGTCAACCCAGGAAGGGAGCTTATGAGATGCAAACACTATATATGCAGGATTGAAGGCTTGAACTAATCTAAACTAACTAAATATGCAAATGCACTAACATGCAACTACATGATTTTAAGCTACATGCATGACTTTCATAATTCAAATGCAAGAATTTATTCTATCTATGAAAACAAGAAACTGATTAACGAATGAAACTATCAAAACTGAAATAACTAGAAAATGGAATTATTAACTCTTTATTTAGAAATAAACTATGCTAGGAATGAAACTAATGAATTCTAAAACAATAACTAATTAGCAAATCAGATATGAAGAACTTAACTTTGGAAGAAGGTTAAAAAGAAGATTAAGGAAGATAATATGGAAGTAGGAAATAATGAAAAAACTTAATTAAAAACTCTATGTAACGTGAAACAAGATTTAAATTACATCTAAAACTTTTAATTAGAAGCAAGAAGCATTACATTAAAAAGTAGAAGAAACTGGATTTTGAAAAAGCATAAAACAATGCAAAAAGTGTAAAGGTCCGAATGACGATCTGAATGTCTGTCCAAATGCCAGTCCGAATGGAAGAAAACGATTTAAACTAAAGAAAAGAAGAATTTTGGATGTCTTTAATTACCAGCTGGCTGATGCATATGATCCTACTGTGCAAAAGAAGCAATAGGTTGATTAATTAGAAGCTAAACTAACAAGAAAACTATTTATACTAATCATTCTCTAAAGAAGAAGAACTATTTCTATGATATACTAAAGCAAGACTAATGATGGAAGATAGAAGTAACCTACAACTACAGGAATAAAATCTAACAGAGAGAGAGAAGCTAATGAAACCAACGCTAACTATAACAAAACTTAAAACAACATCTAACTAAAGACTATGAAAGATGGAAAGCAAATTATAAAGAACTAAGCTTGGTTGACCATTCCTAATTCTTAAAAGTAAACTACGTTAGCAGCAAAATACAAGCTACAGGAGAAGCATTAACAGAAAATAAACTAAGCTTGAAATACTGAAATAAACTAATTTCATTATCATTAAAACTAAGATAATTAGTCTACGAGTTAATATGGAACTAAATATGAATTGCTAGAGATGGATTCGAATCCCATACTAACTACAAAACATGATTAACCTAATCCCTAACTAATTATTTCTGCACAAAACATATTTCTGAAAATTCTAGAAAATACTGAAAATTCTGTCTAAATACGAATGACAGGCTGAAACGCAGGCTGAAGAATGGTGCGAATGGCCGGTTGAATGGATTCTAAGAGAACAAATTACATAAAACACAGGAAAATTATAGTTAATGAACAACAAAGTGTCACCTACAGGAAAACGAACTACTTGCCTGCAAAAACGAAATGAGTTAAGGGAGAACGTAGTAAATATGTTAGGATATTTGGACACTTAGGAGTTAGTTAAGATCAACTTGTGTAATATATCCGTTAGGGATAGTGTGTTTCTTTAGTATGCATTAGTATACATTTGTAAATACTTAATTCGACGGTCATGATATATTTCCGACATAGAGTGATCCGATGACTCAACTTCTCTTAGATCATACCTAACCTTGATCCATGGCTTAACACCCGATTGGTCCATGATCTCTATTTAAAGAGCATGGAGAGTCATTATTTAGTTGATCGATTATGAGAAGCTCATTTGTAACTTTCTTTCTTTGCATAATAAATTGTCTCGTAGAAGTTATTTGGCCAGGGCCGTGGAGTGTTTCCCTCAAGAGGGTTTAAACCACGTCAAAACATCGGTGTGTTGATCTGTGATCTGTTTGTGTGAAGTGGTTGCTCTTGGTGTTCGGTCCTTTGGTAGTACCCTGTGTACCCGAACAAAATATATGCAAAAATGAAATGACTTAGCTACAAATAAAAAAGAAACTGTTGAATATACACAAATGGAACCTCTAATTGTTGAGGGGCCCTTCCTAGCAATTGAGGTATGTTCCAAAGCTACTCAGCCACCAATCATTAATAGAAAATGATCATCAACAGCTTAAAACAGAGTCTTTTTATTAAACTAAGCAAAGTTACAAAGAGTTTCTCCACACCCATCTCTTAATCTTGGCGGTCTTTTTTGAAAGGGTCGACCTCTCTAAAAATAGGAAGTCTTTACAACTGGAGAAACAACTCATTAAAATAGGAACGGCCAGCCACATTTTTTTTCTGTTTTCTCAGCAAGTTGGCTTCAAGGAACCATGGATTTCTCTCTCACGGCTTGGAATTTTGGCAAAATTCCTCACAGTGACCTAAATGGGCCTATTCCGCACAAAACCCATGTTCCAATATTTCCAATTTCGCCTTTGATTTCCCTCAAATCCAACCCGAAATTTGTTGTTTGTTAAAACACGTTTTTAACAGAAGTCCAAATGAAGGTCTGAATGGGCGTCCGAATGACCTATTAACGGAAATTAGTTTCACGAATCTGGATTCTGAGCGGATTTTCTATTGGGTTGTTGGCCACATTGACGCTTGGGTGCTTGAATTCTATTGGCTGGATCACCATCCACTTATGAATTTGTTGCTTATATTTATCCATTCTTTGTTGAATGTTCTCTCCTTAAATCTTTATGCAATCTACCTTGCATGATATCACCATGTGGTCCGTTTTAAAATAAGGCACCTGCATACAATTAAAACATTCATATATGTTAAAACTTAAGATGTGAGGGCTTTCCACCATATGATTCATGAATGTAAAAAGACGTCTACTTGTAAAATGATAACTTAATTAAAAATTAAGAATTCATTTTTATTCAATATGTTTATATAAAAAATATTATTTTATAATTTAATATTTATTTATAAATAATAATTCTTCTGATTTAGTTATAATAATTATTCAAATGCAAAAGCTTATTATTAAGCTTACAATTTTGATTTGTGTATACATATATGACAGGTTTTAGTGAGGACAAGGAGCAAAGATAGACCAATTTGCTAACAAAGTAAATCAATTCATTTAACCAATAAGAAACAAGTTATCAAACCCATGCGAAACTTAAGATTGGATGAACGGTCGGATGGAGTACCGAAATGCTTACGATTTGCACAATTATTGCATTTAATACATTAAAAATAAGAGATTAGGCATTTCTTTCCTTTACGAGATTTTAATTGATAAAGCAAAGTAAAAGATAGCCTTATTGAACATAAATGTATTAAATCATGTTAGATAAGATGAGAAATTAATGTAAATAATATCATTATAAAAGACAATTTCGAAGCCCAACAGCAGGAATACTTTCCTCCCAGCTGTAGACATAGTCAAGTCTAACTCACTTGAATAGGTCACCCCCGAGTTGAGACCACGTATCCATCGGTAGAGGAACACTCAGTCTAACAACTCTTAGAACTACCCCATCCGAGAATAAGAATGATTCCCACAACTACTTTCTTTCCCATCTCCACTTCCTATGGGATGTGACTCCCTTCAAATAACTCATACCTCATGATATCACCATACCATTTCCTAGATTCCTGTGTGAGAACCTGGACTAGTAGAGTGATGGAGTGGAAGCAGAGGGTAACAATTCACCATACCAACTCTCTGTAATTGACAAACAAACTGCTCCTCTGAAAGGGTCCTGCAACAAATACTCAGTCTCAACACAACCTCAACACAGTCTTAGTACTCTCAACACTCATAACATAATGAGATAACCCAAGGCAAGTGATCCAAATCTTAGGATTAACTTCAAAAGGGATAGAGCACATGAATTTTATAGCACAAGGAGGCCAATCCTAACCCAAGGGAATCAACTCAAACTAGAGAGAGGTAGGGTTAAGATTCATCATGGAGACTTAACTCAAATTGGTGGAGTGGTGGATTAGTTCAAGATATTTCTTTTCCTGAATTAGCACCATGAGGAGTAGTTACCAAAAACTAAGAAGTGGAGCCATGAAGAGAACAAGGAGGTGCACTAATGCACAAGGGGGTTACAAAACATGAAAGAGGTTGCATTAGGTGAGAGAGAGATGATCCAATATGGTCATAAATATCCTAGAATCACAAAAGTAGGGATGAATGGAGGAGTGGGGCACACTTGTGGAGGTAGAGGCACAGATCAAGGAGGTGGAAGCTAAATTCTAGCTTACAATTGCTAGAATCTAGGGAGAGGGTGCCTTAGTGAAAGTGTGGTCCATAAAGGGAATATTTCACTCAAGGAGAGTGCACTAGGAAAGAGTGTCCCACTAAGGTATGCATAAGGTGCAATAGTAACTCCGTAGTTCATAAAATAAAAAATAGGGTCCGTCATACCATGTTTGAGTGACCGACATTATTAATGTTACCAAGGTGCAAATATGAACTAGGATGGACAAAATCAATCCAACAAGAAGTTCTAAGGTCCTAAGGATGTCCGCATTCCCCCTCACTTTGTAGAATCCATGGTATCCCATACTCTTTTAGTTTCCTTTGTTGAGCTTGTTGTTTATTTAATAACAACAACCATCAATGATAACACCAATAACAATAATGCCAAAGTCCAGCACATTAACAAAAAAGAGATCATAATTCCATAGTCACATTACCAAATCAAATATCATGAGGCCATATTCACATTAACAAATAAAATATCATAAGTCCAAGGTGTTGGTCACCCTATATGTCAATTAATTAAAGCTAATACACATAATGGTCAATATAAATTGTCAAACCCAGGGAGGTCTTTTATTTCAATGGAAATAAGCATAATCTATGCCTAAACATGTCAAGCAGTTGATTAACTAATGGAGATAATAATCCTACCAGTCTATCTAGCAAAACTCATCCCATAAAAGAACTAACCTAATTCAGACACCTAGGAATTCAATTGCATCTACCTTCCTACAGAGATCAACCTAGCAGTTATAAATTTAAGAATAGAAATAAACTAGATTACTTTTGCAAGAAGTTAAATCCTATAATGATCAAACTACAATATTCAATCTTTACCAAAATGATCCATTTAGTAGCTATTGTTACTCAATCACAATCTGCCTATTCTAATAAACCAATTGAAGATACAATAGCAACCAGAATCTAATCATAAGCTTGAAACCTAACTAATAATTACTGGAAATCCTAGAAAGCACAAACAACTGGAAGATATCGGGATTGAGCTTGGTTGTTACAGCTGATTCGAACACACATGCATTAAATTGAATTAACCTACACAGTCGACTGTCACACCACTTTGTTATAGCTATTCAAGATGCAATCGTACTACCATAAGGAAAGCTAACCTCTATTGCAGCTAACAGTAACATCTACAATAACTCCACACCACACACATAAAGAAAGCTAAATTAACCTACCTACTTAAACCGGTTATCTCTGTGAGAAGGAGGGCCCCGACCTTCTAACAGAGACGTCAAGAATCACAACAAATTAAGACACAAAAATGAAGAACTCTGCTCTCATATTAATGATGGAATTTGACAGTCTCAGTGCTCTGTTACAGCTTATACAAAATGGTAATTGTCCAACCCCAGGATAAAGGAGCCTTCTCATATTTATACATTTGAAAGTACATATCACGATCCACTAAAATCATGCAGCAATGAAGATGAATGATCTTCAATCTACGGAGTTATAGCTAACTATTACAACTATATTAAACAAGGTTGTTACTCATGAAGGAGCTGTTACTCCAGTAATCAATGGATCAACGGATTTAGCAAGCTGGAATGTGATCTGTCTATTGCAGCTGGGTTTTCTTTCAGTGGAGGCCTGTCATAGATTCTCGTGGAGGAATGCACTGTCCCTTGGAGTAATGAGGAATCAGGCTTTGAAGAGTAAAAGTTGGTGCCATTGGGCTGATACACTTGCGCTATAGACCTTGACTAAATGAAATTACACAGATTAGCATAAATCAAGGACTAGGATCCAGAATCATTAACAATGTTAGGCATAAAAAAAAAAATCAATAACAAATTATACCTGTCAATATTATTGGTCGATTTGGAAAAAAGGCATGGATATAGCTTATGAAAATAAGATGTAATCAAGGCAAAATGATATAATAAGGATAGCCAAAAAGGGGAATTTACTAGACCCAACATCTCCCCCCAACTATCCGATTGCATGTCCTCATGCAGCAACCTCCACAAATCCGAATCTGAGTCTCAGTTGAATCTATGGAGATTTGTAAGATTGTAGGAAAATTATGGTGTTTCCCCTTGAGGCACAAACCCAAAGCAAGCTATCCATTTCTCCCAACACAACTTCTCTTCTTCTTCAGTCAAAGCATAGCTGTTTTTGTAGGGACTCACAGGAAGCCATATGAGAGGGAACCTAAATCTTAACCCAATCCACCAGGGTCCACATTTCTTCATGCACTGCACATATTTAGGAACCCTCGTCAAAGCTTGTCTGAAATTTTCAAAGCAGTAGGGGTCAACTTCCTTTAAAGATGAAGAAGAATAGAGCCATATGTATTCACTGCCTTCCAGAGCATCCTGCTACATATTGAGAATCATTGGGACACATGTGGTGAGGACTTTATCTCTCAAAATTTCAAAGTATTGGGAAATTGTAGGAACCCTAAGAGATCCAGCATGGTTTTTTATGAGTCCTTTTGGGTCCTAAGGTTCACCCCTAATCCAAAGAGTAGAATTCTCCTCATTCTTGAGGATGGTCTGGAAAGCATCTCGCCATCTTACATGGTTAATGACAAAAGAGGAAAATTCCCTTAGCTGAACATCCCCCCAAAAAGGCAATGGATTGGTTGGAGAGTTAATATAACAAGCCCTATCATGCAAATACAATTCGCATAACAAATGTTGATCCTCAAAATCACTTTTCAGAAAAGTATCTAAAAACTAGGTAGCTGTTTCCAAATCAAATGATATCCCTTCCATTAGAGCCATTAATTGAAATAAAGTTGTCTGTTCATGGAGGAAGACAGGGTAAGAAGGGGATGGAGCCCTGCAACTCAATAATTCTAGGGAAAGACTATACATTTTGTCTTTTTCTTGTTGCAAGGACTTTAGTTTCTTCAATCCTTCCAATTTTTCTTGAAGTTTCTCCCACTGGAGTTTTTGGAAGAATAACTTCTCAGCCCATTTTTCCCTCAACCCCCTAATGACATTTCTATGTTCTTGGAGAGAGATCATACCTGTCCTAAACTGATCAATCCATTTGTGCCATTTATCCAACTCAAGATTTAGCTAGAGAATCTTCTTCCCTAACCATTGAAATCTTATGTTCTCCACCCCCTTCTCATCATCAGAGTCTAGATAAATGACTTCCTTGTTTTGATTTGGCACTGTAACAGTTTCATCCTCCATTGGAGTTGCAGTGGTCTGTTCCTGTAATGCAGTCTCATCCATGGATTTTGGGGATGCTAGTTCTTGTGTAACAACATCCTTTATTTCCATATCAACCTCATCCCCTTCAGTCTGTGTTACAGTCTCGGCAAATATTCTTAGGACTACTGGTTCTTGTGTGACATCATCCTTCCTTTCCATTTCAACCTCATCCATCTCTGTTTGTGTTGCAACTTCAGCAAATGATTTTGAAAACACTAGTTCTTTTGTAAGAATGTTCTCTTCTTGGTCCTTGATATCAAATGTTGCTGTCTGAGTTGTAACCTCACCATATGTTTTCAAGGGTACTGGTTCTTGTGTAATAGTCCCATGTTCTTCAATTTCTTTGAACTGCTGAGATTGTTTCTAGGTTATATCAAATCCCTCTGACTGATGAGACTGGTCCTAAAGAAGTTCAGTATCCCCTGATGGTTGGGACTGAAGAAGTTCAGTATCCCCTGATGGCTAGGATTGCACTGTTTCATCTCCTAAGTTTGAATCAAGAATATCTTCAATTCTTGGCTCATTTCCCCCCATCAATTCTATTTCTGGCATTCTTTCTTCCACCTCCTCTATCTGTGCATGCCTTTGTGATACAACTCCCAACACCACAACTCTGTGTCCTACTGCAAAAAATATATCTCCACACTCTGGACAAACAATCTCTCCTTTCTCCTCATTTTCAAATTCAAAAGATGAATTTTCTAATAAGTTTGCAGCATTTACTAATGTGTTCAAATTCTTCTCAGCTTATCGTCCAACTACTCCCTTCCATCTTTCCAACTCATTTCGCAATGTCTGCACATCCTCCTTTAATAATTCATTTTCATGCAGGAGATTTTTGATTTGAGATTCTTCTATGGAAGGTTCCTGCATAGCAGCAAATGACTTGGGGTTCAAAATGAGAATTTCTATATCTACCCCTGTTACATGTGCTTTCTCTACCGTAGGTGACTAACTATTTGCTCTGACTGCTTTTGCTGTCTCTACTAAGGGTGCTTCATTATTAGACCCAATCGCATCCACTGTCACTATTTCTTATGATGTCCCCACTGCTTATGCTGTTGTTTCTATTACAGCTGTTTCTGCTGCTACGGTCGATAGAGTCCTTCTTTTCCTTGCCATTCCCATTAGGTGTTCTTCACTGCTTACCACTACTGGTGCTGTGACAGCTGTGGTTCTTCTTTTCTTTGCTGCAGTGGATATCTGACCCTTGTTTCCTGAGCTTCCTCTTCGTTTATTTGACACATGGGTTTTTTCCTTGGTCTTCTCTTCTTCAATAATGGTCCCCCTTATCTCAGGGGAGGACACAACCTCCAAAATTTCCACAGTCCCTTCTCCTGCTATTCCTATCTAATATCCTTCCTCCCGAATTCTTGCTTCTGTAGTTGCAGCTTCTATTGTCACAGCTTCTGTTAGGAACCCATGTCTTTACTTTGTTAGTATATTGTTGTTGGACGCATATGCTTTGTAAGTCATCCCGTAGTATTTGTTGATCCATAGTTTATATTAGCCCATAGTATTGACCCATAGTATTGGACGCATATGCTTTGTAAATCATCCCATATTATTATATGTCCCATGGTTTTGAATCACAGTATTGGCGCCTAGACTTAGCCCATGGTTTGTATTGACACATAGTATTGACCCATGGTATTGGTGCCTAGACTTAGTATATAAGTGTGTGTTGAGGCCTATGTAGGCACCGTGAAGTTAATTGTATTGAGCTTGCTCAAAGGAGGTTGCCCCCTCGAAGTGGCCTGTGATCAATATAAAAGTGATTCTAAGTTCTATTATTTCTGATATCTCGTGTATTTGCGTTAATTAATTATTGCAGGTTCATCACATCTGGTATCAAAGCACTTTCTTGGGCTCGTTGGGTGGAATTTATGCCAAATTTTTTTCGTATCTGTTGTAGCTTCGGATTTGGGAATAATCCCTATCCGCTTAACTGTGGGAAGTACTTGGGCATAAGCCCTAAAACTCATTGTGAGGAGTACCACAGGAACCCCAAAGTAGCTGGCCCATTGAGAGGACCTGCCAGCGAAAAGGGCAACGACCCCTACCTGATTGACTAGTTCCCACCCGTGAGGTAAAACAAGAGCTGTCGTTTCTGGAAAAGCGTTTATCAGTTTTACCTGAGCCGTGGAGTGAGGGGTACTGCCCCAATACGCAAGCCGTCAGACATCATTGGTGGCTGAGTGAAACACCTGAACTGTTAGGAAGCCGTACATACCTGGGGTCCATATCTATTTTCAGTTGAACTGTTGCCGATCACTTCCGCTCCAGATCCAGCCGTTTCAGATCTATTCTGAAATTCGTTCCAGATCCAATCACCATTTCAGATCCAGCCATTTTCGATCCCTTCCGCACCGTTGCAGATCCATCTGTTGCGAATCCCTTCCGTGCCGCTGTTGCCGATCCATTTCTAGAAAAAAAAAGGGTATAAAATTATGTTTTTCGGCCATATCTCCCTTATTTCAACTCTGTTTTCCCTGAAACTTCACTGACAACCATGCAATCCCATTCTGCATATTTCATTCCTGAAGACCCTATCCCAAATTCCACTTCCCAAGACCAGAAATCCCGATTTCCTTCAAATTTTACCATAGAGTTCCCGCTTCTGAAATCCCCATTTTTTGCTTCCCTGTCCCTCAGAAAGTGTCGAAAACCTAGTCAAACCCCAATTACCCCTCCGAGTTTTTCCCAAATCCAAATTTTCCCTTACTAAATAAGCTTGTGTTTGTGTTTTTCTATCCATTCCCCCCCCCACAGAAAAATAAAAAATAAAAAATTACTGGTTATGGTTGTCACTCGCACAGGAGAAAACACCATGGAGGAAGCACTTGCAACCATCCAAACCAAACTCCAAGATCTGGATGAAAAATTTCTCAGCCTCCATCTTCAGCATTCAGCCATGAACAATAACCGATAGCCAGAATCTTTTGCAGCCATCGGGTTCTCTTCTTCCAGCAATTTTCGTGGGCCGAAGCTTGATTTTCCTCGCTTCAATGGTACTGATCCGACTGAATGGATATCCTAAGCAGAACAATATTTCAGTCTGCATAATAGTTTTGATGTTCAGAAAGTTCCACTTGCATCCTTTCATTTGGAACAAGAAGCTCTTCAATGGTACCGTTGGTACATCAAAGCTCATCCCGAGCCAAAATGGACAGATTTTTGCCAACTCCTTTTGTCACAATTTGGTCAAAGTTCTTTTGACGACTTCACAGGAGCACTCACTAAACTTCACCAAACTGGCACAGTGAGAGAGTATCAGACGAAATTTGAGAAACTAGCCAATCACACAGAAGGATTGTTTGATGAATTCTACAGGAGTTGTTTTATCAGTGGTCTCAAGGATGAAATCGGCTCAAAGGTCAAAATGTTTTGTCCCAACACAATGATGGAAGTCCTAGGGTTGGCTAAGCTGGCTGAGGACAAGATCGCAGCTCAACAATGCTTCAAACCCACCTTTGTTCCCTTCAGAAATATGGGTTCCCAATGACCTCCCATCACGCCTGCTCCTCAACCAAATCCTATCAAGCAATTGTCTGAAACAGAGATGCAGGCACACTGAGAAAAAGGGCTTTGTTATAATTGTGATAAGAAATTCACTCGGGGACATAGATGTGTTCAACAAAAGCTCTATCTCTTGGATGTGGATTCTCCGCCTGCCTCAAAACTTGATGAAGAAGCTCCAGATACAGTAGATGATCAAGTAGACATTCAACACTCGCCTGTTGACACCCCATCTCAGGACGACCCACTTGAGATCTCTCTCCATGCTGTAACCGGCATCACCACCCCACAAACAATGCGAGTCAGGGGATACTTAAAGAAGCTCTCTCTTACCATACTCATTGATTCTGGTAGCACTCATAACTTCATTGATCCTCGGATTTCCAAACAGGATGATTGTTTTGTCCATCCTTGCTCCAACTTTGAAGTCATGGTTGACAATGGGGGCACCTTACCTTGCAAGGGGAAGTGTCACAATGTATGTATCTCTATGGCAGATTATAACCTGCGCTCTCACATGTTTTCCTTATCCTTAGGCGGATGTGATGTGGTTTTGGGCATTCAATGGTTACGCACACTTGGCCCCATCTTATGGGATTGTGCTGAACTTTGGATGCAGTTTTCAGTCAATGGGGCACAACACAAATTTATGGGCTTACAACCAGGGTCTCTCTGCATCATCAGTTCACATCGCCTGGAAAAAATACTTAAGAAGAATTCACATGGTGTCATCGCTCAGATCCATTCCATTCAGATGCACCCATCAACAGTCTCCACTACTTCCTTGGATAGATATGCAGGTGTCTTTGCTGAACCAATGAGCTTGTTGCCTTCAAGAGACCTTTCCGGTAAGAATTTAGCCGCATCTACCTCTCAGCAGGAAATGATGACTATTTTGCATACAGTCCAGAAGTGGCAGCCATCCCTATTGGGGAATTATTTCTACATCAAGACTGGTCTCCAGAGTCTGGAAACTTTACTGGAACAATGGGTCTCCTCCCCAACACACCTGAAATGGGTTATCCAACTCATGGGTTATGACTATGCGACCACTTACCAGAAGGGTAAGGACAATATGGTGGAAGATGCTCCTCCTCGCACATTTGATGACCCAGTTTCTCTTACAGCTATTTCTCTACTTGTTCCAAATTGGTTGCAATCTGTTCAACGGGGCTATTTATTCTATGAACTCCATGCTTCTTCATCAGTAGGGTACTCTAGGTTCCTCAAAACGTATGACCAGGAACAATGTAACTTCTTTTGGCAGGGACTCAAAAGGACAATTCAACGGATGGTGGTTGACTGTGATACTTTCCAGGTCAACAAGGGTGAAACGACCCTCCTTTCAGGACTGCTCGAACCCTTACCCATCCCTCCACAGATTTGGACAACTATTTCTATGGATTTCCTCGAAGCACTCCAGTGGTATAGTACCACATCTCAAAGGACACCATATGAAGCAGTCTTTGTACATGCACCACAAGTTCTTCTTCCATACACCTTCAGCAGCTCCCCAGTTCGGGCAATTGACTCAATTCTTCGAAATCGTGATCAGCTTCTTCTCATTCTGCAGGACAATTTTCACATGGCAAGAATTCGACTGAAACAACAAGCCGATCAACACCATTCTAAGTGCACTTTTCACATCACTGATATGGTTCTTCTTCTTCTACAGCCTTCCATGCAACCCTCCCTGAAACTCCAAAGGCACTAGTGGCTCGAAATGCAACCCGAGGATGCTACAGGAGACCCACTCCTTGAGATTCTGCATCAATTTCCACATCTAAAGCTTTGAGGACAAAGCTTTTTCTAAGGGAGAGGGGATGTTAAGAACCCATGTCTTTACTTTGTTAGTATATTGTTGTTAGACGCATATGCTTTGTAAGTCATCCCGTAGTATTTGTTGATCCATATTTTATATTAGCCCATAGTATTGACCCATAGTATTGGACGCATATGCCTTGTAAGTCGTCCCATAGTATTATATGTCCCATTGTTTTGACTCACAGTATTGGCACCTAGACTTAGCCCATGGTTTGTATTGACACATAGTATTGACCCATGGTATTGGTGCCTAGACTTAGTATATAAGTGTGTGTTGAGGCCTATTTAGGCACCGTGAAGTTAATTGTATTGAGCTTGCTCAAAGGAGGTTGCCCCCTCGAAGTGGCCCGTGATCAATATAAAAGTGATTCTGAGTTCTATTATTTCTGATATATCGTGTATTTGCGTTAATTAATTATTGCAGGTTCATCACAGATTCAACAGCTACTCCAGTTTCAGCTTCATCCAACTGAGTATCTGCTTCTACAGTTACAGCTTCTGATATCACTACCTCCTGTACCATGGCTTCCATCATAATTTCCTCAGCAACAGGGTTTTCTACTGATGTTGCTTTTCCCATATTTACCTCCTCATTGTCATTAGTCTAGTTTCCTAATGCCCTCCCCCCCAACTGGATTTGAGGAACGTCCATCCTCATTATCTTCACCAAAACCCTCCATTTCTAATACAGGTTCTATAATTGGCCCATCTCCAGACAGAAATTGTTCCCAAGTTAAATTATGGTTTGCAATGGATCTCAAGACTAGTAATTTGATTAGGCCATGATTAGTAAGGGAGGAAACTGCGTGTTGGGAATTTTTTGCATATCCAGCCATGTTTTGTAGGGCTTTAAGCAAATAAAATGGTATATTTACAAAATTTCCATGGCGTAAATGAGACAATAAGGGAAGTTCAAAGAAGGAAATGATTTGGTACCTACCTTCACAAGAGCTGTATCTTTTCACGAACATTGCCACTTGATTCCAGGGTGGTGGTAAATATGCCAGTTCCAACCCACGACACTTTGGACTAACCTGCTCTCCAAATGCCAAAAATTCTCTCACAGCATTTGCATTATGTGCCTTCCATCCAAATAACTTCTTCCCAACCTGGGGTAAGCCAGTAACCTCTGCTATGATTTCTTTTGTAACATCCACATGCAATCCCCTGACCTCAAAGTGAGTATCAGTCAGGTTGAGGGAAAATTGCAATGCGATTTCTGTGTGGAAACCGTTCAACCGTTCAAAGTATTCCATCCAACCTACTACTGTGAAAATGTTAAGAACTTCTGCATTGGCATGTACAACTTCTGTATTTACTGGTTCATGCTGGACTGGGTTTCCCATATCGACCTTTCCTCACAATTCAAAATGAATACAGCAATTTACTAGTCTAGACGTGGAAGTTGAATTTTTACGAACATGCAAGGGATCGTTGGGGTTCAAAATCAGGTTTTTAGGCAAGTCAGCGCAAGTATGAACATTCCGTTGGAACGAGGAAGTTGGCAGAATTGGGGTATCGGGTGCAAATCGGGTAAGGTGACGAGAAATAAATACAACCATGATCCTAACATATTTCCTAGAGGTTAATTAGTATGGGTTCGCTAATTGAGGGCTATGAAAGTACATAATCGTTATTAGCGTATTTAATTTTTTGCCAAATCATGTAAAAGATGCGATCTATACCTTTGCATTTATGAGTTCATCCATGAATCAATCATTATAGCTGGCCTTCATCCTCATGAGTATTAATGCACATGTGCTGAAGTGATGTGGACACCGCCACCTGAGCTGACAGCTACTCAAGACACCCAAAATTTTCCTTCGTGGAAAACCGCAATTGGATCTTGTGGAGCAAGCAACAAAACTGACACCTAATTGAATCATTATTGGCATCATCATTCAGAGAGCATGCAGACTGGAGGAGTCACAGCTGCTAGATTTAGCAAAATAAGCAAGAATGGCAGAGTCGCAGCTATACGGAAAGAGCGAAAATGAAGTGGAAATAGTGGAGTTGCAGCTATTGGATTTAGTAGAATGGTCAAGAATAGTGGAGTCGTAGCTGCTGGATTTAGCGGAATGGTCGAGAATAGCGGAGTTGCATCTGTTGGCAAAGAGCGAAAATGGAGTGAAAATAGCGGAGTCGCAGCTGCTGGATTTAGTGGAATGGTTAAGAATAGCGGAGTCGTAGCTACTGGATTTAGCGGAATAGTCAAGAATAGAGGAGTCATAGCTACTAGCAAAGAGCGAAAATGGAGTGAAAATAGCGGAGTTGCAGCTACTGCATTTGGCGGATTGGTCAGGAATAGCGGAGTCGCAGCTGCTGAAATAGTAAGAATTAGCAAGGTAAGGAGTCGCAGCTATGCAATAGTGAAGTAACAGGAAAAATTTTAGCTGACTGTTGAAGGGTAACAAATCATCCATCTTCTTAAAAAGAGCTTTATTAGATCATGAAAAATGCAAGGTGCCTGCAGTCGTCTGGCCCAGTCATGACCATTGTTCCTCCAATTAATTCCTGCACAGAATTCTTCAAACAAACCCGATCAAATGCAAAATGCAAAATAGATAAAATACAGAATGAAAAATAAAATGAATTATTTATGTACAAATCATGTGGATATTGCAGTTCTTAAAAATTGACAGGGGTTGAGAAAAATCCCTGTCCCAGCGTTAGCTGATAGTCTGGATCACCTGCAACATGAGAAACGAAAGCTTCCCTTGAGATCGACTTGTGATACAGTCACAGCCGATGACCATTTGCGAATAATGGCATTTTGTTTTCATCAATGGTGATCAATCGAATTGTTCCATTATCAAATACCCAATCTATCTGATAGGGGCCTAGCCAACGGGTACGCAATTTGCCTTTAAAGTCCCTCTTAAAACCTGAATCATATAACAGAGCCCAATCTCCTTCTTGGAAGACTTTCTTCTTTATAAATTGATCATGCCACTTAGAGCGTTGTTGTTGGATCAGAGCTGTATGATGTACTGCAGTTGTGCGCTTCTCGTCCAACTCATTGAGTTGATTCAGTCAGTCCTTCTGTGCCTCTGATAAATCAAGGTTTGCTTCCACGGCTATTTTCAAAGTCCCGATTTCAAATTCGATTGGAAAAACAACATTTTTACCATACACTAACTCATATGGGGAGAAACCATTGGTGTTACGCCATGTAGTACAATAGGCCCATAGTGCCTCTGGAAGTCTTTCAGCCCAATCTTTACGATGGCTCTTCACTATTTTGGTCAGAATGGCCTCGATAACCTTGTTTGTACTCTCCACTTGGCCATTGGCCTATGAATGATATGGCGAGTTTATTTTGTGCTGAATATGGAATTTCTGTAACAATGCTTCTAGCTTGTGAGACACAAACTGTGGTCCACCGTCTGTAATGATTTCCTTAGGTACTCTGAACCGAGTAAAAATTTCTTCATACAGGAAATCAATCACAGCCTGATCATTGGCTTTAACCAAGGCTACTACTTCTACCCATTTGGTCATGTAATCTGTTGAAACCAAGATGTGAACTTTCTGTTTTGAGGGAGGGTTGATAGGCCCTACAAAATCTAGGGCCCACCTATCAAATGGTTCAACCACAAGCTGTGGCTGCAAAGGAATTTCATCTAGTCTGTTGGGTTGGCCCATCCTTTGGCAGCTATCACATGCCTGAACATACTTCTTTGCATCCCTGAACAATGTAGGCCAGAAATAGCCCATTCTCAAAATTTTATGACCTGTCCTTTTATCGAAAAAATGCCCCCCATAGGGCTCATCATGGCAAGCTTTAAGAATGCTAAATATTTCATCTTCTCTAACACATCTCCTGATCTCTAAATCAAGCCCTGTGTAGAAAAGATGACCATCAATCCAGCAGTACCTAGCACTCTGTTGTATGATCTTCTTTCTTTCTCTCTTTGACAGATGTGCTGGAAGCTTACCTGCAGCCAAAAAGTTAGCAATATCTGCATACCATGGGGAATGAGATGATACTACAAACAAATGTTCATCAGGGAAGGAATCTTCGACTGGTAAATTGTCATCACTGTTGGTAAGTCGAGATAAAAAATTTGCAACAACATTTTCCTTACCTGGTCTATCAATGATTGTGATATCAAATTCCTATAACAGTAACAGCCATCTAGTAACTCTAGCATTCGTGATTGGTTTATTCATTAAATACTTGATAGCAGAATGATTAGTGTGCACAAAAGTAGAATATTCAGTAATATAATGACTAAATTTGTTGATGGCATAAACAATCGCAAGGAATTCCTTTTCTGTGACAGTATAGTTTAGTTCAGCAGGAAATAAGTTCTTGCTAATGTAATAAATTGCATAAGGAGTATTACCTTCCTGCTATCCCAAAACTGCCCCAATGGTAGTGTCTGAAGCATCTAAAGAAATATGAAAAGGAACAGCCCAATTGGGCCCTCGTAAGATGGGTGCTGTAGATATCCTTTTCTTTAGCTTAGTAAACGTTGTTTGGCATGCATCATTCTAGACAAACTGTGCATCTTTCATAAACAAAATGAACAAAGGAGAAGCTAGTATGGAAAATTTTTCTATGAACCTTCTGTAATATCTAGCATGCCCCAAGAAGCTACGTACATCCTTCTGTGTTCCAAGAGTTGGTATGTTTTCAATCACCTTGGTTTTGGATGGATCTACCTGGATACCATCAGAAGAGATGAAGTGCCCCAGCACTATGCCCTCACTCATCATCATGTGGCACTTTTTAGTGCTTAAAGAGAGTTGGCTTTGTTCACAACATTTCAAGACCTTTTCTAAGTTTTTCAATGCTTCTTCATAACTATCACCATATGGAGTAAAGTCATCCATAAAAATTTCCATGAAATCACTCACCATTTCTTAAAAGATTCCAATCACTGCTCTCTGAAATGCAGCCAGTGCATTGCACAACCCAAAAGGAAGTACTCGGTATGCAAAAGTTCCCCAAGGACAGGTGAATGTGGTTTTGTCCTGGTCTTCTGGAGCAATCTGGATCTGGTTGTAGCCACTAAAGCCATCCAGAAAGGAGAAATATTTTTTCCCAGAAAAGGTATCAAGGACCTGATCGATGAAAGGTAAGGAGAAATGGTCCTACGCTGTTTCAGCATAGTGACTAGATGTTCCAACTCGCTAGGCGCTATATTGCGATTGATATTCAATGTTTTTCCTGGCCCAATTTATACTGGAACACTCTTCGAATTCTTGAGTACTAGAATTATACTGGCATCACCAATTAGATTTTCTTGTTCTGTTGCAGCTAGAGTACTGTCCAAGATCTGATAGACATTTTTATTGACTGACGTGGGATGACTGATGAAACTATTAATGGCATCATCCTCTGTTTCATATTTAAACATTGAGGCTCTCCCTATTATTAATAATGGCTGCACACCTTCTTCCTCCAAATTTTCCCACAATGGAGTTTCAGCTTCTATGCTTGGTCGAGTTGGAGGGTACAGGGTTAGGCTCTTGATCTCAGTTCCGTCTTAAATGGTCATAGATCCTGACTAATAGCTGATACAGGAATATACTATGGCCAACCACATTCTTCCCAGGATTAGTGGGTGTCCCCCCAATTGGGATTTCGGTTGTAACACCAAGAAATCCGCAGGGTATTCCCACAAGTCAACTGAGATCACGAGGTCATCTAGGATCCCCTCAGGCTTGATTGTTGATCTGTCAGCAAGTTCTAAAATAGTAGGGGTTTGCCGAAGTTTAGTGAGTCTCAATTTCTTCACTGTCTCTATGGTCATAACATTAATAGCTGCGCCTAAATATACCAAGACATTGGGAATTTGTGTGTTCCCTATGTGAACTGTAACAGTCGGGTTCCCAGGGTCATCGTATTTTGCCACAGGGGCCTTCCCCATTATTAATTCTAAAAGTTTTCCCAATACGTGGACAGTGGGGGGGTCCCTCGGCCTTCTTCCTGGTTTCTTGACACACAAATCTCTAACATTCTTAGCATAAATGGGCACATCATGGAGGGCCTGTAATAGTGGAATTTTAACATACAAATTTTTCAATTCTCCCACGAGATCAAATCAGGGCTGTTCCACTATTTTCTGCAGGGCCAATCATTCAGGGTATGGCGGTTCTCTCATCGACTGTGTAGGCTGTGATACTTCATGTGTTACTCTCTGAGTCTCAGCTACTGTCTCGGTAGGAGTATTAGCATCCTCAATGATGGGGCTTGCTGAATTAACCATATTCTCATAGTGCGAATTCACTCCAGTTTCAATCACTGGGGATGAAACATCCTCAGTGATAATAGGTTCCACCACCCTTCCTAATCGTAATTTTATATCATTGCAGGGAATCTAGGTGATGGAATACGCAGGCATGTTGGAAGTCTCAAATAGATGGACTACTTTATTGTTTGGGTTCAGGTTAGGTTGTGCAAGTAGTTGTGGTCGAAGTGGTGCATTCATAGGTGCGGCATTGTTTTGGAATGGGAGCTGCGGTTGTTGATAATGTTGGTGGTGATACTGTGGAGGAGGGTACTGTTGATATTGATCCTAGTGATGGGGGAAGTTATTTCCTTGGTAAGAATTTCTCCAGTTGGAATTCCAAGGAGCTTGATTGTTTGACTGCTGTGACCAAGGTGTCTATGAGTTAGGATTTTGCATTGGGTTCTGAGATGGATGCCACTGATTGTTAGAATAATGTGAAGGGAATTGTGTATTCATATTATGCATATTGTTCATTCCATTCATATTACTAAAAAAAAATGATGGGTCTGGATTGATATCTTGATTTCGAGGCTACCATTGTTTCTTCTGTGCCATGAAGTAGGCTAGCTCCACATCCAGAATGGATGCCTGCAGGACTGCTTTGACCTTAGGTAATGAAGGACATTCCTTGGTATCATGCTCCAGTTCACATATCCTACATACCTCTGCTTTGTCCAACAAGCATTCCTTCAGTGGGTGCTTTTTCCTACATTTAGGACAGAATACACCAAGTGTAAGATCTTCAACTACTTGCTTCTTCTTTGCTCTCATGACATCTAACTCTGAGGAAATGGAGCTCATCATGTTTGTTTTAAAATTCTCTAGTAAGTTTCCTATCTCTGCTCGAGTGGCCCCTCCACTAGCTGACTTCTGAGTCCTAGTAAAGACATCCTGCTCTCGATCTTTGTCTCGTTTATTGGTTCTAGAGGATCCCCTGGAGTACCTTCGACATAATTCAATAATATTTTTGAAAGGTTCCTTCGAGATGTCCTCTTTTCCTAGCACATTCAACATATCAAGGCAGTCTTTTCTAATTCCTCTTAGTAAAATGATCTTGAGCACATCCTTACCAATCTCAGCGTGACCAGATCTTTGTAAATTGTACAACAATCTTCCACAATGTCTTCCAAACTTTCTTCATCCTTCTGGACCATTTTAAACAACTCCTCTTTCCTATCCCTAGTTCTGCAATATTCTTGGTACTTACAAAGGAATGTGTTTTTCATTTGCTCCCAAGTAGTAATGGTCTCCTGACCTAGACTCGTGAACCAGCATAGAGCATTTCCCTTCAAGGTAGATGGGAATAGCTTCAGCTTTTGAGCACTAGAGGTGTAATGATAGCTACGACAGAGGATATCAAACTAAAAAAGAAACTCATCAGGATCCTCAGAGGACTTACCATGAAAATTCGGGAGAACTGATGGCGAGATTATTTTCATAGGAGCTGCTCCAGGTGTCTGGAGGATAGGGAATTCCAATGTAGCCACAGTATTACCACGCTGATTATTTTCTCCTTCTTCCTCCCGGTTCTCCCCATGTTCATTCTCACCTTCCTATTCTCTACCATCCATGGTTCTAGTCCAAAATTCAACAGCTTCCTTTATGCGTTCTTCCTCTGCTTTGGCTTCTTTTTCTCTTCTCCTCTCTTCTTCTTGCCTTCTCTCTTCCTCTGCTACTCGGCGAGTCTCCAACCACACTTCTTTAGTAACTCTGGTTCCATTGATATGATAGATCTCCTCTCTATCTGGTGCACCTACAGCACTTCCCTTATCTTCAGGAGGTTTATTTTCTGCAATAGGAGTTGAAGGTCCCATTGTATTCTCCACTCTCGATGTTGAATGTTCAAGATTGGGAGGAACAGAATTTCCCCTGCCTGTAGATGTCCACAATTTTCTAGTGGAAGAATCAGCTCTAGAAATTATCTCATCAATGTATGTATGTCTTCCCTGACCTGCATTACGACCTCGATCTCTTCCACTTGCAATGTTAGTATTCAAAGGGGGTTCCCGATTTGTTTTTCTTGTATTCATGCATGCTATAAATAATTAAACTAAAATGAAATCAAATAAAACCAACTACTAACTCTGTCTATATATTACCATCCTCGGCAACGATGCTAAAATGTTGGTCACCCTATATGTCAATTAATTAAAGCTAACACACAGGATGGTCAATATAAATTGTCAAACCCAGGGAGGTCTTTTATTTCAATGGCAATAAGCATAATCTGTGCATAAACATGTCAAGCAGTTGATTAACTAATGGAGATAATAATCCTACCAGTCTATCCAACCAAACTCATCCCATAAAAGAACTAACCTAATTCACACACCTAGGAATTCAATTGCATCTACCTTCCTACAGAGATCAACCTAGCAGTTATAAATTTAAGAATAGAAATAAACTAGATTACTTTTCCAAGAAGTTAAATCCTATAATTATCAAACTACAATATTCAATCTTTACCAAAATGATCCATCTAGTAGCTACTGTTACTCAATCACAATCTTCCTATTCTAATAAACCAATTGAAGATACAACAACAACCCAGATCTAATCATAAGCTTGAACCCTAACTGATAATTACTGGAAATCCTAGAAAGCATAAACAACTGGAAGATATCGGGATTGAGCTTGGCTGTTACAGCTGATTCGAACAAACATGCATTAAACTGAATTAACCTACACAGTTGACTGTCACACCACTCTGTTACAGCTATTCAAGATGCAATCATTTTACCAGAAGGAAAGCTAACCTCTATTGTAGCTAACAGTAACATCTACAATAACTCCACACCACACACAGAAAGAAAGCTAAATTAACCTACCTACTTAAACCGGCTATCTCTGTGAGAAGGCGGACCCTGGCCTTCTAACAGAGACACCGAGAATCAAAACAAATTAAGACACAGAAATGAAGAACTCTGCTCTCATATTAATGATGGAATTTGACAGTCTCAGTGCTCTATTACAGCTTATACAAAATGGTAATTGTCCAACCCAAGGCTACAGGAGCCTTCTCATATTTATACATTTGAAAGTACAGATCACGATCCACTAAAATCGTGCAGCAATGAAGATCAATGATATTCAAGCAGCGGAGTTACAGCTAACTATTATAGCCGTATTAAAGAAGGCTGTTACTCATGAAGGAGCTGTTACTCTAGTAATCAATGGATCAACGGATTTAGCAAGATGGAATGCGGATTTAGCAAGCTGGAATGCGATCTGTCTGTTGCAGATGGGTTCTGTTTTAGTGGAGGCTTGTCACAGATTCTCGTGGAGGAATGCGCTATCCCTTGGAGTAATGAGGAATCGGGCTTTGAAGAGTAACAACTAGTGCCATTAGGCTGATACCCCTACGCTATAGACCTTGACTAAATGAAATTAAACAGATTAGCATAAATCAAGGACTAGGATCCAGAATCTTTAACAATCTTAGGCATAAAACAAATAAAGTAATAACAAATTATACCTGTCAATATTATTGGTCGATCTAGAAAAAAGGCATGGATATAGCTTATGAAAATAGGATGTAATCAGGGAAAAATGATGTAATAAGGATGACCAAAAAGGGGCATTTCCTAGACCCAACACAAGGGTTAACAATTGGGGTATTACATCCCCCTCCCCCTTAAACAATGCATCATCCTTGATGCATAATTATTAAATACATGCCGCAACACAAATTTTCAAAGTAGATGAGGATATGCTTCCCTCATAGCATCTTCCATCTCTCAATTTGCATCCTTAGGACTGTAATGGATCCATTGGACCTTTACCTACCTAATTTCTCAATTACATAGCACCTTGACTTTTCTTCCCAAAATGGAAATAGGTTGAAAAATCCCCTTCCAGTTCCACTTGGATAACATTCTAATAAATTACATGGTTAGCATTGGGTATGTAATTTTTCAATAAAGACACATGAAACACATTATGTACTTTAATGCAAGTGGGTAAAGAAATATCATAAGCAACGGGTCCTATCTTAGCTAAGATTTAAAATGGTCCAGAGTATCTAGCAACTAATTTGGAACATTTTCCCAGGTTCAAAGGAGTTGTTATTGGGTCTAACTTTCAAAAAGACATGATCTCCAACTTAAAACTATCTAACTGTTCTATTCTAATATGCATAGATTTTTTGTTTGTCTTGAACTTCCTTCAGATTGTGCTTGATCTTAACCATCTCGTCCTCCATATCCTTCAATAGTTCTGGTCCAATAATTACTATGTCCATTGGATTATCCCAACTTATAAGATTGTCTCACTTTCTTCCATACATAGCCTCAAAAGGGCACAATTTCATAGAGGCATGATATCCATTATTATAAGAAAACTCTACCAATTGTAAATAATATTCCCACCTAGATGGATGATCCCTCACATACATTCTTAACATGTCTTCAATCACTTGATTAAATATTTCTATCTGTCCATCTATATGAGGGGGGTATGGTGTACTCATGTTCAATCTTGTTCCAAATCATTCAAAAAATCATTTCCAAAAGTTAGAAGTAAATTTTGAATCTTCATTTGATACTATAAATTTTGGGATTCCATGCAATCTAGCTACTTATTTCATGTACATGTATGCAATATTAGTTGCCTTGTGATTTTTCTTTACTGGAATCAAGTGTGCTTGCTTAGTTAACTTATCTACCACAACCATGATAGCATCATTTTGTAATATTTTCTTAAGAAAATTTGTGATGAAATCCATTGTCACTACATCCCATTTCCATTCAGGTATTGGCAAAGGCTATAAAAATCCCGTTGGATGTCAATGCTCAAGTTTAACCTTTTGGAATTCCACACATCTAGCTATATACTCTGCAACATCATTCTTCATCCCTGGACAATATTATTATTTTCTTGTTGCTGCTATTGTATTCTAATAACCTGAATGTACAACATACAGAATATCATGCATTTATTTCAGAACCATATGTGTTATATTTCCATAACTAGGCACATAAATTCTATCTTTATGCATGAGGATTCCATTTTCTTCCAACGTATACTTATCAAAATTTTGTGGTATTTTATTGTGTTAGAATCCTTCTTTTACTTACTAATAGTATTCATCTGTCACATTGGATTCAATGATCTTGTCCTTTAAATATGGTGTACTATCATTGATAGCTTCTACATGCATCACATGTATCTTCCTGCTAAGTGCATCTGCTACCATATTCTGCTTACATTTGATGCGTTTGATGTCAAATTCATATTCACATAATAGCTCCATCCATCTTCCATGTCCTGCATTCAAATTAGGCTGCTCGAATAAGTATTTCAACCTATCATGATAAGTTCTTAACTCAAACTTCTTACCCATAAGGTAATGTCTCCACATCTTCAAGGCATGGATGATAGCTGCAAGCTCTAATTCATGGGAGGCATATTTTTCTCATGTTCCTTCAAATTTAAGGATTCATAACTGATCACATTCCTTCTTGCATCAATACTCCACCAACACCTTTCTTACATGCATCTGTGCACACAACAAAGTTTCCTCTAGGATCCATAATCTTCGGAACAGGTGCCCTAGTAAGCATTTCCTTAAGTCTTTGAAAAATATATTCACACTTAGGTTTCCATTTGAAATTCACACCCTTCCACTGCAAATATGTGATAGGATGAGCTAAATTTGAGAATCCTTTGATGAACCTTTGGTAGTATCCATATAATCCCATAAAGATATTACTTCTGATACATTCTTTGGTGTTTTCCATTCCATAATAGTTATTATCTTCTCAGGGTCTACTGAAATACCTTCTTCATATATGATATGTCCTAAGTAGTAGATTCTACCTTGATAAAAAGAACACTTACTTTGCTTGGCATACAACTCTTGTTCTCTAAGCACTTGCATTACTAATTTTAGATGTTCTTCATGCTCTTCTTCTATCTTGGAATATATAAGGATGTTAGACAGCAATACAATTACAAAATTACCTAAGTACTTTTTGAAGATTCCATTCATTAAACACATGAATACTATTGATGCATTTTGCAATCCAAAAGGTACCATTGTAAACTCATAATGTCAATACCTTGTTATGAACATTGTCTTACTAATATTATCATTCTTAATTCTAATTTGGTGGTATCTTGATCTCAAATCTACCTTTGAAAATACTTTGACTCCTCTTAACTGATCAAACAAGTCATCAATCCTTGGGAAGGGGTACTTGTTTTTAATCATTGCTTTGTTCAATTATCTATAATATATGCAGAGTTGCATCCTTCTTCTTCACAAATAACACATGAGCTCCCCAATGTGAAACACTAGGTCTTATGTAACCTTTATTTAGTAGATATTCAAACTGCATATGTAATTTCTTCAACTCTGGGGTGCTTATTCTATAAGGTTCTTTAGATGAAGGTATTGTTCTTGGCATCAAGTCAATAGAGAAATTGATGTCCCTCTTAGGAGGCATTCCTAGAGATTCTTGAAATACATTTTCCAACTCTTGTAGTACTTGATAATATTGTAGCTTTGTCTCTTTTCCTTCTTTTGGATCTGTTGAAGTATTGTAACTTCTAAGAATATTATAATTTTACTTTATTATTACGGATATGTTTCATTCCTCCGTGAAGACCTTATTGTATATCCGGAGATGTTTTATTCCTTCGTGGAGAATGTGGTAACTTGGGTTATTAGAATTTCCCAGTGGGGGTCATCCCTGTATGAGTCATGTGGGTTAAAGGGGTTATTACACCACCCTAGTAGGGTCGGCCTTGCCACATTATGTTAAGAGATTAAGTTGGGGCCGACCTGGTTAATGTAAAAGACAAGTCAAAGATGTGTATAAATAGAGGAGGTGTGTTCCTCATTTAACACACATTACACTCACTTGTGAATAACGCATAGGTGAGGGAGAGATCTGCTATGGAGGAGAAGGAGCTCATGTATAGGGTTTACATCTTTGTATTTGTTGGTCATCTATATTGAGGAAGCTTTGCTGCGTTTTCTATCCCATGAGGGTTTCCCAGGATAAATCTGTGTCTCTTGTGTTTATGCTGTGCTTGTTGTTCTTTCAGTGATGCTATTGTTGTGAAATGAAATGAAATGCTAATATTTATGTCTTATCATATTGAATCTTAACATGGTATCAGAGCTAACCTGAAGGAAGGCAATGTCTGGCACTTACGACACTTGTTTCACTTGCGACAATTTGAAGGTTAGGGTTTTGTATAGAAAAAACCCATCATCGTGGAACTTTCGCTATAAATCTATTTTGGAGAAGTTGCAAGATCTGAAACCTTTACAGGTCGTATATAACATCCCCTTTTACCTTGTGTCTAAAGGACAACATCTAATTCGTTGTAGTTTGTGATTTATGATCAATACAAGTTAGGGTTTCTTCCTATTCCAGATCTCAATCATAAACAGGTGACCTAGGAAAAAAGGTCACAACTTGGGATAGGAAGCTCCAAATGAAATTTCGTAAAAAGTGACAGGTAGAGCATGGAATTCAGTTTCTCAGGTAAGATTTTTAGATTCCAAAGTTGAACCAGTGACATGTGGCACACCGTACAAGTTTGCTCTCCTATTTTATCCCATAAATAGGTCACATTGCAACACTTGGAATAACTATTTCTCAGAAAATCCAATTGAGGTCAAACCTGTGGGGTGGAAATATGACAGGTCAGGATACCATAGGACGATATTTTAGACCCTGTGAATTTGTAATTTCAGAGATGCACCAGAAACAATCAGGTGCATATATCTGTCAAAACAAAATTGTTTTTTGAGCACCTTCATTCTTGGCTTATCACTGCTGCGAGAATTTAGGGCTTCGGAGAAAGTTGGAATTTTTTGAATCAGAGTCCATGACTGAATGCTCCTCATCAAAATCGAAATTTAGAGACCAAGATCAAAAATTTTGGTTGGTCAGAAGGCTGGGCTTGATCAAACCCTAGTTCGGGATTTTGATCGGAAAGGTGGAAAATTAGGGCTTCTGCAAAAGTTGGAATTTTTTAAGTCTATGACCACGGCTGGAAGCTCCTAAGAAAAATCAAAGTTTAGAGCTTTGGATCAAACCTTTTGATTGGGAAGAAGGGTGGGCTTCACCAAACCCTAGTTCGGGATCCTGTCCAGAAGATCCAGAAGTTTCAAAGGCAATTTTGAGGGGTCAAATTTTGGAGATTTCAAAATTAAAGTATGCTAGCTTGATCAACTCATCAAGGCACATCGTTCCATCCATTTAGGAGTTTGAAATTCAAATTTTGAATTTTTAGGGTTTCTTTGACAAAACCTAATCCAACTACAGATCCAGTTTTAGCAAATCAAAGTGGATTGGGTTAAAAGCAATCCTAACAAGTATGACTTGAGGAGATACATGTATGTGTTGAAATCTGTTCATGGTTAAGTTTATGTTTGTCTTCATGTTATTGAGATTAGTACAATTATGATTGTTTGATAATGAATGCATGTGAATGATAGAAGGCATTCATTGATTAAGGTTATGACACTGATGATTGTACTAATGCACTTGTGGTGTTGTATGAGGATGATGTTGTCTGCTAACAAGATACAGGTACGTCAAGAAAGACAAATCAAGTTCTATGACCATGATTGTTGCTTGGTTTTTCAACCAAGCATGTGCAAGGATGCACCTATTAACTTGTAATAGCAGTCTTCGAATAAAAGAAAATACAACTATAAACTAATCTAACATTAACATGTGCATATAACAATAAACTTAAAAAGATTGATAGAAAAAACAAGAAATGTAACAAAGAATGGTTTTTGTATTATGATACCTCAAATGGTGAGGATGTTTGGTGTTGAGCAACTCCAAGGTTGAGATGCTCCAGGCTCCAATGGTCTCTTCTCCAAGTTTGCTAAAATGGTCAAAGAACTCAAGAGAGATTTTGACATCATGAGGATAGGATGGATGATGGATCGAAAGTGAGGAGCCCCTATCACCTTTTTATAGTTTTTGGTGATGGGGAATACCATTGTGGTTTTAAGGAAACCAATGGTATTAACCAACATGGTTTAGGTCTCTTTTTCCCTCTTTTTTCCTTTATTGAATATTTTTAATATTTGTATTCCCTTTTAATATTTTTCGGAATTCTGGACCCTTTTTTAGGGTTTTTTATGTTTTTCGAGGAAAAATATATATTTTGAGGGGAAAAAAGGGTATATTATGGTCTTTTTGGTGACCTTTTGATGGTTTTAGAGGCTCAAATGGTGGAAAAGTGGACAAATGGGTCATGTGAATAAGGGAATGAGCTAGTGAGCACTTTTTGGGTGTTAACAGATTGCCCCCTGATGTGTGAGGGCAGGAGCTCATTGTATGGTCGATAGACATCATAGTTCTTTTGTGTTTTTCCTGGGGTTTGGATTAGAGAAGAGACTAGTTGGAGACTGGATCAACGGCCCCTTAGAAGCTGCAAAAACAAAAATATTACATGGCCTCAAAATGAATGAGGAATAATCTCTGACTATGGACGAGGCGGGCATACCCATGCTCGTATCAAAACATATACATAACAATTAGGCCCACGAATGGGGGCCATGAAGAAATACATAAAAATATGCTGGTACATCATAATGGTCCAGAGGGGACACAATGCTGGGACATACTCATGGTCATATCATGACTGATTTGAATAACTGATACACTGGAAAAAATGTAACAACTGTTCTGAATAAGGTATCAGAAGGGTTGATGAACTGCTGAAACTGAAGGTGTCCAACATCTGAAAATTGTCGCCAAATGCAACCCAAATATCCATAGGAATATGTAACTGGTTGTATCCTTAATTAGACTCTCATATGTGGTAGAGTTGGATGATATCCGGGGTCTTCAACAAATAACTGAAAGGACCGATACCCTGTACGAGTCTCAATGATGCGATCAAGGTGTTGAAGTCGAGCATGTGAGAAACAATCATTTCGAGAGGCACTGGGGACTCCTTTCAAAATGATGCATAGGCACTCATCGCTAATGGTGATGAGTCCAAGGCACAGGGACCTCTGGGTCTATCCTCTGTAATAGATTTGGTTGGCATCGACAGAGGGAGACCAACAACTACCAAGGCAATGATATTTCCTTGTTAGGAGCACGAGGTGTAGAACTGAAGTGTGATAGTACTGGTGGTAGGACTGACATACTATGGGGATGGGAAATAACTGTTAAATTTTGAGTATTAATTCACAATACTATAGGATCTTTGCTGAGAGAATAAAATCTACAGTGTATCAATGCATGACAATCACAATATGACAAGCATCACAAGAATCAAAAGCATAAGAGACAAGAGACACAGAGTTTCCGTGGGAAAACCCTAAGGTGAAAAACCCCACAACTTCCTCAGAGATAGAGAGAGCAATGGCTCAACCAAAATACAACCAAATAACACTGAGATAGTCTCCTAGTAGATGATCCTCCTCTTCTTCACTAGTGCGCCACTTTTGAGAGAGAGAGTGAGTTACTTTTTCGAGTGAGTAAAATAGAGATCTCCTATCTCTATTTATACTCACCTTTTTTCCCAGTGACCTTATGGGGCCGACTTGTCTACTTAGATACATCCACATTATATTATATATAAATCAAGGACGACCCCACATGGTGGTCTAATAACCCATCGGCAAGTACACACACTTGCGACACTTGTCAATCCACATGACGACACTTCCTTATAGAGGAATAACACATCTCTTATAAGGGTACAATATATATATATAAAATACACAGATGAAATACATTCCGAAGTTACATATACATCAACACTCCCTCTTAACTAGGAAGGTATTTCTCAACACAGATCTGCTAGACAAGTCTTCTTCTCTGGATCATCGTCATCGTCATCGTCACTGCTACTGCTATCTAAACCAATCTCTGACTCTACTTGTCATAGGAAGTTTTACAGAGCCAGTCCTTTTTCATACTGGATGTAGGCCCACCACTTGCAGGTCTTCATCATCACTGGCCATACTGTGGAAATCTCAGGACTTATTACGTGCGTCACAAAACCTCGAAAGAGCATCACAGGCTATTACGAGCACACGGCTCTACCTATAGGATCTCCCAGGGCACAAATTACATGTGACCTCACCAAAAAACCTCGCAAGAGAATCCCAGGACTAATTACGAGCACAAGCCTCAACCTATCGGATCTCCCAGGGCACAAATTACATGTGGTCACCACAAAACCTCGAAAGAGCATCCCAGGACTGATTATGAGCACAAAGCTCAACCTATCGGATCTCCCAGGGCACAAATTACATGTGGTCATGGCAAAACCTCGAAAGAGCATCCCAGGACTGATTACGAGCACACAGCTCAACCTATCGGATCTCCCAAGGCACAAATGACATGCCATAGGACAAAACCTCGAAAGAGCATTTGCCAGATATCCCAAGGCACAAATTATATGCCATAGGCAAAACCTCAAAAGACTATCTGCAAATCTCCCAGGGCACAAATTATATGTCCTCCCAAGAAAACCCTCGAAATAGCATTTCACAGATGTCCCAGGGCACCGAATTACATGCCATAGGAAAAACCTCGAAAGACCATCTGCAAATCTCCCAGGGCACAAATTACATTCTTACCTGCACAACCTGTTCCACAGCCACAGAGTATCAACCTGATACTCACCATACATCATCCTGATGTACACATGATCACCCTGATCATCATCACTGCAAAATCCTACTGCATATCATCTGGAGAAGCTCGTCATCCACGATCATCCTGATCATACAATGCATCCATCTGATGCATACCAAGTATCTACCTGATACATATCATCATACACAATGTATCCACCTGATACATAGATACATGATCCACACAATGTATCCATCAACATACATGATCTACCTGATCATACCTGATACATATCAATATACATGATCTACCTGATCATACAATGTATCCACCTGATACATATACAGATACATGGTCCAAGCATACAACATGATGCATGTACACAACACATACAAATGATCCATCCGATCATATCCAGCATCTAAAATGATGCGTACATACATACAAATGATCCAACTGATCATATCCATCCTCCAACATGATGCATACATACATATACAAAAATGATCCAACTGATCATATCCAGCATCCAACATGATGCATACATACATATACAAAAATGATCCAAAGATCATATCCAGCATCCAACATGATGCATACATACATATACAAAAATGATCCAATTGATCATATATAGCAGAAACTAGAACATCATCCTGATGCTCATCATCCAGCGCTTACATCCATAGCCATGTGAAGGATCCTCCTTCCAACATGCTTGGAATGGCTTCAGTAAATGTGTCCATCACTTCTTCCTCGAAGTGTCCTCGATCTGAAGAACGCCAAGCCTCTCTCTGAAGTACTCGAACTTCACCTTAGCTAGTGGCTTCGTCAGCACATTTGCAATCTGCTCGTCCGTCGCAAAATACAGTAGCTTCACAGCTCCCCTCTGCACCATATCCCTGATATAATGATATTTGATCTCTATGTGTTTCGACATGTCATGAAACACTGGGTTCTCGGACAACTTCACACAACTCTAGTTATATACAGAAGATACCAGTAGCATCCAACAGGAGATCAAATAACTCATACAGTAGCTTTTGTAGCCATACTGCCTCACAACTAGCTGAACAGGCTGCAACATACTCTGCCTCAACTATACTCAGTGCTACGCAGGAGTGCTTCCTGCTAAACCAAGAGATCACACCTGATCCCATACTGAAGCAGCACCCAGAGGTGCTCTTCCTATCTGCAGCACTGCCAGCCCAATCTGAATCAACATAACCCTGCAGGTTAAACTTTTGATTCGCTTCATACTTGAGCCCATAATCCACTGTACCCTTCAGGTACCTCAGAACATGCTTTACAGCAACCAGGTGAACCCTCCTCGGATCTGTCAGGAATTGGATCAATGTGTTCACAGCAAAGCAAATGTCTGGTCTCGTGTTCGTCAGGTACATCAAGGACCCAATCATCTAACGATACATAGAGACATCAACTGGCTTAGATGAAGCTTCATATTCGAAGCCACAGGTGTGGCCATGGCCTTGCAATCCATCATCCCAAATCTCTTTAGGATATCTACTGTGTACTTCCCTTGACCAAGGAAGATCCCACCTGCACTCTACCACACCTCCATACCTAGGAAATAGTGCATCATTTCCAAATCTTTCATATCGAATTCAGCAGCAAGCTTCCTCTTAGTATCTGCAATTAGTTTGTCATCTCCTGTTACAAATAGGTCATCCACATACAGGAGTAGAATCACAGGATTCCCTTCCTCAACCTTGTAGTAAAGGTTGGAATCCGCTTTACTTTTGGTAAAGCTCAAACTAGATAGGAAACTGTCCATCCTACCATACCAAGTTCTAGGAGCTTGTTTCAAGCCATACAAAGCTTTCTTTAATTTGCACACATATGACTCCCTGTCATGTATTTCAAAACCGGGTGGTTGTTCCACATATACTTCCTCTTCAACTACACCATTCAAGAAGGCAGTCTTGACATCCATCTGGTATATTTTCCATTTCATAGCTACAGCCAGGGAAAGTACTGTTCTGATAGAAGTATACCTGGCTACAGGTGCAAAAGTTTCTTCATAATCTATTCCCTCTTTCTGAGAGAAGCCATGAGCTATGAATCTTGCTTTGTATTTCTCCACACTGCCATCTGCAACATGCTTGATTTTGAAGATCCATTTAGAGGTCACAACAGACTTCTCTTTAGGTCTTGGGACAACATCCCAAACATCATTCCTCATTATATATTGGTATTCCTCAACCATGGCATCCTTCCATTCTTTCTTTTTTGCTGCTTCTCCATAATTGGAAGGCTCTTTGTTCATAATGTCACAGAGTAAAGCAACATAACTGGTATGTGATATGGTTCTCTTCTTTGCTCTGTGTTCTCCTTCTGGAATGCCAAATCTTTCTACATCTTGAATGAGCCCTCTAGCCCATGCAGGTTTCCTCTTGTGAGAGTTTTCCTCATGGGGTGGATCTACAGGTTCTTGCGGATCTTCAAATTCATGAACAACTTCTGGAACTGCTTCAGTCATGGTAGTGTCTTGAAATCTAGTTTCCTTAGGTTCTTCATAAACTTCGATAGGTGCCTTCCTTGATTTGATGAATGCTGAGTTTTCATCAAATGTTACATCCCCGCTGACATCAATCTTCTTGAACCCTGGAAAGTATATTCTGTAAGCCTTCGAGCTTTCACTGTAACCCACAAAGATACCCTTCTTTCCTGAAGGATCTAGTTTAGTCCTCTTTTCCTTTGGGACATGAGTATATAATGGACAACCAAATATTCTGAGATGGCTCACTTCAGGTTTCTTACCAGAAAAGACCTCTTCTGGTGTCTTGTTGTCCAATATCTTGTGGGGTGTTCTGTTCTGCACATACACAGCTATTCTAGCTGCTTCTGCCCATAGATGCATAGGAAGATCCTGGTCATGCAACATTGCCCTTGCAGCTTCCATGATAGTTTTGTTCTTTCTTTTTGCAACACCATTCTGTTGAGGATTATAAGGAGCAGTCAGCTCCCTCTTAATCCCTGAATCACTACAAAGATTCTTGAAGTCACTTGAGGTGAATTCTCCTCCATTGTCGGATCTGAATGTTTTGATTTTCCTGTCAGTTTGATTCTCCATCAAGGTTTTGAATTCCTTGAATTTATCAAGCACCTCATCTTTGCCCTTCAAGAAGTATACCCAAGTCTCCCTGGAGAAGTCATTAATAAATGAAACATAGTAGACATACCCACTTAGGGAACTGGATGACATAGGGCCACATACATCTGAGTGGATGATTTCTAGGATGTCTTTTGCCTTGCTTTCACTGCTTGGGAAATCCTTCTTAATGTTCTTACCTTTCACACATCCTTTGCAAACACCTTCATGTTTGGTCTTGATTTCAGTTAGACCCTCTACTGCCTTGCTTGCAATTGGAAGTGCTCTATAGTGCATGTGAGCAAGTCTCCTATGCCAAAGTTCACTTGGCTCCATGGATTCATGTACCATGGCATGTTCAGGTTCTCCCTTCAATTTATACAAACCTCCCTCTTGCTCTCCAATCACTACTGCATCATCTATGTTCTTTCCCTTTGGCCACATTAGAACTTGTCCATCCACAAATGCAACCCTCATGCCTTTTGCATCCAATGCAGAGATTGAGAGTAAGTTTTTCTTGAGCCCAGGTACATAAAGAACTTCTTTCATCTTCAAAGATTTTTCAGAATCTAGGTTGTAGGAGGCTTCACCAATTCCTTTGATTGGGTATTGATAATCATCCCCAAGTTTCACCTTATGGGGTGATTCATGTTCAGATAGGTCCACAAAGGATTCCTTAAAACCAGTCATGTGTTTGGAAGCCCCACTATCAATCAACCAATCATTACAACCATGGGAGATGGTACCTGTGAGAGCAGAAATTAGAACATATTCTTCTTCACTTGATGAGTCATCATCACTACTACTTTCTGCCCTAGCCTTCTTCTTTGGGGGTTCATCATCTTCGGCAGCATGAGCATGATATCTTCTTTTGTTATTCTTCTTCTTCTTGTTGAAGTTGTTGTTGTTGTCTTTCTTCTTCTTGGGACAATCAGAAGCAAAGCGTCCCTTCTCATTGCAATTGAAGCATCTGAGATCTTTCTTATCTTTATGATAATGGTGGTGAGAGGATCTTCTATTATGAGATGATTCCTTCTTGGACTTACCTTTCCTGGTATGTACTGTGAGAGCTTGATCTTCATTCCCCATCTTTTCTTGTCGTGCCACAAGCCTCGCTTCTTCTTGTGAGCATTCTTCCTGAAGTCTACTGAAGGAGATCAACTTCTTCCTTGCACAAATTCCTTGGATAAAGGAATCCCATGACCTAGGTAGGCCATTTAGAGTGGTCATCACCACTTCACCATTCTCCACCATTTCATCCACTGCTTCTTGTTGTTCCTTGATCTGGGAGACCCTTGAAAAATAAGATTGAATGGTTTCTCCATTCTGAAACTTCACTCATTTCAATTAGTTCCGCAGGGTCATCTTCCGATTTATGTTCTTCCCTTCAAATAGCTTGGTCAAGGAGTCAAACATCTCCTTGGGTGTCTTAAGAGAAGACACATGGGGTATGAGATGGTATTTGATAGAATCAGCAATGATTCTCTTTGCCTTGACCAAGTTCTTCTTGTGCAATGCCTTGGCCTCTTCATCCTCTGGGATAGGGATGTCTTCTTTCACATATGAGTCCAACTCATTCTCTTCCAGGATTAACCCAATCCTATACTTCCAGGCTCGGAAGTTATCAGCCCCTTCAAGCTTATCCTCAAGCTTGGTGTGGAGAGACATCTTAAAGAGTACTTCAAATGGAAATAGAAAAGATTTAGGCCTTACCACTTGAAATGTTGAAATCTGGATCTGGTCCCGGATTAGGGTTTGTCAGAGAAACCCTAAAAATTTAAAAAGTGAATTTCAAATTTTTGAAAGGATAGAAAGATGCACTTTGATGAGCTGATCAGCCTGGTGCATTCAGAATTTGAGATCAGCAAAGTCTTGCCCTTCAGAATTGCCTTTTTGTCCTCCTGGGTTCACTTGAGAGAGCCCTGAATTAGGGTTTGAGATTCCTGGAGATCTACCTAGCCAAAAATCTCAATCCAAAGCTCTAACCTTCGATTTTTGCAAGGAGCTTCCAGCTATGTCTTCAGATTCCAGAAATTCCTATTTTTGTGGAAACCCTAATTTTTAGGGCCAAATCTAAAAAATGCTCGGAACTGAATTCTGATTAGACAGATAGATGCACCCTGATGAGTAGAGTTAATCTACTATACTGATTTTCAAAAATCTATGGAGAGAAACCCAATAAACAAGAAACTCAAGCTTCCGTCACTGCAAAATGTCTTCTTCTCAGGTTAGCTCTGATACCATGTTAAATTTTGAGTATTAATTCACAATACTATAGGATCTTTGCTGAGAGAATAACATCTACAGTGTATCAATGCATGACAATCATAATATGACAAGCATCACAAGAATCAAAAGCATAAGAGACAAGAGACATAGAGTTTCCATGGGGAAAACCCTAAGGTGAAAAACCCCACAACTTCCTCAGAGATAGAGAGAGCAATGGCTCAACCAAAATACAACCAAATAACACTGAGATAGTCTCCTAGCAGATGATCCTCCTCTTCTTCACTAGTGCGCCACTTTTGAGAGAGAGAGTGAGTTACTTTTCCGAGTGAGTAAAATAGAGATCTCCTATCTCTATTTATACTCACCTTTTTGCCCAGTGACCTTATGGGGCCAACTTGTCTACTTAGATACATCCACATTATATTATATATAAATCAGGGCCGACCCCACATGGTGGTCTAATAACCCATCGGCAAGTACACACACTTGCGACACTTGTCAATCCACATGACGACACTTCCTTATAGAGGAATAACACATCTCTTGTAAGGGTACAATAAATATATATAAAATACACAGATGAAATACATTCCGAAGTTACATATACATCAACAATAACTGGGGTCATAGAGTGGGTGGACTCAAACTTCCTTTGTTCAGAGCATGATGACATGGTTGACTTGGTAGCATAGGAAACTGACTTGTAGGTGCAGGGATCATAGCCTTAAGGACTGAAGGGTATGTATTGTGGATTGGAGTGACTCTGGGGGGGGACAAGCGGATGGATGCTGTAGAGGGACTCTCAGGGTGACATACTGCAGAATGCTTTGAACAAAGGCGACCAAAATGGTGAAGCTACCATATGAGTAGACGTGATCTGTTGTGGCACCGAGAAGCACCATTGGGTCCTTCTTTGTAGTTTTAATGAGCTCGAAGAAGGGATAAAAGTGTGCTCTGAAATGGTACTATCCTGTGGATTTTGTCAGCCCAGGACTGTTCCTGCTCATGAGTGCTTTCATTTTTAAGGAGTCTGAAAATGATAAGAAGACTCTGAATTGGTGGAGGAGTATCGTCCTGTAGATTTATGCGAGCCCAAGACGGTGATTGCTCATGGTTGCTTTCATTTTTTGAGAGTCTGAAAGCGGTAAGTAGACTCCATTGGTGTTCTTTTTCATAAGTTAGTCTCCAAGGCCCGAAAAAGCATAAAATGATGCAAATGGAGAACTCTTCTAGCCGATGTGACTAGAGTATTCCTTTTGTGTAATTAGTCTACAAGGTCCAAAAAAGGGGTAAACTTATACCAGGTAGACACACTTTCAAATACTTTTAGTGAGCATGAAAGGAAGCAAGGTTGCTCAACGATCTTTTGATTGTTTTAGGAGTCAGAAAAGAGCTTAATAGAAACTCCCTAAGTGCCTTTTTCGTAAAAGAATTGCCTGGCCCGAAAAACGGATAAAATTATATCGAACAAAAAGGTATTGGTGAGAGCAAGAAATAATCTCAAGCATCGTCACGAGCATAAAGAACTAAATTTGGCGACAGAAAGATTGTGAACAATGGGCAACGACCAATGTGGCACGCAAACCGAGGTGATGAGTGGCATTTTGAAAAAATGCCCAAAAAAATCTAGAGGTGAGAGTGAGAAATGATCTCAAGCATCATCACGAGTGCGGAAAACTAAATCCGGCGATATAAGACTCATAAAAAATGGATGAAGGCTGATGTGGCACGCAAACCGAGGCGATGAGGAGGGCATGTAAAAAATGCTCGAAAAAACCTAGGCGTGAGAGCGAGAAATGATCTCAAGCATCATCACGAGCACGAAAAACTGAATCCGGTGATATAAGACTTGTAAAAAATCGACGACAGCCGATGTGGCACGCAAATAGAGGCGACAAGGGGGCATGTAAAAGATGCTCGAAAAATCTAGGTGTGAGAGCGAGAAATGATCTCAAGCATCATCATGAGCATGGAAAACTGAATCCGACGATATAAGACTGGTAAAAAACGGACGACGGCCGATGTGGCACGCAAACTGAGGCGACAAGGGGCATGAAAAATTCCCAAAAAATGGACCTAGTGGAATCGGGAAAAGGAAAGGACTATCATGAAGTTCTCGCTGTGTTGATTCTAACAGTACCAATGGTTTGAAAAACGGACGTCGTATGATACCGAAATTGTTGTTGGAAAAATGGTCAAATTTCTATACATATGGTGTGGGCCCAATGTGACATGTGTCATTGTTACGTGCGAGTTTCATAGAGCATTTGAGTGAGGTCAGAGCTCTTTCTCGATTTGTGGGAGATTTGACCGTTGGAATTTCATTCCGCGAGCTTCAGGTAAGCCTATGTGCCTTACCCTTTCAATTTATGTCTTTTTTGGTTAATGCTGGGCCCCCGAAGGCCGTGAAATTCCACGTTGGCATTCCAACGTGGAATATCGCGGGTTTCGCTTCATTTTCCGTGATGAACATCGCGGGTTTCAGCTCGAAACCCGTAATGTTCATCGTGGGTTTGGGGTTGACAGTTGCGATGTTCATCGCGACTATTGCGCTGACAGTCGCGATGTTCATCGCGACTATGGGGCCGATACCCACGATGTTCATCGCAAGTTCACGGCTGATAGCCGCGATGATCATCACGGATTTTGATGGATAAGCCGCGATGATCATCACGGCTAAAGGCCTGAAAGCCACGATGGAATTTTTTGAAAAAAAATTCTGTTTCTAAAAAATTTTCTTTGTTTTTTGGCAGTATGTTGAGGAGACCGCTAGTGTCATGGTGGGAGTGAGAGATGGATGCGGATTTGACGGTGCAGATTCGGACCGACCAGGGTGTCCGAAAGGCTTTGGCTATAGGCGGGCTCCTAAAGTTCACTCAAATTCAACCCATGCATTCAGTCAGAGAGCTGCTGAACAAATTAGTGGGCTTCTGGGTTCCAGCAGAGGCTGCTTTCATAGTGGGGGGTGAGAGGTTGGAGATCACCCTTTTTGACATTTACTTTCTTACTAGGTTGCCTCACTTAGGGGAGGTAGGGGATCTTTTGCCGAGAATCCCAGCTGGTTTAGATATTGAGGATCTTCTGGAGAGATTCTGTGTGCCAGGTGCTATTGTGCAGAACAACGCATTGAGACTGAGATCTCTGAGGGAGTGGGAGATGCAGGCTGTTGGGGCCTGTGTCCTATGCATGTTGGGTGCCACGGCGCCACATCGTTTTTCTGGGGGACAAACGATAATGGTAGATTCTGTGTTGAGAGGGACCTACTATGTGTGGGGTCAGATGTTTTTGGCCTGTGTACGGTGAGATATGGACAAGGTTAGTTAGTAGGGGGGAGAGTTTTGCTATGCCTCCTTCCTTTGTTGTTTTTTCTTTGAGTGGGTATCGACCTTGCGGCCGTGTGTGCCAGTTCGAGATGGATTGGTTAGTGAGCCGCGCATGGTGCGGTGGGGGCAGATGATGCCCCGGGGTGGTGGCGGTATCCGCGGGTTCTTTTCAGAGGACATGTATGAGCAATGGGAGCAGATCCCCCTGCTGATTGATGACTATCCATATGCTGGCATGGATTATCGAGGAGATCCGAAGATGCCTCGAGCTCAGGGGCAGGCCTAGGGTTTAGATGGTATGTCTTTATTTTTGGTTCTCTACTACATCATGTGTTTGGATGATTTTGTTATGAGTATAGTTAGAAATGTTTATATGATATTGACTTGGTTCACTTGTGTGATTGTGCAGATATTGGTCCGGTACCACCAGCTGGTCATGTGGGCCGTAGGGGATGGGTGATGGTGGTCATTCCTCCACCTGTAGCGGTATCGCCTCCACGTGCTCGAGGGGTTGTGTGTCCTTGAGATGATGCAGTTGAGGGCATAGGAGAGACATTGGACATGATTCTAGCAGGAGCGCTAGATGAGGGTGGAGTAACTTGGATCGGGACATCATCGAGCATTGTTTCGATGCTCCTCGTGAGTGGCATTCTATCCTGCTTAGAGCAGCGGTGGTGGTGGCCGAGAGGATGTTGTTGTTCATTGTGAGATAAGGTGCATAAATCAGATACTTTAGTTACCTGGAGAGGAGGTGGAATAGAAGGGAAAGTGGCGGTCATGGGGGTATCTGAATATATCCCGGGTCCGACTGAGGAGACGAATGATGTGGGCACACTAAGAACGGGTTGTTCGATCATGGGAAGAACATTTTCTTGCGCTGCAGGGGCATTGGGATCATAGTATGTAATCTGGTCGATTTTGACTACGTGTCCTTCATGGGGGAACATCATGATGCGGAAAACTGAAGAAGTGACAGCTTTCATCTTATACATGTAGCTTCGTCCCAGAAGGAGATTGTAATCAAGTTGGGCATTGATGACCTCTATATCTATAAGAACCAATTTGCCCCCAAGTTGTATGGGTACGTTCACTAGAAAACCTTGAGGTTGAGCTGCATGGCCATCGTATGCTCGTAATGCGGTGGTGGATAGTTGTAGTGTTGGGGATCCAAGTTTATACCATACGAAATTCGACATGACACAGGTAGAGGTCCCTTCATCGATTATGCATCGATGGACAATGAGGTTGCAAATGGAGACTGAAACTTGAAAAGCTAGAGATGCAGGCATGTGAGGTTCAGCTTGTTCTAAGTCGAAAGCCATCATGTTAGAGTCGTTGGGATCTATGGCACCAATGGCAGATAACAACAATTTTCTCTGTGCAAGACAGTTTTTCAAAATTTTGAGAACAGACATAGTAGCGGGGGACTGAGGTAAATCCTCTACAATGTTATAGTTGGAAGCTGCATGAGTGTTCTGGTTATTGTTAATCCATCTCAAAGGGAAACAAGGTGCTTTGGGGCCTCTGTCCATGGCATAGTGGGTATGCGAAGTGGTTGATCAGTTGGGAGAGTACTCAACGATGGGACGCTAGGTGTTGTCTCTGGGGCAGATCCATATTGATTGTGATGGGTTTGAATATTGACATCATTTGATGACATCATGAGCAAATGGTGAGTGTTGGACTCTACATTCTGGTAGTCAGCTGCTGTGTAAGTGATTTGCTGCTGTGTTGCAATGGATCCTTGAGGGGGATCATTTGGACGAGTGTTTACCGTGCCTTGGTTAGGTAAGGGATTTTGCAATATCACGGGTTGTTGCTAAGGGGGGGGGTGTTAGTTTTGCAGCATGTCCTTGCCGTTGGGCGTCGTCGGTCCAGAGTTGATGCACTCGATCTAAATGGGGGCAATTATGTGTGTAATGTCCGTAGACTCCACCTATGGAACATGGATGGTTTGTTCTCAAGTTATTATTTTTAGCTTGTTTTGGTGGGTGGTCAGGATTTTGGTTGGGGGGAGCAACATTATTGTTATTTGGGGGATTAGGTGGTGGTCCGCCTTGATTATGTTGCTGGTTGTTTCCGCGGTTACGTCCTCTTCCGCAGTTTTGTTGACCTCGCTGGTTGTTCTGGTTTGGAGGTTGGTTTTGCTGCGCATAAACATGCCCTTGGCCAGTAGGTGGGTTTTGAGGTCATGCAGGCTCTGGAGCAGGTTGCGATGGGTAGTAAATAGGAGGGTTCTAAGGTGGCCCTGGTGTTTGCTGTGGTTGTGGGTAACCTTGAGTTGCTGGAAGTGTTGGAGCAAGAGGTGCTGCCTGCGGAGGATAGTAAGCCACCTGGGCTTGTGGCTAGACCGGAGTCTAGTGGGCCAATTGTTTATTATATGGAGCTGGCGCATAAGCTGGTGGTGCATGCCCATAACATTATGGTGGACACGAAGGTCCATGGATGTGATGGGTGTGTGTTACTGGAGCATACGAAGTTGTAGCCCCAGAATTAGATGAAGCCCTAGAAAGGTTTGGGGTGTTGTTTGTACTTGTCATGGTAGAAGGTTTGTTTTGTGCTGTAACCTAGCCGATAATACCGTCGGCGGCATGGGATGCCCCCGGCGCATCATGGTGGGATGGATCACTGTGCAAGGCGTAAGGTAAAATAGTGTATAGATATCCTGACTGGGCATATATGAGGTCGAATTGCCGAGCTTTTAAGATAGCTTCTTCTTCTGACTGGAGTCTTTCGGAAGCTACATCTTTGGCTATGAGGGGGAGGAGTGATTTGAGGAACCAGTCCAAAAAGATTCGGTTGTCAAGTTTTATCTTGCAGAGGCTATGGCGCTTATGCCATTCATGGATATGATTAGTGATGTGTGTAGTGGTGTTCTGTCTACAAGACAAAAGTATTTCTACTCCTGCATCATAGTGTACAGGTAGTTGGAAAAAATGGAGGAAAGTTGAGGCGAGGGACGTAAATGTGTTGTGGGTTCCATGTGGTTGATCAATGTACCACTTGGCTGCAGAGCCAGTGAAGGCTCTTTGTAAAAGTCTCAGTCGAATGGAATCATCCACTATGGAGTTAGAGGAACACCATAGGTGAAACGACATGATATGGTTCTAGGGATCTTCCTCGGCTTTACCTTCAAATTTTGGGATATCTGAGGGAAGATTTGTGGGCATGGGTGGCCATGTAGGATTGTGTCTAATAGGATCGTTGGTTAACGTGGCTAGGTCTAGTAAGTTCAGACTAGCCATGTATGGCAAACTGGCAAATGGGTGTGGAGTGGTGATTGGGACATAACTATTAATGGTAGCATTATGTAGTGGTCCAGTGGCCCCTAAAGGTATGCTAGGTATGGAAGGGATGTGTCCTCCAACTGATGTGGTGTGGGAAGGGCCTATGCTCCCAAGTGCAACATGGGTTGCAGAGGGGTTAGGAATGGTGCCAGGAATTCCTGGGATCTGGGTTCTGGTAATGAGAGGGGGCGTGACCCCTATGTTGGGCATACCCATAATAGGTGGTGGTCCTGTGTTGGGCATACCTAAAGTGGGAATGGCCCCTATATTAGGCATGCCTAAGGGGTTTGTGGTTACCATGGGTGGCTCCAATAGCACTAGTGAAAAGGGGGTTGTATTGTGATCCAGCGATGGGGTTGGTTGGTGGTGTCTCAGTAGGGTGTTTGGATTCAGCCTCAGAATTAGATGTGAAATGAGGCGTGTCAGAATCGGATGACTATGTTCTATGCCGATGATGTGTCGAGTCAAGGGATAACGCTCTTCATCTATGACATGTAGAGTCAAGTGTACCAAATTAAGGGGGTTCACCCTGAAAACGGAGGGATAGTCTTAAATTCTCAATGGTGAGAAATGTATCAAAAATGCCAGTGGATGGTGGTGATATAAAAACTCAAAACCCTGGTGTAACAATGTGTGCAGGAGGGGAGTATGAAAAAATAATGGCTCTTAGGCCAACAACCAAACTCAAAAGCACTTATTATAACAGCTGTGCTATAATAAGTGGAGGGATCCAAAAAAGTGGTCAGAATACCAAAAATCAAACAGTTCCTAGAAAAAAGTGGTGCTTACTAGACCAAGGGGGGTAGTAGAACATGCAAACGCTAACTAAAAGTGGTATTATGACTCAACTAAACATATCCTCTACAAGGTGATGAAATCCAAGTCAGACAATATGGGTAGTGAAATCAAATGCTAGATATCCCCCTACCGGGAGGGATACCGGGTAAACAATCCTAAAAAATGGCAACTAGGATGCCCTTTTCATGACACGTTCGGTTGGGTGAATCTACAGTTTGGTTCTATCACTGTTGTACCCCCAATCGGGTGTACACCAAGAAATTTGAAAGGTATCCTTCGGTTACTGAATGGATTGTGGTATTCCACTCAGGCTTCCGGAACCAGTCTGGCTACTTCAACCCTCCTAAGGGAGAGGCCTTCCCGATAAATTGGTTGATAACCGTGTCAAAATTATAAGGGATTTTCGGTACCCTAAAGGACAACCACTATGTCTCAAATGTAAATAATTGAGGGGTGTTATTGGAACACCTATCCCCTCAATCCTACCTAACTACAAGATTCTTTTAAGTGCACCCCAAGTGGGGTTAAAAAGTTTGTTGAGTTAAGGTAGATTTTAAGGCTCAGTTAATTGAAAATGTGGCAGATTGGGTGCAAGCGTGATTATTTAACTGAAAATGATTTTCCTTGCTTGGGCGATTGATTACAAATGAAAAACAAGATGATTCCAATTTGCAAAAAATAAAGGCGTTTTCTGAAATGTAAATGCTTTAACAAAAATACTTCAAAAACTATGGATTTTTGAAATAATTTTTTCAAGGAAAGCAAATATTGTAAAAATTATAGAAATAAATGGATTTCTAAGTGTTTGCTTGGGCAAAACTATTGAGCAAATCTGAAGTGAAATCTATGATCTAAATAGAGTGCAAAAAACCTTTCTTTCACTTACTGAAAATTTTGAAAAAGATTTTAATGGAGCATATGTAATAGAAAACGATTCACTATTGCTGCAATAATTAAAACTAAATGCTGGAAATGAAACCGAAATGTGAAATTTCGGTCTGTTAAAGGTTACAGAAAGGGCCAATAGATAGGGAAGCAATGAGGATGTTGTCTAGTATGGCAGATTTGCTAATTGGAATGGTAAAAACAAGTAAAAAACTAAGATCTAAAGCAAAAATTACCAAAAAAAATTTAAAGCTCGAAATCCAGCAGAGTCGCCAAAAAACCGTTGCTTGGTTTTTCAATCAAGCATGTGCAATGGTGCACCTATTAACTTGTAATAGCAGTCTTCAAATAAAATAAAAAACAATTATAAATTAATCTGAATCTAACATGTGCATGTAACAATAAACTTGAAAAGATTTAAGAACAAGAACAAGAAACGAAATAAAAAATGAATTTTGTAATATAATACCTCAAATGGTGAGGATGTTTGGTGTTCAGTAGCTCCAAGGTTGAGATGCTCCAGGCTCCAATGGTCTCTTCTCCAATATTGCTACAATGGTCAAAGAACTCAAGAGAGATTTTGACAGCATGAGGATAGGATGATGGATGGATCGAAAGTGAGGAGCCCCTATCACCTTTTTATAGTGTTTGGTGATGGGGAATACCATTGTGGTTTTAAGGAAACCAATTATATTAACCAACATGGTTTAGGTCTCTTTTTCCCTCTTTTTTCCTTTTTTGAATATTTTTATTCCCTTTTAATATTTTTGGGAATTCTGGACCCTTTTTGAGGGTTTTTTATGTTTTTTGAGGAAAAATATATATTTTGAGGGGAAAAAAGGGTGTATTATGGTCTTTTTGGTGACCTTTTGATGGCTTTAGAGAATCAAATGGTGGAAAAGTGGACAAATGGGTCATGTGAATAAGGGAATGAGCTAGTGAGCACTTTTTGGGTGTTAATAATGATGACATGGGGACAAAGACTCATCCATAGTCTTTGAACACATAGAAGATCTAGTTATGAGGTATGTATGACCTTGTTCTACTATGCTTAACCTATGAGATATGCAGGTTCTATCACAAGGTCTCTAAATCATTGCAGAGAACAAAGAAGATATTGTTTGGGTATGTTAAGACATAACCAAGCTTGATAATCCAGGTATGTTTTCCTATATCAAGTTAGAATCCTACTTTGTTAGGATCTTAGGTAAGTATACCTATGTATGAAATGATCATGACCATACATACTTAAGATTATCATGGTCTGATAGTATTGAGACTATACTAATGTATGATTATGTATGAGATCATGAAGATGACACTAGTGCACACTTGAGCATGCATAGTGGTCCAGGATGGATAAGAAGTTCAAAGACATATAGAAATCAAGCGAGAGGAAACCATAAAAGATAAGTACTTGAATTGTCATTTGATAGCAAATGATATTGCTTGGAATAGTTGTATGCATATTTGTGTTCCTAGAATATATCATGCATAGTGTAAGCATTCATATAGCATTGAACAGTATACTACTAATATGCATATGATGGGTAAGTTGGACAAACATTCCATTGTTGTTTGTCTAGAATGAAACTTCTTTGTTGACATGTTGAGAGTTGTGCACGCTCTCAATAGTATGTCCTGGTAGAGATGAAAGGCATCTAGATAACCACTGTATGCATACATGATATGGAAATGTGTTGTGCCAAAGTATTGGTCAAGATAGTTGTATGACTATGTGAATCATATTAGTATGCATAATAGATTATCATGTCAAACATGATTTGATGATTATGAAGTATTACTAATCATGTAATTAAATTTGATTTGTAGGAAAGATCATGAAGAATGATGAACACCGAACAAGTGATGGATGTTCAACAACAAGACTTACAAATCAAACATACTATAGAAGGCTCATGGCTAGAAGATTCTCTTGGAAAGAAGATGATCATGACGAGATGTTTGCTCCAAGTGGATAGATAAGACCATTCTCCTAATGGTTTAATTTCAGAAGAAGTATGAATTGAGAAAACTCCCATGATTCAATTGAAGAAAGCGTTGTACGAGTACCTAGGATCGCTAGTCATTTGATGAGCTTAATGATCACCATGGGTAATGCTGATTACAACCTTTGCTACAAGGTTGAAGATGGTTTCTATATACAGATGACATTCTTCTCTTAGATGGATGCAAGAAGGAACTCACCACAGAGTTCAAATGATCTTGAGGCTCATATCAGTAGACCCATCGGACAGGAGATGGCACAAATAGATATGCAGAAGAGTGTGAATGATGCTCAGTCACAGAGGGATAATTGACAGTTTCTTGACAAGCTTGGGCTTTACCAAAAGTAAAGCTAATTCGTTATGAATGATGAACCTGTCATATTGTTGCTGATCTATTTCTGACTAGAAATGAGAAATAAATTGTCGAGTGCAAGAAGAAGCTCTCTTCAGAGTTTGAGATGAAAGATATCGGATTGATGCATTACTTCCTAGGTCTGGAAGTATGGCAAGGCTTAGAAGGAATCTTTCTCAACCAGGGAAAGTATGCTGTGGAAATCTTGAAAAAAATTTGATATGTTGGAATGTAAAGCCATGGCCACTCCCATGGATTCCAACTTGAAGCTGTTAGTGGATGACTCATCAGAGTTAGTGGATGTAACTCTGTACAGACATATTATTGGGTCACTGATGTATCTGACAAACACTAGGCCAGATATATTCTTTGCTATGAACACCTTGAGTCAATATCTAGTGGAACCTAGACGTGTTCACTTGATAGCTGCAAAGCATGTGATGAGGTACCTAAAGGGTACAATTGACTTTAGTCTATGTTATCTTGGAGATCATGGTTTCAGATTGTATGGCTACACAAATGTTGATTGGGTAGGAAGTGTATCAGACAGGAAGAGCACATTGGGAGGATGTTATTGTTTGGGATCTGCCATGATCTTGTGGTTTATCAGGAAGCAGTCCAGTGTGGCTCTCAGTACAGCTGAAGTGGAATATATTGCTGCTTGCTCTACTAGTTGTGAAGCAATATGGCTTCGGAAGTTGTCATTTGGTTTATTTTACTTAGAGATGGAACCCACTGAGATCCTGTGTGACAACTAGAGTTGCATCAAGATGACAAAAAATCTAGTGTTCCATGATAAGTCAAAACACATAGAGATCCGATATTTCTATATACGGGATATGGTGCAGGAAGGAGCTATCAAGCTCGAGTATGTAAGCACTGATGAACAAGTTGCTGATATATTGACCAAACCTCTGTCTCGAGTAAAGTTTGAGTATTTCTGAGACAAGATTGGTGTAGTTCAGAAGGACCCTCCTCGAAAGGGGGAGTGATGTGGTCACTAATGATGAGATTGCCTGCATTGTTAGTGAGGTTGATGATGTGGATACCTGTATTGGTGATACCGACAGTGAGGTCAGTGAATGGTCCTTAGACAGGGTCTAAGTTGGCGAGTGGATTGTATCATCCTTGAACACATGTTCTAAATGGATCCATAGACATATGTCTCTGAGAAAGAAGAGGGATTGCATCATCCCCGGACTTCGGTCCCAGAATTGATCCTTAGACATCTGTCTCCGAGAATGTGGGGATTGTATCTTCCACAAACTTCGGTCCTAGAATTGATCTGTAGACATCTGTCTTCGAGAATGTGGGGATTGTATCTTCCCCAGACTTTGGTCCCATAATTGATCTATAGACATCTATCTCCGAAAATTGATGATAGGACTGCATCGTCCCTGAGCTTTTAGTTCAAAATGTACGTGATAAATCCTAGATCTGATCTAGGTCACATCCAGTATGAAAAAGGACTGGCACTGTGGTCGGGATAGCATCGTCCCTAGACATGAGATTTGTCTTAAAAAGATCATGGACTGTATCGTCTCTAGACATGAGATTTGTCTTAAAAGGATCATGGACTGTATCGTCCCTAGACATGAGATTTGTATTAAAAGGATCATGGACTACATCATCCCTAGACATGAGATTTTCCTTAAACGTATCATGGACTGCATCGTCCCTAGACATGAGATCTGTATTAAAAAGATCATGGAATGCATCATCCCTAGACATGAGATTTGTCTTAAAAGGATCAGGATTGATCATCCTGTAAGTAGATCTAGATTGCATCGTCCATAGACATGAGACTTGTCTAAAATTGATAAGGATTGATCATCCTGGAAGTAGATCTGGATTGCATCGTCCATAGACATGAGACTTGTCTAAAATTGATAAGGATTGATCATCCTAGAAGTAGATCTAGATTGCATCGTCCATAGACATGAGACTTGTCTAAAATTGATAAGGATTGATCATCCTGGAATTGGATCATGTGTGTGCTACAGATTATGCTGTTGTAGATCGAAATGATCCAGATGCTGTAGATCGAGATGATCTAGATGCTGTAGATCGAGATGATCCAGATGCTGTAGATCAAGATGATCCAGGTGCTGTAGATCGAGATGACCCAGATATCGTAGATCGAGATGATCCAAATGCTGTAGATCGAGATGATCCAGATGTTGTAGATTGAGATGACCCAGATGCTGTAGATCGAGATGATCCTGATGCTATTGATCGTGATGATCTAGATGATGATGCTAATGATCATGATGATCTAGATGACGATGCTGCTGATCGTGATGATCTAGATGATGATGATGCTGATCATGATGGTCTAGATGATGATGCTGCTGATTGTGATGACGATTATGTTGATCGGAGGATCCAGTTGATGATGTGATGTTGTTGATCGAGAGGATCTAGTTGGTGACGATGTTGTAGCTGATCGAGTGCTACAGAAGGTGAAGATTCAATACTGATGATGCTGATACTCCAGTATTAAAGACTTGAAGATATTCCAGTAACTGGTTGAGTTACTGATGATGTTGAGAAAGCTTCCAATGATTTATAGATGTATCATGTATGATGTTGATGACTCCTTTCTCCTGCAGATGTTTTTATAATATCCTTCTCGTTAAAGGGGAGTGTTGAAATATTGTAACTTCTAAGAGTATTATATTTGTACTTTATTATTCTGGAGATGTTTCATTCCTCTGTGAAGACCTTATTGTATATCCGAAGATGTTTTATTCCTCCGTGGAGAATGTGGTAACTTGGGTTATTAGACTTTCCCAATGGGCATCGGCCCTATATGAGTCATGTGGGTTAAAGGGGTTATTAGACCACCCTAGTGGGGTCGTCCCTACCACATTATGTTAAGAGATTAAGATGGGGCCGACCTAGTTAATTTAAAAGACAAGTCGAAGATGTGTATAAATAGAGGAGGTGTGTTCCTCATTTAACACACATTACACTCACTTGTGAATAGTGCATAGGTGAGGGAGAGATCTTCTATGGAGGAGAAGGAGCTCATGTCTATGGTTTACATATTTGTATTTGCTGGTCATCTATAACGAGGAAGCTTTGCTGGTTTTTCTACCCCATGAGGGTTTCCCAAGATAAATCTGTGTTTCTTGTGTTTATGTTGTTCTTTCAGTGATCCTGTATATGCTATTGTTGTGAAATGAAATGCAATGTTGATCTTTTCTGTCTTAGCATATTGAATCTTAATAGGATCCTCAACATGAATTGCATATAACTAGCATCCCTTCCTGAAACACTTCTTCAGTTGTAGAGTTGTGACCTGTCTTAGAGATCTGGGTCTAGGTATACCTTTGAATTTCACTATGTTTCCTTCTTCATTCAAACAAGTATAAGTTTTATTATGACAATCAAGTATGGCATGGTGTACATCCAACCAATCCATGCCAATCAATACATCACATGACCCCAAGGTTATGATGTTTAAGTCTACAAAGGTTTCCAATCCATTCATTTCTAAATGACACACTTTTACAAATTCTGTGATTTTCCTCGTGGCTCTAGTAGCCAACTTTACTAGACTTGTTGTATCAATTTTACTTTTCTTCAAATAACATTTCTCAACTAGATTAGGTACAATGTAACTGTTGCTAGCTCCAGAATCAATCAAAATAGTGTTGGCAAGCCAACAACTTCTCATCTTTTTCTTTGCCTCTCATGTAATAAAAGATGATATCAGGAGATAAATGATCGACCAAGGTAAATCGTGAAGAAATCAAATACATATAGATTATTTAAAGGAATATCTTCAGAATCTTTGATTCTGAAGGTACTCCCAATTAAAGAAAAAATCACCAGAAATGTTTAGATTCAGTTTTGGGTTATCATAACAATAATGCTTATTTATAATAAAATCTCATAAATTCTACAACTGTTAAATTTATCATTTTTAAAAGTTCAATTTCAACACTTGTAATTTGTCTTTGCTTAATTTTAAGTTATATTAATCAAATTAAAAGATGTGTTGAACTATTAATGATCTTATTTTAGCGTTGGAATATTTTAATTACAAGTTTTTCATGGCATATGTTTTAAGTTATGTATGACTAGACATTACTTAATGCGATATGTTAATGTTGACAACAAATACATTGTAATTGATCTATTCGATAATGACAATAAAATTCTAAACGTGCATCTATAATGATTCTTTGATCCTTATAATTTTATTTGATTCATGAACAATGCTATGCTAATATTGTGCTATACTTAGGATGATTGTTTAAATGATATGATAATTTCATCCTAGGTTTTCTAATTCGACTTCATGATAATGTCACAATCACTTATTAAAGAACAACATTTAAGATCCCTTATCTTTCGAGGGTTTTGACATTCAATACAAGACCTAAAGTGGTATGATGAAATGATAATTCCTATAGCTGGCATCATTATAACTTTGATCAAAGCAAATGTATTTGCTGTCAACTTACTCGGAACTATAAGTAAACCATAGGGGAATTGTAGTTGTCTACCTTTGATGTTATAATATTTCCTGATCTAGTATTTGTGATGGGTTATGAAATCATGGAATAACATCTAGTTCGGGTGGGAATCCAAATGTTGGCGTAATCCTAAGTTCAAATGGTTGTTTGTATTCAATTCTATGATCCTCATCATTATTTTGACACCTAAGGCTTACCATATCGCTAGCTGTCGATTTTTGAAATCTCATGATGCTAATAACTCCTATTTCCCGCACTCCACCTGATTGATTCCTCACGTAGAATCATAATTTCTTGTCAAAGGGTTCTTGTTTTGGGATTTTGCTTGATTTACATTGTTATGAAGACGCATGGTAAGTATAGTCCTCAGAAACTGGAGTTTGTATGGATACCCATACCCTCTGTTTTTACCTCTGACCCTGCGTGTTCCTTTGTTAACAAACCCCACAGTAAGGGGATGGCTCCTCTTAGTCGAATAGTAGTCTCTAGATACGACCTATTGGAGGCCAACGAAGAGGTTGCTCACGAATTTGAGAAGATAGGTTGGGAACCATTCTTCAATATTTGAGGATTTTATAGCAGAATCCTCCCATTTTCCCCAGACTGGAGAATGCTGGTTTAAATGGGAAAGGATTAGTTTAAAGAAATGGAATTGGTTTTTATTGTCAATTCCTAGCGACCTCGAAACTACAAATGGTTTTCCTGTGAGATTCCTCAAACTACATTGGAAACCTTTGCTCAACATCATAATCAGGTATATCACTTTGGATGGTCCTTTTTATGTGATTCACTTATACCATCTTCGATTTTTGATGGTTTTAAGAGGTTCCCCATTAAATTTCACATTCTTCTTTCTAAGTAGTCTTACAAAAATGGCATTGACTGTTCAAAGTACCATTGGCGATTTATATAGAAGCCTCTTTCATCATGGAATTCTTAAAATTCTTGTTTAGTATCGTTTAGGCTTAGAAGGAAGGACTTGGGAAGAATTTTTGGTTGAAAACTGCTTTTGTGAAACTCAGTTTTGGCCAAATCCACCCCCAAAAACTCGACAGAAGAGGAGAAGGCCTCCTACCATTCACCCTAACCCTAGATCGGGGTCTGATCCTGCTAACATGCATGATGGATTAAACGATTGAAACCCTACTCAAGGGTATGATCAAAACCCCAAGCCTGGCGATGAAGAGGCTCCATTAGTTTCGAATTCCCCTAAGAATCCACCTATTTTTGTCTTATATCATAATGAGTCTGAAATGAAAGGTAAGGGGATAATGGATTCAATGAAAAATACTAAGTGTAGTCGTCGGCCTAAGAGTGAGAAGAGCTCTATTAAAAAATCATCCACCATATCTCATTCAGGCACTCATCGCATCACAAGAAGCATGATTGTTGCTTCTATCCCCAAAATGGTTGAACAATATGGCGAACCTATGGTATTAGAAATTAGTGAGTCTAATGACCAACTCTCTGGTGATCAATTATATCATGACGTTTTTTATAAGAAACAAGATATTGGACTCTTCAATTCAACATCATCTCCCAAATCTTTATGTGAGATATTTTCTCCATTATCCAATTATCCTAGGAAGGAAGTAGAACAAAACTTTTCTCCAATTCCTAGTCTATCATCAAACTATGCTATAGAAAATATAAAAAAAATCTCTCAAACTGCCTTTTAATCGGAAGATTGCTTGTTTAGAGGACAAATTAGAAAAGTCTAATTCTACCAATATCATCTTGAAAGATGAAGTCTAGAAGTTGCAAAATGAATTGCTAGCTTGCGTGGATCGGTGGAAAAATATGAAGCTTAGAAAGGATAAGTATAAATCCGTTAAAAATTCATTAATCATAAGTAATGAGCAGTTAGTCGAACAAGATGCTTGTCACCAGTCCAAGGTGCTCCAGTTGAAGGCTAAGTTGAAAGAAGCTAGGAAAGCTTCACGTATTCAGGTTTCCATTGACCCGTGCACCTATCCAAACAAAAGGTCTTCATAAATTAATTTTGAGCAATTTTGACTACAGGTAAGATTATATGTCTTCATTTTCCATAATTTTTTTTTTATAAGCATACCTATAGAATCAAAGATTCTGTAGGCATGCTAATTATCTGTTTTGTTATATATCTATGATTATATTGTTTAACAAATGATTGATTGTATGCCACAGGTGGCATTTTGAGGATTAGTAATCTTTTTGCGATGAGGAAGCAGACGGTTATCTACTGTGTGTCTATATGATCTATCTGGTATCGACAAAGACACCCTGCTAAGCATTATTCAAATAGTTGGTTGTGTATGCTCTAGTTTTGTAGTGCTTCTTAATACACGTTGTGGTCTCCAGGAAGCTCCAGCATGGTGCATCTATTTTCAGGAAAGAGCTTCTCGTCAGTTCTTAATGAACCTTCCCTTTGATCTTTGATTCAATCAACAACAACTATGGCAACTGTATATTATTATAATTTATGTTGGTGTACCTGTTTTATTTGATAAGATAATTGGGCTAGGTTATAGTAGGTCATTATGATTGACTGTTCAAAGTTTGATTATAAGAGATAGTCATAGGATTGAGTTAGGAGGGGGGAATGCTCTGTAATTTTCTAGGGAACTATTTCCTAGAAGTTTGAGACTTGGATGAAGAACCGAGAGATGAGTTAATTGTAATTGATGTCACTGTCACTGTAACAGAGTCCTGCTACAATTTGGTAATTGGTATTTTGTGAATTTAATTCCAAAATACAAGACTCATGTCTACATTTTTCATAGTTATACCTTATCTTATGCATATATACACTTTTTGATCTTGTGCAATAAGATTAACTTTTGTTCTTGAGCATACGTTGTTTTTCAGGATCAGTATAACTAGTTGCACAGTTGTTTTATGATAGTATTTTTATTGTCATTCTATCAGTTGTGTTATTAAATGTTTGCATTGTCCAAATACACTGATTAACTTAGCATTATCACTTTATTTGGAAATATTTATTTTAAATTCAGGTCGGAAAAATAACATTATTAATATTTCACTTTGCTCCTATGCAGGATAGGATACATCTGATAGATAGAATTAACATTTAATTTGTTTTACAGTTCTCTTTCATACTAGAAAGCTACAAGCTAGCAGCTTGTAAAATCATTTTCAATTTTAACAACTATTAAAACTGTTTGCTTTCAGATATTGAAATCAACATCATAGATTAATTAGATTAGTTATGCATTTCATATTTGTTATATTACTTCTTTGGGATTTTAATTTCATTTTAAGGATTCATATCACTAAATTGTAAGACTCTTTTCGAGAGCACAAACCTGAAGGTAGTAGGACCTAGAACCTGCGAGAATTAGCTAATCCAAACATACTGGGGCTATGATAAGCACCTTGTATGTGTTATTTCTCCGTAGTTGGCCATAGTTAGAAAATCCAGCCAACAAATGGTGCTAGAAGGAGGTCCGATTGACAAGTAAGCCATTTTGAGCTATTTCTTTTTTAAATTTGATCTATTTTAAAATGGCTCCTATTGTTGTTTTAGAACATGCTTTTAGCATGTCTAGGCCTGCTAGATGTATTTATGAAAATGCAATAAATCTCTTGCAAATGCTAAGTTTTAATGGAGAGGGTAAAAGGACTGCTTTTAAACATCTCACTGAATTTATATTTATTTTTAAAAATTATCATATAATTAGTGAGAGCAATATTTGCAGGCTTTTTACTGTCACTTTTAAAGGAAGAATTCGAGGTTGGTTTGAAATGTTTCCAGCTAAATCCATTCAATCATAGAATCATTTCATGGAGTTGTTCATTGACGCGCATGAGGATTATAATTATCAAGGAATGAGGTATGAAATTGAAAATCTTCGAAAACAAGAAGGTGAATCTACTAGTGCTTTATTTTCAAGATTTATGTCAATTCACTTTAAATTTCATGAAAAAGATCAACTTTCTACAGAATAGATAACAATTTTATTTTTATATCGCGATTCTATTCCAAATTTGGATGATCAAGTTAATAATGATAAGCTTGAAATTGATGATATGCATGTTGACAGTTGTATTAGTTCTTTGGTTAATATTAATTCAAGGTCTAGTGTTATTGATCCCAATGTTGACACTGAAATTGTTGAACATCAAAGATTTTTAGAATCTTGTAATACACAACTTCAGGAACAAGAGAATTTGAGTTCAATGCTTATATTAAACAATCATTCCCAAACTCTTGTTAAAATAAAGGTAGTTGAAAAGGAATTGATGACTTTAGAACATGAAACCAAATCTTTAAATGATACTTGCATAAATCATGATTTTACATTTTATTCTTCTCAAATTGAGCAAAATCTTTTCATTCATTCACAAAATACGTCAACAAATCAGAATATGCACAATGATTTTTCCCTCGAATCAGTTGATCATGATTGTCTTATTAAAAGGGAAACATCTAATTTTCCACATTTGGAAAGTTATCATGCTTTGTATCCAGATGTATTTGCTGATTATAGGTTATATCCTGATACTAATATTAAAGATCCTATGTTAATACAAACTCAATTGTTTTTTAAGAATGAGGGAAATAGTTCTATTCAAGATGTTGAAGATGAAAAGAATATTTTTACAAATGTCATTCATGGATCATGTGCACCTGATGACATTAAAGAATATAAGTTAGAGGATAAAATAATTTGTCATCATATTTTGGATTTTGATGAAACTAATTTTTTCAATTGTAAAATAACTGATTTGTCAAAATCTCATGGATTTCTAAGTGAAAGTCCTCACTCTAAAGAAATATTGTCAAAATCTGATTTTCAGTTTAACGATGACTATGTTTCATCTACTTCAATTCCTTCTCAGTACTTTGATCATATCCTTGACACGCCTCTTTTTTATCATTACCCTGATGAATTTTCCACCACTCACTCCATTGAACCTTCAGAATTTTCAAAGTACTTCCAATCTTCTTTTGATGATCTGATTTATTCTTGGTTGGAAGAATCATACATGAAAAGGTTTCCATGTCATATCCTTATATTTGTTAATAAAAGGTATGATTTAATTCTTTCTATCTTTTGTTATGAGGCATTACAATTTCTATTACTGATACTTGATGATTTTCATTTTGCATATTTAAAAATGCTTCGATGGCTTCATTGGTTGTTTCATTTCACTTAATTTTTATTGTACATATGTAGTGTAGGAGTAGGCTTCTATTTAGTTTACTTAATTTTACCTTGTTTTTCTTTTTGTAGATGGATTGCTTATGATGAATAATGTGCAATTATTTAAGTAATATAACGATTTCAGGATGAGGGCAAGCTATCATTCACAGAAGTACACATTACTCTTTTTTGGCTTTTAATTATTTATATCTTGCTTTTGGTTTTATATGAATCATCTCATCTTAAGTCTTATCCTTAATTGATAATTGATAATCAAGACTTAATTATGAAATGATTTTATGTGATAATTTAAAGTTGTGGAGCAAGAAGATGTTAAAAAGAGTAAAAAGTAAAACAGTTTGTATACATAACTTTTCAAAAAACTTTATGAATGTACCTCATTCGTTTTGAAATTGTTATGATGGCTGCACTTTTAGGATTTATCTTTAGCACTTTCTAATATTTATATCTTTCATTAAATCTTATTTCAATGTCTCATTCATCAATTAAAGAAACCTTTATTCCTAATCTTAAAGAAATATAGACTTTTTGTACAAGGGTCATAATTATCATAACTTGATATTGATTAAATATTTTAATAAAATAATTTGGTTTATGTCATCATGCATATATTGTTATGCATGATATATTGTTATCTCCTTATTAATTTTCACTCATATATGATCCCTTCGGCAGATTGGCTAAAGTTTATCTTATGTTTCGTCATGTCGTGGTCAAATCAATTTCTGGGAAATTAGTGGTATTTTAAAATGTATGTCATCATGTTATGAATTCTATACCTCTACATTTAGCTCATCTTATGGATCGTGAAAATATTTTATTTCCAAATTCTGAGTTCGTTTGACCTTCTCGGTAGTTAGTCGAAATTTCGACAAGTATTAATTATTTTGATTATCAACTTTAAAATTGTCGATTTTATTTCCATTTGTCGAGAGAATTTGACTCTTTCTTTTGTGATACATTTTTTTTCACACTTTCTTTGATTGAGATGTTAGTAGGTTAACTTGTATATATCTTATCCTAGTTAGTTTTTATATTTTCTTTGTTTTCACTTTCTTTATTTTTAGTTTGCTTGAAGTATGTAAAGGGGATGTAAATAAATAAACATCAATCTGAGCTGAATCTTTATTTGTGTTAATTCATTCTGAAATATTTTCTTTACGGAGATCATTACTAAATACTTTCTTCTTTTGTCAAAATTTGAACCACCACGAGATTAGCCTTGGCTTTGAAAAATCTATTATGAACCATGCTGATGTATTGATTGAGTTACCTAACTATTATCAAGAATCTTCATCTTTCAAAATGATCCTATAATGTAGATGAATTTACTTTCAAGGGAATCCTTTTTCTAGATTGAATTAATTCAAGAGTCGTAAGTTATTTTTAGACTTTTTACGCCATCCTTTGCTCTTTAGTGGGCCATTTAGATCTGCTTTCCCATCCACTAAGTAATATCGGTTGAGATTAATAATAACTTTAGTATTATTCATTGTACATACCATTTAAGGGATTAATTGAAGGCTGGGAGATCTCATCACAAGCCGACCTGTCATGATAATAAGCTCTATTGAAGTGGAATTACCACATCTGGTCACCGAGCCAGGGTGATGGCTCTTATTCCTTAGATTAGGAGAAAGGAGGTCTCATCATGAGCTAACCTTTTCATTTTTTCAACCGTTCTTGTGAATGATGCTACCATTATCTGGTCACCAAGCCAGGGTAGTAGCATTTAGTTGATGTTTTTTATCGATATCAGTTTTTATTATAAGTAAATTAATAATTAAAGAGGTTAAATAAGGAACATAAGGTCTGGTTATGAGCTGGTCTATTCATTATCATGGGTCCTATTGGATGGACATTTCCATATCGGTTTACCAAGCCAGGGCAGTGGCTCTTGGTTTCAAAAATTAAGAGATAGGGGTCTCATCATGAGCCAACCTGCTCAATTTATGATGGTGATTGTGAATGGCACTGTCAACATCTAGTTACCACGCTAGGACAGTGATCCTTAGTTAATATCTTTAGTAAAAAAATTTAAAAAAAAAACTGATGAAATATGAGAATTTTCTTTTTTATCTGCTAGTTATCTCTATCTAGTGGATGGGACACAAGCAACTAAGTGAGGTTAAAAGGTTATCTTGTGGTATCGAGGTCATACTTTTATACTAAGTGTTCTATGACTTGTTTTAGTTAAGAGAACTTGATTCCTTGGAAATTTTTCTTTATGCAATTGTAAATAAATCATTTATCTTTACAAGGTTTTGGATAATGGTCAGTATTTAGTTTGATTGATTTTGAAATTTTTGGTTCAATTGTTTCCATAGAAGTCAATATATAACTAGATCAAGTTATGTGATTGGGAGTTTGACATTTGAAGAAATATTTATCATTATTCCTTCTATATATTTAAAATTCAGATTTATTATAGAGAGATAGATGGTTCTTCCAAGCATGTCACCATTTGTTGGCAATCCAACAGCCTTATCATCTTTTTCTTTGCCTCTCATGTAATAAAATATGATATCACGAGATAAATGACTGACCAAGGTAAATCGTGAAGAAATCGAATACATATAGATTATTTAAAGGAGTATCTTTAGAATCTTTGATTCTGAAGGTACTCCCAAATGGGGAAAATCTCAGCATGAATGTTTAGATTCAGTTTTGGGTTATCACAACAATACTGCTTATTTTTAATAAAATCTCATAAATTCTACAACTACTAAATTTATAGTTTTTAAAAGTTCAATTTCAACAATTGTAAATTTTCTTTGATTAATTTCAAGTTATATTCATCAAATTAAAAGATGTGTTGAACTATTAATGATCTTATTTTAGTGTTGGAATATTTTAATTACAAGTTTTTCATGGCATATACCTTTAAGTTATTTATGCCTAAATATTACAAGTTAATGAGACATGATAATGTTGACAAAAAAGACATTGTAATTGATCCATTTGATAATGACATTAAAACCCTAAATGCGCATCTATAATGATTCTTTGATCCTTATAATTTTATTTGATTCATGAACTATGCTATGCTAATCTTTTCCTATACTTAGGATGATTGTTTAAACAATATGATAATTTCATCCTAGGTTTTCTAATTCGACTTCATGATAATGTCACAATCACTTATTAATTCGAACAACATTTAAGATCCCTTATCTGTCGAGGGTTTTGATATTCAATACACGACCTAAAGTGGTATGATAAAATGATAATTCCTACAGCTGGCATCATTATAAATTTGATCAAAGAAGATGTATTTGCTGTCAACTCACTCGGAACTGTAAGTAAACCATAGGGGAATTGTAGTTCTATACCTTTGATGTTATAATATTTCCCGATTTAGTATCTGTGATGGGCTATGAAATCATAGAATAACATCTAGTTCGAGTGGGACTCCAGACGTTGGCGTAATCCTAAGATCAAATGGTTCTTCATATTCAGTACTACAATCCTCAACATTATTTTGACACCTAAGGCTTACCGTATCGCTAGCTGTCGATTTGTGAAATATCATGACGTTGATAACTCTTATTTCACATGCTCCAGCTAATTGATTCCTCACGTAGAACCATAATTTCTTGTCAAAGGGTTCTTGTTTAGGGGGTTTGCTTGATTTACATTGTTATGAAGAAGTCGGGTAAGTACAGTCCTCAGAAACTGGAGTTTGTATGGATACCCATACCCTCTGTTTTTACCTCTGACCCTGTGTGTTCCTTTGTTAACAAACTCCGGGTAAGAGGATGGATCCTCTTATTCATAGAAGTATCTGGAAATGACCTATTGGAGGCCAACGAAGAGGTTGCTCGCGAATTTGAGAAGATAGGTTGGGAACCATTCTTCAAGCTTTTCAGTGGTCATAATATAGACGTAACTAAAAGGTTTTCATTGTCATTTAAGGATGGAGCAGCAAGGATTGGAGATTTGTATTTTCCTCTCACAAAGGATTTTATAGAAGAAGCCACCCATTTTCCCCAGAATGGTGAACGTTGGTTTAAAGGGGAAAGGATTAGTAAAAAGAAATGGAAGTCGCTTATATTGTCAATTCCTAGCGACTCGAAACTAAATATGGTTTTCGTGTGAGATTCCTCAAACCGTATTGGAAACCTATGCTCAACATCGTAATTAGGTATATCACTCTGGATGGTTGTTTTTCTGTGGTTCACTTATACCATCTTCGATTTTTTATGGTTTTTAGAGGTTCCCCCTTAAATTTTCCATTCTTCTTTCTAAGTAGTCTTACAAAAATGGCATTGACTGTTCAAAGTACCATTGGCGATTTAGACAAAAACCTCTTTCATCATGGGCTTCTTAAAATTCTGGTTCAGTATCGTTTAGGCTTATAAGGAAGGACTTGGGAAGAATTTTTGGTTGAAAACGGCTTTGGTGAAACTCATTTTTGTACAAATCTACTCCCAAAAACTCGACAGAAGAGGAGAAGGCCTCCTACCATTAACCCTAACCCTAGATCGAGGTCTGATCCTGCTCACACACATGATTGATTAAATGATGGAAACCCCACTTAAGGATATGATGAAAACCCCAAACCTGAAGATGACGAGGCTCCATTAGTTCTGAATTCCACTAAGAATCCACCTATTTCCGGCTTATATCATAATGAGTCTGAAATGAAAGGTAAGGGGATAATGGATTCAATGACAAATCCTGAGTGTAGTTGTCGGCCTGAGATTGAGCAGAGGTCTATTAAAAAATAATCGACCATATCTCATTCAGGCACTCGTCGCATCACAAGAAGCATGATCGCTTCTTTTGTCCCAAAAATGGTTAACAGTATGGCGAACCTCCGGTATTAGAAATTAGTGAGTCTCATGACCAACTCTCTGGTGATCAATTATATCATGATTTTTCTGATAAGAAACAAGATACTGGACTCTTCAATTCAGCATCATCTCTCAAAGCTTTATCTGAGATATTTTCTCCTTTATCTAATCATCCTGGGCAAGAAGTAGAACAAAGGTTTTCTCCAATTCCTAGTCTATCATCTAACTGTGCTATAGAAAATAAAAATAAAAATCTCTCAAACTGTCTCTTAATCGGAAGATTGCTTGTTTAGAGGACAAGTTAGAAAAGGATAATTCTGTCAATATCATCTTGAAAGATGAAGTCCAGAAGTTGTGAAATGAATTACTGGCTTGGGTGGACCGGTGGAAAAATATGAAGCTTGAAAATGATAAGTATAAATCCGTTAAAAATTCATTACTCTTAAGAAACGAGCGGTTAGTCAAACAAGATGATTGTCACCAGTCCAAGGTTCTCCGGTTGAAGGCTAAGTTGAAATAAGCTAGGAAAGCTTCACGTATTCAGGTTTTTATTGACCCGTGCAAGCATCCAAACAAAAGGTCTTCATCAATTATTATTTATCAATTTTGACTACAGGTAAGATTATATGTTTTCATTTTCCATAAGATTTTTTTTTTTATAAGCATACCTACAGAATCAAAGATTCTGTAGGCATGCTAATTATCTGTTTTGTTATATATCTTTGATTATATTTTTTAACGAATGATTGATTGTATGTCACAGGTGGCATTTTGAGGATTATTAATCTAGCTACAATGAGGAAGTAGATAGTTAGCTACTACTTGTCTATATGCTCTATCTAGTTATCGACAAAGCCACCCTTCTAAGCATTATTCGAATAGTTGGTTTCGTATGCTCCAGTTTTGTAGTGCTCCTTAATACACATTACGGTCTACAGGAAGCTCCAGCATGGAACATCTCTTTTCAAGTGAGAGCTTCTCGTCAGTTCTTAATGAACCTTCCCTTTGATCTTTGATTCGATCAATAGCTGCTACGAAAATTGTTTATCATTATAATTTCTAGTGATGTGCTAGTTTTATTTGATAAGATAATTGAGCTAGATTATAGGAGGTCATTATGATTTATTGTTCAAAGTTTTATTATAAGAGATAGTCATAGGACTGAGTTAGGAGGGGGGAACCTTCTGTAATTTTCCAGGGAACTATTTCCCAGAAGTTCTATATGCTTTACTCTCAGAAGTTTGAGACTTGTATGAAGAACATGGAGATGAGTTAATTGTAATTGATGTCATTGTTGTTGTAATAGATTCTTGCTACAATTTGGTAATTGGTATTTTTTGAATTTAATTCCAAAATACAAGACTCATATCTACATTTTTCATACTTATACCTTATCTTATGTATATATACACTTTGTGATCTTGTGCAATAAGATTAACTTTTGTTCTTGATCATACGTTGTTTGTCAGGATTAGTATAATTAGTTGCATAGTTGTTTTATGATAGTATTTTATTGTCATTCTATCGGTTGTGTTATTAAATGTTTGTATTGTACAAATACACTGATTAACTTAGCATTATCACTTTATTTGGAAATATTCATTTTAAATTCAAGTCGGAAAAATAACATTATTAATATTTCACTTTGCTCCTGTGCAGGATAGGATAGATATGATAGATAGAATTACATTTAATTAGTTTTATAGTTCTCTTTCAGACTGGAAAGCTATAGGTTAGCAGTTTCTAAAATCGCTTTCGGTTTTAACAACTATTAAAACTGTTTGCTTTCAGCTATTGAAATCAACATCATAGATTAATTAGATTAGTTATGCATTTCATATTTGTTAGATTACTTCTTTGAGATTTTAATTGCATTTTAAGAATTCCTACCACTAAATTGTAAGACTCTTTTCGAGAGCACGAATCTAAAGGTAGCAAGACCTAAAACCAGCGAGAATTAGCTAATCCAAACATACCAGGGGCTATGTTAAGCGCCTTGCATGGAAAATTTTAGGTGCTAATCATAGCCAATAGGCTAAATTTTGGGGTTTTTAATTTTTAATGGGCTAATTTTTTATTACTAATCATAGCCAATAGGCTAAATTTTGGGGTTTTAAATTTTTAATGAGCTAATTTTTTATTAAACACTCGTTAGGTATGATTAGCTCACATTTTATTTATTTATTTTTAATGAAAAGGAGGTTAGTGCCAATGAATTTCAAAAGGGGATCCAAGATAAAACAATTTAGCCTCTCTAAAAATGGATATAAATTTCTATTCACCCCCGATTTCTAGAAATGGTAGTTGCTAGGTGCTTTTTTGCTTTTTATCAATGATGGAAATCAAAGTTGGAGTTACATTTGTTTAGATTTTATGAGTTGAATATCATTTTGCAAGTTGCTTAATGTCCACATGAGAAGGGAATTTGATATTTACTATCATGTTTTATTTCGATCCATTTGCATCTAGGAGAGTTCTAAATCCCATCACCTTAGATCCAAATAAAGTTTCCCCAAGAAAGATGGGGATTGTGAAGCTTGCAGTTAGCGATGCAGAAATAACGTTTTTGTTAGTGTTTGGGGCATCATGCCTAGGGGTTGGGACTTCATTCATAGCTGTGTATTTGGGCATGCAGGGGGGCATGAATTACCAAGGATAAAATTGCCAAAATATTCATCAAAAAATCAAAAGGTTTTATAATTTAGTGAAAGATTGCCAATATTTTACAAGGTTTTATAATGTAGCGAAAGATTCTCCATGATTTTACAAGATTATATAATTCAGTGCGAGATTCGCCAAAAAATTATATATACATAATATGACATTGATAAAATATCCTTCATATTTTCCTATAAATCATGGGGATTCGCCCATTTATTATACATATAAATTTATTGGGGGTTCTTAAAATTTTCCATGGCGCCTTGTATGGGCTATTTCTCCGTAGTTGGCCATAGTCAGAAAATCCAGCCAACAAATAGTTATGGTTTTATTAACAATATTACTTGCTACCTCAATCATTCGAGACTGGTGGTCTGATTGCCTCCCATCTAGGGCTACATAGATCCTTTGAATACTTCCACCAATATCCTCAACAACTGAAGCTTGTTGAATTTTGTGAATGTTATTTCTCTTACACATGCACTAAATGGTAAAGTGGTTTTCCTTGCATATCCAAAATTCAATAGGTGGTATTTCTCTGAATGATCTTCCCTTGGCTATCATTGCTGATAAGAGTTATTGTTTTTGAATGTTGAAGGCTGGAATCTTTTCTTCCTCTACTCTTGCTTGTTCTTCTTCATGTCCTCCTGGTTCTTCTGATATTGGGCCTTACTCTTATTTTGTTCATATAGGTGTTTTTCCTTCTAGATGATTTCCTTAATATTCTTTTGTCTATCATACTGTATTTATCTCTATAATATTTTGATAGACCACTTAGGAACCTTTGAATATTCAACTTCTCATCTTTGATGAAGTTTGCATACTTCAAAATTTCTAGAAAAGTTTTCTCATAATCCTCCATAGTCATGCTTCCTAACTTGAGCTCAAATAATTCCTCCATCTTCTTGTGATAGTAGTGATCGAAGAAGTATTATTTATGGAAGTACTTCTTAAACTTCCTCCAAGAGATTCTATCCTTGTCGATGTCTTTCATCTTAACTAGATGATTCAACCAAATAGATGATTTACCTTGCAGATGGTATATGAATACTCTTGCTTCAATATTAGTTGTATACTGATGCAACTGGAAGAAATTCCTAAGTCCTAACAACCAGGATTCGACATCTTCTCCTTGCTTCACTTCTCCATCAAAGGTTGTGGGATTGATTATTCTTAGTTCTCCTACTAGTTCATCACGACCAGACCTCCTCTTCTTATGTCTCACCAAGGATATTTAAGGGATGATCTCTATACTACTTGATGAATACCCCTTCTTCTTCTATATGTGATGAGGTATCCTTAAAGATGATCTAGACCTCACATTATCTCTTCTGTATCTCTTCTCAACTTATATTTGGATGGTATTCAATGACTTTATATCATTCATGATTTGTTCTTGAATGTGGATTACCCTTTCATTATCCTCCCTACACTTCCTTACAGAATCCTCTAAACTTAATGGTTCAATTCTCCTCTTATGTCTACTTGAACTTATTCCTTCAACAAAATCCTCTTCAGGGCTATAAGGTCACTATAATTCTTCAAAATCCATCTCCAATCTCTAACTTCCTACTACTAAATTTGTACTTGATGAGTCTCTAGTCTTCACTGGTTTGAATTAGTTTAGTGTCCACACTGCTTGCTCGATGATTTACTGGAAACTACAATGTGTTCATTATCAATTATTGTTAGCAAAATATAGACTGGGTACAAGTTTACTATTATTCAAACTACTTTTCCTTCTTAGTTATAAATTAATAGGCCAACTCTTCTTAATTACAATCCACTTAACTAGACAAGGGGAGCTAGAAATCCTTCCAGGATTTCTCCTTACCGGCTGGACATCAAGTCCATAGCTGTCCTAGGCTAATAGATTGTTGAACTAATTCACATTTAAAACTACATTAAGGTTCATGTATATAATTTTATTCAATGCAAATCCCTATTTACAACTAAGAAATAAAAAAACCGTCTATCCTCTTTAAAAATAAAATGCATAAAACCCAAGCACAACATTTTCCCCAATGTGCATACTATTGAATACAAACTTGTTGTAGAAATAAACATTAAAACAACATGAGTAAGATGTGATATTTGGAATCTCCAGTAACCATATGTTAAAACTTATAATTATCCATGTACTCAATAATACTTATTGGATTGTAATATTATTTAAAATGTGATTGTCAACACTCAATTGTTGTGATTATCATCCTACTCGTGTATCGATATGAGGATATTAGTACTTTTGTGCATGTGTGCTGATTGGTTTGATTAACTAGTAATTAAATAAATTATCAAGCCACACAACGATAGTATAATAGAGATGCATGATTCCATCTATAGTCTTCAAAAAATCAGATCCCGTAGCTGTCCCCTACAACCAAGTTTCACTAGTATGATTTAGATTGTATGGTTTCCTTCCCTCCAGCCATCAATTAGCAATAGAAATCATATATACAATAATATTGTTAGATCTGCAACAATATAATAGATATACAATAGTAAAATCATATCTTCAACAATAGAACATATTTTCAGACAAAGGTATTCTCAATCAAAGGATAGGGTGCCTTCCTTTCAGCACCGAAAACAATGTTAGGTCAAAATGGTCATAACTTGGTCATATGAAAAGCTTTTCCAGTGAAACGAAAGGTATTCCTTATTGGAGGCATTTCTCTAGACGCAATGGGATAGGTATAATAAACAAGAAATTATTAGAAGTAGGCGAACCAAAACATATAGTTGCGCCATTCTCAACACCGTGAGAGCCACAATTGTATATCATGAAGGAGAAGAGAAAGAATAGATGGTAGAGGAGGTTCATAGAAATTCATAGTTTCAATGTATGTAATCCATCCATCCTACATACAATTCTTGGCACATAAACTGTAAACATAACCAAGAAATAATTTAGCCTCCAAGGCACATACACATGATAAAATAACATAAATAATCATATGAACAAATACTTATATTCAAATGGAAATTGTCTTCAGCAAGATAACTTTCCTCTCAGCAGTAGATACAGTCAAGTATATCACTTGAATCGGTCACCCCTGAGCTGAGACCACGAATACATAGGTAGAGGCATACTCATTCTAACAATTGTCGGAACTACCCCCTCTGATAACCGACCGCAATGCTTCCCACTACTACTTTCCTGTCCATCTCCACTACCTAGGGGATGTGATGCCCTTCACCTAACTCGTCCCTTGGGATATCATTATCCAATTTCTTGGATTCCTATGCGAGAAACCTATAGTAGTAGAGTGATATAACAGAAGTAAAGGGTAACAATTCACCATACTAACTCTCTAGAATGGACAAACAAACTGCCCCTCTAAAAGGGTCATGCAACAAACACTTAGTCTCAACACAACCTCAACACAGTCTTAGTACTGTCAACACTCATAACACAATGAGATAGCACAAGGAAAGTTATCGAAAGCTTAGGATTAGCTTCAACAAGGAGATAGAACATGAATTTTATAGCACAAGGAGGCCAATCCTAACCCAATGGATTCAACTCAAATTATAAAGAGGTAAGGTTAGGCTTCATCATGGAGACTTAACTCAAATTGGTGGAGTCATGGCTTAGTTTGGGAGACTCCCCTTCTCAGATTAGCACCTTGAGGAGAAATTACCAAAAACTAAGGAGTAGAGCCATGAAGAGCACAAGGAGGAGCATTAATGCATAAGGGGGTTACAAAACATGAAGGAGGGCGCATTAGGTGATAAAGAGGATCCAATAGGGTCATAAATATCCCAGAAGCACAAAAATAGGTATGATTGGAGGAGTGGAGCACACTTGTTGAAGTGGAAGCATAAATCAAGGAGGTGGAAGCTAAATTATAGCTTACAACTCCTAGAATCTAGGGAGAGGGCTCCTTAGTGAGAGTGGGGTCCATAAAAGGGCATATTTCACTCAAGGAAGGTGGACTAGGAAACAGGGTCCCAATAAGGTATGCGTAAGCTACAATAGAACTTGTTGATGCCCGAAAATTGTAGCATCAATTAGCAAGGGATTCTTCTCGGTAGGAAATCCCAATTAGATCGCTCACCGTTTGGTGTGGGGAATCCGTCCGGTTAATGGTTCCGACTACAGTGTAAGATTTAAAGATTTGTTGTGTTCTTTACCAGTTGTGGCCCGATCCACCATTTATGTGTTTTAAATTTATGTATGAGATGCAAGTGCTGTAAACTAATTTAATCTAAATGAAAAGCTGAAACAAATCTTAATCTAAAACTGTGATAAGCAAAATCTATTGTATCCTCGCAAGGAACAAAATGAAGATATGAGCAATGACCTGAAAGAAAGCACCCAAAGATTTCACAGATAACCGTTCAACCATAAAGATGTCTTTTCCAGTAGAAATTAAAGATCTCAAAGGTAACTCTGATTCAAATTAAACATTCCAATTGCTCATTTGAAGTAAACATTAATTGCACAGAAAGAAATTGATGAGAAACATTCGTCACATCTGGAAATAATTCGCATTGAAGTAAGGAAAGATCTCACAAAAGACGTGTAAACGCAGCAAGGGATATCCCAAACAGAGATTTGACGTGTTATTCTGGAAAAACACAGTCCTCCAAGCTTTTATTAGGAAAAAATGAATTCCACATACATACCGTAAAGTAGTCTACGCACAAGACAGAGAATGTCTTTCCAACCTGCCAAAAGTCCTGGTTCTCTCCTCCATTCATCTATTTATGGATTTTACAATGCTTCTCATTTTCCAAAAACCTAAACCTAAACCTAGGAGGGAACAAAATTTTGTCTTCTATTGGTTAATAAGACAAAGCCCAAAACACAACTGTCTTTTACAAAATTAAAACAAAACAGAAAATAAAGTTCTCTTTTCTTTAAAAAGACAAAATAACAGCTGTCTTTCGTTTTAGAATAGATCAAGCCACGGATGGCCTGACTGCATCCGCTGACTATGATGCTTTTGCTGTTGCGCCTACTTCCCCAGGGATGTTAGATAGTGCTAGATTATCCTCTTGTTGTATATAGCTGGACCAATGAGTAATTTCTCTCAGGATGATCTTTGCTTGCGCCGAGACTATCATTTTCAATGCGATTTCATGTTTTCGCAGATCTGACTTGATAGTGGCCGTGCCTATTGCTAAGGCTTGAGCAATGTCATCTAAAAAATATGCATGTATAGCAGTTTCCCCAATGAACTGATGAAAAACCTCTGGGGTTAGCATCTCCACCACCTTCAAATATTCCAATTCTGCATTTAAACCTGCTTGTAGCAAAACAGTTACGAAAATTTCAGAATATGCTAATTTCATAATATGGAGGTCGTTTTAACAAAATGATCAACTAATTCACAAATGCAGCTATCATTTCATGGCTGTTGGCCTTTACAAATGAATGCGGAGCTATTAATAATGCTATTACTGTAGGCCTGAAAGGTTTTTCTTAAGATACTCCAAGGAGGTTTTGGCTTTCAAACAACATTGTTGACGGGTAGGGGTAATGCAGATGTATCCCGTTCTATGCATTCATATAGGGGAAGCATTAATTTCCAGTACGTAATAACTTGGAGAATTGATGAGCACGGGGCCTGAGGCAGACGGGTAGATAAAACATCACATGGCCACACTAATGACCTTACCAACTCTGTATTCGTACATTTTCCCAAAATGCTTTCCGTGCCAAAGCGGCGATTTACTATTAAGCTCTGCGCTATGAGCGATGGTTTTAGTGTTAATATTTGCGCTAATGGGCTGTGCCAAGACTTGAGCTCGGGGTTATGTCCAAGGATGAGGCGCAGCTATGATGGCGGGTGCTATAGGGATAAGTTTTGCACGTCAGCGGAGGATTTAGACGCAACATTTGCACAGATGAAAAGGGAACTATGGAGTTGTGAAAAAAGACTTAAAGGATCATCGTGTCGGCGTTCCTTTTAAAGATAAATCCTGCACCAAAGTGCCCGACATATTGTTAGTAATTGCGCCGAAGGCGACCGAGATAGGATTACGATTTGCACTGAAGCGTCCGAAATATCGCTGGCATTTGCGCTAAATGTTAAACTCTGCGCCAGAGCGTCCGAAATAACGCTGTCATTTGCGCTAAAGGCAGCCAAAATAAGGCTAAGATGGGCACCATAAGCGGACAATTTTAAACTTAAGACATGCGCTAGAAAGGATAAAAAACAATGGTCGAATTATAGTTAAGTTCTCGCGCCTAAAAATGGTTGAATTGTAGTGAACATTTGGTGAAGTGAAAGAGTTATGATTAAAACCTGCGCTGAGGTAGAGTTAGGTTTACGATTTGCGCCAAAGACGACAGTCTTATGATCGAAACTTGCGCCGAAGGTAGGATATTTATGGTTAAAACTTGCGCCGAAGGCTAGAGATAACTTTGCCTTAGAAAAACAATCCGTCCATTGGCGATTTTAAGGATAAGCCATGCACCGGTGTCAGCCAAAATAAAAATAATTCTTGTGCTTTTGTCGCAAAAGTTGTCATTAAAAAACTGTGCTCAATGCTAAAGATAGTTTTTTCCTTAGTAAAAAAATCAAACAAAAATCTTTGGAAGATGAGAGGAAGGAAAATCAACCTTTGATGAACAAGAAAGCTTTGAGAAAGACAAAGGAAACCTTCAAAATAATAGGATGGACCCAAATAATAAAAAATTTTGGGGGAATGTTGCAGCAACAACAATTGGTGAATCGCTAGCGAACACACATCTCTGAAAAACTCTCTCTTGTCCATAGGAAATTTTAAAAGCTGCTCACCTTGTGTGCAACAGTCGGCTTGAGCATTCGAATTTCCACAAAGGAAGTGATCACTTTACCCGTTGATCATTAGGAAAGGGGAGGTTCGATAAAGACATCCTTAAAACTCTCCAAGGGCCAAAATGTGGGGTTCATTTTAAAAGATCCATCTTTCAGATGACCACTGACATCAGACTCCACAGGATTGTAACAACATCTCATAGACAATATTCTCTTGTTCCTCATTCCCATGCTGCTTTCATCCTTTTGGATGTTCTTTAATTAGCGACTTTTGTCGTGTGAGTATTCCAGAAAAATTTCTTCAAGACTTAGCCATTTTCCTGAGTTCTTCAATCCATTGATGTCCTTTTGTGTGAGCAGGATATTTTCTTGGTTTCTCGTTCTCACGGATGGAGGAGAACTATGCTGGGAATTTTGGTGTGGCTGCTTAAATTAAAAGTATTTATTGTTCTTAGCCATGCTTTAATGGAGGTGATATTTTCTGGAAAACAGACTCTTGATTATAAGCTCTTTTGGATTTAGATTTGCAACACGGAGTCATTTTAATACCCTATGCCTTCGAGATGTGCTTCCTTTCTGTGGTTCTAACTACAATGATATTCTTTAAACGCTTATAAATGTGAGGGTGGATGGAGCCCGAAGATAGTGATAAAGATAATCATGGATTTCTGCTATTAAACAGGGGTTAATGCGACCAACAGAACAGGATCTCTTCATTGTGGAAAACGATCAGCAAAAGCCAAAATGCATAGATAAAATTTATTTTTAGGGGACATTTCCAACTTCATGAGTTGTGATATTTCTTGAGAGATATATCTTCACGAAAGGCCCAATTGCAGGGCTAGCTGGGAAAAACTATACAAAGGAAAGGGGAAAGGGAAAACTCAAAAATTCAGAAAAGAGGACAACTTGGCTGAAACAAATAGGAAACAAGGGACTAAAGTAAAAAGTAAAAAGAAAAAGAACAAAGCCTTTATTTATGTACAGAAAACCTCAACGAGACTATGCAAAGTATTGTTTCAAGGCGAGGTTGTTGAGGGGAAGGGTTACTTCCTCTCCCTGGAGGTCTGTTAGCTTGTAAGTGGATGGGCCGAGATTTGCATAAATTTGGTAAGGGCCTACCCATAAGTGCTGGAATTTCGTGTGCATTCCCTTACCTTCGTGATGATGGTCCCATTTCAGAAATAAATCTCCTACTTCAAAACTTATTTTACCGGACTTCCTTTTATCAAACCATCTTTTGACTATATCTTGGTGTTGATGGAATCTTCTCTTGGATTTCTGCTAGGATTCTTCAAGTTGAAGCAGGGTGTCAATCCTGGATTGTAAATCTGACTACCAGACCCTCGAGAGGCTTGGGACAATTGCAAGGATGGAAGTAAGATGTTCAGAGGGAGGATGGCTTCCTTTCCATAGATAAGGGTGTAAGGGGAAACCCCTAATGCATTCTTTGGAGTCACCCTATCTGCCCATAAGGCATTTGGTAGATCTATATGCTAGCTTCGCTGATTTTCAATCACAGTCTTCTTAATAATTCATATGAGTTTTTTGTTTGAAGACTCAGTTAGTCCATTTCGCTGGGGTAGTAATTGGCCGAATAATGCAATTTAATTCCCCTTCCATAAACAAATTCATTTATTTTAAAAGACGAGAAATAAGTGGCATTATTAAATACTAGGGAAATTGGAACGCCAAACCAGGTTATGATGTTCTCTTTCAAGAAACCGATGACTACATCCTCATTGATATTATGCAATGGGGAAGCCTCTGTCCATCTGGTAAAATAGTCGGTGGCTGTCAGGATGTATCGATGTTGCTGAGAAGAATTTGGTTTTATCTCTCTGATGAAATCTATACCCCACTGTTCGAAAGGTTCTGAGATGATAACCGGTTGCAAGGGTCCTGCTGCTTTAGGTAATTTCCTAGCACTTCTTTGGCACACATCACAGTTCCGTGCATAAGTATGGGCATCTCGGAATAAGGAGGGCCAGTAATATCCAACTCTTAGTCTTTTATGAGCTGTTGTCTCCCCTGAATAATGTCCACCAGCAGGGCCATCATGTAACTCCTTTACGACTTTACCTGCATCCTCCTTCTCTAGGCATCTGAGAAAAACTCCGTCATAATTTTTTCTGAAAAGTATTCCATCAATGATTTGATAAGCTACCGACTTTAAACAGAGTGCCCTTCTTTGTTTAGAAATCTAGTGTTCTAGTAGGTACCCTTATTGCAAATAGTGCACTAAATCCCTATACCATGATTCAAGAGCTGTGGAAATGGGACATACTTCGACTCAATTCAGCTCGGATTCATTCTTCCAATCCTGTTCTTCATCAATTGGATGTCCAATCCTTGTCCTTTAATGATGCTGGCCGGTTTAAATTCTAAGTCATATTCTTGAAGAGCTATGACCCAATTTCCCCTTCTTTCTCCCAACTCTTTTTGAACAAAAAGGGATCCGACAACTGGGTGGGGAACTATAACTTTAGTTCTGCTCTTAAGAATATATGGTTTGAACTGCTTGACTTCCTTGAACACGACATACGCTTGTTTGTCAACGACGGGATAATTTAGTTCAACACCTTGCAGACCAGTGCTCATAAACGAGATTGGGTATTTGTCTCCTAATTCTATCTTTTGCATGAGCACAGCTGCGAGAGAGTCATCTGAAGCAAAAGTATACAAGATAAAATCTTTGTCAAAATCTAGGCTTCTTAAGGAAGGAGCATTAGCTATGGCTGCTTTAATATCTCTGAATGCATCCTTTTCTAATTATGTCCATTTGAACTGTGTGCTTTGCTTGACCATTTGCTGCAAAGGTTTAACAGTTTGAGCGAAATCCGGGACAAATATTTGGACAAAATTGATAGTGCCCATAAATGATTGCATGGATTTTTTGTTATGGGGCATGGGAATTTTATTGATAACTTGCACTCTCTCATGATCTATTGAAATTCCCTTTTTTGAAATGATATGACCCAGAAGTTTACCTTCAAGAATAGCAAACACACTCTTCTTGGGGTTTAAAGAAATACCATATTTTCGGCAATGATAAAAAATATGCTTTAAATGAACAACATGGTCTTCTCTTTTCTTTGAAAAAACTGTCACATCATTTAGATATACGACAACACAATGATTGCCCAATCCTCGGAAGGCAATGTCCATTGCTCGCTAGAACATGGCTCCTACATTTATTAGGCTGAATGGCATTCTTCGGTATGCGAAAGTTCCCCACTTGGTGCAGAAAGTAGTTTTAAGACGATCATATTCAGCTACTAACACTTGATTGTAACCAGAGAAACCATCAAGAAGGGAAAAGAGTTCCGATCCTGATACCATCTAGAGAATTTGTTCCATTGAAGGGACGGGATCGTTATCTTTATCTGAAGCTCTGTTCAGATTTCTGAAGTCAACACATAATCTTATCTCTCCTGAATTATTTCTTATGGGAACTAGGTGAGCAACCCACTCGGAATGTCGGACCTTAAAGATTATCTTAGCATCAAGAAACTTATTCAATTCCTTTTGAATCATAGGTTCGAGAGTAGGGTGCATCCTCCTCAATTGCTGCTGAAATGGCTTGACGCCTGCTTTCATTGGTATGATATGCTGAATAATGCGGGTGTCATATGTTTTCAAATCTTCATAAGTCCATGCAAAAACATCCTTATATTGTCGAAAAATCTTGATGAACTTATCTCTTTCTCCCGATGAACAAAATTTACCAAGGTTAACAAACTTTGGTTCAGCTTTGATGCCCAGATTTACTAATTCGTGTTGCATCGATGAGCTATTGGTTTTAGTATTTGCTGGCCTTTTGAACTTACTATGTAGATCAAAAAGCATTTCATGTGACCTCACCCCTTTGGGGATGAAATTTCCTTTAGCCTCATCTTTATTTTTTAAAACAACATCATGCTCTTCTTTGTCTATCACAACTTCTTGGAACATGTCTTCATTTGTTAGAAAACTGGTAATCTGATCTTCATCATCGAAAACTCTGAAATTTGTGATATTGTCTGGGACAGAAGGCCTGAAAACTAGTTCAATTGAACATTTGTTATTAGTTGGCACCAATATGGAAGCGGAAGTTGCTAATAAATCAACTGCAGCATTTTGCAGTCTAGGAACATATTTTATATTGAAAGCATCAAAATGCGTAATTAAATCCCATACCTCAGCCTGATAACCTTTCAAATGAGGTGAAAGACAGTGAATGGTATCTCTTACCTCTCTTCCAACTATTTAGGAGTCACCAAAAACCTTCAGGTACTTAACATTTAAACCGATGGCTTTCTTCAATCTGTGGACTAAAGCTTCATATTCAACAGTGTTATTAGTACAATCAAATTCTAATCTACAGGACAAGAAGTACTTATTACTTTCAGGATCCACTAGAATACAACCAGCTCTGGATCCTTCCAGAGTCTTGGAACCATCAAAGTATAAAGTCCAAAAAACATTGTTTGATTTAACTAAGTTAGTATCTCTATGATCTAAGTCAATGACTAAGCTAACTATGTTACAATCGATATCATCAATCCGAGAAAAAGGAAGGAGATTGGACTGTTTATCTGATTCATGGCTAATAGTTTCAGATTGATAGTTACCCAGCTCGATTTCCAAAAAATAATTCCCCAATACTGAAGATGAAAAGGTTACAGCTTCATTCTTTTCCTCTAGCTGAGTTACGTTTTGTTTCATATGTGGTTCTCTCAGTACTTTGATCTGATTTTGCCTATTTTGATATGGTAACCACAAGTGAGACCAGTCAGTTGCAAAATAACCATCTAGTTTTGTAGACCAGTCCTTGCTCAAAATCAAACCATAGGCTTCAGGAATGTCGACCACCATTATATCAATGAACTGACACACTCTAGAATCTGCCGATAACCTAATGAGCACATCCTTCATTTCCCCAATAACTTTAACAATAGTCCTATCTAACTGAATAATCTGAGTGAGAGATGGAATTGGTTGACCATTAATCTTCTTACAGATCGATAGTGGCATGAAATTCGAAGATGTTGCAGAATCTACCAGACAGTTATGCACATTCTGATTGAAGATTTCAAAAGTTAAAAGAAAAGGCAATGTCTGGGATTTGGATTTCCCGCCAATACTAGCCTCATTTATTTCAAGATCTTCCTGATTGTATGTTAATGGAGTGTTGGGATAGGATTGAAGAGCTTGCAACAACTTGTTTCGTTGTTGGGGAAAACTACACATATCGAATATCGAAACATTTGCTTTTACCTTCTTTATATCTTCAATGATGTCATATCCCATATCACATTTTTTTACAACTTTCGTTTGATTGTCTGTCTTTCTCAATGTGACTTTTGGTTGATGGACTGTTGTGTTAATGTTTGGCTATTTGGCAGCTGTTGGGTTAGCTTTAGGTTGAGGAAGAATGACTGTAATGTGTCTTTTAGGTTTGGACGTAGTTGAGCTCGGAACTGGATCTGCAATGGGACCTTTACTGCGAGTGTTAATCTTTACAGCAGAGACTGGGCTCTCCATGGGATCATCTTCTATTAATTCAGTTAAAGGTACCCAGTCCCATAATACCATGGCGGTATCTTGGGAGGGTTCCTCTACTTCAAGTGTTTGTTCCTCTGGAGGATCATCTTGATCTGGAATCTGTGAATCCAACATTTGGTTCATTACTAAACTCATAGAATTAATCCATGGTGGATAGCTCTTTTCATAGTGCGACTCTTGATGAAAGGTACATAAGTGTTCCATGCCTATTTCATCCAGATTTAAAACAGGGGAGTTGTTCATAGGTGGATGAGGCTGGTCATTGTCTTCCATTTTCTTGTAGAATGGTTTGAAAGGCTTTCTGAATGTACTAGCTGCCTTATCTTTTTCAAGATCTACAATTTTATTGGAAAATTTCTGCATCATTTTAACTACGTTCTCCATATTCGCTGATGGCTCTTCTTTATTCCTAGTAAGCAGTAGGGGTTTTCTATTAGTTGATGGCTTTGTTTCTGCATCTAAGGCATGTTTAGCAATGTTGTCTGCTTCTTCTTCCACCTTCCTAGCTTCTTCGAAATTTTCTATCAAGGTGGTCTTCTTAGCTCTTTTGACGAACATTGCCATGGGGCATTCAAGTGCTATTGTATAGTATTCAACTAAATATTCTTCTACAGGTTTAGTTGCTTCGCGGAAATTATTCAAGAGTGTAGTGAACCTTTGGTTGAAGTCTTGAACCTTTTCTTTCTTTTCCATTCTCATGGACAATAATTCTTTCAGGAGTGTAGCTACAGTTTTCTGATTCCCATACTTCTTTAAAAAAAAAATTTCAAACTCTTCCCAATTGGAAATTGAGCTAGCTTGTAAGCTAAAATACTAGGAAGAAACTTTCGGTTTAAATGTGTATGGGAAAAGCCTACAGATTACATCTTCATGTTGTACATTTAAAAGATTCAAAGCTAAATAAAAACTCTTAAGATGATCTTCAGCAGATATGCCTTTACCTGGGTCGTACTTGGAAATTTTTTTTTTGGATTTTTGGGAAGATTGTGGAATGGTCTAGCTAAATTTAATGCTCCCCTTGCTCTCCAAGTAGGTACAACCATGGCTCCACGTGGAGAATTGGGTGGAGAATCGTGTGGAGTATGAGGTGGAGAATTCTGTGGAGTGAAAAGATCTCAAAGATTTTTTGGATCTTCAAAATCGATTTCCTTTAGGGGTTGTGTGATCTATTCTAAAGACAAATCTACCAGCTCTTCGAAGCTCTACACAAGGATTGAATCACAGGTATACTGTCTTTCTATTTTAGTAATTATTCTTCTAGGGAAAAAAGTTATTGCATTTAAACCACCAAGTTGTTTAACATAAGCTCGTGTGTGCCTTCTTAAATCAGCTACTTCAGCAAAAGGTACAGCATACAACGTTTCTTGTTGCTTAGAATCAGAATTGGGATTTTCTTGATTTGTCACTTCAAGATTTGGATTGTCTGAAATTACTGTTTCAAGTGGGTTTCCAGTAATATTTCTGCCAATGGAGGAATTTCCTTTATTAGCCATGCACTGGTGGCCCTCCTGCTAGCGCCAAAAATTGTTGATGCCCCGGAAATCGCAGCATCAATCAGCAAGGGATTCTCCCCGGTAGGCAATCCCAATTAGATCGCTCACCGTTTGGTGTGGGGAATCCGTCTGGTTAACGGTTCCGACTACCGTGTAAGATTTAAAGATTTGCTGTGTTCTTTACCGGTTACGGCCCAATCCACCGTTTATGTGTTTTAAATTTATGTATGAGATGCAAGTGTAGTAAACTAATTTAATCTAAATGCAAAGCTAAAACAAATCTTAATCTAAAACTGTGATAAGCAAAACTATTTTATCCTCGCAAGGAACAAAATGAAGATATGAGCAATGACCTGAAAGAAAGCACCCAAAGATTTCACAGATAGTCGTTCAACCATAAAGATGTCTTTTCTAGCAGAAAATAAAAGATCTCACAGGTAACTCTGATTCAAATTAAACATTCCAATTGCTCATTTGAAGTAAACATTAATTGCACAGAAAGAAATTTATGAGAAACATTCGTCACATTTGGAAATAATTCGCATTGAAGTAAGGAAATATCTCACAAAAGACGTGTAAACGCAGCAAGGGATAGCCCAAACAGAGATTTGACACGTTATTATGGCAAAACGCAGTCCTCCAAGCTTTCATTAGGCAAAAACGAATTCCACATACATGCCGTAAAGTAGTCTATGCATAAGACAGAGAATGTCTTTCCAACCTACCAAAAGTCCTGGTTCTCTCCTCCATTCATCTATTTATAGATTTTACAATGCTTCTCATTTTCCAAAAGCCTAAACCTAAACCTAGGAGGGAACACAATTTTGTCTTCTAGTGGTTAATAAGACAAAGCCCGAAACACAGCTGTCTTTTACAAAATTAAAACAAGACAGAAAATAAAGTTCTCTTTTCTTTAAAAAGACAAAATAACAGTTGTCTTTCGTTTTAGAATAGATCAAGCCATAGATGGCCTGACGACATCCGTTGACTGCGATGCTTCTGCTGCTACGCCTACTTCCCCAGGGATGTTAGCTGGACCAATGAGTCATTTTTCTCAGGATGATCTTTGCTCGCGCCGAGACTATCATTTTCAATGCGATTTCATGTTTTCCCAGATCTGACTTGATAGTGGTCGTGCCTGTTGCTAAGGCTTGTGCAATGTCATCTAAAAAAATATGCATGTATAGTAGTTTCCTCAATGAACTGATGAAAAACCTCTGGGGTTAGCACCTCCACCTTCTTCAAATATTCCAATTCTGCATTTAAACCTGCTTGTAGGAAAACAATTACACAAATTTCAGAATATGCCAATTTCATAATATGGAGGCCGTTTTAACAAAATGATCAACTAATTCACAAATGCAGCTATCATTTCATGGCTGTTGGCCTTTACAAATGAATTCCGAGCTATTAATAATGCTATTACTATGAAAATCCTCACAGTAGATCTAAGAGATAATGTATAACTCACAAGAGTAATTATGATTAAGCAGGAAAATAGAAGAAGAGTGAACAATATAGTATAATGAGCAACAGAATAATATGGTACAGTAAAACTCAAATAGAAGCAATAATACTTCACACACACTAATTAATTAATCACAGTATGGACAAATGAATAGTACAATGGTAGAGAGGATTCGAATGCCTAAGGTGGCAATTCGAATTAGCCTCTCAGAGTGATCATAAGATCAATAGAGTCTCATCGGAGCACAACTAGGTGTCCTCCTGATCATCGGAGTATAACTGGAAGTCTTCATCATCATTAGTGTTATAGGTCAAACTTGCACCTCTCCATCCGTGATCACCTTGAGCTGTTGATCACACAAAAGGACAACTTGGATGGAGGAGCATGTTGACCTTAGATGATACTTTGACTCACTCCATTTCCTGAAATTACTGAAAAAACCCAAAAAATATCATTTTGAGATATGAGCGCTACTCTACTTAAAGAGACTAGCGCCCATACGCTACTCCAGTGTATAATAGTAGCGCCCATATCCTAATATACGCTACTCCTTCTCAGCATAGTAGCGCTCAACATTTTAAACTCGATGAGCGCTAGTTGATAAGCACTAAAGTAGCGCCCTATACGCTACTTCACTGAACAATAGTCGCGTACATATCAAAAGATGATTAAAAAATAATTAATTTTCTCGAGGAGGATTAGTTGCTGGTAGTTTCCCAACTCCCCCAACTTCCTCCATAACCATACATCGACCTAAACTACTTCTCTAATCCTATAAATACAAATAAGATTAAAGAGAAAGGTTAGATGGATTAATGGAGAAACTTTAATACATAGAGATCTAAAGAAGAAGCTTGCATTGGAGGAGTTGATGCTGAAGATATCCAAGCCAGAGAAGAGAAAGAGCCCAGAATCAAGTTGCAGGAGCCTGTCATAGAGTCAGGTATACTTGTACATCAATTTACTTTTGACAATAAAGGTTGAAGTGTCTTTCTTGTTCCAACTTAAATGTGTTCTGAAATAACATCTTAATTTGGATCTGTTTTGGTCAGTATTGAATGTTAAACATTGATTTTGTTTCTTTCAAGCTTTATATATTGCCCAAGACGCTTTGAGAAAGGTATTGTTATTGCAGGTTTACTGAAAGGAAAGTGGATTTGAAGGTTGAGCACAAGATCAAGCAAAGGCTAGGATCGAACTTCGATTGAAAGGTGTGTTCTCAAGATCCATAACTTATTTCTTTTCATAAATATCTTTGTAATATCATCAATACACTTACCTGTCACCCCAACCAAGTTGATAGCATTAGTTTCCTTGCTATAGGGTAGATTTTCCCACCAACAGACTGGCGACTCCACTGGGGAAAGTTGAGTTTTTGCTCTAGGAAACCTTATTCTTGTTTGTCTTCCCAGAATTGTTTTGACTTCTTTGATGTGTTGAGAAACCTTGTAGGTATCCATTGCCTATTTCTTTCTGCTTCCATCAGTTTTTGGTATCCTTCAAAGTCAGTTTTTTAAGCTTTTGAGATATGAGCGCTACCCTGTTGTACATACAGTAGCACCCATACACTACTGTGCTATACATACAGTAGCACCCATCTCTGCAGGGGCGCGAGTTTCCCTACTGCACAGTAGGGTACGTTTCCTGAAGCATTCTGTTAGTGATTTGCTTGAGTTTTTAGCCATTTTTGTGGTTTGCTGACTTTGCATTTGGATCTCTTTGACTGTTGTATGAGGTTTTTAACTTTTGTTTAAGTCATAGAACCTTTTCTTTGAGTCTTTTTCCATCTTTTGAATCGCTTGTTTACCTTTGGATCGTTTGGACTGTTTATAACTTTTTTGGAAGACTAGGTTGTGTTTTGTGGTGAGCACTTCCACTTTTTTAGGCCCTGACTGCATGTTGCTAGTTTACAAACCTGCATACCCTTGTATCCGCTGTTTGTGGCAACGTTTGTCTGCTCTTTACTCATCCTATCCTTTGTTTTAGGGTTTGGTCCGTTTTAGAGCCTCTAGGGTGTCTTCCGATTTGGTTGATTTCCAATCTTTTTGGACTTATTGCCTTTTTCAGGTTACAAGTGCATTTAAACTGTTGTAGGCTGAGTCATTTCTCAGTTCTTTGTGTTAGTAATTGGCAACTTGCTTGTCTACTTTTGCTTGGCATAGTGGTCTTGCTAGGGATAGATACTTTAGGTCAGCCCTTTTGTATCTTTCTCCTTTGTTTTCTCCCACTTTGTTTCCGAGTTCAGAGGCTTTTTCTTTGCAAAAAACCTGTAGATCAAGTCTTTTTTGAACTAGTGTCTTGACAACTATAAGCTTAGGAACTTTTTAGCCATACTTACACACATTGCACATAAGTTTTATTTTGCTTGCCATCTTTATAGTTCTTTTTCGTTTATAGAAAAAGAAAAAAAAAATTGGTAGTTTAAGTTTAATAAGACTTATTTTTGTTGTTACAAGATAGCATAGGATATTTTGTACAATTCCAAAAAGAAAACAAAATTTTTTTTTTAGTAGATTTACTCAGATTTTCAGTTTTGGAAAGAAGTAAATGAAAAAATGAAAAGAGATTTGTTGTAGAAAGTTTTGATTTTATTGCACTTTTGTTTCCTTGTTGCAACCACACCACACAAAAGCACTACCCTTTTTGAGTAATAACAGCCCTAAAAATATTTTAATAAAATAAACTAGAAACAATTTTTCTTTTTTAGGGATACACTACACCAACTAGTCTTGGTTAGGATCTTGAGTTTAAATCACCTTAAACCACTCAAGATCACACATTACACAAAAATCGTAGTAAGACTATCACAGGTAAACCCATTTCACTCAAAACTTGCCTGGGATCTATGCAGCAGGTCATTGCGAGATCAGATTGTTGGGAATACTCCTCCTACTTTCTGTTCGAGCCTACGCCAGGATTGGATTGCGTATTGGGGACTCTTTCGAGTTTCGGGATTAGTTACCTTGCCCACGCTTTCTGATTTGACCGGTGACTGTCCCCCCAAGATTTTTTGGTGTTGTGGTATCCTTAGTATCTGACTCTAGGTTCATACACAGGTGACATCAAAGGGTATATCTGCTGTACCTGAGACAGACGTGGAAGGAAATCCCTTGCAGGTCTTTGGGAGGGTGGTTGGGTGATTCCAGCGCTTGCACCCTTAGTCATTGTATTGTGGACCCCGGGTAACTGTCTTTCTTCCTTCGTTGATCTGTTTTGGGCCCTCATCATCCCAAACTCTTCTCCGGAAGGTATCTTTGTTTGCCTGGTTTGTATACTTAGGACTTTTTAGTTGGCGTGCTGTTTGCCCCCTAGTTGTAGTGGCCACTAGGTTCTAGTCTGTTATTTTATATATATAATCATGGAGACTCAAGAGCTTCGTAGATCGAGAAGGTTTCAAAACCTTCCACCACTTAGAACAGAACCTTTACAGCCAGCTAGACGACAGCGGGTAAACCCCGGTATTTCTTCAGAAACTACTCCTGAAATAGAATTTCCTGAAGAAATTCTTGCAACAGAAAGCCTTGAAATAGAGGTTCCTGAGGAACCACTACCAGGTATCCCAGTTCAACGACACGTTAGTTCAGTTGAGGTTGAAGATCTTACATCTGCGGAGTATAGCACTCCTTTCAATCCTCCTTTGACCAATACTAGAATTCCGCTTCTGTCACCTATTGGTTTCCAGCAGCCCCATTTCAGTGCAGATAATTCCTTGCCTGGACATCTGATGTCTAATCTAGGAGGTGAACAGGGAGTTCCCCAAACTCCCACTTTAGGTATGAACACTAACACAGTAAATCCTTCTTTTACTGCTACACCATCTCAGGCACAAACCACATCTGTGTCTACTCCGTCTTTCAGTTTCAATACTGGTACATTAGGTATGCCAAGTTCAACAATGATGGCATCTATTCCTACACCTACTGTTGGACCTAGTAGTACAACCAACTTTGCACCACCTACTGCTTCTCAACCATTATATCGAAAACCTAGTACTTGGATTTCCACACCTGTTGTAGGACCAAGTGCTTCTGCAACCATGCCAGTCATGAGCACCACGACTGCACCGTCTACATTATCTTCTACTGGTTTCAATACCTTTGCAGGCCCTAACATGAATCAATGTAATATGCCTGCAGGTAATGTCCCTTTTTCCTTATTTTTAGGGGGAGGGGGTAATATTTTCAACCAGCAATATGGCGGGGCTAATACTCAGCCACAGTGGACGAACCCACATAGCACTAATCCACTTTCATATGGGTGGGGAAATTTTAATAACTATTTCGCACAACAACAGATAGCTGGGGGCAACCCCTACCAACAAGTAGCTGGGGGCAACCCCTATCAACAGATGGTAGGTGGAAACTCCTATCAGCATATAGCCGGAAGCAACCCTTATCAACAGATAGTTGGGGGAAACCCCTACCAACAGTTCATGGGTCAAACTATGGGTAGTTCCCCTTTTTCAACCCCAGCTTATCAAGTACTGTCTTACCGGACTCGTCTACCATTTTTGGAAACTTTAAATTTGCCAGATCTTTCCAAACTGACCAATGATCCAGTGTGTCATAATACTGCATGGCCATCAGTTCCCACCAAGTTACCTTCGGACATTCCAAAGTTCGAAGGCAAAGCAGGTGAAGACCTTGGTGACCATGTCACTACTTTCCACTTATGGTGTTCCTCAAATTCATTAAATGAAGACTCCATTAGACTGAGACTGTTCCAAAGGAACTTAACCGGTGCTGCAGCCAAATGGTACATTGAGTTACCTACAGCCACATTCTCTAATTTTGGATATCTCGCCACCGTCCTTTTGAATCACTTCCAACTTCCTATTCGGTATGATGCCGGAATAGACTTTTTGTCTACTTTTAGGCAAAATAAATCCACTCATTTATCTGACCACATTCAGGAGTGGCGAAGACGGAAGAGGCTCATTAAGGCCAACATACCTCCGGAGTTCCTTCTTGAGTGGTATTTGAAATCACTCCTTCCTTATATTTATAAGGAAGTAGCTACATCTAGAGTATCTAATGAGGAAGAAGCCATCCTACGGACTCAGCAGTTAGACCTCGTTTATGCACAATCCGGGTTACTGTATGAGATCATACCTGATGCACCACGATCGAATACCGATCCGAGTAGACCGAAATGTGGACCACATGTTGACGGCATAGTGGGTTCAGTTGACTCTGCAGCTTTCGAAGCACTGACCAAACAGGTTCATGCCTTATCAGTCAAACAATCGACTGCAGATGTTTCTTCCGTCACAACCTCTCCTTCTACTTCTGAGCCTGTCAACCAAGTTCAAAACAATCAAAAGGGCCCTCGGCATCCCAATAACAAAAAGAAGGGAAAAAAAGGAGAGGGGAACCAACAAAAGCAGAAAAAAGACAGTGCCGAAGAGGGTAACAAAGAGGAAAAGAAGGTTAAGTTCCCTTGTAAACTGTATCCTCATCAATACATCAATAAGACATGTATCCTCACCGATACATCAATAAAACATGTATCCTCATCGATACATCAATAAGACATGTATCCTCACCGATACATCAATAAAACATGTATCCTCATCAATACATCAATAAGACATGTATCCTCACCGATACATCAATAAAACATGTATCCTCATCAATACATCAATAAGACATATAAAGTAAAATTAAGTAAGAGAAAATAAGTATTCTAAGTATAAGAGTGCTAAGTCTAAGTATCTAAAATAGGTATCCACATTATCAACCTTGCTGTCGATGAGGAAATATCATCATTAGTGACTACACTACTCCCCCTTTCGAGGAGGGTCCTTTTGAACCACACTAAGTTTGTCTCGGAAGTATTCAAATTTCACTTGAGACAAAGCTTTGGTCAAAATATCAGCAATTTGATCCTCAGTGCTCACATACTCGAGCTTAATAGCTCCTCTCTGCACCATATCTCGTATATAAAAGTATCGGATCTCTATGTGTTTTGACCTATCATGAAATACAGGATTTTCTGTCATTTTGATACAACTTTGATTGTCACACATGATCACAGTGGGATCCAATTCTAAGTCAAATACTCCAGATAGTAGTTTCCAAAGCCATACTGCTTCACAGCTAGCAAAGCAGGTAGCTATATATTCTGCTTCAGCAGTATTGAGAGCCACACTGGATTGTTTCTTGCTGAACCAAGAGATCATGGCAGATCCAAGTCCATAACATCCACCTGATGTACTCTTCCTGTCTGAAACACTTCCTGCCCAATCGGAATCTGAGTAACCATGTAATCTAAGTTCATGATTTCCAAGGTAGTAAAGACCAAAATCTAATGTACCTTTTAGATACCTCATTACATGCTTTCCAGCTATTAGGTGAACCTTCCTTGGTTCTACTAGATATTGACTCAGGGTATTTATAGCAAAGCATATATCTGGTCTGGTATTTGTTAAACACATCAATGACCCAATGATTTGTCTATATAGAGTTATATCCACTAATTCTGATGAGTCATCAACTAATAATTTCAAGTTGGAGTCCATGGGAGTAGCCAAGGCCTTACACTCCAACATATCAAATATTTTCAAAATCTCCACAGCATACTTACCTTGATTTAAAAAGATTCCTTTTGGTTCTTGCCATACTTCTAGACCTAAGAAGTAGTGCATTAATCCTAGATCCTTCATTTCAAATTCTGAAGAAAGCTTCTTCTTACATTCGATAATTTTGTTCTCATTTCTTGTTAGAAATAAATCATCTACATACAATATTAATATAACAGGTTCATCATTCATAACTTTGAGATAAAGATTTGGATCAGCTTTACTCTTGGTAAAGCCCATACTTGTTAAGAAACTATCAATCCTTCTGTACCAAGCTCTAGGAGCTTGCTTCAATCCATACAAAGCCTTTTTCAGCTTGCATACATGAGTTCTTCTATCTTTAACCTCAAATCCTTGTGGTTGTTCTATGTACACTTCTTCTTCAATGACACCATTCAGAAAGGTTGTTTTAACATCCATCTGGTGTAATTTCCACTTCATCATAGATGCAAGTGCCATGATAGTTCTAATTGATGTGTACCTAGCAACTGGTGCAAATGTTTCTTCATAGTCTATTCCCTCCTTTTGAGAGAAACCTCTGGCTACAAATCTTGCCTTATATTTTTCAATGCTACCATCTGCAGCATGTTTTATCTTGAATATCCATTTGGAAGAAACCACACTTTTATCCTTTGGTTTGAGAACTATATCCCAAACATCATTTTTCATTATTGATTGGTACTCTTCTGTCATAGATTCTACCCACTCTTTTTCTTGAGCTGCCTCCTCATAGCTGGTGGGTTGATGATCCACAAGATCACACATTAAGGCCACATAGTTGGATACTAACTTGGGTTTCTTCCTTTCTCTAGTGGAACCTTCAGGAGCTCCATATTTTTCAGCTCCTTGAATAATGTCTCTAGCCCATGTTGGTCTTCTTTTTCTAGATAGATTTGTAATGGGGGGTTCTTGAGGTACTATCATGTCATGGTCTTCTGGTGTATCATCTTCAGGGATGGGTACAGCTTTTGTAACTCTAGGAGGTGAATCTTCTTCATAGATTTATTCAAGTTGGCACTTCCTAGATTTCTTGATAGCTGCTTCTTCATCAAATGTTACATCTTTACTTATCTCCATATGATGAAAACCAGGTATGTAAATTCTAAAAGATTTGGATGTTTCACAATATCCAACAAATATTCCTTTCTTACCAGAGGGATCCAACTTGGTTCTCTTTTCTTTTGGAATGTGAATATACATAGGACATCCAAATATTTTGAGATGACTTACCTCAAGCTTCTTTCCTGTGAACACTTCTTCTGGAGTCTTAAATTCAAGAGCACTATGAGAAAGTCTATTTTGTACATAGATAGCTATCTTGGCTGCTTCAGCCCATAGATACATGGGAAGATCTTGATCATGTATCATAGTCTTTATAGCTTCCATGAAAGTTCTATTCTTTCTTTCAGCAACCCCATTTTGTTGGGGATTGTAGGGAGTGGTTAGTTCCCTCTTAATTCCAGCTTCTCTACAAAAGTCTTCAAATTCCTTTGAAGTATATTCTCCACCATTATCTATTCTGATAATCTTGATTTTCTTTTCTGAGAGATTTTCTATTAAGGCCTTGAACTCTTTGAATTTTCCAAAGACTTCATTCTTACCTTTTAGAAATAATATCCATGTTTTCCTTGAATAGTCATCAATGAATGTGACATAGTATTCATATCCACTCAAAGATGTGGAGGGCATTGGTCCACATACATCAGAGTGTATTAACTCCAAGGTACTTGTATTCTTTGTTTCACTCCTAGGAAATGGGTTCTTGATATTCTTCCCTTTTGCACATCCTTTGCATGTGCCATCATGATCAATCTTTAAGTCTGGCAAACCTATAACTACCTTGCTTACATAAGGTAGTGCCTTGTAGTTAATGTGAGCAAGTCTCCTATGCCATAGTTCATTTGGGCTAATGGTTTCATGAACAAGAGCTGCTTCTGGAAGGCCCTTAAGCTTGTACAAACCTCCTTCTTCTTCACCAATGATAATTGCATCCTTGATAGATTTTCCTTTGGACCACATTAACACTTGTCCATCAATGAATGCAACCCTATAGCCTTTCTTATCCAATGCTGAGATGGATAACAATTTCTTCTTCAATCCTGGTACATACAATATTTCTTTCATTTTCATGGAGGTACCAGAATCAAGCTTGTATCTTGCTTCACCAATTCCCTTGATGGGATATTGAAAGTCATCTCCTAGAGATACCTTTTGTGGAGAAGTCTTTTCTTCAAGTCTTGAGAGAGTCTTTTTCTGACCTGTCATGTGCTTTGAAGCACCACTGTCAATAAGCCATGTATATTCTCCAGGAGCTATAGATCCAGAGAGTGCGGAGAAAATAACATATTCTTCTGCATCTTCTTCTTTATTTCTCCTAGATCTTCTTTTGAAGAAGGTCCTTTCTTCTTCTTCTTCTTCTTCACTTCTAGGTCTTTTATTGTGAGGCCTTTCTTCCTCTTCTACTTCTTCTTCACTATCATCTTCTGCAAGATGTGCTTGATGTCTTTTGTAATGAGAACCCTTTTTCTTCTTTAGAAAGCAATCTCTAGCAAGGTGCCCTATTTTGTGACAAGAAAAACATTGGAAAGAGGAGTAATCTCTTCTTTGAATAGTTCCTCTTTTCTTTTGAAATCTATGTGGAGAATGAGATTCCTTGTGACTATTCCTTTTGGAGCAGGATTGATTCCTTCTTCTCTTGGTGTGGGTGGCCAAGGCTTGGTAATCTTCTTTGAGCAAGGCTTCTCGGTTTGCAACCCTAGCCTCTTCTTGTACACAATCCTCCCAAACTACATCAAACTTCATACTTTCTTTTCTGGCACACATAGTTTGTATGAATGACTCCCAAGGTCTAGTGAGACCATTTAGAGCTATCATCACAAGTTCATCTTCATCAAGAGTATCACCAATGGCATCTAGTTGTTCCTTGATTTGGGAGACCCTTGAGAAGTAGTCTTGAATGGATTCTCCTTTGTGCATCTTGGTACTCTTTAACTGAGTTCTTAGGTTCATCTTCCTATTGATGTTCTTTCCTTCATACATCCTTCCTAGGGCATCATACATTTCCTTTGGAGTCTTCTTGGAAGCCACTTGGGGAATCAAGTGGTCTTTAATAGAATCAGCTATGATTCTCTTTGCCCTAATCAAATCCTTCCTATGCTTCTCTTTGGCTTCATCTCCTTCAGGTTCTACAACTTCATCCTTGATATAATGAGCAAGGTCATTTTCTTCAAGAATGAGACCAATTCTGTATTTCCATGCTTGGAAATTTTCTATACCTTCTAGCTTGTCTTCAAGATTAGTGTTTGGAGCCATCTTCTCTTGGGGGAGTCCAAGAGATAAGAGATAGAGTAGTACTTACCCAGAAACTTTAACTTTTCACTTTTCTAGATCTGCAACAGAATTTCTGGTTTATCACACTTTTGGTAAAACTAGGGTTTGACTTTCCCGGAGTTCTACCCAACCAAAAACCTCGATCCAAGGCTCAAAAGATATATCTTTAGAAGGGCTATTCAGCCATGCAACCATAATACAAAAATACTAACTTTTGCTGAAACCCTAATTTTGGGAGAGAGAGAGAAATATAATTTCACCTTGTGAAAGATGTTCTATTCAGGCTAGCTCTGATACCATGTTAAGTTTAAACCAAATATACTAGCAATATCACTGAAAGAAACATAATCACAAGATAGACACAGTAATTACCCTGGGAAACCCTCATGGGATAGAAAAACCAACAAATCTTTCCTCAATAAGATGATCAACCAAAATACAAGATGTGCTCCAAGACTTGTCCTTCTTCTCTACCTTACATGCAGATCTCCCAGACACAAGTGTGCTACTCTCTGAGTTGTGGAGGTGTGTCAAATGAGGAGCTCTCCTCCTCTATTTATATTAGTTCCCGACTGACCAAAATCCCTAATGGGGCCGACCTCTCCTGGAGAAGTCTAATAACCCCTAAAATATAAACTCAGGGCCGACCCCCACATGGTGGGTCTAATAACCGTAGTTACCACAAACCATCAGAGGAATAAGCATCTCCGGATACATAATAGAGTCACCTCGGAGGGACAAAACATCTCTGGAATAATAATGTACAAATATAATATTCTTTGAAGTTGCAATATTCAACAGACTATGCCACATTTAATACATGGACATCTTATTCCTTGAATGCGCCTCGGAAAACTTTAAGAATTCCTCAACCCCATCTCTATATTCTTGTAGTGTCCTACGCATAACCAATTTCCATTAAGTCACATAAATTTAATTGAGAACAAGTTAGCATTGATACATTTTTTGGTACATCACGATGAATAACCAAATATAGAAACTATACCTATTTTTCAAGTTCATCCAGTTTCTTTTGTCCATTTGATAATATGCTCCAAGCTCCTTTGAAATTATGTCTACAATGAACTAAAAAAGTTAGTTGATACTAAACCTCATATATATTGAAAACACACAACTTTGCACTAACAACTTGCGGTCAAACAACTACATAAACCCACATTTCTTATTAAGAGGTATTTTGATATAAAAAAACTCCCTAAACTATTCAAATATTTGACTTAGATCTTCTGGAAATAATCTCTGTGGCTTAATTCATTATTCTAATTGTCTCTTTAGATGTCAATTTGTAGAACCATTGAAATTCGAACCAATATGGCATCTAACTTCTAAGAAAGTAGAACCCGTAAAGATTCTACCCAGGCTCAAAATTAATTCATTCTAGGAAACCCTTCAATGCAGAGTGTTCAACATCACTCCTCTTCATACTGAGCGTAATTCCAATGTAGTCAACACTCAACCTTAGATCTTAATTCAACCTTAAAATTAAAATGTATCCCAACAGAGAGTAACACAATTAACTAATACATTTCCTGGTTAGCTTGTATATTCACCAGAGTTCATCAATCACACAGACATATATGAAATCAGCACACAACATCATGGAAAATAATCCTTTTCCATTTATTACTTGGAAATTTGTAGGCTAATGAACAAACTCTGACCTATCCTCTGTTTTTCTTGCCTTGATTCTTACATTGTATAGCTAACCCTCCTAACCATAATTTTTCAAGCCTCTCTCTCTAACCTCTAATGCTCACATGCATAGAAGATCTACTTGGAAACATAACTTGTAGCTAAAATAACAAGCCTCATACATTTATGGAACTAACTCCTAAATTTCTTGTAATTGTAATTGTCACTATTATGTTAAAATAAATTGATTTTCATCCTTAAGACTGTTTAATAATGTATATCTACAGGCTTGGCCTAAGCCTGTAAGTTGAGTTGTTGTTTATACTTACATATGCAGAAATGGAAATCGAACACATGGGTCTTATTTCAAATCGTGTCACCTAGCCCATCCTCTTGTTGGTTCCTCTGAGTTCATTCTGATGTTACCCGAGGAGCATATTTATTGCATACTGGTTGCAGAACAAATGAATCACTTTTTTTGCCTAGATTAGAGGATCTGTCGATTCTTTGAATCTTGACAGATCCTCCCTGAGCCTAAAGGCAAGAGGTCTACTTATCATATTAGTTCTCTCCTCCATTTCGATATATTAGTGCTCCATTCTTGTTACTCTTTTTGACTTTTTTAACTTGCAAGAGAAATGGAAAAATATCATTTCACAATTCTTGTGACCTATATAACAAACCCTTACATAAGTTGCTGCATACAACAGTCCATGACACAATCAAACCAAGCCACCACCAGCTGCGGACTCATCAATTAGGACACAGAGTAACCCCAACATATGACGGTAAGGCAGATTAGACCTCAACATTCCCTCCTCAGGCCACGGCTTAGGAGATCATGCCTCAAACAAACTCACATTCAAAGTTTTAAATTTTTGACAGACCATGAGGTCTTTACTGTTGTCCTTAAAACAAGGAGGGGTTCAATGTAAAAATCTTGTAAATGTTCAGTAGTTTGCAAGGTTAACTAGAAGTTTCCAAGTGTGATGAGGTGTTAATGATGCATCATCCTTTAGGATAGATCTGAACTCCTATTTAGGGAGGCAGTTACAAAAATATAGAACGGTTGTTAGGATTAAACCATTAAATTGATTCTTCATATATATGATTTTAAGCCTACGGACCACAACAGAGGTAGAGCAGAGGTGAGGTAGAGGCAGAGAGGATAGGAAAATAGAGAGGAGAGGACCAGGGTAGAATACTCCCATATTGTGTAATCACGTCACGAAATTCTGAGTAATTGAATTTGATTAATGAAATCATTTTATATGCATATGGACTTGTGAATATCTCTTTCTATGTATTTTTTATGAAGTTCATTTTCTCTATTGAATGTGAATGGCATCCTACTGAAAACATAAAGTCATTTACTCTGGAATTTGTATGTAATTCCTACAGTGAAAAATGAGTACGTAGGCTTTGTTAATTGGCTGACTTCCTGACAGTAAGCAACTGTAGGAATATGTGATTTCTGAGAAGGATTTGGAATTGGAAGACCCTTCTGAAAACTGACTCGATGTGATTGTTTATCACTCGAGTGTCCTTATGTTATGAGATCTCAGGTTATGCAAATCGGAAGGAAGTGAAGCGATTGAAGTTGGAACATCAAATTACTTTAATTAGATTGTTTAAAGTACATTCTGCATTAAACCCTAACCCTAACCAAAATTTAATAGAATAAATAAATATGTTGGGTGAGAATCTACTGTCGCTGAAGGTAAAATATTGGAGATTTTAGCATTTGTTTAACATTTTTATACAGAGGATGAGTTACGAAATTGATAGCCAGGTTCCATATTTCAGGGTTAGGGTTTGAGTATTTGGAAGTGTGTTGAAGTTTAGTAGTTATTTTTTTCCACTTGTTCATGAAAACCTAAGTTTCTCAAATGTTGAAACAAACACTGAAGAAATGAACGATGGCCTAGAGGAAAAATTGTGGCAAATTGTCATTGTGCACAAATTTGAATACCCAGGTATACTCTGTCTAGGAATCGAACTCCATTTTAGATTCCATTTGTGTACAAGCAGTAGTAGATCATGGCCTAATTGTAATCATATTATTAAAGGGAAAACACCATTTTTGAACAAAGAAATTGAATTTATACTCAAGGTAAGAGTTCAAGAATTTGGGGAAGTGTTTTTGGTTGAAATTGCAGGTGGTGCCTACATCAAATATAAAAAGAAGAGTTGCATGGATAGCGTTGGAACCTGATTTCCGTAGTTCGTCTCACTCCCTTTCCTTCTGATCGGCACCTATGTCTATCTCTCCATGTGCGGTTCAACCCAACAGCATTTCATTGTGATTTTTTGTCTATCTCTTCATACGCATGGTTTAAGCTAGAGCAAATCATTCCCACCCTAATGGTATCTTTTGAATCTTTGAAAATGGTATAAAATTGAATCTTTTTAATCTTTAAAAATGGTATAAAATTGAACCTTTCGAATCTTAGAAAATGAAGGCATTGTTTCTTATTGTAATTTAATTTACAATATACAAAGTGACAAAGTGTTACCATTATTGCAGTTTATTATTTAAATATTATTTAATGATTATTATTGTTTGTTTATTATTGATCTCCCCATGGATTTAATAAGCTACTAATTTAAAATGGTTTATTTAACCAAATAATTAAAAAATTTGCCTCGGATGGGGTGTCTCTTAGCCACGTGGAGGAGGGGACAAGTGCCACCCATGAGAATGTTTCTCGTGGAAATCACACGAATGACCAACCTTACCAACCCCAAGCCCAAGCGCAATTATATAGCCTCTGGTTTGATGAGATGGGGATGTTATTCCATAATTATCTCCCAACTGCAACTAATTGACACAAATGCTGGTAAATGATCATTCATCACTGCACGCACACCATCATTTATTGAGCAATTGCAATGTGCAATTAGAAATATTCACGGTTTTAATGGCAACCATTATGATGGATAGAGTTGATGGGAAATGGAGTTGACGGGTTCTGTCGGTTATGGATCAAATCACCATTTTAAAGTTTTTATCAATCAATTTGGGCCTGGTTGAAACCGTGTTTGCAAATTCTCGGTTTGGTTGAAACCGTGTTTTCAAAGCTTGTCCAAGCTCTTGGAAGACATTACGAGTACTCTCACTTTTGTTTCTAGTATTAAAATGCATATGCACTCTCCGTTCATGACAACCCTGCGATGGGTGCGCCACACCCTCCTGTGAATGTGTCTTCGGCTATAATGCCAAACAACATTATGATATAGGTGGTTCTTTCAAAGCTATATTAATGCAAAACAACATGCTTACGTTCCAACTTCATCCCTATATATGAGGGTAGTTATAGCAACAGCAAGCAAATTATAGGATCACATGTATATAGAAAATGCACAACTACACATCATGTATCATGGGAAGTTGGCCTCATGGGGGAGAAACCCCAATTACAAACTTTCACTGTGATAGAATCCGCAAAATCAAGATTCATGCATGACTTCACAATGTCTCAGCTTTCTATAAACCCTAGGCGAAGGCATACTTGGTGGGAGACCATGCATTACACATCAAAGAATACACGAGTATAACTGCTCTACTACAAAAGGATAGTGAGATAGAGAATAACGAACCCCAATCATACACACAAGAGGAAGACCAAGTTGATAGAACATGATGAGAACATGACTCTCTCATATATATTATAGAGGTCTAGAGGTAATCCTCCAATAAGTATATGATCCCACACAAGACCGACTAAACCAACAAGTTAAGTTAGGGGTCACACATCATGACCAATACTCCAACGTTAGGTGAGGGGCTCGAAACCACATAAGGACTTATCTATACCTATGACACATGGAACACCCATCAAGGAAATCAACTCAATCCACCATCATTAAGTACCGCTACCACCATAAAGGGATAAAATAGATGAGGGCCAACTATTTGCTGAGGGATCCATCCCCTGGCTCAATGGCGTTGGAAAATGATACTATCTCTCTGACTAGTCCTCTCACTTTTGTTTCTAGTATTAGAATGCAGATGCAATCTCTGTTTCATGGCAACCCTGCGATGGGTGGGCCACGGCATCCTGTGAATGTGTCTTCGGCTATAATGGAAAACAACATTATAATATAGGTGGTTCTTTCAAAGCTATATTAATGGAAAACAACATGTTTACGTTCCAACTTCATCCCTAGATATGAGGGTAGCTATAGCAATAGTAATCAAATTATAGGATCACATGTATATAGAAAATGCACAACTACACAACATGTATCATGGGAAGCCCTCATGGGGGAGAAAACCCAATTACAACCTTTCACTGTGATAGAATCTGCAAAATCAAGAGTCATGCATGACTTCACAATGTCTCAACTTTCCATAAACCCTAGGCGAAGGCATACCTGGTGGGAGACCATGCGTTATGCATCAAAGAATACCCAAGTATAACTGCTCTACTATAGAAGGATAGTGAGCTAGAGAATAATGAACCCCAATCATACGCACAAGAGGAAGACCAAGTTGATAGAACATGATGAGAACATGACTCTCTCATATATATTATAGAGGTCTAGGGGTAAGCCTCCAATAAGTATATGATCCCACACAAGACCGAAGGCATACCCTAGGCGAAGGAATACCTGGTGGGAGACCATGCGTTACACATCAAAGAATACCCAAGTTAGTATTAAAATGCAGATGCACTCTCCGGCCATTTCAAAATCCACAACTAAGGGTAGCTATAGCAATAGTAAGAAAAACAAAGCTATATTATATTAGTATTATAATATAGGTGGTTATTTCAAAGCTATATTAATGCAAAACAACATGCTTACATTCCAACTTCATCCCTATATATGAGGGTAGCTATAGCAACAATAAGCAAATTATAGGATCACATGTGTATAGAAAATGCACAACTACACAACATGTATCATGGGAATCCCTCATGGGGGATAAAACCCAATTACAACCTTTCACTGTGATGGAATCCGCAAAATCAAGAGTCATGCATGACTTCACAATGTCTCTGCTTGCCATAAACCCTAGGAGAAGGCACACCTGGTGGGAGACCATGCATTACCAATCAAAGAATACACAAGTATAACTGCTCTACTACAGAAGGATAGTGAGCTAGAGAATAATGAACCCCAATCATACACACAAGAGGGGCTCGCAACCACACAAGGACTTCTCTATACCTATGACACATGAAACACCCATCAAGGAAACCAACTCAATCCACCATCATTAAGTACTGCTACCACCATCAAGGGATAAAATAGGTGAGGGCCAACTATTTGTTGAGGGATCCATCCCCTAGCTCAGTGGCGTTTGCAAATGCACAACTACACAACATGTATCATGGGAATCCCTCATGGGTGTGTCATAAGACAATGCATGGCTACTACCCATTAATGTGTCCTCATCGACAAGGAGTGGGACTTGTTAGGGGCTCTAACCACTATATCGACATCGATAGGGAGTGGGACTGATCATCACATAACAACACAACTGTTATAATGTCCACCCACTCTTCCAGTGCAGGAAGAGAAGCACCATTCTACCAATCCATGGAGAATATTGTATCACCGATCCTGCAAACATAAAAAATAATGAGTTTGATGAATGCATCCATCTTATGGTTCATTTGATTCAAGCCATCTATGTGGTTACAATAGTCTAATAGTAGGTGAAAACACCAAGGTTAAAATGCATGGTTTTTTTTGTTATTTGTAAAGGTGTTAATTCCTCAACGTGAAGTCATATTAATGGATAGGGTATTTTTAAAATAGTGATAATTGCAATCCATGAGAAGAAACTTGGATCACACATTTTGGTTTGATCTTATCTTAGGCATCACTCATTATCTTTGATCAAGGAAGCAAATCACTAGCATGGATGAGGGTGAGAATTTACTCAAGAGACCTTTCGCATTACTAACCAAAAATTTCCACATATTTAGAGGAACTTTTGCATATTTGAAGGCATACCTCACCATTGAGGTTCATATATATGTTTTTGAATGTCTTTGCTTAGATGGTATACTAGGTCTTGGCACCTCTTTTATGGTGTGAGAATGTGTTGTAGGAAATGAAGTTTAAGTAGGTCCATTTCAACTTTATTTTATTGTTGCATTAGTTTTTGTAGGAGAAGGGTTAACATTAATAGAAAACCAATGCATTACACTCACCATTACAGAATTTGTTTTCACACCATTAGTTTGATTGAGAAATTATATTGTTTGACTAATGATTTTACTCTTGTACATGTGAAGATGCTAACTTTATGTTTTTTCAAATCCATATGCTTTCCTTCTAGTTGTGCATTTTTTAGTGGAATGTGTATCTTCTATAATCATGACTACCTCTTAAAATTTTAAGGATCCATACTTAAAAATGTATAAGTCTTAGCACATCCAACCAATTCTTAAATTCTAAGTATAAAATATTTGTTGATACTTTTCTAATTTTTTTTTCTAATTTCTAAGTATTTTATGTACTTTATATAATAATTTGGACAAAATAGCAACATCTGTAAATGGAAATAGGAACATCTATTGTCAAGAAAAGAATGTTTGGATTTATATTTCCCTCCATTTTTTTTAGTGTTTAGATTTCCCTCCAAATTTTTATTCATTTTGTAATATAAATAGGAACAAAGCTCATCTCTATTCAACAATATTTTAATTGAAAACATTTTTTGCTTGGCATTGGAGTTACAAAGCTATGAAGACTAGAGGAAATGAGAAGCAATCTCTCTTACAATAGGCAATCTTAACCCGTGGAAACAAAAAGAGGTACCATTGCCTTGTACTATTGTTTGTACTATATTGCTCATACTATTGTTTTGTCTTTATTGTCCCTTTGTACTATATTGCTCATGCCATTGTTTTGTCCTTATTGGCCATTATTTTTTCCTTATTGTCCCTTTCCAACCAGATGAATTATGATGAGTATTTAAAAATTTAATAGTATTTTAAAATCCATATTTGCAAATGACATTTACCGTGGATAATTGACCTTTTACGAAGACATTTTTTGTTATCTTGTCACTTGTTTTTGTCCATTCATGAACTAGATATTAAAATACATTACATCATCAAATTGTGGATTTGAAATAAGTAGGCCAACATGCAGGGTTTTTCTCCCAAGTCAATTTTGAAAACACATCATGTGGTGCCACCAGCCATTTCCACCCTTGTTGATGCAAGAGATGGGCAGACTTGCTCCGTTCCCTAATCTCATAGTATTAGAATAGGGTTACTAGAATTTTCCAAATGTATCATTACTGGAAATCCACTTACTCACAAATCCAAACAAAAAATGCATATTCACTCTTTCCAAAAGTTACAGAGGTCTTCTAAACACCTGAGTCAGTCTCTCCAACATCTAGTTAGCAAAAATCGCAGAATTTCTTCAAGGAAATTTATTGGAATATAAACTGGGAGTAAATGATGAGATTTACAGATTCTAAACCGGTTAAGCAAATGTATATCAAAATTATCAGAACCCCACCTCACATCTGCTCAGTATTTAGAGCTATGCAGCATAATTTCCAAACACTCTTCATGAATTCGTAGTCCACAAGAAGATGTTTTGTGGTTTCAGCATTCTGCATACATAGACAACATCTGCTGGGAGCAATCCAGCCTTTTTTTGAAATATTTTCCCATGTCTTGAGATGGCCCTGTTGGCAATATGGAAGTTATGTCCTCAGAATCGCAAACCTTGGAGTCACTCTTGGTTTCTGATGAGCGTAACTTTGTGATCAAACAATAGAGGTGACCAAGTCCCGATATTTGATCTTGTGGGCAAGATAGTTGCTCTATTTTTCTGTGACAAGTTTTTCTCCACCATGACTGCAAATCTTATAAAGATGGAGATCTTAATAAGAAGAAGCCAGAAGATTAAAGAAGATCATGCCCAAGTTTTGGGAGAAAGGAAGCCCGTAGAAATCCCAAGCATGCAGTTTTGAACGAAATGAAGACTATAGGCTTGAAGTTAATTTATTAATTAATTGACTAGTTAATTAATTAATTAGTTCATTAAAACAGAGATTTGAAAGGGCGTGAAGCCAGCAAACCTAGTGTAAAGTTAGTCACAGCAGATCTAATGAACAAATAAATCAGTCACAACAGATGAATAAGAAGATATGGTGCAAAACTGTGCAAAAACATGCAGCAGTGCTCTCTATCCCAGAAAGGGTGAATGAATTACAATAGATTACAATACAATCCAACATGTCAATGGCAATTCGAATTGACTAAGTAGGCATTCGAATCACTGAAATGGAGTAGCTTGACTCAATCTAGGAGTCCTCATCAATCATCGGTGTTGCTCATCAATCACAACAAACAGTCATCCAGGTGTCAAGCTGAGTCTAACTGATCATAATAAATGTAACTGAAGTGTGTAGCACTGATATAGGATCTGGAGGCTCAGTGGGGGCGCATGGGAGGCTAACTGGAGTCAGAGCAAGTCACCTAATCGAACTGGAGGTCAATCGGAGGTGAAACAGTCAGTCAGGAGTGAAATCGGAGTGAAATCAATCAGAATCGGAGCTAACTGAATGTAACTGGAGTGAATCTGCAGTGGTAGGTGAGCAAGTGCGCCCTTCTCAGTCAGTAGGTGAGAAGAGGGCGCCTTTCAGCTTAGGAGGGCTAAAACTCTGTGGAAAGTGGCTCCCGGGTGCTAGAAGAAGGTGGATAAGGTGCTGGAGGCATCAAACTGGTGACTGGACTACATATCCTGAAATAGATCATGCAAGATCCTGAAGTAGATATGTATCCCGAAATAGATGATCCTAAAATAGATATGTATCCCGAAATAGATGATGGATATCCGAACACCCCCCCTCAAGCTAGACTATGATGTGCCAACTAAAATAATGTGGGGCCCTGGTAACTAAGACCAAAGGTCACCCCAATACAATAATCCAAAAAATGCTGAAAAAATAAACTAAGTGAGGAAAGAGGGAAAACCCAGTGGGAAGAAAGCCCCCCCTCAAGTCTAAAGCATAATAATGAATCAATCTGTCTCCACCATGATGGAACTCACCCCCAACAGTGAACGGAGGTAAGAGAACTTCTTCTCAGTGAAGCTCTTGGTGAAGATGTCTGCAATTTGCTCATCGGTAGGGCAATATTGCAGAATGATGGTGCGGTCATGCACCAACTGTCGAATGTAATGCATATGAATCTCAATGTGCTTGGTCCTCTGCCGCTGAACTGGATCTGTGGAGATCTTGATAGCACTTTGATTGTCACAAAATAGGACAGTCGAAGTAGTGCCACCAAAACCAAACTCGGAAAGAATACCCTGCAACCAAACTGCCTGAATGCAGGCATTGACTGCCCCTCGATACTCTGCCTCTGCTGAAGAAAGTGCAATGGCTGCTTGCTTTTTGCTGGACCAGCAAATAGCACCATGACCAATCATGAAAACATAACCGGAAGTGGACTTCCGATCAATGCTATCACCTGCCCAATCTGAATCAGTAAAACCAATGAAATCTAGCTCAGAATCTGCAGCATAATGTATGCCAAACTGTCTCGTACCTTGCACATACTGCAAGATCCGCTTGGCTGCTCGCCAATGAAGCTCATGGGGCTGCTGCATATATCTTGACACGGCACTCACGGCATATGAGATGTCAGGCCTAGAGTGTGTCAAATAAAGTAGTGAACCAATCAACTGTCGATACATACTGCAATCTGCAAGCGGTGTGGAATCTCCCTCCTCAAGACTGATTCCTGAGAGGAATGGGAACGGGGCTGCCTTACATTCAGCCATATTAAACTTCAATAACAGGTCGGAAGCATATTTTTGCTGAGATATAGTGATCCCATCGAAATTTTGAGCTATCTCCAAGCCCAAAAAGTGACTCAGCAAGCCCAAATCGCTCATGTCAAAAGCTAGATTTAAGGCAGTTTTTAGCTTGTTTATTGAAGTAAGTGTGCTACCAGTAATAAGCAGATCATCAACATAAAGTACAATAACCAACAAATTACCTTTAACTCGCTGAAGATAGACATTCGGATCAGATTTGCATCTTTGGAAATTCTGAGAAAGAAGGAAGGAGTCCATCTTTGCGTACCAAGCTCTTGGGGCCTGTTTTAACCCGTACAAAGACTTCTTCAATCTGCAAACCAATGATGGATCTGATGTATAACCCTCTGGTTGCTGCATATAGACCTCTTCAGCAAGGTCTCCATGTAAAAATGCACTCTTCACATCCATGTGATGCACCTCCCAGTGCTTGGATGCGGCAATAGCTAAAACAAGGCGGATGGAATCCATCTTTGCAACCGGTGCAAAGGTCTCTGTGTAGTCCACTCCTTGGACTTGGGAAAAACCTTTTGCCACCAACCTTGCTTTATATTTGCTGATAGTGCCATCAGCAGCAACTTTAGTACGGTAGACCCATTTACACTTCACTAATTTTCTTCCAGGTGGAAGAGAAACTAGCTCCCATGTATTGTTCTTTTGAAGAGAACTGTACTCTTCATCCATGGCATCTTTCCATCTCGGATCTCGATGGGCTGAATAATATGATTGGGGATCTGAACCAGCCATCAAATAACAAATCTCAGGAAGAAATGGATCAGCAATAGAAAGAGCCATACCTGCCCTTTGAAAGTCTCCTCTTGTTCGTCTCGGATCAGCAGGATTTCCAAGACTAGAACCAGCAGATTGTAGAGTATTTTGGGCCCACTTTGGTAACTGAGGGAGATCTGAATGGTCGGATTCCGAACCTGATATGTCATGATCATCATATGCTGCTACAATATCAGAAATATCAGAACTCATACCTTCATTATCGCTGCTCGAATCTTCTTCTGGTGAAGGCGGTGAATCGGCAGTTTTCTCCTCAACTAGTTGCAATTCTTGAAGCGGTTCTTCAAACTGCACACTGCGCTCTATGAATATCTTTTTAGATCTGATATCCATGAGTTTATATGCTTTTGATTCTTCCCCATATCCTATCAATATGCACTCGATACTTTGTGGATCCAAAGCTCGTCTCTTCTCAGAAGGAATTCTAGCCCATGCAGTAGAGCCAAAAACTCTCAAATTTGACACATCCGGTTTGTGACCAAAGAATGCTTCGAAAGGAGTCATACCTTTCACGGATGAATGTGGAACTCGGTTCTGTATATATGCAGCAACATTGATTGCTTCAGCCCAAAGATTTGCAGCCAAACCTTTTGATTCAATCATGCATGTAGCCATCTCTTTCAGTGACCGGTTTTTCCTTTCCGCTACACCGTTCTGCTGGGGTGTGTAGGGAACTGTATGTTGGATCTTGATTCCGCTTTGGGCACAAAGTTGCAGCAACTCGGACTTGATATATTCCCCACCATTATCAGATCTAAGAGCTTTGATCTTGCTCTCAGTGGTGGTCTCAACAGAAGCCTTAAAATCCTTGAATTTTCCAAGCACTTCTGACTTGTTTTTGAGAAAGAATACCCATGTAAAGCGAGAATAATCATCAATAAATGTCAAAACATACCTTGAACCATTTAATGACATATGGGGCAGCGGACCGCTGATATCAGAATGGATCAATCCCAAAATAGTAGAGGCTCTGCTAGCCTTGCCGCGGTCGAATCTGTGCTCGGGGTGCTTCCCAATAATGCAACCGGTGCATATTCCCTTCGAGGAACGGAGTTGTGGCAGCCCATCAACCATGGATTTATTTGATAGCAGCAGCAAATACTTATAATTTAGATGTCCAAATCTTTCATGCCAAAGCCTACTAACCTCATTACCATGTGTGCGAAGAGCAGTGGGCTTTGCAAGCGGAATAAAGTGCGAAAACTCATAACATTTTGCAGTGTGGTTTGCCTTTCCAACCGCAACTAGTCTTCCACTTTTGATATCAGAAATTTCAACTGTATTAGGGCTGAATGTGACTTTCTTTGGATCACCAGTATGTGTCATTTGATAAACAGAAAGGAGATTCGAAGCTAAGGAAGGCACATAGAGAACATTCTGAAAGCATCCATGATCTACATGAATCGTACCTTTGCCCTTTGAAGAAATTTTTGAGTCATCTCCCAAATGGATGGGGATGGAGCTGTTTGGATCGAATGAGGAAAAAGAATCAATATTTGCAGCCATATGATTTGATGCACCCGAATCTATCAAGAGAGTGGGCTTCGAAACCGTTGCCATGAGTGCTTGTCCTCTTTCATGATCGTCATTCCGATCCTTCTTCCTTGCACCGTCAGGAAGGGTTATGTTGTTCTTTTCCAAAAGGAGGGCCATTTGATCTATAGTCTTCTTCATACATGAACTTTCGGGATGAAAGCCACGGTTACAATAAGTACATTTAGATTTTTGGTTACCTTCTTTGCCCTTTTGCTTGGATTTCGAACTGGATGGTGCATCCGTTTGCTTGCCTTTGTCTTTTTGCTTGTGAGGCTCGAATTTGGGCTTCTCCTTCTTTAGCTTTCCTTTACCATTCGAAATCTTGGGTCCTTGAACAAATAGGGCTGAATCTTTGGAGCTTATGGACCCCATTTGAATCAACTTGTCATGCTCTTTCGTAACGGACTCAATGAAGGCATTCAAGGTAGGCATCTTCCAATTCGGGGTAGTTAGCCGACCGGAATTGAAAGTGGAGACAAATACCGAATAATCTTTCCCAAGCTTGCTTAGAATGGAGAGGATCAACTGCTTATCCTCTTTGATAACACCACTGTTCTTCAATTGCAAGTTCAAGTTCTTGAATTTTGTGAAGAATTCATTGATGGTCTCGAAATTTTCAGGATTAAGGCCAATCAATTCATTCTCTAATTGAAAAGCCCTAAGCTCATCCTGCTTGCCGAATAGTGTCTCAAGTTGCTCCCATATGGCCTTTGGAGTCTTCAATCCGCTGAGATGGAAGTGAAGATCTTTGGAGATGGAGAGACAAAGTAGACCGTAAGCTTCATCAAGCTTATTGTAGTGTTTGGTTCTTTCTGCCACATTGTTTGGCTCCAATTCAAGACCAAGAGTGACTCGGTAGTATCCTTTTGAACGTAATATGATCTCCATATCATCTTTCCAATCAAAATAATTGAATGGGGTGAGGATAGGCTTTGAAGAAGAGTATTCCATTGCTAGGAGCGAGTCAAATGATGAAGAAGAAGCTTGCTTGCAAACTATAGCGAATGGAAATGCTGTAGGGAAGCTTGCATGCAGAATGTAGCGAGTGCACTTGGAGGAGATAATTAACCTGCAAATCACATAAGAACAATCACAATAAGGTCGAACAATCCACCCTTTGAGAGTTGCATCACACCTGGGATTGGATTTCAAGCAATGTTGAATGGGTCCAATGTATCAAATCCAGGAATTATGTGGTAACTCAAGCTTCTGGAGTGGTATTGGAATAATTTTCAAGCTTTGCATGCACATGAGCGAATGCCCTTGAGATATCTCATGCCAAACTTTTTTGCAATTTTTAGCAATTCAGTCAAATCTTCTTGTATAAACACCTGTAGAAAAGAGATCTTGTCCCTGCAATGGCTCTGATACCATGTAAAGTTAGTCACAGCAGATCTAATGAACAAATAAATCAGTCACAACAGATGAATAAGAAGATATGGTGCAAAACTGTGCAAAAACATGCAGCAGTGCTCTCTATCCCAGAAAGGGTGAATGAATTACAATAGATTACAATACAATCCAACATGTCAATGGCAATTCGAATTGACTAAGTAGGCATTCGAATCACTGAAATGGAGTAGCTTGACTCAATCTAGGAGTCCTCATCAATCATCGGTGTTGCTCATCAATCACAACAAACAGTCATCCAGGTGTCAAGCTGAGTCTAACTGATCATAATAAATGTAACTGAAGTGTGTAGCACTGATATAGGATCTGGAGGCTCAGTGGGGGCGCATGGGAGGCTAACTGGAGTCAGAGCAAGTCACCTAATCGAACTGGAGGTCAATCGGAGGTGAAACAGTCAGTCAGGAGTGAAATCGGAGTGAAATCAATCAGAATCGGAGCTAACTGAATGTAACTGGAGTGAATCTGCAGTGGTAGGTGAGCAAGTGCGCCCTTCTCAGTCAGTAGGTGAGAAGAGGGCGCCTTTCAGCTTAGGAGGGCTAAAACTCTGTGGAAAGTGGCTCCCGGGTGCTAGAAGAAGGTGGATAAGGTGCTGGAGGCATCAAACTGGTGACTGGACTACATATCCTGAAATAGATCATGCAAGATCCTGAAGTAGATATGTATCCCGAAATAGATGATCCTAAAATAGATATGTATCCCGAAATAGATGATGGATATCCGAACACCTAGAAGATGTCCATTGAGATTTTAATTGGTTAAATAATCAAAATCTGCAAAAGACAGAAATATGAATTAAAAGTTTTAATAATAGAAGATTCTATGAAGCATGTAAGATTACACATCAAAGAATACCCGAAGAATCTAAATAGAAGAAGAGAGTGTGTCTTGGAGTCATAAGTTGTAGTAGCATCCTGAGCAGTCCAAGATGCAGTAGCATTCTGAACCAGTTAATAACATTAGATTTCATATATTTTTCCTGTAAAACTTTTGACCACAAAGTATTCCCAAAAATCCCCTCTATATTGTAGTATACATTGTTAGACATTTTATTATGAATGAGTTAAATATATTTGTATAATGTTCATAAATACTATTTAATTTTCAGGATTGTGTTATTTGGTTTGTTTCAATGATGTGCTAATAAAAATGAATTTTTTTGTTATGCAGTTTATTTACAGATGTCCATATCAAAGTAAGACATTATTTTTTTTTGTTCGGGATTTCAATAACTTCAATATTTTTTTAACAATTATTGTCCTTTCTTTTATACCTTAAAAATTGTCTAACTTTCTTTGAGCAAGAGTTGCAATCCATATTTGTAGGGAGCTAACATGATTAAATTAAGACGTTGCAATACATCACTTTTAACAAAGTCAGGCCACATTACCAAAAGAAATGACAATGTTATATGTGGCACAACTTCAGGTAAATATTTTAAACATGATGATAACTTATTATTTATTTTTTAATAAATAAAAAATTATATTAAAAAAATTCATAATATACTTGACCATAGGCTCTAAGATGGGAAACAAATTCCAACAAAATATACCATTGGGATCCAATGTCCCATTACAAAGTGAATCTACTTGCTATAGTGTCGAAAACAATTCTAATGCACATACTCTTGAGAAAGATGTGAAAGAACCACTGGAAGGTATGATCATTTCTAAACATTTTTTGTCCTATACAAGTATTTCAATATTTCATATTAACAATTTCATATTGTCATTGTCTCAAGAGGGGTACTGGTTTGTTTTTCCAGAAAATTTTCAACATGAACCACCACAACAAGATCATGTTTGGAGGAGGATCCACCACAACAAGAGCATGTTTTGGATCAGGATCCACCACAACAAGAGCATGATTTAGAAGTTGCAAATGCATCTACCCAAGCTAGTATTGTAATAAATGTGAAAAGAAGGAGTAGAGGACCAACAAATGTCTCTTTGGAACCACTATAGAGGGAATTGCATTGCCTGGAATTCAATTTAATGAGAGGGGCCATCCTATTGGTCCACATTCAGATAAATTCTCCTCATTTTTAGGTGTTCTTGCAAGGGAAATTCTAGGCATCAAGCACATGGAATGGAAAAAAGTGTCTGAAGTGAAAAAGAAAGACACGTGGAGTGCAATCAATGTGAGCATCAACTTATTCTAAACTTTATTGATGCATATTGAGCATGTGTGTGATAGGTTTAGTTTCAAATAATGCTTGTATGTAATAATGGATTGTTTATCTATTATAGCATACCTATCAAATAGATCCGTCAGTAGAGAAATGGTGTCATAAAGCAATATCTCAATGCTTGAGAACCTATAGATATAATTTGTATAAGAAATACTATTTGAAATACGAAATAGATGAGGAGAGGAATGCAAACCTTCCTATTGGAGTAAATGAAACTAATTGGATTGAATTTGTTATATTACGATCTGACCCTAAATTCAAGGTAAAAATGAAAGACAGTTTTGAATGTTATCATCATTGATTTTGAATCCTCTCATACAATCAACTATAATATTAGCATCTATTTTTTTATTGAGTTACAGGAGAGGCCAACAACAAATAAGGAAAATAGGGCATTAGAACAAGAGACCCACACTTATGGCCGTAGAGGTTACTTTAGGGTTGAAGATGACCTTGTAAGTTGCAACAAATTCTATTATTTGTTCACAATTAACAACTTTAAATATAGTTAACTAGATTGTTGTATTTGTTTATACTAGAATCAATCTTGTGGTCCAAGTGATAAGCCTATAACTAGGGCTGATGTGTGGATCAAATGCCATAAAAAGAAGGATGGCACTCCAATGTCATCATTCATTGCGGATAAAATAGAAATTTCTGAACCTATTCTTGTATCATTTATGCTTTTTTTAGAGTTAATGATGTTTCTTATATGATTTTGTTGAAATGTTGACATTGCTAGAATCAAATTGAATCGGCAAAAAATGAGTCAGTGTCTCCTGCATATGCTACAAAGCAAGATGCCCTTTCTATAGTTTTTGGGCCTAAGAGGAGGGGTCGTGTATGTGGGGTTGGATTCATACTGACTCCAATTGTATTATTTGGAAAAGAGCGTTCCTACAAGAAGGACTTTCATAATACTAAAGAGAAAATAAGAGAAAAAGACAAGGAACTCGGACGATTGAAAAATGTTGTTGAAGAATTAATGGAATGGAAAGCTGCCATGGAGGTGGGGAAAGAAAGTGGCAGAGTTGTTCCAAAATCCAACAATGTAAAGATTGCATGTGTAGACTTTAATTTTTTATGTAGGCCATCTTTGAAGTTGGGGATTTCAAAATCATAATGCTAACATGAACATGATCATATTGTTGTAGGGTGTGTAATATATGAATTATTGTTTTTTCATCCTAACCCTTTATCTTTTGATTTCATCATATCTAATGCAAACTATTATATTGGAAGAGTAATATTTCCATGTCAGATGTTGAATCAAATTGAGGACCTCCGCAACTATCACCTCTTAATCCAGTCACCCCAATCCATGTAGTTTTTTAAACCAACTCTTATTTCTTCCATTTTTATTTTCCATTCTTTGAAAATCACTCGTAAGTATTTATTTTTTAGGAGAGTCTCCAGAATAATCCTAGTCAAGGTTCATTGGAAAAAAATACAATGGCTCCTAGACCATCTAATACATTTGATACTCCAAATTTTAATACATTTCATACTCCAAAGTCGACGGTGAGTTTTGAAACTATTTAATATTTAGTGCAATGTTATAATCATTATTTCACTATATCTTACAATTATTTATTTACTAACAGGCTTCTTTGAGTCCTAATCATGATTTGCCAAAACAAACTCCATTGACTTCGGGAGAACATAATTGTGACCCAATTGGAAAATCAATACAACAGGTAAGCTCTAAGCCTGTTTATTTCTATGTTTAATATTCCATTCTTATTCCGAGGAATCTCACGGGAATTTGTTTATTGGCAGGTTCAACCGCAATTACCATCTTCAGATGCGGGATTGAATGGAAAAAAATGTTTACTGACATATTTTAATGGTCAATTGAAGGTTGCAAAGGGTTACATAAAAATAATTGAACCAAACTTTGTCATGCCTAATGGGGAAAAATTAGGTGATGGATATTATCTTGTGTGCCCACAATCAATTCTGGTTGATCATGATTATGAAATCAAGCTTAAGCATAGAAGTAATCAATGCAAGTATTTAGCAGATGCAATTAACATTTTTATACCTTGGAAAAACAATAAAATTGAATTGATCAAAGATTGAGAAGAATGTGAACTCGGAGCAAACAACGGGAGGATGGGCTAGGTGACAGATTCCAAATAAAACTCATGTGTCTGATTTCCATTTGTGCATATGTAAGTATAAACAACAACTCAACTTACAGGCTTAGGCCAAGCCTGTAGACAAGCATGGACAAGCATGGAAAGCAAGCTGGAGGACAAAGACATGGAAAAGGTGACATGGAGGATTGATGAAAGAGACTTCACTTTTGGAGAAGCCCAAGCAGTGTTTGATTGTGATAATTCCACAAGTACTGGTATATCTCCCTCTCGTAAAAGCTGTGTCTGATACAAATAACTATCTTCATAGAGATATTAAAAGGGGCAGTGACTGCAACTATAACCTTTTCAACATTATTTCAGGTTTATGGAAAAAGATGGATCTGTAAGAGGTTGCAGGACTGATTACCTTGCAATCAATGCTAATAGTTTCATGTCCAACACATACTCCTAGTGAACATGGCCCTTCTATAGCTAGTTGTAACAAAACAAGTATAGTTTAGTTGGTGCATTTACATGAAATAAAAGGTCAAAGTTTTTCCTAAAATCACCATAAAATATCAGATTATGGGATTTAGTAAGTCTAAAATGTGCCTCATTCCTCCATTCCTTGGTATACAAGTCTAGAATGTGTAGATCATTTATCTTATTAGACCCATTTGTCCCCCCAAACACTATCATATTGTGGTCTAAGATAATGGCACTATGGATGTCTCTTGTACCTAGCTCTTGCCTAGTTAATCCTAATAGGATACAGTACACCATCATTCTCAAATCAAGTGTCAAAAAATCATTGAAATGCAATCCTCCACAACACCCCTATAATCCCCACAACTAGATGGTCTTCTTGTTAAACCCATAATAATATCTAAAAATTATAAATAAATTTAAAACCCAAATATGAAAACATCAAAATTACATTCACACATTTGTAATTTTTATCCCAATGAATACACCTTCAAAACCAAGCAAAAAAAATTGAAAACTTATCATGAAGATACCCACATCCCACATATGAAATCCTATATGCATCAAAATATCTCTTGGGCTTATCCATTTACATATAAATGTTAGTCTAAAAACACTAAACAAGACAGTCATAGGATCCCATGGGAAAGCAACTAAAAACAATCATGATATCCACAAACATGTATAGATTCTGCTTAAAACATGATTCGATGAACTAAATCAATGAAACACAATGTAACTTACTGATTTTTTCTATTGTTACCTGTGTTTAAACCAATCCATATTCATGGAAATACAGATGTAGTGATGAACCCTATCACGCCTTAGAAAAAATGTGAAATGAAACCAAATGAGGGTTCCCAAAACCCATAAAGTCTAAGATCAATGAAAGTGGTGGATATCTGGGTGGCGATGGATATCAGTGCATTAGAATTGAATGGCCACTAATGTCTAATTGGACACCTATCAGAAGAGTCCCTGGAGGTTATATTTATTGAAGACATCATCAGTGCAAAGCCAATGAAAACAATGGAAAAAATCCAAAATTTTATTTCTAATGTCGAACATTGGATGTGCCTTACGAGAAATCTTGAACAGACATATAATTGTGTCCCTACAATCGCTATATTTCCCATAGGGACATAAAAATATCAGAGATAAAGCCATGGAATAAAATAGGGTATGGAACGATGGTGTGGATACATCCCTAAACACCAAAGAGAACCAGACTAACATGAAACGTAGTCAAAATACACAAACAAAATTCCTAGATGTGAAAACACCTCCAGAAATGGCTATAGGATAGTCCACATGATAATGAATATGGCTATGCCTTAAATACATTGTACAATCGCCTAGGAGGCAAGAGGAAGATGCAACACACTGATCAAAAGGATAATCATACTAATTGTCTGCCAATCATATTGAAATTTGAAGCCAATAGGGGATGGAACCTTCCCCATGTTGTTGTTTAGTTCCAAACTTGGGAGGTTGGAATCCAAGTTCCCAAAGGAAGGATTTGAATGCCTAGTCTTTTCAATACATAGTTTTCTTATCCAATTTGGTTCACTGTAATAGTTTGTTGGTTCACTAGTGAGGTGGACGCAAGGTTAAATCATGGGTTCCCTTCTCATGTTGGTATTCCCTACTTGTATGCCATTACTTTCAAAGGCATAAGGATAAGTACAAGACCTATACCAGGAACCTAAATAGAAGGAAGTCCACTCTATTGTGCATCCATGTTACTTAAGAACTTTAGGAGTTAGGATTTAGTTCCATAAATGTAGGAGTTAGTTCCATGTTACTTGCAATGAGATAATTTTCTGTGTCCAATGGAATAGAAATAATGAGACAAAGTGGACATGTGGTATTGTTTGCAAAGAACCTGTCAATGTACTACAAATGAAAGGTAGGCCCATAGACAATTAGTTGTTGTATCTTTTCATCTATTTGGTCATCCCCAAGACACATAACACACCTGCAACAACACCCAAATAGATCTATGGGCATTCTCCTTAGCCAACTTGCAGGCATATTAAGCATGTGGATATACAAAAGTATTGACAATAGGCTGCTTGAGTTCAAGCTTCCTCAAGGAAAATCTACATTAGAATGAACTTGGAGCAACCAACAGGAGGATGGGATAGGTGACACAATTCCAAATAAGACCCATGTGTCTGATTTCCATTTGTGCATATGTAATTATAAACAACAACTCAACTTACAGGCTTAGGCCAAGCCTGTAGATATACGTTAACTAACTGGTAGGAGGCTACAACCCCTTATTTAGTCAGCTACAACTGACAGGGAGCACCTACTCCCCTTTGTAGGCACCAACCTTCCCTAGCACCACTCTGCCACCCTTGTTAATTCTGCATTTACTTCTTGGACTGCTGCTCTCTTTGGTTTGTTCTCGATCTTCAATGTATCAACCGCAGTCACACTTCTTCTTCATATGATATCTCCATACTTATACACTTTCCTCACGCCTCTTCATGAAACAATGTTTCTCCTCATAGACTTCACACCTCTTCATGAAACAATGTTTCTCCTCATAGACTTCACACCTCTTTCATTAAAACTCTTATTGTGCAAAAATATTATTAACTAACAAGTAGATCAATTAAACTAGTTTTAGTTATAACCATACTTAGTCTTTTCTCTATTTGTTTAAATTTTGCTAACAAAGTTTCACACTAGAGCTTAAAGCTTTATACTATAACTTATGATAGCCTCCGACTGTTTACCAAATATATTAGCGTACTGCTAAAACTTATGATAGTCTTCGGTTGTTTACCAGATATATTAGCGTACTGCTAAAACTTCTGATAGGCTATTGTTTAAACACATCGAACGCTTTTGGAGCTCCGCTATCTTTTTGGAAGCCCACCAAAACTTTGCTCACTGATCTAGCTGCAAAGTAACACTTTCCATCATCGATACTTACTGCCACGTCTACAACACATCACTTCCACGCCTGCAACATCTCAACGCTGTCATATCATCATCCACATCGAACAGAGATGCCACATGTAGAAAAAGATAGGGGGCCACATAGGTATCCCGAGCTCCAGGATGATGTTCTTCTCACGAAGAACCAAACACCCAGAGCTCCCACACTATCTTTGCACTATGCGTAAATGAACATTAGTGAAGCTTGCCGTTATAAACATATAAAATACTCATCCACATAACCAATGTGGTTTAAACCTCAACTCCAAACGTGATCTCCACTGTCGATCATCGTGGTGGGACAGTCCACGATCCTTTACCCTCGAAAATCTTCCCAGGCACATTTACTTGTTATTTCTTGCTACAGGGTATGTTCCTTTGGCTTCGATCAGACATTTAACCAGCCTCCTTCCTTCAATAGCTTCCAATGGTTACTTTAAACCTTGCCAATTTGCAGAAATAACCCATTTACTACATAGTACCATGTCTGCTTCTCGAGCTTCTGTAAACACAGCTTGGGATTCTTATAGCTCCTTTCTCCTCGATCTCCTCCAATGTCTACAAATTCTTCTTCTAAAACAAGCAAGTTGGCTGGAGGTTTGGCATCTGTTCACTGGTCCATCGAATGTAGAGACTATCTTTACATGTTTGCTCTTCACTGGATTTTTGGGTTTCAATAGTAGGATTGATACGAGATTGCAATGCACCTTCTTCTATAGAAGTATTTTTCCCTTCTATATCTATATTGCAAGAAGTGTGTATTTGCACTTGTTTGTCCATGATTGATAGAGAACAACTTTCATCCTCTTGGTTTGTAATATTCAAAGAATCATTAGCATCAACAAGCAATGTAAATGCAGGACTAGAATCCTTGTCACATGTTTTTGCCAAATCCTTTTTACATGCTTCTACCAAATTCTTTCTACAGGTTTCTGCATCTCCTGTAACCATGACAAGTTTGTTTATCTGATCAGCCAAATCTATAGAAGTAGTTTACATCAGTATCAAAATCCTTCTCTTGGAATGGAATACCATCGATTCCAGTTAGATTTCCATCATCATAGTGCTTTGTCATTTCTTCCTATGCATTTCCCTCTCTTCATAATGCATTGGACAAGTAGACAGGTAGACATTCTATTTCCCTCTATCTTTATTATGCTGCTCTTTCATTGTCTCTTCCATAACCATCTACTCTATTTTCTACCACTATCATCTGCTCTTTTCACATTGCTTGTCATCATCCATGCTTGTGGCTCTGTCTTCATCCAGTTGCCATCAATGATAACCTACACTACCATATTGCCAACAATAGATCCCTCTCGCAAAAGCCTTGTCTGATACAAATAACTATCTTCATAGAGATAGATTAAAAAGGGTAGTGACTGCAACTATAACCTTTTCAGCATTATTTCAGTTTTATGGAAAAAAATGGATCTGTAAGAGGTTGCAGGACTCATTACCTTGCAATCAATGGTAATAGTTTCATGTGAACATGGCCCTTCTATAACTACATGTAACAAAAAAAGTATAGTTTAGTTGGTTCATTTACATGAAATAAAAGATCAAAGTTTTTCCTAAAATCACTATAAACACTACTACATTTGGACTTAAAAACCAACGGGAAAATCCGACGATGCATCGATCTCTCTATTTTTACCTATCAAAAATCACAAGTTTGTAATTTTTTTTTAAAATGGCCCCGACTGTCGGTTTTGCGATGGCACATTTAACACCCATCGGTTTTGCTACAGTTAGCTGAGGAGGCGTCGAATGTTCGATGGTAGGGAAAAATTTAACCATTGGTCAACCCTTAAATTTTGGTCAAATTTTTAATTATATTAATTTTTTATTCCATGATTTGAGCCGCCATCGAATATCCGACGCTTAAGTGATATAAATAGATAAGTAGGCCAATTACATAATCTCACTTGTGATTCCTCTTCTCTTAGGCCATGCGCATAAGGTAAAGAGAAGTAGGCCAACCGAAATCTGTCTAGGGCATATTTTATGCTACTTGGGTTTTCTCGTACTTTGTTCTTAGGTTTGAGTAATAAAATGCCACGTAACAATAATGTTACAGGTCATCAAGATCAAGAACAAAATCGACAATTGCTTGCTAGGTTGTGGGATGGAGTGCAAAGAAGGGGTGATGGAAAATGTTATTGTCCTTGCAGTCAATGTAGGGGCTTTAATCCTAGAAGGTTACTGATCTCAACAGCTAAAAGACATTGTAGGGAACATGGACATGTTGAGGGGGGGCATGAATATCATCCATTGGTAAGTACTAATTCAATATTATAGATGAGGTCGTTATATTGAGAGTTTTTGTAATTGTATATTGTATCATTTTTTTTTTGTTACTTAATCGACATGACTAATGTTCTTTTTTTGATGTTTTAATTGTAATTATAAAGGAAGGGCCTCCTAGGGCAGTTCTGAACATGGAGAATGTGGTAATTGCGGAACAACTAGCGCCGGAGGAACAATATGCAGGTCCTGTGAATATTGATGATCAAGTTAATGATGATATGGAATTAGACAATGATCATGATGATAACATATTTGAGGATGATGGTGCAAATACATTAATAAATGATGCATTTAATGTCAGAATGGACGCGGATGATCAACATCATGAAAATCATGATGACTTTGATGATTTTCATGATTTACCTATACTTGAGAAGGCAGACGATCCCCTTTTTGAAGGCTCCCACATAACTCTTCTCTCTACCGTGTTGCTGATAATGAACTTGAAGGTTATGAATGGTTTTTCAAACACATACATCATGCAGTTGTTAAGGTATGTGATTATATTTTTCAACAATCGCATACATATGATCATGATAAATTCCATATATTTATGTTTCTATAATATTTCTATTCTAGTTATAAGTTCATCAAAAAAAGTAATAAGGATGAAATTTTTGTCCTTAATTATATAGTCTTGAAATATTTATATTAACCATTATTTTTTAAATTTGTTGTAACAGGTTGATAGGTGAATATTTGTTACCACCATCAAATATTTTACCTCGCACATACTGAGATTTAGCTGCCATCATGAAAATATTGGAATGGAGTATCAAGAAATTGATGCATGTCCTAATGATCATATTTTATATTATAATCAGTATGAATTTGCAACAGAATGCCCTCTATGTCATAGCAGTAGATACTGAACAGATCAAGTAACCAAAAAGGTGTCTTGTAAGTTTCTTCGTTATATTCCTATTATTCCACGCTTGCAACGACTATTTAGGTGCAAAAACATAGCACAATTTATGGATTACCACACACGAAATAGAAGTGGAGATGATATTCTTTGAATGCCTGCAGATGGTTTTGCATTTACAGACATGGAGGAAAAATGGTCACACTTTAAAGAAGAACCTCGTAATGCTAGACTTTCTTTGGCAGCGGATAGTGTCAATCCATTTGCAGAGATGATATCTACTTACTCGGTCTGGCCTGTTTTTGTTATCAACAATAACATTCCTCCATGGATGTCAATAAAGAGGGAGCATATAATGTTGGCAATGATTGTTCCAGGTATAATTTGTACTTTAGAACAATAATTTTTTAAATATGCATGATTAGTATTTAATTTGTGATATTTGTTGCATATTTACTTATATGTATTCTATTTGTTGTTTTCTTTTAGGTAAGTACCAAGTTAAAGATATGAATGTATATATCGAGCCTCTTGTTGATGAACTACTTAAGCTATGGAATGGAGTCACTATGTATGATGTCTCTAGACCAATAGGGCAAAGGGGATTTCAATTCCATGCAATGCTTACCTAGACAATTCACGATGCTCCAGGGCTAACACATTTTTGTGGTATGTAATTGTAACGTACTGCACTAAGATAGTTTTTAATTTTATTTAGTGATATACTAATCAGTTATACGTATGTTTTTAAAATAATTAGCATGATATTATATAAAATATATTTTGCTTACTGTTGGCTTGGTTTTGCAACCAAGCTTAGTGCTATGGGAACCTGCTAACTAGTAGCAGCAGTTTCAATATTAAGCAAACACAATAAACTAAATCCAAATCTAAGCTAAACTAACATGTGCATATCATAATAAAATTTTGAATTAAAAAACAAGAACAAGAAAATAGAGAAAATAAATTTGTATTGAAAATGGGGGCAAGCAAGTGCTTGCAATAGTAATACCTCCAACTGATGAAGATACTTGAGAAGCTCCAAGGATGAGTAGCTCCAAACTCCAAAGGGTCCTTTCTCCAAGGTTGCTACAATGGCCAAAATCTCAAGGTAGATTTTCACAGCATGAGGATAGGAAGATGGATGGGTGTGAAATGAGGAGCCCCTACCACCTTTTTATAGGTTTTGGTGGTGGAGAATACCATTTGTGGTTTTGTGGAAACCAATGGTATTGACCAACATGGTTTAGGTACTTTTCCCTCCTTTTTCCTTTTTTGAATAAAATTAATATTTTTATTCCCTTTTTAATATTTTTGGGAATTTTGGACCCTTTTTGAGGGTTTTTTATGCTTTTTTAGGAAAAATAATCTTTCTGAGTGGAAAAAGGGGTGTATCAAGGTCTTTTGGTGACCTTATGTTGGCTTTAGAGGCTCAGATGGTGGAAAAAGTGGACAAATGGGTCATGTGAATAAGGGAATGAGCTAGTGAGCACTTTTTGGGTGTTAACACTTGCCATAATTTATCCATGTAGGTCTTTAAACAAAGGGAAAATTTGCATGTCTAGTTTGTGGTCCCAAGATGAAATCTCGTTGTTCAAAGAGTTTGTCAAAGGAAGTGTTTGATGAGTATAGGAACTTCCTCTCTAAGAATCATAGGTATCGAACTACCGAAAAACATCTTTTCAATGGGAAAGAGGAGACCACATTAAAACCACAAAGAATGACACCTCACATATGGAAGTTGCAATATAATAGAAATCATCAAGGTACGAATCAATTTGTCTATCTTATATATTCATATTGATCATATCTGATATGTTTTTAATGTTTTGTTTTGGCCGATTGTATATTTAATTTTATTTATTGTAATATACGAGATTTTAATCTCTACTAGTTTAGCTTATATATTGATTAATACTGATGGTCGTGAATATGAAGGTGTAAATGGGCTTCCACAAGGAATGAAAAGCTATCCCAAACAATTTAGTAGGTTGCCCTACTATGAGCACTTAATAATTGTTCATTTGTTTGATACAATGCATATCGGAAAGAATGTAGCTGAAACACTATGGCGAATATTAGATGGAAGGAGTGACAAAGAAAAAATTGTCAAAATTTGCAGTGACATTCAAGACTCCAATCATGCAATGAAAGATATCATCGAACATTTAAACAACGATGGAGACCAAATCAATATAAGGTCACTTCCATGGTTATTGACTGAGCACAAAGCAATGCGGTAAAAGAAGTGATAGAAAAAATGAAATTTCCCACAGGATTTTGTTCGAACATAAAGAATATCTTAACAAGGAAAGGTGATTTTGGCGGGGTAAAAACGCATGATTGGCATATCTTCATTAAGGTAATTATATATTTCTGGTATTATATATTGCTATATTACAATACTACATGTTTTTGGTTTACTTATTTGCCCAATTTTGAAAAATATATTGATGAAACGTGTTCATTGTTACAGTATGTTCTACCTGTATCTCTCCCAAATAACTTTGACAATAATGTCAAACAGGTCATATATGATCTTGGAAAATACATGAGGTAATTAGAAATAATTTTTTTCACTCTAAATTTGTAATTTGTTTAATCCATTGTATAACTTATATGAATTATGACATTTTTTTTAGTTAATCATGTAGATTTGTACTACAATGTTTAATTTATGTCGTTAAATGATATCATTATTTTCTTGCATCACATGTAGATGGTTGTCATCTAAAGAAATCCACAAAGAAGATATAAGGTATTGGAAGAGAGAAATTCCTCGTTTAATGTGTCAAATGTAGAGATTTCTACCTTCGGCATTTTTCAATGCACAAGAACACTACCTCATACACCAAGTTGAGGAGATTGAATTGTGTGGACCTATACACGCAAGGTCCATGTGGATGGTTGAGAGGCACTTGAAATTTATGAAGGCTTTAGTTAGACAAAGAGAACGTCCAGAGGGTTCTAGGGTGGAGAGATATATGGTATCTCAGGCCATGGTGTATATTGTTGAATATCTTCCAGGGTTGGCATTTATTAAGACGGAATTAGATCAATGAAATGGTTATCCAAACTCGACTAAGAAATTCGAAAGAGAGTACCTGTTGGGGAAAGGTAGATCGAGGAAGGTCAAAGGTAATTATTAAATATTGGTGTAGATTAATAATGTTAATGCATTTTAATAATATCGCACTTAATTATTTCATTTTTAATATTCATTAATTATATGCATCATTAATATTATAATGTTACATCGCATTAATTATTTTTCTGAGTTGATTTTTGTAATTTTTTTTTCATGCAGTTGGCCGCGAGTGGGATGCACTATATTTGTACATTGCAAACAATCTTGATTGGATGAAGGTATGGATTGAACGATGTAATCAATCTGGTCGAGGACTATCATGGGAAGGTGTGGCTTCATTGGTTAAAGAAGCACATCGCAATGGATATGGCAATCTAACAGAAAGGGAAATCGATTTAGCATATGGTTTAAAAGATAAACAAGTAATTAGCATGATATTAATATAAATATAAGCCACAATATTTTCAATTATGATATTCATGTTCATCTTGATTTATTTCATTTTCTTTGCATAGTACTTTAAGAACATAAAATACTTACTAGTTGTTCATTATCAATTGATGATGTACTGATCATTTAATTTACATGTTTTGCAATATATTGCAGGTAAAACACCAGAAGGTTATGTGGTGCAACGGTCGTAAATATCGCATTAAAAAATTGGATGAAACAAGGAAAACATGTGATTCTGGGATAACTGCAGTCTTTGAGGTCACTAATGTTTCCTCTAGAAGCGAAAAACATCTAGAATTGTCAGAAAATAGATATTATGGGTATTTGGAAGATATCATTGACTGTGACTTTAAATCATTCAAAATAATTCTTTTCGTTGTGAAATGGTACAGGCTACGACTGAATCGATTTGATCCCGATAGAACTGTTATTGAACATGCTAATGGATTTACCATGGTCAATACAAGGTCACTTGAGTCACAAACTTCGGAGCCCTATGTTCTTCCAAGTCAATGTGAACAAGTATTTTACTTAGAAGTTCCTGGTAGATAGGGTGGTCGTTTGTTATTAGACATGATCTAAGAGGAATGCCAGTAAAGTATAATATTGTAGAGGAAGATGAAGAGGGTGTTGAAGAAGAAGGTGATCATGTAGAGGATCAACATGAGTTAAATGTTGATGATCATAATGTTCCGGAGGAAGATGTTGAAGAGTTAGTTGAAGCAAATGATGTAAGAGACAATGTTCATGATGAAGATGATATTGACGATGATCACTTTGTCGAAACTTACAGCGATGACGATGATGATATGGCCTTTAATCCTTATAATGTTGAATCCGGATCAGATGATACAGATGTGGACTTGGATGGAGAAGACGATGCTGAATTGCATTGAACAGATGCATTGAATATTTCTAAGTGATGTGCGGGGGGGGGGGGGCGCAGATGAGCTTCCACCTTCACATGGTTGTCCCTGTTGAGTAGAGAATATTAAGATATTCTCGAAACAAAGAGAAGCTCATTAAGGTTAATGCACATGTGTGCTTATTCCCATCATCATCAATACGATCATCATCATGTTGCCATTTCCATCATCCTTAATATTGTCGCGATGACCATCAATATTGTCCTCATCATCGTAATATTCATCGTCGTCATCATCATCATCATCATCAACATCATCCTAATCATCATCATCATCATCATCATCATCATCATCATCATCACCATCATCATCATCATCATCATCATCATCATCGTTGTCGTTGTCATCATCATCGTTATCGTTGTCGTCGTCATCATCCTCATCCTCATCCTCATCCTCATGGATTTGTGTGGTGTGTAAAGGTCTCAGGCATGACCAATGAGCCCAAGAGAAAAATGCTATGGCCTAAGGCCTTGTATTTTGACTATGGACCATGTCAAACACCTTAAGAACCATTCATAGCGTGTCAATCCTTACAATGATCATATCTCACTTATGGGATAAAGATTACATATGCAAGGCCTATGTGGCGGTATATGGCACCATGTATGGCCCATTATCCATATAAGAAATTGGTATGAACTTATCCCCTTAATTTTGATCCTAGGCAATTGCTTAGGCCCTAAGATCCACATTGTAGTCCAAATATTCCTTATTTATGGCTTGTGTGATGGCTTAAGGGCTCAAACATGACACATGAACCCCATAGGTAAAATTTATGGCATAAGACCCTATATTTTAGCATAGGACCATGGACTAGGCCATAAGATCCACCTTGTAGGCCAAATATGTTCCATGTAGAGCTTATGTGATGGATCAAGGCCTTGTACACGTTACATGGCCTTGTACACGGAACATGATCCCCATAGGTAATTTATATGGTATAAGACCCTAACTTCTAGCATTGAACCATGGCCTAGGCCCTTGTAGCTTATAATGATGTGACAAGTCTCAGAATGACCACCATTACTCACACATGTCAAAGATTCCTAGCACATGACATGTGTAGTGACTTAGGTCCCTATTCATGGACCATGAAACCTTTAGACAAATTTTGGGGCCTAAGGCCCTACTGTTAATTTTCAAACCATGGGTAAGACCCCAACAACTATCCCCAATGTTACAACCTATAAATGGACACCATAGTTGACCCTGAAGCTAAATATTCCTTATATAAATCACGTGGAATGCCTTTGAGCCCCTATAGTGGTCTAGGGAACAATGCAGGTTTTATGAACCTTAGATTCAAAAATTGGTAGGTCTAAGACCCTACATTTTAACCTAGAACCATCCTTGGGGTCTAAGATTCATCCTTATTAATGTTTCAAACGTTGAAATGGCCACCATGCCCTTGTTATAGGCCACAAATTATATATAAGGCATTTGTGATGGCTTAGTTCCCTAAGCATCTCCCATGAACCATTGAAGTAAATGTTATGGCCCAACACCTTGGATTTAAGCCCCAAATCCATGTCATAGGCCCTAGGAGCCTAATATATTATGAAAAACATGAAATATGCACCATATTTGATGAAATATGCACCATATATAAAAAGTATATAAAATATAAATTAAAAAATATAAAATATAAAATTAAACAAAAAAAATCAAAACAAAAAATAAAAAACAAAAACTGAGCATTTCCATTTCATGCACCCCTAACCATTTCCTTGGCACCCGATCATCATTCATCAAGTTGAGGTTTTTCTGCAACTCGTTCGGTGGTTCAGCGTCTGCAACTCGTTTGGTGGTTTGGCGTCTGCAACTCGGGGCAAATGAGGGTTTGTTTTATTGGTTTCCCATCTCCTTGACGGTGCCCTAACCATTTCCTTGGCACCCGATCATCGTTCATCAAGATGAGGTTTTTTGGTTCTACGTCTACAACTCGTTTTTTGGTTCGGCGTTTGCAACTCGTGGCTTCGGGAGCATATTCAACAAGCAAGATTGCCAGCAAATTCGTCCCACAATGACATCGGTAAGTTCAAACCCTTCATCATTCTGAAAAAACCGAGGCCTTACTCACTGAAACTCTCCAATCATCCAAGTCCAAAATTCTATATTTTGAAATTTTATGTTTTTGGGGTTTTCTTCATTTTTTTGAAATTTTCTTCTCTAGTTCAAATTAGGGCATGGGGTATCTTCTGAGCCACTATGACTGATGGATCCCATTCGTTCGTTTTAGCTGTGGAATGTTGTTAAGGATCATTATTATTGGATTTCATGGTTTTCAGTTCAAGTCTTGTAGCGTTCCAAGTGTTTGTCGTAGCTCGACTCATGTAATGAGTTCCTGAGTTTCAGTTGTGTGGTTCACGACAACCATTAATAGGGCCTTATCATGACTTGACAGCCACAATCCACGACTGCCCTTAATAGGGTCACAACTGTTCATGACAACTGTTAATAGGGGCATGACTCGAGAACCCTCAATGGGGCCTTAACAGACCACAACAACGCTATTCAACTTTAGCATTGACCTTGGAAGCCCTTCCAAAACCCTCAAATTCCATTGGAATCCCTTCCTGAACCCTTGGCTGCCCTTGGAAGCCCTTCCTGAACCCTCAACAACCTCAGAAGAGAGAAAAACCAGTCATGTAGAAGACGACAGCCTTGAATGGAATGATGATAACCCCATTGAAGTTAGGGCAGACCTTTGGCAGTTATGAAGAGGAGGAAAAACAATCCCGTAGCCGATCCAATACCTAAGAGAAAAATTCTGAGATGATGAAGAATTGAACAACAACTGCAAATACCCCAACAAATTTCTTGGACAGAGATGAGGAATGAATTTGTGGTGATCAATTTCATTTGAGAGGGTTCCTATTTTATATCTCATCATTGTGTGTCTTCCATAAGTCAAGGAGTCCAAAATAATAATATAAAATACATTGGTTATGTCCCTTTTAATTTTAATGTGGGATTTTAACACTTCAACACCTTAGTTTGGGTTTGTTGTTGTTAAAATATTGATCTCTCTGCTGATTTTAAATAGTTTTTTGAAAATTTTGGTGACTTTTTAGTAAAATAATTTTATCCTATAGAATTTAGGCAAATTGTTCTTGGAAAAAAATTGAAATTGGAGAATCTATTTTGGAAACAAAAAGGAAAATTAATCAAATGGTGAAATTTAGTGCCTAAATTTTTCCTTGGTAATATGTGCAAGATGATGACAGATTATTTATGCTAGATACTTGCATTACAACCTCGTCCAAAACTTGAGCTCATTGATTATAGATTTCTTTTTGGTGCTTCCACCAAATAGAGGCCTTGAGAGGTAGGTAAACAACAATACTACATCAGATATCAGAATTGTAAGACCTCGGGAGGGCATCATTGCTCGATTAGCTAGACCATTACGATTGATCCAATTGCCTTTGCTTCCAGGATATCTCACACCACACCAGTAGTTAGGTTACCTCATCCAAGTCACGTTTGTAGAATTTTGTGTCTAGACAACGAAACATATCTCATATCTTATCCCTGGGCTCTTTCAGATCATCCGACTAGTCATCTTTTAGGTGTTTCTTCCCTTCGACCTTGGATGTTAGGAGAGAGGGATTCAAGGGATGTTGAATGCGCCCCAGGTGAGACATCCCCCCAGGATGGCCAATGGCTCTTGAACTTTGATTTTGTATCGCATTTGCATGTATATGCATCATTGCTTTATTTCACTTTTCCATGCTGTCGTGACTTAGGTTTTGGATTCTTCTTTATATAGTATATATTTGATTTTATCGTGATTTTCCAAGAGTGGCTTTGTTTCACTTTGTAATCTAACTGATATGCTTAGCAGTCCCATAGAGCCTATTTAATATAATGTTTTTCCAGTTAACACCTCAATCTACAAATTGTGAGATCAATTTGATCCCATACAAATTGTGAGATCAACTTTTGTTGTTTGATTGTCCATTCACAAACTTGGCTTATACCTTCCTTTGCTAATTCCTCCATGGATTCCGCAAGCTAATCAAAGGAATATTGGTCTAGCTCACATAGTCTCACATACAATGATTAATAAATTACTCCTATAGTTGATATACAGTACTAAAAGTGAATTTAGTAGTGGAAACAAATAATTTACAATAGACTGTCCTAAAGATCATGCGCAATAAATTATATCAGCATGCAGTAAAGAGCATTTAGACACATAATGTTTGGTCAACCATGACTCTAGAAAAACCCCACACCTTGAGGAAAACTAGTAAGAGGGAGATTTATTTATCTTCTTGAATAAAGATTACAACAAAAAGAATTAACTTCAGAAGTTCATACAGACATTACACTCAGTCACAGAGCCAATTCAATCTTGAAAACAGTGCCTACTTCAACCCATTAGAGTGCCTTCTTAAACCTGTGAGCCTAGGCCTCATGCACGTACTATTGGGCCGAGAGTGATCATGAGATTGTTGTAGCATTCTACAAATGTTTGCTAGCTATTTCTCTTATTCGGTGGAGTGTAGGTACAACAGAATAGGTATTTGTTGGATCTGTCATCCTCGAGCGAGGAAAGATCAACAAGACTAGAGGAAAGTGAAACATCTAGTAGGCCCAAAAGAGCGAGATCAACTAGATGTCAAAAGATTAGAAGTAAATTCAATAAACGAATGGAAGTTTTTCTCGCTGAAGGAGGTTCATGCTCTTATGATGATGAGACCATAGGCGACATCGATGTGCCCTTGAGGTACAAACATTTAGTCAAACAATGGGTACCAAAGGATCTTCCTCCTCTGAACATAGATTTTTTGCGTGAAGGAGAGGATATTTTGGATTGCACCTTCATCACTACACGGTTTGGGGTTGTTTTGCATGGATGGCATAAAGGTGGGTTATGACAGATGTACCGAATTGATGGAGTATGTCGGAGCCTGCTACAATTACAGAGATTGGATGCGGTTGGTCCAATATACACGTAGTATGCGTAGATATGGATTGTCTGCAAATTATTTAGAGTTAAAAAAAAATAATCAAAGTAAAGGAGTGATTATGTACATTGATGGAAGGCCCAAAGCATTAGGTAATATTGCGGGGTTTATAAACAGCACACAACCCGAGTCTACAAATAAACAACCCAATTGCATATTTGAGGGGTGTGAAGGAAACTGTGTTTTCGTCTGTGCTATAAAATCAATAGCATCAGGGGAAGAGTTGCTGATCAGTTACAATCTGGATCGGATAGATACATATGCAGATACTTTGAGAGTGGTACATCTAACATTTCACCAAACCTGTAATCAATGAATATAGTATCTTTCATTTTTGTTTATGTTATTAATTTCGCAATATGTTTTCCATTAACTTTTTTTAAAATATGTTTTTAAGTAAGATTTTCCCTGTGTATTGGTTTCAGTTCGAAATTAATGTTTTCAATTACTTTGTTGCAGCCAGCTAATAGGGGCAAGACCCCAATGGAGCCTCGGAGGCTGACAGCCCCCTACAGGCGACAGGTATATATACCACATTTTTACTTATCTGCTTCTTTCGAAAGTACATTTGCTTAATTATGATATCAACATGGTCAATATTTTGTTTGTAGGTTGAGGATCGGGGAAAGAGCCCCATGACGGGTGATAGGACAAATGCATCGAATATGCCACAACAGGTATACCCCATTGTAAAGTTTCAAAATTGAATATAAAAAATATGTTTTTAATTAAGATTTTATCAATGTATTGGATGTTTCACTTCAAAATTAATGTTTTCAATTCTTGTGTTGCAATCATCCGATGGGGGAAGGCCCCCAATGGAACATAGGGTTAGCATGCCACACTCATCGGTTCATGAGCAGGTATATAGCACGTTTTGAATTTCAGAAACTGTATTTAAGAATTATGTTTTCTAATTATATTAATGATTTCAAATTGATATTAATGTTTTCTATTTTTATGTCAGATGATACTTATCGATTGACACAGGATCCGAGGCATATGGATTTGGGGAACATTGCCAACGATATTGACCTCTTGAATTCAAAGAATATCCAGGAGGCAGTTGAGAAAGGAAAAGCAAAATTAAATGATGAGGTTGTCCGTCTGCTACTATCTCATCCGCAAACGGATGAGACTAAAGCAAAGATAGATATTTTGTTGCTTAGAGTACAACACTTGGATGTAAGATGCAAACTCTTTATTATAAGTCTATTTCAAATGCATTTTTTTTTCCTATTCGTATATGAGTAACTAAACTATTATTTGTTTCTATAGGCATTTTTTTCCCCGGTACTACTGGTGAAGGGCATGCTGGTACCACTGAGTATGAAACCCCCACCGCCACTGATCATGTATCTTTGCCGTCTGGCCAGTCGGGAATGCAAATTGAGGCAACCGAGACAGAGCATGAGAGTACTACACCCTCTGGTGGTCCAAGCACGACAGGTCGTGCCGACCAGGATCAGGGGGTACATGAAGAAGAGTATGACAATGATACTTCCCTCGATGCATTTCCTGGATCTTTCCATGTCACTAGCATGGGAACAGTTGAGACTACTTTTTTGGTGGATGAAAATCTCGTCCCCTATAAGATAAGTAAGATTCCAGGTACTATTTACAAAATGTTTTAACTATTTATTATAATTTTATTGGAATGTAATTATGAATCATTCTTTTTACACTAATTAACACATACTTGTTTATGTAGGAAATGATGTCTTTTACAGACATCTAAATGATTGGTCTTTAGAACTGTTTGGGCCCACCATATGCACATGGTGGAACTGACAAAGTAAAGTTTTGAAAGATGACCTTATTGCTCGCATGGTTGGGTTTTTTGGTGCTAAAACCTTCAACCATAAAAAGGTCCTCGAAAAAGCTGGCCAACATTTACAAATTGTAAGGGAGCAATATAGGAACAACTTAGCAAAGCATCCAAAGTATGAGCACCCTCTGATGATTCCAACAAGGGAGTGGAAAGCCTTGATGGATGATGGAAGGGAGATCGCTATGGGTAAAGAGGTCAAGCTAGCACCAGGCACAAAAGGTATGCAATACTTTTAGCAATGGAATTATATCATCATTACACTTTATTTACCATTATTTTGCAATGTCTAACGTACTTAAAATTACTTTTATAGGATAGTAGATACCTCGAAGGCCACCCAGGAAAGAGTAGAGAAACATGGGAAACACAAACTTGGGCCTGGTGGATATTCAAATTTGGTAGCACGATTCGTAAGTATCAATAATTATTTTATTGTATAGAAATTATTATAGATTGCATTTAAAATTGTTTTCATGACGATATAACAACAACAATGATGATCTAATTGAAAATTACAGGCCGAAAAATTCAAAGAAGTGCCATGGAGGAAGACCTAAGGATTGGCTACCAATGCGGGTTTTTAGGTGTTGTTGAACATCGAACAAGCAAAAGTGCTAGCCAAATAGAGTCTTCTGTTAATCCATCCTGCGCACAGGTAACTACAATAAACAAATTCTATTTAAGATTAATTCATTGTGTTCTCTATTCATTAATAAACTAGTCCATAAAATATTAAGTCTCTTTGTGTTAAGCTGCCCAACGAAAGTAGACAAAATATGGAGGATGGAGGAGAACGAAATATTGAAGTTGAGGTTGAGCGACATCTAGGTAATTAACGTATTCCTCTGTTAAAAAAAACCTAGTCTAGATTAAAGTCTCAAGTATTAAATTGCAAATACTATAGTGTTGTAAGTGTTGATGTTTTAATGCAGAGGGTCCTCATGTACAACTTGAGGCAGCAGCAGAAGAAGAGCAAACGCATGATATTCATGTGGCTCAGTTTCCAGGTAAAAATTACCGCTCTAATGTTTTTTTCTTAAGGAAGGACTTATAATGAAATAATAAAAACATGTCAAGTAATTAATATTTCTTCATTTTTCCAGTAGATCTAGGCACCTTACAGCAGCTGCGTACACGTCGTAAGCACACGACATGACAAACAAGATCACAGGCAGCTGCAGAGGGCATAAGAAACATAAAACAAGTTGTAGAAGAGGATGTCACTCTTAGAGAATATGTGGACAGAAAAAAGCGTCAAAAAAAGTAGTGATTGTAATAAGTACACAATTACGTTATTTTTGTATGCATTGTCCTCGGATATTATTTTTGATATTATCGAGTAATGTATTCAACTATTTCTTTTCCTACGTGTGAATGAATGAATTCTATAAACTAATTAATGATCGAATGCACGTAATTCCTTTAAGACAAGAAACTCACGATGTTCACACAAAAAATCATTTATTTCCAAGCACATGCATTGGGTATGGGGAATTGAGATTAATGTGAAGGGGGGGAGGGGCCATATGAGCTTCCAACTTCACGTGGTTGGCCTTGTTTAGTAGAGAATATTAAACTATTCTCGAAACAGAGAGGAGCTCAATAAGGTAATTAAAATGCTCTTCTATTCATATTTATTATAGATTTTTGTCAATTATTCATATTTATAAAACCTTCATTATTCATACTGCAGGGTTCAAAACCATATCATTCGTTTTTCAGTGATGAGCTTAGCTGCAATGAAAACAATGAACAAAGAGGATAAAGGAAATGAGGGAAATAAAGCAGCACCAAATGTTTCTTTACAAATGGAAGAAGCCACATCACTATGGTAATGCTTACTATACATTATGATTTAGATATTTAGATTTCAAGTTTACAACCTTCATGTCACTTTCATAAACTTCAAGAATAGCATTGGACTGTGAGCCCCTAGCAATATTTGAAACCAGATGATGAAGCATATTGCACTCAGCCTCTAAGGCTTGAATTTATCTCTTCTGTTGTAGCAGGGTCTCCGTTAAAACTGCATAACCATTATTGCAAATTTTCTGTTGAGCATGAATTTTACCTGTAACGAGGAAAATGTAGGTCCTGTACAGGGAAAAATGGGAAAAATTTGAATGACAACAGAATGGGAAATGCCCTTGGTGGGAAAAATACCTAGGAACTGAACCCATTGACATTTGAATGACAACAGATAGGGCAATGCCCTTGGTGGGAAAAATTTGAATGACAACAAACTCAAACTGCTCTTGCTCTTGCCATACACCAGACATCCTCTTAACAAATTATTCTAGATATTTTTTCATCTTGGGCTGGCATAAGTACTGTTGCAATTTAGCCAATGACTTTCCAACTTCAAATTGACCAGCTTGTGTAGCAACCTTTTTATGAGGTGGTATTCTTTTTCTCCTATGTTTGTCATGTAGTCAACTTAGTAAATTGATGATGTGGGTAAAGTCCTCATCGACATAGTATGTAACCACAATGTACAAGTTCAGTCAACCTTGCCTCTATAAGGATACTTTATTCTATTATTGGCACTTGAGATAGGAATCTGCTGCTATATTCTGTCTTTATGCTATGATATATGCTTTGTCATATTTTTATCAATAAAAGTAAGAATTTTGTATATATTTTCTTGTTTTATGGCAGGAGAATATGAAAATGCCTCAATAAAGAATTTGTACCCTGGACTTTTCCTTTGACTCATCTAGTGAGTCCTAAGGGCTTCTACTAAGAAAGAATGGGTTACCTTGTATGAAAGGCTAGGGTATCATACGATGACCTTTTGTGAAGTATTGGGTTTTGAATTAACATGGCATGTTCTTGTGTTGGAAAGCAAATCAACAAGCTTTTAGTATAATCATTTTCAAAGATGTGAGAAAGGTTTTTAATTTTTACCACCCTAGATTCTCATGTATTAATTCCTTAAGTGTCCATTTTTGGAGAGTTCTTTGATAGTCCAGAAATGATACAAGCATAAAAATTGGCATAATTTCTCAGATGCATGAGCTATATCCATCAAGATGGTACCGGATTCCTCTGTTTATCTCATGCAATCATTCACTTGCTCATTTTCTAGTTATTCTTTATGAATGTTTCCTTGACCACCATTTGGAAACCCACCGAACATTTTTTGAATCCACTGATGGAGTTAATCTACTCCCCCCTAGGTACTTGTAATTGTAGAATGAAGTGAACTCTTTCCACAAGAGTCCCACCATTTAATTTGGCCCTTGGAGATTGACTTGTCATTCAAATATTTCAACATTCTCTTCTTGGTTTGGCTTTTAATACAATGAAATTAATCGTTGTCCAGGGTCAGATTGCTCCTTTCACTGTGGAATCGTGGATAATACATACCATGAAACATACATAATTCAAGTAGGTATCCACAAGAAAAGAAAAATAATGAAAAATTTAGGACATTGAAACTACCAGGAAATAATTACTCTCATCCTGTCTTTTTGATCAAAAATTTGGAAGGAGCTTCTTGCTTCTCTGCTGGATAATTATATTTCGGCAAACCTTGCCAGAAATTCATTGAAATTTTGTGAGGAAATTGTGTTTGAAAGTTTTGGGTCTCGAATGCATTTCTTTGTTTCTCACCCTAGAAAAAATGAAACATGATGCAAATGTCATGTTTGAGGCAAAATAATGCATTTGCAACATTTTATATCTTTATTCATGGTTCCTTGTCTGATTAAGTTAAACCTTGGACTGAAGAGTAAAAAATCTATTGAATGGCGGTGAGGATAAATTGTGCCTAGGGTTTGTTGGTTAGTTTGTTAAAATGGCTGGACTTAGTTTACTCTAATAAACTACTAACTAGATATAAGTTTAGAACAACAGGATTATATTTGAAGGGGTGCATATTTTTTATATAGATCAGGTAGCCATTTTACAATTATACTTTGTTGTGATTGGTATGATATAATATATTGCTTCTGTGGGGAATCATTTTGTCCCGTGTTCTCTCTGCAGTTATTTATTGTTGAGAATTGTCTTGGAGCATCTCATTTAGCACACCTTTTGTAACACTTTCTTTGTAGGGTGAATTTCTATGCCCTGTTTGTCGCCATCTTGCGGATTCAGTTTTGCCAGTACTTCCTCATGGGCCAACTGTAGATATATATAGTGAACATGTTATTCCAGCGAAGCCCCATACGTTGTCCTCAGTGGAGTCTCTATTGGCTTCATCCTCTGATTGGCAAAGCCTTCAACATCAACAAGCTTTATCTTTGCTTGAGAATGCTGAAGAATTGTTTGGCAAATGCAGATACCAGAAAACTGTCATGGCAATTTCCTGAATCTACAAAAGTGGTGTTTGAAGCACTCTTCCACAAGCTGTGTACTATGTATGTTCCTGGGAAGGGTATTGTTAAGCCTGCTTCTGGAAGGATCAATCCGAGTTTAATTTTCTGGGATGTATTTAGGTATTCCTTGCTATCAGCAAAGTTAGCCGCTCTATCATCAAAATCAGATGCAATTGCAAGAAGCTCTGGGGCTGGTTTCGAAGCACTGTATAAAGTAGTCAATTGCTCAGAAGATTCTATGTTGTCATTACTTATGCAAGCTGTTGAAGCAACTCAAAGTCAAAATCGTCTGACAGTGTTATTAAGGGCAAGAGGAATGCAACTTTTGGTTGGGTCAATTAGTTGCTGTGCTTCAAGAGATGCATTCTCTGAAAATTCTTTGACAGGTATGGATTAGAACTTAGAATTATGCCTCAGTTCAATAATATTTTTATGATAAGGTCCTCAAGCATCATTTATGTGTTTCTAGTTTTAAATTACTTAAAACACCTGTATGACTGTGGTTGTGTCTTAGTATTCCTTAGGGAATGTATCCTAAATATGTATTTGTGTAACAGAGAATATTTCCTCACTCCTTGAACATGTTGACCAAGGCAAGGATTTTCCGGATATTCAGTTTTGGAAGCACACAGCAGATCCTGTGCTTGTTTCAGGAATAGAATTTGGAAATTGCCAAGTCATCTACAATGTCTCCTTGGCAATTTTACACTGTTGGATTTCCCTTCTACCATTTAATTCTTTTTAGATGCACAATCTTTCAAATTTGGCTTAATTGAATGACTTACAAGGAATTATTTATTGTTTAAATTTGGATTTCCTTTTTGTTGAGTGTTCTTTAGCACTTCCTGGACCCTCTTGTATGTCCATAGCCTTACCATCCATGAAAGTATTTGCCATGCAAAAAACATCCTGACACTGCCAATTATAACTTAGTGCAAATTAAGTTGGTATGCTTCAGAAAAATGCATGCAAAGGCTGTAAATTTTGATGATGGAAGCAAACCAAATATGCTAGGCTGAAGTCTCCTGGTTTTGTACAATACCCAAATGTTACAATTTTTGTATTTCCTCTCATCTAGCCAAAGGAGGTCTATGAAAATGGTAATTTAAACATTTTTTTTTGCTTTTTTCTATGCCCTCAAAAAATTTATGACTAGGTTTGACCAAAATACATTTACAGCCATGCTAAATCATCCCAAATTCAACTTTAAGGTCCCTGAGTGTCCTTTGGATTGCAATGGGTTCTCCTCTATGATATCTCCATATTTCTCCTTTAAATTCTTTGTCGTCATCAATTTTACCCCAATTTCGTACTTTGGCCTAGAATGCAAAATCTACCTAGAAGGTTTCGACAAAATGCATGTAGAGTTTAAGTTTTTGTTCTTCTATTTTATAATGCAAACTGCAAAATACAGTGCACTATCTGTCATACCCATTTCCTCCATAGTCCTCTTTGGGTGCATGCCACTAACCTACCAAACGAGTCCTTTCCTCAAATTGCATTGATTTCCACTTACTAGTAGCCTCACCAAATATGTATGTTACCTCTTGTAGATGGGTTGCTGGTGTAACCCAGAGTGGTTGGGTTGAAGGCCCTATTTTTTTTCTCATTCTTCATTTCATAATTATTCAGTGACAGTTTCAACTTAAAGCTTTGTATTTAGCAAGATGGCATTGGGTTCCTTTCATAAACATGTCCATCATGGGTAGTTATCATGATCTTATTGTCCGGGCTCTATGCAATCCATGTCCATTAAGCTAAGAGATATGGCCAATGTATACAGTGTGCATTACTTATACCATCATAGCAGTAGTATACAGTAAGTAATGGAGTTTACTCATTAGTGATTTATATAGACAGAGTAGGCTATAGTTCTTACTAACTTAGCTCTGTTGATACATGGTTTATATTCATATGAGTGATTCCCATTACTAACCTTGTATGTAAGTAAGTTACAGTGTTATATACTTAGTACTAATCCCATTCTTTATATGAAAATCATAGCTTGTAATCCATATCCATTAACAGTTATTGCCCCGTATGTAACATGATATTTATTTCATTACTAGTAAGCTCCAATTCCATTGAAAGAGTTAAATAGAAGCAATAGTAATATGGAGTTATAGATACCTAAGCAGTAAGTATGATTACGCTTATCACATGCTTATACAAGTGTGTTCTATCCAATGTATTCCCCTAATTATTATACACATGGATTGCTTGGACTGGGCTTTATGCACTAGTATTACTCTTATGTATTTTTCGTATTCATTACAGTTATGTACCTATCTTGTACTTTACTTTTAATAGTTACAATGTTTCCCTAATTAGTGATAGTGTTACTTATAATGATATTAGCTTAAGTAGAGTAAGTAATGAACTCCTATGGTATATGTATGTGTAAACACCATGTTATTAGCTCCCATTGCCTAAGTTATGCTATTAGTATTGTGTTAATTACTCGTATTAGCTAACCTTTACATATTACTAGACAACACAATGCCTGGAATCATACTAAGCTCTCTATCACTAAGCTATTTTTATGGAAACTACGTGATATGGTACTCAAAGCATAACTCGTATCTACAGCTTATCGAACTCACTATGAAGCTTCTGTATGATTGGAGTGGTATCATTATTAGGAATATACAATATGAAGATTAAGACTAACTGGCTTATTACCTGTATTACACCAATCTTATTGAGGCAATGACATCAACTATGAACTATAAGCTAATCCATATTGAATATAATTACATTGATTATGGATACTGTGTGTTCAATTCAGACTAACATGACGTGTCTAATTTAGACAAGTACTGTGATTCGAATAAAGCTTGAACATGACTAATCAGTACTGATTTGGCTTTGTTTAACTATCTTCTACTGGTATGATTACATACTTATATCTATTATTTCCATTGCTTATGATGAACCTGTTTATATGGTGAGTAATAAAAGCCCATTTTTTATCTATGATAGTATCATTACCCATATAACTATAAAATGTAAGAGATTCTGGTAATAAGGTAACCATTACTTATGCTTTATCTCTAATTACTAGTATTCCATATCCTTACGAGCTGTAATAGAGTAATCATGCTTAACAGTCATAATAATATCTGTAACATTATGGATACACTTAGCCCATATGCTCTTTTCATTCCATATGAGAGCTCTAGTGCTTTTATTTCAGTCATTGTAAGCATGTATCAACCCTTGAAAGCTTTTTATGTAACAACAATGGGGTACTAGTGACATAGCCTGTCCAACATGTAACCATTTAAAACTATCCTTTATCTACATGAACCCTATAAATACTGTAACTTAACCTATAGCTTTCTCCACATTCATTGCTTATGATAGAGTTATAACTACTAATTGCATATAAGCACTACTTACTCTTTATATGTACAATGGAGATATCACCTATCTCGATACATGACAGTACAAGCATAATATAAGAACCAATACTAATATGTGCTTGATTTAACTATGTTAGAGCTTAGTATCATTACAAGCATAATCAGAGCCCATACTAGTTAAACATGAACCTCATCAATAACTATGATCTCAATAGTGTTTATTATGCAAACATAGTAACATGATTAAGCTGAGCTCATTATATAAAAAGGTTATAAGTTCATGTATAAGTATGATTCATTACCATTATATTCCAAGCATGTTCATCTTTCAATGGGTAATGTATAAGGTACTCATAAAGCTTATGTTAGATACAAGCCTATACCACCAAGTTAAAGCTCATATCAGCTTGCATGTACTTATTAGGGCAAATAATAGGTAAGTTAAACACAACTCTATTCATAAGTAATGGAATTAGTATGATTACGAGAATACCACCTAATGATAGATAAAGTATGACCATGCATAGTAGTAGTAGTGATATTAAGCTGCATTGGGTTCCTTTCATAAACATGTCCATCATGGGTATTTCCTCTTCAATTCACGAGCATTAGATTATTTTATATAACAAGCATTATATGTAATTTGGACTATACAAATCTCCCACAATATTAGGTCACATTTTTTTTTGTTTTTTAATTATAGGCCGTCGCTTATTTGACGTCCTGCTTAATGTATTTGATTTTTTAAAAACTACATGCCATCGGTTAACCGACGGCCATGCTATACATGCAACAACAGAGGACCATCGGTTAATCGCCTCCGTAGCATAGTCAACTGACGGCCTTGCTATACCTATGATGGTAGGTGACCATCGGATTGTTTTTAAAAAATGGGTTAAGGAATCCATTAACTGACGCTTGAAGCGACGCTTGTGTTAAGTTTTTAATTCTTTAAAATAAGAACTACATGTTGCACGAACGACAATTAAAGCACCATCGACGGTACCAATAAGCCATCAATTAACCGACAGTCAAAGGGAGTGTCGGATAACCTACAGAAAACCACTAACGGCTAAAAAAAAGATAGTGACGTATATGCGATAGACAAGTGTCGCATATCAGACGATTTTGCCGTCGGATTTTGGGTCAAAATGTAGTTGTGAAAAATATCAGATTATGGGATTTAGTAAGTTTCCAAGGAAAAATTTATACACTTCTTTTGAACAAGTTCAAATTCACATAAACAAAAAAAGACATATTTGGGAAAATCATTATATTTGAAATATCATACTTTAGAGTCTAGATAAACCAAATGCATATTTCCACTATTGTGCATTGAATAAACCTGAAATCCTAACAAACCAATTACATTTTCTTAACATCCTCTAGTATATTTTCAAGTAAGAACACAATGGAGATCCAAGAGAAAACCTACCCTTTGTGGAACAGATAAAAAACACCACAAGATGATATTCCATAGTAGGGTGTTATTCAACCTAGATTTGTACTAGGGTGGGTGAATTTAATTTCAAGAGATTGGGTGAAAATTTGCAAGATGTTAAGATTTCAATATTTGTACTCTAGACCAAGTTAAGCTTTCAATATCCAAAACATCAACTTCTCCTAAGTAATGGTATCCAGATCGGATTGCTAAGAAACAGGTCCTAGGATCGGATTGCTAACATTAACAGAAGGAAAATAGGCAGGGATGAAGTTGTAAATGAATTCCTCCAGCCTTGGATATGATTGACATAAATACCTTCACCTATCGTTGGTATCTTATTGTATGACTTAGTTTTTTGTATCAATCATCGAGAAGACACCTTTTAAATGTCCTGAGAAGAACATCTATCTCTAAACGAAGGAAAAGGAAAGAATAACCTACAGCTGATGAAAGTAAGCAGTCTAGAGAGTTATGAGAATATAAGGATGATCTCTATAGGAACTCTACAAACCTAAGAGCAGAATTAAAGAATTGTCTAAAGCATTTTTTTGGCACAATAATTTATTAATGCATTTGAGAACTGTTCAAAGGAAGGCTTGAAGGCTTTGAAGCTAATTGGGAATGTTCTAGTAATTCCATAAACAGTGAAGAATTAGCTGCATGTGGATATACAAAAGTATTGACAATAGGCTGCTTGAGTTCAAGCTTTCTCAAGGAAAATCTACATCAGAATGAACTCTGAGCAACCAACAGAAGGATGGGCTAGGTGACACGGTTCCAAATAAGACCCATGTGTCCGATTTCCATTTGTGCATATGTAATTATAAACAACAACTCACCTTACAGGCTTAGGACAAGCCTATAGATATACGTTATTAAAATCTCTAAAAACACTAAACAAGACAATCATCAGATCCCATGGGAAAGCAACTAAAAACAATAATGATATCCACAAACATGTATAGATTCTGCTTAAAACATGATTCGATGAACTAAATCAACGAAACACAATGTAACTTACTAATTTTTTCCATTGTTACCTATGTTTAAACCAAGCCATATTCATGGAAATACAAATGCATTGATGAACCCTATCACGCCTTAGAAAAAATGTGAAATGAAACCAAATGAGGGTTCCCAAAACCCATAAAATCTAAGATCAATGAAAGTTACGGATCTCTGGGTGGCGGTGGTTATCATTGCATTAGAATTGAATGGCCACTGATGTCTACTTGGACACCTATCAGAAGAGTCCCCTTAGCTTATCGTTATTGAATAAATCATCAGTGCAAAGCCAATGAAAACGTGAAAAAATAATTATTTAAATAATGGAAAAAAAACAAAATTTTATTTCTAATGTCAAACATTGGGTGTGCCTTAAGAGAAATATTGAACAGACATATAATTGTGTCCCTGCAATCGTTATATTTCCCATAGGGACATAAAAATATTAGAGATAAATCCATGGAATACAATAGGGTATGGAACCATGGTGTGGATACATCACTAAACACCAAAGAGAACCAGACTAACATGAAACGTTGTCAAAATACACAAACAAAATTCCTAGATGTGAAAACACCTCCAGAGATGGCTACAGGATAGTCCACATGATAGTGAATATGGCTATGCCTTAAATACATTGTACAATCTCCCAGGAGGAAAGAGGAATATGCAACACATTGATCAAAAGGATAATAATACTAATTGGCTGCCAATCATATCAAAATTTGAAGCCAATAGGGGATGGAACCTTCCCCATGTTGTTGTTTAGTTCCAAACTTGGGAGGTTGGAATCCAAGTTCCGAAAAGAAGGATTTGAATTCCTAGTCTCTTCAATACATAGTTTTCTTATCCATTTTGCTTCACTGTAATAGTTTGTTGGTTCATTAGTGAGGTGGACGCAAGGTTAAATCATGGGTTCCCTTCTCATGTTGGTATTCCCTACTTGTATTCCATTACTTTCAAAGGCGTAAGGATAAGTAGAAGACCTAGACCAAGAACCTAAATAGAAGGAAGTTCACATTGCTTGTCATCATTCCTGCTTGTTGCTCTGTCTTCATCCAATTGCCATCAATGACAACCTACACTACCATATTGCCAACAATAACTCCCTCTCGCAAAAGTCGTGTCTGATACAAATAACTATCTTCATAGAGATAGATTAAAAAGGGTAATGACTGCAACTATAACCTTTTTAGCATTATTTCAGGTTTATGGAAAAAAATGGATCTGTAAGAGGTTGCAGGACTGATTACCTTTCAATCAATGCTAATAGTTTCATGTGAACATGGCCCTTCTATAACTACTTGTAACAAAACAAGTATAGTTCAGTTGGTTGATTTACATGAAATAAAGGTCAAAGTTTTTCCTAAAATCACTATAAAATATCAGATTATGGGATTTAGTAAGTTTCCAAGGAAAAATTTATACACTTCTTTTGAACAAGTTCAAAATCACATAAACAAAAAAAGACATATTTGGGAAAATCATTAGATTTGAAATATCATACTTTAGAGTCTAGATAAACAAAATGAATATTTCCACTATTGTGCATTGAATAAACTTGAAATCCTGACAAAACAATTACAGTTTTTTAACATCCTCTGGTATATTATCAAGTAACAACACAATGGAGATCCAAGAGAAAACCTACCCTTTGGGTAACAATTCAAGCACCAAGCATCTTCCCTAGAAGGAAGTTTGTTGCATGTCCCTATGCACCTTATTCCCCCCGTAGTAAATTCTAATGTAGCTCAGTCCAACTATAAGATTGGTGACTTACTCCATTTCTTTCTCGAAATCCCAAATGATGATCCACTTCCATCCATGAAGAGTTCTCTGCAAAATCATACCACTGCCCAGCAACACTATACTTATTTTTGCTGCACCAGAGAAAAAGGAAATGGAACCTTAACCCAAGCCATTGAGTACCATTTCTTCATAGAGAATTCACATACAAACTTGTTCTTGAAAAGGCAACCTGGAAAAAGGGGTATCCCATGGGGTCCCATTGTTTGAGTACTAGAGTAAGCAAATTCCAATAGGTCTCTGAGGCCTACAAAGAGGCCAAAGTTCCACAATATCTAAGTTCTTCAAAAATCTGTAACGCTGATCTCTGATTCATTCTAAATTGTTTCACCCTCATAGGATCCCTGAGGAATTCATTATGACTAGAAAAGGTTACTTCAAGATCTGGATGCTCTCCTCTGACATGAAGTTCAGATTGGAATTCCAACTTATAAAAGAATTTCATCCCTATTTCCCACTTAATTTGATTCTGAATAAAAGATGAAAAGGCTCGTAACTTTATATCTCCTACTATAGGATTGGGATTCCATTCCAATTCATGTTCTAGAAAGAATTTAAACTGATAAAGTTCACACAATAAATCCTTTTCCCTTGTAGATGAGTCATTATAGATATGCACAAAGTCCTCAACATTTCCTATCATGAACTTTTTGTTATTATCCAATCTAATCATTTGAAGGCCTACACATTGTTCATGCAGGTACATTGAATAAACTCTAGCAGGGCTTCTACAAGAAATGGCTTTCTCATCAAATTGAAACATTTGCCTCTTTTCTTCTTCTTTAATCATTAATTGCTGCTGTAAAGACTGTATCTTGGACTTCCACTTTTGTTCTTGAACCAAGCAAGCAGGAAACCAAGTTTCCTGCATACATTGTACTTCAAATTTATATCCTTGTTGATAAATAAGGCCCAAGTCATATAATTCATCATTTATTCCAGTCCATTTAACATTATTTACTTCAGTTGATGCTAAAGCTAGGGTATTAGTCCATACAACATCAAGAATTTGATTAAAAAATTCATAGAGAACATCTGTGACTTTTTCTTTATCTTTAGAACTTTTAGAGGTACTAGGAAGAATGTTTTCTACAGCTGCTATAGCCAATAATTCCAAATTTGTATTATCCTCAGCCAGTGGTACTGATTCCTTTAGTATTGATTTATCTCTAAGCAATTTATTTTGTTTCCTCAACCTTTTGTTTTGCAAACTCCATCGATGAGCCTGACTTCTCAAAAATTTTCAGTCTTTTCTTAAGAACATCATTCTTTCTCTGTAATTGTGTACTCCTTTGTTTTAGCTTTTCATTTTCATTTTTAACATATCTATCCAAAACTTGAAATTCACGAACTTGCTTCTGAAGTTTCTTAATCCTCTTCTATAACTTACTTGAAATTAAAGCAGGAGAATCAAGCCTTACCACTTGATTAGATTTATCTTCTTCCCTTTGAGCTTGGTCTTGAAACTAAGTAGCTTCCAATTCTGGCAGGGGTGTTGACTCTAAATTCTGTCTCTGTGTATAACAGGTTCTTGGACGTTTGGGTATTGTTGAAAACATATCTTTATATGTTCTAACTTTTTCAATAACTTCTTGAGAAATGCCTTCTAGCCTTGCATATCTTATTCTCACCATAACTGGAATTTTATTAACCTTTTCATCATCTCTATGCCTCTTTGGAGATGGTTGGGATTGAATTGGTTCACAAAATGTTAGTGCTGGATCAAATTCTGTCTGAACTGCTGGAGGGGGCAATACAGAATCTTGTGGATCATCATTGACCTTCTCCTGAAAACCTTTTTCCACTAAAAAATGTTCCCACGTTAGGTTTCTATTTTGTAATTCCTCCACGATCAACAACTTAATTAATCCATGATGATACAAGCTATTACCAAGTCGCTGATCAGGCCACTTTTGGGCAGTTGAAACCATTTTAGACAGGCTCTTCCACAAAAAGTATGGAATGTTCATCAATTCTTCTCCTTTAATGTGAAGGAGAAGCCGAATATGATAAATAAAGACAAGACTATATCGTCCTTCACATGTCAAATATTTCTGCAAAAAGAAAATGACATTATCCCATTCAGCAGTGAAACAGTTGTGTTCAGCTCCCTTCTTCCAATGAATACTAGAATTAGCCCCTTTCACAAACTGTTTCCAAGAGTCAGGGTTTTTCAAATGACTAGCTTTAAACCATCTTTCCCCTGTTTGTGGTAAGCTTGAAGCAAGAGCAATGGATGTTTCTGAAACTGGAAGCAGAAACCCCTGAATGTTAGAACAAGCTCCATCGAAATTGAGAGAAAATTCCTTGGTCACATCTTCATTGTGCCCTCTCAATTTTCTAAAAAATGCCTACAATCCAATTTGTTGAAAAATCCTCTTACTAGAGGGATATTCATCCAATAATTCAATGGAATATAGCTCCTCCCTATGTGCAGCAGCCATGCCAACTGAAACTTTCTCTGCTGAAAGGAAGTTAGGTGATCAAACCAGTATCCTTTTACCCAAATTGGTATTTATAGGCTTGACTTATGCATAACAAAGAAATCGAACTTTCAAATTAGGTATACATATAATTGTTCAGACATGCATGGACAAAAGGATAGAGCTAATTACGACAATTGATGGGGTCAAATCAACATATACCCATTCGTCCAAAAAGCAATGAGTTAACGGTCAGTCCATTTATGGAAATTATTTGAACAAAAAGACTTGATATGACAAGTCACGATATATAATAAGCCATGGAATGACCTTGAAAAGATAATTGAAATGTATACAAATCATTCTTATATGCTAGAATTTATACACATTATTAGGAAAAATATATTGAATTTAACCCTACCGAAACAATACTTGTCCGGAATTAAGAGAAGACTTTGAATAGCATACCACATGGGAAGGGGATAAAACCGAGATCCAATCCTTCCAATCATGCAAATATAGATCCTCCGTGGATTTTCAAGATACAACTTTGTTGGAAGAAATCATTATATCTGCAACTTGAAAAGAATAATTCCAAATAGAACTGAAAGTTTGCTTGTACTAGGAGGGATGAATCCAAGATAGTATCAAGGTTGTGTTCATTTTTAGGATTCCCTTCCCCATACACGAGACATTCCATTTTACCAACAATATTTTCATCTTCAGGATTTTACTAAAATATTTAAAAAACACAGAAACTGGAGATTCTACAGGCTTGAGCCAAGACTGTAGTTGTCTGCTAAAACATGCTGAACTACAAATTCTTCAACCAAACCATTCGTGATGCAATCCAAACCATGTGAATTAAGGTGTTGGAGTAGAACATGGATGAGTAGACATCCCTCCATTAATGCCAATGGATTTCAAATCTTGGAAGTACAATCTAACAAGATAAATGAATCAATTTTGTTGATGTCGAATACCCAAAAGATCAGATTGCTTATGGATCCATTTTGCAATGGTACTTATAAATTGCTAGTAGTTTCATATGGAAAACCACTAGAGATTGCTTATAGACCTTATGAGTGGGTATTGTGACTAGTATTGTTGATGTATATGTAACTTTGGAATGTATTTCATATATATATTTATTGTACTCCTATAGAGATGTATTACTCCTCTATACGGAAGTGTCGTCATTTGTATTGACAAGTGTCGCAAGTGTGTTAACTTGCCGATGGGTTATTAGACCACCTTGTAAGGGGTCGGCCTGGATTAATGTAACATGAGGTTATTGTGTTAAGCTAGACAAGTCGGCCCCATAAGATTATGTTAGGAACCCATGTCAACCCTTCTATTTACTTTGTCAGTATATTGTTGTTGGACGCATATGCTTTGTAAGTCGTCCCGTATTATTTGTTGATCCATAGTTGTGTTATTGTTGTTGGCACATATTCTTTGTAAGTCGCCCATAGTATTGTTGATCCATAGTTTGTATTGGCCCATGGTTTTGACCCATAGTATTGGCACCTAGACTTAGTATATAAGTGTGTGTTGAGGCCTATGAAGGCACCATAAAGTTATTTGTATTGAGCTTGCTCAAAGGAGGTTTTCCCCTCGAAGTGGCCTACGATCAATATAAAAGTGATTCTGAGTTCTGTCATTTCTGCTATTTCGCATATTCTTATTAATTAATTGTTGCAGGTTCTTCACATTTGGTATCAGAGCACTTTCTTGGGCTCGCTGGGTGAAATTTTTGCCAAAAAAAAATATTCGCATCTGTTGCAGCTTCGGATCTAGGAATAATCCCTATTCGCTTAACTGTGGGAAGTACTTGGGCATAAGCCCTAAAAGTCATTGTGAGGAGTACCAAAGGAACCCCAAAGTAGCTGGCCCATTGAGAGGACCTACCAGTGAAAAGGGAAACGACCCCTACCTGATTGACTAGTTCCCACCCGTGAGGTAAAAAGAGCTGTCGTTTGTGGCAAAGCGGTTATCAGTTTTACCTGAGATGTGGAGTGAGGGGTACTACCCCAATACGCAATCCGTCTGATAGCATTGGTGGTCGAGTGAAACCCGTGAATTGTTAGAAAGCCACATATACTTGGGGTCCATATCTATTTTTAGCTGAACTATTGCTGCGTCATTTCAGATCCATTCTGAAAGTTGTTCCAAGTCCAGCCATTTCAAATCTAGTCATTTTCGATCCAGTCGACGCCATTTTAGATCCCTCTGTTTCCGATCACTTCCATGCCGTTGCAGATCTATCTGTTTGAGATCCCTTCTGCGCTGTTGCAGAGTATAAAATTCTATTTTTTGGCCATATCTCCCTTGTTTTCACTCTGTTTTCCCTGAAACTTTACTGACACCCCTGCAATCCCATTCTGCATGTTCCATTCCTGAGGACCCTATCCCAAATTCCACTTCCCAAAGCCCGAAATCCCACATTTGTCTATTTTTAGGGTTTGCCATAACTTCTTCGGATTTTACCCAATTGCCTTCAAATTTTTCCATCGAGTTCCTTTCTTAATTCTGTTTCTTTGTCCCTCTTTGCCAAATTTTCTCATTCTTTCACCCCGCTTCTAAAATCCCCATTTTTTGCTTCCCTATCCATCAGAAAGTGTCCTAAACCTATTCAAACCCCCATTACCCCTCCGAGTTTTTCCCAAATCCAAATTTCCCTTTACTAAATAAGCTTTTGTTTGTGTTTTTCTATCCATTCTCGCAAGAAAAAAAAAAAACAGTCACCCTTGCCGGAGCAAAAACCATGGAGGAAGCACTTGCAGCCATCCAAACCAAACTCCAAGATCTGGATGAAAAATTTCTCAGCCTCCATCTTCAGCATTCAGCCACAAACAATAACCAACAACAAGAATCTTCTGCAGCCACTGGGTTCTCTTCTTCCAGCCATTTCCGTGGTTCGAAGCTTGAATTTCCTCACTCCAATGGTACTGATCTGAATGGATGGGTCTATTGTGCAGAATAATATTTCAGTCTGCATAATAAAAAAAACTTGGTTATGGTTGTCACCCATGTCGGAGAAAAAACCATGGAGGAAGCACTTGTAGCCATCCAAACCAAACTCTAAGATCTGGATGAAAAATTTCTCAGCGTCCATCTTCAGCATTCAACCATGAACAATAACCGACAGTAAGAACCTTCTGTAGCCACTAGGTTCTCTTCTTCCAGCCATTTCCATGGTTCGAAGCTTGAATTTCCTCACTTCAATGGTACTGATCCGACTGGATGGGTCTATCGTGCAGAACAATATTTCAGTCTGCATAATACTATTGATGTCCAAAAAGTTCCACTTGCATCCTTTCATTTGGAATAGGAATCCCTTCAATGGTACCGTTGGTACATCAAGGCTCATGACGAGCCAAAATGGACAGATTTTTGTCAACTCCTTTTGCAATGATTTGGTCCCAGTGCTTTTGATGACTTCACCAGAGCACTCACTAAACTCCGTCAAAGTGGCACGTGAGAGAGTATCAGACCGAATTTGAGAAACTAGTCAATCACACAGAAGGCTTGTATGATGAATTCTACAAGAGTTGTTTTATCAGTGGTCTTAAGGATGAAATCCAGTCAGAGGTTAAAATTTTCTGTCGCAACACAATGATGGAAGTCCTAGGGTTATCTAAGTTGATAGAAGACAAGATTGCAGCCCAACAGCGCTCCAAACCCACTTTTGTTCCTTTCCAAAATATGGGTTCTCAATGACCTCCCATTCCACAAGCAACTCGACCAACTCCTATCAAGCATTTGTCTGAAACAGAGATGCAGGCACGTAGAGAAAAAGGGCTTTGTTATAATTGTGATGAGAAATTCACTCGGGGACATAGATGTGTTCAACAAAAGCTCTATCTCTTTGAAATGGGTTCTCCACCTGCCTCTAAAATTGATGAAGAAGCTCCAGATCCAATGGATGCTCAGGTCGACATTCAGGAGCCTCCTATTGACCCCCCATCTCAGGATGAACAACTAGAGATATCTCTCCATGCTTTATCCGGCATCACCACCCTCCAAACAATGCGGGTCAAGGGTTATTTCAAGAAGCTTCCTCTTACAATACTCATTGATTCTAGTAGCACTCATAACTTCATTGACCCCCGGATCGCCAAACAAGCTGATTGTTTTGTCCATCCTTGCTCCAACTTTGAAGTCATGGTTGCTAATGGAGGCACCTTACCTTGCAAGGGAAAGTGTCATAATGTACGTATCTCTCTAGAAGATTATAACCTGCGCTCTAACATGTTTGCCTTGTCATTAGGCAGATGTGATGTGGTTTTGGGCGTTCAATGGTTACGCACACTTGGCCCCATTTTATGGGATTTTGCTGAACTTTGGATGCAGTTTTCAATCAATGGGATACAACACAAATTTATGGGCTTACAATCAGGGTCTCTCTGCATCGTCAGTTCACATCACCTGGAAAAGATCCTTAAGAAGAATTCACATGGTATCATCGCTTAGCTCCATTCCATTCAGATGCACCCATTAATGGTCTCCACTACTTCCTTGGATAGATATGCAGGTGTCTTTGCTGCACTAGTGGGATTTCCGCCTTCAAGAGACCTTTCCGGTAAGCATTTAGCCGTGTCTACATCTCAACAGGAAATGATGGCTATTTTGCATGCAGTACCGACATGGCAGCCATCCCTATTAGGGAATTATTTCTGCATCAAGACTAATCTCCAGAGTCTGAAAAATTTCCTGGAACAATGGGTCTCCTCCCCAGCACACTTGAAATGGGTTATCCACCTCATGGGTTATGACTATGCGATCACTTACAAGAACGGTAAGGACAATATGGTGGCAGATGCTCCTTCTTGCACATTTGATGACCCAGTTTCTCTTACAGCTATTTCTCTACTTGTTCCAAACTGGTTGCAATATGTTCAACAGGGCTATCTCTTCTATGAACTCCATGCTTCGTCATCAGCAAGGCACATTGGGTTCCTCCAAAAGTATAACCAGGAACAATGTAACTTCTTTTGGCAGGGACTGAAACTGCCAATTCAACAGATGGTGGTTGACTGTGATACTTTCCAGGTCAACAAGGGTGAAATGACACTCCTTTCGGGACTGCTCGAACCCTTTCCCATCCCTACACAGATTTGGACAACTATTTCTATGGATTTCCTAGAAGCGCTCCAGTGGTATAATATCACGTCTACAAGGACACCATATGAAGCAGTCTATGGACAGGCACCACTAGTTCTTCTTCCATATGCCCTCAGCAACTCCCCAGTTCAGGCAATTGACTCGGTTCTTCGAAACCATGATCAGATTCTTCTCATTCTGCAGGACACTCTTCACATGGCAACAATTCGACTGAAACAACAAGCCGCTCAACACTGTTCAGAGTGCACTTTTCACGCAACTGATATGGTTCTTCTTCAGCATTCCAAGCAATCCTCCTAAACCTCAAAAGATGTCAGTGGCCTGGAATGCAACCCGAAGATGCTACAGGGGAACCACTCTATCCAATTCTGCATCAATTTCCACATCTAAAGTTTTGAGGAAAAAGATTTTTCTAAGGGAGAGGGGATGTTAGGAACCCATGTCAACCCTTCTATTTACTTTGTTAGTATATTGTTGTTGGATGCATATGCTTTGTAAGTCGTCCTGTAGTATTTGTTGATCCATAGTTGTGTTATTATTGTTGGCGCATATGCTTTGTAAGTCTCCCATAGTATTGTTGATCCATAGTTTGTATTGGCCCATGGTTTTGACCCATAGTATTGGTGCCTAGACTTAGTATATAAGTGTTTGTTGAGGCCTATGAAGGCACCGTGAAGTTATTTGTATTGAGCTTGCTCAAAGGAGGTTGCCCCCTCGAAGTGGCCTGTGATCAATATAAAATTGATTCTGAGTTCTGTCATTTTTGATATTTTGCATATTCTTATTAATTAATTCTTGCAAGTTCTTCATAGATTATTGGGCAGTCAGGACAAGTATAAATAGAGATCTCCTAATCTCTATTCGGATCACTTCAGAACTCACACTTCCATCACTCGGAAAGTGTCGCACATGTGAGGAGGAGGATCAACTGCTAGTAGGAGTCTATCTCTGTGTACTTTGGTTGTATCATTGCTCTATCTATCTTTGAGGAAGTTGTGGGGTTTTTCACCTTAGGGTTTTCCCCATGGAAACTCTGTGTGTCTATTGTCTCTCATTCTTTTGCTTCTTGTGATGATTGACATGCTTGATATGATTGATATGCATTGATATATTGTACATGTTATTCTCTCAGTAAAGATCCTAGATTATATTGAATTAATGCTCAAAATCTAACATGGTATCAGAGCTAACCTGAGAAGAAGACACTATGCAGTTGCAAAAGCTAGGGCTTCTTGTTTTTGGGTTTCTCTCCACAGATTTTGGGAAAGTAAAACGATAGATTGACTCTCCTCAACAAGGTGAATCTATCTATCCAATCAGAATTCAATTCTGAGTTGTTTCATTTTTGGACCTAAAAATTAGGGTTTCCACAAAAATAGGAATTTCTGAAATCTCAAGGCACAGCTGGAAGCACCTTGGCAAAATCTAAGTTTAGAGATTTGGATCGAGAATTTTGGCTAGTTAAAACTCCGGGAAACTCAAACCCTAATTCAGGGTTCTCCTGAGTGAATCCGGAAAGACTAAAAGACATTTATGAAGGGTGAAACTTTGTAGAACTCAAATTCTGAGTATACCAGGCTGATCATCTCATCAAGGTGCATCTTTCTATCCTTTCAGAAGTTTGAAATTTTAGGGTTTATCTGACAAACCCTAATCCGGCACCAGATCCAGTTTTCAGCAAATCAAGTGGTAAGACCTAAATCTTTTCTATTTCCATTTGAAGTACTCTTTAAGATGTCTCACCACACCAAGATTGAGGATAAGCTTGAATTGGATGATAACGTCTGAGCATGGAAGTATAGGATTGGGTTAATTCTAGAAGAGAATGAGTTGGACACTTACATAAGTGAAGAAGTCCCTATCCTAGAGGGAGAAGAGGCCAAGGCTCTTCACAAGAGGAACTTGGTTAAGGCAAAGAGGATCATTGCAGATTCTATCAAAGATAATATCATACACCATGTGTCATCTCTAAAGACACCAAAGGAGATGTTTGATTCCTTGACCAAACTATTTAAAGGGAAGAACATAAATCGGAAGATGACCCCGAGGAATCAATTGAAGAATATCAAGATCCAGAATGCAAAAACTATGCAGTCATATTTATCAAGGGTCTCCCAAATAAAAGAACAACTTGAAGTTGTGGGTGAAGATATAGAGAATGGAGAAGTGGTGATGACCACTCTTAATGGCCTTCCTAGGTCATGGGATTCCTTCATCCAAGGAATTTGTGCTAGGAAGAAACTCATCACCTTCAGTAAGTTGTGGGAAGAATGCTCACAAGAAGAAGCTCAAATTGTAGCTCAAGAAGAGAAGATGGGAAATGAAGAACAAGCTCTCATAGCTCACTCCAAAAGACATGGTGATAAGAAAGCTCACCACCATGGCAAGAAAGAAAGACATCACCATCAGAATCAAAGAGGTAGTCCCAGACCTTGAAGGAACATGTCCTATGTCCATTGCTTTACATGTGATGAGAAGGGATGCTATTCCAGAGATTGTCCCAAGAATAAGAAAGAGGGTTCTCACAAGAAGAAGAAATTCAAAAGAAGACATCATTCTCATGCTGCAGAAGATGTTGAACCTCCCAGTAAGAGGGCTAGAGAAGATAGTGAAGATTCTTCTAGTGATGAAGAATATGTTTTGATTTTTTCTTTCACTGGAACCATTACTCATGGAAGTAATGATTGGCTTATAGATAGTGGGGCTTCTAAACACATGACATGATTCAAAGAATCCTTTGTGAATCTATCTGAACATGATTCACCCCACAAGGTGAAACTTGGGGATGACTACCAATATCCTATAAAAGTAAGTGGTGAAGCCTCCTATAAACTAGAATCTAGAAAGTCTATAAAGATGAAAGATGTACTTTATGTTCCAGGTCTCAAGAAGAATCTACTCTCCATATCTACATTGGATGCAAAAGGCATGAGGGTTGCATTTATAGATGGCCAAGTCCTAATGTGGCCAAAGGGTAAGACTTTAGATGATGCAGTTGTGATTGGAGAGCAAGAGGGAGGATTGTACAAACTAAAGGGCCAACCAGAACAAGCCATGGTCCATGAATCAGTAGAGCCAAGTGAACTTTGGCACATAAGGCTTGCACACTTGCACTATAGAGCACTACCAATTGCAAGCAAAGCAGTGGAAGGTCTTCCTGAAATCCAGATAAAGCATGAAGGCATTTGCAAAGGTTGTGCAAAAGGAAAGAACACAAAGAAGACATTTCCAAGCAGTGAAAGCAAGGCAAAAGGAATTTTGGAAATCATCCACTATGATGTATGCGGTTCGATGTCATCCAGTTCTCTGAGTGGGTATGTGTACTATGTTTCTTTCATTGATAATTTCTCCAGGAAGACTTGGGTTTACTTCTTGAAGAACAAAGATGAATTGTTTGATAAATTCAAGGAATTCAAAGCCTTGATAGAGAATCAAACTGACATGAAGATTAAGATCTTTAGATCTGACAATGGTGGATAATTTACTTCAGGAGACTTTAAGAAACTATGTAGTGATGCAAGGATTAAGAGGGAGTTGGCTACTCCTTACAATCCACAACAGAATGGGGTTGTAGAAAGAAAGAATAGAACAATCATGGAAGCAACAAGGGAAATGCTTCATGACCAAGATTTACCTATGCACTTATGGGCAGAAGCAGCCAGGACAACTTTGTATGTACAGAACAGAACACATCATAAGATACTTGACAACAAAACACTAGAAGAAGTGTTCACTGGTAAGAAGGCAGAAGTTAGCCATCTCAGAATATTTGGTTGTCCAGTATACACTCACATCCCAAAATAAAAGAGGTCAAAGCTAGATCCTTCAGGAAAGAAGGGAATATTCGTGGGTTACAGTGAAAGCTCGAAGGCTTATAGAATCTACTTTCCAGGATTCAAGAAGATTGACATCAGCAGAGATGTAACATTTGATGAAGGTTCAGCTTACATAAAATCAAGAAAGACACCTGTTGAAGACAATGAAGAACCTAGAATATCCAGAACACAAGACACCACTATGAATGAAGCAATTCCTGAAGAAGATCATGAAATGGAAGATCCACAAGAACCTGTAGATCCACCTTGTGAGAAGAGCTCTCACAAGAGGAAACCAACATGGGATAGAGAGCTCATCCAATATGTAGAAAGATTTGGCATTCCAGAAGAGGAACACAGATAAAGGAAGAGGACAAGGTCACATACCAGTTATGTTGCTTTGCTCTCTAACATTATGGATAAAGAACCTTCCAGTTATGATGAAGCAGCGGAAAAGAAAGAATGGAAGGATGCCATGATCGAAGAGTATTAGTCAATCATGAAGAATGATGTTTGGGATGTGGTCCCAAGACCAGATGGGAAGTCTGTGGTGACTTCCAAATGGATCTATAAGATCATGCATGCTGCAGATGGCAGCATAGAGAAATACAAAGCTAGGTTTGTAGCTCGTGGCTTCTCCCAGAAAGAAGGAATTGATTATGAAGAGACTTTTGCTCCTGTGGCCAGGTACACTTCCATTAGATCAGTACTTGCTCTGGCTGCAGTGATGAAATGGAAGGTACACCAGATGGATGTCAAGACTTCTTTCTTGAATGGTGTAGTTGAAAAGGAAGTGTATGTGGAGTAGCCACTCGGGTTTTGAGACACATGATAGAGGAACTCATGTGTGCAAACTGAAGAAAGCCCTGTATGGTTTGAAACAGGCACCCAGGACCTGGTATGGCAAGATAGATGGATTCCTATCCAGTTTGGGCTTTACCAAGAGTAAAGTGGATTCCAACCTTTACTACAAGGTTGAGGAAGGAAATCCTGTGATTCTACTATTATATGTGGATGACCTGTTTGTAATAGGTGAGGATAGATTGATTGCCGATACGAAGAGGAAGCTTGCTGCCGAGTTTGAGATAGAGGACTTGGGTATGATGCACTACTTTCTTGGTATGGAGGTGTGACAGAGTGCAAATGGAATCTTCCTTGGACAAGGAAAGTATGCAGTAGATATCCTGAAGAGGTTCGGGATGATGGACTGCAAGGCCATGGCCACACCTATGGCATCGAACCTGAAGCTTCTGTGTGATGCTCATATGAGCCGGTTGATGCTATGATGTATCGTCAGATGATTGGGTCCTTGATGTACTTGACGAATACAAGGCCAGACATTTTCTTTGCGGTGAACACCTTGAGCCAGTATCTGACAGATCCGAGACATGTTCACCTGATAGTTGCAAAGCATGTTCTGAGGTACCTGAAGGGTACAGTTGATTATGGGCTCACGTATGATGCAAATCATAAGTTTAACCCAGAGGTTTATGTTGATTCAGATTGGGTAGGCAGTTCCATTGATCGGAAGAGCACTTCGGGGTGCTACTTCAGTATGGGATCCGGTATGATCTCTTGGTTTAGCAGGAAGCAGTCCTGTGTGGAACTGAGTAGAGCCGAAGCAGAGTATGTCGCATCTTGTTTGGATAGTTACGAGGCAGTATGGATTAGGAAGCTACTAGCTGATTTGTTTGATCTCCAGTTGAGTGCTACTTGTATATATTGTGACAACCAGAGTTGTGTGAAGTTGTCAGAGAACCTAGTGTTCCATGACAAGTCGAAGCACATTGAGATCAAGTTCCACTATATCAGGGATATGGTGCAGAGAGGAGTAGTGAAGCTCTTGTATGTTGCGACAGACGAGCAGATAACCGATGTGTTGACCAAGCCGCTGGCCAGAGTGAAGTTTGAATACTTCAAAGGCAGACTTGGTGTACTTTAGATCAAGATGTCTTCCAAGGGGAAGTGATGAAGTCCGGAGACACAGATGCACATGGGCCATTCTCGCATAGTTGTAGGAAAGTCCTCCTATGCTGGTAGATGTAAGGGCCGAGCCATTCTCACATAGTGGTAGGAAATTCCTCCTATGATGTAGATGTAAGGGCTTGAGCCATCCTTACATGGTGGTAGGAAAGTCCTCCCATGGTAAGATGTAAGGGCTGGAGCCATTCTTACATGGTGGTAGGAAAGTCCTCCCATGGTAAGATGTAAGGGCTGGAGCCATTCTTACATGGTGGTAGGAAAGTCCTCCCATGGTAAGATGTAAGGGCTGGGGCCATTCCGACATGGTGGTAGGTTGGTCCTCCCATGGTCATTGATGTAAGTGCTGGGCCATTACGACATGGTGGTAGGTTGGTCCTCCCATGGTCATTGATGTAATTGCTATGAGCCTTTCCCAAATGGTGGTAGGAAAGTCCTCCCATGTCGGTTGATGTAAGTGTTGTGTCTCACATGCTGGTAGGAAATTCCTCGCATGGTGGTAGACTAGGTCTTGTATGGTGGTAGGAAAGTCCTCCCATACTAGAGACTGTGTGATGTGCATTTGGGTTGTACTCCGTGGACTATGTGGTGATCTGAAGATGTTGATGTGACAATTGGGTACATAGGTTTTGTAGAGTCATATAATCAGTCTTGAGATGCTCTTGCAGGTTTTGCAGAGGTAGTGTAATCAGTCCTGAGAGATCTTGAAGGTTTTGCGGAGGTAGTGTAATCAGTCCTGAGGTGTACCTACTTGATGGCTTGCTCGCAGAGATGATGGTGATCAGGATGATCATGTGATAATATACATCAGGTGGATGTATGGTGAGAATCAGGTTGATACTCTGTGGTCGTGGACAGGTTGTGCAGTGGCATGTAAAATATCTTGGGAGATTCGATAGGTTGAGCTGTGTGCTCGTAAAAGGCCTGGGATGCTCTTGCGAGGTTTTTTCGACGCACATAATGGGTCCTGAGAATTCCACAGTATGGCCAGTGATGATGAAGACCTGTAGGTGGTGGGCCTACATCCAGTATGAAAAAGGACTAGCTCTGTAGAACTTCCTATGACGAGTAGATTCAGAGATTGATTAAGATAGCAGCAACAGTGACGATGACGATGATTCGAGGATGATGCATCGATGACGATGATCCAGAGAAGAAGACTTGTGCTAGCAGATATGTGTCGAGAAATACCTTCCTAGTTAAGAGGGAGTGTTGATGTATATGTAACTTCAGAATTATTTCATATATATATTTATTGTACTCCTATAGAGATGTATTATTCCTCTATACGAAAGTATCGTCATTTGTATTGACAAGTGTCGCAAGTGTGTTAATTTTCCGATGGGTTATTAGACCACCTTGTAAGGGGTCATCCCGAATTGATGTAACATGAGGTTATTGTGCTAAGCTAGACAAGTTGACCCCATAAGATTATTGGGCAGTCAGGACAAGTATAAATAGAGATCTCCTGATCTCTATTCGGATCACTTCAGAACTCAAACTTCCATCACTCGGAAAGTGGCACACATTTGAGGAGGAGGATCAGTTGCTAGAAGGAGTCTATCTCTATGTACTTTGGTTGTATCATTGCTCTATCTATCTCTAAGGAAGTTGTGGGTTTTTTCACCTTAGGGTTTTCCCCACGGAAACTCTATGTGTCTATTATCTCTCATTCTTTTGCTTCTTGTGATGATTGACATGCTTGCTATGATTGATATGCATTGATATACTGTACATGTTATTCTCTCAGTAAAGATCCTAGAGTATATTGAATTAATGCTCAAAATCTAACAAGTATGACCTTGGAAACATATTAATTACAAAGAATCCATAACAATACTAGCTGTCTTAAACCATTATATTCTTTTGTAGAAAAATATAGCAACACTCACATAGTGTCTCCAAAAACCAATTATAATGATAATTGGTGACAAACATTTACTACACTCACCAAAAGTAAAATAAACATGTATTAGTGAGGCCTACTAAAATATTGTCACCAGAAGTGTCACCAAAGAGAGAATCAATAATTAGCCTTTAACAACCCTCACTAAAAATGTCATTGGAAAGGGATTTGGTGACGAACCTTAAAGGACAATCTCAAAAGGAACCTATAATGACGATGTTTTAAGGACCGTCATCATATGTGACATTCGTGACAACCCTTAAAGGTTCATCACATGTAGGAACCTCACCAATGACCTTTTTTCTTGTAGTGTGAAGGGGGAGATAAGAAAATAAGAATTAAGGGTACCCACAGCATCGTTTGACTTAGCAGGGATGAAAAAAATAGAGGTAGAGAGATAGTTAAATTAGTACACTCAACATAAAATCATAACTGACTAAAGAGAAAGCGTGTTTGGGAAATAAATAAAAATACGACAATTTCAAGAAAGGGAAAAAGTGGTAACAAGAACAACTCTTTCCTATATAAAGAGATTTCAAATTTGAATTCAAGGATCTTGCAATTTTTGAAGAGGGACTCTTGGAGAGATGCAAGATCAATTTTGATACTCTCGACTAAAGGAATGTTATTAAAAAAAGGAATCCTCTAAGATTCAGATATCTCTGTAGGTCATCCTTTAATCTTGTGTCTCTGATTGCATTCTCCTTCTATAATTCCAAAGCTACTCTTACTATAAATCTTTCTTGATCTAATAAAATATTTCAGCATCCCTCTTTTGCCCCAAATTCATGGTATGGAAGTGTATTTATTTTAGTAGTATGATACAAATAAATATTACATGTGTGTGACCTCTTATCTCTCATGGATCCTTGCGTATGAAATGGTAAATGAAGGTTTCTTTGTTGTTTGACATATGAATGTCATTGCTGCCATTTTTTTGCACTTAATCAAGATTTATTTTGCATATGTTTGCAACGACTGAATGATTAATTGCTCAATATGATTTCTCCACCAAGGATGTCTAATATTTGTCTGAAGACACCTTGCGCAATTCATTTGTTCAGTCATTTCCACATCCATCATACATTTTAATCCATTACTGAAGATACACTCTAAAATACCTTGCAAGAAAACTCCCTGGTAACAAATCTGTCTAATGTCTTATATGTCTATCAATTTTGAAATATAAAGAATTTACACTATGTTAAAAATATTAATATCTAAATATTTAAACATTGATCCATTCATGTCCTACCATAGTTCCATTAATCCTTGGAGCATCTTAGATGATAACATGAAAATGGCTCTATTGCTAGGGGGTGAGGAAATAAAATTTATTTTTCCATGGACATGGAAGCGATTAAGAGTTGATTCTGAATAGTGAATGGGAGTTAGAAAACATTATTAGCATTTCACTTGGTGACTCCATTGATTTTGATTTGGCATCTCCACTGATATTGATATCGCATCTGGTAGAAGACACACCAAATTCAAACCCCGCGTTGAAGACATATGGGTTCTTGATAACCCGGAAATGTTGGTGACCCTACATAACACTCAAGAGAAAGAATATTCATCGGGTTCAAGTATTCTTCAAAATAATTCCACATCTCCTATAAATCTCCAATTGCATGATTCAAATGTCTTGAAGTTGAAAAAATGACTATGGAATCCCAGATAAAGAATCTACAAAAGAAAAAGGATTCACTAATAGCTGATGTAGAGGCATCAAGGGAGGGAAAATAGAGTTCGATTGAATTCCATGCCTGCACTATCACCTTAGAAAAGAATTACTTTCTATTGATGTATTTGTAACTTCAGAATGTATTTCATATATGTATATTGTATTCCTATAGAGATGTTATTATTCCTCTATATGGAAGTGTTTGTATTTCTATAGAGATGCTATTATTCCTTTATAAGGAAGTGTTGTAACTTATACTTGAGGGGTTATTAGACCACCTTGTTGGGGTCGGCCCTGTATAAGTCATGTGGGTTAAAGGGTTATTAGACCACCCTATTGGGATTCGGCCCTGTCAGAATTATGTTATGTGGTTATGTTAAGGTTGACCTAGTAAAGGTTATTAGGCAAGTCAAGTCAAGTATAAATAGAGTGCGGGAGGAACTCTATTTGATCATTCACTTCTCACACATACACTCATTGGAGAGTGGCATACTAGTGGAGGAGGAGAATCTGCTACTAGGAGGACTATCTCTTGTACTTGGGTTGTATCATTGATCTATCTATCTCTAAGGAAGTTGCGGGGTTTTTCACCTTCTTGGTTTTCCCTGGTGAAACTCTCTGTCTCTTGTGTGCTTGCATTATTGTGTCCATGATTGATATGTTGTACATGTTATTCTCTAAGTTAAGATCCTAGATCAAATTGAAATTCTGAAAAACTAACATGGTATCAGAGCTATCATGAAAGAAGGCATGGTATGGCATTTATGACACTTGTTGCACTTGCGAAGCTAGGGCTTGATATAGCAAAAAATAGTCATTGTGCACTTTCTCTATAAATTCATTTCAGCGAGGTTTCAGGATCTTAAACTTGTACAAGTCAGAGATAAGATCCCCATTTACCTTGTGTCCGAAGGAGAGCCACTAATTCGTTTTACTTTCAAATTTATGATCTGTACAATATAGGGTTTTTGCCTCTTCCAGATCTCAGTCATAAACAAGTGACCTAGGAAAAAAGGTCACAACATGGGCTAGGAAGCTCCAAATGAAATTTCATAAAAAGTGGTAGGTAGGGCACGGACTGTACTTTCACAGGTCCGATTCTAAAAGGCCAAAATTGAACTAGTGACACGTGGCACTCCATACAAGTTCGCTCTCCGATTTTATCCCATAAACAGGTCACATTGCAACACTTGGCATAACTCTCTCTCAGAGAATCCATTTGAGGTTAGACCTATGGGTTTGGAAAGATAATAGGTCAGGATACCACAGGAAGTATTTTCAGACCCTGTAGATCTGAAATTCAGAGTTACACCAGAAAAAATTAGGTGCATATTTCTGTCAAAACAGAATTGGATTTTGAGCACCTTCATTCATGGCTACGGGAATTTAGGGTTTCGGAGAATGTTGGAATTTTTGTATCGGAGACCACAGCTGGATGATCCTCATCAAAATCAAAATTTAGAAACCAATATCGAATTTTTTGGTTGGGAAGAAGGCCGAGCTTGATCAAAACCTAGTTCGGGACTTTGATCGGAAAGGTGAAAAATTAGGGCTTTTGCAAAAATCAGAATTTTTGAAATCTATGACCATAGCTTGAAGCTCCTTGGAAAAATTGAAGTTTAGAGCTTTGTATCAAACTATTTGGTTGGGTGAAGCTTTGGTAAACTAAAACCCTAATTCAGGGTCCTCCAAGTGAATCCGGAAGATTGAAAAGCAAATTTGAGTGGTGAAACTTTGCAGTTTTCAAATTCTGAGTATACCAGGTTGATCAGCTCATCAAGGCACATCTTTCTATCCTTTCAGAAGTTTGAAATTCAAAGTTTCAATTTTTAGGGTTTCATTCACAAATCTTAATCCAACTCCAGATCCAGTTGATGCAAATCAAGTGGATTGGGTTAATCCTAGAAGATAATGGATTGGTCACTTGCATAAGTGAAGAAGTTCTAGTTTCAGAGGGAGATGAGGCTAAGGCCTTACATAAGAAGATTACAAGCAAACTCGATAGGTGTGACTTACGAGTATGTTCCGAAATCTGTTCATGATTAAGTTTATGATATGTTTGTCTTCATTAAGATTAGTACAATCTTGATTAATTTTAGACTTGTCGTATCACCTTAATAAAAATATGAATGCATGATAGAAGATATTCATTGATTATGGTTTTGACACTTGTGATTGTACTAATGCATTGTGGTGTTGTATGAGGTTGATGTTGTCTGCTAACATGACAGGTACATCAAGAAAGACAAATCATGTTCTAGTTCAAGAACATATGACCATGGAGACATGAAGACAAAGATTCATCCATTATCATGGATCGCATAGAAGATCTACCTATGAGGTATGTATAACTTGGTTCTATAATGGTTAACTTATGAGATATGCAGGACAGTAGCACAAGTCATTTAAGAGAACAAGAAGACATCATGTGGGTATGTTATACATAACCAGCTAACATATTAATCCAGGTATGTTTTTCCTATATCAAGTTAGAATCCTACCTTGTGATAGGATCTCTTATATAAGTATACTTGGTATGTTTGATAATGATTATTTATGAAGTTAGAGGTTTGAGTAATCATGGGTTTAGGAATATTATGCTTCTTACTTTGATTGATGATATGACTAACCAGAAAAGTACTATGGTCAAATAGGAATATGCATGAGTAAAAGAATTGTGATAAATTATCTGTGTATGAAATGATCTTGACCATACATGTTTAAGATTACTTAGAATCATAATGTTTTTGATAGTATTAAGATTATACTAATGAATTTATGTATAACACGTCAAGGATAACACAATGATGATACTAGTAAGTATGCATAGTGATCGAGGATGGATATAAGTTCAAGGACAGGTAATCTAGGAAGCAAAGATCAAGAGGGAGCACACTCCAATAGTTCCTACAAGGAAACAAAGACTGAGAGGGAGTCCACCCAACAAACAAACAAAGATAAGTATTTGAATTGTCATTTCTTGCATACTTGTTTGTTTAAATAATATTGTTCAATGATGTTCCTAGACATAGGGTGTGTATTATGCATATTAGAATAATTGCATTAATGAACAACATACTACTAATATGCATGTGATGGGTAAGTGGCCTATGGCACTGTACAACATTCCATTGCTACTTATATAGAATGAAACCTCTTTGCTGACATGTTGGGAGTTGTGCACACTCTTAACAATGTTCTGGTAGAGATTGGAAGGCATCTAGAAAGTTACGGGATATGGATAAATGTTTTATTGAAGCATTGGCTAAAATAATTGCATGACTGTATGACATATGCCTTTATGTATAAGACTTTGTTCTGTAAACTATGAGAAGTTTCTAATCATGCAATTGAATTTGACTTGTAGGAAAGATCATGTACAATCACCTACAAAAGAAGGACTACAACATTTGTTCCGGCAAACGAAATTCAAAGAAAACTATCTATTGAAGATATTGAAGAATCTGAAGTTCCCAGGATTCGGGATGTAGTAATAGAAGAATGCCATGATCAAGGAATACTAGTTGATCATGAAGAATGATGTTTGGGATGTGGTCCCAAGACCTGAAGGGAAGTCTGTTGTGACTTCCAAATGGATCTATAAGATCAAGCATGTTGCAGATGGTAGCATGGAGAAATACAAAGTGAGGTTTGTAGCTCGTGGCTTCTCCCAGAAAGAGGGATTGACTATGAAGAGACTTTTGCACCTGTAGCCAGGAACACTTCCATCATATCAGTACTTGCTATGGCTACAGTGATGAAATGAAAGATACACCAGATGGATGTCAAGATAGCTTTCTTGAATGGTGTAGTCGAAGAGGAAGTGTATTTGGAGTAGCCACTTGGTTTTGAGACACATGACAGGGGGTCATATGTGTTCAGATTGAAGAAAGCCTTTTATGGCTTGAAGCAAGCTCCTAGGACTTGGTATGGTAGGATAGACAACTTTCTATCCAGTTTGGGATTTACCAAGAGTAAAGCAGGATTCTAACCTTTACTACAAGGTTGAGGAAGGCAATCCTATGATACTACTCTTGTATGTGGATGACCTATTTGTTATAGGTGAGGATGGTTTGATTGCCAATACCAAGAGGAAGCTTGCTACTGAGTTCGAGATGAAGGACTTGGGGATGATGCACTATTTTCTAAGCATGGAGGTGTGGCAGAGTGCAGATGGAATATTCCTTGGACAAGGGAAGTATGCAGTAGAGATCCTGAAGAGGTTCGGGATGATGGACTGCAAGGCCATGGCCACACCTATGGCATCGAACCTAAAGCTTCTGTGTGATGCTTCATTTGATCCGGTTGATGTCACGGTGTATCATCAGATGATTGGATCCTTGATGTACCTGACAAACACGAGACCATATATTTGCTTTGCGGTGAACACATTGAGCTAGTTCTTGATGGATCCTAGAGGTGTTCACCTGGTTGCTGTAAAGCATAATTTGAGGTACCTGAAGGGTACAATTGATTATGGGATCAAGTATGATGCGAATAAAAAGTTTAACCTGCAAGGTTATGTTGATTCAGACTGGGAAGGCAGTGCTGTAGATAGGAAGAGCACTTCTGGGTGTTGTTTTAGTATGGGATCAGGTGTGATCTCTTGGTTTAGCAGGAAGCAGTCCTGCGTAGCACTGAGTACAGCCGAAGCAGAGTATGTTGCAGCTTGTTTGGCTAGTTGTGAGGAAGTATGGCTGAGGAAGCTATTGTCAGAGTTATTTGATCTCTCATTGGATGCTACTGGTATCTTTTGTGACAACCAGAGTTGTGTGAAGTTGTCGAAGAACCTAGTGTTCCATGACAAGTCGAAGCACATTGAGATCATGTTCCACTATATCAGGGATATGGTGCATACAGGAGCAGTGAAGCTCCTGTATGTTGCGACGGATGAGAAAGTTGTAGATGTGCTGAAGAAACCACTAGCCGAAGTGAAGTTTGATACTTCAAAGAGAGGCTTGGTGTTCTTCAGATTGACGACACTTCGAGGAAGAAGTGATGTACACATTTGTAGGAGCCATTCCAAGCATGGTGAGAGGAGGATCCTCCCCATGGCTGTGGATATAAGCGTTGTGTGATGAGTAGTAGGATGATGCTCCAGTTACTGCTCTGTATGCATCATGTTGGATGCTTGTTATGATCAGTTGGATCATGTGTATGTATATTCATCATGTTGGATGCTTGTTATGATCAATTCGATCATGTATTTGTATATTCATAATGTTGGATGCTTGATATGATCAGTTGGATTATGGATTTGTATATGTATCAAGTGGATACATTGTAAGATAAGGTGGATGATGTATTTGTATATGTATTAGGTGGGTACATTGTATGATCAGGGGGATCATGTATTTGTATATGTATCAGGTGAATACATTGTATGATCAGCTGAATCATGTATTTGTATATGTATCAGGTGGATACATTGTATGATCAGGTGGATACATGGTATGTATTAGGTAGATACACTGTATGATTAAGTGGATCATGTATGTTGATATGTATCAGGTGGATACATGGTATGCATCAGGTGGATGCATTGTATGATTAGGATGATATTGGATGATGAGCTTCAGGATGTTGCTCCAGATGATTTGCATCAGGATGATGCTATGATGATGATCAGGATGATCATGAGTATCAGGATGATACTTTGTGGCCGTGGATAGGTTGTGCAAGGGTAGCATTTAATAAGTCCTAGAGATCCGGATAGTTTGTGCTAGACACGTAAAAGGCCTCATAATCTCTTTAGATATCTTGCTTGGCAAGATACTCTTTTAAGGTTTTGCTAGACCACATGTAATAAGTCCTGGAGATCTGGATAGGTTGTGCTAGTCACGTAAAAGGCCTCAAATTCTCTTTAGATATCTTGCTTGGAAAGACACTCTTTTAAGGTTTTGTGGTAGGGGTCACATGTAATAAGTCCTAGAGATTCGGAGAGGTTGTGCTAGACACGTAAAAGGCCTCGGATTCTTTTTAGAGATCTTGTTGGGCAAGACACTCTTTTAAGGTTTTGTGACAGTCACATGTAAAAGATCCCGGGAGATCCAATAGGTTGAGCCGTGTGCTCGTAAATGGCTTGGGATGCTCTTTCGAGGTTTTTTTGACGCACATAATTAGTCCTGGGATCCATAGTATGACCACTGATGATGAAGACGTATAGGTGGTTGGCCTACATCCAGTATGAAAAAGGAATAGCTCTGTAGAACTTCCTATGATGAGTAGATAGGATATTGATTGAGATAGCAGTAGCAGTGACGATGACGATGATTCGATGTCAATGATCCAGTGACGATGATCCAGAGAAGAAGACTTGTGCTAGAAGACCTGTGTCGAGAAATACCTTCCTAGTTAAGAGGGTGTGTTGATGTATTTGTAACTTCGGAATGTATTTCATATATGTATATTGTATTCCTATAGAGATGTTATTATTCCTTTATACGGAAGTGTTTGTATTCCTATAGAGATGTTATTATTCCTCTATACGAAAGTGTCGTCATTTATATTGTAAGTGTCATAACTTATACTTGATGGGTTATTAGACCACCTTGTTGGGGTTGTTCCTGTATAAGTCATGTGGGTTAAAGGGTTATTAGACCAACCTATTGGGGGTTGGCCCTGTCAGCATTATGTTATGTGGTTAAGTTAAGGCCGACCTAGTAAAGGTTATTAGGCAAGCCAAGTCAAGTATAAATAGAGTGCGGGAGGCACTCTATTTGATCATTTACTTCTCACACATACACTCATTGGAGAGTGGCGCACTAGTGGAGGAGGAGAAGCTGCTGCTAGGAGGACTATCTCTTGTACTTGGGTTGTATCATTGCTCTATCTATCTTTGAGGAAGTTGTGGGGTTTTTCACCTTCTTGGTTTTCTCCGGTGAAACTCTGTGTCTCTTGTGTGCTTGTATTATTGTGTCCATGATTGATATGATGTAGATATGCTGTACATGTTATTCTCTCAGTTAATATCCTAGATCAGATTGAAATTTTGAAAAACTAACACTTTCATGCATAGGATTTGGTCACTGAAAAACTCTATGAAGTTCAAAGAGTTGCATCCAGGCTCAAAGATGTGATCGAAAAATACCGAGAGCACGATCTCAACATCTAGGAAGTCAAGGGAAATATGAAAGGTATCACATTCTAGCAGTGATAGAATACAAAAATTCCACCCAATTTTCCTAAAAGGACTTTGGAATAAATTTAGTTGAACTACACCACCTTTGAGAACTTTCATAAGGTTGTATTAACACTACAAAAGGATGTTACTACTTCATTGAATATATGTCAAAGTATACACACAACCACGGAGAAAGTGTTTGAAAGGTTCCATCTACCACCCCTATGGACCTTTGAATAATCCATCCCTAAGGAGCAATGATTAGTAGAATTGGGAAAAAATTGAGACGAGGACATCAAAATTGTTAGAAGTACATCATAGGTCAGTACACAAGCATTATAGGACCAGGTTGGGACACAAAGGTGAAAAGTTCATTTCATGATGACATTCCATACTTCCATCACTGAAGGGTTCACATCATTGGATAGGGAGGCAACGACTCACAAATTATCCATACGTTTACTCGAGCCTAGAAGAATGAATGTTATTTCATATGATTGTGAATTATGGGATTATCTTATTAAATCCCAAGGATATGATCCCTCTTAGAATTATGTAATTTAAAATTTTCCTTTATTTATTTTAGGGAGAATATAAACATAAAGTGACAATTTCCCAAGGAACCAAAGGATTGTAATTTGATTTGGGAATTTGAAATTTCACTTGGGAGTTACTTTGTAAAAGTTATAAAAGAAATATGAAAAGGAGGGAAGACGACTTGTCAGTTGTAGATGGGATTGTTCATTTCATGTAAGAACTATTTCTACTAATGAATAGAAGAGCTATTGGACTCAATTTTTGGCATGGAATTATGGCTTAGTGTGGATGAATGTCATGGAGTTGTTTCCTTCTTTATCGTTTGCATGTATATAGTAAGATTGTTCTAGATTTCAATTGGATTATTCTTACAACATTCTATTTTTATTGTATATGTATTTCCATGTTGTCTTTTCTTTCTACAAGACGTAAATGTAGAATTGCTATGTTACTATGACTAATCTTGCATGCATGTCATTATGTAGTTGTCATATATTGCTAATATTCATATATGTTTTTATAGAATATATCTCAATGTTATTTACTACTCATACCTTTTAAACCCACTACTGGATATGATAGATTAGTTTAGCATATGATTGCATCTTACATTAGTTTCATATTGCATTTAATCCCTTAAAAACAAAACCCTAAATGGTGTACTAGGTCGAAACTGATAAAACCCTCAAACTAGTTAGCGGTAGCTGGGCCAGAATCAAGACAGGTTTCCTATTACGAACAAGTTAAGGTCTAATTGGGAGTTTCTATTGGGGAGAACCCTTGATGTCGATGCAAGGACATTTATGGGCATCAACGAATTTGTGGTTTCCAACCCAAGGGTGGTGATCCTAACTATTGTAGTATTTATTTGGAATCTTTCGTGGAGTGGATTTTGCAATGGATCCCTAAGGGTTATATATATGGAGAGTGGAATGGTGAACCTCAAAGGAAACATTTGGAGGTTTTTACTTACAATCGACTAATGCATTCACCACTACGGATGCATTAACAACAAAACATACCATAAAAACTAAGTAAATAGAAAATAAATGATATTACATGGGTAGTCATGGACTTGTTCATAACACCTTCAAATTATAGTATCACCCCAACATACATTATATCACATGGGTAATCATGGACTTAATCATAATACCCTCAAATCATAGTATCACCTCTAAATGCATGATTAGGAAAAGGTGAATGTGGTGAACTATACTGGAATGGTGCAACTTACACACACATTTATAATATAACGCCAATTTCATTAAATTTGAACATATTAGGCAATTTTTGGACTAAGAAAGTGTGAATTTAGGCTTTGAAAGTGTCAATATCAACCTTTCTAAAGTGAAAAAATAGGTTCTAAAAGTGGCAATATTGGCTTTGAAGATTGTGTTTCTCTATTTGAATAGTGTGTTTTTTGACTACTTATGAACCTTAATATTGCAGTTTTTTGTTATAAAACTATGAATTTCAATTCAAAATGTGTGAATTTCAAATAAAAAAAACTCTGAATTTCAATTAAAAAAGTGTGAATTTCAAATAAAAAAAATGTAAATTTTGATTTGAAAAGTGTGAATTTCAAATAAAAAAATGTAAATTTTCATTTGAAAAGTGTGAATTTAAAATAAAAAAATGCAATTTCTGATTTGAAAAGTGTGAATTTCAAATAAAAAAATGCAATTTTTTATTTGAAAATTGCAATTTTCATTTTTAAATATTCAAAATTTTAAGGTGAAAAGTCCAATGTCTAAAATATTCACTCATTGTTTGAATAGACAGTCAATCGGCTAAGTTATAACATATAAAAATGGTTTGTCCTGACTTTTGTTTTTCGACAAGAAGGATCGCCTGCCTCTTCTTTTCGTAGTTAATTATGAAAACATTTATCCAACAATTTAGATATATTCGTAATGGAGAACACAAGAAGGGTCGACCGACCCTTCTTGCAGTGTCAGACTATTATGAAAATAATATTGGGAATAGGAGGGTCGGCTGACCTTTCAATTATGAGGCAATTTTCAAAATCGAACACCTTGGAAGTTTTAACATATAAAAATAGTTTCTCTTGAATTTCATTTTTCGACAAGAAGGATCGGTCGCCCCTTCTTTTCGTAGTTAATTGTGAAAAACTTTATCCAACAATTCAACTATATCCACAGTAGATAACACAAGAAGGAGTGACTGACCCTTCTTGCAGTGTCAAACTATTATAAAAAGAATATTGGGAATAAGAAGGGTTGGTTGACTCTTCATTTATGAGGGAAATGTAACAATAGAACACCTTGTAGAAAGAGCAGCCATTCTTTCTCTGAGAATATTTCCACTTGCCAATAAACTGTTAGAAGCAAAACGTCTAAATTTTGTTGTTTAAATCTTGATATGTAGTATCCCAGGGTGACACGTGGAATGATCATATTGTGACACGTGACATATTTGATTTGGCACATTGAGTATTAGAAATATAGTTTAATTATAATATTGGCGTGTATAGAATATTTTCTCCTCTAAGCACCACTAAATCCAAAGCAAAACGTCTAAATTTTGTTGTTTAAATGTTGATATGTAGTATCCCATGGTGACATGTGGAACGATCATATTGTGACACGTGACATATTTGATTTGACACATTGAGTATTAGAAATATAGTTTAATTATAATATTGGCTCGTATAGAATATTTTCTCCTTTGAGCACCACTGAATCCATGCTACGTTTTATTCTCTATGAAACACTATGTTTTAAATATGATTGGGCGAACTGCAAGAGGAAGTGAATAATTATAGTAGCATTTGTGCTCTCGCACTATCACTGCCTCTCTAGCTGCTGGTACACTCTATTATTTTGGTCATTCATGTTGATCTAGATACTTGCAATCGTTGAGACCTATGGATTGGAAATATTGACAGCTAAATCCTCCAAAAACAAAGGTATCGAAGGCAAAGACCATGTTTTGATGTTTTGTGCCTATGTTTCATGTTCTAATCAGCCATCAAACCCAAATGGTTTCATGCGCCCAGCTTATGAGATATTGAAAAATATAAATACCTAGCAATTGAAAAACTAGATTTAAATGTTCTGTTAAAGATTAATTATTAAGACATAAAAATCAGTAGAAGTTATTCCTGGCAATTGAATTTACTTCGATCTTTCAACTTTTACAAAGCTTGGGCTCTTAATACATTTCACGACTACGAGCTTGAGCTCACAAACAAAGACTTATCTACTGCAGGATTTATATTAAAAAATTTCTTACTAATTAGACATAAAAATCAGTAGAAGTTATTCCGAGTTAAAACAGTGCAACTTCACCGCATTACACATAGATGAAATTTACTTCGATCTTTCACCTTTTATAGAGCTTGGGCTCTTAATACATTTTAGGACTATGAGCTTGAGCTCACAAACACGGACTCTACTACTACAGAGAATTTACATACTTTAGTTTGGCTTCAACTAGAAGCTATACTTTATTTTTGCTTCCACTAGAAGCCATGAGTCACATTAGAGACAAATCCTAGTCTTGGGGCTTCGACAGTGATCGAAATGACCATATATCATGCTGTGGTGAGGATTTGTTAGGGAACTGCTGTCGAAATGCTCATATATCACGAAGAGAGCGACCATAAGACTCCATGACCTCCTTTGTATTTCTGATAAAACAACAAAGGAAACAGAACAGAGATGGTAAAGCATAGTGCCATGACTTCCCGAAGATTTCATTCGGCTTCGATACCGAGTATGATTTAGTATTTATATAGTGAATTGGTGAATTGACTTGGATGTTACAAATGGGGAAGGATAATTATGGAGGGCTGATGGTCATAGATATGATCTGTATCGATTGTATATTTTGTTGGAGTATAGATATGATATATACCGACTATAGTAATTGTACATGTATCACTCCAATACATGCCTTGAGAAAGGAATGTATGCTGACATGGAGATACACTAGTAGATTTGGACCCAAAATCCGACAACCAAATCCGATGACCTCCGACGAAGAAGGACTATGTCATCGGATTTCGTCTTAAAAATTTCAAAATTTGATGATTTTTTTAAAAATTGATAGAAGGTGACGTCGGATATCCGACGGGAATGCTGATATCCGATGGCTCTGTCGATTTCCAACATCATATTAAGCATTGGGATGTTGGATATCCAACGTCAAGATATACAACCCGTGGAGGTCGAAAATCCGACATCAATTCTCCAACGGTAACTAGGTTAAAGGCGTCGGATATTAGACGGAAGGTTGACTTTTAAAACTTATAAATATTGAAACATTCCGACATGTTTGCTATATAAGTGATGGTTTGCGGAAGTTTTTTTATTCGGCGGACTGTTTTTCATTATTTCCATTGTTTTTGAGATTCAAGCGAGCGAAGTGTGGAGCCTCATTTTCTAAGATCGATAATCTTCATTCAAGCTCTTTATGAGAAAATGTCAACTAGCAATATTCTTGATCCAGATGAACAAAATCGACAATTGCTTGCTAGATTGTGGGAAGGAGTTGAAAAAAGGGGTGATAGGAAATGCTATTGTCCATGTACTCAATGCAGGGGCTTTAAAAGGAGAATAATTTTGATCACAACAGCCACAAAACATTGTAGGGAGCATGGGCACGCTGAGGGGGGACATGAATACCATCCATTTGTAAGTTTTGCATTATATATGTTTTTGTTTTGATTGCTTTTGTAAATTTATGTATTGATTGTGGTTTCAATAGATGGGTACTAACATGGACAATAAATATGATTTTAATATTAAATATTTATTATACTATTTCTTTTTCTTTTGTGCATGTTGAGTCTAGGGTATAGTAGAATAACTCATTTATTTGTTCGTTAGTGAGACTAACCCACTCACTGGGGAAAGCATTTAACTCTCTAGATTTGTGACACTTTCCATCATGATAATAGAAATAATGACTATATTGGCATGTTGTAATTTATCTTATATTTTATCTATAGAAATTACCATAGCATCATTTATCTTACCTTAGTGGAGTACAGTATGAGAAATTTTGTGTTATATTTGAGTAGCTTTGCTCAGTAATTGGGTCAATTATTATGTCTCTTGGATAGTCTGGATGCACCTATTTGACCAATAGTACAATTGGTCATTGTTATTTTCATCCCAACAATACAAAATTTGTTACATTTTAAAGGCATCACATAAATGTTTACATTTTTTGTTTGAAATTTTTACATTTTGTGCTTGAATTTCTTATATTAACTTTTATCTATTGATGGTTTCATGTAATTATAAAGGAAAGACATCCTAGGGAACTTTGTCTGGAGGAAGTGCTTCCACAACAAGTACCAGAAGCTATGAATATTAATGGAGAACAAGTTAATGATCACATTAATGAAGAAGATGATCATTCTGAAAACATAGTTGAAGATGATGTTACAAATAATTTGATCCATGATTCATTTAATGTTGGAACGGTGGATGTTGATCCAGATGATGATGATCATGGAAATGATGAACATTTTGATGATATTCATGATATACCTCTTCTTGATAAGGCATACGAACCCCTTTATGAGGGCTCCAAGACAAATCTTCTCTCTGTTATATTATTGATAATGAACTTGAAGGTTATGAATGGCCTTTCAAACATATCAGTCACACGGATGTTAAGGTATGTAATATATTCCATCACAAAATATATATGATTGTGTATTTTGTTGTTCATTCATATATAAGTCAAATTATTATAGATGAAATTTGTTCCATTAATATTATTTCTATATTATATTAACTAGATTTTTATTTTAATTTGTTGTAGCATGATAGGTGAATATTTGGTACCACCGTCAAATATTTTACCTCGCACATATTGAGATTTATCTGCCATCATGAAAGAAATTGGAATGCAGTATGAATTAATTCATGCATGCCCCGATGACCATGTTCTATATTACAATCAACATGAATTTGCAACAGAATGTCATATCAGTAGATATCGCACAGATCAAGTAACTAAAAAGGTGACTTGCAAGGTTCTACGTTATATTTTCATTATTCCATGTCTGCAACGACTGTTCAGGTGCAAAAACACAACGCAATTTATGGATTACCATGCATGGAACAGAAGTCAAGATGACATTATATGGATGCCTGCAGATGGGTCTGCATTTAGAGATATGGAGGAAAAATGGCCCCACTTTAAAGAAGAACCTCGTAATCTTAGGATTTCTTTGGTAGCAGATGGTGTCAATCCATTTGCAGAGATGAGATCCGTTTACTCGGTGTGGCCTATTTTTTTATCAACAACAACATTCCTCCATGGTTGAAAATAAAGAGGGAGCACATAATGTTGTCGATGATTGTTCCAGGTACGAACCCTACAGTTTTTTTTTTAAGTAGTTGTATCTCATTTGTCGTATTTTTGTCGCATAATGTCATATATATATATTTAATGTTTTTCTATTGTGCAATATGGTTTAATATATGTAATCTAAATGGTACATATCATATTTATATTTTTTATATGTTCATATCAATCATATAAGTACCAAGTGAAAGATATGAATGTCTATATTGAACCTCTTATTGACGAGCTACTGAAGTTATGGAATGGCATCACTATGTATGACATATCTAGACCAATACGACAAAGGCAATTTCAATTCCATGCAATGCTTGTATGGACGATACATGATGCCCCATGGTTAACCCATTTCTATGGTACGTAATTGTAAGTTCCACTTTATTTGCAAAACGTTATACAAACTACTAGTTAATATACTATGCACACATGTTTTTCTAAATAATCCAGTCATTTTGTATATAATTATAATTGACATAGATATTCCATCTCTTTATGTAGGTCTTCAGACAAAGGGGAAATTTGCATGTCTAGTTTGTGGTCCTAAGATCAAATCTTGTCATTCAAAAAGCTTAGGAAAGGAGGTGTTTGATGAGTATAGGTACTTACTCTATAAGAATCACAGGTATCGAACTACCGAAAAACATCTATTCAATGGCAAGCAAGAGACTGCATTAAAACCGCAGAGAATGACACCTCGCCTATGGAAGTTGCAATATAATAGAAATTGTCAAGGTACGTATAATGAATCATCGTATATGATATGTTATATTGTATTTTTTTTATATCGTGTGTTTTTTACTGTAATTGACATTAATTTATGTAATTTCATGATTGTTTTTCATGTGATCATGAAGGAATTAATGAGCTTCCATGAGGAATGAAAAGTTATCTAAGACAATTTAGTAGGTTGCCCTACTATGAGCACCTACAAATTGCTCATCTATTTGATACAATGCATATCGAAAAGAATGTGACCAAAACATTATGGCGAATATTGGATGGAAGGAGTGACAAAGAAAAAATTGTCAAAATTTGCAAAGACATTCAAGATAGAAACCATGCAATGAAAGACGTCATTCAATTTCATAGCAATGGAGAGAAAATTAATATAAACTCACTTCCATGGATGTTAACGGACCAGCAAAGTAATGTTGTAAAAGAAGTCATTCGAAAAATTAAATTCTCCACCGGATTTTGTGCGAACATGAAGAATATCATAACAAAGAAAGGTGATGTCGCGGGGGTGAAAACTCACGATTGACATGTCTCCATGAAGGTAATTATTATGGTATAGATTTAATTATTTTTTTTCCTATTACAGTGAATATGGTTGGTATATTTTTTATTTGTGTACTCTTTGTTGATAAAATGAAACTATTTGTATATTATTGTTACAGTATGTTCTACCTCTCTCTATCCCGGACAACTTCGACAACAATGTCAAGCAAATAATATATAGTCTCGGGAAATACATGAGGTAAGTGGTGATTTTTTCCATGCGCTTAGTGTTTGTTTAATTCAACATAGAACTTATGTTTGATTTTTGTTCTGTAATTCATGATGTTACATAATATATTGTTTTTTTCTTTAATCTCTTGATTTAGTTGTCATGTCACTTGTAGATGGTTGTCATCTAAAGAATTCCATAAAGAATACATAAAGTATTGGAGGAGAGAAATTCCTCGTCTCATGTGTGAAATGCAGAAGCATCTACTTTCGACATTTTTCAATGCACAAGAACACTACCTCATACACCAAGTTGAGAATATTGAACTGTGTGGACCTGTGCACTCAAGGTCCATGTGGATGGTTGAGAGGCACTTGAAATTTATGAAGGGTTTGGTCAGAAAACGAGCATATGCTGAGGGTTCTATGATGGAGGGGTATATGGTATACCAAAACATGTTGTATATTAGTGAATATCTTCCTAAATTAGCAGAAAAGATCAATTTACGTCACATTTGTGACCCATAATCCAATAAGAGTTTCGAAGGGGAGTACCCGAAGGGGAAAGGTAGATCGAGGAAGGTGAAAGGTAATATAACATATTTTTATATTCAGTATTTTGCATAAATTTATACTGTAATATACTTTGTTAAGTTACTATATTGTTGAATATTGTAACTTCTAAGAATATTATATTTGTACTTTATTATTCCGGAGATGTTTCATCCCTCCGAGGTGATCCTATTATGTATTCGGAGATGTTTATTCCTCCGATGAATTGTGGTAACTAGGGTTATTAGATCCACCATGTGGGGGTCGGCCCTGAGTTAATTAATTAGGGGCTATTAGACTTCATTGGGAGAGGTCGGCCCCATAAGGGAAATAGTCAGTCCGGAGACTAGTATAAGTAGAGGAAAATGCTTCTCACTTATCTCACACTTGCATAGCTCGGATAGTAGCTCACTTGTGTTTGAGAGGTCTACCTAGGAGGTAGAGAAGGAGGTCATGTCTTGGAGCACATCTTGTATTTTGGTTGATCATCTTATTGAGGAAAGCTTTGCTAGGTTTTCTACCCCATGAGGGTTTCCCAAGGTAAAATCTTTGTCTATCTTGTGATTATGTTTCTTTTAGTGATCTTGCTAGTCAAATTAGTTTAAAATTAACATGGTATCAGAGCTAGCCTGAATAGAACATCTTTCACAAGGAAAAATTATCTTTCTCTCTCTCTCCCAAAAATTTGGGTTTCTGCAAAAGTTAGTATTTTTGGATTTTGGTTGCATGGTTGAATAGCCCTTCTCAAAATCAAAGTTTTGAGCCCTAGATCGAGATTTTTGGTTGGGTAGAACTTTGAGAAAGTCAAACCCTAGTTTGACGAAAAGTGCGATAAACCAGAAATTCTGTTGCAGATCCGGAAAGCAAAAGGTTGAAGAAGCACATCTCCTAGTAAGTGTTACTCTATCTCTTGAAACTCCAATATCTTGGACTCCCTCAAGAGAAAATGGCTCCAAGCACTAAGCTTGAAGACAAGTTAGAAGGCATAGAGAATTTTCGGGCATGGAAATACAAAATTGGTCTCATTCTTGAAGAGAATGATCTTGCTCAATATATCAAGGATGAAGTTGCAGAATCCGCTGAAGATGAAGCCAAAGAAAAGTATAGGAAGGATCTAATTAGCGAAAAGAGAATCATTGTTGATTATATCAAGGACCACTTGATTCCCCAAGTGGCATCCAAGAAGACCCCAAAGGAAATGTATGATGCCCTAGGAAGAATGTATGAAGGGAAGAACATCAATAGGAAGATGAACCTAAGAACTCAGTTAAAGAGTACCAAGATGCACAAAGGAGAATCCATTTAAGACTACTTCTCAAGAGTTTCCCAAATCAAGGAACAACTAGATGCCATTGGAGATACTCTTGATGGAGATGAACTTGTGATGACTACTCTAAATGGTCTCACTAGACCTTGGGAGTCATTTATACAAACTATGTGTGCCATAAAAGAAAGTATGAAGTTTGATCTAGTATGGGAGGATTATGTTCAAGAAGAAGCTAGGGTAGCCAACAGATAAGCCCTTCTCAAGGAGGATGACCAACCCTTGGCTACACACACCAAAAGAGGAAGAAAGGGTCACTTCAAGAAAGTGGACCGCAAGAAGTCTCAACCCTCTCATAGATTCAAAAGGAGAGAAGGAACAAACTCAGAAAGAGACCTCTCCACAGTCCAATGTTACAATTGTCTTAAACTAGGACACTTTGCTAGAAATTGTTCTTTACCAGCAAAGAAGAAGAAGTTTGCTCACAAAAGACATCATGCACATATGGCAGAAGATGATAGTGGAGAAGAAGAAGAAGAAGAGGAAAGGCCTCGAAGGAAAAGATCTAAAGTAAAAAAAGAAGACCCAGAAGAATATGTCCTATTTTCTGCACTCTCTGGATCTGTGTCACCCGAAGAAAATACATGGCTCATTGATAGTGGTGCTTCAAAGAAAATGAAAAGTCAAAAGAAAACTCTCTCCAGACTTGAAGAAAAGACTTCTCCACAAAAGGTATCTCTAGGAGATGATTATCAATATCCCATCAAGGGAATTGGTGAAGCAAGCTACAAGCTTGATTCTGGAACACCTTTAAAGATGAAAGAAAATTTATATGTACCAAGTTTAAAGAAGAACCTACTTTCTATCTTAGCTCTAGATAAGAAATGCTTTAGAATTTCATTTATTGATGGACAAGTACTTATGTGGACCAAAGGAAAATCAATTGAGGATGTAATTGTTATTGGTGAAGAAGAAGTAGGTCTTTACAAACTCAAGGGTCACCCAGAAGTTGCTCTTGTCCATGAAACCACTAGCCCCAGTGAGCTATGGCATAGAAAGATTTCTCATATTAACTACAAGGCCTTACCCTATGTGAGCAAGGTAGTCATAGGATTACCAGACTTGAAAGTTGATCATAATGGCACATGCAAAGGATGTGAAAAAGGGAAGAATGTCAAGAACCCTTTTCCAAAGAGTGAAACAAATACTAAGAACATTCTAGAATTAATACATTCAGATGTATGTGGACCAATGCCCACCACATCCCTAAGTGGGTTTGAATACTATCTCACATTCATTGATGACTATTCAAGAAAGACTTGGATATACCTTCTAAAAGGGAAGAATGAAGTCTTTGAAAAATTCAAAGAGTTCAAGGCCTTGATAGAAAATCACTCAGAAAAGAAAATCAAGATTCACAGAATATATAATGGCGGAGAATATACTTCAAAGGACTTTGAAGAATTTTGTAAGGAAGCTGGAATCAAGAGGGAATTAACCACTCCCTACAATCCCCAACTAAATGGGGTTGCTGAAAGAAAGAATAGAACCATCATGGAAGTTGTAAATACTATGATACATGAGCAAGATCTACCCATGTATCTATGGGCCAAAGCAGCCAGGACAGCAGTCTATGTACAAAATAGACTATCCCACAGTGCTCTTGAATTCAAGACTCCAGAAGAAGTGTTCATGGGAAAGAAGCCTGACGTAAGTCATATCAAAATATTTGGATGTCCAGTGTACATTCACATTCCAAAAGAAAAGAGAACCAAGTTGGATCCTTCTAGTAAGAAGGCAATATTTGTTGGATATTGTGAATCATCCAAAGCTTTCAGAATTTACATACCAGGTTTTCATCATATGGAAATAAGTAGAGATGTAACATTTGATGAAGAAGCAGCTCTCAAGAAATCTAGGAAGTGCCAACTTGAAGAAGTCTATGAAGAAGAGACACCTCCTAGAATCACAAAAACTGTACCCATCCTTGAAGATGATACACTAGAGGACCATGACATGTTAGAACCACAAGAACCCTCCATTACAAATTTATCTAGAAAAAGAAGGCCAACATGGGCTAGAGACATTATTCAAGGAGCTGAAAAATATGGAGCTCCTAAAGGCTCCACTAGAGAAAGAAAGAAACCAAAGCTAGTATCCAACTATGTGGCTTTGATGTGTGATCTTGTGGATCAACAACCTACTAGCTATGAAGAGGAAGCTCAAAAGAAAGAGTGGGTAGAAGCAATGACAAAAGAATACCAATCAATAATGAAAAATGATGTTTGGGATATAGTTCCCAAACCAAAAGATAAAAGTGTGGTATCTTCCAAATGGATATTCAAGATAAAACATGCTGCAGATGGTAGCATTGAAAAATATAAGGCAAGATTTGTAGCCAGAGGATTCTCTCAGAAAGAGGGAATTGACTATGAAGAAACATTTGCACCAGTTGCTAGGTACACTTCAATTAGAACTATCATGGCACTTGCATCTATGATGAAATGGAAATTACACCAAATGGATGTTAAAATAGCTTTCCTGAATGGTGTGATTGAAGAAGAAGTGTACATAGAACAACCACAAGGGTTTGAAGTTAAAGATGGGAGAACACATGTATGCAAGCTGAAAAATGCCTTATATGGATTGAAGCAAGCTCCCAGAGCTTGGTACGGAAGGATTGACAATTTCTTAACAAGCATGGGCTTTACCAAGAGTAAAGATGACCCTAATCTTTATCTCAAAGTCATGGATGATGAACCTGTTATACTATTGTTGTATGTAGATGATCTATTTCTGACTGGAAATGAGAAACAAATTATCAAATGTAAGAAGAAGCTTTCTTCAGAATTCGAGATGAAAGATCTCGGATTAATGCACTACTTCCTAGGTCTAGAAGTATGGCAAGAACCAAAAGGAATATTTCTAAATCAAGGTAAGTATGCTATGGGGATTCTGAAAAGATTCGATATGTTGGAGTGTAAAGCAATGGCCACTCCCATGGACTCCAAATTGAAGTTATTAGTTGATGACTCTTCAAAATTAGTGGATGTGACTCTATATAGACAAATCATTGGGTCACTGATGTATTTAACAAATACCAGACCAGACATATGCTTTGTTGTAAATACCTTGAGTCAATATCTAGTAGAACCTAGAAAGGTTCACTTAATAGTTGCAAAGCATGTGATGAGGTATCTAAAGGGTACATTAGATTTTGGTCTATATTATCTTGGAAGTCATGAACTCAGATTACATGGTTACTCAGATTCTGATTGGGCAGGAAGTGTTTCAGACAGGAAGAGTACATCAGGTGGATGTTATGGTCTTGGATCTGCCATGATCTCATGGTTCAGCAAGAAACAATCTAGTGTGGCTCTCAGTACTACTGAAGTAGAATATATAGCTACCTGCTCTGCTAGTTGTGAAGTAGTGTGGCTTCATAAACTATTATCTAGATTGTTTGACTTAGAGATGGATCCCACTGTGATCATGTGTGACAATCAAAGTTGTATTAAGATGACAGAAAATCCAGTATTCCATGATAAGTCAAAACACATAGAGATCTGATATTTTTATATACGAGATATGGTGCAGAGAGGAGCTATTAAGCTCGAGTATGTGAGCACTGAGGAACAAATTGCTGATATATTGACCAAACCTCTGTCTCGAGTGAAATTTGAGTATTTCTGAGACAAGCTTGGTGTGGTTCAAAAGAACCCTCCTCGAAAGGGGGAGTGATATAGTCACTGATGATGAGATTGCCCACATCGACAACAAGGTCGATGATGAGGATACCTGTTTATTACACCTAGATATTTATATATATGCTTAGGATACTTATATGTATATTTAGAATATTTATATTACTTGTATTTCTGATAAATGCACTTATATTGATGAGGATACTTGTATTGATGATGAGGATACTTGTATTGATGTTATGTATACATGTCTTGATGAGGATACTTGTATTGATGTTATGTATACATGTATTGATGAGGATATTTGTATTGATGAGGATACTTGTATTATATGTATACGTGTATTGATGAGGACACTCGTATTGATGATATATGTACTTGTAATGATGATGTACTAGTGATACTTGTGTTGATGAGGATATTGTGGGGATTGCATAATCCTTGAACATATGTTCTAAAAAGGATCCGTAGACAGATGTCTCTGAGAAAGAAGAGGGGTTGCATCATCCTTGAACACATGTTCTAAAAAGGATCCGTAGACAGATGTCTCCAAAACTGAAGTCCTGAGTGGACAGGTGGGGATTGTATCTTCCCCGGACTTCGGTCCCAGAATTGATCCGTAGATAGATGTCTATGAGAATGAAGTCCTGAGTGGATAGGTGGGGATTGTATCTTCCTCAGACTTCGGTCCCAGAATTGATCCATAGACAGATGTCTCCGAGAATGAAGTCCTGAGTGGACAGGTGGGGATTGTATCTTCCCCGGACTTCGGTCCCAGAATTGATCCGTAGATCCGAGAATTGAAGATAGGACTGCATTGTCCTTAGACCTTAGTTCAAAAGGTACGTGAGAGGACTGCATCATCCGTGAACTGGGTTCAAAAGGTATGTGAGAGGACTGCATCGTCCGTGAACTGGGTTCAAAAAGTACGTGAGAGGACTGCGTCATCCATGAAATGGGTTCAAAAGGTACGTGAGAGGACTGCATCATCCGTGAGCCTTTGGTTCAAAATGTATGTGATGGGATTGCATCGTCCCTAGACATGAGACTTGTCTTAAAAGGATAAGGAATGATCCTCCTAGAAGTTGATCGGGATTGCATCATCCCTAGACATGAGACTTGTCTTAAAAGGATAAGGAATGATCCTCCTGGAAGCTGATCGGGATTGCATCGTCCCTAGACATGAGACTTGTCTTAAAGTGATAAGGATTGATCATACTGGAACTTGATCTAGATTGTATCATCCATGGACCTATGTCCTAAAGAGAGTGGGATTGATCATCCTGTAATATGATCATGTGTATTGCAGAGTATACTATATATCGAGATGATGATCCAGATGCTGTAGATCAAGATGATGATCCAGATGCTGTAGATCGAGATGATGATCTAGATACTGTAGATCGAGATGATGATCCAGATGCTATAGATCGAGATGATGATGCAGATGCTGTAGATCGAGATGATGATACAGATGCTGTAGATCGAGATGATGATCCAGATGCTGTAGATCGAGATGATGATCCAGATACTATAGATCAATATGATGATCTAGATGTTGTATATCGAGATGATGACCCAAATGCTATAGATCGAGATGATGATCCAAATGCTGTAGATCGAGATGATGATCCAGATATTGTAGATCGAGATGATTCAGATGCTGATGATCGTGTGATGATGATGTTGATGTTGCTGTAGCTGTTCAAGTGCTGCAAAAGATGAAGATGATGTTGATGTTCCAGCATTGACTATGTTCCAGTAACTGCTTGAGTTACTAATGATTATGTATTTAAGAAATCTTCCAATGATTTATATATGTACCATGTATGATGTAGTCGATGACTCCTTGCTCTTGCAAATGTTGTTATAATATCCTTCTCGTTAAGTGGGAGTGTTGAATATTGTAACTTCTAAGAATATTATATTTGTACTTTATTATTCCGGATATGTTTCATCCCTCTGAGGTGATCCTATTATGTATTCGGAGATGTTTATTCCTCCGATGAATTGTGGTAACCAGGGTTATTAGATCCACCATGTGGGGGTCGGCCCTGAGTTAATTAATTAGGGGTTATTAGACTTCATTGGGAGAGGTCGGCCCCATAAGGGAAATAGTCAATTGGGAAACTAGTATAAGTAGAGGAGAATGCTCCTCACTTATCTCGCACTTGCATAGCTCGGATAGTAGCGCACTTTTGTTTGAGAGGTCTGCATAGGAGGTAGAGAAGGAGGTCATGTCTTGGAGCACATCTTGTATTTTGGTTGATCATCTTATTAAGGAAAGCTTTGCTGGGTTTTCTACCCCATGAGGGTTTCCCAGGGTAAAATCTCTATCTATCTTGTGATTATGTTTCTTTCAGTGATCTTGCTAGTCAAATGAGTTTAAACTTAACATATATTAAATTTGTAATGAATTTTAATTTTATTGTCATGAAACAGTTGGTCGAGAGTGGGATGCAATTCATTTATACATCGCAAACAATCTTGACTGGATGAAGGTATGGATCAAACGATGTGAACAATCTGGTCATGGAATATCATGGGAAGGTGTGGCTTCATTGGTTAAAGATGCACATCACAATGGAGACACCAATATAACACAAAGGGAAATCAATTTAGCAAGAGGTTTAAAAGATAAGAAGGTAAGCATATTAATCATCCACACTATTTTTTTTTCTAAAAAATAATGTCGTTGTACGTCACGTTGTTTTTTTCATTGTATGGCATTATAAGCACGCACTAGTTAATCATAAATATTTGATCATTATGTAATCTTTTCTTGTATGGCTTGTTGTAGGTAAAACACCATAAGGCTATGTGGTGCAATGGATGTAGATATCAAATCAAAAAGTTGGATGAAACAAAGAAAACATCTGATTGTGGGATATCTGCACTCTTTGAGGTGACCAATGTTTCTTCTAGAAGTGATAGACATCCAGAACTCTCTGAAAATCAATACTATGGGTATCTAGAAGACATTCTTCGGTGTGACTTTAACTCCTTCAAGGTATTTCTGTTCATTGTCAAATGGTACAGGTGTCGATTGAATCAACATGATCCCGATAAAACAATAATTGAACATGATAATGGATTTACCATGGTAAATACAAGGTTGTTTGAGCCAGGAATGGAGCCCTGTGTTCTTCCAACCCAATGTGAACAAGTATTTTACTCTGAGGTTCCAGGTAGAGTGGGTTGGTCATTTGCTGTGAGACACAATCCAAAGGGAAGGCCGGTAAAGTATAGCATAGATGAAGGTAATGAAGACGTTCTCGAAGAAGAAGACGTCGTAGAAGATGATCATGATCAACATGAGTTAGATGATCATGTTCCCGAAGAAGATGTCGAAGAACTTATTGAATCAGATGATGTATCAGACAATGTCCATGAAGATGATATCGACAATGACATGATGATCGTAATTGACATTGACGACGAGGATGATATGGCCAATCCTTACAATGTTGAATCTGGATCATCGGATGATAGTACAAACGATGACTCAGATGAAGAAGATGATGAAGACCATTGAAGTTTATGAGATATGTAGTAATAATAAATTAATTGTTTCTTAGTGAGTTTCCATTTTCGAGTATGATATAATTAGAAACATTGCTTGTTATAGAGTATGTCAAAAACACATTTAAATTTTTTGTACATAGATATTTTTGTCGGGTTATGGGGAATTGAGAGTGATGTGAGGGGGGGGAGGGGCCATAAGAGCTTCCACCTTCATGTGGTTGGCCCTGTTTAGTAGAGAATATTAAATTATTCTCAAAACAGAGAGAAGCTTAGTAAGAAAATGCACAATTATCAACACTCAAACATAATCATCATCATCGTCATCATCATCATCATTGATCGTCATCGTCATCATCTTCATCATCATCGTCATCATCATCGTCATCGTCATCATCATCATCGCCATCATCATCATCGTCCTCATCACCATGATCATCGTCATCATGATCATCGTCATCACGATCGTCGTCATCATCATCATCATCTTCATCATCGTTATCTTCATCATCGTCATCTTCATCATCGTCATCATCGTTATCCAAAGGGATACCCATTCACCAAAATTATTTGAGCCATACAAGTTGGCCAGCCCAATTATATGGATTTCCAAATAAACCAAAGCTCAGGCTAACCATTGAGATGGATGAACACCCCAATCAATAATTTATTTATCAAATTTAGGAGCAAACAAGGTATCCACCCATCCTTTGACATAAAAATGATTAAAATAAATGCACTTATGTATTGGCCAAATAAAATAGAATCTCACTCACAACATGAATCTTAAAACATGTATGTCTTGCCATCAGAACACACCTATCCCACCAAAGGAATTCAAGATATGATGGATGGTATGTTTTCTTCCCAAGTTCATTTAATCCCTAAACATTGATAAAAAAAAATGATGCATCTTCCATCTCCACATCATTATAATCAAGGCTCAGATTTTTGGAACATTTTTTTTTATATATGTTATGGCCTAATACGTATTTTAATAATAAATAAATATAAAAATGTACATTTTCTACAACAAGCACATATACTAACCTATACTAACCCCTAACTAACCTATTCACCTATTAACATCCTATGAATTGATAACATCCTATGTATGTTATGTACATCATTTTATCCATTCACGATCCCTTAAATTATTTAAAAATTTTGTTATTTGATTAAAATTTTGTAACTTCAAAGTTCAAACACAATATTATTATTTGATTGAAATTTTGTAACTTCAAACGGGCCTTGAAGGATTCAAATTTGAATCCTGGACCCGAGAGCGGGTTTGTCAAAAATATCCGTCAGAGGCTATTCAGAACGACATTTATCGATTCCCAACCATAGCAACAACAACAATTGCTTCTTTCTTCATATGTTTTGTGTACACGCATATGATTCCATGTGCTCCTTTCCTTTCCCTATTTCCCATTTTCGCCTGATCGAAGCTCTTGAGAATTTAGCCGCCCTTTAACATTCATGAAATGGAGGGGGCTAGCAATCTAATTGTAGCTGCACTTATGCAGAAAAAAATATCTATAAAATTAGTTATGGCAATTCAAACTTAGCATCTGCAAAGTGGATTTTCTGTGTGTCTCCTAAGTTATGTTTCACTAATAAATTCCTCATGTCCAGGGATATCATGTAAGAGTAAAATAGTATTAATTTTGGCTATAAGGATGAAAGTTGGATTGGAATGGGGTTAGCAAGTTAAATGTATTATTATATTGCTTAAAAGTTTAAGAGGCAAGATCAATTTGGGAAACTGTTAAGATGAAAAAGGTGGCATAGTGGCCTAGAGACTCAGCCGCTAGATCCGGGAAAAATATGGTATATGACATATATAACGTTCAGTGCCGCCATATCCATTGCAAAATAAAGCCTCTCGACTTTACTACTTAAGTAAAAAATGAAATTTTGATGTACTAGTACATTTTAAAATGAAAAGAATGATTTATTTTTACATGTCATCATTGAAGGGTTCAATATCTCATAGCTCTTCAGAGTGAAATGGGACCCCACCCTTCAAATTTGATCCCTTCCCCTAACTAACCTATACTAACCTTTTTCAATAGATATTTTTTTTTTTTTTTTTTCAGTAGATAACTAACCTATACTAACATATTAACCTATACTAACCTATTAACCTATACTAACCTACTAACCCCTAACCCCGCCTAATACCTTAACTCTCCAACCATTAAATCCATAAACCATTAAAACCAAAAGCAATAATTCTCTCACTGATCGATAATCCCGTCACTGATCACTGTTTGATAGGGTGTTTCTGCATTTTTTTGGAGGGAAAAGTCCACCTCCTCCACATCTGATTCAGATTTGTGGTCTGGTTTATGTGACGGGAAATGTAGTTCGAAGGGTAGTGATGAATTGAAATTCTAATTCAGTGATCGATAGGGTGTTTCGCCATTTTGTCGAGCGAAAATTCCACCTCCTCCACATACGATTCAGACCTATGATTTGGTTTGTAATGTGGATCCATTTTTGGTGGGCATGTCGAATTTGATTTGGAATTAACTGGCGTTAAGCGACGACGTAAGGGTTTCCATCACACAAGCACAAGCAGGATCAAGAGCAGCGGTTTTGATTGCAAAATCAGGAGCAGGAGAAGGATTAGTCTTTGCAATGTCTTCGGTATGTGGCAGTCCTACCTTTAAATTGTTCCTACAAATCATTTTTTTCACTTAATAGCTATTTCTCATTGGCCATAGAAAACCTAGGCAAGACTAAGATTAGACTAGTTTCTCTTTCTCCCATCTGAATTGATCGAAATTTATCCCAATCCGCGAGACTGATGAGCGTGCTTTTTTATTTGGGTTTTCCTCTTTAGTATCCTATGTCGCCTCTAAGATTTTGTGCTTTTTTATTTGGGTTTTCCTCATGTAATGGTTATTTTTGTATACCTCCAAATATGACAATGAAATCAGACTTTTTCGATAAACCATAGATATGAACTTTAGCTCCCGCCAGCTGCCTCCACACGAGATTGTTTATATCCCACCCTCCACGTCCACTGCTCATTATGATGCCTGATTTCTACCCCTTTTCCCGTCCGATACATTGTTGGCCTCTGGTCTCAGCGTTAATGACTCTTGTGTGTGGCACGTCCAGTCTATGATGAAGTCTGCATTTCATCTCTTTTTTCGAGTTACCATGATGATGCATCTTGCATCTGATAATCAATGGCCCCGTCCTTTATCCATCACTGGACAAACTCGCATTTCTTGGAATCATCCAGCGCCTTCTGAAAGCCTCGACCATCATCTCCACAGGTCAGTCGACACCAGGATTATAGCCTTACTTAGGAAAGGTTCTACTCTTAGCTCTGTTCTACTTGTTTCTCCTGGCTGCCTCTGTCTCTGCTCTGATTCCTGTGACTCTTTGGTTTCTAGCTCTTGTCATTTCCACCGTGTGCTCTTTGTTTTCTACCTGCTAGTCTGCATTGTCATGGCCCCCCCTAAGCGCGTTAGGACCTGGAAAGATGTCCAGAAGTTCAATGCTCATCACCCTTGCAACTCCTCTTGCTCTCCCCCAATTCATCTAATGAGGGGTGTAGTGGAGAAATCCCGCACTTACCACTCCACGATTCCTACCCAGGAGAAAGCGGAGATACATGATGCTGAGGAGGACACCTTGGTTTCCCGGAATTGTGTTACTGATGATGAGATTCAGGTGGATTTTGAGGAGCTTGTTCCTGACCTTGGAAACACCAGAGGGAGAGCAATCTTCTATCAGAAAACCTTGGATATGATTTGGTCTCACAAATTGGTTTTAGGGAAAGCACTGACTGACCGCAATGAAGCACAGGCGAAAGTATTAATGCAATTGGACGAGTTAATGGACATGCAAAAACATAGTCTTTTCAACCAGCAGTAGCTGGCTTGACATTTGGGGATCACACTGGCTAAAGACCTTTCGACTCAACTAGTCCAGCCTAAGTACCACAACTCCTAGTTATGATCGAATTCTGGTTTTTGTAGGTTTTTATTCTATTTTGTCTTTGTTTTAGCTCTCTGGAAGCTATGTTAGTTTTGGTTCTGTCCTCAGACTTATGGTTCTCTAGATAACAATAATTCTCTTATGCTACCTTTCCATACTTTGAATGGGTCTGTTTTCTCCTTGAAGAGAGGGCCCGATAACAGTTTGAACTTGCATCTTTTGTTTCTTACTACTCTATACATTTTGTTTATGCTAATATAAGGATCTTCTACTAGTTTACAAAAAAAAAAAGGACAGTCCCTTTCAATCCCATAAAAAGGATCCAATGCAAGGGATAGAAAATCATTCATAAGTGGACAAGGAAGAGATCCATAATTTTCAGAATGCACTTCTCTGCATAGGGACTCATCACATTTTGATTGATCAGACAACGTGGGGGAGCATCCTTTATGATCTTCTGTCAATGCAGCCCTTCTGTGATTATGGGAAGTAGAATTGACCACACTGTACCCGTTCTTGCATGCTTAGGATCTTCAACAACACTTTCTGCAATCTCAGAAACCTTAGGCCTTTTCTTAGTTGGCTCTATTTCATCAGACAATCTTATCATATTCTTATGATTTTTTTCTCTTAGGTAACTCCTACTTCCAGGGGTATCTTGCAAACCTAAAGATTTTGCAAATTTCACAAGTCTCTTAAAGCCTTTTGTTTTCTTAATAACTGCATGATCTAAACTGGCTCTCATCTCTGAAATTGGTAGAACATCAGTTTCACCAATATCGGATGAGGATACTAGCAACTCCTTATCAGTCTTCTTGGTTTCAATATCCAATTGACAGTCATCAACCTTCCCTTGTATATCCAGGAAAGCTTCACAAGGGCTATTCTCCAATCCCCCAAATATTTGATAATCTGGCTTATGAGATCTAAGTATTCCTGGTTCATCCATTTCAACTTAATTCAATACTTGGGTTTCACTGGAGTCATTGAAGAAAGAAAGACTTTCATGAAGGATTCACATTCAAAAAAGAGTCTCTGGGTATTGAAGTGCATACTGTTAATTTTTCAGAATTTACTACAATCTAATCTAGGATCTTAACTGAGAGAACAACATGTACAACATATCTAGAACATATCAATCATGGACACAATAATGCAAGCACAGAAGAGACATAGAGTTTACTTGGGGAAAACCATAAAGGTGAAAAACCCCAATAACTTCCTCAAAGATAGATAGAGCAATGATACATCCCAAGCATAAGAGATAGACATCTCCTAGTAGCAGATTCTCCTCCTCCACAAGTGCACCACTCTCCCGAGAGTGTGAGAGAGAATAGAATGATGAAATAGAGTGCCTCCCGCACTCTATTTATACTTGACTTGACTTGCCTAATTACCTTTACTAGGTCGACCTTAACTTAACCACATAGCATAATGTTGACTGGGCTAACACCCAATAGGGTGGTCTAATAACCCTTTGACCCACATGGTTGACCCCCAATAGGGTGGTCTAATAACCCTTCGACCCATATGACTTATACAGGGCCGACCCCAACAAGGTGTTCTAATAACCCATCAAGTATAAGTTACAACACTTACAATATAAATGACGACACTTTCGTATAGAGGAATAATAACATCTCTATAGGAATACAATATACATATATGTGAAATACATTCTGAAGTTACATATACATCAACACTCCCTCTTAACTAGGAAGGTATTTCTCGACACAGGTCTTCTAGCAGAAGTCTTCTTCTTTGGATCATCGTCATCGATGCATCATCCTTGAATCATCGTCATCATCACTGCTGCTGCTATCTCAATCAATATTTGAATCTACTCGTCATAGGAATTTCTACAGAGCCAGTCCTTTTTCATACTGAATGTAGGCCCACCACCTGCAAGTCTTCATCATCACTGGCCATACTATGGAATCCTCAGGACTTATTACGTGTGTCACAAAACCTTAAAAGAGTCTCTTGACTAGCAAGAACCCTAAAGAGCATCTGAGGCCTTTTTTATCCTGTCCAAATCTCCAGGACTTATTACATGTGACTGTCACAAAACCTTAAAAGAGTCTCTTGACTAGGAAGAACCCTAAAGAGCATCTGAGGCCTTTTTCATCCTGTCCAGATCTCTAGGACTTATTACATGTGACCCCTACCAAAAAACCTTAAAAGAGTGTCTTGCCAAGCAAGAACCCTAAAGAGCATCTGAGGCCTTTTTCATCCTGTCTAGATCTCCAAGACTTATTACATGTGGTCACCACAAAACCTTAAAATAGTGTCTTTCCCAGCAAGAACCCTGAAGAGCATCTGAGGCCTTTTTCATCTTGTCCAGATCTCCCAGGTCTACTTACATGCCATCCCATAGCAATTCCTTGAAAGAGCATATGAGGCCTTGTTCATCCTGTCCAGATCTCCCAGGTCTACTTACATGCTCATCTGCACAACCTGTCCACGGCCACAGAGTATCGACCTGATACTCACCATTCATCATCCTGATGTACACATGATCATCCTGATCATCATCACTGCATCATCCCAATGCATGTCATCTCGAGCAACATCCTGAAGCTCGTCATCCATGATCATCCTGATCATACAATGCAACCACCTGATGCATACCAAGTATCTACCTAATACATATCATCATATACAATGTATCTACCTGATACATACATAGATACATGATCCACACAATGTATCCATCAACATACATGATCTACCTGATCATACAATGTATCCACCTGATACATATACAGATACATGGTCCAAGAATCCAACATGATGCATACATAAATAAATGATCCAACTGATCATATCTAGCATCCAACATGATGCATACATACATAAATGATCCAATTGATCATATCCAGCATCCAACATTATGTGTACATACATATATATAAATGATCCAATTGATCATATTCAACATCCAACAAGATGCATACATACATATACATATAAATGATCCAACTGATCATCTCCAGCATCCACCTGATGCATATATAGAGCAGTAACTGGAGCATCATCTTGATGCTCATCATCCATCACTTACATCCACAGCCATGGGAAGGATCCTCCTCTTACCATGCTTGGAATGGCTCCTGCAAATGTGTCCATCACTTCTTCCTCGAAGTGTCATCAATCTTAATAACACCAAGCCTCTCTCTGAAGTACTTGAACTTCACTCTGGCTAGTGGCTTCATCAGCACATCTGCAACCTGCTCATCTGTCACAACATACAGGAGCTTCACTGCTCCTCTCTGCACCATATCCCTGATATAGTGATATTTGATCTCAATGTGTTTCGACCTGTCCTGGAACACCAGATTCTCAGACAGCTTCACACAACTCTGGTTATCACAAAAGATACCAGTAGCCTCCAGCGGGAGATCAAATAACTCAGAAAGTAGCTTTCGAAGCCATACTGCCTCACAACTAGCTGAACAAGCTGCAACATACTCTGCTTCAGCTGTACTCAGTGCTACGCAGGACTGCTTCCTGCTAAACCAACAGATCACACCTGATCCCATATTGAAGCAGCACCCAGAAGTGCTCTTCCTATCTGCAGCACTGCTTGCCTAATCTGAATCTACATAACCCTACAGGTTAAACTTTTGATTCACACCATAATTTAGCCCATAATCAACTGTACCCTTCAGGTACCTCAGAACATGCTTTACAGCAACCAGGTGAACACTCCTCGGATCCGTTGGGAACTGGCTCAATGTGTTCACTGCAAAGCAAATATTTGGTCTCGTGTTTGTCAGGTACATCAAGGACCCAATCATCTGACGATACATCGTGACATCAACCGAATCAGATGAAGCATCACACAGAAGCTTCAGGTTCGATTCCATAGGTGTGGCCATGTCCTTGCATTCCGTCATCTCGAACCTCTTCAGGATCTCTACTACAAACTTCCCTTGTCCAAAGAAGATTCCATCTGCACTCTTCCACACCTCCATACCTAGAAAATAGTGCATCATCCACAAGTTCTTCATCTCAAACTCGGCAGCAAGCTTCCCCTGTGTGTCGGCAATCAATCTATCTTCACTTGTAATAAATAGGTCATCCATATACAAAAGTAGTATCACTAGATTGCCTTCCTCAACCTTGTAGTAAAGGTTGGAATCTGCTTTACTCTTGGTAAAGCCCAAACTGGATAGAAAGATGTCTATCCTAAGTTCTGCACATATATGACTCCCTGTCATGTGTCTCAGAACCAAGTGGCTGCTCCACATACACTTCTTCTTCAACTACACCATTCAAGAAAGCTGTCTTGAAATCCATCCGGTGTATCTTCCATTTCATCACTGCAGCCAGAGCAAGTACGGATCTAATAGAAGTGTATCTGGCTATAGGAGCAAAAGTCTCTATGCTACCACCTGTAGCATGCTTGATCTTGTAGATCCTCTTGGAATTCACTACAGACTCCCCTTCAGGCCTTGGGACTGCATCCCAAACATCTTCATGATCGACCGGTACTCCTCGATCATGGCATTCTTCCCATATCCTGGGAACTTCAATATTTTCAATAGATAACTTTGTTGATGAACAAATGTTGTAGTCCTTCTTTTGTAGGTGATGGTATAAGATCTTTCCTACACAACAAGTTAAATTGCATGATTAGAAAACATTTCATAGTTTTCATAACAAATTCTTACACATAAAGAGATATGTCATATAGTCATGCAATTATCTTAGCCAATGCTTCAATACAACATTTATCCATATCCCGTAACTTTCTAGATGCCTTCCAATCTCTACCAGAACCTTCTTAAGAGTGTGCACAACTCCCAACATGTCAGCAAAGAGGTTTCATTCTAGATAAGTAGCAATGGAATGTTGTACAGTGCCATAGGCCACTTACCCATGTATATTAGTAGTATACTACTCATCAATGCAACTATTCTAATATGCATGATACACAACCTAATTCTAGGAACATGAGTATATACATTATTGAACAGTATTATTTAAACAATAAAATATGTAAGGAATGATAATTCAAATACTTATCTTTGTTTGTTTGTTGGGTTCACTCCCTCTCAGTCTTTGCTTCTTTTCTACAACTCCATTCTGATATGGATTGTGAAAAGTGGTCAACTCCCTCTGAATATCTGCATCCTTGCAGAAATTACTGAAGTGTGCTCCTTCTTGATCTTTGCTTCCTTGTAGGAACAACTGGAGTGTGCTCCCTCTTGATCTTTGCTTCTAGATTACCTATCCTTGAACTTATATCCATCACTATGCATGCTTATTAGTATCATCATTGTGTTATCCTCGAGGTCTCATACATAATCACACATTCATTAGTATAATCTTAATACTATCAAAACACAATAATCTTAAACATGTATAGTCATGATCATTTCAAACACAGATAATAACCATTAGTATTCAAGGTTTTAGGGAAGTCTTCTTTTATTCATGCATATTCTTATTTGATCATAGGACTCTTCTGGTTAGTTAAATCATCAATCAAGATAAGAGACATAAAATGCATAAACCGTTGATTACTTACATTTCTAACTTTATGAATAAACATAACCAATCATACCAAGTATACTTATATAAGGGATCCTAACACAAGGTATGATTCTAACTTGATATAGGAAAAACATACCTGGATTGGTATGTTAACTAGTAATGTCTAACTTACCCACATGATGTCTTCTTGTTCTCTTCAATGACTTGTGCTAGTAACCTACATATCTCATAGGTTAACCATTATAGAACCAAGTTATACATACCTTGCAAATAGATCTTCTAAGTGATTCATGACAATGGATGAATCTTTGTCCTCATGTCATCATGATCATATGTTCTTGAACTAGAACATGATTTGTCTTTCTTGGTGTACCTTTGTAAAGTTAGTCACAGCAGATCTAATGAACAAATAAATCAGTCACAACAGATGAACATAGAAAATATGGTGCAAAACTGTGCAAAACATGCAGCAGTGCTCTCTATCCCAGAAAAGGGTGAATGAATTACAATACAAACTGTTGCAATCAACAGAGCAATTCGAATTGCCTAAGGAGGTCATTCGAATCACTGAATGGAGTAGCTTGACTCAATCTAGGAGTCCTCATCAATCATCGGTGTTGCTCATCAATCACAACAACCAGTCATCCAGGTGTCAAGCTGAGTCTAACTGATCATAATAAATGTAACTGAAGTGTGTAGCACTGATATAGGATCTGGAGGCTCAGTGGGGGCGCATGGGAGGCTAACTGGAGTCAGAGCAAGTCACCTAATCGAACTGGAGGTCAATCGGAGGTGAAACAGTCAGTCAGGAGTGAAATCGGAGTGAAATCAATCAGAATCGGAGCTAACTGAATGTAACTGGAGTGAATCTGCAGTGGTAGGTGAACAAGTGCGCCCTTCTCTGTCAGTAGGTGAGAAGAGGGCGCCTTTCAGCTTAGGAGGGCTAAAACTCTGTGGAAAGTGGCTCCCGGGTGCTAGAAGAAGGTGGATAAGGTGCTGGAGGCATCAAACTGGTGACTGGACTGCATATCCTGAAATAGATCATGCAAGATCCTGAAGTAGATATGTATCCCGAAATAGATGATCCTGAAATAGATATGTATCCCGAAATAGATGATGGATATCCGAACACCCCCCCTCAAGCTAGACTATGATGTGCCAACTAAAATAATGTGGGGCCCTGGTAACTAAGACCAAAGGTCACCCCAATACAATAATCCAAAAAATGCTGAAAAATAAACTAAGTGAGGAAAGAGGGAAAACCCAGTGGGAAGAAAGCCCCCCCTCAAGTCTAAAGCATAATAATGAATCAATCTGTCTCCACCATGATGGAACTCACCCCCAACAGTGAACGGAGGTAAGAGAACTTCTTCTCAGTGAAGCTCTTGGTGAAGATGTCTGCAATTTGCTCATCAGTAGGGCAATATTGCAGAATGATGGTGCGGTCATGCACCAACTGTCGAATGTAATGCATATGAATCTCAATGTACTTGGTCCTCTGCCGCTGAACTGGATCTGTGGAGATCTTGATAGCACTTTGATTGTCACAAAATAGGACAGTCGAAGTAGTGCCACCAAAACCAAACTCGGAAAGAATACCCTGCAAGATCCGCTTGGCTGCTCGCCAATGAAGCTCATGTGGCTGCTGCATATATCTTGACACGGCACTCACGGCATATGAGATATCAGGCCGTGAATGTGTCAAATAAAGTAGTGAACCAATCAACTGTCGATACATACTGCAATCTGCAAGCGGTGTGGAATCTCCCTCCTCAAGACTGATTCCTGAGAGGAATGGGAACGAGGCTGCCTTACATTCAGCCATATTAAACTTCAATAACAGGTCGGAAGCATATTTTTGCTGAGATATAGTGATCCCATCAAAATTTTGAGCTATCTCCAAGCCCAAAAAGTGACTCAGCAAGCCCAAATCGCTCATGTCAAAAGCTAGATTTAGGGCAGATTTTAGCTTGTTTATTGAAGTAAGTGTGCTACCAGTAATAAGCAGATCATCAACATAAAGTACAATAACCAACAAATTACCTTTAACTCGCTGAAGATAGACATTCGGATCAGATTTGCATCTTTGGAAATTCTGAGAAAGAAGGAAGGAGTCCATCTTTGCGTACCAAGCTCTTGGGGCCTGTTTTAACCCGTACAAAGACTTCTTCAATCTACAAACCAATGATGGATCTGATGTATAACCCTCTGGCTGCTGCATATAGACCTATTCAGCAAGGTCTCCATGTAAAAATGCACTCTTCACATCCATGTGATGCACCTCCCAGTGCTTGGATGCGGCAATAGCTAAAACAAGGCGGATGGAATCCATCTTTGCAACCGGTGCAAAGGTCTCTGTGTAGTCCACTCCTTGGACTTGGGAAAAACCTTTTGCCACCAACCTTGCTTTATATTTGCTGATAGTGCCATCAGCAGCAACTTTAGTACGGTAGACCCATTTACACTTCACTAATTTTCTTCCAGGTGGAAGAGAAACTAGCTCCCATGTATTGTTCTTTTGAAGAGAACTGTACTCTTCATCCATGGCATCTTTCCATCTCGGATCTCGATGGGCTGAATAATATGATTGGGGATCTGAACCAGCCATCAAATAACAAATCTCAGGAAGATATGGATCAGCAATAGAAAGAGCCATACCTGCCCTTTGAAAGTCTCCTCTTGTTCGTCTTGGATCAGCAGGATTTCCAAGATTCGAACCAGCAGATTGTAGAGTATTTTGGGCCCACTTTGGTAACTGAGGGGGATCTGAATGGTCGGATTCCGAACCTGATATGTCATGATCATCATATGCTGCTACAATATCAGAAATATCAGAACTCATACCTTCATTATCGCTGCTCGAATCTTCTTCTGGTGAAGGCGGTGAATCGGCAGTTTTCTCCTCAACTAGTTGCAATTCTTGAAGCGGTTCTTCAAACTGCACACTGCGCTCTATGAATATCTTTTTAGATCTGATATCCATGAGTTTATATGCTTTTGATTCTTCCCCATATCCTATCAATATGCACTCGATACTTTGTGGATCCAAAGCTCGTCTCTTCTCAGAAGGAATTCTAGCCCATGCAGTAGAGCCAAAAACTCTCAAATTTGACACATCCGGTTTGTGACCAAAGAATGCTTCGAAAGGAGTCATACCTTTCACGGATGAATGTGGAACACGGTTCTGTATATATGCAGCAACATTGATTGCTTCAGCCCAAATATTTGCAGCCAAACCTTTTGATTCAATCATGCATGTAGCCATCTCTTTCAGTGACCGGTTTTTCCTTTCCGCTACACCGTTCTGCTGGGGTGTGTAGGGAACTGTATGTTGGATCTTGATTCCGCTTTGGGCACAAAGTTGCAGCAACTCGGACTTGATATATTCCCCACCATTATCAGATCTAAGAGCTTTGATCTTGCTCTCAGTGGTGGTCTCAACAGAAGCCTTAAAATCCTTGAATTTTCCAAGCACTTCTGACTTGTTTTTGAGAAAGAATACCCATGTAAAGCGAGAATAATCGTCAATAAATGTCAAAACATACCTTGAACCATTTAATGACATATGGGGCAGCGGACCGCTGATATCAGAATGGATCAATCCCAAAATAGTAGAGGCTCTGCTAGCCTTGCCGCGGTCGAATCTGTGCTCGGGGTGCTTCCCAATAATGCAACCGGAGCATATTCCCTTCGAGGAATGGAGTTGTGGAAGCCCATCAACCATGGATTTATTTGATAGCAGCAGCAAATACTTATAATTTAGATGTCCAAATCTTTCATGCCAAAGCCTACTAACCTCATTACCATGTGTGCGAAGAGCAGTGGGCTTTGCAAGCATAATAAAGTGCGAAAACTCATAACATTTAGCAGTGTGGTTTGCCTTTCCAACCGCAACTAGTCTTCCACTTTTGATATCAGAAATTTCAACTGTATTAGGGCTGAATGTGACTTTCTTTGGATCACCAGTATGTGTCATTTGATACACAGAAAGGAGATTCGAAGCTAAGGAAGGCACATAGAGAACATTCTGAAAGCATCCATGATCTACATGAATCGTACCTTTGCCCTTTGAAGAAATTTTTGAGTCATCTCCCAAATGGATGGGGATGGAGCTGTTTGAATCGAATGAGGAAAAAGAATCAATATTTGCAGCCATATGATTTGATGCACCCGAATCTATCAAGAGAGTGGGCTTCGAAACCGTTGCCATGAGTGCTTGTCCTCTTTCATGATCGTCATTCCGATCCTTCTTCCTTGCACCGTCAGGAAGGGTTATGTTGTTCTTTTCCAAAAGGAGGGCCATTTGATCTATAGTCTTCTTCATACATGAACTTTCGGGATGAAAGCCACGGTTACAATAAGTACATTTAGATTTTTGGTTACCTTCTTTTCCCTTTTGCTTGGATTTCGAACTGGATGGTGCATCCGTTTGCTTGCCTTTGTCTTTTTGCTTGTGAGGCTCGAATTTGGGCTTCTCCTTCTTTAGCTTTCCTTTACCATTCGAGGTCTTGGGTCCTTGAACAAATAGGGCTGAATCTTTGGAGCTTATGGACCCCATTTGAATAAACTTGTCATGCTCTTTCGTAACGGACTCAATGAAGGCATTCAAGGTAGGCATCTTCCAATTCGGGGTAGTTAGCCGACCGGAATTGAAAGTGGAGACAAATACCGAATAATCTTTCCCAAGCTTGCTTAGAATGGAGAGGATCAACTGTTTATCCTCTTTGATAACACCACTGTTCTTCAATTGCAAGTTCAAGTTCTTGAATTTAGTGAAGAATTCATTGATGCTCTCGAAATTCTCAGGATTAAGGCCAATCAATTCATTCTCTAATTGAAAAGCCCTAAGCTCATCCTGCTTGCCGAATAGTGTCTGAAGTTGCTCCCATATGGCCTTTGGAGTCTTCAATCCGCTGAGATGGAAGTGAAGATCTTTGGAGATGGAGAGACAAAGAAGACCGTAAGCTTCATCAAGCTTATTGTAGTGTTTGGTTCTTTCTGCCACATTGTTTGGCTCCAATTCAAGACCAAGAGTGACTCGGTAGTATCCTTTTGAACGTAATATGATCTCCATATCATCTTTCCAATCAAAATAATTGAATGGGGTGAGGATAGGCTTTGAAGAAGAGTATTCCATTGCTAGGAGCGAGTCAAATGATGAAGAAGAAGCTTGCATGCAGACTATAGCGAATGGAGATGCTGTAGGGAAGCTTGCATGCAGAATGTAGCGAGTGCACTTGGAGGAGATAATTAACCTGCAAATCACATAAGAACAATCACAATAAGGTCGAACAATCCACCCTTTGAGAGTTGCATCACACCTGGGATTGGATTTCAAGCAATGTTGAATAGGTCCAATGTATCAGATCCAGGAATTATGTGGTAACTCAAGCTTCTGGAGTGGTATTGGAGTATTTTTCAAGCTTTGCATGCACAGGAGCGAATGCCCTTGAGATATCTCATGCCAAACTTTTTGCAATTTTTAGCAATTCAGTCAAATCTTCTTGTATAAACACCTGTAGAAAAGAGATCTTGTCCCTGCAATGGCTCTGATACCATGTAAAGTTAGTCACAGCAGATCTAATGAACAAATAAATCAGTCACAACAGATGAACATAGAAAATATGGTGCAAAACTGTGCAAAACATGCAGCAGTGCTCTCTATCCCAGAAAAGGGTGAATGAATTACAATACAAACTGTTGCAATCAACAGAGCAATTCGAATTGCCTAAGGAGGTCATTCGAATCACTGAATGGAGTAGCTTGACTCAATCTAGGAGTCCTCATCAATCATCGGTGTTGCTCATCAATCACAACAACCAGTCATCCAGGTGTCAAGCTGAGTCTAACTGATCATAATAAATGTAACTGAAGTGTGTAGCACTGATATAGGATCTGGAGGCTCAGTGGGGGCGCATGGGAGGCTAACTGGAGTCAGAGCAAGTCACCTAATCGAACTGGAGGTCAATCGGAGGTGAAACAGTCAGTCAGGAGTGAAATCGGAGTGAAATCAATCAGAATCGGAGCTAACTGAATGTAACTGGAGTGAATCTGCAGTGGTAGGTGAACAAGTGCGCCCTTCTCTGTCAGTAGGTGAGAAGAGGGCGCCTTTCAGCTTAGGAGGGCTAAAACTCTGTGGAAAGTGGCTCCCGGGTGCTAGAAGAAGGTGGATAAGGTGCTGGAGGCATCAAACTGGTGACTGGACTGCATATCCTGAAATAGATCATGCAAGATCCTGAAGTAGATATGTATCCCGAAATAGATGATCCTTGATATGTATCCCGAAATAGATGATGGATATCCGAACAACCTTTCATGTTAGCGGACAACATAAACCTCATACAACACCATAATGCATTAGTACAATCATAAGTGTCAACACCCTAATCAATGAATATGTTCTATCAATTATTCATAATTTTATTAAGGTGATATGACAAGTCTGAATTTAATCAAGATTGTACTAACCGTAATAACATGAAGACAAACATACCATAAACTTAATCATGAACAAATCTCGAAACATACATGGATGAGTCATACCTGTAGAAATTTCTTGTAATCTTCTTATGAAATTCCTTAGCCTCATCTCCCTCTGAAACAGGAACTTCTTCACTTATGCAGGTGACCAATCCATTCTCTTCTAGGAATAACCCAATCCACTTGATTTGTAGGAACTGGATGTGGAGCTGGATTAGGGTTTGTCAAAGAAACCATAAAAATTCAAACTTTGAATTTCAAACTTTTGAAAGGATAGAAAGATCCGCCTTTCTGAGCTGGTCAAGTTGGTATACTCAAAATTAGAAAACTGCAAAGTTTCACCCCTCAAATTTGCCTTTGAAACTTCCGGATTCACTGGACATGACCCCGAACTAGGATTTGATAAAGCCCACCATTCTGCCCAATCAAAAGGTTCGATCCAAAGCTCTAAGCTTCTATTTTTCTGAGGAGCTTCTAGTCGTGGTCACAAATTTCAAAAATTTCCATTTTTGCAGAAGCCCTAATTTTCCACTTTTCCGATCAAAGTCCCGAACTAGGGTCTGATCAAGCCCGGCCTTCTACCCAACCAAAAACTTTGATCTTGGTCTCTAAATTTTGATTTTGATGAGTAGCATTCAGCCATAGTCTTCGATTACAAAAATTTCAACTTTCTCCAAAACCCTAAATTCTGGAAGCCATGAATGAAGGTGCTAAAAAATAATTCTGTTTTGATAGAAATATGTACCTGATTGTTTCTGGTGTAACTCCAAAATTTTCAATCCATAGGGTATGAAACTTTTTTTTGTGATATCCTGACTTATCATCCTTCCAACCCCATAGGTATGACCTCAAATGGATTCTCTGAGAGAGATTTATGCCAGGTGTCGCAGTGTGATCTGTTTATGGGATAAAACATGAGAGTAAACTTGTATGGCATGCCACGTGTCACTGGCTCAGTTTCCGCCTTTGTTACCTGAGAAATTACAGTCTGTGCACTACCTGTCACTTTTTAGGAAATTTCATTTGGAGCTTCCTAGCCCAAGTTATGACCTTTTTTCCAAGGTCACCTGTTTTTGACTGAGATATGGAAGAGGCAGAAACCCTATATTGTACATATCATAAATCACAAAGTACAACGAATTAGAGGTTTTCCTTTGGATACAAAGTACATGTGGAACTTAGCTTCACCCTGTACAATTTTCAGACCCTGAAACCTCGCCAAAATTTATTTATAGAGAAAGTTCTACGATGACTTGTTTTTGCTATATCAATCCCTAGCATCATAAGTGCAACAAGTGTCATACATGCCATACCATGCCTTCTTTCAGGATAGCTTTTATACCATGTTAATTTTTCAGAATTTACTTCAATATGAGCTAGGATCTTAACTGAGAGAACAACATTTACAGCATATCTATAGCATATCAATCATGGACACAATAATGAAAGCACACAAGAGACATAGAGTTTACTTGGGGAAAACCATAAAGGTGAAAAACCCCAATAACTTCCTCAGAGATGGATAGAGCAATGATACAACCCAAGCATAAGAGATAGACATCTCCTAGCAGCAACTTCTCCTCCTCCACAAGTGCGCCACTCTCACGAGAGTGTGAGAGAGAATAGAATGATGAAATAGAGTGCCTCCCGCACTCTATTTATACTTGACTTGACTTGCCTAATAACCTTTACTAGGTCGGCCTTAACTTAACCACATAACATAATGTTGACTGGGTCGACACCCAATAGGGTCGTCTAATAACCCTTCCACCCACATGACTTATACAGGGCCGACCCCAACAAGGTGGTCTAATAACCCATCAAGTATAAGTTACAACACTTACAATATAAATGACGACACTTCCATATAGAGGAATAATAACATCTCTATAGGAATACAATGTACATATATGTGAAATACATTCCAAAGTTACACATACATCAACACATACCCCCACCAAAGCACCAAAATCATACTTTTTAGTCGTTTTAGCTACAAGTGATGCTCCATTCCCCTATTGCACACCATTTGCTGAGAATGATTTTTGCTCAACACCCACCAAATTTTTATGCACTCTGTGTAGTTCATCTAATGTATCAATAGTTTCCTTACCTTCTGCTTGTAAGAAATTCGCTAGAAGAGCATGGACAGTTTTTATTTGTATTTGGGCATAATAAAAGCCTTACCCTTTTACCCAAGAGTAGCTTCTTTTAAGACTAAGAGGAGTAATAAGAGAATGAGTTTCACTGTTTCAATATAAGGCTGGAGTTTGAATGGGTTATAGATTAAATTTTATATCATTTTGTGCATTATTGCTTGATTGATATAGTATATCTTATTAGTGAGTAGTTTCCCATTTTCATTTGAATGTGAGATCAGATTTATCAAATGCATAAAGAAACCTATGGCATGGTCTTATATAAAGTGATTACTCTAATGCACAAAACCTCCAAATCATCACTAAGTTATGTAGTCATGTATCAAGATTTATATGCAGAAAGTTTCTACCATCACTGTGTTTTTGTGAAGAATGATTGAAGAATGTTATAAGTGTTCCTAGAGAATTATGAACATCGATATATACAATTCCTTATATTTATTATCACTTTGTTTTATGTGATGAATTCATTTGCATGACTTGAGTATATCTGAAGCTCTCCTTGAGGTCCCATGAATTAACTTGAACACTTGTTACATTCATTTAATTTCAAAGAGTAGTTATAGTTTGAAACAACTCTCTCCTTACCTTAGCTAGCATTCATTGAAAGGAAAGTCTTATTTTATTCATATGCATTTGCATGGTTTGAGTCAGTCATCACACCACGAGTTGCACTTCCATCACCCGACTGAGTAATACAACCATTAAAATTTTACTCATTAACTCAACACACTTTAACCTCGCTTGAGGATAAAAATAATTTGTTAGTTAGGTACGACACCGGGGATAGGAATCCAAGTAATTCCCCCTTTTCATTATCATTCGAGACATAGTTGTTGTCCTCTAGGGTGCTAAAATCGTCTTGTACTTGTTGACACGGTCATCGACCAGTTTGTGGAGGGGCCTCCTGTTGTTTTAGGGGTTAAACTGCCGCGAGATTGAGAACCGGACGGACTCTGTGGAATGCCGCACTCCACTTAGCCCCAAGGCAACATCGATCATTGTCTTCCTGGTATTCTCCGGACACCATACTGGTGATACAAGGGTGATAAGGCAGAAGCATCAAAAACCTTTTCTGACGTGTCATGAATGAGGTAGCTTAGTGACTTTCCTACTAGGGATCTTTTACCCAAGATCCCTTTCGGTAGAGTGATATCCTTCCATCATTGGTCTCTCATTTTGTATTGTTCGACTTGGATTTCATCACCTTGCGAAGGATACAACTTGTTGAGGTCTCCAGCTCTTAGTTAGGAGGTTTTTCTTGCTATTTCACATTTTTAGAGGGTCTTTTTCTTTTTAGTGTTGTTTGTTGGCATTCTGGCCACTTTTGTTTCAGCTCACTTACTATGACACCGGTCCCAGTACAGTTTTTTGAGCTTATATGATGATGTGTGATGTCCTCTTATCCTAGGTATTTGAGATGGTTGAGTTAGATGGTCTTCTCAAGGGACTGGACACCTCTTGATGGAGCCACTAATGCTTGACCTTAGGAGTAGTCTAGAGGACCACGTGATCACATCTGTGTGGACTTTTCCATTTACTATGATGCCGGTCTTTCAGGTTATATGGAACAATGGTACATTTGAGAGAGAGATGATTGGTACGTTCTACCCCACCTTGGTTGATTTTCTTATGGTCCTTCCATTTTGTCGATAATATTTGTGTAGTACCTTGCCTTTTACCTTTTGGGTCTTTTACTCATCTTGGTATATCTTTTGATTTGTACCAACTTTTATGTTTTTGGTCTTGTGGGTACTACGGTAGTTTGTACACATTTGAGGTACACACCCTAATTTGTCCAAGTTGTTATGAGTCTTTATACCTTTTGGTGGTCCTATTTGAGTTACAAGAGGTAGTTACAAGGAGCTATTGCATATAAGAGGTAGTTACAAGGAGTTATTGCATATATTTGACAATATTTGACCTTCCATATCTTTGGCATGTCAAATAACAGGTAGTTACAAGGAGCTATTGCATATAAGAGGTAGTTACAAGGAGATATTGCATATAAGAGGTACTTACAAGGAGATATTGCATATATTTGACATTATTTGACCTTCCATCTCTTTGGCATGTCAAATAACAGGTAGTTACAAGGATCTATTGCAATATATATTTGACCTTATTTGTACCTTCCCCACAATGGTTGATTTACTTTTGGACCTTACACCCTGTTGTTTATTGGTCTTGTGGTAACTTGTCCTTTCATTTTTTTGTGGTACCTTGCCTCTCACCTTTTGGGTCATTTACTGATCTTGAGTTATCTTTTGATTTGTACCACCTTTTTTGTTTTTAGTCTTGTGGATATAACTATGGTAGATTGTCCACATTTGAGGTACTACACCCCCTTAGTCCCAAGGGTTATGAGTCTAATTTATACCCACTCTTTTCTTTTTTACTTGTACCTTATTGGCTGGTTTTTTTACCCTTTGGTTGGTCCTTGTACCTTACTGGGGCCATGAGTCTCTTTGGCCTCAGTCTACTGGCTTTTAGCTCATATTTATTGTGATTGTACTGAGCCTTTTGACCGTCATTGACTTTTTTTGATTGATCATACCATAGCCAGTCATCTCTCTCTCTCCGGTTTGTACTAACCCTATATTAGGGTCACTTGGTTCCTAGAGTTGACTGGCCTCTAAGAGGCACAATCATTTCTGAAAGTAACTCTTTTGAGTATATTATAGGAAACGTCTACACCCAGGTAATCAAATATGTGTTGGTTATAAGACTTAATTAGTAATCAAAGTGTTGGTAATCAAATACATGGTAAATAATTTGAATTAAGTAGTTAAGGCTTGTCTTGTCATACAAAATTGTTGGTAATCAAATTATATTTGTTGGTAAAGAATTTTAAGAGTGGTGGAACTCGACCTCGACTGAACTTGTGAGGAAAATTATCTTGGATAATAAGTGTCCTGATAGGAAACTGAGTAGAACTATGACTTTATTTCTTGAACCATGACCTTGTCATAACTATAACAGATTTCTCCAGACTTCCATTTGTGAGCTAAACAACACAATAAAATTTGAAACAACAAAAGGAAAGTTTGCAAGATGGGAAGCATTGTTCTGATGTTATAACAGTATTGTTCATGAGCACATTTCTGGGAAAGCAAAAAGCATTCTTGACTTTATAACAAGAGAATATTTGACACAAAAGTGTGATGCTAATTTTTAAGAAGCGGGCCTAAAGCAAGCGAGCCTAAAACAAGTGATCCTGGTGCAAACGAGCATGAGGAAAGCGAGCGTAGAATTTCAAAGCGGAATCCAGTGGGCCCATAACCCACAAGTAAACATGAAAATCTTTGCTTGGACCAGAGGAAAAAATCATATCTATACTATCAATGATAATATGAGTTGGTTGGATTATTTGTAAGACTGGAAACCTAGGTGGGAGTTGCTCCAGACGACATGCAGCAGGATGTTGCAGTGATGATCAGGATGATCATAGATGACGAGCTTCAGGATGTTGCTCCAGATGACATGCAGCAGGATGTTGCATTGATGATCAGGACGATCATGGATGACGAGCTTCAGGATGTTGCTCCAGATGACTTGCAGCAGGACGTTGCAGTGATTATGATCAGGACGATCATGAGTACATCAGGATGATGTATGGTGAGTATCAGGTTGATACTCTGTGGCCGTGGATCAGGTTGTGCAGATGAGCATGTCTGGGAGATCCTATAGGTCGGAGTTGTGTACCCGTAACAGCCTGGGATGCTCTTTCGAGACATTGCTCTGGGAGGATATGTAATTTGTGCCCTGGGAGATTTCAGGTCGGAGTTGTGTACCCGTAACATCCTGAGATGCTCTTGCGAGGTTTTGTCTCATGGCATGTAATTTGGGCCCTGGGAGATTTCAGGTCGGAGTTGTGTACCCGTAACATCCTGAGATGCTCTTGCGAGGTTTTGCCATGACCACATGTAATTTGTGCCCTAGGAGATCTCAGGTCGGAGTTGTGTACCCGTAACATCCTGAGATGCTCTTGCTAGGTTTTGTGGTGGACCACATGTAATTTGTGCCCTGGGAGATCTTAGGTCGGAGTTGTGTACCCGTAACATCCTGAGATGCTCTTGCTAGGTTTTGTGGTGGACCACATGTAATTTGTGCCCTGGGAGATCTTAGGTCGGAGTTGTGTACCCGTAACATCCTAAGATGCTCTTTCGAGGTTTTGTGGTGGGGTCACATGTAATAGCGCCCTGGGAGATCCTACAGGTCGGAGTTGTGTACCCGTAATATCCTGGGATGCTCTTTCGAGGTTCTGTGACGCACGTAATAAGTCCTGAGGATTCCACAGTATGGCCAGTGATGACGAAGACCTGCAGGTGGTGGGCCTACATCCAGTATGAAAAAGGACTGGCTCTGTAGAACTTCCTATGACGAGTAGATTCAGAGATTGATTGAGATAGCAGCAGCAGTGACGATGATGATGACTTGATGACGATTATCCAGTGACGATGATCCAGAGAAGATGACTTGTGCTAGAAGAACTGTGCTGAGAAATACCTTCCTAGTTAAGAGGGAGTGTTGATGTATATGTAACTTCGAAATGTATTTCACATATATGTATATTGTATTCCTATAGAGATGGTATTATTCCTCTATAAGGAAGTGTCGTCATTTATATTGTAAGTGTCGTAACTTATACTTGATGGGTTATTAGACCACCTTGTTTGGGGTCGGCCCTGTATAAGTCATGTGGGTCAAAGGGTTATTAGACCACCCTATTGGGGGTCGGCCATGTGGGTCAAAGGGTTATTAGACCACCCTATTGGGGGTCGGCCCACTCAGCATTATGTTATGTGGTTAAGTTAGAGCCGACATGAGTTAGGTAAAAAGGCAAGTCAAGTCAAGTATAAATAGAGTGCGGGAGGCACTCTATTTACTCACTCACTTCTTATATATGCTCCTAAGGAGGAAAGGCGCACTTATGGAGGAGGAGGATTGCTGCTAGGTTATGGATATCTCTCTTGGTTGGTTGTATCATTGCTCTATCTATCTCTGAGGAAGTTATTGGGGTTTTTCACCTTTATGGTTTTCCCCAAGTAAATCTTTGTGTCTCTTGTGTGCTTGCATTATTGTCTCCATGATTGATATGCTGTAGATATGCTGTACATGTTGTTCTCTCAGTTAAGATCCTAGATCATATTGAAGTAAATTCAGAAAATTTAACATGGTATCAGAGCTAGCCTGAAAGAAGGCATGATATGGCATGTATGACACTTGTTGCACTTACGATGCTAGGGCTTGATATAGCAAAAACCAGTCATCGTAGCACTTTCGCTATAAATCCGTTTTGGCGAAGGTTTCGGATCTGAAATTGTTACAAGCCGAAGCTAAGATCTCCAGGTATCTTGTGTCCAAAGGACAACCTCTAATTCGTTGTACTTTGTGATTTATGATCTGTACAATATAGGGTTTCTGCCTCTTCCAGATCTGAGTCAAAATCAGGTGACCTTGGGAAAAAGGTCATATATTGGGCTAGGAAGATCCAAATGAAATTTCGTAAAAAGTTACAGGTAGTACACAGTCTGTACTATCTCAGAAAACTTTTTCAGAGGCCGAAGTTGAACCAGTGACACGTGGAACGCCGTACAAGTTCGCTCTCCTGTATTATCCCATAAACAGGTCACGTTGCGACATTTGGCATAACTCTCTCTCAGAGAGTCCAATTGAGGTCAGACCTGTCAGGATGGAAAGATAACAGGCCGAGCTATCTCAGAAAACGTTTTTAGAGGCCGAAGGTCAAACAGTGACACGTGGTACGCCGTACAAGTTCGCTCTCCTGTATTTTCCCAAAACAGGTCACGTTGCGACATTTGGCATAACTCTCTCTCAGAACATCCAATTGAGGTCAGACCTGTCAGGATGGAAAGCTAACAGGTCAGGCTATGTCAGAAAACGTTTTCAGACCCAGTGGATCAAAAATTTCAGAGTTACACTAGAAACAATCTGGTACATATTTCTGTCAAAACAGAATTATTTTTTGGTACCTTCATTCATGGCTTCCGGAATTTAGGGCTTTGAAGAAAGTTGGAATTTTTGTAATCGGAGACCACGGCTGGATGCTACTCATCAAAATAGAAATTTAGAGACCAAGATCAGAATTTTTGGCTGGGTAGAAGGCCGGGTTTGATCAGACCCTAGTTCGGGACTTTGATCAGAAAAATGGAAAATTAGGGCTTCTGTAAAAATGGGAATTGTTGAAATCTGTGACCACGGCTGGAAGCTCCTCAGAAAAATAGAAGCTTGGAGCTTTGGATCAAACATTTTGATTGGGTAGAAGAGTGGGCTTCATCAAACCCCAGTTCAGGGTCACGTCCAGTGAATCCGGAAGTTTCAAAGGCAAAATTGAGGAGTGAAACTTTGCAGTTTTCAAATTCTGAATATACCGGTTTGATCAGCTCATCAAGGCGCATATTTCTATCCTTTTGGAAGTTTGAAATTCAAAGTTTGAATTTTTGGGGTTTCTCTGACAAACCCATATCCAGCTCCAAGTCCAGTTCTTGCAAATCAAGTGGATTGGGTTAATCCTAGAAGAAGATGGATTGATCATCTACATGAGTGAAGAAGTTCCTGTTTCAGAGGGAGATGAGGCTAAGGCCCTACATTAGAAGATTACAAGCGATCTCGACAGGTATGACTCATCGAGGTATGTTTCGATATTTGTCCATGATTAAGTTTATGGTACGTTTGTCTTCATGTTATTACGGTTAGTACAATTTTGATTTTAGATTTGTCGTTTCACCTTAACAAAATTATGAATGCATGATAGAAGATATTCATTGGTTAGGGTGTTGACACTTATGATTGTACTAATGCATTATGGTGTTGTATGAGGTTTATGTTGTCTACTAACATGAAAGGTACACCAAGAAAGGCAAAGCATGTTCCAGTTCAAGAACATATGATCATGAGGATAAAGACTCATCCATTGTCATGTATCTCATAGAAGATCCATTTACGAGGTATGTATAACTTGGCTTTATAATGGCTAACCTATGAGATATACAGGTTACTAGCACAAGTCATTGAAGAAGAACAAGAAGACATCATGTGAGTATAGCATGCTAATCCAGGTATGTTTTTCCTATATCAAGTTACAATCTCATCTTGTGATAAGATCCTTTATATAAGTATACTTGGCATGATTGATTATGATTATTCATTGAAGTTAGTAATCATGGGTTTAGGCATATTATGCTTTTTACTTTAATGATATGACTAACCAGAAAAGTCCTATGGTCAAATAGGAATATAAGTAAAATAATATGTCTCTTATATTGATTGATTTGACTAACCAGAAGAATCATGAAACCATAGGTTTGAATAGTCATGATTTTATGCATATTATATCTCTTCTCTTGACTGATGATATGACTAACCCGAAGAGTCATAGCTTTGAGTAATTACAGGTTTAGACATGTTATGTTTCTTATGATTTGACTAACCATAAGAATCCTACATAAACCTTGAATGCTAATGCTTATTATTTCTATTTGAGATGATCATGACTATACATGCTTGAGATTATTAGTATACTAATGAATGTATGTTTTTATATGAGATCACAAGGATAACACATTCATGATACTAATAAGCATGCATAGGGACCAAGGATGAATATGAGATTCAAGAACAGGTAATCCAGGAAGCAAAGATCAAGAGGGAGTACACTCCAGTGGTTTATGCAAGGATGCAGATATCCAGAGGGAGTTGTCCATCTCTCTACATCCCACAACAGAAAGGTGTAGAAGAAGCTACTTTAGATTAGTACTCCAGCAGCTCCTGCAAGGAAGCGAAGACTCAGAGGGAGTCCACCCAACGAACAAACAAAGATAAGTATTTTAATTTCTTACATATTTGTTTGTTTAAATAAAATTGTTCAAATGATGTATATGCTCATGGTCTTAGACTTAGGATATGTATTGTGCATATTAGAATAATTACAATAATGAACAGTATACTACTAATATGCATGGGTAAGTAGCCTATGGCACTGTACAACATTCCATTGCTACTTATCTAGAATGAAACCTCTTTGCTGACATGTTGGGAGTTGTGCACACTCTTAACAATGTTCTGGTAGAGATTGGAAGGCATCTAGAAAGTTACGGGATATGGATAAATGTTGTATTGAAGCATTGGCTAAGATAATTACATGACTGTATGACATATTTATTTATGTGTAAGAATTTGTTCTGAAAACTATGAGATGTTTTCTAATCATGCAATTTAACTTGTTGTGTAGGAAAGATCGTATGCCATCTCCTACAAAAGAAGAACTACAACATTTGTTCCAGCAACAAAGATATCTATTGAAGATATTGAAGATATTGAAGATATTGAAGTTCCCAGGATCTGGGATGAAGAAATGAAATGCCATGATCCGTCGATCATGAAGAATGATGTTTGGGATGTAATCCCAAGACATGAAGGGAAGTTTGCTATGACTTCCAAATAGAACTATCAGATCAAGCATGTTGCAGATGGCAGCATTGAGAAATACAAAAGTGATGAAATAGAAGATGCACCAGATGGATTTCAAGACAGCATGGTGTAGTCATATATGTGTGCAGAACTTGGTATGGTAGGATAGACATCTTTCTATCCAGTTTGGTCTTTACCAAGAGTTAAGCGGGTTCCAACCTTTTCTACAAGGTTGAGGAAGGCAATCCAGTGATACTACTTTTGTATGAGGATAACCTGTTTGTTACAGGTGAAGATAGATTGATTGCCGACACGCAGCGGAAGCTTGCTGCCAAGTTCGAGATGAAGAACTTGGGGATGATGCACTATTGGTTTTTGGCATGGAGGTGTGGCAGAGTGCAGATGGAATCTTCCTTGGACAAGGGAAGTATGCAGTAGAAATCTTGAAGAGGTTCGGAATGATAGATTGCAAGGCAATGGCCACACCGATGGCATCGAATCTGAAGCTTCTATGTGATGCTTCATCTGAGCCGGTTGATGTCTCTCTGTATCGTCAGATGATTGGGCCCTTGATGTACATGACGACCAGACATTTGCTTTGCTGTGAACACATTGAGCCAGTTCCTGACGGATCCGAGGAGTGTTCACTGGTTGCTGTAAAGCATGTTCTGAGGTACTTGAAGGGTACAGTGGATTATGGGCTCAGGTATGAGGTGAATCAAAAGTTTAACCTGCAGGGTTATGTTGATTCAGATTGGGCTGGCAGTGCTGCAGATAGGAAGAGCACATCTGGGTGTTGCTTCAGTATGGGATCAGGTGTGATCTCTTGGTTTAGCAGGAAGCAATCCTGCGTAGCACTGAGTACAACTGAGGCAGAGTATGTTGTAGCCTGTTCAGCTAGTTGTGAGGCAGTATGGCTACGGAAGCTACTGTCTGAGTTATTTGATCTTCCGTTGGAAGCTACTGGTATCTTCTGTGATAACCAGAGTTGTGTGAAGCTGTCCGAGAACCCAGTGTTTCATGACAGGTCAAAACACATAGAGATCAAATACCATTATATCAGGGATATGGTGCAGAGAGGAGCTGTGAAGCTCCTGTATGTTGCGACGGACGAGCAGATTGCAGATGTGCTGACGAAGCCACTAGCCAGGGTGAAGTTCGAGTACTTCAGAGAGAGGCTTGGCGTTCTTCAGATCGAGGACACTTCGAGGAAGAAGTGATGGACACATTTGCTGAAGCCATTCCAAGCATGTTGGAAGGAGGATTCTTCACATGGCTGTGGATGTAAGCGCTGGATGATGAGCATCAGGATGATGTTCTAGTTTCTGCTTGATATGATCAGTGGGATCATTTTATGTATGTATGTATGCATCATGTTGGATGCTGGATATGATCAGTTGGATCATGTGTATGTATTATTTATGCATCATGTTGGATGCTTGGACCATGTATCTGTATATGTATCAGGTGGGTACATTGTATGATCAGGTGGATCATGTATGATGATATGTATCAGGTAGATACTTGGTATGCATCAGGTAGATGCATTGATGATCAGGAGGATCATGTATGATGATATGTATCAGGTAGATACTTGGTATGCATCAGGTAGATGCATTGATGATCAGGAGGATCATGTATGATGATATGTATCAGGTAGATACTTGGTATGCATCAGGTAGATGCATTGATGATCAGGAGGATCATGTATGATGATATGTATCAGGTAGATACTTGGTATGCATCAGGAAGATGCATTGATGATCAGGTAGATCATGCAGCAGGATGTTGCAGTGATGATCAGGATGATCATAGATGACGAGCTTCAGGATGTTGCTCCAGACGACATGCAGCAGGATGTTGCAGTGATGATCAGGATGATCATAGATGACGAGCTTCAGGATGTTGCTCCAGATGACATGCAGCAGGATGTTGCATTGATGATCAGGACGATCATGGATGACGAGCTTCAGGATGTTGCTCCAGATGACTTGCAGCAGGACGTTGCAGTGATTATGATCAGGACGATCATGAGTACATCAGGATGATGTATGGTGAGTATCAGGTTGATACTCTGTGGCCGTGGATCAGGTTGTGCAGATGAGCATGTCTGGGAGATCCTATAGGTCGGAGTTGTGTACCCGTAACAGCTTGGGATGCTCTTTCGAGACATTGCTCTGGGAGGATATGTAATTTGTGCCCTGGGAGATTTCAGGTCGGAGTTGTGTACCCGTAACATCCTGAGATGCTCTTGCGAGGTTTTGTCTCATGGCATGTAATTTGGGCCCTGGGAGATTTCAGGTCGGAGTTGTGTACCCGTAACATCCTGAGATGCTCTTGCGAGGTTTTGCCATGACCACATGTAATTTGTGCCCTAGGAGATCTCAGGTCGGAGTTGTGTACCCGTAACATCCTGAGATGCTCTTGCTAGTTTTTGTGGTGGACCACATGTAATTTGTGCCCTGGGAGATCTTAGGTCGGAGTTGTGTACCCGTAACATCCTGAGATGCTCTTGCTAGGTTTTGTGGTGGACCACATGTAATTTGTGCCCTGGGAGATCTTAGGTCGGAGTTGTGTACCCGTAACATCCTAAGATGCTCTTTCGAGGTTTTGTGGTGGGGTCACATGTAATAGCGCCCTGGGAGATCCTACAGGTCGGAGTTGTGTACCCGTAATATCCTGGGATGCTCTTTCGAGGTTCTGTGACGCACGTAATAAGTCCTGAGGATTCCACAGTATGGCCAGTGATGACGAAGACCTGCAGGTGGTGGGCCTACATCCAGTATGAAAAAGGACTGGCTCTGTAGAACTTCCTATGACGAGTAGATTCAGAGATTGATTGAGATAGCAGCAGCAGTGATGATGATGATGACTTGATGACGATTATCCAGTGACGATGATCCAGAGAAGATGACTTGTGCTAGAAGAACTGTGCTGAGAAATACCTTCCTAGTTAAGAGGGAGTGTTGATGTATATGTAACTTCGGAATGTATTTCACATATATGTATATTGTATTCCTATAGAGATGGTATTATTCCTCTATAAGGAAGTGTCGTCATTTATATTGTAAGTGTCGTAACTTATACTTGATGGGTTATTAGACCACCTTGTTTGGGGTCGGCCCTGTATAAGTCATGTGGGTCAAAGGGTTATTAGACCACCCTATTGGGGGTCGGCCATGTGGGTCAAAGGGTTATTAGACCACCCTATTGGGGGTCGGCCCACTCAGCATTATGTTATGTGGTTAAGTTAGAGCCGACATGAGTTAGGTAAAAAGGCAAGTCAAGTCAAGTATAAATAGAGTGCGGGAGGCACTCTATTTACTCACTCACTTCTTATATATGCTCCTAAGGAGGAAAGGCGCACTTATGGAGGAGGAGGATTGCTGCTAGGTTATGGATATCTCTCTTGGTTGGTTGTATCATTGCTCTATCTATCTCTGAGGAAGTTATTGGGGTTTTTCACCTTTATGGTTTTCCCCAAGTAAATCTTTGTGTCTCTTGTGTGCTTGCATTATTGTCTCCATGATTGATATGCTGTAGATATGCTGTACATGTTGTTCTCTCAGTTAAGATCCTAGATCATATTGAAGTAAATTCAGAAAATTTAACAGTATGGTCCCCCATACTCCGATGAGTTGTAAATATCTCAAAAGTATTTGGCTATGAGTGGGGCCTGTCCATTCAAATTGTCATAAAGATTGAAAAGAAAGTCTTTGTAACTATGTTATGATAATATAAAGAAAGCCCTACTTTTCTCTCTGTTAATATGATTGAAAATCTATGTTATGTATTAAATACCCTAAGTCAATATTACAAGTAATTGTCCAAAGGCAGCATTAGTTGGGAGTATGACTGAAAGCTACCATTTTTCAAAACAACTTACATGTTTACGGTTTCGTTTTTGCTTGATTCAATTACTTTCAGTCATCTAAGAAGACCATGCTTGAATAAGATTATACAAGTTCCACAACATTATATAAAATATTGTTTTTGAAGATTTGTGAACACTTATTAACCACCTAAAAGATCTTACTTTTGAAAGTCTTAAAAACTTTTAGACGTTTTTCATAATGGTTAGTGATTTTTATTTTATATTATTATTGTTAAATATAAATATGTTACTAAATGTGACTGGACTTCAATTACCGAGTTGATGAACCCAAACTGATGAGATGAGAGAGACTTTAGGGAAATGACGACACAACTAATAATTGGATGGTTTGATATGGGAGTCAAGACCCAAAGGAGAAATAAAAGAAAGATCATAATTGCGTGAATTTGTACACATAAGAAAGATCAAGTGATTGTCTTCCTCATCACTTGAATGCCTACATGTTGAGAAAGGGAATGAGGATCAAGTAACATTATAAAAGGCATGACACATCACCTTTTAAGAGGTGCTATGCCTTGCGGTCGTATCTAAACTTTTTTCCCATGTTGCAGGTAGAACCAAATAGGTATTTGTCAGATCTATCTTCCTTGAGCATGGGGATTTTAGGAAGGCTGGAGGAAAGTGAGACATCCAGTAGGTCTAGAAGAGTTGTATATTCAACTAGATGTCAAAAGACCAGAAGAAAATTTGATAAATGTAACAAATTTTTCACGGTCAAGGGGGGTCATGTTACTATGGTGATGAGACAAAAGATGACCTCGAGGTTCCCTTGAGGTACATACATTTAGTGAAACAATGGGTACCCAAGGATCTTCCTCAAACGAACACAGATTTTTGTGTGAATGATAGGATATATTGAATAGCACTGTCGTCAATACATGGTTTCGGGTTGTTTAGAATGGATGGCATAAGGGTCCCTTACAACACATGTACAAAATTTATGGAGTATGTTGGACCCTGTTACAGCTACAGAGATTGGATGCGCCTGGTCCAATTTACAAAAAGTATGCATAGCTATGGATTGTCAACAAACTATTTACACTTGAAAGACAAAAATAAAAATAAAGGAGCAACGTTGTACATGGATGGAAGGCCAAAGGCCACAGGGAATATTGTGGGGTCTATAAATAGTACACAACCAGGGTCTACAATTAAGCAACCAAACTACGAATTTGAGGGGCGTGAAGGAAACCGTGTTTTTGTAGTTGCCATTAAATCAATATCTGTAGGGGAAGAGTTTCTTATTAATTACAATTTGAACCGAGTAGATACAAAAAAGGTTACTATGGGAGTGGTACATATAACAATTTACCCAAACTTTTATTAATGAATTTAACATATTAAGGATTTTTTCATTAGTTTATTTCGTTTAAATTTTCCCCATTTACTTCATAGGCTAGTGATTGAGATAAAACACCTCCAGTAGATGGTCGGAGGAGTACATCTTCCTCAAGGGATCAAGTATACATCTTTGTAATAGTGCAAATATAATAAGAAAAAATAGTTGACTTTCACTATGTTTAGGTGACTTTCACTATGTTTTTTATTTAGGTATCTGTAAGGGGCAATTCCCAGTTATTAGCAAATCGGGGCAAGTCACCTATGAGCATCGATCTGAGGAGTGGATCACAATCCTCTATGTTGTAGGTATAATCCATTGGAATTGTTAATATAATTTTAGGAATCTATCATGATATAACTCAATAATATTTTATATTTTTTTGTTACAGCTGAATGAATCATTGTATGAAATAGCATCAGAAGAATGTCTAGTAGATCCTGAAGTGGCTGAGATCCTTAAAGATGATAGACAAACTGGTGAAGCCACAAACCGGTTTACAATGATAGACAAATTGTTGGAAAAATATAGTGCGGAACTCAATTCTCTGCTTATCAAGTTTCCGCAGACAAGTGAGAACCTGGCAAGGATTGAATTGTTGGAACGGAAATCTGAATCCTTGGAAGTAAGTTGGGGAATCTTGATTCATAAAATAATTCGTTTATAAATTTATAATTTTCGCTTTTATATGATAGTACTGAACGTGTAAGTCGTGGTTTGTATTTACAGAATTATTGGAAAACACACAATAGTGGTGGAGGAGATGTTGGCCGCAGCAAGGCTCATGGAGAGACGTGGCATCATGAGAAAATGACTCCATGTACTACATCGACTCCTTCACCATTGTTGTCGAATGAATAGTCAGAAACATGTTCTGACACACCATGGACCCCAACTATGAGCGCACCGGCCGCTGGTGACCGATGCACACCGTATCGTCCACTAGAAGAGGTCGACAACGAGAATCCTGGTAATATTTGATATCGTCCTAGTTGCATTTCCAGGATCTTCTCGTGTCACTAGAACAGGAACAATGGAGGTAACATTTTTGGTTGATGCCGATCTTGTCCCAATAAAGATCAATAACGTCGCAGGTAATTAATACATTGATCAAGTTACTGTTTATAACTTCATTGTAATATACCGATAAAATGTTTTCTTTCAACTAATTATGATCATGGCATGATCGTTTCGCAGGAAATGATGTTTTCTATAAACAAATGAATGACGCGCTCTTGGAGATGTTTGGTACCACCATCCGAGAAAGGTGGGATAAACAACAAAAATGTTTAAAAGGTGAACTCGTGCATCGGTTGGTTGGCCTGTTCGGCGACAAAACCTTTAATAAAGTCGAGGTCATGAAAAAGGCTTGTCAACATGTGAAGGTTGTCCGAGACCAATATAGGACACACCTTGAAAAAAACCCTAAGTATGAGTTCCCTCCAATGATTTCACCAATGGAGTGGAGAGCTCTAGTGGATGATGGAAGGGAGAGGGCTTAGAGAAGAGAAGGAAAGATAACACCAGGCATAGGGAGGTATGCAATACTTTCTGCAATGTAATTCAAAACCTTATTATTATTGAATATTTCTATATCGAACTTGGAACATATAATGTATTTCAACACTTGCATAGGCTGCCAGACACATCAAAGGCCACAAAGGCAATACTTGAAAAAATAGGTCATCACAAGCTTGGGCCTGGTGGTTATTCCAATTTCGTGGCACCATTTCTAAGTTTTGAAAAACCAATAATGCATGCAAATTATTTTTCATTTTATTGCACTGGAAAATGTTAATTAACAACGTAATGCAAATATATAGGATGAACGATTCATTGAACAGGCCACTGAGGAAGAAATGAAGCTTGGCTTCAAGGAAGGCTTTGGAGCTATTGTTGAATGACGAAAAAGCTTGTCTGGCCAAACACAGTCTTCTGGTACCAATCCATTCGGTGCACAGGTAAATAGAATCTATATACTTTATTGAAGATTAACCGCTTGTGCAATCTATTCGTTATAAATACTTGAAAAACAATATTGACTCTATTTTGAGCAGGAAAGCAATGATCCCCCTAATGTCGAGGAGGGATAAAAACAAATCGAAGATCATGCTTCTAATCCTGGTAATGAATTTATTCATATGCTAAAATTTTATGTATAGCATCGCAAATGGTGAACATTAATTGCAGTTCACCATATTTCAACTACAAAGCATGTGGAGGGTGAAACTATACAGGTTGAGCCTGGACAAGAACATGAACTACATGATGTGGACACACCAGGTAAAAAACACCTTTGTAATGTTTTTTTTAAATGAAATACTTGTCATTACAATATCAAAATACAACAATGTAACATTTTCACATTGTGGCAGCAAATCTGAACCCCTTGCCGCAGACATCACCACAAGCGCCCGATGAAGAACCAAGAACTAGAAGAGAAATTCCAGGGGTAGATGCTCCTCTTAGAGATTATTTACCATTTATAAAGAGAAGAAAAAATGCAGGTAAAAAGAAGTGACTTGAAAAATGTAATCGTCTAATTATTTTTGATAACAATATATCGTCCATGATTTTTGGCCTAATGAATGAATGAATGGTTTAATGGTTTAATGATTCAGTGTAGTAAATTGCTACCTTTATTGAATGTCAGTTTTTATTGAATGAATGTGTTGATTGAATGAATGAATGGTTTATTGAATGTTATCTTTTATTGTATGAATGTGTTGACTGAATGAAACAATGGTTTAATGAATGTTAGCCTTTATTGAATGAATGGTAGATGAAAGTTCATGATGAAATATGGATGAGTTTGCACATATTTGTTTTTTTCAAGTACATGCATTGGGTATGGGGAATTGAGAGTGATGTGAGGGGGGGGGGAGGGGCCATAAGAGCTTCCACCTTCACATGGTTGGCCCTGTTTAGTAGAGAATATTAAATTATTCTTGAAGCAGAGAGGAGCTCAATGAATGGCTACGATGCTGGATTTCTACAACCCACTAGCGTGTCATCTAAATTTTGACAATTTCTTGGAGCTTGTTGTGATGTTTGGTTTCTCATCATTACCAACTTCAAACCTGCGACCTATGTCTAGTCCCAAGGTTAACACCTTCAAGCTTGAAGTGCAACTGACAATGGGATACCACCTTCAAGCAGCTTGATTCATTATGCATACATTTCATAGTGGGAGACGATGGGCTAGCACCTTGCTTGATTCATGATGCATGCATTTCACTATCCAATAGTCTCAAATCCCCTCTGCGCTTTCCCTAAATTAGTTTCACGATTCACCATGACCCACGCCTGTCGTCCGAGGATTGTTGCCATCAGTCTAGAGTTTCATCCTGGTAACGGTGACGATTCATGGTATTATGTTTCCCTTCATCTGCAATATGACAAAATCAAAGCTATCATACGAAGGTTTGTCTGACAAATGTGATGGTTTCGGTTCCTTGATTCAGCATGACCCAAACAGTCACATTTGTCAGATAAACCTTCGCAGTGGACTATGATTTTTCCATATTGCAGCTGAAGGGAAACATAATACAATGAATCATCACCGTTTCCAGGATGATACTCAAGACTGTTCGCAACACTCCTTGGATGGCGAGCGTGGGTCATATTGAATTGAGACACTAATTCAGGAAAAATGCAGTGAATCTGAGACCGTTGCATAGTGAAATGCATGCATAATGAATGAAGACTACTGGGTGTCGAGAGAAATGGTTGTGGGACTTCATATGAGAGGAAATGGCGATGGGAATTGATTGACAAGGTTAGGATTGAAGGTGGTAGCCTTGGGACTAGACATAGGTCGCAGGTTTGAATCTCCTCAGTTTAGTTCGTACACGGTTATTCTTTCGATGCAAATTATAGATTTTATTTATTTTCCTTTGTCAACTTTACGTATCCCTTTATGTGTTTTCTTTATTTTCCTTTTTTAGCATTATGTATCCCCTTTTGATAATCAGAATTGTTAATATTGAGTCACTTGAGAATGAACTAAAGAGGATTTCCATGGAAATCTGTTCCATCCAAACCTATCAAGTGTACTTTTAGGTAAAAAATATTCTTGTAACAAAGCGATGAAAGATCTTAGAAGCAAATGTAACAAAACCCTGAAAGAAGTTCACGTAACATAGTGGTTTGTGTTTGCAAGAATCCTTCAATTTACAGGGTGAAAATCATGGCCATAGAGATGCCACAGTTCAAAGACATCAAAATTGCTAACCTAAAAGTGCACTTGATAGGTTTGGAATATGGAATATATTACCGTTGAAATCCTCTTTATGTTCATTCTAGAGTTTTGAGAAAACTAGAGATATATGAAATGATGCATTATGACAGTCCGACTTCACAGTCTCCTCTTGAAACCAAGGTAAGAATAGTTCATATGATAGGAGGGGTAGTTGGAGCAAATGAAGTAAAAGCTCATTTGCTTCAACTAGTCCGCCTATTGACTAATCTTGATATTGTGTCTTGTAAATTATCCTTGTACCTTGCCATCTTCATCAACATTTTGTTGTTGGTTTTTTCATGCTAAAATGCTCCCCCTTATGCTACTTCAAACTTCAACAAGGTTCTATCAAGTAAATTCATAAAAGGTAAGCATGCATCATCATTCCATACTCCCTCAAATATCTCTCTCTCTCTCTCATTTTTTTTGAATCGTGCTTACTGCCTCTCCATCCTCCCTCTTCTACAACATTACCATTTTCAAGCAACAAACTCCACAAATGCTTGGACTTCTCAATCATCTCCTCATTTTGATTTTTTTTAAAACGCAAGAACTCCTCTATTGCAATCATATTCGACACAATGTTTCTCTACTTCATCTCCACTCTTTTCCACAAACTCTTATGATACAACTACTCTGTAGTGATACAATTGCTATACTTTTACTTTGGTTTTATCCACTCTGTTTTCTTTTGTTGCACTTTCAAATTCATCTGCAATGATATCAACACACTACACATTATGGGAATAATACATTCACATTTGCATCTTCCACTACTACATCTAATTAAATATCATCTCCTTGCAACTCCACCATTGTAACACCACTCTCTTCTATAGTGTCATCTTCTACAACAAGACCACTCACTATTGCAACATATATCCATTACAACTTTTCCATTGTTTATTGAGTTTCTTGTACAAGCTCGACCTTTACCCCTAATCTTTTCCTTATTGTATTTTGCTACAATCGATTCTTCTACACCTTTACTTGGAATTATAGCAACATACACTTCCAAACAATATTGTTTTTTTTATTTTATTTCCCAAAGGTGTCGGATAACCGACGACTTTGCCATAGATCCAACGGAAAACAACGTCAGTGCTTAGCCATTTTCAAGTGGGATGGGCGTCGGTTTTTTGACCTCCACAGTGCACAAAACTGACGAAATTGCCATACATCCAACGGCAAACGACGTCGGTGCTTAGCCATTTTCAAGTGGGATGGTTGTTAGTTTTTCAACCTCCATAGTGCACATAACTGATGACCTTTCCATAGATCCGACGTCAAAATACATCGGTGCACTGCCATTATCAGTTTTGAGTGGAGTCAGTTATCCGACGGCAGTAGTGAATAAAAACGACAAGTATGCCATAGATCCGATGGCAAAAAGAGGTCGGATCCAAGAAATTTTCAGTTGTGACTGTAGTCGGTTGTCTGACGTCCAATGGGGTCAAATAACGAACGACGTCTGAGACGTCGGTTTTAATCCGAAATTGGATCGACATTAAAAAAATACTGAGAATGTCGAATAGTCGACCACAAGATGTAGAAAATATGACTTTCTGGCTGTCGGATTTTGGGTCCAAAAAACCTAGTGATGGTTTATATGATGAAATTCTGAAATGGCGGTTATCACGTGTGTGAAGAAAATAATCACATCATGCTTTAGTCGAAATTATGTCTTGTCACAAACACCAAGATCACTGCCATCATTTACCATTAGCGCCATTGGGATTCGGGACAAAAATTTATTATATGTTCTAACTATGCTTGTGATTTGGTTTCTTAAATGTAGTGCAATATTATTTTATATTTTTTTAATTGTAATGTTGTGATTTCTCTGTTATTTAATTCTATAATATGTATGTTTGAAAAGATAACACATAAAATTATGAGAACTGTTTGAAAAGAAAGCACATGAAATTTGAATATTTTAATGCCCCTCAAAGGGATTTAGACTTTGAAAGCGTGAATTTAGACTCTGAAAGTGTGAATATCAACCTTTCTAAACTGCAAAAACAGGTTCTAAAAGTGGCAATATTGGCTTTGAAAATTGTGTTTTTCTATTCGAAGTGTGTTTTTTAACTACTTATGAACCTTAAAATTGCAGTTTTTTGTTATAAAACTATGAATTTCAATTCAAAAAGTGTGAATTTCAACACTTAGCCAATTTTTTGTTCTTAATATGCAAAACAGAACAACCTTTTTCTCATTTTGGCAAGCTTGTATTTCACACGTGTGAACTCTAGAGGCATCTCTGGTCCTATAAATAGATAGCCAATTCGTCACTTAGCATGTGAGCTCAACACCGAGCAAGATTTTTTTTCATTATATATAAAATACTTTTGTTCTTAATATGTAAAATAAAATGAGTTATATTCAGAAAGATATATTCATCATTTGACCATATTTCTCTATAAAATACTTCTCTATAATTATATTGAAGAATATAGATGGATTTATTCAAAAGGATGTGCACAACTATTCATTACAAAAAGGAGAGTCTGGGAGCATAAATAGCTTTCCCAGTATGGCTCTGTAAATTTAAAAAATTCCAAAATTGATGTAAAAACTCATCCAAGTAGGGATCTCTTCTACAAAAAATTATGCCACTGAATAGAGGTTTCCTAACCAATTCTCATGTCCACGGAGAGGGATTCTTGGCAGTGGTTGCACTATGACATCCTAGCCATCTTCAAAATTTCATCTTTTATAAAATCCACTATCCCCATAAGTTCAATCTAATTACATTCCAAATCATCAATTCTGGAGTCGAAATAGGTAAATTGTTGTAAGATATACCTCATGTTGTCGGATGACTCTCTGTGCGCTTTGATGCCCAAGAAGACTGCCTCATAAACCTTTAGCAGGTGTTTTTTGAAGTCTTCCACATTGGACCTTAGGAACATCATTCCGTCAGCAAGGTCCTCCATTGAACTGAGAGAAGAGGTCAGACAAGGGACCAAATCGAGGGATCTGCTCAAAGTTTGAAATAAAAATTCGATCCACCAACAGTTCCAATTATTTAATCCACCAATCGTCTTATGAGCACGAGAAACTCTGCGAACACCACAGGTTATATTCTCCTCTTGCTCCTTGGTGGTCCATAATGCTCGTCCAACTGAAGTTACTTTTGGAAGTAATTGTAAATAAGTAACTTTACACATTTACGTTAGTATCATTAGAGTAGCATTATACAAAAACTATTCTATTTTTTTTAAATAGAATCATTCTTTTTTTGTTTTTTTTGAATAGAAACATTCTTTCTTTTTGTTTTTTTAAATAGAAACATTCTTTCCTTTTGTTTTTTTAAATCGAAGCATTATTTCTTTTTTCCTTTTTTTTAAATAGAATGAAATATCATAAAAAGAATGAAAGCCCTTATTATCGAAGCATTTAAAAAGAATGAAATATTTTTTTTTTAAATAGAAACATTCTTTCCTTTTCTTTTTAATCGAAGCATTTATTATCTTTTTTTAATTAAAGCCCTTCATGCTAGAAGGGCGATTTGAATATATAACCTTCAACCTGAAATTAAGTTCATCCCTTCAAATTTGCTTTTTTAAGCAAAAAAGGAGAAACTTTGTATTATATACTGATAAAAAAGATTACATCCGTCTTCTTTTCACATTGCACTTCTGAGAAAAAAACTTCCATATAGAGAAATTCCCATGTCTACTATCAACCTTGGAAACTGAACATAAAGCCTTAGTATCAACCTTAAAGACTCAACATTTTGAGGTGAAAAGTTATAACATATAAAAATTGTTTGTCCCGACCTATGTTTTCCGACAAGAAGGATCGGTCACCTCTTATTTTCGTAGTTCATTGTGAAAAGATTTGTCAAGCAATTCAGCTATATCCATAATGGAGAACACAAGAAGGATCGACTGACCCTTCTTGTAGTGTCGAAATATTATGAAAATAATATTGGGAATAAGAAGGGTCGGTCGAGCCTTCAATTTTGAGGGAATTGTAGAAATAGAACACCTTAGAAGTTATAACATATAAAAATAGTTTGTCCTGACTTTTGTTTTGTGACAAGAAGGATCGACCACCCCTTCTTTTCGTATTAAATTGTGAAAATTTTTATCCAACAATTCAACTATATGCATAATCGAGAACACAAGAAGGATCGACCGACCCTTCTTGTAGTGTCGAAATATTATGAAAATAATATTGGGAATACAAAGGATCGACCGACCCTTCTTACAGTGTCGAACTATTATGAAAATAATATTGGGAATAATAAGGGTCGACCGACCTTTCAATTACGAGGTAATTGTAAAAGTAGAACACCTTGGAAGTTATATTATATAAAAATGGTTTGTTACGCCATCTGTTTGATGCCAAGAAGGATCGATCGCCCCTTCTTTTTGTAGTGAATTGTGAAAAACTTTATCCAACAATTCAACTATAGCCATAATGGAGAATACAAGAAGGGTCGAGCGACCCTTGTTGCATTGTCAAACTACTATGAAACGAATATTGGGAATAGGAAGGGTCGTCCGACCATTCATTTAGGAGGGAATTGTAACAATAGAAAACGTTGGAGAAATAGTGGTCACTCTTTCTCTGAGAATATTTCTACTTAAAAAACCTTGGAGAAAGTCTTTAAAGCGAAAATTCTATAAATTTTGTTGTTTAAATGTTGATATCTAGTATCCTAGGGTGACATGTGGAATGATCATATTGTGACACATGGCATATTTGATTTGGAACTTTGAGCGAACCTAAAAGTATATTGTTTCTATTCTTAAAAAACAATAAACAAAAAGAAAGAATGTTTCTGCTTGGGTAATCGCAGTTAGAATCATTCCAACCAATGGCTTCACTATCTGCATTGTCGTCACTATTAAATTCCTTTTTTAACACAATATCCTGCTTAAATTTTAATTAGCATTATGGTGTGTCTGGGAAGGCATGCATATGTTGCTTGTTTTTAAATTATACATGGAATCAGTGTTGAATATAATTGTCACTGATTTTGTATCTACCCCATTGTATCTACCAACTCCTTCTAATATTGCAAATTATATTTACAATTAATTTGCCAGCTCCAACTTGAAATTCCAATAGAATGATGGAACAATCCGATGCAAAGATTACATGGTTGAGGAATAATGACTAATTATTTTTGTGGTTGCAGGGGATGAGTCTAGTGCTTCTATGTCTACAAGTTAAAAGTCCAATAAAAATTTAGTCTTTTATTACTCCTGCAAAGGAGATGATCTTTTTTTTTTCAAGTAAGCATAGGTCCAATCTATTACTGAAAACAAAATAATGGTACAAAATGAGGACCATACAACCAGGCTAAACAGCCCATGAAGCAGAGGAACTATAGATAAAACCCGATATTACAATAGACTAAAGATATCATGGCTGATAGATAGGTAATCGTGGAAAGAACTAAGAGGCCCCGAGCCTCAGAAGACCCCAACATGATCAAAAGAGCAAGGAAAACCTTAACCAAAAAGGAAGAGGGCTCTGGCCGAGCAGCCCCCATAACAAAACCACGCTAACATCCAGAATCTGCACCAAGACTGAACTTCCCAAGACATGGAAAAATCCACAAGCAAAACAGAAAAGAGCTCACGAGCGCGGATGCTGACCACCAAGACCGGCACGAACGCAGACCGCCAAGACCAATAAGAGAGTAGGGTGCTCCCCCCATGGGGAATCTAGTTCTTCACGAAGGAAGTCCCTCAAGGTATCCATATAATCTTCCAGAGTAGACTTAAGCAAGCAAACACTGGCCGAATTAGTTTTTTGGCCGCCTTTTATAATTTGGATGGCTTCACGGAGGCTGTGAGCCAACTGGTTCCTCGCTTGAATATTGCAATCCAATAAGATCCTGACCTCCCAAAAGGGGATGGCGATTAATTTCCAGCCCAAGTGGGCTTCGTATTCACAAATAAGGGCTACTTCACGGCGTGCTATCTACACCTCTATTGGAGAAGGTTTCTATGCTAGATACTAAGCCCCCCAATTGAAGCTCTATAGGGCAGACTCTTCCAACTCCATGGTCTGGTGTTGAAACGAGCCTTCTCCCTGAGAGCGACTTTCCCCCCAGGTCATGAAGACCCTCTACCCCTACTGGATCCCCTGCAACTATGGGGAGCCATGATATACTGATTTAAAAAACTGAACCACCAAAAATCCACCCAGAAGTTCAGCCAACCTTTAAATTGCAGCTCTCCCGAGTCCATTGAGAATATTTATGGGAATTTCTATGGAAAGCAGGGTAGAGAGCCGACTTGACTCGCAAAGATTTTCATAGAATCCCACACATACGAGAGTATTTCCATTAATGTATTTTTAGAGATCGAATGACTCAAAATCCATGTAAAAGGCCATCTCGTACAATTGAAAATCATTTTTGCAGTACAATGATGGAAACGAATTGTGTAAACCGACATCAGCATAATGATTGAGGGTGTAATTTATTGGAGGCATGAAGTTATAGGGCGTACTATCATGATGGTTGATAGGGGTGTCATCCGTGGTTGATATAAAATATGCCGCCAACGTTTAGCGACTGACAAGGAGAATTACTGCATTCAACATGGAGGCAGTTATGCCTAAGGAAGCTAACTGCCTCGACGGAGCAATGATGGAAACGAATTGTGTAAATCGGCATCAACATAATTATTGAGGGCATAATTTGTTGGAGGCATGATGTTACATGGCATTTGGCTAACCCCTTCCCCATCTCATCCCCCACTACCGTCCCTTCAAACGAGCCTGCATCCGTCCGAATAGTACTGTCACGATGGTTGATAGGGGTGTCATCTGTGGCTAATATAAAAGATGCCTCCAAAGTTCATCGACTGACAAGGAGAATCTAAAACATTCAACGACTTTAAATTACTGTGAACTTGAATTTAAAATGATATTTTTTAATTGAAAATTGCAGTTTTCATTTGTAAATGTTCAAAATTTGCACGAGATATTTTCACAGAAGCCCACACATTTGTAATGGCTTTGTACAGATCGAATGACTCAAAATCCATGTAAAAGGCCATCTCGTACAATTGAAAATCGATTTTGTAGTAGTTGCTCGGCAGCGTGGTACAATCAGAAAAATGAGTTAGACTTGAAAATTTTGTTGTGACTAAGAAAAGTGCATTTTTCTATTCGAATAGTGTGTTTTTTGACTACTTATGACCTTAAAATTGTAATTTTTTGTTATAAAACTATGAATTTCAATTCAAAATGTTCGAATTTCAAATCAAAAAATGCAAATTTTGATTTGAAAAGTGTGAATTTCAAATTAAAAAATGCAAATTTGATTTCAAAAGTGTGAATTTCAAATCAAAAAATGAAAATTTTCATTTGAAAAGTGTGAATTTAAAATAAAAAAATACAATTTCTGATTTGAAAAGTGTGAATTTCAAATCAAATAATTTAATTTTTTATTTGAAAATTACAATTTTCAATTGTAAATGTTCAAAATTTTAAGGTGAAAAAATCAGTGTCTAAAATATGCAGTCATTGTTTGAATAACAAGTCAATCATCTAAGTTATAACATATAAAAATGGTTTGTCCCGAGTTCCATTTTCCGACAAGAAGGATCGGTCGCCCCTTCTTTTCGTAGTTAAATGTGAAAACATTTATCCAACAATTTAGCTATATCCATAATGGAAAACATAAGAAGGATCGATCGACCCTTCTTGCAGTGTTGAACTATTATGAAAGCAATATTGGGAATAAGAATGGTTGGTCGACCATTCAATTTCGAGGGAATTATAAAAATAGAACACCTTGGTAGTTATAACATATAAAAATAGTTTGTCCCGACTTTTGTTTTCTGACAAGAAGGATCGACCGCCCCTTCTTTTCATAGTTAATTGTGAGAACCTTTATCCAACAATTCAGCTATATCCATAATGGAGAACACAAAAAGGATCGACCGACCCTTCTTGCAGTGTCAAAATATTATGAAAAGAATATTGGTAATAAGAAGGGTCAACCGACCCTTCTTGGAGTGTCGAACTATTATGAAAATAAAATGAGGAATAAGAAGGGTCAGCTGACCCTTCATTTACGAGGGAATTGTAAAAATAGAACACCTTGGAAGTTATATCATATAAAAATGGTTTGTCCCGACCTCCGTTTAGACGATAAGAAGGATTAGCCGCCCCTTATTTTCGAAGTTAATTGTCAAAACCTTTATCCATCAATTCATCTATAGCCATAATGGATAAGACAAGAAGGATCGGCCAACCCTTCTTGCAGTCTCGAACTATTATGAAAAGAATATTAGGAATAAGAAGGATTGACCGACCCTTCTTTTAGGAGGGAATTGTAACAAAGGAACACCTTGGAGAAAGAGCGACCGCTCTTTCTTTGAGAATATTTCTACTTTCCAGCAAATTCTTTAAAGCAAAACATCTATAAATTTTGTTGTTAAAATATTGATATCTAGTATCCTAGGGTGACACATGGAATGATCATATTGTGACACGTTTATCCCCTAGAAGCTTCAACTAGAAGATATGAGTCACATTAGAGACAAATCCTGGTTTTGGGGCTTCGACAGTGCTCGAACTGCTCATATATCATGAAGAAAGTGACCATAAGATTCAAGTAGTTCTGATAAAACAACAAAGGAAACAGAACAGAGGTGGTAAAGAAGAGTGCCATGACTTCCTGAAGATTTCATTTTCTTCTTAACATGTAAAATACAATGAGTTATATTCAGAAAGATACCAGCGATACATGATATAGATACCAGCGATACATGATATATAATAAACAAGCTATACTATCATGATATATAGATATCAACTATACATGATACATGATATATAGAATTATAGTCAAGAAATCAAGAAGTATTCTACTACTGAGGACCAAGTACAATACAATAAAATCTCTCAGATCCGACCAAGTACAATATAATTCAATGTCTCAGTGCCTCCTAAAGCTGGATCAACATGGATGTTCTTGCTGTCAACATGGGTGTCCTTGCTGTCAACATGTTGACTCTTGCTATCAACATGGGTATTCAGCATGGCCATTATTGCTTTCAACATGGCTCTTCTTCTTGCTCTCAATATGGCTCTTCTTGGTGTCAACATGTATTTTCGTTGTCAATTACGCTATTCCGAGAGGACTACTGGAAGCCTAACGTTGACGACAGTGGCTGTTCATATTGTTTCAGAGAAGAGTGTCCCATGAAACAATTACCGCGACCACCAATCAATATTGGTGGCAAGGAAAAGAACTCCAAATCGTGGTCTTGGGGATTTGAGAGTGCTCAAAATGCCCATATATCATGGTATGGTGAGGATTTGACAGGGAAGATGAATCGAAATGCTCATATATCATGAAGAGAACTGGAGAGCGACCATAAGACTCAAGTATTTCTGATAAAACAACAAAGGAAACGAAACAGAGGCTATAAATAAGAGTGCCATGACTTATGGAAGATTTCGTTTTGCAGCGATATGGGGTATGGTTTAGCCTATATATAGTGAGTGGCTAGTGAATTGTTCATTTGACTGGGATGGGAGGGATGGGGACTGGTAATTAGAAAAGTATGGTTATTTTCTATTTTTTCATTTCAAGGAATCATAAGGAAGTTTACTATATTATATAATATTGTTCATTCTTTTTATCAGATTTCATTCTTTTTATAAGACTGTTTATCCATGCCGTTGCAATAAAAAGTCAAAATGTTTCTATTTTAAAAAAAAACAAAAAGAAAGAATGTTTCTCTTTAAAAAGAAAAATGTTTCTATTTAAAAAAAACAAAAATAAAGAATGTTTCTCTATAAAAAGTAAAATGTTTCTATTTAAAAAATAAATATAAATAAAAATGTTTCAGTTGTAGCTAAAAAATTGGGTGTTGGTGCATCCAGAAAGTTGGAGCTTGCAAAATTACCATTCCCCATCCATCCCAGACACCCATCGAATTCAATCCATCAACACACTGACCACTCACTATATATAGGCTAACCATGCCCCATATCACAGCAAACTGAAATCGTTGGGGAAGTCATGGAATTTTTCTTTACTTCCTCTGTTCTCTATCCTTTGTTGTTTTATGAGAAATGCTTGATTCTTATGATCACTCCTCAATTCTCCTCATGATATATGTTGGCTTAAACTGACCCAGAGGTTTCCAATTAGACCCAGGTTCTTTTCGGTTCTCCCTTTTGACCAACAATACCCCTTCGCACCGGCCCTTTCGGCAACAACCTGTGAGCAGACTGAGGTCTCACCCGAGGTGTATCTTATGGGGTATTGCAGAATCAGGTGTCCACAGTAAATGATGAGTTGTTTATATGAACAAGTTGCGTAGCGCAGGACAGAAAGAGTGTGCTGCAAGACGAAGTGATGCGGTACGCAGCAGGATCTACGCTGCGAGCAGTACTTCACAGTGACGGAAACACTGCGGGCCTCACTTAAAGACTTCTTACTGCTGCGAATATTCTACTAGAACTGCGAATCAACAACAATTATCCTCTACTAGAAAGATCTTGAAAAGTTTAAGGCACTGAGATGAATATCACCCATCCATCCATTCATGCACTTACTGGTTATCTTTCTAACATTCGTTCAAGGATTTAGATTATTACAATGTGAACTGAATTGATAGATGCTACTAACCATGCTGTGTTCCTTCACTGTGTTTAAGAAAATATTAATCTTAAATGACTGATTCATGATTTTAACATATAATTGAAATGTTCACCATTCATCTGTTCTCATGGAACCTAGCATATCATTCACAAACTTCTCCTATTGGTAAATGCATATCAAATTTCTCCTATTATAGCATGCAAGGAAACATTCAAACATTCATTCTACAGACAATACAGGCAGTCGTTCATTCATAAAACATAATCGCATAACATGGGATTTAACGTGCTTCACTTCCCCAGATGGAAAGCTACATCCACAATAATGGTTGGTAATATATTTCTTTCAAAAGGGATGGGAAAACCGTTCTCAGTCTGTGCACTCAGCTGTAGACTCTCCCTTCTCTCGGCTAGGTCTTTGCGCACACAGCTGCAAAGCCTTTACAATATTCTCATCTCGGAGAGATTTCTCAATACAAAAGGTTATATTATGATTACTCTAGCAACTAGCATCTAGCCCCCAAAAATAGAGCAACAACAATCAACCAACCAACAACAACCCCATCCCATACAAAATTGTCTTCTTAAATAGATCATGCCCGAAGGTCATGTCTATACAATGTCGAAGATCTAAAACCCAAAACCCTAAGGGTTTCCAAAACTGCGTTGGTTTTCCAAACCAGCTTGCTGGCTCCTGGTAGTGTCTGCTTGATCATGGTGGATCTCCACGTCCTCATCCTGTCGCTATCGGCCTTCTTGTTGCATAGGTGCCTACAGGCTGCTTCTGTCGAACCGTTTCTCTCTAACGGTTTTACCTTCTAAGCGTGCCAAACATCGCTTTCCTTAATAGCTCACGCGTGGCCGCCTTCCTGATTTGCTTATATCCATCGCTCGGCAATCCTGGAATATCTTTCCAAAAATGGCTGCTACCGGTCCAATCGGTACCTGCACCTGATACTTGTCCAGCACTTCACTTTGTTGGCTCCACGTGGCCTCCTAACTCCGTAGCACCGCTTCTGCATATTACTAGTCTTTGCATCACGACCAAAACTTCGACGCTGTGCGCAACTCCGCAGTCTGGTCAAAAGTTGGATGCTACGTGCAACTTCGCAACATCCCCAATACTTAAGAAAATTTGTATTTTTGAGCTGCGCTCAGCTCAGCTTTCCCTGCTTATCTCAAAAAGGTGTTTCCAAAACATTTGTCTCAACCTGGGCCCAACATGCCCCTAACACTTACATGTGGCTCATCCCCGAGCCACTTGCTGCTTCAGTTGTCTCACTCTGCTCCGCGACCAGTGGGACTAGCTTGGCCGCGAACTCATTATATACACTGAGCATCTGCTCCACTGCTTGTTTGGTATCCTGCTCAACTTGCTGAATTGTTTTTAGCAGTGCTGAAGTTATCTCTTCTCCAATCTGGTCCTATAATTGCTCCTGATTTTTGTGCAGTTCCTTTAGCTTATCTTCTATCTGCTGCGATACTGCTGTAGCATCCTCCAAGAGTTGTTGTGGTTGATTGTCCATCTCAGTCTCCTTCTCTCTTAATGCTTGGACTTGCTTCTTTAAGCCTGATACTTCCTTGTACCTGGACAACCTCTCCCTGGGTGGCAAAGCCTTGAGCTCTGCATCCAACTTTTCTAACGTGGTCTATTTTTCTTTTACCGCGGTCTTTACCTGCAGCAGCCCCTGATCCTCTTCAAGAGCGGTGAATGCCTTTGAAACTTGTTCCAACAGATTTTGGCACTGAGTCATGCCACTTTTTATGTTCTGCACGGCAGTCTTGATGGCTTGCTCTCTCAACTGCTGCTCATTTGTTGGCTTAAATTGACCCAGAGGTTTCCAATTAGGCCCAGGTTCATTGCGGTTCTCCCTTTTGACCAACAAAACCCCTTCGCACCGGCCCTTTCAGCAACAACCTACGAGCAGGCTGAGGTCTCACTTGAGGTGTATCTTATGGGGTACTGTGAAATCAGGTTTCCATAGTAAATGATGAGTTGTTTATATGAACAAGCTACGCAGCAAAGGATAGAAGGAGTGCGCTGCGAGACGAAGCGATGTAGTATGCAGCAGGATCTACGCTGCGAGCAGTACTTTGCGGTGATGGAAACACTACGGGCCTCACTTAAAGACTTCTTACTGCTGTGAATATTCTACTGGAACTACGAATCAACCACACTTATCCTCTACTGGGAAGATCTTGAAAAGGTTAAGGCACTGAGATGAATATCACCCATCCATCCATTCATGCACTTACTGGTTATCTTTCTAACATTCGTTCAAGGATTTAGATTATTACAATGTGAACTGAATTGATAGATGCTACTAACCATGCTGTGTTCCTTCACTATGTTTAAGAAAATATTAAGCTTAAATGACTGATTCATGATTTTAACATATAATTGAAATGTTCACCATTCATCTGTTCTCGTGGAACCTAGCAAATCATTCCCAAACTTCTCCTATTGGTAAATGCATATCAAATTTCTCCTATTACAGCATGCAAGGAAACATTCAAACATTCATTCTACAGAAAATACAGGCAGTCGTTCATTCATAAAACATAATCGCATAACACAGGATTTAACGTGGTTCACTTCCCCGGATGGAAAGCTATGTCCACAAGAACGCTTAGTAATATATTTCTTTCAAAAGGGATGGGAAAACCGTTCTTAGTCTGCACACCCAACTACAGACTCTCCTTTCTCTCAGCTAGGTCTCTGCACACACAGCTACAGAGCCTTTACAATATTCTCATCTCGGAGAGCTTTCTCAATACAAAAGGTTATATTATGATTACTCTAGCAACTAGCATATAGCCCCCAAAAATAGAGCAACAACAATCAACCAACCAACAACAACCCCATACCATACAAAATTTTCTTCTTAAATAGATCATGCCCGAAGGTCATGTCTATACAATGTTGAAGACCTAAAACACAAAACCCTAAGGGTTTCCAAAACTGGGACGATTTTCCAAACCAGCTTGCTGGCTCTTGGTAGTGTCTACTTGATCGTGGTGGATCTCCACGTCCTCATCTTGTCGCTATCGGCCTTCCTGTCGCATGCATGGCTACAGGTTGCTTCTGTCGAACCGTTTCTCTCTAACAGTTTTACCGTCTAAGTGTGCCAAACGTCACTTTCCTTAACAGCCCATGCGTGTCTGCCTTCTTGATTTGCTTATATCCGCCGCTCGGCAATCCTGGAATATCTTTCGAAAAATGGCTGCTACCGATCCAACCAATACCTACACCTGATACTTGTCCAACACTCTGCTTTGCTGGCTCCACGTGGCCTCCTAACTCCACATCACCACTTCTGCACAGTACTAGTCTTCGCATCATGGCCAAAACTTTGACGCTGCGCGCAACTCCGCAGTCTAGTCAAAAGTTGGATGCTGCGTGCAACTTCGCAACATCCTCAATACTTAAGCAAATTTGTATTTCTGAGCTGCGCTCAGCTTAGCTTTCCCTGCTTATCTCAAAAAGGTGTTTCCAAAACTTTTGTCTCAAATTGGGCCCAACATGCCCCTAACACTTACATGTGGATCGTCCCTGAGCCACTTGTTGCTTCAGTTGTCTCACTCTGCTCCGTGACCGGTGGGACTAGCTTGGCTGCGAACTCATTATATACACCAAGCATCTACTCCATTGCTTGTCTAGTATCATGCTCAACTTGTTGATCTATTTTGAGAAGCACTGGAGTTATCTCTTCTCCAATCTGGTCCTATACCTGCTCCTGATTTTCGTGCAGTTCCTTTAGATTATCTTCTATCTGTTGCAATACTGTTGTAGCATCCTCCAGGAGTTGCTGTGACTGATTATCCATCTCAGTATCCTTCTCTCTTAATGCTTGGACTTGCTTCTTTAAGCCTGATACTTCCTTGTACATGGACATCCTCTCCCTATGTGGCAAATCCTTGAGCTTTGCGTCCAACTTTTCTAACGCGGTATGTTTTTCTTTTACCGCGGTCTTTACCTGCAGCAGCCCCTGATCCTCTTCAAGAGCGGTGAATGCCTTGGAAACTTGTTCCAACAGATTTTGGCACTAAGTCATGCCACTTGTTATGTTCTGCGCGGCGGTCTTGATGGATTGCTCTTTCAACTACTGCTCAATTAATGGCGCCTGTATGTTCATTTGTGCCTTCAACAAGGTAATATTAGCCTGATAAAAAATTTCCTTATCTTTCATCTCTGACTGCAAAGATCTTACCCTATCCCTGATCCTCATAACTGTGTCTGCAAGATCATCCTGGAGTTCTATACCTTCAATATCCTATGCAACATTGGATATGGTAGTCTCCAAATTTTGTCGGCGGTCCATTTCATTCCACAGCTGCATTTCTGTGTGCATCTGAATTTGCTTGTTTGTTGTGGTGAGCTCTGCTTGTGAATTTATCAACTCCACCGTTCGGTCATGCATCTCCTCAACGATCTGCGTGTGGATGAAGTGCAACCCTGGTAAGGGGATTTTGGCTAAGTCGAGCTCTACCCTCTCGACTCCCTTTGTGTCCAACACAACTTGTTTTTCCATTGGCAATGCAACATCCAATAGGTCCACATGGACAATTCTAGTCTTCGATGGCAGCGTTATTGCTAACTACGGCAACATTTGCTACGAGGTTCCTACTGACCTCCCTTCTGCTCCTGTGTCACGTGGCAAGATCAGGCTTTTCTGGACATCGTCCATTTTCTTCATCAGGCCTTGCATTGCAAGCCACATCTTCTGCAGGTCATCCTGGATGACCTTATCCTTTTTATCTTTATCTGCTATGAGCTCCTTCATCTGCTCTGAGACTGTTTAGGCTATCATCTCGTAGTCATCATCATTGAGGACTGCCTCCGATTGAATCTTTGTGGCCTTCACCTTCTTCCTCGACTTTGGCTTCTGCGAAGTCTCAACTTCTTTTCTTTTCCCTGTTTCTTCAGTGATTGGGCATGAGAGTGGGATTGGCTCATCTTCTGCTAAATCTGTCTCCACGTCCATAACCTCTACGCGAAACTATGGTGGGAAATCTTTCATGAGGTCCTCAATGTCATGTTCATACATGATGTAGTTCCGTGGGAACCACTCCGGTTTCTTCGTTTGTGCTTTTGGCGATATGAAGATACATTTCATATCCATCTCAAAATCGATGACGTGGATATACTTCATCATGACCTGCTTTGTAATGCGGGCTGTCTTCGTGATTGCATCACATAGCTGAACATAGTACTAGTAAAAGACTTCTACTATTGCATGCTGGTGCTCTACATTTGTGTTTTCCCAAAGGTTGACGAACTTAAACCCTCTAGGATCATTGGTGTCCATAATGACGCCCACATAATCTCTCGGCTCCTTCCATCCACAAAAAGCAATCAAGACGATGAGCCAAGTGAAATGGAACTGGCCGCCATTCACCTGTGTGTCATTGAGTTCTTCAAGGAACTCATTCAACAGAAACTGACACCAATTAAAGTTGGTGCCTTCAGGCACTGTAGCACCCAGGAGTATTGCGCCCACAGGCACCTCCAAAGGCCTAGCTGTTTTGAGTATCTTGCATGTGAGCAACTGCATTACAAATTTTGTTGCTTTGTCCTCTATATCTTCCATTGGGAAACCTCTTTTTCACTTCGCCACCAGGTGGGTTTTCTTCATCTTCTCAATAGCCTCTTTATCTTTGCTCTTTCCTTAGAAGAATTGCTTAGGATCCTTACCGCGCTTGCTTAGCCCGGTGATGCGGTGGATCAAATCAATGTTAATATCAATGTTCCTGTTGAGCCACAGATAACCTTGGAGGATTTGCACCATGATTGTGCGAATGATGATATTAAGTTCTAGGGAACGATCAAAATGTGGCAATCTAAGCAAGTTTAGTAGTGCCGACTGAACGACAAGTGTTAGCCAGCTCTTGGCAACTAGGTTAAGAGTTCCCTTGGCATCCTTTTTCTAGCACATATACTGGTCTGGTTGAAAATATGGGTACTTGGGAACATTTGGCTCGTCCTTCTTTATTCCCAAGAGGTCATAATCCTCCCATTTACATTCTTCTATCTTTCCCAGCAGATTCTTAGAAGTGTTTACATGTTTTGAGATAGGTGACAGTGGGATGTTATATCTAACATTCTTGGACAATTTAAACACAAGGGCATTCATTGCCCCCGGGGAGATATATTCGGGTGTCATCTTCAAGGGTTCTTTCTGAAAGACTGGCTATTTTTGTGTTGAGGAGCCCATCTTTATGACCTTGGATCGAGGTGCAGTTACGTCTTTTCCTTTATCTTTCACTTTTTCCTGCATTGTCGGATTAATTCTTGGTCATCTGCGGGATCCTTCATCTTGTTCTACAGCGACCTTCTTAACTGGAGTTTTCATTAACTACTGAATCCCTCCGTGCTGAAAGATCCTTAGTGCTTCTTCAAGGGTCAGTTCTTCTTCTCTATAGGAAGGTTCGGACACTCACTAATGAGGTAGCAACTAAGGCATATAGAATACAAATGGCTACTAGCTCGGAGAGGTTAATCACAAGAAAATTCTAAGTGCTCAGTAACGCCCGCGAGTCTTCCAATGGTGTTATTTATAGGCACAACAGACCCCCTCCCGTGCCCTTCAACAGCTAGATATGCATTTAATATGGTGTCTGTTGGTGAATTTGAGTGTATCCTTCGGTCTTTTCCATCGTTAGCATGCTCAGATTGGCTATCTTCTCTTTAAATGCTGAAGTGGTTGCTGCAATGGTCATCTAACGGCTATTTTTCTGAAAAGCCATACAATGGCTATTTTTCTTTGAGTGTTGCGCCGAACTGCGCGGCAAGCCATCTGCAACCCTGCGCGGCTACTTTGCAGTGCCAAAAATTTCCAACTACGCGGCTTCCACTTTTTTTTTTCCTTCCGCGCAGCTTCAACAGTGTTGTGCAGTGCATAGCTCATTCTTCTTATCATACATGTACAGACTCCTTTATATTTCTAGTGTCCAATTTCAACTGTACTTGACACTTAGAACTTCCTTCCTTTGCTCGTTATTCAGGGTTCTGCGAAGCAATGCTATCATGGTATAGCTTTAGCCTGCTTCCATTTATCAAGGTTGGCAAGGTATCACCAGCTAAATTGGCTAACTAGACTGCACCAGTGTTAGTAACATGTATCATAGTATATGGGCCAAGCCAATGCATCTTAAATTTACCAAGGAATTTCATGAATTTGCTATCATACAGGAGGACTAGATCACCTACCTGAAAACACTTGTTCTTTATATGGCGATCATTCCATGCTTTCTCGCGGTCCTTCTGAGCTTGCTGATGGAAGCCTATGATGAAGCATTCTTCCTCCAAGCCCAGTAAGTGTAGCAATATTTCTTCTAGAGATTCGCAATTTTCCATCCCTGTGAATGCAGCGATTCTTAAGCTAGGGACAATATATTCCATAGGCATTATAGCCTCCTGCCCATAAACCAACCGAAAGGGTGTCCGTCATGTTAATTTCTTGCATGTGGTCCTATATGCCCATAACACAGATGATACGCGCAGGTCCTAATCATCTCTATTTACATTGCATACCTTAGTGAGTGCGTTCTCCAATATTTTATTGAAAGCCTCTACAGTGCCATTTTCCTGTGGATGATATGGAGTACTGCACTGATGATGAATGTGGAATTCCTCTGTAAGTGCCTCAATAGTCTTGTTCAAGAAGTGAGTACCTTGGTCACTCATCAAAATCTTCGGACAGCCAAATCTAGTGAGTATTTCTTCAAAAATAAACTGCGCAACAGTACTAGCGCTGCAGTCCTTGATTGGTTTTGCTTCCGCCCATTTGGTGAGGTAATCAGTAGCAGTAATAATATACCTTGCACTAGGTCTTGAGGTCATGCCACCTATTTCACACACCTCTTAAGCATTTAAAAATCGGCTTCCTTGAAAATCCTCAGTACACCATGATATATGGGCATTTCAAGCACTCTCGAAGTCCTAATACATGGATTTGTCATTATGTTCCTTGGCACCAATCACGTTTTCGTCCATCTTCTTTCTGTCACTCTTCTTTCAATAATTGATTGGTATGCAATGAGGAGGGGAAATAGGGAGATTAGCAGTCTTGGAAGCTTTCTTCTCTAAGCCAAGGGAGTATCCGGTACCAGCTTTTGGGACAAATAAAGGTATAATTGTTCATGGGGGACATGTTGGAGGAGCTTAGGTCGGTCGCCCGACTAGGTCCTCCGTTCGACCACTTCAGAGAACTGGTCAAACTAGTCGCCCGACTAGGTCCTCCGTTCGACCGTAGCTTGTTTTTGAAATTATACATGGAATGTGTTGAATATAATTGTACCAATGATGGAAAAACTATTCATTAATGACAATCTGTAAATTTCCTTCCTTTCTCTGTTAATTGTTATTTCCAGTAATGACAATCACTCTGTAAATTTCCTTCCTTTCTCTGTTAATTGTTATTTCCAGTTAATATTTTCCAATGTGTTATTCTTCATGCTTGGATGAAAGTAATATTAAATCAGAATTCATATGTTTGTGCTCTGGTTTACCGCATCTAAGTATTCACCAATTTTCTACTAAAATTGATATTGGATTCATTTATGACCAATGCCCAACAGTAATCGAATGACTATAAGAAGATAACTGGACAGAATTGAAGGAAATAAATTCTGGAAATCTAAAGAAGACAGACAAAGGAGGAAGGGTGGTGCCAGGGCAGGTTGCAGCCTGCTAATGGTGTTGGTGCATCCAGTCAGTTATAGCTGACAAAACAGGGTGTTGGTGCATCCTTTAGTTTTAATTGTGATAATATTTAAGAATAGTGAAAATACTAATTCACCCCCCTCTCAGTATTACTCGATATTCCAACAGGATGATGGAACAGTCCAATACAAAGCTTACATGTTTAAGGAATAATCTCTAAAATATTTAGTCATTGTTTGAATAACAAGTCAATCGGCTAAGTTATAACATAAAACCATTGTTTGTCCCGATTTCCGTTTTCCGACATGAAGGATCAACCACCCTTGCTTTTTGTAGTTAATTTTGAAAACATTTATCCATTAATTTAGCTATATCAGTAATGGCAAACACAAGAAGGATTGACCGACCCTTCTAGCAGTGTTAAACTATTATGAAAATAATATTGGGAATAAGAAGGGTTAGTCGACAACAAGGATCGACCACCCCTTCTTGCAGTGTCGAAATATTATGAAAAGAATATTGGTAATAGGAAGGATCGAACGACCCTTCAAGGGTTGACTGACCCTTCAAGGGTCGACTGAGCCTTCTTGGAGTGTCGAACTATTATAAAAATAATATGGGGAATAAGAAGGGTCGACCGACCCTTCAATTACGAGGGAATTCTAAAAATGGGGTTCTTTATCACTCAATTCATCCATTAAATAGTTTAGTGTAGAGCAAAGAACTTGCCTAGTTGGTTGAAGGTTGGCTTGGGCCCCTGGTTGACCTGTCTGTTTCTGCACAGCTTGCTCCTGTCGCTTTCCAATGCAAAATAGGATAGATGGAATCCAGCTCTCCGTGCAGGAGATTTTTTTATATTATTTATCCTTTGTTATCACCCCTACATCTCTTGCGGTGTGGAAGCTTTCCTAGCCATCTATTTTCTTGATCCGTTCTAGGCCATGGATCGTCGCTGCTTTCTAACTCTATGGTCCCTGTTGGTCTCAGATCCCACCACATGTTGCCTTTTCTGCCAGTTAAAACCACAGGAAGTCTCCCACCGTTGATCTGCATCTTGCATGAATCCTAGCCGTCAAACGGTGTGACTTTTACCAACTTCGGGGATTTGGCTTGCAATGATGTTTCGTGCAAGTTAGATCCGTGAACAAAAATTCGGCCATAGATCTCAGCCTCGTCAATCTGAGCCATCCAAACCCGCAGACCTATACCAAAAGTTCACGGATCCAAAAATTTGTTTGCTCCGCGCATGTCGTATTGAAGAAGTAATTCTCGGCCGTCGATCTGCTCCATTAGCCGTTGATCTACTCCTTAAGATGCTTCCGAGCTAAACCTCCTACCTCCGTCTAAAACACCTCACCCTTTTTTCATAAAGCGTGCTCATGACTATAGATCTTCACCACCGCCGATCTAGACCGTTTATTTGCGTAGATATGTAACTGGAGGCAAACCTTTGCAATGTAATTCTCCTTGCAAAGTTTCGGGCTTGGGATTTGATCATTCCACCATTAAGGTCATGAATACCTACCCATATGATTCTATTTTTCTCTGACCATTGAGGCTTTCTCCATTCTTTTTAGAAATTGAACCTCCCACTTTCATCCAAGACAAAGCTAGTGCTAACACTGACAAGCTAAACAGGCAAGCTAAACTTCATTTAAATCACCCAGTGTAATCTTATCCGTAGGTTCAAGACAAATCGACGGTTAAAATGTAAACATGCGGGAAGGAAAAGAAGGGTTGTAGGTTGGTCTTCTACATCCACATCCCGCAATTGTGGGTTGCGGGTTGCGTAAAGAAAATGTTTCAGAACTGAAAACCAAGATCCGGCAATCCGCATTTCGGATTACAGATTGCGGGTTGCGGAAAGAACCTGACTTTTGGAAAAACTCAGTGCTTTCCTCAACTCACAAAAACACTCAAGAATTCAAGAAAATTTCAAAGGAAAGTGTCAACAACTACCTGAATTTGAAAGTGTCAATATCAACCTTTCTAATGTGCAAATTCAAATCAAAATCCTGAATTTCAAATCAAAAAATATAAATTTTGATTTGAGAAGTGTGAATTTCAAATCAAGAAATGCAATTTTTTATTTGAAAAGTACAATTTTCATTTTTAAATGTTCAAAATTTTAAAGTGAAAAGTCCAATGTCTAAAATATTCATGCATTGTGCGAATAGCCAGTCAATCGGCTAAGTTATAACATATAAAAATCGTTTGTCCAGGTTACTATTTTCCGACAAGAATGATTGACCCCCCCTTAGTTTCGTAGTTAATTGTAAAAACATTTATCCAGCAATTAATATATATCAATAATGGAGAACACAAGAAGGAACGACCAACCCTTCTTGTAGTGTCGAACTATTATGAAAAGAATATTTGGAATAAGAAGGGTCAACTGACCCTTCTTGCAGTGTCGAACTATTATGAAAATAATATTCGTAATACGAAGGGTCGAACGACCTTTCAATTTCGAGGCAATTTTTACAATAGAACACCTTCGAAGTTTTAACATATAAAAATAGTTTCTCCCGACTTATGTTTTCCGAAAAGAAGGATCGGTCGCCCCTTCTTTTCATAGTTAATTGTGAAAACCCTTATCCAATAATTCCACTATATCCATAATAGATAACACAAGAAGGATCGACCGACCCTTCCTGCCCTGTCAAACTATTCTGAAAAGAATATTGGTAATCCGAAGGGTCGGCTGACCTTTCGTTTATGAGGGAATCGTAACAATAGAACACCTTTGGGAAAGAGCGGCCGCTGCTTCTATGAGAATATTTCCACTTTCCAACAAAGTCTTTGAAGCAAAACATATATAAATTTGGTTGTTTAAATGTTGATATCTAGTGTGCCAATGTGACATGTGGAACTATCATATTGTGACACGTGGCATATTTGATTTGTTAGAAATATAGTTTAATTATAATATTTGCTCGTATGGAATATTTTCTCCTATTAGCACCGCTGAATTTGGAACTTTGAGTATAATTACTCTGATGATGATTACTTGATCATATTTTAGTATTTAGGTAGTTACTTTGAGGATAATTACTTGATTTTAAGTGCAGTGGATAAACCACTACTAGTAATTAAGGTGTTAATTACAACACTTAACCACAGTTAGTGTGCAAATGATGACAATGATCACAAATCCATTTTTTAATAGATAACCATCCTTTTATAAAACTTTCTTGAAAATGAAAAAATACAACTTTTTGTTGACCAAGTGGAAATTTAGAAACACAACAATTTTGTTGCCTAAAACTGCCACATAGAGAAATTTAGAAACCAATTTTGTCTACTATTTAGAAACCATATTTTCTCGTCGTGCCTTGACTGTTGCAAGGACCTTCTCATTTATGGTAATTTTTTCTCCTGCCATCCTTGCCTTGGTGACCATGCCCATATGATTCTATTTACATCGACCATCATATTTTCTTCTGCACCAACAACCCATTGTTGCTTTCTATCTAAGCATTTTTTGTACAAGACCTTCAGATCCTTCGATGCTCCTGTTGGCTTCCACCATTGCACCTCTACTTTGTAAGACCCAACAGTACTAGCATCTGACTCTTGATAAATATCACCAATCGCCTTACCCAACCAGATTGCACAATTCGGCTCTGGTGATTGCACAATGACCATTTGGCCATTTACAACATCCAGTCTTGGAATGAATTCATCTCTAGGCTTGTTGCATAGTGGTCCAACAAAGCAATCCTGCAAAGCAGGAACATTTTCCTTCAAATAGGCATCCATAATTTCATGTTCAGATCTTGTAGGTTCACTACTACGAATATCATGGCTTGTCAATGGCCAAAAGTTAGTTGATGACTGATCAACACTCTCGAAAGGAATTTCCAAAGCTTTAAGTACAGCCTCCCAATAATTTAACTTGGGACGCCAAAATTGTTCACCTCCTTTCTCAATCCCTCTATTCCAGAATGAAATATATGTTTCTATTCCCTTTTTTATTTCTTCAATTTTCGAAGGAATTTTTGAATGCAGATTTAATAACCTAGGCTGTCCCACCGGCAAGTCTACGCTACCCTCTGGAAATGACTACCAGAGATGAATAGGAGACGACCAAGCTTCATCCCGAAGTGATGCCTTCCATTGCATGACTAGAATGTCATCTATGAGCTGAAATTTAAAAAACTGGCATTTTTTGATACCGATGATTTTGGCATTTCCATCCAAAAGGTGGGGTTTCATAAAACTCTTAAAATCGTAAAGTTCATCAATTAGATAAGGAACAAAGGAATTTTGATCTTCACATGTCCTATACGTATCCATAATTTCCGGGAGTGAAAATATATCCTTGCGCATTAGCTTTGTTGATAACCTGCCAGAAGTTCCATCTATGTCTTCATGGGTGTGTCCGACCGGGAGGAATCCAACTTCAACTATCTCGAACACTCTCCTTGATGTTAAAAGAGATAAAAATGCAAATACAAAGCAGTTTTTGTTATCTCCTAAACAATTATACATTTAAAACAACAACATGGGTGGTAGTTGTCTATTTGCCATGCATTGATTAGTACCATAAACACACATTACATCATCTTGCATTACATCTTGTCTGTATATTGAACACTTTTCATATAAGTCTGATTGCAGTAGAGCATCATGCAATTGGTGCTTAGATGTTTTGCCTTTGTAGAGCAAATCACCATATTTATCAACCACTAGTTCTTCAATACATTTCAAGCATTTAGCCAGGGATGTCACAGTGAAATTCGATCCCATCTCTAAAAATGAGAGGCTGAAATGACCAAAATCCACAGTATTGTGCCCATGATTCAACATTCCAGTCAATGATATGGGAATATTCATAACATTACTAAAATATTTTTCCTTCTTACCCATCCTTGGAATGGAAGACTTTGACTTATCCATTTTTTCATGAACAATACTGAGATAAGTCTTCAGATTTTTCTCTGAAGCCAACCTGTGTGAATAATAGATCTGGAGACAACTTGCGATGTATTTATTATGAGCTTCTTGGTTTGCTCGCAAATTTTCCACCTCAGCTGGATCAGTGGTCCCCTTAAGCCTATCCTGTATTGTAATGCACTCATTACACCTTGCAAAAGAGTTTGATTTAGAAATTTTAACATCTGGAAAATCTTCTCTCATCATCTTGCTAAAGGAGGATGTTGATACTGGAGGCAAACCGATTCTTTTCATTTCATCATTAGCCATTTCTCGCAGCAAACCATGGGACATATTAGCGGACAATAATTTCAATATTGTCCTTGTTCCATCTCCACTGATTAATCATGTAAGATGTGGAGATTTGTCTGAATTGTCTACTACAATTTTATTAATAATACCTCCCAATACAGTAGTGTTCGCCCTAGATTTTTCCAAGCCACTATTATTGTGCACAACTCTCACATCACCATTCAAGACCATTCTTTTATAATTGAAGAAAGTGCTCTTTTTTATCCCATGTCATTTATACCATGCATTTTTACAGGCATCTCTTGTGTCTAATCTCATTGTAAAAAAGCTTATTTTTCTGTCATCTCCTTCTTTGGCCATAGGAGCATTTGATCACATAGAATTTATAACATATTGTCTTTTTGAATTTCCATTCATACTATCAAATTTCTTCCTACATTCAACTATTGATTGAAGTGGAATTTTTTATATACAAAAATTTGATGTAACGCCCATATTTTGATTCGGCATATTTATTAGTTAGACACACCATACTTTATTTCTTATATATTTTGTCGAACTCAGCTCGACTGATTAAACTATATTGGACCTCATTATATGATGTTACTCTGTCTTATGATTTCACCATGATTATGATGTTACTATGTTATGCAGTTATGATGTCATGATTATCATATGATTTCCTTATTTTACGATTGCAGTATATGTTTATATGTTTTCCTTAATGAAATGTGAAATATATGATTCGGTACGTGGATACCATCTTCTTATATGAATTGCTGAAATTTTATATGTCATACGCATCTATGATGAGCTAAAAGGTTACATGAAATAAAATGATAACATGGATCAATTGGCGATCAATGGAAAATGCTTTCTATAAATTGTATTTTGCAAAACACTAACCTACAGGACACAGGGGCTATGGGATAGCCAGTTACTTGATCTGATATATATTGGGAACGAAAAACATGTTCATACAGCAAACCTTAGCAGCCAAAATGAGGATATGATAACACAAACTGATAATCCCGATAGTAGCAAGTATGAGTTGATAAGGGCGTAGGCCCAGTATGTTGAGAGGGATGGATGTGTTTCCCACCCTATGGTTCCATGAGACCCGAGGTCGTGGGAGGGCCTTGCTGAGACACGCTCCCCATGTTGTTGTGATGACGATGGTCGGATGCCTGCTAGGGGAGGATAGGTCCGCTGTTCAGCCGACGCTATCGCTCTCAAGTTCTATGTGGTCAGATCGGTGAGTCCGACATCCACTGTTGTACTAGCAGAGGGAGGATAGGGAGGATGCTGGACGTAGGTTATGACGGGAGGATGTGTTAGTTAGTACTGTTGAGGGTTTAGTATTCCTTGATTTCGAGTTAGTGGAAGTAGGCACCCTTCCTGTACTTGATTGATTAAACTAATGTAAACATAAAGACAATGATGTTAAATCGTAAAGGGTTAACTGTTAAATAACCGAGGATGTTAAAGTAATTATACTATATATTATGCTTGCTCTTCTGCATGGGGGTAGATACTATTATTAGTTAGCAAGTATGCATAGGCGGAATGGGGTTTGTTTATAGTACATAACCGACATGTGCATACACTGGCCATGCATGCACACCTTGTACGTGTACAATATTACTGGTGTATAACATACTTGTCATGCTTGAATAGTAGTATAAATGTCATAGATAACTCAGTTAAGGATACATCAATCAACTTAGGTAATGAATGGTTAGGTTGTCAATGTGTAAATAAGTGAATTAGTAATTATATGAAAACATTGTAATAATCAACTAAGACAAGTGTCGTCAGTTAACATTGTCATAGGAGAACTGTTGTGAATAGGGTAATGATAGTGTCTAATTAATTAGTAAAATTGTTTAAGCCCTCACAAGTGCTTTGTTTATAAGAACAAGGATGCTATGTTGATGATAGGGTACTCATGTGATAAACAAATAATTAAGAATACTATGATTAATTCACCTTTTATTATTGTTAAAGGGTGATTTAATTATTATTATTAATTAATAAATGGGGATCTAATTATTATTATTACTTAATTAATAATATTCCAGCAACATTTATATCCCTATCGTAACAAATGCAATATAAGTAAGATTTAAAATATTGATTTATAAATTAATATTGTGTGATTATTCCCATTTCAAAAGTTAGCCATGATAGGATAATCCTTTTTGGAATGAACGTGATGTGATGGAAAATGGTTATTTAATTATTCAATGTTAATCTTGGAATTTAAACCTCAAGCTAAGTAGTCTCGACGGATAAGGTGGACCATTAAGACACATCATGTCCAAGTTAAAAAGGGGCAACTAATTATATAATATTTTATTAATTACATTAATAACATTAAATACCAAGGATAGCGAATAGACTTGTATTTAATGAAGCTTGTCCCGAATGGATAACCTTTGGGTGATAATCCCCACCGTAATAAATACTTACGACCGTCAATCCAAAACCAACTAATTTTTCCATGAGAGTAATTAAATATACTTTTTTTTATAAAGAACCGTGTATGAATGAACTGGTGATAGGAGTAAATGTTGAGGGGCTCGAGAGGGGATTTTGGGGCGGTGGAGTAGGCCCAAGATATTCTCGAGGAAGGGAAATTATATAGAGGGGGAGAGCTTGGAGAAAGGGAGGTTTTTTTATGGGGGAAGAAAAGAAGTTTGGAGAAGAGAAGTTTGGAGAACAGAAAGATTTTGAGAACAGAAGGAAAGACTGCTCTCGGGATTATCAGATTGTGGGCTCGGGGGCTTGGAAATCCTTTGATTTCCAAGGGCCAGCAAGATAATAGCTGGTCGGTAGGGTGGACACTTCAGTTTGGCTGTCTAAGAGGTTATACAACCTACTACAACCTACGGTTAGCATCAGCATTAGGTAATTTCCTTGTCATTTACGTTATTTGATTATTATGCTAAAATCTTACTGTAAACATGCATAACTTGCTATTTACTGATTTACTAAGTTGTGAAACCTATTTACTGATTTACTAAGTTGTGAAACCTATTTTCTGATTTACTAAGTTGTGAAACCTATTCTTATGCTGGAACATGATTGTTGAAAAGAAAATAACGATATGTTTGTTTATTTTAAATTACGAATGTAAGGTTAGTGAAAACACGACAGTACACTAAATATTATTTAGGCACATAGTAATTCTTAGAAATTTACTTCCATAAACTGATAAAGTTTAAAACGTAGAAAATTAAACCTGAAATTTTACATAGTGCTCTGCTGTAAAAACCAGAGCACTACAGATGGTATCAGAGCCCTAGGCTTGAAAACTCGGACCTTAGGGCCTATTCACACCCAAATATATATATATATATCCTGGAAATTATAGGTATCTAATTTTTGCAAAAAAAAAAAAAAAAGAGAAAGAGAATTACACTAATCCGTCTTTCCAATAGTTGTAACCACTTGTAGACTACCTACACTCACAGAATGAAACAAAGATATATTTAGTTTTTTTTATATAATACATTTAGCAAGAGAGTTCTAAACAAACAAAAAACAATCTTAATACTTTTACAACATGAAACATGCAAAAGCCAGAAAATGAATACCAGTAAGTTGTTGTTTTGGTTTCATTTATATTATATATCTATTTGTAACCAATTAGATTTTAATTGTATTGACCTACATAAAACAATGTGAGATTATAGGGTTCACATTCATTTACATATAATTGACGTTTTGATATTTGTTTCAATTCATGATAAAAAAAAAAAATATTTAGTGAATATTCAAATAATCATCGATATTTATAATCTTATAATTATATTCATTATCAATCTTTTGTAATTTTATTTTTATATTTTTAGTGTAATGATACATACAAATAATTAATATTTTATTATTCGAAATAAAATTATCTATATTAAAATAAAAATTTAAACATTTTGAATATCACATTTCAAATATATATCTATCCCAAAACTAAAATCAAACTTGAGAAATGCATAATACTAAATAATAATTAAGATGGAAGATCGAATATTTTACATCTTAGGTTTTCTTCTTAAAGAATCTCACTTCTCTGTGCATGCAGCCCCATCTCAGCGCTCAGGTTTTTGCAGGCCTCAGCTCAGTCTGCTCACATTCTTCTTATTCACAACCTCATGCTGCTCCTCCTCCTGTCACGCTCAGCCACATTCATTGCTCCCATCACTCCCCCAGCACCTTCAACGCACCTCACTTGCACACTTCCCCACGCAATCAACAATCTTCCACCTAGGCATCCATTTCAGCCCTCACGCATTTCCTTTGAGATCCCTCTCTCTCTTCCATCTGCGCCCTTTTCTTCCAACCTGCCAAAGTTTCAGTCCACAGACAACTCCAATTTCAATCAGTCGGTTAAGCATTAAATCCTACGATAGCCATAACAATTATCTGTCAGAATTAAGATTGAATGAAAGTCTAGCTAGATGATCCAAGGGTATCGCAAATTAAAACAAAAATTACATTTTAGAGAAAAAAAAAATGTGCAACAAAACGACACACAATAGCTGCAATCTAGACACAGATGCATATTAGTTGTTTTTTTTAAAATGAGACGAGCACTACTAAAAGTCGGTCGGTTTGTCCTGCACGTTTCTTCCGTTCGCACGAAGGAACATCGAATTTCTGTGGCAGAGATTCTATAAAGATATTGAATGCCATTTAATTGCAAAATATTTTAAAAGCAAAAGCAGAGTTCAACCAGAAAAATATACAGAGCGCGCGGAAGGAAGCAGAATTGCAAAAGATTTTAAAGCGAAACCAGAGTTCACTGTGGAAAAATTTACAGAGAGCAGTAAGCAGATATTGAAGTTCTGAATAACTCGAGGGAAGACTACTGGAAGATATATTGTTTGCTTAAAAGATTATCCTTACTGCCATTCAAGGGAGGAGACCACATCGTTTACTGTATGGATATGTTTAATTGTAAGAAGTCATGCAGTAGATTGGAGGGGCTGCTCGCAGGCTCTATTGAAACGGTTCAGGTGCTCTATTAGGCGGATCTGGGAAAGCCCCATAAAGAGCAAAATCCCATCTATGAACAGTTCCTGAACATCCTCAATAATGGCGTTGCATTGGTAAAAAGGTGCGAGAAGACCAGTCGTTCTAATATTTTCCAGAACCGTAGATATGTTTCTCAAATCCACCAGCTGGAAAGGGTGATCCTTCACTTCGCTAAGGACTGGATGCCTGTCCCATTAAGTCTCGATGTTAAGCATCTCATAAGTCTTTGCTATAAGTTTTAGCCTTTGATAGAAGCTCTGGTCAGTCTAGAAGTCTAGTCTTTATGTCAACAGTAATAGCCATAAGGTCATAGACAGTCCGCCCATAGATGTGACATATATATCCCCCTTTACACGCAATACAGAAATATATATTAAACGCCATACAAAGAGAGACATCCAGCAGAGAGGAGACTAGATATAAACTTTACGAGATGGCAAGTAGAGGCGATTAGGATAAAAGGGAAGTAACAAAGCTTGCAAAGTAGTTCCAATTAGCAGCCACAGCCGACCGCCCCAGCCACCCCGCCTGTCAGCAGGACCCCTAATTATAACTAGTTGGACTCATGGATATTAAATTCAACAGCAAATTGAAACTTAGATATGCCAGTATCGGATATTTAAACTAACTTAGATATGCAGTTATGTAAATCAATGGGTTAGTCCAAAGTCGTTGTTATAACAGAAGCTTATAAATTAATTGCATTAGTTCCAGCGAAAAGTTCCAACTCAATTAGTTAGAGTTGTTCTCCACGCTCTTGTCTAGAGCCTTCGCCAACTATACGATTTGGGAGAGGATGAGAGAAAGGTGAAAGAAATAATCGTGCAGAAGCTCTTGTGTCATGTGTGGATGATGATGAGAGGCTCCAATTCGAGGACGGGAATTTTGTTGTTTTCTCTGAAGTTAAAGCTATGACTGAGCTCAATGATGGCAAGCGAAGAAAATTGATGATTGCCCGACCATATTCGTTCCACCGCCAGGAAGATATCACTGACTTTGAACGCTATGAGATGGGCGGCATAGTCACACAGGATGCTTATCTTCCACAGCGGCTTGGATAAAGTGATGTTTGTATACAACTATATTGAGATGGCTCATGTTACTGGTGTTGTTTTGTCATGTTTGCTTCCCAGGGGTCAAAACATCAAGGTTTTATGTCAGATACTAAGAAAATTAAGGCAAAAAAAAAAAAATCTTCTTGTGCGAAATATTAAAATAATAAAAGCCAAAACTCTGAACAGAAGACCTTTGAAGATGCCACGGTTTTGGATGCAAAAACCTGTCCGCAGGAGCCGACATTGTCGAAATTCTGGAGAAATTATTAACCAAGTAGGGGACAACTACGCAGAAAAACAAAAGCCTTCAATATTAGCAGATGGTGGCGTGAACAAAACGTTGAGAGTATACCTGCATTTCATATAGAACTCAGATTTGATGACATTCTCTCATATCGCGGGACCATACGTAGACCTCCCACAGACCTCTCACAGGCCGACCATGGCGGTCGAGCTTCCCATATGCTCCTTCTCTCAGGAGATTCGGAGCTATGACCCATATTACCTCTCAGAGAATCACTCGCCTTACAGAGTTACAGAGCCTAAAGGGAAGAGAAACCTAGGAAGATTACCAGGCTCGCGCGCGGGAGACGAAGCACAGTTTAGAAGAGGGAGGCACCCCACGGTGGTTAACGGGGAGGGGCGTGCATGCAGCCCGCGTGGCTGGCATGCAGCCCAGGCCTTCTCGTGGCTTCCTTGAGCCAGTTGGGCTTGAAGGCGGTAGAGGTATGCGTGGCAGTCGGAGTCAATAGGGGGAGCAAGCGGTGGCAGGTAGGTGGCTTCTTGCGCATAGAGAGGGAGCATGGCCGTTGTACAGCTCGCGGGGATGATGGCCAGGAAGAGTAGACGTAGGGAGGGGCTGAGTGGGAGCCAAGGGAAACGTGGAAGAGCGGCATGGGATGGCTGGCGGTGGGAGATAGCCACGCGGAGGATAAGGAAGAGAGGTAGGCAGAGAAGTGAGGCTGCGCGTGGAGGAGCATGGGAAGCTAAGCGGCAGGGAGCTGCCCGGTGGAGAAGATGGATAGGGGTGGATGACAGTGAAAATTCCTATTCTGCACACGAAAATTTACATTAAACAGAAAGTATTATGTGAAGTTGAAATGAATCTAGTAAAAAGGGATAAAAGTAAAATCAGTGCAACAAGTGAGAAAAATTACCTTTCCAGTAGATGGTTTCATCACACGTTTTCGAGATTAAAATTATCGAGCCTCTGCTATCATACTTTGACACTATTCGAGGTGCTTCATACTTACTACCCAGGGTAAATAATATTAATATTATTGTCGAGCCTTCCAATGAAAGCTTACCACAAAGATGAATTGAAGTTTAATCAAAAGGCAAGTAGAAAATAAAAATAGTCACTTATTTTAGTTATTCATCCCAAGCGTTCGATTTACGAAAGTCCAAGCATGTGTGCAAACACAATCACTTTAATCAATTCATACGGGAGATTATGGACACATTGTTTTTGTTGGGTTCAAATATCTAGTTTTAACGTCCATATATTTTATTATAAAAATCCTTAAAGTTGATGCAATCCATGGAGTGGCAGGTCAAACAAAAAAGGTGAAAGTCCATAAAAGTTTTAATCGCTCCTTATTTATTTTAACAAAATGCTCATTCAATTTCTTTCTTGTCAATATATTATGTTTTAGTATAAACGGAATTTAATTATCAGAAATTAGTGAGGTTGATAAAAATAAATAAAAATAAATAAATACTCACTTTTAAAATTACACCATAACGTATTAAGGAAGTGCATAAAGTTGAATTTCATTATTTATTATTTATGTTTGAGAAAATATATATATATTAATATATATATATTTATATATATGAAATGCTTTAAGAGTAAAAAAAAAAAAAAAAAAAAAGGGTGTGATAAATGAAAAGATCAAATGAAATATTTTCTTTCATTTTAAATTTTGATTCACTCTTATAAGTTAACTTTAAAAAATATAAGGGATAAAACTAGATCAAATTCGCATTTATGCACATTTGGGATTTGATATGTTAAACATCGTAAGTGTGATGTGAACTCCATACAGCATAGGGTGCAGGCTTGGTTCATAATATAATGCACCAATATTAAGTAATAATAAATTCGTGGTATAGTGAATGACTTTTACAGTATTTTAAAATTGTTGAGTACATTAAGGTTTTGATTATGGTGATTTAATTAAAAATTGAATAGAGAATTTGGATTATGCTAAAAAAATAATTTGATATTAAGGTTGAATTAAATATGGAAGGATGTTGAATTAAGTTGGGTTATATATATAGTTTGGAATATCAAAGTTGACTAGGTATTAAATTTTGAAGTATTTAATTTTCAAATTTAAGTATTAAACATCTCAAATTGATATTTTGAAATTTAGTATTAAGATCAATAAATGAACTAGGTTAATATTAAATGTTAAAATGTTAAAATAAAGTAACTACTTAACCATAGATAACATTCATAGTTAGCTCAATTAAAATTCGACACTAGTTAGTTTATTCCTTGTTCTAAGAAGACCCCTTACAGAAACTTGGACTTATAGTCGAAAATACGAAATGAATAAGGAATAAAAATATAAAAAAATATTTATAAATAAATAAAAAACAAGACACCTTTGAGATCAGCGTGACGAGCTCAACACTAGGACTTAATCAAGATGAACTCGAGCAATAAAATATAAAAGTATGGAAATTGGACCAATGAGCATTGCAATGAATAAAGTTATGATGTTTAAATCCTTATTATAGGATGGAAGAAACCGATAGTCACATTAGAGATAAAATTGTTGTTACTTTTGAGAGAGTGAGACAAATAAAAAGCGGAATAGGATGAAGAAAGGTAGATATGTTTGTTTTCATGTCAACATCTCATAAATCGAGAACAATGCTTGATTCCATGTGAATGTATTGGGTTCATATTAGTACCTTGTGAGGTGGTCATAATGCATAATGGGTATAAGTATCTATGGGTTTCATGTAGGATAATAAGTGTATGTATACCCCATTTAAGCAATTTTAAAGTCACCTCTATATTTAAAGGACTGAGCTGAATATTTCCAGCCTCTAAACCACCAAGCAACAATTTAACTTTAAAAGTACAATTAAACATGAATACTGCGATAAACACTCGTAAAGCACCTTTACGATTTTGAGAGTAAGAACACAATTAGTTATAAATTTCTTAAAATAAGTACGCAATGGTTTCCCTTTGAATTATATTAGATTAAAAGTATGGTACAATAAATGACTTGAAAACATTTGCATTCTGATAAGATATAGTTACTAAAGACATTCTAATGAATAGTAGTTCTCCTAATTTAATATGTAATGCAGTACTTATGGTTATCAAGGATACAGATTCCTTATTAACACTAAGGTAATAATAATGTCTGACCTTAGGATGGAATAACAAGGATATTTTCTCCTAGGAGAGGTATGTAAACCTTAAAGATCCTTGTAGTTGCTTGTTGAATAATTAAAGATTATGAACTCTCAGCTCTCCATTTTAAACATTGATTATTCTATGCTAAGTTAGATCAATATATGCTTATGAAGAAAAATTGGTTGTGTGATGAGTAAATGGGTCTGGATGGTGTAAATTAAAGGGTATTGTTAAAAGGTAAGAAGTAGGATGCGAAGGTGGATAACACTATATTATAACCTTAGGCATTCTAGATATAATATTGAGATTCGATAGAAGGATTAATCTAAATGTTCCTTAACTATTAGAACACATATCATGGGATAAAAAAAAAAAAAAAGAGTGAAACCATAAGATAACATCGACATATTTGGTTAAGTTAAAGCTTAAGTAGGACAAGTATGGCCACGACTTGCTACTTGCAAGAAAGTAGAGACGATGCATCGAGATTTTCCCTCGCTATTTTGACCATAACTTCGGGACGAAGTTTCCCGAAGGGTGGGTGTATGTAACGCCCATATTTTGATTCGGCATATTTATTAGTTAGACACACCATACTTTATTTCTTATAAATTTTGTCGAACTCAGCTCGACTAAGTAAACTATATTGGACCTCATTATATGATGTTACTCTGTCTTATGATTTCACCATGATTATGATGTTACTATGTTATGCAGTTATGATGTCATGATTATCATATGATTTCCTTATTTTACGATTGCAGTATATGTTTATATGTTTTCCTTAATGAAATGTGAAATATATGATTCGGTACGTGGATACCATCTTCTTATATGAATTGCTGAAATGTTATATGTCATACGCATCTATGATGAGCTAAAAGGTTACATGAAATAAAATGATAACATGGATCAATTGGCGATCAATGGAAAATGCTTTCTATAAATTGTATTTTGCAAAACACTAACCTACAGGACACAGGGGCTATGGGATAGCCAGTTACTTGATCTAATATATATTGGGAAGGAAAAACATGTTCATACAGCAAACCTTAGCAGCCAAAATGAGGATATGATAACACAAACTGATAATCCCGATAGCAGCAAGTATGAGTTGATAAGGGCGTAGGCCCAGTATGTTGAGAGGGATGGATGTGTTTCCCACCCTATGGTTCCATGAGACCCGAGGTCGTGGGAGGGCCGTGCTGAGACACGCTCCCCATGTTGTTGTGATGACGATGGTCGGATGCCTACTAGGGGAGGATAGGTCCGCTATTCAGCCGACGCTATCGCTCTCAAGTTCTATGTGGTCAGATCGGTGAGTCCGACATCCACTGTTGTACTAGCAGAGGGAGGATAGGGAGGATGCTGGACGTAGGTTATGACGGGAGGATGTGTTAGTTAGTACTGTTGAGGGTTTAGTATTCCTTGATTTCGAGTTAGTGGAAGTAGGCACCCTTCCTGTACTTGATTGATTAAACTAATGTAAACATAAAGACAATGATGTTAAATCGTAAAGGGTTAACTGTTAAATAACCGAGGATGTTAAAGTAATTATACTATATATTATGCTTGCTCTTCTGCATGGGGGTAGATACTATTATTAGTTAGCAAGTATGCATAGGCGGAATGGGGTTTGTTTATAGTACATAACCGACATGTGCATACACTGGCCATGCATGCACACCTTGTACGTGTACAATATTACTGGTGTATAACATACTTGTCATGCTTGAATAGTAGTATAAATGTCATAGATAACTCAGTTAAGGATACATCAATCAACTTAGGTAATGAATGGTTAGGTTGTCAATGTGTAAATAAGTGAATTAGTAATTATATGAAAACATTGTAATAATCAACTAAGACAAGTGTCGTCAGTTAACATTGTCATAGGAGAACTGTTGTGAATAGGGTAATGATAGTGTCTAATTAATTAGTAAAATTGTTTAAGCCCTCACAAGTGCTTTGTTTACAAGAACAAGGATTCTATGTTGATGATAGGGTACTCATGTGATAAACAAATAATTAAGAATACTATGATTAATTCACCTTTTATTATTGTTAAAGGGTGATTTAATTATTATTATTAATTAATAAATGGGGATCTAATTATTATTATTACTTAATTAATAATATTCCAGCAACATTTATATCCCTATCGTAACAAATGCAATATAAGTAAGATTTAAAATATTGATTTATAAATTAATATTGTGTGATTATTCCCATTTCAAAAGTTAGCCATGATAGGATAATCCTTTTTGGAATGAACGTGATGTGATGGAAAATGGTTATTTAATTATTCAATGTTAATCTTGGAATTTAAACCTCAAGCTAAGTAGTCTCGACGGATAAGGTGGACCATTAAGACACATCATGTCCAAGTTAAAAAGGGGCAACTAATTATATAATATTTTATTAATTACATTAATAACATTAAATACCAAGGATAGCGAATAGACTTGTATTTAATGAAGCTTGTCCCGAATGGATAACCTTTGGGTGATAATCCCCACCGTAATAAATACTTACGACCGTCAATCCAAAACCAACTAATTTTTCCATGAGAGTAATTAAATATACTTTTTTTTATAAAGAACCGTGTATGAATGAACTGGTGATAGGAGTAAATGTTGAGGGGCTCGAGAGGGGATTTTGGGGCGGTGGAGTAGGCCCAAGATATTCTCGAGGAAGGGAAATTATATAGAGGGGGAGAGCTTGGAGAAAGGGAGGTTTTTTTATGGGGGAAGAAAAGAAGTTTGGAGAAGAGAAGTTTGGAGAACAGAAAGATTTTGAGAACAGAAGGAAAGACTGCTCTCGGGATTATCAGATTGTGGGCTCGGGGGCTTGGAAATCCTTTGATTTCCAAGGGCCAGCAAGATAATAGCTGGTCGGTAGGGTGGACACTTCAGTTTGGCTGTCTAAGAGGTTATACAACCTACTACAACCTACGGTTAGCATCAGCATCAGGTAATTTCCTTGTCATTTACGTTATTTGATTATTATGCTAAAATCTTACTGTAAACATGCATAACTTGCTATTTACTGATTTACTAAGTTGTGAAACCTATTTACTGATTTACTAAGTTGTGAAACCTATTTTCTGATTTACTAAGTTGTGAAACCTATTCTTATGCTGGAACATGATTGTTGAAAAGAAAATAACGATATGTTTGTTTATTTTAAATTACGAATGTAAGGTTAGTGAAAACACGACACTACACTAAATATTATTTAGGCACATAGTAATTCTTAGAAATTTACTTCCATAAACTGATAAAGTTTAAAACGTAGAAAATTAAACCTGAAATTTTACATAGTGCTCTGCTGTAAAAACCAGAGCACTACAGATGGTATCAGAGCCCTAGGCTTGAAAACTCGGACCTTAGGGCCTATTCACACCCAAATATATATATATATATCCTGGAAATTATAGGTATCTAATTTTTGCAAAAAAAAAAAAAAGAGAAAGAGAATTACACTAATCCGTCTTTCCAATAGTTGTAACCACTTGTAGACTACCTGCACTCACAGAATGAAACAAAGATATATTTAGTTTTTTTTATATAATACATTTAGCAAGAGAGTTCTAAACAAACAAAAAACAATCTTAATACTTTTACAACATGAAACATGCAAAAGCCAGAAAATGAATACCAGTAAGTTGTTGTTTTGGTTTCATTTATATTATATATCTATTTGTAACCAATTAGATTTTAATTGTATTGACCTGCATAAAACAATGTGAGATTATAGGGTTCACATTCATTTACATATAATTGACGTTTTGATATTTGTTTCAATTCATGATAAAAAAAAAAAAAAATATTTAGTGAATATTCAAATAATCATCGATATTTATAATCTTATAATTATATTCATTATCAATCTTTTGTAATTTTATTTTTATATTTTTAGTGTAATGATACATACAAATAATTAATATTTTATTATTCGAAATAAAATTATCTATATTAAAATAAAAATTTAAACATTTTGAATATCACATTTCAAATATATATCTATCCCAAAACTAAAATCAAACTTGAGAAATGCATAATACTAAATAATAATTAAGATGGAAGATCGAATATTTTACATCTTAGGTTTTCTTCTTAAAGAATCTCACTTCTCTGTGCATGCAGCCCCATCTCAATGCTCAGGTTTCTGCAGGCCTCAGCTCAGTCTGCTCACATTCTTCCTATTCACAAGCTCATGCTGCTCCTCCTCCTGTCACGCTCAGCCACATTCATTGCTCCCATCACTCCCCCAGCACCTTCAACGCACCTCACTTGCACACTTCCCCACGCAATCAACAATCTTCCACCTAGGCATCCATTTCAGCCCTCATGCATTTCCTTTGAGATCCCTCTCTCTCTTCCATCTGCGCCCTTTTCTTCCAACCTGCCAAAGTTTCAGTCCACAGACAACTCCAATTTCAATCAGTCGGTTAAGCATTAAATCCTACGATAGCCATAACAATTATCTGTCAGAATTAAGATTGAATGAAAGTCTAGCTAGATGATCCAAGGGTATCGCAAATTAAAACAAAAATTACATTTTAGAGAAAAAAAAAATGTGCAACAAAACGACACACAATAGCTGCAATCTAGACACAGATGCATATTAGTTGTTTTTTTTTAAATGAGACGAGCACTACTAAAAGTCGGCCGGTTTGTCCTGCACGTTTCTTCCGTTCGCACAAAGGAACATCGAATTTCTGTGGCAGAGATTCTATAAAGATATTGAATGCCATTTAATTGCAAAATATTTTAAAAGCAAAAGCAGAGTTCAACCAGAAAAATATACAGAGCGCGCGGAAGGAAGCAGAATTGCAAAAGATTTTAAAGCGAAACCAGAGTTCACTGTGGAAAAATTTACAGAGAGCAGTAAGCAGATATTGAAGTTCTGAATAACTCGAGGGAAGACTACTGGAAGATATATTGTTTGCTTAAAAGATTATCCTTACTGCCATTCAAGGGAGGAGACCACATCGTTTACTGTATGGATATGTTTAATTGTAAGAAGTCGTGCAGTAGATTGGAGGGGCTGCTCGCAGGCTCTATTGAAACGGTTCAGGCGCTCTATTAGGCGGATCTGGGAAAGCCCCATAAAGAGCAAAATCCCATCTATGAACAGTTCCTGAACATCCTCAATAATGGCATTGCATTGGTAAAAAGGTGCGAGAAGACCAGTCGTTCTAATATTTTCCAGAACCGTAGATATGTTTCTCAAATCCACCAGCTGGAAAGGGTGATCCTTCACTTCGCTAAGGACTGGATGCCTGTCCCATTAAGTCTCGATGTTAAGCATCTCATAAGTCTTTGCTATAAGTTTTAGCCTTTGATAGAAGCTCTGGTCAGTCTAGAAGTCTAGTCTTTATGTCAACAGTAATAGCCATAAGGTCATAGACAGTCCTCCCATAGATGTGACATATATATCCCCCTTTACACGCAATACAGAAATATATATTAAACGCCATACACAGAGAGACATCCAGCAGAGAGGAGACTAGATATAAACTTTACGAGATGGCAGGTAGAGGCGATTAGGATAAAAGGGAAGTAACAAAGCTTGCAAAGTAGTTCCAATTAGCGGCCACAGCCGACCGCCCCAGCCACCCCGCCTGTCAGCAGGACCCCTAATTATAACTAGTTGGACTCATGGATATTAAATTCAACAGCAAATTGAAACTTAGATATGCCAGTATCAGATATTTAAACTAACTTAGATATGCAGTTATGTAAATCAATGGGTTAGTCCAAAGTCGTTGTTATAACAGAAGCTTATAAATTAATTGCATTAGTTCCAGCGAAAAGTTCCAACTCAATTAGTTAGAGTTGTTCTCCACGCTCTTGTCTAGAGCCTTCGCCAACTATACGATTTGGGAGAGGATGAGAGAAAGGTGAAAGAAATAATCGTGCAGAAGCTCTTGTGTCATGTGTGGATGATGATGAGAGGCTCCAATTCGAGGACGGGAATTTTGTTGTTTTCTTTGAAGTTAAAGCTATGACTGAGCTCAATGATGGCAAGCGAAGAAAATTGATGATTGCCCGACCATATTCGTTCCACCGCCAGGAAGATATCACTGACTTTGAATGCTATGAGATGGGCGGCATAGTCACACAAGATGCTTATCTTCCACAGCGGCTTGGATAAAGTGATGTTTGTATACAACTATATTGAGATGGCTCATATTACTGGTATTTTTTTGTCATGTTTGCTTCCCAGGGGTCAAAACATCAAGGTTTTATGTCAGATACTAAGAAAATTAAGGCAAAAAAAAAAAATCTTCTTGTGCGAAATATTAAAATAATAAAAGCCAAAACTCTGAACAGAAGACCTTTGAAGATGCCACGGTTTTGGATGCAAAAACCTGTCCGCAGGAGCCGACATTGTCGAAATTCTGGAGAAATTATTAACCAAGTAGGGGACAACTACGCAGAAAAACAAAAGCCTTCAATATTAGCAGATGGTGGCGTGAAAAAAAACGTTGAGAGTATACCTGCATTTCATATAGAACTCAGATTTGACGACATTCTCTCATATCGCGGGACCATACGTAGACCTCCCACAGACCTCTCACAGGCCGGCCATGGCGGTCGAGCTTCCCATATGCTCCTTCTCTCAGGAGATTCGGAGCTATGACCCATATTACCTCTCAGAGAATCACTCGCCTTACAGAGTTACAGAGTCTAAAGGGAAGAGAAACCTAGGAAGATTACCAGGCTCGCGCGCGGGAGACGAAGCACAGTTTAGAAGAGGGAGGCACCCCACGGTGGTTAACGGGGAGGGGCGTGCATGCAGCCCGCGTGGCTGGCATGCAGCCCAGGCCTTCTCGTGGCTTCCTTGAGCCAGTTGGGCTGGCAGGCGGTAGAGGTATGCGTGGCAGTCGGAGTCAATAGGGGGAGCAAGCGGTGGCAGGTAGGTGGCTTCTTGCGCATAGAGAGGGAGCATGGCCGTTGTACAGCTCGCGGGGATGATGGCCAGGAAGAGTAGACGTAGGGAGGGGCTGAGTGGGAGCCAAGGGAAACGTGGAAGAGCGGCATGGGATGGCTGGCGGTGGGAGATAGCCACGCGGAGGATAAGGAAGAGAGGTAGGCGGAGAAGTGAGGCTGCGCGTGGAGGAGCATGGGAAGCTAAGCGGCAGGGAGCTGCCCGGTGGAGAAGATGGATAGGGGTGGATGACAGTGAAAATTCCTATTCTGCACACGAAAATTTACATTAAACAGAAAGTATTATGTGAAGTTGAAATGAATCTAGTAAAAAGGGATAAAAGTAAAATCAGTGCAACAAGTGAGAAAAATTACCTTTCCAGTAGATGGTTTCATCACACGTTTTCGAGATTAAAATTATCGAGCCTCTGCTATCATACTTTGACACTATTCGAGGTGCTTCATACTTACTACCCAGGGTAAATAATATTAATATTATTGTCGAGCCTTCCAATGAAATCTTACCACAAAGATGAATTGAAGTTTAATCAAAAGGCAAGTAGAAAATAAAAATAGTCACTTATTTTAGTTATTCATCCCAAGCGTTCGATTTACGAAAGTCCAAGCATGTGTGCAAACACAATCACTTTAATCAATTCATACGGGAGATTATGGACACATTGTTTTTGTTGGGTTCAAATATCTAGTTTTAACGTCCATATATTTTATTATAAAAATCCTTAAAGTTGATGCAATCCATGGAGTGGCAGGTCAAACAAAAAAGGTGAAAGTCCATAAAAGTTTTAATCGCTCCTTATTTATTTTAACAAAATGCTCATTCAATTTCTTTCTTGTCGATATATTATGTTTTAGTATAAACGGAATTTAATTATCAGAAATTAGTGAGGTTGATAAAAAATAAATAAATAAATAAATAAATACTCACTTTTAAAATTACACCATAACGTATTAAGGAAGTGCATAAAGTTGAATTTCATTATTTATTATTTATGTTTGAGAAAATATATATATATTAATATATATATATTTATATATATGAAATGCTTTAAGAGTAAAAAAAAAAAAAAAAAAAAGGGTGTGATAAATGAAAAGATCAAATGAAATATTTTCTTTCATTTTAAATTTTGATTCACTCTTATAAGTTAACTTTAAAAAATATAAGGGATAAAACTAGATCAAATTCGCATTTATGCACATTTGGGATTCGATATGTTAAACATCGTAAGTGTGATGTGAACTCCATACAGCATAGGGTGCAGGCTTGGTTCATAATATAATGCACCAATATTAAGTAATAATAAATTCGTGGTATAGTGAATGACTTTTACAGTATTTTAAAATTGTTGAGTACATTAAGGTTTTGATTATGGTGATTTAATTAAAAATTGAATAGAGAATTTGGATTATGCTAAAAAAATAATTTGATATTAAGGTTGAATTAAATATGGAAGGATGTTGAATTAAGTTGGGTTATATATATAGTTTGGAATATCAAAGTTGACTAGGTATTAAATTTTGAAGTATTTAATTTTCAAATTTAAGTATTAAACATCTCAAATTGATATTTTGAAATTTAGTATTAAGATAAATAAATGAACTAGGTTAATATTAAATGTTAAAATGTTAAAATAAAGTAACTACTTAACCATAGATAACATTCATAGTTAGCTCAATTAAAATTCGACACTAGTTAGTTTATTCCTTGTTCTAAGAAGACCCCTTACAGAAACTTGGACTTATAGTCGAAAATACGAAATGAATAAGGAATAAAAGTATAAAAAAATATTTATAAATAAATAAAAAACAAGACACCTTTGAGATCAGCGTGACGAGCTCAACACTAGGACTTAATCAAGATGAACTCGAGCAATAAAATATAAAAGTATGGAAATTGGACCAATGAGCATTGCAATGAATAAAGTTATGATGTTTAAATCCTTATTATAGGATGGAAGAAACCGATAGTCACATTAGAGATAAAATTGTTGTTACTTTTGAGAGAGTGAGACAAATAAAAAGCGGAATAGGATGAAGAAAGGTAGATATGTTTGTTTTCATGTCAACATCTCATAAATCGAGAACAATGCTTGATTCCATGTGAATGTATTGGGTTCATATTAGTACCTTGTGAGGTGGTCATAATGCATAATGGGTATAAGTATCTATGGGTTTCACGTAGGATAATAAGTGTATGTATACCCCATTTAAGCAATTTTAAAGTCACCTCTATATTTAAAGGACTGAGCTGAATATTTCCAGCCTCTAAACCACCAAGCAACAATTTAACTTTAAAAGTACAATTAAACATGAATACTGCGATAAACACTCGTAAAGCACCTTTACGATTTTGAGAGTAAGAACACAATTAGTTATAAATTTCTTAAAAATAAGTACGCAATGGTTTCCCTTTGAATTATATTAGATTAAAAGTATGGTACAATAAATGACTTGAAAACATTTGCATTCTGATAAGATATAGTTACTAAAGACATTCTAATGAATAGTAGTTCTCCTAATTTAATATGTAATGCAGTACTTATGGTTATCAAGGATACAGATTCCTTATTAACACTAAGGTAATAATAATGTCTGACCTTAGGATGGGATAACAAGGATATTTTCTCCTAGGAGAGGTATGTAAACCTTAAAGATCCTTGTAGTTGCTTGTTGAATAATTAAAGATTATGAACTCTCAGCTCTCCATTTTAAACATTGATTATTCTATGCTAAGTTAGATCAATATATGCTTATGAAGAAAAATTGGTTGTGTGATGAGTAAATGGGTCTGGATGGTGTAAATTAAAGGGTATTGTTAAAAGGTAAGAAGTAGGATGCGAAGGTGGATAACACTATATTATAACCTTAGGCATTCTAGATATAATATTGAGATTCGATAGAAGGATTAATCTAAATGTTCCTTAACTATTAGAACACATATCATGGGATAAAAAAAAAAAAAAAGAGTGAAACCATAAGATAACATCGACATATTTGGTTAAGTTAAAGCTTAAGTAGGACAAGTATGGCCACGACTTGCTACTTGCAAGAAAGTAGAGACGATGCATCGAGATTTTCCCTCGCTATTTTGACCATAACTTCGGGACGAAGTTTCCCGAAGGGTGGGTTTATGTAACGCCCATATTTTGATTCGGCATATTTATTAGTTAGACACACCATACTTTATTTCTTATAAATTTTGTCGAACTCAGCTCGACTGAGTAAACTATATTGGACCTCATTATATGATGTTACTCTGTCTTATGATTTCACCATGATTATGATGTTACTATGTTATGCAGTTATGATGTCATGATTATCATATGATTTCCTTATTTTACGATTGCAGTATATGTTTATATGTTTTCCTTAATGAAATGTGAAATATATGATTCGGTACGTGGATACCATCTTCTTATATGAATTGCTGAAATGTTATATGTCATACGCATCTATGATGAGCTAAAAGGTTACATGAAATAAAATGATAACATGGATCAATTGGCGATCAATGGAAAATGCTTTCTATAAATTGTATTTTGCAAAACACTAACCTACAGGACACAGGGGCTATGGGATAGCCAGTTACTTGATCTAATATATATTGGGAAGGAAAAACATGTTCATACAGCAAACCTTAGCAGCCAAAATGAGGATATGATAACACAAACTGATAATCCCGATAGCAGCAAGTATGAGTTGATAAGGGCGTAGGCCCAGTATGTTGAGAGGGATGGATGTGTTTCCCACCCTATGGTTCCATGAGACCCGAGGTCATGGGAGGGCCGTGCTGAGACACGCTCCCCATGTTGTTGTGATGACGATGGTCGGATGCCTACTAGGGGAGGATAGGTCCGCTGTTCAGCCGACGCTATCGCTCTCAAGTTCTATGTGGTCAGATCGGTGAGTCCGACATCCACTGTTGTACTAGCAGAGGGAGGATAGGGAGGATGCTGGACGTAGGTTATGACGGGAGGATGTGTTAGTTAGTACTGTTGAGGGTTTAGTATTCCTTGATTTCGAGTTAGTGGAAGTAGGCACCCTTCCTGTACTTGATTGATTAAACTAATGTAAACATAAAGACAATGATGTTAAATCGTAAAGGGTTAACTGTTAAATAACCGAGGATGTTAAAGTAATTATACTATATATTATGCTTGCTCTTCTGCACGGGGGTAGATACTATTATTAGTTAGCAAGTATGCATAGGAGGAATGGGGTTTGTTTATAGTACATAACCGACATGTGCATACACAGGCCATGCATGCACACCTTGTACGTGTACAATATTACTGGTGTATAACATACTTGTCATGCTTGAATAGTAGTATAAATGTCATAGATAACTCAGTTAAGGATACATCAATCAACTTAGGTAATGAATGGTTAGGTTGTCAATGTGTAAATAAGTGAATTAGTAATTATATGAAAACATTGTAATAATCAACTAAGACAAGTGTCGTCAGTTAACATTGTCATAGGAGAACTGTTGTGAATAGGGTAATGATAGTGTCTAATTAATTAGTAAAATTGTTTAAGCCCTCACAAGTGCTTTGTTTATAAGAACAAGGATGCTATGTTGATGATAGGGTACTCATGTGATAAACAAATAATTAAGAACACTATGATTAATTCACCTTTTATTATTGTTAAAGGGTGATTTAATTATTATTATTAATTAATAAATGGGGATCTAATTATTATTATTACTTAATTAATAATATTCCAGCAACATTTATATCCCTATCGTAACAAATGCAATATAAGTAAGATTTAAAATATTGATTTATAAATTAATATTGTGTGATTATTCCCATTTCAAAAGTTAGCCATGATAGGATAATCCTTTTTGGAATGAACGTGATGTGATGGAAAATGGTTATTTAATTATTCAATGTTAATCTTGGAATTTAAACCTCAAGCTAAGTAGTCTCGACGGATAAGGTGGACCATTAAGACACATCATGTCCAAGTTAAAAAGGGGCAACTAATTATATAATATTTTATTAATTACATTAATAACATTAAATACCAAGGATAGCGAATAGACTTGTATTTAATGAAGCTTGTCCCGAATGGATAACCTTTGGGTGATAATCCCCACCGTAATAAATACTTACGACCGTCAATCCAAAACCAACTAATTTTTCCATGAGAGTAATTAAATATACTTTTTTTTATAAAGAACCGTGTATGAATGAACTGGTGATAGGAGTAAATGTTGAGGGGCTCGAGAGGGGATTTTGGGGCGGTGGAGTAGGCCCAAGATATTCTCGAGGAAGGGAAATTATATAGAGGGGGAGAGCTTGGAGAAAGGGAGGTTTTTTTATGGGGGAAGAAAAGAAGTTTGGAGAAGAGAAGTTTGGAGAACAGAAAGATTTTGAGAACAGAAGGAAAGACTGCTCTCGGGATTATCAGATTGTGGGCTCGGGGGCTTGGAAATCCTTTGATTTCCAAGGGCCAGCAAGATAATAGCTGGTCGGTAGGGTGGACACTTCAGTTTGGCTGTCTAAGAGGTTATACAACCTACTACAACCTACGGTTAGCATCAGCATCAGGTAATTTCCTTGTCATTTACGTTATTTGATTATTATGCTAAAATCTTACTGTAAACATGCATAACTTGCTATTTACTGATTTACTAAGTTGTGAAACCTATTTACTGATTTACTAAGTTGTGAAACCTATTTTCTGATTTACTAAGTTGTGAAACCTATTCTTATGCTGGAACATGATTGTTGAAAAGAAAATAACGATATGTTTGTTTATTTTAAATTTCGAATGTAAGGTTAGTGAAAACACGACAGTACACTAAATATTATTTAGGCACATAGTAATTCTTAGAAATTTACTTCCATAAACTGATAAAGTTTAAAACGTAGAAAATTAAACCTGAAATTTTACATAGTGCTCTGCTGTAAAAACCAGAGCACTACAGATGGTATCAGAGCCCTAGGCTTGAAAACTCGGACCTTAGGGCCTATTCACACCCAAATATATATATATATATCCTGGAAATTATAGGTATCTAATTTTTGCAAAAAAAAAAAAAAGAGAAAGAGAATTACACTAATCCGTCTTTCCAATAGTTGTAACCACTTGTAGACTACCTGCACTCACAGAATGAAACAAAGATATATTTAGTTTTTTTTATATAATACATTTAGCAAGAGAGTTCTAAACAAACAAAAAACAATCTTAATACTTTTACAACATGAAACATGCAAAAGCCAGAAAATGAATACCAGTAAGTTGTTGTTTTGGTTTCATTTATATTATATATCTATTTGTAACCAATTAGATTTTAATTGTATTGACCTGCATAAAACAATGTGAGATTATAGGGTTCACATTCATTTACATATAATTGACGTTTTGATATTTGTTTCAATTCATGATAAAAAAAAAAAAAAAATATTTAGTGAATATTCAAATAATCATCGATATTTATAATCTTATAATTATATTCATTATCAATCTTTTGTAATTTTATTTTTATATTTTTAGTGTAATGATACATACAAATAATTAATATTTTATTATTCGAAATAAAATTATCTATATTAAAATAAAAATTTAAACATTTTGAATATCACATTTCAAATATATATCTATCCCAAAACTAAAATCAAACTTGAGAAATGCATAATACTAAATAATAATTAAGATGGAAGATCGAATATTTTACATCTTAGGTTTTCTTCTTAAAGAATATCACTTCTCTGTGCATGCAGCCCCATCTCAATGCTCAGGTTTCTGCAGGCCTCAGCTCAGTCTGCTCACATTCTTCCTATTCACAAGCTCATGCTGCTCCTCCTCCTGTCACGCTCAGCCACATTCATTGCTCCCATCACTCCCCCAGCACCTTCAACGCACCTCACTTGCACACTTCCCCACGCAATCAACAATCTTCCACCTAGGCATCCATTTCAGCCCTCATGCATTTCCTTTGAGATCCCTCTCTCTCTTCCATCTGCGCCCTTTTCTTCCAACCTGCCAAAGTTTCAGTCCACAGACAACTCCAATTTCAATCAGTCGGTTAAGCATTAAATCCTACGATAGCCATAACAATTATCTGTCAGAATTAAGATTGAATGAAAGTCTAGCTAGATGATCCAAGGGTATCGCAAATTAAAACAAAAATTACATTTTAGAGAAAAAAAAAATGTGCAACAAAACGACACACAATAGCTGCAATCTAGACACGGATGCATATTAGTTGTTTTTTTTTAAATGAGACGAGCACTACTAAAAGTCGGCCGGTTTGTCCTGCACGTTTCTTCCGTTCGCACAAAGGAACATCGAATTTCTGTGGCAGAGATTCTATAAAGATATTGAATGCCATTTAATTGCAAAATATTTTAAAAGCAAAAGCAGAGTTCAACCAGAAAAATATACAGAGCGCGCGGAAGGAAGCAGAATTGCAAAAGATTTTAAAGCGAAACCAGAGTTCACTGTGGAAAAATTTACAGAGAGCAGTAAGCAGATATTGAAGTTCTGAATAACTCGAGGGAAGACTACTGGAAGATATATTGTTTGCTTAAAAGATTATCCTTACTGCCATTCAAGGGAGGAGACCACATCGTTTACTGTATGGATATGTTTAATTGTAAGAAGTCGTGCAGTAGATTGGAGGGGCTGCTCGCAGGCTCTATTGAAACGGTTCAGGCGCTCTATTAGGCGGATCTGGGAAAGCCCCATAAAGAGCAAAATCCCATCTATGAACAGTTCCTGAACATCCTCAATAATGGCATTGCATTGGTAAAAAGGTGCGAGAAGACCAGTCGTTCTAATATTTTCCAGAACCGTAGATATGTTTCTCAAATCCACCAGCTGGAAACGGTGATCCTTCACTTCGCTAAGGACTGGATGCCTGTCCCATTAAGTCTCGATGTTAAGCATCTCATAAGTCTTTGCTATAAGTTTTAGCCTTTGATAGAAGCTCTGGTCAGTCTAGAAGTCTAGTCTTTATGTCAACAGTAATAGCCATAAGGTCATAGACAGTCCGCCCATAGATGTGACATATATATCCCCCTTTACACGCAATACAGAAATATATATTAAACGCCATACACAGAGAGACATCCAGCAGAGAGGAGACTAGATATAAACTTTACGAGATGGCAGGTAGAGGCGATTAGGATAAAAGGGAAGTAACAAAGCTTGCAAAGTAGTTCCAATTAGCGGCCACAGCCGACCGCCCCAGCCACCCCGCCTGTCAGCAGGACCCCTAATTATAACTAGTTGGACTCATGGATATTAAATTCAACAGCAAATTGAAACTTAGATATGCCAGTATCAGATATTTAAACTAACTTAGATATGCAATTATGTAAATCAATGGGTTAGTCCAAAGTCGTTGTTATAACAGAAGCTTATAAATTAATTGCATTAGTTCCAGCGAAAAGTTCCAACTCAATTAGTTAGAGTTGTTCTCCACGCTCTTGTCTAGAGCCTTCGCCAACTATACGATTTGGGAGAGGATGAGAGAAAGGTGAAAGAAATAATCGTGCAGAAGCTCTTGTGTCATGTGTGGATGATGATGAGAGGCTCCAATTCGAGGACGGGAATTTTGTTGTTTTCTTTGAAGTTAAAGCTATGACTGAGCTCAATGATGGCAAGCGAAGAAAATTGATGATTGCCCGACCATATTCGTTCCACCGCCAGGAAGATATCACTGACTTTGAATGCTATGAGATGGGCGGCATAGTCACACAGGATGCTTATCTTCCACAGCGGCTTGGATAAAGTGATGTTTGTATACAACTATATTGAGATGGCTCATGTTACTGGTATTGTTTTGTCATGTTTGCTTCCCAGGGGTCAAAACATCAAGGTTTTATGTCAGATACTAAGAAAATTAAGGCAAAAAAAAAAAATCTTCTTGTGCGAAATATTAAAATAATAAAAGCCAAAACTCTGAACAGAAGACCTTTGAAGATGCCACGGTTTTGGATGCAAAAACCTGTCCGCAGGAGCCGACATTGTCGAAATTCTGGAGAAATTATTAACCAAGTAGGGGACAACTACGCAGAAAAACAAAAGCCTTCAATATTAGCAGATGGTGGCGTGAAAAAAACGTTGAGAGTATACCTGCATTTCATATAGAACTCAGATTTGACGACATTCTCTCATATCGCGGGACCATACGTAGACCTCCCACAGACCTCTCACAGGCCGGCCATGGCGGTCGAGCTTCCCATATGCTCCTTCTCTCAGGAGATTCGGAGCTATGACCCATATTACCTCTCAGAGAATCACTCGCCTTACAGAGTTACAGAGTCTAAAGGGAAGAGAAACCTAGGAATATTACCAGGCTCGCGCGCGGGAGACGAAGCACAGTTTAGAAGAGGGAGGCACCCCACGGTGGTTAACGGGGAGGGGCGTGCATGCAGCCCGCGTGGCTGGAATGCAGCCCAGGCCTTCTCGTGGCTTCCTTGAGCCAGTTGGGCTGGCAGGCGGTAGAGGTATGCGTGGCAGTCGGAGTCAATAGGGGGAGCAAGCGGTGGCAGGTAGGTGGCTTCTTGCGCATAGAGAGGGAGCATGGCCGTTGTACAGCTCGCGGGGATGATGGCCAGGAAGAGTAGACGTAGGGAGGGGCTGAGTGGGAGCCAAGGGAAACGTGGAAGAGCGGCATGGGATGGCTGGCGGTGGGAGATAGCCACGCGGAGGATAAGGAAGAGAGGTAGGCGGAGAAGTGAGGCTGCGCGTGGAGGAGCATGGGAAGCTAAGCGGCAGGGAGCTGCCCGGTGGAGAAGATGGATAGGGGTGGATGACAGTGAAAATTCCTATTCTGCACACGAAAATTTACATTAAACAGAAAGTATTATGTGAAGTTGAAATGAATCTAGTAAAAAGGGATAAAAGTAAAATCAGTGCAACAAGTGAGAAAAATTACCTTTCCAGTAGATGGTTTCATCACACGTTTTCGAGATTAAAATTATCGAGCCTCTGCTATCATACTTTGACACTATTCGAGGTGCTTCATACTTACTACCCAGGGTAAATAATATTAATATTATTGTCGAGCCTTCCAATGAAAGCTTACCACAAAGATGAATTGAAGTTTAATCAAAAGGCAAGTAGAAAATAAAAATAGTCACTTATTTTAGTTATTCATCCCAAGCGTTCGATTTACGAAAGTCCAAGCATGTGTGCAAACACAATCACTTTAATCAATTCATACGGGAGATTATGGACACATTGTTTTTGTTGGGTTCAAATATCTAGTTTTAACGTCCATATATTTTATTATAAAAATCCTTAAAGTTGATGCAATCCATGGAGTGGCAGGTCAAACAAAAAAGGTGAAAGTCCATAAAAGTTTTAATCGCTCCTTATTTATTTTAACAAAATGCTCATTCAATTTCTTTCTTGTCGATATATTATGTTTTAGTATAAACGGAATTTAATTATCAGAAATTAGTGAGGTTGATAAAAAATAAATAAATAAATAAATAAATACTCACTTTTAAAATTACACCATAACGTATTAAGGAAGTGCATAAAGTTGAATTTCATTATTTATTATTTATGTTTGAGAAAATATATATATATTAATATATATATATTTATATATATGAAATGCTTTAAGAGTAAAAAAAAAAAAAAAAAAAAAAAGGTGTGATAAATGAAAAGATCAAATGAAATATTTTCTTTCATTTTAAATTTTGATTCACTCTTATAAGTTAACTTTAAAAAATATAAGGGATAAAACTAGATCAAATTCACATTTATGCACATTTGGGATTTGATATGTTAAACATCGTAAGTGTGATGTGAACTCCATACAGCATAGGGTGCAGGCTTGGTTCATAATATAATGCACCAATATTAAGTAATAATAAATTCGTGGTATAGTGAATGACTTTTACAGTATTTTAAAATTGTTGAGTACATTAAGGTTTTGATTATGGTGATTTAATTAAAAATTGAATAGAGAATTTGGATTATGCTAAAAAAATAATTTGATATTAAGGTTGAATTAAATATGGAAGGATGTTGAATTAAGTTGGGTTATATATATAGTTTGGAATATCAAAGTTGACTAGGTATTAAATTTTGAAGTATTTAATTTTCAAATTTAAGTATTAAACATCTCAAATTGATATTTTGAAATTTAGTATTAAGATAAATAAATGAACTAGGTTAATATTAAATGTTAAAATGTTAAAATAAAGTAACTACTTAACCATAGATAACATTCATAGTTAGCTCAATTAAAATTCGACACTAGTTAGTTTATTCCTTGTTCTAAGAAGACCCCTTACAGAAACTTGGACTTATAGTCGAAAATACGAAATGAATAAGGAATAAAAATATAAAAAAATATTTATAAATAAATAAAAAACAAGACACCTTTGAGATCAGTGTGACGAGCTCAACACTAGGACTTAATCAAGATGAACTCGAGCAATAAAATATAAAAGTATGGAAATTGGACCAATGAGCATTGCAATGAATAAAGTTATGATGTTTAAATCCTTATTATAGGATGGAAGAAACCGATAGTCACATTAGAGATAAAATTGTTGTTACTTTTGAGAGAGTGAGACAAATAAAAAGCGGAATAGGATGAAGAAAGGTAGATATGTTTGTTTTCATGTCAACATCTCATAAATCGAGAACAATGCTTGATTCCATGTGAATGTATTGGGTTCATATTAGTACCTTGTGAGGTGGTCATAATGCATAATGGGTATAAGTATCTATGGGTTTCACGTAGGATAATAAGTGTATGTATACCCCATTTAAGCAATTTTAAAGTCACCTCTATATTTAAAGGACTGAGCTGAATATTTCCAGCCTCTAAACCACCAAGCAACAATTTAACTTTAAAAGTACAATTAAACATGAATACTGCGATAAACACTCGTAAAGCACCTTTACGATTTTGAGAGTAAGAACACAATTAGTTATAAATTTCTTAAAAATAAGTACGCAATGGTTTCCCTTTGAATTATATTAGATTAAAAGTATGGTACAATAAATGACTTGAAAACATTTGCATTCTGATAAGATATAGTTACTAAAGACATTCTAATGAATAGTAGTTCTCCTAATTTAATATGTAATGCAGTACTTATGGTTATCAAGGATACAGATTCCTTATTAACACTAAGGTAATAATAATGTCTGACCTTAGGATGGGATAACAAGGATATTTTCTCCTAGGAGAGGTATGTAAACCTTAAAGATCCTTGTAGTTGCTTGTTGAATAATTAAAGATTATGAACTCTCAGCTCTCCATTTTAAACATTGATTATTCTATGCTAAGTTAGATCAATATATGCTTATGAAGAAAAATTGGTTGTGTGATGAGTAAATGGGTCTGGATGGTGTAAATTAAAGGGTATTGTTAAAAGGTAAGAAGTAGGATGCGAAGGTGGATAACACTATATTATAACCTTAGGCATTCTAGATATAATATTGAGATTCGATAGAAGGATTAATCTAAATGTTCCTTAACTATTAGAACACATATCATGGGATAAAAAAAAAAAAAAAGAGTGAAACCATAAGATAACATCGACATATTTGGTTAAGTTAAAGCTTAAGTAGGACAAGTATGGCCACGACTTGCTACTTGCAAGAAAGTAGAGACGATGCATCGAGATTTTCCCTCGCTATTTTGACCATAACTTCGGGACGAAGTTTCCTGAAGGGTGGGTGTATGTAACGCCCATATTTTGATTCGGCATATTTATTAGTTAGACACACCATACTTTATTTCTTATAAATTTTGTCGAACTCAGCTCGACTGAGTAAACTATATTGGACCTCATTATATGATGTTACTCTGTCTTATGATTTCACCATGATTATGATGTTACTATGTTATGCAGTTATGATGTCATGATTATCATATGATTTCCTTATTTTACGATTGCAGTATATGTTTATATGTTTTCCTTAATGAAATGTGAAATATATGATTCGGTACGTGGATACCATCTTCTTATATGAATTGCTGAAATGTTATATGTCATACGCATCTATGATGAGCTAAAAGGTTACATGAAATAAAATGATAACATGGATCAATTGGCGATCAATGGAAAATGCTTTCTATAAATTGTATTTTGCAAAGCACTAACCTACAGGACACAGGGGCTATGGGATAGACAGTTACTTGATCTAATATATATTGGGAAGGAAAAACATGTTCATACAGCAAACCTTAGCAGCCAAAATGAGGATATGATAACACAAACTGATAATCCCGATAGCAGCAAGTATGAGTTGATAAGGGCGTAGGCCCAGTATGTTGAGAGGGATGGATGTGTTTCCCACCCTATGGTTCCATGAGACCCGAGGTCGTGGGAGGGCCGTGCTGAGACACGCTCCCCATGTTGTTGTGATGACGATGGTCGGATGCCTACTAGGGGAGGATAGGTCCGCTGTTCAGCCGACGCTATCGCTCTCAAGTTCTATGTGGTCAGATCGGTGAGTCCGACATCCACTGTTGTACTAGCAGAGGGAGGATAGGGAGGATGCTGGACGTAGGTTATGACGGGAGGATGTGTTAGTTAGTACTGTTGAGGGTTTAGTATTCCTTGATTTCGAGTTAGTGGAAGTAGGCACCCTTCCTGTACTTGATTGATTAAACTAATGTAAACATAAAGACAATGATGTTAAATCGTAAAGGGTTAACTGTTAAATAACCGAGGATGTTAAAGTAATTATACTATATATTATGCTTGCTCTTCTGCATGGGGGTAGATACTATTATTAGTTAGCAAGTATGCATAGGCGGAATGGGGTTTGTTTATAGTACATAACCGACATGTGCATACATTGGCCATGCATGCACACCTTGTACGTGTACAATATTACTGGTGTATAACATACTTGTCATGCTTGAATAGTAGTATAAATGTCATAGATAACTCAGTTAAGGATACATCAATCAACTTAGGTAATGAATGGTTAGGTTGTCAATGTGTAAATAAGTGAATTAGTAATTATATGAAAACATTGTAATAATCAACTAAGACAAGTGTCGTCAGTTAACATTGTCATAGGAGAACTGTTGTGAATAGGGTAATGATAGTGTCTAATTAATTAGTAAAATTGTTTAAGCCCTCACAAGTGCTTTGTTTATAAGAACAAGGATGCTATGTTGATGATAGGGTACTCATGTGATAAACAAATAATTAAGAATACTATGATTAATTCACCTTTTATTATTGTTAAAGGGTGATTTAATTATTATTATTAATTAATAAATGGGGATCTAATTATTATTATTACTTAATTAATAATATTCCAGCAACATTTATATCCCTATCGTAACAAATGCAATATAAGTAAGATTTAAAATATTGATTTATAAATTAATATTGTGTGATTATTCCCATTTCAAAAGTTAGCCATGATAGGATAATCCTTTTTGGAATGAACGTGATGTGATGGAAAATGGTTATTTAATTATTCAATGTTAATATTGGAGTTTAAACCTCAAGCTAAGTAGTCTCGACGGATAAGGTGGACCATTAAGACACATCATGTCCAAGTTAAAAAGGAGCAACTAATTATATAATATTTTATTAATTACATTAATAACATTAAATACCAAGGATAGCGAATAGACTTGTATTTAATGAAGCTTGTCCCGAATGGATAACCTTTGGGTGATAATCCCCACCGTAATAAATACTTACGACCGTCAATCCAAAACCAACTAATTTTTCCATGAGAGTAATTAAATATACTTTTTTTTATAAAGAACCGTGTATGAATGAACTAGTGATAGGAGTAAATGTTGAGGGGCTCGAGAGGGGATTTTGGGGCGGTGGAGTAGGCCCAAGATATTCTCGAGGAAGGGAAATTATATAGAGGGGGAGAGCTTGGAGAAAGGGAGGTTTTTTTATGGGGGAAGAAAAGAAGTTTGGAGAAGAGAAGTTTGGAGAACAGAAAGATTTTGAGAACAGAAGGAAAGACTGCTCTCGGGATTATCAGATTGTGGGCTCGGGGGCTTGGAAATCCTTTGATTTCCAAGGGCCAGCAAGATAATAGCTGGTCGGTAGGGTGGACACTTCAGTTTGGCTGTCTAAGAGGTTATACAACCTACTACAACCTACGGTTAGCATCAGCATCAGGTAATTTCCTTGTCATTTACGTTATTTGATTATTATGCTAAAATCTTACTGTAAACATGCATAACTTGCTATTTACTGATTTACTAAGTTGTGAAACCTATTTACTGATTTACTAAGTTGTGAAACCTATTTTCTGATTTACTAAGTTGTGAAACCTATTTTCTGATTTACTAAGTTGTGAAACCTATTCTTATGCTGGAACATGATTGTTGAAAAGAAAATAACGATATGTTTGTTTATTTTAAATTACAAATGTAAGGTTAGTGAAAACACGACAGTACACTAAATATTATTTAGGCACATAGTAATTCTTAGAAATTTACTTCCATAAACTGATAAAGTTTAAAACGTAGAAAATTAAACCTGAAATTTTACATAGTGCTATGCTGTAAAAACCAGAGCACTACATTTGAGCAACAATGTTTGGTGCCAATTTTTGAAAGGAATGCACCCATATTTATTGCAGGTCTTTAAGGTACCAATCTTGAATTTCTATCAGAAATTTTATTTCCAGCTTGTCGCTTTACGGAATTGTATGGCCTTGTTCCATTACCTTTAACATTTGTATATTCACAATGGGAAGTACCTAGAAGGACAGTTAATTTTTCGATAATTTTATTCCATTATCATAAGGATCTCTAAGAGAGTAACATGTACAACATATCTATAGCATATCAATCATAAACACAATCATGCAAGCACACAAGAGACACAAAGTTTCACCGGGGAAAACCAAGAAGGTGAAAAACCCCACAAATTCCTCATAGATAGAGTAAACCCCAATAAGATGTCTCTAGCAGATGCTTAGCCTCCTCCACATGTGCGCCACTTTCTCTCTTAGATATGCGAGCTTGAGAAGTGAGTGAATGAATCAAATGAGATACACAACCTCTCTATTTATACACTGACATGACCTACCAATAAATCACTGGGGCTGACTTGCTAATCAAGTCTAATAACCCAACCACATGACCTAACCAGGGCCGACCCCACACTGGTGGTCTAATAACCCATCAATACAAATGACGACACTTACAATGTAACTTGCGACACTTGCAAATACAAATGACAACACTTCCAATCAGAGGAATAATACATCTCTGTGGGATATACAATAAAGTACGAATGTAATACATAGAAGAATATCTTCCGAAGTTACAAATACATCAACAATCCCTCTTAACTAGGAAGGTATTCTGAACACAGGTCATCAATACATATTGGCGCAAGTCTTCAATTATAGAGTTGGATCATCATCACTGTATCATAGAGCATTATCATCATCACTACTGCTGTAATAAACATCTTGATCACTGGGCTATCTCTGAATTCTTCTTGTCATAGGAACTTCTACAGAGCCAGCCCTTTTTCATGCTGGATGTAGGCCCACCACCTGTAGGTCTTCATCAACACTGGCCATACTGTGGAATCCTCAGGACTTATTACGTGCATCACAAAACCTCGAAATAGTATCCCAGGATTCTTTATGTGTCTAAGCATGATCGACAAGATCTCCCAGGGCGCTATTACATGTGACCCCACCAAAAAACCTCGAAAGAGCATCCCAGGGATGATTACATGCATACTGCTCAACCTATCGGATCTCCCAGGGCACTATTACATGTGGTCACCACAAAACCTCAAAAGAGCATCCCAGAACTGATTACAAGCATACTGCTCAACCTATCGGATCTCTCAGGGTGATATTACATGTGGTCATGGCAAAACCTTGAAAGAGCATCACAAGACTAATTACAATTGTACTGCTCAACCTATCGGATCTCCCATGACGCTATTATATGCCATAGGAAAAAACCTCGAAAGAACATTTTCCAGATATCCTAGGGCACTATTATATGCCATAGGAAAAACCTCGAAAGGGTATCTGCAAACCTCCCAGGGCACTATTATATGTCCTCCCAATCAAAACCTCGAAAGAGAATTTTCTAGATATCCCGGGAAAAAACCTCGAAAGAGTATCTACAAATCTCCCAGGGCGCTATTTCATGCTTATCTTCACAACATGTCCATGGCCACATAGTATCAACCTAATACTCACCATACATCATCCTGATGTACATGATCATCTTGATCATCATCATAGCATCGTCCTGATGCATATCATCCAGAGCATCATCCTGATACTCAACACACATGATCATCCTGATCATCGTCACTACATCGTCCTGATGCATGTCATCCAGAGCATCGTCCTGATACTCATCACACATGATCATCCTGATCATCGTCACTGCATCGTCCTAATGCATGTCATCATACATGATCTTGCTGATCATACAAAGCATCCACCTGATGCATATACATATACATGATCCAATTGATCATACAAAGCATCCACCGGATGCATATACATATACATGATCCAACTGATCATACAAAGCATCCACCTGATGCATATACATTAACATGATCCAACTGATCATACAAAGCATCCACCTGATGCATATCCAAAGAAGTAACAGGAGAATTGTTCTGATGCTCATCACACAACACTTACATCCACAGCCATGGGAAGGATCCTCCTCTCACCATGCTTGGAATGGCTCCTGCAAATGTGTCCCATCACTTCTTCTTCAAAGTATCTTCAATTTGAAGAACACCAAGCCTCTCTTTGAAGTACTCAAACTTCACTCTATCTAGTGGTTTAGTCAACACATTTGCAACCTCCTCATCTGTCGCAACATACAGGAGTTTTGCTGCTCCTCTCTACACCATATCCCTGACATAGTGATATTTTATCTCGATGTACTTCGACCTGTCATGGAACACCAGGTTCTCAGACAACTTCACACAACTCTGGTTGTCACAAAAGATACCAGTAGCATCCGACGGGAGTCCAAATAACTCAGACAATAGCTTCCTAATCCATACTACCTCATAACTAGCTGAACAAGCTACAACATACTCTGCTTCGGCTATACTCAATGCTACGCAGGACTGCTTCCTGCTAAACCAAAAGATCACACCTAATCCCATACTGAAGCAGCACCCAAAAGTGCTCTTCCTCTTTGCAGCACTTCCTTCCCAATTTGAGTCAACATAACCCTCCAAGTTAAACTTTTGATTCGCATCATACTTGAGCCCATAATCAACCGTACCCTTCAGGTACCTCAGAATATGCTTTATAGCAACCAGGTGAACACTTCTCAGATATGTCAGGAACTGGCTTAATGTGTTCACCGCAAAGCAAATATATGGTCTCGTGTTCATCAGGTAAATCAAGGACCCAATCATCTGACGATACACAGGGACATCGTCTGGCTCAAATGAAGCAACACACAGAAGCTTCAGGTTCGATGCCATAGGTGTGGCCATGGCCTTGAAGTCCATCATCCTGAACCTCTTCAAGATCTCTATTGCATACTTCCCTTGTCTAAGTAAGATCCCATCTGCACTCTGCCACACCTCCATGCCTAGAAAGTAGTGCATCATCCCCAAGTCCTTCATCTGAAACTCGGCAGCAAGCTTTCTCTTGGTATCGGAAATCAACCCATCCTCACCTGTAACAAACAAGTCATCCACATACAGTAGTAGTATCACAGGATTTCCTTCCTCAACCTTGTAGTAAAGGTTGGAATCCACTTTGCTCTTAGTAAAGCCCAAACTGGATAGGAAACTGTCCATCCTACCATACGAAGTCCTAGGAGCTTGCTTCAAGCCATACAAGGCTTTCTTCAACCTACACACATATGACTCCCTGTCATGTGTCTCAAAACCAAGTGGCTGCTCCACATACACTTCCTCTTTGACTAAACCATTCAAGAAAGTTGTCTTGACATCCATCTGGTGTATATTCCACTTCATCACTGCAGCCAGAGCAAGTATTGTTCTGATGGAAGTGTATTTGGATATAGGAGCAAAAGTCTCTTGATAGTCTATTCCCTCTTTTTGAGAGAAGCCACGAGCTACAAACCTTGCCTTGTATTTCTCTATGCTACCATTTGTAGTATGCCTGATCTTATAGATCCACTTGGAAGTAACAACAGACTTCCCTTCAGGTCTTGGGACTACATCCCAAACATCAATCTTCGTGATCGACTGGTACTCCTCCACCATGGCATCCTTTCATTCTTTATTTTCCGTTGCTTCTTCATAACTTGAAGGTTCTTTGTTCATAATGTCACAGAGTAAGGCAACATAACTGGTATGTGATCTAGTCCTCTTCCTTTCTCTGTGTTCTTCTTCTGGAATGCCATACCTTTCTGCATCTTGAATGAGCTCTCTAGCCCATGCAAGTTTCCTCTTGTGAGAGTTCTTCTCATGGGGTGGCTCTATAGGTTCTTGTGGATATTCAATTTCACGAACTTCTTCTAGAATTGCTTCATTCATAGTGGTGTCTTGAATATTGGTAACCTTTGGTTCTTCATGGTCTTCAACAGGTGTCTTCCTTGATTTGATGTATGCTGAGTCTTCATCAAATGTTACATCCTTGCTGATGTCAATTTTCTTGAACCTTGGAAAGTATATTCTGTAAGCCTTTGAGCTTTCACTGTAACCCACAAAGATGCCTTTCTTTCCTAAAGGATATAGCTTTTTACTCTTTTCCTTTGGAATGTGTGTGTATACTGGATAACCAAATATCCTGAGATGGATAACTTCAAGTTTCTTACCAGAGAAGACTTCTTCTGGTGTCTTGTTGTCAAGTATCTTATGAGGTGTTCTGTTCTGCACATATACAGCTGTCCTAGCTACTTCTTCCCATATATGCATAGGCATATCTTGGTCATGAAGTATTGCTCATGCTGCTTCCATGATAGTTCTATTCTTCCTTTCTGCAACTCCATTTTGTTGTGGATTGTAGGGAGCAGTCAACTCCCTCTTAGTCCCTGAATCACTGCATAGTTTCTTGAAATCACCTTAAGTGAATTCTCCACCATTGTCGGATATGAAGGTCTTGATTTTCTTATCAGTTTGCTTTTTTATCAAGGCTTTGAATTCCTTGAACTTATCAAATATTTCATCTTTATTTTTCAAGAAATAAACCCAAGTCTTCCTAGAGAAATCATCAATGAAAGAAACATAGTATACATACCCACTCAGAGAACTGGATGACATTGGACCGCATACATCAGAGTGGATAATCTCCAAAATTCCTTTTGCTTTGCTTTCACTACTTGAAATGCCTTCTTTGTGTTCTTTCCTTTTTCACATCCTTTGCAAACACCTTCATCCTTTGACTGGATTTCAGGAAGACCTTCTACAGCTTTTCTTGCAATTGGTAGTTCTCTATAATGCACATGCGCAAGCCTTCCATGCCAAAGTTCACTTGGTTCCATGGATTCATGCACCATGGCATGTCCAGGTTGTCCTTTTAGTTTGTACAATCCTCCCTCTTTCTCTCCAATCACTACTACATCATCTATGGTCTTACCCTTTGGCCACATGAGTACTTGGCCATCCACAAATGCAACTCTAACCCCTTTTGCATCCAAATATGATATGGATAGGAGATTCTTCTTGAGCCCAGGTACATATAGAACATCTTTCATCTTCAAAGACTTCCTAGAGTCTAGCTTGTAGGAGGCTTCACCACTTCCTTCGATAGGATATTGATAGTCATCCCCAAGTTTCACTTTATGAGGTGACTCATGTTCAGATAGATCTACAAAGGATTCTTTAAACCCAATCATGTGTTTGGAAGCCCCACTATCAATAATCCAATCATCACATCCATGAGAGATAGTACATGTGAGAGCAGAGATTAGAACATATTCATCTTCACTTGATGAGTCATCACTTTCTACTCTAGTCTTCTTCTTGGGAGGTTCATCATCCTTAGCAGCATGAGCATGATATCTCTTCTTGTTGAAGTTGTTGTTGTTTTTGTTCTTAGGACAATTTGAGGAGAAATGTCCCTTCTCATTACATGTAAAGCATATCAGATCTTTCTTATCTCTATGATAATGGTGGTGTGAAGATCTCTTGTTATGAGATGGTTTCCTCTCGGACTTACCCTTCTTGGTATGTGCAGTGAGAGCTTGATCTTCATTCCCCATCTTTTCTTCTCGGGCTACAATCCTAGCTTCTTCTTGTGAACATTCCTCCCACGGTCTGCTGAAAGTGATCAATTTCCTTCTTGCATAGATTCCTTGCATGAAGGAGTCCCATGACCTAGGTAGGCCATTCAATGTGTTCATTACAATTTGACCATCCTCCACTACTTCATCCATAGCTTCAAGTTGTTCCTTAATTTGAGAGACCTTAGAAAACTAGAATTGAATGGTCTCTCCATTCTGGATCTTTATCCCTTTCAATTGGTTCTGCAGAGTCATCTTCTGATTTATGTTCTTTCCTTCAAGCAACTTGGTCAAGGAGTCAAACATCTCCTTAGGTGTCTTTAGGGAAGACACATGAGGTATGAGATGGTATTTGATAGAATCAACAATGATTCTCTTAGCCTTGAACAGGTTCTTGTTGTGTAAGGCTTTAGCCTCTTCTCCCTCTGGGACAGGAAACTCTTCACTTATGTAAGTGTCCAACTCATTCTCTTCTAGGATTAACCCAATCCTATACTTCCAGGCTCGGAATTTATCAACCCCTTCAAGCTTATCCTCAAGCTTGGTGTGGTGAGACATCTTAAAGAGTACTTCAAATGGAAATAGAAAAGATTTAGGTCTTACCATTTGATTTGTTGAAAACTGGATCTGGAGCTGGATTAGGGTTTGTCAGAGAAACCCTAAAAATTCAAAATTTGAATTTAAAACTTCTGAAGGGATAGAAAGATGTGCCTTGTTGAATTGGTTAGGCTGGTACACTCAGAATTTGAAATTTGCAAATTTTCACCCTTCAAAATTGCTTTTGAAATTTGTGGATTCACTAAACAGGACCTCAAACTAGGGTTTGATTTTCCCAAAGCTTCACTCAACTAAAAATTTCGATCCAAAGCTCTAAACTTCGATTTGTTAGAGAAGCTTCCAACCGTGGTCTCAGATTTCAGAAATTCTAATTTTTGTAGAAACCCTAATTTTTAGGTCAAAAACTGAAAATGCTCAGAATTGAATTTTGTCTCAACAGAAAGATGCACCCTTGCTAGGAGATTCAAACTAGACTTCTGCCTTTGATGATCTGTGGGGAGAAACCCAAATATTAATAAGCCCTAGCTTCTGCAACTGCACAGTGCCTTCTTCTGAGGTCAGCTCTAATACCATGTTAATTTTTCGATAATTTCATTCCATTATCATAAGGATCTCTAAGAGAATAACATGTACAACATATCTATAGCATATCAATCATAAACAAATTCATGCAAGCACACAAGAGACACAGAGTTTCACTGGGGAAAACCAAGAAGGTGAAATACCCCGCAACTTCCTCAGAGATAGAATAAACCCCAATACAAGATTACAAGGATCAAACCCAATAAGATGTCTCTAGCAGTTTCTCCTCCTCCTCCACATGTGCTCCACTCTCTCTCTTAGCTATGCAAGCTTGAGAAGTGAATGAATGAATCAAATAAGAGACACAACCTCTCTATTTATACATTGAATTGACCTGCCAATAAATCACTGGGGCCGACTTGCTAATCAAGTCTAATAACCCAACCACATGACCTAACCAAGGCCGACCCCACACTAGTGGTCTAATAACCCATCAATACAAATGACAACACTTACAATGTAACTTGCAACACTTGCAAATACAAATGACGACACTTCCAATTAGAGGAATAATACATCTCTGTGGGATATACAATAAAGTACAAATGTAATACATAGAAGAATATCTTCTGAAGTTACAAATACATGAACAAGGAACATCTGTAAAGGACATTCTTCAAACACATTCCAAAAGTTGACCATAAATTTGTTTACATTCTTTTTTAGTATAACATCCAAAGGAACATCATTGAGGTCAAGCAAATGGTTTGCAGGCCATCTTATAAGGGTTGAGCCTTCAAATACACCACAATAATCGCAATTGCAAAAGACTTTATGAACTAAAATACCAAACTCACCAGCATCTAGTGCTTTGAATTGTACAATTTCTCCCTCAAAAACAGTTGACACTATTCCTCGAGCAACTTACTATGGCTTTAAAGAACATTGATGTATCAAATTAACTTTCTTTCCCAGAAACCTGACATTGTGATTTTCTCTTAATACTTTCAAAGTAGATTCAAATAAATTATTGTTGAAATTGCTTGCAACAAAAAGAAATGTTTTTGTATTAAAATCGATGATTCTTTTAATCGGCCATACAACAAAACTTCCACTGCTCAACCCTGGACAACATTCCATACAAGAAAACACCACTTCATTCACCAGAACACCAAAGGAGAAGTCACCCAAAAATGTTCCCCCAACAAAATCAATCCCACTCACATTTGTTACCAAACCTATGGAAATGCAATCCTTGCGTTTTGAACACTTACGTAACAACTTAACTTTTCTCATAATAAAAGAATATCTATTCTCAGTTGTTATGATATGTGCTACACTCGTAGAAGTAGAAGTTGGTATATCATTCACCTCAGTCTCAGTTGTTATGATATGTGCTACACTCGTCGAAGTAGAAGTTGGTATATCATTCACCTCATTCTCGCGAAGAGTGGACCCTATCTGGTTAACGATCTTAGATACAGGCCATTGAATATAACCACCAATAGCCTCGACAATGTATCTGCACCTTCCGATGGATAGGGTAATGGAAGACTTGCATTTAAAGTCTTGGTAACATTTACAATGATATATCCGGCATTAATGCTGATATTATGCAAAAAAATTCTTTCTAGAAAAAAGATTCCCTCAGCAACTTTCAATCCATTCAAAAGTAGGTCCACACATTGCTGAGTACCAAAATCCATTTCATAAACGATATCCAAAATATAAAATAATAGGACACATTGTTAAGAACAAAATTCAAGTTTAGAAGTGTTTTATGAAATATAAAATAACAGGAGGACATTAAAAATCATATTTATTTTAAACCAAGATATAACATAAGTTATAATATATAAAAATATGTCTGTCCGGACTTCCAATTTTCCGAATGAAAAGATCGGCCCCCCCTTCTTGAAGAAGAAGAGAACACAAGAAGGATCGAATGACCCTTTTTGTAGTCTAGAGAGATTACCAAAATAATTATGGGAAGAAGAAGCGTCTCCCTCCCGTTCATTTATGACAGAATATTAAAAATGTTCAACATACGAATGCTAGGCCGTCAATACATGTATTTCCAAAATTGTGAACAAGGGAAGAATACTGAGCACAGCAAGGGTCGACCGACCCTTCATTTACAATATAAATTTAAATATATTTAATCTACGAAGGCTATGTTGACAATTCCCGACTTTCGACTTCCACTGTAAATAGTAGGGACCCAGACATCATCTAAGTTCCAACATATAAAAATGTTTGTCCCGACTTCCATTTTCCGAATAGAAGGTTCGGACACCCCTTCATTTAGGAGATAATTGTGAACAACTATATCCAGCAATTCACCTATATCTAGAATGGCGAAAGAAAGAAGTAACTATCGACCCTTCTTGCATTGTAGAACTATTATGAATACAATACTAGGTAGAAGAAGGGTCGGACGCCCCTTCATTTATGAGGGAATTGTAAAATTATTCAACCTACGAAGGCTTGTACGTCAATTCATCTATATCTAAAATGGTGAACACCAGAAGAAGGGACGCCCCTTCGTTTAGTAGATAATTGTGAAAACCTTTATCTAGAAATTGAACGATATCCAGAATGGTGAAGACGAAGAAGGATTGACCGACCCTTTTTGCAGTCTCAAGCTATAACGAAAAGAATATTGCGAAGCAGTGTTCCTATGAAATATGTGTTTAAAGTGCCGATATCTACTTTAGCCACTCTGAAAAAACTCATCCCTATGGGAAGGAGCGGACGCTCTTTCTCCTCAGCATTTACTTCGAACACCCCAAAATGGAACAACCTGACAAAAGAGCGACCTCGCTTTTTTTGACAGAATTTCAACTTGACAACAAACTCTTTGTAGCAAAACGTTTGTAAATTTTGTCGTTCAAATATTGAAATCTAGTCTCTAGAGTGACACGTGGAACGCTTAGATTGTGCCACATGGATTTGATTATTCCAGAATTGATATGTGCTACACTCAGCGAAGTAGAAGCTACTATATCATTCACGTCATTCTTGGGAAGAGCAGACCCAAAAGTATATTGTTTCTATTTATTTTTTTTAAAGAAAAAAAAGAAAGAATGTTTCTGTCTAGTTAATCGCAGTCAGAATCATTCCAACCAATGGCATCACTATCTACATTGTCATCACTATTAAATTCCTTTTCCAACACAGTATCCTACTTAAATTTTAATTAGCATTATGGTGTTCCTGGGAAGGGGCATGCATGTGTTGCTTGGAATGTGTTGAATATAATTGTACCACTAATGACAAAACTATCCATTAATGACAGTCTGTAAATTTAATTTCTTTCTCTGTTAATTTTTATTTCCAGTAATGAAAGTCTGTAAATTTCCTTCCTTTCTCTGTTAATTGTTATTTCCAGTAAATCTTTTCCATTGTGTTATTCTTCATGCTTGGATGAAAGTAATATTAAATCAGAATTCACATGTTTATGCTATGGTTTACCGCATCTAAGTATTCACTAATTTTCTGCTAAAATTGATATTGGATTCATTTTGAGCAATGCCCAATATTAATGGACTGTTTTCTTTTCTTCATTATCAACCTGCAAATTAAGACAGACAAGGGTATTCATTAATTTTCACCAATTTTGTACTAAAATTCACTTAATTTCAAGAACATTTTTGTCAGTTTTATCTCTTCAACTAAGTGCCTTGGTATCGTATGAAAGACTCACATGTGTTCTCATTGCATCCAACAATTTGAGTTATACACCACGTCCAACTACCCAATACATGGGACTTTTCTATCCAAGATAGTGTATTGGCAAACAATTATATGTTAATAAATTTGTTTAAATCTATCTGATTGCTTAATTTTATTCAATTAAATTAAAGACTTAAATTATATATATTTATAAAAGAAATGTAATCAATATTATATAAATTAAGACATAAATTATCAATTTCAAATATTTCAAATAAAGTATAACGTTTACATAGATTATTATACTATAGTGAATATTAACTGCAAAATGATATTAAAAACAAAAAACATGTTTCAATTTTCCGAGTTCATTTGTCGTTATATTTTTCCAACAAACCTAGCCAAATGCTAGAGGATTTGCAGAAAACAATATGGAATGTATGAAAATAATATGCTACATCACCAGACAGAAAACGTATGCAAGCTGGCGGCAATCAACATTAAACTTGTTAATTCCGTTAATTTAGCCCAGTAATGAGTAACATACAATTTTGCAAATATAATGATGTGAATTCATATTAATGGACTGTAAGATGATAACTACCCTGAATTCTGGAAATAAGTTCTAGAAATCTGAAGAAGACAAACAAAGGTGGAAGGAAATCTGAAGAATCTAAAATGTTCAGTGACTTTAAATTACTGTGAACTTGAAACTGTCATTGCATTGATTTTTGACAACCATGGAAGATATGTTTTTTAGCCTGGAGGCTGAATAAGCATGCTCTGTTACAGATTTAGATTTATGGTTTGAATAATATAAATACCTGCCAATTGAAAAACTACCAGTCAATTCTTCTAAACAATCTTACTGCTCTACCCGCCCAACACTCTTCTAGGTTTCACCTTAGCAAAAGCAAACCTCAGTCCTGAGAGAAAACAGAGCTCCAAACTGGAAAACACAGAGAGTTTGAACTTTAAGTTTTAATTTAGGCAGTGGGAAGCTAGAGCAGTGTGGTGAGATATCATCACAGTATCAATACAAAAAAGATGGTGACATTAATTATCACAGTATGGCGAGATATCATCTGTACATTGTGACACATAAACACAATCCATCATAAACGTGACATTATTTATCACATTGTGGCGTGATATCATATGTACGTCGTGACACATAAAACACAATCCATCATAAATGTGATGAGATTATTCACATGAGTGATACAATCCTCGGGATCACCTCCATGCCAATGTACAAACCATTTTAAATGGCGAAAAAGATTAATCAGGTGGGGGAAGATCAAGGGTCCCATGTCCGTTCCGCATCCCCAACATGCGCACTAGGACGGAGAGATGGGTGGTTGCGGAATATGAAACCTCTCTCCACGTGGTAGCACCACATGATTTTGGAAGTTGGAAGGGCGGTAAGGAAAACTACCTTCCTCCATTTGCAAAACCACCTTCGCCCATCCTCCACGGTCATTGGCACTTGTGGATATGATGTGGTCGGTCCACATCACACCTTCTGCCCATGCAACCTGCACATGCACAGTGGGAAACACCTTTCAATTACACAATTGCAAAATAATTACCTAATACATAACAACATCCAAACAATGAGTTAAGAAAAATTTGAACCAACAAATCAGATGCATTCATAAATTGCAAAGAGCAAAGCAATTGAAAGATAGATAATAAAAAAACAGAACACGGATCGTAGTAGATATACAGGGCGAAAGCTAAGCACTGAGCTGCAAATCATTAAATGTGGCAGCTCAGTGCTTAGGGTCCATTGGATATTAAAAATCTACAAATTCAACAGATCCTAACCACTAGGCTGCCACATTTAATGCTCTGCAGCTCAATGCTAAGCTGTCGCATTTAAGGCTCTGGTTAGCTCAATGGTTAGCTCTCGGAATTAAAGATCAAAGCAATTGAAAGACTGTTATAGTGTGTTATAGGACACTAAAGTTCAAATACTTTACCCTTTCATTTAACTAATGGGACATATTGACGGAAAGGGTTCATAATTAGTAATTCCTTACTAATTAAAACAAGATTGAAAGACTATGAAGATCAATGATGAATCGATGCATGATCCAATATTTTTTTATGAAGAGGCATGATTTTGCTTAATAAAGTTCTCAAATAATAAAGTTCTTTGAAAATATATATAACCATATAAGTCAAATGTATGAAGAGGACCATAGGTGTCTATGAAGTTTTGGTAATTGCGTATCAGAAGCAAGATCTGAAAAACTGAAGCAAGGTCATAAATTAGAGGTTTGTTGGGTACTTCTTGGGGCAGGTTCAGGCCTTTTAAGGGAATTGTTGCCTCCTTCCATTCATAGGTAGAGATTTAGGGTGGTGGGGCATCCTTGTATGTTTAGCAAGTAGAAAACCAGGGGTGTAGGAGCATCCTTTCTGTAGCAGCAGAAGAATTCATGGGATTAATTTCTCCATCAAGTTGGTGCTTGTAGAACAATTTTGTATCAATGTGTTCAAATTTTTAATTGTCCTATTCACATTGGGAATGATTATTTAACTTGTTCTTAATACTAATTTTATATAAAAGGGTTGAAAAAGGCAATATTGATTCCCCCCCCACCTCTTAGTATTGTTGGATGAACCAACACCTGCCGCATAGCACCCTCATCGTCGCCTAACGTGTTGTGTAGTTGATGCTCTAGCGCCTCTGCTTAATATTTTAAGCACTTGGGCCTATTGGCATAAGTTTGTAGGCCCCCTAAGGTAAGCTTATTGCCTTTATACTGTTTAAGCCTTCTTTGGACTCCAAAGTTCATGAACTATTTATTCGATCTTTTTAGGTACTCGGGACAAAAATAATGCTAAGAATGGGGTCCCTTTGTGCAGATATTTTGTACCTTGTCCCACTTGGTGAACACCTTCCAAATTTATCTTTCACATGATCATGTATTCCATGCAACACGATATCCATTTCCATTTCATTATTATTTGTTAGATCCTTCATGGATGCAGTTTTTTGTAGTCTTTTTAGAGCGATGTAAGCATTTAGAACAGATTTCCAGATATCAAAACCTTTTGCATTTAAATGGAGTCTCATTCTTATAATCCAATCAGATCAGAATTTGATCCATAGAACAGTCAAACCCCATATACGGAGTACAGACTTTCATGTTCGTCCATGTGCTCTAGAGATCTTCGGTCCAGCTATCAGACTCTCTCAAAGGAATTGAATCCACGATTTAACTGCACCAACTAGAAGGAGGCTCGAAACCTAAGGAATATCCAACTCCTTGGATTACTAGCTCCATCTAGAACGAGGGTACAACCCCTTGGTTTTCATAATTTCCAACCTATAGATAAGACTCCAGACCTCAGTAAATTCCAACTCAATAGTTTTACTAGCACCAACTGGATGGAATCCCCAACTCCCTGATATCATGAACACCAACCCAAAGGAGACTTCAATCTCCTATCCTTGCTCGATCTTGCCACCCTAATATGAATAAGAAGAACAATATGCCTCCAAAGAGTGTAATCAAAACCCAGAAATAATCACTAATAGAATTCATCTATTTTCACCTTCAAACCCTTACATCATAGACCTCATAGTACATTCCAAAACCTTAGAGGGATCTCATGCCAATATCATTACCATGGAATATTCCAATACAATCACCAATAATATCTATGCCATTGGAGAGTGGTTTTTTATCCTTTCTCATTTTGCATATTGGAGAGAATAACTTGTCCATGCTTATGGAGTGTTTACTCTACTTGCCTTAGTACCAATTTCGAGGGTTAAAGATTCCCATCCTAATTAGGAATTGGAGAGGCCATTGTGCATAATTTGGACCATGAGAACACATATTAAGAGGTTGTGGGACCCATTTGTGGCAAGATTCCCCACTACACTTGGCATGATTCTCTCACCAATTCGAGTTCAAGATGAACAGTAACATACTTGGGGTAGTTTAAGAGGTATTATTCATGGCATGAGTCATGTAAGGTCGAATTGGAGTGGAAGAATAAGTCCCATGGAAGAGGAAGAGGCATCTTAGAAGAATTGTGACACTTGGGATAGATTCCCTAGCCTCTAGTATGACAACAATGATGAAGATGCTATGACAGTCAGCTATGATACAAATCAGACCTGAATGCTGACATCTGAAATATATGACATGTTAGGGATAAAAATAGCCTCCAAGAAGGTGCACAAGGGAGTTAGGGCAGCCAAAGAGACACCCATTCGAAATGAGAGAATAAGGAGAGTCACTAGGAATTGTTGGACAAGAGGCACACATTGGAATCTCTTCCAAAATTGAGTTGGAATGAATCCTTTGGAAGGAATTCGACCCATGGAGGACTTTAGAAGTTTATAAAACTCACAAGAACAAAGAAGGAGAGTAGATTTTGATCATTTTTATTTGCATCTTTGCAATTTGGAGAGCTTGTACCTTGTCCATGCTAGTGGAGTGTTTACTCTACTTGCCTTAGTACCAATTTGTGGATTTTTCAAAATCTGAGCACACCAGCTTGCTCGCCTCGGTCAATTGCATCTCCATGTCCAGTCAAAAGTTTGAAATTTCAAGTTTGGATTTTTACGGTTTCTCTGTCAAAACCTAGCCAGCTCCAAATCCAATGGTAAGATCTAAATCTTTTATTTCCATTTGAGTTTCTCATTAAGATGTCTCACCACACCAAGCCTGAGGATAAGCCTGAAGCGGCTGATAACTTCCAAACATGGAAGTATAGGATTTGGTTAATCCTAGAAGAGAATGATTTGGATACCGACATAAGTGAAGAGGTTCCAGTCCCAGAGGGAGATGAGGCTAAGGCATTACATAAGAAGAACTTGGTCAAGGCCATGAGGATCATTGCAGATTCTATCAAGGACCAGATCATACCACATGTGTCATCCCTAAAGACACCCAAAGAGATGTTTGACTCCTTGACCAAGATGTTTGAAGGAAAGAACATAAATCGGAAGATGACTTTGAGGAATCAATTAAAGAATGTCAAGCTACAAAATGTAGAGATGATGCAGTCACACTTTATAGGGGTCAAACTCTCTCAGATAAAAGAACAACTTGAAGCCATTGAAGAATATATAGAGAATAGATAAATAGTGATGACCACCTTGAATGGTCCTCCTAGGTCATGGGATTCCTCCATCCAAGGAATTTGTGCTAGGAAGAAGCTCATCACATTCAGTAGGCTATGGGAGGAATGCTCACAGGAAGAAGCTGGAATTGTAGCTCGAAAAGAAAACATGGGTAGTGAAGACCAGGCTCTCACAACACACACCAAGAAGAATTACAACAAGAGGGAGAATCATCATCACAAGAAGGAGATTGTCCCAGGAACAAAAGCAACTCCCACAAGAATAAGAACACTCTGCTAGAGACTCCAGTAGTTCCTACAAGGAAGCAAAGATTTGAGAGGGATTCCACCCAATAATCAAACAAAGATAAGTATTTGAATTATTATTTCTTGTATAATATATGATTACTTAAATAATGTTTTTCACTCATATACATACTTATGTTCCTATATTTAGATGTATATTATGCATGTTAGAAAAAAATTGCATTAAATTATGAACAAGATACTACTTATATGCAAGTAATGGGAACTAATTGGTCTATGGTACTGTACAACATTCCATTGCTACTTATCTAGAATGAAACCTCTTTGTTGACATGTTGGAGTAGTGCACACTCTTAACAATGTTTTGGTAGAGATGGAAGGCATCTAGAAATTTACAGGATATGTGGACAACATTCTTGAATTATGGTGTAGTGGAAGAGGGAGTGTATGTGGAGCAACCGATTGGAAGAGGGAGTGTATGCATAAATGGTGCCATTTTCCCTATATCTTGTTGCCATGGCTTGAAGAGACATTATTGCAAATTGTATAAGTCAATCTTTGTGATTTTGTTGATGTATGGAGTGTCATTAATGTTAATAAGTTTCATTAACATTGCACAAGTCCTTGGAGTGTCGTTATGGTAGTTGAGGAAGCGTATAGAAACTAATTGATGATGCATTGGGGAGATCATTGAATTCCTTTATCAGTACCATGTCTCTGTTCTTAAATTTGGGAAGGTATTACAACATTTGGGAAGCCATCTTTGTCCCCTACCCTTGCGGGTTTTGAACCTCGATTTGACTAGTAAAATTCCGCAACTTCTCTTGAATTTAAATGGATGTTGCAGAAGTATTATGATATTAGTCTACAATCACCGATGAGGTTCCTTTTTATTTATTAATACCCTTCATATACCTTCAGACCCAATTCGAAATCCTTTAAAAGAGTCTTTTGGAGCCATCTACCCTTGTGGGCTTCAACATAGATTTTCCTAGTAATTATGCCTTTCATTCTCTAATTGTAAATGCAAGTGGTTGAAGTCTTTTGGAAGTTTCCAAGCCTATAATAGCTACATAAATGTGTCATATTACACCTCAATGGTTATCAATATTTTTCAAATTGTTAGGTATTTTTTATGTTTCTACAATTTCTTCTATACGGGTTCTTGGTTTATCTCGGTTAGACATTGCTTATTAAAAGTTGTAGAGAGAAACGATGCAAATTTTGCCACTTTTTATGTCCAAATACCTTTCAAACACGTTTGGACCCAAATCAGAAGCATTTGGAACCATTTGGAAGCATTCGAGTCATTAATAGTCTAAGGGTTGAATTGGCCAAAAATTGCAATTTTTCATTTTTAACAAATTTATTAAAAAGGGACACTACATGAAAAATAGAATTATGCAGCTAATATGAAATGGGTTTTATAAAAAAATAACACCAACCTTAGATGTTATTGCTACGACATGTGATCTCTCCTTGTTTTCCTAATTTAATGTTTCATCTCAATGCCATCTTGGAAGATTGATCTTGTTGTTTAGACTTCTCTTATCTCTTATGGTCATCTCTCCCTCTTCATCGACTTCTTCCCATGTAACACTAGATCTTCTACAAACCCATCTACAAACAATGTCTAGAATTGGTATAATTGATCAAACAAGTGATTTCTTCATATTGTTAGCATTTCTGTCTTTATGCTTTTTAAATTTATTCTATATGGATTCTTGGGTTATTTAACATCAATATAACATTGCTTATTAATGTTTATAGAGAGGAACAATGAAAATATTGTTGCTATTCTAAGGTCTCTCACTCCAAGGGCGGAGGTGGAAAAGGTGCTAAAACATTGGATGACTCACACCAAAATTTGCAAACATGTAGCAACATGGTGGAATAATGATGCAAAAACATCTAAGGTTCCCACCCAGAAGCAAATCAATGGTGGAAATGGGTTCCCGCGCTAGAAAGTGCACGGTGGTTAAAATTGGAGAAGCTGGAGTGGAAATAAAACCGCTTACCATGTGGCAAGCGTTGGTGGAGTCTGTTATGAAAAGCAGTTAAATTTCAACCACTCATCACAAGTTCTGAAACCACCAAAGCATATGTTCTATAAAAGGTTTGTTCGAAATTTCAAAAAATGTTTTTGTCACTTATTGCTTGGAGGAAAAGAACCTATAGGAAACACGTCGTTGTCATCGTCAACTCGAACAACACGCAAGAAGCTCACTTCACAGGTAGCTCGAAACCCTCAGTGTCTAAATTTTGTGTCCGAAATGGAGAAAACCCATGACCTTCTTCCCTTCAATGAAAGGTCAGATGAAAATGAGAAGCTTGTATTTGACAGGGAAAGGGATATTTTCGACCATGTTTTGTCTGTGTATAGTTGTTCGCAGTTTAAGTCGTAGGGGAAGGATGTATTTAATGTTTTGGTTCTTTTATGTACTATTTTTGTGTCGAACAAACCCTGCACCTCCCCGAATTTGTTTGTTGGTGTGCGGTGAATTATTCGCAGGGCGAAAGGGCAATAATTAATGTAAAAACAACCAAAATTCTATGCCGAGTAAATTTGCAGACTATCTTTGAGGTTATACATTTACCTGAAACATTTCCTAAAATCCCTGAGTTGTTTAACGAAGAAAATTTGGCAAAGTTTTATAGAAACTGCAGTCCTGCAGAAAAATACAAGTTTTTATTACAAGTCTTCAAAGGTGGTCAGTCACATGAAAACCTATGGTTCCCTTTGAGTATTGATGTCTTTAAGCGAGATACCCAGTTAGTTGTGTCCTTGTTGAGTCAAATTTTAGGTCTAGATAGTGATAAGTCAATCACGGATGTTATGTTAGGTTTTCTTCTCCAAGTAATTTCACCAGAGTCACAGTCGAGTCCAGTGTGTTGTTTTAATATTGATGAATTCCTAGCTGAAGCGATTCATGTTTAGTTGGTGAAATTCAACCAATTGAAGCATTTCAGATATCAGTCATATCTCCTGAAGTTGTTCGTGTGTTCAAACATTTTGGAATCCAAGTTTCTTGGTACCATCTTTTCTCATGACCTTGCTAAACAGGTCAATATGTTTGAATTCACCCATAAAATCATGGCAGAAGTTTATAGAATTATTTTAATGCTGAAATGCCCCGAGTCAGAAGAAAGGCTCAACCCGCCTAGGATGGGACAACAATTCCATACTTTTGACTTCCATGATGAATAGTTGGGATTGGTTTATTGGCTAAGATATAACATATCAAAAATATTTATCCTGGCTTGCAATAAGAAGAATCGGTTGCCCCTTCGTTTAGTAGAGAATTGTAGAGACATATATGTTACAATTCACCTGTATATAGAATGGTGAACACAGGAAGGATCAACCGAACCTTCTTGCACCCTAAAACTACTTTGAATAGAATACTTGGCACAAGAAATATCAACCGACCCTTCTTGCACCCCGCATGAGGATTTCATCGCCTTTTCCAAAGATGCAAATATATTGCGGATTGTGGATACCTAGATTTCTTAAAATGTTCCATCAATTCCACTATCTTGCAACCCGCAATGCAAATTGCGAGATGGGACAATAATTCCTGAATCCCGACTTCCATAGTAAATAGTGGGGAATGGAGATTGGCTAAGTTATAAGATATAAACAATATTTATCCTGACTTCCGACCTCCGACAAGAAGGATCGGTCGCCCCTTTGTTTAGTATAAAATTGTGAACACCTATATATAGGAGTTCACCTGTATCCAGGATGTTGAACACAAGAAGGATTGGCCTACCCTTCTTACAGTCTAGAACTATTATGAAAAGAATACTTGGTAGAAGAAGGGTCAACCGCCCCTTCATTAAATGAGAATTTTTAACAAAGCTAAGGTAGCCATTTAGTTACAGTCAAAATGCTTTGGTCTGGTGGAAAAGAAGATATAAGAAACAATCCAATCAATACTCTTTAACAAGTTTTTTTTGTTATCTCTGTATGATTTGTATAGATTGTTGTCCAGTAATTATCCAAGCTTAATTAAGGTTTCCATCTATTCAATGCATGTAAATTCCATTTTTAATACCATAAATCTTTTCAAATTATCGGGTGGCCTGCATATACTTTTGTACAAATATTCAACCTCCGAAGGCGAGGGTGTCAATTCATGTATATGAAGAATGGTGAACACTGAAACAAGACTGAGGGCAATAAGGGTCGGCCGACCCTTCATTCACGAGATAAATGTATACACAACAAAACCCCTTTCAGTGGCCCCTTTGGCATCACCTTGTAAACAGGTTGAAGTCTAACCCGAAGTGAATACGGGGGTTGCATAATCAAGATTCTCTTAACCATGGCGATGCAGGGATGTCGTTACGATCTTCACATAACATTCTATTCAACATCAACTAACTAATGGGATAGAACACCAGATGTCTTCGCACTTGGAAGCTATCGTAGTATACAGAACTATGTTGAATCTCTACTGCATTCACCAATTAGCCATGAATTCGTCAAACTATGTGTTTCTTCTTCACAATCAAGCACTTGTATTCCAATTAATCAATGTGCAATTACCATTCACATACATATAAATTAAGTACAAAAACTCACATAAACTGGAATACAAAACATGTGATTAACTCATACACATAAACAAGAAGGATCGGTCGCCCCTTCTATGATGATAGCTCGTTCTATGATCGATCCTTATCTCAAACGACTCTGTAAAATGTGCATTCGATCTCTCATGGATAATGCTAGTAGATTTGTTCTTAATCAATCAATTGATTTTGAAAATGAGGGTTCATTCCTTAACCATCAATCATTAGCATGAACATTTGCAAGTATACATCTAATATTAAAACACTAATTTATAATTATAGACATTGTATGCATTCTTATATTGACTACTTAATATTGATTGTTTTGCAAATAAATCATGGCTGTGTTCTTGAGCCCCAGTAACTACCAGGAAATCCCTCTCTTTGAATTGATAACAGATCACTACTACCTTCAACCATTCAGAAATAGATTGTATGTTGATATGGAAGAACCAGATAATTTGTACCCGTATTTATATCTTTTCTGCTTGAATGAGGATGAAGCTCATACTAGAATTGGAATATTGACATATGTGAATCCCGTTGAATTTGATGAGCAATTCAAGTTGAAGCGGTCAATGGTGAGAACTGTTGCCTTTTCCAGCTTGATCTTATGGTTTGTAATTATCGACCAGATCTAATGAAAAGTGGCCCTGATCCAAATCCGATTTCCTGTGCGAAGCAAGGGTGGGTTTTTCCCTTGTATGAGGTTTCTAATCATTTCGGAATTGATACCGTTTCATCCTTGAAGAAAGGAATTTTTTCGGTATGGAAGAAAAGAATGCAGGCTGTGAAAACTTCCTTTGTATTGCATTAGATGAATATTAGTAAGAAGCCAATAAAGGTGTGCCATGAAAGGATTCTTACATACAACAGAAGAGCATTTCTCCAATTTATTGTAAAATAAGTGGACAAATCTTCCTTCAAACAACTCAAAGGAAGTCCTTCTAGAGTAATGATGCAGAAAGCGACTAAGTGCTTCGAAAGTTCAAAAGAAGTTCAACAAGAGTAGATCAAATACTTTTTGTTCAATGAGAACATTTTTTCCATTGACGTAACAAGATGTGTTGTTGCACCTCCGCACTTACAATACCGAAAGGTTGATGAGGAGGTCGTGCAAAAGATGGTTGTATATTTTCTCCATACATTTACAACAACATTGGGAGATACCATTCTATTGCCTTTCGATAAGGATACCACATTGCCCTTTCTTCCTAGAAATGAAGAAGAAATTAATTTTCCAACAGTAAATTTTTATATATTGGATGGGAAGCATACTCTTTATGCACAACAAATAATCATTGCAAATGATCGATATAAACAACTCCATTCAAGGTATCGGCATCGAACAAAGCGTCTTCTATATAGAGATGTTCCTTAGCACATCATCATCAAATTATGCAAACAACAAAATTTATCAAATAAGGAATTTTCAAAGACTGCATACATTTCTCAAGTTGAAAAAGCAAGGGAGAAATGGATATCCCGCAGTAGCCCATCTCGCCCTGGAAAGGGAAACGTTTCAAGTGATGCCTGGAAGCTATAAATTTTTTCTTCTTATCAATCAAAGTCTTTAGATTGCTTCCTTTGTTATGAAATTAGCAAATTAACTAGAATATTTAATTTGATATGTTTGCAGTCTTTCCAATATGAATGTATGGATATCTTTCAAGTTCAAAATAAGGAGAGCCTTAAAGATAAGCTAACTCTTGTTTTGACATCGGAACGATTGTGGAGCAAATGGAAGTCTGTATTCGAGCTTTACAAAAGTGGCTCCTTGATATGCTAGCCCAAGAGCATCAATCAGGATGATTTTGTTCCAAATAAAATAAAGAATTATGGTTCTAATTTTTTTAGACCATTGTGTGATCTTGATGAAGATGAATTGACTGCTGTGGCGGACAATATAATCAACGGATCGGTTTGGATGAGCACATTAGTGGATAAAAAGGTTTGTGCATAAAATTTAAATCAATTTTGCAAACGAATCAAGGACAAGAGGTCAACCAGGCATTCGATCGTTGAATATCTCAAAGTTAATGATGTTCAAACTAATCAATCATAGACTGTCACTGACCAAGACGTCATTGAAATATAAAATTGCACCAAACCATCTCCAGCAACTGTGCAATATTTTATGCTCCGGAAAGCAAATAAAATCTTCGAGTAAAAGAGAAAGAACGAATATGAAGTGGATAATGGTACCAAAATACCAATTGATGCTCAAAAAATATTGAATCTGTATATCAATAAAGAGAGGATGGGTATCTCCATTGGCGACGTCGAAAATAGTTCACAGTTTGCTTGTCAATGTTGTTATCTAGAATCTTTGGTCAACACACTCAGATTAATTCCATTTTTTGGTGTGGAAGTCAGCTGTGAATTTGTTGCTGTGGATATGTGTAATTGTGATAGTCCATGGATAGAACAAAACATGCTTGTGTTTTTGTACTACTTAGAGACAAATCAAGAGGCATGTACTTGTATTTTTTTAGCTGACATGGAAAAATCTTGTATGATTCTAAAGCTTTCACAATTTTCAGCAAGAAATCAAAAAAACATGTTACACTAAATCCTAGAAAGGGAGTTTATAGAGAATTCTCCAGCGAATCATTTATAGGATTCTCTATTATACAGTGTTGGAGCATTGGAACAGAAAAGGATATCTTTATCTACTTCTAAACTTGACATGGATTGGAAGGACGAGGGCCTACCGATGGTTGATTTACCTCTGCCCAAGGTTAACAATGATAGTGCTAGAAGCCATGTGTTTTCAAAAAAAAGGACATAGGAATTCTGGGATCACATAGTTTCCTGACATGTCTCTTCTCAAGGCACAGTTCTTTCATTGTATGTAGGAGGTAGGATTCTTCATTCGTTGATGTGGGCTCTAGAAAGAATGGTTATTTCTATTGTAGAGTCAGTACAACAAGATCTGTTTATGAACAACTTCTATCATGAATTGGGTGTAAAACAAGGTATTTCTATTAACTTTTTCAGATGTCTTTGATTTTATTTTACTTTTCTAAAACAAGGTATTTCTATTAACATTTTCAGATGTCTTTGATTTTATTTTACTTTTCTTGGTCGATTAGGTTCAATAACTTCTTCAAATTCCTATTCTACTACAGCTTCAAATAAAGAGCACACCCAGGTATCATCCAATCAGATTATACTATCCTATTACAAAAGTGAATGTGATATAGAATCTACAAAGAACTACCAAACAGGATCACAAACAGGACAAGAAGGTAATTTTTTTTTCAAAGATCATGGTTAAATTAACTAAATTGTGAAAGGGGATAGTGACCTTGAATACTTGCAAAAAATTATTTAAAATGTATACCTGCAAATTTCTAAGTCAACATGTGGATCATCCACAACCAGAGCTGGCATCGATGACGTCCCTGGATATTGGCCAGCAAATCATATTGGATAATAATGGACCAGGTGGGAGCTTGGACAATAATGAACAAGGTGAGAGCTTGGACAATAAAGAAGCAGAATAGTGCTTGGACAATAATGAACCAGAAGAGCGCTTCGAAAATATTGAAACTAGAGAGGGCTTGGTGTCAAAATGAAGTGTCTCTAGTGATGTTGCTCACCAGTCAAATGTTGGCCTGCCATTGACAGGTAAAAGACAAAGAATTTTTTTACTTAACTTCATAAAACAAATTTATTCCGAAGTATACAATTACAAGCAATATTTCTATGTAGATCCGCATACAAAATTTTTATTGATATTAGAAATGGAAGGTTTTCTATTTCACACGAAAGCCACAGAAAATGACTCCAAAAGAGAAAAAAAAGGAAATAAAAAAAATACTGTTGGAGGGGAAAGAGGAAAAAAGGGGGAAGAGATTACTAATGGTGAATTTGAATTTAAAATAAAAGATCTTCATATGAGCCACGAAAACATGCCATTGAATTTTTGGATTTTCTTCTTTCCAAATTCAAAGTTGGGATTTGGTCATCTAAATGTAGTGTCAATGAGGGGAAGCCACTGCTTACAAAATTTTTGGTAGCAGGTGGTAAAGATAAATCATATGAGAAAACATTCTTATTTATTTGGTTTCGAGAGAGATGTACCTACGATCAAGGAGGAAATTCACAAAAAAATATGGACAGTGTGTGGACAAAGCTCCCAATGAAAAATTTGGAAATTAATACATCAATTATTGTTTTGGAGGGTAATGGTGAGAAAGCACTTCCATTTCAAAATTGTATTTTGAGTAAGCCCTTTATTGAATCATCCCTTAGGACAGGATACTGAATTGGTAAATGGACTTTGGCAGCATTTTAGTAAAATGCATGAATCACCTGATATCAGAACCTTCAATGCCATCTCCCAGTTGAATCTTGGTTGAGTGACAGCCATAAAATGTAACCTATCATTGCCTATTTCTAGATGTAATCTATCGTTGACTATTTTAAATCATTCAATGTGTTTTCTGTTTTTTTTCGGAGACGTTGCTATTTTTGTCTGAAGGTAACATATTATTAGTTCAATGTGATGTTTTTATTAAATCAATTGAAACTGTGAAATTTTGGGTGATTTTTGTATTATTCTTTGGAAATCAACATCTTAATGTACAGTTGGAAATCAACATCTTCATGTACAGTTGCATGGTTGTAATCATTAACTTCATGAACAAAGTGTTGTTGTTGTTGTTATATATATAGTCACGGTTCTTGTATGTAGTCAGGATATCACCGCAAAAGAATATATTGGTCCTGGGAGTAGAGGGATTGCTCTTTGGAGTTCGAATGTTATCCCACATTGGAGATTCTTCAGAACAACCTCATTTTGTCCATAATTTATATTGTTATTATACACGCATGTTTAGCCCCGAAATTATCAATGTTTCCAGAGAGCATTTCAACGTTACACTGTGGTTTTCCTCGCTCGACAACATGGAAATTAAAAATTTCCTTGGCGTATTTGAATGGTTGAAAAATGAGGAATTTGTATTTATTTGGGGTCGAGAGCAATGTATACTTAGTACTATTTATTAATGTTTGCATACTATAATGTTGGTGAAGTACATAACATATTATACAAAAAGTCGTTCAAGGATGTACTTATCCAATATGGAGATATATATAAACAAACAGAGATGTTGTTTATAGATGAAGGGCAATATCAATCAGTAGACAATTGCAAGGAAAACTACTTGAAAACTCCTGCATTTAATTTATGTAAGTTTTATTGCATAGTTCTCATATTATTTATGGACATCATACCATGTATCTGGTAATGTGTTTCAGATATTGTTGAACATGAAAGCAATATACTTAGAAACATTGAACCATAATATTTTATTGACTGGGTTGTGTGTGTGTGATTTTTTTTTGCAGATAGTACTAGAAGATTTGTTTCTAGTAAAACATTGATAATTTTTTATTTAAATGGCGTTTTGTTACACGCATTGCATAGAAAACAGAAACCCGGATTGCAACGACCACCGGACTTCGAAACATCAACAAAGTATTATGTTATACGGACAAGCTTAAGGGAATTTTTTGAAAAATGATTTAGTATTTTTGAGGTTGGCGTATGGACATCTTCTCAATGAAAAAATGTTGACGAGTTTTTTCCTAGATTATTAGAAAGAATAGGATTGAAAAAGGAACTATTTAGATTAATTTTAACACATGAACATTATTCTTCCATAGCCAGAGAGGGTTTTCAGGGTGATGGAAATCCTTTTGTATTTCACAAGCCTTTGGGTATAGTTTGGGACACTTTGATCCATGGATGGGATCGGACAAATACTGTGATTGTCGATGACTCCGAAGAAAAACATGTTTCTAACGAGGAAGGAAACTATATTATAACAAAAACTTATACTTACAACAATGTCAAGGACACATTTTTGTTAGATCGATTATGTCCTTGCTTGCTGCAGCTGAATGGCGTGAGCGATGTGAGGCCAATTGTGAATAAAATGAAAATGGAAGTATTTTGTTAAATAATACACTTGAATGATTATTTTTACTAGAATGTTCAATTTCAATGTGATTATAATTCTTGTAAAGTGTCGAGTTTGGTTTCCGAAAATGCAAAATCAGAGTTTGAAATTGCTAAAATCTGTTTTAAAATTTCAAGATTAAGTATTGGATGTGTAGAAAGTAGCCTTCCAAAAGGGCAAGTGGCAATCTGCCCTTGGAAAATCAGATGAATGGGGGAACCATCGAAGGAGAGAAATGGAGAAACTTTGTACTTGGAGAATTGTAATGCTTTACAATCTTAAAAGAATTTCACTTAGTTTCTCTTTTCCTTTCTTTTGTTGTGTATAAAGTTTCCTTGATTCATTTTGGTTTTTCATACATACATCTAGTACCTTTTTTTAAATTGTATTGTCAAATCATAAAACATATAAATCTATGTGCTTGATTTATCATTCATATGTTTTATATGCAGGTTATGCATTGGTAAATTTCTTTACTTGATTCATATTGTTTCACATTCTGCAATTACATAATAGTCATTATCATCATATTAAGTTAATTTGCTAAGATAAGTTATTAAGCATCTAATTAATAGCTCATTAACTAGGCTTACGCCTATCATTCTAAGAACATACAGGAGGCATCCATCCATCAATGAGGTTGTGACATGGTGTTCTTGGTTATCAGTCTGTGAAATGGTGTTCTGTTGAATTGCTGCTAGTCCTCTACTTTGTAGGTTAATAATTCTTTGTTGTACTCTAGCAACACTATCATTAGAACTTTTCAGTATTTGTTCACGTGAAAGGGGTCCTCTAGTAGGTGATATGATAAGGATATCCCTTCTATTTTCCTGTTGAGGTGTAGGTGTACCAGGAATTACAGTCAGTTGTGGGACTATTTGTTGTTCAGAGGTAGATGCATGTGACTAGCTAGGAATGACAACCGATGATGTTCTTGCTGGAGGAGGTTTATGGGAATTCTATTTAGGCATATTTTACTTTAGGCCCTCCTTCTAGTGCCATTTGTTGAGGCCTTGAGTGTGTATGTGCCGAAATGGGTTCCAAAGCTCTCAACAGAGGGAGAAAACCCAACCAGAGGCTTCAGATAATCCTACGCAAGTATTACCCTATTCTCGAGCTGTTTGGGATGGTGATCTCCCACAAATACAAAGGCCTCCTCTAGCACTTGTGGTTTTGATCCTAAAAGGATATGTCTTCTAATGAAGGAAAACAAAGTGTGTTCAGTCTGAAACAAATCTACCTAGGAAGGAAAATCTAAGCTAAGTTAGAGCTACTCTAAAAAGTGTCTTGTTTAAATGCAGATTAACTTGATGTGAAAATAAATAAGTATATTCATCCACTTAATAGAAATGTGTAGAAGATCACTTCCTTATTTGCTTAAGTTACAATCAATCAATTAAACTTAACTGAATGCAATATTAAGTGTTTAAGCTCATTCAAGACTAACCTATAACCAATATGTCAATTGAAAAATTAACGTAGATTATAATTTACTATAAATCATTTGCAGAAATCGATAAATATTTTAGTTGAAGAAATTCAATTAAAACATAATGCATACACAAATCTAACATAAGGAAAAATCTAGGTTAACAATCTCTGCGTGAAATAATATTTGCAAAGGATTAAACAGTCACTACTACATATGGGCGGATTGTTCCATGCAATATTTCCACGTTTTCAACATCCATGGGTTAAATAAATGAATTTTTAATTTTTTTTTTTAGGGTGGAAAAACCATGGCAATATCCACAATTTTTAGTCCCTATATCTACGATGTTTAATGTTTAATGTTTTCTTCTTGTTGTTAACTTTCTCTCCTGTTTCACATAAGAATTTTTTCAGGATTGTTTGAAATCTCTCAAACAATAATGGTGGAAGCACCCCCAATTAGAACCAACGTCAATTTTTTATCTCAAGAAATGGTACTAGATGTCAATATATTTTGTCTTTGCATGAAAGGTGGGATTCTTGGATAAACAAATTAATGACAATGTTAATATCACAGTATACTGTAATATATCTTTGACTTAGCCCTACATCTAAACATATTTTCATAATCTAGATGACCACCTTACAAGCATGAGTAGCTGCCATATACTATGTCGCTACTGACCACAACTTATTTCTTTCTCATCCAACTCATTGCTCCACCAAATAGTAAAAACACATATGCTCGCGTAAGAAATTCATGCTTGGTGAGAGGGTTGTGAGACTTGAAATTATTGTTAGGTGTCATTATGCCTAGTTGGTTATTTTTGTTTTGAAATGCCTAGATGGGATTCTAGTTTCCTACATAGAAAATGTAGGTAGGGGCATGGTCTACAAAGAAAATGGGACCCTCGTTGTCAGTCTTCACAATTTAGGTTTGTGAATTTTTTGAAAATATGTGAAGACTGACCCTCATTGTCAGTCTTCACATATTTTCTCGTGATGTTTAGTCACACAATGATTATAGACAATGCCAAATACCATAATTTATGGTATAAATGGTCATTAGAATCCACTCAACAATATCATCAAATCACTAGGGAAAGCTTCCAAATTGAACTAGTGATCATAGACAATGCCAACTGCCATAATTTATGGTATGAATGGTCATTACACTCCACTCAACAATATCTTCAAATCATTAGGGAAAGATTCCAAATCGAACTAGAAGGCAGGGAGAGTAGAATATATCCACACCATGTATGATGGGAGGTGGCATTGTCTTATGAGTGTCACATGGCATATCATCAACATTCTATATGGAATACAATAGTACGAGTTACCCAATTGTATTCCACATGGAAGTGGTTGACCATTCTTCACCTATCATTCTACACCATATACCTACCATTAATCTCCCCACATTTTGGATTAAGATTTCACTTATGTCAAATTGTGCTAAAATATGAGACTTCAAATCACAATTCACATCCCTATTGTTACCAAAAAATAAGATATCATCTACATACAAAGTGATAACAAGAAAATGACCACCATCTTGTTTGTACTACATATAATAGTTATCTAATTTGGACCTTAGAAATCCCAATCCTAACACAAAATAATAAAATTTTTGGTATGGACATAGTAATATATATATATTATTTAATTAATATATATTATAATTTTGTAAACAACAAACAAAACAAAACATAACAAACCAAACAAAACTGAAACATTTCATACCTATTGACTAGTTAACCTAAGCTCCTATAGACTAGGATAATTTATTAACCCAAGTTGGCAGTGTTAAATTTTCAGAATTTACTTCAATCTGATCTAGGATCTTAACTGAGAGAACAACATGTACAACAAATCTACAGCATATCAATCATGGACATAATAATGAAAGCACACAAGAGACACAGAGTTTACTTGGGGAAAACCATAAAGGTGAAAAACCCAATAACTTCCTCAGAGATAGATAAAGCAATGATACAACCAGAATACAAGAGATAGTCTTCTCCTAGCAGCAGAGCCTCCTCCTCCACAAGTGCACCACTCTCCCAAGTGTGAGTGAGAGAATAGAATGTGTAAAATGAGAGAGACACACTCTCTATTTATACACTAACTTGACTTGACCTTTACTCAACTAGGTCGGCCTCAACTTAACCACTTAACATAATGCTGACGAGGCCGACCCCCACTAGGGTGGTCTAATAACCCTTTGACCCACATGGACGACCCCCAATAGGGTGGTCTAATAACCCTTTGACCCACATGACTTACTAGCCCCAACAAGGTGGTCTAATAACCCATCAAGTATAAGTTATGACACTTACAATATAAATGACGACACTTCCGTATAGAGGAATAATAACATCTCTATAGGAATACAATATACATATATGTGAAATACATTCTGAAGTTACATATACATCAACACTCCCTCTTAACTAGGAAGGTATTTCTCGACACAGTTCTTCTAGCACAAGTCATCTTCTCTGGATCATCGTCACTGGATAATCATCATCGAGTCATCATCATCATCACTGCTGCTGCTATCTCAATAAATCTCTGAATCTACTCGTCATAGGAAGTTCTACAGAGCCAATCCTTTTTCATACTGGATGTGTTAAATTTTCAGAATTTACTTCAATCTGATCTAGGATCTTAACTCAGAGAACAACATGTACAGCATATCTACAGCATATCAATCATGGAGACAATAATGCAAGCACACAAGAGACACAAAGATTTACTTGGGGAAAACCATAAAGGTGAAAAACCCCAATAACTTCCTTAGAGATAGATAGAGCAATGATACAACCAACCATAAGAGATAGACACAACCTAGCAGCAGATCCTCCTCCTCCATAAGTGCACCACTCCTCCTTGAGTGCATGTGTGAGAAGTGAATGAGCAAATAGAGTGCCTCCTGCACTCTATTTATACTTGACTTGACTTGCCTTTTTACCTAACTCATGTAGGCTCGAACTTAACCACATAACATAATGCTGAGTGGGCCGACCCCCAATAGGGTGGTCTAATAACCCTTTGATCCACATGGCCGACCCCCAATAGGGTGGTCTAATAACCCTTTGACCCACATGACTTATACAGGGCCGACCCCAAATAAGGTGGTCTAATAACCCATCAAGTATAAGTTACGACACTTACAATATAAATGACGACACTTCCTTATAGAGGAATAATACCATCTCTATAGGAATACAATATACATATACATGTGAAATACATTCCGAAGTTACATATACATCAACAGGATGTAGGCCCACCACCTATAGGTCTTCATCATCACTGGCCATACTGTGGAAACCTCAGGACTTATTACGTGTGTCACAAAACCTCGAAAGAGCATCCCAGGCTGTTACGAGCACATGACTCTACCTATAGAATCTCCCAGGGCCATATTATATGTGACCTCACCACAAAACCTCGCAAGAGCATCCGAGGCTGTTATGAGCACACAACTCTACCTATAGGATCTCCCAGGGACAGATTATATGTGGTCATGGAAAAACCTCGCAAGAGCATCCCAGGACTTATTACGGGCACACAGCCCAACTTATCGGATCTCCCAGGGACATATTATATGCCATAGGACAAAACCTCGAAAGAGCATCTGCCAGATATCCCAGGGCCAGATTATATGCCATAGGAAAAACCTCGAAAGACTATCTGTAGATCTCCCAGGGCCAAATTATATGTCCTCCTAGAGCTAAACCTCGAAAGAGCATTTTCCAGATATCCCAAGGCTAAATTATATGCCATAGGAAAAACCTCGAAAGACTATCTGCAAATCTCCCAGGGCCAAATTATATGCTCATCTGCACAACCTGATCCACGGCCATAGAGTATCAACCTGATACTCACCATACATCATCTTGATGTATACATGTTCATCCTAATCATCATCACTGCAACATCCTGCTACAAGTCATCTGGAGCAACATCCTAAAGCTCGTCATCCATGATCATCCTGATCATATCATGCATCTACCTGATGCATACCAAGTATCTACCTGATACATATCATCATACATGATCCACCTGATCATACAATGTATCCACCTCATACAAATACAAATACATGATACATATCAACATACATGATCTACCTGATCATACAATGTATCCACCTGATACATATACAGATACATGATCCACCTGATCATACAATGTATCCACCTGATACATATACAGATACATGGTCCAAGCATCCAACATGATGCATATACAAAATACATACAAATGATCCAACCGATCATATCCAGCATCCAACATGATGCATACATACATAAATGATCCAACTGATCATATCCAGCATCCAACATGATGCATACATACATTTACATATAAATGATCCAACTGATCATATCTAGCATCATCCTGATGCATATACAGAGCAGTAACTGGAGCATCATCCTGATGCTCGTCATCTAGCGCTTACATCCATAGCCATGTGAAGGATCCTCCTTCCAACATGCTTGGAATGGATTCTACAAATGTGTCCATCACTTTTTCCTCGAAGTGTCATCAATCTGAAGAACACCAAGCCTCTCCCTGAAGTACTCGAACTTCACCCTGGCTAGTGGCTTCGTCATCACATCTGCAATCTGCTCATCCGTCGTAATATACAGGAGCTTCACGACTCCTCTCTGCACCATATCCCTGATATAGTGATATTTGATCTCTATGTGTTTTGACCTGTCATGAAACACTGGGTTCTCAGACAGCTTCACACAACTCTGGTTATCACAAAAGATACCAGTAGCATCCAACGGGAGATCAAATAACTCAGACAGTAGCTTCCATAGCCATACTGCCTCACAACTACTTGAAGATGCTGCAACATACTCTGCCTCAGCTATACTCAGTGCTACGCATGACTGCTTCCTGCTAAACCAAGAGATCACACCTGATCCCATACTGAAGTAGCACCCAGATGTGCTCTTCCTATCTGCAACATTGCCAGCCCAATTTGAATCAACATAACCCTGCAGGTTAAACTTTCGATTCACTTCATACTTGAGCCCATAATCCACCGTACCCTTCAGATACCTCAGAACATGCTTTACAACAACTAGGTGAACAATCCTCGGATCCGTTAGGAACTGGCTCAATGTGTTCACTGCAAAGAAAATATCTGGTCTCGTGTTCGTCAGGTACATCAAGGACCCAATCATCTGATGATACATAGAGACATCAACCATCTCAGATGAAGCATCACAAAGAAGCTTCAGATTCGATGCCATAGGTGTGGCCATGGCCTTGCAATCCATCATCCCGAACCTCTTCAGGATCTCTACTGCATACTTCCCTTGTCCAAGGAAGATTCCATCTACACTCTGCCACACCTCCATGCCAAAAAAAAAAACAAATAGTGCAGCATCCCCAAGTTCTTCATCTCTAACTCGGAAGCAAGCTTCCGCTGTGTGTCGGCAATCAATCTGTCATCTCCTGTTACAAACAGGTCATCCACATACAAGAGTAGAATCACAGGATTCCCTTCCTCAACCTTGAAGTAAAGGTTGGAATCCGCTTTACTCTTGGTAAATCCCAAACTACATAGAAAGTTGTCTTGAAATCCATATGGTGTATCTTCCCTATCATCACTGCAGCCGGAGCAAGTACTGATCTAATGGAAGTGTATCTGGTTACAGGACCAAAAGTCTCTATGCTACCACCTGTAGCATTCTTGATATTGTAGCTTCTCTTGGAAGTCACTATAGACTCCCCTTCAGGTCTTGGGACTGCATCCCAAACATCTTCGTGATCGACTGGTACTCCTCGATCATGGCATTCTTCCCAGATCCTGGGAACTTTAATATCTTCAATATTTTCAATAGATAACTTTGTTGCTGAACAAATGTTGTAGTCCTTCTTTTGTAGGTGAAGGTATACGGTCTTTTCTACAAAACAAGTTAAATTGCATGATTAGAAACATCTCATAATTTTCAGACAAATTCTTACACATAAAGAAATATGTCATACAGTCATGCAATTATCTTAGCCAATGCTTCAATACAATATTTATCCATGTTCCAAAACTTTCTAGATGTCGTCCAGTCTCTACCAGAACATTGTTAAGAGTTTGCACTACTCCCAACATGTCAGCAAAGAGGTTTCATTCTAGATAAGTAGCACTGAAATGTTGTACAGTGCCATAGGCCACTTACCAATCACATGCATATGAGTAGTATATTGTTCATTAATGCAATCATTCTAATATGCACAATACATATCCTAAGTCTAGGAACATGAGCATATACATCATTGAAAAATTTTATTTAAACAAACAAATATGCAAGAAATGATAATTCAAAATACTTATCTTTGTTTGGTTGTTGGGTGGACTCCCTCTGAGTCTTTGCTTCCTTGCAGGAGCTGCTGAAGTAGCTTCTTCTACACCTTTCTGTTGTGGAATGTAGAAAGATGGTCAACTCCCTCTGAATATCTGCATCCTTGCAGAAAATACTGAAGTGTGCTCCTTTGCTTTCTTGCAGGAACAACTAGAGTGTGCTCCCTCTTGATCTTTGCTTCTTGGATTACCTGTCCTTGAACTTACATCCATCCTTAATCACTATGCATGCTTATTAGTATCATCATTGTGTTATCCTTGAGGTCTCATACATAATCACACATTTATTAGTATAATCTTAATACTATCAAAACACAATAATCTTAAACATGTATAGTCATGATCATTCATAGATAATAAACATTAGTATTCAAGGTTTCAGGGAAGTCTTCTTTTACTCATGCATATTCTTATTTGATCATAGGACTCTTCTGAATAGTTAAATCATCAATGCATAAACCCGTGATTACTCAAACCTATACCTTCATGATTCTTCTGGTTAGTCATATCATCAATTATGGTAAGAAACATAATATGCATACAACCATGACTATTCAAACCTATGACTTCATGAATAATCATTATCAACAACACAACAATATAAGATCCTAACACAAGGTAGGATTCTAGCTTGATATAGGAAAAACATACCTGGATTAGCATGCTAGCTAGTTATGTCTAACATACCCACATAAAGTCTTATGGTTCTCTTCAGTGCCTTGTGCTAGTAACCTGCATGTCTCATAGGTTAACCATTGTAGGACCAAGTTATACATACCTTGAAAGTAGATCTTCTATGTGATCCATGACAATGGATTAATCTTTTGTCTTCATGTCACCATGATCATATGTTCTTGAAGTAGAACATGATTTGTCTTTCTTGGTGTACCTTTTATGTTAACAAACAACATAAACCTCATACAACATCACAATGCATTAGTACATTCATAAGTGTCAAAAACTTAATCAATGAATATCTTCTATTAAGGTGATACGACAAGTCTAGTAATTAATCAAGATTGTACTGTAATGATATGAAGACAAACATATGATAAACTTAACCATGAAACATATCTGTAAGCCATACCTATCAAGATTGCTTGTAATCTTCTTATGGAAGGCCTTAGCCTCATCTCCCTCTGAGACAAGAACTTCTTCACTTATGCAGGTGACCAATCCATCTTCTTCTAGGATTAACCCAATCCACTTGATTTGCAAGAACTAGACCTGGAGCTGGATTAGGGTTTGTCAAAGAAACCCCAAAAATTCAAACTTTGAATTTCAAGCTTCCTAAACGATAGAAATATGCGCCTTGATGAGCTGATCAAGTTGGTATATTCAGAATTTGAAAACTGCAAAGTTTCACCCCTCGAAATTGCCTTTAGATTTCTGGATTCACTAAGGAGGACCCTGAATTAGGGTTTGAGTTTCCCAAAGCTTCACCCAACCAAAAGATTTGATTCAAATCTCTAAGCTTCAATTTTTCTGCGGAGCTTCCAGCTGTGGTCACAGATTTCCAAAATTCCAATTTTTGCAGAAGCCCTAATTTTCCATCTTTCTGATCAAGGTCCCGAACTAGGGTTTGATCAAGCCCGGCCTTCTGCCCAACCAAAAAATCTGATCTTGGTCTCTAAATTTTGATTTTTATTACTATCATCCAGCCGTGGTCTCCGATTACAAAAATTCCAACTTTCTCCGAAGCCCTCAATTCCGGAAGCCATGAATGAAGGTGCTCAAAAATAATTTTGTTTTAACAGAAATATGTACCTGATTGTTTTTGGTGTAACTCTGACCTTTTCGATCCAAAGGGTCTGAAAAGTTTTCTTGATATAGAGCGACCTGTTATCTTTCCATCCTGACAGGTCTGACCTCAATTGGATTCTCTGAGAGATATTTATGCCAAGTGTCGCAACGTGACCTGTTTGTGGGATAATACTGGAGAGCGAACTTGTACAGCGTTCCACGTGTCACTGGTTCAACTTCGGCCTCTAGAAACTTTTCCTGAGATAGTACAGTCTATGTACTACTTGTCACTTTTTACGAAATTTCATTTGGAGCTTCCTAGCCCAAGTTATGACCTTTTTCCCAAGATCATTTGATTTTGACTCAGATCTGGAAGAGGAAGAAACCCTATATTGTACATATCATAAATCACAAAGTACAACGAATTAGAGGTTGTCCTTTGGAAAAACGGTACATGGGGATCTTCTCTTCTACCTGTAAAACTTTCAGATCCGAAAACTTTGCCAAAATGGATTTATAGCGAAAGTGCTACAATGACTAGGTTTTGCTATATCAAGCCCTAGCATCGTAAGTGCAACAAGTGTCATACATACCATATCATTCCTTCTTTCTCTGATACCATGTTAAATTTTCAGAATTTAATTCAATCTAATCTAGGATCTTAACTGAGAGAACAACATGTACAACAAATCTACACCATATCAATCATGGACACAATAATGCAAGCACACAAGAGACACAGAGTTTACTTGGGGAAAACCATAAAGGTGAAAAACCCCAATAACTTCCTCAGAGATGGATAGAGCAATGATACAACCAGAATACAAGAGATAGTCTTCTACTAGCAGCAGAGCCTCCTCCTCCACAAGTGTGCCACTCTCCCAAGTGTGAGTGAGAGAATAGAATGTGTAAAATGAGAGATACACACTCTCTATTTATACACTAACTTGACTTGACCTTTACTCAACTAGGTCAGCCTCAACTTAACCACTTAACATAATGCTGACTGGGCCGACCCCCACTAGGGTGGTCTAATAACCCTTTGACCCACATGGGTAACCCCCAATAGGGTGGTCTAATAACCCTTTGACCCACATGACTTATACAGGGCCGACCCGAACAAGGTGGTCTAATAACCCATCAAGTATAAGTTACGACACTTACAATATAAATGGCGACACTTCCGTATAGAGGAATAATAACATCTCTATAGGAATACAATATACATATATGTGAAATACATTCCGAAGTTACATATACATCAACAGGTAGCACATATCATTATTCAAATACATGCACGTTTCCAGCTTTCTATTGAATAGGGTTTTGAGTACAAGGTGCAATTATGTGAGCGATCAGGCCTCGAAGATGGTTCATGAAGCAAGTATTTTGAGTAGGTTTTTGAGTACAAGGTGCAATTATGAGAGCGATCAGGCCTAGAAGATGGTTCATCAAGCAAGTATCAGATTTTGGGGCTCATACCTCTCCATGTCTCTGAATCATTTCAAGCCCGATAGATCACTGATTATATCAGTGTTGATAGACAAAATGGAGTTCGAGCTTCAAAGATGGTTTTCAGTATCTTCTCCCCAAAGTTCGCGTTCAAGTATTGCTTCTACAGTCATGAATTCAGTCATGGAGATAGACAAGAAATCATGCCCAAGTGGTCATGTGCTCAGGATTGAGCCCCAAAATGTTGAATGGATGAAGAAATTTCCATCTGTTGTTGAAAAGGTGAAAGCAGCTGGCTGGTTTACCATGTTCGAAAAGATGGAAGAGTTTCACATAGGGGTTACAAAATCATTTTGTGAAAACCTCAAGCGTTCAATGGTGAAAATGAATGGCCTTAAATTCTCAGTAATAGAAGAAACCATTGCACAGGCTGTTGGGGTTACTCCCGAGGGTGAAAAATGGTATAAGAGGCAATCAATAGATGAAGATTTTAGCCAGTTCCTCCTTCCGGCACACCAAGATCCTGATTGGAGCCAAGGCATTCAGAATACTTTCCTAGTCAACGAATGGCAGGATGTTCTGCAAATTATCCAAAGGTATATAACATGTGAAGGCAGGTTCGCCACTGTATACCGTTATCATATGCGTATGTTATAGCATGTTTCAGGTACAAAGAAATTAAACTTACCCTATTACTTGTAGAACAGTTTAAGTAAAATGGAATCTAGGGTTAAGAATCAGTCTGATACTCCCAATAACAGTATGTTTCACCATGGCCTGATAAAATTGTTAATTTCTAAAGAAGTAGAAAAGCAGGGTAGAACTTGGTCTCATTTTTTATATTGGTCGGGATTTAAAGTGGAATTTAAGGAAGAGAAGAAGGGAAAAAGAAAACAAAATCCTTCTAGAAAAGAGGTCATTTCCGATTGTACAAAGACAGAGATCTTGTTTGAAATGAAGAATGCCACCACGAAGAAGAGTTACCTGAAAAAGAGATAGATATACAAATGCCTGCAAAGATGAAATAGAAAAAGCCTGAAGAGTTTAATTTTAGTCCTGTTATATAGCCTGATGATGCAATGGAAGAAGATGAAAAAACTTTGCCAGAAGTAAAGCAAGACCCTCTCTCTTCTCATAAAAAACCCTTAGAATCCTTTGAGTGTTCATATGAACCAATCATAGCTTATTTTAGGCCAAGGACAAGGCCTGGAAATACGTTTAGGATGAATATGGAAGCCACACTGAATCCTAAACTCAAAAAGGATAATTTCTTAAGCATGCAAGATTCACCAAGTGATGATGAGGAAGACATGGAAGCAAAAATTTTAGAATCAGCTTTAAAACAGATTCTTGAGGGTATTGATCAAAGTCTCAGAAAAATCCCAAATATAACTCCTAAGAATTTTCCCAATGATAATAATGGAAGTATGGAAGATAATGGAGTATCAGTGACTTCAAAGGGAAAAGAGAAAGTAATAATTGCAGTGGTTGAATCCTCCAAAGAGAAAGCAAGTTTTAAAAAGATAATTTTTGAAGAAAAATCCGAAGATCCAGATGATGAAATGGAAGAACATGAAAAAGAAAATCAGAAAAAGGAACTTGATCATTTCAGATGCCAGAATGAACATATGAGACTAATTAATGATAGTTTGATGACAGGCAACAGTATGCTGAAGCAAGACCTCGAGGAAGTGAACAAAAAATTTGCAGAAGTGACACAGGTCGCTGATCAAGATGTCAAAAGCGGAAGAGCAGCCCAAGAACAGAATGTTCATCTCCAGAAAGATAAAGAGGAACTCAAGAGACAACTCATCCAAATGAAGAAAGAGATCATTGTTAAATTTTGAGCATTAATTCACAATACTCTAGGATCTTCACTGAGAAAATAAAATACACAGTATATCAATGCATAACAATCACAATAAGCATCACAAGCATCACAAGAATCAAAAGCATGATAGACAAGAGACACAAAGTTTCCGTGGGGAAAACCCTAAGGTGAAAAACCCCACAACTTCCTCAGAGATAGAGAGAGCAATGGCTCAACAAAAGTACAACCAAAATACACTGAGATGGTCTCCTAGTAGCATATGATCCTCCTCCTCACTAGTGCGCCACTTTCTGAGTGAGAGAGATATAACTTTCCGAATGATCTAAATAGAGATCACCTGATCCCTGATCTCTATTTATACTAACCTGTTTTCCCAGTGACCTTATGGGGCCGACTTGTCTAGCTAGGTACATCCACATTATAATATATATATTTCAGGGCCAACCCCACACATGGTGGTCTAATAACCCATCGGCAAGTACACACACTTGTGACACTTGTCAATCCACATGAAGACACTTCCCTATAGAGAAATAACACATCTCTAATAAGGGTACAATAAATATATATGAAATACATAGATGAAATACATTCCAAAGTTACATATACATCAACACTCCCTCTTAATTAGGAAGGTATTTCTCGACACAGATTTGCTAGACAAGTCTTCTTCTCGGGATCATCATCATCGATGCATCGTCATCGTCATCGTCACTGCTGCTGCTATCTCAACCAATCTCTGACTCTACTCGTCATAGGAAGTTCTACAGAGCCAGTCCTTTTTCATACTGGATGTAGGCCCACCACCTGCAGGTCTTCGTCATCACTGGCCATACTGTGGAATCCTCAAGACTTATTACGTGCGTCACAAAACCTCGAAAGAGCATCCCAGGCTGTTACAAGCACACGGCTCTACATATAGGATCTCCCAGGGCCATACTATATGTGACCTCACCACAAAACCTCGCAAGATCATCCCAGGCTGTTATGAGCACACAGCTCTACCTATTGGACCTCCCAGGGATAGATTATATGTGGTCATGGAAAAACCTCGCAAGAGCATCCTAGGACTTATTATGGGCACACAGCCCAACCTATCGGATCTCCCAGGGACATATTATATTCCATAGGACAAAACCTCGAAAGAGCATCTGCCAGATATCCTAGGGCCAGATTATATGCCATATGCAAAACCTCGAAAGACTATTTGCAGATCTCCCAGGGCCAAATTATATGTCCTCCCATAGCAAAACCTCGAAAGAGCATTTGCCAGATATCCCAGGGCCAAATTATATGTCATAGGAAAAACCTCGAAAGACTATCTGCAAATCTCCGAGGGCCAAATTATATGCTCATCTGCACAACCTGATCCACGGCCATAGAGTATCAACCTGATACTCACCATACATCATCCTGATGTACACATGATCATCCTGATCATCATCACTACAACATCCTGCTGCATGTCATATGGAGCAACATTTGTCATCCATGATCATCCTGATCATACAATGCATCTACCTGATGCATACCAAGTATCTACCTGATACATATCATCATACATGATCCACCTGATCATACAATGTATCCACTGATACAAATACAAATACATGATCCACCTAATCATACATGATACATATCAACATACATGATCTACCTGATCATACAATGTATCCACCTGATACATATACAGATACATGGTCCAAGCATCCAACATGATGCATATACAAAATACATACAAATGATCCTACTGATCATATCCAACATTGAACATGATGCGTACATACATATAAATGATCCAATTGATCATATCCAACATCCAACATGATGCATACATACATATAAATGATCCAACTGATCATATCCAGCATCCAACATGATGCATACATAAATGATCCAACTGATCATATCCATCATCCAACATGATGCATACATACATATAAATGATCCAACTGATCATATACAGCATCCAACATGATGCATACATACATATAAAAATGATCCAACTGATCATACAAAGCAGAAATCAGAACATCATCCTGATGCTCATCGTCCAGCGCTTACATCCACATCCATGTGAAGGATCCTCCTTCCAATATGCTTGGAATGGCTTCAACAAATGTGTCCATCACTTCTTCCTCGAAGTGTCCTCGATCTGAAGAACACCAAGCCTCTCCCTGAATTACTCGAACTTCACCCTGGCTAGTGGCTTCGTCAGCACATCTACAATCTGCTCGTCCGTCGCAACATATAGGAGCTTCATAGCTCCTCTCTGCACCATATCCCTGATATAGTGATATTTGATCTCTATGTGTTTCGACCTGTCATGAAACACTGGGTTCTCGAACAGCTTCACACAACTCTAGCTATCACAGAAGATAGCAGTAGCATCCAACGGGAGATCAAATAGCTCAGACAGTAGATTCCATAGCCATACTACCTCACAACTAGCTGAACAGGCTGCAACATACTCTGCCTCAACTGTACTTAGTGCTACACAGGACTGCTTCCTGCTAAACCAAGAGATCACACCTGATCCCATACTGAAGCAACACCCAGATGTGCTCTTCCTATCTACAGCACTGCCAACCCAATCTGAATCAACATAACCCTGCAGGTTAAACTTTTGATTCGCTTCATACTTAAGCCCATAATCCACTGTACCCTTTAGGTACCTCAGAACATGCTTTACAGCAACCAGGTGAACACTTCTTGGATCTTTCAAGAACTGACTCAATGTGTTCAACGCAAAGCAAATATCTGGTCTCGTGTTCGTCAGGTACATCAAGGACCCAATCATCTGATGATACATAGAGATATCAACCAGCTCAGATGAAGCATCACATAGAAGCTTCAGATTCGATGCCATAAGTGTGGCCATGGCCTTGCAATCCATCATCCCGAATCTCTTCAGGATATCTACTGTCTACTTCCCTTGACCAAGGAAGATCCCACCTGCACTCTACCACACCTACATACCTAGGAAATAATGCATCATTCCTAAATCTTTCATATCGAACTCGGCAGCAAGCTTCCTTTTAGTATCTGCAATCAATCTGTCATCTCCTGTTACAAATAAGTCATCCACATACAGGAGTAGAATCACAGGATTCCCTTCCTCAACCTTGTAGTAAAGGTTGGAATCCGCTTTACTCTTGGTAAAGCCCAAACTAGATAGGAAACTGTCCATCCTACCATACAAAGTTCTGGGAGCTTGTTTCAAGCCATACAAGGCTTTCTCCAATCTGCACACATATGACTCTCTGTCATGTATTTCAAAACCGAGTGGCTGCTCCAGATATACTTCCTCTTCAACTACACCATTCAAGAAAGCAGTCTTGACATCCATCTGGTGTATTTTCAATTTCATTGTTGTAGCCAGGGCAAGTACTGTTCTGATGGAAGTATACCTGGCTACAGGTGCAAAATTTTCTTCATAATCTATTCCCTCTTTCTGAGAGAAGCCACGAGCTACAAATCATGCCTTGTATTTCTCTACACTGCCATCTGGAGCATGCTTGATTTTGTAAATCCATTTGGAAGTCAAAACAAACTTCTCTTTAGGTCTTGGGACAACATCCCAAACATCATTCTTCATTATTGATTTGTATTCCTCAACCATGGCATCCTTCCATTCTTTCTTTTCCGCTGCTTCTTCATAACTGGAAGGCTCTTTGTTCATAATGTCACAAAGTAAAGCAACATAGCTAGTATGTGATCTGGTTCTCTTTGTTTCTCTGTGTTCTTCTTCTGGAATGCCAAATCTTTCTGCATCTTGAATGAGCTCTCTAGCCCATGTAGGTTTCCTCTTGTGAGAGTTATCCTCACGGGGTGGATCTACAGGTTCTTGTGGATCTTCAAACTCACGAACAACTTCTGGAACTGCTTTAGTCATGGTAGTGTCTTGAAATCTAGTTTCCTTAGGTTCTTCATAAGCTTCGATAGGTGCCTTCCTTGATTTGATGAATGCTGAGTTTTCATCAAATGTTACATCCCTGCTGACATCAATCTTCTTGAACCCTGAAAAGTATATTATGTAAGCCTTCGAGCTTTCACTGTAACCCACAAAGATACCCTTCTTTCTTGAAGGATCTAGTTTAGTCCTCTTTTCCTTTGGGACATGAGTGTATACTGGACAACCAAATATTCTGAGATGGCTAACTTCAGGTTTCCTACCAAAAAAGATCTCTTCTGGTGTCTTGTTGTCCAATATCTTGTGGGGTGTTCTGTTCTGCACATATACAGCTGTTCTAGCTGCTTCTGCCCATAGATGCATAAGTAGATCCTAGTCATGCAGCATTGCCCTTGCTGCTTCCATGATAGTTGTGTTCTTCCTTTCTGCAACTCCATTTTGTTGAGGATTATAAGAAGTAGTCAACTCCCTCTTAATCCCTGAATCACTACAAAGCTTCTTGAAGTCACCTGAGGTGAATTCTCCACCATTGTCGGATTTGAATGTTTTGATCTTCTTGTCAGTTTGATTCCCCATCAAAGTTTTGAATTCCTTGAACTTATCAAACACCTCATCTTTGTTCTTCAAGAAGTATACCCAAGTATTCCTGGAGAAGTCATCAATAAATGAGACATAGTAAACATACCCACTAAGAGAACTGGATGACATAGGACCACATACATCTGAGTGGATGATTTCCAGGATATCTTAGGCCTTGCTTTCACTGCTTGGGAAAGTCTTCTTAATGTTCTTACCTTTTGCACATCCTTTGCACACACCTTCATGTTTGGTCTTGATTTCAGGAAGACCTTCTACAACCTTGCTTGTAATTGGAAGTGCCCTATAGTGCATATGAGCAAGTCTTCTATGCCAAAGTTCACTTGGATCCATGGATTCATGCACCGTGGCATGTTCAGGTTGTCCCTTCAATTTATACAATCCTCCCTCTTACTATTCAATCACTACTGCATCATCTATGGTCTTTCCCTTTGGCCACATTAGAACTTGGCCATCCACAAATGCAACCCTCATACCTTTTGCATCCAATGCAGAGATGGAGAGTAAGTTCTTCTTGAGCCCATGTACATAAAGGACTTCTTTCATCTTCAAATATTTTCCAGAATCTAGGTTGTAGGAGGCTTCACCACTTCCTTTGATTGGGTATTGATAATCATCCCCAAGTTTCACCTTATGGGGTGATTCATGTTCAACTAGATTCACAAAAGATTCCTTAAACCCAGTCATGTGTTTGGAAGCCCCACTATCAATCAACCAATCATTACAACCATGGGAGATAGTACCTGTGAGAGCAGAGATTAGAACATACTCTTCTTCACTTGATGAGTCATCATCACTTTCTGCCCTAGCCTTCTTCTTTGGAGGTTCATCATCCTTGGTAGCATGAGCATGGAAATTTCTTTTGCTGCCCTTCTTCTTCTTGCTGAAGTTGTTGTTATTATCCCTTTTGTTCTTGGGACAATCTGAAGCAAAGTGACCCTTCTCATTGCATGTGAAGCATCTTAGATCCTTCTTATTCTTTTGATAGGATCTTTTGTAGCGAGAGTGCTCCTTCTTGGGCTTGCTTCTTTTGGTGTGAGTTGCGAGAGCTTGATCTTCACCTCCCATCTTTTCCTCACGAGCTACAAGACTATCTTCTTCTTGAGAGCATTTCTCCCATAGTTTACTAAAAGAGATCAATCTCTTTCTTGCACAGATTCCTTGAATAAAGGAGTCCCATGACCTAGGTAGGCCATTCATAGTGGTCATAACAACTTCACCATTGTCCACTACTTCATCCACAGCTTCAAGTTGATCCTTGATCTGAGAGACCTTGGAGAAGTAAGATTGAATGGTTTCTCCATTCAACATCTTGACCCCTTTCAATTGATTCTGCAGAGTCATCTTTCGATTTATGTTCTTCCTTTCAAATAGCTTGGTCAAAGAGTCAAACATCTCCTTGGGTGTTTTTAGAGAAGACACATGGGGTATGAGATGGTCTTTGATAGAATCAACAATGATTCTCTTTGCCTTGAACAAGTTCTTCTTATGCAATACCTTGGCCTCTTCATCCTCTGGGATAGGGATGTCTTCTTTTATATATGAGTCCAACTCATTCTCTTCCAGGATCAACCCAATCCTATACTTCCAAGCTTGGAAGTTATCAGCCCCTTCAAGCTTATCCTCAAGCTTGGTGTGGTGAGACATCTTAAAGAGTACTTCAAATGGAAATAGAAAAGATTTAGGTCTCACCACTTGAAATGCTAAAAACTGGATCTGGTCCCGGATTAGGGTTTGTAAAAAAAACCCTAAAAATTCAAAATGTGAATTTCAAATTTCTAAAAGGATGGAAAGATGTGCCTTGATGAGCTAATCAGCCTGGTGCATTCAGAATTTGAGATCAGCAAAGTTTTACCCTTCAGATTTGTCTTTTTGTCCTCCCCGGTTCACTAGGGAGAGCCCTAAATTAGGGTTTGCGTTTCTTGGAGATCTACCCAGCCAAAAATCTCGATCCAAAGCTCTAAGGTTCGATTTTTGCAAGGAGATTCCAGCTATGTCTTCAGATTTCATAAATTCCTATTTTTGTGGAAACCCTCATTTTTAGGGCCAAATTTGAAAAATGCTCAAAATTGAATTCTGATTGGACATATAGATTCACCTTGATGAGTAGAGTCAATCTACTATACTTCCTTTCCAAAATATGTGGAGAGAAACCCAATAAACAAGAAACTCAAGTTTCTGTCACTGCAAAATGTCTTCTTCTTAGGTTAGCTTTGATACCATGTTAAATTTTGATCATTAATTCACAATACTCTAGGATCTTCACTGAGAGAATAACATATACAGTATATCAATGCATAACAATCACAATAAGCATCACAAGCATCACAAGAATCAAAAGCATGAGAGACAAGAGACACATAGTTTCCATGGGGAAAACCCTAAGGTGAAAAACCCCACAACTTCCTCAGAGATAGAGAGAGCAATGGCTCAACCAAAGTACAACCAAAGTACACTGAGATAGTCTCCTAGTAGCAGATGATCCTCCTCCTCACTAGTGCGCCACTTTCTGAGTGAGAGAGATATAACTTTCCGAATGATCTAAATAGAGATCACCTGATCTCTATTTATACTAACCTATTTTCCCAGTGACCTTATGGGGCCAACTTGTCTAGCTAGGTACATACACATTATAATATATATATTTCAGGGCCGACCCCACACATGGTGGTCTAATAACCCATCGGCAAGTACACACAATTGTGACACTTGTCAATCCACATGACGACACTTCCTTATAGAGGAATAACACATCTCTAATAAGGGTACAATAAATATATATGAAATACATAGATGAAATACATTCTGAAGTTACATATACATCAACAATCATCACATTACAAGCAAAGGCAAAGGCATTAGATGGGTTAGTTGTTTTGGCTCATGCAGCCACGAGACTTTGATTAGGTTTCTAAGTTTAATAGTTATACATTTTTGCTATATTTAGAAGTCAAAGCCTTGAAAAGTGGATCCTAAAACAAACTTCAAATCTAAACTTTTCCGATATATTGTAAAGCTTTTGGTTTTAAAAGGGAGACACACATGGGAGTCGATCTGCTAGAAGATTGTGCAGTCATGCAATGGTTATCTGATTTTTGGTTTAATGTTGACGTGGAGATCTTCAACTATACCTCTCTTATTGTTATTTGATCAATATGTTTATTTTATTACCTTTTACTGAAAGAGATGAAAATTATGTTATAATATGTTTTAATGTTGCTTTAACACTATTCAAATATAGTACAGTTTTATAATGCAGCTATTGAATTGTTATGTTACTGTACCTTTCTTTCATTTGTGTGCTTAATTGTTGTAGTTTGTGGACTGTGTCAACCTGGAGAATTCAGCAGACCTTTATCTTTGTCATTATGCCTATAATGAGTCTTCTAAGGCATGATTTTGGCAATGTTTCTGGGTGATATTTGGCCCAAGTTTGTCTTAGGTTATGCAAGTTATACAGAGGCCAAAAAGCTCACAAGAGAGTGCCACCTGGCTGTCAACTAAGCTTCGAATAAGATCTTAACCTGTGCTATTGGAAACACACTTGAAGCTAGGGGTTACGGGGGCTAGAAATACACATAAACAAGGATGTAAATGAACTTTACCTCTCTGTTTATGCATTGTTTGGGCAATGGGAATCGTGCTAAAATACTCAAGTATGCAAATAAACACATCGCCTTTGTAAATTTTAAGTACTAGTTTAAATGGCTAATGATGTACATTGAGTACCAATACAAATTTGTTGGAGTACTAGTTTGTTTGTTGGAGTCTGTATGTTGGATGCACCTGAGGGTTTCGTGGTCTGACCTGATCTTGGCTCATGGCCATCATCCCACCACGAAGGTTGCATATGCAGGAATGGTGACAACTACACACTCAGGTAATACCCTTATTGTCTTTCTTGTTAATTTGAATTGATACGAATACAAACTCAGGTTCTGATCGGTATATTTTTACTTACTTGGTAGGTAATAGTTTGGCCCTCTCCATCTGCATGGTTACTGGTTGATGGTACAGGTTTAGACTTGGAGGCGTTTGCAATTGGTAAGCTCAGAGTCCACATTTCATTACCTCTTCCTCTCACCTCTGTGGAGTGTTCATCGAGGGTTTCGATGTCATAGTTCGTTTGAATGTTTGGTTCTCTATTTAATCTCTGCATTTTCCTATGTATAAGATCCAAGTGCATGCGTAGAAGAAATGGGGTTTAAGAAGGTCGCCCTGTTTTCCTATAGCATGAGAATCTATAAATGGTAACTACTGATAGATATTCCATACTGAATAAAATCGTTTTGTTCTTATGTGTAGGTGATTTAGTTTAAACGTTTCTGTTGCCCAAGATACTTTTGCCTCATTTCTAAATTATTTTCGTGGGACCTGGGATTTTGGAATTCTACTTTAGGTTTCGATACCTGACCTGGGCGTCTATCATTTTGTTGGATTCAATGTGGGATTCGATCCTTGGATTTCGTCAAGTTTCTAGAGTTGCAATATAAACCTTAGAGTCTACATCCATAGGGTTTTAGCAATAATAATCCTTGAAGGTTCTGTTGTGTTCTGATATGGTTTCGATAAATCATGTTTACTGTGTAATGTTCCCATAATTGATTTCCTAAGTGATTTAAATTATGAGTTTTGGTTCTTTCTTTACTATTGCGTTTCTGGAATTTCATAAATAGAGATACAAAAGAGTTTAAATGGGTGGAATGTTAAAGGGATTCGATCCCAATTCCTGCATTTGAAACCCAATGCTTGTTTGTATTTAATGTATGTGGTTTTGATGAAAGATGGTTGTGGTGTTGATGATTGTTAATTCATTTGATTGAAAGATAACTGTGTAAAAACCTCCTGCGTTTTCATTAAAGTTGTAAAAGTAATAGAATGCCTGAGTCTACATTTACAAATTGTAATTTCCTTGATATGGTTGAAGCACTAGATCTAGCTATAGGATAAGACTATAATAGTGCATACATCCTCATAAATTAAGCCATAGGAAAGAAATACTCAAGACAAAGCTAGGGTATATATCACATTTAATGTTTGGTGTGTCCTATCTACTTTATATGTGTTTAGAAGATTGTGCAGTCATGCAAAGGTTATCTGTGTAAGCAACTTACATCTCGAGGACCAACTTCAGCACAGGGACCACACAGGAGTGCTGAAGTTGATAGAGATCAAAATTATGTTATAAATTCTCTTACTGTTGCTTTAGTGCTAGTCAGAAATTTCGATGGTAATTGTGAGGAAATTTTTCTTCTGTAGACCATATTGCTAAATTGAAAGGTAACACAGGTGGCTTTTATTTTCTATTTTACAAGGTACTATATTTGTACCCACACTTTAGATCTGATTTTTGGTTTAATGTTGACGTGTAGATATTCAACGACACCTCTCTTATTGTTATTTGATCAATATAGAGAAATGAGGGATATTTTTATTTGGTATCCCACCACCCTTCCTTATACTATGATGATGAACTTTCAGGCTATATTGGACGGCTGTACATTTGAGAGAGATATGACTAGTTGTACCTTCCCCACCTTGATTGAGATATGATTGGTCTTGTGGTACCTTATCTTTCACTTGTTTTTAATGAGGTCATTTACCCTCCTTGAGTAACTTTTTTAAAACCACCTTGTTGAAGTTTTTCTCTTATAGAGTACTACGGTTGTTTGGCCACATTTGGAGCATACCCTTGGTTCTAAGGGTCACGGGTCCCAAGGATACCACCTTCAGGCTTGAAGTGTAGCTGACAATGGAAGACACAAGTGTAGTTTATTACCACCATGCAAATTTAATTTGAACTTTTAATTCCCATCACTATTTCCTCCCATATGATGTCCCACAACCATTTCTCTTGAAACCCACTCTTCATTCATTCTGTATGCATTTCACTATGCAACCATCTTAGATTCTCACTACGTTTTCCCTCAATTACTTTATCAATTCAGTATGACCCACGCCCATTGTCCGAGGAGTGTTTCCAGCGGTCGTGGGTCATATTGGATTGATTAACTAATTGAGGGAAAAATCAGTGAGAATCTGAGACGGTTGCATACTGAAATGCATACAGAATGAATGAAAAGTGGGTGTCAAGAGAAATGGTTGTGGGACATCATATCAATGTGATTGTAAGGCACTCTTTGAAGGTGAAGTCCACAATTTTAAGTCTTTTTCCTCATTTTCATGCCTTTTTGTAAGACAATAAGGAGGGTAGTGGCATCAACATTGAAAATGGTTTCCATTCAAACCTATCAAGTATACTTTTAGGTCAACAGTATTCTTGACTCTGAACTGTAGGTACAGTTCGGAGAAAAGAATATTGCTGGACTAAAAGTCAATTGATAGGTTTGGATGGAACAGATTACCATGGACATCTATGCTGTCGTATTTTTGGTTTAATTTTGATGTGGAGATCTTCAACTATACCTCTCTTATTGTTATATGATCAATATGTTTATTTTATTACCTGTTACTGATTGAGTTATTAAATACTTGTTGTACCTTCCCCACCTTGATTGAGTTATTATTGGACTTCTGGTACCTTGTCTTTGACTTGTGGTTAATGTGAAAATTTACCCTCCTTCATTTTTTTTATACCACCTTGTTGAATTTTTGGTCTTATAGAGTACTTGACTTTGATCACATGTCATCAGTTGTGGTGTGCTGATAATCACTTCTTTTATGCTGAGACTTGGTTGAAGTTTATAATTTTTGTGAATTTATTTATGTTAAGTTATATAATGTGCTTGACTGTCATTGACCTAATTAGCTCCAGTCATTTCTCTCTCTCTGGTTTGTACACACCCTCTTGTAGGGTCAGTTGGTTCGTAGAGAAGACTGGCCTCTCCGAGGCACAAACAATCTTTTCTGAAAGTAACGCTTCTGAGTATATTTTAAAGAATAGTTTCACACCTAGGTTGGTATCTTAAACTATATCTCTATTTTTGTTATATGATATATATGTTTATTTTATTACATGTTACTGAATATTAATAGTTTATCGTTTTAGTTTGCTTTTCAGTGTGACTCATTATAACAGTTTTTGAATATACCAAAGAGCCTGTGTTTTGATGTGGAGATCTTCAACTATACCTCTCTTATTGTTATATGATCAATATGTTTATTTTATTACCTGTTACTGATTGAGTTATTAAATACTTGTTGTACCTTCCCCACCTTGATTGAGTTATTATTAGACTTCTGGTACCTTGTCATTGACTTGTGGTTAGTGCGAAAATTTACCCTCCTTCATTTTTTTTATACCACCTTGTTGAATTTTTGGTCTTATAGAGTACTTGACTTTGATCACATGTCATCAGTTGTGAGTGTGCTAATAATCACTTCTTTTATGCTGAGACTTGGTTGAAGTTTATAATTTTTGTGAATTTAATTATGTTGAGTTATGTAATGTGCTTGACTGTCATTGACCTAATTAGCTCCAGTCATTTCTCTCTCTCTGGTTTGTACACACCCTCTTGTAGGGTCAGTTGGTTCGTAGAGAAGACTGGCCTCTTCGAGGCACAAACAATATTTTCTGAAAGTAACACTTCTGAGTATATTTTAAAGAATAGTTTCACACCCAAGTTGGTATCTTAAGCTATATCTCTATTTTTGTTATATGATATATATGTTTATTTTATTACATGTTACTGAATATTAATATTTTATCGTTTTAGTTTGCTTGTCAGTGTGACTCATTATAACAGTTTTGAATATACCAAAGAGCCTGTGTTAAGAACTTATGGGTTGTACATTTGGATTTCTTGGTTTCAAGAGGTAAGTATTTAGACTGACTAATGTATATCCATGGAATACTTTTTTCTAGAAATTTGTTTTATTGTTTCTATTGGCATTTGTGTTGTGGAACTAATGTGAGTTGTGTTCATTATTATTAGCTGATACAAGGAGGGCACATACTACCTTAAAGGTGTTTGATTTTTATGGCATTCTTGTTTTTTATTAAATTTTTTTTGCACATTAACTTTTTGCACACATCATTCAAGAAATGTTTATAACCCTGCACTGTAATCACAGCATCTAACTGCATGGAAGTTGGGACACTGTTACTTTATCACATGTGCATGTGCTCTCTATTTTCTACCTTTGAATGCAAATGACACAAAAACCTATCTCGGTGGTTACAAATATGCATTTGGATATTTGTATACTAGGGTAAATTGTGAGGTGCAACATGTAGTCATGTCCTTCAAGGCACTGTTCATGCTATGTATTGATATTCAACATGGTGCTTAATAATTATGTATTTGCTTGTTTTAAACATATAAGCTCGCAACTAAATTAGTGAGGTTTATATCTATAATGATGTAAAAACATATGAAGTCTCACTGTTGTCCAGGGTCTCAAACACCACCTTTCACAAGAAATTAGCATTTGTTTAGTTCATTGTGCTGTCAGTTGACCATAAAAATATTATATATATATTGGTAGGGCAAGGCAGAATCAGTTGATATTCCTCTCTCAACACCCAATTGATTACCTGGTCTTTTCCATTGACAGGAAATTGGGATCATCTCCATTTAGGGAATCTTATAGCAGTGAGTCCCCTGAGGGGGGCTGCAAGTGATGTGCCCACTGGTAATGAACCAGATCTTTGCTTCCAATTGAGGGAAGATGGTCCCTTTGAAGATAGAAGGATTCCTCTAATTGTATCATGCCTTGGCCTTGAGATAGGAAATTCAATGAAATTGGGAGTCCTTGATTGAGACTAAACCATTTTAGTGGAGAGATTTCATCCAGAACTGATCATAGAATGAGATATAGACATCGTTGGAAAACACATGATGATGTTGATTTGTGTGTGATTGCATATGCAGCTAGAAAATATATAGAAGGTGGCATGAAATCAAATGAAATTCTGGGTAACAGCAAGTGTAGAGAAGTTTCATGTGTCACATAAGAAGACGGAAAGAGATTATGGAGAAAATCCCATCTCCATGAAGTGTTGTATGGAGTCAGAAATATTTGCATGGGATATGTAAACATGGTTGTGATACATGTAAAATTGTGTAATTTGTCTTTGTTTGAAGTTGTTTGGTCTTAAGTGAATACATCTTCCCATTTTAGTGCATGGTAATTGCATTGTTTGCATGTGGTGCCTATATAGTTCTATGGTATTTTTGGCAAATCCTCTTACATAAAGTGCACTTGATAGTGAAAATTTATGCAGCTCATCAAAATTTGCAATTGGGATCTTTATTTGTTTTGGTTTTTATTGGGTTGGTGCATTCATTGGATCAAGTGGCCTCTAACATGGAAGCTAAGTTGGGCTCTTCTATTGTTCCCTACAAATAGTTGCTTGTTCAAAAATGCAGTGAGTGTTGATAATTGAAAACTGTAGCATTGCAAACATCAAATGATAGAATTTGTGGGACAATTGTTTCCTATAGGGGCCTTTGCCTTTAAGGCCTCAATGATATATTACCATAGAGATGGGAGAAGGGCTTGAGGGAGAAGCTGAAGGCATGACTGTTCAGCCAGATGTAGGGTTTAGAATGTGACAAGGAGGAGATTCTAGTGGTTACCGAAAGTTGGAGTTTCGATGGAAATCGGATCACCCTTCAACTGCTATCCACATGTGCTTAAGACTGGGGCTTACAATTCTTCATGTTTATACATTTATTTCAAGTTATTGAGATATCTATCTAGGACTGTGTTTGTTGTTTGCAAGCAAGTTTGATGATAAATGACTCTGAGAAAGTTCTATTGATAAGTGAATAGAGCTAAGGTATAATTCTTTGTAAGACCGTGCTCATACATTGCAAAAAGTTGTTTAAGCCTTATGATTATTCAAAGGACACAAGGATGTGAAATCTGAGCTTGAAGAAGAACAATTTGCAAAGCATTGAAACATATTGATAGCATATTTGAAGGACTTGTGTTATAACTTGAAGACTGAGCATATTCTTTGTGACCAAATTGAAGTTGAGTTTGAATAGTGTTATGGGAGAACATCAGCTATATCTTCATGAAGACCGAGCCTATTCTTTGTGACCAAATTGAGTATGAGTTTGAATATTTGTGCCATTAAAAGACAAAACTTGAAGTTGAAGAATTGATTGTTGAAAAGGGATAAGTATGAAAACTACTTGAACAAATTTTATTTCCGTTACTGCTTATCATAAAGACTTAATGGTAACTACTTTAAGGAATACAATGCAAGATTATTTGTTTCATAAGTTTGATAGAATTGGAAACCATCATTAAGCAGACTTGTTTACAGATCTAAAAGGAATCATTGAGATGTAAGAGATGGTTCATGAGAAGTGCTTTCAGTCTATCTGAAGCCAATCTATGACTATATTGTCACATTCAATTTTTTTTTTTTAAACTCCCAGGTATCGTCCCTATATCGATGAACATCAATGTAGGCTATACAAAATGTTTCGACGCAGTTGCTGAACCTACCATGAACATTTGGGAATGCAACCGTGGATACTAGGACAATAATTTGTGGAACTATAAACGCATCTTCCACGCAGGTGCCGAATCTGCCATGAAAGATTGTGAATGGATTCGTGTATATTGCAACGAATATTCATGGAAGGTTCAACACATTTGTGGAAATTTATAGGAGTTGTGCATCGATATAGAGACGAAATTGCGTGGAAGGATTCATTGTCCATGGATATGAGAAGTGTTGTGTTGTTGACATGTGGCATCAATGAAACATTGCTATTGCCACGAAGTGGAAGTTTCATCCCTATATCCATGGATTTCTTTCCACGAAAAAAACAAACCCCAATCGTTGAAACAAGGACAAAAATTCGTGGCAATTACAACGAACTTTCATGGAAAATTACACCATATGTAGTAGTGAGTATAGATAATAACCTGAAGTAGAAATCAATATTTACCAAAGAAATTTGATCAATGAACAAAAGATGATGCAAGAGAATAACTTTACTGTATTAATGAAAGTCTGTAAGAAATTACAAGCTCAGCATAAAACAGAGCATCTACAGTCTTCTTTTATCGATTTCTACCCCGAAAATGATCATCCCTTACCTAATAGAGATCTACTCCTTAAATAATAAATTACAAAAATAATACAGAGGATAAATTCCCCTTAAACAGTGATTACAAAATCAGAATATTCTATTTAGTGAGGAAATCTTCCCACTTGTCCCAAAATTCTATTAATTCATCTATATCTAGATAACGAGGAGATTCGAGCCCCAATTGGGCATCACACATGAATCCTTCAATCTCATTTTTGGCTATTTTATGCCACGTGCGGATAAACATATAGATCTTGGCCTCTAAGGAAACAGGTTGCTTAATCAACCAATCCATGTCTTCAATTTGGATATGCTCAATGTGTAGGATTTTGTCCTTGACTTGATCACAACGGGCTTCGACCTGTTCTATCATCAATTTTGGTGGATCTACCGCCTCGATGAGCCCCATTGCAGGGAATGCCAGTATCTCCATGAGATTGTCTGAGACATACCATCTTCTTCTGCAAAGGGCTTGAGCTTGATTGATAGTATCCTGTACCATGTCAATAACATTCTCCCAAGCTCGCACAACAGTTCGGATCCTTCTGAATTTGAGGCTGTCCAACTGAGGGATATCATCTGGCTTATCTTCAATATACTTCTGCCAATCCATGATGTCTTCTACAACTTTAGAAGCCTGTTTTGTTTCCTCTACTTGTTGGCCCAAGGTTCCAGCCATTTTGTCAAAGTTAATGTAAGTCTCATGGATTTCACCCAAGGTAGTAAATAGCTTAGATAGAAGCTTATGATGCTCCAGGTTGACTTGATTGGCTAGGTCCTTGAACTTTTGCTGTGAAAACCTAGAAAACGCAGAGGAGGCTACACTTGTAGTTGCATCCTTTAGCTGTTGTTCAAGAACATTTATCTTTTCAGCATTGGTAGTGTCCAAAGCTTCAGCATCTTCCAGTTGGACTTAAAGAGAAGCATTATGTTCTTGAAGGTCTTCAATCTTATTTTCAAATGCTTTTCTCAGTTCACAAATGTCAACTTAATGTTCTTCATTGGCCTTAACCAGCTACTCTTGAATTTTCTTGAGCTCCTCCTTCTTGACATCAATTTCTTTATTCAGTGTGATTACTGAATAAAAATTAGCACCTGCAAAAGCACCCATGGCAACAACAGTATCCAGTGCTTCTTGTTGTATTTCATCTGATTGCTTGGCCCAAATTATTTGATTAGGAAAGGGGCCCTGCAACACATCCTGATCTATTCCTCTTTTGTTACCCTTCTTCACCACTACCTTAGCCTTTTTTATATAGAAATAATCTCCAAGGGAGGTTACAATTCCTCATAAGTAGCTACCAATTCAGTGGAAGATGTATCCACATCTCCTTTGCAATTATTGGGGCTGTCTAAGTAACAGTGGTATTATGTATTGTCATAGTAATCTGAGAGGTGGTTAGTGGAGAAGGGATAACTTTAGGGACTGAGGGTAAAGAGGTTGGAGTAGGGATTGAAGTAAAAAATTCAGGAAGTAAAAAAGATGCACCAAAAACTAATGGTGAAGACTGAGCAACCAGGATTTGGACATCATTGGCTGGTGGTGATGAAATAAATGATGGTGGTTGCAGAGAGATAGTTGAAGACTGGATCTCTGCAACTATTGATGGTGGAATGGAAAGTGGGACTGAAAGGGTTGGAGATGGAACAGTAATGGAAGTTATTGCATGAAATAACTAGGATATGGTGGATGGTGGTGTTACCACAGAAGATAAAGTGGAAAGAGCTTGAAGGGATGAAAGTAAGAGTGCTGAAGTTGTGGTATCAACAACAGTAGTGGTTTCAAGAGACTGTTGAGCTGGGACAAGATCATCCATGACTATGGCATCCAACACATTTGCGATTTCCTGAGAACTTTCAGTTTCTTCCTGCACCATAGTCACAAAAGGAAGTGTTTCATCTTCCACATCATTGTCCCCAATAGTAAGAGTAGGAATCAAAGAGGCAGAAGTTTGAATTTTATGTCTTTTAGCTGGTTTACTCATAGCAATCACTTGAACATCACTAATCAGGTTGGTTGTAGTAGCCACTTGAATATCAGTAGTGGGTTTGGGTATTGCAACCACTTGGGTATCCATCACCAAAGACTTCATCTGTGCTGATTTCTACTTGAATTGCTTAGATGTATGCATTAAGATCTTTAATTTTACAACAGTTTTCAACTTTGGAGTATCCTCCATAAGGCCTTTTCCTTTGTTTCCATCCGAGTAGGACATCATGATCAATGGAGCACTGGCTTTGTTAGCTTCCTTTTCTTCCCTATATTTTCTTGTTTTCTCATCAATCTTGAGTTCCATGCTTCTATATCTCAAAACCTCATTTTTAAGCTCTCGCTGATACTGAAATATATGGCTCTATTCTTCTTTGCTCTTTTCCCTCAAAAGGACTTCAGATAAAATATTAACTCCCTGATAAATAGAGTCATAAGGGATGTGTTGATGTGTATAGCCAATCCTCATATGCACCTGTTTGAAATGAGCCTCCAGAAATCCTTTGGGGTCATGAGTTCTTTTGGGAGAAAATCCCAATTTCAAATAAACAATCCTATCTCCCATTGTTGCAGCCCAAGTTGAAGTTGGGATAACCAAAGGCCCTAGGTTTAAAGGCAACTTAGGCCATCCCTTCCTTTTGGGACCAATAAGCTTAAGGTAGACACCATCTGTAACAGTCTGATAAGATATATCCTCAAGTAACAGCCTGTCAGGGACAACTCTTGGTAGCAAATGTACAGTACTGCTTCCCCAGAATATAATGTAAGCAAAGGCTTCTCCCACATACCAGTCACCCAATGTATGGATGAGAGTTCTAGAATCAGGAGAAAAGGCAGGGGCATCTTCCTTGAAAATATGCTGGTAAATTGCACCAAAGAAATGGTCGTGGATGTCATATAGCAAGGGAACAAAATTGCTTTCCCATAAGGCAGAACAATAAATATGAACAGGGGGTGACGACTTAGTCCAAGTCCACCCCATGGTGGGATACTGAAACTCTGTACAAAAAACATCAATTGCAAATCAAAGAAAAAGAAGTATGGCTTCCTTGTAGCTATTATTTTCTGATATTTCTCAATGGTTGTCTTTAAATCTGCTAATAAAATTGAAGCCCAAGGGAATGACTGCCTCGTTGTTAGGACATGATGGGCGATAGGAGCCCATTCAACTTTGAATACTGAACAATTAGGGAGACCATAAAGTGTGCAGAGCATTGCTGCGAGAAGAGAATAAGGATCTTTGAACCAGGAAATTCAGTATAAATTATCAGCCCTAGGCATGAATTTGTCGGTCTGTGCATCCAAGACTTCAGTATTTCATTGAAAGTGTACCTAGTCTTTGACAACTAAAGGAATGCAACATTGAGGGGTTGAACAGTTAGTTATAGGGCATAACCTCTAGTAAAAACCTTAGCGTTAAAAGTAGCAAATTGAGACCCTGCACTATCATTGAAAGAGCGGTATTTAGGGTTAGCATGGTCTATAATCCATTTAACTGAATTAATGTAGGGAAGGATAGCAGGTCTGGAAGCTATAGCATGGAGTTGTGAATCCCTAATATTTTCATAGGAGGGGCAGTCACTCTGAATATCAGTTAGGTCATCATTATCAAAGATGGAATAAATTTTGGACCAATCCATTTGGTATGTCTCAGAAACCTTATCGCTGGTGTCGGCAGGGATTCCGAAGTTTGGGTCTTTGTTCAAAAGATATTTTTGAGGAGTTTTGCAGTGAGTGTTGCGAGACATGTTTGAAAAACTGGAGAAATCTGATGAATAAATAAACACCAATAAGAAAAAAAAACTCAAAATAGCAAAAAACCTTGAACAATTGAATAAGAAAGTGACACGAAGCCAACCTGTGCAAGCTGGAAAAAATGGCAAAAATGACCCCTGGTAAAAAGTCACGAAAATGACCTCTAGTAAAAAGTCACGGAAACCACCCCTAGTAAAAACTCACGAAAATGACCCCTGGTAAAAACTGGCAGTAAAATCCGCACAAATGGCGAAAACGACCACTGGTAAAAACTGGCAGCAAAATCCACACAGCAGGCAATTTTCAAAAATGAAAAATGATAAAAGAAAACAGAAACAAAATCAACATATTTATTAATTCCGTCGGGTTGCATTTGGGCCGTAAGATTAAGACAAATCGACAGCTGAGATCTAATCTGGGGAATGTGGAAGACAAGTTGCGGGGGTTTAATTTTTGAAAATATATACAATGTTCCCGCAATCCGCAATTGCAGGTTTCGGGACCACAACTCCAAATAAAAACAAAACAAAGGGTCATCACTTCCTATGATGTCAGTTCTCTCTTTGAGGCTCACATGTGTGATATTTTGGCCTTACAAAATAGAGATCAATTCATGTATAACCAGAATGGTCAAGACCAGAAAATATAAATAACAAGAAGGGTCGGCTGATCCTTCGTTTAGTAGATAATTGTGAACAACAATATCAAGCAATGCACCTGTATCTAGACTGGTGAACACAAGAAGGATTGGACGACCCTTCTGGCAGTCTAGAACTAGTATAAAAATAATAATGGGCAGAAGAAGGGTCAACCGCCCCTTCATTCATAATGGAATTGTGCAAATATTCAACCTACGAAGTATAGGCTATCAATTCATGTATATCTTGAATGGTGAAGACTGCAAAAATACTAATCACAGGAAGGGTCGACCGACCCTTCATTTAATGTGGAAAAAATGGCGAAAACGACCCCTGGTAAAAACTCGCAGTAAAATCCACACAGCAGGTAAATTAACGTTGCCATCTATTCAATGCATGTAAATTCTATTTTTAATACCAGAAATCTTATCAAATTATCAGGTGGCCTGCATATACTTTCGTCCAATTTTAAGTCTTAGCTCATTTGATCTCAGGGAGGAAGAATATACCTTTGGAAGTGGGAATTGTTCTTGCATGCATTGGAGCAAGCTTAAACCCCTAGATTTTCTTATATATCAAAGATTCAAAATGATTTTAACTTTGTTCGATATGTGTCATGTGACTTTGCATTGTAGCTCTATTACCTGATTCTTTGAAGTTTTCTTTGAGCTAGTTGTTAATTTGTTGCATCAGTTTTGTTGGACTTGGTCCCAGATAGAATGTGCAGTCAACAAGGTGCTAGAGTCTATTTGAGTCGATATAAATTAACCTATCCCCCTTGACCTCAACCAAGGGAGCAAGGGGGAAACCGAATCATACAGTACTCAGATCCCTGTGCATTCCATTTTTTCTATTATCTATCATTTTCTATCATTCTTGCACCTCTAGCGATAAAGGAATTTCTATGAGTCGTCCATCTTGCATGATCGATCTGGTACCGTTGATCTTCTTCCATGATTAGCCCCACGGCCTTCCACAGTCTTCAATCTCTCAAACGACGCCTTCCTCGCACCTTAGATCTGCATAGTTATTATCAAATGTCGATCTGGCCCCTATCCACATCCTTACCGTCCAAAGGTGCGCCCTTTACCGAGGTTCACGAATTTGGAACATGTCGATACTCTGTGCATGTTCAATATGCGAACTAAACCTCCGTCACTGATGCCTTTCCTCACCAGATCTGCATCGTCGAAACATGCGGTCCTAACCAAAACTTCACAAATCTAAAAAGTCCATTTTCTCGCGCATCTCAAATCACCGAAGTACCTGTCATCCATAGATATTTCCTTCCGCCCGTTGATCTAATTTCCAACTTGCTCACGGGCTAGCAACACTCTTCCCACGCTTAAACCGTCCTATCTTACTTTAGCGAACATCACTTGTGGCCGTCGATCTCCGTCAAGCTTCTGTAACCATCGATCTTCATCAAGCTTCTGGTAGTCAAGTAAAATCTGGGCCACAAGATTAAGACAAATCGATGGCTGAGATCCAATCTGTGGAATGTAGAAGACGAGTTGGGGGTGTTTATTTTTCTGGCAATATATACAACGTTCCCACAATCCGCAATTGTGGGTTGCGAGACTACAACTCAAAATAAAAACAAACCTAAGTTTCTGCAATCTGCAATCCACATTGCGGGTTGCGGGTTGTGGAAATGCATGTCGCAAATCCATTATTCAAACAGTTCCCGCATCCACAATCATTTATAACTAGATAGCCACTTCAACAAGCTATAGCATGATATGATGGGGCATGCATTTTTCTCAAACCATGAATTATGGCAGGCATTGTCTCAGATTGCAACACTCACACATTCCATGTCATCACTTCCTACGGTGTCAGTTCTCTCTTTGAGGCTCACACGTGTGAAATTTTGGCCTGCCAAAACAGAGATCACTTCATGTATAGCCAGAATGGTCAAGACCGGAAAACTATAAATCACAAGAAGGGTCGGCTGATCCTTCGTTTAGTAGAAATTGTGAACACCAATATCCAGCAATCCACCTATATCTAGACTCGTGAACACAAGAAGGATCGGGCAACCCTTTTGGCATCCTAGAACATGTATGAAAATAGGGCAGAACAAGGGTTGGTCGCCCCTTCATTTATGAGGGAATTGTGCAGATACTCAACATACAAAGGATAGGACATCAATTCATATATATCTAGAATGGTGAAGACTGGAAAAATACTAAGGACAAGAAGGGTCAGCTGACCCTTCATTTAAGCTATAAAAAATGGCGAAAATGACCCCTAGTAAAATCTCACCGTAAAATCCACATAGCAGGTAATTTTTGAAGATGAAAAATAATAAAAGGAAAAAGAAAAAAATCAACATATTTATTAATTTTGTCAAGTTAAATATGGGTCGTAATATTAATACAAATCGACGACTGAGATCTAATCTGTGGAATGCAGAAGATGTGTTGCGCGGGTTTATTTTTTGGAAATATATACAACGTTCCCGCAATCCACAATTGTAGGTTGCGGGACTTCAACTCGAAATAAAAACAAACCTGAGTTTCCGCAATCTGCTTTGCGGGTTGTGGGTTGCGGAACGCATGTTGCAAATACATTATTCAAACACTTCCCGCAAGCTATAACATGATATGATGGTGCGTGCATTTTTCTCAAACCATGAATTATGGCGGGCATTATCTCAGAGCAATTTTGACTAAATTTTCCATACTTTGTTAATTTCCAAAGTTTCACAAACTTGTCATACTTTTCCAAAATGATGTCAGATAGCACCAGAACACCATCATGTGTCTTTCCAGCCGCATCACACATTCCATGTCATCATACATGCCATGTCATCACTTCCTATCGTGTGAGATGTTGGCCTGCCAAAATAAATATCAATTCATGTATAACCAGAATGGTCAAGACCGAAAAAATATAAATCACAAGAAGGGTCATCTGACCCTTCGTTTCGTAGATAATTATGAACACCAATATCCAACAATTCACCTGTATCCATACTGGTGAACACAAGAAGGATCAGACAACACTTCTAGCAGTCTAGAACTAGTATGAAAATAATATTGGGCAGAAGAAGGGTCGGACGCCCCTTCATTTATGAGGGAATTGTGCAAATATTCAACCTAGGAAGTATAGGTTGTCAATTCATGTATATAATGAATGGTGAAGACTGCAAAACTACTAAGAACAAGAAGGGTTGGTCGACCCTTCATTTAAAAGAGAAATGAAATTGTTTTTAACCTACGAAGGTTGGGACAACAATTCCCCACTACCAACTTCCACAGAATATGCTAGGGATCGGGACATTGCCTATGTTATAACATGTAAACAATATTTATCCCTACTTTCGACTGCCGACAAGATGGATCACCGCCCCTTCTCTTAGTAGATAATTGTGAACACCGATAAATGACAACTCACCTGTATTCACAATGGTGAACACAAGAAGGATCGAACCACCTTTCCTGCAGTCTAGAACTATTCTGAAAATAATATTGGGAAGAAGAAGGGTTGGTCACCCCTTCATTCATTTATTTTGAGCCTCATTCAAAAATGGGGTGTTGGTTAATGACATTCAACTTCAAATGAAAACAAACCAAAGTTTCCGCAATCCGCATTGAGGGTTGCAGGAACACATGTCGCAAAAACATTATTCAAATAGTTCCTACAATCCACATTACGGATTGCGGAAAGGAAGAACGTAGACATTTGCAATACTCTTCCCGCAATCCACAATTGCGGGTTGCAGGAATCAAATCCCCGATTATTGGAAAACATTTACAACCGAAAACTAGAATGGTCAATCATGAAAAAATACCAAGGCTAGGCCGTCATTTCATGTATAACCATAATGGTCAATAATGGAAACCTACTAAGCACAAGAAGGGTCGGATGACTCTTCGTTTAGTAGATAATTGAGAACAACGATATCCAGCAATTTACCTGTATCTAGAATGGTGAGCACAAGAAGGATAAGATGACCCTTCCTGCAGTCTAGAATTAGAATGGAAATAATATTGGGCAAATCGCATGAATTGGGGGGACCATTGAAGGAGATAACTGGAGACACTCTGTACTTGGAGACTTGTAATGTTTTACAATCTTTAAGGAATTTCAGTTAGTTTCTATTTTAATTTCTTTTGTTAAATGAATCAAATTTCCTTGATTCATTTTGGTTTTTCATACATACATCTACTGACTCTGTTTTGTATTGTTAAATCATAAAACATATTGTTTCACATTCTGCAATCACCAGTCTATTTATTTCTTTGATTCATATTGTTTCACATTCTGCAATCACAGCAGTCGTTATCGTCATAATTTAATTTCTTAATTAGCTCATCATTGACAGGACAGTCACATTCTTTTTAATCCTTTAACTAAAATAACACAGGAATCTTTACTCTTGAAAATATGCATCAACTCTGTTCGGGAATATTATTTCAAAATTGAAGGGCTCGATACAAAACGAGTATACCTTCACGATCTCCGACTCTTACTACATTGCCAAAGAAAACATCTAATCCTTTGAATAAAATAACACTAGAATCTTTAGTCTTGAAAATATGCATCAACTCTGCTCGGCCATCTTTATTCAAAATTGAAGGGTTCAATACAAAACAAATATCTCTTCACAGGTTCCAACACTTAATACATTGCCAAAAATTGTCTTTTATACATTGTAAAACCTCTCGGGTTAAAACCCCAACTGCTTCATAACTAAAATTAGAAAATTATAAACTAACTATTACATTCCATTTCGATCAAAATTTATACAATTTCCAAAATTTCTCAGAATATAACATTTGATGTCTTTCTATTGATTGTAGCTGCTGACAGGGCTTCTTTATCGAACAGTAGTCTTCAAGTGTGCAAGGTGTACTTCATTTTCCCATATCTCTCCATTGTCTTCCATTGCTTTGTAGAAGGTCCCTCATAACTAGTCATCTCCTCGACCATAACTTTCAGCTCTATCTGCTCTGCAATGGAAGTTGGAGGAATCTTTTCAGCTATCATGGCCAGCTGGTTTAGAATTTCAAAGTCAAGGGAGAGTTTCTTCAGTATAATTTTCCGTGTTAGAACATGAGTCAAACATTGAAATTGCTCATGGTTCCTCTCGATGTTATATAGTAAATCCTTATAATTGTCTTGGGAAATTAATTCATCATTTTCATCCCAAAAAGAAGGCAATCCCTTTTGTATTACCTTTTCAACCTATTCCTTCATCTGTTTTGCACTAGCCTGAACATTCTCAATGTGAGAATGTGAGAATGTTTGCCAAGGACTCTCCTAACCCAAGTTATGATTGTTACCCTGTTTTCGATAGCCATTGCTTTCAGATCACCTTCTGTCAGAGTATTTAGGAAACTTATGGTAGCCTGGGATGTATCTATTGGTATATTATCTAAAACTTCTCTCATTGCTTTACATCTTTGTAAGCTATCATTTGCTATGGCTTCGTTTGTCTTCATAAAATATAAATAAGGCCTCAATTTTGTAGCCTCATCGATGATTGAATCCCAAATCAAACACTTTGCACCTTGCAATGCTAGTTGTCCTGTCACTTGGCCTATCATCCTCTGATTTATGCCTACCAAATCTTTATTGTTTTTTGTCAACTCTTTTATTTCATTTTTCTTTTTCTGATTTTCCTCTTCTAGTCTTTGTTTTTCTTCTTTTAGTTCTATGATCTCCACCTCTTTCAAGCTAAATTGGGACATAGCTTGAACTATATCATTGGTGCTTGCTTCTTTGTTGCCTTGATCTGTTCCTTGCTTCTCTTGTGCTATATTTTCCGATTTGGCCTTTAGATATTCAATTTCAGTCTTCAGACTCGATCTATATTTCTCCCAACTTTCCTCTTTTTCCTCAAAATTGAGCAATTTAGCAAGACAGTCATCCAATTCTCGAGATAGAGTTTCTTTTTCTTGTTCTAACACAGTTAATTAAGAGGCTTGAATTATCCGAGTTGCTGGAATTCTAACATTTTGTTGAAGTAATTGTATATTCTTTTCTTTCTCAGTTAAAAGCTTTTTAATTGCCTCCCCTCTAGTTGGTTCATCATTGCTCTTCACCAAGTCATCTTGTAATCTTTTTATTTGCAGCTGATGAGCTTTGTTCTCTGTTTTCTCTTGCCTCAACTGGATTTGCAGCATGTTCATTTTTTTCTGTAGTTTTTACACTGTTAAAGTAGCTTTCATCATATCAGCATAAATCACCTCTCTAGTCTGTCTATGTAGGTGAATTTTATCAGGGACTATTATATTCTATAAATTCAATTTCATTATCGTGACCTTATCATCAGACGATAAGGCCAAATTCAAAGTAATTTTGTCTGGATCTCTGCTAGTCATCAGAGTAATTTATGAATCAACAACATTCCTGACTTCTGGAAACAACTTATGCATTGCTTATGCTGTTGTTTTTCTATATTTTCCATATTTTACACATATTTCATCTCTTGAATGAAATTTGCTAGAATCACCTACAGCTCTTGCCTCGTCAAATTTGTATTCCTGTACTTGAATTCCTGGCCCTTGGTATTTTTCTTTCTTCATTCCCTTTTCTTTGTCAGATACAACTACTTCATCTTGCTGGCTTGATTTTAATATTTTGGCTTCTCTTTCTTTCTCCACCTGCATATCAATACTTTCATAAAACTTCTTTCACTTGTTGCTTCAACCTTTCCTGGGGTAGGTACCAACTCAGCTAAAAATTTATCCAAGTTAGAAGGATTAGAGTGTGAACTTCCCAAAACTTCTGTGTATGATTCATATTATAGTAAATTGGCCATCTTCGCCAATCCTTCAAACTCTTGGTGATCAAAAGCTTTCTTTTTTTCTCTTGCCTTCTGTCGGAAATAACATGACAAGGATCATAATTAATAGTTGTTGCTTTCCTAAAACACAGTGCTTCTAAATGTTTTTGTACAAAAGGGAGAGCATTCTTGTTCTTGATGATAAAAGGACCAATTTTTAAAGGGAACTTTATATCTGTAGCTTTCTTGAAATGTAGAAAATGGTCATTTTCTACTCTCAATTTTTTTCTGATAAACTCCAAAGCAAAAACTCTTGGAGTCAAAAAGGCTGGTAGAATATAGGGCTCCTTAACAAATCCATAAAGTCTAATTACTGTATCTTGCTTCCCTAAAAACCAGTCTCCAATATCTTTTTTGGGGCTTAATTGCATCAGGGTATTCATCTCTGATAATACTCTAGGCAAATTTTCTCCAAATATCAATCTGTATACTTCTGATAAAATAAAATTTATAAAATTAAACGTACTGTCTTCCACTGTTTCTGACAATAGAGACTGTGGGAAATGTAAATCTTTTCGACTTCTAAACATGAGCATTTTCATCAAGTGTGTCTGGAATCTAAAATGTCTCGAAGTGTGGAAATTCACTAACTGAGAGTGGATGTTCCGAGCCAATAATTCATCAAATTTAAGGCAGGGTACTTGACTGTAATCCATTTCTGGTCTACCAACACTTAATCTAAAAAGAAAACTTAATTGGACCTTTGTGACCGTGAAATCATCATCAAACCCTAAAAACTATGAAATGAGTGACAAAACTAACTGTGAATTTTCATCAAAGAAATTAATGTCAAGTGGATAGGGGGTTGTGAAGAATCTGCAACAATTAATTAATAACAATATGTGAAATAGCAGAAATGACAGAACTTGGAATCACTTTTATATTGATTGCAGGCCACTTCGAGGGGGCATCCTCCTTTGAGCAAACTCAATACAAATAACTTCACAGTGCCTTCATAGGCCTCAACACACACTTATATACTACGTAGTGGTTCCCCTGTAGCATCTTTGGGTTGCATCCCGGGCCACTAACGCCTTTTGAGGTTCAGGAGGATTGCTTGGAATACTGAAGAATAACCATATCAACTACATGAAAAGTGCACTCTGAACGGTGCTGAGTGGCTTGTTGTTTCAGTGGAATTCTTGCCATGTGAAGATTGTCCTACAGAATGAGAAGAATCTGATCGCGGTTTCGAAGAACCGTGTCAATTTCCTAAACTAGGGAGCTGTTGAGGGTATATGGAAGAAGAACTGGAGGTGCCTATCCATAGAATGCTTCATATGGTGTCCTTGTAGACGTGGTATTGGAGCGCTTCTAGGAAATCCATAGAAACAGTTGTCCAAATCTGTGTAGGGATCGGAAAAGGTTCGAGCAGTCTCGAAAGGAGTGTCGTTTCACCCTTGTTGACCTGGAAAGTATCACAGTCAACCACCATTTGTTGAATTGGTAGTTTCAGTCCCTGCCAAAAGAAGTTACATTGTTCCCGTTCATACTTTTGGAGGAACCCAGAGTGCCCTGCCGATGAAGAAGCATGGAGTTCATAGAAGAAATAGCCCTGTTGAACATATTGCAACCAGTTTGAAACAAGCAGAGAAATAGCTCTAAGAGAAACTAGGTCATCAAATGTGCAAGAAGGAGCATCTGCCACCATATTGTCCTTACCCTTCTTGTAAGTGATCGCATAGTCATAACCCATGAGGTGGATAACCCATTTCAGGTGTGCTGGGGAGGAGACCCATTGTTCCAGGAAATTTTTCAAACTCTGGAGATCAGTATTGATGCAGAAATAACTCCCTAATAGGGATGGATGCCACGTCGGTACTGCATGCAAAATATCCATCATTTTCTGCTGATATGTAGACACGGATAAATGCTTACCGCAAAGGTCTCTTGAAGGCAGAAAGCCCATTGGTTCAGCAAATACACCAACATATCTATCCAAGGAAGTAGTGGAGATTGTTGATGGGTGCATCTGAATGGAATGGAGCTGAGCGATGATACCATGTGAATTCTTCTTAAGGATATTTTCCAGGCGATGTGAACTGATGATGCAGAGAGACCCTAGTTGTAATCTTGTAAATTTGTGTTGTGTCCCATTGATGGAAAACTGCATCCAAAGTTAAGCAAAATCCCATAAGATGGGGCCAAGTGTGCGTAACCATTAAATGCCCAAAACCACATCACATCCGCCTAAGGACAAGGAAAACATGTCAGAGCGCAGGTTATAATCTTCCAAAGAGATATGCACACTGTGACACTTTCCCTTGCAAGGTAAGGTGCCTCCATTAGCAACCATGACTTCAAAGTTGGAGCAAGGATGGACAAAACAATCATCCTGTTTGGCGATCCGGGGGTCAATGAAGTTATGAGTGCTACCAGAATCAATGAGTATTGTAAGAGGAAGCTTCTTGAAATAAACCCTGACCCGCATTGTTTGGGGGGTGGTGACGCCGGATAAAGCATGGAGAGATATCTCTGGTTGTTCATCCTGAGATGGGGGGTCAATAGGAGGCTCCTGAATGTCGACCTGAGCATCCATTGGATCTGGAGCTTCTTCACCAATTTTGGAGGTAGGCAGAGAACCCATATCCAAGAGATAGAGCTTTTGTTGAACACATCTAGGTCCTCGAGTGAATTTCTCATCACAATTATAAAAAATCCCTTTTTCTCTGCGTGCCTACATCTCTGTTTCAGACAAATGCTTGATAGGAGTTGGTCGAGTAGCTTGTGGAATGGGAGGTCGTTGAGAACCCATATTTTGGAAGGGAACAAAAGTGGGTTTGAAGCGCTATTGGGCTACAATCTTGTCTTCTTCCAACTTAGCTAACCCTAGGACTTCCATCATTGTGTTGGGACAGAACATTTTAACCTTTGACCAGATTTCATCCTTAAGACCACTGATAAAACAACTCTTGTAGAATTCATCAGACAATCCTTCTGTGTGATTGGCTAGTTTCTCAAATTCAGTCTGATACTCTCTCACAGTGCCACTTTGACGGAGTTTAGTGAGTGCTCCGGTGAAGTCATCAAAAGCACTGGGACCAAATCGTTGCAAAAGGAGTTGGTAAAAATCTATCCATTTTGGCTTGTCATGAGCCTTGATGTACCAATGGTACCATTGAAGGGCTTCCTGTTCCAAATGAAAGGATGCAAGTGGAACTTTTTGGACATCAAAAGTATTATGCAGACTGAAATACTATTCTACACGATAGACCCATCCAATCAGATCAGTACCATTGAAGCAAGGAAATTCAAGCTTCGGACCATGGAAATGGCTGGAAGAAGAGAACCCAGTGGCCGCAGAAGATTCTTGTTGTCGGTTATTGTTCATGGCTGAATGCTAAAGATGGAGGCTGAGAAATTTTTCATCCATATCTTGGAGTTTGGTTTTGATGGCTACAAGTGCTTCCTCCATGGTTTTTGCTCTGGCACGAGTGACAACCATAACCATTTTTTCTTTTTCTTTTTTTTTGGGAATGGATAGAAAAACACAAAAAAAAGCTTATTTAGTAAAGGAAAATTTGGATTTGGGAAAAACTCGGAGGGGTAATTGGGGTTTGACTAGGTTTTGGACACTTTCTGATGGATAGGGAAGCAAAAAATGGGGATTTTAGAAGCAAGGTGAAAGAATGAGAAAATTTGGCAGAGAGGGACAAAGAAGAAGAATTAAGAAAGGAACTCGGTGGAAAAATTTGAAGGAAATTGGGTAAAATACGAAGAAGTTATGGAAAACCCTCAAAATAGACAAATGTGGGATTTCGGGCTTTGGGAAGTGGAATTTGGGATAGGGTCCTCAGGAATGAAATATGCAGAATGGGATTGCAGGGGTGTCAGTGAAATTTCAGGGAAAATGGAGTGAAAACAAGGGAGATATGGCCAACGACACGGAAGGGATCTCAAACAGATAGATCTGCAATGGTGTGGAAGTGATCAGAAACAAAGGGATCTGAAACGGCACTGACTGGATCGAAAACGACTGGATCTGAAATAGATTTGAAATGGATGGATCTGGAACAACTTTCAGAATGGATCTAAAACGATGGGGAAACAGTTCAGCTGAAAATAGATATGGACCCCAGGTATGTGTGGCTTCCTAACAGTTCATGGGTTTCACTCGGCCACCAATGCTGTCTGACGGCTTGCGTATTGGGGTAGCACCCCTCATTCCATGACTCAGGTAAAACTGATAACCGCTTTGCCACAAACAACAACTCTTGATTTACCTCACCGGTGGGAACTAGTCAATTAGGTAGGGGTGGTTTCCCTTTTTGCTAGCAGGTCCTCTCAATGGGCCAGCTACTTTGGGGTTCCTGTGGTACTCCTCACAATGATTTTTAGGGCTTATGCCCAAGTACTTCCCACAGTTAAGCGGATAGGGATTATTCCCAAATCCGAAGCTGCAACAGATGCGAAAAAAAAAATTGGCAGAAATTTCACCCAGCGAGCCCAAGAAAGTGCTCTGATACCAGATGTGAAGAACCTGCAACAATTAATTAATAAGAATATGCGAAATAGCAAAAATGACAGAACTCATAATCACTTTTTTATTGATCACAGGCCACTTCGAGGGGGAAACCTCCTTTGAGCAAGCTCAATACAAATAACTTCACGATGCCTTCATAGGCCTCAACACACACTTATATACTAAGTCTAAGCGCCAATACTATGGGTCAAAACCATGGGCCAATACAAACTATGGATCAACAATACTATGGGCGACTTACAAAGCATATGCGCCAAACAACAATAACACAACTATGGATCAACAAATACTACGGGATGACTTACAAAGCATATGCATCCAACAACAATATACTAACAAAGTAAATAGAAGGGTTGACATGGGTTCCTAACAGGGGTGCATCAATGGCAAGGCCAGGTTTCAGACAATTGGTCATGAAGGTTTGTTTGGTCTCAGGGGATGACTCTCTGTACTGGCTAACTAGGACTTCTTCGGCAAAATCTTCCTGGTGGTGGGAGGAAAACATGGGTACTGCTAGAGCTTTCCTAACGATAGATGCATTTACACGGCAAAGAATTTTCTTTCGTGATGAATTCATAATGACTCTTTGACTCTGAAAATAATTTACTGCACACCACAAAATGAATTTCGGAAACCCTGAAGGTTGTTCGGGACAAAAATGGATAAAACGGGACTTATAAACATTGTGCACATCCAAATTTTGTTTATATGAACCCTCCAACTTGCTTTTGATTTTTGAAACTGAGAATTTAACCAGTATGGGGTCACGAATGTCATTATCTCCATCCACTAGGGTTTCTCCTATCCTCATAGTTTCAACGTTCTGACAGACAGTTTCACTACTTCCTTCCATTATGTAAACAACTCTAGTTACTTTCATGAGTTAAGAGGACCTACCTAGCACGGACAGGTTGAATAAACTATGCTTTGTCGCTTTCAAGCAGCACAGATATGTTCCAATCCTCCGTCATTTGAAACACAAAAGTCAATTTTTGATGTGCCCTTCTCTTTTATACACCACCGAAGGTGGTTTCGCAACCTGGGATGGTGGTTCTCCTTACGTCTTTCTTTGATTATAGAATGATGTGGAGACGACACACGTACAGTCGTATGGTATTTCGCAAGTGCTCAGCCTTCCATTACGTCGAGTATGTTGGCGGCGTGGAAAGATTATGGATTGTCAATCTAACCACCCTTTATCGAATATCCATTGATCTAACCGCCCTTTTATCATTCTCCCATGAGGTACGGCGGGAATTTTCCCAAGGCCACCTGAACTAGTTTTCCAACGCTTGGTCATTTCCAAGATTTACTCCAAGGTTGATCCTGAAACCCTATTTTGGCAGACTTATAACTTTCTCCTCAGAAATGATTAAGGAAAACTGAGACCATGACTAGATAGCCACATCAACAAGATATAGCATTATATGATGGTGCGTGCATTTTTCTCAAACCATGAATTATGGAGGGCATTCTCTCAGAGCAGTTTTTTCTACTTTTTCCATACTTGGTTAATTTCCAAATTTTCACAAACTTGTCATACTTTTCCAGAATGATGTCAGATTGAGACACTGACTTAATGATAGCACAAGAACACCATCATGTGTCTTTCCAGCCTCATCACACATTCCATGTCATCATACATGCCATGTCATCAATTCCTATGGTGTTAGTTCTCTCTTCGAGGCTCACACGTGTGATATTTTGGCCTGCCAAAATAGAGATCAATTCATGTATAACCATAATGGTCAAGAATGGAAAAATACAAATCACAAGAAGGGTCGGTCGACCCTTCGTTTAGTAGATAATTGTGAACATGAATATCCAGCAATTAACCTGTATCCAGACTGGTGAACACAAGAAGGATCAGACGACCCTTCTTGCAGTCTAGACCTAGTATGAAAATAATATTGGGCAGAAGAAGGGTCAACCGCCCCTTCATTTATGAGGGAATTGTGCAAATATTCAACCTATGAAGTATAGGCTATCAATTCATGTATATCCTGAATGATGAAGACTACAAAAATACTAACCACAAGAAGGGTCGGTCGACCCTTCAATTAAAACATAAATGAAAAAATATTTAATCTATGAAGGTTGGGATGACAATTCCCCACTACTAACTTCCGCAGTATATGGTAGGGATCGGGACATTGCCTAAGTTATAACATCTAAACAATGTTTCTCCGGACTTTTGACTACTAACAAGAAGGATCAGCCGCCCCTTCTTTTAGTAGATAATTGAGAACACCAATATCTGAGAATTCACCTGTATCCAGAATGGTGAACACACGAAAGATTGAACAACCCTTCTTGCAGTCTAGAACTATTATGAAAATACTAGTGGACAGAAGAAGGATCAGCTAACTCTTCGTTCATTTATCTCAAGCCTCATTCAAAATGGGGTGTTGGTTAATGAAATTCAACTTGAAATGACCGTCATATTATACACACTGATTTATTTGATAATTTGTATATTTTTTACAACTTCAAATTGTCGTCATAATTATCATATCGGAACACACCAAAAACCAATTTCCAAAGTGGCAATATCAAAAGAAAAAGTATGGTTTTGGAACCTGGATTTGGCACTTTTGGAAATGGATTTGGCTCTTTAGGAACCGATTTTGTCACTTTTGGAACCTTGATTTGGCACTTTTGGAATCGGTTTTGGCACTTTTGGAATCAGTTTTGGCACTTTTGGAACCGGTTTTGGCACTTTTGGAACCTTGATTTGGCACTTTCGGAACCGGTTTTGGCACTTTCAGAACCGGTTTTAGCACTTTTGGAACTAGTTTTGGCACTTTTGGAACCTTTATTTGGCACTTTCGGAACCGGTTTTGGCACTTTCAGAACCAGATTTGGCACTTTCCGTTTTTGGCACTTTTGGAACCCGGATTTTGCACTTTTGGAACCGGATTTTGCTTGATTTTGGGGTTTAGAAAGGCTATTTTTGACCCGTGTTCAAAGTGACTTGGACTAGAATAAGTCCAAATTGAATGAAATTGGCATTATATATTGTATTAGTACATAGACATGAAAATTAGGAAAATAATATAATAACTAAGATAACAATTAAAACTATGTTTACCTTTACACATGATGCCTATGATGGATGTGATCTATACACCTCGTGTGGAGATGGTTGTTGCATCTCACAAGTCTCAATCTATAGAAATAGAACAACATTCGAAAGCTCTAAATAAACTCCGGTCATCGATATGGCTCTAATAAATATATAAAGAAATAGTCTTGAATTTTTTGTTTCTATGAATAGTTTTTAGTTCTTTTGCACAATCAAAATAAGACATCAAACCCTTTCATGTGCCTTAGCATAAACACATTGGAAAATTAAATGAGAATATTTCATTGTATAGTTAAATAATAACTTAAATACTTTCATGGAACCTTTAACACACACAAGTTGGTAAATTTACTTCAATGAAAAGAGCATACATTCTATTCATATAATTGAGACAAGATGAGATATTAAGTGAAATGATTCTTAGGTGTTCTACCAACCAATACTTTCCATTTCTCAACTTTAATACTCAAAGAGAATGGGGTGTCATATTGTGGTCAGGTATGGTACATAGAGTTTGATCTTGAGATCATTAAGTGAAATACCAAGAAGGAGAAAATCATGGAAGAGTATAGTCTTGAGGTCCCCCTCTTTTTTGACCATCTCGATATCATAGATGAATTCTTCTTAGATGATCTTATCATTGATATATAAGACCCCTCCATAGTCATCTTCCATACCTAGGGTTGATCTATCCTTCTATTTTCAAGGGAATAACACATGGATCTAGTGGAACTATCCTTTTCCTTTGAGAATCCATTGGATCTAGTGAAGAAATATTATTTTATTTGTGAAAATAGATTGAGATGAAGCATATAAATGGTCTAGTTCGCCCCATTTATGTATAGTTGGATTTGGGAGAGCACCTTTGGAGAAGAGTAGAATATCCATTGGATGTATTTTGAGATTTGATAAAATACCTTGTGGATGAGGAAATCTTCTAAACCATAATTATCTCTCATGTTGCTGTAATAACCTTGAAACATGTTTATGGAGTCTTAAATTGGTATTTCAGTTTCTTTTTTGTTTATGTTATCAATGGATTATGGATTTAGTTATATTTATTCTTTACTTTTTGACGGATACATATAAATGATAAGTTTCGATTTTCTTTATAGCTATAAGAAACATTATAAAACTAAGTTAATTCATGTCAATAATTTAATTCATTATTTTGAATGTATTGACAACTCATCGAAATTATTTTCACTATGAGGCCATGCCCAAGCTGGGCTATGAGGCCACTAGGGAAAGGAAACACCTACAGGCTTCTATCTCTCAGCCCACAACCCATTCTGCTCATGGTGCTCAACCAAAAATCTCAACTAGATCTCTATAGGGGTCTCAGTAAGCCATCATAGTTGTGGCACTCTTCCAAATACCCCACACAACACAAGGAAGGCATTTCCCTTCACTGATTCATTGTTCCCTCTAAAAATCCAACCCTTACAGTGCTTACCAGTGTGTGTAGTAAGAGTCGAACTTATTGTATGCCAATGGAGAACCTCCTGCAACATTAATCTATGGCTTTTCAAGCATCCAAAAGTGGTAGAACTCAATGGGTAAAGGTTCCTAGCTTGCCCAACCTCCATGTTCACCTAAAACCATCTATTTTTCCTTCCCAAAATGCAACTCTACATAGTGTAGAAAACATGCATGAGAGAATGATCAAAAGAGTGTTGACTCCAAGGGATATGAGGTAAGGATGAAAAGACAACTAGCATATATTCTGACCATAGAAGAAATAAGACTCCTGACAGCTGACATGACTGTCATAATCCCCATTCTTCAATAACCACATGAAGTGAATTTTCCCACCCACCTCACATATTCATTCAATGATTGGATTTAATAGTCAAGGGAAGGTAATTGGCTTATTTAAGTCACGTGGCATATTTTGAATGAGTTCTAAAATTGAAACATGGCAACATAGGATTTGGTTTCCCCGTAGGATCCCTTTCCTCTTCCCCTCCTGTGGAATCATAGCCCCTCTAGTTCTCTTTACACAACCATTTTAGACCATTTTATTAATTTCCAACATAATATTTACATACATTTCGAATTGGCATAATAATCGAACCATATGGCCCAAATATATATATATATATATATATATATAGTGAGTGAGTGAGTGAGTGAAAGAGAGAGAGAGATCATACATGCCTAGCCATTCTCTAGTCGGGCCTTGGCCTTGAGCTCCGCACTAGGAATCCATACTCGCATATTTACGTCATTTACATAATTTTGATTAAATACATTCCAAGTCAAAATTGGGGGTATTACATAAATGGTTTGATACTAACCTCCTCCATGAAATTTCCTTGTGCATTAGCCTTTATTAAGCAATAACTAGTCTACCTGCAGATCAAGCATTGATGAAGATAATATGAACTAGGATAGGACTGAATTATATTGTGTCCATGTGACCTCTCCTAGCTAGATTATGTTGAATGACTTGAATGCCCTGAACCCTCCCTGACCATCAAATATCTATCCTTGTGGGTTAATGCAATGAATGTGCTACATTGTAGTAAGCTATGAGTCCAGGCGGAAATGGAGGTTTGGGACTAGTCAATGTTATCTAAAATTAGATGATACTAGGTATGGGGTTTAGGCATCTAGATTGTAGGGTGAGACCCTCTCAATTGGTAACACTCGCATGTTTCTCAATCTTGTATGGACCCAAAACCCACCCCTTGGAATTCACCAAAGTCATCCCATAATTTCCTAAGTAAATACAATGGAACATCCCTATTATTGTAGGGATGTTTTTCAAACACCATGAACCACCTATCCATCTAGTGATCTATAAAAGGTTGAAAGGTTCACCAATCCATGCGAATGTGTTTCTTTTTCACTAGAGGGCATGATTTCATTCTAAGCTTAATAAACAAGGTCATCAGTTCTTGTTTTGAAATTTGAATATCACGTGTATAGGTTAGGCCAATTAAATCATTCCTTCATTTTCATCAACAAGTTTATGTGGGAATGTAACTTGAGTAGATTTATTGCCTTCTTCAAGTGTTCTAAATTCAAATCCCAACTCTCCCATACCATTTTTCATGTATGTTTTCATTTTTACCATTTTCCCTACATTTCCATAAATTAATTTGCACTAAATTAGTATAATTTCTATGTGGATCTACACTTTTATAGCATATTTTTGTCTCAAGTAAAGCTAATACCTTTTGGAAAGTGGTTTGGTTTCAAATCCTAAGATTCCATTACAAGTTATAATTTTTGTTTTCATTTTTACCCTTTTTCCATTTTTGTTTCAATAAACTTTACTTTGTAGACAATTAATGCTAAATCCAATGGTAAACTTGATGCTAAGGCTTGTTCTAAACCCAATTATAAACCCTATGCTAGACAACGAACCCAGCTTGCTCGATCAGAAAATTGGACCTCCTCTAGTTAAGAAAGCTGGTAACGAAGAACACAAAGAACAGGAGGGAGGGGACCCGTGCTTCCATGAGAATATACTACAACAACTAGTTGAGGATGAGCTTGCAAACATGGTTTTACCACCACCTCCAGAACATGATGATCAATTGCAGATGGACCAGTACTTCCAGCACCTACAATAACTAGTTGGTGATCAGCTTGCAAACATGGCGATCCCTCAACCTGATGATGACCTTGCAATAAATATGCAATTGCAGGCTAACGGTAATGATGGTGCCCAAGAACAAGAACACAACACCGCTGAATATAACGAAACGATGAAGGATGGGAACTAATTTTCTTTCCAAGTCATTTCATCAATTTTGCGTTGTCATTTTCGTCTTTTATACATACGCTCCATATTTTTAATATTATCGATTAACTTAATTCATTGTAGGTGTAGTTATCCTATATTCAATGTTTCTTCTTTTCTTTCTTTATGTGATGATTTTTTTAACACTTTCATTATTATTAGTTAATTCAAGCTTTATGACAAAACATTGCATGGAGAATTGTTCATAATAGTGTGATTAAATAATTTAGGAAGTTTAAAAAAGAAATAATTAGGTATGATTTTGAAGATAAATATATATATATATTAATGAAAAAGGTAGTATTATTTATTAATAATTAGTATTTTTGTATTATAAAATTAAATTATAATATTTAAAAAACAATTGAGTAGCAAATCGTTTTTTTTTCAAACGAACAAAAAATTAACTTGTTATTCTTTGAATCAAAGTTACAAGTACACAACCATTTATATAAAAAAGAGAGTATGGAAGTTTAAAATAGAAATATAGAGAAAATTAAGAATTAGGTAAGATTTTGAAGATGAAAAAATATATATTAATGAAAAATGTAGTATCATTTATTAATAATTAGTATCTTTGTATTATAAAATTAAATTACAATATATAAATGAAAAAAAAAATGAGTAGCAAATATTTTTTTTCAAACGAAAAAAAAAATGTAACTTGTTATTCTTTGAATCAAAGTTACAACTACACGGCCATTTATATAAAAAGGAGAGGATGTCATTTGGATAATTACATGCAATCCAACAACTCTCAAGTTCCCCATAGATCCCCAAAACATAACATATCATGTTTTCAAAAACATAGTCCCCACTAAGGAACAAAACTATAACTTACTACTCTATATGATAAGAGCACAAAAATGAATCTCAGAAAACATAGTAAGATCCTGAATCAATGAGGCATTCCTCAAAAAACATTTTCCCATCCATATTACCAATTTCCCGCTTTGATAGTCTGTCAGCTTCTTGATTAAAGATGCGATAAACATGACAAAAAGAAATGCTAACAAAATGTTTGATGAGCTCCAAGACCTTATTCATCTACTGTTCCAAACATAAATCATGAATGGTATAAATTCCATTTATCCAATCAACAATTACTTTTGAATCCGCCAAAATATGTAGATCCATTATTCCCCTCTTTTTAGCAAACCAAAGTAATCCCCAAAGAGCAATTAATTCATCTTGAGAATTTGTACCACAACTTACCTTCATCCACAATTTGATATTATGTAATTCTTTAATTTTCAAAACCATACCTACACCACAGTACCCATTAATCCCTGCACCATCAAAGAAACCAGTGGATATATTCTCATTTAAAATAGACTTGACTGGAGCTTTTTCTTTCTCTACTTTGTCCATCAAACAAAAATATTTAATACCACTAAAATCTTCATACAAGAAGCATGTAAGGAAGGATTTTGATCATGGAATATACACTTATTATGAGCTTTCCATATTTCCCAAAATACTAATAAAGGAATCTCTTTTATATTGTTTTTCTTTTTGAACCATATCAAAAGACTTTCCTCTAAGTTATTTGTCCACCATTCGTTATGAAACATAAGAATGTGACCTAATTATGACAAGTTGATATGATGAAAGATCATTGTCCAAATAGGTGAATCACACTTTCATATTCCTTTTTGCAGAGGACACATAATTCAGGTCTACAGAAACCCCTTCGATGTAAATTATCCCAAGATAAAATCTTTTTTTTCAAGGTTAACCAAGAGAAACAATTGAACTTCAACATAATTCTCCATCTCCATATATACTTGTTCCACCAATTTAAAACATTACCTTCAACATTTTCAAATGCAACATAGTATTCCTATTTGGCCGTCGCTTCACCACATTTTTTGTTTTTTCCCCAAATAATACAGTCCTCCCGATTCTGAAGAGAAATACCAGCACACGGAAGTAAAGAGATGAAGTTGTCCCACTCTGCAGCAATAGTAGAAGGAAAATCCATATCATTAGCAGATAACCAATATTCAGTTTCATAATTTGAATCCTTTTTAATCTGAGCCAGAAAAAAATATTCCTCTTATTGAGTTCTTCTATTAGTTATGGAGAGAAAGAACAATCAAGGTACGTCAATAATTAGGTCTATATCGATGAAAACATTATGCCCTCTCCCAAGCTACCACCTCAAGTAATTATGTAATAAAGGAAACACTTTCATGAAACTTATCCAAATCATAGAGACTTTCTAATAGATTTTCCTATGTTCACAGATCCAATGAGTAGCATAATAGGAATTTATATATTTATCCCTAATAACTTTATGACACAATCCCTTCTTAAAAAAATTATGTCGCAGAATTTTGGCACATAAAGGACCTATTGAAAAAAACCAATTTTTTATACCCTAGCAACCTGCATTCTTAGGTCTCACAATGCTCTCCCAAGATGTAAGATGAAATTTAAATATATCCATCCTTCGAGCCCATAGAAATTGAAATATTCAACTTCTAATTTGTGAGATAATAGAAACAAGAATAATAGTCAAAGAAAACGAGTAGACTGGTATGCTTTGAAGAACAACAATAACCATAATCAATCTTCCTCCAATAGAAAGCCACCTAGAAGACCAAGTGTTAATATTCCTATCCAACATTTTTATTAACCACTTCCCGTCATCACCTCTATATCCATTTGGTTTCAGGGGAAAAACCAGATACTCCATCCCATCATCAATTTTTCCCATTTTATATGGAAACGGAGAAGCAATTTGGTTTCGAGTAGCATCATCAACACAAAATTACAGAAAGCTGTATTTTTGCTAACTTTTGTCCATACCTGAGGCTGTGTAAAAGGAATAAAAAAGGGACTGATAATTATGTCATTCAATTAATGAACCCTTCCCAAATATGAGGATGTTGTCCACAAACAACAAGTGATAAATTTGCATATAGAGGCAAAGATTAAGATATCTTTAATTTTATTTTCCTTTTTAGCATCATCTATAGGCCAACTCAATGCTTCAATCATGAGCAAAAATAAATAAGGAGACAACGATCCTCCTTTCCTAAGTCCTCAACTACTACTAAAAAAGGTTATTGGAGATCCATTCACCAAAATAGAAAAAATTGCAGATGAACTGCATGCCATTATCTAACTAGAAACGTCCATAGACAACCCAATTTTGATAGGTATAAAATGAAGGAAAGTCCAGTCTACTCTGTCATAAGCTTTAACCAAATCCATATTAAAAATGGAAGCTTGTATCTTCTTCATTTTGATTGAATGAAGACCTCGCGCAATACTGAAAGCATCCAAAATCGGCCTATTTGGCAGAAAACCAAATTGTTCCTCCGAAATGCACTTACCAAGAATTGTCCACACAATCTGTTTGCAATAATTTTGGTGATAATTTTGTGAATAAGATTACATAATGAGATCGACATGTAATCATTAAAATAATTAGGATTATTGAGCTTAGGAATAAGTGCAATGTAAGACGAATTCAAGCATCTTGGAACATGAATTTTCCTTCTAGATTTATTTATCATATCAGTGAGATCTTTTCCTAACAGATCAAGGAAATGAATGAAAAAATCAACAGGACAAATGTCAAAACCCGGGATTTTAGCCTTTGCAAACTGAAGCAAAATCCCTTTAACATCATCAATTGTTACTTCTACACCGATCTGTTTGTTGTCATCCTCATTAAAAAATATTGGATATTTACTCAAAACCTTCAGTTGTTTCTGCAATTGAGTAGACTCATCTATGCTATAAATATTCCCGAAGAATTTTTTTTTAAGATAATCAACTTTTTTTAAGATAAGGTGATTAATAAACTAGATAAAATTTATTATTAATTTAAAATCAGATAAGAAATAATATTAGTTTAAAATCAGATAGGAAAAGTTGAACATAAAATTGCATTTCATTGCAAGTTATTTACTTACTTGGGGACTGATGGTGAAAATTTGAGAACACATTAGAGTGGTGAAAAAAAGTATGCATCACTACTTCCATCTGTCTTTTCTTATTTGAATAAATAGTTAAATTACAAAAATGATTAGACAAAGCTTATTCTAGAAGGTATGTAATTTTCATAAAATGTGAAAGTAGTAGGTTATTCTCTCTATGATTTGGGGATCCACTCGGGATGTTTATGGACCCTTCGGGTCATTTTCTTAGGCCGTGGAGAAAATAGCCTACTTCGGACCCAAAACCCGGTGAGGCAAACGCAGGACCCTAGCCATCTTTCGATTGACAGGATTGTCAATGATTTCTCCACACAATATCATGCAGTTAATGCATGGATTCTTTGAAATTTACTATGAAGGCACAATCCTTCCCTGACTTTGCCTAAACATTTCTCCCTTGCTTCTGCGTCCATAGTTCAACTAGTACAATTTCAATCCTAATCGCTACTAGGGCTTAGTTGACAGACCAAATCTGGATCCTTATCACGAGCTCCTTCAGTATTGCACCATAGTCTTATGATTCATAGAGACATGAACGTCCTCTATGTCGCATGTCTCTACACACACCCCATTGGTTCCTTCTACAAATAATGTCATCATTTCTTAATTGGAAGTTAGGTAGGTTATCTTCACAGTTGGTCATCAAAAAGATTGAAATTAAAGCCATCCTTTCCTATTAGATTATTTTTCTGTGATGGTTTATAAGACACCAATGCCTCACAAAATTAAGCAACAAAGAGGACACAGTGACTACCAATTTTCCACTAGAGACTATGGGTTAGCAAATATTTATCACATTGAATTCTAAACATATGAAAGTAGAAGTAAATTTGAAAACCACATAAAATATTATCCCAAAATTTTTAGATCCCTAAAAAATTTGCTATGGAGTGTCAACTTTCAAACATATGAAAATAATAGTAAATTTGAAAGAAACAAAAAATCTTAGCCCATAAAATTTTAGATCCCTGAAACACATGCTATGGAATGTCCGGTTTGAACGTTGGTTATCCGCTAATGGTAAGAAAAACCATTTTTAAATATAACAATGTTTTAATATTGGGAGTATTTTAATATTGGCGACAAATTATGCCTATAATTTGTTTTGAAACTTAGTCAACGTCTTTATAACATTGGCATAACCTTAATGCCAATAGAAATTAGGCCAAACAAAGTTACAAACAACAAAGAACATGATGAGTAACATTTGACACACAATTGAAGGTAACTATTAAACTTTGTAGAACAACAAAAAGTATTGTTGATGGTAAATCAGAAAAGAATTTGAATATAAATGGAAAATATATTTTAATTAAACCAAAAAACACTAATTTTATTTTATTATTTTAATTAGTTAAAGTTCTAAACCAAAAAACATTGATTTTACTATTTTAATGGGATGATATTCAAACACCAGACAGCTAAGAAAACATAAAATTATCTAATATTTTCCATGTACATTTTCCAATATTACTTCATTCTTCAAAAAATCAAAAAATCTTTATAAACTTTTAACTAGTGCTAACACACAACCAGTTCAAAAACTCAAGTGTTGTAGTTTTAAAGAAGAGATTTCAAGTATACATTTACACATATCAAGATTATCCTATTTTACTTCATTTATTTCAAGTATACATAGACATATCAAATTATATGGTACCATATAGAATCCAAAAAAAGTAGTAATATAGATAAGGTCAACAAGCTAGTGATAGTATGCCATGCCATAGGATGCCAGAGAAACTTGCACAAGAAATAAATTGTTTACAACCCACATGAGATAAGATGATGATAATCATATTGATGTGCATAGGTGAAAAAAATGCAAGACAAATAAATAAATTGTTTACAATCCACATGAGATAAGATGATGATAATCCTATTGATGTGCATAGGTGAACAAAATGCAAGACAAAGAAATAAATTGTTTACAATCCATATGAGATAATATATAGATAATTTTATTGAAGTCCACAGGCAAACAAAATAGAAGACAAACAAGTTAGACAAACTGGTTGAACTCGGAGCCGGGAATAATGTTTGGGAAGAATGAGGGGAGGATTGGGCCTTCATGGTTACTTTCAAACAATCCTTAGTTTGCACCACATGAAAACATTAGCTTGCACCACCAATAAACTAATTCCTTAATTTTTTTAATGTCCAATAAATCAAACTAATTCTTTATTTTTTTAATGTCCAATAAACCAAATTTAGTGGCTATGGTATATACTAAAATCATAAGTGTCTTTGAATTTGTTGAATTCATCTTCATGTCTTATGAAGATGTTGGAAGCCCAAATATCATAGATAACCATGAAAATTAAACTTTTGAAATTATTTCTCTTCCTCAACAATTGTTTTACCACAAGTTCCTCTCGATATCCCCAAAAAATTACTTTTAATACCCACAATATATTATCTAAAACCAAACACTAAGGTAAGTATTAATATGGGACAAAATTCCACATAGGAATATGTCGTTATCTTAAGATTGTTTGCAACACCACATGGATAAAATCGCATGACAAATACATCACATAAGGAATGACACTAAAACCATTGGGAACATTAAAAAAAATCGTAGGTGGCACCATTCTGCCTCATTTCATTTCAATTAAAACTAGTGCAAGTTTGGCATATCCAGTGGGACTAAGCATGGTCAAAACAATTTTGTTACTAACACAAACATGTATATTTGGTCCAAGGTCACTCGATGCATTTATTTAGTAAAATGCACACTTAATGATTTTTCACCTTTAAACCACATTACATTATATTTTCCCTACAATTTCATATTTTACAAAAGGATGCTTCATACAAATCAATATGTTGGAGTAGTTTTCACAACTTATCTCCAAATAAATTGAATTATAGCATCAATATTTAATATTTTTCAAAAAACCTCATTTATGAAAAAATAATGTAGTTGTCAAATTCTTTCCAACTTGCAGCTACACAAGAATGAACTATGGTTATAAATCACAAACCAATCAAATGTAAGACCAACACAAAATTTCCTACCCCCTCTCCCAACAAAAAAAGGGACAGCTATAAAACAAAGAAAAATAAATATTACCTCATCGCAACCTTGACTATGAATCCATTTCTTTGAAACCCTATTATAAATGTTGTCCAATTAACATAAGCCTCGTGCAACATTTTTGAATGGAGAGGGTTGTTTCCACAGTTGAACATATTACTATTGAATTTTTTGTTTTCACTAACGAAAGAATTTTTGGGCCAACTTCTATCAAGTGAACTCATCCCTCATCATCAAGGATGTCAATAGAATGAAAAAGAATAGTCGTTGTGATGAGGGATGAGTTCACTAAAAATGTGTTGGCTCAAAAATTCTTTACACCATGCTTGGTCCACATAGGAATATGCCATTATATTAATATTGCTTGCAACAACACATTGATAAAATCACATGCCAAATACATCCCATAAGGCATGACACTAAAACCATTGGGAACATTAGTAAAAATCTTTTGTGGCACCATTTTGCCTCATTTCATTTCAACAACTTGTCCATGTTTGGCATAGCCAATGAGACTAAGCATGGTTAGAATGAACAATATGAAATTGTCATAAAAAAGAAGTGAAACAATTACGAAAAACATGGACAATATGATGCTTTGGAGATTTACTTGAGTGGAATTTAAAGGAATACATGATCTTTTGGGGAGCTACAACCACCATCAATATTTACACTTATTTCCCTTCTTGCACTGCCCTCAATATTATGGTAAGCCCTTAATAAATTATTAACTAGACTTCTTCCCCCCTTGGCATCATCATCAATATTTCCATCTACATCAAATACAATAATATTAATGCTATTGATTGATGCCAAAAATATCAATTTAATATAAAATAAAAAGAGATATTTATGAAAGGAAATGTGTTCAAATAATGTTGTCTACAAAAATTGGGTCCTAATTGTGTTGATTATTGAAAATTGTCCAATTTTATTGAAACAAGAAGCTCCTTGTGCATAATTATATCTGCCTCTCCTCGTATTAGCTTGAAGGGATCAAGAACAATCACATGATCTATAACTAATGCTTCTAGTGGGAAAAAAGGGAATGTGATTGTGGTTGACGATGGTATGCAATTTCATAACCAAATTGAAGATAAACATGCTTCATTTTACTATGATATTGATGCATGAATTTATGGGAAGAATGTGAAAAAATTTATGGACATATTTGTTTGTTATGATGTTAAAGAAAATAACATTAGCACTTTGAATCCACCCTAAGATACCTCACATATTTTCATACATGGGTTTGATTTCTACACATTTCTAGACTGTATACTAAACTTGTTTCTTTCTAGACCCTTGCCCATATCTAAAACCGTGAAAACATAATCCTACTTGAATTCATACCAACATAATTAGATATAAATATTACACACCCCACATGATGGGTGTAAGAAGACATCAATTCCTATTAAATTATTCCAAGGAACAAAAGGGAAGCATCACTAATACTGATAGCTATCAGTGATAGCATGTAAGAAGACATTGGGAAAACAAATGCCAAACAAATTTTAAATATCTTTCTGAAAGACGACATTTTAGCAATAACATGGAAAATATACAAACATGCAACCTTCTTATTATTGAGTTAGTCTTAATTGTCTCGGCTCTACATAATGCATTAAAATAAATCCATGTTACAAACCCGATGTGCTACTGAGGCAATGGAATTAATGCCACCATCCATGATTAGTTGTGCCAATGTGTTAGAAAAACAAGATCGTGGAGCAATAACAATAAACACGATGCAAATATAAATCACATAAAACACATTACAATAGAGACACCAATATAACGTGGTTCACCCAAGATGTGCTATGTCCACACAGAAATTTCCAGTCCTTATTATTATACCATCCAACAAATGAAGGGATACAACCTGCAGCACATCCACTACAACTTCCTATTCACTCTCTCACAGTCTCTCTTACACAATCATAGATATCTTTACAATGCTACAATACCTAGTAGTATTACAATTCCTTCCTTTTAAAGAGCGATTACCATGGGAAAATACTATGGAACACTCAATACCATGGTCCCGCAAATCACCCATTATTGACTAAGTCATGACTATGAAATTAAAACATTTTACATGAAATTTGTTTCCAAAATTTTTGCTATAGGGGTGCTGCCCCTGAACACTCACTAGGGAGGGGCTCCCAAAATAGTCGTTGTCCCCCCTGGACCCCCCATGTCGACTATTTTTGGGAGGAAATCCCCCCAAATACCCCCCGTCATGGGCTGGGATCCAGACACGGCTGAAACACGACCTCTGAATAAGGAAGATCAAGATCCACAACCAACAATATCCCAGTTGGAGATTGATCACAACAACTCCACCGCTACTGCACTTGCAAGACTATGCTCTGAACCTTGGATCTGGAAAATTTCTCATCTTCATCTTCATACTTGAAGTCCAACTCAAACCGAGCATGAACTCAGTTTCTCTCTGGTTACCACCTTTGTTAACATGTCTGCAGGATTCTGGCTAGTGTGTATCTTTTCCAGCTTCAACAATTCATCTTCCATAACAGACTGTATGAAATGGTACTTGATATGTATATGTTTAGTATTAGAATGGAAGGATAATTTCTTTGCAATATGAATGGCACTCTAACTGTCACTGTACAACTTGTTATTTTCTTGCATATTACCCAATTCCTCCATGAACCTCTGTAACCAAATCATCTCTTTACTAGCCTCTGTAGCAGCAACATACTCCGCTTCTGTTGTTGAAAGTGCACCAACCTTTTGCATCTTTGAAATACAACTTACTGTCATTCCACCTACAGTAAAGTCATACCCTGTGGTGCTCCTCCTACTTTTTTATCACCTACCATATTTGCATCAACATATCCTTGTACAACAGTGTCTGAACCTACGAAACATAATGCATGAGTGGTATTACCTCTCAAATACATGAGAATCCATTATACTTCCTTCCAATGTTCTTTACCTAGATTGTTCATATACTCCCATTGCGTGTGCAATATCTGGTATTGTGCACACCATAACATACATTAAGCTACCAACGGCTGATGAATAGGGAACCCTGGACATGTAGTCTATCTCTTCCTATGTCTTGGAACACATCTCCTTACTTAGTTTTAAATGGCTAGCCAAAGGTGTACTAACTGGTTTTACATTCTGCATTCCAAACCTCTCCAATACCTTTTGTATGTACTCACCCTGAGACAATGTCAATTTGTGATTTTTCTTGTCTCTTATTATTTTCATACCAAGGATTTGCTTTGCAACACCCAAATCCTTCATCGCAAATGAATTAGATAAATTCATTTTGAGCACATTTATATCCTACATGTTAGACCCTACAACAAGCCTGTCATCCACATACAATAACAAGATAATATATCTTCCATTATCTATCCTCTTGAAATAAACCCAATGGTCAGAATGGAATCTACTATAACCTTGTTTGGTCATAAACCTGTCAAATTTCAGATAATATTATCTTGGAGATTTCTTCATACCATACAAGATCTTCTTCAACCTTCATATCAAATTCTCCTTCTCTTTGACCTCATACCCCTGTGGTTGCTGCATATAAATCTCTTCATCCAAACCCCCATGGATAAAGGTTGTTTTTACATCTAACTATTCAATATGCAAATATTCTACTGCTACTAGACTTAAAATAGTTCTAATTGAAGTCATTTTAACAAGAGAAAATATTTCATCAAAATCTATTCCTTTCTTCTGTGCAAACCCCTTTACTACAAGTTTTTCCATGTACCACTTCTTTCCTCCATCTTCTTCCTTCAACCTATAAACCCATTTATTCTACAATGCTCTCTTACCAGCATGAAACTGAACCAAATCCCAAGTCTAGTTTCTTACCAACAAGTCCATCTCCTCATTCATGCCTTGCTCCCACTTCATTCTAGTTTACACATGCATTGCTTCTTCAGAACATTCTGGTTCAGTAGAATCAGTCATTAATAAATAATACAGTGAAGGAGATAATCGTTCAGGGGGTCTACTTAACCTATTAAATCTTCTAACACTTGCAACAGTGTGAGGTACCAGCTGTTGTTCTTGATTTTCCGGCACCTTTGGAACTTCATTTTCTTTGATTTCATCAACCACTGTGTACTATGTGTTTTCTTTTTCCTGTTTCTTTCCCTACAACTGATCTTTATACATGAAATTTTCATTGAATACCACATCTCTACTCCTAATGGTTTTTTTATTTTCATAATCCCATAAGCGATAACCAAAATCATCAGCCATGTATCCAATAAAGGTACATTTCTTGGATGTATCCTCAAGCTTTGTTCTATTTTCTTTATCAATATGGACAAATGCTTCACAACCAAAAGTTATCATAAAAGAGTAATTTACCTTTTTACTTCTCCATTCGTCCTCTGGAATACCACCATCCAAAGCGCTTGAAGGCCCTCTGTTTATTAAGTAAATAGCAGTATCTACATCATCTTCCCAAAACTGTAGGGATGACCCTACATGCAATCTCATACACCTTGCATGCTCCATGATTGTTCTATTCATCCTTTCCGACACACCATTTTCTTGTGGTGTTCCTGGGATTGTCTTCTCTCTACAAATCCCATGGTATGAACAGTAACTATCAAACTCCTAACAACAGTATTCACCTCCATTATGAGATCTGAGACATTTCAACATTTTTCCTGTCTCATTCTCAAGCAAATCTTTCCATTTCTTGAAAGTAGCAAACACATCAGATTTCTTTCTAATGCAATAAACCCAATTTTTTATAGTTGCATCATCAATAAAATTAACATAATAACGAGATCCAACAAAATATTCTACATGAGCCAATCCCCATACATCTATATGTACAAGCTCTAACTTTTCACTCTTCTTCTGTTTCCCAACCCTAAGAAATCTGACTCTCTTATGTTTTCCATAAACACATTTCTCACAGAATTCCAAACTTACATGCTTCAGATCTAGCAGCAACTTCCTTGAGTGGAGAATCTGCATCCCCTTCTCACTCATGTGGCCAAGCCTATGATTCCACAATGTTGTATTTGCTTTTGTGGAAGCTAAAGAGATAGAATCATCGATATTTTGAGGACATAAATACAACATACATATCATGTCTCCTTTCGCTATCACCATTGATCCTTTAGTGATCTTCCACCATGTTTCTCCAAACGTAGATAAACAACCACCATCTCCCAACTTCCTTGTTAAGATCGGATTTCTTTTCATAGCAGGAATATGCCTTACATCTTTCAGCATCCATTCACCATTATTTAACTTTATCCATACCTTACCCATTCCAACAATTGTACATGGTTCATCATCACCTAATAAAACATGTCCAAAATAGTTTGGAACATAATCATGAAATAATTTCCTATGGGGTGTAGCATGACATGAAGCCCCTGAATCTACTACCCAGTAATCACTAGTATTATCTAATGCAAGAATCAAAGAATCTTGTAACACATCACCTGCTACATTTTCTTCCTGAGTAGTCTCTTGCTATCCATCTCCTTTCTTATTTAGAGATATGCAGTCTTTCTTCAATTGTCCTTTCTTTCCACAGTTCCAACACTCTATCTTTCCCAATATGGACTTAGATCTACCCTTCCTGGACTTGCTTCAGTTACCTAGGCTCTTTCCTCTCTCCCTTTGTCTTCCCTTGCTCTCCATGGTCAATGCATTATCTGATGTCTCACCTGTTCTTTTCCTTCACATTTCCTCGCTAAGAACAACACCAACAACATGATCATCAAATTTCAAAGTGTTTGAACCATAGATATAGTTACTTATAGCCATGACCAATCCATTCTAGAAGATCCCTAACCTCATCATCAATCCTCATCATCTGGCAATGAACAAAATATTAGAAGAGCCCTAAACTCATCATCAAAGTTCACTTTTACAGAACTTAGATGATTTGTAATCGTATTAAATTCATTTAAATGATCAACAACAGATCCACCTTCTGACATCTTCACATTAAATAAACTCTTCACTAGAAATACCTTGTTGGAGGCCGAGGGTTTTTCATACATCTTACCCAATGTGCTCATCAGACCCTCGTTGTATTTTCTTTTGAAATATTGAAAGCCACTGACAAGGTTAGGCACAACTGTATTGTTCTCAGTACCTTTCTATCAAGAACCTCCCATTCTTCATCCTTCATAGTCGCCAACTATTTTTCTTTTCCTCCCAACGGTAGGAATAGATCCTTTAGATACAAATAATTTTCCATTTGCATCTTCCATAACTAGTAATTTTGGCTGTTAAATTTCTCGACCTTAAACTTTCCTTCTCGCGCCATTTCTCCCACTCGAACCAGGAACCCCTCTTTCCTGCGAGTTTATCATCCAAATATACCTTTGGCTATGCTACCAATTGTTAGAAAAATAGGATCACAAAGAAATAACAATAAATAATATGAAAATATAAATCACATAAAACACATTACAAGAGAGACACCAATATAACGTGGTTCACCCAAGATGGGATACGTATACAAATAAATTTTCAGTCCTTATTATTGTACCATCCAACAAATGAAGGGATACAACCTACCTCACATCCGCTGCAACTTCCTCTTCACTCTCTCACAGTCTCTCTTACACAATGATAGAGATCTTTACAATGCTACAATACCCAGTTGTATTACAATGTCTTCCTTTTAAAGAGCTATTACCATGGGAAAATACTATGGAACACCCAATAACATGGGCCCGTAAATCACCCATTATTGACCAAGTCATGACTATGAAATTACAACATTTTACAAGGCATTTTTTTTCTTCTGAAATTCTCTATGGGGGCGCTGCCCCCAAACCCCTCCCAAGGGGGGGCCTCACAAACTAGTCGCCCACCCCTCGAACCCCATATGGAGACTATTTTGGGGGGGGAATCCCCCCCAAACCCTCCCATCATGGGCTGGGATCCAGACATGGCTGAAAGATGACCTTTGCATAAGGAAGATCAAGCTCCACAACCAACACAATGTTGAAGTAGGCATCCATAGGTGGGGATAAATTCTTTACTTCTATTCTGTAAATTGGCCACAAATCCCAAATCAAAATATGTGAAATTGGAAATTCCTTGTGAGCATTTGAAATGGTAACAACTTATGGACTTTCGAGAAGCTTTACCAAAGTTACAATTCTTGAAGCATATTCTACGTTTCCTCTACTTATATCAAAATGGGGATACACCATATAATGGCTTGAACCTATAAAAGAAACAAACCTATAGCAAACAATTGCCATAACCTATAGATGAAGGAAGTATGCACTTTGAGTTTCATTAAGAATTACACCATATAAATCAAGGTATTTTTTAAGGATTCTAATAGTATACTTAAGTATAGTATCGTAGGTGATTATTTTGGATTGAATAAACATATATATAGATAGGCAGGCGAATAGTAAATATGAAACATACAATTTTCTATTGAAACGTGTAAATTTTGGCGAATATTATGATAAAAAAACATATTTTATGTAAATATAGGCAATATTAGAGGCTAAAAATGACCAAATAGCGAATTTATTTTTTGAAAAAAATCCCCCAAAATAGCCAATTGGCCAAATTTCACCCCTAAAAATTACCCTGATATAAATATAAGGATTCGAGGCTCATGTTGTATTTCCAAGAAGTTTGGTTTTCATAAATTCAAACCATCCATTCAATGGGTTTATATATGGTGAAGTTCCAAGTTCTATCAAACTATTAATTCTCCTTAATCAGTTAGCCAAATATTTCAGTAAACTTTGAATTTAAACATGCAAAGTTTAAAGCTATGTGCTAAAATCTAACATTTAGTTCTACAAAAATATTTTCTCTTGCTTTGATAATAGAGCCAAAACACTCATATATGTAACTTGATTTGGTGCATAGCCTAATCTAGTGATCTCCTCATAGACCAATTTCATCTTTTTCATGAGATAAGATTTTCCATAATTAGTGGTCATTGCTTTGGAGGTAATGATATTTGAGTAATATTTGTTTTTTTCATCTAAGTGAAAACCTGCTCCAAATATGGAGGTACACCATGTTTATCATAAACATGTACACATGTTTACCATAAAAATTCTATCTATGGGGTTACACCAATTGTTGGCCTGTGAGAGACGTTATTTTTTTTTGGTTGGGATTCTGACATTCAGTCTAAAGCTTAGATTTGAATATATTTTTCAAAAGAAACATTATAAGATGCATGATACAAAACCTTGTTTAATAGTCATCATCGCAATAATAAATTCCAGGTGAATAGATATCTAATGAATAAATTAATTACTAAAGGCCAAACTTTCAGTTCTTCCAATAGATCTTGCCTTGCTATCTATTTCATCGCCCACTACATCTCATAGCAAACATCAGTGGTGTAAGAACCAATCATCCAAGCATCCTCACTACCTACTACATAGATTGATTTTAATTACTAAATCAACAAATTAGGGCATGATACAAATTTTTGAATAAGATAATAGTCAATTAAAATAGTCTAGTTCACTTTTATTCATTCCTAAAACGAAAACAATCTTCCAACCATCAAAATCCAAAGGTCATCACTCTCTTATTACTTTTCTTTATTTCTCTAGCTAACTATTCCCACTTGACACTACTACTATTATTATCAACCCCCAATTCCTCCTGAATGGTCTAAAAAATTAATTTGTTTGAGATCTATATGAGAATGGAATCCTATCAGCAATTAAGTCAGTTAGACAAGTCACATAAACCCCTTTGGAAATAGGTGCAGTAAGAGGAATTGTCAACCTTAACCGACACACACACCTGCATAATCAATTGATCCCAATCAAACTGATTACAAATCTGTTGGAGTGAATTGTAGGGACAGGGAGATGTTTGAAGACGTGAAGAAATGGAACATGACTCTTCAAAAGCTTACTCTAGTGACTATTATACATAATGGAATGCAAGAAATGCACGTCCCATAACAGTTTCCGATGTAATACCCAGCAAATACTTAATCACATTCATTTGGATGATTGCATTTATTAGGCTCCCTCATGGGTTACTATTAGGTTGTAAACTATGTTGTTATAGCTGATAGTTAAACATTGACTATTGATCATTGTTATATTGTTGATTGTGTTGTTGTGATTAGTAGCAAGGTAATTTTTAGGGGCGAAATTTCGCTAATTGGTTATTTTTGGGATTTTTTTCAAAAAATAAATTTTCTATTTGGTCATTTTTAGTCTCTAATATCGCCTATATTTACATAAAATATGTTTTTATCATAATATTCGCCAAAATTTACTTGTTTTAGTAGTAAATTGTAGGTTTCATATTTAATATTCATCTACTTATCTATATATATGTTTTTTTCAATCTAAAATAATCACCTAGAACACTATGCTTAAGTATAATATTAGAATCCTTAAAAAACACCAAAATTAGTAGCTGATAAGTAGATATATACTGAGTCTATGGAATTCCTGTAGCATTAGGATCTAAGATGTAGCCTTGTTGTGCCTTAAGTATTATTAGGATGATGTAATAATGGTTTGGATCTAGTTAGAATTGAGTAGGTCCCATAACAGTTTCCGATGTAATTTCGAGTAAATAGTTAATCACATCCATTTGGATGATTGCATTTATTAGGCTCCCTCATGGGTTACTATTAGGTTGTAAACTATGTTGTTCGAGTTGATAGTTGATCATTGTTAGATTGTTGATTGTGTTGTTGTGGTTAGTAAATGATAGGTAGATATATACTTAGGCTGTGATATTCCTGTAACGTTAGGAACTGAGATGTACCCCTATTGTGCCCTAAGCATTATTGGGATGATGTAATGATGGTTTGGATCTAGTTAGAATTGAGTAGAATGGAGCCGCAAAACTTCAATCGAGAGAGAAAGCAAGTTTGCGAGACCAAGAAGGCAAGCAAAGGGAGCAACCAAAACTTCCATTGCAACAATTTCATTGCCTCGAGTTATAATAAAAAACCTAATATCCTAGGTCCACTAATGGATAGTATGAACAAGAACCAAAGTCAGGAAATCAATGAACAACTCTATTTGGTTGTTGTAGTAACTAGTGTAGGAGCATACACATAAAAAATAAATTTATTTAGTATTTTGAGGTCAAAGACCAAGCCAATCGAATCAAATAAGTAAATAACTCAGTCAATAAGAGGATCTTCTTCAAGAGGTTGAGTGATGGGAACTAACCAATTATGAGAGCTTAATGAAGGACTCATTTCCTTACTGGGAGCATATGAAGAGGTAATCGTGAGAGGCAAGTGGGTGGTATTGATATCATCATTTTTATATATCTATGTTTCATTTGGAAAAATCACTAAATATTCAATTACCTAGAACAAGAAGATTCTATCAATTAGGATGGGTATATATTATGTCCTTTTTCAGCCCATGATAACTAGAACAAAATATTTAAAGGCTCTGCAAAGTGGTTCCACTCCGCATCCTAACAAAATCCCTTGCTTATGTTGGTTAAACCAATAGATTCGCAAACTATGGAGACGACGCGAGCGATCACCCATCAGGCAATGAAATTGTTTGATTTGATTAGATTTTCATATCATATAGATGAAAAGCAATGGAATCTCCCTATGTTTCCTTCTTTGAAACTAGCTTTACTGGTGGTGTTTTGGAGAGTCAGTTTAAGATTCAGTTTCAAGATCTGGTGGTAGAGGAAGACAAGCAAAAAGTGCGCAAATAGGAAATTAATAAATCATTTCCTTTTGGATGTGCATTTACAGAGAAATGGACACCATATAGTTGGGTTATAGTATTGATATGCCTGCTTTATCAAGGTTACAAATTGTCTACTTAATTAAAGAACAATAAGGAATCGATGCAGAACTTTTATAGGGATATGTCTCGAAATTCAAGGCAATGAGGAACCAAATCCACTCAAAAATTTTGTGTCCATTCTCTGCAAAATGCACATAGATTATATTGCAATTTCACAAACCATGTAAAATTTTCCATTTAACATCATTAATCTATTCAATGAAACAATAAGATACCGCAGAAACCCTACATCAAATAATTGAATTCATCTGCTTACCTTTAACCAAGACACTCTATTGCATCCACTAGGGAGTAAATCGTATATTGAATGCTTGCCATGGCTGTCCTAAATTTTCTCATTCGGGCATAGAAGAAACTTTCTCTGATTTCTACTTTGCCCCAATTTTTATTTCCCTCCATGTATTTGAGTTTTTAATTGTTTTTAATATTATTATATATTATATATTATATATTAATATATTATATTATTTAATATATTTATATATATTAAAAACATATCTTATTATAGTATATTATATTATAAAGTGCACATACTATATTGTAGAAGGTGGGGGGCATACCTAGAGGAGCAGTAGAGACCATAGTAGCATAATTTGAGTACGAATACGCATACGAATACGATTCGATACAAAAAAAATACGTAACAAAAAAATACAATACGAATAAAATATGGAAGTAGGCTTCTTATATATAATACTTTTAATCAAATATATAAACCAATATAGCATAAATGTACATTAAAAACCATTGGTTTATTTTTAGACATATTATTTACAAACAACCAAAGTTACTATTTAAAAACAAAAATATAAAATGTCAATGAAGTGGAATAAGGTCAGGTCAACCTGAGAAATAATAACTAGTTATTAATAGTTACTTTTTATAAGAAAGTAATAAATTGAATGTTATTTATATTTTATAATTATTAAATAATTAAAATTTAGTTTTTTAAATTTACTTTTTCATTAGCAAGAATTTGTATTCATATCATATTTATACTGAATATTCCACGAATTCGAATTGCTTCGAATTCCTGTACGAAAAATGCCAATACAAACGAATTATGCTACCATGGTAGAGACTATAGGTTCCCATGGCTCCAGACCAGCCAATTGGCCTTCTTTGTTACATGTTTGTGCTCTCCCTTCCAATCCCCTTTCATAATAGTAGGGGGGAGGCTCAACTTAAAGAAATATAAAGTTCTAGTAGATGGTGAAAGGTGCACGACAATTCATTTTTGGGTTTGATAAAGGGAGGGCAATGTTCTTCCCAATTCCTCCCCTTTCCCAAGGAGGGATAAATGTATCACCCCGAGCAATAAGCAGTTGTTGTGAGAAGTCAGTAATGGGAATTTATCTTCTGTTATAGAAGGCACTCAACCAATAGTAAGGAGAGGTATCCTCCATGTCAACCGGTTGGTTTCAAATATGAGAGAAATCAAGGTTGTTGGCCTAGGTTGGAAATTGAAATGATGTTTTTTCCTCTAGTGCCATCCTCCTATAAAGATAGGCTCCACACATAGGTTGAACGCACCTTTTACTAGCACTGTTCCTTGCACTCTACATTTTCATTTTACCTGCACAATCATGCACATACTCATCATTGACCATTTTCATTTTACCTAGACATGTCCAATACCGATTGAGGTAACTTGTCGACCTATCAAAAAAAAAATTGGGGGATGCCCACCTATCTCTGCCTCAATCACGCAAGATGTTGCATTGTAAATGGTGTAGCATCGGTAAGAAAAATGAACCCTCCACTAGATAATCCCCTCCACCAAATAATCCATGCATACACTTGATGTCATCACTTCCATACTACTTCCTTCCATACTTAGTATTTTTCCCTCATTTTCATTTTTTTCACTTCCAATAACTTCATATATTTTACTTCTCAAGTTGTCTCATAACTACATCACTTCCACTAGACTCCTTATTAACTCCATATATTCTACTTCTCAAGTTGTCTCATAACTACATCACTTCCACTAGACCCCTTATTAAGGGGTACTTTTTGAAGTGTTGAGTACAATTGCTAATTAGATATATAAAAACGACAATATGAATGAATAATGACAATGAAATTACCACATGACAAAAACATTTTTATTACAGTAATCTATAAATTTTACATTTATTTTCATTAACTAATTACCTAATTACCAATTTAATTAAATGTTTGATGAACTTCATTTCTCAAATTACATATTAAAAATAACTTTATTTTTTCAATGTTCAATGGAAAAAAGAAGCAAATTACATATTCAGTATTATGCATCTACATTAAATTAATTTAATCATTTAATTTTATAATAAATATTAATATAAAATAATTTTAAAACAATATATAAAACATTTTTAAGTTACATATTAATACAACACATTGACTAACTTCATTTCTTCTGCAACATGCCTACGCTGGATAGAAATCTAAAAGTCGAGCTTCCATGCTCCATCTTCTTTTGGACTTCATTTGTTTGAAGTGTTCGAATACCAAAGATGAAATGAAGGTATATATATATATATATATATATATCCAAAACCTATAATCAATACAGAAAAGTCCAGATTAACTTACAACAATCTCTCTGAGGGAACATTCTTAGCTCTAGAAATATCTTCCTCTTTCCCTATTTCCCTTATTCCAGATGGTCTTAAGTATCTTGGTTTCTCACTGAAACCCAATGCTTATGCCTTTCAGGATTGGCTTTGATTATACAAGAAAATTGAAGGACGAATCTCACAATGGGCCAACCATTTCATTTCTATGGGAGGTAGATTAATCTTATTGAAATCAGTTCTCCAAATCATCCCAGTTTACTGGACATCAATTTCCTACATTCCAAAAGGAATCCTAGTTAAAATAAGGAATAAATGTTTCTCCTTTCTCTGTATAGAAAGCAAGCAAAGAGAAGGAATTCCACTGGTCAAATGGACGACCCTCTCTATGTCAAAAGCATTGGGAGGTTGGGGGATAAAAAATCAGGACCTTTTTTGTAAATCTTTAGCAGCAAAAAATCTCTGGAGATTGGAAGAATCTCCTAATTCTTTATGGGGAAGAACAATGATCTCTAAATAATGTCATCCTTGTTAAGTTTAGCCTAAATTAACAAGTAAGATCACTGAAAGAAACACAATCACAAGATAGACAAAGATTTACCCTAGGAAACCCTCATGGGGTAGAAAACCAAGCAAAGCTTTCCTCAATATAGATAATCAACCCAATACAAGATGTAGTCCTCAACAAGAGCTCATTCTCCTTCTATGCAGACCTCTCTCTCTCATATGCACCAATCACAAGTGAGCGAATGAATGAGATAAATGAGGAACACACCTCCTCTATTTATACTCATGTTCTAACTAACTTTTCACCCTAATGGGGCCGACCTCTCCTAAGAGAGTCTAATAACCCCTAAACAAGTAACTCAGGGCCAACCTCACATGGGAGATCTAATAACCCTAGTTACCACATTTCCTCAGAGGAATAAACATCTCCGGATATACAATAGGGTCTCCTCGGAGGAATGGAACATCTCCAGAATAATAAAATACAAATAGAATATTCTTTGAAGTTACAATATTTCAACACTCCCCCTTAACGAGAAGGATATTATAACAACATCTGTGGGAGCAAGGAGTCATCAATTACATGGTACATGATACATCTATAAATCATTGGAATCTTTCTTTACACATCATCATCAATAACTCATATAGTCAGTGGAGCATAATCAATACTGGAACATCAACATCTTCAGTATTGAGTCTTCATCTTCTGCAGCACTCGAACAACTACAGCAACAACATCAACATCTGGATCTTCTGGATCATCTCGATCAACAACATCTGGATCATCTCAATCGACAGCAACATCTCAATCATCTTGATCATCATCATCTAGATCTTCTTGATCAACAGTATCTTCATCTCGATCATCTCTATCATCATCATCTCGATCATCTCGATCAACAGTATCATCATCTCGATCATCTCGATCAATAGTATCATCATCTCGATCAATAGTATCATCATCTCGATCATCTCTATCATCATCATCTCGATCATCTCGATCAACAGTATCATCATCTCGATCATCTGAATCATCTCGATCAATAATATCATCATCTCGATCATCAGCATACTCTGCAATACACATGATCCTCCCTTTCGGGATTACGGGATCCTGGATAGTCCTTCCATTCGGAATTACGGGACTCTAGTCCATGAACTCTGGTGATCCTTCCTTTCAGAATTACGGGATCCTGGACAATCCTTCCTTTCGGAATTACAGGATTACAGTCCATCAACTCTGGTGATCCTTCCTTTCGGAATTACGGGATCATGGACAATCCTTCCTTTCGGAATTACAAGATTCTAGTCCATCAACTCTGGTGATCCTTCCTTTCGGAATTACGGGATCATGGACAATCCTTCCTTTCGGAATTACGGGATTCCATTCCATCAACTCTGGTGATCCTTCCTTTCGGAATTACAGGATCATGGACAATCCTTCCTTTCAAAATTACGGGATTCCAGTCCATCAGACATATCTTAGACTATCCTTCCTTTTTAATTACGGGATTCTAGTCTAAGGATCAATATTTAAGACTATCCTTCCTTTTGGAATTACGGGATCACTGTCTAAGGATGATCAATCCTACCACAAATCAGGGATCAGCTTTTAAGACTATCCTACCTTTCGGAATTACGAGATCACTGTCTAAGGATGATCAATCCTTGATCCATTTAAGACACCTCTCATGTCTATGGACGATGTAGTCCAGATCTACTTACAAGATGATCAATCCTGATTCATTTAAGACACCCCTCATGTCTATGGAAGATGCAGTCCAGATCTACTTGCAGGATGATCAATCCTGATTCATTTAAGACACCTCTCATGTCTATGGACGATGCAGTCCAAATCTACTTACAGGATGATCAATCCTGATTCATTTAAGACACTTCTCATGTCTAAGGACGATGCAGTCCTCTTGTCCACTTAGATAAAATATAAGGACCACACATCAACTTCATCATCGGTATCACCAATACAGGTATCCACATCATCGACCTCACTATCGGTATCACCAATATAGGTATCCACATCATCGACCTTACTGTTGATGTAGGAAATATCATCATCAGTGACCACATCACTCCCCCTTTCGGGGAGGGTCCTTCTAAACTACACAAATCTTGTCTCAGAAATACTCAAACTTCACTCGAGACAGAGGTTTGGTCAATATATCAGCAACTTGTTCGTCAGTGCTCACATACTCGAGCTTGATAGCTCCTTTCTGCACCATATCCTGTATATAAAAATATCGGATCTCTATGTGCTTTGACTTATCATGGAACACTGGATTCTCTGTCATCTTGATACAACTCTGGTTGTCACATAGGATCACAGTGGGTTCCATCTCCAAGTCAAATAATCCTGATAACAACTTCTGAAGCCATATTGCTTCACAACTAGAAGAGCAAGCAGCAATATATTTTGCTTTAGCTGTACTGAGAGGCACACTAGACTGCTTCCTGCTAAACCATGAGATCATGGCAGATCCCAGACAATAACATCCTCCCAATGTGCTCTTTCTGTCTGATACACTTCCTTCCCAATCAGCATCTGTGTATCCATACAATCTGAAATCATGATCTCCAGGATAACATAGACCAAAGTCTATCGTACCCTTTAGGTACCTCATCACATGCTTTGCATCTATCAGGTGAACTCATCTAGGTTCCACTAGATACCGACTCAGAGTGTTCACAACAAAGCATATATCTGGCCTGGTATTTGTCAAATACATTAGTGACCCAATAATCTGTCTGTACAGAGTCATATCCACTAACTCTGATGAATCATTAGCTAACAGCTTCAAGTTGGAATCCATGGCAGTGGCCATGGCTTTACATTCCAACATATCAAATCTTTTCAAGATTTCCACAACATACTTTACCTGGTTGAGAAAGATTCCTTCTGGGCCTTGCCATACTTCCAGACCTAGGAAGTAGTGCAAAAATCCGAGATCTTTCATCTCAAACTCTAAAGAGTTTCTTCTTGCACTCGATAATCTGTTTCACATTTCCTGTCAGAAATAGATCATCCACATATAGAAATAGTATGACAGGTTCATCATCCATAACCTTGAGATAAAGATTAGGATCAACTTTACTTTTGGTAAATCCCAAGCTTGTCAACAAACTGTCAATTCTTCCATACCAAGCTCTAGGAGCTTGCTTCAACCCATACAAAGCCTTATTTAGTTTGCACACATGGGTTCTTCCATCTTTCACCTCAAATCCTTGTGGTTTTTCTGAGTACACTTCCTCCTCAATCACACCATTCAGGAAGGCTGTCTTTACATCCATCTGGTGTAATTTCCACTTCGTCATGGATGCAAGTTCCATGATAGTTGTAATGGAAGTGTACCTTGCAACTGGTGCGAATGTTTCTTCATAGTCAATTCCCTCTTTGTGAGAGAACCCTCTGGCCACAAACCTTGCCTTATACTTTTCAATGCTTCCATCCGCAACATGCTTTATCTTGTATATCCATTTGGAGGATACCACACTTTTGTCCTTTGGTTTGGGAACTATATCCCAAACATCTTTCTTCATTATTGACTGGTACTCCTCTGTCATTGCCTCAACCCACTCTTTCTTATGGGATGCTTCTTTATAACTAGTGGATTCTTGATCTACAAGGTTACACATTAAGGCCACATAGTTGGAGAATGTCTTTGGTTTCTTGCTCACCCTAGTGGAGCTTTCAGGAGCTCCATATTTTTCTGCTCCTATTATAATGTCTCTTGCCCATGCTGGCTTTCTCTTATTGATATGTCTATAGCAGGGGGTTCTTGTCGTTCTATCATGTCATGATCTTCAGGTGTTACATCTTCAGGGGCAGGTGCAGCCTTTGTGATCCTGGAGGGTGTATCTTCCTCATATACTTCTTCATACTGGCACTTCCTGGATCTCTTGAGAGCTTCCTCTTCATCAAATGCCACATCTCTACTTATTTCCATATGATGGAACCCTGGGATGTATATTCTGAATGATTTGGATGCATCACAATATCCAACAAATATTCCCTTCTTCCCAAAAGGATCTAGCTTGGTCCTCTTTTCTTTTGGAATGTGAATGTATACTAGGCATCCAAATATCTTGAGGTAACTTACTTCAGGCTTCTTTCCTGTGAACACTTCTTCTGTGGTCTTGAAATCAAGAGCACTATGAGATAGTCTATTTTGTACATAGACTGTTGTCATGGCTGCTTCGGCCCACAGATACATAGGTAGGTCTTGATCATGTATCATTGTCTTTACTGCTTCCATGATGGTTCTATTCTTTATCTCTGCAACACCATTTTGCTGAGGATTGTAGGGAGTGGTTAGTTCCCTCTTAATTCCAGCTTCTTTACAAAAGACTTCAAAGTCCTTTGAAGTGTATTCTCCACCATTATCTGTCCTAAGTATCTTGATCTTATTTTCTGAATGGTTTTCTATCAACGCTTTGAATTCCTTGAACTTTCCAAAGAGTTCATCTTTTCCTTTTAGGAAATATATCCAAGTCTTCCTTGAGTAGTCATTAATAAATGTAAGTTAATACTCATATCCACTCAAGGATGTGGATGGAATTGGTCCACATACATCTAAATGAATCAATTCCAAAGTACCCTTGGTCTTTGTCTCACTTTTTGGAAATGGGTTCTTGATATTCTTCCCTTTTGCACATCCTTTGCATGTGCCATCATGATCAATCTTTAATCCTGGTAGTCCTATAACTACTTTGCTCACATGAGGTAGTGCTTTGTAGTTAATGTGAGCAAGCCTTCTATGCCATAGCTCACTTGGGCTAATGGCTTCATGAACAAGGGAAGCTTCAGGATGAGCCTTGAGTTTATATAGCCCACCTTCCTCTTCACCAATAACAATTGCATCCTCAATTGATTTTCCTTTGGACCACATGAGTACTTGTCCATCTATGAATGCAACCCTATAACCTTTCTTATCTAATGCAGAGATAGAAATTAAGTTCTTCTTCAAACATGGTACATATAGGATTTCTTTCATCATTAGTGGAGTTCCAGAATCAAGCTTGTAGCTTGCTTCACCAATTCCCTTGATGGGATATTGATAGTCATATCCCAAGGATACCTTCTGAGGAGAGGACTTTTCTTCTATATTTGAGAGAGTTTTCTTTTGACCTGTTGTTGACACCCAAAAAGTGCTCACTAGCTCATTTTCTTATTCACATGACCCATTTTGTCCACTTTTCCACCATTTGAGCCTCTAAAGCCATCAAAAGGTCACCAAAAGACCATAATACACCCCTTTTTTTCCCTCAAAATGAATATTTTTCCTCAAAAAGTATAAAAAACCCTCAAAAAGGGTCCAGAATTCCCAAAAATATTAAAAAAGGGAATAAAAACATTCAAAATATTCCAAAAAGGAAAAAGAAGGAAAAAGGTACCTAAACCATGTTGGTCAATACCATTGGTTTCCTCAAAACCATAATGGTATTCCCCACCACCAAAAACTATAAAAAGGTGGTAGGGGCTCCTCACTTTCCATCCATCCATCATCCTATCCTCACGCTGTCAAAATCTCTCATGAGACTTTTGGCCATTTTCAGCATCTTGGAGAAGAGACCATTGGAGCTTGGAGCTACTCACCCTTGGAGTTGCTCAACACAAATCCTCACCATTTGAGGTATCTTAATACAAAACATCCATTCTTTTATTTCTTGTTATTTCCATGAATCGTTTTTAAATTTATTTGTTATATGCACATGTTAGCTTAGATTTAGATTTAATTCTTAATCGTTTTTGCTTTCTATATTGAAACTACTATCACATTGTAGATAGGTGCCCATTGCACAAAGCTTGGTTGCAAAACCAAGCCAACAGTTTTTGGCGACTCTGCTGGCTTCGAATTCTTAGATCTTGGTTTTTTGCTTTAGATCTTAGTTTTTGTTAGTTTTAATCATTTTAATTCATAGATCTGCCATCCTAGATAGCAGATCCATTTCTGTTCTAGATCTTGGCCCTTTCTATAACCATTAACAGCCTGAAATTTCCATTTTCGGGTTCATTTTTTGGCATCTGTTTTTCTGCTTTCGCCTTGCGGCTTTTCGCCCCACAGTCGTGCGGCTCATCATGACCTCGCGGCTTTTTTCCGCGCGACGCGCCGTGGCTTCACGTCCATTTTACGCGCTGCACATCGCGGCTTCGCGGCCATTTTCCGCGCTGCACATCGCGACTGTGTAACCGAAACCCATGCTGCACATCGCAGCTTCGTGGCCAAAACCCGCGTTGCACATTGCGACTACGCGGCCAAAACCCATGCTGCACATCGCGGCTGTTTCCCCAAAAACCGCGATGCAGTTATTTTGAATTCGGCCAATTTTTTGAAAAAAAAAAATTGCTGTATTTTTTTTTTGCCCATTTAGCATATTTTACAGCATTATTTTTTCTGCATTTTTACAGCCATACTAAATCTTTTTCTATTTATATATGCTCCATTAAAAGTCTTTTTAAAAAAAATTTAGTAATTGAAAGAAAGATTTTTCTGCATTCTATTTAGATCATAGGTTTTACTATTTTATGCTCAATAATTTGCCCAAGTAATTTTCTAAGAGATCCATTTATTTCTTCAAATATTTATGTTATTTGCTTCCCTTTAAATTTATTTCAAAGATTCATTATTTTTGAATAGTTTTTTCAAGCATTTACATTTCAAAAACGCCTTTATTTTTTGCAAAACTGGAAGCGTCTTTTCTTTCATTTGTAATCAATCGCCCAAGCGAGGAAAATCAATTTCAGTTTAAATACCACACTTGCACCCACTCTGCCACATAATTTAAACTGAGCCTTAAAATTTACCTTAAACTCAACAAACTTTTAACCCCACTTGGGGAGCACTTAAAAGAATCTTGTAGTTAGGTAGAATTGAGGGGATAGGTGTTCAAATAACACCCATCAATTATTACATTTGAGACATAGTGGTTGTCCTCTATGGTACCAAAATCCCTTATAATTTTGACACGGTTATCAACCAATTTATCGGGAAGGCCTCTCCCTTAGGAGGGTTGAAGTAGCCAGACTGGTTCCGGAAGTCTAAGTGGAATACCGCAATCCATTCAGCAACCGAAGGATACCTTTCGAAGTTCTCGGTGTACACCCAAGAGGGGGTACAGCGGCAATAGAACCAAACTGCAAATTCACCCAACTGAATGTGTCATGAACGGGGTATCCTAGTTGCCACTCTTTAGGATTGTCTACCCAGTGTCCCTCCTGGTAGGGGGATATCTAGCTGTTGATGCAACACTCTATATTGTCTGACTTCGATTTCATCACCTTGCAGAGAATATCGTTTGTTGACTCACAATTATTCTAGTTAGGTGTTTGCATGATACAATACCCACCTTTGGTCTAGTAACACCACTCTTTTGCTAAGAACTGTTTGACTTTTGGTATTCTGACCAATTTTGTTGCATCCCTCCACTTATTATAGCACAACTGCTATAATAAGTGTTTTTTGAGGTTGGTCGTTGGCCTGAGAGCCTTTATTTTTTCACTCCCCTCTTGCACTCATTGTTGCATTAGGGTTTCGAGTTTTTTACATCACCACCTTACACTAAAATTTTTAAATATTTCTCACCATTGAAAATTTAAGACGATCTCGTCGTCTTCAGGGTCAACCCCCTCAGTTCGGTACACTTGGCTCTACACGTCATAGACATAGAGCCCTATCCCTTGAATCGACACGTCATTGGCCAAACACACAGTCATCTGATTCTGACACACCTCACTCCACATCTGATTCTAAGGCTTAATCCGAAAACCCTACTAAAATATCACCAACCAACCCCATGGCTGGATCACAATACGACCCACTTTTCACCAGTACTATTGGAGATATATCCACAAACCCTTCTACTACTGTTCCACCCATGGTAACAACAACCCCTTTAGGCATGCCTAATATAAGGTCCACTCCACCTTTAGGTATGCCCAACACAGGACTACCTCCTATTATGGGTATGCCCAACATAGGAATCACACCCCCTCTCATTACAACAACCCAGATCCCAGGAATTCTTGGCACTATTCCTAACCCCTCTGCAACCCATGTTGCACTTGGGAGCGCTGGCCCATCCCACACCACAATGGTTGGAGGACACATACCTTCAATACCTAACATACCCTTAGGGGCTACTGGACCACTACATAATGCCACCATTAATAGTTATGTCCCAGTCACTACGCCACACCCATCTGCTAGTTTACCATACATGGCTAGTCTGAACTTACTAGACCTAGCCAGGTTAACCAACGATCCTATCATGCACAACCCTACATGGCCACCCATGCCTACAAAGCTCCCCTCGGACATCCCCAAGTTTGAAGGAAAACCTGGGGAGGATCACCAAAACCACATAATGTCATTTCACCTATGGTGTTCATCTAACTCCATCGTGGATGACTCCATTAGACTAAGACTGTTGCAACGAACATTCACTGGCTCTGCAGCCAAGTGGTACATTGAACAACCACATGGGACCCACCATACATTTACGTCCCTCACCTCCACTTTCCTTCATTTTTTTCAGCTACCTGTACGCTATGAAGCAGGAGTTGAAATACTGTTGTCTTGCAGACAAAACACAGCTACCCACATCACTGACCATATCCATGAGTGGCACAAGCGTCGTAGCCTTTGCAAGATAAAACTGGATGACCGTATATTTTTAGAATGGTTTCTTAAATCACTCCTACCCCTCATAGCCAAAGATGTAGCCTCCGAACTACCCCAGTCAGAAGAGGAATCTCTCTTAAAAGCTCAACAATTCGACCTGATTTATGCCCAGTCAGGCTATCTCTACACCATCATACCAGACACCCCACGAGGTGATTCTTCACACGGTGACGCTCCTGGGGCATCACATGCCGCTAATGGTATTATCAGCCAAGTCATGAGACAAAATAAAACTTTTAGCATGGTGAGCACCATAAATGCCCCAGACCTCTCTAGGGCTACATCTAATTCTGGAGCGATGACTTCGTACGCTCCAACGAATCAGACTCATCACACTCATGCACCCTCTTGTCCACAACATTGCTATGGGAAAGCACCATCGACATATGTACCACCCACATACTATAACCAACCGGACACCCATAACCCAATTCATTTACTGGCCCAACCAATGTATTACCCACAGCAAGCTATACCAGCTAACACAACACTTCCAATAGCTCAGGGTTACCAACAACCCCAGCAGGCAACTGGACCACCTCCAACCCCACTAGCTTATTATCCACCGCAACCTGCTCCCGCACCTGCGGCACCCCAAAATCCTCCCACTACTCAAGGGCAAGTGTACACACAACACAATCAGCCCCAACACCAAAACAACCAATGCAACTAGAGCGGACAACAAAACCGCGGAAGAGTACGTAACCATGGCAACAACCAACAACATAATCAAGGTCCACCACCACCCAATCCCCCAAATAATAACAACGCTACTCCCCCAAACCAAAATCCTAATCGTCATCCCAAGCAGCCAAAGAAAAATAACCTGAGAACAAACCATCCATGTTCTATATGTGGAGTCTATGGACACTACACTCACAACGGCCCCCATTTAGAGAAAGCACATAAGCTTTGGGCTAACGATGCCCAACGCCAGGGCCACGCTGGATAGCCAGCTCCACTTAATCAACCGCAAACCATGATATTGCAAAACCCATTACCAAACCAAGGAGTAGTAAATGCTCACCCTATGGATCCCCCACAAGGATCTGTTGCACCTTAGCAGCAGATCACCTATGCCACAACTGATTATCAGCATACAGATTCAAGCACACACCATTTATTAATGATGTCATCCAATGACATCAACCTCTAGACTCGCAAGAATCAGTATGGCCCACCCCCAGAAACTCCTCCCACTGACGCATCCACCTCCCTTCCACCAGATCAACCACTATGCATACCAAATATGCCATTGGATGGAGGACCTAAAATCCCTCGCATCCCTTTGTGAAGGATTAACAACAATCCTAATGCTCGCACAACATCCAATTATAACGTCGTGGAAGACCTAGCACAATCCCCCGTTGCTATGCATGCTTTAGAGGTACTGAAAACTTGCCCTGCACAATGAAAACTACTACTATCCACCATCGGAGGAGTAGACCCTGACAATACACACATGATGGCTTTCGACTTAGACCAAGCCAAACCTCGATTGCCATCAAATTTGGCCTTCCAAGTATTAGTAAACATTCGAAACCTTGTTGTGCATCGATGCATCATCGACGAAGGAGCATCAACCTGCGTTATGTCCACTCTTGTGTGGTAGAAACTTGGCTCCCCCGCTTTACAACCATCCACCACAGCATTACGATCTTACAACGGGTGCTCAGCTCAACCACAAGGCCTCTTAGTGAACGTACCCATAGAACTAGGCGGCAAATTAGTTCTCATCGACATCGAAGTGATCAATGCCCAGCTCGACTACAACCTCCTTCTTGGACGTAGCTATATGTACAAAATGAAAGCAGTGGCTTCATCTGTTTTCCACCTCATGATGTTCCCACATAAAGAATGCGTTATCAATATTGATCAACTCACATATTATGGTCCTAACGCCCCCGCAGCCTCTCAAAATGTGCTACCAATGATTGAACAAACCGTTCAAACTGCACCGACATCATTTGTCTCGTCAATTGGTCCTGGAATCTACACAGAGTCACCTATGACTTCCACATTTCCATCGATCCCACCACCCTTACCGATAACAAAAACATCCGATTTGTGCACCTTGTCGCACACCACACAACAGCCCTCGTCACTACCACAAACACCCACAGTACCTACTCATATTGGAACAATGCCAATTCATACTATCCCGTTCTTGTTCCCATTTTCTGGAGTTGTCAATTCGCCAGTAATGGCTACACTCAACCTTCTTGGTTTAACATTAGGGATTCCTGTATGGTACTTACCTGCTCCGAGCCCCCCGCCGACTCCGACTGTTATTTTACAACCGGTACAACCTATCCCTACTACCAACCACCCACCCCCTCTTGTCACTCATTTGAAAAATAGACCACCCCCAATAGTGACTACGGCATCAACATCTAGAAACGCCCCACCTCCATTACGAAACACAGGGGGCAGAGGCCCACCAACTTATAACACTGGACCCATAACTCGCACCCCCCCAGCAACCCCCAAGGTAGCTAAGAACCCCCCCACTATTCGCATTCCCCCTAAGTGCTCGTTGTGTGACGACGTAGGCCATGCCACTCATCAATGTCCACAATTACCTGCACTCCAAGAACACATGAATATGTTGGATGACGACACCAGAATTCCAGTGGTAAGACTTGAGCCACCTCCTCAACCTTGCGACAAAACACTTCGCACTAACCACCCTTGTGCGATATGCGGCATTTATGGCCATTATTCACACCACTGCCCTGATCTCCCAGATTATAGAGCATCCTTATATGAGATGAACAATGCCGACTTAGAGATATCTCCTCCCCTCATCAAGGAGATCTACCCTCTGAAATCATCTTCTTCGGAAGAAATCAATACCATATATATGATTTCAACCACGTACAAACCAGAACCCGTTGATTTATGGTCTGATTACTTTCGTACTAACGAGAAAATTCTAGAAACACTCACTGCACCGGACTACCCTTAGGATGATATGCACCATCGATCATACTTCCTCCCTGAGGCATCTACATCCACCGCAGAAAACCAATTATTAGTCGAATGAAAAGATTTCCTACCAACTAAGGTTGATTGGTTCCAGGACCCCATCCCAGCACCAGATGCCTTTGAAGAGGGGAATATGTCCAACATTTCCCCTATTATACAAATCGACATTTCCACCACACCTGGAAAACCTGAGCTCATCTTGCTTGGCGCATCATGCACTCAAGCAGAAACTCAGGCATATAAGAAACTCTTCCAAGAGTTTTGTGATGTCTTCGCCTGGTCTTACACCGAGATGCCTGGCCTCGATCCCAACATTGTGGAACATCACATCGACACTTGGCCCCATGTGCCTTCTGTCCGACAGAAACAATTCCCAATTCACCCGTCCAAAATCCCAGCTGTTAAGGCTAAAATTGAGAAACTCCAAAAAGCAGGATTCATATATCCTATTGCCTACACCACCTAGGTTTCAAACCCAGTGCCAGTCAACAAGAAAGTGGGCACCATATGCATTTGTACTGATTTCTGAGACCTCAACCTCGCTTGTCCCAAAGACAACTTCCCCACACCATTCATTGACCAACTAATTGATGAATGTGCGGGGCATGAGGTTCTTTCTTTTATGGACGGTTTCTCCGGGTATAACCAAATCAAAATCCGTAAAGAATATCAATACAAGAAAGATTTCACTACCCCATGGGGAACCTTCGCCTATTGCGTCATGCCTTTTGGTCTCAAGAATGCTGGAGCCACTTTCCAACGCGCCATGACTTATTGCTTCCACGATCTACACAGAATCATAAAAGTTTATCTAGACGACCCACCGCTTGATCCAAGAAATGATCTGACCATTTAGATGACCTTCGACAAGATTTCTTGCATTGTCGAAAATACAACATCTGCTTGAACCCACTCAAGTGTGTCTTTTGCGTTATAGTAGGTCGCCTGCTGGGGTTTGTCATTTCAGAAAAAGGCATCACTGTAGACCCCTTGAAAGTCCAAGCCATTGTAGACTTACCGTCACCCCGTACATTAAGACAAATTCAAAGCCTTCAAGGGAGGTCCAACTTCCTCCATCACTTTGTCCCTGACTATGCCACGATGGTCCATGGTTTCCTTCGACTACTACATCTGCACACCCGTTTCATATGGGACCAACAAGCAGAATCATCTTTCACCGACTTAAAGAAAGCACTCACGAACGCCCCGTTGATCTCTCCTCCATATTTCACAAAATATTTCACCCTCTATGTTTCAGCATCTGAATATGCCGTATCTGGAGTTCTTGTCCAAGAAGATACTGCTCTCCAAGAGCATTTCATCTACTATGTGAGCCAGACCTTGTCAGGCCCACCCCTCTGGTACCCACATGAAGAGAAGATGGCCCTCTCCGTCATCTTTTCAGTACAAAAGCTACGACATTACATTCTCCTAAGCCACACCATGGTTGTAGATAATTCCAATCCAATAGTTTACTCTTGACACGTCGCCTCCTTCAAGGCCGCGTAGCTAAATGGGTGATTATCCTGCAAGAATACGACCTAACTTTCAAAACCCCAAAGAGCACCAAATCCCTAGCACTCGCCCAACTCATCACAAATCTCCCATCCTCTTCGTCATCACCTGCTATCCAAATGGATCTCATTAACAACCACATTTTCATCATTTCCTCTGATGACCCATGGTACGGCGACATCTTAATCTACCTCCGCACACAAAAATTTTGATCCAACATCGATCGTGATGGATGCCGTCGTATACGACACCACGCCCCCCGATATCTCCTATTAGGTGATGTACTTTATCGACGCGATGTCGATACCATCTTACGACATTGCCTGTCTCATGACGAAGTAGAACAAGTCCTTAATGACTGCCATAGCGGTGCCTATAGAGGCCATTTCTCCAGCATGGCCACCGCCCAAAAGATCACCCGCATAGGTTACTGATTGCATCACCGCAGTTAAACATTGTCAAAATTGCCAACATTTTTCCCCCAAGGCAAGAACCCCACCTGCCCCCCTTCATCCAGTCGTCACTATCAGACCATTCTGCAAATAGGCCATCGACTTCCTAGATTGCAACCCACGTCAGCCGGCAGTCATAAACACATCATTGTGGCCATAGATTATTTCACCAAGTGGGTGGAAGCCATGCCAACTTACAATTGCAAAGCTGACACCACAACACATTTTTTCCTCAACGATGTTATCTCTCGTTTTGGAGTGCCAAAGCAACTCGTCTCAGACCACGGCTGTCACTTTGAAGATGCCGTTTGGAGAGAATTATCAACCCTACTGAAATTTGAACACCATTTCTCCTTCGCCTACTACCCCCAAGGGAATGGCCAAGTCGAAGCAATTAACAAAATTTTGAAAACCATCCTCTGGCGCACTATTGACAAACACAAATCAAATTGGCATCACATGCTCTTCCCAGCACTATGGGCATACCGCATGTCAACCAAAACTGCCACCGGTTTTACCCCTTTCCATCTAGTTCACGGTGTTGAATCCGTCCTCCCCATTGAGTGCCAAATTCCAACCCTACATATGGCCGTTGAACTCCTACCGGACACTTCCCCAAATGAGCAATGCTTACTACTTCTGGAGCAAGACAATGAAGATCGGTGCACAGCCCTCCAAACCATGTAAGTAGCCAAGAACTGATCCAAACTGAGTTATGAATAACATGTCCACCCAAGAACCTTTACTGAAGGGGACCTTGTCCTCGTCTATGATCAAGCTCATGACAAAACCGGAAAAGGAAAGTTTGTGTCCATGTGGCAAGGCCCATATATTATACATACCTGCCTTAGACAAGGGGCATACATTCTGACCGATTTAGAAGGCAACCACCTATGCAACCCACGCAACGGGTTGTACCTCAAGCGATTTTACCCATAGAAAATCTGATGGACACCACCATCCATTATTGTACAGTCTTATTTTGTTTTTCATAAAAAATACAAAAACCTAAAAATTTGTTTTTCCTGCATGACCACAGATGGATCCTATTCCACTTTGCTACGTTGGTTTCGCTGATGGTGCAAGCCGTTGGTCCCCAAATCTCGCCTCCACAGCTTGGGTAATATATTCCCCTTCACATGAGTTGATCCACATCGACAGAGTGTGCATAGGTGCCGCCACCAACAACCAAGCTGAATACGATGCTGTGACCGGTCTCCTGGCCGCTGCTCTCCAAATGAGCATAAGTCACCTTAACGTTTTCTTGGACTCACAACTCCTTGTTTCCCAGCTCAACAATGATTACCAGGTACACGATCCCTGCCTTTTTAGAAAATTCTTGCACACTAAACAAATGGTTCGACAATTTGGATCCATTTCATTCACACATGTCCCAAGGAATCTCAACAGTGTAGCAGACCATATGGCCAACAACATTCTGGATTGGCACACCAATCACACCATGTAGTAAATACAAAATTTGCCTCCACAGGCATAAACAAAAAGTGCATCCACGTGCATAACATGTGCCTCCACGGGCAAACAAATAGATAATAAATGCATCCATGTGCATACACGACTATATACCAAAACATATATATATATATATATCATCATATAGTCAAACATATCATAGGTGCCCTCAGCACCCAATATACAAAACTACATAAGCCGTACAAAAAGGTACTTCCCCATATGCTCATCATCATTTGGGGGCAGATACAAGATCATCTAATCATCATGGTCTCCGGGCTCCTCTGGTGCCACCTCCACTGGCCCCGTCGGATCATGCCGAGCCCGAACCCTCCTCTCCACCGGCCCCGCTGGATCATCTCGCAACCAAATCCTCCCCTCCACCAGCCCTGTCGGATCATGCTGAGGACCATCCCTATACTCAGCTCCCACCAATGTTGCTCTGAGAAGGATAGAGCACCACTCATGAGGCGCATCAAAACAACGCTCGACAATGTCTCGATCCAAGTCCCTCCACCCATCCTCTGGCAATCCTGCCAAGATCATGTCTAGTGTCTCTCGTACGCCCTCCATGGCATCATCTCGAGGCCCAGCTCCTTGACCGCGAGGCCCAACTCCTCAAGCATGAGGAGGCGGTACCGCTACAGGAGGCGGAACGACCACCATCGCCCGTCCCCTATGAACCACATGATCAACCGGTGGTACAGGACCAACATCTGTACAATCACGCAAGTGAACCATCATATAGATATCTCTAACTATAATCATAACAAAAATATCTAAAAAACACATGATATAGTAGAGAGCAAAACACAAAAACATACCATCTAAACCCCAAGCCTGTCCCTGGGCTCGAGGCATCTCCGGATCTCCTCGATAATCCATACTGGCATATGGATAGTCATCAATCAGTAGGGGGATCTGCTCCCACTGCTCATACATATCCTGTGAAAAGAACCCACGGATACCACCACCACCGCGGGGAATCATCTGCCCCCACCGCACCATGTGTGACTCACTCACCAACCCGTCTCGAACCGGCACCCATGGCCACAAGGTCAGTACCCGCTCAAAAAAGAAACAACACAGAAAGGAGGCATATCAGAACTCTCCCCCCTCCCGGCTCACCTTGTCCAGATCTCTCCGGAAACCAGCCAAAAACATCTGACCCCACGCATAGTAGGTCCCCTCAGCACAAAACCCACCATCATCGTTTGTCCCTCAGACAAATGATGTGGCACTGTGGCACCCAACAACCGCAGAACACAAGCCCCAACATCCCGCATATCCCACTCCCGCAGAGATCTCAGGCTCAAAGCATTGTTCTGCACGATCGCCCCAGGAACACAGAAGGTCTCCAGCAGATCCTCGATATCCAAACCTGCTGGGATCCTCGGCAGAAGATCCCCTACCTCCCCTAAGCGAGGAAACCCAGTAAGAAAGTATACATCAGTAAGGGTGATCTCTAACCTCTCACCCCCAATAATGAACACACCCTCTGCAGGGACCCAGAGACCCACCAATTTGTTCAGCAGCGATCCTACTGAACGCATCGGTGAAATCTGAGCAAACTTTAGGAGCCCGCTCACAGCCAGAGTCTGTCGGACCCCCTGATCGGTCCGAATCCAAATCATCAAGTCCTCCATCTCCCACTCTCACCATGACACCAATGGTCTCCTCAACATCCTCCCAAAAAACAAAGAAAATTTTTTAGAACCAGAAAAAAATTTCAAAAAATTCCATCACGGCTTTTTCATCAAAAGCTGCGATGATCATCGCGGCTTTCATCCATGAACCCGCGATGAACATCGCGAGTATTGACCCCACAGTCGCGATGAACATCGCGACTATCAGCCCCATAGTCGCGATGAACATCGCGACTTTCAGCCCGATAGCCGCGATGAACATCGCGACTGTCGGCACCAAACCCGCAATGTTCATCGCGGAAAAGGACGCGAAACCCGCGATATTCCACGTTGGAAGGCCAACATTGAATTTTGCGGCCTTCGAAGGCCCGCCGCTAACCAAAAAAGACATAATTAAAAAGGCTAAGGCGAATAGGGTTACCTGAAACTCGCGGAACCGAAAACCAATGGTCGAATATCCTGGAAATCAAGAAAGAGCTCCGATTGCTCTGCCAAACTCACACGTAACAATGACATGTCATATGAGCCCCACACCCTATTTATAGAGATTTGACCATTTTTCAAACAACCATTTCGGTATCATACGACATCTGTTCCTCAAAACGTTGGTATCGTTGGAATCAGCACAGCGAGAACTTCATGATAGTCCTTTCCTTTTCCTGTTTTCACCAGGTCCATTTTTTTACCATTTTTTCATGCCCTCGTCACCTCGGTTTGCGTGCCACTTCGACCGTTCTCTATTTTTTACGAGTCTTATATCGTCGGATTCAATTTTCCGCGCTTGTGATGACACTTGAGATCATTTCTCCCTCTCACGCCCAGATTTTTGGGGCATTTTTCCCATGCCCCCTCGTTGCCTCGGTTTGCATGCCACATCGGTCATAATCCGTTTCTAACAAGTCTTATATTGTCAGATTCAGTTTTCCTCGCTCGTGATGATGCTTGAGATCATTTCTCACTCTCACCTCCAGATTTTTTGGGCATTTTTCCCATGCCCCTTCGTTGCCTCGGTTTGCGTGCCACATCGATCGTCGTCCATTTTTGACAAGTTTGATATCGTCGGATTCAGTTTTCCACGCTCATGATGATGCTTAAGATCATTTCTCGCTCTCACCCCATAATCTTTGGGAATTTTTTCAAAATGCCACTCATCACCTCGGTTTGCGTGCCACATTGGTCGTTGCCCATTTTTTACAATCTTTGTTGATGTATATGTAACTTTGGAATGTATTTCACCCATGTATTTCATATATGTATTTTGTACTCCTATAGAGATGGTATTATTCCTCTATACGGAAGTGTTTGTATTCCTATAGCGATGTTATTATTCCTCTATACGGAAGTGTCGTAACTTATACTTGATGGGTTATTAGACCACCTTGTTGGGGTCGGCCCTGTATAAGTCATGTGGGTCAAAGGGTTATTAGACCACCCTATTGGGGGTCGGCCATGTGGGTCAAAGGGTTATTAGACCACCCTAGTGGGGGTCGGCCCAGTCAGCATTATGTTAAGTGGTTAAGTTGAGGCCGACCTAGTTGAGTAAAGGTCAAGTCAAGTTAGTGTATAAATAGAGAGAGTGTCTCTCTCATTTTACACATTCTATTCTCTCACTTACACTTGGGAGTGTGGCGCACTTGTGGAGGAAGAGGCATTGCTGCTAGGAGAAGACTATCTCTTGTATTCTGGTTGTATCATTCCTCTATCTATCTCTGAGGAAGTTATTGAGGTTTTTCACCTTTATGGTTTTCCCCAAGTAAACTCTGTGTCTCTTATGTGCTTGCATTATTGTGTCCATGATTGATATGCTGTAGATTTGTTGTACATGTTGTTCTCTCAGTTAAGATACTAGATCAGATTGAAGTAAATTCTGAAAATTTAACATGGTATCAGAGCCACCCTGAAAGAAGGCATGATATGGCATGTATGACACTTGTTGCACTTACGATGCTAGGGCTTGATATAGAAAAAACTAGTCATCGTAGAACTTTCTCTATAAATCCGTTTTGGCAAAGTTTTCGGATTTGAAACTTTTACAGGTCGAAGATCAGATCCCCATGCATGTTGTGTCCAAAGGACAACCTCTAATTTGTTGTACTTTGTGATTTACGATCTGTACAATATAGGGTTTCTGCCTCTTCCAGATCTAAGTCAAAATTAGGTGACCTTGGGAAAAAGGTCATAACTTGGGCTAGGAAGCTCCAAATTCAATTTCGTAAAAAGTGACAGGTATTAAACAGACTATACTATCTCAAGAAAAAATTTCAGAGGCCGAAGTTGAACCCGTGACACGTGGCACACCGTACAACTTTGCTCTCCTGTATTATCCCATAAACAGGTCACGTTACGACACTTGGCATAACTCTCTCTCAAAGAATCCAATTGAGGTCAGACCTATCAGGATGGGAAGATCACAGGTCGGGCTATCTTAGGAAAAAATTTCAGAGCCCGAAGTTGAAACAATGACACGTGGCACTCCGTACAAGTTTGCTCTCCTGTATTATCCCATAAACAGGTCACGTTGCAACACTTAGCATAACTCTCTCTCAGAGAATCCAATTGAGGTCAGAACTATCGGGATGGAAAGATAACAGGTTGGGTTATCTCAGAAACAATTTTCAGACCCTGTGGATCAAACAGTTTGGAGTTACACCAGAAACAATCAGGTACATATTTCTGTCAAAACAGAATTATTTTTTAGTACCTTCATTCATGGCTTCCAGAATTTAGGGCTTCGAAGAAAGTTGGAATTTTTGTAATCGGAGACCACGGCTGGATGCTACTCATCAAAATCGAAATTTAGAGACCAATATCAGATTTTTTGGTTGGGCAGAAGGCTGGGCTTGATCAAACCCCAGTTCGGGACTTTGATCGGAAAGATGGAAAATTAAGGCTTCTGCAAAAATTGGAATTTTTGAAATCTGTGACCACGGCTGGAAGCTCCTCAGAAAAATCAAAGCTTAGAGTTTTGAATCAAATATTTTGGTTGGGTGAAGCTCCAGGAAACTCAAACCCTAATTCAGGGTCCTCCCCAGTGAATCCAGAAATCTAAAAGGCAATTTTGAGGGGTGAAACTTTGCAGTTTTCAAATTTTGAATATACCAACTTGATCAGCTCATCAAGGTGCATATTTCTATCCTTTCGGAAGTTTGAAATTCAAAGTTTGAATTTTTGGGGTTTCTTTGACAAACCCTAATCTAGCTCCAGGTCCAGTTCTTGCAAATCAAGTGGATTGGGTTGATCGTAGAAGAAGATGGATTGGTCACCTGCATAAGTGAAGAAGTTCCTATCTCAGAGGGAGATGAGGCTAAGGCCTTCCATAAGAAGATTACAAGCAATCTTGACATGTATGGCTTACAGGTATGTTTCATGGTTAAGTTTATCATATGTTTGTCTTCATATCATTACAGTACAATCTTGATTAATTACTGGACTTGTCGTATCACCTTAATAGAAGATATTCATTGATTAAGGTTTTGACACTTATGATTGTACTAATGCATTATGATGTTGTATGAGGTTTATGTTGTTTGCTAACACAAAAGGTATAGCAAGAAAGTCAAATCATGTTCTACTTCAAGAACATATGCTCATGGTGACATGAAGACAAAGATTCATCCATTGTCATGGATCACATAGAAGATCTACTTTCGAGGTATGTATAACTTGGTTCTACAATGGTTAACTTATGAGACATGCAGGTTACTAGCACAAGTCACTAAAGAGAACCAGAAGACATTATGTGGGTATGTTAGACATAACTAGCTAGCATGCTAATCCAGGTATGTTTTTCCTATATCAAGCTAGAATCCTACCTTGTGTTAGGATCTTATACTGTTGTGTTGTTGATAATGATTATTCATGAAGTCATAGGTTTGAATAATCATGGTTGTATACATATTATGTTTCTTACCATAATTGATGATATGACTAACTAGAAGAATCATGAAGGTATAGGTTTGAATAATCACAGGTTTTATGCATATTATATCTCTTATCTTGATTGATGATTCAACTAACCAGAAGAGTCCTATGATCAAATAAGAATATGTATGAGTAAAAGAAGACTTCCCTGAAACCTTGAATACTAATGTTTATTATCTGTGAATGATCATGAATATACATGTTTAAGATTATTGTGTTTTGATAGTATTAAGATTATACTAATAAATGTGTGATTATGTATGAGACCTCAAGGATAACACAATGATGATACTAATAAGCATGCATAGTGATTAAGGATGGATGTAAGTTCAAGGACAGGTAATCCGGGAAGCAAAGATCAAGAGGGAGCACACTCTAGTTGTTCCTGCAAGAAAGCAAAGGAGCACACTTCTGTAGTTTCTGCAAGGATGCAGATATTCAGAGGGAGTTGACCACTTCTCACAATCCACATAAGAATGGAGTTGCAGAAAATAAGCAAAGACTGAGAGGGAGTCAACCCAACAAACAAACAAAGATAAGTATTTGAATTGTCATTACTTGCATATTTTATTGTTTAAATAATACTGTTCAATAATGTATATACTGATGTTCCTAGAATTAGGTTGTGTATTATGCATATTAGAATAGTTGCATTGATGAACAGTATACTACTAATATGCATGGGTAAGTGGCCTATGGCACTGTACAACATTCCATTGCTACTTAACTAGAATGAAACCTCTTTGCTGACATGTTGGGAGTTGTGCACACTCTTAACAATGTTCTGGTAGAGATTGGAAGGCATCTAGAAAGTTATGGGATATGGATAAATGTTGTATTGAAGCATTGGCTAAGATAATTGCATGATTGTATGACATATTTCTTTATGTGTAAGAATTTGTTCTGAAAACTATGAGATGTTTTCTAATCATGCAATTTAACTTGTTGTGTAGGAAAGATCGTATGCCATCACCTACAAAAGAAGAACTACAACATTTGTTCAGCAACAAAATTATCTATTGAAGATATTGAAGTTCCCAGGATATGGGAAGAATGCCATGATCCGTCGATCATGAAGAATGATGTTTGGGATGTAGTCCCAAGAACTAAAGGGAAGTTTGTTATGACTTCCATATGGATCTATCAAGATCAAGCATGTTGCAGATGGCAGCATAGAGAAATATAAAAGTGATAAAATAGAAGATACACCGAATGGATTTCAAGACAGCTTTCTTGAATGGTGTAGTTGAAGAAGAAGTGTATTGGAGCAGCCACTTGGTTCTAAGACACATGACAGGGAGTCATATATGTGCAAACCTTGGGAATGATGCACCACTTTCTAGGTATGGAGGTGTGGCAGAGTGCAGATGGAATCTTCCTTGGACAAGGGAAGTATGCAGTAGAGATTCTGAAGAGGTTCGGGATGATGGACTGCAAGGCTATGGCCACACCTGTGGCATCAAACCTGAAGCTTCTGTGTGATGCTTCATCTGATTCGATCGATGTCACGATGTATCGTCAGATGATTGGGTCCTGTATGTACCTGACAAACATGAGACCAGATATTTGCTTTGCGGTGAACACATTGAGCCAATTCCTGATGGATCCGAGAGATGTTCACCTGGTTGCTGTAAAGCATATTCTGAGATTGGGCAGGTAGTGCTGCAGATAGGAAGAGCACTTCTAGGTGTTGCTTCAGTATGGGATCAAGTATGATATCTTGGTTTAGCAGGAAGCAGTCCTGCGTAGCACTGAGTATAGCCAAAGCAGAGTATGTTGCGATGGATGAGCAGGTTGCAGATGTATTGACCAAGCCATTGGCCAGAGTGCAGTTTGAATACTTCAGAGAGAGGTTTGGTGCACTTCAGATTGAGGTTCCTTCCAAAGGGAAGTGATGAGTCCTGAAGATGTAGATGCACATGAGATTTTTTGACATGGTTGATGTGTTCTCCCATGGTGAAAAAGTAAGGGCTGGAGCCTTCCTCGAATGGTGGTAGATGTGTTCTCCCATGTCAGTGGTGTAAGTACTGGATGATGTGCATTTGGGCTATGCTTCATGGACGATGAGATGATCTAAAGAGGATGATGCTATGATGATCAGGAGGATCATGGATGATGAGCATCAGGACGATGCTCTAGTTACTACTCTGTATATGCATCAGGATGATGTTGTATATGATCAGTTGGATCATTTATATGTATATGTATGTACGCATCATGTTGGATGCTGGATATGATTAGTTGGATCATTTGTATGTATTTTGTATATGCATCATGTTGGATGCTTGGACCATGTATCTATATATGTATCAGGTGGATACATTGTATGAGCAGGTAGATCATGTATGTTGATATGTATCATGTATGATCAAGTGGATCATGTATTTGTATTTGTATTAGGTGGATGCAATGTATGATCAGGTGGATCATGTATGATGATATGTATCAGGTAGATACTTGGTATGCATTAGGTAGATGCATTGTATGATCAGGATTATCATGGATGACGAGCTTCAGGATTTTGCTCCAGATGATACGCAAAAGGATGTTGCAGTGACGATGATTAGGATGATCATGTGTACATCAGGATGATGTATGGTAAGTATTAGGTTGATACTTTGTGGCCGTGGAACAGGTTGTGCAGATAAGCATATAATTTGTGCCCTGGGAGATTTGCAGATGGTCTTTTGAGGTTTTGCCTATGGCATGTAATTTGTACCCTGGGATATCTGGCAAATGCTCTTTCGAGGTTTTGCTTGGGAGGACATACAATTTGTGCCCTGGGAGATCTATAGATAGTCTTTCGAGGTTTTGCCTATGGCATGTAATTTGTGCCCTGGGATATCTGGTAGATGCTCTTTCGAGGTTTTGTCCTATGGCATGTAATTTGTGCCCTAGGAGATCCGATAGGTTGAGCTGTGTGCTCGTAATCAGTCCTGGGATGCTCTTTCGAGGTTTTTCCATGACCACATGTAATTTGTGCCCTGGGAGATCCGATAGGTTGAGCCTTGTGCTCGTAATCAGTCCTGGGATGCTCTTTCGAGGTTTTGTGGTGACCACATGTAATTTGTGCCCTGGGAGATCCGATAGGTTGAGCCTTGTGCTCGTAATCAGTCCTGGGATTCTCTTTCGAGGTTTTGTGGTGGGGTCACAGGTAATAAGTCCTGGATATCTGGACAGGATGAAAAAGGCCTCAGATGCTCTTTAGGGTTCTTGCTAGTCAAGAGACTCTTTTAAGGTTTTGTGACGCACGTAATAAGTCCTGAGATTTCCATAGTATGACCAGTGATGACGAAGACCTGCAGGTGGTGGGCCTACATCCAGTATGAAAAAGGACTGGCTCTATAGAACTTCCTATGACGAGTAGATTCAGAGATTGATTGAGATAGCAGCAGCAGTGACGATGATGATGACTCAATGATGATTATCCAGTGACGATGATCCAGAGAAGATGACTTGTGCTAGAAGACCTGTGTCGAGAAATACCTTCCTAGTTAAGAGGGAGTGTTGATGTATATGTAACTTCGGAATGTATTTCACCCATGTATTTCATATATGTATTTTGTACTCCTATAGAGATGGTATTATTCCTCTATACGGAAGTGTTTGTATTCCTATAGAGATGTTATTATTCCTCTATACGGAAGTGTCATCATTTATATTGTAAGTGTTGTAACTTATACTTGATGGGTTATTAGACCACCTTGTTAGGGCCGACCCTGTATAAGTCATGTGGGTCAAAGGGTTATTAGACCACCCTATTGGGGGTCGGCCATGTGGGTCAAGGGGTTATTAGACCACCCTAGTGGGGGTCGACCCAGTCATCATTATGTTAAGTGGTTAAGTTGAGGCCAACCTAGTTGACTAAAGGTCAAGTCAAGTTAGTGTATAAATAGAGAGTGTGTCTCTCTCATTTTACACATTCTATTATCTCGCTCACACTTGGGAGAGTGGCGCACTTGTGGAGGAGGAGGCTCTGTTGCTAGGAGAAGACTATCTCTTGTATTCTTGTTGTATCATTGCTCTATCTATCTCTGAGGAAGTTATTGGGGTTTTTCACCTGTATGGTTTTCCCCAAGTAAACTCTGTGTCTCTTGTGTGCTTGCATTATTGTGTCCATGATTGATATGCTATAGATTTTTTGTACATGTTGTTCTCTCAGTTAAGATCCTAGATCAGATTGAAGTAAATTCTGAAAATTTAACAATCTTTATGTCACCAGATTTAGCATTCCGCACTCATGACAATGCTTGAGACATTTTCTCGCTCTCATCAATACCTTTTTGTTTGGTATAGTTTTACCCCTTTTTTCGGGCCGAGTAATCCCTTTTACGAAAAAGGCACTTAGGGAGTTTGTATTAAGCTCTTTTCTGACTCCTAAAACAATGAAAAGATCATCGGGAAGCCTTGCTTCCTTTCATGCTCTCTAAACATATCTGAAAGGGTGTCTACCTGGTATAAGTTTACCCATTTTCCGGACCTTGTAGACTAATTATGAAAAAGGAATACTCTAGTCACATCGGCTAGAAGAGTTCTCCATTTGCATCATTTTATGCTTTTTCAGGCCTTGGAGACTAACTTACGAAAAAGAACACCAATGGAGTCCACTTACCGCTTTTAGACTCTCTAAACATGAAAGCGACCACAAGCAATCACCATCCTGGGCTCGTAAAAACCCACAGGATGGTACTCACAACCACTGCAGAGTCTTCTTATCGTTTTCAGACTCCTTAAAAATGAAAGCACCCATGAGCACGAACAGTCCTGGGCTCACAAAATCCATAGGACAATACCATTTCAGAGCACACTTTTATCCCTTCTTGGAGCTCATTAAAACTACGAAGAAGGACCCAATGGTGCTTCTCGGTGCCACAACAGATCACGTCTACTCATATGGAAGCTTCCCCATTTTGGTCGCCTTTGTTCAGAGTATTCTACAGTATGTCACCCTGAGAATCCCTCAACAGCACCCATCAGCTTGACCCCCCAAAGTCAATACATACCCTTCAGTCCCTAAAAGCCATGATCCCCACACCCACAAGTCAGTTCCCTATGCTACCAGGTCAACCATGTCATCATGCTCTGAACAAAGGAAGTTTGAGTCCACCCACTTTATGACCCCAGTTACTTCCCATCCCCACAAATATGTTAGTCCTACCATCAGTACTACCACACTTCAGTTCTACACCTCATGCTCCTATCAAGGAAATATCATTGCCTTGTTAGTTGTTGGTCTCCCTCTGTCGACAACAACCAAATTTATTCCAGAAGATAGACCTAAAGGTCCCTGTGTCTTGGACTCATCACCATTTATGATGAGTGCCTATGAATCATTTCGAGAAGAGTCCTCAGTGCCTCTCCAAATGGTTGTTTCTCACATGCTCAACTTCAACACCTTGATCGCATCATTGAGACTCGCACAGGGTATTGGTCCTTTCAGTTATTGGTTGAAGACCCCGGATACCACCTGAATCTTCCACATTTTAGAGTCTACTTATAGAAACAACCAGTTACATTTTTTCTATAGATATATGGGTTGCGCATGGCGACAGTATTCAGATGTACCCCAGTTTTATACTCCCTCGAGTATACAGTTACATATACTCCTCAGAGTTGACTCAGATTCATTGAGTCCCTACAGATGTTGGACACCTTCAAGATTCAGCAGTTCATCAACCCTTCTGAGACCTTGTTCAGAACAGTTGTCGCTTTATTCCAGTGTATTAGTTATTGAGATCAGTCATGTTATGATCATGAGTACATCCCAAAATAGTGTCCCCTTTGGACCATCATGATGTACCAGCAGACTTTTTATGTATTTTTCAGGTCCCACTTCTTAGGACTAATTGTTATGTATATGTCTTGATACGAGCATGGGTATGCCCGCCTCATCTGTTATCAGATATTATTCCTCATTCATATTGAGGCCATGTAATATTGTTTGTTTTGCAGCTTCCAAGGGCCGTGGATCTAGTCTCCAACTGGTCTCTTCTCTTCTCCAAACCCTAAGGAAAAGACAAAATAACTATGATGTCTATCGGCCATATGATGAGCTCCTGCCCTCACACATCAGGGGGCAATCTGTTAACACCCAAAAAGTGCTCACTAGCTCATTTTCTTATTCACACGACCCATTTTGTCCACTTTTCCACCATTTGAGCCTCTAAAGCCATCAAAAGGTCACCAAAAGACCATAATACACCCCTTTTTTCTCCTCAAAATGAATATTTTTCCTCAAAAAGGGTCCAGAATTCCCAAAAATATTAAAAAAGGGAATAAAAATATTCAAAATATTCAAAAAAGGAAAAAGGAGGGAAAAGGTACCTAAACCATGTTGGTCAATACCATTGGTTTCCTCAAAACCATAATGGTATTCCCCACCACCAAAAACTATAAAAAGGTGGTAGGGGCTCCTCACTTTCCATCCATCCATCATCCTATCCTCACGCTGTCAAAATCTCTCATGAGAATTTTGGTCATTTTCATCATCTTGGAGAAGAGACCATTGGAGCTTGGAGCTACTCACCTTTGGAATTGCTCAACACAAATCGTCACCATTTGAGGTATCTTAATACAAAACATCAATTCTTTTATTTCTTGTTATTTCCATGAATCATTTTTAAATTTATTTGTTATATGCACATGTTAGCTTAGATTTAGATTTAATTCTTAATCGTTTTCACTTTCTATATTGAAACTGCTATCACATTGTTGATAGGTGCCCATTGCACAAAGCTTGGTTGCAAAACCAATCCAACGCCTGTCATGTGATTTGAAGCACCACTATCAATGAGCCATGTATCTTCTCCATGTGTCACTGACCCAGAGAGTGGAGAGAATAGAACATACTCTTCTGCATCTTCTTCTACTGCTTTAGATTTCTTTCTTTTAGGCCTTCCCTCTTCTTCTTCTTCACTATCATCTTCTGCAAGATGTGCATGATGTATTTTGTGAAAATTCTTCTTCTTCTTGAGGGACAATTTCTAGCAAAGTGTTTGGGTTTGTGACAACTATAACATTTAACTGAGGAGAGATCTCTTTCTGAGCTTACTCCTTCTTTCTTTTGAAATCTATGTGCAGGATGAGATTTCTTATGGCCATTCTTCATCGAGTTGAAATGACTCCTTCTTCTGGTGTGAGTGGCGAAGGCTTGGTCATCTTCTTTGAGTAGGGATTCTCTATTGGCTACCCTAGCCTCTTCTTGAATGCAATCGTCCAATACCACATCAAACTTCATATTTTCTTTTCTTGCACACATAGTTTGGATGAATGACTCCTAAGGGCTAGTGAGACCATTTAAAGCAGTCATGACTAGTTCATCTTCATCAAGGGTATCACCAATGGTATCTAGTTGTTCCTTGAACTGGGAAACCCTTGAGAAATAGTCTTGAACAGATTCTCCTTTATTCATCTTGGTGCTCTTCAATTGAGCTCTCAAGTTCATCTTCCTATTGATGTTCCTCCCTTCATACATTCTTCCTAGGGCATCATACATTTCCTTTGGAGTCTTCTTGGATTCCACTTGGGGAATCAAGTGGTCCTTGATAGAATCAACAATGATTCTCTTTGCCCTACTCAAGTCCTTCTTATACTTCTCTTTGGCTTCATCTTCTTTAGGTTCTGCAACCTCATCTTTAATATATTGGACAAGATCATTCTCTTCAAGAATGAGACCAATTCTATATTTCCATGCTCAAAAATTTTCTATACCCTCTAGCTTGTCTTCAAGCTTAGTGCTTGGAGCCATCTTATCTAGGGGTCAAAAAGATTGATGTTTCTCAAGAGATAGAATAACACTTACCAAGAGATGAGTTTGATTGAATTGAGAATACTGGTGTGTTCTGCTTCTGGAAACTTCAACTTTTCACCTTTTGGATCTGCAACAAAATTTATGGTTTTCTGGTACATAGGTTCGCAGCTTTTCTAGTTCACTGGTGCACAGGTGCGCAGTTTTTGTGGTTCTCTGGTTTTTTGGTTTTCTGCACTTTTGGTCAAACTAGGGTTTGACTTTACGGAAGTTCTACCCACTCAAAAAGTTCGATATAGGGCTCAAAACTTCGATTTTGAGAAGGGCTATCCATCCATGCAATCAGATTCCAAAAATTCTAACTTTTGCAGAAACCCTAATTTTCACTGGAGGAGGAGAGAGAGATATTTTCACCTTGTGAAAGATGTCCTATTCAGGCTAGCTCTGATACCATGTTAATTTTAGCCTAAATTAACAAGCAAGATCACTGAAAGAAACACAATCACAAGATAGACAAAGATTTACCCTGGGAAACCCTCATATGGTAGAAAACCCAGCAAAGCTTTCCTCAATATAGATAATCAACCCAGTACAAGATGTATTCCTCAACAAGAGCTCCTTCTCCTTCTATGCAGACCTCTCTCTCTCCTATGCGCCAATCACAAGTGAGTGAATGAATGAGATAAATGAGGAACACACCTCCTCTATTTATACTCGTGTTCTAACTGACTTTTCACCCTAATGGGGCCGACCTCTCCTAAGGGAGTCTAATAACCCCTAAACAGCTAACTCGGGGCCGACCTTGTTAAATCTTGAGCATTAATTCACAATACTCTAGGATATTTACTAATAGAATAACATATATAGTATATCAATGCATAACAATCACAATAAGCATGACAAGCATCACAAGAATCAAAAGCATGAGAGACAAGAGACACAGAGTTTCCGTGGGGAAAACCCTAAGGTGAAAAACCCCACAACTTCCTCAAAGATAGAGAGAGAAATGGCTCAACCAAAGTACAACCAAAATACACTTGAGATAGTCTCCTAGTAGCAGATGATCCTCCTCCTCACTAGTGTGCCACTTTCTGAGTGAGAGAAGTGTGACTATCCGAATGATCCAAATAGAGATCTCCCGATCTCTATTTATACTTAACCTATTTTCCCAGTTACACTATGGGGCCGACTTGTCTATCTAGATACATCCACAATATAAAATATATTTCAGGGCTGACCCCACACATGGTGGTCTAATAAACCATCGGCAAGTACACACACTTGCGACACTTGTCAATCCACATGATGACACTTCCTTATAGAGGAATAACACATCTTTAATAAGGGTACAATAAATATATATGAAATACATATATGAAATACATTCCAAAGTTACATATACATCAACACTCCCTCTTAAGTAGGAAGGTATTTCTCGACATAGATCTGCTAGACAAGTCTTCTTCTCGGGATCATCGTCATCATCATCGTCACTGCTGCTGCTATCTCAACCAATCTCTGACTCTACTCATCATAGGAAGTTCTACAAAGCCAGTCCTTTTTCATACTAGATGTAGGCCCACCACCTGTAGGTCTTCATCATCACTAGCCACACTGTGGAAATCTCAGGACTTATTACGTGCGTCACAAAACCTTAAAAGAGTCTCTTGACTAGCAAGAACCCTAAAGAGCATCTGAGGCCTTTTTCATCCTGTCCAGATCTCCAGGACTTATTACATGTGACCCCACCACAAAACCTCGAAAGAGAATCCGAGGACTGATTACGAACACAAGGCTCAACCTATCGGATCTCCCAAGGCACAAATTACATGTGGTCCCCACAAAACCTCAAAAGAGTATCCCAAGACTGATTACGAGCACAAGACTCAGCCTATCGGATCTTCTAGGGCACAAATTACATGTGGTCATGGCAAAACCTTGAAAGAGCATCCCAGGACTAATTACGAGCACACGACTCAACCTATCGGATCTCCCAGGGCACAAATTACATGCCATAGGACAAAACCTCAAAAGAGCATCTGCCAGATATCCCAGGGCACAAATTACATGCCATAGGCAAAACCTCGAAAGACTATGTGCAGATCTCCCAAGGCACAAATTATATGTCCTCCCAAGCAAAACCTCGAAAGAGCATTTTCCAGATATCCCAGGGTACAAATTACATGCCACAGGAAAAACCTCGAAAGACTATCTGCAAATCTCCTAGGGCACAAATTACATGCTTATCTTCACAACCTGTTCCATGGCCATAGAGTATCAACCTGATACTCACCATACATCATCCTGATGTACACATGATCATCCTGATCATCATCACTGCAACATCCTGCTGCATGTAATCTAGAGCAACAGCCTGAAGCTCGTCATCCATCATCATCCTGATCATACAATGCATCTACCTGATGCATACCAAGTATCTACCTGATACATATCATCATACATGATCCACCTGATCACACAGTGTATCCACTTGATACAAATATAAATACATGATACATATCAACATACATGATCTACCTGATCATACAATGTATCCACCTGATACATATACAGATACATGGTCCAAGCATCCAACATGATGCATATACAAAATACATACACATGATCCAACTGATCATATCCAGCATCAACATGATGCGTACATACATATAAATGATCCAACTAATCATATCCAGCATCCAACATGATGCATACATACATATACATATAAATGATCCAACTGATCATATCCAGCATCCAACATGATGCATACATACATATATAAATGATCCAACTGATCATACAAACCAGAAACCAGAACATCATCCTGATGCTCATCATCCAACACTTACATCCACAGCCATGTGAAGGATCCTCCTTCCAAAATTCTTGGAATGGCTTCAGCAAATGTGTCCATCACTTCTTCCTCGAAGTGTCATCAATCTGAAGAACACCAAGCCTCTCCCTGAAGTACTCGAACTTCACCCTGGCTAGTAGCTTCGTCAGCACATCTGCAATCTGCTCATCCGTCGCAACGTACAGGAGCTTCATAGCTCCTCTCTGCACCATATCCATGATATATTGATATTTGATCTCTATGTGTTTCGACCTATCATGAAACACTGGGTTCTCGGACACCTTCACACAACTCTGGTTAACACAAAAGATACCAGTAGCATCCAACAGGAGATCAAATAACTTAGACAGTAGCTTGCATAGCCATACTACCTCACAACTAGCTGAACAGGCTGCAACATACTCTGGCTCAGTTGTACTCAATGCTACACAGGACTGCTTCCTGCTAAACCAAGAGATCACACCTGATCCCATACTGAAGCAGCACCCAGATGTGCTCTTCCTATCTGCAGCACTGCCAGCCCAATCTGAATCAACATAACCCTGCAGGTTAAACTTTTGATTCGCTTCATACTTGAGCCCATAATCCACTGTACCCTTCAGGTACCTCATAACAAGCTTTACAGCAACCAGGTGAACACTCCTTGGATCCGTCAGGAACTGGATTAATGTGTTCACCGCAAAGCAAATATCTGGTCTTGTGTTCATCAGGTACATTAAGGACCCAACCATCTGACGATACAAAGAGACATCAACCGGCTCATATGAAGCATCACATAGAAGCTTCAGATTCGATGCCATAGGTGTGGCCATGGCCTTGAAATCCATCATCCTGAATCTCTTCAGGATATCTACTGTGTACTTCCCTTGACCAAGGAAGATCCCACCTACATTCTGCCACACCTCCATACGTAGGAAATAATGCACATTCCTAAATCTTTCATATCGAACTCAGCAGCAAGCTTCCTCTTAGTATCTGCAATCAATCTGTCATCTCCTGTTACAAATAAGTCATCCACATACATGAGTAGAATCCGCTTTACTCCTTGTAAAGCCCAAACTAGATAGGAAACTGTCCATCCTACCATACCAAATTCTGGGAGCTTGCTTCAATCCATACAAGGCTTTCTTCAATTTGCACACATACGACTCCTTGTCATGTATTTCGAAACCAAGTGGGTGCTCCACATATACTTCCTCTTCAACTACACCATTCAAGAAGTCAGTCTTGACATCCATCTGGTGTATTTTCCATTTCATTGCTGCAGCCAGGGCAAGTACTGTTCTGATGGAAGTATACCTGGCTACAGGTGCAAAAGTTTCTTCATAATCTTTTCCCTCTTTCTGAGAGAATCCACGAGCTACGAATCTTGCTTTGTATTTTTCTACACTGCCATCTGCAGCATGCTTGATTTTGTAGATCCATTTGGAAGTCACAATAGACTTCTCTTTAGGTCTTGGGACAACATCCCAAACATCATTCTTCATTATTGATTGGTATTCCTCAACCATGGCATCCTTCCATTCTTTCTTTTCCGCTGCTTCTTCATAAATGGAAGGTTCTTTGTTCATAATGTCACGGAGTAAAGCAATGTAGCTGGTATGTGATCTGGTTCTCTTCTTTGCTCTATGTTCTTCTTCTGGAATGCCAAATATTTCTGCATCTTGAATGAGCTCTCTAGCCCATGCAGGTTTCCTCTTGTGAGAGTTATCCTCACGGGGTGGATCTACAGGTTCTTGCGGATCTTCAAACTCATGAACAACTTCTGGAATTGCTTCAGTCATGGTAGTTTCTTGAAATCTAGTTTCCTTAGGTTCTTCATAAACTTCGATAGGTGTCTTCCTTGATTTGATGAATGCCGAGTTTTCATCAAATGTTACATCCCTGCTGACATCAATCTTCTTGAAACCTGGAAAGTATATTCTGTAAGCCTTCAAGCTTTCACTGTAACCCACAAAGATACCCTTCTTTCCTGAAGGATCTAGTTTGGTCCTCTTTTCCTTTGGGACATGTGTGTATACCGGACAACCGAATATTCTAAGATGGCTGACTTTAGGTTTCTTACCAGAAAAGACCTCTTCTGGTGTTTTGTTGTCCAATATCTTGTGGGGTGTTCTGTTCTGCACATATATAGCTGTTCTAGCTGCTTCTGCCCATAGATGCATAGGTAGATCCTGGTCATGCAGCATTGCCCTTGCTGCTTCCATGATTGTTCTGTTCTTCCTTTCTGCAACTCCATTCTGTTGAAGATTATAAGGAGTAGTCAACTCCCTCTTAATCCCTGAATCACTGCAAAGCTTCTTGAAGTCACCTGAGGTGAATTCTCCACCATTGTCGGATCTGAATGTTTTGATCTTCTTGTCAGTTTGATTCTCCATCAAGGTTTTGAATTCCTTGAACTTATCAAACACCTCATCTTTGTTCTTCAAGAAGTATACCCAAGTCTTCCTGGAGAAGTCATCAATAAATGAAACATAGTAAAAATACCCACTCAGAGAACTGGATGACATAGGACCACATACATCCGAGTGGATGATTTCCAGGATGTCTTTTGCCTTGCTTTCACTACTTGGGAACACCTTCTTAATGTTCTTACCTTTTGCAAATCCTTTGCAAACACCTTCATGTTTGGTCTTGATCTCAGGAAGACCCTCTACAACATTGCTTGTAAATGGAAGTGCCCTATAGTGCATATGAGCAAGTCTTCTATGCCAAAGTTCACTTGGCTCCATGGATTCATGTACCATGGCATGTTCATGTTGTCCCTTCAATTTATACAAACCTCCCTCTTGCTCTCCAATCACTACTGCATCATCTATGGTCTTTCACTTTGGCCACATTAGGACTTGGCCATCCACAAATGCAACCCTCATACCTTTTGCATCCAATGCAGAGATGGAGAGTAAGTTCTTCTTGAGCCCAGGTACATAAAGGACTTCTTTCATCTTCAAAGATTTTCCAGAATCTAGGTTCTAGGAGGTTTCACCACTTCCTTTGATTGGGTATTGATAATCATCCCAAGTTTCACTTTATGGGGTGATTCATGTCCAGATAGATTTACAAAAGATTCTTTAAACCCAGTCATGTGTTTGGAATCCCCACTGTCAATCAACCAATCATTACAACCATGGGAGATAGTACTTGTGAGAGCGGAAATTAGAACATACTCTTATTCACTTGATGAGTCATCATCACTATCACTTTTTGCCCTAGCCTTCTTCTTTGGGGGTTCATCATCTTTGGCAGCATGAGCATGATATCTTCTTTTGTTATTCTTCTTCTTGTTGTTGAAGTTGTTGTTGTATTTCTTCTTCTTGGGACAATTTGAAGCAAAGTGTCCCTTCTCATTTCAATTGAAGCATTTGAGATCTTTCTTATCTTTATGATAATGGTGGTGTGAGAATTTCCTGTTATGAGATGATTCCTTCTTAGACTTGCCTTTCCTGGCATGTGCTGTGAGAGCTTGATCTTCATTTCCCATCTTTTCTTCTCGGGCCACAAGCCTAGCTTCTTCTTGAGAGCATTCTTCCTGCAATCTATTGAAGGAGATCAACTTCTTCCTTACACAAATTCCTTGAATAAAGGAATCCCATGACCTGGGTAGGCCATTTAGAGTGGTCATCACCACTTCACCATTCTCCACCATTTCATCCACTGCTTCTAGTTGTTCCTTGATCTGGGAGACCCTTGAAAAATAAGATTGAATGGTTTCTCCATTCTGAAACTTTACTCCTTTCAATTGGTTCCACAGGGTCATCTTCGAATTTATGTTCTTCCCTTCAAATAGCTTGGTCAAGGAGTCAAACATCTCCTTGGGTGTCTTTAGAGAAGACACATGGGGTATGAGATGGTCTTTGATAGAATCAACAATGATTCTCTTTGCCTTGACCAAGTTCTTCTTATGCAATACCTTAGCCTCTTCATCCTCTGGGATAGGGATGTCTTCTTTTACATATGAGTCCAACTCATTCTCTTCTAGGATTAACCCAATCCTATACTTCCAAGCTCGGAAGTTATCAGCTCCTTCAAGCTTATCCTCAAGCTTGGTGTGGTGAGACATCTTAAATAGTACTTCAAATGGAAATAGAAAATATTTAGGTCTTGCCACTTGAATTGATGAAAACTGGATTTGGTCCTGGATTAGGGTTTGTCGAAAAAACCCTAAAAATTCAAAATGTGAATTTCAACTTTCTGAAAGGATAGAAAGATGCGTCTTGATGAGCTGATCATCCTGGTGTATTCATAATTTGAGATCAGCAAAGCTTTACCCTTCAGATTTTCCTTTTTGTCCTCCCGGGTTCACTAGGGAGAGCCCTGAATTAGGGTTTGAGTTTCCCGGAGATCTACCCAGCCAAAAATCTCGATCCAAAGCTCTAAACTTCGATTTTTGCAAGGAGCTTCCAGCTATGTCTTCAGATTTCAGAAATTCCTATTTTTATGGGAACCCTAATTTTTAGGGCCAAACCTGAAAATGCTCAGAATTGAATTCTGATTGGACAGATAGATTCTCCTTGATGAATAGAGTCAATCTACTATACTGCTTTTCCAAAATCTGTGGAGAGAAACCCAATAAACAAGAAACTCAAGTTTTCGTCACTACAAAATGTCTTCTTCTCAGGTTAGCTCTGATACCATGTTAAATTTTGAGCATTAATTCAAAATACTCTAGGATCTTTACTAAGAGAATAACATAGATAGTATATCAATGCATAACAATCACAATAAGCATGACAAGCATCACAAGAATCAAAAGCATGAGAGACAAGAGACACAGAGTTTCCGTGGGGAAAACCCTAAGGTGAAAAATCCCACAACTTCCTCAAAGATAGAGAGAGCAATGGCTCAACCAAAGTACAACCAAAATACACTTGAGATAGTCTCCTAGTAGCAGATGATCCTCCTCCTCACTAGTGCACCACTTTTTGAGTGAGAGAAGTGTGACTTTCTGAATGATCCAAATAGAGATCTCCCGATCTCTATTTATACTTAACCTGTTTGCCCAGTTACACTATGGGGCCGACTTGTCTATCTAGATACATCCACAATATAAAATATATTTCAGGGCCGACCCCACACATGGTGGTCTAATAACCCATCGACAAGTACACACACTTGCGACACTTGTCCATCCACATGTCGACACTTCCTTATAGAGGAATAACACATCTCTAATCAGGGTACAATAAATATATATGAAATACATAGATGAAATACATTCCGAAGTTACATATACATCAATAGACCTCACACGGGAGATCTAGTAACCCTAGTTACCACACTTCCTCGGAGGAATAAACATCTCTAGATATACAATAGGGTCTCCTTGGAGGAATGGAACATCTCTGGAATAATAAAATACATATATAATATTCTTTGAAGCTACAATATTTCAACAATCCCCTCTCATTAATTGAATGGTTCAAGAAACCTTCAAAAAGTTTTAAAAACTATTCTATAGGATGGAAAGCTCTTGTCCTTGCATTTCCATTAATAGGGAATTGAGTGGCTTGGAGAATCGGGTATGGACGCAACGTGAGGATTTGCAAAGACCCTTGGTCTAGAGTAGGGGATGACTACAAGCTTCCTCCTGAACTAATTGCAGACTTAAATTCCAAAAACATCCTTACTCTGGATAGTACCCAAGATGAGCAAGTTGATACTTGACTAGAGGTAGATGGAAATTGGTCATGCAGATAGGCTTAACAGGGGAGAAAGAAGAAGGATGGGATCATTACATTTCCAATCTAAACCGATCCTACATCTTTCTCAGAGAGGGGGAACCAGATAAGCTAATTTGGACAAAAAACAACAATCATGGGTCTTTCTCCGCAAAAATTGGTTATGAAACCGCAATGAGATCCTTCTCAACAGTTGAACCCCGTCCCTTGTGGGATAAAATATGGAAAATCTCGGCCCCTCTAAAAACTATCATCTCTCTTTGGCTGGCGCTGAATAACAAACTTCTCACCTAGGAAAACCTTCAAAAAAGAGGCTTCCAAGGTCCTGGGGTATGTGTTATCTGTAATAATGGAGAATAATCGATCCCTCACATGTTCTGCCATTGTTCCTATGCAGGACATGTTTGGAAAAGAGAATCTGAAAGCCTGAAATGTTCATTACCATTGAAAACAGAATCGCTGGAGCGGAACGTGATCAATTGGTGGAACGATCGCAGGGTATGTTTGTATAAAGCTTATCCTGCACTCTTCGTTTTCACCATTTGGGAGGTTCAAAAGAAGATGATTTTTCTCAATGAATACTTTCCTCTAGATGTTACAGCATTGATTCTGCTGCAGAAAACCAATGAACACAAATCCTTGCCAACATAAAAAGCACAAAGAATTATCTCTCCCCCAAGTATTAACAAGGATCATCCATGGGCGTTCTTCAATGGGGCAAGTCAGGGAATCCCTCCTCTAGGAGGTGCTGGAGGAATTATCCAGCTTTCATACAATAGTGAATGGCATATCAAATTCACTCCAGGGCACGCCTCAAACAGTAAAGTTGAACTGGCATCCCTATGGGCAGTCTTAAGGATTGCATCAAAAAAATAGGTGAAACATTTGCAGCTTTTCGGAGACTCCAAGATGGTCATTGATTGGGCCAATGTAAATATTCAAATCAATGCTCCACATCTATAGCATCTTCTTCTTTCTATAAAGGAACTGATAACAGATTTCAAGCAAGTTGTCTTCACTCATATATACAGAGAACTTAACACTGAAGCTGATAAGCTGTCAAAGCTCTCTCTAGCTCTACCTCTCGTCCTTATTGAGATGGAAGGTTTAAATTATGATCAAGTAGAAGTCCATTATATACATATGGTATAGTGCAAGAGCAAGAAAAAAAGACTCTTTTTGTAGCCAAAATGGCAATCAGAACTTTTAATGATTGTAAGACAGTCTCTGTAATACTTTTGACATATAATGAAGTCCCTAGAGGACAGTTCACGATCACTCTTTATTTAGAGTGATAGACATTTTCCATTTGGACAATATATATATCCAAAACCTATTCTCATTTCACATCATGTCGTTAAAAATGATTTAATGCAATTAGAAACAAAATTGATAGATATACAATAAAAATATTTTATAACTATTATAATTAGGATTAAGGTTACGATAAATTATAAACATTATATCCATATCTAAAACCATTAAAAAAAACAATATACATATTCTAACTTCCCCAATAGTATGAGTATGTGATCAATAGTATGTTCCACTGTTTTAAAATATGTTTTTCTCTCATTTATGGAATCCCCTTACAAACATTGAACTATAGACCACATAAAACCTAAGAAAAATATGCATGTGCTCACTTCAACTCATTGATTCCAAATCCATGCACTACTCCTCCAAAGGAATACAATTAAAACTCATTTTTGGAATGGGAAGGGGAATGCAGGTTGATTTCATCCATGTACATGGATGCATTGCATTTCTTTGTATAAGAACATTGGGTCATTTCTTTATTTTTCTTGGATGTTTTTTTAAGTAGGTTTTTTGCCATGCATGTATGTTAGCAAGTAGTTTTATTCATACTGTTGGGCTGACAGGAGTAGGAGGAGTTCCCTATGACTCTGATGGAATCAAAATGAAAGAGTATGCATGGGGAATTGGCAAAAAGACCAACAATGGAGCTGAATGGCTCGCTCTCATTAAAGGACTTGAAACTGCCAGAAGTGAGGGAATTGAGGAACTGTTTGTCTTTGGCGACTCGATGCTAATCATAAGGGAAGCTAGGAGTCTAGCAAAATGTAGAAAGCATCCCACCACCAAAAATCAATAACTACTAAAGAACTTAGTCCATGAATACAAAGTAATCAACTTTCTTCACATTCTTAGATCCAATAATAAATGCGTGGACAAGATGGAAAATGATGGGGTCAAGCTTGCTTGTGGTGTCTTGGTAAGCAATAAACAAGAACTTGGAATAGCTTGGGTTCCATAATCTCCCCTTGTTCCATTGTATTTTCACAAACCTATGGTTAAATTACGGAATTGGCTTGGCCGTGACAAAAGCACGACTCCACCCTTGGCAATCGGTGGGCACCTTAACATCAGTTTCAGCGCATCCTCCAAGTCCAACGTCCTTCGGAAGATACAGGATTTGCTCACATGAGCGACCCACATGGATCCCATGCAGGGCGTAAATGTGGCCATCCCCCGTGGAAGATTTGGACTTAAGCTTGGGGAAGACGCTTCTCATTCATCTATTTCCTGTAGCGACGCGTCCAGGCTCTGTTTCAAGCTCTGTATCAGGCTCTTCAAGGAAAGGCGACACATTTGTAAGTGCAATATGGCAGAGAACCACGGGCCTTGTTTCTTCTCCAAAGTGGAAAACAAGTGATTGCTCATGGGAGACCATTCTATGCAAATTTGAGTCGAAAGAATCGATGGCAGTAGGTGTTGGAGCCAGTAATGCGCAACCCTCTGCGCAGAAACATGGAAAAGATGCGTTTCTCGACCAAGGGCTCAGTTTGACAACGAATGGTCTTGGGTTTGACAATATGTCAACTACATTCCAGACTTATTTGAAGGAGTTGGAGGCTCAGATTCGGACTGTCAGCAATGAAAATTATGAATTAAAAAAGGCGTTCACCCATATCTTTTCTCTGGTGAATGCAACTAACACCGAGGTCTGTAATCTCAATGCAAAAATTCTAGATCATGTAGCCTCGATGGTGGAGGGAAAACTCGATAACTTGGACGCTAGAATCCTTGCAATCCTTGGCATTGCAAAGGTGGTGGTAACCAATCTGGAAGAGATGCGCAAAGACATCAACGAACTCGTTGTGGAGGCCAAAGGAAATGTGGAATGCAACCCTGAGTTATTTGTTGCATCTTGTTGACAGGTTGTTTTTTGGTATTTCTTGTGAGGTCGTTGAACCTTTTTTGAGAAATAGTATTGGCTTCTATGCACAATACTTATTAAGCTATGTTATGCACTTTCGTTTTACTGCTAGGTCAGTTTGTAAGAAGCTTCAAGCTTCCTAGAATAGGGGATTTTTTTTAGCAGATTAGCACAATTGATATCAATCTTGCAGGCTTGGCTCTGGTTCTTCCTAGAGAGCAGCCCAATTGCATCTCATTTTTGTAACCCCTGTTCCAATTTTTATATAAAGTTGATTAAACATTTTTGTTAAAAAAAGTAGTTTTTTTCATAGTAGTATAATTTGGCCGTATTGATTTTTCGTGTACAAAAATTTGGAACAATTTGAACTTCGTCAAATATTCGAGGTAGGTGTAATATGGATACAAGTTTCTACTAGATGACCACTAAATTTTGACAAAAATAAAAAACAAATTTTAATTATTTAAATACTATAAAATATAAATGTAATTCAATTTCATAATTTATAATTCATTCAAACATTCACTAATTAATTAATTACCTCCAACTCATGTAAATACCTTTTACTTTCTTATGAAAATAAGTACTAATAACTAGTTGCTCTAGGTAAATACATCTTTACTTTCATATTAAAATAATTATAGTGGTTGATATTTAATATTGTATTAAAAGTAGTATATATGTTTCACTTTATTATATTATATAGACGTGGATGTACACTTATAGTATATTCGTGTATATTTGATTAAAGGTATTATATATAAAAAGTCTATTTCGGTATTTTATCTGTATTGGATTTTTCTATTACGTATATTACGGTATCCAATCACATCCATATTTGTATTCATACTTGAATTTATACTACTATGGTTTCTCCATAAAAACTTGACTTAATGTTTTTTAAAACTTATGGAACACAAGCATCATGTACCTTGGATCCAAATTTATGGTTACATGGAGCGATACCTTTAGAGTGAAAAATAATTCAAATATTAATGGACAAGTGGACATGACATTACCACAATTGTAGTCTTTAAGTGGACATGCTATGTAATAATAATTCATGATGGTATAGAAAACAAATTTTATTTTATAAAATTTATGAATGATATTTTGCGAAATGGTGTTATGGGTTGTTAATTTGAGGAGTTTAGAATTTTTGGAGCACCCAAAGTTGCAGGTAAAGAGCTTGGGAATGCCTTAACATAATTTTGTTTTATGATTTTATTTTAAAAAAATAAATCTTATGAAAATTGGTTGGTCTAGTATTTAATTTTTCTTAATAAATATCTATCAAAAACCTATAAACTGTTCTGCCTGAAATTGTAGATAATTTATGTATTATCATTTATAACATTATTTTTAAAATTTATGTGTTATTGGTATATGAATCATATTGCACACATGTAATCCAAGGCTATTCATTTATTTAAACTTCCAATTAGACATTATCAAACACTACATACTACTTAAGTTTTCTGCATGGGTTTTGATGGAGATGTGTGCACCACTGTACTTGTAGATATGTTTTATAGTAAATAATTAATGGGGAGATATGTTTTAACAAAAACAATTAATCTCATGGGATGACTAATCTATTTTGGCATGGATTTTGATGATTATATGTACATCAATATTTGTGTAAATATGATTTTCCAGACATGTTTTAACGTAAACAATTAATGTTATGGAAATTACTAATTTAATTTTTAATGTAATCATTTAAAGTATAGATATTATATTTTAATGTATACAATTAATCTTATAAAGATTACTAATCTAAATCTCATAAAGATATAATTATTATCACTAATAAAATAATTTTTAATTTTTTTTTTTTTTTTTTAATTTCTCATATAACAAAATTTAACACTTATTCTTTTTAAATAATTATAAAATAAAATAAATATATTTTACATTTAAAGGATTATATATCTTTAAGTGAAAGTCGTTAAGGATACGGTGGTCCCTTGGTGGGGTTAGATGGATTTCATTCCATCCACTCGGGTTCAATTCTGTTGAGACATCTTCTGGCTTGGATTATCGACTGACGGTTTGCTCGACCTACCATCCACGATATGTGAGGAAGTTTGTTGAGATTTCTCGTACATGTTAACTTTCCTTAATTCCTTCGGAATAGCAGGAAGATGATTTTTCCGCCAAAACAAAACAAAAACAAAAAAAAACTTTAAGTGAAAGTTGAAAAAATAAAATAAAAATATTAAACATTCAAGACAATACAACTTTAAGTGAAAGTTGAAAAAATAAAATAAAAATATTAAACATTCAAGACAATACAACTTTAAGTGAAAGTTGAAAAATATCTTACTGAAAATTTTAAAAAGTGACAAATCTTATCGAAGATGAAAATATGGACTCAAAATCACGAAACGTGACAAATCTTCTCAATTATTTTTTCCAAAATCGATTGATATCAATCTCTTTCATTTCAATAAAAAAAATCTTACGTTGATGTTAACATTAATATATTTTCGACTTTTCTTGGAGACCTTAGTGGACGATGTTTTCAGAATTTCTTTGTAAGTGTTTCCAAATATTTTGGATGGAAATAGTATAATTGTTTGACTTGTGGTTATGTATGCATACTATTGAAAGGTTGAATATGTAGAAACATTTGTTTCTCCCTTCTTCGCATTAATGTTGTAAATTTTGTAGGGATATTTTCAAAGTTAGTTTTATTTATTTATACTAATTAAATTTATTTATGATAGAGAAAATTAGAATAGTTTATTTGTTTATTGTTATCATCAACAAACCAATTGGTTTTCAACTATTAGTTTGATGACATTATGTATCCATGTTGGTAAAAAATTCACATAATTCTTTATATATCATTCATTTCATTTCTAGTATGTTTAATACATTTTAATGTTCAAATTAATGAAATTCAAATTTTGTTAAGCAAAAAAGAAGGGTTGTTAGCAAATGCATTTATTGATTGGGAGAGATGTTTAGCTTAAGTGAAAATGTAATCGAATCACTTGGGAGAGATTTATTTGAAATATTTAGGAGGAGAATCCTTTTTGGAAGAGTTCATAGCACTCAAAGAAGCAGTGGTCAAGATGAAAGAGAGTTACATGAACTTACTTTCAAATAGAGATCATCTCCTCATGGTGGTCGAAATGTACCATAGTGTGATCAAGGATAAAGAAGAAGAATCAGAAAGGATCACTAGTGATTTGGAGGCTACAAGTGAGTCATTGAAGAGCACACAGAGGGCCCTTCAAGAATCGAGAATGCAGATTGATCAACTTCAAAAGGATTTGAGTTCATCACACCCTCCATCCTGTATGGAAGATATTCATTTGCACATGGCAAGTGGCACAATTGATTTGATGGAGGAACCTCATGTGGATATTGAACATGAGGAAAATTCCGATTTGCCGGTGCTTATGAAGAGAAAAGATGTAGAAGATTTTGACCAGGCACTTGTTGTTATGCAAAAGAGGACCTAGCTACGAGAAAGATAGTTGAGGACATACCATTTGAATATGAAAGTAGTGGTAATTTTTTATATAGGGCTTTGGTAGACAAGTACATCAATGATATGGTGGTTCAAGGATGCACCAGTCTTGCTTACATCAGTACGATTTTGTTTGAAATGCATGCCTTGAAGGAGAAATCTCATGAGATGCATTTATGGGAGGTAGATTTCTCTCAAGAGGAGGTGGTTGATCACATCCCATATGGATCAAAAAACAAAGGTGTTCATTCATTGGGTGGATAGATGCACCATTAAGATGAAGAATTTGGGAGGTAAATGTTCCTCTTGTTACTGCAATGATGTCATTGTTGTGCCTAACATAGTTTTGAAGAGTGAGCAACAACAAAGACATATTTTGCAGCCATTATATATCTCCATTCTTTTTGCATCAATGGATTGGGTGAGCAAATACATGACAGATTTTAAATCACCATGTAAGAGAATTTCAGTTTGCACTCATGGCATGTTGAAGACAACAGTGCATGCAAGAAATCAGATGGCACTGGAGGAGATCCAAACTTGGGTGGATCTAAAAGAAAAGGTTTTTCGAGGCATTGGAAGTGGTGAAATTCCAATATGATTATGGGATCCCATCATTCCTCAGAATGACATATTATTTAGATGTTAATGATGGATGAGGGAGTGAAACACTGAATGTGGGATCCTAGTATTGATTGGTGTGGATGATCCACATGCGCCCAGGAGCATGAGGGGGAAAATAGTTTGAATGAATGAGTCAATTATGTTATGGAGGAATCTCAAGAATGAGAAGCAAAGTAGGAATACACTACACAGAGAAATATATAAACATACAGACAATATGCAGGAATGCGATCTGATTTCTCTATTACTAGATGTAAAATATCATGATATCAAAAGATTGTTATATTACAATATTTTACATGCTTATATAGAGTGTTGAGACGCTTGGGTTCCTGCTTGTTATGTTCAGTTACAAGAGAAGTTAGAACAGTTTCAGAAGTTCAACCGTTAAAGTCGACTGGAAGATAGAGAGACAATCTATCATATTTCGACAGTCACACGTCGCAAGTCGATGTTGCATGTTAACGTCGCGAAATTGTTGAGGTCACGGAACTTGTCAGAGTCGTTGAGCTTGTCGAAGTCGATGAACTTGTCACAGTTGATGTTAGCATCCGACAATAATGCCAACTACTGTGTGGATCATACCTCCTTCCTTAAGAAACAATGGTCCCCATTGTTTACTCGTTCAAGTGAGGAAACTTGTCAATCAGTTTAGTAGCATAATACCATTTTCTTTGTGTAGGGATCTGTTTCGCTTTAGAAACCTGAAACAAGGGAATTATGTTCTTCCTTTTATGGCATACTCATCGTCCCACAATGATGTCGCAAGGAAGAGGCTCCTGAACATCTGGATTGATGTCGCTGGGTTCTGCTGTCGGTAAGTCATTTTGTTCCAACAATGGTGCATGATATGGTTGAAGTAGATCCATATTGAACACTAGATGCAGACCCGGGCATGTAGGAATGTCGAGCCGGAAAGCGTTTTCTCCAATCTGTTGAAGAATACTGTATGAACCATATCGCAAAGCTTTGAGCTTCTTGTATGGACTGGTGAAGTGCTCCTTCTTGATATGTAACTAGACCTTATCCCCAACTTGGAATGAATGCGGAATATGAGGGTTTCTGTGTCAGGCCTTAGCTTTCACATTTGCTCGCTGCAAAATTTCTTGTGCTTGTCTCTGGATGTCACAAATTCGATCTCGAAACTTCGAGGCTTTATCAACTTCCTGCTAGTTGTAGTTGGTGTCGTTCGTCTGTGTTGAGGAGCTGATCAAGTCGATAGGCATTGAGGGTTGAAACCCATAACATATCTCAAATGGACTCTTTCCCATAGAGTTGTGCTGAGCACTATTGTAACTGTGTTATATGTATGGAAGAATTTCACCACATGTTCGTTGATGCTTGTGGTTGTACATGCGAAGCAGTTCTACTACCAAGCGATTCACAACTTCCGTCTGTCTGTCGGTCTAAGGATGGAAAGTTGTCGACAATGAGAGTCATGTGTCCAGATGTTTCCATAGGGTCTTCCAAAAGATCCTGCGAATCTGGCATCTCGGTTGAAAGTAATGGTTGTCGGTAAACCATAGTATTTCCAGACATGTTCGAAGAAGAGCTAAGTGGTTTGTTGCATTGTTGTGGTCTTCTTGCATGGAATGAGAATGGCCATCTTGAAAAATATGTCGAATACTACTAAGATTTCATCATGTTGATGTTTGGTAGTAGGATATCCCGTCAAGTAGTCCATAGAAATAGATTCCCATGGTTGACTAGGAACTGGCAAAGGTGTAATAATCCCTTTCATCGATTAGGCAGTTTAGCAATGGCACAAACCATGCATGATCGAATGTACTTATTGACGTCGGCTTTAAGTGAAGGCCAAAATAAATACTTATGGAGAATAGAAAGGTTATTTTCTACTCCAAAGTGTCATGTAGTCTTGTTGTAGTGCACATCCCAAATGAGTTGATGTCGATGCTCACATGTCGGTACACAAAGTTGTCCAACTAGCTTGTATAGCAAGGTATCTTTCAGGAAGTAGTCCGAGGTCGACGAATTGTCAGTCTGAAGTTGTCGATAGACTGGTGAAAATTTGATGTCTTCCTCATAAAATTGAGGCCAAGTAGTGGTGTCATATCCCTGCATACTCATCACTGTAAAAAGGAGAGTAATAGGTGGTCGACTGAGATAATCGGCGATGGCGTTAGTTGTACCTTTCTGATACTTAATTACGAACTGAAATTGTTGCAGGTAATTAATCAACTTGATTTATCTGGTTGTTTGTATTTTCGACTGGGTCGGAGTGAACTGTAGAGGATTATGGTCAATGAGGATGACCGTTTCCTTGTCAAGGATGTAATGCCTCCATTGCTTGAGAGCTTGCACAATGGTGTACATTTCTTTTTCATAAGTCGAATATCTTCTAACAATGTCGTTAGAAGTTTCGGAATGAAAAGCGACTGGGTGACCATACTGAGTGATCACTATGCCCAAGGCATAATTCGATGCGTCCATCTCAATCTAAAAGGGTTGATGCAAATCAGGTAGCACAAGTACTGGTGCAGTGCAGAGCTTGTGTTTGAGTTGTTCAAAATCTTCTTGTTTCATCGGTGTCCATTTAAAGCCAGTTTTCCCATTTCCTTTCATCAATTGATTCAAGGTCCAAACTATGTGACTGAAGCCAAGTATGAACCGTCAAAAGAAATTTGCCAAAACAATAAAACTTATTAGTTCATGAATGCTTTGAGGAATGGGCCAATCTTTGAGGATTTACACTTTGTCTAGGTCAACGTGAATTCCTGCAAAGTCAATTACATACCTCAAATATTGGATTTTGTTCATAGCAAAGGAACATTTGTCCATGTTCAAGTAGAGTCGATGTTGTTGGAGAGTGTCGAGCACTTGCCAAAGTTGTCCGACATGTTCTTCCCATGATTGAATGAAAATCAATATGTCATCGAGATAGACAATGACCCATTTTCCAATGAAAGGTCGAAGAATGTTATCCATGTATCGCATGAAGGTAGCAGGTGCATTGGATAAGCCGAAAGGCATGACTAACCATTCAAATAATCCTTCCTTGGTCTGGAAAGTAGTTTTCCACACATCTTCAGGCTCTATTAGAATCTGATGATATCCCGACTTGAGGTAGAGCTTAGTAAAGAATTTGACACCTTTCAGAGAGTCAACAAGCTCGTCTATTCACGGCAGAGGATAGCGATTCTTTACCAAAATTTTGGTGAGTGCCCGGTAGTCGATGCACATGCGCCAAGTCCCGTATTTATTTGGAACGAGGACAATTGGACTTCCACAAGGAGAGGAGTTGGTTTGGATATGACCTTTGTCGATCAAGTCTTGGATTTTTCTGCAAATCTCTTCATTTTTGAGAATGGATCTTCTGTAAACAGATGCATTAGGAAAATAAGAACCAGGAGCAAGTTCAATGGAGTGTTTTACCTGGGAATGTCGAGGTACTCCGTCTGGAACTTGGAATAGGTTCTAATACTCGTCGAGGATATTGTCGATCTGTTGCTTGTATCAGGAGCTGCACTAGTCGGTGAGTCGACTGGTTGCTGTAGTCTTCCTATAATGTTGAGGATTTATCATAATCAATGTGAAATTCTGAGCATGGTTGATGAGATTCTTCGTCTGTTTAGCAGATATCATTGCAACCATTGGTGTAGGTCGTCACTCTAGTATGTCATACCATTGATTCTGAATTCTGACAATCATCTTCTATGATCGTGACTGGTAACTTCCATGGCAATCCCATAGGTAAGGTTTCCCAAACAAAGGCGTCGGCTATGAAGAGTGGTGCTACGTCGCAAAGTACTTCATATTCAGAAGGCTTAATGAAGTAGGTGAGCTTGCATTGTTGGGTTATACGTAGTTCCTGTCCATCCTTCATCCAACCGAAACCGATGTTGTAAGGCTAAGGATGTGGAGTGGTAACAAGAACTAGTTTCTCCACAAGTTCTTCATAAACAAATTTCTTCTGACTCCCATTGTCCACAGTCAGATGCAATGGATTGTTTTGAACCCATATCTGTGTATGGAATAGGCACTCTCGTTCCTCCTCATCGACGATAGTGGAGGATGCTGGAGTTTTCGATGTCGGTGTCAAAAGGGTCGTTGCTTCTGGGTCAGATTCTACCATAATCTTTTCGAACATGTCGGATGTCGACACTTTTTCCAAAAAGGTATTCCGAGCTTTACATTCAGACATATCATGCCAAGATGAGTGGTGGTAATCACACCATTTCCCGGTAGGGGGTTTTTTTCTACATTCCCTTTTGTGAAAATGATTTTTGACGTGATCTAGCTTTGGTGGAGTTGGCTGAGAAGATTTTGAGTTGTTGAACTCAGCTGGTGCTTTCTGGTCGGGTGGTCGTCTTGATGTCAGTTTAGTCGTGAAGAGTTCCTTTCCCTTCTGTTTGGTTTCAAGTTTGCTAGCATAATGGAATGCATCCACGATCGTACTGACAGCCAGAAAATCGATTTCCTGTTGAATGTACTGGGATAATCCATTGACGTACTTCAGAACAAGCAATTTTTCTTCTTCTTGAACGCCAAGTCTAGTCATGAGTCGATAGAACTCATCGGTGTAACTTTGTACGGATTGGTTTTTCCATTTCCTTAGTTGTTTCCACTTCTTATACTGTTGTTCAAGGTATTTGGGCAGGTAAAACTCACTTCAGATGTATTCAACAAATTTCTCCCATGTGTCTATGGGGTATCTGCTTTTATCCATCTTTGTCGATAGGTTATGCCACCAGCAGTGCACAGATGCTGACATCTTTAAGGATGCAATGGTGATCTTGTCGGCATCCTAGAGTTGATTCACAGAGTAATAGGATTCCAATTGTTGTGTACCCAATTGTCGACGGATTCTGCGTCAATCTTGCCTTTTAGATTTGGTATGTCCATATTCATTTTCACTTTGAATGGACTAATTTTTTCGAAGTTAGATCTTGTCATAAATTATCTTGATGTCGAAGAAAATCACATGAGAATCTCATTGAAGTGGGAGAACATTTCAGTTCGTTGTTGAGCCAGTGCTTGCTCTATGAGTTGCTATGTCTCGTCGATTGCATGTCTATCGCCTGTTTCTCCTGCCATGTTTAAAGGTAGTGTATGCTTGGATTGTTGAGTTTGTGAGCGTGTCTGAACTAGCATAAGTCAGGTAACTTTGATGGAAGTGTCTACGCACAACTTAAGCTCTGAATCAATCCAACTGCTATGATACCAATGATCTGCACGCGCCCAGGAGCATGAGGGGGACAACAGTTTGACTGAATGAGTCGGTTTTGTTATGGAGGAATCTCAAGAATGAGAGGCAAAGAACGAATACAATACACACAGAAATATATAAGCATACAAACAATATGCAGGAATGCGACCTGATTTCTCTATTATTGGATGTAAAATATCATGAGATCAAAATCTTGTTATATTACAATATTTTACATGCTTATATAGAGTGTTGAGACGCTTGGGTGCCTAACCGTTACGTTCAGTTACAAGAGAAGTTATAATGGTTTTGGAAGTTCAACAATTACAGTCGATTGGAAGACATAGAGACAATATGTCGTAGTTCGTCAGTCGAAAGTCGCAAGTCGATGTTGCATGTTGACGTCATGAAAATGTTGAGGTCACTGAACTTGTCGAAGTCGGTGAGCTTGTCGAAGTTGTGTCGAATTCGATGAACTTGTCACAATTGATGTTAGCATCTGACAATAATGCAAACTATTGTGTGGATCAGTGGATTTATTAGAAATTTCCCAATTCTCAGATTCATTTGGGACCCTGGGATCATCTTTGGATTCCATTGTTCTGGATGGAAGATTCACATTGTTGTATGGGGGCAGAGACACCTCTCAAGAGGAATGAGATATCTTAAGTACCTTCCCAAAAATTGATCTCCACCTTAATCCTCATCATCATATTAGTATAGATGAACATGAAATTGGAAGGATAGAGATATTGCATTTTGATCTTGTGACTGAATGTGGTAAGGATGGTGCACCATGTAAAGGATCCTTTGATTTCATAACACAAGTGTCTTCCCAAGTAAGGAAAGGAGTCTCCTATGGGGATGAAAATATTCAAAGAGTTCTCAAAAGGATAAGAAAATGTTACATCAATGTTTTAAGCTTACCCCTCTAGGTTTTGCTCCAATATATGTGCTTAAGGGAGATGCTTCTAAAGAAGGCATAGGAATGGTTATGGGCCAAAAATAGATCCCATGAATTTGCATCCCTATCAAAGATATTATTCAATCAAATTCATGGAGGTGTTAGTCATTATACATGTATCGACTAAGAGTAAACAATGCTTAAAAAGGGACAAGTTTGAGGTTGAAATTGACCACATTGGTTCAAGGTCAATCTTGACACATAAGGAGATTAATGTATGGAAGAAAAAAAGGATTGCATGTGATTCATTGTATGTATTGGAGTATGAAAAATGTGCAACACATGGTGTGAGGTATAACATATTCATCTTGCTCATCTTTTACACTCTCTACAACTTTAGGAGCAAGAATGGGTAATGAACAAGTATGCAATTTTGCTCTGATGTTATTTTAATATCTTGGTGCATGATAGTGATGTTTCGAGAAATATAATTTAGAACACCTTATGTACAACCTATATCCTATTGCTCATAGGGATAGAAGTTTACACATGCATGATCATTCCTACTCTACTTGCTATAAGAGATGTTTGGCCTTTTTGCATGCCTTGGTCAAACTAAATCCATGTTTTGTGACACAATTTGCAAAGGAGTTTTCAAAATAAATGTCAATCGTGAATTTATGGAAAAGGGTTACTGATACAAGTTGGAAAAATAGGTCATCTATGACGGACATGAGATTCAGATGCTTTTTTAAAGCGGCCTTGCAAAAGTATCGTGGAAAAGGTATACAGGTTGTTCATCAACCATAACTTCTTTTGCTTGACAAAAATAAAATTTGGGAGGGGAGGACTATAATGTCCCCAATTTTGATAGCACCAGGGAGCGACCACTAGGCAATTAGACCCCCATGGGTCCTAGTGGAAAATTAATTAATTAGTCAAGGAATTAATTCTAATATATAGTTACCTAGTAAAATTAAATAAAATCATGGTAGAAGAATGGACCACAATTTTGTAATATTTAATATTTCTAATAATTATTTATGAGGTTTATGTTGCTTAGGTCGACCAAGAGCAAGTATAGGATGAGGATAAGGGAGATGATTTGTCTCCTCAGAAAAATATTGACAGGAAGCATCCAAAAGCAGGAAAAGCAGCATAAAAGCAGTGAAGATAGGAGTTTCCTAATTTCGAGAGATAAGGATCAACGAAGATTAGTAAAAGAAGGAAATCAAGCTAAAATCCTTAGGAAATATCTAGAGGATAATTTTATCCAAGGATGGAAAATTCATGAAGGAAAGTGGGTCCAAATTAAAATCAAATTGCCAAAGCAAGCATCCATGCACCTATGGTTCGAATTGCATTGATGAAAAGTCCAAAAAGGAAGGAAGAAAAGCTGACCAAGGTTAATAAAAGAGTGATGCACACACCCATTCACATATTTTTTCAATTTGAGAATTTGTATTGAGATATCTGTGCATCTCAAGGGCTTGGGTGGTGTGCCCCTTTGCATTCATTGATCCAGTTGAGAGATTAAGAGATATTTATGTTGGAGTTTGAGTAAGAGGACATCTAGTCCTTTTCATTGAGATTCATGTGCAACAAATAATGTATTTTCATAGTTCTGATTCAATCTACAATACATTTGGTTGGTGTTTGGAGTTAGAGTTCGTAGCAGTCAATTGATGTGAACTTTCCAGTAGCTACTCTGCAACAGTGCGTGGTGCAGTTGAGTGTAGCGCACCTGGATAAGGTTGTGGCTATATATATGCATTTATTTGGTCACTGAGGTCCTCTAGTAGGTTGTGTAAATCCCTCTAAAAATCAATTGTAGTTATGTAGCTGATATTCCCCCAAGGGATTCAAATTCTTATGTAGAGGATTTATTATATTGGAGTAGAATTGGCAATTCCTCTTCTCTTCTTTCCTGAGAATCCAATTCTATATATCTCCTATAGTATGCTACTGAAAGAGAATTAATTTTGATGCACTTGCACTTCCATTTACAGTAAGCATGCTTCAATTTCTTCTATTTTCATCTATTTCCAAGAATCATTTTCCTTCTCCTATGTGCAAGATAATGGGCACTCTGTAAGTTTGGGATCCAATGCATAGTTATTAGCATCTATTAAAGTTTGATTAAGATTGATTGCACTCAATGGAATGGTGTTGTACTCATTTATGAATATTATTTCAGAATTCATGACATTGAATGTTATTTGGAAATCTTTGTTTTCACTATTGCAATATGCAGAGTAATTTTGACTAGTTTTATGTTTTAAGGTACTGAATTGTTTACTGGGTATATAAAATATGATATAAAGGTTCATATAGTTAAATAATAGGTATTAGAGTCCACCCATACTCCCAGAACATAAATTAGGAAACATTTGGATCCATTCGTATTCACCTAGAAGTCACCCCTCTCACTAGTCCAAGTCTCGCATTTTGCAACTAGTTGTAATTCTTACTGTAGATATTAATTACACGGTCAATTTGAGTCTATATCAGGTTGGGTTAAGTCCAAAATTGCACTTATATTAATATGGAATTAATTAAATTTTTGAAGTCACTATATGGGCTTAAGCAAACTCCTAGAGCTTGGTATGCCAAGATGGATAGTTTTCTCTTGTCACAAAGCTTCAGCATATGAAAATGTGATCCGAATGTGTACATGAAGCTAATAAGTGGTTCAATTTTGATTATTTTGTTATATGGTGATGAAATTTTGATCACAGGAAGCTCCATTGATGATATTGCTTCATTGAATACTGCTTTGCATCATGTTTTTTCCATGAATGACTTGGGAATACTTAGATAAGTTTTGGGACTTGAGATCACTCAGTCCAACTCAAGAATTAAAGTATCTCAATCAAAATATGCATCAGATCGGCTAAAGAAATATAGAATGGAAGAATGAACTCCAACCAAGACTCCCTTTTCTTCATGAGTAAGACTTGAAGATGCATAATCTACCCCTTTGATGAACAACGCCTTGTATAGACAACTAGTTGGCAATTTGTTGTATCTTACTCACACTTGACCTGATATTGCATATGTAGTGAGTATAGCATCAAGTTACGTGGATCATACACATGAGATTCATTGAACGGATTCCAAAAGGATCTTTCATTATATGCAAGGCACAAAGTCTCATGGGATTCATTATGTTGCTGATTTTTCTTTAGATCTTCATGGTTTTTCAGATTCTGATTGGGATGGAGATATCTCATACAGGAAATCAACTTTCGCATTTGTTTTCATGCTTGGAGGAGGTCCAATTTTTTGGTCAAGTAAAAATAAAAGTTCCATTGCACTATCTTCAGCAGAGGCTGAATACCGAGGAGTTATGAATGCACCCACTCAGTGTGCATGGTTGCATGGTATAGTTTCAGAGTTTGGGATTTACTTTAGCACTCCTACAGTCATATTTTGTGACAATCAAAGTGCTATAAGGATATCAACTAACCTAGTACAAATACAAAGGACCGATCATATATAGATTCATATGCACTACATTTGAGGTCTAGGGCATGATCAGATCATTGTTCTACAGTTTTTCCCATCTTCTGAGCAAGTTGCAGACATCTTCACCAAAGCATTCCCAGAGAAGAATTTCAGCCATCTCAGATCACTACTTGGGATGTGTGAACACATGGTGAATAAGGATTTAAAATCAAGTTTTTAAATTTTTTTCATGTCCATGTTTTGAGGGGAGGTTTTTTTTCCCATGAGGTTTTCCTTCTTTCCTTGTTTTTTGGACAAGCAATATGTAAAAAGGGTGACCAAGCCTTGCTGTTGGGCCCTATATTTCTGATATTACACATAAATTTAGGATTAAGGGGGGTGTTATAAAATTAAAAACCCACTCCATACTTAGGATATCATATATTAATATTTTTTTGTTAATTTCCTAGGTGTTGACTAGGTAGTTGGTCTCATTTTGGCTTCTTATGCGACCACTTTCCATCCTTAGCCATAGGAGAACACTTGGATAGATTTGGGACAATTGTTTTTCTGATTTTGTCTGATTTTATGCCTATTTGGATTAGTAAGTGCGCCTTCCTTCTCTAGAAATTTTTATTCTGCTTTTATTCTTTTAGTGGATAAGGATAAAGCTGGTTTGACTTGGCAAATTGTCTTTTTTGGCCAACTCGGCCTCCATCTTTTTCTTCTCTCCAAAATGCATTATATTTTTCATTTTTCATCACTCATGAGCTGGAAACACTGATTTTTCCAATTAGTGAGCCTTGGCTGATTTGGAAAGAGATTTTTGTCACCTAGAGGGGTTTTCACAAGTTTAGTAAGCCTGATTTTGTGAGTATTTTGAATTCCTTATTTGGATTTCAAATCTCTGATGTAATTATATATTTGGACAACCATTACATTTCCTAAGTTTGGCTGATGTAATCTTATTCAATAGAATTTTATTGTGTGCATCAATTCAGCTTCTGTTTTGAGTGATTTATGCTAGTTTTTGCTTGACAATTTGGTGAGGATAATTGTTTGCTTTGCAAGATCAACCTGTGAATTGATTTTCAGAAAAGGGTGGTGTATGAGGACACTGTTACATTATTACAATGCATCATCGATATGGAAGACATGTCAAAACTCATGCTTTGCAGAACCCATAGGGGAATCCTTTTATAGTATCCATATCTAATGAACTCCCTTGAAGGGAGGAAGAACTGGTCCAAAAACAATTTCCAAAAAATATGAAACATCCAAAAGTTTAGTCGGTTGTTGTAGACGATCCAACCATGCCCTCACCGATCATTGAGTCAAGTCATCGACTCCCTTAGTGGTGTTGGCACTTTGATTCAGTTGTCATTGATGGTTGGAAACTAGTGACTGAGTTTTTAAATACAAGAAAAGAATGTTGTTAGACAAGCTGTGACTCAGACAGCTACAACTCAGACAGCTGCGACTCAGATAAGCTATAACTCAGACAGATGTGACTCAGACAAGTTGTGACTCAGACAAGTTGTGACTCAGACGGCTGCGACTCAGACGGCCGTGACTCTAACGGCTGAGACTCAGACGACCGTGACTCAGATAAGAACACAGTTATTCGCGTCTCGATTTGCAGGCATCTAGAGACGAATATCGCAAATATGGGACATGGGTTTTGTGCGCAACGGCCTCATTTACCTGACTCGTGAGGAAATCTCCAAACAAACCTACGGTTTGAGCTATACAAGTGGTTCTCTGAACATGTAATTCTCAGATTTACTGTGGCGGCCAGTTTTACAAATTAGCAATTGGTTGAAACAGCTGTGACTCAAACAGCCGTGACTCAAACAAGCTGCAACTCACAAACATTTATATTTTAATTAGTCAGTTACAGCATGTAAACTCTGGAATTCAAAGAGACAGTTAAAATTTCAGTTACAGCATGTAAATTCTGGAAGTTAAAGAGACAGTTTCAATTTTAGAATTGGTATATCTGGAAGTTAAAGAGACCAAGGCATATAACTTCAGCATCTATAAAAAACAATTGATGAGAACAAAATTAAGGTGAGATTTGAGAGGATGAAGAGGAGTGGTTGCTGATGAAGTTGTGATTCGAAGAAAACATTTCAGAACAGAAATGTATGGCTCAATTTAATGAAGAACAAAATGCCCAGAAACTCAAGCTGTAGCAACACAGAACAAAAATGAAAAGGGTATGTACTGATATATTTGAATCAGTGTGATATAATTGACTGGAAAATTCTTAACAATTCAGAAGAAAAATGTGTGGCTCAATTTAATGAAAAATAGAATGCCCAGAAACCCAAGTTGTAGCAGCACAGAACAAAAAAAAAATGAAAAGAGTATGTATTGATTTATCTGAACCAGTGTGACATAGTCGACTGAAAAATTCTTGCTAGGGTGGAAGGGAGGTGCTAGGGAGGATTGTTGTCCTCATATTTCAGTGGGTGCTGAAGAAGAAGAGTTGGTGCTCTTTTACAAGTGGGTGCTTGTAATTCGAAGGTTGTGGCCTCATTTGAGTAGAAGCTCAAAGATAAAAATGATGTACAGAAGTTGAAGCTTTCCTGACATCCAAAGAAGAAGAGGTTTTTTCCCTTTATGGGTTTCCTCATGAAAAATCTATGTCTATGTGTATATTTGTGTGATTGAATGATTATACTGTGCCTATATATTAAATCTACTGCAATGAACTTTCTGATGTTAAAAGAATGAATGTAAAGGTTCTGACAACACCCTGGCTGCTATACGATATCAAGGAAAATATTTTTAAAAATTGTTTAAGCTTATTAATTAACTGATTCACCCCCCCCCCTCTCAGTTAATTGATACTTTCAACAATTGGTATCAGAGCCAGACCCTTTAGTCTAAGGAATATCTGATAAGCTTAAACATGGCAAGTCATGATGGTTCAACCAATAAAGCTCCTCTGTTTGATGGAACAAATTTTTCCTTTTGGAAGGTTAGAATGAGAACATACCTAATGTCTTTAGGTGTTGATGTTTGGGAAGTGGTAGAAACTGGATATACAAAACCTATTGTTCTAGCTTCCAAAGATGATAAGCTAGAATTTAGTTTTAATGCAAAGGCAATGAATGCCATTCTCAGTGGTCTTTCTGAATCTGAATTTGTAAACGTAATGCATCTTGAATATGCCAAAGAAATGTGGGATAAAATCATTAGTAGCTATGAAGGAAATGAAAAAGTAAAAGATGCCAAACTTCAAACTTACAAACTGAAATTTGAACAGCTAAAGATGAATGAGGATGAGTCTGTTAGTAAATATTTTTTGAGAGTTGAAGAGCTTGTGAATGCCATGAAGGGTCTTGGTGAGAAGATTGAAGAAGCTCCTCTAGTTCAAAATATTTTGAGATCTCTACCTGATAAGTTCAATCCAAAAGTCTCTGCAATAGAAGAAATGAGTGATCTGAAAACTTTATATATTGATCAACTTCTAGGAACTTTAACTGCCTACGAAATGAGAATCAGTAAAGATAAAGCTACGATTGGAGAAGCATCTTTTAAAGCAGACAAACTGATAGAATCTGAAATGGAAGAGATTGAAGCAAAATTTGTAAGAAGACTGAAAACTGGATCAGGAAAATATAAAGGCAAGTTGCCTTTTAAATGTTTCAATTGTGGTAAGGTAGGGCACTTTGCATCTAAATGTCCTTATAAATAAAAAGTCCAGAATTCTATTGATGAAGAGAAACATACATTTAAAAGATACAATAAAAATAATAACTACAAAAAGAAAATTTTATATGCAAATGATGTTGACCTCTCAGAAGTTTCAGACAGTGAGTCATCTTGTGAAGATAAAATGAATGATTTTGTGCTTATGGCCATAGAAGATCTTGAAGATGATGGAAGCGATATGAATGATGAAGATGCTATTGTTGATACGGAAGGTGAGTTGATTAGTGCTTTGGAAGAAATTGACAGACTCAGATTAAAGAAGAGGAAACAAAAACAGTTGTTAGTGCAGTATGAAAAGAATGCTAAAGAACCGAGTACAGATTGTAGCTTGTTAAAGATAGAACTAGAAGAAAAAAGAAAATAAATGATGTTCTAAAAGAACAGTTATCACAGAAAAAGATGAGATGTGAAGCATTAGAGGAAGAAGTTGTAAAATTTAGAAAAGAATTGGAAAAATTTCAATCTCTCTATCATCAAAACTTGTCAAGTATTAAAGCAGCAGAAGAACTAAATAACATTCTGAATAAACAAAGATCTCCTTTGATCAAGAATGGTTTAGGTTATGAAGAAGGGAGTAGCAGTTTGTCAGAAAAAAAAGAAACAACTAAGGTAATTAACTTTCAGAATAGCAATCAGTCAGAATATACAAAGTCAGCAAGTTTCATCAAAACTGAAGATAATAAAGACAAAAGGAAAGTTAATCTAATGAGTGGAAAATATGATATAGCTACTGGTCTACAGTCAAGAAGACATGAAAAAGAATTAAACAACAGAATGACATGGCCATCTATTCCAAGAAGACAGTCACGATTCAGGTATCAAAAAAATTTCAATGGATATTGTTATTGTTGTTCTGATTTTGGTCATAAAGCTTCAAAATGTGTTTTTCACTTTAGAAACATACAACGAAGAATGTTTAATAGTAATCAAGTGCTGTAACATAAAGAGAAACAGTCAATGAGAAAACAAGAGTATCATACTACACCTTTTCAAGCAAGAAGAAGAGATTATGCTAGAAATATAAATTCTTTTGAGTCTTTGTACAATCAACCAGAATGTTATATTTGTCATAATTTTGGACACAAGGCCATAGACTGTCGTTTAAAGAATTATGAATCAGATTCAAGAATAGATTTTTCTGTTAAAAAGGCTAAAGTATGGAGGAAGAAAGAAAACAACCAGTGTGGATTAGTGCTTTCTGCTCAAAGACAAAAGGACCCCTGGTATATTGATAGTGGTTGTTCCAAGCACATGACTGGAGATAAAGGTAAATTTCTATCTCTGAGTGAACACAAATCAGGAGATGTAACTTTTGGAAATGATGCTCCAAGGAAAATCAAAGGCAAAGGATTGGTACATCTAACTAGTAAAGGAAAAGCTGAAGATGTATTATTTGTGGATGGATTGAAGCATAATCTTCTTAGTGTCAGTCAGGTATGTGATAGAGGATGTGAAGTTGTATTAAATTCTAAAGAATGCAAAATAAAATATGTATCTTCAGGACAATTGGTTGCCAAAGGTATAAGAACAGAAAATAATGTCTATGTTTTGAAAGAAGATAAGGAAGAGTGTCATCTAAGCAAGTATGATGAGAGTTGGTTATGGCATAGAAGGCTTGGACATTTGAGTTTTGATCATTTAATCAAACTTAGGAACAATGAAGCTATAAAAGACTTTCCTAAGATTTCAAAACCATATGATGCTGTATGTAAACCTTGTCAAATGGGAAAATTGACTCGAACTCAGTTTAAATTTAAGAGCTTCACATCAACAGATAAACCTCTTAAATTAGTACATATGGATTTATGTGGACCATCAAGAAAGGAAGGAACAGGTAAAGAAAACTATTTTATGCTGGTTATTGATGATTACTCTAGACTAACATGGGTTGCTTTCTTGAAAGAAAAATCTGAAGCATTTGAAAAATTCAAAGTATTTAAAGCTTTGACTGAGAATCAAACAGGAAAAAGATTAAAAGCAGCAAGATCTGATAGAGGAGGAGAGTTTTTTTCAAGGGACTTCAAAGAATTCTGTGATGAACAAAGAATCAAAAGAGAATATACAATTTCAGGCACTCCACAGCAAAATGGAGTAGTTGAGAGACAGAATAGATCAGTTCAACAGATGGCAAGGTCAATGATTAATGAAAGAAATATTTCTCAAACATGCTGGGTATAAGAAATTCACACAACTGTTCATGTTCTTAATAAAGCTCACTTAAGGCCTAACAGTGATAAAAATCCTTATGAATTGTGGTTTGGGAGACCTACTTCAATCAAGCATTTTAGAGTTTTGGGAAGTAAATGTTATATCAAAAACAATGATGAACATCTTGGAAAATATGATGATAGGGCTGATGAAGGTATCTTTCTGGGGTATGCTACAAATAGTAAAGGATACATATGTTACAATAAGAGGTCACATAAAATGGTTGACAGCATTGACATTAAGATTGATGAAGGTATGCCTGTAAAAGATATTCAAATAAACAATGTTGATACAGAAGATGCAGTTGAAGACAAAAAAGAACAGGTCCAAGAATCAGAAAAGGAAGACTCTGAGTCAAAAAATGAAAGTACAGGTACACAGCAACAACCAGTAAATCCTTCTTCAAGAATTATTCAAAAGAATCATCTTGAAAGTCAAATTATTAGCAACAAGAATGAAGGTGTTCAGACAAGAAGTAAGTTACTTAAGAATTCAGAACAGTCTCACATTGCTTTTTTATCTGTCATAGAACCCAAGAATTTCAATGAAGCTAGTGAAGATGAAGATTGGATAAAAGCTATGAATGAAGAGCTTGATCAGATTGAAAAGAATAATACTTGGGAACTTGTTCCTAGGCCAACAGACAAGAATGTGATGGGGTCCAAATGGGTGTTTAAGAATAAAATGAATGACCAAGGACAAATTGTCAGGAATAAAGCTAGATTGGTCTGTAAAGGATATGCTCAAGTTGAAGGACAAGATTTTGATGAAACCTTTGCACATGTGGCAAGAATGGAAACTATCAGAATATTTCTTATGCCTATCACAAGAAGTTCAAAATTTATCAGATGGATGTCAAGTCAGCATTTCTCAATGGAGATTTAGAAGAAGAAGTTTATATGGAACAACCTGAGGGATTCTCTCTAACAAACAATCCTGATCATGTCTGCAAATTGAATAAAGCTTTATATGGATTGAAACAAGCGCCAAGAGCCTGGTACTATAGATTAGATAAATATTTACAAGAGAAAGGATTCAAGAAAGGCCATGTTGATAGTAATCTGTATATCAAAACAGAAGGTGATGACTTATTATTTGTTTTGGTTTATGTTGACGATATCATTTTTGGATGTACTAATGCTTCTTATGTTCAATGGTTTGATAATGCTATGCAATCTGAGTTTGAAATGTCCATTATTGGCGAACTGTCATACTTTATTAGTCTTCAAATTACTCAGAGTTCTGAAGGACTATTTATCTCTCAAAAGGAATATCTACAAGAGATGTTGAAGAAATTTCAGATGGAGGATTCTTCACCTGTTAGTACCCCTATGATTGTTGGCTGCAAGCTTAGCAAATATGATATTTCACCAGATGTTGATCAAAGAACATATAGGTCAATGATAGGAAGTCTTCTGTACATTACTACAACTCGTCCTGATATTATGCATGCTGTTGGAATGGTAGGAAGATTTCAGTCCGCTCCCAAACAAAGCCACTTGGTATCTATGAAGAGAATTTTCAAATACTTGAAAGGCACAATGACTTATGTTCTCTAGTATCCTAGGAATCAAAACTTTCAGTTGATCGCATATTCAGATGCTGACTAGGAAAACTATTTGGATGAAAGAAAGAGCACTAGTGGAGGTGCATTCTTCTTAGGTGATTCATTAGTAGCATGGATGAGTAAAAAGAAAGGTTCTATCTCTCTATCTACTACTGAGGCTGAATACGTAGCTGCTGCAACATGTTGTACACGGGTATTATGGATGATACAAACTCTTGCTGATCTGGAGGTGAAATAGTCTGAACCTAGTCCTATTCATTGTGATAACACAAGTGCCATTAGTGTGTCAAAGAACCCTGTTCTTCATTCCAAGACCAAACACATTCCAATCAAGTATCATTTTTTAAGGGAGCAGGTTACAAATAGAGTTGTCCAATTACATTTCATTCCTTCTAAAGAACAGATTGCTAATATATTTACTAAACCCTTATCCAAAATCCAGTTTGAATATCTACGCCAGAAGTTGGGTGTCATATCTTGTTCCAACTAACTTGTTCACTTTGGCAGGGGGAGTTTGTGCTTATTGCATATCTGATGTAATTCTGAGATGGTTCCAGAATGTTTTATTTGCTGATTTCTGAGTTAATATTGATAGGGGGAGATGTATTGTCATGATTTCTTTGACATTGATGTCAAAGGGGGAGAAGTTCAGGTAGTTGCAGATAACAAGCAGTTAGTGATTACACTTGCAACATCATAAATTTTAGGTTTCCATCAATGCCAAAGGGGAAGATTGTTGGCACTTTGATTCAGTTGTCATTGATGGTTGGAAAGCAGCGACTGAGTTTTTAAATACAAGAAAATAATGTTGTTAGACAAGCTATGACTCAGACAGTTGCAACTCAGACAGCTGCGACTCAGACAAGCTATAACTCAGACAGCTGTGACTCAGATAAGCTATGACTTAGACGGCTGTGACTCAGACGGTTGTGACTCAGACGGCTGAGACTCAGACGGTCGTGACTCAAATAAGAACACAGTGATTCGCATCTCGATTTGCGGGCATCTAGAGACAAATATCACAAATATGGGACATGGTTTTTGTGCGCAATGGCCTCATTTACCTTACTCGCGAGGAAATCGCCAAACAAAGCTATGGTTTGAGCTATACAAGTGGTTCTCTGAACATGTAATTCTCAGATTTACTGTTGCGACCGGTTTTACAAATTAGCAATTGGTTGAAACAGTTGTGACTCAAATAGCCATGACTCAAACAAGTTGCGACTCACAAACATTTATTTTTTAATTAGTCAGTTACAGCGTGTAAACTCTAAAATTCAAAGAGACAGTTAAAATGTCAGTTACAGCGTGTAAATTCTGGAAGTTAAAGAGACAGTTTCAGTTTTAGAATTGGTATATCTGGAAGTTAAAGAGACCGAGGAATATAACTTCAGCATCTATAAAAAACAATTGATGAGAACAAAATTAAGGTGAGATTTGAGAGGATGAAGAGGAGTGGTTGCTGATGAAGCTGTGATTCGAAGAAAACATTTCAGAACATAAATGTATGGCTCAATTTAATGAAGAAAAAAATGCCCAGAAACTCAAGCCGTATCAGCACAGAAAAAAAATGAAAAGGGTATGTACTGATATATTTAAATCAGTGTGATATAATTGACTGGAAAATTCTTAACAATTCAGAAGAAAAATGTGTGGCTTGATTTAATGAAAAATAGAATGCCCAGAAACCCAAGTTGTAGCAGCACAGAATAAAAAAAAATTTGAAAAGAGTATGTATTGATTTATCTGAACCAGTGTGACATAATCGACTGAAAAATTCTTGCTAGGGTGGAAGGGAGGTGCTAGGGAGGATTGTTGTCCTCATATTTTAGTGGGTGCTGAAGAAGAAGAGTTGGTGCTCTTTTACAAGTGGGTGCTTGTAATTCGAAGGTTGTAGCCTCATTTGAGTAGAAGCTCAAAGATAAAAATGAAGTACAGAAGTTGAAGCTTTCCTGACATCCAAAGAAGAAGAGTTTTTTTCCCTTTATGGGTTTCCTCATGAAAAATATGTGTCTATGTGTATATTTGTGTGATTGAATGATTATACTATGCCTATATATTAAATCTACTGCAATGAAATTTCTGCTGTTAAAAGAATGAATGTAAAGGTTCTGACAACACCCTGACTGCTATACGATATCAAGGAAAAGATTTTTAAAAATTGTTTAAGCTTATTAATTAACTGATTCACCCCGCCCTCTCAGTTAATTGATACTTTCAACAAGTGGGTTTTCCAATCATCGAATCATTATATCCTCTAATCAAATTCTCTTCTAGTCGACTGTTGTCTATCAATTGATTGTCTCTAAAATATATAGAGGTGTGATGAGCCTTCAAGACCTTAGGTTCCAACACCGATATCCTTTTTGAAAATACTGTGGCATCATCCATGTACACAAACATAATATTGTGACCGATCAATCCATGAAATGCAATATCCATGGACCACTAGAACATGGATACTATGTTTACAAGACCAAGGGAATTATCCGGAAAGTGAAAGTACCCCACTTCATCCAGAAAGTGGTTTTGAAGAGATTGTCTTTGGACACAAGCATCTGGTTGTAACCTGAGAAATAGTCCAATAATGAGAACATTTTAGAACCAGAGATGAGTTACGATATATGTTCCATGGGAGGTCAGGGTAATTGTCTTTGTCAGAATCTCTATTTAGGTTATGAAAATTCAAGCATAGTCTAATCTCCCCTGATATTTTCTAAACAGGATTTAGGTTGGTCATCCACTCGGAATGCTTGACTTTAAAAATAATTCTGGCATCTATAAGTTTCTTCAATTATTATTGGATCAGAGGTGGGCCAAAGTTGGGTGAACCTTCCTTAGTTTCTGCTGAAAAGAATTGACACCTGGTTTCATAGGAATGACATGTTGGATAATCCAATTTTCATACATGTTTAGCTCATCATAAGTCTAGGAGAAGACATTTTTATACTGATTAAAAAACTACATGAATCTTCTCTTTTCTCCTAACAAACAATCAACACCTAAATTCACATACTACTATTCTTCTAGCATGCCTAAATTCACCAATTCACACTGCATGGATGAGCTATGTGTCTTGTCGTTCACTAGTTTCTTGAACTTGTGATGTAGATCAAATATATTTTAACACGGTATACAAAAGAAAGAGAACTATATACAAAGAATGAGAACTCTAGCGATAAAATCTCATATTTTTGCATAAAAAACACCAAAAACAACCCTCGTTTGGAAAAGCAGTGCTACTTGTATGACCCTTTTTGGGGGGCTAAATTTACAACTTTTTTGAAACCTCGTACGGTGCCCCTTGCAATCAAAACCATGAATTGACCCTTGAATCATTTCAAAATCATGTTTAAAAAATAATAATGATAAAGCAACGTTGCAAAAATGGTAAACAAGAAGACAATTTTAGCGGCCCTATAAAATTAAAAATAAAATAAAATAAAAGAGGAAAAAAATTGTGACAAATTTGTAACAAATTTTGAATTTTTTTTAAAGATAAGATTAAAGATCAAAGTTTTAAAGAAATGAAAAATATTTAAAAAGGGTAAAAAAAACTAAAAACTATGTAAATAACTCGTTTTTTAGAAGAAGAAAAAATTAAAAATGTAATGTTTTTAAAACTCATGTTTAAAAACAAAAACAAAAAAAAAAACAAAAGAAAAACAATACAACAACAACAAAAAATATAAAACAAAAAATAAAATAATACCCCTTCCCCCTACTCCCCACTACCCCCTCCCCCCTTTCCCACGTATCCCCTCCTACCTACTCCCCACTACCCCCTCCCTAGTCATCCCTCCCCCCTTCCACACATATCATAATAAAATAATATGACACATGCAGAAGGGGGAAGGGATGAGTGGGGAGTTGGTAGTGGGGAGTATTGGGGAGGGGATACGGGGGAAGGGGGGAGGTTTTAGTGGGGATTATGGGGGAGGGGACACATGAAGAAGGGGGGAGGCAGCATTTAGACGTCTGAAAAGGATTTGATCTGGTGGGTCAATACTAAATGAATCCCAAAGGCCATTACGACCTCCATATGGGGTCTAAGGGGTTTTTCGTAGTCATCTTCACAAGCTTGGAAGGGGGGAGGGGGTATTGGGGAGTAGGGGGAAGGGGTTAGGGCATAGGGGGAATGTGTTGGTTGTGTGGTGGCAGGGTGGAAGAGAGAGTGGGTAAAGGGGGGTAGGGAGGGTGGCGCAATTCTCAAAATTTTCCTCCCCTCTCTACCCCTCTTTACCCACCCCCTTTGCTATGTTTTAGTATTTTTTATATAAGAAAATTTCTTGCCTCTTTTAGGGATGGAATGACTGTGTAACATGGTACTTTAAAAATTTAAATATAATTCTCTAAGCTAATGTTATTGACATTATTTTTTCTGTTGAGAAAAAGGTCATTGTGATTAATTATTTTTGGTTTAATGGTTTATATATGCTACTATTTCAAGTTTATAGTTGTAATGCATTGGTAACTCGTTGTGCCTACATATTTAATTTGAATACTTATTTAAATTTTGTCTTATTGTAGTTATATTTTTAGTTATGGTTTTTGTATGCAATCAAAACATTGACTCGAAAAAAATTGTTGGTATTGGGAGTAGAGGGGATGCTCTTTGGAGTTCAAGTTATTGGTGGAAAAAGAAAAGTCGACATACATCCATATTTTTGCATGGATACTACCATTATTATGCAAGAAAGTTTACTCATGATATCATCAATATTGCACGAGAGCATTTTGACATTGCTCTGTGGATTACTTTTTTGGACTTATTGGAAATAAGGAAGTTGGAGAATGAATTCGAATGGTTCAAAGATGAAAATTTCATATTTATTTTGGGATTCTAGCAATGTACACATACTAAGTACTTTTCACATACGCATGATTATATTGGTGGAGTACAACATATTTACAAGAAAATGTTTAAAGGTGTACTTATCTAGTATGGACAAAGATACAAAAATTCAAACATCTTATTTATAGATGAAGGCGAATACCATTTGGAATACAATAGTAAAGATAACTATTTAAAAATTCCATCAAGTTGGAGATTTGGTGATTTGGTTGACAGAGATAGAAATGTAAAAACAATGTTGTGTTCGCTTTTGAATCACCTTGGGGCTCGTCGAAACATGAATCGTGGGTTGAAAACATTCAAATTTAGATGATAAAATTGAGCAAGATAACAATATATTTTGATCTAGTAGCACATTTGAATCTCAATATGAAATTGATAGACTACTTTTTTTATATACTTACATGAAACATGCCTTTATTTTTTTAAATTGTGTTTTTTTAATGTATGAATTAAACTATTTAAGTGAAGACATCTTCCAAAAAATCCATATCACATTGATGTACATAATCTAGGCTAAAATGATGTATCCACTAAATAGGTGTATCCGGGGAAAGGATCAGTCGATATTTTCTTTTTTCATTAAGTATATATTGTCCCCAACCATGCTTATGTATACACCGAACCATACTCCTACAATGTTGTATCATCTAGGAAACAAGATATGTTTCAGGACTGTTTGTCGATCCTTCTTTGACCATAAGTTTAACATGGTAATGTCATACAACAACTACCTTCAATAGTATTCTCATAAGGAAAGTCAACAACATGGGTTGGCCAACAAATCTATCATGGTGGTGTGAACGACTCTTATTATAATTTTGGATCTTTTGTGGCTCTGTTATGATGATGGATCCACCAAAGAGATCAATTCCATGAAAGGATTGGCCAAACCTCGTTTTGTTATTATGTAATGGTCTTTCCATGTATAGTACTATAGTGCACACACCTAACCATGCTCCTCCAATTTTATGTTTTCCCAGAAACACAATATTTCTTCGAAGTATAATCCTTCCTTCATCGTAGATTTATCATATAATGGTCAGACAACATGTTCACAATATTCCACAGTTGATTTAGTTGAAATCTTGTGTATTTACGTGAAATTTGTTTTATTAAAATTGATTTTGGGATACAAATATGAATGAAACTGTTTAAGTGTCGACATATTTAGAAAATCCCTATCAAAATGGTATTATATATATTCTTTATTTTACATTGTAAGGATGCATTCATTAATCAGTTTGTGTTTATGGTTTTTGCATGCATATACAAGATTATTAGATAAACAGTTGATTATATTCGACCTAAATGGAGCATTGTTACAACTTATTCATAAGAGTACATTTCAAAACAAATTAGACTCCAGAAATCCATACATGATTGCAAGAACAAAGGTTTATTTTATACATTCATGGTTAAAATATTTTCTTAAATAATGTCTTTCTACTTATGAGGTTGGCTTATGGACATTTGTTCAAGCTAGAAATATTAGTGATTTTTTGCCAAGATTGTTTGACAAAACTAATTTAAAAAAAGAGAAACTTAAATTCATACTAACATAATATTACTGTGACGCCAAACCATGAAAGGACCATGTTGGAGTTGGGAATCCATACATACATTTCAAACCTTTAAATAATGTCTAGAAGATCTAAAACTATGCTTATGATGCTAGTAAGATAATGATTGTGGATGATTCAAAAGAAAAACATTTTTGTAATGATGAAGGGAACTACGTAATTGCAAAGAGCTATAATTGTGATGATAAGAAAGACACATACTTGTTAGATTGATTGTGTCTTGTTTTACTACACATTAACGATGTTAACGATGTAAGATCTATTGTAAACAACATGAAATTAGTTTGATGAATAATGTATTGGAATTTTTATCTTCATTATATTCTCTATGTGTGGCATTGTTATCTAATTGTGTTTTATTTTTTGAAGGGTCTTTGTAGTGATGGGTTACCAACTTTTAAACTCTTGAATAGTATTTTGCTTTAAATGGAATTGAAAATTTGCAGATTAGGGTTTCTAAAATTTAAAAAAATAGATTCTAAAAATGCAAGTCTCAGTTTTGGAAAGTACAAAACCAAATTCCGAACATGCCAATATTGGGTACAAAAAGTGCGAAAATCGGTTCCGAAAGTGTCAATATTGGGAGCAAAAATTGCAAAATGTAGTTCAAAAAGTGCCAATTTCAAACTCAAAAGTGCAGCTTTGAAACCTGATATTGACACTTTTTGAATTCCATTTCACTTTAGAGACATTGTTTTTGGACTTTAGAAAGGTTGTATATGGACTTTAGAAAGGGTTTTTTTTACCTATTTTCAAAGTGGCTTGGACTGGAATAAGTCTATATTTAATAAAATGGGCGTTGTGCGTAGTAGGGAGATTCCATCTCAAGTGGTAGCACTTGCAATTTTCTAAATCTTGGGTGGACCCACAACCCACCCCTTGGAATTAACCAAAGTCAACCCATAATTTCCTATCTAAATACACTCGAACATCCCTATTATTGTAGGGAGTTTTTTCAAACACCAGGAACCACCTATCCATTTAGTGATCTATAAAAGGTTGAAAGGTGCATCAATCCATACGAATGTGCTTCTTTGTCAATGGAGGGTGTGTTTTTATTCTATGCTAAATAAACAAGGTCATCAGATCTTGTTTTGAAATTTGAATATCACTTGTTTAGGTTATGCCAATTTCAATTCAAGTCTTAATTTTTAATGACAAATTTATGTGGGAATGCATCTCACATAGATTTATTGTCTTTTTCAAGTGTTCTAGATTCAAACCCTGACACTCCCATACCATTTTTCATTTATGTTTCATTTTTTACCATTTTTCATCTACATTTCCATAAACTAATTTGAACTAAATTAGTCTAGTTTATGTGTGGATCTACACTTTTAATAGCATATTTTTTCCTTAATGTAGCTCAAGTAGAGCTAATACCTTTTGGCAAGTGATTTGGTTTCAAATCCTAGCAATTCTTTAGAAGTTATCATTTCTCTTTTCATTTTTATCACTTTCCTTTTTTGTTTTCATAAATTTTTCTTCATAGACAATTAATGCTAAATCCAATGTTAAACTTGATGTTAAGGCATGTTCTAATCCTAGTTCCAAACCCAATGCAAAATTTGGTTCTACATTTGACGCTAAATGTGCGATCTTCATTTTTAATGTCAAATTTATTGGGAATGCATCTCAAGTATATATATTGTCTTTTTCAAGTGTTTTAGATTCAAATCCTGACACTCCCATACCATTTTTCATTTATGTTTACATTTTTACCATTTTCCATCTACAATTCCATAAATTAATTTGCACTAAATTAGTCTATTTTTTGTGTGGATCTACACTTTTAATATCATATTTTTGTCTTATTGTAGATCAAGTAGAGCTAATACCTTTTGGCAATTGATTTGGTTTCAAATCCTAGCATTACCCTTACAAGTTATCATTTTTGTTTTCATTTTTACATTTTCCATTTGTGTTTCTAGAAATTTTACTTCGTAGACAATTAATGCTAAAAACAATGGTAAACTTGATGCTAAGGTATATTCTAAACCCAATTCTAAATACAATGCCAAATTTGGTTCTAGGTTTGATGCTAAATATGCAAGTTTCTCTAACACTAACATCTTTATTGAGAAAATACTCAACTTAAAAAAATAAAAAATAAATAAATAAAGAGAACAAAACACTATAATTTGAGATAAACTCAATGGTGATGACATCTTTTGTTGTATATATTCTATGCGAAATTTTGATTCATTACATTCACTTCATGGGTTGAAAGAATAAGACTTTAATGTGAAACATTATACCCATGTTCAAACCCCTCTAGGACATGATTTTCATGTTCACATTTCCAAATAAATGAATGAGTAGTTGGTAATAAAAATGCTATTGAAAATGTTTCACTCATTTATAACATTTTTATTTCTATCATTTATGAGATTTTGCTTGCAAATGTTGAGCTATATATCAGCTCAAATCAAAAGGACTAAGGCATATGCACATGGTTGGCTCGACTTATTTAAGCCATGGACTACTCTTCCAAAGCAATACAATTGAAAAGATGAACAAGCTCTTGAAATATAACAATGGCCTCTATCATTATTTGCTCATCCCAAAAATCAACAATTTCATGACACTTAGATTCTTCTCCTTGTTTAGAAATGTTCATCTTGAATAGTTGTTTATTTGTGCCCTATATGTGTTATCAAATGGAAGTTTTCTCCTAGTACATATCATTAATTTGTTTGATGATGTAGTTGTTAGGAGTATGATCTAAATCCTTGGTCATGGAAGAACAATTTGTTGGTGTTGTTGAAAAGATGTTCTCTTGTGAACCAATTCATTTTGTTTAGTAGTTGCACCAAGGTCACATTATCATCATCTAAGCACTCTAAGTCATCAAGTCATACATGTGTTCTATGAAAAATATATATATATTCTCAAACTCACAATATATAACTAAAGGGTAAATAATGCATACTATAATCAGTTTAGTTGTTACCTGTTCTCCATACGTAGTTGTAATCACTTGTTGTCTATGTTTCACCTACTTATTACCATCTTTTAAGTACAATTAATGTTTGTAATTATTTTTTTTATAATTGTTTATGTCGAATTTTGAATAGACACCCATTAAACTAATTTGGACAGTACACTTGCCTCATCTTCCTTCAGTCTAGAAAAAGTATAAATGATAATCCACCCAAAATTTTAAAATATAAACCCCTATCAATATCAATGTAAACAAATGTCAATGTAAACAAATGGGATGTCTTAAGTTAAAGTGGCCCTATTTTGTCCACCGAAAAGGCGGCTAGCAAAGAATGGTCGTTCAAAAGGGTGTGGGTGCATTCCTATTCCACCGGTTCACTCATATTTAACAACTCCTTATTAATGTCTCCATTCCAAGAGTTCTATTGTTTCGATAACACTGTAAATTTCAGAAGAACTGTTAATCGAAGGCTGGTTATTACGCTTTTACAAAAATGACTGATTCTTTAGGCTCATCGGAATGCGGGTGTTGCTGTTTTGAGTTTTCGATAGAAAATATGGCACAGTGTGCAAAAGGGCATCGAATTTGTTTTGGATGTTTACGAAGGCAGGTAGAAGAAATCATATATGGAAATTTCAAAGTTCCTGCATCTCTACCTTGCATGGATACTCATGACTGCACAGAGTCAATTGCTGTGTCCGAGATTCGGAGGGCTCTCCCAGAGGATGTGATTGAAAGATATGAGGAGTGCCAGGCCCAAGAAGCTATACTTCAAGCCAAACTTGAAAACTTGGTTTATTGCCCATTTTGCAATATTCCTTGTGATGTAGACAAATGTGTAGAAATATTTGAGTGTCCAAACCCTAAATGTTTAAAGGCTTCATGTATCCAATGCAAGAAGCCGAGTCACATACCTTTGCGGTGTGAAGAGATTGAGGAAACATCTGAGACTGGTCGTCGTAGAATAGTTGAAGAGAGGATGACAAAAGCCGTGGTAAGAGAATGTAAAACTTGCAAGGCCGAGATAGTAAAACTGGATGGATGCAACATGGTGACCTGTAGTAGGTGTAGAACCACAATGTGTTACGTTTGCCGAGAGAGCCTTTCATCTGGCTATGATCATTTTTGTGATCATTATGATTCGCAGAAACCCTGCCCAATATGCAACAAAAAGTGTACTATTTGGGAGACCGAGGTAGCAGATAACGTGGCGCTGCATGCTAGGGAGGAAGCATTAAAAGATTTTGCAGACAACGAACCCAGCTTGCTCCATCAGAAAATTGGACCTCCTCTAGGTAAGAAAGCTGGTTACGAAGAACGGGAGCGAAGGGACCCGCGCTTCCATGAGTATCAGCTTCAGGATCTGCTTGCAAACATGGTTTTACCACCACCTCCAGAACATGATAATCTGTTGCAGATGGACCAGTACTACCAGCACCTACAACAACTAGTTAATGATCGGCTTGCAAACCGGGCGATCCCCAAGAACAAGAACACAACGCCGCTGAAGATAACGAAACGATGAAGGATGGCAACTGATTTTCCTTCCAAGTCATTTCATCAATTTGCGTTGCCATTTTCGTCTATTATACATGCGCTCCATATTTTTAATATGTAGATATCTTATTTGCATAATTTATTGATTTCCATTTTAGAACATCTTTATTCAGCTTCTATGGATCCAGGGAAGTAAAATTATTTCTTATTTCCAATGATTATGTAGTTATTTAGAGTATATGGTTTCAAATATATTCCTTTGGAAGAGTATTCCATGGCTTAGGAATTAGCAAGTTGCAGTGATAACATGCATGTGCCTTGGTCATTTTGGATTTGAGGTGATTTATAGTTCAACATTGGCAAGGGGAATTTCATAAATGATAGGAATAAAAATGTTATAAATGAGTGGAACATTGTCATGATCGCCTGGCAACTCATTCATTCATTGGGATGTTTGAATATGAACATCATGTTATATAATGTTTTCAATTAGTATTACTCTTAACCGGTGACCGGTGAATGTAAGGTTCAATGTTTCCAAGTGACTGTCATGAGCCAAAATTCCAAATAGAATCACTACTAAAGTATGTCATTAGCATTGAGTTTCTCAAATTATAGTGTGTTTTTTTCAAGTTGGAGCATTTTCCTAGTAAAGAAGTTAGTGATAGTTGACTTTTCATATTTAGCTTCAAATTTAGAATTAAATTTGGAAATGGGTTTAGCACATGCCTTAGCATAAGTTTACCATTGGCTTTAGCATTTATTGTCTATGAAATAAAATCTATGGAAACAAAAATAGAAAATGGTAAAAATGATAACAAAAATGATAACTAGTAAGGGAATGTTAAGATTTGAAACCAAATCACTTTCCAAAAGGTATGATCTCTACTTCAGCTACGTTGTGACAAAAATATGCTATTAAAAGTGTAGATCTTAATTGAAACTAAACTAATTTAATGCAAATTAAATTATGGAATTGTAGATGGAAAATGGTGAAAAACTAGAAATGAAAAATGGTATGGGAATGCTAGGATTTATATCTAGAACATTTGGAAAAGACAACAACTCTACTGGATGTAATTCTCACATAAAATTGTCATTAAAAATGCAAATCTGAATTGAAACTAGCCTAATATAAACAAGTGAATAATGTGGATCTTAGATAAATATTACTATTTTTAATACATAGGAAAATGTAAGTAATGATAGATGTGTGGGTGCTAAGATTTGAACCTAGATATCCTTACAGGAATTGAAGGGTCTTTCTTAGTACATGCCCCTGAACTAGATCTGCACATTAAGTAAAACCTATAAAATATCATTTTTTTATTCTTTCTTCATTAAACCTACAACAAAAAACAACAATAAATATTAGTGATTCAATAAAGGAAAACAAAAGTAAATGAGGAGTGAAGGAGGATAATGGGAGGGAGAATTCATTACCTTCATCATGGAAGTGCTCCATGAAATCCTAGCTTCATTACATGCAACTAGAAACTTGCAACAATAAAAGAACAATTAACATTAACAAATCAATATTTAAGTAAAATAAAAGTAAAAGAGGAAGGAAGGAAGACCGAGATAAGGGAAGTGAGAAGTCATTACCTTCACCATGGATATCCTTCCATAAGGGAAGTTGCTTAATGTCCATGTAAAAAAGGTAGTTGATATTTATTATCAAATTTTATAGTGACCCAAAGCTAATCTCTTGATGATTTGATCTTATAGTGACCCAAAGCTACGAAAGAGGGTTTGAAGTCAGTGGGATAGGTATTTTGATGAAGACGATGGAGGGTTTCTACAGGCGCCTGGGTGAGGGTTCGAGGATAGCCTGTTTGGGCAACTAGAATGTTTAAACTGCTGATAAAGGATGCCGGAATGTCGATGCAAGGGTTTTAACTTGAGTATTTCTGGAAGCCGTTGTCAGCGACATGTTATAAGGGGGTTTTATCACTGTATCGGCGGGTTATAACACCTTTTCAGGCCACTGGAAGGTCTGGTTAACGGTGGGAAGAGATATTGGGCTAGAAGAAATCGTGGAATTTAATATGACGGTGCTGGTTGGCAAGTTCTCGTACCATGCTATGAACCGAAAAGACATTGGAAAATGGGTTATGGAGAAGTGGAATCCCATTCTGAATTACACCCCTCAAATTTTCGCATTGGCATGTGGCTGTTATGGTTTTAAATTTGAACAAGAAGCACATTGCTCCATCATTCTGGAGAGACTGTGGCTTTATGGTGCGGGTAGTTTAATGTTGCAGAAATGGCAGACCGATTTTGATCCAGAAACTGCTTTGGTTCGGCTACGACATTTGTGGGTACTCCTTCCTGGACTTCCACTGGCACTTTGGAACCATGGGGATTTCGAAGCCATTGGTAATTGTATTGGTCGGTTTCTTCATGTTGATGAGGATCATCTTACTGGTTTTGACCGCTGTATGGGTCGGGTACTTGTTGAGGTGGATATCTCTCTGGGCCTTATTGATGTTCTTCACATTAACTGGCATGGCCGTAAGCTCTTGCAGATCATCGACTATTGGGGCATCCCCTTCCGCTGCTAAAATTGCAAAGGGGTGGGGCACTTGTGGCGACAATGTAAGGCACAGGCTTCTTCTGGCCGTCTTAAGGAAGGGGGACCATTATGGTCTTCTGATGATGGTAGTGACATCGAGTTGGATGCGTCGGGAACGCTGCACGGCTTCTCCAACAAGGTTCCCACCCCTCCTGCTCCTAACTCGGCCTTGTTTCGTAAGTTGGAATCACAGGACCCTAACTTCTTCCATTCACTAAATGATTTGGATATTTCATTTATAAATGCTTTAGATTTAAACAATGGAAATAATGGAAATTACTTGAGCTGCCGTCATGACATTACTATGGCAACAAATTCCTCCGGGTCTGAGCAGGTTACTAATGAATCATCTGGGAACGATGTCCCTGTCTCTGAGAATGAGCCGTTTGTGAGAACGACAAATCTTAGCCCTGTCGATTCCTCCATGGCTATATCTGTCTCCCCCGGTCTACCTACATCTGTTTCCCCGACTATTATTATCTCCACTGATTCTGAGCTTCCTAACCCTAACCGGATGTATTTGTGAGTGGGGAAATTGAGACAATTCCCGGTGGGATTACCTTTGACTCTGATGTAAGGGTGGAGGGGACCAATGAACAGAATCCTGTGAAACTGTCAGGGATAGATTATCACAATGTGGGACCTGGTATGTATTCGGATCCAATAGAGAAAATTTTACTTATTCCATCATATTCAGATATGGTAAAGAAGACACCCATCCCTACATTTTTCAAAAACCGGATGGTGGATGTGACTGAGCCAACGAGTGGGGATTTGGGGGGTATTTCGGGTATGAAGAACACTGACCCGGATGGGGATATTAATAACAATAACTCTGTGATTCTTCCTAAAACAGTAGGAGACATGTGTGTTCAAAAGGGGGCACATAGGGGTGGACTGGCCCAGGATTTCTCTCCATTGAAAACGAGAAGTGCCAGAAAAAACAAGAAGGTCACTCTAGGGGGGATAGAGGATGGCCGATGCAAGGTGGATTCCCCCAACTCTTCTGATACCCGGGCTCTTAGAGGAATGAAAGCCCTTGCAAGGGTTCGAAAATGATAATTTTCTCTCTAAATATCTGGGTTGTGGGGGGTCTACCCAAACAATTGGCCCTCAAACGCATACTACATATTATCAATCCTGATTTGGTGCTTCTTCAGGAAACTATGGTTTGCGGGGAGAAGGCCCTCATTTTTTTTAACAAAGTTAAGTTGGGATGGATGGTTTGCATTGTGGATGCTGTTGGTCTTTCTGGTGGTCTCTTAGCTGCTTGGAACCCTTTGGTTTTGAGACTAAATCCATCTATCATCTCTCTGGGTATTTTATTGTTTGGAAATATCAGGGGATCAAAAAAGAACATAAATATTATCAATTTTTATGGACCTTATTGTGATAGGGTGGCTTTCTGGGACATGGCTGTCTCGGGTCATCTGCTGGAATTGGAGAACTTAATTCTTGTTGGGGATTTAAATTTCACTTGGGGGGATGAGGAGTCCTGGGGCATTTTGGCTAGGCGGGATCCCCTGGGATCCTATTTCAGTAATATTTTTATGAAATTCTCCCTGGTTGATGTGGCTCCATGGCCAATGGCTCCAACTTGGTCAAATGGTAGAAAGGAGGAAAATCTGATTCAGAAACGCATTGATCGTTTCTTAATATCGGAATCTCTTCTAGACTGCTTTCAGAATTACAGGTCCTGGATACAACAAATTAAAATCAGTGATCATCTTCCTATTATTTTTCAATTTGATGTGGAGGCCTCTCACCACTCTTTTCCATTCAAATTCAACTCCACATGGCTTTTGGATGTTGAATAAACTACGGGTGTGAGAACTAAATGGCAACATATGGATGTTTAGGGGGAGAGATCTGCGATGGACAAGCTGGTGGTGAAACTCAAGGCCATTAAAGATTATACTAATTTGTGGGAAAAAAATAAAAAAGCATTGATGGGAATAGAACTTGTTGAGATAGAAAAGGAAATGAAAACACTGATGCAGCGATCTGTAGGTTCTAGGCTAAGCCTAGTGGAAACTACAAAACTCTCTTCAATGGAGAGCCAAAAATTGAATATTCTTCTTATTCATGAGGAAACTTGGAGGTTGAAGAGTCGTGCCATATGGCTCAAAGCTGGGGATCTGAACACAAAGTTTTTTCATCATTTCGCGGATTCTCGAAGGATGCAAAATTCTATTTGGGATCTTAATGATCACATGAGTCGACGGATCAGGGGGGATGAGGAGTTGATGAATGAGGTAGCTCGTCACTTTTAGGAATACTACTGTGACCCTAAAAACACAACATTGGCAGAACAATTTAAGATTATTAAGGAGTACCCTCGAATGTTTAATGATTTGGAGGGGGACTGTATATTTATGGATGTTACTTTGATGGATGTGGAAAACACCTTGCGAGGGTTTGCTAAAGATAAATCTCCTGGCCTGGATGGGTGGTCGGTGGAACTATTTATCCATTTCTTTGATATTATGGGGGAGGAACTCCGAATGGCTGTGGATGAGTCTCAAAAATTAGGCACTATCTCTGGGGCATTAAACTCAACTTATTTGGCACTCATTCTGAAAACATCCCATCCGAATAATTATAATGAGTTCAGGCCTATTGCCCTCTGCAATTTAGTCTACAAGATTATATCCAAGATTATTGTTGATCGGATCAAACCAATACTTTCTAGACACATTTCCATGGAGCAGTATGGGTTTCTACAGGGCCGTCAGATCCATGATGCTGTGGGGGTGACTCAGGAAATTTTTCACACAGTAAAACAGAAGAGACTTGATGCGCTCATCCTACAATTGGACTTGGTGAAAGCATATGATAGGGTGGACTGGAATTTCTTGAGATTAATTCTGATCCAAATCGGCCTGCCATGGAAGGTGATGAAATGGATTATGGCCTGTATAACTTCGGTAAATTATGCTATACTGATTAATGGTCATCCAACGGAATTCTTTAAGGCATCCCGGGGTCTTCGTCAGGGTTTTCCTCTATCGTCGCTTCTTTTCCTATTGGTCATTGAAGGCCTGAGTCTATCCATTCATAAGGCAAAAAGGGAGGGGCTGATTGTTGGCATTAAAATTACAAGAGATATTTCTGTTACACACTCTCTGTTTGTGGATGATGTTATGCTTTTCGGTATGGGTATCCTTGCTGAGTGGATTCAATATAAGAAGATTCTTGACTTATTCTACTCGGTTTCTGGTATGATTATCAGTTATATAAAATCTCAATTTTTGAAACATTCCCTGTTGGCTGATGTGGAACTGTCGATAAGCTCTATTCTGCCTTTAAAATTCAAGGAGATCGATGCTGGAACGAAATATCTTGGTTTTTTCATTAAGCCTGCTAATTACCTGATAAATGACTGGACATGGCTTGTTAAACGATTTGAAATGCGTATAAGTCATTGGAGATTTCGCCATTTATCCATGGGCGGAAAACTTACGCTGGCAAAAGCTATCCTGCAGAATTTAGGTGTCTACTGGTTTTCACTGTGTAAAATTCCAAAATCCATCCTCAGTCTTATTCAGCGGAAGCTGTTCAGCTTCTTATGGTCTGTTTTGGCCCGACCCTGGAAATTGGGGGGATGGAATATAAAGGAACTGGATCTTTTTGTCACGGCTCTACACACAAAAAGCCTCTGGTGCGCACTCTTTGATAATTCTGTTTGGGGGAGGAATATCAGAGCTAAGTACCTGAAAAATACTTCTGTTGTGAACTGGCTTCGATTGGGTCGTCCTACTACTATGGGCGTGTCAAACTTTTGGAATGGAATGGTGGGATCTTTCAAGGTTATTGCGCAATGGATTGCTTGGATTCTTGGCAATGGTCGTGACATTAAATTGGGGCTTGACCCGATCTTGGGGGGACCAACTGGACATATCCTGTCGTTGGAATTAAGGACTCACCTCAGAACAGATGGATTTTGCACTCTGGCTCATGCGGCATGTCAGTATAAGGATGGGCGGTCTCTATGGATTTCATCTTCACAGCTGGGATTGACTGGTACTTTGGGGAATTAATTGGAAGAATATATTAGGTCGTTTTATCAATCAAACATACAATTATCTGACTCATCGGACAGATTAGCTTGGTCGTGGGATGTGTCTTGTGGCAATGTTTCAGCTAAATTGGCATATGATGCAATGTTTGTTGAGTCTCATACTAAGACTCGTTGGTGGGATAAAACTATCTGGAAGCTTGCCATTCCCCTTAAGATAAAATGTTTTATTTGGCTAGCGTTGTGTAATAAGATACTTACTTGGGACAATTTATGTCGTCGTGGTTTCATTGGCCCGGGATGGTGTCCCCTATGTTGTTCACAGGAGGAGTCTGTTGATCACCTTTTCTCCTCCTGTCCTTTCATCTAGGATCTTTGGAAGCAAATTGCATCTAAATCTGGAATACAATTCCGCTGGAGACATCTTTCTCTTTGTGATTGTCTGGATGCCTGGTCCCGTCTTTCCACTAGTTGTACTAAGCTCCCATACTTTATGATGTGGGAGGTGTGGAAAGCTCGCAATTCTCGAATATTTGAAAACTCTATACCTTATCGTGATGGGATCTGCTATAGAACCCTTGCTGCACACAAGGAATATATTTCAATTCATGGAGCTGTTGGTGGCAGGAATGTTCTGAGTAAGAGATGCCGGTTGGCTCCTTCGGTCCTGGTGTACCCATGTGGATTCTTTGATGGGGCTGTTGTGGGACGAAATGGGATGGGAAGGGCGGGAGCAACCATTCACATTACCAACACTGTCTCTATCCATATCTGGCTAAATCTGGGAACTGGATCCAATACAAGGAGTGAATTATGTGCCCTATGGCTCTTGCTATTTTTTGCTCGCTTGAGGCAGATTTCCTCACTTGTGATAATGGGTGACTCGTTATCTATTATCTCTTGGGCTAGGGGCAATTCACCACTCAATGTTCTACTACTTACTCACTGGATGGAAGCGGCTCGAAAGCTAATTCTTGAATTTGAGCACACTCATTTTGCTCATATCTACAGAGAGGTTAATACAGAGGCGGATATGCTCTCAAAGCGGGCTCTTAACTCTCAGGCGGGGGTCATCATGTGGCAGGAATGGCGGGAGGATATACTTTTTACTCATGGTTCTTATCATTTACATTGGAAATGATGCATATAGTTTTTTCTATTTATACACTTTTTTTTTCATTTCAGTTATATGCGGCATTGTTATTCTTATATGACTAATAGTTCTATGTGCAAATCCTTAAAATGCACAGGGTCCAACTACTTGTTGGGCGTTTTTACATACTCACAATCATTTTGCGGCTTATATTTCAGCCTCTTTCAGCAGCTGTTTGGGTATTTACAATTCGGATGTAATATCGGTTTTAAAAAACTTAGCTATATGCTGATGTTTTTTGTTTTGATTTTCCGTATCTCTTCTGTCGTCAATGCCTTTGGAAACTATGGTATTTGCGGCTGACTGATCATGGGACTTATTTTATATTATGTTATGTACATATTTGCTGCTGTGGCATATGGTTACTGTACATCTACAGGATGTCTTCCTGTTCTGAATAGTGGATGATTTAGTGACATGTGGCTCTATTTTTATGGGACTGTTCTGAACTAGTTGTTGATACTATGCTGTCATTTCGACAATTTTCTCCCTGGTTCTACTGACAAGGTTTGTTTACCTATGTATGGTTTGACAGCTGGATATATTTACTATTCCGCATATTAATAGTAAGTTGAATTTTTCTATGGAAAAAAAAATAATATTTGCACCGTCGAGATGTGAACCCCTCACGTTGTTTCCATCTTCCATCTTCTCCGTCGAGACCCCTCTCTCCGTCTTCGCCGTGGTCTCCAACTCCTGTGGGACCCATCCCCTGACACCCCTCCTCGATCATGTAACGAAGATTGGAAGATCCTTGGACAACCTATGTTCAACTACCTTGGGCCGACAATGCCCCTCCCATAGTTAATGCATTAACTACGTCGAACAACCACTGTGAGGAGTTTGGCCATCCACTCGAAGAACCGCGCAATCCACTCACTCACCCCCTTGCTCCAAGCTCACAATCGATCCCTGCACTGATTCGATTCCAACGAACCCTCCATCGGTACCCAGTGAACTCTCACTTAACGCTCGCTCAACAACCTCCTCCAGGTATGAGAACTGAGTGCCCTGCTAATATATTTCATGAACTAATTAATCCTCCATGGCTTGTGTTTTTCAAAATATTGTATGATCTTTGCATGGATTAGAGATAAGTGTCGTTTTCTTTCACATTTTTTAAGAATTTAGGAATTCGTTGTTGAAAATTGTCTCAATTACAATTCTACAATCTCACTTATCACAAACTGTAAATTTAACATAAAATAAGGATTTTGAATCGATCCATGTTGGATTTAGAGACGTCTAATTACAATAATTAAGTTGGACATACGTGCATTATGATTATGATATCAAATACTGTCGAAAGATTACATTTATGTAATGATTAAAACATGCCAAACAATGTGATTAATTAAGTCATGGCATTATACGTATTTAAATAAGGATTTGGATACAAATACATATAGAATAATGTTAATCAATTATAATTGTTAATGGACCGATTATAGTTGATTAAAATAATAGCAGTAAATTGAGCTAAATAAGGAAATCAGAATTTATTCTGATTTATTTCAGTTTTTTCTGAAGTTTCCCGATTTGAAGTTTTTTATAAAATCGGAAACTCCAGATTTCTTTTGGGCTTGTTTCCCAAGTATTAGCTAAATTTCAGCAGCCCTAGGATTAGAATCTTTTTCTTTGGCACTGCTATAAAAGGGCTGAGTCTCCAAGGCTTGCAATTATCCAGAAAAATTGTCTGCTCCATTGAAGACAGGATACTCTCCAGAGAAAAGGATTGCAAGTTCTTGGAAGGATTCGAGAGCCAACAACTCAAATCAAGACCAGAAGCTGTCCGCGACCTTTGAAGATGGAAAGTAAGTTCTGCTGTGCATTAAGCTTGATTTCTAAGTTCCGCTGTGCATTAAGTTTAATTTCTTGCATAGGAGTAGATCTTGGTTAGGGTTTAAAGTATTTAGTAAAACCCATCAATCCAGACTAATCATATCACAATTTTAACAACCGAAAATACAATTTCAGCAATGTCGAAGTTGAGATACCAGTGATCCGAGGCCAGCAATGTTGAAGTGGAAATGATATCAATACCAACTACCAATGATAACAGTCCAACAATGTTGAATTTGAAATGGTATCAATACCAACTACCAATGATCACATACCAGCACTTACATAAGGCTTTATGCTTGTCCAATGAAGGACATATTCTCTATGGTTACAAATTTCTTTAAAAAGTGGCCATAATGCAACAAAAAGTGTATTATTTGGGAGACCGAGGTAGAAGATAACGTGGCGCTGCATGGTAGGGAGGAAGCATTAAAAGATTTTGCAGACAACGAACCCAGCTTGATCCATCAGAAAATTGGACCTCCTCTAGGTAAGAAAGCTGGTAACGAAGAACGGGAGCGAAGGGACCCGTGCTTCCATGAGTATCAGCTTGAGGATCAGCTTGCAAACATGGTTTTACCACCACCTCCAGAACATGATGATCTATTGCAGATGGACCAGTACTTCCAGCACCTACAACAACTAGTTGATGATCGGCTTGCAAACATGGCGATCCCCCTGCCACTAATTCCACCGCCAATCGATGATCAGCTTGCAAACATGGCGATCCCTCAACCTGATGACGGCCTTGCAATAAATATGCAAAACAATGAAGGATGGCAACTGATTTTCTTTCCAAGTCATTTCATCAATTTGCGTTGTCATTTTCGTCTATTATACATACGCTCCATATTTTTAGTATGTATATCTTATTTGCATAATTTATTGATTAACTTAATTCATTGTAGTTGTAGTTATCTATATTCAGTTCTTTCCCTTCTTTGGAAGTGATGATTTGAATAGTGGTTTCATTATGCCCTATATGTGTTGTGAATTGGAACTTTTCTTCTCTATGTATTTATCATTCACTTGTTTAATGGTGTTGTTGAACTACGAATATCATCTAAATTCTTAGTCATAAGTCACACGTGTGCTTTATGGAAAGTATGCATCAAACAAGAGATCATCTAGTAGGAACAAGTTTAGTTTCATATTGAGGTATCAATTATAAAACTCACAACATATAACCAAAGACTAAATAATGGGTTTTTCATCAACAACTAGCCACCAAGAAAACATAAGCATCATCTATGAAGTGGTGATGATTGTGTTTAAAAAAGTAGTAAAACTTAACAACACCATCATTGATAATCAACCACAACATTTTGCATCATAAACAACCAAAATTAAAATTCGTGTAACTACCATGCAACAATAGATGCTACAATGTTATAATTCTCCCACTCTCACTATCACTTAATTAATGGCAATATCATCACTAGTATTATCAAATTTTGTATCCTTAGTGTCATCAAACCATCAATAATAGTATAAAATTGCATCATCCCCACTTATTATAGGTGTCATCAACAAGGCATCATCATGATCACATCATTAATATCCACACATCATTATCAATTTGATCTATTGTAGCCTAGCCAAATCGTCATTAATTGGGCCGAGAGGGGCTCTACAGCCTAGTATGGGGGAGATCTTGTGAGTCGAGTGTTTGTTGAGTAACAAAATAATACAAAGTCAACAAAAAAAAATAATACAAAGTAAAAAGTAATAAATATTATGTCGGCCATAAACAAAGAAGAATCATACAAAGTAAAAAGTGAATATGAGACTTACTTAAACTAGAGAGACTTTAGAGCTTAGGATTAGGTGGTAAATATTATGTCTGCCATAAACAAAAATTAATAATACAAAGTAAAATGTAAATATGAGACTTAAACTAGAGACTTTACTTTTTATTTTTAATACAAAGTAAAAATTAAATATGAGACTTTAGAGTGTTTGTCGAGTGTTTGTCCACTAACAAAATAATACAAAGTAAACCAAAAGTAATAATACAAAGTAAAAAGTAATAAATATTATGTCAGCGATAAACAAAAAAGAATAATACAAAGTAAAAAGTAAATGTGAGACTTAAACTACAGACTTTAGAGCTTAGGCTTAGGTGGCTCAGGTATTGCACTTAAGGAGCTATTCAAGGAGAGGTTCGCACCTCGGGAGATTTGATCCCTCTCGATGCTTAATAGAGCCTAGAATTTGGATCTAGGATGGTCATAATCAATTCCAATGGGTGGTCATCAATCTACTCATGCATCAATCATAAGTATCATCATCATCTCCAAATTCAATCACATGTTATTAATATCATTATCTTATCATATTATTAAGATTATTCCTCTAACTATTACTATTATGCACACAATAACATTTCCATGTTAACTAATTATTATCAATCAAAATTAACAATGAATTATAGTGTAAATATATTAATTCTTCATCACAGTAAATATTCAAAATTTCAATCATTGTTTTATGACAAAGGATTCAATACCATTAACACATAATCATTAATCACCATATTCAAATTATACATTTATATTATTCATCAAATATCAAATCATTTTCTTCGTACCATCATCATCAATCAAATTGTAAAACATCATTGCAATCCCCACTAGGATGAACTCCCCAATATGATGATCATCAATCAAATTGTAAAACATCATTGCAATCCCCACTAGGATGAACTCCCCAATATGATGATGAAGAACATTGGGATAATCTTAACCATGACAATCCTCATTCCAATTGTGTCATTTATTTTTGAAAGAAGTAACAATAGGTCATAATACATTTTATTTTTCCCTTCAAGCTGCTGGAAATTTCATGAAATGTTGGATATTACGAATCTTCAAGCTCTTGACAAAAATGAATAATGGAATGAATGAGTGATGTATCTAAAATAGTCTAAATTTTTCACAATTCAGACCTTCCACATTGTTTTTATCAATTTATCATCTTACGTTAAAGTGGCCCTATTTTGTGGGCCAAAAAGGTGGCTAGCAATCGATGGTTCGATTCCCATTCCGCCGATTTAGCAATCGCTGGTTCAATTCCCATTCTGCCGGTTCACTCATTTTTAACAATTCATTCTCTTGGAATCAATGTCTCTAGTTCAAGAGTTCTATTTTTCTGACAGTACTATCGCTGTATGACTGTTATTCGAGCAAATTACAGAAGAATTGTTCATCGAGGAATGGTTACGAATTTTCAGGCTCTTGTCACTTGACAAAAATGAATAATTATTTACGGTCATCATTTTCAGAACTAAAAAGCAATGTAAAAGGGGAATGTGGGTGTTGTTGGTTTGATTTTCTATGGTATAATGTGCAAAAGGGCATCGATTTTGTTTTGGATGTCTAGGAAGGCAAGTAGAAGAAATCATATATGGAAATTTCAAAGCTCCTGCTTCTCTACCTTGCATGGATACTCATGACTGCAAAATGGGCAACAAACCATTTTGCAATAAACTAAGTTTTGAAGTATAGTTTCTTGGGCCTGGCACTCCTCGTATCATTCAATCAGATCCTCTGGGAGAACCCTACGAATCTTGGACACAGGAATTGACTCTGTGCAGTCATCAGTATACATGCATGGTAGAGAAGCAGGAGCCTTGAAATTTCCATATATGATTTATTCTACCTGCCTTGTACACATCCCAAACAAAATCAACGCCCTTTTCTACAGTGCACCATATTTTCTAATAGAAAATCAAAACAGCAACACCCACTTTAAGCTTTTAATCAATAATCAATAATTAATCATTTTTGTCGAGTGACACAGAGCCTGAAAATTTGTAATCAACCCTCGATGGACAGTTCTTCTGTAATTTGCTCGAATAACAGTCCTGCGGCGACGGTATTGTAAAAAAATAGGACTCTTGAACTGGAGAGGTTGATTACAAGAGAAGGAATTTTTAAAAATGAGTGAACCAGCGTTATGGGAATCGAACCATCGATGGCTAAACCGGTGGAATGGGAATCGAACCATCGATTGCTAGCCACCTTTTGGCCGACAAAACAGAGGCAGTTTAAAGTAAGGTGATAAATTATCCAAAAAATGTGGAAGATCTGAATTGTGAAACATTCAGAAAAAGTCTGCATCGTGAAAACTATTTTAGATACATCATTTTGAAAATTGGTAATATCTAATTTTTTTATTGCATCGAGCGTAGTGAGGAGATTTCGAAAATTGGTAATATCTATAGTCAGGTGTTTTATAGTCAGTATGAAATCAAATATATTGAGGTCTAAATTATTTAGATTAATGTGTAAAAAATTAAGATAAAAAAAAATACACTTTAAGGAATTGAATCCCTCTCTCTACTTAATAGATCCTAGTTTGATGAAATAAAATGTGTTATATCCTATTGTTGACTTCTTTCAAAAGTAAATGACTATACAATTAGGATAGGCATTCTCATGGTTAAGACGACCCTATGATCTTCATCATATTGGAGATTACAATGATGTTTTACTATTTGTTCATTAAAAATGATAGTTGATTGATGATGATTTTATGAACAAAATGATAATTTGATATTTGATGAAAAATGATAATTTGATATTTGATGAATAATATCGATGTATATTTTGAACGTTGTGATTAATGATTATGTGTTAATGGTCTTAAATCATATGCCATGAAATAATGATTGAAATTTTGAATATTTAATGTGATGAAGAATTAATATGTTGGCATTAAGATTCATTGTTAATTATTGATTAATAATGATTGATTGACATGGAAATATTATTGAGTGCATAATATTAATAGTTAGAGCAATAATCTCAATAATACGATAAGATGATAATATTAATAACATGCTATAGAATTGGAGATTGATGATGATCCTTATGATTTATGCATGAGTAGATTGATGACCACCCAATAGGGAATTGACTATGATTGATGATGATTTGGCTAGGCTACGATATGAAGAAGTAGTTTTTTTTACTTTGACCATTTTACCTTTTTACCCTTTTACCCCAAAAATGGTGATTCATCCCCATGGTTGACATCATCACCTTGAATCCTATTGGTTGGTTTTTATAGTACATTTCTTTTGCTTTGAGGCCTATTTTTTACCTCAAAAATTCTCTAATGATTAATTAGGTGATAGTGCTAGATTTAAAGACGACAATTCAATCATGAATTTCATATGCTTGTGACACTTTGATAAGGATGAATATATAACAAGATTTGAAGGAGATTCTATCCATATAATTGGACAAGATGATGTGTAAATTGGGAACATGGGAAGAGTATTCCATGGCTTAGGAATTAGCCGGTTGAACTGACAACATGCCTTAGTCATTTTCGATTTGAGGTGATCTATATCTCAACATTGACAAGGGGAATTTCATAAATGATAAGAATAAAAATGTTATAAATGAGTGGAACATTTTCATGATCACCTACTCATTCATTCATGGGGAAGTTTGAATATGAACATCATGTTTTAAATGGCGTTAAACATGGGTATAATGTTTTCTAGTCTTACTCTTAACCTGTGAATTGAATGTAAGGTTCAATGTTTCCAAGTGAGTGTAATGAGTCAAAATTTCATGTAGAATCACAACAACAAGGCATGTCATTAGCATTGAGTTCATCTCAAATTATAGTGTTTTTTTCAAGTTGGAGCATTTTCCTAGTAAAGAAGTCAGTGTTAGTTGACTTTTCATATCTAGCATCAAATTTAGAACTAAATTTGGAAGTGGGTTTAGCATTGGGTTTAGCACATGCCTTAGCATCAAGTATACCATTGCCTTTAGCATTTATTGTCTACGAAATAAAATTTATGGAAACAAAAATAGAAAATGGTAAAAATGATAAATAGTAAGGGGATGCTAGTATTTGAAACCAAATCACTCTCCAAAAGGTACGATATCTACTTCAGCTTCATTGTGACAAAAAATTTCTATTAAAAATGTAAATCTGAATTGAAACTAAACTAATTTAATGCAAATTAATTTATGGAAATGTAGATGGAAAATGGTAAAAAAATAAAACAGAAATGAAAAATGGTATAGGAATACTAGGATTTTAATCTAGAACATTTGAAAAAGACAATGACTCTACTTGATATAATTCCCACATAAATTTGTCATTAAAAATGCAGATCTGAATTGAAACTAGCCTAATCTAAACAAGTGAATAATGTAGATCTTAGATAAATATTACTATATTTAATACAGAAGAAAATGTAAGTAATGGGAGATATATGGGTGCTAACATTTGAACCTAGATATCCTTACAGGAATTGCAAGACCTTTCTTAGGACATGCCCCTGAACTAGATCTGCACATTAAATAGAACCTCCAAAATATTTTTTTTTTCTTCTTTCTGAACTTTAAACCTACAACAATAAATATTAGTTAATCAATAAAGAAAAAAGAAATTAAATGAGTGAATGTGGATAATGGAAGGGAGAAGTCATTACCTTCCTCATGGAGGTTGCTCCATGAAATCCTAGCCTCATTGCATGCAACTAGAAACTTGCAACAATAAAAGAACAATTAACATTAACAAATCAATAAAGTAAAAGAAAAGTAAAAAAGGAAGGGGAGAAGGGAAGGGAGAATTCATTACATTCACCATGGATGTCCTTCCACAAGGGTGCTCACAAGAAGATGATGGATGAAAATTGGAAATGGGGTGCACAACATAAAATTTTAGGGGTTGATATTAGCCCATGGGCTAAATTTAGGTGTTTTAATTTTTTAATGGGCTAATTTTTTATTAAACACCCATTAGGTATGATTAGCCCACATTTATTCATTTATTTTTAATGAATCGAATGTTAGTTCCATTGAATTTAAGAATGGGAGGCAAGATAAAACAATTTCTCCTCTCTAAAAATTGATTTAAACCTTTGTTTTCCAATGAAAATCACTAGGCAACTCTCATTTGCCCCTGATTTCTAGAAATGGAAGTTTCTAGGGGTTGTCTTGCCTTTTGTTAATCATGGGAATCAAAGTCAAAGTTACAATCGTCTAGATTTTATAGGTTGAATCGCATTTTGCAAGTTCTTAATGTCTACATGAGAAAGGCAGTTGATATTTACTATTAGGGATTATAGTGACCCATTTTCATCTAGGAGAGCTCTGAATCCCATCACCTCATATCCAAATTTTCCCCAAGAAACATGGGGATTTTGAAGCTTGCAATTGGTGATGCGGAAAAAATGTTTTGTGGGTGTTTGGGGCATCATGCCTAGGGGCTAAGTCTTCAGTCATAAACACATATTTGGGCATGCAGGGGGCCATGACACTACTTATAACTAGTGCCATTTTAATTCTACTCGTGTTTGTTTTCTCCTTCTTGGGACAGACCATGGGTGGAACAACTTGGAATCCCACTATCTTTGTTGTTCTTTTTCTTTGGTCGTCGTCGGGTATTTTGACATGTTTCTTGTTTTGTTTATTGAATTTTATGGTTCTCCGAGGATTTTTGTGGGGTTGACATTGTATTTTGTGGTTGGTTAGTCTACTATTGCGACATGAATGTTGCTCCTTTAGTAATGGGGAATACATTAAATCTGGACTTACAGAGCTTGAAAAATGGATATGTGAAGCATTAGAGAAGGTATGAAATTCTTAACTCTGTTTTTTGGCTGCCATGCAGAAATGTGTATATGAATCTATGTTAGAATTGATTATATTGTGTGTTATTTGACTGACTCTTCCTAAATTCAGTATGTAGGGATGTCCTGGAATGGATTATGATACATAAGGCAAGCTATTAGTTTCTTGGTAAGATTCTCCCACACGTGTGATTCATTAAAAAAATACCCATATGCATTGGTATTAGTCTCTTAAAATGATATTTGGTAAGGTGTGTGCATAAATGAGGTGTCGGTGGGCCCTTGTAATAGCTTGGAGAGCTAAATGAGGATCGATGTGTTTGTGGGCCCTCATATTAACATTGATCCTATTTGTTGTGGTGATGAAAAATTTCATTGTTGTTTTCCAAGAATATTCCTAGAGTATGGTAAATTTCTATGTACTACGATAGTTAAAGTGAGGTACCAAACTACCACCAAAAGAGGGCTTGTTATGTGATCGTGTATTAATATTTATTTCCTATTTAGTGTTTTTGTATATGTTTTCCTATTACTATATATGGTTTTATACTTTATCAAAAATTTCACCAAGACTTCACAAAATTTTATAATTTAGTAAAATATTTGCCAAGACTTTACAATGTTTTATAATTTAGTGAAAGATTCACCAAGATTTTACAAGGTTTTATAATTTAGTAAAATATTTGTCAAGGTTTTACAAGATTATATAATTCAATGAGAGATTCGCTAAAAAATTATATATACATAATATAACATTGATAAAATAGTCTCCATATTTCCTACATATCATGGGGATTCGCCCACTTATTATATATAGAAATTTAGGAATTCTTAAAAATTTCCCTAATGGTAGAAGAGCCAAACCCATAACCATCTTTTTTGGTCCTTTTTTTTTACTTTTGATTTAGAAAATTTAGTAAAAGATTTGCCAAGACTTTACATGTTTTATAATTTAGTGAAAGATTCACCAAGATTTTACAAGGTTTTATAATTTAGTAAAATATTTGTCAAGGTTTTACAAGATTATATAATTCAATGAGAGATTCACTAAAAAAATAGATATACATAATATAACATTGATAAAATAATCTCTATATTTCCTACATATCATGGGAATTCGCCCACTTATTATATATAGAAATTTAGGAATTCTTAAAAATTTCCCTAATGATAAAAGAGCCAAACCCATAACCATCTTTTTTGGTTTTTTTTTTTTTATACTTTTGATTTAGAAAACTAGTAACATACCATTTGGCCATCCTTCCATTATTTATCATATCTCTTATCAATTAATATCCTAAAAATGCCAAAGGAGAAGGAAAGCATTTAAAATGATATCCATTCACCGATCTTCCCTTCTATACTCTCTATGAACTGAACTCATTCACAGCTCAACAAATCAAGTTCATTGAATTTTTGGTTGTACAACTTGTTCATATGCATCCACGAGACTCATTTATTACCTCTGCTCCATATTTAGCATCCACCTGTGAGAAAAAATAAAAATAAATCATAATGTTTCAAAGTCTTAATGCATTCCAACTTAGTAAAGTTATGTATTCCAACAAAATTTGTACTTTATCCACGCTTTTACATATGTCCAAGAATCCATTATTCATGTCTCTTTTCATACACACTCTTTTTATGATTATAATGTTAGGTAAGAGATGCCATCTTTTCACTAATAGCTATAAGGTTTTCATATGAAACCAAAATGGGAATGAGATACCAACCATATTGTAAATGGCAATTGTGTAACTTCGTTTCGAACTCTAAGGTCTCTCATAAACAAGAATTTCATTTTTTTTTTCTAAATCCTTAACACCAAGGTGAAAGGATGTGTATTCTTTTAATGAGATGTGTTGCTTCTCCTCCCAGGACCAATCCAAAGGGGTACAGTAACTTTGGTTCATTCAATGCCATTGACCCGAGGTACGGTACTTATCGTCCAACTTTAGGGCTTCATGGGTGGCTTGGATGGTTTAATCAACCAAAACTAAATGGCGTATGGGTCGCTCGAAATAAGACAAGAGTTAACAGGCCGGAAAGATATAAGAAGGTGCTTCTTATAAGGCACTTCAGGTTCTCGATGAAGACTACAATGAAATAATTATTATCCATACTTCTTCAATGAAAAACATTAAATAATCACAGTGTCACTCATCAACCAAAATGTGATATGTTACAACAAAGAGGTTAACCATTGTTAGCATGTTGTGTAGGGAAGTTGAATTAAAACTTCAAAGAGGTTAACCATGTGTTAGCATGTTATGCAGGGAAGTTGAATTAAAAATGCATTCAATAATTGTGATCTGGCGGTTGAGTTAAAAATAAAATAAAATAAAAAATAAAAGGGTAATAAGTAATTAATGTCTAGTAAGCAAGGTTGGAATTTGATGGGCACATTTCCCATCATGAGGCGATTTGCCCGTCAAATACGGTTACAAATTACAATAAACCGCCAAGGAATAAACTTAAAATGTACAAAATGATTCGTAAAAGGGTTCTAACCATCAGATTTGATGGGTGACTTGGATTTCAAATTCCAACCCTGCTAGTAAGTAAATAATAGGATGAGCCAAAATAAAAAGCAATGAATCAAAGGTTTAATTAGTCACACCTTCACGTTGTTTAAAAACAATTAATCAGATGTTATTGGAGAAATAATGATAATAGTTAAGTATTCATATCTGATATGAATTATAAGAAATGAATGAGATTATGCTTATGCATATACATTGTTAATATGCATAGTTTATTATTTGCAGTTAAAACATAAAACGTGAGACTTAGTATATGAATTAGGAATCTTAAAATTCATAAGGCAGACTTGATGATTTAAAAGAAAAAAGATAGGAAGGATATGATAGAAGCACCCATAAAACTTTAGTTGAATCTTCTCTCCACAAATGCATGCTAGATCAAGAGCAATGTTTTAAAGAAACTCACGTTGACAACATGGGTAGAAAGACCTCTATATTAAGGGTGGAAAAGTAAAGAAAGACATGATTTAGAGAGGTACCGACCCCCTAGGAGAATACGAAACTTATAGTTGGCAAGGATAATTTTAGGGGCGAAATTTAGCCCATGGGCTATTTTTCCATGTTTTTTTCCAAAAAAGATTCGCCAATTTGCATTTTTTAAGCCGCATTTCGCCCAATTTTGATGGGGTAAACTTTTTTCACACTAAAAATTGACAAAATATTATACAAACTATATAAAATCCTTAGAAATTGAAATAATTTTAGAAAAATATCGCCAAATATTTTATAGTTGACATTTTGAGAATTGGTAAGATTCACCAAGGTTTATACACTTTTAAATAAGTATGGGTCCTTAAAATTATCCCTGATAGTTGGTCTAGATGGGAGAATGTCACACTTTGATAGCTGGATGGGTCCTTGTTGTTTGATGCAATTCATACAAATCAATGATGTTATGGACATAGACATATGTGTGCAAGGTAAGAATCAAGATGTGCCTTATCATAAAGGTATTGTCACCTTAATTGGTTAACGATACCTAAGCAGTGTGCCCAGCCTGAATAAAAATATGGAATTGTCATGATTAGAGCTTCCTCGGGGTGTATACATAATAGCATTGGGCTGCTAGGGGAATGATGAATTGATAATAAATCCTAGAAAAAAAATTATGTAATGACAACAAGAGTATTAATGGATTAGATTTCAACTTTGTACAAGGTATTGGTTGTACCAGTCCTTGGAAGGAGTTGTGATAAATCTTACTTGAAATTTAATAGTATACTCTAATGATCTAATTAATGTATCTAATGTACCTTCCTAGTAAAATGGCAATATTCTTGTGGCTAGATGATGAAGGATAATCATACTTGACGATCCATATCTTGGCAATAACTCATCATGATAACCTTTTGTAGGGTTATACCTAGACTAATCAAATCCATGTGTTAGATGGATGTTTTGATGAATTTGGCTATATTTGATATGAATTTTCATGATGTCTTATTGGTTCTACATATGATATGTGTTGAGACTATTATTACATTCATAATGATCTATTGAAGCACTTATGTATTTAACATTATATATATTGATTAAATGATTTGATGGCATACTATGATGGTACTAATATATCTTGATGAAGATATGATGAAGTGATTTTATTTATCTTGGTATTGTGTTGAGGATAATCTACAATCTTATGAATGCCTATGGCTCCATTGCACTTATGTTAATATGTTGATTAATACAGTAATTCCTATGATCCTTGTTGATGATGATATAATGATGTGATATCTTTGAAATGACATGATGATAGCATGCAATGATTTCTTCAATAATATTTTCCTAATTTCACAACATGTGATTATTTATGACAATATTTCATGATATAGCATGTGAATATTCTCTAATTCATCAAGATAAGGTAAATAGCTATTATTGCATGTGGTTTTTGTTTTTATGATGACATATATTTTTGTAATGATGAACATGATATCATAATGGGATTTTCTAGGATAGATTTGTAGAATTGTTTAATATTCATAATGATATTATAATTTTTATGGTATATAAACCATGTTATTATGATAAGGATATCATGTTATTATATGTTATTCATGATGATGATACTTCATAAGGACTATAAAATTTTATGTTGATGATTATCATTGTAGGATAGTAAGAGGTAACATGTGGTTATTTGCTATTCATGGTTTATTATGGATAGGATGGTGTATGATAAAGCCATGTTCTATTGATGGAATGTGGTAGCATATATTCATAATGATGATATATGACTAATGCTTTGGTTGGAAGTTGTGAGATGGTGATTGACAAGAAATCCACCCGTGGGCCTAAAAGGTCGGTTAATTCAAGGATTTCATGGGACCCATAGCCACGAATGAGAATGTTTAGAAACAAACATATTATGGGTAGGGAACCCTGTGCCAATACTTCTTTTAACTTCTAGGGATTCTGGAAGTCCATGGATAGAGTTATACTTGATGGTGGGAGATATATGGAGAGGGACTTATGATTCCCAAAGATGGATATCATTAGGGAGGATAGGGAGGAAGTTGGGCTAGCCTTTTGATATGCCTGGTAATATACAGGGTTAGTGTACTGATAACTATATTCCTAACCTAACCTAGATGATACCTTTAAGGTAAACAAAATTGGAAGGGGAGGGTGGTTAAGGCCACAGTAACTTCATGGTAAATTCTGATGCCTAATGTGGGATCGTGGTGTAGTAGAGGGCCGATGCCATGGCGAGCAGGACCATCCAAAGTTTGATATGAAGGATTATGTAGGTTGCAAATGGTATGATTCTTAGGGAGAGGGTGTGTAAGGGAGGAAGCAAACCATATGTAAAGATAATCACGATACTTAAATAATTTGAATTGATTAATACATAATTGAATAATGCATAATGGTATGAATTGATTGCATATTAGGAATCTAATAAGTTTAATCAAGAGAATAAAGTAATATAGGTTACTATATTATTACTAGTACAATGTTGAGAATTACTCGTACTAGCCACACGATTAACTCTCACATGTGCAATATTACTAGTTATTTATGTGCATATTGTGTGACACTTGAACATATTAATTACTACCTAAGTAAATAATAAGGATATCATGTTATTATGTGTTATTCATGATGATAATACTTCATAAGTACTATACATTTTATGTTGATGATTACCATCGTAGGATGGCAAGAGGTAACATGTAGTTGTTTACTATTCATGGTTTATTATGGATAGGATGGTGTATGATAAAGTCATGTTCCCTTGATGGAATATGGCAGCATATATTCATAATGATTATATATGACTAATGATTTGGTTGCATGTTGTGAGGTGGTGCTTGACAGAAATCCACCCATGGGCCTAAAGGGACGGTTAATTCAAGGATTTCGTGGGGACCTATAACCACGAATGAGAATGTTTACGAGTAACATATTATGGGTAGGGGACAACTCAAATGATAAGCATGTTCAAGTCGTTCTTTTAACTTTCAAGGATTCTGGAAGTCTATGGCTAGATTAATACTCATTAGTGGCAGCTATATGGAGAGGGACTTCTGATGCCTGGGGTTGGATGTCGTTAGGGGGGATAAGGAGGAAGTTGAGAAAGCCTTTCAATATTCCTTGAAGTGCGTAGGGGTAGTGTACTGATAACCATATGCCTCTCCTAACCTAAATGAAATCTTTAAGGTCAACAAAACTAGAAGGAGAGGGTAGCTAAGGCCACGGTAACTTCTCGGTAACTTTTGATGCCTACTATGGGATCGCGCTACAATAGAGGGCCCATTTCATGGTGAGCGGGAACATCCAAATTTTTATGTGGAGGATTATGTAGGTTTTGGATGGTATGATTCTCGGGGAGAGGATGTGTAAGGGAGGAAGCAAACCATATGTAAAAATAATCATGATACTTAAATAATTTGAATTGATTAATACATATTGAATAATGCATAATGGTATGAATTGATTGCATATCGGGAATCTAATAAGAATAATCAAGAGCATGGATTAATATAGTTTATTGTATTTTTATTAGTACATTATTGCTAATTACTTGTACTAGACACACAAGTAACTCTCACATGTGAAATATTACTAGTTACTCAAGTGCATATGGTTTGACACTTGAACATATTAATTACTACATAATTATAATGTAACTTCAGGACGAAGTTTCCTAAAGGTGGGAAGTATGTAACAACCCAAAATTAGTATTTAACTAATTTTAGATCAAACATGGGAAAAGTAAGTAATAGGTGTCTTAAATATTAAAATAATATAAAATTATAAAAATTGGAGAATTGTTAATTAAAATTAATTAAATATAAATGGATCAAGTACCAAAGAAAAGAAGAAAAACTTTAAAAAGGAGGAAGATCAGAGGGGAAATGGAATTCATTCTTCTTAGATTTTGGAAGGAAGATAAGAATGGTTATGGAAGGTAGGAGAACAAATTTGGCTATGGTTTATTGGTTGGGTAATCAGGGGATCTCAATGTCTTACTAAAGGATTGGTTGGGTGGAGAGTCGTCCCCCACACGTTGTTTTCCTTCATTTCTTGTGGGGATAGAGGTAAATATTTCAACACATCATTGAATCATAGGTATGTTTTCTCCTTTGCTCCATTATATCATTGTGATGATATTTTATGTGTTAGATATACTTGCTCATAATATTTTTTTTAGTCATTTGCTATTAAATAATTTTTTTTTGTAAATTTAGTCCTTAAGGCCAAATGGGCCTTACACCATTGGACTCACGAGTTTACCTTGAAAATATTTCACTAGGATCATCCCGATAGACCTTTATCAAACTCATCATGTTGGATTTACTCCATCAGACTCACAAGTGAACATCATAAATATTTCACTAAGTTCATCTCGATAGAACCTTTTGGACTCATTAGATTCGAATATGACACTATTATTCAGAATGTTACATTGAGTTAATATTAGATCCTTTTAGACTCATCAGATTGGAATCTAGCACTATCATAGGGAATGTTACATTGAGGTCATCCTGACAGAACCTTTCTAACTCATCGGATCATACTTCAGCACTATCATTGGGAATGTTACATTGAGTTCATCTCGATGGAACCTTTCGACCTCATTGAATCGGATTCTGACAATATCATTGGTAATGTACAATGATTTCATCTCAATGAAACCTTTCAAACTTATCAGATCTAACTCTGCAACTATCATCGAGAATGTTACATTGCGTTCATCTTATTATCCTTTCCTTACGACCTTATTCTAGTTATTCCACCTGTGCATTCACCCAACATGGATGGTTCATGTCATACCACCTGTCCAAAAGGGTCCTCCATGTTACACTTTTTTCGATGTGGTGTGGCTGGGGCCCATATCAATTTTTCCCAATTTTTCAAAATTTCATAAATAGGTCAAATTTTTAATTCTACCATAGGTCGCCAAAAATTTTACATGTGGCCTTTCCTCCAGTATGGAACTTCTCCGCCACTTTTTTTTCCTCTAATAGATATACAAATTTCAAAATTTTCCCTAAAGTTGCTCATCCAATATACCATTCCTGATGGTAGACCACAGATTTAATATCTAGGCTTCGTTAAAATATTTTTTATTAAGGGAAACCACGTGTTTCATAGAATCATTTGTCAAACATTTCCTGTGCAATCTTTGATTTATGCTTTTAACTATATATTATGTTCCATACAACCTCAATGTTACAATCGAGAGATCTGATACTAGGAAGCCACATTCCCATCATTTCATCCATAGAAGGAGGGTATTTATAAATTTCACCCCTGGGCCATAAACATGAATTCATAAATAGTAAATATTTGTGAATATGTAGAATACAAAACACAACGAAATGAATAAAAATATATCATTGCACACACCATGCATAAAAAAGCATATTCATCATAGGCAAAAAATAAAATAATTTATCATTCATATACAAGAGAATACTTATCTTTCAACAAAAAATATCCAAGCAATTGGTTGTGTAAGAGAGACCCAATCATAGGTATCAATATAGATACTACCTGCAAATCAATTTATAAGGAAACCAAGGCAAAGGAAACACCTACAATCTTCTCTCTCTCAGCCCACAACCCATTTTCTCTCATGCTTAGTCAAATTTCCCACCTCTAAGCATTTACAGGGATCTCACTCAGCCATCCCAACCGTGGAACTCTTTTCTATTTCCCCACACAACAAAAAGAAGTCATTTCCATTCATTGTTGTACAATTCCCTCAGGAAATCCAACCCTTGCAGTGCTTACCAATGTGTGCAGAGAGAGTCCAACCTGTTGTATGTTGTTGCAGAACCTCATGTAACATTAATCCATGGTTTCTCAAGCGTTCAAAAGTAGAAAAACATAATGGGTAAATGTTCCTTTCTATCACATACTCTATTCTTACTATAGCCATCTATTTTCTCTAATGTCTTAATTATTTGTTCACAATTCAAATTTATAGTTATTTCAAAGTCTATTAATGGTAATGGCAATGGAATGAACAACAAAAGAAAACTCCACCAGTGAACAAATATTCTTGAGAAAAAATGGATGATTGATTCCAAAGGAGGTGAGAGGATGGTGAAAAATACAACTAACATAACATATGACCATAAAATAGAGGTCTCTTACAACTGTCATAGAAATATATTCACCCCATGCTTCCATAACTACATGTAAATACTTCCTCCACCAACCTCACACATGCATTCAATGATTGGATTTAATAGTCAAAAGTAATTAATTGGATCATTTAAGGAACATGGAATCAAATGGATGAGTTATAAGGTTGGCACGTGGAAATAGATGATTTAGTCTCTCACATGCCCCCTTTCCTCTTCCCCTCTAAAGGAAGTATATCCCCTTTAGTGCTCTTTACACAACCATCTTGGACCATTTTAATATTTTTCCAACATAATATTTACATTTTTTAGTTAACATGACAAGCTAACCACATGGTCCATATAGAGATATTTACATTATGCATGCCTAGCCACTCACTATTTTGGACTTGGCCTTGATCTCTACTACGAATCCATATAAGCATATTTACATCATTTACATAATTTAATTTAATACATTCCAAGTCAAAATTGTGGGTATTAAACATATGAATGAAATGGGAAGGAAAATGGTGCTTGTATAGCTATTTATGATGGAGTTGATGACAAAGTAGGTGAGAAAAAATTGGTTGTTAAAAGTTCATGAAGAGCTAAGGGTTGGGGTTAGCGAGAGAGGGGAAACCATAGATGTGGGATATTTGTAACATGAGGGATAGAGAAGGTGAGACTCGTGGTTTGGGATATCTATCCCTAGATATTGCAATAGTTACATAATATTATGTTCTTTTTGCGAAAGGAATAATAGAGAATGTAGTTGTTGGAGACCCTGAAAAATTTTAGCTATACATCCAATGAATACTTAATGGACAATATTATGTTTTGATTTATGTTTGTTTATGTGTGAATGGTATATCATGTACGTAGTGTTTCTTTATTATTGCAAGCTCTAAGATAAATTTCAAATGAACTCTATAATTCAATCCCTGTTCATTCACTAGCATTTCCCTCATCTAACACTAGTCTCGGTTGTGCTTCAGGTGAGACTTTCTTCTCTTTTAATAAAATCGAAAGTGTCAGCACATCTAAACTGCAGTGATATTTTGTTGGCCCCTAAGTGGAACCTTGCTCTTCAATTTTGCACAAACAAATGGTTTTTTTTGCTGAGACACGTTTTCAAAAAGGGAAGTACTAGTTGAATGGACACGGGGATCTATGAGTACCATATCCAAAATTGGTGGAAAACATATTCAAATATTTTGTGTTGCAAGAAGATCGCTTGCAGAAATGGAATCTGGTGATATGTAGGGATTTTATACTATATGATGGACCTTTACTAGATAAATATGAGGTTTTCTAGTGTGAGTTTCCAATAATCCTATATAAGTGGATAAAAATACTCGTGGAAGCCCTAGAACTTGAGAACCAGTGAAAGACATCTATCTAATGGAATCCTCAAGGCTTGGTTGCATTGCATAGATTGGATCATAAAATTATGTGAGATATAGACTTATGGGTGGAAAAAAACATCAACAGATACATAGTGGATTTTTCTATAGAAAATCATCATTATTTTTTGAAAGCAGAAGTCAATTTCAAGCGAAATTATTGCAAAAGATTATTCTAGGAAATCCCATTGTTAATCAAGGTTTGTTTGGTGGAGGGTGGATTTATTCAATTTAAACATACCTAAATGGAGGACTAATCAGTTTCAACATGGGGAGTGGTTAGGAGTGATGCTATTATGTTGTGGAAGGTGAAGGGAAATGACGATGATGGTGGAACTTTGAAGACCAAGAAAGGGTGAAGTAAGTGACAAGGTCTAATATTAGAGGGTAATGGTGGACGAAACAAATGAGAATGGAAAGAAAGAAGAATGAGAATATTTGGAAGGATATGTGTGACGTGGATAGAAAAGAGGAAAGGATGAATGAGCTACGGAAGGTGATGAGATGTGGAGAGATGGTCAACTCTTAGTTGAGAGAGAGAGGTATAACAGTAGAGGACAACCCAAATAAGTGGGACTTGGGAGAAGAGGCATATACGAAGGCATAAAAATGGATATAATAGAATAATTACAAGAGATGTTGGAATGCATATCGACAATGCAGAGCCAGTGTGAGTACCTGATGCAAAACCGCTAGAGTTGCATGAGATTGAATGCATCTAAGACAATGAACCACCCTTCATGAAAGAATAAAATCCAAAATGTTGCGGATCTATCCTATTGTCATCCACTCCCTTGGAAACCTATAAATCATACAATACTCTCTTTTTTCTAGTTCTACTTTATATTTACCTTGGCACACTCCTTATCCTAGTAGTAATGTTCATTCAGTTGGTGCGGTGGTAGGAGGAAGTAATAGTGGTTTAAATGCTAGTATAACATTAGGAGGCCTGCATAGAAGTAGTAGCTCAAATCCAAGTGTTGATTCAAATTTAATTTTACAACTTAGTCCTAGAGGATTCATTCCAGTAGGATATTTGGTAATTAGGATGGTCTAGGTACATGGGGGATCTTCCATGTGCTACCCATAATTTTTGGGTAAGGGAGCTGTAGAATATGTGGAACAACACTATTTTTTGTGTGAATCTATTTGGAGGTCTAGAGAGGTTTTAGATACCTCCATGTTGATAACTTTCTATAAAACATTGAGGGGGGGAACTCTACATTGGTATATGAATTTTGTGGAACACTAGCCTCCCAATGTTTCACCTCTTTCCTTACCACAAGTGAAGAAATTTCTTGTTGAGGAATTTCAATTGCCAAATTTAGAGCAATAGGGGATTATAGAGATTAAAAAAAAATCCAATATGAGGGAGAGTCGGCTTGGGAAGATGCATAGAGATTTAGTGATGTGGTGAGTAAGTTGTCGTTTCTTATTCATGACACACCACTAGGAGTGGTTTATTCAAGGGTTTCTTCCATTAACCTGAGTTTGCTTATCCTAGTAAACTATTGATACTCCTAGGAGTGCATTGGAGAAAGATATGAAGGTTGAGGCTATGTCTAAATATATAGGGTGTACCAAAGCTTCTATGTTTGTTATCAATCAAATCAACACTTCTCCGTCCTTGACGACAATGAATTGTCCCTCACACAAAAGGACACTATGGATGGAAGAGCATGGATTTTCTATAGATTCTTCTTGCCTTAGGAATTATCTGATTCTCCATATCACCTTCTTTTTGTGTATTGACCTTAGGACAAACACGCTACTTTAGACTTGACAACCAGCAAGTCACTCGCTTATGCTACCTTTATCACTCATGAGTTTCCCTAATAGGCTGCACTCTATTGTTGTATGAAGATTCCTAGCGAGTCACTCACTAGTTGTACAACTTTCACCTGCGTGTTCCTCATAAATCACGAAAAATAAAAAACAAATTTGAAGTATGGACAATTGGAGTTGGTTTTCTAACTTCCACAACCACCCTAACTCACCCTCTCTCGAACCTACTATCCTTGCTTTGTTATAAATACAAAGGGAGGGCCATGAGAGAATGGGTTCACTCATTTTACAAAGAAATGCTGGAGGAATTTTGGTAGAAGGAGAGAAGCAAGAGAGTCCATATCAGGTTTCAAGAGGCGTTGATGCAAACTAAGGTGAATGTATCTTGTTTCTATTTAATGTCATCAATAAAGAGATCTTTCCTTCTCACATTGATAATATTTGATGTATGCATTAGATACTTGAGATTATTTTACATTCCTATGTTTATATGCTTTCTATGTGATGATATATCTATATGTGGTCAAAATATTTGAGGAAGATGACATTTGTTTTGCAAGTCTTTGTGCAAGACTGTGGAAGAAATCTTATGGGATCAAGTGCTTGGATCAAAGTTCTTTGATAGAAGGTATTGTTGTGGCCACAACAGATCCCATGGTTATTAGAAGCACGGGAACCCCCATCCTTAATAAACACAAAGGTAGTTGGGTGAGTTTCCTTGTAAATATGAGATTTTGGTTTTTATCCCTAAGATCCCTTACCCATACTTTTGTTTTGTGTGTTTTCTTTTGAATCGAAAAATTCTTGAGTGTTTTGGGCTTGCAAGAAGCTTCAATTTTCAAGTATTTTATCATTTACTTCCATCAACCCGAAACCCAACATTTGGGAAACTCGACAGCTGTGAGCCGCGGGATTTGTTTGTTTGCCATAGAGTTTAATAAACCTGAAACCTGCAACCCGACAGTTGCAGGTTGCGGGATTTTATTTTTGCAACTTATGTTTTTCATCATCCCGAAACCCGCAACCCGACAGTTGTGGGTTGCGGGTTTTCTTTGTAAATAATTTCGGGAATTTTTATCCTGAAACCCACAGTTGCGGCTTTCGGCTTTCAGGAACTCCTTTTAAGTTCGATTTTGTTGTGTGTTCCCGAAACCCGCAACCCGACACTTTCAGGTTATGGCTTTCGGGAAAAGGTTTTTTTATTGCGATGTTTTCCATCCTCGAAACTCGCAACCCGACACTTTCGGCTTTCGGCTTTCAGGAATTCGTTTGCGTGTTTGTTTTCTTGCAATATCGAAACCCGCAACCCGACGCTTTCGGGTTTCTGCTTTCGGGATTCTTGAATAAACTTTCAAAATAAATTATGAACCCGATCTCGCATCCCGCTCCGGTTCATCTCAACCATCCATTTGTTTTGATCCCATGGCTGTGTTTTAATCTGGAAAATATAATAAGTAGTGTTTTTATATTTTTATTTTGTCATTTTTTTACTGTTCGAGATTACTCCGTTGCTTGGATTTTACTGCGGATTTATGCTAAGGTGTCTATTTTTACCATCTCTTCAGTTATTTCGGGTAAGTTTGTTGTCGTATTTCTATTTTTGGTCTTCCAATTTTGCTATTTTGGATTGAATTTTGATTTTGTTTCCTTATTTATCAGAAATTGCAAGCTTTTCACCATGTCGAAAAACACCCGATCCAAAACGGCACACACAGAGCTCTTGACGAAGGACCCAAATTTTGGCATTCTCTCAGATACTAATGAGAAGGTCACTGAAACATATCAGGTGGATTGGTCTAAAATCTATGCTATATTTGACAACGACGACCTTTCCCACATCGAGAACGATAAACTCATGTATGAGATAATTAGGGCTTCCCAGATACACGCCGTTGCTGCACGTCCTGCTATCCTACCTTACACTGATGCAGTGAAATGGATTATTGAAAATGCCAGTATCAAAGACAGCTCTTTCAATGATAACGTCGGTGCTCAATTGACATATTTTTGCCCAGAGGTCTTCATTCGATATTTTGCTCTTAAGCCCCACACACAGACCCTTTCTCCTAATTTTATTCAGTCCTCAAAGACCCGGTATAACTTCGATGATATGATAAAGTCCTGGATGGTCAATCCCAATGCCTTTGTGCCTAAGGCTGACAACCTCTATCCCATTATCTGGTTTAAGGAACCCTACTCACTACTGGCAGCCATGATTTGTAGGATTTTCCAATTGTTCCCTTTTCAAATCCGAATGGGAACCTATAGCACATCATGTGTTAACCACCGGTGAGTCCTTCCCATGGGCATCTATCCTGTCGGCAGAATTGAAGAACTCAATTGAGAATTATCAAAAGGCTCCTACTCACAAGAAGCCACATTTCTTATTTTCTGCATATGTTCTTGATGTTTTCTGTGCAGAGTTCCAGTATCCTAACTTAGGTTGGAATTGGACTCCTACAGACCCCCCTGTACACATTTACCATTCAGCATTGTGGGAAGGCAATTTTGTGCCTTTATTGTATGATATCTGTGACAGCTTTATGGGTGCCATTTATTTTAATATCTTCAAGCAGGAAGCACCTGCATTTTCAGAAGATGCCAAAGCCTTCATTAATACCATGGGTGATTGGTACATGTTTGAATACTTCTCATACATCAGAATTTGGGGAAGTGAAACAGTGCACCTTCTACCTAGAATAGTCCCGGACAGGTTAGTTCTACAGGAGGTTTCATTCCAGACAGTGACTGATGGCATGTATAAGAAACTTACAGGTCCCTGGAAGAAAGGTTGGCCTAACTTTTCTCTCAACCTTGACCAGCTGGTTATCCCTACTTCGAATTGGGCTGCAATTCTTGGTGACCAAATAGCTGCCTTGAAATTGGGAACTTCCGAGAAAAGGAAACATGACCCCAAGGAATTCCTGGATGCACACTTCAAACATATACATATAAAAATGGATTATGCACATGAGGTTCAACCAGATGACTTTATATACCAAGGGGCAGACACATTTTCTCAAGTTCTTGCCAAAGTCAAAGATTCACAAGAACAGCATGATATTTTGAAATACAAGAAAGATCTCAAAATGAGAGTTTTGAGCTATAGGACCATGCAGCTAAATTTAATTGAACAGACAAGGAGAGGCATAGAAGAAAAAGAAGCCCAGAAAGCTAAACCTCCCTTAATGCTCACATATCCTAATGGGTATAAAGGTAAAGCTTCCCTAGAGGAACCTCCACAAGAGAAAAATGTTGAAACAGCTAAAGTGTTATTACAAACAGCTCGGCATTTCAAGCAAGAGACGACACAGCTGTCATCAGTGATTAATACTTAGTTGCTAGAACCTCCTATGCCATCTATCAGTATTCAGCTGCTTGCTACAGAGACTCAAGAAGATGATGACCTAATCATGACTAGAACTAATCCATTAAAGAGGCAGAAAGTTCTGGCTCTAAATCACAGGTGTACACAATCAACATAATTGATTGTGATGAAGAAGTTGTACCTGATCCTCCAGTATCAATGACAGAGGAAGTCATTTAGGATCCTAATATTTTCACTGACTTGCTGGATAGTATTGGCATGGATAATTCTTTCCCAGATCAATCAATGTTGGAATTTAATGTTGCTCCAGGCATTGTATCTTCAGCAGTTGTGCTACCATCTATCCAACAAACCTCCACTCCACCTTTGGGATCAACACTTCCATTTTCCTTATCTCGAGTATTTAACACTCTCATTGATAGCATCACTCCATTGCCAGAACACCTAGCCCCTGTTTCCATTTCATCATCTATGACTACAGAAGTCCAGTATTTGACTATCCCTCTGCAGTCACCCATAGTTAACTTATTGTCAACTACCACTGATGAATCTTCTAAAGTTTCCCTTCCATCATCACCTATCAAGGTTGATAATCAATTGCTACTTCTAGAAGCCAATGTTGACAACCAAGTCCCACTTTTTGAATCTTTTGTCTCAATACCTTCACCAACCAAATTCTTATCGGTTACCAAAGTCACCTTCACACCTCAGTTTGTCCCTCAAGTCACTTTTCCTATACCTAATTCAATGGTTATTCATACACCCCCTTTGGCTACAATAGTAAGTGCTACTACAACTCCTGCAGTGGAAGTGACTGAGTATGCAAATCATGATGTAGATCAGATCCCCTTGGTGACTACTTCTACAGTCATGATGATAATGTAGTTATGAGAAGAAACAGGAAGAGGAGCAGAGGTCAAGGTGGGTTAGAAGAACCTATTTTCGATCAGGTAATATGGGCTCCAAGGACCAACAACCCACAAATTGAAGCTGTGGAAACTGCAATAGCTTTAGGGGCTTTTGCAAGTGCCAATTGGGGTTCAGTCCAAGTCCTGGACAAAGAAGTTGACTTGAAGGAGAATGAAATCAAAAGCCTTAAGGCGGAGTTGCTGAGATCAAGGCACAACATGTTTCTTATGTGGCCGACCTCAGAAAAACTTAGGCAGATAAGATTCAAGACCTAGAGAAAAGGAATGATACACTTCTCACTGAACTTCATCTTTTGCAATCTCAACATTCCACAGATGCAGAAAAGATAGCTTCTTTGGAAAATCAAGTTGAGGATGCAACTGCAAGTGTAGCCTCCCCAAGTTCTCTCAAATTTTTCTCATGTGATTTTAAGAATTTGGCCCTTAAAGTTAACCAAGAACATCACAAATTGTTGGAGAAGGTTTACGTTACCCTCTTGATGAGATTAGGGATAACTTTATTAATTTTTCCAAGATGCATACTACTCTAGAAGAACAAAAGGAGAAGAGACTTCAAGCTTCTAAAGCTAAGGAAGAAGTCATTCAATGGCAGTTGTATATAAAGAAGGCGCTAGAAGACACCCCGATCCTCAATAGTTTTCAGATGAAGAAGGTGAAGGCCTCTCTAAACACTTGGCTTGATTTCAATGAAACAGCTGAGGAGATTATCAAAAAGTCTAAAGACCTCTATATCAGGTGCTGGTATGCAGTTGACAATATTATGGAGGTTTTGAAACTTCCGTTTATGGAGCCCATTCTTGATGCTTTGCCCCCAAAATTCAGACTTGAGGAGCTCGAACATAGGTGTGAAGAGTTTGCGCAGATAATTCGGGATCTTGATCAAGTCAGCATCGATGATGTGGATTGTCTGGTGAGAGAACCGGTCAACGTGGAAGGCAGGATTTGCATTTACCTTCGCACTTGGCACAAGTTGGCTAAACATGACATGGAAAATAATGCATGCAATGCTTGGTTAGCCTTAGAATCTGTCAATTTCCCCAATATAGATAAGTTGTTAGAAATATATGAGAAATGGCAGGATTTCTTGGATCGATAGTTTGATCCGATTTTGTAATCCCTATGTGGGAAATCTCTATCTTTTGGACTCTGTTGTAATTTCCTATTTAAAGAGGAGGACCTCTTGTAGTTAGGGGTTGGTAATTTTGGAGTTGCAAGTCAGCAGGAGACAAGACTGGAGATACTCTGTTTAGCAGAGCTTTTTGTAATTTCTGTACAAGACCTCTTTATACAGTAAAGTTATCTTTTGATCTATCTTCTGTTATTCCTCAAGTTTCTTTGAGAATTTCTTATTTATGCTTCAAATTGTCATCTATTATGCATCTGATCTTTTTCCAAACATTTATTAATGCACAGATCTGTTATGTTGGTTTCCCTGTATGATTAGTCCATGTTTCCAAGTATTTCATTGAGTTTCTTCAATTCAAATATTCTTATTTTGTATTTCTGTAAATGATTCGTTGCATACACATATAATCAATGTTAATTTTTAAATTAGCAGAGTGATTACAAATTGGATCTTGTGTAAGCTCAAGTACTTGAAAAATTGTCATTTAATTTTGATTAATTGGTAATAATTTAAGTTAACAAGTAATACAACCAAAGGCATTTTTGTTTAAGGTGTTTAGTTACTTGTTCATTACACTCCAAGACTAATCTACACAATATCAAGCTTTCTTTTAGAATAGGACTAACTTGAATTAGTTTCCTCTTCTGAAATAGGTTAGGTTAGCTTAGCTTTACCTTTTTCACACCCTGGTTTTCCTTGATTGGAAAACTGACCTAATTGGTCAAATCATCAACTCTTAGAGTGCCAACGGAGGTCGAATATCCATGGGGGATTACCATACCAAAAAGGTTGGGGATAGAACTTCCCTTACGCAAGGTCTTTCGAAGCCTTTCAACTTGGGTTTTCTTCCTCTTTTGGGAGCCTTGCAACCATTCCAGCACCTTTGCATCTAACCTACACAACCGAGGCCTCAACAGGTACCAATTGCTTAACTTCAAAACCCTAGTTTTTTTCATGAATAATGTCTTGTTGTTTGTTTGCAATTTCCCTTGGTTTCTACATTTTTAAGTCAGTATGTTGGTGACCTCTTATCACCCAATTCATTAGGAACATTTTCCATACAGTCGAATTGGCAACTCCATTGGGGAATCCCTGTTTCTTTAAGGGTATTTTGCTTGAAGTTTCTTTAGTTTGAGTGTGCTTTTAGGTTTTAGGGGGAGTTTGCAGAGGGTTGGTACCCCTATTCTTGACCCAGAACTAGGCCTTACTGAGCATTTCTTCTTTTTTTTAACGAATACTCATGAGTTGTTTGTACTTACAGTGGCGATTTGCCCTGATTCCTGCGTGTTGAATGTTTTACGCCTACGATTTACTCGCATGTTTTTGTTTGCACAATCGCGGGTACCCTTGTAGATTAAGGTTTTCCTGCTATGGTTCAATTTTTAGGTTTTTTCCTTGAATGTTGTTTAAGTCACTGCTCTTCAAAGGGTTTGTACAGTCACTTTATGGTTCGTGTTTAAGTTTTTACTTCTCCTTTAGCCTCCTTTTTATCTTAAAGCTTGTTAAGGTTTGTGCCTTAGTATTGCATGCTTGAGTGTTTAGCTTGGTTGTACTTTGGTTGACCTGTGTTGGTGTTGATGAAACTATCTGAGGGTTGTATGTAACCCTAAAGGGTTCTTCTTTTTATAGCTTTCTTGTCTTTCAGTTCATTAATCAAAGTATCTTATACCAAATTTAGTGAATTTGAATTTTCATTTGAATTGACTTGCTGAGCATGTTGTTTTCAGAGTTCTGAGAGGGTTAGAATTATGTTCTTATAAGCTTAGGTGCAGATTTTTATACACTTTGTGGTCAGCTTAGTGTCGTGTGCTTGTTTATATATAGTTTTTCTTTTTATATTTAAGAGAAAATTCAAAAAATAAGTTGTTTCTTCACAAGCATTCTAGTTTGATTTTCAAAAAATATTTGCATTTGCATATCTCTATTTTCGAAAAGAAAAAAGTAAAATTTTACATCATTAGGGTTGCATTACCAGTTCTTTGATTTTGAAAGGAAAAGTGAAAGCATCAATTTTCAAGTTCATTTATACATGTATCATGTTGTTTCCACATTTCAATTATAACATCACCATGTGCACCATGTTGGGCGCGGCCCAAGTTAAGGCATTTTTGGACACAACAGTTTTGGAGCTGTGAAGTTACACCACAATGCAGCGTCGGCAAGGTAAGAGTAACAGCACGGTGAAGATCCAGCATGGCAAAGTGACAGCACCGTGAAAATCGAGCATGGCATCATTTTGGAAGGAAACCGGTATGAGTTCCAGTAAGATCAATCGACAATCTATTTTTGGGAAAATACTCCGAGATTCCCAACAGGTGGGTAAGGAGTGGCGAAGAAGGAAAGCAACCGGTCGCACAAGCAAAGGAAGGACTAAGTGGACCAGATACAGGAAACTGTTAGAGAAGGACCAGAAGGATGAAAGCAACCCGTCGGCATGCACTTAGAAGAACGGTTGAAAGCGACATGACCACGCGCAGTTAGAAGATGCCAGAAGCCAGAGACGGCATGGAAGGGCGGCCACGATGATGACTCGCTATCATAGCCTGACAGATTTTGTTAGCGGGGTAACCACACCATTTTGGGTACCTTAGGGTTTTGATTCATCCCACCATGATTGTAAAAACGTGACGTACGGGAACGATCTATATAAAGGAAACCTTTGTAAGGGAAAGGGTTAATCTTCATTTTGGTTATTGTTGAATATTGATCTCTGTTGAGAGACTGAGCATTGTAAAAAGGATCTGCAACTACTTGCGCAGAGACCTATTGAAGAGAGAAGAGAGTCTGCAGCTGAGTGCGCAGACTAGAACTGTTGAACCCTTCCCATTTTATAATAAACAACAATTCCCATGGACGTAGCTACCATCCTGGGGGTGAACCACATTAAATCCTTGTGTTGTGTGATGAAGTTTATGTGAATGTGTGTTTGCTTTTTATTAAGTGGTTAAGTTCTTGCTTATGAGTATATGTATATTTGCTTTCATGTGTATTCTTCATAAGGATGAATGATGGGAATAATATGTTAAGTATTGAGCAAAAATTAGTAAAGGTTGAATGCACAAGTATTTTTGAACTTAACGAGTGCATGAGATAATCGCGTAACCACTTAAATCAGTGAAGTCTATATAGTGTGATTCCTTCAAGTGCAATGCTGGAAGTGTGCAGTTGCATAGTAGTTCATCATATTGCATAAGTCCATGAAATGCATAGTCTGATATATTGTTGAATGTGTAATTTGCACTAAGTAAATTCCATCAAAGATGTATGGTTGCTAAGGGGTAGCGCAATATTTAGTTGCGTTGTCTTTTTTTCAAGTAGCCATTCTGAGACGTGCAGTCCTTGGATGCGCTATTGTATAAGTAAAAGCCGCGAAGTAGGTGAACTTCGTGCAGTCCCCCAATCTATCGAGCCACGCATCACCCGGTTGTGGAAACTTGGTTCTGCAACCTCCCCATAAATTCACCTTGGGTGAGACCTTAGTCTACTCACAGATTGCTGCTGAAAGGGCCGGTGAAAAGGGGTTTTGTTGGTTCCCTGAACTGCACAGAACCAAGCTCTATCTTGAAAAGCTAAAGAACACTTTATTGAGCCAAAAAATGGTTATGTTGTCGGGACGAGCCACATGGAAACCACACCATTTTGGGTACCTGGGTAACTGCACAATTTTGGGTACCTTGGGGTATTTATTCATCCCACCATGATTGTAAAGACATGACCTATGGGAACGATCTATATAAAGGGCACTTTTGTAAGGGAAAGGGTTAATATTCGTTTTGGTTATTGTTGAATATTGATCTCTGCTGAGAGACTGAACATTGTAAAAAGGGTCTATAGCTGCGTGCGCATAGACCTACTGAAGAGAGAAGAGAGTCTACAGCTAAGTGCGCAGACTGAAATTGTTGAACCCTTCCCATTTTATAATAAACAACAGCCCCTGTGGACATAGCTCCCATCTTGGGGGTAAACCACGTTAAATCGTTGTGTTGTGTGATGAATTTTATGTGAATGTGTGTTTGCTTTTGATTAAGTGGTTCAGTTCTTGCTTATGAGTATATGTATCTTTGCTTTCATGTGTATTCTTCATAAGGATGAATGATGGGAATAATATGTTAATTATTGAGCATATATGAATAAAGGTTGAATGCACAAGTATTTCTAAACTTAACGAATGCATGAGATAATCAGGTAACCACTTAAATCAGCGAAATCTGTATAGTGCGATTCCTTGAAGCACAACATGGGAAGTGCGAAGTTGCATAGTAGTTCATCATATTGCATAAGTTCATGAAATGCATAGTCTGATATACTATTGAATGTGTAATTTGCACTAAGTAAAGTCCGTCGAAGATGTATGGTTGCTAAGAGGTAGCGTAGTCTTCAGTTGCGATGTCCTATTGTCAAGTAGCCATTCTGAGCCACGTAGTCCTTGGATGTGCTATTGTATAAGTAACAGCCGCGAAGTAGGTGAACTTCGCGCAGTCCCTAAGTCTATCGATCCGCGCATCACTCGGTTGTGGAAACTTGATTCTTCAACCTCCCATAACTTCGCCTCGGGTGATACCTGAGTCTACTCATAGAATGTTGCTAAAAGGGACGGTGAAAAGGGGTTTTGTTGGTTCCCTAAACTGCACAGAACCTGGGTCTATTTTTAAAAGCTAAAGAACAATTTATGAGCCAACAAATGGTTCTGTTGCCGCGCTTGAGCTGGTGATGAGCACCAAAAATTGGAATCCAGAAAAAACAGAAATATGGAACTGGGTGGACAAGAAAGAAAGAGAGTTTGCAAGAAAAAAGAATAGGCATCCGCGTTTCTATGACGTAGAATGGTTGCAGAGATATCTGTGGGCAGACATTTATGAAATTTTCTTTGCATCTTTCAACAATGACCTATACAATTGGTTGTCAAGGTTAGCATAACGCAAAAACTGCTTCCAAGAAGGAGTACCTACCGAGTGGACCCCAGAGCTCATTCAGAGACTTAAAGAAGTAGATAGTCCACTATCGCGAGTAGTCAAATTTTGGGTTGACAGTATCCTATAGGGATACATTATAGAGTTCACTGTGGACACCTTGAAGTCCTACAGTGCAGCAGAGGCAGATCTATTCAAAGGCTTCAAAGGTAAGTACCTGAACAATATGAATTGATATATCAAAATGCTTTTAGCTGAGAAAGGTATTTTAAGAATGCAGTGAGATACCTATGTTGATGTATATGTAACTTCGGAATGTATTTCATCTATGTATTTCATATATATATTTATTGTACCCTTATAAGAGATGTGTTATTCCTCTATAAGGAAGTGCCGTCGTGTGGATTGACAAGTGTCGCAAGTGTGTGTACTTGCCGATGGGTTATTAGACCACCATGTGTGGGGTCGGCCCTTAAATATATATTATATTGTGGATGTATCTAGATAGACAAGTTGGCCCCATAGTGTAATTGGGCAAATAGGTTAGTATAAATAGAGATCGAGAGATCTCTATTTTGATCATTCAGAAAGTCACACTTCTCTCACTCAGAAAGTGGCGCACTAGTGAGGAGGAGGATCATCTACTACTAGGAGACTATCTCACTGTATTTTGGTTGTACTTTGGTTGAGCCATTACTCTCTCTATCTCTGAGGAAATTGTGGAGTTTTTCACCTTAGGGTTTTCCCCACGGAAACTTTGTGTCTCTGGTCTCTGATGCTTTTGATTCTTGTGATGCTTGTCATGCTTATTGTTATTTTTATGCATTGATATATTGTATATTTTATTCTCTCAGTGAATATCCTAGAGTATTGTGAATTAATGCTCAAAATTTAACATGGTATCAGAGCTAACCTGAGAAGAAGACATTTTGCAGTGACGGAAACTTGAGTTTCTTATTTATTGGGTTTCTCTCCACATATTTTGGAAAAGTAGTATAGTGGATTGACTATACTCATCAAGGAGAATCCATCTATCCAATCAGAATTCAATTCTGAGCATTTTCAGATTTGGCCCTAAAAATTAGGGTTTCCACAAAAATAGGAATTTCTGAAATCTGAAGACATAGCTGGAAGCTCCTTGCAAAAATCGAATTTTAGAGCTTTAGATCGATATTTTTGGTTGGGTAGATCTCCGAGAAACTCAAACCCTAATTCAAGGCTCTCCCTAGTGAACCCGGGAGGACAAAAAGTCAAATCTGAAGGGTAAAACTTTGTTGATCTCAAATTTTGAATGCACCAGGCTGATCAGCTCATCAAGGCGCATCTTTATATCCTTTCAGAAAGTTGAAATTAACATTTTAAATTTTTAGGGTTTTTTTGACAAACCCTAATCCGGGACCAGATCCAGTTTTCAACATTTCAAGTGGTAAGACCTAAATCTTTTCTATTTCCATTTGAAGTACTCTTTAAAATGTCTCACCACACCAAGCTTGAGGATAAGCTTGAAGGGGCTGATAACTTCCGAGCTTGGAAGTATAGGATTGGGTTAATCCTGGAAGAGAGTGAGTTGGACTCATATATAAAAGAAGACATCCCTATCCCAGAGGATGAAGAGGCTAAAGTATTGCATAAGAAGAACTTGGTCAAGGAAAAGAGAATCATTGTTGATTCTATCAAAGACCATCTCATACCCCATGTGTCTTCTCTAAAGACACCCAAAGAGATGTTTGACTCTTTGACCAAGTTATTTGAAGGGAAGAACATAAATCAGAAGATGACCCTGCGGAACCAATTGAAAGGAGTAAATTTTCACAATGGAGAAACCATTCAATCTTATTTTTCAAGGGTCTCCTAGATCAAGGAACAACTAGAAGCAGTGGATTAAATGGTGGAGAATGGTGAAGTTGTCATGACCACTCTGAATGGATTACCTAGGTCATGGGACTCCTTCATTCAAGGAATCTGTGCAAGAAAGAAGTCCATTTCCTTCAGCAGACTACGGGAAGAATGCTCACAAGAAGAAGAAAGGCTTGTGGCACGAGAAGAAAAGATGGGGAATGAATATCAAGCTCTCACGGCTCACACCAAGAAAGGGAAGTCCAAGAGAGAGCCATCTCACTCCAATAAATCTTCACATCACTTCAAAGAAAGAAGAATATGCTTCACCTGTAATGAAAAAGGACATATTGGCATAAATTGTCCCAAGAACAAGAAGGACAACAACAAATTCAACAAGAAGAAGAAGGGAAACAAAAGAAGGTTTCATGCTCATGCTGCCAAGGATGATCAACCTCCCAAGAAGAAGGCTAGAGCAGAAAGTGATGATGATAACTCATCAAGCGAAGAAGAGTGTGTTCTAATCTCTGCTCTCACAGGTACTATCTCCCATGGTTGTAATGATTGGTTAATTGACAGTGGGGATTCAAAACACATGATTGGGTTTAAAGAATCCTTTGCTAACCTATCTGAACATGAGTCACCCCATAAGATGAAACTTGGGGATGACTACCAATACCCTATCAAAGGAAGTGGTGAGGCCTCCTACAATATAGACTCTGGGAAGTCTTTGAAGATGAAAGATGTTTTGTATCTACCTGGGCTCAAGAAGAATCTACTCTCCATATCCGCATTGGATGCAAAAGGTATGAGGGTTGCATTTGTGGATGGCCAAGTCCTAATGTGGCCAAAAGGTAAAACTATTAATGATGCAGTAGTGATTGGAGAGCAAGAGGGAGGATTGTATAAATTGAAGGGACAACCTGAACATGCCATGGTACATGACTCCATGGAGCCAAGTGAACTTTGGCATAGAAGACTTGCACATATGCACTACAAGGCATTACCAATTGCAAGTAAGGCTATAGAAGGTCTTCTTGAAATCAAGACCAAACATGAAGGTGTTTGCAAAGGATGTGCAAGAGGAAAGAACATTAAGAAGGCATTTCCAAGCAGTGAAAGCAAGGCAAAAGATATCTTGGAAATCATCCACTCAGATGTATGTGGTCCTATGTCATCCAGTTCTCTAAGTGGGTATGTTTACTATGTCTCATTTATTGATGACTTCTCCAGGAAGACTTGGGTATACTTCTTGAGGAACAAAGATGAGGTGTTTGATAAGTTCAAGGAATTCAAAACCTTGATGGAGAATCAAACTGACAAGAAGATCAAAATATCCAGATCCGAAAATGGTGGAGAATTCACCTTAGGTGACTTCAAGAAGCTTTGCAGTGATTCAGGGATTAAGAGGGAGTTGACTACTCCTTATAATCTTCAACATAATGGAGTTGCAGAAAGGAAGAACAAAACAATCATGGAAGTAGCAAGGGCAATGCTGCATGACCAGGATCTATCTATGCATCTATGGGTAGAAACAACTAGAACAGCTGTATATGTGCAGAATAGAACACCCCACAAGATATTGGACAACAAGATACCAGAAGAGGTCTTTTTTGGTAAGAAACCTGAAGTCAGCCATCTCAGAATATTTGGTTGTCCAGTATACACTCATGTCCCAAAGGAAAAGAGGACTAAACTAGATCCTTCAGGAAAGAAGGGTATCTTTGTGGGTTACAGTGAAAGCTCGAAGGCTTACAGAATATACTTTCTAGGGTTCAAGAAGATTGATGTCAGCAAGGATGAATATAAGTTCAAGGACATGTAATCCAAGAAGCAAAGATCAAGAGGGAGCACACTCCAACAGCTCCTGCAAGGATGCAGATTTTCAGAGGGAGTTGACCATATTCCTACATTCCACAACAGAAAGGTGTAGAAGAAGCTACTTCAGCAGCTGCTGCCAGGAAGCAAAGACTCAAAGGGAATCCACCCAACAAACAAACAAAGATAAGTATTTCAATTATCATTTCTTGCCTATTTTTGTTTAAATAATATTATGCTTATGTTCCTAGACTTAGGAGATGTATTGTGCATATTAGAATGATGGCATTAATGAACAATATACTACTAATATGCATGTGATGGGTAAGTGGCCTATGGCACTGTACAACATTCCAGTGCTACTTATCTAGAATGAAACCTCTTTGCTGACATGTTGGGAGTAGTGCAAACTCTTAACAATGTTCTGGTAGAGACTGGAAGGCATCTAGAAAGTTGTGGAACATGGATAAATGTTGTATTGAAGCATTGGCTAAGATAACTGCATGACTGCATGACATATTTCTTTATGTGTAAAGAATTTGTTCTGAAAATTATGAGATGTTTGTAAACATGCAATTTAACTTGTTTTGTAGGAAAGACCGTATATCTTCACCTATAAAAGAAGGACTACAACATTTGTTCTAGCAACAAAGATATCTATTGAAGATATTGAAGTTCCCAGGATCTGGGATGAAGAAATGGAATGCCATGATCCGTCGATCATGAAGATGATGTTTGGGATGCAGTCCCAAGACCTGACAAGGAATCACATGTGTGCAGATTGAAGAAAGCCTTGTATGGCTTGTAGCAAGCTCCCAGAACTTGGTGTGATTCAAAGAGGAAGCTTGTTACTGAGTTCGATATGAAAGATTTGGGAATGATGCATTATTACCTAGGTATGGAGGTGTGGCAAAGTGCAGGTGGGATCTTCCTTGCCAAGGGAAGTACACAGTAGATATCCTAAAGAGATTTGGGATGATGGATTGCAAGGCCATGGCCACACCTATGGCATCGAATCTGAATCTTCTATGTGATGCTTCATCTGAGTTGGTTGATATCTCTATGTATCGTCAGATGATTGGGTCCTTGATGTACCTGACGAACACGAGACCAGATATTTTCTTTACTGTGAACACATTGAGCCAGTTCCTGACGGATCCGAGGAAGTGTTCACCTGGTTGCAGTAAAGCATGTTCTGAGGTACCTGAAGGGTACAGTGGATTATGGGCTCAAGTATGAAGCGAATCAAAAGTTTAACCTGTAGGGTTATGTTGATTCAGATTGGGATGGCAGTGCTGCAGATAGGAAGAGCACATCTGGATGCTGCTTCCGTATGAGATCAGGTGTGATCTCTTGGTTTAGCAAGAAGCAATCTTGTGTAGCACTTAGTACAACTGAGGCAGAGTATGTTGCATCCTGTTCAGCTAGTTGTGAGGCAGTATGGCTACGGAAGCTACTATCTGAGTTATTTGGATCTCCCATTGGATGCTACTAGTATCTTCTGCGATAACCAGAGTTGTGTGAAGCTGTCTGAGAACTCAGTGTTTCATGACAGGTCGAAACACATAGAGATCAAATATCACTATATCAGGGATATGGTGTAGAGAGGAGCTGTGAAGCTCCTGTATGTTGCGACGGACGAGCAGATTGCAGATGTGCTGACGAAGCCACTAGCTAGGGTGAAGTTCGAGTACTTCAGGGAGAGGCTTGGTGTTCTTCAAATCGAGGACACTTCGAGGAATAAGTGATGGACATATTTACTGAAGCCATTCCAAGCATGTTGGAAGGAGGATCCTTCACATGGCTATGGATGTAAGCGTTGGATGATGAGCATCAGGATGATGTTCTAGTTTCTGCTTTGTATGATCAGTTGGATCATTTATATGTATATGTATGTACGCATCATGTTGGATGCTGGATATGATCAGTTGGATCATTTACATGTATGTACGCATCATGTTGGATGCTGGATATGATCAGTTGGATCATTTATATGTATGTACGCATCATGTTGGATGTTGGATATGATCGGTTGGATCATTTGTATGTATTTTGTATATGCATCATGTTGGCTGCTTGTGTCACATACCCCAATTTTACTAAAATAATGTAATTATTTTTATTAATATTCCTGAGACATTATGTTAAATTTAATGCTAAGTAGGAATGGATGACTCAGCAGAGTCTCCAGAAATGGAATGTAAATTCTGAATAATTATTATTAATAAATAAATTATGGAGACAACAGCATGGGAGAGCTGTTAAAACAGGTTACTGGTCTAACTGGTGGATGGAACTAGGTGGAAAGACAAAAGACAAGTGGCAGCATCCTCAAACACTTCTTGAGTTGCAGGTGGCAACTTCCCTATATTTTGGGGTCATGATTTCCCAAGAAAGTGGAATCTGAGCAGGTGGCTCATTAATGACAGTTAACCCAACTAAGACCTAGGCAATATTTTAAATAGTACTCAATGAACTGAGCTGGGGGTTCAACATTGTTCTAGAGGGAGAATACATTCAGGTGAATGCTATTCAGGAGTCCCATTGAGGAAGTGGGAAAAACAGTAAGGAAGTGTTTTGAGTCAGGAAGTTGCAGTAACTTGGTTCCAGTATAGCTGCTTGGGCTGAGGGAATTGTTGGTTGTACCTAGTTCCATCCAGTTAGACCAGAGCAAGCTCGGGGGTCCTGGGAAGTGCTGTCTAGGCACTCTCCAGGAATTGGTAGGGAGGAACAGCCTCCCACTGCTGTTATTGTCTACCATTGACACAGGTTCTGCCACTTTTCTTGCTGTTTATTGCTTAATTTTTAAATGTAGAATGGACTATCTCATCTGTGTTTGAACAGTATTTATTTCAGTAAAGTTAGCCTCTCTGTATCGTCAGTTGATAGAAATTTCAGAACTAATATGTCTTAGAATTTTCCTACTTATCATACAGATCGAGTAATTTGTTTATGCAGGATATGTTTGTGATTATTACAGTAATAAAATAGTATGGAGATTTTATATAGGTTTATTATTAATAGTTAAATAAAAATATAGAATAATTATACAGTAGTTATTCCAGTAATACACTTATTAAAAACAAATATAAGAACAGACACATAGATAAATTTTAGAATTTCTGTGAAATATTCCCATAGAGAAATTTACAGGTATAAATTCTATTGGAGCAAATATACCAGTTTATATCTGCCTCATATTTTAGTTAAACCAAACTACAGGTTATTCTCTGTATCAAGCTAAAGGTGAACAAAATTTATAATAGTAAAATTATCTATACTCAGAACATAACTAACTATTATCAATTATCCACAAATTGTGGATTGCAATAAGTTTTCATTTTAAAACTTTCCCATACAATCCTATTCAATAAAATCGTAGTCAAATACAAACACATAAACTGTAAATTAAGAATCATGGAGAGAGTGGTTTATTTTTAAAACCTAATACTATAGTATTTATAGCCAGGTTGATTACAACAGAGTTGACAGAGCTATTTAAAAGACAAACTTATTGACTGGCTCGAAGCCGAGTCTTACAACATAGAAAAATTCATTGTGCCTTCATCCAAATCCTTCCATCATCACAAGCATAGGTTACTGTTCGTTATCAAGCTCTTTTTAAATACAATACATAGCATTTTTATGGTGTTTCCATAACATTAGTCAACATCATAACACACGCAGAGAAGGTATCATCGAACTCATCCTTTGTTGGCTTTTACAAACCCTATTATTAATTATTGACAGGGAGACATTCGTCACCTTATATATACATAAACCAAATTTCTTTTACAACTTGCTCCCAGCCACCACAGAACTTAAACACTTTTCATATATATATTTTAAACCAGGGAGAGAACTCCATTTCGCCAGGGTTAACAATAATTCTCCATCTATCACAGTAAGGGATAACGAACCCCATCATTATCATTTAATACCCAAAACCAAATAAAACACAGAGAACTCATATACTACCATAACCTACAGCTGAGATATCATTCTCTGAGAACATCTGAGAAACTCAAAACAATTCCTATTATTAAACATTTTGTTCATTTAATAAAAACGCAGTTGATACACGGCCACTTGACAGGTTAAACATTACAGTATCTATAAACTTCTACAGGGTTGGGTAAACCCCCATATATTCGAAATATAATGACAATAACAACCCCAGGGCCGTCATAACAGACTGAGCCTTAGTTTGTTCCTCGTAGACATGCCAGGGTATACAAACCCTATCTACTATAAGCAAAAGGATTCATACATGTGACAGTATTCATGTTCACAAAAATGACAACAACCCAGTTACAAAGGAGGTCCTTCCAAACATAACCCTAGCAAAACAAAACCAACAAAGGGAGAGACATCCATGGTATAACCAGGCTTACCCGGAGGAGCGAGCGCTGGAGAGGAAGCCTCGTACACCTTCAGGAAAGGTTAAAAACCTGCACATTATAAAATAACGAGTATTGTCAACATTTATTTAATTTTAAACAATATCATTCAAAACTGAAATCTACGAAACCTTTGTTATTTCTTACCAGCAATTAAAGGAGGAAGCCAGCCCAGTGGGCAACCGGGTAGCCACGGGTTGAGCCAGGAAGGAAGAACCTCATCATATTCGTCAGAAAAATGAGCAAGGAAACATTTAAAGTTTTCCTCTCCATTGAAAACCGTGACCGGTAATATTGAACAAACCCTTAAGCTGTAAATGAACCAGTCGGGGAGCACACTTTAAAACCCAGTACACGACCATCTCATGAAGAAAAACAACAGAGAAAACCCTGCCTCTAACTCACACTAGCAACAGTGTAAGACTGTAAGTAGCATGTGACTTAAACACAGTGATAGCAACGAGACCAAGATGCCCATTGAACTGTAGCAGACGCCAATAGCAGAGCCCACAGACTTTTAAACCACCAGAGGATAAAACTACGAGATCATAACCAGAAGAAAATTGCATTTTACAGTACCCAACTGACGAACTCAGACATGAAGGGTTTCTCTCTTACAACCCGAGCCCGAAGGCAGAGAAAATGACCAGGAAGGGTTTCAAGACAGGCTTATATATCACCAAACGTAAGGATGAGAGCCATCCACGTAGCCCTTTAAATTATCAACTTACCATGGGTCGACTTCCTATAGTTCAGCTGCAGCTCGAATCATTGTTATCAATTTTAAATCATGGCATGGATAAAATTCATATTCGTAGCATGGATATTCCCTATGATTGATACACAATCATTGTATAGTGCATATTTGTAACCGAGCCATCGTTAGTTCCCTAGTTACATAATATATTCCCTACAATCAATTGAAAAGTGATGTAGTCAATTTCAAAAGAGAGCTCCACATCATTTAAAACATTGAAATATTACCTTGGCAATATAATTGGATACAACATTGTTATATAAGTTCTTATTACCATAATACTTCCAATACTATTGTTAACAATCAATGATGAGGATAGTAATCTTAAATCTTGTGTAGTATCGATATAAAATCATCTATAATTCCATACATTGGACGTAGAATGAAAACAAGGAACAAGGATTTTGGCATAAGTTAAACTTGGCATATCAAAAAAAAAAAAAAAAATACTAAGTAGACAATGGATCATAAATTATAGATGAATATAATAGAACATCGCTAGAGGTATCACAATTTCCAACTCAGGCTAATAACACGTGATCACAGCTGTAATCACAGCTATTAGTTGACAGTATATCACATAACGCTAACGTCACATTATGCATACAATGAACATGATACAAACAACTTGTTCCAGTGATAGTTTACAGCATTAACATATAGTCATGGTCACAACGCAATAAATATGTCGGAGACATTGTAATTCATCGAAACGCCTAATGATACCATCCAGAATAAGAGATATCATGTCAAGGCAGACTATCAACCATATATCAAGCATAAATTTCATTAAAAGAACTTTACCGTCTTACACGACAACCAGTAATAATAGTTAAATCTTCTTTGAGTTTTTACAGTGCAGGGAAAGGAATTTGATGCTTATAAAAATTAATTTACAGTAATCCATACTTTACCGGTGTACCTGTGAACAAAAGACGAACTACGCATTAGCTCGTAAGCTAAGTAAGCCAATCAGCTATGGCTAGTTCTCCCTTTGAAGTTAAAAACGAAAACAGTCAATATCTAAAATCAAAACTCACATTAGTATTATAACAGAACCTTTTAAAAAAAATTACGATTAGTTACTTAAAATAAACAGGACCAGGAATGCAATTAATTAACATTTATTGTTATAATAAAAATTTTAAATTTTTCAGAAAATTCTGGGTTCTGACATGTGGTATCAGAGCATGGTTCAGACACTAGGCTTGGATGTGACTCCACTAACTTCCGCAAAAACAGTAACCATAAAGGAAAATTTAAATGTACATATAAAGTACTAACTTATATTTCTGTTTCATGATACAGAGCAGAAAATTTCCTTTTCTGAATTTTACAGACAGGTATGGAAAAACTAGGAGAATACGCTGAGCAAGAATCTCCAAACACTGTGACAAGACAGATGTCAAGAGAACCTGAGACAGAAGAGGTAATTGCTCACACCACTGAGCTGATACAGACCATAAAAGGTTTAAAGACAGAGATAGAAACAGTTAAGAAGGATAATGAAAGGATTCTAAAAACTCAGGAGCAGTTAAATCAGCTATTGATAGAAAAATTTCAGACAGAAGGAAGGAGCAAACGAGCTGACTCAGAAGAAGTTAGTCATCAAAGAGGGTCTAAAAGGACGAAACCAGCTAAATCCGACAGCAGTTCATCATCTGAAGAAAGAAAGGGACAACACAGTTATCACACTAGCAGTGACAGCAGTGACGCTGAGCTGCACAACAGAAGGAAAAAGTACAGGCCTTATGAAGAGATTTCCGGGGAGTTTAAGAAGATAAAGCCCCCAACTTTCAATGGAGAATCTGAAACTGGAGAAGAGGCGGAATATTGGTTATCCGGGATGAGAAAATATTTTCAGATCTATAACTACTCAAATCAACTGAAGGCACGAATGGCCATCTACAACCTCTCGGGAAAGGCGGACATATGGTGGCAAGATCTGAAAAGGGTCAAGGGGATTAAAGAGAGAGAAGTTAATTGGAGTACTTTTAAAAGATACTTCAAGAAGAAATTTATGTCTTAACAGTATTATGAGGACAGGGCCAAGGAATTTTATGAACTAAAGCTAGGATCTATGACGATGAAGGACTTAAACAGTAATTTCTTAAGTCTGTTACGGTATGTGCCGTATTTTGTCGAAGAGAAACCAAAAATACAGTGGTTTCTTAGTTGTCTGCCCTATCATATCAAGGACAGAATTGAATATGACAACCCCAAAACACTGGAAGAAGCTATGCGAAAAGCTAATTTATGTTATGAACAGAATAAAAAGAAAGAGGGGATAGCCAGCTGGAAAGCCAAAAAGAACAACAATCAGATCGAGTACAAAAAAAAGGAGTTTGTCTCACGTAAAAGTTTCAAGAATGGCAAAAACGGAAACCATTTTAATGGTAAAAGCTTCCAGGGAAACAAAAATGGAGCTGTCAGCCATTCCAACAATTACAAAAGCAGCAAGGAGGCTCCTAATAATCATGGAAACTACACCAAAAATTTTGAGCGAAAAGAACCTGTCAAGTGCTGGGAGTGTAATGGGCCACATTATGCTTCAGTCTGCCCAAACAGAAAGAAACAAATCAGCAATATTCATACTGTTCAAGATGAAATGACAGTTGGAGACTTTGCAGGAACTATGCCCCGAATCAATGCAGCGTTGGAAAACCGCCAAGCTGACTATCAAACTTCCATGGTGGAAGTAGGAGGTATGATTGACAAAACCCCTATAACTATTTTAATAGATCCGGGTGCTAGTCTTAGTTATATTTCACCCCAGTTAGTAGAAAAATGTAATTTGACTGTTGGGAGATTTGATAATTCTTGGTCTGTACAACTAGCTACCGGGGCAAAAAGGAAAGTAAACTGTTATGTAAAAGAATGTATCTTAAACATGAATGATTTTAGAACTACAGTTAAACTAAACATCTTGCCACTTGGCTCTTATGACATACTTATCGGAATGGACTGGTTGGAACAACATAGGGTCGTTTTAAACTGTTTTGACAAAACTTTTAGATGTGTAAACAGTAATGGACAGCCTGTAACTGTCAGGGGTATTCTTAGGAAAACAGTAGTTAGGCAGATTTCTGCTTTACAACTCAAAAGGGCAGTCAGAAAAGGGTGTAAGACCTATGCTGTAACTATTACAGATGAGACAGATAAGTCTGAAAACAACAAGAAAACAGTAGAGAACATCCCTGTAGTCAATGAATTTATTGATGTTTTTCCTGAGGAAATCCCAGAATTACCTCCCAAAAGGGAGCTAGACTTTACAATTGAGCTGGTACCAGGTGCGGTTCCCAGTTCAAAAGCCCCGTATCGTATGAATATTTTGGAGCTTAACGAGTTGAAAACTCAGTTAAAGGAGTTAATAGACAAAAATTATATTCGACCCAGTGTATCCCCTTGGGGGGCACCAGTGATTTTTGTTAAAAAGAAGGATGGAACTATGCGACTTTGCATAGATTATCGTCAACTGAACAAGATGACGATTAAAAACAGGTATCCGTTACCTCGTATAGATGATCTGTTTGATCAGCTACGTGGAGCTACGGTATTCTCTAAGATCGATCTGAGATCGGGTTATCATCAGCTGAGAATTAAAGAAGAAGACATTTTCAAAACAGCTTTTAGAACAAGGTACGGACATTACGAATTTGTCGTAATGCCATTTGGGCTTACTAATGCCCCAGCTGTTTTTATGTGCTTAATAAACAACATAATGCATAAGTACTTAGATAAATTTGTTGTTGTATTCATTGATGACATTTTAGTTTATTCTAAGAGTGAGGAGGAGCATAAAGAACACTTACGTATAGTCTTACAAGAACTGAGAGAACAACAGCTCTTTGCGAAATTCAGTAAGTGTGACTTCTTCAAAGACGAAATCCAGTACTTAGGACATGTAGTCACTAAGGACGGGATTTCAGTTGATCCTGAAAAGATTCGGGCGATTGAAGAATGGCCAGTACCAAAAGATGTAACGGACATTAGATCTTTCATGGGAATTACCGGTTATTACAGGAGATTTATTGAAGGCTTTTCAAAAATAGCCAACCCAATCACTTCTTTGCAAAAGAAAGGCAAGAAGTTTGATTGGAATGCGAAGTGCGAAGAAAGCTTCACGAAACTTAAGACTTTATTGACAACTGCACCTATTCTTAGAATAGCGGACCCAAATAAAGATTTCATAGTTTGCACCGACGCTTGTAATGATGGTTTAGGCGGAGTGCTGACTCAAGAGGGACATGTCATTGCTTACGAATCTAGGAAGTTGAAAATTCATGAAAAGAATTATGCCACCTATGACCTAGAATTAACTGCTGTAATTCATGCTTTAAAGATGTGGCGACACCACCTAATAGGCAGAAAATTCACTTTACTAACGGATAATAAAGGTCTGAAATACCTTTTAGATCAGCCTAATTTAAATGCAAGACAAGCCAGGTGGTTGGCATTCCTAAGTGAATACGATTTTGAAATTCAACACATAAAAGGGAAGGAAAATAAGGTGGTTGATGCCTTGAGCAGAAATGCAAAGCTAAATTTTATATCATCTAGCAGCACTTACACCTCTGATTTAAATGAACCGCTGGCTGAAGGGATAAAATTAGACAAAAATTATCAGCATTTACAAACTGCAGCCAAAGAACAACCCACAGAAAGTTTGAAAAAAGGGTATAGTTTAAATGAAAACGGAATTTTATTGTTTAAAGACAGGCTGTATGTCCCAAATGCACCTAAAGTTAAACTGTTAATTCTAGACGAAATTCATAAAACCCCTTACTCCGGGCATCCAGGCATCCAGGCTACCAAAAGACCATCACCATGTTGAGAAAATAATATTTTTGGCCTAACATGAAATCTGAAACAACTGAGTATTTAGCTAGATGTTTGGACTGCCAACAAGTGAAAACAGAACACCAACATCCAGCTGGATTGCTGCAACCTTTACCTATTCCTAGCTGGAAATGGGAAATAATCAGCCTGGATTTCATTACGGGTTTACCCAAAAATCAACATCAAAATGATTCAATTATGGTAGTGGTAGACAAATTAAGTAAATCAACACACTTTATTCCTGTTAAAACCACATACAAGGCTGCAAACATAGCAGATATCTTTCTAAAACAGATTTTTCGGTTACATGGTATTCCAAAAGTTATTATATCAGACAGGGATCCTAAATTCACAGGAAATTTTTGGAGATCCTTGTTCAAAGGATTAAACACCACTCTGAATTTCAGCACCTCTTTCCATCCTCAGACGGACGGACAAACTGAAAGAGTTAATCAGGTATTAGAAGATCTGTTAAGGATGTACGTTAAAGATCAACCAGGTAAGTGGGAGGATTATTTACACTTAGCAGAATTTGCATACAATAACAGCTATCAATCATCAGCTAAGTTTAGTCCTTTTGAGATTCTGTATGGACGAAAATGTAACACTCCTATCTCTTGGAGTAATCCAGTAGATAGATTAGTGTTAGGACCTGATTTATTGAAAGAAATGGAACAGATTGTGAAACAAGTGCAGGAAAATTTGAAGATTGCCCAGGATCGGCAAAAGAGTCAAGCAGATTTGAAAAGAACTCCTAAAGAGTTCCAGGTAGGTGAGCATGTGTTCATCAAGGTAAGGCCAAATAAGAGCTCCCTAAGATTAGGAAGTTGTGCAAAATTAGCACCACGTTACTGTGGTCCGTTTGAAATTTTATCTAGAATCGGTCAAGTTTCTTATCAGTTAGCATTACCACCAAATTTAAAAGTACACAATGTTTTTCATATCTCTGTTTTGAAAAAGTATGTTCATGATGCTACTCATGTTATTGATTGGAACATTGTACAGGTAGAACCAGAAGGGGAAGTTCTGGTGGAACCGGATTGTATCCTCAGGAGGAGGGAAATTACTCTACGGAAGCGCATAATTGGACAAGTGAAGGTGCAATGGAAGCACCTTAGTCCTGAAGAAGTTACCTGGGAGATGGAAAGTAAGATGCGGGAAGCATACCCACATCTATTCCAGCAGGTAGCTGAAGAAGAGGAATAAGTAACATCGAGGACGATGTTACATTTTAAGGGGGTGTGTATGTCACATACCCCAATTTTACTAAAATAATGTAATTATTTTTATTAATATTCCTGAGACATTATGTTAAATTTAATGCTAATTAGGAATGGATGACTCAGAAGAGTCTCCAGAAATGGAATGTAAATTCTGAATAATTATTATTAATAAATAAATTATGGACACAACAGCATGGGAGAGCTGTTAAAAGAGGTTAGTGGTCTAACTGGTGGATGGAACTAGGTGGAAAGACAAAAGACAAGTGGCAGCATCCTCAAACACTTCCTGAGTTGCAGGTGGCAACTTCCCTATATTTTGGGGTCATGATTCCCCAAGAAAGTGGAATCTGAGCAGGTGGCTCATTAATGACAGTTAACCCAACTAAGACCTAGGCAATCTTTTAAATAGTACTCAATGAACTGAGCTGGGGGTTCAGCATTGTTCTAGAGGGAGAATACATTCAGGTGAATGCTATTCAGGAGTCCCATTGAGGAAGTGGGAAAAACAGTAAGGAAGTGTTTTGAGTCAGGAAGTTGCAGTAACTTGGTTCCAGTATAGCTGCTTGGGCTGAGGGAATTGTTGGCTGTACCTAGTTCCAGCCAGTTAGACCAGAGCAAGCTCGGGGGTCCTGAGAAGTGCTGTCTGGGCACTCTCCAGGAACTGGTAGGGAGGAACAGCCTCCCACTGCTGTTATTGTCTACCATTGACACAGGTTCTGCCACTTTTCCTGCTGTTTATTGCTTAATTTTTAAATGTAGAATGGACTATCTCATCTGTGTTTGAACAGTATTTATTTCAGTAAAGTTAGCCTCTCTATATCGTCAGTTGATAGAAATTGCAGAACTAATATGTCTTAGAATTTTCCTACTTATCATACAGATCGAGTAATTTGTTTATGCAGGATATGTTTGTGATTATTACAGTAATAAAATAGTATGGAGATTTTATATAGGTTTATTATTAATAGTTAAATAAAAATATAGAATAATTATACAGTAGTTATTCGAGTAATACACTTATTAAAAACAAATATAAGAACAGACACATAGATAAATTTTAGAATTTCTGTGAAATATTCCATAGAGAAATTTACAGGTATAAATTCTATTGGAGCAAATATACCAGTTTATATCTGCCTCATATTTTAGTTAAACCAGACTACAGGTTATTCTCTGTATCAAGCTAAAGGTGAACAAAATTTATAATAGTAAAATTATCTATACTCAGAACATAACTAACTATTATCGATTATCCACAAATTGTGGATTGCAATAAGTTTTCATTTTAAAACTTTCCCATACAATCCTATTCAATAAAATCGTAATCAAATACAAACACATAAACTGTAAATTAAGAATCATGGCGAGAGTGGTTTATTTTTAAAACCTAATACTATAGTATTTATAGCCAGGTTGATTACAACAGAGTTGACAGAGCTATTTAAAAGACAAACTTATTGACTGGCTCGAAGCCGAGTCTTACAACATAGAAAAATTCATTGTGCCTTCATCCAAATCCTTCCATTATCACAAGCATAGGTTACTGTTCGTTATCGAGCTCTTTTTAAATACAATACATAGCATTTTTATGGTGTTTCCATAACATTAGTCAACATCATAACACACGCAGAGAAGGTATCATCGAACTCAGCCTTTGTTGGATTTTACAAACCCTATTATTAATTATTGACAGGGAGACATTCGTCACCTTATATATACATAAACCAAATTTCTTTTACAACTTGCTCCCAGCCACCACAGAACTTAAACACTTTTCATATATATATTTTAAACCAGGGAGAGAACTCCATTTCGCCAGGGTTAACAATAATTCTTCGTCTATCACAGTAAGGGATAACGAACCCCATCATTATCATTTAATACCCAAAACCAAATAAAACGCAGAGAACTCATATACTACCATAACCTACAGCTGAGATATCATTCTCTGAGAACATCTGAGAAACTCAAAACAATTCCTATTATTAAACATTTTGTTCATTTAATAAAAACGCAGTTGATACACGACCGCTTGACAGGTTAAACATTACAGTATCTATAAACTTCTACAGGGTTGGGTAAACCCCCATATATTCGAAATATAATGACAATAACAACCCCAAGGCCGTCATAACAGACTGAGCCTTAGTTTGTTCCTCGTAGACATGCCAGGGTATACAAACCCTATCTACTATAAGCAAAAGGATTCATACATGTGACAGTATTCATGTTCACAAAAACGACAACAACCCAGTTACAAAGGAGGTCCTTCCAAACATAACCCTAGCAAAACAAAACCAACAAAGGGAGAGACAACCATGGTATAACCAGGCTTACCCGGAGGAGCCAGCGCTAGAGAGGAAGCCTCGTACACCTTCAGGAAAGGTTAAAAACCTGCACATTATAAAATAACGAGTATTGTCAACATTTATTTAATTTTAAACAATATCATTCAAAACTGAAATCTACGAAACCTTTGTTATTTCTTACCAGCAATTAAAGGAGGAAGCCAGCCCAGTGGGCAACCGGGTAGCCACGGGTTGAGCCAGGAAGGAAGAACCTCATCATATTCGTCAGAAAAATGAGCAAGGAAACATTTAAAGTTTTCCTCTCCATTGAAAACCATGACCGGTAATATTGAACAAACCCTTAAGCTGTAAATGAACCAGTCGGGGAGCACACTTTAAAACCCAGTACACGACCATCTCATGAAGAAAAACAACAGAGAAAACCCTGCCTCTAACTCACACTAGCAACAGTGTAAGACTGTAAGTAGCATGTGACTTAAACACAGTGATAGCAACGAGACCAAGATGCCCATTGAACTGTAGCAGACGCCAATAGCAGAGCCCACAGAATTTTAAACCACCAGAGGATAAAACTACGAGATCATAACCAGAAGAAAATTGCATTTTACAGTACCCAACTGACGAACTCAGACATGAAGGGTTTCTCTCTTACAACCCGAGCCCGAAGGCAGAGAAAATGACCAGGAAGGGTTTCAAGACAGGCTTATATATCACCAAACGCAAGGATGAGAGCCATCCACGTAGCCCTTTAAATTATCAACTTACCATGGGTCGACTTCCTATAGTTCAGCTGCAGCTCGAATCATTGTTATCAATTTTAAATCATGGCATGGATAAAAGTCATATTCGTAGCATGGATATTCCCTATGATTGATACACAATCATTGTATAGTGCATATTTGTAACCGAGCCATCGTTAGTTCCCTAGTTACATAATATATTCCCTACAATCAATTGAAAAGTGATGTAGTCAATTTCAAAAGAGAGCTCCACATCATTTAAAACATTGAAATATTACCTTGGCAATATAATTGGATACAACATTGTTATATAAGTTCTTATTACCATAATACTTCCAATACTATTGTTAACAATCAATGATGAGGATAGTAATCTTAAATCTTGTGTAGTATCGATATAAAATCATCTATAATTCCATACATTGGACGTAGAATGAAAACAAGGAACAAGGATTTTGGCATAAGTTAAACTTGGCGTATCAAAAAATATATATATATATACTAAGCAGACAATGGATCATAAATTATAGATGAATATAATAGAACATCGCTAGAGGTATCACAATTTCCAACTCATGCTAATAACACGTGATCACATCTGTAATCACAGCTATTAGTTGACAGTATATCACATAACGCTAACGTCACATTATGCATACAATGAACATGATACAAACAACTTGTTCCAGTGACAGTTTACAGCATTAACATAGAGTCATGGTCACAACGCAATAAATATGTCGGAGACATTGTAATTCATCGAAACGCCTAATGATACCATCCAGAATAAGAGATATCATGTCAAGGAAGACTATCAACCATATATCAAGCATAAATTTCATGAAAAGAACTTTACCGTCTTACACGACAACGAGTAATAATAGTTAAATCTTCTTTGAGTTTTTACAGTGCAGGGAAAGGAATTTGATGCTTATAAAAATTAATTTACAGTAATACATACTTTACCGGTGTACCTGTGAACAAAAGACGAACTACGCATTAGCTCGTAAGCTAAGTAAGCCAGTCAGCTATGGCTAGTTCTCCCTTTGAAGTTAAAAACGAAAACAGTCAATATCTAAAATCAAAACTCACATTAGTATTATAACAGAACCTTTTAAACAAAATTACGATTAGTTACTTAAAATAAACAGGACCAGGAATGCAATTAATTAACATTTATTGTTATAATAAAAATTTTAAATTTTTCAGAAAATTCCGGGTTCTGACAGCTTGGACCATGTATTTGTATATGTATCAGGTGGATACATTGTATGATCAGGTAGATCAGGTATATTGATATGTACTAGGTATGATCAGGTAGATCATGTATCTATGTATCAGGTGGATACACTGTGTATGATGATATGTATCAGGTAGATACTTGGTGTGCATCAGATGGATGCATTGCATGATTAGGGTGATCGTGGATGACAAGCTTCTCCAGATGACATGCAGCAGGATGTTGCAGTGATGATGATCAGGATGATCATGTGTACATCAGGATGATGTATGGTGAGTATCAGATGATACTTTGTGGCCGTGGATCAGGTTGTGCAGATAAGCATGTCTGGGAGATCCTATAGGTCGGATTTGCATACCCATAACAGCCTGGGATGCTCTTTCGAGACATTGCTCTGGGAGGACATGTAATTTGTGCCCTGGGAGATCTTCAGGTCGGAGTTGTGTACCCGTAACATCCTGAGATGCTCTTGCAAGGTTTTGTCCTATGGCATGTAATTTGCTCCTGGGAGATCTGGACAGGATGAAAAAGGCCTCAGATGCTTCAGCCAGGTTTTGCCATGACCACATGTAATTTGCTCCTGGGAGATCTGGACAAGATGAAAAAGGCCTCAGATGCTTCAGCCAGGTTTTGTGATGGGTCACATGTAATGTGCTCCTGGGAGATCCGACAGGTAGAGCTGTGTGCTCGTAATAGCCTGGGATGCTTCAGCCAGGTTTTGTGATGGGTCACATGTAATGTGCTCCTGGGAGATCCGACAGGTAGAGCTGTGTGCTCGTAATAGCCTGGGATGCTGCAGCCAGGTTTTATGACGCACGTAATAAGTCCTAAGGATTCCACAGTATGGCCAGTGATGATGAAGACCTGCAGGTGGTGGGCCTACATCCAGTATGAAAAAGGACTAGCTCTGTAGAACTTCCTATGACAAGTAGAGTCAGAGATTGGTTGAGATAGCAGTAGCAGTGACGATGATGATGACAATGCATCGATGACGATGATCCCGAGAAGAAGACTTGTCTAGCAGAACTGTGTCGAGAAATACCTTCCTAGTTAAGAGGGAGTGTTGATGTATATGTAACTTCGGAATGTATTTCATATATATATTTATTGTACCCTTATAAGAGATGTGTTATTCCTCTATAAGGAAGTGTCGTCATGTGGATTGACAAGTGTCGCAAGTGTGTGTACTTGCCGATGGGTTATTAGACCACCATGTGTGGGGTCGGCCTGAAATATATATTATATTGTGGATGTATCTAGATAGACAAGTCGGCCCCATGGTGTAACTTGGAAAACAGGTTAGTATAAATAGAGATCGGGAGATCTCTATTTTGATCATTCAGAAAGTCACACTTCTCTCACTCAGAAAGTGGCGCACTAGTGAGGAGGAGGATCATCTGCTACTAGGAGACTATCTCAGTGTATTTTGGTTGTACTTTGGTTGAGCCATTGCTCTCTCTATCTCTGAGGAAGTTGTGGGGTTTTTCACCTTAGGGTTTTCCCCATGGAAACTCTGTGTCTCTTATCTCTCATGCTTTTGATTCTTGTGATGCTTGTCATGCTTATTATGATTGTTATGCATTGATATACTGTATATGTTATTCTCTTAGTGAAGATCCTAGAGTGTTGTGAATTAATGCTCAAAATTTAACAACCTAGAATTTTTGAATCTGTAATGGTTAATTACACATATATCGAAACTGAAGAAGATACTTACAATTTAAGAAGTGGAAAAAGATATAAGTATACCACCGAGAAGAACCCTAGTGAACATGAAATTCGCATAGACACTGAGTTACAAGCTGAGATTGATAGTGGAACAGAGCCTAGAGTTCATGCCTATCATCCCATCACTTCGCAAAACCCGTTGGTTGACAATACTGCTAATCCACAAAATATTAGTAGTAGTAACACCGTAGGCATAAGCACTCAAAACATTCTGACTCGGAACATTCCGCGCAGTAGTATCCCTAACACATCATAGAAACCTGTGCCTCCGAGAAGGAGAATGACAGACGATATTAAACTACCTATATTTAAAGGAACGAGTCTAGAAGACCCTGAGAAACATTGGTTTTTATGTGAAACCCTGTGGAACGTTAAGCAAGTCTAGGATGATGTTGTTAAGCAATCACAACTCATCAATACATTCAGGGATAGAGCCTCGAACTGGTTTATGAAGTATTCTGCTGGACAGAATAGAACTCTAGTGGATATCAAGGTTTCCCTCTTAAGAGAGTTCAAGAAACCTAAATCAGAGTCACAATGTATCACAGAACTAAAAGAGATTAAGCAAAAAATGACTGAGTCAGTATGGGAATTTGACCAGAAGTTTAAAACATTGTTAGATCCGGTCAGTTTTGACATCACACCGCAACAGCACCAAGAGTGGTTCATAGCTGCATTGTTTCCACACATTAGACTACCATTGATGAAACAGAAGATTGCTTCGCAATAAGAGGCCCTGGAGATCGCGATGAAACTAGAGGCTTCACCAATATGAGAGACTAGCATAGGAATGGTTCAGATACAAAACCAGCTAGCAAACCTAACACTACAATTACAAGACATAAATAAGGGAAAAGAAACTAGAGAAGAAGTCTGGTGTACAAGATGCAAGGGAGAAGGACACCCAAAGGAATTTTTCCCTCTATTTCAAGAGTACCTTGATACTGGAGCACCGAATCCACTAAATCAACAGAAAGGGCCATGGTGTGAGATTTGTTGAACTAGAGGACACCGCCCAAAAGACTGTTATTTGATCCAGAAGTATGTACGAACACGCAAGAATTTGTACTGCACATTCTGTAAATCAGTTAGCCATGATGATACCAACTGTAGAGCATATGAACTCATGATAGAAAGGAAGCATGATGTTTACAAACTTCAGGAAGAAACACCGCAGCACAATGATAACGCGTAGTATGATCAAGGCGCATACAAAGGCCATGTTGGATTCCGCATAAGAGGAAGAAACACTGGTCCAACACAAGGAAGAGGCAGAGGTCAGATAATATGCTATAACTATGGTCAGCCTGGTCATCTATCCAGATACTGGACCAATGCTTGTACTACATGTAGATATTGCAAGTCTTTTGATCATGTCATTGAGGCATGTCCTATTCTGCAAGCAAAAATGCAAGAGAGAAAACAAGAAGGGTAGAACCCGAATGTTCAAATGATTGCAGTAGAGAAAAGAACTAGAGATCCAAATATTAACGCTGTGACGTGAAGTGGCGTTGTGACGCGAAGTGGTGCTGTGACCAAAAGATATGGAGAACTAGAAGCCTCGACTTCTGAAGACCACCAAGCTAAGCAAAAACCTACTGAAGGGGTCTGGGTAAGAAAAGCAACTGGGAAAGCACCTGCTTTCAATGTGGACAGAAGCAAGGGAGACCTTCATGTTAATTTTTCAATAATTTCATTCCATTATCATTCAGGATCACTAAGAGAATAACATGTAAAACATGTCAACAGCATATCAATCACGAACACAATAATGCAAGCACACAAAAGACACAGAGTTTCACTGGGGAAAACCAAGAAGGTGAAAAACCCTGCAGATTCCTCAGAGATAGAATAAGCCCCAATACAAGATCACAAGGATCAAACCCAATAAGATGTCTCTATAAAATGCTCCTCCTCCTTCACTTGTGCATCACTTTCTCTCCTAGCTATGCGAGCTTGAGAAGTGAGTGAGTGAATCAAATGAGAGACACAACCTCTCTATTTATACACTGACTTGACCTGCCAATAATTCACTAGTGCCAACTTGCTACTCAAGTCTAATAACCCATCCACATGACCTAACTAGGGCCGACCCCACACTGGTGGTCTAACAACCCATCAATACAAATGACGACACTTACAATGTAACTTGTGACACTTGCAAATACAAATGACGACACTTCCAATCAGAGGAATAATACATCTCTGTGGGATATTCAATAAAGTACAAATTTAATACATAGAAGAATATCTTCTAAAGTTACAAATACATCAACACTCCCTCTTAACTAGGAAGGTATTCTGAACATAGGTCATCAATACATATTGGCACAAGTCTTCAATTCTGGAGCTGGATCATCATCACTGCTGCTATACTCGACATCTCGGTCACTGGGATATCTCTTCAACTACACCATTCAAGAAAGATGTCTTGACATCCATCTGGTGTATCTTCCACTTCATCACTGCATCCAGAGCAAGTACTGTTTTGATGGAAGTGTATCTGCCTACAGGAGTAAAAGTCTCTTCACAGTCTATTCCCTCTTTCTGAGAGAAGCCACGAGCTACAAACCTTACCTTGTATTTCTCTATGCTACCATTTGCAACATGCTTGATCTTATAGATCCACTTGGAAGTCACAATAGACTTCCCTTCAGGTCTTGGGACTACATCCCAAACATCATTCTTCATGATCGACTGGTACTCCTCAACCATGGCATCCTTCCACTCTTTCTTTTTTTCTGCTTCTTCATAACTGGAAGGTTCTTTGTTCATAATGTCACAGAGTAAGGCAATATAACTGGTATGTGATCTAGTCCTCTTCCTTTCTCTGTGTTCTTCTTCTGGAATGTTATACCTTTCTGCATCTTGAATGAGCTCTCTAGCCCATGCAGGTTTCCTTTTGTGAGATTTCTTCTCACGGGGTGGATCTATAGGTTCTTGTGGATCTCCAATTTCACGATCTTCTTCTGGAATTGCTTCATTCAAAGTGGTGTCTTGAAATCTGGTTACCTTTGGTTCTTCATGGTCTTCAACAGGTGTCTTCCTTGATTTGATGCATGTTGATTCTTCATCAAATGTTAAATCCCTGCTGATGTCAATTTTATTGAACCCTAGAAAGTATATTCTGTAAGCCTTCGAGATTTCACTGTAACCCACAAAGATGCCCTTCTTTCCTGAAGGATCTAGCTTTGTCCTCTTTTCCTTTGGAATGTGTGTATATACTGGACAGCCAAATATCTTGAGATGGCTAACTTTTGGTTTCTTACTAGAGAAGACTTCTTCTGGTGTCTTGTTGTCAAGTCTCTTGTGAGGTGTTCTGTTCTGTACATATACAACTGTCCTAGCCGCTTCTGCCCATAGATGCATAGGTAGATCCTGGTCATGAAGCATTGCCCGTGCTGCTTCCATGATAGTTCTATTCTTCTTTTCTACAACTCCATTTTGTTGTGGATTGTAAGGAGCAGTCAAATCCCTCTTAATACCTGAATCACTGCATAGTTTCTTGAAATCACCTGAAGTGAATTCTCTGCCATTGTCAAATCTAAGGGTCTTGATCTTCTTATCTGTTTGATTTTCTATCAAGGATTTGAATTCCTTGAACTTATCAAACACTTCATCTTTATTCTTCAAGAAATAAACCCAAGTCTTCCTAGAGAAATCATCAATGAAAGAAACATAGTATACATACCCACTCAGAGAACTGGATGACATCGGACCACATACATCGGAGTGGATGATCTCCAAGATTCCTTTTGCTTTGCTTTCACTACTTGGAAATGCCTTCTTTGTGTTCTTTCCTTTTGCACATCCTTTGCAAACACCTTCATGCTTTGACTGGATTTCAGGAAGACCTTCTACAACTTTACTTGCAATTGGTAGTGCTCTATAGTGCACATGTGCAAGCCTTCTATGCCAAAGTTCACTTGGCTCCATAGATTCATGTACCATAGCATGTTCAGGTTGTCCCTTCAATTTGTACAATCCTCCCTCTTTCTCTCCAATCACTACTGCATCATCTATGGTCTTACCCTTTGGCCACATGAGTACTTGGCCATCCACAAATGCAACTCTAATTCCCTTTGCATCCAAATATGATATAGATAGGAGATTCTTCTTGAGCCTAGGTACATATAGAACATCTTTCATCTTCAAAGACTTCCCAGAGTCTAGTTTATAGGAGGCTTCACCACTTCCTTTGATAGGATATTGATATTCATCCCCAAGTTTCACTTTATGAGGTGACTCATGTTCAGATAGATCTACAAAGGATTCTTTAAACCCAGCCATGTGTTTGGAAGCCCCACTATCAATAAGACAATCACAACATCCATGAGAGATAGTACTTGTGAGAGCATAGATTAGAACATATTCATCTTCACTTGATGAGTCATCACTTTCTGCTCTAGCCTTCTTCTTGGGTGGTTCATCATCCTCAACAATATAAGCATGATATCTCTTCTTGCTTCCCTTCTTCTTCTTGTTGAAGTTGTTGTTGTTGTTCCTTTTGTTCTTAGGAAAATCTGAGGCAAAGTGTCCATTCTCATTGCATGTAAAACATCTTAGATCTTTCTTATCTCTATGATAATGATGGTGTGAAGATCTTTTGCTATGAGATGGCTCCCTCTTGAACTTACTCTTCTTGGTATGTGTTGTCAAAGATTGATCTTCATTTCCCATCTTTTCTTCTTGGGCCACAAGCCTAGCTTCTTCTTGTGAACATTCCTCCCATAGTCTATTGAAGGAGATTAGTTTCCTTCTTGCACAAATTCCTTAGATGAAGGAGTCTCATGACCTGGGTAGGCCATTTAATGTGGTCATTACAATTTCACCATTCTCCACTACTTCATCCACAACTTCAAGTTGTTCCTTGATTTGACAGACCTTAGAAAAGTAGGATTGAATGGTATCTCCATTCTGAAGCTTTACCCCTTTCAACTGGTTTCGCAGAGTTATCTTCCGATTTATGTTCTTTCCTTCAAACAATTTGGTCAAGGAGTCAAACATCTCCTTAGGTGTCTTTAGGGAAGACACATGGGGTATGAGATGGTCCTTTATAGAATTAGCAATGATTCTCTTAGGCTTGACCAGATTCTTCTTGTGTAAGGCCTTAGCCTCTTCTCCCTCTGGAACAAGAACCTCTTCACTTATGTAAGTGCCCAACTCATTCTCTTCTAGGATTAACCCAATCCTATACTTCCAGGCTTAGAAGTTATCAACCCCTTCAAGCTTATCCTCAAGCTTGGTGTGGTGAAACATCTTAAAGAGTACTTCAAATGGAAATAGATATTTAGGTCTTACCACTTGATTTGCTAAAAACTGGATCTGGAGCTGGATTAGGGTTTGTTAGAGAAACCCTAAAAATTCAAAATTTGAATTTCAAACTTTTGAAAGGATAGAAAGATGTGCCTTGCTGAGTTGGTCAAGCTGGTATACTCAGAATTTGAAAACTGCAAATTTTCACCCCTTAAAATTTCTTTTGGAACTTCTGGATTCACTAGACAGGACCCTGAATTAGGGTTTGATTTTCCCGGAGCTTCACCCAACCAAAAATTTTGAACCAAAGCTCTAAACTTCGATTTTTCATAGGAGCTTCCAGCCATGGTCTCGAATTTCAAAAATTCCAATTTTGGTAGAAACCCTAATTTTTAGGTCAAAAACTGAAACAACTCAGAATTGAATTATGTCTCGACAGAAAGATGCACCCTTCCAAGGAGAGTCAATCTAGCCTCCTTCCTTTGATGATCTGTGGAGAGAAACCCAAATATTAAGAATCCATAGCTTCCGCAGGTGCACAGTGCCTTTTTCTTAGGTCATCTCTGATACCATGTTAATTTTTTGATAATTTCATTCCATTATCAATCAGGATCACGAAGAGAATAACATGTACAACATATCAACAACATATCAATCATGAACACAATAATGCAAGCACACAAGAGACACAGAGTTTCACCAGGGAAAACCAAGAAGGTGAAAAACCCCGCAACTTCCTCAGAGATAGAATAAGCCCCAATACAAGATCACAAGGATCAAACCCAATAAGATGTCTCTAGCAGATGCTCCTCCTCCTTCACTTGTGCTCCACTTTCTCTCTTAGCTATGCGAGCTTGAGCAGTGAGTGAGTGAATCAAATGAGAAACACAACCTCTCTATTTATACACGGACTTGACCTACCAATAATTCACCAAGGCCGACTTGCTACTCAAGTCTAATAACCCATCCACATGACCTAACTAGGGCCGACCCCACACTGGTAGTCTAACAACCCATCAATACAAATGACGACACTTACAATGTAACTTGCAACACTTGCAGATACAAATGACGACACTTCCAATCAGAGGAATAATACATCTCTGTGGGATATTCAATAAAGTACAAATGTAATACATAGAAGAATATCTTCTGAAGTTACAAATACATCAACACTTCAAAGAATAAGAGCCTGTGACACCAAGAGTTAAACTACGAAGTGAAACAACGCATACGAAGGATATGCCAGCAGCATATGACAAAACTGTAAGTTTTAAACCTTAACAGTGAAGTACAAACATATATCGATTCTTAAGCATTTACAGAAAATACACAATGGCACACACATTACACAGAGATTTTCACCTGGAAACCCTTAACCGGGAAAAAACCAGCAAAACTTAGAGTCGCATAGCTCCTTTCTCATTATATGTTTATTTTACATGTACAATACAATAAATGGTATTCTGCAGCATCTAAAACCCTAATTCGTTTACCCGAATTAGGTTACAACCCTAATTTCTTTTACCGGAATTAGATAGAGTACAATGGGTCGAAAATCGCGAAAAAGCAAAAAGCAACCCAAAAAAAATTTTGCGCTCCGCGCGGACTCCGGGGGCCTAACGGCCCCCTCCGTGTCGTTTCGGAACCTAACGGTCCGAAACGAAGGGGGTGGGCCCTGTCGGGCTACCCCCCCCTCTAAACCCCCCCCTCCGGACGCGCCCGGCGCAGGCGAATCGAAGGTGCCGTAGGGATCGTGTTGTACACGCAGCGACCATGTGAAGAGATATAACATACCCAACATTCTCCCACTTGTTGTTCTCTTCACATACAGGAGAAATTTATGACTTCAACAATTCAGGGCAACAATGCCCATGTTCTCTTTGCACCAAGAGAACTTCTGAGTACTCACAGACTTTGTCAAAGAGTCTGCAACATTTACCAAAGTGTCAACCTTTTCCAGCAACACTTTGTTCTGTTCAACCATGTCTCTGACGAAATGGTACTGCACATCAATGTGCTTTGTCCTCGAGTGATAAGCAGGGTTCTTTGCCAGAAATATTGCACTTGAGCTATCACAACCAATTTTTACTGCATTCTGAACAAAACCAATACCTGAACACAATCTTTGCAACCATACAGCTTCCTTACTTGCATGGGTAGCTGCCATGTATTCAGCTTCTGTAGTTGAGAGTGCAACTACAGCTTGTCTTCTACTCATCCAACTGATTGCTCCTCCAAATAGATTAAAAACGTAGCCACTTGTAGATCTTCTGTGATCAAGATCTCCAGCCCAGTCAGCATCAGCAAATCCTTGTATATCTATCTCTCTGTTTAGACCGGGTCTTCCTTGGTAGCAGATTGCAGAATCTGTAGTGCCACGCAAATACCTGAAGACCCTTTTTACTGCAGTCCAATGTTCCTTTCCTGGTTTTGACATGTATCTACTCAAAACTCCCACTGCATGGGCTATATCTGGTCTAGTACAGACCATGGCATACATCAGACTGCCAACTGCACTAGCATATGGAACATGAGACATGTCCTCTACCTCTTCTTGTGTAGTGGGACACTGTTCTGCAGATAACCTTACACCTACAGGAATGGGCACCTTCACTGGTTTGCTTTCCTGCATATTAAATCTCTTCAATATCGTTTCAACATATTTCCTCTGATTTAACCAGAGTTTCCTGTTTTCACGATCTCTTTTTATTTCCATGCCCAAAATGAAATTTGCAGCACCAAGATCTTTCATGTCAAATTCAGATGACAGCTGATTCTTGACATCCTTGATGATTTCTTTGTTGTTTCCAATTAGCAACATATCATCAACATACAATATTACATAAATAAAATGATCACCAATTAGCTTAAAATAAACACAGTGATCAGCTTTGCTTCTTGAGAAACCAAGTCCCAGTATATAAGTATCAAATTTTTGATACCACATTCTGGGAGATTGTTTCAAACCGTAGAGAGACTTTTTCAGCTTACAGACAAGCTCCTTTCTTCCTTTCACCACAAACCGTTCTGGTTGCTTCATATAGATCTCTTCATTAAGATTTCCATGTAGGAAAGCTGTCTTTACATCCATCTGTTCTACTTCAAGATCAAAAGCAGCAGAAATAGATAAAAGAAATCTAATAGAAGTCAATTTTGCAACAGGTGAAAAAATCTCACCAAAATCGATGCCCTCAATTTGGGAGTAACCTTTCGCAACTAGTCGAGCCTTGTACTTCTCCACTTTACCTGCTGCATTTAACTTCTTCTTGAATACCCATTTGCTTCCAATAGGCTTTCTTCCTTCTGGCAACTCAACCAGATCCCATGCCTCATTTTTGTCCAAGGCATCCATTTCTTCTATCATGGCCTTCTTCCATAGTTTACTATCTTCTGAATCCATTGCCTCTTTAGCAGTTCTAGGATCATCATCAGTAATAGATAACACAAAATTAGAACGAAAATCAGGGGGACTGTACCTTTCAACTTGCCTTCTTTCTCGGTCAGATCTCCTCAATACCGGAGTCTGTGGATCCGCCTCTTCATCTGATTCAGACGATTCTGCCTCCTCATCTGATTCAGACGAATCTGGTTCCTCAAAAGAGTCACCTCTTTCATCCTTGATATCAAAGTGTAGCTTCTCTGAATCCTTTTCCTTTGGTACATCCTCAATCCTGGAAGTGCTTTCAACTTCTCTGAAGATCACATCTCGACTGTAAACTGTTTGCCTTTTTACTGGGTTCCACAGCTTGTAACCTTTCACTCCATCCTTGTAACCAATGAAGATACATTTTTCCGCCTTATTATCCAACTTGCTCCTTTTCTCCTTTGGAACATGTACAAAAGCATCACACCCAAACACTCTGAGATGAGAGAGAGAGGGTTTCTTACCAGTCCAAACCTCATGAGGTGTCTTGTCAACCAACGCTGATGTGGGTGTCCTATTCACTAGGTAACACGCAGTGTCAACAGCTTCTGCCCAGAATTGTTGTGCTAGCCCTGCACCACTGAGCATACTCCTTGCCTTTTCCATCAATGTCCTGTTCATCCTTTCTGCAACCCCATTCTGTTGAGGTGTGTATGGAGTAGTCTTTTGCCTTGCTATTCCACACGTTTTACAGAACTCCTCAAATTCACTTTCACAGAATTCTCCACCGTTATCTGTTCTGAGTACTTTTATTTTCTTCTCAGTTTGATTCTCTACAAGAGCCTTAAATTCTTTGAATCTATTAAAAACCTCAGATTTCTTACGCAGGAAATAAATCCAAGTTTTCCTTGAGAAATCATCTATAAATGAAACATAATACACAGATTTACCAAGTGATGGAACAGGCACAGGTCCAAAAACATCACTGTGTATTAACTCTAAGATTCCTTTAGCTCTTACAACACCAGATGAGAATCTTACTCGATTCTGTTTACCATATAAGCAATGTTCACAGAAATCAAAATCTAATGTGAAATCAGACATGCCTTCAGCCATACTTTTACCTTGTAATAGTCGAAGACCCTTTTCTCCAATATGTCCCAACCTTCGATGCCATAGCGATGTCTTCTCACTAGAGACAGCAAGGACTCTGTCTCCTTCATTTTTACCCTCAGAAACAATAGTGCTGTTACATCCATTTTTGAAGGTGCTTCCCAACAACTTGTATAGAGTTCCAATCCGAACTCCCCTCATCAACACCAATGACTCTCGAACCATTTTGCATGTGTTCTTTTCAAATAGAGTTTTCACACCTGCATCATCCATTTTACTTACAGATATAAGGTTTCTAGCCAACTTTGGAATGTGCAGAACCCCGGGAAGAGTTTTAACCCTTCCATCTTTGAGCAGTAGCTTGACCTTTCCTCGACCTATGATTTTCGCTACCGAGTTGTCTCCCAGAAATACATCTCCTCCATCATACTTTTCGTATTCAGAAAACCACTCCCTGTGGGGAGTCATATGATAAGACGCACCTGAGTCAATCAACCACGAATCATGCTCTGCATGTGTACTTGAAGATGCCAGATACACATCTCCTCCTTCCTCTGTAGATTCTTTCCCATCTGCGGATGGAGCGTCATTAGGTCCTCTACTTTTATCAGTAATTTTCGATTTACAATCCTTCTTGTAATGCCCAGCTTTTCCGCACTTCCAGCATTTTCTTACAGAAGGTCCTGGAGATTTAGATCTCCCTCTAGATTTAGATCTACCACCTGAAGACTTATTTTTAGATCTGTCTCCAGGGCGACCTCTTACAAATAAGGCATCCTTGGCTGAACTATCTATGGATTTCCGCCTCATTTCCTCCGATAGTAAGGATGCAACCACATCATCGAAGTTTAGTGTGGTTGCATTACTCCCAATAGCTATGACCAGATTATCCCATGAATCTGGCAAAGAGCACAAAAGACTAATACACTTTTCATCATCATCAAGTTTAATACCAACAGATGTCAACTGACTTACCAGAGTATTGAAGGCGTTTAGATGCTCTGAAACAGAGTCTCCATCAGTCATCCTCAGAAGGTACAATTTCTTTCGCAGAAATAACTTATTTACCAGGGACTTTGACTGATACAGACTTCCCAGTTTATCCCATAGCTTCTTTGCAGTGTCTTCTCCAGATACGTTCACCAATACCGAATCTGCAAGGCAAAGACGAATAGTGCTCCTTGCTTTCCTTTCCAGCTTTTCCCATTCTTCTTTTACCGCACCAGAGGGCATGGTACCTGGATCTACTGCGATCCATTGTTCTCTATCTACCAGAAGATCTTCCATCTTGAGCTTCCATAGCTCAAAGCTATGACCATTAAATTTCTCAATCTCGAATCTAGAACTGCTCGCCATTCTTTAAACAAAGAATAAATCACCGCTGCAAAGCTCCCACTGAAACCAGGTTTATCACAAATCCAAGATCGAGCCAAACCCCTGGAAACAAAGGCGTCCCTCTGAACCCAAAATTGCTCTGATACCAAATGTAAGTTTTAAACCTTAACAGTGAAGTACAAACATATATCGATTCTTAAGCATTTACAGAAAATACACAATGGCACACACATTACACAGAGATTTTCACCTGGAAACCCTTAACCGGGAAAAAACCAGCAAAACTTAGAGTCGCATAGCTCCTTTCTCATTATATGTTTATTTTACATGTACAATACAATAAATGGTATTCTGCAGCATCTAAAACCCTAATTCGTTTACCCGAATTAGGTTACAACCCTAATTTCTTTTACCGGAATTAGATAGAGTACAATGGGTCGAAAATCGCGAAAAAGCAAAAAGCAACCCAAAAAAAATTTTGCGCTCCGCGCGGACTCCGGGGGCCTAACGGCCCCCTCCGTGTCGTTTCGGAACCTAACGGTCCGAAACGAAGGGGGTGGGCCCTGTCGGGCTACCCCCCCCTCTAAACCCCCCCCTCCGGACGCGCCCGGCGCAGGCGAATCGAAGGTGCCGTAGGGATCGTGTTGTACACGCAGCGACCATGTGAAGAGATATAACATACCCAACAAAAACATGTACCGCAGCAGAAACAGGAAATTTTGTTGCGTAGTTCCTACGGAGCTATATGAATTTATTGAAAAGCAAATATGCTTTAGTGGAATTGCAAAACTTACTAAACCAATATGAACCACGCAGTGGCATGAGTAATTTTCATAGCACAGTTCACCATATAAAGAGCCATAAGAGAATAGGCCGAGAAATGAGGCTCAGTGCGTAGATTGGAGACAATGAAATGGATGAGATCATCCTTGACTTAGGATTAGAAGTGAATGTCTTGACCAAGAAGACATGGAAACAGATGGGGAAACCAAGTTTATCATGGTCACCTATCTAATTAAAACTAGCTAATCAGCAGAAAGTTATTCCCTTTGGAAGACTCTCGAATGTACTTGTGGACATTCATGGAGTAAGAAGTTCAGCAAACTTCAAGGTTATTTAGATCATCAACGACAGTAACCCATATCCAACATTATTGGGGATAGACTGGGTGATGGATAACCTCGTGATTATCAATCTGAAAACCAAAAAGATGATCTTCGAAGGACAGGATATTAGGGTCATCGCACCCTTGGACCCTTCACAAGGAGAAAGATACAGTGAACCAATACAATAAGAAAGTAGAGTACAAGACCTTGACCACATATACAAGATGACTGTGAATCACGCCGACTACATCAATCCTACGGCTGATGGAATGCTCAGTTGGCGTTGCTACAACTCTTGCATATCAGACTCTAACGTTGGATTGTAAAATTGGCAAGTTAGAATGCACAAAGTATCTGCCAGGCGATGTGCGCAGATCACGAAATCACTACGCTAGGTTGGAGCAAAGGTAAGTCCATTTCCTACCTATGATGGCTTGACTTGCATTCATGTATTTTTTCAAGATTATACTGTGATTCCATATGAATATAAGCTGTCAGCATTAGATTCAGCACTGCGCGCTACATCTGCTGGATGGTGGGCCGCACATAAGGATAATCTAACAACATGGGATCAGTTGAAGCACATGATGGAACTCAGATTAGCAAAGAAATTTGTGCTGACAATAGTAAATTATAATGGACAAACGAATCCAAGAGATGACATAGAGATTTGTTCAAAGAAATGGGAACATAGGCCGCAAGTGGAGTGGGTCCATCTGTTTGTGCACACATTAGAGGAGCAGATTCCAAAGAACCGGTACATAGACACAGAGCTGCATAGAGGAACAACAGACTGGTCTATCATAATCGCGACCTTCCAAATAACCTTCAGGTTTGAGTATGATTGTCCAAATATTAATGAAGCATTGCAGATTCTCAAAAACAAGATATTCTATGACACATTACATCCTGCATATCAACAATAACCACTTATACTATGAAACGAGAACTCGACACAGTTCTCGTTTTTCTCTCTCCTAATTTTAGTAGGTATTTTTAGCTCCGTTTCAAAAAGGGGTGATGCCAGTATCACACATTTTCATTTCGAGGCATTTTTTGGGACCTTTGAATTATCTTGATCGTAAAAAAAAATTAGTTTCTATTTTCAGGTGCATTTTTAGAAATTTAGCAAAATAGCATACATTTTTAAGTAATTTATAATGAAAAACATATACATTTTGCAATTTTTTCTATAAAATAAGACATTTTAATGGACAAAATAAGACACTTTTATTGACAAAATTGTTAAAAATTCCAGAAAATATAGACATTTAAAACCATTTTCAATCAATTTTCAGATATGTTTTGTATAAAAATGATACTATTTCATATTATTTTCCAAAAAGTGTTGAATCACATAAATTCAAGAAAAATTATACAAATTATTTGTAAAAAACATATTTCAAACATTATATATAGAAATTTTATTTCTAAAATTAAGTCTGAAAATCAAAACATTACTAATATATCTTATCAAAATATTGTCAAACTTAGCATTTTTTTCAAAACATGAAACTAATCAACAATATCATGCAGGCCAAATTCATGTCCTCTTCTGCTGCATGTTTCCCCCCTCTAACATTATAATAAAATAAATTAAAAAACAAATTAAACTAACCCCTAACAACATTATAATAAAAAATTCCTAACAACATTATAATAAAAAATTTAAAGAAAAATTAAAAACAAATCAAACTAACCCCTAACAACATTATAATAAAAAATTTAAAAAAGAATTAAAAACAACTTATACTAACCTAACAACATTATAAAGTAACATTAAAACTAATAGATTTAAACTAATGTTCTTATAATTAAAAATTAAAAATAAAAATAAAAACCCAATAAACTAACCTAACATTATAATTAAAAAATAAAACTAATTAACTATATACTAACATTACACAAAATTTAAAAAAACTTAAAAACAAAATAAAAATAACATTATAAACAATTAAAACTTAAAAAAAAAAAAAACTATACAAAATTTTAAAATAAATTAAAAACAAAAATAAAAACAGACTAAAACTAACATTATAAAAAATTAAAAATTAAAAATTAAAAAAAAAAACAAACTATATATAATAACAAATCAAACTATATAACATTTAAAAACAAATTTTAAAAAAAAATTAAAAACAATAAAAAAATCAAAATATAAAACATTAAAACAAAATTTTAAAAACAATTAAAAAACCAAACTATACAAAATCTTAAAAAAAATTAAAAACAAAATAATTAAAAAAAAAATTATTCTAAACAAAAAAATTAAAAAATAAAAAAATAAACACAATTTAAAAAAAAAACTAAACCATGCAATGGTCAGGGAGGTGGGTTGTAGCGCGGGAGGGGGGAGGTGGGCGACGACGGTGGCGGGGGAAGGGGAGGGCGGTGGAGGGGGAAGGGGAGGAGGTGGCGGAGCTGGGCAGGGGAAGGGAGGAGGAGGTGGAAGGGAGGGGCGGGCATCGAGCTGTTCGCTTGGGCGCCAAAGGGCTGCCGCCGTCGATGCCCGGCATTGACGGGGGCTACCCCCGTTGATGCCAGGCATCAACGGGGGCCATGAGGGCCTCCCTTTGGTGCCCAAGCGAGCGACCTCCCTCGCTTGGGCGCCAAAGGGAAGCCCTCACGGCCCCCGTCGATGCCTGTAATCGATGTCAATGCCGGGCATCAACGAGGGCGGCCCTCGTCGATGCCGGGCATCAATGGGGGCCGACCTTTGGCGCCCAAGAGAGGGAGGTCGCTCACTTGGGTGCCAAAGGGTGGCCCTCATGGCCCCCATCGATGCCCGACATCGATGCCGATGGCGGGCATCAACGGGGGTGGCCCCCGTTGATGCCCACCATCGACGTCGATGCGGGGCATCGACATCGATGCCGGGCATCGACATCGATGCCGGGCATCGACGTCATCAATGTTGATGCCGGGAATCAACGTCGATGCCCGGCATCAACGTCGATGCCCAGCATCAACGTCATCATCAACGTCATCAACGTTGATGTCAGAATCAACGTTGATGCTGGGCATCAACGTCGATACCCGACATCAACGTCGATGCTGAGCATCAACGTTGATGATGTTGATGCCGGGCATCGACGTTGATTCCCGGCATCAACGTCATCAACCGACATCGATGTTGATGCCGGTTGATGCCTAGCATCAACGCAATCAACGTTGATGCCGACATCCACGTTGATGACGGGCATTAACCTCGATGCCCGGCATCGACGTTGATGCCCGGCATCAATGTTGATGACGTTGATGCCGGGCATCAACGTCGATGCCGGGCATCGAGGTTGATGCCCGTCATCAACGTGGATGCCGGCATAAACGTTGATTGTGTTGATGCCAGGCATCAACCGGCATCAACGTCGATGCCGAGCATCAACGTTGATGACATTGATGCCCGGCATCGACGTTGATGCCGGCATCAACGTTGATGACGTTGATGCCGGGCATCAACCGGCATCAACGTCGATGCCGGTTGATGCCCGGCATCAACGTCATCAACGTTGATCCTCGGCATCAATGTCATCAACGTTGATGCTGAGCATCAACGTCGATGCCGAGCATCAACGTCGATCACGGTCGTCAACGTCGATGGCGGGAATCAACGTCGATTCCAGGCATCAACGTCGATGCCCGGCATCAACGTCGATGCTGGGAATCAACGTCATCAACGTTGATGCCGGCATCAACGTTGATGCCGGGTATCCACGTCAATGCCCGTCATCAACGTCGATGCCGAGAATCAACGTTGATGACGTTGATGACGGGCATCAACTTCGATGACCGGCATCAACGTCATCAACGTTGATGCCAGGCATCAACGTCGATGCCCAGTAGCAACGTCGATGCCGGGCATCACGTTGATGCCCGGCATCGACGTTGATGCCGGGCATCGAGGTTGATGTCGGGCATCGACGTTGATGTCGGGCATGAACGTCATCAACGTCGATGCTCGGCATCGACGTTGATGCCGGGCATGAACGTCATCAACGTTGATGCTCGGCATCGACGTTGATGCCCATCATCAATGTCATCAATGTTGATGCTCGGCATCGACGTTGATGCCCGGCATCAACGTTGATGCCGGCATCAACGTTGATGACGCTGATGTCGGGCATTGACGTTGATGCCGGGCATCGACATTGATGCCCGGCATCGACGTTGATGCCGAGCATCGACGTTGATGACGGGCATCGACGTTGATGCCGGGCATCGACGTTGATGCCGGGCATCGACGTTGATTCCCGGCATCGACCTTGATTCCCGACATCGACGTTGAGTTGATGCCGGGCATCAACCGGCATCGATGTTGATCCCAGTTGATGCCCGGCATCAACGTCATCAACGTTGATGCCGGCATCAACGTCGATGCCGGGCATCAATGTTGATGACGTTGATGGCGGGCATCAACGTCGATGCCCGGCATCAACGTCGATGCCGAGCATCAATGTTGATGACATTGATGCCGAGCATCGACGTTGATGCCCGGCATCAACGTTGATGACCGGCATCAACGTTGATGACGTTGATATCGGGCATCAACCGGCATCAACGTCGATGCCGGTTGATGCCCGACATCAACGTCATCAACGTTGATGACGGGCATCAATGTCGATGCTCGGCATCAACGTCGATGACGGGCATAAACGTTGATGACGTTGATGCCGTTGATGCGGGGCATCAACGTCGATGCCGGGCATCAACGTCATCAACGCTGATGCCGGCATCAACGTTGATGCCGAGCATCCACGTCGATGCCCGGCATCAACGTCGATGCGGAGAATCAACGTTGATGACGTTGATGACGGGCATCAACGTCGATGCCCGGCATCAACGTCGATGCCCAGTAGCAACGTCGATGCCGGGCATCACGTTGATGCTCGGCATCGACGTTGCTGCTGGGCATCGATGTTGATGCCCGTCATCCACGTGGATGACGTCGATGCCGGGCATCGACGTCATCAACGTTGATGCTCGGCATCGACGTTGATGCCGGGCATCGACGTTGATGCCCAACATTAACGTTGATGATGGCATCAATGTTGATGACGTTGATGCCGGGCATCGACGTTGATGCCCGTCATCAACGTCATCAACATTGATGCCATCATCAACGTTGATGTTGGGCATCAACGTCGATGCCCGGCATCAACGTCGATGCCGAGCATCAACGTTGATGACGTCGATGCCCGTCATCAACGTCATCAACGTTGATGCCCGGCATCGACGTTGATGCCCCGGCATCGACGTTGATGCCGGGCATCGACGTTGATGCCGGGCATCGACGTTGATGCTGGCATAAACGGTGGCGGCCCCCGTCGATGCCAAGCATCGACGTCGATGCCGGGCATCGACATCATCAACGTTGATGCCGGGCATCAAGGTCATCAACGTTGATGCTGGCATCAACGTTGATGTCGGGCATCAACGTCAATGCCCGACATCAACGTCGATGCCGAGCATCAACGTTGATGACGTTTATGCCGAGCATCAACGTCGATTCCCGGCATCAACGTCATCAACGTTGATGCCCGGCATCGACGTTGAGTTGATTCCGGGCATCAATCGGCATCGACGTTGATGCCGGTTGATGCCTGGCATCAACGTCATCAACGTTGATGAAGGCATCAACGTTGATGCTGGGCATCAACGTCGATGCTAGGCATCAACGTCGATGCCAGGCATCGACGTTGATGACGTTGATGACGGGCATCAACGTCAATGCCCGGCATCAACGTCGATGCCCGGCATCAACGTTGATGCCGAGCATCAACGTTGATGACGTTGATGAAGGGCATCGACGTTGATGACGGGCATCAACGTTGATGCTGGCATCAACGTTGATGACTTTGATGCCGGTTGATTCCAGGCATCAACGTCATCAACGTTGATGCCGTTGATGCCGGGCATCAACGTCGATGCCAGGCATCAACGTCGATGCCCGGCATCAATGTTGATACTGGGAATCAACGTCGATGCCCCGCATCAACGTCGATGCCCGGCATCAACGTCGATGCCGTCATCAACGTCGATGCCGGGCATCAACGTCGATGCCGGGCATCAACGTTCATGACGTCGATGCCCGGCATCAACGTTTATGCCCGCCATCAACGTTGATGCCCGGCATCAACGTCATCAACGTTGATGACGGCCATCCACATCGATGCCGGGTATCGACGTTGATGCCGGGCATCGACGTCAATGCTCGACATCGACGTTGATGCTGGGCATCGATGTTGATGTCGGGCATCGATGTTGATGCCCGTCATCAACGTCATCAACGTTGATGCTCGGCATCGACGTTGATGCCGGGCATCGACGTTGATGGCCGGCATCAACGTCGATGCTGGCATCAACATTGATGACGTTGATGCCCGACATCGACGTTGATGCCTGGCATCGACGTTGATGCCCGACATCGACGTTGATGCCCGACATCGACGTCGATGCCGAGCATCAACGTTGATGACGTTGATGCCGGGCATCGACGTTGATGCCCGGCATCAACATTGATGCCGGCATCAACATCGATGACCGTCATCAACGTTGATGCCGGCATCAACGTTGATGACGTTGATGTCGGGCATCAAGCGCCATCAACGTCGATGTCGGTTGATTCCCGACATCAACGTCATCAACGTCGATGCCCGGCATCCACGTCGATGCTCGGCATCAACGTCGATGCCGGGCATCAACGTTGATGACGTTGATTACGTTGATGCGGGGCATCAACGTCGATGCCTAGCATGAACGTCGATGCCCGGCATCAATGTCGATGTCGGGCATCAACGTCGATGCCTGGCATCAGCGTCATCAACGTTGATGCTGGCATCAACGTTGATGCCGGGAATCAATGTCGATGCCCGTCATCAACGTCGATGACGGTCATCAACGTCGATGCCTGGCATCAACGTCGATGCCCGGCATCAACGTTGATTCCCCGGCATCAACGTTGATGCCCAGCATCAACGTCATCAACGTTGATCCCGGGCATCAACGTCGATGCCCGGGCATCAACGTCGATGCCCAGCATCAACGTCGATGCCTGGCATCAACGTCGATGCCCAGCATCAACGTCGATGCCCGACATCGACGTCGATGCCCGACATCGACGTTGATGCTGGGCATCGACGTTGATGCCCGACATCGACGTTGATGCTGGGCATCGACGTTGATGCCCGGCATCAGCGTTGATGACGTTGATGTCGGGCATCAACGTTGATGTTGGGCATCGATGTTGATGCCCGTCATCAACGTCATCAACATTGATGCTCAGCATCGACGTTGATTCCTGGCATCAACGTCATCAACGTTGATGCCCGGCATCGGGCATCGACGTTGATGCCTGACATCAACGTCGTCAACGTTGATGCCCGGCATCGACGTTGATGCTGGCATCAAGGTTGATGACGTTGATGTCGGGCATCAACTGACATCGACGTTGATGCCGGTTGATGCCCGTCATCAACGTCATCAACGTTGATGATGGCATCAATGTTGATGGCGGGCATCAACGTCGATGCCCGCCATCAAGGTCATCAACGTTGATGCTCGGCATCGACGTTGATGCCCGGCATCAACGTCATCAACATTGATGCCGGCATCAACGTTGATGCTGGCATCAACGTTGATGACGTTGATGCCGGGCATCAACGTCGATGATGTTGATGACGGGCATCAACGTCATCAACGTTGATGCCGACATCAACGTTGATGCCGGGCATCAACGTCGATGCCCGTCATCAACGTCGATGCCCGGCATCGACGTCGATGCCCGGCATCGACGTCGATGCCCGGCATCGACGTGGATGCCGAGCATCGACGTCGATGCCCGGCATCGACGTCGATGACGTTGATGCCCGTCATCGACGTCGATGCCGGGCATCCACGTCGGCATCGACGTCGATGTCGTGCATCCACGTCGATGCCGGGCATCCACGTCGATGCCCGGCATCCACGTCGATGTCGAGCATCCACGTCAATGCTGGGCATCGACAGGGGCCGTGAGGGCCGCCCTTTGGCGCCCAAGTGAGGGAGTTCGCTCGCTTGGGCGCCAAAGGGCGTCCCTCATGGCCCCCGTCGATGCCCGGCATCGACGTCGATGCCGGGCATGGACGGGGGCCGTGAGGGCCGCCCTTTGGCGCCCAAGCGAGGGAGTTCGCTCGCTTGGGCACCAAAGGGCGGCCCTGACGGCCCCCATCGATGCCCTGCATCGACGTCAATGTCGGGCATCGTCGGGGGCCGTGAGGGATTCCCTTTTGCACCCAAGCGGGTGGTGCCCTCCCCCTCCTTCCTCCTCCCCGCGCCCCTCCACTTCCCCCTCCCCCCGCGCTCGCGCCCTCCCTTCCACCTCCCCCCCGCCGCCCTCCACCACCTCATCCTCCTCCTCCCTTATCCCTATGTCGCCCTCCCCGTTCCCCCTCCTCGCTCCTCCCCCGCCGCCCTCCCTTCCACCTCCACCGCCCACCTCCCCGCCTTTGCATTGTTTCAATTTTTTTTTAATTTTATTTAATTTTGTATAGTTTATGTTTTTTTAAATTTTGTTTAATTTTTTGTTTAAAGTTTGTTTAATTTTTTTAAAATTTTGTTTAAAGTTTGTTTAATTTTGTATAGTTTAATTTTTTTTTAATTATTTTGTTTTTTAATTTATTTTAAAATTTTGTATGGTTTGATTTTTTTATTGTTTTTAAATTTTTGTTTTAATTGTTTTTAAGTTTTTGTATAGTTTTTTTAAAAAAATTTATAATTTTAGTTTGGTTAGTATATAGATACTTAGTTTTTTTTTAATGTATTTTTAAATTTTAAATTATAATGTTATCTTAGTTTAGTTTGTTTTTAATTTTTTTAAAATTTTTAATTATAACATTAGTTAAAATTTGTTAGTTTAATTTGTTTTTAATTTCTTTTTTAAACCCCAAAGCTAATATTTGTGGAATAGGGAGCATTTGTGCAAGATGGGAGTGTGTTAAACCAAGCCGTAGATCCCGAAGGAATATGACATCTGAAATGATGGGTATAGATGTAGACTCAGATTGTGCGCCCATTGATAATAGAGAAGAGTATGGGTCATCTACATCTTCATCAAGTCCTTCATCTGCAGAAAATGTAGATTCTGATGGGGTGTCAGAATCCATGGATGAATTTGAAGAAGCATTGTAGAGCCTTTTTATTAGTATGATTTTTGTAATTGAAACTCTAGAGGAGTTTTTGATGATGGGGTGTTAGAATCCATGGATGAATTTGAAGAAGCAGTTTAGATGCTTTTTACTAGTATGATTTTTGTAATTGAAACTCTAGAGGAGTTTTTGAATATTTATATGAACAATTTGTTCTTGTATGGTCTAATATATTATCTCATTATGAATCGCATCATAATTCCTTTGTTTTTATATGGTTATAATGGTGAAATTATTAGAGAAATTTGTTTTTTTGTTTAATATGCAATTTTCCTGAAAGTTGTAATTTATCTCTTCAAGAATTTTTTTTTTTCCAATTTAAGGTTGATTTTAAAGTTTTGTTAAACAACAATATGGGATGTTTAGGCCATGGCTCTATTTTTTACCCTAAAAAAAAATACGTGTATACTGGTATCAACACTTTTCTATTTGGGGGGTGTTTTTGGTGTTTTTTTTGCAAAAATCATCGTTTTTATGGGTAGAGTTCTCGTTCATAGTATATAGTTCTCGTTTCATAGTATAAGTGGTTCAATGGGAAAAACAATTAGAATTCTATAACCTCGTAGTGGGCGATGATGAAGAAGAGGAGGAGGAAAGCGATGATCAGGATCCGTGAAATATCAATATACCTGAGTTGGAGGGAGAGCGCGATGTTGAAGGACCTCCATTAGAAATTTTAGACTTAAGCAACCCTTTCAAAACAAGAAAAGTTAACATTGGCACAAGTGAAGAACCAAAGTTCGCATCTATTGGGGATTACTGGGATGAAGAAACGGTCGTGCAGATCATAGATCTCCTGCGTGAGTATCAAGATTTGTTTCCAACAAAGTTCTTTGAAATGAAAGGCATTTTGGGAGACTTGGGAGTTATGAAGATACCTCTCAAGCCAGGTGTGAATCCCATAAAGCAGAGGCCTTATCGGTTGAATCCCAGATACAAAGAAAGAGTGAAGGCAGAGCTCGAAAAGATGCTTGATGCGGGAATCATTGAGCCTATCAAAGAATCGGAATGGATAATACCTATGGTTATTGAGGATAAGAAAACAAAAGGATAAATCAGGATATGTGTAGATCTCAGAAAGCTCAATGATGCTTCGCTACGCGACCCATTTCCTACTCCATTCACAGATGAAGTATTAGACAATGTTGGAGGAAATGAGGCCTATTCTTTTAATGATAGATTTTATGGATACCATCATATCAGGATTGATGAAGCAGATAGTCATAAGACCACATTTGCTACTGAATGGGGATAATATCAGTATAAAGTTATGCCATTTGGTTTGAAGAATGCACCTGCTATATTTTCCAGAGTTGTTGTGGCTGTATTCAAGGATTTTATCCATAAGTTCTTAGAAGTATACTTTGATGATTGGACTGTATTTGGTTTACTAAAGAACCATTATGAAAACCTCAGAATGATGTTGGAAAAGTGTAGAAAACATCAAATTTCCCTGAACCTAAAGAAAATCATCTTTTGTGTGCCCTATGGAATTATGTTGGAACACATTGTCTATAAACAGGGTCTAATGGTTGATCCTGCGAAGATCGCAGTTATCGTGAACCTGTTAGCACCAAAATCAGTGAAGCAACTTCGCACTACATTGGGACATACAGAGTACTACAGAAAGCTCATTAAGGGTTATGCACATATAACCGTGCCGATGGAGAAACTTCTGAAGAAAGAAGCAAAGTTTATATGGAATGAAGACTGCCATAAAGGGTTGGACACACTAAAAGAAAAAATGGTCACTACGCCGATTCTCATTTTTCCATATTGGAATAAGCCATTTCACGTTCATGTGGATGCTTTATCCATTGCACTTGGTGTGGTGCTAGTGCATCCAGTTGAGGGAGGCATTGACCATCCCATTGCATTTTCAAGCAAGACGTTATTTTCAGCAGAAAAAAATTACACAACCATAGAAAGAGAAGGTCTAGATATGGTGTATGCACTACAGAAATTTAGGCATTATTTGTTGGGTGCGCACTTCTGTATGTTTACTAACCATTCATCTTTAAAGTACATGGTCAATAAGCCAGTGTTAGGGGGGATAATATGTAGATGGTTATTACTCTTTCAAGAGTATGACTTTGAGATTTTCGTTAAGCTAGGAAAGCTGAATTCAGGACCAGACCATCTATCTAGAATCGAGTCAGGAAAAGAACCTACAAATCTTGAAGATAATCTACCTAACACGCAGTTATTTTCCATCCAGATCACAGATGACTATTACAAGGATATCATAAAATTATTGACTACAGGTTTGGCACCAACAAAGTTTACTATGCAACAGAAAAATCAGCTGGTAGTAAAGGAAGCAGACTCTACCATCACGGCAGGACATCTATACAAGTTAGGACTAGATGAAGTGCTGCGAAGATGTGTGTTAGAACATGAAAAAACATTCATATTAGTTGATGCACACTTGGGGGTGTCTGGAGGTCACTACGCGAGAAGAGCTACTGCGCAAACGATATTAAGAACAGGGCTATGGTGGCCTACACTCCATAAAGATTCAAAGGAACATTTTCGAAGTTGTGATGTTTGTCAGAGGACAGGAAATCCATCGTACAGAGATGAGATGCCATTAAGACCACAACTGACTCTGTAAGCATTCGAAAAATGGGCTATTGATTTTGTGGGACCTATTAACCCACTAGGGAAGAGAACTGGTTCAAGATATATTATCACTGCTAAAGATTATCTAACCATATGGGTAGAAGCTAAACCAGTGAAGGACTATAGTGCAGTTACTGCCACGCAGTTCATGTTTGAGAACATCCTTACTAGATTTGGATGCCCAAAAATTCTAATGAGTGATCAAGGAACTCACTTCCTGAATAGAACCATTTAAGCATTGACTGAATAATTTCATATATATCATCATAGGAGTACACCGTACCATCCACAAGCCAATGGAATTGTCGAAGCATTTAACAAAGTGCTGAAAAATGCACTGACAAAGGTATGCAATGTAAATAGGGATGATATGCACATATCGACTGTATTATGGGCATATAGAACAACTTGTAAGAAGTTGACAGGCCATACACCTTTCAGGTTGTCCTATGGACAAGAATATGTCTTTCCAATGGAATATATAGTACCAAGCTTAAGAATAGTTGCATTCAAAGGAATGGAAGATAAAGGGATAATAGAGGAAAGGCTTATACACTTGGTTGGATTGGAGGAAGATCGCTTCATTGCAGGCTTTCACCAACAAGTGCATAAGGATAGAGAAAAAGCATGGCATGATCGCCACATCAATAACAAGTCTTTTCAGGTAGGAGACCTTTTCCTCCTGTATGATAGTAAATTTATGAAATTCGTTGGAAAATTTAAAATGCATTGGCTAGGGCCATATACTGTTATCCATGTTACTAACGGTGGCGCAATTCAGCTAGCCACATTAGCAGGAAAAAACTTACCAAGTATGATAAATGAAAGTAGACTAAAACCATACAGGGATAGTCCTACTTTGAAAAACCCTCAGTGATCAGAAGAGAAAAGCATTCTAAGTGTCAAGTGCAGTTGAAATTGGACACTAAGAATGGCAGAATAATGAGTCTGCACAAAATTTTTGGCAAAATCAGAAGATCCATGAAATATGAACTGCGCAGTGAAAGAAGAGAATTGGATGCGCATTACAAGAAAGAAGTTGAATGTGCAATTCACGAAGGAAGTTGGAACCGCAATGGACGTTGGAAGCGCATATGCGAAGTGGACACCAGAAGCAGCGATGGGAAGTACCAAGAAGAGCGCAGCTGTGAAGTTAAAATTCAAGGAGCACAAGTGCATAGTGGGACCACACGAAATTCTGTTTGGATAAACCATGCACGCAGTTCCAAGAAACTAGCCGTTAAAATGTCGATTGAAAAACTAGCTGTTACATGGTGATTTTTCTGACGATCGCTTGAGTATTTAATGCAAAATTAGTCATTCCGAAGCAGTTAATGAAGGAAAGGACTGAAATCCTCGTTGGATTTGGCCAACAGACATGACAATTAATGCTTACCTAGTCGTTTATGGGCGCGGATAAGTCTAATTGCGCCTATAAATACCGCTAAGACTGGACTCGCGGGCTTTACCGTAAGTTTCAAATTTTCCCACAATCCATAGCTTCAGTCTTATTACAGTGAGTGCTAAGTAATTCTAAGAGTCTACAGAGAAAGTTATCGTGAATGTCTGACGATTCCACAGTCGAGCAGGTTGTGAGGGATTTTAAACAATGTTGGATTGCAGGATTGATCAGAACCCCTGCCAAGAATGTCATTACAGAAAAAGGTCAGGGTTCTCTCCACTCACCATGACATCCTACAGCAATGAAAAGCAAGGGTAAGGAACCCGTAGCCGAGAAAGCAAAGCCGAAGGTAATGGGATCCAAGCTACCATAAGCTCCCCCAGAGGACAAAGAGATACCATTATCCTTAACCCCAGAGTATATCTCTTTGCGCACACAGGATGCACCAGTTGTAAAGCTTGCCAGAAACCCCAAGTATGAAATACCACTTCCGTCGAAATCCCGTCATGTCAAGCCACAAGAAAACTTGTTGAGCAAGCTCGCAGATTGCAAGTTCGAGGACTATGATTTACTACAATAGATCAAGGATCGAGACGAGCCAAAATACCCACAGTTTCAACCAGACAGATACATGTGTCGGGAAATGGATGTGAAGAACAACCTGTTGCTGGTAGCGCAGAGTTGGCTTTCCAAAGTCGTGGAATCAGGACTTCTGAACCTGCTGCGACTTCCACATTTCGATAGGAGATATGAACTCAATGCGGTGGTGCGCACATTGATATCGCACACATACCAAGGTTACCTCTGGCTGGAAAGAAATGTCGATCTCAACATAGACTTGATCCATAGGATCACGGGGCTAAGCAAGCGAGGTGACGACCCTAAAAAGTAATTTTCCGGCAAAACCAGAGATAAAGAGATCACTGTGCAGATGAAAGAAGAATACAACATCCCCATAGGAAAATGAGGTTTCATCACAGAAGACCTAAAAGATGATGCCATGTTGTTTGTAGTGTAGTTGCTTAGAGGAAAATTCTTACGGAAGGCCATACCAACAGAAGTACTAGCCGGAGCATTGCACCTCACTGCGAAGACAGGGCAGGGAGTAAGATTTAACTGGTTTCAATATTTGTTGAACGAGTTTCTAGACGATGTCCGCGACACTTAGGCCAATGGCACTGCCTTTCATTACAGTTGGTTAATGGTTTTGATCGCCTTTGTAGGCTAGAAGGAACCAAGGCATTATGTTGGTCTCACCTCTCTCATCAATGATTGTCGAGGACCCAGATATGCAAATCTGCCACCAGACAAACAACGCGCCTAAAACGAAGTATTGTTCACATACTACGAATAGTTGTGCAATGTCATCATTCGCACACCGCGCATCCCAAAGGAGGTAACAACAAAGTATATTCGCACATTAAATTTTAAAGCTGATATGCATTTTATCTACATCTCACCAAAGGCATAGAAGAAGAATCCAGAGTGGTTCTCGGGGAACTATCACCTTGATAAAGCTAGTATAGATATGCTCATGAAGGAGTGGTTAGATGAATGGAAGGTCAAAGGGCCAATGGTCATCGACAGTGACTCAAACGAAAGTACCCCATCCCCGACAAATATCATTGAAGAGACACTGGCAGGAAAAAGAAAGGAACCAGGAAAATCTGTACAGGAGAAAGGGCTGAAAAAGAAGCAGAAAGCAATAAAGGATCCATCAGAAGCAAAGCTCCATGATGATGATTATGAGTTCATCACAACTAGATTTATCCAATATCTCGATGAAGTGCTTGCTCTAAAAGACAGCAAAAATGAGAAGATTAAAGCAAGTCTACAAGAAAATCTCACCATAATGCAAGGCATAGCGACGAAGATCAAACAGGTCCAGAAAGACCTGGTTCAGGAATCTGAGTCAGAAGGAAGGTCAGGGGACACCTCTCAGAAAAACAAGACACCCTTAGCTCTGACCATGGCAGCGTGACCGCGCCTTGTCTGCATGGACCCGCTAAGCATAATTTTTCCAAGTGATGAATCAGTTGAATCCGCGAAGAACTTAGCACATGTGGATGTTGATATCACGATGTTTCCACTGGAGGGTCTACATAATCTGCACCTACAGGTTGTGGAAGAACTCCATGAAAAATATATGATGATGATGAGCCAACACTAGGACTTATAAGAAAACTATAGACAGTTGCAAGAATAAAGTGCGCAAAAGGCTAAGGCACTTGAAAGTGCGCATGAGCAATGCCAAAGAATAGAGGAGACTGTTACTTTGGTCTGCGCAAATATACTGGAGTGTGAAGCGCAGCCAGAAATAGAGGATACCATCATTAATATTGGCTTAGTAGTAATCAATCTTAAGGCTGAAATGGTCGACATGGATATAGACTACAAAGAAAACCTTTCCAACATGGAAGCACAAAATATCCCGAAGACACCGCCAAATCAAACAAAAATTAGAGCAACAAAAGCGAAGGTTGCCACTGAAAATATATCCAGCGAAATAGAAAAGTGTCAAAACTTGCTGGATGAGGAAACGAAGGTATGGACTGCGCTGCAGGAGGACCCTCAGCTGCTATAGGTCCAAAATAGCTTATAGGAAAAACAAGCAGTGTTAGACACTCTAAATGTGGAGATGAAGAGCCTGCTGCCGAGAGAGAGACTCTGACGATTTGCAGAAGTCAAGGAACTGAAAAGGGAGCTCTAAGTTTTAAGAGAAAAGGAGGATGAAACTGGGGGAAAATCACATCCCCTGCAGGAAGAAGCTCATGCCATCTCGCAAGAGATTGAAGAGAAACTGCAAGAGCTTCGTGAGTCAGAGAAAACAGTACAAGAATAGGCTCAGGAAGACCTAACACCGGATGTGTTGGAAATTGTCAAGGAAGTTGAGCAAGATGCTAAAGACACCGTTACGAAGCTAACCACAATTTATCAAGAATTCGCTGCGAAAATAGATCAAGAAGGAGAAGTGCAGCATAGTGAACCTAAGGCAAGTGGCTCAGGGACGAGCCACATGTAAGTGTTAGGGGCGTATTGGGTGCTGCCCAAGTTAAGGCATTTTTGGATAGAACAGTTTTGGAGCTACAAAGTTACAGCGCAGCGCAGCGTCGGAAAGGTAAGAGTAACAGCGTGGCGAAGATCGAGCATGGCATCATTTTGGAAGGAAATCGGTGTGAGTTCCGGTAAGATCAATCGGCGATCTATTTTGGGGAAAAGAATTCGAGAGTCCCGATAGGTGGGTAAGGAGTGGCGAAGAAGGAAAGAGACCAGTCGCACGAGTAAAGGAATCACTAAGCAGACTGGATACAGGAAATTGTTAGAGAAGGAACAGCGAGATGAAAGCGACCCGTTGGCATGCACTCAGCAGAATGGCTAAAAGGATCGTGACCACGCGTAGTCAAAATATCCTAGAAGCCAGAGACGGTGCAGAATGGAGGCCACGATGATGAGTCGCTATCATATCCTGACAGAGTTGGTTAGTGGGGTAACCGCACCATTTTGGGTACCTTAGGGTTTTGATTCATCCCACCATGATTGTAAAGACGTGACCTACGGGCACGATCTATATAAAGGGAACTTTTGTAAGGGAAAGGGTTAATCTTCGTTTTGGTTATTATTGAATATTGATCTTTGTTGAGAGACTGAACATTGTAAAAAGGCTTTGTAGCTGCATGCACAGAGACCTACTGAAGAGAGAATAGAGTCCTTCCCATTTTATAATAAACAATAGTTCCTGTGGACGTAGCTCCCATCCTGGGGGTGAACCACGTTAAATCCTTATGTTGTGATGAATTTTATGTGAATGTGTGTTTTATTTTGATTAAGTGGTTAATTTCTTGCTTATGAGTATATGTATATTTTCTTTCATATGTATTCTTCATAAGGATGAATGATGGGAATAATATGTTAAGTATTGAGCATAGATGAGTAAAGGCTGAATGCACAAGTATTGCTGAACTTAACGAATGCATGAGATAATCGGGTAACCACTTAAATTAGCAAAGTCTGTATAGTGCGATTCCTTGAAGCGCAGCACCGGAAGTGTGCAGCTACATAGTAGTTCATCATATTGCATAATTCCGTGAAATGCATAGTCTGATATACTGTTGAATGTGTAATTTGCACTAAGTAAATTATGTCGAAGATGTATGGTTGCTAAGAGGTATCGCATAATTCAGTTGCATTTTCCTATTGTCAAGTAGCCATTCCGAGACGCGCAGTCCTTGGATGCGCTATTGTATAAGTAACAGCCATGAAGTAGGTGAACTTCGCGAAGTCCCCCAGTCTATAGAGCCACGCATCACCCGGTTGTGGAAAATTGATTCTACAACCTCCCCATAAGTTCACCTCAGGTGAGACCTCAGTCTACTCGTAGACTGTTTCCGAAAGGGCCGGTGAAAAGGTGTTTAGTATCTTCCCTGAACTGTGCAGAACCTGGGTCTATCTTGAAAAGCTAAAGAACAATTTATTGAGCCACCACACCACCACTACCTTCTGAGTATACAAAAACCTTAGAAATAACAATTAACTTAAAATTTATTAGTGAATTTTCTTTTTAGGTTTGATCACCAACTAGTGTAGGTTAGTGTTTTGTACTAGGTTGTCTTAAACTGTCCAAAGCATATAAACTCAAATGTAGTGGCCAATATTTAGGTAAATCCACCTTTGTAGAAGGTGAATTGGGAAGGTCCACTAACACTAGAGTCAAGCACGAGGTTTTGTGAGGTTGAGTAGAGGAGATAACCCTCCAATATTCAATAGAGCATCTACCAATATTGGTGTGCATACAGGGATTCATTAGTACCTTTGGTGCTTCTAAGTTTCGGTATTTTTTACCCTGCCATGCACATTGATTCGACCTATGACTGTCCCCCTGGACCCTCCCTATAAATTTGGTAGCCTTAGTATCTAGACCTCTAGGGCTGCACACAAGTGACGATGGAAGGATATTTCCATTGCACCTAGTACAGATTTGGGAGGAAATCCCTTGCAGTTCTTTGGGAAGGAGGTTGGTGATTCAAACACTTGGCCCCATCGTTTCTGTATTTTGGACCCCAGATAACTATTCTTCGTCCCTTCACTGGTTTGTTATGGACCCTCATCATCCCATGTGCTCCTTTGGAAGGTCATCTGGTTTCTTGGTTTGGACTACTTAGGATTTTTTAGTGGAGTGTTGTTTGATTACTTATGTTTTAGTTGGCCCTAGGTTTGATTTAAGTTAAATTTTTAGCTGTGGAGGATAATCCTCTCCGTAGATATAGAAGGTTGCAAAACCTTTCTCCACTCACTGTGGAGCCTCCACCGCAACCTAATTGGTGAAGAATAAACACAAGCAACTCTTTTGAGCCATCTAGAACAACTGATATTCCTGGGGAGCCTTATCTTATTACTCACACTTCACCGGTTGCACACACAACTAGGGTTGACTACTTGCAATATGAAGGTTTTGTAAAACCCTTTAACCCACCCTTAAATGGCCCTTGCGACCCAGTGTTAGTGCATTTAGCTTCTTTAGGTCAACCTAAATTAAGTGTTTATAGGTTCACATTTGGTTTCATTATGGATAACACAGGGGATGTATTGGGAAATGTGTTTACTCCCACATCCGCTATCATGTCTGGAGGGTTCTCTCCTCCTCATATTAATATACAGGTTCCTAGTTCATTGCAATTACCCTCTGCTCCAGTCACGTATTTGAACTTTAGTTCACTATCCTTAGGGTCATCAGGCACTCAAGTGGGTACTTCCTCTATACCCTTAGGATCCAAAACTGAGTCATCTAGTGTACCATTCACTGGGATTTCCAATGCCACTTTTACTTCATCCCCTTTCTTTCAAAACTTCCAGATTGGTCCTAGTACTTCCGCTCCTTTTTTTCACGGATTCCCTTGGCATGGAGGAAATATTCATCCTTTTGCACCTTTTGTAGGCTATGTTCCTGTTCATTCCACTGCACATTACATGAGTCAAAATCCCTTTATAGGATACAGTTCCAACCAACTAATGTGAAAAAATAAAATATACCTGTAGGTAATGCTCCTTTTTCACTTTTTGGTGGAAGAGGTAACACTGATTTCTCTTCAACTCCTCTTTCAGTTGGAGGAAGTTATAATCAACCGCAGTGGAGTGGACACCAAGGGAGAAATCCACTTGCATATGGATGGAGCTCTTTTCAAAACACTTTTACTTCATAATCGATGGTTGGGGGCAACCCCAACCAACCTTATGGGAGATATGTATTGGGGAGATTTCCTCACCCACTTCCCCAAACACATGTGTCGTCGGCTAGGCATCGTTTATCTTTTTTGGCAACATTGAATTTGCCATACCTTTTGAAACTCATGAAAGATCTAGTACGTCACAATTAGAATTGGCCTCCCGTTCCAAACAAACTTCCCTCGGATATCCCAAAGTTTAAAGGTAAGCTCGGTGCAGATCCAGGGGACCACATCGCTACCTTTCATTTGTAATGTTCCTCCAGCTTGTTGAAAGACAATTCTATATGGTTGAGACTGTTTTGGAGAATCTTAACCGGTGTAGTAGCCAAATGGTATATTGAATTGGCATATGCTACCTATCATTGTTTTTATGATTTAGCGACGGTATTTCTTAACCATTTCACACTTATTGTCTGGTATAATGCTGGCACAAATATCCTGTCTACATTTAGGTAGAATAAGACCACTCACATTTCTGACCACATTCAGGAGTGGAGAAGATAGAAAAGGATGATTAAAGTTGAGATTCCTCTAGAGTTCTTATTAGAGTGGTTTTTGAAATCACTCCTACCTTACATCTCTAAATATGTCTCTACTTCTGAGGTTACCTCAGATGAGGAAGCCATTTTGAGATCACAGCAGATAGAATTGATTTACTCTCAGTCTGGGATTCTGTATGAAATTATTCCTGATTCATTGAGATCAAATACCAATCCTGTCAAACGTAAGAATGGACCACATGTTGATGGCATTGTTGGTTCAGTTGATTCATCGAAAAACATAATGGGTAAATGTTCCTATCTATCACATCCTCTATGCTTACTATAGCCATCTATTTTCTCTAATGTCTTAATTCTTTTGTCACAATTCAAATTTATAGTTATTTCAAAGTCTATTAATGGTAATGGTAATGGCAATGGAATGAACAACAAAAGAAAACTCCACTAGTGAACAAATATTCTTGAGAAAAAATGGAATATTGACTCCAAAGGAGGTGAGAGAATGGTGAAAAAGACAACTAACATAACATATGACCATAACATAGACGTCTCTTGCAACTGTCATAGAAATATATTCATCCCATGCTTCCATAACTACATGTAAATACTTCCTCCACCAACCTCACACATGCATTCAATGATTGGATTTAATATTCAAAAGGAATTAATTGGATCATTTAAGGCACATGGAATTAAATGGATGAGTTATAAGGTTGGCACTTGGAAATAGATGATTTAGTCTCTCACATGCCCCCTTTCCTCTTCCCCTCTAAAGGAAGTATATCCTCTTTAGTGCTCTTTACACAACCATCTTGGACCATTTTATTATTTTTCCAGCATAATATTTACATTTTTTAGTTAACATGACAAGCTAACCACATGGTCCATATAGAGATATTTACATTATACACACCCAGCCACTCCCTATTTTGGAATTGGCCTTGAGCTCTACACTAGGAATCCATAATAGCATATTTACATCATTTACATAATTTGATTTAATACATTCCAAGTCAAAATTCTAGGTATTAAACATATCAATGAAATGGGAAGGAAAATGGTGCGTGTATAGCTATTTATGATGGAGTTGATGACAAAGTAGGTGAGACAAAATTGGTTGTTAAATGTTCATGAAGAGCTAAGGGTTGGGGTTAGCGAGAGAGGGGAAACGATAGATGTGGGATATTTGTAACATGAGGGATAGAGAAGTTGAGACTCGTGGTTTGGGATATCTATCCCTAGATATTGCAATAGTTACATAATACTATGTTCTTTTTGCGAAAGGAATAATAGAGGATGTAGTTGTTGGAGCCCCTGAAAAATTTTAGTTATACATCCAATTAATACTTAATGGACAATATTATGTTTTGATTTATGTTTGTTTATGTGTGAATGGTATATCATGTATGTAGTGTTTATTTATTATTGCAAGCTCTACGATAAGGTTCAAATGAACTCTATAATTCAATCCCTGTTCGTTCACTAGCATTTCCCTCATCTAACACTAGTCTCAGTTATGCTTCATGTGAGACTTTCTTCTCTTTTAATAAAATCGAAAGTGTTAGCACATCTAAACTGCAATGATATTTTGTTGGCCCCTAAGTGGAACCTTGGTCTTCAATTTTGCACAAACAAATGGTTTTTTTTGCTAAGACACACTTTCGAAAAGGGATGTACTAGTTGAATGGACACGAGGATCTATGAGTACCAGATCCAAAATTGGTGGAAAACATATTCAAATATTTTGTGTTGCAAGAAGATCGCTTGCAGAAATGGAATATAGTGATGTGTAGGGATTTTATACTATATGATGGACCTTTACTAGATAAATATGAGGTTTTCTAATGTGAGTTTCCAATAATCCTATATAAGTGGATAAAAATACTCGTTGAAGCCCTAGAACTTGTGAACCAATGAAAGACATCTATTTAATGGAGTCCTCAAGGCCTGGTTGCATTGCATAGATTGGATCATCAAATTGTGTTAGATATAGACTTCTCGGTGGAAAAAAACATCAACAGATACATAGGGGAGTTTTCTATAGAAAATCATCATTATTTTTTGAAAGCAGACGTCAATTTCAAGCGAAATTATTGCAAAAGATTATTCTAGAAAATCCCATTGTTAATCAAGGTCTATTTGGTGGAGGGTGGATTTATTCCATTTAAACAGACCTGAATGGAGGACTAATCAGTTTCAACATGGGGAGTGGTTAGGAGTAATGCTAGTATGTTGTGGAAGGTGAAGGGACATGACAAAGATGGGGGAACATTGAAGACCAAAAGGTCTAATATTAGAGGGTAATGGTGGACGAAACAAATGAGAATGGAAAGAAAGAAGAGTGAGAATATTTGGAAGGATATGTGTGATGTGTATAGAAAAGAGGAAAGGATGAATGAGCTATAGAAGGTGACGAGATGTGGAGAGATGGTCAACTCTTACTTGAGAGAGAGAGGTATAACGGTCGAGGAAAACCCAAATAAAGGGGACTTGGGAGAAGAGGCATATACAATGGCATAAAAATGGATATAATAGAAGAATTACAAGAGATGTTGGAATGCATATCGACAATGTAGAGCCAGTGTGAGTACCTGATGCAGAACCGCTAGAGTTGCATGAGATTGAATGCATCTGAGACAATGAACCACCCTTCATGAAAGAATAAAATCCAAAATGTTGTGGATCTATCCTATTGTCATCCACTCCCTTGGAAACCTATAAATCATACAATACTCTCTTTTTTCTAGTTCTACTTAATATTTACCTTGGCACACTCCTTATCCTAGTAGTAATGTTCATTCAGTTGGTGCGGTGGTGGGAGGAAGTAATAGTGGTTTAAATGCTAGTATAACATTAGGAGGCCCGCATAGAAGTAGTAGCTCAAATCCAAGTGTGGATTCAAATTTAATTTTACAACTTAGTCCTAGAGGATTCATTCCAGTAGGATATTTGGTAATTAGGATGGTCTAGGTACATAGGGGATCTTCCATGTGCTACCCATAATTTTTGGGTAAGGGAGATGTAGAATATGTGGAACAACAATATTTTTTGTGTGAATCTATTTGGTGGTCTAGAGAGGTTTCAGATACCTCCATGTTGATAAATTTCTAGAAAACATTGAGGGGGGAAACTCTACATTTGTATATGAATTTTATGGAACACTATCCTCCCAATGTTTCACCTCTTTCCTTACCATGGGTGAAGAAATTTCTTGTTAAGTAATTTCAATTTCCTAATTTAGAGCAATAGGGGATTATAGAGATTAAACAAATTTTCCAATATGAGGGAGAGTCGGCTTGGGAAGATGCATAGAGATTTAGTGATGTGATGAGTAAGTTGTCGTTTCTTATTCATGACACACATCACTAGGAGTGGCTTATTCAGGGGTTTCTTCCATTAACCCGAGTTTGCTTATCCTAGTAAACTATTGATACTCCTAGCAGTGCATTGGATAAAGCTATGAAGGTTGAGGCTATGTCTAAATATATAGGGTGTACCAGAGCTTCTATGTTTGTTATCAATCAAATTAGCACTTCTCTAACCTTGACGACAATAAATTGTCCCTCACACAAAAGGACACTATGGATGGAAGAGCATGGATTTTCTATAGATTCTTCTTGCCTTAGGCATTATCTGATTCTCCATATCACCTTCTTTTTGTGTATTGACCTTACCTAGACAAACACGCTACTTTAGACTTGACAACCAGCAAGTCACTCGCTTATGCTACCTTTCACCTGTGTGTTCCTCATAAATCACGAAAAATTAAAAAAACAAATTTGAAGTATGGACAATTGGAGTTAGTTTTCTAACTTCCACAACCACCCTAACTCACCCTTTCTCGAACCTACTATCCTTGCTTTGTTATAAATACAAAGGGAGGGCCATGAGAGAATGGGTTCACTCATTTTACAAAGAAATGCTGGAGAAATTTTGGTAGAAGGAGAGAAGCAAGAGAGTCCATATCAGGTTTCAAGAGGCGTTGATGCAAACTAAGGTGAATGTATCTCGTTTCTATTTAATGCAATCAATAAAGGGATCTTTCCTTTCTCATATTGATAGTATTTGATGTATCCATTAGATACTTGAGAGTATTTTACATTGCTATGTTTATATTCTTTCTATGTGATGATATACCTATATGTGGTCAAAAGCTTTGAGGAAGATGACATTTGTTTTGCAGGTCTTTGTGCAAGATTGTGGAAGAAAGCTTATGGGATCAAGTGCTTGGATCAAAGCTCTTTGATATAAGGTACCAATTGCTTAACTTCAAAACCCTATTTTTTTCATGAATAATGTCTTGTTGTTTGTATGCAATTTCCCTTGGTTTCTGCATGTTTAAGTCAGTATGTTGGTGACCTCTTATCACCCCAGTCATTAGGAACATTTTCCATACAGTCGAATTGGCGACTCCACTGGGAAATCCCTGTTTCTTTGAGGGTATTTTGCTTGAATTTTCTTTAGTTTGAGTATGATTTTAGGTTTTAGGAGGAGTTTGCAGAGGGTTGGTACCCCTATCCTTGACCTAGAACTAGGCCTTACTGAGCATTTCTTCTTTGTTTTTAAGGCATACTCGTGAGTTGTTTGTACTTACAGTGGCGATTTGCCCTGATTCCTGCGTGTTGAAGGTTTTACGCCTACAATTTACTTGCATGTTTCTATCTGCACACTCGTGGGTACCCTTGTAGATTAAATTTTTCCTGCCACTGTTTAATTTTTAGGGTTTTTCCTTGAATGTTGTTTAAGTCACTGCTCTTCAAAGGGTTTGTACAATCACTTTATGGTCCATGTTTAATTTTTTACTTCTCCTTTAGCCTCCTTTTTCATCTTAAAGCTTGTTGTTGTGAGGAAAACATCTGAAAGGGAAAGGAAAGAATGTCTGCTCTTTGTTAATGAATGAAGCAAGTACATAAAATTATACCTTCCTTCAAGCTTGGAACTTCACGAAACCTAGATTCAAGGTCTCCTGCTTCTGTTCTCTAAGGATCCCAGCCTCTAATCAGCTGTGCTAGGGTTTATCAAAAACTGAGGCACAAAAGAGGGGGATGAGGGTCTCCATTACTCCAGCATAACATTGTTATGGGCTTGGTCCCCTCTCATGTCCCTTCTACCTTCCTTATATAGTCAATGAAGGAGAGGAAAAGCAGTTATAATCGATCAGGAGGTTCCCAAACCAACCCAATTTGACCAAAATTTGAGATTTTGACTGATTCAGGAAAGTACCCTACTCTTCCTACTGCAAACCAGCGTACTTTTCAAGGTGGACGCTACTCTCTGCATAGGATACTAGCGTACATGTGGAAATATGGCCAAAACAGGGTTTTCTGATGATTTTCAGGAGGTGGTTTGGTCTGGAGATGTGTTCCTAAGGGTTATGACCATCAAATGGACCAGGAGTGAGGTAATTTCAACTATGTTAAGTGTCCCATATGACCCTTCCATCCACTAGTGTCCTGTTGTGTGACTAAACTTGATCTCAAGAAATGTCGTCATGTGACCAAGTGATGCAAGTGTCGTCACGGATGGAGAAGTGTCATTTTAAGCTATAACAGATGCCCATTAATGTGTGAGGTCATAGGGAGTGAGGTAAACGATGGCCGAAATACGTTATAAATAACAAAGAGTTGAAACATGGAAGTGAAGTAACTGGAGAAACCAAGAATCATAGGCTCAAATGAAGTACCTGAAAGCAAAGGCAATGTCAGACAAACTCATCCTTGGGGTAACTGTCCATGTTCAAATAGTAGAACATGACCTCAAAGAGGATACACTAATGATCCAAATACAGATGCATATATCATGTCCACTAGAATAGAAGCGTGGATCCATGAGGAACAGAAGTGTAAACATAGCCACATAAATACAAGGTGAATCTATGTCAAAAATGGAGAACATAGCCATAGAGAACAAGCTGGATCTATGTCTCATCAAGAACCAAAAAATATTGTGGCTTGGTCTTGCGTAAATTGGGTGATAACATAAATAAGGTGATGCTATTGAGGATCCCAAGGTCTTCATCCAAAAAAAACCCAAGGTACAAACCTATCCATGCAAATAAATGAGTTGATGTCAAACATGGGAGGTATCGTTTGATTACCGGTCATTGATGTATACCGTTAACAAACATGAGGGTGTCCACCAATAATGAAAATGGAGCCCAAGGTACCTAGTACATTCAAACAAGTGCGAATAAATGGTCTTGCCGTCGAACACTTGAAGAATCCATCGGATAGGAGAGATTGATGTATTCCCATTTATCCAATAGCGAGGGAAATTTCCACTAATGACTGCAATCCCCAAGGTACTAACCGAAACTCTAAACTTCATTCCCAGAGCACTATGAGTTGAATTCGATGGGAAGAAGTCCGTTGGAAGGGAGGCCTTAAGGCATCCTCCATCATCCAACATGAGGGACACTCAATAGGTATGAGCTGATTTGGAGTAGGACTGAACACATGATGGAACATACTGACACCAAGGAATGGTCGACGCATGAGGTCAAGGAAACTACAGAATGGACGACACAATTTATATCCTTGAACAGTGAGCATGACACAAGAGTGACTTAGGCATATTTTAACACAAAGAGACCACAATGCAAATCTGCAATGTAGGAGACATTAATAGATTCTCCATATGATTGGAAGACTAACCAAATGGAGGAGTAAGAACTCTGAGATCAATTTTATCCTAAGGACAACACTAGAACCCAACTTGTTTGATATACTCAAAACAGGTGCTTTGTTCAAGGAGATAGTTGACTTACTGCCATCATATTGAAAGATATTTTAACATTCTTCCCTTCCCTTACCTTTTTCATTTTTTAACGAGCTTGACAAAGAACTAAAGCATGCACGACGGTATTTCATATTTAAGGAGTCTGGAAAACCTAGAAGAAAACTCCATACACCTATCCATGGATTTTATATCGAGCCCGGATTGGTCTTTGCTCGACGATGTTTTCTTGCTTATAGAGTTGAAAAACTTAAACAATCCTCTATCAATCATCTCGTGTATTTCACATCGAGCCCGAGTAGGTGAATGCTCACTTGGTGTTTTCACATTTCGAGAGTCTAAAAACCCTAAAGATGACTCCAAAGGTCATTTTTTGTAAAGTTAGTCTCCTTCCCCGAAAAAAGTGTAAAATAATGGAAGAAGAACTCTTCTAGCACATACCAAAGTATACCTAGAGTATACCTTTTCCGTAAATTATCCACCAAGGCCCGGAAAAGGGGTAATTCTATACCTAAGTGGATGTCAATTCACTTATTTTAACGAGCCCGAAAAGACAACTATGCTAGACAAATTTTTCCTATTTAAGGAGTCTGAAAAGGGCTTAAAAGAACTCTATAGGGATCTTTTCCGTAAAGGTTTAACGAGCCCGAAAAAGTAAACTCGTGACCTCCTTACTGTTTTTAACGAGCTCAAAGGAGAGATGGAAGAATGCTCATAGCTTCCTTACTGTTTTTAACAAGCTCGAAGGAAAGGTGAAATAATTCTCGTAGCCTCCTTACTGTTTTTAACGAGCTCGAAGGAAAGGTGGAAGAATGCTCGACGGCAGGAGATGAGTGTCAGGGACATGCAAAACTAGCTCCAAGCGCATGGAACAAATCTGCCTAACGCAAGGAACATGAGCAAGATAAGGACACTTAGGGTGTGTCTCCTCCAGGTAAAAGGTTTCAAATTGCGAAGGCAAAATGATACACGGCTTAGCGGAAATGAGATCATAAATGGAGGCTTATACAATGAGCTAAAAGCGTGGAAGCTGGCATCAGGTTCATTGGCGCAAGCGAGATCATAACAGATGCATATGCAACTTGAACACGAAGATGGGAGCCTTATCAGGGATGGCCAGAAATATATGAGGAAGAAAGAAATGAGGCTTCTTCTCAAAGTCATGGTAAATCAAAGAAGGCTCCCAAGCCTATGAAAAAAAATCAGCATGGGCACCAAAATGGCATAAGGGCGCTGACTAGGGTGAACCATGTTAGGTAGGCTCTGCTGTCGGACTATTGCACAATGCATAAAGAGATGGCTAACATACCAATATCCAACAGGTTTGACCCTATGGAAGCCTAAACCTATATGCAAGAATCCAAATATACCTGACATGGTCGCACAAGGTGTCGAAAAGGACTAGTAAGCAACTATAAATCCAACTAAGAATCCTGTCTCCAAGAAACATTATTACCAAGATCATATCTAAAACATATGCAAAGAAAGATCCAATACAAGTCACTGTGGTAGAAATACTTTCAACTTCACTATCATCAACAGCAGGCATAAACAAGGTAGAGTTTTCAAATGAAGACTATATGGTACCCAAACCTGAGGACTTGCAATCAACAAGATTGACTTCAGGATGAAGATCAAAGTTGAAGGACATGATGGAATCTGCAGAAACAAATTTATCATCACGGGAGTTGAAAGTTCTAGAAGCAGAATCAAACTCAGCAGGAACACCGATTTGCGGATCTATAGGAGAGTCCAAAGACTCAACAATAGAAAGATCAGAATTTAAGGTCAAACCAGGGATGGACATAACTGTTACTAGATCAAAATCCAAATGAATGGCAGACTGTACTATGGACTCTAGGAAAACTTCATCAGAAGGAAGTATATCGTCCCAGATAGAACACATATCTAAACATTCAGATGGAGGTGTCACTTGGTCAAAAGCTAGAACTAAGTCCCGAGAAGGTAAGCATGAACTCAGAGACTTCTTATCAGTAGCAGTTGTACTCAAGGAACAATATGCCACATAAGTCCCATGTGACATAGTAGTTCCTAATGATGAGGGATCTGACTGGTCTACAGTTGGGTAATAAGGAGGATCAATGAATGCAAGCTAGTCGATAGTGACGATGCTTTCGTTATGAGGAAAATGCATCACATGAAAGAGCGTAGACACCACAACATGCATATCATAAATGTAATCACGCCTAAGGATCATATCAAAGTCCATAGGGTCGTTTAAAACCATAAAATCAACTAAGACTATTTTTCCACCCAAAGTAACAGGTACCTAAGAGAGGAATCTGAACGGTTCACTAGGTCTTCTATCAAAGGTCAACGACCAATTAATAGCTAGAATAACATTAGGGAAACCCAAATCTCTCCAATCATAAGGGGATAAGATACTAACAGAAGATCCTTCATCTACAATGCATCGATCAACTGTATGGTTCCCGATATCAACCTTTATCTGGAAAGGTATCGAAGAAGGAAGACGAGGTTCGGCTAGGCTATTCCAATCAAAGGAAACGATCCTAGGGATTGGTAGGGGTTCACATGGCACAGATGAAGTGTCCCATTTTTCAATAACATCCAAACTGGTAATGCAGAAGACTTCCGCAGTAGGTGCATCAATCTTTGCAGGACTGATGGGATCAGTCGAAGATTGCATCGATTCAATAACTTCATTCTCTGAGGGAAGAGTGGGGTTGACCAAGAACTCTTTTGGTTCAACCACTTTATCAACCAAAGGTTGATCTAACAGTAGGGAATCTATAGACAACTCAGGAGTAGAGATTCCTTTAGACATGGACCACACTCTTCATGCCTATGGAATGGCAGGGCATCGGTGAGTAAGTTGATCTCCCTTACAAAGTTTACAAGGGAACTTTGGTTTCCGTCCTATAGGTTTAGACTCCTTTACAACATTAGTACTCTCAGCATGACTAGCATTAGCTGACAGCTTGCCCCCAGCATGAATTGCAATGGATGGTTGCTCAAAAGTAGAATACTTTTGAGCTAAGTACCACACTTCTTGCACTTCTGGAAGTACAGGGCACAAGTAAGTAAGGTGGTCTCCCTCACAAAACTTGCAAGGGAACTTATACTTCTGTTTATTGGGTTTGTCGATAATGTCGACTCCCTCAGCATGACTTGCAGTGGCTGATCTGGTGTCTCCAGTATGACTCACAGGAACTAGTGACTTGTCATTAATATGACTAGCAGTGATCAATGACGTGTCCTGAACATGACCGACAGTGGTTGAAGACAAAATTTCAGTGTGATTTTCAGTGACTAAAAGTTTTCTCCTAGCATGACCTCCAGAGGCTGGGTAGGTTCCCTCTGCATGATTTGCAGAGGCAGGGTGCTTGCCCCCAGCATGACTTGCAATGGCTGGGTTGTTGCCCCCTTGTTTTGGCATCTTCTTCCTATTCTTCCTCCATCTATTCCTTTTAGACTGCTGGTTACTAGTATTGCTACTTTCACCACTTGAGATAGAAGGAGGAGGAGAAGATGTTACTAGCAAAGAAGGCACAGGGTTCTGATGCTCTTGATTTGAGGTGCTTACAAAAGAAGCGTTAGGAGCATGCAAGGAATTCGGAGTGGAGAACAACCAAATCGGCATCCCTATGGTGAATCCAAGAAGATTCAGTGTAGCCATTAAGGGAGTACCAATGTTTCCAATGAATGGAACAACACAAGGATCCCCTGGAATAGGGGTACCTTGATTGGAACTCACTGGATGCTAAACATAGTTTCCTACTCAAATGAGCAAGAAGTTATCTAAGCAAACTAAGACAAGTAGCACAAAGAGCACATCACTAAAAAAGGTCCTAAGTAAATCAAACCAGGCAAACAGATGCCTTCCGGAGAAGAGTCTGGGATGGTGAGGGCCCAGAACAGATCAATGAAGGAAGAAGGATAGTTACTCGGGGTCCACAATACAATGAATAAGGGTGCAAGCACTGGAATCACCCAATCGCCCTCCCAAAGACCTGCAAGGGATTTCCTCCCACGTCTGTCCTAGCTACAACAGATATAACCCTCCGTCGTCACCTGTGTATGATCCTATGGTCAGATACTAAGGACACCGCCACACCGAAAACTCATGGGGGAACAGTCTCTAGTCGAATTAGAAGGCGTGGAAAGGGTAACTGAGCCCGAAACTCAAAAGAGTCCCCAAACGCGATCCGATCCTAGTATATGCTCGAAACAGAAAGTAGGAGGTTTATTCCCAGCAATCTGATCTCACGAGACCTACTGCATAGATCCCAGGAAAGTTTTGAATGAGGTGGGTTTACCTATGATAGTCGAACTACGATTTTTGTGTAATGTGTGATCTTGGGTAGTTTAAGGTGTTTTAAGCCCAAGATCCTAACCAAGACTAGTTGGTGAATAGTGTAACCTAGAAATGAAAATGTTACTAGTACATTTTATTAAAGTTCAATTTAAAGGTTATTTGCTTACTCAAAAAGGTAGTGGGTGTGTGAGAGTGGTTATAACAGAGATAGAATACTGAAAATGAAATGTTTACCACTAAACAAATCTTTTCTTTTCAATGCAAGTCCTAAAGATACGATCTAGAATGCATATGCAAATGCAATTTTTAGTCTTTTCGAATGTAAAAAGGTAAAAATAAACTCTAAATGTACAAAATTAAAGTCAAAACCTAAGAATGCAGCTACTCAAACAAATAAGTATGCAAAAGAAAACTTCTTCTTTTTTATGCAAAGCACTTCTTAAATCCTTTAAGCCACTTGCAAGGTACTCTACTCATAAAATAAATCAAATTTTTTTCATGCTTTTCAAAGGTGAGAAACAAAAACTGAAATTGAAGGTAACCTACTATCAAAGCAAAAGCAAAGAACTTTTAGGTTTCCTTATTGAAATAGTAAAATCTACCAATACGACTTTCAGATTCTTATTGATGTAAGCATGCCAACCATTGGGAAAAGCATACGAAACCTACTTTTAGACCCAAACAAAGAAAATGACCTACAAAGAGGTATGGTTTGGTAAAGTCAAGTTTGCACATAAACAGTGCAGTCAAGGTCCTGAACAACAGCAAAGACACTTGAGCTTTCACTACAAAAAGAAAACTAAAAGCATAAGGGAGGATAAGAAACCAATCTAAAGAGAAATTTCACTCAAATAGATACAATCAGGGTCAAGTAGACTCAGTAGGTTTCAAATCCATTGGAAATGGAGCAAGCAGATTCAGTCATACTCAAATTAGGGTACAAAACACCAAACTGGTCCACAACCCCCCAACTTGGGTCAACAAGCCCCAAAAATTTCCAGGCAAGCCCAAATTGACCAAAGAAGGTCTAAATCATGAACATAGGATCACTACAAGGATGGGAGACCACTTACAGTGGTTTAACTCAGACCTAGGGTCATCAGGGACCCAAAAAATGCAGCCACAACCCCCCCAAACAGATCAAAACTCAAAAAAATCAGTTCCAGGATGTGTATGCTACTGTCTATGAGGCAAACCGGCATCCAAGTAGGGGAATATGCTACTGTGATTCACAACAGTAGTGTCCATGTGGAAAAAGTTGAAAAAATAAGGCCAAAACCCCCCACACCTGAGCCAGTAAGGGTCTGTAAGGGCTAGGAAGGGTCTGTAAGAGCCAAGGAGGGTCAAACAGAGCTTAATAACTGATTCTAATCAAGAAATTGAACAAAGAGCTTCAAAAAAAACTGAAGAAATAACCTTGGATACCTCTAAGCAGATAGGATCTTCCCCAGTGGAGTCACCATTCTGTTGTGAGGAAAATACACCTATAGTTCAGCGGAGAAACTACCAACTTACAGCGATGAAAGATAGACCTACAAATGTTCTGCAAGTGCAACTAGTAAGCAAAGATATTTAAGGTTAGAAAGATGTGTACCTTATTAAGAAGGTTGATCCCAGCCTTTCTCTTTCTTGCTCTTCAATGCTATTCAGTGTCGCAATGCCCACACCTGCAAAACAACTTCATACCTTTCTCAAATACATTTGACTACATATATAAGACTAATATTCATGATAGAAAAAGACATCAAACTATAAGCAAACTATAATCAAATCTAAGACACACATGAATAGGTCATATTTGGAAAGGGAAGAACGTCTGATCTTTATTAATGAATGAAGCAAGTACATAAAATTATACCTTCCTTCAAGCTTGGCACTTCACAAAACCTAGATTCAAGGTCTCCTGCTTCTGTTCTCCAAGGATCCCAACCTCTAATCGGCTATGCTAGGGTTTATTAGAAACTGAGGCACAAAAGAGGGGGATGAGGGTCTCCATTCCTCCAACATAACATTGTTATGGGATTGGTCCCCTCTCATGGCCCTTCTAACTTCCTTATATAGTCAATGAAGGAGAGGAAAAGCAGTTATAACCGATCAGGAGGTTCCCAAACCAACCCAATTTGACCAAAATTTGATATTTTGACTGATTCAGGAAAGTACCCTACTCTTCCTACTGCAAACTAGCGTACTTTTCAAGGTGGATGCTACTCTCTGCATAGGATACTAGCGTACATGTGGAAATATGGCCAAAACAGGGTTTTCTGATGATTTTCAGGAGGTGATTTGGTCTGGAGATGTGTTCCTAAAGGTTATGACCATCAAATGGACCAGGAGTGAGGTAATTTCAACCATTTTAAGTGTCCCATATGACCCTTCCATCCACCAGTGTCCTGTTGTGTGACTAAACTTGATCTCAAGAAGTGTCATCATGCAACCAAGCGATGCAAGTGTCGTCACGGATGGAGAAGTGTCATTTTAAGCTATAACACTTGTTAAGGTTTGTGCCTTAGTATTGCATGATTGAGTGTTTATCTTGGTTGTACTTTTGTTGACCTATGTTGGTGTTGATGAAACTATCTAAGGGTTGTATGTAACCCTAAAGGGTTCTTCTTTTTATAACTTTCTTGTCTTTCAGTTCATTAATCAGAGTATCTTATACCTAAGTTAGTGAATTTGAATTTTCATTTGAATTGACTTGTTGAGCATGTTGTTTTCAGAGTTCTGAGAGGGTTAGAATTATGTTCTTATAAGCTTAGGTGTATATTTGTATACACTTTGTGATCAACTTAGTGTCGTGTGCTTGTTTATAGATAGTTTTTTCTTTTTATATTTAAGAGAAAATTCAAAAAATAAGTTGTTTCCTTCACAAGCATTCTAGTTTGATTTTAAAAAAATATTTGCATTTGCATATCTCTATTTTTGAAAAGAAAAAAGTAAACTTTTACATCATTAGGGTTTCATTATCAGTTCTTTGATTTCGAAAGGAAAAGTAAAAGAAAGAAAAAAGTGAAAGCAACAATCTTCAAGTTTATTTATACATGTATAATGTTGTTTCCACATTTCAATTATAATGTCACCATGTGGACCATGTTGGGCGCGGCCCAAGTTAAGGCATTTTTGGATAGAACAGTTTTGGAGCTGCGAAGTTACAGCCCAACGTAGCATCAGTAAGGTAAGAGTAACAGCGTGGCGAATATCCAGCGCTACGAAGTGACAGCCCCGTGAAGATCGAGCATGGCATCATTTTGGAAGGAAACTGGTATGAGTTCCAGTAAGATCGATCAGCAATCTATTTTGGGGAAAATACTCCGAGATTCCCAGCAGGTGGGTAAGGAGTGGAGAAGAAGGAAAGCAACCATTCGCACGAGAAAAGGAAGCACTATGGGGACCAAATACAGGAAACCATTAGAGAAGGAACATCGGGATGAAAGCGATCCATCGGCATGCGCTTAGCAGAACGGCTGAAAGCGACGTGACCATGCGCGGTCAGAAGATGCCAGAAGCCAGAGACAGCACGGAAGGGCATCCACGACGATGAGACGCTATCATATCCTGACAGAGTTGGTTAGCGGGGTAACCACACCATTTTGGGTACCTTAGGGTTTTGATTAAGCCCACCATGATTGTAAATACGTGACCTACGGGCACGATCTATATAAAGGGAACTTTTGTAAGGGAAAGGGTTAATTTTCGTTTTGGTTATTGTTGAATATTGATCTCTGTTGAGAGACTAAACATTGTAAAAAGGATCTGCAGCTACGTGCGCAGAGACCTACTGAAGAGAGAAGAGAGTCTGCAATTGAGTGCGCAGACTGCAACTGTTGAACCCTTTCCATTTTATAATAAAAAACAGTTCATGTGGACATAGCTCCCATCTTGGGGGTGAACCAAATTAAATCCTTGTGTTGTGTGATGAATTTTATGTGAATGTGTGTTTGCTTTTGATTAAGTGGTTAAGTTCTTGATTATGAATATATGTATCTTTACTTTCATGTGTATTCTTCATAAGGATGAATGATGGGAATAATATGTTAAGTATTGAGCATAGATGAGTAAAGGCTGAATGCACAAGTATTTCTGAACTTAACGAATGCATGAGATAATCAGGTAACCATTTAAATCAGCGAAGTCTGTATAGTAGGATTCCTTGAAGGACAGCACTGGAAGTGCGCAATTGCATAGTAGTTCATCATATTGCATAAGTCTGTGAAATGCATAGTCTGATATAATGTTGAATGTGTAATTTTCACTAAGTAGTGTCGAAGATGTATGGTTTCTAAGAGGTAGCACAATATTCAGTTGCGTTGTCATGTTGTAAAGTAGCCATTCAGAGCGACGCAGTCCTTGGATGCGCTATTGTATAAGTAACAGCCGCAAAGTAGGTGAACTTCGCGCAGTCCCCTAGTCTATCGAGCCGCGCATCACCCGGTTGTGGAAATTTGATTCCGTAACCTCCCCATAACTTCGCCTCGGGTGAGACCTCAGTCTGCTCACAGACTATTGCCGAAAGGGCCGGTGAAAGGGGGTTTTGTTGGTTCCCTGAACCGCGCAGAACCTGGGTCCATCTTGAAAAGCTAAAGAACAATTTATGAGCCAACAAATGGTTCTATTTTCGCACTTGAGCTGGTGATGAGAACCGAAAATTGGAATCCAAAAAAAACAAAAATATGGAACTGGGTGGACAAGACAGAAAGGGAGTTTGCAAGAAAAGAGAATAGGCATCCGCATTTCTCTGAAGTAGAATGGTTGTAGAGATATATGTGGGTAGTCATTTATGAAATTTTCTTTGCATGTTTAAGCAATGACCTATACGATTTGCTGTCAAGGTTAGCAGAACGCAAAAACTGCTTCCAAGAAGGAGTACCTACCGAGTGGACCCCATAGCTCATTCAGAGACTTAAAGCAGTAGATAGTCCATTCTCGCGAGTAGTCAACTTTTGGGTTGACAGTATCCTATAGGGTTACGTTACAGAGTTTGTTGTGGACACCTTGAATTCCTACAACGCAGTAGAGGCTGAGTTCTTCAAAGGATTCAGAGGTAAGTACCTAAACAATCTAAGTTTATATATCAAAATGCTTTTAGCTGAGAAAGGTGTTTTATGAATGCAGTAAGATACCTAGAAGTTTTTGAATCTGTAATGGTCAATAACACATACATCGACACTGGAGAAGATACATACAATTTAAGAAGTGGAAAAATATATAAGTATACCACCAAGAAGAATCCTAGTGAACATGAACTTTGCATAGACACTGAGTTACAAGCTGAGATTGATAGTGGAACAGAGCCTAGAGTTCATACCTATCATCCCATCACTCCGTAGAACCCGTTGGTTGATAATACTGCTAATCCATAGAATATTAGTAGTAGTAACACCACAGGCGTGAGCACTCAGAACATTCTGACCCAGAACATTCCACGTAGTAGTATCCCTAACACATCACAGAACACTACGCCTCTAAGAAGGAGAATGACAGGTGATATTAAACTGTCGATATTTAAAGGAACGGGTCTAGAATACCCTGAGCAACATTGGTTTTTGTGTGAAGCCGTGTGGAACATTAAGCAAGTCCAGGATGATGTTGTTAAGCAAGCACAGCTCATCAATACATTCGGGGATAGATCCTTGAACTGGTTTATGAAGTATTCTACTGGATAGAATAGAAATCCAATGGATATCAAGGCTACCCTCTTAAGAGAGTTCAAGAAACCTAAATCAGAGTCACAATGTATCACAGAACTAAAATAGATTAAGCAACATTGGTTTTTTTGTGAAGCCATGTGGAACCTTAAGCAAGTCCAGGATGATGTTGTTAAGCAAGCATAGCACATCAATACATTCAGGGATAGATCCTTGAACTGGTTTATGAAGTATTCTGCTGGACAGAATAGAACTCTAGTGGATATCAAGGTTGCCCTCTTAATAGAGTTCAAGAAACCTAAATCAGAGTCACAATGTATCACAGAACTAAAATAGATTAACCAAAAAATGACTAAGTTAGTATGGGAATTTGACCAGAAGTTTAAAACATTGTTAGATCAGGTCAGTTTTTACATCGCACCGCAACAGCACCAAGAGTGGTTCATAGCTGCATTTTCGCCACACATTATACTACCGTTGATGCAACAGAAGGTTGCTTCGTAGGAAGAGTCCCAGGAGATCGCAATGAAACTAGAGGCTTCACCAATAGGAGAGACTAGCATATGAATGGTTTAGATACAGAACCAACTAGAAAACCTAACAGTACAATTACAAGACATAAAGAAGGGAATAGAAACTAGAGAAGAAGTTTGGTGTACAAGATGCAAGGGAGAAGGACACCCAAAGGAACGTTTCCCTCTATTTCAAGAGTACCTCGACGGTGGAGCACTGAATCCACTAAATCAGCAGCAAGGGCCATGGTGTGAGATTTGTCGAACTAGAGGACATAGCCCAAAAGACTGTTATTTGATCCAGAAGTATGTGAGAACACCCAAGAATTTGTATTGCACATTCTATAAATCAGTTGGCCATGATGATACCAACTGTAGATCATACAAACTCATGACAGAAAGGAAGCATGATGTTTACAGATTTCAGGAAGAAACACCGCAACACAATGATAACACGTAGTATGATCAAGGTGCATACAGAGGCCGTGGTGGATTCCGCGGAAGAGGAAGAAACACTTGTCAAGCACAAGGAAGAGGCAGAGGTTAGATAATATGCTATAACTGTGTTGAACCTGGTCATCTATCCAGAGACTGTACCAATTCTTGTACTACATGTAGATACTGCATGTATTTTGATCATGTCATTTAGGGATGTCCTGTTCTGCAAGCAAAAATTCAAGACAGAAAACAAGAAGGGAAAAACCCGAACGTTCAGATGATCGCAGTATAGAAAATAACTAGAGATCCAAATATTAATGCTGTGACGCGAAGTGGTGCTATGACCGAAATATATGGAGAACCAGAAGCCTCGACTTCTGAAGACCACCAAGCTAAGCAAACACCTACTGAAGGGGTTTGGGTAAGAAAAGCAACTGGGAAAGCAGTTGCTTTCAATCTGGACAGAAACAAAGAAGTCTTCATATAAGCAAGGGAGACCTTCAAAGAATTAGAGCCTTTGACACCAAGAGTTAAACTACGAAGTGAAATAGCGCATACGAAGGATATGCCAACAGCATATGACAAAACATGTACCGCAGCAGAAACAAGAACTTTTGTTGCGTAGTTCCTACAGTACTGTATGAATTTACTAAAAAGCAAAGATTCTTTAGTGGAATTGCATAACTTGCTAAACCAATATGAACCACATAGTGGCACGAGTAATTTTCATAGCATAGTTCACCATATAAAGAGCCATAAGAGAACAGGCCAAGAAATGAGTCTCAGTGCGTAGATTGGAGACTATGAAATGGACGAGATCATCCTTAACTTAGGATCAAAAATGAATGTCTTGACCAAGCAGACATGGCAACAGATGGGGAAACCAAGGTTATCATGGTCACCTATCCAATTAAGACTAGCTAATGAGTAGAATGTTATTCCCTTTGGAAGACTCTTGAATGTACTTGTGGAAATTGATGGAGTAAGAATTTCAATAGACTTCAAGGTTACTGAGATCATCGACGACAGCAACCCATATCCAACATTATTGGGGATAGACTCAGTAATGGATAACCTCGTGATTATTAATCTGAAAACCAAAAAGATGATATTCGAAGGACAGGATATTAGGGTCATTGCACCCTTGGACTCTTCACAAGGAGAAATATACAGTGAACCAATGCAAGAAGAAAGCAGAGCACAAGACCTTGATCGCATATAAAAGATGATTGTAAATCACACCAATTACATCAATCCTACGGCTGATGGAATGCTCAGTTGGCGCTGCTACAACTCTTGCATATCAGACTCTGACGTTGGATTGGAAAATTTGCAAAAGTAGAACGCACAAAGTATCTGCCAGGCGATGTGTGTAGATCATGAAATCACGACGCTGGGTTGGAGCAGAGGTAAGTCCAATTCCTACCTATGATGGCTTGACTAGAATTCATGTATTTTTTCAAGAATATACTATGATTCCAGATGAATATAAGCTGTCAGCATTAGTTTCAGCACTGTGCGCTACACCTGCTAGATGGTGGGCCACACATAAGGATAATATAACAACATGGGATCAGTGCAAGTACATGATGGAACTCAGATTCATAGAGAAAGCTGCACTGGCAATAGTAAAGTATAATGGACAAACGAATCCAAGAGATCACATACAGATTTGTTCAAAGAAATGGGAACATACACCGCAAGCAGAGTGGGTCCATATGTTTGTGCACACATTAGAGGAGCAGATTCCAAAGAACTCGTACATAGACACAGAGCTGCGTGGAGGAACAATAGACAGGTCTATCATGACCGCGAACTTCCAAAGAACCTTCAGCTTTGAGGATGATTGTCCAAATATTAATGAAGCATTGCAGATTCTCAAAAACAAAATATTCTATGACACATTACAACCTACATATCAACAATGGAGAAAACAATTAGAATTTTATAACCTCGCAGTGGGCGATGATGAAGAAGAGGAGGAGGAAAGAGATGATCAAGATCCGCACAATATCAATATACCTAAGTCGGAGGGAGCGCGCAACGTTGAAGCACCTCCATTAGAAATTCCAGACTTAAGCAGTCCTGTCAAAACAAGAAAAGTTAACATTGGCACAAGTGAAGAACCAAAGTTCGCATCTATTGGGGATTACTGGGATGAAGAAACGGTCGCGCAAATCGCAGATCTCCTGCATGAGTATCAAGATTTGTTTCCAACAAAGTTCTTCGAAATTAAAGGAATTTTGGGTGACTTGGACGTTTTGAAGATACCTCTCAAGCCAGGTGTGAATCCCATTAAGTAGAGGCCTTATCGATTGAATCCCAGATACAAAGAAAGAGTGAAGGCAAAGCTCGACAAGATGCTTGATGCAGGAATCATTGAGCCTGTCGAAGAATCAAAATGGATAATCCCTATGGTTATCCAGGATAAGAAACACAAGGAGAAATCAAGATATGTGTAGATCTCAAAAATCTCAATGATGCTTCGCTACATGACCCATTTCCTACTCAATTCACTGATGAAGTATTAGACAATATTGGAGGAAATGAGACCTATTCTTTTACTGATGTATTTTCTGGATACCATCAAATCAGGATTGATGAAGCAGACAGACGTAAGACCACATTTTCTACTGAATGGGGATCATATCAGTATACAGTTATGCCATTTGGTTTGAAGAATGCACTTGCTATATTTTCCAGAGTTGTTGTGGCTGCATTCAAGGATTTTATCCATTAGTTCTTAGAGGTATACTTTGATGATTGGAGTGTATTTGGTTTAATAAAGAACCATTATGAAAACATCAGAATGATGTTGGAAAAGTGTAGACAAAATTAGATTTCCCTGAACCTAAAGAAAAGCATCTTTTGTGTGCTTTATGGAATTCTGTTGGGACACATTGTCTGTAAATAGGGTCTGATGGTTGATCCTATGAAGATCGCAGTTATTGTGAACCTGTCAGCACCAAACTCAGTGAAGCAACTTCGTACTACGTTGGGACATACAGGGTACTACAGAAAGTTCATTAAGGGTTATGCACAGATATGGAGAAACTTATGAAGAAAGAAGCGAAGTTTATATGGAACGAAGACGGCCAGAAAGGGTTGGACACGCTAAAAGAAAAAATGGTCACTGCGCCGATTCTCGTTTTTCCATATTGGAATAATCCATTTCACTTTCATGTGGATGCTTCATCCATTGCACTTGGTGTGGTGCTAGCGCAGCCAGGTGAGGGAGGCATTGACCATCCCATTGCATTTTCAAGGAGGAAGTTATCTTCAATAGAAAAAAATTACACAACCAAAGAAAGAGAAGGTCTAGCTATGGTGTATGCACTACAGAAATAAAGGAATTATTTGTTGGGTGCGCACTTCTGTATGTTTACTAACCATTCAGCTTTAAAGTACCTGATCAATAAGCCAGTGTTAGGGGGGATAATATTTAGGTGATTATTACTCTTTCAGGAGTATGACTTTGAGATTGTCGTTAACCCAGGAAGGTTGAATTCAGGACCAGACCATCTGTCTAGAATCGAGTCAGGAAAAGAACCTACAAATCTTGAAGACAATTTACCTAACACACAGTTATTTTCCATCCAGATCACAAATGACTATTACAAGGATACCATAGAATTATTGACTACAAGTTTGGCACCTACAAATTTTACTACGTAGCAGAAAAATCAGCTAGTAGTTAAGGCAGTAGACTTCACCATCATCACAGGACAGCTATACAAGTTAGGACCAGATGAAGTGCTGCAAAGATGTGTGTTAGAACATAAAAAATCATTCATGTTAGCTTATGCACACTCGGGGGTGTCTGGAGGTTACTACGAAGGAAGAGCTATTGCATAGAAGATATTAAGAGCAGGGCTATGGTGGGCTACACTCCATAAAGATTCAAAGGAACATTGTCAAAGTTGTGATGTTTGTCAGAGGACATGAAATCCATCGCACAGAGATGAGATTCCATTAAGACCGCAACTAACTCTGCAAGCATTCGACAAATGGGCTATTGAGTTTGTGGTACCTATTAACCCACTACAGAAGAGAACTGGTTCAAGATATATTATCACTGCTACAGATTATTTCACCAGATGGGAAGAAGCTACACCAGTGAAGGAATATAGCATAGCTACTACCGTGCAGTTCATCTTTGAGAACATCCTTACCAGATTTGGATGCCCAAAATTTCTAATGAGTGATGAAGGAACTCACTTCCTGAACAGAACCATTGAAGCACTGACTGAATAATTTCATATATATCATCATAGGAGTACACCGTACCATCCAAAAGCTAATGGAACTGTCGAAGCATTTAACAAAGTGTTGGAAAATGCGCTAACAAAGGTATGCAATGTAAACAGGTATGATTGGGGTATCCACATACCGGCTGTATTATGGGCATATAGAAAAACTTGTAAGAAGTTGCAGGCCATACGCCTTTTAGGTTGTCCTATGGATAGGAAGTTTTCATGCCAATGGAGTATATATTACCAAGCTTAAGAATAGTTGCATTAATAGGCATGGAAGATGAAGAGACAATAGAGGAAAGGCTTCTACACTTGGTTGGATTGGAGGAAGATCGATTCATTGCATGCTTTCACCAGCAAGTGCAGAAAGATAAAAAAGCATGGCATGATAGCCACATCAAGAACAAGTATTTTCAGGTAGGAGACCTTCTCCTCCTGTATGATAGTAAATTTATGAAATTCCCTGGAAAATTTAAAATGCATTGGCTAGGTCCGTATACTGTTATGCATGTTACTAACGGTGGCGCAATTCAGCAAACCACATTAGCCGGAGAAAACTTACCAGGTCTGATAAATGGAAGTAGACTAAAATCCTACAGGGATAGTCCTACTTCGCAAAACCCTCAGTGATCATAAGAGAAAGGCATTCTAAGTGTCAAGTGTAGTTGAAATTGGACACTAAGAATGGAAGAATAATGAGTCTGCACAAAAGTTTTGGAAAATCAGAAGATCCATGAAATATGAAACGCGCAGTGATTGAAGAGAATTGGATGTGCAGTGCAAGAATGAAGTTGAATGCGCACTTCATGAAGGAAGTTGGAACCACAATGCACGTTGGAAGCGCATATGCGAAGTGGACACCAGAAGCCGCGATGCGAACTACCAATAAGAGTGCAGTTGGGATGTTAAAAATCAATGAGCACAAGTGCACAGTGGGACCACGTGGAAGTCTGTTTGGCTAAACCATGCGCGCAGTTCCAAGAAACTAGCTGTTAAAATTTCGGTTGAAAAACTAGTAGTTACACGGTAATTTTTTTGACGATCGCTTGAGCATTTAATGCAAAATTAGTCGTTCTGAAGAAGTTAATGAAGGAAAGGACCGAAATCCTCAATGAATTTGGCCAACGGACATGATAATTAATGCTTATCTAGCCGTTTAGTGGCGTGGCTAAGTCCAACTGCGCCTATAAATACCACTAAGACTGGACTCACGGGCTTTACCGTAAGTTTCAAATTTTCCCGCAAGCCATAGCTTCAGTCTTGTTACAGCGACTGCTAAGTAATTCTGAGAGTCTACAGAGCAAGTTCCAGTGAATGTATGATGATTCCACAGTTTAGAAGGATTCCACAGTCGAGCAGGCTGTGAGGTATTTCAAACAATCCTAGATTGTAGGGTTCATGAGAACCCCTTCCCAGAAGGTCATTACAGAAAAAGGCTAGGGTTCTCACCGCTCACCATGACATCCTGTAGCAATGAAAAGCAAGGGTAAGGAACCCGTAGCCAAGAAAGCAAATTCGAAGGTAATGGGATCCAAGCTACCAGAAGCTCCACCAGAGGACAAAGAGATACCATTATCCCTAACCGCAGAGTATATCTCTCTGCACGCATAGGATGCACCGGCCGTAAATCTTTACAGAAACACCAAGTATGAAATACCACTTCCGTCGAAATCCCGTCATGTCAAGCCATAATAAAACTTGTTGGGAAAGCTCACAGATTGCAAGTTCGAGGACTATGATTTACTGCAACAGATCAAGGATCAAGACGAGTGAAAATACCCATAGTTTCAACCAGGAAGATACATGTGTCGGGAAATGAACGTGAAGAACAACCCATTCCTGGTAGTGCAGAGTTGGATTTTTGAAGTCATGGAATGAGGAATTCTAAACCTACTGCGGCTTCCACACTTCGACAGGAGTCCTAAACTCAATGCGGTGGTGCGCACATTGATATAGCACACACACCAAGGTTACCTCTAGCTGGACATAAATGTCGATCTCAACATAGACTTGATCCATAGGATAACGGGGCTAAGCAAGCGAGGTGACGACCCTAAAATTTATTTTTCGACAAAACCAAAGATAAAGAGATCACCGCGTAGATGAAACAAGAATACAACATCCCCATAGGAAAACGAGGTTTCCTCATAGAAGACCTAAAAATGATTCCATGCAGTTTGTAGTGTAGTTTCTCAGAGGAAAAGTCTTACGGAAGGCCATACCAAAAAAAGTACTAGCCAGAGCAGTGCACCTCGCTGCGAAGACAGCGCAGGGAGTAAGATTTAACTAGTGTCAATATTTGTTGAACGAGTTTTTGGACGATGTCTGCGACACTCAGGTCAAAGGCACTACCTTTCATTAAAATTGGTTGGTTAATGGTGTTGATTTCCTTTGTAGGCTGGAAGGAACCAAGGCATTATGTTGGTATCACCTCTCTCATCAATTATTGTCGAGGACCCATATATGCAAATCTCTAGGCATATCTGCAACTAGACAGACAACGTGCCTCAAATGAAATAGAGGATACCATCATTAATATTGGCTCGGTAGTAATCAATCTTAAGGCTGAAATGGCCGACATGGATATAGACTACAAAGAAAATCTTGCCAACATGGAAGCACAGAATATCCCAAAGACACCACCAGATCAAACAGATATTAGAGCAGCATAAGTGAAGGCTACCGCAGAAAATATATCCAGCTAAATAGCTAAGTGTCAAAACTTTTTGGATGAGGAAACCAAGGTATGGACTAAGCTGCAGGAGGACCCTTAGCCGCTACAGGTCCAAAACAGCTTACAGGAAAAACAAGCAGTGTTAGACACTCTAAACATGGAGATGAAGAACCTGCTGCCGAGAGATAGACTTTGGCGATTTGTGGAAGTCAAGGAACTAAAAATGGAGCTCCAACTTTTAAGAGAAAAGGAGTCTGAAACTGGGGAAAATTCACAGCCCATGCAGGAAGAAGCTCATTCCATCTCACAAGAGATTGAAGAGAAACTACAAGAGCTCCGCGAGTCAGAGAAAAAAGTACAAGAACAGGCTTAGGAAGACCTAACACCAGATGTGTTGGAAATTGTCAAGGCAGTTGAGCAAGACACTAAAGACACCATTGCGAAGATAACCGCACCTTATCAAGAATTTCTTGTGAAGATAGATCAACAAGGAGAAGCGCATCATAGTGAACCTATGGCAAGTGGCTCGGGGATGATCCACATGTAAGTGTTAGGGGCCTGTTGGGCGCGACCCAAGTTAAGGAATTTTTGGATAGAACAGTTTTGGAACTACGAAGTTACAGTGCAGCGCAGCGTCAACAAGCTTAGAGTAACAGCGCGACAAAGATCAAGCATGGCAGCATTTTGGAAGGAAACCGGTATCAGTTCCAATAAGATCGATCGGCAATCTATTTTGGGAAAAATAATCCGAGAGTCCCGAAAGGTGGGTAAGGAGTGGCGAAGATGGAAAGCAACTAATCGCACGATCAAAGGAAGCACTAAGTGGACCGTATACAGGAAACCGTTAGAGAAGGAACAGCAGGATGAAAGCGACCGTTGGCATGCACTCAGCAGAATGGCTGAAAGCGATGTGACCATGCGTAGTCAGAATATCCTAGAATCCAGAGATGGCGTGGAAGGTCGGACACGATGATGAGTCACTATCATATCCTGACAAAGTTTGTTAGCGGGGTAACCGCACCGTTTTGGGTACCTTAGGGTTTTGATTCATCCCACCATGATTGTAAAGACGTGACCTATGGGCATGATCTATATAAAGGGAAATTTTGTAAGGGAAAGGGTTAATCTTCGTTTTGGTTATTGTTGACTATTGATCTCTGTTGAGAGACTGAACATTGTAAAAATGCTCTACAGCTATGTGCACAGAGACCTACTGAAGAGAGAAGAGAGTCTGCAGCTGAGTGCGTAGACTGGAACTGTTGAATCCTTCCCCTTTTATATAAACAACAATTCCTGTGGACGTGGCTCCCATCCTAGGGGTGAACCACGTTAAATCCTTGTGTTGTGTGATGAAGTTTATGTGAATGTGTGTTTTCTTTTGATTAAGTGGTTAATTTCTTGCTTATGAGTATATGTATCTTTACTTTCATGTGTATTCTTCATAAGGATGAATGATGGGAATAATATGTTAGGCATTGAGCATAGATGAGTAAAGTTTGAATGCACAAGTATTTCTAAGCTTAACGAATGCGTGAGATAATCGGGTAACCACTTAAATCAGCGAAGTCTGTATAGTGTGATTCCTTGAAGCGCAACACCGGAAGTGCGCAGTTGCATAGTAGTTCATCATATTGCATAAGTCTGTGAAATGCATAGTCCAATATTCCCCCATTCTATCGAGCCGCGCATCACCCGGTTGTGGAAACTTGATTCTACAACCTCCCCATAACTTCACCTCGGGTGAGACCTCAATCTGCTCGCAGACTATTTCCGAAAGAGCCGGTGAAAAGGGGTTTAGTATGTTCCCTGAACCGCGCAGAACCTGGGTCCATCTTGAAAAGCTAAAGAACAATTTATTGATCCATAACACCACCACTACCTTCTGAGTATACAAAATCCTTAAAAAGAACAATTAACTTAAAATTTATTAGTAAATTTTCTTTTTAAGTTCGATCACCAACTAGTGTAGGTTAGTGTTTTGTACTAGGTTGTCTTAAACTGTCCAAAGCAGATAAACTCAGACGTAGTGGCCAATATTTAGGTAAATCCACCTTTGTAGAAGGTGAATTGGGAAACTCCACTAACACTGGAGTCAAGCATTAGGTCATGTGAGGTTGAGTAGAGGAGATACCCCTCCGATATTCAGTAGAGCATCTACCAATATTGGTGTGCGTACGGGGATTCATTAGTACCTTTGGTACTTCTAAGTTTCGGTATTTTTTACCCTGCCCATCCACATTGATTCGACCTATGACTATCCCCCTAGACCCTCTCTATAAATTTGGTAGCCTTAGTATCTAGACCTCTGGGGCTGCACACGGGTGATGGTGGAAGGATATTTCCATTGCACCTAGTACATATTTGGGAGGAAATCCCTTGCAGTTCTTTGGGAAGGAGGTTGGTGATTCAAACACTTGGCCCCATCATTTCTATATTGTGGACCCCAGATAACTATTATTCATCCCTTCATTGGTTTGTTATGGACCCTCATCATCTCATGCGCTCCTTTGGAAGGTCATCTAGTTTCTTGGCATGGACTACTTAGGATTTTTTAGTGGAGTGTTGTTTGATTACTTATGTTTTAGTATGCCCTAGGTTTGATTTAAGTTAAATTTTTAGCTGTGGAGGATAATCCTCTCTGTAGATATAAAAGGTTGCAAAACCTTCCTCCACTCACTGTGGAGCCTCCACCGCAACCTTAATGGAGAAGAATAAACAAAAGCAACTCTTTTGAGCCAGCTAGAACAACTGATATTCCTGGGAAGCCTTATCTTTTTACTCACACTTCACCGGTTGCACACACAACTAGGGTTGAGTACTTGCAAGACGAATGTTTTGTAAAACCCTTTAACGCACCCTTAAATGGCCCCTACGACACAGTGTTAGTGCATTTAGCTTCTTTAGGTCAACCTGAATTAAGTGTTTATAGGTTCACATTTTGTTTCATTATGGATAACATAGGGGAAGTATTGGGAAATGTGTTTACTCCCACATCCACGATCATGTTTGGAGGGTTCTCTCCTCCTCATGTTAGTATCGAGGTGCCTAGTTCATTGAAATTACCCTCTACTCCAGTCATGTATTTGAACTTTAGTTCACTATCCTTAGGGTCATCAGGCACTCAAGTGGGTACTTCCTCTATACCCTTAGGATCCAATACTGGGTCATCTAGTGTACCATTCTCTGGGATTTCCAATGCCACTTTTACTTCATCCCTTTTCTTTCAAAACTTCCAGATTGGTCCTAGTACTTCCGCTCCTTTTGTTCATGGATTCCCTTGGCATGGAGGAAATATTTATCCTTCTGTACCATTTGTAGGCTCTATTCCTGTTCATTCCACTGCACACTACATGAGTCAAAATCCCTTTACAGGATATGGTTTCCAACCAACTAATGTGAAAAAATAAAATGTACCTATGGGGAATGCTCCTTTTTCACTTTTTGGTGTAAGAGGCAACACTGATTTCTCTTCAACTCCTCTTTCAGTTGGAAGAAATTATACTCAACCGTATTGGAGTGGACACCAAGTGAGAAATCCACTTTCATATGGATGTATCTCTTTTCAAAACACTTTTACTTCATAATCAATGGTTGGGGGCAACGCCAACCAACCTTATGGGAGATATGTATTGGGGAACTTTCCTCACCCACTTCCCCAGACACAATTGTCTTCGGCTAGGCCTCGTTTACCTTTTCTGGCAACATTGAATTTTCCATACCTTTTGAAACTCATGAACGATCTGGTCCGTCATGATCAGAATTGGCCTCCCGTTCCAACCAAACTTCCCTCAGATATCCCAAATTTTAAAGGTAATCTCGGTGAATATCCTGGGGACCACATAGCTACCTTTCATTTGTGATGTTCCTCCATCTTGTTGAACGATGATTCTATATGGTTGAGACTATTCTAGAGAACCTTAACCGGTGTAGCAGCCAAATGGTTTATTGAATTGACGTCTGCTACCTACCATTTTTTTTATGATTTACCGGCAGTATTTCTTAACCATTTCCAACTTATTGTCTAGTATGATGCCAGCACAAATATTCTGTCTACATTTAGGTAGAATAAGACCACTCACATTTCTGACCACATTTAGGAGTGGAGAAGACGGAAAAGGTGTGAAAATCCTCATAGCAGATCTAAGGGATGATGTATACCTCACAAGAGTAATTATGATTAAGCAGGAAAATAGAATAAGAGTGGTCAATGCAGTATAATGAGCAACAGAATAATAATACAGTAGAACTTGGATAGAAGCAAAAATACTTCACACACACTAGTTAATTAATCACAATATGGACAAATAAATAGTACAATGCATGAGGATTCGAATGCCTAAGGTGGCAATTCGAATTAGCCTTCATGGAGTGATCAAAGGATCACTATAGTGTCATCGAAGCACAACTAGTAGTCTATCTCATCATCGGTGGAGTCATCAATGCACAAGTAACTGTCAACTGTCAGTCAAACTAAGTCTAACTAAGTGTGGTAGGTGTAACTGAATGTAACTGGCACATGGAGACACTAACTAAATGAAGGAGGCTCAGTGGAGGGTGCATGAGGAGCTAATTGGAGTTAGAATGGGCAGTCAAGTCTCACTGGAGGTCCATCAGAGTGCTAAGGTCAGTTAAGAGTCAATTAATCCTTAAATCAAGGAAGGAACTGAGGATATTTGAACTAAACGGAAGTGGTAGGTAAGAAGGGTGCCTTTCTCAACTGGTAGATGAAAGGAGGGCGCACTAAACTCTAGGAGGGTTGAAAATGAGTGGAAGGAAGCTCTGGGGGCTGCTAAATGAGGGCTAGGTGCTGGGAGTGATGACTGGGATGCATGCAAATGCATGTAAACCCTAAATAATGCATGCAAACCCTAAAAGTGCATGCGTGACTGAAAATGTAAATGATAAAAATACTGGTGGGACTAGGATGGAGTATAGGAATATCCTAACACCCCCTCTTAATCCATCCTGGACCCTGGTAACTAAGACCAAAGGTCACCCAATACAATGAATAATAACAGTCAATAAACCGAGGAAATGGGGAAAACCTCATGGGAAAAATACCCCCCCTCAAAATAGACTGTAAGGCACACACAAAAATAAATGCTCCAAACTCAAGCAGGTGTGATGCTTCGTCATATGTCTGGAGGTATCTTCTTCTTGGGAAGAAGTGGATCATGCTCAAAAATCATGTGCTTGTACTTGCTCTTCAGATCGAATTTGATGATAACAAATCCAAAAGTATGAGGATGATCCTTGAACCTATGATTTGAATCAGTTGAGGAAGGATCAAAAACATGAATATGTAGATAGACTTTTGTCTTCTCCTTCGAACCATCATGGGTGAGATTATGCCAAAAGGAACCATCAAATAATAATGATTGCTTGAAATCCAAATCAGATTTAAGACTTGATGAATAGTTTCTTGAGATCTCCTTTGAACCAGCAGGGGTGAGATCAAAACTATCATATGCATGAGAAATTATCCCAAGTAGTAATTGCTTAGAATCCAAATTAGATCCAAGACTTGAATCATGGTTTCTTGAGATCTCCTTTGAACTATGAGAGGTGAGATCAAAACCAATAGATGCATGAGAAATTATCCCAAGCGAATGGCCATGGTTTCTTGAGATCTCCTTTGAACCAACAGGGGTGAGATCAAAACCATGATGTGCATGAGAAATTATCCCAAGCAAATGGCAATAGCCATAATCTTCAATAACCTTCTGAAAGCATGAGATAATGATCATATAGTAGTAAATAAGAAGTGATTTCTTAAGGAGAGTGAATGCATTACCTCCAATAGCTGGTTTTACCTCTGAAATAATCATGTGATCATGATCCAAACCAACAGACTCTGGTGCAAGAGAGGATTTAGGACCTTCTGCAATATCTAGAGTGTGAGCTGGCACAGAAAGAGAATAAATTTGGAGCATGAGTGTATAATCTGCAAGTTCTTTGTGGACAACTTCAATATGAGATGATACTGGTTCATGATCTGAGAGACCATCAAGGGGGGAAAATGCATCACTGGGGTTGGTCTCGAATGGGTTTGGACCAATCCCTTCATTCTGTCTGCCAAATATTTCATACAGGTAAGCCCATAGCTATTTTAGAGATTCAACATCATCAATGAATTGATGTACCAAGCATCGATACATAGAAAGCATCATGGTTCCCATGGCTCTATCACCATTATTTAACCAGTCAATCTTTTCTTCAGAGGATTCGAACTCTCTCTCAAAACAATAATAAAAGAGGCCATTTCTCTTCAAATGTGTTATCATCTTTGGTTTCCATTCATCATAGTTGAATGGAGAAAGAGGATCATAGTTGAATGGAGGAGGATAGATTTCTTCTGAATACATGGAAGCTGTAGAAGACCTGCAAAAAAAATAGAGAATATCTGCAACTGCTACTATTGCAAAGATGCAAAAACTGCTGCAACTGCTGCACTCGAAATCTTGGTAATAACCTGCAAAAAACTGTCAAGAATGGAGATAAACAATACTCTCAACATGCTCTGATACCATGTGAAAATCCTCACAGCAGATCTAAGAGATGATGTATACCTCACAAGAGTAATTATGATTAAGCAGGAAAATAGAAGAAGAGTGGTCAATGCAGTATAATGAGCAACAGAATAATAATACAGTAGAACTCGGATAGAAGCAAAAATACTTCACACACACTAGTTAATTAATCACAATATGGACAAATAAATAGTACAATGCATGAGGATTTGAATGCCTAAGGTGGCAATTCGAATTAGCCTTCATGGAGTGATCAAAGGATCACTGGAGTGTCATCGGAGCACAACTAGTAGTCTATCTCATCATCGGTGGAGTCATCAATGCACAAGTAATTGTCAACCGTCAATTAAACTAAGTCTAACTGAGTGTGGTAGGTGTAACTAAATGTAGCTGGCACATGGAGACACTAACTGAATGAAGGAGGCTCAATGGAGGGTGCATGAGGAGCTAACTGGAGTCAGAATGGGAAGTCAAGTCTCACTGGAGGTCCATCGGAGTGCTAAGGTCAGTTAAGAGTCAGTTAATCCTTAAATCAATGAGGAAACTGAAGACAACTGAACTAAACTGAAGTGGTAGGTAAAAAGGGCACCTTTCTCAACTGGTAGATGAAAGAAGGGCGCACTAAGCTCTAGGAGGGCTGAAACTGAGTGGAAGGAAGCTCTGGGGGATGCTAACTAAGGGCTAGGTGCTGGGACTGATGACTGGGATGCATGCAAATGCATGCAAACCTTAAATAATGCATGCAAACCCTTAAAGTGCATGCATGACTGAAAATGTAAATGATCAAAATATTAGTGGGACTAGGATGGAGTATAGGAATATCCTAACAAGGATGATTAAAGTTGAGATTCCTATGGAGTTCTTATTAGAGTGGTTTTTGAAATCACTCCTACCTTACATCTCTAAATATGTCCCTACTTCTGAGGTTACCTCAGAGGAGGAAGCCATTTTGAGATCCCAACAGTTAGAATTGATTTACTCTCAGTCTGGGATTCTGTATGAAATTATTCCTGATTCATTGAGATCAAATACTAATCCCGTCAAACCTAAGCCTGGACAACATGCTGATGGCATTGTTGGTTCACTTGATTCATTGAATGTAGAAGCTTTGGACAAAAAAGTGCAAAAGTTATCTGTAAATCATTATGCAGTGAAGGAAGATACGGCTTCCACCTCCCCTTCTCAAATGGATACTGTACACAATTTGCAGTCTAACTAAAAGGGTAATTAGCAACCCAGTGGAAATAAAATAAGGGCAAGAAGGGGAAGGGTAATCAAAACAATCCCAAGACCACTGACAATGCTGAGGGGGGTAAGAAAGAAAATTAGAAAGTAAAGTTTCCTTGTAATATTTGCAAGGAATACCACTTGAGTCATAAATGTCCCTTAGTTGATTAAGCCTAGAAGCTACTTCAACAAAAGAAACCCGTTGTTTTGAAATATCCCTTCCCTAAGGGACAAAACATGGCTTCGGGAGATTCTAGTGTTGGGGGAACCCAAGGTGCCACATCATCTGATCAGTCATACATAAATATGGTTACTTCAGACACTTTATTACTAACCATAGCAATAAACTATAGCCCTGAATTATCACAAAAAGACAAACAGAATCCTAAGGTGTCAACTCCTCTTCATATCGAGAGGCCAACTGACCTTATGCCAAACGTATTGAAAGGTGTTTATAAGAGATCTTCACGCAATCCCAATGCGAGGGATACTCCCAACTATTATGTTATGGAACAATTATCCCAAACACTGTGTGTTATGTCCACTTTAGAAGTTTTACAAAGTTTCCCTTCGCAACGGAATACGCTTCTGGTAGCTATAGGAATTCTTGATTCCTCCAATTTGTTGGCCAAGTTTGATATGTCTGATGTTAAACCTCGGTTTTTGTATCACATCGCTTTCCAAATTGAAGTAGTTCATGGTTATAAAACCATCGGATGAACAGTTATAGATGAAGGCGTGTCTACGTACGTGATGGATATTTCTTGCTGGCGAGATTTAGGCTCCCTGGATCTAGTTCCTTCAATAACAATGATTACTGCTTTCGATGGAAGATCTTTCCGTCTGCATGGAATTTTACCCTCTTTTGAAATTCAGTTAGCATGGAAAGTGGTTTCAGTGGAATTTGAAGTTGTATATGCTCCTCTTGACTACAATTTTTTGTTAGGAATGAGTTGGAATTATGCTATGCAATTCGTTCCATTGTCTGTTTTTCAAATCTTGGTATTTCCTCATGAAGGAAAAATTGTCATAGTTGACCAGTTTTCCTTTACCCAGAAAAATAACGCAACTTCTTCAGAACCAAACATTCCGATGATTGATCAGGCACATCCACCCAGCGAGAGTTTGGGAGTATTTTTTATATTCTCGTCTTATGGGAAATTTTTTTTCCTACTCCCATAAGTTATTGGTTATGCAAGTACTCGAAACGTCATTTAATTATCTAAGGATGTTTTTACAATTTCTAATAAAACTAATCCTTGGATCTTATCTAGTCAGGATGAACCAGTAGAGCCCTTATCCATGGCAGAGGTTGTGTACCAAGCATTGCAAGAAATTTCCATGGATCCCATATCGACTCCTTCAGTCTCCAAGGAGTCAGCTGTCAATTATGTGCCTACATGGGCGGTGGACTCCACTCATTCTTTTGACTGTTTAGATATGGTTTTTCCTTCAGATGAAGCCATTTTGGAAGCAATGGTAGGCATGGATCAACCTTGGGAACACATGAATCATAGATCCTACTTTATTCCAGAGTTAGACATGATTGAGAATGAGGAGTTATGAGTGAGACTAAGTGGGGATGTTGGTCAACCTGTAACCCTTTAGTGAAACAGGGAATTTCCGTTGAAGGAAACATGGCTAATATATCGGAAACAATATCGATCAATATCTCTATAAAACCTAATTTCATGGAAAAAATCTTCATCGGTGTGGGTTGTTCTTCTGAGGAATTTCTCATGTATACTTATATGTTTAAAGAATTCCACAATGTTTTCACCTGGTCATATGAGGATATACCAGGCATCGATCCATCTAGTGTTGAACATGACATTAAGACGTATCCAAACGTGAAACCTGTTTGACAAAAGCTTCATCGAGTTTACCCATTGAAAGCTATAGCTGTAAAATATGAAGTAGAAAAGCTATTGAAATCTGGTTTTATCTATCCTATTGCAATGATGGAATGGGTTTATAATCCAGTTCCAGTTGATAAAAAGCAAGATATTATCTGTGTGTGCACCGAATTTAGGGATTTGAATAAAACATGTCCTAAAGATAACAACCCCACACCTTTCATTGATCAAATAGTAGATGCATGTGTGGGTAACAAAATATTTTCTTTTATGGATGTATTTTCGAGATATAACCAAATCCAAATAAAAACCGAAGATCAACACAAGACCGCTTTTATCTATCCCTGGGGTACCTTTGCTTATAGGAAGATTCCTTTCGGTTTGAAGAATGCAGGATATACCTTCAAGTGAGAAATGAATTTTTCTTTCCATGATATCAAACATATACTTGAACCATAGCTGGATGATCTCCCTGCACGGATCTCGAAAATGACGAGATCATCTAGACCATTTATGACTTGTGTTTGAGCAATGCGAACATTACAAGATTCGATTGAATCCTCATAAATGTGTGTTTTGTGTCGAGTATGGATGATTGCTAAGTTTCATAGTGTCCAACAAAGGGATTATGGTCGATCCATTGAAAATTGAGGCTATCATTAAATTACCTCCTCCTCGCAACATTCGACAGCTTTAAAGTCTACAGGGCATGCCCAACTTCCTCAAATGTTTCATCGTTAACTATGCAAAAATAATGAAAGGGTTCATGCATCTACTCAAACAAGACACCCCTTTTTTATGGGATGAGGCTACACAAAACTCATTTGAGGATTTGAAAAAATAGTTATTATCAGCCCCCTTGTTGAGTCCCCCATGTTAGAACAACAGGATCGCAGAGCAATAACAATAAACAAGATTCAAATAAAAATTACACAAACACATTACAAGAGAGACACCAATATATCGTGGTTCACCCAATATGGGCTACGTCCACACTAAAATTACCAGTCCTTATTATTATACCATCCAGCAAATGAAGGGATACAATCTGCAGCACATCAGCTGCACTTACTCTTCACTGTCTCATAGTCTCTCTTCATGATATCAGATATATTTACAATGCATAATACCTAATACATCAACCCTAGCCGTATTACAATGTCTTTCTTATAAAGGGGAAATACAATGGAAAAATACCATGAGTTACTGAAAACCATGGGCTCATAGTCTATTGGAGAAACAACCCAAAACATTCCTTCGGGGGTTATCCCCCCGAACCCCCGACGAGGGCCCGCTGGCCCCCGGACCCCCTTGGGCATGTACTGGGATCATAACCAAACCTGGGGTACAACATGGTTGAAACAACATCATCTAGGACACTGGAATATCAGGCTCCACAACCAACAATCTCCCACTTGGAGACTAATCACAGCAACTCCACCGTTGTTGTACTTGTTGGACTTGGACTTGGAAAATTTCTCATCTTCTCCTTCATGATAGAAGGCCAACTAAAACCGAGCAAGAACTCAGTTTCTCTCTGGTCACTACCTTTGTGAACATGTCTGCAGGATTCTGGCTAGTATGTATATTTTCCAGCTTCAACAATTCATCTTCCAGAACAGAGCGTATGAAATGGTACTTGAGATGTATATGTTTAGTCTTGGAATGAAATGTTGAGTTCTTTGCAAGATGAATGGCACTCTGGTTGTCACTATACAACCTGCTATCCTTATGCTTCTTACCCATTTCCTCCATAAACCTCTGCAACCAAATCATCTCTTTACTAGCCTTTGTAACTACAACATACTCTTCTTCCGTTGTTGAAAGTGCTACAACCTTTTGCAGTTTCGAAATCCAACTTAATGATGTTCCACCTACAGTAAACACATATCCTGTGGTGCTCTTCTTGCTGTTCTTATCACCTGCCATATCTGCATCAACATATCCCTGTAGAACAGTGTCTGAACCTCCAAAACATAATTCCTGAGTTGTAGTACCTCTCAAATACCTAAGAATCCAATGTACTGCCTTCCAATTTTCTTTACCTGGATTGTTCATATATCTGCTCACAAATCCCACTGCATGTGCAATATCTGGTCTTGTGCACACCATGGCATACATCAAGCTGCCAACTGTTGATGAATAGGGAATCTTGGACATGTCATATGTCTCTTCCTTTGTCTTGGGACACATTTCCTTACTTAGAATGAAATGGTTAGCCAAAGGTGTACTAACTGGTTTTTCATTCTGCATTCTAAACCTCTCCAACACCTTTTGTGTGTACTCACTCTGAGACAATGTCAATTTACAATTTTTCCTGTCTCTTTTTATTCTCGTACCAAGGATTTGCTTTAATGCAGCACCCAAATCCTTCATCACAAATGAATTTGCTAACTTCCTTTTGAGCACATTAATTTCCTGCATGTTAGACCCTACAAGCATGTCATCCACATACAATAACAAGATAATATAACTTCCATTATATAGCCTCTTGAAATAAAAACAGTGGTCAGAATGACATCTACTATAACCTTGTTTTGTCATAAACCTGTCAAATTTTAAATACCACTTCCTTGGAGCTTGCTTCAAGCCATACACGCTCTTTTTCAACCTGCAAAGAAAATTCTCCTTCCCTTTGACCTCATACCCTTGTGGCTGCTGCATATATATCTCTTACTCCAAATCCCCATGGAGAAAAGTTATTTTTACATCTAGCTGTTCAAGATGCAAATCTTCTACCGCCACTAGACTTAAAGTAGTCCTAATTGAAGTCATCTTAATAACAGGAGAAAATATTTCATCAAAATCTATACCTTTCTTCTGTGCAAACCCTTTACAACAAGTCTATCCTTGTACTGCTTCTTACCTCCTTCCTCTTCCTTCAACCTGTAAATCCATTTTTTCTGCAATGCTCTTTTACAAGCAGGCAACTTAACCAAATCCCAAGTTTGGTTTCCTACCAATGAGTCCATCTCCTCATTCATACCTTTCTCCCACTTCTTTCTAGTTTCCACCTGCATTGCTTCTTCATAACATTCTGGTTCACCAGCATCAGTCATCAATAAATAATACATTGAAGGAGAGTATCGTTTAGGGAGTCTACCTAACCTGGTAGATCTTCTTGCAGTTGCAGGAGTTTCAGGTACTTGCTGTTGTTCTTGATTTTCTGGCACCTTTGGAACTTCTTTTTCTTTAATTTCATCAAGTACTGTGTACTCTATGTTTTCATTTTCCTGTTTCTTTCCCTGTAACTGATCTTTATACATGACCTTTTCATTGAATATCACATCTCTACTCTTAATGATTTTGTTATTTTCATAGTCCCATAAGCAATAACCAAAATCATCAACCCCATATACAATAAAGGTACATTTCTTGGATTTAGCTTCAAGCTTTGTTCTATTATCTTTATCAATATGGACAAATGCTTCACAACCAAAAGTTCTAAAAAATGAGTAGTTTACATGTTTACCTGTCCATGCCTCCTCTGGAATACCACCATCCAAAGCACTTGAAGGCCCTCTGTTTATTAAATAAACAACAGTATTTACAGCATCTGCCCAAAACTGTAAGGTAAATCCTGCATGCAATATCATACACCTTGCACACTCCATGATCGTTCTATTCATTCTTTCTAACACAACATTTTCTTGTGGTGTTCCTAGGAATGTCTTCTCTCTACGAATCCCATGGTATGAATAGTAACTATCAAATTCCTTGCCGCAATACTCACCTCCATTATCATATCTGAGACACTTCAACCTTTTTCCTGTCTCATGCTCAACCAAAGCTTTCCGCTTCTTAAAAGTAGCAAACACATCAGATTTATGTCTAATGCAGTAAACCTAAGTTTTCCTAGTTGCATCATCAATAAATGTAACATAATAATGAGAGCCACCAAGAGATTGTACCTGAGCCAGACCCCATACATTTGTATGCACAAGCTCTAACTTTTCATTATTCTTTTGTTTCCCAACCCTAGGAAACCTGACTCTCTTCTGTTTTCCATAAACACAGTTCTCACAGAATTCCAAACTTACCTGCTTCAAATCTGGCAGCAACTTCCTTGAGTGGAGAATTTGCAACCCCTTCTCACTCATGTGGCCAAGCCTATGATGCCATAATGTTGTATATGTTCCTGTGGAAGATAAAGAGATAGAATGGTCAGTATTATGAGGACATAAATACAACGTACCTACCCTGTCTCCTTTTGCTATCACCATTGATCCTTTAGTGATTTTCCACCACATTTCTCCAAACGTAGATAAGCAGTCGCCATCTCCCAACTACCCTGTTGAGATCGGATTATTTTCATAGCAGGAATATGCCTTACATCTTTCAATAGCCATTCAGTTCCATTCTTAAATTTTATCCATACCTTACCCATTCCAACAATTTTACATGGCTCATCATCACCCAATAAAACATGTCCAAAATCACCTGGAACATAATCATGAAAATATTTCCTATGGGGTGTAGCATGACATGAAGCCCCTAAATATAGTACCCAATAATCACTAGTATTATCTAATGCAAGAATCAAAGCATCTTGTAACACATCACCTGCGACATTTGCTTCCTGGGTAGTTTCCTGCTGTCCATCTCCTTTCTTCTTTAGAGATCTACAGTCTTTCTTCATACATCCTTTCTTTCCACAGTTCCAGCACTCTATTTTTCCCAGTTTGGACTTAGATCTTCCCATTCTAGACTTGTTGCGATTACCTTGGCTCTTTCCTTTCTCCCTTTGTCTTCCCCTGCTCTCCATGGTCAACGCATTACCTGATGTCTCACCTGTGCTTTTTCTTCGCATTTCCTCACTAAGAATAACACTAACAACATCATCAAATATCAAGGTGTTTGAACTAGAGACAAAGTTACTTACAGCCATGACCAAGCCATTCCAGCTTTCTGGCAATGAACACAAGATTAGAAGAGCCCTATCTCATCATCAAAGTTCACACTTACAGAAGTTAGTTGATTTGTAACAGTATTAAATTCATTTAAATGATCAGCAACAGATCCACTTTCAGACATCTTCATATTAAATAAATGCTTCATATAGCTTACCAAATGCGCTCATCAAACCCTTCGTTGTCTTTTATTTTGAGATATTGAAATTCACCGACGAATCCAGGGACAGCAGTATTGTTCCCAGTGCCTTCCTATCAAGAACCTCCCATTCTTCATCCTTCATAGTCGCCGGCTGCTTTGCTCTTCCTCCCAATGGTAGGAATAGATCCTTCCGGTATAGATAGTCCTCCATTTGAATCTTCCATAACTGGTAGTTTTGGCCATTAAACTTATCGACCTTAAACTTTCCTTCTTCCGCCATTACTCCCACTCAAACTAGAAACCCTAGTTTCTTGCGGGTTTATCTATCAAATAAACCTTTGGCTCTGATACCAATTGTTAGAAAAACAGGATTGCAGAGCAATAATAATAAACAAGATTCAAATACAAATTATACAAACACATTACAAGAGAGACACCAGTATATCGTGGTTCACCCAAGATGGGTTACGTCTACACTGAAATTGCCAGTCCTTATTATTATACCATCCAGCAAATGAAGGGATACAACCTGCAGCACATCAGCTGCAGTTCCTCTTCACTGTCTCACAGTCTCCCTTCACAATCTCAGAGATATTTACAATGCATAATACCTAATACATCAACCCTATCTGTATTACATTTCCTTTCTTATAGAGGGGAAATACAATGGGAAAATACCATGGGTTACCCAAAACCATGGGCCTATAATCTGTTGGCACGTGCCTGGATCATAACCAAACCTGGGGTACAACATGGCTGAAACAACATCATCTATGAGACTGGAAGATCAGGTTCATAACCAACACCCCATATTATCCTTGAGACTTTATTTTATATTTGGCTGCATCAGATTCCATAGTTGGCATAGTTCTAGTTCAGGAGGATGACTAGCTCCAAGAGCATGTGATATATTATCTCAGTCGCGTTTTGGTAAGACCTGAACTTAAGTATTCTCACGTTGAGAAGTCGGCACTTGCAGTTGTTTACGATGTTCAGAGGCTTCTCCATTACATTCTATTGTGTACCACTAAAGTTATTGTAGACGCCAATCCATTTTAGTACGTCTTAACCTGACGCATAATTGGGGGAAAGTTTATGAAATGGATTGTCATAATTTAGGATTTTGATCTTACTTTTCAATCTGCTAAATTTTAAAAATTATCTAGTGTTCTTTGACCTCATTTCCAAGTTCCCTAGTGGTGAGGATTTCAAAGTGGAATATGATTCATTCACTAATGAACACATCTTCCTAATTTCTACCTTTGATATGTGGTATGGGGATATTTTAATCTATATCCATACTTTGAAGTGTCCACCATCCTTTTCAAAAGAAGAACGACGACGACTCCGATATAACGCTAAGAACTACCTCATAATTGTTGATAATTTATATAGACGAGGGGTTGATTTTATCTTGCGTCATTGTCTAACTCTTGAATTGGCTGAGTTCATTTTGAATGATTCCCACAGTGGAGCATGTGGGGGTCATCTATCTGGGTTGGAAACAACTCATAAGATACTACGTGCTAGTTATTTTTGGACCACCATCTTTAAATATTGTATGGAAGTTGTTAAGCGCTATCATCCATGTCATCTCTTCACCAAAAATATGTGAGCACATCCAGCTCTGTTATTCCTTGTCATCGCAATGGGACCCTTCACTAAGTGGGGGGTTGATTTTTCCGATAATATTTTGTTTATGATTTGTCTGATTGCACGAACCTTTCTTTCTGGCATATGCTAATTCACAAGCTCTACAATTTATTGCTTTATGACCAAAATTATAACAGTAAAAGAAAATATTTTGGTACCTCATAGGATAGAAATTCCGAGGTTGCACAGACTTATTTTCCAAAAGATTCGACCTTTGATGTTCTCTTTCAAATATATGATTTGTTCTTGACTGTGGGGTCTTGAGAGCATATGTATAACTTTTAGCGAAGTAAGTTTCTTCATCAATGTTGTTTCTGCCTCTTTGTTCTAGCTGAAGGATTAATTGTTGGAGTTCACTTATTAGAGAGACAACTTCAACTTCCATACTTTCACACTTGTCATCCTTCAATTTCAATTCCTGGTGGTGTCTTCTTCTTCAAAAGAGCTTCCTACAGGAGCTTTGTTTTCTTCCTTGAATTCTCTAGTTCTTCCAGTGAACTGACTAGTTCTCGTTCAAAGTCTACTTCAACCATATGATCATATTTTGACTCCATGTCTACTGGATTTTGCACTGAAATCTATCTTCCAGATGTTAATATATTACTGAATACACTGGATCTGATAACAATTGTTCGAATCGATTTAATACTAAGAGGGGGGTGAATCAGTACTAGCGCAGTTATTAGCATTTTTTACCTTATTTAACTGATTAGCCTTTACTTAATATTTATCTTCTATTATGCATCAGTAAATAAACATCCACACATATGTGCACGACATAAACAACACATAGCACACATGATTTTTATGTGGAGAACCAAATGGGAGAAAACCACGTAATGCTTCCTTATAATAAGAAATAATACATTCAAGGAAGCACCAACTTTCTGTGTTTACCAACACCAACTAGAAGGAGGCACCAACCCCCTAGTTTTATAGGAACCAACATGAAGGAAGCTTCTGCTCCCTGTCTTTTTCCAACATCGACTGGAAGGAGGCACCGACCCCCTGTCTTCTTTGTTTTTCATGCACCAACCTAAAAGAAGCTCCAACTCCCTGTCTCTTTTCCCCGTCCGACTACCTTGATGTCCAATGTATGTTGTTGTATTACTCAACTTCAACTCTGTGCAATTATTCAGATATTTTAATGACAATTTTGTTGTGCACTACCTTCATATGCAGACTAAACTCTGTCACTGCACTGCATACATCACTTGACTTCTCATTCCTCTCAAATCATACTTCTGTTGATGACTTATTTCATGTACTGTGTGCTTCACTGATTCTATAATATGCGTCTCTGATTATCTCAACATACTGCTCTGCATGACTGTAATGACCAACTGATACTTTGCTTTCAATTGATAGTTTGTTGTTCTGAAATGAAGCACTGATAACAGATGGAACTGTGCACTTTCTTATGTGTCCGTTCTGTTTAAGAACTGGAGTCTCTCAGATAATCTGTGATGTCCTGAGCATCAAATTATTTGTATGTTATGTTTAACACACTTGTCTCAAATCATCTGCATCATTATGCGCCTATCGGATCTTGTTGTTGTTCTGTTGTTACGCATCAGATGGAGTTCTCAACTTCACACACTTTCACTTATGCTCATATTCATCAGCTAGACATCTTCACAATATCTGATAAACTTTGGTTTTATCTCTACACTTCTGTCTCTACAACATCTGTGAATATCGATGAGATGATTGTAATATTATCCTTCGAAACATCAAGCACTTGCGTATACTTCAATATTTATTCCTTTCAGTACCTGTGCATCTATCACAGATCTGTCGCATAATTCTGCACACCATCAAAACTCCATTCTGCTGCATGTGCGCATTCGGCTCTTCATTAGATCATTATGTTCTTTCCACAAACCCCTTGATTCCCCAAAAATCAAATTGAAACTTGCACTCAAAGATCTTGTGTTCTCACCATCAAGCTTACTTCCAATATCCAACTTGCATCTCTATTTATACATGTCCTGCATAGATTGTATGTTCACAAGTTGGTCATGGCATCCCTTCTTCCATACTTAACGGATTGTGCATATGCCGTGTGTCATCTTATGCAATATCGATGTGTCATCTGATATGTGTCTTGCGTCCTCAAGGTTGACAACCTAGTGGGACTTTACACCTTGGTGGTGTACCTTTGTGCTCTTTATGTACCATTTCCTTATGGTATGTGCGTAATATTAAACTTCATCTTGATGTGTCTATGGCTTGTTCTATACCATCCCTTGTGGGTAATGATACCTTGCAATATTAATGCTTTGTGGGATCTGCGCATACTCCAACTTCTACCAAGTGGGTCTTTGTCCTTTCCTTGTCATCCTTTGTGGGACTTTTGCAACTATTGTATAGTCAGTTGTGGAATTTGCACATAGATGGTCTTCAACTGATGTACCCTTCTAGGAACTTGTACATGTTCCACTTACTAAAATCATCTTTTGATTGTCTATGCTTGCACTCTTTCAGGATTGTCCAGCCATTAACGGCTTGTGCACTTCCAACCATTAACCAAGTAACACTAAGGATTTCTTGCGCATTCTAGAGTCTTCCTTCAACAAACTTGCGCACTCGTACCATTTGCTCAACCAATATCCTTAGTTGTTTGTGCACATGTACCATTATCCAACCAAATCATTTGATAGTTGTCATGAGATAGTATGACTTGGTAGACTTGATATCTGCGCAAGGACCACATGCTGTAGAATACATTACTTGTGTTCTTTCTTGAACTGGATTTGCATGATGTATCTTCTTATGTATTTCTTGAAACTTGTCATGCATGATGTATCCTTGACACACATATTTAGACTGAATGCACTTCTAGATATACTGTAAATTTGCATATATGTATGTCACCTTCACCATTTGCGCATATACTTTTAGTATTCATGTTCTTCTTCATCTTGTGCATATACTACTTCAAAGTGGCTTCCATATACTTCTTTGTACTTCTACGGGAATACTATAATATCCACTTTGAATTCAGTTGATATCAATGACTCAGACTGAATCAATTTAAATCCTCTTTGACATTAGTTGACACTCAAACACTTGACATCATCTTTAGTTAACATCAATGACAACCAATGCTCAACACATTGTAGGAAAAGGAATCCAATTCTATGGTAAAATTAGTTTTTTTTCTTATCAGTATTTGTAATTCTAACCTAATGGTATCCTAAAAATACATTAGTGAATGAATATGCTTCTATCCCCACCACTTGATCCAGTACCTCATTACTAAAGGGGGTAGGAAAAAGATCATGAATACAAGTTGAAGTAAGACTACATAAATCAACACAAACTCTAGTATCATCTGAGTTCTTCTTACTCTAGGTCACATTGGGGCTAATCCACTCAGATTCATCCACGGGAAAAATGATTGCAACTTCCAACATGTGATCAATTTCCTCCTTGACCTTCTCCTTAACTCTAGGGTTGAATCTTTATGGGTGATGCTTGATAGGTTTCACATTAGGTTTTAGTGCAATCTTCAGCTCACCCAATTCACCTTGAATCCCTTTCAATTTAGTGAAACTTTGTAGAAACGGGTCTTCACATTCTTTGAGAAAAGAAAAAATATCAATTACAGTCTAATTATCCTAGTAATCCCCTATAGATTCTAGTTTAGGATTCCATTTTGTCCCAATGTTAACTATTCACAACTTTAGTGGTTCCATATAAGAAATACCAATATCCCATTGTTTCTTCTCTTGTACAGTTATAAAGCCTTCAATTTCCTTAAACGATAGATGTCTTAAATGCTTCAAATCATCTAGTTAGCATCATCTTGTTCAATGTTTCCACAACAAAGGGGCATCTCTTGCTTCCTGATAGGGAGATGTAAATTAAGAAAATTCTGATGACATGGGTAGACATAGGTGTTACCTATATTCTAAAACTTATCGATAAACAAGGCCTCCATAATTAGTTTCATAGCATTTTTTACTTGTTCATATTTCCCCACAAAAGAGAAATATTCGCAAAACTATGTTTATAAAGTATTGCAATCCCTAGACCATATTTTGGTTTCTTCATGTAAATAAAAATATTGTGGAATAGGGCCTAGACCATGAATAAACTTGTGGACCCAAAGGTTAGTTCATATTCCTTCCCTTTCCCAATGTTGTGGATAATGCTCCACATATACAAAATGATATGTATCTCCATTATATTTTAGGTTTCTTCCATGAAATATTTAAGCATTCAAACTCATGTGAAGGAACAAAATCTATTTGAACCGATGGCCATTAAATAAAATTATCCCTATGAGTGGCCCACACCTTGCAAGAGTACATTTTAGCATAGAATCTAGTATAGGAACCTTCTGTTCTTCTACAACTCTACTATTTATTTATGTGAGGAATTTATTTATATTAGAGACTCCATCATAAATAGGAGGATCCTAGATGTCAACCCCAATCAATCTGTCTGATTTAATATTTGTGCAATGTTGTGATGAAATATCATGTCTCCTATTCTTCCATTTATCAAACCTCTTTTGAATCATGTTCAAATGAGTGAATACTCCAACTTATGGAACTATATGTTGTGGGGTTAATTTAAAAGTTCCTCTTTCCTATATTTAAATTAAAAAATTTATCTAATAAATATCTTTCCAGATTGTTGTTGATAAGTTCTGTGTACTAGGGTCCTTGATACAGGCATAATGATTGAGTGGTTTTGATTCCTTCTTCTTCAGAATCTGTAGTTTCATTCTTTAAGTTGATTATAGAATAATTCTCAAAGGCCAAATATATTCCCAATAATGTAGGATGAGGATCGGTCTTTTCTATTATCTCAATCACCTCGAAGTCAACACATGTCTTTAGCATTTCTAGATCAACTTCCACATTTTCCAACTGCTCAATGGGAAATATCCTATGTTGATTGCCATGCAGAATGTAATGGAAGAATATACCAATGGAGTTATAGCCATAGCCTCCCAAGACTTCATAGGAAGGATATTAACATCATATATGAGATCTATCATGGCATCCTTGATATCATATCCATATACCTAAACATCTATCCTGGATTCCTTCTTAGGTTGCTTTTTCCTTCTCCTTGTTATGTTAGTTTTTCTTTCATGGAGGTTAGCTGAAATAAGGTCTCCCTCTTGCTTAGTTACCACAATTTCCTAGAGAGTGTTTCACATATTCTATGTTAAGTTTTCATCTTCTAGAATACCAACAAATATATTAATCCAAAGACTAACAAGATTCTTAGAAGTTCCTAGGTAATCAACTTATGATTTCTTTCCACAACTAGGTAAGGATACATTTGGACCCATATTTCAGGATCTACAATATTTCCCAATTGTGGGCAATGGATGGACTACTATATGTTGAAACACATCATCAGAGACTACACAAATTTCTCTCTCGTGAATGGGGTCAAACCATGATAGATATGGACCCTTTTTTTGAATCTATGGAGGAAAAGATGAATTATAATCATCACTTGCCCTTCCCCTTCCACAAGTGACATGATTGATGGTTGGACTTAATGCATTGTTACCATCCCAAGGATTTGAGTTGATCAAGTTCATTGGAATGTTTCTTACTTTGGATTCCCATTTAAAAATTAGTTCTAGATAGTCCTAAATAACATGGGTATTCACCTAACAATAAGAACAACGGGACCTTTGTAGAAAAGGATGATCCATGGAAACATTTCAAATAACATTGCAGTTGTAACATGAATAGCTCTGCCTTAGCCTCCTGCTTTCCCTCCTCAGTAATCACCTTCTTGACCTTGACCTATGTCTCTCCTTCCTTGAGGTTGGGAGTTATCTGAGACTAGATATGATCAAGAGTGATCCAATCTATCATTCAACACATATAGGGCCCTGCATTTGTATGTACTATAGATTGTAGAACCAAAAAATTCATTGTATATAGTATTGGGAACATAGGAATACTTTTGAAAATTCAGACACTTTCAAGGAGGGTGCTCATACATCTTACAGATCTCACAATATTATCTAGGGTGATAGTTCTACATATTTGGAAAATCATGATACTATATCGATCCATGAAAATGGTTTGAAACACCTACATGCACAAGTATTGTTGAGGATATTTCTAGGCTTGGTCTTGGTGGAGGGTTGAGATAAATCCCCCCTTTCAATCTTGGAACTTAGAATCATGATGTCCTTATGTCAAACACCTAGTGCACCATACCTATTCTTGGCCTACCTTAGGAATGGTAAACTCCTAGATATTTTTAGTTAAGGAAACTATGTGATTCTAGAATTGTGAAAAATCAGGTTCTACCATAGACATTGTTGTACGGAAAATGTTCGTAATGATTGGGGTGATAAGAGGCCACCAATATACAAACTTAAACATGCAGAAACCAAGGGAAATTGTAGATAAACAACAAGAAATTATTCATGAAATAAACTAGGGTTTTTAAGTTAAGCAGTTGGTACCTTATATCAAACAAGACTGATCCAAGCACTTGATCCCCTAAGCTTTCTTCCATGGTCTTGCACAAAGACCTACAATACAAATGTCACCTTCCTCAAATATTTTGACCACATATAGATATATCATCACATAGAAATAATATAAACATAGAAATGTAAAATACTCTCAAATATCTAATGCATACATCAAATGCTAGTAATGTGAGAAAGGAAATATCTCCTTATTGATTGCATTAAATAGAAACACAATACGTTCACCTTAGTCTGCAACATAACCTTTTGAAACATGATATGGAATCTCTTTCTTCTCTCCTTCTACCAAAATTCCTCAAGCATTTCTTTGTAAAATGAGTGAACCCCTTCTCTCATGGCCCTCCATTTGTATTTATAACAAATCAAGGAGAGTAGGTTCGAGAGAGGGTGAGTTATGGTGGTTGTGGAAGTTAGAAAACCATCTCCAACTGTCCATACTTCGAATTTTTTTTATTTTATTTTTTGTGATTTATGAGGAACACGTAGGTGAAATCTATACGACTAGCGAGTGACCCGCTAGGAATCTTCAGACAACAAGCGAGTGCAACTTTTTAGGGAAATGCACGAGTGATCAAGGAAGCACAAGCGAGTGACTCACTGGTTGTCAAGTCTAAAGCAACATGTTTTTCCTAAGGTCAATACACAAAATGAAGGTGATCTGGAGAATTAGAGGATGAATAAGGCTAGAAGCATCTATAGAAAATCTAGGCTCTTCCATCCATAGTTTCCTTTTGTGTGAGTGAAAATTTAGTGTCGTCACGGATGGATAAGTTTCGATTTGATTGATAACATATGCCCCCTAATGTATGAGGTCAGAAGGGTATATGATGGCCGAAATGCATTATAAATAGTGAAGTAGAGAATCACATAATCAAATTCTCAATCGGTACCTGAAACAAAGAAAGGTCATCGTACAATATAATCTTGACATAATGTCATGTTCAACATGATAGAACATGATCTCCAATACATATGTATAACTGATGTATATAGCATGGCCACTAACATACAAGCGTGGATCCATGTCACAAATGGAGAATATAGTCAAAATGAACAAATAGGATTTATGTCTCATGAGAAGCCAAAATGAGCGCGGATCAATCTTGCGGAGCTTGGGTAACAACAAGGAATAATATAGGCCCAAGGTCTTCAATCCAAACCGTCAAAAAGGTACGAATCCTAACCATGTGAATAAAGGATTTTAGGTCGAACATGGAGGATATTGGTTGATTACCGGTCATTGATGTGAACCATTAACAATTGCAAGGACACCCACCAATAATGAAAATGGGGTCCAAGGTACCTAGTACATTCTTGCAAGTGTGAATAAGAGGTCTTAAAGTAGAACACTTGAATAATATATCGAGTAAGATACATTGATGTATTCTCATAATTCAATAGCAAGAGAATATGCCACTGATGACTGCAAATTTCAAGGTACTATCCAAAACCCTAAGTCTCCTTCCCATAGAAGAATGAGTTGAATTCAATGGGAAGAGACCCATGAGAAGGAAGGCATTATTGAAACCTCCATCATCTCATGGGAGGAAAAATTGGAGACTAATTTAGAATATGATAGGATTGAGTACATATATATAAAGGATGGCCAACATGAGAAGTCAAGGAAAACCACAGAATGGAAAACACAAGTGAATTCCTTGAACAGTGAGCACGACACAGGAGTGACTTAGGAAGCTTGGAACATAAAGGGACCATGATATAAATATGCCATGTAAGAGATAGAAAAAACTCTCCATATGATCGAAAGAGTAACCAATCGAAGGAGTAAACAACTCTGGAATTGGGTTTATCCTAAAGCCAAAAACTAAAACCCACTGACTCAAGACGAGTGTTATGTTCAAGGAATAATTGAAGTTGTTGCCATAATATCAACAAATAAAATAGACATTTCCCTTCCCTTTCTCTTTTTAGGTATCTTTTCATTTTTTGAAGAGCATGAAAGAGATAAATGGAAGCTCAATAGTGTCTTGTTAAAATTGTAACGAGTCTAAGATTAAACTTAGTACCTTCTTCATTTTTGAACAAGCTCGAAGAAGAGAGAGAAGAGTGCTTGATAGGGGTCTGACTGTGTGTAGTTTTTTGAGTCCATGGAAGGAAAACTCAAGACTTTCTTCATTGTTTTACGAGTTTGAAAAAAAGATAGACTAATACTTGATAAGGTACTGATCCATGGATTTTAATATCGAGGCCGAATCTGTTCATGCTCTTTGGTGTTTTCATATTTAAGGATTCTGAAAAAATTAAACAACAACTCCATACACCTATTTGTGGATTTTATATCGAGCCTGAGTTGGTATCTACTTGCAGGGATTTCATGTTTAGGGAGTCTGAAAATCTTAAAGAAGACTCCAAAGTGTACTTTTTCGTAAATTTAGTCTCCTCGCCCGAAAAAGAATAAAAAAATACAAGAGAGAACTCTTCTAGCCACATTGAAATAAAGTATTATTTTTTCATAAATAATCCACAAAGGTCCGGAAAAGGGTTAAACTTATACCTAAGTGGATGTCGCTTCACATCCTTTAACGAGTCTGAAGCAAACAAGTATACTCGAAAATCTTGTCAATTTTAAGGAGTCTGACAAGAGCATGAAGAATTCTCCATATGGACGGGATCTCTATAAAAGGTGGCCTGCAAATAATAAAGAAATAATATGCGGTTATTCTTTGCGGATGATAATGTACTGAGAGAGCCACCAAAGCATAAACTGACAGCATGGGCACCAATATGGTATGGTGTTCTATCTAGGGTGTCCCATGTAGGGTAGGTCCTAACCATGGAAGAACAACGACGATAGTGGGAAAATGGAAGGTTAAATTTCACATTCTATGGTGAAAAAGGGGTCATATGGTGTAAAACGATGGTAAGGTATTAATGCAATGCATAACGCAATGGTAACCTAACCTATATGCCATGACTAAAAAACATTTCCAAATGGAAAATGTGGACATAAACCTTATAAGAAGCGCCTTCTTGCTTGTGACCTAGTCAAAACATCATTAGTAGTGGTCACAATTAAAAAATATGACATAAAAATAATTTTAGACTATATAAAGTGGGTAAAAATTAAAAATATTTACCACAAATAGTCACCAAAGGGGGTAAAAACCAAGTCATTTTACCATTTTACCACTTCAAAGAGCCAAAAAGCCCTAGGATTTCAATCATCAGTGATCCTGTATATCCTATTGTTGTGAAATGGAATGTAATACTGATATTTTATGTCTTAGCATGTTGAATTTTAACATGGTATCAGAGCTAGCCTGAAGGAAGGCAATATATGGCACTTACGACACTTGTCTCACTTGTGACAACTTGAAATTTAGGGTTTTACATAGCAAAAACTAGGCATCGTGGAACTTTTGCTATAAATCCATTTTGGCGAAGGTTCAGGATCTGAAACTTCTATAGGTCGTATATAACATCCCCCTGTACCTTTTTTCTGAAGGACAGCCTCAGATTCGTTGTACTTTGTGAGATATGATCAGTACAAGTTAGGGTTTCTGCCTCTTCCATATCTCAGTCATAAACGGGTGACCTAGGAAAAAAGGTCATATCTCGGGCTAGGAAGCTCCAAATGAAATTTCATAAAACGTTGAAGGTAGGGAACATACTGTAGTTTCAAAGGTCACTTTTAAGAGGCTGAAGTTCAAACAATGACACATGGAACTCCGTACACGTTCGCTCTCATGTTTCATCCCATAAGCAGGTCGTGTTGCGACACTTGGCATAACTCTCTCTCAGAGAATCCATTTGAGGTAAGATCTATGGGGTTGGAAAGATAATAGGTCAGGATACCACAGGCCGAATGTTCAGAATCTGAAGTTATGAAGTTTCCGAGTTACACCAAAAACAATAAGGAACATATTTCTGTGAAATAGAATTGGATTTTGAGCATTCTCATTTTTGGCTTATCACTGCTTCGGGAATTTAGGGTTTCGGAGAAAGTTGGAATTTTTGAAATCCAAGACCATGAATGGATGCTCCTCATCAAAATCGAAATTTAGAGACCAAGATCGAATTTTTTGGTTGGGCATAAGGCCGGACTTGATCAAACCCCAGTTCGGGATTTTGATCGGAAAGGTGGAAAATTAGGGTTTCTTCAAAAGTTGGAATTTTTGGAATCTGAGACCATGGCTGGAAGCTCCTCAGAAAAATCGAATTTAAGAGCACAAGATCGAACCGTTTGGTTGGGCAAAAGACTAGGCTTTATCAAACCCTAGTTTGGGATCCTGTCTAGAAGATCTGGAAGTTTCAAAGGAAATTTTGAGGGGTCAAATTTTGGAGATTTCAAATTTGAAGTATGCCAGCTTGATCAGCTCAGCAAGGTGCATCTTTCCATCCTTTGAGAAGTTTGAATTTTTAGGGTTTCTCTGACAGACCCTAGATCCAGATCCAGTTTCAGCAAATCAAAGTGGATTGGGTTAATCCTAGAAGAGAATGAATTGGACACCTTCATAAGTGAAGAAGTTTCAGTTCCAGAGGGAGATGAGGCTAAGGCCTTACATAAGAAGACTACAAGCAATCCTGACAGGTATGACTTGAGGAAATACAGGTATGTTTTGAATCTGATTCTTGATTAAGTTCATAATATGTTTGTCTTCATGTTATTTAGGTTAGTACAATTATGATTGTTTGATAATGAATGCATGTGAATGATAGAAGATATTCATTGATTAGGATTATGCCACTTATGATTGTACTAATGCACCTATGGTGTTGTATGAGCATGATATTGTCTGCTAACAAGATACAGGTACATCAAGAAAGACAAATCAAGTTCTATGACCATGATGACATGAAGACAAAGAATTATCCATAGTCTTTGACCACATTAAAGCTCTACTTACGAGGTATGTATGACTTTGTTCTACTATGCTTAACTTATGAGATATGCATGTTCTAGCACAAGGTCTCTAAATCATTGAAGAGAACAAAGAAGATATTGTTTGGGTATGTTAAGACATAACCAAGCTTGATAATCCAAGTATGTTTTCCTATATCAAGTTAGAATCCTACTTTGTTAGGATCTTAGGTAAGTATACCTATGTATGAAATGATCATGACCATACATAATTAATATTATTTAGAATCATAATGTTTTGATAGTATTGAGACTATACTAATGAATTTATGATTATGTATGAGATCATGAGGATGACACTAGTGCACACTTGAGCATGCATAGTGGTCCAGGATGGATAGAAGTTCAAAGACTTATAATCATGATGCTATCATAGAGATCAAGTGGGAGGCAACCACAGAAACATAAAAGATAAGTATTTGAGTTCTCATTTGAATTACTGAATAGTCAATGATATTGCTCGTAATAGTTGTATGCATATTTGTATTCCTAGAATATATCATGCATAGTATAGCATTGAACAGTATACTACTAATATGCATAAGATGGGTAAGTTGGACAAACATTCCATTGTTGCTTGTATAGAATGAAACCTCTTTGCTGACATGCTCAGAGCTGTGCACGCTCTTGATAATATGTTCTGGTAGAGATGGAAGGAATCTAGATAGCCACTATATGCATACAGGATATGGAAAAGTGTTGTGCCAAAATAATTGGTCAAGATAGTTGCATAACTATGTGAATCATATCAGTATACATAATAGGTTATCATTGAAATGTCAACATGATTTGATGATTATGAAATATTACTAATCATGTAATTAAATTTGGTTTGTAGGAAAGATCATGAAGAATGATGAACACCAAACAAGTGATGGATGTTCAACAAGAAGACTTACGAATCAAACATACTACAGAAGGCTCGTGGCTAGAATATTCTCTTAGAAAGAGGAAGAGGATCATGAAGAGACGTTTGCTCCAAGTGGCTAGATAAGACCATTCTCTTAATGGTGTAATTGAAGAAGAAGTACGAATCGAGAAAACTCCCAGGATTCAATTGACGAAAACTTTGTACGGGTACCCAGGTTTGATAGTCATTTTATGAGCTTAATGATCACCATGGGTGATGCGGATTTCAACGTTTGCTACAAGGTTGAAGATGGTGTCTATATACATATGACATTCTTCTCTTAGATGGATGCAAGAAGGAACTCACCACAGAGTTCGAATGATCTTGAGGCTCATATTAGTAGACCCATCTGACGGGAGATGGCATGGATAGATATGTAGAAGAACACTCAATGCAGAGTGTGAATGATGTTCATTCACAGAGGGATAATTGATAGCTTCTTGACAAGCTTGGGCTTTACCAAAAGTAAAGTTGATCCTAACCTTTATCTTAAGGTTATGGATGATGAACCTGTCATACTATTACTATATGTGGATGATCTCTTTTCTGACAGGGAATGAGAAACAGATCATGAAAAGCAAGAAGAAGCTAGCTACAGAATTTGAGATGAAAGATCTCGGATTGATGCATTACTTCCTAGGTCTGGAAGTATAGCAAGGCTTAGAAGGAATATTACTCAACCAACGAAACTATTTGATATGTTGGAATGTAAAGCCATGACCACTCCCATGGATTCCAACTTTAAGTTGTTATTTGATGACTCATCAAAGTTAGTGGATGTCACTCTGTACAGACAGATTGTTGGGTCATTGATGTATCTGACGAATAGAATGCTAGATATATGCTTTGTTGTGAACACCTTGAGTCAATATCTAGTGGAACCTAGGTGTGTTCACCCGATAGCTGCAAAGCATGTAATGAGGTTCCTAAAGGGTATGATAGACTTTGGTCTATGTTATCTTGGATATCATGACTTCAAATTGTATGGCTACACAGATGCTGATTGGGCAGGAAGTGTATCAGACAGGAAGAGCACATTGGGTGGATGTTATTGTCTGGGATTTTCCATGATCTCGTGGCTTAGCAGGAAGCAGTCTAGTGTGGCTCTCAGCACAACCGAAGTGGAATATATAGCTGCTTGCTCTGCTAGTTGTGAAGCGATATGGCTTCGGAAGTTGTTATCAGGGTTATTTGACTTAGAGATGGACTCCAATGTGATCTTGTGTGACAACCAGAGTTGTATCAAGATGACAGAAGAATCCAGTGTTCCATGATAAGTCAAAGCACATAGAGATCCGATATACGGGATACGATGCAGAAAGGAGCTATAAAGCTCGAGTATGTGGGCACTAACGAACAAGTTGTGATGTATTGATCAAACCTCTGTCTTGAGTAAAGTTTGAGTATTTCCAAGACAAGCTTGGTGTAGTTCAGAAGGACCCTCCTCGAAAGGGGGAGTGATATGGTCGATGATGATATTTGGATACTGGTATTAATGTGGATACATGTATCGATGATGAGATTGCCTATATCAATGGTAAGTTCGATAATGAGGATACCTGTATTGATATGGATACTTGTATCGATGATGAGGATACTATATCGATGATATGGATACTTGTATCGATGATGATGATACTGTATCAATGATGAGGATACTTGTATTGATGATGTGGATACTTGTATCAATGATGAGGATACCTATATTGATGATGTGGATACTTGTATCGATGATGAGGATACTTGTATTGATGATGTGGATACTTGTATCGATGATGAGGACACATGTATCGATGATGAGGTCACATGTTCCGACGATGAGGTTGATGATGAGGTTACCTATCCAGACGATGAGGTCGATGATATCAACGATAAGGTTGATAAGTGGTCCTAAGACTTGGTCTAGTGGATGAGGAGGGATTGTATCATACCTGGACTTAGGTCCGTGAACAGATACGTAGACAGTTGTCTTCGAGAAGTGGTCCCTAGTGGACAAGGAGGGATCGTATCATCCATGGACTTAGGTCTTTGAACAAATCCGTAGACAGTTGTCTTCGATAAGTGGTCCCTAGTGGAGGAGGAGGGATTGTATCATCCCTGGACTTAGGTACCTGAACAGATCCATAGACAGTTGTCTTCGAGAAGTGGTCCCCAGTGGACGAGAGGATTGTATCATCGAAATACCTTGGTCCCTAAATAGATCCATACACAGATGTCTCTGAGAAGTGGTCCCCAGTGGACGAGAGGATTGTATCATCCCAAGACCTTGGTCCCTGAATAGATGCATAGAAAAATGTCTTCGAGAAGTGTTCCCTAGTGGACAAGAGGATTGTATCATCCCAGGACCTTGGTCCCTGAATAGATCCATAGACAGATGTCTCTAAGAAGTGGTCCCCAGTGGACAAGAGGATTGTATTATCCCAGGACCTTGGTCCCTGAATAGATCCGTAGATAGATGTTTCTGAGAAGTGGTCCCTAGTGGACGAGAGGAGATTGTATCATCCCTGGACTTCGGTCCCTGAATTGATCTGTAGACATATGTCTTCGAAAAAGGGGTCCTTAGACTTTGTCTAAGTTGACGAGTGGACTGCATCATCCCTAGACATGTTATGGTGTCTTAAATGGATCATGTGTATTGCAGGGTATGCTTCTACGATGTTGTTGATCGTGAGGATCCAGATGACAATGTTGTTGATCATGAGGATCTAGATGACGATGTTGTTGATCATGAGGATATAGATGACGATGCTATTGATCGTGAAGATCCAAATGATGATGTTGTTGGTCATGAGGATCCAGATGACAATGTTGTTGATCGTGAGGATCCAGATGACGATGTTGTTGATCGTGAGGATCCAGATGACGATGTTGTTGATCGTGAGGATCCAGATGATGATTTTTTTATCATGAGGATACATATGACAATGTTGTTGATCGTGAGGATCCAGATGACGATGTTGTTGATCGAGAGGATCCAGATGTTGATGTTGTTGTGGTTGTTCGAGTGCTGCAAAAGATGAAGATTCCGTACTGAAGATGTTGATGTTTGAGTTACTGATGATGTATGAAGAAATCTTCCAATGATTTATAGATGTATCATGTATCATGTAGTTGATGACTCCTTGCTCCTGCAGATGTTGTTATAATATCCTTCTCGTTAAGGGGGAGTGTTGAGATATTCTAACTTCTAAGAATATTGTATTTGTACTTTATTATTCCAGAGATGTTTCATTCCTCCGTGAAGACCTTATTGTATATCCGGAGATGTTTTATTCCTCCGTGGAGAATGTGGTAACTTGGGTTATTAGACTTCCCTAGTGGGGGTCGTCCATGTATGAGTCATGTGGGTTAAAGGGTTATTAGACCACCCTCGTGGGGTCGGCCCAGTCAACTTTATGTTAAGTTGTTAAGTTGGGGCCGACCTAGTTAGTGTAAAAGTCAAGTCGCATAGGAGAGAGAAAGATCTCCAATGGAGGAGAAGGAGCTCATGTTTGGAGATTACGTCTTTGTATTTGTTGGTCATCTATATTGAGGAAGCTTTGTTGGGTTTTCTACCCCATGAGGGTTTCCCAGGATAAATCTGTGTCTCTTGTGTTTATGATGTGCTTTTTGTTCTTTCAGTGATCCTGTATATGCTATTGTTGTGAAATGGAATGTAATACTGATATTTTCTGTATTAGCATATTGAATTTTAATATCTACGACCCTTTTGGGGATTTTTCATGTGCTTAGAAGCACAACTACTAAAGCTTTCATCCAGGGTGCTTTCAGTTTCCATTTCGATTCATTTCATAACCCTTTTGGGGATTTTACATGTGCTTAGGAGCACAACTACTCAAGATTTCATCCAGGGTGTTTTTCATTCAAGTTTCCATTCAAATTTATAGCCCTCTTTCATTGTGTTGAGAAGCACATTTTCAAAGTACTTTCATGGGATTTCATAACATATACAACAATAGTTTCCATATGTAATGATGGTAGTACAATTTGCTTAAGGTTTTAGCCAACACAACTCAAGAAACTAGGGGGACTTTCTACAATCAAGACCAAACATTGGGGCAACCGACTAGAGTGATCAAGGTATCAAATCCAACTCACCAAAGGGTAATTTTTGTTTCCAACTCAGAGCCGAGACACACTAACAAGGATGATATCCAACACAGAGGAAAAAGTGGGGAAGTCCTCCATATCACAGGTTGAGGTGTAAGTCAGGGTAAAAACCAAAAGTGGGAAAGATAACGGATGGATGGGGAAAGTGAAGGTGATGCCTAAGCTAGCAATCCATAAAGGTGGGAATGATCATGTCCACACTCCTAAGAGGGTAAAACCAATGAGTATGAAACAAGAGCTTCTAAATGTAAGTAATAAAACCATTTAGATCATCATTAACAACCATATTCATTTAATATATATATATATATACTTCCAGATCATTATCACTAGATACTAATTCAAGCTATCAAAATGACCAAAAGAGAAATACAATAAAAGAAATGCACATCATATACCTGCTGGTTCATATACCTGTATCTACTATCTGGATCACCTGTAACCACTGAAACACTGTTGTTGAATCTCTGGGCACTGCACTGCTCTGTATGGGATAAAATGTCATCTCGGTCATCAAATCTGAGGTCAGGAGGCCCAGTCTTGACATAAGGTCTACTGCATGTGTAATCTGGGGATGCTCTGATGTGTGAGTGATCATAAGTAATAATGCTCATTATGGTTGATCTCACTAAAACTATGTAAAGGCTAAGCTCAAAAATATATACTAAACTGCTCTGCAATCATGGTAGCCCGACTACTATGGATGTGATAACATCTGGCTCCAACTAGGACAAGTGATCTAAGGGGGAGAGTGCTTGAGAACCTCAGAATCTCTGGTCCCCAATGCTAACTGCATCAATCTTCAATCCAAAACCTAATTTTTTTGCTTCATCTTTAATTGTACCTATTCCTACACACATGGAAGTAAACTACCACGAGCAGCATGTATGGAATAAAATAAAATTAAATGCTAATCTAAAACAGAATATTAAATGCAAAAAGATACTAATCAAATCAACTAGCATGCTTCATTGTTTTATTATTTTATGTAGGAAATAAATAAAGCTTAGAAAGGAGCAAACTCAACTAACTCAGGAAAACTCAAGCAAAACTCAGCATTCATAGAAAGAAGAAGACACTCAGCACTTAGGAAAAAATAAAAACACTCAAAACCTACTGCTCAAGTGAGCTTATTCGAAGACCTACCTACTCTAAACAGACAAGAGGATTCAATCAAAGCACATGGGAGGGAAGTAATGTTTTAATAACCTCCTGTTTACAGGCAATTCCAATTCATCATCGTCCAATGTTTCTAACCAAACCGAACCTTTTCTCGCTATCCTGCTTACTCGATAAGGGCCCATCCACAATTTCTCAATTTTTTCATGATTTCCAGGCTTCTCTTTGCTTTATACCAAATCAATATTATATCACCAACCCCAAAAATTACATATCTACTTCTTTGATCAAAATTTCCTTTAACTGTTTCTTGTTCTATGACCATTCTATCCCAAGCCTCTCTTCTGGTTTCATCCAGTTCTACTAATTTGTCGATTCTGGATTGCATGGATTCTTGTTCTGAGGAACATTGTTGAAAAAGTTCATACACAGGGATCTGAATATTTATGGGCAGCCTACAATTTTGTCTATATACTATTTCAAAATGAGCTTTACCTTTTATCCTCTTAACAGTTGTTCAATCTTCCTAGAGGGCATATTTAAGCTTGTTATCCCAACTCCTTTTGTTTTCACCAATCATTCGTTTTAAAATCCAAATTAATTTTGTATTGCTCGATTCTACTAGACCATTTCCCAGTGGGAATAGTTAGAAGAGTGAGACAGAGTGATTCCATGATTTGAGAAAAATGTGGACATTTCTTCTTTGCTAAAGGCTTTTTCATATTCTGTGGTGATTTTTACAAGATAACCATATCTAGAAACTATATTTTCTCCTAAAAATTTTACTACCACTTTTGTTGTTTCCTTCTTAGTAGGAATGGCTTCGAACCATCAAATAAAGTAATCAGTACAGGTTAAGATCTATTTATATCCATTATATGAACTTGGATCAATAGGGCCAATAAAATCCATTCCCCATTGTTGAAAAGGATCCTCCACGATAACTGGTGTTAAAGGTAGGGAAGGTAGTCTAGGTTTTCCTAAGAAAAACTGACATTCTTGACAAGTCCTAACGAAGGCATGGACATCCTTAAACAAATATGGCCAATAATACCCAGCTCTCATAATATTTGCAGTCGTGGTTCTAGGCACATAATGGCCTCCACATAATCTTGAATGCATTTCAGTCATAATCATTTGGGACTCATCAGGGTTCACACATTTTAAAATAATTCGATCTGGATTTTTCCATCCCAAACCATCCTCTGTTAATGCATACTTAGATTCTTTTATCTTTAAATCCCTTCTTTGGTGATCTAAAATATGGTCAGGATAGGACATTTTTTTAAGAAAATAAATAATGTCCTTATACTATTCATGATCTCCATCAATGTAGAGTACCAAATCATTTTCCTTGCCTACTTCATGATTATTACTAGACTGAGCTTTGGTTTCAGTGATCAATTGTGCTAATCCTTGACCTTTCACTATCTTGATTGGTTTGATCTTGACATCATATTCATGAATTCTAGATATCCAATTTCCCCTGACCCCTATACCATCATGTTGAGACAAAACATCCTTAACTGCTTGATAAGGGGCATAGGCTAAAATCTTCGAGTATCCTATGTATGTCCTGAAATGCTTTAAATACTTTACCAATGCATAAGATTGCTTCTCAGTGGTTGTATAATTTAACTCGGCATCTCTAAGATTTTACTCAAGAAGGCAACTGGTTGTTCTTGATTTATTTCATTCTTTTGCAACAAGACACCTGCTATAGTGTCTTCAAAGGCATATGAGTAAATTAGAAATTCTTTATAATAATTAGTGAAAACCAGGATAGGGGCAGAGGAAATAGCCTTCTTCAGTGATTGAAATGATGCATCACATTTCTTATCCCATACAAACTTTACATATTTCTTCAACAAGACATTCAATGGTTTGGCCAACTTAGCTAAATTAGGGATGAATCTTCTCACAAACTTTATCTTTCCGAAAAATGATCACAAGGAGCTAACATCTTTTGGTGGAGCTATGGCATGGATTCCTTGCACTCTCTTGGGATCAATTCCAATGCCTTCCCTAGAGACAATATGTCCCAACAACTTGCCCTCATCAAAACCAAAAGTAGACTTCTTAGGATTTAAATATATTCCAAACTTCCGACACCTATCAAATATTTTCTTCAAATGCTTTACATGGTCATTGCTTTCTTTTGAAAATATAGTTAAATCATCTTGATAGATCACAATGATTTTTCCAATCAAGTCATCAAATGTGTGTTCCATTTCCCTTTGAAAGGTTGAACCTGCATTTAGCAGACCGAATGGTATTGGAATATACTCATATGTTCCCTAACACGTCGTGAAGGTTGTTTTTCCTCGGTCTTCTTTCTTAATTTGGACTTGGTTGTATCCCGAAAAACCATCAAGCAAAGACAACACATCGGCTCTGGTTACACTTTGCAGCAAATTTTCCATATTAGGAAATGGGTAATTGTCTTTCAAGGAATCTTGATTTAGGTTTCTAAAGTCAATACAAATCCTAATCTCCCCACTTTTCTTTCTTACAATCACAGGATTTGACACCCATGTAGTATGTCTAACAGGCCTGATGATGCAGGCTGCTAACATCTTCTCTAATTCCTTTTTGACCAATGGAGTTAGCTTAGGATTTACATTATGCAACTTTTGACGATAAGTCTTAACTCCTTCCTTAAGGGGAATAGTATGCTCAATAAAATTTTGGTCATATGTTTTCAAATCATCGTATGTCTAGGCAAAGACATCCTTGTATTCTCTAATTAACTCTTCAATTTTCCTTCATTCTTCATTAGAGGCATTCTTCCCTATTTCGGTCATCTTCGAGGAACAAGAAGAACCATTGTTAATTTCAATAACCTCATCAATTGGTTCAGAGCGTCTTCCCTTAAACTCGTCATGCCTATTAAAGTTTCTCTCTAAAGGAAAAGTGATTTCTATTATGTCCATGCCCTCTATAGAACTTCCCTTCAATTTATCTTCAAAATTAACCACGGGGGTCTAAAAGGCAGTCATGAACTAGATTATTTGAGCATCATCATCAAATACTTGCCAATAATATTCATTATTGGGGACCGAGGGTCTAAACAAGACTTCAACCTTGCAATTTATTTGCGACAAGGAATTAGGGGCTTGGAGGGTATTAGCTATGATCGACAACTCATCAGCTTGAGTGTTTTGATCTCCTGAGACAGCTTTAATTCTAAATGCATCAAAACATTTAATGGTGTCCCAAAATGAATTTTTGTAATCTCTAAGTCTATTTTTTCTAGCAACAAATTGATTCTTAACTTGTGAAATAATGAGGTCGGAATCACCTATGACAGTTATAGACTTGATATTCTTTTCTCAAGCAATTTCCAATCCTGGAAGCAGAGCTTCATACTCGGCTACATTATTTGTGAAATCAAACTCCAAACGAAAAGAATACAGGTTTTCTTCTCCTTATGGTGAGGTCAAGACAATTCCATCACCCACACCATGTCGGGATCGAGTCCCATCAAAGTGCATCTTCCAAACTTGGTTTGGCGGAAAAGGATGTTGTCTAACTTCTTCCCAATAGTTTTCCAAGACCATAAAGTTTCCAATTTCATCACTTGAGTACATGGATTCATTAAATAAGTGTCCAGGTGTCTGTACATGCTCTTTCATAGGTGGTTCATTGAATAATGTGATAGATGAACCATTTTCGGTTGGGATCATGGCATATGTAAGATCCATCTGAACACCCCCCTAACCTGGTTGACCACTCTCTATACAGTAGCATTCCCCAGATATCAAGGACATCGAGGACTAAGATATTCATTGAAATTTCAATATCTGAACATGTGGACAATCTAACAGGCAAGTTTTGTATCATTCTGATACCTTTTATTGTTCTAGAATCCATTCCACACACATTTTTGTATGGCCTTGTATGTACTAGATCAAGTTGTTCCATGACTCTAAGAGGCATAACATTCACTTCAGCTCCGGAATCCAACATGCAATTGTGCAACACCAACCCGTTAACTTCAAGGGCTATGTAGAAAGGAGGGCACCCCCAAAAGTTGTCACCCGACAAACTTTGGATCATGACAGGAGAGTCTTTGGGTTCAACCAGGACTTGTTTTATCAGTTTTTTCCTTGGTTGGATTCCCAAATGGTTGGTATCCCTTTTGTGAAATGAGGGGATTTTGAAAATCTCGCAGAAAGGAACAAGCATGTTCATCTTAGCTAAAATTCCTGAGACATCAATGTTTAAGTTGTAGGGGTTTTTCTTATCCTTTTCATTTATGGCTAGGCCCAATAATTTCATAACATCTTACTTGACATAAGGGATTTTGATTATATCTTGTAATGACACTAAAGTAGACGAGTTAGTCAACTTGCTAGGAACATTTGTTCTAGGTGGATCTTGGGAAAAAGGCTTTGGGACTTGGGAATTTTTCAGCATTGTAGGCCTAGGTTGCTTCCTCCAAAGCATTGCTTTGGGTGTGTTTGTTTTTCGAGGAGGATCATTCTTTGTTGCTTGATCTTGCTTTTTTTTATGCAGACTTTGGATCAATACTGGGAATAAGTCCACTTTTCGACATTACTTCAGATGAAGGCTTTGGAGGCTTGGAAATGATTCTCCGCACAGGTGAGTTACCAAGATGGGAAAACTTACTAGGTTGTGTACCAACTAGATTTTGTGGCTGAGGATTAGCAGCACTAGTCTTTGAAGGAATTGAATTATTATAGATGTTTTTTAACATTGATTTTTTTTGTTCATCGCGCTTCTTAGAGTCTTCATCCTGATTCTTCATTATTAAAGTCATATTGGTGACCAATTCACATAGATTTGACATGAATTCCATGGTCATCTCAAATATGTTGATATTTTGGGAAGACATTTTCTTATAGCTTAGTTTCTCAACAGTTTCACGATTTGGATTCGCCAGGTAAAATTTAAATCTTTTCTACCAAAATATATGTCGTGTATAAGTGGGGAGAGATGAGTGACAATGCGATGGTTATGTTTGATTTAAGAATGTAAATGATAACCATCTAAGTTACAAGACCAGATGAGATAAGATATGAAATACGTATGCAGACTCCCAGACACCTGAGGTAAGCCCCTACCTCCCTGGAAATGGCGCCAAAAATGTTACCAAAAATGTTATCACACAACTTGTAGTTGTCCCAAAAGGTGATCCTATCCAGGATGGTAGAGGCGTTGGAAAACTAAAGAGGTGGCCCAAGAGATGCCACGGTTCCCAATAAAATTGGTTTTCACGTTAACCGAGGCACTCTTCACTTTATATCTATCCTAAGCAAGACCAAGGGGGAAACCCTAGATAACCAATGAAGGCTAGCTAACCTAATCAAGACCTCCTAGGGAAATGTGAAAGTGAAATAGGAGAAGATCAAAAGTAGATGGATCTAGATATAGTTTGGATAAGTGGACCCAAGGAGTTAGGGCTTGGTTGAAGAGGCTTATAATATGGACAAATGTTCAACCAAGGAAATACTAAGCCACTTATGAGTTTAGATTAGTAGATCTAGATAGATCTAATTCCAAATAGAAAGACCCAAGTGGGGCCCACCCTTAAAATATGGAAAATGGTCAAAATGTGGCCCACAAGGTGAAGATCAAGATGAAATGGAACTGGAAGGGTTTATACTCAATGGATCTACAGATTTGATGAGGAACAAGCAATACCCATGTCACAAATATAGAAAAAGACCACCTACCCACAAGTGCGACCTCCCTTAGAGAGGACCAGTGCCTTAGATTAGGGGGTAAATGGAGTCAGATGCCCACCAAATTTGGTCTCCAAGGTTTATTAATTATTATTGAGGTAGGTTTTAATTATTAAGCCCATGCAATCGCCAAATATTAACAAATCTAAAATCTAGGGTTTTAAGATGAGGGTTTTGAGATATAGAGAATAAATGGATAAGTTAGAAGAATAAAATACGTACCTTTCAAGCGTACCTAGATAATGATAAAGAATGCCAATTATGATGAGTATTACTCCCGCAAAGATCAAATTAAAGATATGGTAGTTTCTCTTGCTCACACGATTTTCCCAAGTCCACTAGTGCACCCCTCTCTTTCTGCAAAACCAAGGAGACAAAGCTCAATTAGAAAACAACAATGAGGGTAGATGCAAATAAGAATTAAATGGTAGAGAATAATTGGTAGAAAGACAAAATCACTCCATGTTTGAACCAAGATTTGACAGAAGCTTGCAGGGTGAGCCTCCCCATCAATGCGCACTCCTCCAAATCATCTTCTTCAACCTGCAAATTGATATAGTGGAACAAATATGCAAAATAGCTACCAAAATCCTTCAATGCAATGGAAAATCATTTACAATCATCATACCCAAACATTCATCTCAGATAATATGACAAGGAAAAGTGACTAGGAGAACATGGTGGGGCTAGGAGGATTTATTATCCTTCACTAGAATCACCCCATGGCACAATGATATAAAATATGACTCAACAACATGTCCAAGTGACTAAATGATCAAATCGTGGCCCCCTCAACTGAGAGAAGAATGCATCAAAACACAACACGGAGAGTGTGTGGACCCCACTGAATGATGCAAGCTAATCTGGAAGGAGTGGGATACATCACATATGACCTAGGAAAAAACCTCATGCCAAAAACTTTCCTCGATATCCCAAATCGATTTCCTCAATGACCTTTTTATCCCATTTTTATCCCACCTGAAAACCACCAAAATGCATGTAACTCACTGTCTTATGCCTGGGCACAAAATATGACTGTACCGTCATGTATGGAGAGGGAGTAATATGGTAATATCAAGTGGCTATACCACCCCTCTCCTCTGTAGCACCCTAGGCAAACGTGCTAGCTCAATGCAACTATTGGACATGCCATTTCTGCATGGCAAAACTGGCCAAAAGTGGAAATATGCCTCTAACATTACCGGGAGTGTCTGAAACTGATAACTGGGTGTCTCAATGGACTTAGAAGGTCCAAATATACTATATATGAGTACCCATACACCCTGTGGAAACCTGTAAGATCATCTGTAACCTCAGCCATACCCGGACAATAATAAAATAAATGATCTGAGAATAATTATAACCATAAAAAAATGCATCAATCATCATCTGAAACCTGTGTCCACTGTATGGAGTCATCAAAGGTGCACCAAAGGACCATAAATCATCATCATACATCACCACTGGTCCAACTCATCACAGATCCCAAGGTTGACTTGGTCAAACTAGGTTTGACCAGGTCAAGACTGATCAAAATATGACCCAGGCTAGAAAAGCCTGTTGTTGCAAGTGCAAATGGTTAAGACATGCTATTTTAATCATTCTCATAGTAAGAATTAAAGTATTAAGCATCATTTCACTGGAAGTTAATAGATAATTATAATTAAGCATAAGTTCAAATAATCATTTACTTACAAAAGAACCTTAAGGATATACTCATTCTGCAGACATGATCAATTTGCTAGCAAAGGGTGAAGGTGAAGAATGCAAGTCTGGGACAAGGGGATGACTTAACTAACTCAACACTATGATACTTTGGATAAGGGAAAGGGAAAACACACTTAAACATATGTCAAATAATAAACACATAGTGAATGGCAGTGTCTCACAAATGGGATAAGTTGTTTAGAGGAGTGCTTATTCAACCTTGGAAAATGTCTACAACTCACATCCAAGATGTATCAGCTTCATGAGGATCTTTTCTAGAACCGTCGTGGAATGGGTTCCTGGATAACCATAACTTGAGGTTCTAGGGGACACTTAGAATTAGTTTTCCCTTACTCTATCTCACATCACAACCCATGGGATCCGTGAGGAATTAATCATTACATTTCATTTCCTTGGCCAGGAGTCTTTGGATTTAGCATATATTTAACCACTGCTTTCTTTAGGCCTATATGACCCTTTTTGGGATTTTGCATGTGCTTAGAAGCACAACTACTAAAGCTTTCATCCAGGGTGCTTTTAGTTTCCATTTCAATTCATTTCATAACCCGTTTGGGTATTTTGCATGTGCTTAGAAGCACAACTACTCAAGCTTTCATCCAGGTTGTTTTTCATTCAAGTTTCCATTCAAATACATATCCCTCTTGCATTGTGCCGAGAAGCACATTTTTCAAAGTACTTTCATGGGATTTCATAACATATATAACAATAGTTTCCATATGTAATGATGGTAGTACAATTTGCTTCAGGTTTTATCCAACACAACTCAAGCAACTAGGTGGACTTTCTACAATCAAGACCAAACATCAAGGAAACCAACTAGAGTGATCAAGGTATCAAATCCAACTCACCAAAGGGTAAGTTATGTTGCTAACTCAGAGATGAGACAAAAACTGACAGGGATGCTATCCAACACGGAGGAAAAAGTGGGGAAGTCCTCCATATCACAAGCTGAGGTGTAAGTTAGGGTAAAAAACAAAAGCAAGAAAGATAATAGATGGATGGGGAAAGTGAAGGTGATGCCTAAGCTAGCAATCCATAAAGGTGGGAATGATCATGTCCACACTCCTAAGAGGGTAAAACTAATGAGTATAAAACAAGAGCTTCTAAATGTAAGTAAAAAAACCATTTAGATAATCATTACCAACCATATTCATTTCATATATATATATACTGCCAGATCATGATCACTAGGTGGACTTTCTACAATCAAGACCAAACATCAAGGAAACCGACTAGAGTGATCAAGGTATCAAATCCAACTCACCAAAGGGTAAGTTATGTTTCCAACTCAGAGCCGAGACAAAAACTGACAGGGATGCTATCCAACACGGAGGAAAAAGTGGGAAAGTCCTCCATATCACAAGCTAAGGTGTAATTCAAGGTAAAAACCAAAAGTGGGAAAGATAATAGATGGATGGGGAAAGTGAAGGTGATGCCTAAGCCAGCAAGCCATAAAGTTGAGAATGATCATGTCCACACTCCTAAGAGGTTAAAACTAGCGCGTATAAAACAAGAGCTTCTAAATGTAAGTAATAAAACCATTTAGATAATCATTAATACCATATTCATTTCATATATATATATATATATATATATATACTTATACTGCCAGATCATGATCACTAGATACAAAGTGAAGCTATCAAAATGACCAAAAGAGAAAGATAATAAAACCAATGCACATCATATACCTGTTGGGGCATATACCTGTATTTTCTATCTGGATCACCTGTAACCACGGAAACACTGTTGCGCAAACTTTTGGCACTGCACTTCTCTGTATGGGATAAAAGGTCATCTTGGTCATCAAATCTGAGGTCAAGAGGCTCACTCTTGACATAAGGTCTATTGCATGTCTGATCTGGGGTTTCTCTGATGTGTGAATGATCATAAGTAATACTGCTCATCATAGCCGATATCACTAAAAATGTGTAAAGGATAAGCTCAAAAATATATACCGAATTGCTCTGCAATCATGGTATCTCGGCTACTATGGATGTGATAACATGACTGTTTAGAGTAGAGGTGATTCAGTTGATTAGAATTGGAAATTCTCGTGTATACTCCTTGGTCATTCCCTCTTAGTAGTGTGTGTTAAATTTTCAGAATTTACTTCAATCTGATCTAGGATCTTAACTAAGAGAACAACATGTACAACAAATCTACAGCATATCAATCATGGACACAATAATGCAAGCACACAAGAGACACAGAGTTTACTTGGGGAAAACCATAAAGGTGAAAAACCCCAATAACTTCCTCAGAGATAGATAGAGCAATGATACAACCAGAATACAAGAGATAGTCTTCTTCTAGCAGAGCCTCCTCCTCATAAGTGTGCCACTTTCCGAATGAGAGAAGTGTGTGAATGAATGATCAAATAGAGATCTCCCGATCTCTATCTATACTTGTCCTGTCCTGCCCAATAAACTAATGGGGCCTACATGTCTAGCTTAACCCATGGTTAACTTAATCCAGGCCGACCCCACACTTGGTGGTCTAATAACCCTTTGACCCACATGGCTGACCCCCAATAGGGTGGTCTAATAACCCTTCGACCCACATGAATTATACAGGGCCGACTCCAACAAGGTGGTCTAATAACCCATCAAGTATAAGTTACGACACTTACAATATAAATGACGACACTTCCGTATAGAGGAATAATAACATCTCTATAGGAATACAAACACTTCCGTATAGAGGAATAATAACATCTCTATAGGAATACAATATACATATATGAAATACATTCCGAAGTTACATATACATCAACACTCCCTCTTAACTAGGAAGGTATTTCTCGACACAGGTCTGCTAGCACAAGTCTTCTTCTCTAGATCATCATCAGTGATTCATCATCCTCGAATCATCGTCATTGTCACTGCTGCTGCTATCTCAATCAATCTCTGAATCTACTCGTCATAGGAATTTCTACAGAGCCAGTCCTTTTTCATAGTGGATGTAGGCCCACCACCTGCAGGTCTTCGTCATCACTGGCCATACTGTGGAATCCTCAGGACTTATTACATGCGTCACAAAACCTTTAAAGAGTATCTGAGGCCTTTTTCATCCTGTCCAGATCTCCAGGACTTATTACATGTGACCCCACCATAAAACCTAGCAAGAGCATCTCAGGATGTTACGGGTACACAACTCCAACCTAAAATCTCCCCAGGGCACAAATTACATGTGGTCACCACAAAACCTAGCAAGAGCATCTCAGGATGTTACGGGTACACAACTCCAACCTGAAATCTCCCCAGGGCACAAATTACATGTGGTCATGGAAAAACCTCAAAAGAGCATCTCAGGATGTTACGGGTACACAACTTCGACCTGAAATCTCCCAAGGCACAAATTACATGCCATAGGACAAAACCTCACAAGAGCATCTCAGGATGTTACGGGTACACAACTTCGACCTGAAATCTCCCAGGGCACAAATTACATGTCCTCCCAGAGCAATGTCTCGAAAGAGAATCCCAGGCTATTACGGGTACACAACTCCGACCTATAGGATCTCCCAGACATGCTCATCTGCACAACCTGATCCACGGCCAAAAAGTATCATCCTGATACTCATCATACATCATCCTGATGTACACATGATCATCCTGATCATCATCACTACAACATCCTGCTGCATGTCATCTGGAGCAACATCTTGAAGCTCGTCATCTATGATCATCCTGATCATACACTGCATCCACCTTATGCATACCAAGTATCTACCTGATACATATAATCATACATGATCTACCTGATCATACAATGTATCCACCTGATACATACACAGATACATGATCCACACAATGTATCCACCTTAAACATATCAACATGCATGATCTCAGTATCCACCTGATACATATACAGATACATGGTCCAAGCATCCAACATGATGCATATACAAAATACATACAAATGATCCAGCTGATCATATCCAGCATCCAACATGATGCATACATACATAAATGATTCAACTGATCATATCTAGCATCCAACATGATGCATATATACATAAATGATCCAATTGATCATAACAAGCATCCAACATGATGCAATGATCCAGCTGATCATAACAAGCATCCAACATGATGCATATACATATACAGAGTAGTAAGTGGAGCATCGTAGTGATGCTCATCATCCATGATCCTCCTGATCATCATAGCATCGTCCTCTTCATATCATCTCATCGTCCACGAAGCACAGCCCAGATGCACATCATCCAACACTTACACCACCGACATGGGAGAACACATCTACCACCATTCGGGGAAGGCTCCAGCCCTTACTTTTTTCACCATGGGAGAACACATCTACCACCATGTGAAAAATGGCTTAGCAATTACATCATGACCAAGGGAGAACACATCAACCATGTCAGAAAAGCTCATGTGCATCTGCATCTTCCGAACTCATCACTTCCCTTTGGAAGGAACCTCGATCTGAAGTGCACCAAGCCTCTCTCATAAGTACTCAAACTACACTCTGGCCAATGGCTTGGTCAATACATCTACAACCTGCTCATCCGTCGCAACATACTCTACTTGAGCTTTACTCAGTGCTATGCAAGACTACTTCCTTCTAAACCAAGAGATCACACATGATCCCTATCTGCAGCACTGCCTGCCCAATCTGAATCAACATAACCCTGTAGGTTAAACTTTTGATTCGCATCATACTTGAGCCCATAATCAACTATACCCTTCAGGTACCTCAGAATATGCTTTACAGCAACCAGGTGAAGATCTCTCGGATCCGTCAGGAACTGGCTCAATGTGTTCACCACAAAGAAAATATCTGGTCTCATGTTCGTCAGGTACATAGAGGACCCAATCATCTGACGATACATTGTGACATCAACCGGATTAGATGAAGCATCACACAGAAGCTTTAGGTTCGATGCCATATGTGTGGCCATAGCCTTGCAGTCCATCATCCCGAACCTCTTCAGGATCTCTACTGCATACTTCCCTTGTCCAAGGAAGATTCCATCTGCACTTTGCCACACCTCCATGCCAAAAACAAATAGTGCATCATCCCCAAGTTCTTCATCTCGAACTCGACAGCAAGCTTCCACTGTGTGTTGGAAATCAATCTATCTTTACCTGTAACAAACAGGTTATCCGCATACAAAAGTAGTATCACTGGATTGCCTTCCTCAACCTTGTAGTAAAGGTTGGAATCCGCTTTACTCTTGGTAAATCCAAAACTGGATAGAAAGCTATCTATCCTACCATACCAAGTTCTACACATATATGACTCCCTGTCGTGTGTCTCAGAACCAAGTGGCTGCTCCACATACACTCCTTCTTCAACTACACCATTCAAGAAAGCTGTCTTGAAATCCATCTAGTGTATCTTCCATTTCATCACTGTAGCTAGAGCAAGTACAGATCTAATGGAAGTGTATTTGGCTATAGGAGCAAAAGTCTCTATGCTACCACCTGCAGCATGCTTGATCTTGTAGATTCTCTTGGAAGTCACTGCAGACTCCCCTTCAGGTCTTGGGACTGCATCCCAAACATCTTCATGATCGACTAGTACTCCTCGATCATGGCATTCTTCCCAGATCCTAGGAACTTCAATATCTTCAATATTTTCAATAGATAACTTTGTTGCTGAACAAATGTTGTAGTCCTTCTTTTGTAGGTGATGGTATACAATCTTTCCTACACAACAAGTTAAATTGCATGATTAGAAAACATCTCATGGTTTTCAAAAAAAATTCTTACACATAAAGAAATATGTCATATAGTCATGCAATTATCTTCGCCAATGCTTCAATACAACATTTATCCATATCCCGTAACTTTCTATATGCCTTCCAATCTCTGCCAGAACATTGTTAAGAGTTTGCACTACTCCCAACATGTCAGCAAAGAGGTTTCATTCTATATAAGTAGCAATGGAATGTTGCATAGTGCCATAGGCCACTTACCCATCACATGCATATTAGTAGTATACTATTCATTAATGCAATTATTCTAATATGCATAATACACAACCTAAGTCTAGGAACATAAGCATATACATATTTGAATAACATTATTTAAACAAACAAATATGTAAGAAATGACAATTCAAATACTTATCTTTGTTTGGTTGCTGGGTGGACTCCCTATGAATCTTTGCAACTCCATTCTGATGTGGATTGTGAGAAGTGGTCAACTCCCTCTGAATATCTGCATCCTTGCAGAAACTACTGAAGTGTACTCCTTTACTTTCTTGCAGGAACAACTGGAGTGTGCTCCCTCTTGATCTTTGCTTCCTGGATTACCTGTCCTTGAACTTATATCCATCCTTAATCACTATGCATGCTTATTAGTATCATCATTGTGTTATCCTTGGGGTCTCATACATAATCACACATTTATTAGTATAATCTTAATACTATCAAAACACAATATTCTTAAACATGTATAGTCATGATCATTCACAGATAATAAACATTAGTATTCAAGGTTTCAGGGAAGTCTTCTTTTACTCATGAATATTCTTATTTGATCATAGGACTCTTCTGATTAGTTAAATCATCAATGCATAAACCTGTGATTACTCAAACCTATACCTTCATGATTCTTCTGGTTAGTCATATCATCAATTATGGTAAGAAACATAATATGCATACACCCATGACTATTCAAACCTATGACTTCATGAATAATCATTATCAACAACACAATAATATAAGATCCTAACACAAGGTAGGATTCTAGCTTGATATAGGAAAAACATACCTGGATTAGCATGCTAGCTAGTTATGTCTAACATACCCGCATAATTTCTTTTGGTTCTCTTCAGTGACTTGTGCTAGTAACCTGCATGTCTCATAAATTAACCATTGTAGAACCAAGTTATACATACCTCGAAAGTAGATCTTGTATGTGATCCATGACAATGGATGAATCTTTGTCTTCATGTCACCATGATCATATGTTCTTGAAGTAGAACATGATTTGACTTTCTTGGTGTACCTTTTATGTTAGCGAACAACATAAACCTCATACAACACCATAATGCATTAGTACAATCATAAATTTCAACACCCAAATCAATGAATATCTTCTATCATGCATTCATAATTTTATTAACGTGATACGACAAGTCTAGATTTAATCAAGATTGTACTAACCGTAATAATATGAAGACAAATATACCATAAACTTAATCATGAACAAATCTTGAAACATACCTGGATAAGTCATACCTGTCGATATTGCTTGTAATCTTCTTATGTAAGGCCTTAGCCTCATCTCCCTCTGAAACAGGAACTTCTTCACTTATGCAGGTGCCCAATCCATCTTCTTCTAGGATTAACCCAATCCACTTGATTTGCAAGAACTAGACCTAGAGCTGGATTAGGGTTTGTCAAAGAAAACCCAAAAATTCAAACTTTGAATTTCAAACTTCCGAAAGGATAGAAATATGCGCCTTGATGAGTTGATCAAGCTGGTATGTTCAGAATTTGAAAACTGCAAAGTTTCACTCCTCAATTTTGCCTTTGAAACTTCCGGATTCACTAGACGTGACCCCGAACTAGGGTTTGATGAAGCCCACTCTTCTGCCCAATCAAAAGGTTTGATCCAAAGCTCTAAGCTTCTACTTTTCTGAGGATATTCCAGTCGTGGTCACAGATTCAAAAATTCCCATTTTTGTAGAAGCCCTAATTTTCCACTTCTCTGATCAAAGTCCCGAACTAGGGTCTGATCAAGCCCGGTCTTCTGCCCAACTAAAAATTCTGATCTTGGTCTTTAAATTTCTATTTTGATGAGTAGCATTCATCCATAGTCTCTGATTACAAAAATTCCAACTTTCTCTGAAACCCAAGATTCCGAAAGCCATGAATGAAGGTGCTCAAAAATAATTCTATTATGACAGAAATATGTACCTGATTGTTTCTGGTTTAACTCTGAACTTTTCGATCCACAGGGTCTGAAAATTTTTCCTGCGATAGCCTGACCTGTCATCTTTCCATCCCGACAGGTCTGACCTCAATTGGATTTTCTGAGAGAGAGTTATGCCAAGTGTCGCAACATGACCTGTTTATGGGATAAAATAGGAGAGAGAACTTGTATGGTGTTTCATGTGTCACCGGTTGAACTTAGGCCTCTGAAAATGTTTCCTGAGATAGTAAAATCTGTGTACTACCTGTCACTTTTTACGAAATTTCATTTGGAGCTTCCTATCCCAAGTTATGACCTTTTTTCCATGGTCATCTGTTTATGACTGAGATCTGGAAGAGGCAGAAACCCTATATTGTACAGATCATAAATCACAAAGTACAACGAATTAGAAGTTTTCCTTTGGACACAAGGTACATGGAGATCTGATCTTCGACCTGTAAAAGTTTCAGATCTGAAAACTTCTCCAAAATGGATTTATAGTGAAAGTTCTACAATGATTGGTTTTTACTATATCAAGCCCTAGCATCGTAAGTGCAACAAGTGTCATACATGCCATATCATGCCTTCTTTCAGGCTAGCTATGATACCATGTTAAATTTTTAGAATTTACTTCAATCTGATCTAGGATCTTAACTAAGAGAACAACATGTACAGCAAATCTACAGCATATCAATCATGGACACAATAATGCAAGCACGCAAGAGACACAGAGTTTACTTGGGGAAAACCATAAAGGTGAAAAACCACAATAACTTCCTCAGAGATAGATAGAGCAATGATACAACCAAAATACAAGATATAGTCTTCTCCTAGCAGCAAAGCCTCCTCCTCATAAGTGTGCCACTTTCCGAATGAGAGAAGTGTGTGAATGAATGATCAAATAGAGATCTCCCGATCTCTATTTATACTTGTCCTGTCCTGCCCAATAAACTAATGGGGCCTACATGTCTAGCTTAACCCATGGTTAACTTAATCCGGGCCGACCCCACACTTGGTGGTCTAATAACCCTTTGACCCACATGGCCAACCCCCAATAGGGTGGTCTAATAACCCTTCAACCCACATGACTTATACAAGGTCGACCCCAACAAGGTGGTCTAATAACCCATCAAGTATAAGTTACGACACTTACAATATAAATGACGACACTTCAGTATAGAGGAATAATAACATCTCTATAGGAATACAAACACTTCCGTATAGAGGAATAATAACATCTCTATAGGAATACAATATACATATATGAGATACATTCCGAAGTTACATATACATCAACAGTATGGACTTGGTATTTCCCCCGTTATGGCTTGCTAGTCATGGCATCACCTGTCACTTTTCCCATCCATCTGTTGTCATCCGTATTTGGTTGTATCCCAAATTACACTTTAGCTTGTGATATTGAGGACTTCCCCTCCTATGCCTCTATGTTGAATAGATTCCTTCTTGTTATGTGTCTGGACTCTGATTTGTGCAACAGAACTTGTTGAACCCTTGATCCTTCTGGGCTAGGAGAACCATCTTGTGTTGTTTCCTAAGCTTAGGTGAGTTGGGAGTCTAAAGCTTTGACCTCCCAGGTCGGTTTCCCCCGATGTTTGGTCCTGATTGTGGATGATCTCCCCTAGTTCCCTAAGTTGTGTCAGCTAAAACTTGAAGCAAATTGTACTACCATCATCACATGCATTATCTAATTTATTGCTATGTCTCTAAAATGCAAATGAAATGAAATGAAAAGCACCCTAGATGAAAACTGCAATTAGTTGTGCTTTTAAGCACATGAAAAATCCGAAGGGTCATGGGCCTAGAAAGAAGTGGGAAAACAAATGCTAAATCTAAAGAGTGTTGGCCATTCTATTATTGAAATGTAATGATTATTTCATCACGGAGCCTACGGATTGGGATGTGAGATGGAGTAAGGGACAGATAATTCTAAGTGTCCCCTAGAACGTCAAGTTACGGTTTACGGTGCACCCAGAAACAGTAGTTCTAGAAAAGATCCTCACGAAGCTTGATTTAAGCTTGGATGTGATTTGTAAACATTTTTTAAAGTTGAAATGGAACTCCTCAAAACAAATTATTCCATTTGTGAGACATCGCCATTCCCTGTGTGTTTTCTATCTAACATATGCTTAGGTGGTCTTCCCTTTCCCTTTATCTGAAATGTCATAGTGTTGAGGTTGTAAATTCATCTCCTTAGCTTATCCTTGTTTCTTTCACCCTCACCCATTTCTAGCAAAATGGCCACGCCCATAAACGAATATACACTTGAGGTTATTCATTTAAGTAATTGGTTGCTTTAATCTATACTTATATTTGATGTTTTATTGCTTAATCGCCAATAGAATGCCACTTTGTACTTTAGTTTTTCTATTGAAATATTTAAAGAGGCATATTTTATCCATTTTCACTTGCACCATCAATCAATTTTGGCCTCGATCATTATTTTGATCAGTTTTGGCCTGGTCAACCCAGTTTGACCAAGTCAATCGCAGGATCCAATATGAGTTGGACCAATAATGTTCGAGATTGATTATTTGTTCTCTTATGGTTCCCCCTGTATGGTTCCATGCATAGACAGAGGTTTCATGTGATGGTTTGATGGATTTTTATTATTATTTTATTTACATACCATTATTTTTATTGTTTGGGCATGATTGAGCTTACATATGGTTATCCTGATGGTCACATGATGTATGAGTACTCATCCTTACTTGATTTGGACCTTCTGAGTTCATTGGGGCACTCAATTATCATTTTTAGGCACTTTCATATGAGGATATGGTCATTTTATCACTTTATAGCACATTGCCATGTCAAAACGGTCAATTCAACACTTTTGAGCTTATTTTGGTTCTCCTATGGCGCTACAGAGGGAGTATAGGGTCCAGCCACTTGTTATTACCATATTACCCTAACCCTAGACATATCGGTGTAGTCAGTTTGGTGCCTGGAGCACTTGGCAGAGACTTACAGGCATTTTTATCTTTTATAGGTGATATTTCGATAGTACAAAATGGAAGAATTGGCTACTAAGGAAATCGATCCGGATAAATGAGGCAAGGAAATGGCATGAGGATTGATCATTTAATTTTTATGATGTATCCCACACCTTCTAACATAGTCTACAACTTTAGTGGGGTCCACACGTCCTCATTATCATCAGTTGGGGGTTTTATTGTATTATTGGGGACAACATGTCCTAGTGACTTTAGTCACTCATTGATGTATGTTATATTTGATGTAGTTGGGGCATTAGTCTAGTGAAGATATATTATCTCGTAGACCCCCCAACATGTTGTTGTGTTGTGCTTCCTAGTCACTTCATGTCATACGTCCCCCTTAGGGAATCATTGAGGAAACACGTCCCCCTCTCTTCAGTGTGTTAAGATTTAATATGCTAAGACAGAAAATAGCAGCATTACATTCCATTTCACAATAATAGCATATACAGGATCACTGAAGAAACAACAAGCATAGCATAAACATAAGAGACACAGATTTATCCTGGGAAACCCTCATGGGGTAGAAAACCCAGCAAAGCTTCCTCAATATAGATGACCAGCAAATACAAAAGATGTAACCCTAAGCATAAGCTCCTCCTTCTCCATAGCAGAACTCTCTCTCATAAGTGTGCCACTCTCAAGTGAGTGAGTGTGTGTAAAATGAGGAATACACCTCCTCTATTTATACACTACTCCGACTTGTCTTTTACACAAATCATGTAGGCTCGTATTTAACCATTAAGTTAAATACCCCATTACAACTGACTGGGCCGACCCCTCTAGGGTGGTCTAATAACCCTTTGACCCACATAACACATACAAGGCCGACCCCCACTAGGGAAGTCTAATAACCCAAGTTACCACAATCTGATGGAGGAATAAACATCTCCGGATATACAATAAGATCTTCACGGAGGAATGAAACATCTCTAGAATAATAAAGTACAAATATAATATTCTTTGAAGTTACAATATCTCAACACTCCCCCTTAACGAGAAGGATATTATAACAGCATTTGCATGAGCAAGGAGTCATCAACATCATACATGATACATCTATAAATCATTGGAAGATTTCTCAACATCATCAGTAACTCAAGCAGTTACTGGAACATCTTCAATACTGGAACATCAACATCTTCAGTACTGAGTCTTTATCTTCTGCAGCACTCGAACAGCTACAACAACATCAACGTTTGGATCCTCACGATCATCAGCATCGTCATCATACGATCATCAGCATCGGGATCATCTCGATCTACAACATCTGGATCATCACGATTTACAGCATCTGGATCATCTCGATCTACAGCATCTGGATCATCTCAATCTACAGCATCTGGATCATCTCGATCTGCAGCATCTGAGTCATCTCGATCTACAGCATCTGGATCATCACGATCTATAGCATCTGGATCATCACGATCTACAGCATCTGGATCATCATGATCTACAGCATCTGGATCATCATGATCTACATCATCTGGATCATCACAATCTACAGCATCTAGATCATCTCGATCTACAGCATCTGGATCATCTCAATCTACAGCATCTGATCATCTCGATCTACAGCATCTAGAACATCACGATCTACAGCATCTAGATCATCACGATCTACAGCATCTGGATCATCTCGATCTATAGCATCTGGATCATCACGATCTACAGCATCTGGATCATCACAATCTACAACATCTGTATCATCTCGATCTACAGCATCTGGATCATCTCGATCTACAGCATCTGGATCATCTCGATCTACAGCATCTACATCTAGATCATCAGTATTAGTATCCACACTAATACAAGTATACACATCATCACTACAAGTATCCTCATCAATACAAGTATACATACAAGTATCCTCATCAATACATATCATCAATACAAGTATCCTCATCAGTGATAATAGCCGCATACCCTGCAACACACACGATCATATTATAGGATGATCAATCCCGCTCTCTTTAGGACATAGGTCCATGGATGATACAATCCAGATCAAGTTCCAGGATGATCAATCCTTATCACTTTAAGACAAGTCTCATGTCTAGGGACGATGCAATCCCATCATGTACATTTTGAACCCAGTTCATGGACGATGCAGTCCTCACATGTACCTTTAAGACAAGTCTCATGTCTAGGGATGATGCAATCCTATCTTCAATTCTCGGAGACATCAGTCTACGGATCAATTCTGGGACCAAGGTCTGGGGAAGATACAATCCCCTACCTGTTCATTCAAGACTTCATTATCGGAGACCCAGTCTATGGCTCAATTATGGGACCAAAGTCCGGGGAAGATACAATCCCCTACTTGTTCATTCAGGACTTCATTATTGGAGACCCAGTCTACGGCTCAATTCTGGGACCGAATTCCGGGGAAGATACAATCCCCTACCTGTTCATTCAGGACTTCATTATCAGAGACCCAGTCTACAGCTCAATTCTGGGACCGAAGTCCGGGGAAGATACAATACCCTACCTGTTCATTCAGGACTTCATTATCGGAGACCCAGTCTACGGCTCAATTCTGGGACCGAAGTCCAGGGAAGATACAATCCCCTACCTGTTCATTCAAGACTTCATTATCGGATACCCATTCTACGGATCAATTCTGGGACCAAAGTCTGGGGAAGATACAATCCCCACATGTCCACCAAGGACTTCATTCTCGAAGACATACATCTACGGCTCTCTTTAGAACAAGTGTTCAAGGATGATACAATCCCTCTTCTTTCTCAGAGACATATGTCTACGGCTCACTTTAGGACTGAAATCCAAGGATGATTCAATCCTCGCATGTCCACGAAGGACTTCATTCTCGAAGACATACATTTACGGCTCTCTTTAGAACATGTGTTCAAGGATCATACAATCCCTCTTCTTTCTCGGAGACATCTGTCTACGGCTCACTTTAGGACTGAAATCCAAGGATGATTCAATCCTCACATGTCCACGAAGGAATTCATTCTCGAAGACATCTGTCTACGGCTCCTTTTAGAACATATGTTCAAGGATGATGCAATCCCCTTGTCACCTTAGACCCTGTCTAAGGACCATCCACCAACCTCTCTGTCGGCATCACCAATGTAGGTATCCACATCATCGACCTCACTGTCGATGTAGGCAATCTCATCATAAGTGATCACATCACTCCCCCGTTCGAGGAGGGTCCTTCTGAACTATATTAAGTTTGTCTCGGAAAACTTTACTAGAGGTAGAGGTTTGGTTAGTGCATCGGATTGGTAGAGGTTTGGTTAGTACATTGGTAACTTGTTACAAATTCGAACTTTAATTCCTTTCTGCACCATATCTCACATATAGAAATGTCAAACTTATCATGGAACACTGGATTCTCTGCCATTTTGGTACAACTCTGTTTGTCACATAGGATCACAGTTGAGTCCATCTCTAAGTCAAACAATTCTGAAGCCATACTGCTTCATAACTTAGCAGAGAAAGCAGCCATATATTTCGCTTGTGCTGAGAGCCACACTACGCTGCTTCCTGCTAAACCATAAGATCATGGTTGATCCTAGACAATAACATCTTCTCGATGTGCTCTTCCTATCTGATACACTTTTTGTTCAATCAATATCTATGTAGCCATCTGAGTTCATGATCTCCAAGATAACATAGATCAAAGTCTATCGTATCCTTTAGGTACCTCATCACATGCTTTGCAACTATCAGGTGAACACATCTAGTTTCCACTAGATACTGACTCAAGGTGTTCATAGCAAAGCATATATACGACCTAGTATTCGTTAGATACATTAATGACTCAATAATTTGTCTATACAGAGTTATATCTACTAACTCTGATGAGTCATCCACTAACAGCTTCAAGTTGGAATCCATGAGAGTGGCCATTCCAACACATCAAGTCCTTTTAATATTTATCAGCATATTTTCCCTAGTTGAGAAAGATTCCTTCTGAGCCTTGCCATGCTTCCATACCTAGGAAGTAATGCATCAATCTGAGATCTTTCTTTTTCATTTCTTCAGCCATTTCTTCTTCTTTCTTTTCATGATCTATTTCTCATTCCTTGTCAGAAAGAGATCATCCTCATACAATAATTATATGATTTCATCATCCACGACCTTAAGGTAAAGGTTAGGATCAACTTTACTTCTATTAAAGCCCAAGCTTTGTCAAGAAGTTGTCAATTCTCCATCATTCACACTCTGCATTGAGTGATCTTATGCATATCTATATGTGCCCTCTCTCGTCAGATGGGTCTACTAATATGAGCCTCAATATCATTTGAACTATGTGGTGAGTTCCTTCTTGCATCCATGTCATCTGTGTATAGAAGCCATATTCAACCTTGTAGCAAAGGTTGAGATCCACATCACCCAAGATGATCATTAAGCTCATCAATTGACTACCAATCCTGGGTACCCATACAGAACCTGAATCACACTTCTTCTTTAATTACACCATTAAGAGAATGGTCTTATCTATCCACTTGGAGCAAACATCTTGTCATGATTCTCTTCCTCTTTCTAAGAGATTCTTCTAGCCATGAGCCTTCTATATTTTGTTTGATTTGTAAATATTCTTGTTGAACATCCATCACTTGTTCAATGTTCATCATTCTTCATGATCTTTCCTACAAAACAAAATTAGTACATGATTAGTAATACTTTATAATCATGAAATCATGTTGACATGATAACCTATTATGCATACAGATATCATTTACATAGTTATGCAACTATCTTGACCAATACTTTGGCACAACACTTTTCCATATCCTGTATGCAGACAGTGGCTATCTAGATGCCTTCCATCTCTACCAGAACATACTATTGAGAGTGTGCACAGCTCTCAGCATGTTAGCAAAGAGGTTTCATTCTAGACAAGCAACAATGGAATGTTTTTCCAACTTACCAATCATATGCATATCAGTAGTATATTGTTCAATGCTCTATGAATGTTTACACTCAGCATGATATATTCTAGGAATACAAATATGCATACAAGCAATATCATTTACTATTTCAAATAACAACTCAAATACTTATCTTTTATGTTTGTGTGGTTGCCTCCCGCTTGATCTTCTATATGTCTTTTGAACTTCTATTCATTCTGTACCACTGTGCATGCTCAAGTGTGCACTAGTGTCATCATCATGATCTCATACACAAACATACATTCATTAGTATATTCTCAATATTATCAAAACATTATAATTCTAAATAATCTTGAATATGTATAGTCATGATCATTAGTATTCAGTGTTTCAAGGAAGTCTTCTTTTACTCATGCATATTCTTGTTTGATCATAGTACTTTTCTAGTTAATTAAATCATCAAGATAAGAGACATAATATGCATAAACCCTTGATTACTGACTTTATGAATAAGCATAACCAATCATACCAAGTATACTTATATAAGGGATCCTAACACAAGGTAAGATTCTAACTTGGCATAGGAAAACATACCTGGATTAGAATATCGGCTTAGTTATGTCTAACATACCTAAACAATATCTTCTTTGTTCTCTTCAATGATTTAGAGATCCTGTGCTAGAACCTGCATTTCTCATAGGTTAAGCATAATATAACAAAGTAATACATACCTTGTAAGTAGAACAAAGATTATGGATGAGTCTTTGTCTTCATGTTGTCATGTTTAAGGAACTTGATTTGTCTTTTGTGATGTACCTGTATCTTGTTAGCAGACAACATCAACCTCATACAACACCATAATGCATTAGTGCAATCATATAGCCCTAATCAATGAATGTCTTCGATCATTCACATGCATTCATACTGTTACTAGGGTGATAAGACAATTCTAACATTAATCAAGATTGTACTAATAAATAATATGAAGACAAACACATTATGAACTTAATCAGGAATCATATTTCAAGACATACCTGAACCTCTTTAAGTCATACCTGTCGAGATTTCTTGTAGTCTTCTTATGTAAGGCCTTAGCCTCAACTCCCCCTGAAACTTGATCTGGAGCTTGATTAGGGTTTTCTAGAGAAACCCTAAAAATTCAATCTTTGACTTTCACACTTCTGAATGGATGGAAGGATGTGTCTTGCTGAGCTGATCAAACTAGCATACTTCAATTTTGAAATCTCCAAAATTTGACCCCTCAAAATTGCCTTCGAAACTTCTGGATCTTTTGTACAGGATCCCGAACTAGGGTTTGATGAAGCCCACCCTTCTTCCCAATCAAAAAGTTTGATCCAAGGCTCTAAAATCTAATTTTTCTGAGGAGCTTCCAGTCGTGGTCACAGACTTCAAAAATTCCAACTTTTGTTGAAGCCCTAATTTTCCATCTTTCCGATCAAAATCCCGAACTGGGGTTTGATCAAGCCCGGTCTTCTACCCAACCAAAAAATTCGATCTTGGACTCTAAATTTTGATTTTCCTGAGTAGCATTCAGCCGTGGATTCCGATTCCAAAAATTTTAACTTTCTCTGAAACCCTAAATTCTGGAAGCCATGAATGAAGGTGCTCCAAAAATAATTCTGTTTTGACAGAAATATGTACCTTATTGTTTCTGTTGTAACTCTGAACGTTTCGCTCCACAGGGTCTGAAAACTTTTATGTGGTATCCTGACCTGTCATCTTTCCATCCCGACAGGTCTGACCTCAATTGGATTTTCTGAGAGATATTTATGCCAAGTGTCGCAACATGACGTGTTTATGGGATAAAACAGGAGAGCGAACTTGTAAGGCGTTCCACATGTCACTGGTTCAGCTTCGGCCTCTGAAAACGTTTCTTGAGATAGTACAGTATGTGTACTACCTGTCACTTTTTACGAAATTTCATTTGGATCTTCCTAGCCCAAGTTATGACCTTTTTTCCTAGGTCACCTGATTTTGACTGAGATCTGGAAGAGGCAGAAACCCTAACTTGTACTGATCATAACTCACAAAGTAAAACGAATCTGAGGGTTCTCTTTGGACACAAGGTACCTGGGGATGTTATCGACGACCTGTAAACTTTTCAGATCCTGAAACTTTGCATAAATGGATTTATAGCGAAAGTTCTACGATGACTAGTTTTTGCTATATAAAACCCTAACCTTCAAATTGTTGCAAGAGAAGCAAGTGTCGTAAGTGCCATACATTGCCTTCCTTCAGGTTAGCTCTGATACCATGTTAAGATTTAATATTCTAAGACAGAAAATAGAAGCATTACATTCCATTTCACAATAATAGCATATACAAGATCACTGAAGAAACAACAAGCATAGCATAAACACAAGAGACACAGATTTATCCTGGGAAACCCTCATGGGGTAGAAAACCCAGCAAAGCTTCCTCAATATAGATGACCAGCAAATACAAAAGATGTAACCCTGAGCATAAGCTCCTCCTTCTCCATAGCAGAACTCTCTCTCATAAGTGCGCCACTCTCAAGTGAGTGAGTGTGTGTAAAATGAGGAATACACCTCCTCTATTTTACACTACTCCGACTTGTCTTTTACACAAATCATGTAGGCTCGTATTTAACCATTGGGTTAAATACCCCATTACAACTGACTGGGATGACCCCTCTAGGGTGGTCTAATAACCCTTTGACCCACATAACACATACAGGGCCGACCCCCACTAGGGAAGTCTAATAACCCAAGTTACCACAATCTGACGGAGGAATAAACATCTCTGGATATACAATAAGATCTTCACGGAGGAATGAAACATCTCCAGAATAATAAAGTACAAATATAATATTCTTTGAAGTTACAATATCTCAACACAGTGATCCATGTGTTATGATTTCGGCTCATATTAACTGTTGATTATTATTGATGTATCTTATTATATCCACCACTCATTTAGAAATTGGTTAGGGTTTTGGTCTCTCTCACTCCTATTTAAAGGAGAGACCCCCCTCATTGTAAAAGGACTTTGGCGCTTGGAATTTTCATAATAAAGAGAATATTTGCAGAGACTCTTGGATTTTGTTTATGGGATGTTCTTATATTGTGATTAGAAATTCTATTTATCTTAGCATTTGAGATATTGTTGTGGATCCAAAATATTTGTGTGGAAACAGTGTTTAACTACAGGAGGGAGACTTCATCTTGGACGTTTTCACAGGGGCTCCTCAACTCATTCTCTTGAAGCCGGATAATATCAATGGGTTTTCAATAGTATCTTTGATCTTTGATTTTATATTTGATATGTCTCATGCTTTTACAGTCATTTTCTTCTGAGCATCAAATCTAACTTAGATAGTTTGTGCAGGAGAGGAGGGCGCACTTGCTTCCTTGGGAAAATCGACTTCACTGGGATACTTAGTAAAATCATCTCAAATTGATCAAGAAGGGATATATCATCACTCTCAAGGCATCCACAAGATTTTTTGGGTAATATATACTCTTAATCTTTTTATTTGAAGTTCTAAACCATTGGCCATTGGAATATACTACTGAAACCCTAACTGCTACTACTTCTAGGTTTTCACCTCAAGGCCTAGCCCTAGGTGGCTCTCCTAGGGCGTCACCCCTCAGGGACTCCATCCTGCCTAATTCCCTAGGCATTGTTCTTCTACCCTAGCGCACTTCCAGACTTAGCCATTTTTTCGGAGTTGTTTGATGCCCTTTTGGCCTTTAAGCTTAGACAATGTCAAATCTTGCACCAAGTTTCATCCAAAGGCACTAGAAATCCTCATTGTAATATTAACCCTTCTACCTTGTACATGTTTCCCAAGGCATAATAAATCCTCATTTTCTAGTGTCTTGATCCTGTAAGTTGAACGACTGGGTATTTTGTGAAGGATTCATTGCAGCCCATGAAGTACTTGGAAATTTCACAACGAGGGAAGCAAATGCAAGTCTCATATTTGGGTTAGTCTTTTACATATATTTATTCTCTTCCAGTAATAAGTCTTATTAGTAGTTTGCAAAATGTGTTGAAGTCTATGCATCTTTTGATAGTTTTGTGGTAAGAAGGAAGGAAGTGCATAAGATCATACTTTCTACTTTTTCAATACACGGGCATGTGGCAGAATAGACAACCAATGACTGTTCGGAACAACATAGCTATAGAATTCATACGTAGTTATGGTGGGCCCTTTAATCAAGGAATGCTCAAAAGAATAAATACTTCTTCTAATTACCAATGTAATTTTATAGACCCTATGATATATTGTCCATTTCAAAATGATAGAGAAAATATCTGTACAATCTGATGTTTTTTCGTCCATGGTACTATGTTTCCTGAAGAAGGAAAATAGAGAAGGGCACTATTAGCAAAGGTCAAGTTAGGTCCTAGTATAGCTTATTTCTTTAAAAATTGGCACTTCTTCCTGCTATGTTGATTGTTTTATATAGCCTTGGAACTATGCTTCAAGAAATTATTGGTTCACTTTATGAAGTGCGTTGTGAGTTAAGGAGGAAATTATAGAGATGTTATTAGGAAGTGCTAGTTAGGTCCTAACAAGTTCCGTTAATGGTTTTTCCCTAACCATCATGTATGTGATCCTCTGTGTAGAAAAGAGGCCCCTTATTTGTATTTGAGTTATATTCACAAGTTCTGATTTATAATGTGTGCACCACATGCATCTTGATTGATCGCATGTAAATATGTATTTAAATATGTTGTGAGTTGACTAATATCTTCACAAGGATTCATGCATTTTGTTCTCATCTCATTCATCTCGAGAACATTTTAATGCTCGTTTACTTTCTACATAGTGTCTGATTTGCAAGTAGTGAGAAATACCCTTGTCTAGCTCGTTTTTCCTCTGTCAGGACTTGGGATTGCTTTTTAAGGTCTCTAAAGAGGTAAACAATGTTGGTATTGTTAACGCCAAATTTCCCTTGGTCAATTCAAGTGTTAAATCCATAATTTTTCATGGGCACAGTTTGGGATCAAGTCGTGTAATATCCCTCATTCTGAACTTAGGTTATTTTGGCTGTAATATAAATATTGTATGCAATGTGTGTTGCCCTAATGTGGAGCTCCAGGCCAAGGCCCCACTAGTGGATGATTAAGTTTAATTGCATAGGCAAGTAGTTGATAATCCATGTGTTGGTAAGCCATGAGATAATTGTAAATGATGTAAATAATACTATGTAATAAAAGACCAAGGGCTAGCTATGGAATGCAACAAAATGAGGGGTAACTATGTATCCACTAGGGAGTGGTGAGGGGGTATGGGATTTAACCTAGATTGTCATTTGTCACCTAGGAAAACCATTTGACCTATCCTAGACATCATTTAATGTTGTTGTAAGGAGGGGGGGTGAAGGACTTTGTGCAGGAGGTCATGGAGTATGGGAAACCCTCGAAGGGTTGGATGGTAGGGTATGGAGCTATGTTTCCTTGACCCGCACATTACTCCACCCCCTAGAAGTTGTATTCCCCATTCCCAGACCATGGTTGATCACCCAAGCTTCATTTGAACCCTGGATCATCACAACAGTGCAGAGCAGAGAGGAGTCGTGAAGCCAAGAAGAAGGATTGCTATTCTATGCAGGGCCGAATTTGCTGAGCCGAGTACACTTAGGAAACCCTGCGTAGGAAGCAGAACGATGGGGTTACCCTTGAATTTGACTCTATGGATGAATTACAAAGCCGAGCCGTGGAGAAAAGGGGAAATCGTGAATTGTGTGTGCGAATCGGTAGAACCGAGAACGCCCAAGAAAAACCTGTGTATGAGTTGAATTGGTTGGGACTTCCACAGACCGGTCGTGGAGAAGAAAACCCAAGTAAGAAGGGGCCTAGAGGTTTTAGGCTTCCTGCTAATACCTGAGAGGGATTATTCACTTTGATTCAGTAGTCAAGGCCAGCCACACTTACCCAGATCATTTTTAGAGGAAGCGACACCCTAGGGGTTGTGCAGTAGTGAAGGGAACCCTACCTAGGATAAGAATGGGGTGATGGGGGTGCTTAAACTATTTTAAGTCATTGGGATATGCCCACAGCTCTGTAGATGAGCTCAATGAGCTAGAAACCCTTACATGCCTTCCCATTTTCTTGACAAGGCTAACTGTTGGTTGGATGCCCTCATTGACTGTGAACCCATGTTGTGAGTGAACCTGAGAGGGACTCCTTAGTGGATAAATAGCCCCAGCACGAGGGTGATCTCTGATTGTTGAAATAATAGAGGCTAGGCAAAGATCTATGGTTGGGTTGGAAAGTTACATCCCATAGTCAGTTCGCTTGGAGGATTAATGCAAAAGATAAGTGTTTTTTGTGCCTTGAATAATGCCTATTTTGCATCCATACATGTGTATTTGCTTATGTCTAAGTGCACAGTGGATCCAACTGGTTATTAGGGTTGAATGGCCATGTCTTATGCTTCATTTTGTTGTACATGTTAATGATTGATGGATGCATGACTCATTGAGTGTAAATGATGATGCTTTAGTTATAGTTGTTAAGGGTATGCCTGCATCTATTTACTTATGGAAATGACCCATTGATGAATAAGACTGCATGCCTATGCTTCTGTTAAGTCTGTAGAAATGTTGTTTTATGCCATGCTAAATGTTGGATGCATGTTAGATGTAAGGATGGATAATGTTACAATTTCCCCTTGGTTTGTAGATGCATGAATATGCCTACATGTGCCATTTATCATGCCCTTGCACCTCTGCATCCTTGTATTTATACTTGGTACTTATGTGTAATTATGCTTGAGGAATAGGGCTAAGCCCTCCATGCTCTCCTCACTCTGCCTAAGAGAAACATGTGCATAAACTCCAATCTATGTGTGATCCATGTTTCATCTCTGGTGTTCATGTAGTATGCTTATGATATTTGTAATTCCCTTTGAAATACCTTGAACTGTCCTTGGAAGAATTGTGGCTAAGTATGGTAAATGTGCAGGACCACTCCAGCCAGTATTTGGATAAAGAATGGACACACTGTGGATCAGATGATGGAGAGAAGACTTGGCAGAAGTGGAGCAAAGCCTTGCAGAATGTCAATAGGTGCATTAAGGGAGTTATAGACCATAATTTCAGTTGGAAAAAGGACTAGGTTAGAGAGCTCATATTGGGTGTAGGATCATACCAGTGGCTAGAGCTCTCCAAGATATTTCCAATGGTACCGACCTTGTGGACTTATCACCCTCTAAAGTTGCCTTGGAAGTTTGCTATAGCAGGGGCCTTTGGTCCCGACCTTCCTGCATCCACGAGGATCCTTTCGCATCTGCAATGCGGGTTGCAGATTGCAAAGATCGGGGACCGATCATTGGAGCGGCGTGATTGGGATTCTGCATTTCTGCATCTGCAAAGCAGGTTGCGGGTTGTGGAAATCGGAAGGGAAAATTCAACGGGATTTTCCGCGTGGAGTTCTTCCTTTCCGCATTCGCAAGCGGGTTGCGGATTACGGATTGCGGGCAGTAGATTTTCCCGGGATTTGAAATATGGATTTTCGCATTTCCGCATCCGCAAGCGAGTTTCGGATTGCAGAATTGCGGAGGAGCAAAATATCCGGGATGGAAAATGAAGGTTTCCGAGTTCCAAGTTGCACATGCGGATTGCAGAACTGTGGAAGGCGGATGGTAGATTTCGGGAAGGCGATTTCTGCAGATTGCGGATTGGAGAACATTGCGGATTGCGGATCCGAGCCCATTTTGACTATGTATGAAAATTGGAAGGAATTGAAGAAAAAAAAATATGTCAGAGGATCTCCCATGGCCTTTGAAGGCCATCAGGGAGGTTGAGAACATGAAAAGTCGGAAATATCCTTAGTCCTTCTTGATTGTTCTCAACGATAGTTCATGGATACATTCACCATGGGTTCGATGGCCATGATCCTTTTCTAGAGATGTAGATTTTAGTTTCTAGGGTTTTTAGTACCTTTCAGAGATTGAGTTTTAGGGATTAGATTTGCAAGTTTAACAGTTGTGAACAGTTTTTTTTTAGCGTTGGGCTTGTAGGGAAAACAAATATTTTTAGTGACAATGTGAGAATGACATATGGTGAATTTCAAGGAGAAAATTCAGCTCATTTATGCATAATTTGCACTTTCATTGGTTGAACAAAGTATTGTTCTGAGAGGTCCAAATTCAGTATTTCTATCAGCATGATATTAGTAGAGTTGTAGTGCGCATCTTCTTGTTTATTCACCACAAAAATCATTGCATTATATTCCCAAACTCCAAGATCGATGATCGAGATTAGATCTCAAGCCTCACTTAAGATCAACGGTTGTGACTTAAGTTCAGTTTTAGTCATTAGCCAACATTAAGTTAATTAATGTGCTTTTTCCTAAGTCATACTTAGGAAAGATATATTAAAGTCACTTGATCTCTCAAGCAAGTACCTAGAGAGGTAACATGGATGATTCATGCATGCTAGACACTTAGCCTAGGTAGAAGTACAAGTTCGAGCTACAATCATCAGCACTCCATCTTAGAGAGGAAGGTAATTCTCGAAGAGCCACTTGGAACTGGTACTCCCTCTGACCCTGGCACACTGTTGCACCCATCATCCTGCACACTATCATCCCTCCAACCTTGTTGGTGAGCTTCTCCCCGATCACTAGAAGTCACATAATTGATGACGCTACATATCAGCGCCATGAACCATCTCAATGTACTCCTAGGAAGCTTATCCTACTCTTGATCATACATCAATGTCATCTCATACCTGTTAGTTTTTAGTAATTGGGAAGGTAATTGTACGTTGGGGGTGTCTAGTAACGTAGAACGGACCAAGATAGCCTCTCTAGAAAGTCTTGTAATAGTGTCTTTTGTAATATTTTATTTTCAATGGTATTGGAGGGTCCATGGTATTATGTGTCCCATGGCACTGGGCGTCCCATGGTATTAACATAAAGTGATGTTATGAAAGAGCCTATGAAGAGTTGTATTATATCACAGTCAAGAATGAGTCATATCTCTTGAGTGGTTATTGTCAGTGTGAGTAACATCATTAATAGTGAGTGATCAAATCTAAGAGGAGTCTCTCAAAGGCTTGGAGTCAAGGATTCACTCAAGCCGGGGTTTGTTGATATTGTTGAGGGTTTGGGCATAGTTGTAGCAAGGGAGAGTCATGAGTTGATTGAGATCCGATGTGCATATTCGAAATCTTGGTGTTGTAAATGTTGTTTTAACAGACTGCAATAAAGACAAACTGTTTGTTGGTTTTCCCATTGGGGTTTCAAGGTACTTGTGTTCAGGTTTCTCTGTAGTGTTGAGTTTTAGTGTGTTGTTAATTAAAGATTAGCAGATTAATTATCCGAGGTTAGTAACTCGATCTAGATCAGTAAATTTCACATGGTATCAAAGCGGGTGAGAGAAACTCGACACAAGATCGAGAAATATATAAAAAAAAAAAGAAAAAAGGAAAGAAATCTAGTACCATACAGCCAAGGTATGGGTCGTACAATGTACGGATTCTACAGTCGGCTGGCTTGGTGGACGTGATGGATCATCATTTTGGTAGCTCGAACATGGGCGGAGGTTAACAAAGCGAAAGAGGAATTTGTTGTTGTCGGTTGGCCATGGAAGGTGCAGGAAAAGAACACAGACGTTGTTCTGGGCGTATGCGAGCTGCAGCAGATTACAGCTAGGGCACGGAGCCTCCAGCAGGAATGTGATGGCGTGAAGCTAGGTCATAGGCAGAGAGGGAAACACAAAGTGGAGTGGTGCATAGGAATTCCACCATCAAGAGGATCAGGGCTGGTGAAAGGTGGATAGAGAAATCTGCACGGACATTGGCGTGAGATCCAGTAGAAGGCGCTTGGGCCCACTAAGTTGTAGTAGTTGTTAGTCACGAGGTGGTCAAGCAACAGAAGGCTCTGTGGAGCAGTTTGTGGCATGGAAGGTGTATCTAGGCGATGGTGGGACATGAGCAGATGTAAGTGTTGAAACCGCGTTGTAGCAGACAGAGCTAGGCCATTGCTAGCAGCCACCGATGCAAGTACGAGCGTATGCAAAGGATTGCGTGGAGGATACCAACATGCGGGAGGAACTGTGAGTTAGGAAGAGGTGGTAAAACCTAAGTTAAATACTGGAGACTGGAGTTATGGTTGTAGAAAATCTGGAATTGATGCCCACAAAAAATCGTGGAGTGCCAACAGGAACGATTGAAGGCAGGTTCAGGCGTGAAGTACGCGCAAAGGATCCCGCAGATGCGGACGAGCAACGTGGAAGCTGACGATCTGGTGTGGACGTAGTCGGGAGAGTCGATGGCGAGGAAGAGAGATGGAGGTAGAGCGATGGTCTTGTGGGATTGCAGTCGGAGCGTGTGGAGCCTCCAGGGCTCGGGTTAATGTGAAGGACCAGAGCCACAGATGTTGGGCGTATGCGGCAGGAAAGCAACAGAAGCTTGGAATGACAGGAGCAAGCAGAACCAACCAGGCACGTCCATGGGATGCGTGAGGAGCACAAGTGCGTTCCTGTGGATTGGCTCTACGACTGTGGAATTATAGTCAGTCATCGGTTAGGAACGTAGAGCCGCCAAACATTGAGCCACCAAGAGAAAAATCAGGTTGCAGGTAGACTGTCAGATAGCTGTCAGGGATTAGATAATTATGGGCAGAAATCCCAAGAGATTGGGGCAGGCCTAGGGAAACTCCAAGCAGGGGCTCAAAATTTGGGAAGTTGTGCCTAGAACATCTATAGAATTCTTGGGTAGCTCCGAGCAGTGATGGAATTTGACGGTTGAATTGCCCGTCAGAGGCCAATTTGACCGTCAAATACGGTTAGCCGTCACAAATTGGCTTGTAACATGAAAAACGTTCCAGAATTTAATTAAAACCGGCAATTTTGACGGGTGTCCGTCATTTGAATTTCCTACACTGGCTTCGAGAATGGGGCATAAGTGCCCAGAAAATGTTGCGGGTTGTCCAACAATTTTCGGGCAGCCTAAGGAAACCCTTGGGAAAATGTAGAACAATCCCAGCAACCCAGAATATTTTGGGAAGCTTCCCAACGAAGATAGTTTAGCTATTTTTCTACAAGGAGTGATGAGAAGGCCGTGATAGTGTTGTAATGATGTAAGAGGTGTTAAGCATAGTAGCAGTGTTGACGGCTGCAACAGTTCAAGCATGTGATTGGCTGAGTTACATGGTGTTTTCTGTGGGTTTTCCAGTGATGGTATCCAATATCTTGTTTGAGATGACACTGATGGATGAAGAGCGCATATATTCATATCAGAGTGCAGCCGATAAGTTTTCTAGTTCAGAGCGAGCAGTTGCAGTAGCATAGGATGTGTTTTATATCAGTGGATGCTTCTCTAGAAGTACCTTCCTTGCTAACAGGGAGTGTTAGTTTTTAGTAGCTTGGAAGGTACTTCTAAATTGGGGGTGTCTAGAAAAGTAGAAGGGGCCAAGATAGTTTCTCTAGACAGTCTTGTAATATTGTCTTTTGTAATAATTTATTGCCAATGGTATTGGAGGTTCCATGGTATTGTGTGTCTCGTGGTACTGGGTGCCCCATGGTATTTACCATAGTATTGACATAAAGTGATGTTATAAAAAGATTCTATGAAGAGTTGTATTGTATCACAATAAAATAAAGAGTGAGTCATATCTCTTGAGTAGTCATTGTTAGTGTGAGTAACATCATTGATAGTGAGTGATCAGTGAATGATTAGATATGAGAGAGGGAGTCTCTCAGAGGCTTGGAGTGAGGGATTCACTCAGGTTGGAAGTGAGGGATTCACTCAGGATAGGATTTGTTGATATTATTGAGGGTTTTGGCATAGTTGCAGCAAGGGAGAATCAGGAGTTTACTAGATCTGGTGTGCATATCTAGAAGCTCGATGTTGTAAATGTTGTTTTAACAAATCTACAATAAAGACAAATTGTTTATTGGTTTTCCCCATTAGGGTTTCCATGGTACTTCTTGTGTTCATGTTTTCTCTGTATTATTGAGTTTCAATGTTATTGATTAATAATTAGTATATTAATTATTCAAGTTTAGTAACCATATATGGTTCAGTAAATTTCACCATACCAACTAGGTCTCCTAGAAGAACTAGAAGGGGCCAACTCCATCTTCTCCTCTGAAGGTTTACTCCCCACACTGGAAGTCTGTGAACTCTGCTCACCCTTCAAAGATTTCTACTCCTTAACCTTTGTCACTAACATCGATCCATGATCCCCTTGGATCCAACTATAGGATTTCCATGTAACTTGTATACCTTGCCCTCTTTGGCACCAAGAACTCGTGTTGAGTCTATGCCAAAAAATTTTGACTGATTAAGAACTCAACAAATCTCGAAAGAGATAGAGTATCCATTGTCCTTCAATTTCAATGTTGATACCAAATTCATCTTGAGCTCTTGTACAGATAACACATTTGTCACCTCCAAAGATGCTCTTGACTCTAGATGAAACCTAATTGTCCCAACTCCTTTCACAGCAAACTTGGCATGGGTGCCAATCTCCATATGCAAACTTAAGTTTCTCTCTAACAACTTGGTGAAAAACTCATGTGTCCCTGTCATGTGACGAGAATCCCCCACTATCCACGAACCACGCACTACCAAAAATTGTGTCAAAAATATAAGAGACTAACGAAAAATACTTCTCGAACTTCTCAACAATCTCCTTAACTTGAGCTTTTGCATATGTTATTACTTGTTGAGACTTACTCTTCTCTTTCTTTAGTTCTGGACACTGTGAATCATAGTACCCACACTTGTGCACGCAAAGCACTTGACTTTGCTCATGTCCTCCTTCATCTCATGCAAAGTTGGCTCTCCATCTATTTTTTCCTTACTCCTCTTTACTTGACTAGCAAGAGAAACATTTCCCTCATCATCATCCTTCTGTTGGATTCCATATAGAGATTATCCTCTTGGATGAATTCATCCCACAACCATTCCCAGTTAGAAATATTCTCTCATGCAACGATCCCTTTGATGAAGTGTTCCCATGGCTTGGTAAATCCATTTAAAGTAATCCTCACCAAATTTGGATCTACTATTGTCTCCCCAACTCTTGGCAACTTATCACAAACCTTTGTGATATTGATGAGATAAGAAGCTATAGTATATGTCATAGACATCTTGGTGTTCATGAGTTCCTCCTTCAACACCATCTTCATGTTGTAGTTATTGCTCTGGTATAAACCCATCAGATCCTCCCACGTCTCCCTAGCTGACTTCTTCTCAGATACGTGAGGGATCAAATGATCATTCACTACATTTAAGATGATCATTGTAGATTTCACATCCTTCAAATTGTGAGCGGTCAGGTCCTTTGGATCTATCGGTGGGATCACCATGGATTTAGTAAACTCCCACAATCCATACTCCATGAAAACCAATGTGAACCTCTCCTTTTAGGGGTTGTAGTTGGATACACCATGTTGCCGCTGGAAACACGCCTGGGGTTAACGTGGCAGAAATATTCAAGCCACTAAGTGTGTCCTTGGGGGAAATCCTCGAGTCAAGTACTGTCACTTCACTCTTGACTCCTCCATTTAGGAAAACTCCTAACCAAGCCAAGGGGGGGTGGACCCTAAAGGTTGCTAAGGCTGATTAAGCTAGCTAGTTTTGGTGGATGAGTTAGTTTTTTTAGGATTTTTTTATAAAAATGAAATTGATACAAGAGATTTGCAATGAAATTAAAACATAACAACATAAAGCTTAAACAGCATAAAGATAAACATGTTTATCAATCTATTCAAAACATGATGGAAATTGAATATAGATTATAATGATAAATCAAGAAAGACCAGTGTTGAAAATGAAGTCAAATAAAATGTTGTTGTAATGCTTGAAATGAAATGTTGTGCAAATGTTCTTGGTCAATTTTAAATTTATGTGAAGATGAGTGTATTATTAGGGGAAGGGGTATTTCCAATATACCGTGAGGTACTGGAAATATGTCTGGATTATGGAAAGGTGGCTCCTCACTCGGAAATGTGGGTTGGATCGGAATCTCTGGGAGGTGTTCAACACTACACCGAACGAGGGTGTAGTCTAACGGTATACCAAGGTCACTACCCAATGGTTCCCACTTCCTTTGCATAATTTCCCCACACTATACCAAGAAACGATACACCGTATTTTCGTATATGGGAATTTTATTAGGAAAGCATAAGCCCCAAGGTGCTCCAAATCATAAGGAACCTCTGTATATGAAGACAATGTCTGAGACTGATCTTCAATTGATTGCATCCCATCTGACTCTTCAATTCACTGCTTCTTCATGTCTTCCTTGTTGATTCCCATGCATGGCTCATACTGATCATATAAAAAGTTAGCATGCTCCTCCTCCATAACAAGGCTTTCCCAAGTCTTGAGATCAACACTACCTTTTTTGGATGAATCATAAATTGGTTTTCCATAAATTTTTGTATAGATACTCCCCTTGCTGGACATATCCTGGATGGAATTCTCAATAAGATTTTCAAAAGTCTCATAGGTTGGATTTTCAATGAAATTCCAATAGTCATCACCCCTATGTCAGATATGGGAGAGTATTCATCACTTACATCATGCTCCAGGCTATACCCATCCTCCTCGTGTTCATAATATCCATCCTTGGAAAGCTTGGTTTCAAAAATATTACAAGGAGAAAAACTTTCCAAACCTTCATAACCATGTGGAGAACATGGAGTAGTATCATCATACACATCCCAAATTTCATCATGAATTCCTTCATGACCTTCTATAATAGTTTATTCTTGAGGTAGATCTAGCATACAAATGTGATCATATTCATAATCCCGAGATAGATCCAGATCTTTAATATTTTCTATTACAACCATACAAGGAGGAGCTTCAATAATATCTCTTTGATCTTTAGGGTTCTTTTCTTGAATCTCTTCTTTAGTTTCTAAAATATATTTTGATTTAGGAAGGATGGCAAGGGAATTTTCTATAAATTCTTTCATATCAATCTCATCTTAATGCCACCGTTCAAGAAACATCTCAAAGAAAATTTAAATGGAGGTAATGCATTTGTTAGGAAGGTCATAGAACCAATTCAACGCATCCCCCACCAAGGAGAAAGTAAAAATGGTCATCAGATCATCCTCATGAATAACATTGAATTCAACCACCAATTTGAGAAAGGAAGCAATATGATCAATGGTTGAATCACCACTATTTCCACAGAATTATGGAGCCACACTATATAGCCCATGATTATCATAGCAATCATTAGGAAACCCATGGATATTTGAGAAATATATTGAGGGGGATGCCTCGAACAAGTGAGCACAAAGCCCTTCTTTATTACTATCCATGGCATATTTCAATAGCTTAAATCTTGCACTAAACAAGTGGAGTTGTAAAATCATGAGTTTTAAAGGTTTTCAATGTGTCGCATGTGCTAATCTACACACAACAAATCTTCAAAAATTTATGAGAAACAAGGGTTTTATCCCTTCAATGGAGTCTCAATGTGAGAATAAAAAGCTAAGGCGCATACTCAAGTCAGGTGGGCTCAGATGGAGATCGAAAGAGAATATATGATTACTTCCTGGTTGGCTTATATTGACAAATCACTTTTCTAAAAGGATGAATGTTTGTAAGCAGCGTAAAGGGAACAATTCCGCCTACCTTCCTCCTTAAAAAGCCTAGGGTAAGGACCCACTGCTTTACCTTCTCTTTTTCCTTCATAAGCTGCAATATGCATTTAAAATACTCACAAAAATTTATATTTTTTGTTTTTATTTGAAAATTTATAAAAAAAAAGAAAAAAGAAAAGTTAGTGGAGTCGCCAAATGAAAATAAAAATATCTACTCTAAACATTCATCAAACAAAGAAAAAATAAAAAAGAGAAAACAAAAGTTGTACTCTGGGAATAAAAAGATTCATTCCCGGCAATGACACCAAAGAATTATGCCGCCGGAAACACACATGTGGTTAACATGGTATAAATATTCAAGCCATTAAGTGTGTCCTTGGGGGGAATCCTCGAGTCAAGTATTGTCACTTGATTCTTGCCTCCTCCGTTTAGGCAAACTCCTGACGAAGCCATGGGGGGTGGACCCTAAAGGTTGCTAAGGATGATTAAGCTAGCTAGTTCTGGTGGATGGGTTAGTTTTTTTAGTATTTTTTAATAAAAATGAAATTAATACAATATATTTGCAATGAAATTAAAGCATAACAACATAAATCTTAAACAACATAAAGATAAACATGTTTATAAATCTATTCAACACATGATGGAAATTGAATATAGATGATAGTGATAAATCAAGAAAGACCAGTGTTGAAAATGGAGTCAAATAAAATGTTGTTGTAATGCTTGAAATGAAATGTTGTGCAAATGTTCTTGGTCAAATTTAAATTTATGTGAATATGAGTGGATTATTAGGGGAAGGGGGATTTCCAATATACCATGAGGTACTGGAAATATGTTCAGATTATGGCAAGGTGGCTCCTCACTCAGAAATGTGGGCTGGATCGGAGTCTCTGGGAGGTGTTCAACACTACACCAAACGAGGTTGTAGTCTAACGGTATCCCGAGGACGATACCTAGTGGTTCCCGCTTCCTTTGAGGAATTTCCCCACACTATACCAAGAATCGATACACCAGATTTTCATATATGGGAGGTTTATTAGGAAGTGTTATACTAATGACTAGTCAATAAGTCCCTTTCTGGTTTGATCAGCATGTTAAGTCAAAGATGCAGTAATCCAGAGCATACGGGGACAAAGCCTTGTTAATTTTTAAAAAATTTGAACACGGTTTTTTTGTTTATTAAAAACCCTGAGAGTCTCTTTTCTGGCCAATACTCGGGCAAGCCCTTATCGTGAAACCATACTTTGGGAAAGCAAGGGGGGGTTAATTAAAAAAACATAAGAGACTGAAAAGTAAAATGTGATCTAATTACTACATGTAATGTCCCTTGTTAGGAATTTTATTAAAATTGCAATTTTTCACTTTTTTTCCTTGGTTCGACCTTGGACTAGTTTCGATCTCTAGGTCCCAAATTTGCCCCAAATGATCCCAAATCTTCTGAGAAGGTATATGAATGATATTATAACATAAATATGTGTTTTAGGGATGCCTTTGTACCTTTAAAACACTTCTGCAAATACTCTTTCAATTTTGTTCAATGTAGGTAACTTTACTAGTGATTTCCCTTTGACTAGTATTGGTCTCTAGGTCTTAAATTGACTCCAAATGCCTTCAAATCTTCAAGGAAGGTTTATGAATGATATTAGGAATTGAATATGATGTTCAGGGATAACATATGGCCACCAAAAGACCTCTGCAAATTCTCTCAAGATTCTGGACCAAGTATGCAATTTTACTAGTAATTTGGGGTTCAAATCCCCCTGAGGTAAGTACTGAAAATGGCTTCCCAAATGCCTCCAAACCCACTCAAATTTATGAACAGAGGTATGTAATTTGTTAAGTATGTTATTAAGGTCTCATATGCACCATTAATGGTTTATTACAACTGTTCTCACCCTCTCCCATTCAACTGCAAAAATCCCCAATTCGACCCTTGGGGAAATGGCACTATTTCACCTCCCAATACAACTAAACGGAGTAAAAATGCTTCAAATGCTCAAGTACAGTACATGAAACTTGTATAAGACATCCATGGCAGTATATTGATCACAAATATATCAGAGAATCATCCATTCATTCGAAATCATCATCAATACATTGGTTCACAACAAGGTAGTGGGGAAATGGCATCGTTCTTCCATTAAAAATGAGATTTATACATTTATACTTGGAATTTCGACCTAAAACTTTCTGGAGATGAAGAACAGAGTATTTACTTCATATTACAAAATAAATGGGGCATTAGAAGCTCCCCCAAAGAGTACAATAGCTCACCAAAAACGCCCTCCCTCAAGGATCAGGAATATGCCATCAAAACTGGAAATGGTTGAAGGAGCGAGCTGCAATAGAAGAAACCATGAGCTGCCCTGTAGCTTACACCTGCAAATAAAGACTCCATTAAATCTCCAAATGAAAGGTCTGAATGGCCTTTCCAATTGCCAACTTGGATGGGAATCTTTCACCCTCGAAATTGGCTAAGGCAAGAAACTAGTCATCCACTAGCTCTCCCTCTTCACAAATGCAATTGCAAATTCTACAAATGATCAAAAATCCATTCTCATACTTCATTTCTACATTTTATAACCAACATTAGCCTTCTAAGGGTCGAAATCCTCTCAATAGATTCAATAGATTTCCATTTAGGAAATATTCCACATTTGCCACTTGTCTCCTAGTTCCAACCTTCCATCTTCTCCCAAATTCGATTTTGGGTCTCTTTAGCTTCTCCAACTCCCAAATTCGACTTCCTTGAGCCTATTTTTGGGGCTGACATGTCATAGTGGTCAGATGTCAGAGGTCAGGTCTGCAATTTGTCATAGTTGTCATAGATGCTCCATCATTGGTGTCATAGGAGCTAGGGAATCTAGCCCAAGTGTCCACAAACTTCCACTTTGACTCTTTATCTTCCATGGAGGTTACCAATCCTTCCCAATTCGACCTAAGATGCTCAATGACATGTGTTATGACTTACCAACTCACCCAAGAGTTTTCACATTCCCATTAATTCGAATTTGCAAAAGAGATATACCATGTATTATGAAAAATCAAGCTAGTGTGGGTCCCACATCCTCCATATGTCTCCAAAACCATTTGTCACCTAGGATTTCTCTTGAATTTCTTTATTCACTCTATTTATTAAATACTTGAACCCTTCCAATATCTAAACATCATTTATTATCCCCCTTATTCCAAATCCCAAAGCTTCCACCCCAAACCTAGGAAACTAGTAATTTTCCTCCTTGGCAATTATTTGACCCTTAACATCAATTTTACAAACTCTAATGAATATGGCTAATGTGATTAGGCCATTGTGACCCAATTACAAATTTGGGACATGACACTACACTACCGACGTATTGGGTTAGTATCCGATTTAATTTTGTGAAAGAGAAAACAAAATATACTGAAAAGTATACGGTCTACAAAAAACGAGATAAAAATTTCCTAAGTCCTGAGTGATTCAATGGCCCAATATTTGTATTGGACAACGACATTAAATTTTAATTTATCTTGATTGATTTTAGATAAACTAATCTAATGTGAAAATTATTAGGGTGAAAAAAGACAACCTCCACAAAAATTGAACCGACACCAATCCCCCCTGGGGGGATGAGAAGCAAGCTTTGTGAGCTTGCTTCCAAAATACTTGTTATTATGAAATTACAATGCCAATATTTGAAGTGAAAGAACTCCTCTTTCTCCTTATATAGATTGGAGAAACAAGGTTACAAATAATGGAGGAAAAGTTGGGAAGGAAAGGTAAGGTTCAAGGAAGTCTTGGATCATCCAATATGGTCAAAATGAGTGCTTCAAAGACTTTTTTCTGATGTCATGCAACAAAAACCAGCAAATGAATTAGTAGCAAAAAGTGCCCAAAATGAACTAAGGAAAAATTTTAAAAATGCTAAAAAATTCTAACTTAAGAAACTAGTCATCTAAAGCAAATGAACTAAGATTGTTTGGCTTGAAATCCAACCCTCTTACGGTCTTGCACAGCCTTGCAAAGGCATCGAATGAAGCACTTAATTGCTTGATATAAACTTTTAAAATTTTTAATAAAAGAAACATTTAAATAAACTTAAAATTTGACTTGAATAATTTACTTAAAGACACTTTTCAAAGCAAGATCCAACAAAAGAAATGATAACTTTTAAAATACCTTGGATCTATGCATAAAAATCAGATCTGTTCTTTTGATAAGCTTACTAAACAAATCAGATATGAAAGTATCAAAAACCAGTAACCAAGAAGAAAATAATTTTAAGAAGAGAAAGAGTAAGGAGAGCAAATCTTGTTGCCGGAAAGATCAAAGAAAAAAGGCTTCTTCTTGGAGTGTTGAGGGACAATGTTCTTGAAAGTTGTTGAAGATGGAGTGGATTCAAACTAGACCCAAACTTCCTCCAATATAGATACTCTGAAACTTAGTCACAAAACTTGCACACCAGTGAGATATTGAAAACACATATAAAAAGAGATTAAAATGGCATTAAAATAAACTTATTTAACATGCAAATCTTTGATCTCTAAACATACATGAAAATATAGAAATGAAAGTAAACCCACTTATAATTTTTATTCTTATTGATTCAAAAGAATCCTTGAGGCAAGATCTATATCAAGAGTAAACAAGAAATTGCAAAAAGAAACAAGTTACCTCATGAACAACATAACAATGTGTATCCACGCACAAAGGAACTACACATTTCAGCCTCCAAATATTTCTTTATTTTCAATGAAAAATATAACAAATTACAATAGCAAGCCTTCTCTCATTCCAACTCTAACTAGTTTGGAATGAGAGAGGTTCTCTCAATTTATAGAAAAAACAAGAGAGAGTGGAGGACATACTTAGTGAAGGAGAGGAGGGTGCATGGGTGGAGAGACTCAAGCCTTTATGTGTTTCTTGATTAGGGATGGCTCCTCCTTTTGGGATGCCAAAAAATCGGCCCAAATAGGGCCTAAAACATAGCTACAAATTTCCATAAGTGAAGGGCCCTCTCTCTTGGGAAATGTGCCCCCTTCATTGGGAAATGAGCTCAAGTCATAGGGAATAGATTCCTTGTTTGTAGATACCCCAAATGTGTCATAAATATCTTCTTATATCCCCCTTAACATAGATGATCCAAAAACTCTTACAAATCCCCATAAATAAGGACTTTGATTTTTTGACATTTTTCATTTTTTTTGCATTTTTTTACTTTTTTGACCTTTTGTGAAATAAATGAAAAATAAAGTGCTCAAACACTTAGGAAAGTGGTTTTAGGGGTAAAGTGGGTGCTCTTGGTTAGAAAATGAGCACCCCCATGGCCAAAAAGACCCTTATACCACACTTTTATCACATTTATTTTTTTTATCAAACCATTAAAAAATGGCTTGCTTTTATGGGAAAAAAAAAATATATATATATATATATATATATATATTCTTAGAACTTAAAAAAAAACTAGGGGGGACTAACACATGTCCATACGACTCAAAATTAATGCCTAGCATGGTTTAATACATTGACACAAAGGCTCTAATAAGGCCTAAACACCACGTCGACCACCCCAACTTTGGAGGCATGAGTGAAAAACTCAAAAATTATTAGTCGTCTGTTCAACAACAAATAATTAAAAAGGAAAAAAAACACTCTAGGCTAGTTGGATTAATGTTCAAGTCCTAGGAAGCCAAGTCTTTTACATACAGCTACCATGCCAACACATTTTATTACAATTCCCCCAAGGGGGTATGAACACGTGGTACAAAAAATAAAGGGCCCAGAAGGCTTGATGGAATTATGAACTCTAATAATGAACACTTTGACATGTTCAAGCCTTCAACGGTTCACTTGGAATCCACTAAGTGAAATTTTAGTGGATAACATATGGCTCTAACTGTGGGACATGTGCTCGATCTAGCCTCCGGGCAAAGAAAGGATGTGAGAACACCAGAATCTCTAGTTTAAACAACTTGTAAAAACATCTCAACTTGACAAGAAAAACCTTCAGCATCACAAGTTTTATGAAGAATCCAATGAATCAGAAATTGCATTTATTCATAAAAACTAAAACTAACTAAGGAAAAAGGTTATTATTCATAAGTACTAAAGAAAATCATAAATCCAATGTAACCATCTAAGCATTTTATAAATATAACAATTTTTTGCCTTGTCTTTGGTGACCAGCCAAAGCAAGGATACATTTATCAGAAAGTGCAAACCTGCATGGATATTCTGTATGGGAGGGATGGATGGGAAATCATAAGCATGTAATAGATCTTTGAAGTGCTTCCCCAAATGGTAAGTCCTATTCCAAACCTCTTCTATCCATGACTAGATGGGACTAAGAAAAAACTCTGAATGATGAGGCAGATCCACTACCTCATCATACTGATCCGAAGGTCTCTTCTGAAGATAACTTTCTGTGAAAGCATAAGCCCCAAGCTGCTCCAAATCATAAGGAACCTCTGTATGTGAAGACGATGTCTGAGACTGATCTTCAATTGATTGCATCCCATCTGACTCTTCAATGCACTGCTTCTTCATGTCTTCCTTGTTGATGCCCATGCATGGCTCATACTGATCATATAAAAAGTTAGCATGCTCCTCCTCCATAACAAGGCTTTCCCAAGTCTTGAGATCAACACTACATTTTTTGGATGAATCATAAATTGGTCTTCCATAAATTTTTGTATAGATACTCCCCTTGCTAGACATATCATGGATGGGATTCTCAATAAGATTTTCAAAAGTCTCATAGGTTGGATTTTCATTGAAATTCCAATAGTCATCACCCCCATCTATATCATATATGAGAGAGTCTTCATCACTTACATCATGCTCTAGGTTATACTCGTCCTCCTCATGTTCATATTATCCATCCTTGGAAAGCTTGGTTTCAAAAATATTACAAGGAGTAAAACTTTCCAAACCTTCATAACCATGTGGAGAACATGGATAAGTATCATCATACACATCCCAAATTTTATCATGAATTCCTTCATGACCTTCTATAATAGTTTCTTCTTGAGGTAGATCTGCCATGCAAATGTGATCACCTTCATAATCCCAAGATAGCTCCAAATCTTTAATATTTTATGTTATAGCCACACAAGGAGGAGCTTCAATAATATCTCTTTCATCTTCAGGGTGCTTTTCTTGAATCTCTTCTTTAGTTTCTAAAATATCTTTTGATTTAGGAAGGATGGCAAGGTAATTTTCTATAAACTCTTTCATATCAATCTCATTTTCATGCCACCATTCAAGAAACATCTCAAAGAAACTTGAAATGGAGGTGAATGCATTTGTCAAGAAGGTCACTGCATCCCCCCCACCAGGGAGAAAGCAAAAATGGTCATCAGATCATCCTCATGAATAACTTTGAATTCAACCATGAATTTGATAAAGGAAGCAATATGATCAATGGTTGAATCACCAATATTTCCACAAAACTCTAGAGCCACACTATATAGCCCATGATGATTATAGCAATCATCAGGAAACCCATGGATATTTGATAAATATATTGAGGGGTATGCCTCGAACAAGTGAGCACAAAGCCCTTTTGTATTACTATCCATAGCATATTTCAATAGCTTAAATCTTGCACTAAACAAGTGGAGTTGTCAAATCATGAGTTTTAAAGGTTTTCAATGTGTCGCATGTGCTCATCTACACACAACAAATCTTCACAAATTTATGAGAAACAAGGGTTTTATCCCTTCAATGGAGTCGCCATGTGAGAATAAAAATAAGCATTTAAAATACTTACCAAAATTTCTATTTTTTGTTTTTCTTTGAAAAATTATAAAAAAATAAAAGTTAATGGAGTCGCCAGATGAAAATAAAAATATCTACTCTAAACATTCATCAAACAAAGAAAAAACAAAAAAAGAGAAAACAAAAGTCATACTTCAAGAATAAAAATGTTTATCCTCGGCAACGACGCCAAAGAATGTTGTCGTCGGAAACACACATGGGGTTAACATTGTTAGAAAAACAGGATCGCAGAGCAATAACAATAAACAAGATGCAAATACAAATTACACAAACACATTACAAGAGAGACACCAATATATCGTGCTTCACCCAAGATGGGCTACGTCCACACTGAAATTGCTAGTACTTATTATTATACCATCCAAAAAATGAAGGGATACAACCTACAGCACATCCGCTGCACTTCCTCTTCACTGTCTCATAGTCTCTCTTCACGATCTCAGAGATATTTACAGTGCATAATACCTAATACATCAACCCTATTCGTGTTACAATGTCTTTCTTTTATAGGGGAAATACAATGGGAAAATACCACGGGTTACCCAAAACCATGGGCCCGTAAATTGTTGGCGAAAACAACCCAAAAAAAATTCTCGGGGGCGAAGAGGTTGGGGAATGAGTGTACAGTAAACCTGGGGTACAAACACAATTGAATAACATCTTTGAATCTGGAATATCAAGCTCCACAACCAACAATCTCCCACTTGGACACTGATCATAGAAACTCCACTGCTTTTGTACTTGCTGGACTTGGAATTGCCAAATTTCTCATCTTAACCTTCATGCTAGAAGGCCAACTGAAACCAAGCAGGAACTCGGTTTCTCTCTGGTCACTACCTTTGTGAACATGTCTACGAGATTCTGGCTAGTATGTATCTTTTCCAACTTCAACAGTTCATCTTCCAGAACATAGCGTATGAAATGGTACTTGAGCTGTATATGTTTAGTCCTTTAATGGAATGTTGAGTTATTTGCAAGATGAATGGCACTCTGGCTGTCACTATACAACCTTCTATCCTTCTGCTTCTTACCCAATTCCTCCATAAACCTCTGCAACCAAATAATCTCTTTACTAGCCTCTGTAACAGCAACATACTCTACTTCCGTTGTTGAAAGTGCAACAACCTTTTGCAGTTTTGAAATCCAACTTACTGTTGTTCCACCTACAGTAAACACATACCTTGTGGTGCTCCTCCTGCTATCCTTATCACCTGCCATATCTGCATCAACATATCCCTGTAGAACAGTGTCTGAACCTCCAAAACATAATGCCTGAGTGGTAGTACCTCTCAAATAGTGACAACTCTGTGAGGTCGTGCATTAGATTGGTTTATGAAGTTTGTTCTAGTACCTACAGGAGCCCCAGAGAAGTCACTAGATGAGATCCGGGATGGGTTGATTGCATAATTTAGAAAGCCCAAGTCTGAGGCTCAATATATTACGGAATTGAAAGAAATTAAGCAGTGTCCCAATGAGACGTTGTGGTATTTCAACCAGCGGTTCAAGACGCTAATGGCAAGGGTTAGTTTCGATATGAGCATTGTCCAACATAAAGAGTGGTTCATCGCAGCACTGCTACCACATATTCGGCTAACATTGATGCAACAAAACATCTCGACGCCCAGTGAAGCTCTGGATACTGCAATGCGATTGGAGGCGTCGCCGATTGGAGAAAATGCAGCCAGAATGTAACAGATACAGACACAACTCGCTAACTTGACCATATAGCTGCAATATTTGAACAAGGGCAAGGAGCAACGCGAAGAAGTATGGTGTACGCGATGTCAAGGAGAAGGGCATACGAAGGACAATTGCCCAGATTTCTGCAACTATTTGGTTTCAGGAGTGACAAACCCATTAAATGGTGTTGGCATGCCATATTGTCGCGTTTGTCAGGTATTTGGGCACCGCCATGAAGAATGTCCATATATGCAGAAGATGGTCACCAAACCGATGAATCTATATTTCACTTTCTGCAATTCGGTGGGACATCATGACAAGGATTTTCGTGCCTATGGGTTGCTTCATGAGAGAACATACGACGCATTCTATGTAAAGGATGACCAGCGTGACATACAACAACCCCCATTGTAGCAGCAAGTAGCTCAGCCGCTACCTCAACTGCAGGTACAATTTGTACCGCAACAACAACAGCAGTAGTTTATGCTGCAATATACTCCGATGCAAATGGCTCCATAGTAGCCATAGTACGCACGACAAGGGCAAGGCATGATGCAGCAACAGTACAGTCAACAACAATACCAATAGCAAGGTGGATTCCGTGGAGAATTCAGGGGTGGATGCGGTGGAGGATTTGGTCGTGGAGGAGGACGAGGAGGTCGTGGACCTGTGCAGTACTATCACTGTGCGGTATGGGGACACTATCAGCGAGATTTCCAATTGTTGCAAACACAGTGTACATTTTTCTTCGTTAGAGACCATACAGTAGAGAACTGTCCGCAATTGATTGCACAATGGCAGGCAGGGAATATTCCGCAATTACAGAACCAGGCTCAACAGCCTGTGCAAAATCAGGTGCAGCAACTGGTACAGCAACCCGTCCAGAACCAGAACCAGCGACCAATTCATAATGTTAATCAAAATGTGAACCAGTCGGGGAATCCACCATTGAACCAGAATCAAGGTGCGAATGTTTCAACAATCTCAACAGAGCCCAGGCCACATGATGCAGCTGTTGCGGTGATCACTCGGGGAGGTGCAAAAACAGGAGAAGACACTTCACATCCACTGATCCAACTGGACAGGCCGAAGAAGGTGTCATTTGACATTAAATCAAAGCGTGATACGTTCCAGCAGGAACGACGTGCGTTGGACAAAGGAAAGGCTATCGTCTATGACATGCCCCCTGTCTTTGATGACACATCAGAAGCTGATCCATCAGAGCATTTTGGAACTTTGCAGAGATTCCTGGAAATTTGTTTGTTGTTGGAAAGAGATCTGGCTGCACTTGCTGAGATTGAGGGGTTGTTATACAGATTTCCAAGGGGACGCCAAGAATCCACGGTGATTTCCTTACAACGGAGGAAGACTGGCAAGGAGATGCGGATGAATATTCAAATTGGAGATTATGATGTCGATTCGGTTATTCTGGATCTTGGTTCAGATGTCAACATCTTAACCAAGCAGGCATGGCAGAAAATGGGGAGCCCCCCATTGAGTTGTTCCCCTGTCCAGCTCCGGTTAGCTAATCATGCTAAAGTGACACCAATTTGGGAGAGTCGCCCGGTTAGCGGTGGACATTGAAGGCATGAAGACCTACGTTGACTTCGATGTCATTGAAGTGGTTGAAGGAGGAAGCTATTATCCCGCGTTGCTAGGGATTGGATGGGCTAACGACAATGGAGCAGTAATCAACTTCAAGCGACAAATGATGACTTTTGAAAATCGCGATCTCAGAGTTATCACCCCGTTGGATCCGGCTGAAGGACGTAGATACCTTGAACCAGTGAAAGATGAAGATCCCAGCGAATGGGACCATGCATTCAATATTTCAAAAGATTACATTCATCCAACTGACAACGGTGATCTTGGATGGCACAGTGACAGCTCTGCGTCTTCCGACTCTGATGACGCGCTAGAACACTGGCAGAACCGATTGCACGAGGTGTCATTCCGTAAGTGTGGATTGATCACGCAGTCGCTCTACCGTGTCGCGACTGAAACAATCACACTCCCAACATATGAAGGACTGCCTGACTTATTTGAATTTCAGATGGAGTTTGAGGAAATATTTTCAGAACCACAGTGATTGCTGGCATTGGACAAAGCACTGAAGGTTGCTCCAGCACGCTGGTGGCCGACACACAAGGCATCAATTGAGGGATGGTTTAAATGCAGAAGATTGATGATGATACACTTTTGCGATACCGAGGTCTACCACATAGGGATGTATGATGGTCCGAACGATCTTTGCGACCATTTGATGGAGTGTCATACGTTATGGGCATCACGACCAAGAGATGAGTGGGACCACGCATTTATCGATACTTTGGATGAAATGCCGCGGTCATGGTATACGGTCGCTGAATTACAAGGAGAAATCATTACTTGGTTGGAGTTGACCATCTGTTTTACTCATACATTCAGTTTTGCTAATTCCAATCCGGATGTCTCTAATGTTCTGCAGATCATTCGCGATGTGGTGCTAAAGTTTGTTCCTGCAGCGTACTCAGCGGATCCACATATGCACGGCCAGATGCAATCAATTATGGAATGTTACAATATCACTGGTGGGCACGAAGACGGTGATGATCCACAAAATGTCAATATTCCGGAGTCTGAAGGAAGTCGCGACGTGGTACCTCCTGGTGCGCCAAGTGATCCGTTCAGTCAGCCCCTAAAGCTTCGCAAGATCAATATTGGGACGGAGGCCACTCCCAAGTTCGCGAATGTTGGAGATTATTGGGATGATGAGATGATGGGAAAGGTCATTGAGTTGTTACATGAGTTCCAAGACCTTTTCCCTACGAATTTCTCCGAAATGAAAGGTATTTTGGGTGATCTAGGAGAAATGAAGATTCCCTTGAAACCAGATGTGAAACCGATCAGGCAGCGACCGTATCGACTCAATCTGCAACATAAGGAGAAGGTCAAGGCAGAACTTGATCGCATGTTGGATGCTGGTATCATTGAACCGGTCAAAGAGTCAGAATGGATCAGTCCTATGGTGGTGAAGGACAAGAAGACTGGCGAGGTACACATCTGTGTCGATCTATGGAAGTTGAATGACGCCTGCTTGCATGACCACTTTCCAACCCCGTTTACTGATGAAGTACTTGAGGGAGTAGGTGGCCAGGAGATGTATTCTTTCATGGATGGGTTCTCAAGCTATCATCAGATCCGTATTTCCAAAGAAAACCACCACAAGATGACTTTCGTGACCGAATGGGGATGTTTTCAGTATACCGTGATGTCGTTTGGATTGAAGAATGCACCTACGATATTTTTGCGGGTTGTTGTTGCTGCATTCAAGGATTTCATCCAGAAATTCTTGCAGATATACATGGATGATTGGACAGTTTATGGTTTGATCCGCGATCATCTAGCCAATCTGCGGTTGATGTTGGAACGTTGTCGCCAACACCAGATATCGCTGAATTTGAAGAAGTACATTTTTTGTGCCCCGTTTGGGATATTGTTGGGCCACATTGTATGCAAACAAGGGTTGTTGGTCGATCCAGCAAAGATTGTGCTTATTTTGAGTTTGACACCGCCGACCACTATGAAGCAGCTGAGGGCGACTTTAGGACATACTGGGTATTACCGCAAGTTCATCAGGGGATATGCAGCGATCACTGCCCCTATGGAGAAGTTATTAAAGAAAGACATAGTATTTCAATGGAGCACTGAATGTCAGGATAGTTTTGAGCAGTTGAAGGCTAAGATGGCTTCGGCACCAATACTAGTATTCCCGGACTGGAGAGGAGCCGACTAATATCGAAGACGGGTTGCCTGATGCGCAACTATTTAGGTTTGAAGTTGCTGATGGCTATTTTGAAGAAATCATTCAGTTTCTAGAAACAGGTACCGCACCAAAAGAGCTCACCACTGGTCAAAAGAACCAGTTGGTGTTTAAAGCTGCAGACTTCCATCTCATCACCGGAGAATTATACAAGATGGGTGTAGATGAGATATTGCGACGATGTGTCTTGCCACACAAGCAAGCGCAGATATTGGCAAAAGCACATGGAGGAGTGGTTGGAGGACACTACAACGGTCGGGCGACTGCCAGAAAGGTGCTTCGTGCGGGGCTCTGGTGGCCCACGCTCCATAATGATGCGACCGACTATGCGCAGTCCTGCGACGTATGTCAGAGAATTGGGAAGCCATCCAGGAGGGACGAGATGTAGCTGATGCCTCAGTTAACACTACAGCCATTTGACAAATGGGCAGTGGATTTTGTGGGACCAACCAATTCACCAGGTAAGCGCACTGGCGCCAGATACATCATCACTGCGACAGACTATTTGACCAGATGGGCGAAAGCTGCACCAGCTGTTGATTGTTCCGCAGCCACGGTTGCGCAGTTTTTGTTTGATAACATTATCACTCGTTTCAGCTGCCCCAAGATATTGTTGAGTGATCAAGGAAGCCACTTTCTCAATCGCACCATCAGCACACTGGCGGAGGAGCTGCAGATTCAGCATAAGAAGAGCACGCCATATCATCCACAGGAAAATGGCATGGTGGAAGCTTTCAATAAGATATTGGAACATGCGCTGATAAAGGTGTGCAATGTGAACCGCGATGACTGGGATCTGAAAATCCCAGCAGTGTTGTGGGCCTATCGCACCACATGTAAAAGTTTGACGGGTCAGACACCATTTAAGTTGGTATATGGACAAGCAATCATGCCCATGGAGTACATTGTTCCAAGTCTGCGCATCGTAGCAATGACAGGCATGGATTTTGCGGCAACATTAGAGGAACGTCTAGTGTAGTTAGTCGAGCTGGAGGAAGATCGCTTTATCACCGGTTTCCATCAGGGTGTGGAGAAGGATCGCCAGAAGGCTTGGCATGATCGCCACATCAAGAACAAATAGTTTCAATAGGGTGATTTGGTGTTGTTGTATGACAACAAGTTTATAAAACATCCAGGAAAATTGCAGATGCATTGACTTGGTCCATATCGCATTAGTAGCATCACCTCGGGAGGAGCGGTACAGTTACAGCAGTTGGATGGAGCGATGCTCCCCAAGTTGATTAATGGTAGCAGGTTGAAGCCCTATCGGTCGGGCTTGGAACAGCACGATGCCTGAGTCGCATTAGGTAAAAATGAAGTAAAAAAAAAACAAGTGTAGATTGATTGGTGGCAAGGTGGCGCACCAACAGGGATGGAATGCGGAAGCAGGGAGGCTTCTGCCGCAAGTTAGGAGTGGTCCACGACAAGTGGCAGCATTGCGACTGGGTCACATCATAAATCAATATGCAGATGGGAATTTTTCCTTTTGGGAAAATATGATCATTAGTTGATTCAGATTGTGCCAAAAGAATGCATGGTTGGAATAGGGAATACACCGAGGCAGCATGGTCGACGACACCTGGAGTGATGGTTTGCATGGTTGGAACGACGAATCCACCATAGCAGCATGGACAACGAGTCGGGGGGGTGATGCTTCGCACATTTTTGCATGTAGGGAAATAGGCGGAACTACGATTGCTCAGCCCATCTCAGAAGTCCAGCTAATACTCACACGGAGCAGTGGAATATTATGATTACCCTGGAGCATGAGCAGGTGGTGCAAAGGATTTCCAAGGCAAACGAACGGCTAAATGTGATGTATAAATATAGGACCCAAGGATAGTAATAGCACAGAGGTTGTTTCAATTTAAGAGGGGTTATGTGACGAGTGGATCAGGCATCTAACTAAGTTAGGAATTCCAAGGAGGTTGTGGAAATGATCCATTTTATTTCATGTGGTAGCACACCAGGTGCGCTGAGGGCCCGAACCACGAGTGTACATGAGCGTTTGGAGCAAGTTGCGCCTCAGAGACTCAGGGGTTAAAAGCATGAAGTCTCATCCGAGATGTCTAGGAAGTTGGTGATGGTTCAAAGTCTCGTGGTCCCTGAGACCACACAAAAGGGGAGGCTCGTCACCCCCAAGTCCTTGTAACATGTGCTTACTGGTGCGAAACAGATGTGCCAGAACCACTGGCCTGTTTTACACCCTGGCGTTGCTCGCAAAATTCCTCTTCGTCTACAATCAGTCTCTCGAGACTCGAGGATGAGTTTGCAAGGTCCGTGACAGTAAGCCGGGAAAATTCCACTTTTGGGCAAGAAGTACATGATAGCAAGCAAATGATCAGTGTAGCAGAAGGAGCAGGACAACACTGCGCGATCTAGACAGCAAGAACAATTGCAGAACTATAGTTCATCCCTAGTAAAGTGACCACAGAATACACCATGTCCAATTGACGTGGCTCGAGGGCGAGCCAGAAGATTGTGTTGGGGGCCTGCTGGCAGGCGGTTTGGTAAGGAAGAATCGCAGCACCGTCGATGCTGCAACACGTCAGAAGAGGTCGCGGAAGGAAGAAGGCTCTATTATTTTATGTACTTTTTGAGTCGTTTGTACCGCAGAATGTGGGTTTTTGGGTCATTGGACCATATGAGATGTGATTTTGAGCTAAGTATACCGCAATAAGCGGTTTTTGGGTCATTTGGACCGTGTCAGTAAGATTTTGGGTCATTTGTCCAGGAGTCGGTTAGGAAGTTGTTAGTAAGTGGACAAGCATTGTAAAGGAGGAATCCTATATATAGACAGAAAGTGGTAGGTCGTAAGAGATCGAGGAGATGCATTTTTGGCATATGTTCTGAGATCAAGAGATATCGCTAGGATTTGGTTTTGCACAGATGTTGTATCAGGGTTTTTCTGAAGTAATATGACATGACGGAATTGTTTGGTGAAATTCCCTGTGTACCTTTCGTGTTAATGCCTGTTGTGATGATTTCTTGCTACAGTTAACCTTTTAATGTTATATTCATTTTGTTGTGATGAATGATTCTGTTAAATAATGCTATGAATACAAATGATGTTAATATTGAATGCATAGATATGTTTTGGATGCTGCAATAAGTTGAGTAATTATTTCCGCAATCATCCTCCTTCATTCGGCAGAAACATGGTTCCGTCCACTCTCCCTTGATCGCCTCGGGTGAGACCTCATCTACTCTGCAAGTGTTGTTGGGTTGGCCAAAACCTATCTAGGCCGGTGGTTAGGGAGATCGTGGTGGGTTGGTGTCGACAGTGATGGGAACCCCTGTCGACTGGGTTTGAGTCAAAACAAACACATTACAAGAGAGACACCAATATATTGTGGTTCACCCAATATGGGCTATGTCCACACTGAAATTGCCAGACCTTATTATTATACCATCCAACAAATGAAGGGATACAACCTGCAGCACATCCGTTGCACTTCCTCTTCACTGCCTCAGAGTCTCTCTTCACGATCTCAGATATCTTTACAATGCATAATACCTAATACATCAACCCTAGGCGTGTTACAATGTCTTTCTTTTATAGGGGAAATACAATGGGAAAATACCACGGGATACCCAAAACCATGGGCCCGTAAACTGTTGGCAAAAACAGCCCAAAAAAAATTTCTCGGGGGCTTCGCCCCATAACCCCAAGTTTGGGGAATGAGTGTACAATAATCTTGGGGTACAAACACGACTGAATAACATCTCTGAATCTGGAAGATCAGGCTCCAAAACCAACAAACATGGTAAAAATCTTCAAGCCATTAAGTGTGTCCTTGGGGGAAAGCCTCAAGTCAAGTATTATCACTTGATTCTTGAATCCTCCGTTTAGGAAAACTCCTAACGAAGCCAGGGGAGTGGACCCTAAAGGTTGTTAAGGCTGATTAATCTAGCAAGTTCTGGTGGATGGGTTACTTTTTTTAGGAGTTTTTTTATAAAAATTAAATTGATACAAGAGATTTGCAATTAAATTAAAGCATAACAACCTCCATCAGAACGTCGCCCAGACTCCCAAATGATGGGGTTCGGGTTGGTTTATTTTGTTTACAGGTTTTTATGGTGATTTTGTTTCTTTTTGTTCGGGTAGTCTGTTCTGGTACTTGTGGGATTTCCGCGCAGTATCCACCTGTGTAGTTGGTGTCACTTCGGTTGTAGGGGCTTTTTTCACAGTTACATGGACTATGTTTGAAGGTCTTTTGAGATAGTTTTTTGTAAAGGGTTATTGTAATAGGGTTAAGGGAGTAGACAGTTTATGTGTAGAAGGCATAAATGTTTAGATAAATCTAGCAGTGGGGATCTATTGTAGAATCTTTGGGCATGAAAGGCCTTGTGAGTCCTGATCTTATTTGTACTGAAGGTTCCTTTATAATATAATTTTTTCTTGCTTACCAAAAAAAAAAAAAAAAAAACTAGTGCTGCAAATGGAGTCAAATAAAATGTTGTTCTAATGCTTGAAATGAAATGTTGTGCAAATTTTCTTGATCAATTTTAAATTTATGTGAATATGAGTGTATTATTAGGGGAAGGGGGATTTCCAATATACCGTGAGGTACTGGAAATATGTCTGGATTATGGCAAGGTGGCTCCTCACTCAAAAATGTGGGTTGGATCAGAGTCTCTGTGAGGTGTTCAAAACTACACCAAACGAGGATGTAGTCTAACAGTATCCCGAGGTCGCTACCCAGTGGTCCCCGCTTCCTTTGAGGAATTTCCCCACACTATACCAAGAATCAATACGTCGAATTTTCGTATATGGGAGGTTTATTAGGAAGTGTTAGACTAATTACTAGTCACTAAGTCCCTTTATGGTTTGATCAACATGTTCAGTCAAAGTTGTAGTGATCCAGAGGATATGGGGGAAAAGCCTTGTTAATTTTAAAAGTTTTTGAACACGGTTTTCTTGTTTATTAAAAACCCCCAAGAGTCTCTTTTATGGCCAGTACTCGGGCAAGCCCTTATCCTAAAACCATACTTTGGGGAAACAAGGGAGATTAATTAAAAAAACATAAAAGACTGAAAATTAAAATGTGATCTAATTACTACGCTACCGAGGTAGTGGGTTAGTATCCGATTTACTTTTGCGAAAGATAAAAAAAAACTATAAGTATACGGTCTACAAAAAATGAGATAAAAAGTTCCTAAGTCCCTGAGTGAGTCAATAGCCCAATATTTGGATCAGACCACAACGTTAAAATTTAATTTATATTGATTGATTTTAGTTAAACTAAGCTAATGTGAAAATTATTAGGGTGAAAAATGACAACATCCACAAAGATTGAACCAACACCAATCCCCCCTTCGGGGATGAGAAGTAATTTTGTGAGCTTGCTTCCAAAATACTTTTTATTATGAAATTACAATGCCAATATTTGAGGTGAAAGAACTCCTCTTTCTCCTTATAGATCTTGGAGAAACGAGGTTACAAATAATGGAGGCAAAGTTGGGAAGGAAGGTAAGGTTCAAGGAATTCTTGGATCATCCAATATGGTCAAAATGAGTGCTTCAAAGATTTCTTTCTGTTGTCATGCAACAAAAACCAACAAACAAAATAGTAGCAAAAAGTGCCCAAAATCACTTTAAAAGTGACTTGGGCAATATCAAAAAATGCCAAAAAAATTCTAAGCTAAGAAACTAATCATCTAAATCAAATGAACTAAGATGGATTGGCTAGAAATCCAACCCTCTTAGGGTCTTGGATAGCCTTGAAAAGGAAGCCAATGAAGCACTTAGTTGCTTGATCTAAACTTTAAAATTTTAAAGAAAAGAAACATTTAAATAAACTTAAAATTTGACTTGAATAATTTACTTAAAGACACTTTTCAAAGCAAGATCCAACAAAAGAAATTATAACTTTTAAACTGCCTTGTATCTATGCATAAAAATCAAACATGTTCTTTTGATAAGCTTACTAAGCAAATCAGATCTGAAAGTATCAAAAGCTAGTAACCAAGAAGAAAATAATTTTCAGAAAAGAAAGAGTAAGGAGAAAAAACCTTGTTGCTGAAAAGGTCAAACAAAAGAGGCTTCTTCATGGAATGTCGAAGGACAATGTACTTTAAAGTTGTTGAAGTTGGAGTGGAGTCAAACTAGATCTAAACTTCCTCCAAGCTAGATACTCTGAAACTTAGTCACAAAACTTGCACACCCGTGATATCTTGAAAACACATATAAAAAGATATTAAAATAGCATGAAAATAAACTTATTTAACATGCAAATATTTGATCTCTAAATATACATGAAAAGATAGAAATGAAAGTAAACTAATTACAATTCTTATTCCTATTGATTCAGAAGAATCCTTGAGGAAAGATCTATATCAAGAGTAAGCAAGAAATTTTAAAAAGAAACAAGTTACCTCATGAGCAGCATAACAATGTTGATCCACACACAAAGGCACTACACATTTCATCCTCCAAATATTTCTTTATTCTTAATGCAAAGTATAACAAATTACAATAGCAAGCCTTCTCTCATTCCAACTCTAACTAGTTTGGAATGAGAGAGGTGCTCTCGATTTATAGAAAAAACAAGAGAGAGGGGAGTGCGCACTTAGTGAAGGAGAGGAGGTCGCATGGGTGGAGATACTCAAGCCTTATGTGTGGCTTGATTAGGGCTACCTCCTCCTTTTGTGCTGCCCAAAAATCATCCCAAATAGAGCCTAAAACATACTAAGCTGCAAATTTCCATAAGTGAAGGGCCCTCTCTCTTGGTAAATGCACCCCCCTTCATGGGGAAATGCACCCAAGTCATGGGGAATAAATTCCTTGTTTGTAGCTTCCCCAAATGTGTCATAAATATCTCCTTACATCACCCCTAACATACTGATCTAAAAACTCATACAAATCCCCATAAATTAGGACTTCGATTTTTGACATTTTTCACTTTTTTGCATTTTTCTCACTTTTTTTACCTTTTGTGAGATAAATGAAAAATAAAGTGCTCAAACACTTAGGAAATTGGGTTTAAGGGTAAAGTGAGTGCTCCTGGTTAGAAAATGAGCACCCCCATGGCCAAAAAGACCCCTAGACCACACTTTTATCACATTTTTAATTTTTTTTATCAAACCATTAAAAAATGGCTTGTTTTTACGGACAAATATTTTTTCCTCGGAACTTAAAAAAAACCTAGGGGGGACCTAACACACGTCCATACGAATAAACACCACACTGACCACCGCAAATTTGGAGGCATGAGTGAAAATATCGAAAATTATTAGTCATTTGTTCAACAACAAATAATTAACAAGGAAAAAAAACACTTTGGGCTAGTCAAATTAATGTTCAAGTCCTAGGAAGCCCAGTCTTTTACATATAGCTACCATGCCAGCACATTTTATTACAATTTCCTCAAGGGGGTATGAATGTGGTACAAAAAATAAAGGGCCTAGAAGTCCTGATGGACTTATGAACTCTGGTAATGAACACTTTGACATGTTCAAGCCTTCGACGGTTCACTCAGAATCCACTAAGTGCAATTTTAGTGTATAACACCTTTCTACAACTGTGGGACGTGTGCTCAATCTGCCCTTCAGGCAAGGAGAGGATGCGAGAACACAAGAATCTCTCATTTATACAACCTCTAAAAACATCTCAACTTGACAAGAAAAACCTTCAGCAGCACAAGTTTTATGAAGAAGCCAATGAATCACCAATTGCATTTATTCATAAAAAGTAAATCTAAGGAAAAATGTTATTATTCCTAAGTACTAGAAATAAATGCGTATAGTAAATGTTCACATTAAGGAGCTTATTTTCCTACACTAAGCTTGATATAAATCAAAATGCTAAATGTAATCATAATTCCAATGTAACAATCTAAGCATTTTATCAATATAATAGTTTTTTGCCTTGTCTTTGGTTACCAGCCAAAGCAAGGATACATTTATCAGAAAGTGCAAACCTGCATGGATATTCTGGATGGGAGGGTTGGATGGGAATTCATAAGCATGTTTCTTTGAAGTGATTCCCCAAATGGTAATTCCTCCTGCAGGCCTCTTCTATCCATGACTCGATAAGACTTAGAAAAAACTATGAATGATGAGGTAGATCCACCACCTCGTCATATTGATCTGAAGGGCTCTTCTGAAGATAACTTTCTTTGAAAGCATAAGCCCCAAGCTGCTCCAAATCATAAGGAACCTCTGTATATGAAGACGATGTCTAAGACTTATCTTCAATTGATTTCATCCGATCTGACTCTTCAATGCACTGCTTCTTCACGTCTTCCTTGCTAATGCTCATGCATGGATCTTACCGATCATATAAAAATTTAGCATGTTCCTCATCCATAACAAGGCTTTCCCAAGTCTTGAGATCAACACTCCCTTCTCTGGATTAATCATAAATTGGTCTTCCATAAATTTATGTATATATACACCCTTTGCTGAACATATCATAGATGGGATTCTCAATAATATTTTCAAAAGTCTCATAGGTTGGCTTTTCAATGAAATTCCAATAGTTATCACCCCCATCTATGCCAGAAAAACCCTCCTCGTGTTCATAATAAACATCCTTGGAAAGATTGGTTTCAATAATATTACAAGTAGTAAAACTTTCCAAACCTTCATAACCATGTGGATAACATGGAGTAGTATCATCACACACATCCCAAATTTTATCATGAATTCCTTCACGACCTTCTATAATAGTTTCTTCTTGAGGTAGATCTGGCATACAAATGTGATCATCTTCATAATCCCGAGATATCTCCAAATCTTTAATATTTTCTATTACAGCCACACAAGGAGGAGCTTCAATAATATCTCTTTGATCTTCAGGGTGCTTTTCTTGAATCTCTTCTTTAGTTTCTGAAATATCTTTTGATTTAGGAAGGATGGCAAGGGAATTTTCTATAAATTCTTTCATATCAATATCATCTTCATGCCACCGTTCAAGAAACATCTCAAATAAAATTTAAATGGAGGTAATGCATTTGTCAAGAAGGCCTCATTAGGAAACCCATGGATATTTGAGGAATCTATTGAAGGCCATACCTCGAACAAGTGAGCAAAACGCCCTTCTTTATTACTATCCATAGCATATTTCAATAGCTTAAATCTTACACTAAACAAGTGGAGTTGTCAAATCATGATTTTTAAAGGTTTTCAATGTGTCGTGTGTGCTCATCTACAAACAAGAAATCTTCACAAATTTATGAGAAACAAGGGTTTTATCCCTTCAATGGAGTCGCCATGTGAGAATAAAAATATGCATTTAAAATACTCACAAAAATTTCTATTTTTTTTCCTTTGATAAATTATTAAAAGAAAATTTCGTGGATTCTCCATATGAAAATAAAAAGATCTACTCTAAATATTCATCAAACAAAGAAAAAACAAAAAACAAAAAAGATAAAACAAAAGTCGTACTCCGGGAATAAAAAGATTTATCCCTGGCAACTGCGCCAAAGAATGTTGTCGTCGGAAACACACATGGGGTTAACGTGGCAGAAATATTCAAGCCACTAAGTGTGTCCTTCGGGACAAGCCTCGATTCAAGTACTGTCACTTGATTCTTGACTCCTCCGTTTAGGCAAACTCGTAACTAATCCAAGGGGGGTGGACCCTAAAGGTTGATTAGGCTGATTAAGCTAGCTAGTTCTGGTGGATGGGTTAGTTTTTTTAGGAGTTTTTTATAAAAATGAAATTGATACAATATATTTGCAATAAATTAAAGCATAACAACACAAATCTTAAACAACATAAAGATAAACATGTTTATCAATCTATTCAACACATGATGGAAATTGAATACAGATGATAATGATAAATCAAGAAAGACCAGTGCTGAAAATGGAGTCAAATAAAATGTTGTTGTAATGCTTGAAATGAAATGTTGTGCAAATGTTCTTGATCAATTTTAAATTTATGTGAAGATGAACGGATTATTAGGGGAAGGGGGATTTCTATTATACCGTGAGGTACTGGAAATATGTTTGTATTATGGCAAGGTGGCTCCTCACCCAGAAATGTGGGCTTGATCGGAGTCTCTAGGAGGTGTTCAACACTACACCAAATGAGGGTCTAATCTAACAGTATCCCAAGCTCACTACCTAGTGGTTCTCGGTTCCTTTGAGTATTTTCCCCACACTATACCAAGAATCGATACACCGTATTTTCGTATATGGGAATTTTATTAGGAAGTGTTAGACTAATTACTAGTCACTAAGTCCCTTTCTGGTTTGATTAGCATGTTCAGTCAAAGCTGCAGTGATCCAGAGCATACGGGGACAAATCCTTGTTAATTTTAAAAGTTTTTTAACATGGTTTTCTTGTTTATTAAAAACCCCAAGAGTCTCTTTTCTGTCCAGTACTCATGAATAACATTGAAGTCAACCACCAATTTGAGAAAGGAAGCAATATGATCATTGGCTGAATCACCATTATTTCCACAGAACTCTGGAGCCACACTATATATCCCATGATGATCATAGCAATCATTAGGAAACCCATGGATATTTGATAAATCTATTAAGGGGCATGCCTCGAACAAGTGAGCACAAAGTCCTTCTTTATTACTATCCATAGCATATTTCAATATATTAAATATTGCACTAAACAAGTGGAGTTGTCAAATCATGAGTTTTAAAGTTTTTCAATGTGTCACATGTGCTCATCTACGCAAAACAAATCTTCACAAATTTTTGAGAAACAAGGGTTGTATCCCTTCAATTCAGTCGCCATGTGATAATAAAAATATGCATTTAAAATACCCACAAAAATTTCTATTTTTGTTTTTCTTTGAAAATTTATAAAAAAAGAAAAAAGAAAGGTTAGTGGAGTCGCCAGATGAAAATAGTAATGTCTACTCTAAACATTCATCAAACAAAGAAAAAACAAAAGTCGTATTGTGGGACTAAAAAGATTTATCCCTGGAATTGGCACCAAAGAATGTTGCCACCGGAAACACACCTGGGGTTAACGTGTCAGAAATATTCAAGCCACTAAGTGTGTCCTTGGGGGAAAGCCTCAAGTCAAGTACTGTCACATGATTCTAGACTCCTCCGTTTAGACAAACTCCTAACGAATCTTAGGGGGGTGGACCCTAAAGGTTGCTAAGGATGATTAAGCTAGCTAGTTCTGGTAGATGGGTTAGTTTTTTTAGGAGTTCTTTATAAAAATGAAATTGATACAAGAGATTTGCAATGAAACTAAAGCATAACAACATAAATCTTAAACAACATAAAGATAAAAATGTTTATCAATATATTCAACACATGCTGGAAATTGAATACAGATTATAATGATAAATCAAGAAAGACCGATGTTGAAAATGGAGTCAAATAAAATGTTGTTGTAATGCTTGAAATGAAATGTTGTGCAAATGTTCTTGGTCAATTTTAAATGTATGTGAAGATGAGTGGATTATTAGGGGATGGGGTATTTCCAATATACCATGAGGTACTAGAAATATGTCTAGATTATGGCAAGGTGGCTCTTCACTCAGAAATGTGGGTTGGATCGGAGTCTCTGGGAGGTGTTCAACACTACACCAAAAGAGGATGTAGTCTAACGGTATCCCGAGGTCGCTACCCAGTGGTTCCCACTTCCTTTGAGGAATTTCCCCACACTATACCAATAATCGATACGTCATATTTTCGTATATGGAATGTTTATTAGGAAGTGTTAGACTAATTACTAGTCACCAAGTCCCTTTCTGGTTTGATCAGCATGTTCAGTCAAAGATGCAGTGATCCAGAGCATAGGGGGGCAATGCCTTGTTAATTTTAAAAAAATTTAAACATGGTTTTCTTGTTTATTAAAAACCCCAAGAGTCTCTTTTCTGGTCAGTACTCGGGCAAGCCCTTATCCTGAAACCATACTTCGGGAAGGCAAGGGGGGGGTAATTAAAAAAACATAAAAGACTGAAAAGTAAAATGTGATCTAATTACTACACTACCGAGCTAGTGGGTTAGTATTCGATTTACTTTTGTCGAAGATAAAACAAACTATACTAAAAAGTATACGGTCTGCAAAAAACGAGATAAAAAGTTCCTAAGTCTGGAGTGAGTCAATGGCACAATATTTGTATTGGACCACAACGCTAAATTTTAATTTATCTTGATTGATTTTATTTAAACTAAGCTAATGTGAAAATTATTATGGTGAAAAATGACAACATCCAAAAAAATTGAACCGGCAGCAATCCCCCCTGGGAGGATGAGAAGCAAGCTTTGTGAGCTTGCTTCCAAAATACCTTTTATTATGAAATTACAATGCTAATATTTGAAGTGAAAGAACTCATCTTTCTCCTTATAGATCTTGGAGAAATGAGGTTACAAATAATGGAGGCAAAGTTGGGAAGGAAAGGTAAGGTTCAAGGAAGTATTGGATCGTCCAATATGGTCAAAATGAGTGCTTCAAATATTTACTTCTGCTGTCATGCAACAAAACCAGCAAACAAATTATTAGCAAAAAGTGCCCAAAATCACTTTAAAAGTGACTTGGGCAAAATAAAAATAAAAATGCCAAAAAAATACTGCGTTAAGAAACTAGTCATCTAAAGCAAATGAACTAAGATGGATTGGCTAGAAATTCAACCCTTAGGGTCTTGGACAACCTTGAAAAGGCATCCAATGAAGCACTTAGTTGCCTGATCTAAACTTTAAAATTTTGAAGAAAAGAAACCCTTAAATAAACTTAAAATTTGACTTGAATAATTCACTTAAAGGCATTTTTCAAAGCAAGATCCAACAAAAGAAATGATAACTTTTAAACTACCTAGGATCTATGCATAAAAATCAGATATGTTCTTTTGATAAGCTTACTAAACAAATCATATATGAAAGTATCAAAAACCAGCAACCAAGAAGAAAATCATTTTAAGAAGAGAAAGAGTAAGGAGAGAAAATCTTGTTGCCGGAAAGATCAAACAAAAAAGGATTCTTCGTGGAGTGTTGAGGGACAATGTTCTTGAAAGTCATTGAATATGGAGTGGATTCAAACTAGATCCAAACTTCCTCCAAGCTAGATACTCTGAAACTTAGTCACCAAACTTGCACACTCGTGAGATCTTGAAAACACATATAAAAATAGATTAAAATAGCATGAAAATAAACATATTTAACATGCAAATCTTTGATCTCTGAACATACATGAAAAGGTAGAAATGAAAGTAAACTTACTTACAATTCATATTCCTACTGATTCGGAGGTATCCTTGAGGCAAGATCTATATCAAGAGTAAACAAGAAATTGCAAAAAGAAACAAGTTACCTCATGAACAACATAACAATGTTGATCCACACACAAAGGAACTACACATTTCAGCCTTCAAAGATTTCTTTATTCTGAGTGCAAAATATAACAAATTACAATAGCAAGCCTTCTCTCGTTTCAACTTTAACTAGTTTGGAATGAGAGAGGTGCTCTCAATTTATAGAAAAAACAAGAGAGAAGGGAGGGCGCACTTAGTGAAGGAGAGGAGGGTGCATGGGTGGAGAGACTCAAGCCTTGATGTGTGGTTTAATTAGGGTTGCACCCTCCTTTTGGGCTGCCCAAAAATCAGACCAAATAGGGCCTAAAACATAGCTGCAAATTTCCATAAGTGAAGGGCCCTCTCTCTTGGGAAATGTGCCCCCCTTCATGGGGAAATGCACCCAAGTCATGGGGAATAGATTCCTCAATTGTAGCTGCCCCAAATATGTCATAAATATATTATTACATCCCCCCTAACATAGTTGATCCAAAAACTCTTACAAATCCCTATAAATTAGGATTTTGATTTTTTACATTTTTCACTTTTTTTGCATTTTTTCTCACTTTTTTTACTTTTTTGACCTTTTGTGAAATAAATAAAAAATAAAGTGCTCAAACACTTAGGAAAGTGGGTTTAGGGGTAAAGTGGGTGTTCTTGGTTAAAAAATGAGCACCCCCGTGGCCAAAAATTACCCTAGACCACACTTTTATCACATTTTTTAATCTTTTTTATCAAACCATTAAAAAATGGCTTGTTTTTATGGAAAAATATTTTTTTTCTCGGAACTTAAAAAAAAACCTAGGGGGACCTAACACATGTCCATATGACTCAAAATTAATGCCTAGCATGGTTTAATACATTGACACCTAGGCTCTAATAACCTCCTAAGGCCTAAACACCACGCAAACCACCCCAACTTTGGAGGCATGAGTGAAAAACTCGAAAATTATTAGTTGTTTGTTCAACAACAAATAATTAACAAGGAAAAAAAGCACTCTCGGCTAGTCAGAACAATGTTCAAGTCCTAGGAAGATGATTCTTTTACATACAGCTACCATGCCCGAACATTTTATTACAATTCCCCCAAGGGGGTATGAACATGTGGTACAAAAAATAAAGGGCCTAGAAGGCGTGGTGGACTTATGAACTCTAATAACGAACACTTTGACATGTTCAAGCCTTCGGCGGTTCGCTCGGAATCCACTAAGTGCAATTTATAAAATCTGGCTCCAACTGCAGGACGTGTGCTTGATCTGGCCTTCAAGCAAGGAGAGGATTCAAGAACACCAGAATATTTGGTTTATACAACCTATAAAAACATCTCAACTTGACAAGAAAAACCTTCAGCAACACTAGTTTTATGAAGAATCCAATGATTCACAAATTGCATTAATTCATAAAAACTAAAACTAACTACGGAAAAAGTTTATTATTCCCAAGTACTAGAAATAAATGCATAAAGTAAATGCTCACTTTAAGGAGATTATTTTCCTACTCTAAGCATGACATAAATCAAAATGCTAAATGTAATCATAAATCCAATGTAACCATCTAAGCATTTTATCAATATAACAGTTTTTTGCCTTGTCTTTGGTTACCAGCCAAAGCAAGGATACATTTATTAGAAAGTGAAAACCTACATGGATATTTTGGATGGGAGGGATGGATGAGAAATCATAAGCATGTAATAGATCTTTGAAGTGCTTCCCCAAATGGTAAGTCCTCCTACATGCCTCTTTTATCTATGATTGGATAGGACTGAGAAAAAACTCTGAATGATGAGGAAGATCCACTACCTCATCATATTTATCTGAAGGGCTCTTCTAAAGATAACTTTCTATGAAAGCATAAGCCCCAATTTGATCCAAATCATAAGGAACCTCTGTATGTGAAGACGATGTCTGAGAATGATATTCAATTGATTGCATATGATCTGACTCTTCAATGCATTGCTTCTTTAGGTCTTCCTTGTTGATGCTCATGCATGGCTCATACTAATCATATAAAAATTTAGCATGTTCCTCCTCCATAACAAGGCCTTACCATGTCTTGAGATCAACACTCCCTTCTCAGGATGAATCATAAATTGGTCTTCCATAAATTTCTGTATTGATACTCCCCTTGTTGGACATATCATAAATGGGATTCTCAATAATATTTTCAAAAATCTCATAGGTTGGATTTTCAATGAAATTCCAATAGTCAACACCCCCATCTATATCAGATATGAGAGAGTCTTCATCACTTACATCATGCGCAGACTATACCCATCCTCCTCATGTTCATAATATCCATCCTTGGAAAGCTTGGTTTCAAAAATATTATGAGTAAAACTTCCCAAACCTTCATAACCATGTGGAGAACATGGAATAGTATCATCATACACATCCCAAATTTCATCATGAATTCCTTCACGACCTTGTATAATAGTTTCTTCTTGAGGTAGATCTGGCATACAAATGTGATCATCTTCATAATCCTGAGATAGCTCCAGATATTTAATATTTTCTATTACATCCACATAAGGAGGAGCTTCAATAATATCTCTTTGATCTTCAGGGTGGTTTTCTTGAATCTCTTCTTTAGTTTCTGAAATATCTTTTGATTTAGGAAGGATGGCAAGGGAATTTTCCAGAAATTATTTCATATCAATCTCATCTTAATGCCACCGTTCAAGAAACATCTCAAAGAAACTTGAAATGGAGGTAATTCATTTGTCAGGAAGGTCATAGAACCAATTCACCATATCCCCCACCAAGGAGAAATAAAAAATAGTCATCAGATCATCTACATGAATAACATTGAAGTCACCACCAGTTTGAGAAAGGAAGCAATATGATCAATGGCTGAATCACCACTATTTCCACAGAACTCTAGAGCCACACTATATATTCCATGATGATCACAGCAATCATTAGGAAACCCGTGGATATTTGAGAAATCAATATAGGGGCATGCCTCGAACAAGTGAGGACAAAGCCCTTCTTTATTACTATCTATATTATATTTCAATAGCTTAAATCTTGCACTAAACAAGTGGAGTATTCAAATCATGAGTTTTAAAGGCCTTCAATGTGTCACATGTGCTCATATACACACAACAAATATTCACAAATTTATGATAAACAAGGGTTTTATCCCTTCAATGGAGTCGCCATGTGAGAATATAAATATGCATTTAAAATACTCACAAAAAAATCTATTTTTTGTTTTTATTTGAAAATATATAAAAAAAAATAGAAAAAATAAAAGTTAGCGAAGTCTCTAGATGAAAATAAAAATATATAATCTAAACATTCATCAAACAAAGCAAAAAGAAAAAAGAAAAAACAAAAGTCGTACTTCGGGAATAAAAATATTTATCCTCGACAACGGCGCCAAAGAATGTTGTCGTCGAAAACACTCATGTGGTTAACATGGCAGAAATATTCAAGCCACTAAGTGTGTCCTTGGGGGAAAGCCTCGAGTCAAGTACTGTCACTTGATTCTTGACTCCTCCATTTAGGAAAAATCCTAACCAATCCAAGGGGGGTGGACCCTAAAGGTTGCTAAGGTTGATTAAGGTAGCTAGTTCTGGTGGATGGGTTAGTTTTTTTAGGATTCTTTTATAAAAATGAAATTGATACAAGAGATTTGCAATGAAATTAAAGCATAACAACATAAATATTAAACAGCATAAATATAAACATGTTTATCAATCTATTTAACACATGATGGAAATTGAATACAGATTATAATGATAAAACAAGAAAGACCAGTGTTGAATATGGAGTCAAATAAAATGTTGTTGTAATGCTTGAAATGAAATGTTTTGCAAATATTCTTAGTCAATTTTAAATTTATGTGAAGATGAGTGGATTATTAGGGGAAGGGGGATTTCCAATATACCGTGAGGTACTGGAAATATGTTTGGATTATGGCAAGGTGGCTCCTCACTCAGAAATATCGGTTGGATCGGAGTCTCTGGGAGGTGTTCAACACTACACCAAACGAGGGTGTAGTCCACGTGTATTCTAACGGTATCCCGAGGTTGCTACCCAGTGTTCCCCGATTGCTTTGAGGAATTTCTCCACACTATACCAAGAATCGATACGTTGGATTTTCGTATATGGGAGGTTTATTAGGAAGTGTTAGACTAATTACTAGTCACTAAGTCCCTTTCTGGTTTGATCAGCATGTTCAGTCAAAGTTGCAGTGATCCAAAGCATATGGGTAAAAATCCTTGTTAATTTTAAAAGTTTTTTAACACAGTTTTCTTGTTTATTAAAAATCCGAAGAGTCTCTTTTCTGTCCAATACTCGGGAAATCCCTTACCCTGAAACCATACTTCAGGAAAGCAAGCGGGGTTAATTAAAAAACATAGAAGACTGAAAAGTAAAATGTGATCTAATTACTACACTACCGAGGTAGTGGGTTAGTATCCGATTTACTTTTGCGAAAGATAAAAAAAATTATACTGAAAAGTATACGATATGCAAAAAACGAGATAAAAATTTCATAAGTCTTGAGTGAGTCAATGGCCCAATATTTGGATTGGACCACGACGTTCAATTTTAATTTATCTTGATTGATTTTAGTTAAACAAAGCTAATGTGAAAATTATTATGGTGAAAAATGACAACATCCACAAAAATTTAACCAACACCAATCCCCCCTGGGGGGGTGAGAAGCAAGCTTTGTGAGCTTGCTTCCAAAATAATTTTTATTATGAAATTACAATGCTAATATTTGAAGTGAAAGAACTCATATTTCTCCTTATAGATCTTGGAGAAACGAGGTTACAAATAATGGAGGCAAAGTTGGGAAGGAAAGGTAAGGTTCAAGGAAGCCTTGGATTGTCCAATATGGTCAAAATGAGTTCTTCAAAGACTTGTTTCTGCTGCCATGCGACAAAAACCAACAAACAAATAGTAGCAAAAAGTGCCCAAAATCACTTTAAAACTAACTTGGGCAAAACCAAAAAATGCTAAAAATATTCTAAGTTAAGAAATTAATCATCTAAAGCAAATGAACTAAGATGGATTGGCTAGAAATCCAACCCTCTTAGGGTCTTGGACAGCCTTGAAAAGGAATCCAATGAAGGACTTAGTGTTACACCTAAAATCTTCCCATCATGAGATTCAATGCATACACCCCTGGAGATACCTTGATTGAGTGATTAACCTGGAAGGATTTGTACCCATTTGTACTAGGTTTTGAGAGGTCGTCACAGGTTGCACTCATGCAGCATGCGACGTTGCAGCTTGCTCTATTGCAAGGTGTGTCGATGTCAGTTAATGGACAAAAATAGCCCTTCAAGCCCTTTCTTGAAGCTTGCTGATTTGGGACCCTATCCCTCACCTCTTGGGAGAGCTGGCACTCGATTCCTATCACCTTGGAAAGATCCCTTAAGCCTCTCCTATCACATCTCAACCTATCCTATCCATACCCTATCCAATTATTCCTATTTAAATTAAGCTCACTCCCATCCCAAAGAGAGGAAGTCTATGGTACTCTTATGTTGGTGAAATCAAGCTCAATAGATCTAATACTCTAGCTTGGGGAACATCCACTTCTCTCTAGGAGATTTGGCATGGCTTGTCGGAAGGAGCTTGCAGCGTTAAGGCAATGGTTGTAATCTTCTTTTCTATTGTACTTCTCCACTCTTCAATACAGTTAATATAATTGCTTTCCATAAATGTTGTCTCCTTGATGATGTTTAGAGCTTTCCTCCTTAACTGTTAGCTTAGATCTATCATATGATATATATGCTTTCACTTCTCGTGGTCTGTCACATGTTCAACAGGGTTTAGCTACTTGCAATCTAGCAGTGCTAGAGCATTGGATCAACGAAGGAGAAAGGGATCTACAAATCTAAGGTAAATGATCTACTCTTACATCTGTATTTCTATACGATTTAGGAAACTATTTTATGTTCTGTCTTATTTGTTCTAGACTTACGTTAATCTAGGGAGATCAGGCCTTGAGTCTGCTCTCGGTAGATTGTCCGCAAAACAAATCTGGCGACCATACTAGGGAGGTATCTTGTTCTATAGTTGTCAATATGAGAGTCATTTTCAGCTGATTGCTTGACGCAAGCCTTTTATTTGTCATTTGCTTCTTGAGTAGATTTCACTATCAGATCTTCATCTTGAAGACTCTGATCTGCTTCCTCTGAGTTTGTACTACTCATTTTCAAACCATTTCATAGTTCATTGCTTAGAGATTTGATTCATTTTTTAACTTAGATCTCACCTGTCGCACCTGGTTAGTGAAAACAGAGCGACAATGTGTCTCTGTTCTTTGTCTGTTAGCCACTCGTCGCAGTCCTCTCAGTGGTATACTGCGACGTCGTCGCACTCCCCGCATTGGTGAATTGCAACGTCGCACTATGTACAAGCACAGAGTGCGTCGATTTGTCGAATTTGGCATGCAGACATCCCATCTCCATTTCTTAATCTGAGCTTTGGTTTGCTGTATGAACTCCCTCTGTGCTGCAAGATCCAGCCAGAGATCCCATCTTTGATTTGTGTGTTGAGTGTTTGGTTTTGTTTGGATTGATTTTGGGTTCCGTCTTGGACAAGTCTGAGAACCGGTAGTGGTGGATACTCTTGTCTCCCCCACCTTCATCCGCTCACCCTTGCATTCCCTCCTCTCCTTAACTGATCTGTTTACTGCATCAAATCAGCTCCCAGACCTCATTTACATTATTTTTTGAGCTTTGTTTGCTTGGTTTGCTTGCTACTGTCTGACTTTGAGTCATGTGTGTCTTTCAGTTCGATTGAGTGCTTGTCCTTTCTTGAGTTTTCCGAGTGCACTGAGTGCTGCAAGTAGTGTTTTCTTTTCAGTCATTTACATCTGAAAGTGTAATTGTTATCAAGTTAATCTTTTGATGCATCCATTGAAAAGTTAAAAGTGCTTCTTTCCCATCATTTCTCAAGCATTGTTGAAGAAAATTGTTCGTGCATTGGAATGTTTTGCTTATGCATTTTTTGGAAAAATTGAATGAATATGTGATTGTTTGTGTTTTTCTTGAATTATGAGTTTCTCATTTTCTTGAAAAATTTAAAGTTTACTTCAGTTTTTGCAAAATTAGTTCCATGCTAAGGAAAGATAGATGCATTTTTAATTCTTACTGCTTTTAGGCCATTGAAAGTGAAATTGAAAAGTTTGCATACTCCATCTTAGAATCCTCTCTTTTCATTATTTAGTGTCATTTTACTTTGAAAAGAAAAATAAAAGGAAAAAATGTTGCAATTTGGATTAGTAGTGTTGTAATTCTTGCGTTTTGCACAAAATGAAAAGAATGCTTTTATAGTCAAAATTGTTTGAATTGGGAATTATTGCATTGTGTTGTTTTGGCAATCTCGTTGGAAAGAAAAAGCTTTCTCCTTCCCATAGTTAGAGTTCATCAAAAGAAAAGAATATTTCGTGCATGTATCTAGGCCTTGCATTATTTTTTCGATTATGTACTCATCTCATGCATTCACCTAACCGTCCAGATAAAATTAACGGTAGAACTAGGTAAAAAAATTTAGCAACTTGTGTGTAAGTTAGAGACGTGTTCCGGCGTCGTTAAGCGTGGCAGTTTTCGTTATTTGCTAGCACTGTATCCCAGGGTTATTTTAGTCTTCCACGTACTTATCGGTATATTGATCTCCTTCACGTACCCACCAAGTACCATAATACGTACTTGGCGTATATCGAAGGGTGTATCACGTACTCGGTAGTATATCGGAAGGTCTCTTGCCGAACGGTTGTGCATTAGACAACGCCACTACGGATTTGAGCTCCCACGTACCTTGCGTATATCGGGAGACACCACTAGGATTCCTAAAACCAACTGAGTTAACCATTTGGCCGTATTGGCAAAGCAATACACCGAGAATAGCACTCGGGGAGATTAGCACACACGTATTGTCCAGGTAATCGGGTATGCAGGAAAGGGTACGGTCCCAATCCTCCTTGCCGCGTCATATTGTTGGACCCTGCAATATATAGCGGTTTGTGATGCCTTGATAATCCCGTGAGGTTCCAGAATTTGAATCCACTCTGTCACATAAGTCTGCCTATTGCCTTAGTTTGAGTAGGTTTTTCTGGATTGCTTTTCTTTTGTAGAATACCCTTAGGATAAACGCTGTTTCAGCCACCCTGGCATATTTTCCTGATGCTCTGGAGGATTTTCCTTGGAGAAGATCCCGTAGGATCTTAAACTTATCACCCGAATATCCCCTTAATCCAGAGTTTATTTCGAGGGTAAGAATGGATCAGCGTAACACGGTCGTAGTTGCTGAAGTTGAGAACCCCACTTTGAATGTTGGAGGACTTTTGTTTCCCCCAACTCCACCAGATTCACCCACCTCCAACCCCCAACAGGATGAAGAGGTGGACATTTATACTTCACAAGACGATACCCTCCCGGCATAACTGTCAGGAGAGCCTGGATCGTTGGAACGGATAAATCAACCCCAGGACGACCCCACAACAGTTGCTGGTCCAGCTGCAGCCTATTGGACATCTTCTACCGGTCACCCAATGGCTCACTTTGCCATCGCATCCCCACCCAACTGGACTACTCCAGAACTCTCTAGACCCTTCTACAGGCCCGACCCCGCCGAGATTTTCGGCCCTATTCATGATCATCTGGAATGATTACGTGTTAGGGGTGATGAACTTCGAAGACAAAGTCTCGAACAATGACATGGGTATAGAGACACCTCAGTTCATTCGATATCTTTTGGTTCAACCGAACCATCCCTCCACAATCTAACCATTAATGAGACTGGTCAACCCTCGCAAGAGTCCAGTCCTGCACTTCAAGTGAACCAACCGGTTGAAGGACAACGGTCCAACACACCTGTTACTACCACAGTTACTTTACCAGCTCCTCCCCCACCTCAAAATTCGAGGGGAGGATACTCCATTCCCCCGGATTATCTCATTGGTAACATTATTACTACGGTAGCTAATCAACAACCTATGTTGGTTCAACCTTTGAATAGTGGTCAGCCTATTGTGGCTTGGGGGAAACCCTCGTTTCCTAACCAGAATGTAGGCGGTGGAATCCCCAACGGACCTCCTGTTGGACCTCCCCAACCCGCTAGACCATCCACCATGGAATTATCTCATGTTGGGGGGCCATCCAATGTAACTCAACTCTCATGGAGTCAAGCATATCCAGGTTTTGTTAACCCTGCGCCGGGCCAATCTAATCCCTGAAACGCACCATACGGGATACCCTATCCCAGAAATCCCTACACTTTATGGGGGCAACATCCCGTTTTACAACATGGACCCCAACCAACTATCCCTCAAGCACCACCACGCCCGATCGTTCCACCCCCACCTCCTGCTGGAGGCGACGGGCCCCCACCTAACTTTGGAGGAGGCAGACCTCTCCCTTCTGGCAGAGGTCCAACTCATTTTACCAACAACGGCCCCCACCCTTCCAACGGTGGCGGGAATGGTCCACCACCACCCCCAGGCGGAGGCGGCAGAGGACCACCCCATTATGGTGGAGGAGGACATTTCCATTTAGGCGGTGGAGGTGATCCACCACCCCCTCCAAGCGGAGGCGGTGGTGGATCTAATTATTATGGTGGTGATGGTGGTGGTGGAGACCCTCATCCTTCTGGCGGCGGAGGTGGTGGGGGCCCCCATCCTTCTGGCAGCGGAGGCAGTCCACCACCCCCTCCAGGCAGAGGCGGTGGTGGGCCACCTTATTATGGTTATGGACCCCCACCTCCTCTCGGTGGTGGAGGCAGACCTCCACCTCCTCCCAGTGGTGGAGGTGGACCCCCACCTTATTGGAATGGACCACCTTATGGTGGAGGACCCCCTTATGGTCCGGGCGGCACACCCCCCTACGGTCAATTTCCTCCGTGGTCACCCTTTAATCAGTCAATACAAGGTCCTACCGGTCCTTACATGCCTTACCAGTACTACCAGTACCCGCAATCTAATCAACAGCTTCCCTTTTTGGCTACTTTGGACCTACCTGATCTATCTCGACTGACGAACAACCCCATCTACCATGGAACTAACTGGCCCCCGATTCCAGTGAAACTTCCATCGGATATCCCTAAGTTTGACGGCAAGCCAGACGAGGATCCCAAACACCATGTGATGACATACCATTTATGGTGTTCATCCAACTCCATGATGGATGACTCAATCCGTCTGATATTATTTCAACAGACTCTCACTGGTTCGGCTGCCAAGCGGTATATCGAACTACCACCTCATTCTTTTCACGATTTCGGTTCTCTTTCTATGAACTTTTTGACTTACTTCCAACTTCCTATACGATACGAAACTGGCACGGACCTTCTCACCTCTCTCCTCCAGAATACCGCTACTCATATCTCTACTCATATACATGAGTGGTGGAGGAGAAGACGCTTGATTAAGGCTCCCATTCCAGACCAAATCCTAGCAGATTGGTTTATGAAGTCTCTCATCCCTCACATAGCTCGAGATGTCACCATGGGTGGTGTCGTCACTGAAGAACAAGCTATCGCTCGTGCCCATTACCTAGACTTGGTCTATGCTCAATCAGGCACACTGTTTGAAATTCTTCCTGACGCACCCCGCGACACTTATGACCCCATGAAACCTCCTAAGGGACCCCAAACTGATGGCATCATTGGATCCCTTAACACCCAGCCTGATTCTAACATTGTTGGATCGTCGAACCTTCATGGTTCCTCCCCATTACCAACTCAGGCTCGGAACAACACCACCAAATCAACTACTCCTGCTGTAATTGAAGAGGTGAATTATATCCAATCAGCTTCATCTCAGAAGTCCAGCGGCAAGAAGAAGAAAAAAGGGAAACCTAAGAAGTCTTCCACCCAGCAGGAACAAAGGAGCACTATTGATGATACCAAACAGAAACGGAAGCTAAAGTACCCTTGTCTACTGTGCGGAGATGATCACTTCTCCAAAGAGTGTCCCCATAGAGACGAAGTCCAAAAGTTTCTTAGGGGTAAACCAACTCCCACAGTCCTCAACGATCTGTTTCCCACTCAAAATCAGTAAATGATTGCTCAACCCCCCCATCCCAGGGGGAACCATCCAATACCACTCATGTTCTCATGGTGCGTAACGAGACGATCAATTTGAACACTCGCTCGCGATCATACGACTCGGTCCATTCGAAGGAACCTATTGGAAGTAATACTAAAAAGCTTCCAACTCTTTACCTGATGTCACTGTACCATCAGCTTCTCTCACCACTGAGAAGTCATCCTTAGATTCAATATTACGACCGCCCAAGAACACGATTCGAAAAGTTGTTTTCAATCCTAATACTCGGGCAGCACAGGATTACAATATCGTAGAAGACTTGGCACAAGCTCCTTGCGCCATGTCCACACTGGAAGTTTTGCATAATTTTCCTAATCAACGCAAAACTCTCTTTGCAATAATCGGTGCAGTCGACCCTGATTCTTTGAATACCATCATGTTCCGACTTGACTACTTCAAGCCAAGGCTTTCCCATCAGCTCGCATTCCAAGTAGCTACGAACATTGCTGGGAAAATTGTCCATCGTTCCATTTTGGACGAAGGCACCTCTACTTCTGTCATGTCGATCGCTTGTTGGAGAGTCATAGGCTCTCCCGAATTGAATCATTCCCCTACCACGTTGAAAGCATTCAACGGGCGTGGCTTTCAACCTCATGGGCTCCTACAATCTCTCGCAGTTGAGTTGGGCAGAAAGACCGTAACCATTAATGTGGAAGTGGTCTCGGCCCCGATAGATTATAATCTCTTGCTTGGTCGCAATTGGTTTTACGCCATGCAGGTGGTAGCCTCTTCAGTCTTCCGCGTAGTACAATTACCCCACCTAGGACGAATTCTTACCGTTGACCAATTAGATTTTTGCACACCGGACACTACTACTCATCCTGGTGACCATGTTCCTTCCATTGGACAAACGTCAAAACAGTATGAGAGTATAGGGGTTGGCCTTTTGAAAGATTCATCTCTCATGGGCGTTTTTCCAATTTCAGACCCCCCTAATCATGTTTCCTCGGTGAACATGATCTCCGTAGAGATTTCATCTCACTCCACTGATACTTGGCTTGTACCTGATGAAGCCACAACACACTTGATTGGAGACGCAATGCCTCTTTCACCCGCTGAACGTATTTACGAGGCTATCCAATCAGCGCCAGAGAACCACTTAACTGTGACTTCCCCATCCTGTTCTCTACGATGGGAATCATCTCTACCGGATCTCTTACTTCGGACTTTTCATTCAGACGAGTCCATCATGGAAGTTATGAATGTTGATGATGGTCCGTGGGATGACCTCCACCATAAGTCATCTTTTCTTCCTACTTTGGAGTACATAGAGGGCAACATTAGCACCATCTTTTCACCGGATATATACCCGTTCCCTCATTCCCCCATACTTACGTGTCTTTCGGACACTGAGGGTAACTTGGCCAACATTGAGCCTACCACCCCGGTAGACATCTTGGTGAAACCTGGTGTAGTGGAACACATTCGCATAGGCCAAAAGTATTCCCCTGAAGAAATAGCTATTGGTACGGCCTTATTTAAGCGATTTCGAGTCGTATTCGCTTGGTCCTATGAGGAGATTCCTGGGATATACCCCACGATTATTTCTCATGAAATAAAAACCTATCCCAACATCAAACCTGTACGTCAAAAATTGCGATCGGTACACCCCCAGAAGACTGCGGTGATCAAGGCAAAGATTGAAAATCTCTTAAAGGTTGGCTTCATCTATCATGTCCCGTTGACGGATTGGGTCTCAAACGTCGTCCCTGTGAACAAAAAGCAGGGTACCATTGGCGTCTATGTCGATTATCAGGACCTTAACAGGGCTTTTCCAAAGGACAACTACCCGACCCCGTTCATTGACTAGACTATCGACAATTGTGCCGGAAGCATCATCTTTTCATTCATGGATGGCTTTTCTGGTTACAACCAGATTGAGATCAACCCAGCCGACCAACATAAGACGACTTTCATCTGTCCTTGGGGGACATTTGCATACCGCAAAATCCCGTTTGGACTTAAAAATGTTGGCGCCACATTCCAGTGGGCCATGTCATATGCCTTCTATGACATTAAGGACTTTGTGGAACCTTACCTGGATGAGCTCCCTGCTCATTCAAAGCAGCGTGAGTTCCACATGGACCATCTAACGGCCATTTTCCTTAGATGCAGATGGTACAATATCCATCTGAATCCTCATAAGTGTATCTCTTGCGTTGAGTTTGGACGCCTCTTAGGGTTTATTGTCTCGAAGGATGGGATCCGCATCGATCCCTTAAAGGTGGAGGCCATTGTCAACCTACCACCTCCAACTGATGTGACGGAACTTCAAAGTCTCTAAGGGAAGGCGACTTATTTAAGGCGTTTTGTTTGTAACTTCATGGAGAAGACTAAGGGGTATATGAAACTGCTTAAGAAAGACATCCTATTCATTTGGGAGGATCAAGCTCAAAAACCCTTCAACAGCATCAAACATGCCATCACACATGCCCCCATAATCCAACCGCCAAACTACTTCCGAGATTACATCTTATATCTCGTTGCTTCTGCTACCACTATCGCCATGGTTTTGGTACAGGAGGATCAAAACACTTAGGAACATGTAATATACTATGCGAATAAGGGTCTCATTGACACCGAAACTAGATATTCACATGTCGATAAGCTTGCTCTCGCGGCAGTCATTGTCGTCCAAAAGTTTTGGCACTATATCTTGCTCCGCACCACCACCATCATCGCAGACTCGAACCCCATATACCACGTACCAACACATCAAGTGCTTGGGGACAAGTACACACGTTGGATTGTGATACTGCAAGAATTCGACCTTCTTTTCGAGAAAGCCAAGTCTAAAAAGTCCTTGGTGTTTGTTGAGCTTATTTGCGACCTTCCCCATTTTGATGCAGAAGTTGAGCACAATGACTCTTTTCCGGATGAATCGTTGTTTCTCATCAGTACGACTGATCCGTGGTATGGAGATATTTCGTTATATCTTCAAACCCAACGCTTCAACCGTCAACTCTCTCACGATGACCGTCGTAGAATACGTCACCATGCAAAGTATTTTCTGATCATCAGTGATACTTTGTACCACCGTGGCGTCAATTTAATTCTTCGACGTTGTCTAACTCACGATGAGGCTGAACGCGTTCTGAATGAATGTCACGCTAGGGCGTGTGGTGGTGTCACACCCCCTTCCATCATCAAATGCAAGGAGGGGAAACGTTAATCAACACACCGGCTTTTAGATAGACTTAGCCTAAATAAATTTTTGCCCATAAATTCCTAACAATTTAAAAATGTCTATATGCAGATTCATCTCAATATCAACACAGCGGAAACTAAACATTACATGTGCATACAATTTCTTCATGCGTTCAACATACACATATCAACCATACATGTATCAGTCATTAATTTTATTAATGCATGGACAATTATCATACTGCATAAAACATGATGCGTTTCATTTCAGTAACCGGAATGCATTGCAAAACACAGACTGTATATAAATTAATCACAAGATTACTCATCTTGAATTGCAACGGTCCAAACGACTGGCTATGGAAGGGAAACGTTCCTCCCAACCGTAGACCTCTGTCCAGCTTGTGTTCCTTCAGCTGAGAGATCACCCCCGAGCTGGGATGTGTATCCACTAAGGAGGACTAGCTGGGTTCATTCATAGCCATGGCTTCAGTCAAGCATCCAAACAGATAGAGGAGGGTAGTGCTAAGCCAGTGAGCTCAACCACAGAGCTACAGGCATCTCAAGTGGGCTCAACAGTCAGGCACCCACATTACCTACCACATCCAACACAAGGAAGATCCCCTTCTCTGTTACACAGTCCCTCAGGCAACTCTTCCCTCCAGTGCTCTTCAGGATGGGCATAGAAAGGTCCAGCTGCTGACCCTTGAGATCCTAGCCTTCACAGGGTTTATCAAGCACACCCAACCTCTGCATAGTCAATCCCAACTTGATTTCTCTCTGTTCTGCTCACCAAATACTCAAATCCGTCACTCGTCTTCTGAGCTGCAAAAACTGGGTTTTCCCATTGATTTCGGGGTAGCTAATGCTCCCAAATTCGCCCCAAGGTTCATGCTAATGGATTCCCCATTGGATTTCCTTGTCCCATGCCAAATCTGGACGTTTTTTGGTCTTTCAAAAACTGGGTTCTCTCAAGGTCGCGATTTCTGGTTTTTCCTCACTGTTGGCACACGTTTTTGGATGGGAATGATGCTAGATAGTTTCACAATGGACTGGGGTGAGAATCAAGCAACCTCCCATGAGGTTGAGTGACTTCTTGCCCAAGCAATCAGAGCCCATGCCCACCCATACGAATTTCAGGGCTGCCCATGCTCCATTGAAGCCATGGGCTGAAATCTCAACCACCTTCTTACAGCAGGCATTAATGTCACCTAGGGAAGTCAATGGGTTCTCATAATGACAAATGGCAGCCTAGGGTTTAATCCCATAGCCCCCTCACCACTCCCTAGTGGATACACGTGGCCCCTTCTCATTCGTTGCCCCCATAGCCAGTTTTTGGTATTTTATTTCCATATTAAACATTTACATCAATTTACAATATCCCATGGCTTAATAGCACGTGGGTAAAAAAATATCAAGCATGTCTAATTTAAATAAAATCCGAGCATAAACTAGCGGGGCCTTGGCCTTGAGCTCCACGTTAGGGAAACATACATCGCGTATTTACAATATTTACATTAGAGCCAATATTTCCTAAGGGTCAAAATTGGGGTATTACATTCCCCTCCCCCTTAGAAAAACACCGTCCTCGGTGTTCTCAAAACTGAACAAAAATGGGAATGCCTCCCTCATGGCATCCTCTAGCTCCCAGGTAGCCTCGTCGGGACTAAGGTGCTCCCATTGGACCTTTACCTGCCCGATGGCTCTGTTCCGGAGCACTGTGACTTTCTTGTCGAGGATGCGCATAGGTTCTACTTGGAACTCTCCCTCGGGTTCCACCTGTATCACATTCCAATCAATCATATGATTAGGATCATGTACATACTTCTTAAGCAAAGATACATGGAAAACATTATGAGCTCTTATGCTAGCAGGCAATGCAATTCTATATGCAACTGGCCCTATCCTATCAAGGACTTCAAATGGCCCACAATATCTTGGTGACAACTTGGCACAACTCCCCAACTTGAGGGAACTCTTCCTTGGTTTCACTCTCAAATAAACATGATCCCCAATCTGAAATTCCTTATGTACTCTTCTCAAATCTGCATAACTCTTTTGCCTGTCCTGAGCTGCCTTTAAATTCTGCCTAATCTTAACAATTTCCTGTTCCATTTCCTTGATCATTTCTGGTCCAAGCACCACCCTGTTCACTGGGCCATCCCAATTCACTGGCGTCCTGCATCCCCTGCCATACAATGCTTCAAATGGACTCATTCCCAAGGATGCATGGTGTCCATTATTGTATGCAAATTCAACCAAGTGTAAATAATCTTCCCACTTGGATGGTTTGTCCATCACATACATTCTCAGCATGTCTTCAAGGACCTGATTCACCCTCTCGGTTTGGCCGTCCGTTTGCGGATGGTAAGCTGTACTGAAATTCAATTTAGTTCCCAATTCCTGAAATAATCCCTTCCAGAAATTGGAGGTGAACTTTGTGTCACGATCAGAAATTATTGCCTTAGGCAATCCATGCAATCTGAATATCTCTCTCATGAAGATGTTCGCAATGTCACTAGCCTTGTGAGTGGACTTTACTGGAATAAAGTGAGCTACCTTTGATAGCTTATCCACCACAACCATGATTGAATCATGCTTCTTCACTGTCATGGGTAGACCTGTTATAAAATCCATGGAGATCACTTCCCACTTCCATTCTGGAATGGGTAAGGGCTGCAATAACCCTGCTGGATGTTGGTGTTCTGCCTTGACTTGTTGGCACTTCTGACACCTAGCAATGTACTCCGCTATGTCCTTCTTCATGCCATTCCAAAAGTATTGCTTTCTTGCCGCTGTTATAGTCTTCTGATATCCTGGATGTCCAGAGTACGGCATTTGGTGTATTTCATCCATCACTAGTTTCTTCAAATCTGCATTATTTGGAATGTACAACCTATCTTTGTAGATGAGGATACTGTCTTCACCCAGCTGATATCCTGCATACTTTTCATCCACATCACCATGCTGCAACTTCTCTTTAATTTGAAGGCAAGTTTCGTCACCGTTTTGGGCTTCAAGAACTCTTGTCTTCAAATCTGATTTGCACATACTTACTGCTGAAACATGAAATTTTCTGCTAAGAGCATCTGCAACCTTATTCTCCTTCCCTTTTACATGTTTAATTTCAAAATCGAATTCACATAGAAATTCCATCCATCTAGCTTGCCTAGCATTCAAGTTTGGCTGCTCAAACAAATACTTCAAGCTCATGTGGTCAGTCCTAAGCTCGAATCTTCTTCCCATCAAGTAATGCCTCCACATTTTAAGAGCATGCACTATGGCTGCTAATTCTAAATCATGTGTGGCATAATTCTTTTCATGCTCTTTCAATTTCCTAGATTCATAGCAAATCACAATTCCTTCTTGCATGAGAACCCCACCCAGTCCTTCAATGCAAGCATCTGTGCATACTACAAAATCCTTCCTTGGATCGGCTATCTTCAAAACAGGAGCGCTAGTAAGTAACTCCTTTAATTTCTGAAAACTTTTCTCACATTTTTCAGACCATACAAATTTGATGTTCTTCCTTTGCAATGAAGTGATCGGATGCGCTATCCTGGAGAATCCTTCAATAAACCTTCTGTAGTAACCAGCAAGGCCCATAAAAGATCTAACATCTGAAACATTTCTTGGAGTTGGCCAATCCATGATGGAATTAATCTTCTCTGGATCCACTGCAATTCCTTCTTCTGAAATGACGTGACCCAAATATTGGATCCTCTTTTGATAGAATTCACACTTACTTAACTTGGCATACAGCTGATGTTCTCTAAGAACTTGTAACACCATTCTTAGATGCTCCTCATGTTCTTCTTCATTTCTTGAATAGACAAGAATGTCATCTAAAAACACAATCACAAACTTGTCCAAATATTTGCTGAATACACTATTCATGAGACACATGAATGTGGCAGGTGCGTTGGTAAGGCCGAATGGAACCACAGTGAACTCATAATGACCATATCTAGTTCTGAAAGCCGTCTTGTGAATGTCTTCTTCTTTAATCCTCACTTGATGGTAGCCAGACCTCAAGTCAATCTTTGAAAATAATTTGGCTTCCTTCATTTGATCAAACAAGTCATCAATTCTTGGTAATGGATACTTGTTCTTAACTGTCACTTTATTGAGCTGCCTGTAATCAATACACAGCCTTAAAGTCCCATCTTTCTTCTTGACAAATAACACCGGTGCTCCCCAAGGAGACACACTAGGCCTGATATACCCTTTATCTATTAATTCTTGCAGCTGTATCTTCAATTCCACCAATTCCGGTGTACTCATTCTATAAGGAGCTTTGGAATTCGGCGCTGCCCCTGGAACAAGATCGATGGTAAAATCAATATCTCTCATCGGTGGCAACCCTGGTACCTCATCCGGAAACACATCTTGGAACTCTTGCAATATCCTGAAGTCTTCTAGTCTTGGCCCTTTGTCCTCTAATGAATCTGGCATATGGACTGCATATAATTGACAACCCTTCTTATAAAACTTATTCAGCTGCAGGGCTGAAATCTGTCTTATTGAAACTTGCTTGGGAATCCCTTTTACCAATGTGGGCCTTCCCTTTTCATCAATGCACTCAAGTGCTTTCTCATAACAGTCCAATTTGGCTCTGTGTTTTTCTAACCAATCCATGCCAATTAATGCATCATAGGATCCTAATGGTAACACATTCAATTCAGCATATGTGTGGAGTCCATTCAATTCTATGGGACACTCCATCACTACCTCACTTACTTTTCTCTTGGTTCCCGTGGCTAGTTGCACTAGCCAAGACTTATTATGCTTTATTTTTCTAAGAGAACAACCTTCAACCACTTTTGGAGAAACATAACTATGAGTAGATCCTGGATCAATCAAAACAGAAATAGATTGCGTAGCAATCTTACCTTCGACTTCCACCACTGATGACTGATGGTCTGCTTGGTGATTATCCAACGCTGCATAAATCCGAGGTGCTGCCCTTGCCATGTCCTCTACCGTAGCTACTCCCTTCAGGTTGTTCAACTTTCGAGCATTGTTTTTCCGATGTGGACAATCCTTCAACATGTGGTTTTCTCCACATCCCCAACACTGAAGTGGTCCCTTTGATGCTTTGTCTACTGCCACTGCTGGTTTGAATCCACTCCTTGCTTGTTGCCCCTGTGGAAAGGTCTTAGGCTGACCTCTGAATGGTGGCTTGAAGCCATCCTTCTTCTGATCAAACTTCCCTCTTGGCTTTCCTTTCCATGCTGGGTTAGCCTCTGTTCTTCCTTTATTTTGCTCATAGCAGTGCATTGCCATCCTAATGGCTTCATCCAAACTTGGTGGATTAACAAACTCAATACGATCCCTGAAACTCTGAGGTAGACCCCCAAGAAAGCATTGGATTTTTACTCTCTCATCTTTGATATAATCAACATACCTCAGTAATTCCAAGAATTTGTGGACATGCTCTTCCATAGATTTTTGTCCCAACCTGAGTTCATTAAACTCTTTTCTCTTACCGTCATAATACCTAGCAGAAAGGTATTTCTCCTTGAAGTACCCCTTAAATCTTTCCCAACTGATCCTTCTTTCGTTAATTCTTTTCACTTGCAAGAGATTGTCCCACCAAATGGAAGCTCTGCCATTTAAGTTATAAATGGCAATTCTGGCTTTCTCATTTCCTGAGTAGTCTTGAATTCTGAAGTACTTCTTCATTCCCAGAAGCCATGCTTCTGCCTCTTGACCTATCTTTCCTTCCCCATCAAATGTGGGAGGTCTTGCCTTCCTGAATTCTCCCTGTGGGATGCCCTTGAACTTCTTTCTTCCGTCCAACCTCTTAGGTGCATGTCCGGGACTTCTCCTAGAACATTTGGAGTCACCCGACCTGCTGGAAGAAGACCTTGATGAAGATGCTTTATGTTTTCTGCTCACCGAACTCTTCCTTGGGCTTGGAGTCCTTCTCCTCGAACGACCTCTAGAATGACTCCCTGCATCTCTTCCTTCTTCACCCATATTGCTTGGGTTGGACCCAAGGTTTATCTTATACTGCATATCAGTGAGGCTTTGCAAAATAGCAGCATTGAGTTGGTGTTGTTCTTCTTGAGCCTTCATCAATCTTTCATTGAAGCTCACCATGGTTTCAACCAAATTTTGAGGAGTCACCTGCTCCCTTCTCCCATTGGATTCAGTCTCCGCATTCCCTTCATGCACATTTTCTCCTAGAACGTCTTCTTCGTGTTCATAAGGATCTTGAGCATCATTAATGGTCACCATCTTACCTCTGCTACAATTATAAACTTTATGAGCTGCAAACACTGTGCATTATTATGATATTTGTTAGACCTCATAAAAATGCATCTAGGAATACACAACAATCAACATTTAACATAATTAACTCATGGAATAATCAACATAGCTGTTACTCATTCAATTCTTTTTGCCCATTCATGAAATTCTGAAAATTGCCCATATTGCCATTAATTTGACAAAACAGTCACCGGCACTTTTCTGCCCTGATAATTTATGATGTCCGATAACCCAATTCAAATTCCGTTCATACTCCATTAATCCCTGCTAGACAAGCTTTCCAATGCCTGTCCCCGTGCTCCATTCCGACATCGGGTGTGGAAACAGCGTTGTTTCAAAAATGACAACTCTTACCAATAATTCTGCACAGTTTACACAGTTGTGTTTTGGTCCCGAAGGTCAACTTCAGCCACCTGTGGAAGAAAATCTATGCAGAACCACAAAAACTTATCTATCGGGCGAAGTTAGTCCATATAACAAGGAATACTCAGCAATTTACGGATTCCAATTCCGATGCACCATTCATCTTTTATGAATTTCTGGGTTTTACTACTTCTCTCTTTTCACATTTTTCCAAAATTCCAAATTTTGGGCCAAAAATGGCTATCTCCCAAACGGTGCATTTCTGGGAAATCTTCGTCTAACGGAAGTTGTCTGTCTTAATGAGAATATGAAATGTCTAGTTCAGTAAAATTTCTGACTCCCACATCTAGGGTCACTTTTACTGCCCACAAGCTTTTCAAAATCCCGAAAAAGTGGCCCGGAACAGTGCTTTTTGGCCTTCTTGCTCACCCCGACTCCACATCCTTTGGAGTTTGGTTCCAAGATTCGGAACTTAACATTGTGCCTGCTTCATGGCCGCGCCTGATCAATTTCAGCTCAAACCGACCTTCTGTCAAGCCTCGGGACTCTATCCTTCAAAAGTCACTATTTCCCTTTTTCTATCAAATTGGAGTGTAATGGGCTCGGGGTCTTCACTGGTTCTTTCATGGCCCCCGTCAATGGCCTCCGAGCCCCACAGAAATCATCCCATTCCGAGCCCCGGTGCTCCCGCTATCCAAAAATGGAGTTTTTGGCACTTTACTCTTTTTTTTTTTTTTTTTTTTTTTTTTTTTTTTTTGGGGGCCGGTTCAGCGAATGCTCCCGCAACTGCGGGGCGGTTCACCGAATGCTTCCGCAATGCGGAGCAGTTCGGCGAACGCTTCCGCAATGGCGGAGCGATTCGCTGAATTCTCCCGCAACTACGGAGCCATTCGGCGAATTCTCCCGCAACTGCGGAGCCATTCGGCGAAGGTTTCCGTTGCGGAGCCATTCGGCGAAGGCTTCCGCCGTTTCGGAAGACTTTCCCGAATCCTTCCGCGATTTCGGAGCCCTTCGCGGAATCCTTCCGCCGTTTCGGAACCATTCGCCGAAGTCTTCCGCAGTTGCGGAACGACTCGGCGAAGTCTTCCACCGTTGCGGAACGATTCGGCGAAGTCTTCCGCAATTACGGAACGATTCGCCGAAGTCTTCCGCAATTGCGGAACGATTCGCCGAAGTCTTCCGCAGTTGCGGAACGATTCGCCGAAGTCTTCCGCAACTTCGGAACGACTCGCCGAACTCTTCCGCGTTGCGGAACGATTCGCCGAAGTCTTCCGCAACTTCGGAACGACTCGCCGAACTCTTCCGCGTTGCGGAACGATTCGCCGAAGTCTTCCGCAACTTCGGAACGACTCGCCGAACTCTTCCGCGTTGCGGAACGATTCACGGAATCCTTCCGAAATTTCGGAAGAGAATTCCTTCCGCAATTTCGGAAGAGATTTCCTTCCGAAAATTCATTTTCACGCCGACACTTAGAAAATTTTTCACTTAAACAAAATTTTTCTCCGCTGTTTCGGAGCCTTTGGCTGAATTCTTCCGCGATTTCGGAACGATTCGCCGAATGCTTCCGCAGTTGCGGAAGACATTTGGGAATCCCTTCCGAAACAGTCTTTAAACAGTTTTTAAACAAAATTTTCAAAACAGACCTTTAAACAAAATTTTTCCCAAAAACTTAACTTCTTCTCTTCTCTTTACTATCAGTTTTGGCCCATAGCGGCCCAGTGCTGCGACGCAGCTCTGATACCAAACTGTCACACCCCCTTCCATCATCAAATGCAAGGAGGGGAAACGTTAATCAACACACCGGCTTTTAGATAGACTTAGCCTAAATAAATTTTTGCCCATAAATTCCTAACAATTTAAAAATGTCTATATGCAGATTCATCTCAATATCAACACAGCGGAAACTAAACATTACATGTGCATACAATTTCTTCATGCGTTCAACATACACATATCAACCATACATGTATCAGTCATTAATTTTATTAATGCATGGACAATTATCATACTGCATAAAACATGATGCGTTTCATTTCAGTAACCGGAATGCATTGCAAAACATAGACTGTATATAAATTAATCACAAGATTACTCATCTTGAATTGCAACGGTCCAAACGACTGGCTATGGAAGGGCAACGTTCCTCCCAACCGTAGACCTCTGTCCAGCTTGTGTTCCTTCAGCTGAGAGATCACCCCCGAGCTGGGCTGTGTATCCACTAAGGAGGACTAGCTGGGTTCATTCATAGCCATGGCTTCAGTCAAGCATCCAAACAGATAGAGGAGGGTAGTGCTAAGCCAGTGAGCTCAACCACAGAGCTACAGGCATCTCAAGTGGGCTCAACAGTCAGGCACCCACTTTACCTACCACATCCAACACAAGGAAGATCCCCTTCTCTGTTACACAGTCCCTCAGGCAACTCTTCCCTCCAGTGCTCTTCAGGATGGGCATAGAAAGGTCCAGCTGCTGACCCTTGAGATCCTAGCCTTCACAGGGTTTATCAAGCACACCCAACCTCTGCATAGTCAATCCCAACTTGATTTCTCTCTGTTCTGCTCACCAAATACTCAAATCCGTCACTCGTCTTCTGAGCTGCAAAAACTGGGTTTTCCCATTGAGTTCGGGGTAGCTAATGCTCCCAAATTCGCCCCAAGGTTCATGCTAATGGATTCCCCATTGGATTTCCTTGTCCCATGCCAAATCTGGACGTTTTTTGGTCTTTCAAAAACTGGGTTCTCTCAAGGTCGCGATTTCTGGTTTTTCCTCACTGTTGGCACACGTTTTTGGATGGGAATGATGCTAGATAGTTTCACAATGGACTGGGGTGAGAATAAAGCAACCTCCCATGAGGTTGAGTGACTTCTTGCCCAAGCAATCAGAGCCCATGCCCACCCATACGAATTTCAGGGCTGCCCATGCTCCATTGAAGCCATGGGCTGAAATCTCAACCACCTTCTTACAGCAGGCATTAATGTCACCTAGGGAAGTCAATGGGTTCTCATAATGACAAATGGCAGCCTAGGGTTTAATCCCATAGCCCCCTCACCACTCCCTAGTGGATACACGTGGCCCCTTCTCATTCGTTGCCCCCATAGCCAGTTTTTGGTATTTTATTTCCATATTAAACATTTACATCAATTTACAATATCCCATGGCTTAATAGCACGTGGGTAACAAAATATCAAGCATGTCTAATTTAAATAAAATCCGAGCATAAACTAGCGGGGCCTTGGCCTTGAGCTCCACGCTAGGGAAACATACATCGCGTATTTACAATATTTACATTAGAGCCAATATTTCCTAAGGGTCAAAATTGGGGTATTACAGGTGGTCACCTCTCTAGGATGGCTACAGCCCAGAATATTTTGCGTGCAGGATATTATTAGCCTACTATCTTCAAAGATTGTATTGAGGCCGTGAAAAGGTGTCCTCCATGTCAACACTTCCATACAAAGAAGCGCACCCATCCCGCCCCGTTACACCCGGTTATTTCCGTGGGCCCCTTCGTAAAATTGGGCATCGATTTTATGCATTGTAATCCTACCTCGGTCGGGAGGCATAGTTACATCATTGTAGCTGTGGATTACTTCACAAAGTGGGCCGAAGCAATGCCTACATACCAGAACGACGGCAAAACCGCCGCACTCTTCATGTTCAATCATGTAATAGCGTGGTTTGGAGTTCCTCAGGCGATAGTTATCGATCATGGTTCTCACTTTCAGAACCATATGGTTGATGAACTGAGCGATAGATTGGGTTTTCGCCATGAAAACTCAACACCTTACCACCCGCAGTCCAATGGACAGGTCGAGGCCATTAACAAGGTCTTGAAAACTATGGTCCAAAGGATGGTAGGTACGCATAAGTCCAACTGGCATAGTATGCTCTTTTCAGCATTATGGACCTACAAAACTTCCGTTAAAACCGCCACAAGTTTCACTCCTTTTCAATTGGTGTACGGATTGGAGGCTTTCCTTCCTATAGAGTGCGAAATTCCATCTCTACAACTCGCTATCAAACTTCTTCCTAACACTACTGTCAAGGAAGAACGTTTCTTGTACTTAGCAAAACTTGACGAATCCCGCCAAGATGTTGCTCTTGCTAACGAAGCACGCAAGAAACGCATCAAATCTCAATACGACAAGTCATTTGAACCTCGTATCTTCAACGAGGATGACTTGGTCCTCACATACGACCAAAAACATGACAAACTAGGAGCAGGAAAGTTCGAGTCCATGTGGAACGGACCTTACGTTGTCAAACGTGTTTTGGAAAAGGGAGCTTACGAGCTTGAAGACTATGACGGAATATCTTTGGGTGAGCCCCGTAATGGACTTTACCTGAAGAGGTACTATGCCTGAACCTGTCATGCATAGACTTTCTTGTATATATTGTACATGGCGTGTTTGTGTGTTTTTGTGTGGTGTGACGCGTTTATTTTTTAGTGTCTTTAGATCTTGTTTCCGCTTCTTATACCATGTTTTGTCTGCGTGTGCAGATGGAAACATGCTACAGATTCGCGGACGGCCCCATCCGGCATACCCGTAACCTTGCCTCGACAACCTGGGTACTGTATTCCCCAAAAGGCGAGCTCATCATCTCAGGAGGAAGTTGCCTTGGATTTGCAACCAACAATGCCGCAGAGTATCAGGCGGTAATTGGAACCTTAACCAATGTTATTTCCTTGGGTATGAACCACATTGTCATCCACATGGATTCTCAATTAGTGGTTTCCCATCTTAACCGTATCTACGCTATCCGCGATCCTACCCTACTCCGTCTCTTTAGACGAGTTCATCTCCTCGAAAGGTCATTTGAATCCATTCAATACCTGCACATTCCATGAGAGTTAAACGCAGTTGCTAACTCGATGGCCAAATTCATTCTAGATTGCTACATCGCACACACATATACTCATAATATGTAAAAGCATTCACAACATGTAAATAATACACTGTATAAAAAGCAAAACATATGAACAAGATCACATCATTCGTCATTTTTAAAACATATAATGTATAAATCATTGGGAATGGTTGTATTTATATATCATCAAAAGTAGTGCTGGAACAAAAATCTGAAGCACGATGGATTTCAATAATTCTCTACAAAATCTGAATCCCCATAGCTTTCAGTAGTACAAAATATGAGCCCTCTAAGCTCCCAGTACAAGTATAATAACGTCATCAGGCCTGACGCCTGGCTCGTGCACCCCTAGGATGGATAGCTCTCTATCGCTGAGAATGGAAGCACTCCAATGTCCTCGCTACCTTGCGGAGTAAGGCATTGAAGCATACAGGCGCTCCAACTCCGAACCTCTGCATAGGTCTCGGTAAGTCATTTACTCCTGGCTCAAGAACATCCACTATCAGCTGGGACAAGTTCCTGTACACATCCTCCATCTCCACGATGGCAGCATGAGCACCTGGGGGCACAACTGCTTCCCCACCTCTATCTCTTCTCGCCATAAGAGAGACTCCTACGGGCCGTATGGGACCCATATCTACACACACATGTTATAAACTTTTCAGCACTACAATAACAAAAAAATCAAAAATATATAAAACTTAAAAAATACAAGGGTTTTGTTCTTACCGATGTCTCCCATGTTGTACCCTCGGGCAGCACTAAGTCGGGATCCTCTCTTAAATCCGTACCGTCGTACGGATAGTCCTCAACCATGAGCAACTGGCCTTCCATCCAGCTGAAGAACTCGACACCAAAGTTGATGATAGGACCCCCACCATGATGGGCCATCACCTCTACCCATCTGAGCATGTGAGGATCCCTAGGATCCCTATCATCCAGTCGTACCTGTGGGCGCAAGAGAGGGATCCGCTCCAAGAGGAATGATATCACTATCGATCCATATCCAAACTGATTGAGCTCTCCCCACCAACTCTTGGTCAGCTGAGCTCGGATGTTTGCGAGGAGACCCTCGCACTAGTTGAAGATCTTGGGGTACATACAGTCCTCCGCATAGAGCATCTGATCTCGAGTGGCCATGTGTGGGGTTTGGCTCCCCACCACTCTAGTAATAGTGAACAATATGGTACGCAGTGGATGGTTTACAACATCCCTAATAGGAATCTTCCCACTAGAGGATCGAGCATGAGCAGTACAATGTTGCATCACCATATCATCGACAGTGCAATCACTAGCTCGTGATCTGGTGAGAACTACAGGGTCCCCTCTCCGGGAAAAACCGGTAAGAAAATAGATGTCCTCAACATCTATGGTGAGGATGTGCTCACCGATCACAAAGTGTTGCTAGGCCGCATCCCAGCACCGGAGCATATGTGACAATAGCAGGATTTGGACTCTCATGCCCTGAATCTCAAAGAACTTCAGCAAACCGCAGTTTCTCAAAGCATTTAGGCATTGTGGATCATTGGCGACTTGTACATCTTCCACCTCGTGTTCTCTTTCCCGCCACTCTAATACCATGTTTGCTTGCTATCAACCTGCCAAAGTGAGCATTTTAAGATTGTTAGACCTCACTTCAACCATAGGAAGTCCACCTTTTGGGTTTAAATTGATGGTTGGGATTTGCGTTTCCGTCGTCACACTGTGCTATTGAACACAGTGCGATGACGTCGCACTCCATGATTTCGGGACTTGCGCCAAGTCGGTCTTGTCGCAGTTCCCGAAAGGGCAGACTGCGACGAGCTGAGGGCGCAATAACCCTCCATAAATCCATAAAAAAAACTAAAAAATGGACCTAAAATCAAAATGTAATCCACTACAATTTTGTTGGATGAAGTTTAGGCTTACCTGCTCCAGACGGTGGGTGAAATGGCGGCTCGTAGCTCTCGGAATCAACAAGTGAAATTTTGGCTCCAAATTGGCACTTCTTCTCCCAAATTGGCAAATGAAACAATGGTGACTATATTTGACCCATTTTTCTATTTATAAGTGAAATAGAATATTCTTTTTCAAATATTTGATGCTTTGAGGTCATTTGCTATAGTTTTAATCATCTTTGATCATATTTGGAATATCGGTTGACCATTTGACCTAGTTTCTAAGTGTGCAGGAGTTGTTAAGTGGTCTTTTATGTTGTTTCTCGCATTACAACGGTCGTCTTAGGTATGGACAAATCCCTTAAATGTTTTGTCATTATTTTTGAAACGGTTAGATTGTAATTATTTTATGATGACGAGCTTACTCTTCATTTGTTCACGTTCTCTTGAAACTATGAGAATAAGTACCGAGTTATGATTTATCACTTTTCCGGGCTTGTTAAACTTCTACGGAAAACAATACCCCCCGTCGTCTACCTTTCAGCTCTTTTCAAGCTCTCGAAAAACGAAAAGATTTCTAAGCGAACTTGTCGCGTTCACGCTTGTTAAAGTATTTGAATGGTCATCTTCCTGGTGATAGTTTACCCATTTTTCAGACCAGGGGGCACTACTTACGAAAAAGGTATACTCCAGCCAATCATGACTGGAAGAGTCCTCTCTCGCGTTGTTTTACCCTTTTTCGAGCGATGAGGCTAACTTTATGAAAAAGGACCATTGGAGTCTTCTTTAGTTCTTTTCAGGCTCTCTAAACATGAAATGACGACCGAGTTTACCTTCTATGGACTCATTAAACTCTTACAATGAAGGGCCCGCCATGGGACGAACCCCTCCTATCCCAGGTTCGAAAAATATTTGGGATTGGAATCATCTATGAGATGAGCTATATCGAGCATCTGGTTACCCTCATCAAGCTCGTAAAAAACACATGAGGCACTCATCATTCATGATGGGGAAAAAGGAAGGCTTTTATGTTACACACTTTGTTAGTGGCAGTACGTAGTCGTTCTTGAACATGGCACTCATCTGCATTTGCATACTGTACTTGGGTCATCCATTTATCCTCGAGTTTTACCTACTTCCTGAGTCTTGTTACTCCTTTGAGTCATTCAAAGAAAGCTTCCCTCATCAATCGCATTAGGAGTTAGTGTTGGACTCGTCATGTCAATACTGCCAAGTCATGCCATGCCCAAGTTCAAGAATACGTCCACCATTTATCATCTGCAGTCAGTACGCCCGTCACCATGACGGTCTACTCTGAGTCGGTCTTGCATGTTACTATGCCATCCGATCTGCTCTACACATCTTTTGTCGTGTTTCGTGTCGATTGATGGGGGATTCATCATGGCTCTCCTTCGACGGATTTATCCTTGTCGACATTAACTCATCATCCGAGGATTGACTCTAGAAACCAACCAAGTACCTTGGCCCTGCATGCCTCAATGGCAGGTTACCTCGCTTTCAACATGAGTTTACATCATTGACTCTTGATTGAAAGATTTCATCTTGCGTTCGACTTCAACTCACTTATTCACGCTTGGTGATATGTACTGTGATGCCTTGGGAATCATTAACATTAATGGTGATCTCCCTCGCGCTTGTTAACAGTTTACATCAATGACCGGTAATCAAGTGGTTTCTACCATGTTCGACGTCAAAACCTTTGTAATCACATGGATAGATTCGTATCATTGCGGGTTCAGCTTGAAGACCCTGGGAAGTCATATTTTACCCAGGTTGCAATGGAGTTTGTATTGAGTTATATCACACGGATCCACATTTGTATTGGTCGTGGCTATGTTATCATCTCATCATGGATCTACGCTTGTGTCTAGTAGCCATGATTGTGTTCAGTCGGTCATTACTACCATGGATCTGCACTGTATTGGTCGGCAGCCATGTGGTGAGTCATTTGAGACTGTATACTCAGATTCAGTTGTACTGCAGCAGCATCCTTCGTCTGACAAGTCTATTGCCATTCCTTCTATCAAAGCATTTCACTTGTCTATCTTTCAACAGCTTCATGCTTTGGGGGGCATTCTGTTACACCTAAAATCTTCCCATCATGAGATTCATTGCATACACCCCTGGAGTTACCTTGATTGAGTGATTAATCTAGAAGGATTTGTACCCATTTGTACTAGGTTTTGAGAGGTCATCGCAAGTTGCACTCATGCAGCATGTGATGTCGCAGCTTTCTCTATTGCAAGGTGCGCCGATGTCAGTTAATGGACAAAAATAGACCTTCGAGCCCTTTCTCGAAGCTTGCTGATTTGAGACCCTATCCCTGACCTCTTGGGAGAGCTGGCACTCAATTCCTATCACCTTGGAAAGATCCCTTAAGCCTCTCCTATCATATATCAACCTATCCTATCCATACCCTATCCAATTAGTCCTATTTAAATGAAGTTCACTCCCATCCCAAAGAGAGGAAGTCTATGGTACTCTTATGTTGGTGAAATCAAGCTCAATAGATCTAATACTCTAGCTTGGGGAACATCCACTTCTCTCTAGGAGCTTTGGCATGGCTTGTCGGAAGGAGCTTGCAGCGTTATGGCAATGGTTGTAATCTTCTTTTCTATTGTACTTCTCCACTCTTCAATACAGTTAATATAATTGCTTTCCATAAATGTTGTCTTCTTGATGATGTTTAGAGCTTTCCTCGTTAACTGTTAACTTAGATCTATCATATGAGATATATGCTTTCACTTCTCGTGGTCTGTCACATGTTCAACGGGGTTTAGCTACTTACAATCTAGCAGTGCTGGAGCATTGGATCAACGAAGGAGAAAGGGATCTACAAATCTAAGGTAAACGATCTACTCTTACATCTATATTTCTATACGATCTAGGAAAGTATTTTATGTTCTGTCTTATTTGTTCTAGACTTACGTTAAGCTAGGGAGATCAGGCCTTGAGTCCGCTCTCGGTAGATTGTCCGCAAAACACTTAATTGCTTGATCTAAACTTTAAAATTTCGAAGAAAAGAAACCTTTAAATAAACTTAAAATTTGACTTGAATAATTTACTTAAAGACACTTTTCAAAGCAAGATCCAACAAAAGAAATGATAACTTTTAAACTACCTTGGATCTATGCATAAAAATCAGATATGTTCTTTTGATAAGCTTACTAAACAAATCAGATTTGAAAGTATCAAAAACCAATAACCAAGAATAAAATAATTTTAAGAAGAGAAAGAGTAAGGAAAGCAAAGCTTGTTGCCGGAAAGATCAAACAAAAAATGCTTCTTTGTGGAGTGTCGAGGGACAATGTTCTTGAAAGTTGTTGAAAATGAAGTGGAGTCGAACTAAATCCAAACTTCCTCCAAGCTAGATACTCTGAAACTTAGTCACAAAACTTTCACACCCGTGAGATCTTGAAAACACATATAAAAAGAGATTAAAATAGCATGAAAATAAACTTATTTAACATTCAAATCTTTGATCTCTAAACATACATGAAAATATAGAAATGAAAGTAAACTTACTTACATTTCCTATTCCTATTGATTCGGAGGAATCCTTGAGGCAAGATCTATATCAAGAGTAAACAAGAAATTGCAAAAAGAAACAAGTTACCTCATGAATAGCGTAACAATGTTGATCCACACACAAAGGCACTACACATTTCAGCCTCCAAAGCTTTCTTTATTCTCGACGCAAAATATAACAAATTACAATAGCAAGCCTTCTCTCATTCCAACTCCAACTAGTTTGGAATGATAAAGGTGCTCTACATTTATAGAAAAAACAAGAGAGGGGGGACGGCGCACTTAGTGAAGGAGAGGAGGGCGCATGGGTGGAGAGACTCAAGCCTTGATGTGTGGCTTGATTAGGGTTGCCTCCTCCTTTTGGAATGCCCAAAAATCATCCCAAATAGGGCCTAAAACATTGCTGCAAATTTCCATAAGTGAGGGCCCTCTCTCTTGGGAAATGTGCCCCCCTTCATGGGGAAATGCACCCAAGTCACGGGGAATAGATTCCTTGTTTGTAGTTGCCCCAAATGTGTCATAAATATCTTCTTACATCCCCCTAACATAGTTGATCCAAAAACTCTTACAAATCCCCATAAATTAGGATTTTGATTTTTGACATTTTTCATTGTTTTTGCAATTTTTTTTCAGTTTTTTTTATTTTTTTTACCTTTAGTGAAATAAATGAAAAATAAAGTGCTCAAACACTTAGGAAAGTGGGTTTAAGTTGTCACGTCCCCTCCCATAATACTAGTGCAATGGAGAGGATCGTGATCCCAAACCGGGCATCCATCCCCATAAACTCATTTCATGAGAAATCACATACTAAATGGAGATATAAGATGCATAAATCTTTTAAAAACACAGCGGAAGTAAGTCATGTGCAGAATTAACACACATCCAACGTTTTCATGATAGCCATTAAGTGTAGACATTGCAGAAATAGCAAATGAAAATACTTATCTTTAAACCAAGTAATCCCAAGCCACCAGCTACGCTTCTGCAACGTTCCACCCAACCGTAGGCCAGTGTGCTCCTTAATCTCTCGGCACCACTGCCACCCCCAAGCTGGGCACGATCTACACAAGTTAAAAGGGGAAACAGGCTCTCACATAGCCAAAGGTATGCCAGAATCAGCCAAGCCAACTAGCAGTTGGGTTTCTCAGGCTGCTAAGAGGTGGGCAGAGGTGAGTTACTAGGCTAGTGGCTCAACCATGGAGCTATGGATACACCATTGGGATCATCAAGCCAAATCTGTCCTCTTCCACTCTTGAAGCTCCTGCTCACAGGTTCAAATCTAAAACGGGATGCACTGAACAACAAAACCACAATTACTGGGCATGAGGAAAACGATTTCCACAGTAGGATGCATGAGATGGGGTTTCAACTCACTCAGAAAAACGTGGGAACACACAAAAACGAAATGGGAAGATGGGGAACAAACCTGGGAAGCCAATCCGTTTTTAGAAAAACGTCCCTGGACATTCGGGGGCAAAAACGACCTCCATACAGTCCCCAAATCGTGGCTATACTCTCCCAGGCTACTGCATATGCAAAAATGAACTCCCAGGCATGGAGAAATGCAGGATTTGGATGAAAAACGTGTAGGGAAAGACCCAGCTAGCTCCCATTGCGTGAATGAGTGAAGACTGCCTATTCAGGATGGCTTTGGGCACCATTTCGTGGGTGATTTCTTGCCTAAGGAGACAAAACACGAATTTCCAGGTTGATGGCTTGTCCATGCACGAAAATGGCTTGCCCATGCTTCTTCATTTCCAAGGCAATAACTGCCCCAACCAATCTTTGGAAGAATTAAATGATTGGGTGCATGAGACAAAATGGGTAGTTGGTGGTTTATGGGTTTTCTCATTGAAACATGGATTAAAACCATTAGCTCAAGGGTTCGGTTATTTTCCCTCCCTCTTCCTTGTAAAGATCGTGCCCCCGTCTCTTTTGTTGCATTGCGTAGCTGGTTGTGCGTTTTTCATTAAAATTGCATATTTACATGATGTCCGATTTTACATTGTGCACTGCTAGCATAAGAACCATATGCATCTATTCTAATTGCCGATACATAAAACGATAAGTCAGTGGCGGGGCCTTGGCCTTGAGCTCCTCACCATGACTAAATGACAATATTTACATCATTTACAATATTAATGCAATAGCGTTAAGCTGGGGACGTTACATTCCCCTCCCCTTGGAATAACACCATCCTCGGTGTTCCAACACTTCGGAAAATAGATACCCACTTTGCATATGTCCATAATTCACAAAAGGTAGTAGGTTTGTCCTGCATTTCACCCTTTACTTGGGTATTTCAGGACTAAGTCCTTTTGTCTTTACAAACTGCTCTTGCTGGCTAGGACCCTCTAGCTTCTCATGAGGACATCGTTCCAAAACAATTCCTTCTTTTTCTTTTCCTTCCAACTGGTCCACGAACTTGGAGAATTTGCGGTTGCTGCCCTCTTGATATTCTTTTGTTGGGCACACGGAGGCAATGATTTCCTCCACATCCCAACATTTCATTGGCAGCTTTACCTTTTCCCGATCCATTTCCTTTGAGTCTTCCCACCTGGAACGTTTCTTACTCGGACAGTTGGATGAATGCTTCTCCATTGATCCACTTTCTTTTCCCTTGCTGATTGCTCCCAGAATGCTTTTTACCTCTTTTTGCAGACGAATAGAGTCCTGCAAAGCTTCATGGTTTCTCTCATTCTGTTGCCTCTGTAGCTTGAGCATCTCCCCAAGATTTTCTTGGGTCCTGGCAATTGTTTGAAGAAGACTTTCAACCAACTTTAATAGCCCTCGGTCTGCTGCCATGGTCAATGGGCACAACGGAACACACTTTGCTTACTAGCAACACTTTCCGGTGCCGGCTGCAACCAATTGTTTCACTTTCTTACCTGTGAAATTCATCATGGGAATTCTTTGTTAGGACAAGCATAACATAATCATTAAGATTAGTCAGTTATTTTCCTAATTGACATGGAATGTCCATGCTTTCTTCATGGGACTTCCACACTTTTCATGCTTTCCCAACATACACATGAACTCATTCATATTCATCCTTTCACAGGGAATTTACTATTTTAGCATTCACAATTCATCTCAAGCAATTAAACACAATCTATTTTCAGCCATGATATGCACTCAACAATCTTTTGTTTTATCAATGCATCAATCAAAAGGAAAGAGAAGAGTAGGGGTTTCTTCCTCTTAGTCTTGTTCTATTATGGAGCTACACCACCGCTGTGGTTTCATGCTCCTTAGTCTCTTTCACTTCAATGTGAATGCTTTGACTTTCCTTTCTTGGCTATAACACTTAGTGTCTAAGGTCTGCATATGGATTTTCGGCTAGGGCACCCTTCCCATTATTGCCTACAGAACCTTGGATTGCCAGGATCCACTTGTATCCACTAGCACCATTTTTCATTACTGCTCATACGGGGCTCCTTAGGACGGTCACATGTCCACAAACATCTCTAGGATGCCTTCATAATCCTGGCTTCCAGCAATACCTACACTCAAACATTGAATTAATTCACATGTTTAGTTCATTTTCATAGGGTTTTTCTCTAAACAAGAATTTTAGGAAATCATAACCAAATCATATACACACGTATATTCATGAGCAAGAAGCTGCAAGGTAACTGAATACTTATCTGTATTGGATGTCGGCACTTTACTCCACAGGATCCTTCTTCGATTTCCAAGCATTGGATTTCCCGTGGATACAACAACGAATGTTGGGCCAGCACGCAGGCTACTCCACAACCATTCGAATAGGCAATGCCATGCCAGTACGCTGACTGGTTTTATCAATTGTTTTAAGAGGTGCTGGGCCAGCGTACACGCTGCTTTACCATATCAAGTGGTTAATGCCCAACTAGTCACTCTCTGGACTTATCAAGAACTTTATAGCGTTCAACCAGCTACTCCCTGGATTTCTTAATAATTTATATCGCCCACTCATTTACTCTCTGGATTCACCAGCAATTTATATCGCCCACTCATTTACTCTCTGGATTCACCAGCAATTTATATCGCCCACTCATTTACTCTCTGGATTCACCAGCAATTTATATCGCCCACTCATTTACTCTCTGGATTCACCAGCAATTTATATCGCCCACTCATTTACTCTCTGGATTTACCAGCAATTCATAATATTTTAGGGTCTTGCCTTCCTGCAATGACCAGGGTTTCCAACAAAGAAATAATAGTGTATCAGCTTAGCTGTTAGAAGACTTATTCCTGTAATCTTCATTATTTCAAACCAAACATAAATGAAAACGAATACTTATCTGTATTGTGCGTTTCCCCTCTGGTCCACAGGATCCTGCTTCGCTTCTGCAAGCCTTGGGATCGCCTATGGACTTGGATATAGTTAATGCTTAACCAGTACGCCTCCCCATCGGCTGGATTTACCAAGCATTTGGTGGTGCCCAACCAGTCCCATACCTGGTTGGCCCTCTCCAGTGTCGAGCCCGCACATTCGTCTGGGTCATCGACCCATGGAAGGATACTGCGCTACTGACCATCATAGGTCAAGGCTCTACTAAGGAGCCATAGGTATCTCAGGGTTTCCAGTCAGTCATCGGCGCCCGCCCTCCCACTGCTGTCCCAATAGAGATTTCAGGGTTTTCAGTCAGTCATCGGCGCCCGCCCTCCCACTGCTGACCCAATAGGCATCTCAGGGTTTTCAGTCAGTCATCGGCGCCCGCCCTCCCACTGCTGACCCAATAGAGATTTCATGCCTTTACCAATGCCACCACACCTTCTTGCACCATAACCTTTCACACACATCAGTTCTTCATTTATACAAGGACGCCACTCCTTCTTTTGTGCAAATCAATGGTCCCTTTTAGGAACTTTATAGGTGACTTTCTTGACTGTGGTTTGACATGACCCCTACTCACACAAGGATGATACCTTCTCTTATTACACAGCTCTTCGGGCCTGTCCATCCCTTCTGGTAATATTTCACGTGAGCATAGATAGGTTGTTAATTCCCATACAGTCTCTTTGCGTACCCTTCTTCACTTTGCCCTTTAATGTGCAGTATCAATCTGCATCTGTGTAGGCTGACAACACAAGAAGGATAAGCAAGCTCATCAGTATTGCTATTCAATTCTTAACCACATTCCATATCATTCACTACCAAGTATTGAAACACCAGGAATGCGTCCATTCCCTTAGGGTGTAGTCAATATTGAAAACCCTATCATGACCGAGCACCAAAAGGTGTGCACCCCCTTTCCGATGTGCGTCCTGTAGGCCCTAATCATACTCAAGCAATCTACAATGATATAAATAAGATAGAGCATGCTCTGCGTATTAACCCTAATAATTTAGACGTGCATGTTCTTGTCTAGGGTCACGGAATACTCATTCAGTTTGCAGATTTGTCTCACATGCCTTCTGGGCATAGCGTTACCATCTCACTTTCATGGTTTACTGTCATGCGGTTTGGCTAAGACATTATCAATGGCGTTTCACCCGAAACCCATTTCCAAAGCATGGGGTCTTTCCATCCGGTTTGGCTTCTGCAGGCCATCACACATGATCTCCCTGCAATGTGTCATCCTGGCACACTTATCAAATAGCCAAACCGTCAGCAACATTTAGCAATAAGCTTCAAACACGATTGTTCCATAACCAATCAATAGCATTCATAAATAAATTCAATATGAATTTACAATTCTGTCTCCTATAGAAATTAGTTTCCTTATCCATGAGGCTATCCTCATATTGTTTGGCTCCTGTAAGGGACACCACTCTGCCCGTTATGGTCTTATGCCTGCTGCCATACATGAGCATCCACTTACAGCATGTCCTCCTGACACATTTTCATATAAGCCAAAGAGTCATTAGCAATTATTAGCAAAATTTCAAATCCGAAATATTTACCAATCTGAGATTTACAACTGTTCTTACTAACAGAACTTAGAGCTCTCAACCATGAGATTCCTTCTCATAAACTCTAGATCAAATTTCACAGTCATATCATTCATACAACTCTGTCCTTCCACAGAGCATTCTAGCAGCCCATCGATCATGATTGGGATCTTCATGCACTTACTATTCTGCATTCATAACATCCCATGAAATGGTCCTAGAATTATCATCAATTCATCATTTCATTCATTATTTATTTTGCAATGACATATGTATCATCCCTATGCATTCATACAATGCATCACAAGATTTATAAAATCTCTTAATGCACATCTACTCAATGCTACCTTGCATTGTTTCATGAGTACTATGCATTCAAGCATATTATGATTGAAACATGACTATCTCATATAACCTGCATTACCATAATTAGGACCACCAGTCCTCACTTGCTTGGGTTATTAAGCAAATAACCAATCATACGCATGGCATGATATAAATTCACATGGATGCATTGAGATTTCTAAACAATCATAGAATGTAAGGGTCATCCCCTTCACTTACCCACACCTCACCAAGCTTGGTGGGTTAACAGCCCCAGTCGATATTCAATATTACATGCAAATTGGCTCAACATAGTTCAAACATAGTTGAAGAGATCTTACCAAATCCCCTTTCAACATTCATGCAATTTATGCACCAATAACCATTACCTGTATGGCTGTCGTTTACATCACTTGATGTTACCTGACCAGTTGGCCTCTTACCAATGCTACACAATCCTTTTGCCAACCTCGTGATCATAGGTTTGTTGCACCATCATTTCCGCATAAGGTTGTTTGGTTTCATACAACAACATCCTCGGCACATTTAGCCATGCTCTATGTTATCTTTGGTCCTACAACCAATACCAACATCAATAGCGATTATCAATCACAATATTCTCCATTAATGGTTCATTGCATAAGCAGACTCCATTATTCTACCAATATGCAATATCCCATTTATGCACAATCATTTCTCATATGCACTATGCAATATTTGTTAAGATGCCATCTAGTGCATATACCTCTATGTAATTCCTTACATTTCTAACATTTTTATGCCATATGACAATTTCGTAATTATAAGTATAATAACAGAATAGGGGTTTAAGGAATTCTTCCCTTTTCGATCCCTCTTCGTAACATGGAATTCCTCTTCCATATCATGCAATGGTAGAAATTTACCCATATCGACAACAAGATTTGTTTGTCAAAACAACCGCTAGCACTCTTCTGCACGAAATATCTATGATATATGTAGACCTCATTCAAACTCTGGTCATGCATCATTGTTCCATGCTGGACAAGCTTTCCAATGCCTGTCTTCATGCTCCATTCTGACATCAGGTGTGGGAACTGCATCCTTTCAAAAATGACAACTTTCACTCCCATTCTGCACATTTTACACAGTTGCATTATATTCTCTGAAATTCACAAATTACTTCATGCACGTGGGAAGAATGCCATACTAACAATTCGTCAAATCACAAACAAAGACACATGAGGGGGAAAAAGAAAGGGGGTCAAGGGGGCTTGCCCCCTTGGTCGAGGGCAGCGCCCTCGTTTTTTTTTTTTTTTTTTTACGAATCATGCCACATCGGGTGGTTCGCGAAATCCTGCCGCAACGGGCAGTTCGCTGAATCCTTCCGCGATGGGTGGTTCACTATATGCTCCCGCCGTTCGGGTGTTTTTCGGCTCACCTCCATTGCGGGGCGGTTCGGCGACGGCTCCCGCAACTACGGAGCAGTTCGCCGAACGCTTCCGCAATTGCGGAGCCATTCGGCGAAGGCTTCCGCAGTTGCGGAGCCATTCGGCGAATGCTCCCTCACTTGCGGAGCCATTCGGCGAATGCTCCCGCAATTGCGGAGCCATTCGACGAAGGCTTCTGCAATTTCGGAGCCGTCCGCGGAATGCTTCCGGGTTTCGGGGCGGTTTTCGGAATGCCTTTTTCGGAACAACTGGCGGAATGCTTCCGCAATTTTCGGAACGATTCGCCGAAGTATTCCGCAGTTGCGGAACGATTCGGCGAAGTCTTCCGCAGTTGCGGAACGATTCGCCGAAGTCTTCCGCAATTTCGGAAGAACTTGTCGAACTCTTCCGCGTTGCGGAACGATTCGCGGAATCCTTCCGAAATTTCGGAAGAGAATTCCTTCCGCAATTTCGGAAGAGAATTCTTTCCGAAATTTCCGATACTTAGAAAAATTTTCATTTAAAAACATTTTCTCCGTTGTTTCGGAGCAGTTGGCTGAATTCTTCCGTAATTGCGGGAAGGTTCGCCGAACGCCTCCGCAATTGCGGGAAGGTTCGCGGAACCTTTCCACAGTTTCGGGAGGACTCCCCGAAACAGACTCAAAATCAAAAATTCTAGAAATAGGCTTAAACCAAAATTTTCAAAACTGTTAAGGAAAAATTTAAAAATCTTCCCTTCTAATTGCTATCAGATTTCACCCATAGAGGCCCAATGCTGCAACGCAGCTCTGATACCATTCTGTCACGTCCCCTCCCATAATACTAGTGCAATGGAGAGGATCGTGATCCCAAACCGGGCATCCATCCCCATAAACTCATTTCATGAAAAATCACATACTAAATGGAGATATGAAGATGCATAAATCTTTTAAAAACACAGCGGAAGTAAGTCATGTGCAGAATTAACACACATCCAACGTTTTCATGATAGCCATTAAGTGTAGACATTGCAGAAATAGAAAATGAAAATACTTATCTTTAAACCAAGTAATCCCAAGCAACCAGCTACGCTTCTGCAACGTTCCACCCAACCGTAGGCCAGTGTGCTCCTTAATCTCTCGGCACCACTGCCACCCCCCGAGCTGGGCACGATCTCCACAAGTTAAAAGGGGAAACAGGCTCTCACATAGCCAAAGGTATGCCAGAATTAGCCAAGCCAACTAGCAGTTGGGTTTCTCAGGCTGCTAAGAGGTGGGCAGAGGTGAGTTACTAGGCTAGTAGCTCAACCATGGAGCTATGGATACACCATTGGGCTCATCAAGCCAAATCTGTCCTCTTCCACTCTTGAAGCTCCTGCTCACAGGTTCAAATCTAAAACGGGATGCACTGAACAACAAAACCACAATTACTAGGCATGAGGAAAACGATTTCCACAGTAGGATGCATGAGATGGGGTTTCAACTCACTCAGAAAAACGTGGGAACACACAAAAACGAAATGGGAAGATGGGGAACAACCCTGGGAAGCCAATCCGTTTTTAGAAAAACGTCCCTGGACATTCGGGGGCAAAAACGACCTCCATACAATCCCCAAATCGTGGCTATACTCTCCCAGGCTACTGCATATGCAAAAACGAACTCCCAGGCATGGAGAAATGCAGGATTTGGATGAAAAACGTGTAGGGAAAGACCCAGCTAGCTCCCATTGCGTGAATTAGTGAAGACTGCCTATTCAGGATGGCTTTGGGCACCATTTCGTGGGTGATTTCTTGCCCAAGGAGACAAAACACGAATTTCCAGGTTGATGGCTTGTCCATGCACGAAAATGGCTTGCCCATGCTTCTTCATTTCCAAGGCAATAACTGCCCCAACCAATCTTTGGAAGAATTAAATGATTGGGTGCATGAGACAAAATGGGTAGTTGGTGGTTTATGGGTTTTCTCATTGAAACATGGATTAAAACCATTAGCTCAAGGGTTCGGTTATTTTCCCTCCCTCTTCTTTGTAAAGATCGTGCCCCCGTCTCTTTTGTTGCATTGCGTAGCTGGTTGTGGGTTTTTCATTAAAATTGCATATTTACATGATGTCCGATTTTACATTGTGCACTGCTAGCACAAGAACCATATGCATCTATTCTAATTGCCGATACATAAAACGATAAGTCAGTGGCGGGGCCTTGGCCTTGAGCTCCTCACCATGACTAAATGACAATATTTACATCATTTACAATATTAATGCAATAGCGTTAAGCTGGGGATGTTACATAAGGGTATAGGGGGTGCTCTTGGTTAGAAAATGAGCACCTCCATCTCCAAAAAGACCCCTGGACAACACTTTTATCATGTTTTTAATTTTTTCTATCAAACCATTAAAAAATGGCTTGTTTTTATGGAAAAATATTTTTTTTCTCGGAACTTAAAAAAAAACCTAGGGGGACCTAAATGTCTATAAGACTCAAAATTAATTCCTAGCATGGTTTAATACATTGACACCTAGTCTCTAATAATCTATTAAGGCCTAAACACCGGGCCTACCACCCCAACTTTGGAGGCATGAGTGAAAAACTGAAAAATTATTAGTGGTTTGTTCAACAACAAATAATTAACTAGGAAAAAAAACTCTGGACTAATTGGATTAATGTTCAAGTCCTAGGAATCCTAGCATTAGCTACTATGCCAACACATTTTATTATGTCTCCCCCAAGGGGTATCAACATGTGGTACAAAAAATAAAGAGCCTAGAACGCTGATGGACTTATGAACTCTGATAATGAATACTTTGACATATTCAAGCCTTCAGTGGTTCACTCAGAATTCCACTAAGTGCAATTTTAGTGGATAACACACCCTCCAACCTATCTTCATACCTCAACTTAGTTGCTGCTATCTTGAACTACTACCCGAAATTTTGCTCGTTGCCCATTTTTCTGCCCATTTCTCGAACTTCTTCCCTTTGCTCGAACTGTTGCTCGGGGTCTGTCTAGACCTTCTACTACTACTCGAGGTTTGTCTGATATTTCTACTCGTTGCCCGATCCTGATTTTGGGATGCCTAGACTCTTTTAGGCTTTGGTTGGATCTGTTTTGAGTTTCCTAATGACTGCCCTGGGCTGCCCGAATTTTTCTGGTAATGCTCACAACTGCCATGGGATGCCTTGCTTACCTAGTGGTTTCCCCGACGGCTGCTGCCTTCTGCTTCGACATCTACTGGCAGCTCTATGCCTTGGCAGTGGCCTTATGCTCTATCAATGGAAGCTACTATGTCGGCCCACCGTTGCAGTTTCCTAGAGGCAATTGTCTCTACGTCGGCTGGCCCTACTGGCCCGTGGAATCCTCCACCTGTTGGTTCCCTTCGATGGCTGCTACACCATCATCCAACGCCGCCACTTTCGTCATCGTGTCCTCTTTCCTGCGTCTCAATGCCCTAGCTCACAACCTTGCTAACTCTTTTTCCTAGCAGCCTGTTGGCCGCCCTATGCTTCCTTACGTAGCCTGACAGCTCTCTCTCTGCGCAGCTGCTTCCACTGCCAATTCTCCTGCTTGTTTACATTCCTTCGCGTTTACCTCTTGGTTGCTCTACGGACTACTCCCTTGTGACTGCTACTTGCTACGGCTCGTGTCCGCTTGTATATTGTTGCTCCTTGCCTCCTATCAGCTCCTAGTTTTCGTTGCATGCGCCTTTTCCCAACTCCTTCCCTGCCTCCAACCATGACCTCGACAGCTTTGGCCCGTAGCTCCTCCACCAACACCTCTTTCTTTTCCTTAGTCCACACTATTGTGACTGCACGCGGTTGTATTGCAATTGTTGTACAGTGCCCGTACGGCCTATACGATGACTATACGCTGCTTATTTTTTTGTTTTTTTAAACCCTGCAACCTGCAAATAAAAAAAGTTTTCGTTGCAAATTACGAACTATGCACTTGGTTTCTACGTCAGATCTGGCTCAGATACCATGTTAATTTTTCTTACCCAACACCCTTAATTATTTCTTAGCAAAATATTATTACATAGATTTAATTGAATAAGAAACACAACTGAGTTTTAACCATGAATAAATCAATCAACTAAAGCATAACAAGAAACCATACACATGTGCACACGTATTTACCCTAGAAAACGCTTATGGTGAAAATCAACAAACGATGATGGCTCATTGAAGAAAATACAAATCAACAAATAGTCATTATTTACAAACCTCAGGATAGTTCTTTGATCTTGTTGGTTGGCTGCTATCTCGTGGCTATCTCCTTTATTGTCCCTTTGCTCCTTTCGTGTGACCTTGCCCCTACACTTGCACACTTGGTTGAAAGACGTTCTCCAACCAATAAAGGAGATCTCACTCACTTTGCGTGACTATTGTGTGTCTCCTTCTCTCCTTAGGATTCTTTTTATAACATCTCAATGACCAAAACCCTAACCCTCAATCTCCAAAGCGATTGATGGCTGAGATTAGATCTCAAGCCTCAGTTAAGATCAACCGTTGTGACTTAATCTTAAGTTCATTTTTAATCATTAGCCAAAATTAAGTTAATTAATATGCTTTTTCTAAGTTAGACTTAGGAAAGAGATATGAAAGTCACTTACTCTCTCAAGCAAATACCTAGAGAGAGATAATATGGACTGACACCTACATGCTAGACACTTAGCCTGGGAAGAAGTATCTACCTGTCTGAGCTACAATCATCAACAAAATCTAGACAAACCATGAGCCATAATTTCTAAGAGTAAAATCAATGGTAATTTATGTAGAAATGGTAGGATTATAACTTATACTCTCTTTCCATATAATGTGTGACATATGAAGGAAAATTGTTGCATAAAATAGATACTGAAACTTCACATGAGCTTGAGCATAGTGTTCCATGCAAATTAAAGCATGACCCCATGCATTCCAAACAGGAAAAGTATCAATCTATACAAAGAGAAAGAAGATACAACATTAGTATTTTCATTCAATGAGTCAACCAATTTTCTATTTTAATGTATGATATATCTTTTACCAATACTAAATCACGACAGATACCTTGCATTTCTTGCATGTATATACAACCATGTTGTAGTGTTCATCTTTAATCAATCTGTCATGGAGTTGGCAAGTTGATTCTTTGTCTGCAACATCATCTAGTGATGTAACTACACCTGATTGTAGTAAACTCTGAAACAACTCTGCATGACTCAACCACAAATCCGCATGAGATAGAAGTTCAGATAACTCATCTGTATAAAGATTTCCAATACTAGAACTACCAGCATCAGATGATCCATCATCAGTGTCATGACTTCTATGTGTGCTAACCAACATCTCTGTGTTTCCAATATTTTTTCTCAATTGTGCCTTGTCATATATCAAAGCCTCTCAGGAACAGCAGTAACCCTTAGTATCAATTTTATTAAAATCAAACTAAGATAGCATTCTGAACTAAGGATAATATCCTTCGAAATATTAAACACTTGTATAAAATTCTTTGTTGCATGGTGTGCATGATCCACTATTTGTGTAGATGCATTCAATGGAAGTTGATGTGGACTAAGCACTTGATTCACTTGTGTAATGCACAGCTCCAAAGCTCCTTTTGTTGCTATGGATTCATCTAAGCATAAAGAGAGGAGAGCCCGCTAGCAGCAAGAAATCAGACTCATCCATTTTCGTATATATCTATATTTCTGCAAATTAAAATAATTTCAAAAGTCAAACATTAGTAACAAATAGTCATTTGAATACTAAGTCTTGACCATAAGAAGATCTAGTATACCACAACTTGAATAATAATGTACCTTGAATAGAATTATTTCAGGTGCACTTTCATACCAGTGAGAAAGACGAAAATCCTCATCTTTAACAGGATCTCCAGTCAAAACCCATCCTTTGGCCATGGTTATTGATGGATTCTGGAAGCCATTCTTGCCCATGTATAGAGGCCATAGATATTCGATCCTCCTGAAGTCCAAGTTCCAACCATTGCTTCCCATGCAACTCTTTGATATGGAGGCAATTCTGAGCTTTTTCTTTTTCTATTCATCTCTTTTGGAGCAATCTTATTTCCACTGTCACAAGAGGTCACAAGAGGTCCAGGAAAAAGCTCGACGAGACTCTTTCTGTAGATTACTTAAGTTGTTACTAAAGTTTGACTTGGCCCGTGCATTTGTGCGAGTACTCTGTTTGCTTGTTACTGGGGCCATCGATGAGTGACGTTCAGTATAAGGATAGACACTGACAATAATTTCTTTAGCAGCATACGTAAGAATCAAATGATTATCCCTCAAGGAAGGAAACTCATTCAACAACTGCAAGCAATAAAATTAGCAGATCAATTAAATGTTGTAGCAACATTTTCCTTGTGGAATAAAAAATAGCCAGCTATCCCCCCAAACTGAGATTTAAATCCTAAGATAAAGCAAATAACATTCATACTCAAATATATGCAGAATTGACTAGCACGAACAAAAGAGATGGAAAATGTTACATGTTGAGCATATCGAAGCTGTTTCCACATCATGAGAGTTTCCAGAATAAGATGTGGGTATTCATGCAAAGTTGAACATCGTTATTGCCAATTTTGCAATGTTTTTTGCTCTTTTTCTTATTCTTGTTAAACTTGGAAACAAACTTGCATTTTTGTTCTTCTACTTATTCTTGTTAAACTCAGAAACAAACTTTTGGTTTCAAATTCCTATTGACATGTATTTTCTGTGTGAAATGAATCCCTTTTTATCATTAGTTGACACAGTACCTGAATTGTAGGTGCTGCATGTTTTATCTATTGTGAATGTTGTAGTGAAATAAGGCATCCTATTGTAAAGGTGACCTGCAAATTTCTACTTAATGGCATTATTGGGATGCTACTAGTTTGCAGACATTTTATTAGTAAATTTCTTCATGGCGTTGAATTTGGTACATGCTTTAGTATGTTGTGCAACATTTTTTATAAGGAACACTTGATCTTTGTTATTTACTAGCTATCATTGTTTCATGTCTTGGAGAACGGACTTTTACTAATCTTGTTTTATTTTGAGCTTGGTGGACAACCTATGGAGCAATTTACACGTAGTTAAATTGATCTCCCTTGTTTCCTTTTGATATTATGATTGAACATGTGAACCAAGCAAAACTTTTTTCATATCCTTGAAAATCATTCTGGTTGATATTATTGATGAAGTTCAAGTCATCTTTTATATTGATGTGTTTTTTCTTTTCTATGATTCCATGATATTCAAGTCAACTTTATTTTGATGTTATCTATGTGAACGGTGCAAAACTGTTTTTTTATCATCCTTGAAAATCATTGATGAAGTGACTCGTGGCTGATCTTATTGATGAAGTTCAAGTCGTCTTTTATTTTATATGTTGTTGCTTGTTCATGATCCCATGACGTTCAAGTCATCTTTAATTTCAATGTGGTCTATGTTAGTCTATTTTTCTCAATGATGGATACAAGATTCTTGACCTTGGTCTCTAAAGTGATCATGTATTGGGCTTACTTTGTTATTTAAAATTTTGAGATGATGCAAATTTCAATTATGTCTGTCAATTTGACATTCATTTTGCATTGTGATATTTTTCAGGACCAAGGCCATGTGAGCACTATGACAAATTTACCTGAAAATTTGAAAAATTTTAAGAAATCAGAAAAAAAAGAGCTCCGAAGTAATGTGGTTGAATTTGGTGGCTATAAATGATATATGTCATATCTCCTTTGTGCTTTTAAATATGAAAGTTGCCTCACTTTTTAACTAAATACAAAGCACTGAAATGTTTTTTAACTTTTTTTTTATCATGTATATTTAGGTACATATTAGTATATCTCAATGGGTGTAATGGGGGCGATGTTTGTAACCACCTTTCTCTTTTTCTCTATGTCTCTGACTATGATAAGCTCCTCCCAGGTGATCATCTTTATCAAGATTTGTGTTTTAGAATGCTTTGCATTTTGTGTATTTTTTTTTGCACTTCTAATGGTTCAAATTGAAGAACCTTTTAGCTCTGTGTATAGTTATGGCTTCCATATTGGTGTCTTATATCTTTGCAAATTTACATACTTGGGAATGCTTTACTGCAAAAGAAACAATTTGGTATGGAAGGTTATATGATAGTATCACTAATGTCACACATGAGTGGTGAATGATTATACAAAGAGTTGTGACATTTTTGGAAGAACCGATCATGACTTCATTCTAGTTGTGGACTTTTCCTGAGTTAGAATAATCTCTAAGCTGAGACATTAAATTGATGTGTTTTCATTCTAACCTTTGCAAATATATTTTTGTACATTCAACTTCTTGGAGTTTCTCTTCAGTGACATGATATTTACTAGTTATAATTTTTGGGTTGATGCCACAAGTTTCTACAAGGCAGTACAATGCACCAATAGATGTTTCGTTTTTTCATATTAGTGGATGTCTTGTGTTCTAGTGTTTTTCTACCTACAAATGACCCAACATTTCAGCCCACAATATAATAGTATGCATATGTAAGTTTATTCTAGTTTTTTACCTGTTAATCTTGATCCTTTCTTAGCCTACATGCTCTCAAAATTATTTTTTGCGTCCTTCTATTGTTTACTTACCCTACACAAGTTGCTTTGGGGTTGGGACGCTACTATAAGACTCCACAAGCTAGTAGTCAACCCGGCCACAAATTTATCCTATTTATTTATGTGCTTAAGCCTCAAGTTAACTAGCATATATTGCTTTCATGTGAATTTTCATTTTCTTTGCATTTCAATATAAAGTTGTGTTTTTATAGGTTGGAGTCATTTTGCATAATTTATGATTGTTGTAGTGAACAAGGATCCAATAGGTAATTGTCATCCTTTTGGTATATTGATTTAGTTGCTTTACTAAGGATTTTTATGTTCTAGGAAGTCCTTATTCTATTATATTATATTTTTGACAAGCCCATTAAAATTGAACTTCTTTCAGATACACTTCATTGATTTTTTAAAAAGGAACATGATTGGGGATGGAAAAAGTTTATGGAGCTATCAAAAGTATTAGATGGTCTCGTTTCACAAGTTAATATCCTTGTGATTTAAGGCTCAAGTTTAGGTTATTAGGTATGCATCAGTACATTATCTTGTTCTCTAAGACCCTTTTGCAAACCACTTTAATAGATTGTATAATTGTTTCGGATATTATGTTGCTTGATCATTGTAGATTTTTGTGCTTATTAGTGTTTGAAAAAATAAATTGGATTTTAAGCATGGTTGTATTTGGATCTTATTGTCTTTTCTTAGAATTACAAATGATGCAATATGGGTGAGATTTCTAGCTCAATGGAAGAGCACCTACCTTACAAGTAGGAGGTTGGTGGTTCGATTCCTCCGTGCCCTACCATAAATTAATAAATGATATTATTTTTTATGTTGATTTATATTAATGGTAATCTTTTTTTTATACAAGGGGGGTTTCAAACCGTCTTTGTATGTTGCTACGAGGGGGGTTTTGTACCGCCTCTGTAAGTTGCTATGAGGGGGGTTTATGGCTACCCTTGGTAGTTATGACGGGGGTTTCCGAACACCTTCGTAGGTTTCTATGAAGGGGGTTCATAACCGCCTTTAGAGGTTTCTATGAGGACAATAGGGTCCCAGTAGCATGAGCAGTGTTCAAGTACATAGATCATTTCCAAGAGTGATTGGAAGATTTTGATTTACGAAGTGTGTTTTTTTGTAACATCATTTCATTTCCCAGATAAAGATGGAATTTCCTTTCCATAGAAGCATATTAAAAAAATATTGAAATTAAAGAACTTGGAGCTTGCATATACAATGCATGACCTATCGCAAGTTCTATGTGACCTCAGTTTGATAAATTAATGCACAAAACCTTTGATTACTCTTGTTGCATAATAGTGAGGTAATTAAATAGCCTGTTATAATCTACATAAGTAAAATATATTTGGCATGAGAACCCATAGAGGGATGGTGGTGACAGAAATGGTAGCTAGATTGAAATCCAAAAACTAAGATCCAATGGAAAGGATAGCTTGACCCATAAACCATGGGCCCTCTTTCAAGACCTTCCTATGGACATGATGTATGTTAAAATATATAATAATAAAAAATCCATGGAACATAATGAGTATATATATAGCATTATCCTCCATGGTGATTTAATCTACTAAATATGAGTGGATGGTGATGGGAACAACCCATTAAATCTTAAATGAGTCCATGGTTGTGGTAATGGTTAATGACTTTGTTAATCTCCCACACTTGCATTATTAAATTGGATTAGTGTATTGTTGTAGTCAAGGGGGTTGCATTGTTACCAGTGATACATATTATATATGAGCAAGCACACAAGATACAGATACAACGAACAAGAAGATGGAGATAACACAAGCCTTTTATTACTCAGGAAGATGTAAAATAGTACATATAAGAATAGATCTAAGCTAATGTTAAGATTTAATATGCTAAGACAGAAAATATCAGCATTACATTCCATTTCACAACAATAGCATATACAGGATCACTAAAAGAACAAGAAGCACAGCATAAAGACAAGAGACACAGATTTATCCTGGGAAACCCTCATGGGGTAGAAAACCCAACAAATCTTCCTCAATATAGATGACCAGCAAATACAAAAGATGTAATCCCAAACATGAGCTCCTTCTCCTCCATAGCATATCTCTCTCTCACCTATGCGCCACTCACAAGTGAGTGAATGTGTGTTAAATGAGGAACACACCTCCTCTATTTATACGCAACTCCAACTTGTCTTTAACACAACTAGGTCGGCCCCAACTTAACCACTTTACATAATGATGACTGGGCCGACCCCTCTAGGGTGGTCTAATAACCCTTTAACCCACATGACACATACAGGGCCAACCCCCACTAGGGAAGTCTAATAACCCAAGTTACCACATTCTCCACAAAGGAATAAAACATCTATGGATATACAATAAGGTCTTCACGGAGGAATGAAACATCTCCGGAATAATAAAGTACAAGTTTAATATTCTTAGAAGTTACAATATCTCAACACTCCCCCTTAACGAGAAGGATATTATAACAACATCTGCAGGAGCAAGGAGTCATCAAATACATCATACATGATACATCTGTAGATCATTGGAATCTTTCTCAACATCGTTAGTAACTCAACCAGTTACTAGAATACCTTCAGGTCTTCAATACTGGAGTATCAGCATCGTTAGTATTGAGTCTTCATCTTCTGCAGCACTCGAATAGCTACAGTAACATCATCATCTGAATCTCTCGATCAACATCATCAACATATGGATCTCTCAATCTACATCATCTGGATCATCTCGATCTACAACATCTGGATCATCTTGATCTACAACATCTGGATCATCTCGATCAACAACATTTGGATCATCTCGATCAACAGCATCATCATAGCAGCATACTCTGCAATACACATGATCCAATTACAGGATGATCAATCCCGCTCACTTTAGGACATAGGTACAAGGATGATACAATCCTGATCTATTTACGGGATGATCAATCCCTCTCAATTTAAGACAAGTCTCATGTCTATGGACGATGCAATCCAGATCTACTTCCAGGATGATCAATCCTTATCAATTTAAGACAAGTCTCATGTCTATGGACGATGCAATCCAGATCTACTTCCAGGATGATCAATCCTTATCAATTTAAGACAAGTCTCATGTCTATGGACGATGCAATCCAGATCTACTTCCAGGATGATCAATCCTTATCAATTTAAGACAAGTCTCATGTCTATGGACGATGCAATCCAGATCTACTTCCAGGATGATCAATCCTTATCAATTTAAGACAAGTCTCATGTCTATGGACGATGCAATCCAGATCTACTTCCAGGATGATCAATCCTTATCAATTTAAGACAAGTCTCATGTCTATGGACGAAGCAATCCATATCTACTTCTAGGATGATCAATCCTTATCAATTTAAGACAAGTCTCATGTCTATGGACGATGCAATCCAGATCTACTTCCAGGATCAATCCTTATCAATTTAAGACAAGTCTCATGTCTATGGACGATGCAATCCAGATCTACTTCTAGGATGATCAATCCTTATCAATTTAAGACAAGTCTCATGTCTATGGACAATGCAATCCAGACACATGCATTTTGAACTAAATGTTCAGGGACGATGTAGTCCTATCATCAATTCTCGAAGACAGATGTCTACGGATCAATTCTGGGACCGAAGTCCGGGGAAGATACAATCCCCTCTCGTCCACTAGGGACCACATTCTCGGAGACATCTGTCTACGGATCAATTCTGGGACTAAATTTCGAGGAAGATACAATCCCCTCTTGTCCACTAGGGACCACATTCTCGGAGACATCTGTCTACGGATCAATTCTGGGACCGAATTCCGAGGAAGATACAATCCCCTCTCGTCCACTAGGGACCACATTCTCATAGACATCTGTCTACGGATCAATTCTGGGACCGAAGTATGGGGAAGATACAATCCCCTCTCGTCCACTAGGGACCACATTCTCGGAGACATCTGTCTACGGATCAATTCTGGGACCGAAGTCCGGGGAAGATACAATCCCATCTTGTCCACTAGGGACCACACATCAACCTCACTGTCGTCATCACCAATATAGGTATCCACATCATCGACCTCACTGTTGATGCAGGCAATCTCATCATCAGCGACCACATCACTCCCCCTTTTGAGGAGGGTCCTTCTGAGCTACACCAAGCTTGTCTCGGAAATACTTCAAACTTTACTCGAGACATAGGTTTGGTCAATATATCAGCAACTTGTTCGTCAGTGCTCACATACTCGAGCTTGATAGCTCCTTTCTGCATCATATCCCGTATACAAAAATATCGGATCTCTATGTGCTTTGACTTATCATGGAACACTGGATTCTCTGTCATCTTCATACAACTCTGGTTGTCACACATGATCACAGTGGGGTCCATCTCTAAGTCAAATAGTCCTGATAACAGTTTTTGAAGCCATACTGCTTCACAACTAGTAGAGCAAGCAGCTATATATTCTGCTTCAGCTGTGCTGAGAGCCACACGAGACTGCTTCCTGCTAAACCACGAGATCATGGCAGATCCTAGACAATAACATCCTCCCGATGTGCTCTTCCTGTCTGATACACTTCCTGCCCAATCAGCATCTGTGTATCCATGCAATCTGAAGTCGTGATCTCCAAGATAACATAGATCAAAATCTATCGTACCCTTTAGGTACCTCATCACATGCTTTGCAGCTATCAGGTGAACTCGTCTAGGTTCCACTAGATATTGACTCAAGGTATTCACAGCAAAGCATATATCTGGTCTGGTATTTGTCAAATACATCAATGACCCAATAATCTATCTATACAGAGTCATATCCACTAACTCTGATGAGTCATCAGTTAATAGCTTCAAGTTGGTATCCATGGGAATGGCCATGGCTTTTCATTCCAACATGTCAAATCTCTTCAAGATTTCTACTGCATACTTTCCCTGGTTGAGAAAGATTCCTTTTGGGCCTTGCCATAATTCCAGACCTAGGAAGTAGTGCATCAATCCGAGATCTTTCATCTCAAATTCTGAAGAGAGCTTCTTCTTGCACTCGATAATCTGTTTCTCATTTCCAGTCAGAAATAGATCATCCACATACAGCAATAATATGTCAGGTTCATCATCCATAATGGATCAGTTTTACTTAAATCCCAAGCTTGTCAAGAAGCTATCAATTCTCCCTCTGTGACTGAACATCATTCACACTCTGCATTGAGTGATCTTGTGCATATCTATCTGTGCCATCTCTCGTCAGATGGGTCTATTGATATGAGCCTCAAGATCATTCGAATTATGTGGTGAGTTCCTTCTTGCATCCATCTAAAAGAATAATTTCATCTGTATATAGACACCATCCTCAACCTTGTAGCAAAGGTTGAAATCTGCATCACCCATGGTGATCATTAAGCCCATCAAATGAATATCGATCCTGGGTGTCCGTACAGAGATTTCTTCAATTACACCATTAAGAGAATGGTCTTATCTAGCCACTTGGAGCAAACATCTTGTCATGATCCTCTTCTTCTTTCTAAGAGAATCTTCTAGCTATGAGCCTTCTATAGTATGTTTGATTTGTAAATCTTCTTGTTGAACATCCATCACTTGTTCGATGTTCATCATTCTTCATGATCTTTCCTACAAATCAAAGTTAATTACATGATTGGTAATACTTCATAATCATCAAATCATGTTGATATGATAACCTATTATGCATGCAGATATGATTCACATAGTTATGCAACTATCTTGACCAATACTTTGGCACAACACTTTTCCATATCCTGTATGCATACAGTGGTTATCTAGATGCCTTCCATCTCTACCAAAACATACTATCAAGAGCGTGCACAGCTCTCAGCATGTTAGCAAAGAGGTTTTATTCTAGATAATCAACAATGGAATGTTTGTCCAACTTACCCATCATATGCATATTAGTAGTATATTGTTCAATGATATATGAATGCTCACACTATGCATGACATATTCTACAAATATGCATCTAACTATTACGAGCAATATCATTACCTATTAAGAGATTCAAATAACAACTCAAATACTTATCTTTTATGTTTGTGTGGTTGTCTCCCGCTTGATCTCTATGATAGCATCATTATTTGTCTTTGAACTTTTATCCATCCTAGACCACTATGCATGCTCAAGTGTGCACTAGTGTCATCCTCATGATCTCATACATAATCATACATTCATTAGCATAATCTCAATACTATCAAAACATTATGATTCTAAACAATCTTAAGTATGTATGGTCATGATCATTTCATACACAGGTATACTTACCTAAGATCCTCACACAAAGTAGGATTCTAAAAACATACTTGGATTATAATGTTAGTTATTCCAAACAATGTCTTCTTTGTTCTCTTCAATGATTTAGAGACCTTGTGCTAGAACCTACATATCTCATAAGTTAAGCATGGTAGAACAAAGTCATACATACCTCGTAAGTAGAGCTTCTATGTGGTCAAATACTATGGATGAGTCTTTGTCTTCATGTCATCATGGTCATAGAACTTGATTTGTCTTTCTTGATGTACCTGTATCTTGTTAGCAGACAACATCATCCTCATACAACACCATAGGTGCATTAGTACAATCATATAACCCTAATCAATGAATGTCTTCTATCATTCACATGCATTCATACTTTTACTAGGGTGATAAGACAATTCTAAGATTAATCAACATTGTACTAACCTCAATAATATGAAGACAAAACATATCATAAACTTAATCATGAACATATTTCAACACATACCTGTATCTCCTCAAGTCATACCTGGATCTGGAGCTGGATTAGGGTTTGTCAGAGAAACTCTAAAAATTCAAATTTTGAATTTCAAACTTCTGAATGGATGGAAAGATGCGCCATGCTGAGCTGATCAAGCTGGTATACTTCAATTTTGAAATCTCCAAAATTTGACCCCTCAAAATTGACTTTGAAACTTCTGGATCTTCTGGACAGGTTTCAAACTAGGGTTTGATAAATCCTGGTCTTCTTCCCAACCAAAAGGTTCGATCTTGTATTCTAAACTTTGATTTTTCTGAGGATCTTCCAGCCGTGGTCTCAGATTTCAAAAATTCCAACTTTTGCAAAAGCCCTAATTTTCCACCTTTCTGATCAAAATCCCGAACTAGGGTTTGATCAAGCCCGACCTTCTTCCCAATCAAAAATTCGATCTTGGTCTCTAAATTTTGATTTTGATGAGGAGCATCCATCCATGGACTCATATTCCAAGAACTCCAACTTTCTCTGAAACCCTAATTTTCCGCAGCAGTGATAAGCCAAGAATGAAGGTGCTAAGAATCCAATTCTGTTTTGACAGAAATATGCACCTGATTGTTTCTGGTGCATATCTGAAATTACGAATTAACAAGGTCTGAAACTTCGGCTTGTGGTATCCCGACCTATCATATTTCCAACCCCATGGGTCTGACCTCAATTGGATTCTCTGAGAGAGAGTTATGCCAAGTGTCGCAATGTGGCCTGTTTATGGGATAAAACAGGCGAGCGAACTTGTACGGTGTACCACGTGTCACTGGTTAAACTTCGGCCTCTGAAAAAATTACCTGAGAAACTACATTACGTTCTCTACCTGTCGCTTTTATGAAATTTCATTTGGAGCTTCCTATCCCAAGTTGTGACCTTTTTTCCTAAGTCACCTGTTTATGACTGATATCTGGAAGAGGCAAAAACCCTAACTTGTACTGATCATAAATCACAAAGTACAACGAATTAGAGGCTGACCTTTGGACACAAGGTATAGGGGGATGTTATCTACGACCTTTAACTTTTTCAGATCCTGAACCTTCGCCAATATGGATTTATAGCGAAAGTTCCATGATGACTGGTTTTTGCTATATAAAACCCTAACCTTCAAATTGTCACAAGTGAGACAAGTGTCGTAAGTGTCATACATTTCCTTCCTTCAGGCTAGCTCTAATACCATGCTAATATTTAATATGCTAAGACAAAAAATATCAGCATTACATTCCATTTCACAACAATAGCATATACAGGATCACTGAAAGAACAACAAGCACAGCATAAACACAAGAGACACAGATTTATCCTGGGAAACCCTCATGGGGTAGAAAACCCAGCAAAACTTCCTCAATATAGATGACCAGCAAATACAAAAGATGCAATCCCAAACATGAGCTCCTTCTCCTCCATAGCAGATCTCTCTCTCACCTATGCGCCACTCACAAGTGAGTGAATGTGTGTTAAATGAGGAACACACCTCCTCTATTTATACACAACTCCGACTTGTCTTTTACACAACTAGGTCAGCCCCAACTTAACCACTTTACATAATGCTGACTGGGCCGACCCCTACTAGGGAATTCTAATAACCCAAGTTACCACATTCTCCACGAAGGAATAAAACATCTCTGGATATACAATAAGGTCTTCATGGAGGAATGAAACATCTCCGGAATAATAAAGTACAAGTATAATATTCTTAGAAGTTACAATATCTCAACAGTTAACTCAATGGGTCAACTCACCAACCTATATATATGTTTTACATACAGTTATATAACCACTTGTTGGTTCAACCGACCGACCTATCCCGACATGTTCTGGTCGACGCAACTGTCGACATGTATTTCAATAAGTCGGGAGGAGGGCCTAGTCGACAGGCCAACTTAGGCTCCTCCAACATCTCCCCCACCTCAAAATCTTTCTTCGTCTTGAAGAAATGAGGAGATGCAAAAATTGTCAACTGTGCAAGAAAAAAAAATGTAGTTGTTACTGTTGTTCATGACTGGAGTGCGACGTTGTTTGTTGTTGGACAGAGACTTCGACGATGGCTTTGGAAGAGACAGACAACTAGTGCTGAAAATCTTCCCAGGTGCGCAGCATATTTTGAATGTATATGGTTAATGTGGTTAAGCTCGATAAACTTTCCATTTTATCTTGTGTCGACGTGTTTTGCAAATGGATCAAGTCATGGCCAAAGAGGTTGATTTTTTCGTCAGCAGCAGCAAGCAGTTTTTGAAGATATGGTCGGATCTTCTCAAGTTTAAAGAGGCTAATGCGAGCTTGGCTCATCCACTGGTCTTCATGTTTTTCCAATTTTTCCAGCTTTTTGTTTTCCAGGACAATTTGTGTGTCGACGGATTGAAGAAGTGTCTCGTCGGCGGTCTATCGTTGTTGGTGCAGTGTATTGAGTAACTCAGGCATCCTTTTCATTTCTTTAAATACTTGTCCATAATGAGTATACCAATTGCTCAATACTTCGGCTACTGTGGATGCTTCTTGGGTATACTATGTGAGTAGGCTATGGGCCTCTGTGAATGTTGTATACCCAGTTTCTATCAAATTTGGCGTTTATGCAGCTTGGTCGCATCGGTTCTTGGCCAATTCGTCTTGCAATGTCGACACGACACTTTCAAAGAGTTGATATGCTTGGTCGAGCAGATTTGTCGTGTCGGAACTAGACGGTAGCAGGACGACTTGCTGAGCTAAGTCCTGACAGTTAGCCAAAAATGATTTTTGTTCCTCTTGCAATGTTTGGATGAGCTCTTGATTTTCAATTCTTCTATGCCTCTGTTCTCTGGTAATAGCATCTTCAAGTAGGTCGAGTTCCTCCTGTGTTTCTTCTTCTGGATCATATGTGGAAATTGGCCCGAATTGGTCTAGATGTACTAAAAGATGACTTTCCCGCTGAATATATTCAAGGTGATGTTGTTTCCTTTGCTTCTATCACTCTTTTTCTTGTCGCATGTTTTCTTTTCGTTGCTTCCTCTTTTTCTTTGCTGGTGATTTATCTGTAGCCTCTGTCAGTGGTGCTAGTTCTTTTTGTTGATCAATTGTTGTTGGTGATTTATTTGCATCTGCTTGTATGGTGGTGGCAACTTGTGTTGTCTATGCCTGGCTGGTTGGTGTTGATTATGTTCTTGTTTCTTCTTGTGCTAAAGTATTGGCTTGTTCTGGAGCTACTATGTTTGATTCTTCAGGTTCTGTTGTCGAGGTTTCCTCTAGTGTTGTTATCTTTATTTCTTCTGTAGTGGCTCTGTCGGCTATTTCTGCTGGATTTTCAATCTGTCAAGCTGTTGTATTTAGGGTGGTTTCGTCGGCAGGGGTAGGGGATATATGACGAGAGTCGACTTGAGCCGAGGGTGAAATGGTTGGCAGTGATGACAAAAATTCATCTACTGGTGTAGGTGGAGGGGGGTCGGGGCTACCAGACAGAACTGGACTGACTAGGGGTGACAAGACTTTGGGGGTAAGTGTTTCTTCTTCGACAAGGTTATCAATTTCTGGTGGACTTCTTGGTTGTTCAAGTAAATGTCGAGGGGGTGATGGATCTTCCATCGTCGGGATGACTGGAAAGGGAATGAAGGATGAGGTTTCTTGGCCGACAATATTACTGGTCGGGTCAGTGTTTCTTTCTAGTCGTGTTTGATGAATTACGATCACTTGTGGTGTTGTAGTTCTGGTTAGGGATGGGAGGTCGGTTGCGAAGACAATGGGAGGAGCGGAATAGGTCGGGAAACTGGAATCGATGAGGAGTTGTTTCTTGGTGATGAGCTCGTGCCAGTTAGGAAAGAGGGATGGAAATTGAGCTATGAACTAGTTTAGGTCATTATCATCTTGAATCTTTTGTCAGAGTGGAAGGGGAAGGGTCTGCACTATACCTGGAATATTAAGAGTTGATTTGGCTACAGGTGTGATGGATGTTGGAAGTGAAGTAAGGGTTTAGTCCTCCATCACAACGGTCGAAGATGGTGGAGGGGGGATTTGTGTTAGGTCGACATGGGGTTCGACCATAATCTTGAATTTCTTTTTTGGTGTTGGTCGGCTACAGGAATTGTCCTCTTCCATGAATTTCTTAAATTGGTCTTCGACAGGTATTTTGAGTTTAGCAGCATCGGCTAAAATTTGAGTTGCGTTATCATAGAGTTCAGCTTCATATTCCTCTGTCGGTTCTCGAATGAGAAGATTTCTTTTCCCTTTTCCCTGTGCTTTGGAATCCCTTTGTTTTTGGGCTTTAGAAATTTCTTCTGCTAACTAATGGATGTTTTCGGTGGTGAGAGTGTATTCTGGAAGTGGATTATCTGACTGAGTGCTCTCATCTGAATGTTCAGCTGGATCTGGGGGGTCCTGATGTGCATTCATTGTGATTGTGAGGGAATTTGTTTCGACAATTGGCTTAGCTTGGAGGGTGAAAGTATTCATATAAAGTCCGCGTTCATAATCTTCTTCCTTCTCCGCATATGTCAATGGTTCAGTTATGGTTAAGTTGACTCTTCGTGCCTGGGTAGGAATTTCCATTCTTGTGTTTGACTGTATGCTTAGCTCTGTGAATATTTCCTCGGTCGAAGGATAGTAGTCAAGTGGTTTCGTTGCGCCTACTGCACCTTGAAAATACCAGAACGAGGTGTGGTCTATCACTAGTTGGATGTGTGTTGTCGGAGGTAGACTTCGTCGGATGTTTTGAGGCACCCTCCATCTTATTGTTTGGACTTTAAGATTTTGGAACCAATTTTCCAGCGAAATCTTGACTGTCGAAGGTCCAATCCGACTTCCTTCGGGTGTGAAACAACGAAAATTTTCCATTAGTATGCTTCTTTCTGTTGCAAAGTCCTTGCTTTCTGTTGGCCTAAGGTGAGCCATAGCAATCCAAATAATCAAATACGGGTATCGAATGCTCGCACCCTCTTCTTGGAATTTGTAGCACATGGTTTTGATGATGTCAAACAAATGTTCATCCCATTTGTATACTTTGCATCGCGTCGCCATGTTTTGGACCGCCTCCAGCATGTCAATTTTAAGGTCAGAGGCTCGACTAGAACTTGATAGAGCAGTCGACACAATTCTTGTAGCGATTTTATAGTTGGCATAGATTATTTGATTCACCATTAGCCCTGTGGATTTTTTACTGGCAGTTGTTACTGTGAATTCTTTGACCAATTATGGCTTTGGGCGCATTGGTACATCATCACCTTTGTTTGAGAGGGCGGTAAGCTGATAAATGAGTGCACCATTTATTTCTACAGGTAAATCGAAATAAAATTTGTCGTTATGGTACCTGCTTACTATAAACTGAGCTATAATTTCTTTCAAGCCACCGAAGTTGTATAGTAGAGGTGCGTGTATGTACTAAAGAATAGTGGTGGTCCGCAATTTCTGTGCTTCCTCCTCCAGTGACCATTTTGTTCTTTTCCCCATTCAACTATTTCAGTCCAAAACCTCTTCCATTATGGCTCCGAAACCTTGGCGTTCTGGATGAGATGCAGCCAGATTTCTAGTGGTGAATTGGCTTTTTCAAGCTCCATATCTTGGTTGTTGTTGACCTAGTTTTCATCTAAGATTTCTTAGGTGCCATTGTGGTTACAGGGTTCTCAGATTCAAGAAATGGCTCGAACAATTCGGATGTCTCTATGTTCTGGAGTTCAAGCTCTTGGAAAAATAGTATCCAAGATTCCTCGAGCCCAGTATTTATAGAGGAATTGTTTGGCACGGGGGAATGCAAAGTAGATGGCCGCATTGATTGCTAGTTCAGCGAGGGCATTAACTTTGATTGACAGGTTGTCGGATCCTCATCGAGCACACTTCGACTCTTATTTTCTACTTGTCGGTCTTCATGATTGCTTTTCTTTTTTGTTTCTCCAGTATAATGTCGATGCACGGTTTCAGTCGTGTTGTGCCATCCAACAATAGGTCTTTCATGTCGGGGGTTTCTTCTATCTTGTATTCATCGACATGATCTTTCCAGTCAATGTCTGTCATCTCGTCGGTCGTGTTTCGTGTCCTTTTCTCTGCATCTTCGTTCATTGTCTTTTATGGAATTATTCCTCTAGTCTCTCGGCATTATGTAGTTTATACCGCTTGTTGTTTAAAATATTGCTTATAATGTTTCTCTCTGAAGTTGGTTATAACCGTTTTTTTTTAATGCTTCATGCCTTGTATCGCTTCAATCGAGCGCCATTAACGAGTTTCTTGAAAACACTCCCCTGTAGCATTTTTAGTCAGACTGAGCCATTGGGATTGATGTTTTCGACAATATATGGACCCATCCATTATGTGTGCAACTTCTTTGGTTTGCCCTTAACGTGGTTGTTATATAGCAATGCCAAGTCACCAACTGATAGATTTTTTTGCTTGATATTTCTATCATGCCATGCTTTTTGCTTTTGTTTTTGTATTTCTTGGTGTTGTTACATCTAAATCTTGCTACCTTGAGACTCAGTGTAAACATACATGAAGTTACTTTGACTAAGTTGTTAACTTGGAAGAGATACTGACCTACTTCTATTGAGTTTTGTGAGGTCGTCGCAGGTCACCTTAATGCAACCTGCGACGTCGTAGGTTTTCCTCTTGCAACTTGTGACGATGTCAGTTAAATGGATAAAAGGGCATCTTCGAGCCCATTCTCGAAGATGAGTGATGTGGATCCCTATCCCTAGCCTATAGGGGAGCTGGCATTCGATTCCCTATCCCTTGGGTGAGATCCCCTATCTCTCTCCTACCATATCTCAACCTATCTTATCCTCTTAGTCCTATATAAGTGAAGCTCACTCCCATTCCAAAGGGAGGAAGTCTATAGTATGTACATGCTGGTGAAATTAGCTTAGGATCTCTCTACTCATCTATTGGGAGACTCATACTTCCTTGGGAGGATTTGGCATTGGCTTGTTCGGAGAAGGATTGCTACGTTAACTTGGTGGTTTAATAACCCTTTTACCCACATGACTCATACAAGGCCGACCCCATCAAGGTGGTCTAATAACCCATCGTCAAGTTAACACACTTGCGACACTTGTCAATACAAATGACGACACTTCCTTATAGAGGAATAACACATCTCTATAAGGGTAAAATAAATATATACATGAAATACATTCCGAAGTTACATATACATCAACAACACAAACTAGATTTTCTATGCCACATGGTATTCTCCTCTTGTCATTTCGAATCCATAAGAAGCCAAAGGTTCTTGTGATGAGTTGGAAGGTCAATATACTTGGCATGAGTAATGTAAGGTCGAATTGGAGTGGAAGAATAACTCCCATGGAAGAGGAAGAGGCAATTTGGAACTAGTGAGACACTTGGACTAGATTCCCTAGCATTATGACAACAATGATGAAGATGATATTCCACCTATGACACAAATCAGACCTGAAGGCTGACATCTGACATATATGACATGTCAAGGATAAAAATAGCCTCTAAGAGGGTGCTCAAGTGAGTTAGGGCAGCCAAAGAGACACCAATTCGAATTTGGAGAAGGAGAGAGCTAGAATTGGAAGGACAAGTGGCATACTTGGGAATCTCTTCCCAAATTGAATTGGCATGAATCTCTTGGAAGGAATTCGACCCATGGAGGACATTAGAAGTTTATAAAAGTAATGAAAAAAGAAGAATAGGAGCTTTTGATCATTTTTATAATTTGCAATTTGTAATGTCCCTATTTAATAATTTTATTAAAATGGCAAATTTCTCTCTTTTTCCCCAAATTCGACCTTTGACTAGTTTTGATGCCTAGGTCTCCAACTTGCCCCAAATGCTCCCAAATATTCTGAGAAGGTATATGGATGATGTTAGAACATAAATATGTGTTTCAGGGGTTCTTTTGGACCTTTAAAATATTTCTAGAAATCCTCTTTCAATTATGGCCAATGTAGGGTACTTTACTAGTAATTTCCCTTTTAGTAGTATTGGTCTCTAGGTCTCCAATTGGTTCCAAATGCCTCCAAATATTCAGTGAAGGTGTATGAATGATATTTGTACTTGATTATGATGTTTAGGTATGATTTATGACCATCAAAAGACTTCTTCAAACTTATTTAAACTTATGGCCAAGATGGGAGTTTTACTAGTAATTTGGGGTTCCAATCCCCCCAGGGTAAATGTTGAATATTACTCCCAAATGCTTCCAAACCAACTCGAATTTATGAATAGAGGAATAGGATGTCTAAGGGACCATATTAATTTATTTTTTGAATCACTATTCAATTTATTAATTTGGTTATAACCCTCTCCCAAACAGCTACAAACTGACTAGTTCGACCTTGGGGGAAATAGCATTAAATCTCCTTCAAATAAAATAAAATTGAGCAAGATGGCTCTAAATGCTTAAGTATTGAACATGAAACTTGTAAGTCTCATCAATGTAATTCCATACATCATTAATACATAATAGAAACATTCTTCCATTCGAAATCATCATCAATACATTGGCATACATCAATCTAGTGGGGGAATGGTCACTGTTTGCTCATTAATAATCAATTTTACATATAAACACTTGGTATTTCGATCTGAAACTTTTTGAAGATGAATAAAAGAGTATATTAACCATATTACAATATAAATGGATCATGATAATCTCTCCCAAAGAGTACAAGAGCTCACCAAAAATGCCCTCCCTCAAGGATCAAGAATATGCCATGAAAACTGGAAATGGTTGAAGGAGTGAGTTGCACTAGAAGAAACCATGAGTTGACCTGTAGATTACACCTGAAAATAAAGACTCCATTAAATATCCAAATGAAAGTTGTGAATGGCCTTTCCAATTACCAACTTGGATGGGAATCTTTCACCCTCGAAATTGGCTAAGGCAAGAAACTAGTCATCCACTAGCTCTCCCTCTTCACAAATGCAATTAAAAATTTCTCAAATGATCAAAAGTTGGTTTCATTCTTTGTTCTTGACATTTATAAACTTCTAATGTCCTCCATGGGTCGAATTCATTCCAAGAGACTCATGCCAACTCAAGGTGGGAAGAGATTCCAAAGAATGCCACTTGTACAACAATTCCTAGTCTCCCACTTCCACCAAATCACATGTGGAAGCATCTTAGCTACCCTAACTCCCTTGAGCGCTCCCTTGGAGGCTATTTTTATCCCTAACATGTCATATATGTCATATGTTAGCCTTAAGGTCTGATTTGTGTCATAGGTGTCATAGCATCTTCATCATTGTTGTCATAGAGCTAGGGAATCTAGCCCAAGTGTCCCACTAGCTCCAAATTGTCTCTTCCTCTCCCATGGGAGTTACTCTTCCTCTACATTTCAACCTTGGATGAGTCATGCCATGAATAATACCTTTTGAAATCCCCCAAGTATGTTACCATTCACCTTGAATTCGAATTGGTGAGAGAATGATGCCAAGTGTAGGGGGAAATCTAGCCATATGTGGGTCCCACTTCCTCCATGTGTCTTCATGATCAAATGCCACTTTGATTTTCACTTGTATATATTTATTTAGCTCCTTCATTAAATATTTATTCCATTCTAATGTGCAGACATCATTTATTATCCTCCTTATGTCAAATCCCAAAGCTTCCACCCTCAACCTAGGAAACTAGTAATTTTCCTCCTAGGCAATATTTTGACCCTTAACATCAATTTGACAAACTCTCATGAATATGGTCATTGGGATTAGGCCATTGTGACCCAATGACAAATTTGGGACATGACAAATCCTCCCTTCCCAATATTGCTTGTCCTCAAGCAATTTCAAACATGGGTGTTGAAGAACCTGCTTTCTGTATAATTCTTTGAAGTTGCCACTGAATTTCCCAACTTTGAGTCTTCAAGATTCCATGAAGATTTTAGAGAGTAACCACCATGCTTGCTGCTGCAGTACTCTGATTAAAATCACTTTATTAAGTTGGGAATCCTTTACCCATACTACTTGTTTCCCCAAAAAGTTGTAACCAATGAGACTAAGAGTTATCCCAGGGTCCCATTGCTTGTATTGCACTCCAACAATTAGAAGTGCTCTCCAATTCATAGTTCCTGGATCCCATTTTCTTGTATGCATTCTTCCCAACAGCATGAGTACAAAATATATATCATCAAAGTACATAACAACATAGTGAAAATGAACATCAAGAAGATGCTTCATCAAAGAAGAATGAAAGTGCTTATACCTCCAAGCATGTAGACCACCATTTTCCAGGTGCATACAAGCATCAAGTGAACAATCAAATCTGTTCCAATGACATAGGTGAGTATCCCATGTCCTATAATGCTGCTCCAAAAATATGTAATATGCATCAAAACAATCAACCTTGTATTCTTTCATCCAAGTAGTTAATGAAGTTTCTCCAACATCAATTGAACTAAGTAAAGAGCAAGGAAAATCATGAGTCTTCAAGTGACTCAAGTGAACATCATAAGTGCATCCATGAAGATATGTATCATCATAAGGTAAAAAAGGATGCTGCTGCAAATGTAAATAATGAGGTGCTCTATTCATGTCATCATCAAAAGGAGAGGTAGGAGTTTCATACCCCTCATGTGGCACCATTAGAAAAAAACCTTTCACCCAATTTTCATCCCCAATTGACGTGGCTGAAAAAGAAGTAGGGGGTGAGGAATTATGAACCAACCTTAAATCTTTACAACTCTTACCCATCGAAATCTTTAATTCATCTTCTCCATAATTGGCTAGTTCAACTATTGTGAGATCATGTGCCTCCTCCAAGGCTTTGCAACTCTCTGCATGAGGCAACTCATAATCCCTATGAACAAAGACAAGTGCTTGTCCTTCTTCTTATTTGAGTGTAGCATATTCAAGCACCTGCATATCAACATGTACCTCATGTTCCACCATTACATGAGGTTCCTCCTTTGTGACATAACTTCTTTCATACATTGCCTTCTTGTCCTCGAAAGGAAAACCACTGCTCCTTCCTATTGTTATTTTTCTTCCAAATTGGCTAACAAACATATGATTAGCCAACAATTCGAACCCTTTCATTAGATGGTTTGTCATGTCTTCAATTATTGGTTTCAGTAATTTTCTAAACTTTTCATTCTCCTCTCTTGCCATAGTTTCAGCCAAATGCACTTATTTTCCTATTTCTTCTTCTTCAACAATAACACCTTTTAGTTTCAATATCTAATGGTGGTATCTGACTTATTTTCCTCATGAATATTAGACCACATCAGGTGCCAAGATCATGCTATGATACCACTGTAATGTCCCTATTTAATATTTTTTGTTAAATGGCAAATTTCTCTCTTTTTCCCCAAATTCGACCTTTGACTAGTTTTGATGCCTAGGTCTCCAATTTGCCCCAAATGCTCCCAAATATTCTGAGAAGGTATATGGATGATGTTAGAACATAAATATGTGTTTCAGGGGTGCTTTTGGACCTTTAAAATAATTTTGCAAATCCTCTTTCAATTCTGGCCAATGTAGGGTACTTTACTAGTAATTTCCCTTTGAGTAGTATTGGTCTCTAGTTCTCCAATTGGCTCCAAATGCCTCCAAATATTCAGCGAAGATGTATGAATGATATTTGTACTTGATTATGATGTTCAGGGATGATTTATGACCATCAAAAGACTTCTACAAACTTATTTAAACTTCTGGCCAATATGATATTTTTACTAGTAATTTGGGGTTCCAATCCCCCCAGAGTAAATGTTGAATATTACTCTCCAAATGCTCCCAAACCCACTCAAATTTCTGAATAGAGGAAGAGGATGTATAAGGGACCATATTAATTTCTTGTGTGCATCATTATTCAATTTATTAAGCTGGTTATAACCCTCTCCCAAACAGCTACAAACTCACTAGTTCGACCTTGGGGGAAATAGCATTAAATCTCCTTCAAATAAAATAAAACTGAGCAAGATGGCTCCAAATGATTAAGTGATGAACATGAAAATTGTAATACATAAATGGAATTCCATACATCATGAATATATCAGAGAAACATTCTTCCATTCGAAATCATCATCAATACATTGGCATACATCAATCTAGTGGGGGAATCGTCATTGTTTGCTCATTAATAATCAATTTTACATATAACCACTTGGTATTTCGACCTGAAACTTTTTGAAGATGAAGAAAAAAGTATATTAACCATATTACAACATAAATGGATCATGAGAAGCTCTCCCAAAGAGTACAAGAGCTCACCAAAAACGCCCTCCCTCAAGGATCAAGAATATGCCATGAAAAATGGAAATGGTTGAAGGAGTGAGCTGCACTAGAAGAAACCATGAGCTGACCTCTAGCTTACACCTCCAAATAAAGACTCCATTAAAGCTCCAAATGAAAGTTTTGAATGGCCTTTCCAATTACCAACTTGGATGGGAATCTTTCACCCTCGAAATTGGCTAAGGCAAGAAACTAGTCATCCACTAGCTCTCCCTCTTCACAAATGCAATTGCAAATTTCTCAAATGATCAAAATCTAGTTTCATTCCTTTTTCTTGACATTTATAAACTTCTAATGTCCTCCATGGGTCGAATTCCTTCCAAGAGACTCATGCCAACTCAATTTGGGAAGAGATTCCAAAGAATGCCACGTGTACAACAATTCCTAGTCTCCCACTTCCACCAAATCACATGTGGAAGCATATTAGATTCCCTAACTCCCTTGAACGCTCTCTTGGAGGCTATTTTTAGCCCTGACATGTCATATATGTCATATGTCAGCCTTAAGGTCTGATTTGTGTAATAGGTGTCATAGCATCTTCATCGTTGTTGTCATAGAGCTAGGGAATCTAGCCCAAGTGTCCCACTAGCTCCAAATTGCCTCTTCCTCTTCCATGGGAGTTACTCTTCCTCTACATTTCGACCTTGGATGAGTCATGCCATGAATAATACCTTTTGAACTCCCCCAAGTATGTTACCATTCACCTTGAATTCGAATTGGTGAGAGAATTATGCCAAGTGTAGGGGGGAATCTAGCGATATGTGGGTCCCACTTCCTCCATGTGTCTTCATGATCAAATGCCACTTTGATTTTCACTTGTATATATTTATTTAGCTCCTTTATTAAATATTTATTCCATTCTAATGTGCAAACATCATTTATTATCCTCCTTATGTCAAATCCCAAAGCTTCCACCCTCAACCTAGGAAACTAGTAATTTTCCTCCTAGGCAATATTTTGACCCTTAACATCAATTTGACAAACTCTCATGAATATGGTCATTTTTATTAGGCCATTGTGACCCAATGCCAAATTTGGGACATGACAAAATTGCATTTGTGAAGAGGGGGATCTAGTGGATGACTAGTTTCTTGCCTTAGCCAATTTCGAGGGTGAAAGATTCCCATCCAAGTTGGTAATTGGAAAGGCCATTCAAGCCTTTCATTTGGAGCTTTAATGGAGTCATTTGTTGTAGATGTAAGATACAGGGCAGATCATGGTTTCTTATATTGTAGCTCATTCCTTCAACCATTTCCAGTTTTCATTGCATATTCTTGATCCTTGAGGGAGGGCATTTTTTGTGAGCTATTATACTCTTTGGGGGAGCTTCTAATGCCCCATTTATTTTATAATATGAAGTAAATACTTTTTTCTTCATCTATAGAAAGTTTCAGGTCGAAATATCAAGTGGTTGTATGTAAAATTGATGATTATTGAGCAAACAATGACCATTCCCCCACTAGATTGATGTATGCCAATGTATTTATGATGATTTCGAATGGGAGATTGTTTCTCTTATATATTTATGATGTATGGACTTCCATTTATGAGTATTACAAGTTTCATGTTCATCACTTAATCATTTGGAGCCATCTTGCTTAGTTTTATTTCATTTGAAGAAGATTTAATGTTATTTCCCCCAAGGTCGAAACTAGTATTCTTGCATATGATTTAAGGGAGTTATAGCAGAAATTAAAAGTTGAATGGTGATGCATATGAGTTCATTTTGATGTACTTTATATGTCCCCTACTTCCATTCAGAATTTTGAGCTGGATTGCCTGCATTTGGAAAGTCATTTTCATCATCTACCACTAGGGGATTTGAACCACAATTTTACTAGTAAAACTCCATACATTGATCAGATTTCCAAAGTGAGTTTCAGAATTCATTTGATGGTTCAAAGACACCTAAAAACACCATTTTTATGTATTAACATCATTCATACACCTACTGGTACAATTTGAGAGCATTTGGAGCTATTTAGAGCCATCTACCATTAGGGGTTTGAAGCTCGAAATTACTAGTAATATTCCCTACTTTGTCGAGATTGTAAATGAATGTGTAGAAGTGTTTTAAGGGTTTTTAAGTATCCATGAGCCTCTTTTATATGTATTAATACCTATAAAATACCTTCAGACCCATTATACAATCATTTGGGGTCATTTGGAGACCAAGAGACCAATACTAGTCAAAGAGGAATTGCTAGTCAAACTCCCTACTTTGGACAGAATTAAAAGAGGATTTGCAGAAGTAATCTAAAGGTCATATATCATCCATGAACATCATATTCAAGTCTTAATATCAGTCATATACCTTCTCAGAATATTTGGGAGCATTTGGAGCAAATTGGAGACCTAGACATCAAAACTAGTCAAAGGTCGAACTAGGGAAAAAAGTGAAAAAAATGTCATTTTAATAAAATTATTAAAAAGTGAAATTACATTATTTTCCTTTTTAATTCTTGGGCACATATCTAGAGGATGAAGCACTAATAGAATCAAAAAGGTTTTTCTTCCCCATAGAGGCAACATTAGCTTCAACCCTTCTATCATTTCTTGAGATTCTTTGAGGTCTTTGGGGTCTTTGTCTTTTAGATGATAGCCAAGGTAGCCTTCAAATGAATTGATAGTGAATCAACATAGCTTGTTATTTACACCTAATGTCATCAGGGATGTTTTCCACTATTTTGTCAAATCGGATATTGAATGTATAGACTGACTCGTTCTTTTTCTTTTTAATTTCAAAAATTTGGTTCAAAAGAAAATGGCCATCTAACTTGACCGACCACTCATGTTTAAGTTTTTTTAGTGAAAGCATCATATCCCTTAATTGATGATGCACGCAAGCGGTCAAACCAAATTCTAGCATCACCTTCGAGGGATACGAAGAGACCTCCCATATAGACATCTTCTTCTTCATCCCCATATGATTCCATGTGAGCCCAGACAACCTCGATGTGATCTTCAGTGGAGGTTGGCACAACATCCACTGAATCTAGGGATCTTTTCAAAATACTTATCGGGCATGTCATTAGGTGAACCAGTGATTTGAGAAAAGTCGAAAGGTGAAGCTTTAGCTTTGTTCCCAAATCTACAAATCACAGGAGGGTTATTCTGGGGATTGTTTCCTGGAGGAGTTTGATTCATTCCAGCCATTGGATTTGCTTGATGAGATGGAGAGGTAGGAGGAACTTGATTATTTGAAGGAGATCCAAAGAAACGGTTTGGAGAATCAGAAGAGTTCACAATTTTCCAAAAGAAATTAGATGATTGGGCTTTGGGATCTCTTCGATGATATGTAAGAGGGGTTCCTTCTGATTGATTCGTATTTGTTCTACTTTTGAGATCGTAAGGATGTTTATCGGGTCATTCCTCAGCGAAGTCACGACTAGGAGTCACCAGGTAAACTATAAGTCTTGTCTACCGAAATATATGTCATGTAAGAGTGGGGAGAGATGAGTGAAACAAGATGGCTACGTATGATTTACAAGTGTAAATAATAACCATCCAAATATAAAACTGGATGCGATAAGATGTGTAATGATCGCATGGATACTCGCAAACACCTGAGGTAATCCTCTACCTCCCCAGCAACGACGCCAAATATGTTGGCAAAGAGAATGGGAGTAGAGCTAAAAATATATATGTCAAACCAAGGTAGGACTCTACCTTCCTCGGCAACAGTGCCAAAAATGTTATCAGACAACTTGTAGTTGCCCCACAAGGTGATCCTATCCAGGATGGTAGAGGTGTTGGGAAACTAAAGAGGTGACCTAAGAGGGCTTCGATTCCCAAGGATAAATGGTTGTAACGCTAATCAAGGCACTCTTCACTTTATATCAAGCAAATGCAAGACCAAGGGGGAGACCCTAGCTAGCTAATGAAGGCTAGTGAACTTACTCTAGACACTCTAAGGAGATGTGGAGTGAGAAAGAGAGAGAGATCACGAGTAAGTAGATCTAGATCTAGGAAATACAAGTGGCCAATGGAGTTAGGGCTTGGTTGATGAGGCTTATGTATGAGATAAATGCTCAACCAATAAGTGATTATTCCACTAAAAGAGTTAAATGAATAGATCTAGATAGATCTAATTCCAATCTAAAAGACCCAAGTGGTGCCCACCCTTGATTTAGGCCAAATGAGTGAAATGGGGCCCACTTGGTGAAATTAGGCTAGGAAAGGCAAGAGAAATGTGGCTAAGTGATAGATCTGAGGGTTTGAGGACAAATTAGCAACACCCAAATGATAGATCTGTAAAATTGACTAAGAACCCATAAGTGCTTGGATTTGAGGGAAAATGAAGTCGAAATTCCACCAAAATTGATCTCTGGGGTTTATTAATTATTTAAGAAGTGGGTTTTAGTTATTAAGTCCAAATTATCGCCATATCTATCAGATCTATAAAACGAGGGTTTTAACAATGAGGGTTTGAAGTGACTAATGGGTAAAATGCATGAAAACCAATACATACCTTGTAGATATTACCTCAAATGCTTTCGGCCACCAAGTACATTGATGATCCTTCGATTAGTTACAATTCCAAGCAAGATCCAATTGATTCCAAGCTAAAGCGTCCTAGTCCAAGGAGGTAGTGTGTCTTCTTTTACGTGCAAATTCAAACAACCCAAGTTAAATTTGATCCACAAATAAAAGAGGAACTATGCATGGAATATCACATAGAATAAATCAATGGAAAAAATCACAATTGATAAACTCCCTAAGAGATGAAAACGTTTTTCCCAAGAAGAGATGGGGAACCCCCACAATCGCCCCTCCAAGCAAAGTCACACCCTACAGAAGATGAATTCAGCCTCCCCAAGAAGATGTTGAAATCACCTGTAAATTACTTAGTTGTCTAAAAGAAAACATTTATAATCATGTACAAGAGCATTCATCAAATCACGAGAAGTAGATCTGTAAAATAATAATTTATTCCAAGAATTCCAAAGCCCAAAGGTGTACTTAGAATGAGGGGGGTCTCTTCCTTAAATAGGAATGAGAGAGACCAAAACCATAACCACTTTTTGAATGAGTGGTGGAGATCAAAAGATATAACAATAATAATCAATGGTTAAGATGAGCCAGAAATACAATACATGGATCAACTCACTAAAAGAGGGGGTGCGCACTCACTAAGTGGCCCTAGGGGGTCACACCACATTAAAAATGACTAGGACAAGTGTAGCAAGCACATGGTGGGGCTAGGAGGTGTTTATATACTTCACTAGCATCACCCCATGGCACAATGATTAATAATATGACACTATAACATCACAAAGTGACCAAGTGACCAAATCGTGGCCCCATCAAAAGCATAATAATACATCAAAATAATGGCGCAGAGTGTGTATGGACCCCAGTGAATGCTGCAAGCTATGCCGGAAGGTGTGGGATGCATCACAAATAGCCTCTGAACAAAACTCATGCCAATTCATTGCCTCAATTGCCCAAATCGATTTCCTTAGTGACCATTTTATTCCATTTTTAATACTTAGAAAATCACTTGTAAAGTAATAAAATTCTTGTATCTCTTTGCCTATTGTACTGGGGACAAATGTGACTGTACCAAAGTGTCTGGGGGAATGGTAATATGGAAATAACAAGTGGTTGTACCCCATACTCTCTCTGTAGCGCCCTAGGAGAACCAAATAAAAATCGAACTGTGCTGGCACTCCATTTTATAATGGCAAATCTGCAATAAAGTGACAATCTGAGTGTATAGTCATCCGGAAGTGCCTGTAATTGATATCTAAGTGTGCCAATGGACTCAAAAGGTCCAAATGTACTAGAGATGAGTACCCATACACCCTGTGACCACCTGGATAATCATCTGTAGGCTCAACCATGCCCGGATAAAAAAAAGTAATGGTCTGTAAGTAATAATAACAATAAAAATCCACCAAACCATCATATGAAACCTGTGTTTTTTGCATGGAACCATCACGTGGGCATCATAGGACCATAAATAATCAATCCCTTACATCATCGGTCCAACTCATCTCAAATCTTACGGTTGACTTGGTCAAACTGGGTTGACTAGGTCAAGATTGACCAAAATAATGAGCTAGGCTAAAAATGCCTGATGCTGCAAGTGTAAATGGATAATACATGCTCTTTTAATTATTATAATAGCGAGACTAAAGTATAAAGTAGCATTTCACTGGCGGTTAAGCATTTAACACATCAAATATAAATCCAAGACCAAATAAGCAATTACTCATAACAGAACCTCAAGAATATACTCATTTCATGGACATGACCATTGTGCTACGAATGGGTGGGGGTGAAAAATGCAAGGTTGGGATAAGGGAATGACTTTACAAATTCAACATTGTGATACTTTCCATAGGGGAAAAGGAATACACACTGAAGCATATGTTGGATAATATACACACAGGGAATGACAGTGTCTCACAAATGGAATAAGTTGTTTTGAGAGGTGTTTATTCAACCTTTAGAAAATGTCTACAACTCACATCCAAGATGAAACCAACTCTGTGAGGATCATTTCTAGAACCGTTGTAACTAGGTGCATAGCTAACCATAACTTGAGGTTCTAGGGGACACTTAGAATTAGTTGTCCCTTACTCCATCTCACATCCCAACCCGTAGGCTCTGTGAGGAATTAATCATTACATAATATCATGGCCAGCAATCTTTAGATGTAGCATATATTTAACCACTGCTTTTTTAGGCCTTGTGACCCTTTGTATTTCTCGAGTGCTTAGAAGCACAACTAATCGCAGCTTTTTATCCAGGGTATTTTCCATTTCATTTCTTTTCACAACCCTCTTTCATTGTGCTGAGAAGCACAGTTTTCGTTTGTTTCCATGGGCTTGCACATAAGATATAATAATAGTTCACACATGCATGTAATCATGGTAGTACAGTTTGCTTCAGGTCTAGCCAACACAACTCAGGAAATTAGCGAGGTCATCCACAATCAGGACCAAACATCGGGGGCAACCGACCAGAGAGGCCAAGGCATCAAATCCAACTCACCTATGCTCAAGAACCAACACCAGCAGGTTCTCCTGGCCCGGAAGGATCAAGGCTTCGGTAAGTTATGTTGCCAACTCAGAGTCGAGACACAAACAATAGGGAAACTATCCAACATAGAGGCAAAAGTGGGGAGGTCCTCCATATCATAGGCTGAGGTGTAAGTCAAGGTAAAACCAAATCTGTAAGAGAGTGTATGGATGGGGGAAAGTGAAAGGTGATGCCATAACTAGCAAGCCATAAATGGTGGGAATGACCACGTCCATACTGCTAAAAGGGCAAAACCAATGAGTATAAACAAGAACTTCTTATTCTTAGTAATTAGAACATTTAGATAATCATCAACAACCATATATATATATGTATGTACATACATATATATATATATACATATACATACATATATATATACATATACATATATATATACACATATACATACATATATATATACATATACATATATATATACACATATACATACATATATATATACATATACATATATATATACACATATACATACATATATATATACATATACATATATATATACACATATACATACATATATATATACATATACATATATATATACATATATATATATATATACATATACATATATATATATATATATATATATATATATATATATATATATATCGCCAGATGATGACCACTAAATACCTAGTCAAGCTACCAAGATAAACAAAAGAGAAAAGTAAATATATCCAATGCACAACCATATACTTGTTGGTCCATATACTTGTATCTGCCATCTGAATCATCAATAGTCACTGGAACACTGCTGCTGTAGAACTCTGGGCACTATCACACTGCTCTGTATGGAACAAAATTGGTCTCCTCAGTCATCAAATTTAAGGTCATGAGGCTCGGTCTTGGCATAAGGTTCTTCATATCTAATCTGGGGCTGCTCTGATACGTGAGTGATCACCAAAAGTACTACTCATCATAGGCTAGTCTCATCAACAATGTGTAAAGGCTTGGCTAAAAAATATACAAGAAACTGCTTTGCAATCATGGTAGCTCGGCTACTATGGATGTGATAACATCTGGCTCTAGCTGGGACAAGTGCTCTAAGGGAGAGAGTGCTTGAGAACCTCAAAAATATCTGGTCCCCAACACTCACTGCATCAATCATCAATCTAACACCTGATTGACCTGCTTCATCTTCAAAAATGTACCGATTCCTGCGCACATGAAAGAAGACACTACCAAAGTGGCATGTATGGGATATAAAATAAATAATGCAGTTGAAATAACATTCTAATCTAGAATAGAAAATCATGTTATATTATTAAATGCATGAAAGTAAGATGCTAATCTAACAACTAACCAGTTTTATTTTTGATGCAGGAGATAAAGGAAGCTTATAAGGTAGCAAGATAACTAACTCAAACAAATCAGGCACTCAACAAATCAGAAAAAAGAAAGACACTCAAATCCTATTGCTCAAGTGAGCTTATTCAAAAGGCCTACCTACCCTAAACTAAACAGGAAAGAGGAGCCCAAATCAAGTCAAGTCAGGGATGTAATCCCTCAACTCCCTTTGATTGACAGGTAGCATAATATGTTGTTCACTCCCAGTAGTGAGGAAACACATATCGTCAATGCAACGCTCAATCGTAAGTGGTACAACCCAAATGTCATCAGCTCCCATGGAATGTAAGTAAAATATATGGTTAGGCATTATGACCCTATCACCGCTAGAAAATCTACGACGATTCACAGATTCGGGGATTGCTTCAATGTTGTGGGTCAGAATAGGATGGACATCAGTACGGTATCGTGGTTTAGGTGTAACTATCCTTGAGTTCCTACTAGGGGGAACTGCATCAAATATGGGAGGTCCACCTTCTAAAGTAATGGCTACCTTACCAATAAGGACTTCATGAATTACTCTTCTCCTTTCATGTCTTTCTCTCAGTTCTTCACTCTGTGGGTGAATGATATACTTTGGGGTTTCTCCCACAGTCCAAAAATATCTGAAAACTTCTTCTTCCTCTTCCTCCAATGGAGACGGTATATTGTGATCTTCATTGCTTTTACTACTACCTTCTCCTAATGGGATTGGAACAACCATACTCCCTAGGTTTTCAGAATGGATTGTGGGAGTTGTTGAATGATTCAAAACCATGTCTTGTAAACTTTGAGCTCCTGTCTCTAGAAATATTGGTGAGGGAGTAGGAATGTGAGATGAATAATTAGAGTGCATACTTTCTTCACCACTAAGTAATTCCCAGGGAAAAAGGAAACTAGGAATGTCCCTTAGTAACAGATACCTCAATGACAACTCATCTTCATTGGTTGTAGTGGTGACATGGGGAGCTTCCTGAAATATTGTAAGGTTGTTCAATGAGAACTCCCCTTTAGGAGCATCATGTATCAAGGCATGCTCTTGCCAACTCATAGAGTTGTCATTTACTTTCCTTAATACACCATATTCCAAGTACATATGATATAAATGATTAGGAACATCATAAAAGTGAGATTCATTTGATTCATCATCACTTCCCCACACGGGAGAAGGATGTGTTCCTTCAATGTAGTTTGTCCATGGAAGAGCGTGGTCAAGTCCTTGTCTTTCTCTATTAGTATTGTAATCAACCAATGGAAGGGATTCCATAACTGTTCTAGGCTCATTCTTTTTAGTGATGGGGTTAGGTTGACCATTCTATGGATCCTCATCACCGAGTTTATTTAAATCTTGAATCTCTTCAGACACTTCACCACGATGCATTTCAAGGTTTTATTCTCTAGCAAAACTAGTTCTATCATTTTCCTCCTCAGAAGAGTCAGTGTCCCTAAAAGATCTCCAAATATCTTCTCTTTTGGTACTATGATCCTCACCAGGGCCACCCATGACCATGAAGATACCCTCAGGCAACAGTTCTCCCTCACCATAAGTGTTCTTGTTACCATCCTCAAAACTATGAAGGTGACCTTCGTAAAATGGTTCCCAATAAATCCTAACTAAAGATCCATCAGAGTTAGGAATAATAGCATATGATAAGTCCATTTGAAGTTGACCTCCTGGTCTAGCGGACCACTTCCTACAAAGAAGCATTCCGTAGACTGGGGGTAAGTCTATGACTACTATGTCCATAAGCATGGATATATCGAGACACGAAAATAAGTCAGCTCTCAAGTTTTTGATTAAACCGAAAACTTGTACTGGTCTTGAGTCTATCCCACATACGTTCTCGTACGGCCTAGTTATCTTTGATCCCATTGCTTCCATAACTTGTAAAGGCATGACATTCATAGAAGTTCCAGAATCCAACATACAGTTGTGAAGAAGGATATTACCTACGTGAAAGTGTTAGATAAAAGAGTTGGTGACCACCATTCTTTCTCTCATATAAAGCTGTTTGGATGGTTATGGGAGGATCTTCCTCCTCTTCAGCTATGGTACTAGGTGTCAAGTTTGAAATGGGTTGATCTTCACCATACTTAGTGGTAGTCTCAAGGATATTCTCGAAGAATTATTACACTTGTTCTTTAATAGATGGGATCTTCATTAATTTAGTGAGCGGAATGTTATGCATGAATTTATCCAATTCTTTCTCAATATTGATGTTTAAGTCATAATCAAGGAGAAATGAAGTTGTCTCACTCATTGGACTAAGTTACTCAGTACTTTTCCTTTCAATGAAAGGGGGAGGCTTTTGGCCATCCTTCCTTCTTTGATAAATCCTAATAGGAGCTTGGTCACTACTTCTAGGTTGATCTGTGGCAAACACAGGAAATCTAGGACAAGGACTTTCTTCATTCTATTCTTCTTGATATATTAGTATTCATCCAAAGTCCTTGTCAAAATCCAAATTGGCGACCCAGTTAACGTTCTTAGGAGAATCCTGGGTATCTTCATTATGAGTGGGATACTCAGTATCATCCTACTTTTGTTCTTCTAACCAGTTAATTCCAGGAGGTTCAGGTGATGTTTTTCCCATAGGGTTTCTTTTATTGTCATCATTAGCATGCCTCTTTTGAGGCTTCCAGTAAGGTTTTGGGCCATAAGGTTGCATATACCTTTCCGATTCTTTGTTCTAATCTAAATCCCTAGTTAGGAGAGTTCAGTGTTTCATCATTTCTTGCATGTTCTCCATCATGTCGTTGGGATATTTGACTGGTTCTTTTCATTTTTTATTCTTGGGCTCATATCTAGAGGATGAAGCACTAATAAAATCAAAGAAGTTTTGCTTCCCCATAGAGGCAGCATTAGCTTCAACCCTTCTAGCATTTTCTTGAGCTTCTTTGAGGTCTTTGGGGTCTTTGTCTTTCATATGATAGCCAAGGTAGCCTTCAAATGAATTGAGGTAGTGATTCAACACAACTTGTTCTTTACGCCTAATGTCATCAGGGATGTTGGCCACTATTCTGTCAAATTGGAGGTTGAATTCATGGACTAACTCGTTCTCTTTCTTTTTAATTTCAAAAAGTTGGTTCAAAAGAAAAAAATCCGTCTAACTTGACCGACCACTCATGTTTAAGTTTTTTAGCGAAAGCATCATATCCCTTAACTGATGATGCGGGAAAGCGTTCAAACCACATTCGAGCATCACCTTCTAGGGATGCGAAGAGACCTCTCATATATATATATTCTTTTTCAGCCCCATATGCTTCCATGTGAGCCCAGACAGCCTCGATGTGATCTTCAATGGAGGTTGCACAACTTCCACTGAATCTAGGGATCTTTTCAAAATACTTATCGGGCATGTCATTAGGTGAACCAGGGATTTGAGAAGAGTTGAAAGGTGAAGCTTTAGCTTTGTTCCCAAATCTACGAACGAATGGAGGGTTATTATGGGTATTGTTTCCTGGAGGAGTTTGATTCATTCCAGCCATTGGATTTGCTTGATGAGATGGAGAGGTAGAAGGGACCTGATTAGTTGAAGGAGATCCAAAGAAACGGTTTGGAGAATCATAAGAGTTCACAATTTTCCAAAAGAAATTAGATGATTAGGCTTTCATATCTCTGTGATGATATGCAAGAGGGGTTCCTTCTAATTGATTCATATTTATTCTACTTCTCAGAACGTAAGGATGTTTATCAGGTCGTTCCTCAATGGATTCATGATTAGGAGTCGCTAGGTAAACTGTAAGTCTTGTATACCGAAAGATACGTTGTGTAAAAGCCGGGAGAGATGAGTGAAACAAGATGGCTACGTATGACTTAAAAGTGTAAATGATAACCATCCACATATAAAACCGGATGCGATAAGATGTGTAATGATCATATGGACACTCGCAGACACCTGAGGTAAGCCTCCACCTCCTCGATAACGGCACCAAATATGTTGGCAAAGAGAATGAGAGTAGAGCTAAAAATATATATGTCGAACCAAGGTAGGCCTCTACCTTCCCCGACAATGATGGCAAAAATGGTATCACACAACTTGTAGTTGCCCCAAAAGGTGATCCTATCAAGGATGGTAGAGGTGTTGGGAAACTAAAGAGGTGACCTAAGAGGGCTTCGATTCCCAAGGATAAATGATTGTCATGCTAATTGAGGCACTCTTCACTTTAGATCAAGCAAATGCAAGACCAAGGGGGAGACCCTAGCTAGCTAATGAAGGCTAGCGAACCTACTCTAGACACTCTAGGGAGATGTGGAGTGAGAAAGAGAGAGAGATCACGACTAAGTAGATCTAGATCTAGGAAAGACAAGTGTCCAATGGAGTTAGGGCTTGGTTGAGGAGGTTTATGTAAGAGATAAATTCTCAACCAATAAGTGTTTATGCCACTAAAGGAGTTAAATGAGTAGATCTATATAGATCTAATTCTAATATAAAAGACCCAAGTGGGGCCCACCCTTGATTTAGGAAAAATGAGTGAAATGGGGCCCACTTAGTGAAATTAGGCTAGGAAAGGCAAGATAAAGGTGGATAAGTGATATATCTGAGGTTTTTAGGACAAATTAGCAACACCCAGATGATAGATCTGTAAAATTGACTATGAACCCACAAGTGCGTCCTCCCCTAGAGATGGCCAGTGCTTGGATATGAGGGAAAATGGAGTCGGAATTACATCGATTTTGGCCTCCAGGGTTTATTAGTTATTTAAGAAGTGGGTTTTAGTTATTAAGCCCAAATTATCGCTAGATCTATTAGATCTATAAAACGAGGGTTTTAACAATGAGTGTTTCAAGTGACCAATGGGTAAAATGCATGAAAACCAATACGTACCTTGTAGATATTACCTCAAATTCTTGCGACCGCCAAGTACATTGATGATCCTTCGATTAGTTACAATTCCAATCAAGATACAATTGATTCCAAGCTAAAACGTCCTAGTCCAAGGAGGAAGTGTGTCTTCTTATACCTACAAATTCAAACAACCCAAGTTAAATTTGATCCACAAATCAAAGAGGAACTATGCATGGCGTATCACAGAGAATAAATCAATGGACAAAATCACAATTGAGAAACTCCTTGAGAGATGAAAACATTTTTCCCAAGAAGAGATGGGGAACCACCACAATCGCCCCTCCAAGCAAAGTCGCACCCTACAGAAGATGAATTCGGCCTCCCCAAGAAGATGTTGAAATCACCTGCAAATTACTTAGATGTCTAAAAGAAAAGATTTACAATCATGTACAAGAGCATTCATCAAAGCACGAGAAGTAGATCTGCAAAATAATAATTTATTCCAAGAGTTCCAGAGCCCAAAGGTGTCCTTACAATGAGGGGGGTCTCTTCCTTAAATACGAATGAGAGAGACCAAAACCCTAATCACTTTTTGAATGAGTGGTGGAGATCAAAAGATATAACAATAATAATCAACGACTAAGATGAGCCGGAAATACAATACATGGATCAACTCACTAAAAGAGGGGGTGCGCACTCACTACGTGGCCCTAGGGGGTCGCACCACATGACAAATGACTATGACAAGTGTAGCAAGCACATGGTGGGGCTGGGAGGTGCTTATATCCTTCACTCGCATCACCCCATGGCACAATGATAAATAATATGACTCTATAACATCACAAAGTGACCAAGTGACCAAATTGTGCCCCCATCAAAAGCATAATAATACATCAAATTAATGGCGCAAAGTGTGTATGGACCCCATTGAATGCTACAAGCTGTGCCGGAAGGTGTGGGATGCATCATAAATAGCCTCTGAACAAACCTCATGCCAATTCATTGCCTCAATTGCCCAAATCGATTTCCTTAGTGACCATTTTTAATCCTTAGAAAATTACATGTAAAGTAATAAAATGCCTTTATCTCTCTTCCTACTGTACCGGGCACAAATATGACTGTAACAAAGTGTCTAGGGGTATGGTAATATGGTCATAACAAGTGGCTATACCCCATACTCCCTTTGTAGCGACTTAGGAGAACCAAATAAAAATCCAACTGTGCTGGCATGCCATTTTATAATGGAAAATTTGCAATAAAGTGACAATCTGAGTGGAAAGTCATTCGGAAGTGCCTGTAACTGATATCTGAGTGTGCCAATGGTCTCAGAAGGTCCAAATGTACTAGAGATGAGTACTCATACACCATGTAACCACCTGGATAATCATCTGTAGGCTCAACTATGCTCGAACAAATAAAAATAATGGTCTGTAAGTAATAATAATAATAAAAATCCACCAAACCATCATATGAAACATGTGTATGCTACATGGAACCATCAAGTGGGCATCATAGGACCATAAATAATCAATCTCGAACCTCATCTATCTAACTCATATCAAATCCTGCGGTTGACTTGGTCAAACTGGGTTGACCAGGTCAAGATTGACCAAAATAATGACCCAGGCTAAAAATGGCTGATGCTGCAAGTGTAAATGGATAAGACATGCTCTTTTAATTATTCTAATAGCAAGACTAAAGTATAAAGTAGCATTTCACTAGCGATTAAGCATTTAACACATCAAATATAAATCCAAGACCAAATAATCAATTACTCATAACAAAACCTCAAGAATATACTCATTTCATGGACGTGACCATTTTTTTAGGAATGGGAGAGGGTGAAAATGCAATGCTAGGATAAGGGAATGACTTTACAAAATCAACACTGTGATACTTTGGATAGGGGAAAAGGAATACACACTTAAGCATAGTTTTGATAATATACACACAGGGAATGGCAGTGTCTCACAAATGGAATAATTTGTTTTGAGAGGTTCTTATTCAACCTTTAGCAAATGTCTACAGCTCACATCCAAGCTGAAACCAGCTCCGTGAGGATATTTTCTAGAACCACCGTAACTAGGTGCATAACTAACCATAACTTGAGGTTCAAGGGGACACTTAGAATTAGTTGTCTCTTACTCCATCTCACATCCCAACGCGTAGGCTCCATGAGGAATTAATCATTACATAATATCATGGCCAACAGTCTTTAGATTTAGCATATATTTAACCACTGTTTTTTTAGGCCTTATGACCCTTTGGATTTCTCGAGTGCTTAAAAGCACAACTAATCACAGCTTTTAATCCCGGGTATTTTCCATGTCATTTCGTTTCACAGCCCTCTTTCATTGTGTTGAGAAGCACGGTTTTAGTTTGTTTCCATGGTATTGCACATAAGGTATAATAATAGTTCACACATACATGTAATGATGGCAGTATAGTTTGCTTCAGGTCTAGCCAACACAACTCAGGCAACTAGGGGGGGTCATCCACAATCAAGACCAAACATTGGGGGCAACCGACCAGAGAGGTCAAGGCATCAAATCCAACTCACCTAAGCTCATGAACCAACACTAGCGGACTCTCCTGGCCCATAAGGATCAAGGCTTCGGTAAGTTATGTTGCCAACTCAGAGCCAAGACACAAACAACAGGGAAACTATCCAACATAGAGGAAAAAGTGGGGAGGTTCTCCATATCACAGGCTTAGGTGTAAGTCAAGTTAAAACCAAATCTGTAAGAGATCGGATGGATGGGGGAAAGTGAAAGGTGATGCCATAACTAACAAGCCTTAAATGGTTGGAATGGCCACGTCCATAATACTAAAAGGGTAAAACCAATGAGTACAAACAAGAACTTATTATTATGAGTAATTAGACCATTTATATAATCATCAACAACCATATCCATATATCATATATATATATATATATCGGCAGATCATGACCACTAAATACCTAGTTAAGCTACCAAGATAAGCAAACGAGCAAAGTTAATATATCCTATGCACAACCATATACATGTTGGGCCATATACCTATATCTGCCGTTTGAATCATCAATAGTCATTGGAACACTGTTGCTGTAGAACTCTGGGCACTATCACACTGCTCTGTATGGAACAAAAGTGGTCACCTTGGTCATCAAATTTGAGGTCATGAGGCTTGGTATTGGCATAAGGTTCATCATATTTGATATGGGGCTGCTCTGATACGTGAGTGATCACCAAAAGTACTTCTCATCATAGGCCGGTCTCATCAACAATGTGTAAAGGCCTGGCTAAAAAATATACAGGAAACTGCTTTGCAATCATGGTAGCCCTACTACTATGGATGCGATAACACACCAATTCAATGGAATATTTGGATGGAAGTGTGGGAGAAGGTAGCTTGAAACCTTTCTTGGCATTGAAATGGTTTTAGGAGAGGGTTGCATCTAGCTTGTTATTTAGGTTGGTCTAGGAAATGCCATCATTCCATGTTAGTACATTAAGATAGGTACCTCCTCGAATGATTTTCTAAGGAGGAGATTTTTATATGGAGATGGAACGAGGATACTAGGACATGGAAAACACAACATCCTCTTTCAAGAGAATATGGATTAATTCATTTTGATCATACTATTGTTCAAGGTAATTAAGAAGAGATCTTATATGATGAGATGTAAAAATTTAACATGTGTACAACATCACCTGTTTGGAAAGATTGGAAGTGGAAAAGTGATCAACCCATTTTTATATAAAAGCATAAGAAAATATATTTGTATCTTGGCAATCACATCCTTATGTAATATAAAGTTGAATAGAACATGAGAACTTTCAAACGAAGAAGCTTATTGGGTGATTAGATTTCGTAGCATGTGGTCCTTCAAGGTTCCCTACAGGTTTAAGGTCTTTGCATGACTTAGTGTCTTCCAAGGCTTGACCTTTATGGAATGCCTCTCTCAGTTTGAATTCACTAAGAATACTTGTCCACGTTTTGCATGGATCAGGACTATTCACCATTATTTTGGAATTGTTATTTTGCTTGCAAATGTATTGTCCTCTTGGAGACATTTTCAAGTCACTAAGATCTATTGTAAAGTGTTTGTTTTAGGTGATGTGGACTTAATATGTCATTTTTATTATAAAGGAGTTCGACACTATATTAGGGTGGTTATTTGTATGCTATTGGGTCGAGAGGAACTTTCTACAATTCAAACTGGATGAGATGTGTCACGTCTGTCATGGTGACGTGGCACATGTCGGTTCCAAAAACTAAATATAAAAAATTTTATAAAGCCAAGTACATGTCGGCTTCAAAATTAAATTGACTAGATTGTAAAATACATTTATATAAATATACGTAGAATTTCAATTTCAATTTCCATTCATACATCCTCACATTTTAAATAAATCTTTTGATAAATAGTTACAAGATAACTAAATCTTTGTGTATTAGTTAGTCTTTTCTTGATTTGATCTACAAGAGAGACATATATCCAAACATAATCATTATGGATTAAGAATAGCTATTTTACTTAGTAATCAATGATTGAATATTTTTAGTCCATTTGTAGGATTCCAAATTGGAATAGTTGGCACGTGTATGATTGTGATGGAAAATATACATGATTATGTATTTTTAATTTAATAATAGAATAATAAGTTATATATTAATTTTGTGATAATTACAAATTGATCAATAATTGGTAAATTGCAAGTATTTTACTTCATAATAAATGAATTAATGCAACTTTATCCTATTTTCTTATTTGGTTTTTCATTGCATTTATTCACATGTATTATTACTTTATTACAATTGATCATTTTGATGGTGTAAATAATTTTTAAATTTTTTTGGATGGGATGATTTCAATGTGGCATTTTTTTTGTTTTTAAGCAACATTGTTTTGATACAACCACTGCAACATAGATCCATCTTAACTCTAGCTCTATCAAGCATAGAGAGAGAAATCAAATCCCTTGAGGTACAAACATTTCCTCAAGTTTATGACTCTAAAAGGGGTTTGCACCTCAAGGGATTTGATCCTTCTCGACCCTTGATAGAGCTAGAATTAAGATGGATCTATGCTGATTTAAAAAATCAAACGTGACTGCATTTTTTGCATTCTTCTACTACAAAATGCACGTATTTGTTTTATTTATTTATTTTTTACTAGGGTAATTGACAACGGAAGTTGGGCTGGTACTCAAGTTGAAAAGTTTTTTGTTAGGTTCCACTTAATTCTTTGCTAATTTATTTGTACTTTATTCTATTTTATTTATTGTAATACCAATATAATTTTTGTGAGAAATATTTAGATTTGTGAAAAAAAAATCTTCATTTTTATTATAAAAATAACTAAAATAAAATTTATATTTCTTATATTTTTTAAGCTAGTACTCAAGGAGTTTCAAAGTGGCAATCTAACATAAAGAGTGTTATAAGAATACATCCATTCACCATCTATTCTACGCCTAATAAGATTACCTAACCTAATAAATCTGATACTCTTATCAAAATCCTCTTAAAAATAATTAAAAAAAATAGCTGAAGCTGATACCCCTACCGAACATCTAAAGTTAAATGTATCTAGAATGGTAATACAATAATTTTAAGCTTCGAACTACCTCCCAACAAGTGCCGGATGTCAAGTTAAAATGTATCTACTATGGCATTACTATAATTTTTAATCATCGAATTGTGTCCTCTACATCGAAAGGTATATAGAGGTCCATGAAAATTCTTTCCTGGATTGCTAAGGATTCTACAATATAGACGACTTCTGTATAGCTATCAGTGGCTCCCATGGCAGCCCTCTGTTCACATTTTATATTTCCTGCCATGCTATCAAACGGCTGTAAATCGTCTCCATTAAACGCTTTAACTAAATCCAGAACGACCTCTACACCTTTAGACACGAATTATAGCTTTAATCGGTTATGCTTCTTCACTCTCCATACTAAATTATCCGTCAAGTGGAGCCAATTAACCCTCTGCAAACGCGGCCGTGGACGATTGTCTGTAAATTGCCAGAGAACAGACAGAGATGGCAACCCTTCAGGTGAGTACCGCAAATGCATCATTTACACTGCCTTAAGCTTTATTTATTTGTTCTTCTTATGATGCAGCTCTAGGTTGTTTTCAAATGTCTCGTAGTTTATCCAGATTGTTCTGAAAGAAATGGGATTCTTCATTTACTGGATGGTTGGCATTAATGCCATCCCTGGTTCTTGTATGACACTGCATTTTTAATATATTTTTAATTCAATTTTGTTTTCATGTTTTAACTGTCTTAATGTTACATTTCCCATGCTGTTAAGTCATTTTCAATTTTCGTTATTTACAAGGATTGTATTTAAGGAGCTGTAATGTTTCTTCCTCTTGTAAGATTAATCTTGAGATGCCTGAGCATCATTTTTATCTTTGTCCCTTATCATACTTCAATTTGTCACCTGGCTAGGCTGTGACCTTACATTAATCTAATTAATAATGGAAATCCACTGAAACCCTGGATTTTTTCAATTTGTTTGCAACCATTTCTGGCTGGATGTCACAGATATTTTTTTAAATTGCATCATGACATGTAGGTTTGTTTGGTTCTCCATAAGATATGAATCGTTTCCATACTGGTAAAGTGCTCAATTACCATTACAGTAAGCAGTTATAAAAAACGTGCTCCTAGGGGCTGCACCGAACAGAACGGTTAGGTGCCAGGTTTGAGGGTAATTATTATGCCAAAATTGCTGGGGGCTTGCACCCAATTCCTATCCCTTTGAAATTCATGCCATTTGGGTGGGGCAAACCACAGCGAGAGTGGAACTCTGGTGGACGGTGGATGCTTGAGTAGTGTGAACTAAGGCCCTGTCAACAAAATAAGACGCATTATCAATAGATGTAGACATGGTTGAAATTGATAACAATCATACACGGGAAACGCAAGCACAGAAACTGAATAAATAGTTGCAGCAATATAACACAGATTAGCTATTAACACTCGCATATCTTCGAATAAGGGTGAGATGCAATATTTAATTATTTGACCGTATGTATAAACTCAGGTCGGACCTCCATGCTGTGCGCTTCCAAAAGCAACACTTACCATGCTTGGAATCACAATAGCAAAGCGCCTTCCTTCAGATATTGATTTGTCTTTCCAAAAGTAGTACAATAAATCATCTTTATAGGAATCAAGTAGACATCCGAGGAGTTCATATAACTTTTCCAGGTATCGTCTGTCTTGGGCCAACTCTTGCAGATGCTCTACTGTTCCTCGACTTTTCTATCCCTTAAGTCTTTTTTGCTTGGATCTCTCTTTTGCTTGGATCCGGGCTTCTTCTATTTCTTTGAGGTATCTTCCTTTCCTGTCTTTTCCTGTTCTTGATCGCTTTGTATGCTTCCTTAAAATCTCCCTCTGCTTTGCATAGTCTATTTCATTGTCGCTTGTTGGATTGGCTTCATCAGATTTTCTCCTTCCATACCCATCGAGTCTGGCTCTAATCACAATGAAGGTATCCTTTTATTCAGTGTCTGTTGTTATTTAGATCATATTGCAGTTTTTTTCCAACATCTCCTTCAACCTTGCACATTTCACTGTGTCATATTCTACTTGTTCACATGGTGAGCAACAAAGAATTCCAGGGATAGAAAAAATATAGAAAAGATACAGTTTCGTGTTGTGTGTCCCCACATGCTGCATGCAAAACATTTACATGCCTGTTTCCTTCCGACTAGGGTTATGACATAGTTATGCTTATGATGTCTGGGATCTGGATACATTCTAGTTTTCCTGTTGTCCTTGTTGCTGCTCTTGACCTCAAATGGCTTCCAATTGTTTCCTTGGTGCCATTTCTTCCTGAAGAATTTTGTTTTATTCCTCGGGTGTGCTGGCATTCATTCCAGGGGTGCTCATAAGTATTGTAAGGTTTGAAAAAATTGAACCAATTCAATGTTTTTGAAACTCTTGTCTTCGCTGTCTTGATTGTCCCTCAATTTCTCATCTTGTCTTGCCTTTGATTCATACCTTTTTGCCTCTACTAGTTTTTTCAAATTACTTTTTATCCTTTGGAATATCTGGTCCTATTCTTGTTTCTCTTCTTTATCTTGTGCGGTGATATCTATTTCGCCTTCCATCTCTAATGCTGCATTTGCCATTTACTGCCTTCCAATAGGTTTTTGGTCTGGTTGTCTAGACATTAGCCCTTGTTGTCCGCCGAGATGCACACCAGCAGCAGAAATCTTTCGAAAGCTGTCTCTTCACTACAAGTGGGAGAAGTGTGGCCTTGGGGGCAAGCAATGAGCTAGGTACTGTCACCTAAATCCCAGCTCCTCCGTTTAGGCTAACTCCTAACGAAGCCAAGGGGGGTAGTCCCTACAAAGAGTTTTTTTTTTTTTTTTTTTGTAACTAGGGGAATCGACAACTGGAGACTGGGCTGGTATTCGCATGACACAGGGTCCAGGGATCCAATCCCGCTACCACTATACCCCTAGGTGCCCCACACACCCCGCAAGCATGGGACACGGGTAAAGCCGGTGTGATTTGAACTCGTGACCTCCATTTCCAACAGTGACTTCATAACAACTGAACCGCCATTGAGCCACACCCATGCGGCTGTCCGTACAAAGAGTTTACTATGGCTCTTATGTTTAAAATGTTTTTGGGAGTTGAGTGATGCGGATGGGTGTTGTTTAGGAGTTTGTAATGATGAGACCACAATTATAGATGAAATAAACACAAGGTAAAAAAGCAATCCACGTTGCGAAACAAGATTTTAAGATCAACAATATATAGAGACTTGCGAAATAAAAGCATCCACAGATAGATAATTTCAAATAGAACTTCCAATGGACGAAAGGCCCAACTTAATTAAAACATGAAAGTGTAAAGTGACCAGTGCCAAATGGAGTCAAATAAGTGTGTAGTGCTGGGGGATGTTGAAGATACAAGTCTTAGTAAACTGTTCGTGAGATCGTTTTGCAAATTATCTTGGTAAATTTAAAATTTTTAGTGATTTTTGATTATTAGGGATGGCAAGAACAAGGGTATCAAAGTCTAACCGGAAAAGTATACTTTTAGTGGCTTCCCCTCTGATGGTATGACGGACCGTCCAGTTATCGAGGATAGGTGTCCAATGTTTAAACGACCCTCGAAGTCTAAGACAACGGTAATTTCTGGCCCCACCAGGTTTAGGAACTTTGCCTACCACTTGAGTATTTCTCGGAAATCAACACCGGTTCGTTGGTTATGGGGTAATGATTTGATTAAGTTTTCACTTGTAAGATTAACAAATCCAACACCTTTCTGAGTACTAGTCCAACCTTTTAGAGTTGGCAGAGCATACTGAGTGGTGGATAGCCAAAGAAGTAATTTATTATGGGGGGATGTGAGTTGGAATGTTTTAAAATTATTAAGAGCACACCGTTCAACCCTTCGACAGAGAGCGCTCTTGACTTTGTCTTAAGACAAAAGTTCAAGAGACTTTAACTAATCTATATGCCTAATGCAAGGGAAATGCAATATTATTATGCTCTCCGACAGAGAGTGCTCTTGACTTGGGTTATTGCAAGTTCAAGAGGCTTTGGTTCTTTGTTATAATAGAAGCAACTTAAAGCAAAAGAACACAACTATGAAGCTCAAATAATGATAAAATGAGACAAGACAACGATATATCAGATGAAATAAACTACTTGCAAGATGAAATGAAAAAAGCAACTAGTGTTCTACCACAACAGAGACTAATCTAACAAGTGAAGTCAAAGTGACTTCTACACACTGTTCATGAAACTTCCAGCTAGCTGGTCGTGCGCAGTACACAGTGGGGAAAGAGAAACAACACGCAGATTCAATGCGGCACTTGGGATCAAATCCCAATAGACTTCTCAGGTCAAAACTTGAAATAAAAATTAAACTCTAAGCACCAAATGAAAATTATTCTAAGAAAAACTTAAAGCAAATCTAAACTAAGCATGCACAAGACACTCTTCCCCAAATGGGGAAGAAGAACCAAAATGTGGGAAGCCTTATCCCACTTAGCCTTTTTATTAATCAGTTACAAGTGCCTTGAGAATTTAACCCTTGCAAGGAATTTTGAGAGAAAAGAACATAGAAACTAATGAGAAAAACTCTTATGAGTCTGTACAAAAGGATAATAATTTGTTTCAAATGACATTCATGGTTTGGTTCTTCTCCTTGGTTCAAACTTCAAAAAGTTCCTTTCTTTGACTTCGTCTTTTCACACTTGGATTTCCTCTTCGGTTCTCTCTCCTCCAAGTACCTACACAAGATAGATCACTTCAAGAGCACCCATTAAGCATTAGGCAAAATAAAACAAAAATTAAACTAAGTGCAACTAAGATCTAAAATCTTAAAACAAAATGCTCTTTTTTGCAATGAGATCTAAATGCAACTATGTAAGGGAAACTAGATGCAAATCTAATTATGAAATGCAAGTTAACAAAACTAGAAATAAACTAGATCTAAATAAAACAATGCAAAGTATATGATCTAAACTAATAAATGGAAAAACAACTAAATGACCAATCTATTTTAAATGCAACATTTTCAATTTAAATGAGATCTAAGATGCAAAAGATAAACTAACCCTAACTATGCAAAATGCAAAAGTGTGGATCTAAACACTAACTAATGCAAAGCATGAATTAGAATGCCTAAATACCAACTTTATGAAACCAACCTATACTAATACTTAACAATATTTTAAAGTTTTGTTGTTTTTTGCTTAATGTGACCTTTTAGGGCCAATCAAAGGTGGACGAAAGGGAAGGGATTTGAAGAAGTCAAAGGGAAAAGGAATGGGATGAAGAGGACAACTTCAAAAGTGGACGAAAGGGAGACAAAAGGAGCTGAAGTGAAGTGGATGAAAGGGAGACTAGAGGGGAGATCTAAGGGGTAAGCAAGGAGGGAGACGAGAGCAGGAGGGAGGAAGACTAGGACGAGAAGGAGAAGATGGAGATGGAAGAGGCTAAGGGGAAGACTAGGACGACAGAAAAAGGAGGCAAAGTCAAGGCAAACCACAAGCAAAGGCAAGCTTGACACGGCTCTAGGCTTGGAGAAAAGTAGATCTTTGGGCTTCCACAGCTCAGGGTAGAACAAATAACCAGTAACTGAAAGTAGAAAATTGCTGTTGATGGATGAGGTAAAGGGCTCTTGTGTTTCTCGATTTTTCGAAGAGAAGCCAACTTTGGGAACCTGCAAGATGAAAGTGTTAGTAAGAAAGAACTCCTACTTGATGGATGAAAGAAGATCCAATCCACCTGAGAAAATACCTGAAAATCACAACACTCAAGAGAAAACAATAGATCAAGTGATAACGTGCTAGATTGTTAGCCTTCCTATCAATGATCATATAATTAAAAATCAAGAGGGTTGAGTTAAGAAAAATATCACCTCACACAAGATGAAATTGACACACTAAGAACTCCCACATGGACCTCCAAAGTCTTTCTCTTTATGAAATCATAAACAAATTATACAATAATTCTCCAGAGTGCCTTTGCACAAATCTCCATGAAGAATGAGGAGGAAAACCTCTCCTCTTATAACAAAATACAAGCACTAAGGCCTCCTAATTCGAATTGGCATGAAAGACACCAATGGCACTTGACATAACTCCAAAATTCAATCAAATCTCCATCAAAATCCAATCACGAGTGGCTTGGAGTGCAATCTCCACCAAATAACTCGATTTTGCATTAAAGGGGATGGGGAGGTGGCCTCCACCTAGGCAAGGCGCCCCCCATCCATCTCCTTGGAAGCATCACCATACAAATAAAGCATATGACATGTGTGAATTCGAGCTCCAAAAGAGAATATATGTGAGGTTAAGGCTTTAATGCAATGAGGAGATAGTGGGATATGACTCGATTTACAAGGAAAGCCAAGCTTTATGATTGCAAACCTTAAGGAAGGCGCCCATCAATGCATTAACCTTATTTCAACCACCCCAAATTCGAATGCCAAGTGGAGAACTCGTGACACAAGAGGATATACATAAGCCTTAGGTTTTAATTGCATGAGATTTTCAAGGGATAAGGAGGAGTTAAGAAGGAGATGGCTTAATGATGTGGCCCTATCCTTTAGGGAGGCGCCTATCATGATATGAATGCATACCAACCAACCTTTAAACATGTGCCACACAACCAATTCGCATATCTCCTCAATCTTTGATGTGAATGCATGCAAAAGCTTGGAGTTAACTCGAACTTGACTTGATATCTTGGTAGTTGAGAGTGGGAGGTGGCCTCCACCTAGGCAAGGCACCCCCACTCCCATTAATGTAACTCAAACATTAACTTCTTTACCACTTAATACTTTTGCCATGTCATAAATTCGAATTTGCACATGAGGAGGGCGAATTCTTTGGAGTTAATCACTGATGCTGACTGTATAGGTGATTGGACGATGATTGAGATGATTGGAATCCTTATTAATGCCTGGTGCCATGCCATTTAGCCACTGAAATAATCCAATTTGGATTATTTTGGAGAGAATTGGATTATCTCCAATAATTAATTTTTTGATTTTTTAATTAATTAATAATCCTCTTTATTGATTTTTGAGGAATATTTAATTAAGTGGCTAAATAACGATCCGAAACTTAGGACAAAAGTGTCTAGGGTCTAAGTATGATTTTTTGGCTTAGGAATTAAGCCTCCAATCATTGAAAAACACCCTCGGACGATTGACATATTATAGATTGAATTTTTCCATTTAAACTATGGAAAAATTAATTATTAAAAAATAAAATAATTAACTCTCCAACGCGTCCAGTAAAATTTTTTCGGACAACGCTTAAAAACCTCGACAGACCTAGGAAATGACCACTAACTCGACTCATAGTGTCTAGTAGGTTCATATTCATCAGTTGGACTCTAATAACCCTCCATGGCCAGAATTTCAAAATCGGGCATTCCAGCTTTGGAGGAAGCGGGAGAAAACCTTGTCAATTATACATCGCTCATAGGCAAAGTATAATTAGTCAGGGTAAAAAAATCCCTGGAATACCTTAGTTGATAAACCAGTCATGGGTGACCGAGTCACTCAAACCCTACTAGCACACTCTTTTACAAAAACCCCGTGGGGCATGGTCATTTCAAGACAAAAAACAAAATGACTAGCCAAAACTGGCTAGGCACAAAGGACGGATCATCTAATACACTGGAACACAAACACTTATGGTGTTTGTCAAATGGCGGCTCTTCAGATAACCCAACTATGGTACACAAATGTTGGTAACAGCCCTAATACTAAGGCATAGTCCCTATATAAGCCAGTCTATTTCCTGTGTTTCCGGGGTCTCATGCCTTTAGTCGTCCACTCAACGATTTTATGCTTGCATCATATCTATTTCTTTGTTCACTCTTCCAATGGTTTGATACTCTAAAGGTGTACAAATGTTGAGGGTTTTTCAATGGGATACGCAAATGACTCACAAAATTTATCCATAACATACCTCCGGTTATTACTCGAAATTGTCCTTGTGGAATTTAGTCCCAAGGGGATTTAATGAAAAATGCAAGGAAAGCCAATATCACCATGCACAATCACACTTTGGGCCAGTGCTTGCTAGCCTCAAGAGGTGGATCCTAGTGATTTGAAGTTGGAATATTTGACCTTTTCTTGCAGAAACATTTCAAATCTATGGGTGTTGCTTGCAATTATTTTTATATTAGTTCAGATTTCTGCTAAGAAATTATTTAGGCCAACAAGTTCAATTCAGATCTACACTTAAATATATCAAATCAGCTCAACTTCAGTGTAAATCTGCATTGATTCACTTCTGATCTGCACTTAATGTCTGAATTATGGGTGTATTCTTCACATGTGGCCACAACACACTCATATGTATCATGAATGTATTTGTAATTATGGCCAAGGCCATGCTTTGATCATTATTATTATTTCTTGTAATAATAGGGATTGGTTAAGGCTGACCTAGTCAAACTTGTCCACGCAGGCTCAGTAATCCCTCTCGTGGTAACATCCTACTCGAGTTGTGTAAAAATTTATGTTGCATTGGTTTCTGAAAAGGGGGAACATCAGGTTGGGGATGGTACTCTCTCTCTCTCTCTCTCTCTATATATATATATACATACAAGTCCATTGGATGTAGCTCAGGTGGTTGGGGATACTGATTGATTGTAGAAATTTCACTTCCCTAACTGGCTTTCAAGTTAAACTCAGATTAACAATGTTTAATAACCCATCTCATTCAACCATAGACAACTGAAAATAAAATTTCACTCATAAACACATTTGAATTGAAAGCACACGAGAAGTACTACCAAAATACTGAGAACAGAATTAACATAACAGCCATGTACAGAAAAATTTCAGACTCAGATATTTTAGATAAAATGGTCCAGGCAAAACCTCGAAGGAAAAACCTGTGAGAGAGAGTCTTTAATTTTATTTCTTCAGCAAAAAAAAAAAATTTGCAACAGCAGAATTACAACTTATCTCAACAGCAAACCTAGAAATTCTGTCTTGGAATTTGTGCCAAACCAACAATGTACGGACCTCTAAATTCGTGCCCATAAATTATTTTTTTCCTCGAAAATCGTGCCTATCTCAAACCTCGATTTTCGTGCCACTATACGGAATATAGGGAATTGTACAGACTGTAAGGAATTGTACATAATGTACGGAATTGATTTTTTGTACCTGTCTCGAAATTTGTGCCCATGCGTGGAAATGCGTGCCACTGTTTTCTTCTCGAAAAATGTGCCAATGATTGTTGTACTGTCTTGGAATCCGTGCTGTACCTTGTCTTGGAAATGGAGCTGCTATCTTAGACAGCTACCTTCTCTCTCTCAAACTCCAACTCAACTTGCTTTCCAACTCTCTTGGAAAATCTTCACTTCTCCAACTCTCTTGGGATGTGTGCAAATGAATGAATGGGGTGCCTTATTTATTGTTTTTCCCTTGTCTTTTCATTTCACCTTCCTGGGGTAGCTGAAATGACACTAGATCAAGGGCCCACATTTAATGTAGTGTTTTCTTATCAATGGATGAGAAAAATCACTTTTCTCTTCATTAAATATTTTTTCTCTCAACCACAACTTAAATAAATTGAAGTCACTTTATAACTCTAAAGTGACATTAATTACTTTTCTCAAGCAATTAATGCAAGGGTTATGTAGTTTGTCCCCTTTTTAGTGACTTAGGAAAAAGTCACAAGGGGAACACTTCCTTGGTACAAATTTCAACACTCCCCCTTACCAAGGAAGGTGTTCTCCCTCTCTCCCAACTTATCCCCGAAGAAGATAAACTGCTTCCCCACCAAAGCTGGTAAAGTGCTCATGTGCTTCTCGCACAATATCAAAGTCTGCTCATGTGCTTCTCGCACAATATTGAAGATGCCCACCCTTTCTAAACTCTGCTCTAGAAAGGTCAAATCAAGTGTCCCTTCATGTTAGACATCATCACATGAAGGACATCATCCTGAGCTACAAAGCTCAGTGCTTCCGCTTCATGTGGGAAGACCTTCTGGCATATCCTCTACCAGAACCTCTCTCCAGTCTCATACTATCAACTGTAGAAGCTCCCCCTGTCTTTGCAATCTGTCCTGCATCCTGTACTGATGCCTCATGTCAGGACATCTCATCTTGCTCATCCATCAGTGACAAGTCATACCAGCTGACCCTCTTGCCAACACTGGAGGAAGTAGCCTCTTGCTGACTCCTCTGAATAGAAGATGAACTACTTGGTACCACAATAATCTCTGGAGCATCTCGCTCTCTCCTCTGAACCACGGACTGACTACTCGGCGCCACATCAATCCTCGAAGCATCTCGTTCACTGTCTGTCTCAGACTCAGGTTCTGATATCATGTAGAAATTTCACTTCCCTAACTAGCTTTCAAGTTAAACTCAGATTAACAATGTTTAATAACCCATCTCATTCAACCATAGATAGCTGAAAATGAAATTTCACTCATAAACACATTTGAACAGAAAGCAAAAGAGAAGTACTACCAAAATACTGAGAACCGAATTAACATAACAACCATGCACAAAAAAATTTCAGACTCAGATATTTTAGCCAAAATGGCCCAGGCAAAACCCTGAAGGGAAAACCTGTGAGAGAGAGGTCCTTAATTTTATTTCTTCAGCAAAATAAAAAAATTTGCAACAATAGAATTACAACTTATCTCAACAACAAAACCCAAAAATTCTCTCTTGGAATTTGTGCCAAACCAACAGTGCACGGACTGTACGAATTGACTATACAGACCTCGAAATTCATGCCCAAAAATTAATTTTCTGCCTTGAAAATCATGCCTATCTCATACGTCAATTTTCGTGCCACTGTATGGAATTGTATGGATTGTACGGAATTGTACGAAATGTACAGATTGTACGGAATTAATTTTCTGTACTTGCCTCGAAATTCGTGCCCATGCCTGGAAATGCGTGCCACTGTTTTCTTCTAAAAAAATGTGCCCATAATTGTTGTACTATCTTGGAATCCGTGTTGTACCTTGTCTTGGGAATGGAGCTGCTATCTCAGACAGCTACCTTCTCTCTCTCAAACTCCAACTCAACTTGCTTTCCAACTCTCTTGGAAAATCTTCACTTCTCCAACTCTCTTGGGATGTGTGCAAATGAATGAATGGGGTGCCTTATTTATTGTTTTTCCCTTGTCTTTTCATTTCACCTTCTCGAGGTAGCTGAAAAGACACTAGATCAAGGTCCCACATTTAATCTAGTGTTTTCTTATCAATGGATGAGAAAAATCACTTTTCTCTCCATTAAATATTTTTTCTCTCAACCACAACTTAAATAAATTGAAAAGTCACTTTATAACTCTAAAGTGGCAATAATTACTTTTCTCAAGCAATTAATGCAAGGGTTATGTATTTTGTCCCCTTTTTAGTGACTTAGGCAAAAGTCACAATGGGAAACACTTCCTTGGTACAAATTTCAACATTGATAACCTCCCCACCCGGGTTCAATTCTTTGTCAGTGACATATGATGCTCTTGTTGTTGAGTCCATAATATTCCGACTTTGTTCAGCCTCCCAACATGCCTCACGGTATAACAGGGAAGTACTGTGGATGTAGCCGCCTCTTGAAAGATAGAGGCGTGAACCACACACACACACACACACACACACATATATATAAGCAAGAAAGCCATGAGAAATTTAGAATAACTTTAGTCAATTAGATTTAGAACCAGAACCTTAAAACTTATCATTGTAGTTTGTAGATCAGCATCACCACTGCTATGAACTCTCATCATTCATACTATGTGTTGTCCACCGAGATGCACACCAGCAGTAGAAATCTTTCAAAAGCTGTCTCCTCACTACAAGTGGGAGAGGTGTGGACTTAGGGGCAAGCAATGAGCCAGGTACTGTCACCTGAATCCCAGCTCCTCCGTTTAGGCAAACTCCTAACGAAGCCAAGGGGGGTTGTCCCTAACAAAGAGTTTTCTATGGCTCTTGTGTTTAAAATTTTTTTAGGTTGCGGATGCGGATGGGTGTTGTTTAGGAGTTTTTTAATGAGATCACAATTTATAAAAGTGAGATAACCACAAGATAAAAAGCAATCCACGTTGCGATCACAAGATACAAGATTTAGAGATAAACAATACAATGAAGACTTGTGAAATAAGATAGCATCCACAGATAAATAATTTAGACAAATTCTAATGGACAAATGGCCCAGAGTAATGGTGATGCATAAAAGTTTTAAAATACCAGTGCCCAATGGAGTCAAATGTGTAGTGCTTGGGAATGCTGAAGATACAAGTCTCAAAATGATTGTTTGTGAGAACGTTTTGCGAATTATCTTGGTTGATTTTATGAGTTTTAGTGATCTTGATTATTAAGGCTAACAAAGCAAGGCAATGAAGTCCAACCGGAAAATACTTTCAGTGGCAACCCTCGGTGACCTGACGGACTGTCCAGTATTCTAGGCTAGGTGTCCAGGGAACTTAACCAGCAAGCTAGAACTCTATGACAATGGTGGGTTTCGGCATCACCGGCAAGAATTGCACACTAAAGAGTATTTATTGAAATACAACGCTGGTTCGTTGGTTATGGGGGTGAAGATTTTATTATGGTTATCACTTGTAAGATTAATCAAATCCAATCACCGTTCTGAGTAATAATCCAACTTTTTAGGGTCGGCAGAGCATACTTGGTGGTGGACACCAACGAAATAAATTATTATAAGGGGGTGTGAGTTGAAATTTTTATTAAGAGCACAAGGAAAAACTCTCCGACAGAGAGTGCTCTTGATTTCGTCTTATGACAATGTTCAAGAGGCTTATGATGCATGGAATTAAATAACTGTACTGAAAATAAAGTCTAATCTACCCAAGAATCTCTTTCAGGTCAAAGACCGTACTTGAGAGAGCATGGGGGTAAGTAAAAAATGAAATAAAAGCAACTCTCCGACAGAGAGCACTCTTGATCCACTATTGGTGAGATTCAAGAGATTTCTAACTTAAGCAGTTGTATTATTTGAAAAATGAAACTTTTTTTAAATAAAAAAAGTAAACAACTAGCAATTAGTGATAGAAATGAACTAATCTAGCAATTAGTGTTCTACAACAAAAAAGAAGCTAAGCTACTTGCAAAAAGGTAAACTAAGCTAAAGAGATGAAATCAATCACACAAGAACACTACAAACTTCCCCAAATGGGGGAAGTTGGATGTGGGGGATTAAAAACCCCACTAACTTTTTATTAAGAGAGTACAATTGCCTTTGGGATTAAAACCCTTGGAAAGGACTTTGAAATGAATAACTAGAAGAATTAATATGAAGCTCTTAAGAGCTTTTTACAAAAGGAGAGTGAGTTTATGTCTTCATGGTTGACTTCTTCTTCATTTGTTTTGGATCTTCCTTTTGGTTTAATGCTCTTCTTCTTCTTCTTTGGGATATCTCCAAATGGTTTTAAGTTCAAGTTTCTTCTTGCTTCTCTTTGATGATTTGTTCTCTTCTCAACACCTACAACAAAAAGGTCCAACACTCATGCACCCATTAGCATTAGCCCAAAAATCAAACAAAGTGAAACTACTTAGATCTAGAAGCAATAATGGAAATTAGATGCAAACTAACCACTAGTCTATATGCAAAATCACTTTTTAATGCAAGTTTTAACTTTTGAAATGAGATCTAGGATAAATGAAAATCACCAACTTTGAAAAGAACTAGATCTAACAATAAAATGAAATACTAGTTAAACTAACAATGCTAACACTAACTAAAGAGGGATCTAAAACTAAGCTAAAGAGGGAGAAGGTAGAGTGGGATGAGAACAAAGGAGAAGGGAAGAAAACGAAGAGAAAGGAGGAAGGGTAGTGTTACCAACTAAGTTGTACTTAGTTGGACTATCAAGTGAGCGAGCAAAGTTGAACATGTTACATGTTTGTTTTTGATGAATTGATGTCCAGCAGGCCTTTTAAAGGGCCACATTTTTTAAATTTTCCATGTGTCCATGGCCTGGCGAGGTTTGTAATAAAATGTACTAGCATGGTGTTTTGTAAAAGACTTGGTTCCCTAGGACTTTTTGGCTAAGTCACGTATTCCAAGGAGTTTTTTCACCTATCTATTATGTCTTGCATTAGTGCATAACATAATTTTTGGGTTTTTCTCCTGCTCCTCCAAAGCTGGAATGCCTGGGGTGGCTGACGGGCCTTAGGGGATTGTTAAAGTCTATGGGTCAATGTATATGAACATGTTAGACATTGTTTTTGAGTCATATGGACATGTGCTAAGTTCCCCTAGGTAGTTTTTTAATTTTTGGTGAAAAGTTTTTTTTTCTTCCGTAAATGAGCCATTTTTTTAATGGTTTCATTAAAAAATATTGTAAATGGCATAAAAATGTCATCTAGGGGTCTTTTTTTCCTTAGGGGTGCTCGTTTTCTAACTCAGAGCATCCCCTTAACTCCTAAACCCACTTTTCTAATGTTTGGGTGTTTAATTTTTACCTATGGCCAAAAAACCCCAAAAAAGTCATTAAAAAATAAAAAAAAGTGAAAAATGACTTAAATTTTTTTCCAATTTTGGAGGAGTTAGAGGTCTGAAATATTTCAGCTATGTTTTAGGAGTTGTAAGAGTTGATTTTTGGAAAGATTCTGGGCAGCTATATTAGTGGGATTACTTCCCCATTTAAGGGGGGCATATTTCCCAAAATTGGGCACCTTCAATCATGGAATTTGCAGCTATGTTTATGGGTTGTCACATGGCTGATTTTTAGCTGATTTGGGGCTGATTTTGGCAGTCCATTACATGGGAGTGGGCAGCTCCATTTGCTCCACGAATTATGCCACTCACTCCATCCATTCCTCCTCAACTTGGGCACCCCCTCTCCTTGAGTTTTTCTATATAAGCAAGTTCACTCTCATTGTTTTTTCATGAGAAGGTGGAACCTCTGCTCCTATCTTTGTAATATTTTTGAATTTGTTTATGAATAAAAGGCTTTGGAGGCAATTCTATGTGTGGACTCTCATGGTGTGGATGATCATGTTCTATTTTAACATATGAGGTAATTTGTGTCTTTACATGTTTATTCATGCTTGTTTATTGATCAATCACTAGCTTTTGAAAGAGATGTTGAGCTTAGTAAGGTAAAGATAGTGTAATCTATTTCATTATTTTTACTGTTGGTTATCATAGAGTGCTTAGAGTTCAATGTCATTTTTATTTAAATGCTTGAATCTAGTTCTCTATTTTAGTCTACACTAGTGCATTTGATCTTGCTTGTGTGAGTTGTCTTTTGTGTCTACAGGTTTCCGATCCGAAGAGTTGGTGGAGCTTGCTTGCATCCATTGGTCTTCGAAATTGATTCAAGGAGAACTAGTCCCATTGATCCCCACGGTGGAAGACTCCATAGCCCAAATTCAAGACATTTCTTCTTCTTCTCATCAACATAAAAAATCTTCAAATCTTTCATGGTTACTTTGGTTTGCATATTTCAGACCTCATTCTTGTTTAAAAAATCATGAGTAGGTCTGATTTTTGTTTTAGATCTTAAGCTCATCTTCAAGTAAAATCTTTATCTAGATCTAGTTGATGCATGATTCTTGTTTAAGTGTACTTTTCCGAATATTTTAAGGGCTTAAGCAAGTAGTATGTTTGGCTGAATTTCATGTGTATTTGGCTGATTTAAAGAGCTGATAATTTTCAGCCCTTAAAAGCTTGCAAAGATCCCAAGTAAAACAAGCCCCATCGCTTATTTTACTTGGTTAAATTTTGTCATTTTAACTAGTTTTAACACTTAGTTTTTTCTGGGTTTTTTAGGAGGTGTTCCAAAGACACTCTTAAAGTGTTTTTGAGCATCTTATACTGACGTTTACTTGCTGGTTTGCAGCAAAAGACGAACAAGTAGGAGAAGGTGCTGCCAAAATTTCAAAGATCCAGACAATCCGGAGGACCAATATTGATTATTTTGCAAACCGGATACTTCTTCTCTCCAATTTTTGTAAGCCACTGAGTCAATTAAGGCTGGGGCATTTCTATTGCATTGTAACTAAAGTATTAAACGAGAGCAAGTGGGCTAAACAAGCGCCCACACCCCATCCCCCCAGGGGGGAAAACTGTGTCGACTCAATTTTCGTGGTTTGCAATTTTTTTTAGTTTAGATTTCATTTCTGCACTTAATAAAATCAAACTAGGCTTAAAATTAACCTTGTTGGTCCGTTCCACTGGCGGGCCACAAGTTCACTCAAAACATAGTTTTATCATTTTTTCTTACAAGCTCAAACGCCCCCCTTGCTTTCCTGAAGTAGGGTTTCTGTACAAGGGCTTGCCCAAGTACGTGCCTGAAAAGAGATTCTTGGGGTTTAAAAAGATAAAATTTTGGTTCATAAAATTTTCTAAAAATACTAAGGTCTTCTCCCGTATGCTCTGTGGCCAACTTGCAGCTCAGTCTGATCCAGTTGGTACGCATCAGAAAGGGGGAGATGGCTAGTAATAGGATCTAACACTGCCCCGAATAAAAAAATCTTTATGTGAAAATCCGGCACATCGCGAGCATTTTGTTGTCGTGGGGAAATTTCTCAGAAGGCTTGGGACAAAACTGAGTAGTGACTTCTTGGAAACCGTTAGACTTGCCCTCGTTGGTACAGCATCTGAACACCTCCTTGAGACTCCGATTCAGCCCAAGTCTGAGAGGGAAGCCACACATCAAAATTCCGGACATGTTCCCCGTACCTTTGCGTATATTGGGAATCCACCAGCCATAATAAAAAGATCACTTTTACATTAATTCTAAAATAAACCAAGAACACTTGCACTACATTTACTTTTCTACTCATGCATCTATGTCGACTCCATTATAAGGCACTGGTCTATATTGATATTATTTCATGTTATTGACAAATGTTGCAAATGAATGAGATAATAGTGAATGGGAGCAAATGATGTATTGATGAATGATTGTCTTGCTTTATATAAGTATATGTTGCTTTTATCTTGGTTATCAAAAATATTTTTCTAACTCCTAGATTAGACGCCTTAGTTTTTTATTTTTAGGGTCCACCCCCCTTGGCTTCGCTAAGAAAGCCTAGACGGAGGAGTCGAGTCCCAAAGTGACAGCACTTGACTCTGACTTTCCCCCAAGGCCACACCAGCAACTTGAAGACTTCTGCTGCGTTTCTCCCAGGTGTGGAACCAGGCGGCAACAGGTAGAAGACGAGAGGATGAAGAAGAAGAAAACAAAGGGTAGGAAGGAAGGAGATCTAGGGAGAACAAGGAAAAAAGGAGAAAAACGAAAGTTAAAGAAGGAAGAAAGTGAAGTAGGACGAGAGCAAAGAAGGAGGGACGCAAGCAAGGGAGAGACGAGAGCAAGAAGATAGAGGAAATCAAAGGGAAAAACGAATGGAAGAGGAGAAGACAAGGCCAAAGCAAGCAAAAAACCGAGAAGTAAACAATGGTAGGATCAAACCTTGGAACAAGGTGACCACTAGAATACTAGTCCCGAAAACCTTCCAGCTAGCTGGATGCCCGCAAGGATGCTAGTGGGGAAAGAGAAGTAGCCACAAAATGATGTGGCACTTGGGATCAAATCCCAAGTTACTTTCTCAAGGAAAAACTTACATATAAGAAGACAGAGAAGAGTGTGGGAAAGATAAACTTGCAGATCCACTACTCAAAATAGTAACCAAGTAACCAGAAAGAAAGATTTTTGATAGCTTCATGGATGAGGCAAGAAAGTTCGAAACTGCTTGAACCCCTGCAAACAAAAGACCATCAACAATAGAGTTCCTGCATAGTGAAGGTATTAGATGCCAAAATCTTCTACTTGATGCAACCCCTGAAGACACAAACACTCAATAACAATTTGATTAGAAGCCTAAGTACTAGATTGTTAGTCTTCAATAAGCATACAATAATCAAAATTGAGATCAAAGAGTAGGGTGAAAGAGATATTACTTCATCATAGAATGAAGGCACAATGCCAAGAGCCAATGCAAGTGACCTCCAAAGTCGAAAATATTATATTAACAAAGAATGCTTACAATTTCACTAGAGTTTCTATGCCCAATTCTCCATGAGAAAAGAGAGAAAAGACCTCTCTTAAATAACAAAACAAGAGACCAAAACCCTAATTTGAATTTGGCTTGAGAGAGAGCCAATAACAATAAACATGAAGTCGAATTCCAATTAACTCCAAGCTTGGAGTGCATGATCTAATAGCAAACTCGAGTTGCAACACATGTGGATGGGGAGGTGGCCTCTACCTTGGCAAGGCACCTCCCATCCAAACCTCGTAATTATCACCAAGCCAATGGGCATCTCCCACTTAGGATTGACGTGATCTCTATGAGAGAAGGCGTGAGCTTGAAGGAGTTAATACTTGGAGTTGATAGAGTGAAGAACTTGACCTTGCAAAGAGAGCTAAGCCATGAGGTGGCCACTAAACAAGGAGGGCGCCCACCATGTGATAAATGCTAACTCAACCATCCATTAAAACACTGCCATCTCATCAATTCGTGATTTGCATGAAGGAGGGCGAAGTCTCTTGGAGTTATTCACTTCTGGTGACTGGATAGTTGACTGGAAGCACTTGGAGTTGATTGGAATCTTCTTTAATGCTCAGTGCCATGTCAATTAGCCTTTTATTTTAATCAATTTGGTTTATTTTGGAGAGATTTGAATTATCTCCAAAATATTCATTTTTAATATTTTGATTAATAATTTCTCTGTAAATGAGTTTTTTGAGAAATTTTTAATTATGAGGCTGAATTGACATCCAAAACTTAGGATAAGCTGCTCCGGGGGTCATGAATGATTTTTGGCTTATGATTTGAGCTTTCAATCTCTGAAAATGGACCCCGAATGACTGCCATATTACAAATTGAATTCTTCCATTTAAACTATGGAAAAATTAATTATTAAAAAATAATAAAAATAAATAAAAACTCATCCAACGCGTCCATAATTTTTTTTCGGACAGTGTTTTTATTGGACGAGGACCCTATAAAATGACCATTTAAGACAGACATGGTGTCTAGTAGGCTTATATCCATCAGTTGGACTCTAATAACCCCCCAAGGCTCAAATTTTAAAAATCGGGCATTCCAGCCTTGGAGGAAGTGGGAGAAAACCTCGTCGATTATTACTCGGCTATAGGCAAAGCATAATTGACAAGGGAAAAAAACTCCCTGGAATGCCTTAGTTGCATAACCAAGTCATGGGGGGACTGAGCCACTCAAAAATCCTACTAGCACACTTATTACAAACCCCATGGGGCCATGGTCATTTTGACTGAAAAATAAAACTGGCTAGCCAAAGTTGGCTAATTATTGCAACTGGAACCTCTGATACACTGGATGTGAACATAAATCATGTTCATCAAATGGCGGCTCGTCGGAAGTTCAACTATTGTACAAAATAGTTGATAACACTATGCAATCTCAAAACTAAAGCTGTACAATGGAAACGTTTAACACACATCAATTGATTATAGGTGTGTGGTCAGGATGGTCATGGGTGCACTAAATATTGTTTATCATATGAGATATCCCTTTAGATTTTGAGGAGGCTTGCATTTGTGCCAATCCTATAAAAATCTTGCTTCGTCATCTGTTACACGTGGAGAACCAATCTTCGAGACTCTGTTTTGGTTTGATTTTCCAAAAGGATTAGGTTTGTGTGGGCTCTCGTAGACTACCATAACTCAATTACAGCAGGATAAATGTTTCAGCCCTTTTACAACAATCATCTACAACACCTTCAAACATTCAAATGAAATTCTATCATTAAAACAATTTATGAAAGCCAAACCAGCGCATTATAAGAAACTGGAATTTAAGGTTGGAAGGAATCAAGTCTTCAGAGCCAAAAAGCACTACATCCAAGAGTCAAGACCAAGTGGCAAGGAGTGAATGACTAAGAGATCTGTCGATGTGATATTACCTGTCTCAAATATGCAACTTCATCTTAAAATTGTGAAATATACCAGTTGTATTTTTCAGTTTCATGCTTCAGCCAACATTAACCAAGACTGCTTCCTTGGTACTTGCTGGCCTTTCTTCTTTTCCACTGACATCTTAACATTATTATAGGCTTAGCCAGTGCTTCATTTGTTTCTACTTTCTAGCAGGTCTTACTCCATTCAACACCCTAGAACTTAAACCCTCAAGCAATGAAAACTCCAAGCAATCAAACCCTCAAGCAACCCCAGTGCTGACTTTTCTCACCAACATTAAAAATACTTGGAATTTAGAAAGTATTTGGTGTGCTTAAGGGAGGCCCAAGGCTGTTTATTTTCAAGTTTAGGGTCATTTTACGTTAGTGTTTCCTTAGAGCACTTTTAGGGTTTGGAAATCCAACTCAAAAGTCATAAAAATTGGTTCTACGGGGGCTGAAACACATGCTAGAGGTTTGAAATGTTTGGGGGAGGGTCTGTGAAATGTGGATCCTTGTTTCAGATCCCAAATCGGAGGGGATTTGCCCTTAAAACTGCACTGAAATGTTTCAGTGCCGTTTCAACAAATCTGAAATACAGTTTCAAACCTTGAAAACGTTTTTGGAGTATTTCAGAGAAATTTTGAAAGAAATTTCAGTGTCGTTTCGAAATATCTGAAAAGCAGTTCCAGCTCTTGGAAACGTTATTTGGAGTTTCAGAAAAAAATTGAAACATGTCAGAGAAATTTTGAAACATTTAAGGCAGAATTTGAAATGTTCTAAACTGCAGTTTCAGACCTTGGAAACATTTTTTGGAGTTTCGTAAAACATTTGAAACATTTCAAATTTAATCCCACTTCAAACAGTGCTGGTGAATCCACTACAAACATTGTTGGTGGCCAGGTGATGGGCCGATTCCAGTGTGATGCATTGTGTGCATGTGTGAGACGGCAGGTTGTGACTGCTTTTGTGGTGTGAGATGGCAGGTTGTGAGGGTGGCTTCGCATTGTCCAGGCGATGCTGAATCCATGTGAGGGGTGTGAGTGTAGGCATCTGTGAGAGTGCAGGCATCTGTGAGAGTGCAGACAGCATAAAATTGAGAGCAAGTAGGACTGTAGGGAGAGTAGACTTTAGGGTTTTACCATCGAGGGGTCTTGAGAAACTCGAGTTAGCTTTTTTTCTGAAGTCTAATTGCTGCCTAGGTTGAGGGACGGCTTGGCATCCCTGCACAGATTACCTGCCATCTGCAACACCATTTGATGGAGCTCTCTTTGATCTGTCTCTTCTTCTCCTTTTGTTGGTTTTATCTCAACTGATTCAATTTGTCAACTCACTGACTCAGCTGATAAATTTTCTAATGGGTATAAGACATTTATGGTGCAGCAGAGGTCAAATGCGGATTGTATATTAATTGTGGCATAGTGATACAGTACACATTTTCATATTTGTTTTGATTTTGTGATCTTGCTTATAAAGTGTTCCCTTGTTTGAAGCAATTATGAAACTACGAAATATCCTGAATTCTCCCACTTTATGTGATTCTTGACATTGGTATCATTAAAAGGACTATTTTTATGCTAGCTTTTGTACAATTTTTTATCTGCCCATTTCCACGGTTGATTGGAATTATGATAAGGGCCATTTCTATGCTGTCTTCTGCACACTTTTTTATCTGCATAGCTTCTGATTGGTATTCATCTGCCAACTGCTATGCTGGCCTCACCTTGTTTGTATTTCTACTAACATTTAGTAAGGTCCAAATTCTGTGCTATCTGTTTTGTCTCTATCTAAGTCACATGGTTCGGGTTCGAATTTGGATTCGACAATGATAAAATTCGATTTGAATTCGACTTTCTCCATGAAATTCGAATGAGATTTGCCATTAGATTCCTCCATATACATATTTTTAAAATATAAATTATATTTTATATTTTAAAAATATAAATTATATTTTATAATTCATTCACGTAAATTATATTTTATATTTTAAAAATATAAATTATATTTTATAATTCATTCACTTATGATATATACACACACACACACACACACAACAGATCCCCTCCATTATTGCATTCATCGTCACCCCTCTGTCCCACGATCTCCCATCATCTCCCTTCCATCGTCCTGAGTCTTTTCCTACAGAGGCGGCTATTCCCACCTCTCATAATCTCCCAGAAAATTCCCTTTCTCCCCCAAAGAACTTCCCTCAGACTTCATTGAAACCCCGCTGGTGCATTACAAAACTCTCAGAACAAATGAAGGCAATAGTCGATCCAACGATCTTTAAAGAAAATGTAACATATTATACAGAATTGACACTCATAGGCCATTTTCACACAAGAAGATTCAAGGAATCAGATCTTCAGAATTGGGTTTATTGTACTTGGCACCATATCTTAGGCTAGCCACTATACCCCCCAGACTTTTGCAGCAGCAAGAGGGTATATAAGATTTGTTTTTAAATCAGTGGAAGATCGACTAAAGATTGCATTGAATGGCCTGTGGTTCTAGGGTAACGTAGCACTTACCCTCTTTTGCTTTGATTCAATCAGGGAGTGGATTCATACCCTAGCCTTATGGGTAAAAATGCTATGCTTACCTATTGAAGACTGGGATGCTAGGATCTTCAAATAAATTGGAGATTCCGTGGATACTTTCTTAAATGTAGCTTCGGAGACAGAGGAAAAATCTCAACATCGGCGACAACGATATCCGTAGGAATGGATTGGTGCCATTCTGCTGTACACATTGTCGCTCTCATGGACATTTAAAGATTTCCTGCCCTCTCCTCAGGTCATCTGATGAAATAGGAGGCACCCATCTGGTCATGAGCCCCACAAAATTTGGGGAAGAATCATTGTGAACAGCCCAAAAGAAATGGAAGGTGGAGGAGATAAGTTCAACATAGGAAGCTGCACAATAGGAATCAAGCAGAGTTAATGAAGAACTAGCCAGGGTACATGACATCTCCAAATTAAGATAAAAGAGATGGAATTTATTATCTTGGGCTCTAGTGACAAACTCCCACAAAGCCTTGTAGGCGGAAAGGGGAAGAACGTGGCTATGGATACGACAGAGGGTAAATCACAAATGGCACCTCCTAAGCCTATAATTGACATTGGGCAATTAGAGGAGAGCTCATCCCCACCTTCTACGAGAGGCAACATCTCTAGTTCCTACTCCCTTCCCTCTACATCTAGGAGATATATTACTCGTTCCCAATCCAAAGGAGAAGGATATTAATCAAGAAAACTGTGCTCCACATCTATATTGGGGAATCCTACATCCAAAGGAAGAAAGTCTTATGTAGATCTAGCTAAATCTAAACTTGAGAAGGGGGTTTGTGTTGGACGACAAAAAACAATCCAAGGGGCCCTTAGTAGAGCAGCCCCATCAAGGGTGAAAAAATGAACTTGCTCTCCCATAACATTAGAGGTATTGGGACAACCTCCAAACGACAGTGCTTGCAAAGGTTGGTTAATCTTCACAAGCCTTCCCTTATCTACATTCAAGAAACTATGTGCTCCTCTGAAATCTCAAAAAAGATCATGAATAGATGTTTTATGGGCTGGTCTTTTCTCTTTGTGGATGCCATTGGCAATTTTGGTAGAATGGCTATTGGATGGAAAGATTCCATATCCCTCCGTCTTCGGTAAGTTTCACAAATTATATTGTGCTTCTGTTTTCTCCAAGTCTTTAAATATTTTGGTGGAGCTCCTCAATGGTTACACTCCCTTTTGTTGAAGAATGTAACTTCATAATATATTCTTATTTGTATTATTTGTATTATACTTCCTTCGGGAATCATTTATGTTGTATTTATTCATGTAAGAGTCCTTGAAAGAGTCAATGTAAACCCTACTAGTTGTGTCAGCCTAGAAGAATCCAGAAAAAGCATGAAAATAATATTTTATTGTATCCTAGACAAGTCGGCCCTGTTAGGGAAAAAGGTTAGTTTTGTGATTAGTATAAATAGGAGAGTTTCCCTCCTCATTTGGTCATGTCACTCACTCACTCAAGTTTGCATGAGTAGAGAGAGAAAGTCGAGCCACTTGGGAGAGAAGAGCAACTGCTTTGAAGGCATCTTATTCTTGGGTTATTGTAAGAGATTGACATTTTACTTTTTGACGAATCTATATTGAAGAAGTCTTGCTAGGTTTTCTGCCCCACGAGGGTTTCCCAGGATAAATTGTTGTGTAGTATTGTTTATGTTGTGCTTATCTATCTTTTGGTGATCCTTTACTTTATTGCATTTAAAATTCTAACATGGTATCAGAGCTAGCCTGAAAGAACTTGTGCAGCAGAAACTGCCAGAAGTGAAAGCTAGGGTTTCTTGTTCCGAAGGGTTTTCACCATAGATCGGCCTGAAAAGGAGGTCAATCTAATTCGCCTAGGAGGGTGCATTCTTCATCATCCATATTTAGCGATCAAAAACCTATATTTGAAATGACCATGGGATACATCTGGTACTGAATCAGGGGAGATGTCAAACAATGAGCTTTATAGATTTTACTATAATGCATGGGCTCATCTACACACAAGAAGTCTCAACAAACTTATGAGAAACAAGATTTTACCCCTTCAATGGAGTCGCCATGTGAGAAGAAAAATATACATTTAAAATTTCTCACAAAAAATATTTTTTTGCTTTACTTTGTAAAAATGAAAAAGGTTAGTGGAGTCGCCAGATGAAAAATTAAAAATCTAATCCAAAGATTCATCAAACAAAGCAAAAATAAAAAAGGAGAACTCAAAAGTCGTATTCCGGGAATAGAAAGATATATCCTAGGGAAAAAACTCTCTAGAGTATCCCCTTGACAAATAAACCTAAGGCAAGCCAACCCTGTTACAAAAAGACCATGATTAGACCAACTTATTACAATTCCCCATGTGGGTATGGACATGCAAAAAGGTTAAAAAAGGGCCCTGAAAAAGGCTTGATGGACTTCAGTAAGTGGATAAAGAACATGTAACATGGTCATCTTTGGCATGCTCGCTTGAAAGTCCAGCTAAGTGCAACTTAGCTGGTAACATCTGGCTCCAATTGCGGGATGTGTGCTTGATCTAGTCTTCAGGTAAGGAGAGCACATGAGAACACCAAAATCTCCGGCTTCCATGACCTGTAAAAACATCTCAACTTGACAAAAATCCCTTCAGTAGCACACGCGTTTGTAAGAAACCAATGAACCATAAGTTGCTTTATTCAAAAGGCAAAACTAACTAATGAAAAAATTCTTAAGTACATAAAAGGAAAAAAAAAATGCATAAAGTAAATGCTCATTTTGAGGAGCTTATTTTCCTATTCTAAGCATAAGATAATCAAAATGCTAAGTGAAAGGATAAATCCAATGCACCATCTTTAACATTTTATGAATATAAAATTTTTCCACCTTGTGTTTGGTTACCAGCCAAAACAAGGATACCTTATTCAGAAAATGCAAACTTGCGTGATAACTAAGGATAGGAGGGCTGGATGGGAGATCATATGCAAGCAATACATAATCACACTGCTTCCCAAACTGGTGAGCCCTTCCGTAGGCTTCCTCTATCCATGACTGGATAGGACTGAGATATAAATTTGTATGATGAGGCGGATCAACCATACCACCATACTGTTTCAGAAGGCTTCTCGTTGAAAATATTTTGAAGTAACATAAGCCCCTGGTTGCTCCAAATCATAAGAGAACTCTGAATGTGAAGATGAAGGTTGAGATTGATATTCCACTGACTGCATTATATTTGACTCTTTATTGTACTGCCTTTCCAGGTCTTCATTATTGATACTCATGCATGGCTGCAATTGATCATAAGACACATCCACATGTTCCTCTTCCATATCAATATTCCCCAAGGTTTCAAAATCCACACTCCCTTCTCTTGATATATCAAAGATGGGTTTTTCTAAATCCATCCAATAATCGTCATGCCCTTCCATGCAAATTAAGGGGAAGTCTTTGTCTATTGCATAACAACCTTGGCTATAGCCATCCTCATGTTTCACAATAATCATCCTCAAAAGGTTTGGTTTCAAAGATATTACAAGTTGTAAAGCTATCCAAAACTTCACTACTATGTGGAGAACATGGAGGAGTGTTGTTATCACACCATAGTAGCAGGGCTACTATTCTTGTTTAGCAGATATCTGCACATTCCAAAGCTTCCATTATTCAGAGCATGGCTATGATGATTGTATATTTTGTGATCACTCATGATTAGAGCAGTGTATTATTCAGACTTATGTTAGACCTTGTGTCAAGGCTGAGCCTTGAGAGTTCAGATTTGATGACCGATGTGACCCTTTATCCCATACAGTTTCCGTTCAGTGCTTAGAGATGTATTGCAGCAGTGTTTCAGATGGTATATGATGTTTATTACTATGATGATGTTGTATGATCTATGGATATTTTATCATTGACTGTGGATTATTATCTTGTTGATTTAGTCATGTTCACAGCATCTGCTTGGTATATTATTCTTGATGTGGCAAACTGTTTAAAATGAACTATAAATCATAAAATGGACAATTGCTTGCACATTTAGGTCATTTAACAAAACCCACTGGTTTTCCACCTTACATAGATATGGTCTTTCCTGACACCAGTTGTCTGCTAGTGTAGGCTCCATATTCACTTGACTCCATCCATACATGACTTTCCTATTTGACTTTAAACCTTGACCTGTCTGATTTGATTTTCTGATACTGAGGACTTCCCCATTTTTCTACCTCTGTGTTTGGACCGCATCCCTGTATGTTCAGTGTCTCAGCTCTAAGTTGGTGACAAAACTTGCCTTTGGTGAGTTGGATTGTAGGCCTAAATCATTCTGGTCGATTGTCCCGATGTTTGGCATTGGTTCGAACTCCCCCTAGTCACTTGAGATGTTGTTGGCTAAAACTGAAAGCTCATGTTCTACTTATGGAAACTTATAAATTCGCCCATGGAAACTAAAAAGGGCAAGAGTGATGAACAACTAAAAATACTCCCCGAAGAGTATAAGAAAGGTCCAAAAAGCAATGGTTCTTAAAAGCTATATCTAAACAATTGCTGACCTTATATGTATATGAAAACATGCCCTGGATGCAAGCTGCAACTAGTTGTGCTTTTCAGCACACCTGAAATCCGAAGGGTTATGTAGGCCAAAAAAGGCCATGAAATGAAATTGAATGATCCTAATGAACTTTGATCAACTTGATGTAGACATGATGCCTAAGTTGAATAAGCACTCCCTAAACAACTTATCCATTTGTGAGGCATAGCCATTCCCCGTGTTATTTTGTCCAAGCACAGAGTTTGTAGCTTCCCCCTTCTCCCAGTGCAAAGTATTTTTGAGTTAAGTTAGACAAGTCAACCCCTTGGCCCAACCTTGTTCCTAGCCTTCATCCTTCACTAGCAGTTTGACCATGTCCAATGGGTTAGTTTGTCATTTGAACTATTGTGCAAGTAATTTTATATAACAAAGGAATATGCTAACTTGATTAATGCCACTGAATGGATGTTATACTTTGAGCTTGGCTGTGAGAATGATTAGAGAAGCATGTCTTAGTCTACTAATATGATTTATCCTTGGTTGTATATTATTGGGATTCGTGATGATGTGGGCCATATATATATACCTATTGATGATGATTGATGGTCCCACATACTTGATGATGATATCATATGATGGACATATGGTTCAGATGATGATTGATGCAGTTCAGCAGGTTTTATTATTACTTCAGATCATCAGATTATGCACTGTCCATATATGGTGGACCCTACAGCTGGCCCATTAGGGAAACCCATGGTGTATGAGTACACATTCCTAGTGGATTTGGGTCTTCTGGATCCAATGAGACACTTATCTTTCGGTTACGGGCACTTCTGACAGTGATTGATGCAGTTTTACACTTGTTGACTAGATTTGGGGCTGATTTCCCAGCCTGAGCAGCAGGGGCCATGAGAGGCCAGTTCACCTAGGGCGCTGTATGAGGAGGGGGTGGTCCAGCCACTTGTTTTTACCATTTACCCCCCCTTCTGGAGAGCCTGGTGGGCTCAGTTGGACAACGCAGATGCCCTGGGAGGCAGTTTTGGCACTTTCACAGTTACCGAGGCAGTTAAAAAATGGGATAAAGTGGTCACTGAGGAATTCGATTTGGGCAATTGAGGCAAGGTTTTGGCACTTGGTTTTCACAGAGGTCTTCCAGGGTGATCCCACTATCTTCCAGCCAGTTTTCACCATGTGGGTAGGCCCACAGCGAGCACAGGAGGTCTTTTACTGCTTGTCTGCCACAGATTTTGAGGACAGATTTGATCATTTATATTATCTTGGACATATTTTATTATTTTATTGTGCCTTGGGGATGAGCTAGTAAGGATTGATGCCTCCTAGCCCCACCATGTGCTTCTTATGTTATGTCCTAGTCATTATGAGGTGGATTTTTGTACTTTTACCCCTCTAGTGGATGATGTCATCCTCACTTTGGACCATTTAGTTAGGGCGTCATCATTATATTGGGTGATCCATGTGATATATTGTTATGATTCATTATTAGCCATTGATCATGTATTGAGTTCTTTTAATCTCAACCACTCATTTGATGTAGTATTGTAAAGTGGTATAGGGTTTTGGTCTTTATTATCCTATATAAGGAGGAGACCCCCTATTGTATAGCTCACCTTTGGAGCTCTGGAATATTGGAATAGAACACTTCTTTGTGGAGCATATCTCTCTTGTCTTGTGGATTCTCTTGCATCTTGAGTATACAGTATCTCTTCTATGTATCATTGTGGATTTTGGTGCTTCTACTAGTTTTCTTGCAGGAAAGTCGAATTGGTGGAGAGGAGGGCGATTTCTTGAGGGTTATTGTTGGAGGGATCCACATATTGTCTCTTGGGTTGATCTTGTGACAAGGAGTATCATTATTGTATCTTCGTGACATAGTTGATGCTTTCTATTACATCTTTCTATCATTTTCATAATCATCTTACTTGACTTGTTTCTTTGATCTTGTCTTGTAGGAGGAGGACGATTTGGCTATCTTGGAGGAGGACGTTTTGGTTGGAGCTCTTGGATCTCACTCTTGAATATACACATAGGAGAATGCTTTCAATTTGCAAGGTGGCCACAAGCAATTGAGGTAAGATCTACAAGGTATGTGCCTCTTTCCATCCATTCTCTCTTCATTGGTCACAAACCCTAATTAATCAAAACCCCAATTTTGGTTTTTCTTAGATCTACTTAGATCTAGCCTTGCTTTTGAAAAGATCTTAAGAACCCACCTCTATAGCATCCACCGCTAGTTGGATCTATAGTTTGGTGATGATTGGGTTAAAATCAACACACTTTTCAAGGCAATATAACCCTCTTGAACCAAATCGCACTTCCTTGGAGAGGCTTGTTGGGTTAGATCTAGCATGTGGGTAGGTGAGCTCCCACTTGATTTGCAATCTACAGACTTGATAACCTACCCCTAGACTTTTACTTGGGTGATTTCTACCTTGTGGGCATCATTCCACATTTTAAGGGATTAAAAACCCCTTTTGAATTACTTGGCACCTTAAAACTCAGATCTAGTAAGATCTAACCCTTGGATTGGTTTGATTTTCTAGATCCACATAGATCAGTGCCTAAGCTACTTGGATCTACATTTTGGTGGCCATTGGGCTTGATTTGACACCCCTTACCCACCTTTTAGCCCTCCTTGAGCAAGGTCGCACTTCCTTGGGTGACTGAGTTTGCCCACTTCTAGGCCCTGGGTAGTTGAGATTTCAGTGGATTTGGAAAGAGCATAATTTGAAACCTACATCTAGTGTGTCATTTTGTGACGATCTGCCTTGGGGGTAGCATTCCCTATTTTAAGGGATTGTGGTCCACTTGGGTCATTTCATGAAATCCTAGATCTAGCAAGATCCAACCATCCTATCTCAATTAGCCCACTTGACTTGACCTCTAGGTGTCTCGATCTACACTTTGACATATCTTTTGACTCCATTAACCCATCCAACAAGGCACTAGTCTTCCTTAAGCAAATCACACTCCTTGGGGATTGTGTCAAACCTTAGATCCAGTAAGTGGGTACTCCTAATTTCAACTTAGATCCATAGATCTACTCATTACATATCCTCTAGTGCTAATTGCATCCCTTAATTTCACCTTGTGGGTCCACTTTAAGCCATTTCACATATCCCAAGAAGGTAAGACCCACTTGTGTACCATATGGTACTATATCTTGTCATCATAACTAATCATGTGGCCTAAATCATACATTGGTTGAAACATTAATCATATCTCCTTCAACCATACTTTAACTTCTAGGTCCACTCAACCTTGCATTGGTTTCCGTAACTCATCATTTACTTATCCCTAGGAACCTTTGTTTGGGTCCAATCATCTTTGATTGGTTATAGGGTCTCCCCCTAGGTCTTGATTTATCTAGATCTAAAGCGAAGAGTGCCTCGGTTGACGTGACACCCACCTTGCATTGGGAACCGTGGCATCTCTTGGGTCACCTCTTTAGTTGTCCATCTTCTCTACCATCCCGGATGGGATACCACTAGGGACAACTACAAGTTGTGTGATAACAAGTGTCATCACAAACCATGCAAAATTCATCACAAGTTTCTTTATAGGTTTCTGTAATGGTTTCTTCCTGAGGTGAATCTAAAGTACACATGCCATCATTCTCATTGAAGTAATCCTGAGAAAAATTTAAATATTCAATGGAAAAATGAAGAAGCTCTTCTGAAACATTTTCAATCAAAGACCCCTCATGAATTTCTTTATCAACCTCTATGATGGCTTCCTCTTTAGGTAAATCTGGAATACACAGGTGATCATCATCACTGAAATAGACTTGAGAATACTCCAAATCTTCAATGCTTTCTATTACGATGACATGAGGAGGGTTTACATCAATATCTTCAATTAAGGGTGCTTCATGAAATTCTTTAGTGGGGTCATCATGAATTTCCTCTTTAAAGTCATGCTATGCGTTAGGGAAAAAAACACGTCTGACATAACTCAGGAAACTCCCAATATTTATTGTTCTCTGTCATGATGAGACGAGGAAAGTTAGGGTCTTCCTCATGATATTCTATCCAAGGCAAGAACAAGTGAAATAATTTTTCAAGGACCCTGTCCAAAGCTTCCATACTACATCCATCATTATGCCACTGCCTCAAAAATATTCTAAGGAGGCTTGAAAGGGAGGTAATACATTTATTCGGGAGGCCTTTTAAATACCACTGATAAGCAGGTCCCTGCAGTGTACTAACAAACATCTCCATCATGTTATCTTCATACAAAACATTGAAGTCAACCACAACTTTAAGAAAAGACATGACATGCCGGATTTCTGTATCACCATTCCCCTAAAAGACCGACACATAACCATATATATCTTCACCATCATGATAATTAGGGAAACCTGAGATGTTTGAGAAGTCAACGGGAGGATATGCTTTGGAAATTTGCTCACTAGACTCTTCATCATCCATATTCAACGATCAGAAACCTATATTTGAAATGACCATGGGATACATCTGAACTGAATCAGGGGAGCTGTCAAACACTGAACTTTATAGATTTTACTGTAATGCATGGGCTCATCTACACACAGGAAGTCTCAACAAACTTATGAGAAACAAGATTTTACCCCTTCAATGGAGTCGCTCTGTGAGAAGAAAAATATGCATTTAAAATTTCTCACAAATTTTTTTTTTTTGCTTTACTTTGTAAAAAAGAAAAATGTTAGTGGAGTCGCCAGATGAAAAATTAAAAATCTAATCCAAAGATTCATCAAACAAAGCAAAAACAAAAAAGGAGAACTCAAAAGTCGTATTCCGGGAATAGAAAGATTTATCCCCGGCAATGGTGCCAAAAATGTTGCCGCCTGGAAGCACACCTAGGGGGGAACACGACAGAAATCTTCAAGCCGCTCAGTGTGGCCTTGGGGGCAAGTCAGAGTTAAGAGCTGTCACTCGAAACTTAACGCCTTCGTCTAGGCTTACTCCTAGCGAAGCCAAGGGGGGTGAACCCTAATAAAAGAAAATCTAAGGTTTTTAATCTATGAAGAGAAAAGCAACCTTTAATCTAGGAGTTAGAGAGATGATGATAAAATATTGAAAGAAACATTTGCAATTAATTTGAGCACAACAACACATGAGATTAAAGATGTGTTGCCGCCTAATACACACCTGGGGGGGAACATGGTAGGAAACCTTCAATCCACTCGGTGTGTCCTTGGGGGCAAATCAAAGTCAAGTGTTGTCACCTGATTACTCAACTCCTCCATCTAGGCTTACTCCTAGTGAAGCCAAGGGGGGTGGTCCCTATAAAAAAAATCGAAGGCTTTTAAACCATGAAAACAAATAAAAGTCTAATCTAGGAGTTAAAGTGATGAGATGGAAAAATAATATAACAAAGCATCATTTGCAAAATTGAATTTATTGATCAACACCACACATGATTGATATGCATTCACGACATTTAATAATTATAACTTAAAACATAGAAAATTGAAGACCAGTGCCGAGAAATGTATAGGTGCGATTGTTGCTGTGTTGGGTTGTGAAAGTATTGCAAGAGGCTTGTTGGTTTATTTTAGATTTATTAATGAGTATTAGAGGAATAGGTTAATTCTTGGTTTGGCCCAAAAGAAGCCTAACCTCTTGATCCGAGTGCTATAGCGGCTTTACCAAGTGTCCAACAAGGCGAGGATGAACCTTCTTAAAGTAGCTTTCTGACTCTATGGTGTCCACCCACACAACCTCTCGAGTTCTTAAAGTTTGGTTCGATTGGATTTTCCTATTAAAGCTAAGTGCCTTATACCCTTTTTTGGTTGACCCAACTGTTAATACTATGTTGCAGTGGTCAAGAGCATACTTCAGGCTTGGAGCGTTGGTTTATTTTATTAAAGATTGTGAAGTGGATGATTAAACTAAACTAAACCCCAAGAATATCTTTTCCATACACCACAGAATGGTGCAATACTTCGGTAAAGCAAGGGGGTAAATTTTAGGTATATTTTATGAACAATTGTATAGTTGAGAATAACACATAAGCATATGAATGATAAAGCATTAAAAAGGTTCTTGGAGGACGTTGTGTGCTTGAGTGTTTTTTGTTTAATTACTAAAGCTTTAAAGGAACTAATCTAAACAAAGAAAACTAAAAAAATGAAAAAATCGAAAAAAAAACGAAAATGACACGAATCCCCCCTAGGGGGATTGGGGCAGGCGTTGGAATAGCCTGAAGAGCTCTTTTTATTTTTTTGATTACAACTTGGAAAGTTAGGAGAAATACTGCTTGCCCTCTATCATTAGGGAACAAGTCAGTTTACAATGTTTAAGAGAAATAAAAAGGTGCTTGAAATCGGTTCTCTAGATGGTCCTTGAAGCTCCAAATTCGACTTTTTTGAGTTTTTTAATGTTCAAGCCTGCTAAGCATGCAAAACAAACCAGCAAGCTTAGTTTGTTAGAAAAAAGATAATCAAAACACTTTAAGAGTGCTTTGATAATGCTACAAATTGCCTAAAAATATATATGAACAAACTAGTGTGCAAAAGCGACTTTTTGGATGATCCTAGAAGCCTCTAAAGCAAACTTTAATTAAATTTTAATTCCAAAACTGATATACATGCAAAAATTTCCAGAGAACAAAAAGTTTCTAAAATCCCCCAAAACACACTTTAAGAGTATGTTTGGTTTAGGTGCAAAAAAAAGTGAAAATTTTCTAACTTAACAACTATAAAAATGGAGTCAAATGACTAAGGAAAGTGAGCTAGAAAGCTACTTTTCTTAGGATCTTTTGCTTGCTTTTGGAAAAGCTAAGCGAACCAAAGCACTTAATTGCCAAATGTTAAATAAAATTTAAAGTGTAAGACTAACAATACAAATATTTAAATATGCCAAATTGATAACTCGCATTGAAAAGCATAAACTTCTTGGATCTAGATTTTTTTTTTTAAATGAACTTGAAAAGTTCTTTTTTTTTTGTAAATCTGCTACTATTAATTAAAAAAAGAGGTTTAAAAATACATGTCGACTAGCTAGCGTAGGCAATTTGGGGTGGTGAAACCACCACCCACGGCGCTCAAAATTGCTAGGAAGATTCATATCTATACAAAAAAATCCTGTTTGAGGCGACCAAGAGCAATATAAGTCTTTACATGACGGTCCAAGGAAACACACAGTGCAAAAAAGAAAACTATATAACCAAAATAAGCAGAAACTTTGAAAGTCACAATGAGAGCTTGGGACTGCCATTGCCCATCTAAGTGCTTACTTCGTCATGTTGGAGGCTCAGTTTATCTTCAATAATTGGACGGCTGCCGAAGAAGTCATCGTCCCACCTCTAGGGAGGGAGCTTGGGCGTCAACAGATCCGGATTGTGCCAAGGAGAAGCCTCCCCTTTAGTTTTCCTGACGTGTTTGTAGTGTAGAGAATCGATGGTTGATGGAATAGGAAAGGCTGCAACGATGGGGGGGGTTCCCTGACGTGGCTCCAGCGGGCGAGACTAACCCTGGATATGATATGGTGGAGAGCATGCACGAAATGATGAAAAACTTAACCCTCCTGACCAGGGATCTAGCTAAGAGCAAAGAGTCGGAAAGGTATAGGCAACCTTATAGCCCAAAACCTTATTGGAACCAACAAAAGACGCTTAGTGAGGGTGATAGAAGAAACCCAGTGAGCCAAACGTCACCTAAACCTCCTGTTATTAATTGGTCAGAAGAGCAAAAAGTGGATGATCTTGAGTATCCCACTCATGGTGAAGATACTCCAGATTCTCCTAAGAACATTAACTGGGTTGAAAACTTAGATTTTGACAAGGGCTTTGGAAGAATTTTAATCGATCATGAGGAAGAGTCTATAGAAGACCCTAGTCCTAGTTTTCTCATTTATGCCACTGAACAACCCGGAAGTAGTGGCCAAACTCCTATTAGAACTTATCAACGAAGAAAGGATGGCCAAAAGCCTACCCCTTTCCTTGAAAGAAAGAATAGTGAGCTGCTTAGCTTAGTAAGTGAGCCAATTCCTCTTCTTGAGTATGACTTAGATATCAACATTGAAAGAGAATTGGACAAAGTTATGCAAAACATTCCACTCACCGAATTAATGAAAATCCCATCAATAAAAGAGCAAGTGGTAGAGTTTTTCGAGAGTATCCTTGAGACTATCACAAGTAATGGTGAAGATCCATCTCTTCCAGACTCAACACCTAGTGCTATGGTTGAAGAAGAGGAGGATCCTCCCATTAACATCCAAACTGCTTTATATGAGAGGAAGAATGGTGGCCACCAACCTTTTTATCTTACACTCCGTATTTGTAACACCCTTCTTCATAACTGTATGTTGGATTCTGGTGCTTCCATGAATGTCATGCCTTTGCAAGTTATGGAAGTCATGGGATTAAAAATAACTAGGGCTTATGGGAACGTATGTGGAATTGATTCTAGACCAATTCAAGTTTTTGGTTTAATAAAGAACTTAAGAGCAGACTTGTTCTCATGCCCTGATATATCCATGCTAATGGACACAGTAGTCATAGATCTACCCCCAGCTTATGAAATGCTTCTTTGTAGGAAATGGTCTGCTGGACTAGGGGGACATTTTCAAATGGACTTATCATATGCTACTATCCCCAACTCTGATGGGTAAGGGTATATCGGGAGCCATTTTACGATGGTCAGCTCGAAAGTTATGAGGATGGTGTAAGGAACACTTATGGCGAGGGTGAGTTACTGCCTGAGGGCATCTTTATGGTCATGGGTAGCCATAATGAGGATTCTAGTACATGAAGAGAAGAGATTTGGAGATCCTTTGGAGATGATAGTTCTTCTGAGGAAGAAAGGGAAAGAGCTATTGCTGCTAGAGAGATGAATCTTGATTTACTTCGTGGGGAAGTGTCGGAAGAAATTAGAGCTTTGAACCAACTTAGTGATGTAGGGCCACATATTGATCAACCTGAGCCCATCACTGAAACAAACAACTCTGAGACTATTTTAGATCAAATAAGAAGGGGTGAAGTCATACCTAGGATGGTAAATGAAGGACTTGCATTGGTTGGTCATAACATGGAAGGACAAAGGTAAGGCTTGATCACATCATTCCTTGGGCAAACAACAATGAAGGAACACATCCTTCCCATGATTGGGGAAGTGATGAAGAACTAACTGAGTATCATTTTACTGATGTTCCTGATCATTTATCTCATTTGTCTTTGGAAGATGGAGTATTAAGGCAAGTGAATGACAACTCTATGCGTTGGCAAGAACATGCCTTAATACATGATGCTGCTGGAGAAGAGTTCTCATTGAACAAACTAGCCATCTTTCAGGATGAGCCTCATGCCAACATTGCAACCAATGAAGATAGTTTGTCTTTACGATATCTGTTACTTAGGGACATCCCTAGTTTCCTTATTTCCCGTGAGTTACCTATTGGTGAAGAGAGTATGAATTATACTGATACATTTCACATTGCTACCTCTTCACCAACATCTTTAGACACGGGAGCTCAGAATGCTTCTAGCATAGTTCCAAGTCATTCGTCGTTTCCCACTAGTCATCTGACATCTTTAGAAGGTATGGTTGTTCCCATTCCATCTGGAGAAGGTAGTAGTAGAAGTGTTGAAAACCAAAACCTACCATCTCCAGTGGATGAGCCTGCAGAGGAGGATGTTGTTAGGGACTTTTGGACTGTGGGAGAAACTCCCAAGTATACCATTCACCCATAGGTAGAAGACCTAAGTGATCCGGATTGCCGTGGATATTATTAAGGTGGGTTTTATGTTTTATACCCAAGAGCATGCTAGATCCAAGTAGATCTAAAAAATAGAAAATGAGGGTTTTTAATTTTAAGGGTTTAGGTGACCATCTCAGAATATTTGGCTGCCTTGTATACATACATGTTCCGAAAGAGAAAAGGACCAAGTTGGAACCTTCAGGAAAGAAGGGCATCTTCGTCGGTTATAGTGATTCATCAAAGGCATACAAAATATATATACCAGGCTTCAAGAAGATCGAGACTAACAGAGATGTAACCTTTGATGAAGATACAACCTTCAGTAGATCAAGGAAGATTCACTCCAATGAAGTACATGAAGAAGAACTTGGGATTCCCAGAGTTCGAGATACAGTGATGGAAGAGCAGATTCCAGAAGAACCTGAAAATCATGATATGACTGAACCACAAAGACCTGTAGATCCACCGAAAGAAGTGAACACGCACAAGAGAAGACTAGCCTGGGCATGAGAGCTTATTTAGGATGCAAAGAGGTATGGTGCCCCAGAAGGGACTTCCGGAGAAAGCAAGAGACCTCAACCATACTCCAACTATGTGGCATTGTTGTGTGACATCATTGATGTAGAACCTTCCAGTTATGAAGAGGCAACTGAAAAGAAAGTTTGGAAGGATGTTATGATTGAGGAGTATCAGTCGATCATGAAGAATGATGTCTAGGAGGTGGTTCTGAGACCAGAAGGAAGTCAGTAGTATCTTCCAAATGGATCTACAAGACCAAGCATGCGACAAACGGAAGTGTCAAGAAATACAAGGCAAGATTTGTGGCTCGAAGTTTCTCCCAGAAAGAAGGCATAGATTATGAGGAGACATTTGCTCCCTTGGCTAGATACACTTCAATCAGATCTATACTTGCTATAGCCAAAGTAATGAAGTGGAAGGTACATCAGATGGATGTGAAGACTGCCTTCCTGAATGGCGTAGTAGAGGAGGAAGTGTATGTGGAGCAACCACTAGGTTTTGAGATCCATGACAGGCAGACTCATGTATGTAGATTAAAGAAGGCCTTGTACGGTTTGAAACATGCACCCATGACATGGTACAACAGGATTGATGGGTTTCTGACGAGCTTGGGCTTTACCAAGAGTAAAGCGGATTCCAACCTTTACTACAAAGTTGAAGAGGGAAATCCTGTGATTCTACTGTTATATGTAGATGACTTGTTTTTGATAGGTGATGAGAAGATCATAACAGAAACGAAGAGGAAGCTTGCCACAGACCTGGGTATGATGCATTACTTCTTAGGTCTTGAGGTGTGGCAGAATATAGAGGAACTTTTCCTGAGCCAAGGAAAGTATGCGATAGGGATCCTGAAGAGATTCAGGATGATGGATTGCAAGGCTATGGCCACACCTATGGCATCGAATCTGAAGTTGCTGAGTGATACTTCTTCAGAATTGGTGGATGCCACGGTATATAGGCAGATGATTGGTTTGTTGATGTACTTGATGAACACGAGACCAGATTTATGCTTTGCGTTGAACACCTTGAGTCAGTAAATGGTAGAGGTAAGACGAGTTCACCTAGTTGCGGCAAAGCATGTGTTGAGGTACCTAAGAGGTACGGTTGATTATGGCCTCAAATATGCATTAGATCAGAGGATTAACCTGCAGGCTTACGTTGATGTGGATTGGGCCGGGAGTGTCATGGATAGAAAGAGCACATCAGGGTGCTGCTTCAGTTTGGAATCAGGTATGATCTCATGGTTTAGTAGGAAGCAGACGAGCGTGGCACTCAGTACAGCCGAAGCCGAGTACATAGCAGCTTGTTCAGCAAGCTGCGAGGCAGTGTGGCTTCGGAAGTTGCTTGCAAGGTTGTTTGATCTCGAGTTAGAGGCGACTTGTGTCTTTTGTGACAACCCAAGCTGTGTGAGGTTGTTTGAGAACCTTGTGTTTCATGACAAGTTGAAGCACATTGAGATTAGGTATCACTATATCCGGGATATGGTGCAGAAGGGAGTAGTGAGGCTCCAGTATATAGCAACAAAGGAGCAGATAGCCGATGTGTTGACCAAGCCTCTGTTGAGAGTGAAGTTCAAGTACATCAGGGACAAGCTTGGAGTGGTCCAGATCAAGAGGGAGTGATGAGCTCGGATGAGGTAGCAGGTAGTCACGGGTTATGTAACGTAACTGAGTCTCCTAAGCTACAAAAGGATCTGGACGTGTGGTGAGGTAACGCAGGTAGTTGCGGTGTGCAACGTAATGGAGCTCCTGGGATGAACCCACTGGATGGCTTGCTCGGTCTATAGAAGAGGACAGTTGCATCTAGTATGAAAAAGGACTGGCTCTGCAAGACAGTTGCATCTAGTAGGAAAAAGGACTAGCTTTGCAGGATAGTTACATCTAGTATGAAAAAGGACTAGCTCTGCAGGACAGTTGCATCCAATATGAAAAAGGACTGGCTCTGCAAGATAGCGACATCCAATATGAAAGAGGACTTGCTCTGTAGAGAGGTGCATCCAATATGAAAAAGGACTGGCTCTGCAGGATAGCTACATCCAGTATGAAAGAGGACTGGCTATGTAGAGAGGTGCATCCAGTATGAAAGAGGATTGGCTCTGCAGGATGGCTACATCTAGTAAGAAAGAGGATTGGCTCTGTAGAGGTTTGCATCTAGCATGAAAGAGGGCTAGCTCTGCAAGAGGTTTGCATCTAGCATGAATGAGGGATAGCTCTGCAAGATAGATAACATCTAGCATGAAAAAGGGTTGGCTCTATAGAAAGGCACATCTAGCATGAAAAAGGGCTGGCTCTGTGGAGAGTTGCATCCAGCATGAAAAAGGGTTGGCACTGCAAGGTACATCCAGCATGAAAAAGGGATGGCTCTATGAAACTTCTTATGATATATAGATTTGGTAGATGTCATATGTCAATAGTCAGAGTACAAAAGTGCAATAGTTGGAAGACGATGGTGACAGTGACAGAAGAATACCTTCCTTGTTAAGAGGGAGTGTTGAAAAATGTAACTTCGGACAATATTCTTATTTGTATCATTTGTATTGTACTTCCTACGGGAATTATTATTGATATAATTCGGCATGTAAAAGTCATTGAAAGAGTCAATATAAACCCTAACTGTTATGTTGGCCTAGAAAGATCCAGAAAAGAGTATTTTATTGTTAATTGGACAAGTCTGCCCTGTTAGGAGAGTCAAGTCGGCCTGTTACGTTGTACCAGTACCAGCGCACCTTCAGCTGTGCCGCATGGAGAGAGGGTCATTTTTTTTTTCTGACCAGGAAGGATGTTTTCCAGCATTGTCTAAGTGGAGGTTATGGCTAGGCCCTTTTGGTTCCTCTCCTGGGAGTACTATGGCTTAGTGGTGTTGTCCGCCAGATTGCACACCAGCAGCAGAAATCTTTCGAAAGTTGTCTCCCTCACTGGAAGTGGGGAGAAGTGTGGCCTTGGGGGCAAGCAATGAGCCAGGTATTGTCACCTGAATCCCAGCTCCTCTGTTTAGTCTAACTCCTAACGAAGCCAAGGGGGGTAGTCCCTACAAAGAGTTTCACTAAGGCTCTTAAATGTTTTTTAGAGTGTATGGTGATACGGATGGGTGTTTTTTAGGAGTTTTTTGATTGATGAGACCAATTTATAAATGAGATAAATACAAGATAAAAATGCAATCCACGTTGCTAAATGAGATAACAAGATGACAGTACGTTTCAAGATTTTATAATTAGATAAAGCATTCACAAGATAAAATAACCACAAGGACAAATGGTCCTGATCGAAATACAAGCTTTAAATAACCAGTGCATTATGGAGTTAAAGAATAATAAAATGTGATGCTGAATGTGTGGGTCTTTGAAAAAGTACTGTTTGTGAGATCGTTATGCAAATTATCTTGGTTTATTGAATATTTTAATGATCTTGTTTATTAGGCTAAAACCAAGGATATCAAAAGAGTTAAACCAAACGGGAAAAACACTGGCAACCTCTTAGATGATAGGTGGAGAGCACCCAGATTCAGAGGATAGGTGTCCAATGTTTGAACCGCCCTTGAGTCTGACCAGTGGATTCTCGACACCACCTGTTTCAGGAAGCAACCTCAGTATTTAACGCCGGTTTGGATTGGGGTAAAGTTTTAATTAGATTATCACTTGTAAGCTTAGCAAATCCAACACCTTTCTGAGTACTAGCCCAACCCTTTCAGGTTGGCAGAGCATACGGGTGTTGGATAATTGACCAAAGTAAATTAACTAAAAGGGAGATATGAGTTGAAATATTTTATTATTTAAGAGCATCGTTCAACTCTCCGATAGAGAGCGCTCTTGACTTAGTCTTAAGACCAAAGTTCAAGAGACTTTTCTAATCTAATATGCCTAATGCAAGGGGAAAATGCAAGTCTAAAAATGCTCTCCGACAGAGAGTGCTCTTGACTTGGATTTGGCCAAGTTCAAGAGGCTTTGTTTATTTTATTGAAAGTAAGAGCAGTTGTGAAAGTAAACCATGTGATAGCTCAAAAGATATAAAAGACGATTAGCATGCTACTTGCAAAATGAAAATTTAAAAATTGACTTAGTGTTCTACCAAACAATTTTACTCTAAGGTGGGATCTTCCTCCGAACAAGGTTGATCACTAGAACCGCCAGTCCTTGAGACTTTCCAGCTAGCTGAAACTTCGACAAGGAGGCTAACGGGGGAACAAGAAGCTACCACAAGACTATGTGGCCTTTGGGATACAATCCCAAAGTTAGCTTGCTCTGGTCAAAACTTGGAAGAGAGAACAATAAAATTGAATGACTAATCTAAAGCATGAAATGAAAGATCTAACTTAACAAAACACAACACTCTTCCCCAAATGGGGAAGAAACCCAAAAAAGTGGAGGACTCCTCCACTTAAACTTTTATTGACTTGATTACAAATGCCTTGGGAATGAGATCCTTGCAAGGTCTTTGAGAAAAGAAATGAACTTGGAACAATAATGAAAAGAAGCTTTATCAATAGCTTTTACAAAAGGAGATTGATGACTTTGTTTTGGTTTCAAATGCTTTGGGTTCAACTTCTTCTTGTTTTTTGTCTTCTTTGCTCTTCTCTTGCTCCTTGCTCTTCAAAACTTGTTTTCCTTAACTCTCTTCTTCTTCAAATACCTACAAATACTCTATTTCTCTCAAACCATATACCCATTAGACATTAGTAAATAAAATAATGAAAACTTGAAACTAGCTAAGTATAAAATTGAAAAAATGAAACCTAGATTGTACAAAGCATGAGATTTCAACTTGAAAATGTTAATATGGTAAAACGGACCAGCGAACAACAAATGCCCTAAAGATGCTAAAAATGACATCTAAAAGATAAAATTTTTGAAATATTTTTTATGAAAAAATCCTTTTGAAAGGAAACAAAAGTCTAACAAGTGCAAGCTATACTTAATGTAAAAGATGAGATCTAGAATGCTCCAATATCTAACTTTTCCAATGCATGTGTTTGTAAATAAGATGCAAAAATTGAGATCTAACTAATGCTAACTTAAGCAAACTAACTCTAACAAAAACCAATCTTAAGCAATTCGTTTTTGTTTGTGTTTTTTGAAGTGTTTTTTGTGTGTGAATGGACAAGAAGAAGCAGCTGCCAACAAATGGAAAATGGGACAGTCCAAAAGGTAAGAGGATGGGGCAGCCAATGAGGAGGAAGAGCAGCAGTGAGAGAGGGCTGTTATGATAGTGATGGGACAGCCAATACACAGGGATAATGGGCAGCCAGAGAAGTGAGGGAAAGAGGCTGCCAATGGAGGACAAAGACAACTACAAAATGCTAAGCAATGGACAGAGATAACAGGATGGTATGGGCAACAGTGAAGGTAGGGCAGCGAGCTAGATGAAGAGATAGCAAAACAGAGATGGAAAGAAAGATAGCAAGGATAGATCTAGGGTGAGAGGAAGAGGGCTAGCGATCAAGTAAAAAAAAAGGGAGACAATGGAGAAAAATAGATAGCTGGAAGAGGGAAGCTAGGGTAACCAAGGCAAGTTTTGAAAACGTTTTGTTGATGGAGGAAGAGGCCAAACTCTCCTATTTGAATGTTTCTTCTCTTAAGATGAGAAGATCCTTTGGGAACCTGCAAGAAAAAAAGATTAGGCAATAATATTCATTGGTAAATGAAAACTAGCTTGATCTCCAAGCCACTTTCCACCCTAGAGCACCCCTGCAAAACCCTTGATCTCAAGCATACAAAACCGAACAAGCCATTTCTAAATAATGCTAGAATATAGATTGAAAATTGAAATGCATAAAAGAGAGACAAGGTGAGAGAGGTATTACCAAGACAATGCGAAATAGACCCCAAGTACTCTTGCAATGGACCTCCAAAGTCACTTCTTATATTAAAACTTCAAACAAATGTTACAATAGTATTTTGGCAGAGTGTTCATGCTCAAAATCTCCATGAAAAATAGAGCCCAAATGGCTTCTTTATATAGCAAAGGCTAGCTACCAAAAACCTAAGTCGAATTGGCAATGAGAAGAGAGCCAAAAGCACTTGACAAGAAGTCAAATTCCAATCACAACTAGATCAACACCAAGCTTGGAGCTAATCTCGCCAAACAAACTCGAGTTCTTTGGATGATGTGGATGGGGAGGTGGCCTCCACCTTGGCAAGGTGCCCCCCATCCCACTTTGGAAACACCATCAAGCAAATAACAAGATGCCATGTGTAGAACTCGCACTCCAATAGAGAATGACGTGAGCTAGCATGGAGATGGCGAATTCTAGATGGTAGGTACTTGGAGTTTTAACCTCAATCATGGTAGTTGACAGTGGGAGGTGGCCTCCACCTAGGCAAGGTGCCCCCACTCCCATTCAATGCAACTCACACCAACCAAAATCCATTAAATGCCCACTCCACATCATCAAACTCGACTTTGCATGCATGGAGGGCGAATTAGCTTGGAGAGATTTGCTTGTGTTGACTGTACACTTGATTGAATGTTGACTGAGATGATTGGAATCTTCATAAATGCTGAGTGCCATGTCAATTAGCCTTTTATTTTAATCTTTTTGGATTATTTTGGAGAGATTTGGATTATCTCCAAAATAATCATTTTTATTAATTTAATTAATAATTTCTCCGTAACTGGGTTTTTTGAGAAATTATTAATTACGAGGCCTAATTGACATCTGAAACTTAGGATAAACTGATCCGGGGATCATGAATGATTTTTGGCTCAAGTCTGGAGCCTTCAATCATCAAATTCGGATCCCGGATGATTGACATATTACAAATTGATATTTCTCTATTTAAACTATAGAGAAATTTATTAAATTTAAAAAATAAATAAAAACCCAAAACCGGAGGACCCGGTAAATTTTTTTTGAAAACTTTTCTGAGGGTTCTAGGGACCTAGGACATGACCGACACTTATTCAAATAGTGTCTAGTACGCTTATATACATTAGTTGGACTCTAATAACCCCCCATGGCTAAAATTTTCAAAATCGGGCATTCCAGCTTTGGAGGAAGCGGGATAAAACCTCATCGATTATAGCTCGACTACAGGCAAAGTATAATTGACAAGGGAAAAAACTCCCTGGAATACCTTAGTTGCTTAATCAAGTCATGGGGAACCGAGACACTCAGATCCTACTAGCACACTTTATTACAAACCCCCATGGGGCCATGGTCATGTCGACTGAAAAACAAAACTGGCTAGTCACAAATGCTGGATCATTTGATACACTGGAGTACAAACATTCATCATGTTTGTCAAATGGCGGCTCTTCAGATAATCCAACTATGGTACAAATAAGTTGGTAACAAGTGGCATTGTTGACTGCCTCATGAAAGGGCTTGAAGCCCTGAGATTGGTGTCCGGGGCTCCCAGGGGTGGGTCACTGGGTCACATGACCCCCCACCTGTTTTATCATTCCGGTGGCGTTTCTCTCAACACTGAGGCTTATGTCTCTCTTCCAAGTCACCGTCCACACCCTCTAAGTCCCTCTGCACTGCATCGCCCTCTCTCCTTGGGCTCCTAGTCATGATGATGTCATCCTTGTACCAGGCCTACATTGCTTGATATGGGGGAGGCGTTGAGGGATTTTCACCACTGTTGGGGTTAGATGGGGCATGACACTCCCCCCCTTGCTACTCTAGCCTTCAGTTCAGAGTGATTTGCTCATTTTTAGCTATTTTAGTCATTTTTGGGTAAACTCTGGGGAAAATGTCCAAAGTTACTGTAACACCGTGTCCGTGTGTTATGGAGAATCTGTATCCGGATAAAGAAGAGATCCATCTTCATAAATAATACATATTGAATAATAATTGAATTGTGATGAAGAATATTACATTGAGGGCCTCTTTTATATATTGTTAGGCACCTTTTGAGAGGAGTCGTGTCCTCTTAGAATAATTATAATTATAATTATTATTAATTAATTGTTAGTTTATATTTATTTATTATTTTATTTATGTTTATGACATTGCCTTGCCCTTAAGGGAAGCTTTGTCCTCAAAGCTTAGTTTGTTGATGTCGTTTATTTATTTATTCTGTATCTATGTCGAACCAATGACTTGAGACATGCAAGTTTGATTACGACCATTACTTCCTTTTGTTTCTTTTTCTTCGGAATATGCATTAAATATATATCTGGTGAAGTTTCGTTTATGATTTTACCCCTTGCTTGGTTATAGATCTTAACTCTTCTTGTCGTCAACTGGAGAGACTTGACAGACTTGATGCCAATCTTATCTTGTGTTTGATTAATCTTATAGTTGTTCTCATTGATGTTCTTTTGAGGTGAGAGGATAGTCAAGGTATAGTTTAAATATGAAACATTTGATTTCTCTGATTTGATTTCTTTTGCACACTGTGGGATCGATCCCTTATCGTTGCATTGATCATCGTTAGTGTCAGCAACACTGGCTTAGCTCTTCTCGCAAACTTGGTCAATATCATCTCCATCTTTATCATATATATCATTGTTATTTTCATCATCACTAGGATATTCTGTATCCTTGTCTTGTTTATTATCTTGATTAATATTATTGATCTCATCTTGGTTGCCATAATGATTTTCTATATCTTCCTCATTTTCGTCATTTTTATGTTCTTTATCTCGTTTTTCTCTAGGGCTTTGAACGTCAGATATAGATTTAGGTTCTGAGTCCTTGTCTTGAGAAGCCTTTGATCTCCCTTGCTGGATCACTTTATTGAAGGCGTTGTTAATAGCTTTTTGTGTAGCTTTTACCATTTGATTGTTCCATACAATCAAACATCTTGTCCATATTTTTTCTTTGCTCATCAAAAAGCATATCCAATTCTTCCCATTTTGACCTCATGGCCAACGTAAAAGTTTTCCTAGTGATTTATGTGGAAATTGATTAATTAATAATAATAATAATTTATTATTAATGAAATCAAGATAATAATAAGTAATAAAAGCAATATAATAATAATTATTATTATTTGTAAATAATAATATTATTATATGTATTTTTATTATAAAGTTTTTTTTAATAATATCCAACTAAGGGTGTCAGTTGGTTTCTTGATAAATTTAAGAGTTGGTTTTATAAAACCAAGGGCTCACAAAACCATGTGCACTTTCATAAAATCATGTGCAGTTTCATGAATGTTTTTCTTACTTCTTGTTCTTACTTATTTTCTCTTCTTCTTTTTTTTTTAATCTTTTTTTACTTCTTTTCTCACTATCTTTTTTTTTTTTTTTTTAATTTTCTTTAGGTCAAAGACCTAATTTGGAGAAACTCTCAAATTATTTGTTCAAAAGACAAATCAACGAGATGCCCAAAAAAGGGCTTTGATACCAATGTAACACCATATCCGTGTGTTATGGAGAATCCGTATCCGGATAAAGAAGAGATCCATCTTCATAAATAATACATATTGAATAATAATTGAATTGTGATGAATAATATTACATTGAGGGCCTCTTTTATATTATTGTTAGGCACCTTTTGAGAGGAGTCGTGTCCTCTTAGAATAATTATAATTATAATTATTATTAATTAATTGTTAGTTTATATTTATTTATTATTTTATTTATGCTTATGACAGTTACCCACAAATTTGATTATTTTATATTATTAATTTGACATGTTTTAATTTTAAATTGACATTTTAAAGCATGTAGGCTTGGTTATTTTGTAAAAAGTGAGTGAGATCATATCAATACAATTTCCTCACTTCATTTTTACACAACTTATGGGATAGAATTCATTATGTTACTCTTTTACCCTAGAAGGGCCTTATGAAGTGATGTGCACCTCTTGGAGGAATTATTCTTCTTGCTCTTGGATGAAGTTCGATGCTTTCTTTGTCTTGCTAATGCTTTGTGGATGCTAGAATGGTTGGAATAACTCATGCTCAAGTAAGTCTTTTACATTTTGAAGGTTTGCTTGATGAATGGTAGGTCAATTTTGCATCTTGAATGATTGAATGGTAGCCCTAGGGCTACATTATCTTTGAACAAGGCTTTCGCCTGCTATTCTATCCTCATTGCATACTAAAAACGCTCCCAAAATGAGGTCTTTACAAAGTTTGGCCGTGGAGCTCGAACTTTGCCCTAGTTTAGACTCTTGAAACCAACCCTAGAGGTTGTTTCAAGGAGCCCTACCCTAGTAGCAAGGAGAATTACCTCCAAGAGGAAGGTGACACTAGCTTGTCACCCTCCTCTAAGGCTACGGTTTGGGGTAACTTCCATTAAAACCCTAAGTTTGTCTATTTTCTCTACATCAAACCCTAGTTTTAATTTTTGTAAATATTATTGCTAGGTTAAACTTGCATTTTCATGGTAGAATTAGGGATAGAGTTAGGTCTGCAATTTTATAACAAAAACCCTAAAAATAAAAAATAAAAAATTTCTTCAGTTTTTGGCCTCCCTAAAATTTTGGCCCTAAATCCTCCTGGCCCTAAAATCATGGCTCTAAAACCTCGGCCCTAAATTATCGCGGCCCTAAATTCTCGCGCTCCCAAAATTTCGGTCCTAAATTTCGTGGCCCTAAATTCTCACACCCCTAAATTCTCACGACCCCAAAATTTCGGCCCTAAATTCTCGTGGCCCTAAAACCACGACCCTAAATTATCACGGCCCTAAATTCTCGTGACCCCAAAATTCTAGCCCAAAATTTCCGCGGCCCTAAAATCTCGCCCCTAAATTCTCGCAGCCCTAAATTCCCGCAACCCCAAAATTTTGGCCCTAAATTCTCTCACCCTAAAATTTTGGGCGTGAAATCCTCAACCTATATTTTTTAACCCTAAACAGACCTGCAAAACTACCAAAATTACTATACAAGCACCATCCTAACTCTCTCTATTACTTTGTTTTTGACTCCATTAGAGGCACTGATCTATGCTTTAAGGTGTTTGGAAGGAATTTGGCATCTACTTGGCAGGTACATTAAAAGGCTCTCCCCTTGGGACAACATTGGATCCCGAAGAAGTTAGGAGATTGGACAAAGGTGACAGCAGTCCAAGTTTCTTATGTGATTGCCTTTCACTTGCAATCCTAGCCTGCTAGTTTGAACGGTAACACGACCCTATTGGCCCTTGGGGAAAAAGGTTGTTAAATTAATGTAACTTCAAAGAATATTCTACTTGTACTTTATTATTGTAACATCGTCGGGGATGTTTTACCTTCATCGGGGATGTCATTATTATATTTGGTCTTTTAAAGGTCATGAGGTTAAACCTCCATTGTAAGTCGGGTCGTTAGCACCCAAGTGAATGTAATATAAGTGGTAATTGAGTCTCCCTAGAGAAGTCGGCCCAGTTAGGGTTATTGAGGCCGACCTAGCTAAGTTAAAGGTTAAGTGAAAAGTAAAGTATAAATAGAGGGAGAGCTTCCCTCATTTATTAATTCACTTGTGCAATTCGCATTAGAGGAGAAAGAGAGAGATCTGCGAAGGAGAAGGAGGAGTGGCTTGAGTCCAGAGTTTGGTCTTTTTGTCTCTCTTATTTGCGAGACATGTTTTTTGGGCATTGTACTTGATCATCTATATTGAGGAAGTTCTTGCTGGGTTTTCTTCCCCTTGAGGGTTGTTATCACATCCATAGTAGCTGGGCTACCATGGTGACATAGCAGATATCTGTACTTTTCAGAGCTTTGCCTTTACACATTTTCAGTGAGATCAACTATGATGAGCAGCATTATTTATGATCACTGACACATCAGAGCATCCTTTATTAGACATTCAGTAGACCTTATGCCAAGGCTGAGCCTTGAGACCTCAGATTTGATGACCGATATAACCTTTTGTTCCATACAGATACAAGGCAGTGTTTAGTAGTTCAGATACAGTGTTCTCAGTGGATATTATTGGTCCAGATTACAGATATTGATATATGACCCAGTATATTTATGATGTACATTGGTATTATTATCTTGCTGTTTAGGACATTTTGATAGCATGGACTTGGCATATAGTGATTATGATCTGCCAGTATATATATGTTAAAATGAAATTGGTTATTATGGATTTTATGCATGATTGTATTACTGGCATTTAGAAACTCTTGCTTTATACTCATTGGTCTTTACATTCCTAGGAGTGTGGACATGATCACTTATTGTCTTTTTGACTTGCTAGCTTAGGCACCATTTTTCACTTGTCTCCATCCATCCATTATCCTTCCTCATTATTGGTCTTTACCCTGACTTACACCTTGACTTGTGATATGGAGGACATCCTTGCTTTTGCCTCTGTGTTGGACATGCATCCATGTTTATTTTGTGTCTCGGCTCTGAGTTGGCAACAAAACTTACCCTTGGTGAGTTGGATTTATGCCTTTATCACTCTAGTCGGTTGCCCTGATGTGTGGTTTTGATTGCGGAAGTCCCCCTAAGTTGCTTGAGTTGTGTTGACTAAAACCTGAAGCAAATTGTACTACATGTGGAAATTATTGTTATATCTTGTAAAGCCCAATGAAAAGGGCTATGAAATGGAAATGAAATTCAATGCTATGAAATGTAAATGCACCCCGGATGAAAGTTGCGATTAGTTGTGCTTGTAAGCACATGCAAAATCCTAGAGGGGTCATATTAGGCCTAAAAAGCAATGGGTAAATGTATGCTAAATCTAAAGATTGTTGGCCATGAAATTATATGAAATGAAATGAAAGGTCCAAATAAAGCAGTGGTTAAATATATGTCAAATCTAAAGACTGCTGACCTTATGTGAAATTTTCCTCATTGAGCTTGCGGGTTATGATATGAGATGGAGCAAGGGACAGCTAATTCTAAGTGTCCCCTAGAACCTCAAGTTACGGTTAGTCGGGAACCTAGTTCACGGCGGTTCTAGTAGTAGACATTTTGCCAAGGTTGAACAAACACTTCTCTGAACAACTTACTCATCTGTGAGACACCGCCATTCCTTGTGTATTCCTTGTCCAACACATGCTTGAGTGTGTAACACCATTTTCCTTATCGAAAGTATCACAGTGTCAAGTTAGTCAAGTCATCCCATTCAACCTAGCCTTGTATCCTTAGCCTTCACCCTCTGCTAGCAATTTGATCATGTTTACAAATGAGTATATTCTTGAAAGTAAATTATTAACTAACCTACTATTATTTATTAATTGCCAGTGAAATAATGCTTAATATTTTAGAGTCTTGATGTGAAAATGATTTAAATAGCATGTCTTAGCCATTTAGCATCTAGTTTCTTCAGTTTGGGTTATATTTTGATCAGTTTGACTGGTCAAACCTAGTTTGACCAAGGTCAACCTTGGGATCCGTGATGAGATGGACCACTTGCACTGTATGATGTTGATCTATGGTCCTTTATATACCTTTTGATGATTCCATATGATGGGCACAGGTTTCAGATGATGATTGATGCAGTTTTTATTGATTATTATTATTTCCAGATCATCATATATTTTTTACTTGTCCGGGTATGGTGGATGATACAGATGATCTTACAGGTTACCATGAGGTGTATGAGTACTCATCTCTAGTGACTTTGGGTCTTCTGGATCCATTGAGACACTTATCTTTCAGTTTCAGGCACTCCCGGGCATGATTTGAGCATTTTTTCACCTGTTGGTCAGTTTGGCCATGTTGATGTGGCCTATCCAGCTAGAGCATTGGAGGATAGTCGTTGCTTAGGGCGCTATAGAGGGAGGGGGTGGTCCAGCCACTTGTTTTTACCATATTATCTCCCTTCTGGACATGATGGTACAGTCAGTTTTTGTGCACAGGCACCAGACAATGGGCTGTGGGCAGTTTGGTGGTTTTTCAGGTGGATTAAAAATGGAATAAAAAGGTCATTGAGGAATTCGATTTGGACAATTGAGGCAAGTTTTTGGCATGAGGTCTGTTCTGAGGTCATCTATGGTGTATCCCACTCCTTCCAAATCAGTTTGTAGTAGTCAGTGGGGGTCCACATAGTCATCAAGATGTGATTTGATGCATTCTTCTCTCAGTTGAGGGGGGTAGGATTTGATCATTTGTACACTTGGACATGTCATTGAGTCATATTGTATATTATTGTGCCATGGGGTGATGCTAGTGAGGGGAAGTAATACCTCCTAGCCACACCATCTGCTCGTAGTCACTTGTCCTAGTCATCTTATGTGGCATACTTGTATCCTAGTCACTTGTATGTAGTGCGCACCCCCTTGGAGCCCTCTTTTAGTGAGTGCGCACCCCCCTTTAGTGAGTGATCCATGTTATAGTGTACCGACTCATCTTAGCCGTTGATTGTATCTTTTTATCTTTTGATCTCAACCACTCATTTCAAAAGTGGTTTAGGGTTTTGGTCTCCCTCATCCTATTTAAGGAGGAGACCCCCCTCTTGTAAAGGCATCTAGAGATTTTTGGCTCTTGGCTACTGGGATAGAAGAAATACTTTTTGAGCACATACATGGATCTTGATTTGGGTGTTTGATTTTGATGATTGTAAATGCTTCTTCCATTGCACTGAAGGATATTTTGTAGCTATCTTGTATCTTTTTCCACAGTTTTGATTTACAGGTGAAGAGGACGATTTGGAGGAGTGTGCATTGGTGGGGAGGCTTGCCCTGCAATCTTCTATCAAATTTTGGGTTCAAACAGGGAGTGATTTTGTCTTTGTACCAATCATTTTCTATCTTTTACTTCTAGCTTGTATCTACCCTCGTTTTGTTGGCTAATTGAGCTTTGTTTCCTTGGTTTTGCAGGAAGAGAGGGGCACACGTGTAGACTAGGGCAAAACGCACAAGCGAGGAAATACAAAAATTCTTCATTTGATCTATGGGGAAGTAATCCTTGTCATAATCGACATCCATCTCATTATCCAGGTACGCTTGAAAGGTACGTATTCTACTTCCCTAGCTTACCCATTATTTGTAGATCTTAAAACCCTAAACTTCAAAACCCTCGTTTTTTTTTTTTTTTTTTTTTTTGTTCTTTCTTAGATCTATAGGGATCTAGCAATCATTGGGGCTTAATAATTAAAACCCATCTCTACATTAGTCACAACATTCTCGATCTATAATTTGGTGGCCATCCGACTCCATTTATCCCCTGATCTAAGGCTCTGGGCCTCTTCAAGGGAGGTCGCACTTTTGGGTAGGAGGCCAATTTTGCTAGATCCCAACTTGGGTATTGCTCTTTCCTCATTGATTCATTAGATCCATTCATTTGCATACCCCCTAGTGCTTTTGTTCATTGATTTTCACCTTGTGGGCTCCATTTGGACCAATTTCCATATTTTAAGGGTGGACCCCACTTGGATCTATTATTTGGGCACTAGATCTGTAATACCCCCATTTTGACCCTTAGGATTTATTGGCTTTTAATGTAAATATTGTATACATGCGATGTATGTTTCCCTAGCGTGGAGCTCAAGGCCAAGGCCCCGCTAGTGGATGTTCGGATTTTATTTAAAAAGGAAAGTATTTGATATTATGCTATCCATGTGCTATTAAACCATGGAACATTGTAAAATGATGTAAATATTAATATTGCAATAAAAATACAAAAAACTGGCTATGGAAGCAACTAATAAGAGGGGGCCATGTGTATCCACTAGGGAGTGGTGAGGGGGTTGTGGGGTTGAATCATATGCTGCCAAATGTTATCTTGAGAACCCATTTGACTTTCCTTGCTGACATTTAATTTTGTTGTAAGGAAGTGGTTGAAGAAATCAGTCCATGGCTTCAATGGAGCATGGGCAGCCCAAAAATTTGTATGGCAGGGTATGGGCTCTGTTTCCTTGACCCACAAGTCACTCTACCTCATGGGAATTCATTTTTCCTCATTCACATTCCATTGCTGAACATCTAAGCATCAGTTTTCATCCATTACACATGCCCAACAGTGAGAAAAACCCGAAATCGCAACTCTGAATTAAACCACGTTTTGAAGTGCCAAAAACGCCCAGAAAATTGTGTGGATAGTGAAATCCAATGCGGGATCCATAGACCTGAACCTTGGGGCGAATTTGAGAGTGTTAGATGCCCAAAAATCCATAGGGAAACCCAGATTTGATAGCCGGTAAATCCAATTACGGGATAAAGTCATTTGGCAATAGAATTGAGAAAATCCAAGCGTGAATGTCAGAGAAGAAGATAGAACAGAGGTTGGAATTGCTTGACAAACCCAATGAAGGATAGAATCTTAAGGATTTAGCAGCTTGGACCTTTCTATGCCCACCCTGAAGAGCACTGGAGGGAAGGGGCACCCGAGGGACTGTGCAATAGAGAAGGGGACCTTCCTTGTGTTGGGTGTGGTAGGTACCGTGGGTGCCAAGGTTGTTGAGTTTAGCTTGAGATGCCTGTAGCTTTGTGGTTGAGCTCACTGGCTTAGCATCCTCCTCCTTTGTCTCTTGCATGCTTGATAAACCCAATTATGTGTTGGCTTAGCATGACTGTTTGTGTGAAACCATGGCTGTGAGTGAGCCTGTTTAGTTCCTCCTTAGTGGATACACAGCCCCAGCTCGGGGGTGGTCTCTCAGCTGAAAGAATGTAGGCTGAACAGAGACCTATGGTTGGGTGGAACGTTGCTCTCACATAGCCAGTTGATTGGACAACTTCATCTTAAAGATAAGTATTCTTTGTGGTTTAAATTATGTCAATTTTGTGATCTGCAATGTTTTAATTATTGACTGTTTTGTTAATTGAATGAAGTGATTATCTTAATTTTATCAGCATAAATCCTGTGCATAGCAAGAGAAGGGGATTAATTCTCTGTATGATGTTTCATCATTCTGCCTGGAAGAAATATGTTGATGCATTCCATTCTCTGTGTGTGTTATTATGTTTTAATTCCGTTGTGTATATTTTAATTATGCATTTTATTAAATTGTAAATTCCTTCGTATGGCTTTGGGGGAGAATTAGACACCCCATATTGCGTTCATGTTCCCTCTTTGGGTTGGGAGGACAGGAGGGGACGTGACAAGATTTATCTAGATCTATCACTTTAACCCCATAAGTGGCCTTTATCTCTCCTTGGTTGAATGTTTGTCTTTCCTTAAGCCTCTTCAACCAAGCCCTAACTCATTGGGCCCATTTACCCATTCAAGATCTAGATCTAACCTCATCTTGATCTTCTATCTTATCATCATCACATTTCCCTAGGAGGTCTTGATTTGGTTCGCTAGCCTTCATTGGCTAAGCTAGGGTCTCCTCCTTGGTCTTGCTTAAGATTGATCTAAAGTGAAGAGTGCCTCGGTTAGCGTGACACCCAGCTTGCATTGGGAACCGTGGTATTTCTTGGATCACCTCTTTAGTTGTCTACACCTCTACTATCCTAGATAGGATAACCTTTAAAGACAACTACAAGTTGTGTGATAACAAGGGTTCCCAGCATAAATTGTTTTGTGCTTTGTGATTGTGCATCTTTCAGAGATCCTTATTATGCTGCTATTGTGAATAATGTATTGAATGCTAATGAATTTGCAATCTAGTCTATGGTAGCATATAATCTTAACATGGTATCAGAGCTAGCCTGAAAAGAGCAACTTTCACAAGGTAAAACTTTCTCTCTCTCTCTCTCCGGAAGTGAAAGGTTAGGGCTTCTCACAAATTTGGAATTTTGGAGTGCAATTGGCATAGGAAGGTGCGCCTCTCCAAGATCGAAATTTTTGAGTGTGTAAAACTCCCAGAAAGTCAAACCCTAGTTTGACTTTGAACCAAAAACTGCAGAAAACCAGAAAACCGGAAAAATCCAGAAACTGCAATTCAGAATTTCGCAAGTCAATTTTCGAGGGTGAAATTTTGGAATCTTCAGCAACCAAGTGTACCAACATACTCGTCTTAGTCAAGTGCATCTTTTGGTGAGTTCAATTTTTTATTTGGAGAAATTTTTATTTTTTGTTATTCTCTGCTCCCCGGGTTGAGATGGAACCAAGCACCAAGCTTGATGACAAGTTGGAAGGCATAGAGAACTTTTGTGCTTGGAAGTATAGGATTGGACTCATTCTGGAAGAGAATGATCTTACCAAGTTTGTTAAAGAAGTTGTACCTGAACCTGAAGAAGCTGAAGCTAAGGAGAAGCAGAAGAAGGATACGATTAGGGCTATGAGGATCATAGTAGACTCCATAAAAGATCACTTGATTCCTCAAGTGTCCTCCAAGAAGACTCCAAAGGAGATGTTTGATGCCCTAACAAGAATGTATGAAGGAAGAAACATAAATCAGAAGATGAATTTGAGAGCTCAACTCAAAAGCACAAAGATGAGCCAAGGAGAATCTATCCAGGAATATTTTACAAGGATTTCCCAGTTCAAGGAACAACTAGAAGCTATTGGAGACACCCTTGATGAAGATGAGTTGGTGATGACTGCTCTCAATGGTTTTACTAGACCTTGGGACTCCTTTATCCAGACTATGTGTGCAAGAAAGGAAAGTCTACTATTCGAAGTTGTATGGGAAGAATGTGTCCAGGAGGAAGCTAGAGTAGCAAATCGAGAAGCACTACTCAAGGATGATGATCAAGCTCTAGCTACCCATACAAAGAGAGGAAAAGGAAAACCTCATTTCAAGAAGGAAAATCATAAGGAGTTCCATCCTCCTAAGAAGTTTCAAAAGAATAAGAAGGGAAACTACAAGTGAAGAGACTACTCTTCTTATCAATGTTTCTGTTGTGATAAGATGGGACATATTTCCAAAGATTGTCCCGAGAGAAAAGAAGAAGTCAAGAAGAAGAGCAACAAAAGACATCATGCTCATTTTGTCGAAGATGAAGAAGAAGAAGACAAAGAGGAAGAACCTCCCAGGAAGTCACTGAAGGAAGACATCGAAGAATATGTCTTGTGATAGTGGTGCTTCAAAGCACATGACAGGTCAGAAGAAGTCTCTCTCCAGTTTAGAAGAAAAGGACTCCCCTCAGAAAGTTTCTCTAGAAGAATAGGAGAAGCAACATACAAGATTGGTTCAGGAACTCTGATGATGAAATAGAGCTCACCATTAGACAAGAAGACTAGGATCAAAAGAGATCATACCAAACAAACAAAGATAAGTATTTGAATTGTCATTTTTGTTGTGTTGTCGTCAGATTACACACCATCTTTGTCGAAGCAGAAATCTATGCTGCCGCTCGGTGTGCCCTTGGTGGCAAGTCTCGAGTCAAGTATGTCACTTGGTTCTTGACTCCTCAGTTTAGGCAAAATTCCCAACGAAAGCCAAGGGGGGTAGTCCCTATGGAAAGTTACTAAGGTTGTTAGGGTCTTCCAGTTAAAGTGATGGGTTGTTTATTAATGTTTTGGGAGTTTTTGATTAAGGTTCAAGATTGAAATTGCAACAATAATTAAGAAAGCTTTCACCAACATAAACTTAAATAAATCACTGTGAAATATAAAGATGCACAAATACTTTGAGATTGATAAAAAACGAATGAAATGTGCAAGGACTAGTGCCTTATGGAGTCAAAACACACTGTAAAAATTGTAAATGTTGGAAAAGTAAATGTTGTGCAATTGTATCTTAGTTGATTTTAAATTATTAAAATGAAAATTTGTCAGGGAAAGAAGGGAAACTCTCGATATACCGTAAAGGGACAGAGAGGAATGTCCGGAGTTCTAAAGATTGGTGCTTCCGTACAAGAACATGACGGACTGTCAATACCCTGAGCGCGTGTTCAACACTACACCAACAAGGATGTAGTCTAACGGTGCCCCAAGGTCAGAGTACAGTGACCCGGCTTTCCCAGGCAGAATCCACACCAAAATTTAGTCTCGAAGTGCCGGATTTTCACTATGTTGTGGGTAGTTAATTTTATTAGGTGACTTGATTAAGTTAAATGTGAGAATTAAAAAGTGCTTACAACTGCTTTTGGTATCCCACAACTCAGACGAACTGCTAGTGGGTAGAGCATACACAGTGTAGGCAAATGGTTTATTCCAATTTGAAGCAAGTAACCATTGACCCTCCGACAGAGAGCGCTCTTGACTTGCTTTTCAGCTAAGTTCAAGAGACTTTGGGTTCTTTTATTAACAGCTAAAATGTGAAAGTGAAAATACAATGCTCGAAGTAAAGATATGAATGGTCAAACTTATGCGTCATTTTTCTGATCAACCTCCACTAATCAGCAAATGTCTTTGGGTGGAGGTGAGAGCATACTTTGTGGCGACGAAGTTGGTTTTATTTCTAAGTTAAAAATGCAAAAATGAAGTGATTAAAATGTGAAACATAAGTTAAAAGTATACACCATGCACTAAAAAAGTGAGTGTGTGAAAAATTGTGAGCTAGAAAACTTTATCCACGAAAATTGAAAAAATGCAAATCCCCCCAGGGGCGATGGGATGTGGGTGTTGGGTACCCCACTGCTCTCGTTTAATAAATTTACAAAGTGTTGAAAGTAAAGTGCTTCTTAGTCCATTAAAATTGGATCTAAGAGCTTACAATGCTAGAACTTGAAAGATAGAAGTTTATGGGTGTCCACCGGAAGGTTTTTTGCACTTTTAGGGCTCTTGATCACTCCAAAACTTCGATTTTATTTGCAGACCTGCTAAAAACCAGCAAGCTAAATGTCTGCAAAAAAGTGATTAGAATGCACAAGTTTACATAAGAAATTACAACTTTCTCCTTGCAAAATTTATGGGAAAAATTTAGAACATACAAGCATGAAAGTAAGATCTAGACTTAACCGTTTGATATGAAATAGATGCAACTTTCTAGATCTGAAATTTGAAACAAACTTAGAAAGATTTTAAAACATTTAAAGTACTTATGCTTGTTCCAAAAGAAAAAGAAAAGAAAAATGAGTATTTTGATTTGAAAGGAGGAGAATGGATCTATCCAAGCTAAAACTTGCTTGTTGGAGTTGCTTCTTGGAGAAACCTGTAACAAGATGTAAGTAAAAATGTTGCCCAAAGTATAGAATCTTCAATCGAGTTCTAGTCCTTATGGGATTTGTGATCTGCAACTTACAAAACAAACTCACCATACAAGTTAATAGATATAGTGTGTTAGAAATTAAAGAAATGAAGAAGAGCCTAAGTACAACCGAATACAGTTGGCTACTTCTCTACCTCTAAAACTCATCCACAATTAAACAAATTGACAACTGCAAATGTTTAACCAATATCAATATGCTAGATCTACTAAAGCATGAAAGTATGAAAGCAAATAGACACAATATCACCTCAATAAGCTCAATACACTTGCACAAGATGGACCTCCAAAGTCTTCAACAATATATTCAATGATCAACAACTACAAATTAGCAGAGGTTCTATGCATCCACACTACTGTGAAAGATGGAGCATAGCCTTGCTTAAATAGAAAAAAGAGAGAGGGGGAGGTGCATTTCCCAAGATAGATCCTCTTTGACACTTGGAGAAATGCATTGATACACTTGGAAAAGGCTTGTTGACACATGTGAGGGGTTTGGGGAGGTTAATGACACATTTCTCCAACTATTTGACACTTTTTAACCTCCACTTGACACCTCTCTAGCCACAAATTCGAATTTGTGAAGAAGAGAGCCATTTAGGGCATCAAATGACAAGTGTAGGATCCAAATCATGATTGATATGGTGGTTGGAGTGGTATTCAATGGGATGGCTGCCACCTCTTCCCAATCAAATCAATGCTCACAACACTCCAATATTGATTGGGATCTTCTTTAAATGTCTTTGCCAAGTCAACTGGGCCAACTCACCAGACCACCCACCTTTTCCGTAGGAGTTTGGATTTGCTCCAAATCCATTATTTTTGAATTAAAAAATACTTTTTTAATATTTTGGAGAGAATTTGACTTAAGTGAATATTATTCACTCAATACTTAGGAAAAGTGGGTTTAGGGGTTTTATGGGTGCTCTGGGTTAGAAAACGAGCACCCCTCTTTAATTAAATTATTAAAAAATCTCATAAACTGAGAAAAATTAATTTTCTCAGAATGACTCACAAATCCTAGGGGACCTAGTGCATGTCCATATGACTCAATACTGATGGCTAGCATGTTACAAAAATACATTTCAGTAGGTTTTAATTACCTCTCAAAATTCGCCATCAGAAAAACACTCCAGCTTTGGAGGTGTGAGTGAAAAACTTGGGAATTATACGTCATTTTTCAATTATGCATAATCCCTAAGGAAAAAACACTCTAGAGTATTTCCCTGATAAAAAACGTTGAGAAAGGCCAAACCTTTCATCAAAAACTCATGCTAGACCAACTTATTACAAAATCCCCGCAGGGTCTGGACATGCAAAAATTACAAAGGGCCAAATTTTTTTGGCCTGATGGATCTCGGAACACTGGTGATGAACAATTAAATTGTTCAAGTCTTCGACGGTTCAGTCAGAATCCACTAAGTGCAATTTAGTGGATAACATGTTGTATACACATTTATTTAGGATGTGTGTTAGAATGTTTTCAATCATATGCATTTGCTGGGTAAGTAGCCTATGGTGCTATACAACATTCCATTGCTACTTATCTAGAGTGAAACCTCTTTGCTAACATATTGGGAGTAGTGCACACTCTTAATAATGTCATGGTAGAGATGGAACACATCTAGAAAGTTACCATATGAATGTGGGACATGGATGAATGTTGTAGCATTGGCTAAGATAGTGTGACTTATGTTTTTATGCATATATTTGGAAACTATGAAATGTTTCTAACCATGCTATTGAACTTGACTTGTAGGAAGTATCGTACACGATCACCTACAAATGAAGAATGATCAGACTTGTTCCATAGAACAAGTGATGATGGTTCAACTATAAACAAGACTTATAGAGGAAGTCGACTATGACGAGATGTTGCTCTAGTAGCCAGACTCATGGTGTGATCAAGATATCGAGCAACCTACAGGACTCAGAGAACCGCATGTGTGCAGATTGAAGAAGACCTTCTACAAAATAGAAGGATCATCTAGAGTGACCAGACATCAACCTTTGCAACGAGGTTGAAGATGAGAAACTCATAGATGGGTGCAAGAGAGAACTTGCAACAAAGTTCGAGATATTTGGTTGTCCAGTGTTTATTCATATTCCAAAAGAGAAAAGAACCAAATTGGATCCTTCCGGAAAGAAAGGAATCTTTGTTGGATACTGTGAGGTCTCCAAGGCCTTCAGGGTCTATATACCAGGCTATCATCACATGGAAATTAACAGAGATGTGACATTTGATGAAGATGCAGCTCTTAAGAAATCCAGAAAGTGCCAGCATGAAGAAGTATATGAAGAAGATGTACCTCCTAGAGTTGCATAGATTGCACCCTCTCCCGATGATGAGACTCCGGAAGATCATGATATGTTGGAGCCCCAAGAACCTCCATCCATGCCTATCTCTCGCAAGAGAAAACCAGCTTGGGCTCGAGAAATCATTCAAGATGCAGAGAGGTATGGAGCTCTAGAAGGCTCCACAAGAGAAAGGAAGAGGCCAAAGCCATTTTCCAGTTATGTGGCTTTGATGTGTGATCTTGTAGACAAAGAACCTACTTGCTTCGAAGAGGCCATTCAAAAGAAAGAATGGGTAGAAGCTATGATGGAAGAATACCAGTCAATAATGAAGAATGGTGTGTGGGACATAGTTCCCAAACCAGAAGGTAAAAGTGTGGTATCTTCCAAATGGATATACAACATGATCCAAAAAATTCTGTGAGCAGATGATCCAAAAACTTGATGCCCTAGTTCTCCCTGGCTGCAGTGGGGAACCCAAAAATGAAAATTCTCAGAATTGAAATCTGCTTCGATAGAAAGATGCGCCCTAGTGAGGCGAGTTAGATGCACCCTCTTTTTCAGCTGATCTGTGGAGGGAGCTCCCGGAACAAGAAGCCCTAGTTTCTGCAATTGCAGAGGCTACACAATGTTTTCTTTCAGACCTGCTCTGATCCCATGTTAGTTTTCACTTGTTTAGCATAATAACATTAAACAATCTATCACTGAAAGAAATACAAGCACAACAAAACACAATGAACACAATATTTCTCTCGGGGAAACCACAAGGGAGAAAACCCCAACAAAACTTCCTCAATATAGAATTCACAAAGTACAAAGATAAACCCCAAGACAAAATCAGCCTCTCCTCCACTTGTGCGAACTTCTCTATCTCTCCTATGCGAACTTGTGAGAGTGATTTGAGTGAATACAAATGAGAGTCTCCTCTATTTATATTCTTCCGTTGGGGTGACTTTTCCCCAACTGGGCCCGACTTCTCCTAACTGACTGGGCCGACTTGTCAAATACAAAATATAATAATCTTTTTTGGGTTCTTCTAGGCCGACAGAAGACCTAGGGTTTACATTGACTCTTTCAATGACTTTTACATTATTAATTACATCAATGACATCTCCCGAAGGAGGAATACAATAATACAATAGACAAGTACAAATAAAATATCTTCTGCAGTTACATTTCTTTAACAACCCTAAGTTAGTTAACAAAGTATGACTACTGTATAAATCACAAACAAAGAGAATAACTAAAATAGTGACAGTATAAAAGGAAAGATCATCTTGCATAAGAAATAGCAAATTATGATATAGAAAACAAATTCTTTGCTTAAAATTTTGAAGGCCCTATCAATCGACGACTCGACGATCTGTATATAGGAGTACAACAGTAATATAAAGCCATACAACAAGCCCTATTACATCATTTTCTATAACTAGAATCGAAGGTCCAAGAAGAAAATATGTATTTTATAGAGTAGTTATTGGTTGAATTGCAATGAAAATATAACTAATAGTAAAGGAAATTGAGTCCATGTATAACTCCCCTACCACCAGAACGCAAAAGCCGACTATCGGGATGCAATCGTTAGGGTTAGCAAACAGTTGAGGGGGAGGGAATGCATAGTCAGAGTTAGCAAGCCGCCCAAAGGAAAGAGTCCATGTGTGTCTGGATAAAGCCACGACTCACAAATGTGTCATCAGTTGCGTGACTCTGGAGAAATAAGAGCCGAACCTAAACGAGGGGGGAAACCGATGTGGGCAAATTTCAAGAGCCGAACCTAAACGAATTTGAATATTTTGGTAGAAGTTCGACGAATTTTGAACCTGTAGGATGAAAGTCACCGAATCTTCTGACTTTGGTCTCTGTATGCCAGCCATTTCTTGTTCTCATCAATGTTTTAAAGCATGGCAACTCAATCTCAGACTCAGTCAAGTTGACCCTCGAGGGTACTGTTGTCGCCTGGAATCACACTTGGGAAAACGCGGCAAAAATATTCAAGCCACTCGGTGTGGCCTTGGGGCAAGTCAAAGTCAAGTGTTGTCACCTAAAACTCGACTCCTCCATCGAGGCTAACTCCTAGCAAAGCCAAGGGGGGTGTTTAATCTATGAAAGATTAAACAATTAATCTAGGAGTTAGAATTTTAAACACAAAGACAATGCAATATTCAACTTGAAATCATTCATCATCCAACATTATCATTGAAACATAAACATCCATCATCATGAAATATTTAATAACAAGACCTTGCTGAAAATGGAGTCAAATGAAGTGCTTGAAATGAAATGACAATGTTTTGCAATTGTTCTTGGCAATTTTTTTTTTTGTGGTAATGAGTTTTTTATTAGGGATGGGGGAATTTCCAATATACTGTGAGGTATTGGAAATATGTTTGGAATTTGACAAGGTGGCTCCTCACTTGGACATATGGGCTGGATCGGAGTCTCTGGGAGGTGTTCAACACTACACCAAACGAGGGTGTAGTCTAACGGTATCCCGAGGTCACTACCCAGTGGTTCCCGCTTCCTTTGAGGAATTTCCCCACACAGTATCAATAATCGTTTACGCCGGATTTTCGTAAAGGGAGGTTAATTGGGATGTGTTAGACTAATTACTAGTCACGAAGTCCCTTTCTGGTTGATCAACATGTTCAGTCAAAGCTGCAGTGATCCAGAGCATATGGGGACAAAGCCTTGTTAATTTTTAAGGATTTTTTGAACAATGTTTTTTCTTTTTATATTTAAACCCCAAGAGTCTATTTTTCTGGCCAGTACAAACCATACTTCGGGAAAGAAAGGGGGGTTGATCAAAACTGAAAAAATGGAAATTGTAAAAAAATGAGAAAAACAAGGTCCTGAGTGAACTTGTGGCCTGTTAATGGAACATACCAACAAGGTTAATTTTAATCCTAGTTTGATTTTATTAATGCGGAAAATGAAAATCTTAACTAAAAAAATGCAAACCATGAAAATTGAGTCGACACAGTGCCCCCCCTGGGGGATGGGGTGTGGGCGCTGGGTAGCCCACTTGCTCTTGTTTAATATGTCTTTTACAATGTGAAAAGAAGTGCCCCAGTCATTCAAAATTGTCTCAAAGGTTTACAAAAATTGATGGGAAGAGTTTCCGGATGAAAAGGTATGGTTCCTAGGTGCTCCGGGTGGCTCGATCTACCAAAATTTGGGCAGAGTCTCCTCCTATCTATTCACAAAATGCTGCAGAACAGCGAACAAATATTAGTAAAATGTGTCCAAAAACACTTAGAAAGTGAGTTTGGGTCACTATAAAAATTACTAGAAAAATAGCTGAGTTAATCTATGATAGAATGATAGAAAGTAACCAAGGAAAGAAAGCTCTCCTTGGGATCTTGACATGCTTTTAGGGCAGCCAATGAAATGCACTTTTAAAACTTGCAAGATAAACTTTTAAAACCAAACAACTAGTTTCCTACTCAAGCTTTAATATTTTTTCAATAAAAAATGACTTTTTGTATATGAACTAGCAAAATAGATCTAGAAAGATAGATAATACTTTTTGAACTTAACTAAATTTGAATGCAACTAAACAGTAGATCTACTTATGATTAAATCAAAAAAATATAGATCTATTATTTGATTGCATATAGTAACCAGAATAGAAAAAAGTATATGAAAGAGAGAGAGGGAGATAAGAAAGTTTTTTTTTATAATATTTTTTGAGAAGAGGCTTTGGAGCCTTCTGGTGGAGAACCGAGGGACTAAGTCTGCAAAAGATGTTAGAAAAATGAAGGAAGCAAGCAAGATCCTCCACTCATCCACTTGAGATAACCTACAAATCACATCAACTTGAACACAAAAGATCAAGTCTAGAAATAAACATATGAGAAATCAAATTAAAAGTGCTCATAAACAAATGACACACTAAGATTAGATCTCTACACATGCATATAAAAAAGATTAAAACAATAAAATTACTGTCTAACCTTCCTTATAAATCGATATCGATCCTTACAATAAACTAGATTTAGATGCAAGAGAAAAACAAGTAGCTCAAATACATGTTACCTCAATGAAAAGCATGCCATTCATCCACTCATCAAAAGCACCACACCGAGCTTGACCTCCAAAGTCTCTTTATTCTCATAAACAAAATAAGCAAATACAATAGCAAGCTCTCAGTCGCAAACTCCAACTAGAGCAAAATGTGAGAGAGCTGCCCCAATTTATAGAGAAGAGGGAGAGGGAGGGCGCACTTGTTGAGGGAGAGAGTCAAGGCAAGGATGAAGGCTAAGATGGGGCTGCCTCCACCTATTGGGCTCTCATAATCAGCAGCAAATCAGCCCCATATCAGGTTGCATACTCCTCATTCAATGCACATTCCTCTCTTGGGGAATGTGCCCCCCTCATGGGGAAATGCGCCCCCCCTAAGTGGGGAAGTGTTCCCACCTTAAAAAATGCCCAAAAAACTTTCCAAAATTACCTCTTACACCCCCCCTATTATAGCTGATCCAAAACTGACCTCAAATCCCACTAAATTTATAATTTGATTTTTCATATTTTTTCACTTTTTTGCATTTTTTCAACCATTTTCCTTTTTTTTTGGTTTTTTGGCTATAAGTGAAAAATAAATCACCCAACTACTTGGAAAGTGGGTTTTGGGGTATGGTGGGTGCTTTGTGTTTGAAAGTGAGCACCCCCATGGCAAAAAAGACCCCTAGACCACACTTTTACATGATTTTCAAATTTTTTAATCAAACCATTAAAAAATGGCTTGTTTTTACGGAAAAATATTTTTTCTCGAAACGCTATGGGGAAGGACTTGAACACCTCTATTATCCCTCCATGTTGGGTAGGTTAGAGCAGTCTTGCTCCTGGAGTCAGACTGTAGTAACCCATCTAGGCCAGACAGTGCATTTACTGTAGTTTTTTTTGTTTGAGTAAAGGCCCCACCCCGCAGTGCACTACCAACAGCAAGAGGGTAGGAAGGGTGATACCCGATCAGAGTCATGGAGTTCGCTTCCTCCGAAGAAGCAGGCGTTAGTGGGGTTAAAAAAAACCTAGGGGGACCTAGCACATGTCCATACGACTCAAAATTAATGTCTAGCATGTTCATATACATTGACCCATGGACTTTAATAACCCCCTAAGGCCTATCCACCTCACCAGGCATTCTAGCTTTTGGAGGAGCAGGAGAAAAACTAAAAAATTATGTTATGCAAAAATGCAAGACATAATTAATAAGTGAAAAAATTCCTTGGAATACCTGACTTGATTGACAAGTCCTAGGAAGCCAAGTCCTTTACATAAAATACTATTCTAGCACATTTTATTACAAACCCCGCAGGGCATGGACATGTGAAAAATAAAAAAAGGGCCCTTATAATGGCTTGATGGACTTTAGATCACTGAAAATGAACATGTAACATGTTCAACTTTGCCTGCTCACTTGAAAGTCCAACTAAGTACAACTTAGCTGGTAATAGGTACCAATTCGGCTTTCAAACTGGATCGAGGACTGGTTTGGTACCGAACAGATCGGTTCAATGTACAAACCGGTTGCTTTGATACCAAACCGATCCAACTCGGCTGAGTTCCGACTGACTTGGCAGAGTCAATACTGATTTGATCCCTACAAGCCGTAGTGCCCTTTTGGAGGAAAAAAATCAATTTTAATTAAATTTTTTACCTAAACCTTAGATCAATTTCCAGCAGTGGTGATGAGTTTGATGATTGCTCATGTTGATCAGTGATATGTAGTAGGCTAGTAGCTTGTAGCATGTTTTTTGGACTTTAGAGGCTATTTAAAGACACATTGACTGTGTCTTTTTTTTTCATATTTGTGTTGCACTCGGTGCCATTTTGATATATTGACCCTTTCATGGTATATACATGAGCAGAGTTTTTATATTTTGTCTCTGATGGTTTGGAATATTGAAAATATTTTTTTCATTAAAATTTTGATATTTTATGTATTTTTTAATTAAACCGAGTCATAAAATTAAAACTGGTATGAGTCAGAGCAGAGTCCAAGTTGACCCTCAACTGATCCTGAGTCCGAGTCCAAGTCTGAGTTTTAAAACATTAACTTCTCATGCGAACAGCTTTTAATATTTTTTGACATGTTCTAGATTAAATACTAAGCAGGTATAAATCGTTGCCTACTATTTCCTTGCTCCCTATTTTGTTCATTTAACAGCTTAGTTTTTCTAAGGAATGCAGGTGAAGAACCTCCAGAGACTTTGTTTATGAAGGAGCTGAAGCGGCGGGGAATGACTCCTGCATCATTATTGGAAGACAATGACAAAAATCCATATGGGCTAGGTAGCACAGAGACTAAGACAAGGGAAGAAGGCAATGAAGATTTCACAAACAGGAATGGCAGACGGATTTTCACAGGCATTGATGATCGGAATCAAGTTGACCAGAGGGCACGTTCAATGGCTTTGAACAGTGAAGGTCTTGAAGTAAGGTTTATAACTTTATAGTACCCTTGTTCTTTAGTCAAACTTTAGAAAAAATATTCGATAAATTATACAGAGAAGTTTCTTTTATTTCCAGAATTTGAAACTTGTTTCATTAACATTTCAACTGGCATGATCCATTTATGATATATGACTAATTTTCTTTCATCGTTTTTTGTTTACTGACTCTAATTTTCTTCATCTTTTTTTGTTTGCTAATTTTTCCAAAGATAAACTTCCATCATTTAATGTGTTATGTATTTTCACTGAAATTATTTGTGAAAAATCTTTGATGGAATATGCAGGTCTTAGTTCCCCTGGTGGAAGATTTAGAGTCATCTAAATATTAATCAGTTGCATCTAACTGTGCAAATATTTTGATCTGATGCAAATCTTCAACATAAATCTGAAAGGTTCTGTTCTTTTTATTGACACCAAATCTATTAATTTCAAGAAATACTTTCATTTGTACAATTTGATTGATGCCATTGCAAAACTATTTTCCTCAACAGTTATCCAAAACTACGGATACCTACTACAGATTATTGCTAGTAATCTTACTAAATAACCGGCCCTTCTATCCGTATTGAAAATAATTTTACAAAAATCATAACTTTAGTAAACTTGTACATAAAATACAAATTTTGTAAAAATGACAAAACTTAACAAAAAGTATACTTTTACTATCCACCATGAACCAGAATCCCAGTGGGCGAGCACCATCCTAGCAAGACTGCTCACTGACATAATTGACCTGTTGTGTTCTATGAATAATTAATTTTATCATCATCATCCAAGTCAATTTTTGATGAGATAGATTTCCTGATTGATTCTTTCCATTCTATGTTTTTGATATTTTTTTTCCAAGGAAAACCTCGCAGAGAAACCCAAGGGGCGCTTCCCCACAATCGTGGATGGCATTGCTAGTAAATCTGTTGGCATAGACTAGTGTGCCTCACCCAGGGGGATTCAAATCAAGCACCTGCTGGCATTGAACATCTATGTTTTTATTTTATGTGTTCACTGTTGACGTAATATTATATCCAAATTCCACCAATTTGCAAACTAATCCAATGCCAAATGTGTTTTAGACTTACATATCGAAACAAATGATATTGAAAGCTTTATCTAGCAAACGAGGAAACACTTATTTCTTAGGTGGTAAATAGTTTTGAAGTGCAATAGAAATCAGGCTTGTGTTTCTTGAAGATGGAGTGGAGGTGTCAGTTTCTCATGAAGATCATCTTAACACAATTTGAATGTCGCACAAAAAGACCTGTTATGTATATGGCAGCCAAAAGTTTTCACTATGTTGGCATAAGTCTTACTTTGGTGTTGTAAAGACATTTCCGTTTAAATAAGAATTTAACCCTTAAATATTAAAATACCATTTATATGGTTTGTGTGAGGAATCAGGATTCAGGATCAGTATTGTGAAAGAAAGATAAGCATGTTCATCAAAGACTCACATATAGCTTATATGGTACTCTTACAGGGCTTGATTCCCAAAGCTCGGGTACTCTTGACGCTTGGTGGGACATTCTTCTTTGTATTCTGGCCTCTCATCCTTGCAACAGTGGCATTTTTTTCAGCAGTATACATAGTATGTTTTCTATCTTTCAAGTACTTTTAGGAGATTACGGGATAGATGTCTTTTCATTCAAGTGCTCCAAATTGAATACAGTGACATTTTTTCAGCAGTATACATAGTATATTTTCCATATCTAAAGTACTTTATGTCTTTTCATTCAAGTGCTCCAAATTGAATAAATTGGAACTTAGCTGTATTTCTCATCATATTATCTTTGTAATTAGAACTTAATAGGTAATTCCATGAATATGCTATTAAAAATTGTGCTATTTATCATGCATCTCATGACACAGTAAAGAAGCATAACAGAAACTAGGATGGAATGCAATCCCATAAGATAAGACAATTTTATTAATGCCCAACAAATGACCAAAAGATAGGTCAATGGGACTAGGAAGTACAATCAGTGATACAATGCTGTAAGATTTCCCTAGGCTATTCTGAAACCATAAAACAAAACAATAGAGAAATACCTGAAATACATAATACATCAAAGAAATGAAAGAGAAAAAGAGTGAAGCAGATCTGCTAGATATCTGGAAGACAAAATAAGGAGGTAGAGAGTGAAGAGGAAGAGGCATCTGCCACATCATCAATCAATGAGAAGGCCTAATGCACTGTCTGATCATGTCATTTGGAGAGTGCCCAGGGCTGAGAGTTCCTGGCTGGGTGATCCTAGATTAGAGGGGCGCTATCCTGCTTTTTACTGCTTTTCACTGTTTTTGGTGAAAAGGTAAAAGCTAGTTGACTTGGCTTTAGCAGTTTTTTGGCCAACACGTCCTCCATGATGTTTCCTCTTTCTAAATTCTGTACTTAGCATGATTTTCCATCCTACATCACCATCCAACTCTGATTTTACCAATTCGTGAGCCTTAGAGGTGATTTGGAAAGCACTTTTTGCACCTAGGGGGGTTTTTCATCTTTTTAGTAAGCCTGCTTTTGTGAGGATTTCGAATGCCTTCTTTGGCTTTCAAATCTCTGATTTAATTATATATTTGGACAGCCATTACATAGCCCAAGTTTGGTTGATATAGACTTATTCAATGGAGTTTTACTGTTTGCATCATACACCAATGTTTGAAAAATCGAAATCGGACTCAGAATCGGTCGAGGGTCAACTCGGAATCGGAATCGGTAATGAATCGGTCGATTTGAATTTAATGAATCGGTTTGCTCAAAAATACATAAAATATTTAAATTTTTAAGAAAAACAACATTTTCAAGATTCTAATTCATGATTCCATAGCATTAGAAACAAAATGTCCAATGTCTGCTCATGTATATACCATATAAGAGTCAATATATCAAAATGGCACAAAGTGTACTGTGCAATACATATCTAGGAGACTGGAACTGGAACAAAATACATCTTAAGTAGAGGGACGTTGATCTTGATCTCTCGTAGCCCTAGGGTTAGAGTAGATAATCTAAAACCCTTCCTTCAATTCTCTTCATTAAATTCTTGTACCTCTTTTTTATTTTACATGCAATTTTTATATAAAAAGCCCTAAAATGAGATATTCCTAAAAACCTGAAAAATTCAAAACTCAAAAAATAATTTGAAATTGGCAAATCTAATCCATCCAAAGGGTTCGCCGTAGTGGATTTATCCACTAGTCCTTGAAGGCGTCTTAATCTGCCTCATTGGAATGTGTGAAGGTGCTGAAACGAACTCTTTTGTAGACTGTCAAACGAATTAAGGCAGAACACGAATTGCATATCTGGTTGGTCAAATCAAATTCACCCTATTCACAGTGCTGCTATTCCCATAAGGCCAAATTATTTTGACATTTTTTTAAGGCTTTTCAGTGCTGATATAAATGTGGTTGATCTTAACTTGCAGCAAACTCTAAAATGAAATTGCAGCAGACCTTCTTTTGCTGATTGAATTGATTATCCAACTTGTCCTTGTTCATATTGTAATCCTCTCTTCAAGGCCGAATTGTTTACTGACCTAGTGAAACATTGTTTAAATGCTGGTATCCACTGTGACATAAATACAATGACTGATTTATATATGTATTTTTAATTTCAGACCATGAATTGAAAGTTTTATGAGGTTCAAACTGGTAAGTGACAACAAAACACAATGTGGAATGGGTTAGGGTTGGGTTGGGAAGTAGTCTTAGGTTAGAATAGTTTTAAACATTAATAAAAACTTTAAATTTTTTTTTTTTAATGCCCCACAGACCCACAACAAACCCTGAAAAATCGGCCGATTTTTCACTTGGATCGGTGGATCGGACCGATTCGGTACCGAACCGGTCCCCCCAATCGATTCATCAACCGGTTTGAACCTGTCGGGTCATAAATCAGTCAATCGGCCGAAACCGAAACCGATTTCACCGATTTTTAAAACCTGTTTTATGTGTTCTATGACTAGTTTTTGCAAGGCAATTTGTGAGAGTTTGTAATTGCTTGAGTAGATCTTGGTGTGAACAAGATTTTCACACCAGGAAGACACTTCTTTCGATTTACCAGTCATTACAACTGGAAGGCTGTGATGATTGCAGCTAGTCCACTCCTCTGGGCCAATTCTCCGCATAGGACCAGCCTCCACATAGGAGAACATCCCACACAGAGATTCACTCCACAAAGCAGACCTCTCCCCAACGGAGAACGTTCCACATAGGAACCATCCTACACAGGGATACACTCCACAAAGGAGTCCTCTCCACACAGGAGAACGTTCCACACAGTGATACACTCCACAAAGGAGTTAGGCACAAGTCTTGGTTTGTGCCTCATCAACAACTATAATGGTTATCAATCTCCATCACCCCAAGCCTTTCATGGAAGTATGCAAACTTCGCTTTGGACAAAGCCTTGGTAAGGATATCTGGAATATGTTCATCTGTGGAGATATACTGGAGCTTCACTGCTCCTTTCTGAACTATGTCTCTGATGTAGTGATAGTTGATCTCAATATGTTTAGATCTATCATGGAACATAGGGTTCTCCTGAGAGCTTTACACAGCTCTGGTTATCACAGAATATCACTATCACATCAAGCTCATGACTATACAAATCTGCAAACAGTTTTCAAAGCCATACAACTTCCTTACTAACTGCATTGGCTGCGATGTACGCTGCCTCTCCTGTACTGAGTGCCACATAAGACTTTCTTGCTGAACCAAGAAAACATAGCTGATCCCAAGCTAAAACAACATCCAGAGGTGCTCTTTCTGTCAACTGCACTACCCGCCCAATCTGAATCTGTGAAGCCCACCATCTTCACTCTATCACCTAAGATATATCTCAATCCATAACCAATTGTACTGCGAAGATATCTCAGCACATGCTTAGTTGTTGTCCAATGCATTCACTGCATAATAGACCATGGTCCATGGTTTGTTATGTCAGCACATGGTCTCAGCTTGACCATGTGCTGACTCAATGCGTTCACTGCATAACAAATATTTAGCTTGGTATTAACCAGGTACAACAAGGCACCAATCAACTGGTGGTACATGGTCAGATCCATTCAGAACCACAGTCCACACAGGACAAGGAGTCCACACATAACTCATATTGGTCCACACAAAACCACAATCCACACAGGACAAGGAGTCCACACAGAACTCAAGAGTGTTGTTGTAAATGTAACTTCATAAGATATTCAATTGTATTTTATATTTATATTATTATTGTATTTTACTTGTACCTCCGACGGAGATGTTTTTTCCTCCGTTCGTGGATGTCATTATTATGTTTGGTCATTGAGGTAAAACCTCCATTGTAAGTCGGGGCAACAACACCCCAAAGGATAAATGTAAATTGTATTATTGAGTCTCCCTAGGACAGGTTGGCCCAGTTAGGTAAGTGAGGTCGGCCCCATTAGGAAAAAGGTCACCCACACATAAAGTATAAATCGAGAGCCTTGCTCTCTCATTTTGGATACAACACTCACTCACTCAAGTTCGCATAAGGAGAGAGAGAAGACAAGTTCCCTGGTGGAGAAAGAGAGAGAGCTGCAGAAGACATCTTACTTTTTGGTTTCTATCTTGTTTGATATTGTATTAGTGACAAATCTATTTCTGAGGAAGTTGCGGGGTTTTCTCCTTTATGGTTTCCCAGAGGAAAATGATTGTGTCTCTTGTTTTTTGTTGTGCTTGTCTATCTTTCAGTTAAAGATCTAATTAAATTGAATTAAAGTGCAAACTCTAACAAGGAGTTCACACAGAACTCATATTGGTCCACATAGAACCACAGCCCACACAGGACAAGGTGTCCACATAGAACTCAGGAGTTCACATAGATTGGTCCACACAAGACAAGGAATCCACACAAAACTCAGGAGTTCACACAGATTGGTCCACACAAGACAAGGAATCCACATAGAACTCGGGAGTTCACACAAAACTCATATTGGTCCACACGGAACCACAGTCCACACAAGACAAGCAGTCCACACAGAACTCGTATTGGTCCACACCGAACCAGAGTCCACACATAACTCAATGCACATCATATATATACTGGGTCATATATCAACATCTGTAATCTAAAACAACTACAACCACTGAGAATATTGCATCTGAAACACTGAACATTTCCCTGTATCTGTATGGAACAAAAGGTCATATCGGTCATCAAATCTGAGGTCTCAAGGCTCAGTTTTGGCGTAAGGTCTGCTAACTGTCTGATATGAAGATGCTCTGATGTGTGAGTGATCATAAATAATGTTGCTCATCATAACTGATCTCACTGAAAATATGCGAAGGCAAAGCTTGAAAAAGTGTAGATATCTGCTCTACTAACATGGTAGCCCAGCTACTATGTATGTGATAACATCTGGCTCCAGCTGGGACAAGTGCTTTAAGGGAGAGAGTGCTTGAGAACCTCAGAACCTCTGGTCCCCAACACTAACTGCATCAATCTTCAATCCAACACCCGACTTCTTTTGCTTTCATCTTTATTTGCACCTATTTCTGCACACATAGAAAGCAAAATACCATGTGACGCATGTATGGGATAAAAAAAAATCAAAATAAATTGCATAAATGAAATTCTATTCTAGAGCAAAAACAAATTGCATATAAAATAAATGTACTAACTCATAATTTTTTTTTTAACATTTTCATATTTTATTAATGTGAATGCAGGAGATGAGAAAGGCTTAGGAAGGACCATGACTCAACTCACTCAAGCAACTCAGCAATAGGAAAAAGCACTCAGAAGAAAATCAAAAGACTCATAAAAAACACTAAAAAAAATTCAAAAGACTCGCAATACTCATCACTCAGAAAAAGCAAGAGGCACTCAATTCCTACTGCTCAAGTGAGCTTATTCGAAGACCTACCTACTCTAACCAGTCAGCATAAATGCTAGGTAAAATCATAAATCTAATGCAACCATTCATCAAAAAGGTTAATGATTCTTCTTCGATTTTTGTTAATAAAACAAGCTAGGATTGGGTTAAAGATTAAGGAATTTGATAGAACAATCTCCCTGGTTTGTTCAAAAAATGCAAAAGGGCTTGAATGGTGCAACACGAAATCATGCCAAGGAGAAGAATGATTGATGCAAACATCCTCCATCAAAGAATCGATAGGATCATAAAATTTATGCAAGTTATTATTTAAAATTGATGGAGGGAAAACACATGGCACTTGATTCAATTTCTTTTTACACAAACTACTTTCCTCACTCACTTCTCTCACATATTCAATTTGGTTCTCCCTGGGATTGATGATGGAACAAAAACCAAGTGGGGACAAATTAAAGCTTAGAAGATGAAAAATCAAAATCAAGCCCACTTGTTGCTCAAAAATAGAGAAAAGATGAAACTGATTTTTAAACACCTTTTATAGCCACCAAGAATGATTGATAAATTAACAAGAAGCATTATTGTTCCAAAGTGGCTGAAAAGGGAAATGAAGTGCTTTTTCTCCAATTATGCGACAATGCCCATACTCCCTATTGAAAATCTCAAAAGCAAAAGATTGACTAGACCGCAAACCCAAAGAAGATTGAAAAGGCTGGGACGGGAGGGTGGATTGAGAATATGTATTTTCTCCCGGATGGATAAAAATATTTGACCTCGGAATTTGACAAAAGAAAAAGCCTTTCAAAGAAACACTCCTTGTTCTAGGAATGATTTCAAGGGTTTGATCAAGTTCAACACTTACTATCTGAGGACATGACTCACCAAAACTTTCTACTCCAAGAATTGGATCAAGTTAGATGGGCATGGAAAAAGAATACTTAAGGACTTACCATAAGAAGTTGAGCAATGATTAGAGCATCTAATGCGATTTACTAATTCATCCTCATCTTGAGATTGTTCTTCCATTGATTTATCATTAAATTCATATGAGGATAAATGATCATTGAATTGAATTGATCAGGGAGAAAATTAACAGATTTATTTACAACACCCTGATTATTTACATAATGATCACATGAAATCACTTCAAAAGGGCCTTGGTTGATCCCCCCATTTTCTTCTTCTTCAATAAGATGATAGGAAATTGAATTATTGCAAATGATAGAGTGACTAGAGAGTTTCTCTTCAAGAGAAACCTCAATAGACTCATTGATTAAAAGCTCAACCTCAGAAATTTCCTCAGGATTAAAACTAGGGCTTCTTAAGGATTGACTTGAAGTTTCATCATTCATGCAATGATTAAGGATTTGCTTATTAAAAGGAATTTCGATAGACATACAAGAAAAGGACTCATCCTCAAAATACGTTGGGTAGGAGGGGTCATCTCTGGATGATGACAAATCAATTGATATTTGATTATTAATTGCTTCAACAATAGGATCGGAAAGGGGAAGGTTTGGATCTTGGATTTGATCATCGTATTCATTTCCCCATCTTTCTAAGAATTTGTTTTCAAACATTTCATATCCAGAAATGCTATTGGTCGTCAAATTCAAGAACCAGAGCTCAGCTCTTTCTTGGAAAGATGAGGCCAATAGTTTCATACACACATCCTCATGGGTTATGGATAATTCTTTAATAACTTCCCTAAAAAGTTCAAGGTGCCTTTTAGTAGATACCTCATGACTTCCGTCGAATTTAGACAACCTTACATGGGCTTGATGAGGGATTTGATGAGGATACCCAACAATTTTTGAGAAGTCAAAAACTTTCAATCAACTGAAAGTTCTTGGCCGCTTAGAAGCAACCATGGATGAAATTTGCTAGAAAATCAAGAGCTTAAATGCACCCCATGGTTTCTAGATATGATAGGATCGATCACCAGTGGAGTCGCTTTTTGTGGAGTTGCCAGGTAAACTATTGATCTTGTTTACCAAAAGATATGTCGATAAAATAGCGGGGAGAGATGAGTGAAAAGAGATGTTTATGTTTGAATTAGGGATGAAAATGAGAACCATCTAAGTTACAAGACCGGATGCGATAAGATATGAATTATGCATGGATACTTGCAGACACCTAAGGTAAGCCTCTATCTACCCGACAATGGCGCCAAAAATGTTATCACACAACTTGTAGTTGTCTCTAAAGGTATCCTATCCAAGATGGTAGAGGTGTAGACAACTAAAGAGGTGACCCAAGAGATGCCACGGTTCCCAATGCAGGTTGGGTGTCACGTTAACCGAGGCACTCTTCACTTTAGATGAAGCCTAAGCAAGACCAAGGGGGAGACCCTAGCTTAGCCAATGAAGGCTAGCGAACTCGATCTGGACTTCCTAGGGAAATGTGATGATGAAAGAGTAGGAGACCAAGATGAAACAAGATCTAGATCTAGGATGATAAGTGGACCCAAGATGGTTAGGGCTTGGTTGAAGAGGCTTAAGGCAAGGATGTAATGCCAAGACAAAGTACTTGTTATCACACCATAGTAGCTGGGCTAAGAATAGTAGATCTAGATAGATCTAGTGCCAAGACAAAGTACTTGTTATCACACCATAGTAGCTGGGCTACTATTCTTGATGAGCAAATATCTGCACTTTTCAGAGCTTTGCCTTTACAAAGATCAGCTATGGTGAGCAGATTCATTTATGATCACTTACACATCAGAGCAATTTATATCAGACATTGTGTAGACCTTGTGCCAAGGATGAGCCTTAAGAGCTTAGATTTGATGACCGATATGACCTTTTGTTCCATATAGTTTCAGTTCAGTGCCCAGAGTTCCAGTTATACTATTGCAACATTGTTTCATTGGTTCTAGATGATGATGATTGATATGCAGTGATATGACCATTAGACTTGTGATTGTTAGCATTGATTATTATCTTGTTGCTTTAGTCATCTTCATAGCATTAACTTGGTATATAATTCATGATGTGGCAGTATTATTTAATAAATGAAATGAATTATCTTGGATGGATTTAGAATATAAAATTGGATGTATTACTTGCACTTTAAGGTTTACTGACTATACTCATTGGTTCCATTACCCGAGCATGGACATGGTCTTTCCTGACAGTTATGTTTGCTAGCTTAGGCACCACATTCACTTGACCCCATCCATTCATGACCTTCCTTGTTTTAGCTTTCACCTTGACTTGCCTTTTTTACTTTTGTGAATATTAGGGATGGCTTTAGAATATAAAATTGGATGTGTTACTTGCACTTTAAGGTTTACTGACTATACTCATTGGTTCCATTACCCGCGCATGGACATGGTCTTTCCTGACAGTTATGTTTGCTAGCTTAGGCACCACATTCACTTGACCCCATCCATTCATGACCTTCCTTGTTTTAGCTTTCACCTTGACTTGCCTTTTTTACTTTTGATATGGAGGACTTCCCCATTTCTACCTCTGTGTTGGATAGCATCCACGTTTGTTGCGTGTCTCGGCTTTGAGTTGGTGACAAAACTTGCCTTTGGTGAGTTGGATTTTATGCCTATATCATTTTAGTCAGTTGCCCCGATGTGTGGCTTAGTGCGGAATCCCCCCTAGTCACATGAGTTGTTGTTGGCTAAAACTGGAAGCACATGTACTACTTATGGAAATGATTGGAAATCTCTTATAAAAGCCTATTGAAATTAAATTCTAGAACGTGTTTCTAAACACACGATGAATTAAAGGCTAAAGCAATGAAATGCTCAAGTACCCCTCGAAGGGTCCAAATAAAAAGGTCTAAAACGCAATGGCTAAATGTATGCGAAATCTAAAGATTGTTGACCTCATAAATGTAAATATACCCCGATGCAAGCTACAATTAGTTGTGCTTTTAAGTGCATGCAAAATTCCAGAGGGGTCATATAGGCCAAAAAGGCCATGGAAATTAAATGAATGATCCTAATGAACTTGGATCGACTTGATGTAGACATGATGCCAAGGTTGAATAAGTACTCTTTAAACAACTTATCCATTTGTAAGGCACTGCCATTCCTTTTGTTTATCTTGTCCAACACAGTGTGTAGCTTCCCCTCTCCCCGTCAAAAGTATCACTTAGTTGAGTTGGTCAAAGTCATCCCTTCTACCTAGCCTTGTCCTTAGCCTTCACCCTTTGCTAGCAGTTAGGCCATGCCCATTGGATGAAGTATGTCTTTAGAGCTTTGGTGCAAGTAAGTTATACATAACATTGAATATCTATGTATTAACTGCCACATGATTGATGTTTATACTTTAAGTTAAGCTGTGAATATGGTTAAAGGAACATGTCTTAGTCATTTGTTATAATCTAGTCTTTGGTTGTATTTTGACCTAGTCAAAACTAGTTTGACCATGGTCATCCTTGGGATCTGTGATGAGATGGACCACTTATGCTTTATGATGTTGATCTATGGTCCCACATACACCTATTGATGATTCCATATGTTGGACATACAGATGATGATTGATGCAGTTGGTCAGTTTTATTATTATTTCCAGATCATCATATTTTACACTGTCCGGGTATGGTGGACGCTACTGATGACCCCACAAGTTATCATGAGGTGTATGAGTACTCATTTCTAGTGGATTTGGGTCTTCTGGATCCATTGAGACACTTATCTTTCAGTTCTGGGCACTCCTGGGCATGATAGTAGCAATTATCCACCCGTTGGCCAGTTTGGGCATGCTGAGTTGGCTTGTCCAGGAGGAGCATTGAAGGCAAGTCATTGCCTAGGGAACTACAGTGGAAGGGGGTGGTCCAGCCACTTGTTTTTACCATTATACCCCCCTTCCAGACAGCATGGTACACTCAGTTTGACAGCGCAGGCACTCCAGAGACAGTTTGGGGCACTCTCATGGTTTTCAGGAGGATTAAAAAATGGAATAAAAGGGTCATTGAGGAATTCGATTTGGGAAATTGAGTCAAGGTTTTGGCACTTGGTATACTTAGAGGTCATCCATGGTGTATCCCCCTTCTTCCAGATCAATTTGCACCAGTCAGTGGGGTCCACATGGGCTACAAGAGCTCTTTTATTGTATTTCTCTCTCTGATGACGGGGATAGGATTTGATCATTTGTATACTTGGGACATGTCATAGACTCATATTTTATATTATTGTGCCATGGGGTCATGCTAGTGAAGGGGATTAATACCTCCTAGCCCCACCATGTGCTCCTGGTGACTTGTCTTGGTCCTATTGTTGTGGCACACATGTTATTAGCCATCCCCATGTATGACGTCACCTTCCATAGAGATTTTAGGCTATGACATCATCACTTAGTTAAGTGATCCATGTCTTATATTGTATTGGCTCATCTTAGTCGTTGATTAGATTGTTATATCTTTTGATCTCAACCACTAGTTTTCAAAAGTGGTTTAGGGTTTTGGTCTTCCTCATCCTATAAAAGGAGGAGACCCTCCTATTGTAAAAGCATCTTTGGGCTCTAGAAAACTTGGAATAAAATACTATTTTTGGAGATCTTCTTCTTGGCTTTGATTAGGTTGCTCATGTACATGGTTATGCATCTCTTCTTTTAGACATCTTTGCTTGTAACAGGTGAAATCGACATCTACTGAAGGAGGCCGAATTGACTGAAGCTAGTTGTGCGAATTGCTTGAAGGGAAGATTGTTGGGGTTGCTCGCATCCCCTTGGGCAAGACGTCTTCATCTTGAGGGAGTTTCTCAATTGTGCTTTGTCCATTGATTACTTCTTTGATATGACATACTTAGATCCCATTGATTTGTGGATCAAATCTAACATTTTGTAGTTTGATTTACAGGTTGAATGGGGCATCTCTCCTCCTAGGGCTTGGATGATTATGCTTGGATTCACTTGGAGCTAGCTTGGAATTGTAACTAAAGGCAAGAATCATCTATGTGCAAAGTAGCTGCAAGATTTTGATGTAAGATCTACAAGATATGTATCCATTTCGCTTGTTCTCCATCCTATTGGTCACATAAACCCTTAAAGTTCAAAACCCTTTTTTTCTATTTTTTTAGATCTACTTGGATCTAGCATGCTTTTGGGGATAAAACTTAAGACCCACCTCTATAGCATCCACGACAATTCGGATCTATAGTTTGGTGGTGATTGGCCTTCATTTGACCCTTTTCCCAAGGCATATTAGCCTCTCCAAGGGAAGTCGCACTTCTTGAGGAGGGCTAGTTGGGCTAGTTCCCAAATGTGGGTAGGAGAGATTTTTGTTTCATTGAATAGATCAACCTTTGAAACCTACCCCTAGTGCTTCACTTTGTTGATTTTCACCTTATGGGCCCCATTCCTCATTCTGAGGATTGTGCCCCACTTGGGTCACTTAGTGATGCACTAGATCTATGGAGATCTAGCCATGGCATGTACTTGATCTTGAAAACCCTCCTTGATTTTCATCTTGACTACCCCGATCTACAATTTGGTGGACATCTGAGTCCATTTGGCCCTTCTTGATCTAAGGTACTAGTCATTCTTGGGGTAATTCGCACTCCTTGGGTAGGTGTCCATTTGCTAGATCCCAATTGTGGGTATTGCTAATTCCTTCTCAAATCCATAGATCCATGCTATAGCATACCCCTAGTACCAACTCACTTTGATTTTAACCTAGTGGGCCCCATTTGGACCATTTTCCACTTTTTAAGGGTTGGCCCCACTTGGACCCATAATTTTGGTAATAAATCTATCTAGATCTACTAATTCAACTTCATAAGTGGCATTAATCTATCATTGGTTGAACCTTTTGTCACTCCCTAAGCCTCTTCAACCAAATCCTAACTCTTTCGGTCCACTTACTCATCCTAGATCTTGATCCTGTTTCATCTTGGTCTCCTACTCTTTCATCATCACATTTCCCTAGGAGATCTAAATTGAGTCTGCTAGCCTTTATTGGCTAAGCTAGGGTCTCCCCCTTGGTCTTGCTTAAGCTTGATCTAAAGTGAAGAGTGCCTCGGTTATCGTGACACCCAACTTGCATTGGGAATCATGGCATCTCTTGGGTCACCTCTTTAGTTGTCCAACACCTCTACTGTCCTGGATAGGATACCATTTAGGGACAACTATAAGTTGTGTGATAACAGTACCCAAGTGGGGCCCACCCTTAAAAAGTGGAAAACAGTCCAAATGGGGCCCACAAGGTCAAAATCAAGATAAAATGGGATTAGGCGGTATGCTATAGCATGGATCTATGGATTTGAGAAAGAATGAGCAATACCCACATGTGGGATCTAGCAAATGGCCACTTACCCAAGGAGTGTGACTTCCTCGAGAGGACTAGTGCCTTAGATCGGGGGGTAAATGGATTTGGATGTCCACCAAACTTTAGATCGGGATAGTTGAGATGATTATTAAGGTGGGTTTTAATTATTAAGCCCAAGTGATTGCTAGATCTCCATAGATCTAAAAAATAAAAAATAAATACAAGGGTTTTGATTTTGGGGTTTTATGACCAATAGGATAGAAGACAAGCGAAATGGATACATACCTTGTAGATCTTACCTCAAAAGCTTGTGGCTACCTTGCACATAGATGATCCTTGCATTTAGTTACAATTCCAAGCTAGATCCAAGAGATTCCAAGCAAACACGTCCAAGCCCTAGGAGGAAAAATGTCCCACTTAACCTGTAAAACAAACTACCATAAGTTAGATTTGATCCACAAATAAATGAGATCTAAGCATGGCATATCAAAAGAAGCAAATCAATGGACAAAGCACAATTGAAAAACTCCCTTCAAAATGAAAACGTCTTTCCCAAGGTGGATGTGAGAAGCCCACAATCTTCCCTTCAAGCAATTCGCACTCCTTGCTCTAGTCAATTCGGCCTCCCTCTATAGCTATCAAAATCACCTGTTACAAGTAAAGATGTCTAAAGCAAAAGATGTATAATCATGTACAAGAGCATCCCAATCAAAGCCAAGAAGTAGATTTGCAAAATAGTATTTTATTCCAAGTTTTCCAGAGTCCAAAAGGTCCCTTTACAATAAGGGGTCTCTTAATTAGGATGAGGGAGACCAAAACCCTAAACCACTTTTGAAAACTAGTGCTTGAGATCAAAAGATACAACAATATAATCAACGGCTAAGATGAGCCGGTACATAATAACATGGATCAACTCACTATAAGGGAGGACGTACATGACTAAGATGCCCTAGTGGGGATGGCGCACAACATAAGGATGACTAAAACACGTGTGCCACATAAGATGACTAGGACAAGTGACTAGGAGCACATGGTGGGGCTAGGAGGTATTATTCTCCTTCACTAGCATCACCCCATGGCACAATAATATAACATGAGACTCAATGACAAGTCCAAGTACACAAATGATCAAATCCTGGCCCCCTCAACTGAGAGAAGAATACATCAAATCGCATCCCAATGACTGTGTGGACCCTATTGACTGCTGCAAACTGATCTGGAAGGAGTGGGATACACCATAGATGACCCCAGAGCAGACCTCATGCCAAAACCTTGCCTCAATTGTCCAAATCGAATTCCTTTATGACCTTTTTATTCCATTTTTAATCCTCCTGAAAATCCATCAAACTGCCCATAACTCATTGTCTAGTGCCTGCGCTGCGAAACTAGCTATGCCATCATGTCCGGAAGGGGGGTAATATGGTAAAAACAAGTGGCTAGATCACCCCCTTCCTCTGTAGCACCCTAGGAAACGACTAGCCTCCAATGCTCTAGCTGGACAGGCCACATCAGCATGGCCAAACTGGTCAACGGGTGAACTGCTCAAATCATGCCCGGGAGTGCCTAAAACTAAAAAATAAGTATTTCAATAGAGCCAAAAGACTCAAATTCACTATAGATGAGTACTCATACACCTCATGGCAACCTGTAAGATCATCTATAGGGCCCACCATACCTGGACAAGTAAAAATATGATGATCTGGAAATAATAATAATCATGGAAAACTGCATCAATCATCATCTGAAATCTGTACCCATCATATGGAATCATCAAAAGGTATATTAAGGACCATAGATCAACATCGTGCAATACAAGTGGTCCATCTCATCACGGATCCCAAGGTTGACCTTGGTCAAACTAGGTTTGACCGGTCAAACTGATCAAAATATGGCCCTGGCCAAAGAGGCCATGCTACTGCAAGTGTAAATAGTTAAGACATGCTGTCTAAATCATTTTCATAGCAAGACTCTAAAATATTAAGCATTATTTCACTAGCAGTTAAAGAATAATAGGTTATTTAATAACTTACTTTCAAGAAGAATCTCAAGAATATACTCGTTTGTAAACATGATAAAATTGCTAGCAAAGGGTGAAGGTTAAAGATACAATGCTACGTTGAATGGGGTGACTTGATTGACTTGACACTGTGATACTTTGGATGAGGGAAATGGTGTTACACACTTAAGCATGTGCTGGACAAGGAATACACAAGGAATGGCAGTGTCTCACAAATGGGTAAGTTGTTCAAAAAAGTGCTTATTCAACCTTGGCAAAAATGTCTACTACTAGAACCGTCGTGAACTAGGTGCCCGACTAACCGTAACTTGAGGTTCTAGGGGACACTTAGAATTAGTTGTCCCTTGGTCCATCTCATATCATAACCCGCAGGTTCAATGAGGAAGGTTTCACATAAGGTCAGCAGTCTTTAGATTTGGCATATGTTTAACCACTGCTTTATTTGGACCTTTTCATTTCATTTCATATAAATTCATGGCCAACAATCTTTAGATTTAGCATACATTTATCCATTGCTTTTTAGGCCTAATATGACCCCTCTGGGATTTTGCATGTGCTTACAAGCACAACTAATTGCAGCTTTCATCCGGGGTGCATTTACATTTCATAGCATTTGAATTTCATTTCCATTTCACAGCCCTTTTCATTGGGCTTTACAAGATATAACAATAATTTCCACATGTAGTACATTTTGCTTCAGGTTTTAGTCAACACAATTCAAGCAACTAGAGGGACTTCCGCAATCTAAACCACAAATTGGGGCAACCCACTAGAGTGATAAAGGCATAAAATCCAACTCACCAAGGGTAAGTTTTGTTGCCAACTCAGAGCCGAGACACAAAATAAACATGGATGCATGTCCAACACAAAGGCAAAAGCGGGGAGGTCCTCCATATCACAAGTCAAGGTGTAAGTCAGGGTGAAGATCGACAAAATGAGGGAGAATAAGTGGATGGATGGTGACAAGTGGATGGATGGTGACAAGTGGAGATGGTGCCTAGGCTAGTAGGTCATAGAGACAATAAATGATCATGTTCACATTCATAGGAATGTAAAGACCAACAAGTATAAAGCAAGAATTTCCAAATGTCAGTAATACAATCATGTATATAATCCATAACAACCAATTTCATTTCAATATTAATATACTGCCAGATCATAATTACTATATACCAAGTCAATGCTATCAAAATGACCGAAACAACAAGGTAATAACATCAATGCACATCATATATATACTGGGTCATATATCAACATTTGTAATCTAAAATAACTACAACCACTGAGAATACTGCATCTGAAACATTGAACACTGCCCTGTATCTGCATGGAACAAAAGGTCATATCGGTCATCAAATCTGAGGTCTCAAGGCTCAGCCTTGGCATAAGGTCTACTGACGGTTTGATATGAAGATGCTCTGATGTGTGAGTGATCATAAATAATGTTGCTCATCGTAGTTGATCTCACTAAAAATATGCAAAGGCAAAGCTTGAATAAGTGCAGATATCTGCTCTGCTAACATGGTATCCCAGCTACTATGTATGTGATAACAGGACAATCCTTCCTTTCGGAACCAGGGATTCAGTCCAACAACACTGGTGATCCTTCCTTTTGGAACTAGGATCATGGACAATCCTTCCTTTCGGAACCAAGGATTCAGTCCAACAACACTGGTGATCCTTCCTTTCAGAACTAGGGATCATGGACAATCCTTCCTTTCGGAACCAGGGATTTAGTCCAACACTCACATCTTAGACAATCCTTCCTTTCGGAACTAGGGATTCAGTCTAAGGATCAACATTTAAGACTATCCTTCCTTTCGGAATTACGGGATCACTGTCTAGGGATGATCAATCCCATCACAACTCAGGATCAACATTTAAGACTATCCTTCCTTTCGGAATTACGAGATCACTGTCTAGGGATGATCAATCCCATTGTACCATAATATCATCAACACTACTCCCCCCTTTCGAGGGAAGTCCTTACGGACTACACCAAGCTTGTCACGGAAGTGCTCAAACTTCACACGAGACAGAGGCTTAGTCAACACATCTGCAACTTGCTCATTCGTGCTCACATATTGGAGCTTTATAGCTCCCTTCTGTACCATATCACGGATGTAGAAATACCGTATTTCTATGTGTTTTGACTTATCATAGAACACAGGGTTCTCTGTCATCTTTATACAACTCTGGTTATCACATAGAATCACTGTGGTATCTAACTCCAGATCAAATAGACCTAATAACAACTTCCGAATCCATATAGCTTCACAACTAGCAGAACAGGCTGCAATAACTCTGCTTCTGCAATGCTGAGAACAACACTGGATTGCTTCCTACTTAGCCATGAGATCATGGCTGACCCCAGACTGTAGCATCCGCCTGAAGTGCTCTTCCTGTCTGAGACACTTCCTGCCCAATCGGAATCTGTATACCCATACAATCTGAACTCATTATCTCTAGAATAATTGAGACCATAGTTTATTGTACCTTTTAGGTACCTCATGACATGCTTTGCAGCTACAAGGTGAACATGTATGGGCTCAACCAGATACTGACTCAAGGTGTTCACAACAAAGCATATATCTGGCCTAGCATTCGTCAGATACATCAACGACCCAATAATCTGCCTCTATAGAGTCACATCCACTAATTCTGACGAAGTAACAGATAATAACTTCAAGTTGGCATCCATGGGTGTGGCCATGGCTTTACACTCCAACATATCAAATCTTTTCAAGATTTCTACTGCATACTTCCCTTGGTTAAGGAAGATTCCCTCTAGGCTTTGCTATACCTCGAGACCTAGAAAATAATGCATTAAGCCAAGGTCTTTCATCTCGAATTCTGCAACGATCTTCTTCTTGCACTCTGAGATTTGCTTCTCATTACTTGTCAGGAACAAGTCATCCACATATAGCAATAATAGGACTGGTTCATCATCCATAACCTTGAAGTAAAGGTTAGGATCAGCTTTATTTTTGGTAAAGCCCAAGGTCGTTAGAAAACTATCAATTCTTCCATACCAAGCTCTTAGAGCTTGCTTCAACCCATACATAGCCTTCTTCAGTTTGCAAACATGCGTCTCTTTGTCTTCAACCTCAAAACCTTGGGGTTGTTCTATGTACACTTCTTCTTCAATGACACCATTCAGGAAAGTTGTTTTCACATCCATCTGGTGTAACTTCCACTTCATCGTGGCTGCAAGTGCCATGATGGTTCTAATTGAAGTGTACCTTGCTACAGGAGCAAATGTTTCTTCATAATCGATTCCTTCCTTTTGGCAGAATCCACGAGCCACAAATCTAGCTTTGTATTTTTCAATACTTCCATCCACTGCATGTTTTATCTTGTATATCCATTTGGAAGATACCACACTTTTACCTTCTGGTTTGGCAACTATGTCCCATACATCATTCTTCATTATAGATTGGTATTCTTTCATCATAGCTTCTACCCATTCTTTCTTTTGAATGGCTTCTTCAAAACAAGTAGGTTCTTTGTTTCTAAGATCACACATCAAAGCCACATAACTTGAAAATGGCTTTGGCCTCTTGCTTTCTCTTGTGGAGCCTTCTGGAGCTCCATACCTCTCTGCATCTTGAATAATTTCACGAGCCCAAGCTGGTTTTCTCTTGCGAGAGATAGTCATGGGTGGAGGTTCTTGGGGCTCCAACATATCATGATCTTCCGGAGTCTCACCATCAGGAGAGGGTGCAACCTTTGCAACTCTAGGAGCCTCATCTTCTTCATATACTTCATGCTGGCACTTTCTAGATTTCTTGAGAGCTACATCTTCATCAAATGTTACATCCCTGCTAATCTCCATGTGATGATAGCCTGGTATATAGATCCTGAAGGCCTTGGAGACCTCACAGTATCCAACAAAGATTCCTTTCTTTCCGGAAGGATCCAACTTGGTTCTTTTCTCTTTTGGAATATGAAGAAAACCTTGACAACCAAATATCTTGAGATGACTACCTCTGGTTTCTTTCCTATGAACATCTCTTCGGGGATTTTGAACCCAAGTGCACTACGGGATACTCTATTTTGGACATATACTGTTGCCCTTGCTACTTCAGCCCATAGATGATAGGAAGATCTTGATCATGGATCATGGTCTTCACTGCTTCCATAATAGTTCGATTCTTTCTTTCAACAACACCATTTTGTTTAGGATTATAGGGAGTAGTAAGTTCCCTCTTAAGCCCAGCATCTTTGCAAAAGGCTTCAAAATCTTTTGAAGTGTACTCTCCTCCATTATCTAACCTGAGTATTTTTATCTTCCTTTTTGAAAGATTCTCTATCAAGGCTTTGAATTCCTTGAACTTCTTGAATACTTCACCTTTTGATTTCAAAAAGTAAATCCAAGTCTTTCGCGAGTAATCATCAATGAATGTAACATAATATTCATATCCATTGAGAGATGTGGAGGGCATTGGACCAGATACGTCTGAGTGAATAAGTTCCAATATCCCTTTTGTCTTGGTGTAGCTCTTCGGAAATGGATTCTTTATGTTCTTTCCCTTTGCATATCCTTTGCATCTTCCTTCATGATCAATCTTTCGATCCGGTAATCTTGTTACTACCTTGCTTACATGTGGTAATGCTTTGAAGTTTGTAGCTTATGTGAGCAAGCCTTCTATGCCATAGTTCACATGGACTTTTAGTATCATGAATCAAAGCTGCTTCTGAATGTCCTTTCAATTTGTATAAGCCTCCTCTTTCTATTCCAATAACGACTACATCTTCTATAGATTTTCCTTTGGGCCATGTTATCACCTACACTGTAGTTACCCCTATGGATGTATCCACTCATGGATGGCAATAGGGAAGGGAAACTCAAAAGGTGCAACCACGATCACCTCGACCTTCAATATATGGTTGTCACGCCAGTCGAGGCAACCTTCACTTTATATTATCTAGCCCAGACAACAAAGGGGGAGACCCGATCTACTCCCGACAGGAGAGATCAAAACCAAGACACCAAATCAAGTTAATTCTAAGTGAAATAAGGTGTATGGTTTATCCTAGACCTTAGGATGAAGTCACAAGACCAGTGAGGGGTTCAATGAGTATAGCTTTGGTTCATTATTGATGTGAAAGTGACTTATGATTTGTGAAATAGGATCCAGGATTGATGTACTAGTTCAATGTGACAAAATCCACTGCCTTGGGAACCGTGTCCAATGCAGGGTAGTTTAGGGGTTGAATTGGGGCTAACTGGTACAAGTGACAAGCTTGATCATGATACATGATGACATCCAAGGGTTTAGTTCACCACACAAGGCTCAAACCACAAGTTAATCCAACAATCTAGGAAAGTCGAATTGACTTGGAGAGCAACCAGTGCCTTGGGAATTGGGATAATGGAGTCAAAGTGTAGTTAACTTGTGATTGATAACTCCTATTGTATGAGACAAGTGGGCAATTAAAGTCTTGATGGATGAATAGGTCTAGATCTAGGTTTCACCTAATTGGACCACAATCCCTTAAAACAAGGAATGCTATCCCCAAGGCAAGATTTGACAAAGTGACATACTAGACCTAGGTTTTGAATTATGCCCGTTCCAAATCCACAAAAATCTCATGTACCCATGTCCTGGAAGTGGACCAACTCACTTCTCCAAGGTGGTGCGACTTTACCCAAGGAGGCTAAAAAGTGGGATAAATGAATCAAGACAAGTCCAATGGCATCCAAAATTTAGATCCAAGTAGGTTGATCAAGTGAAGATATGGATCTATAGTTTCAAAGCAATCTGATGGTTAGATCTGACTAAATCTGAGTTTAAATATACCAAGTGGTCCAAAAAATGGGATTAAATCCCTTAAAACATGGAATAGGGCCCACAAGGTAGAAATCAGAAAAGTGACAATCTGGGGGTAGGTTATTGGATGTGTAGATCAATAATCAAGTAAGATCTCAACTACCCATCAACTGGATCTAGGGTAACTCACCTTCCCCAAGGAGTGCGACTTCACTTGGAGAGGCTAAGTTGGCCTGGGAAGGGGGTCAAATGGAGGCCAATCGTCACCAAACTATAGATTCGGATGCCTTGGATACTATAGAGGTGGGTTTTCAATATTACACCCAACAACCCACTAGATCTAAGTAGATCTGAAAAATGTAAAAATGGGGGTTTTGATTAATTAGGGTTTAAAATGTTTTAGACAAGTGGATAGATCATGGAGATAGAACTTACCTTGAGATCATACCTGAGTGATGAAGAGAGATGCTTTGATGTTGAGGAAGATTCCCGCAGAGATCAAATGAGAGATTGTTGATTTTGCTTGCCAAATTGATGCCCTAGCCCACAAGTGCGCCCTCCTCTACCTGTCAATCCAAAGAAAATCGATTTCAATCAGAGAGATCAAGTATGGAGGAAATACAAGTAAAATTCAAAGATAACATGAAATAGAAGGTCCTGGGACAGTAATACTCCCTGTTACCAACGAAGAGATCCAAAGAAGAAGTAGGGAGAGTCTTCCCCTACCAATACTTCCTCCTCAAAGCAAATCGGCCTCCACCTGTAGATGCAAAAAACGTGGTACAAAAGATATGGCAAAACAAGATCTCCAATAACTCAGTGCAAAGGAAGAACCAACGAACGAACACCAAAAACACTCACCACAACACTGGAGATAGATGCAATAATAATTTTCTATTCCAATAATCCAGAGCCACAAGTCCCTTTACAAATGAGAAGCTCTCTCCTTTAAATAGGAAGGAGAGGCATCAAAATCCTAACCACTTTTTGAATGAGTGGCTAAGATTAAAAGATACAAATGTCTAATCAATGGTTGAGATGAGCTCAACAATAAAATACATGGATCACTAATAAAATATAACATAAGTGGACAAAATCGCCCTAGGAGAGGGGAATCCCACCAAATCATGATGACAAAATATAATAAGAAGCTCATGGTGGGTCCAAGGGGTAATTTTAGCCACCCTTGGTCAATCCCCATAGCACAATAATAATAAAATAGTCATCAATATACCAAATCGTGCCTCTATGGACAAATTGTAGGCCTCAAAAGACCTCAGAAATCATCAGAAAGTGCCATAAGTGATGGATGCAGGTCCCAATGAAGCTGAAACTGCTAGAGGAGGTGTGGAAGACATCAATCCATCATCACTGATCATCCCATGCCAAGACATTGCCTCAGTAGCCCAAATCAAATTCCTCAATAGCCATTTCTACCAATCCTGAAATGCCTCGGGAAGCGTGAAACTGCGCCAATTTGCCTCCTGGAGTGCCTGCACTGTCAAGGTGAGGGCACCAGTATGTCCGGGAGGGGGGTGATATGGTAAAAACAAGTGGCGGGACTGCCCCCTCCAAGCACATCGCCCTAGGTCAACTGGATAAAAATCACCTCTGCTCTGACAGGGTCTCCGACAGACCAAAACTGCACTGGGATAGCCTACTGAGGCTCAATCATCACTGTAACTGCCCGGAACTGAAAACAGACTGTCTCATTGGACTCATAAGGTCAAAATCTATCCAAGATGTGTACTCATACACCATATGAATCTTTGCATGATCATATAATATATCCAATATACCGGAACAGGTCAAATAATAATAATCTGTAAATGATCAAATAATGCTGTAAACCATGAATCATTATCATAAACCTGCATCTGATGCATAGAACCATCATGTACATGTACATAGACCATATATCATCTATCCATATCATCACAGGGTCCAACCATCTCATGTCCTATGGTTGACCTTGGTCAAACTAAGTTTGACCAAGTCAACATGACCAAATATAACTCAGACCATCATCAGAAGCTGCTGCAAAGTGTCAAAGGTTAAGGCATGCTCTACAACTTATTCAAATAACAATTATAACACAGAGTAATCATTACTGGCGATCTAAATCCAAATATATAATGTCATTAATTATTATTATTACTCAGACTAGACTTTCAAGACCATACTCACTTCATAACTGTGATCAATTTGCTAGTGAAGGGTGAAGGCTAAAATAACTGGCTAGGCTAAGCGATGACTTGACTGACTTATCATTGTGACACTTTGGCAAAGGGAAAGGGAATACACACCATAGTATATACTGAATGAGCAACAACACAGGGAATGGCGGTGTCTCACAAGTGGATGAGTTGTTCAAAGAGGGTTTATTCACCTTTAACAGATGCGCACAATCCATAATACAAATGAGGCCAGCAATAATTTAGATATAGCATTTAAGTTCCATTGCTTTTTGGGCCTGAAGTTTCCATAGCCTTGATCTATGTGTGTTTATAAACACATTGCATAGATTTACATTTATTTTAGGCTTTCTGCTGCAGGTGTGTTTTTAAGGCACTTGTTTACCTGAGCACTTCTAAGTGTGTCATAGATAGCTTGTTTACCTAGGTATTTACATTTCCAAAAGATATAACATTTTATTTTCATGCCATTTTCATTTGGCATGCCTTTCATTCATGTGTGTTGAAAAACACATTGCATGAATGGGCTTTTCATACAAGATATAACATTTCATTTTCCAGATTTTGTATTCATGGCAGCACTAAAAATTTCAGGTTTAGCCAACACAACTTTAGTGACTAGGGGGAGTTCAAAAGGAACTCCAACTCACCATAGGTAAGTTTTGTCACCAACTCAGAGCCGAGACACAATAAACAAGGAAGCTCATCGAATACACAGGTACAGTGGGGAAAAGATCCTCCATGTCACTAGTCAAGTAGTAAGTCAAGGTGATAAACTGAAAGGTAGGCAATGGATTGATGAAGACAATGAATAATGGAGCCAACACTAGCAAGCCAAGGTATGGTGGAATGATCACCTCTATTCTCCTTAAGGAGGGTAAAACCAATGAGTATGAATAATGAACTTCTAAGTCTAAGTATGGACAATATAATATATATAATAAGATCAACCAGGTCCACATATCTATATGATCGCCAGATCATGACACTAAGTGCTAAGACATGCTATAAGAATAAATATAAAAGCAATATAACCATAACACAATGATATACCTGCTGAGTCATATACCTGAATACTCATCATCTGAACCATCATCTGTCCTCTGAAACTGCTACTGCAACTCTGGGCACTACTGACTGCTCTGTACAAATGGTATAATGGCTACATCGGTCATCTCTTTGAGTGTCCTGAGACTCAGTCATGGCATGGGGAATATATACTGCTGTCCAAAATCTGATAGTGATCCAATATAGATGCTCATCTCAGCATCTCAATGTAAGGGAACTGGCTGAATAGTGTATTGGAATCAAAAAAATAATGTATGGTAGCCCGACTACTATATATTTGATAACATCTGGCTCCGGCTGGGACAAGTGCTCTACTGAAATGAGCGCTTGAGAACCTCAGAATCTCTGGTCCTCAAACTCTGCTACCCGAATCCACGATCCAGCACTCTACCATTTTGCTTCCAGCTTTTTATTTTTGCAGCCTATTTTTGCATTCACAGACATCAAAATACCTCATGCCGCATGTATGGGAAAAATATAAAATCCAACTGAAATAAAATCTATTCTATGCCAGAAATATAAATGCAGAAAGTAAATCTAAACTACTAACATAATTTGCAAAATTTGAAATTTATTGTGCAGGAAAAATAAAATGACAGATATTCAGTTAAACTAGTAGCTTACAAAGGAGCTTAAAAGAAAAGATAAACAAAAAGGTGCCAGACTCAATGGCTAAAAAGACTAACTACTGCCCAAGTAGGCTTATTTGGTTTCCTACCTACTCTAATCTAACCAGTGATCACAAATGCTAGGTAAAATCATAAATCCAGTGCAACCATTCATCAAACATATTAGTGATTCTTCTTTGATTTCTGGTAATGAAACAAGTCATGATTGGATTAAAGATCAGAGAATTTGATAATGCAATCTTCCAGGTTTGTTCAAAAATTGAATAAAGGTTTGAATGGTGCAAAATGAAATCATACCAAGGAAAAGATTGACTGATGCAAACATCCTCCATCCAAGAATTGATAGGATCATAAAATTTATGCAAGTTATTGCTTAAGATTGATGGAGGAAAAATATAAGGCTTGTAACTTAATTCTTTTTCACAGAACATAACTTCCTCATTTACTTCTCTTACATATTCAATTTGGTTCTCCCTGGGATTAATGATCAAATAGAAACCAAGTGGAAATAACTTAAAGTTTAAAGGACGGAAAAACAAAGTCAAACCCACTTGATGCTCAAAAATGGAGAAAAAATGGAATTGATCTTTAAACACCTTTCCTAGCCACCAAGAGTGATTGATAACTTGACAACAAGCATTATGGTTCCAAAGTGACCGAAAAGGGGAATGAAGTGTTTTTTCTCCAGACATGTAATCATGCATATACTTCCTTCTGAAAATTCCAAAGGCAAAAGATTGACTATAGCACCAACCCAAAGATGATTGAAAGAGTTGGGAAGGGAGGGTGGATTGCAAATATGAAAATTCTCCCAAATGGATAGACAAGTTCAACCTTAGATTTTGACAAAAGAAGACACTCTTTACTCTAGGAATTATTTCAAGCTTTTGATCAAGTTTAATATTTACAATTTGAGGACAAGATTGACCATAGTTGTCTAACTCTAAGCTATCTTGACTAAGGATAAAAAAAGGAAAATTTAAAGATTCATTATAAGAAGTGGAGCAAAGATTAGAATATCTAGTATGATTCACTAATTCATCCTCACCTTGAGATTGACTTATTGATTCATCATTAAATTCATACGAGGATAAATGATCATTTTTATTCAATTTGTCAGGGATAAAATTAACAGGCTCATCTAAAACATCCTGATTATTTGCATAATGATCATGTGAAAGCACTACTAAATGATCTTGGTTAATGTCTCCACTTTCTTCTTCTTCAGTAAGTTGATAAGGAATTGAATGATCACTAAAGACAAAATGACTAATGAGTCTCTCTGAGGGAGGAACTTGAGTAGACATGTTAACTAAAAGTTCATCCTCAGAAATTCCCTCAGGATCAGGACTAGGGCTACCTAAAAAGCAATTTGTATACTTATGGTTTGTACAATGATTAAAGATTTGACTTTCGATTGACTCAAAAGTAGAAGACTTATCATCAGAAGAAATTGGGCAGGAAAGGTCATCTCCGGATGCTGACAAATCACTTGATATTTGATTGTTAAATGATTCCACAATAGGATCGGAAAGGGGAAGGTTTTGATCTTGGATTTGATTTGAAAGATACATATCATCAAATTCACTTCTCCATTTTTCTAGGAATTTATTTTCAAACATGTCATAACCAGAAATGTTATTGGGTTTCAAATTCGAAATCCAGAGTCCAGCTCTTTTTTTGAAAGATGAAGCCAATAGTCTCATACACACATCCTCATGGGTTATGGATAATTCTTTAATAATTTCCCTAAAAAGTTCAAGGTGTCTTTTAGTAGATATTTCATAACTTCCATCGAAAATAGGCAACCTTGCATATGCTTGATGAGGAATATGACGAGGATACCCAACAATTTTTGAAAAGTCAAAAACTTTTAAACGACCGAAAGTTCTAGGTCACTTAGAAGCAACCATGGGTAATTTTTTTTTTTTTATATATTTTATATTTTTAATATTTTTATATTTATTTTTAAATTCAAGAGCCTGAAAATAAAATGATGCACCCCATGGGTTCTAGATAATGATAAGATCTGTCTTAATTCTAGTATTGTAAGGATGTAAATGAGCTCGCTCCTCAGCGGAGTCATGGTTGGGAGTCGCCAGGTAGATTTCTTAAACTCTTCTACCAAGATATGTGTCGTTGTATATGCAGGAGAGAGTGAATAATGACTACTAGTTTTATCCAAGGTAAGCCTATGCCCTCAAACGCCAAAAATGTTAGGCAAAAAGAACGGGAGTAGGGCTTGAGAAATATATGTCAAACCAGAGTAAGCCTATGCCCTCCCCGGCAACGGCGCCAAAATGTTATCACCTACACTGTAGTTACCCCTATGGATGTATCCACTCATGGATGGCAATAGGGAAGGGCAACTCAAAAGGTGCAACCACGATCACCTCGACCTCTAATATATGGTTGTCACGCCAGTCGAGGCAACCTTCACTTTATGTTATCTAGCCCAGACAACAAAGGGGGAGACCCGATCTACTCCCGACAGGAGAGATCAAAACCAAGACACCAAATCAAGTTAATTCTAAGTGAAATAAGGTGTATGGTTTATCCTAGACCTTAGGATGAAGTCACAAGACCAGTGAGGGGTTCAATGAGTATAGCTTTGGTTCATTATTGATGTGAAAGTGACTTATGATTTGTGAAATAGGATCCAGGATTGATGTACTAGTTCAATGTGACAAAATCCACTGCCTTGGGACCGTGTCCAATGCAGGGTAGTTTAGGGGTTGAATTGGGGCTAACTGGTACAAGTGACAAGCTTGATCATGATACATGATGACATCCAAGGGTTTAGTTCACCACACAAGGGTCAAACCACAAGTTAATCCAACAATCTAGGAAAGTCGAATTGACTTGGAGAGCGACCAGTGCCTTGGGAATTGGGATAATGGAGTCAAAGTGTAGTTAACTTGTGATTGATAACTCCTATTGTATGAGACAGGTGGGCAATTAAAGTCTTGATGGATGAATAGGTCTAGATCTAGGTTTCACCTAAGTGGACCACAATCCCTTAAAACAAGGAATGCTATCCCCAAGGCAAGATTTGACAAAGTGACATGCTAGACCTAGGTTTTGAATTATGCCCGTTCCAAATCCACAAAAATCTCATGTACCCATGTCCTGGAAGTGGACCAACTCACTTCTCCAAGGTGGTGCGACTTTACCCAAGGAGGCTAAAAAGTGGGATAAATGAATCAAGACAAGTCCAATGGCATCCAAAATTTAGATCCAAGTAGGTTGATCAAGTGAAGATATGGATCTATAGTTTCAAAGCAATCCGATGGTTAGATCTTATTAGATCTAAGTTTAAATATACCAAGTTGTCCAAAAAATGGGATTAAATCCCTTAAAACATGGAATAGGGTCCACAAGGTAGAAATCAGAAAAGTGACAATCTGGGGGTAGGTTATTGGATGTGTAGATCAATAATCAAGTGGGATCTCAACTACCCATCAACTGGATCTAGGGTAACTCACCTTCCCCAAGGAGTGCGACCTCACTTGGAGAGGCTAAGTTGGCCTGGGAAGGGGGTCAAATGGAGGCCAATCCTCACCAAACTATAGATCCAGGATGCCTTGGATACTATAGAGGTGGGTTTTCAATATTACACCCAACAACCCACTAGATCTCAGTAGATCTGAAAAATGTAAAAATGGGGGTTTTGATTAATTAGGGTTTAAAATGTTTTAGACAAGTGGATAGATCATGGAGATAGAACTTACCTTGAGATCATACCTGAGTGATGAAGAGAGATGCTTTGATGTTGAGGAAGATTCCCGCAGAGATCAAATGAGAGATTGTTGATTTTGCTTGCCAAATTGATGCCCTAGCCCACAAGTGCGCCCTCCTCTACCTGTCAATCCAAAGAAAATCGATTTCAATCAGAGAGATCAAGTATGGAGGAAATACAAGTAAAATTCAAAGATAACATGAAATAGAAGGTCCTGGGACAGTAATACTCCCTGTTACCAACGAAGAGATCCAAAGAAGAAGTAGGGAGAGTCTTCCCCTACCAATACTTCCTCCTCAAAGCAAATTGGCCTCCACCTGTAGATCCAAAAAACGTGGTACAAAAGATATGGCAAAACAAGATCTCCAATAACTCAGTGCAAAGGAAGAACCAACGAACGAACACCAAAAACACTCACCACAACACTGGAGATAGATGCAATAATAATTTTCTATTCCAATAATCCAGAGCCACAAGTCCCTTTACAAATGAGAAGCTCTCTCCTTTAAATAGGAAGGAGAGGCATCAAAATCCTAACCACTTTTTGAATGAGTGGCTAAGATTAAAAGATACAAATGTCTAATCAATGGTTGAGATGAGCTCAACAATAAAATACATGGATCACTAATAAAATATAACATAAGTGGACAAAATCGCCCTAGGAGAGGGGAATCCCACCAAATCATGATGACAAAATATAATAAGAAGCTCATGGTGGGTCCAAGGGGTAATTTTAGCCACCCTTGGTCAATCCCCATAGCACAATAATAATAAAATAGTCATCAATATACCAAATCGTGCCTCTATGGACAAATCGTAGGCCTCAAAAGACCTCAGAAATCATCAGAAAGTGCCATAAGTGATGGATGCGGGTCCCGATGAAGCTGAAACTGCTGGAGGAGGTGTGGAAGACATCAATCCATCATCACTGATCATCCCATGCCAAGACATTGCCTTAGTAGCCCAAATCGAATTCCTCAATAGCCATTTCTACCAATCCTGAAATGCCTCGGGAAGCATGAAACTGCCCCAAACTGCCTCCTGGAGTGCCTGCGCTGTCAAGGTGAGGGCACCAGTGTGTCCGGGAGGGGGGTAATATGGTAAAAACAAGTGGCTGGACTGCCCCCTCCAAGCACAACGCCCTAGGTCAACCAGATAAAAATCACCTCTGCTCTGACAGGGTCTCTGACAGACCAAAACTGCACTGGGATAGCCTGCTGAGGCTCAATCATCACTGTAACTGCCCAGAACTGAAACAGACTGTCTCATTGGACTCAGAAGGTCCAAATCTATCCAAAATGTGTACTCATACACCATATGAATCTCTGCATGATCATATAATATATCCAATATACCGGAACAGGTCAAATAATAATAATCTGTAAATGATCAAATAATGCTGCAAACCAGGAATCATCATCATAAACTTGTATCTGATGCATAGAACCACCATGTACATGTACATAGACCATATATCATCTATCCATATCATCACAAGGTCCAACCATCTCATGTCTTATGGTTGACCTCAATCAAACTAAGTTTGACCAAGTCAACATGACCAAATATAACTCAGACCATCATCAGAAGCTGCTGCAAAGTGTCAAAGGCTAATGCATGCTCTACAACTTATTCAAATAACAATTATAACACAGAGTAATCATTACTGGCGATCTAAATCCAAATATATAATGTCATTAATTATTATTATTACTCAGACTAGACTTTCAAGACCATACTCACTTCATAACTGTGATCAATTTGCTAGTGAAGGGTGAAGGCTAAAATAACTGGCTAGGCTAAGGGATGACTTGACTAACTTATCATTGTGACACTTTGGCAAAGGGAAAGGGAATACACACCATAGTATATACTGAGTGAGCAACAACACAGGGAATGGCGGTGTCTCACAAATGGATGAGTTGTTCAAAGAGGTTTTATTCACCTTTAACAGATGCGCACAATCCATAATACAAATGAGGCCAGCAATAATTTAGATATAGCATTTAAGTTCCATTGCTTTTTGGGCCTGAATTTTCCATAGCCTTGATCTATGTGCGTTTATAAACACATTGCATAGATTTACATTTATTTTAGGCTTTCTGCTGCAGGTGTGTTTTTAAGGCACTTGTTTACCTGAGCACTTCTAGGTGTTTCACAGATAGCTTGTTTACCTAGGTATTTACATTTCCAAAAGATATAACATTTTATTTTCATGGCCATTTTCATTTGGCATGCCTTTCATTCATGTGTGTTGAAAAACACATTGCATGAATGGGCTTTTCATACAAGATATAACATTTCATTTTCCAGATTTGGTATTCATGGCAGCACTAAAAGTTTCAGGTTTAGCCAACACAACTTTAGTGACCAGGGGGAGTTCACAAGGAACTCCAACTCACCATAGGTAAGTTTTGTCACCAACTCAGAGCCGAGACACAATAAACAGGGAAGCTCATCCAATACATAGGCTACAGTGGGGAAAAGATCCTCCATGTCACTAGTCAAGTAGTAAGTCAAGATGATAAACTGAAAGGTAGGCAATGGATGGATGAAGACAATGAATAATGGAGCCAACACTAGCAAGCCAAGGTATGGTGGAATGATCACCTCTATTCTCCTTAAGGAGGGTAAAACCAATGAGTATGAATAATGAACTTCTAAGTTTGAGTAGGGACAATATAATATATATAATAAGATCAACCAGGTCCACATATCTATATGATCGCCAGATCATGACACTAAGTGCTAAGACATGCTATAAGAATAAATATAGAAGCAATATAACCATAACACAATGATATACCTGCTGAGTCATATACCTGAATGCTCATCATCTGAACCATCATCTGTCCTCTGAAACTGCTACTGCAACTCTGGGCACTACTGACTGCTCTGTACAAATGGTATAATGGCTACATCGGTCATCTCTCTGAGTGTCCTGAGACTCAGTCATGGCATGGGGAATATATACTGCTATCCAAGATCTGATAGTGATCCAATATAGATGCTCATCTCAGCATCTCAATGTAAGGGAACTGGCTGAATAGTGTACTGGAATCAGAAAAATAATGTATGGTAGCCCGGCTACTATATATGTGATAACAGGCCACATGAGAACTTCTCCATCTATAAAGGAAACCCTAAACCCTTTCTTATCTAAAGTTGAGATAGAAAGTAGGTTCTTCTTTAGGCTTGGTACATATAGTACATCCTTCATCTTTATCGAGGTTCCTGAGTCAAGCTTGTAGGTGGCTTCTCCTATTCCCTTAATAGGGTATTGGTAATCATCTCCTAATGATACCTTCTGAGGGGAGTTCTTTTCTTCTACACTGGAGAGAGTCTTCTTCTGACTTGTCATGTGCTTTGAAGCACCACTATCAATTAGCCAGGTGTCATTTCCAGGTGTCACGGACCTAGAGAGAGCGGAGAATAAAACATATTCTTCTACTTCTTCTTTTGCTTGCTTCTTGGGAGGTTCTAGTACATCTTCTTTAACAAACTTTGAAAGATCATTGAGTCCAATCCTATACTTCCAAGCACGGAAGTTCTCTATGCCTTCCAACTTGTCATCAAGCTTAGTGCTTGGTGCCATCTTAACCCGAAGAGCAAAGAATAACCAAAAATTAAAATTTCTCAAAATAAAAAATAGAACTCACCAAAAGATGCGCTTGACTGAGGCGAGTATGCTGGTACACTTGGTTTGTTAATATTCCAAAATTTCACCCTTGAAAATTGACTTGCGAAATTATGACCTGCAGTTTCTGGCTTTCTCTGGTTTTTTGGTTTTTCTGGTCCAGAGTCAAACTAGGGTTTGACTTTCCAGGAGTTTCACTCATTGAAAAAATTCGATCTTGGTACCAAAATTTCGATCTTGGAGAGGCGCACTTCCCTATGCCAATTGCACTCAAAAATTCCACTTCTGTGAGAAGCCCTTATTTTTCCACTTTGGAGAGAGAGAGAGAGTTTTACCTTGTGAAAGTTGCTCTTTTCAGGCTAGCTTTGATACCATGTTAAGATTATATGCTACTATAAACTAAATTCCAACTTGATTAGCATTCAATACATTATTCACAATAGCAGCATAATAAGGATCTTTGAAAGATACACAATCACAAAGTACAAAACAATATACCCTGGGAAACCCTCAAGGGGAAGAAAACCCAGCAAGAACTTCCTCAATATAGATGATGAAAGTACAATGCCCAAAATAGGTCTCACAAATAAGATAGACAAAAGATCAAACTCTAGACCCAAGCCAATCCTCGTCCTCCTTCGCAGATATCTCTCTCTCTCCTCTAATGTGAATTACACAAGTGAGTGATGGTACAAATGAGAGGAACTCACTCTCTATTTATACTTTACCTTTTACTTGACTTTTATCCCAGCTAGGTCGGCCTCACTTTAACTGATTGGGTCGACCTCTCCTAGAAGGACTCAAATAATATTATATTATATTCTTTAGGGTACTAACGACCTGACTTACAATGGAGGCTTTACCTCATGACTTTACATGACCAAATATAATAATGACATCTCCGAACGGAGGTAAAACATCCCCGACGAAGTTACAATAATAAAGTACAAGTAGAATATTCTTTGAAGTTACATTAATTTAACAATGTGTCCTCCACCACCCTATTAATTCAATGAAGCACCAAGATGGTTTCCTTCGGGGAAAACTTGGCTAGTGAAGTCACACCAATCGAGTGAATGATGAGGATAGTAAGAGAATGGCGGATCCCTTGGTTGTGTTGATGATGGCTACATATAATTTGGAAGGTTGGAAAATGATGAGGGAAGACAATAGGCTTATTGGCGACGACCCCCTGTAGCTATTTTTGTTGTTCCTAGGGAGAAGTCTGAAGGTCATTTCATGTTGAAGGGGAATATAGTTTGTTTATGGGCCGAGTCTCAAAGGCCCAAGGTCGAATTTGGTAGGTGAATACAATACGGTTATGGGTCGAGTCTCAACCACGTTTGTATAGGAACACTTTATTGGTGCATTGGTTACAGAATGGAGAGCAAAGGGCATCCATGGTGGGGGTTTCGAGGTACTACACACATTCACATGCCCAGAATCTTTAAGGAGGTCGAGGCTGCGCAGGAGGTTTTCAAGGAGGCTATCTCGCCTCAAGTTGAAAGGAAAATCAAAGAGTCTGAAAAATGAGTTGCTCAGGAAAAGGACACGCTTGGGGACCAAGAAAGTCAGAAGGAAATGGGGCCTTGGCTCCAAGATGTTGGATTCTCTCGCACAAGGAACTTGAAATATGTCAAAACAATCACTCTTTATTGGAATATAAAGGCCCTATTAGGCAAAGTGTTAATGGATAGTCATGAGGAGCAGAAGGAAACCATGTTGTAGCTCAACAAAACCCAGAATCAAATTCAGAAGGTGGATGCCAAACTGCATCTCATGGCAAAGGTGATAATGGGGTTAGGAGCAAAAATCAACCTATTGGCGAAGGCAACAACGGGCATGGTCTTTAAGGAAAATCCAACATTGGCAAGAACAGCTCAACTCCCCCAGTGCAATAGGTTCGAACTGTGTTTATTTTTTTATGAAGATTAGATTCCTGGTCGGGGTAACTATTAGATTTTTTTTCTAGAAAATCAATAATGTTAGGTATATTGAAGGAAACACTAGAAATCCTAGTCAGCTAGTTAGTTTTAAGAACTTAGAACTTAGAATACTAGTATGGTCAATTTTTTGAAGTTAATCTCTTGTGGGAATAGGATGACAAAATATTGTTTTGCAGTTGGCCTGGTCTAGACTTTAGTGGCAGACCAGAATGCTAAAACATTATACATGTGGTTTTTATCCTAATATAAAAGTCAGCTATTTAAAAAATAAATAAAAGATCAACTTGGTCTAATGAATTGTTAGGTAAAGTATGTTTTTTTAGTGTGGTTCTTTAGTATGCATTTGTACCTATATAATTCAACAACCACAATATGTCTAGACAAAGGGATTCGACGATTTTTCTTTTCCTCGATATTGACGGGTGTATTGGTCCATGGCTTAGCACCAGATTGGTCCATAATCTCTATTTAAAGAGCATGGAGGGTCATTTGTTGATGATTGATTGGGAGAAACTCCTATGTAAAATATTTTCCTTTTGCATTAATATATTGCCTCAAGTGACCGCATTGGTTGCAGTGGTGGACTGTTTCTCTCTCTGAGGGTTTTAACTATGTAATACATTGGTTTGCTGATCTTTTATCTTTTTGTCTGCGCAGTTGCCTAAGGTGTTTGACCTATGTGGAATACCATGTTTTTCAAACAATAAATGAAGTGACGCATCTTAACTAAGAGGCATGACCTAACCCAGGGACATCACCCATCAACATAATGACCAGTTAATGTGTATAAGTTTACCGTCACATGGCATTGTATCAAATTCTATCATCTATCTTATTCATTATTAAATACATATTATTGATCCTATATGCATTTCAACCCGTTGTACTTATGTTGGATATTCCTTAGTAAATGAACTATTGTTCATTTCAAGCAGCAAACAAGAACATTTTCGACAATCTAACAGTTGAAGAATCTGACATGGGATCTAGTAGCAGAGATAAAGGTGAGTGGAAGTGCTATGAAGAAAATGTACCTCTCAATGGTGACTAGTTATTGTAAATGATGATCTGTTTGCAACTTTGCATGTATCTACATAGTGTGTAAACTCTAGGGAGATCTTGATCATGCCCAAATGGTGGATATATACTTTTATGACATTTTCCCTTTTTAACAGTTATTAAAATTCCAAGGAAATCTGCTGAGAGAGCTTGGTGGTCACATGCAAAAGTTGTCAGTGGAATAGAAAATTACTGCAGAGAAATTGACAAAGGAATGATGAACTAATTATGTGCCAGAGTAGCCGAAGGGAATAATGTTAGATTTTCACAATTTAAATCAATATTATCTAGGATCTTATCTGAGAGAATAACATGCACAGCATAACACAATAGACACAAAGATTTTCCTCGTGGAAACCATAAAGGAAAAACCCCAAAACTTCCTCGGAGATAGAATCGTCACCAATACAATATCACAAATGTAAAACCCCAAAACAAAGATGGTCTTCTGCAGCTCCTCTTCTTTTCCTCCTATGTGAACTTCTTCTTCTCTCTCACTAATGCGAACTTGAGTGAGTGAGTGATGATGCCAAATGAGAGAGCTCACTCTCTATTTATACACTAACTTTCACTTGACCTTTTCCCCAGCTAGGTCGGCCCCAGTTAAACCTGACTGGGCCGACTTCTCGAGGAGACTCTAATAACCCTAATACAAACTGACTCTGGGATCTATTGCCCCGACTTACAATGGAGGGTTAACCTCGATGACTTTACATGACCAAATATAATAATGACATCTTCGACCAGAGGAATAAACATCTCCGTCGGAGGTACAAATAAAATACAAGTGAATATCTTCCGAAGTTACAATTACATCAACAAATAAATGACCTGAGTTTAACCCTCAAATTCAAGTATATTGGTATTTTGTTATCAATGTCCAATCCACTTTGAATTGAATGGTTGTACAAGCACTTCTGGACAGAAAGCACAGACCAACCTCTGGCAGTGGACGTGCTTGAATTCAACTAATTACTGCATCGTTTCCTTAGGGTTCTCAGAGAAGAGTGTTAATATATGTAGAGTCAGGGGACCATTATATTTGAAACTCCATTGGTAGCTCCATTGCTCCGACAAGATGTGAGTGGAAGCATAAGTTTGTAGGAAATTTACATGGATGAAGCCCTTTGACTGAGTCAAAGTTTTCCTGTGACGTCACTATAAAGGAGAGCTGAATGATTCATGAAGGTTACATGCTAGATGTCCAAATTTAAACCATTTACCGAGTTCTTAATTGGTAAAGAATGTCAGGGCTGGATTTAATGCTTATTTCTATGAGAGTAAATTTGTATTGGGTGAATATACCCCGGCAAGTCTGCTACTGTGTCACATTAAGAATTTATAGAAATATCTAGACAATTATGAGGTCCGTCAGTCATGTATGAGCTATTGGACAGTGCATATGCAACCTAATTAGTTGCCTACCTGAGAATGTGAGATGCTCAATCTTCTTCAAGAAACCTTGGATGCTTCCATCTTCATATTGGCACTAGTATCATCCACAGATGCATGTGGTTCTATCAAGAGATAGAAATGGTTCATTCACTAGTAGGGGCACATACACTCATAGAAACAACATTCAAAATAAAAGACAAGTTAGGCTGATAACTTTAGTTGACTACCGATAGGAAAATTGGTCTTTCACAAGCGCCTACAGAGTTATAATAAACTCTTTATTAATCAAAATACAAGTTGATGGGCAAATTGGTGGCCAAGTGACTGGCCACTTAGTAATTGTTTGGCTGTCACTAATAACCAGTTTATTTATCGTAAAGTACTGACATGGCACTCTGGGCTTCCCGATTTATTCTATAATTGTTGGCATTTGGCATCCCAATTGCCTTGCTGGTGCTTAGTATTAAAATACTTTTGACAACTGACACATATTGCTGTAAGAAAATAACGAGCTATTGCTGCCTGTGTAATATCTTGGCAACCAGTTCCTCATTGACGGAACAGATAACTGCAGTTAAGGCAACTGGACTTTATCCCACTGTTTCATCTTTCTACTCTTCTATATCATTGTTCTTTCCAGCCTATCCTGGCTGCCTGCCTGCAGCAGCCAATCTACTGCATAGAACATATTACGGAGTCTGCAAGCCATGCAATGGGAGTAGTGTCTGCTGAAGTCATTTAATCTTGAATATATTGATTTTTAAATGTAACCATTTTCAACTTTCAAGAGTTCAAAATGCTCTCATAGAATTGCATTTATGGATTGTTGGAAAAAATCTATTCAAGTGTATCTTGGTTGTGCTGTTTGCAGTGATGGTAATAACTGACTATTTTCCAAGTTGTTTTTGACGCATGGCTTTAATACAGGGAATTGCTTCTTTTATGTTATGTTCATCCTTTGTTAAAACTCAAAAGTAATCAAATAATGAATGTGGCATTTTTGAATGTTGAGTTCATTCCACAGCAAAGTTACATTACTCTCTGTCTCTTTTATGAACCATTCTTGAAATTCTTAATGGCAACTGGCAAGTTGCCTGTAACTATAATCTTTGATTTTGGCAAGAGTATAGAGACAATTTTGAAAGTTAAGATGATAGAATGTACATTATCCTCTACAAATAGCATGATTTTTTGGATAAAGGATTTGCATGTTAACAATATTTGTATATTTGTTACAAATGATTTCTTCTTGCAGAAGTATGCCTAATTTTATGTTTGAATTGTGCCATCTGCAAAGTTTATTTGTATTTATCATGGATATGATTGTTTGGAATCTGCTCTTGACACAGTATTTTGGACCAAGCTTTATCCATGGAGGCAGCAAACAAGTGACACAACCTACTTATATTGACCCATACAAACTCTTGGAGGATGATATATTAACTCAATCGAGTTCACCTCGTGTACCATACACTTCATCTCAATAGTTGACTATACTCTTCATCAGTAGCTGTAATTTTCATTTTGCATTAGTCATAAATTCACAACGATTAAATGTTAATTCTGGGCAATACACAATACTAGCGACTCCATGAGGTGCTACATATATAATCCAGGTTATCTCTGGATATTATGTGTAATCAATGTCATTTGTGTATTTGATTTCCATTAAGGTGGTGTCTGGACAAAATACTATTTAATCATTCTCGCATCCTTCCTTGAAGATCGAAATTATAGCTTCATGCACTTTGAATCCACATTTACCGAAAATTTGTAGAGTTGGTCGAAATTTTAATAAAAACCCATTTACTGTAACAAAATTAAATAGATTAACGTTCTTGTCTTAAATCATAAAAGGTTAAAGTTGTTTACAAGCTCAATCAAAGGTTAAGTAAAATCCTTGAGAAGGATTAAATAGATGTTCTTGTCTTAAATCATAAAAGGTTAAAGTTGTTTACAAGCTCAATCAAAGGGTAAGCAAAATCCTTGAGAAGGATTAAATAAATGTTTTTGCCAAAGCATTTGAATTATAATTAAGATACTAGAGAGGAAAATCTATTATTGAAATAACAAATGCTAAGATGTTAGAGACGAAATTCTAATATTGATATAACAAATGTGCTAGCAGAAGGTATTATTTGAAGGAATGTAATATTGCTTAAGATATTATTTAATTCACGGTTCGCAAGAAGTCGCTTTGAAGATTTTGTTTTTTTCAATTGTGTGGAATTAGGATGACTTAAAGTCTAATTGCTAAAGAAGTTATGGGTGTAATTGAAAAGGCATGGATTCAAATATGTCAAGGGTCTGTGGAAGAGATTTTGAAGGAAAGGAATAATCAGAAGACTGTTAAAAAATAATGGATATCAAGCAGTGATTTTGAAATTAGTTCTTTTTTTATGGGAATAGTTGGATGTGACTTGAAATTGTGATGAATGGAAAAATTATGTAGGAAACAAAAAAGGCATGGATTAGGTCTCACAAGCCTTCAAAGTCTCATAGGCATGGATGTAATTGAAAAGGCATGGATTCAGATATGACAAGATTAAGATTCATGGAAGACAAAATGATTTTGAAGGAATGGAATAATCATAAGACAAATAATGGATATCAAGTAGAGACTTTGAAATTAGTCTTTTCTTTATGGGATTAGTGGGACGTGACGTGAAATTGTGATGAATGGAAAATGTGTGTATGAAATAAGGAATGGATCAAGTATCACAAGGATTCATAGAAGTGGAGATTTCAAGATTCTATTTTTTTAATTGATTTATGGTGTGCAATTAGGATGACTTAAAAGTTGAGTTGCTAGAAAAGTTATGGATGTAATTGAAAATGCATGGATTCAAATATGGCAAGGTTCCTTGGAAGACAAAATGATTTTCAAGGAATAGAATATCTATAAGACAATCTAAATAATGGATACCAAGTAATGACTTTGAAATTAATTTTTTCTTTATTGGAATAGTGGTATGTGACTTGAAATTGTGATGAATGGAAAAAAATGTGTATTAAATAAAAAAGGCATGGATCAAGTCTCACAAGGATTCATAGGATAGGATAGGGGCTCTTCTAGTTGAGGATGAAGATTATGTTGCATGTTTATTTGCTTCAAATGTATTTGCCAATATTTAAAAAAAGTGAAAGTAGATGCTCAATTTCACAAGGTAGCCCAATAAAATATATGCCATTGAAGTGCACTTCAATACCACAAAGCTAGTTTGGGGGCACATTTTTCAAAGCTTATAATGAATCTAAAATGTCTCATTACAACATATTATAACAATAATAAATACGTTCATATATCTTCTAGATATAGGCTAAATCACTTATGCAATTCAATGTTATGTTATGAAGAATCAATGTGCACAACCAATGCTAGAATCTACCCAAGCATGAAGATAGCCTAAGCCAAAATTCAAATCAGCAAGTACACTAAATTTGGATCATTGAAACACTTCATATATATATATAGAACATGAATTTTTGAGGGCACACTTTTCAAAGCATATAATGAATCTGAAATGTCTCATTACAATATTTTATAACAACAATAAATATGTTCATGTATCTTCTAGATATACGTTAAATCACCTATGCAATTCAATGTTATGTTACATAGAATCAATGTGCACAACCTATGTTAGAAATAGAATCTACCCAATCATGAAGATAACATGAGCCAAAATTCAAATCAACAAGTACACAAAATTTGGATCATTGAAACACTTCATATATATACAAAACATGAAGTACATGTACAAACCAAGAGCTTATCACACATTGGTACAAGTCAATCTCTCCAGACTTTAGCTAGGGAAAGAACAAGAAACCTCAAGCCACCAACTCATCCTAGCTAGGAATCACTACAAACTAAAGTTGGTCACTCCAAAGATTCACAATAAGCTAGTATACACTCTGGGAAGTCATCCTTGGCACGACTTGCATCCCACAAGTGTAAAAAGGAAAACAAGAGTTTCCCACTATTTTCTTCGTGTACTAGGGTTTCCAAATGTCAAATCCTAATGTCTTCCTCTCACAAGAACTACAAAATCAAATGCTCATTTTACTCCTCTAGGGTTTATTTCCAAATCTAGTCTTCTTTGTCTCTTGAGGGAAAAACCTTAACATTAGCCTTCCCTTGAATTCCCTTAATAACCCTTGAGCTCAAGACAAACAGAGCAAATACAAATGAAGAAGAGCACAAAGAGACTAGTTTTCTCTAGTTGCCACTTCTCAAACACAAGCATGTGATTACATGAATGAAAAAGAATGAATCTTATCGAAAGACTCTCTACTCCTTTTATCTATATGAAAGGTGAGGGAGGCCAATGCTACAAAGAAATATGCACAACATAGGCTCACATGTGAAGCACTCTAACTCTAGGTAATACACGTGAAACTCCAAAGCATTCATGTTGAACAAGTAAGGCTCCAATACTGAATGCTCCTCAAGAAAGGTCCAACTCTCCTCCAAATGTCTTTGAAGCTTCAACAATATCTCTTAAGCCATGTGTACCTCCAAGTCCACCACAACTACATGATCACTCCTCAACCCAAGTGTCCTCGGGTCAAATACAAGCCTCCATGCAAGAAATAAATGTTCTCGTGCCATTGAGGGCTCAAATCCCTCTTAATACGCACAATGCACCTCCTCCAAGGCAAGTTGTCCTCCTAAGCAAACAACTAACCTCTCCAAGGTTGCACTCCATGAAGAAAGTCATCATGTCATCTTGGTCTCCAAAACTCCAAAGAAGCGTGCCACATAAATATTAATTCAAGGAATGGCAATTCATGTGCAAACTAACTTCAATGTGTGTGTCCATCATGGTACAGTTAAGGGTAATTAGCACACCATGCACCCCACATTACATGAAGCACCCCCAACTATGGTGTAAACACTTTCAAAGTAACCTTGAAAGTTAGCACTCCCTCTTTACAAGGAAAGTGTTTTCACCAGCAACAATATACTCTCTTTGCAATGCAACCAAACCTATCGTTTGCAAATCTAAACATGTTGCAGTCTTAAAACCAACCGATGGGTCCTGGGAAGGAATTGTCCTCCAAACATGACTATTCCATCAAGGCACAACACCTCACCTTCTCAAAACCATTAGAAGGCTCACAAATGGAAGAAGTCGATGTAATATAGTTAACTTACCTCCTAGGAGGTATATTTTCCCTCACTGAATATCCTACATACTTATATACATCATGTAATGTCTAAGTAAGCCAGCATGATTTCTTGCATGTTGGAGTAGAAGGAAAAGGCATATCCATTCCCAATTTCACTTCATCCACACATGTATCTAATTCTTGTATAACTTCTTAATCAACCTCTAGAACAACGACCTCCTCACTCCTCTCAATCTTTAAAGGAGATAATTATAATTTGAGGACCTCACATCCTCATCAAGCTTCACATCTTAGCTCACCATGTATTTCATTGACCTAGCATAAAGATCATGTAGGCTTTGGAAATCTCATTGTTTCTAATAAAAAAAGATAACATAGTTATTGACTTGATGGGAACCCTCCAAAGTTACCATTTTTTTAGAGGTCACAATTAGTGGTTATTTTTATCCTCAAATCAAAAAGTGGCGCTCCCAAAATCACTCCATTTTTTCAAAGTTAAAATTATGATATTTTGTAATGATTGTGTTAACATACTCTAATGTTGTGAATCAAACACTTAAAATCAATCCCCAAATCAAAAGGTGACGTTCACATAATCACCCCTTTTTGGGGGGTTAAAAACACACCATTTTGCAATTGTTGCCTTAACGCCCCATAATGTTGCAAACCAAAACCTTAAAATCAATTTTCAAATAAAAAGTGGTGCTCTAATGATCGCCTTTTTTTTTATGCCAAAGTCACAACTTGTTTGGAACCATGGCCTTAACACAAAACATAACCTAATGGCAAGATAATTGGACATGTAATTAAACCCTATACATTATGAAACTTGTATGAGAAAGAGATGGATTGTTTCGTGAAAGAATATTTAGACCTATCAAATGTATCGTTTGTGCTTATGGAAATTCTTAAGGGATCATAAATGAGAAGATAGGCTCAAAAGTTTGCATACAATGTGGAGTTGAATCCATTGATTCTACAAAAGTAGAGTTTGTGCTTGTGGAAATTCTTCAGAGATCATAAATGAGAAGATAGGCTCGAGAGTCTACATACAAAGTGGAGTTCAATTCTTTGATTCTCGAATTTGAAGATATCAATTGTGATACACTAAACTGTCATGTATCCATGATTTTTTCAATTTGATCTTAAAACAGAAATAATTAATTTAGTAACTCTAGCTATATGTTGTGTAGTATTAATTATTTTCAGAAATTTTGTGTGGTATTAATTATTTTCACAAAAGGTGGTAATATGATTTCTTGAGTCGTTAAATTTATGGGTCCCATGATATAGATAGAAGCTTCTCAAATTCTATACATATCAATTATAAGTACTATTTCTCTTAGTTCATCAAAATGTTAAGTATTAATTCTTAAATACCTATTATAATGAAATATTCATGTTTTATGTTCTCCAATTTAACATGTGTGATTCATGTTCCTTCTACTTCTTGGATTATTGTACCCGAAATTGACATGAGTAGGTAGGTAGAGAATACACAGGGGTGTGAGACAACTCTCTCTATGAAACTCGACAAAATAACCTTGTAACTCTAAGAGAAGGGGTGCCTCCTTATGAGATCACAATAAGCTCAGGCCACTGCTTACCAAAAACACAACTCTTTACGAAATTGTAAGACCATGTTTGGGGATTGATGCCTACCCAGTGTCAGAATTTTAAGGAAATTGGTGGCTTGATGACGGGGAAGTCGATGACCAAAGCCCCGATGAACAACGATTGTAACTATAACGATGTAAAGTAGCAAAAATATTTATCGGGTAAATTTCAACCTACATAAAGGTGTAATGATCTGGGCATTGTCTCAAAGAGAGATTCAATGAAATAGACATGTCTGTAAAGATGCAAACTACTTGCACCTGGATAAAAAGACCCTATTGTCTTTGGGTTTTTTTTCTACAACTTAGGTGGAGGGAGAAGAAGGTCCCCTTCTCAAGGGACATCTCAGTTTTTGGTTTAGGTTTTGTCAACTAATCTTTCCCAATTCACATCGTTGTTGAATAAAAATTCCTGCAATTCTTTATATAGACCTAGAAAACACCAAATTGCCATTTACATAATAGGATTTTTTTATAAAACGCCATAATGTCATTTTCCTTTGACCTGAGATATTCTTCCCACTCACAACTCATCTTCTTATTCTTTAGGAGAAAGAAAAATATTTTGAAACAGTGAGTATTTTCCATAATCTCTTTGAGATTTAAGCCATAACTAATAGTGTTGCAACCAAAATCTTAAAATCTACCTCCAAATCAAAAAGTCAGAGTACTAGTTGCACTCTTTTTCTTTGTCTTTTTCCCAAAGTTAAAATTACAAGTTATTTGAAACCATGGCCATAATAATAGATATTGTTGTAAGCAAAATCTTGAAATCAATCCCTCGATAAAAAAATAAAAGAAAATAAAAAGAAGGTGCTACCAGTAGTACTCAGCACCCTTTTCTTCAAGATTGAAATTGCTACATTTTGTAAGCCATGGCTTAAAAACATAATATTTTGACAAACAAAATCATTACAAAAATTAAGAAAAACAAAAATAAAGAAAAACAAAATCCTAAAACCAAGGGAAAAATTTGTTTATAAAAACAATAAACTAATTAACACAAATTAAAAATAATTTAAAAAAAAACAAATGATAAATAAAAGACAATTTTGAGATAGGAAACAATTTGAGAAATCACCTCTAGCTCTCCCATAACCCCTTAGCCCCCAATTTCCCTCCACTCACCTTCCCCTGTCTAAACCCAAATGAGCGGCGAAGGGAATTGTCTCCTCTCCGTAACATTTAGATTCACCACTCATTTTGCACTAGCAAAGGAAATCATCCCTTTCCCCTTTTTTTTAAATAAATTTTTTTTATTAATTAATTTTCGTCTTTATTTTTTGTTTTTCTTTTATTGTTTTATCTTCTTATATATATATATATATATATTAAAACTAAATTTTTTTATTGGTTTTTTTAAACTAAATTTAAAAATAAAACTTTAATTTTTTTAATTAATTTTTTAAAAGAGTGCCACAAAATAACCCATTTTTTATAATTGTTTTTAATTTGTGTTTTTTCTCTTTTTATATTTAAAACGTTTGAGTTTTCGTTTTTTTTTTTTTTTTTAAATGTTATTTTGTGGCTTTCTCTTTCTTTCTTTTTTATCTTTTTTATAATGGTATTAAGTTTTTAAGCCGTAGTTTTTAAAAAATAGCAATTTTAACCTAAAAAAAGTTTTTAATAGAATTTTTTTTCGATTTGGAGGTGATTTTAAGATTTTGGTTGCCAAGGTATAAATTGTTAGAGCCATGGTTTCAAACACATTAACCCTAAAAATGTACTACTAGTAACATCGCTTTTCAATTTGGAGGTAGATTTTTAGTTGCAATGATAGTAATTGTTAAGGCTATGGCTTCAAAAAAGTTGTAATTTTAACCCAAGGAAAAAATAAATCAAATAAAAAATTGATTGATAGAAGCAATATTTTTTTATTTGGGGGTTGATTTTAAGGTTTTGGTTTGCAACATTATGGGGTGTTAAATTGACGGATGTAAAATGTTGTAATTTCAAACCCTCCAAAAAGTGCTTTTTAGAGCACCACTTTCAATTCAGGGGTTGATTTTAAGGTTTTGGTTCACAGCATTATGGGGTGTTGAGATCGTGGTTACAAAGGTTGTAATTTTCATCTCGAATTTTAAAAGGAGGGGGCTGAATAAAAATAAGAGAAAAAAGGTGATTCTAGGAGCACCACTTTTCGAATCAGGGGTGATTTTAAGGTTTTTGTTTGCAATATTTTAGGGTGTTAATGCTATGGTTTCAAAATGTTGTAATTTTAACCCCACAAAAAATAAAAGGTTTATTCTGGGAGCACCACTTTTCAATTTCAGAGTTAATATTTGTGTTTTTTACCCAAAATTATGTGTTTTAAGGGCTAGAGTTCTCCTATTGAGGTCATAGATCTTGTTAAGTTGATAACCATGTTGATACTATCACAACATCTCGAACCTCGAAAAAGCACTGACCACCTCTGAATCTAATGGAACATAACCTTGGACCACCAACAACCCACCAAACTCCAACATATTTCATATCAACTTCATAGGCCAAAATATTCAGACACTACATCATGAGTTGTTAAGGACTCCCTACAAAGATGATCATATCTCCATACAAGAATATGACAGGTGGATTAGATCTATTAAAAAAAAAAGATAAAACTTTGCATAAATATCATCAATTTAAAATACCTAGCTCATGGTATATGTAACAACCACACAAGGCTATCAACAACCTATAAACATTAGCATCTCACCCATGCACCTCAGAAACCTTAATAAACTAAAGCAAAACCCTAAACATGGTCAATTCTCTTCTTGTGCCTTCCTTTCTTCTTTCATACTTAATTTGGCATTGGCTGGTGGTGTCTACCCCCAACAAGTCTCCCCCTAGGATTCTCCACATCGAGCACTCTAAGTAGTACTACGGTTTCCAAATGCCACAAAACCTTAGTCTTCTTCTCTCGTAAGAACTACAAAATCAAGTATTCCCTTTGATTTTGTAGGGTTTATTCCAAACCCTAGTCTTCTTTCTCTCTTTAGAGCACAACCCTTACCCTAGATTTCCCTTGAATTTCCTCAAGATACCTAGTAATCTAGATATAGAGAAAATACAAATGAAGAAGAGTACAAAGAGACCAGTTTTCTCTAGCTCTCACATCTCTAACACAAGCATGTGATTACATGAGTGAAAAAGAATGATTGTTATCGAAACTCTCCCCTCCCTTTATTTATGTGAAAGGAGAGGGAGGCCAATGATTGTTATCTCTACATAAGATAGGCCCCATGTAAACTGCTCCAAATCCAGGTGACACATGTTAAATTCCAAGGTATGCACATCAGGAAAGCAAGGCTCCAATGTTGAATGCACCTCCAAAGGCCTCCAAAGCGCCAACACTACCTCTGAAGCCATGTGTACATCTAAGTCCACCACATTTACATGATCATTTATCAGACCAAGCATTATCAAGTCAAGTTCAAGCATCCATGTAAGAAACCAAGTGTCCCTGTAACATCCAGGGCTCAACACTCTCCTTCAAGATGTCCAACACTCCAAACCAAGTCGTCCTCCCAAGAAACCGACCAACCTCTCCAGATGTGACATGGGAATCCATGAGCAAGCTAGCTCCAATGTTTGTGTCCATCACAATTGATCCGTAAAAACGAGATTGATAACTCACATGTTTCACCAACAAGGAATCCTATGTAGAAAATACATTTAATTCTATGTAATCAACCATTTAGAATTGATTTCGAAGCTTATGTTCCTTGTTTGAGTGGGTGCCCTTGTTCAAAATACATACTTCAACTCCGTTAGAAATATTTTAATGCATTTCAATTCAAACACATCACCCATTCACATATATGTACAAACTCCAACAAATTATCAAACTTTTTTATTCGATTGAACTTACACAACAATTAAAACTCTATAATTTCAACAATGTTAAATTAAATAATGCACTCTATTTTTTTTTAATTGGAAATCGTAGCACTCAAACTCTGTCATGCCAAGAATGAGTCAAGCTACACATATATGTATGTAATCAACCACACTCTTCCTAATTGCAAACACAAATAGAGGCAATTGTTCAAGAAAGATCCATTCATATCACCATGATCCATGATGCAACCTTATCAATGAATTTATATAAAGATTATTTTTCCCTCCACGCATCGTTCTAGGTGGCAACACGGTTGGCAAATGGTAGAATGCACTCTTGTTCGATTCCCATTTGTATTGCTTAAGTATAAACAAAACACAAGCATGTCTTACACCATAGCCAACGATTAAATAATTGAATGACGGGTTGGAGAATGCTATATTGCTTAGTAGTTAGGCAAGTGTGCAGTTTTTTTAATGCTCAAACACATAATTGTACCTACTCCACAAATTAAACTATAATAAAATCAAGTTGTAGCACCATGGTTACACTACCTAAGCGTTCACGACTTCAAACTCATCTTCATGATTGATCATCCACTCATAGCGGATATATAATAAAAAGAAACAGTTGAAATCGATTTCTTGAAGTTGTTGGTTATTAATTAATAGTCAAGCAAGTTGGTAGTAATTATTGTTAGTATAGACATAGCAAGATCATCCTTAAATTAACAATGCAACCATAACTCAAATACACAATAAATGCATGAATTAGAGTGAACAATGATGTTTTTGAACGATCATGGTAGGACACATGTTCTTGAAGCTCTATGCAACGATCCTTCATATGAAGATTTCTGGAGGACTTGAAGATAAACACCTTAGAGAAAGAGGGCAAGTAGGATTCAAGCCCGCTCATCAAAACATTGATCACATTTTCACCCTCCAAGCTATTGTTGAGGAGGCACAACACCACTCTTTGAAAATCTATTGTTTCTATTTAGACTTTCGAAAAAAAAATGACTCTATCCCTAGGGATCTCCTATTTTAGAGGCTCGGAGACATTGGCATATCCGAGACCCTATTGGTATCCATTATTCACCTATACGAGTCGTTCCTTGGTCCTATTTGCACAACTCATGGGGTATGAGATTGTATTTGGAGTACCATTGGGGTTAAATAGGGTTTCCCCTTCTCCCCCACATTATTTAGGATCTATATTGATAACTTGGAGGATTTTCTCCATGACCATATCCAGGACAATGATGACACAGTGTTGAGCATGATTGTCATTGATGACAAGCCATTAATTACAAAGGTTGATGACAGAGGTTTTTGATGACATGGCAAACAAGTAGCACAGACATTGTAGCCCATTCATAGATGGTGTGTGCAAATGACCTATTATGTGGTCATTTGTTAAAGATGATGTGGGAAAGTAAATTGGAAAATTATATGATCATAAAGAAACTCTCGAAGCCATGATCATAATGAAGTTGAAGCCACAATCTCATTGGGCACGGTTATGATGTTGACATGGAGCCCTTGCAACCATTAGTTGAAGCCCTTACTTGATGATTATGACGAAGAAACCTTTGAAATAATGTCCTCACGTGGAGCCCTTCAAACAACCCTTGGTGTGGCAAATTAAGGAGAGGTAAGGATGTAAATGACCCATACTGTGGTCATTTACCAAGTTGGAATCACAAGGCAAGTCAGCTCTCAAAAGGAGGAATCCTATATTAAAAATGGCATAAAAATATAAGTAAAGGTCGGCCAAATCAAACAAGGGTTAAAAAAAAACTAAAAGAAATAATTTATTGTCAAGTCGGCCCAACTATCATAAAAATGATAAACTAATTGTGAAGGTTGGCCCAGTCAAAAAGCAAGTATACAAGTCGTCTCAATAAAAAAATTTATTGAATTTGTGTGTATAAATAAAAGCTAACACCCTCATTCAATGGAGAAAATTCGGTGGAGATTATAGAGCTATGAATTTCGGTGATTTCTGAGGCAGCCACAGAACTTATATCTTTCTGATTTTAGGGTGAATGTATTGACTATGGCAGCAGCTAATTTTAAGTTTTGACAAGCTCAGATATTTTCGGATTTATTGAGGTCTTCTACTGAGACATATTTGGACTGATGTGGAGAAGAACTTTAGGGTTGTGTCCTCACTTATTTCGGGATACAATAGACATGAAGAGTGTGTGTGTTGTGGCATATGCTCTGAAATTTGGGTATGTACAGGAAATCTGAAATTCGGACAAGTACAGTAGAAGCATGTAGTATATAATGATGATGGATCAAGTTGTTTGTTGAAGTTCTTTGAAGGTCTAATTTCGGGCTACATGGATGATGACTATGGCATCATTAATTCTGGTAAACAAAAGATGGCATGAAGACAGTTGCAGTATAAAGTGTGTATTCTTAATCAATTTTTGAAGTGCATATCTTTGAACTTCGGATGAATCCAATGACTGAAGCAGTAGTCTTGGAGTTCAAATGATTGTACCTGTGTTCTATAGCACTAATTGTTTGATGATTGGATAGAGGTGACTTAGTTTCACAAGTAGATGAGTGAGCCTAGTTGAAGCCTGTTTTGACTGAGTCTATAGAGAAAATTTCATTGAGCATACAAAAGTTGAGATTGACTATGGAGTTGATGACAGTTGTTGTATGAGAAGACATTGGGCATGAGCAGAAATTGAAGTGATTTGTGACATTCCTAGCACAACTGTGACAGCTTGATTTGACAGATTGATATGATAGTTGACATGACAAGAAGTAATATGATTTGACATGACAATACAGCCATTATGACAAGTGACAAGTTAATGACAATGATTGATATGTAAAGGCAAGATGAATCTTGCACCTTGAGGTTTGGATACCTCACATCTTCTTAGTTGGTGCTAAGAAAACAAGGTTGGGCCTTGGAATAGGAGTTGGTGCTCTTCAATCAGTTGGTGTTGGTGTAATCGCGAAGATTGAAGTCTTCCATTGTATTTCATATGAAATTATAAATAAAGTTTACTATACTTGTTTATGTGTCTTTTGCTATAATCTATGTTGATGACATGTTTATGTAGATAGACATATGTTGATTAGTTGATGAATGATAATGTACTTGGTTGTGTTGTTCATATGATAAACTCTGTATAAGTTTTGAGAAAGGGAAATTGTTAAAGAGTGCTACCACACTGATTCACCCCCCCTCTCAATGTGCCATTGTGTCCAACATGTCTCCTTCACCATACTTTGACATCAATTTTACTTTTTGTGGATGACGTGGTTCTCCTATTCTCATATCTAATGGGATTGCAGAGATAGTTGGATGCCCTTACTCTATTATGTGATCTTCAATAGTTGAGATCAACTTTGGTCAAACCAAGGTTATAATTTTTAATGGGATGAAGAAAACCCTCTTGAACCTACATTTCTTTTTTAGAGGGGAAGAGAATGAGATATTCAGCACCTACACATACCTGGGTGTGTGGTTCTCAGGACCTTGGTTCAGTTTGCGGCAATCCCTCTAGTCTTGGGTCAACAAGGGCTACAAATCCTTATCCCTCGTCGAGAGATAGTGCTTCTAATGCCATTTTTAGGACAAATCATCCAATATGTCTCTCATGGACTCCCTTATATGACCTATTGTATTCTATTGTCAGAGGTATGGGGGTCTTGTTTGCTAGAGTGTGACTAGGCATCTATCGAGAGGGTCCAAACCCTTCTCCTCCAACACATCATCAGGTGCAAATAGACAGTCCCCCAACGCATCATCTTGGAGGATATTGGCATCTGGCCCTTCTGGCTTGAGATAGTATTTATTTTAGCCTCTTTTTTGCATCAGTTCTAGAGCTTCGCTGACTCAGCAAAGGCACGAGAGAGGTACCAATTCTTATCCTATTACTCCTTAGTGACTATTGCCTCTTCTAATCCTCCAGGTTTATATGGATGTTGGATTTCGAGGATCTCAACTCTTCTGGAGTCTATATGCATTTAGATGTACCAAATCCCTCCATTCAAATATTCCATGGATGCTTCTGGATGCCTTCTCCCCACCAGGAAAGAGTTGAACCAGGTTATTAGGGATGACATTTACAGGCAGTTTATTCAAACCACGTGGGTTAACCCTCAGGGCGGATTACGCCCAAATATGGAATTCTATGCTGGGCACTTCTTGCAGCTGAGAGATAGACGCATTGTTAGACGACAGTACACCCTCCACCATTGGATGCATACTCTTCACATCCCTCTAGTACAATTCAAAGTAGGCTCTCACAGATTGTGGGTAGACGCCGACCACCAAATTGATTGGTCATAGAGGATCTACCATCTCTGCCACCTTCAGGAGATTGAAACTGAGGAGCACTTCATTTTTCGTTGCCCCAATTACTACCAGATCAAAGGGAGGCTCCATTGCTTATTCAAGGAGGCCCAGAATCTCTGTAGTTTCTTCAAACTAGACCATAGATGTTTATCCCTTTACATACAAGAGACCTTCTAGATTTGATCTCAGTCCATACAACCACCTTCGAGACCAGCCTCCACTCAGTGTATCACCTCCATTTTTACGGTGCTCTCTTCTATACAGGGCACCAAGAGATAGAATGTTGGCCCAAACCCATACCCCATATCAGTATGGCCTCAGATGAGCACCCACACTTCACAAAGACCTCAGCAGCATTGCTAGTCTAGATCTCACACTAGCCATCAGCAGAGTCGTCCAAACTCCAACAGTGGGCCTCCTCCTCCATTCAGCAACACAATTTGTTGTCCAAATCCCCTCTCAACACTTCCTTTGTTCATTCCTTTATCTTGAGCTTCTTCCATTTGGCCTCGGATGCTAGGGAAAATAGATCCAACGGATTTTGAGACACATGTTGCATTAATCATTGCTATCTTCCATATCCATATCTTGTATTTGCATGTAATGTTCATCTTTCTCCCCGAGGGACCTCCCTCCTTGGAGCCTAGAGATTGCTTCTAGTTCATCTTTTCTTTTTGCTTTCTACATACTATTTCTTATAGGAGCCGATTTAGTGCTCCCACTTTGAACTGACATCATTGTAACCAACAGTCCCTTTGACCTACTATAGTGGGCACCTGTTGAACATTAATAAAATGATCTTATCTTATATATCTAGAAACTCAAATGGGAAAATCAACATTCGTTGGAATTTTATTATTGCTCAGAAAGTTGTTGCAATGGTAAGTTGTATTCTCAATCAAATTTTTAATGCATTCTTACTCACTAGCATATTTTTGCATATCATGACAACCTTCGCTCATGCAAAGACAGGCTCAGTATCTCCTTTCTTCGACCTTAGATCAAATTACTTCACTTCAAGGTCTCATTCTTCTACAATTGGCCCTCACTCTTTCAAAGTAGATTGGAACTTGCACCACCTACTCAAAGATTTGGAATGGTAAGGAATGGAATCATTAAAATTATAATGCAAGTCAAGGCTCTTTATGCCAAATAGATTCTTCGAGCACTTTGGTGAAGGAAGCTAAAAAATCATGCTTAAAAACTAATTATATTATATTCAGAACCTCATTTGTGAAAACCTCTTTGAATATTCTCAACATTCAAACTTTGGTGGTTCCTCATTGCAAGTGAAAATAAAAATTCCATGCAAAGCTAAAAGCATATAGAAAGCTTAAGACACATTTAAACTTAATCTCATCTACAAAATATATTCGTTCAAATCATTATTATATTTTAACGACCACTACTTGTAATGACCCCTAATCCCACTTCATAATGGAAAGGTTTTTTACCATATAAAAATTGGTTCTTGACCCACTGACTTTTTAGAAGAGGCATAAAATAGATCACTAATATGTATTACTCAGAAACTAATGGTTGTGATACAACTACAAGCTACAAATTTTTGAAGTATGCAACAAGAACATTGTAAGAAAAAATCAAAACTCATAAATAGGGAAAACATGTAACAATGTGTTGAGGGAGAAATGACACAAGGGTGAGCATCCTCCCTCTTTGGTGGTGAAGCATTTGAGGTTGTCAACAAGGCCTAGTATTGTAGTACAAAAAGAAAATGTTAGTGACCCCAAATTGGTCCTACAAGCCCTTGTTAGTAAAAACAAAACAAAATGAAATAAAAACTAGAAAATAGCTTGAAAGGGAGTGGGGAAATGCAAACCGCAATAAGAAGCAAATGCTAGAACCAATTTAGATTGCCCAATGGTCAAGCTGTTATATGTAGTGTCACCTAGGAGGTGTGGGATTCAAGGGAAGCCAATAATATCCTTTAGGGAGGTCCTTTTTGTCCACACTAAATGCTAAATAAATTGAGAGAAATGGGAGAAACACTTTCCCCTTGAAGGAAGGTGGCAAGGGAGCTTGAAGAATGTTGGAGGTACGGGAAGAGGTGGAAGAATTTCCAACACAATTCTGGCAGCATAACCTTGCTCTAATTTCTCCTTACTAGATGCATGCCCATGGCTTCCTTTTATAAGCCAAAAGGTGGCCAAAAAATAACTAGATCCAAATGTGGACTCAATAACTCCATATTTGGCTCCAAAGTACACAAAGGGGGTCCATTCAATGAACCTAAGTACATGAAGAGACCAAATTTCAATTCTTGGAGGTGACGAAGCCTTGATGAGCCTTCAATGCACCGCGGGTTCTTTTGGTCTCGTTGTTTTTTATAGTCGCACTGTTTTCGAAGGAAAATACATGCTAGTATAGTGTGGGCACAAAATTGATAATACGCGTTGTAGCACGGTCTATCACAGAAGTAACCGTGCTCTCTTTGTTTTTTGACTATTTTTTGGCATTTTTGGACTCATGTTGCTTTTTGGATCTAATAAAAGATGTCTTCAGTGAGCTGCATGTTATATGTTGATGATGTCTTATCACAAGTTTAGCCAAAATGTCGCATGTGTGTGAAATTTAGGTGCTAACAAATGGCCTGTGATGTATGAGGTTCAGAAGGGACTATAGATCTGATAATGCATCATTGTTTCTTTTTGTGTTTTCCCATGTTCTCATAATTCTTTAAGCGAGTGAGCACAGAAGGTTCCCTTGGGGTAATATTGTCGGTGATAACTGGTGAAGCTGTAACGAAGAATAGTGTTTTATACAAATGAGGCAGGCATACCCATGCTTGTGAAATCTGTTAAGATGACTACAATAAGAGGAGACTGATGCGTCAACTCAAAATATTGTTGGTAAATGGACGAAAGCAGATTCAAGCCATGTAAGAGTGACTGAACCTGGAAATGTCGTTACAGGTGTTGAAGAATCGAAATTGTTGATGACCATGATAAACCCTCTGGGGTGGGGTCTGAAATACTAGTGAATTTGTTGGGTGGAGAACTTCGTTGTGCTACTGCTACCATGATTTGTAAATGTGAACAACAGCTACCTTCAAAATGTACGACTTGTTAGGATATTCCTATACTCCATCCTAGTCCCACCAGTATTTTGATCATTTACATTTTCAGTCATGCATGCACCTTTTAGGGTTTGCATGCATTCTAGGGTTTGCATGCATTTTGCATGCATCCCAGTCATCAGTCCAGCACCTAGCCCTCAGTTAGCCAGCCCCCAGGAGCTTCTCACTATTCAGTTTTAGCCCTCCAGTTGCTTAGTGCGCCCTTCTTCCTTGATTTTAGGGAGCAACTCGCCCTTCTTCACCTACCAGTTCAGTTACACTCAGTTACACTCAGTTACATTCAGTTACACTCAGTTACATTGAGTTACACTCAGTTACACTCAGTTACATTCAGTTACAGTCAGTTACACTCAGTTACATTCAGTTACACTCAGTTACATTCAGTTACTCTTAGTTACATTGAGTTACACTTAGTTACATTGAGTTACACTCAGTTACACTTAGTTACACTGAGTTACACTTAGTTACACTGAGTTACACCTACCAGAGTTAGTTTGACTGATGGTTGACAGTTACTTGAGCATTGATGACTCCACTGATGATGATGAAGACTTCCAGTTGCGCTCCGATGATCATGAGGACACCTAGTTGTGCTCCGATGACACTCCAGTGATCCTTTGATCACTCCATGAAGGCTAATTCGAATTTCCACCTTAGGCATTCGAATTCCTCATGCATTGTATTATTTATATGTCCATTTGTGATTAATAATTTAGTATGACCGAAGTATTATTGCTTCTATCTGAGTTCTACTGTACCATATTATTCTGTTGCTCATTATACTGCATGTATCACTCTTCTTCTATTTTCTTTCTTAATCATAATTATTCTCTTGTGAGATACATCATCTCTTAGATCTGTTGTGAGGATTTTCACACGACTCTCCCTGATACAATAGATGTGTTGACGTTGAGCATAGGAGAGACCACTAAGTTAGGGAGCAATGATGACTCTCCCTACCTAGTTCGAGGTGATCCCTTATGTTGATTGAAAGGTACAACTGCAACTCTCAGAATATGAGGATTTGGTGTCGATGAGAGGTGAAGTACATGATAAGACGAGGGTCTTATCCTGCGAACCAAGATTATTTTGTAACCAACTGTAAGATTGATAGACCTGACACAAGACTGGCTGATAAGCATGGGGATCATAAATTCCTTTGATCGATGCCAACTTTGGGAGTGATTGATGGCAGCATTCTTCAATTAAAGGTAGATTCTAACCGAGGGAGACAAACTATTGATGAAGTGCTTTTTCGGAAACATGACACTGAAGGTGATGGTGACTAACAAAACTTATGATGTTGGGGATAGGGAGACTCAACGACATCAATCAAAGGTGACCAGGGGTTGCTTCCAAAAGAATAATGATGTTCCCACATTTTTGAGTGGATTGGGGAATTGTTTGTACAAAATAATAAGTGGTGGGGTCCCCATAGTTTTGAGGGTATCGGGGGACCAATTTGATGATGGGTGGGATTCTCACAGTTTTGGGTGTATCAGGGAATCAATTTGATTATGGGTAGAGTTACCATGATTTTGAATGAGTCGGGGAACCTTTTCCATAATGATGTGAGGGTTGTTTTGAAAAACGCGAAGGCAGGTGCCCCATGAATCAATCCCATGCAGATGATTCCTGTGGGAATAATTGGATATTATTGGTTGCTTCGGGGGGATGGGGACCCATTAGTGTCTTCGTAGGGGTGATGATACGAAGAATATTGTGGATGGTAGATTTATCATGGAGGTATGAGTGGTCAATGGTGATTCTTGATCATAACATGTGCCAAGGAATCTGATGGCATCAACTGTTGAAGGTGGGGGAGTAGATGTGCAACCATATAATTATGAACTATGGGTTGATTGATTCAAAGTGATTCAGATTCCTTGGGCTTGTGGGGGTTCAACATCATGGGTGTCAAATAATCATTGGGATACAATGGTGTGCACACCCATGGGGGAAACATGCTATCCTCAGTAGTTATATTGATGGCACATATTACTAGGAATTAGGACCTTATGGTTATCAGTGGGAATATCTGGAAAATGCAATGCAAATAGAGGGAAAGCATTATCTATATGCCAGTTTTGAGATGATACTTGTGATAAAATTTTGGCGCCATTGTTGAGGGATAGATTCTTATTCTTATAATGCAAAAACAAGAGTTTGTGGGATCTTGGTCATTATCCTACACACATGGTGCAAATACCCAAGTGTAATTCTTATAATGCAAAAACAAGAGTTTGTGGGAGGTCATTATCCTACACACATGGTGCAAATACCCAAGTGTAATAAAGAACATGATAAATGTATTGACGATGCAGAAATAGTAACCAAAAACATAGTGCACCTGTGGAGTGCGTGTGAATCAAGGATAGAAATGTTTGAGGTACAACCCGTTGATAGGGTTGTTGAGGGTTATGCCTTTAGGATCTCTTAAGAACAATGCTTGGGATTTGAGGTAGTCCAGGAGGAAATTATTGATCAGGGGTGACAGGAGTGACTATTCCTATTGAGGTGTTGCGGAGGCACTCACTATGGGAATGGATTACATTGTGGTAACGGTATTTATAAAATATGTTTCTTGGGGTTGAGGTGTAGAACTCTCAACCAAAGGTTTGGTGAGGCGAATGAGTGCCAATGCGTCCCGAAATCGAGGGAGGTTGGGACAATGGTGTGTGCAATGCCCAAATTGAGAACAAATCGAACATGCATGATTGGTTCGTAGTGACTTGGACTTAGGTGTTGTACTGGGAGAAGATGAGGTGCCACATGCTACTATAGGTGGTGCATGTGTGACTAACATGGGTGTTTAGCATATTCCTGAGCTCTGGTAAGGTGGGGAACAGGTTGGTTGCATGGCCTTGTTTCCTACATAGGGGACATGGTGGAGTGACCCTTGTCGTAAGAGTAGTGGTTATCATTACTAGGGATTTTAACCGTTGTTGGGTTATTCCCCCTGCTTTAGGATTAGCGACCACTGATGATGATTCAGGGTAGGATTGGTTACGATGGGGGATTTAAAATTAGGTTGTTTCATGCCCACATTGGTTTAATCACAAGTGTTGTAGGTTTGGCTTATGGTATAGATGGCATGATCATCCTGGATGGAATAACGGTCGATACAAGGACAAACTCATAATGGGACATACGTTTAGAATCCATCTCTAAGTAAGGTGGTGTAAGGTACCATACAGGTATAACCAAAGTGAGCCCAGGTCCCTTGCACTCTCGTGGGGGGTATAAGAATGGTATCTGGAATATGGGGGGCACTGATGGAATCAAAGTCTATTCAATGTTGTGTCTCACTGGAGGTATGAATGATGATGTCGAGGGGGTGGTAGGTGCATTTTCAGAGGTGAAAATGGTGCACATAATGCCATCGATTGGTGCAGGGATTTTAGGCACAAACCCGAATATACCCCTAGCAAGTTGGTGTCCTTGTACACTCCATGACAGATATCAACATAAGGGGGTTAATTGGTCCCATTGGTATGGGGGTCATAGTAATTCAGTTGGTCGAGGGTGGCTATCTTCCCATTAAAGGGAAACATAATGATATGGAAAACCAAATAGGCAACCACCTTCATGGCGTACATATAACTACAACCCAATAGGATATAGTAGTCAAGTCGTGCATCAACTACTTCGATATCGATCATTACCAATTTCCCCCCTAACTCGATGGGGACATTTTGGTACAATACCCTAGGTTGGGATGGCCTCTCGTCATATGCATAGAGGGCGATAGACGATGGGACTAACTCATGTGAACCCAATCGCTTCCAAACATTATAGGACATGACACATGTAGATGTGCCTTCATTGATGATACATTGATGAATCATAATGTTCTTAACTGTAACGGGAACTTCAAATGTGACTGGAGATGGTAGTCACGGTTCACCTTTGTTAAGATCAAAGGTCATAAGGTGTGAGTCAAAAGGGTCGACAGCGCCAAGTGCATTAATTAATTCCTTTCTTTGGGTTGGGCAAGACTGTAGCACCTCTATCGTGGACATGGGAGCTGCCAACTGATACAAGTCATCCACAATACTGTAATTGTTATCGGATTTCATATGGGTTTTATCGGGGGTGCGTCGAAGTTGTATTTTTGGGATATATGTGATCTATTCACCAATTGGGCATGGTATTTACAAAGCCCCCCCCAGTGGGGTAGGTACATCTTCCATGTGGGGGTTTCCATACCCACCATAGCCTTTCGCTCGAGTTTGGAGGTTAACATCTAACGCGTTCATGTAGATATTCTGGAAGGATCCATCATCGGAGGGGCAAGGCTCCTGTTGCTGAGTAACAACCCCTTGATTGGAAAAGGGTTGTTGCAAGACAACGGTTTGGGGTTGTGTAGAGTTAGGCACCTAAGGGGGATTCACGACTGTCTTTTTCTTGGCTTCCACCAACTATTGGATGTCAGGGAGAAGTGGACAACAGAAAGTGTAGTAAACATAGTCTCTGCAAATGGAGCAAGAATAATTGGTCCTCGGGTTAAGGTTATTCCCTTGATTTGGGGGTTTATTAGCCCCCGTGGGTTGGTTACCCTATTTCTGGTTTTGTTGGGGAGGGGGGTTTCCCCCCTGCCCTTGGTGCTAATTCTATTTGTTCTTTCCTTTCTTCTTCCCTTGATTATGAGGATTCTAGGGGTTTTCAATGTTTAACTTCTTGAACTATTGATATTGTTGTGCAAAATAAGGTTGAACTAAATTGACCCCCATGTGAGGAGTAGGGGTAGTACCAATAGGACATGGAAACAGGTAATAAGGGTTATACCTTTACGATGGGATATATGCAGCTTGCGCTCCATATGATGTGGACATATAATTGACTTTCACCATTTGCAGTGGAGGTACCGTTGATGCTTGGATTGCATTGGGATAAGTAGGACTGTAAGGTCTATATTGTTGGTGACCAAATTGAGTATTTGGTGCAGGAGAAAGGGGTGTCAACACGGTAGGGATGGGTGGGTATTGTGGTGTCATGTTGAATGGCACAAGATTATCAAGAGGAGGAACCTTTCTTGGTTGGGAAATGGACCTATTAATCCCATACTCTGAATGTGATGAGCCCGCGGGTGTAGGATCCAAATACCGATGTCGAGGGGCATCGGGTAGGATGGTGTACAGGTATCCAGATTGTGCATAGATGAGGTCGAAATGCTAGGCCTTTAGGATTGCCTCTTCCTTAGATCGGGGCATGTAGGTTGCCACATATTTTTCAATGGCAAGTTGGAGTGACTTGATGAACAAATCCAACAGGAAATGAGGTTGTATTTCGATTTTGCACAATGTGTGATGTCTACGCCACTTATGGATGTGGTTCGCTATGTGTGTAGAGGTATTCTATCAAACTTTTGTGAGAATTTCGAGACCAAGGTCATGGTGAATGGGAAGCTGAAATTACATGAGAAATGCAGTGGTCAATGTCACAAAGGTGGCATAGGTCATTCTAGGTAAGTTCACATACCATTTTGCAACAATGCCGGTAAGTGTTCACTAAAAGAGGTGAATCCACGTTGAGTCTTCCACTATGCTATTGGAGGAACATCATAAGTGGAATGACATGATTTGCTTGGATAGGTCATCTCCTTGTTTCCCTTCAAACTTATGGATATTGGAGGGGATTTTTTCAAGCATAGTTGGCCATGCTTGATCATGTGCTATAGGGTCAGTGATCAATTTGGCCAAATTGGGGAGATTTAGGCTATCCATGAAAGGTAGGTTGGGAGTAGGTCCTTCCATTGTATGTTATGTGAATTTTCCTCGAGGGGGAGAATGGGGTATATGTGGCGGTGATCTCTGTCTCTAATGGGAATATGAGGATGATGTATGCCCTACTCCTGAAGGGGGAGAAGAAGTAGGTGGATTTCCACCAAGAGGCGAAATTAAAGTGTGGCTTCTTCGATGAGAGGGAGAACCTAAGGGGAGAGAAGGAAGGGTTTCCTCTTCCATGGGATGATGAAGCAAAAGGATCTACACCTTCTTCGAGGGGAGAAAATGAATCTTGTAAGGAGTGGCCTCAATCGGATGATCCTATCAATGTTGCTTGGGAGCGGCCCCAACTAGAGTATCTCACTCGTGAACCATGGGGAGAAAGTGGAAACACGCCCCTCGAGAGAGGGGAGAGGCCTTGCAGTCTACAGGATTTACATAGGGGTTTTTTTCCTCAATGGTGTAATTTTAGTGAAAAGTGATAGTGGTGATGGAAATAAACACAATTTGAACAAATGAAAAAATATGCCAACCACAACAGATGCAAAATGGTGCAAAGTGAGTGATATGTGCGATGTTGGTTTAGTGAAAGAGTTCCCACATGTAGATTCTTTTTTATTACGAGTTAGTGAACTTGTATTTAAAACGAAAATAAATGTAAATTCCCTAAATACCTAACATCCTTCCTCTCAAACATAATTGGGCCTTCCAAAATCACAATTGATGGTGATAATGGGATCCACACACCAATTGTCTAGTGAAGGTAACAAAGAGTCAGTTATACCAACGATGGCTATATGTTTCAAAAGGACTGGAAACACTTCCCAATAGCAATATATGACTTCAGGAATCAATTGCACTCACAATTGATCCTTGGTGATATCCTAAGTTTAGCCACTAAGATACCTGTGTCAAGTGTGGATAAGTGGTCCTTCCTGGGTGATATAGTGTCACCTCCACAAAAGGATGAGTGGCTCTTTGGAGAGGGCACGGAAATTATACCTTGACATTGACCTGCTTGGGCATGACACACTTCTTATCCGAGTTTTCTTTTAACATTTTCTGATAGCAAGATTCAATAGTACCCTATAAGTCAACAATGTTATGTTTCAAAAACGTAATGAAACTAGATTGGTGGGAATTAATGGATGTCTATCCCAATCAATCCTACCTAACTAAAATGTTATTTTGTGACCACCTGTGGAGGATAGTTGGTTGGAAATTGGATGTGTTGATTTTAAGGGTCTAAATTCATTTAGGTATTGTAAGGGAGGTATTTCACAATTCCCTTCCTTTATGATTCACCAAGATCACAAGTAATGTGAGGTGAAGAGCATACTCTGAGTGAAAAAAAAAATTAGATCCCTTGGTGTGTGCTAATGATGCAAACACATGTGAGATAAGAAAAATGATTGTAGCAATTAACTAAAAGAGATTGAAAATAAATGCAAATGGAGATTTAACTTCAAGTCTAAAAGATGCTAATGGTGCTTGTTAACAAAATGATACTGAATTAAGAGTTTGCAATGGAGGTATTTCACACTTCTCACCCATTTCTGATTCACCAAACTCATATGAAGTGTGAGGTGAAGAGAATACTTTGGGAGATTATAGTCTTTAGGTTCTTTCTTCTGTGCAAAATTGGATTTACACTACTTTGCTTAAAAACATAGAAAGTAAACAAAAATAAAAGATGTCTTGAATACTAGTGACAACAATGAGGCTCGTTGAAAGCCTAAAAGTTGGTTACCAAAGTAGATTTCAAGAGAGAAGGATTCTTTACTCCCTATTCTTTGTCTAAATTGGATAATTACTAAAGAAAAACTAACTATTGTAAGTTAATTTACTTTGGTTCATTAGTGAGTATCCACTGGGACTGCAATCGTATGTAATACTGATAAAAAGCAAATCAATGACAGTAGTGCAGAAAACTGAAAAACAGATGGGTAGTGGCATGGAAAAAGAATTCACTAGCGCATAGTAGCGCAATTACAACACAGCAAGGGTGCACTAACAGAGAGCATATTACCGTTTAGTCTACGCGGGTGGAGTGCTCGGGGTGCTAGGATCCACATGACTGTGTAAATAGAAATTACGGCCCAAAGGAGGCTGAACTCTGAGAAGAAGGGGTATGTACCTCTTCACCTGCACAAGACAAGCACCCATAATTATCTATCTAACAAATAACAACCTAGTTAAAGAGAAAGGAACAAAAATATAGTGGAGTCGCCATAGATACTGTTGTGGGAAAAATGACACAAGGGTGAGCAATCTTCCCTTCTATCTTTTCAACTTTCATCCAAGGAAACAGAAGTAGTTGTGGGTTAGGTATACCAAGCACGCACAAGCTACAACAACTCTAATAAAACTAACGTGAGCTAAAGTAGGCTAAAATATTGCTCTTTGGGGAAGGATGCAACAATAAGAGAAACACTTGCCCCTTGGAGGAAGGTGGCAAGGGAGCTTGAAGAATGATTGGAGGTATGGGAAGAGGTGGAAGAAGTTCCAACACAATTCCAGCAGCATAACCTTGCTCTAATTTCTCCTTACGATGCATGCACATGGCTTCCTTTTATAGGCCAAGAGGTAGCCAATACATAACTAGATCCAAATGTGGACTCATTAACTCTATGATTTGGCTCCAAAGTACACAAAGGGGGGCCATTCAATGAACCCAAGAACATGAAGATACCAAATTCAAATATTTGGAGGTGATGGAGCCTTCAATACGCCATGGGTTGTGGTCCCGCCATTTTTTACAGTCATGTGGATTTCGAAGGAAAATATGCACTAGAATAGCAGAGGCATATAAATGATAATACGCATTGTAGTGTGGTCTATCATGGAAGTAACTGCACTACCTTTTTTTTTATTGTTTTTGGAATTTTTGGACTCATGCTGCTTTTTGGATCTGATGAGGATGTCTTCAATGGGTTGCATTCTATATGTTAATGATGTCTTACTGCAATATTAGCCAAAATGTCGCATGTGTGTGAAATTTAGGCGTTAACACCATGAACCAAAATACAACTAGCTCTCTTTTACTTAAACTCGTAGAGGATCAACCTTTGGATGATTATTCCATTGATACCACACAACCATAATATTTCTCTCTCTCTCTCTCTCTCTCTCTCTCTCTCTCTCTCTCTCTCTCTCTCCATACAATTCCACAATTTTTGGGCCAAAACCTCGCTCTATTATCTTGGAACTGCAGATTCTTATAATAGAGTGTGGCAACATAACCCCAATTGGTAGAATTTCTTTAATAACTATATCATCATCCATTTGAGCTCCCGGGGAAAGAGATTTGTCGTCATTTAATTTCACATGTGCTAAGGTGATGTGGAATCCACGTGTTCTTTCTCATGGTGACATGGCTCACACAATGTTTCGTTCATGTGACTTTTCCCATGGACAAGGACATATGAAAGGATGTCAACATCTTCCTCTACATCCCTTATACATCTTATCTTCTTTGTCTACATTATTAGAGTGATGTTTCTTTCCTACAACAAACTCCAAACTAGAAAACAAATATATCAACACAAAACTTAGAGATGGCATTGGAAAACAACTTGGCAAGGATACCCCTACATCAAATTGGCATGTCTAGAAACAACTTGGCAAGGATGCTCCTACATCAAGTTGGCATGTCTAGAAATAAAGACAAAGTTAGTGAATCCAAACAAGTTTGTAGCATAGTAGCAAGATATTGGCAGTTCTTATATGGAAATTTGTTTGGAATTAGAAATTCGACGAATATTTGATGTAGTATGGATACAGTACTGTAAATTTCACTAAATGCTTAAATATATTTACAATTTTTATATTTTAAAAATTCATTAAATGTTACTATTAAAATTTACTTATTAAGATAAATGGAATTTCAACTAGAATAACAGCCTAGATTATTTTTCTTGAGAATAAATATAAACTCAAATCACATTAAAAAAATGATTTTACAAAGCAAAACAAAGAAAAATTTGGACACAAAAAATCACGAATCATTTTAAACAAATATGTTACAATGAAGACATATTACATTAAAATTTTGAATGACCACCTATGTTTTTAAATTAAAATAATTCATGTTTTGTATTAGTGAGATGTCTACTTCCATATTTTAGTCGTACTAGAATTTTTCTTTACGTATTTTTTCCTGTACTGAATCGTATTCATACTTGAATGTTGCTACTATGGTTTATAGTGAAGCACATAAAAAATATCTCGCGTAATTAGCTCAATGAGTAAGCTAGGGATATAGGGCCCCATGGCCTCATGGAAATGCAACATACACCTTTAAAAAGTACATCCTTGGAAATCGATACAAATCATTGTGCCAACCCTATTTTGGCTATGGCCAATTCAATTCATTATATAGGTTGAAGTGTTAATTGAATCCACTAGTTGAACCAAATAAGGCCTCTTTCCCATGACCGTAGATTCAAGGATGCTTGGCAAAAGGCCAGACATTGTTAGAGATGTTACAACCAAAATTATTTACCTTAAGAAAAAAAAAATTATTCTAATTCTAAAGTTTGCTTTTTAAATCTATCAAGAATTGTGGCCATTGTCCATAACTTGTTCTTTTGCATTATCTTCAACGTCCTACTTCAAGCTAGAAATAGTCACTACTGCATGGGTGGGTTGGTGAACCGTGGTGTCATCATTTCCCCTAATTCCGGAGTAATATGTAATTATGGATTGTTTTGTTGTTAGAAGATCCTCATGGTGATATAGGGTGACCATAATTGTATCAACTTGAGATCCATAAATGTGAATGTTTCGTTCAACAACATCCAAGCGAGTATCCAAGAAGGACATATGATTTGTAATATGATGAAAAACCTCTTCAACGTCATCCAGTCGAGAATCCAAGCACGACATATGAGTTGTAATCTGATGAACAGCCTCTAGCAATCCCTCCATCTGTGAATTCATCCATCATAAATTACTATGGATGTCTTGAATATCTTCTCAAGCATCTCTTTTCCATCTGAGAGATCCTACAATTTTGTCTCTGGGTCCACTACAAGCTTCATTATTGTCTAACAAAACAAACCCACCAAGGTTCTAGACTCCCAATATTTCCATATTAAAGAAAGAGTAGACCCCAAACTAGGCTTGCAAATTACCTCTTGTAGGTTATCCTCCTCGCACCCAGCAAATTCTGCAACCAGAAGCCACTCCCTCAGGTGCAAGAGAAGGAATCTACCACCTCTAGCGGCCTGCAACACCATCTCCAAAACACAATACACACCAGACTCCCCCCCCCATAGCTTTGATCTTGGAAATGCGAACTGTAGTGGAAAAATGTGAGGAGGAAGTTACAAATAGCTACAAGGAAACCCAAACCGCCCTCGTGGCCAGGTTCCCCATAGGATCCTCCACACGCGAGGACATATGTTTCATTAAGGCCCTCAATTAATGGTGGATAAAGACAGCTAACAACATTAAATGGAAATGGGACCAATCTCATGGAGGTTTGGGACAAATTAAATCCCAAATCCATCGAAGAATTTGTAAGTGTGGCCTTGGGGGAACCTTAAGACTTCAAAACCTTAGGGGATTCAACATAAGGTTTGTTGAACCCCATTTTTAATCATGCCCCCTATTCCCAAAAGAGTTGAATTGTTTGCGATTTGATCTGCTTTTTTATTGCTTTCTCACCAAACATGAAAAAACTGAGCACCAAGGATTTGATTGAGAATCTTGTTGATACACTTTTTCAACCTTCCCGCTATCTTGTCTTAAAGTTCCTTTCTTTTCCTGGCTTGAGAAATGATTAAGATGGAATCTCCAATAACGACAATCGATTGGATTCCAAGAGAAACAATGTTTTCATGTCCTTGATAGAGGGAATAACACTCTGCTTGATTATTTGTGGCTTTCAATAGGCCCCATTCAAAATTTATTACTGCATTTCCTCCAGGATCTAAAAGGATCCCCTTGCACCTGCCTCCCCGGTATGGTATAAGAATTACTATCCGTACCTATTTTGTATACAAAGAAATATTGATGTGTGTTCTTATTTGGAGTATTTTAATACTTAAAAGAAACATTTTATCTTAAAAATATGTAGAAATCGTGAACAATATAGTGTAATGGCAACTATGATATGAGATGAATGCATGGGCGGGGCAATGCTCCTACGATGCTTCAGTCCTATTGTTGCTTTTCTTTGTCTCATAAGAGTTGAATTTGATAAAAAAAATTCCATAGATGAAAATGTTGGTTTGCAACATCGTGGACACAAAGTATGAGTTTCCCCTTAAAACCGTTTAGATTGAAAATAATCTTTAACAAACATCAAAATTCTATAGTTAGGAACTTCAAATTTTGATCCAAACTGGATCCTCAAATATTTAAAAGGGAAAAGGTTAATTCTCCATTTATTTTGTGATAGAAAAAATCTCATGAATTTCCATGTTTAAAGCATGTTTTCAAGTTTTAATTGAAGCATGTACTCATGGCTTGAGAGAAGCTCATTTATACCTTTGAAATAAATGGATAGGGAAAAAGGATACACAAAATTATGATCATGTGGAGGTCACCATGGGAGGAGGGAAGCTTGTTGCTCTATGCTCTGCACTCTATACAAAGTATGTAGAAAGATTCAAGAAAAACAAGGGAAAAATTCACGTATAAGTATTTGGTTGTATGGAGTGATGTGTTATATTTTCACTTTGCAACAAGGGCTATGTAGCGCAAGGTCTGTGGAGATTCACGTGTAGAGATTTGGACCAAAAGCAAGAGAGATATAAGGGTCCACACACCGCAAAATATATAAAGGGATCGTCAACAAGGGTTAATACCCATGAAGAGTTGTGCACACGAAGGAAAGAAGGGAGTCGTAGGGAGCACACCTTTGCACTCCACACTCTATGAAGACAAAGGGTTATGCAGAGCAAAGCACAAGCAAGTCATGCAAAGGACCTTGAGCCAAAAAAGGTTGATCCCTTGCAAGCATTTGATGTGGTGCAAGATGGCGCTGCATGTATGGGGTGACCAATGAGAGGTCACCGCATGGAAAAACGAAAGAGGCCCAAGAGGTTATTTCTTTGGTAAAAACACCTCGACGTCTAGGAAGGGCACAATAACAGCTTTTACATCCAATGACATTTAGAGACACTCAAAAAAGTGATGGACAAGCTTGTCAAACAGGAAATTGAGTTTTTATAACTTTTTTAATGAGTCCTCTATCCTTTTAAATTGCCATGAAACATATGAAAGTGGAAAAAACAGAAAAAAGAGTTTCGCTTGGAAAGTGAATGGGTTGATGCAAAGCGTGTAATATCTCGATTTTGACCCCATTACATTAAAATGTAAAGGATGTAATATTGTTATAAAATCATGGTGAGGAGCTCAAGGCCAAGGCCCCGCTATCGATTTAGTGATGCATATGGTTTGCGTGTTAGCCAAGCACAATGGAATTGCAAATATCATGTAAATATGCATTTTAATAAAATACCCACAACTAGCTATGCAATGCAACAAGAGATGGGGGCATGATTTTTACAAAGAATTGAGAGAGAAATATTCAAACCCTTGGATCCAATCAAGTCAAGCCAAGTGTCAATGAGAGAACTCATAAGCCCTCAACTACCCATGTTGACTTTTGTACCCAATCATTTATTTCTTCCAAGATTTGGTTGAGGTGGTTAATGTCTTGGGGAATGGAGAGGTATGGTTGTCCAAATTCGGGTATGGGCAAGCCATCAATTTTGGAAAAACCTGTTTGGATTCCTGGGAAAGAAGGGGGGGCACGAATTTGCTCCCCGAACCATTATTCACCATTGCTTTTTCTCTCTCATGAGTTGGGAGATTGTTGGGCGTTTTTCTCCATTAAATTTATGTGGTTTCCTTCATTTTTCTAGCTGGGAAGGGCGTTTTTGTGTTGTATAACAGTGGAGAAGAAGGGAAATCGATTTGGGGGGTCCATAGAGGTTGTTTTGGCCCACTAAATGCTCATATAGCTGTGGGAGAAACCGTTTTCCTCCTTGTGGTATTTTCCCCATCCCACAATCCGTTTTTTATTGGAAACGATTTAGGAAAACCCATGGCCATCTTGTTTCTAAATCCCATTGTTAAAAATTTGTATCCATGCCCAATTATAATGTTGGATGTGTGTAGAAAGAGTATGTTGGGGTATGGGTTATGGGTATCCATTGTTTTGTCTTGATCTTGAGTGCAAGCATCCAAAAATGAAGTGGGTTCATATTTAGCCTGATAAACCCAACTATGGACTGGCTTGGCTTAAATGTGATGTTGCTTGGGTTGTGTTGAGCTTGAGAGTCCCATTTTCCTTGTAGAAATCATGCCCAGCTCGAGGGTGGTAGTTGTGTTGAGATATTGATGAACACAATTGGCCTATGGTTGGGTGGAACATTGCAGCGACATAGCTAGTTGCTTGGTACAACATTACATCTGAAAAGAGATAAGTATTCTCTCTATGTGTATTTTACTTCTGCAATGTTTTAATTAATTATGGGTTATTCTGTTTCTGATGTTAAATGCATGAAAAATGTGTGTGGATAGTTTAATTTCGTTGTGCATGCCTATGTTGATTTGCATCTGCATACGTTTGCTTTATTTGTATGAATGAAATGAATTGGGCTAAGTTTTTTGTAAAAAAGCCCAATATTTGCAGTCATGTTCCCTTCCCTGCGTTGGATCAATGGGAGGGGATGTGAAATATTGGTATCAGAGCAATGGTTACAACATTGGGCCTAATCAAGTAACTTGCAGAGGTAAACATTTTTCCTGCTCAACACTGCTCATTAAGAAAAATTTCAAAAAAAATCAAAATTTGAAAAATTTTCTAAGTGTTTTTTTTTAGTTTCTGCTAAGTCTGTGTCGGCGTAAAATCGGCACGAGCGCCGAAACTGTTGACGAAGAAGTGAATGGGCCACCAATGCGTTTCGGCGCAAAAGAGATAAGTCTGTCGATCGATGAGAAATGGGAAAATTCGTTGAAACGGTCGGCGGAAAAGAGGTAAGTGCACCGAAACAGTTGGCGCCAAAATAGAAAGTCTGCCGAATCGGTGAGAAGTTGGAAAATCACCGAAATGGTCGGCGCAAAAGTGCAAGTTGCGTCGATTGGCGACAAATCACAAGTTGCGCTGAAACGGTCGACGGAAAATGATGAGTCCGTCGATCAGTGAGAAATGGAAAAGTCTCCGAAACGGTCGGCGAAAAAGCATCAAGTGCGTCGAAAGAGTCGACGCCAAAATAGAAAGTTCGTTGAATCGGCAAGAAGTTGGAAAATCGCTGAAACGGTCAGTGCAAAAGTGCAAATTGCGTCGATCGGCGACAAATCGCCAGTTGCGCCGAAACGGTCAACGGAAAAGAATGAGTCCATCAATCAGCGAGAAATGGAAAATTCGTCGAATCGGTCGGCGGAAAATCATAAAACACGTTGATTGCTGAGAAAAAAAAGTCCGCCGAATCGGAGAGGAATTGGAAATTGCGCCGAAATGGATTGGCAAGAAAGAGGAAGTGTGTCTATCGGCGTAAAATTGGAAGTTGCTCTGAAACGGGTCGGAGGAGAATTCAAAAGTCCGCCGAAATAAGTCGGCATCAAAATGGTAAGTGTGCGGATCGGAGACAAATGGCCAAATTCGTCGAAATGGGTTGGAGGAAAATGGCTAAGTCCGCCGAAACAGGTCGGAGCAAAAGCCATAAGTCCGCCGAAACAGAGAATTTCAGCATTTTTCAAGTGAGATTTTTAGGTGCCAAAAATTTAAAATGGCATTGAACTTATGCGCCATAGGGGGGAAAGCCCCCTTGACCCCTGTCGTCCCCCGGAGGCAATCATTGATTGTGAGAAAATTATGTGGCTGACAAAAATTGTCAATATGGATTGTCTCCATAATGCATGAAAATTATTTTGTGTATTTCTGAGAATGTAATGAGGCATTTCCATGTGTGAATCAATTGTGTGGTTCAGAATTGTGGAAAATGTTTCCATGAGAAAGGAAAGGAATTATCATAGTTGAAAGTGATTGGAGCAGTAAGGCAATGCCGATAAAGAGAGAAATTTCTCACCTTAAACTATTTTCATTTATAGCATAGGAATTGCATGCTTGACAGGTAACAAGTAGGAATGTTATATAGGAGTACATGTATTGAATTGCTACTTGGTGAGAATATCATAGCTAATAATTGCTTGTATGCTTGGTAGAAAGGCCATGAAATTGGATCAGCTATGATGTGGAAGAGAAAATTCCATGCTATGATGAGGGATTGGAAAGGGAGAATTCCTTAATTCCTCTCTTGCTACTGTATTTATATTTTATGAGCTTTATATACAGAAAATTATGGCATAGGAATGTTGAAAATGCAAGAGACTAGATAGATGAAGTGAATATGCACTAGTTGGCACATTAATAGATATTGCATAGTGCATATGAAGGTGTTTGTGCATGTATATGATATTGCATATTGTTAAAATAGTGAAGTTTTACATATGCAATGAGCCACTTATGATAATTATTATGGTTGTTAATAATTAATGGTGTTCGCATTGGTTGTAGGACCAAAGACAATTGAAGCATGGCTAAACATGTTGAAGATGTTGTTGCATGCGACCAACAACCTTGTGAAGAAAGGTTGGGGTAGCAAATCTATGATCAAGAGGTTGGTGGTAGGATGGTGAAATACTTGCAGGAAACCAACTGATCAGGTACATCAAAGATGTTAATGAGAGCCATGCAGATAATGGTTATTCATGTTAATTGTTTAAGTGTTGAAAGGGGATTGGGTAAGAATCCCTTGAACGTTATTTAATAATCATAAAATGGTATGCATATAAGGATGAATGCATCCATGTTAGTGTCAGACCACCATGGTATGGCGAGGTATGGGGTAGTAAGGGAAAGGAACATTTTAGCATGTGATTGTTTAATTGTTAAAATGCATTCATATATCATGCCATGTGTATATGTTGGTTATGACTTTAATAACCAAAGCAGGTAAGGACTTATAATCATGTTTTGGTAGTGCTATGGTAGTGCATGCTATATGAGATGTCCCTATTTAGGACATAATGTGTTTGGAAAGATGGAATGCATGACATGATAGTATAGTATGCACGAATCAATGCAAGGTGACACTGAGCGGATATGCCTTAAAATATTTTGTAAATCTTGTGGATATGCATTGAGTGAATGCACCTGAAAATTTTGTGTAAACATTGTAGATGTGCATGCGTGTGTGTGGGTGTACATATTGTGATGCATTGTGCGAATGCATGGTTGTTATGTGTATGTTTCATCGCAAATTAAATAATGGATGAAATGATGAATTAGGGGTAATTCTGGGATCATTTCATGAGTTGCTATGAATGCAGGAGAATAATTGCATGAAGAAGGTAGTCATGTTTGATGGTCTACCGAGTGCTTTGTTGAAAGGACAAAGTTGCATAAAAAGAATATGGTTGTGAAATAATGAATATTGGAGTTTTTATTTAAATTGCAGGGATAATGAGACTATGTCTTGCAATTTTATTATGATAATGATGCATATATAGATATATATATATTTCTCATTGCATTTCAAATATTAACAGCTGGAAGTGTTTAAATTATTGAGTGTTATAATTCTGAGATCACTTCAATGACTATTGGAGCAATGAGAAGATTATTTGCATACATACTCACAATGTGTTTGGCTGATTGAAAGTTTCAGATTTCAGGTAGAAATGTCTTAAGTATGGCAATGAGGATAAGTCCATAGTAAAGACCGGAATCTACCATGTTCAGAAGCCAAAGGTTATGAGAAGGTTCTCATGGTTGTGAAATTTAACTTATACATGGAATAGATTTGTAAATTTCAGGTTTGAAATTTTGTTAATAATTACTAATGGTTGTTTGGCTTCTCTAGAATTGTGTCAGGAGGACATGTTGTAAGTGAATGTTCATGTATGGTAGCAAGCATAAAGCCATAATGAACAGAGTGATGCCACTTACAGGATCTAAACAATATAAGGATGGCCTCATGGTTAAACCAATCAATTTCTATAGGAGACAAAATTGTAAATTCATGTTTGAATTTAATTATTAATGACACTGACTAATTAGGGAAATCATATTTGAATTTGATTGTTAAATGTTGCTAACTGTTTGGTTGTTGAGGAGTGTGTCGGGAAGACACCTTGCAAGAAGACCATGTGTGATGGCTTGCAGAAGTCAAACTCCATGGGAAGGATCCCATGCTTTGGAAATGGGTTTCGGGTGAAACGTCATTGTAAATTTTGATAACATTTCAGCTGCACTGCATGTTGGAAAACCATGTGAGTGAGATGGTAAAATTATGCCAAGAAGGCATATGTGGGTTTTGGAACATGAAAAGATTGGGGTGGCAAACTGAAGGACTGTTGACTCAGAGAAGGAAACCCCCATTCTTCACAAATGAAGAGAGAATAGATCTGAAAAGGGATAAGTATTCTATAACCCTAGCTAAGAACATGCATGTCTAATTATTAGGGCTAATATGTAGAGCATGTTCTATTTTATTTATATTATTTTAGACTACTTGAGTATGATTAGGGCCTACATGGCTCACCTCAGAAAGGGGTGCACACCTTTCTGGTGCTGGGTTATGATAGGGTTGTCAATATTGACTACATCCTAAGGGAATGGATGCATTCCTAGTGTTTCAATACTTGATAGTGAATGTTATGGAATATAGTTACAATTGTAGAGCAGCAATACTAATGAGCTTGCTTATCCTTCTTGTGTCGTCAGCTTACACAGATGCAATTTGGTGCTACACGTTAAGGGGCAAAGTGAAGAAAAAGTACTCGGGAGGACTGTACGGGCATTGGTAACCTTTCTACGCTCACATTAAAGAACACTAGAAGGGATGGATAGGCCCGAGGAGCTGTGTAGTAGAAAAGGGGTATCATATAGCTTTTTTGGCCCGTTGAATGCTCATATAGTTGTGGGAGAAACCATTTTCCTCCCTGTGGTTATTTTCCCCATCCCACAATCCGTTTTTTATTGGAAACGATTTAGGAATATCCATGGCCATCTTGTTTCTAAATCTCATCGTTAAAAATATGTATCCATTCCCAATGATTGTGTGGGTTGTGTGTAGAAAGAGTATGTTGGGGTATGGGTTATGGGTATCCATTGTTTGGCTTGATCTTGAGTACAAGCATCCAGAAATGAAGTGGGTTCATATTTAGCTTGATAAACCCAGCTATGGACTGGCTTGGCTTAGATGTGATGTTGCTTGGGCTTTGTTGAGCTTGAGAGTCCCTTTTTCCTTGTAAAAATCATGCCCAACTCGAGGGCGGCAGTTGTGTTGAGAGATTGATGAACACAACTGGCTTATGGTTGGGTGGAACGTTGCAGCGACATAGCTAGTTGCTTGGGACAACATTACATCTGAAAAGAGATAAGTATTCTCTCTATGCGTATTTTACTTCTGCAATGTTTTAATTAATTATGGACTATTATATTTCTGATGTTAAATGCATGAAAATGTGTGGGTAGTTTAATTCCGTTGTGCATGTCTATGTTGATTTGTATCTGCACACGTTTGCTTTACTTGTATAAATGAAATGAATCGCACTGAGTTTTTGGTAAAAAAAGCCCAATATTTACAGTTATCTTCCATTCCTTGCATTGGATCGATGGAAGGGAACATGACAAAAAGGACCTTTCATTGACTTTAATGTAAGAGAAGAAAGTGATTCAATATTCCACTTGTAGACGAGACATTGATAAATCCACCAACGGAGAGAGAGCACAAGCTCTCGAGAATATAAACGTAAGACCCAATCCAGTAACGGTGAGAGAGCACAAGTTCTCGAGAAGATAAACATACGTAAGACCCACTTAGAATTATATTGATTCGACACCTTGGAAGCAATTGGTTAATTAGGACACTAAAAGACATTATAGGAAGTTGTCCATTCTACTAGTGAAAGAGACCATCATTTTATTCACTCGCTTGTATACTACCCAACAAAAAAATCAGATCAAATTGCTCCCATTTTCACAAAGCTCCTAAAAATGAAATTTGGAAAGTTTAAAATTTACTCAAACGCCAACGAAATGGTTGTTAAGCGGATCTGAAACTAAATGTATTTTTAAGTATCTAGAATACATTAATAAATGCGTCGCAAGGTGTTTACTTTTCAGCCTTGTGGGATCCGTAAAAGACTGAAAAGTAAATGATGGAATTTTTAATAGAAAGTATTTTACTTTTATTTATTTATTTTAATTGTGTTATAATAATTTTGTGTTTTTTTAATAATTTGTGTATTTTCAAGTTGTGTGAGTGGTTAATTAGGAGGGCAATTGGGGTAATCACTTTTTTCAAATATGTTTTTAATTTTTATTTTTATTTTTTGAGAAGTTATAAAACGCTAACTCAAAAGAAAAGGGGTGTCACTGGTAGCATCCATTTTCGATTTGGGGGTTGTTTTTAAGGTTTTTGTCTAAAACAACATCATTCATCAAGGCCATGATTTCAAGGAAGTTGATATTTTAACCTCGAAAAAAAATAAAAATATTAGGAACACTACTTTTCAATTTAAGGGTCGATTTTAAAGTTTTTGTTTCAAGAAATTAATACCGTGGTGGATAAAAATGTAATTTTAACCTCGAAAAAAGTTGTAATTTTAAAACCTAGAATTGTCGTTTGAGATCACAATTCTATTCAAGTCAATAACTATGTTTCTTCATGAAAATGGCATTTTGTTTTCTCTAATCAAGGTACTTCACCAAATATGTCTACTATTTGGAGATAAGAAAGGAAGTCTATTACTTTCCCTAAACTTGGGGACAACGAAGTGGAGTGGAATGCATGTGAGGATAAAGGAGGCTGAATATGAATTGCTATGGTCCAAAAAACTTGCTAGAAGAATATATACTATACAAACAAGATACATGGCTATTTGCTACATGGCTCTTTGCGAAGCAAATAGGATGGTTAAGAGCCAATGGTGGTAGAAGGATGTGTGGAAATTTAAATTCCCTTTGCAAGCTTGAACCTTTATGTGGCTTGCAATTAGGAACAAAGCCTTCACATCGGAGTTTTTACGAAAGAGAAACAAGCACAAACCCAACATGTCCCCTTTGTGAGGAGCATGAGGACCTATAGTACATCTTTTGACATTTTTGTCCCTATACTTTGCAGGTTTGGAGGGATATGCTAGTTTAAAATTTTGGTGGACAAATAATCTGAAATGGATCAATATATAATTCGTCGCCTATTTGGTGCTTTCTTGGTGGAACAATTTGAGGAATTAGCTTGCAAGGCCCATTTTAGGGGAAGATCTTACTTTTCAGATTTTGGGTCAAAATTTGTACAAAAAAAATTGGGGTCATTTTGAGGGCTTAAATAGAATCATTCGGTGCGAAAATCACTTTTAACTAAAATTTAATATTATACGCACCAATACCTTTCCAACGGTTCAACAATAGCCTCAATCAGAGTCCATATGAAGAAGTTATGCCTCCCGCAAGTCGACCTATCCAGTTGACAACCATGGTAGCGAGTGGTTTCCACGTCGGCTCTCATTTCTCACACATGTGGACTTTCAAGAAAAATCTAGAAGGTCCAACACCCTAACCCTAATCGGGAGTTGCGGCACATAAAACCCTTAAAATTAACCCTAGACGATTATTGAGCTATGTGAAATATCGGGTTGTTAGGAGAAGAAAGGGGTTCCATTATTTTGACGTATTATATTGTTCCATTGTTGAGCAACAACATGGGAGTGGATATTAAAGCGGAAGATATGATATAATGTATTAGCCATTATGGTCGCAGAGTCATAGGTAACTCCATAGGGAGTACAATTTCCTTTGTATTTTCATTTTGACATAAAAAGCAAGGCATAGTCCTCTTTTGTGGTTGGGTTTTTCCCCATAATGGATTTTCCCAGGGTATATCTTGTGTTATTTTGTGGATTGTGTATTTATTTGCACTAGTTATTCTTGTTTCGGTTCCAATTATTTAGCATTCAATAAAAATAAGCTAATAAAAAAGAACTAAGTTGTAAGATCCTTTGTGATGAACTGTTTCATCGGAATATCCACGACACTTTATGGACCATATTGGTATCATATCCAGGTTCCTTTTGGGTTTTGTGGCTAATTGCAAGATCCAGTAGCTGGTGAAAAAAATCTTCGAACCCTAGCCATGGAAAACTAGTATGTTCAAGGACCGGCGGATGATTATGAGAAGCGATTTAAAATTTTGGAAATACAAGTCTCTAATATCTCACTCAACATGTCAATCCTCATGACGGCTTTGGAGAGAAAGTTTGGACCTTTAAGGGATTTTGGAGGCTCTAACTCAGATTTTGGATTAGAGGGGAAATTAGAAGATAAAAGCGATCCAAAAAAGGAGCCGTCGAAAAAGCCTGATAAAGAGTAATGGAGTTCCAGTATCAATATTCCTTCCGAGTCTCTCTTCAAGATGGAAGCAAAGGTTGATATCAAATTGTACCAAGGTGATATCCATGCTTTAATTGAATCATTGGTTGCAACAGTTAGAGGTTTATTTTAGTATCCATCAAACAGTCAAAGATCAAAAGATCTTATTTGCCTAACTGAAGTTAGAAGGCCATGCATTAACCTGGTGGGAAAGCTACACGAAATCACTTAGGTTAGAGGGCGATCCACCAGTAACTAAGTGGAAGGACTTTAAAACCCTCATCAAGTCTTGATTCTACCCTATCAGGTATGTAGAGGACTAGTGCATTCGTTGGCATTACTTCAGGTAAAGGCAAGGGTAGAGTGTGCAAGAATACACCATCGAGTTTAGGAAGATGGCTATCATGTTGGGTATCTCACCCAAGAACCCATATGTACCCTTCAAGTATCTAAGGGGTTTACATAGTCGCATACAAAGGAAGGAAATACTCTTCATGCCGAGTTCAATTGATGAAGCATGTGTACAAGCACAATACTTGGAAAACATATGCGAAAAGAAAGGATAGACAAGCGGTTCAAAATAGAAAGAGAGCCAAGGTGCTACCAAGGAGGGAAAGAAAAAATGGAATGGAAAGGAGAAGAAGACTACAGCCATGGCACATCAGTGCAAGGATTCGAGAAACCACTATAACCATTGTAACATCAATGGTTACACTGAAGAAAAGTGTTGGAAGCTACATCCAAAGCTAAACCACAAGAAGGATGCCAAGAAGAAGAACCTTCTAGCCATGAATTCAAGCAAAGATTTAGAAAGAAGCTTGGATGTGGACAAGAAGATTATATGTACCATAGTGCAAACGGAGGTGAATCTGAGTATCCTTCACCCCAAGGAAGAGAAAGATATGATAAAGCTATTTCATGTCAATATCCAAGTCAAGAAGACCAAGATCAATGCTCTATTCAATTCCAGTTCATAGGAAAACCTCATAGCATAGAATCTAGTGCATAATCTTGGATTGGAATTACATGATAATCCTAATATCTACCCACTAGGATGGGTAAATAAGGATTAGAACTCAGAGTCACGAAATAGTGTAATATCAAGTTTTCCATAACTGCAGAGAATATTGATGGAGTGGAGGTAGATGTAGTACCCCTGGATATTGTGGTGTAGTGTTCATAAAACCCTACATGTATACGAGGGATGTGATCTTCATTAGGAGAGCCAACCAATATCGCTTGATCAAGAATGGAAAATCCTTCATGATCAACGCGCACAAAGGTAAATCGAAGAACTCTCTCATAAGTTCTAACCAAGTGAAAAAGCTTATCAATTCAAGTAGGAAGTTTGTGTTGCTTTTCTTAAGACAAAATCAGCAAGAATGTGAAATGGTAATAGTAATTGGAGGGGTGTACCAAAGAGAAAAAAACACCAGTTGGGGAGCCTTTTTCAGGCATAGAGAAAAGTGTTCCAGGATCCTAAGGGATATCTCCTAAGAGGGACTTGAGGTGGAGAACAAGATACAACTATTTCCATATTCTCCATTTTCAAACATTGGATTGTGCAAATAGTCTACCATAGAATCAGATGAAGTGAAGAATCAACTGCAGCAGTTGTTGGAGTAGGGCGTGATCTGACCAAGCACCTCACCTTGTGGGTCGCCTATGATCATAATACCCAGTAAGGATGGGACTTAGAGGATGTCCATCGACTAGAAAGCATTGAACAAGATCACACTCAAGAATCGGTACCCTCTGCCTAGGATTAATGATTGTTTGACAGTTGTTGCATTCCAAGTACTTCACCAAGTTGGATCTCAAATCAAGATACCACTAGGTGTGAGTGAATGAAGAAGACACATGGAAGACCGCCTTTAAGACTAGGAAATGTCTAGTCTTGAAGGCCTTGTGGAGATGAAACATACACCTTTAAAAAGTACATCCTTGGAAAAAGATACAACTCATAGTGTCAACCCTAATTTGGATATAGCCAATTCAATTCGTTATATAGGTTTAAGTGTTAATTGAATCTACTAGTTAATACAAACAAGTCCTCTTTCCCATGATCCTTGATTCAAGGATGCTTGGAAAAAGGCCAAACATTGTTAGAGAAGTTACAACCAAAATGATTTATCTTAAGAAAAAAAATGTTTATTCTAATTTTACAAGTTTTGTTTTCAAATCTATCAAGATTTGTGTAGCTAAGCATTATGATTGATTCCTTATTATCAATCACTCTTTATTGTATTGCTCAACTTGTAAGCATGTCTAACAATTTTGTAGTATGAAATAACTCCAAGAAAGTTAGCTATGGGCATTGCCTTTGCACAAGGAATTTTATGGTATAACATTTTTTTTAACTAGAATGGATGTATTGGAATTATAAACAACTGAAGATGATCAATAACAAAAGTTACATTGTAGTAGTCCAAAATAAAGATTATATTGTTTCTTGAGATGTTATCTAGTTCATATACAGTCGTCCAAAGTCTTATAACTATTCATATAAGACTAGCTACAACTATACTACTGTAAACTTTAACATATTGTCCTAATAGTAGTTGACAAAAAAAAAACATAAACAACTAAAATTAAGTAGAATTGTGGCCATTGTCCATAACATGTTCTTTTGCATTATCTTCAGCATGCTCCTCCGAGCTGGAAATAGTCACCACTGCATGGGTGGGTTAACTGTTGTGTCATCATTTCCCTTGATTCCGAAGTAATAAGTATTTCTGGATTGTTTTGTTGTTAGGAGATCCTCATGGCGATCCAGGGTAAGTATAATTGTATCAACTTGAGATCCATAAATGTAAATGTTTCCTTCCACATCATCCAAGCGTGTATCCAAGAAAGACATATGATTTGTAATCTAACGAATATCATGTTCAACGTCATCTAGTTGAGAATACAAGCATGGCGTATGAGCTGTAATCTAATGAATAGCATGTTTAGTGTCATCCAGTAGAGAATCCAAGCAGGGCATATGAGTTGTAATTTGATGAACATCCCATAGCAATCCCTCCATCTGTGAATTCATTCAGCATAAATTACTACAAATTTATTGAATATCTACTTAAGCATCTCGTATTCCATTTGAGAGCTCTTGCAATTTTATTACTAGGTCCATTGCATGCTTCATTATTGTCAAACAAAACAAACCCACCAAGGTTCCAGAGTCCCAATATGTCCATGTTAAAGACATAGAAGACCCTGAATCGGGCCTGCAAATTACCTCATGTAGGTTATCCTCCTTGCGCCTTGCAAAGTCTGCAACCAGAAGCCACTCCTTCAGGGTGCAGGGGAAGGTGTCTACCACTTCTAAAACCTGCAACATCATCCCAAAATCACAATACACACCACACTTCCCCCCATGACTCTGATATTGGAAATGCAAAGTGCAATGGAAAAACGTGTGAAGGAAGGAACAAATAGAAAGGAAACTTGAATCGTCTATGTGGTCCGGATGCTTGTAGGATCCTCCACACATGAGGACATATATTTCATTAAGGCCTAAGTCAATGGCAGAGAACAACAACTAGCTACCAAAATTAAGTGGAGATGGGACCAATCTCATGGAGGTTTGGTCCAAATTAAATACCAAATCCATCAAATAATCTGTAATTGTGGCCTTGGTGGAACCTTAAGACTTCAAAACCTTAGGGGGGGCAATATAAGGTTTGTTAACCCCCATTTTTAATCATTCCCCCTCTTGCCAAAAGAGTCTCATTATTTACAAGTTGGTCTATCTCCTCACACATGGAAAAACAAAGCATTAGGGATTTGATTGAGAAGCATGTTGATACGCTTTTCCAACCCTCTGGTTATTTTGTCTTCAAGTTCCTTTCTTTTCCTGGATTGAGAAATGATTAAGAGGGAATGTCCAAAAACGACAATTGATTGGATTCCAAGAGAAACAGTGTTTTCAAGTCCTTGATAGAGAGCATAACATTCTACTTGATTGTTTGTGGCTTTCCCTAGGCCCCATTCAAAAGTTAACATTGCATTTCCTCGAGGATCCACCCTGCACCTACCTCCCCAGTATGGTATAACAATTATTATCTGTACCTATTTTGGATATAAAGAAATATTGATGTGTGTCCTTATTTTGAGTATTTTAATAGTTAAAAGAAACATTTTATTTTAAAAAAAAATATGTAGAAATCATGAACAATATAGTGTAATGGTAACTATGATATGAGATGAATGCATAGTCGAGGTTGTGGTCCTACGATGCTTAAATTCTATTGTTGTTTTTATTCGAATCATAAGAATTGAATTTGATGAAAAATGCCATGGATGAAAATGTTGGTTTGCAACATCATGGACACAAAGTATGAGTTTCCCCTTAAAACCTTCTAGATTGAAAATAATATTTAACAAACATCAAAATTCCACAGTTAGGAATTTCAAATTTTGATTCAAATTAGATCCTCAATTATTTAAAAGGGAAAAGGTTGATTCTCCATTTATTTTGTGCTAGAAAATGCCTCATTAATTTCCATGTGTAAAGCATGTTTTTCAAGTTTTAATTGAATCATGTACTCATGGCTTGAGAGAAGCTCATTTATACCTTTGAAATAAATGGATAGGGAAAAAGGATACCCAAAGTTATGACCATGTGGAAGTCACCATGGGAGGACTGAATCTTGTTGCTGTATGCTCTGCACTCTATACAAAGTATTTATAAAGATTCAAAAAAACAAGGGAAAAAGTCCTATATAAGTATTTGGTTGTGTGAAGCGATGTGGTATCTTTACACTTTGCAATAAGGGTTATGTAGTGCAAGGAATGTGGAGATTCACGTGTAGAGATTTGGACCGAAAGTAGGAGAGATGTAAGGGTCCACCCACCACAAAAGATGTAAGGGGATAAGTCAACAAGGCACAACACCAAGGGTTAAAACCCATGAAGAGTTGTGCATGCAAAGGAAAGAAGGGAGTCATAGGGAGCACACCTTTGCACTCCACACTCTACAAAGACAAAGGGTTATGCATAGCAAAGCACAAGCAAGCCATGCAAAGGACCCCAAGCCAAAAAAGTTCGATGCCTTGCAAGCATGTGATGTGGTGTAGGATGGAACCCAATGTATGGGGCGACCAATGAGAGGTCACCACATGGAAAAACAAAAGAGGCCCAAGTGGCTACTTTAGTAAAAATACCTTGACACCTAGGAAGGGCACTATAATGGCTTGTACAGCCAATGACATTTGGATACACTCAAAGAAATGATGGATAGTCTTGTCGGACAGATAATTGAGTTTTTATAACTTTTTTTAAGTCCTCTATCCTTTCAAATCACCATGAAACATATTAAAGTGCCAAAGACAAAAGAAGGGGTTTCGCTTGGAAAGTGAATGGGTTAATGCAAAGGGAACCTTTCACTCACGTTACAGTGAGAAAAGAAAGTGATTCAATGTTCCAGATGTAGAGGAGACAATGATAAATCCACTAAAAGAGAGAGCACAAGCTCTCAGAAAGATAAACATAAAACCCACTTAAAATTATATTGATTTGACACCCTAAAATTGCAAACAATTGGTTAATTACGACATCTAATGACATTATAAAAAGTTTATAAGAAGTTGTCTATTCTACAATAGTGAAGGAGACCATCATTTGATTCACTCACTTGTATACTACCCAACAAAAAATCAAATCAAATTGCTAGCATTTTCACAAAGCTCCTGATGAAAAAAGACAGTTTATTTAATCAAAGGCCAACCAAATAGTTGTTAGGCGGATGCCAAACTAAATGTATATTTAAGTGTCTAGAACACAATGTGTCGCAAGGTGTTATGATACATTAATAAATTGATAAAGTCTCAATGTGTATAACTAAAAGGGAAAATGTTTACACGTCATTATAATTCCTATTAATGGGGAAGTGGTGTTGAGATGATGAGACAATAGGATATGAAGATTATGAATATGGATGAGGGGTTGGGAACCCTAAGGTTGATCACGTGGGATCAAAACTTTTAGAGGAACCTACTTTAAAAACTTTGGCAAAGGTGGTATATGATTGCACGATCGGTACAAGAGTGACAAAGAAGATGATGGATTTTTTAATGGAAAGTAATTTACTATTTACTTTTTTCATTTTTTTTAATTGTGTTTATTTTATTTTATTTTTTTAATAATTTTGTTGTTGTTTTAATAATTTGTGTTTTTTTTAAGTTGTGTGTGTTTAATTAAGGGAAGTTAATTTTAAGAATCACTTCTTCCAAATACGTTTTTAATTTTTAATTTTATTTTTAATTTTGATTAGTTTTAAAATGCTAACATAAAAGAAAGGGTGTGGTGTCGGTAGTATCCTCTTTTGATTTGGGGTTGATGTTAAGTATTTTTTTCAAAACGACATCATTTATCAAGGCCGTGATTTCGAAAAAATTGCAATTTTAATCTAAAAAAAAAGATGATATTAGGAGCACCACTTTTCAATTCAAGGATCAATTTTAAGGTTTTTATTTCGAGAAATTGATACCATGGTGGAAAAATTGTAATTATAACCTCGAAAAAAATTGTAATTTTTAAAGATAGAATTGTCCTTTTGAGATCGCAATTCTATTCAAGTCAATAATTATGTTTCTTCGTGAAAATGGTATTTGTTTTCTTTAATCGAGCTACCTCACCATATCTATCTACTATTGGAGATAGGAATGTAAGTCTATTACTTTCCCTAAACTTGGGGAAAACGAAATGGAGTGAGAATCTCATTTTTCAAAACTTAGAAGAAGTCATGTGAGGATAAAGGAGGCCAAATATGAATTGCTATGATACAAAAAACTTGCTAGAAGAATATATACTATGCAAACAAGATACATGCCTCTTTGTGAAGCAAATAGGATGGTTGAGAGCCAATGGTGGTAGAAGGATGTGTGGAAATTTAAATTCCCTTTGCAAGCTTCAATATTTATGTGGCTCGCAATTAGGAACAAAGCCCACACCTTAGATTTTTTACGAAAGAGAAACAAGCACAAACCCACCATGTCCCCTTTGTAAGGAGCATAAAAAGCTATAGTACATCTTTTGATATTTTTGTCCCTATACTTTGCAGGTTTGGACAGATATGCTAGTTTAAAATCCTAGTGGAGAAATGATATGAAATGGATCGATATATAATGTGTCATTTATTTGGTGCTTTCTGGGTGGAACAATTCGAGGGATTGGCTTGCGGGGCCCATTTTATGGGGTAGATCTTACTTTTCAAATTTGGGGTCAAAAAATATCCAAAACCTTCCATGGCCATTTTGAGGGGTTAAAGAGCATTTTTTGGTGTGAAAAGCACTTTTGACCAAAATTTAATATTCTACACACTGATACCTTTCCAACGGTGCAAGTGCCTCAATCGGAGCCCTTATGAAAAAGTGATGCCTCTCGCAAGTTGAACTGTCTAATTGACCACCATGGTACTGAGTGGATTCCACGCCAGCTCTCATTTCTCACACATGCGGAGCTAGTCATGTGTGGAATTTCAAGAACATTATAGAAGGTCCAAAACCCTAACCCTAATTTGGATTTGGGGCATGCAAAAACCCTAAAGTTAACCCTAGACGACTATTGGGCTATGTTAAATATCAAGTCATTAGGAGAAGAAGAGGGTTCCGTTCTTTTGATGTATTGTATTCTTCCATAGTTGAGAAACAACACGGGAGTGGATATAACAATGAAACATAGGAGATAGGAGATCATGCAGTAGCCATTATGGCCGTAGAGTCATATGTAACTCCATAGAGAGTACCATTTCCTTTGTATTTGTATTTTGACATGAAGAGCAAGGCATAGTCCACATTTTTGGTTGGGTTTTTCTGCATAGTGGGTTTTCCGAGGGTATATCTTGTGTTATTGTGTGTATTGTGTACGTATTTTCTCTCTCAGTTCCAATTAATTAGCATTCAATAAAAATAATGAGTCGAACAATAGTTCGCTCACACACAATAGATTACCAAAATACTTGATAAACCAAATAATCCATAATAAATTATATATGAAATGATGATAGGATGATTATTACATAGGTTTGATCGTCTTTAAATATGGTCGGACCATTAAGATGAGGAGACACGTATTTTCCTAAGAACCTAACTATTAAAATATTAATTATTTAATTATTATCTTTATTTATGTTCGTTACATTGCCACTCTCTTGGAAAGGCTTTGTCTCAAAGCCTTATAATGTTGTCGCATCGTTCTTTGTGATGTCGTGGCTGACGAAACAAGTCGATATGAACTACTAAGTGTAGAGCATAACTTTCAATATGTGGATGGGTCAATCCATCCCAAATTGATTTGTTGTTGACTGTTGGGATTTACTACCGATCGGTCGTCAGGAGCTTTGATCACATTAGTACCATTATCTTTCAACATTTCCCACTTTTTAGAATATTGATTTTCATGGTTGGGGTGTCGATAGGGAATTTTCATAGTGTCATTTTCTTTTACGAGTGTCATCTTTTGAGCATTGATCTGAGCTAGAAGTTGTATTTTCGTCCCTTGAAGTTTTAAGGTTTCGTTCTGTATATTTTCCATCTTGCTTTCTAACTGTGTGTTATCATTTTGAAACATCTTAATCAATTCTACTTGCGATTTTTTGTCATCTTCAGACTTCTTAAGTGGTTCCTTAATATATTCGTTATGACTTCTGATGCAGCTATTTTCTTTCTGCTTGTCTAGAAGTTTTCCTTCATTGTCTTCCGTAGATTGTTCTATCTTCTGACTATTTTTCAACTTCTTAATTTTTGTGACTAGTGTCTTGTTATGATTTCTTAATCTAAAAATTTCTTCGGAATTGTTGGATAGTATTTTATTACTCTTTGCGATCTCCAGCTTGTGTGCCTTTTTAGAGTCATCATTTTGTTGTTCAAGAACTTTTATCTGTTGTCAACATTGGTCGACCTCTAATTCTTGACTTTATAATTTATGTCGTACCTGCGTTAGTTCTTCATCTTTGTCGCTAACGATTTTGTTCAAGCGTATTATTTTTGCTTCGTAATCGTTTATTTCTTTCTTTATATCTTGATTTTTCAATCTCTGATTGAAATTGTTTTCGTCTTTTAATTCCTCAATTTGCGCACATAATTTTTCTATATGATTTTTCTTGTTGAAAAGTTTTTGTTCCTTGTACTTATGTATTTCAATTATTACTTCCAATTTTTTATTCCTCTCGTGTAAATCTTCGTTATCTATTCGATAATGCTTTAACTTGGCTTCTAATTTCTCTATTTGTAATCGCAACTAGCTTCCATGGTCTCAGACTTCTTTGATGATAGATGGCTATCGATTTCTTTGACGAGTCTTTCTTTGATTTTGGCTTCTTCGATGATAGATAGTCTTGACCTCTTTGACGGGAGAGTCTTTCTTTGAATTTGACTTCTTCGATGATAGATAATCTCCCCCTTTTTTTGTGATAGCTGGTCTTCTTCAATTTTTCCTTTTTTTCAAAACAATAATAATATATTATTATTGTAATTAATAATAATTATTATTATTATTATAAGATAATATTTTTGTTTTTTTTAGATAATAAATATTAATAATAATAATATTATTATTATTATTAATATAAGTCTATTTGATTTTGAATTGGACGTAGGAGGGATTTGGGAATTTTGGGATTTGGAAAAAAATAATAATTATTGTTAAAAATAATATTATTATTTATAAAAAAAAATTGAAAAGGAAGGGAAATAGGGTTTTCGTGGAGTGGACAATGTGGAGATGAAGGTTGTCGACTAAAAGCGAGGAGATAGGTTGGAGTGGCAAAGGGGGCCACCAGGGATAGCATGGCGTGAATAGGTTTCAGGTCACGTGGAATGGTTGGTGGAGGGATGGCGAAGATGGGTGGCGATGGTGGAGGGCGTTGAGGGAGGTTGAGCATGGAGTGGATGATGAAGTGGAGCAGCTGGAACGTATGGGAGCGAGCGAAAACAAGTGGTCAGATGGATTTGGGTGGGGTAGCAAGGAGTGGAAATGGGCAGCCGAGGAGGGATGTAGCACTGGTAGATGAGGGGTTGCGTGAGGCAGCGAGCTGCAAGGGGCGCGCAGGTGGAAGTTCTGTGGGGATGAGAGGACGGTAGAGGTGGCCGGGGGGAACGCAGCGGATGGAATGTTGCAGTGGAATTGCAGGTGAGTGGCGTAGAGGCGTGAAGGAGGATGCGATTTGGAGGTGGGACGCAACAGAGACGCGATGGAAGGGAGTCGAAGGAGGAGGAGGGCGTGAGATGCAAGTGCGGGGGGAAACACGAGTGTCAGGATGGTCGGGAAGTGTGGCCAGGTGGCTCGTGAAATAGTGTGGGCAGAGCGACGTGGGAAGCGTGGGCGCGTGGAGAGATTTCGCGTCTGAGAGATGATTAGGGAAGTGAATGGCAGGTGGAGAGCGTGCAGCGTGCAGGGATGGGGATTCGACGCCGGTTGAGTGTGGTGTGGCTCGTGGTAGTGGGAACGTGACAGTGAGGGAATGAATGCGTGAGGGGATTGCGCGGGTAGTGGTAGAGCAATGTGTGGACAGGAGGATTGAGAGTGGGGGTGGAAGTATGGCGTGGAGCAGCAGCGAAGGGTGTGGGGGAATGGTGTGCAACGCAGGCGCGGGCGTGGAATGGAGGGTGAGAGGAGTGTAACGGAGTGGGGGAACGGAGGTGTGGAGAGTAGCGAATGAGCCGTGGTGTGGCAGGATATGCGTGGGGCGGCGGTGGTGGCAGGATATGTGTGGGCAATGACCATAAATTCAGGAAACCCTGTAAGACTGGCTAAAATCCAAAATGTAGCCAAAGGCTGGAATCAAGCCTAAAAAGGGGTTGGCTAAAATCCAAAATGTAGCCAAAGGCTGGAATCAAGCCTAAGAAGGGGATCTGATACCAAATGAGGTGAACAATAGTTCGCTCACAACAATATATTATCAAAATACTTGATAAATCAAATAAGCCATAATAAATGATATATGAAATAATGATAAGATGATTATTACATAGGTTTGGTCGCCTTTAAATATGGCCGAACCATTAAGATGAGGAGACACGTCTTTTCCTAATAACCTAACTATTAAAGTATTAATTATTTAAGTATTATCTTTATTTATGTTTGTTACAAATAAGCTAATAAAAAATAACTAAGTTGTAAGATCCGTTGTGACGAATTGTTCCAGTGGAATATCCACAACAGTTTATGGAACATATTGGTATCAAAGCCAGGTTCCTTTTGGGTTTTGTGGGTAATCGCAGGATCTAGTAGTTGGTGAAAAAAATCTTCAAACCTTACCCATGGTGGACGAGTCTATTCAAGGATTGAAGAATGATTAGCATTGATTTAAAAAACTTGAATTACAAGTCTCTGTTATCTCGTGCAACATGGACGCAATCCTCATGGCGGCTCTAGAGAGCAAGTTTGGACCTTTCAAGGATTTTGGAGGCTCTAACTCAGATTTTGGATCAAAGGGGAAATCGGACGATAAAAACAACCCAAAAAAGGAGTTGACAAAAGATCCCAAAAAAGAGTAGTCGAGTTCTTGTACCAATATTATTTCCTAATATTTCTTCAAGATGGAAGCAAAGGTCGATATCAAGATGGACCAAGGTGATATCGATGCTTTAAAGTCAAATCATTGGTTGCAATAGTTGGAGATGTATTTTAGTATCCATCAAAAAGCCAAGGATCAAAATATCTCATTTTTCTGACTATAGTTAGAGGGCCATGCATTAACCTGGCGGGAAAGCCACACGAAACCACTTGGGTTGGAGGGTGATCCACTAGTAATTAAGTAGGGGGAATTTAAACCCCTCATCAAGTCCCAGTTCTACCCTATAGAGGACCAATGGATCCGTTGGCATTACTTCAAGTAAAGACAAGGGAAAAGTGTGTAAGAATACACCATCAAGTTTAGGAAGATGGCTATCATGTTGGGTATCTCACCCAATAACCTAGATGTACTCCTCAAGTATATAGGGGGTTTACATAGTCACATACGAAGGCATGTGATGCTCTTTAATCCTAGGTCAATTGATGAAGCCTATGTACAAGCACGGTACCTGGAAAACATAGGACAAAAGAAAGGATAGCCAAGTGGTTCCAAATAGAAAGACAGACAGGATGTTACCAAGGAGGGACAGAAAAAGTGGAAGCGAAAGGAGAAGAAGACGACAGTAATGGCACATCAGTGCAAGGATCTGAAAAAACACTGTAACCATTGTAACATTGATGGTCACACTAAAGAAAAGTGTTGGAAGCTACATCTAGAGCTAAAATCCAATATCTGCAAGAAGGATGCCAAGAAGAAGAACCTTATAACCATGGAGTCAAGCAAAGAGTTAGAAAGTAGCTCGGATGTGGACGAGAAGATTATATGTACCACAATGCAGATTGAGGTGAATCTGAGTAGCCTTCAACCCAAGGAAGAGAAAGAGATGACAAAACTCTTCCACATCAAAGTCGAGGTCAAGAAGAGCAAAATCGATGCTCTATTCGATTTTGGTTCGCAGGTAAACCTCATAGTATAGGATCTAGTACGTAATCTTGGATTGGAAGTACATGATCATCCTAATCCATACCCATTGGGATGGTTAAATAAGGATGCAGTACTTGGAGTCACGAAATAGTGCAAGATCAAGTTTTCCATAAGTGCAAAGTATATAGATGAAGTGGAGGTAGACGTAGTACGCCTAGATGTTTGTGGTGTAGTGTTCGAAAGCATCTACATGTATGTGAGGTATGTGATATTCATGAGGAGAGCCAACCAATACCGCTTGATCAAGGATAGAAAATCCTTCATGATCAATGCACACAAAGGTAAATCAAAAATCTCTCTCAGAAGTTCCAACCAAAAAACAAAACTTATCAATTCAAGTAGGAAATTTATGTTACTTTTCTTAAGTCAAAATCAGCAAGAAGGTGAAATGGTAACAGTGAAAGTATCCCTAGAGGCATGTACCAAAGAGTATAAACACTAGTTGGAGAGCCTTTTGCAGGAATACAAAAAAGTGTTCTAGGATCCTAAGGGGCTGCCTCTTGAGAGGGAGGTGGAGCACGAGATACATCTATTGCGAGATTCTCCATTGTCGAACAACAGACTGTATGGATAGTATGTCATAGAAGCAAATGAAGTGAAGATACAGTTGTTGTAGTTGTTGGAGCAAGATGTTATCTAACCAAGAAACTCACCTTATGGGTCAGTATCATCATAGTTCCTAATAAGGATGGGACTTGGATGATGTGCATCAATTGCATAGCATTGAACAAGATCACACTCAAGAATCGGTACCCTCTGCCCAAGATCAATGATCGTTTGACCAGTTGTAGCATGCCAAGTACTTCAGCAAATTAGATCTCAAATCGAGATACCATCAGGTGCGGGTGAAAGAAGAAGACACCTAGAAGGCCACCTTCAAGACTAGGGAAGGTCTATATGAATGGTTAGTAATTTTTTTTGGTTTATGAAATGAACCAGCTACATTTATGCGTTTGATGAATGATGTATCATGCCCTTTCTTAGGTTCATTTGTTATAGTATATCTAGATGACATATTGGTTTATAGTGCTACTTGGGAAAAGCATATCTGACATCTAAAGTAGGTGTTCGAGACCTTGAAAAAAGATCAAATAATGGAAAACCTTAAGAAATGTGAATTTTTTCAGCAATTGTTGGTGTATTTAGGGTATGTGATTGGTGGAGGAGAACTTAAGATTGATCCTGCAAAGATGGAGGCCATCATTAAGTGGCCTACCCCTACAAATATCACTAAAATTATGATCTTTTGGGGGTAGCACAATACCTTTGGAAGTTCATAGATTCCTTTTCGGTTGTGGTTGCACCTCTCCATACCATAACAGCCAATAGAAATGGGTTCCAGTAGCGAAAGAATCAACATAAATCCTTTGAGTAGCTCAAGCGAAAGATTAGTCAAGCACTAGTTCTCGCATTGCCTAATATGTATAATCCTTTTGAAATGGAGAAAAATGCAAGTGAGTATGCTATGGGAGCAGTATTGATGCAAAGAGGGAAGCCAATATGTTATCATTCTGAAATGTTCCATGGCGGCATCCTGGACTACCATACATATGATAAGACAATTATGGGAAAGGAGACCATCATTCACACTGATCACCAGTCACTGTAGTATTTGCAGGCTCGGAGTAAGGTACCGTATAAACCAAACATTACAAGTGGATGGGATTTCTTACAACAATTCCATCTAATCATCAAATATAAGAAAGGCAGTATGAACAAGATGGAATACATGCTCTCAAGGCCACCTACAACCAAAATCACAGGTTTAGGTACTCTTATCCATATGGGGCCTTTCATCCATGATGCATACAAGGAGGAATACACAGAAGATGAGGACTTCAAGGAGGTATTTCAGTAGCTACAAGGCCAATTCCATGTAGAAGAAGGTGACATCAAGGTTGACTATCATCTCTAGGATGGGTTACTTTACAAGATGGAAAAGCTCTGTGTCCCTAAAGGAAAAAGATTACAACTCATGAAAGAGGCTCACGCCTACAAGTTGTAGGGCATTTTGGAGTTGGGAAGACAGTAGCCAACTTGAAAAGGTATGTTTTTTGGCCAAGAATTCCAGATGTAGCTCGGTTTATCATAGCATGCATACTTTGTTGTACAAACAAGCCCAATAATAGGAAGCAAGGTCTATACCATTCCTTACATATTCCTACATGACCATGGGAGAGCATCTCCATGGATTTTGTTGGTGGCCTTCCAACCACTAGGAAGGGACATGATTATTTATTTGTGGTAGTTGAAAGATTCAATAATATGTGCATTCTTATGCCTTGTAAAAAGACCATCAAAGGACAAGAAGCAACAAACATGTTCTTTAAACAGGTTTGGGTGCACTTTGGGATATGAAGGAGCAGCATCTCAGACAAAGATACTATATTTCTCAGTACATTTTGGACTAAACTTTGGGAAAAGATGGACAATAAGAATTCCATCCACAGATAGATGGACAGAGAGAAGTAGTCAATGGGACTTCAGTACAACTTTTGAAGGGTTACAATCAGAAGCATCCAAAGACTTGGGATGAAAATGTGATCTATATCCAACACTCTTATAACATAGCAGTCTACACTTCCATTGGGAAGTCCCCTTTTGAGACTTGTTTTGGATACTTGCCACCTTCACCTCTAGATTTTGTTTATGGACAACAAGGGGGGGTGAAGGAAGACACCACGGGTGAAGCGTTAAGAGCCGAAAAGTTCATTTATAAGATTATGCATATCCATTTGCAAGTATATGAAGCATTGAAGAAGTCATGGCAAAAATACAAGGCCAAGCATGAGAAACAAAGGGTTGAAAAAACATTCAAAGTGTGAGACAGATCATGGTTACACTTGAACAAGGAAAAACTACAGGGTCCTGATAAGAAGATCAAGGCTCTGAGGTATGGCCCTTTTGAGGTATTGGAGAAGGTGGGAGATAATGCCTACAGACTCATTCTACCCCTATTCATGCGCATTTACTTTGTAGTGAATGTGGAAAATCTAAAACTCTATGAACCCTCCATGTTGGATCAAGAACCTGAGCAGGTCATACCTTCTGTAGAGGACTTAGCACCATAGGCTTAGGAAAATTTAGCAAAATACAGTGTTGCGGAAGAAGTCCAAAACAACCAAGCGAGGATAATATGAACTCTGGCAGGTGGGGTTGAAAGGACAAATTCCAATCTAGGTTAAATGGTACTCTAAGGGGAAGGTATAGGTAAAATTTCCTCCCCTTGTTCAAAAAATTATTTTGGGGACCAAAACCCTCCAAAATGGGGAGGTGTGATCCGAAATGGATCAGTATATAATGTCATATATTTGGTGCTTTACGGGTGGAACGATTTGAGGAATTGGCTTGCAAGGCCCATTTTAGGGGAAAAACTTACTTCTTAGATTTGGTGTCAAAAATCGTCCAAAACATTCCAGGGACATTATGAGGGATTAAATGGCATTTTTTGGTTGGAAACGCATAATGGACCAAAATTTTATATTCTACATACTGAGACCTTTCCATGGGTGCAAGAATATCCTCAATTAGAGTTCGTATGAAGAAGTTTTACCTCCCACAAGTCGACCTATCCAGTTGACCACCATGGTACCGAGTGGATTCCATGTTAGCTCTCATTTCTCACACATGTGGAGCTAGTCATGTGTATACTTTCAAGAAAATTCTAGAAGGTCCAAATCCATAACCCTAATCGAGATTTGGGGCATGTAAAAACCCTCAAATTAACCCTTGACGACTATCGGGCTATGTTAAATCCCAAACCATTAAGAGAAGAAAGGGGTTCCATTCTTTTGATGTATTATATTGTTCTATAGCTGAGCAACAACACAGGAGTGGATATTAGAGCAGAACATAGGAGATAGGAGATCCCGTAATAGCCATTATGGTCGCAGTCATGAGTAACTCCATAGAGAGTACCATTTCCTTTGTATTTGCATTTTGACATAAAGAGAAAGGCATAGTCCTCATTTGTGGTTGGATTTTTCCCCGTAGTGGGTTTTCTCAGGGTATATCTTGTGTTATTTTGTGGATTGTGTACTCATTTACTCTAGTTATTCTTGTTTCGGTTCTAATTAATTAGCATTCAATAAAAAAAAGTTAATAAAAAAAAGAACTAAGTTGTAAGATTCGTTGTGACGAATTGTTCCAGTGGAGTATCCACAGAAGTTTACGAATAAACAAACTTTGCTTTAAATTTTGTAAATTCCCAAATAGTAATTGTTGCTTAGGGTATATGGTTGGCTAGAAATGCTAGATTATTTGATGAGAAAATGTTTAGAGCAAATCCATCCTTAATACTTTTAAATGAATCCAAAGAGAAAAGCCAACAACACATATTGTGGCATAATAGATTGATAAGAGCACAACCTAAAGTTTATTTTGATGGTGCTTTTTAAGGTGAACCTCCATGTGGGGTTGGAGTCATTCATATGAGTGATATATCTTAAAATTCAAGGCAAGTCTTGGTAGAGATACGAATAATTATGCTACACTAATAGCACTAAAATTACTTATCACTTTGTAAAAAAAATGGGATATCTAAAATTAAGATTTTTGGTGATCCTATTATCCTAATACACTAGATGCATGGCATAAAAAAATTCTTAGTTGAGACTAAGTTGATGATATTCATATCCTCAAATCAAATTTTAACTCAAATCTCTCACTTTTATAGGGAACAAAGTGGAGAATTAGATGTTCTTTCAAAGGCCAAAGTTCACATGGACACTTATCAATGTCATGTAAAAGTGTCAAGGATGAATAAAGCTTTAAACTTTTCATTATTCCATTTTTTTTAGATCTAGTTTTCTTTGGTTCATTAATTTATGACTTACATCAATTTGTGATATTGAGGAACTTATGTATATATTGGTAGATACATTTGTGCTACATATATAGATATTGTATACATTGTAGAGGTTTTGATAGGCTTTATGTGTTTCATAGAGATGCTCAATGATGTAAGTAATGTAAAAAAATTGAGCATTTGTGGATTTTGGGTGACATGGGAGGGTATAAATTTGAATTTGTTATAGAAATAGATGGTGTCCTCTCCATTTATTCCCATGCTTTATCTTGAATTTTTTTTAATGAAACTATTGTAATTTGATGCTTTTTTATACCTCTATGTAAAATGTAGGATACCGAACAAAACATCATAACAGGTTAGATATGTGGGAGCTATTTTGATCAAGCAATATATTTATAGAAGTACTTCAAATAATCTTAAAGGAGTAGGTACCTCTGATATTATCACTTTTGACTAGTGTCATCAACACCTTAATGATGTTATTATCCATTCAACTATGAATAAAAAATACAATTTTTTTATATTGTAAAATAAAGAAACATGAAGAATGATGAAAACAAACATGTCTTATTGTGTGGAAAAATCCTTTTGACACTTTCTTACATTTCACAATATCAATATTGATTATTGTGTCTCACTTCGTAATAGCATTTCATGAAACACAGAACAAAAGCAACCAACACGAGATCAACCCTAAAACCTATTACATGAAGCTCAAAACAATCAACTATTCAAACTAACAGATCAAACTATAAGAAAATACAAATACTAAAATATTGTAAATGCATGTTAACAATATTTTTTGTTTAACCATGGGAACAACAACCTCCCAATGGTATATCCAACATCCTGCAAGCTAGATATACCAGTAACTTGTGACTCAGCAGGGGCCGAGACGTCCCGAAGCCCATCGAGGTGAGCCTCTATCCCAGGTGTCACCTACCCTTCGATCCTTGTCACAACGGGCCAATGAGCAGCCCTACCCCCCCTGGTTTTGAACCTGTGACCTCCAAGGAGATAACACATGTTCTTAACCATTAGGCCCACTCAGGTGCTCAACAATATTATAAAGATAGACAATATTAATCTTTCTCTCATCCGTGGTGTTGGCATGAATCAAATGCAACTTTAATTTAAAAAAGGTAAATGATTGATGCATCATCATCATGATCTAGGCCATGGTGATAACTACCTTGATAGAATTGGTGGCAATATCGACTTATATTTCAAGTTGTAATTTTTATTGGTGGGTTTCACATAGAACTTGGTTTTCAATTATCGCAAGGTAACAAAGAAAACATTGTTTTATTCCATGGAATAAAAACGAAATACTCTCAATTTATTCAATAGAACTTCACAACTACCTACCTGAAAAAAGTTGCTTACAACAATATAAATGTTTTAAAACAAAAAGTGGGAAAATCTATAAAAACGAAAAGCCACGAAATTATTATAAAAAGTTGATGAATAAATTTGTCATAATAAGCAAAAGAGAAATGTTTGGGACCTCCACATAAATCCAAGTTATTTAAGAAATTCATTAAAACTTCCCAACATTTGGATACTTCGCTATTTTAGTTTAGATACATGTGTACTTTCTACATAAATCTAAGTTATATAAGAAATTCATTAAAACTTCTAAGCACTTGGATAATTAGTGATATTTTAGTTTAGATACATGTGTATTATTTCTTAGGTAGGAGAAAAACCGTAGAAGAAACAATAAGGGTATGATAACTATAAGCCCATAGTATATTCAATCAAAATATGCCATATCTAATAATAAGGATGAGCTTAAATAGGTGGCAATATAAGCATTATGCTAGCCATTGTTCTTGAAGGTGCAAATGCACACTAATAGAATGAGAATTGTGTAACAAGACCACATTGAAAAGAAAAGCTCCAGATTTACTTAAATTACTTTAAACAGTGGTGAGTTTTGAAAAAAGTAATAAGGTACATAAAATAAGGAGATATATGGATTGAATGTAACACCTATGTGGTTTTTTACATCGTCTTATTTTAATACCTTTTGTCTTTACTAATCTTTTTGTCATTTTCTTCTTTGTTATCTTGTTGTTGATCCCACCACTACTTCTAAGGGGTAGAGGAAACCATGAGAAGGTGAGATCAATACAGGGGCAAGGAAAACTAAAAGAAGGCCTAGAAATGTCTCACACTTATTGTTGTTTAAAGTGAATCCATGTATAGCTTAATTACAAATTCATATACATAAAACTGTCTTGCGAGAGGTTTTTGGCTAGTGAGTACGTCAAAGTACACATCCAAAAATTCAAATAAATTTTAAGCAATAGTGAATGTATAACCACTTTATGATAACATCAAATTGGAAGTTAACACATGATTCTCATTACAAGGATCTCTAACATTGCTTTACCAGTTGAACTTATAAATAGCACTCCATGCTACCTCATGTCACCACTAACATTCAAAATCAACAACAAATTTCGCAATAGCAAAACCAAAAATACAAAACCACTTTATGGCAACATCAAATTACAAGTTAACACATGATTTTCCATTTCTTTACCAGTTGAACTAATAAATAGCACCCCATGCTACCTCATGTCGCTAATAACATTGAAAATCAACGACAAAGCCACACATAAATAATGAGGACCATAATTCCCTCTATCAACCCACAACCCCAATGACAAATACATCCACTACATTTGCCACACCTGAGCTTGAACTTTCATAAATTGTATTTTACTCGAGAAAACAATAATACAATAACAATGAACTCGCTTCAAGAAAACAGTATAACTACAATAACAATGAACTCGCTTCTTTACAAGTATAGATGACATACGAAACACTGCAGAACCAAATTAAGGAATTACATCAATACAAAATTTTATTTTCATAATCACCAACATTGTTTATTTCAATAGTCCAATGCACTTTGCTTGGATCGTGTTTTGAGTCATTGGACTTTACATTGTGCTGATATGCACAAAGTTTTCCTTATAAATGGCATGGCTCTAAAATCTAAAATAAACCAAAAAATTGAAAGCACTTCATAGATCCGCATATAGCATTACTATACAAATTAACGACAAGACAACTTGAATTAAGACAAACACACCCAGTAAGATAGTAATCAAGACAGCACATAATTCTTGCCTCTTTGATTAGCAGAGCAATTGTGACTCCATATGAACAAAATCAACTCAAACAAAATAAGTTGGGATCACAATCTTAAAAGTTTACAAGAGAAGATTGAGATCATTAACACTAGGGCAATTACAAAGAATCCTCTATAGCACAACAACTTGAACAATATACATTCTTCAAAGAATCCTCTATAGCACAACAACAACTTGTCCAATATACATTCTTCATACACATGGAGGGTAAATATCATTGACCTCAATAAAATGTGTCACATCCATTATAAGTTATCCATCACATCCATTACAACTTATCCATCCATGTGGAAGGGAAAGGTCATCTACCTCAATGAAATGTAGCAAGGACGGCATTTTTCCTATATTTTATTGTGCAAGTTAGGTGCTGCGATATTATTGTTCTTATTTATCACGGGATGATAGAAGGATTTGCAATTGGAACCCTTTGACAACCTGATAGTTTCGCAGTTCCCCATGGAATCTGGTGAGGGCGGCTCGGTGCCGTCCTCTTCATCGATCCCCACCAAAGTAGACGCCTTCGCTCGTTTAGTATCTTCGCAGAGCAAGAAGGCATCCAGTGGAGCCCCCCCGAAGTTTGTCAAGCGGATAGAATATGTGCCTGTTGTTTCCCTACCGCCGGAGGATACCATACGGTTGCACTTTCATTGGTAGATCGTGCTCTGATAAGGTAGTTCACCGACCTTTGGTCGTCCCCGAAATCCACCTAGAGTTGGGTTCAAAGGAACTGGAGGCCTTTGATTACCCAAAACGTAGCTTCATACTCAGTGGGTCGAGGTTATTTTTTGTTTGACTTTGAGTCGAAGGTAGATATGGACTTAATATTTCGAAATGGCCCTTACTTCATGGGGCCGCAAGGACTCTATCTGAACAGATGGACGTCGAATTTTGACCTTGCGACCGATATCCCTAAAGTTGTCCCAGTCTGGGTCAGGCTTCCAATCATGCCAATGCATTGCTGGAATCCAAAATCGCTAAAAATGATTGGAAACGCCTTGGGAAGATTTATTGACATGGCAAGTCCCAAAGACCAGTATGCCTGCGCTCGGATCTGTGTGGAGGTAGATCTTGAAGCCGGTTTACCTGAGGCTATCAAGATTACAGTTGGAACTTGGTATCATTTTCAAAAGTTGGATTACGAACAGATGCCATTCAAGTGTAGAGGTTGTCATGAATATGGGCATTTTCTCCGTAACTTCCCTTAGAAACAGGAAGCTCAACATGAAAAGGAAGAAGAATGGCAAGCAGTAAAGAAAACCAAGTCAAATCCAAAGGGAAAGAAAGCACCAAGAAAAGAGATAAAAAAGAATGTGTCGGGGAAACCCCCTTCGGAAGAAAATCCTGTACTCCAGAAGGCCAAAGGGAATAGCTTTGAACCTATGGTCATTATAGAGGAAACTAACATCGAGGAAATCAAAGATCCTGAAAAAGAAGTTGCTCCACCGACTCAATCCGAGAAAGATGTCGCCCCTTTGACCCACTCAGATTCGGGAACAGTAGTGGTAAAGGAAGGAGGATTTTAGGAGAATACAGAAGAGGAAACTGACTCTGATGAAGGGGAAGAAGAGGAAGGTGAATTTGAGATGGTTACACCCCGCAAGAAGAAAGCAAGAGGAAGGAAATCGTCTAAAGAAGTAAGGGAGCAAGCCACGTATAAGGATAAGAAAAACTACTTCGAAATCCCAGAAATACACGTCAACAAGAGCAATCCCAGAAAGGGATACCTTCTTCTACCAAGAGTAAGCAATGAAGGCTCTCTATTGGAACTGTAGAGGTCTGGGAAGTAAAGTTAAGGTAGATGTTATGACAGATTTGATCCGAATATGCCAACCAGACCTGTTACTGATCCAGGAGACAAATATGGAGGAAGAAGCATTTCTCCAATTAAGTGCAAAATTTTGGAAAAAGGGAAGAGGACTCGATGTCAGTTCTAAGGGAGCATCTGGAGGAATTGGAATGCTATGGGATGATCAGAAGTTTGAGTTGATCGAATCCAAACATTGCATCCACTGGATTTTCACTACGCTATTACATAAAGTCTCTAACACCCAGGTAAATCTCTTTAATATATATGCCCCTGCCCATTTTTCCAAAAAAAAAAAAAAATTGTTGGAATCTCTTGAGGGAAGTAAGGAGCAATTCTTCGCTGGAAAATGCCATTCTAGCCGGCGATCTAAATGTCATCCTAAATCAAGCTGAAAAAAGAGGAGGGTCCTTGGTTAGAAATCCTATAAGGGAGTTAGTTGACGAGCTTATCTTAGATTGGGACCTTTCTGATGTCATCCCATCTAAGGGGAAGTATACCTGGACCAATAGGAGGTTGGGTCCAGGGCATATAGCAGCCAGACTTGATAGATTTCTGATCCAAGATTCATTTCTGCTGCTAGGACTAAATCCCTCCTTTAAAATCCTACCTTTTGGGGGTTCATATCACAAGCCAGTCCTGCTAGTGATTAAAAAAGACCAGAATCTAGGTCCTATTCATTTTCTCTTTAGTCCTCTATGGGCCTCTCACAAAGATTTCATGGGAGTTATATCTGAAACTTGGTCAACTCCTGTCTCGGGCTCAATAAAATTTGAGAAGAGTTAAAAGAGCTCTCAAATTGTGGGCCAAATCTGTTATGTCTTCTGCTCAAAGTAAATCCAAAGCTCTGCTAACATTAGAGTCTCATCAGTTGTCCATGGAGGCAGCCCCGATTTCAAAAGAATATTTAGAAAAAGAAGTAACTCTCCATCAAAGTTTACATGTTTCTTGTAGGAAAGATGAAGAGCTCTGGAGACAAAAATCAAGAAGTCTCTGGCTTAAAGTCGGGGACTGGAATACTGTCATTTTTCATAAACAAGCAGTATAAAACAGTTCAAGATATTCACTCTCAAGACCAAGTTGTCACATAATTTGAAAAAATAAAAGCGGAAGCATCTCGTCACTTCAGTGTTATCTATTCTGCAGATCCCGTTACTAATCCGTCAAGTCCTGATCTTCAAGATTTAGTTCCTAGTTTGGTTAAGAGAAAGGATAATAAGCTTCTTGCTCAAAGGATCACGTTAGAAGAACTAAAGTCTGTTGTGGAGGACATGGAAGAAGATAAAGCGCCAGGCCCAGACGGATTCAGTGCTAGGTTCATTAAGGTTTGTTGGGATATTCTTCATAAGGATTTGCTTAAAATGGTGTTAAAATCTCAGCAGTGTGATAAAATCGGAGGTAGCACAAATTCAGCCTTCCTAGCTCTAATCCCCAAAGAAAAAGATACAGTCTCTTTCGACAGATTTCGGCCCATCTCATTATGTAATATCGGCTACAAAATAATCACCAAAATTATGGCTAAGAGATTAAAAGGAATCCTGCCTCGTATCATACCAGAGAATCAAGGAGGTTTCATCAAAGGCAGGAAAATTTGGGACAATATCATTTTGGTTCAAGAGGCAATCCACTCCAGCCTAAAGAATCGTGAAAGAGGTATGGTGGTGAAAATAGATTTAGCTAATGATTTTGACAGATTTTGTCACTCCTTTCTCTTACAGGTGATGCTAAGGTTTGGATTTGATCCTAGTTTCATTTGTTGGGTCAAAGCCTGTATAAGTGACCCATGGATAGCCCCCCTCGCCAATGGAAGAGCAGCAACCTTCTCTAATGCCTCTCAAGGCCTTAAGCAATGTTTCCCTCTCTCTCCCCTACTCTATGCAATCCAAGCTTCGGTGCTTAGTCTTCAACTCGAGCAAGCCAGGAAGGACTAAGACTTAATTGGAATTAGAATGGCCCGTGGAACTAAAAACATTAATCACGCACAGTTTGCAGATGACACTATTTTACTAGGAGGCACCAACCATCAATATAGCGAGAAGGTTCAAGTCTGCATTGGACTCTTTCTGCAAATCCTCTGGCAACAAATTAAATATAAGGAAGAGTATGATTTATAGTTGGAATATAAATCCAAGGGAGATGTATGATATTGCTCGATTATTAGGAATTAAGGGAGTTACCAATTGGAACCACTTTAAATATTTGGGTGTCCCAATCTTCAAAAACAAGCCAAAAACTTCAGACTGGAATCCTCTGATTGAAAAATTCAAGAAAAAAATCATTCCTGGGGAACGGCTTGGCTAAACCTGGTAGGGAAGTTGGCTCTAATAAAGTATGTTCTAAATAGCTTTCCTCTGTACCAATGCTCCATTATGTTGGCTCCATCTAGAATTCTAGTCACTATCAAAGGTTTGTTGTGATTCTTCCCTTGGCGAGGAGGGAAAAACAATGGTGGAAAGAAGTTTGCTCTAATTAGCTGGAAGAAAATTAAATTGTCTTGGTTGGAGGGAGGTCTTCAAGTTAGAGATTTAAAATACCAAAATTTGGTTGTGGGAGCAAAACTTCTTTGGAATTTGATTGGAATGAATCCTTCTTGGAGCAGTCAAGTGCTCAGACACAAATACTTTCCCGGCCCAAGGTTATGGTGCCTGGACCCTGAACCTATGGTTAGGCAAGGCTCCCCTATATTCTCCCTCTACAAGAAAGCCCTGCCCCATTTCAAAGATGAACTTTTCTAGATTCTTGGAAATGGTAAGCATGTGAGATTGTGGCAGGACTGTCTTGGGAAAGCCTCTCCTCTCCTCTCTTCCAATTCGATATTTTAAAATCTGGTTAGACAGTCATGGTTTAAACACTCTTTGGGATATCTCCAGTTGGGAACCTGCTCCACCTCATCTTTGGGTTAGTTGGTATCTACCTGATTGCCCTGAAGAGCTCGAAGATGAAAAGAGAATTTTCCTTTCCTATCTAACAGGATTAACCCCACTGGCTAGAGGAGCTAAAGATAAATGTGGTTGGGGATCCACATCTAGGGAATACACCTCTACTCAAGGTTACAATATTTTCTCTGCTTTTCCAAATGTTTCCAACAATCCTTTGATTTGGAAAAGAATCTGGAATTTTAAAAGCTTACCGAAAATCGACATGTTTATCTGGACTCTAGTGCATGGAAGCATTCTAACCGGAGAGAATCTAGAAAGAAGAGGATTTGTTGGACCGTTTCGTTGCCCACTTTGTAACGAAAGTAAAGAATCCATTCACCATCTGTTTTTAAACTGTCCCTTTGCTCGTAATGTTTGGGACCTATTGGTATGTCCCTGGTTTGGCAATTTAGATCTTCCAGGAAATATTCACCAGACTATTTCTAATTGGGACCGAATGTATCAAGGTACTTTGGACCAAAAAGCAAGTCTTAAAACCTTTGACACTCCCAAAGCTTATCTTTTGGCATATCTGGATCGAGCGCAATCAAAGAATATTCAAGATAAGGCCCAATCTCCAGAACAAATTGTTTCTAAAGCTCAAGCTCTTGTGGGAGAAACTCTAAGAGCATCTTTGTTGCCTAAGAATAAGGCTGACCTTAATTCGCCTGAAGAGTCAAACCGGTTGCACTCCTTCAACATTTCTGCTCTAGACACAGCTATGGCTAGAAGACCGCTGGAAGTTTGGGAAATAAGAATGGATCATACTCAGTTTCAAATTTGGATGAAGGAGAGGAAACTCTTCAAACTCTTCTTTGATGGAGCTTCGAAAGGGAATGATGGCAGGAGGGGGAGGGGTCATCATTTTCCCCAAGGGAAATATTAAGTTAGAATGCTATTGGAATATAGGAATTGGCACAAACAACATGACCGAAGCTTATGGACTCCGGCAAGGACTTAAGCATTTGGAAGCTATGGGGGTTGATGAAGCTATTGTGCCAGGAGATTCTCGCTTAATAATCCAGGCTATGAATGGAACTAGCCATTGTCAAAACTTAAGGTTATTCAGACTGCTCAACAGAATTCAATCCATCTCAAGATCATTTCGACATCTTGATTACTTTCATATTCTCCGTGAGTTGAACTCCAAGGCTGATCATGTAACAAATAAGGCGATTACTCTAAAAACTAATGATCTCTATGTCAATCACCACTATTGCCCAACTCTTCCTCCCTAAGCGGCAAGGTCCTGCGCATCTTCTTGAATCCCGAATGGCAAGTGGAAGGAAATTGATTTGCTGGAAATGAGGAATGCTTAGTGTGTTGAGTTGTCAGTATGAAGGGGATGGATGGCTCGTTACCAAAGCCCATGGACGGCTGGCTCGTTACCCTGGAGACCCATGGAATTAGTGCCTAATGTTAGTACGTTTCATTAAGCTACAAGAAGGATGAGCGAAAGGAGGTGTGGGGTCGGAAAGTGACTTGAAGAATCGGAGGTTGGAGATAGAAGTGTGGTGGCTCAAGCAGAATCCAGGATAGATGAGGAAGTTGGTCACCGATTCGAATTAGTGGATGAAGTTCTCATTCGGTTTGAGAAGCTCTCCTTGGACTGGCAAACTGTGCAAGAAAAAGAGAAGCCTCATTTTGGATACAAGATCAATGAGCCTACAGCAACACAATCAGGAATTTAGAATGCTTATCCTTCCAGTTAGGTTGTTTTTTCTCCTACTTTATATCTCTGTTATTTGTCAGTAGTTGCTTGGACATGGTCGTTTTGGGAATTGTTGGTATAGTCAACTCTAGTATTTTTAAACTGGATATTTTAACCCTTCAGTGGTCTATCCACTGCTTTTCTAATCTAATCTATAACCATTCTTGTCTAAAAAAGATATTATTGTTCTTATTTAATCGATAATTTAAATATATTTTAGATATATAGTTTCATGCATAAAGCTCTTAAGATTCTTAAGCCAACAATTACAAAATTAACTAAAATTCAATGACATCTTCTAGATTACAAACAACTAAATCTGATGCAATAAATTACAAAGTAACTAAAATTCAAAAACGTCCTCTAAAATACAAAATTGTACTATTTCAATTGGCAACCTCGGAGTAACTAATTGGGGTAAAATTGTACTATTTCAATTGGCTATGAGTAGGATCAAGTGCTTATATAATTGGGATAAAATTGTACTATTTCAATTGGTTATGAGTAGGATCAAGTGCTTATATTGTTAGGAAGTATACAAATAAAATTAATGTTAAGCCAAATAAAATTGTTATTTCAAGATTTTCAAAAGATAATATTAAGAAGAGATGTACTTGATTGATTAAATTTAGGTAAATAAAAATTTGATGTGGGAGATTACAAAGCTAACTAAAATTCAATAAAAACCTTTAAATTAAAAATTGTACTATGGATGCGAGAAATTACAAAGCTAACTAAAATTCAATAACATCCTATAAATTACAAAATTATATTTAAATTAAAAATTGTACTATGGATGCAAGAAATTACAAAGCTAAATAAAATTCAATAACATCCTCTAAATTATAAATTGTACTATTTCAGTGTAGCAGGTTGCTATGAGTATGAACAAGTATTTATATTGGAAGTATGTAAATAAAATTAATATTAACCAAATAAAATTAATGTTTCAAGATTTTCAAAAGATAACATTAAGAAAATATGTAAATGCTAGAAATTACAAAACTAATTAAAATTCAATAAAATCTTCTAAATTACAAAATTATACTATTTCAGTGTAGCACGTTGCTATGAGTATGAACAAGTACTTATATTGGAAGTATGCAAATAAAATTAATATTTAACCAAATAAAATTAATGTTTCAAGATTTTCAAAAGATAATGTATCAAGATTTTCAAAAGATAACATTAAATGTTAGATTTAGGCCAGTAAAATTAATGTCCCGATGAGGAAAACTAAGAAAAAAGCTTATAGAGCAGACTTGGCTTAATTTATATGATAGATTTAGCATAAAGGAACGTTGCTATGAGTATGAACAAGTACTTATATTGGAAGTATGCAAATAAAATTAATGTTTCAAGATTTTCAAAAGATAATGTTTCAAGATTTTGAAAAAATAAACATTAAATGTTAGATTTAGGTCAATAAAATTAATGTCCCGTTGAGGAAAACTAAGAAAAAAGCTTATAGAGCAGACTTGGCTTAATTTATATGATAGATTTAGCATGAAGGAAAATAATGTCTTCACGGTAATCAAAAGGTAATTAATTTAAATTGCTTGGAAGGTAGCCTACCGAAAGAATATTTTATTTTTATTTTTCTATCATAAAAATGTCCAGTTTCATTGTAATAATAAAACCAAAAGTCTTAAATAATAGCATAATTAAAAAAACATTATCTTCTGAAAAGCTAAAATGTATTAATTTACGTTTTACCAACACTATAGACTTAATTTTATGGATCCTATAGAATCATATACCTCAATTTTATGAATCCTATCCAATCATATACTTCGATTGTTCATATCCAATCAAATAATAGTTTCATATAATGGTACTCATGACAGTAGTCTAAATATACTACCATCTTGGAATAGGAACAAGATTAAATTCTTGAACGTTGTTCTTAGTGTGTTTTGACATGTACCAAGTGCTTATCAACATAGATCCATTTTAAATCCAAATCTATTAAGCATAGAGAGAGATCCAATTTCTTGAGGTGTAATTTCTTTTAAATATGTAAAAAATTAAGATAAAAGAATTTACACCTTCAAAAATTAGTTCTTTGATCTTTAATTGAAGAGGTTTAAGGGAGATCTATGCTCGTTTTAATTATTTTTTTTATTTTAAGTGCGACTTTATTTACTTTTTTACTTTTGACGAGTTAAGCTGACATAATTCTTTTTAATTACTTTACTTTATCTACTTTTTATTTTTGGGAACGGTACGTTACGTAACGTGACAAACGTAACAACATATCCTCCATATTTGGCTGAGAGCAACTCTTCTCTCGATGCAATAACTGATGGAAGTCCTTCCTAAGAAAGTTTATCCGCTGCCATGTCCCTTTCCTGTATATATGCATAAATGAGATGTCCTCAAAAGCACCATTTAAATGTAAAAAGTGCCATGAATACGGACACTTTCTCAAAAACTGCCCCAAAAATGTCCAAGAAACCACAGAGAAAGTTCAGGAAGAAGGATGGCAGCAGGTGAAAAAGGGGGAAAAATCCACGATAGCTCCACAACCCACTAAAAGTTCCCAGCCCCACTCTGCTAATGGAACTGCTCCGGAAGCTAAGGAGGTTTCAACTACCAATAGTTTCCAAGATCTACAAGCCGAAGAAGGAGAAGTTGTTCTTTTGGAGGAAATCCCAGTGGAACCAGAAAGAGAAGAAGTCATCCCCATCTCTATCCCTGAAAAAGAGTCGATCGTTGAAAACATTGGTGGATCTAGCACCCCCGGTGGATCATGGGCAGACAAGGTAAAACATAAATTTGTGCCATCTTCCTTGTCCTTAGATATCTCCTCTGAATCGCTCGAAGACGGGCCTCTGATGCAACCTCCAAACACCAAAGGTAGGAAATCCTTGAGGTACCATAGAGAACTCGAGGCGAAAAGAGAAATTGAGTTGAGGAGGCAAAAGAGCCTGGAAGGTATGAAGTTACTACAGCAATTCAAAACTCAAAGTGGAGTGAAAGAAGGTAAGTCTCGAGTAGGACCTAACCCAACCAAGAAGTAATGCTAGCCGTCTCTTGGAACTGCAAGGGTCTCGGTACGCTGAATAAAGTTGAAACAATCAAAAATATGATAAAAACTCAAAAACTGGATCTTGTACTAATCCAAGAGACTAAGATGCAGAACGACGAGGTCTTGGCTCTCTCACGTTCTTTTTGGAAAGAAAGTTAGGGCATGGCTATTAGTGCCCGCGAGGCCTCTAGGGGGATCGCTACTCTGGTTTCCCCGAATTTCTCCATCCTCTCATCCATTGAAAATAACCACTAGCTACTTACAGAATTAAAAGCCAAAGACAACAACAGTTCTATTTATGTCTGCAATGTTTACGAACCCATTCATCACAGGGATAAAATTAAGTTTTGGGAAGATCTCAGCAATTTTAAAGAGAGCATGCAAGGGGAAAAGCTCATCTTTGTTGGAGATTTTAATGTTACCAAGTCTCAACAGGAGAAGCGTGGTGGAAACATTGTTCGCGACCCCTTTGGTGAAAAGCTTGAGGACCTTCTCGAAGACGTAGATCTGATCAGCATTCCTTTAAAAAACACCAAGTTCACCTGGAGCAACAAGAGATGCGGCGTTGGTCACATTGCGGCCAGACTGGATCACTTCCTGGTAAGTTCCTCCTTCCATTTCGATCTCTTAGTATGCTCTTTCGCCATTCCTTGTGCCTCCTTTGATCATAAACCTATTGCTCTTTCCCTTTCTCCTCCTGAAAATCTTGGACCTATACCCTTCTGTTTTAACCCCCTCTGGATCCAGAATCATGGCTTCATGGATATTGTCAATCAAGCTTGGAGCTCAAGCTTCTCTGGATCTCCTAGTTTCATCTGGGAATCCAAACTCAGAACTGTCAAGTTTGCGCTTAAAAAATGGGCCAAGACCTCCTACAAAAATCCCTGCATCCAAAATCAATCTCCAAGCTAAACTTGTCAATCTGCAACAAAAAATGGAGAGAGAGGAAGTTACCCAATCCTCTCTCAATAACGAAAAAGTCTTAGACCTGGCGAATCAAATCCAGGCAGCTTTGGCTCAAAGGAGGCGACAGTAATACCAAATACTTTCACAATCAGGCAAAAGCACGCCGCAGTCAAAATGCAATTAGGGAACTAAAAAATAGCAACGGAGACAAAATTAGCGGTCAAGAGGATCTTAAGTTTCATGTTCACAACCACTTTAGGGAGCTCTTTACGGATAGTGGAGAAACTGATCCCGAAGCTCAAGCAGATCTCTTAGCTGGAATCCCCAATCTTGCCTCAGACAGTGCAAACAGGGAGCTTGCTAAACCAATCTTGGAACACAAAATTGTGAGCGCCATCTAGTCTCTTCAAATTGACAAGGCTCCTGGCCCCGATGGATTCACCATCAAATTCTATTGGGTTGCCTGGGAGGTTATCAAAGAAGACCTGAAATGCATGCTAAACTGGACCAGGAAAAAAGATAAAATCGAAGGGGCCACAAACTCCTCATTTCTTGCCTTAATCCCCAAAAAAGAAAGCTCCTTGCTCCATGAGTCGCTTCCGGCCAATTTCCCTCTGCAATACTTCCTATAAGATCCTATCTAAAATCCTCGCCACCAGAATGAAAAAAATCATGGGAAAGCTCATATCTAAATCTCAAGGAGGTTTCATTGTTAGACGACAAATTCTGGATAATATTATTATTGTGGAGGAAGCTATTCACTCCAGCATAGAAAAAAATCATCCAGGCATGGCCATTAAGCTTGACATGGCTAATGCCTTGGACAGAGTAAATCATAACTTCCTTTTTGCTATCATGGAAAAATTCAGCTTTTCTAATAGTTTTGTACGGTGGATAAAAGCTTGTATCAACAGCCCCTAGATAGGCCCCCTTGTCAATGGCAGACCAACCGATTTTTTCCCAGCCACTAGAGGTCTTCACCAAGGTTGTCCATTGTTCCCTTTCCTTTATCTTTTAGTTTCCTAGTCTTTGAGTAGGAAACTTCACTCCATGCAAGCCTCAGGAGACCTTAAAGGAATCAAAATTGTCAGAGGAGTCAGACCTGTTAACCACTCAGTTTGTTGATGACACAATCTTACTTGGAGGTGCATCAGCTATCATTGCTGCCAATTTCAATCTTGTCCTCCCTTCTTTCCTCAAGGCCTCAGATGGCAAAGTGAACTTTGAAAAGTCCAAGATTTACAACTGGAACTACTCACATGGGACCCTTGCAAGAATCGCTAGAACTTTTGGGTTTGAAGGAATCAAAGAATGGAATTCCTTCAACTACCTCAGTATCCCCATCTTCAAAGGCAAAAAAAGAGTTGCAGACTGGCAAGGGCTCATTGTCAAGCTTTAAAAAAAAATCAGTTCTGGGGATTCTCGTTGGCTAAACCCTACTGGCAAAATGGTGCTCATCAATTCCATCCTTTCCGCTTACCCTCTGTATGCTTGCTCCATCTCCCTCGCTCCCAAAACAATGATGTTGGAAATCACCAAAGCTCTCAAAAAATTCTTATGGCAGGGTGGAAAAACTAATGGCTCAAAAAAGTTTCATTTGATAAGCTAGGACACAATGTGCAGGCCCAAAGCTTATGGAGGGGCGGGGATCAAAGACCCATCCTTCATGAACCTTGCCCTTGGTGCAAAAATTCTATGGCGGATTATCTCAGGAAAGAAGGCGTGGTGGGAGGAGATCTACTATAAAAAAATACATGCCGGGAAGCAGAAGTAGATGTGTGGAGAACATAGATCACGGGAAAAAAGGAACTTCGATTTGGAACCTTTGCAAAAACGCGTCCTTTATCATTCAGAATAACCTCTCTTGGATCCCAAGCAACGGTAAACAAATTCATATCTGAATGGACAAATTCTGCTCTTGCCCACCTGCCAACTCTCTTCCTGATTTCCGAGATCTGAGAAGTTGGATGGACCATGCAAACATTCACTCCCTGTATGATTTGTCCACCTGGTCTCCTCAAGGTAAATGGATAGGCTGGAGCACGTTGAACCTACCTGAGCATCTCAAGTATGATTACAATACTCTCCTCTCCCGTTTTCATGGTGCGATCCCCATACACCTTTCTATGAGGGACAAGCGAGGTTGGGGGAAAGGTGGTTCATACTCAGTAAAGGAAGGCTATGTTTTTTTGGATGCCCTCAACAACCAGTGCAGCAAAGACAGCAAATGGATCAGAATTTGGGACAGGGACAGGCTCCCAAAAGTGAACGTTTTCAATTGGGCTCTTGCTCACAGAAAGATCCTCACTGCGGAAAATCTCAGGAGAAGGGGGATTGAAGGTGTGACCAAATGCACCCTCTGTAAAATTGCTTAGGAGTCCATCGATCATCTTTTTCTGGAATGCAAGTTCTCCCAAGAGGTGTGGCACAAAGCTTTTCAAGAGATTCACCCAAATTGCATCCTTCCCACCAATTGGAATGATCTCTTTGCACACTGGCACCTTTACTATCTCAATTCGTTCGCCAAAAAGCCAAACTTTAAAAGACCCTGGATTGCCTTCCCTAAATTCCTTTGTTGGAAACTTTGGACCGCCAGGAATCACGAAATCTTCGAAGACATCAGGGCAATCCCAAGCAAACTAGTCTCTTCTGCTAAGGCCTTTTGGATTGACTCACTCTCCTCAAGAAACATGAAAAATCTTTGCAAAGAGCCTTTAACTGTGGAAGAAAAAAGCTGGGTGGCCGATCTATTGGTTCCCCCCCTTAAATCCCTGTCCCCCTTATCAAGGCTCAAAAACCTTAGAACTGGCAAATTAGAATGGAACCTAAGGATCTCCAAGCATGGATAAGAATTCTTGGCAGCCACATCCTCTTTTTTTACGATGCCTCTAAAGGCAATCCTGGGTTGGCAGGTGCGGGGGGAGTCCTAATGGACTCCGACGGAAATAAGGTGAATGATTATGCTTGGGGGATTGGCAGGAAAACCAACAACGAGGCTGAATGGCTTGCTATTATCAAAGGTATGGAAGTGGCGAGGAAGGAAGATGTAAAGAATCCCGTGCCCTATGGAGACTCTATGCAGGTGATCAGGGAAGCCAGGGCTCTTATTAAACATCGTCGAAAACCTGTCTCTTCGTTGCACCACCACTTCATCCTCTCGACCAAGGATTTTCACTCTATCTCCTTCCTTCACGTCCTAAGGCATAATAATCAAATTGCTAACTCCATGGCTAATATTGGTGTAGGCTTGAATTGTGGTCTTGCTATGATAAACGACCTCCTCCTATTGGATAATTGGGTCCCTTAGCTAAGCCCTTAAACCTTTTGATACCTTCCCCCTTGCACCCTTGTAACCTAGGTCTCACCCTTTTGATGAACTCTTTTAAAGGCCATATCTCCTCGGGATTTTCTCGCTCCTTTCAAACATCTCCTCGTTTGAAATGGCGGCCACCCTTGGCAGGCTCCATTTGTCTCGCATGGGGGAGATCAATGCAAACTAGTCCCAAGGTGCTCCAAGGCTATTTCATGTACGAAGGTGGCGCACTCTGTATCTCGCATGTCTCTCTCTGCGAAGGTTCTCCCTGCAATTTTCTCCGAAGTCTGTGGTTTTGTCTGAATATGGAGGAGAGCAATTTGTGTCTTTCTGTCGCAAATGCAGGAAGACTGTCCAAGGGCACTCTGGGGGGGTTGGCTCGAAGAGATACCTCTCTGGTATTTTTCATGGGCACAGCACTGGCGGTAATGAGCTCTCTCGTGGTGGCTTGACAAAGCATGCTTGTCACGATCATTCCAAAGCTGAGGACCCTGGCAGTGGTAAAAGATGGGTTCCTCTCAACTTTGGTCAAGGTCAGGGAATTAGGGGCCATGTGCGGCATTCTGGTTGCGGTCTTGATTCTAGAAGCAGGAATTGGAAGGTCCTCTCAACTCTGGATTCTGGGTTTATCTCGACCCCCTATGAAGTTGGTCGCAATCAAAGTGGTCCTACACAGCAGTTTTGTGGTAGCCCCGGAGTTACTGGGAGGCAACAAAAATTGGCAGAGAATGCATTGGGCGATAATTATGGTCTGGTTAACATTGATTCTCCTCGTGGGCAGGACAGCCCTTCCCCTGAAATTCTCACACAAGTTTTGGATCTAGAAGCCCAGGTCCGTTGGTTACGGGGTGACCTCTCTGATATGAAGAAAGCCATATCTCATCTCGCTACCTTCGATCAAATTTCTAACTCTGAAGTCCAGAATAGCAATGGTAAGATAAAAGACTACTTCGGGAAGCTGGTTGGCAACTTAGACTCGTTCCATAGCTGCCTCGATATCGTGGAAGCTAAACTTGATTGTATCAGAACCAATGGCAGAAATAGCCCATCCGTCATCCTGAACATTGACGATGAAAATGCAAGTGCAGCAACAGTAGGCAAGGATAAGAACGCTCGTCCCCATCATGGCAACTAACTCCTTCTTTGTGATCTAGTCTCGACGTTTTAGCAGCTCTGTTTGGACTTGATTTTTGTAATCCTTCTTATATGTATTACTCTTGTAAGTTTCTCTTCGGTCAGTTCGTTAAAATTTTCAGTAGTAGCAGGCATAAGGCCTTTTTTGAAGATCAAAGACTGAAATATGCACAGACTGTTTCGACATCTATTGTTTTTTGGGACCAATCTCCCCTATGCTATGTAATCTGTTCACTCTTTTTAACATAAAAGTTTGTTAACCGTTTGTGTGAAAAAAAGAAGCACCAAATAAACATATGATTTCCTCGTAACCAGGTCTAAAAATAAATATTCTTGGGTGTTCTTTGTTTTATCCAATCAATAACCTATGAGTCCCATATAACCTACAACTTTTGAACCCTAGAGGAGACTGCCAGTGCCAAAATTAATTTTGGAAGCATGAGCTCCACCATATTGTTTGCGCTGGGACCCAAACCAGATTTCAATTCAATTTTATTATGGTTAGCACTCCTGTCCCCCTAAAATGAGTCCCTGTGATGCAACATCGCAACCTGTCTTGATTTTTGCTTGAAACTTTCTTTCCTTCTTGTCATCCTGCCTGTGGGAAGCTATTCAAAATGGCAATCTCCTTTGTAGCAGATACATGACTAGGACGCCTCATGTAAATAAAGACTCCTAGCACTCATTTGTAACAAAACAAGGGTTTTAATATGTAATTCAATTTTATTATGGTTAGCACTCCTGTCCCCCTAAAATGAGTCCCTGTGATGCAACATCGCAACCTGTCTTGATTTTTGCTTGAAACTTTCTGTCCTTCTTGTCATCCTGCCTGTGGGAAGCTATTCAAAATGGCAATCTCCTTTGTAGCAGATACATGACTAGGACGCCTCATGTAAATAAAGACTCCTAGCACTCATTTGTAACAAAGCAAGGGTTTTAATATGTATTTACTTATTTTTCTCTTGATGTATTATGAAGGCTCCTAGCACTCATTTGTAACAAAACAAGGGTTTTAATATGTATTTATTTATTTTTCTCTTGATGTATTAGAGCCCCTATAGTGATGCACAACTCTCTTTGGCAAGTGATGCACAACTCTCTTTGGCAAGAGATATTGTTCTTTAAAAACAGCCACACCAGATTTCTAGCCATCCCTAACCCCAGATCATAATAAAGGCAACACTGAGTGAGATGTTAATACTTTATTGTGACACCCATGACAACAAAGCCTCTGCTATGTTAATACCTTTCCATACAAATGGCACTCAAGTAATCTCTGATGCAATTTAATTACTTAGCATAGGATTTGTGTTCTCCTCTGCGTTGTAGTGCTATGTTTTTACCTTTCCATACAAATGGCACTCCAGTAATCTGTGCTCCATTTTAATTACTTAGCATAGAATTCATGTTCTCCTCTGCATTGTAGAACAAGTTTAAGATATTAAAAGTGACCCTGAAAACAGATCAGAGATATCTGTTACAACTTTCTAAGATCACAACCCCAAGATATTCCATAGATAACCACCTCAATATAATCAAAAGTCTTGTTGCTAGTTTCAGAGATGTCTCCAACAAGATAGTCTGTAGTAATCAAAAGTCTGTTGCTAGTTTCAGAGATGTCTCCAACAAGATAGTCTGTAGGTAATAGCCCAAATCAAATCATTGTTCTGTAGGTAATAGCCCAAATCTCAAGGCATAGATTTTTGGACCATTTGAAGATGGATCTAGGCATAAACATAGAAAATAGAAGTGACAATATTTCAATGTAACTATCATATTTATATAGTATTTATATTTATGTAAATCCATATGAACCTATTATTTTATCTTTATATAATAATCTCTCTTTCATATATATATATATTTGACAAACATATCCATATGAACCACTTGTTTTATCTTTATATAATAATCTCTCTTCATATATATATATATATATATATATTTGACAAATATATATTATTACTGCTGTTTATTACAAATATTGTAATTTTTGGCTGGACATGTAAACATTAAACAGCTCTATTACCATTCTATATCATACTGAGTTGCGTATATATATATATGACAAACATATAATATTACTAGTGTTTATTACAAATATTTGCGTATATATATATATATATGACAAACATATAATATTACTAGTGTTTATTACAAGTATTTGCGTATATATATATATATATATGACAAACATATAATATTACTAGTGTTTATTACAAGTATTTGCGTATATATATATATATATATGACAAACATATAATATTACTAGTGTTTATTACAAGTATTGTAATTTTTAGCTGACATGTAAACATTAAACAGCTTTTATCACCATTCTATATCATAGAGAGCTAACAAGTAAACATTAAACAGCTTTTATCACCATTCTATATCATAGAGAGCTGACATGTAAACATTAAACAGCTCTATCACCATATTCTAATTAATACTGAGTTGTAGAGAGCTGACATGTAAACATTAAACAGCTTTTATCACCATTCTATATCATAGAGAGCTGACATGTAAACATTAAACAGCTTTATCACCATTCTCCATCGTAGTTATAAAAAACCTCCCTACTCTTGTGCAACACGCTTAGAATATCGAAAGGTGACCATGAAAACTTTCAAAAATAACTCACCCCAAAAACATTATGACTGTTTACGAAATGTTTTCCTTGAATCAAAGTGAGATCTGGCAATTGCCTTTAAATAGAGCTAAATATTTGGGTAAGTAATGAGCACCATGCAACTATCTCATGTCATTTAGATGAGATAGTTGCCTTAGATGGAGCTCAATCTTTAAGAGAAGTAATAGGCACCATCCAACTCACTCATGTCATCCGTCTAAGCAAAGGAATATATTTAAGCGTGAAACAATCCTAACCCTAGTAATCCACACAAAAACATCCAATCTATTGGGTATAACAGCTCCAAGATAATAATTTCCAAATGTCTTTTTAAGAAAAACACGTACACTCCACCCATGGGCAAAGCCAGACAATGTCGTAAAAAACTTGGCGTTCATTTCTTTGCAAGGTAGACTCAATTATACCGACTAACCAATGGTTTACCACGCAGCTAATACGAGGTAGACTCAATTATACCGACTAACAAATGTTTTACCACGCAGCTAATGCATATGCATAGCCCTTTCACACAAAATGGTTGATTAAAAAACTTCACCCATGGGCAAAGCCAGAGAATGTCGTAAAATGTTTTACCACGCAGCTAATGCAAGGTAGACTCAATTATACCGACTAACCAATGTTTTACCACGCAGCTAATCCTTAGCCCTTGCACACACAATGGTTGATTGAAAAACTCCATTTTGTTAGGGACCTTGGTTGGTTATAATTAGAGAAGACAAAAAAGTGGGAGGTAAGTAACTGACTTGCAGATTAGGAGGTTTCGAAACTTTGCGTTCATTTCTTTGCAAGGTAGACTCAATTGTAACAACCAACCCATGTTTTACCACGCACACACAATGGTTGGATGAAAAACTCCATTTTGTTAGGGACCTTGGTTGGTTAACTAGAGAAGACAATAAAAGTGGGAGCTAAGAAACTGAGTTGCTGATTAGGAGGTTTCGAAAGGCTGCAGGAATAAACTTCGAACTTTGGGAGTAAAATCTGGAAAATAATTGAACACCCAAAATGGCAATTTTCTTTAGACCAACTCTCAAGAGAATCACTTCTTTAGATGAACTTCAAAATAATCATTTTGCAAACCATTTGGATAAAACAATACGTAACTGGTGTAACTGGCCATTATATTTCAACATATCTACGGGGAAAGGAAGCTCTGCCCCTTCCAGAAGGTGTGCTGGTTACTTCAGAAATAGGAGAAAGAAGTTCTGCAGAAGAAGTTCATGATCTATTCTGAAAAAGGAGGATTTCTGTTTGTTTTTCCTATTTGTTCTAGCTGGTCTTTAAGTAAGTTTATGTAACCTTCAGCTGTTTTTGCTTAGGCAACTGATGTCATGAAATCTGCAAGACTATATATGTTAAGCATATATGCCTCACTGACTATATATGTTAAGCATGTAGATTGTTAATAGGCTTTGTTTGTGGACTCTGAAGAAAGAGAGATTTTTGTCTCCAGAGTGCCAGTGAGGCACATAGCCATGTTTTTTCCTTGGAACGAGGAAAAAAAGTGTTCATGCCACTCCCCACATTCAATAACAAATCTCAGAAAATATCAGTCTTGTCGAGGGGCATTTAATCAACAACGCACAAACAGTTTTCTCTGCAAAAATTTATACCAGTAGTAACTACTATCTCAAGGCATTTAAAAGTTAATGATATGAGAAGCATTTCCGCCATTTCTCAGAACTGGTGTCATAAGAATCACAAGAAACACATATCAGCGTAATCAGCTTCCATGCATCAGTTCACTAAGTGCAAAATGTAATAATACAATCCTCGTATAATAACAAAATTTAACCCATCCATAAAAATATCAGGAACAATATAATAAACACGTTCACAAGTATCAAAAAATGCCGATTGAACCAATCGATGCCTTCATGTATTAAGGCCAAGCCCTCTCCGTTTGTCATCTATAACAAAGCAATAATCTAAGCAACTAACTCAGATGACGACACAAGAGCAGGCTTCAGGAATGCCTGCCCAGGTTTACGGTTGGATAGTGGACCTCGGCAACCGAGCAACTGCAGTAAATAGGGTGATAATTAAAATAATGCAAAATAAACTACTAAAATATCCAAAAATAAAAAACAGACAAAACAAAAGAAACATGTGCAAAAGTAACATTTGTTCACTTCCCACTAACCTTGGCATTCACACCATCAGGAACAATTCTGCCTTCTGACTTCCACTTCAAGTAGTCAGCTCTGGTGAACTTGGTGAAACCCCTAAAAGATGAATAATAATAAATTAATTCCTGTCTAGTAATTAGGCATTAAAAATATATAGAATTGGGATTAAGACACAATACCATTTTCTGCTGACAATGATTTTCTGTCTACCAGGGAACTTGAACTTGGCACGACGCAGAGCTTCTTGGGCATGGTTTGAGTGATTGTCCTTGCATCGTACTGAAAGGAGAACTTGACCTATGGCCACACGTGCACAGGTTCCCTGAGGTTTTCCAAATGCTCCTCTCATTCCAGTTTGCAGCCTGCCTCCAAATAAAGGGGCATTATTGATCATAGTGAAAAAAAAATCCAATTTTACAGTAAAGATTTGAAAGACAACTCATTTACAGTGGTTTTGAAAATGTTCAGTGGATGGAACACTTTAATCACTTTTTTAGTCCCATTGGCCGTCTTTCTGTGGTCGTTCATTGGACAATAATAAAATTATCTTCTCTTATTATCTATCTCAAGAAAGATTTGGATACCAGAAAAAAAATTTAAATAATACTTTTAGAATTTTGATTGACTCGAAAATTGAACTTGTATGCTGCAACTTCTGCTTATGACACTGTGTTATCTTCCCAGAAGACTAGCAAAACAATCCTCCCACATCTTCAGAACTAACTCTATCTACTTGTAACTTGTAAGTTTTCATACTTGTTGACATGAAATTCTTACATTATCAGACCAAATGAGATTTCATCATGAACAAGGACCATGCCTAAGAAAACTGAGGTACAGAGATGTTTTCGTATATAAAATTAAATTATCAAGTTAAAAATCAGTGGATTGTGAAAAAAAATTCATTTGATCAGCTTTTAAGCTAAGTCAAGTAAGACTGGGAAACAGGACATGTCAACCTCCAGAACAAGACATGTGAACCAACAAAAGAGCTGAGTTTTATGCCCTATGGTTTTAATGAAGAGGGCAAAGAAAAAAGAACAGCCATCTGCAGGTCTTTGGGAGATTCCAAGCTTCTGATAAATTGGGCCAATAGCATAAGCAGAATTGAAATTGTTCTGATATCTCTTTCATTCATATTGATTCAGTTACTATATCAAAATCAATGTCAAATGATGATCAAACACAAAAGAAATTAGAATATTCAGTACACAAAATATAAGTTTATAAGTTAGAACCATAAACTGCGGTTTTCTCAGTCATTTGATGTCATCAAAATCAAAATGTATTACAGAGATAATGATTCACTTATACTGTAGGTGGGAATACCAATGGCAAATACAGAACAGGGTAGATACTAGAACTGTGGATGGAAGAATCTCACAACCCATCAATCATCCTCCTCTGTATCAAAATCATCAATATCACCACCATTGCCACTGCTCTCTCCTCCATCCTTCTCTATATCCAATCCACGATCTACATCTGGTGTGGAGGATGACCATTATGGTAAATTAAAATAATGCAAGTTGGTTAATACCAACTCAACATTGCTGTCCATAGTAATATCACCAGGAAATACATCCCACAAATTTGTCTTTCCCTTAAACCACTCATCCCCCATCCTCTAAATAAGACAGAAGTTGGAGTGCACATATAAAATTGTCTCTACTCTGGACTGCTCAAGCCTGCTCTGTTAGCTTTCAAAGTTACTCCAAAGGTGTTTACACCATGTTTGGCGGTGCTTCATGAGATTTATGATATATGGTATGTGATTAGCCCTTGGATGGTCTGTAATGGACTCACACACATTGGAGGTGCCTTACACTAGGTTGCTTGACCTCATTTGGATACTTGGGAGCATAGGAGATCTTAGGACAGCTCAGGACAGTCTTCACGATGGCAACACATAGATAGAGTGTTGGGAATGTTATATCTCTTCACATGGTGGTTGCTTTTTGCTTTTTCGCGATTTCGACCCATTGTACTCTATCTAATCCCGGTAAAAGGGATTAGGGTTGTAAACTAATTTCGGGTAAACGAATTAGGGTTTTAGATGCTGCGGAATACCATTTATTGTATTGTACATGGTTAAATAAACATATAACAAAAAGGAGCAGTGCGGCTCTAAGTTTTGCTGATTTTTTCCCGGTTAAGGGTTTCCAGGTGAAAATCTCTGTGTAATGTGTGTGCCATTGTGTATTTTCTGTTAATGCTTAAGAATCAATATAAGTTTGTACTTCACTGTTAAGGTTTAAAACTTACAAAGAGGGTGCCCTGCAATGGAAGAGGAGCATTTGGCATTCTAGAGGAAGGCATTGAACCCTAGACAGCATGGGCTAGCTTGGACACATGCATGAAAGCATGGAGTTGACTTGATGAAACCTAGGTTGTGACAATTTAACGCAGGCGGAGTTGACCTACTGGAGCACATGGCATAAGAGAATTGGAGTCTTTGGAGGCTTGTAGGAGCAGCATTGGACACATCTCGTGTACAACATCACCTTGGAGCTCAACATGTGTACCCTTGGAATGTAGCACAGGAGCCTGCCTTGTGTACAACATTACCTTGGAGCTCAACATGTGTAGGCTTGGAGTGTAGCACTTCACATGTGTGGGCCTACTTGTGTTTTGTAGCACTTCACAGGTGAAAATCTCTGTGTAATGTGTGTGCCATTGTGTATTTTCTGTTAATGCTTAAGAATCAATATAAGTTTGTACTTCACTGTTAAGGTTTAAAACTTACAAAGAGGGTGCCCTGCAATGGAAAAGGAGCATTTGGCATTCTAGAGGAAGGCATTGAACCCTAGACAGCATGGGCTAGCTTGAACACTTGCATGAAAGCATGGAGTTGACTTGATGAAACCTAGGTTGTGACAATTTAACGCAGGCGGAGTTGACCTACTGGAGCACATGGCATAAGAGAATTGGAGTCTTTGGAGGCTTGTAGGAGCAGCATTGGACACATCTCGTGTACAACATCACCTTGGAGCTCAGCATGTGTACCCTTGGAATGTAGCACAGGAGCCTGCCTTGTGTACAACATTACCTTGGAGCTCAACATGTGTAGGCTTGGAGTGTAGCACTTCACATGTGTGGGCCTACTTGTGTTTTGTATGTTGCTTGTAAGGGTTTATGCCCAATTTATATTGTTGGCCTCCCTTACCTCATATAAAGGGTTATGAGAGAATCATTTCATTTGTTCTCTTAATCATCATCTTGTGTAAAAGATGCGAGGAGAGAAACACACTAGTCTCTCTCTCGAGTCTCAATAGTACTTTTAATCATATCATCTCTGCTGCTGTAAATTATATCAGTTCCAAGGCCAATACTTCACAGGGACTAGATCCAGGAAACCTCTAAGAAAGAGGTGAAATTTCTGAATTTGAGATTTTACAAAACTTCTACGTGCTCTGCTTTAAAGTGTGCAAATTTCCATATATAATCCATGTGTTGGTGTCCACCACATCAGGACACTGCTAGGGCACATGTTTGACATGCGTCTGTTTTAGGACACAAGTCAAACATGTGTTCTAGGATGTCCAATTTTTTACACATGGATACTGAATACAAACCCTAGGGGCTGTGTCCTGTTTACTAGCTGTTGAGAGGTATAACATAGAGGAGGTATAGAAATGTTGTTGATATATGAGAATCGAGATCATATAATCAAGTTATGCATTCAGTGGATTGTGCAAAAAAATTCATTTGATAAGCTGTTAAGAGGACTAAGTCCAACTAACACAGGAAAATAAATAAAAACCTATAGCAGCTTGTGAAAGACCAATAATACAACTATGATTTCTAAGAAACTTCATTGAAAAGAGCCTTCACTTAGAGAAATATACAACGAACTATAGAGATACTAAGCATATACAATGAAGTTATTATATTATCAGACTATACGGACTGGATTCTGCAAATTGAAGGATTATCATTTGATAGGCAGTCAAGAGAAATACAACAGAAAATCAGAAAATATTTCTGCAGTGATCTACTGAAAATTGATGTTACAACTGTAAAACGCTTTCTACTAATAGTATATCAATAATTTTACAATTAAAACTAGTGAGACTATATGCACTGGACTCTGCAAATTGAATGATTTTCATTTGATAGGCAGTCAAGAGGAATACAACAGAAAATCACAAAATATTTCTACAATGATCTACTGAAAATAGATATTACAACTATAAACAGCTTTCTACTATAAGAACAGTATAGTACAACAATAATTATACAATTAAAACTAGTAAGTTTGCTAACAACAACCATCGATCCTACAGGTAAAAGACAACCTGACTTGGCAATATTTGCAAGTTTGTGATCTATAGACATTTGCTTGACTTGGCAAAGAAGGAAAATTTAAAGCACCCTTCACATCAAGGGAACTCTCTAGCTGGGGTAAGTAACAATGAGGCTGTCTCACATATTCTTTCTTTTTCCATCTCTTTTAATTTTAGAAAACTACAATAATCTTGAATGACCCACCAACACTATCACATTAAACTGCATCTATCACATTTTCTAATGTTGCAGTTAATCCTCAACTCCTATAGCAGATGTATCAGGGATCTTAATTTCCGTGTTTAGCTAAAAAAGAGATAGAGAACACCTCAATCGAAGAAAATGTAAAGAAAACTCGAAGATTATTGTTAAGTTGTTAGAGAGAAAAAGGTAAGGATTTTCTAAACCAGGATTCAGTTCCAAGTTCAAATGTGTGAAAGCTGGGACTCAAACAACAAAGATGTTGCGTTATCTCTCTACCAAAAAATGCCTTTGGGAAACTGATCTATCAGCTTAAATTGTGCTGAGAGCAACAGACTAAAACCCTTGCTTCCTGGGCTTCAGATAAAATGACACCTCACTCAGGCAGATAGCATATCATTAGTATCTTTGTTGCACTATGGCATGTATGATGCTATGGAAAAACAAAATGGTATGGAAACCTCAGGGTAGTCTTATCAACAAGGTGGGGCAACGCACTGATGAAGTGTGGATGATACTTCGAATGGGTTCAAATTAATGTTATGTATTGATGGAATTTGAGAGATTAGGGAGTTTTGAGAGGACAAAACAAGAAGAGTTATGTATTGGACTTTGAGGGATTAGGGAGTTTTGAGAGGACAAAACAAGAAGATTTGTACTGGTTTCTTCCCTTGAGGTATGTTAATATTGGAGATATGGCATTTGTATCCAATAGGTCTTTTAGCCTTCAGGTGCTTTTCTACCATAGAAAACAAGTGTTATCTGGCTGCCCACCAGCTTTTCGGCTCCTCTGTAATGATGGGCATATCAACATCCATAACTTCCCAATATTCAAAACCAATAGCTCTGCCGAGATTCACTAATTTGAATACTTTCTAAACAGTGGAGTGAAGTAAACCATTCATTTTCTCCAAAAGGTGACTTCTCGAAAACATGGAAAGAAGAAAATAAAACCAAACAGGTTTTTTAATAAATCGCAAATTCCTTGTTTAGACAGTCTTGAATCTATTCGGAAATAGGCATAGACTCATAGCTTGTTTATGAAGTTCAAAATCTGGAAAAATAAAACTAATGGGGCAACTAGAAAGAGGCTGCAATGGAAGATATTTATAGAGTTCCACCTCTACTATTATGGGAACAAATAGTTATCGGGAGGTCTCCTTATTGAATAAGCAATGCTACCTAGGATTTCAGACCGACGGAATAAAGAAAAGAAAAAGAGCTACCTCGAGTTTCACACTTTAACAAAATAAAACTCCACACGGTAGAGAGTTAGCGATTTGATGTCCATACACATTAAGGTTGAGGATTAATTCACTCCAGACCCTCTTAAGAGTCAATAAAGAATACCTAACCCTGGGGTTTCAAACATAAACAAAATAAAAACCCAGAGATTCCTCAGTGTAATGTTTCTTCATCTGTGACCACAAAAAGCTGGACAACAAAAAATAGGGCTTTTCAGCAGGCTGCAATATACATCCATGCCCCGTCAACTTTCAATCTATAGGAAACAAAATAAATATATCTAATTTATGGACTTAACTGTGTGCAAGTTTCAGAGTCCAAATCCAGAAATTAGATATATCATCATGATGAACGGTGAAAATCTACATGCTATTAAAGAATATAAATCCGAGATGCCAAATCTGAAGCCAACCTAATCAGGATCTGAATCAAAATTAAGTGTAATCGATGGAAAAGCATTTAAAGTAAACATTAAAAGAAACTATTAAAGAAAAAAGATGCTTTCAATTGAGAAACCCTAGGGTTTCTTTTTCCAGACAAATAGGTAGAGGAAACAAACAAGGATTTGACTTACAAATAAATAAAAGCTACCTAGGATTTCAGACTTTAACATAATAAAACTGCGGACAATAAGGTTAGCAGTTGAAACTCAAACATAAGGTTAGATCAATTCATTCCAGACTCCCCTAGGTTTCAACAAAGAAAACCCAACTCGAGGGATTTCAGGCGTGAGCAAAATAAAAACCCAAAGATTAACATTAGTTGCTTAAACTGACCTATCGGCTCCAGCGCACGAAAGCATCTTGTTAATACGGAGGACATGGAATGGATGAACGCGAACACGTAGGTGAAAGGCATCCTTTCCTGCAAACTTAGCCATGTACTTGTTACAGGCAATACGAGCCGCTTCCAGCGCCTCGCTCGTTACATTTTCCTTCTCCCAACTCACCAGGTGGACGCAGAAAGCGAACTCATCGGCCAATCTCTTCTTCGCACCGACATCGTATATGCGGATTTTGGAGTCCGGAACACCACGACAGTATCGAGATTTCGGGTAGGGTTTGTTCTTTATCTGACGATAACATCTCGCTGGACCTGCAGAACAAAACCCACAAATAAAATCTATGAGAAAAAAAAACAAAAGGGCTCCTCATTCAGTAAGAAATCATGCTCGAAAGCTTCACATACGTCTCCCCATGGAATCTGCAGAATGAACCCGACTTTCGGATTTGTCGAAAGAATTACTGAACCTTGCAGCCGAATGCAAAATGAAGAGCTTACTCTTGAAAACTGAACATTGAGGTTGGCTCTCGTGTCTAAATGTTTACTTTATAATCCTGAGAAGGGCAATTTTTGACAGAAGTCCTAGCCCCTTACGCAATTAGGTCTATGTGTTTGTCTAGGTATGTTAAACTCTATGTTAAAAGAAGAATAAAATACGAATAGGAAAAGGAAGAGGAAGAGGGAAATGGGCAACTCGGTTCATTAGGTTTACTTCACAAGGGCAATGTTTGACAAAGTCCTAGAACCTTATGCAACTAGGTCTATGTGTTTGTTTAGGTATGTAAAAGAAGAATAAAATACGCATAGGAAAGAGGGAAATAGGCCACTATGTTCACTAGGTTAAAATTTTAATTGAGTAAGATGATAAGGTTATAAGTGATTATGTTAGTATCAAGTTCTTTTAAGTTATAAAGAATAAATGAATAGAATAAGAGAAAGTCAATTGGGTCTAGCTTGAGTTGTTGTGGATGGAGTCTTATCCTCAGAGCTATCTAAAGATTAGACTATTTGACTTTTCTAGTTATTATTGATGGAATCCAACAATCTCATCTTTGGCCAGATCATAACTTTTCATTATTTAGAATCCATTTTTTATTGCATAAATGGATTTGGAGCTCCCAAAAACCCTTATTCTACCTCAATTTTGCAATTCAACACCTTATATTTGTGTTTCCAACGTTTTCGACTGAATTTTGGAGAAAAATGGTAGGAAAGTGAGCCAGAAAAGAGGTGCAAGTCGTCAAATCTTTAGACTACTCGATTATCCTCCCCGCCTAGGTTCTATTAAGAGTATATGGTTGTAAGGCTTCAAGCACTATTGTTGACTTGAACTTGTGCCTTAAATAATCTAGGTACCATCCTTGAAATGAGGGGAAGTGCCTTAGGGTTTACCTTGAGATAATTACTTGGATACATTATCTCCAACTACGATCAATGAAATAACATAGGCAAACAACTACACAAAAGACTAAACTCTAAGATGAATATATTGTGACTCAAGTGCCCTCAATTATAATGTCCCTTCCTGTTTTCGGCTCAAAATGACCCGTGCTCAACAGTAGGGGTTCTCCTCGGTGAAAAATCCCAATTAGAACTCTCACAGTTTGGAATAGGGAACCCATCTGGTTTGTGGGCTGACTGTCGTTTAAGATATTCTTTAGAAGAGGGTTTGTCGATTGCGACCCGACCCATCGTTTAGGACTTATTAAAATAATGTTGAATGATTTAACCTAATATGCAGTCTAACTTACCTACACTAGCCACATCGATGTGACAAGGGTTTGGAGAGGCCTCACAAAGTGATTCACGGGTTCTTACCTCTCGTCTTACCACCCCTCCTCCTCTGAATCAAACTGATGGGTGCCTTAACCTAAATGCAGCCTAAACTAACCTAACCTATCCCAGGAGCGAAAGTAACATGGGTGAGTAGTGGAACAATGGTTGGACATCCGCATTCAAAAAAAAAATCAATTAGTTGTTTTAAGAAAGCATAAAAACAACCAGCAAAATGATAACATAAAAATAAGAATAGTCTTATAAATTATGTCATTCTAATTTCACAACTCATAGACAGCAAAAAGAATAGGAATAATAATGAAATAAGAAATAGAGATCTACAGGAATAATCCCTTCATGAAATCTAAAACAATCTTACTTCATAGTCGTGCATGAAAGAGCAAGAAATAGTTCAAATCCGTCATTCACACAACATCAGTATTCCTGTGCAAAAGCATATCCAAGGCTTCTCCTCATTCACAGTTTTAGCAGTAGTACATCAAAAGTTGCAGAGAAAAAAGTCCCCCTCCCATTGAATGAGATTAATATATATAGACAAAGGTTAAGTAACCCTTCCACTTCCATATTTTCTTTGAATAAATTTATTACAAAAAATCAATTGAATTCACTCTTGGGTGACCTTTGAGATTTCACTAATTTGTCTTTGAGTAATTTTTTGTCTTCATGAGGCAATGTCGACTTTATTAATTTCTCACCAAAAGGATTTCAATAAGCTTTTAATACATAAAATCAATTATGGTGAATTGATCAATTGTGGCAGCCATATCCGCTCCTTGATCTACCCTCTTCTCGCTCATTCTTCAACGTTCTCAAATGTGGTGTAGTGCTTCATGTAGTAATGCTTCTTTCGACTCCAATCATGAATTTGGTGTGTTATTTCAATTTTGATATACCATAATTTCATCAAAATGTGAAGTGTTGTATAGGCTTGAATATCTTCCTCTGAAACCGCCCACCTTTTTTTTTAGACGAAATTCCTGCACTCTGCAACCTGCACCTGTGAGAGGAGTTCGAGGTTGCCAGATCAGGCCTCTCGCAGTCTGATCTAGCTCGATCCTCAAAGATTCAGCAGGGCGACCACTAGTGCCTCTGCGCAGAGAGATCGGGAGGGCCTGCACCGATTGGGTGCTTGGCTTAGAAGCCATCTTGGATGCTCTGCCCATCGTAGGCAGCCCAAATTTGTTACTGAAGCTTGGGCTGCAATGGCTCACGGAGGAGGACCGGATCCTCCTCCAGAGATCGCTACATTTAAAAGATTAATAGCAACACAAGGGAAGAGATATGCTCCCTCAAACCATCAGAAGTTTGTTAAAAAACTCGTTGAGATCCCCATTGTGGTTCTCCCAGCTGAGCAACCCTGCAAAACAACAATGAACTTGTCAGAGAGAGGACTAATCGGTCATTTCACCGGTTTATGGCCTTCCCCAAGAGCCATAGAAGCTTGGGTACAACGGAATTGGAAACCTCTCACAGCTAAAGATATAAAAAGCCATATAGTAGGTAAGGGATACTTCGTATTCGTCTTCGAGAGCATAGCAGACCAGAATCTCATTTTTCGAAATGGGCCATACTTCATGGGGCCCCAAGGACTGTACCTGAATAAATGGACTCTGGATTTCAACCCTACCCAAGACATACCTTTGGCAGTCCCTGTCTGGGTAAGGTTACCACACCTCCCACTTCATTGCTGGAATCTGAAATCACTCGAGGCCATAGGGAATGTACTCGAGCGATATATAGACAAGGCGAAAAAAAAAATATCAATACTCCTGTGCACAGATATGTGTGGAAGTAGATCTCGAAGTAGGACTACCGAAAGCCATAAATCTAACCGTAATGGACTGGTCCCATGTCTAGGAGCTCGACTATGAGCAAATCCCTTTAAAATGCAGACACTGCCACGAATATGGCCATTTCGCCCGCCATTGCAAAAAAAAGACAGAAGAAGAAATAGAAAAGCATAAAGGAGAACAACGGAGACAAGTGCAAAAACAGACTATGACAAGATCCAACCCCAAATCAAAAGGGAAAGGAAACCCTTCTGGGGTCACGAATCTCTCAACAGAAAAAGGGACAAACAGAAAACGTCCACTCCAAGGCAAAAGCTTCACTAAATCATTTCAAAATTTTAAGCACTCTGGAAGAGCAAGCAGGATCAGAAGAGAAGGAAGAAGGAGAGTTGCAAGAGGAAGGTGAGGAAAAACAACCATCCCCACAAAAAGAGGTAACCTCTTCACCCTCATACGCATAAATGGAAAAAAGGAAATCTTTGGAAGGGGTCTCATTCTCAGAGGAAGACATTACGAAAAGATCATCGAAGAAAGCAGGGAGAAAAACTAACAAAGAAATTAGAGAAGAAGAGGCCAAAAAACATAAGATGCAAGGAAGCCAAGGAACCATGGACATGGCCTATGGCAGAAATACCAGACACATGACCCCTAAAAATGGTCCACCCCCCTCATCCAACAAATAATGAATCCGGTCTCTTGGAGTTGCAAAGGCCTGGGGAATCCTTTGAGATCCGACGCAGTCAAAGATCTCCTCAAAATTAAAACAACAGATATCTTCATGCTCTAAGAGACCAGAATAGACGAGGAGACTATCCTCTCCATCAACATATCCAAATGGAAGATGAACACGGGAAAGGCAGTAAGCGCAAGAGGGTCGTCAGGAGGCCTCGCCACTCTGTGGTCCGATGAGAAATTCAGACTGGAAAGCTCCATTGCAACGCAACACTGGATCTATACAAAATTACATCATATTCAAAGTAAGTTAACCTTTGCACTCTTCAATTTATACGTCCCAGGATATTATATAGAGAAAAGAGAATGTTGGAACACCCTAACAGATATTTTGAAGATCTACACCCCGTCGAATATAATTCTGGCAGGGGACTTCAACATAATTATGAATCCCAAAGAAAAAAAAGGAGGAAACAAAGGCAAAGATCCCTTGCTACATTCCATCGAAGAGTTGATACATCATTGGGATTTGGTCGATATAAATCCCAAGAGGGGCAAATACACATGGAAAAATAACCGAACTGTTCCTCACCACATCACCACTCGGCTAGACTGGTTTTTAGTCCAAACTTCCCTTCTACTGGAAAAGAAAATAATCCTTTCAAAAATTATGCCCAATCTAGCGTCCGACCATAAGCCAATTCTTTTGTATTTGAATGATGAGGAGGAATTAGGACCAATTCCCTACATATTCAATCCGCTTTGGATTAAGCAAGACGGTTTCAAGGAAGAGGTGAAGAAAGCATGGGATACTCCAATCATGGGATCCCCAAGCTACGTGTGGGAACAAAAGCTCAGGAACACTAAAATCGCTTTAAAAATTTGGATTAAAAAAATGATGAAGAACTCAATGGTGGATAGAAATGAAGTTGTAAAGGAGTTGTCCAACCTACAAGTAGAGATGGAAGATCAGGACATAAACATCTCAGATCTGAAAAAGGAAAAACAGGCACAAGCTAACGTCTTCAGAAAGCTCCGGAATGAGGAAGAGCATTGGGGATTGAAATCGTGTAGCCTTTGGTTATAGGCAGGGGACATAAATACATCTTACTTCCACAGACAAGCCAAAGTAAGACAAGCAAGAAATCACATTTCAAAAATTGTGAAAGCCGACGGAGAAAACATAAAAGGTTTCGAAAAAATAAAATAAAAAGGTTGAAACACACTTCCACGATTTATACACAAAGTACAATCTACATGATGAGGAAGCCACGATTGATTTCCTTGCTCACATCCCCAACATAATAAACGCTGATGAGAATAAAAACTTGTTGAAACCATTCACTGGAAAAGAGATCTGCAATGTGATATGGCACATGGATCCGGATAAAGCCCCAGGCCCTAATGGGTTTTCAATACACTTCTACCGAGCTTGTTGGTCCATCATCAAACTTGATCTCATCAGAATGATCATAGGTTTCCACACAAAAAACAAAGATCGAAGGTAACACAAAATCCACCTTCCTTGCATTGATCCCTAAAGAAGTGAATCCTGACTCCTTCGATAGATACAGACCCATCTCGCTCTGTAATGCTTCATACAAAATAATCTCTAAACTCCTAGCCAATAGGATCAAACCTCTACTCATCAATCTGATATCTCCCAACCAGGGAGGGTTCATCAAAGGAAGGAAAATTCTAGACAACGTCATCCTAGTGCAGGAAGCAATTCACTCCAGCAAACTCAGAAAAGAAAAAGGTATGATCATTAAACTCGATATGACGAACACCTTTGACAGAGTTAACCTTCAGTATCTGTACAAAGTTCTATCCTCCTTCGGTTTCAGCAACAGTTTTGTAGAGCTGGTGAAAGCCTGCATAAACAAGCCTTGGATCACCCCTCTCATAAATGGAAGACCGGAAAACTTCTTCCAGGCCACTCGGGGAATTCGTCAAGGGTTCCCACTTTCCCCCTTCCTATATATATTGATGGCAGACTCTCTAAGTCGGAAGCTAGAAATAGAAAGAGAGAAAGGAAAAATTCCAGGAATTAGAATGGCTAAAGGCCTCCCCTCTCTAAATCATGCTCTATTTGCTAACGATTCGCTCTTCTTGGGAGGAGCATCACTGAAAATGCATATAGCTTTCAAAGAAATAATCCATCATTACTGTCAGGTAACGGGAGCGATGGTAAACAACAGAAAAAGTGCAGTCTATGGTTGGAACGTTGAGCACCAAACAATACTCAGAATTGCACGCTTCTTAGAGTTCCCAGGGTTTGCTACATGGGAAAAGATAAATTATTTAGGACTGCCCCTTACTCTGGGCTCAATAAAAAACTCACAGTGGAATGATGTTCGCATTAAGATAAAGGAATAAATTCACGCTTGGGGGGGACGCTGGCTTAATCAAGCAGGAAAACTGATCCTAATCAAATCAGTACTCTCTGCCCTCCCTATCTATCAATCCTCCATACTCATGGCGCTCAAGTCAATAATGGACCAAATAGCAAGGCTCATCAAAGAGTTTCTCTGGAAAGGTGGAAAAGGAAATGAAAATAAGTATCATCTTGTCAGCTGGGATACTGTAAAAAGGCCTCTGCTGGAAGGCATATTGCAGATAAGAGATCCCCGACTTGTAAATCTGGCTTTGGGCGAAAAAATCCTCTGGAATTTATTCTCAAATAAAAATCATCCGGTCAACAATCTACTGAGGAAAAAATATCTTAAAGGAAGATCGATTCGCAACCTCCATAACGAGAATATCCCCAAAGGCACCTCTATTTGGAATTTATGCAGAGTTGGCATCAATTACTTCCAAGGACAGCTATACCACATCCCTGGAAATGGATCCACAACATATCTTTGGACTGATAGAATTACTGGCAATCCTACGCTTGGTGGCATTGAATCTCTCAATGACATCAGGGAATGGTTCTCACAAAGAGGAATAGTCACTCTGGCATATATCTCCCAATGGGACAACAAAGGGAACTGGACGGACTGGTCTTTACCTAAAATTCCAGATGGATTAAATATGCAAAAGAATGAGCTCCTCCAAAACTTAATAGGGAAGGCTCTGATTTATAAGCACACGAAAGACATATGGGGATGGGGGGAAACGAGAGCTTACACAGCTGCACTGAGATTCAAGGAATTACAAACATCTCAAAAGCCTCTTCACTCTTCCAACCTATGGAAGATCGTATGGAATAACTATGGCATTCCCAAAATCAATTTTTTTATTTGGTTGTTAATGCACAGGAAAATCCTACCGGAGAAAATCTAATCAAAAGAGGATTTATTGGACTGCACATATGCCCACTATGCTGTAACAGCCCTAAAAACATCGAACATCTCTTCGTGGATTGCTCTTTTGCAAACTCAGTGCGGAAATATTCCCTACAGGAATTCCGAATCAGATTTCAATCACTGACCTATTCTCCTCATGGCAACTTCGATACCCACACTCTCTCACAAACAAACCTGTTTGGAAGAACATTTGGCTAACTCTGCCCAAATTCATTTGTTGGGAAATATGGCTTGCCCGGAACAATAGGATATTCAATGACACATTGCAAACTCCGGAACAGGTGGCGATAAAAGCCAAGATATTTCTCATGGAAGCAGTAAGAACTCATGCAAAAAAGATAGACTCCTCACTTACTAAGTTGGAAAAAAATTGGATTGGTCATTCACATACCAACAAAAAGGATAGTATAACAACAAGGATGAGAATAAACCTTGCCTCGAAACCCAGACTTCCTGAAAAGGACTTTCAGAAATGGTGGAAAGCTCAAGGAAAAGCCACTATGTTTCTTGACGGAGCATCCAAAGATAACCCTGGAATTGCAGGAGCTGGTGGGGTGTTATACTCTGCAGGAGGAAGACGGGAAGTTAGTTTCAACTGGGGATTAGGCAATCGATCCAACAACCAAGCGGAAGCGTAGCATTACTAAAAAGGATGTCATTTGGCATTGAGAGAAGGTTATACACAAATTCAGATATTTGGAGATTCGCAGATCATAATCAATAACCTGATTAATAGGAGACATTCTGAAAATGTCAATCTAAATGCAATCGTGGAGAGAATCCGCAATACCATGCATGGATTCTCCAATTTCCAATTATATGACATTCTCAGATATTATAACAAAGTTGCTGACAGATTGGAAAACGTAGGCTCCAGCTTGGAGCATACAGAAATACAAATCAATAGTGAGTGCATATCGCATCATACAATCCCTTAGTTCAGATGAAGAAGACATAATGGGGTATTTTAGATGACAGATCCATTTGAGGATGAGTTCAATGGACAACACACAAATGCCAATGGAAGAAGCTGAACTGTGACACCAACGCAGAGAAAAGAGGAGACAACAATGTCGTGGAAGGCAGATTGAGGAAGGTAGATCGTGAAAGACAAACCGTGAAAGACAAATCAAAAAGAAAAAGAAAAAAAGAACTTGAAACACAACATGTGGACTACAACGCAGGAACAAAACTTCAAATACAATGCAGGAATGCCCAAAATAGAAGCAGACTCGAGCTCACATCGTCGAAGGCGATCTCTAGGATGATTAGTAATCCAGCAGAAAGCTCATAAGAAGTAAAGGAAGTGTTATATAAAACAACACATAGACATTGAACTAGATGATTGAAAACTATTTTAGACAGAACTAAGAAGGAGGAAAGCGATTACTAAAAATGGAAAATACAAGAACCATCTCAAACATAGATCGGAATTTATGGAATTGGATAAAACCCTGGATTCTCATTACTTGAAATTGAATAAAACTCATTATGGAGATAGCTCCAAGAAATATTGTAAACAGGTTGCCAGACTACGGTCGAGACCTATTTTTTTTCCCTTTTTCAATACAATTCTAATCGTTTCAGTGAAAAAAAATGTGAAGTGTTGTTATCGTAAATCTGAGCATCTAGTGTTAGTTGGCATCTTTTCTCCCGTCGACTATCATTAGTGATAAGCTAGTTTTTTGTGTGTTCATTTTATGCATACATTGATCATCTGAATCTTTCTCTTCATGTTTGACACTTATTTTTGTTCCATAACTTTGGCCTAGTTCCTTGCAGAGGCAATCTTTGGAAAATTCCACCATCTCCTCTTCGAACATGAGTTTCTCTACAAGTAGGTAAAATCCCTTATTAGTTTTATTATAAATTATATTATAAAACAAAATTAATAAACAAAATCAAATTAAATTAAAATATTAAACATACCATATAATTAAGAGAACCTAATACTAATAAAAAGTGTTTAAAGTAAAATAAAATTAAAATACGATAAAATATAAAACAAAATGAAACAAGGTTGCATGGCAGAGAATACCTATCGAGGTTGGATTTATAGGTAAAAGTGTTGGCTGCTTGAGCGGGTTGATACTGATAGCCTATAAATTGGAAGGAGGATGCTTAAACTAAAAGTAGTTATGACTTGTTTCATATCCTAGTTACGAGGTTAGAACATACATACATTGAGCGTAAAATGCATTCAGTGAGTATATGGACAATTCACAACATGCATTCAGTGAGTACCGGTAGTTCACAGATAAGTTCCTTGTTGTGTATGGGGTACATGAAGTTGTTACACTAAATAGAATTTCCTTGCTATGTATTATAGTGCACATGAAGTTACACTACGTATACCAAATGGTTGCATATGCACATGAAGCTTTGTTGCGCCTGCTCCAAGCTTCCAAGCATTGATCAAAACATCACATTAAAATCCATTATGGTGGAGGAAGCGTTAAGTGAATCTTAGAGGTACTTGGTTAGGATCAAGAGTTGGGTCTTTATTAGTGGACACCAGAAAAACTGGGTTAACACCCAGCCCCAACTCCACCTCTACTGGGTAATTTGATTTATTATTAACTTCAAAATCATTTGTAACATTATTCATAGTACAAAGTTGTTTAAAATACACATAAACAACTTCAAATTACCTGCTTCTTTTGATTTCCACTGTATTTATTAAAAGTATCCTTGGAATTTAACCATTGCAGTTCATGATTTCATTGGCTTGGATAATGAAAACTTAAATTCATATGCGTGTCGATCAAGATGGAGATTGAGTTCGGGGATAGGAAATAGATGTCGACGGAATCTAACTACCACAGACGTGTTGCCATGTTGTATTCTTTGCATGGGCGTGTCCTCCTTCAAATCGTGTGTGTTCGAACCGTGAGCCCGAGCATGCATGCATGCAAGGTGGTAAGAAAAACTCTACATCACAAATCGTCTGCCTCATCAAAGTGGAAGTGCGTTGGTATTAACCACTTTCGTCGGGGCATGAATGCAAGATGTTGTGCTTGAATGCAAGAAGCTATGTTGGAAATAGGACCTCTTAAAACGACATATTTGCACCCTTCTCTACAATGGATACAACGTCCAGCACACGACATTCAGTTGTAATAACCATAATTTCTCCTTCTGTCATAATTGTGATAGGTAATGCCATTCCCCTTCACTCACCACAACATAAGAGGAAGTTTATTAAGTATTACACGAGTTTCGCATCTGCTGCATAACTGTGTGGGTGATTTTATTTTCTGTATTAGTCAGAGCGCGACTTCTTTATATCTATAAATTTGCAGACTTTGCGTTTCACCGTCAAGTTTGGAGCACAGCTTCTTTGCATTTCACTGTCGATTTCTTCTCATCTTCCTTCCTTTTCCATGCAGATTAATTTCTGCCAAGATCGGAGCTTCATTATCAAGTTATGGTGTAGAGTACAAAACAACTAGCAGAGGACATCTCATCCCCAGCCCCTATAACCCAAGTTGTCAAAAGGAAAATTGCGGTTAGTTGTCTTTTGGATTTTGTTAATTTGAATCCTTGATATGTATATAGCTCCTGAATTTCAGTAGAGGATTTTGTCTCAACTCTGTAGAAAAAGTCTTTGCTTTGGTACCTTGTATCTCAAGGGGATGAATCTCAAACAGTGGCATAATCGATAATAGGATAGCAAAGAGGCAAGAGGCAATCTTAGTCTAGCCTGTCATTTTGGCATTTGCCTGGAATCGACATGCTAGATTGAAAAGTGGCATTATGTCTCATCTCAAGGCTGTAACTTTATGTATTTCAAAGCAAGCGGAGAGCTAGCATATTCAACAATTGAAGCAGTATTTGAGTCAACATCCTTTCCAACAGGAGCATCAATTGGCTCATCACCTTGCATTCATTGTGAAATATATGTCCGGGTAGGAGATACACTTAGGAAATACATGAACATGAATTTTACACATCCTAATTTTCTTATACTGTTTTTTCCATGAATATCATGTTGAGCAAAGAAGCTGTCGACTTCACACTTGAACATATTAATATTAATGTCGACTTCATACTTGAACATATTAATATTAATGTCATAAGTATTTAAATACATCAACGTTTTTGTATTCAAAGCTGTAGGGTTAATATGACGGGGTTAAAATGTTGGCTAATATGTTGAAGAAAAACAATGTTGTTAAAGAGATGAATTTCTCCAAGTTTGCTTTCGGACCAAGAGGAGTAGGGTTAATATGACGGGGTTAAAATGTTAGCTAATATGTTGAAGAAAAACAATGTTGTTAAAGAGATGAATTTCTCTAAGTCTGCTCTCGGACCAACAAGGGCATTGGCCATTTCTTCAGCTTTGAGAATTAATGAGTGCTTGGAGGAGTTGCGGATTTGGGAAGAATCAATTGGGTTCAAAGGGGCAGAAGAATTGGCCAAGATGATTGAAGTAAATTCAAGTCTTAAGCGTTTGATAATATTAGATATAAATTCCAAGGCTATGGCAGTGAAGATCTATACACTAGTATAAAATGAGAGATAAGTGACCACGTGTCCAAAAAATTTGGTCACCATAGTTTTTTTAAGGGATAAATGACCAAAATTGAGAAATTTTAAGTGAGCTAACTAAAAATGACCAAGATAAATGACCAATTTGGTCACAGGATAAAAACTAAACTAAAAATGATCACATAACAATTGGTCATTTATTTGGTCATTTTTAGTTTTGTCACTTCGACAATGAAAAATTATAATTTTGACAATGAATTTGTACAATTTACTAAATTTTAACACTGCCAATGGATTCAGAGACCCCATCTGAATCCATCAGCAGTGTTAAAATTTAGTAAATTGTAGACCCCCTCACGTGTCATAGCTCAGCATTAATGCATGAAGCAAATTTGCACCCCTTGCATTAACGACCTTATACATATATAGTCTTATGTTCAGCTAGGGCAATATTCTTATCACATCTCTATTTCATTTTTCTATTTAAGATTCTATATGACCCCTTCAACAGACTTGCCAAGTTGCGTATTTTACATCGTCATAGTCCAGTTAATGTCATGTATCGCAGATTGGTCGTTTCTTATTCCAAGTTGCATCACCATGTCTTGAATTTTATACCATTGTGTTCAACTGAACACATTGATCTCGTTCATATTTTGTTTGGAAAAAATCATCATCGTTTGACCCTTTCGACACTCGATTGAAGTTTCGGCAAGTAAGAGTCTTTTGCATCTCATCGGTTGAAATGCTCCTATTTTGTGCCTCCCTGCTAATTTGTTGATCTTATATATGGATGCCAAATCATCAATTCTATGTCTAGAATGTTAAAAATACCATGTTGGTGTTTCCCTCGAGAAGAAAAAACATATATCACCCATTATAAATAAATAAATAAAAACCCCTTTTATATTATAACTCCCATCTTTATTTACCCCTTCTAAAATTCTATTCTTTAAATAATAAAATTTTAAATCTTTTCTCCTTGCCTTTTAGATGGATAGAGGTAGTTCATCAAACACAGGTTTAAAGATGCAGTTTCCAGTTTGGTCGCTTGAACTTTGTGCATATAGAGATGCTACAGAATCTCCAGTATATCATTTTGATCCTATTATATGCATCTTTTTATTTTGTAAAGCTCTAAATTTATGTTAATTTTGCATATAATATAAATAAAAAACAAATAATACACGTTCTAGACTTATATTAGCTTAGTTGAGACATTATATACCGATAAATTTATAGTATATAAAAATAAATTAAACAAAAACAAAACAAAACAAATAAATTTAAAAATTTAGATAAAATAAATTTAGTATATTAGAAATAAATTAGACATAACCATATTAAACAAACACAAAACAAATTTCATTTTATACCAAAACACACTAATAGATTTGGAATTTTGGCGTGAGTGAAGGTGGAAGGTAGTTAATAAAAAATAAATTAAACAAAAGAAAAATAAAATAAATAAATTTAAAAAATTAGATCAAATAAATTTAGTATATTAAAAATAAATTAAACATAACCATATTAAACAAACACAAAACAAATTTCATTTTATACCAAAACACACTAATAGATTTGGAATTTTGGCGCCAGTGGAGGTGGAAGGGACTTTTCCATGAGCAGGAAAATGTCGGTTCAGATTTTTTCAGTACTTGGAGGGTTACCTGGAACTCTCCATATAGGTGAGCAAATTGGTTTAAGGATCGTGTTTTCTGAGTGGGGTGATCGCAAGATTTGTCTGTGTGTTAGGTTTTTAGATGGTTTTATTATGCGAATCAGTGCCATATTTAGCTCAACTACTGCAACACAATCATGGGTAACAATTCTTACCCTTGTCACTTTGGTTCCATTGTATTTATGAGCTTTCTTTAATTTTTGTAAATATTTTTTTTAACTTTACAGTGATGATGTTTGTGCTCAGGATCGATGTTTTTGGGCTTTAAAGAAGCCGAAGCAGAGAACTTGATTGGTTGAACATGCCCTCTAAGAGGGCTGCTGGATGCAGTCACACAAAGGCCCGACCTTACAGTTCTTTTGTTCATCTTATAGATGTATTTTTGTTCTGCAATTTCTTCAACGCCTCCTCCATCCTGACTAGTCTTAGGGTTTCTACATAGCTTTGTCAAGTATGAAACCCCACTCAAAATAAACATTATACCCATCACACTTCCCATCGCCATGACCATGGCCACAGCCGTAGTGACAGAAATAGCTGACTTTCTATGACTCCTCTCGTCGAACCCAGAAATAGATATACTCTCAGACACGCCATTACTGTCATTCCTTTCATCTTTTCTCTTCAAATCCCCTTCCTCGCCATTATTTTTCTGGACGGGTCCCAGGATAGAAGCCCAAGAAGCACCCTTGCCACTATTTTGCTTCCCATTTCCCGCTCTGGGCCTCACCACCACCGGAATCCATCCATTCTTTGAATACACGAACTTCACCAGGGACACTAGTGCACCAGTATTCTTCGCAATATATTGTCTTTTCGTAGAGAGTTCGGCATAGACGCTCTCAAACTTGTCAAGCACTTTGGTGGAAAAAATATTCGACCTCTTTCCATGTTTCTGCCGGGATTTGGGCCTCGATGAGAAAACAATTTCTTCTGCTTTGCCTTATAAGCAATATGACGGTATGTTTGACTACTCCCCTTGTGATTCAATGGTGAATATGGTGGTATGTTTGGCCATGGTCTCCCTTTGGTATTTCACTTCCACCGATAAGTAATATGGCGGTATGTTTAGACACGCCACACAAGTTTAATTTCCCTAATATGTTGAATGGCTCAGCCTCGGGGGAAAATTTTTGTCCTTGTATGCAGGTCACTTCTGGTGCCAAACCACAAGTTACCTATTTCACTTTTTTTACAGGATACCTATTTTTCTAGTCATCTTCGGGACATGTCTGGACTTTGGAATTCCCCAACAGAAATTAAAAAATACACAATTAAAACACCTGAAAACAATATTTTTCATTGTTTTCATTCTTGGTGTACCCCAACTTTCAAACAACAACATAAAAAGGGTTGCCAAACCCTAACCCTACCATTTGCATAATTTCCAAATGGTTTTGAACCGGGTTCCCTTCTACAGTAGCATCATTTAGGTGAGATGGGTTCCCTTCTACATGTTCTCTTACTTTCTGCACTTCCATTTGATGTCCTTTCTCGGCTTATGAATCTCAGGTTCAATATAGCAGTTTTGGATCTTTTGAAGCCGATAAGATGTATTTTGCAACAGACTCCGTCAGTTTTGAAGGATTGGTAGGGAGCAAGGAGCTAGGTATCCAAGTACTGCAGATAGCATTCGAAGATCATGAGAATGAGATGGCACGGAATGAGCTTTGTGTTAACTGTATTTTTGGTTTCTTACTATGGAAAAGTCTTATAATTTAAATTTTGTTTTGGGTCTCTTGATTGGGAAAGTCTATTTGCAATTATTGTAATTTGCAGATTATTGAGCAGGAGTAAATTTCACATAATTTCTCTGAAGCCTCAACAAAGCTCCCCAGTCATCACGTGATCTCATATGAGCACAGCTTCATATTATTCTGTACAAATATCTAATTTTGTTTTGCAGGTTACTTGATCAACTAGTCCAGTATCCACATCTGCTACTGGAGCACGCTGCTTGCTTGAAGGAGTGCTTAGATTATTTCACCTTTTTGAATTCCTTATCTGCTTCCTCTCTTATCAGAGCTATATGCCCACTTTTTCACATGAACCGTGACCTTCAGGTGATTATCCCAATTTTAAAATAACACTCATTTCAAAAGAAAAAATCTAATAAAAATAGTCAGCATTGACAACTCTCACATTCACATAATTACACTGTTCTGGTTCTCCGAAAGGCAATGTTTGGACGGGAAGAAGCTGCACGCATGGCTGCAACTAGAGCCATTATAGATTTAATTATATCAGAAAAGCAGTTTCCAGGCAATGATTCAGAAACTTTTCCATTTTCAAGTCAAGCTCGCTGTAATCAGCAAACAAAAATCCCTGGTCCTGTAGGGTTGAATCTATTTTGAGAGCTCAAAGGGTTATTGCGAAGGTGTCTTTCACAACAGGTATGTAAAAAACGTGATCCATGATATTTCTTTCTAGGTTATGACACATAGATTTTAATTACTTGTATAGCTTCCTTCAACAGGCACAATTCAAGGAGGCTATGTACAAAGGGCTTCTGAAGCTTGCATTAGACTCTAGTTTATTTTTGCAGAATAACTAGCTACCAGACCTACCACGTAAGCCAAAGAAAGTTCGCTCTTTGCGTTGCTGTTCCTCGGGACATGTTTCTTGAATCACTTACAGAAAAGAAAACTACGCCACACTATAATGATTACCCCCCAACACACACATATATAGCATGACTACATGATGACATCCAATCTTATTATAATCCAGACCGCAAAACAAAAATGTGCCCTATATGATTGTGTGTGATTAAAGTGAAAGGAATTGGAAACACTCTGCCAACTATATCATTAGCAGTTTATTAAATGATATTTGATGCCATCCATAAGGTTAAAGAGAACACGAGTCTTGATAAGATTGATGCATGACAAAGTTGTTTCATCATTTGGCTGTATGTGCAAATACACCATCTCACCTTTCTTGCGCCCTATTATTTTTCCAGGGGTGCATGTGAAAACGATCCTTAAAGATCTAGATGGAGCCAAGAATCCTCACTGAAGCAAATTACCAACCAAGAAACAAAGTCTGCACTCTATATACATAAAACTATGGCAGAGCCCCTAGCTTGTTGGACAGTGTTCACTGTGTGATATGAACGAGTATCCACTGGATCATTTCTCGTTGAATATCCTCATCAAATGTATAGTAAATGTATATTTGTTGTGCTATCCAACAGCTTTAATATGGGGAAGGCATTTGGATGTGGGCCATGACTGACCAGCATATTGTCTTCCTTTTTATTTTTCCTTCTATAGTTCTAGCTGGGCTAGCAAATATTTTTTTTTATATATAAGCCTTTAATACATTTGTAAGCATAAAAGGATGATATGATGGCCTTTAGTGTTTCCTATAGCTGCATCTAGTCTTAGCTGTAGTGAATGACCCAGAGATAAAATGTTTTGACACATCTTTACATTTACCTTTGATATGAAGGTGATCAATGACCCATATCATAATAATAATAATAATCTATTTTTTAGGTCACGACCTAGTCAAACACCAAATTGATGTGTAAGAACACCTTGTTTGTGTGACAAGGGACTACCTCCATGCAGTGATTTGACTACCCATTATACAGAGTTGTACATGCCTTATTCCCATCTGAATTTCAACCTGTGGATGTCCAAGGAGGAAACACATATTCTTAACTATTAGGTTCACTCAAGCAGTAATGGAAGACTAGTTTTGTTACAAATTAATTCTAATTAGACTAATAAGAAATGATAACCATACAATACAGAGCTATTAGTCCCCAAATTCCTCCTACTGCAGATATTCCACAGTAAAAACTCTTTCAAATATCAAATAAAAAACCAACATGAGTTATAAATGCAGTTGGATAATGGGCCAACGGGTCAAAACTTCGTGTTTTTGGAGAAAAAAGATGAGATGAATTTTGACAATGGATATGAATGAGGAAAACAACATTTTGTTAAATATCAAATTTATAAACTGTAATTCACAAGTGTAAATAATTAGGCATTTTAAAGTTATCAAAACAACAATTTCAATTGATTTGTTAATTATTGAATATGCTTTTCATGTCTTAAAGATCATATACCTCAGTGAGTATATGTAGAGAAAGGTAGTTGGAATTTTTACTCATGTCCTTGGTTGTAACTGAAGCTCTCCAAACATAAATTGAGCTTATATCTTTATTGAAACATCGAGTTGGCAATGGGAATGCTTTGCTTTTAAATTTATCTTCAGTGTTTGGAGCATTAAGTTAACAATGGCATTACAAAACCCACACTATATTAACATTTTTTTATTATCACAATTAAGAGTTAATTTACCAATTCCAGTACTATTTTTTTTTAACAGAAACAGATGAAAGATTTATATACACAAAGGCTGTGCACATCCATTCATTACAAAAAACAAAAACCAGCACTCTGCATCAGAGGAGGGAAAATTGCAGAGACTTAAGAAGTTCTTTTCCTGGAGTTCTATGCTTCCTGTCTTCCTATAAAATATGTTCTTGCTGTTGGGATAAACCCTTACAAATTGATTGCATAATTTTAAACAAAAAAACATTCAAAATGAGAGCATCTAAGAGAACCTGCAGGCAAGGAAAGAAGTGACTGCCATCAACTGAAATTTTGCTGCTGGACTGAGGCCGCATCTATCATCTCCTAGTTTACAGTTGGGGCCTCCTGCACAAAGCTGCATTGAGTTTTGCAGGCGAAGGGAGAGGTGTTTGCTTTGATGCTGTCCACTTTCCCCATCAATTCAATAATATTTCTGTCCATGTCTTCCATGCGTGATTCCAGGTAAGAAAGCCGAGCATGGATATACCTGTCTACCGTCGATAATTCTTCGATTTGCTTTGCAATGGTACAGACTGCTGAGTACGTCCTAGAAAGATATGTTTTGATTTCAGAAGAAAGCTGGCTCAGCGTGGCTATGGTCTGCCTGACGCCTTCCATATTGCTAACTGACGAGGAAGAACCAACTGCAATCGACGCTGTAGGATCCTGAGAGATACAGAGGCGTTGCAGAGCCAGAGCGAGGGCAGGGTGGGAAAGGCTCTCCATGTTGTGTTCTATGCAACCGACGGACACATGGGATAATAAATGCCCAAACGTGAGATCTGAGCAGGCCACGAGGAGGGCGCGTGGGTGGATGTGGGGCTGCCAAGCCAAGGCGCGGTGGTTGGAGAATTGATGTCCAAAATGAATTTCGCAATGGTGATAAGGTCTACCACACGTATGTTTTCTCCACGTATTAATATTCCTTAGCAATGCCTTCATTAAGGTATAAAATAGTGTGTTGGGACCTTGTTGAGAGAGGCTTGTCCCTTGCCCATAGCAACACCAATATTTGTTAGCTTGTCCGCAATGGAGTTGAGATCTCTTAGCACATGAAAATAGAGAGTGTCCTTTGGGAGGTCAAGACACTTGATTCTTTTCTGAATTCTCTGACTTCTGTCGTTTTTGTGAGAATTACCTTTGCGCATAGCTTGAATTACATGCCTGGAATCCCCGAATACCTGCAAGTGAGTCATGTTAAAGGTGACCGCAATTTCTAGAGAATGATACAAGGCCAACCATTCTGCTTGGTTGTTGGTGCTGATGCCAAGTCCCCAAGAGAAGTCTGCTACTTTATTTCCTCCAAGGTAAAAAATTACCCCCCCCCGCACCTGCCGCCCCCGACCAATTCCAGTACTATTAGATAAACAAAAGTTAGCAAATTTGATTAAAGATTACCTAATTCATGTTTTAATTCAATTTAGTAACACATATTTCAAGAAATCTAGAAAAATTCTATTCCAAGGACTTCTATGACATTGAATTTTTTTGTAAACATTTTATTTATTTCATTTAATTTGTAAAAATTATGCATTAAAGAAATATTCCATTAAAATTGGAAAAACTAATCCTAGAAAGAATGTTTTTATTGATCACAAATTTTATTTACTCCAAGTGTTTTTAATATACAATCATAAAAAATGAAATGTTGTATCATTTATAACTAGTTCGGTATGCCATAAATTAGGAGGAGTATATGAAAATCTGTAATTTGTTGAATCGTGAGAAAAAATATTCATGAAGATATAAAATGTAGGATTAATGAAGTTAAGTTGCACACATAATTGCATGTTTTATTACAAGAAGATCTCTATCTATATTTGAAGTGAACAAAGTATCATATTAAATATTTTTATTGTTAAATAACATATTATAATATAGAATGATTGGAAGGAAATCACAATATTAAATTAAAATAAAATAAATTATAAGAAATGTATTCATGTCGAACCAAATAATAACTATAAATTCGTCAAAATTGGGATAGTTGTTAGGTACAACATTATACATACACAATGAAAGTGTGAAGAAATCGAATTAAGAAATCATGGCCGAGAATTACTTTCACCAAAAGGCAAAGAAAATGATAAGATTTTTAAATGTCGAAGAAATAGATGTTGAAACATATTTTTCAAATCTTTTAGTTGAACTTTATATATGACCCCATGCTCTTTTGAATTTATTTATGGCACATATCGAATGAGTCTAAATAGTCCACTTAATACTCATTATCAATTAATTATATGGTTTTACATTGTATTTTATTCCAAAAATTACATACCACATTTATACATTCATTTAATGCATATAAGAAGATAAAAGATAGAACATATCTTGTGCTTTGTTGGCCTGTAAGAGATTATTTCAGTTAATCATAATTGAGTTAGTAATACAAACTTACAAAAAAATGAATTGAGAAATCAAATTTCTTATAGTTAAATGTCACTCTCTTATGACCAATCACGTACTACCCTTAATACCACTTAGCACTCATTAGCAATAAATTTTGTGTTTTTCAACAATTGCAACTTTAATTATATGGGGCTTTATTTCAAAAATTACATACTGCATTGATAAACTCCTCTTATTAATGAATATACGCAAATAAAAGTCAATAATTTATTTCATGCCTTGTTGGCTTATATGAGATTATTGCAATTATAAACTATTAACTTAAGAATACACATTTACAAAACTTTGTGCGTGCCTTGTTGGCTTTTATGAGATGATTTTAATTACAAATATTTGATTTAAGAACGCAAATTAAAAAAATATTTTGAATGGGGAAATCAAGTGGTGTATGATGCAAAAAAATGTCAAACTAAAGGCAATCATAAATAATATTAATAATTGTATTTAAATATTATTGTTAATTCTCATCTATCTATAAAAGTTTTAAAAACATACAAATTAATTCATCAAAAAATGTGTCCAACTTGTATTGAAATATTGCAATGTACGCGTTAACAAATTTCTAAAAATTAATATCTTCACCTACTATAAAGAACTCAATGTTCTATTGAACATTCGAATGTAGTTGCGTTTCTCTTTGATACGATGAAGTGTCTTAAAAAGGGGGAATAGAATTTGGACAAGCCAAGTATCAGGTTCATGTCCTATATAAGCCTTTGTTAAGATACAATTTGACTGGTATCCGGGGAATTGAGAAGTAAGCTTTGATGTATCTATTAGCAATATATTTGATTCTTCGTACATATTTCCATATTTGGACCACACATCACTTAACATTTTCTCATAAAATTGTATCACACTACATTATTTGAATTTTGTTTGCAAGTGACAATGAGACATGTCCCATATGAATTCAAAGTCACTTGTATCGGTATTTGATTTTTCAACTACTTGTTGAATGTTTTTACATTGTATTTTATTCCAAAAAATACATATCACATTTATACATTCATTTAATGCATACAAGAAGATAAAAGATAGAGCGTATCTCATGCTTTGTTGGCTTTTATGAGATTATTTCAATTAATCGTAATTGAGTTAATAATACAAACTTACAAAAAAATGAAATGAGAAATCAAATTTCTTATAGTTCAATGTCACTCACTTATGACCAATCTCGTACTACCCTTAATACCACTTAGCACTCATTAGCAATTAATTTTGTGTTTTAAAACAATTGCAACTTCAATTATATGGGGTTTTATTTCAAAAATTACATATTGCATTGATAAACTCCTCGTATTAATGAATATAGGCTAATAACAATCAATAATTTATTTCATGTCTTGTTGGCTTATATGAGATTATTGCAATTATAAACTATTAACTTAAGAATACACATTTACAATAAGTTATATATTGGAAAATCAAATGCCTATACCTTTCAAAATCATTCATCTATGACTCATCATGCTTTAATCTAAATTCTAGTACACTTAGCACTCATTATCATTGAAGTAATATTTTTTGTAAGAAATGTGCTTTTATATAGATGGAGGTTTAATTCAAAATTTGTGTGTCACTTGTATTAATGCATATAGATCAATAAAACTAAAGAGAACTTCATTCCTTGTTGGCTTTTGTGAGATGATTTAAATTACAAATAATTGATTTAAGAGTATGTAATTTAAAAAATATTTTGAATAGAGAAATCAAGTGTTGTAATGCACTTGTATTAATATATATAGATAAATAAAACTAAAGAGAGTTTCTTGCATGCCTTGTTGGCTTTTATGAGATGATTTAAATTACAAATAGTTGATTAAAGAGCACAAATTTAGAAAATATTTTGAATGGGAAAATCAAGTGTTGTATGATGCAAAAACTTGTCAATCTAAAAGCAATCATAAATAATACTAATAATTGTATTTATATATCATTGTCAATTATCATCTATCTATAAAAGTTATAAAATCATACAAATTAATTCACCAAAAAATGTGTCCAACTTGTATTGAAATATTGCAATGTAATCGTCAACAAATTTCCATAAAATAATATCTTCACTTAATACAAAGAACTCATTTGTGTTTTAAAACAATTGCAACTTCAATTATATGGGGTTTTATTTCAAAAATTACATATTGCATTGATAAACTCCTCGTATTAATGAATATAGGCTAATAACAGTCAATAATTTATTTCATGTCTTGTTGTCTTATATGAGATTATTGCAATTATAAACTATTAACTTAAGAATACACATTTACAATAAGTTATAGATTGGGAAATCAAATGCCTATACCTTTCAAAATCATTCATCTATGACTCATCATGCTTTAATCTAAATTCTAGTACACTTAGCACTCATTATCATTGAAGTAATATTTTTTGTAAGAAATGTGCTTTTATATAGATGGAGGTTTAATTCAAAATTTGTGTGTCACTTGTATTAATGCATATAGATCAATAAAACTAAAGAGAACTTCATTCCTTGTTGGCTTTTGTGAGATGATTTAAATTACAAATAATTGATTTAAGAGTATGTAATTTAAAAAATATTTTGAATAGAGAAATCAAGTGTTGTAATGCACTTGTATTAATATATATATATAGATAAATAAAACTAAAGAGAGTTTCTTGCATGCCTTGTTGGCTTTTATGAGATGATTTAAATTACAAATAGTTGATTTAAGAGCACAAATTTAGAAAATATTTTGAATGGGGAAATCAAGTGTTGTATGATGCAAAAACCTGTCAATCTAAAAGCAATCATAAATAATACTAATAATTGTATTTATATATCATTGTCAATTATCATCTATCTATAAAAGTTATAAAATCATACAAATTAATTCACCAAAAAATGTGTCCAACTTGTATTGAAATATTGCAATGTAATCGTCAACAAATTTCCATAAAATAATATCTTCACTTAATACAAAGAACTCAATGTTCTATTGAACATTCGAATGTAGTTGCGTTTCTGTTTGATACGATGAAGTGTCTTTAAAAAGGGGAATAGAACTTGCACAAGCCAAGTATCGTGTTCATGTCCTATATAAGCCTTTATTAAGATACAGTTTGACCGATATCCGAGGAATTGAGAAGTAGGCTTTGATGTATCTATTAGCAATACATTTGATTCTGTGTACTTATTTCCATATTGGTACCACACGTCGCTTAGCCTTTTCTCATAAAACTGTATCATACTACATGATTTGGATTTTGTTTGCAAGTGACAATGGGACCTATCCCATATGAATTCAAAGTCACTTGTATCAATATTTGATTTTTCAAGTACTTGTCGAATGTACTTGTTAGTAACATTTGATGTCCATATCGAAACATTATAATGTTTTAGGCAGTATTTTAATACTTCTAATTGAAAAGGCCTACAAAAGTAGGATCTATCACCAAGCTCCCAATCTGGTTTTCTTTGAATTTGACAACTCGTTTCATCTTTGGAATACGACGAGAAGAATACTCCTTCCATTTCAAAGATCAACAAGATCTTCTGACTGATATTAACTCCCATCTGCATTGCTGCCACATATATAACATTAACATATTTTCACTTCAAAACTTCATTGCTTAATGGCATCAAAACATATCCAATTTATTTCCACTCCCAAACAAACAACTTAATGAAAAAAATAAAAGTAATTTCCGTGGAATAGTTTTTTTATACAAACACATTCAACTACTACTCAAATCACTAATTTTTAAGAATTGTAATGAGATAAACTACAATTTAAAAATATAATTACAATAGTCGAATTCATTTGAACTAATTATATGTTAATATCTACATACTACCTAAATTTACAGTTTTTAAGTTTAAATCAAGCAAACTATTTATATGTTCATTTTTACATACAACCTCATACGATATTTTAATTTTCAAGAAATCATAAGAAAAATTCATATAAGCACATTGCAATGAAATTCAAATCACAATTTAAAAATATAGTTACAATGGTCCAATTCAAACCAATTATATGTTAATTTATACACACCACCTAGATTTACAATTTTTTAAATTTCAATTAAACAAGCTAATTATAGGTAATTTTTACATACAACCTGATATGATTTTCCATTTTTTTAATTTCTAAGAAATAAGAAAATTTCATATGATAACATTGAACTAACATTCAAATCACTGATTTGTAAGAGTTATAATGATCAATTAAGACGCAATTGATAAATAAACTGCAATTGCTCAAACATAGTAATTGTACATTAATTTATACATACAACCTAATACAATTATTTAATTAATATGGAATACTACATTTTTATGCAAACACATAAGACTATTATTCAAATCACTAACTTTTTATAACTCAATATCTCAATATAAATAAACAAAACAATAATATGATAATTTATAATAATGACACAACAACAATCCTTATATGAGTATTATGAAATAATATTGACATTAAATTGATAATAAAATAAAACACAGTAATAACACATCACATGTAGAATTAAGTCATCAAATGTACAATGACCAAGAATTTATATTATAAACTTCAAGATTTTGTTTATAGAGGAAACGAATAACAGTCATCTTAATGTACTATTAAAAGTCATTGAAGATTCTTCAAAATATCTCGAACATCGGGTGCCTTGTAGAATTTATTCAATAAGCTCCACAGATCAGCGATCAACCATTTATCCTCATTCTTTCCATCAAACGAAGGGGCAATAATCACATTTTCTTTGGGATTTTCTTTCTTTGTCTCCATTGAACAATCCACTAGAATAGTGTTAGTAGCATCATATTGAGAATACATTCTCCACACTTTTTTCAGATGTTTTTTGTATGTAACTTGTGTTGAATTATCAATATCATTTTTTCCCTTTTGTTGTTTGCAATCTGAAGCAGTCCATGTAAACAAAAATTTAGCTTATAATGTTTCTGAAACCAGCTTTTTCATAACTCTTGTTGTATTTTGTTTCAAAGATGTCGTCCAAATTGCAATGTCAAGAGATTCTTTTCTGGAACATATTTCAAGAAATGTTTTTGCATGTGGACGAAACCAAAATGATTTTTTCTCTATCGTGTAATCTGCGGCCCTTCCCATTTTCTCGATAAATTCTTTTTGTGATGCATCACCATCAACGCTCTGATAGAAAATGTTATTCAATTAAAAAATAACTAATTTCTTTTGACTTATAACAGCTGCAAAACAATAATGGATATCATAGTAAATTCATTTTATTCATGCTACATAAATTATTATTAAAAAAAATTGTTGAAGAAATACACTCACTTTGAGTATTTTTTGTACTAGTTTTTGATAAGCCACACTTCTCTTGTATTGTCTTCATAGAACCTAGAGCCAAAATAACAAACCTTCAATCAAATACCAATAATACTTCTTTAAATCAATTTTTTTTTTATAAGACATATTTTATGTTTAATTGAAAATAAGAGACATGTGAAGTACTTGATATGATATCATGTTCTTGACTATGGCTTTCTGTCACATTCCCTTGATCACTGTCTTTTTTCTCCTCATTTGCCACTGTAATAAACATATGAAATGTTATAAAATGTATCAACGAATGAAATTCATTAAATAAATAGGCATAGAATCCAAAGAATCACTAGAGAAATAACAAAACAAGTACAATACAACAAAAGAAACAAAATAAATTATGTACCTGGTATGGTATTTTCTTCGTCTTGTATTTGCATCTCGAAAACTTCTTCGACATTGTGCACACTATGTTGATCATTGCTTTGTTGCAAAGTGTCGTCGTCGTTTTCTTTACAATTTCCGCCATTAGTAGTTATAGTAAACATCTTGTTAATCAAGATTTCTAAATAGCATAGAATCCAAAGAATCACTAGAGAAAGAACAAAACAAGTACAATACCTGGATATTCCAACAGCAATATATTAGACATTGGTTTTTGCAATTGGAAGGATTCTTGATTAGTCAGCGTGGTAGTCCTTTGTAACTCGTTTTCTATGACACATGCCATTCTTCTTCCATATGTGCAGCAAGCCTGCTGTAAATTTGTCCCCGCATAAAGAGAAATAATCAAATTTAGATCACTATGTTGTTGATGCATTTGCAATAATTCTTCCCAGAATTCAAAATCTCTCTCCTTTTCATCAGATATGTCTCTAAAACTGTGAGAGTATCTTGAGGCCTCTAAACTTTTTGACTCTTCACTATAGAAATGTATAGTTAAAACTATATCATAACTATAGTTATTTTGTTCTTTATATTCATAAAGACCGGTAGCCATTTTATAGTTGACATTTGAGTCCTTGACAACAATCTCCAGAGCTTGGCGTACATCCTTACAAGACCAAATTTCTACTAAGATAATCATAGTAAAATCTTTCAACCCATTTTTTTCGATTAAAAATCGAAACAATTCAATATAGTGATCCTTAAGGAATGATTCATCTTTCAAAGCCAATGTATCCAACACAACAAAGTCAGTGTATAACATTGGTTGAAACTGACAAGGAAAAGAATGCAAAAGTGTTGACAAGAGGCTAGGACCCCCATAATGATAACTGAATTCAAAACTGTTCTCAATTTCCTGTATATCTGTCAATGCATCAATTATTCTATCAAGGACCACACAGGCTTGTGGAGAAAGGGACTCTATTTTTGTATTTCGTGATCCTTTTACATATTTACACCCTTCCATTGTCTTACAGAAGTTGGCAAATATGATATCAGTAATTCCATAATGCTCAAGAATATTGGATATTGTAAGAATCTTATCATTCAGATTCTTATCATGACTTTTGCAATATGTTACCATTGCCTCCAAAATTGTTCTTTTGGTTTTCAATTGTGAACAATAATCTTTCATTTTTATGGCATTGGTTGGATGGTTCACTGGAATAGAAAACCAGACAATTCCATCCAATAGTTTATCTGCTACAGAACACATTTCTTCAGCGGTTAGTCCCTGAAGGGGACGGAAAGAACTTGATACCAAACTGTTCAGACTATTTGTCTTATAGTTTGGATCCTTAGGTTGGTTTGGAGAATACATTAATGTCCCTAGTTTGTAACAATTAAAAACAAATTCCCATTTATCCCAAGTAGTATCATCAAGATATAACAAGACTTTTTTTTCAGCAAAGTTTGTTAGTGGACAATCGAAGAAAGAGCACAACATTTCATCATCAACCTATTAAAAAATAACAAATATAAATTAGTAAGAATGTGATATCAAAAATAAAATAGCCATGAATTTAGTTATAACAATATAAACTAAGTGAAAAAAAAATTGCATACCTTGTCTTCAGCCGTCTTAGAATTCCCACATTTTTGTTTCTTTAATTTATTTGTGGCAATTAGGAATTGTCTTGCAGATCGCACAGAATCAATGAATGGAGTTTTGAAGAACACTGTGTTTGCAGAATTTAACTGGCAGCAAATACGAATCACCACACTGGGAGCAACTAATGGATCTAAGAATCGAGCATTACGTTCTTTGTACTTCTGTTTTGCCTCCCCAGATAGACTGAATTTAGGATTTGATAATATTTCTTTTACTGCTTGAATGGTGTGTTGCCCATCAACTATCCAAAAATTGATGTTCTTGGCATTTATATCCATTTCATTCATGATTTTCACAGGGTTTCCAATCGGATTAGACTCTTTTGTGTCAAATGGAATCAGAAGAGCATTAGGCAATGATGCTTGAAATTTCTGTAGGAATGATTTTACTAATACTCGAACATTTAAATCATCCCGTGATCTCAATTTATATAACTTGGGTGCTTCTACACATCTTCGAACATCCACCTTCATGGTAAAAGAGCTTGAAAATAAATAACTGTCCTTAAAATTTTCATGGATTTCATCGCATTGGTCAGCAAGCTTCTCTATCTGAGAGTCTTCTTTTTGGGATTTTACAAACTCTGTAGTAGGCATGAACTCACTTTCTTTAATGCTCTGTTCTAGCTCAGCTAAATATACCCTTCTCAAAGCAAGCATTTGAGCCTCGATTTTATCATCTAGTATTTTATCAAGTAGTTTACCTCTTTGTTGCAAATAAAGAAACACGGATGATGTTTTCTTACATCTCACATAGCGATATTTCATAACGTTGGTAATACGTTGTACAAGATCATCACAACTCTTTAGACCAGATTCATTGAAGCTCTCAAAACTGTCTAACTTAAACTATGACTTTTTTATTGACTCTGGAAATTCTGTATTAGTATCAATCAAATCTGGTCTAAATGTTGTGTAATCAACTTGGCAAGAAAATAATTTCACTTCATTTTCTTCAATTACCTCCATTTGAAAATCGATCTGACTATGATTGAGAGCATAGCAACTAACAATTATCCCTAGCCTTTGTATATCATTTCCATCCATGGATCCAAATAGATACATATCTGGAAACATATTCATGGGACTTTCAATCTCAACATACCAATCTTCGACATACTCATATGCAGCAGATGTTTTGAACTTTTTAATCATTTCAAAATTAGAACCCATTGTTGAATTTATAATCTGAGTTGAATGACACTTTTGTTTTTTGAATGCTGATTGTGGCATTTTACTTGCTTTGGAGACGACAGCTTCTAAAAACAATAATAAGCAATTATTACTATAAATAAAATGAAATCAAAATCACAAATATTACCATATAGTCTTCTAGTCTAACCATTTAGAAATGAGAGAATAATATTTAAAACCACCATACCACATGGGGGGGACGTTGTTTGTGTGTCACTTGCAATTAGTTTTTTCTTCAAATTATTCCTTGGAATTGTCATTGCACCAGAGTCCATAGCTTCTAAAAACAATAATAAATAGTCGACTATAAGTTTAAATTGTTTTAAAAATACATGAAATAATGAGCATTATCAAACAATATTCTATTACATGTCTTTTATTCACATGCACAAGAATAATAAGGGTCATGTGTTATGGAAACATATTAAATACTTAGAGATAAATAAAAATCCATTGCATCTAGCACAAGTAGAGACTCATTAAAAAGAAAAGTTTTCCTTCTAAAAAATGCTAGAAGGAATTGCTTATGCTAGAAAGAAAGCTAGCAGTCGCTAGCTTTCCTTGATCTTTTGCCATGTGCTTATTTCAAAATAGAGCACATGGCACAAGCTCAAGGTATAAGCTAGCAACCACCAATCACCATGGACAGGATTTTTCTATTGGAAAGCTAGCGACTGCTAGCTTTCTTTCTAGCATAGGTATGTGTTATTATCCTATAAGTAAATGCTTATGCTAGAAGGAAAGCTAGCAGTCGCTAGCTTTCCTTGATCTTATGCCATGTGCTTATTTGAAAATAGAGTACATGGCACAAGTTCAAGGCTTTCCTTGATCTTGTGCCATGTGTTTATTTGAAAATAGAGTACATGGCACAAGTTCAAGGTATAAGCTAGCAACCACCAATCACCATGCCTAGGGTTTTTCTATTGGAAAGCTAGCGACTGCTAGCTTTCCTTCTACCATAAGCATGTGTGACATGCTAGAAAAAAATGTTTATGCTAGAATGAAATGTAGCATTCGTTCAAAATAGAGTACATGGCACAAGCTCAAGGTATAAGCTAGCAATCACCAATCACCATGGACAGGGTTTTTCTATTGGAAAGCTAGCGACTGTTAGCTTTCCTTCTAGCATAAGCATATGTGTTTATGCTAGGAGAAAAGCTAGCAGTCGCTAGCTTTCCTTGATCTTTTGCCATGTGCTTATTTCAAAATAGAGCACATGGCACAAGCTCAAGCTATAAGCTAGCAACCACCAATCACAATGGACATGATTTTTCTATTGGAAAGCTAGCGACGACTAGCTTTCCTTCTAGCATAAGTATGTGTTATTATCCTAGAAGGAAATGCTTATGTTAGAAGGAAAGCTAGCAGTCGCTAGCTTTCCTTGATCTTGTACCATGTGCTTATTTGAAAATAGAATACATGGCACAAGCTCAAGGTATAAACTAGCAACCACCAATCACCATGTCCAGGGTTTTCTATTGGAAAGCTAGCGACTGCTAGCTTTCATTCTAACATAAGCATGTGGGTTATGCTAAAAGGAAATGCTTATACTAGAAAGGAAGCTAGCATTCGTTCAAAATAGAGCACATGGCACAAATTCAAGGTATAAGCGAGCAACCACCAATCACCATGTAAAGCTAGCGACTGCTAGCTTTCCTTCTAACATAAACACATGTGTTATGCTATAAGGAAATATTTATGCTAGAAGAAAAGCTAGCATTCGTTCAAAATAGAGCACATGGCACAAGCTCAAGGTATAAGCTAACAACCACCAATCACTATGGACAGGGTTTTTCTATTGGAAAGCTAGCGACTGTTAGCTTTCCTTCTAGCATAAGCATGTGTGTTTATGCTAGAAGGAAATGATTATGCTAGAAGGAAAGCTAGTAGTTGCTAGCTTTCCTTGATATTTTGCCATGTGCCTATTTCAAAATAGATCACATGACACAAGATCAAGGTATAAGCTAGCAATCACCAATCACCATGGACATGATTTTTCTATTGGAAAGCTAGCGACTGCCAGCTTTCATTCTAACATAAGTATGTGTTATTATCCTAGAAGGAAAGCTAGCAGTCGCTAGCTTTTCTTGATCTTGTGCCATGTGCTTATTTGAAAATAAAGTACATGGCACAAGCTCAAGGTATAAGCTAGCAACCACCAATCACCATGCTCAGGGTTTTTATATTGGAAAGCTAGCGACTGATAGCTTTTCTTCTAACATAAGCATGTGTGTTATGCTAGAAGGAAATGCTTATGCTAGAAGGAGAGCTAGCATTCGTTCAAAATAGAGCACATGGCAAAATAGAGCCCATGGCAAAATAGAGCCCATTGTATTTCATGTAGGCTCGAAATGGAAAGTCATGACTTAAATGAAAAGACATGTGAGTTTTCACTATACTTATGGAGAAATATATGATTAATATCATGTGAATCATTTAGAGAGGACTTGTGCCGAGTTCATTAATATGTTTGGGGTGTTCACGAACCCTCTTTCTTAAACAAAGGAGATAAATAATCAAGAGGAGGATGAGAATGAGACGAAGAGAAAAAAAGATTGACGAGTAGTGAAACTCCAATGGGATGTACTTCCATGGATTTTTCAATATAAGTACTTGATATTTGAAATTGTAAAAAATAAAATGTAAAATTTAAAAACCTTTGTTGTTAGAAATTCTTATCAACTTCTACAAGAAGACATTCCAAATGATTATAAGGATGTGGGGACTTGATAAACATGCAATTATGTTTGTCCAAAGTTTCACGATTTAAAAGCAAAACAAAAAAACAACTTCAAGTGCATGTTTACCCAGCTCTTCAAAACTGCACATATTGTGTGGGTAAAGAATTCTACTACGAATTTTTATTGTTCCCACTGTAATCTATCGTGGTTAATGGACTATGAACAAGACAAATCATAAGCTACAAATTAGTGTAAAAGGTGCAACAAGTGAGTGATATGTTCAAAGTCGGTTTAGTGAAAGAGTCACAAAATGTAGATTATGTTTAATTATGAGTTTGGTAGGATGAATATATAAATATAAAAAAAGTGTATGGTTTTCCGTGGATATGTAACTGGGCCTTCCAAAAGCACAATTGATGGTGACAATGGAGTCCACACACCAATTGATTAGTGAAGGTAAGAAAGAGGCAGTTCTACTGGCGATGGGGAAAATGTTCCAATCTAGAAGACTTGGCAACACCTCCCAACGGCAATAGCTGACTTTAGGAGTCAATTGCACCCACAAGTGCTCCTTGGTGATTTCCTAACTTTGGCCACTAAGATACCTTGCATCAAGTGTGGATCAGTGGTTCGGCCTATACGGTATAGTGTCGTCTCCCTACAACGAGTTGGGTGACTCGTAGGGGAGAGCAGGGAAACTATACCTCAGCTTTAACCTCCTTGGGCACGACGCACTTTTGATCCGAGTTTTCTTTTAACACTTGCTTATAGCAGGATTTATAAAGCACCCTATAAGTCAACAATGCTATGTTTCAAAATATACCTAATGAAAGTAGATTGGAGGGCATTAATGGATGCCTAGCCCAATCAATCCTACCTAACTAATTTATGTTTTGTGACCTCATGTGAAGCTTGGAGGCTACACCAAGAATATAATTTTTGAGATAATTTCTATTGCTAATAACAAGTAAATTATACAAAGACACTACCTCTAGTTTTCTATTGCTAATAACAATTAAATGTTACATATAGATTACCTCTAATGCGAAAATAGACATAAACATAGTAAAATATACATAAAGAAGACCTCCTTCATTATAGATTTTATACCAAATTAAGTTTATTGGTTTACTTAAAGACCTGTGAACAAAAAAATAAATAAATTGAACCCATATAAATGATCCAGGTTTTCTTTTAACACTTGCTTATAGCAGGATTTATAAAGCACCCTAAGGACAACAACTATGTTTTTGGATGCCTAGCCCCAAAATCCTACTTATACTACAAGATTCTTTCATGCCCTCCTATGGAGGTATTAAGTGAGTAGATTTAAGCTATTTTTGAACTTAGTGAGTGACGAGAGAGTTTCTTGTGTGTGTGTGTGTGCATCAAAGAAAGTGACGGTTTTGAGCGCACATGAGATATTGCATATAAATAAAAAGGCTTTTCTTTTAAAATGAAAATAATGCAACTCAACCTAAGAGAAAAACAACTAAATAAACCATGTAAACCATGTAAAAAAAACTAAATAAAATAAATTGTAAAAATAAAAAAAAATCTATAAACAAAATTGTAAAAGTAAAAAAAAATCTATCAACTTACCAAGATTTTCAACCTCTTTTTAATCCAATCTTCTTCTTTACTTTTTGTTTGGCTAAGACTAAAGCTAATGCCAATGCCAATGCCATTTTTTCCCATAACTTCATCTTCATCTTAGTTGGTCTTGCTTCTTTGATAGACAATAATCTAGAAGCTATGAAGCCAAGACTACTTGAATGGAAACTGTACAATATATTGAAACTATCTGTAAGTTACAAACTTATATCAAATAATTAAATATAAAAAACACTAGCTATTTAGCTATTTTTATATACAAGTAATGCTATATATTACATCTTATATACATTCATAGAGTTGATAACTATTTTTATGTACAAGTAATGCCATATACTTATATACATTCATAGAGTTGATAGCTATTTTTATGTACAAGTAATGCCATATATTACATCCTACATACATTCATAGAGTTGATTATACCATGGAGGTTTACAAAATGAAATTTACAAATACAACATTCAAATAAATGATTGGCAATTATTTAAAATAGTTATTTAGGTCACCAATATTACCGGTTCAGTACTTGGGGAAAACCGGAAAACTTAGAATGGGTCACCAATGTGTTAAAAGATGCCCTCCTCTATCCCATAGGAAATATATATATATATATATATATAACAAAAAAGAGGTAGTTATATATTTATAAAAAGGTTGTTGACAAACCAAATAACATAAAAAGTACAAAAATTTCAAAAAACATTATAGTATTCTTGTATAAATATTTTCAACAAATATGTTAATTGGTCATGATGCTTTTTCTTTCTTACAATACCTACCTTATGAATTTCAAATTTAGTGCTATACTGCTTTACATAATTACTAATAAACAAGACAAGTAAAATGCATATATGAGAAGTTTAAGAGCCAAGATAATTTCCATTGAGGCCTTCTTCCATTTGTTGTCCTGCTTTAATTTTCCCTTGATCTTTTTGATTCATGTTGTTCTCATTGAGTGCTAAAGTTGTTTGTTGGAATGTCTTCATAAATAATATGCCCCTTCGTTGAAGCAATTGAAACACTAGGAAATCATGTATCTGGTCGAGAACCTCTTGCAAAACCCAATATGATATTGTAATGCATCTATGAGTTTGACACAATTTTATCATAATCAATATTTAGTTCTTGAAATTTAGATTTCATGTTTTCCTTCTTGGATTCATGTTTTTCGATGTGAATACTTAAGTATTCTATGCATGTTTCATGCCCACAAGCTAGCAGGTCATTTGTCTGAGGATCTTCTTAATTTCATTGACACTATCATTGGCCATTTTAGTGAGATGGGGAATGTCAAAAATACAAATCAAAGGCTCTATGTGATACATGCATCTAGTAGTAGAGCAAGTATATTATAAATTCATGAGGTTTCTTAAATGAAGACTACAAATAAAGTTTAAGGAAAAATTCCAACACAAGACCAGACATAAAATCATAACCCAGACTCCTTCTTACAATAATGGACAGAATGATTCCAAAAATTTAAAGCTTACTCGATATATGTTCACTGCATCAATTGTATTCTGTTTCGGGGTCAAGCTCAATACCTGCTTCTTGTGTTATACCCAGTCCCCTGTTCCATACCAACAAAAAAGATAACCTATAAACCAATTATCCCAAATGTGATTTGTGTCAAATTCAATTTTGGGATTAAGTTGAGTCCACCATCATGGTGGACAGTATTGAGGAGAAGATCCTGCAGACAAGGAATTTAAATGCACGTCTATGAACTGTCTTGTCTTAGTACACATGTTTACGCTTGAGGAACGATTAACATGCATTGACAGTGTTGGATTCTTTCCTTGGCGTACAACTCAATTCATGATATCTATGGTAACAAAACCACTTTGGGGGTGTCCCCATTTTCCACTAGTTTCCCCTTTGGTAACCATGCAACCTTATTTGCAAACATGTTTTCTCAACTATTGTTTCTCCATCAAGTATGAAACAATTGGAAGAATTCAAAGGAATCAATCATACTCTAGATTCTCATTTTCATACGCTCAAGAACTACATCTTTGAGTTGAGGATTTCTTCTTATTAGTCCTATAATTAAAGATGAATATTTAATGAGTAAAAGATTATCAAGTTCTCATGTGTAAAATAAATGTCATTAATTGTAAGTATCCTCAAGTAAATGTGTCTTCAAGGTGAAGTATAAAAGTTAAACATTAATAATAGAGGAGTGTGATATATAATCGTTGATCATGATTAATTAAATCATTAATTATATTTCATTGTTTATACACAGAGGTACTATGTTGACACTTATCCATTAACCAAATAAATATTTTAAATTACTATTCACAATTTAAATTAATTACTATTATTATTAATTGTTATTGTTATTATTATTATATTATTAATATTATTTAATTAATAATAATAATGATAATAATCCCTTTTATAAAGTATAGTGGGTTGAATAATAATGAATTTATTAAATAAATTATTAATTTAATTAACGGACGGAATCATCCCAAGTAAATTAAAAGGATATGTTTGAATAAATTATTGAATAATTCCATTACTAGAGAGAAATTGGGATGATATAAAATAATATATAATCCACCTTATTACCTTAAAAGGGGATGCATTAATGATATGTACTTCCAAGACCACGACAGATCCCTATAAAGAGGAGAATTAACAAAGTAGTAAGGGGGTTATTGTGGGAGAACTGTGAGGATTTTTGTGAAAAATGAGGAATGCCGAGGAGGGGGTTAACTCGAAGCTTTGAGGAGGTGGGAAACTCAAAAGAAAAGACCGAGGAGGGGGATAACTCAGCGAATGATTACCATGGAAAGTGGCTGTCGGGATTATCGGTCTGTGGGCTCGGGGGTTAAGAAATCCGTTGATTTCCTAGGGTCAGCACGATAATAGCTGATCGGTAGGGTGGACACATCATTTTGGGGTTGTTAAGGTAACTTACAGAATCCATTCCAGAAATCTTCTTATCTTACTGCAATCGACGGTTTCAGGTATTTTTCTGAACCAGCTTAATTAGAATGTATTTTCTTTTATTTCCAAGCTATGCATGTCAAACGAACAGAATTAAATGGAAAGTTTTAGGATTATGTTTATTTAACTGCAGAGACATGTAAACATATAGAAAACAGACAGTTAAACATTTACAGAAACATAAATATAGATGGTTGAATCTCTTGTTTTCTTCTAACAATAATTAAGGGAAAAACTAGGTATAACCTGATAACCTGGAATAGACCCAGTGCCTAGAAAGGGCACTACAGTTGGTATCAGAGCGCAAGGCTCAGACACTGAGACCTTAGGGCCTAACTACACCTGGAACTTTAGTGAAATTTACTAGAAAATAACAAACCAGTATGATGGCTGCAAAAAGATAATTTGAAGAGCCTTTTCCCATTTATTCGTAAGGCGTAACAGAAACAAAATTTGAATGATATATATATATAACTGCTTATTTAGGGCTCAGTCTAGACCCCATTAAACAAACATTTCCAGAAAAACAACAACATTTCTATATACATTCTTTTAATATTCAAACCCTAATATTAATCCAATGCTAAAGCATTTGGGATAAACAATGTTTTTAAACAAATAAATAAATACATATAAACCAAGTTACAACACTATATATATTACCGTTATAATATTTAGATCTAAAATTTAATACTAACAAAAAAAAACACATTTCATTGCATTTATATAAAGAAATTGTATTCATAATAAATACGAAACAATGAGTCTCGCATAGGATTTACAAAGGGTTCTCCAAATTTCAGACCTGCAGCACGGATATCATATCTCCCATCGTCCATGAGATTACCCACATATCTGCCCAGCACCGAGGCTCTTACATGAAACCAAGAGCCAAGTCGAAGAGACCCCACGAAATTCTCCATCACCCCAGCGGCCAACGCCAAAAACTCAGCTGCTAGGCCGACTGGAGATCCACGTACACCACCGCAGCTCGAACCCCAAGCTCGAGCTCACCACAGAGATCCGGTTGCAGAGTCAGATGTGGGTCGCACACACTATTTCCTCCTTAAATAGGCATACTTTTGACGGCACGTGATACGGTTTCCGCGTTGCCCATGAGCGGTTTACTATACTGCTTTATTGGTATGCGGACGAGTAAGGAATGAACACATGGGATGGTGGTTTCCTTTCCGCGACCACCAACCACCCTTACCATGCGTTCATCAGGGAACCGAATGCCAAGCCAGGAGGGTCCCACGGATATCATATCTCCCATCGTCCATGAGATTACCCACATATATGCCCAGCACCGAGGCTCTTACATGAAACCAAGAGCCAAGTCGAAGAGACCCCACAAAATTCTCCATCACCCCAGCGGCCAACGCCAAAGACTCAGCTACCAGGCCGACTGGAGATCCACGTACACCACCGCAACTCGAACCCCAAGCTCGAGCTCACCACAGAGATTCGGTTGCAGAGTCAGATGTGGGTCGCACACACCATTTCCTCCTTAAATATGCATACTTTTGACGGCACGTGATACGGTTTCCACGTTGCCCATGAGCGGTTTACTATACCGCTTTATTGGTATGCGGACGAGTAAGGAATGAACACGTGGGATGGTGGTTTCCTTTCCGCGACCACCAACCACCCTTACCATGCGTTCATCAAGGAACCGAATGCCAAGCCAGAAGGGTCCCACGGATATCATATCTCCCATCGTCCATGAGATTACCCACATATATGCCCAGCACCGAGGCTCTTACATGAAACCAAGAGCCAAGTCGAAGAGACCCCACGAAATTCTCCATCACCCCAGCGGCCAACGCCAAAGACTCAACTGCCAGGCCGACTGGAGATCCACGTACACCACCGCAGCTCGAACCCCAAGCTCGAGCTCACCACAGAGATCCGGTTGCAGAGTCAGATGTGGGTCGCACACACCATTTCCTCCTTAAATAGGCATACTTTTGACGACACGTGATACGGTTTCCGCATTGCCCATGAGCGGTTTACTATACCGCTTTATTGGTATGCGGACGAGTAAGGAATGAACACGTGGGATGGTGGTTTCCTTTCCGCGACCACCAACCACCCTTACCATGCGTGCATGTTGCCGATGCGGAATAAGGAGAGCCGTCGATCCTGCCCTGGCGTCAATCCCCATGCGAAAAAGAAAAGGTTTTTTTTTGCGTTTTATATTGTTTTAATTTTTTTTATTATTATTTTAAATTAATGTTTTTAAAATATTAATTTAATTTTATTAATTTAATGTAGTGTCTCTTAACATTCATTTAATTTAATTCGTTTAATTTAATTTAATTAATTTAATTTAATTAATTTAATTTAATGTCATTTAATTAATTAATTCAATTTAATTTTTTTTAATTAATTCAATTTAATTTAATTTTTTTTATTTTATTTTATTAATTATTATTTAATTTAATTTAATTTAGTTGTTGATAAGAATTAAAAAAAAAAAATACCATGTCAAAAAAAAAGGGGTTTCGGCAAAATTTCTTATATAATTATATAATGTTAGTGTTATTTTATTTATATTTAATTAAATTTCGTATATATTTTTATTTAAATTTCGTGTATAATTATATAGCGCTAGTATTATTTTATTTAAATTTAATTAGATTCCATATAATGTTATAACCTAGGTTTGTTAAAAAATTAAAAGTTAATATTTAAAAATATAAAGCTACTCACGAACTTTCAATTTAAAAGTTCTTCATAGATTTAAAGTTTTAAGGTCAATTATAGTAAGGTTGAAGTGGTTGGTGAAGTTATATTTAAATTATCATAGATAAAATTTAAATTATAATTTATATTTAAGGGAGAAATTTAAAATATTTAAATTTAATATATATAAATATTTAAAATTTTGGAAAAGAAATAAATAAATAAATATATATAAATAAACAATAAGGAGTGGTTTAAGTGGTTTGGTGAAGATCTAGGGTTTAATAAATCCATGTATTTAATCAAATTGTCTTAGTATTTATTATATTTAACATCCTGCATAAAATTAAATTCAAAAAATATGTAGGTGTAATTATATAATGATAAAAAAAAAAGGAGAGAGTTAGTGTTCCATATACAAAGCTTACTTAAATATAATTTTAAAGTTTACCTCAAACTGGGTTGACAATATTATGATAAAAAGGAATGCATGCCAAAAGCATAAGACATTCACTCACGCCCAACGATCAATTCAAATTTTTTTAATTATTAACCCTTTACAACCATCTAGAATAATTCAATTGAGTATTACCAAGAGTAGAAATTTTTACATACCAACTAAGAAAGGAAAGTTGGTATTTTAATCTATTAATGAAATTTCGTTATAACCAGACTTTAATATTTTCAACGTGACACGCACATTGCAAATTTTTTTTTTATTAATAAAAATTTTAATTTTATTACTTTTGTAGTGGCACGATGGTACTAAATCTTCATCTTATTACAATATTTTAAAATAATATGTTTGTAAAAAAAAAAAAAAAGCCACAAAAACATTTTTTTTCAAAAATAAAAATACGAAATAAATTAGTATAAGTAATTGAAACAAATATAATTCCAACTTCAATTTTATTGCAAAAAAACATTCATTACTTATGGATTTATTATTTTTTTTTAAATATATCCAATTGAAAATTTTAAATCTATTTTAACTAATGGTATACTTTTAAAATCAATATTTCGAAAATAGAAAAACACCTAATGGCTCTATTTGAACAATGTAAACTATTTCCTAGAAATTTATCTATATTTTAAAGAAAATTAAGGATTCCAAAACCTCAAAAATAAGAGAGGGTTCCAAGACCAAAGACTAGTGGATTGTTATTAAATCCTTTTACAAATTTTTTATTAAATCACTCAACTATTCCATTTGCTTATGGATGACAAGGGGAACACTTCCTATTTCTATCATAAATTTAGACGTAATAATATTTATACACTCATAATAACATGTTCTATGTTAGCCCTTCATTTTTAAGTAAGTGTTATGGAAAGTAGAAAGTCAAGAAAATCCGTGGGATGAGTAGAAAATATGTGGCAAGAAGATGAAGGAGATGTGGTACAAGTCATATGCCAATAATTGAGATGATATAATGCAATCAATGCATTGATCAAGGGTAGTGGAAAAACAAAATCATTAAATGATGTAATGTAATTCAAGTCAACAAAATCATTAAATGTTTTTTCAAAAACATAATCATAAAATATTTTGATAATTCTAATGACAAATATTTATTTTTTAAACAATCTCATAAAATAAACAATCCAAACCAAAATCATAAAATGTTTTGATAATTTAGATAATTTTTTTTTAATTAAGATAAACATCAATGATAATGTGATAATGTGAATGGTTTAAAAGTAATTAACATAAATATTAAATTCCATTAAAATATCATTAATAATTTAAAAAATACTAAAAAAATCCAAACAATAGACACTTTCATATGGAGTTACAAACTTTTACAATTCAACCTACTCATATGGAGTTACAAACTTTTACAATTCAACCCAGTCATATGCCGTTAGTTTGGAACACAAGAATAAGTATATATATCTTTTACAAATCAGCCTACTCATATGAAGTTACAAACTTTTACAATTCAATCGACTTATATAAAGTTAGTTTGGAGCACAACAATAAGTATATATTTCAATTGAGAAGAGGTTATGCTTAATATAGATCCATTATATTAAGAAAACCTAATAACGGCCTATATTAAATGCAATTGTGAAATTACTATCATGTTATCATGTCAGTACCATTTGTCAAAAACCCAGATTCATGGTATTATAAAATTGAAGTTTTCACAATTTATAACATCTACATTTTTTAAATTTGATAAATAAAAAATAAATTATCTAAAAATAAAATACATTTTTATTTTTGACATTAAAAGTTTCCAACCATGTTAATGTCAAAAGAGTTGTAACCAAAACTTGCATTGAGTTGGCAGAATAATCAAATAAGTCTATAGTTCTACACCTGAGTGAACCCTTTCTTAATATATTTTTACGGAAGAACACTACACTAGTACCATTTTACTCCCATTTACAAAACCTGTAAAGGTTGGCGGTAAAGATTCATCATGCTGGAAAATTGAGTCGGATGGTAACTACCTAAATTTGCATAGTCACGACAGCAGAGTGAGAGAGGTGTAAATGCAAATCGTAATGACAGTGGTGTAAAATGCAAATAGTAATATCAGTGTCATTATTTAGACATGAAGTAGGGAGAAATCCCCCGCAAAAGTCTCCACAAAGAGAATTATATAACCTCTTACTCTCAATTTGGGCTTCTCATCATCATTTGAGGAGGCAGATTTTCATAAGATAGCAAGCAGCTCATCCATACAAATAGGCTTTTATAGGCTTTAGGTCAGCCATGGCTGTGAATTAAACTCCAGGCCAATGACAAAAAAATATCATGTGCTCCTATCTATGAATATGTTCGAACTCAAACGAGGGCAGGAAGCGGCAATGTCACTTGTATCTGGTAGTAAGGCGGAACAAAAAGGCTTTCCGACCTTGCAAAGACTGTGCTGGGAAGTGCTTTAAACAAAAGTACTAGGATGAGTGAATGGAGGGAGGGTCCCTTGAGCAATAGTCAGGTACACTAAATATAAATCCATGCTACGGTATAACAACCACTACAAAGTATAAGAACCAGTACAAACCTCTAAAAACTGATAAAGTTTGAAATAAGAACATACAAACTACAAATTTAAACGTTGCTACGAAATTTATATGGGAATGTTCAGATCAACATTTTCAAGCATACAGCAGACTCGCAGATATCTCCAGTAACTGAAATATGCAACCTCTTATAACTTGAAGAAGGCACAAAAATACCCATACCCCATGGGCCTTGTACAAAATCCAGATACTAAACTAAATGGACAAGAATGATAGGAATTTGTAGGACGAGGAGTACCTGAAGTTCTAATTTACAGGAGGACGATTCAGCCTCTCCAGCTGCTCGCAATAGGATTCAGGTTCTAATTTGCAGAGGACAAGAACAATGTTTCAGCAGCTCCAGCTATAGGAATTTGCAGGACGAGAATGAGGACCAGGTCTCTTGGCATTTTGCAATGGACTGCACTGCCTTGAATGCAGGTAGATGGGTGTTGAATGCAGGGAGATGGGAGTTGAACCTTGAGGATATGGCGGCAACGAGACTGTGTACGATGAGATCTCCAGGATATGGCTGCAGCTGGCTCATGTTTTCGATGGGACTGTGTGGCGCTTCGTGTGGTACTACGTTAATAATTATAATACATTATTATAATTATAAAAACTAGTTGAATGATATTGCAATATTTCTCATTTATGCAATGACATGAAATGGATGATAATGTATGGTATGTTCTTATTTCATATTCCTTTATGGCATGTTCTTATTTCATATTTCTTTATGGCATGGATGAAAAGTTAAAGTATTATTATATTTTATAATACCTTATTATAATTATAAGATTTAGTTGAAAGATATTGTAATATTTTTTATTTATGCATGATAGTATAAAGTAGTGGTGATATTACATATTTTTTTGGGGATAACTGGAAGTAGAAGAAAGATTAATATTTTGTCTATATTTTGTACTTTCTTATGTAATTTGAAAAGTTAAATGTATTATTATATTATATTTTATATTACGTTTATGTGATGAAATGAATTAGGTAAATTTAGGATAATGCATCACCATATTTCATATTTCGTTAATGGGATAGCAAGATGTAAAGGAAAGGTTAATGCCTTGTTTATAGTTCATAATTATTTTATGGGATACTATGAAAGGCTAATGTATTATTATATTTATACTACGTTTATATGATAATATGAACTGGTTGAAAGATAAGATATTGTTATGATATTTCTTGATGTTATAAAATGAACTAGATGAAAAGTTAACACATGCCTATATTTCACAGTTCACTTAGGGGATTGTAGGTTGTAAGATTAAAGACATAGCCTTCCTTTTTGTCAAATTGTACCCTTAGGGTTTCCGTTTGCAAGTGTTACTTATTTAAGATATATTTCAACTATGATAGAGATCCTTGCCAATTCACGTATGGAATAATTGTTCCAGAACAAATGCTTTGGAAAGCCAAAGAACTATAACTTAGGAGTAGACACTTATAGTATAAAATAAAATAAAATAAAAAAAGAAGAAGAAGAAGAAGAAAAGAAAAAAAAAAATCATTCACTAACTACGAGCATTAAATTGTCGAATGGAGATGGTATCAATAACGTAAAATTGTATTTTAAGAAAAATCTACTCGGAGAAAGGAACAAAGACCAACGATATTTTAAACCTTTTTCTACATAGCCATGATGAGAAAACAAGTGGACGGAATCGGTGGATTTGCTGAATGACGAAAAATTGATCAATTTTAAATGATAAGACACCAAGATGCTCATATTGACGAGACTTTGACGGATTGTCGAGGAAGAGAAACCAACTTAAAATTTGAAAATGAGATATCAATGTGATTGGTATGATGAGCTGAACTCAACGACATGCATTTTGCATTACGACAAAACCATTTATGAAAACTCATGACTACGAACTTGAAATTTAACCATGGTATCGAAATGGTCAAATGAAGGCAATGTTTCGTAAAAAGAAGTATGGAGATGATTAGCATAATAAATAGAACGCAATGAAGCTAACCTTAGGTCATAATCAAACATGATAAAATGACAACTAGCCCTCGAGATGGAACTTGATGGGGTTAAGAAGACACTTTGTGCGACTTGATGAATCTGTCGAAGTGGTCCTATGACAACATAAACGAAGAGATAAGGGAAATACATGATAAGCTCATGGAGTTGAACATGATGATACTAATGACAAGAATAAGTGATATCGAAAATCTAGTTGGGACCGACAGTTATTGAATGTACTATCGAATTGATATTATACACAATTATGATTGAGTTCCTGAGAATGTATTGGAACCATGTTGGAAAAAAAAATAATAATAATAATGATTAGAACCACTTGTGCTTATGGCCATGATTGTTGGAGAAAAATAGAAGGGAATGGAAAGAAGATGATAATAGGAAATTAAGATAAAGCTTAGTGTCGAAAGTACAAGAACAAAAATTAACTTCAGGATGAAGTTCTATTTAAGAGGGGGTGTATGTAATGCCCCTAGAATGACTGTGGACCTTAAAGGCACCTGTCAAGTGACCCGGCTGAACAACTTCGATATAGTGGTCTCTTGAGCCTTGTTATGTCTTAAATGATTGAGGAAAACCTGAAGATGTGAATGACGATAATAATTGATAAATGAATTAAGGAATTAAATTATAATTATTGTGTGGGGTGGGATAATTGATTGATTACATCTTGCTTCATGATTAGCACGGATTGATCAAGTCAAGTGTAGTGGGACATTTATAGTCCTAGCTGTGCGACTTGGGAGGACGCAGCTGAGATGCATCATAGATTTCCGCATTTATTCTGAACTTCGGGACGAAGTTCTAAATAAGTAGGGGTGTATGTAGTGCCCCTAGACTACTGTAGACATTGAGGGCACCTGCTGAGTGACCTGACTGTTTGAAACATTAATAAAATAACCCTATGATTTTATTTTGAGTATATTTATGATTACGATTGATTGATATATGTGCATTTGGGTAGTTATTGTGAATGGACGATTTCATGTTGTTTAACAATTAACTTTGATATGAAAACTGTACATATGAATGGTGCTTAACGACTAGTTGTGCAATTGATTATGTGATTAGACGAATGAGCAACAATTGAGTAAACTATAGATGCTTAATGAAGCAATAGATTTATAAATCAAATTGTGATTATTGAGGACATTGCTACTAATTTACGTTTGTGAGAAATGTGTGTAGCGACAGGTGAAACGGTTCATCGACGGACACACAAAGGAATATGAAGGGTCGTAGAGTACAGGTAAATCACACACAGGGAAAGCGACGACGATGTCGACTTCTGACGGAATACCACGCTTGAGCAGATAAGCACTGATCCGCTTGCTCCTAGTGAAAATGCTTGTTAAACTTAACTGCATAAAAACATATAAGTTTGCACCTAGAGAATTACTTAGAAATGCATTTGAGTACTTTAGGCATTTGCATATATCTAAACATAAACAATAATTGGAGAATGTTATGGCAAATTATCACATCGTCGATCTACTGCGTTGGAAGGCCACATTTTCCTTTTTTAGTGATTCAGAGCTTCTTTGCAATACAACAGTTTCCTCCTTCGATTGACATATTTGCTTGAGTTTAAACTTCACATTAGCTTGATTGTGCCTATTTCTTTAAGTTGGGTATTTATATGATGCTCCTATATCTGAAGTACACGTAAAAACCACCTGATTATCCCCTCTTGCATGTCTAGTAAGTTAAGCATGTATAGGAGCTTTGATATAATTGAAAATTCCTTAAGGTGACACCAATTCTCTTAGAGTCTTAGGCCTGATACATACATCCCATGTTCCCTAGCTATATCCAAACACCTATATGATACATACACTGTATGATCAGGTGGATCATGTATGATGATATGTATCAGGTAGATACTTGGTATGCATCAGGTAGATGCATTGTATGATCAGGATGATCATGGATGACGAGCTTCAGGATGTTGCTCCAGATGACATGCAGCAGGATGTTGCAGTGATGATGATCAGGATGATCATGTGTACATCAGGATGATGTATGGTGAGTATCAGGTAGATACTCTGTGGTTGTGGAACAGGTTGTGTAGATAAGCATGTAATTTGTGCCCTGGGAGATTTGCAGATAGTCTTTCTAGGTTTTGCCTACGGCATGTAATTTGTACCCTAGGATATTTGGCAAATGCTCTTTTGAGGTTTTGCTTGGGAGGACATATAATTTGTGCCCTGGGAGATCTGCAGATAGTCTTTTGAGGTTTTTCCAATGGCATGTAATTTGTGCCCTAGGATATCTGGCAGATGCTCTTTCAAGGTTTTGTCCTATGGCATGTAATTTGTGCCCTGGGAGATCCGATAGGTTGAGCCGTGTGCTCATAATCAGTCCTGGGATGCTCTTTCGAGGTTTTTCCATGACCACATGTAATTTGTGCCCTAGGAGATCCGATAGGTTGAGCCTTGTGCTCGTAATTAGTCTTGGGATGCTCTTTCGAGGTTTTGTGGTGACCACATGTAATTTGTGCCCTGGGAGATCCAATAGGTTGAGCCTTGTGTTCGTAATCAGTCCTGGGATTCTCTTTCAAGGTTTTGTGGTGGGGTCACATGTAATAAGTCCTGGAGATCCGGATAGGATGAAAAAGGCCTCAGATGCTCTTTAGGGTGCTTGCTAGTCAAGAGACTCTTTTAAGGTTTTGTGACGAACGTAATAAGTCCTGAGATTTCCACAGTATGGCGAGTGATGATGAAGACCTGCAAGTGGTGGGCCTACATCCAGTATGAAAAAGGACTGGCTCTGTAGAACTTCCTATGACGAGTAGAGTCAGAGATTGGTTGAGATAGCAGCAGCAGTGACGATGATGATGACGATGATCTCGAGAAGAAGACTTGTCTAGCAGATCTGTGTCAAGAAATACCTTCCTAGTTAAGAGGGAGTGTTGATGTATATGTAACTTTGGAATGTATTTCATCTATGTATTTCATATATATATTTATTGTACCCTTATTAGAGATGTGTTATTCCTCTATAAGGAAGTGTCGTCATGTGGATTGACAAGTGTCGCAAGTGTGTGTACTTGCCGATGGGTTATTAGACCACCATGTGTGGGGTCGGCCCTGAAATATATATTATATTGTGGATGTACCTAGCTAGACAATTCGGCCCCATAAGGTCACTGGGAAAATAGGTTTGTATAAATAGAGATCAGGAGATCTCTATTTAGATCATTCGGAAAGTCATCTCTCTCTCATTCGGAAAGTCATTGAGGTTTATCTTGATGACTTGGTAGCTAAATCTAAGAAAAGGGCCGAACACTGTGCACATCTACATGTTGTATTCATTTGATGTCGTAAGTACAACATTAGGTTGAACCCAAATAAATGCATCTTTGGTGTGGATATTCAAATATTACTTGGTTTCATTGTATCCAAGTATAGGATTATGGCTTATTCCCTTAAGGTTGATGCAATATTATAGTTCCCCCCCCCTCCTCCCTGAAAACAATCCGACAACTTCAAATGCTACAAGGGAAATCAAACTTACTTAGAAGATTTATCACAAATTATGCCAAAATAGATAAATGTTTCATGTGTATTCTCAAAAAAGATGCACCATTCATATGGGATGACCAAACTCAACACTCACTCGATGCATTGAAGAAAATCGTGATGTCAACCTTGATACTTAGTCCTCTGAACTATAGTATATATTTATGCTATATTTGGAAGCTACCGAATCTAGTTTAGGGATGGTATTAGTACAAGAAGATGATTCATATCGGGAATATGTCATATACTATCTTGGTAAGGGCCTTGTTGTCCTTGAATTTAGGTATTCCTAGGTAGAGGAGTTTGCCTTAGCAGTGGTTCATGCTAATTAAATACTTGGGCATTATATATTTCCATGAAAAACAAAAATAGTGTCTAAAATGAACCCCATGCAACACATTTCGTCCCGTCATATAATCAGGGGAAACTATACGAAATGGGTAGTAATTTTGCAAGAATTTTATCTCGAATTCATTAATGCTCGCATGGTAAGAATGTTTTGATGAATGTCTCCATCATGACTAGGCCAATGGAGCTATTGGGTAAATAGACCCATTTGGATGATTTCCTTGTATGTAGAGGAACATGTCTTGGATAATTGAAATCTACTATTCCTAAAACCCTCTTAACTATGTTGAAGGATGGGTCCTCATAATAATAAACTCTGGTTTTAAGTACTATCTATCTCTAAAACCCTAACCCTCTCTCTCCCTCACACTATTTCCTAATATATCCATTCTACATCTCTCCTTATCTATCTCTCACACCCTACCCCTCTCTCTCCCTCCCACCATTTCTCAATATATCCCTCCAAAAATCCCCTCCTCCATACTTCCCACCATACTCATTAGATCTATCCCTTTGCTAATCTATACCTCCCATGCTACCTCCCTCCCTCTCATCCCCCTTTCTATCCCCTTTTCCATAACAAACCACCTCTCTACCCCACCCCCCACTCTCTCTCTAACCCCATCTCTCTCTCCGATTATCTTTAACCCCCCTCCTTTCTAACTCCCACACTCTCTCCCTCTCTCTCTTTAACCCCTCTCCTCCTCCCTGTTATTATACAAACTATCATCCCTAGAACACCTAGGCTGTGTGGACCAAGGGGCTAGTTACAGTAAGTGGGGAGGACATAGGTCCAATGTCACCATAACCTAACTCCTCATCTTCTTTGGTTAAGTCCTAAACCCATGGGAGAGTCCCTAATGGAGGAATAACACCTGTAAGCACCAACACACCTGGAAATACCATTCTACAATCATTATGGATAATATTAGTGCCTTGCATGGAGTCAACAATGGATAATAAAGACAAATAAGTAATATAAAAGGCGTAATTCAATATACCAATCAATGTCAATGAATATCACAAGTTCAACATACTTCACAATTCATACAATGCATCTACCTGATGCATACCAAGTATCTACCTGATACATATCATCATACATGATCCACCTGATCATACTGTGTATCCACTTGATACAAATACAAACTTAACCGAATATTTAGGGACACCTAAAATTGAAGTTATTGACATTTAGACACTGACCCATTATAATCCTCCCTTGACCCAACCTGACGATCATGTCTTGATACAACTAGATGTACCTTTTACCATAGATCCCTTTAAATTTGTTCAAAATGTACAACATAATATGTCTAGAACCAAATTATGGTTAATCTAACAAGCATGGGATGTACTTCCACTACACCTAGTGTCTTTTGAGGAAACATGAATGCTTCTTATGTATATTTAGTTATCAAAATCATTTCTTCTACCCATATGCCACATGTTCCCAATGTCTCTTCATTCATAATGCCATCTATTAGCAAACACATTCCAACCCTACGTTTTCCTAGTCTTGGAATACCTTCCACAAGTAATTTTATGCCTAGTTTGAGCTTCTCCTTTGGTGTATGTAATAATCTATTGATCCCTCAACAACTCCCCAAGTTATGTGTATCGTCGCATGTAGAGTCGAGCTTGCACATGGGACAACGAGTTTAGTTTTGTGCACAGATCATGGTCTTGACTCTTGGCATTGCGGAGGGGCTGCACAACGTACCATTTTTTGCACCCTCCAAGGACTAGTCTCCAATCATAACCCGCACAAAACGATACAATGTGACTCTGTGCACTATCAAACAACTTTTGGTTGAATGGTCGATGGAGCCCGCACATTGTTATGTAACATTGGTTGAATGGTCGATGGAGCCCGCACATCGTTATGTAACATTGGTTGAATGGTCGATGGAGCTCGCACGGTTGATGAGTCAATAGCTCGATGCTTGAAGTCGTTTTCTCACGCTCCTTTGGCTTCTGTCTCCATGAATACTGGTTGCTGGAACAGTGGAAACCTATTGGAACACAACCAGTATTCCAATGAATCAGATCCCTTTTTTGTTTCCACGAACACCAATGTCAAAGAATGCTTGCCTGCATGAATTTCAAACATAGTTGTAACAACAAGGGGACTAGGACTACTTAGGCGACTTGGTACAGGCTTCAAGGAAGTACAGTACTTAGCATGTACCAGTACTTGGTACATGCTAGTGTTACACAAGCAAGTTTGATACAAAAGAAAACATAGAAGATATAATGTGGTACGGCAAGAGAAAATAACATAATGTCGATCATGCATGGATTAACAAAAAAAAACATGCGATACTTTGAGGGGTGTGCTTAAGTGGAATGTGCATCCAAGGAGGATGCAAGTTAGTTATTCAAACTATGAGTCAAGTGCATGTGAGCAAAAATGTGCATGACAATGAGTGCACATGATGAGCATGGGGTAACTGTGCATGACATATGAAGTGCACTAAGGGAAGATGAAATATCAATGTGGAAGTTGAAGCGACAAAGATGTGCTCAAGTAGTCATATGGAAGTTAAAGAGTAGTTGAAGATGGATGAAGCGTAGGGGAAGCTGCACCATGAGTAAACATGAATAATAAAAAAATGGTTGTCATTTGAGAGGGGTTAGCTAGATGGTCTTGAGACATGGCAATTGAGAGAGTCTACCATGGACCTCAAACATAGTGGTAAGGAAAATGTTGTAAATGTGTATATATATTGTTATGTTTGAGTAATGAAAATGAGTAGAGAAATTCCCTTATTATAATTTGGTTTTGTATGCCCTCTAAAATTGTTTCAACTTTTATGTTTGTAGTGCTTTTCTATTTTCAACTTATATCTTTCGAAGCATTGTACTTAGTCTGCATAAATATGATTTCATAGAATTATGCCCATCAACTCTTTAGTTTGCTGTAATAATAACCAACTTCACAGATTTAGTTCATTTAATATATTGTTAGCACTCTAAAGTCTGAGCTAGTTCAATTAAAAAATTTGTAACTCAATCTTATTTTGATCCTATATTTGAAGAAGAAATAAATATATAAAAAATAAAATAATCTTATATCAAAATAACCTATTTTGACCACAAATTTATTAAGAATCTAATGTATGTCATATACCAAGTCCATGCATATAATGCATAATATATATATCCTGTCCCTTCAATGTTCAGACACGGTGTTCAAAAAAGCGAATTTGAATTTCAAATCTCAAATGCCCGCGCTCCACGAAAGTTACCAAAGGACGGTTCCTCACCAATTTCCTCCATTCTTCGCCATGGCAGAAGATCCATCAAGGATACCTCAGAAAACTCACCGTCGGGACTCGGTAGTTCAAATCTTGTGCATTGGAGGAGCGCCTTCAGGGCTTGCAAGTTTCTTAGAAGGAAATGGGTGAAAGGATGCTGTTCTCTCCATACTAAGGCTATGATGAAGGCGGTGAGCATTTTGCAACAGTTCATAAGATTTTTGGGGCGAGCATTGTCTGGAAATATTTGCTATATATTCTCATAATCTAGCGCTGCCAAACAGTTGTCACACATCCTACAAGGCACATGCTCAACTACGAGATCCAGTCTATGCCTGCTTAGGGCACATTTCCTCCTTGCACCAACTGGTATATAAACTAAATAGCCTTAGCGTATGCATTATTTGTTGTTATTTCCATAAATTGCTTCTGTTGGTATCTCCAGCTCTCAAGATATGTGTAATGAATTTTTTACAGGAGTTGGCAGGCCGAAATAACCTTCACGAGCGTGGGTGGCCAGCAGCATTTCATTCGGTGTTTCATCCATCTCCATGAATCATCCTGACAGCACCACATTAGTTCCAGGTACATCTCTCTGCCATGTCATCCTATCTCCTAGTGCTACAAGGCATTCTTGTCTCATCAAATTCTCTGGCATTTTCTTAACAAAATTTCAGTCCCTAAACCAAATACTATCCAATTTCTGGTTTTTCATAGATATGTATACTTTGGGATTGTTGAAAAAGAAACAAATGTTAGAACTTATCGTAATTACTCATATTATATTTGTAGAGGTGTTTATGACATTGTTTATAGTTACAACAAATTGTTATGATAATTTCATAATGAATTATTGTGGGCAGTTGTCCATTATAAAATGATAATACTAACGAAATAAGCAATAGGATATGTTTCCTCTGTCAAAATGAAGACATTATCTTGCGACAAATCAAAGGACTTTTAAACAGGTGAAAAGTCACATTTGGTTTTCAGCCACAGAATTTACTTACAAGAGATAGGAGTTTCCAATGAGTCTCATATATATCATTTTTATATAATTGGCTTAGGTTATGAGTGTATGAGTATGATCCTTGAAAAGGGAAAGAAGTATAACTCTCAAATTTTAAATCGTGGTAGGGAAAGATGTATGTTGTTGAAATGAGAGAAATTATAGAAATATTCAATATAGTGAAAAGAAAAGGAAATAAAAGTTTTAAAATTTCTGCATTCCTTTTTTTTGGGTTGTTACATTTCCAATGCTAGCACATGTCCAATTTTTACATATTTTTTTAAAGCTAGAAACATGTTCAAGCATCTTTAAACACAAATATATGCTATTTACTAGGAAAAAAACAGTACTAGGAAACATACATGTAGGAAATTTGAGTCACTTGGTTGGGCTCCCTAGTGAACCTATGTTGGTATCTAGCAATTAGTACCACATTACATAAAATATGCTTAGAGATTTAATCTTCCATGTACCTTTGGGTATATAGGAAGTCCCTTATTTTCGCCTATACCCATGCTTCCATAAACTCTTCAATTATCTTACATTGCTATAGTACGTGCTAAGAATATCACTTTGCGGGGAGATCACTCTTAGGAATCATATAATATGACTAAGGATATGGTCTATGTAATTAGTTAGTATTTTGAAAGATTATAGATGAATAAACTACCTAAACACTTGAATATTATGTTGGCAAGAAGGTTGAAGAAACCCTAAATTTTGAATATATGTCAAATTAAAAGTTCAATTTATAATCGAAGAAGGATAGAATGATGGATAACATCAACCATTTAGTACAAAAGGAGAAGGATGAGAAGGTATAAGAAGGTCACCATAAAATAATTGTTGAATTTGAACATCATCTTCAGAATATGAAGGAAAAATATGATCTTATTATCTCAAAAGTAGAAGCAATTGAAGGTCAATAATTATAATAGTTGGAGCATGTCATTGTACCAAAAAGGAGAGGGGGTGATAAGGGCATCAAAATTTACGAAGCACCATTAATGGTGGAACCATATTGATACCTCTTTACAATGAAATATCGGAAAAAATACAATAAGTGTCAACATTACAAAGGATGAAGATGAAATAATCAATGGTTCATATAATGAGGCAAAAAGGGACCATTATTTAATGTGATGTTATCAAAGAACAAAAACTATAACAAATTGGAGAAGCTATAATAATGCACATGCAATCAAAGGAAAGGAAGCTATGAAGAATTGACAAAAAAAAATTAAATATAGATGGATGGATAATCAATAGTAGTAGCAAGAGAGAACAAATATAAATAACCATTACTATTATTAGGTTTCATCACATATAAAAGCCTTAGCTACAAACATTTGATGACGAATCCTTTTTATGGGGTGATATGTTATAATTCCATGGGATGTATATATGGGGTTGAATATATAGGTAATGTGGTTACATGAATATTTAATAGGGATAACCCTAATAGGGGACCCACAAGTACAATTGGGGATATTATATGGAGAGATAGGGAATATTATATAGAGAGATGTAGTTACAATCATTATAATTAAGGATTCTCTTAATGAATATAATGATTTTTCTCTCTCAGGATTTCACAGTGTGCTAGTTTATTCTCCATTATTTTTGGATTCATTGTGTTAAGGAGGGGTTTATCGACGTTTCGGACCTATGATATGTAGTCCATCTTCATGATAGGTAAGAATATGGATTGCGTATCGTAGGTATGAAACATCGATAAACCCCTCCTTAACACAATGAATCCAGAAATAATGGAGAATAAATATAAGGATTTATTATTTAATTCATCTCTATTATAACTTTAGGATTTATGTTTCACTCTCATATTTGGTGTACATTGGTTTATACACTATTTTATTAAGCTATTTTATTTACAAAATCCGTAACATGCTTCTTGAAAAACCTCCCCCAAAATGCATTGTTCTCCCATGGTCTAGTACTTATATGTATATGTTGATATAAACCTTCCTTCCCATTGTTGGTCTTACTAGTGCAACGGCGTATGCATCCTCTAATGAACCAATCTACATCTTCCTGAATTTGGCACAAGACACATATCTACAAGTTATTATTTGTTTTCTCAAAACCAAAATGGCCTCCAACATCAGGGCCTCTGTTATTAGTTTTTTTCTCTCACCTATATAGGTGTATAACACTTATATATCTTGTTGAGAAATGCATCTTGGAGATGATACTAAATCTTGCTGTCACTTTAATTGATTCTTCATGACTTTGGCCTTGTATCCATGAAATATCTTCATGAAATTGTAATCTTATGTTCTTTCCTCTTTGTATGAATCATGAGTGAAAGGATCCATGTGCACCAAATTAGCTAAAGATATGATCTTCAATGCACATAGAATCAATAGGATGTCTTCCTATGTGTTATATTTCCATTTTTATAAATGATTATGAGATAAAGTTTTGCAAACATCCCATCCATTTCTAGTGTCTTAATTGTTGAAGGTCAATATGAACCTACAAATATTACAAAGTCTAGTGATTACTAGTGTTATTGATGGCCTTTTTCAGTTTATATGGTTCTTCCACTTCATAAGATCATTCATTAGAGGATATAGCACATTGCTTACTTGTCTACATTAAGATAACTTCCATAATGTATCCACTTCCATCTATCCTCACTTGAAAGTGATTCTTAATATTATGAAATATGAGAATTGGTGCTTATCTTGCATTTTAGGTTTTCAAATTTCTTTTAATAATTTCCTTTCCCCATAAAACCCTCTCCACTTTATTTTAGGGCATTCCAAAACTATCCTAAATTCAATGAAATTGGTATGAAATATCCATTTAATGAAAGATTGTAAAGAAAATCACATTTCTTAAGTTGAAGGTTTTGATGTATATAATTTTATATATCCAATTGATTTGATGCTTAACTTGACTGTAATTTTAAAATTAACTTAATATTAATTTATCTCTCTTTTCAATTATTTAATGGTCCAAATATATTTAGAAGGGGATAGTAAAATCACTGATATCTATTGAGATATGATTTTAAATCTATGAGGCATTAACCATAAAGATATGGTTTAACACATTATAAGTTTCAAAAAGATGGCATTTAGAGTAGAATATTTTTATTCCTCTCATGGAAACCCCATATAAAACCTATGCAACATTAACCGTTTAAAATATATGGGACATTAGCCATTTTAAATCTATGGTTCACTGACCATTAGATCCCTCCGGACGTTACATTATGGATCAATCGACCTGGATGGAAAAGTTTAGTGTCGGGTCATAATAGTTTAGTCCTACCTATTAAGTTTATAGAGAGATTTAGGATTGATCGCCAATTTGGTGTGTAACTTGTAGTTGTTTGCCTTGCATTGGAAATGCTATGCAACTATAAAACAAAAGTAGAACAGAACATGGAGTAGAATAGAACCTGCTCGAGCAGCAGATGCAGGGGTCTCGCTGCAGAAGGGTGAGATGTCTGGTTGAGAAGCAAATGCAGGGGATGGGCTTCCACAACGGAAGAATGAACAGGGAGGGGCAAGATGCCAATTTTAATTCACCAACCCACTACCTTGAACAAGTAATGAGGTTTGAAGTCCTGATAACATTTACGACAATGTGACAAGTGCATACCGAGGAAACTGACATGTCATACTTAGTTGGAGATTGGAATGCTTGGAGTTTGAAATGCCAAAAATAGGTACAAAAGTTGAGAGTGGTGTAATGATCAAAGCATAATTATTGGACAAAAATTAATTAGACTAAGGTATAGATTAATTACAATTTGCATTCCCTTGTTACTACAATTCAACAAACTTGCAACATCTACCGACTTGGTATAGAGGTAGACCATCATAAAAGAGAAATCCAATTTTTTTAGATATAGAGAAAATACACCAGGAATTTGAGAGGATGGAAGATGTATTGAACTATGAAATGCAGATGGGTGCTAATTCTCATGTAAAGAGAAAAGATTGGCATTCTATGTGTTGACACTAAGGTTTGAGAATGACTAAATCCAAAAAGTTTGCTAAAATGTCCAAAAAAGGAAGAAATTATCACAAAGGAGGTTGAAGAAAAGGTTGACAATTCAAAAACAAGAGGAAAAAACCCACTTATGCAAAGTCCGAAAGCAAATTTGTGAAAAGATTAAACCCCGATCAAGTTTCGGTGGCGGAGATGTCAAAAATCCCGATCAACGGCCGATATTGCTTCCCGCATCGCCAAAGTGATCGGCGGCAAATAGATGTGGGCGGTAGCGGACTCAATACCGCCGGGACACGTGTCCAAACCTCATCCTTCCGCATATGTAATATAGCGGTAAAGGAAACCACCATAGCGCCGAGCGGAACCACCAAATATGGAAGCGCGGTGGGGTCAGTACACGTGGCAGGGTGGGACCTGATACGTGGCAGATAGAGCAAGCGTGGCGGGGTCATATCACATGGCGTATACTTTGTAGCAATCGGAGGGCCGATATAAACCTTAATCAAATCAACGGCCATTGTTTCATCCGCATCTAGGAAGGTGCACACTGGATATGAGGAAGAGCGGTCGCGGAGAATAAACCACTCGAACAGGTGTTAGCAGGTGGCTGATCCGCGTAGAGAATAAATCGGAAAAGAAAACAGCTTTTTGATCGCGGATACCACCAGATGGAATAAAGGGAGGCGAGATCTGACGGTCCAAAACAAAGTCTCGAGACCAATGGTCAGATATGAACTACATTCATAAAGGTGCAGGGAAGTTAATTCAAAAGTCTTATATAAAACAAAAGGGGCTCCACATAACGGCATTCTGCATGTGTCACTATCCCGAAGAGCTCTGAAGACTGGTGGAGGTCTGCGATTGCGACAGAAGGCGAAAGGCGGGTACATACAGGTAGGGTCAGGTTACCTGTCCTACTTTTTTAAACAGAATTTTGTTTAAAGAAACGTTTAAATGGAGACTGTGCATGATATAGACGTTTTTAAATCAAAAGAAGCCCTAGAGGATAGAGACGAAGACGTCTACGATACCCTAATTAGGTTTCCAATATATGATATAAAAATTAGGTTGTGTGAATTGTTAAAGGAAGGGACAGACCCCCACAGAGTTCACCAGTCGTCTTTGATAGCCTTTTGCCCCGACCAAATCCCTTCTTTCCCAGAATTCGTATCATGGTGTGTCGAAAATTACTCCCGGGAAGAGAAAGTCGTTCTAAACAGCCAAAAAACCCGAGTCATTTGCGAATTAAAGCCAACAGAGTTAATTAAAGCCCTAGAAGTAGATTGTTCCCAAACCCTTGACCCTGAGGTTTTCTCTGAAGTCTCCATTATTGAAAATTATCATCATGTTTCTCAAAATGATAGGGAAATGTTTTTGTCATCGTGTCTCAAGCCAGAGACCAGCATTTCGGAGGTCCCATACCCTATAGATATCAATCTTTTTAATGAAAATACCCAGTTAGTTTTGACATTATTGGCCGTAGTTCTAGGTTTGGATACGGATTTGTATGTAACCGAGTTTCAATTGAGTTTATTGTACAAAATGAGTACAGTCCAGTCAGGGATTGGTGAAAATCAAATCCCTCGACTTAATTTTGAAGCATTTTTAACAGAAAAGATTCATGACCAGATGGTCAATTTTTCCACTCTCAGACATTTCAGGTTTCAGGCCCTTTTGATGAAAATGATTATGACAGCCAGTCAAGACGAGTTGCAGTTCCCAGAAATCATTTTCACGACTTTACTAGAAAATAACATGTTCAATTACATCAATTACATGCTTTCAGAGATTTATAGAATGATTTTTGGGAAAAATCTGCCTAGAGTACTACCGGAAATGCAGGCATCCATGCAATTGAGTACAGAATACGCAACAGGAGATTGGTTTTTGTCGAAAGACAGTACAGTAATCAGATTATATGGGTTCAGACATAAACCCTATGTGTTACCAACTTTTCTTACTTTAAGGGTTTTTGCCTTGGAATTCTTAAGACAAAAGTTGATTGTGGAAGATAACAATTTTTTGGTTCACAGACAAGCTACAGACATTAAATACCCATTCACATTTGGTCCATTCACAATAAAGAATAAGAATGTTGTAGTGTATATAGAGAAGTTGTTGAAGGATATGAATTTTGAGTCAGATACGGCTATGGAGTATGACCCGTTAAACATCATATCAAAACGAAGAACGGAGCATCGTGTCAAGGCCCTGAACCATCAGATTGTTGAAGGAATGTCGGACAGAGCCAATTGGCTAGAATATAAAGAAGAAATCATTTCGGATGCATCCGACAAAGAAATGGCATTGATTGACACAACAATAGGGACATAAAGCGAAATAGATAGTTCATTGGTTGGATCTAAAAGACCCATACAGGACATAATGATCATTGAAGATGAAGAAACAGAAAGAGGAAAAAGATTGAAAATGAATGAACCACAAGAGTTAACAACAATTTCAGAAGAGGCTAAAATAGCTGAAAAAGAAATACCAGAGGTTACAGTTAAAGAGTACAACATTGAAGAAACCCTTGTAGAGGGTGATGTAAATAGACCCCAGAATATCATGGATGTGTTTGATGAGCATAGTCGAAATAAACAGGAGTCCGCGAAACAAACCAGTCAATTGTTTCCGAAGGTTAGAAGTATATCTAATACTGAGGTAAGCTTATTTACTAGCAGAAATATCAGGGAAAATTCCTTGAAATTTTCAGTTGTCACAAAAAATAAGATTTCAGAAATGAATATAGATTTGTCTAAAATAAATGCCCCGGATAAAATTTTATTGCATAGACAAACTGGAGAAGTCATATATTCAGACTATTTGGGAGCCATATTAAGAGTAGACAAGTTGAAAAGTTCAGTGGATAAATTGAATAATCAATTGAGACAGGAGAAGGCAGAAAATAAGTCTCGACAGCAACAGATTAAAAAATTGCAAGTAGATTTGATAAATAAAGAAGGAGATGCAGCAACCAAACTGCTCAAAGAGAAAGACGATACGATCCAGATGTTGAGACGAAAATTAAAAATTCCAGACACTGTACTCATCCAAGGAGCAGAATTGACAATATTGGAAAAAGAAAAAGAAGAATTATCTAATGAAGTCAATGATGTTACTGCTAAAATGTTAAAGCTTTCTGATGAAAAAGATCGGTGGGAAAAAGAGAAAATCATTTTAGAAGAACAGTTGGCAGAAGCGAGGAAAATATTAGCAGGAAGTGGTCAGCAACAAGTACAAACAGACACACATGAAGATAAAACGGGAGTAGATGATATTTTACAGGCTATGTCCCAGTTAAGCTTAAGAGAAAATGAAATCAAAGAATTGAAGGTTGAAATACAGAAGCTGACAGAAGAGAATGAAATCAAAAATAAAGAAATAAAAACCTTGCAAACAAAGAATCAGGAATTAAGTAATAATAATAAAGGATTAGCAGCTCATGTGACAGGGCAAGCTGCTATGCAAGGTTGTAAACACCTGGTGTGGGACCAAATTATAAAAGAAGTTGAGAAACTAAGACCATATCTGGATTACATAAGAGTCAAAGAAAAGGTGGTCAAAGATGCCTTCGAAAGTTGCAGAGCCGTCAGGGAAAGCTTAAATAAAAAGCCAAAAGACGTAGCCCAGAAAGCAATAACATTTTTAAACAGTCTAACTGAAGCAGACCTGATAGCCATGAATATAACGAACAGAATTTCAGTTATCACATGGGCCAGAAGGATCTTGGGGAAATACTCGCATGTTGAGAATGTTGAAGCTAAAGCTGGAGAAATACGGGAAGAAGTAGTAAAGTTCAAAAAGCAATTTGAAAAATTAGTAAACAAAGGGTTCCCTGCTTTTTGGAATGAAAAAAATGAATTAATTCCTCCGAATGATTATAAGAGATTGCTGTTTGATATAAGGATGGATCACAGAAATTTCCACCAGCTGGATCATATGCTTACAGGGAAAATTTTAATGGAGAAAATATCAGAGGATTTTGAAATTTTAAATATGCTAATCTCAACCTGTGGAAACCTTCTTCCTGTTTCTTATGCAGGTCATGTTGAAATGCGAGTCTTGGTGAAGGAAATGACCAACTATGACTTACCCACAGCCGACCAGTGGACTTATGTGGAAAAATATGGAAGGACAAGATATTCTGTCCATTCATAGAGGCTTTCAAAACTCTCGCCAAGTGGCGAAAAGATGATATTCAAAATTTTTGCCAAGTGGCAAAAAGGATACTTTGATTTTAAATTTGTAATATTATTTGGAGACAGTTATCTATTGCTCAAAGACAGTTATCTTTTAAGTTAAAATATTTTCAGTTATTAGTTAAAAGAAGCAGTAATGTCAAGCTTCTTCCAAATTTTGTATAAGAACAATGAGAGTCATTGTTGAAGGGGTTGGAAATTTTTTGAGAGACAGTGTATGTTTGGAGATCTATTTTTTGATAAATAAAAGCAGTACAGTGAAAATACCCATCTTTTGAGACCAGAGATTCATGTGTTGATCAGCTTTACAGTCCGTTTTTTCTTTATCTTTATATGTGCATGTTCACTTCCTTTGTTATATCTTCCATTATGTTTTTCTTCTATATTTAAATGAATGTCTGAAATAATTCAAGATTCATACTGGTTATGCCTCGTTTTATATCATTTAAATATTCACTATTTTCTCCAAAGTTGACAATGGATTCATCCTAAGTTAGATGCCTGTTGTTGATGGAATGTCATTATTTCTTTCTGTACCACCTGAACAAATCAAATTGACTGTAATATGATTGCTATCTTGCCTCTGTGGAAATCTGTTTGGTATAAATCTCTTACTGGTATATTGTATATTTGAAACTTTGACTCCATGCCCAACGTTTCTTGTTTTCCCTTTCAACCAGAAAATCCTTTTGAGAAAATTTGAGAGAACTTTTATATTTTTCAGTCCTTGTATATGTATTGTGAGAGAGCCCTCTCTAGTGGAAAAATGGCTGAGTTTTCCACCTAAAGCTTGGTTTGAAATAGGCTACCTTAGGTGTTATTCTTTTACAACCGGAATAAAATCTAAGTGCTAACACTATGTAATGGGAAGTTTTATTATGAGGTGAATGTGGAAGAAGACGCTGAGTTTTTAAAGCTGGTCATTTATAAACACTTATTCTCTCATGTTGACATGTCCAAAAGTTATTCATCTAACAAGTTAAATGATGGTCTCTATGGGATAGGTTATTATGAATCTTTAGGAAATGTGAACTTAAAGAGATTCTTATTATTTTTCTATTGGAAAGCTAGCAACTGCTAGCTTTCCTTGTAGCATAAGCATGTGTGCAGTTGCTAGAAGAAAAATTCTTATGCTACAAGTAAAGCTAGCAGTCGCTGGCTTTCCTTGATCTTTTGTCATGTGTTTATTTCAAAATAGAGCACATGGCACAAGCTCAAGGTATAAGCTAGCAACCACCAATCACCATGGACAATATTTTTCTATTGGAAAGCTAGCGACTGCTAGCTTTCTTTCTAGCATAAGTATGTGTTATTATCCTAAAAGGAAATGCTTATGCTAGAAGGAAAGCTAGCAGTCGCTAGCTTTCCTTGATCTTGTGCCATGTGCTTATTTGAAAATAGAGTACATGATACAAGTTCAAAGTATAATCTAGCAACCACCAATCACCAAGCCCAGGGTTTTTCTATTGGAAAGCTAGCGACTGCTAGCTTTCCTTCTAACATAAGCATGTGTGTCATGCTAAAAGGAAATGCATTTGCTAGAAGGAAATGTAGCATTCGTTAAAAATAGAGTACATGGCACAAGCTCAAGGTATAAACTAACAACCACCAATCACCATGGACATGGTTTTTGTATTGGAAAGCTAGTGACAGTTAGCTTTCCTTCTTGCATAAGCATGTGTGTTTATAATAGAAGGAAATTCTTATGCTACAAGGAAAGCTAGCAGTCGCTAGCTTTCTTTGATCTGTTGCCATGTTCTTATTTCAAAATAGAGCACATGGCACAAGCTCAAAGTATAATCTAGCAACCACCAATCACCATGACAGGATTTTTCTATTGGAAAGCTAGCGACTGCTAGCTTCCCTTCTAGCATAAGTATGTGTTATTATCCTAGAAGGAATCGCTAGCTTTCCTTGATCTTGTGCCATGTGTTTATTTCAAAATAGAGCACATGGCGCAAGCTGAAGGTATAAGCTAGCAACCACCAATCACCACGGACAATGTTATCAATTGGAAAGCTAACGACTGCTAGCTTTCCTTCATGGATAGAGTTTTTCTATTAGAAATGGCACAAGCTCAAGGTATAAGCTAGCAACCACCAATCACCATGGACAAGATTTTTCTATTGGAAAGCTAGCGACTGCTAGCTTTCTTTCTAGCATAAGTATGTGTTATTATCCTAAAAGGAAATGCTTATGCTAGAAGGAAAGCTAGCAGTCGCTAGCTTTCCTTGATCTTGTGCCATGTGCTTATTTGAAAATAGAGTACATGATACAAGTTCAAAGTATAAGCTAGCAACCACCAATCACCATGCCCAGGGTTTTTCTATTGGAAAGCTAGCGACTGCTAGCTTTCCTTCTAACATAAGCATGTGTGTCATGCTAAAAGGAAATGCATTTGCTAGAAGGAAAGGTAGCATTCGTTAAAAATAGAGTACATGGCACAAGCTCAAGGTATAAGCTAACAACCACCAATCACCATGGACAGGGTTTTTGTATTGGAAAGCTAGTGACTGTTAGCTTTCCTTCTTGCATAAGCATGTGTGTTGATGATAGAAGGAAATTCTTATGCTACAAGGAAAGCTAGCAGTCGCCAGCTTTCTTTGATCTGTTGCCATGTTCTTATTTCAAAATAGAGCACATGACACAAGCTCAAAGTATAATCTAGCAACCACCAATCACCATGGACAGGATTTTTCTATTGGAAATCTAGCGACTGCTAGCTTTCCTTCTAGCATAAGTATGTGTTATTATCCTAGAAGGAAATGCTTATGCTAGGAGGAAAGCTAGCAGTCGCTAGCTTTCCTTGATCTTGTGCCATGTGTTTATTTCAAAATAGAGCACATGGCGCAAGCTGAAGGTATAACCTAGCAACCACCAATCACCATGGACAGTGTTATCAATTGGAAAGCTAACGACTGCTAGCTTCCCTTCATGGCTAGAGTTTTTCTATTAGAAAGCTAGCAATTGTTATCTTTCCTTCTAGCATAAGCACATGTGTGCTTATGCTTATGCTAGAAGGAAATGCTTATGCTAGAAAGAAAGCTAGCAGTCACTAGCTTTCCTTTTATCTTGTGCTATGTGCTTCTTTCAAAATAGAGCACATGGCACAAGCTCAAGGTATAAGCTAGCAACCACCAATCACCATGGCTAGGGTTTTTCTATTGGAAAGCTAGCGACTGATAATTTTTCTTCTAGCATAAGAATGTGTGGTTATGCCAGAAGGAAATGCTTATGCTAGCTTTCCTTGATCTTGTTCCATGTTCTTCTTTCAAAATAGAGCGCATGGCACAAGATCAACGTATAACCTATCAACCACCAATCACCATGCCCAGGGTTTTTTTATTGGAAAGCTAGTGATTTCTAGCTTTCCAATAACATAAGCATGTGTGCTTATGCTAGAAGGAAATGCTTATTCTAGAAGGAAAGATAGCAGTCGCTAGCTTTCCGGGAGTACTTAAAATAGGGATGACTCCAATCAAGGATATTTGAATTTACTTTGAACAATTGATACAAAAAATAAATCTCAGTGAGCCATGATTATACAAACTTGCATGATCAATCATGGTTGGATTCCAACCTACTTAATAACTACCTTCAATACTATTACAAGTTCCATGATTATACAAACTTGCATGATCGATCATGGCTGGATTCCAACCTACTTAATAACTACCTTCAATACTATTACAAGTTCTTAAGTATGGAAAATTTTTAGACATTTTTACAAGTTTTTCTAAGAATAGTTTTGTGTTTGTATTAAGATTATATACATTGATAACCATTCTTGTTTTGATTACGCTTTGTAGCTCCATCATAATTTATATGCAAAGTCCCTTTTGGCGGTGGGGACTATATGGTGGGGAACAATGTTTAATTTGCACAACAAAATGATGCCATACCCTTTTTAGTTATTACAAGTACATTATTTTTTTGTAGATTGTGTTTTGCCTAAAATATAAGAGCACACTTTACATGGTTTAACCTTAACTACAAATTATAATTCAATTGTGTGTTACAGAATTTGTAGGAGCGACAATGGAAAGTATAATTTTCACAAAAGGGGACTATATTGACCTCCTGGTTAATGGTCAAGTTATTGGGCTAGGAAAGGTTGAATCTACAGAAGTTGGAACTTATTATGGTGGAGGAAGCGTTGTTGCAGGTTATGTTATGGTTTTGATAATTGATGTCACTCAACCACATTTGATTGTGGAATATGTTGATGAAGGGGACACACATCCATGGAGGACTACAGATTTGAGGCACACCATAGGTAAATCAAATACCAAAGCATGTGTTAAGAATTATTCATAGTTTATTGAATGTTTTTTTGAGAAAATACTAAGTTTGTTATGTTTGGTGTACAGGTGCAAATGTTTGTTCAACATTTTCTATTGGAGACAAAGTAGATCTTTTACAACATGGAGTGAAGGTGGGTGAGGGCTCCATATTCAATACAGAGCTTGGGAATAAGGTTCATGGAAAGATTGTAAAGAAAGGATGCATAGTGGTTAGAATTGAGAAGGTGTTAAAAAATGATGCTCCTTTACCACATCCAACTGGATTTGAGGAAACACTAGGGGGTGCAATAGAATCTTATGAGATTTGGCCAGAAATAGATTTGAAACCTCATTGTGAAGATCAACCCATAAATATTCCACAAGATAGGGCTGCATTCACATGTACAAGGGTTTCTCTTACACATGGATGCATAGGAACAATTATGTGCATTCCCAAAGGAATGATAGTTAATGTCCATGAGGATGACATGGTTGTGGGTGAAACACTAGGTGAAGATAACTTTGGTGTTTTTGTGGAAGAGATACATGGGTATTGTGAAAGATGCAAGATTGGGGATAAGTATATACATGGATTGGTTAGATGGCCAATACATAAATTGGTGGACAACATAGGTGAGATGTTAAGGGTCAAGACAAAGTACAAAGAGCCACCCATGGAAATGCTGATATGGGATGTTATAGAGGATACAAGTCCTTTATACCAATGGGATGGGGATCTTTATAATAAAAAAGATCAAGATGTCAATGTTCTTAATGCATCGAGGCCATATAAAAAGATTAAACGAGCTATGACAAGAGAAAAAGTTGCAAAACGTCAAACCAAGATAGATAAAGAGAAAGAAGTCCGACTTTTGGTTGCAGATGAATGTTGTAAACAAGATTGTCTTCAACATGTGGATAGGAATGCCATTGCAAATGCTAGAAGGGATATGGAATGCAAAGACAAAAATGGTATCAGGGAATTTGTATTGAATTCACTTGTTTCAAACACTATCATGTCAATGAGCCATGGCCATGGCCTACCTCCTATTATTAGAAAAGTAAAGGACATGAGATTTGATGGTAATGTTATTTGTAAGAAAGCATGGTACAAGATACATAAGATTCCTCAAAGCACCTTCTATAGCTACCAACATAATTTTGAACAAGGACATATGGAATCCATTCATGGTAACACCAATACATGTAAAGCACGTGCACAAACTGTGGCGGCCATAGAAATACTGCATAAAATTGTAATGGACAATTCAGATTTTTCGCCAAACCAAACACGTCAAGTCGAAGCAGATGGAACTTCTTCTCCTCTAAGATTGTTGCCTTCGACTTACACACAAAGCTCTTTGTTAAAAGAGATCAATGTGGGTTTGGAAAAGCTCAATTGTCCATTAATATCACAACCAACAATGAGCAAGATTTGGAACACTCATTTTCGAGACGTGGTATTCTCAAAGAACACCAACTTCAGTAAATGTGGTGAATGTATTGTGTTGAAAGCACAAATGAATTCAGCAACTACAAAAGAGTTGGAAGAAACGGCACGCGCTAGATTGAACAAACATAACAAGATCGTTATGTGCGGAAGACATTGCTACTATGCCCACAGAATCATGTCAGAGAGGTTTCCAAAGGAGTATTTGAGTATTATCCATGATAAAATGGATAAAACAAAGACTTCAATTCCAAGGCTACGCGTCAAATCAAAATCTATTGTAGGAATAAACTTGGGTTTGTCATTGACAGGTATGCTAACACATGGGCATAAGACAGGAGGTTTTGGTCATTTCTCCCTACCATTTGTACATATGGGATCACAATTTACCATTACATCACTTGCTAAGTGCTTTAGGGACCTTGAAGACCCACATCTTGATATGTATGGTGATCTTCTTTATGAGAGTGGAAGTTCAAGAAACCCACTTTCAAATGCATTACTTGACACCTCTATTTACTCAAAATGTAGAGTGTACAAGGATGAATTTTTATCTCATAGAAGATTAGAAAATCAAGATATCGATTTTAAACCTCTTCCTCCACATTTATTGTTACAATTGGATAATGCAGCAAGTGATAATAAAAATCGTTATCTTTTCATGTTTCTATCACTTCTCACTGCACTTGGTGTCTTCATCACTATTGAGGTTGGGTTCTTGCTCGTGGGACACACCCATGAAGACATAGACGGGACCTATGGGAGAATGTCTTCCAGCTTGAAAAGTAAATATATATATTCTCTACCTGAGATGATGGATACATATCGCAAAATTGAAGAAAAAAGAGTGTTTCCACCTAAACTGATTGATAAGGTGTATGACTTCAAAAGCTTCCTTAGTGGATACATCAAGGAAGGAAAAAATGCACTAGTTGGACATCTTGATGTTCAGTACTTCCAATTTCTTGTACTCAATGATGTTCCGGTATTAAGGTATAAAGAATCCATAAGAGATGTTGAATGGTCAGAACCAGTTGAGTTATGGAATACAGACGATGAAGGTCGATCTAAACTGCCCATAGGGAAGCCATCTTTCTTACATCCCAAAGAGAATCAAATCTATTTAAAAGAACTAAAAGAAGGAATAACATCATACATAAAAATGTGGAAAGACACAATGGGTGGTGAGGATTTGCCAATTGTTACACTAGAATGGAAAAATAAGGTAGAGTATTGGGAAAGAGTTCTTGATACTTTATATGAAGATTACAATGATCATGATTCATCTTCTGAGGATTTCTAGCCCAAGACAAGGCAAACTCCAGATGTTGGTCGTAATGCGCTTCATGCAATCTCAAATATTATGGATGGGGATTTTGATACTATGACAGGTGAACCCGTGTATGTTGGACCCAAGTGCAATAAGCCAAAGACAACATTCAACCCTATTAATGATGTTGAGAAAGGAAAGATGTTGCTATTTAGATCAGGAAACGAGGAAGAAGGGGAGATGATTTGGATGGCAAAAGCCACCTCAAATATATTTCAAGATGACGAAAGTGATACTCTTCATGTTAAAGTTGATTGGTGGAAGCCCGGTTCAGGGAAATACAATGGAAAAGTATTAGAAGAATATTGGGTACCAAATCCTGATGACATAGAGCTTGGATCTATTCCAATTGATACCATAGTTTGGGCATGGATGGCTAAGAAAGAACATTGCAAGAAGGCCAAGATAAATAAACATGGTGTACAAGCTGTCCTTGACCTACTTGAACGAATAACATGAGATTAGGTGGAGATGATTCATGGATGTAATTTTGTTCTTTGGAGGACCAATTAATACATGAAGAAACATTTTTCAATTTTTCTTGTATATTGAATATTCTCTTCAAATTTATTTGAGGAGTTTTATATTATTTGGTACAAATATGAAAATTTTGTTTAAATTGCAATGTATTCATGTGACGATACTTCATGCAAATTACATGACACCATGAAATATTAAACTTTCAATGATTTGTTTATATTAACATAACTTCTCCCATAACTTGGATAATCAAGTCCAATAATGCACTTAAAATCAATATCTTCTAGTTTTGGCCTATTAAAACTATATGGAGTTAATTTGGCATATTAAAACTATATTGGAGTTAATTAGCATTGTTTTCAATGTAATACGTTCAAACACCAAACAATATCTAACATGGAAATTACAAATTCCAATGCTTTGTCTAGATCAACATAACTTCTCACTCCATCAAACTTGGATAATCAAGTTCAATAATACATTTAAAAGCATCATCTTCTAGATACGATCTCTTAAAACGATAATGTTTGGAGTTAATTAGCATTGTTTTCAATGTAATACGTTCAAACACCAAACAATATCTAACATGGAAATTACAAATTCCAATGCTTTGTGTAGATCGACATAACTTCTCACTCCATCAAACTTGGATAATCAAGTTCAATAATACATTTAAAAGCATCATCTTCTAGATACGATCTATTAAAACGATAATGTTGGGCTAGCTAATTCGTATTCTTTTCAATATAATACATTCAAACACTTCATGAATATATATTATAATAAAATAAATTAAACTGTACTACTTTGTTTCTATTCCAATTCATAACAAAATTATTTATTTTGATCATTAAAAAACACGCCTAGACTTATAAAATATTTTCTTTTGACATCTGTAAAATGTTTCCAATAAAAATTACCAATAAAAGTTCATAATAATTTGATTTTGATTGTTAAATGACACACAAATACTTATAAAATATTTTGATTGTTAAATGCACTACCAATAAAAATTCATAATAATTTGATTTTGATTGTTAAATGACACACAAATACTTATAAAAAAAATTGATTGTTAAATGCACTTTTAATAAGTTTAGTGGATTTTCACTTTTGTATTTGTAAGAAACAAAAATGTACTTCAATGTTTCTATTCTAATTCATTGATTTCAAATGTACCACAATGTTTCTATTCTAATTCATTGATTTCAAATGTACCACACTTCTCGATCCATCAAACTTGGTTAATGGAGTCCAGTAAAGCACTTACAAGCAACATATTATAGACTGTCTATAAAAACTTTATTATGGGAATAGCTAATTAATGTTTTTTAATGTAATATGTTCAAACATTTCAAAAATAAATACTGGACATACAACATATTATAGACTTTGTCTATAAAAACTTTACTATGGGAGTAGCTAGTTAATGTTTTTTCAATGTAATATGTTCAAACATTTCAAAAATAAATACTGGACACTTGCAATAACTAGAATGGGTTTTCCCTCTTTCTTCATGTATTTGAAAAAAAACCAATTGTACTATAAAATTTATATTCTAATTAATAATTTTTTTTGACCTTAATTGGTATACTTAGACTTTATCCAATACAATATTTTCTCTTGTTGGCTCTAAAATAGTGCCAACCACATATCATAATATATAGTATTGAATAATGAATATTTCTTTAAATGTTAGATGATTATATTTATATTATAAAAAGGAATCTAGGCTTAACCAATCAACATAATCCAAAGTAATAATTGATAGTTAACAATGTCCAAAACATGTAGAAACTTGTGGGCTCATAATAATCCCATAAAATGAAGGGGAAAAGTGAAGTGCCTAAGTACCTATTGTGCTATATACTTGACAAAAATGTCCTAAGGCATACAATAGACAATACATATAAAGGGAAGAAAATAAAATAGAGTATGACCTAATTTTCCATGTTGTTGCTCGTAGATATGTTATTGATTATTTTTCTAGTCAATATTCTAAAGATTATTAGGGGTAGTGTCATCATCCACAAGTACAATATTACAATGACTATAGGAGCTAATACGTCTTCATGGTATTAGAGGTTTCACCTAATTCCTAGACATTTCCAGTTCTCGTTGTCTCTTGAAGTTGAGCAAAACCCCCCATGTTCTAGCCACCCATTATCAAGATTGAGAATTACTAAGTTATTATGCCAATACATAAATTTGTTATAGTAACAAACACATTGACTGTTATGTCATTAAATAGCTTTCTAGGTCACTTTAAAATGGTGACAATCTCTTACTAATATGGTAATTCAACACATGCACAATATATGCTTTATCAAATTATAAATAAAATGGTTAATACTTTCAACATACAAATAATGCCATTAGATAAATTAATAGGTAAGAAATATTAATACAAATTACAAATTATAATAATAAAATAATGTAAAGAATCTAAGTTTAAGCATAGGAAGATATGCTTCAAATTAATATAAATTTGATTTTATATAGCTTATAATGATAATATTGTAAAAAAAATGGTGAATATATAGATTGAAATGAGTGAATTAAGTAATTTTTAGGTTTTTCATTTTTTGAAAACTCAATCTTCTTGAAGTTCTAAATTCTAGATCCGTACTCGACAATACATATAAAGGGAAGAAAATAAAATAGAGTATGACCTAGTTTTCCATGTTGTTGCTTGTGTATATGTTACTAATTGTTTTTCTAGTCCATATTCTAAATATGATTACGGGTAGTGTCCTCATCCACAGCTTCAATATTACAGTGACTATATGAGCTAATAATTTTTCATGGTATTAGAGGTTTCAGCCAATTCCTAGGCATTTCCAGTTCTTGTTGTTTCTTGAAGTTGAGAAAAAATCCCCATGTTCTAGCCACCCATTATCAAGATTGGGAATTAATAAGTTACTATGCAGTTACTATGCCAATACATAAATTTGTTACAGTAACAAACACATTGATTGCTATATCATTAAATAACTTTGTAGGTCACTCTAAAATGGAGACAATCTCTTACTAATATGGTAATTCAACACATGCACAATATATGCTTTATCAAATTATAAATAAAATGGTTAATAATTTCAACATACAAATAATGCCATTAGATAACTTAATAGGTAAGAAATTTCTTGCAACATCTATTGTTCATGAGATGAGGTAAACCTTGATCAACTCAAATATTATTACAAATTAAAAAATTATAATAATAAAATAATGTAAGGAATCTAAGTTTAATATTAGGAAGATATGCTTCAACTTTATATAAATTTGATTTTATATAGCTTATATTGATAATATTATAAAAAAATGGTGAATATAAAGATTGAAATGAGTGACTTAAGTAATTTTTTGGTTTTTCATTTTTTGAAAACTCAATCTTGTTGAAGTTCTAAATTCTAGATCCCTTGTATAATTCCAAATTTAATGAAATATGTGTTCAGTGAAATATGATAAGTAATGACTAGTTAGTCTACATCAGAATCTAAGATATGGAATCCATATGATATGATGATATCTTCTAAAATGATATAAAGTGGCCATGGGTTTTGTTCATGCCCACTACAATTATAAATGGGCATGTATTTATAAACAGAATGAAATCATTGCACTGAGTGAAATGACAGCCCAGTATGGGGGAGATGCTGTAACATTTGTGATGTAACAAAATAATTAAAAAAATTCATGTTAGTTCATAAAATAATTAAAATAATTATGAAAAGTATTAAAAAAAAATCCATGTTAGTTCATAAAATAAAATATTATGAAAAGTAATTAAAAATAGAAAAACTTAAAACTTAAACCCGGATCTCTCAATCAAGAGAGATTAATTTTCTTGAGTTTAAATTTAAAAAAAGAAATACACCTCAAGAAATTGGATCCCTCTCGGTGCTTGATAGATATGGGTTTAAGATGGATCTTTTGACACATCTTTACATTTACCTCTGATATGAAGGTGATCAATGACCCATATCATAATAATAATAATAATCTATTTTTTAGGTCACGACCTAGTCAAACACCAAATTGATGTGTGAGAACACCTTGTTTGTGTGACAAGGTACTACCTCCATGCAGTGATTTGACTGCCTATTATACGGAGTTGTACATGCCCTATTCCCATCTGAATTTCAACCTGTGGATGTCCAAGGAGGAAACACATGTTCTTAACTGTTAGGTTCACTCAAGCTGTAATAGAAGACTAGTTTTGTTACAGCTTAATTCTAGTTAGGCTAATAAGAAATGACAACCATACAATACAAGTGGGCTAAATAATGGTGGACTAGTTTTGTTACAGGTAAATTTTGGTTAACCTAATAAAAATGGCAGTTGAAAAATATGGATAACTATAATTGTCAGCTCGAGGTGGCTTTCTTTTGAATGATATCCCTTGAAACCATATACAGGTATGGGTTTCTAAAACAGTGACAGTTTCAAAATTCCTTAAAATGGAAAATTTTCATGTATATGTAATTTGTATTGTTTTAAATTATTTATAAATATTAAAATAAAATTTAGAAAGTAACAAGCAATCCACAATTAGTAACAACAAAATTCATTTAATGTATTTTTGGAGCTGAGCTTCCACTTATCATGATGAGGCTAATTCTCAAAATGTTTGCTTTTTGGCTAAGCAGCTTGTTGAATGTTTTAGAGAATGTTTTGATTTGCCATTGTTTGAATGCTCTTTGTGGTTTGATTTGATTTGCCGTTGTTTGAATGCTCTTTGTGGTTTGATTTGATTTGCCATTGTTTGAATGCTCTTTGTGGTTTGATTTGATTTGCCATTGTTTGAATGCTCTTTGTTAGACTACTGTTTCCAAAGCTGTCCGAATCTACACTTGCACTCTCAAATTTGTTTAGGATTTTTTTTTGCCTTATTATATAGAAAAGGTGAGGGTGTAACATTCCTTCCTATTGTTTTCATTTCATAGCATAGATTGCTTTGCATGAACAAGGAAAATAAGCCATATCTTTATATTAAAAGTAATATCACAACAATTAACTTTCAGTAATGGATCTTGCTTAGTAGAAGAGTTTATATAAAAACATTATAAATCTTAAGAGATACATGCTCTTACTATCTTTGTTATAACTAAGGATAGTCTTCTATGTTGTTTATCTTTTACTTAACCCTCATGTTATTTTGCTTTTGTCTTCTTTATTATGTTCATCAACAAGCCGATGCCATAAGGCTGCCCTTTTTCCAACATCGGTTGACACATATAAATTGGCTAGGCCCAACACATGGCCTTTTGAATAAAAGAAAAAGACCCTTACAACACAGTCATATCTTAAATTGTTGTCATCACCGTGACATTATTTTATTTTGGGTTTGGTAGACCTCGCACAAACTTGATGCTGTAACCTTTCATGCTTGTCATAAGGGTGCAGGGGTCTGGTGAAACTGGTGCTTCAACCGCCCAGAAAAGGCAGCATAAAAAGAAACACAAGCAGCCTCACGACCAGGATCAGTTCCAATAGAATTATTTTAACTAGGATCGTAAGAACCATCAAGTGGAGTAGCACCAACATCACCAGTTATTGAACCAGCTTCTTCCTCATTCCTAGCATCACCAATTTAATGTACTGGTGGATCTAGAGTCCAATTTGAATAGAAAGCACCTAAAGAGCACTTTAACTCTTACTGCAACATTGAAGACAATACATGTCTCTGGTTGAATATTGCTAACAGATCTTTCTTTTGATTCATCTTTGAATAATAGTAAGATGAGAACTACTCCTTCCACCATAAATTATAGGATCCATAATAGAGAGAGTTGGATGTTCTAGAGAATGATATGACTTGCCATTGGTTGAATGCTCTGTGTTAGATCACTGTTTCTAGAGCTGTCTGAATCTACACTTGCACTCTCATTTTTTTTGGATTAAATATTTTTTCCTTGTCAAATGACATTCTCCTTTTAATGAGTTTCCTAGGGATGAGAAATTATGTTGGTCTGAACAGATTTCTTATCTACAAGATTAACAAAGGATGCATTACACAAATTCTATCTTAGTTATGTATAATCGGGTGTAATTTGAACCAAGCTGGCTTTATTCACCAACTTCTGAGTATACTCTTTTGGAGATAGGAACTGGATGTAGTTTGAACCTAAGGTGGCTCTATTTACCAGTCTATTTGCATACTCTCTTGAAGATGAGAAGAGCGTAGGAATTACAAAACTGGTTTAGAGTTATCAGAGTATAAGATTTGAGGAATGGAGATCTATCTCACGAAATACTAAAGATGCCTCTCCGAGCAAAAAACTAACTTTATAAAATGAAAAGCATGGGAGCATTGATTGTAGGTGTTTGCAAGTACTATAACTAGGAATCTAGACAGATATCCATCTACACAAGTAAATGTTGTATCTTTTCATCTACCGAAGACTTGAGAATCATCAGCAAATAAGTGAAAGCTCCAAAGTCCAAAAACATATGAACTTTATGAGATTATTTTGGCAAAATAGGGTGATAAAAACATTATTACAGAGAGCTTAAGACTACTAGTTAGGAAATACACTATCAAAATATTAGTACAAGTTATCTGGAAGAGATCAAAAGGCATAGTGAAACAATAACCCTACAATTAGAGCAATTTCAAGCTACCTTAGTTTGGGGGATTTAGGAAATTGACTGCATATTGATATTTGGTATATTCAAATGAACCAACTTCAAATTAAGTTTTCAAAAAGAAAATCCATATCTTAAAGGTAGAACAAAGTCAAGATTCCTTTTGTTCAATGGATTAAGAATCATTATTAAGTTATAAAAAAAATGCATGTGTTCTTACGACTTTTTTTGTTTTATTATGCAAGACAGGAAGGCTTTGACGTTGGGTCTTGATGATAATCTTTATGTAGAGGGATTTGCTTCGAATGTTTTTGCAAAAGCTGACAAACAAGATAGAGCAAGGCAGGCAGACTTGTATGACCATTTCAACATGATTTATTTATGTTGATGGCTATTGTGCAATCTTTGGATGTTTTATAGTTATGTGTAGTTTTCTCAGTGTCCAATCTAGTCAATGATGTTATGATTTACTTCCCGTGAGGCTCACTGCCAGCTTTTAAGTATCTGAAGTAGATACTTGCTTTAAATAGATTATTAGTATGATGTGTATGGTTGATGTCAATGATATGGGAGAATGTATAGTATCTTGGATTTACTTTTACAGGTTTTACTATTTAGACATTTGATAACATTCCTATTTGTATTTCAGGAATACTGCAAAGACGTTTTATGTAGCAAGCATATTTTTTGAGATTCTCCACCAGTTTGGTGAACTACAACCTGAAGTGAGTCTTCCTTTCCTTGTGCTTATCGAATATCTTCAATATTTTAAATTCATCATAACTTGTAGGATCTCTACAAACTCAAGAAACTAGAACTCATTCCAATCTCAATTTGAAACATGGTTCAATTGCAGCTCCACCAAGTTCTCAAGAGAGCATCCCTTTCTTAACAACTTCAAACATTGCTTACCTCTTAGAGGCTTCATTGAAGTTAATTAACACTGATAACATATCTTCCAGCCAGCTAACTTCCCAACATCGTAGCCAAGGAGCATCTCGGAAGCAAACTATCCATCACTTCAAGCTTGCATCATTTGCATTGAGAACATGTTTGCGTCATCTGAAAGCATTTTCTACTGAGTCACTCATGCAAGGGGAGTCTCAAAATCCACTCAAGGCCCTTTTTTTTGGTGACATGAAAGTTCCGGGAGGTCCACTGCTGCAATTAATGTGTTTATTAAAATCAACTTCAAGCTCAGTTTCAACACAAGAGAAAACAAGGAACAAGGAAAGTAGGGTGAAGAAGGCATCTGATGAAGCAGGAGATGGACTGATCCATACAACAGTTCTTTGTATGGATATGTTATGCAAGTTGATTTTTACAACAAAATGCTTGTCTGATGTACTTGGGGAAATTTTATTTGTTTCAAGCAATGAGGAAGAAGTTGTAGATGACATTGATATTGAGATGGAGGACATTTATGAAAATGAAAGTGAAAGCCCAGAAAGTAAGCTAATACACCTGTCTTTGTGGAAAAAAATCCAACCACTTTTGGTTGAGCTTCTTATGTAGACACATTTTTTAGAGTTTGAAGTAACAGGTTCCTAGAATTTGAAGCTAGATTAGTTCTTAACATATGCAAGTTTGCTTTCTGCAGGCATGTTTAGAGTTAGAGTTTAAATAATCTCTTGTGGTGCAGGTTCTGGAAAGTGCCCAAACTCTAGTTATAAGGATGGCGAACCAATGCAGGTAATTAATATTCTTATTAAGGTGCTTTTTGTTAAGAGGGGTTTCTTTTAAAAATGAACCATAAAAGTACTAAATAACATATTGGTGGCATTTAATACAGGGATAATGGTGATTTTTGTTTGTTTGTTTCTCAGTTTACTTGTTTTTTGGTAAATAGTAATGTTCTTCCTCCTATTCTAATTTGATAATGGTCATTTGGACCCAAATTTGGAGATTATTATTGATAACAAAAGGATAAAAATTTGATTCATCCTATGCATAAGTCATCCCAGATGTTTTATCCGGTGTCTTGTACATTACTGCAGATGCAGTCGCTAGTGCTCTTAAGCAGTACCACTGTCAGCCCATATTTACATAAATCAAAATAAATATCCACACATCCTCTATCTTGGCCAAATGACATTCCACCCACCCGTACCCCTCTCCTAACCATACCTCCAACTCCTTAGTCCAATTCTTCCCTACCATCCATCTTCCTCATTTGGGTCTATGGGTACTACCATTTATGCCAATGCTTTGATGCATGTTGGAACAAATGCAGACACTTTCCTAAGAGAAAATTTGGTGATGTAGTTGTGCTTTTATATTTACAATAAGTCTAATTTCACATTAACTGTGTTTCTTACATAATTTTGTATTTTTATATTGATATTTTATGGTTTTGATCTGTTGTGTTACTAGGAATGGCTGAGCAGAGCCACAAACTGGGAAAATTTCAGTGCTACAACTAGCTTGGGAGACATTCACAAGGGTCATCTTCAACAAGGTCGTTCTTTGATGGCTCCTTACCTTCCATAGAATGGTGCTAGTGGAGGTGGAAGTCCCTTTTTTGAGGGTGGGTCCCTATATTCCTTGGGACTTATACATGCAAACCACAGAGGAGGGATCAAGCAGTTCCTTCATGAAATCTTAAGCAGCGAAAATCTTGAAGTAATTATCTCCTTTGGTTACATATATGCACTATTTTATAATAAAAATTTTGATTCACCCTATTTTCGCAGTTTTTTTTACTCTCAAAGGGAGCCCTTACAGATGTGATGTAATTTTTACAGATAATTTAACATGGTGAAGTAACATAGAACTCTCTTTGAATATTTTTCTACTTGAAGCTATCAAAATATTCTTATTGCTTGGATCTACCTAGAAGATATGATCCCAATTTAAAAATGATATGTAGGGGTTTGGATCTTGGAATAGACCTTATTGTTTATGGAAGGGAAGAAGAGGCAGATACACTTACTAAACGAATGACAAGGGATCAGGATAGCCCTTTTTTAATGATCATCATTAATCCAGTAGTTACATCTATATTTTCATTTTTTTCTACAATCAATTTGACATTCTGGAAGTGTTTTTCAAATATAAAAATATATATTATATAAAAAACACTCCCAGGAGGTTTTGAAAATTATGCTTCCTGCTCCCGCTCCCATGCCCGTGCTATCCGCTCTAATAACTTTATTTTAAAGAAAGATTGAATTTGCATTGTGATTGAGGACGGTGAGGGGCTTTAAGGGTGCTAGCTCAATGGTAGAGCACTTGCCTTATAGGCAGGAGGTTGGTGGTTCGATTCCACCGTGCCCTATTTATATTCTGAAACCACTAAAAAGAGATAAATGACTAAAAAAATGACCAAAATTTGCATATAAACGACCACCAATACAACATGAGAGATAAGTGACCAAAAAAATGAACAAAATATGCATATAAATGACCACTTTTGAGTTGGCGATCGCTGGTAGAAAATTAGCGGTCATTTATCACGTGACAAAAAAAGTGGTCATAAATTTGGTCATTAATTGTGACAATTAATGACCAAATATATTACCAAATTAATGACCAAATATACGACCAAATATATGACCACAAGATAAGCTATAAATGACCAAGCTAAATATGGCCACATATTTGCTACCAGTGGTCACCAACTCAAAAATGGTCATTTATATGCGGATTTTGGTCGTTTTTTCGATCACTTATCTCTCATTTTGTACTAGTGATAAATTATTAATGAGAATGTTCATATGGAAAAGTCCATATTAATTTCACTATCCATATTCATGCTAGCCATATTTTATGTAATCCGAATCCACCATCTCGATTGTTAATATTTTAGTATTTTGTAAAGCAAGCTTTGCATATGGTGAACTTGTTGTATAGGGAGTTGTTCGACTTCACTGCAACAAAATTTTCCCATATAACCTGCTATGAAATACGTTGTTATGTAAAAGCATGCATTTTCAAATTGTTGCAAGATGATAAAATATGGAGGATTATGAACTTAAACTGTAAAATTCACGCATTTACGAATTTATAACCTTGCATTGTTTGAGCTCATAACAATTCAAAGGATCAACAGAAATTTCAAAGCTACCTTTTATTGTTCAGCTCGAATTGAATTGAGGTTGAGGTTGTCCTTCCATTTATGCAACAGAATGCTAGCCCCTGCAATAAAATATTCATCCTGTTCCTTGTTAGGTTTTGCGGGCTTTGAGTTCAAAATAACCTGCCATTCACTATTTGCAAAAGAATCAAGCCTAAGCAGACCATATGTGTTACACCTAAAATCCTACCATCATGAGATTCAGTGTATACATGCCTGAAGTTCTATTGGCTAAGTCATTTACCTAGAAGGGATATCATTGCGCCTTTGCTAGGTTTTGAGAGGTCGTCGTAGGCTGCACTCATGCAACCTGCGACGTCGCACCTTGCTCCACTCACTAGTACAAAATGAGAGATAAGTGACCAAAATCCACATATAAATGACCACTTTTGAGTTGGTGACCACTGGTAGCAAATTAGTGGCCATATATCACGCGACCAAAAATGTGGTCATATTTAGCTTGGTCATTTATAACTTATCTTGTGGTCATATATTTGGTTATTAATTTGATAATATGTTTGATCATTAATTGTCACGTGATAAATGACCGCTAATTTGCTACCAGCGATCGCCAACTCAAAGTGGTCATTTATATGCATATTTTGGTCATTTTTTTGGTCACTTATCTCTCATGTTGTAATGGTGGTCGTTTATATGCAAATTTTGATCATTTTTTTAGTCATTTATCTATTTTTAGTGTTTTCAGAAAATAAATAGGGCACGGTGGAATCGAACCACCAACCTCCTGCCTATAAGGCAAGTGCTCTACCATTGAGTTAGCACCCTTAAATAGAATTCCTTATGGATTGATATGAGAATATGTAAGGAGTGGAATATTAACATTGGACACACCAATCCAGAGTCTACATGTAAATACAAAGTTATGAATAACTAAATTTTTTACAAGTCATATTTTTTGAGTGAAGGAACAGTCTATGCATTTCAGAATGTAGTCTTGTGACAAGTGGAAGACTAGCAATATGTCAAAACAATGCAGTCCAATGTTTGAAAAACAATATTAAACAAGATATACCTTAGCTTCATTGAATAAGCAGCGATCAGAAAGTGTGTCGAATTCATGCTATAAACATTGATAAGACATTTTTAAGCACTTGTCAAGCTTCACTGAATTAAAGACAAGAATATCGCCAAAAAAATCAGTACTTCCCTTTATTGAAAAACAAAAGAATATCACCTTCCATGCCCCAATAATGATGAGTAGGAGATATTCTTGATGGTGCAGGTGCAGAAGAAGCAGAGGGCCCTAACAATGCAATAAACATATTATCCTTAGTGAATTTTGTAGATGGTACCCAGTGTAACCCTATCAGCACAAATTACAACACTTGAATTGTTAGGACATCAAGCAAGGCATTAAACAGAGTCATCCAACCCAAGGGATGTTGATGTATATGTATCTTCAGAATGTATTTCACATATATGTATATTGTATTCCTATAGAGATGTTATTATTCCTCTATACATAAGTGGTTATATTCCTATAGAGATGTTATTATTTCTCTATATGGAAGCGTCGTCATTTATATTGTAAGTGTCGTAACTTATACTTGATGGGTTATTAGACCACCTTGTTGGGGTCGGCCCTGCATAAGTCATGTGGGTCAAAGGGTTATTAGACCACCCTATTGGGGGTTAGCCATGTGGGTCAAAGGGTTATTAGACCACCCTAGTGGGGGTTGGCCTAGTCAGCATTATGTTAAGTGGTTAAGTTGAGTTCGACCTAGTTGAGTAAAGGTCAAGTCAAGTTAGTGTATAAATAAAGAGTGTGTCTCTCTCATTTTACACATTCTATTCTCTCACTCACACTGTGGAGAGTGGCGCACTTGTGGAGGAGGAGGCTCTGCTTCTAGGAGAAGACTATCTCTTGTATTCTGGTTGTATCATTGATCTATCTATCTCTGAGGAAGTTATTGGGGTTTTTCACCTTTATGGTTTTCCCCAAGTAAACTCTGTGTCTCTTGTGTGCTTGCATTATTGTGTCCATGATTGATATGCTGTAGATTTGCTGTACATGTTGTTCTCTCAGTTAATATCCTAGATCAGATTGAAGTAAATTCTAAAAATTTAACATGGTATCAGAGCTAGCCTAAAAGAAGGCATGATATGGCATGTATGACACTTGTTGCACTTACGATGCTAGGGCTTGATATAGCAAAAACCAGTCATCATAGCACTTTTGCTATAAATCCGTTTTGGAGAATTTTTCAGATCTGAAACTTTTACAGGTCGAAGATCAGATCCCCATGTACCTTGTGTCCAAAGGACAACCTCTAATTCCTTGTACTTTGTGATTTATGATTTGTACAATTTAGGGTTTCTGCCTCTTCCAGATCTGAGTCAAAATCAGGTGACCTTGGGAAAAAGGTCATAACTTGGGCTAGGAAGCTCCAAATGAAATTTCGTAAAAATTGACAGGTAGTAAACAGACTGCACTATCTTAAAAAAAAATTTCAAAGGCCAAAGTTGAACCAGTGACACGTGGCATGTCATCCAAGTTCACTCTCCTATATTATCCCATAAACAGGTCACGTTGCGACACTTGGCATAAATCTCTCTCAGAGAATCCAATTGAGGTCAGACCTATTGGGATGGAAATATAACAGGTCAGGATATTTCAAGAAATTTTTTTAGAGGCCGAAGATGAACCAATGACACGTGGCATGCCGCACAAGTTCGCTCTCCTGTATTATCCCATAAACAGGTCACGTTGCGACACTTGGCATAAATCTCTCTCAACGAATCCAATTGAGGTCAGACCTGTCAGGATGGAAAGATAACAGGTCGGGCTATCTCAGGAAAAAATTTCAGACCCTGTGGATCAAAAAGTTCAGAGTTACACCATAAACAATCAAGTACATATTTATGTCAAAACATAATTATTTTTGAGCACCTTCATTCATGGCTTCCGGAATTTAGGGCTTCGGAGAAAGTTGGAATTTTTGTAATCGGAGACCACGGTTGGATGCTACTCATCAAAATAGAAATTTAGAGACCAAGATCAGATTTTTTGGTTGGGCAGAAGGCCGGGCTTGATCAAACCCCAGTTCGGGACTTTGATCGGAAAGATGGAAAATTAAGGCTTCTGCAAAACTTGGAATTTTGGAAATCCGTGACCACGGCTGGAAGCTCCTCAGAAAAATTGAAGCTTAGAGCCTTGAATCAAATATTTTGGTTGGGTGAAGCTCCGGGAAACTCAAACCCTAATTCAGGGTCCTCCCTAGTGAATCCGGAAATCTAAAAGGAAATTTCGAGGGGTGAAACTTTGCAGTTTTCAAATTCTGAATATACCAACTTGATTTGCTCATTAAGGCGCATATTTCTATCCTTTCAGAAGTTTGAAATTCAAATGTTGAATTTTTGTGGTTTCTTTAACAAACCCTAATCCAGCTCTAGGTCCAGTTCTTGTAAATCAAGTGGATTGGGTTAATCCTAGAAGAAGATGGATTAGTCACCTGCATAAGTGAAGAAGTTCATGTCTCAGAGGGAGATGAGGCTAAGGCCTTCCATAAGAAGGTTACAAGCAATCTTGACAGGTATGGCTTACAGGTATGTTTCATGGTTAATTTTATCATATGTTTGTCTTCATATCATTACAGTACAATCTTGATTAACTCCTAGAATTGTCGTATCACCTTAATAGAAGATATTCATTGATTAAGGTTTTGATACTTATGAATGTACTAATGCATTGTCATGTTGTATGAGGTTTATGTTGTTCGCTAACATAAAAGGTACACCAAGAAAGACAAATCATGTTCTACTTCAAGAACATATGATCATGGTGACATGAAAACAAAGATTCATCCATTGTCATGGATCACATAGAAGATCTACTTTCGAGGTATGTATAACTTGGTCCTACAATGGTTAACCTATGAGACATGCAGGTTACTAGCACAAGTCACTGAAGAGAACTAGAAGACATTATGCGGGTATGTTAGACATAACTAGCTAGCATGCTAATCCAGGTATGTTTTTCCTATATCAAGCTAGAATCCTAACTTGTGTTAGGATCTTATACTGTTGTGTTGTTGATAATGATTATTTATGAAGTCATAGGTTTGAATAGTCATGGCTGTATGCATATTATGTTTCTTACCATAATTGATGATATGACTAACTAGAAGAATCATGAAGGTATAGGTTTGAGTAATCACGGGTTTATGCATTGATGATTTAACTAATCAGAAGAGTCCTATGATCAAATGAGAATATGCATGAGTAAAAGAAGACTTCCCTGAAACCTTGAATACTAATGTTTATTATTTGTGAATGATCATGACTATACATGTTTAAGATTATTGTGTTTTGATAGTATTAAGATTATACTAATAAATGTGTGATTATGTATGAGACCTCAAGGATAACACAATGATGATACTAATAAGCATGCATAGTGGTTAAGGATGGATATAAGTTCAAAAACAGGCAATCCAGGAAGCAAAGATCAAGAGGGAGCACACTCCAGTTGTTCCTGCAAGAAAGCAAAGGAGCACACTTCAGTAGTTTCTGCAAGGATGCAAATATTCAGAGGGAGTTGACCACTTCTCACAATCCACATCAGAATGGAGTTGCAAAGATTCAGAGGAAGTCCACCCAACAACCAAACAAAGATAAGTATTTGAATTGTCATTTCTTACATAATGTTATTTAATGATGTATATGCTTATGTTCCTAGAATTAGGTTGTGTATTATGCATATTAGAATAGTTGCAATGATGAACAGTATACTACTAATATACATGGATAAGTGGGCCTATGACACTATACAACATTCCATTGCTACTTATCTAGAATGAAACCTCTTTGCTGACATGTTAGGAGTTGTGCACACTCTTAAAAATGTTCTGGTAGAGATTGGAAGGCATCTAGAAAGTTACGGAATATGGATAAATGTTGTATTAAAGCATTGGCTAAGATAATTGCATGATTATATGACATATTTCTTTATGTGTAAGAATTTGTCTGAAAATTATGAGATGTTTCTAATCATGCAATTTAACTTGTTTTGTAGGAAAGACCGTATACCTTCACCTACAAAAGAAGGACTACAACATTTGTTCAAGCAACAAAATTATCTATTGGAGATATTGAAGTTTCCAGGATACGGGAAGAATGCCTTGATCCATCGATCATGAAGAACAATGTTTGGGATGCGGTCCCAAGAGCTGAAGGGAAGTCTGTTGTGACTTCCAAATGGAACTATCAGATCAAGCATGCTGCAAATGGCAGCCTAGAGAAATACAAAAGTGATGAAATAGAAGATACACCAGATGGATTTCAAGATAGCTTTCTTGAATGGTGTAGTCATATATGTGTGTAGAACTTGGTAGGATAGACAGCTTTCTATCTAGTTTGGGATTTACCGAGAGTAAAGCGGATTCCAACCTTTACTACAAGGTTGAGGAAGGGAATCCTATGATTCTACTCCTGTATGTGGATGACTTATTTGTAACAGGAGATGACAGATTGATTGCAGATATTAAGAGGAAGCTTGCTGCCGAGTTCGATATGAAAGACTTGGGGATGCTGCACTAATTTTTTTTTTTTGGCATGGAGGTGTCACAGAGTGCATATGGAATCTTCCTTGGACAAGGGAATTATGCAGTAGAGATCTTGAAGAGGTTCGGGATGATGGATTGCAAGGCCATGGCCACACCTATGGCATCGAATCTGAAGCTTCTTTGTGATGCTTCATCTGAGACGGTTGATGTCTCTATGTATCGTCAGATGATTGGGTCCTTGATGTACTTGACAAACACGAGACCAGATATTTGCTTTGCGGTGAACACATTGAGCCAGTTCCTGACGGATCCGAGGAGTGTTCACCTTGTTATAAAAACAGGATCGCAGAGCAATATCAATAAACATAAATGCAAATATAATCACACATACACATTACAAGAGAGACACAGATATATCGTGGTTCACCCAACTTGGGCTACGTCCACACTGAATTTTCCAGTCCTTATTTTTATTACCGTCCAGCAAGGTGAAGGGATACAACCTGCAGCACAACCGCTGCACTTCCTCTTCTCTGTTTCACAGTCTCTCTCCTGATCTCAGAGATCTTTACAATGCATAAAACCTAATACATCATCATCCCTAGCCGTATTACAATGTCTTTATTTTATAATGGAAATACAATGGGAAAATACCACGGGATACCCAAAACCATGGGCCCGCAAAATAGCTGGCGAAAACAGCCCCAAAAATTTTCTTCGGGGGCGTTGCCCCTGAACCCCCATTTCTCGGGGGCGCTGCCCTTGAACCCCCGCCAAGGGACTGCTGGTCCCTGGACCCCCCAGCCAGGGGGGATGGTCCCCCCTGGAACCCCGTGGGGGGGCGATGCCCCCCCACACCCCCCCGCTGGGGTGAGTGTACAGTCCACCTACATATCATATAAAACTAGGGTACAAACACGGCTGATACAATATCATCTATGAGACTAGAAGATCTGGCTCCACAACCAACACACCTGGTTGCTGTAAAGCATGTTCTGAGGTACCTGAAGGGTAGAGTGGATTATGGGCTCAAGTATGAAGCGAATCAAAAGTTTAACCTACAGGGTTATGTTGATTCAGATTGGGCTGGCAGTGCTGCAAATAGGAAGAGCACTTCTGGGTGCTGGTTCAGTATGGGATCAGGTGAGATCTCTTGGTTTAGCAGGAAGCAGTTCTGTGTAGCACTGAGTAAAACCGAATCAAAGTATGTTGTGACGGATGAGCAGGATGCAGATGTATTGACCAAGCTGTTGGCCAGAGTGCAGTTTGAGTACTTCAGAGAGAGGCTTGGTGCACTTCAGATCGAGGTTCATTCCAAAAGGAAGTAATGAGTCCGGAAGATGCAGATGCACATGAGCTTTTCTGACATGGTTGATGTGTTCTCCCATGGTCGTGATGTAATTGTTGAGCCATTCTCACATGGTGGTAGATGTGTTCTCCCATGGTGTAGATGTAAGGGCTAAAGCCATTTTTCACATGGTGGTAGATGTGTTTTCCCATGGTGAAAAACTAAGGGCTGGAGCCTTCCCTGAATGGTGGTGGATGTGTTCTCCCATGTCGGTGGTGTAAGTGCTGGATGGTGTGCATCTGGGCTATGCTTCGTGGATGATGAGATGATCTGAAGAGGACGATGCTATGATGATCAGGAGGATCATGGATGATGAGCATCAGGATGATGCTCCAGTTACTACTCTGTATATGCATCAGGATGATGCTGGATATGATCAGTTGGATCATTTATATGTATATGTATGTATGCATCATGTTGAATGCTGGATATGACCAGTTGGATCATTTGTATGTGTTTTGTATATGCATCATGTTGGATGCTTGGACCATGTATCTGTATATGTATCAGGTGGATACATTATATGATCAGGTAGATCATGTATGTTGATATGCATTAGATATGATCAGGTAGATCATGTATGTTGATATGTATTAGATATGATCAGGTGGATCATGTATTTGTATTTGTATCAGGTGGATACACTGTATGATTAGGTGGATCATGTATGATGATATGTATCAGGTAGATACTTGGTATGCATCAGGTGGATGCATTGTATGATCAGGATGATCATGGATAACGAGCTTCAGGATGTTGCTCCAGATGACATGCATCAGGATGTTACAGTGATGATGATCAGGATGATCATGGGCATCAGGATGATTCCTCGTGCGATGATGATCCGTTGGATCATGAGTATCAGGTTGATACTTGGAGGTCAGAGATGATATGTGGCAGGTTGTGCAAATAGCATGTAATCAGTCCTGGGAGATCTTGCCTGTCGTGCTGCGGCACATAAATGTTCCTAGGGTACTCTTTCCAGTATTGCTATGTAGTATGTAATCAGTCCTTAGATATCCGATAGGTTGAGCTGTGTGCTCGTAATCAGTCCTGGGATGAGGTATTACTACGGAGACATATAATCAGTCTTGGAGATCCGAGAGGTTGAGCTGTGTGCTCGTAATTAGTCCTAGGATGCTCTTTAGAGATCTTGCCGGTTGTGCTGCGGCACATAAATGTTCCTGGGATGCTCTTTAAAGGTTTTGTCTATCCACATGTAATCAGTCCTGGAGATCCAAGAGGTTGAGCTGTGTGCTCGTAATAAGTCCTGGGATGCCCTTTAGAGATCTTGCCGGTCGTGCTGCGGCACATAAATGTTCCTGGGATGCTCTTTAAAGGTATTGTGGAGGAGATGCATGTAATCAGTCCTGGGAGATCTTGCCGGTCATGCTTAGGCACATAAATGTTCATGGGATACTCTTTCCGGTATTGCATCCGCACATAAAATTAGTTCTGAGAGGCTACCTCTATCAAACCGTTCGCACGGATGATGAAGACCTGCAGGTGGTGGGCCTACATCCAGTATGAAAAAGGACTGGCTCTGTAGAACTTCCTATGACGAGTAGATTCAGAGATTGATTGAGATAGCAGCAGCAGTGACGATGATGATGACTCGATGACAATTATCCAGTGACGATGATCCAGAGAAGATGACTTGTGCCAGAAGAGCTGTGTCGAGAAATACCTTCCTAGTTAAGAGGGAGTGTTGATGTATATGTAAGTTCGGAATGTATTTCACATATATGTATATTGTATTCCTATAGAGATGTTATTATTCCTCTATACGGAAGTGGTTGTATTCCTATAGAGATGTTATTATTCCTCTATATGGAAGTGTCGTCATTTATATTGTAAGTGTCGTAACTTATACTTGATGGGTTATTAGACCACCTTGTTGGGGTCGGCCCTGCATAAGTCATGTGGGTCAAAGGGTTATTAGACCACCCTATTGGGGGTCAGCCATGTGGGTCAAAGGTTTATTAGACCACCCTAGTGGGGGTCGGCCTAGTCAGCATTATGTTAAGTGGTTAAGTTGAGGCCAACCTAGTTGAGCAAAGGTCAAGTCAAGTTAGTGTATAAATAAAGAGTGTGTCTCTCTCATTTTACACATTCTATTCTCTCACTCACACTGTGGAGAGTGGCGCACTTGTGGAGGAGGAGGCTCTGCTGCTAGGAGAAGACTATCTCTTGTATTCTGGTTGTATCATTGCTCTATCTATCTCTGAGGAAGTTATTGGGGTTTTTCACCTTTATGGTTTTCCCCAAGTAAACTCTGTGTCTCTTGTGTGCTTGCATTATTGTGTCCATGATTGATATGCTATAGATTTGTTGTATATGTTGTTCTCTCAGTTAAGATCCTAGATTAGATTGAAGTAAATTCTGAAAAATTTAACAAGGGATTGACTCATAGATTTGTTGTATATGTTGTTCTCTCAGTTAAGATCCTAGATTAGATTGAAGTAAATTCTGAAAATTTAACAAGGGATTGACTTTGAGACTCCCTGCATGAAGCTCAAAGGCACTCAATCGCTCAAGCTAGCACACATATATAGTAAATAGTTGAAGATTTGAATGACTGGCTTCTAAATTTATAATTTGTTATATGCTTTTTTTTTCTTTTTTTTTTTATTTCCATGAATTTTTTGGATTTTAGGAAAGTGCATCAAGGAGGAGACAACATGTTGTTTTTATTATGGTGCTAAACATTTGTTTCTAAAGAGAATGTATATATATATATATATATGCTGCACTACACCTCGCTTCTATCAGTGCAACCATGAAAAATAAAAGGAAATGCATTCTACAGAAATGGTAGCTCAAAAGAAGCATATGCATTGGGAAGACATGTCAACAAACATGCTAATTGACAACATTTTCCATACCTCATTTCTGGCTGGATGGAAGCCACAATCACCATAGTAAGTAAACTGATCAAAGCGGTGTACAGGATGTATATTCTCTTGGTATTAAGCCAATACCTTGTATATATATGTGTGGCAATCATTCTAGGAATCATGGGGTTACGAATTTCTCCAGAAGGCTTCTAAGATACTGACATGTCATGGTTGACAGAGAATACTGCTTTTTATATTCCCTAGGACTTTGCATTTAAAATATAATTTTTCACATGCTATCCAAGACTAGAAGCTTATTACTGTCACTAAGAATTGTGAGCTCAAGTGCGTTATTCAATGTAATGGATGTTGTCTGATATTGTTTCAGATCAGTCTAAAACTACTGATGGAGTTAGGATTTTAACCGAGTTATTTTTTATGTATTGAGGTGCATTGTTCTTACTGTGATTATTATGGATGCACCATGGGAAAGGTGAGAGACATTGATGTGTCCTCTATCTAGGCCAAAGACTCTAGAATATGCAAAGCAAAAGGCACTGCTTAGTTCTAAGTTGACAAAAACCAGGTGTGGTGGTGTCACCTACCCAAATTTCTGAAAATTACTATTTTATTTGCAAAATACTTTATGTTAAGTTTAATTACAAAGTTTTGTAATTATGATCAGTTTTGATCATGGGTGAATGTAATTACTAAATATTATTATTTAAATAAATTAATTAGGAGACAAACACTCAAGAGGACTGTTAAATGAGTGTTCATTGACCCACTAGGAGGAATGGAAGTTGTTGGAAGGTATGGGACAGATGGCAGCAAATTCACTTCACCACTAGCTGTTGGTTATGGGACAAAAACCCCTAAAATAGTGGCATTATCCCCCAGGTGGTGGGAGTGGGAAGGAAACTCATTTAATGACCCAGTAACAACTGAAAAGGCCTAGGCAGCCTACATAAGGCAATTCGAATTGAGCAGGCAGCTCTTAATCAATATTTCTGCATAATATTTTCCTCATGTGCATCAGGTGATCACTGAGAGATTCGAATAGGGAGGCTAGTGGTGAGTGTGATCTTAAGTTTGCATATTGCTGAGAAGAACCAGAGAAGCTGGTACAGGTCTATTGGACTACTAGCTATTGAAGATTCAAAAGTTAATTACTACTGCAAGAAGAAGTCCTATTTCCTAAGTTTCTTCCTCCTGGTGGTTCAGTGAATAGGCTCGGGGGTCCTAAGACAGTACTTGATTATTTTCAGGAATTGGTTGGGTGGAATAGTCTTCTTGGGCTATTTGTGCCCTACATATTTACTAGGTTCTATAAATTTTCTTCTTATTCTCAGCTAATAATTCTGTTCTGTATAGCTAGTATGTTTCTGTTTCCTGTTTTCGAAAGAGAATTTAACTCTAGATTTGTTTAAAGTCTGAAAGTTTAAGTTTGAATGATGAATTATAATTGATTAATCAGTATCTATATTTTTCCCCATGTTGTTTGTGCATTGTACTCCAGTATAGATATGCAAATTAAAGATAGATTAAAAGATAGGCAAATTGCCATTTTGAATTCGATAGATAGATAGTGATTATATATTATCATTTTTCTATCCTAAAAGTTAAATAATAGTAGAGAGTACTGTATAATATTCATGTATACATTATAAATGTTTCAGAGTTTTATGAACAAAACAAACAATACATATTTTATGTATAGTTGCATCACATTATTCCTTTCATTCTTATGCACAAAGAAAAAGATAGAAATCATATATCTATATACCATATTATGGTTGCATTGTAATAACACAGCTGCAAAATAAAGAATGTGATCATCTTAACCAGACTGTACATAATAGTCATCACACACTTTTCACATTATACTTACACACACACTGTTTTATTTCTTATTCTATGAATTTATAAATTTATCCAGTTCAAACAAGTATGGAAATAGTATAACTAATCTATTGTTAACAGTTATTGTATTCAATAAATATTCGAACTGTAAGTATCGAATCCTAAATTGAGTTTCATAACAAACTTAGTATACACAAGTTTCAGATTAAACCAAAGTTCCTCAAAAGATATTTTTTCGAACATTTAGAACACGATTTAGGGTTTGACATATTGTTTCCATTACAATCGAATTCACCACCATTCGAAACATCCTACATTACATAGTTACCAATTGTGACAGAGTATTTAAACCCTAGCCAAAACAATCACAACATAAATCCACAACATTAAAATCGCTAACACAGATTTCGACCTATATTTCCATACTCTTAGTTTACAGCTTGACTTTTGTTGGCAATCAATGAGAATCGTCGAATTGATGCATAGCCATTACCTTTCTACTCGTAGCAAATACAAAACCTATGATATCGTTGTAGATTACAACAGTTCTCATTTTGTTTATTTTTCAATGAAACATTGCAACAGTTATAAACTATTATCCAAAAACCAAACCACTTAGCACTATATAAAAACGACAGTTTAACATTCGAGAAAACAGGATTTAAATCATAGGTTAGACAAGCCTCGGCTCCACTATATTCCCATTTTAATGCATCAATAGGTGGAACGATTGAACGTTTCCACTACTACATTTTCCATACCCAAAGACGAGGGATTAACATTCCTCGTATCAAACTTTACAAACAATCAAAATGATTGTGAACAGGGTTCTTTCCTTTCTCCACTGAGTTCATAAACCAGAAGTTTTACAAACCTTTTAAACAATTATTCTTAAGCATCCAAACAAACATAGAGGATAAAGACAAATGTCATTCAACATAGAAGCTTTTAACAACAACTTAAAATCTTCTCGAAAGAACAACGACAAACGACGCCATGGCAAGACCTTTTTCTCGCTATTGGAACCAACCACGTCATTACAGACATTTGAGGCACCTACGAGGGTTTTTGGAAAGACCCAGAGCTTACCGTTGAAAGCTTTCCAAATCTTTAAAACCCTTGCTTGAATCACACCTTCACTACCTGCAACTGACAAGAAATGCACAGCTTAGAATGTGATAACGATTTATTCATATCTCAACTGAAAAGAAAAAGAAGAATACAATAAGGGAAACCCTATAAATTCAAGAAAGCTTACCTTCCTAAGCAGAGACACAGTTCCTTGCAAACACCAAGAAGAACGATGAAGATCACTGCTGCAAACGAAATCAGGGTACTATTATCACCTACTCCTTTGGTGTGCTTTCATCCAAACTTTAAAAGGGTTAAACTATAAACTATCCACTCAACAACTACTGAAACCAAAGAACCAGACTCTCAAGACAACGCCATGGAATTAGGCTAAAGCCTGCAACTCCAACCCTGAAACCTAGGTCACGAGATTGAAACTCTTAACATTTTCTCCTACCAAAAAAAATCGGCAGCCTGTCGGCCACAGACTGAAAACTATGGGATCAATAAACAACATTTTCAATCTATTAATCCAAATCAACGAAAAGAGCTAGGGTTGAAATCAATGGCCAAAATTTAAGCTGATCAACGATCACCATCTTGCCAGCATTTAGCATTGGGACATGAGACACTGGAATTAAATACCTACTGTACTGTATAGGCTCGACATTTTCCACCGTGGCAATTAGAGAGATGATCAAACAATTAGCTCGGAGACGAGTCTGAACACTTAAACTATTACACAGTGGCAATTACAGAACAACTACGTCAAAACTCTTAATACGTGGATTGATGGAAATCCCCGTAAGCTTGAGTGTCAACTCAAGCCATTAATGCAGGCCCGAATTACAAACATCAACGATGATTTCGTATCAATGGTGAAATCATCAACCTGTCCATCACAATAAATGTCTGTCAGCATTCGTATTCCAACGATAAGTTTTCAAAACATCAACTTATAACTTTATAACATTATAGATATTGGTAAGTCGATTTCCAAGCGTCGTATGGGGCCTAAGTTATATTTCATACTATATGTTATGGTATTGTTTAAATCACGATGATACATAGATCCTTATATTTCAAAGTCTAAGTTTTATTAGAATCACATAGAACAAGTAATTTCAAGTTACAATTTCACAAAGGTAAGCTTTATAGTATTTAAATATTTAAATTATGATTCTTGTAATGGATGATAGGAAGACTATAGCCATAAGCGGCATAGTTCTCATTCACATGAAATCCATACTTTTTGTTGATACCCTTCATAAGCCTAACAAGCTTGTAAGTTATCACAACTAGCTCATAGAATTATGTTAGCTTAAACCTTATTTGAGAAGACTTTAATATTATCTTGGCAATTTGATTGTACGATTATAAGTTCTTTTATCACAGTTATAGATAGTCTATTTGGTATACCTTTCCATGAATTCATTTTGTTTATCTATTTAGCTAACTGAATGTCAAAGTGTATTCTCTCATTTCAAACATTTTCGATGATTTCTGCGATACATTGTTACTTCGGCAATGGAAAGTTAAAGCCAATTATAACCACGACTAGAATCACAGTGATAAAACCATCAGCATGTAGACTGAAATAGAGGATTGTGTTCTAAACATTGTGGAGTTGACAGGCAACATCTTAAAACAATAATTGCAGTATTGAAACCCTTACCTGCTCACTTCTGGAGAGTCGCAACAGAAAATTATAACATTCTATTTATTTTTTATGCTGAAACTGAACTACTCGTACTTCATTCTTACCTGTCGTCTGCACATAGGACATTCAATAAGATTTAGCGTTGCAGCTAAGTAAGCTCTAGGGTAACTTGTAGGACACCCTTAAGTAGCAAAGTCAAAATGTCAGTATCATCGCAAAAGAGAAATTGTTGCATTGTATTTTTAACCTGTTTATTTCATTATCATCATAATCTTTTTTACTAGATATATCTTAATAACTATCATTATCTATTGTTGTTAAAACAGAAAATAAAGTACGCTTAGTACTAACAACTGTACAACTAATGCTGTCATAATCTCAATATTTATTTCCGCAATTATTATTATCATAATTAATGCCGTTATCAAAAATTTTAAATTTTTATGAAATTTCGAGATGTTATAGGTGGTATTTTTTATTCTCAAGCATCTAACTTGCCCCAAAAAATCTCCTTAGGATCTTTCAAACAGATAATTCAAGTGCAGGTAGTTTAGGGCCTTCAAACCTCTCAAAACTTAGAAATTAATGCTTAACTCAACCAAAAAATAACTAGTTCCTGATTACATAAAATATATGTTCAAACCTATCAAAACTCAGAAATCAATGCTTAACTAAACCAAAACATAACTAGTGCTTGATTACATAAAATACTGACAGAATTCCTTCACAAAATTTAACCCCTATAAAAGTATTATTTTCACTACAAATATCTGACAAAACCCAGGAAAAAGAAAGTTTAAGATCCCAAAATGGTTTGAGGTGACAATATGGAGCTTTTACTAGTTTCTGTAATGTCCTTATGCACTACTTTAATTCCAAAATCTTTGTGAACATGATCTGTAGACAGCTATTAGCATGGATCTATAGATGTAAATGTGTCATATGTTTTTATGGTTAGCTTTAGCAAAAAAGGATTCATGTCTCGGATTTCTTAGCAAAGAAGTTTTATGCGGGGACGATGTCCTTTATGCAGATCTGAAGAGAAGTTGTATCCCATCTCTTTGTTCATTGCCCATATTTTCAGAACATGTGGTTGTTGTCTACCAGACAAAATATTTTTCTTTTGATTGGAATGGCGAAGACATACAGGAGTCGCTGAAGAATGGGCTCACAGATCCTTCTGTTTAAGTCTCTTCTGGTCATGGTTATTTGGGGCACTTGGCTGTCCCGAACTATGAGTTTTTGAGGAAAAAATCATTCCCCCTCAGGTATATGCACTAAAAAGTCTTGCATTATTTGATGCATTTCCTCAGTTGAAGAAGGTGCCTAAGAACAGAATTATCCATGAGGTGATTGTTTACAACTCTTACCATTGGTATTTTTTTGACCGTGCATCCAAAGGGTTTCCTGCTTTAGGCAGTTCAGGGCGTATCATCTTTTCTTCGGATGATGTGGGGATCAAGTTTGTAGCCGGCTTGGGTCAGTGTTCTAATAAGAGAGCAGAGCTGTTAGCTTTGAAGATGGTTTTACAACTTTCTTTATCAAAAAATCTTACTAGACAACAAGTTTTTGGGGATTCTCAAATCGTTATTAACTGGATGCGACTGAACAAACCTTCAAAAAACTTTCTTATGAGGCTGTTGTTTGAGGAGGTCCAACGATATATAGGCCTCTTCCAGAATATCAGCTTTTGTCATGTCTTCTGAGAGAGGAACAGGATAGCAAACCTTCTCTCCAAGAAGGGGCTTTTGTTGGGCGAGGGTACGTGGCAGAGATGGAAATTTAACTATGACTATATCAAGGAGGATGATCCAAGACCGGTTATTTTTTTAAGTTCTAAAAGTCCCAGAACTATTTATTATTGTCATAATGAATTTCTGGGCATCTTTGATATAGTGGAATGGTATGGATATCTTTTTTGTGGTATTTTGGCCAGATGGGAAAGATGTTATTTGACTCAGTTAATTGCTGTGAAGATGTTTAGCATGACAAGCCTCCGCATTCTATAAATTGTGGTTTATGTTTTAATATAAATTGCGATCTTTTTTTTATGGAAAAAAAGCAGGAAATGTTCATCTAGTTCTCTTGGTAATTCCGGAATTTTACTTTTTTATACTGAGGTATAGACATTATATATCATTTTATCGCTTGCCATGCATCTTCACACGGTGTATTGCTTCATCGTGGTGGCAGCTACCAGCTAGCTGGTGGGTAGTGATGGGAGGTCAAGGAAAGGCATGGTTCGTTAGTTGAAGGAACCTCTAACAAAGTAGAATTTTTTTTTCCATTTCTTATTCTAAAACATTGCTGACTGTGTGAATTAGCCTATAGAGGTAAAAGAAAAGTAAATATTAAAATAATTTCCCCAAACTCTTTCCCTCTAAAGATGCCAATTGAATTCCAGAAAGAAAATATGACCAGGCAGGTTCTGGACAACAACGCTGGCTTGCACCCCTTCACTCAGCTAGTTGCATTTTCATTTAGTTGTGTGGTGATGGTAACTAGAACCTTCATACAAATTTGCATGTTTGGTGAAGCTGGGTTCTCTATGGCTTAGATTAATAAAATCACTCGTCAAATTTTCCTACTGTAGCCTTGTATCTTTGCTAGTTTTTATATTTGTTGTTTAAAATTTTAAATATAGTAAGTACGAGAAATAAGCAGTTAGGTTTTTTATTCCATTCTATTTAACATTACACACACACAAAGACACATCTCCCCCACCTCAGCTATAGAGCACCTTGCTTCTCTTGGCACAGATATATGGGGTCCAAGCTGAAAGGAGTTGATATTCAAATTTTATAAGCATAGTTTCACAGAAGCTTGGAGTAGACACACTTATTAGTAATAATGAATATAAGGGGAAATTCCACAGTGGTCTATAAGATTTCAAACTTTGTATGATAAAGAGAGAGAAGCAAGAATATTGGATCAAATTAGTTGTTTAGTAGATTTGCAATTGAATTCTGGTTTTTAATTCATAATTTACCTTCCATCTGTAGAAGGAATAAATACTGAAAAAAATGTTCAAATATTTATTCAGCTGCCACTCCCATAAACTCAATCATGTTCACTATGAAAACACAAATTTAATTTGTTGAAAATGGCATATGGCTAGTTAGGGCATTGAACTCCTAAAGACACTTTACAATGAGAACTCTTCTATTTTGTTTGGACTAACATAGATCCAATTTCCAGATTTTTCTGATATGATTCTCCTATATTCATAGGATGCCGTGGCAATGCACAATCCCTATCTCTTGAATATTTTATTTTCCAAATAGAGTTGTAACTTGCTCGAGTTGTTGATGGGCATCACCTTTTAATATGCCTCTTCTTCAGTAAGTTTCCTACCAGCATTACAACAACCATGATTAGTGATAGGAAGAGCGGATGTCCGCTTGTGATTCCTCTAGGAAAGCTAAAGAAATTCTTCCCCACACCATTGATATGGATAAACAGATTACTACTGAACAATTATCACTAAAGAGATATCACAAAACATTTTATTTATCACTAAAGAGGCATCGCCGCCTCCATCAAGTCACCTCCCACAGACTTTTGCTGCCTTAAGGAATGCTTCATCCAAGGCAAGCGTTTTGACTCCTTTTGTAGTCAAAGAAAGGCATGATAACCTTCAGCATGCCCTTGGGATTTCTCCAGTAGCTATTTCATATTCTCCCATCAAGGAAACACAGACCACTAAATCAATTCTATCCAAGGAAGCACATGGAATTTTGCTTGTTCTCGTGAAGGTGCTGTTCATCTCAGCCAAGGATTCAGAGTCAGACTCTTACACAAATCTGCCCTTGTACCCACCCAACTCTGTGATGAATTATGTGGCAAGGAAATGCCCCTACACTCAAATAATTGTAAGTGCTATCAAAATACAAAGTGTGCTTGCTGCTGAGTAGGCTCAAAGCTATTCACTTCAAACTCCTATGCCTCCTCCACTGGTGTAGTCTAGTGCCTCAAGGTCGACTCATGGAGGCTCCTTAACAAGTCTCTCCTTTCAGCAAAACCTACAACTCCCCCACATCCTCATATGTGTGTGATTCAGGAGGAGAAACCCTTAATATTCACTATGCCCGTTTCAGTTCAGGAGACATGAGGAGGATTTCCCAACTCGCCGTATGTCAATTTCAGCTCAAGTATGATTTGTTAAAATGTTCTCTAGCAGTCATGATTTGTAGATTTAAATGCCTTTGATTGTCAAAAGAGAATCTAGATAATTAGATTGGCAACTCATGGAGCTATTTGGAGCTTGACTTTATTTAATATCCAATATTGTGCTAAGGCATCAATTTTACTTGAAACCCATTCTAGATTTGCCTTTGTTCTGCAAGTCATTGTCTTTGTACGGACCAAAAATAATGTATTACTGTTTCTCCTCATGTCATCAACCAAGGGCTTGGATGAAGGTAGATTCCTACAGAATTTCAATGTTTTGCAACACACTTCAGGCAGCCATGGAGATGAATCTGTTGGTCTAGAGCAAAGATCCACAGGAAAAAGATATATTATCTCTAGCAATTTTGCAGTAAATTCGCAAGTTATAAAAATTTCAAAGGTTTAGACACTTTTCTAGCATAAAGCAGGAGAACAATAGCATCAATTCCATGGGTTTAAAGAAAATTCATAGATTTTTGGCAAGTGTTGAAATTGCCATAAAAATTGTGGAAATTCTGTTGAAAATTGACAAAATCACACAAAAGCATAGCAGAAATTTCATAAGTTCCACGGTTATGTGAAATTTTTAGCATACTTCCCAAAAAGTTTTTGCACCACCTCCAAAAATGAACCAAATGAAATAAAATTTGTACCTTGAAGTGGATTTTATGACAATTTGCAGTTGAACATCAAATTGATGGATTCTTTGTAATGATCAACTGTATTTTCTTCTCTAAGCTAGGATCCAGTTCATTTAGAAGACCCATAATCTGGTGCATTGTTGGTTGCTTTGCTGGAGAATATGTGGTGCAAAGATATCCTACCCTCATAGCTTCTTGCATTTGAATTACAGGTCCTGTTCTTGACAACTTTGGATCAATGGCACTATCTACACAGTTTGTCTTTACTAGATATTTGACCCACCCAACAAGAGTGGCTTTTTTGCTATCTGGATAATAGTCACAAACAAGTCTCATACCTGTGATGAGTTCAAAAAGCACTACCCCAAATCTTATTGTTGGAGCCAGATCTTATCTTTGATTATCCGAAATGTGCTAAATGTGACTCCAGTATTGCATCCAAATATATACTGCTTGATCTCACATCTCTGTGCACGATTTGGGGTGAGCACCCATGATGCACAAAGGCAAGAGCCCTAGCAATCCCCAATGCAATTCTTTCTAAAAATGTGAACATCCACCCATTTCGAGATATAACAGGCATAGAACCCTAGAGCAATTTGTGCACTGGCCAAGTTCTATTGCTCCATAATGCAGTATTGGGGTTCGCAGCTATAACAAAAGATAAGAGATGAAAATTTACCATGGTTTTATTCTTGGACAGATTTACTCCTCTTGTGTTTTTACTCATCCTGCGTTTTTCTCTTCCTGCACCTGCAAAATGATCAAACCCTAAAAAATACTATTAGACCAAAAGCAAAAAAAACAAACCCTAGAAAAATATTTGGCACAGTAATAGCAAGAAGTCCACCTGATCTAACCTATACATACATCCATTCTACCTGACTGGGGGATCCGCCATGACAATTCCTTCCAATCTTCTAGAAGGAATTTTTCTCTGCAACACCGCGACTACCTTCGTCGAAAACAATGGCCTTCATTTCAGCCACAAGCTCCAGCTACATCAGCCTAAGAATCTCTTTAACCAGAGCCTCACCATTCTATTCATTGGCCTCAAGATCCACTTCAATGGTGGTAGAAGACGAGGGTTTGGAGGCTCGCATCAATGGCTGTCGCAGAGGCCTCAAAGAAAGAATCTATGAAATAAATGGATGAGCCTTCAAATCGATTGACGGTCGATCATTGCTTCTGCAATTTACCTAACCTCCGTCACCTTCATTTCAATCTTTCTACTGCAGAAACTATATTATGTATGCGTGGAGTGTAACCCTTGCCTTGGCTAAACAACAACTATGATCTTTGCCCAACTAGATGCAGTCTTGGTGGGATGGGTGCCATTTGCCCTGGATGCACGCGTGGTTTAGTTTAAATCTGTGGTGGGATGGGTGCCATTTGCTATTGTATTGTTTAAATCATGATGATACATAGATCCTTATATTTCAAAGTCTAAGTTTTATTAGAATCACATAGAACAAGTAATTTCAAGTTACAATTTCACAAAGGTAAGCTTTATAGTATTTAAATATTTAAATTATGATTCTCGTAATGGATGGTAGGAAGACTATAGCCATAAGCGGCATAGTTCTCATTCACATGAAATCCATACTTTTTGTTGATACCCTTCATAAGCCTAACAAGCTTATAAGTTATCACAACTAGCTCATAGAATTATGTTAGCTTAAACCTTATTTGAGAAGACTTTAATATTATCTTGGCAATTTGATTGTTCAATTATAAGTTCTTTTATCACAGTTATAGATAGTCTATTTGGTAGACCTTTCCATGAATTCATTTTGTTTATCCATTTAGCTAACTGAATGTCAAAGTGTATTCTCTCATTTCAAACATTTTTGATGATTTCTGCGATACATTGTTACTTCGGCAATGGAAAGTTAAAGACAACGACAAGCCAATTATAACCACGACTAGAATCACAGTGATAAAACCATCAGCATGTAGACGTAAATAGAGGATTATGTTCTAAACATTGTGGAGTTGACAGGCAACATCTTAAAACAATAATTGTAGTATTGAAACCCTTACCTACTCACTTCTGGAGAGTCGCAAGAGAAAATTATAACATTCTATTTATTTTTGACGCTGAAACTGAACTACACGTACTTCATTCTTACCTGTCGTCTGCACATAGGAAATTCAATAAGCTTTAGCGCTGCAGCTAAGTAAGCTCTAGGGTACCTCGTAGGACACCCTTAAGTAGCAAAGTCAAAATGTCAGTATCATCACAAAAGAGAAATTGTCACATTGTATTTTTAACCTGTTTATTTCATTATCATCATAATCTTGTTTACTAGATATATCTTAACAACTGTCATTATCTATTGCTATTAAAACAGAAAATAAAGTACGCTTAGTACTAACAACTGTACAACTAATGTTGTCATAATCTCAATATTTATTTCCACAATTATTATTATCATAATTAATGCTATTATCAAAAATTTTAAATTTTTATGAAATTTCGAGATGTTAGAGGTGGTATTTTTTATTCTCAAGCATCTAACTTGCCCCAAAAAATCTCCTTAGGCTCTTTCAAACAGATAATTCAAGTGCAAGTAGTTTAGGGAAATAACACCTTCATCCTATTAGACAATCAAGTCACGGTTAAATGGTATTTAATATTTCATAAAAATAAAATGCAAATTGTACAATGTAAAATTATGAAAATTTGCGATAGATTTTTTGTCAAAGCACAAACTAATAGCGAGTTGACCAAATATTGATTACAATATATACACTACCTCCCGGTAGGTATAATAAGACCACTTCTATCCCTTTGAACTAACTTATATCCTACATATGAACTTCTTTTATTGAAGTAAACCCTTACCTAAACTAAGCTTTAATTTATTGCCCTTTTGAACTTTAATTTAAATAATCTTCAATAAAGCATGGGGAGGGAACATGGATGCCATATAGGTGTTCCTTGTCCCCTTTATCATAACATGAATTCAAAGCAGAAAATATATGCAATCCTATCAAAATCAATTTTCTCCATTTGAAAAGTTCAAGCTCTCTCCACCCCTTTTGCACTGAGAATTTTTTTTAATCACTATGACCTTATGCGGTAAAAAAAAAAAAAAATGTTTCTAACCTCCTGCTCATGCGTTGGTTTAGGGTTATATGGAGTCTCCTTTCAAATATGAGCATGTGCACCTTTCTTCTCGACAGAGTTTCCTTTTTCCTAGCATGAGGCAATTTCACTAGAATATTCAATAGTTTAAGATAGATACATGTCTCACTGGATAATTCGTTTTAGATACAACTAGCTACAGATTCTGCTGCAATGTTACAGAATTAATTTTAAAATACCAATGGACCCATTACATAAGTATTTTGTTGGCGTGACAACCCATGGCATGGAGTCCCATAAGTCATTCCTTCCATAATATCAAACCTGAATTGTCAGGCTAGGGACAAGATTCCACACATGTGTAACTGCTTGAATACATTCTTTGGACCCCAAAACTGAAACATTAATTCAAATATATTTGTGATATATTAATTATGATGCATCTTATCCCTTTTATGAATGGTGCGATCAATAGAATCCTTCGACACTAAAGTTGAATGCACAACTACTAATTACGCCGTAGGCGTTCACCAACGAGAAGCGTAACCTTCCATCTCAGAAAGATTTCTCATCTATGGATCCAATGGAATCCTGCCGCATGTTTTGCCTCTTTCCCGCATGTCGATTATTTGCATTACTTTGCCCCTTTCACGCAAACCCCAGTCCGTGTCACAACGACTTGCTTGTTTAGTATAACTGATCTGGCATGTCTAGAATTTACAGAATCACGTAGTGGTATTGAAGCATTTTCAAACTATTTGTAGATAACGTTAGTTCAGGAAATCGACTTGCTGAACATAGTATACTAGAAAGAGCATTATCGCTCACAGTAGAAGAAGCGTCAAGATAACCAATTGGGTATAATTTTAATTGAATCGTGAAATCGATTTTTTGTAATTTTATTTATGGATCGATTTGGAAAATACTTGGTCAACAAGGATTTAATTTGCAATCTATGTCTGCAATAGTTTTGCAGATTTATGCCTTGTATTGCTCTTCAATACGAAGATCGTATCTCTCTGTATTACCATTTAAATATTGACTCTCCTGGTGTATTAGTTCCGTTAACATTAAAATTTGATGATGAGAGGGAGTGCTATGTTTGGTGTATAAAAATTGAGAAAATTAAAAACTATAAAGCATCCACCCTTGATATATATGGCAGTCAATCTATTGACCAATAATTGCTTGGCTACAACAGTTCATGAATAGTGAAACCTGACGGGAATTAATTGTTATGAAATCCATGGTTTCCCATACCTATCATTTCCATTGCTGCAAGCAACCTGGACTTCCTTTTGTGCAGCTCAATTCTATTAAATATGTATCGTCTAACAAAAGCTTCAGCCCAAAATTGCAGTGGGTAGTACCTGCAACTCAAGCATGTTCAATACAGAAGAGAAGAACATATAGTACCACGTTACTGCAAAAGAAAACTACTGCATACAATGCCAAAGAAAAAACAAAGTGGGCAGTGCCTGAAACTATTATGAAAATGAGTGTTTTACCTCGACAAGTTCGCGATGACAGGGTCATCTCGACATGTAGGTGATTTCGACAGGCTCGTCCTCGACCACCCAACAATTTCGACTGGTTAGCAGTGTCGACAGGTCGTGATCCCGGACAAGTTCACTACGACGATTCGCGATGTCGACAGGCTCGTCCTTGACTGGCCAGCAATATAATATGATCGATGTGTTGGAGATTTATCAGCTCTCTAAGGGAATCAAGTAGTGACGCCATTCTGGAGAACCTATTGAAAACCAAGTATTTCAGGTATCGCATATACAAAATTCGTCAGGATTCCATCTCTGCTGTTACACCTGCGGCTGACCTACCTTTATAAGAAGAAGTTTTGCTCAAGATTATCTAACAAAACTTATAGAAAATAGATGCGTATTCCATAATAGGGATTATGGAAATATCCAAAGCCTTGTTCGTCACATATCAAGCCCAGGTTAAAACTTGAGTTAATGACAAGGAATCCAAGTAAATCAAAATTAATGTTTCTGAAATATAGTTCACAACTTAAAATAAACCCTAAAACAAGCACAATAAGAAAATTTTCAAACAAATTCGATTCTGCTTACTGAAATGAAAACACATTGCAGAGAAATTTCCAGGCTATAGACCTCCAAGCTCCATTTATTCACTCGCAAAATATTACAGAGTTAACAACAGATTTTAGAGATGCATGAACAACGCCTATATAGTTCCTTCATGAGAATAAAACACACACAACATAGATTACAAAAATATATCTCTTTTCTATGAGGAGACCCCCTCTCAGACTAATGCAATCATCCCCTTTTATATCAGTATGGAAAATGATTTAAACAACTGATTCTGTATCAGATTGGATTCTTCTAACATTTCTGGCATTTGATCCAATATTTTCTCCTTATGAATATGGTGAGTGCTCTTTTCTATCAGTGCAAAATCTTCAATTTGTTTTCTAATCTGCAATATAATATGAAATAAACAAAACATTCAGATTATTAGTTGATCTAGAGTGGTCGACAGACTATTGTCCAAGATTGATTGATTCTTTAGAGGATAAATTGAACAAGAAATCTGTCGGCAAGATGATTATTTAGTAGGGCTGTCATCAATGGAACACGATCAAAGTCTGGAAATCTGGCAAGCAAAATATTAGAAATGTGGACAGGTGCATCAATAATTCGAAATTCCATTTGCCTATAAATTCCGTCTTAGAAATTCACAAAGAAAATTCATCGCAGAGATCTCACATGATGAATCTTGTAAAAGTTTTGATGAATCTTCTGAATTCAGGATTAAAAGTTTTAGGGTGCACCCATTATATGATTTCAGATTTCTTTCTCACAAACAATCAAGATGGCCAAGGCTGTGTAGGGATGGAGAACTTGGGGAATACATGCTACTGTAACAGCATTGTTCAGGCCCTTTATTTATGCGCTCCTTTCAGAAATAAGTTACTCCAATATTATAGTAACGGAGGAAGCGACGGTGAGAATAACAATCTATTGTATTGCTTGGTAGATATATTCCATTAGTTGAAATCCAAAAAATTGTCTCATGTTTCTCCCAGACGATTCGTAGAGTTGGTAATGGAAGAGAATGAGATTTTCAGTGGCAGTGAAGTCCATCGGGATGCACATGAATTTTTTATATTTCTTTTGAATAATCTTGGCAAAGAAATCACAATATGAAATAACATACAAAGTCCTTGTCGCTGGGATGAGGAAGCCGAGGGTGCAATATGCGATATTTGTGAAATATTTGGAGGTATATTCACAAACAAAACTCGATGTCTGTGTTACGAGAGTGTAACATGCAAAGAAGATCCGTTCATGGATCTGAGCGTGGAGATACAAGATAATTCTTCTCTGTCGAGCTATCAGATAGTAGCCGACTGAGTGATTATTGTAGTCTGTCGAGGTTTGAGGTTCGATAGGAAGTAAAAAAAGTAACAATGTTCGACGGGAAGTAACAAAAGTAACAATGTTCGACAGGAAGTAACAAAAGTAACCAATTTGGCAACTGCATAAGCCACAACTTTTTTGTCAATGTCTAGATTTGAGTCAATGTCTAGATTTGGATCTATCAGCTCATGCAAAGCTTCAGCTTGAATCTTTGTTATAGCCATGTTAGCCAGAATAATTTCTGCCTTACTCTGACTAACATTCAAAGCTAACTTGGTCGATATGATTTTGAAAATTGCAGGTAATGTTAGTTCAGAAAATTTATGTTTCCACTAATAAATTCTCTTGTCCACACTAAAAAATCCATTGGTTCGATCTGTTAATTTAGACCCATCAAAATGTTCCACCCATCTTCTAGATCTTCATAATTCCAATTAATTTAGTGAATATTTCAAAAAAAAAAAATTAGGTCATGGTCAATTCGAAAACCCTCTCAAAACCATTACAGCATACAACCAAATTCCGGTGAAAATACAATGTCCCCCCACCCCAAAATGTTGTGTTCCATGGATTCTTGCTGCACTCTTCCCCATTTCAACCATATTCATCCCCGTCTCCGTCTTTTATTAAAATTTTGGTTTCTTGTAAGTTGAGCTTGGGTGGGACAGTTGACTGGTGTGAACGATAGATCGCAGCCATGTGCTAAACGTCGAGGTATGGAAAGTTGGGGGGGGGGGTCGCAGTCGGCCAAATCCATGTATGGTTTGCATTAATGTCTTGTCGGGATCGATCGACGTTTCATTGATTGGATGGTGTTTTCGGTGGAGAATTTATCAACGGAAACATAAATTTGCTGAACTAACATTACTTGGAAATAGTCTGAAATGCTTCATTATCACGACGTGATTCTATTAATTCTCAGAACGATTTGAATTGTCTGTATGCAGGACATCAAGACTATCGCCCGAGATGTTGTCTTTTGGGAGAAGCCCGACGAGTTTCGACCTGACAGATTTCAAGGGAGCATGTTGGACATGGAGGGCAGAGATTACGAGCTTCTGCCATTCAGGACCGGGAGGAGGATGTGCCCGAGGTATTGTTTGCAGAGCCCACGAGGACCTCCTCGACCTCCGCCGACCTCCTCTGAACTCCTTTGACCTTTTCCACCTTCTCCGACTGCTAACCTCCTTGACCTCCTCCGACATCCGTCGACCTCCTCCCTGCTCTCTCCCGCGACCTCGTTGTCTCCCTCCACCTCCCCTCTGTTGGGTATGTTATATCTCTTCACATGGTCGCTGCGTGTACAACACGATCCCTACGGCACCTTCGATTCGCCTGCGCCGGGCGCGTCCGGAGGGGGGGGGTTTAGAGGGGGGGGTAGCCCGACAGGGCCCACCCCCTTCGTTTCGGACCGTTAGGTTCCGAAACGACACGGAGGGGGCCGTTAGGCCCCCGGAGTCCGCGCGGAGCGCAATTTTTTTTTGGGTTGCTTTTTGCTTTTTCGCGATTTTCGACCCATTGTACTCTATCTAATTCCGGTAAAAGGAATTAGGGTTGTAACCTAATTCGGGTAAACGAATTAGGGTTTTTTAGATGCTGCAGAATACCATTTATTGTATTGTACATGTAAAATAAACATATAATGAAAAAGGGGCTATGCGGCTCTAAGTTTGGCTGGTTTTTCCCGGTTAAGGGTTTCCAGGTGAAAATCTCTGTGTAATGTGTGTGCCATTGTGTATTGTCTGTAAATGCTTAAGAATCGATATATGTTTGTACTTCACTGTTAAGGTTTAAAACTTACACCCTCAACCACATGCACCATCCTTCGCCTGCCGTAGCCTCCTTCTCTTTACAATTCTTCTGTACCTCCGACCTCCGCTGACCTCCTCCCTGCTCTCTCTCGTTCTCTCCCGTGACCTCGTTGTCTCCCTCCACCTGCCCTCTGCCGCATGCACCATCCTCCGCCTGCAGCCTCCTCCCTCCTCTCGCCATAAGTTGTTTACAAGTTGAAAGTCGTGCAATAACCAAAAAGGAAAGAGGATGTGCCCGAGGTATTGTTTGCAGAGCCCACGAGGACCTCCTCGACCTCCGCCGACCTCCTCTGAACTCCTTTGACCTTTTCCACCTTCTCCGACTGCTAACCTCCTTGACCTCCTCCGACATCCGTCGACATCCGTCGACCTCCTCCCTGCTCTCTCCCGCGACCTCGTTGTCTCCCTCCACCTCCCCTCAACCACATGCACCATCCTTCGCCTGCCGTAGCCTCCTTCTCTTTACAATTCTTCTGTACCTCCGACCTCCGCTGACCTCCTCCCTGCTCTCTCTCGTTCTCTCCCGTGACCTCGTTGTCTCCCTCCACCTGCCCTCTGCAGCATGCACCATCCTCCGCCTGCAGCCTCCTCCCTCCTCTCGCCATAAGTTGTTTACAAGTTGAAAGTCGTGCAATAACCAAAAAGGAAATAAATAGTTTTTTTTCTCCATTCAATTATATTTTTCACATTAAGTAATTGCACGCAAGTAGCTACCACCCAAATTAGCCTTCTCGCCGAAAATGGACTTGAATAAATTAAATTAAATTATCAACCAATAAACCTTTTCTTGGGAAGTATTTTCCCAAACACTCTGAATAATCTTATGATAAATTATGATAATTAATATAGGGCAGCATCCTATCTCAACACCTTTATATAGAAATTCACAAATGTGAAGATTACAAAGTCATCATCATCTAGCTCTTCCAAATGTCAAAAAGCCATGCAGTTATTTAACGATCTCAAAAAGGAGCCTATCAAGCTCTTTGTGCATTTTGGTAATGTTTACAGGTTTATCTGAATTAGTTCTAGAGCGAACCATAACAGAGGCTTCCTCTTCTCTTATGAAGTGAAAGTAATCCAAGCAAATATGGTCAACCTCTTACCTCCGACGATTTACAAATATGGTCGACCTCAACTTCGGTGGACTTGTAACATGGTCAATGCAAATATGGTCGACCTCTTACCTTCGACGATTTACAAATATGGTTGACCTCTTACCTCCGACGATTTACAAATATGGTCGATCACTTAAATTTTGGTCGACCTCTTTACCTCCGGCGATTTACAAATATGGTCTATAAATAAGTTGGTTTGATTATTAATATGATTGCTTGTATTTTATTGATGTCATTAGTTTTGCAAACTAAGTTTAAAGAACACGTATAAAGCTCTATTTTATAGAATTTTTTTCTTTCTTTTATATTTTGCATAGGAAAAAGCCTTCAAAATTCATACATTTCATTTATGAATTTGTATTTATCATATTTTCTTTGTTTTAAGAGAAAGTAATCAAATATGACATTATTTAAATTTATCACATGAAGATTCTCAAATTATTTATTTATCATATTATGTCAAAACACTTCTATCCATAGACACTCATAACATATATGCATGGAATCATCATCGTCACCATACTCAAATTCATTAACAATGTTTAGACTCATATTTTCTTTATTTTAAGAGAAAGTAATAAAATATGACATTATTTATTTATCACATGAAGATTCTCAAATTATTTATTTATCATATTATGTCAAGACACTTCTATCCATAGATACTCATAACATCTATGCATAGAATCATCATTGTCACCATACTCAAATTCATTAGCAATGTTTAGACATTATCAATGCTTAGAAATCTTTAAATGCTATTTTCTTTCCCATAGTTGCATCAACAAAGGAATTCTCAAAACAAATAGATAAATCTAAGGACCAATTTCCTAAACTTAATGTCCTTTAAACAAACATGGTATACAAAAAGTGGCATTTTCTAAGCAACATGCTTTTAAAAAAAAGGTGAAAATAATTTCTTATAACAATTTTAAAACACAAAAAGACTTCTTTCATCATTTATCGAGATTTCCTTTTAACATTTTCTCAACTCATATCTTCTTCAACTCGTTTATCACCATGTGAGATCAATATGCCAATAGAAAATGCATTTGGCAATCTTCGACATTGAGTTTATTTTTTCATAAATTTCAGAAATATAATCTTCTTTAGCTATCTTTGAAATTTAGTGAATGATGAAAGCAAAATATTTTGGCATTGGTTGTATCAAGTTGACTTTTTTGATCTTCGCATCCTTGTGAATTATAGACATTGGAATTTGCTATCTCACAAGATTTGGTCAGCTAAGGACATTGAAAATTCCTTATTGCAGAGGAGTTCAAGTTCCTAGGTTGGCCACAACTATTACTAACATGCTCATCCAATAAAGGAAGGTAGGAAGATCTAACCTTGTGACAATATACATCTACTAAGAGAGCAGTATTGAATTGTCCATTTGCAGAGGTGTTAGAAGAAATACCCTGTAATATAGAGGAGATTGGAGTACCCACATCAATTTTAGGTGAACTGAGAGTGAGACAATCCAATTCCTTATATTTTGAAGAGCTTGAATATGGCCAAGTGTGTTCAAATAGAATAGTGGTGTGGGTTTATGGATACCCATTACAAGTGCATATCATAAAAGGAAACTCAAAAGGAAGCTTGGATATAAGATAAGGCTCATGGTTTAGAAACACCCAATGTAAATGCAAGTGTGTGTGTATATCCAATTCGAAAAGCATGGTTGGTCATAGCTAAAAAGAATTAATGTGGAATTTGAGTATTTAAGAATTCAATGCCTCGTGGAATAAAAAATAGTTTTGTTAAATGATTAAATATTTTTAAATAAAATTTAAAGATTTTAGCAACTTTTTGGATGATAATAGATAAGGTTAAGAGTTTTTAATAATATTTAAATATTAAATAAATTTATTATAAATATTATCCTATATTAAATTAGGAACGATATTAATAACAAGTTTACAGTTAGGGTTTTGTCTTTATAGGAACGATATTAATAACAAGTTTATAGTTAGGGTTTTGTCTTTTTATAATAATGTTTAGGATTTTTGGGGGTTTATAATGAGATACAAGTTGAAAAGCCAAAGCCATAATAATGTTTAGTTAATTTTGTTTATAATGAGATCATAAGTTGAAAAATCATTTAAATTATTTTGAAATAAGATTTATTATTTTCCTAGAAAATGCTAGAAACCATACTCATGTCTATGGTCTCAACAGTTTCCTTCATTTTACCATTTTATGTGCCACTCATGTCATTCTTGTCATTGTGTTTCCAACACCATTGATATGTATTATGGGTTTCCTAGTGATGATTTTTCTTTAATAGATGTAGCGTAACAATAGATGTAGTGTAACGAGGATTAATCCATCTACAACGTTATTAGATCGTCATTGTCAACCAAGAAACAACGAAAATGAAATTTGAACAAGACCAAAATCAACCCAGGATATCTTGAAGCAAAGTACCAAAGATATAACATTTAATATCATAAGCCATGAGATGACATGAAAACCTGCAACATTGGTACATGTATTAAGTTGTTACCTTACTATACTTCTCATTTGGTATTCCAACCCTAAATTCAATAAATCTTGAGGTGCAACCTTTAATATGCTTGTTTTATTAATATGCTTGGTTTACGCATCTCATTGCATTTCAATTGTGTTAAATACTCATTAGTTGCTACGGGAAAGATTGACTTCTCTATGACAATTTCATGAGAGTAGCATGTAAACATGATATGTGTTTTGTTATTAAAACATGTTGGTGGCTGAATACCCTGAAGGTAGGCGCTAAATGGTCTGCTACCCGGAATAGTCGACTTCCGACTGGTTGTGGTCCGACCACCCCCTTTCTGTCGACCCTTCGACAGATTCTGCTACTGTCGATTGCGAACTCGAACGACGATCCCTTTCCCCTACAAGCCTTCGACAAGTTAATAGTGTCGACATGTTGCAACCCTCGATAGCTTCATCCTCGACATGTTCGCGACAACAGGGTCATCTTGACATGTCAGCGATATCGACAGGCTCGTCCTCGATCTGCCAGCAATTTCAACTAGTTTGTCTTTGACGAAATTCACAACCTCAACAGATTATGTGTTTCACCGCTCAACAACACTCTCCTGGATCGTATATCTACATCTTAGATGAGATATTGGCCATCCATCCCCTGCACGACGAGATTTCTATGACACACTTAGCCATTCCACGCAATTGACCAGAGAATCAGCCAATCCGGCATATGTCACTCAGGCTAACACATCTAAGTAGGCAGCTAATGCTTAATTCAAGGATTTCAATGCCAATACAGCTCTGGCATTTGAAGACAATTATTCATTCAATCATTCAATGACAATGTGAGCATTCAACACATAACTACTCTTCTATTAAACTATAAAATCAAACACACAGCTCGGCTCTCACAAACTATTTACAATAGGAACCAACTCTCGGCCATCCAACTCCTCTTGACTTGAGAACCCCTTATTCGACTCCTACTCAACTTATTTAAACTATCTCCCACCGCCCCCACAGCGAATAGTCCCAAATAGAAAGCAAAAAATGACTCTCGTCCATGATGGAAGAGTCACCATATTTAACAAAATACCCGCGGCTTGCTCTCCTCGCATGGAGTCATCATTGGCACAATTTCCTACACTAACAACTTCGGACTAACAAACTCATGACTCGGCAAATCCAAAATAGCCACAACATGTGACCATTGTGTCACATTTCTGGCTCCACGTCGATGCTCCTACATCACATGTGAAACCCAGAATCACCCCATAAGCGAGGAGGGAAACCAAAGGATTATCACACAACATCATATCCAAGAAATGCAAAAGCTAAAACCAACTTAGGGAAAACAATAAACAAGTCATGAAAACTTAATGTAAAGAACCAAAGGTACTGCACTCGAAAGCACGAGGGGAAAAACCAATTGGTTAGTACTCTCATTAGTGAATCAAACCCTGAAACAGGAAAGCATCATTGAACATTACATGCAAATCCCATTCGAGGACAAACCTTGACATAATTTTGTTTTTTAAGTGGGGGGGATCCTTGAGCCTGGTGACTTAGGGCTAATTGAGGTCTCAACAGCTACCTAACCTAACTAACCCCTTCACCCACCTAATACATGACCTTCACCACTAACCCAATACCTAAGGAATGTAACATACCTAACCCATATAATGTAGCAACCTATCTAAGATAAATAAACCCTAATGTACTCAAGTAATCTCCCTAACCTTCCAATCCACTAACCAATGTAACCCCATGTAACCTATATTCTTAACCCACTAATATATCTAACCAGGTAACCCACATAATCTACTATGGCATAAGCTACCAAAAGCTAATTGACCTAAGCTAGCTAACCCACAGACCCAATTATCCTACTTATCTTACTAACTTACCTAACCTACCTAACATACATACCCAAATTAGACCACAAAGCTAACCACCTAACCCACTTGACCTAACTAACCTATCAACCACTAATACTAACTCTTAACCCCGATGCCCTATCCCAAAGCAAAACTAGAAAAATAAGGACACAATAATGACATCACATAGACATAATAAAGGATGCAAGAAGATACAATAATGGACTCTAGAATAAAGAAATTAACACAAAACAAGATGCTTTAAGATGCAAAATAGATGCAAGAACTGTGTTAAATTAAAGTAACAGTTGCGAATTTGATATTTCAAGATCTGTTAAAAAAAGTTATGCATTTCCAATTTATACAAAAGAGGATGCTAAAAAAGCTCATTGAAAAGCCACTATAGTAGTGCGGCAAGAAACCAGGTATGCAATCACAAAATATGAAGGTGTAGAGGGTCAAATTGTTCAATACGTTGTATCATCCTCAAAACAAGAAAAAAAAACAAAATAAAAGCAATTACATCATCCACAAAATAGGTGGCTATGAAATCACACTCCTTTTGGGGTTTTGAAAACATGTTGGAGTAGATTGGGATATAACCTTGGCATATGTGTTTTCTTAATTATATCTTAATTGTTCATTGAGATGGGTTTTCTTAAACTTGAATATTGTTGCACTTCGATGATCGCATGTCTTCTCATGTTGCAAAGTCTGGTCGACAAGATGGTATATTTAACAAACCCATGCGAGTTATAAAGTGCTAAATGCATGACATTTCAGATTGATTTTTGTTTTTATATTTTTCTAGTGAAAAGATAGATCGTATTAATCTATCAACCGACGAGTCTTCCTACTAGCCTTTAATGACCCTCCAGCTGTTAGCATTTTGTGAATATCAACTCATCTTTAATATATACATTGATCAATCTTAAGTTGACGACTATGTTGTTGACCAAGAGCAAATTGAGTCTGGCCATCACTTCAAACGTTTGTGAGTCGACAATTGACCATAAAAGATCAGCCGACAGGGTGCACTCGACCAACACTTATCCTGATTATGAAAGATCAGTAAAAAACCTTGTAGCGACAATGCAATGAAATAATTGGGTCGTGGGCAGTTGGTCGTTTGGTAGTGCAATGGTTGACTAGGTCTTTGCAATCGATCACGACATGGAGGAAGTCGACCGGTACATTCGGTGGTTGATGATACTTAGTCGAATGTTGACAGTCGGTGTAAGTGGTTGTCATATGGTTGAACCTCTCATTGTTGATGAAATTATGGTCGATGCCCCTCTGATATTGTAGTTGATGAATTCATCGATGGTGGAAGCCAGTGGCAGCAGTTAATGTGAAGAGAGTTGAGAAGTTGTCATCCTAAAGCCCATTCATTGACTTTACTTTCCTATCGCCTAATGCAGCCGACTTTTTTCTTGATCTGGGTCCATCAAAATATTTTATGGCTTTGCTTAATTTTGTAAAATATTTTAGTCAATTTTAACTTATGTGTGTAAAGTTACAAGTGTTTACATTTGGTTGAAGCCCAATCTCGTCGATATGTTGGTCAACATATAAAAAATTGTAATCGATACTTACATCTGGGTTGAGAATACCTTTTACCATATTTAAATGATTATAGTACGGTCGATACTTTATCATCGACATATTAAAAGTTATATGTGATAGGTCCAAAATACAGATATATGGTAGGCCTTTCCCCACAGCAAAAACACAAGAAAAGGAGAAGAAATACACTTGTTTTGTGGGAAAATGATTTACCTTAATTATTTAATGAAGTTGTTTAAGAGATTATTTCTGTTATGTTTTGAAAGCGTTTTATGAGCTAATTGCATGACAAATGAGTTTGAATGAGCAGGTGTAGGTGCACTAAAGGACAATGTGCAAATCAAGTGAAGAACTGAAAGAACATCACCAAACTCAGTGCGTTTTTCCGGATCTGTAGAGAACGAACTCTTGTTCAAAGAGAATCGACATTTAGACATTTAGTTAGGTTCAACATTAAGAATTATATAAATATGGACCTCTTGGGTAGCGGGAGGCCCTTGCTACTATTTTGGAGAATTATTGTTTTACATTTTATACCACCAAGACAGTTGTGTTACAGACATGGTTTTAAACTATGAAGTTCCTATTTTAATTAAAGACTTGATGTTACTTGCAATTCAACATTTATAAGTTCCTTTCACTTCTGAGTACGGGTTGGAGAGGGCCCCTCCAACACGTAAGTCAGGAGATCTCACTGTTAAGGTATTTCTCATGGTGTATTTTACATTGGATGAATTTATATTGCAGATGAGAGTATTTTAAATAGTCTTTAAATCACACAATCTGATTTCTGTAGCAGTTGAACCAGTCTGATTCCATAGTTCATTATAACGCACTCTATAGTTTGGTAATGCTGTGTCTGCAGTCCTATAGCCGCATTCCGCCAAGGCATAATTTAATACCGATTTCTCTATGCACTTGCATTTACCTCTGAAGCAACGATCTAGATCTTAAGCCTATGTCTTCATTTCATTATTTAGAACTGCTCATAGAGATTGATTTCTTTCAGTATTTATTGGTTACATGATGACATTCACTCCTTAATGTTTTGATTAAAATTGCAGCATTAGATAATGGCATTCCGAGTTTAACTTTAGCATTATATTATGTTAGATCAGACTTCAAGTTTTATGCATTCGATTTACAGTAACTACTCCTTAAAGTTAGAGATCAAGCTTTCATTACGTTAGAATAGATCTGTTATGTTTTCAGTACTCAATTCCATAGTATAATTTTTACTGCTTTCAGCAAGTTAATTCTTCAAAATATGCTTATTGTTTCCTGCATTTGATTTCTTAAACATAGATTTCCTGCTTTCAGTACTTAAATTTCTTATTATAAGAATTTCACCTCCATAGATTAAACAATACTTTTTACAGTTTATTGAATCCTTTTAGGCAACTCCTAAAAAACATTGATACAAACACCCAACTTCGACAAAGACTATCCTAGAGAGCACATATAGTGCCAGCACCTCTAAAGTTTGTACATCCCCTGGTTTGATAATTAAAGTAGGCTCCTGGTCTAGCTGCCCTCATTAGGCACCCATACTAAGAGCTCACCACTTTTTGGTGCCACTGTCGGGGAGGTGCTAAATCTTTTAGGAGACATCTTCAAAAGCGAAAAAAATCACATAAAAAGAAAAGAAAAAAACAAATAAAGATTCCACCAATGAATGCCTCATCGACAAAGGGATAGGTTTGGACGCTTTCTGCCTAGGCGTCCCATGAGAAATAACGGTAACAACAATTCTGACCACTCTTAGTTTGGATCCCCAAACTCTGGAAATGAAACTGATTCCACATACGATCCAAATAGAGACAACTTCTCTGATAGTTCCAGCTCAAACACCACTATGGATGGTGAAGAAGAGGAACCCAGGGAGCTTTTCACCTTTCCCATTAGCATACCTCTTGGAGATGCCAGGATGAAGAATATCAACCCTAACAATCTGCCAAACTTCCATGGATTGACTTCAGAAGATCCTAACACATTCCTATTTGAGTTTGAAGTAGTTTGTAGATCTTTTGATTATACTACAGATGCACAAAAGCTGAGGCTTTTTCCCTCCACACTGAAAGATTTATCACTTAGATGGTTCATGAGTTTAGAAGGAAATAGCATTTTGTCATGTCCCAAATTTGGAATTGGGTCACAATGGCCTAATCACATTAGCCATATTCATTAGAGTTTGTAAAATTGGTGTTAAGGGTCAAATAATTGCCAAGGAGGAAAATTACTAGTTTCCTAGGTTTGGGGTGGAAGCTTTGGGATTTGGAATAAGGGGGATAATAAATGATGTTTAGACATTAGAAGGGTTAAAGTATTTAATAAATAGAGTGAATAAATAAATTCAAGAGAAATCCTAAGTGACAAATGGTTTTGGAGACATATGGAGGATGTGGGACCCACACTAGCTTGATTTTTCATAATACATGGTATCTCTCTTTTGCAAATTCGAATTAATGGGAATGTGAACACTCTTGGGTGAGTTGGTAAGTCATAACACATGTCATTGAGCATCTTAGGTCGAATTTGGAAGGATTGGTAACCTCCATGGAAGATAAAGAGTCAAAGTGGAAGTTTGTGGACACTTGGGCTAGATTCCCTAGCCCTATGACACCAATGATGGAGCATCTATGAAAACTATGACAAATTGCAGACCTGACCTCTGACATCTGACCACTATGACATGTCAGCCCCAAAAATAGGCTCAAAGAAGGCGAATTTGGGAGTGGGAGAAGCCAAAGAGACTCAAAATCGAATTTGGGAGAAGATGGAAGGTTGGAACTAGGAGACAAGTGGCAAATGTGGAATATTTCCTAAATGAAAATCTATTGAATCTATTGAGAGGATTTCGACCCTTAGAAGTCTAATGTTGGTTATAAAATGTAGAAATGAAGTATGAGAATGGCTTTTGATCATTTGTAGAATTTGCAATTGCATTTGTGAAGAGGGAGAGCTAGTGGATGACTAGTTTCTTGCCTTAGCCAATTTCGAGGGTGAAAGATTCCCATCCAAGTTGGTAATTGGAAAGGCCATTCAGAACTTTCATTTGGAGCTTTAATGGAGTGTTTATTTGCAGGTGTAAGCTATAGGGAAGCTCATGGTTTCTTCTATTGCAGCTCACTCCTTCAACCATTTCCAGTTTTGATGGCATATTCTTGATCCTTGAGGGAGGGCGTTTTTGGTGAGCTATTGTACTCTTTGGGGAAGCTTTTAATGCCCCATTTCTTTTGTAATATGAATTAAATACTCTGTTATTCATCTCCAAAAAGTTTCAGGTCGAAATTCCAAGTAGAAATGTATAAATCTCATTTTTAATGGAAGAACAATGCCATTTCCCCACTACCTTGTTGTGAACCAATGTATTGATGATGATTTCGAATGAATGGATGATTCTATGATATATTTGTGATCAATATACTGCCATGGATGTCTTCTACAAGTTTCATGTACTGTACTTGAGCATTTGAAGCATTTTTACTCAGTTTAGTTGTATTGGGAGATGAAATAGTGCCATTTCCCCAAGGGTCGAATTGGGGATTTTTGCAGTTGAATGGGAGAGGGTGAGAACAGTTGTAATAATCCATTAATGGTGCATATAAGACTTTAATAAAATAATTAACACATTACATACCTCTGTTCATAAATTTGAGTGGGTTTGGAGGCATTTGGGAAGCCATTTTCAGTACTTACCCCAGGGGGATTTGAACCCCAAACCACTAGTAAAATTGCATAATTGGTCCAGAATATAAAGAGAGTTTACAGAGGTCTTTTGGTGGACATATGTCATCCATAAACATCATATTCAAGTTCTAATATCATTCATACACCTTCCTTGAAGATTTGAAGGCATTTGGAGTCAATTTGAGACCTAGAGGCCAATACTAGTCAAAGGAAAATCACTAGTAAAGTTACCTACATTGATCAGAATTGAAAGAGGATTTGCAGAAGTGTTTTAAAGGTACAAAGGCATCCATGAAACACATATTTATGTTCTAATATCATTCATATACCTTCTCAGAAGATTTGGGATCATTTGGGGCAAATTTGGGACCTAGAGATCGAAACTAGTCAAAGGTCGAACCAAGGAAAAAAGTGGAAAATTGCAATTTTAATAAAATTCCTAACAAGGGACATTACAGTGGTATCAGAGCATGGTCCTTGCACCTTTGTATTAGGTACATAATTCAAGAATAATTGGCATTCATGTCTTACTATTATGATGAATCCTATGAGTACAATTCTTATGAGGAATATGCAGATACTTATGAGCAATATGAAGCAGAATGTGAATGGTATGAGGAAGAGGTGCCATCATGCAACACTTCTTACAATTTCAAGAGAAATGAAGATTATTATTATGACTTTAAATCTGATGAATATGAGTGTGTCACACCAACCAAGGATAATTCTATGAGTGAGTTCCAAAGATGGAGAGCAAAATATAAAACCTTGCCCCAACAATATCAAAAATATCAAGAATATCTTGCTTTTAGCAAAAATACACAAAATGCCATGTCTTTTGAGTACTATGCTGAACATGTTTTTGAAAATAGGCCCAAAAATGAAGATGTGGAGTTAGTGAAGAAAGGTTTATGCCCTTCTTGTAAAAACCCTCGGAGCGAGTATCATATATGTGTGCATGAAATGATGTCCTCCTTGAGGAGAGCTTTTGAGATTTATTCAAGAAGAGATTCCAAATATATTGATCCTAAGGAAAACAAGGGGCAAAATGCATCAGCTTGCTTTAAGGAGCAAAAGGAAGAGACATCACAAGAGCATGAAGAAGATTCTATTGAAAATATGGAAGATCATTTCGAGACACCTTCTAGCTTAGACATGAACCAAAGAGCATCTACTGATGGATGCTTAAACTATGAAGGAGTACCTACTGATGGGTGCTCACACCTATATGTTGGTGACATAGAGATCACTTTTGAAAGTGTTTCTACAAGTACAAGTTTCATTAAGCATGATAATGAAGACCTTGTAGCAGTTGAAGAAGAACCAAGATCAACTTCCCCATCACCACTTGAGCTTCATGAAGTTGGTCCAAGCAAAATTGAAGAAGATGAGGAGGTTCATTTGCAAGAGCCTCATTTTCTTGAAGGGTCCTTAAAGATGGATGAAAATAAGATCCAAGAGTCCCTCAGAATTCTCCATGACACTCAAGCATTGGTGTCAAATTCTTGTTGGAGAGCTACTTCATTGGAGGAAACATCCTTCCTTGAAGACATGGAGAAGATTCAAAGAGCAATGTGCCACATCAAAGGTAATTTCATGTCTTTGCTTTTTGATAGAAACCATTTGTTTCAGCTTAATGAATTGTTACATGATGCATACTTGAAGAATAATGAGGATATTCATAAGCTCACCATTCAAAATGAGCAACTTCTTGAAAAGTTGCAAGATACTTGTTTTTCCTCCTATGTTTCAGATTGTCAAATGGTAGATTGTTTAGAGGATTCTCATGACATGGTGGATCATGAGAAATGTGAAAATTTGAATGTTCTTGATGTGTTTGAAGATGAACTTGAAGAGATCCAAACACTTGATGTGGTGGAAGAGGAATTTGAATTGCCTCTTGATGAAGGTTATGCAGTTTTTAAAGAAGAGCATGATTCCTCTACATTGGAACCAAACTATGACAAAGAGTTCACACTTTTGAAGGAGCTGCATGATACTACCCACATGGATCCTTCCCATGATGAAACTCTTGAACTTTTTGATCATTTGGGTGAGTTAGTACATTCTCCTACATCCTACAATTCCATGTTTTGCAGTATTAGTCTCAATGAAGTATGGGTGAAAGGGTTCTTTTTTATGGTGCCACATGAGGAGTATGGAACTCCTATACTTAACTTTTATGATGACATGGTTGGAGCACATTCTTATTCACATTTGCAGCAGCATAATTTGTCACTTTATGATGATTCACATCTACATGGATGCACCTATGATATGGATTTGAGTCACTTGAATACTCATGGTTTTTCTTGCTCAACACTGGGTTCATTTGATGTTAGAGGAACTTCATCCAACACTTGGATGAACAGATTTATGATGGGAGAACATTTTTGTTGGAAGCCACATACTTTGTTACATTTTTATGATTCTCACATTCATGGATGTATGGGTGAGACTTCTTTGAGTCATTTGAAGTCTCCTTGTTTTTTCTGCTCATTATTTGGTTCAGATTCTAGTGGAGATTCTTCATTCACTTCTTGGATGAAAGAATACATGGTTGAATATTTTGATGCATATCACATCCTTTTGGAGCAGCATTATAGGACATGGGATCCTCACCTATGTCATTGGAGCAGATTTGATTGGTCACTTGAAGCTTGTATGCACTTGGAAAATGGTGGTCTACTTGCTTGGAGGTATAAGCACTTTCATGACTCTTTGATGAAGCATATCCTTGATGTACATTTTCATTATGTTGTTATGTACTTTGATGATATATATTTGGTACTCATGATGTTTGGAAGAATGCATACAAGAAAATGGGATCCAGGAATCCTCTTATCTAATGGTGTAGGTTGGAGAGCACTCTTAATTGTTGGGGTGCAATACAAGCAATGGGACCCTGGAATAATTTTTATCTCATTGGTTTCAATTTTTGGGGGGAAACAAGAAGTATGGGAGATGGATTTCCCACTTAATAAAGTGATTTTTATCAGAGTAGTGCAGCAGCAAGCATGGTGGTTCCTCTCTAAAATCTTCATGGAAACCCAAAGACTCAAGGTTTGGCAATTCAATGGCAACTTCAAAGAATTATACAGAAAGCAGGTTCTTCAACACCCTTGTTTGAAATTGCTTGAGGACAAGCAATATTGGGAAGGGAGGATTTGTCATGTCCCAAATTTGGAATTGGGTCACAATGGCCTAATCACATTAGCCATATTCATTAGAGTTTGTAAAATTGGTGTTAAGGGTCAAATAATTGCCAAGGAGGAAAATTACTAGTTTCCTAGGTTTGGGGTGGAAGCTTTGGGATTTGGAATAAGGGGGATAATAAATGATGTTTAGACATTAGAAGGGTTAAAGTATTTAATAAATAGAGTGAATAAAGAAATTCAAGAGAAATCCTAAGTGACAAATGGTTTTGGAGACATATGGAGGATGTGGGACCCACACTAGCTTGATTTTTCATAATACATGGTATCTCTCTTTTGCAAATTCGAATTAATGGGAATGTGAACACTCTTGGGTGAGTTGGTAAGTCATAACACATGTCATTGAGCATCTTAGGTCGAATTTGGAAGGATTGGTAACCTCCATGGAAGATAAAGAGTCAAAGTGGAAGTTTGTGGACACTTGGGCTAGATTCCCTAGCCCTATGACACCAATGATGGAGAATCTATGACAACTATGACAAATTGCAGACCTGACCTCTGACATCTGACCACTATGACATGTCAGCCCCAAAAATAGGCTCAAAGAAGGCGAATTTGGGAGTGGGAGAAGCCAAAGAGACTCAAAATCGAATTTGGGAGAAGATGGAAGGTTGGAACTAGGAGACAAGTGGCAAATGTGGAATATTTCCTAAATGAAAATCTATTGAATCTATTGAGAGGATTTCGACCCTTAGAAGTCTAATATTGGTTATAAAATGTAGAAATGAAGTATGAGAATGGATTTTGATCATTTTTAGAATTTGCAATTGCATTTGTGAAGAGGGAGAGCTAGTGGATGACTAGTTTCTTGCCTTAGCCAATTTCGAGGGTGAAAGATTCCCATCCAAGTTGGTAATTGGAAAGGCCATTCAGAACTTTCATTTGGAGCTTTAATGGAGTGTTTATTTGCAGGTGTAAGCTACAGGAAAGCTCATGGTTTCTTCTATTGCAGCTCACTCCTTCAACCATTTCTAGTTTTGATGGCATATTCTTGATCCTTGAGGGAGGGCGTTTTTGGTGAGCTATTGTACTCTTTGGGGAAGCTTTTAATGCCCCATTTCTTTTGTAATATGAAGTAAATACTCTGTTCTTCATCTACAAAAAGTTTCAGGTCGAAATTCCAAGTAGAAATGTATAAATCTCATTTTTAATGGAAGAACAATGCCATTTCCCCACTACCTTGTTGTGAACCAATGTATTGATGATGATTTCGAATGAATGGATGATTCTATGATATATTTGTGATCAATATACTGCCATGGATGTCTTCTACAAGTTTCATGTACTGTACTTGAGCATTTGAAGCATTTTTATTCAGTTTAGTTGTATTGGGAGGTGAAATAGTGCCATTTCCCCAAGGGTCGAATTGGGGATTTTTGCAGTTGAATGGGAGAGGGTGAGAATAGTTGTAATAATCCATTAATGGTGCAATTGAGACTTTAATAAAATAATTAACACATTACATACCTCTGTTCATAAATTTGAGTGGGTTTGGAGGCATTTGGGAAGCCATTTTCAGTACTTACCCCAGGGGGATTTGAACCCCAAACCACTAGTAAAATTGCATAATTGGTCCAGAATATAAAGAGAGTTTACAGAGGTCTTTTGGTGGACATATGTCATCCATAAACATCATATTCAAGTTCTAATATCATTCATACACCTTCCTTGAAGATTTGAAGGCATTTGGAGTCAATTTGAGACCTAGAGGCCAATACTAGTCAAAGGAAAATCACTAGTAAAGTTACCTACATTGATCAGAATTGAAAGAGGATTTGCAGAAGTGTTTTAAAGGTACAAAGGCATCCATGAAACACATATTTATGTTCTAATATCATTCATATACCTTCTCAGAAGATTTGGGATCATTTGGGGCAAATTTGGGACCTAGAGATCGAAACTAGTCAAAGGTCGAACCAAGGAAAAAAGTGGAAAATTGTAATTTTAATAAAATTCCAAAGAAGGGACATTACACATTTTCAGCTGGGATCAAATGAAACAGGCATTTCTAGAAAAGTATAGGGACTACTGCAAAGCAAAGGATACAAGGGATGAAATATTTAGGATACAGCAGGGAGACCGTGATCCTTAGAAGATTATACCCAGCATTTTCAACTCAGCTACAAACGAGCTAACCATTGCACCTTAGACCCTGAATCATTGAAACTTGTCCTTCTTAGGGGGATTAAAGAGGATAATTTTTAGATCTTAAACCTCTTGGGAGATGGAGACATATTTCAGAAGACTTATGACCAAATACTACAGATCTTCAAAAACCATTCTAGGTCGAGGAAAAGCAAGAATGGGACAAGAGTTACACATCTACCCATAGGATCCTCATCATCTTCAGGACCCAATCTTACAAAATATGACTTAGGAAACCTGTTAGATGACATGAAGACCGACATCTTACAATCTCTGGCCATGCAACTTGATGCACTACAAATAAAAAAGAAGCAGGATGAAATTAACCAAGCCTTGGCAGTATTCTGTCCTCGTTGTAGAAAGAAACATGAGAAGGGGCAGTGCACTTTAATATCAACCGAGCAATCAAGCCTACTATAATCAAGGACAGCCAAATTGGAACTCAGCACCAACTCCATGGAAAGCACAGCCAAATCCAAACCAATGGAAACAGAATCAACAAACGTATCAACCATCCTATCAGCAATCGTATTACCCACCGTCTTACCCTCAATACCCCCCACCTTTTTCTCCATCAACCACGAATTATGCAAATCAATACCCCCATCCATCAAATTGGAGGGCCCCATAACAACAGCTACTTATTATGCCACCCCCACAGACTCAACCACCCCCCAAACCCCCACCAATTCCATCCCAGTTAATCCCAAACCCTAATAATAACAAACCTCCACAGCAGCAATAGACTTATAATGCTGATATCACACAATTTCCTACCTGTGTCGTAGACACCATTGAAATAAACGAAATAAACCTCCGATATGGAAAAATGTTGCAGAATACATCCCCACAGAATATACAACAACCTGAAACTCAAGAGCAAACAACAGAACCCTATGTTCAGCATCTGGATGAACCAAATCTTCCTGAGGACGAAACCCAACCACTCCCACGCAACAGAAACCCTCCATTTCCATAGAAACTTGTACGAAGTACGAAAGAAGAGGAAGAAAATACAATTTTAAACGAACTCAAGCACCTAAACATCCAAATCCCCATTTTACAATCCATAAGGGATGTGCCCATATGCAACAAATTTATTAGGGAGAATTTTCTAAAGAAACCTGGGAGGAGGAAACGTGACCTGCCAACCATAAATGTAGTGGGACAATTGGCTGATTTAATGCTGGGTGTCATAATTAACCCTAAATATCTTGATCCAGGTAGTCCTGTAGTGAACACCACCATTAATAGCAAGCAAATAAATAAAAGCTTAATAGATTTGGGAGCTGCGATCAACATCATGACTAAGGAAACCATGCTATACCTGGGACTCCAATCAATGGTCAGACCAACCACAATAGTACTCCAATTAGCTGACACATCCACTGTGAAACCCAAAGGGATGCTAGAGGACATTATGATCAATACTGAATCCTGGGAATACCCAGCTGATTTCATAGTCATTGAGGTCAAAAGTAAACTTAGTGGTTATCCAATCATACTGGGCAGACCTTGGTTGGAAACCACAGATGCTTACATAGGTTGCCGATCAGGAAACATGACTATCACCAGTGGACTTGCCAGAAAGAAAATCACCATCTACCCACCAACAAGGAAATCTTCAGATTTAGAGTATCAAAATTGGACTGATGACTGTAAAGACACAACAAATCCAAACACACAACATATCCTAACAATTGATGCTGCACTATCATTAAAAGCAATAGATGAAGATGGGCATATAGATAGATTTATACAAAATTCATATTCTAACAATGTTGGTCTTGAAAGTTTTTTCGACATAGAACAGCAACAGGAAGGTGAAAGTTCAAGTCAGAACTTAAATAAGATGTGGGCAGAAGTACTACATCTAGAAGAGTAATCAGAAAAAGCAAAGACAGTGGAAATCATGCCTGGGAAGCCAGTCAACATTAATTCCAATCTCAAGCTAGAGCAAGAAAAGCAATTAATGAAAGTATTATCAGAACAACATAAAGCTTTTGCATGGACATATACAGACATGAAAGGTATACACCCTGATATATGCAAACATTATATTTACATCAAAGAGGGTTCTATCCCTATTAGGCAACCACAAAGGAGATTGAACCCAGCATTAAAGGACATTGTCAAAGTAGAACTACAGAAGTTATTAGATGCAGGGTTCATATATCCCATCTCTGACAGTGAATGGGTCTCCCCACTAGTTACAGTACCTAAAAAAGGAGGCAAATGGAGAATTTTTGTGGACTACAGAGAGATAAATAAAGCAACAAAGAAAGATCACTTTCCACTGCCATTTATAGATCAGGTTCTCGACACATTAGCTGGCAAAAAGTATTTTTCATTTTTGGATGGTTTCAGTGGGTACAACCAAATTTTAATACACCCAGCTGATCAAGATAAGACAACATTTACATGTCCTTGGGGTAATTACGTATACAGAGTACTACCCTTTGGCTTATGCAATGCTCCAGCAACATTCCAAAGGGCCATTCTAAGTATATTCTCTGATTTCATAAATGATCAAATGGAAGTCTTAATGGATGACTTCACACCCTATGGACAAAAATTTGACCAAGCATTGAGTCATCTTGAATTGGTATTAAAAAAATGTATTGAGATGAGCCTATGCCTTAGCAATGACAAATGTAGAATGTTAATGGAAGAGGGCATTGTTCTAGGGAACCATATATCACAAAGACGGATAGAGGTTGACCAAGCAAAAGTCTCAGCAATCAAAACGCTGCCACCACCTGTTAAACAAAGAGATGTCAGAAGTTTTCTTGGTCAAACAGGGTACTACAGAAGGTTTATTGAAAAGTATAGCCGAATTGCTGTCCCCATGTTTGCACTTCTCACAAAAGACACTGAGTTCATATGGACACACAATTGCAGGACAACATTTGAAAATCTCAAAGAGAAAACAATTACAGCTCCAGTACTCCAAGGACCAGACTGGACACTACCATTCCACATCCACTTTGATGCATTAGATAAGGCAATCGGATCTGTCCTTGGACAAGAAAAAGAGAAGAAGCCCTATGCAATATATTATATTAGTAAGAATTTAGCAGGGGCATAATTAAATTATACTGTAACAGAGAAGGAATTTTTGGCTGTCATACATGCCATTAATAAATTCAGGCACTATATCACTGGCTACCAAGTTTTTGTTCATACAGACCATTCGGCCATAAGATATCTAATGAACAAACCAAACACAAGTGCTCGAGTAATTCGATGGCTGCTACTAATTCAAGAATTTGACATCACAATTTTAGACAAGCCAGGTAAACACAATGTAGTGGCTAACTTTCTATCTAGGCTGACACATGGACAAGACAGTGAAGTAATCAATGACAGTTTTCCAGATGAGCACCTTTTTGCCATATCCACAAGAAGCCCGTGATTTGCTGACATAGCAAACTATTTAGTGTCTGGAAAATTTCCAGAACATTACAGTTATAAGGAAAAGACAAAAGTAATAAGGCAAAGTGCAACATACCGTGGATAGAAGGCATGCTATTCAAACAAGGACCTGATCAAATACTCAGAAGGTGCATCAAAGAAGATGAAGTTCATGACATCATGCACGCCACTCACAATGAACCATGTGGAGGACACTATGCTGCAAAGAGGACAGTCTATAAGATTTTACAAATAGGATACTATTGGCCAACACTCCACAAGGATACTTATGAATATGTTTCACACTGTGATGACTGCCAAATGATGGGAAAACCAACACAAAAAGAAGAAATGCCCCTACATCCACAGATTTCCTTGGAAGCATTCAAAAAATGGGGATTTGATTTCGTTGGTCCAATCAACCCACAGCCAAATCAGAAAAGCTACATCCTAGTATGCACTGACTACCTCACAAAATGGACAGAGGTAGCAGCACTTGCTGCGGCCAATGAAAACAACGTAGAAAAATTCTTCACTGAGCAAATATTTCACAGGTTTGGAGTACCGAGAGAACTAGTATCTTATCAAGGCCTACAATTCACATCCAACTTAATAGAAGACTTGATGAAACGAAACAATGTCAAGCACAGACAGTCCTCCTCCTATCACCCTCAGGAAAATGGTCAAGCAGAAGTCACCAACAGAGAATTAGAAAGGATTATGACAAAGACAGTCCAACTCCATAAAAGAGATTGGGCTGACAAATTAAGTACGGCAGTTTGGGCCTATAACACCACGTGGAAGACAACAACAGGATTCACACCTTATGAGTTAGTATATGGAAAGAAAGTCATGCTACTAATTGAATTTGAAATAAAAACACTAAGAATTGCAGTAGAGTTGAACATGGAATTATCAGAAATACAACAAGAACGCATGCTACAATTGAATCAACTGAATGAGCAACACCAACAAGCACTTGCCCACACAGAAATCATCCAGCAGCGAAGAAGGAAGTGCCATGACAAGCACCTAACGGATAAAAAGTTCAGGGAAGGTGACTGGGCACTACTCTATGATTCCAGGTTTCACACATTCAAAGGAAAACTAACAACTAGATGGCTAGGACCTTACATCATTGAGCATATATATGAAAATGGAGCAGTCAAGATTATTACAATAGATGAACAACAATTTCCCATGATAGTGAATGGACATCGGCTAAAACTTTTACAAGAAACCACAATCAAAGGAAGAATTTACACAGGTACTCTACTAGCAACAACTGATGCTAATAGAGAATATAGAATTTCATTGAAAAATGATGAAAAAAACCAGAAAAAGAGAAAAAAATGAAAAAAAGAAGAAAAATGAAAAAGATGAAAAAAAAGAAGCAAACAAAAAAATATAAATATAGTCGAATGAAAAACAAGCCAAATTACAGGGCCACATACATACCTATGAAGATCGAGCATTAAAAATTGCAAAAAGAAATATCAAGCAAAAGAAACATCAATATGCAAGTGAGCTAGAGAATCATCAAAACATCCACAGCAATTAAGCCAGCCAGAGAAGTATCAAAAACATCCACAGCAATCAAGCGAGCCAGAGAAGTATCAAAAACATCCACAGCAATCAAGTGAGCCAGAGAAGTATCAAAAACATCCACAGCAATCAAGCGAGCCAGACATGTATTCAAGAGAGCCAGCAAAGATATCTACCACTACAAGAATAAATCAAAGCACAATGTTTAATCAACTCTACCATTTGATCACGCGAGCCTACCACATCTTCAAGCGAACTAGCACAGAACGAGATCAAAAATCATTGCAGATCTTTATCACAATGTCAAATCAGAAATGGCACGAAGTTCAAATGAAGGTGATACAACAATTTCAAACGAGCAAAAGAAAAATGCACACAACAAAAGTAACTACTGACATGCCAAAATTTACTACTGAACATGCCGAATCTACTACAGAATCTTGCACACAAAGAAATCCAACAAACCCATCATCTCAGGTACGCTAAGGCATAACAAGGTAATCTCTAAACAAATTTGTTATATTCTTACGGTCAAATCATTATCCCCAAAACGGTTATTTTTTTTAAGCTGAGGACAACTTTTCTATAAAGTCGGGGGGGAAAGGTCTATATTACAAAATCATGATTGCACACCCCCGTCATATCAATAAATGATGAACCCATAGAAACTACCATACTTCCCAATAATCAGAGCAGAAGGGAAAGGTTCAGATTACAAAACCATGATTGCACACCACCGCCATATCAACAAATGATGAACCCGCATAAAACCACCATACTTTCCAATAATCGGAGCAGAAGTGCAAAAGTACAATCATGAAACAAAATGGAGGGCTTGGTTATGGAAAGAAAGGGATAAAGAGACAAGTACACTGAGCAATGATGAGGTTAAGTGTGGGAAGGAGCATTAAGTAAGGCTGTATAATCGTCCAAAGGACCAGTTTTGCAAAATACGAACCTCTCAGAACTCTCCAAACACAAGGAACCAGAAGTAGTGTGGTCACTCAGCCAACAATTCAGTCCTTGAGCCTGTAATTGACCCCGACCAGTTGAGATAAAAGCCACAATTCAAATTTTTGGTTTTATTTATTACAGAAGAGATTTTAAGATGACAAAGGGATTCAAGAAAAGTGAACCAGAGGAGCACAGCGCCATCTACCAGAACCTGCGAATATTAACAACCATCTGCAGCGCGAGCTGGATGCCTTTCATCCTAGGATTAAAATGGTACAATACAGGGTGGCTCTGGAGTTTGCAAGAAATTTTAAACATATCAAGGATGAACAGTTCGTCACCCGAGTGAAGGGGTTACGTATCAAGTTGGATGATGATGTGATTTCCAAATTCACTGGTCTACAGAGGGGTTTGCATTGGAGTAGGGATGACAGGGAGGCAAACCATGAAGCAAAGACAACATTCTTCGATCAAGGAGAGGTCTATGACGAAGACAAAACAGAGTCAAGAGACTCTCCATACCAGCACCATGGGAGGAAGTGGCTACAATCGTTCAGAAGTACATCACATGCTCTGGTAGGTTAAGCTATGTCCCCATTTTCCATTTTCGAATTCTAGAATTGTTAAGGCATAGGGCCCATCATCCATCAAACAACAACATTAGTATTCCATATTACCTGCTCCAATATCTAGCAGAAATGAGCAAGAAGGTGATTAAAGGTAAGGAGGATGCCTTAGCCCATCATGGGCTGATCAAGTTAATCGTTTGTGAGGAATTAAAGGCACATATACTAGAGCTTTATTGGGAAGAATCCGTGTTGGTATTCGCTGAAGATGTTCAAAGAATGAAGGGTACACCCACAGCTGGCGTATCCCTACCACCAGGAGCAATGAACAAAACCACCTCTACATCAAGGGTGAAGAGGAAAATTGACCTAGACAGTGTGGCTGATAACCTGGTGAAAATCAAGCATTCAAGAGATGACTCCCCCAAAACGAACCCAGGGATTCCTGCCAGTAATCAAGAGCTGAAGAGAAGAAGTAAGAGATTCACACAAGCATCCAGAATCCGAATTACCAAGGAAAAGAGTAGGGAAACTAGTCCCATAGTTCAAAATGTGTCGGATGAGGATGATGATCAGTGGGTAGATCATAAGGATCCCACTACAGAAGAGGAGGAGGATGAACAGGAAATGCAGGATGAACAGGAATTGCATGATGAACAAGAAGAACAGGAGGCAGAAGAAGAACAGAATGAACAAAAAGAGTAAGACAACCCCCATGGGAACCCTCCTGAGCATAATGAAAACCCTGGGGTCGTCAATCAGCTAGCTGAGGCACAAGCAGAATTAGAAAAGCTCAAAAAGGAGCTGGCGACATTGAAAATTGAATCAGGAAGCCAGCCCGCATCACCCCCATTCTCATCTGAGAAGACACAATTTCTAAAATGCATCATGCAGGGGAGCTAAGACTGGTTGAACAGAGAAATTTAACACTGCAAGAGAAATTGGTTGAAGCACAAGGTGAGCTAGCCAAAAAGGACCAGGAAATTGCTCAACTAAAGGACAGTTTGGCTACTACCATTAAAATATATGACCAACTATGGGACCTCAGGCCACCATCAGCAGTCTACGTAGTTTATCTACAAGAAAAGTGGAGCAAATTCTAGCTTTGAAGGTTAAAACAGGGATTTCCGATAGAGATAAATTCTTCCAAATAATTTATGGATGCATCTCTGAATGCCACAGAATTGGAGAAGGACCATTTAAGTGAATTTTTCTTACACAATTTTGTATTCCCTCGCTCGCCCAACTGGTCTCCAAACCCTTACATGGGTGATTTCCAGTTGAGGGCACTATGTTCATGGATGAATCACGAAATCGAACGAGCTCAAGACTACCACCTCTACATTGCATCAAAATGGCAGACTCCCTTAATGATCAGGGCATAGGCGACTCACCCTAAGAGAATAATTTACAATCATAGGATCCTCACCCAGGATGAGGAGCTCATCCCTATTCTCCTTGCAAAGAAACAGGAGGCTGTGGAACACTTTGATGTCACTCTCCAAAGCATACATAAATAGGTTGATGAGTCCATTAATGAGAGATGGTGCAGGGTGGAAAATGACCTTAAAAGGAGAGAACTCCACTCCCCTATCAAACTTGCAATTGCTCTGTTCAAAGCCAAAATTTGCAGAGAATCCCTAATAAAGAATCAACTTAGATGGATTGGAATGAGGTTGAATCCTCCATTTTTCCTTCCTCCGTTTATTAAGGAACAAACTAATGAGGAAGAAGAAAGGAGGGCATGGGTCAAAGAAGATCAGAGCATGGGCTACTACAGGCAATTAGGAGCTCCCAGGGTGGTAGCATGGGACATCAGAGAAGTTGTTGAAGAGCTGAATACGTTGCCCACGGATGGGTGAATCCTTCAAGTATGGGGGAGAATGATGGGTCCCAAATACAGGTATCTAATAGGCCTTTCCCCACAGCAAAAACACAAGAAAAGGAGAAGAAATACACTTGTTTTGTGGGAAAATGATTTACCTTAATTATTTAATGAAGTTGTTTAAGAGATTATTTCTGTTATGTTTTGAAAGCATTGTATGAGCTAATTGCATGACAAACGAGTTTGAATGAGCAGGTGTAGGTGCACTAAAGGACAATGCGCAAATCAAGTGAAGAACTGAAAGAACATCACCAAACTCAGCGCGTTTTTCCTGATCTGTAGAGAACGAACTCCTGTTCAAAGAGAATCGACATTTAGACATTTAGTTAGGTTCAACATTAAGAATTATATAAATATGGACCTCTCGGGTAGTGGGATGCCCCTGCTACTATTTTGGAGAATTATTGTTTTACATTTTATACCACCAAGACAGTTGTGTTACAGACCTGGTTTTAAACTATGAAGTTCCTATTTTAATTAAAGACTTGATGTTACTTGCAATTCAGTGTTTATAAGTTCCTTTCACTCCTGAGTACGGGTTGGAGAGGGCCCCTCCAACACGTAAGTCAGGAGATCTCACTGTTCAGGTATTTCTCATGGTGTATTTTACATTGGCTGAATTTATATTGCAAATGAGAGTATTTTAAATAGTCTTTAAATTGCACGATCTGATTTCTGTAGCAGTTGAACCTGTCCGATTCCGTAGTTCATTATAACGCACTTTATAGTTTGGTAATGCTGTGTCTGTAGTCCTGTAGCCGCATTCCGCCAAGGCATAATTTAATACCTATTTCTATATGCACTTGCATTTACCTCTGAAGTAGCGATCTAGATCTTAAGCCTATGTCTTCATTTCATTATTTAGAACTGCTCATAGAGATTGATTTCTTTCAGTATTTATTGGTTACATGATGACATTCACTCCTTAATGTTTTGATTGAAATTGCAGCATTAGATAATGGCATTCCGAGTTTAAATTTAGCATTAGATTATGTTAGATTAGACTTCGAGTTTTATGCATTCGATTTACAGTAACTACTCCTTAAAGTTAGAGATCAAGCTTTCATTATGTTAGAATAGATCTGTTATGTTTCAGTACTCAATTCCATAGTATAATTTTTACTGCTTTCAGCAAGTTAATTCTTCAAAATATGCTTACTGTTTCCTGCATTTGATTTCTTAAACATAGATTTCCTACTTTCAGTACTTAAATTTCTTAGTATAAGAATTTCACCTCCATAGATTAAACAATCCTTTTTACAGTTTATTGAATCTTTTTAGGCAACTCCTTAAAAACATTGATACAAACACCCAACTTCGACAAAGACTATCCTAGAGAGCACATATAGTGCCAGTACCTCTAAAGTTTGTACGTCCCCTGGTTTGATAATTAAAGTAGGCTCCTGGTCTAGCTGCCCTCATTAGGCACCCATACTGAGAGCTCACCAATATGATCAGTATAGTTGATATTTATTGGTCGGTTCTTAAATATATGGTCAAGGTGGTCGATGCATCATTTCGTCAACAATTTTTTTTTTTAAAGTCGACCAACCGTCAATGGATGTGACCGACATAACCGACTAACTGTCGACCAAAGAACCTAATCGACCACGTACAAGTTCACTGCCGACTAATTACACCATCGCCCAGTTATGCTGCCTTCTCCTGTTATCACGTTTCTCATTCTGGAGCAGTCGACCATTTCTTAGTACACATATATAACTCAATGCTGCCTACATAATTGATATATCTCGTCCACATAGAAATTTATGATCTATAATCAATTGAAAATGACTCCCGACTAATTAGTATCGACACAACTACATCGACCATATTTACAATAGAATGACTCATCGAACCGACCATAGTTTACAAAAAAAAAAAAAAAATGCCGACAACTTTTAATAATAATGACCATAAGGTCGACCATTTCATATCGACGAGACAACTTTTATCACCCAACTTAGAGTTCTATCGACTTCTTGTCACAATCTATGCTATTCAACTCCATCCATAAATGTGATAGTTGATGAGTCGACTAACTGTTCCGGTCGGCAATGCGTGTTCCGAGATTGTTACAAACTTTTCTCTTTTCCTATCGGGCCTTTAAAAATTGGTTGACTGTTAACTATGTGGTCCAATTGATGGACACGCGTCGACTGTTAACTGTGTAATTTTGTTTTCGATAATATTTGTAAGATATGGTCGGAAGTCAAAATGGTCGGGTCACTTTAGTTATAAAAAATATGGTCGATAGTCGAGTTGGTTGAGCCTTTAAAAACTGGCCAACTTTTAACTGTGTGGTGGAATTGATGGACACGGGTCGAGAGTCAAAATGGTCGGCTAACTTTAGTTTTTAATAAAATATGGTCGATATTCGAGTTGGTCGAGCCTTAAAAAATTGGTCGCCTCTTAACTATTTGGTCGAATTGATGAACACTTCGTTTTGGTCGGCGTGAAGTTCTCACTGTGTAAACATGATCGACATATGAAACAGTTGATATGAATTTGTAATTTTGTTTTCGATAGTATTTGTAATATATGGTCGGGAGTCAAAATGGTTGGCTCACTTTAGTTAAAAAAAATATGGTCGATAGTCTAGTTGCTACAGTTGATTTGTTATCATTAAATATATAATGTCTTTGTGTTTATTGATTCGTTGTATACTAAAAACAATCTATAACATTGTTACAAAATTTACTCTTTTCCTAGCGGTGTTCACTTTTGCGCCTCCTGGGGAAAATGCTAGTATATATATGCACTATATGTAAAATAAGTCAACGTTTATGTTTGTTTTGCTTGTATCGTTTCAATTGGTTGATTTTTTTTTAAGAGAAAAAGGTGCGCATAGTTAAGGTTTTTTATTTTCCTTATATAATATATATATATGTTTATAATATATAACATATATGATGCATACATATATTATATAAAAAACATTTTGTGTTCTCTATTTTTCTTTTTTTATATTTTCATCCTTTTTCTTTTCTCTTTTTTTTATTAAAAAAAAATCATTATTCCATTTTTAAAATTTATGGTGCTTTGCAGGTTTGCAATGCAAGAGGAGAATTCTTTAAACATGAGAGTTATCTAGAAGATCATGAAGATGTGGCAAATAGTTCGAGGCTTAAAGTGTAACAACATGATGAGTTTCTTAGCTAAGAGGTTAACTTTTCAAGCAACGTAGACCATGGGCTAGGTTAGCCGAGGAATCATAAAGGTCATTTTGGCACTTGTGGGGCTCAAAATAAAATTCCATGAGTTGCATTGGATTTGTGATGGCAAGCTCATCGAAGATGGTCGAGTTCACCATCCAAATTTTCATTTTCACGGAACACCAAAATCACATGTAGATGACATTTTTAATGAAATTTGAGGCCTCGTTCTCGTGGATGGCTCACCCAAAATTACTTTTGTCAAATTCCCCAACTACAGTTTTATATAGGCTTTCAATCCATTAGCAGAGGTTGACACGAAATATCACTGTTCAAAATATTTTTAATCATCGAACTAGGCCATTTGATCACTTGGTGCACCTTACGCCCAACAAGAAGTGTAAGATCAAGCCTCTCTCAGAAGTGGCTCTAAGTCATCCAGTGGGTTACAAATATTGCATAAAGGTTACATGAACTGATAGAGAGTCTTAATCTAATGGAAATCCACGACGACTGAGTTCTGGTCACAACTTGAATGAAGCTGCAATGCATGTTGATTTCCTCATGGAATGCCTCCATGATCACTAATACAACCTTTCCAAGGATACAATTGACCCTAGAGGGAAATCGAAATATCACAGCATAGAGCGGCTAGTCCCGGCTTGACTATTTCCATGCAATTTGGTGGGTGAAATTGTAAGCAAAGATTGGGTAACAATGGATAAGGATTGCAAATGGGAGGCTCACGTGCATAGTACATGATTAGGAAATTGACATTTCAACTAGTTGCATCAAAGCATGCTGTGGGTAGAGGGTAAAGCAATGAGATGGATAGTTCGAGTAGAGGGTAAAGCATGAAAGACGATGATGATTGATAAATATTATCGAGAAGGAAACAACAAACAATTCGACAAGCAGATTTCATTCGACTTAGTTATTAGTCAGAGATCAAGTCCAACTACATTCATGATGCCAAAAATTTAGTTTAGGGGGGCCCTGCTTTTCCATTTATTGAAATAGGAAAGTAGGGAGGATGTTGTGGCCACAACACTTCCCCACTCACAAGTCATGTTGGAACCTCCCTAAAGGTGGTGATATTGGAAGAGAAAGAAGGACACATGTATTCCAAAATCATGAGAGATGAAAACAAGGAACTATAGCAAGAGTCCAACGTTGATTCGACAAAATATTTGCATGGAGGAGAGTAAGATTTTGTACCATTAATAAAAACCTAAGAGGAGACTTATTTATACTTGGAACGCCCTGAGATAATATGTGATTGTTGGACGTGTGTTGGACTTGTTATTAGATCAGGTAATTGTGAGAACTTATCAATAAGTTTTGATTGTGGAATTGTTTGTTCCATACGAATACCATAGGTAATTATGGGAAAGCATTGTCTTTGATCCACAAGCCATGGGAATGTAGGGGCATTATGGTACGTGAAATTTACAGCTCGCGTCACCCCCTAGAACTAAGAATAATTAAGGAGACTTTACCTAGGTGTATACCCCCTAAAAAGCATGTCTAAATAGATTTGGGAACGTTGGAGGTGTTGGGTATGTGTTATATTCTATGCATGTATGTGGAGGGGAGAGTGTGCCTGTCAATGGCACAGGTGACTTATGGGGATTATTCTAAAAATATGTATTTTAATCCTGGTTAAGGGATTGGAGTCTATTGACTAATCCGGGTTAACGGATTAGGGTTTTGGATGCTGCAGAATACCTATATTGTATTGTGAGTGATTCATAATGAGATGATGAGAAAAATAGGAGTGGTGGCTCCAAGGTTTGTTGGTTTTCCCGGTTAAGGGTTTCCAGGGTAAATCTCTGTGTACTATGTGTGAATGTTGTGGTGTAATCTTTGTTTTTCTTAAAAGAATCTGTATGCTTTGCTTCTCTACACAAGTTTAAAACTTACAGGAGGACCCAAAACAAGGCATTAATTTCCAACCAATTATGGATGAAATGAAGGACATGAAGCCCCATACAATCAAGTCACTTTGAAGATGTCCCAAATATAGAACCCATTGGGTCTAGCAAGACCAAACATGTAACCAATGCCTAAGGATGAAATGTGACAAAGGCAAGGGGATCAAATTTTGGCACAAGCTAAATTTGCATACAATTCCAGTGCTAAAAAATATATAGGTAAGTCTCCTTTCTAAATTGTTTATGACGACAATACCAAGGGGGTAGTAGGCCTTCATTTGCTCGAGAGGATAAATTCATGCATAGATGTTGAGAATTTTACTAAAAACGTACATGGAGTGCATTAGAAAATAAGGGAAAATTTGCAATCCATGAATGGACATTATAAGCAAAAGGTTGATTTACATAGAGGAGAGAAGCTGCTTCATGAAGTAGAATGTGCTATGGTGTACTTAAGAAAGGAAAGGTACCCTCAAAAGGCTTACAACAAGATCAAACATAAATAACAATTATTATCTTATTAAGTTGCTTAAAACTTTAGACATCAATCTTATTTTCAATGTTGCAAATATTTTTCCTTATCAAACCAAAATAGAGAATACATATATTACATAGTTGTAGGAATTTAGTCAACTCGATGATCGTGAACCAAGAAGTTCAACTTTTGAAGTGTGGGGAGGATGATGCATTCTCGTGCCCATTTGTTTTTAATTATAGATTTAGACTAGATGCCTAGCTTTGGTAGGTTATATATTGTAATACCACAGTTTTGACCCTTAGAATGTACTATTCCATATTATGTAAAATTATATAAATATGCTACTATGGATTCCTAGTGTGAAGCTCAAGGCCAAGGTTGTTGGGTATGTGTTGTATTCTTTGCATGTGGGTTGCATAAAAAATGAGTTATTTTTCGAAAAATATATAGGTAATATTGGTTAAGGGATTGGAGTCTCAATCTAATATGGGTTAATGGATCAGGGTTTTGGATGTTCCAGAATACCTAAATATTGTATTATGGATGGTTAAAAAAAACACAATGAGAAAGATAGAGGTGCAACTCTAAGTTTTGTTGGTTTTCTCATTTTAGGGATTCCAAGGTAAATCTCTATGTAACGTGTGTGTGTCATTATTTAATTTATGGTTTGCTTAAGAATATGTATGCATTGTTTCACTTCACGGGTTTAAAACTTACATGTGGTATCAAAGCTCAATTATTGACTTCGGGGGACATTTTTGGGTTTGATTCATTTGATAGGGCAAGTTTATCTTGGGTCTATGATAAAATTGGGTTTAGTGGGAGCTGTGCAATGATGATTAGTGTGTTGAAAGAGAAATTCAAGCAGTTATAGAATGATATTGAGAAATTCAACGGTAAAAACTTTGAGCTGTAGAAGCTTAAGATCGAAGATCTTCCTATAGATCAAGAACAGTGGATTGATGTGGATCTAGGTACACTACCTACTGAACCAATGAAAGCAAACTGGGAGAAGTTGGAAAGAAGGGTGGGGAGTACAATTTGACTTTGCCTATTACATCCAATGTTGTTGAATGTATTTGGAAAAGATAATGCATTGAAGTCGTGGAATAAGCTATGGAGTTTGTATCAATCAAAGTCCCTAGTAAACAAATTGTTTCTTCAAAAGAACTCGTTTCACCTTACGATGGATGAGAATGACTTGGTGATAGATCATCTAAATTCCTATAATACTCTAGTAAGTAAACTTACCTTTGTTGGTATTAAGATGGAGGAAGAAGATAAATGAATTACCATGTTATGTTCTTTGCCATATTCCTAGGATCATTTGATTGTAGCAACGTGCTAGTCAAAGCGACCTTATAGTATGAGGAAATAATGGTGTCTTTGTTATCAAAGGAAATGAGGTGGAAAACCATGGATAATCATAGCATGAGTGCTTTGTTCACGAGAGACCATCCCTACGATAAAAATAAAAGTAAGTCTTTGGGGGGAGACATAAATCTATGGGTGGACCTAGATCTACGGGAAAATCTTTGAGGAAATGCAGTAAAGTTGGGCATTATAAGAAGGACTGCAGATCTAAAAAAGTTGATAAAGCAAAGGATTCTGATGATTGATCTAGGAGAATCTAGGATCATTCAAAATTTAGAAGATTCAATGTCGATGAAAGTGGAACCATAGTGAAGGGCTCAACGAGAGCTTTCCGGTGACGTTCGTTTTTCCTCAAATGGACTCCAGACGACTGAGATATTAAGTTCTAAATTTTTTGGCAAAAAGTGGAAAAATGGAAAAAAGGGTGCCACGTGGCACCACTGGAAGGGTGCCACGTGGCACCACTGGAAGGGTGACACATGGCCTATACGACATTGACATGGTAGCCCCATAGATTTCCACATGGAAGGATTGCAGGTGATGTGGCAAGTTGCAGGTGTCGAGTTGGCATCCTAGTGGAAAACACATGGACAAATCTTATTGCAACACATGGCGGTGGTATCTACATGTGGAAGACATGTGGACCAACCGGAGGTTTCCATGTGGTAGTCTGGGTGGCCACCTATAGGTTTTGTTTACCAAAAAAATATTGACGTTTATCGCTCATGTCTATAAAGGATTGTGAACTTGAAAATGCATTGGTTAATATTGATGATGCACAGATGTTTCAGGGCATAGAACAGGTACAACATGGGGAATTGTAGCAAGAAAACATCAGTGACAACAAATCAGAGTCTATTGTTGAAAGAAAGATTCATAATGGTTTATTTTATTACACATATGCTTTTTCATTTTTGTGCTTGATTATGTTGCTATCGAATTTACTGTGATTAATAGACAAACATATCGAGGTCTCTACAAAAAGGATTTCCACACTTGTGAAGAAGGAAGCCCAAAATTTAGGGCTTTGAGCATAGCCAAAATCAAGGACCCCTTGATGTGGTGATAGATATATGAAAGTCAATCTTGATGAACAAGCATCTATGCCAAAGGTCTAGTCCCATTCCATACCATCCCAAACTGCAATGACAATGTTGAGATAAGAAGGAGAATCGGTCATGAATTAACATTTTGAGCTCAACTTGGAAGCCTGGAACATGTGTGCGCCCAAGGAGCAACTCGACTTGGAACCCCAACACATGTGCACCCAAGGAGGATCTCCACTTGGAATCCCGACAGCGTTGCAGCCAAAGAAACGAGCCCGACGGCAAACACAAGCGCGCCCACCAAGTGTGCACTCAGCAAAAAGACAAGGAAACACCAATTAATATGGAGAATCGGTCACGACTTAACATTTTGAGCTTGACTTGGAAGCCCGAAATGTTGGAAATGCAGTAAAGTTGGGCATTATAAGAAGGATTGCAAATCTTAAAAAGTTGATAAAGCAAAGGGGTCTAATGATTGATCTAGGAGGATCTAGGATCACTCAAAATTCAGAAGCTTCAATGCTGATGAAAGTGGCACCATCGCAAAGGGCTCAACGAGAGATTTCCGGTGATGTTCGTTTTGCCTCAAATGGACTCTAGACGACCAAGATATTAAGTTCTGAAGTTTTCGACAAACGATGGAAAAATGGCAAAAAGGGTGACACGTGGCCTATACGACATTGATGTGGTAGCCCTATAGATTTCCACATGGAAGGATTGCAGGTGATGTGGCAAGTTGCAGGTGTCGAGTTGGCATCCTAGTGGAAAATACATGGACAAATCCTATTGCAACAAATGGCATTTGTATCTACATGTGGACCAACCGGAGGTTGCCATGTGGCAGTCCAGGTGGGCACCTATAGGGTTTGTTTACCAAAAAAATATTGACATTTATCGCTCATGTCTATAAAGGATTGTGAACTTGAAAATGCATTGGTTAATATTGATGATGCACAGATGTTTCAAGGCACAGAACATGTACAACATGGGGAATTGTAGTAAGAAAACATCAATGACAGCAAATCAAAGTCTATTGTTGAAATAAAGCTTCATAATGGTTTATTTTATTACACATCTGCTTTCTCATTTTCGTGCTTGATTCTATTGCTATTGAATTTACAATGATTAATAGGAAAACATATCGAGGTCTCTACAAAAAGTATTTCCACACTTGTGAAGAAGGAAGCCCAAAATTTAGGGCTTTGAGCATAGCCAAAATCAAGGGCCAACTCAAAATCTAAGGAAATGCAGTAAAGTTGCGCATTATAAGAAGGATTGCAGATCTAAAAAAGTTGATAAAGCAAAGGGGTCTGATGATTGATCCAGAAGGATCTAGGATCACTCAAAATTTAGAAGCTTCAACGCTGATGAAAGTGGCACCATCGCGAAAGGCTCAACAAGAACTTTCCGGTGACGTTCGTTTTGCCTCAAATGGACTCCAGATGACCGAGATATTAAGTTCTGAATTTTTAGGCAAACGGTGGAAAAATGACAAAAATGGTGCCACGTGGCACCACTGGAAGGGTGACACATGGCCTATACAACATTGGTGTGGTAGCGCCATATATCGCCACATGGAAGGATTGCAGGTGACGTGGCAAGTTGCAGGTGTCGATTTGGAATCCTAGTGGAAAATACATGGACAAACCCTATTGCAACACATGGCTGTGGTATCTACATGTGGACAAATTGGAGGTTTCCATGCGGCATTCTGGGTGGCCACCTATAGGTTTTGCTTACCAAAAAAATATTGGAGGCTCAAAGGATCGAACCCAAGACCTCTTGAATGCGCACCCAAAGCCTTTGCCAACATGCTATCAACGTGGTTCTTAACCACTACAACCACCATAGAGCTCCACATGGTAGGATTGTAGGTGACATGGCAAGTTGCAGGTGTCGAGTTGGAATCCTAGTGGCAGATACATGGACAAATATATTGCAACACATGGCAGTGGTATCTACATGTGGCAGACATGTGGACCAACTGGAGGCTACCATGTGGCATTCCAGTTGGCCGCTTATAGTGCCACATGTAGACCAACTGGAGGCTGCAACACATGGCAGTGGTATCTACATGTGGCAGACATGTGGACCAACTGGAGGCTGCCATGTGGCATTCCAGTTGGCCGCTTATAGTGCCACATGTAGACCAATTGGAGGCTACCATGTGGCATTCTAGTTGGCCACCTATAGTTTTTGTTTACCAAAAATCATTGGAGGCTCGAACTCGAGACCTCTTGAACATGCACCCAAAGCCTTTGCCAACACGCCATCAAAGTGGTTCTTAACCATTATAACCACCACTTCTATTTGAAGTTGTGAGTAGTTCATTCGAAGGTTAAAAAGGGGCCAAGGGCCTAGCCCTCAACCCCCTTATTACATCACACTGGGAACCTTACCACCGTTATGAAGGCGACCGTTAAATAGTCCAGTTGGAAAAAGGCTATGCCATTGGCATAATATGGTGGCATTGGTTTAGCCACAGTTTATTCGTTGCCAAGATTGGTGGTGAAACAAACTCCACACCATGAATACCCCAAATTTCGTTGGACTTTAGAAAGGTTGCAACCATATGCCAAACATACCACAAGTTATAAAGTAATGGTGCTTTTGACTTGTTTGGGAGTGGCTTAATATTGCCAACATTAGAGTTTGTTTCCATGAAAGGTGGGCATGGTTACAACCCCCATGCGCTATATAAGTGATTCATCAATGTGCCAAGGGGACACAAGGCACAATGAATGCGAAGCCACGAGACACAAGGTTGAATCCACGGGGCTTCATTACAGAGGTCTACGAATGCATAGGAGTCGAGGACACGAAGACTTCCCAACGCTTGCCATGAAATAGGTATTAAACTTTAGTTTAAGTTTTTTTAATGCCTTTTGAATGGTGTGCATTTCTTTTCCCCTTATGGGTATTCGATTATGGTTAAAAACTATTGATAAACCATTTATTTGAAGTGAATTATTGTATGTTTTATTATTATTATAGTTTTTAAACCATTGAAGCCTGATGCCATGGGTTTTATATTATAGTTCTCATAAACTATTGTAATCCCAAACTTATATGGCATGGGATTTTTCCATTATAGTTATGTAAACTATTGAAACTATATGTAATATTTTCCATATGTGTTGGCATTGTAAGCAAGGGGAATCTTTGGGAGATGTCTTGTGCACTTGTATGGTGGATTTGGAGACCAAAGAGTCTTCCACCAAGTGCTTGTAATCTGCATTTGTAACTTGTACTCGTGCACACATGTTGTAGTGTTTTGAGACCGTAGTGTCTTTAAGATCATAGTGTCTACCATTCGTGTACTTTTATTGTGACTTTAAGAAGATTGTTGCCATGATGTAATGGGCTTGAGCCACTTATTTGTGAGAGGCATTGTTTTCCTAAAGCCTTATTTGGCGAGTTTGTAACTTGTTCACGAGTCTTATAAAATCTTTGGGACGAAGAGGTAAGTATGGACTTGCAATGATCCTGTAGATGTATGATGACATGATTATTAGCTACATCATGTACATTGATACAATTGTTGGGATTTAAACATTCTCTATATGAAGAACATAGGTGAAGGGCTTGTAGGAAAGTGTCACCTTGTCAGAGACAATTGTCGTGTAGCAGAAGCAACTACATATTTGCATATTGATGCAAGTGTTGGCCTTCAACATTCTTGGTCCAAAAAACAAAGGTGAAGGATCTTCAAGAGAGTGTGGCTTTTCAGAGGCACTTTTTATGCAGTCTAGACAATGAATAGTTGGTAAAGGCTTCTTGTAGGTGAAAATCCATTTGTGATGTAAAATCATTTAAGCGTGTTTTGTTAATCATATTAATGGATCGGTTCGCAGTTGAAGCAGGCCCAGATATGTAACTAGAAGAGTTTGGTGAACTCCGTTATCACATGGTTGTTCATTTGTGTGCTTGAATTTCTATTGCATTGTTGTATGGTTGATTTTGTTCAAAAGATGCACAATAATAATTGCTCATGTTCACATGCATATAATTGTCAGTTAAAGGTCCTTCGTCGAACATTTTTGTTTGAGAAATTTCTTGCAAAAATTCTTGGATCAATGATGCCCCCCCACATAGGCGATGATGTAATGTCCCCATTCAAATAAGTGCATAGTAAGACAATCCCATCAATCCTACTAGTTTCCTAGGTTGGATGGGAACATGTGGGATGGTAATAAGGAAGCTAATAAATGATATTTAGACATTAGAAGGGTTCAAGTATTTAATAAATATGATGAATAAATAAATTCAAGAGAAATTCTAGGTGGCAAGTGGTTTTGGAGACATATGGAGGTGGTGGGACCCACACTAGCTTGATTTTTCAATGACACATGGCAGCTCTCTCTTGCCAATTCGAATTCATGGGAAGGTGAACACTCTTGGGTGATTTGGTAAGTCATAACACATGGCATTGAGCATCTTAGGTCGAAATGGGATGGAATAGTAACCTCCATGGGAGAGGAAGAGTCAAATTGGAGACTAGTGGACACTTGGGCTAGATTCCCTAGTTTTATGACAACAATAATGAAGCATCTATGACATTTATGACAAAATTCAGACCTGACTTCTTACACCTGACCATTATGACATGTCAGCCCCAAAAATAGGCTCAAGGAAGGCGCTCATGGAGTTGGATGAATCCAAAGAGACTCAAATTCGAATTTGGGAGAAGATGGAAGGTTGGAACTAGGAGACAAGTGGCAAATGAGGAATATTTCCTAAATGGAAAATTATTGAATCTATTGAGAGGATTTAGACCCCTTGAAGGCTAATGTTGGTTATAAAATGTAGAAATCAAGTATGAGAATGGATTTTGATGATTTGAGAAAAATTGCATTTGTGAAGAGAGAGCTAGTGGATGACTAGTTTCTTGCCTTAGCCAATTTCGAGGGTGAAAGATTCCCATCCAAGTTGGTGTTTGGAGAGGCCACTCAGGTCTTTCATGGTGCTTTAATGGAGTTTGTATTTGCAGGTATCAGCTACAGGAAGTTTCATGGTTTGGTTTAGTGCAGCACTTTCTCTCCACTGTTTCCAGTTTTGAAGGCATATTCATGCTCCTTGATGGAGGGCGTTTTTGGTGAGCACTTGTGCTTCTTGAGAGAGCTTCTCATTATATATTTATGATTGTAATAGCTTCATATCCTCTTTTATTCATATTCAGAAAGTCTCAGGTCGAAATACCCACTGGTTGTATGCAAAACTATTGATTAATGAGCAAACAATGTCCATTTCCCCAATGCATTGATGTATGACACTATAATGTTGATTATTTCGAATGGATGGATGATTATCTGATATATTTGTGATCAATATAATGCCATGGATGTCTTCTACAAGTTTCATGTACTGTACTTGAGCATTTGAAGCATTTTTACTCAGTTTAGTTGTATTGGGAGATGAAATAGTGCCATTTCCCCAAGGGTCGAATTGGGGGTTTTTGCTGTTGAATGTGAGAGAGTTATAACAGTAGTAAAAATCAATTAATGGTGCATATGAGACCTCAATAACATACTTAACACATTATATACCTCTGTTCATAAATTTGGGGGAGTTTGGAGGCATTTGGAAGGCCATTTTCAGTGTTACCCGGGGGGGATTTGATGCACAAATTACTAGTCAAAATTACCTATATTGATCAGAATACAAATCAAGTTTGCAGCAGGATTTGGAGGTCAAAACAGTTAAACTAGTCAAAGGTCGAAATTGGGGAAAAAGTTGAAAAATTGGCATTTTAATAAAATTTGAAAAAGGGATATTACAAGTGGTATCAGAGCATGTTCTTGGCACCTGATGGTCCTAACAAGAAGTCAAAAGAATAATCCACCACCCTTTGAACCAGTAGTTGAAGAGGTTTTTGTTGAAGAAGAGGTAGTAGAAGAAGAGGAGTCTTTTGCTGAAACCATGGGTAGAGAGGAGGATGACAAATTAAAACATAAGGAGGAACTTATTGCAACCTTAGATCCATGTTTCTCTAAACTTTCAGCAAACATGGATAGGATAGGTGATAAATTGTTGCAAGGATTTGAATTGTTGATTAGCCAGCTTCAAAGCAAAGGGATAATAGGAGATAATAGCGGTTCACACTCAGGGGAAAAGATGAAAGGGAATGAGCATATTTTCTCAAGTACAGGACCTCATAATAGACCTGATGAATTTCAAAGCACACAAAGGCATACTGCACCTAAATTTCTCACACCCAAAGAAGAGCCCAATCTTGCATTGGATTACAAGAAACTAGTAAATGATTGGAATGATTTGAATGAAGAGTGTAAAAGAGGTGTACCACTCAGTGACTACATTGATGCTATGCAAAAGATTAATAGGAAGGGAGACAATAGGAGTCCATTCCAAAACAAAGAATTAAATAGTGCTATTAGAAAAATGTCACTTCCTACTTTTGATGGTTCTTCTCAAAATTCTGCTAACACTTGGGTGCAAAAATTGGATGTATATTTTCAGCTGAATCCTATGTTGGAAGAGGATGCATTAAAAATGGCCATTTTGCATTTGGAAGGAGATGCCAATGAATGGTGGTTTCATGGGCTGAAAACCTTGGGTCATAATCAGGTTAAAACATATGGAGAATTTGTTGACAGGGTACTAGAAAGATTTGAACAAAAAGATCCAGAATTGCCTTTCAAAGAACTAGCTCAATTGAAGCAAACTGGGTCCCCTACTGAATATATGTTGGACTTTCAAAAATTATCAGTCAAGGTGTCTGATGTATCTATGGGAAGATTAGTATTGATGTTCACTGAAGGTTTGGCTGAACCCTTAAGAGGTTTGGTCAAAGCCCACAAGCCAACTACATTAAAAGATGCAATGAGCTTGACTAGGGATCTCCAGAATGTGCTTTCTAGAACGAGATTTCCTCCTAAGCCTAGCTATAAATTTGAAAAGAAACCTTGGCAAAGGGATGGATATGATAAGAAACCTTGGCAAAGAGATTCATTTGAGAGGAATAAAAAAGAGGGACTAAACAGGGATGAACTTAGAAAAAAGAAACTATGCTTCACATGCTTCCAACCATGGACACCGGGGCACAAATGTACCAAAGGAAAGGCTCAATACATAGAAGTATTTTCTGATAATGAGGGGTATGATGGGGGCATGGATGAAGATGGACATATTTCAAATCAAGAAGAGGCATATGAGACAGCAGTAGAAGAGGAAAGACAAGAAGAAAATCAGCCTTCACCGGACAAAGCAAGAATGGCAGTGCTTTCAGCAGTACCTCGCTATCATACTATCCGCTGCAAAGGTGTGGTACAAGGACAAAGAACTTCAGTTTTGGTAGATGGAGGAGCCACTCATAACTTCATTGATGCAGAGATGGTAGAGAAAAGAAAGATACCTATTGAACCATTTGATGGCTTCACAGTTGTCATTCCCGGTCACAACACAATGCAATGCAAAACATGGGTTCCAAAGCTGCAAGTCACCGTAGGTAACTATACTTTTGTTGATAGTTTTTATGTGGTTGATGTTGCTGATACTAATGTGGTTTTGGGAGTGCAATGGTTGTATTCAATAGGAGAGCATACAGTAAATTATCAAATTCCCGAAATGAAATTCCAAGATTCAAAAGGAGTACAAAGAGTTGTGAGAGGGCAACACACTTATCCAAATCAAGTAGTGACTTGCAATAGCATGAGATCTATATTGAGGCATGGGGATATAGAATGGGCTGCTGAATGTCATATTACATCTCCCAAGCCAACTATAAATATTGTCAAACACCCAAAGGAGATAGAGAGACTCTTGCAAAAATATGAAAAGGTTTTTTAGAGACCTTCCACATGGTAGGCCACCGGATAGGGGGGTTGAGCACAGTATTGTTTTGGAGGAGGGTACTTCACCCCATTCAGATACCACCTTATAGACATCCTAAAAGGTTTAGAGATGAGATTGAAAAAAGCTATCCAAGAACTCCTAGAGTTGGGACTCATTAGACCAAGCTCTAGCCCTTATGCTTCTTCAGTTGTGCTAGTGAAGAAAAAGATGGAACATTGAGAATGTGCATAGATTTTAGAGCCTTGAACAAAAAGACTATAAAGAATAGGTATCCTATTCCTAGGATTGATGAGCTCATGGATGAGCTGCATGGGGCCAAATACTTCTTAAAAATTGACCTTAGATCAGGGTATCACCAAATTCGAATGAAAGATGAAGATGTGCAAAAGACCGCTTTTCGATGTCATTTTGGCCACTTTGAATTTCTTGTCATGCCTTTTGGGTTAACAAATGCTCCAGCCACCTTTCAAGCATGTATGAATAGGATATTTTGCAAGCAACTAAGAAGGTTTGTTTTGGTTTTCTTTGATGATATTCTCATTTACAGTAAAACATGGGAAGAGCATTTGCAGCAGTTAGAGATTGTGTTGAAAATCTTGCAAGAAGAGTCCTTATTTGCTAAATTATCAAAATGTGAATTTGGAATGAAAAAACTACTGTATCGTGGGCACATTATTGGGCAAGAAGGAGTGAAGGTAGACATGGAAAAAATCAGGGCTATCTTGGAATGGCCATCACCAAAAAATATTACCGAATTGAGAGGCTTTATTGGCATATGCACCCTACTACAGAAAATTTGTGAAAGGATTCTCCAAGTTGACTTCTCCACTCACTGATTTGACTAAGAAGGATGCTTTCAAGTGGGATGAAGAGGCTGAAAAGGCCTTCCAAAAAATGAAAGAGGTAATGAGTAGTTGTCCCATACTTGCACTTCCTGATTTTACTAAACCTTTTGTTGTGGAATGTGATGCTTCAGGTGGAGGAATAGGGGCTGTCCTAAAGCAAGGCCAACACCCCATAGCCTTTGAGAGCAGAAAGTTGCAGCCTCATGAAAAACTTTACTCCATTTATGATAAAGAAATGCTGTCCATTATGCATGCATTGGCCAAATTCAGACAATACTTGGTGGGCAGCAAGTTTGTGGTGAAAACTGACCACAATAGTCTAAGACACTTTCTCACCCAAAAAGATCTAAATGAAAGGCAACAAAAGTGGGTAAGCAAGATTCAAGCTTATGATTTTGATATTGAATATGTCAAAGGAAAGAATAATATAGTAGCAGATGCTTTGTCAAGAAGGCCTTCTTTTTCTCTCATGGATATTGCCAAGGATTGGAAAAAACATGCTACTAGTTGAATATGCCAAAGACAAATTTGCTTGTGATGTGTTGGATGGAATCAAAGGGGATGATAATTATAGGATTTTGAATGGGCTGATATATTATAAGGGAAGAATTTATTTAGTTCATAACTCCAAGCTCAAGTACCGAATTTTGCAAGAAGCACATGATTCCCCACTAGCGGGCCATCCGGGGATCTTCAAAACTTATAGACAGTTGAGGCAAAGATTTTTTTTGGAAGGGGCTGAAGGAAGATGTTCAGAAGTATGTGAATGAATGTAAAGCATGTCAACAAAACAAATCAGAACTTACATGTCCAGCCGGCCTATTACAACCATTGCCCATTCCGGAGCAAAAATGGGACAGTATTTCCATGGATTTCATCACTGGATTGCCTAAATCCTTGGGTAAGGATTGTATCTATGTGGTAGTTGATAGGTTGACAAAATTTGCTCATTTTTTTGCTGTTACATCATCTTTTAGTGCTGCACAAGTGGCTGATATTTTTTTCAAAGAAATCTTCAGATTGCATGGGCTTCCCAAGAGCATTGTCAGTGATAGAGATAGTAGATTCATGGGTGCTTTTTGGAAAGAAATTTTTAGATTGGTAGGCACTCAATTGACTCCAAGTACCAGCTATCATCCACAAACTGATGGACAAACAGAGAGGGTAAACCAATGGTTAGAAGGATACCTAAGAAACTATGTGGGAGGGCAGCAAAAAGCATGGGCAAAATGGCTACACTTGGGGTGAGTTTTGCTACAACACCACTTATCATATGTCAATAGGAATGTCTCCTTTCAAAGCATTATATGGTTATGATGCACTTACATTTGCTGACATTATATTTTGGTGATAGTAGAGCCCCAAAGGCTAAAGGTTGGGTGGAAGAGAGCCAAGAAATTTTAAAGCTCTTGAAAGACAATTTGCAGGTTGCTCAAAATCAGCAAAAACAATATGCTGATAGACATAGAGAAGAGAGAACCTTTCAAGTCAATGATTTAGTGTATTTAAGGTTGCAGCCCTATAAACAAACATCTCTCAAAAAGAATGGAGCAGAAAAATTAAAACCAAGGTACTATGGGCCATACAAGGTAGTGTGGAAGGTTGGAGAAGTAGCATATGAACTAGAACTTCCGGAAGGGAGTAAAATCCACAATGTATTTCATGTTTCTTGTCTTAAGAAAGCTCTTGGTCAGCAAATCATCACTTCAGAAATACTTCCTCCTTTGGATGATGAAGGTCAGCTCACACTTGTTCCGGAAAAGATTTTGAAGACACGGGAAAGAAGGTTGAGGAGTAGAATCATCAAAGAATATTTAGTGCAATGGAAGGACTTACCAAATGAAGATGCCACATGGGAAGAGGAGAAGATTTTGCAGCATCCAAATTTGAAATTGCTTGAGGACAAGCAATCTTGGGTGGGGGAGGACTGTAATGTCCCCATTCAAATAAGTGCATAGTAAGACAATCCCATCAATCCTACTAGTTTCCTAGGTTGGATGGGAACATGTGGGATGGTAATAAGGAAGCTAATAAATGATATTTAGACATTAGAAGGGTTCAAGTATTTAATAAATATGATGAATAAATAAATTCAAGAGAAATTTTTAGGTGGCAAGTGGTTTTGGAGACATATGGAGGTGGTGGGACCCACACTAGCTTGATTTTTCAATGACACATGGCAGCTCTCTCTTGCCAATTCGAATTCATGGGAAGGTGAACACTCTTGGGTGAGTTGGTAAGTCATAACACATGGCATTGAGCATCTTAGGTCTAAATGGGATGGAATAGTAACCTCCATGGGAGAGGAAGAGTCAAATTGGAGACTAGTGGACACTTGGGCTAGATTCCCTAGTTTTATGACAACAATAATGAAGCATCTATGACATTTATGACAAAATTCAGACCTGACTTCTTACACCTGACCATTATGACATGTCAGCCCCAAAAATAGGCTCAAGGAAGGTGCTCATGGAGTTGGAGGAATCCAAAGAGACTCAAATTCGAATTTGGGAGAAGATGGAAGGTTGGAACTAGGAGACAAGTGGCAAATGAGGAATATTTCCTAAATGGAAAATTATTGAATCTATTGAGAGGATTTCGACCCCTTGAAGGCTAATGTTGGTTATAAAATGCTAGAAATCAAGTATGAGAATGGCTTTTGATGATTTGAGAAAAATTGCATTTGTGAAGAGAGAGCTAGTGGATGACTAGTTTCTTGCCTTAGCCAATTTCGAGGGTGAAAGATTCCCATCCAAGTTGGTGTTTGGAGAGGGCCACTCAGGTATTTCATGGTGCTTTAATGGAGTTTGTATTTGCAGGTATCAGCTACAGGAAGTTTCATGGTTTGGTTTAGTGCAGCACTTTCTCTCCACCGTTTCCAGTTTTGAAGGCATATTCATGCTCCTTGAGGGAGGGCGTTTTTGGTGAGCACTTGTGCTTCTTGAGAGAGCTTCTCATTATATATTTATGATTGTAATAGCTTCATATCCTCTGTTATTCATATTCAGAAAGTCTCAGGTCGAAATACCCACTGGTTGTATGCAAAACTATTGATTAATGAGCAAACAATGTCCATTTCCCCAATGCATTGATGTATGACACTATAATGTTGATTATTTCGAATGGATGGATGATTCTCTGATATATTTGTGATCAATATAATGCCATGGATGTCTTCTACAAGTTTCATGTACTGTACTTGAGCATTTGAAGCATTTTTACTCAGTTTAGTTGTATTGGGAGATGAAATAGTGTCATTTCCCCCAAGGGTTGAATTGGGGGTTTTTGCTGTTGAATGTGAGAGAGTTATAACAGTAGTAAAAATCAATTAATGGTGCATATGAGACCTCAATAACATACTTAACACATTATATACCTTTGTTCATAAATTTGAGTGGGTTTGGAGGCATTTGGGAAGCCATTTTCAGTGCTTACCCCAGGGGGATTTGAACCCCAAATTACTAGTAAAGTTTCATAATTTGTTCAGAATCTTAAGAGAGTTTGCAGAGGTATTTTGGTGGACATATGTCATCCATAAACATCATATTCAATTTATAATATCATTCATACACCTTCCTTGAAGATTTGAAGGCATTTGGAGTCAATTTGAGACCTAGAGACCAATACTAGTCAAAGGAAAATCACTAGTAAAAGTTACCTACATTGATCAGAATTGAAAGAGGATTTGAAGAAGTATTTTAAAGGTACAAAGGCATCCCTGAAACACATATTTATGTTCTTAATACCATTCATATACCTTCTCAGAAGATTTGGGATCATTTGGGGCAAAATTGGGACCTAGAGATCAAAACTAGTCAAAGGTCTAACTAGGAAAAAAAGTGAAAAATTGTCATTTTAATAAAATTCCTAACAAGGGACATTACAGAGATGAACTCCCCAAAAGGAGGGAATGAGAATCTATGGGCGTTGTTGCCCTAAACTTGTGACCTTATCAGTATGTGGCTCACTTTTTTTCCAAAAAAACAACAAGTGGGAGAATGTTGGGTATGTGACATATTCTTTACACGTGAGTTGCTTAAAAAAATATTGACCTATTTTTTCAAAAAATATGTAATTAATCCCAATCAAGGGATTGGGTCTCAATCTAATCCGAATTAATGGATTAGAGTTTTGGATGTTATGGAATACCTAAATAGTGTATTGTGAATGGTTAAGAAAAACATAATGAGAAAGATAGAAGTGTGACTCTGGGTTTTGTTGGTTTTTCCCAGTAAATCATTGTGTACTGTGTGTGCCATTGTTTAATATTTTGTTTTGCTTAAGAATATGAATATATTGTTTCACTTCACAAGTTTAAAACTTACAAAGGCCTAACTAGTGAATGGCTATGAATATATGATGCAAATATCCATATATGAGCCATGTGTTAGGCTTATCATGATTATTCAAAGCTATGTAAATATTATGTTGGAATAATGATAAAATGGTTGAAGATGATTGTGTATAAAGCATTAGAGGGGAAGATAAAATGGGGCATATGAGAGAGTAAATCATTTTCTGCCAAGTGTCTACCTTAGAAATCATTTATTTCCTGCTATGTTCCTTAAATGAGCCATTTACTTCCTTTGACTTATTGAACCCAATCATTGAATGCATGTGTGAGGTTGGTGGGAAAGCCTTTTCATGAACCCACATAAGCATGGGTTGAATATACTCCTTATGAAAACTTTCAGAGTCTTTCATTCTATGATCAGAAGTAATGTCAACTGTCTTTTAATCAATCCTCTTATTTTTTGTTCCATTTGACTATATCACTCACTCTCCATGCATAGTGGATACTCTACATAGTTTGAGGTTAATCTCTCCATTTCCAATTACCAGACTGAGAAATTAACCAGCATCAACACTATGAAGAGGAAAATTGCATACATTATACTGAAGATGATGGTTGTAGGTGAGAATATAGGTTAGGCAAGTTAGGAAAGCTTCACCCACTATACGTAAGCTACTCTTTGGATGTGTTACGATGGTACCAACACCAACGTACCTGCAAAGGTGCCCCAGGGAGAGGGTGTCTTTTGTCTTACTAGGAGGGGTGTTTAACCAGCTTATTTTGAGGTGGGGTTATGGCCAGACCCTGGGGTTTCTCCTCTGGAAGTACTATGGCTTAATTGCATCATTGACTGCCTCATAAAAGGGTTTAAAACCCCGAGGTTGGTGTCCAGGGCTTCCAAGGGTGGGTCACTGGGTCACATGACCCCGACCTTGTTTTATCATTCCAGCAACAGTTTCTTCAGCACTGAGACACTTTCTTATCCTTCAGAGCACCCTCCTGGCCCTCCAATTCAGCAGTGCCCTCCCTCTGGGCCCTCCTTCAGTGGATGGCATCGTCCTCCTGGGAAAACTGTTTGCTTGCTAAAAGGGGGGGCCGTTGAGGGTTTTCATCACTGTTGGGGTTAGTTGGGGCATGACGACCCCCCCCCCCCCCCCCTACGTAGTCTAGCCTTCAGTTTCGTCAAATTTGGCCTTGTTCATCCATTTTGCTCATGTTTGGGTTAAATATAGGGAAAAACACCCAATTTACCCACTTTTATTATTATTTTATATTATTTTTGTTTTAATTTTAAGTTGACATTTCTAATTTCAAATTGACATTTAAAAAGGCATGCGGCCTGGATTTTAATTATTTTTGTAAAAGTGAGTGTGAAAAGTATAAATAACTTTTCCTCACTTCATTTTTAGACATCAACTTTATGGGATTACACTTTTATTTCTGATTTTTTCCCTAACTAGGGCTCTTTGAGTGATGTGCACCTCTTGCGGATGATCATGCTTGCTAATTTGGGGATAAATATTTGAAGGCTTTGCTCTTGTTTCTTTGTTAAGGTGATGCTAAGAGTTGTTTGCTTAACACATGCACAAAAAGGTATCTAAGTCTTTCTCTTGATGTCTTTTTGTTAAATGTTGGATGTATGCTTTTTAAAGGTTGAATGGTAACCATTGGAGTTGCATTTTTCCCTAGAATAAGTCATTTTTTGACCTTTAGTTACCCTAGCATTGTAAACTTGAGTTTTAGGTCTCCAGAGTTTGTATTAGCTAGGGAATCATCAACCAACTCTTGAAGTTGTTGTAGAAGCCCTAGCTTTCCAAACTTGGCAAGCACCATCTCAAGAGGAGGGCCATCCTCTTTGATGCTCTAGCGTTAGGTAAATTTCTCTAATGAAACCCTAGGTTGCTCATCTACACTTTCAAAAAAAAAAATTTAGGTTGTAAATTTTGTAATTATTATTTTTAGCTTAGTTGTTGTTAATTTTCATGTTTTAGGTTATTTTTGAGTTATTTGTATTATTAAAAAACTTATAAAAAAACACCTAAATTATGAGTTTTACTGTGTAAAACCCTACTGCAGAACTGCAGACCTTCACTGCCCTGCAACTTCCTCCCTATCTCTCCATTACCTTCGCCCTCCTCACCATCTAATTCAGCCTCCCTTTATCTACCCAGCCATACCCTCGGCCTCCCCTGCTGAGCCTTCGCTGTTGTAACGCCCCGTTTTGACATTACAACCTAAACTACTATTATATGTTGTATTTGTTTGATTGTGAGACTTCGTCGGTTTGACGACACTGTGGACATATGGTTCTATTATAATGCCGATATATATATTTGTGTGTGTGTGTGATGTTATTATTATGATCGGTAGTCATGTTTAGATATGTATCATGTGTTAATTACGTCTCATATATGCAAATTACCGAATGATGAGTATGTGGATACCGTTACAGTTATATGTTGAATAAATGAATGTTATGCCAGGTGCATGGCGAATAAATGAGTTTAGTGTTGTTATGTTACGATGAAATGTATGTGTATATGTTGAGGATTTATGCATGATATTCTTTATTGTATGTCGAGGACTGACTTACAGGTTAAAACGACTAAGTGTTAGCTGGAACCTATGAGGTGAGAGAGCCTTGGGGGACATGGACTCCGAAGGATAAATGGTATGCAAGTGATGCATTATTTACTTACGCGTGATTATTATTATGTATATTATGACATGGGTGGGGTAGGGTTTCAGGAAACTCAACCACCCAGATTGGTTATACGATGACAAACCGAGTACAGGTGCAACGCAGTTATTATGTCGGGTAGACATAGTCCCTTGTTCCATTAGGGAGGTGGAGGATTTACCCACCATTTATCCCCGAAACCCAAAGTCATGGGAGGGTTGTGCTATGACGCGCTCCCGAAGGTGTGTGATCATGACTGGTGGTTTCCTGTTGGGGAAGCTTGGTCGATGTAGTTGACACTTCCACTTACGGGTTCTAGCTGGAGCCGGTCATGGCTTGACACTTCAGGGTAGTCCAGCAGAGGAAATGATAGGATGTGGAAGTTAGTTGTGATGTAGGTAGATAGGTGTAGCTTGAAGTCGGGATGAAAACAAGATCTAACTGTATGTGTGTAAAACCCTTGATTGATTATATGTCGTAACTTAGTAATGTATGAATTATCGTAACTTAATAAGATGTAGTTAGGTAAAGGATTGTACCTTGCAAACTATGTTAAAACATGTGTCAGTAAACAATAAGTTTCGTGATTATGATTGATGTGTGTGAATTATTATTGTTAGTATAGTTACGCGAGGTGTGTAAGCAGTAGCTACGCTTCCGTAACTCGCCTACATATTTATAAATTTCGTGAAATAATAATGTTAATTATTGTTGATTAATAAACAAAGCTATGGTTAACCTAGGTAGTGACTAATGCAACTGATTAGAATGCTTGATTGATTGTTAATGAGTTTAATTAGCCAGGACTAAGGGTTGAAATGTTAAAATGTAATTATAATGTTAAATAAGTTAATAGTAACTTGATCGCTTAAATTAATTATGTGTTAATGATGTTAATTAATTTTAATGAGACTATGCTTATCTTTAGTAATGATTATTAATTAGTTTAATTACAAACTAAGGTGTAATTAATATGGAACCGGGTAAATGAGTCGATTAAATCTTAGTTAATTTTATTTAATTAATATAATTACACATTGATAATGATATGAGTTACATTGATACGATTATTATTCATAATTGATCAATTGAATTAGTTGAATTTATAATGAGAGGGAATTAGCATATTAGAAATATTATAAATCATTAATTAAATGATTAGGTTAATAATAATTAATCAATTGACAACTATTGTTAATTAATTGAATTGGTGAAGTGTGTAAGTTTAAAACTCTTGTGGTTGGTGGGTGAACCAACCCCAACCCCAAACTTTATTATAAAAAATAATATAACATTTATTATTAATTAAAAATTGTACTTTGAATAAGAAACACATGTTTAAAAATGATTGTTGTAAGTTGTGTCGGTAAACCTCATAAATAGGGGTGAATATTAAAATGTTTGATTATTAAATTAATTGATTATTAAATTAATAATATTTCCATGGTTTGGTTCGAAGGAGACTGACTGAGTAGGCATGAGGGGATTGGGACCCCATTAATGAGGGGATAGGGGTATTAATGAGTAGGATAGAGGCGGCAGGAACGGGGGGATAAGGGGCAAAAATAGTAGGAAAATGGGGGATCTTTACCTTGGGTTATTTTTGGAAATTGAGAGCAGAGATAGAAAAAAATGACAAAGCAGAGTTTTTGAGGGGGTTCTTGTTGGAGATTTACACTGGGATTTACAGGTTGGCTTGTACTCGGTTTGGGCTCGGGGGTCCAAAGGGGTACCTTTGGAGCTGAGTGGTCGATGAGACCTCGCCAGTTGGCAGGGTGGCATACTTATCTAGTCGGTTGAGTTTCAAGGTTTTGGGAAGATTTTGGTTGCAGGGCTAGTAAGCAGGGCAAAGGAAGCAACAACAAAAAAAGGGGATCTACTAGCTAGTTTGAGGTATTTTCCTGTAGGTATAATTATCATTTCTACCCTTGTCAAATTTTATTTTAAGTTATGGAAACAAAATAATTATATGTTGTTACACCTGCACAAACATTACTGGTTAGAGGTAGATAAAACAGTAAATACATTTATTTCAAAACCTATAAATGTAAATGTTATCTTTTTACAGACCTGAAATTGAACACAAACCAACAAAACAGAAATAGAAATTGACACAGTATGTAAACAAAATTAAATTAGTAGTTTTATTGTTAAACTCAAAATATCTAGGACCGGGGTCCTAAACATGGTATCATAGCCATGGTTCCAAATCTAGAACAAGAGGGCTTACTACGACGGAAAGAGAAGTTAATAAGATGAACAATTCAAAATTTTGACTCCTGTGCAAGTTTACTGGTTGCAGATTTGACCTACATAAAACCAGGAGGAGGGTTGGTAAAATTGTTCAAGCTTACAAAAAAAATAATATCGATTTGTTAGTACAACAAAAATCAATTTAGTGTGCATATATATATAAAAAAAGAGATTTTTATTTATATATATGTGTATGGTAAAAAAAAAACTGAGGAGTTATATCAAATTGTTATATATATATATATATATATATATATATATATATATATATATATAAACGTTTTGTTTTAAAATATATATATATATATATAGCATTAAAACAAAAAGAATTTATTTATTTATTTATAAATTAAACAAACAAAAATATATATAAATTTAAACATAAAAAAAACTACAAGAAGAAAAAACTATGATATAGATATTATATACAATTTTTTTTTATATTCGATTAAAAAAAAAAATTATAAACAAAAAATAAAATAGAAAAAAAAACATAGGAATTTTGCTTTAGGTTAACATTTATTTCTTGCTAAGCGCAACCATGGAGGCCTTGACGTAGCAGCCACAGGCTACGCTCCTGAAGAAGGAGAAAAAACAAATATTTTTATATTAACTAAATTTTGAAACAAGTACATTAAAAAAAAAATACATTGTAGTTGGCCCAGCCATGGCTGCGGCCATGAGCAACTGGCCAACCTGTGCAGAGGCGAGGCCATGGACGGCTCGCTACGGCCATAGTTTAAAAAAAATGAAAATGACATAGTTTCAAAAAAATATAATAATAAAAAAAAACTAAAAAAAACCTATGTTGGAGTTCGCTGGCCCGAGCTAGGGCGCAGCCGGCCACCATGGGCCAGCCAGGCGTAGCCCCTGTGGCGGCCATGGGACAGCCAGAGTGTGCAACCCGGCCAAGCAGCCTTCGGCTACGGCCTGGGTATGCAGCCGACCTGAGAGAAAAAATAAAATATACTTAAAATTTAAAAAAAAAAAAAAAAATTCTTGATAAGTAAATCAATCTATGGAAGCTGTCTCTAAATCTCTCTTAAACTGAGCAAAATATGCAGGTCTGGGTGCAGCCTAGCCAAGAGCCGCAAGTGGGAGTGGCTCTGCGTACAGGGGGACGCTGCGTGGAGGAAGACTTGCGCACAGAGGGGAGGCCACGGGCCTGTTGTGTAGACCGGTGCTGAGAAGAGGCCGCGGTGTTGGTTGTGCAAAGGGAAACATCAATATTTCATTTAATAACTAGAAAATACTTGTAGACATGTAACTACACTCATATATTGGACATCAACTACCATACCTTTAAAAAAACAGAACCAGAACGACTCCGTCGGCTGGTGTTGCAGAGCAGAAACTCGGGGAAAAGGGCGGAAGAAATGAACCGCATACCTGGGCTGACCCTATTTAGGGTTGCTCTCTCTGCATGACGTCAGACAGAGGAGGAGGACGCGTGGCCTTCAAAGTACACTCCGCGGTGCGGTGGATAGAGTGGAGAGACCGCGTGGGTGTAGGGCATAGGGTTAGGTTAAGTCATTTATTATTATTATTATTATTATTATTTATTTTAATTCTTTTATTTATTTTGTTAATTTTGTTATAAAAAATTAATTTTGTTATAATGTTGTTATAACAAATAAAAAAAATATAATTAATTTTGTTAAAACTTTTATTAAATAACAAAATTAATAAAAGTTAATAAAATAATAATAATGAAAAAAATGGTATACATATTGTTATATTTAATATTATTTTTATTTATTATTCATAAATAACGAATTCTCATTTTTGTTATATATGGTTAGTATTAATTATCCTCATTAATAAAGATAATTATAATTAGTTAAATAAGGGGTTAATATTTAATGTTAATAAGGTAAGATTAACAAATTAATTAATCAATTACACAATTACATAATTGTGTAAACAATTAATTAATTAATTGATTAAAGGTAAGTTGGAAATACCACTAATTAGTTTATCTTCTCCTTGAGATTGCTCCTTGCCGAAACTTCGACGTATAGTCGAAGGGGCAAGACGGACACAGAATCTCGAAAATGAGACACCACGGAGCCCAGCAAGATGATCCGATCGCTAAGACACTGATTCTACCCCATGACCAAATTGTTAAATAAACACGACCCTAGACTTAAAACTTAGGTTATGCTATTACTAAACTACTAAATTATTAATGAGAAACAAGGCAATAAACGTTAATTGAATTTCTTATAGGGAAGAGTTTGCGACTTAATGGGTATTTGTGGAACCCTACGTAGAACTACTATAGTAGATTTAGTATCGGGTGGCCTCAAGATGGCCTGATCGAAACGTCCTGAACTATAGCTCTTATAGTAAAAATGCTCATAAAAACAATCGTCCGATGCACCTTTTGAATTGAATGTTGAGTTTAATAGCAACATAGTACTGATATCGTCTTATGCTAATTATCATCTTATGCCATGTTACAGCGATAAACATGGTAAGAACGCGATCAGGTCGGGGGCGAGGTCAGGCGACGACATTACCTGAGCCAAATGTACCGGCACCATCGCCAGAGACCATCCTTATACTACGCTCGCTGGAAGCAATAAACGAAACAATCAGGGGACTATAGAGAGGAAGTGTTACCTCGGAGGTAGAAGTGGAGGCCCCTCCACTAAGGGAGGAAGTTCCTGTGGTAGAAGTGAATACAGTACCAAGACCTCCGCATCAGGATATCACACGGGAGCTTCAAAAGATAAGGCTTCTAGAGTTTTCAGGGGTTCGAGCAGGGATACTAGCATAGTCTTGGTTGGAAGAGATGACTAGGTGCTTAACCTTACAGGAGTACACTTCCACATCCAAGTCCAAGATGGCCATATTTCAACTAAAGGGGGTCGCTTTGAACTGGTGGGGGAACCAATAAAGGAAGCTACACCTTACACCAGACACGGTTCCATGGGAACTGTTTGTGGAAAAGTTCAAAGGGAAGTACCTACCCGCATCCTACCAGGAAGAAGAAGCAGGGGCTCTTCATGCCTTGGTACAAAGGCATCTATCCATGGAGGAGTATGAAGAAAGGTTCATGGAATTAGTCAAGTATGTCCCCTACTTGGCCAACGACGAACTCCAGGTTGAGCGCTTTGTGTATGGGCTCAATACCAAGATCAGGGCCCAAGGGCGGATGTGGAATCCAACTTCGGTCGCAGAAGCAGTAGATTGTGCTCGTTACACTGAGGAGATGTTGGGTGCAAATCCCATCAGGTCATCCAACTCTCAGCAGTCAGGGTTTGTAGGGAAGGCCCCTTGAATCTACCCTCGAGGAGGATATGCGAGGCCACCTCCCTACGAAAACCGGAGCACACCAAGAGTTGCAGTGATAGACAAATCAGTGGCAACTAGGGCGGTGCCCTAGTCAGCCACAAGAACTCACCAGGGTGTGAGGAATTTCATAGGATCAGTCGATAGGGGAAGGGGTCCCAGGGGGAGGAACCCCTCTCAGAGGTTTGAACAGGTTATCTCTCCCACTCCATTACAGGTTGCTTGTTGGGGATGTGGAGGTCCACATTACCAATGTGACTGTCCCGAATTACGATCCGGAACAGTGCATCGAGAAGGAAAGGCTCCAATGGGGAGTGGGTGTAGTAGACATCATATCTCGGAAGCAGTAAACAACCATCAGGCAAAGCACCAATCCACTGTGGTGGAATCATCAGGTACGGTCAATAATGTTAAGCTTAGAATATTGTTTGATCCTGGTGCTACAGATAGTTTCATTTCTCCATATGCATTAGACAAATGTGGGTTGGCAGCCTACGAGCATGACGATTTCAAATTAGTCGAAATGACATCAGGGGTAAAGCAAGCAGTAAGACCTAGTGCCAACAAGTGTGTAGTGGATCTCGGGGTGTGTGTTACACAATTCAAAGTGTACGTCACCACCCTCGGAACTTATGATCTCATCATAGGTATGAATTGGCTTGAGGAACATCGAGCTTTCTTGGACTGTTATGGAAGTAATGTTCTTGGCATTGATGACAACAAAGAGGCCATTGAGATCCAGGGTATCAAACGGAAGGTGTCCCTACGTTTCATATCCACGATGAACGTAAAGCGATGTATGCGACAGGGATGTCAGTTGTATATTTTTGAAGTGGTAAACAATGAGAAGGGACCCTCCTTTGATGAGTATCCAGTGTTAGCCGAGTTCAGTGATGTCTTTCCAAAGGAATTACCTGGGTTACCTCCTAAGAGCGAACTTGATTTTACCATTGAGGTAAAACCCGGTGTAGAGCTAACATCGAAGACACCATACAGGATGATGGCCCCAAAACTTTGTGAGTTGCAAATGCAGTTAAAGGAACTGCTCGACCTAGGGTTCATAAGGCCAAGTATTTCACCATGGGGGTGCACCAGTAATCTTTGTGAAGAAAAAGGTTGGTTCCTTGAATCTTTGCATCGATTACCGATATTTGAACAGAGCCACAGTGAAGAATAGGTACTCGATACCTTGAATTGATGACCTATTTGATCAAATGAAAGGGGCATCAATCTTCTCAAAGATCGACTTACGATCAGGTTACCACCAGCTACGGATTAAGGAAGGTGATATACCTAATACTGCTTTTAGAACAAGGTTTGGGCACTATGAGTTTGTAATGGTACCCTTTGGTTTGACCAATGGCCCAACTGTATTCATGAGTCTCATGAATAGCGTGTTTCGAAAGTACTTAGATCAGTATGTGCAAGTCTTCTTGGATGACATCCTCATCTACTCCAAGAATGAAAGTGAACATGAGGAACACTTGCAGATAGTGTTGTCATGCTTAAGGGACCATCAGTTGTATGGTAAGTTGTCCAAATGCTCATTCTATCCGAAGGAGATCCATTATCTAGGGCATATAATTTCCGATGAGGGAATTTCAGTTGACCCTGAGAAGGTAAAGGCCATAATGGATTGGCCCGTGCCAGGGAATGCACATGAAGTGAGAAGCTTCATGGGGTTAGCCGGGTATTATAGAAGGTTTGTTGAGGTTTTCTCAAAAATCGCAAAACCCATAACTACCCTATAGCGTAAAGGAACTAGGTATGAATGGACAAATGAATGTGATGTCGCATTCGCCGAGTTGAAAAGACTGTTTTTCTAGTGCACCAATTCTACGAGTTCCTGATATGGAGAAAGAATTCACAAGCTTTGAGCTCAAACCTGATCACCAAAGATTAAGGTATATCTTCACTCAGAGAGACCTAAATGCTAGGCAAAGGCGACGGAGTAAATTCATGAGTGAGTATGATTTTGGGATTTCATATATCAAAGGGAAGGAGAATGTGGTAGTCGATGCCTTAAGCAAAAAGCCAAGACTTTTCTCTCTTATACCTTTGAAGGTGGACTTGAGGGAAAGATTTTTAGGATAGCTAATCGGAGATAGTTGGTACCTAAAGGTCACATCGACACTCCAGAATGGGAAACCGGTGGGGCCTAAGTTTGAAGGCTATGAGTTGGAATCCGATGGTTTGTTATGGTATCAAGGAATGATGTATATTCCGAGGAGGGAGGTATTAGAGAGACTATCCTTAAGGAATCCCATAGAGTAGTGTATTGTGCACACCCGGTTGTAAAGAAGATGTATGTGGACATGAAGCAACTCTTATTTTGGGTAGGGATGAAGAGCGATGTGGTCAAATTCATCGCTAGGTGCCTTGAGTGTCAGTAGATAAAATTTGATCATCACCACCCGACAGGATTGTTGCAACCACATGACATTCCTATGTCGAAGTGGGAGGTTATCTCCATGGAATTCATGGTGGGATTGTTGCTTACCTCTCATAGGCATGACGCCATTATGGTCATCATCGACAAACTGACCAAAACTGCTCAGTTCATTCTAGTTAAGGAGACCTATGATGTCACAGATGTGACTCGTGTGTTCATAAATGATTAGTACATCTCCATGGGTTTCCCAAGAAGATAATCTCGGACAGAGATTCCAGGTTTACGTCCAGGTTTTGGACATGTTTGCAGTCGACGTTAGGTACTCATTTGAACCAAAGCACAGCATACCATCCAGAGACAAATGGACAAACAGAAAGAGTGAATCAGGTGATGGAGGGCACGCTTAGGATGTATGTCATTGATTAGAAAACTCATTGGGAAAAGCACTTACCTTTGGTAGAGTGCTCTTACAACAACAGTTACCATAGCTCAATTGGGATGCCTCCATATGAAGTGTTATATGGAAGGCCATGCAGAATGCCATTGAGTTGGTAAAGGTTAGGGGATCGAGTAATTATAGGACCTGAGTTGATTCAGGAGATGGAAGAATAGGTTGTTCAGATTAGACAATGGTTAAAGGAAGCTCAGGATAGACAGAAGAGTTATGCCGATGTGCACAGGGTTCACCGAAGATATAAGGTTGGGGATGCAGTGTTCGTCTGCATCAGGCCTAGAAAAAGTACCATCGGGTTTGGGAAAGGGACAAAGTTGTAGCCACGATTTATAGGACCCTTTGAAATTTTAGAGAAGGTTGGACTCGTCACATATCGTCTTGCGCTGCCACCCCATTTACACAAAACTCATAATGTTTTTCATGTATCTGTTTTACGACATTATGTAGCTGATGAGTCTCATAAAATAAATTGGAAGGAACTACAGGTTCTGAACGATGGGACCATCAGGGTCGAACCGTTACGTATATTGGACCTCAGGGTTAGACAGTTGAGGCACCATTTGGTGGACCAGGTTAAGGTCCAGTGGAACCATTATAGCCCAGGTTCTGCTACCTCGGAGGACGCAGAGACTATGCATCGTGATTATTCCACACTATTTTGACCATAACTTCAGGACGAAGTTTCCTGAAGGGTGGGTGTATGTAATGCCCCGTTTTGACATTACTACCTAAACTACTATTATATGTTGTATTTGTTTGATTGCGAGACTTCGTCGGTTTGATGACACTGTGGACATGTGGTTCTATTACATTGCCGATATATATATGTGTGTGTGTGTGATGTTAGTATTATGATCGGTAGTCATGTTTAGATATGTATCATGTGTTAATTATGTCTCATATATGCAAACTACCGAATGATGGGTACATGGATACCGTTACAATTACATGTTGAATAAATGAATGTTATGCCAGGTGCATGGCGAATAAATGAGTTTATTGTTGTTATGTTACGATTAAATGTATGTGTATATGTTGAGGATTTATGCACGATATTCTATATTGTATGTCGAGGACTGACTTACGGGTTAAAATGACTAAGTGTTAGTTGGAACCTACGAGGTGGGAGAGCCTCAGGGACATGTACTCCGAAGAATAAATGGTATGCAAGTGATGCATTATTTACTTACACATGATTATTATGATGTATATTATGACATGCGTGGGGTAGGGTTTCAGGAAACTCAACCGCCCATATTGGTTATACAATGACAAATTGAGTACAGATGCAATGCAGTTATTATGTCGGGTAGACATAGTCCCTTGTTCCATTAGGGGGGGTGGAGGCTTTACCCACCGTTTATCTCCAAAACCCAAAGTCATGGGAGGGATGTGATATGGCACGCTCCCCAAGGTGTGTGATGATTACTAATGGTTTCCTGCTGGGGAAGCTTGGTCGATGTAGTCAACACTTCTGCTTACGGGTTCTAGATGGAGCCGGTCATGGCTTGACACTTCAGGGTAGTCCAACAGAGGAAAGGATAGGATGTGGAAGTTAGTTGTGATGTAGGTATATAGGTGTAGCTTGAAGTCGAGATGAAAACAAGATCTAATTGTATGTGTGTAAAACCCTTGATTGATTATATGTCGTAACTTAGTAATGTATGAATTGTTGTAACTTAATAAGATGCAGCTAGGTAAAGGATTGTACCTTGCAAACTATGTTAAAACATGTGTCAGTAAACAATAAGTTTCGTGATTATGATTGATGTGGGTGAATGATTATTGTTAGTATAGTTACGCAAGGTGTGTAAGTAGTAGCTACGCTTACGTAACTCGCCTACATATTTATAAATTTCGTGAAATAATACTGAATAATAATGTTAATTATTGTTGATTAATAACAAAGATATGGTTAACCTAGGTAGTGACTAATGCAATTGATTAGAATGCTTGATTTATTGTTAATGATTTTAATTAGCCAGGACTAAGGGTTGAAATGTTAAAATGTAATTATAATGTTAAATAAGTTTTTTATTTTGTTGGCAAGTGGTAGTACCCCCTGACTAGCAGGGTTTGCCATTGGCTGAGAGACCACGAACCAGGGGCATCTAAGCCATCAAAATCACCTGGGGATCGCACCCAACCTGGACCACACCAACCCTTAGCATGGTTGGATTTTAGTATCCGCGGGGTTTCGAACCGGCGACCTTTCCGCTTAGGGCTGTCTTAACCATCACCCGCCACCAATTGTTCTACATCTCATAGATATAATGTTAAATAAGTTAATAGTAACTTGATCCCTTAAATTAATTATGTGTTAATGATGTTAATTAATTTTAATGAAACTATGCTTATCTTTAGTAATGATTGTTAATTAGTTTAATTCCAAATTAAGGTGTAATTAATATGGAACCAGGTAAATGAGTCGATTAAATCTTAGTTAATTTTATTTAATTAATATAATTACACATTGATAATGATATGAGTTACATTGATAGGATTATTATTCATAATTGATAAATTGAATTAGTTGAATTTATAATTAGAGGGAATTAGCATATTAGAAATATTAGAAATAATTAATTAAATGATTAGGTTAATAGTAATTAATCATTTGACAACTATTGTTAATTAACTGAATTGGTGAAGCGTGTAAGTTTAGAACTCTTGTGGTTGGTGGGTGAACCAACCCCAACCCCAAACTTTATTATAAAAAATAATATAACATTTATTATTAATTAAAAATTGTACTTTGAATAAGAAACAAATGTTTAAAAATGATTGTTGTAAGTTGTGTCGGTAAACCTCATAAAGAGGGGTGAATATTAAAATGATTGAATATTAAATTAATAATATTTCCATGGTTTGGTTCGAGGGATCCTGACTGAGTAGGCATGAGTGGGTTGGGACCCCATTAATGAGGGGATAGGGGTATTAATGAGCAGGATAGAGTCGACAGGAACGGGGGGAAACGGGGGAATAAGAGTAGGAAAATGGGGGATCTTTACCTTGGGTTATTTTTGGAAATTGACAGCAGAGATAGGAAAAAATGACAGAGCAGAGTTTTTGAGGAGATTCTTGTTGGAGATTTACACTGGGATTTACAGGTTGGCTTGTACTCGGTTTGGGCTCGGGGTCCAAAGGGGTACCTTTGGAGTTGGGTGGTCGGCGAGACCTCACCAGTTGGTAGGGTGGCATACTTATTTGGTCGGTTGAGTTTCAGGGTTTTGGGAAGATTTTGGTTGCAGGGCTAGCAAGCAGGGCAAAGGAAGCAACAACAGAAAAAGGGGATCTACTAGCTAGTTTGATGTATTTTCCTGCAGGTATAATTATCATTTTTACCCTTGTCAAATTTTATTTTAAGTTATGGAAAAAAAAAATTATATGCTGTTACACCCGCACAAACAAAACTGGTTAGAGGTATATAAAACAGTAAATACATTTATTTCAAAACCTGTAAATGTAAATGTTATTTTTTTTACAGACCTGAAATTGAACACAAACCAACAAAACAGAACAGAAATTGACACAGTATGTAAACAGAATTAAATTAGTAGTTTTATTGTTAAACTTAGAATATCTAGGACTGGGGTCCTATAGCTATTGCCTGCTCCAGACTTGCTGCCCTGCTCCCACAGTCCCAACCTGCTCCCATCTAAAGTTGCTGCCCTTTTCTGTTGCTCCTTCCCACTCGGACTCCCCTCCTTCCTTCTCCCTTTCCTTCCTCTTTCCTCTTCCCTTCTCCATCCTCTCATCCCTTCTCCATTTCGGGCCATCCTTCTCCCCTATCCAAGGCTTTATATTACCCTACCACGGGTCTGCAATTTTATTGCAGACCCTGTGTGTTAACCTTGTGTGCCCCCCTTTGCTTCTCCTTACCTGCAAACTTAAAACAAATGGCAAGTTAGTACTTTAGCATATTTTAGTTTTGGTTTTCTATAGGTACTTTACTAGTCTTTTCTCTATTTTTTTGTGTATTTTTAAGTTATTTTACAGTGTAAGTATAACTCAGAACGTTACATGCAAACCTAGAAATTGCATTGATAATCTACTTGGTTATTGGGTTCATTGTTGAAGGTTAATGCTAGAGTATTCATATTATTGGTCATAACTTGATATTGGCAGTTTGATTTCATTTTTAAAGGTCTGATTTTTGTAAATAATCTATGTTGCTAAATAAATGCATGTGTACACATATTTGAAGGTTATATGTTGGTGAATTGGGTTGACACTCATTTGCCTAATATTTATTGCAATTTAGGTGATTTAGATTAGCTACTATTTGTTCTTCTTATGATCAATACGTATTGTTGGCGCATGTTAATACACATCTTTGTACATAACCACATTATTGTTTAAATTAATGATATAGTGAAGTTTTCATTTAGTTGGATATTGGATGATGTTGAGCACTAGGCATTGACTAGTCGCACTGGTTATTGATGATTATTGGTGGATGATTTTCATGTCCTGTTGCATACTTAATTGTTGACTAATGAATTTGAACTAGTTGTATGACATGTATCTAAATGATAAATCTGATTGGCAGTGGATATGTTACTAGTTATTCTTTGAAGTATTCTGGTTATACTATCTTCATTTGACTACTTAAATATTTGCCATAATATATGCTTATGATCTTTGCACATTTACTTGATATATCTATTTACATGTGATGAATGATATATGATGCCTTTATACTCTTTTGGATGACCTAAAGGGTATTGGTGTTTCATTTGGTTGCCTATCGATTGATGCTATATTTAATGAGTGAAAGAGTTGGCCTTACATTGAATGATTTGGCATAATTGGCGATATTGATCATATACTTACACGTATTGACATTCGTTTGTTAGGTTCTTTTTCATATTGACTCCATTTAGGCACTGGTCTAACTAATGATTGCATAGAAAATATAGTCTTTTGGTTGTATTAGTGTTCTACAGGTTGTCAAAAGGGTACTTCTCCTTGGAGGTTATCAGCTTTCGAAGAAGTTAGAACCGTGACCGAGGTGACATTGGGTCACTGTTCTTATTTTTGCTTACTGGGAACTAGCCTTGCTAGTTTGCTCGGTAACAGGATGTTTGAGAAGCCATATATTTATTTTGTAGGTAGTTCTCTAAAAGAATACAATAGGTTGGATTCTTTCTGATGTAATACCCCGGTTGTTAAGCCCTGGACTTATGATTATTTGTTTGTTAATATGACTATGGAATTTGGCATTATTGTTGTTGTTGTTGTTGTTATTGTTGTTGTTGTTAAATTAAATAAACAATTGGCTCAACAGAGACAATTAAAAGAGTATGGGAGGCCATGGAATCCATAGTGTGAGGGGGAATGGGGGCATTCCTAGCACATTGGAACTTGTTTTTATTCATCCTAGTTCATATATGCACCTTTGTGACTTTAGAGTTGTTGGTCACCCAAACATTGTATAACAGACCCTGCTTTTTATTATTTTGTCCTATTGAGTTACTATTGCACCTTAGTCATGCCTTAGTGGGTCCCCTTTTCCTAATGTGCTCTCCTTGGAAGAAATATACTCTTTTGTGGGCCCCACTTGCACTAAGGCACCCTCTCCCTAGATTCTAGGAGTTGTAAGCTAGATTTTAGCTTCCACCTCCTTGATTTTTGCCTCCACCAACAAAAGTGTGCCCCTGCTCCCCAAATCTAGCCAGAGTTCCCTATTTTTGTGCTTACAAGTCATTGATGATCCTATTGGACCCACTCTTTCACCCCTCATGACTAGTGCACCCTCCTTTTGCTCTACTCCTTGGTTTTTGGTAACTCCTCCTCATGGTGCTAATCCGGGAAAGGCAATCTCCTAATTAAGCCACCACTCCAATACTTTGAGTTAATCCTCCATGATGAAACCTAACCTTACCTCTTTCTAGTTCGATTTAATTCCTTTGGGTTAGAGTTGGCCTCCTTGTGTTATAAATTCATGTGCTCTCTTCTTGTTGAAGCTAATCCCGAGCTTTGGATCACTTGACTTGTGCTATACCACTGTGTTGTGAGTGTTGACAGTATTGAGACTATGTTGGGACTTAGTGTTTGTTGTGGGATCCTATCAGAGATTTAGTCTATTTGGATGATTCCCTTGTTTCCTTGAGTTCACTTTACTAGTCCAGGTTATTGCAAAGGAAGCCAAGAAATGGGAAGGTGATATCCCGAGGGACGAGTTGGGTGAAGGGAGTCACATCCCATATGCAGTGGAGACTGACAGGGAAGTATCGTGGTTTCTTTGAAGAGGAGTTCCGAGAGTTTCTAAACTGAGTGTGCCTCTGCTAGTGGATCTGTGGCCTTAGCTCGGGGGTGACCTGTTCAAGTGAGATTCGACTTGACTGTGTTTATGGTTGGGTGGAAAGTTGTCATGTTGGAGCCAGTTTCCCTTTTTGGAGATAAGTATTTTCTCATATGTTTATTCATGTTGTTTTATTATGTATATGTGCCCGTGGAGGTTGATTTGTACCGTGTTTATGTTCATGGATTGTATGGAAAGAATTGTATGCAAGATTGATGGCCTTCGTACGTTGTAAATCCGGATTGCTATGAACCTTCTCTTCCATCCTTTCTATTCTTTCTTGTGATTTGAAATATGATAAGGTAAAGATACAAAGGTTCATAAGTGGATAGCATGTATTATACATAGATAAATTTTAGTTGGATGAGCTTAAGACTCTTAAAGAGACAACTGAAGAGACCAAATACATGTATGATCAAAACAAAAGTAGAGTAGATTTCCAGAATATTTGGAGAGATAAGGAAGATAAGCATTCCAGAGTGGATCTAAAATGGCAGAATCATGAGGAAAAATGATAAGGCAACCAAGATGTGATGAAGACCATTTGTATAGAGATTGTCCTTGAGTGGATGACAAACTGAGTGTGCACAACAATGGAAGATGTGGATAGGAACCATTCAAAAATCTATGTGGCCTCAGAGGACCAACAAATATATCACCAATCAAAGGAAAAATTGTTAATCAACCTATTGTCATTTTAATTGATTTAGGAGCAAGTCAAAGTTATTTTGATTCATTTGAAGAGAAGCATGATAAATCATGGTTGGTCTGGCTCCTAGACAAAAATAAAGACCAAAAAGCTCGTAAAATGTTGTCCATTAGATATAGATGGATTCAATACTTTTGTAGATTTGAACATAATACCACTTGCTTCATATGTTCTTATTGGAATGGATTGGTTATATGTACATCATGTTGTTCTATATTATTATAATAAGACATTTATTTTTTATGAAAGAAAACAAAAGATACGGAAACACATTCCAAGGGAGATTTCATCTTTACATTGGAAGAGACGCCTGAGAAAAGGATACCAACTATATACATCTCATGTAAAAGAGCCAACAAATTGTGAAAATCCCAAACTAAATATAAAAGTCCAAGCCTAAAGGACTTTTTTAGTTTTGCAAGAGTTTGCAAATGTATTTAATGAAATACTAAGATTGCCTCAATGTTTAAGATTCCATATAGAATGAATCTCCCATGATTAACAAAGTTGCAAATGCAATTGGAAGAATCACTAAAGAAAGGGTACACATGCCCAAGTGTATCTTCTTATGAAGGATCGGTATGTTTTGTGAAAAATGATGAAACTTTGAGATTACACAAATTTCAAATAGTTTAAGAAGGTCACTTGTTGGAATGGGATAGATCCACAGGAAGTGCGAAAGCCGACAGGTGCGAAAGAAGGACCCTTCGCAGCGTTCTCGGAAGCACAAGAATTGTTATATTAGTTAAGTCATGTGGACCATTTTGTAATCAAATAGAAGCATATAAATAGAATAGGATTGTAAGCTTAAGGGCAACCAGTTTTGGGATGATTATTCTACCTTTTGGGTTCGTTTTGTATCCGCGATATGATGTATTGACAGTTTCTGCGAGGTTTATTCCGTAGGGTTGGTGAATGAATGGAAACGTTCAGTTATGGTGTAATCTCCATCTTTAATCTTATACAAGTATGAATGTGAAATATGTTATGTGAATGTTTTACATTGGTTGATACGAATATTCTATAGAAGTAATGCTAATCTGAATAAGTATGTCGAATATGTTGTTCTGAATGTTTGTCGAGCTCTGCGAATGACTTAAGATGTGAATGATAAGTTAATAGTATGTTGTGAATATTATAATCTCTGGTTAGTTCGAAGGTAATGTGTGCATATCCTCTACATCACTGTGGAAACTTGGTTCCAGCAGCCCCCTTGTGCATCTCGGGTGAGACTGCACTTGCTCCACAAGTGTTGCTGGGAAGAGTTACACCTTTCCGGGCCGGTGTATAAGGGAGTTTGGGTTGAAAATTTGTTGGCGACAATGCAAAGTGAACCCCTGTCGACAGACGCTGCGTCAAAAAATGGTTCCGTTTCCGAGACCCTAAGGAAGAAGAAAAGAGGATATGTTGTGGCATTTGACAAAACCAGAGATCCAAGAGTGGTTCGACAAGAAGGCGGAGGAATTCGCAGAAAGCGAGAAGCGAGATCCTAAATAGACAGCGACCAGTTGGTTAGAAAGATACATCTATTCAGACATCCACGAAATATTCTTCTGTGATTTCCTGGTGTTGTTACATGAGTGGCTAGCACAACTGACGTTCCAAAAGAATCAATGTCAAAAGACTGAACCTAACTGTTGGACCCCAGAGTTGGTGCGACAGTTGAAGCAAGTCGATAACAAAGTATCACGAGCTATTGATTTTGGGGTAGAAAATATCCTCGAAGGGTACATAACTGAGTTCGCAATAGATACCATCAAGTCGTACAGTGACGCCGAAAGGAAGTTCTTCAGGGGGCCAAGAGGAATATTTTTGTCATCACTAAAACTGTGGATTAAAATTCTTGTTTGCGAAAAAGGAATATTGAGGATGTCTTCTGACGAGTAGAAGAATCGGTGTGCAGAGGGCAAAGGTATCGCGTAAATGCGAGTCTGACGGAAAGATGTGGTAGATGGACATGAGCGACGACGAGTTTCTAAGGGAAGCTGACAAAGAGTGTGGTACCTTGAGGAGTGGAGCAATATTCCAGCGTCCTGCGAAGAAGAGGAGGACTGAGAGAGAGTCTCCTAAGAGGACTGGAACATATAAATGCGAAACAGGACCACAAGGGAGGATGCGACCTTATTGCGAAGGAGATGTCGACCAGGCTACCCCAAAGGCAGAAGGAGGTCAAATCGTAAGTTACCATGTACCTTCGACCCCACACAATACTCTGAATTTTATAGGAAGAAATCCAAACTACCTGCGGAGTTTCCCTACGTGCAGCGGAAAGAGTAGCGCTTCAGTAAACAATAATAGTAGCAGCGTTAGGATGGAAGACGAGGAAAAGATGCCCTCCTTTAAGGGGAATGGGACCGAGGATCCTGAATAGTATTGGTTTATATGCGAAGCATTCTGGACTGTGAAGCGAGTTCAGGACGATGCTATAAAGATGGGATAGCTAGTGATGACCCTTAGGGGTCGGGCGTTAGACTGGTACATGAAATTTATAAAGGTTCCAGTGGGAACAACAGCTAAAACATTGGCGCAGGTCAAAATGACGATGATTGACGAATTTAAAAAACCAAAATATGAGTCGCAATATGTCACTGAGCTTAAGGATATTAAGCAATTCCTGAATGAGTCGGTGTGGGAATTCAATCAGTGGTACAAGACGTTGATAGCAAAAGTGATTTTCCCGATAAATGAGCTGTAACACAAAGAATGATTCATCACAGGACTGGTACCGCATATCCGGGGCCACTGATGCAACAAAAGGTTGTGACACAGGCAGAAGTGTTAGAAATTGCGATGAAGCTGGAGGCTTCACCAATCGGCGAAGTAGGGATGGGAATGGACAGAGTCCAAGCGCAGTTGGCCAACTTAACACTTCAATTGGAGGATATTAAGAAGGGAAAGGAAACCCACGGAGACATATGGTGAACCAGATGCAGAAGTGAGGGGCACCATAAGGACAATTGCCCAGAATTCAGTGAGTATTTGCAATCGGGGGCACCAAACCCCCTTCGTCAAGGAGGCATGCCATGGTGTATTGTTTTCCAGACCAGAGGGTATCGACCAGAGGAATGTGTATATCTGCAAAAGATGGTATCAAAGCCAGTAAACTTATACTGCAAGTTTTGTTGATCGGTTGGCCATGATGAGAAGGACTGCAAGGCCTATGACCTGCTGCAAGATTAGACAGCTGACACGTATTTTATGAAGGGGGAAGAACCACTGGTGGTGCAACAAAAATTTTAGTATAGTCAGTTGTAGTTTAACCAATTGCAATAATACGACCAGGGGAAATACGAGCAATCACAATATGGGTACCCGCAGTATCCACCACCGCCGTATGGCCAGCCACAGTACGGGAAACAACAGTATCAATAATATGGACCACCACGTGGAGGTTTTGGGGAAGGATTCCACGGAGGTCGAGGTTCCGGTATGGGACGTGGAGGAGCTACTGGACAAGGAAGAGGTCCAATCATCTATTACAATTGCGGACAACAGGGGCACTACCAAAGAGATTATCCAAATCCAGCGCCGCAGTGTACATACTGCAGTGTTGTAGATCATAGTGTAGAGGACTGCCCTCAGCTCATTGCGAAATGGAAAAATAAGCATCCACCCCATAACCAGAACCAAAATAATCAAAATGCACCATCAGCTATGTAGATGATATCAACAGAAGCCAGGAGTAGCCATGCGACGGTCGAAATAGTGACCAGAGGAGGGGTGGTGACAGGTGGCGATAGGTCACACGCCAATGTTAGAACAACACAAACCCAGCAGAAGCAGGTCACCTTTGACGCAAAAGCAGAAAGGGATGTATTTTTGAAGGCACAAGATGCAATAAGGAATAGGCGACAGCTACCTCTTGAGGAAGAAATCTATGACATGCCATCGACGTTCAACTCGACGAAGTCGCAAAGGAAGGTAAACACTCTGAAAGCCTTCTTGGAAAGTTGCCTGGATTTGGCAAAAGACTTAGATGCACTGGAAGAAATAGGTAGTCTACTGCAACGACGAGGAGGTGCACGATTGGAATAGAGATTTAATCGTATACATAAAAGAAAGACTAGCAGGGAGATGCGGATGTTGGCACAAATCGAAGAATTTGATGTGGACTCCATAATTATGGATTTGGGTTCGGATGTGAATATCCTGACTAAACAGACGTGGGAGACAATGGGGAAGCTGTGAATGACTTGGTCACTAGTACAGTTGTGACTGGTGAACCAGAGCAAGGTCACCCCGCTCGGTCGGGTATGTCAACTGCCAGTTGAAATTGAAGGACTCAAAACATACGCTAACTTCGACGTCATTGAAATTGTGGATAACACCAGTCCCTATCCAGTACTGCTGGGGATAGACTAGCCATGGAGAACCAAGCAATTATCAACTTTAAGAAAAGGATAATGTCATTCGAGAATGAGGAAATGAGAGTCATCGCACCACTAGATCCTACGGAAGGGCTGCCCTATACGGAGCCCGCCAGAGATGAGTTTGCGGAAGGGTGGGACAATTTGTATAACATTTATAAAGATTATGTTAATACCACTACGGATGGAGAATTAGGATGGCGTAGCGCCAGTTCAGCATCCTCATATTCAGACAAGGCCCTTGAGAATTAGCAGAACCGGTTGCATGAAGTGTCCTTTCGAAGATGCGCACGGGTAATGCAGTTCCTACGAAGGGTAGCCACAGAGGAATACGTATTACCTACATATAAGGGATTTCCCAACTTGGGCAAGTTTCTCATGGAATTTGAGGAGAAAGTGGCAGAACCGCAGCGTCTACTGGCCCTAGAGGAAGCCTTAAAGGCTACTCCTACGCGATGGTGGGTAACGCACAAACCAAACATCACAACTTGGCCACTATGTCAATGCCTCATGGAGTTCGATTCAACAAAGCTGCGAAGTACGAACAACTGAAATATGACAGAAGAAGCGATTCGAAGGAGCATCTGAATGCCTGCCGGCACCAATGGGGATCAAGAGTAAGACAGGAGTGGGTACATGCATTCGTACACACACTGGATGAGGTACCGCGGAGCTGGTATGTCGCAGCAGAACTACGATGTGGGATGAATTCTTTGGAGTAGCTTACCATTGGCTTTAGCCAATCGTTCTCGTTCTCAGACGAGAATCCCTTGATCCACACTACGCTACAGGAAATCTACGGAAAAATAGTTAAAGTAGCACCAACCGGACAACCGATGGCACTCTAATGGACTGCGACACCAAAAATGTTGATGAAGTGTTACAACATCACCGGCGAGCTCGACGATGACGATGAACCCAGGGCTACATACGTACCAGAATCAGAGGGCAGTCGCAGTGTTGTGGCACCAGATATACCATCGCACAAATTTCAACAGCCATTAAAGATCAAGAAGGTGAAAATTAGGTCGGAGGAAAACCCCAAGTTCGCAAGCATTAGCGACAACTGGGACGAGTCAACCATTGCGAAGATGACTGACCTACTACATGAGTTTCAGGGTTCGTTTCCAACGAAATTCTGAGAGATGAAGGGAATTTCCAGAGAAATAAAGATCCCCCTGAAACCTAATGCGAAGCCGGTCAAGCAGCGACCATATCAACCGGAACCAACCGCAATAGGCAGAATGATCAAAGCAAAACCACTGACCAATGACATCGAGAAGTACACAATAACGACCCGATGAAACTAGTAAATATTGGCCATAGTAGAGAAGCTAATGATACGATGACGTATCAACACAGTGGCACTCGCTATGTCGATTAAAAAAAAAAAATATGTCAACACATTGTAGGCAAGTCGGAAGCTGCCACGATGCATGACAGTACAATCCGGCAATAAATGCCGCAATTATACCACACTAGACAACGGCAAAACCGAGAACAATGGGAGTTAATAACCAAAGCACGCGATGGATTTGGTGGATCTCGATGTGATTTGGAAATTATGACCCATGCTCGGATGGATACTACCGGCCAGTATATAGGAGGCGAAGGGGAAACAGATTTAGCTACATCAGTATCCCAAGAGTCGAAAGGAAGTGTATGTTTCCAGCACAAACACCGAAAGACCGCATCCCACACTAGTTGTGCAGGAGAAACCAAAAGTTATGTCTATAGTCCCACACAAGAAAAAGAGGAGCGCGACTCGACCCCCTAACACTGGTTGGGAGAGAAAGAAAGGCACCCAGGCATCCGTAAGGCTTACAACTGACGCTACAAGTCTTACGACTGACGCACCGGTACCACCAGGGGTTACTGAAGTTGGGGATATTACCACCAAGTTGCAGAGGTTACAGTATACTAACCATGACCTAGCAAAGTTCAAAGAATACACAGAGGCCTATGAGGATTTCCCTCATGTAGGAGGCCCAACTACGAAGGAGCCTATGAAGTGGGCATTGGGACTAGCACACTCAGGGTTACTCAATATCACCCTCCTACTGCATTTTGGGCGCTTGGCACAAGTCAACGCATGCGTCAAGCAACTCCTCGCATGCTTCCAAGACGGATCCCTCTGGGTGCACGAGAGAATCCCCGTCACCATCGACCTAATTGCTAGAATCACCGGCCTGCCTCAAGAGGGAGCCAACCCTTCTTAGTTTTTCCATGGTAAGGATAACGACAAGAAATTAGCAGAACAATTATCCGCAAAGTATGGCGTAGAAAAATATTCCAGAGGCTACCTGATCAATACAATTAACAACAAAGCAGTTAGAGTAGGGGCAAAGATACTCGCGGTCAAAATAACACGGAAAAACTGACCACTGCAATGTAATTTAGGTGTCATTGCAGCGGCGGAACGATGCGCCACAGGAGAACATATGAACTGGCCTCAGTTCCTGCTCCATGAATTGACCGTGGACGTGTATGATGCATAGGAGTATGGGTGGCCATTCACATACTCATGGCTACTCCTCCTCATTGCCTTAAAAGCATGGAGGGAACCAGATGACTATTAGGGGGTGGATCCCACGGAACCCCGAGTGTGCAATGGTGCGCAGTACCAAAACCTATGGGCGACCACTGACAAAGAACGATAGAAAGGAAATGCCATACAGTTTTATATATGGTTCGAGAGGATGCGGGAAAACACGTGGCAAACGCACAGATGATATCGCGGATTACAGTGCAAGCTACGACAAAGTATCACTCCATCCCCCATATATCCGTTGAAGAACACACCATTACCTCCGGGCCCGAGCAGATCCGACTAAGAAATGGCTGCGGACACAGTACAAGCTCACTGAGGGCGAGCTCGACAATATCATCGCCAAATGGCCAGAGATATGGAAGGTCCCTGCAGATCTGAAGGATATCAAAAAGGGACAGGCAGCAGGACGACAAGACCAGACCGGGGAAGATGAAGCTTCTGCCAACCAGAAGGAGAGCACAGAATAGGACGTAGATGCGCAGGACCAGACGGCAGAGTCTGGCCGCAATGGGGCGTCCACAGCCAACACCCTAACAAATTCAGAACTGGAACTCCAACAGGAAGAACGGAGGATAAAGAAAAGAATGGACTGTGCCGGCAATAGCACAGAGGAAGGGCTCACTGCGTAGCAGGCCAATAGATTTCTGGATAGCATTATGCAGATCATGGAGAGTAAACACCGTAAGGTTACACAACATTCAGCAGAAAATTTCCAGTACATAGGGGAGCTATTAAACACCATGGAGAATACAATAATCAACAGAAGGGTACCACATGGAGACATGCAGTAAGACTTACCAATTCCCAGAGTCGAGGTAGAAGTGGGCACCCAACAACGCATAGTCCAAGTTGAAACCCACGCCCTTGGAACAAGAGATAATACCTTGGACCTCGAGATTCGGAAGGCCGACTTGGCACTGGTCGATTTCAACTTACTCCCAATGTTGACACTACATCGAATCCAAGCGGCAGCAAGCGCATAATTCTGCGACCGCAAGATTGCGATGCACAACAAGATGGTCAAATACAAGAAGCAACTGCAATACAGTGAGACGGAGGCTCAACACCTTCGCAATAAACACACCGCAGTACTAGTTGCGAAAGTACAAAATATCAAGGAGAAAGCTCGATTAAAAGAAGCCCTGGCTGGGAAAGAAAAGGTCATCGAGGAGCAGACTATAGCACTCACTGCGAAAGAAAAGGCTGTAGAGGAATGGATGAGGTTAGAAATAGCACTTGCGCAGGCATGTGAAAAGGCGGCGCTCGATCCAAATGTTGCCCCAGAATCTCAAGCTGTTATGCTAAGAGTATCCATTTCTGAGCTCAGAAAGGAAAATGCGGAGCTCCGGACTCGAGTAACACCTAGCACCCCACCAGCACAAATTCAGAGTCGGTAGACGACGATAGAGGAAGCAATGGTAGAGATGTGAGAGATGGAACAGGCAGCACAGCAAGTTGCGGCAGGCCTTACAGAATTTTGGGACAGGTTGGTCGAGGATGACCAGTTAGCCACACTGAAGAGAACGCTCTGTGAAGCAGAAGAGCAGCTGGAAACCTTTAAGGGATCGCTCAAAATGATTCCCACAATGATGCGACTGGTAAAGGCCGCGGAACTACAAAGTATGAAGGAGTGGGCTAAAAAGGTCCACGAAAGGAAGCAACGACAATCTACACATTTGGATGAGCTTCAGACAAAGGCTGAAGCCCTCATAGAACGAGTAGTACCAGTGATGAAACAGGTATAGGAGCAATTGCAGGAGGTACGACAGAAAGTATGCAGCCACCCAATGGAGCAGCAGGTACTAGAGAGTGCACAGCTCCGCGCATCAGTCAAAGAGGTAATAGACCAGATCTGAACCACCTATGATGACTTCCAACAGCAGTACAACAAACCAGCAATGTCCAGCTGAGATGGCTCGGGATGAGCCACAAGTTTTTGTTGGGGGCCTGTTGGCACAGAATAGATCCGCAGGAAGTGTGGAAGCCAACAAGTGCGAAAGGGTCATTCCACGAAAGAAGGACCCTTCGAGGCGTTCGTGGAAGCACAAGAATTGTTAGATTAGTTAAGTCGGTCATGTGGACCATTTTGTAATCAAATAGAAGCATATAAATAGAATAGGATTGTAAGCCTAAAGGCAGCCAATTTTGGGATGATTATCCTACCTTTTGGGTTCAATTTGTATCCGCGATATGATGTATTAACAGTTTCTGTGAGGTTTATTCTGCAGGGTTGGTGAATGAATGGAGACGTTCGGTTATGGTGTAATCTTTGTCTTTAATCTTATACAATGATGAATGTGGAATATGTTAAGTGAATGTTTTACATTGTTTGATACGAATATGCTGTAGAAGTAATGCTAATCTGAATAAGTATGTCAAATATGTTGTTCCGAATGTTTGTCGAGCTCTGCGAATGATAAGTTAATAGTATGTTGTGAATATTATAATCTCTGGTTAGTGCGAAGGTAATGTGTGCATATCCTCTACATCACTGCAGAAACTTGGTTCCAGCAGCCCCCTTGTGCATCTCGGGTGAGACTTCACTTGCTCCGCAAGTGTTGCTAGGAAGGGTTATACCTTTCCAGGCCGGTGTATAAGGGAGTTTGGGTTGATAGTTTGTTGGCAACAATGCGAAGTGAACACCTGTCGACAGACGCTGCATCAACATCACTATAGGGAATAAATATTCTCTACCCAAAATTGATGGCTTCTTTTATTAGCCACAAAGAGCATAGATCTTCTCAAAGATATAATTGAAATTGAATTATCATATAATTATAAATAATAAAAAAGAAGTAAGACATTTTTTAGAATTAGATATGGATATTGAGTTTGTAGTGGTGCCATTTGGTTTGAAAAATGCGACTTTTATGTGTTTGATGAATGGAATCTTCACACCATGTTTAGATAAATTTGTCATTGTATTTCTTAATAACATTCTTATTTACCCAAAAGTTATAAAATAGCAGTTATTGTTAGTGCTAAAAGTGCTAAGAGAGCCTCGATTCTATGCTAAATTAAGAAAATGTTCTTAGAAACAAATTCAATATTTTGAACATTATTTCTAAACAAGTTATTAGAGACAAATTCATTATTTCGAACATTATTTCTAAACAAGTTATTAGAGACAATTTCATTATTTTGAACATTATTTCTAAGCAAGGATTCCTAGGAGATTGAATCTATTATGAGATGACACAAACCAAGAATGTTTTAAGTTGATCATGAGTGGGACTTACTAAATACTTGTTATTTTGCATAAATGGTTTAACACAACAAAAAATATTGCAATGTTATATATTGATTTATAATATAAAAAAATACAAAAAAAAACAAAAAAAAAGATGGATACTATGAAAATAGCATAAAAAACACAAAAATAAATGGAGGCTATGATTCCACATGTGAGAGAGGACCTTTAATAATTAGAACCTAAGTTCTTACACCATTGATTATACACCTTTGTTAAAAATATATTGAAAAATCTTTGAACCATATTAATAAAATTTGATTTATTTAATCCGTGTTCTCTATTAACTAGCGTGGGATTTGAGAAGAGACATCAACTCCCCATAAAGACTACACTACGAATTATTGTCATGCAAATAAAACTTGAAAATTTGGACATACAACGTCATTCACTCTTGCTTGTACATATTGTGGTGTATGGTGGAATAGAGAAAATGACAACAATATCCATGGGTTAAGCATTGTACTTTCATGCAGATTATGGCATTGCCAATGGAGTTGTCTCGAATAATTATCGTGCCATTATGAAAGGAAAAGTTGGCTTGCAACTAAGAATCCCTAGTCACAACAATGAAATTCTCTAACAAATTTGTGTTAAAAGTGGGATCTTTAAACATTGGCGAGATGGCCCAATAGTCTACTTGCAAAGAAACCGTTCTCATTCCCATTGTTATATAGGTTGAGGCGGAAGAATGTTGGTTGATTGATATAACTATTGAGAGGGCTTTGGCATCAAAGAATTTTCTAAGTTGTATTGTAAGTTGGATATAAAGACTTAGAGCCAAAACTTAAACACTTCACACTCAAATAATAACCTTAGCTCGAGGGTGGGCTTCGTCTTGAAATTATTTAAGTGTTACAAGGCCTAATGCTAGAAGGAGCATCCTATAGCCAAAACTTGGACACTTCACACTCGAGTAATAACCTTAGCTCAAGGGTGGGCTTTGTCTTAAAATTATTTAAGTGTTAAAAGGCCTAATGCTAGAAGGAGCATCCTTTTACACCCAATTGGATGATTATTATAATAAAAAAAGATATTCTAAATATGTTGTGGAATACCATGTTTTATATTTCTTTTTATCTTGCATTTCATTCTTTACCATGTGCAAATTAATAATCATGGTTAAGAATGAAAAAGCACTACCTTCATTCTCTATCAGGTGCAAATTAATAATCATGTTTAAGAGTAAAATTAAATAATTGGGTGGTTGTTTAATGTTTATGAGTAAAATTAAATGATTGGGTAGTTATTTGTTTCTGTTACTAAATTTTACAACTAGGTGATTAACTTCAAATTTGGTAATTGTAGGACAAACTTACGGTGAATTTGAGTACACAATAGTTTGCATAATGTCAAGAGGCAACTACATCACAAAAATCCTTTAGAGCACTTCTCAACATTTGTGGATGATATCCAATGTAAATCTATCAACATTAATTGCAACCCCTACCATAGTAAGAACACCGAATGAAGATGGTATCTCAATCATATCTGAATAGTAACCAAGTACATGAAATGAGAAACCTTTATGCACTTCTAAACATTTTGTGAATGGTATCCAATGTAAATCTATTGATATTGATTTCAATCCACATCCTCATAAAAACAAGGGTAAACATCAAATGAAGATTTATCTCAATCATTTGTGAATGTTACCTAGTGTAAATCTATCAACATTGTGAACATTGAATGCAAATCTTAGCTTAATCAATCATTTGTGAATGGTATCTAGTGTAAATCTATCAACATGTGAACATTGAATAAAAATGTTAACTTAAAACAGTTTTCAACTGAATGATTGATTAAGTACACAATTTGAATACTGAATGAAAGATATCAACTTAATCAATTAGTACAATAGATATCATCCTTGAAAAAACAAATTTACTTCCTTCAAAAATATACTGCATAATATAATCACATAATCACATCATTAAGTTTTATTTTAAAATATACTCCACCCCATCTCGAACTTTGCATCGAAAACCAAACAAGCATATAGAAATAATCTTCATTCCCATCCCAAACTTTGCAAGAACATGCACGAACATTGAATGAAAAACCATCAAAACAAGCATTTAGCCAAACTTTGCATGAACATGCATGAACTTTCATGCATGGAAGTAATGAAAAACCATCCAAACAAGCATTTAGAAATAATCTTCATTCCCATCGAAATCCCTTTTAAGATGACCTACGCGGTAGCTTCTGAGCTCTGAACCAGGCTGCCATCATCCTGCGGCGTCCCTGTCAAGGCTGCGCCCTCCGCTTGGGATGGATCCACCTCCCGATACGAACTCTGATGATCATCGACGGTGGCTTGAAGATGCCTTTCGGGCCTTGGTGGCTTCCACTCCTCCCTTGCCCCCCTCCGCTTCGGATTCCGACGATGCCTTTGTCAAGAAAGCAACTGCCCCACGAATCCAGATCATGGTGGCAGCTTCACGATTGAAAGCTTTAGCTTTAAGCGAAAGAGGTCTGATTGGTCAATTCACTAGGATCTAGCCCTCCCCAAAAACTATGGATTCCTAGATCAATAAAAATTGGATGCCCCTGATCTCAAGGGGTTTACAGCATTGAGTTTGCGGTAAGGGATTCTTCGCATTCCTGTTTGAATTCAAAGCTGATAGAGATCTAATTTTCAGGAGCGGGACATACTTTATGGGCTCCCATGGTCTTTAATTAAACCTGTCGAGCTTAAATTTTGATCACGAAAAAGACGTTCCCTCGACTGTCCCAGTCTGGGTACGCCTCCCCCATCTCCCATTGCACTGTTGGAATGAAAAAACTCTCCAAGCAATTGGTAATGCTCTTGGCAACTACATTGACAAAGCAGAGCCAAAAGGACCACTATTCTCCTGTGCAAGAATATGTGTGGAAGTCAACTTGGAAAAAGGCCTACCTAAAGAAGTGAACTTGCATATGGACGGTTGGGAGCACATGTAGAAGGTAGACTATGAACAACTACCTTTTAAGTGTAAAAATGTCACGAATATGGTCATTTTGTCAAAAACCGTCCAAAATCAGCCCAAGAAGCCACTGAAAAATTCCAAGAGGAAGGATGGAAGCAAACGAGAAAGGGCAGAAAACGCCCCCATCAGCTCCTACAGGCCAAGGATCTCAACCCAAGAAAAGCAAGGACAAGGCTCAAGAAGATAAGGAAGCCTCAACTAGCAACCAATTTCAGTCTTTGCCACTGGAAGAAGGGGAACTTCCACCTTCGAAAACTATAGCAGTTGATCCTGAATTAGAAGCAGTTCTAGCCTCTTCTAGTTTAACCCCCCTTTCCCTAAGAGATGAAAGGATAGACGCAGCAGTAGAAGGATCTACAATTCCTGGAGGATCCTGGGAAGATATTGTAAAACATAGCAGAGTCATACCACAGATTTTCTCTTCAGAGCACTCGCTTTCACAAGATACCTTGGATTTGCAAGATGTAGCCCAGCCTCCAAATACAAGAGGGAGAAATCACAACGATACCAGAGATAACAGGAAGCAAAAAGAGAGCTAGAATTGGGAAGGCAAAGAAGCCTAGAGGAAACGAAACTTCTTCAGAATGCTAAAACCCTAGGAGGGGCAAAGTTGGATGGTAGATCCCGGGCAGGATCTCAATCGACCAAGAAATAATGAAAGCAATCTCTTGGAACTGCAGGGGTTTGGGGGGATCTAGGAAAGTGGAAGCATTAAAAGACATGATAAGATCTGAGAGACTAGACTTCTTGCTAATCCAAGAGAGAAATATGTTAGATGTGGAAGCCTCAGAGCTCTCACGTCTATTTTGGAAGGACAACCATTGTAAAGGCCTTATCTCAAAAGGCGCCTCAGGGGGCATACTCACCTTAGTTTCTAGTAAATATTTGATTAGTTCACATAGAGAAAGCCAGCATTGGTTACTCTCTGAAATAAATGAGAAAAACAGTCAAAATTCCATATACATCTGCAATGTATACGGACCAACGCATCACAGGGATAAGGTTATTTTTTGGGAAACTTTGGCAACATTAAAGGCTGAACTACAAGGAAAAGATATTATCATTGCTGGGGACTTCAATACTACAATATCGCAGCAGGAAAAACGAAGAGGAACAAGGGTTAGGGACCCCTTTGGTGAGAGGATGGAGGATCTAATCGTTGATTTGGACTTGCTTGACATCACTATGAAGAACGACAAGTATACTTGGAGCAATAGAAGAAGCGGTCCAAGCCATATAGCAGCCAGATTGGACAACTTCCTGGTAAGCTCTACTTTCCTTCAAAAAGACCTAATTCCATTTTCCCAAGCTCTTGCTTATGTTGTCTCCGATCACAAACCCATAGCCCTGACTCTTTCTTCCCTGGTCAATCTTGGTCCTTTACCCTTTCATTTCAATCCGCTTTGGTTGCTTGACGGAAATCTCTTGGAGATAATCCAAAATGCTTGGAACTACAACTGCCATGAATCACCCAGCTATATTTGGGAGAGTAAACCTAGAGCTGTGAGTCTTGCTCTTAAGCGTTGGGTCAAAATGGTCTATAAAAATCCAAGCCACCTCAAGTGTAATTATCAAACAGAACTTGCAGCTTTGCACCAAAGAATGGAGAACGTTGAGGTAACCTCTTCCATTTTGAGTTAGGAGAAGCATTTGAATTTAAAATTTTTAAATTCTGCCAGGCATGAGGAAGAGGCTTGGAGAATGAAGTCCAAGCAATTATGGTTAAAAGGAGGAGACAATAATACTGAGTATTTTCATAAGCAAACTAAAATTCGGCTTAGCTACAACACCATTAAGGAGCTTAATGATAAAAATGGGAACAAGATTGTTGGTCAAGAGGACCTGAAAACTCTCGCCTTCGAACACTTCCGCGAACTCTACACATATAAGCATGAGACCGACCCGATGGCACAAGCAAAACTACTTTCAGGTATTCCTCTACTCATCTCTAATAATGATAATAGAAAACTTGATAAACCAATTATGGAAGATGAGATTAAAAATGCTATATGGTCGCTTCATGCCGAAAAAGCACTCGGGCCAGACGGGTTCACTATAAATTTCTATAAAGCAGCCTAGGAAATCATAAAAGATGACTTGAAAAGAATGCTCAATTGGACTAAGAAAAAAGATAAAATAGGTGGGCCACCAATTCATCGTTCTTGGCCTTAATCCCTAAAGACCATAATCCCCACTCTATTGATAGATTCAGGCCTATTTCTCTCTGTAACACCTCCTACAAAATCCTCTCGAAAATCCTTGCCACTTGAATGAAAAACCTTATAGGCCGTCTCATCTCAGATTCTCAAGGAGGTTTTATTGCAAGGTGTCAGATTTTAGACAACATCATTATTGTACAAGAGGCCATACACTCCAGCTTGGAACGTAAGCAACAAGGAATGGCAATTAAATTGGATATGGCCAACGCTTTCGACAGAGTCAATCACTTCTTTCTTCTAGAAATTATGAACAAATTTGGCTTCTCCACAAGATTTATAAGATGGGTCAAAGCTTGCATTGGTAGCCCTTGGATTGCCCCATTAGTGAATGGTAGGCCTACAGACTTTTCCAAGCTTCTAGAGATCTTAGACAAGGCTGTCCCATGTCCCCCTTTCTCTATCTGATGGTGGTTGAATCAATGAGTAGAAAGCTTCAACATATGCAAGGGTCCGGGGAATTAAATGGCTTGAGGACTGCTAGAGGAGTCAAAGCTGCCAATCATGCCCAGTTTGTCGATGATACAATTATGCTTGGAGGAGCGTCTACGATCATTGCTAAAATATTCAACTATGCATTTTCCACCTTCCTAAAGGCCTCAGATGGAAAAGTGAATACTGAAAAATCTAAATTCTATGGTTGGAATTGCCCAGCAGGAACACTGGCAAGAATAACTCGGACCCTCGGTTTTGAAGGAAACACTACTTGGAACTCCTTTAACTACCTAGGGATCCCAATCTTCAAAAGGAAATAAAAGAGTTGCAGAATGGCAAGATCTGATTGTCAAAATAAAAAATAAAATCTCTTCGTGGGGAACAAGATGGCTGAACCTCGCTGGTAAGCTTGTCCTTATCACCTCAGTTTTCTCAACGTATCCAATCTACGCCTGCTCGATCTCCTTGGAACCCAAAAAAGTCATGCTGGAAATCTCAAAAGAAATAAGAAAATTCTTGTGGCAAGGAGGAAAAACAAATAGCTTTAAAAAGTTTCATTTGGTAAAATGGGATACAGTTTGCAAGCCGAAAATATATGGAGCTGGGATGAAAGATCCTATGACTATGAACCTTGCTCTAGGAGCCAAAATACTTTGGAGAGTTGTCTCTAGGAAAAATGCCTAGTGGAAGGAGATACTTCACAAAAAATATATGAGAGGAGCCAGAAAAAGATGTGTGGAGGAAATAGCACAACATAAAATTGGCTCACCAATTTGGAGTCTCTGTAAAAAAGCAGCATTAGTCATCCAAGATCAGCTTTATTGGAGCCCTAGCAATGGGAAACATGTAAATATTTGGCATGATAAAGTCGGAGCTACTTCCCCCATAAGCTTTCTGCAAGCTTTCACAGACTTTAAAAATGGGATGGACCAAGCAAACATCATCACGCTTTATGATCTATCAATCTGGACTGATAAAGGAAGATGGGCAAGATGGGCCGATCTTGAGATTCCGAGACACCTTGCTCTGGATTATCATGTCTTCCTCTCTCTCCTCCATGGTTCGTCCCCTGTTCATCGAAGCATGAATGATCGAAGAGGATGGGGCAAGTCGGGCACTTATTCTGTCAAAGCAAGATACCGTGTGGAGGATGAAGTCAATAACAACGTAAGAGAGGACAACAAATGGACTAAAGTATGGAGAAAAGATGGAATACCAAAGATCAACGCCTTCAGTTGGATCCTAGCGCACAGGAAAACTCTTACTGCGAAGAATCTAAGAAAGAGAGGTATAGAAGGCCCAGCGAGATGCATTTTATGCAAAGAATCGGAAGAAACAATAGAGCACCTTTTCCTTGAGTCCAAATTCTCTCAAGAAGTCTCGCACAGAGCTTATATGGACCTAAAATTTGGACCGACTCTGCCAACTAACTGGAATGACCTCTTCGCTTGCAGGAGTGATTATTATCATGGAACTTTTCTCAATAAACCCGACTTCAAAAGAGCATGGGAAGCTCTTCCTAAGTATATCTGTAGGAAAATATGGACATCCAGGAACAAAAAAAAATTTGACGAAATAAAATCCACACTGAACAAAGTAATAGTCTCTGCCAAGGCTCTTTGGGCAGAAGCATTACTAGCAAAAGGAGTGAAAAACATCAACAAGGAGCCTCTGACGGTTGAAGAAAAAGCAGGGTCTACAATCTCCTAGCTCCAAATTTCTCGATTCATCCGACTCAACAAATCAAGAATTCGAAACTAAGAACTGGCATATGAGAATGAGTGCTAACGGCTTCCAGAGATGGAGAGAAACAATAGGCTGTAACATGTTCTTCGACGCAGCCTCGAAAGGCAATCCAAGGTTGGTAGGTGCTAGGGGAGTCTACTTCGACTCGGAAGGAAACAAAATAAAAGAATATGCGTGGGGTATCGGAAGAATGACCAACAATGATGCGGAGTGGCTAGCACAAATTAAAGGATCGAAGTTAGCCAAGAGAGATGGTCTCGAAGAATTAGTGGTGCTTGGAGACTCAATGTTAGTTATAAGAGAAGCAAGAAATTTGATCAAGAATCGAAAGAACCCCATTACGAAGATTCATCATCTCTTCAAGTGTATAGTCGGTGAATACAAAGTCATCAATTTCCTTCATTTGTTGCAATCCAACAATTCAATGGCGGATGGTATGGCAAATATTGGGGTTGGCCTTGACTATGGAACAATTGTTTGCAATCAGAATATGCATGGGAAGTCTTGGGTCCCATTGCCTCATCCACTCTGTTATGATGATCATAAAACATTTGATTCTAGTAGGAAGGATCTATCCCCCTTGAATTGGATTGGCCTCATGCCTTCAAACCTTAGCCATATCCACATGGATTATTATGGGCTCGACTAAGGAATCTTAAGATTGATCTTCGCCTCGAACAGGGAGACTCTCGCACGCCGGAGTCACATGACCAACATGCAGAGAATTAATGGCTAGGGAAATCGAGACGCAAGAGGTTTAAATGATGGCAGCGGCCTCTCAAACCTTCACTTTGAAAATTCGTTCATCCCAAAGCTGAGAAGCAGCAACACAACGCACTAGAGAGCTCAGATGAACTCCCCTATTTTGGGTCCTTCCCTGGAACACTGTTTATGTTGCAGACATTCACGCTCAGGGAATGCCGAGAGCATAAACTCCAGGAAGACGAATTATGAATTTGCAGTGGGTCAAACCTCTGTCCCATGTGGCCCTAGAAATCTCGGCTTCCAGCACCTCAACTCTGTGAAGAAAGATGATGGTTGCTCTTGCCTCACGTAGGAGTCTGTCAACAAGTCGAAGGAGGTTAAGAATTCCATGAGGGAAATGGAGTCTCAAATTCGCTTGATTCAAGGAGAAAATTACGAACTCAAGAGAGCAATGACTCATGTATACCCTTGTGCAGGTGACTAACTCTGAGCTGCGCAATAGAAGCACTAAGATTGACGAGAAGGTTGAAAGTTTAGCTGAGGTTATGGAAAAAGGGTGCCCCTGCTCTGCAATCCTGGATGCTAAAATCACCTCTGTCCACTGCTGCACCAGAATAGTTTAAGCTAGAATTGACAACATGCGGACAGATATCAGGAAGCTCAGCCAAGATTTGCTCAATGATATAGGAGGTTAAGATGGTGGAGACACTGGGATACAAGTCTAATACGTTTAGAGCCAAATTTTGGGTATTTTAAGTTATGGCAGAACCATACTCTAGCAGCATTTTTGACTTGACAGCTTAAGCTAAAACTCACGAAGTCTCCAGATTCTTAGTTTTTAAATCTATGTTTTACACTGCTCCCTGTTATTAGGACAGTATGTTGGGAGTTACTTCTTAGCTGTATAGAGATTTTACATTGTAAGTTGCAGGCCTAGAAAAGATATATTTGGAGTAATGGTTGCTCTTCTCTTTTTGGAACAACTTCCTTTCCGAACTATGTACCCTGTGTTTTTCTCACTTTTATATATAAAAACTTCATCCGTTTCTACCTGTGTTTTTCTCACTTTTATATATAAAAGCTTCATCCGTTTCTATTAAAAGAAAAAAACTTCATTCCAATCCCAAACTTTGCATGAACATTGAATGAAGATGTTAGCTTAATCATTTGGTACACTTGTATCATCCTTAAAAAAAACAAATTAACAAATTAGATAACATCATCCTTATGAGTCTATTAGACTCTTACACTTATATCATCCTTAAGAAAACAAATTAGATAGCATCCTTAAAAAAAACAAATAACAAATATATGACTTTCGAAAAACATACCACATAATATCATTTACACATAGTCCCATCCCCAAGCTTTACATCGAAAACCATCACATGAATATTATCGTTTACACGTAGTCCCATCCCCAAGCTTTACATCGAAAACCATCACATGAATATTTATCATTTACACTTAGTCCCATCCCCAAGCTTCACATCGAAAACCATCCAAACAAGCATATAAAAATAACCTTAAAAGAGTAAAAATATCAGCATTCTACATTTTAAGAGTACCATAGCCAAAACAAAAACCATGCCCAAAACAAACTTTACACCTAATACCATCCCTCAAACAAACATAAATGTAATAAAAAGAGACATCAAGTGAAAAATATCAGCTCAATCAATGGATACACATTAACTCAATCACTTGAAAATATTGGCACATTCAATGAATACACATTAACTCAATCACACCATCCTTGAAATGAACAAATTGATTTCATTAAAGAAAACCATACTTTGATATTATTTATATGTATGCACATTCACACATCAATAAAAAAATTATTATTTATACGTATCGACACTCACTTTACACTTGTAAAGTCCCAAAAACAATCAAAATTTATTTCCTTTCCAAATACCAATAACTTTATATAATCACTTCAATTATTTTTATAAAAAAACATTTCCTTTAAAAAATACCACGTAATATTATTTAAACACTTCAATTATTGTTGTTTTACATATATAAGCATATAAAACTAGTCCTATGCGAAGTTCCAACTTTAGAACATCCTCTTAATCAGAGGTTCCAAAATTTCATCTGACTTACCCTATAAAATTAGCTAGACTATTGCAACATGTTAAAATCATCTAATTTCAGTGTATGGACTGCATATTTCCTAGGATACGTGCACGCAAATGTTATGCTAACTTAAGCAGAAATATAAGTTTGGGACTAATCATATCTGATACTTACGCTCTAAAAATGACAGCCTATTTCGTAGACAATAAATCATCGTATGCTTACGTTCTAGATAGCAATGTTTAATAATCTCACAAATTCAATTAAACACCAACCTTTCTGATCTCACGTGCTTTCAAGGTTTCGTTAACAAGTTTTAAAGCAACTTTGCATCTACCCTACAAAAATAACTCTGCAAATCGCTCCTACTTAACTCTGTTCGACCAAAGCCTGCAATGCTAAAGTTTACAGACCCCAAGCATGTAATTAAACTTTAAGGAATCTATGCCTGAGCATAATAACTAAACCCGGGTTATTGCAAATTACAAACAGAATAGATCGGTGAAAAATAGAATGCATCGGGACATTGTTAATTGTAATTGCAAATGCAAGATATGACCCCTCGAATCTTGATCGATAAACTCTTATTTCCCAGAAGAGGGTAAACGACCCAACGAGGTTCATTTACCCAAACCTTAGCTCTAAAAGATATCATTTTTTCCCGTCAAGTTCCGCTCCATTAATTAGCTTCGAGTGAGAAAGAACAATGATTACCCAAGGAATTTTTTTCCAATCAAGAAAACACTATACTGTATTTGAAAGTATATGAAACAGGACAGAGATTGTCATACATACATAACCATAATATTTAAGAAACCAAACTTGACAAAAGCTAATCGAATTATTTGAAGGAAAACCTCGGCACTGTATCTACTTTGTCTTGCACAAAATCCACATACATACTTTGTCTTGCACAAAATCCACATACATAATTAAACTTGATATTCCTTTGATAATTAGATTCACATTTTACACGTAATAAAGTTCCAACAACAAATATTAGGATTTAGGAGCTATCCAGATACAATTAACAGAATGATATGCATCAATTACTAGGTAGTTGTTATGCAAAATTATGTACAATAAATCAAAGTGTACAATAAATCCATCTTTGCTTGCATGTTATCTACAGAGACCCATGCAGAAGAACACTATAAAAAGAAGCCATCGTTTTGCCTTGATGGACTCCGGAGCGGGTGTGAGCCCACTGCAAAGGCTGCAAAAAAAAATATTATTCAGAGGTTTTTCCTATGTTTCACAATTTCAACTAAAATAACGAGTATTCTAGATGGATAAATAAAAAACATTCAATTATATCAGAACCTCAGAGCCCAACAAAGTAAGCAGAATAGTTTCATATCAATTAAGTCGTGCAATAGTTAAAACTGCACAACAAGAAATGTACACTTCAAAGCTGATGAATCATTAAATACAAATGCCATGAAATGAGAATTGTGACCAGTTAATCAATTGTAGTTCATGTACAACAGCAAGACGAGATTAAGTAGTCCTGCTGAAAAATAAACATGGAAAGTAACAATATCATGCTGACAAATAATAACCTGGATGGTAGCTGAAACTTCCACTGTTCTTTGCACCCTGGATGACCACTGGGCCACCTGCCTCCACCAACCAAACCTAAATTCCGATTTAAGCAGAGACAGAATTGACCTGTGGGAGAAAACAGCATTGCACAGAATATACAAAGGAACTTGCCCTTTCCAAACAAGATACCTGAAATACAATGTTGAAGTCTGTGCAATGAGGACATTTGGTAAAAATAATATCTCATCCGGAAATTGGGTGAATATTCAATCTCCATGATCTCTCTGATTGAGCTGGAAATATCTGTCAAATGCCTAAATTTGACACATTCAGATGTTACAATCGGCTGGTATTTAAAACTGAAAAAAAAAGAGAGGAGAGATGTCATGAATTTCTATTCTAGGGCACTATCTTTAACAGTCATCACTATCCACAGAGCAGATACCAGCCCCTGTGATCTTTCGATGCTTTCCCTGTACTAGGCTTAAAAGAAAGTCCGTGAAAATGTGCTCATATCCAGGCATTTTTCCATAGCCTGTACACAAATAATAATTTATATCAGTGACTGCCAGTGGACGATCTAAAGAAAACGGGATCTCTAGCAGTAACTCAAATCAAATACAAAGGATGAAAATGTATCCAGTGTGTAAGCAACAAACATTCAATTTTGGACAACAATGGCATATAAAATTTTGAAACACGTACCAGGGAAATAGTTGATGTCAATTACATAGTAGTGATCTCTTGTTCCATGTTCACGAATGATGTCTAAATTGAAAAGTCGGAGTCCCTGGATTACATTACAGTAACAGCCAAGTTAGAAAAACATATCCACCTATATGTTTTCGAAAGCAACATTGAAATATCACTGGATGGGTTAAAACCAATCAATGGGTCTATAAAATACACTATGTACTATATCCCAAGAGATTACTTCCAGCATCTCTAAACCTAAATAACGCCCAGGATATGAAATATAGAAGTAAAATTTTAAGTCATTTAATAATTAATTGTTGCGAAGATGCATACTACTTACCAGCCTTCTGCGGAGTTCGGTTGCAAGTTTATCAAGCAACAACGGTGGAGGCAACTCTGCAAGCATTAAATACAAGATTCATAAGAAGCATGACAATCGTTAGAAATTATGTAACAGAAGTCAGATGTAATAAGAAAGAACGCAATCCACGCGGAACGGTCCAAAGAAAACCTCACCCCCAACATGTGGATCTAAATCTGCATCATCAGCTGAAGCAGAAGCACTTGACACCCTTGGAAATGGAATCACTCCATAGCCCAAAGATTCACTTTCATCTACATCAGGTAAAGAGAACCTGCGCACTACTTTAATGGTATCCCCAACAATGTAAACCTTGAAAAGTACTCCACCTGCAACCAAGGTAGATTGCTTGATTGATTAACTACTTACCAAATAAGTTGAAAGAGTACTGCTGAAAGCATTACGCAACTAAAAGCTTGAACAACAGAAGTTGAGGATGTTTACTTCCATACCATGATTTACAAACTCTTGGAGCACCAGAGGGGGGTCAAGCTCTGACAGGCTGACCTGATCATATGCTAGTGATAATGCATGTGACTTCGCTGTACCATCCACTACCAATGGCTTGGCAACTACAAAGAACATAGCAACATGAAAATGCTGTAGCTGTCACTAATCCTATATTTGCCTCAGCCTCAAGTGCTAAGAAAATATTAGTGTATAATCATCAATTATTGCACAATATAACTAAAACTTACCCAGTGGCAACTTTAGCCCTGCTTTAGCAACAGCACTGGGAATCGAAGCAGGGTCCCCAGTTATGACCAGCTGCTTTGGAACACCAACTGTACCTGATATATCAACCAAAGGTTCCCAATACATTCTTTAACCACATTGAAACATGGGATAGGCAAACAAAAAGGAGAACCAAATTCACAGATGAAACAAAAGGTTGAGATGAGAAGCTCATTAGTAGTTCAGACACTAAATACCTAAAAAATGAACTACAAAAAACAGCAAAGATAGTTACCTTCACAATGACATAGGTCTAAATCAGCTACATCTTGAAGCATTGACTGGCGATTGTATAAATGTTGTATGGCATCTGGGGGATCAAGGACAATGACTTCAGGGTGGCCCTTCCTATATTCCTGCAGAAGCAACCAGCCAACTTACATTTCAAGTCTTGCGTGCATTATCTCCTTCCAGAGGTTAAATTCAGGCATATGTAAGTTGCATTGTAAATAAAGATTACACAAGCACATTGGCATTAAAAGGAATAATTTAAACCATTTCAGTGCATCCTAAGGGAAAGCAAATATGCCTTACAAATAGTTAAAATAGTCGAGTCCTAGAAGGGGTAATACAAAAACATTAAACCATTTCAGGGCACCCTAAGGGAAAGCAAATATGCCTTACAAATAGTTAAAATAGTCGAGTCCTAGAAGGGGGTAATACAAAAACATTAAACCATTTCAGTGCATCCCAAGGGAAAGCAAATATGCCTTACAAATAGTTAAAATAGTCGAGTCCTATATGCCTTACAAATAGTTAAAAAAGTCGAGTCCTAGAAGGGGTAATACAAAAACATTAACCATGGATGATAAAGGTTAATTCATATACTTAGAAAAAACAAACAAAAAATATCTTGCAGACCATTTCCACATCAATATCAGAAGAACCATGAAGCTGTAGGTACCACATTAATAAAAAGTTATACCAACTGAAGCCACCCCAATTTTCGTTTAAATACAGAAATAATTGTATATGTGCAGTTGGTCCAATGCCCACGAGTTAAAGCACCATCGTATCTAAGTAAACAAAATGTCAGGTAGACAGTTCCAGACAGTGAGCAAGCAAGAACGCTTTAAAAAAAACTCTTCTTGTAATATCATTGCAATGTTTTCTTCCAAATTTGGAAACCAAAACATCTCTACTAGACTTCTCATGCAAAATAATGACATTTAAATGAACTATGCTAGACACCTATAAGTTTCTTTAAGCCTCACAATGAATACTGGAAAATGACAAAAAATCATTTTAGGCCTACAATGGTTTTATGTTCCTTGTAATGAACTTTGCCTCTATCAAAAACGGTTTTTAAGCATACATGATAATAATAATAAACTAAACGAGCAGATTATAAAAGGGTGGAAAGAACTATACTGTGTAACACAAGTATAAGAACAAATCATATTGATATTACGTGCTGCAGGAGATGTGGCACTCTCCTCAATTCATACTAACCTCCAGACTTTGTCGCCAATCCTTCCCTGAGAGCTGCATAACAAAATACATCAAGATAAGTAACCACGGTGTTAGCTTCACAAGAAGTAATCAAAGAAATAAAGTAAATCAACACACAATTTTTAACCTCCAAGTAAATAATAGTGTTCCCAAAACTTAGAGCAACTTTAGCTGACCAACTCTCTTTCTTCTAATTCACTTCCCTACACGTGATCTCAGAACCACACAGCAAACTCCCACAATCTCATATGTATGATTGAAAGATGAGAAGGCAAAATTAAGAGGACCTACAATTATGCAACCTATTACCTAGCTAAGCAGAAAACAAAAAAGAAAAAGTAAAATGGAAGAATCTAACTCACCTTATGCAAAACAATATCAAAAGGCCCCTGCTCATCTAGAGGCCTGTTTCTGTCTATTGCAACAAATGAAATGCCTTTTTTCCTGTAAGAGATAGAATTTACAACATCAATATATGTTCACTGAAAGCCCCTATAAATCAATAAAATCTTCCAGAGAAGGTAATGTAAAATTATAAGAAAAATAGACAAGGAAGACTGAAAACTGTTAAGCAAATATCAAGTGTCAAAAAGGAAACAGTAGAACCAGAACAGCTAGGCATATGTCAACTAGTGAAAGCTAAATTAAATTAAAACAACTGCAAGACCATTGTACTAGTTTTATTAACACTTTTGAATATATAGTTTCCTTTGACTATTAATGTGATCCAGATATGAACATAGATCACTTCTATTAAATAAAGCAGACTGCAAATGCAGCCACTGTAAGCACTAGCAAAACACAAAAGCAGTCAGGCTAATCACCAAATAACCCATCAGTTCTAACAGCTGCCACACCAAGCCTATGCCTAAAAAAAGAGGAAGTCCATGAAACCAAGATACCCAGACATGGATGTTGGCATAAAGCATATACACAGATACATTAAGCGTCGGTAGGAAGAAGCCAGGCATTGGAAAGATTTTATTAGCTTACAACTCCATTTTGAAATTCATTGGTGGAAGTTTCTACACAGAAAATGAAATGTTTTTTGCACCAGTAGGACACAAGCAGCTGGGAAGACAGTTCCCAGTAAAGAGTAGGATAAATGCGCTCTCAAACTTCCACACCATCCGCAAGATTTCTATGGAAGCTCAATGTGGCTGACTAATTGCAATTGTTCCTGCCAGTTTCTTGTTAATTGCAATTGTTCCTGCCAGTTTCTTGTTAATTGCAATTGTTCCTTCAATCAATACAACTGAAAATATCAATTGCTCAAATGAAACACGGAGCAACCTCTCCAGCCACTACAACCAGAAAGCTAGAAAAAGAGGAAAAAATTGGGCGTACATAAACAGTTCCACCAGTTAAAATGAGATCTGTTGCAAAGACACCATATATATTTCACTTAAAGCCAATGGAGCAGTTCAACGGAAACTGGGGACAAACAGCATCTAACTCTAAGGTGTTCAGCATATGTCTGTATACAAAATTGCGCACACGTGACCAATTCCACCAGTTAAAATGCGACTGTTAGACACCATATATTTTGCAATAAAACCCAATTGAGCAGTTCACGAAACTGGGGACAAACAACATATAACCCCAAAGGTTCAGCATATGTCTGTATACAAGCTTAATAGGCTCAAAAGAGCATTGTATTTCCAAAATTAATATTAAAAATGTCATTCGTAAAACTTGCCAGGGTCTGCAGCATTTCCAATGCACACATAACCAATTTCCCAAACCAAAAAGCACAGATAATGATTTTTCCTCAGGCAGGTACAAGCGAGCATTCATAAGTAAAATCATTCATCGGCTGTTTTCAGAAATATTTAATCATTCTAAGACGAGTACATCAAAAAGAAAAGTTGCCCACCGTGCTCTTGTTGTCATCAACAGAACAAACTTCTAATGGGGCAAGAAAATAAAGCTAGTCCTAATTTTTCTTGTTGGGTGCTAGGAAATATTAAAAAAAATCCACCCACCTTTCAATTGGGGAAAAAATAAGAACAAAAATATTTTAAAATCCCAATCCATTGTCTCTACCTTTCTTATTAAGAGAATACCTTTTCCCATAGATTGAAAAAAAACAAGTACCCAATGGGATCCAGTAAATACCTGGCCAGCCCTTCAAGCTTTGGTTGCAGAAAGCTCTTAATCTTCTTGGAAGTAAGAGCATACCCCACTGTCAATTTCTGCTGAGGAGAGCCAGCCAAATTATTGGTCGTGGAAGAAGGAAAGGCTTGCATTATCCTCTGGTCACATGGATCCCTTTCGGCCCCCCAATCCTCCTCTCTTCTGCATGAGGCAGAGAGGGCTTCCTGCACCGCTTCCTTCTTAATGCCTCCTACACCCCAATCCCCCACGACAGGCGAGACTCTCGGCGTCACCATGACGGTTTCACACTCCAACCTCATGCCGCTTTAAAAAAAAACCTCAATCCCACCGCCCACCGAGGGCACTCGAACCGACGATCTGAATGCGCACCCAATTGGAACTTTTCGCGTAACCCTGTAGGGTTTTCACTGTTTTTTATTTCCTTTAAACGGGAAAACCAGCAACCAAATGAAATTTTTGGGGTTAGGAATTCCACTGTAGGGCCTTCAATGGCCGGATTCAGAGCGTTTTCACCAACTTCTTCTCGAATTGATAACTTTGTGTGAATACACAGGGGTTGCAGCAGAAAAAGCATGGAATTGATCCAAACGAATCGTTAAGAAAGCGCGTTTTAAAGCTGTCAATACTCCGCTAAATACAGCAAAGGGCAAAACTAGGGGAAAAAATGGCAAGGCAACAGGAGAAATAGGAATGATGCGCTGCCGCTCCTTTTAAAGGAGAAGAGGGCCGGCCTTTCTTGCCACGTGTAAGAGTAATCTTACCATGTGGGTCGGTAACCGACCTCTATTTGGGGGCTCTAATTTACTCTGGTGCAGGGGAGGCACGGGCACTCTACCGGGTGAAAGGATTTTGGTGTTTATGTGTTTCAAGTGAAAGAATAAATGAGAATAAGTTTTTTATTTCTTCATAATAAGGGTTAAATTTTATTATAAAAAAATCACAGTTTATTAAATTTTATTATAAAAAAATCACACATACAAAATGAGTAAGTTTTTTATTTCTTCATAATAAGGGTTAAATTTTATTATAAAAAGTATCACAGTTTGTTAAATTTTATAATAAAAAAATCACAGTTTTTTAAATTTTATTATAAAAAAAGTCACAGTTTGTTAAATTTTATTATAAAAAAATCACACATACAAAATGAGTAAGTTTTTTATCTCTTCATAATAAGGGTTAAATCTTATTATAAAAAGTATCACAGTTTGTTAAATTTTATAATAAAAAAGTCACAGTTTTTTAAATTTTATTATAAAAAAAATTATATTATTGCAGTGATAGTAAGTGTTTTACAGTTTATCTAGAGTAGCGAGGTGTTTTATAATTCATTATGGGGGAGATGTAAAAAATAATAATGTTTGTTCATAAAATAAAAAATAAAACCAAAGAAAAAGTAGGCTCATAAAATAAAAATTTAAAACCAAATAAAAAAGTTATTAAAAAAATCCATGTTGATTCATAAAATAAAAAAATAAAAAACATAGATCAATATTAAACACACGGATCTATTAAGCTCTCTCGTATTTTGGAGGATTGATAGTTTTTGTTAATCTAGTGGTGGAGTCTTGTAATATGGATTGTTATGTTATTTTATATTTTCTAATGGAAATATAGTATATTTTTTCTATTGAAAAAAATGACAATTTTTATGTTTAAAAAAATCGTATAATGATTTATCCAACGATCACATTGACTAGTTTGTGTAACAAATTGTCTTACTAACAAAACAACACATTTTGTTAATACAAGTTGATAAAAAGATGGCCACATCTCATAAGTAAATGACAATTTTTTTTGTTTCAACAAATCCTATAATGATTTATTCAACTATTACATTGAGTAGTCATGCCTAACAAATTATTTTACTAACAAAACAATCTAAACAAAGAAAGATCTTAAAAAGCTAGCCCATGTAGGGCAATTTCTTGCCCCTAGGTGTGTTTGTTGTCCTCCTTGTAATGCACATCCAATTTTTATTTACGTTGCAGGGAGTATACCACTATCATGACTTCCAATTGCAAATTGGGATTGCATTAAGTTCTTGCACTTTCTTCCTTCAAGCCAAAAGAGTCAAAATTAAAAGGAGCAAGGGATTGGGGAATCCCTAGATGGGAGATTAAGGAAATTAACGATATGAACCAGTAGAGAAACCACAGATTATAAGCAAAGGTCCAATTTTCAATATTTGTTTCTTTGTAATTACTCAAATGCCCTAAATTCATGTTGTGGTCCAACATTTTCCTTAATATAGCAACAATTTGAACATGTTGTCTTGCTCTTAAATTTCCACAAACAAATTTTCCTCCCATGCCTCTTCTCTTGCTAATGTTTCCATTATAGCGCTAACAATACCTCACATTATTGAGCTTCTATGACCCCCCTTTCACATTTTTCACACTTCTACTGGCTTCCACCAACTCACACATCACACACCAATTCTTCCTGCACTTCGTCATCCTTCCTATAAAACTTGGATGCCCCAAATCAAATGTTTGTCACCTAAAGCACTAAGATCCACAAGGGAAATTTAAGAATGTTCACCCATCGCATTCCTTGGATTGAGACGATTAGAGCACACTCTTGATGCCAAACAACAAAAAACAAAGGTAAGCGGGAGGGAAGAAACTTCTCTCTTAGCCCATGCTTCAATCAAAATAAAACCATAAGTGGGAGAAGTTGGATCGGCATGCTCTTATTCTCATCGTGGAGTGCGACATATTAATAGTCACAACCCATAGTCCTTTTGAGGCCATTGAAGGAGACACTTGTACACAATTCATCAAGGGTTTAATGTTGATTAATGCCATGGGAATGGATTATAATGAAGAACCCCCCACATCCCATCAATCCACTTTATATTAATTGATCTTCATTCATGGATGCCCCTATATTTGCAAGAAGATTGAGCTCTTTATTATGTGCTTGCAACACTTTAAAGAAGAAAAAAAATCTTCAAAATGATTGGATAATTCTACTATTCTTTGCACCAAACGAGATAGACAAGGATTTTTAGAAGTAAATTGTTGTAAGAGGGGTCTTATAGTGATCGAGGAGTCGTTGACTTTAATTGCGCAATGCACACCTTGCTCCTTATGTAAATGTAAGCGTTGAAAAGTTGCAAACTCTTTAGCATTGTTATTGGAGACAATGTTAAAACCTCAAGCAAAGTTTGTTTCTAGATTTCCTTCATGATCAAATATGATCCCCCCTCACACCTGCCACCCCTATTAAAAGAGGAGAAAGTTAATACATGAACAAACCCATTGTTTTTTTTGGAAATTTCCCCCGTATTCGATAGGAAATTTTTCATAGATGATCTAAATTATCGAAATTTCAAAAAATTGAAGTCAAGTAGACAGAACTTTACCTTGTCGAAAATAATTAGACTCATCGGAAAGGTTTAGTTTGTCCACTTAATAACTTACTTATTTAAAAGAGAGAAGTCATGGTTCCACATGATTGTTGGGAACCTCATTTATTGAATTTTGCCCCTAGGCTTTTGCCCCATTTTAAGATGACCCACTAGGAAAATTTTAGGGGTGAAATTTAGCCCATGGGCTTTTTTTTGACATTTTTTCCCAAAAAAAGATTCACCAATTTGCCTTTTTTTCAAAGATGATTCGCCCAATTTCCATGGGATATTTTTTTTACTATAAAAAATGCCAAAAAGATCCAAAAACTATATAAAGTCCTTAGAAATTTGAATAATTTTATACACAAGTCGCAAACATTTTATGGTTGCAATTTTAAGAAGGATTAGTGAGATTCGCCAAAGTTTCTATACTTTGAGAAAAATATGGATCCTTAAAATTTTCCTTGTTAACAGACCCTTGTAGCTTCGAAAAAAATGAATCCCATGGGACAAAACTTTACCTCATTGAAAAAAATGGACTTGTCATAAAAGTTAGTTTGACCACTTACTAACTCACTCCTTTAAAGAAGGGAAGTCATAATTCCACATGATGGAGGAGAATTTTGAAAAATTGAACTCGACTAAATAGAACTTTACCTCGTCAAAAAAAATGGACTTGTTAGGAAGAGTTTCAACTTGTCCACTTATTAACTTACTCCTTTAAAATAAGGTTAGTGGTTTAGCTTTAGCCACACCATATGCATCATAGTCTTTTGGCATTTTGTTTGATAGTATGTTTTATGATTTTGTATTTATATTTGTGTATGTAGTTATATTTAGATGAATTTTAGTGATCAATGTTGGTTGATTCATCATTTTTATTAATTTTGATGTTTGATGTCAAGCTTGGTGGGCCTTCTTTAACTTATAATTATTACGTATATAATAGTCACAAGTCATTGTACTACAATGACATATTCCTTCCATATATTGTTGCTCAAATTACCTCATATGTATATTAAATTAATGACATGTGATGCTTAACCATAATCATTCTTTGTCCTCACCAATAAATCATTTCTCCTTAATAACCTGTAAATGAACATACACAAAAATATTTTTATAGTTAAGTAGTTGATGCAAAGATTTCAAAAAACTCAATACATAAATGAAATGCCCAAATTTACTTATCATAAACCTAACCCATTTTAATGTGGAAAAGGGCATGGGGCTATTTTATCTCTAAAGAATCTATACAAACTTGTCATAGAGCATATGGCAGTGGAAGTCAACATCTCACTGGATGAAAGAATAGTTGCCCATATTGGCCTAATATGGGGACAAGGAAGGACCCATGGGATTGGAGGATTTTTTTGTGGTGAATGGAGAACTCATACAGACTTGTCTCTTTCCATGCTTGTATTTGGAATTCTTGGTGGTGGCAAGGGTGTAATCTTTCTTTTGTATATTCCTTATCAACACGGAATGTCTATAGTCATCAACTCAAATTGAAAATTCCAAAGTGGATGATTTTGAGTTGAAAATGCAATTAACGATTAATAAAAACTAAAAAGATAAACGATATGTATCACTTGTCCAAATTTCACAAATCTTCCTCCTCATAGTGCATATATTATCCACAATGGATATTTTATTTTGACAGAAATCCCTAGGGCGTGTGTTGTCTATTGTATATCAGATCTGGGATTGTTTTCAAAAAACATGGACCTTATGTGTAAAGATAGATATACACCAAGTTTTCGTGGTAAAGTGTGTGGTATATGTGGGCTTTTGTTATCTCCAGCTTTCAACCAAATATATAAAACGGTTTTTTTTTAAATATAGTCCTCATGTGGAGAATATTTGTTTGATTTCTCCCGTCAAATGCATTCCATTATGGTCCTCATGTGAAGAATAGATATTTGTTAATTGTCGTTTTGAAAGCTAAAAAGATAGGCATGGAGAGTGTGTATTTTGTTTTCTTGCACGCGTTTCATAAGCCACTTGTACACTCAAGCTATTTGTCCACTACAACGTCTATGTTCATTGCATTTTGTTTAACTTAGATACTGCAATCATAAAACTTAAGTGGGAGAGGGCAAGGTAAGAACTTTGGTAAGTAAAAGGAGAGAGTTATAGTTTTTTTAACTAGGTTAAAAGATTTGGAAATTGTTAATGAGTTGGTAGCCTAATAATGTTAAAGCTTTTTAAATAAAAATAAAATTTGATTGACATGTGGTAGTCAAAAGATTTGGAAATTGTTAATGAGTTGGTGGCATAATAATGTTAAAGCTTTTTAAATAAAATTTGATTGACATGTGGTAATTAGCATGTGACTAATTTTTTTTATTTTTTTTTAAATTTGCATTGAAATTTAGTTTTATTATCTAGAATTGTATCGACAAATCCATTGTAAGATCAAAATAAATTTATAAATAAATATTTTTTGATATTTTCATAATATATTGCAATGGAATATATGTGTGTGAGATTTAACGAGTAGTTTAAAGATTAAATTATTTGGGTTTCTTTTATGGCTTGTTTTCCAACCATTTTCCCCAAAAAATTGGTTGAAATTGTTGGAATCATAAATATAAGGTGTTGGGATTACACAATCGGGGTGGAATAATGGTTTTTGAGGGCATTGATTCCATTTCTACAATAAGAAATGGATTTGAACAATTCAAATTTATGATCTAGTAAAAAATTTAATCGTTGGATTCCGTCGAGAATGGACGGAAAAGTCAAAATTGTCTAATCTTTAAACAACTCTATTATTTAACAAAAGACACCACGGCTATACCCATAAGATGACTACATAGATCAACATGCATAGCACTTTTCGTTGCATTGATCAAAATTATGGTTTGAGTTGTGCTCACAGTGCAAGATACATACTTGATGATAACATAACCTACCAAGCTAACATTGAAATAAGAAATTTATTAAGATTAGAAAAATCAAATTTAAATTATAAGCTATTATCTTTTTTAAGTTGAATCATCTATGCTATTGTTTGCTCAATTTTATCCTTGTCTATAACAAGCTTTTAAATGAGGATTTTTCATTCAAGTTGCCTGAAAAATTTGGGAGACTGTATCTTTTATTTGATATAAACACAACTCAATATAATCCAACCTCCTAATATATTACCTTAAATAAAACAAGAACATTATGTTATGAATGCGTTGAATATACTCAACTACAATGGTGTCCATTGCTTGGTTCATCGCTTCTTTTGCTTTTAATCTTGTTCTTCAAGAATGGTGCTCCACCACAATGTCAATGTGTTAAACCAATAGTTCCATTATATCACACACATCATCTCTAAACTCCTTGAATTTAGTCATGTGAACATGGTAGCATGTCAATGATTTGGTGATAGTCTTTGATCCTGGTCCTCACTTGGGGTAAAAACAACAGGTTCTCTCTTCTCTCATATTCAGGTTTTGCAGATAAACAATGAGGACAATTTTTACAGAAATACTTTTGTGGACAACTTTTTGTTATTTTATGATCATTGTAGATGAATACGTCTATTTATGAGTTATGGAATGTAATGATGGCAGACACAATCTTGTTTTTCTTTGGATTTTGTCTTGGATAATTGAAGATCTATGGATCTCTGTGCAATGTGGTTTATCACTATTAATATATAAATTGCGGTTTTGTTTCCGAGAAAGAAAAAAAACATAGACACCTTACAATTGAAAACTAAACTCCTTCACCAATTACATTTGATTATGTATAAATCAAAGTCAATAAAATAAACAAATCGTTAGGGGAGCTAAATGAATACTTGTCTTCTTCCTTTAAGAGATAGTAAATGTTCCCATTGTTAATGAGCATGATCACTAACAACATGAGCAAAATGGGTGGCACTATAAAAAGGAGAAAGGAACGATGAAGGATAGGTCAGAAAGGGGGCGGAAAGGGGTGTTAAAGTTACAACATCATGAGTCATTCTCTAGGTCAATCTTGTGTGTCAATATTGAGCCTCGTGTGTCAAGGTAGTGCCTTATAGGAGCCTGAGTTGGACTCGGGAAACTTGTAGAAGAATCTTGAGTTGGGCTCAAGAATGGTTAAGCTTCATGTGTTGAGGCAAGTGCTTTGTATGTCAAAGTGATGATGTTGTATAGTCTTGCTAGTCAAGGCTAAGGTCTTGTGTGTCAAGACAAATCCTCATGTCTTGAGGTGGTGCCTCATGTGTTGAGGTGATTCTTTGCATGTTGAAGCATGTATGTTGTGTGATGTATTACTAACCATGGTTGAGCTATTAAGTCTTCCCTAGGGACTGGCTACCCATAGAGTGAATTACTTTAGCATATAACCACTTGGAACGATAGTAGGAAAATATGATCATATCATTGGGAAAATCTCCTTAGTATATTTGATATGATAATTAAGTTGGCACATTTGGACCATGCAGATAAGACAAGAGATAAAGATAAGATGTGATAAGATATGAGAGAATTCGAATTGTTAAACTTCAGTAAATCAAAGGAGAACTCAAATTGATCTCTACAGTGATGTTATTAAGAAAGAATCAGTTAAGAGAGTTAACTAAGTGATAACAAAGAAGATCTAGTTAACTAAGTGTTACTGCATGATGACACTTACGTTAAACTAAAAGATGACACTTATGTTAAACTAAAAGACGACACTTGATTTGTGACACTTGCATGATGACACTTAAGTTATCCACCTAACTAAGTGGGCAAGCTTTCTGTTAAGGGGCGATTTCATCCTAAGACTCGGTTTAGTGAGTTAATGCACTGCATGGGAAGTGGGGCACTCTTCTTCATGAAAGATTGATACATCCAGATGGAGGGCAAGTTCATCATGAAGTCAGAAGATAAAAATAGAAGCTAGTGCATGTGAAGAATATATAAATATGTTATACAGGATTGATGAATTCAATGTGAAGTGAATTCTCTTATCCCTTGAAGGCAAGGCGATTCTATTTGTGCAGGATATTATTCTGAGTCTCTCTTCTTTATCTTTCCCTTGCTTTGTAATTGCACCAGGGGTGCTTGACGTAAAAGAAATTCTCTACTATCTATCAATATACTAAGGAAGGTTTTGCTGGGGTTTTCTCCCTCAAGTCATAGAGGGTTTCCCCAAGGTAAATTCATGTATTGAATGTGATTGCTTATGTGTATGATTGTTATTTGATTTCAAGTACTATTGCATTTCCAAATTAAAGATAAAAAATTAACAAGGGGTGTATAGGAGTGAAGAAGAGGGAAATGTGTGGCATGTTGTGGGTAGGTGGAGAGGGTTAGAAAGGGGATGATGGGACAAGTTAAGACAAAAGGGAGAGGGTGAGATAGTGTTGAGATCTCCTATGTTAGCGCTTTGCGAAATTTTCAACATGATAGTTCAAAGTCTTAAAATATCTAAACTAAACTCCATGTTGCAAAAAATATTCTTCATTAATTTTCATGAGTAGTTCCCAACTTGCCATTGAGTGAAACCTCCTCCTTTGATTTTGCATTTAACTCCCATGGAATATGAAAGAGCTCAATATAAGTAAAATATTTTCTCTTGTAAAATTATGCAAAAGTAGGTATTTCAATCGAAGTATTTTTTAAGGATTCAATTATTATACTAAGTATAATATTTTAGATAATTATTTTCGTTTGAAAAAATCATATTTATAAATATGCAAACAAATATGCACTAAAAAAACATACAATTTATTGTGAAAACTTGTAAAATTTGATTAATATTACTATTCTAAGCATGTTTTATGTAAAAACATAAATTATTTTTTATAAAGAAAAAGGTAATTTTGCAAATATATTTTTTGAAAAAAAGGCAAAAAAACAATAGTCAATTGGTGAAAAATAATCACTAAAAAATATGTTGGTTAATTGATGGGTTGGCATATCCCTTGTACATGGATATCAAAAACTTAGAGTCTACCATGCACTTGAGTTGGAGGTAAGGCTTTAAGCAAGGCTATAGCTTATGTAGTGTCATTGGGTTAAGCATGAAACCTCCAACCTCCATTGCTCCAGGGTTTACCCTGAATTTTTTTATCAAAGTACAGTATAGTAAATAGTAATTTAGGAGTTATTTCAATTTCTTGTATACTCAATGGTCCCTTTTTTATTCCTATCTTCCAATTTTGAATCCATCGTTTTACATAGTTGTTTGTGTTTTTTTTAAACTGCAATTTGTCGAGACACATTTTCTTAAAATTGGCCCACCATTCATTAGACTATGTTTATGGTGGAATTATTTTCCCTTAGTAATAACTTCAATTTAGGCCATCTAAGTTTACAACAATACCATTATTGAAAGGATATTCTAGATTCTTCTGAGTATGGGCTTTCCTTTTATTGACCTTGGGTATTTGCTATCCTAAATGGAGAAGATTTATTTGGTTATTTTGGCTTAAGAAGTTTGGTAAGTTTTCCATCATATCCATTGTTGTACTAACATTTTTAATGTAGTTATAATCAATAATAATAAAAAGTTAATTGTTGCAAAGTTATAAAGACACAACTCACACTAAGAGTGATTTGCAGTGCAGTGCATGAATTAACTGATTTTTCCATTGTTTAAGGATTTTTCAAAGAAATAAGTTAATGGAAAATAAAGATATTGTGATTCCATTCTTTCAACCGTATTTTCTTCTAGAGAATGTCCTTTCATGGTGGATTCTATGTCTAAAGAGAGGTATGTCCTACCTTTACCATGTAGATTCATTTTTTTTTCCCTGCAAGGGAGGTTATCTTGATTCATTTCCTTAATGTTTTTCCTTTTTTTTCCTAGTATTTTTAGTTTCTCTGTAATCTACTGGGTTAATCCAATAAGTCTTCATCCTTTTTCCATTGTTTCTAGGTAGAGTTTTATAAAAGAAAATGTTTCCTAGTGACTTGATGTGAATCCTTGGCATCCACTATGTAAGGGGGTTGATTTCTAGAGTAGTGCTAAGAGGAAGGACTCCCATAATCTTATCCTCCCATATATTGAATTTTTTTCATAGTGCCCAAGAGAGCTAGGTTTTGGAGACCTAAAATGAATTTTAAATTGCTTGCATGTTGGGGCATTATCTACTTGGGTGGGTTGTCATGTAAATATATTATTTTATATTTTTGTCTTCCATTTATTTTTTGTTCCACCATTTTGATTTCCCCATGATTGGTTTCCATAAGAGTTTCACATTCAAAGAAGTTTTTAAAGCATGGGATATTTGATACCCAAACCTTCTCTTTTCAGAGGAAGGGGAGCAATTTCCCAAGCTACTAAGGAATTTTCTTTTATCTGAATTACTCTCTCCCTTCTGCAAAAATTCCTTATTATTGTTGGGATTTCCTTCAAGATCCCTTCTAAAGCCACCAAGGTCGAGCATAAATAAATCTACATGAAGAGAAGCACCAATTTGAGTAAGGTTAGTTTACCTTTCATGTTTGACCATTTTACTCCCCACCTAGAGAAACCTTGCTTAGTATTTTCCATTGTGGCTTGCCATATTAGCCAAGTCAACTTTTTAGGTATTGGGGTTGAAGGGGGGTGGGGGTGTTGTTCCTAAATTTAACATTTTCCAATTTTCTTCACAAGAGAAAAGTTTAGAGGTTTTTCCTTTCAAACAATTTTTTGAATGATTTCTTTACCCAAGGTCAAAATGAAGTATCAATTATCTTTTTGAAGTGATTAGTTGTGACTTTGGATGCTCCTCCTAGTAAAAGAGCATAATGAGTGTATTGAGATTATCAAAGGTTATACCTATATAACAATCTCAACCCAAGGAGGTTACCTAATGCTATATCTACTTCCAATTTTCATCCAAATACCTCAACCATAGTGATAGAGATATACGAGACATTGTAAATCCCTATCTAAATCCTTTTGATATGCTAAAGAAATTAGTGAGTCTCCCACCAATAAGCAAGGCTACTTGGGTCTTTCTTATGCATGATTTAATTTAATTCACCTATCGCTTTTTTTTCATAGTAAAAAAAAGTTATACCATTATATTAATAGTATATGTAAAAATATCAGAAAATTACAAAAACCCCATACTACCAAATCCATAAATAGTTAAGTAGTACCATGTTTCCCACCAACAAAACACAGTTGGAAATAAACTAGCAAGAAAGACGCCTCTCAACATAAGCGACAGTCCACATACTCATGCTCCCCACCGGGAGACCAAGTGTTAATACATAAAAGATCCATAAGACTATTATAACAGTCATGTCCAATAAGTGAACATAATTGGGCACATAACTCACCCCTACAATATATGAAGATACATCTAAAACCCAAAAGAAGTTGTCCATCAAAAGAAAGATACAATATAATTTATGGACACAACAATGGAATTGATCAAAACCCAAAAAGCCAAAAAACATAAGTCCTAATCCAGGGGCAATATCAGTCGAACAAGGAGGCCCCATCGAGACTTAGTTGTGATCCCATCCAAAAAGTATAGTCCACACCAACAAGATGTTGATGTAAGTTGTATGGGGATCGACCACCAAGATCTAAAAACCTATGATCACGACCACAAAATACACATGATAATAGGAAATATACATGATAATATCAAAAAGTAAAAGCTTCCAAGAGATTAATAATGAAACTTTTTAATACTGCCTTATGTCACCAATGGATCCTTTTACCATCGTTTAGTGAAGATAATTCCTTCAGGGGATAAAAGAGCTCATTTGGATAAGTCATCCGCTTGTTGGTTGTGCTCCTGATAAATATGTGAAAAAAGAAATCACTTCAAACTCTTTAATGAGTTGTTTGATCTTCACCATCCAGGAGGAAAGAACTAGAACCCAAAGAGAAGCCTTTTCAAGAGTCCACTCAATTATGATCTTTGAATATCCAGCAATAAATAATATATATATGGAGAGATCTAGCAAAAAACAATAACATCCACAAATCCAACATCTCACTCCTAGTTTTTGTACCAGCACCACAATTCATCCATACATTGTAATAAGAATTTCTATCAACCCAAAGAATAGAACCAGCACCATTGCAACTAGCTTGAACCTGAGAGGCCCCATCAAAAAATCCACAAGGACTCTCATAATCAAAAGAAGGGTTCGAACGAGCTAGAGTTGGATAATGCATGAGCTAAACCTGATCCTTATTGAATTCTAGATATGCAGCTACAACTCTACTACCAATCAAAGATGCCCCCAATTTCCTTCCTTCGAAGAGGAGCTTATTCTCGGCCTTCCATATCTCCCAACATATGAAGCATGGGAGCTCACTCCACCTAGAAGCATATTTGAGCCATGTTTGCAGAAAAACGGAGAAAGGTAAATGAAACCACCCCATAGCAATATCGCAAGCATTTTCTAACAAAGTACCAGACTTGTCTAGTAAAATTACATGAGACAAATAAATGATCTACCAATTTTTCCTCATAGCAACACAAAGGACAGATATTTGGTCCTATGCCATCCATGCCAAGTCAAAATTCGATTTTCCAGAGCTAACCATATAAAAGGTTTGATTTTCAAAGGAGCATTACACTTCCAGCAACTCTTATACCATCAGTTGTTTTCCACAATCAACTCCAAATATAAGGAATCATAAGCCAATTTTGCACTTATGGACCCAGTCTTCACATTCCAGGACCACAATAAAATATCCTCCTTAGAATAAAGCTAAATATTTCCCCATTGAAGACCAATGATATATGTGGACCACTACACACCCAAATTACCATAGAGGCCTAGTTGATGAGTATTGATCCAATCATGAATACCCCTACTGCCAGAACCCGCAATAGCAACCTGATTCAAAGTTTAATAGCAAAAGATAGCTTATAAGATACTGGGCCACTAATAATTGGATCTTCCCCAACACAGATGGATCTTCCATTTCCTGGCACCCAAGCCATCCATTTACTCAAGATCTGAAAAGAGCTAATAAGACCATTCCAAAAATTTGGCATGCCCTTGATAGCCTTATCTTTAAGCCTAATCCACTAAGAAGTCGAAAAACCTTTCATATACTTCTCCTTCAATGCCTTGCCCCATAAATTGTCAATAAAAAGGGTCCGCCAAAGACTATTGGCAGATAGAGATTTTGCAAAATCAAAAATGTTTTTTAATGCCCACCCTCCTAGATTTTTTGGATGGGCCAAATGCTGGCAATAGACTAAATGTAACTTTTGTTTTTCTCTGTCACCCGACCATAAAAAATTAAAGATATTTCTACAAATGCACGACAAAATTGTTTTAAGAATTTTACACAAAGAGAGCTAATAAACTGACACGTTCTCTAGGACTGATTTTGCAAGAGTTAAACGACTCCCAAGTGATAACCATCGCTAGCACCAATGGTGTATTCTTTTATAAAAAAAATTCAAAAACCAATGTCATTTGTTTGCTAAGTAGTTATTTGATTTAATGAAATAGCACAAATATTTGGTGCTCAATGCAAGGGAAGCAAATCTGTATGGTAAATTTTGTTTCAATTTGCTCAATAACCCCTTCATCCAGTCCATGCTCCAAAAATGATGATTTTGCATCACTAATGATGATACCCAAGGCATTACAGAACAAATTTAGAATATTCTTATATGCATGCCCTTCCGGAGATGTCCCAACACCAAATAACATAACATCATCTACGAATAATAGATGATTAATAGATGTCTTAGGAGAAAATTTAATTTCCCTAAGGAGGCCTCCTTCTTTAGACTTTATAATCAAAACTTATATTACTGGGAGGAACAATAAAGGGGACAAATGGCATCCTTGGCGCAGCCCTCGCAATCCTTTGAAGAACTCTGACAGACCACCATTTATCAGAATCGAAAAATTCACTGAAGAGACACAATCCATCACCCACTTGGTAGCTTCCCATGGAAGACCAATCTAGATCAAAACAAGCCTTAAAAAATTCCATTCCACCTAGTCATATTCCTTTACCAAATCCTTCAAGTTCTTCAATTTAATGTTGTGAAAGATCTCCTGGGCTACTCCTATAGAGTCTAGGATTTGACAATTTTCCAAAAAACCAAACTGCTCCATACAATTGAACTTGGACAATATTGGTTTCAATCTCTGAGCTATACTCTTAGAAATAATTTTGTAAACCAGATTGCACAACAAAATAGGCCTAAAGTCATTAAAATCGGATGGATTAGAACATTTTGGGACAAGCATAATGAACATAGAATTCATTGCACTAGATAGCTTACCAGTAGTTCTAGACTCCTCCACAACTTCCAGAATATCTGGGCCAATAATGTCAAAAAATTATAGAAATAGCTCCACCATCCATCCATCTGGACTCGGACTCTGTGATCTTGCAAAACCATTCAAAGCCATATTCGCCTCCTCTATTGTAACTAGGGATGTAATATTATTACCTTATTCTTCAAAAAAGTAATGAGGGTATTCTTTGATGACCTTAAATTGCTCCACTATGGAAGACGATTTTGGGTTTCGGTACAAATTCTCTAAATGAGTAACAATTTCCTTTTGAATAGAGTTCAAATTAGAAATTATATTGCCTTCACTATCCTTGATTTCCCATATCAAATTTTGGACCCGCCTATTCTCCGCAAACTTATGAAATAATTTTGTATTTAAGTCCCCAAATGAAGTCCAGTTGGAACGACTCTTTAAGCACCATGACTCCTCCTCCATTTTAAGAAATTTTAGCTTCTATTTTTCAAGATCAATTAGTGTCATACGATCTTGAGCAGAAAAGATACCGAAACAATTAGGTGTTGTGATAACATCAATTTCATTTTCAATGTTGACCAAGGATTTTTTCATAAATTTCTTTCTCTCGTGGTCCCATTTGGATACTACACCTTTTAACAGTTTTAGTTCATCAACCAACTTATTCATGGTCGAGGGGTCACCCCCAACATTCATATTCAACCTTTCATCATGAACCAGATCCAAAAAAACCCGTTCCTTCAACCAAGAATGGTCAAATTTAAAGGGAACAAGATTCCTATTGCCATCAAAATCAAACTGAAACAGAATTGGGGAATGATCATAAATACTTGATGAATCAACCCACGTCCTATATCTGAAAAACATTTCCATGAGAGACACTGCCACCGAAACCGATATAGTCGCTTAGCAACCCCCTATACACCACCCCTGCCATTTCTCCAGGTCAGAATCAAAGGAAATGGTTTGATATCAATCAACCCCACTGAAGAAAAGGTATATGAAAATAGGTTTCCCATGGGATCAAGTTTGGATATTTGCTCCCAAATATTAGTTGGAGCTAAAGTAAGGTTTAAGTCACCCGCCAAGATCAAGTTTGGAAGGTTAAGAGTATCTTCCATAACCACATGATCCCAAAATAAACTACGATCATGATAAGGGTTGTAGCAATTTATCATATTTATCTCATTTGAAATACCCACTACCTTTCCACATAATAAAATACCAGCTGAGATCTGACAAGGAGAGAACTGTGCAGTCCGAGGATCCCACGCCGAAAGGAGGCCTCTAGAAAGGCATTCAACATATATAGTACAAACCTCCTAGTCTGGTCTCAGCTTTGAAAAAAACTACTTAGCTTTTATACCTTCTAGCATGGTCTCCTGAAGGAAAATGATATCAAGGATTGTCTTCTCGAGCAACCTCTTAAGGGTAAGGAATTTGGGAGGCCCCTAGCTCCCCTCACATTCAATGAAATACAAATCATTTTTAAACCCTTTCTAGGGATTTAATCTCTCTAATAGCCCTTGAGTCAGAAGATGTATGCACTGCCAAAGAAACCAAAGAAACACTCATTCCACCTTTTTTTCCTAGACTCCCTCAGATACCCATTCCTAGCACTTCTCGTTTTAAAAGGAGAGAAATCTTGTTTTAAGCCACCACGCATAGCCCCTTTCTGGATGTTCAAATGAGGGGAACAAGGTAAATCTGGCTCCTTATCCAACACTGAATTCAAACCCTCCTAAGATTCCACCGAAATCACAGTCACATTATACCAATGAAAGACTGGATATTATCCTTTTTTTCCATTTCACAATATGATGGAGTATGTATTGTCTGTTTGACTCTAGAAAACGACACCTCCATCTTAGAAAACATGGGATTACCCACCTCCCCACTAACCTCCTTAGCCTCGACCCTATCAATAAGACACCCCACCAAATCTTCCCCCTCAATCATAACCGTGTTCCTTGAAGGGAGATCTGACCCAGATTCATCGCCCAATAAGGATTGAGAAATCTGGTAAAGGCGGTCCATATTACCACAATTATATGACCCCCCACGTGATAAACAGATCCGGTCTAAACCAGTCGTATCCTTTCCCGATAATTTTTCCCTAGGGTGGGTAGGATCAACATCACTGCTACCCAATAAAGAAGCACTAGGTGAAGACAACAAAGGATCCTCTCCAGGGACAATCCCATCCAGTCACATTCCCCATTTATCTTGAAATTTTTAACAAAATATTTTTCCATTTCATTTAATGATAAGAAAAAAATAGGATCAAACACTAAAGCTTATCGAAAATCCACGACCCAACAAAAGTAGAACCCATAACATTGACAAGGCGAGAATATCCGGCATCAAAGCCATCCACAACATCCCACTCCTTTTCACTACTGTCATTCAAGGACCAAGCTAAATATGCTTAAGCCAAGTCATCCCTATTGGACGTTGAAGACGAAACAGTGCAATGTTTCCAAATATGGTTGATTTCTTTGTATTCAGAACAACGGAAGGGGATGCCTCAATAATCCACCACTTGTTTGTATTTTCACCCTCTCTACTCAATCTCCAACTTTTCCACCAAACCAAAAGAAATATCCATCTCCATAAGCATACAACTGACCCTCTTGTCCATTCCCTTGAACACATCCTCCCCCACATGCAGAAACCGCCCCAATATGTTTCCGGCCACCTCAAAGGTATCTTTATTCCACATTGCCAAAGGGAAACCCGAGAGTAATACCCACAAATGCCCGTATTCGATATATTTTGTGTCGGGATCAAATCCATAATGTCAATGTTTTAACATTAGACTGCCATTGTTTTTGAGCCAAGTCTTGTGGAGGATGTATGTGGCATGCTCCTCTTTCTTGAACTTAAAATTGTACCATCCTTTTGGAAGGATTGAGATAGTAGGTTTGTAGCCAAGAATCAGAACCCAAACCTTCGAAACCCAGCTTGCGATGTACTTGTTGTTCATGGTGCGGTAGCTAAAATTTCCCACCAAGGTTGTTAATGAAAGCCCAACCACATCCCTCAAGGCCAACATCTCACCCCAAGACAATTTTCAGATCCCCGGCTGAGACATCCACTTCTTGGATTTCTTGTAAACTCTATTCCCCAACATCGAAACCCTCTCCTGAGTCTTCTGCAAACCCTTCTCATCGGAGCCCTAACCGCCTTTGAAGCCTCCTACCAAAGAAGAGTTCGCCACACATTATTCACCCCCCTTTAGAGGCTCAATCATAATGTTTTCCTCCTTCAACATACCAGCTCCAAGGTGTTCATCAATGGACAGAGCCAATTCACAGTGACCAATATCCCCCAAAACACATATCACGTTTTCCTGAGCTGTGTCACGTGCTCTCTTCATGGCATAATATTGTTCATTTGATTTGATGACACCAGTCGACTTGCTCCTTTCTTTCAACAACCTATCCTCCTCCCAAGCTTCTTTAGAACCTCCTGGAATCGTTGTCATTTTCACCTATCACTTTGTGAAACTAGACTTTCAAGTAACAGTTTGTATAAAAGTCATTATTAACTTAATTGAAAGCATTTGTAATATCAAAAGCATTTCTCACCTTTTTCTTGATGGTTGTTATGGAGAACTTCTTAAATTGAGATAATGTTTTTTAAAATTCATCTTTGAATACAAACCACTTACACTACTTTATTCATAAGTTTTAAAAACTTATTAAACCCATTTACTCTTCTAATACCACTTCTTTACTCCTCTAACACAACTTTATTAATAACTTTTTAAAACATATTCCTTATTGTTATGATTTTCATTTTACGCTACTAATATTTATTATTTATTGATCAAATTTAGTCTTCTAACACCACTTCGTTACTCCTCTATCACAACTTTATTGATAACTTTTGATATTCCAAAATATATGGTGACTCTTTGAAGGTTGTGAATTGGTTAAAGAAGATCCATAGGCTAAAATCCATCTCATTTCATCATTGGTGTCTTAGGATCGAGACTCTTCTTACCACTTTCAATGATTGGACTAACGATCATATTTATAGGGAGTTGAATTATATAGCTAATGCTTTGTCCAAGGAAGCACTTACAGAATAAGAGGGCCTTCTTTTTCTAGGAAGAATGGATTGATGATCATTTGGATATTCTCCTTTTTTTGAAGATTAATCTCTCTTGGATTCTGAGGGCTGGAGGTTTTGGTTATCTTTCTCGATTTTTTTTACTGTATTGCTAAACTGTTTATTTTCTGGAATGGACTTATGCCCTTTTGTTTTACTTGATTTAGATCTTGTTTAGGATTATGTTGATAGTGGAGGATGAACATAAACTTGTTATCTGTTTCCTATGAAAAACTATGTATGAAGGAGTACTTTTTTTAATTTTTAATAGCAAAAGTACATGTTTTTTTCTTCTTGAATAACTTTATTAATAACTTTTAAAAACCTATTCCTTATTGAATTGATTTTCATTTTACGATGTTAAAATTTATTATTTCTTAATCATTATGGGTACAATTCCATTCAACTTTTTATGTTTTAATAATGAATTTAGCTTAAAGTTTGAAACATCAACATTAAATTTATTTTAGATAGTTTACTAATGATGTATTTTAAATACTTAATACATAATCTAAATTTTAATAGATAATTTATTAATGATAAATTTTAATGAAAAGTGTAGTCTAAATATTCGATGTTTTCAATTTTATTCAAGTATATTTTTCATCTTATTTTGTTCAGAGTCTGGTTGGAAATCTATAAAAAAATCTTGGAATCACACATATTAGTTATGTAAACGTGTAGTTTAACAATTTGATGATTTCGAACGGAAAATTTTGATTTTTCCAGCACGATTTTGAAAAAAATTGGCATAAATTTTTAAAAATCCTGGTTACAAATGTTTTGAAATTTTGGGTGCCTCGGGGGTTTTTGATGGTGTTGAATCCATTTCTACCATCAAAATCGCCATTAAAACACAGTTACTTTCAGATTTTGCAAAATAAAAAATAAAAATAAAAAACATCGGATTCCGACAAAAGCCCCCATCTGAGCAAAATCGTCGAATATTTAGACAACACAACTTCTTTATGGAAATTACATAATTTGGGTGCCATGAGGTATTTGAGGGCGCTGAATCTATTTATGGATTCAAAAACGGAATTTGAATACTTCCAAATTTAGATTTTACCAAAAAAAATATGAGATTTCGACCAAAATCTACTTGAAAAAATCCAAAACGTAAAATAAATAAACTACTCAATAAAATATTATAGAATATGTTATAAGATTTAAAGGTTTTTTTTTTCTAGGAGTGGCAGGTGTGAGAGGGATCATCTTTGATCTAGGCGGAAAAATTGTTAACTCCTTTGCTTGGGGAATAAGAACCAAAACCAATAATGAAGCTGAGTGGCTATCCCTTTTCCTTGGATTTGAACTCATCTCGACTCTAAAAATTTCAAGGTTGATGGTCTTTGGAGACTCGAGGCAGGTAATTCAAAAGATGAGACAAGGTAATGAAGTTGGATCTCTAAGATGTCGCAGAATATATGAACATGTAATGCTTATCAACAATCCACCTCCCTCGCTTATTACCACATTATGAGGTAAAATAATGGTGACGCTGACAAACTTGCCAACCTAGGGGCAAGGAATAATCCTGGAATTGTGGTTCTTGCAAACACAGATAAAGTGTTTGAATGCATCCCTTAACCCCTCCTATCATGCCTTTGCAAGGTCGAAATAATTTGAAAGATGGAAATTTTGTTAGGAACTTGAAGCCTCCCCCTTTCCCATCCTCGTGGATCTATGCATGAGGGGGCCGACTGTCTATATCCTGAAAGGGCGACCCTTTGCAAGAGCTTTTATTGTAGCTTGCCGAAAGTCTTCTCATCTCCAATCCTTCGCACAAGGAGCATTTATGCTGCATTGAAAGAAGACCCGAGAAGGATGAAAATAAATGAGAGGAGGTAGTTTCATGCACAACCCGGGGAGGATTCAGAGCATTCTCAAGATTTGCAGTGGGAAAATCGTTCTTTGGTTCTCCCTTATAGCTCTGTTGTTGAGGCTTCCCCTTGTATCCAAGATTTCAGCTTACAGTCGTTTTCCTCGCTTACATTAGCAAAAGACATGGAGGGTTGGCGGACGATTTACATGTATGTTAAAAGCAGTACCGAGGATTTGAGGAAGAATCTCAGGAATGTCTATGAAGTAGTTTCCAGGGGTATTCAGGAGACGATAGTTGTTTCAAAAGAAACACGATACGTCTTGAACCAATTGACCTATTATGATTCAAGAATATAGGATCTAGAAGGGAACTTGAAAGAGTTAATGGGCACTGTGGACATCATCAAAGATGAAATCTTAAAAATGGCTAAAATGACTCAATTCAGTCATTGCCAGGAATCACCTGACGAGGGGGTCCACCCTATGGATGAAGCTTCGGTTCAACAACCTGTCTACGACCTTTCAAGCAAGAATGAATAGGAGAATGTTTCAATTTGCAAAATTTTCAAATGTTTTTTTGTGTAATTTTGTGTAACCAGTATGTTAGGGTTTATCCCTCCAACAATATGGCCAATTCCAAAAGCCCTGTCTGGAAATTTTGTGAATTTAATGTTGTTTTTCTATAATTATTCCGACTCAAGTGGTTTTAGCTCTTAAACTAGTTTTGGTGATGTACATGGATGGTTCTACACAACCTTTTTAATACAAATCTCTTTTCAAGTTTTTGTTTAAAAAAAAGATTTAAAAGTTTTTTTTTCATCGATTAATGTTTGGAAGGAGGACCATTTCTCCCTTTTTCCCGTAACTTTTTACACGTGTTTGAGTAGGTCGTTGGAATCTTGATGATGGGCCATGATTTCTTACGTTAACATGTTATAAATATATTTGATCCTAAGCTTTGTTTGAGAAATCACTTTTTAAAACTAATTTTAATTGGTGTAAGGAGCATTTTATTATTCTCTACTTTCACAAGTTGGATGATAAAGGGATAAGGAATTTTGGGCTGCTTCCTTGTTTTGCTTCCTTGTTTTAGGTTCATATTAAATCGTTCAACAATGATCATGGATTGTTTTTTTTAATTTCATCAATACCTGAAAGCACTTCTCTATTTGGTAAAGTGATTTTTAAGAGGGTTACATTAACTTTGCGATTTTATAATCTGCTTTGAGCCAAGTGTTCCAAGATTCGAGTCTCCAATGTTCTTCTCGCATTGATGTTTTATGGACCTTAAAGCTCTTTTCTATTTCTTAAACTAAATATTTTATAGGTTTTTCCGACATTCTTTTCCATGTTTAGATGTCGTTTTCAACCCGCTTTTATTCTTTAGGATTTTATATTTTTAAGATGCTGATTCTTATTCATTAATTTGTTTTAATAAATATAATAATAATTTATTTTTAATAATAGGTATGACTTTTTATTTATTTATAAGACACTCTTTTGATATATATATATATATTATTTTTCAAAACAAAATAAATAAATAGTTTTAATTTTAATATCTTAAAAAATTTAGTATCAAATATAAAATTGAGGAGGACACTCAAACTTTTATAACTCTTCGTTATAAAATGAATCTTAAATAAAAAAGCAGTAAAACTACTTTAAAATAAAATAAGTCTCATTTTCTTACTAGTGTTGGAACACTCAATTAAAGAATAATCGTGAATGCTCATTTTTTTCATGATCATAGTATACATTTAATATAGTGACATGATCTTTGGTTTCATATTCCAAGTGGTCTCTTGAATTCCTAATGATGTTTCATATTTACCTATGACAACTAAGTGAATAATAAGTACAATTTATCAAATCCTTGTTTCCAACATTCCCCCTTTAATCCGAAGGAATGTATGTGAGTCCAAAGAATCTTCTAAAAGAGAGATGAAAATAGGAAGTGGACAACTGCCAAATGCTGAACATTTCCTACTTGGCAATCTGAATTTGCCAAGTAAGTTAGCAGAAGCTAACATCTTATACTAAGTGGTGATATGTCCATGATTAATTAATTGTCTAGCTTCGGGAATGGTGGGAGCCATACCCAATCGAAAAATAATATTATCCGAACGCATTTCAAGTAATTGCAATAGGACCTGGCCCGTTGATCCCTTGGCTCTTCTAGCAATACAAACATATTTAAGTAATTGTCGCTACAAGTGCTCTTTGAATCAGTGGTTTTAGGATGACCACAAACTCAGTGGTTTTGGATGACCACAAATAAAAAAGGTTGGTAGAAGCAACATATGATGATGTCTTCTACTAAATGGCGGTTTGAGGCTAACCACAAACTTTTGAACTTGGCACTAACTTTGATTTTTGCTCAGTAGTTCCCTCTGGAACTTGGTTCTAACTAAGGTTCTAGCTCAACGGTTCCCTTTGGAACTTGCCTCTAAGCCTAAGAGGTTCCCTCTAGAAAAAGGTGGTTTAAGGATCACCACAAATTGATGTCTAGCAGAAGCTAATGTCTTATACTAAATGGGTGGTTTTTTCTTGACCACAAACCAATGATGGGTGTTTTGGAACATGGTTCTAATTATGTCTTATGGTTACACCTTTGATTCTTGCTCTAGCTCTAGGCTCTGGCTATTGGCTTTGGTTCTGACTGTGTCTCAAGATCGCTTGGTTCTAACTGTGGCTTAGGCTTGCTTGTTTTGGTAGTTGACAAGGCTTTGAAGCTTGAAGCTTGACTATCAATCCATGATGTTCCCTCTTGTTAGGTACAAGATGAGAAGCATGTAAAATTTATATAGTGTGATGGAAAGAGTGCTTGGTTGTGCCTCCAATAGAAAGGTATATCAAAGAGGTTGGTTTGAGTGTCAGAAATAGTAGACACAATACCTATTCAAACATCTCATAGTGTTTTTGAGTGTCAAAACTAGGCACAAAATACCACGATCTGAACTATGAATTATTGAAAACACATAAAGTCTTTCAGTGTTGAGACCTACAAGGGGCTTCTTGCAACTCCACCCTTTGACAGTACGGCGCAATCTCAAAAAATGAAGGGTGTCGGTTTCTACCGAGAATACACCGGAAACAATTCAACTTAATTTGATTTGATACTCACAAAAAACTATTGCAAGTACCAAGAAACAAATAAACTTACAAAAACACTATTTGCAAGTCTGTTGGAACACATAGTATGAAAGATAAATACACAAGAAATAATATAGGCGTGGGATACTTTTCATTAATAGATATGTACATATAAATACAATCACTATGACCCTTGGTTTCATATTCCAAAGTGTCCCTTGGACTCTCGATGATTTTACCTATTCACTATGACTCTTAGTATCCAACTCACATGAATAGTAATACAAAATACAATAATAATTAACCCTAAAGGATTAATGTTTCCAACATCCCGCCCTATCAGGAACAAGGTGAGATGTAGAAAATCTCTCAATTGCAATATGTGTCATAAATCATGAATGAATTCTTCGGTATGACTTATATATCTTCTTGGTTGTTGACGAACATTACTAATAAGCAATCCACCCATAGTGAATCTTCTCTCTTGTAGGTTTCCTCAATACGAAGCATCTATCTGAAGAATGAGTATGCTTTCCACAATGCTTACAAGGATGGAGATCAAAACATCGATCTTCCATGTGACCAAATTGATGACAATGTTGGCATTTCAAAATCTGATGCAAATCTAAAGCAGGTGAAGATGAAATTTCTTGAAGGAATCCAACACTCTGAAATTGGACAGGTTTGGAATAATCGGGAATGCGAAAGGTCACTTCCTTGTCATATCCAAGATCGATTATATGCTTGTTGTGGATGATTTCTTCCCAAGGTTTGATGATGGGATTGGAAATTGCAAGTGAAACCTGTGTATGACAAACTTCATCTTCATTTTATTTTGAAGTGGCATCACTGATATGATTCAGTGCTGTCATTAATTTGATTATGTGCAGGTTGCTGATTGTTTTGAACAAGAATAAGTTCAAAATGTTGATTCTTTTGTTGTATCTCATCACGTTGGAGTTGTGATTGAAGCTAAAGAAATTCAATTGTGTCTTGTGAATATTGTAAACAAGTTAGAACATCAGTGAGAGTTGTCTTATTGACTGTGACTATGTTGTCAACATAAGAGTAATAGAGTGTTCAATATCTCTACCAAGTCATTAATTCGATCCATTTAAGGACTAACAAAAGACTAATAGAAATCACAAAGGTTTTCTTGCAACTCAACCCTTTTACTAAAAAGACTCAACAACTAGAATTTGGAGTCAGAAAATAGAAGGTGTTAGGTTCAACCGAGAATGCACCTTATTACAAATTCAACTTGATTTTGATTTGATTTGAAATTTACAAAAAAAAACCTATTGTAAATACCAAATGTTGAATTAATCTTCAAATTTGATGTTGCTTTGAGTCCTTGTATATTAGCTTGATGTGTCAATTGATTCAAAATTTTAAATATGAATTGTTGCTTTGATTAATAACTAGATGTGCTTTGTGCTTGTAGATGTTGTCATTGAATGCCAGTGTGATCAACACTTATAGTCTAATAAAAAATGTTGATTGAGCTTTGCACTTGACTTAAATTTTGAAGGTTGTTGTGTAGTTCTTTTCCAGCGATGAATTGTCTAAGTCGGATGTTGTGTTGTTCTTCACACAAATGTGCACGTGGATCTCTTCTCCCTCAATTGTTCAAAAATTGATCATATGTTGGAATTTTCTCTTTGTGGGCATGTAAATTGGAAGTTCAAAAATTGTTGTTTGGTGTTGGCCGAGCACACTAGACAAAGAAGAGAGATTAGCCAATGATGATATATTGAGAAAATTGTTTCCTAAGGAATACCAATTGCATTAGATATATATAGAACGACAGAGAGTTTGATATCAACGAGACACAAGAAGTGAAAATAACAGGGAAATTCATTGGCCTTTGTCTTTTGTTGTTGACACCACTATGTTGGTTGTGCAAAATTTTGGCTTTGGGGAAGCTTCAGATCCTTGGTCTTGGCACAACATTGAAGATTCATTTCTTAGCCACAAATTTGGCACACAAATGGGGTTGTGGTGGCAACATAGTAAATACGCCTCAATTCACTGAGATAGGGTATAAGCACAAGTCTATATGCACTTGAAATCGCTCGAGCATGACAATAATGGAGTTTGAAAGGAATACCAAGTCAATACACTAGCTTGAGGAGATAGTATGCAACATGTATGGGGTTATTAATACTAATACATAGAATATCAATAGTTGATAGAGCTTAGAGGAGGCAGTTGACCATTTTGGCAATGGGAAAACTGAGGGAGGTTCTTGCAGTGGGAAGACTAAGGAGATTGGAATGACATTCAGATCAAGGAATAATGGAGATAAAAACTATAGCTTCGTACATGCTTTGATAAATACACAAGTAGAGAGACTACGCATGTCTCACATAGAGGTAAATAAAGAGACAAACCCAAATTCAGATAGAGAATGCGAGCATATTAGGGTTTTTATGTGATAGTCAACACCAAGGAAATAATTAGCTAGCAAATAATGTGTACATCAAATATATAACATATAGATATCATACACAACAAATAGATAGATGGATACAATCGCATACACAACAAATTGAGAGATAGATACAATCACAACATAGATACCTTAGCAAATAAGAGTAGTTATCAGACAACAATATTGGTTGTGTGTAAACGTGAATAGAGACTTGGCATGTGCTTTCTATAGGCCTAAAGAACTATCAGGCTAATACCACTATTGAAACACCCAATTAACGAATAATCGTGAATGCTCATTTTTTTCATCAAGATAACATGCATTTAATACAATAATGTAACCCTTGGTTTCATATTCCAAATGGTCCATTAAACTCCTGATGATGTTTCATATTCATCTATAACAACTAAGTGAATAATAAATACATTACCAAATCCTCAAGGATTAGGTTTCGAACAATTAGTCCATATATATTTGCACATCTATCATGCTCCTTGTCTTTTTACCTTTTATTAAGTACTAAAATATAGTGGCCTCTTAAGACTTTTTTTAATATTGGGATGAAAAGATTTAAATTTATAATATTTTTACCCAATTACCTTAAGACTTTTTTTATTGTTGATATGGAAAAATAAATTTCTAATATTTTTTTCTTCTTCTTTTCTACCTAATTATTTGGGACATTAATTACTAATGCAAAATTATTCATTGTACAAAATTATCAAACAACACATGGTTCATTGTGTTTTTATTATTTATTTCTATAGTTTCAAAATATTAAGATTCCATATAATTACAAATCGATTTCTAAAATTTCATTGTGAAAAAGATAATAATTTCTTTTGATTTTTTTAATAAATTAATTTCCTTTTCTTCCAGAAATGAATGAATTCAGAATATACATTTGGCAATATTAAAAGATATCTATTAACAAGAACAAATATACTTGTATTAGAATAGAATTGTGGCTGAACTATCCAACATAAATGAATTCGGAATATACATTTGGCAATATTAAAAGATACCTATTAACAAGAACAAATATACTTGTATTAGAATAGAATTGTGGCTGAACTATCCAACATGACAATATAACTAGCAATTGCCCCATGAGGGGCAAAAAAATGCTGAATGGAATATGAATTTATAAACAAGGAAAGAAGTAATAAAATTCGTTGATATAAATTCCTTATAATCCTGTTATAATCATATTATAATTCGTTGTTATAAATTCCAAATAACGAATTTATATATTATTTAGGAAATTCCCACCCATACCTCGTCAAACTCTAGAACAAGGCTACAAGATCTCAAAATTGTTCATTTCCTGGCATTTGGGTAGCGTGATCTGTAACTGGAACGACTTAAGCCTCTGTCATTTTGATCAAAACTAAAAACTTCACTCAAGAAGATCCTTGTTTCCAAGGAAGATTGTCTTTCGGCCTACATTGGCTAAACAAGGATATAGATATATTTTCTGACATTCCCACTCTCAAGGTCTTACGAAACATTGATGAAATAAATAAACATCTCTATGCATCTGTGCATACATGATGCGCATGCATATATGAGAAATCTGATTTTTTTTTGAAAGAATTGCCCAAAATCTTATTGTTAAAAACAAGACCTGATAACTTTGAATGCAAAAACTGATTCTAACACGTGCATTACAACGTTCTTATATGACTGCAACAACATGTTCATTCATTTGTACAAAGACAACATGTAAAAATATGAAATAACATTTTTCCATTTAAGTTTAATTATTTTCCCAATGCAACAATTCTGAAACAACTAAACTGTTTAATATGTCAGCATTTTCAGACTTTTCCATTTACCATAAATAAGCCTTACAAAAATTTTAGCTGTGAAGAGACAGTCAATCTTACTTTTATCTCCTCTTATGCAACTGCTGTCAAATGCAGACAAGTTTGTTACAAAATTCAGCAAGTTTACAAAAAATCTCCCAACCAAAGTATCCTCACATTTCTCATGAATTTGACATACATCTTATGGTCCATGGATGAGAGTTGAATGTCCCCAACTATCATGTAACAATTCCAAGCCCACGCTTGTTGCATTAAAAATATAAACTCCGCATATTAGTCCAATTTAAGAATCGAAAAATCTGATTATCGTCTTGAGTACTTTGAACAAAATGGCAAGAGAACACATATGTGTTACACCTGTCTTGTTGTAGATGATATCATGGAATGATGCTGCTACAAATTTATCAGTACTGCCACCAAGATCTGAGCAAAGCTCTGAAGATATGGTTGATTTGCTGAGATTGGGGTTTCATGCTGTTTCAAAAAGAATGAGCTCGTGACCATTGCAAGAAGACATATTCATAGACCCAATTCATCATGTTCAACTTTCTTGCACTCCATCCCTTGTTCCATCTCTCTTCCTATTAAGAAATTGAGACTGGCACATTGATTCAAATTTGAGGTGCAGAAGATCAATGAAACAAACCATAATGTTGTTCAAAGAGATAGAACAATATTAGTTTTGTTGCTCGTAAAATGACAGAAACTTTATTCATTATCAAGTCTCTTCACTCTTAAAGAAAATTACAATAGGAAACTATACAAAATTCAAATCCATACCTGCATATGCAATTGTAGCACCCGATGCCACTCTTCCTATAAATATCAATAAGTGATGAGGCCATTTCATCCCCTGAAAGCTCAATAAGCGACGAGGCCATTGCATCATGACGGTTTCCTATCCACCAAATCGATCGAGTTTAATGTACCTCGATTCTGCTAAGACTATTTTCTGCATTGCACGACACCGATTTGAGTTTTTTCTCCATCCATTAAACTTGATGCTCCATTGAATGACCCCAACGCTCAAATGGATTCATGGAGATCAAAATCCATAACAACTAAAACTGAAGAAAATAACACCTAACACCTATCAAATTAATTAATAATTTGATAAATAATTAGATTTCAAAATCCAACATTTTATATAATATCTATTTGATAAATAATTGGATTTCAAAAGCCAATAATTTTTCTACACCATATCATTCAATAAGAGATTTTTATTATTATATGCTTAAGTATTTCCCATAAATCAATTTTCTTACTCATATGAACAAATTGTAAGTTGACCCCAAGCAATTACACGAGATACATGTGTTGCAAAAATAGTGAAACCAAATATGCTATGTCGAATTACAACATCTAATCATTATTTACATTTTTCAACCACTGGAAAGATGTCCTCACCTTGAGAAATAGTTTCTTGTTATGACCAGTTACAGCAACTGTAAGAACAGATTCTGTAGCACCAATAGTGTTGGCCATGCATCAAGGAGGTTCTTTCTAAGATTCCAGTCTTGGAGTTAGATCTCATACTCTTGAACCAATACTTGTAGATCTCATACTTCTCTTGGTAAATTGACAGCACAGATCTAGGAGAGTCTCCCCAGTTCTCACCAACTGCATCACTGCATATAGGAAAGAAAATAGACCAGATTAGTTAATGAACGACATTATATAGATAGTAGGAAAAGCAGTGGCACAAGATAATGAACACATTAGCATTTTAATAATAAGATTGCAAATCTGCAAGTTGTCCACTTATAAGGAATTCCTTTAACATTGGCATGAAGAGATTCCAGTTTTTTTTTAATGTTCGATGTTTTTTGAGGGACAAATACAAGATCAAAATATTGCCATTCATGGAAATATGAGTATGTAATACTATACATAGGTTTGATTTTTATTAAAAAATATAACAAATTATTGTTGGTTCATTGGATTTGTGAATACTAAATCTGAGGTGATTCTTACACACATTGTGGAGAGACATGAATTGAAACAAGACCTACAAAATTAAGCAGAAAGAGGTTTTGGGGGAATAGTCAAATAATCTCTTGTAAAATTACAAAGCATGCTCATGCAACCGAAGGTAATTGAAATTACCTATGGTGCCTCCATGATCAACTCCAAAAGGAAAAAAAATAGATAGATTCATAAACTCCTTCAAATAGGACTACAAGTGTTGCAGTGGAACAAAAGACGACAATCAAGTTACTTGTGTGCACAGATTGTTGGGATGCACTTCCCAAACTATTGCTCAATACACAAGTGGATTGCAGCTTGGGTGAAGATTTAACTGTCGATCAATACATGCAAAGGAACAAAAGTTTCCTTGATATCCGATATTGAAACATCATGTCAACAATGGCAATTCTTAACTATTTAGACGAAGAAGAAAAACATGTCTTTTGAGTATACAAGAAAACACAGAGAATTGCAGACAGATTGCATTCCTGAATGCTATATGCATGCACAGTAACTAGTGCTCTAAGCATGGTAAGAGTAGATTAACATTAAAGAGTAAGATATATTCAGCTGAGTTAGATTTTACCGACTCAAGCTTTCCAATAATAGTCTCTAGTTTAGGACATTAAGACAGCTTGCTTAGATGGTAACATGCAATTTTGTTTGTCTATAATGGAATGAATGTAAGAATTGAATAAGTGAAAGAAATCATGTCAACATGTACATGTCCCTGCAAAATGTAAGAGATATATGACACAGGATAAAAATGTACCTATCAAATGTCAATCCTTTTCCAACTATGGCAAGCTTAATCTTAACATCTCCAGTTGGAGGCTTGTCGCAAAGGTGAATGAAATTTGGAGGGTTTACAGATGCTGCAACCACTCCTAAATATGATCCCATTTTCAACTCTTCACATTGCTCTACATCTAATATCTTCATAGTGATTACATCACTGTGAGCAGAAGCAATATTGGATGCTTCATTTGCAAGCGCACATGTACAACAACGACAGTCACATTAGACAACTAACATCTACATCGTTCTAATGAGATATAACTTCTCCATATTCACCAATGGCCAGCAAGTCTACAACTTTGTAATTGGTTTAATACATCGTCTTGCAACTAGCAATAATGAAATTTAATGTTTCTTAAGGTTAATACTGGATGGATTCAAATGGATAATAAACTATTGTCTTAAAGATGAAAACTTTATAGAAAATAGAATAAATTTAGAAGACTTTATAAATCCAAAATAGCAGAAAACATTAACTTGAATAAATAATATATAGAAAATGCAACTTTCTTCATCAAGTTTTGGACTCAAAAAAGGAAAGAACTCGAGGAAATGTATTCAGAAATTAATCAACTGCAATAGACATGCCAATGTCATTCAGATAACCCCAAAACATCAATTTGTCTAATTTTTACCATTGAATTTGAACCATCTTACATGCAAATGGTACCCCTATATAATAAGACCATAAGACTGAAAAGTAAATATGCAAAAAAAGCATGAACTTACTAGGAGTAATTACGTTTGTAGGTGCATTTACAAGTTTCCTAGTTAGAATAACACCAGTACAAACTTGCTGGATATACTTGAACTTTTGTTCAAACTCAGGACCACTGCCGAGTCCAAGAAAATCCAAGCACTTAAGGAAAGGCTTATTTCCCTCTGAATTGAAACGAGTGTCCTCGTAAATACCCAGAAGCACCCCTGAAATGGCATCAGGCACACATGTTATATTTCTAAGATAGTTCAATTCACGTCCAAATTGAAAACAACAACTGAAGATGGAAATAAATTTTTGGGTTGGAACTGAGAAATACCAATACAATGTGGAAGAATATGAATATTAATCTTGGCAAAAACAAGTGTATGGCACTGTATTAGCAATCAACCAACTAATAAAAGCATTAAATTTTAATATCATCCTCGAACGACCAAATAGGATTTATGGGACGTCATGAAAAACACAGTACATAAGATTTATACAGCTCCATATACAAAATATATATTTCAAATTACATTGTATATCAATAAATTAACTTTTTGACAATGCTCGAAAGAACTTTTCATATATTCTAATAACTCCTTGAGAAAGCGGCTTCATGCATGTTTGGTTGCTGGGAAACATGAGATGCCCTAATTACGCGTAGGATAAAAGACAACCAAAACGCCCCGCTTTTTCGACGATTTTGGGATAAAAACCAGTTAAAATTCTTGCTGGAAATTGTTATTTTCACATTTTTGTAATTTCAGCAATTGGGATTGCTTGCTCTAGACTAATTGCCCAATTTTAAAACTACCCATATCACCGAAATTGCGATCTGAACATTCCAAATTGCGATTTTGGCAAGAGTTGCTCTGCCGGATTCCAGCTAGTCGGGGATGTTTTAGTTAGCCCTTATACAACTCCCCCTAATTAGGGCGCATGTCCTTTTGTTTGTGTCCAACAAAGACACAAAGGACACACTTGACCCATATGTCAGACACACAAAGGACACATGTGACCCATATGTCAGACACACATAGGCGCATAAAGGTACTTTTAGGGTTTTTCTAAGTGCATTTAGGAACTCCCTCTATGAAATGCATTCTCAGAAAAATAAAGAACATCTACAGCAAACGGAAAAAAGAGATGGAGCATGGATTCCATGCTCTAAGTTATCTGAATTTGGGCATTCTATTTCTCATTTGTCAGGCAGCAACATTCTTCTACAGTTCTACCACAGAAACAATGGCTCAAGCTTAAAGAAAGGGTTATTGCTCAAGCTCAAAGAAAGGGAAAACAATTTGGTAGTGTTGTTGTTCCTTCTCCTCCAAATCGAACTACTACCGCTAGTGTTGGAGATGCAATTGCTGGTAGTGGATCTGCAAAAAAGGAAAATCAAGAGAATAATTACCATTTGTGGAAATATATACCCAAACAAGGGGGGCTTAGGGTGTTGGTGGAGAAACCATTATTAGATATGCAACTCCTGCATGTCTCCTTTAAGAAGAACTACTTCCAAGTCGAGGCCCATTTGTTGACCCTCGAAGCAAGAGGAATTGGAGCATGTAAAACTCTGACTTCAAACCAAAGAATTTTTTTTTGCATGAGGGGATTCTTTTGGCATGAAGCACTCCATTCTTGAAGAATTTATCCAATGGAAGTGGGAGAGGGGACGAATTGGAGAAGCAGGCCCGCAATGGAAGCTAGGGAGAGGAATGTTCCTGGTCCAACGGACAAGATATTTCAACAAGAACTGCAAGAGATGTATCAAGCTCTAGTTTAAGGGCTCTAGCTGGGTATGTCTAGGACCTGGTCTTATGGAAAAGATATTTCAACAAGAACTGCAAGAGATGTATCAAGCTCTAGGTGAAGGGCTCCAGTTAGGTATGTCCAGGACCTGGTCTTATGGACAAGATATTTCAACAAGAACTGCAAAAGATGTACCACGATCTAGTTGAAAGGCTCCAGTTGAGTATGTCCCTTATGGTGGAAGAAGCTTAGAACCATAATGTTGATTAAGGCAAAGAAGGAAGTGGATAAACTCCTAGCAACTATTAATCAACATGGCCCTGATCAGATGTTGGTACCATTGTTGAGGATGGAAGGGTCCAATGTTGATGTTTTGTAGCTCGGGCAGACTCCAAAGACTTCCACACAGGTTCAGTGTCAAAGATGGATGGAAGGGTCCAATGATGATGTTTTGTAGCTCGGACAGAGACTTCCACACAGGTCCAATGTCAAACATGCATGCATGAAGACATCCAAATCAAATCTATTGCCTAATTCACTTTATTAATAAAGTCAAAGTCTTAGATTTTGATGTTGTGTTGAGTCTAATAAAGTGCATTTTAAAGCATTAATAATTTAGACTAATCTCAACCGTCGATCCAATGGTTGTAAAATGAGGTTATCTAGTTTTTTCAAGCGAAAGAATTTCCATGATATTGCTCACTTTAATCAATGTTGTGTAGTTGTGGCAAATCTATTGTCTAATTCACTTTATTAATAAAGTCAAAGTCTTAGATTTTGATGTTGTGTTGAGTCTAATAAAGTGCATTTTAAAGCATTAATAATTTAGACTAATCTCAACCGTCGATCCAATGGTTGTAAAATGAGGTTATCCAGTTTTGTCAAGCGAAAGAATTTCCAGGATATTGCTCACTTTAATCAATGTTGCATAGTTGTGGCAATGTAGTGATGCCATCCAAATAGGCAATGAAATGCAGATCATTAGAATCTGAATTCATATTTTATAATAGTCATTGGACTAACAATGAGAAGTCTTGACGATCTTTGTTCATGTTCATATGTTTATTAAGCTTACTATTTTGATGAAGATGACTTTTAAAAGTGTTCGAGTAGATATTAAATGGCGGAGGTAGACTTTCAGGAGAATCAAGATGGGAAGTCATTGTATTTTCTAGGTATTTTCGGGCATGTCCAATTGTCCATAAGGTATGTGGTTGAACAAGGCTTTGATAATATGTCATCAGTAATATATCTCACAAGATGAGAACTTTATACCTACGCTAGTTTTGCTGCAGTCAACAAGAATGCCTCTACTCTGGCTATGCCTTGTCATCTTTAGAAACCATGGCTTGGGCAAAAGGTAGCTTTCTATTAAACTTTCTAACTATCTCAGATTTTCTTGTATTTGTTACAACTAGTTCCATTTGCTTTTCAATTTTACCATACCATACCATAATACTTACCATACCTCCATTTAAAAGGAACATTAATTGCCACTGCTCTTCATCCGGAACCCACTTGTAACGCCATGCCTTATCATCGCATTCTCGAAAAAATTGCTGGAAGAAATCCATGGCTAGTGACGAGCTTCTTGGCAGGACTCGAACCTGAAACAAGGCTTCTTGGCGTTCTTGTCTGCTGCATATTCATGCGAATCTTCATGCTGGTGCCCGGTTCTATTTTTGCTGCTGCGGCGACCAAGAAGAGGAGTGGGAGGCCTGAAGGAGCTGAGGACGAGGACGAGAATAAGGGGTCCAGATGGCGCCTAATTCCTGGCCCTCACAGTGTAGAGGCCGTAGAGACAAGACACGCGGAAAGAAGTGCGGGCATGGCATAACCTGGCATTAAATTAAACCTCGCACAAGCTGGCAAATAGTGAAGCGGGCAACGTGGCAAGATTCCATTCGCTAAATGAGCGAAGAATCTATCTATAGTCGCATGAAACGTCTCTCCCTGTTTGAACGCCTACGACATAACAAGTATTTTAATACTAGTCCTTATTTTTTCAATAATTGTAAAAAAAGAGGGTTGTTCTTCTAATTGACTATACTAGCTTAAGAGAACTATGAGTACTACATTTTATATGACACGTGAAATGCATTACATACTATCCTACCAACAAAGCATATTTTCACACCATAGATTAACATCGAAACTTAAGAAAGGGCATACCCATTATAAACATAGATACTTGAGCATCCTTTGTCTAATTCAATGTTTGGTGAGATACCTACTGCACTGTTGCTTCTTCCATTGCTCTCCACTACTTTGTTCCCATATAACCCATTGTAATGAGAAGGTGGTGAATATGAGTGTGCTTATTCCCTTGCGACCTTCCTTACTTTTTCTATTTGCTCCACTCTCTCCAGTAATTCCTTATGTTTCTCCTCTATATCTTCTAATATGATGCTATTATTTTCGCATGTGATTTTAGTCCTTTGGTTCCTAAGTTTCAAGATTTCCAATAGTGATCCACTTCTTTCATATGTTGGTTCCAATACTGCCTTTCTTACCCTTGTCCTCTCTCCCAATTCTTCCTCCACTTATCCAATTTCATAACAAGGAACCCATGACACTCTTGTGTTTCCTCACCATGTCTCTCATAACGTTGAACCCCATGCACTAGTATAGGCTTGCATAGAAGGCACATCAATTAGGATGGTAGTGGTTCTCCGTCACTTCGACACTTTATCCTCTACAAAATACAAAAACACGATGACCTTTGAAATTGCCTATCATGTCGACAACAAAGGAACCTTTGTAGACTAGAGGCATAAGTGTTTTCCAAATCTCAATAGGTGAAACTTCCATCCTAATCAAACAAAATCCCAAGCTAGTCACCATGTCAATACATAAATACATGATTGCATTAATCCCACATACACTCTTCCATCCCATCTCTGTTATGGATATAAGCAACTCTAAATCACTTTGACGTGAAGAAGTACTAAAGCTATAATATGAATTAAAGTGTTACTTTTTTTATAAATATATTCTTCATATATATATAATTGCCAAGCCATAAACCAAATGATAACATTGAATAAGATATGTAATAAAAGCAAGTGATTCAAAAAAAACTCTTCTATGAAATTCAAAACATTCAATCTCTCTCTTATATATATATATAAACATGAAAATAAATGATATAAGATCATTGGCTATCATTGACTTATTATATATATATATTATCATGAAAATAAATGATATAAGATCATTGGCTATCATTGACTTATTATATATATATATATATATAAAATAATATATGTATATTTTTTTATAATAAGTCAACGTGGTATCAATGATTCCCATGAATGATGTTTTACACTTAACATGGTTTAGTCCATAGGTTCCATTATTTGGAAGTCACAACTAATAAAAAACAATACACTAAATATCTCATTTCCATAATATATTACATAAACTCCTTCATACTCTTTTTTATAACCGTTGTTAGTCAACTTGTCTAGGAATCTATGTTCGATTCACTTAATGAGCTGGCATCATACCAATAAGATAAATGCATGCTTAGGTGCTTGCCTTATTGCTATAAATTTATTAGCAAATTGCTCAATTTTTGTAAAGTTAATAATAATAATGTATTAGACTTTCTTAATTAATTAACTTAATTATCTTCAAAACCTAAATTTTTTTCAAGGCGGAAAAAAACCTAAATATTTTTCAAAAACACATCGTTTTTAAAACTCATTCTAATCACATATAAATCATTTAAACCATCCTTACAAGAAACTCAATAAGAACCCCATTGCACAAGTGGATACGAAGCTTTTTGCATGCATTGTAAAATCTATGCTCATTTTTTGAAGTATTTTGAACCCCTTTGCAAAGTGGAAACGAAGCTTTTTGCATGTATTGCAAAATCTATGGTTATTTTTTAAAGTCAAGTATTTTGAAATATGTAAACTTTTATTTCTTTTTACTAAGATCTATTTTATTTATTAAAGACAAGTATTTTGATATATGTAAACTTTTATCTCTTTATACTAATAGAGGGAGAAGGGGCTATATACTAGTGTTGGTTAAATAATTATTTAGGTTGCCTTTGGTATTGTATGAGTGAAAGTCACATATATTCATTAGTGTGTGTTCTAGTAAGTGAAGGGAACATGGTTACCCATGAACAAGTATGCATCACCCATTAGAACATGTTGTCATGAATAATTGACTTAGTAAACTAGGTAAGAGGTTATGTGATATGGTTAAGGTGTATTAAAGTTAAGTGGTTGTGTGTATGAGGTAAATGTCATTGTTATAATTTTAGTTAGGTGGATGATGATATTACTGAGATATTTTTTCAATCAATTCTAAGTTAATTTTAAGTTAGGTAGATGTATTTTTAGGATTAGTTCTTAAAATCGTTAAGATCTTAATGTCTAGGGATGAGTGGTTGAGTTAATTGAGAGTTTCTCTCTCAACTTGTCTCTTTGTTAGAAATTAGATACCTATTTTTGATGCATATATTCTTTTCTTAATCTTAGGGAAAACCCTTAGGCACTTCCCCTCATTTTGAGGATGGTACTCATTGTAAACCCTAGATACTTCAGGGCACAAGGCTAGGTCAACAACATGGTTCAAATTCGTGCAACAATATACCCATTCTAAGTTGAACATGTCACTTACGAGAATAGAACATGGGTGGGGAGGATAACATCCATCCCACAACCACTTGGGATAGATTCAATTGATAGTTCTTGATGTATACATACATGTAATGAATGCACAATCACAATATCATTTTATTCAATAATTATCTTTCTCTCCCTTATTTTTTATAAATTGGAATCAAAATAGGTATGGGCTTGAACTCTCTCATGGGAGGACTTTGTAAATTAGGTAAGAGGCCATGTGATATGGCTAAGGTGTGTGCATTTAAGTCAAGTGGTTATGTGCATGGAAGAGAAAATTTTAAGGATCCATAATTTTCTTAAAGTGTAGAAACCTTGACTAATCTTACTAATTCTTAAATTTCCAACCATAAAATGTTTGGAGATATGTTTGTAAAATTGTTCAAATTTCTAAAGATTTTATATAGTTTATGGACAATTTTGGCCATGGTTAGAGTAAAATATTTTTATCCTATGGAATTTGGATGAATCATTTAAAAAAAATGGAAATTGGTGATTTTTTGGGGAAAAAACATGGAAAATTATCCCATGGTCTAAATTTTGACCTAAAATTTTCCTTGGTGCATGAGGTGGATGTCATTATTATGAACCTACTTAGGTGGATGACGATACCATTAAGAGATTCCCTTAATGAAGTCCAAGTTAGGTGGGATTATTTTTAGGATTAGTTCCTAAAATGGTTAAGATCCTTATGTTTAGGGACGAGTTGATTTATATATTCTCTCTCTGTTGGTATCTTTGTTGGAAAGTACTTGTTGGCGCACAGGAAGACCCAAGGTTCAACATAAATCATACCAACAAAACCCCAGACACCGGCCCTTTCAACATCACTTGCAAACATATGACGTCTCACCTGAGGTATCAGAGGGGACTGTAGGAACCAACTTTCTAGAGTGTTGAAGGGATGTGAATTAGACATTTGAAAAATCCATTATTCATTCGTTTAACACACAACATATCATTACTTAACAATAATAGAAGTAACATTCATAACAACATCATATGAAATTAACTATGCGCGATAGATACAAGAATTCATCACATTGAACATAAACATAGAGTACTGTAACCAAAGTTTCTCAAATGTATTATCATTGGAACCGTTCTACCTAGCTTGCGTAGAGCGCATCAATACTCACTCTTCAACTACCAACATTACAATGAAAACACAATAGCTACTACAAGCTCTCTAGAAAGACACACACTACCCATAAGAGACACTCCCTACCCCTAGATATCCTACATATATTTATAAATCAAGACATGGGCGGAGCCCTTTACAAAGTGGACACAAATCCTAACTAACTTCTAACTAATTTCCACCTTTTGCACGGTTTTGGGCCAATTGCTGAACTATCACATGGTCCATATTTGGAATGCAACTTCCCAGATAGGTCCAAAAATTGCTCCAATAGGCACCCAACACTCACCCGTTGCTTGTCCCGAGCAACTTTAGCTTCTGCGTGGATTCCTTTGAGAAGAATTCTTCAGTTCAGTAGCTTGAGTACTACAACCTAACACCTTTCGAACCAGAGTTGTTACTCTCTGGGAACTATGTTCTAATACTTGGCTTGAGCATAGTTCTAGCCATCACTCGATGTGGAATTTTTTTTCGTCCCACCTCTTATCTGTGGTTCAAAATATTGGATCTTGGCCTTCACATTATTAATGGTGTCCAATATTGGGACCTTCAGTACTTCCTTCTTTCCAACCTGGTGGTCAGTATTCTTCTGGTTGTTCTAGTTGTTCCTCCCTGAAGCAACACTTATTGCTTGTTAGGATTCTCTCTATATTGTCACTCCTTTTTATAATAGGGCCATGAATTTCAACAATAGATATGCTCCAGTTCTTACCTTCTTACGACTTCGCTTCCTATACTTCCTACCTATTTTTGCTTCTCGGCACCTCTACTTCACCTCCCGACTCTACATTATTATACTCCCAACTGTAATCTTAACTCTTCAAAATTGAACAAAAAGAAACTTAATTGTTCTAGTATACCTTCCGTTGCCCCTTATATAGCCGATCCCGACATAATCCCCCTTACATCAAAATGATTTCCTTGTGTTGTCAATCCATACTTTGGGATCATATGCTGATTCATTGACCTTCCAAAATTTTGGTGGCCAATTTTCCTCATGATGGCCACACATGCTTTCTAATACACGTCACTTCACGGCTTCTTTTGCGTCAACTCCACTGTCTTAGTTAGTTTCTGAAGTGTTTCCTCACTCTTTGCCAATTGCTCCTTTTCTTGAGTTTTGTGTTGTATGATGCCTTCTATTATTTATGCATCGAGTGGCTTTTGTAGTTGCTGCTCTGTTTCAATGATCATCTACTTGATGACTTCTTGAACTGCAACGACATTCTATATGACTTTGTGCACTTCTTCCTGTAGTATCTCTATCTTCTGTGCAATGTTTTGTTGCTCAATCCTCAACTGACTAATCTCCTGTTGTTGTTTTATATTTTAAACTAGTGCTTTTACCTTCTCAACTGTTGGCAAAGTGTTCATTTCTTCCTTCGTCTTATGTTCCTTTTCTTGCACTTCTCATATCTTTTTCTCTATTATTTGTAGCTCAGTATCCTCCACAACTGCCTCCAGATCTGTGTGCTTTCTTCACATAGCTTCACGCATTTCTCCTTCAAGGTCTTAATATTTTCTACTGTGGCAGTCACACTAGCTCTTTGTTCTCTTCAAGGTCTTAATATATTGTAAATTCTTATGCATTTGGATATCGATAGTCCCATTAGTATTACACTTATGATTATTATCATGTTGTACCCGAGGAACATAAATGATTGTACATTTTGTGGAGGTCAAAGATTATATGGGTTGCTTGCATCCATGGTGTTTTTGATTGTAGATAAATCATCACTTTGAGTGTCAATTTTTTTATTAGAGGAGACAATTATCCAAGTTGAAATAATGAGGTAAGTATCATACTAATTTGACCACATATGCATGCATGTAAATGTTGTGATTTCTTTTGAGAACCAAAAGTTGTTTAATACCTAAAGCTAAAGCTAAAAAGTATTTGGGTGATAGTGATGGAGCATAAAATTTATCAACTCAAGGAGACTGAAACCTTTTGAGAGTGGAAATAGTCTAAGATATGTATTATTTAATATCCTGCATCAACTCTATAAAACATTGCATGGATGCACACTCACGTCATAGAGTAGGAGTCTAATTCTATATCACCATGCAATACTGCACAAGTTATATATAGTCCAAGATATGTATGATTTCACTACAACAAAACATGCCATTAACACCTACTATTGTGTTGGATTTTATTTTCCAATTGGGTGTGACCACCTAGCATTAAAGTTGATGTTATTTGAAATTTGAAAATATTGTCAAGTTTGGAACCAAATTTAGTGCCCAGATTATTGCCTATATTTGATTCCATTGTTGTGTCCACTTTAATAACTCTAATAGTGCCCATATTATCCCCAACCTATGGTATTTGCTTCCAATTCGATGTCTACTTTAACGTCGACATTTTCTATTGCTCTTGCTTTAGCACAAAACATTGTACCCATGGTTGTGTCGAGTTTAGCTTCTAAACTTTGGATTCTACTTTATAATCTAACATATCATCAACTTTTGCTTCCACATTAGCACTAGATTTTGCTTCTAATTTAACTATTTTTTCTTCCATTTTTGCACAAAATGTGCTTCCACAATATCTCCATATTTTGCTTCTGCATTGGCACTAGATTGCGTTTCCAATTTAGCATGCAATTTTACTTCCATTTTGGCCTCGAGCTTTGCTTCCATGATAGTGCCGCATTTTGCTTCCATATTTGTGTTAAATTTTTCTTCCATTTTCGTGCCAAGCTTTGCTTTCACAGTAGCACCAAAATTTTCTTCTAATTTAACACCTAGATTTGATTCCATTTTTGCACCGAGATTTGCTTCCACATTAGAATCACATTTTTCTTCCACATTAGCACTACATTTTGCTTCCAATTTAGTGCCAAGTTTTGCTTCTATTTTAGTGCCAAGCATTGCTTCCACCTTGTCACCATTTGTTGCTTCCAATTTAGCCCCTAATTTTGTTTCCTTAATAGCGTCAACTTTATCACCAAGCTCAACTTCCACTTTAGACCTTGAGTCAACTTCCATTCTAACAAATTTAGCTTCCATGTTAATATTGCCTTTATTTTATTCATTTCATGAATTTCAATTAAGTAAATGAAGGATATCATAGTTCTTAAATAAAATATATCAAAATTCAAATTTATATCATAATCTTTATGAAGAAATTTAAGGGAAATAAACAACATCCATCCAATGTAACAATATCATCATATTTAATAATTCACCATAAAAAAAATCAACATCATATATATATATATACAACATCTCTCTCATACACATATATATCATCATTATTATCTTTAATTAAATCAAATGAAAATATAATGTCAAATAGATCATGATGTCATAGATCACATCATTATAAATATACACATCATTATAAATATACACAAGATAATATAGATAACATCATCATCTTTAATTAAATCAAGTGAAAATATAATCTCACTTAGATCATTAAATCATCATGTCATGGATCACAACATTATAGAAAAGTAAAAATAACAAGCCATTTATATATATATATATATATATATACAACATCTCTCTCATACACACATGTATATCATCATTATTATCTTTAATTAAATCAAATGAAAATATAATGTCAAATAGATCATCATGTCATAGATCACATAATTATAGAAAAGTAAAAAATAACAACTTATATATATATATATATATATATATATTAATTAGACTTGTTATTTTTACTTTTCTATGTTTAGTAATTCATCATAAAAAAACATCTAATAAATATACACAAGATAATATAGATAACATCATCATCTTTAATTAAATCAAGTGAAAATATAATCTCACTTAGATCATTAAATCATCATGTCATGGATCACAACATTATAGAAAAGTAAAAATAACAAGCCATTTGTATAAAACAAGTTTTATGACTTCATATATACAATAATCAAAATAATATAAATATCATCATGATATCTCAACAACAATCCATGATACAAGTTAATATGATGCATAATGTAACTTGCATTTGGATCATCAAAAAATCTAGCAGACATCCTCACAATAACATGGGGGTGGTAATTACCATTGACATCCTCATGTGTAGCGTCATTGAATACCACCATCACCACGATCACCATCCTCATCACCATCTTCGTACCATCCTCATCGCCATCTTCATCAACATCACCACCACTTAGATTTGATCCAAACTTAGAATAGTTTGGATCATCATCAATTAGATCATCAAGTCCAAGTGTTATGCAATAAAACAAACATTAAGTATTAAAAGTTAATATTATTTTCATGCCATAATGCATATATGTGTTATATTAATAATATTACATCATATGAAAGTGCAACAAAGTATAAGAAACTGACAATCAATATGTCTGCACAGACTAATATGACAACACAAGAAAGTGCAAAAAAATAGAAATAAACGACATTTGCATCAATAGATATATACAAAAATATTTTAAGAAGTATGAAATGCCAACAAGTCAAACCTGAGCATCAACATCTAATAGGATTATTATAGCCTTCACTCTTGGAGTGAAACTAAGAACTGGTAATAATGAATTTATTATTGGATTGCCAATAAGAATAAAACAACATGGGTCCATCATGGTGGTGGTGGGTAAATTGACAAAGACTACCTATTTTAATTACTTTATTTCAGTAGGCATGACAATTGGTGGGGGGATCGTGTTAGATCCCGAGGAAAAAAATGAAAATTAGCTACACATGGAATTTAGGAATAAAGTCAAATAATCAAGTAGAAGCATTAGAACGAGGGTGAGATTAAAGAGAGACTCTTTGGATAGCGTGTGCATAGTTTATTTCTCGAACAAGGGAACCCCTTTCTCTTTTCTTACTATGAAAATGTTTGGATTTATAGTAGTCAACATGAGTCAAACATTCACTATTATCATGCTACATCTAAATAAATATTTCCTCTGTACAACACAATATAGATTCAAGCTTTTCATTCAATTATAATCTAGTGAATGACAACGTGCCTCCTAACACATTTCTATAATTATGTCAATTAAATGTAATTGGCACAATCCATTCACTATATCATATGTAATTAATCTTCATATTAACTTGGTTTCATAGTCTCATAATATATTAACTAATAATCCACTTAACATCTCCTAGATGTAAGTCTTGTTTTCTCTCAAGGGGCAATTACAAACAAATAAATAATGTTAAACTTGTTCAAATAATCATAAGGAATCATTAATACCATTTTTGAATGTTATTTTTCAATCATTATAGTTAATGCCCTCTTAAATCATCATTCAATATTTAAAATTCCAAAATTTGTCATTGAGAAGCGAAATAAGTTGTTATAGGTAATCATAATAAACTTCTATAGGTGAAAAACAACACATATATCTTAAAAGTATGATTTAGGTATTTGGGAATTTTGGTGGGTGTGTCCATCCCAATGTAAAGATTTCTTCTACCAAAAATCAGAATGACCCATATTACATAGGTAATCCATAGCAAACTTCTATAGGTGAAAAACAACACATATATCTTAAAAGTATGATTTAGGTATTTGAGAATTCTGGTGGGTGTGTCCATCCCAATGTAAATATTTCTTCTACCAAAAATCAGAACAACCCATATTACATATTTTGAGTTATAGGCAAATGATTGAAAACATCCACTATAGGCGATATGTTGCAACTTGAAGGATCCTTAGCAACTTCTACAAGTCTAACAAATAACCTATAATTCTTAAAGTTTGATCTAGGTATTGGAGATTTTAAGTGAGTGTATCCATCCAAACATATGGCTTCTCTCTACCAAAATCCATGTTCACCTACATCACAGATTTAGAGATTCAACCAAATCATCATGTGGTTAACTTTACATGTAAGCCCAAAATCCCATAAAAATTCATTGAAATATTTAAGCAAAAATTTTGCATGAAACCTCAAGTTACAAGGGTCTTCCAAATTGAAACCACCATTTGAGAAATGGATAAGGCAAGATCTATACATTAAAAACCCATTTTCAAATCATTAAAGGGAGTGCATGCCAAAAATATACTAGTATGCACTTCAAAAACAAGGAAAATGATGAGCATCTATAGGAAATCTATTTCTAAAATTTCTTTTCTTTTCCAAAGACAACTTTTATTAACTAAATAGAAAATAGTGAGCCAAATTACAAATTTTGATTTATAGACAAATCATTGAAAACAATTGCTATAAGCAATTCGTAGCAACTTGAAGATTTGTAACTGAAAAACAACCTGTAAATCTTAAAATACAATCCAGGTATTGGAATATTTTTTAGGTATGTGTATTCATCCTAGTATATGCATTGTCTCTACCAAAAACCATGTTCACCCATATCACATATTTAGAAATTCAACCAAATAATCACGTGCTTAACTTTACATTCAAGCTCAAAATACCATAAAAAATTCATTGTAGTATTTAAGCATATGTTTGACATTAAATCTAAAGTTGCAAGGGTCTTACCAATCGAAATCACCATTTGGGGAATGGAAAAGAAAAGGGTTATACATTAAATAACCATTTTCAAACCAGTGAAGGTAGTGCATTTCAAAAGGAAAATATGCAGTTAGAAAACAAAATGGAAAATTATGAGCGTCTATGGGAATTTTGTTTTCAAAATTTCCTTTCTTTTCAAAAAAAACTTTAGCAACTCAATAGGGAGATACATAGGGCTTATAACCTTTAGTTATCAAGCTTAAATAGTAAAGAAACCATTCTTGCATTATAAAATTCAGGATTTTCATTCAATTATAATCTAATGAATGACAACGTGTCTCATAACACATTTCCATAATTATGTCAACTAAATGCAAATGACATATTCCATTCAATGTAACACGGTTAGTTAATCCATGTATTAAGTTTATTTCATAATTTTAATAATATCTCAACTAATTAGCCACTTAGCATTTACTAGGTGTAAATCTTGTTTTCTCTTAAGGGGAAATTACAAGCAAATAAATGATGTTACACTTATTCAAATCAATATAAGGAATCATTAAAATCATTCTTAAATGTTATTTCTCAATCATGACAGTCAATCCCCTCTTAAATCATTATTACAATCTTCAAAATTCCTTTGGATATCTCTTGAAGCATAATCCCATCAACCTCCTTAGATCACATACTTATTCTTTTAGCCTTGGTGGAGCCTGAGAACTATGGTCTGCTTCCTTTCAAGTTTAACCCCCTTTGGATGCAAGCTCCGGAAGCTATAGATCGAATCAAAGAGGTCTGGTCGTAACGAGTTGTACACTCCCCAAGTTTCATTCTGGAAAGCAAGTTGAAAGCAGTCAAAATTGCCTTGAAAGTGTGGGCTCGGAAAAAATACAAGGAACCAACAGTGGAGAGGCAAATATTGCGGGCAAGACTAGATTCCTTGTAGCAAAACATGGAAAATGAAGAGATAAATAAAAAAATTAAACATGGAGAAAGAAATAAATTATAATATATATAAAGCCTACTCGAATGAAGAAGAAAGATGGAGGCTGAAGTCAAGAAGTCTATGGCTAAGAGATGGGGATAAAAACACAACCTTCTTTCATAAGCAAGCAAAATAAAGGTGACAGTGGAACAATGTCAAAGTAATCAAGAGCTCATTTGGAGAGGAAATATTTGGATTTGAAAACATTAAAAAGGAGTCCTTCTCCCACTTCAAGATGCTCCTTTCAGATGTCCATGTGGAGAACCCTAATAGTATCCCTAAGATGATCCAACATATTCCCCACCTTATTCAAGAATAAGACAACATAATGCTGACAGATAAAATCAAGGAAACATAAGTCCAAGAATCTATGTGGGGTCTTGATGCTGACAAAGCCTCTGGCCCTGATGGTTTCTCCATCGTTTTTTTTAGACACTACTAGGACATCGTGAAAACAGATCTGTGTTGGATGTTACAATAGACGAGGGAGAAATGCAATATGGGGTGGGGGGGTTACCAAATCTTCTTTCCTTGCTTTGATCCCTAAAGAGAAGAAACCTTCTTCCTTCTCTAGATTTCAACCAATCTCTCTATGGAACTCTTCCTACAAAATTTTGTCCACGATTATTGCCAACAGTTTAAAGTCCCTCCTCCCAAATTTAATTTCAGAGAATCAAGGAGGTTTCATCCATAAACATCAAATAATTGACAACATTCTTTTGGTTCAAGAAGCTATTCACTCCAGTATGCAATGAAAGGAAAGTGGTACGATGATAAAACTGGACATGGCAAATTCCTTTGAACGGGAATGTCATTCCTTTCTTTTCCCTTTCCTTAAAAAAATTGTTTTCTCTGATCATTTTATCTCCTAGATAAGGGATTTTACTGGAAACCCTTGGATATCCCCTTTGGTCAATGGGCGACCCACTAATTTATTCAAGAGCTCGAGAGGATTGCAACAAGGTTGTCCTCTTTATCCTTTATTGTATGTGATTATGGAAGATTCCTTGAGTAGAAAATTGGAACAAGGAAGAAACGTGGGCAATCTTCCAGGCATGAAAATGGTTCGTGGAGTTGAGGATCTAAGCCACTCTCAATTTGTTGATGAAACTCTTCTTTTGGGTGTAGATTCTATTATCATAGATGATCGATTCAAAATGGTCTTGATCACCTACTTGGATGCGTCAGGAGGTATGTTCAATAAAAATAAAAGTAGAATTTACAATTGGAAAGTCCCTACCAGAAGGTTAAGGATAATTGTGAGTTCCCTTCAGTTCAAAAGTCAAATAAAATGGATTTCCTTTAACTATTTAGGAATTCCAATTTTCCAAGGAAAACCAAAAGCCGAGGACTGGTTCCCCATCCTAGAAAAATTCAAGAAGAAAATGGCCCAATGGGGGGCTACATGGCTTAATCTTGTAGGAAGAATGTTCCTCCTAAAATATGTGCTATCTTTGCTTCCCATCTATCAAAGCTTTGCTTTATTGCCCCCTTCAGGAATTCTCCAAAAAATGAGTATGTTAATGCATAAGTTCTTGTGGCAAGGTGGGAAATCCGATGCAAAAAATACCACTTGGTAAAATGGGGGACAATCACAACACCCAGAGAGCAAGGCAGAATAACAATTAGGGAACCGAGATTAATGAACAAGGTGTTGGGAGGAAAAATACCATGGAGGCTCATCTCAATAAGGAAAGCATGGTGGAAATCAATCCTCTAAAAAAATACTTATGCAGACATTGTATTAGGTGCCTAGATAAAGGATTGAAATCCATGCCATTTTCCCCAATTTGGTCCTTGTGTAAGGATTCCTTCTCAAATTTTTGTGACAACCTCTCCTAGGTCCCAGGCAATGGGAAGAGGATAAAAATTTGGAATGACAGAATATCAGGAAAACAAGAACTAAAAAGTATAAGAGACCTTTGTTAATTAAAAAAATGGATGGAAAGAAAAGGGATTTAGATGATATATGACATGTCTAGACGGGATGAATAAGGAGGTTGGCAAGGCTATAGAGTGGAGCAATTACCTCATAATATAGAATCACAATGGAAGATACTTTTAGAAAATACCAAAGGGAAATCTCCAACGGAAAAATCAGCCCGAGACATTAGAGCTTGGGGACCTAAAGGAGGAGAGTATACAATTAAAGAAGGATACATGATTCATATTAAAGATTGGCAATATGTCCAAGATCAAAATTTAGAAAGGCAATATGGAGCAGTGAAGCCCTTCCGAAAGTCAAATACTTTGCATGGACTTGTTCCCATGTCAAGATCCTCACTGAGGACAACCTTAAAAGACAGGGTTTCCATGGTCCCTCCAGATGTCACTTGTGCAAAGCTGATGAAGAATCCATTCAACACCTTTTTACAAAATGCTCCTTCACCAAAGAAGTGTGGGGATTCTCTCAGAAAGGACTGGTAAATAACCTTGTAGTCCCTTCAAATAGCACATAAATGTTCTTATCATGGCACACAAAATACCTTGACAACTTTGATCATAAAAATCTTCTCAAATGGGTATGGAAATCCCTTCCTTTTTTCATTAATTGGAAGATCTGGCTAGCAAGAAATGCAACAGTATTAAGATAAGAGAAGTCATTAACCCTAGGAAGGTCATATGCAATATTAGGGCCTAATGGTAGAAGCAATCCAACAGAAAGGAAATTATCAACAAGGTTATAACTCACTAGAAACAAAAGAGAGAAACTAGTTGAGTCTAATTATACATATCGATTTAAGGCATGGTAGAACTCCTACAAAACCGATCATAAAAAATTAGGCTTTGAGAATGTCAAACAAGGAATTTAAATTATGGATCCAAAGGAGGAATCATAGTATCCTCTTATTTGATGGGGGCCTCCAAAGGAAACCCGGGGGAGGCAGGAGCAGGGGGAGAGGGGGGTGCTTCTAGGCCTTGAAGAATCTCAAGAAACTAAATATGCTTGGGATTAGGTATAGCCCCAAATACTTAGGCATAAGCTCTTGCTTTATGGAAATGAATTGAGCTTGCAGTAGATAAAGTATGCAAAAAAATCACTATCATTGGAGACTCTGAATTGCTAATCCAATGTTTGATTCCTAAAACCCCTCCTAAAGAACCTTGTCTACATATGCTAATATAAATAGTTCGTTTAAGGATTGGAAAATTCGATAGCATGCAAGCTTCTAAAATTTAAAGGAATCATAACAAGGTGGAATACTTTCAATCCAACCTTGCTTTCTCCTTAAGCCAACGTACTTGTAAAATTGGGGAGACATACTATCCCATGACCCGCATTGTTGGTTGTGGAGCCTGATCTTCTTAATTCAGAGATGTTGTTGTTTCAGCCGTGTTTGTACCCCAATTTTATATGATATGTAGGTGGACTGTACACTCATCCTAGCGGGGGGGTGTGGGGGCGAAGTGTTACAAATGCTAATTTTAAAATATTAAGCTAGGTTTAATTTTAGTATATTAATGTAATTCAACTAAGAGGTGACTTGAAAAGTCACCTCTCTTCCCCATTTAGGGTATAAATTACCCGGGGCATATATGTTGTAATCATCTTCTACATTATTCAATATAAATTTTCTACATTTACGCCTTCTTCTCATTAAAAGATTCCAAGGCGTTGAAGAAAAAGACTTCTTTGCCAAAATCACAAGGTTACAACATAAAAGTAGTGTCGATGAGTACACTTGTCAGTGGGAAGCATTGTTGACTCGAGTTCTAGAGTTAACTGATGACCAGCGATTACAGACCTACATACACAGTCTTAAACAACACATCCGTGATGGACTAGAGTTACATAACATCTCAACCATGGAGGAAGCACGACGTAAAGCCAGGATCATTGAAAACAAATTCAAGAAATATGTTCATACAAATTTCGACAAAGACGACTCCAAAAGGAAGCCCATCCAATCAGCATACACAAGAAATCCAAGATATACACCACCACAACTCAGGGAAGGAACGAAGTCCAGTTTAGAGGCCCAAAGAATAAAGGAAGGGAAATGCAAGTTCTGTGGGGACAAATGGGATCCTAAGCGCAAATGCTTACAAAAGAAATTGTATGCCTGCGAAGCTGAAGAAGCAGAGTTGGAAGTCGAGGAACCAACTGAGAATGATATGAATAGTCAACCAGACTACCAAACAGAAATAGAGGACGACACCCCAAAATCTCATTAGCCGCTATTACCGGAATCTCCCAACCGCAAACATTGAAGGTTAAAGGACATATAAAAAAGAATAACGTCGCAGTTCTCATCAACAGTGGCAACATCCATAACTTCGTTAATGTCAACCTTGCTAAAGTATTTAACCTATTTATTTTTCCGGTACGTAACATGAAGGTTATGGTAGCAGATGGCAAGAAGATTGAAAATGTGGGAAAATGTTACAAGGTCAAGTTACAAATGCAAGAGTACAACTTAGAATCAGATTTCTTTGCGGTACCGCTGGGACGAATTGATGTAGTATTAGGAATACAATGGTTACAAACCTTGGGTACATACTCTGCAAATCACCAAGAACATTTTATTGAATTCCAGTCGTTCAGGAAGACACACAAGTTATACGGGTTCCAACCACCTCCGACATAGTTAGTTACATCACATCAGATGGAAAGGCTACTTCGGAAAGGCGCACCAGTGTACATACTTCAATGTCAAGAAATGGAGATTCTAACATGTGAAGGAGATATGGACAAACAACCAAAGATACAAGATCTAATTCAAAAACATCACAAGGTGTTCCAAGAGCTTCCGATGGAGCTCCCACCAAATAGGAAGATTGAACACATAATTGAGATTGAACCAGGGTCAAAACCTGTCAATAGCAAACCGTACAGATATCCACATCACCATAAAACAAAGATCGAAAGGCTAACTCAAGATCTTCTAAAATGTGGTGTCCTTTAAAAAAGCAGAAGCCCATATGCAGCCCTAGTAGTGTTATTACGAAAGAAGGATGGTTCATTCAGATTGTGTATAGATTATAGAGGACTGAACAAAATAACTATCAAAAATAAATTTCCAATCCTGTTCATTGATGAGATGCTGGATGAACTTCATGGGGCCAAGTATTTCTCAAAATTGGATCTCTGATCTGGCTATTACCAAATCAAAGTTAGAATGGAAGACATAGCAAAAACTGCTTTTTGCACTCATGAAGGCCACTATGAGTTCAAAGTAATGCCCTTCGGTTTGACTAACGCTCCAGCTACGTTTCAAGCCGCAATGAATGAATTGTTCCAACCATTTTTAAAATTCATACTAGTATTCTTTGATGACATCCTCATATATAGCAGAACCTGGAAGGAGCATCTGGAACACTTAAGTCAAGTACTTACCATTTTGGAAGAAAACCAATTCTATGCAAAGAGGTCTAAGTGAACCTTTGGAAAAGAGGAAGTGGACTACCTGGGCCATAAGATATCGAAGGAAGGAGTTAAAGTCGATCCAAGTAAAATCAAGGTAATCATGGAATGGCCCAAACCCAATAACATATCGAAGCTAAGGGGATTTCTAGGCCTAACAGGATACTATCAAATATTTGTAAAGAATTACGCCCATAAAACCGCCCCTCTCACAAATTTATTGAAGAAGAATTCCTTCCAATGGAATAGTGAAGCGGAAAAATGTTTTGAAACATTAAAATGCATGATGTGTTCAACACCTATATTAGCCACGCCTGACTTCACAAAACCTTTCGTAGTCGAATTTGACGCCTCAGGTTTCGGACTAGGAGCAGTTTTGATGCAGGAAGGTCACCCAATAGCATTCGAAAGTAGAAATCTCAACAAGAGAGAAAGTTTGAAGTCCACTTATGATAAAGAGATCCTGGCCATTATACATGCCTTAACAAAATGGCGACAATACCTTCTAGGGAGAAAATATTGATAAGAACAAACCATAACAGTCTTCAATATCTCCTTCAACAAAAGACATTGTCAACATAACAACAAAAGTGGATAGAAAAAATAGCTACCTTTGATCTAGAGATATTACATAAAAAGGGGAAAGACAATATAGTCGCTGATGCTCTATCTAGGAAGGATGAAGTCCAGACATATGCAATTTCAATCGTTATTCCAGAGAGGTTGGATGGAATACGAAGAGAATACGCTAAAGACCCAAACACTTGCACCTTAATCGAAGATCTGAATAGAGGTCCAAAATTCGAGTGGCGAAACGACATCTTGTGGTACAAAGGAAGGATCTATTTAAACCCAACATCAAAGTTGAAAACTAAGGTGATGATAGAATCTCATGATTCACCCGCCGCAGGACATGTAGGTTTTTTCAAGATGTATTACAATGCCATAAAATCGTTCTATTGGAAAGGAATGCATAAAGACATTCAAAAATATGTAGCCGAATGCGACACATGTCAAAGGAATAAAAGCGAAAACGTCATGACTCCAGGGCTACTCCACCCACTAAACACTCCGAAGCAAAAGTGGGAGGAAATATCTATGGATTTTATTGAAGGGTTACCCCTATCTGATGGTAAAGAAAAAATCTTTGTGGTAGTGGACCGATTAACGAAATATGCACATTTTATAGGTATCAAGAAAACTGACTCCGCTAAACAGATCGCTGAAGTATTTTGTAAAAATATTTACAAATTACATGGATTCCCAAAAATTATCGTTAGTGACAGAGATGCCAAATTCACAAGCAATTTTTGGAAGGAATTCTTCAAACAAATTGGGATCACTCTTAACATGAGTTCAGCTTATCATCCATAGACAGGCGGGCAAACAGAAGTTGTCAACAAATGTCTGGAAGCGTATCTTCGTATTTTCGTCACTGACAAACAGAACAAATGGTTACAATGGTTACATCTCCTAGAATGGTGGTATAACACTACCTATCACATGTCAACTAAGATGACACCCTTTCAAGCATTGTATAGTTATGAGCTGCCCAGATGGAAGGAATTCGTTCAAGGTGACGCAAAAGTACCCACAGTGAAAAGTCAACTTGAAGAAAATCAACAAGTAATGCAAGTACTAAAGGATAATTTAACTATGGCACAAAATCGTATGAAGCAGCAAACAAATCAGCATAGAACAGAAAGAGAGTTTGAAATAGCAGATTGGGTATTTGTAAGGCTTCAACCATACAAACAATTGTCGCTAAAGCAACAATGAAAAAACAAATTGGCACCCAAGTTTTATGGATCCTATCAAATTGTCCGAAAGATTAGCCCGGTAGCATACGAGATGAAATTACCCGATTCGAGTCGAATTCACAACGTCTTCCATGTTTCAAATCTAAAAAAATTGTTAGGTCAACATTAATCAGTTCAATCAACACTTCCTGCTCTGGATGAAGAAGGGAAACTTATCTTAGAACCAGAAGCTATCATCAACATCAGAGAATGGAGATTACGCACTAGAATGATCAAGGAATATCTCATTAAATGGAAGAATTGCCCAAAAGAAGACGCATCATGGGAAACAGAGAAATTCGTTTAGCAATATCCGTCATTATCCTGCTTCGAGGACAAAGCAATTTAAAAAGAAGAAGGCAATGTTACAAATGCTAATTTTAAAATATTAAGCTAGGTTTAATTTTAGTAAATTAATGTAATTCAACTAAGAGGTGACTTGAAAAGTCACCTCTCTTCCCCATTTAGGGTATAAATTACTCGGGGCATATATGTTGTAATCATCTTCTACATTATTCAATATACATTTTCTACATTTACGCCTTCTTCTCTACTCCACGAAGCCCCCAAAAGAATTTTTTATGGGTTGTTTCGTTGGCCAACAGTTTATGGGCCCATGGTATTGGGCAGCCCGTAGTATTTTCCCTTGGTAATTCCCTTTAAAAGGAAGACATTGTAATACGGTTGTGAAATGTATTGTAGCATTTTAAATATCTTTGTGATTGTGTAAGAGAGACTAGAGAGATTGGAGAGGAATTTGCAACGAATGTGATGCAGGTTGTATCCATTCAATTGCTGGATGGTATAATAATAAAAGGACTGGCAATTGCTCCGTGGACGTATCCTGGATTGGGTGAACCACGTTATATTGGTGTCTCTCTCGTATTGTGTTTATGTGATTTATATTTGCATCTTGTTTATTGTTCTTTCTTTGCAATCCTGTTTTTTTAACAATTGGTATCAGAGCCAAAGGTCTATTTGGCATATATACTCATAGGAAAGAAGGGTTCCTGGTTCGAGTGGGAGCAATGGTAGAAGAAGGAAAGTTTAAGGTCGAGAAATTTAACGACCAAAACTACCAATTATGGAAGATGCAAATGGAGGACTATCTATATCAGAAGGATCTATTCCTACCATTGGGAGGAAAATAAACATAACTGGCGACTATGAAGGATGAAGAATGGGAGGTTCTTGACAGAAAAGGCACTGGGAACAATATGATTGTGCCTGGCTTCATCGGTGGCTTTCAATATTTCAAAAAAAAATACAACAGAGGGTCTGATGAGTGCATTGGGTAAGCTGTACGAAAAACCCTCAACCTGCAACAAGGTATTTCTAATGAAGCGTTTATTTAAAATGAAGATGTTAGAAGTTGGATCTGTTGCTGATAATTTAAATGAATTTAATACAATTACAAATCAACTAAGTTCTGTAAAAGTGAACTTTGATGATGAGGTTAGGGCTCTTCTAATCTTGTGTTCATTACCAGAAAAATGGATCGATTTGGTCATGGCTGTAAGTAACTCTGTATCGGTTTCAAACACTTTGAAATTTGATGATGTTGTTGGTTTTGTTCTTAGCGAGGAAATGCAAAGGAAAAACACAAGTGAGACATCAGGTAATGCATTGACTATGGAGAGCAGGGGATGGAAAAGGGGGAGAGGAAAAAACCCATGTAATCACAACAAGTCTAGGAAGGGCATATCCACGTCCAGACTGGGAAATATAGAGTGCTGGAACTATGGAAGGACAAGACATCGGAATAAAGACTGCAAATCTCTAAAGAAGAAAGGAGATGGACAACAAGATACTACTCAGGAAGAAAATGTAGCAGGTGATGTGTTACAAGATGCCTTGATTCTTGCATTTGACAATACTAGTGATTACTGGGTAGTAGATTCAGGGGCTTCAAGTCATGCTACACCCCATAGGAAACGTTTTCATGATTATGTTCCAGGTGATTTTGGACATGTTTGATTGGGTGATGATGAGCCATGTAAAATTGTTGGAATGGGTAAGGTACAGATAAAATTAAAGAATGGAATTGAATGGATGTTGAAATATGTAAGGCATATTCCTACTATGAAAATAAATCTTATCTCAATAGGGTAGATGGAAGATGGTGGTTGTTTATCTACGTTTGGAGAAACATTGTGGAAGATCACTAAATGATCGATGGTAATATCAAAGGAGACATGATAGGTACGTTGTATTTATGTCCTCATAATACTAATTGTTCTATCTATTTAGCTTCCACAAGAACATATACAACATTGTGGCATCATAGGCTTGGACACATGAGTGAGAAGGGGATGCAGATTCTCCAATCAAGGAAGTTGCTGCCAGATCTGAAGCAGGTAAGTTTGGAATTCTGTGAGAACTATGTTTATGGAAAACAAAAGAGAGTCATATTTCTCAGGGTTGGGAAACATAAGAAGAGTGAAAATTTAGAGCTTGTACATATAGCTGTATGGGGACCGGCTCAAGTACAATTTCTTGGTGGCTCTCGTTATTATGTTACTTTTATTGATGATGCAACTAGAAAAAATTGGATTTATTGCATTAAACATAAATCTAATGTGTTTGCTACTTTTAAGAAATGGAAAGCTTTGGTTGAGAATGAGACAGGAAAAATGTTGAAGTGTCTCAGATCGGATAACGAAGGTGAGTATTGCGGAAAGGAGTTTGAGAGTTACTATTCATACCATGGGATTCATAGAGAGAAGACATTTCCAGGAACACCACAAGAAAATGGTGTGTCAGAAAGGATGAATAGGACGATCATGGAGCTTGCAAGGTGTATGAGATTGCATGCAGGGTTTCCCTTAGAGTTTTGGGCAGATGCTGTAGATACTGCTGTTTACTTAATAAATAGAGGCCCTTCAAGCGCTTTGGATGGTGGGATTCCAAAGGAGGCATGGATAGGTAAAAAGGTAAACTACTCATTTATGAGAATTTTTGGTTGTGAATCATTTGTCCATATTGATAAATAAAATAGAACTAAGCTTGAGGATAAATCTAAGAAATGTACCTTTATTGGATACGGAGTTGATGATTTTGGTTATTGCTTATGGGATTATGAAAGTAACAAAATCATTAGGAGTAGAGATGTGGTATTCAATGAAAATGTCATGTATAAAGATCAGTTGTAGGAAAATAAACAAGAAAAAGAAAACACAGAGTACACAATGCTTGATGAAATAAAAGAAAATGAAGTTCCAAAGATGCCAAAAAATCAAGAACAACAGCAGGTACCTCAAACTCCTGCAAGTGTTAGAAGATGTACCAGGTTAAGTAGACCTCCTGAATGATACTCTCCTTCAATGTATTATTTATTGATGACTGATTCTAGTGAACCAAAATGTTATGAAGAAGCAATGCAGGTGGAAACTAGAAAGAAGTGGGAGCAAGGCATGAATGAGGAAATGGAATCATTGGTAAGAAACTAAACTTGGGATTTGGTTCAATTTCTTGTAGGTAAAAGAGCATTGCAAACCAAATGGGTTTAGCGGTACAAAGCCAAACTTATTGTAAAGGGGGTTGCACAGAATAAAGGTATAGATTTTGATGAAATATTTTATCCTGTTGTTAAAATGACTTTAATTAGGTCTATTTTAAGTCTAATGGCAGTAGAATATTTGCACCTTGAACAGTTAGATGTTAAAACAACCTTTCTCCATGGGGATTTGGAGGAAGAGACTTATATGCAGAAGCCACATGGGTATGAGGTCAAAGGGAATGAGAATTTAGTATGCAGGTTGAAGAAGAGCTTGTATGGCTTGAAGCAAGCTCCAAGGCAATGGTATTTGAAATTTGACAAGTTTATGACAGAGTAAGGTTATAGTAGATGTCATTCTGACCATTGTGTTTATTTCAAGATGATAGATTATGGAATATATATTATCTTGTTATTGTATGTGGATGACATGCTTGTTTCAGGGTCTAACATGCATGATATAAATGTGCTCAAGAGGAAGTTAACTAATTCATTTGCGATGAAGGATTTGAGTGTTGCAAAGCAAATCCTTGGTATGAGAATAACAAGAGACATGAAAAATCACAAATTGACATTGTCTTAGGGTGAGGACATAGAAAAGGTGTCGGAGAAGTTTAGAATACAGAATGCAAAACCAATTAGTACACCTTTGGCCAGCCATTTCAAACTAAGTAAGGAGATGTGTCCCAAGAAACTGGAAGAGATAGATTACATGTCTAGGGTTCCCTATTTATCAGCAATTGGCAGCTTGATGTATGCCATGGTGTGCACAAGACTAGATATTGCACATACAGTGGCAGTTATGAGCAGGTATATGAACAATCTAGGTAAAGAACATTGGAAGGTAGTATAGTGGATTCTCAGGTATTTGATAGGTACTACCACTAATGCATTATGTTTTGGAGGTCCAAACACTATTCTACAGGGATACGTTGATGCAGATATGGCAGGTGATCAAGATAGTAGGAGGAGCACCACAGGGTATGTGTTTATTGTAGGTGGAATAACAGTTGGATTTCAAAGCTGCAAAAGGTTGTTTCACTTTCAACAACAAAAGTAGAGTATGTTGCTGCTATAGAGGCTAGTAAAGAGATGATTTGGTTGCAGAGGTTCACGGAGGGGTAAGAAGCAGGAGGATAATAGGTTGTATAGTGATATCCAGAGTGCCATTCATCTTGCAAAGAATTCAGCCTTCCATTCTAAGACTAAACATATACAACTGAATTACCATTTCATACAGTCTGTTTTAGAAGATGAACTGTTGAAGTTGGAAAAGATACACACTAGCCAAAATCCTGCAGACATGTTGACAAAGCTAGTAAACAGAGAGAAAATGAGTTTTTGCTTGGTTTTAGTTGGCATTCTAGCATGAAGGTGAAGATGAGAAATTTTCCAGATCCAAGGTTTAGAGCATAGTCTAGCAAGTGCAACAACGATGGAGTTGCTGTGATCTCTAAGTGGGAGATTGTTGGTTGTGGAGTCTGATCTTCTTAATTTAGAGATGTTGTTTCAACCATGTTTGTACCTCAGTTTTATATTATATGCAGGTGGATTGTACACTCATCCTAGTGGGTGGGTATGGGGGGGCATTACCCCCCCACGAGAGTTCGGGGGTGAATCCCCTGAAAGAATTTTTTATGGGTTGTTTTGTTGGCCAACAGTTTACGAGCCCATGGTATTGGGTAGCCCATAGTATTTTCCCATGGTAATTCCCTTTATAAGGAAGACATTGTAATACAACTGTGAAATGTATTGTAACATTGTAAATATCTCCGTGATTGTGTAAGAGAGACTGAGAGAGAATGAAGAGGAAGTTGCAGCGAATGTGTTGTAGGCTATATCCCTTCAATTGTTGGATGGTATAATAATAAAAGGACTGAAAATTGCTTCGTGGATGTAGCCTAGATTGGGTGAAACACGTTATATTGGTGTCTCTCTTGTATTGTGTTTATGTGATTTATATTTGCATCTTGTTTATTGTTATTACTTTGTGATCCTGTTTTTCTAACACATATTGCCTAATGATGAACCACAATGCCTTATAGTACATTGCGCATCATCCGAATAGACAAGTGGAAGTCGTTACAGGTATCCTGATGCAAGGTGGGAATTCACAATCATCCCTTCAAGACAACTAGGGCAAGAAGTTAGTTATATCTAGGAAGGGAATGAATTTCAAGTCCTTTCAATAACCTTCCGAAGAATATGAGAGATTAACAAAGATGGTATTGAGGGAGGTTGAATTTCATTTCATTTATCTTGTTTAGAATCAGAGGGTGGCTGATAAGGGAGAGTTACATAGGATTAAATTGTTTTATTGCAGAGATTGTATGGTGGTGGGTGTCTAGGATCCTGATTCTAGAACTGGAGTCGTGATGTTTGGCTCCAACTCTCACTCTATGTTGTCTCCATTGCAGTACGAGAGACGTATCGCAGAGCTTGAGGATAATGTTGGTTTTTTCCCGAGCAACAATGAATGCTAGAAACATGACATGGAGTAGAGAATGAAGAAGGAAGTTCAGAGGGAGTGTAGTGCAATGAAGTGTCCAACAGCCAGATGGAACATATGAATTCCAAAATTTCCCTGACGGAAGTAGTGATTTGGATTTGGTGTCTTCGTGGGAGAGGAAGAGAACAAGGTGAAAAAATACAAGAGATTTAGGAAACAATTTGTAATTTGAGAAGGGAATTGGTTCCTCATTTGAGAAGGCTGGAGCACAGGCACAATCATCAGTTGGTTCTCTAAAAACATTTTAAGGCCCCAACCGTGAAGATCCTTTAGTGAACAAGCACGCACCAGTAAACGAGTGGTCATAGTACGAGTGGTCATAGTACAATATCAATCTCATGTGTCCACATCCCATCATTAATCAATCTGTTGCTCCAAGCCAGGCCTCAAGACCTTCAGGTTTTTCTAATTACCATGTTTTTATATAATTGATGTGTTGCAAATGTAAGTTTTGGGATTTTAGTTTTATAAGGATATATACTAGTTACCTAGCATAAGCATAATGTATGAACAAAAATAGATGGTTAAAAACCAGAGAGGTTGGAATTTTTGAATTCAGGCAGACTAGATTATTGGCCCTCTTTTTGTACTACCTTTTCCTAGATTATTGGCCCTCTTTTTGTACTACCTTTTCCTAGATTATTGGCCTTATGTGTTGGAATATTTTATATTCCTTGGAAGGTAATAATGTCTTTGTATTATGTCAGAAGATATCCGCAATCTTATGTAAAAGAGTAATACATTATATCCCATATTCATTATGGTAAAATATACTCTTAATATTCATTATTATATAAAGAGAAGATATTATGGAGAATTATATTCTCCCACATGCAATATGCGAGAGTAATTCCTCCTCATCTCTTAGTATATAATAGAGTCAAGGGAGTCACACCATTCATCATGATCTTTACTTATTCACAAGTATTGCTATATTGCATTGGGGTTATTGGAATTGCTATGTTGTAAGATTGAGGGCGATATTCTGGAGATAATAGAAGACTACCTTCCCGTGGATGTAGCCCAATTGGGTGAACACCGTATATCTGGTATACTCTTTTCTCTTGTTCTCTTTTTTCTTTTACTTATTGTTGATATATTATTGTTTTGCATAGATAGGTAAGCTAGTTTATTTAGATCCATATCTCTGACATGGTATCAAAGCTTGTTGCTATGATCTAGCTCCTTCTATTGCTTTCAAAACAATATTTTATTACTTGGGCATTGTTTATTTCTTATAGATTTGCTTTCTATCTGGTAGCCATTAGGCTTCTCTTTAGATTTGGGCATGTTTCTGCAGTCTTTTTTTCTTCTAACCCTAACCTTGTTGTGTATATTTTTGTAGAAAATTTTCAAGGGTTTCTTGATTTTATTTTTGTAGATCTATATTTTTTTTGGATTCTCCTTAAGGAGATATATCTTTCGGTTGTCAAAAAGATAGTTTTCTTCCAAGTTTGGTAGAATTTGTGTAGGTTTCCGTGTTCGGCATAATCGACACTGTTTTCGGCCTTAAACTGGACACTTGTGACTTTTCTTCGGAGAACCTGATGTTAACCATGACTGTTCCTACTAAGAACCCATGAATACACTGCAGACTTGCAGCATCTCACTACGAAGACCCACATATGATTCGGCATACTCACAACTGTTCCACTGTTGAACCCACGTTTACTTCAGTTTATTCGCAACCCTTCCTATGCTGAGCTCGCGAATGCTTCGACAGATACGCGACCTTACAGTGCAGAGACCCGCGAGTAGCCGCGACTCCATTACACCGCAACCCGCAACTAACCGCGACTCTTGCCGAACAGAACCCACGCTTTTTCAGTGTTATTCGCGAGTCCACTGTGGAAAAACCCACAAGTGAATTTTCTTAGCACTTTTCAAAAGGGCTATAAGTAAAAGTTTCTTTCCTTTACTATTTTTTCTATTGTGTTTCTGCAGTTCAGTACGGTAAAGTATACCCATTTTCTGTTATTCACTTTCTTTCTCTTGTCATTTCTAGCATTTGGGTTTATTTCTATCATTATTGTTGGTTATGGAGCCAGATCTTCTAGTCTCATAGATGATATTGTATCAGCCGTGTTTGTACCCCAGTTCTATATGATATGTAGGTGGATTCTACACTCACCCTAGCGGGGGCATCGCCCCCCCATGGGGTTCTAGGGGCAGCGCCCTCGAGAAATGGGGGTTCGGGGGCAACGCCCCCAAAGAAAATTTTTGGGGCTGTTTTCGCCAGCTGTTTTGTGGGCCCATGGTTTTGGGTATCCCGTGGTATTTTCCCATTGTATTTCCCTTATAAAAGAAAGACATTGTAATACGGCTAGGGTGGTTGATGTATTAGGTTTTATGCATTGTAAAGATCTTTGAGATCAGGAGAGAGACTGTGAAACAGAGAAGAGAAAGTGCAGCGGTTGTGCTGCAGGTTGTATCCCTTCGATTTGCTGGACGGTAATAATAATAAGGACTGGCAAATTCAGTGTGGACGTAGCCCAAGTTGGGTGAACCACGATATATCTGTGTCTATCTTGTGATGTGTATGTATGATTATATTTGCATTTCTGTTTATTGTTATTGCTCTGCGATCCTGTTTTTCTAACAATTATGACTTTAGAAGTAGCTTCTGTTCCTGAACTTGTTGGTCCTAGCTATCTTGCATGGAAGAAAAAAATTATTGATGTTCTCAGGAGCAAGAATCTATGGAGGATTGTTAATGGTGAACACACGAAACCTGTTGATGCTCAAGCTTTGGATATATGGGAAGATAAATGTGATCAAGCAAGAGGGCTCATTGGTCAAACAGTTTCAGATAGTCTTCAGGTAAGTTTAGAGGCAGAAGATAGCCCCATTGAGGTATAAAAAATTCTTGCTTCTTTATTTGATAAATCTGATGATGTTTCTGCTTATTACCTTGAAAAGAAGATTTTTGAGCCAGATCCTACTAACTTTGAAAGAGTAGAATTACATCTTGCTGAAGTGAAAACTTAAATAATCGTGGTAAAGATTACAAGAAAACAGACACTGCTCTTATAATTCTTGTAGAACAAAAATTGCCATCTTGTTTTGACATGTTCATTCAAACTAGGAATAGAGATATTGAATTGTCTTCAAATACCACGAAACCTACTTTTGATGATTTTTGTAAAGGATTGATAAATGAGCAAGAAAGGTTAATTGTTTCAGGACAAGTCTCGCCTAATATGGCTCTTATGGCACATAATCCTAAAGTTTTTGATAATGTTAAAGGTTCTAATTCACACACTTCAAATCATACTAATAAAGCCCATCATGAAAACAGTAAGAAGAAGAAAGTGTATGATCCTTGTAAGCATTATGGTAAAACTAGTCATCTTGAAAAGAATTGCTTTAAAATGAAACATTTAATGGCTAAAGCTAAAAAGAAAGATTTCGATGAATCACAAGTAGCTTTAAGTGCCTCTGTTGTTGTCATCTAGTAGTTCTTCTTCTAATTTTTAATGACTAAATTCATTTTTTTATTGTTCATGCTTAATCATGTTGATTCCTAATCATGTCATGTCATGTCATGCCTAATCATGTCATGTTTATTTTGTTCTTGAGCAATTTTATAAAAGCAATCTAAAATTTGTCATTTTTTGTGTTCACTTTTTATATGTTGTGGCTGACACTTAATGTGTAAAATTAACTTCATTTTCCTTAATTTTCAAGTTAATATTTTGATCATATCATGTTGCCATCTTGTATATGATGTTTGCTAACCTTTTGTGTATAAGCATTTTCATTTCTGTATGAGCAATGTTTTTTTTTATGATCTTTGTATGTTTTAATCTTGGAAGTTCTTGTGTAGATAAGTTATCTGTTTATGTTTCCAGAAATAATGAAGCACCATCCTCTACTGTTAAAGTCATGATGTTCATCTGTTTGATATCATTTTCGATGTATAGACCATTGGGGTCTTGTTTCTTCGATGTTTGAGGTATTCTACAAATATTTATATTGCACCTTGATTGGAAGAATGTCTGTTATCCACATGTGTATTGGCCATATGGGTATTTTTGTACACTGTTGTGGTGTTCTTAGCCACATATTCTGTCGTATCAGCCTTCAAAAAGTATATGTACACTGGCGTGCATCTTATATCAGATTTCTTCAACTATCAGTTATGGTTGTGATGATTCTTGTGGGGATCGAGGCACCTTGCTATTGGATTGCGTCACATGTTTATTTCATCATACAACCTAGTTCGAGTGCACTTTCATGATTCAGTGAGAAGCAGTTGTTCTTCATCAAATTCCATCAGCCGAAGTGTTCTTCTTCTGTAGCTTTGGTTCTTCTGGAAGTTGTCATCAAGGGGGAGCAGTAATGATTCCTTCCTTCCTTTGTTAGCGAGATTTTCTCCTAGCCATTATTAGGGGAGTGTAGGAATATTTTATATTCCTTGGAAGGTAATAATGTCTTTGTATTATGTCAGAAGATATCCACAATCTTATGTAAAAGTGTAATACATTATATCCCATATTCATTATGGTAAAATATACTCTTGATATTCATATCTGATGTACTCTTTTCTCTTGTTCTTTTTTTGTACTTATTGTTGATATATTATTGTTTTGCATAGATAGGTAAGCTAGTTTAGTTAGATCCATATCTCTGGCATGGTATCAGAGCTTTTTGCTATGATCTAGCACCTTCTATTGCTTTCAAACAATATTTTATTATTTGGGAATTGTTTATTTCTTGTAGATTTGCTTTCTATCTTGTAGCCATTAGGATTCTCTTCAGATCTGGGCATGTTTCTGCAGTTTTTTTTCTTCTATCCCTAACCTTGTTGTGTAGATTTTTGCAAAAATTTTTCAAGGGTTTCTTGATGTTATTTTTGTATATCTATATGTTATTTTGGGATTCTCCTCAAGGATATCTATCTTCCGGTTGTCAAAACGATAGTTTTCATCCAATTTTGGTAGACTTTGTGCAGGTTTCCGTGTTCGGCATAATCGACACTATTTTCGGCCTTAAAATGGACACTCACGACCTTTCTTCGCAGAACCCGTGGTTAACAGCAATTGTTCCTACTGCGAACCTGTGAATACACTGCAAACTTGCGACATCTTAGTGCGCAGACCCGCGTATGCTTCGGCATACTCGCGACTGGTCCACTACCGAACCTGCGTTTACTTCATTTGATTCTCAACCCTTCCTATGTTGAGCTTGCGAATGCTTCAACAGAACCGCGACCTTACAATACAGAGACCCGCAAGTAGCCGCGACTCCATTACACCGCAACCCGTGCGTAACCGTGACTCCATTACATCGTAACCCATGCGTAACCGCGACTCTTTCCGTACAAAACCTGCGTTTTTTCAGTGTTATTCGTGTGTCCACTGTGGCAAAACCCGCGAGTGACTTTTCTTAGCACTTTTCAAAAGGGCTGTAAGTAAAAGTTTCTTTCCTTTAATTTTTTTTCTATTGTGTTTCTGCAGGTCAGTACGGTAAATTACATTAGTTTTCTGTTATTCACTCTCTTTCTCTTGTCATTTTTAGCATTTGGGTTTATTTCTATCATTATGACTTCAGAAGTAGCTTTTGTTCCTGAACTTGTTGGTTCTAACTATCTTGCATGGAAGAGAAAAATGATTGATGTTCTCAGGAGTAAGAATCTATGGAGGATTTCTAATGGTGAACACACGAAACCTGTTGATGCTCAAGCTTTGGCTATATGGGAAGATAAATGTGATCAAGCAAGAGGGCTCATTAGTCAAACGGTTGCAAATAGTCTTCATGTAAGTATAGAGGCAGAAGATAGCCCCGTTGAGGTATGGAAAATTCTTGCTTCTTTATTTGATAAATATGATGATGTTTATGCTTATTACCTTGAAAAGAATATTTTTGATCTAGATCCTACTAACTTTGAAAGAGTAGAATTATATCTTGCTGAAGTGAAAATTTTAAATGAAAAATTAAATAATTGTGGTAAAGATTACAAGAAAACAAACACTGCTCTTATAATTCTTGTAGAACAAAAATTGCCATATTGTTTTGATATGTTCATTCAAACTAAGAATAAAGATCTTGAATTGTCTTCAAATACCACGAAACCTACTTTTGATGATTTTTGTAAAGGATTGATAAATGAGCAAGAAAGGTTAATTTTTTCAGGACAAGTCTCACCTAATATGGCTCTTATGGCACATAATCCTAAAAGTTTTAATAATGTTAAAGGTTCTAATTCACACACTTCAAATCATACTAATAAAGCCCATCATGAAAATAGTAAGAAGAAGAAAGTGTATGATCATTGTAAGCATTGTGGTAAAACTAATCATCTTGAAAATAATTGCTTTAAAATGAAACGTTTAATGGATAAAGATAAAAAGAAAGATTCCGGTGAATCACAAGTAGCTTTAAGTGCCTCTGTTGTTGTCATCTAGTAGTTATTCTTCTAATGTTTAATGACTAAATTTTTTTATTATTATTCATGCTTAATCATGTTGATTCCTAAACATTTCATGTCATGTCATGCCTAATCATGTCATGTTTATTTTGTTCTTGAGCAATTTTATAAAAGCAATATAATATTTGTCATTTTTTATGTTCACTTTTTATATGTTGTGGTTGACACTTAATGTGTAAACGTAACTTCATTTTCCTTAATTTTCAAGTTAATATTTTGATCATATCATGTTCCAATCTTGTATATGATGTTTGCTAACCTTTTGTGTATAAGCGTTTTCATTTCTGTATGAGCAATGCTTTTTTTATGATCTTTGTATGTTTTAATCTTGGAAGTTATTGTGCAGATAAGTTCTATGTTTATGTTTCCATAAATAATGAAGCACCATCCTCTACTGTTAAAGTCATGATGTTCATTTGTATGATATCATTTTCAATGTATAGACCATTGGGGTCTTGTTTCTTTGATGTTTGAGGTCTTCTACAGATATTTATATTGCACCTTGATTGGAAGAATGTTTGCTATCCGCATGTGTATTGGACATCTAGGTATTTTTGTACATTGTTGTGGTGTTCTTAGCCACATGTTCTGTTCTATCAACCATTAGAAAGTATCTGTACACTGGTGTGGATGTTATATCAGATTTATTTAGCTATCAGTTATGGTTGTGATGATTCTTGTGGTGATCGAGGCACCTTGCTATTGGATTGTGTCACATATTTATTTCATCATACAACCTGGTACATATTTCATCATGTTTATTTTGAATTTTATTGATTTCAGATTTGATGGATAGATCTATGGAAGGATGGATTTGACTTCGCTTTTGGTACATAGGTTCAACATTAGGCCAAGTGTGAATGCAATGTTCTTCTATAGTAGGGTTGAATCCTAGCATTTCAATGTAAGATCAGGCAAATACATCACAAAATTCTTGAAAGAGAGCTTTATAGGATTCAACCTCCTTAAAGGTACATGAAGCACCTAGAAAGATATTGTTAGTGACACCAAGCTTAATTAGAATGTGCACTTTGATAGTGGGAGATATGTTGGCCATATTCCCCTCCTCAAAGGTATTTAGAGCAGGGATTTGATTTTTAAACCAATCAACATGTATTGGAAAAATGAAATATTTTTATTCACTGAAGGATTGGTTTGAAGATTCACCTTCTAAAGGGTATTCTTGTGGGAGGAAGTATGTGTGATGATGCATATCGTCCCATGAGAAATTGGTGTTGGCAAGTGCTTCAAGGATTTATTCATCACTTCAGAAGGTAGGGACATAAGGTTAGGGGGGTTTGACACCACCAAAATTTATGAGGATGTCGAAGGGGATGAGGAGGATGACCTAGTTGAGGAAGAAATGTAATATATAAACACCATTCCTTCATTTAGTTGGTTAGGCAGGGGTACCTATTCAATTATGGTGACTTGAGGTTCTAAAGATCTATGTCGGAGTTCAACCAATGTTCCATGGAAATTTTGGAGGTCCATATAATGGTGTGAATAGTGACTATAGATACCACATAATCCACATGGGTGGTTAGTACACAATGCCTTATTACGTTGTTTGGTAGCATAAATATGAGTAATTCGAATGATAGGGGTGTTGGAAATAGTCATCTCATCTTGGAAATTGATATGAATACAAAAAATAGGAATCTTTTTGCACTAATGGGTAGTGTGACCATGTATGTCAAATATGGAATAAGGTGTTGGGGCCCTAGATAGTGCTGCACAAGGGGTGACAAAAACCATGTCCGGGGAAGATTGAATTATTGTGTTATTTCTTTTGCTCCCAACCTTATTTTTGGGAGGAGGCTGGGTGGAAGCGAGGGCCTCCTTCATAACCATAGATGATGGGGCATGAGAAGTATCAACTGATTGAACTAGTGTTAACACCACTTGGGTTGTGGGTTGGGGGTTTGATGGGGTAAGATACCAAATGAGGAGGCCTAAAGTAATACTTGTGAGGTTAAGAGTAGCCATAATAGGGGTCCCAACAATCCTAGGAGGAGGAAATAGGAATGACACTTGGTGGATAGGCACTCCCACCCTTGAGTGTCTTTCCATTGGAGTAGGATTTGGGGAATTATAATATTAAGAAGGTAGTTTCTCAAAGGTAGTGGTGCATAACTCTAAGACATCCTCTTGGGTGGCTATAGGTGGAGGACTTGAAAAATTTCCAATCATAGAAGCATTGTGGAATATTCTAGGTCCAATACCAATGAATGAAGGCATGAAAAGGCTAGATTCAACCACAAGAAAGACATTCTATGGATTAATTGGACCCTTGGGATCATGATAATTAAGTTGATCAAGTGTAACAATTTTCCTATTATAATGAAGCATCATGAATCAAAACATAATGGACACGAATGCTTTCATAATGCTTATGAATTTATGAACAAGGAATAGGTTTTAGTCCAACTGGGTGTCTACAGGCTCAATATCTATCAGGAATGTCTTACCAATGAGTTAAGTGGGAACATTCTAGAGAAGGCCTTGTGGCCAAGAAGGTATATGGTCATATGAATGTAATGTGATGAGGGATGGAATCAACTTGGGGTAACCAATATTCTTTCATATATGGGTTGAGATGACACAAGTGGAGGCTCCTTCATCAATGATACATTGTGACAAATGATAAAGTTTTTGATGGTGATAGGAACCTAGAAGGATACTAAAGAAAGCATTTGGGGTTTAGATAAATCTAAATTGAAGGTCATTAGAAGGATCTATCACAACTAATGCAGAAAAACGAGACTTAGGTTGCACAAGAATATTATGAAGAACTTCCAAGGTAGACATAGCAGAAGGGTATAGGAACTTGGAAGGCTATTGAAGAAATCATTCGAGATTCAACTCAATCTAAATTGAATGCAATTAGAAGGATATATCACACCTAATGTAGACAAAAGAGACTTATGTTTCATGGGACTATTATGAATAAATTCCAAGGTAGACACGACAGTAGGGGATTGAGCCAAGTCATCCACAACACTATAGTTATGAGTGGCTCTAACATTGGAGTTATGGCTTGTACGAAGTAAAGGGATTTTAGGGACCTTTGGGGGAGGCTCAAAATTATACTGTGGTAGATGTAAGGGCCTTTTGGTAAAGGTGAATCCTTGTCCTTGTCAAAATTGGCAGGTTTAGCTAGCATACCATATTGATTATGTTTAATATGGAGGTTGACATGGATGGAGGTCATGAACTTGTTTTGGAAAGAAGGGTCATTTGGAGTGGCCGACGTAAATTGTTTAGTGGAATGAAACATCATCAACTGTGTTGTTATGAACCCATGTAGTAGAAAGGGGTTTTTCAATACCATTAGTTATGGCATGGTATGATGAGGAGGTGGAGTATTGCTGTGGCATTGAGGGGCGTTAGTAGCCTCATGTTTGTTCACTAATACATTTGGTCTTAAAATTCAACATTTCAACTTTTAATGTTTGATGAAAAATCCAACTTTTAATGTCGAATTTAAGTTGAATAGCACATTGTGTCTTGAAAAAAGTCACTTTGATTAGGAATGTTGTAACTCCCAATTAGCGATGTTAAAATTGTGCATCCGCTAAACATCCAATTTTTAACGTTAAAACTGTTTAGTCTTTTTTCCCCCTTTTTAGGACATTGAAATGTCAATCAAACAAAACAAAAGAATACATTTTTTGAGAATAATTGGGAGAAGGTGAAATTTGGTTATAAGTAAAAGTTCCTTTGGTTAGAGATTATACTTGAAACTATAATTTCTTTTTGAATTAAGAGGATTAATATTTGGAATTTCTTCATCATGTACCCTAGTCTATATTAGTTTTTTCTTGCAAGTATGTTTCTATTCTTTGAACTATTTGCTATTGTTTTAAGCTGATTAGGGCCATTTGTTGATGTTTTTGCACCAATACATTTCCACATTTAACATTCATATATTTTAGAACACTACACCTTTAAGAGTTTGGCATAAAGTTGAATTTTGTTAATATATTTTTTAATTTTATATTTTTGAAATTATTTGAATTTATTCTTGGAGTACTAATGAATGGTTTTTGTATTTGGTTGAAATATAAAACAATGTCAGGCAACCCTAACTGGGGTTCTAGTGTACTTGATCGAAATATTTATATACATTTGTTTCTCAATTCTATATACGCTTCCACTAAGGATCTTCCTAATGAAAACAATTCTTCTACCTAGACTAGCAATAGTGATAATACATCTGACCATAATCATCTTAATCTTCATGATATTGGTGATGGGAAATGTTATTGCTTTGCATGTAATGGAAAGGCATAAAGAGGAGAAGGTTTTTGAAGACAACATATAGGAAACATTTCTTAGAGCATGGGCACTTAGAAGGTGGAAAATAATATCACCCCTTGGTAAGATAACATAAACATGTTTTTTGACATTTTCCAACAGTTTTAATATTTTTCTATATCGATACTAATTGTATTTTTATTGTAATTATTACAAAGACAAGACCGCTAATGCTTGAAATTACACATGCTACAATTCATAGTAGATATGGAAAGGGTGATGAAACTAAATTTGATACTATGTAATAAAATGACCCTAATACTACTGAGAATGAAGGGATAAATAGGTTGATCCATGACACATTTGTTGCGATGGATGAGGTTGAACCCATAGATGGGATCTATGAATATATTCATGATTTACCTCTTATTAATAAGGCACAAAAAGCCTTATACAAAGGTTCAAAGACAAGTCTTCTCTATTCTCTTTTGATGCTAGTCAACTTGAAGGTAATGATCGATATTTCAAACATAGGAATGACACAGATGTTAAGATATGACATATTTTTCTTATATAATTATAATTATTGGTGTTTTTTTTGTGATTGCAATATGTAGTCCCTTAATTTTGATTTTCTAGTATATTAATCAATTTTTCTTATATATTGTTAGGTGATACTCTTCTACCACTATCAAATACTTTACCTCACACATATAAAGAAATGTGCGCCATTAAAAAAGATATAGGAATAGAGTATAATTCAATTGATGCATGTTCTAATGATCATTTTGTTTTTAAATTGAAAAGACTACTTTGTATTATAAACCACTGAAAGGATCAACCTCAAAAGATACAGTGTAATAGTTCAAAATGTATTGAACATGTTTATACACACAATAGTCAATACCCATAAAAGCCATCCAGACTTTGAAAATGACTTCAAAAATACTAGCTGATACTGTACTACTATTTATTTTGATGAACTGTCTGAGTAGTTTTTGACAAAAATTAAACATAAAACCTGAAAATTAAATGGAGCTATTTTTGCTTTCCATAACTTAGTCTACTGGTTCTTCTTCATCACTTCCATATGATATAGAAGTGTTCCCATATTCTCTAGGGTCTTCATCAACACTCTCACTAGGGCATGATATATTTACATCCACATGAATGGTTTGCATAGTTGAATGACCATGAGAATGATTTCCATCCAAATTCTCATCAATTCTTGAGTTTTTTCTTTCAATAAGATCTTCATGCTTTGCTAGAGTCTTTGAGATTGCTTCCACTTGCGCATCATAGGCCACGGGGTCTTCACTAGGGGGGCAATATTATACCACGTCCGTTCATATTGGGGGTATTAATATTACATGTAAACCATAACATTATATTGCCTATATATTTGGGGTGGTTAGGGTTATTTTATTTATTTATGCAATCCCCAATATCTTGGGGTATATATTATAAGAATTTGCTGCCTAATGTCCCCAAAATTGCTCTGCGAGTGTGGGAGTGGTGTGGGAGTCCGCCGAAATCAACCCGAAATTTCTCTACGAGTGTGGGAATCTGCCGAAATCAGCCCGAAATTGCTCTGCGGGTGTGGGAGTCCACCAAAATCAGCCTGAAATTGCTTTGCGAGTGTGGGAGTCCGCCAAAATTAGGCCGAAATTGCTCTGCGAGAGTGTGGTGAGAGTCCGAAATTGCTTTGCAGCAGCTAGGTTTAAATCACTGACTTCCTTCTTCTACTGTGCATAAACTCATTAGCCATAGGCAGCGCGTTAGGGTTTCGTGTGAAGAGGCAAAGGCTTGAAGGGAACCAGGGTTTTGTGGGGTATGCTAGTCTGATTTTTAATCATGTTTTAGCATTTTCCTTACCATTGCTTTCTGTGCTGATGGTAAACTTTTTGCAGATCTGTTCATGAGAAACAGCAAGGAATTGAAGCCAAACAATTACCTGCTAGTGCTGCAGCCGCAATGGAGGAGGTATATCAAAATTATCATGATGCAGTAAGTTGGAGAAACTTTAATGGTCTTGAAGTCTAATTTGCTATCTGCATTTTTCTTCTTTGATTTGCTCAATGAAAACTACTGATTTTCGTTCTCATTTTTCTATTTGAGTTTCAACTATATTCACTGTTGGGAAATCAATAATCAATGATGATGCCTGTGCTACTTTTAAAACTTTTGGAATATCTTCCAAGTCTCTTCACCAATCTTCTCATAATTTCCAAATTAGATTAAATCTACAGCAATAGGCTTTAATGGGAAACATGCTTAACCTTTGGACATAGATGGTGCACTTTAACTGGTTTGATCAGAATTTTGAGAGTGCTCAACGTGTGCTCAACTAATTTCTAATTCCTAGCTCAGTCATATATGATATGTGCATAGTGCTCCTTTGGTCTTACTTTCACTAAGTGATCAGTCTCACCAATATACACCTTACCACATATGCATGGAATTGAATAATCACCCTTCCTCTACATGGGATTAATCATATATTTAGATTTTTGCAACACATTTCTTAATAAGTTTGGGAGCAATAAGGCTATCTTAATTCTATTTTTTTTATAAGATCCTTTTTCTATTTTATTAGTTGTCTTGGAGCACAACCATTTTTCTATTATTATTTTCATGGTTATTTTTCTCTTTATTCTATGTTTTCTAAAATGCCTTCTTAATATGTCTTCTCTTATTTGCATTCCATATCTCCTGGGTGTTATTGCACCATTGCGTTCATTGAAAAAACAAAAGAATAAGTTTGTTTGGATGATGGAGAAAGACTAATTTTTTTTTTTGAAGAACACATGTTAGAGCTTCGAAACATGCAAAATAAATTTTATATTAAGGATTATGCATTGAGGTATGCCATGGGTTATCCTCCTACTAGAGGGAACATCAATTTCCAATCATTCAAAAAGCTTAAGCGGAGTGGTGTGAAGGTATCTTACTTATATATGTTAGCTTTATATCAGTTAGTGAAGCATTGGAGCTCACTTACATCTAGAATCTTCCTACTTGAATCTTCTTGCTCGAATAAGTGAGCTTCAATGCTTGAAATTTGTTGAGGATCAATGCTGTCTTGTTTTAAATTATTCAGGGTCTAGACCTATCTACAATTGGGCATTGAGACACACTACTTATCAACCAATAGGTATACCTACATTTCCCCCTAAGCAGGGAGTTTTGGTTTTAGTCCCATTGAGTGGGTTGATGGTTAATTGCCAAAGTCCACTACTCCTCTACCTTTTGATTCCTTTTAGGTGAGTGAGAGAGCATACCATTCAGTGAGAGTTGGATATCATTATCATCTTTTTCATGTGATTCATCCCTTGAACTTTGTTGGAGAAATTTCTTTGGAAGTGACTTGATGTCCCATAAAGTGCATTAAATTTGAAGCCAATATCTCAAAATCATGTACACACAGGTTTTGAAAAAAGTATAATCTCTTTGGTGGTAAATCTCATTTTATTGGTTTGTTTGATTACTTCAGCTTGAAATTTTTGAGTTGATTAACCTCAAGAAACCTTCCTACTCAATCAATATTCTTATATATTCAACTCCATCACCTACAGATTTCAGGAACTATTCATACACAAGTTTAAGAGTATTTGTATGATGTTTGATGAACTTTTACACACAAATTGACACTTTTAGAGTGCATATCTGAGGCTTTTAAAGAATGGGTTGGAAAATAAATTAGGTTGATTTTATATATATACATGTAAATCTACATCGTGCTATATGTTCATAGCTAATTTGACACAAAAATTAGGTCTGATTTTGAGTTTAGAAAAAAAAATTTCTGCAGATTTGAGGTGGTTTGGTAGTACACATTCAATTTTTACTTAAAATTTCTTAGGGATTCACCCATGGTTCTGATGCACTAACTTGAAGTGCAAAGGGACAATATGGAGGTGATAATGTACCTTTCTTAGATAAATTTTGGAACCCTCCTATTTTTAAGTATTAACAAGTAGAGATTACAAAGCAATATTCTATCACCTCATAAGCCATAGCCTCTAAACCTTTATTTTCTCCTTGATGTGATCTTTTAAAAGAAAAATATAGACCTTCTACCAAATTATAAATTCAAAGAGAAGGTTGTAGATAACTATCACTCTTAACCATTTGTTGGTTACATTGGCTTCATTAAAGCCTACTCCAGCATAAGGAGTGAGTTTTTTGGATAGGGATTAAAGTAGACATGAAAAGTTTTGTTTCATCATGTGAGACTTGTCAGAGAAGCAAACTGGCAATGAATATTCCATGACTATTGTATCCATTGCAAATTCTAAATCAAAAGTAGGAATCCATTAGCATGGAATTCATTACAGGAATCCATCAAGTTGGAGGGAATAATTTCATTATTTTGGTTGTGGGTCAATTAAGTATGCCCATTTCATTCCCATGGATGCCACCAACAATGTATAATAAATTACCAAGCTGTCCATGCAACAATTCTATAAGTTTCATATCGAGTATATGGATAGATAAAGGTCAATAACAAAATGTTTAAAGGGGTAATTGAGGGATTATGTTGCAGACTAGCAATATTCATGGCCAAAATGGCTGCATTTGGCAAAAAATGGTACAACACAATATACCACACATTTATTAGATTCCAACTTCCAAGTTTCAGCTGTGAGTCTCTTCTAGATTTAAAATAAATCAGGTTTTCGAATTAGGTCATTGATAAGGTGGATTATTCCTTCACTATCAGGACACTTATGGGTGATGAAAACTTGATGGTAGTTCCAATTTAGTGATAGGAGAGGATAAGTGGTAGACAGTCTAGGATTTTCTTAAAAAATTTCCAGTCCAAAAAATGCCCAAGATGTTGCAAAAAGTTTTACATAGCATTTCCAGGAGGCCTAAAATGGATGAATCCATTTTGACAATTTCTTGAAACAGTTGAGAAGGTTCTTGGCAATTTACATAAATAACTCATAAACATTATTTGGATAGTTAAAAATAACACAAGATTCTCCGTTAAAAAAAATATGGAAAATCTAATTATGAAATGATGAATGAATTACTGATAAATGTCTTAAAATTTCTAGATGGAAAATCTTATTGTCCTTTTTTCCTTTTTTTGTTTTTCTCATTAAAGACAAAAAAAATATGTAAATAGACTTTAAAGGGCTCTGTAAATAGACGTAAAAATTAAATCTGGGTTGAATATGAACTTGTTCTAAGAATTTTTGGACATTTACCAGCCTCAATCAGTTCTAATAGAGCATGTTTGATAGTCTCAAAACATGGACCGACATAAGAACTAATTCTGGTCAATGTTGAGTAGTGTTACTGCCGTTTTGGCATGGGTATTAGTGCATTCTAGGTTGATCTTAACATATGGAAGCCACATTCAGATCTTCAATCTGTAGTAATATCCCCAAAACTCAATTCTGAGCAAGCATATTAGGTGAAACTAGCTAGGAGAAGCCTCAAAAATCAATTTTGGATGCAACTTTGAAGGGTCTATAGATTCCAAAAAGATTTCAGACAGACTTTGAGAAATTCTAGGAACTTTTCATGAATGTGTAAATAGACGTAAAAATTAAATCTGGGTTGAATATGAACTTGTTCTAAGAATTTTTGGACATTTACCATCCTCAATCAGTCCTAATAGAGCATGTTTGATAGTCTCAAAACATGGACCGACATAAGAACCAATTCTGGTCAATGTTGAGTAGTGTTACTGCCATTTTTGCATGGGTATCATGGGTGCATTCTAGGTTGATCTTAACATATGGAAGCCACATTCAGATCTTCAATCACTAGTAATATCCCTAAAACTCAATTCTGAGCAAGCATATTAGGTGAAACTAGCAAGGAGAAGACTCAAAAATCAATTTTGGATGCAACTTTGAAGGGTCTATAGATTCCAACAAGATTTCAGGTAGACTTTGAGAAATTCTATGAACTTTTCATGAATGTGTAAATAGACGTAAAAATTAAATTTGGGTTTAATATGAACTTGTTCTAAGAATTTTTGGACATTTACTAGCCTCAATCAGTTCTAATAGAGCATGTTTGATAGTCTCAAAACATGGACCGACATAAGAACCAATTCTGGTCAATGTTGAGTAGTGTTACTGCCGTTTTGGCATGGGTATCATGGGTGCATTCTAGATTGATCTTAACATATGGAAGCGACATTCAGATCTTCAATCAGTAGTAATATCCCTAAAACTCAATTCTGAGCAATTATATTAGGTAAAACTAGCAAGGAGAAGCCTCAAAAATCAATTTTGGATGCAACTTTGAAGGGTCTATAGATTCCAACAAGATTTCAGGCAGACTTTGAGAAATTCTATGAACTTTTCATGAATGTGTAAATAGACGTAAAAATTAAATTTGGGTTGAATATGAACTTGTTCTAAGAATTTTTGGACATTTACCAGCCTCAATCAGTCCTAATAGAGCATGTTTGATAGTCTCAAAACATGGACCAACATAAGAACCAATTCTGGTCAATGTTGAGTAGTGTTACTGCCATTTTGGCATGGGTATCCTTAAATGTGCCAAAGAGGGTCAAAATGCCCTGGTTGCAGTAAATAGTATTGTTTGTTGAAGTCTACCAAGTCAACTCTAGTCAAAGCAATAGCACGTGGCCCTTCTCTTTTGTTCTGCTTCCATAGCTATGTCATTTGGGTCCACCATGTTGAGGGGATATCCTTGATTCTACACTTTGAAGAGTCCCATCAGTTTAAATTTCAAGAGTAACCCCTAGGATAGCCAAAGTTTTCATCTTTAGGAATTTGGAAGATGAAGGAGTGGAGAAGATAGGTTGTGTGGTTTTGTTGGGGCTATGTGGTTGACCTGAGGCTTCTAGGTCAATTTTTTTCCACCTTATGAGATTCCATGTCACCCCCCTTTGATTTCTTTGGGCCTGGTTCTTCCTCATGCTTTCCATTATAGATCTTCCTCTTTGAGCTAGTTGAGACACATGCTTCTAGTTCCAGCAGTTGCTTCTGCTCATGGTAAATTCTTCTTTCAGTTTGCACGCTTTGTCAAGTAATATTGAAAGTTGTCAAAGATGATCAATTGCACCTTTTTAGAGATTTGAATTGAAAGTGCATACTTTGCTTCCTAGCTCTTTGTTTTATTAATGAACTAATATGCATGTGTAAATTTGAATATGCAGATGGATCCTAGTGATGTTGAGAACTTTGCAATTTTTATTGGTGAAGAGAATTGTGTCCTTGGAACAATTCAGTGTCGAAAAGGTTGTACATATGCTGATATCCATTGTGAAATTGTGGAGGATGAAATCATCGAATATCCTTTTGAATTTATTGGCCCAATTGGACATCCTTTAAATACAAAGCAAGAGCAAAGAAGGAAAACTACAACAACAAATATAGGCATTAAGAGGAAAGTAGACACAATGGTTTTTGAATCATTGCAATCACATGTAATGGAAGGAACACCAATATCTGAAAAATTGAAGGGAATGTGGACGAACCTATGCATAAACAACCAAGAGTTGATCATGTGTCCGAGTCAGTGGAACAAGTTGAAGTAGATCATCATGTGTTCGAGGCAGTGGAACAAGTTGTAGTGGTTGATCCTAAAGTATTGGCATCTTGGGAACATAAAGTGAATATTTTAATGGAAGAGTTTGTCAAGGAGAGGCTAATAGTGAAGGTATATTCAGAAAATGGAAAACCTAGTATAAAGATCCGTTGTGAAATTTGTGGCATTGATTATGGAACGGGGGAAGTATCCTTGGTAGGGCGAACGGTTCATAACTTCAAAAACAATCATATGAAAACATGATCCCATCAACGCCAAATTTCAATGTTTGGAAGTAATGAAATTCCTTCATGTAACAGAGTAGAGCAGACAACCATGGCTAGAGATCGACTTGAGATTGATCAAGCAATCAAACTTCTAGATGATTTCAACCAAACACAAGAGCCTAATTTGTTCACGGTGGTGGAAGAAACACTTGCAAACTATGAGGACAAGAAAAAAGTAAGAGTGGAATGTACACGATGCAATAGATGGTTCTCTTTGGTGCCAGCAAGTGGTAATATTGTCAGTTCTCTAAATGAGCACATGAAATCAAGGAAGCACATTGCTACTACAGATGAGGCTTTGCATGATACAGTTGTGTTGAGGAGTGGAACAGTTGGGAGACCGAAGAAGCCTACCAATGTTAAGTCCCAAAAAAGTTTGACTAAGTTCTTTGTCCCATCACCATCACCATCACCATCACCATCACCATCACCATTACATGGGGTTTCTACAAGTTCACATGCTTCTACTTCAGGTGTGTTAATTACCCAAGTTTTAATTTAATTTGAATTTGAATTTTCACATTACTTTATTTGTTATTACTTGTTAGTAGCAGTTCATAGATCATTTTCTAATTTGTTTTTTCATCTTATTCTAGGAAAATTGCCTCCCCTGATATTACTATGTTGGGGGTATTGGGATCCCTATCTTGATAGAAGAGGAGAGAGATTGGACACAAAGGTTCTAATGGATGACCAACATGGTGGAAAATTGTGGGCCATAGAGAAACATACCAAGAGAACACTATGTTATTATGGTGTTGAATGCCGTATTAATGGTACATACAGACATATCCATTGCAAGAGGGTTTCTGAAAAAACAATCCCTTTTGATTCATTGACATGCAATCTTTGTAAGTTGATACCTAGTTGTGATGAATTTCGGATGCGTTTATATCGTGAATCAAGGAGCAACATCAAAAGAAATGGGAGAGATACAAGGAAAGGGAGAAGGTTGGACCATTTGACTCATTCTGAACTCAAAATTGTTGTAAGAGATGCAAATGCTAAACATAGATTAACAATGCGATCTCTTTGGTGGGAGAGGACAAAGGTTGCTACATTGTCTATTAGAACGAGGTCTCTAAGGGAAAAGTTGTTCGAATCTGCTGGAAGGAATGATGTGTTCAGGTTTTGCAAGGATGTGTGTGAGGCTCATAAGCAAGGAAAATTACAAGGTAAAGATGCAGTTTGGGGATTTGTTCAAGATATATTTCACAACCTAGTTCATTCAAAGTCAGGGAGAAGATATAGTGCATCCACTAAATCCATTTATGAGATGATTAAGTTATGGGGAGGTCCTAGATTACATAGCTTTATTAGCTTGAATCTAGATGGCCCTTCGATATCTACGACTTTAAGGCAAGTTAGAAAATCATTGACATATATCCCAGGGGAGCATGAGTACATTTTTTAGGAAATTGGAAAAGTGTATGCTTCTTATAAAGCCACACATGGTATAGAGGGCCCAATTCCGGTATGCCTTGTTGAAGATGAAACTGTTGTGAAAAAATATGTTAGGTGGGTAGCCAAAAACGATACATTGGTGGGTTTTTGTGGTAAGAAAGAAGAACATACGTGTCAATCACATTTCTTGGTGACAGTTGGTGAGGGCGCCGTAGGCTATGAGATTATTACAGATGCCTTCAAGAATTGTGTGATTGGCCATTATGCACGTGTTATTATTGCAAACCCTTTACATGAGAAGCTTCCTCATTTGGTTGTGGTTGTTCATCCAACGTGCAACAGGTTTGATGCAAATTTTGTCCATCGACAATGGGAAAAAGTAGAAGACCTATGGAAGAAACATTTGTAACATTTTTTAGGACCTATTATTGGTCATTCCTCAGATGGGGATAGTAGGAGAATAATGCTTATGTTGAAGGATTATTACTCAACGACAGGCATGAGATATCAAATTCCCTGGGAAGGGTGGGGGCTAATTGGGTTGTCTGATGGCTTTAAAGTAACAAGACTTCATGACCAGGATTACATCCATAATGGCAAAAAGCTAGTGAATCCTTTGTTTAGTGGTCGACGAGATTTGATTGTTGGAGAAGAGTTGATTAGTTTTAACCATGTAAGAATGGTTTATAACAATTTTAAAGTGGATGACCACAAGCTTAAAATTGAGGATATAGAGAGGATTTATCGCCAAAACTAGGGTTCAGCACAGTGAATTCTTCAAGGCATGTCCAGAGGTGCTTGAAGGAAATGAGAAGTACAGGTGGCAGGACAGAGAGGACATCGGGTACAGAGACCTATCTAGCAATCGTTGCTGACTATATCGATATTTTTTTGTCTCCTAGTTTGACTCTTTGGGAAAGGGTGCGAAATTCTTCAAGAGTCCATCATTTCTTCACGTTATGGTTATGCTGGGTCAAAGAACAAGCAAATACTAATGTCAACATTAATTTCATCAGTAGAGAGGCATATCAAGATGTGAAAATTTCTTGCCACTTTGCGGTTTTGTTGATGAGATTATTTCGTGATCAATACCCTAACTTGCCATGTGCATTGCACCTGATTGGGTCAGATGTATGTGAGAACTTCTTTAGCAAAGTCGGTGGCATGGTCGAGGTAGAGAGGGCATATGATTTCACTGAATTACTTCATGCTATTGGAACCCTTAATAGAGTTGCTGAAGAAGAATCGAATCCCCAAGGGCTTCGTTTCAATAAATCTCATAAGAAACAAATGAGTATCTGGAATAAATTGCATTAACAAACAATAGAGGAAGGTGACGTCTTGTCACAATATGATTCAATATCCACAGATGATAAAATTATAGAAGCTCTCAAGATAGGATTGGAGGATGCACAGGGAATTTTAGTAGGTCTTGGCATGCAACCAAAAAGACACACAGAAGATTCTTGGTGGTTTAAACCATGGATAGAGGATCACAATTATTCAACATTCGAAGTTGTGGATGGAGTAGTTGATAATTCTCCCCCGGATCATTCCACATCCATATTCCAATCTTCGTCTTTTATGGTACTCAATGATAATGAATTGCAAATGATGGAAAGTGAGTGGAGGCACGAGTTGGATGGAATTTTAGATTCCGTTGATGAGAATGTAAACATAACTATCAAACCAGTTGTGGAGCTCAATGGCAAGGACATGTACAAATCTTGTTTGGTTAGTCAATTAAATGGAAATCCGACATTCTCGAAAGATAGATTGACTAAAGTGAGGAATGGAGTATACTTTAGGCGAGATGAGAGGGCCCCCAAAAAGGGTGTTGCAATTGGTTTTGGAATTGGATTAGATTGTGCAGTGTTGTTTGAGGGAAAGTCTATAGCCGTAGCTGAACGTACTACAAGAAAAGGTGTATCTCAAAGTACAAAGCACGGCGTTTCTTGTGGGACTTGGTACATTGGAAGAGTGCAAAGAATAAGAAAGAAGGATGGTAATAGGGTGTTTGATTACCATAATGACATTGATCTTTTGGATAGGCCTGAAGGTGTTGAGCTTCAATGTTGTTGGTACAATAAAATAAAGGGGCAACGCATGTACAAGTATGATTCAACAGATCATCTATTCATACAACTTGAATCTGTTATAGCAATGACAAACCTATCATACAATATCAAGAATGACACATACAAGTTAGAAGAAAGTGACCACATAATTTTGTGGATTTCATCAAAAATTTTAATACGGTGAATTTTTCAAAACATTCTAATTTCTCTTATCTTTTCTACTGCTATTTTATAACTTATTTATAAAGTATTATTTTTGTATTATCAATGATTTGCTTGTATCAATTTCATACTCATTTTAATTTCTCTTATCTTCAGGTGCGGTGAATGGTTCGGGTGCCGAATGGTTGGGATAACTCAAGAGAATTAAAATCTCAATCTAGCAAGAACTATAGCAAAGGTAATTTCAAAACTTTTGCAGGCCTCTCAATGAAAGTGTTTGTTATTGCTTTCCAAGTTACATATTATATCTGCTACATAATTGGTCTATCCTGATATTGAAATATGAATTCTCAGTTTCTAAATGTCCAAGCTATCTCATCGAGTTTTGCCTTGTACGCAAATATTACCATGTTTCAATTGATTGATGAAACAATTATGAGTGCTTTTATGTATGTGGAGGCGATTTATACAAAGCTGACCTAGTTCATCTTTTCTTCATACAGATTTTTCATCACCTGCACCAGCTTGGTCGACTTATCAAGTTGCAGCATTACCTTTAAATTCAAAGATTGAAATTGAGTGCATTGCTGCCCTGTAGGGTTCAAATTATCTTTTTGTTGTGTTCTTGGGTTTCTTATTGCCATTGTTGAAGATTCATGCACGATCCTTTTCAAAATATATGCTCTTGGATAAGATATTTTTGCTCAAACTAGACTTAATTCACACTTAATTTTGATGTGCTTGTTATTTACACGTTATTTAGCATGCCTTTCAGCAGTTGACAACAAAGTTGAGAAATCATAGAAATTTTCAAGTTTAAATCTTGATAGTCCATTCGATGTTTGTGGTTTCAGATCTTAAAATTTTCCAGTGGAAGTGTTCTTTAATTTCATCATGTTTGTGTGGACTGCATATTAACTCATTAGGAAATTTTGAATGTTGTTGATTCAAAAGATGGCTAGGGTGTGGCACGGGTGTGGAAATCTCTTGTTATAGAACTCACTGTTGTGCACTTGTTGTGGTATGGAGTGGGTATGGACGTGGTATAAACCTTCCTTATACGGTGATGATAAAACGTATTGTTGTGGTTTGGAACACTTATAAGTTATGGACTATATACCTTGGTGATACTTTGAGAGAGAATATAATAGTTTGACCACGAGTTTGACACTTTCGTCTTCTTGACCCCTCTTGTTGACTCTTGATCTTATGTTGACCCACAACACAGTCTCTTGTTGCCTCTGTTGAGTGGTCTAATATCTTTGTTGCATTGTTTGAGTTTGCTAAGTTGTAATAAAGCCATGGGCTTTGTATGGACTACAAACGGAGATCTGGTTTGTGCACGTTTTGTGTGTAAAATTTCATCATTACCTGATATTTTTTGGATTGTTGTTTCCGGGTCTGCTGCTCCAGTAATTGGGGTTTCCTTACGGTTCACTTCAAGCAGACCCAAACACTCATACAGTGCAATAGAGATCTTAGTCCGATTAAACCTGCTTAAACCCACCTTGAACCCACCTTAAACCACAGGGATTCCTTGCTCTACTGCTCCAGTAATTAGGGATTCCTTGCTTGTCGACTAGGTAACTGAATTTATTCCCTCTCAGGTATGTCCTTTGTTCCTGTAGTGACTTGTCTCTTAATATACAAGATATGATATAAAAAATATTGCCGAGTATAAGGAAGGTTTCAACCACGTTTCAACTCTCCCAGTGGGTTATATTATTTGTTTTCTTTGTACTTTGAGTTAGGCAAGAGTTAGATTTACTATTGATGTTATTTATTGTCTTTGTATGCTTTTCAGCTGTAGCTAGACAAGAGTGAGAAAATATAAGTATATTTATTGTCTTTGTATGCTTTTCAACTGATGTTATTTATTGTCTAGTTAAAACGATATTGAAAAATATGAGTATATGGTTGATTCAAATATTGGTTATGATAATTTACTGTTGATATCTACTGTACATTATTTTATCATGTTGTTACTGTATATGGAATTTAATGATTCTTGAGGACCAACTTTAATGCAGTGAATAATGGAGCGTTAAGTTGAAAGAGATGAAAATTATGTTTGTTTATTATAGTTCAAATTTTATTAGAGCAGTACTGTTCTGAATCTGATTTTATATGTTCAAATTTGAAAGAGATGAAAATTATGCTTTAAACCACCTTTAAACTTATCTTGTCTAGTTAAAACAATACTATTTTGTTTCTAGTACTCTTTTGTCATCGTTTGTCATGGTTTATGTCTGTTTGAGATGGTTTGCAGTTGCTTTGATGCCTATTTATGTATTTCGGTTGCAGTTGCAGTTTCTAATCTAACTACTTTTTATGGATTTCACTTCTCTTCCTTGTATAAGTTGTTTATTTGGTTCTACTTTCTATAACTAATGAATCTTATACAGCGATGACAAAATAATATAAAACATTGTACCTTGAGAGAGAGAAAAGATTATTGGTCTTGTTGGTCCTACAAAGGAGCACCAAAGGAGTTGCTTGTCCACCTTATATAGTTCACCTTGACCTTGTGGGTTTGTGGTTTATTTTGTTGTGGCCCCCTTGGTTGACTCATGATCCTTTATATTGCGTGTATCTTACTTGGTCCATATGTTATGTTTATTAATGTTTTGATACCCTATCTATTTTCTCAGGTGGACTGTGGGTCCTTCCCTAGCGTGGCCATGAGGTGACCATGAGCCAGTTTTCTTGTGTGGACTGTGGGGTCTTCCCCAGTGTGACAGTGAGTTTCACTTTATGGGTGGACTGTGTTTTTTCAAGCATGACTGTGCAAAGTATGCCTGTGTGTCTCTGCAGTATGTGACTGCATCCTTACCCAGCATGATTGTGTGTCCTTTGTCTGCATGACTGTACTGGGTATGAATGTGCCTGTTGACTAAGAAGTCTGGGTCAGTATGTGGTCAGTATGCGTCTGCTTTAACCCTCTCTGGATCACCTCTAGATCTCTCTCAAGGTACACAAATTGTTTGGCTAGATTTACTTGTCCCTTCGGTGACAAGATCAAATCTGAAAAATCTGAGTATATTGTTGATTCAAATATTGGTTATGAGAGCAGTACTGTTCTGAATCTAATTTTATATGTTCATGCATTAACGTTTACTACTTAAATTAAAAACTCCTCTAACCCTTAAACTTCAACATCAAGTACTTTGGAGACATGTACATGGAGATATGTACATGGCATATGAAAATCATGAGAATTGGCTCTTCCCTATTCAATGTGGAAATCGTGGGTTGTTGTCTATGAGCCAATTACCTCTTGATATTGTTAGGTCTCTTGCAAGGAGAACATGTACATGCCACTACTTAGGAGGTAAGCCAAATACTGATCTATGTAATATTCATAACCAGTTTGGGTTCTCACGCTGCTATATACTTTATGATTCTAATTGACTGCTTCTGATGCAAACATGTCAACTTCAGGTTCCAGCCTTAGTGCTGGATTGTGAGCCGAACATTGAATTCAGCATAGACATTGAAGCAAAGCAAGGCTAAGAAATTTTCCTAATTTATGTTTCATTGTTGTCATACTGCTCGCTTGAGGAGGCCCAATCATACAAGGTATCTGAACACCAGTGCATTAATTGGATTGTCCCTCTTAGTTGGGGAAAATCTAGTGCAAAGCATCTAAATAACTTGCAATCCTTTCATAGGCTTTACCATTTCTTTACATTTTTGTTTTAAGGATAGTAGAACCAGCTAAAGACAATAATTAAATGTCTTCAGCCATTGCTGTCGTAGCTAGAGCACTCAACCTTTAACTAAGAAAAAAATGAAGCAAGATTCTGTGTGGTTTTAATATAAGGAGATTGTTTTGGCAATATGACTAAGATAATTAGTGTGTCTCTGACAGTTTCCAAGTCCAAATGAGTATTCTGCATTCATGGGGGATTTCTCCACATGCACAGGCATCGCTACCTTCACCATGATGTTGCTAAGCAGATTTATATTCCGCAAATATGGTTGGGGAGTAGCAGCTACCATCACACCTACTGTGTTCCTGGAAACAGGAGTAGCTTTCTTTGGTCTCATTCTCTACAGTGAACCACTCACTCCCTTATTGGGTAAATTTGGCATGACACCTCTTTTGGCAGTTGTGTATGTTGGAGCTCTTCAGAACATCTTTAGCAAGAGTGCTAAATATAGTTTGTTTGATCCTTGCAAAGAGATGGCTTACATTCCACTTGATGAGGACACTAAGGTATATTTCCTCTGCATTTTGTCTCAAGTTTTCAAGGCCTTTGTGTGTTCTCTTTTCACTTTCATATTTGGCTTTTATAAGAATATAGTCAAGTAATGCTATAGGGCTTATGCTAAGGAATAATGCCAAACTATTCCTCTCTCTGGGATTTTGAATTTGTTAACATTGTAGGTGGTTTTTGACAACTGAAAATTGTTTCAATTTAACATATATCATTATGCGTAATCTCATTCTTGGTTCTTTTATATGTTAAAGGAAAGGCTACAATAGATGTGGTATGCAATCCCTTGGGAAATTCAGGAGGTGCACTGATTCAACAATTTTTGATTTTAACGTTTGGTTCACTTGCCAACTCCACTCCCTACCTTGGGACCGTCTTGTTGGTTATAGTATTGGCCTGGTTAGCAGCTACACGGTCATTGGATAGTCAGTTCACTCCGTTGGTGAAGAAAGAACTTAAGAGAAAATATCTGGAGGGTAAGTTGTCTGCAGCAACGTCCAAATTGACAGGTTCTCTCAAAGGAAAACAAGAGGTCTCCTATAGATTTATGAGTGGTCTCAACAATAAGGGATTCATAGAGTGTAAATATGTACCCATTGTGGAGGATATTTCCACTTCAAATGCCGAACAACAGCAGCAACAACAACAGGGGAAGGAGGTTCTCAAAGCGGGTAGGTTAGATGGGGCTGGTGTAGATGGTTGGGCAGTCTCCTTGAAGGGAATGATGAGCATTGTTGTGCTGCTGGGGCTTACTATATGTGGAATATACTGGTGGGTAAATAAATTTGTAGTGGATGATCCTACACTTCCGAAGGGAGAAGCTCGTAAGAAGAAGGTATATCTATATTCTAATTTCTTGCAGTTTTTCGATTGTGTTCTTAACAGAACACAAGTTATTTTAGGTTCTTTAACTCAACCTCTCGTGATTTTTACAGGAGAAACCAAAGATGGGAGCAATATATCTAAACCAGGAACTTCGTTTTCGGAGCAATATATCTAAACCAGGAAGTTCGTTGTGGAGCCAGGTAGTCAAGATCTGTCCGAAGCAGAATATTTCAACTTCGCAAAGGATTCCATTAAAATTCAAGGTACCCTTATGAATTTTCATGAAATTGAGCTTGAGAAAACAGTACAGTTTCAAGTACCCAAATGCTTTTTGTTAGCATTTTATCTTGAGGTATTCTTGTAAACCAACAGGCTGCCAAAGTGCAATCATGGCTCTTTTATTCTGTGAATTTGAACGAATGCTTGTTTTCTATTGTAGCATGGGTTAGTATCTGCAATATCAAGCCATGCTGAAGGAAAGAAAGCATGAAAGGACTTTCCAACACAGGAGAGGATGGTCCTCTAATGATTAAGTACAGTGGTGAGAAGCCTCCGACGCCATTGTTGGACACTATAAACTATCCAATCCATATGAAGAATTTCAACATAAAGGTAAGGCAGCCAACCTAGAGGATTTTTTAAATCTTTCTTGAACCAAGATTGTTTCTCCTCAAATTAAACATTCCAAGGAATAAGAAGATCTAATTTTGATGTCTGGGGACGATCTTCATGATTGATCAATCATGTTAACCTACACAGGGTTTTTGGTACGAACAGTTGGGTTGCCATCACTGATCCACTTGGGTCACATGGAAATTCGTTGCAAAGTTAACATTTACTTATCGCTTGGCACAGATTGGTGTGATTACAGTAATGTCCTATAGGCACCATGGGTGCACCGTGCAATTACAATTGTATCCAGTAGGCATGATTATGGTAGTAGCTGATAGTGATAGAAGGCAATTGCATAGACTTCGCACATGGATTAAGAGGAGTGTCTCCGAAGCTCACATTCTGATGATGTTAATGTAGCTAAAACCCCCTTTTCACGCACATTGAGTTTGAACGAGTGCACTGTGGTCTTCTGTTTTTCTAGTGAAAGATTTGAATGAACACAGGATTTTGTCCATGTATTTATAATTTAAACCAGAAAAGACCTTTTCCGTGTACTTCTCTCTTATCCGGCATACCTTCTCGACCTTTTTTCAGAGGGCTTTCCCCGGGATACAGCTGGGCGAAAGTTAAGCATTGCGCTGCAGAGCATTAAATGCAGCAGCTCAGTTCTTAGGGTCAGTTGGATCTGGAGATTCAAGGGATCCAATGGACCTTAAGCACCGAGCTGCAGCATTTAATGCTCTAGTTTAACTACACCACACTTTGCAACCAAACCTTCATGATTACATCCAAGTGCACTAAGAGCGTGCTTAGAGCTAACTTTTTTACGTCCAAATACACTAAGAGTGTGCTTTTTTGATCCATGTGCGAACCCTTACAAGTACTTGGTTGTAGAGCATTTAATGCTCTACAACTTGGGGTGTGTACTGTTGATCTAGATAAACACCAGATTGCATAGCATTTAATGTTGTACAATTTAGGGTGTGTATCTTTGGATTTTACAACTGTGTACACCCCAAGTTATAAAACATTAAATGCTCAGTCGATACAAGGCACAAGAATCCAACGGTATCTAGCTTGGATAATCACTTTAGAGTCATATGGGGAATTTGGCTTATAAACTCCAAGAATCTTTTGTTTTGTTTGTTTAGGGAATAATCAATTGACTTAGGAACTCCAAGATTCTTTTGGTTTGTTTGTTTAGAGAATAATCAATTGCGCTTTCTATAATTAATTGTGAATACCTCGTGGAATTTTGATGCATCTTATATAGAACGCAACGGTTTTGTTAAAGAACATTAAGAAAGTTGATTGTATTGGGCACTTTTCATCTATGTCTTTAGAGATTTTATTAATGTTTCTTCCTGACAAGCCTCAAATGTTGTGTGTCATTTGATTTGTATTGCAAGAGTTGAGGGAACTTGCGAAGGAGCTTAGAGAAGATATCATATTTAGTGTTGCAGAGACACGAAGTCATCTAAGTGCAAGCCTCAGTGTTGTGGACCTCACAGTTGCACTTCATTATGTATTCAATACTCCACATGATAAAATTGTGTGGGATGTCGGCCACCAGTCTTATCCACATAAAATACTGACAGGAAGGAGGTCAAGAATGGGCACCTTGAGAGAAACTTCTGGTCTAGTTGGCTTCCCTAGGCACGTCGAAAGCGAACACGATGCATTTGGTGCTGGACATAGCTCTACCAACATTTCTGCTGCCCTTGGTATGTTCCCACCTTTAGTACACTATGAAGGAACTTCTACTTCTCTCTTTTCTAGTAAAATCTGAAGAAGCGGTTCCTAAGTTCAACTAGATTAACTAGATTAGTGGTGTTCATTTCTTAGTAGATGTTTTGCAGGGTTTTATGACATATAAGTTGTTTGTTCCAATTGTGCTGATTATGGACAAAATTGCAAGTGTAACTTATTGTCTATGGATTCTGGTTGCTTTTGGGGACTTCCAATGGGCTTATTCCGATGAATTCTTAGCTGGACCTTTTTCAAGATTTTGGTTTTCATGTTGATGAACTATAGCTGAAAGTTAAAGCTCATTGTGATGGGTTTTCGACATTAAGGGAGGGTCACATTTGAAATGCACAATTATTAAAGAAAATCTTCCAATTTCAGTTTTGGTTTATTCTAATGCATTTATATGTTGATTGAATGGTTTTACAAGTATGGCAGTAGGTAGAGATCTTCTGGGCAAGCATAACCATGTTATAGCTATTATTGGGGATGGTGCAATGACTGCTGGACAAGCTTATGAAGCTATGAATAATGCAGGCTTTCTTGATTCAAACATGATAATTATTCTAAATGACAACAAGCAGGTTTCCTTGCCTACTGCTACTATAGATGGCCCTGCTTCCCCGGTGGGTGCTCTTAGCAATGCTCTTTGCAGGCTTCAAGCCAGCAAAAAATTCTGAAAATTGCGAGAAGTAGCCAAGGTCAATGTCTAGTCCACCCCTATGCTCATAGTTCTATACTTCAGATTTCTTCGTTGCTTTCTTTATATGTCTACAAAGAAGTCCGAATTTTGTTTTTGTTCGCAGGATTTTATGCATTAAGTTGGGGGTGTAACCCATCAGATAGCTGCAAAAGTGGATGGATATGCTAGAGGAATGTTTAGTTCTCTTGGTTCTGCCCTCTTTGAAGACCTCAGAGTCTACTACATTGGCCCCGTCGATGGACATGACGTTCAAGATTTGGTAGCTATTCTTGAGAATGTGAAAAGCATGCCTGCTCCAGGGCCTGTCCTCATCCATGTAGTCACAGAGAAGGGGAAGGGTTATCCACCTGCAGAGAAAGCAGCTGATAAACTACATGGTATGCTTATCTACACCTACTATCTGAAATTTCATATACCTTTGCAATTTCCCTGATTTTTTTGACCTATGTATTGCCTCATGACATTTTCAGACACTGTAGAACTAAATTCTGTGACTCCTCTTTCAATTTTTATAGCATTTTATGAAACTTGTGGAACTGTGCATCAATTGTCTTGAGTTTTCCCATTAATATTACTGTGCTTTTCTCTCTCTGACTGTCTGAAATTCAAACCAATTATGGTCTAGGTGTGGTGAAATTTGATACGGCTACTGGCAAGCAATTCAAGCCCAAAATCTCAACACTCAGCTACACCCAATACTTTGAGGAGGGCTTGATTACAGAATCAGAGCGAGATGATAAAATTGTGGCCATCCATGCTGCTATGGGTGGGGGAACAGGGATGAATTACTTTCAGAAGAGGTTTCCCGAACGCTGTTTCGATGTGGGCATTGCAGAGCAGCATGCAGTGACCTTTGTAGCAGGGCTTGCCACAGAAGGATTGAAACCATTCTGTGCAATCTATTCATCCTTCTTACAAAGAGGCTACGACCAGGCAATGAATTCAGTGCATTGCCATGGAAATGTAAATAAAGTGAACTGTGCAAATCTTTAATGGAAAGGTTTGAATTATACATTCATCAGGATATGTTCTTTGTAATTTTATATTCATTTATGGTTTTTTACCACCAGCTGTAGTTACAACAGTATTTAGTAGCAGGCACATTTAGGTTTGATTAGCATAGTATCCAAAGTTAAGAACATAGCTAAAAGTAGATTCCCAAGCACGGAAATCCAATTGTAGCTTAGCCTGGATAATCACTACCTCTCTCGAGGCATGAGATTAATTAGGTTATATTACAATGAAATTTAGAAAGCTGTAATTGCTAAGACTTATTATATTGTCTGTGGCATTTGCAGGTGGTTCATGATGTTGATTTGCAGAAACTCCCTGTGAGATTTTCCCTTGATAGAGCAGGGCTAGTGGGGTCAGATGGTCCAACACACTGTGGTGCTTTTGATGTCACCTATATGGCTTGTTTACCCAACATGGTTGTAATGGCTCCTTCCGACGAGGCAGAGCTCATGCACATGGTGGCAATCTCTGCAGCAATTGAAGATCGTCCAAGTTGTTTTAGATTCCCCAGAGGCAATGGAGTTGGTGTGTCTCTGCGTCCAAACAACAAAGGGACCCCTCTGAAGGTTTTTCCCTAAAGCTCACACTTTTGGGTTTCTAGTCAGTGTAGAAGCTTCACTCTGCATATCCTTCTATGCCAGAAAATTTTGAAGTAATGAAATAATTGATGTAGTTAGAAAATATTTAGAGCTTATATAACTGAAAGATATATATGCATTGTAGGACAGCTTGCGAGTCTAAGTGTCATTACAAGACAGCTTGCGAGTCTAAGTGGTATTACCCATATGATGTGATTTCGCTCCATATAAATAGCCTCCCTCCTCCTGAATTCCGTTGACATATTTTGGTTTGTGTGGAACAGATTGGCAAAGGCAGGATTCTTGCAAAGGGTACTCATATTTCCATTCTTGGCTATGGTTCGATAGTCCAAAATTGCCTTGCAGATAGGGCGGTGCTAGCTCAACAGGGCATATCAATTACTGTTGTTGATGCTCATTTATGTAAACCTCTGGATGGGGACCTAACCCGGAGATTGGTGAAGGATCATGAAATCCTTGTTACTGTGGAAGAAGGTTCCGTTAGATTTATGAGTGGTCTCAACAATAAGGGATTCATAGAGGGTAAATATGTACCCATTGTGGAGGATATTTCCACTTCAAATGCCGAATAACAGCAGCAACAACAACAGGGGAAGGAGAATTTAAGGCTCCTACTTAAACCTTGCTACTCTAGACAGGTGATTTTAAAATTTATTCTGTCTGGGGAAAACCCATGATCAACCATCTTACTTGGAAATATACCTCTGTAAAGCATTAAGATAATATGACAATATGACCCTTGCAACCTTTCTTTAGAGAAAAAGTGTAGTTGGCAGATATGTCATCCACTTCAACATTATAAAGTGAAAGAAGCCATGTACAAAGAGGAGTTTCATGAAGTGGACATATTGCTCAGAGATGCTAACTAAATGAAGAACTAAAGCTAATTCACCCCATTTTCTTTTACAGATTGTGACCTAAATAGATGTTCCCTTAACAAGGGTTCCAAGGGTCTCATAGATGTTGTTATCCTACCATTTTGATGTCATTTTTTCTTTAGCTGATGACATAGCAATTCCAACATAGTCTCTCAGCAAATTACCATTAATAATGCTGCATCCATTTTGTACATGAGTTTCCCATTAATAATGCTGCATCCATTTTGTACATGAGTTTCCCATTAATAATGCTGCATCCATTTTGTACATGAGTTTCCCCATTAAAAGTAACAACATCTCCTCATCTAATTTCATTTATAATCAATGTACATATATAATTTTAGAATGTAATGATTATTTTGTAATTGAACCTGCACTTATGCAGGCCAATGTGCCACATAAGTTAGCTGTGTTAGTATGTTATGTCAGAAGTGCTAATTAGGCAGGGGCAGTTACATGAAAGGCTGTTAGTGTTTATAGAAAGTTTTAAAGAGGAGAATAAGGAAGATTTTAGATTTACTTCCACCTACATTGTACTCTAATAAGTAGATGTGTAACTTAGTGTGTTAGAGAATGGGTCTCCTATTGCCCTAATATCGAGTGTTTTGAATATGTAAAGGAACAAATTCCTTTCACTTGTAATATAAACAAATGTTGTAAAAAGAAATGTCTTCCCATGTTTATGTTTGTGTGAAAATATGCTGCACTTTTTGCATGTTTTGCATAAAATTACGATGCAGTGTCAGAGATATGGTGAACAAGGGACAATTCATACTAATGTGTAAGTTGTGAAAAGTGACAATCCCTGACTAGCAGCAGAGGAGAGAGTAGTGATGGAAGGAGTGAAGAGGGAAAATAGTTAAACAAGGAAAGTCAACTATGCAAGTTGTACATGCCGTCCCCTATATGGTAGGTAAGTTGTACAAGAGAAAATCAGGATAAAAAAATAGGTCGTTCAGTAGAAAATGTAGGCTGTACAATATAAAAAGTGGGCAAAAGAAGTTATTACAGTAAAAAATGCATGTCATAAAGAAAAAAGTTCCAGTTCGTACAAGCTATACAGGAGAAGAGCAACCACTTCAGAAAATGAAGAGTTTAATGTACAAGAAAAACGCAAAAACCTTTGATTGAAAACAAATTATCTAGGTTGGAGAAAACCCTAGGCATGAGAATAAGTGCAAAAACACTAGATTGGCCATAAAACTCTAGGCCATTTCAAGTTTGTTAAACCCTTAGGCTCTCAACAAACTGGTAGTCAAAAGGCTCTCCCTTTCCTCATTTTCTGGGAAATGAACTTGGCTTTGACACCAATATTATCCGAGTTTTGCAAGTTTACATATCTAAATTGTTGTGTTTTACTTATCCCATATTCACTTGTTTGTATACTATGAAGGTGTCCAAGCCCCTAGGGTGCCTTGGGAGGATCTAAGCCTTCAGGGCCTGTTATAGGCCCTCGATAGGCCTTGGGGGCTTGAATACCCAACCACTCGTGCCTATTACAGGCCTTGGGAGGTTTAGTCAAGCCCACGGTATCATGGCAATATACTAGGTAGATATATAAAGGGGTATAAAAAATGTAAATGAAAAAATGGATACATACAATATTATAGGGCGATTAGGGTTTTTTTTAAATTGGGAAGGCATATTGGGTGGGGTTAAAAAAAACGATTTTGGGAGGGTTTTTCCAATATTTTTTGAAATTAGGGGTAATTTTTCATATGCCACGAATGAACATGCTATGGTAGGCAGTCATTGAGTGAAGTCCCCATGTCATAGGCATAGATAGTCCCTTCAACATCATCAACATCTATCCCATAAGTAAATTGGCTGAGTAGTTTGCTCTATTTCGTTAAGGCGACCATCTAGAACAAGAACATGATTAGTTAGCCGCTGAACGACTATAATCAATCCTTCCATTTGTTTTTCAATCCATCTCAATTGATGATGCATATTATAAATATTGGCTTGAGTATCATGAATTCTCTATGAAATATCCTCATTTGTTTTTCAAACTCCATCGAAGCAATATAATCCCAAATCTCTTTGAAAAAACCAATTCATCTATGAACATGACCACTACAAATACCCAACAGAAAATACAAACTACAATCACCCCAGCCAAGTCCAGTAAAATGCTCCACACAAAGGAAAATAACCTCTAAATAGTCTATTCTTCGGCCATCCCAAATGATATATAGGTTGGTCCCTTCTTCCCAGACACTACAAATGACCAACATTAAAACTACTCTATTGTCAACCCAAACAATAATAGAGGAATGAATCCCCAATATGAATAAATATGTTTCCTCACAGACCTCGGTATTCCATAACTTCTAGAAAATGAGAGAGTAGAATCCAAATGAATTAAGCAGAATATTACTTATATAAGAATTTCTTCACTGCTAGCACTATTTAAATCAGGAAGCGTATCTCCTAGTGCACCGGAGAAGGCATAAAAATAAACTGCATTCCACACCACTATTCTAGAATTAAAATCCACACAAGACCTGCTTTCTCCGATGCAGCTCATAGAATGTCGAAATTGAAACAGAGCACCCCCTAAATAGTATAAATCCTCTAGGAGAAACTAACTGTTTGTACCTCCAGACACTTGAGGAAAAGTCACATATGTGTAAATAAGGAGTTCCCAAGAAGATTCATTATCCTAAATGCTTGGAAACCTCCACATGGTCAAATGAAATAATGTGGACATTAAACCAACCTACGATCATTTTATAAATTTAGTGCTTGATAGTACTTTTTTCTTGGTATTGGACAAATTCACAATTTGCATTAAGACTTGGTTCTTGGTATTGGAGAAATTCACGGTTTGTATAATGAACAATATGGAAGCCAACATGATAAAGTTTGCCCCCCATTTATTTTGATACCCCCACGAGGTATATGCGAGGCCTCGTTGACTAATTTTTCTGCTATAGCATTATGCTCATGCTGAACATGATAGAATTGATTCATTGAATGTTTAGGATTTGTTTTTTTTTAACAAGAATGATTATGTTTGTATTGATAAAAGGATGAATAAATTCAATAGAGCCATACAAAAAATACTCTATTATCGTTTAGTTCATATATTGTATCTTGCAAAATGAAACAAATATTTACAATCATCCAAAAGGAGGAATTGCTATTCCAAAATATAAAAATCCCTAAACTGCTATATATTTTCACATATTGTCCTACTAGAAAAATGCAAAAAAATAACATTTAAAATAGAGGCTAACAGCTAGAGTCACTATCTGCTCCTTGCTCGACATAGAGAACACCATCTTCATCTTCGTCATTGTCTAAACTGTTCGCAGCATCAACCAAAACCTCTTCATCATTAACGGCCTCCACATCATAACAGTCTTATTCCATATTCATATTTGAATTGTCTTCTTTATTAGTATCATCATCTTGGGAAATATTTTCATTTGTATCATCTTCATTATCAACATCCTCCTCCCGAGAATCACTAGAGTTTTCTTTATCTTCCTCATTATCAACAACAAGGTTTACATGCATACCTTCCGTCTGTGATAATCTGCAGTAGGATATGGAAGCTGTAACAAGCCTCACACAAAACTCACAAAAGCAGTGCAGAGAAGAAGAGAAGAATGTAGTCAATAATCACTCATGAACACAGAAAATGGAGAATAGCAGTATAATCATACATCAACTGTGAGCTGGCACTTTGAAAACTGAATACAATACAATAACTGTCAATAGAATTCGAATTGAGATAAGGTAATTCGAATTCATCCTCAGTGTCTAGATTGGATAACATTGGAGACATCATCCAATCAGCCGTATCAGTCATAAATGGTCAAGGGTCAGTCAAATAAGTCTAACTAAGTCTAACAGAACCATCTAGGCATAAATCAGGGGATGGAGACTCCAAGGAGGGCACACGAGGCTGTCAGAAGGTCAAGTGGCACTCCAGAACTAGCTAACTAGGAGCTACAGGCAATTAGGGTGAGCAATCAGTGGAAGAACTGCTCAATCAATTCTCTAACTGAATGTCAGACTCCTAGTAGGTGATATAAGGCGCTCTAATTGAATGATAACTCCTAGTAGGTGAGAAAAGGTGCACATGTCCTGTAGGAGAGTCAAATAGGGCGCATCAGGTAGGTAAGAGGGATACTAGGGGCTGAAGACAGGCTCTAGGGAGCTAAAATTAGGCTCTATGTGATGGGGATACCACCAAAATGATGACTATATTAATGCATGATGATTGGATGCATGAAAATATAAAAAATGACGGGGAGAATATTCCAACACCCTCTTGCAAGCTATACTATGAGGTAGTAACTGAAAACTGAAAAATAGGGCCCTGGTGACTGAGACCAAAGGTCACCCCGTACAACAATCTAAATGATAAATGAGGAAAGAGGGAAAACCCAGTGGGAAGAAAACCCTCCCTCAAAATAGACGGAAGGATGCTAATGTAGCATGTCATCACTCACCCCAAGAAGGGACCGGAGGTAAGTGAATCTCTTCACTGTAAATGACTTAGTGAAGATGTCTGCAATCTGCTCTTCTGTAGGGAAATAGAGTAGTGTAATGGTACTGTCATGCACCAATCCTCAAATGTAGTGCATGTGAATCTCTATGTGTTTGGTTCTCTGTCTTAGAACCGGATTTGTGGAGATCCTGATGGCACTCTGATTGTCACAATAGATGACAGGTGGAGTACTGAATCGAATCCCAAACTCTGACAAGATGCCTCTTAGCCAAATGCACCATGTGGCTGCATTTACTACACCTCTATACTCGGACTCTGATGAAGAAAGAGCTAAAGTAGTCTGCTTTTTGCTTGATCAACATATAGGTCCAGATCCAATCATGAAGACAAAACCAGATGTAGAATTTCGATCTGAGCTATCTCCAGCCCAATCAGTATATCCAACCAGGTTCAAAGGACACCCAGCTGAATAGTGTAGACCATGAGTCTTGGTACCTTGCACATAGTGCAAGATCCTCTTTGCTGCCTTCCAGTGAAGCTCATGAGGCTCTTGCATGTATCTGGAGACAACACTAATTGCATAGGATAGATCAGGCCGAGTGTGTGTAAGAAACAATGGGCTACCAATCAACTGCCGATACAAAGTACTGTCTACCAAAGGTGTAGAAGATCCATCCTCAAGGCTGATCCCTGAAAGAAAGGGGAATGCAACTGGTTTGCATTCGCTCATATGGAAACTATCAAGCATATCTGAAGCATACTTGGATTGAGCAACTTTGATTCCTAAATCACTCAGAGTGACTTCAAGAACAAGAAATTGCTTTAGCAATCCTAGATCTGACATGGAGATGGAGTCGTGCAAAGCAGTATTTATAGATCTAATACATGCAAAATGTCTCCCAGTAATCAACAAATCATCAACATAAAGTACATTGAGAAGTAAGGAGTTACCATCATGTCTCATGTTGACATTCAAATTTGATTTGCACCTCTGAAAATATTGTGAGAGCAAGAAGGAATCCATATTGGCATACCAAGCTCGGGGAGCTTGCTTAAGCCCATACAAGGACTTCCTCAATTTGCAAACAAGTGAAGGATCATCAATATACCCCTCAGGTTGCTTCATGTAGATCTAATCCTCTGGATATCCGTGAAGGAAATCACTCTTGACATCCATATGATGCACTTCCCAGTGCTTGGATGCAACAAGAGCAAGAACAAGACGAATGGAATCCATCTTAGCAACATGAGTGAATGTCTCAGAATAGTCAATCCCATGAACTTGGGAAAAACCTATTGTAACCAATCTAGCCTTGTACTTGTTTGAGACTCCATCTGAATCCATCTTAGTTCTATAGATCCACTTGCATTGAATAAGTTTCCTTCCAGGTGGGAGAGAAACAAGCTCCCAAGTCTCATTTCTTTGAAGAGATTGATACTCTTCTTCCATAGCAGCTACCCATCTCGGATCTTGGGAGGCTTCAAAGTATGTCTTTGGATCAGATCCAATCATAAGAAAGCATCTCTTAGCTAGAAATGGATCCGAGGGAGAGAGTGCAGTTCTTGTATCATGAAGATTAGATCTATCTTTGACAAGATCAATGGTGGAGACAGGAGTAGTGGTGGCCCATGTAGCAATAGGAGATGAAACTTTATGTGCTATATCTTCAGGTTCTTGTGGATTTGGATCTAGCATTCACACTTATTCAAGAGTCCTCTTTTTATCAATCTTCTTTGGTGGATCTTTGCCTTTCAAGCAACCTTTGTAGGTGCTATGAGCAAACTTGTCATTTGGAAGACCTTCAACCACATTTTGAGCTTGCATGTCTTGCAAATGCTTGTAGTTGAGATGCACAAATCTCTCATGCCACAATCTGCTTTCTTCATTGGCATGAGTATGGAGAGCAGATGGCTTTGAGAGTGGTAAGAAGTGGGAAAACTCATAGAGTTTTGAAGTGTGATTTGCAACTCCCTTTGCAATGATTTTCCCTGAAACCATATGTTGTATCTCGACTTCGTTTGGAGAGAAGATCACTCTTTTGGGCTCTCCAATATGAGTCATTTGGCACACTAAAAGTATATATGCTGTGAGAGAAGGAACATAAAGCACATCTGAGAAGTAGCCATGGTCAAGATTGATTTTTCCAATCCCCTCGGAGGAGACTTCAGAATTATTGCCCAACATGATGGAAGGGCCAACTTAGCATTCGAAGTTGGAGAAGAGATCTTTGGAGGAATACATATGTCTTGATGCTCTTGAATCTATGATGAATGAGGATTCTTTTGATGCACTTGCCACAAGAGCATGGCATCTTTCTTTGTCCTCAGCTTTAGAGGGTTCAGTATCTTTCTTCCTTGCACATGCAGGCATAGGGAGATTGTTCTTCTCAAGTAACTGAGCCATCAAATATATGGTTTTCCTCATATAAGAACTCTCAGGATGAAATCTTCGATGAAAATATGTGCACTTGGATTTCTGTTTCTGATATTGCTTGTTCTTCTTTGAATTCGAAGCCCCATTTGACTGATATGGAACATATTTTGGCTTTGTATCATTTGCTTTCTTTTCAAATACTTTTTGCTTGCCCTTTGCATTCGCTCTTTTGGCCTTAGCAGCTGTAAGGCCTGAATCCAACTTTGGTTTTATCATTCCCATGGAGATTAACTTCTCCTCCTCTTGTGTGAGATATTGGATGAAGTCATCAAGTGTAGGAAAATTCCATTTTGGAATGGACATCTTAGTTGGATGAAATGTGGAGACAAAAAATGAGAAATTTGGCACCAATTTTGAGAGGATGGCAAGTATGAGTTGTTTGTCTTCTTTCACTATCTCATATCTCTTCAACTGTGAAATCAAGCTTTTGAACTTGGTTAGGAAAGCATTGATGTATTCGAAGCTTTCAGGACTCAATGAGATGAGTCCATTCTCCAATTTATGACCTTTCAAATGATCTTTCTGTCCAAAGAGGGATTCAATCTTGTCCCAAACCTCTTTTGGAGATGTTAGATCGATGACATGGAAGTGAAGATCTTTAGAAATTGAGAGAAGAAGTAAGCCTACTACTTCAGCAAGCCTATCCAAGTACTTGGATTTATCTACTGCATTGAGGGGTTTGGCCATAGTTCCATTTAATATCCTAGTGAAGCTCTTGGACCTCATGAAGATGGTCATCTTGGCCTTCCATTCGACATAGTTGGAAGAATTGACTTTTAGATCCATTTGGATCAGTGGAGGTCGAATTGAAGAGGAATTCGAATGGATGAATAAACCTGCAAACGAGAAGAATTTTTTTGATAGATATTTGCTACACTTCGAATGAACACTGCCTTAGGACACTGAGCACATATGACTAATTCCTTCACACCTGGCTAGACCTCACTGGATTGCTCCAGGGAATTCAAGGTAATAGCACCAGGATTTGCTATGGAAACTCAGAGGCTTTTGGTGCTCAAGTGAAAGACAGCTGCTCAATGAAATGCTGCAACTGCTGTAATTCGAATACCTACTGCAAGCTCTGATACCATGTGATAATATATAGTAGGATCTGATAGCTGTAACAAGCCTCACACAAAACTCACTCAAGAAGTGCAGAGAAGAAAAGAAGAATGCAGTCAATAATCACTCATGAACACAGAAAATGGAGAATAGTAGTATAATCATACATCAGCCGTGAGCTGGCACTATGAAAACTGAATACAATACAATAACTGTCAATAGAATTCGAATTGAGCTAAGGTCATTCAAATTCATCCTCAGTGTCTAGCTTGGATAACATTGGAGACATCATCCAATCAACAGTATCAGTCATAAATGGTCAAAGGTCAGTCAAATGAGTCTAACTGAGTCTAACTGAGTCTAATAGAACCATCTAGGCATAAATCAAGGGATGAAGACTCCAAGGAGGGTGCATGAGGCTGTCAGAAGGTCAAGTGGCACTCCAGAACTAGCTAACTAGGAGCTACAGGAAGTTAGGGTGAGCAATCAGTGGAAGAACTGCTCAATCAATGCTCTAACTGATTGTCAGACTCCTGGTAGGTGAGATAAGGTGCCCTAACTGAATGATAACTCCTAGTAGGTGAGAAAAGGCACACATGTCATGCAGGAGAGTAAAATAGGGCGCATCGGGTAGGTAGGAGGGATAATGGGGGTTGAAGACAGGCTCTAGGGAGCCGAAATTAAGCTCTAGGTGCTGGGGAGACCACCAAAATGATGTCTAGATGCATGCAGTTGCATGCAAATGCATGCATGATGACTCGATGCATGCAAATATGAAAAATGATGGGGAGAATATTCCAACACCATCCCATCTTTCGGGCTAGAGGGAATATGAACCAGTTGTAGGACTGAAGTACCATTACCATTTTTGAAATTAAATTTTTCATCAGTTTTAGAGAAATCATCCGCAATTAAGTCTTAATTATTTGACACAACATTCGCTATTTCTTTCAGCTTATTGTCACAGGCCCTAACAACCACTTACATACTGGTGAAATGAGATTCCAAATGATCATTAATTTGATGAGAGAACTATTCAATTTGATCTAGATGGTTTCCTAACATAAGAGAATGTAAAACCAACTGATGAACTATTTCAAACTGACCCTCCATATGATCTCACATCCATTTCAAATGAGCTCGAAAATCTTGAATACTAGCATTGGATTCACTGACTTGCTCATAGAGGTACTCTAAATGCTTTTCAATATCCATATTAACAAGTTTAACACAGTTCCAATCGGAAATGTAAATGCCAAAACCACACCTACCAAGATAGGGGGAACATAACAAAAAATTCCAGGATATCTCTCCAAAAGAGAGAACACGCACAACCCAACCAATTCTTGGAAATATAGGGTTGACATAACAACAATAGGGAAACAAATATTTTCCTCTCTACTTGTTGCAGCTGCAACCTGATCACCAATTTTTTTTTATAAAATTGTAGGGCTACTCCTTTTATCTTTGATTTTACTCAGATTTTGTTTCAGCTTGGAGACCTATTTTTAACACTTAGATTTTCCTTCAAAAAAAACAAAAGAAAAGGCATTTCCGCACTTCCGCATTCTTCAGTTTTGCATCCCTCCTTTTCTGCATTTCCAATTGCGGATTGCAATTATGACTTCTGAAATTGTAATCCGCAATTCCGCACTCCCGCATTCCCTCTCTTCCGCATTCCGCAGTTCCGCGCTTCCACAGTTCTACTCTTCCACAGTTCTGATTGCACATTACAGACTGGATTTCCAACTTTGGAATTGCATTCCACATTTCCGCAATCCGCATTCCCACGATTCCGTAGTTCCGCATCCCGCTTTTCTGCATTCCGCAGTTCCACACCCTGCATGTCTGTGTTCCTTCATTTCCGATTACGGATTGCGGATTGCAGACTGCATCTCCGAATTTGGAATTGCATTCTGCATTTTTGCATTCCCGCATTCCTGCAATCCCACAGTTTCGCATTGCGAATTGCAGATTGCAGATGACCTTTTTAACCTTTTTGAATTATCTCCCTCAATTCCGCACTCCCTCATTCCCGCATGCCCACATTGTGGATTGCAGATTGTGGGTTGCGAAAGGATGATTTTGGTCATTTTTGAAATCCTTTTCCGACTTTCTGCCTCCGCGTTAGTTATCATTCTTAGGCCGAAACAAGATCGTGGAAGTTTAAATATTTTGTTTCGCAAACTATATTGAAAAATCATGCCTCTGCAATTTGTATAATTTTCATTATGATTTTGTTTAACAATGAATTATTCTTATACATTGATTTGTGAATTATTCTTATATATTGATCTTGTTGTTTCCTCAGGACGTGAGGGAAGTCGAAAGGTTGCAGAAGCGGAAGGCACAAAAGACAGTGTTGGCCATCCAAAGGCCGCAGAGGAAGCCGAAGTGATTATTCATGATGTGGAGGAAGCTGAAAGATTGCGCACAAAAGAAACAATAGACACTAAAGACCAATTTGGCAAGCTAAAGGATGCAGAGGAAGCCAAATTGATCATTCATTCAAGACAAATTCTCTTGTAATATAAATATGGGGGAAGGGTACTAGAGAAGGGACTTTTGCTAGTGAATTAGAGACTGGAGACATTGTGTAAGAGAATTATTTTTCTACTAATGAAGAAGGACTCATTCGCTGGGAAAATATTACACAGAGTTTGCATGGAAAGTTGTGATGGACATATCATAACTTTTTCTTTTCTGTTTATGTTCTTGCTGTGAGATTTTTCTAACTTTGTTGAACTATTTCAATGGTGATGAATGATTTCCTTATCTATGCAATTATCTATGTGTTAACAGAGTAATAAATTGTTTTAATTATAATGAAAGATATCTTTGGTAATTTTCTGCTGTGAATGTGCATATGTTATCTTAATAGCTATATGTTGGATTTGTATAAGCACTCTCAAATTATTACTCTTATTTAAACTCGCTCCTTGCAAGGATAGATTAGTTATTTTGTTCATGTTCATGCTGTGAGATCTTTCTAACTTGGTTGAACTATTTCAATGGTGATGAATGATTTTACTTATCTATGCAAATGTCTATGTGCTAACAGAGTAATAAATTGGTTTAATTATAATCAAAGATATCTTTGTATTTTTCTGCTGTGAATGTGCATACTTTATCTTAATGGTTATCTATTGGAATTTTTTAAGCATTCTCATATTATTACTCTTATTTAAACTCTCTCCTTGCAAGGATAGATTAGTTAGTGTAGAATAGAGTTAGATAATTGATAAGGTAGAAGTGATAAGATGAGAGGTAAGAACCTACAAATCACTTGTGAGGCTTCTGCCTGTCAATTTTAGGTTAGATGCATTAGTTAGATTAGAAGCATTTGCATAATCGTACTTTAAACATAAAATATAAATGGTGGGATGGACCGCAACCAGTACATAAATCAAACATACACACCTACGGTATCCAGACCGTTAATTGAATGGATTCCCCATACCAAACAGTGAGTGATGTAATCGGGATTATTCACTGGGGAGAATCCCTATTGTCGATGCTAGGATTTTCCAGGCATCAACAATTTTGGTGCTAGAAGGAGGGGCGGATGACAAGCCAGCCTATGTGAAGTCATTTTTGCTTAAGTTGACAGACTATTAATGGCTTCTTCCCATATCCTTGTATTGGAACATGCTTTCATCTTAGCGAGACCATCCATAAGTATTTCCAAGAAGACAATTGATCTCTTGTCATAATATAAATTTGATGGTGAAGGAAACGCCTCTGCATTCATGCATATTGTTCATTTTGATGTCACTCGTTGAAATCTCAAAATTGAGAAAGATGTTGAAATATGCAGGTTGTTTACCCTCAGTTTCGAAGGACGAATTAGGTCTTGGTTCAAAACGTTATCTCCTAAATCTATTCATAGCTGGAAATAGTTCATGGAATTTTTTATCACTGCCCATGAATACTATTACTATGAGGAATTATGTGTTGAGCTTTAAAGGATTCGAAGAAAGAAAGGTGAGTTAGATGACAATTTTATTTTGAGAATGGCTTAGATTTATCACAGGTTTCATGAAGAAGACAAGCCCAATGAAGAAGAATTCATTGATTGGGTTTTGCACCTCCTTGATTTGACTGAAGATGATGAAGTTTCACTTGATGATGAAGGAAATTGTAGTTGCTTGAATGATACTAACCTAGGACCTTTGGACCAAGGGATGTTAAATTCTAGTGGGAAGAAAATTATATAAGAGATTAATTTCCCAAACAACCTTCTTAAAAGGTGTGATATACATAATGAGTGTCCACTGTCTTCTGTAGGTGCACATGAAGAAATTTCTACTCCATTAGAAAGTGAGTTGAATAGAAAATTTTGTGAGGAATATTTGGGACATGTGGATGAATTAGCTTGTTTGGATTTATTGAATGATGATTTATGTGAAATAATAGAATAAAATTTTGAAAATGAATCTCCAGCTAGAGGGATGGATGTCCCATATTTTCAAATAACACCTATATCTGGAATTTTGAAAGAAGATAAATCAGTGTTTACTGAGAAAATGGATGATCCAATTGTTGCAAACATGCTTGATGGTAATGACCATTTTGTTGCTAAAACACGACGAAATCATGTTGATTTAATTGACAATTTGTTAGCTTACGATTCTCTGGAACATCCGAGTGTTGGAGGAAATTTGTTTAATCATGAGGATTCACATTCTGAAATTTTTAACTCTATGTATTTAGACTTGTTTGTTGAAATTATAAAAGAAGACGAACCAACATTGGATCAGAAAATAGATCATCCAATTGTGGAAAATATGATTATTGATGATTGTTCTATTGTTGAAACACATCTTGAACAAAATCATAATGCTTTGTCTGATAATTTATTGTTGGATCAGCAAGTAAGTGATGATTTTTTGAATATGCAAAAGTTAAAAGAAGCTTTTTCAACCGAGACATATTTACAGACTATACAACTAAAACAGAAGCCAACAATATGCTTGGATTGAATAACCTTGACTCTGGATTTTGTAGGTCAAGGAATATTGACAAAGGTGAATATGTAGAGGCTTCTAATGATCACTTTGAAGGTTGTATTGAAGTAGAAAATTTCTTCACAAATGTCTTCAATGAAACTCAAGTTAATAGTGATCGTACCGATGATGTGGAACAACAAGAGGTTATCTACGATACTCCATTGTATCCTAATGAAGATGACAATTTTGATATCGAAGGGTTTCATGGTAAGGAAGAATGCATTGATGATAATGATAAGGCACTTAATCGTTTGGTGATGGTTATGTCAGGTTCTCACATCATCAATCCACACTCTCAATCTAGTAACGATACGATATCTATGAAAACTGACTTTGGATTTTCATCGCATGGTCCTATGGACATACAATATTCATATTCAATTTTTTCACATAAAACACATAACTTATATAATGATTTTCATGATTATGTTAATATATGGCTGGAATTGTCATTTTATGAAAAATTCCCACAATGCAACATGTGCTTGATTTTTTCTGTCGTGAATGGATTTAGGACTGGTGTTACTTTTCTGACCTTGAATTGCATAATGCATCAGTCCTACAGGCCTATGCATGGTATTCATTTCCTCGTGGGACTGAATTTCCTTCGATGGCTGCACCGGCTCTATGATTTTACTTAACTCTGTTGAACTAGTGAAGTTAGGTTAGGAGTAGCGTAGTTTTTATTTTTCTAAGCTTGCAGAATAGTTAGGTTTGGTTTTCTTTGTATAGGCTAGCCGCTAGTTAGTCGTTAGGTTTTGTTTGACAACTTAGATTCCCCCCTCTACTATCATTCTGTCCCTTTGGAGATGAAGATGATATAATGTTGTGATGTGTATTATGGACTCAAATGGGGATTCATGAGGCATGTGCATGAGATATCTCAACTGGATGCATTCAATGTTTTATGAGAAGGCGTATGAACAACAAATTCAAAGTTGGTCGAAGTTGAACAAAGTTTGGATATGCAAAACTATTGGTTTGAGAAAAAATTCTATGATTTTTACTAAGTGGGCTATTATCAAAAGTAAAATTAGTGTTGATACCATTGATGATATAATTGAGGGTGGAAGAAGAAAACAATTTTTCTATTCAAGGTTAAATCATCAATGAGCAATCATTGAGGTACCGATTGAAGAATCAAAACACTTTCATGAATAATTTTGAAAAGGTTGATCACACAAGGATGTTTTCATTAAAATTTCTATTCATCACAACATGGTGAAATAAGATCGTCAATACAAATGGTTTAAACTGGTTATGAGATCCGATACCCCATGGATCACTAGATGAAAAGTTTGATCGTACAAAAAGTCATGAAGCAAAGTTGAGTGGTGAAGAAGGAAGACAGTTTCTTATTGAAAGAACAATAAATCATAAGATGATATTCGATGTAAAGGAATTTGATATGTTGAAGCCTCAGAGTAACTAATTGGTAAAGGCTACTTGCTTAGAGTTGAAGCATTCCTGTGAGTACAATTGTTTTGTCAACTCAACCATAAGATATGGGTAATATTACATTAGACAGACTCTAGAAAACTTTATCCTGATTTTAGGTGATTAGGGAGCAGGGTTTCCATTCTATCTTGTTGATATCTCTTACTGCCCCGTAAATGTGAATGACACCTCCAAAATTTTACCATTTGAAACGCATTATGAGATTGAACTGATTAGTTGATATGGTAATTTTGCATCTGAATTAATTATCAATGATTATTAGTAAAAGGTAAGAACAATAGGAGTTTGATTACATTATTATTGCCTCCCATGATTTCATTACTCTTATTCAATTCTACTGTTTTGACAGATATTTTCTAGAAGGGAGTACACCAACTGATTGTAAGTGAAGAAATACCCCGCCCATATTCATAGGGAAGTACTCTGTCACTTAGCAAATGAGCCCTAACAATGTCTTTTCAATTACATTACTTTCTGAGTGATTTTGAAACTACGTGATTGTTGTTGTGGTGAATTAAATCAATCTAATCATGAAATGCAACTAGTTGCATTATAATGAAATATTTAGACACACTTGACCTCATGTGCTGAATCTTAAATAGATGCTTTGAAATTTGTGGTGTTGAGACTCCTTCTAATCCCCTGACAATACCTTAGCTTGTTCTATCCTTCATTCACCCTAATAGTTGGCCCAATCATGACACACTAAGTGAGATTAGTCTCTTTCCTGTTGACTGAACCCTCAGACTAGAGCTATCAGAATTTTGTTTGGGAAGTAAGTGATTGAACACTTAATTAATAGTATGCTGGATATCTTGAAGCAATATCAAGGGTTTAGGTGGCAAGTGAATTTGGGAACAGTTTTGAAATCATGAAATAATTTTGGGCAATGGAATGTTAGATTGAGTGATGCTTGTAAAATTGGGTTGGCTTATTTCCTATTCGTTTGTTCTAAAACCATGTTTTACCTATTTTTGGCCCTTGATCATATGATCTTTGGTCTTTCTTGCATCCCTTCGCTGGTGTCTCTTGTTTTGAAAGTAAATCTGGAAAAAGAATTAGTTGTGGCTCGGTCCTTATCATATTGTATAAAATCTTGGCCCAACAACCTATAAGTTACAAGATTTACAAGAGGGGAAGGAAAACCTCCCTGTCAACGGCCTAGCACTAAAACAATACTTTTTAGGGAAACCTGTTATACATAATTAAGTTTGTTTATTTTAGCCTTTTGTTTGATTCCATTTGTTTTCATCTTAGGATAGTTAGCTTCAACCTTATCTTTTTTGGTTTGATTTTGATTTACTTGCTTGATTTTGTTTGAATAAACCTCAGCTCAACTTTCAAAATGACGTGCAAAAATGCAGAGATATGAACAATCTCACATGAAATGTTATAATCACAAAAGGATTAGAATTGGATTCATAACAAAAGGAGTTCGTTTTGTAACAACAATGTCATGAGTGATTTTAATTGCTGCTTTGTTTTAAAATGGGAAACTTACTTCGTGTTTCATTTTGTGTCAATGTAAACCCTGTAAAAATAACCAGGATTCATGAATTCTAAATTACTATCTTGGGGCTCCACTCACCTACACATAAATAACCATATCAGGTAGACTACTTTAACTGACCCATGGAAAGGAAGCAAGTATTGCAGATGTGTGGCAATTAAAATTATCTCATGCTACAGAAAATACAGCCAAAAGGGTTATTATGAAGAGTTAAAATTTCTAAAAAAGTTTCATCTCCACCAAAGAAATGGTTTTGAAAATAAAATACATCCAATCAAGAAGATTCTCCAGATGATATTCCAAAAATTTCTTCTCCTTCCGTGAGTATGAAAAACAGATAAAACTCATCACTCACACAAACGGACATTATGGATGGAAGAACCCACGTCAAATGTTGAAGACTGAAGAAAGCTATTTGTGAAAGACTTGGACGATAAAACTCATGAAAAGAAAGCATCCAAAGAAATGCTGATAGCATGGAAATGAAGAACAAACAAATACATCTATCTGATTTTGTTACGATCCTGTGGAGTCATATTAGAGGTAACCAAAAGATGGGACTAATAGTGAACTCCATATTATGGCCTCAAGAGAGTGGTTAGGAAATCTGGTCTAGGTTGCCCTATTTCCCAAGATTAATGACCAATATGATTCAAGAAAGATCCTCAACCTGCATAAAATTTTAGCCTTTTAAAATCCTGGTAAAATGATAAGGGCATAGTTTTACAATCAAAATTAATAACATATAAGCAATTGTGATCCTAAAAATGAGTTTGTTCAGAGATCTGTGTTCACTGGCTAGTTGCCAATTGTTGCAACTGCAACCTGATCCCCATTTTTTTTTATAAAATTGTAGGGCTCCTCCTTTTATCTTTGATTTTACTCAGAGTTTGTTTCAGCTTGGAGACTTATTTTTAATACTTAGATTTTCCTTGAAAAAAAAAAGAAAAGGCATTTCTGCACTTCTGCATTCTTCAGTTTTGCATCCTTCCTTTTCCGCATTTTCACATTTCCAATTGCGGATTGCAGATTGCAATTTTAACTTTTGAAATTGTAATCCGCAATACCGCGCTCCCACATTCCCGCTCTTCCACATTTCGCAGTTCCGTGCTTCCACAATTCCGATTGCGGATTGGATTTCCGACTTTGGAATTGCATTCTGCATTCCACAAGCCCTCAATTTCGTAGTTCCGCATCCCGCTTTTCCGCATTCCGCAGTTCTGCCCCCTGCATATATGCATTCCCGCATTTACGATTACGGATTGCAGATTGCGGACTACATCTCCGACTTTGGAATTGCATTCCGCATTTCTGCATTCCCGCAATCTCACAGTTCCACATTTCGCATTGCGGATTGTGGATGGCCTTTTTAATGTTTTTGAATTATCTCCCGCAATTCCACACTCTTGCATTCCTGCATGCCCACATTTCAGATTGCGGATTGCGGGATACGAAAGGACGATTTTGGTCATTTTTGAAAGCCTTTTCCAACTTTCCGCCTCCGTGGTAGTTATCATTCTCAGGCCGAAACAAGATCGTGGAAATTTAAATCTTTTGTTTCGCAAACGATATTGAAAAATCATGCCTCTGCAATTTGTATTATTTTCATTATGATTTTGTTTAACAGTGAATTATTCTTATGCATTGATTTGTGAATTATTCTTATATATTGATCTTGTTGTTTCCTCAGGACACAAGGGAATATGAAAGGCTGCAGAAGTGGCAGGCACAAAAGACAATGTTGGCCATCCAAAGGACATACAGGAAGCCGAAGTGATCAGTCATGATGTGGAGGATGTATTGGAGAAAACTCACTGTGGCTTGGGAATACCACAACAGACAGATGACTACCAGAAACCAACTCAATTCTCAAAACAATGCTATTATGAATGATAATGTTAAGATAATGGAGAAATGTAACCAGCCTTGATCCAAACATTTGAAGTAGATCCCTGTTGGAGCTTTCAATCCATGCACTTGAAATCTCCAAATTAGTCTTGACAACTAATATCCAACAAGCACATATAATATATAAATGACATTAACATTATCAATAACAATGGTCCATAATAGAAATTACATAAGGTCGACCGATGAAATATCCTTTTGAAATTATTCAAAATTAGGGTTTTCTATTTGGTGTAGACCTTGGCTGAAAACCGGCGCTAGGGTTTCTGCTGTGCGGAGGTTTTGGATTCAATGCTGTCAGAGAAGTGCCCTACCATGCTGGGTCCCCAGCAGCTTGTTGGTGGTGCACCCTAGGACAGATCCCCTGATGGGACGATTATCCATGAGCAGGAGAAGACTGTGTCTGGAGTTACTAACAAGGAGATCGGGGGATTGCAGCGGCTGGCTCCGGGAGTCTGCATGCCTAAATCAAGTCTAATCCCGGCGGTAACGGTTCGTGCAGAAAAGGTGAGAGAACGAGTAGAGAAGTGGAGGGAAACAACCCTAACTAGTAAGTTGATTGGCATTTGGCCCAAATAACGGGATCTGATTCGATGGATCAAGCAAACCTGGAACCCAAAAGGCCAATATGATCTCCATTTGGGTGTAAAGGGTTTCTTCACCATCATTTTTTTCAATGTGGAAGATCGGGATAGAGTGCTAGAAGGAGGGCCTTACTTCTTCTTCTCTGCGGGCTTATATCTCAAACCGTGGAGAGAAAGATTTAACCCGGATACTGAGGCAGTTAAGATGGCACCAGTATGGATCAGGCTCTATGCATTGCCATGTGAATTTTGGGATCTGGAAATCCTTCAAGACATCGGTAATTCCCTAGGGGAATTTGTAAAGTTGGCAGACTGAACCTGACAGCTAAGATATACTGACTGTGCCTGGATCTGTGTCTACATGGACCTTTCAAAGGATTTACCAGAGGCAATTACTCTGAACTATGAGGATGAGGAATGGGTCCAAACGCTGGAATATGAGCAGCTCCCATTTAGGTGTAGATCCTGTCATGAATACGGGCATTTCAGCAGGAATTGTCCTCATGGTGCTCTGGCAGCATCCTCCCCAGTTTCAGACCCTAAGGGTAGCAAAGACAAGGATGGCTTTATGCAGGTAAAGAGAAGACGAAGACCTAAACCAGAAGAAGCTCAGAAGAAGGGAGGGAAAAATAAAATGGAAAATGGTAAGTCTAACCTAAATCCTTTCCAGATTATGGAAGAGGTAGATGAGAATGGTGAAGAAAAGTAGAAAGGGAAGGAGAACATGGGGGCTGGCTCGAGTGAGGGAGATAGCAGAAAGATGGATGATCTGGTTGTAAAGCAATCAGAGGAGATGCTTATTTCCCCCTTGAACCCTCCCACAGAGGAAATGCCGGTGATCATGGAAGACGATGGGGAGGAGGAAGTTGATCTAGGGGATCTGGATCTCGATGTGATTGAGAAGGAATGTGAGAAGAAGGGAAGGGGTTACATCCCCAGATGACAGATCGAACTCCTCCATGATGCCATCATCAAAACCAAAGTTTCTCAGAAATTGGGTATCAGGGTTGATGCCCAATCTGGGTTTAAACGCAAATCTTCCATTGATGACCCGAAGAAAGGTAGGAAATCAAATAAGCAATGAATTGCAGAGGTTGGGGTTAAGCTTACCGAATCTGGGTTGTATCCTACGATTAGGGAAGCTCTTTCAGATATCCCCAAATTTTCCCAATGAAGATCGTGACATGGAATATCAGAGGGTGTAATCACCCCAGAAAAATCAGGTCGCTATCAAGAAAAGTGAAGCAAGAGAGACCGGATGTTTTATTCTTGCAGGAAACCAAATGCTCTGTGGAAGTTATGGAGAAAAATATCCAAAAGATTTGGAAAGGTGCAGGCGTCATGGCAATAGATTCCATTGGCATGGCAGGAGGCATAGCCATTTTGTGGAATCCTAGATCAATCTTATTATCCAATTGGCGGGCCAACCGTTTTTCCCTTAGTTGTGATTTCCATATCATGGATTCAGCCGTTAAGGGTTCCCTTATCAATATCTATGGCCCTAGCATTGCCCCATTAAAAGACTATTTCCTTCAGTTTCTGTCTCAGTTATCCCTTGAAGTTTCAGCTGGCTCGTGGATTTTGGGGGGAGACTTTAATTTGATTTCTTCCCTGGAGGAAAAAAAAGGCGGCCGCAGAACCCTGGATAGATTTCAAGAGAGTTTTTGGGACTTTCTCTCTCGGAATCGGCTGGTTGACATTGAAATTGGGAATGGGTGGTTTACGTGGAACAACAAACGTGGCGGGCCCCATCTTGTTGCTTCTAGGCTGGACAGATTCCTGACAACGGAGGATATTGCCCGCGAGATGGGGGAAGTCAACTCCTGTGTTCTCCCCAATGTTGGATCTGATCATTGGCCTGTGTCCCTCTCTTGGGATCTTTCCTCCAACAACTGCCCCAAGCCCTTCCGGTTTGAACAGTTCTGGTTGGATCACAAGGATTTCAAAGACTTGGTGGGGAAATGGTGGGAGGAAAGCATCCGGCAAGATGGCTAAAAAATGTACCAGTTTCAACAGAAACTCAAAATGCTTAAATCCAAGATTCGCTCTTGGAATAAGGAAGATTTTGGGAACATTTTTGAGGATAAAAAGAAGCTAATTCCGGATCTAGAGGTGATCCAGAAACAGGGGATGGAAGGTGGATGGAGTGATGAGATGAGGGAACATGAACACTCCTTGTTAGTGGAACTTGATGCCCGTGAAAGGTAAGAAGAAACTTATTGGAAGCAAAAATCTAGAGTTCAGCGGCTGCAAGAAGGTGACAGAAACACCAAGTTTTTCCATAACTCAGTAATTCAGAATAGACACGGATCAAAAATATTTAAACTCCTAAATTCGGATGGCGGCATTGCTGAATCTAGGGAAGTTATCGAAGATGAACTTATCCATCATTTTGAGACTGTGTTGAAGGAAGACAGACCTAACGGAAGTCCATAAATTGCCGAGATCACTTCCCTAATCCCTCGCATTATCTCTCCTGACTAGAATGAGATGCTAAATAAAGCCATCTCCTTACAAGAGGTGGAGGAAGCTGTGCACCAATTGGCTTTGGGTAAGGCCCCTGGTCCGGATGGTTTCACCACTAATTTCTTCTCCCACTTTTGGGATTTGATTAAGGTGGATGTGCACCAGCTTGTGGAAGAATCTCGATGTTGTGGTGGAGTCCTGCATGCTTTCAACGCCACCTTTTTGTCCCTAATCCCTAAGGAAGAAGGGGTAGACTCTCCTGGCAATTTTAGACCTATTGCCTTATGTAATGTTATCTACAAAATCATTTTGAAAGTCATAACTAACAGATTGAAACCACTGCTTCCATTCCTTATCTCCCCCGAACAGTTTGGTTTTGTTGAGGGAAGGCAAATTGTGGATGGGATCATTCTGGTTCATGAGACTTTGCACTCCCTCAAAGTTCTGAAGAAACCTGGGATGATAGTAAAACTTGATATTGCAAAAGCCTATAATAAACTAAGCTGGAAATACATGAGGGAAATGTTGCTTGCTTTTGGCTTTGACTTGGTTTGGGTTCGATGGATCATGAAGCTTGTTTCAACCCCATTCTTCTCTATTCTTCTCAATGGCTCCCCTTCTAAGCTACTAAAAGCCTCGCACGGTATTAGACAAGGTGACCCCTTGTCTCCATTCCTGTTTATCATTATGGTTGAGGGTCTCAGCAAACTACTGAATCACAAAGTGGCTACTGAATCACAAAGTGGCCACTGGTGATATCAAAGGGCTCAGACTTCATGATGGGATGGATAGACAAACTCATCAACAATTTGTAGATGACATTATGTTAATGGGGCACCCTTCAGTCCAAGAGGCCAGAGGTTTTAAGAAGTGTTTGGATTTATTCGCCAAAGCATCTGGTTTGGAAGTTAACCCATGGAAGTCTCAGGTTTTCTTTTTAAATACTCCAAGGGTTACCCAACTCAATATCATCAGGATCCTAGGCTTCTCGATGGGATCCTTCCCTTCTAAGTACCTAGGGGCTCCTCTGACAGTTGGCTTAATTCACTCGGCCTCCTGGCAAGAGTTGCTGGATAGAATGAAAAAGAGGCTTGCAAGTTGGATTGTTTGTCCCTTGAATTTTCCCAGCAGACTCACTTTAGTCAAGTTAGTTCTCCAATCCATGCTGGTTTATTTGTTTTTTATGCTCTCAGCTCCTAAGTCAGTGTTGAAGGCTATCTGAGGTATCAAAAGATCCTTCCTTTGGGGCTGCAGGGAATCTAAGGGGAATTTTTCTTTGGTTGGTTGGGACAAGATTTGTAAACCAAAGGTAAATGGAGGACTAGGCCTCAGAGATCCAGAGGTTCTAAGTGAAGTTTATGGTGCCAAAATCTGGTGGCACTGGTGCACCCAACAGGGGGAGCCTTGGGCTAAGCTTTGGCACATCAAATATGCAAGGGATAGGGAGATTGGGTAATTAGTTCGATTTAATGAGGTGCATCAAGTCTCTCACATATGGGCCAAAGCCTTTGCATCTAGAAGTCTGGTGCAGTATCATTGCTTTTGGGAAGTCCAAAATGGGAGGGAAACAAATTTTTGGGAAGACTCCTGGAATCAGCTTCCTATTTTAGGTTTGGACCCTCGCTGGCAGCTTATGAAGGAAACAGGTCTTGCTCTCAGAAAATATAAAGTTTTCCAATACTGGGACATTTCTGTTATGGAAGGGCCTAGGGTCTGGCTTAAGGTGGAGGATTGGGATGATGCTTTGGATGTGGCTTCTTTAGAAGATTTTGACCAAATGATGAGGGAAAGATTTATCCGACACAAGGACTCAAGTGATAGACTTCAGTGGGGGCATTTTCCTAAGGGTACTTTTAATATTCGTGAAGCCTATGATTTACAAATCCGAGAAGAGGAGGAACCAAGGAAATTTTGGGAAAAAGTCTGGCAAATGAACAAATGGCCAAAAGTGGCTGACTTCTGTTGGCTGGTGGTTTGGAAACGTATTCTCACTAGTGAAAATTTGAGGAAAAAGGGTATCTATGGCCCGTCCAGGTTCTCTCTTTGCTTATAAGCTGAGGAGAGCAGTGGACATCTGCTCGATTCCTGCCTTTTTGCTTCTGCTATCTGGGACCGGGGAAGTTCAATATTTCGCAGATGTTATCGGGTGAGAGGCAATCCTGATATGTCTCTGGATTCTTGGGACCTTAAGACCTTCTCTAATCCCATCATTGGGATGTTATGGAAAATATTCCCGGGCATGGTCTTATGGGCTCAATGGAAAGAACGTAATAACTGAATTTTTAGAAACTGCATCAATAAGGAGGAAATTGTTTGGGCCACTCTTGTTAGAAACATGTCGGAGACCATTCATAGTCAGCACTGGATGGACAAAGATAAAGAGCTGTCCATAGGGGATAGGCGAATTGCCGAAGGGTGGGGACTAAAGAGTATGGATTTGGAGGGCCTTCGCAGGAAATGCTTGGCTCATCCGCCAATTGTGCAGTCTCGGTGGTCTCCTCCACCACTTCGGTGTTTCAAGATTAATTTTGACGGTGCGTCTCGCGGCAACCCGGGAGTAGCAGGGTTTGGGGGTGTTTGTAGGGATTGTTCTGGTAAGATTTTGAAGGTCTACTATGGCGCCATAGGCCATGATTCAAATAAATCTGCCAAGCTTGATGGGCTTCGTATGTCTCTTTTCGAATCGTGGTTTCCCCTGGTTCTGGAGGGATATTCTCTTATCATCGTGAATATGGAAAGGAAAATATCCTTTGGAAAATCCCCGGAGCAAGTTTCGTCTAGTTAGCACCTATTGGCCAGGCTGGAATGTCTTCGATCTCTTCTTGTCAATCAACCAGCTATTTATTTTGCCCATGTGAAAAGAGCAGCCAATAAGGTGGCGGACCACCTGGCTAATCATGGAGTTGATACCGGATTGCCGTTTAGGTTTTGTAAACCGGACGATTTCGTCGGGGACGAATGGGGCCAGATGTGCTTCCATCTGGCAATGAACGATTCTGCAGGGTCGGGTTTGGTGACGTTTGATGACAGGACTTCATCCCATCGCAGAGTTGGCGACGTGGAATGTATCGATCGGGATCCTCGTGTCGGGCTACATCATCCCCAGACGCACTCTGTGTATTAATTGCTCAATCAATGAATGATATGAATTGGTATTCCCTAGAGAAGGATATTTTCGATGATGTGATCAATAAGACCTGCAGCACACCTCATTTCTATCCTTTCCATAGCTATGCAATTTTGACGGCCCTTTGGATGATGTCATTATGGTACCTCCTCGATATTTTTCATCATTTTTTGGGTGCTATCTTTTTTTGCTTTTTTCCTATAAACTTCCATGCAGGGTCCTGTTCCTCTCCTATTCCTTTTCTTTGTAGGCGGTTTTGCTGTTGTGGTGTTTGCGGGGTTGATTACTTTGGAAGTTTTCATAGTTTCATTCTCAGCTGCAAGTCTGGTTTCTCTTGTTTCCTTTTTCTTATGGCTCCAAACAGAAATTCCCTATGGAAGAGATGGTTGGATCGTCTGGGGCTATGGGTTCTCAGACTGGCAGAACAATCCATGCTTCTACCCGGTCGTGCCTGCGAGAGGAGGTTGAATTCCACCAAAATCACATCCCTTGGTCAATTCAGGAAGAGCTTGGGGGGATGGAAAAGGATCTTTGGGCGGAGGTAAAGGAATTATCGGTGGATGAAATTCGTCGGGATACTGAGGATTGGATCCTCAACCCGGGAACGACTACAGGCCGAGCTTCGCTCTATGAGAGAACACTCATGAACTATTGGGTTACCAAAAATTTGATGGCTAACATCCTCATGGACGTGGTCAATAAGCGGTGAGGGGATGACGAACCAGTACGCCCTTGGAAAATGCATAACCTCGACGGCAGAGTGATGCATTCTAAAGTGGATGCTATGGCAAAAAATATGGGAATCACCTTTGTTTTTCAAGGTGGAAGTAGTGGAGATGGGGGCGGTTGCAGCCGTGCTGACACCCCGCGGTGATAGGAGGAGGTCTCAGAAACAGGTTAGTCTCAGCCAATCAATTCAACCCCGAGCCCGGCTGATGCTGAATGTTGCCTGAAAATTATCACCCTAGACTAAGGTGCATTTTTGTAATTTTTGGTTTAATGGCAAGTCTGCCATGGAAGCTGTGACAACGTTTAGCTTTTATCTGCCTGTTGCTTTTTATGGTAGCATTGTGTCGAACTTGAGTCAAAACTATGTTTTCTTTTTATCTCAAACATGCTTATCTCCTGTTTGGCCTCTTGACCGGGAGTTTTTGACTACCCAAGACCTTTCTATGAACTGGAAGGGGGGACCTTGTTTGACCTTTGTTGGTTGGGGTCAACTCTGTCAAGGATGAATAGTTCTGTATCTTTCATGAACTCGTAATATACATATAGCTTTTTATTTACAAAAAAAACAACGATCCATAATATCACAAGCAAATGTAACCCAATGTATAATAAACAACATTCACAACATGATGGACGAGAATATGAGTATTTCTATTAATGAACAAGAAGAAGTACAAACTGATACGACCTCTTGCCAACAACCAATTTGAACAAAGATCTAGATCAATCCACTTGTGCCTCCACCACTTCAATCCTCCACGAATGGAAAACTCAAGCTAGATAGGAGTTTGGAAGGTGAACATAAGGGGTTCACAACTACAAGGATCAATGAGTGCAGACTCAAGATAGGGAAAAAATCCACTAGAGTTCTCTTACTATTCTCTTCTTCCTCCCGTCCATAAGCCATATGTGCTCAATATATAGTCCTCTCAAATGTAGGTGAAAGGACACATCGAGGCGTTACTCGAGTAGATGGAGAGCCAAAGGTCGCCCAATGACCGCTTTCTAGGAGTAAAAAGTAATAAATTAGTGATTTTTACCATTTTACTTGATACATGCAGGCTATAGTGATGCAACTCGTGGTTATGCATGCTATAATGATGCAACATGTGGGTAGGAATAAAAATAGGGAAAAATAGTGTCTGAAGGATATAAGTGGATCTGAGTCACTGAAATGGATCCTACAGGCCAAAGAATGCTGATGCTCATAGGGTGGAAGATTACGATGTAACAGATGCCCCCTAATGTGTGAGGTCAGAGACTGATGCTACGATGGACGAAATACATTATAAAACTTAGAAGTGGAGTGATGGAGACACAAGTGGAAAGGGCAGCTCACTCGTCATAATACAATAGTATCTCTGAATACATGTCGGTATAGTACAACAATTTGATACAATGGCCATGAATAGGCAGTATATAATGGATACATGTCATAAGTGATCATAGCCATGATTCCTCTATTGTAAGATATGGTCTTCTGCTGAAAAGAAGACAATTGGTGCAAAACTGGAGGTACAAACTGCTGAAATCTAGGAGGTGATATCTCAGATGTAAAGTCAAAGTCATATGTAGCATACTGAATGCCACAATCGCCTGGGGTCTTCTACACAAGTCTTCGACGGTGCAAGTCCCATCAAGTGAATAAAGGAGTTGGGGTCAAACCTGATGAGACATCATTTGATTACCGGTCAATGATGTATACCGTTAATAGACGCGAGATGACTCACCAATAATGAAAATAGGCATCAAGGCATAGAGCACAATCATCAGAGTGTGAATAAATGGGTGGAAGTCGAACGCTAGGATGAATCCATCAATCAGGGGACATTGATGTATTCCCAAAACTGTCGATGGCGAGAGAACCTGCCACTAATGACTGCAAGCCTCAAGGTACTCAACCGAACTCTAAGCCTCAAGTCCTGGAATAAATGGGTTGAAGTCGACAGAACGAGACTCGCTGGAAGGAGGGAATTAAGCCATCCCCCATAAACCAGCACGAGGTACCAGCAATGCTGAAATATTTGGAAGATCTCGGGTAAAATGGACTGAATCAATAAGGACGGTCGACATGCAATAGTCAAGAGATCTGAGGAGTGGCCGACACTGGTTTCAGGACTTCCTTTGAACAAGAGCATGAGCAGATGGATAGACTCAGGCATCATAGACTTGACATAAACTGTGTAATGCAGGAGGCATCACAAAGGGCTCGATAATGACTGGAAGCTTAACCAATCGATGGAGTAAACTGAGAAACAAGTACAGCTCCTAAGGCCCAACTATAGTCCCGACTCATAATGTATGGAGTGGAATGAATGCTCTATTCAAAGACGACACAACAACTACCAACAAGAAATAGTGACCATAATCCCGTCTGGCTTTTTGGAATATTTGATTTTTTTGGTCTTTTTCATATTTGGGAAAAGCTTGAAAAAGAATAAAATTGCTTATAGTACAACAGGTGAGGGAACGAGTGTAAAATAGCTAGCAGACTAGTCCCAAGCAGTGGCACATACCTATGCTCAATGCAAGGAAGTGCATGCAGGATGTGGACACTCGGGGGCATGTTCCCTCAGGGTCAAAAAGGTCATCAAATTGTGAAGGGAAAATATAAGCTCTACAGGTCTCGACAGAGAAAAGTGCCCAGGCACCAAGCTAACAACTGAGTAAGTGGGAGCCGGCACAAGGCTCAAGCGGCAAGTAGGATGATGCAATGCAATCACAACATGATATAAAAGGGGAGTCCTTTTTCATAAAGTCGGTCTCCTCACCCGAAAAAGTGTAAAACAATGGGAGAAGAACTCTTCTAGTCACGTATGACTAGAGTATACCTTTTTCGTAATTAATCCATAAAGTTCTAGAAAAGGGGTAAACTTATACCTAAGTGACTGTTGCTTCAAATCCTTTAACGAGTTTGAAATGACAAGCATACTCGACAATCTTGTTTGATTTTGAAAAAGTCTAACAAGGGCTTAAAAAAGACTTTATAAAAATATTTTCTATAAAGGTTTAACGAGCCCTAAAAAGTAAACTTGTGACCTCCTTACTGTTTTTAATGAGCTCAAAGGAGATATGGAAGAATGATCGTAATGGGAGCAGACGAGTGTCAGGGGCATGCAAGACTAGTTCCAAGCGCATGGAACAAAGCTATGCATAATGCAAGGAACATGAGCAGGATAAGGACACTCAGGGGGTGTCTGCGAATTCAGATGGCACAAGGTTCAAATGCATCATAACAATGGGGAGGCCTAAACCTATATGCAAGGTTCCGAATATGCCTGCCATGACCGAAGCAAATGTTGAAAAGGACCCGTAACCAAGTATAAGTCCAGCTAAGAATCCTGTCTCCAAGAAACATAAGTACCAAGATCATCTCTAAAACGTATGTAAAGAAAAATCTGATACAAGTCACTGCGGTAGAAACATTTTCAACTTCACTATTGTTAACCTCAGACATAACGCAGGTAGAGCTAACCACTGAAGGTGCCATAGTACCAATACCTGAGGGATCAAAATGATCATCTTCAAAATGAAGAGCAAAGCTGAAGGATGTGAAGGAATCTGCAATGGAAAATTCATCATCACAGGCGTTGGAAATTATAGAAATAGAATCAAACTCTTTAGGAGTATTGATTTGCGGATCTACAGGAGAGCTCAAAGACTCATCAGACTCAAACATCAAACCAGAGGTGGACGAGACAGTAACTGGATCCAAATCCAAATGGGTGGCAGATTGTATTATATGCTCATCTCGTTCAATAAGATCGAGGGTGGGAAGGGAATGAGATCTATGATAGAAATCCTCCCAAGGCTCGTCATTACCATGCATGGACTCGATAAAATATTCATCCGAGGGTAGAGTACCATCAAGGCATTCGTGTGAACAAGATGGGTTGACTGCCTGTGCGGGCAGCATAACGGGATCTTCCTCTACTTTCCATGAAGAAGAAAGATCCGGCTCTGTAGTGGCTTGTTGAATATGCTGGTAAGCAAGCTCAGCTACAGATAGTGGCATAGACATCCCGACATGCGAAATGTTTCCAGACGTGGAACTTGTGGATGATAAAGTCCATGGATCATCAACATACGAAGTCCAGAATAACATATTATTCGAAGGAGGAGACGCATTGTCGGTAGTGGTTCCAATAAAATTCACAAGTGCAAAAAGATTATAAGTTCCCATCAATGAGGGGTACATTACAACACCTATGTTCCTAGTTTCTGGCTAAGAATTAGAAACTTGCGGGACTACAGATCCCGTCGATGCTGCTGAAGGAGTGCCAAAAAAATCCAGCTGATCGATCATCACAATCTTGCCTTCATGGGGAAAGCAGATAAATCTAAATACAGTAGACGCGACAGCCTTCATAGCATACATCGAGTTCCATCCCAGTAAAAGGTTGTAGTCGATGGGCGCATCAACCACTTCGACTTCAATAGGCACAGACTTACCTCCCAAGGAGACAACAAGGGAAGGGATAATTCCATGCAGCATAAAATATCAACCGTCGAATGCAGTGAGTGTAGTTCTAGACGTGAGCAGAGGAGGAGAGCCAAGAGCTTTCCAACAAGCTAACGACATTACTGACGCGGAGGAATCTGCATCAACCATAGTATGTTTGACGAAGCTATTAAGGAAAACCACCTGGATTTGAAAAGCCATGTGGTAAGGTAAGCGAGTTTGGACGTCAGTAGTATTGAACTTGATAACACTAGGATTTCCCCCATCCTGAACTCCTAACGCACTCAAAAGGGAATGCTTCTGAGAAGGACAAGCTTGCAAATCTTCAAGCGCCGACATGACACACGGTGTTTGGCCCAAATATTCTACGATGGAGTAGTTCTGGGTGGCTCGAGCATTAGGATTATGCGTAGAGTGCGTAGAGCATTAGGATTTTGTTATCCACGGCATAATAGAGGGCTTCTCGATATGAAAGGACTTGTCAGGAGGAGGGGGAGTCTCACTCCCCAAATTAGGTTGTGGTGCACCATAATCATGCTGACGAGTAGAAACACGAACCTTCGACTGAACCATATTCACACATCCATAACCACTAGTATTGGAAGAAGACGTTTCCGTTTCATTAGTACCATAACCAGTGGTGGGAGCATGGGAAGCCATGTTTTGATGATGAGGAAGGGGATCCTTCAACACAGCTGGGCTCTATGCCAAATGCTTCGATGCTTCTTCAATTCGAGGACATAAGTGAGTAAGATGATCCTCCCCACAGAGCTTGCAAGGGAATTTCACCTTACGCCTAGGTTTACGATCCTCGCTAGCATTACCGCCTTCCCGAGGAGGGTTGGAATTATCTTTACAAGGAGTATTACGATTGCTATTGTTATTACTTCCACTGTTTCCACCCATACGATTGTTTCTCCCCTTTTTCTTACCACCAGGTTGCTAGTTACCCGATGGTTTCGTTGATTGCACATTGTGTACATCAGATGACGGAGAGGAAGTGGACATGGTGTGAACCTGTCCAGGAGTAGACTGGTTTAGCGACAAATTTTGCATTTGATTAGCTACCAAGTCTATAGGGCGAGTGCATGCAGACCCCACGATGCCATCGGCATGTGGTCCAGGAACTAACGTGGGCTCATTTCTTATTCTCGGTGCATTAGGAATAATGTCATACAAAATGCCAGACTGAGAATAAAGTAGATCTAACTACTGGACTTTCAAGACAGCTTGTTCCTCAGTCACAATGCCGGACATCGAAACATCCTTAGCAATGTATGGGAGTAGAGACTTGAGGAACCATTCCAACAAGAACTCTGGAGGAATGTTGGCTTTCACTAATCTCTTCCGTCGATGCCACTCTTGAACATGGTCAAAAATATGTGTGGCCTTATTCTGATGGAAGGTGGACAACAACTCAGTACCAATATCATAATGAACCAGCAACTGAAAATGGTCTAAGAAAACCAAACCAATCTCGTTGAACCCCCTATAGGTGTTCCCAGGAAACTCAACATACCACTTCGCGGCTGCCCCCATGAGGGTGCGTTGAAATAGTCGTTATCTAATGGAATCATGATTTAAAGAGTTGGAGGAGCACCAAAGGTGAAATGTTGTGACATGATCGCCCAGATCCTCACCACCTTTCCCCTCAAACTTTGGAATGTACGAAGGGATCTTGGTAGGGACCGGGGGCCAAGTAGGGTCTTGACACACCGGATCATTTGTGAGCTTCGAAAGATCTGGGAGATTCAAGCGTGCAAGGAACGGGAGCTGCAGCTGGAAAGCTGGATTATAAGCTCCCATAAAAGGTTGGTTAAACGGAACCGTGTTATAAGATGGACCAAAAGCTTGACCATGATGATTAAACTGTTGATGATAAGGACCTGATGAACCATAAGATTTCCCATGGCCATAGGATTGATAACCTCCTCCTACCTGACCCATTTGAGAGTAAGCAGGTATATGCATGTTTTGGGTACCATATTGGGGTGGTGGGTTGTACTGCTGGCCAGCACCGACTGTGTTGTAGTAAGGGTTTCCACCATGAGTATGGGGCATATATGTACTATTCATAGCGGCGGGAACAGTATTGTAATGAACATAACGGTATGGTATGTTCCCACCCCTAGCATTAGGATTAGCTTGAGCAGTCGTCTGGTGACCAAAAGCACGAGAAGTATTACCAGCCCCAACATTGGTGTGACTAGTAGCAGGGATGGTGGCGTGATGTCCATGTGGATAGGAGATATTCCCACCCCCTACATTAGCATTACTAGTGGCAGTAGTGGACGCAAAAGTGTGCGGTATATGTCCACCCCTGTGGTTGGGAGAAGCATTAACATCCGTAAAAGTAGTCCTGGGTTGACGAGTAGTGACATGCGTGTTAGGTGGTGGATGGTGAGTCATGTTTCGAATAACGTTCCTATTAGGTTGGGCAATCCTAGGAGGTGGCCATCTTCCAACATTAGCATGGTTAGGAGGAACATGACTAGTCCCCATACTATGTGTGTGGGTGGACAACGTAGTGCCCCCAGTGGGTATAGTATGGCTAACACTATGACTAGTGCCAACGTGACTACCAAACGTAGTGGAAGGTTCGACGGTACTATGACTAGGCATACCAAAAGAGAGTGTTGTTGGGTTGATTGTAGGGCCAGTGTCATCATGTAACTCAAGCATCCTGTATCTATAACTACGTGGAAATGAAGGAATGAAAGGATCGTCCCGTTCTTCATCCTCGGGTAAGTCGGGCATTCCGTAAAGATAATTATCCAGATTCGAAGGATCAAACAGATCTCGTTCAAGTGGATTAGGCCAAATAGAACCAGGTTGAGTCTCAGGTGGATCACCTGCCCACTCCTCACGAGGAGTATGGGGATCGGAAGTATGGTCAACTCTACCCGATGGAGTCGAAGGTTTTTCCTCAGTATCGGGATGTGCAGCCATGAAGTCTTGGACGTAAGTCATGTAAGAATCCAAAGACTCAGAGGGAGCCCACCGACGTCCTCTAGTAACATGGCGTGAAAGCTCAGCTGGATTTAAACCAGCCAATCGATGGGCCCAGCGGAGAGTAGGGCTCCACGCCACAATATCTCCGGAGAGAATATATAATCAAAATGTCCCCTAGAGGCCAACTATCGATAAAAAACAGTAAATCAGAAGCACACACCTAGAGAAACTATAGCCAAGAGCAGACAAACAGAGTGGATAAATGAGCTCCCGACACTAGACCGGCATGTCTCTCCTAAGAGAGGCTTGAGACTCCCAAACTATAGCCGGAGGTAACATAATCAGTTATAGAGACACCTAGGCTTCACTGCGTGTACAGGGTCAAGTCCACTGCACAAACACAACTGTGCTATCTAATCCCTATCTGACTCAGGACACAAACAACATAACCACTGCAAGTACCTTGTGCGATACCTAGGTAAGGCAACTATGGTCACTACAATATAACCAATGCTCAGGGGGACAGTCGCAGGTGGGACCCGTTGTATGGGTAGGGTAGCTAAGCCCGAAGCACAAGAGGACAAACCTCCGGTACCCCCAGATACGAACAAATCCCGGATATATCTCCCACGTTCAGCCGGTATCAGAGGGATATCTCCTCAACCAACCTCTCGTGACCTCGTGCTTAACTCTGGATTGAGTAGAGCTTCTTGAGAACATCAATCTATACCATGGATTCCTCCACTCCCTGGTCAGACACCTAATGTTTCGTCTAGTAGTCTTGGATTGTTAACTGACAATGATATATTCCACGACTCTAAACCTATGCTAGTTGGTGTACCCTATAAATAAAATCAGTCTAATCAATTTTAAGATTAAGCGTTAATTTTAGTGGTTGTGGTTACTCAAGGGATATGATCGTGAAACTAGTGATGTGTAGACTCAATAGTATGCAAAAGCGTCCAATCCTAGACTCATCTATCCAATAAAACAATGTCACTAATATGCAAAATCAACCAACAATTCCGAAATAAAGATGCAAACTTTTATCTTTTCGATGCACAAGAAGAACCTAAATGAAGGCAGCAAGCACTCAATGCAAGATGTAGTACATGAAAGTAAAATATTTTTGTATTTTCGCTTATAAACAAGAAGGAAAATGCAAAATACTAGTTGTATATTTTTTGTATTTTTTCAATATAAACTGAATGAAAAAATGCAAGCAAAATCCTACTATTCAGTCACTGAAGTGCCGAGAATATCACTAAGACAACCCAGCAGATCCTAAACAATAAGACTCAGCCAAAGGAAAGAGCTCAAAAGGAAAAAACCAAGAGGCTAAATCCAAAGATTGGTAAAAAACCAAGAAGGCTCAACCAAGAGAAACGAAGAGTTCTGGTCATAACAAGGGCATGAAACAGTAAAGAAAGAGGCCAACAAAGACTCAGGAACAACCAAAGCCAACCCAACAACAACCAATAGCCATAAACCAACAAAATCCAGAGTTGTACGCTACTGTTGAAGGAATACCTGTGGGTACCCGCAAGCAGTAGAGTAAACAGAGGCGGGTATACGCGAGTTGAGCTAAGCTAGCCGGCGGGTGAGGAAAGGAAAATGGGCAAATAAAGAGTCCAAGGGCTCAGAAAAAGCAAGTTTTCTATGGTGTATCTTAACGGCCAATCAGTGACACAGAGCTTTGATAAACAACTCTAATTAAGGACTAATGCTCAAAATTTTTCCCAAACATGGATGTTTTCCCCAGCGGAGTCGCCATTTCTGTATTGGAGAAAACTCACTATGGCTTGGGAATACCACAACAGACAGATGACTACCAGAAACCAACTCAATTCTCAAAACAATGCTATTATGAATGATAATGTTAAGATAATGGAGAAATGTAACCAACCTTGATCCAAACATTTGAAGTAGATCCCTGTTGGAGCTTTCAATCCATGCACTTGAAATCTGCAAATTAGTCTTGATAGCCAATATCCAATAAGCACATATAATATATAAATGACATTAACATTATCAATAACAATGGTCCATAATATCACAAGCAAATGTAACCTAATGTATAATAAACAACATTCATAACATGATGGACGAGAATATGAGTATTTCAATTAATGAACAAGAAGAAGTACAAAGTGATACGACCTCTTGCCGGCAACCAATCTGAACCAAGATCTAGATCAATCCACTTGTGCCTCCACCACTTCAATCCTCCATGAATGGAAAAATCAAACTAGATAGGAGTTTGGAAGGTGAACATAAGGGGTTCACAACTACAAGGATCAATGAGTGCAGACTCAAGATAGGGAAAAAATCCACTAGATTTCTCTTACTATTCTCTTCTTCCTCCCGTCCATAAGCCATATGTGCTCAATATATAGTCCTCTCAAAGGTAGGTGAAAGGACACATCGAGGCGTTACTCGGGCAGATGGAGAGCCAAAGGTCACCCAATGACCGCTTTTTGGGAGTAAAAAGTAATAAATTAGTGATTTTTACCATTTTACTTGATACCCGCGGGCTATAGTGATGCAACTCGCGGGTACACATGCTATAATGATGCAACATGCGGGTAGGAATAAAAATAGGGCAAAATAGTGTCTGAAGGATATAAGTGGATCTAAGTCACTGAAATGGATCCTACAGGCCAAAGAATGCTGATGCTCATAGGGTGGAAGATTACGATGTAACAGAGGAAGCTAAAAGTTTGCGCACAGAAGAAACAATAGACACTAAAGACAAATTTGGCAAGCTAAAGGACGTAGAGGAAGCCAGAATGATCAGTCATTCAAGACAAATTCTCTTGTAATATAAATATGGGGGAAGGGTACTAGAGAAGGGAATTTTTATAGGGAATTAGAGACTGGAGACATTGTGTAAGAGAATTATTTTTCTTCTAATGAAGAAGGACTCATTCGCTGGAAAACCTTGCATAGAGTTTGCGTGGAAAGTTGTGACGAATAGATCAAAACTATTTATTTTCTGTTTATGTTCTTGCTGTGAGATCTTTCTAACTTTGTTGAACTATTTCAATGGTGATGAATGATTTCCTTATCTATGAAAATATCTTTGTGTTAACATAGTAATAATTGTTTTAATTATAATCAAATCTATCTTTGGTAATTTTCTGATGTGAATGTGCATACTTTATCTTAATAGATATCTGTTGGATTTGTATAAGCATTCTCGGATTATTACTCTTATTTAAACTCGCTCCTTGTAAGGATAGATTAGTTACTCTGTTCATGTTCATGTTGTGATATCTTTCTAACTTGGTTGAACTATTTCAATGGTGATGCATGATTTTACTTATCTATGCAAATGTCTATGTGATAACAGAGTAATAAATTGGTTTAATTATAATCAAATCTATCTTTGTATTTTTCTGTTGTGAATGTGCATACTTTATCTTAATGGCTATCTGTTGGATTTTTATAAGCATTCTCATATTATTACTCTTATTTAAACTCACTCCTTGCAAGGATAGATTAGTTAGTGTAGAGTAGGGTTAGATAATTGATAAGGTAGAAGTGATAAGACAGGAGGTAAAAACCTACACATCACTTGTGAGGCTTATGCCTGTCAATTTTAGGTTAGATGCATTAGTTAGATTAGAAGCACTTGCATAATCATACTTTGAACATAAAATATAAACGGTGGGATAGACCGCAATCGGTACATAAATCAAACATACACACCGACGGTAGCGAGATCATTAATCAGGTGGATTCCCCATACTAAATAGTGAATGATCTAATTGGGATTATTCATTGGGGATAATCCCTACTGTCGATGCTAGGATTTTCTGGGCATAAACACTACTCGGGGAATAATTGCTAACAACAAGCACAACAATCCCCAATCCATAATTATCCACCAAAATATCTAAAAGTCTCATATCCCAAACTTGCCAAACAAAGTTGAGAACAAGACCACGGGAAATACTTGGGAAAGAAGGATGATAGATCAACCAAAACACCTGTCTTCTCGGGCTAAGGAGAATGGAAATGAACATGTATCCCTCATTGCCATTCCAAAAGAACAGGTCCTCCAGAAACTGAGACACACTGAAACAAAGTCTTCCCTGTAGCTAGAAAAATATCGGGCCTTCACAAAACTCCAACACTTGGTACCATCGATACCGCCACACGAGAGAACATTGTGATTGAAGTGACCAATGAACCAACTCTCATTTATGACCTTGAAGTCGCAATTAATGAGACTAACATCTCCGCCCTCGAGAAGAGTAATCAGAATGTTCATGCCATTTAAGTCGAGATGACGAATGCCCTTCTCCATCCTAGAGTGAAGAACGAAGAGAAAACGAAAGACTAAGGAGCAATATTTAAGGGATCCAATAATGCTGAATTGATCCCCCATTTTTAATTAAACCTACTCGAGGGAGATGAGAAGCTTGGTTAGCATGATTGTTTGCTAATGAGTTGATATTTCTTTTAACATGAAAAAATTGAATCGATTGAAATTGGGAAAGAATGCCCAATATACGCTTATGAAGACGAAAAAAAATTGGGTCCATAATTTCTTGTCGTTTCCTAGACTGTGAAAAGAGGAGTAGAGAATCACCTATCACAACTAGGGAGTGAACTCCAACATCAAGAGTCAACTTCAATCCTAGGAACGAAGCAAATCATTCCGCCCGATTATTGGTACCATTCCCTATACCACAAGCATAGGTCTTTACTATATTTCCTCTAGGGTAAAAAAAACACCCCTCCTGCACCTGCCACCCCATAATGTTAAGAATTTTTGGAGAAGACCAATAATATGCTAAGGGATTCTACATGCTAATTAATCTGCAATTTCATGCCGATGCCCTAAATGTGGAATTAGGATATATCATATTGGATAGGTAAAAAATAAGGTGTGCCACAAAGTTCTTCATCATTTCCCCATAATTCCACATTTCCAATGATTGCTCAGGTGTAAAAACATAACACAATTTATGTCACATCCCCAATGGCCTATCGCAACCACAAGGGATATTTTTCTTTCTTCCCACTTTTGATACCAAGACATTCCTATCTAATATTGAATTATTTTGCTGCACAATAGTCTACGCCACATACTCTTAAATCATTGTGTGACACACGATGCACACAATACTTTAATCTACGCTCACTTCCATGCTTATCAATTTCTTTACTATGAAGCTATACTACACTCACAAATCCATACCTCTATGTGATCATTTGTGCGACTGTCTTCAAACACTACCTGTCTACCACCATGCCGTATAACCACTATGTGGACAAACACTTTACATATACCACCACATAGTATAACCACCTTGTGTCTACCAACGCGCAATATAACCACTTTGTGGCAACTTAGTTTGCATTGCTATTTAATTGGCTACCTACAAAGTTTGCACTCTATATGTAATGGGACTTCATATACATACAATCATCTATATGCAAGCAATTCACATTGATAATCATTATATATAGCATGCATCTCGTCATTCATTTGCATCATCATTCATTCAATGGAAATGAATAACACATTAAAACATCATGCAACACTTATCTTGAATGAAGCTTCTTCGAGCAATTGACTATGCAAGAGAAACATACCACCCAACCGTAGGAACTCCATCTAGCATATACTCTTTCTCCTAAGAGGAAACCCCCACGCTAGGCATGATTAACTCAAGGAAAGGGAACTATCCACAATTCTCTCCCATAATCAAATAGGCACAAGGACACAAGCAATCCAACCTTTGATGGGTTATCAGGTTGTTATAGTCATACGGACTCAATTCTCAAGCTAAGCTAGCCTTTGTTGGGTCAATAGGATTCCCAAGTACTAAAAGGGAAATTCTAACTAGTGACTCACCACATAGTTCTAGGAGCCTCATGTAGACTCGGTTAGCTTGGGGTCCATAATACTTTCCCCACACAACACCAACAAGGTACCCCTTCACCACTCAATGGTCCCTGGGGCGTCACCTCCCTCCAGGTGCTATACTAGTGTGTGCATAGCAAGACCACCCAGACCTTTATATTCCACCAAGAGTTCTTAGCCTTCACTAGTCTCTTAGCAAGTTCCACACTCTATACCACTCTAGTACTCAATACCAAAAATCGACCTCGAGCAGACTTGATTAGTTTGGGGTCCATAATACTTTCCCCACACAACACCATGTAGGTGCTATTCTAGTGTGTACATATAAAGACCACTCAAACCCTACTATGCCACTAGGACTTGTGCAAATGCTATTGGATGTCAATCCACTCAGCGCTTAACACATTATCCACTTCTCAGGGTCACAACAAATCAAGTAGGACAAACAGTCAGGTCTGGTTTACCTCCAAAACCATAGACACCTTGCGCATACTTAGCTAGCTTGGGGTCCACAATACCCACCCCACACAACACTAAGAAGGTACCCCACCACTCAACGATCCCTCAAGCATCACCTTCCTCTAGGTTTTATAAAACATTTGTGTGTAAAAATATCACCCAAACCCCGGATAATCTATATACAAGCTCTGTCTTCCCAAGGATTACAAATCTTGGCTTTGCACAATTAATGACTCCAAGGAAATCACTTCAGTCACTGTCCAATAGATCAATTTTTTACAATGAGACTCACAGATGACCGCACTCAGGATGAATCAACATCTAGGAAAAAAGGCTTCTAGGCACGTGAACAAAGTAATGCTTGGACCATAAGCTGTCACACAGGTCTTCGACACAAGCTCAAGATGCTCAAGTTCAAGTAAACAATTAGGTAATTGGATACCACTCTGCTGCCTAGATCCATATAATAACATATAGTAATTGCATTCCCTAGTTTCCTCCCCGACTCACAATCATGACCACAAACTATAAAGTAATTCCACTCTCCACTTTGTAACTTTTCAGGTTCGGCTTCCTCTTAGGCAAGGGTCGACTCTTCCTCCTCATAGCAAATTGGATAGATTGGTCAATGGATCGATGAGTGAATAATAATAATTGGAATCACTTCCTCTCTAGATGGGGCGCGATAGATACACCCATGAAGGACTGAGTTACTTGACCATGTAACTTCATTAGATGGTTGACATACTCACATACATGCTGATAGATAGACTCGTTAACAAGCTACTGCACCATCCCCAACTAATAGGTAATTTAAGGATGACATCAATGCAATTGATTTCTTACCCAATAAACAATGCCCATCCCCAGTGCTGCAAGGTAGCTGACACTAATATGTCACAACTCTTTCACAAGGTAACTCAGACCCATGCATTCCTTCCCTAAGAAAATAATTTCCTCAACTACCTCTCTCTTGGAAGCATTAAATGATTGAGGTGCACAAGTCAAACTAACATCTAAGGGTTCACCAGTACTCTCTAGCAAACTTGGGTCTCATCTATTGAGTTCATGGATTCAATACACCCCCCATAACCTTAGGATCATCATGCCCCCTAATCTTGTTTCCTTGCACAATCGGATGTGGATTTATTTATTATTATCATGCACATGTACAACATATTTACATTGTTACTTCACTTGACCAACGCACGGTTCACTAAGCATAGACATCTAGGGAATCCATGGTAGGGATTTTTCCTTGATATCCTCACCATGTTCCTTACAATTGTTAATGATATTACATCATTTACATAGTTTATGTCAAAGGTCAAAACTAGGGACATTATAGTACCCTCCCCCTTGAAACAACACTATCCTTAGTGCTCTTCAAATTTGAACAAAGAGTACGCCTGCCTCATGGTGTCTTCTAGCTCCCATTTAGCCTCATCTAGTCCAAAGTTCTTCCATTGCACCTTTACCTGGACGATGGTGTGGTTCTAGAGCACAGTCTCCTTCTCGCCTATGATGTGCATAGGCTCCACTTGGAACTCTCCCACAGGTTCCACTTGAATCACATTCCAATTAATAATGTGATTAGGATCATGTATATACTTCTTAAGCAAAGAAATATGGAAAAAATTATGAGATTTCATATGCACATGCAATGTAATCCTATATGCAACTGGTCCTATTCTATCAAGAAATTCAAAAGGTCCACAATATCTTGGTGCCAACTTGGCACAAATTTCGAGCTTTAAGGAGCTCTTCCTTGGATGAATTCTTAGATATACATGTCCTCCAACTTTAAATTCTCTATGCGCTCTTTTCATATTTTCATATCTCTTCTGCATGTCTTGTGATTCTTTCAAGTTTTTCCCGATCTTAACCATTTCCTACTCCATTTCCTTGAGCATTTATGGTCCAAGCATTACCTTGTTCACCAGGTTTTCAAAACTTACTAGAGTTGTATATTTCATGCCATACATGGCTTCAAGTGGACTCATACCCAATGATGCTTGGACCATTGTTGTAAGAAAACCCAACCAAATGTATGTAATCTTCCCATTTGGATGGATTATCCATCACATACATCCTTAACATATCTTCCAGCACTTGATTTACTCTCTCTGTCTGGACATATGTTTGAGAATGACATGCTGCGTTGAAATTGAGCTGAATTGCAAATTCCATAAACAATCCCTTCCAGAAATTTGATGTGAATTTCGCATCTCTATATAAGATTGTTTCCTTAGGAAATGCATGCATCTTGAAAATTTCTTTCATGAAAATCTATGCAATGTCAGCAATCTTATGCATTGATTTAATTGGGATAAAATGCATTGCTTTCATCAGCTTGTCCACCACAACCATGATCGAGTAATGTTTCTTTGATATCAATGGAAATCCTCTATAATGAAATCCATTGATATTTCTTCCCACTTCCACTAAGGAATAGGAACTAGCTGCAATAATCCCACTGGATGCTAGTGCTCAACTTTCCCTTGTTGGAACTTCTGACATCTAGCTATGTACTGTGTGATATCCTTCTTCATCAATGGCCAAAAATATTTCTTTCTTGTTGCTGTTACAGCCTTCTGATATCCAGAGTGACCTGAGTATGGCACAATCTCATCCATTACTAGCTTCTTCAATTCCGCGTTGTCCAGAATGTATAGCTGTCCTTGGAACAAAATAACCCATCTTCTTCCAATTGATATCCATCGTACTTCTCATTTGGTTATGGTTGCTTATGTCCGACGCTCACTTGCATGTACTTCTCATCTCCAGCTACGATCCTACTAAATCATTCTCTGAGGTCAATGAGAAATAAGCTCATGGCTGCAACATGAGACTTCCTATTGAGCACGTCAGCAACCTTGTCCTCTTTCCCTTTAACATTCTTTATCTCAAGATTGAATTCACTCAGGAATTCTAACCATTTGGCCAGCTAGGAATTCAAATTCAGCTGATCAAAAAAATATTTTAAGCTCATGTGGTTAGTGCACAACTCACTTTATTCCTAGTAGGTAGTGTCACCACATCTTTAAGGTGTGCACTATGGATGCCAACTCCAAATCATGCGTTGCATAATTCTTCTCATGATCCTTTCACTTTTGGGACTCATAACATATCACATTTCCTTATTACAAAAGTAATACTCCAATCCATTTGGTACAAGTGTCTCCGTATACACCAAAATATTTATTTGGATTTGCGATCTTCAGAATAGGGAAACTAGTGAGCAATTCCTTCAGGCTCTAGAAAACGTGCTCACATTTCTCAGACCATGCGAACTTTGCATCTTTTCTCTGTAGCGATGTAATAGGATGTGCCACTTTATATAAATCCTTTATGAATCTCCTATAATATCCTTATAAACCCATGAAATATTGAACGTTTGTCACATTCTTGGGCATATACTAATTTTCTATTTCCTCAATCTTCTTGGGGTATACTGAAATTCCCTCTGTTGAAATAACATGACCCAAGTACTGAATCTTCTTTTGATAGAACTCATATTTATTGATCTTGTCATACAACTTATGCACCCTAATCACTTGTAGTGCCTTTTTGAGATTCTCTGCTTGCTCTTCATCATTCCTGGAATAGACGAGGATGCCATCTAGAAATATCAAGATGAACTTATCCAAGTATTGGATTAACATCCTGTGCACGAGGCACATGAAATTTGCTAGCATGTTGGTTAAACAAAATGGCACAATAGTGAATTCATAGTGGCCATACCGCATCCTAAAATCTATCTTATGGATATCTTCCTCCTTGATTCTAACATGATGATACCCTGACCTTAATTCAATCTTAGAGAAATAATTTGGCTCCCTTGATATGATCAAAGAGATCATCTATCGCGGGAAATAAATACTTGTTCTTGAATGTGACCTTATTGAGCTGCCTATAATCAATTCACAGTCATAGGGTTCCATCATTATTCTTAACGAACAACACTGGAAAACCCCATAGGGACACACCCGGTATAATATACTTCTTGTTCATTAATTCCCGAAGTTGAATTTTCAACTCTACCAATTATGGAGTTCTCATTCTATAAGGGGATTTGGACCATTTGGGGTTGTTCCTCGCACCATATTTATAGTAAAATCAATCTCTCTTTTGGGAAGAAGTCCTGACACCTCTTCTGAAAATACATCCTTGTATTCCTACAGTGTTGGGAAATCTTCTAGCGCTGGATCTTTACCTTGTAAGATACTAACCAAGAATAGGGTAGAATCTCAACTCAAAACACAAATTTTAAGCAGAATTTTCATTAGTAAATTTTAACAATTTTATAATCTGCAAGGTGATGACTATGGATATTGACTCCCGACTCAAGGATGATAGGGATGACTTTAGGTTCTGCTTTTTATATGGGAAAGTGTGCAACAACAAGGTAGAAACAGGGCCAACTTCCAAGTCCTATGCACAAAGCACTGGAGCCATTTACTTTTCAATAGTCAGCAAGAGCTGGTGTCTACTTCGATGATTCCTGGGCCTTCCAGCATATGCATAATAGATCCGGGTGTTGGGAAGGATTATTAAACTGATATTTTTGGTCATGGAGGTCTTTCGGCATAAAAAATCAGCAATTAAACACTGGATTAAGAGTTTCCCAAACATTGTAGAAACCATGAGGAGCCTAAGGGTGGAACTACAGAGTTATATAGTAGATAATGAGAGGCTGATTAGAGCTCAAGAAGAACAAAATCATCTAAATGCTCCCATGCTTCAAAGTTGGAAATATTTTCAGAGGAAGATTCACTCTGTGTAACAACCCTCATATACGAATATAGGGAATATTTAATATAATAAATATAATATAAGGTAAAGAATCAAAAGAAACATGAAAAAGAATTAATGGAAAACAAATTTTGCATAAAGAAAGAAATTAAATAAGAAATTAAGAAATTGGGAGAAGGAGGGGATAAAAGGAGGAGAAGAAGTGAAGAGAGGGGTCTTTTTTTGTCTTTGGCCATCTTGGAAGAGGAGCTCGGGAGGAGAGGAAAGCAAGATAGCACTGGCATAGGGTTAATTGTTGGGGGCTCGGGGGCCTCAGCCTTTGGCTAGGGGTTGGTTGGGTGGAGAGTCGTCCCCCCACCTCCAGTTGCACTATTGGAGCTGTCAAGGTAATAATAGCTGCTAGGTCATCTATCCAGGTATGGCTCCTTAATTTTCATAGCATATTTTCTATTATTATTGATTAGATCCACTTCTTGTTAGATCTTCTATGCATGATGTTCTTGTTTGTTTTTGGATTTTATAAGATTTTACATGTTATCATATTCTTGTATTGGTTCATAGATCTGCATGCATATTTAATATTATTTTGTTATAAAGTTGGTTTTATGAGCTTTATGGTTCTTACACTCTGGACATCACTCAGAAAATCAAGAAAAGAGTCATAGTATTTCAAGGAGGCATTCTCACAAGAGGTCCCATAGTTCAAGAAGGGTTTCTAGAGATAGGACATATACTCCAGGAATATCTTCTAGTGACTCATTTGACTCTAAAGACTCCATTGAAGGTTCAAGCTCTTCATATCATAGGAATAAGAGGAAGAGTCCTTTCAGAACAACTCACGTGGATAATTTAGTAAGGCCAAACATACTACATTTGATGGCGAAGTAAAATCTTGTCAAGAAGTCGAGTCTTGGCTTCTTGGGACAAGGAAGTATTTCCAAGTTCAAGAATACTTTGGAAATATGACAGAAATAGTGGCTATATTCAATCTAAATGGAAGAGCATCTATATGGTGTAATCACCTTAGGAAACTAAAGAATATCAATGAAAAGAAGATTGTGTGGAAGCAATTCAAGAAATATTTCAAACAAAAGTACCTCTCTGATAGGTACTATGATGCAAACTTTAAAGAATTCCATGAGTTGAAATTAGGCTAAATGACTGTGGAGGAATATGCAAATAAATTCTTGGAGTTGTTGCGATATGTCAAGTATATTAGGGATGATAAAGTGAAAATTCAACATTTTCTAAGTGAGTTTCCTCGGTCCTACAAGGAAAGAATTGAGTGTACTAAACCTCAAACTCTAGATGAGACCATAAGGAAGGTCAAGTATTGTTATGATCAAAACAAAACCAAGCCATATTTCCATAGGACATAGAAGGACAAGACAAATGAGAAGTTTGATCGAAGAAAGAAAGGGTTAAAGCCTCCTAATTTCCAAAATAAACAAAGGAAACCACCATACGGTGTGACAAAGACAAATAGGATGATGGGAGACAAGCCAAGAGAGCTAATCCACTTCAATGTTAGGGATGCAGAGAGGACCATTTGCTTAGAAAATATCCACATCGAAATGGGAGTGCATAGCATGTTCACAACATCCAAGAAGCTGAAATTGTGGTTCAAGTGGCAAGGATTGTCCCTAGAATATATGCAACACTAAAGGAACACCGAGTAGACCATCAATCACCTGTGGTTGAGGTTGAAGTCAATATTGCTAAGAAATCTATTTCTATTTTGATTGACCTTGGATTTACTCACAATTATATCACTCTCAAAAATTTTGATATTTGTGCTTTTAAGAAAACCAATCATAGTAAATCATTGTTGGTCCAACTAGCCATTGGAACCGAGAGGTAGGTTAGCGAATTGGTGGAGAAATGTCCATTGAAAATGGATGGATTTTTCACTTGTGAAAATTTGAATATTTTGCCCCTTGGTTCCTATGATATTCTCATTGGAATGGACCAGTTAGAAGCACATAGAGTTAAACTTGACTGCTATAGGAAGAGTTTTGAACGCATTGATGTAGAAGAAAACCCAAGGGTTGTAAAAGGAATTTCAAAGGTAGTTTATACTAGGTAGATTTAGGCCATGTAGCTAAAGAAGTTTTGTTATAGGAAAGGTTGTCAATTGTATGCATCCCATGTCATAAATAAAATAGAAAATGAAATCCCCAAGTTGGAGGACTATCATGTGTTGCAAGAATTCAAGGATGTGTTTACTGATGAAGTTCCAAGATTTTCTCCAAAGAGGGACATTGATTTCACAATTGATCTTGTGCTAGGAGTTGCACTAGTTTCCAAGAAACCTTACCGAATGATTACACCATAATCATTAGAGCTGAAATTGCAATTGCAACAATTGTTGGAAAAGAAGTACATCTGTCCAAGTGTGTCTCCATGGGGAGCACCACGACTGTTTGTGAAAAATAAAGATGGAACACTCAGGTTATGTATTGATTACATGAAGTTGAACAAAGTTACAGTGAAAAACAAGTACCCGTTTCCTTGAATTAATGATCTTTCTGATCAAATGAGAGGGGCAAAGGTATTTTCAAAGATTGACTTGAGGTTTGGTTGCCATCAGGTAAGAATCAAGGAAGAATATATTCACAAGACAACCTTTAGAACAAGGTATGGACACTATGAATTTGTGGTGGTGCCATTTGGTCTCACCAATGCACTAGCTACCTTCATGTGTCTAATGAATAGCATTTTCAACAAGTATTTGGACAAGTTTGTGCTTGTTTTTCTAGATGCTATTCTTATTTACACTAAGAATGAAGAGGAGCATGAATAGCATTTGAGAATGGATTGCAATTGCTAAGGGAGGATACATTGTATGCAAAGGTACGCAAATGAAATTTCTATAAAAGTAAAATTCATTATTCAGGTCACATTATTTAGGAGGAAGGGATATCAATGGATCCGGAAAAGATCGAATCCATTATCAACTGGCTGACTTGAAAGGTTGTAACAGATGTGAGATATTTTATGGGTCTTGCTGGTTATTACAAACTTTTCATTGAAGTATTATCCAAGGTTGCACACCCAATCACTTCTTTGTAGAAGAAGGGAATAAAATTTGCGTGGACACAAAAATGTCAAGAAAGCTTCTAGTGTTGAAGAAGCTTCTTACAAGTGCTCCAATTCTAAAAATTGCAAACCCATAAAATGATTTTGTGGTGTGTATGGATGCATGTAAATAGGTAATTGGAGGAGTTCTTATGCAAGACAATGATGCCGTATGTTATGAGTCAAGAAAATTGAAAGAACTTGAAAATAATTATGCTACCCATGATTTGGAACTTGCTTCCAAAGTGAATGCTTTAAAGATGTGGAGGCACTATTTAATGGCCATAAAATTTGAACTAAGGATAGACCACTGTGGTCTGAAATATTTATTTGAGCATCCAATACTAAATTCTAGACAAGCCAGATGGCTGTAATTTTTATGTAAATTTGATTTTGAGATCAAACACATAAAGGGAAGGAAAATAAAGTAGTTGATGCACTCAGCAGAAAGATGCATGAAATGCATGTGGAAGCCATTAGTACTATCCAATCATATTTGAGGCAACATATTGTTAATTAACTTGCTGAAGATGATATGTATGTGCAAATAAAAGATAAATTACAACAACATAATTTTGAAAAGAGTTATGAAGGGTAACATTTGGAGGATGATGGAATTTTTACCTATAAAAACATAAATTTTATTCCGAATGTCACAGACTTGAGAATTGTTATGGATGAAATCCATAAAATGTCATATTTTGGTCACCCAGGATACTGGAAAACAATTGCTACATCTAGGAAGCAATATTTTGGATAGGGATGAAGAAATATATTGTTGCATATATTTCTAAGTGTATGAAATGCCAACAAGTGAAGGTTGAGCATAAACACCCAACAAGTTTATTGCAACCTTTTCCAATTCCAGAATGGAAATGGGAAGTGATTTCCATGGATTTGATTACAACGTTTCCAATGGTTGTGAACCATCATGTGGTTGTGAGCCATCATGATTCCATCATGGTTGTTGTGGATAAATTGTGTAAGGAAAGACATTTCATACCAGTTAAATCCACATATAAAACATATGCCATTGCAAAGATTTTCATGAAGGAAATTTTCAGTTTGCATGGGTTTCCTAAGGCAATAATTTTAGACAAGGATACCAAATTTACTTCAAATTTCTAGAAAAGTATTTTTATGGATTTGGGTACATAGCCAAACTTTAGCATTATCTACCATCTGCAAACATATGGACAAACACAAAGAGTAAATTGGGTTCTTGACGAGATGCTTCGAATGTATTTGATGGACAAACAATCAAAGTGGGAAGATAATTGTACACCGGGTAGAGTTTGCATATAACAATGCATAACAAAAATAATTGGGAATGAGTCCATTTGAAGCTTTGTATGGAAGAAAGTGCAGGATACCAGTGACTTGGGACAATTCAATGAACAAAATTGTACTTGGGCTAAAACTACTTAAGGAAATGGAATAAGAGGTTGAAAAATTAGGCGGAATTTAAAGGCAACCCAAGATAGACATACAAACTAGGCAGATAAGAATATAGTGCATAGGGAATTAAATATTGGGGGTCATGTTTACCTTGGAGTGAGGCATTGCATTGCATTTCCTGCTAACACGAGAGCTCATAAATTTTTTCATGTTTATTTGCTTAAGAAATATGTACATGATCCTAACCATGTGATTTATTGGGATGTGATCCAAGTGGAACCTAAGGGAGAGTTCCAAACCAAGCCACTATGCATCCTAAAAAAAAAGGTAACATTGCTATGAAATTGAGCCATTGGACAGGTAAAGGTGAAATGGAAGCAATTTGGTCCCGATGAGGCTAAATGGGAGATAGAGGATGACATGAGAGAGGCATATCCATTTTTGTTCTAATTTTGAGCAGACACTGAACATTGTGTTATTATAAGGGGGAGAGTATTGTAATATCCCCAATTTTGACTTGGAATGTATTTAATAAAAATTATGTAAATAATTAAAAATATGCTAGTATGGATTCATAGTGCAGAGCTTAAGGCCAAGGCCTGACTAGTGAATGGCTAGGAATGTATGATGCGAATATTTTTATTGGATCATGTGGTTGGCTTATCATGCCAATTCAAAATATATGTAAATGTTATTTATGAAAATAATAAAATGGTCCAAGATGGATGTGTAAAGAGCACTAGAGGGGCTATGATTCCATCGGAGGGGAAGAGGAAAGGAGGCCTATGGGAGACTAAATCCTTTTCTACCAAGTGTCGACCTTATAACTAATCTAATTGTTTCCATGTGATTTAAATGATCCAATTACCTTCTCTTGACTATTAAATCCAATCATAGAATGCATGTGTGATGTCAGTGGGAAAAGTCACTTCATGTAGTTATGGAAGCATGGGGGTGAATGCACTTTTGTGACAGTTATGTCACATGTCAGAATCCAATTCTACAGTTTTCAAAATTCCTTTCTTCTATGGTTAGAAGCTATGTTAGTTGTATTTTCACCATCCTCTCATATCCCTTGGATTCAATACTCGTTCTAAAATTCTCTCATGCATATCTACACTCCGTAGAGATTTTATTGTTGTTCATGACCATTACTAGACTTTGTTTAACCTAGGAATTCAAATTTAAAGACATGGTTGTATATTTGAATGAAAAATAGATGGTTGTAGGTGATAAGAGAGGTTGGGAAAGATAGGAACCTTACCATTTGAGTTTTGTTACTCACAAATGCTTGAGAATCCATGAATTAATGTTGTAGGAGGTTCTCCAATAACATATAGTAGGTTGGACTAAGATACATACATTGGTAAGAACTATAAGGGTGGGATTTCCTAAGGGAATAATGGATCAATGAAGGGAAATTCCTTGCTTGTGTTGTGTGGGGCAGTTGGAAGGAGTTCCATGGTTATGCTGGCTTAGTGAGATGCATATAGAGCTCTGGATGAGCTTTTGGCTAAGCATAGAGAGAAAAATGGGTTGTAGGATGAAAGAGAATCATATAGGTGTTTTCTTCACACTGGTGGCTTCATAGCCCAACTTAGGGGTGGTATCTTAGCAAAAATAATATATGCTAGACAAAGTGTCTATGGTTGGGTGGAAAATTGCTCTTACATAGCCAATTTCTTGGATATTATTGTTTAAAGATAAGTATTCTCTTGTATTTGTATATGCAATGTTTTTATTTGATGCATGTGATGATTACACTTGTACATGCATGCCATGTGTTTGTGGATGGATTTTATTTCCACTGTGTATTTTTATTATGCATTTGCACACACATTTTAAATGTTATAAAATTCGTAATATTGCTATGGGGTGAAATTTCGTAGCACGTAATTAGTTAATTTCCCCTCCCGTTGGTTGGATGAATGGACGGAGACGTTACACCAAGCTTGCACATTGAACTTGCCATAAATATGAATGATGATGAATCTTTACAAAGCCAATTGCATATTTTGATGGAATTGGAGGAGGACAAGTTACTTGCTGGATTTAGTCAATAGGTGTGTCACCTACCCAAATTCTGAAAATATTATTTTATTGGCAAAATACTTTATGTGAAATTTTAATTACAAAGTTTTGTAATTATGAATAAGTTTGGTCAAGGATGAATGTAATTACTGATTATTATTATTTAATAAATTAAAGTAGGAGACAAACACCCAAGGGAACTGTTAAATGAGTGTTCACTAACCCACTAGGAGGAATGGAAGCTGTTAGAAGGCATGGGACAGATGGCAACAATTGCACTTCACCACTAGCTGTTGGTTATGGGAAAACTACCCCTAAAAATGTGGCATTATCCCCCAGGTGGTGGGAGTGAGCAGGCAACTCATTAAATGACCAGTTAACCACTAAAAGGCCTAGGCAGCCTACATAAGGAAAATTTGAATTGAGCAGGTAGCTACACAATATATTTCTGCAGAAATATTCCTCAAGTGCATTAGGTGATCACTAAGAGATTCGAATAGGGAGGCTATGTGAGAGTGCAACTGTAAGTCTGTAAATTATTTTGAGGAAGGAAAAACCAGAGGTGTTGGTGCAGGTCCCTTTGACTGCTAAGTCTTTAAGACTGGATAACTCTTACTACTACAAGTGGAGGTCCTAAGCTTCTAAGTTTCTTTCTCCTAGTGGTTCAGTGAGCAGGCTCGGGGGTCCTAAGGCAAGTAACTTGGCTATCTTCAGGAATTGGTTGGGTGGAATAGGATCCTTGGGCTGTTTGTTTCCCTACAGTTAACCAGGTTTTGCTGTTCCTATTTTGTTTATATTTCAATGTTTCTGTTTAGTAGAATTATCAAACTATGTTTTGTAAAAGAATTTATTTTATTTTTTGTTCTATGTTTAATTCTGATTGATAAAGCTTTGTTAAAATTATGATTAGATAACCATCTCTATATTTTCCCCCATGCTGTTCTTTGCATAGTACTCTAGTATAGAGAAGCAAATTAATGATAAATGAGAGATAGGCAGATTGCCATTGATTTTATAAATGATTCCAGTAAGTGTTCTGTTTAAAATTTTGTCTTATGTTTAAACATAGTAAAACATTTTAGTATAGCATAAATTGCAGTATAGAATTCATCTAAATAATATTTGAAAGAAAAACACAGTATGCTTTTGACAGTTCTATATATTTCTCTTATCTCTATTCATTTAAGATAGCAAGTAAATACAATCAAATTAAATATTTTATGATTTCCAAGTAATAGCATTTTCAAGAATTATAGTAGCTGCAAGAACTAATCACTGTAAAGATTTCTTGACATTATACGTACTTTATTTCTTCTCTAATTCCCGCTTTGATTTCAAGTATCGAATATTTATTACAGTAGTATCAAAACCTAATACACTACAAACCCTAACTTTGTATACAAACCTCATAATATCTATCTCAAGTCTTCTATGACAAACTCTAGACATTGTTTTAGAGAATGATAACTTTTATAACTTACTAAACCCTAGTCATTGCTTTCTAAAAACCATACTATCTTTTATATATGGTAAGTTTACTATCTAAGATTCATCTAGAAGTTAGACGAAAGCACGATTTCATATCTAAACATTAGCTCACAATCCCTAGCATTAAAACATACACATTATCGAAATCATCATTACAACAATTAAGTATTGGGTACAAATCCCAGCACAAGCCCGACAGCATTTGGAAGTTACAGGTAGGGTAACCATCGTAAAACGAAACTAGAATATGGAGGCATAAACATTTCGAAAAATGTTTTAACAGTAAAACTATTTCATATATTTTCCAAAACAAGATTAACATAATGAGCACGGATTATAGGCACACATTCCTTTTATACAGTTATGCAAACTTAAAACCGTAGGCCAGAAACAACCCTTGTGGTTCAGCAAAAACACAACATATATTATTACACATCGTTCTCAACTGTTATGCAAAATATATCGTTTTATTGCAAAGAAACGAACCTTAGTTACAAGTGCAAAGAGAACCCTCGGTTCTTGTTCTTCCATTTTAAATTTTATAACATAGAATTACATTACGACCTTACAAACAATACACAGAATTACCCTCGACATTTTAACATTAAGCCGAGACCATGGAAACATGAAACTACACAAGGTTTTACCCTGAACTTAACAACTCACGGTGCAGAGACCAACTCGAAGTCAGTTCCAAAGATTCAGCATAAACACTACTGAGCCGAACATTAAATACAAGATTGAGGATCAACCTCTTACAGATTATTATCAAAACAAAACAAGCTTAAACTTCCTTTCAGCCATCGCTGATACAAGTCGAAGATTTCCAACTCTCGGTAGACAGAAAAACACATCAAAGGAACCTACGAGGTTTTGCAAGAACCACTGGAGCTTGCAGGAAGCAGTAGTAGCTTTCCTTTTTCCAAAACTATTGCATAGAAACCTTCCAACGAAGAGGGAACCTACCATTCACAAATTAGATTGGTTAAAATCCTATTAACACAAATAAAATACAAAGTTCATGGTATCACATTTCTTCATTTATTTACTTACCCTGTAGAAGTTTTATTCCAAGCATTAACGACGAAACCAGAGGTTGGTTGCAACCCTTATACATGCAGAAAATCCAGAAGACGATACCACCATTCAAAAGAACTGAAAGACAAACTATAGAACTACTCTAAACAGCTGACAGATAACTACACTTCATATTATTGCATCATGGCTCTATGGCACGAAGCCAAACTTGCAACTATTAAAAATTACCTCTCATAAGTCACAGGGTCGAAACCCCTGGAAGAGAACCTCCTCCAACCCTGCATTTTGGCAACCTGTCAGCCTCAACTCAACGTAACAATGAAAGACCGAGAAACTTGCTACCACTACATACGACGAGGTTAGGGTTACCCAAATCAACGATCAAGATTTGGTGTGATCAACGGGTAAGAAAGATGCCAACAATGCTGCGTTGAAAGCTGAGCAACATCGCATTAACATCTCATTAATTGCTTCAACCACGAAATGGCCAACACTGCATGCCAAGTGAACATCACCGTGTACAGTGTGGAAGAAGTGGCGATACAACAACCATGCCAGCTAGAACTCTCAGTTACATTAACAATCAAAGTTCACGTGGAGGGATTACGTGGTATGACAACCACACTTTCCATTATGGAGTTCAATCATAACATTTAATACAGGATCGTAACCCTGTCAACCTGTCAAATAGCCAATTTAATGCACATCAACTCAGCACTCCATTAACGAGGCTTTGGTGAATTCAAAACATACGTTATTCATACTTAGGACAAGAGCTAAGTCATATAGTATAAAGGTTTGTTTACATTGTATTCATGGTTTGCATATGATAATATCCGACAGTGCTAACATATAGTTAGGTTTGCACATTATAATCATATCTTTGTATAATGAAAACCTTATCATTGTAAAATGTAGCATAAACTTTATATAGCCACAAGTTTAAACTTAGCCATATAGATATATATTATATTTCTAATTCATGGAAAACTAGATATAGTTAGAATGCTAACTATGTACAAGAATATTAGTTATATGTACACTATAGCATGCTTATGCAACCCAAAATATTAATATGAATCTATAAGTATAGATAATTGGGTAATACACATCCAACACTAAGTCCAATGCATAATCATCATACGTACATCATATTAGAGTTGTTAGCGATGTATTACAAAGTCTAACGACAAGTGTAATACCATAAGCATAATTTAAATAAGGACGATATTCATTCTTTTACTAAGTTCATGAGTCCAAACAATAATCACTATACTTTCTATATATTAACTGTGTATTGAAATGATAAATACAGGACATAGAGTAGTCTAAGACTTGTAGACGCCAAGTATGATGATGGTTCAAAGGTGTAATTTTCTACAAGCTTCATAATAGCATACTTAATAGATAGTAGTATCATTGTTTTAATATTAATGACAGTAGTATTGTGAAATAAATGTAGCATCATAACAGAACTTTTGGACGGCATGGAATGATAACATTGAAGAGCTTCGTAAGACAGTACTTAAACTAGGATCAAAACCATGCATCCATACCTCCTATCACTAGTGTCGCAAGGAATTACTTAGCATTTTACATTGACATTGAATTGAAAGAAGACAAGTACTCTTAATTTATGCTATCTTATAGGATTTCTTACTTGCGGTCTGCACATGGAAACAAGATTCAAATGCCTTAGCTAAACGTAGCTAAGTAAGCTCCAGGGTGCCTCATAGGACCCCTTCGTCAACATACAAACAAACTGTCATCACTCCTTCAAGAATATCATAATAGTACAGACTGTAATAACATGCAATGATAACCAAGAACTTAAACAAATTTGTAAACTATACTAGTATACACAATCATAAAGGATCTTTCGTTCAAGAGATTAACATCCGCATAATTCTGAAGTAGCAAATACAATTAAATCATAATTAGTGGAGAAGTATGACGTGTCATCGTTACTAATCATCTTAGTTAAGAAATCAAGTTAATTTATATGTTACGCATTAACAACTTTGATAATTATTGCGACTATAATTTTTTTAATTTTATTTTTTGGTATTTTCAGGATGTTACAAGGTGGAAAGCGTCGACAAAAGGCATTGCATGATAGAAATATTTGGAAACATGAACTGTAGCCTGGTTATTTGGTTTTAATGTATGATAGTAGATATATTAAAAAACTAGGAAATAAATTCATGAGATATATGGGACCTTTTTGGATTACCTACATTACAGAGGTAGTGTAGTAAAGTTGCAAACACTATGGGTTGATCTGCTAAAAGGATTGATTAATGAAGTAAATTGAAAGTGTACTACAGCTCGTAGGGGTCATAGGTATGAAATATAAAGTGATTATTTCTAATTATGTACATTTTAGATTATGTAGGAGTCAATTATTATGGAAAGTGCATTTTTTTGGCCTATTTATGAAAAGTAATGATGACTAAAAATCCATAAAAGTAGGGGAATTTGAATTTTGAAAATAAATAAAGTACAATGCATGAGAGCATATCTATCAACAAGAGGCATGCCAAGGATACCATCGCGCGAGATCCCCGCAACGTGTATCAACAATAATCCACGCATGGCATTTTTGCATGCTACCAAGCCCACACATGGACTAACGACCAAAGGGGAGCATGAGCCTATGAATAGGTATATTTTGTAATGGCTTGGGGTTACAAATTAGTTCACTTGATGTATGATCATATGTTGATGCCATTGGATTTGGATATGTACAATAGTATTCATGAGAAATCATTAAGTTGTTGAGATAGGTAGGAAATATTATGAGATGTCCAGCCGAGGATGTGGATTGTACCTAGTTTTGCTTAATAATGAATAGATATGTTGTTCAATATTATTTTGCGTAGTCTGTTTATGACTATAAATTGTGATGAATGCTTAAGTGTATTAAAATATAAATGCTAAGTTGTTGTTTGTCACGCATGAGTATGTAGATGGATTTGTAGGAAAATGAAGAGTAGAAACCAATCCTCCTATGTGCACTCCATATGATGGTCTCTGTAATTCTTGTGCGCATATTGGGTGAGACCTTATCCTATTTACAGGGTATTGAAAAGGACGATGCCTATAGGTTGTTTATTGGTGAATCATGTTGAACCCTGTGACTAACTGGCACCAACTAACAATTGGTTCTATTGCCAATACTTGCATTGGGACTGTAGATGAAGGATGAAGATATGAGGTGGAAACCTAACAAGGCTGAGAACGAGAAATGGTTGGAGATCAATGAGGATGAGTTTACACAGAAGGAGACTAGAGGAATGCCAATTGATCTGATGTGATGGAAAGAAAGGTATATTTACTCATATCTACATGCAATTTTATTTTGTGAAATTCCTTGTTTATTGCATGAATGGGAAAAAAGACAATCTAAGATCAACAATACTTAGAGAAGGAATGATCCAATAGTTTGGACTAATGAGAGGGTAGAGGAGTTGAAAAATATAGATAATAAGTGGTCTAGGATGGTTTATTTCTAGTTTCATCGAGTAAAGGAAGGGTATATTGTACAGCTTTCCATAGAGTGTAGTGAGTCCTACAGTTGTGCCGAAGATAGGTTTGAGGAGGGCCTTAGAAAGAGATTTTTGGCGGATATGCCACTATGGGTTATTATGTTTCTCATTGAGAAAGGATTGATGACCATGGATCTAAAGTAGAATGGTGAGATATTTGTAGAGTATGGGGGCACTCACCCCCTAAATGCCCAACCCTGTAGAAGTACCAAATTTCGGCACATGCCCCATCATGCGAATTATGCAAGTTAGTTGGCCATGATGTGAATAAATGTTGCGTGCTCCAACTAATGAAGGATCATACTACAGATGAATTTCATGTTCAAGGCACAAAAGAAAATAAAGGACTTGACCTTAGGGGAGATTTGGGAGCAATGTGTGCCTGATATTGGGGTTGTGGAAGAGGCTATGGAGGAGGAGGGAGATAGTTACTTGCTTCAATTGAGGGGAAACAAGCCACTTGGAAATATTTTGCACCAATCCTTGTTCCTTATGTGCATACTTCTATAGTACATAACACTCGACAAAGGATTTCCTAGATCTGGTGGAAAAGTGGGAAGAAAATAAGGGTCACTGTAAAATAGTGACCATCAAACCTAGAGAATATTTTGTTCAAGGGGGCCCTTCCCATGTTAATATCATGACCCTGGGGGAGAAAATACAAGATAAAACTACTTGGGAGCATATTGTGAAGACCAACCCACTTATCCTAAGATGAATAAAGTTGCATAGGCCCTACCAAAATTTGATGTTGTGCATTAGCGACAGTTCCTGCGCGATTCACAAAAGGAATATGAAGAAGTAGCATTGTGGGAGGAGGTGTTGCGTCAGGTAATAATATGCAGGGAAGAACAACTATGTATCCTATTTGAAGTGGATTATCCAAGGAGGAGACTGCACAAGGAGGAAATGCTATGAAAAATGCACGACGAGGAGAAACAGAGAGTTGCACACCAGGACGAAGAACAACACTGAATGAGAGGATCAAGTAAGTAAGCTTCTATAGTGTTTTTTAAAGGTGTTAAACGATCCTCAGAATGCAGGTAAGTTGACTAGCTTGCTCATGAAACTGGTAAAGTTAAGAGAAATGGAGGAACCTATTTTGACGTCGTTATCTGAATGCAATGTGTGATGGGTGGGAAAGAAGAGGCTCCCAAGGAAGGAGTTCAAGTTAAGAATTGATCTAGGAGGGTATGAGATGAAGGATGTGATGCTCGACTTGGGGTCATAGGTCAACATTCCTCCCAAGAAATCATGGGAGCTGATGGGGAAGCCGAAATTGGTATGGTCTCCTCTATAACATCAATTGGCTAACCATAATAAGATTTATCCCATAGGGAGGTTGACAAATGTATAATTCGATATCGATGGGGTAAATACAGTGGTGAATTTTGAGGGCATAGAAATCCTAGAAAACACTGATCCCTAGCCAACATTGTTGGGGATTAACTTGGCATTCGATAACAATGCCAATTCTAAACATGAATCAATGATGCATGTTATTTGAGACTGAGGATATGTGGGTAGTGGCCCCACTTGATTCTATCGAGGGATAATGATATACTAATCCCATGAAATATGACACTGGTAGCACTAAGATCGAAAACATCTACAATGTGATAGTGAAAAAGGAGGACTATATAAATCCTATTGTTGATGTAGAAGTAAGTCAGTGTAGTGTATGCTCTTTTGATACAGATTCACAAGATGTGTTAGACTGATGGTAGAATCAGTTGTATGAACTATCCATGTAGTGATGTGCCCTAATCACCAATTCGGTGCACTAGATTGGGTCGGAGCTATGAGACCCACCAAAATTCGATGGAATAAAAAAGGTGGATGCCTTTTTGGAGCAAATGGAATCACAGGTCCTAGAGGTTCAATGGGTCAAATCGATGGACGCAATAAATAGAGGGACCCTTGTGTGATGGTGGGAACCCCATGTGAAATTCCATAGGGATAGATCACTGAGCTTGAACAAACCTCACAATTTCACAATGTTATTACTAAGAATAATTAGACAAAAACATGGATCAATTCACTCATAAAACTGAAACACGGATGGAAAACTATTGTTGATACATTAATCAGCGATAAGCTGGCAATCAAAAAGTGTTACAATGGAATGAATTAGATACACCCAGGAGGATTCAAATTCACCTCAAGTCTAGGATTATTTTGCATTGGAACCATCTCCTAATAAGGTTCAATGGACATCGATCATGAATGGTCAGTTAATTGAGGTATAAATGAGCATAAATGAATCATGCGGGAACCAAAATAGGGGAGGATACTCCAAGGGGGTGCATAAATAGCTACCAGTGGTCAAAGAGGCCGCTCCTATACTTAGTAGCAGTCAAACTAGGAGCTGTAGTAAGTTAATTGAGCAATCAAGGGGACAAGGCACCAAAAATCATGGAACTGACTGTGTGAACTCCCAAATCTGTGAATGAGGGCGCATTGGAAATCCAGTGATGTAAAAAAGGTGCCTTTAGTGGATAGGAGGGCTAATGATGGCTAAAAACAAGCTATGGGGGGGGCCAAAGTAAGGACTAGGTTCTAGGAGGCTCAACTACCAATGCATGCAAGCATGCAAGACCAAAATAATACGGTGAGAATATTCCAACACCCCCCCTTAAGCCAGACTATGAGGAAAAATATAAGTAAATAAATGGAAATTAGGGCCCTGGTTACTAAGACCAAAGGTCACTCCGTACAACAATCTAGAAAAAATGAGGAAAGAGGGAAAACCCAGTGGGAACAAACCCCCCCCTCAAGATAGACTGTAAAAAAGGCTAATCAAACAAGGTAGAAATCACCCCAAGAAGGGATCATAGATGAGTAAACTTTTTCACTGAAAAATTCTTGGTGAAAATATCCGTAATCTGCTCTTCTGAAGGATAATATAGCAGTGTGATGGTATGATCATGCACTAATTCTCATATTTAATGCATATGTATCTCAATGTGTTTGGTTCTCTATCTCAGATCCGGATCTGTGGAAATCCTGATAGCACTATGATTGTCACAGTAGATGACCGGTGGAGTACTATAGCAAATCCCAAACTCTAACAAGATGCCCTGCAACCAGATGCACTGTGTGGTTGCATTCACCGCACCTATGTACTCGACCTCAATTGATGAAAGAGAAAGATCAGTATGATTTTTTCTCGACCAACAGATAGGACCAGATCCAATCATGCAAATAAAACTTGATGTAGAATTCTGATCTGAGCTGTCTCCATCCCAATCTGAATCTCTATACCCAACTAGGTTCAATGGTTACCAACTGCATAGTGAATACCATAGGTCTTCTCCCCTTGCACATAGTGCAAGATCCTTTTGGTTTCCTTCTAGTGAATCTCATGAGGCTCTTGAAATTATCTAGAGACAACACTCACTGCATAGGATAGATTAGGGTGAGTATGTGTAAGAAACAAAAGACTCCTGATCAGTTGTCGATACAAGGTACTATCCACCAAAGGTGAAGAAGAACCATCCTCAAGACTGATACCTAAAAGAAAAGGAAATGTTGTTGGTTTGCATTCTGTCATGTGAAACTTGTCAAGTAGATATGATGCATACTTGGAATGTGCAATCTTGATTCCTGAATCACTCTGGGAGACTTCAATACCAAGAAACTACTTTAGCGGTCCCAAATATGACATAGAGAAGGAATTGTGTAAGGTTGTTTTGATAGATCTAAGACATGAAGAGACATTCCTTGTAATCAATAAATCATCAACAAAGAGGACAATAAGGATAAGAGTGTTACCATCATGTCTCATGTAGACATTCAAATGAGACTTGCATCTATGAAAATCTTGTGACAACAGAAAGGATTCCATCTTATAATGCCATGCTTGGGGAGCCTGCTTGAGCCCATACAAGGACTTCATCAATATGCACACTCATGAAGGATCATCAATGTATCCTTCAAGTTGCTTCATGTAGATCCCATCCTCTAGATGTCCATTAAGGAAATCACTCTTCACATCCATGTTATTCACCTCCCAATGCTTGGATGCTGCAAGAGCCAAAACAAGACGGATGGAGTCCATCTTTGAAACAATAGCAAATGTCTCTTTATAGTCAATACCTTGAACTTGTGAGAAACCTTTAGCAACCAAGAAAGCCTCGTACTTGCTTGTTACTCCATCTGATCCCATCTTTTTTTTTTCTGTATATCCACTTACATTGAGCAAGCTTCCTTCCAAGAGGGAGAGAATTAAGCTCCCAAGTTTCATTCCTTTGAAGAGATTGGTACTCTTCATCCATAGTTGATATCCATCTTGGATATTGGGAGGCCTCAAAGAATTTTTTTGGATCTGATCCAATCATAAGAAAACATCTATCAGAGAGAAATGGATTTGTATGAGATAGTGAAAATCTTTCATTTTGAAACTCAGATCTAGTTCTTCTTGGAACTTTTGGATCTCCAACAAGATCACCAATAGATCCAATGGTTTTGGTATCCCATCTTGGAAGTGGAGGTGGATATTCAGTTGCTATATCTTTAGGTTCTTGTGGATCTGGATCTAACATTCCCTCATATTCACTTTTTGAGTCAAGATCTAAACTTTCATGAGAGGGTGATTCACTATCTTGTTCAACATGATGTGGTGGAGTAGTTGGAAAGTTGTCTGATTCGACATGGTGGGCATCATGCAATGGCCATTCTTCAAACTAGACACTTATTTCAAGGAAGGTTTGCATGGTAGAAAAATATAGCAGTTTGTAGGCCTTTGCATTATGTGCATAACCAACCACTATGCACTCTTTGCTTTGTGGATCTAAGGCTCTCCTCTTCTCGGAAGGAATGCTTGCCCAAGCTTTGGATCCAAAGACTCTTAGATGAGACACATATGGCTTGTATCCCATCCATGCTTTGAAAGGATTTTTTCCTTTGTGTGGAACTTTATTCTGGAGGTATGCAATATAGTTAACAACTTCTGCCCACAGTCTAGGAGCCAATGAGCTAGACTCAAGCATGCAAGTAGCCATATCATTCAAAGTTCTATTCTTTCTCTCGGCTACACGGCCATTCTGTTGCGATGTGTAAGGAACAATGTGCTGCACTTCAATACCTTCATCTGGAAAAGATAACTGAAACTCATTCTTCACATACTCTCCTCCATTGTCAGTACAAAAGACCTTGATCTTCTTATCAGTGAATTTTTCTACAGAAGCTTTAAAATTTTTGAAGTATTTAAAGACTTATGATTTCAACTTTAGAAAATATACCTAACTGAATCTTGAATAATCATCTATGAATGTTAATATGTATCTTGCATTATTCAAATATAGGTGAGGAAGAGGTCTTGATATGTCACTGTGAATCAACTCGAGAGGAGAAGAGGCTCTCTTTTCCTTTCCTTTCTAAATTTTTTTCTCTAGATGCTTACCAATCAAGCAACCTTGACAGGTGCCCTTAGCAAATATGATATTTGGAAGCCCTTCAACCATTTTCTGATTGTGCAGTTCTTGCAAATATTTGTAGTTTAGGTGCCCAAACCTCTCATGCCAAAGTCTGCTCACTTCATTTGCATGAGTAAGAAGTGCACTTTTTTTTTAGTAAGGCAAGAAATGAGAGAACTCATAGATTTTGGAATGGTGATCTGCAGTTCCTTGTACAATGATCTTCCCAGAAGAGATCTCTTAGATTTCAACCACATTAGGAGTAAAGATTACTTTCTTTGGAACTCCTGTATGGGTCATTTGATAAACTGAAAGGAGGTTAGATTCCAGGGTAGGCACATAGAGCACATCATTGAAGTATCTGTGATCTAGATTGATCCTTCCAATCCATTTTGAAGTAACTTCAGAATCATATCCCATTAGGATATAAGGTCCAACTATTGTTCGAATTCAGAGAGTAGATCCTTGGATGCAGACATGTGTATGAAGTCTCTGTTAACACCCAAAAAGTGCTCACTACCTCATCTACCCCATTACATGACTCATTTGTCCATATTTCCTACCATATTTGCCTCCAAAACCTTAAAAAACCCATTAAAAAGCCTCCAAAAGGCCAAAAAACCATTAAAAAAGCCTCCAAAAGGCCAAAAAACCCCTTTCCCCAAAAAAATAATCCAAAATTCCTCCAAAATAGCAAAAACCCTCTAAAAAAGGAATAAAAAATACAAAAAAGAGGAAAAAGAGGGAAAAATGAAGCAAAAACTCTATACAACTGACCTAAACCATATGGTGCCCAAAACCATGGGCCAGCACTCCACCACTAAAAACCTATAAATAGGTGATGGAGGCCCCTCATTTCATATCCATAGTCAACCACACCCTTACTTTGCCAAAATCACTCCTGAAACCCTAGCTCACCCTTGAGCTACTTTCACATTTGAGTGCCCCTTTGGCCTATTTCCAAAACCCTTTGGAGAAAGAGGAATGAACAATATTGGAGCTTGGAAGCAACCCTCCTGGACTGTTGCAAAGGCTTCACCAACCTTCACATTGGAGGTATAATCAATACAAAAAAAAACATTTTATTATCTTGTCTTTTCTGTTTATGCACATGCTTAGAGTAGTTTATTGTTTTATTGTACTGTCTTTTATTTACTGTATTTTCTGAACCGCTACTAAGGAGTCCCTTCTCCTTAGTAGGTGCTCATTTGCACAAGCTAGGGTGAAAACCCTAGCTACAGTTTTGGCGACTTCCCTTGTGTTCCTTTGAATTTTTAGTTATAGTTTCAAAGTTTTAAATGTTTTTAATTTTCTGCAATAATTTTCTGTTTTTTTTTCCTTTCAGCTGCCGTAAACTGCGTCTTTTGCCCCCCGCAGTTGCATTCCGACCGCGTCTTTCAGGCATTTACCTGCGATTCAACCGCGGCTCTCAGACTGTTTCCGGCGATCTACCGGCGGTTTCCAGTCTGTTACCTGCGATCTGACCGCGGCTATCAACTTGTTTCGTGTGGTCAGACCGCGGCTGTTAACCCATTTCTCCGCGGGCCATCAGTGGCTTTCAACCATTTTTCTGCAACCCGCCTGCGTCTTTCGGCCTTTTTCCCATGTCCCACCTGCGGATTTCAGCCATTTTCCTGCAACCCGCTTGCGTCTTTCGGCCTTTTTCCCGCGTCTCGCTTGCGGCTTTCAGCCATTTTCCTGCAACCCGCCTGCGTCTTTCAACCTTTTTCCCACGTCCCGCCTATGGCTTTTAGCCATTTTACTGCAACCCGCCTGCGACTTTCAGCCATTTTCATCAAACCCGCTTGTGGCTTTCAGCCATTTTCTTGCAATCCGCTTGCGATTTTCGACCCTTTTCCCATGGTCCACCTGTGTCTTTCGGTCAAATTCCCGCAACCCGTCTGCGACTGTTGACCTGTTTCCCGCGGTCCGACTGCTTAGATTTGCCACAGACCCATGGTCTATTTTCTCCACTTTTTTCATTGTTTTGAACCCAGCACTTTGCTGCAATATTTTCTGCACCTGCACAGCCATCTATCCTATTTGCAACCATACTTCCCTACAGCCTTTTTTCTGCAGTATTATTTCTGTTCCATTTACAAAACATTTTTTAAAATTTCATCATTTTAATTGAAAAGAGAAAATTTTGCATTTTAAAGTTTAATTTCTACATTGATATTTTTAGTTAGAAAGTTTCCCACCCTGTGGCACTTTTACTTGGGTTCATCATCTCACACACATGCACTCTGTCACCTAATTCAAGTGAGCCCTAAAATACTACTTAACACAACCAACATTCTAACCCCACTTGGGGAACACATAAGAATTTTTGTAGTTAGGTAGGATCGGGGGGATAGGCATCCAAATAACACCCCTCGGTTGCTTACACTTGAGACATAGCTGTTGTCCATTAGGGAACCAAAATCCCTTAGTATTTTTTGACATGGTTTAAAACCAATTTATTGGGAAGGCCTCTCCCCTAGGAGGGTTGAAGTCGCCAGACTGGTTTCGGAAGCCTGAGTGGAATACCGCAATCCATTCAGTAACTGAAGGATACCTTTCGCAGTTTTCGGTGTATCACCCGTATGGGGATACAGCAGCGATAGAACCAAATGGTAGATTCACCCAACCGAACGTGTCATGAACGGGGTATCTTAGTTGCTTTTCTTCTAGGATTGACTACCCGGTGTCCCTCCCGGTAGGGGGGTATCTTTAGCCACTTGGCTCTACTATCCATATTGTTTGACTTGGATTTCATCACCTTGCAGAGAATATGTCTAGTTGAGTCAGAATACTATTTAGCTAGGTGTTTGCATTCTCCCTTACCTCCTTTTGGTCTAGCGAGTCCACTATTTTCATTTTCTAGGAAACTTGCTGCTTGTTGGTATTCTGACCATTTATGTTGATACTCCACATACTGTAGCACAGCTGTTACAGTAAGTGTTTTGAGTTGGTTGTTGGCCTGAGTGCCATATTTTTTGAGCTCTCCTTCTGCACACTCGGTTGCATTAGGGTTTTTGAGTTATTTTTCACTCAACACAACCCCTAGATACTTGACACCATCTGTCACCATTGAGTCCCTGAGACATTCTCAGCACCTCCGAGGTGAGCCCCCACAGTACTGTTCACTTGACATCACCTGTCATAGACGTAGATCTTCATCACTTGATACCACTCATCATAGATCTCGAGCTTTGTCACTTGACTCCACTCGTCAACGGCATAGAACTCCGTCACTCGATATAGACACCCCTTATTTTACCTCTAATTCTGAGGCAGAGTTCGAGAACCCCACTTACACTGCACCAACCAGTCCCATGGCCGGCATGACTTCCACCCCTTTCTTTGTAGGGACCATTGGTGGAGCATCCACCACCACACCAGCTACCACACCTACTTTGGGTATGCCCTCGATGGGGCCCACATCTACCATTCCGATCACAGTACCCATTCCAGTAGCTAGCATACCTATCCCCACTCTATCAGTGACTCACACTACCCTTGGCAGTGCAGGACTGTCCCATACCACTTTCGTTCCTCCACTTGGGGGCAACATCCCAAACCCAGCCCCTCCACTTGGGGGCATTGGCCCCAACATGGTCACAACCACTAATATGTCACATCCTTCTACTAGTTTTCCATTCATGGCTAGTCTCAACCTTTCTGACCTAGCTAGACTAACTAACGATCCCATCAGACACGACCCTGCGTGGCCTCACATGCCTACCAAGCTCCCCTCCGACATCCCTAAGTTTGAGGGCAAGGTAGTTGAAGACCCCTAGAACCATATTATGTCCTTCCATCTATGGTGTTCCTCCAACTCCATAGTGGACGACTCTGTCCGTCTCCATCTGTTACAGCGCACCCTCACTGGCTTTGCAGCTAAGTGGTACATCAAGCCGCCCCATGGGACCCATGCCACCTTTACTTCCCTTGCATCGACCTTCCTGTAGTTCTTTTAGTTACCTGTCTGCTATGACACGGGAGTTGATATCCTACTGTCCTGCAGACAGAACACGGCTACCCACATCAATGACCACATTCATGAGTGGCGTCGACGCTGCAGCCTCTGCAAAATCAAGTTAGACGATCGTATCTTCTTAGATTGGTTTCTCAAATCCCTCCTTCCTGTCATTGCTAAGGATGTGGCATCCGAACGACCCCAGTCCGAAGAAGAGGCCATCCTCAAAGCCCAACAATTTGACCTCATTTACACCTAGTCGGGTTATTTGTATTCCATCATACCTGATGCCCCTCCCGGTGATTCCTCCCGACACGATGCACCGTGGGAATCCCATGCTGCAGATGGCATCATTGGCTAGCCGTAGATGGCATCATTGGCCGTATTGCCTTGCATCCCCAACCCTTTTCCATAGCACATCCTAGCCATGGCCCCGACCTTTCGCGGGCTACATCTCAGTTCAGAGAACCAATTCATATGCTCCCATGGCACATCACCACCATTCCCATAGACCCTCATGTCCACCTCAGTGCTTTGGTCATGCATCCTCGGCTTGCCCCCCCCTAGTCATACCTCAGCCATATTACCACCCACAGGCTGCACAAGCTCCTGTGTCCTCTCAAGCCCAACCTGCTTATTACTCGCCACAGGTAGCCCCTGCGGCAAACCCACAACCCATTCCGCAAACATATCAGCAACCCCCACAAGGTTCAGCACCTGCACAACCTCCACCTACTTATTATCCACCATAGCCTGCTCCCACACCTGCACAACCCTAGAAACCACCTACTGCCCAAGGGAAAGTGTATGCCCAACAGAATCCGCGACAGAACCAAAATAACCAGCACCAATAGGGCTAGCAAAATTGCGGCAAAGGCCGTAACCGTGGGAACAACCCCCCTCCAGACTAAGGCGGTCAACCTCCCAATCCCCCAAACAACAATAACGTGGCACCTACCAACCAGAACCCTGATCGGCCGCCCAAGTAGGCCAAAAATCCTAATTTGCAAACAAACCATCCTTGTTCTATTTGCGGCGTCTATGGCCACTACACACATGCTTTCCCACATTTGGAGCTAGCTTGGCAACTATGGACTGATGATGCCCATCTCCAAGGGCACACGGCTCCTCAGGCACCGCCCAACCCCCCACCACCTTAGCATCAACCCTTGGTGCTACAAAACCCTTACCAACCCAAGGCGTAGTGAACTCTTAGCCGTTGGCTCCACCTCAAGGAAACACACCACCACAACAACAAATCACTTATGCTGCTCCTGATCAACCCATGATAGACTCAGGTACCCACCATTTGTTAATGATGCCATTCGTCGATGTCAACCTCCAAACCAGTCGGAACCAATATGGCTCCACCCCTGAAACCCCTCCCGTCGACAAAAAAACTAACGCTCATCCCACTGATCAGACGTTACATATACCTCCAGTTCCACTAGATGGCGCCTCCAAAGCACCTCGCTTCCCACTTCGTCGCATCAACAATAATCCCAATGCTCACGTTGCGTCAAATTACAACATTGTAGATGACTTAGCCCAGTCCCCCGCATCCATGTCTGCGTTAGAAGTCTTTAAAAACTGTCCTTCGCAGCGCAAGGCTTTGCTCTCCGCCATTGGTGCTATTGACCCAAATGATTCACAACTAATGGCCTTCGATTTGGACCAATCTGAACCATGCCTGCCTTCCACTTTAGCGTTCCAAGTTTCTATTTCTGTTCAGAATCTTGTCAACCATTGGTGCATTATCGATGAAGGTGCCTCTACATGCGTTATGTCCACATTCGTTTGGCAGAAATTAGGATCCACTACTCTCTAGCAGTCCGCCACTGATTTGCGAGCCTACGACGACCGTTCGGCTCAAGCCTAAGGTCTCTTAGCTAATGTCCCCGTCCAGTTGGCTGGAAAAACCGTGCTCATTGAAATAGTGGTCATCAATGCCCAACTTGATTATAACCTCTTACTTGGCCGCAGCTACATGTATTCCATGCAGGTGGTTGCCTCATCTGTTTTTCATACCATGATATTCCCCCATGACGGACGCGTGGTCAAGGTCGATCAACTCACCTATTACGATCCCAATGCCCCCGTTGCACCCGAAAATGTTCTCCCCATGGTTGAACAACCTATTTGTGGTGCATCTACCTCGTTGGTTTCCTCCGTGGGACTTGGACTTTACTCAAATACGTCGATGACCTCAACATTCCAATCCATTCCACCCCCGTCACCAACGACCGAAGTATCTGACCTATGTACCCTTTCCCACAATACACAAACACCCAACAATCAACCACCCTTGTTACCCAAACCACCATTGGTACCTAGTCATATTGGTGTTACACCCATCCACACAATCCAATTCCTATTCCCTCCCTCGGGAATAGTAAGCACCCCGGTTATCGCTACTCTTAGCCTCCCCGGGTTAACCTTAGGATTACCCGTGTGGTATATTTTGCCTCCCGTTCCCCCGCCGACACCAAATGTCATCCTACAATCGGTGCAACCCATTGCCACTACTAGTCAACCACCTCCCGGTGTCACTACCCCTTCATCATCTACGAATCCACCCCCTTTTATCAAGCACACTGGGGGCGGAGGCCCACAACCATACACTGTTGTACCCTCGCTCAAAATAGTTAAAAACCCCCCCGTGTTTTGTGCTCCTCCCAAATGCTCGTTGTGTGATGAGTTAGACCATCGGACTCATCAATTTCCACAATTACCTGCATTACAGGAACACATGCAAATGCTTGACGATGACCCCAACATCCCGGTTTTCGAACTCGATCCAACCCCTAATCCTTGTGATAAATCACTGCGTACCAACCACCCTTGTGCAATATGCGGTATTTATGGCCATTACTCACATCACTATCCTGATCTCCCAGATTACAGAGCAGCTCTCTACGAGATGAATAGTTTGGACCTTGAGATGGCACCCCCCACAATTGAGGAGATCCACCCCCCAGTATCACCCTCATCCGGAGAGATTAACACCATCTATATGATCTATTCGACTACCACTTCCTCATCAACCGATTTGAAAACTCAAAGTTTCCGTAATTATGAGGAGATTCTATAGGCTCTCACTGCCCCGGATTATCCCTGGGAAGACATGCACCATCATTCCTATTTCCTCCCAAAAAAGTCCTCCACCACAGCCACCCAATTCTCGGTTGAGCCCAAAGATTTCCTTCCTGTCAAAGTTGACTGGTTTAAAGATCCCATTCCCGCCCCCGATGCCTTCGAGGAAGGTAACATGGCCAACATCTCACCTATCATCCACATTGATATCTCTGCCCTAGCTAGTGCTCCTAAAATCATTACGTTAGGAGCCTCCTACACTGAGTACGAGATCGGAGAGTACAAAAAACTTTTCCAAGAGTTCCACGATGTCTTTGCCTGGTCCTATATCGAAATGCCTGGTCTTGACCCTGGTCTCATAGAACACCACATTGACACCGCTGAGTTAGGGGGCATAATAGATTACCTCGACCCTGGGATAAGGGGCATGATCAACCATTTTGAACCTTCCCCATCACATCTATCTCAGCGTTTCAATGATCCCATTGTTCAAACCAACACATATGTGATCCACAATCACAAACCCCATGTGCATAGCATGGGGGCAGGTCATTATCCCTGCTCACTTTTTCACATTTGTGATCTCAACCATTTTTGAGGTCACATATCATTTGTAGATTTGATTTGATTTGATACACCTAGTATTCTTCTCCCGCGGGTCATCATTTCTCCCCACCACTGCATCCTTGGCTTGGTGGGCTCACCTTTATTTGCAACCATTTTTTAACCTAGTTATTTCCTTTGACCATTCCGGAGTCCTTATGACCTTCGTTTTTCGCACCATTTGCACCGCCGGATTCATATTTTCATGCCCGTGATGATGCTTGAGATTATTTCTCACTCTCACCAAAAACTTTTTGAGCATTTTTCTAGACACCACTAGTCGCCTTGGTTTGCGTGCCACTTCGGATGCTCTCCATTTTTGATATATTTTATATCCTCGGATTCATTTTTTCGAGCCCATGATGATGCTTGATATCATTTCTCACTCTCACCCCTAGATTTTTTGAGTATTTTTTCCAAAACGCCCCCCGTCGCCTCATTTTGCATGCCACATCGATCGTTATCCATTTTTTGACACTTTTTATATCGCTGGATTCATTTTTTTGAGCTTGTGATGATGCTTGAGATCATTTCTCACTCTCACCAGGTACAGTTTCAACATTGTGTCCTGACACCTTGCTGCCCCGATTTGCACACCACATCGGTCGCCATCGGATTGTTCCACATTTTTACATGAGCCCTTCACTCCTTTCATACTACAATTATTTCATTATTTTGCCACCACTCATTATCCCGCAAGGAGGCCCACCAGTTTTCCCCCATACCCTCGTTCTTGGTCATCTTTAATGTTCCTTGATTGAGCACTTCCTCCTTGCCTCACCATTCTTTTTGTTCAGTATAATTTTATCCCTTTTTCGGGTCGGACAAGTCCTTTACGAAAAAGGCACTTAGGGAGTTTCTGTTAAGCTCTTTTCTGACTCCTAAAACAATGAAAAGATCGCCGAGCAATCTTTCTTCCCTTCATGCTCGTTAAAGTACCTGAAAGGGCGTCTATCTGGTATAAGTTTAACCCTTTTCCGGACCTGGTAGACTAATTACGAAAAAGGAATACTCTAGTCACACTAGCTAGAAGAGTTCTTCATTGCATCCTTTTATGCTTCTTTATGCCTTGGAGACTAACACATGAAAAAGCAACCCCTTGGAGTCTTCTTATCGCTTTTAGACTCTCTAAAATTGAAAGCAACCATGAGCATGAACTGTTCTGGGCTTGTACAAATCCACACGACAGTACCATTCCATTATTTCAGAGTCTTCTTATAGCTTTCAGACTCCTTAAAATTGAAAGCAACCACGAGCATGAACTGTCCTGGGCTCGTACAAATCCACATGACAGTACCATTCCATTATTTCAGAGTCTTCTTATTGCTTTCAGACTCCTTAAAATTGAAAGCAATCACGAGCATGAACTGTCCTGGGCTCGTATAAATCCACACGACAGTACCATTTTGAACACACTTCTTCTCGTTCCTTAACCCATGAAGAAGTCCCCCCGTGCCTCTCGACACTATGATTGATCATCTCGGCAGCACCTCCAATCAGGTCGCCTTTGTTCAGAGTATTTTGTAGTCTCCTGCCGTTTTACTCTAACTTGAGTATCACTCACCCCAGTAGCTCATCAGTTCCTCTGGTACCACACTCCGCAGCACTATTGTTATTCCAGTGTATCAGTTCTTCAGCTCCGACATGGTCAGCCCAGCAGTATGTCCCAGATTTGTGTCCCCTCTGGACCCTTATGATGTACACAGTGGTTCTCTATGTATCTTGCAGGTCCCTCTTTTCGGGCCTCACAGTTATTTTTTATGTATATTGATATGAGCATGGGTATGCCCACCTCGTCCATATATTGAGATTCTTCCTCATTCATTATTTGAGGCCATGTATATTTCAGGTCCCCATATTTTGGACCCCATTGTTATTATTGTTCTATATCTTGATACGAGCATGGGAATGCCTGCCTCGTCCATATGTTCAGATTATTCCTCATTCATTATTGAGCTCATGTACTTTCAGTTTTTGCAATTTGTTCAGGACCGTTGTTCCAGGCTCTAGTTCGTTTCTTCTCCTCTCCACACCCCAGGAAAACCATAAAAGACTTATGATGTCTATCGGCCATACGATGAGCTCCTGCCCTCACACATCAGGGGGCAATCTGTTAACACCCAAAAAGTGCTCATTACCTCATCTACCCCTTTATATGACTCATTTGTCCATATTTCCTACCATATTTGCCTCCAAAACCTTAAAAACCCATTAAGAAGCCTGCAAAAGGCCAAAAAACCATTAAAAAAGCCTCCAAAAGGCCAAAAAATCCCTTTTCCCCTCAAAATAATCCAAAATTCCTCCAAAATAGCAAAAACCCTCTAAAAAGGGAATAAAAAATACAAAAAAGAGGAAAAAAGAGAGAAAAAGGAAGCAAAAACCCTATACTGCTGACCTTAACCATATGGTGCCCAAAACCATGGGCCAGCACTCCACCACTAAAAACCTATAAATAGGTGATGGATGTCACGTCCCCATTTTGACCCCCTTTTTGCATTAAATCGTAAATGATGTAAATATTGTAACTTAATCATGGTGAGGAGCTCAAGGCCAAGGCCCCACCATTGATTTAGCATTTTATGTATCGGCAATTAAAGAAATTGATGCCTATGGTTCTTGTGCTAGAAGGGCACGATGTAAATAAGACATCATGTAAATATGAAATTAATGAAAAATACCCACAACTAGCTATGCAATGCAACAAAGAGATGGGGGCATGGTTTTGCAAGGAATAGGGAGGGAAATTATCCAAACCCTTGAGCCAATGGTGTTAATCCATGTGTCAATGAGAAATCCCATAAACCACCAACTATCCATTTTGGGTTATGGACCCAATCATTTAATTCTTCCAAGAAATTGGTTAAGGCAGTTAATGCCTTGGGAATGAAAAAGTATGGCAGCCAATTTCGTGCATGGGCAAGCCATCAACCTGGAAATTCGTGTTTTTTCTTGTTGGGCAAGAAAACACCCACGAAATGGTGCCGAAAGGGATTCTGAACAGGTAGTCTTCTCTCACTCACGCAGTTGGAGCTAGCTGGGTCTCCCCCTACACGTTTTTCATCCAAATCCTGCATTTTTCCATTCCTGGGAGTTCGTTTTTGGATATACAATAGCTTGGGAGAGAAGGGCCACGATTTGGGGACTGTATGGAGGTCGTTTTTGCCCCCAAATGTCCAAGGACGTTTTTCTAAAAATGGATTTGGCTTCCCAGGGTTGTTCCCCATCTTCCAAATTTCGTTTTTGTGTGTTCCCATGTTTTTCTGAGTTAGTTGAAATCCCATCTCATGCATCCCACTATGGAAAACGTTTTCCTCATGCCCAGCAATGGTGGTTTTGTTGTTAAGTGCATCCCGTTTTGATTTGATCCTGTGAGCAAGAAACTTGGACTGGTTGGGGACATAATTGGCTTGATAAACCTAGTGGAGGGAGTAACCTCTCAAAGAGATCAAGAGGGCTTTGGCTACTTTTCTATGCACACCCTGAGATCACTAGAAAGGAAGGTATGGCTTGAGGGACTGTGTGGCAGTGAAGAGAATACTTCCTTGTGTTGGGTGTGTAGGCATTGTGAGTGCCAAGCTGAATAGATCTGGGAGGGGTACCCTTAGCTCTGTGGTTGAGCTCACTAGCTTAGCAATTCCTCCTTTCCATTTCCTAGCAGCCTGATAAACCCAATTGTAGATTGGATTGGCTCATCTTGGTGTATACTTGGCTATGTGTGAGTCTGCTGTTCCCTGGTTCCTTGTAGAAATCATGCCCAGCTCGGGGGTGGCAGTTGTATCAAGAGGTTGATAAGCACAACTGGCCTATGGTTGGGTGGAACATTGTAGTTGCATAGCCAGTTGCTTGGGACTACTTTGTTTTGAGATAAATACTCTCATTTGCTATTTCTGCAATGTCTATACTTAATGGTCATCATGAAATGCTAAATGTATGCTAGATAGGAACATGACTTTAATTCTTCTATGATTAGTTACAATATGCCTATGACATGAACAGCTTGAATGTCTTGAATGCATGATGGACGTGTGATAGATTTCTAACCCTGCTGTGTGTTGCAAATATCTATGCTATCCCATATGTCCATCCTCACTCCATATGAATGTTTATTCTTTCATGAAAATGTTGGGTGTGTGTTAATTCTGCACATGTTTTACTTCCGCTGTGTTACCTTAGATTTCCACTTTTGCATGCCTGTCTTTTAAGTTATGTGGACATTTTTAATTAGTGATTATAGGGCTAATTGCCCAGTTTTAGTATCACGATCCCCTCCATTGCACCGAATTCATGGGTGGGGACGTGACAGAATGGTATCAAAGCTGCGTTGCAGCATTGGACCTCTATGGGCCAAATCTGATAGCAATTACAAGAAAAAAAATTTCAAATTTTTTTTTTCTTAAGAGTTTTGGAAATTTTTGTTTTAAGCCTGTTTTGGGAAGTCATCCCGAAATTTCAGAAAGGTTCCGCGAGCCTTCCCGCAATTGTGGAAGAGTTCCACGAACCTTCCCGCAATTGCGGAAGAGTTCGGCGAACCTTCCCGTTGCGGAAGAATTCCGTGAACCTTCCCGCAATTGCGGAAGAATTCAGCAAACTGCTCCGAAACAACGGAGAAAAATTTTTTAAAGAGAAAAATTTTCTAAGCATCGGCGTCGAAAGGAAATTTTTGGAAGGAATTCTCTTCCGAAATTGCGGAAAGAATTCTCTTCCGAAATTGCGGAAGGATTCCGCGAATCGTTCCGCAACGCAGAAGAGTTCGGCGAGTCGTTCCGAAAGTGCGGAAGACTTCGGCGAATCGTTCCGCAACTGCGGAAGACTTCGCCGAATCGTTCCGCAACTACGGAAGACTTCGCCGAATCGTTCTGCAACTGCGGAAGACTTCGGCGAATCGTTCTGCAACTGGGGAAGACTTCACCGAATCGTTCCGAAAAATCACCCGAAACGGCGGAAGCATTCCGCGCAACGGCGGAAGCATTCCGCGAATGGCTCCGAAATTGCAGAAGCCTTCGCCGAATGGCTCCGCAATTGCGGCAGCATTCGCCGAATGGCTCTACAATTGCGGGAGCATTCACCGAATGGCTCCGCAACTGCAGAAGCCTTCACCGAATGGCTCCGCAATTGCGGGAGCGTTCGGTAAATCGCCCCGCCATTGTGGAAGCGTTCGGTGAATTGATCTGCAATCGCGGAAGCATTAGGAGAACTGCTCCGCAATTGCGGAAGCCGTCGCCAAACCGCCCCGCGACGGCGGCATAATTTGTAAAAAAAAAAAAAAAAAAAAAAAAAAAAAACGAGGGCGCTGCCCTCGACCCGCCCTGCAATGGCGAAGCCACAAGGGGGAAAGCCCCCTTGACCCCTTTTGTTTTTCCCCTCATACGTCATTGATTGTGATTTCACAAATTGTCAACGTAATTTTTTCCACATGCATGAAGTAATTTGTGAATTTCTGAGAATATAATGCAGCTAACAATTGTGTTGATGAACACATTTCAGAGAGTCACAATTATAGCAGGGTAGCACTCTAGATAGTACAATGGGAAAGTTTCGAATCTTGGTTGGGACAAGAAATCAACATCATGGAGGATGCACAGGATCCCTATGAGCCTAAAACAGATGCCATGGGGGAGAACATACAGATTGAGAATGCTGAAACATAATCTAATGGGAGAAGAAATCAAGAGACCCCTCTAGATGTTGCAGCTACCATGAGAAGCCTAAGGGTGGAGTTGCAAAGCTGTAGGGAAGATAATGAAAGGATGATTAAAGCCTAGGAAAAACAAAATCAGCTGAATGCAGCCATGCTACAGAGTTTAACAGACATCCAAAGGCAAATAAACTCTGGGCATCAGACATCAAATCCAGAAAGGGGTGGGAGTAGCTCTAGAAGAAATTCCCGTAAGAGGGCCAGTAGCCCAAGAAGAGTTTCTACAGACAGGACATATACTCCAGAAATATCTTCTAATGAGTCATCTGACTCTGAAGAATCCATTGAGGGTTCAAGCTCTTCATCTCACATGAGTAAGAGGAAGAAGCACTACAAGAACAATTCACATGGGGAATTTAAGAAGGCAAAACCTCCTACATTTGACGGAGAGGTAAAATCTGGTCAAGAAGCTGAAGCTTGGCTTCTTGGGATGAGAAATTATTTCCAAGTCTAAGACTACTTGAGAAATATGAAGGCAAGGGTAGTCATCTTCAACTTGAATGGAAGAGCATCTATATGGTGGGAACACACCAGGCAAGTGAAGAAGATCAATGAGAGGAAGATCGTGTGGAAGCAGTTCAAGAAATACTTCAAGCAGAAGTACCTCTCTGATAGGTACTATGATGATAAGATCAAGGAGTTCCATGAGCTGAGATTGGGACAATCGACCATGGAAGAATATGCAAACAAGTTCTTGGAGCTGTTGAGGTATGTCAAGTATATTCGAGATGACAAGGTGAAAATTCAGCGTTTCCTAAGTGGACTGTCCCAGTCATATAAAGATAGAATTGAGTTTGATGAACCTCAAACTCTAGAGGAGGCCATAAGAAAGGCCAAGTATTGCTTTGATCAAAACAGAAGCAAACCAGAATTCCATAAGGCATGGAAGGATAAGAAAAATGAAAAGTTTGATCAAAGGAAGAAGGGGTTCAAGCCTCCTCAATTCAGGAATCAGCAAAGGCAACCATCGCAGGTTGTGACTAAGCCAACTAGGATGATGGGAGACAAGCCAAGAGATCCAAAGGAGCCAAGAGAACCACTTCAATGTTGGGGTTGTGGAGGAGACCACATACTTAGGAACTGTCCACATCGGAATGGGAATGCGAACCAAGTCCACAACATCCAGAGAGCTGAAACTGTGGGTCAAGTGGCGAGGACAATCCCTAGAATCTATGCAGCACTAGATGACCGCCAAGCAGATCATCAGTCAACTGTGGTCGAAGTTGAAGGTAAGATTGCTAAGCAATCTGTTTCTATTTTGATTGATAATGGATCTACTCACAGTTATGTCACTCCGAATTGTTGAGATTTGTGCTTTCAAGAAATTAAAGCATAGTAAATCATGGTTAGTTCAACTAGCCACTGGAACCAAGAGAAAAGTTAGTGAAATAGTAGAGAAATGTCCATTAGAGATGGATGGGCTATCCACTTATGTAGATTTGAATATTTTTCCACTTGGTTCCTATGATATTCTCATTGGAATGGATTGGTTAGAAGCACACAGGGTTAAACTTGACTGCTACAATAAGACATTTGAATGCATGGACGAAGAAGGAAACCCGAGGGTTGTAAAAGGCATTTCAAAGGTGACTTCTGTTAGACAGATTTCAGCCATGCAGCTGAAGAAGTTCTGTAGGAAGGGATGTCAATTGTATGCATCCCACATTTTAGAGGCAGCAGAGAATGAAACTCTTAAATTGGAGGACTATCAGGTATTGCAAGAATTCAAGGATGTTTTTCCCGATGAGATTCCAGGACTCCCTCCAAAGAGAGACATTGACTTTACAATTGAACTCGTGCCAGGAGCGGCACCAGTGTCTAAGACACCCTACAGAATGAGTACACCGGAATTACTAGAATTGAAAATGCAATTACAAGAGTTGTTGGAGAAGAAATATATTAGGCCAAGTGTGTCCCCGTGGGGAGCACCTGTGCAATTTGTGAAAAAGAAAGATGGAACACTCAAGTTATGCATTGACTACAGGCAGTTGAACAAAGTCACTATGAAGAACAAGTACCCATTGCCCCGAATTGATGACCTCTTTGACCAAATGAGAGGAGCAAAGGTATTTTCAAAGATTGACTTGAGGTCTGGTTACCATCAGGTAAGAATCAAAGAAGAAGATATTCATAAGACAGCCTTTAGAACGAGGTATGGACACTACGAATTTGTAGTGGTACCATTCGGTCTCACAAATGCACCAGCTACATTCATGTGTCTCATGAATAATGTTTTTAGCAAATATTTGGACAAGTTTGTTCTTGTATTCCTAGACGACATTCTCATCTATTCTAAGAATGAAGAAGAGCATGAAGAACATTTGAGAATGACAATGCAATTAATAAGGGAGCATAAGCTGTATGCAAAGTTGAGTAAATGTGACTTTTATAAAGATAGAATTCATTATTTGGGTCACATCATCTCCGACGAAGGGATATCTGTAGACCTTGAGAAGATTGAAACCATTATGAATTGGCCAACTCCAAGGAATGTGACTGATGTGAGATCTTTTATGGGCCTTGCTGGTTACTACAGGAGGTTTATCGAAGGATTCTCTAAGGTTGCAAACCCGATCACTTCTTTGCAAAAAAAGGGGATAAAGTTTGAATGGTCACCAAGATGTGAGGAAAGTTTTCAACGGTTGAAGAATCTTCTTACAAGTGCACCTATTTTGAAGATTGCAGACCCAGAAAAAGACTTTGTGGTGTGTACCGATGCATGCAATCAGGGACTTGGAGGAGTTCTTATGCAAGACAACCACGTGATATGCTATGAGTCAAGAAAGTTGAAGGAGCATGAGAAGAACTATGCTACTCATGATATAGAACTTGCAACCATAGTGCATGCCTTAAAGATGTGGAGGCATTACTTAATGGGAAGAAAATTTGAGTTAAGGACAGACCATTGTGGTTTGAAATACTTATTTGATTAGCCAACTTTAAATGCTAGGCAAGCTAGATGGTTGGAATTTTTGTGTGAATTTGATTTTGAGATCAAACACATAAAAGGGAAAGAAAACAAGGTGGCTGATGCACTCAGCAGGAAGGTACATGAAATGTATGTGGCAGCGCTTAGTACTTGCCAACCAGATTTGAAGCAGTAGATTGTTAACCATATGGCTGAGGATGAAGTGTATGAGCAGATAAAGGACAAATTGCAGCAGCAAGACCTTGGCAAGAAGTATGAAGGCTATCATTTGGAAGGAGGACTTCTTACGTATAAGAATAGAGTCTATGTTCCAAATGCGGCAGATTTAAGGGGAATGGCTATGGATGAAATCCATAAAGCTCCATACTCTGGTCACCTAGGATATCAGAAAACAATTGCTACAGCAAGAAAATATTATTTCTGGCCAGGGATGAAGAAGGACATCACTGAATACATCTCTAAGTGCATGGAATGTCAGCAGGTGAAGGTTGAACACCAACACCCAGCAGGTTTATTGCACCCAGTTCCAATTCCAGAATGGAAATGGGAAATAATTTCCATGGATTTTATTACAGGATTGCCAATGACTAAGAGACAACATGATTCCATCATGGTTGTGGTGGGCAAGTTAACAAAGGCAGCACATTTTATACTGATTAAGTCCATACATAAAGCCGATGCCATTGTAGATATTTTCATGAAGGAAATTTTCAGATTACATGGCCTGCCTAAGGCAATAATTTTTGACAGGGATACCAAGTTCACTTCCAATTTTTGGAAAGGTCTCTTTGCCGATTTGGGTACCCAGTTGAAATTTAGCACCGCGTACCATCCTCAAACAGACGGGCAAACAGAAAGAGTAAATCAGGTACTTGAAGACATGCTTCGCATGTATGTAATGGACAAGCCATCCAAGTGGGAGGATTATCTACACCTGGTAGAGTTTGCATATAATAATGGGCAGCAAGAATCATTGGGAATGAGTCCATATGAGGCTTTGTATGGCAGAAGGTGTAGGACACCAGTGACTTGGGACAATCCAGTGAACCTAATTGTACTTGGGCTATAATTGATTAAGGAAATTGAACAAGAGGTTGCAAAGATCCGACAAAATTTAAAAGCAGCCCAGGATAGACACAAAAGCTATGCAGATAAACATAGAATGCATAGGGAATTCAATGTTGGGGATCATGTGTATCTTAGAGTGAGATCAAGGAAGAGTTCCTTGAAGCTTGGGAGTTGTGCCAAGCTATCACCTAGATATTGTGGGCCATTTGAAGTGCTTGAAAGAATAGGGCCAGTTGCATATAGACTTGCATTACCTGCTAGCACTAAAGCTCATAATGTTTTTCATGTCTCTTTGCTTAAGAAATATGTACATGATCCTAACCATGTGATTAATTGGGATGTGATCCAGGTGGAACCCGAGGGAGAATTCCAAACCGATCCATTACGCATCCTAGACAAGAAGGTAACATTGCTCCGGAACCGAGCCATTGGACAGGTAAAGGTGCAATGGAAGTACTATGGTCCCGATGAGGCTACATGGGAGATGGAGGATGCCATGAGGGTGGCATATCCATTTTTGTTCAATTTTGATGAGCACTGAGGACAGTGCTAATGTAAGGGGAGGGGTATGTCACGTCCCCATTTTGACCCCCTTTTTGCATTAAATCGTAAATGATGTAAATATTGTAACTTAATCATGGTGAGGAGCTCAAGGCCAAGGCCCCACCATTGATTTAGCATTTTATGTATTGGAAATTAAAGAAATAGATCCCTATGGTTCTTGTGCTAGAAGGGCACGATGTAAATAAGACATCATGTAAATATGAAATTAATGAAAAATACTCACAACTAGCTATGCAATGCAACAAAGAGATGGGGGCATGGTTCTGCAAGGAATAGGGAGGAAAATTATCCAAACCCTTGAGCCAATGGTGTTAATCCATGTGTCAATGAGAAAGCCCATAAACCACCAACTACCCATTTTGGGTTATGGACCCAATCATTTAATTCTTCCAAGAAATTGGTTAAGGCAGTTAATGCCTTGGGAATGAAGAAGTATGGCAGCCAATTTCGTGCATGGGCAAGCCATCAACCTGGAAATTCGTGTTTTTGCTTGTTGGGAAAGAAAACACCCACGAAATGGTGCCCAAAGGGATTCTGAACAGGCAGTCTTCTCTCACTCACGCAGTTGGAGCTAGCTGGGTCTCCCCCTACACGTTTTTCATCCAAATCCTGCATTTTTCCATGCCTGGGAGTTCGTTTTTGGATATACAGTAGCTTGGGAGAGAAGGGCCACGATTTGGGGACTGTATGGAGGTCATTTTTGCCCCCAAATGTACAAGGACGTTTTTCTAAAAACGGATTTGGCTTCCCAGGGTTGTTCCCCATCTTCCAAATTTCGTTTTTGTGTGTTCCCATGTTTTTCTGAGTTAGTTGAAATCCCATCTCATGCATCCCACTGTGGAAAACGTTTTCCTCATGCCCAGCAATTCTGGTTTTGTTATTAAGTGCATCCCATTTTGATTTGATCCTGTGAGCAAGAAACTTGGACTGGTTGGGGACAGAATTGGCTTGATAAACCTAGTGGAGCGAGTAGCCTCTCAAAGAGATCAAGAGGGCTTTGGCTACTTTTCTATGCACACCCTGAGATCACTAGAAAGGAAGGTATGGCTTGAGGGACTGTGTGGCAGTGAAGAGAATCCTTCCTTGTGTTGGGTGTGTAGGCATTGTGAGTGCCAAGCTGAATAGATCTGGGAGGGGTACCCTTAGCTCTGTGGTTGAGCTCACTAGCTTAGCAATTCCTCCTTTCCATTTCCTAGCAGCCTGATAAACCCAATTGTAGATTGGATTGGCTCATCTTGGTGTATGCTTGGCTATGTGTGAGTCTGTTGTTCCCTGGTTCCTTGTAGAAATCATGCCCAACTCGGGGGGTGGCAGTTGTATCAAGAGGTTGATAAGCACAACTGGCCTATGGTTGGGTGGAACGTTGCAGTTGCATAGCCAGTTGCTTGGGACTACTTTGTTTTGAGATAAGTACTCTCATTTGCTATTTCTGCAATGTCTATACTTAATGGTCATCATGAAATGCTAAATGTATGCTAGATAGGAACATGACTTTAATTCTTCTATGATTAGTTACAATATGCCTATGACATGAACAACTTGAATGTCTTGAATGCATGATGGACATGTGATAGATTTCTAACCCTGCTGTGTGTTGCAAATATCTATGCTATCCCATATGTCCATCCTCACTCCATATGAATGTTTATTCTTTCATGAAAATGTTGGGTGTGTGTTAATTCTGCACATGTTTTACTTCCGCTATGTTACCTTAGATTTCCACTTTTGCATGCCTGTCTTTTAAGTTATGTGGACATTTTTAATTAGTGATTATAGGGCTAATTGCCCAGTTTTAGTATCACGATCCCCTCCATTGCACTGGCATGATGGGTGGGGACGTGACAATGGAGGCCCCTCATTTCATATCCACAGTCAACCACACCCTTACTCTGCCAAAATCACTCCTGAAACCCTAGCTCACCCTTGAGCTACTTTCACATTTGAGTGCCCCTTTGGCCCATTTCCAAAACCCTTTGGAGAAAGAGGAAGGAACAACATTGGAGCTTGGAAGCAACCCTCCTGGACTGCTGCAAAGGATTCACCAACCTTCACATTGGAGGTATAATCAATACAAAAAGGAACATTTTATCATCTTGTCTTTTCTGTTTATGCACATGCTTAGAGTAGTTTATTGTTTTACTGTACTGTCTTTTATTTACTGTATTTTCTGAACTGCTACCAAGGAGTCCCTTCTCCTTAGTAGGTGCTCATTTGCACAAGCTAGGGTGAAAATCCTAGCTACAGTCTCCAGAATATACGATGAAGGAGGATGCATTTGAAGTGCCATCCATGAGTGCATGAAACTCTCTTTATCCTCCAATTTAAGATCAACTTCTTTTCTTCTAGCACTTGCAGGTACTGGAAGTTTTTTTTTCTCTAGAAGTTGGGCCATGAGATCAATTCTCTTCTTAATGCAAGAACTTTCTGGGTGAAAACCTTTGTTACAGTATGGGCATTTTGTCTTCTCCTTCATGTTTTGCTTGCCTCTCTTTGGATTCGAGGTTCCCTCTGATTGTTTGGGAGTCTCCTTGGAATTTTTCTCATTATGTTTCTTTTCCTTACCCTTGTGCTTTCCTTCCCCATTCACATTCTTTCCTTCTCCTGTAGCAAGAGATGAATCCCTTGATGGTTTTATTAATCCCATTTGCACCAATTTATCCCGCTCATTTGTGAGAGACAGGATGAATGCATCTAGAGTGGGCATTTTCCAGTTTGGGATGGAAATCTTTGTTGTTTCGAAGGTGGATACAAACACATAATAGTCTGATCCCAAATTTGAAAGTATAGAAAGAATCACTTGTTTGTCTTCCTTCTCAATTCCATATAGTTTTAGCTGCACAACCAAGTTATTGAATCTTGTGAATAAATCTGTAATGGATTCAAAACTACTGGGGCTCAGTGAGATCAACTCATTGTCCAATTGATTTCCTCTCAAATCATCTTGTTTCCCAAATAAGGATTCGAGCTTTGTCCAAACCTCTTTGGGAGTTTTCAGACTAGAGAGATGAGATATTAGATCTTTGGAAATGATGAGGCATATCAATCCATATGCTTCATCAATCTTGTTTAGATACTTGGCCTTATCTGTAGCACCATTTGGTTCGACCTCAATTCCCTTTAGCACCCTGTAGAGACATATGTTTCCCATGAAGATCTTCATATGATCCTTCCATTCAAAGTAATTGGAAGTATTTAGATTGGGAATCAAAGTTATATCCGTAGTAGCTGACTGAATGCGCTTCTGATGATGGAATAACCTACAAAAACAATGGAAAAATAGCTAGAGGATTGTTCCCGAATCTACTGAGCACTGCTTTAGGAAAATAGGCACTTTTATCCAGATCCTTCACACCTGGATAGACCTCAAAGGATTTATCCAATGAATTCAATGCAATGGCACCGAGATATTCTATGGAAATCCATAGGCTTCTGGTGCACTACTGAAAGAAACTACTCAACCTAAGCTCTCAAAAGTGCTCACAAGCTCTAATCCCATGTGAAATTCCAGAGGGATAGATCATTGCGATTGAACAAACCTCACAATTTGACAATGGTATTATTGTGAAGAATTAGACAAAAACATGGATCAATTCACTCATAAAAATGAAACACAGATGAGAAATTGTTGTTGATACATTAATCAACTATAATATGGAAATCAAAAACTGTTACCATGGAATGGATTTGATACACCCAGTAGGATTCAAATTCACCTCAATTCTAGGCTTAGTTTGCATTGGAACCATATCCCGATAAGGTTCAGTGGTCACCGATGATGAATGGTCAGTTGACTGAGGTAGAACTGAGCATAACTTAATCATGTGGGAACCAAAATAGGGGAGGAGACTCCAAGGGGGCGCATAACTAGTTGTTAGTGGTCAAAGAGGGAACTCTTATACTCAGTAGCAGTCAAACTAGGATTTGCAGTCAGTTAACTGAGCAATCAAGGGGACAAGGTGCCCCAAATCATGGAACTGATTGTGTGAACTCCTAAATCTGTGCATGAGGGTGCATTGGAACTCCAGTGATGTAAAAAAGGAACTCTAAGTGGATAGGACGGCTAATGATGGCCAAACAAAATCTCGAAGGGGGGGGACAAAGTAAGGACTAGGTGCTAGGAGTACCAACTACCAATGCATGGATGAATGGAGTGTTGTATGGAATGCATGTATCCATGCAAAATGTATAGATGGTGAGAATATTCCAACACCCGATAAAGAGGACTTGTGTAACTAGGAACAAGTCGATACATGCATAAAGGTAAGGTTCCATTCAGCCACATATTTGTAACTAATGAATAGGTTAAAGGGTACTGAGGACCCCAAGGAGCATTTGTAGTACTATGAACAAAGGTGGAAAATGAAAAGGGTTTAGCGCAACCAGTGGATACACAAGTTTATTCATACACTAGATGTCATACCATGCAGTTGGTATGTCCAACATGAGTGCAAGTGACAAACAAAAACTTGGGAAAAGGTAAGCACACAGTTCACATCCACCTCTAGGTTTATCACAACATACCCTAATTTATACAAGATTATATGTTGCAGAAGCACTTCATTTTCAGGGAGATTCTAAAGTAGGACACTACTCATAAGCCCATCCACGCATACCATAAGGACTTGGCACAGTTGAATCAACCTATCTATTGTTGGAAGGTAGGAACCACAAACATGGATGATGAGGATGATCCATACAGGATGAAAATCATAGAAACCACAAGGGAACACATGGTACAAAATGACCCATCCACCAGTATTGTGCCAATGTTCTTAGAGTCGTTGAAGACTAAAAGTATAACATAGGAACATAGGATAAACCTAATATGGCAATCATAGGTGACTACTGGGACCAAGATACAGTCACCCAGGTGGTCAACTAATTGAAGGAGTATGAGGACATTTTTTCGCGCAACTTCTTAGAGATGAAGAGGATAGAAGGGTCCCTTGGGGAAATGAAATCAATCTCAAGGAAAGAGCTAAGCTAGTCAGTAAGAGGCCATATAGGCTGAACCCTCAATACAAAGAGAAGGTGCACAAGGAGCTCAACCACATGTTGGATGTAAGGATAATCTTTTCCATCAAAAAATCATGGTGGATCAATTCGATGGTAGTCCAAGACAAAAAGGCAGGTGAGATACATATTTTTGTTGATTAGAGAAATTTCAATGTAGCATGTGTGCAAGACACCTTCCCCACCCCATATAAACCTAATCTACTATATATTTCAGCCCCAAATCCATGTATTTTATTATATTAAGAAGGGATCTAATGATCCAAAATGTAAACCATTATATCCAAATGCATAAGCATCATCAACTATTAACGCATTATGCTCGTTGTTCATCAAAATCCAACTTGACAAACCATCCATGATAAGCAAGTCACAAAGTAAAACCTCATGTTCAACCAAGGCATGAAAATGTTTCCTCTACTTAAAACGGTTATGTTAATCACAAGTGGACACCCATGCAAAATGTGGGGTGTTACCACACAAATTAGTACCCTTCTAATAGGTAACGAGGATTGGTGCTAAGATTGAAAAATATTTAGGAGATGCACCAACTACCACCACACTGCACTCTCCTTGGACAACTCCTAGAGGCCAATGGGGAGTCCCTAATATAGGTGAAATGTACCTACACAATAGGTGTAACTCACAAACAACCTCTTGACAAAGATAAGTTCCTTATGGATTCAAAGCAATGAATGTAAGCACATTTACCAAGTACTTCAAAAGGATAGGAGTTAGGATGGATAAATGTTCACAATTATTGCAAATGATTGAAAACCTTGTTGTTGTTATAAGAGGAAAACCACAAAATATGTGCTCAAATATATATAAAAACCACATAGAACAATTCCAACTTACCAAGGAAGGTATCTTTGATGGATAGGGATAAGAATCTCACCTTTGGGGAAACAAATGAATGAGTAATACAGATATGGAAATGAATTACTAGATTTGGTTTATGCCATAACCATAAAACTCCTAAAAATTACAATATGGGATCTCAACAACTAATAATGTTCCAAGCAATCTATAAATATGTTGCATAAATAGTTCAACCACTTATGAAACCTTCTTACTACCTGCAACGTCCATGGAAATAAAATGGGAATACTTAGTCATTCTATTAGCCACTACATAAATTGATTTTCCCCCCATTTGTGGTTGAATGGAAATGACATCCATGACAATGGATTCCTATTTCTAGTTAAGAATGGGAAGGGGGTGAAACATACCTAGAGTTCTCACATTCTTTGTTTTGTTTCTTTGACAAGTTTCATGATAATCCACAAAGAAATTGCGCATAACCCTAGTTTTTGAGATCATTGAACACAAACTCATCATGCCAAAATTGCATAGTCTCATATTGAGAAAAACCCTAGTTTCTTATATCAATAAACAAGGAAAGCATTGGGTGATGGACCCATGGGAGAGAGGTTCTCCTAGCTATAATGCATTGTCACAAGTCCAATGGATTTGATGGTTTGTAGATCTGATCCATGGTCATCATTTTATGGCAAGTTGCAACTCGCCTCATTAAGATTTTCAAGGACACTTGGTGAATCTGTCACTAGGGCATAAAAACCCAACCAAGCATCAAAATTGAGTTTTGTAATATCTTGAATGTGTGTTTGGGAATGATCTACATGGGAACACTACCCATTGTCTAAGGGTCAAGGAGTTTCAATAGTTGACCTCATCATTCTAAAATTGCATAGTCTCTTAATGAGCAAAACCTTAGTTTATGATATAACTGAACAAGATGAGCATAGGGTGATGGAACCATGGGAGAGAGGTTCCCCTAGCCAAAATGCATTGTCATGAGTTCAACATAGTTAATGGTTTGTCGATCCGAGCTATGATTATCATTTTTTACCAAGTTAAAACTCGCCTCCTTAAGCCTTTCATGGACACTTGGTGAATCTATCACTAGGGTATAAAAACCCAATCGAGCATTGGAATTGAGTTCTATGAAATCTTGCATGTGCGCTTGGGTATGTTTGACATGGGAACACTACCCATGGTCCCAGGGTCGATGAGTTTCAATAGTCAAATTCATCATGCCAAATTTGTGTAGTCTCTTAATGAGTGAAACCCTAGTTTCTAATATCACTAAACAAGACGAGAATCGAGTGATTGAACCATGGGAGAGAGGTTCTCTTGTTTAGAATGCATTGTCATGAGCCCAACAAATTTGACGGTTCATCAATTTGAGCCACCGTCATCATTTTATAGTGAGTTGCAACTCGTCTCGTTAATCCTTTCATGGACACTCAGTGAATTTGTCACTAGGTAATGAAAACCCAACTGATCATTGGAATTGATTTATGTCATATCCTGCATGTGTGCTTGGGTATGGTTGACATGGGAACACTACTCAGGGTCCCAAGGTTGAGGAGTTTCAAAAGTTGAACTCATCATTCCCAAATTGCATAGTCTCTTAATGAACAAAACCCTAGTTTCCGATACCACTAAACAAGATGAGCCCGGAGAGATGGAACCATGGGAGAGAGTTTCCCCTAGCTGGAATTAATTGTCATGAGTCCAATGGAGTCAACAGTTCGTCCATCCGAGCCACCATCATAATTTTATGGCGATTTGCAACTTGCCTCCTTAAGCCTTTCAGGATATCTTAGTGAATCTATCACAAGGGAATAAAATCCCAACTAAGCATCAAAATTGATTTCTATAAGCTCCTATATGTGTGCATGGGAATGTTTGACATGGGATTAGTACCCATGGTCCTAGAGTTGAGGATTTTCAATTGTTGGTCCCTCATCATGCCAAAATTGCATAGTCTGTTAATGATAAAAACACCATAGTTTCCAATATCATTAAACAAGATGAGCACTGGGAGATGTACCCATGGGTGAGAGGTACCCCTTGCTGGAATGGATTGTCATAAGTCTAATGGATTTGAAAATCCATCGATCTAAGTCATCGTCATCAATTTTATGGTGAGTTTCAACTCAACTCATTAAGCCTTTCAGAGACACTTGATGAATTTGTCATTAGGGCATAAAATCCAAACTGAGCATCAAAATTAACTTATGTAAGCTCCTCCAAGTGTGTTCGGGAATGTTCAACAAGGGAACACTACTGACAGTCCAAAGTTGACCTCATGATGACAAAATTGCATAGTCTCTTAATGAGAAAAACAGTAGTTTTTGAAATCACAGAACAATATGAGCATTGGGTGATGGACCCATGGGAGGGAGGTGCCCCTAGCTGGAATACATTGTCACGATTCCAATGGAGTATACGATTCATCTATCTGAGCCACCTCCATAATGTTATGGTGATTTGCAACTCGCATCCTTAAGCCTATCAGGGACAATTAGTGAATTTGTCACTAGGGCATAAAAATCCAACTAAGCATCGAAATTGAGTTCTATAAGTTCCTACATTTTTGATTGGGAATATTTTACATGGGCACACTACCCATGGTCCCAGGGTTGGGTATTTTCATTATTTTACCTCATCGTGCTAAAATTGCATAGTCTCTTAACGAGCAAAACACTAGTTCCTGATATCACTGAACAAGACATGCACCGAGCGACAGACCCATGGGAGAGTGGTTACCATAGATGGAATGCATTTTCACTAGTCCAACGAATTTTATAGTACATTGATTTGAGTCACCGTCATCATTTTATGGTGAGTTTCAACTCACCTCTTTAAGCCTTTCAGGGACACTTGGTGAATTTGTCACTAGGGCATAAAATCCCAATCGAGCATTGGAATTGAGTTTTGTAAGATCCTACATGCGTGTTAAGGAATTTTTGACATGGGTGCTATTAGTGCTAAAAGGTGCACTCTGAATACAAAGAGGACATGGCTAGAACATATTGATTAGTTTGTTTGTGTGCATGTGGGTTTAGTGGCTTAGAGATACTATGACTGAAATTTATAGATTGGGCATGGAGTCAGACTTGTTGCAACATAACATGGATCATAGGGAATCAAGCTTATCACTAGACGAGTTGATTTTAAGGTGAAAAATGGAAGAAGAAAATAAGACAAAAGTGATAAAAAAGATGAAATAAACTAAATAAACTATGTTGTTTAACAATACTGAATATCCAATTAACATAAATAATTTCTGGAAACTGAATAAATAACACTCGAATAAAACATATAAATAATGGGAAAATCCAATGAGACTTCACTGCATAGGAATCCATAATTCATAAACAGTTAATGATACTTAGAAACTAATATTATATTCAAGTGGGAGGAATAAGGTAAATGCTCAACAAGTAAATTACAGACTGATAATAAACTATTAGGAATATCTAATAATGAAAATGTTTACAGCAAAATATATCTCCAAAAACACAATACAATGATAAACAAAATCTAAGTATTCTTACAACACTCTCTTTTCAAAGGAAAATATCCCCCTGGAACTCCACCCTGCTTATATACCAAATGATATTTTAAATAGAAAAACAATACACGCTATTCCTAACTTTCAGGAATTAAATCCTATTGATAAGCTAAAAATAAAACAATCTCAAGTTAATTATAAGGAATCTAGAACTGTTCTTTCCTCTGTCTCTTCAATGAAATAGTTTGACTGCCACATAATACTCTTCCCGCTGATCCTTGAGGAATGCAAATTATAGGTATCCTATATCCTTTTTTCCACAGTAAAACACAGGATATGATGAAGGAAATACACTTGTTTTGTGGGTTAATGATTTACTTTGATTATTTAATAAAGATGTTTTAGGATTATTGTTTTTATGCTCAAAGGGCGTCTTCTATAAACTAATTACATGAAAACGAGTATGTTTGAGCAGGCGCAGGTACACCAAGGGACAACACGTAAATCTAGTTGAGAGACTGAAATACCATACAAGGCTCAACGCCCTTTTTCCCTGATTTATAGAGAAGAAATCATGTTCAGTAGGATTGGCAATTAAACATATAGTTTGGTCAAATTTAGAGGCATATATATATGGACCTCTCGGGTAGCGAGGGGATCCTGCTGCCATTTTTTAGAATCAATTTTTTTACATTTTTGTACTGCAAAGACAGTTCGTGCTGCAAACTTTTATTGAACCATGAAGTTTCCATTTTGAATAAGAAGACTGATGTTACTTTCCACCCATTTATAAGTTTTTCTCTACTCCTGAGTACAGGTTGGGGAGGGCCCCTCTAACACGTAAGTCAGGAGTTTTACTCTATTTAGGTATTTTCCATTTATGGTGTGGATCGATTTACTTCTTATTGTGTATGAAGATACCTTGATGGCATTTGAATAGCATGGTTTTATTTCAGTTAAAAGATTATTTTCGTTCAACATATTTTCTGTAGTTGATCAACGCTCATTCTGTAGTTCCATAGGACGCATTCTGTAGTCCTGTAGCTGCGTTCTGCGCACGCATATTTTGACCTCTGTTTTCATATATTTTCATATTGGTTCTAAAACAATGATTCAAATCTAGAAATCTCATGCATATTTCTTTTATCAGACTTTGATCATAGAGGTTAATTACTTTCAGTTCCTTGATTTAATGTTCATCACTTGTAGTGTTTAATTTGAATAGATTAGATTGGTTAATTCTCAGCATTAGATATTCATGTTCTGGATTTGGTTTTCAACATTTAAGTTTTTAGGTTATCCCTTCAATATTCAACACGTAATTTCAGTATTCAATTCTTAGATTAAAATCTCAGCTTTTAGCAGTTCAATTCCTAGCATAAGTTTATCAAGCTTTCAGCATTTCATTTCTTAGTGTAGATTTACTGTTTCCAACAATTAAACTTCCTAGCATAAGAATTTATCATTCATAGATTAGGCAATTCTCTTACAAGCTTATTTCCATTCCTTTTTAGATAAACTCTTAAGATTGATACCAATACCCAACCACGACAAAAGACTATCCTATAGAGCACATATAGTTCTAGCACCTCTTAAGTTTGTACATCCCCCGGATTGATAATTAAAGTAGACTCCTGGTCTAGCTGCCCTCATTAGGCATCCATTCTGAGAGCTCACCACTTTTTGGCGCCGTTGTTGGGGAGGTGCTTAATATTTAGGAGACATCTTTGAAAAACAAAAAAAAACAAAAACAACCAGAAAACATAAATTTTTTACCATGAATGCCTAGACGACAGGGAGATAGATTTGGATGCTTTCTGCCTTCCCATCCTATGAGCAACAACAGTTTTGATAACTCTCAATTTGAATTCCTTAATTCAGAGGAAGAATTTTATTTTAGCTTCGACCCAAACTTAGATAACTTCTTTGCTAGCTCTAACTCAAACACTACTATGGCAGAAGAAGAGGAAGAACCTAGAGAAATTTTCACCTTTCCCATCAGAATACCTCTTGGAGATGTTGGGATGAAGAATATCAACCCTAACAATCTGCCAAAATTCCATGGTTTGACTTCAGAAGACCCTTACACATTCCTGTTTGAGTTTGAGGTAGTTTGCAGATCCTTTGATTACACTACTGATGCACAAAAGCTGAGGATTTTTCCTTCCACATTGAAAGATCTATCACTTAGGTGGTTCATGAGCCTTGAAGAAAACAATATTTTTCAGCTGGGACCAAATGAAACAGGCATTTCTAGAAAAATATAGGGACTACTGCAAATCAAAGGATACAAGAGATGAAATCTTTCAGATGCAATAGGGGGAAAGAGAATCATTAGAGGATTATGCCCAAAGATTTCAACTCAGCTACAAACAAGCTAGTCATTGCACCTTAGATCCTGAATCACTAAAACTTGTCCTTCTTAGAGGTGTAAAAGAAGAAAATTTTGAAGTATTAAACCTTCTAGGGGATGGAGATATATTCCAGAAGACTTATGACAAAATCCTACAAATCTTCAAAAATTACTCTAGATCTAGGAAAAGTAAAAATGGGACCAGGGATTCACACCCATTTACTGGGGGATCAACATCTTCAGGACCAAACCTTAAAAAATCTGATTTAGGAAACCTGTTAGATGACATGAAGACATATATCCTACAATCTCTGGCCATGCAACTTGATGCACTTCAAATCAAGAAGAAACAGGACAAAATCAACCAAGCTTTGGCAGTCTTTTGTCCACGCTGCAGAAAAAAACATGAGAAAGGGCAGTGCACACTGAACACCATAGAAATATGTGGTCTCTACACTGACGATCACTCCACTGATAAATTTCCTCTGTTGCCCTCATGTGAAGCTGCTATTCAATATCACACAACTGAAGGTGCAATAGAACAACTCTATTTTGTGAATCAAAGGAGGAATAATTTTGCTAGGCCTTACCAACCCAACAACCAACCCTACTACAATCAGGGAAATAACCAGCAAAATTGGAACTTAGTACCAGCCCAATGGCCATCTCAGCTAAGTATGAACCAATGGCAACAAAACCAACCATATCAACAAACTTATTACCCACAATCTTACTCTCCATACCCCCCACCTTTTGCTTAGCCAACCATGAATTATGGAAATCCATACCCTTATTCATCTAATTGGAGAGCTCCATTGCAGCAATAGAAACCACTCATCATGCCGCCCCCACCAAATCAACCACCCCCCAGACCTCCACCAATTCCCGCCCAGCCAATTCCTAACCCTATCAACAACAGGCCATGACAACAACAAGCCTACAATACATAAATAGTACAGTTTCCAACCTATGTAGTGGATACAATGGAGATAAATGAAATTAATCTAAGATCTGGGAAAACATTGCAAAATGCACACGCACAGAGGAACCAAGAAGATGAGGCTCACGAACGAACAACACAACCTCATATTCAACACCCAGATGAACCAAGCCCTCAGGAGGAAGAAATTCGACCACTCACATGAAACATAAACCCTCCATTCCGTGAAAAACTTGTACAAAGTACAAAAGAAGAAGAGGAAAATGCAATTGTGAACGAATTGAAACACTTGAATATCCAAATTCCAATCTTCCAGGCCATTAGAGATGTACCCATCTGCAACAAATTCATTAAAGAGAATTGCTTGAAAAAACCTGGAAGAAGAAAATGAGACCCACCCATGATAAATGTAGTAGGCCAATTGGCAGATTTAATGTTAGGTGTCCTTGTAAACCCCAAATATCTTGATCCAGGTACCCCAGTAGTCAACGCAATCATCAATAACAGACAGATAGACATAAGCTTAATTGATTTAGGAGCTGCTACCAATGTGATGACCAAGGATACTATGATACACTTAGGACTCCAATCAATGGTCAGACCAACAACTACAGTACTCCAGCTAGCTGAAACATCCACAGTGAGACCTGAAGGAATGCTCGAAGACATAATAATCAATATAGAATCTTGGGAATACACAGCTGATTTCATAGTCATCAAACTAAAGAGTAAACTTAGCGGTTACCCGATCATACAAGGTAGACCTTGGCTGGAAACTGTAGATGCTTACATAAGATGCAGATCGGGCAACATGACAATCACCAGTGGTCAAGCTAGGAAAAAAATCACGATTTATCCCCCAGCACGGAAGTCTTCAGACCTAGAATACCAGAACTGGACATACGATTATGATGATACATCCAACCAAAAAATACGACCTATCCTTACAATTAATGCTGCACTATCACTAAAAGCCACAGATGAAGATAGTCATTTAGATAGGTTTATCCAAAATGCATCTTCTAACAATGATGTTCTTGAAGAATTTTTTGACACAGACCAACAACAAGAAGGCGAAAGTTCAAACCATAACTTAAATCAAATGTGGGAAGAAGTGCTATCTCTGGAAGAACAATCGGAAAAAGCAAAAATAGTGGAAATTATGCTTGGAAAGACAGTCAACATTAATTCCAATCTGAAGACAGAGCAAGAAAAGCAGTTAATGAAGGTGCTCTCAGAAGAAAATAAAGCTTTTGCATGGACATATGTTGACATGAAGGGAATCCATCCTAATATTTATAAGCATTACATTTACATCAAAGAGGGTTCTATTCCTATCAGACAACCACAAAGGAGGCTGAACCCAGCATTGAAGGACATAGTCAAAGTAGAACTACAAAATTTATTAGATGCAGGGTTCATCTATCCCATCTCTGATAGTGAATGGGTATCACCACTAGTTATAGTCCCTAAAAAAGGAGGCAAATAGAGAATATGTGTGGACCACATAGAGCTAAATAAAGCCACTAAGAAGGATCACTTCCCTCTTCCATTCATAAACCAAGTACTAGATACTCTATCTGGTAATAAATTTGTCTCATTTTTGGATGGGTTTAGTGGGTACAACCAAATTCTAATACACCCAGCTGATCAAGATAAGAAAACGTTTACATGCCCATGGGGCACTTATGCATATAGAGTACTACCCTTTGGGTTATGTAACTCTCCAGCAACATTTCAAAGGGACATATTAAGTATATTCTCTGATTTTATAAATGATCAAATGGAAGTCTTAATGGATGACTTCACACCCTATGGCCAAAACTTTGATCAGGCATTGAACCATCTTGAATTAGTCTTGAAAAAATGTATTGAGATGAGCTTATGTCTGAGCAATGACAAATGCAGAATGTTAATGGAAGAAGGCGTTGTTCTTGGACACCATATATCACAGAGGGGATTTGAGGTTGATCAAGCAAAAGTTGCAGTATCAGAACGCTGCCACCACCTGTCAAACAAAGAGAGGTGAGAAGTTTCCTTGGGAAAACAGGATACTACAGGAGATTTATTGAAAATTATAGCAGGATTGTTGCACCAATGTTTTCCCTTCTCACAAAGGACACTGAGTTCATTTGGACAAAACATTGCATGACAACATTTGATAACCTTAAGCAGAAAATAATCACAGCCCCAACACTCCAAGGACCAAAATGGGCATTTCCATTCCATATACATTGTGATGCATCAGACAAAGCAATTGGATCAGTCCTCGGTCAGGAAAAAGATAAGAAGCCATATGCAATATATTATATAAGAAAGAATTTGGTTGGAACAGAACTCAATTACACAGTCACAGAGAAGGATTTTTTGGCTGTCATATATGCCATTAATGAATTCAGGCATTACATCACCGGATACCAAGTTTTTGTCCACACTGATCACTCAGCAATCAGGTATCTTATGAATAATCCTAATAAAAGTGAAAGAATTATTAGATGGATACTTCTCCTATGGGAATTTGACATACCAATACTAGATAAACTAGGCAAGCATAATGTAGTAGCTGATTTTTTATCAAGAATCACCCATGGACAAGATAATGAATTAGTCATTGATAACTTCCCTAATGAGAACCTTTTTTCCATATCAATAAGAATCCCATGGTTTGCTGACATAGCAAACTATTTAGTGATGGGGAAATTTCCAGAACATTACAGTTACAAAGAGAAGAATAAAGTAATAAGGCAAAGTGCCACATACACATGGATAGAGGGAATTCTCTTTAAAAAAGGACCAGATCAAATACTCAGAAGATGCATTAGAGAAGATGAAGTGCATAACATAATGCATGCCACTCACAATTAGCCATGTGGAGGACACTATGCTGCAAAAAGGACAGCCTATAAAATTTTGCAAATAGGGTATTATTGGTCAACACTCCACAAGGATGCCTATGAATATGTTTCACATTGTGTTGACTGCCAAATAATGGGGAAGCCTACACAAAAAGAAGAGGTGCCTCTCAATCCACAAATCTCCTTAGAATCATTCGAGAAATGGGGGTTTGATTTCATTGGTCCAATCAACCCACAATCAAATCAGAAAAGTTACATTCTGGTATGCACTGAATACCTTACAAAGTGGACTGATGTAGCAACACTTGCTGCAGCAAATGAAACCAACGTGGAAAATTTTTTCACTGTACAGATCTTTCACAGGTATGGAGTACCAAGAGAGCTAGTTTCTGATCAAGGCCCACAATTTACATCAAATCTAATAGAAGACTTGCTTAAAAGAAATAATGTCAAGTATAGACAGTCCTCCTCCTATCACCCTCAAGCAAATGGTCAAGTTGAGGTAACCAACAGAGAATTAGAAAGGATTTTGACAAAGATTGTCCAACTCCACAAAAGAGATTGGGCACACAGACTGAGTGAGGCAATTTGGGATTATAATACCACATGGAAGACAACAACAGGATTCACACCTTATGAACTAGTTTATGGAAAGAAAGTTATGTTGCCAATTGAATTTGAAATAAAGACACTAAGAATTGTAGCACAGTTAAATATGGAACTTTCATAAATACAATAGGAACGCATGCTACAATTAAATCAACTGGATGGGTAGTGCTAGCAAGCACTTTCCCATACTGAAATCATCCAACAACAAAGGAAGAAGTGGCATGACAAACACATAAACGATAAAAAGTTCAAGGAAGGTGTCTGGGAACTGCTCTATGACTATAGGTTTCACACATTCAAAGGAAAACTAACAATTAGATGGCCCAGACCTTACATAATTCAAAAGATCTATGAAAATGGAGCTGTAAATATTATTACAATTGATGAAGAAGAGTTTCCCATGATAGTAAATGGACATAGGTTCAAACTTTACAAGAAGCCACAGTCAAGAGAGGACTTCACACAAATACTCTACCACCAACAACTAATGCTGATAGAGAACATGGAAAATCATCAAAATCCAGTGCCGAAAAAAGAAAAAAATGAAAAAATGAAAAAAAAATGAAAAATGAAAAAAATGATGAAAAGAGAATAACAGAAATGAAAAAAGAACAAGAATAAGCGAAAAATGAATGAAATTTTTTTGATCCACTCAAGGTAATCACAAGTAAGTTTGCAGGAAATCATACATCCACATGAAAAAATAGCCAACATCCTGCAAATAAATCAAATCAAGATAGCCAGATATCAATATTCAAGCGAGCCTTCCATCTATTCAAGCAAGCCTGCCATATATTCAAGCGAGCCAGTCATGTATTCAAGTCAACCAGCAAAAATATCAGGCACTACAAAATTCAATTAAGCAACCAATCTATTCAAGCGAGCCTGCCATTATTCAAGCGAGCCTACCATATATTCAAGCAAGCCTTCCATATATTCAAGCGAGCCATCACTACATAAAAAAAAAAATTGAAACTCAATACATGGCATCAGCACAAAGATAAATCAGAAATTGGCACAAAAATCAACAATAGGGAGAAACAACATTTTCAGTGGAACCAAAAGCAAAAAACAAATGCACGTAACTACAGACACACCTAAAATAACTACAGACAATGCGCATATCTACTACAAAATAAAGAGAAAATCAAATCAGGCCACATCATCCACTCAGGTACTCTACGCATAACAAGGTAATCTCTAAATCTCTTTGTTTTATTTTTGAGGTCAAATATTCATCCCACAAAATGGTTATTCCTAAAGCTGAGGATAGCTTATAACTTCATTCGGCGGCACGGTTCAGAGCAACCTCAATAAATCATGATTACTACTTGAGTCATGTTAGCGAATGATGAACTCAAATCTAGCTACCGTATTCCCCAATGATCAGAGTAAAAGGGGCAATATACAATGATGAAATGAAATGCAGGGCTTGATTATGGTAAAGAATGTGTAAGGTGGCAGGTACGTGCCAAAATTATCGGGAAAAGTGGGGTCAAACAATAAATTAGGCGGCATAATCGACGAAAAGACCCAATTTTGCAAATACAAGCTTTCCAGAAGAAGGAAAAATGAAATTTTGCGTTGTCACTCTGCCTGCAAGTTGCCTTCGAACCTGTTAATCGATCTTGGCCAGTGAGGTAAGTCAACCACACTCAAAAGTTTCGTTTTTCTGATTACAGTAGAAAATCCAAGGATGACAAAAGGGTTCAAAAAGAGTGAACCAGAGGATCACAGAGCCATTTATGAAAACCCAAGGGTTTTATCTATCCTCCATAATGCGGGCGGGATGCCCTTCATCTCCAGGCTGAGAGGATCTATCACAGAGGTTGCTTTGGAATTCGCAACAAACTTAAAGCACATTAAAGAAGAGCAGTTCATCACCCAGGTTAGAGGACTTCATATTAGGCTGGATGAGGAAGCCATTGCAAAATACACAAGGCTACCCATGGGTCTACATTGGGCCAAGGAAGACAGGGAAGCCAACCAAAGTGCAAAGGCAGTTTTCTTCGGGCCTGAAGAAGTCTACGAAGAAGACAAAAATGGAGTCAAGAGGGTCACTATGCCAACACCTTGGGATGAAGTAGCTGCTATCGTTCAGAAATATATCATGTGTATAGGGAGGCTGAGTTATGTGCCTCTCTTCCACTTTCAAATTCTGGATCTTCTGAGGCACAGGAGCCACATCACACCGAACAACAACATAAGCATTCCTTATTTTCTCCTCCTGTCATTGGGAGAAATGAGAAATAAAGTTGTTGAAGGAAAAGAGGATGCACTATCCCACCATGGGCTAATCAAGATGATAATTCGTGAAGAGTTAACAGTACATGTCCTAGAACTTTCATGGGAGGAGTTTGTGGTAATCTCAACCAAGGGTGTACAGAGAATGAAGGCTACACCTACTGTTAGCATACCCCTAGATTCTGGGCCAAAAGACAAGACTTCTTCTACATTAGGAGCTAAAAGAAAAATCGACTTGGACAGTGTGGCTAATTCCCTGATAAAAATTAAGCATTCAAGAGATAGCTCCCACCAAAAGGAATTAGGGATTTCCACCAGCGAGCAAGGGCCAAAGTAGCAAGAGATTCACACAGCCACCCAAAATCAGACATGAAAAGGAGATAGAAAGGGAACCCAACCCAATAATTCAGGATGTATCTGACAGTGCTGATGATTGGGTAGACCAAGACGACCCAACCACACCTGAAGAATAGGATGATGACCAATGGAACTCCGCTGGTCAAGATGTGAACCCTGCCGACCAAGACATAGACCCTGAAGCCACTGACCAACTAGTCGAGACACTGATAGAGTTGGAAAAGGTCAAGGAGGAGTTGGCAGCATTAAAGATTGAGGCAATAACATAGAGAAGCCAGCCAACTCCACCAGCAACCTCACTCTTCGTGCATGAAAAGACACAAAATTTGAAAATGCAACACTCGGGAGAGTTAAAACTGGCAGAGCAGCAAAATTCAGCATTAAGAGAGAAATTGGCCCAAGCACAAGAGGAGCTAGCCTAAAAAGATCAGAAAATTCTCCAGCTAGAAGACACCCTGGAAACCACTACAAGAATCTATGATGAAATATTGCAACTCAGACCCCCGTCCAAAGTCTACATGCTCTACTTAAAGGAAACGTGGGGAAGGTTCCAGCTGCAAAGGATGAAACAAGGCCTATCTCTGGAGCTCAATACTACAAGGGAATTTGTGGAAACTTCTATGGACTGCACAAAGTTGGAAAAGGATCAACTGTGTGAATTCTTCTTGCACAACTTCGTGGTGCCAAGCACACCTAACTGGTCACCTAATCCATATGTAGGTGACTTACAGCTGAGAGTGTTATGCTCCTAGATGAACCACGAGGTGGAAAGGGCACAAGATGATCATCTATACCTCGCAAAGAAGTGACAGAATCAATTATGGATTAGGGAAAAGGCATCTCACCCTGAAAGGGTACTTCAGGCCCACCAAATTATCACCACTAATGAAGAGATAATTCCTATCGTGCTTGAAAAATAGAAGGAGGCAGTCACACATTTTGATCTCACCTTGTAATGCATACACAAAGAGGTACAGGAGGCCATCATTGATAGGTGGTCAAGGATTGGAGATGAATTGAGAAGAAAGGAGCCTCATTCCCCTCTCAGACTAGAGGTTGCTCTCATCAAAGCTAAGCTATACAGAGAATCCTTGATCAAGAATCAACTCAGATGGATTGGCATGAAGCTAAATCCTCCATTCTTCCTTCCTCTGATTATTAAAGAGTAGATTAATGAGAAGAAGAGAAAAGAGCATGGGCCAGGGATGAACAGAGCATGGGTTACTACAAGAAAGCAAGGACTCCAAGAATGGTCGCATGGGACATCCGAGAAGCTATAGATGATCCGAGTGTGTCACCCAGGGATGGGTGAATCCTTCAAGCACGGGGGAGATGATGAACCCAAATTATAGGTATCCTATAGCCTTTTTTCCACAGTAAAACACATGATATGATGAAGGAAATACACTTGTTTTGTGGGTTAATGATTTACTTTGATTATTTAATGAAGATGTTTTAGGATTATTCTTTTTATTATCAAAGGGTGTCTTATATAAACTAATTACATGAAAACGAGTATGTTTGAGCAGGCGTAGGTACACTAAGGGACAACACACAAATCTAGTTGAGATACTGAAAGACCATACAAGGCTCAGTGCCCTTTTTCCTTGATTTATAGAGAAGAAATCCTGTTCAGCGGGATCGACAACTAAACATATAGTTAGGTCATATTTAGAGGCATATATATATGGACCTCTCAGGTAGTGAGGGGATCCTGCTTCCATTTTTGAGAATCAATTTTTTTACATTTTTGTACTGCAAAGACAGTTCATGCTACAGACTTTTATTGAACCATGAAGTTACTATTTTGAATAAGAAGACTAATGTTACTTTCCACCCAGTGTTTATAAGTTTTTCTCTACTCCTGAGTACGGGTTGGGGAGGGCCCCTCCAACACGTAAGCCAGGATTTTTACTCTGCTCAGGTATTTTCCATTTATGTTGTGGATCGATTTCCTTCTTATCGTGTATGAAGATACCTTGATGGAATTTGAATAGCATGGTTTTATTTCAGTTAAAAGATTATTTTCGTTCAGCATATTTTCTGTAGTTGATCAACGCTCATTCTATAGTTCGGTAGGATGCATTCTATAGTCCTATAGCTGCATTCTGCACACGCATATTTTGACATCTGTTTTCATATATTTTCATATTGGTTCTAAAACAATGATTCAGATCTAGAAAGCTCATGCATATTTCTTTTATCAGACTTTGATCATAGAGGTTAATTACTTTCAGTTCCTTGATTTAATGGCATCACTTGTAGTGTTTAATCCGAATAGATCAAATTGGTTAATTCTCACCATTAGATATTCATGTTCTGGAATTGGTTTTCAGCATTTAAGTTTTTAGGTTAGCCCTTCAATATTCAACACGTAATTTCAGTATTCAATTCTTAGATTAAAATCTCAGCTTTCAGCAATTCAATTCCTAGCATAAGTTTATCAAGCTTTCAACATTTCATTTCTTAGTGTAGATTTACTGTTTCCAGCAATTAAACATCCTAGCATAAGAATTTATCATTCATAGATTAGGCAATTATCGTACAAGCTTATTTCCATTCTTTTTTAGATAAACCCTTAAGATTGATACCAATACCCAACCACGACAAAAGACTATCCTATAGAGTACATATAGTGCTAGCATGCAGTGAACGTATCCATTCACTAAGTTAATAGTCGAATCCGACTCTCATATTGGATAATAAGATAAGAATAATATATTTGATTGATAAAATGGATGATTAATAATTTACAATGAGGCTCGCTTTTATAGGCTTGAGCATGTATAGTGAAGGGTTACACCCTTTCACTTAATAATTAATAACTTTAATTAACATACATATAATATTCGTAGCATTGCCACTCTCTTAGAAAGGCTTTGTCCTCAAAGCCTTATAATTTTGTCGCATTGTTGTTTGCGATGTCATGGCTGATGAAACATGTCGATACGAACTGCTAAGTGTAGAGCATAACTTCCGATATGTGGATGGGTCAATCCATACCAAATTGATTTGTTGCTGACTGTTGGGATTCCCCATTGATCTGTCGTTAAGAGATTTGATCACATTAGTACCATCGTCTTTCGACATTTCCCTATTTTCAGAATATCGATTTTTATGGTTGGGGTGTCGATAGGGAATTTTCACAATGTCATTTTCTTTTACGAGTGTCGTCTTTTGAGCATTGATCTGAGCTGGGACTTTTATTTTCATCTCTTGAGGTTTTAAGGTTTCATTCTGTATCTTTTCCAACTTGTTTCCTAACTGCCTGTTATCATTTTGAAGATTCTTAATCAATTCGACTTGCGATTTTCTGTCATCTTCAGATGTCTTAAGTTGTTCCTTAAGATCTTCATTATGACTTCTGATACAACTATTTTCTTCCTGTTTGTCTAGAAGTTTCCCTTCAATGTCGTCCATAGATTGTTCTATCTTTCGGCTATTTTTCAACTTCTTAATTTTTGTGACTAGTATCTTGTTATGATTTCTTAGTCTAAAAATTTCTTCAGCATTGTTAGATAATGCTTTATTACTCTTCGCAATCTATGACTTATGTGTCTTTTTTTTAGAGTCGTCATTTTGTTGTTGAAGAACTTTTATCTGTTGTCGACACTGGCCGACCTCTGATTCTTGACTTTCTAATTTATGTCGTAACTGCATTAGTTCTTCATCTTTGTCGCTAACGATTTTGTTCAAGCGTATTATTTCTGCTTCGTAATTATTTATTTCCTTCTTTATATCTTGATTTCCTAACCTTTGATTGAATTTATTTTCGGCTTTTAATTCATTAATTTGCGCATACAATTTTTCTATACGCCTTTCCTGGTCAGAGATTTTTATTTCATTGTACCTTTCTTGTAATTCAATTCTTATTTCTGAACTGTTATTTATGTCACACAATTCTTCATTGTATTTTCGATAACGTTTTAACGTGGCTTCTAATTTTTCTCGCAAATCGTCTTCCATGGACTTTGATTTCTTCGACGGTGGAATGATCTTTTTTTTATTTCTTTGATGATTCTTTCTTAAACTTGGTCGTCTTTCTTTGACTTGACTTATCCAACGATGGATAGTCTCTGCTAGATCTTCACTTCTTGTTTTTCTTCGATTTGTCTTCTTTGTCTTTTTCTCGATTTTTTTCTTCATCAATACTTCTAATCTTTTTTTTTTTCAAAAATAATTATTATTTTAATAAAATAATAATAATTATTAATTATTTAATTAATAATAATATTATTAATGCTTTCATAATATATATATATAGTTTAATATATATATATATATATATATATGTTTTCCAAAAATTAAAATATTTAAACAATATAATAATATTATAATGTTTAATACTTTTATTTATTTTTTGTGCAAATTTTGTTAGGGTTTGTGAGGATGGAGCCGAGGGCGTGGGCGGAGGCTGGGTGTGTGTTGGAGTTGGTGGTGGAGGTGGTGGTGGGCATGAGGGAGCCGGCGGTGGAGTGCTGGTGGAGTGTTGGAGATGTTGGGAAGGGGGTCGTGTAGGTGGAGGGAGAGTTGTTGGCAGTGATGGGAGTGGTGGCCGGTGGTAGATTGAAGGGGAGCAGCGGATGTACACAAGGAAGGAGGGGTTGCACGGGAGAGTGGAGACGGGGAATGGAAGATGGCGTGCAGAGTGAAGATAAGGGGGAGGATGCGGAGTGAATGTTGCAGATGGGAGGTGGGGCGACAAGGAGGAATGAGGGGGGGGAATGGATACCTGGAAAAGAGTTGCGCGGGCCTAGAGCAGACGTCGAGGAGGATAGGGGTGGCGTGAGGTGAGGAGGGACACCTGCACGAGAAGAGGAAGAGCAGGCGTGGGAAACACAGGAAGTGTGGAAGGAGGGGGGGGGACTGCGTGGAGAAGGGAGACGTAGGTGGTGGGTGGAAGAAGAGCCACGTGAGGGCTACGCAGGAGTGATGGCGAGTGTGGGAATGGTGGTTGTGGCCAAGGGCCTCTTGTTGATTAAAAATCATGATCCAAAGAAACTCTGGTGAAGTGGCCAGTAGCCGGAATCAGAGAGGGCCGAAAGGCTCTGATACCAAATGCAGTGAACGTATCCATTCACTAAGTTAATAGTCGAATCCGACTCTCATATTGGATAATAAGATAAGAATAATATATTTGATTGATAAAATGGATGATTAATAATTTACAATGAGGTTCGCTTTTATAGGCTTGAGCGTGTATAGTGAAGGGTTACACCCTTTCACTTAATAATTAATAACGTTAATTAACATACATATAATATTCGTAGCATAGCACCTATTAATTTTGTATGTCCCACGGATTGATAATTAAAGTAGGCTCCTGGTCTAGCTGCCCTCATTAGACATCCATTCTGAAAACTCACCAATCCTCGCCATCAAATTTGCTTCTTGACAACCACATGTTTATGGACTACCTTATTCTCTAACCGACTCTTTGAATGTTGATTAATGCCTTAAAGTGGTCTGCCATCGGTCCCCTATTTCTAGTCTGGATTTGATGAAGATAAGGTTTGTTGGAGACATTGACACCTATAGAATTCATATATCATTCTTGATTTTGGATGTATTTGAGATAATGTGTATCTTTTACAAATACATGGAATAATGGAGTTCAATTTCCAATTAGAGAACCCACAAATCTGAGCCCATATAATTATGACCAAGGGAAATTTTAGGGGCAAAATTTAGCCCATGGGCTATTTTTCAACCTTTTTTCCCATAAAAGATTCGCCAATTTGCCTTTTTTTTCAAAGACTATTTTCCCAAATTGAATGGGATTTTTTTTAACTCTAAAAATAGCCAAAATTATCCAAAGACTATATAAAGTCCTTAGAAATTTGAATAATTAAAAAAAAACACCAAACATTTTATGGTTTCAAATGTAATAATTAGTAAGATTCACCAAGATTTATACACTTTGAAAAAATTATGGATCCTTAAAATTTTCCTTGAATATGACATTGGCAAATAAACCATTCGATAGTGATACCACATTCTACTTGGATGGGTTGAAAGAAATTAAGGGAGAGGCTGAATTTTTGGGGAGGAATAGATTGTTTGTACATCGATTGGCACATCTAATAACATGGATTCACTTAAATCTTCTGCTGCCAACACCCAAAACTTCAATTGTTCCTTGAGATATTTTCTCTAGTGACATCTGGTATTACTTTCAATGCAGGTTGTCACTGCATTGACCCTTACTGAAATTACATAACGCACAACTATAATCGCATATATTTGTATAGTTGATATTTTAGTTCACAACATAGGTTACCTTCACCTCTTCTCCAACTGATGAGAATAGTGTCTCAATTTCATACTTTGTCAACTCTTTAACTGACACAACAATGTCCAATATCTTAACAAAACTGTCTCTCCTTTGAATTCTAGTACAATTGGATCCCGAGACCATAATTGTGCCATCAATATCAATAGACAATGTAACATCATGGTCTCTCATAATCAATGACAAATTTTCCAGGGTCGTTGGTACCTTCTACATTGAGAACAGGAGACAAAATACCAACTCAAGAATAACCTAAGTTATTTGCAGTCAAACAAACCTACTTCATGATCCTTCTAGATTTGAGTGATTCCATTTAATTATTTTCATATGGACAATTGTATGACCTGAAAATACACAAGATTGGCTTGTAATTCATGACTATCATAGTTATGAGAATTGTTTCGACAAGCGCTTGTTGAGAATTTAGGTGCACTCCTGGGTGCTTTATTTTGCATTTTTGGAGTAATCCCACATGCGAAGAGTACAAACTTATTTCCTTTTATATTTACACATGTGTATCCAACATAATATGCCACATTGTGTAATACTATGGACCTGTGGGCTCTCTTTGGCACCTTATGTGTGGGTGTTTTCAATGCTTTGGCTCTTGGATTTGGTGGTATCTTGGTGGTGCAATTGTTGTGAACTTAGTCACGACTTTGAATTGAGGATTGGGTATGACACCCAATATCTTTATTTTCCCAAAAGATATTATTTAAAATAAAATCATTTAATATAAAATAACTTTTAAAATAATGATAATTTTTTGCTTGCAATATTTTACCTTGGGTACCAATACAAAGACCAACTGGGCATTTTGAAATGAACAAGCGAGTATAGATATATTGAATTATGGAAGGACAAGAACATATGCAACATTCATTGGATTTGATTGAGATATAATCAAACATAAATGAAATCTAGGGCTAATGTACCATAGGAAGGTTGAGCATCTCACTGGAAGTCAAAATTCCTATAGCGAATTCATTACATGTTGTAAAAGTTTTGCTCCCAAAAGAGGCCTTATCTTGTAGCGCATACTTTATAAAATTTTAACCATTTCGCTGTCGGAACTTGAAAACTTCCCACAGCGACAAAATTCACCTGACATACAAGCCCGCTACTAAAGATGAAGCAACATGCTCCAAATTGAGACTAAAGCAACGAAAAGATGGGCAATATTCATGCAATTTAGGCGAAGCTTCAACAAATTTTGATGTGGTATATTTCAGTACTAATAGGCATAGTACCCACAGTCCTAGGGTCGAGGAGTTTTAATAGTTGAACTCACCATACCAAAATTGCATAGTCTCTTAATGAGTAAAACCCTAGTTTATGATATCACTAAAAAAGACGAGAACTGGGAAATGGACCCGTGAAATAGAGGTGTCCCTAGATGGAATGCATTTTCATAAGTCCGATGGAGTCGACTGTTCTTTGATCTGATCCATGGTCATAATTTTATGGCGAGGTTCATCTTGCCTCCATAAGTATTTCAGGGACACTTGGTGAATCTGTTAATAGGGCATAAAAACCCAACCGAGCATTAGAATTGATTACTATAAGCCTGTGCAATTGTGTTTGGGAAAGGACTAGATGACCATGTTTACCCCACCCTCAATTGGTGTAGCTTTCAAAAAATTACCCTCTAATGCATAAATTTCATTGCATGTTATTGAGTAAACCCTAGTTGCAAAAATTTTCCAAAATTATTGACAACAATCGATCCATGGTATCATGATAGAGTGGTGACCCTAGTGGTAATACAATGTCACAAGCCCAACAGAACTAACATTTTTTCCATTCGAGCCTCAATTATTGAGTTATGGAAATTTTCAACTAGCTTCCCAAAACTATTCAAGGGCACTTGGAAAATTACAATCGAGGGCATAAAAACTAAACTAAGCAACAAAATTGAGTGTCATAAGCTCTTGTAAGTGTGTTTGGGAAAGTCCAAGATGATAATGGTTCGCACACCCTTGGTTTGCACAGTTTTAAAAAATTTACCCTCTAATGCAAAAATTGCATTGCATGTTGCTTAGCAAACCTTAGTTGCGAAAATTGTCAAAATAGACAATGGTCAGTCTACGGTATCATGATAGAGTGGTGTCCCCAGCGGTACTCTGATGTCAAGATTCTAATGGAACTGAATTTTTCTCCATCTAATCCTTAATTATCGAGTTATGGCTAGTTTCAACTTGCTTCTCAAATCCATTTAGGGACACTTAGCAAATTTCAACTGGGGGAATAAAAACCAAGCTAAGAAATGGAATTGAGTTCCATAACCTCTTGCAAGTTTGTTTGGGAAGTACATATATGACCATAATTCCCACACCATCGATTGGTATTTCAAAACTTTACCCTCTAATGCAAAAATTGCATTGCATGTTATTGAGCAAACCCTAGTTTCATAAATTGTGAAAATAGACAATGGTCGGTCCATGGTCTCATGATAGAGTGGTGTCCCTTATGGTAATCCGATGTCATGATTCCAATGGAACTGAAAACTTGTCCATATGAGCCCCAGTTATTGAGCTATGGCAAGCTTTAACCCACTTCACAAAGTCATTCAAGGACACTTGGTGAATTTCAACTGAGGGCATAAAAACCAAACCGAGCAACATAATTGAGAGTCGTAACCTCCTGCAAGTGTGTTTGGGAAAGGAAACAATGACCATGATGTCCACATGTACTATGTAAAATTATTTACTTCTTGACTATGATAATTAGTAATTTAATAATAGTGGTTATTAATTTAATTAAACAATTCAACATTGGTTAAACCATTCATTTTTCAGTGCAAGGTCATTACTTGTATGATCATATCGACAATTAATGTTGCATATATAATTTAGTTATCACCTTGTAAACTTTGTAAGATTTGTTATTGTTGGACAAATTATATGATTAATATGTTAAAAACTGTATCTTAGATAATAACCATGTAGTCATATTTTATGAGGGGATATTGGTAAGCGTGTTATATAACATTTCATTTGTGATTACAATGTTTAACTAAGATAACACTTCATGAACTTGATAGAGGGATGAAAAACATGGATAATATGCTCTTAAATATATATATTGAATGACATTATATATATATAGAGAGAGAGAGAGAGAGAGAGAGAGAGAGAGAGAATGACACAACAACTTTGGGAAAAAAATTGTTTGAAGAGAAGATTATATGTGATGTCATGTTTTTCTTTGCTTTATATATGACAACAATGTATGTTTTTCATTAACTTGATGTCTTGTTCTATTATGACTTGGAAATTGATGCTGTACATGTGTATGTGTAAGTGTGGGTGTGTGTGCATGCTTGTGGATGTGATTGATATGTGTCATTATTATCTATTGGTGAGATGCTATCTATATTCATGGTTAGAAAACTCATGAGAATGTATGGGTTATGACACTATTAGCAATATAAGACAAATATGCATTATGGCATGAAATTACAATTAACATTTAATATTGAATATATATATATATATTTTTTAGAGAAGTGATGAAGATGAATGCTTAGATGATGATCCAAACTAGGCTGACAGTGGACCAGAGAAAGGAGTTGACTATAATGATGATGTATTAGATGAAGATGATGATGAAGATAATGTTGGGGTTGATGAAGATGATCATGATGATGATGTTGATGGTAGTAGCCATTGATACTGCTGATGAGATTGTGGATGTTTATTACTTCCTACATGCTAATGGACATATATTATTGCTTTTATGATGATCCAAGTTCATATTACATTTTGGGTCATATTGATTTATATCATGGGTTGATGTTGACATATAACTTTGATTACACTTGATCATTTTGATTTTTCTATATATGGACATCCAAAAACTTATTTCTTGTGATATTGGTATTTTCATTATATATATCTCAGTTGTTTTTTTAACTTTACTATAATGATCTAATGAGAGGTTATTGATCTGATGTTATATTTTACTTTCACTTCTTTTGATGAAAGATAATGATGATGTTATTGGTATTATCTTGTATATTTATATATATTGGAAGTTGTCGATGATATTTTGATGGAGAATTAATAAATATGATGAAATTACTACTTCAGATGAATCTTGTCCATTTGTCTTAAATTACTTCATAAATGTTATGCAATTAATTTTAATTGTAACATTTGCTTAATTTGCATATTTCATTATGTTATTTGAGAACTATGAAATATGAGAATTATTGAAATTAATGAAATAATTATAATAATATGATATAATGATTATATTGCACCAAATTGGATGCAAATGTAGGTGCTAAAAAGGAAGCATGTGCTAATAAGGAAGCAAAACTAGGAGCTAAAATGGAAGCCAAATTTATCACAAATCTAGAAGCAACATTGGATGCAATCCTTGGTGCTAATTTGGAAGCCAATTTTGTTTGCTATTATGGAAGCTAAACTTGAATCCAAACTAGACTAAAAACTAGAGGCCAACAAAGAAGAAAAACTAGACACTAAATGGGAAGCTAAATGTGGCGTTCATGCGGAAGCAAAATAATATGCAACACAAGGAGCTAAACCAAAAGCAAAATGTTTATTGTGGAAGCAAAAATGGATGCTAAACTAGGAGATAAAGTGGAATCCAAACATGACACCATTGTGGAATCCAAACATGCTTCTAATGTGAACGGAAACAAGGATGAAATACTAGGAATTAAAAATGGTGCAACACTTTGCGCAAATGAGGAAGCCAAACATGGTGCTAATGTGGTAGCAAACATAGTTGCAAAACTGGATGTTAATGTGGATGCAACACCTAGCACTAATAAGAAGCAAAACATGGCATGAGATGGAAAGCAAATCATGGTGCAAAATGGGAAGCAAAACAAGGTGTTAATGTGGTAGCACACGTGGATGCAATACTAGACGCTAAAAGGGGATGCTATTCTTGATGAAAAATGGGACACAAAATGAGTTTCTAAATGTGATGCTAATTTGGACGTTATAGTAAATGCTAAATTGGTCACTATTTGGGATGCTAAAGAAGATGTTAAATTGGACGATGTTGGGGATGCTAAATGGGACTCTAAATGATACATTATTTGGGACACTAAAGTAGGCACTAAATTGGATGTTGTTTGGTGTGCTAAATGGGACACACTAAAGTAGACGATAAATTGGACTCTATTTGGGTTGCAATTTTAGATTCTTTAAAAATTGTCCATGACGTGCCAAGTTTAACATTTACTTGGGCCACTCAATGGGAAAACAATACAAAAAAAGGGACACTAAATGGGACACTAATTGCCAGTTTTGTTGTAGTGATATTACTTTGGTTTTTACATTCCAAATTCCATTTTTTGTTGTTTTTTGTCCCTCAAATTATTCTATACATATAATTATCAAGTCATGACAATGCATTTGTAACAATATGAGCATGCAGGTGAAACATCATAAATCTATGTGGTGTAATGGTAGAAAATATCACACTAAATAGTTGGATGATAAGAAAAACACCTACGATAGTGGGATAACTGCAATTTTCCAGGTTACTAACATTTCCCATAGGGGTGATAGAGATCTGATCACATATGATTTGAGGTATTCTAGATATTTGGAAAATATATTGGATATATAATTTAAATCATTCAAATTGATTCCCTTTAAGCTTGGGTGGTACATATTGTTGCTACATGGTGATGAAAGGAATATTATTGATCATGATAATGGATTTACTATAATTAATACTACTAGGTATGCCTTGAATACCATTAGGATTATAACGAGCATACATATAATTACTTTCAAGAGAAATAAAATAGAAGCAACCATTAAATATAGACACACAATATACCCTATAACACCCCATGAGGGGAAAAACCATCCAATTAAGATCTTCATTACCTTGGCCAAAACCGGCCAACTGGGCCAAGGGAGCTCACTTGCTCACCTCTAGGCCATATTACAATGGAGTATTCTAAGCCCTTTATAGGCTTTATTACATGCAATACCATGGGCCAATGCCATGGGCCCAAAACCATGTGTTGGACCTAACCACCTTTGACTCCTTCCCGAGTCAAGGTTAACCCTAACAATCCCCCCTTTAAACTTGACCTGGAGTAATCACCAACCCCCCTCAAAGTTTTAACCGAGGAATCTCACATACACTCCCTATCTCTACTAACTTTACCAGTGAGTTACCAGGCGTATGCATGCCTTACCAGGTCTTATATCCATATGCCCTTTTACATGCGAACTACTCCATTAATTTTTCTTATGTGTCTTCATGATGAATACACCATCACCATATGTTGCTTCATACTCTCACTTTTTCATGCTCGCTTTCATGCTCCTTTTGTACCTGCATCTAATCATGTCATTAACATCCATATAAACAAGAATCCATCTACCGAATTACATGGGTCCTCATCCATCGTAACCGTTAGTTCTCTATGAATCCTCTTCATGTACATGGTTCATCAATCTTGGTCCCAACACTGAGATCAAACCATCTCACATTCCCCCCTTTGCAATCGAATATTCACCTTCTCCGATTCCACATCAAGCTAGCGTACGAGTACACCTTCCACCCTCGCACCTACCCAGTGGTTCATTCCACACTTGATGCAACATCACTTCTTTGCACATAAGAGGGATACCTTGTGCTTCTAGAACCTGAGGAAATTACATTCTAACCAGAAACCGTAAATTTTATGGTGTCAAGTACCACCGAGCATGCACCCTGCAATTAATGAAAAACACTAGGTTCAATAATTAAATGTTTTTCAGAGATGTGTTACCGCTTCCTCACCATGCCATTATTGTTGTGATACCCATACAACAATCTCAACGAGTAGAACCTCACTCCGATATGATTTATTAGGATTACAATGAGCATACATATAATTACTTGCAAGAGAAATAAAATAGAACAAGGAACCATTAAATATAGACACACAATATACCTTGGAAAACCCTATGAGGGGAAAAACCATCCAATGAAGATCTTCATTACCTTGGCCAAAACCGGCCAACTGGGCCAAGTGATCTCACCCGCTCACCTCCAGGTCACATTACAATGGAGTATGCTAAGCCCTTTATAGGCTTCATTACATGCAATACTATGGGACAATACCATGGGATTCCAAATACCATGGGCCCAAAACCATGTGCTGGACCTAACCACCTTTGACTCATTCCCGAGTCAAGGTTAACCCTAACAAATACAAATCCCTATGTAATTCGAATTTAATGTGAGCATGTATTTTATTCATAGCTATTGGGTAGACCAGGTTGGTCATTTGTTGTTATATTTGATACAAGATGAAGGATTGTAAAGTATATTTTACTTGAAGAATATGCTATTGAAAAAGAAGATGTGGAAAAGGAGGAAGAAGTGTAATTGGGAAAAGAGGGGAATCAAGTTGACCACACAATTCCTATGCTTCATCTCAATGATGATTATTATATTGATGAGGACTTAGTTCTAGACATCTTAGATGTTATTATGGACAATCCTTACAATGGTTCTTGATGAGATGGATATTGAATTGGACAAATTTCAAGATCAAACTGATATGGATATGTAATAAATTTGATTTAATAATGTTATTAGTTGATTCAAATTGAGTACCATTATGATTTGTGTTCTTGATTTGAGCTCCTTCTCGATTCTATGCTATATGACTTGTATGGATAATTGACATTAGATATATGGATTGTATAGTTCACATTAGATAATGAGTTAAAGTATCGGTATTTTTACCCTCATGACATTAATAAGATACAAATAATTTCAAATTTTGAATCCTAATATACACACCTGAGTCACCTAAGATACTAACCTAGTGCATAAAATCCACCTTAAAAACTTACCTAAGCCACCTAAGACACACACATAAACACCTCATCTAATGTACTTATGCACATGTATTTAAGGAACATTTTACATGGAGATAACATTGTATTCAAGAATTTATAAGGGAAATTTTATACTTATGCACACACGTAATACATGAATTATTTATAGTTTTAATATATTTTATATAGATATCTTGATTTAAACTAGCATAGATCCATTTTAACTTTGGATCTACCAAGTGTTAAAAGGGATCAAATCCCTTAGGATGAAAAACTTTCCTCAAATTTTGGACTCTAAAAAGGTTTGCACCTCAAGGGATTTGATCCCTTTTGGTGCTTGGTAGATTTGGAGTTAAGATGGACCTTTGAAACACTTACTTTAGTATGTTGGAAATTGTGATCCATTGATATGCTATTGAATTGTTCTCATGCCTTTATCAAGCCTTCTCAAGCCCATAATTCACTCTTGAAGCGTTCCTATTATTTTCTTAATCCTTGTGAACCCTTGACATTTTCACTTATTATGTTTCTCTAAACCCCCTTTGAGTGAATTTTGTTCCTTTAAACTCTTTTGAAGGAGATCTTGGGCATGCTCCCCAATTCCATATGTCTAAGTGGGACCCTAAACATTCTCCCAAATTCAATCCCTTTGAGTTCTCTTTAAGTGCAATCCTAAACATGTTTCCTAGTTCCATTTTTCAGTCCTCGTATTCTCCCCAAGTTCCTTCTCCCTTTGAACTAGACATGGTTTCATACACATTCTCCCAAATTTATTTTGAACTAGAAAAAAATTCCATAATTTTCAGTGGGAGACTTCATGGCCTAAAGATTCTCCTCGAGTCTCTTTGAACTCCCTTTAAGATGTAGCCTACAAATTCTCCATAAGTCCCTATGATACCCTTTAAACTAGATATGCTTTCTAAACAAGTGTTCTCCAAGTCCCTTAAATTTAGATAAATTGTTTGATGTTGTATTTAAATTTGCATTGCAAGGCCCTTTCAACATGAAATTATTTTTGGCATCCCCAACAAGATCCTTGGAAACAATACTATTTGAACTAGTGCTCCTCAAGTCCCTATACCAAGCAAATTTGAACTAGACATAATTCTGTATATTTTGACTAGACATGCTTTCATTAGTAAGAACCTGGACATGCTCCACAAGTCCCTTTGAATTAGACATGTCTTTTGGCATGTGCTTCACAAACCCATTTGATTTATACATGTTTTTTGGCATGTTCTCCCCAATCCCCCTTGAAGTATACATAGTCCCAAAATACCTTAATACTCCCCAAGCCCCTTTGAACTAGACATGCTTTCTATTGCATGATCCCCAAGTTCCTTGGATATAGACATATTTTGTATTTTCAAGTCCCTTTTAACTAGATGGAATTTTTTCAATGTCATAAGTCCCTTTGAATTAGACATTCTATACAAGTCCCAAGATGCTCCTTAGTCTCTTTGAAGTAAATACACCTTTTGACATCCTTATATGTTCCCCAAGTATTTTATTTAACTCTACATAATTTTCAACAACATAAGTCCCTTTGCACTAAACATGCTCCCCTAGTATCCAAGTCGATGTGAGCATCCTCCCTCACTTTGATACTAGCACCTTTCAATTGGAAATGGTTCCCTATTCCCTTGGTTGATGTTCATTTTCATTGTGGTTATTATTACTAAATCCCTTTAAATTAGACATTCTCCTCAAGTGATTAAGTTGATGTGAGATGTGATAACATCCTTTCTTACAATGGCAAGTCCCAAAGTTGATGCAATAACATCCTTCCTCACTTTGGGAAGTCTGAGGATTGATGTGAGGACATTATCCCTCACCTTGGGAGTTCTATGGGTTTATGCAGTATAATCCTTCCTCACTATGGTACTAGAACCCTTTGAATTAGACATGTACCCATGTCCCTAGGTTGTGGTTATTTTCTATGCAATGTCACAAAATTTCCCCTCACTTTAGTACTATACTAGCTTCATATTTGGGATCCTTCCTACCAACACCGTTAGCATTGGACCCTCAATTTGTTACTATGTGAGGTTGCAATTATGTCGTGTCAATTTGTACTATACTAACAAGGGCTGGTGGAAGCCTATGCAACAACACCATTTGAGTTGGACATTCTTATCAAATCCCCACACCTGCTTTTGTCTCCATAATATATGTAGATAAGGACCATGTGAACATGTACCATGTATAGATACAATTTAATGAATATATGTAACTTCATCATGGCATACAATCAAGGTTACCAATAATCACGATGTTATCTCAATGTTATTCTTCATGACAATGTACCTAAGATGTGCATTGGATGGCCTTAAATAACAAGAAGTATAAAATGTTTAGATGGCCTTGAGTCATTATGTAAAAATAATTATGATTGAAGGCTAGCGGCTAGAGGCATAATCACATTTCTAATGCAATTTGCAGTACAATATTAAGAAAAAAACCAAAGTTGAAAATATAAAAAAATCCAAGGTTTAATTAGTATGTATAAAAAAGGAAGGTTTAAGTGTCGAATAAGTGACATTAGTTTGATGTAAAAGCCATAGTATCAATGCCTATTAGGAATATAACAAACATTGACTTAACATTTATACTATAGTTTTTACGTTGAACCGACATCGCTTATTCAATGTTGTGGAAATCCACTTTTTTTGGAAAAAAAAATTGTGTTGGAGGTGAAATACGATATAGGGTGGGAGTTATATGGGTGGTAATGTAGTGGGTTTGTAGGGGTTATTGGTTAATGGGTTAAGGTTTATATGGGTTATTGGTTGTAAGAGTTAGAAGGGTTAGGGGTTGTAATTCTTGCATATAATTCAAAGGTTATAGGATTTTAGAGTTAGAAGATCTAGGGCCAATGATTAAGGGTTAAAGGTTAGGAATTATAGGGATTCAGGTTAAGGTTTTCAAGGATGACATATTATAGTGATTATGAAATAAGTGTTATAGAGATGTCCTTATAGTGACATCCATAATGTCACAGGGATGTCCTTATAATGATATCTATTATAGTGATATCCTCGTTCTCTCTCTTTTTGTCTCATCCCTATAGATAAACTTAGTCTAAATTAGGACATTAAAACACATTGTCATAATCATTATATCGGTTATATGGTTAACGTGTTTTAGCGGCTATATTTTAAAGGTTCAATGGATAATGAGTTAGGAGTTATCATTTAGGATACATTAAAGCTTATCTGTAATGCTCAAATATATTACCCTTAGAAATATGAATTGTGAATTGATTATTAAAATTTTATTTGTGATGAAATTTAACTTCATGGCATGGTTATAATTCACTGTGATATTTTTTATTTTATAAATAACAATTTTTAAATTATGTAAATAAATAAAATTAGAATTCCAGAGCTGACTAGGCAAGGCTCCACTAAAATAAGGGCCATGATACTACATGTGGGAAATTTAATCAGAAGGATGAAGTTGAGCAATTATTTTTCTTCCCTCATCCCAAAAGTGTTCGAAACCTTTTTTCCTAAAATATAATTATGATTCCAAGAATATATTAGGAAATGTGTCATCCTTTTTCTTAGGTTGAGGAACACTTTTTCATAAGAAACGAGATTCAAATAAGGGAGTGAGAGAGGAGGAGGTGGTTAGAAAAGAGAAAGGGAAGGGAAATCTTGAAGAAAGGGAGGAGGAAAAAATAGGGTTCTAAGAACCAGTAAGACAACCAAATGAGATTCAGTAGCAAAGTATCTACTATGTCTATAAAGAGGTTCAATTAGACTGTAGTTCTAATGGAATATCTATTTCCATACTGAAGAGAACCTTGAGGTGTTGTATGAGGTATGTATTGGGAGTTCCTGGTTTATCACTATCTTCAAAACTGGTAAAAGTTCCTTAACAAACTTAGCCCAGAGTGGAAATATCTCTATGCACACCTTAAAGAGCGGCTAAAGGTGTTAGGTGGGAAGGTATTACGAGTAATTTTTGTATGGATAAATTCACTATAAATCCCTAACGGTACAGATTGTAACTATTGAAGTAAATGTAGAACTAGATATTACTTTCCTTGGTGGTATCATGGACCAAGTTGGGGGTGGCTTCTGAGGCATAGGATTAAAGGTTTCTTGTAGAACGCTTATGGTTGGGTGGTATGTGGGCCTTCCTAGATCAGTTTCTTGTAGAAGTTTATAGATAAGTTGTATAAATTTCTACAATTTTGTGTTTAAATGCATGTGAAACATATTAGTCCTTTAATCTGTTTGTTTACATGGTAAGAAGGTTATTAGTATTTAAGGGTAAAATAAAATGTAGTACAATGAGTACTTTTGTTGGAGTGCCACAATGGACAACACATACAAGAAAAAACTTCTAATGAGGAAAAAATGGGGCAAGACATTAAAGCTAGTCCTAATTTTTCTTGTTGGGTGCCAACAAATATTAAACAAGATCCATTGACTTTTCAATTGGGGAAAAAATAAGAACAAAAATATTTTAAAATTCCAATCCATTGTCTCTACTTTTCTAATTTGAAAACACTTTTTCCCATAGATTGGAAAAAAACAAGTACCCAATGGGATCTAGTAAATACCTGGCCAACCCTTCAAGACTTGGTTGCAAGAATCTCTTAATAATATTGGATGTAAGAGCATACCCAACTTCCAATTTATGTTGAGGAAAGCCAGCCAAATTATTGGTCATGGAAGTAGGAAAGTCTTGCATTATCCTCTAGTCACATGGATCTGTCACCCCCCGATCCTCCTCTCTTATACATGAGTCAGCCATGACTTCTTGCACCACTTGCTTCTTAATGCCTCCTCCTACACCTCAACCCCCCACAAAAGGAGAGAATCTCGATGTCACCAGGACAGTTCCACACTCCAACCTGAACCTCAATCCCACTACCCACAGAGGGCACTCAAACCCACACTCTAAGTGAGCACCCAATTGAATTTTTTTGTGTAACCTTGTAAGGTTTTCACTGCTTTTTCCTTTAAACAAAAAAACCAATAGCCAAATGATATTTTTTGGGTTAGGAATTCCACTGTAGGGCCTTCAATGGTTTGATTCAGAGCATTTTCACCAATTTATTCTTGAATTGATAAATTTGTATGAATACACTAGGGTTGCAGTAGTAAAATGCATGGAATTGATCCAAACAAATTGTTGAGAAAGCACATTTTAAAAGCTTTCAATACTCTGCTAAATATAGCAAAGGGAAAAACTAGGGGGAAATGGTGAGGCAACATGAGAAATAGAGATGATGCACTATTGCTCCCTTTAAAGGAGAAGAGGGTTGGCCTTTGTTGCCACATGTAAGAGTAATATTACCATGTGACTTGGTAACCAAACTCTATTTGGGGGATCTAATTTACTCTGGTGTAGGGGAGGCACTATAGTGGGTGAAAGGGTTTTGGTGTTTATGTGTTTCAAGTGAAAAACTAATTGAGAATGAGTGAGTTTTTTCATTTCTTTATAATAAGGGTTAAATTTCATTATAAAAGAAGGTCATCGTTTGTTGATACAAGTTGATAAAAAGATGGCTACATCTAGTAAGTAAAATGACAATTTTTTTCTTTCAAAAAACCTTGTAATGATTCATTCAACGATTACATTGACTAGTCTTACCTAAAAAATTGTCGTACTAAGAAAAAAACACAGTTTGTTAATACAAGTTGATAAAAAGATGGCCACATCTTGTGAGTAAAATGACATTTTTTTTGTTTAAAAATAACTTATAATGATTTATCCAATGATTACATTGATTAGTCCTAGCTAACAAATTGTATTACTAACAAAAAAAACATGTCAAAACATTCTAAACAAAGAAAGACCTTAAAAATCTAGCCCATGTAGGGCATCTTCTTGCCCCTAGTTTTACTTGTTGTCCTCCTTGTAATTTACATCCATTTTTTTTAATCTACGTTGGAGGGAGTGGACCACTATCGTGACTTCCAATCGCAAATTGGGATCACATTAAGTCCTTGCACTTTCTTCCTTCGAGCATGGGATTGGGGAATTTGTAGATGGGAGATTAGGGAAATTGGCGATATGAACTAGTAGAGAAGCCACGGATTCTAAGTGAAGGTCCAACTTTCAATACTTGTTTCTATGTACCTAATCAAATGCCCTAAATTCATGCTCTAGGTCCGACATTTTCCTTATAGAAGTAATTTGAACATGTTGTCTTGCTCTTAAATTTCCACAAACAAATTCTCCTCCCATGCCTCTTGCTAATGTTTCCATTAAAGCACCAACAATAACTCACATTATTAAGCTTCTACAACCCCACTTTCACATTGTTTCACCCTTCTACTGGCCTCCACCAACTAATACATCACACACTAATTATGCCTACACTTTGTCATCCTTCCTACAAAGCTAGGATGCCCCAAATCAAATGTATGTCACCTAAAGCACTAAGATCCACTAGGGAAATTTGAATGTTCACCCATCACATTCCCTAGATTAAGGAAACTAGAGCAAGATCTTGATGCCAAACAACAAAAACCAAAGGTAAGGGGGGGGAGGGGGGGAAGAAACTATTCTTCTATCCCATGCTTCAATCAAAATAAAAACATATGTGGAAAGAAGTTGGATCGACATGCTCTTATTCTTCAGAAGTGTTAAAAATTTGTCGCATCGTGGAGTGCAACATATTAATGGTCACAACCCATATTCCTTTTGACCCTATTGAAGGATACACTTGTACACAATTCATCAAGGGTTTAATGTTTTCTTTTTGTACTAGGGGAGTCAAAAATTGGAGTTGGGATGGTACTCACATGAAACAGGGTCCAAGGATCCAATATCGCTACCACTATACCCCTAGGTGCATCCACAAGGCCCGAACCATGGCACGCGGGTAATATTGGGGGGATTCGAACACGTGACCTTCCATTTACAACTGATTACAACTTCTCATCTTTACCACTTGAGTTTCCCCTATGGGCCATCAAGGGGTTAATGTTGATTAATGTCATGGGAAAGGATTATAATGAAGAACCCCCCTCCCCCCCCACTCACCCCCCATCGACCCACTTTTTCCTAATTGATCTCCATTCATGAATGTCCCCATATTCACAAGAAGATCAAGGTATTTATTATGTGCTTGCAACATTTGAAATAAGAAAAAAATCTTCTAAATGATTGGGTAATTATATTATTCTTTGCACCAAGTGAGATAGGCAAGGATTTTTGGAAGTAGAGTGTTGTAAGAGGGACCTTATATTGATTGAGGAGTTATTGAATATATTTTTGCAATGCACACCTTGCTCCTTAAGTAAATGTAAACCTTGAAAAGTTGGAAACACTTTAGCATTGTTATTGGAGGCAATGTTAAAACCCCAAGCAAAGTTTGTTTCTATATTTTCTTCATGATCAAATATGATCCCCCATCACACCTACCACCCCAATTAAAATAGAAGTTAATAAGTGAACAACCCCATTGTTTTTTTGGAAATTCCCCTCATATTCGACATGAAATTTTTCATAGATGATCTAAATAGTCGAAATTTCAAAAAATTAAAGTCAATTAGACAGAACTTTACCTTGTTGGAAAAAAATGGAATCGACGAAAAGGTTTAGTTTGTCCAGTTAATAATTTACTTATTTAAAGGATAGAAGTCATAGTTCCACATGATTGATGGGAACCTCATTTACTGAATTCCCCCCTAGGGTTTTGGCCCAATTTAATATGACCCAGATTGGTGTAGCTTCGAAAAAAATGAATCCCATTGGACACAGCTTCACCTTATTGCAAAAAATGGAGGTGCTATAAAAGTTTAGTTTGACCACCTACTAACTCACTCCTTTAAAGAAGGGAAGTCATAATTCCACATGATGGAGGAGAATTTCGAAAAATGAAGCCAACTAAATAGAACTTCATTACGGCTTTGGAGACCTGTGTGGAGTTTTTCTTCTCAAACTTTACCTGATCGAAAAAAATGGATTTGTTAGAAAAGTTTCAGCTTGTACACTTAATAACTTACTCCTTTAAAATAAGATTAGTGGGTTAGCTTTATCCATGCCATATGCATCATAGTCTTTGGGCATTTTATTTGATAGTATGTTTTATGATTTTGTATTTTTTTTTTGTAACTAGGGGAATCGGAAATTGGGAAGGGGCTGGTACTCGCGTGACACGGGGTCCAGGGATCCAATCCCGTCCGCTACCACTATACCCCTAGGTGCACCCACACAACCCGCAAGCATGGGCCACGGGTAAGTCGGGGTGATTTGAACTCGTGACCTCCATTCACAACATTTCCTTCATATCAAGCGAATCACCGGTTGAGCTACACCCCTGCGGGCTATGATTTTGTATTTATATTTGTGTATGTAGTTACATTTAGATGAATTTTAATGATCGATATTGGTTGATTCATCATTTTGATGTTTGATGTCATGTTTAGTAGGCCTTCTTTAACTTGTAATTGTTATGTATATAATAGTCACAAGTCATGGTACTAGAATGCTATATTCCTTCAATATATTGTTGTTCATTGTCAACTTACATCATATTTATATTAAATTCATGACATGTAATGCTTAATCATGATCATTATTTGTCTTAAACAATGGCTTCTTTCTTCATGATAACTTGTAAATGAACATACACAAATATATTTTTATCGATAAATGGTTGATACAAAAATTTAAAAAAAACTCAATCCATGAATGCCCAAATTTACTTATCATGTACCCAACCCATTTTAATGTGAAAGAGGGCACAAGGCTATTTTCTCTATAAATAATCTATACAAACTTGTTATAGAGCAGTGGCTATGAAAGTGGAAGTCAACATCTCATCTCATCTCATCTCATCTCATTGGATGAATGAATAGCTGCCCATATTGGCCTGATATGGGGACAAGGAAGGACCCATGGGATGGGAGCCTTTTTTTAAAGGTGAATGGAGAACTCATACAAACTTGTCTCTTTCTATGCTTGTATTTGGAATTCTTGGTGGTGGCAAGGGTGTAGTCTTTCTTTTGTATAATCCTTATTCATCAACTCAAAATGAAAATTCGAAAGTGAATAATTTTGAGTTGAAATTACAATTAACTATTAATAATGTATATCACTTGTCCAATGAAATGGAATTTCACAAATCTTCAGAATATTATCCATACAGGATATTTTATTTTGACACAAATCCCTAGGGCGTGTGTTGCCCATCAAATCTGGTATTATTTTAAAAAAGATTTTATTTGACAGAAATCCCTAGGACGTGTGTTTCCTATCAAATCTGGTATTATTTTAAAAAATGATATGGACCTTGTTTGTAAGATAGATAGACACCAAGCCTCAAGTGTGTTGTATATCTAGGCTTATGTTTATCTCCAACCGTCAACAAAATATATAAAACGACGTTTTCTTTTTTTATGATGTGGAGAATATTTGTTTGATTTCTCATTCCATCATGGCCCTCATATGGCTAATAGATATTCGTATGAATTGTCTATTTTGAAAGCTCCAAGATAGGTATGGAGAGTGTGTACTTTGTTTTCTTGCACGCTTTTAATAAGCGACATGTGCACTCAAGATTTTGTTTCATTAACTTGATATTGCAATCATAAAACTTGAGTGGGAAAGGGTAGGTTTAGAACTTTGGTAAGTAAAATGATTAGCCATGGATCTCTCACCTCGGCTAAAGGATATGGAAATTACTTAATTCTTGAGATGGCAATGGCAAGATCTAGGAACTTATTATTCAAGGAGTGGAGAATGAGGGTTACAATGGCTTTTTATAACAAGAATATGTAGATTATATTGATTAAAAAAGAAGGGTTGCGGTTTGACCATTCAACCATCTAATACAAAAAGATTACAAGACAAGTCCAAATAATCTCCAAAATTTTCACCTTGCTAACTAGAGAATTCTCTGCCTCCTGAATATTCAAAATTTTACTATTGTTGTCTACTATATGGCATGTGTAATGCCTCATAAACTTCCCCAGAATTAATACAAATTTACAAAACATTAGACAAAACAAGGAGAGTTAAGTTGCAACCCTAGTTGGGAAGTTCCTTATAATTTTCACTTGGAATTGTTGATGGAAATCTTTTGTTATAGCTTACAATGAAACTATATTTATAGAGCATGTAGCCATGTAATTTCTTTTGGATCTAATTCATGCTACCAAGTTGCTTTATCCAATTCTTGTGTTGGTTCACCTCAATGATAGCAACAATTGTTCCCATGATGCATAGATTCTTTGATTCTTAGTATACTTGTGGTTTAAGTACGGGGATCTGAGAGGAGCTATGTCTTTTTGCTCCTGATATAATTCAAAACCATATAGGGAGTCTTTTTCCTTATTGTGCGGGGAAGAAGGGTTTGGCACCAGAGAAGAAGACATGCAAAGGAAGGAAGGCACATGGTAGAATTCCGTAGAGACATCATGGTAAACCTTACCTTTTGGATGGGGCTACTCTAGGGTTATGAAAATTGGATGAACAAAGACTGCAAAACTGAAGTTCATGGCATGAAGGCCTTTAGCATAATTCAGTTTAGTTAGGGCGCTAAAATGTAAGAGGTTCAAGGTCGACCGAAGGAGACTAGGATAGGATTTAGACAACTGAACCCGAGCCAAGAGGGAAGAGATAATAATTATAAGAGGTGACTTAGAAGTTAGGGGAGCCAAATAAATATTTTTCATCTTCCTTTAAGAGAGAGTAAATTGAGAAAGGGAGGTAGATGATGGAGTAAATGTCCCTATTGTCAATTGGCATGAGTACTAACAATATGAGAAAATTGGGTGGCACTATAATGAGGAGAAAGTAACGATGAAGGCTAGGCCATGAAGGGGGTGGAAAGGGTGAAAGGGGTGCATAGGAGTGAAGAAGAGGGAAATGTGTGGCATGTTGTGGGTAGGTGGGGAGGGTTGGAGAACGGATGATGGGACAAGTTAAGACAAAGGCCAGGGGAGAGGGAATGAGATATTGTATGTTAACAACTTGCAATTTTTTCACATGATAGTTCAAAGTGTAAAAGAGGGTTCTTGCTTTTTCTTTATTAGTAAGCAAACTCCATGTTGCAAAAATGATTCTTCATTAATTTTGGTGAGTAGTTCCCATTTAGTTAAGTCTACTCCTTTGATTTTGCATTTAACTTTTTTTTAATAGGGAAGAGCTTATATAAGTAAAACCTTTTCTCATGTGAATTTCCAAAGTTGTAGGTAGTTCAAATAATGTTATTTTAAGGTTTCAAATATTATATCAAGTATAATACTTTAGGTATTTAAGGTTTCAAATATTATATAAAGTATAATATTTCAAGTAATTATTTTGGTTTGAAAAAATCATATATGTAAATATGTAAATAAGTATTCAAAAAAACATATAATGTATTATGAAAAATTGTAAAATTGATTGATATTATCATTCTAAGCATGTTTTATGTAAAAAATAGATGAACTTTTATAAAGAAAAAAAGTTATTTGGCAAATATATTTTTTGAAAAAGTAAAACAAAATGGTAAAAAATAGTCACTAAAAAAACACCTTAGCTGATTAAATATTTTTTGGGTTGGCATATACCTTTTATGCAGATATTGAGAACCTAGAGTCTACTATACGATTGAGTTTGCAGGTAAGGATTTAAGAAAGGATATAGCTTATGTGTTTCCTTTGGACTTGTGACCTAATTTCCAAGCAAAAACCTTTAGGAGGGTTTCATACGGGTTGAGCATGAAACCTCCAACCCCTGTTGCTCTTGGGTTTTCCCTTCAAATATTTGTCAAAGTAGAGTACATGGTAATATAGAGGTTATTTCAGTTTCTCATATACGATTAAGTTTGGAGGTAAGGCTTTAAACAAAGCTATACCTTATGTAGTGTCATTGGACTTGTGGTCTAATCCCCAAACAAAATCCTTTAGGAGGGTTTCATATGGGTTGAGCACGAAACCTCGAACCCTCATTGCTCTAGGGTTTACCCTAAAAATCCTTATCAAAGTAGTGTACATGGTAATCTAGGAGTTATTTGAGTTTCTTGTATACTCTATGGTCTCTAATTTCCCTTTTTTCTTTCTATCTTTGAATTTTGAATCCATCATTTTGCATAGTTGTTTGTGTTTTTTTTAACTACAATTTGTTGAGACACATTTTCTTAAAAGGGGGCCACCACTCATTAGACTATATTTATGGTGGAATTATTTCCCCTTAGTAGTAGCTTCATTTTATTCCATTTAAGTTTTCAATAATATCATTTTTTAAAGGATATTCCAGATTCTTCTGAGTATGGGCTTTCCTTTTATTGACCTTGGGTATTTGTTATCCTAATTGGAGAAGATTTATTCTAGTTAATTTCTCTATCTTGAGAAGTTTGGTAAGTTTTCCACCATACCCATTGTTCAAACACTTTTGGTGTAGTCACAATCAATGAAAAATAAGTTAATTGTTTCAAAGTCACAAAGACACAACTCACACTAAGAGGGATTTGTGGTGCATCAATTAACCAATTTTTCCATTGTTAAAGGATTTCAAGGAAAGAAGTCGAGAGAAAATAAGGATCTTGAGATTCCATTCTTTCAACCAGATTTTCTTCTACATAATATCCTTTAATGGTGGATTTCATGTCTATAGAGAGGTATGTCCTACCTTTACCATGTAGATTCACGCCCCCCCCCTCAAAGGCAGTTATCTTGATTCATTTCCTTAATTTTTTTCCTTAGTTTATTTTCCTAGTATTTTTGGTTTCTCTATGATCCATTGGGCTAAATCCAATATGTCTTCCTCCTTTTTCCATTGTTTATAGTGTTAAGTAAAGTTGTCATTGATGTCAACAGGGTCAAGAGATCTTTGTCATGAGCTTATAATATTGTTGAGTGATGTTGTCATTGATAATGATGATGATGATGTGGCAATGGTAATGATGATGTGACAATTATAATAATGATATGGCAATGATAAAGGGTGATTGTTTGAAGTCTTGAAGAGATTTGAAGGTTCCTTGACATACGTGCATATAAATCCAAAGTGGTACCTTTATGGTGTAGATTTTAAGCATGGCCCTCACGGGATGAGATAACATGTGGTTGCTCCCACATGCCCACTTTGAGTCGTACACAAATGGAGCAAGACGCTAAAGCTACTGAAGATGCCCCCAAGTAATGATGATGTGTCTACAAGACACTTTGAGTGGTACAGAAACATAGCAAGCCCCTAAAGAAATTGAATATCCCCCCAAAGAAATGATGATGTGTCCACAAGACCATGATGATGAGAAATGTGAAGAAGCCCTAAAGTGATGATGATGTGTCCACTTGACCATAATGAAGTGAAAATTGAAGAATCCCCAAAGCCCCTTGATGAAGATATGAAGCCCTAAAGTAAATATCTAAAGTGTCCACATGATCATAATGAAATGGAACTTGAAGAAACCCCAAATCCCCTTGATGAAGACATGAAGCCCTAAAGTAAGGATCCAAAGGAAATTGAAGAAGCCCCTAAATCAATGAAGATATGTTACTTGGAATGCATTGATGAAGCCATGGAATGGTAAAGAAGACAAGTCAAATCCCATTGAACCATTGATGAAATCTATAAAATAATTGAAGAAATGAAGTGGTTAAGAAGACATGTCAAAGCCCCTTTGATGAAGCCATGAAGTGGTCAAGAAGCTAAGTCAAAGCCCATTGAACCATTTAAGAAGCCCTTGAAATTATTGAAGACATTAATTAATGTTAATTTATATGTAATGTACCTATTTTGGTCCAAGGCACATTAACTCAAGCTTACAAAAATTAAAACAAAAACAATGGATGATTAGAAACCAAGACTAGTTAATTTGACTAGGATTCATGAACTATTTTTCAAGAAGCATTAGGCTCTTCCTAAATTATCCCAAAATATAGTTTAGGACCTGCTAAGGCTGTACATCAAATGGAAAACATGCCAATACCTTGACAAGGATGCATTTATGGGTGCTTCACCCCTGTGAATATTTCCTTGGCAAATCCAAGGCTATCAATGCACTTTCCCCGAGGACTTATGTGCTCATTGAAGGTAAACATAAATGATTTAGGCTAAATGGATTACCCCCAACATGGTACAACAATCATACAAAGGTTTAGAAACAATTTGACAGGATCTGGAGGCCAAACATGCAAGTTCTCTAGCTAGGATTGCTCAGCTAGTCTACTTCCATATGATTCCAAATGAGCTTAGAAGGTTTTGAAGCTCTAATATAATGGATGATAGGTGATCAATAAGGAATGTAATAAAAAAAAACTTTAAATAATGAAAATTAGATAACCGGAGATCATCTAATTGCAAATTCTGTAAAACTAGTCAATTTAACCATGTATTGACCATAGGCCAAGAAAAGACATTAATATGTGTAGGTATATTTTACAGAATTGATAGCCACATCAAATACTAAATAATCAGAGAACATTCATTACATTACATAGCATAATAATCACCATTAGTCTCCATAGAACCTCAATGAACCTCCATAAGCATAGACAAGACCAACTACTGAAGAAGGCGCTCAAAAGAATGAAATCTCAACACTGAATGAGAGAATTCTTGGATGGTATTGGATCGTATCTACAAATTAACATAGTGAGTAGGGTAGGGATACAGTCATAAATCTAATTACAACATAATATGAATCTTCCCAACTCAAAACCCAAGAAAAACAAAGATAGAGTTGCACATGTGCACTCCTCAACACTGAAACCTTGGCTCTGGTGAAAATGGATGTATATTGGTCATATGGACACCTTTTTTGACAAGACAAAAGGTGTTTCTTACTAGAAACGAACCTCCATATGGAATGGTGTAGGTATCACAACCCATAAATTCTCATATATGTAGAAACCAGAACCTCCATTTCATCCTTTCAACACTGTATCCATTGAATGAAGGGATTGAACCACACAACAAGAATACCAATCACTGGATCTGATGAAAAGGGATTCAAGAATATCTTCTGAAGATGCACTAGATTGCATATCAAAGCTGCAACTTCACTTCATTTTATTCAATTAATTCACTAAATAGGACTGGATATCATCTTCCTCAATCCCCAATAGAGATATGCACATTCCTTCAATTGGTTTACTGGATGCAATGGGGCGCATCACCCAATGCAAGCTAGGGGAACATCACCCAAACTATAGAGAGGAACAAATCTCTCAAGATTCAATTCACAAACTAGCAAAATATGTGAATGGGTGTGTTCATCATTCTTTTATTGACCTTTGTTAGCTTTTATTCCTGCCTTCTAGGACTTTCCATCAATGAAATTCGAATTTAGTGATGAGTGGGGTGTCTTTGGCAAGTTTCTTTTTAATTTTGGACCCACTTGCCTCATGAATTCGCCCTCACTAGCTAAAAATAGCCTCTATAGATTTTATGAGGCCTTTTAGCTGATTTTTTATTTTGCTAAAATGGGCCTTATCTTCAAAATCATGAAACTTCTACTTTGTTGATTTTATTCTGCTTTTATTTTTTTTCCTACTTTTGCTTGCTTTATTGCTTTTACTGTTTTTCCTATTTTTCCTTGCTTTACTGCTTTTCCTGTTTTTTCCTGCTTTATGCTTTTGGGGATGCTTTCCTTCCATATTTTTATAAGGACAACTAATATGAGTTATCCTTATCCAATGCGCCCTCCTTGCGCCACCTAAGCTCATGAAAACTCATAAACAATTATTAAATAAAATAAAATAAATAAAAATGGAGGTCCACCATAGTTTATTAATTTCCTAAGTGACTATGGTAAAAATTGACCTACTTATTCACTAATGCGAGTATTCCACTAACATCCATGGGTTTCTAATGGTCTTAGTGATGAACCATGATGCATCCAAAATCGGGACATCATATTATAGGTTGGCCTTCCTTAACGAAGAGGTGTGACCCAAGAGTTGCAACCCTTGGTCGCACCCCCTCATGTGGAGAAGAATCATATAAATAAGGGGAGTCTCATTTGGTATTTGATTAAGATCAATTCAACTCAACCAATGAATAGGGAAGAATTTCATCCTAGAGGATCTAATTTCCAAGGTAAGATGAAGTGAAGAAGGGTGAAATTCCAATGGAAGATGAAATCTTGTGATGATTTGTTCTAGGGGTTTTGTTGTGAAATCTGTTTCAAGTCATCTTGGCATTTTTTTAATGTAATTTTGTTTATGGGATGATTGTGATCGTAAAATTTTTATGGGATGGAGGCAAGATACTTGAGTACATGTGTTAAAAATTTCAGATGTTGGTTCTTTATATTTTTAGAGATATGACCTCAAGAAGTCGGGATTTTTTACTGATCTTGAAACCACACGAGTCAGTTTAGTATTCTCTCTATAAATTTTGTTCTAGGACGTTTTAGATAGTGAACCTTGGAGGAGATGAAGTAGATATATTGAAGTACCTAGGCTACAAGTTTCAAATATTGGTTTTCTATAATTTCATAGATATGCCCTTTGGAAGTAAGGGTTTCTGTATAATATGAAGTAGATCAGAGGTAGATTATGAAGCATATCAAAGTTAGATTATGAAGCAAATTAGAGGAACATTATGAAGCAGATTAGAGGAAAATTGTGAAGAAAGTGACAATGTGAAGACAATGATAGTGATAGTGTGAAGACAGTGACAGTGGCAGCGATAGTGATAGTGACAATGAAAGTGACAGTGATAGTGATAGTGACAGTGACAGTGACAATGACAATGACAGTGATAGTGACAGTGTGACGATAGTGACAATGACAATGTGAATATAGTGAAAATGATAGTGTGAAGACAGTGATAGTGAAAAGTTAATACTCTTATTCATATGAGGGTAGATAAGTGGTACTAGGGCAGGTTGGTTCATTTGATCTCAAGGAGTTCGTGCTTCCTTCCAGTTGATGCTGGAGAACAAGGGTGGAAGGGTGGTGTTAGGTTGTGTTGGAGCTCACTAAGGATTGAAGTCCTCTCTACAAGTTGAAGCCTGTGGATCAGGGGGTTGTATCCTCCTTCTAGTGGGTGTTATATAATCTGAGGGGTAGGTGCTTCCTTCCAGTTGGAGCTAGTAAAGCTAGGGGGTTGTAGCCTCCTTTGAGTTGGTGCTTCCTATGAATGAAATCTTGTTATTATATAATAAAATCATTTCATGCTTTTCTCCCATTTGGGCTTCCATGTAAAATATCATGTGTCTGTGTATGGTTTATGTGATCATGAATGTCATTATTATTGGTTAGTGTTATGTGTTCTATTTTGAAGTTTGAATTGGAAAAAAGTGCTCAATACTAATCCCTCCCTCTTAACATCAGTGAATATTCCATCATCTAGGTAGATTTTTCCTAAAAGAAAATATTTCCTATTGGTTTGATGTCAATCCTTTGCATCCATTATGTAAGGGGGTTGAGTTCTAGGCTAGTACTAAGAGGGAGGATTCCCATAATCTTATCTTCCCATATCTTGATTTTTTTTCATGGTTCCGAGGAGATCTAGGTTTTTGAGACCTAAAATCAGTTTTAAATTGCTTTCCATATTGGGGCGTTGTCTGCTTGGGTGGGTTGTGATGTAAAATTGTTAATATATTCTTCTATATTGTTTCCTTCCATGTATTTTTCATTCTGGCATTTGATTTTCCCGTGATTAGTTTGCATAAGAGTTTCACATTCAAAGAATCTTTTAAAGCATGGGGTCTTTGATACCCAAACCTTCTCTTTTATAGACAGGGGGAAATTTTCCCAAGCCACCAAGGAATTTTCTTTGATTTGAACTCGTCTCTCCCTTCTGCAAAAATTACTTATTATCGTTGAGATTTATTTCAAGATCCCTTTTAAAGACACAAAGGTTGAGCATACATAAATCTATATGGAGAGAAGCACTGATTTGAGTAAGGTTAGTTTACTTGTCATGTTTGACCATTTTTATCCCTACCTAGAGATTGTTTGCTTAATATTTTCCATTGTGGCTTTCCATATTAGACTAGACAAATTTTTAAGGGTTGGGGTTGAAGGGGGGTGGGGAGTGTGGATCCTAGATAATTTAACATCTTGATTCCAATTTTCTTCATAAGGGAACAATTTATAGGTTTTTTCCTTTCAAACAATTTTTCGAATTTTCATAATAGAAAATTTTAGAGGTTTTGTCTTTCAAACAATTTTTTGAATGATTTCTTTACTGAAGGAAAAAATGTAAGTATCAATTATATTTTTGAACTGACTAGCTATGGCTTTGAATGCTCCTCCTAGCAAAAAAGTGTCATTAATGAATTGATATTTTATTGACGTTTGGGTGTGAAATGTTGTTAACAAGAAGAAATAACCTAAGTCGAGGGTACTAAATCGACCCCTAGTCATTTAAGATGTCTATTTCTTACGAGTATGTGGGACCCACTAAATCAAGTTTATTTTCTCTTTGGTGAGAGACTTGGTTGTTTTGTGTTTTTTGGATTTTCTTACTAATATTATCTAAAATGATTTCTAAATGCAACCAAAATCTAAAAAACATGTATATTAATCTAAAACAAAATTAAAATAAAATAGCTAAGATATCCTATCCTATCTCGATCAAGAGCAGAAATGATGTTAAAATCAAGTTAAACTATGTTGAAGAAGTTATTCATGTAACAACAAAATTTAGTAATAAAAGCTAAGTTTAAAGTCACTACATAAATCATAAAATAAGTCACATTTACCAATAATTATTGAAAAGAAATAATCATAAAGATTAAATGACTTGAACAACACAGGTTAACTTGATATAATAAATAAACTTATAAAAATTGCAATCATTTAGCATCTATAAAGATATCAATGATACATAAAGTTTGAAGATCAACCATGAAAAGTACAAATATCAAACTGAAACAAAAATCATATCATACCCTGGGACTAAACTGAAAACAAATTTTGATATTAATCTCCAAAAAAAGACTTTTCCAAAGACAGTAAAACAACTTGTGTATCAATCCCAAATTTTCATAGTCTATCCTTCCATCATCTATTGACACCTCCTTAAGTTTCAATAAGTATGAATTTATAGAGAAAATACAACAACAACTTCCCAAATCAGCGAGATTGAATCAAAAGATTCAAATCTTAGAGCGTCTAAAAATAGATCCATAATCCCATGAAAATACAACAAGATGATGACAATTGCATTTGTCATCATCAAAAGATAGGATAAAACATATAGATCCCGCTGTTGTGGTATTTAGGCTTGAAAATATTGATCGAATAATATCAACTCATAGGATGAGTGGATCTAAAGGGCTTCCCTTCACACTTGTCACTTGATGTGGATACAAACTGCTTGCTTCAACTAAGCCAAAGGATAATTGTGAGCCAAGATAATTGGAACGATGAAAAACAACTATATCAGAACACCAGTCATGAAAATAATTAAATTAGAAATCTAATTTTAAATGCACTAGCTACAAAATATGATATTCGGTAGCTACACAATAAAAAATTAGTAGTGACATAAAACAAATTATAGTAGCTACAAAAATAAATAAATATCAAGCATTTGAGAATTACCTTAACTACATTTTCTTAAGATTAATTTCCTGTGTATATACCTAGCTTTTGACAAATGATAAAAACAAATATATTGAGGAAAAACAAGGAGAGAACAATATTGCAAAATTCCATACGCAAGATCCAAAATTGGCCAAAATTATCAGTTTTAATCCTCTAACGCCTAGGAGCAGCATAGATTTGTGTTGGAATATTCACACCATCATTTTTATATTTTGCATGCCTGCATGCAAATCTGCATGCTTTGCATGCCACTGCATGCATCCACTCATCAACATGGTGGTCTCCCCAGCACTTAGAGCTTGCTTCTAGCTCTCCATAGCCTGTCTATAGCCCTCATTTGGCCTCCTACCTACCTGATACACCCTTCTTGACTGTTGTGCATGGCAAGTGTGCCTTTCTCACCTACCACTATCAGTTAGAGCACCTTTACTCACCTACCTTCATTATCACTTAGTTAGGGCACCTTATCTCACCTACCGAGAGTTATCATTTAGTTGGTGCATTGATTGAGTATTTCTTCCACTGATTGCTCATGCTGACTGCTTGTAGCTTCTAGTTAGTTAGTTATGGAGTTCCACTTGACTATTTGACAGCCTCATGCGCCCCCCTTGGAGTCTCCATTCCTTGATTTATGCCTAGATGTTTCTGTTAGACTTAGTTAGACACATTTGACTGACTATTACCATTTATGACTGATACTACTGACTGGATGATGTCTCCATTGTTATCCAAGCTAGACTTTGAGCTAGACGGCCTCATGCACCCTCCTTAGAGTCTCCATTCCCTAATTTATGGCTAGATGGTTCTGTTAGACTCAGTTAGACACACTTGACTGACTCTTACCATCTATGACTGATACTACTGACTGGATGATGTCTCCATAGCTAGACTTTGAGCTCAGATTCGAATGCCCTACTTGGCTAATTCGAATCCTATATGATGCCTCATCATTGATTATTGTAACACATTCTTTACATTCATTATTCATTGTATGATACTATTATTGTTCATTATTCTGTGTTTATGAGTGATTATTGAGTGCATGCTTCTCTTCTTCTTTGCAAATAATCTTGAGAGTTTGATTGTGAGATTGTTACAGTTGCTAGATCCCTACAGATTATCACATGGTATTAGAGCAGTCAACAGCTATTCGAATTGCATCCATTGCAGCAGTTGCAACATTTCTTTGAGCAACTATCTTTCACTTGAGCACCAAAAGCCTCTGAGTTTCCACAACAAATCCTGGTGCTATTACTTGAATTCATTGGAGAAATCCAGTGAGGTCTATCCAGGTCTGAAGGACTTAGTCTATGTGCTCAATGTTCAAAAGGTAGTGTTCAGTCGAAGTGTAGCATTCTCCATCAACATAAACTTCTCTTGTTTTGTAGGTTTATTCACCCGTTCAGAATCTTCTTCAACTATTTGAATTTCTCCGTTCATATGGATCTAAAGCTCACATATTTCAACTATGTTGAGTCAAAAGCCAAGATGGCTCTCTTCATGAGATCCAAGAGATTCACTTGAATACTCAACGGAACGATGGTAGAACCTCTCAGTGCAGTTGAAAAGTCCAAGTACTTGGATAGGCTTGATGATGCAATTGGCCTCCTCCTTCTCTCAATTTCTGGATATCTTCACTTCCATGTCATCGATCTTACATCTCCTAAAGAGGTTTGGGACAAGCTTGAATCCCTTTTTGGATAGAAATATGATATGAAAGGACACAAACTGGAGAATGAGCTCATATGTTTGAGTCCTGATAGCTTCGAATCTATCAATGCCTTACTCACCAAGTTCAAAATCTTGATATCAAAGTTGAAAAGATATGAGATAGTGAAAGAAGACAAGCAGCTTATACTTGCCATTCTCTCAAAGTTGGGGCCAAACTTCTTAGTTTTTGTCTCTACTTTCCAGTCATCTAAGTTGTCCATTCAAAAATGGAAGTTTCCCTCACTTGATGACTTCATCCAATCTCTTACTCAAGAGGAAGAGAAGTTGATCTCCATGGGAATGATCAAACCCAAATTGTTTTCATCCCTTACAGCTATAGAGAGAGCGAATGGTAAAGGAAAGAAAAAGATTCCTGACAAGAGATCGAATGGTACAAGGCCTATAGATAGTCCATACCAGTCAGATGGGGCTTCGAACTCAAAGAAGACCAATCACTCTTAGAAGAAAAGATCCAAGTGCACCTATTGTCTTAGAGGCTTCCATCCTGAGAGTGCTTGTATGAAAAAAGATATAGATTTGATGGCTCAGTTACTTGAGAAGAACAATCTTCCTGTGCCTGCATGTACAAAGAAGAAAGATCCTGATACTGAACCTTCTAGATCTGAAGGCAAAGAAAGATGTCATGCCATCATGGAAAGTGCATCAACAGATTCTTCTTTCATCATAGATTCAGGAGCATCAAGATACATGTCTTCCTTCAAATATCTCTTCTCCAATTTTGAAAGCTCAGTTGGCCCTTCCATCAGATTGGGAAATGATTCAGAAGTCTCCTCTCAGGGGAGTGGAAGAATCAATCTTGACTCAGGTTACTTTTATTATGTGCTTTATGTTCCTTATCTTGCAGCAAATTTACTTTCAGTGTACCAAATGACCCATATTGGAGAACCCAAAAGAGTGATCTTTTCTCCAAATGAAGTCGAAGTACAAAACATGGTTTCAAGGGAAATCATTTCAAAAGGTGTTGCAAATCATGAGACAAAACTCTATGAGTTTTCCCACTTCTTACCTCTCTCAAAGGAGTCTGCTCTTCGCTCTCATACTCATGAAGAGAGTAGACTATCTCATCTCAACTACAAGCTAGCTCAAGATGTGGTTGAAGGTCTTCCAAATAGAAAGATTGCTCATGGAACCTACAAAGATTGCTTGAAAAGAAAGGATCAATCTAAGAAGATTGAGAAAAAGAAGAATCTTGAAGAAGTGCTAATGCTAGATCCATATCCACAAGAACCTGAAGATACAGCACCTATTGGTTCAACTCCTATGTCCAAAAGGGCCATCACTACTACATCCACTAGTGATCTTGTCGAAGATCCATCTTCATCATATTCTAGTTCTTTTGGTAAAAATTCCACTTGTGATTTCTCAAAAGAGATATCAGAGATATACATGCACCTTCAGAAGCAGGTTCATGATGTTCCCACTTCATTAGATTCAGATATTGGAAGTGATGATGAGTCAGTTTCACTCGTTTCTTCACACGAGTCTTCAGATTTAGAGTTTGAGAGTGATGACAAGTTTCAAAAGAGCGAATCTCCATCACATGATAGTTCAGATTCGAAGTATGAGACATCAACTTCACATGCTTCTTCATATGAGATTTCAATTTCAGAGTTTGTTATATGTGATGATGAGCTAGTTCTACTTTCTTCTCTTATAAGATTTCAGATTCAGAGTTTGGATGTGATGATGAGCTAGTTGTAGATACATCTTCACGTGATACTTCAGATTCAGAGTTTGGAAGTGTTGATGAGCTCCAAGAGAGAAAACCATCATCACATGGCAGATCAGATTCAGAGTATGGCAGTGAGTGTGATGAAGAGCAAATGCTAGATCCAGATCCACAAGAACTTGAAGATCTAGCAAATACTAATGAAGATGAGGAGATGGGAGATTCAGTTCCAAAAGAACCTTATGATCTCTCGATCGATTTTCCTCCTCTTCCGAGATGGGAAGCCACTACTCTCATATCTACTAAATATATTGTTTGTGATCCAGCTAATTTACGGAGAACCACATCAGATTTTCAGAATGGAAGGTTTCATCCTTCTCGCATTACTGATCCTTTTCAAATCGATCAATCCTTATTTTGAAAAGAAGGACACTTGCCTCCTTCAGGGGTGGGTGATGATATGCTACCTTAGCATCCTTCAGTATATTTTGAGGGAGGGATTTCTTCCAACTGGGTTTTCCCTCTTTCCTCACTTATTTTATTTAGATTGATTGTATAGGGTGACCTTTGGTCTTAGTCATCAGGGCCCTATTTTTTAGATTTCAGTTATTTCCTCATAGTATAGCTTGTGAGGGGTGTTGGAATATTCATACCATCATTTTTATATTTTGCATGCCTGCATGCAAATCTGCATGATTTGCATGTTTTGCATGCCACTACATGCATCCAATCATCATCATGGTGGTCTCCCCAGCACCTAGAGCTTGCTTCTAGCTCTCCAGAGCCTGTCTACAGCCCCCATTTGGCCTCCTACCTACCTGATGCACCCTTCTTGACTGTTCTGCATGGAAAGTGCGCCTTTCTCACCTACCACTGTCAGTTAGAGTGCCTTTACTCACCTACCTTCAGTTATCACTCAGTTAGGGCGCCTTATCTCACTTACCGGGAGTTATCATTTAGTTGGTGCATTGATTGAGTAGTTCTTCCACTAATTGCTCATGCTAACTGCTTGTAGCTTCTAGTTAGTTAGTTTTGGAGTTCCACTTGAATATTTGACATCCTCATGCGCCCCCCTTGGATTCAGCTCCATTCCTTGCTTTATTCCTAGATGGTTCTGTTAGACTCAATTAGACACAATTAACTGACTATTGCCATTTATGATTGATACTACTGACTGGATGATGTCTCCATTGTTGTCCAAGCTATACTTTGAGCTAGACAGCCTCATGCACCCTCCTTAGAGTCTCCATTCCCTAATTTATGGCTAGATGGTTCTGTTAGACTCAGTTAGACACACTTGATTGACTCTTACCATCTATGACTGATACTACCGACTGTATGATGTCTCCATAGCTAGACTTTGAGCTCAGATTCAAATTCCCTACTTGGCTAATTCGAATCCTATATGATGCCTCATCATTGATTATTGTAACACATTCTTCACATTCATTATTCATTGTATGATACTGTTATTGTTCATTATTCTGTGTTTATGAGTGAATATTGAGTGCATGCTTCTCTTCTTCTTTGCAAATAATCTTGAGAGTTTGATTGTGAGATTGTTACAGTTGCTAGATCCCTGCAGATTATCACAATTTGCATGTTAACCCATTGAGATGGAAGGGGAACTCTTCTCCTCACTCCCTCTAATATGGAATTCAATTCCTTACTTTGGCCTTATTCTTTTTATTATGGAAATAGTATTTGCGTGCTTTCTTAACCAACATTTCTCTCTGCTTCTTGAGTCAGTCTGTGCATCATTCTACCCGAGCGAAATTGGTTTTCATATTATAATTTTCACTCTTAATGTATTTGTTCAAGACTTCCAACTCTTTAACTTTGGTTTCTAGCCAATGGACCTTATTAAACAAATTATCTTGAAATAGAGGAGGATTCTTCTGATGTAGACCATTCAAAGGATGTTTGTCATCATGCTCATTAAAAAAATTGAAATTTCCAATTGGGATATAGTCATGGGTGTCATGAATCTTTGTTGTGGAAGGATTAGCAGACCGAGAACTAAAGACGAGGCCATCGTCCTGCTCATAGTCAGACTCATTTGAATGGTGTTTTTCACTGCTACCCAACTCATTAATGTTTATAATCCCTATTTTTTGTGCATTATTGGACTCAACTATAGGGGAAACCCTTGGCCATAAATCAAAATCTGGTAATAAACCCTTGGTCATGCTATGAGTAACCCTACGGGTAGGTATATCATTGCTAGGCTTGGAAATATTTACAGTTTGTGATTTGGTCTTTTTTTGGTAGTGTGAGAGGAGTTATCAGGCTGATTTTCAATCTCCTTAGGCCTTTCCTCTTTTATTGGCTTGAGTTTGAGAATCATGAGATTCAGGGACAATGGACTTAGGAACATGGTCGAAATAGTCCTTAGTGTTTTTCCTAGTATCATTAGAAACCATGGGAATGTAAATTGAATCATTCAAACCCATATTAACTGAAACCCTAATGTTACCATTAACAACCATTGTCGTGTTGTTCTTGGGTTGTGGGAAATTTTGACCAAAATGGTTGATCATTAGCAACTTGTCCCATGCATCATTCAACTCATTAAGTACAACGACAAGCATCTTGAATAAACCATGATGAAACAAGCTTCTATCTACATTTTTGTTTCCCCTTTGTATAGACAAAGCCATTTTCCTCGGACTGTTGAGAAGATAAAAAGTCATATACAAATGAATTCCAAGAAGAATAATGAGGAACCTAATGTGAGAGTAGTAAGTCGAGGAGTATCGACCCTCACAAGTAACATATTTGTGAATGACAAATAGGCCAGACCGTCATTCCTTCTTGAAGAGCTTATTAGGGATCCCTCTTCTTAAACTTACTTGTTGAGCAGGGTTTTTCAAGAAATTACGCCAACTCTCACCCTTATTATCTTAAATTTAAACCACCTTTAACCCTGTAGAGGTAATTTAGTGACTCGATTAATTAAATATTTAGATAGTTGAATCTCAATGTCCCTCGTTCGAGCCTTATCTTCATGAAAGTGATAGGGAGAATTCTTTTGTGACCATAGGGTTAAAACCATGAAACTTATACAAAAAATGTAGCCACCCAATATGTTTAAAATTTTCTCGTAATTTGTCACCAACCTCTACGACTTCATAGCCATCAGGCTCCGCTCTCACAATCAGAGCCATAACCAGACAGAAGATTTCAAGTGAGCAACCAGGAACTATGGACAAACATAAGAGTTTGAGCCAACTGAGAGATATTAAATGCTCTAAATACAAAAAGAAACCGAGACCAAAATGAACATATGTCTATTTTAGAAACCCACACAACATCAGATCGAGTAATGGGAATGGAATAAGCTTGATCATGGCTATCATTCAAAGACATAGGGGTGACAAACTATGATTTTTGGGCTTGGTAAAAGTCAGTACAATTTCAATACTTTGAATAATCGAGACATGGGAAGGACTGATGTAAAGAGTTGTTAGGTCATTTCAACAGTTTGGCATATGTTAATCATGATTACAGATCATTAATAAAAATGTGAACTCAACATGCGTTCAAGATAGCATAATAATAAAATCGTCAGGTGTTAAATGAAACTAACAAGAACCTTTTAAAGTGATAGGATTATGGTATAATAATCACCCTTAGTCAAAATCCTTCATAATCATGACTAAGGGTAATAACATATTTTAATAGTCTAAGATATAGTATACACAAGGTTCATAAATCATCTTTAGATTTGTACAAGATTAAGGCATTGAATCACATATACGATGACCTATAACTTAAATAATTGGCCATTGGGAAGAATTAAATAATTTAGTAGCTACTAGATATTATCATTTGTTGACCAACTTATTTTATGAAATATGCATAAATTAAAAATAATCATTAAAAATAGGATATCACGTATGCAATAATTTAGCCAACAACTAATAACATGATAAAAATAATGTGAAATAATTTGAGGTAGCTATTGAATATCATGATAAACAAAATTGGATCAAATTACATAATTCTTAACTTATAAGCAAAATTCATAGTATTAGACATAAAATCAATTGTCCATCACTTCTTCCATATTAGAAAATTAAATTGTACAGGCAGATGATCATAATACAATAAATACTTCAAAATAAGATTTAAAATATAATATTAAGAAAGACAATAATACAATTGACATATTGGCAAAGAAATATTCCTTCTCAAATCATTAGATCATCTCCTATTGATCTAATCTCAACTCTCATTCAGTTGTACCCATGAACAAAATCATTCCAATTTCACACAGGCTAAGACAACATATCCCCAAAATTCATGATCTATAGTAGTTTGGAATTAAGACTAGAATTAGCAACAAACTTGAGCATTTGTAAAAATTATTATGAGGGTCCCTCATTTTAGTGAAAATGAAAGGATATTGTTGAGAAAGCCAACAATTTTTCAAATTTTATATCTCTCTAAAAATCTCAACCCCAAGGAGGTTACCTAATGCTATATATACTTCCAATTTTCATCCAAATGCCTCAATCATATTGATATAAAGATATAGAGACATTACACATCTCTATCTAAATCCTTTTAATAGGCTAAAGAAATCCCCCTAATCAGCAAGGCTACTTGGTACTTTTTTATACATGATTTAATTTAATTTACCCATCCCTTTGGGAAGCTAGACTTTCAAGTAGTAGTCTATATACAAGTCCTTATTAACTCCATTGAAAGAATTTGTAATATCCTGTTTGAAAAGCATTTCTCACCTTTTTTATATGGTTGTTGTGAAGAACTTGAAGTAAGATAATTTGTTTTTTAAAATTCCTCTCAATTGTCTAATGCCACTTTATTGATGAATTTTTAAAACCTATTAAACCCCTTTACTCTTGTAACACTACTCCTTTACTCTTGTAACACCACTTCTTTACTCCTCTACTCTTGTAACACTACTCCTTTACTCTTGTAACACCACTTCTTTACTCCTCTAATACCCACTTTAATGATAACTTTTTAAAACATTTTCCTTCTTGTCACGATTTTCATTTTATGCCGTTAATATTTATCGATCATTATAAATACAACTCCTCTTGATAATGAACTTAAATAAAAACTTAGCTTAAAGTTTGAAACATCAATTCCTAATTAAAATATTAAATAATTTACTAATGATATATTTTATTGAAATATTATAAAATAGGTTGTAATCTAAATAAGTTTAATGGTTTTTTTCTCATGGATTAATGTTTGGAAGGAGGAATTTATACCCCTCACAATTTCTCCCTTTTTCCTTGACGGTTTACACATGTTTGAGTGGGTCGTGGAATCTTGTTGATGGGCCATGAATACATTTGACCCTAGATTTGTCTTGGTTTATGGAGAAAATCACTTTTAAAACTAAGTTTAATAATTGGTTTAAGAAGCATCTTATTATTCCCTACTTTGACAAGTTGGAGGATGAAGGGGAGAAAGGAATTTTGGATGCTTCCTTGTTTTAAGTTCATAATAAATCGTGCAACAATTATCATGGATTGTTTTTATCAATTTTTGAAAGCACTTCTCTATGTGGTGAAGTGGTTTTTAAGAGGTGAAAAAAATCAATAACTTGCTATTCAAAGTGAAAATCCAAGTTGTAAAAGTTTTTATATTTAGAGAGAGTCTAAACAAATTCAAGTTGTAAAATTTTTTAGATTTGGAGAGAGCCTAAACCAATTCATTAATAGCTTGTAGTGATAAAAACTATCACTGCGCTTGAAAATAACTTTTAACACCATACAAGTAACCAAAAAAAATAGTTCAACAACAATATTTGCTTTGAAATGGTCTACATACAAATCCTAGTAAATATGGAATGAGCCAAAACTAAATAAGATAAAGTCTGTAAACTTCTCAAAACTGATCAAGCCTTCAGACATGCCCACAATTTGTTTGGAAAAGCTATCTTCTAGTGAATTGAAGAAAACATGTTAAAGCCTTCCGCTAGACTTCTAGTACTAGAACAACACTGATCCAACAAAATCACCTAAAAAGTAGAAGCACTTGTGACCCAATCAACAATGACCTTAGCGTCGCCATAAACCTGCGAATACTGAATATTTTTCATCATTGCAAAACTCAACAGCCCCCAAAGTGCTAATAGTTCAGCCTTGGAGTTTGTGCCGAAACCACACCCCAATCTTAACAAAAAGAAGTGACCCTTATCCAACTTTAGGACCATCCCTCCACCACAACCATCCCTATTGGTTGCTCCATCAAAATAACCACAAGGAAAAGCATTTTCATGTTCAGGTTTGATAAGAGACCACAAGATACTTCAAGACTGAGGCTTACAAAAATATTTAAATGATCTCAAGACTAACAAACCAATTTTCAAAGGGGACCTAGAGATGTTGTAAAAAATGAATGCATTTTGGGCCCTCCAAATGCCCCACCTAACGAAAAATGGAAGAGTTTTCCAACACTATACATTCCTTACCAACTTTGGAAGATTCCACCTGAAAATAACCCCCAAATCATTTAGCACTCCTTCCTAGATGGCAGAAAGAGAAATTACCAAAGAGGTGGTCGACATTTTCTTCATCCTTTCTACACAGCACACAGAAGTTGGGACCCATAAAATCCCACTTACACAGATTATACCAGGTTAATATGAGGTTTTCTAAACTCATCTAGGGGAAACACTTAATCTTCAATGGAGCATCCCATATCCATAAGTGAGAATACCATCGTATTGGCTCTTTGGGAGTGGCGAATGAGTAATAGAATCATTAACTTCTTTTGTTGTTACCACACCAGTTATTTTATTACATACCCAAAAAAATAACATCTTCCATATTCCCTAGTCTGATGCCCAGGTGACGCAGGCCTACAATATCGTTCAACCATTCAACAACCAATTCACCATAGAGCCCCAAATCTAAACCAAAAAACCAATAAGAATCATAAGAATTAGAGCTAGAATTTATAATATGTGCAAGTCTGCTAATACCCAATTCTAATAAAAGAGAGATTAGAGCAACAAATAATTTGTAAAACCCTCCCCCTAATGAAAGGATCAACTCCCAAAACTACTCTGCAGCCATCTCCAATATGTCATGAAATCCATTTTCCAAGCTAGGTAAAGGCCTTGGAAAGTCCAAGCCAATTGTTATAAGCCTAAGAAACCTGTTTATTCTCTTTCCTCGCCCACTTTTCAACCGAAGAGTTCTCTAAATATTTTGTACTAAAGACATCACACCACAATCTTGAGCCAAATAGGCCATTCCAAAGATATTTCAGAATCAAAGCCTGACAAAACCATCTCAATTTTTTAATGCTCCAACCTCCCACCACTCTGGGAAGACAAATTTTATCCCATCGGTCCAGATGATACTTACCCCCATTCGATTGGATGGTCCATAAGGGCCATCCTGTGTGGGTTGGAGGATTCCTATCCTTGGGCTAGATGGCTAGTGTGTGCACACTAGATCGCCTAACCTTTGGGGTTAGATTCCCATATTCTGTGTGATTTGGATGCCCGGTGGTGCCAACCAGAGAGTTTCCTAGTTCTGTGTGAGCTAGATGCCCAGTTTTGTGTGAGATGGATAGATGCCTAGTTTTGTGTGAGCTATATGCCTAGTTCTGTGTGAGATATATGCCTAGTTCTATGTGAGCTATATTGTTGTCTAGATTCTGTGTGAGCTAGACGAAGTCTCGTATGGCGTGATGTGCACTCCTGACCTGCTCCCACTAGTGAAATGCTATGCTTAGATCCTGGATGCATGATGTAATGAAAGGGCTTGCTCATATAGAACTTCTAGTGATGGATAGATTCATGAAAAGGTCAACAAGTAAGAGGTCAAGTACAAGATAACATAAGCAATGTTGAAGACTGCGTTAGAAGAATACCTTCCTTGCTGAGAGGGAGTGTTGAATTAAGATGCAGCTTCGGAAGATATTCTTAGTGTATTTATCTTATTGTATTTGTCATGTATTTTCCATGTAAAACCTTGAGAAGATATTCTTATGTCAGCAAGAATTCAACCGAAGAATGGAAGTGAAAAGAAAAAGGTTGGGACTATGGTACAGTGTACCCACACTATGGTGGTAATATTACCCACACTATGGAGGTAGTCTTACCCACACTATGTGAAGTGATTGGGTGTGATCGATACTACTAGAAGAAGAGAATATAATAGAGAATCTTCTAGAAGACTCCAAGAAGTCATTATAATTTAACCATAGTAATCCGACAAGAAGAATTAATATGAATAAGTTAAAGAACAAGCCGACCTAGTAAAGTAACACAAGTTAAAATTAAAGTGACTTCACTTGTATAAATAGAAGTCAAGTTGGCTCATTTGTAACACATACTCACAACAAGCAAGTTCGCTCAAGCTGGAAGAAGAAGACAAATTTGGGGTTGTAGAAGACTTGGAGTACATATATCTCTTGATTTAGGGTTTGTGTAGAGTATCTCTATGTATATGTAAGAGATCTCTGAGCTTCTTGTTAATACTATGAGAATGTACTTGGTTGACAAATATATACTAGAAGTTCTACTGGGTTTTTCCTGTGAAAGGGTTTTCCAAGGATAAATCTTTGTGTCTACTGTTGAATGTCTTTCTTTCAATGATCCTTATGAATGCAATTATAATGAATCATGATGTGATATGCTAAATGATTAAAATTCTAACATAATTGCTTGTAAGTCAAAATTCTAACAACAAATTGTCTTACTAACAAAACAACATGTCAAAACATTCTAAACAAAGAAAGACCTTAAAAAGCTAGCCCATATAGGGCATCTTCTTGCCCCTAGTTTTACTTGTTGTACTCCTTGTAATGCACATCCATTTTTTTTTTATCTATGTCAGAGGGAGTAGACCACCGTCGTGACTTCCAATCTCAAATTGGGATTACATTAACTCCTTGCACTTTCTTCCTTCGAGCTTGCGATTGGGGAATCTGTAGATGGGAGATTATGGAAATTGGCGATATGAATCGGTAGGGAAGCCCAATATTCTAAGTGAAGGTCTAATTTAAGTATCAATACTTCTTTCTATATACCTACTCAAGTGCCCTAAATTCATGCTTTGGGTCCGACATTTTCCTTAGAGAAGCAAAACATGTTGTCTTTCTCTTGAATTTCCACCGACAAATTTTCCTCCCATGCCTCTTGCTAATGTTTCCATTAAAGCGCCAACAATACCTCACATTATTGAGATTCTACGACCGCCCTTTCACATTGTTTCACCTTTCTACTAGCCTCCACCAACTAATACATCACACACTAATTATTCCTATACTTTGTCATCCTTCCTACAAAAATAGGATTTCCATAATCAAATGTATGTCACCTAAAGCACTAAGATCCACCAAGGAAATTTGAGTGTTCACCCATCACATTCCCTATATTAAGACAACTAGAGCAAGATCTTGATTCCAAACAACAAAAACCATAGGTAAGGGGAAGGGAAGAAACTATTCTTATAGCCCATGATTCAATCAAAATAAAAACATATGTGGAAAGAAGTTGGATCGACATGCTCTTATTCTTCAGAAGTGTTAAAAATTGGTAGCATCGTGTAGTGCGACATATTAATGGTCAAAACCCATAGTCCTTTTGATCCCATTGAAGGAGTCACTTGTACACAATTCATCAAGGGCTTAATATTGATTAATGTCATGGGAAAGGATTATAATGAAGAACCCCCCATCCCCCAACCCCACCCCCATCATCAATCCATTTTTTCCTAACTGATCTTCATTCATGAATGCCCCCATATTCGCAAGAAGATCGAGGTATTTATTATGTGCTTCCAACATTCGAAAGAAGAGAAAAATATTCTAAATGATTGGATAATTATATTAGTCTTTGCATCAACTGAGATAGGCAAGGATTTTTAGAAGTAGAGTGTTGTAAGAGGGACCTTATAGTGATTGAGGGAAATGCAAACCTTGCTCCTTAAGTAAATGTAAACCTTGAAAAGCTACAAACACTTTAGCATTGTTATTGGAAGCAATGTTAAAACCCCAAGCAAAGTTTGTTTCTATATTTTCTTCATGATCAAATATGTTCCCCCATCACACCTGCCACCCCTATTGAAAGATGAGTAAGTTAATAAGTGAACAAACCCATTGTTTTTTGGAAATCCCCTCAATATTCAATAAGAAATTTTTCATAGATGATCTAAATTGTTGAAATTTCAAAAAAATAAAGTCAATTAGACATAACTTTACCTTGTTGGAAAAAAATGGACTCAACAGAAAGGTTTAGTTTGTCCACTTAATAATTTACGTATTTAAAGGATAGAAGTCATAGTTCCACATGATTGATGGGAACCTCATTTATTGAATTCCCCCCTTAGGTTTTTGGCCCATTTTAAGATGACCCAGACTGTTGTAGCTTCAAAAAAAATGAATCACATTGGACAAAACTTCACCTTATTGAAAAAAATGGACTTGCTATAAAATTTTAGTTTGACCACTTACTAACTCACTCCTTTAAAGAAGGGAAGTCATAATTCCACATGATAGAGGAGAATTTTGAAAAATGAAGCCAACTAAATATAACTTTACCTCATAAAAAAAATGGACTGGTTAGAAAAGTTTCAGCTTGTCCACTTATTAACTTCTTTAAAATAAGGTTAGTGGTATAGCTTTAGCCATGCCATATGCATCATAGTCTTTTGGCATTTTATTTGATAGTATGTTTTATGATTTTGTATTTATATTTGTGTATGTAGTTATATTTAGATGAATTTTAGTAATCGATATTGGTTCATTCATCATTTTTATGTTTGATGTCATTTTTAGTAATTTTAACTTGTAATTGTTACGTATATTATAGTCACAAGTCATGATACTATAATGCCATATTCCTTCAATTTATTGTTGCTTATTGTCAAGTTACCTCATATTTATACTAAGTTCATGACATGTGATGCTTAACCGTAATCATTTTTTGTCTTCAACCATGGCTTCTTTCTTCATGATATTTATACTAAGTTCATGACATGTGATGCTTAACCATGATCATTTTTTGTCTTCAACCATAGCTTCTTTCTTCATGATAACTTGTAAATGAACATACACAAATATATTTCTATCGATAAATGGTTGATACAAAAATTCCAAAAAAACTCAATCCATGAATGCCATGCACAAATTTACTTATCATGTACCCAACCCATACCCATTTTAATGTGGAAGAGGGCATAAGACTATTTTCTATGTGAAGAATCTATACAAACATGCTATTGAGCAATGGCTATGAAAGTGGAAGTCAACATCTCACTGGATGAATGAATAGCTACCGATATGGGGACAAGGAAGGACCCATGGGATGGGAGCCTTTTTTTAAATGGTGAATGGAGAACTCATACAAACTTGTCACTTTCCATGCTTGTATTTGGAATTCTGGGTGGTGACAAGGGTGTAGTCTTTCTTTTGTATATTCCTTATCAACACGGAATGTCTATAGTCATCAACTCAAATTGAAAATTCGAAAGCGAATAATTTTGAGTTGAAATTACAATTAACAACTGATAAAAACACTAAAGAGATAAACGGTGTATATCACTTGTCCAATGAAGTGGAATTTCACAAATCTTCCTCCTTAGAGCGCATATGTTATCCACAATGATATTTTATTTTGACATAAATCCCTTGGGCGTGTGTTGCCCATCAAATCTGGCATTATCTTAAAAAAGATTTTGTTTGACAGAAATCCCTATCAAATCTGGTATTATTATAAAAAAGGATATGGACCTTGTGTGTAAGATATAGATATACACCAAGTTTTTGTGCTAAAGTGTGTGGTATATGTAGGCTTTTATCTCCAACCCTCAACAAAATATATAAAACGTTTGTTTTTTAATAATTATAGTCATTATGAGGAGAATGTTTTTTTTATTTCTCTTATCAAATGTATTCCATCATGGCCCTCATGTGAAGAATAAATATTTGTATGAATTGTCTATTTTGAAAGCTTCAAGATAGGTATGGAGGGCGTGGGATAATTGACACTTAAATCGTTTTGTTTTTTTGGTGATTTGTTCTCTAGATCTGGTTATAAAAACTGGCAGAATCGTAGTTCTACCCCATTTACTGTGAAACTATGCCATGGAACTGTGTCTCTAAGGGTTTTGGCCCATTTTAAGACAACCCAGATCGTCGAAATTCCAAAAAAATAACGAGAATGGGTGGAACTATACCTCGCCGAAAATTTTCCGTCGCCGGCAGAGGCGATTTGAGTGCCAGTTATCACACGCTGGTATGGAGAGTGGGCAATCCATAAGCACCCCACAACAGATTCATTAAGACTGCTGTGGGGGTTATCTGACATTCTGCTGCATCGCGTTGAATGAGTAGGTGGAGGATGGGTGGCCCGAAGTTGGAAATTTGGAATAGTAGACAGAGTGTATGACCGACGCTAACATATGGATGCATGCAGTATGATAATGGGCTAGTTAATACTGTATTATAAAGGCTCAACAGCAGTCTTAATAAGTCTGCTACGAGGTGCTGCATAAAGCTTGCCAATGAATGCCATATCTACAAGACACAAAGGGTTAGGTAAGGAGAATTATATATTTTAGAATTTTATTTATACACACATTTCATTGAATGCGCTTGCAGCTCTGTCGAAAAACTTGATGGGAAAGTTGACTTAATGAAACTATACAACAAACAAAACACACTATACACGCAGGCTGGCAGCCATCTACGGTTTTGTCGGCCCACGAGAAATCTGTCAGCTTTTTCACTATCGACATTCTTACTGCTCACAGGCATTTGTACCGACGGACACGACTCAGCCGTCCGTTACTGCCACCTCAACAGTTACTTGTCCTTTATGGACATGCGTGATAATGACGTACACGACTGGTGATGTGGCAGTACGTGCCAGCTAAGCTCTGTGCAGGCCAACAAATATTTCCACCTAACATAGGTGTGTGCTCTATAGATGGGCACCAACTAATTTGTTAGTGATATCCCCACCTAACAATGTCGTCTAGTGTAGTGTGGTTTTAAAGGGTCACCATGCGTTGCATGTGTTACCTTTTATCTTTTCCTTCCAACACGTGTCCTCTTCATCTCGTCACAAACAAAGTTTGGAATGTTGTACCAAATGGTCCTCTAAGCGTCCACCTTCAATGTGGGAGGTACAAAATAATAATAAATAGCAAGCAACTTTGTTACGTACAAACAATTAGAGTGGGAAGGAAAAAACATAATGACAAACATGTACTAATAACTTGCTTGAACAATAACATGAAATTCATACCCTTCACTACGGTCTTTATCTAACAGTTTTCTTTTGGTCTTTGCCCATGGGGACCATTATTGAATGTTTCTTGATATTGGGATGTTAGTTTAGGAGGAAACTATTCGTTCTTAGTTTTCTTTTGGACTTTGGCCATGGAGAACCATTATTGAATGTTTCTTGATATTAGGATGTTAGTTTGGGAGGAAACTAGTTGTTCTTTGTTTTACCTTTATCAACAATCTCTTTGCTCTACCTTGTCTTTACTTCAAATACATTGTAACCAATTTGTTGTTATTCTTCTATATTTATCTATTTTTTATGGATTGGATCCTTCATGTGGTAGTTCCATATTCATGGATTCATTTGTCCATGTTTCTGCTATATCACAATAAAATCCCAAAGTTCCTTTCATCAACATTATACGATGACCTATTGCACCAACAAGTCTTCTCAACAATCACATTTTACTTATGACGTGTCTTTCAACAATCTATTTGTCCATTAAATTACCAAGTTGGAGGGATTTTTCACATTTTCAACCCAATATTGTGGGTCTTCCAACACCTACATTTAGAACTCAACTTGCAACATGTACAAACCTGATTTCTAAGACTTTTAATTTTTAATGCTGCAAAACTTTCAATGCAATATTTTCACTAAGAAATTCCAAAAAAGATGTAATTTGTACATTTTATTTTCAAAAGCCTTTGCATTGAGAGAATAGAGATGTATTCTACAACCTAGTACCAGAAAGTTTTAAATGGTCACCATGTGTCGCATATACGATTTTAATCTTTTTCTACAATCTAGAATGAAGATGTTTAATGCATGTCCCTAGCAATGAAGTGACACATGGAATAAATAAATTATATATAAACTTAACATAATGTAAAAAAGAAACTTGAAGAAAAGAATACCCCCCACACACATATTTCTAGAAGAAAAATATCGTGTACTCTTTATTAATTGAATAACAAAGGGTGCAATTAATTAATTATGATCATTGGGTCAAATTCGAGAAGAATCACGGGCTATCTATAATGGTTATATATCCCATTACATATATGTATAAAAAAGGGTGCATGCTCTAAGAGCCTAGTACAACAATAACCAAGAAAAAAATAAAAAGATTGGGTGGAGAGGTTAGGGACAATCATTCTTCATCATTATTTCCTTTCTTTCCTTCCTTTTCTTGACCTCCTTCCAAGTTTCTATTGTAATGTGTGTGATAGGGGCATCAACTACCACCAATTGTAGGTTCGGCATGTGGAGATCTAGAGCATTATGTTGAAAGAGATCCATTGGGGAGTCACCAACTAAGGAGTCTGATGCATGTTTCCTTTTATGTTCGATCTCAAGGGGAGAGCCGAAGATAAAACACAGAGCTTTGAATAGGGTTGACAATGTCCGTAGAGTCAAATTTACTCTCCTCTTCAAAAATATGGCTCTCTGGGGGAGGAGGAGCTTGAGGACTTGCAATAACTAGAGACAATGAAGAGGGGTTGATGGTAGCATTGGGGACAACCTCTTGTTGAGACTTCTAGTTCACTTAGTTGTTGTCCATATTGTAATTCCAAGAGGGTTGTTTTTTCTTCCCTAGTTTCCCTTGAGTCTCTCAACTTTTTGGGAAGCTTGTTTTCTTATGCCCATTCTCAAAACACAACATCCATCTAAAGGTTATATTCTCACAGTCCATAGTTTGAATCCACATTGAGTCCCTATAGTCCAACATTATTTGAGCGGGAAGAAATTTTCTTAGGTTGACATGAATGCATAGTGGGACAAAGGTATTTGAGATGTTCTCATTCATTTTGAGGCTAAGGGTTATGATTGAACCCAAAGCATTCCCAATTTCCTCAATTGAGTGCATATTCCATAACTCCAAAGGGAGGCCTAGAAGATGAAACTAAATAGGGACCTCCATAAGAGTAGTTTTTTTAGGATCAAATATGGGATGCCAAGGCCTAATGAAGATACCAACACCTCTCATGAACCATGGCCCATGTCTACTAACAAGATCACAATCTTTCCCAGCTTTAAACTTCAAAATAGAAAGGTCTTTTCTATTTAGTGTATTTTAACCGAATTCTTCAAGGTATGCCCTTGAGATCTTTCAATCTAGGCATTTAAATGTATCTACATGGTCAAATGGCATGAAATTTGTAGATCAAGCTATGTTCAGAGGAATTTTTTTTATAATCCCTAACTATCTTTAGGTCAATCTTGATGATGGGGTCCTCCTTGATCATCTCCACATAGAAAGGAAACCCTTTTCCCAAGGTAGGAGGAGCATCATGTATAGAGGTTTTTGATACATTGTCCTTTGCCTTAAATACAAGAAGGGAGTCCTTGTATGAAGGTCTTTTTACTTTGGCCTTTCCTTCATAAAACATGGGTGACGTGTGATCTTTACATCTACCCTTAAATGAAAATCTCGGAATAGGCAAGCATTCTTGGATAAAGAAGAGATTACAAGAATGAAGGGTGAGACTAATTGATTACCAACATAAATAAAACATTGTTGTGGGACATGGATTCCCTCCTTTTCCTGGATTTTCTACATGAGGGATGTCATTGATAGTTCATGGAATCCACTATAAGAGAGATTAAACACCCTGAAGGAACATAAATGAAGAGTGGAAAGGTCATTGATGCCAAAGGGATCCCCTTCTCCTCCACTGGAATGGAAGGGAAATCTATTCTTGAGGTTAAGTACTTGAGTGTGAGATTAGGATGGGTTCTCCCCAATTCACCCAAGGGATAGAAAAAAGAGGGGCTAACATTCGGGGCATGTTTCCTAAAAGTTGAGACAAATGTATAAGGGGAAAATGCCTTAGGTGGATGATTCAATCGATTGGGATATATATATATATATATATTCATTCGTTCCATGGAACATTTCCTTTAGGAATCCCTCTAGGTTCATCCTCACATTCCATGAAAGGAACCAAGGGTTAATGCTATCAATGTATATCATGTATATTGCCTAAGTTAAGGGACCCAAGTGGATTCAACCTAAAGACTTTCTTTTCCATTACAACTTTGACATTGCAAATCAAATCACTTGGCCTAACCCTTGGGGTTGTTTTTACTTCCAAGGAAAACCTTGTGGGGGAACCCCAAGGCACATCCATGGATTTCACAAATGTTACCCAGTGTAAACTTATCAATGCTAATTATGACCCCTAAATTGGTAGGGGAATTGGGTGAGACATGCAATAGAGGAAACTAATGCAAGGGATTGACCCCAAGGCCTCCTACATGATGTTTAAAGAATTTAATAACTTGATCTAGCCTAAAAAGCTATACGTACATATAGGTATATATATTATTTACTTATTTATGTACATATTGTTTCTAAGAACACTTTTGAGAGATTCCCCTTCTTCCTCGGACTATCCAAATGGAGAATGACATAAAGCACCAACTAGAAGAGTTGTTGCTAACCTTGATGGTATCAATTGGATTTGACCATATGACTTATGGCCTCCCCAACATAAACTTGTGTTTGTTAGATGGTTCTATCAATGCTTGAAATGTCTCATTCCAACATAACTATAAATAATACACTTCCAACACATACTATTTCCTTACACTTCAAGTTGGTGCTTGCTAATCATAGGGGGGAATCCCTAGATCAATTATGAGTCAAAATATGATGCACCAAACAATTAATAAGAACAAAATCAAAATGATATATTGTTTTCATAGATAAATCTGCATGTTAAGATAGAAAAAATGAAACATTAAGTGATTAAATGATTGAAAATTCAAAAGGAAAATGATGCAAGTTTCACCAATAATTTAGAAGATGAAGTCTAATGCAATAACACTAAAAAAATGTGGCAATCAAACAACAAAATAAAATTTCTAGTAAGTAAGCAGTAAATTATGTTTTAAGGTTGAAAATGTCAATAAAAAATGCATAAAATTTATATGAAGTTGGGCACACAACCCAATGCAAATATATGACGAAATCACACTAAATTAAATGAAGAAAACAAACATTACAACAAAGAAGTATGACTATTTTTTTAGGAATTAATGTTTTTTTAATGATTTTCAAGGCATGGAAGTTGAGAAAAACATAAAGTTTCCCTCTCTTTCCACGACAACTTAAAAATTACAACAATCTAATCATGTTGTAATGTCTCTAAAAAAATGAAAAATGACCTAGATGCTTGCATAAATATGCCTAAGATGCAAGGTATTGAATGTTGGATGTGAAAATTTGTTTTAAGTGTGCAATCAAGAGCTAAAATTTAGTGAGATTATAAGTTAGGTATTGACATCTGAAAATTTGGTCTAAGAAATTTGGTCCAAGAAGTACAAAATGGATTGAGAGATTAATATGAGGTGATATAAGCAAGTTGTGATTGGATTTGATGGAATTTTAAGATTTAAGACTAAAGGTATATATGATGGCAAAAAGTATGGGTTTACTCAAACTAAAAAATCTTACTAGAAATCCTACCAAAATAAGGACGAACATGTGGAAAAATACAATTATGGGATTATGGAATCCAAGGAAGACAAAGCAAGATGTCCAAAGGCTTCGTTTGTAAGAGGTAAATAAAATAGTACTCCTGCAACCCAAACAGAGTTCGGAAGTTCTTCGGTTATGCATGAGGATTTCAAGATTGTGGATGATTGGATATTGGTGAATGATAATGATCCTGAATATTTTCTATTGAAGGATTCATCTCCCTCTGGTAAAGAATCGGAGAAAAGAAGAATTGGGAGGAAGAAGAAAACTAAAGTTGTTTCTAAGAAAAATCCTTTCAACGTGGTTCTTGTTGAAGACATTCCTTTAAATGAGATTATTATGACTAATGAAACAACACTAGTGGGAAGATTCATGGGTAGAAGGGTGAATGAAGTAGGATTAAAGAAATGGGTTATGGTTATCTAGAAGGACGTTATTGAATCAAGTCCAAAAGTTTTTGTACTTCTGCAAGGATGGATTCAATGCATTTCGGTTTAATGACGCGAAGGAATTTGCATATGTAATAGTTGGAAATTGGAGATGGGATTCAACATCCCTTTTCCTGAAAATATGGACACCAATGTTTGATCACAGAGTTGAAAGGTACGATACAATACCCATTTGGGTAAAATTTCCCAATCTATCCTTTGAATACCGGTCTAGAGAATTCTTTAAAGTGGCGGGAAATACCTTGGGACAATTTATTGAGACTGATTTATCTTGTGAGGAGACTGGTGTAATGTGTGTTGGGAAAATTCTAGTGAATCTGGATCTGAGAGAAGTTTTAACAGAGTCTATCACATTACATAGAGGTGAAAACTCTTTTAATCAATTGTTGGATCATCAAGGAATTCCATTCAAATGCAATAGATGTCATTCTTATGGACATGTGGCTATGGACTATGCCCTCTCTTTTAAAAAAATATTCGGGAAAGGAATATTTCTAATCAATGCCAGGAAAAGAGGAACCATGATCTATCACCAAAAAATGTGTATTCTATAAAGAATTTGAATCAGCTAACATGTCTTGAGGAATTGAATAGTAAGCTGGAGAAAGAAATACTACACCCTCTCGGGCCTGCTCTTGAAGATGAAGGGGTTTATATGGAAAATATTTTTCCAATTGAGGATAATGATAAATATCTTGATAAAGTTTTGGATGCTAGTATATCTTTGCAGGAGCTATGATCGGGTAAGTCAAATGACTCATTGAAACCTCTCCTTTTTAGCTTTTCTCCTTGTGAATATGCTTTCAGGGTTTAGTCTTTTTAGCAATGGTTCAGTAGATATATTGAATTCCATAAAGGAAAACAATAACTCAATTTTTTTTATCAGAGATCATATTTCCTGAGAATCTAAGTAAAAATACTACTGTTTTGGAATTTAGTACTCCTGATTTTGAAATTTCTCAATCTTTTTCTTTATATTTTGTGGAGTAGGATCAAAGATATAATTTAATATCTCAGAAAGGGGATTCTATAACCCTATAAAATGGGCATGATCTAGGGGTTTTGGGGTTATCAAAAGATTCCTTAATGAGGAATAATCGTGGTAGGAAACCTTACTCTTTGGTAGCTCGGGATAAAGGAGTAACAAAAGTAAATGAAGGAAGACAAAAGCAATTAAAAGGGGTGCTTAGAGCAACGAAAGCTTGGGATAGGGTTAAGTAAGGTTGGTTATGATACTGAATCATAGGGGTTTGGCTAGCTTAGCCAAAAAGATAGCATTGAAGAGACTTATTGAAGACCAAATATTGGATGTAGTTTTACTTGAGGAATTAATGTGTGAAGGGGGAGGTATTGTATTTGATTTACATAAGTTGTTTGTAGGATGGAATTTTGAGTGTGTAGTTGCAAAAGGGAGGTCAGGTGGTTTAATAGTTGGATGGCGTATAATTTGTATGTAGATAAAGAATGCTTGGGATATAGAGTTAGGGCTTGGGATTACTATTCATTCAATAGATTTGGGATTGGAGTTCTTGATTATAAACATTTATGGTCCCTACAGCGAAAGGGTAAAATTTTGGGATAACTTGTTTTCTAAATGATGTTTAGAATCCCATAATCCGGTTTTGGGTGGGGATTTGAATTTCACTTTGGTTCTTTCATAAATATGGGGCCAGTCAGCTCAATTAGATACTCTTTTTGACTAATTATTGAGGAAATTGGAGGAGATGGGGATTTTATATATTGAACCGGTTAAGATGAAGACTACCTGGAAAAATTAAAGATTTGGGTTTGCTTCAATAGAAAAAAGACTGGATAGGTTTCTTACTTCTCAAGATCTGATGGAGAAGCATATTCGGATCAGGAAGTGGGTGGGAAATGGTGGTGACTCTGATCACTTACCTATTTTTCTTGAATTTATTGGTGGAGGCAAGAAATCAACCATTCCATTCAATTTCAATTCAAATTGGTTAAAAAATGAAGGGTTTACCAAGCTTTTATTGGAAGTATGGGATGTGTATGATGAATATTCTGAGGATTCGACCTCTATTCAATTTGCAAAAAAATGAAAAAATGAAAAAGAGATAGCCATGCAATGGTTGAAAAATAAGAAAGAAAAAGAGGATAGTCAACTAAAGAAAATAGAGAAAATATTGGTGTAAAAATATAATGAGATTGGATTTGGATACATAATTGAAGAATTTAAAGAGGAAATTGTATCTTTGGAAGTCGGTAGAAGAAAATTATAATTAGTTCATGAATCAAATTTGAAAATGAAAAATAGGGCATTATGGTTGGCCAGTGGAGATGATAATTCCAAATTTTTCCATCAATATGCAAATCATAGGAAAAATATAAATTCTATCTGGAAACTTTCAGTGGAATCGGGAGACGAAGTTGAAGGTTTTGATGAGATATCTCAAGCAGGCATAAAACATTTTGAGACCCTATTTTGAGATGAAGGAAGTGTTCCTCTAGCAGATATAGTGAAGATAGCTCAGTTCTTTCCCTCAACGTGAACGGTGAAGATAATAGTATGCTGATGGAAGAGGTGTCCATGAATGCATTCAAGGATATTTTATCACAATTTAAAAGAGAAAAAATCCCAGGACTTGATGGGTTCCCAGTTGAATTCTATCTAGGCCTTTTTGATGTTCTAGGTCATGATCTAATTAAGGTTGTTGAAGAATCAAAATCCCGTGGGAAAGTACTAGCTATTTTTAACACAACCTTTTTATCCCTTATACCTAAATCTAATTCTCCATCAAGCTTTGAGGAATCTAGACATATTTCTCTTTCTAATTACATTTGCAAGATTACATCAAAATTTATATCTACTAGAATAAAGCGAGTGTTGTATGAATATATATCTGGGGAGCAATTTGGATTCCTTCTAGGTAGGCAGATTCATGAATCTATTGGTGTTGCACATGAGGGACTTCACACTATAAGGAGTAAGAATATAAAAGCAAATGTGATAAAGCTAGACCTGTCAAAGGTCTATGATATAGTAAACTGGATGTATTAAGGGTGGTGCTTTCTCAAATGGGGTTTGATGTACCCTTTATCTAATGGGTGATGGGATGCCTGACTTTAGTTTCTTTCTCTATTTTATTAATGGTTCTTCTTCATATTTTTTCAGGCCTAGTCAGGGTATCATGCAAGGATTCCCTCTTACCCCACTCTTATTTCTCATTATTGTTGAGATTTTTGGAAGAGTTATCTTAGATGCAAGGAGAGCTAGAATTTTAAAAGGAATATCTTTTGGGGGAAATATTTGTCTTATGCATATCTTGTTCGTAGATGACATTCTTATATCTATGATGGATCATTAGGGGATCTAGAAAAAATCCATGAGATATTAGATATGTTTTTCTTGGCGATTGGCATGAAGGTTAACATAGGAAAGTCTTCTTTGTTGGTTTTTGGTCCAGATGAACAATAGGTAAAGAACATCAATAACATGTTTCCATACTCAATCAATCTTTTGGAAGTAGGATTAAAGTACTTGGGTTTCAGATTAAATCCTTCGTCTTATGTAATTAAGGACCAATACTGGCTTATTGTGAAATGTGAAGCTTAACTTTCAAATCGGAGTCATAGGTGGCTATCAAAAGGGGGCAAATGGTTATGATAAAGTTTGTTATGGAATCCATCCCTGTATTCTGGATGAATTTGTAGATTTTGATAGGTGTAATTGAAAATTGAGGAAACTATGTTATAGATTCTTATGGTTTGTCGGCTTAGAAAATCAAGGTATGGTATGGATCAAATGGTAGTCGTTGGCACACCCTTGAACAATGTTAAAAAACAATCTTTTTTTTTTTTGATATCGGAGCCCTAGCTTCCCCGAGACCTAACCGACTGGTTCACCTCTCGGCTTTTCCTGTAGGCCTCTCCTGTGTAGGACGCTATGGATCACCCCCCGCCCCCTTCCCATGAGGAATGCATGCAGATGCTGGATGCTGCCTTCCACACGCTTGTTTCCTCCACCCCTCCTATGTCGTCATCGTCGAACTCCTTTGAAGCCAGCTTTATCAAACAAGCAGCGACACCTCGCATTCAGATCCTATCGGCAGCTTCCAGGCTAAAGGCCCTTGCCTTGAGTGAGCGTGGTTTGATTGGACAGTTCAAGGGGATTTGGCTGTCTCCAAAATCCATGGATGCTTGGATCAACAAGAACTGGATGCCTCTGATCACTGGGGGCATTCAACATTGCTTTTGCGGTAAGGGTTTTTTCACCTTTCTTTTCGAGAATAAAACTGATAGAGATCTCATCTTCAGAAGCAGCTCGTGCTTTATGGGTCCCTATGGCTTGTATTTAAATAGATGGAGCCTCTCCTTTGATCCTGAGAAGGATGTCCCTTCTGTGGTCTCGTTCTGGGTTCACCTTCCTCATCTTCCCTTACATTGTTGGAATGATGAAACCCTGCAAGCCATTGGGAACTCTCTTGGGAAGTATATTGATAAAGCTGAGCCAAAAGGAACCCTTTTCTCCTGTGCTAGAATTTGTGTAGAGGTCGATTTGGAAAAAGGTCTACCGGAGGAGGTAAACCTTCTGATGGATGGATGGGAGCACATGCAGAAGGTTGACTACAAACAACTACCATTCAAGTGTAAAAAATGCCATGAATATGGCCACTTTGTCAAAAATTATCCAAAAGCAATCCAAGAGGTACCAGAAAAAACTCAAGAAGAAGGATGGCATCAGGTCAAAAAAGGAAGAAAAACTACCCCAGCTTCTCAACCTCCTAAAGGGGATCAAAACAAAAATAACAAAGCAACCCCTCAAGAAACCCAGGAAGATCCCCCCAGCAATAGATTTCAGGACTTACCCATAGAAGAGGGAGAAATTCCAGCTTCAGAAGCAGTCACAGTAGAACAAGACAAAGAAGAAACTCTCATCCCCCCTCCTCCCCCAGAGAAGAGCATATTGGCACAAACATCAGTGGATCTAGCACTCCTGGTAGCTCATGGGTAGATAAGGTAAAAAGAAATTTTGTCCCGCTCTCCTCATCTTTGGACATCTCTTCGGAATCCCTCAAGGAGATGGATGTGATTCAGCTACCTAACATAAGAGGTAGAAAGTCACACAGGTACCATAGAGAAATTGAAGCAGAAAGAGAATTTGAATTGGGCAGACAGAAAATCTTGGAAGAAACAAAACTGCTTTAGAACTCGAAATCACAAATCAGGGTAAATGGCAGGTCCTGAGCAGGACCTCAACCAACAAAGAAGTAATGCTTGTAGTCTATTGGAATTGTAGGGGTCTAGGCATTTTGAACAAAGCAGAAGCAGTTAAAAATCTGATTAAAACTGAAAAGCTTGACCTTATGCTAATCCAGAAGACAAAAATTTTGGATGTAGAGGTCATGGCACTCTCACGCTCCCTATGAAAGGATTGCCATGGCAAAGCTATTGGAGCTCGCAGAGCTTATGGAGGAATCACCACATCAATATCTCCTAAATTCTCAATGGTCTCTTCTACCGAGAACAATCACTACCTGTTGACCGAAATCAAAGAGAATGGTAGTGCTAATCCATTATTCGTCTGCAACGTCTATGGACCCACTCATTATAGGGACAAGAACAAGTTTTGGGAAGACCTCAGCGATCTTAAAGAGAGCATGAATGGGAAAAATATCATCATTGCTGGAGATTTCAACGTCACCAAATCTCAGCAGGAAAAACTAGGAGGAAATATAGTCCGTGACCCCTTCGGCGAAAAACTAGAGGACCTTATAGTTGAATTGGATCTAATGGACATCCCATTGAAAAATGGAAAGTACACCTGGAATAACAAGAGATGCGGTGTAGGGAACATTGCAGCCAAGTTGGATCGCTTTCTGGTAAGCTCCTCCTTCTTTAGATCTGATCTCTTAGCCTGTTCCTATACCCTTCCCTACGCCTCCTTCGATCATCGTCCCATTGCCTTATCCCTTTCTCCCCCTGAAAATCTTGGGCTGATCCCTTTCCGCTTTAATTCCCTCTGGTTCCAGGATCTCATCTTCCTCTACCTTGTCAGATCAGCCTGGAACACGAGCTTTGTCAGATCCCCCATCTTTATTTGGGAATCCAAGCTTCAGGATGTTAAATCCTCGCTCAAGAGCTGGGCCAAGACCTCCTTCAAAAACCCCTATCATGTTAAAGTTAACTTTCTTTCGAAGCTTTCCACACTTCACTCTAAAATGGAGACGGTGGAAGTGAGGCCCTCCCTTTTAAGTCAGGAAAAAGATCTGGATCTAAATATCCTCCTAGTAGCCAAACGGGAAGAAGAAGAATGGAGAATCAAGTCTAGGAAATTATGGCTTAAAGGAGGGTACAACAATACGAAATACTTCCATAATCAGGCTAAAGCTCGTCGCAGCTAGAACGCTATTAGGGATCTGAAAGGCTAGAACAATGAAAGGATTAGCGAGAAGGAAAACTTAAAAAATCATGCTTTCAATCATTTCAGCGATCTCTTCATGGATAGTGGGGACTCTGATCCAGCAGCTCAAGCTGATATCTTGGAAAGCATCCCCTGTCTGGTCTCGGATAATGCTAATAGAGACCTCTCCAAACCGATCTTGGAACATGAAATTTTGAATGCCATTTGGTCTCTTCAGGCCGATAAGGCTCCTGGGACGGATGGATTCACCATTAATTTCTGCAGAGCTACTTGGGAAATTATTAAGGAGGATCTAAACGGTATGCTTAATTGGACCAGGAAAAAGGACAAAATTGGAGGTGCCACCAACTCCTCCTTTCTTTCTCTAATACCCAAAGATAAACTCCCCTGCACCATAGACCGCTTCAGACCAATCTCTCTATACAACACTTCTTATAAAATTCTCACCAAGATCCTTGCCACTAGAATGAAGAAAGTTATGGGGAAACTCATCACCGACACGCAAGGGGTATTTATTGTTGGTTGACAAATCCTGGATAATATCCTCATCGTCCAAGAGGCAATAGATTCCAGCATGGAAAAAAAGAACCAAGGTATGGCCATAAAACTTGATATGGAAAATGATTTTGATAGGGTTAATCATCACTTTCTCTTTGAAGTCATGTCTAAATTTGGTTTCTCAAGAAGGTTCATTCGGTGGGTTAAAGCTTGCATAAATAGCCCTCTGGATTGCCCCCTTGGTCAATGGAAGACCCACCAACTTCTTCCGTGCCTCCAGAGGTTTGAGACAAGGATGTCCTTTGTCCCCTTTTATTTACCTCTTAGTTGCAGATTCCATGAGCAGGAAACTCCATATGATGCAAGAGTCAGGTGAATTAAAGGGAATAAGAATTGCCTGCGAGGTCAAACCAGCTAGTCACTCTCAATTTGCAGATGACACCATTCTTCTAGGGGGGCCTCCTTCATCATCGCTGAAAGATTCAATCATGTTCTCACAACTTTCCTCAAAGCTTCCGACGGAAAAATCAACACAGAAAAATCCAAAATCTATGGCTGGAATTGCGCCCCAGGGGTTCTCGCAAGAATTGCTAGAATTTTGGGTTTCGAAGGAATCTTAGATTGGAACTCCTTCAATTATCTAGGCATTCCTATATTCAAAGGAAATAAAAGAGTTGCTGATTGGAAAAGGCTGAATCTTGCTGGAAAGCTGATCTTGATCAATTCCATCCTTTCAGCCTTTCCCCTCTACGCCTGCTCCATCTCTCTCGCCCCAAAAACTGTGATGCTGGAAATTATCAAAGATCTAAGGAAATTCTTATGGCAAGGAGGTAAAACTAATCAATCCAAAAAATTTCACTTGATCAGCTGGGACACTGTGTGCAGACCCAAATTGTGTGGGGGGGCAGGGATCAAAGATCCTTCACTTACGAACGTTTCTCTTGGCACCAAAATTCTCTGGAGGATCATATCTGGTAAAAAGGCCTGGTGGAAAGAAATTTTCTACAAAAAGTATATGGCTGGAAGCAGAATCCGTTGTGTGGAAAATATTGATCAGAATAAAAAAGGGACTTCTATCTGGAAACTTTGCAAGCGTGCAGCCTTCATCATTCAAAATAACCTTTAATGGGTCCCTGACAATGGAAAACAAATTCATATCTAGAAAGACAACTTTTGCACTAGGTCCCCCGTCAACTTCACTCAGGAGTTCAACGATCTAAAAATTTGGATGGAGCAAGCCAATATTAAAACTTTGTTTGACATTTCTTCTTGGTCCAATCAAGGCAAATGGACGGGATCGCTTGATCTAGATCTCCCGGCGTGCCTTCGTCGGGACTATCATACTCTCCTTTCTCTGTTTCATGGTGCTCTCCCAGTTCATTTAAATATGAGAGACAAGCGTGGATGGGGGAAATCGGGCACATACTCGGTCAAGGCAAGGTATTGTTTTATGGATTCTCATAACAATCTCATCATCAAGGATAATAAGTGGAACACAGTCTGGGACAGGGATGGGCTCCCAAAGGTTAACACCTTCTACTGGATACTCGCGCACAGGAAAAATCTCACTGTATAAAATCTCAGGAAAAGGGGAATCGAAGTTCCGACAAGATGCATCCTCTGCAAGAAGGCCGAGGAAATAATTGATCACCTGTTCCTCAAGTGTAGTTTCTCCAAAGAGGTTTGGCATCGTGCTTACTAGTAAATACAACCAAATTTAATCCTTCCAACCAACTGGAATGATCTCTTTGATAACTGGCACAACTACTACCACAACTCGATGCTTAAAAAGCCAGACTTCAAAAGAGCCTGGGTCACCTTTCCCAAATTCATTTGCTGGAAACTCTAGACAGCCAGGAATAAAGAAATCTTTGAAGACATAAAGGTTACACCTGGTAAAGTTCTCTCCTCCGCCAAAGCTCTTTGTATTGACTCACTTTCCACAAGAGGTCTGAAAAATATTCGCAAGGAGCCCTTAAACGTGGAAGAAAAAAACTGGGTGGTAGATCTTCTAAACTCCCCAATTTGTCCTCTCATGGATCATACTTTCAAGAAGCAAAAACCACAAAAGTGGCATATCAGAATGGATCAGAAGGAGCTCCAGAGTTTGGTCAAAAACTTCAATAGTGATACTCTTTTCTTTGATGGTGCCTCAAAGGGAAATCCTGGGTTGGCAGGTGTGGGAGGAGTCCTCCTTGATTCCGATGGAAACAAAAAGAAATAGTTTTCCTAGGGAATTGATAAGAGGACCAACAATGAGGTGGAATGGCTCGCTTTGATCAAAGGAATGGAAATTTCCAGGAATGACAATGTCAGGGACCTAGTGGCCTTCAATGACTCCATATTCGTTATCAGGGAGGCAAGATATTTGGCTATCAATCGCAGAAAACCAGTCACCAAACTTCAACACCTCTTCACCTATGTGGCCAAAGAATTTAACTCCATTTCTTTTCTCCACATCTTGAGAAGCAATAACAAAGAAGTAGACAACATAGAAAACATTGGTGCTGGTCTAGATTGTGGTTTGGTGACCATTAACGGTCTCAACATTCTTATTACTTAGGTTCCTTAGTCCCCTCTCTCGTTTCATCTTGTTTCCTAAGACCCCACCCATGGATTGGAACCACATTTTTCAACCCTTAAACTATAGAGTTGTGCATTTTAGCATTTGGAGTAAAGGCACGATTGCCTTGGGATCTTCTTCCCCGCATTGGTATTCTCCTACGTACTCCTGGAACACATGGTGCTCCCTTTGGTCTCATCCCACCTGCCTCGAATGAAGGCATATAATTTCACCACCCTCCACCCTGCCTTATAACACGCCACAGGGTGGTGTGTTCGACATTCTGTAATTTCAAATTGATATGAATTGGGTTCTTTAGGAGTGATACGAAGTTTTCTGGTTTTGTAAGTTGGTTCTGCACTGGTTAGGTATGGAGGATAAGGGTTTGAATCCCTCTTCACTGCAGTGCCGTTTTTGCAGAAAGAATATCCAAGACAATGCAGGGGGGGTTGGAAAAAACGCTACCTGTCCGCTTTTGACGTGGTTCAGGGGCAGGGAAATGGGCATGCTCATGGTGGTTCGGCTAAGAACTTCCTTCGTGGTCTCACCAGGGTTGACGAGCTTGACAATGGAAGAAATTGGGCTCCTCTAGAACTAGGCTCAGGTCAGAGCAATGGTGGTGTAGTGCAGCCTATTGCTCGTGGAATCTTCAACAAGCCGGGAATTGGAAAGAGCTGGATCCATCTCGATTTGGGAAACAACCAGAACCTGGGAGGGATAATGCAACACTCTACTCGTGGGCACTCCAGCGAGCCTAGAAATAATAAGAATTGGACCTCCCCGCATGGTTTGGATAGTGGGTTTGTCAACTTGGAGTCTCCACGTGGGAAGGATATTCCATCTACAGAAGTCCATTCCCACTTGCTGGAGCTGGAGAGTCAGGTTCGTTGGCTCAGGAGTGAATAATCCAACCAGAAGAAAGCCCTTTCACACCTGGCCACCTTCATCCAGATCTCAACTACAGAAATCCATAATGGCTACAACAAAATGAAGGAGTATTTTGATGTGCTTGTTGGGAAAATGGACAATCGTTGTCCCTATTCAAGGGATATCAACACACAAATCAAATCTCTGCACAATAGTCTGAAAGTGGTCGAAGCAAAGCTCGATGGAATGAGGTCTGAATCTAGAAACAATCCTTTTGTCTTCCATGGTAACAACGAGGAGAACATCGAGAGCTGTGCATGGTAGCAAGGAGAAAACCAGCCACCAGTGTACTGTATGATATTTCATGGTTTTTTCAGAACTGCTTGGTTAATGCCATTTTGTAATGGCTCTTAGAAGCTAGTTAGCTGTCTATCCTCTTGATATGTATTTCTTTTGCCGTCTCTTGTTAGGAAAGTTTGTAAGGATCTATAGCGGTAGTAGAATTATGTGTATGTATGAACTGCTAAGACAAGAAATGGATGAGCCTACTATGACAACTTTCCAATTTTAGAAACAGTCTTCTAGCTTATATTTTGTAACCTTGCTTATCCTTTTTTAATACAAATCTTGTCACTTGTTCTTGTAAAAAAAAAAAATGGTGGTCGTTGGCACTACAAAATAAATATGGGGGATGGGGCTTCAAGATTCCAACACTTTTTGTCATGTACCCAATTAAATGATTTTTAGATAAATAATTAAGTTGGCCTACCCAATTCCTAAGGGTTATGTGGAAGAATTAAAATATTGACATTTAACCCCAAGGTCTATAGTTTCTAATGAGAATTCAATATTATAAATTGATGGTGGAAAAATAGGCCAATAAATTATGGAATAAATTTTAAATGCTCCAAAATGAAGTGTTATTAGGTCCTAGTTGGAATTGGGGGAGCATAAGTGGACATGTGGGGTCCGCATGAGAGAATATTCCTCCTTGAAACATGGAGCCATCCCAAAATTTGATTGGAGGGAAGAGGTAACATTCATGAAGGAAGATGAAGAGTCATACGACTAAAAATAGGCAATGACAGATTCTACGACAACTATGACAAGCATTATGACACTTATGACAGATTCTATGACATATATGACAGTGTAAGAGCTAAAAATAGACCAAGAAGGCACATGAGAGGAGTTACACATCTCCAAAGCATCCAAAGGATTCCCCAATTCGAATTCATGGAGGAGTTGGAGACAAAAGATGAGCCAAGTGTCATGTGGGGCCAATGAAGGGTCATAACCCCCACGAATTCGAATTTCATGAGTAATTAGGAGATAATTTGAGTTATAAGGAGGGAAATAAGTCAAATAAAGTTATTAAAAGGAGGCAAATTTGAAATGGGGCAGATTTTGGTCATTTTTCATTTGCATCTTTGCAATTTGGGAGAGCTTCAAGCTTGTCCTTGCACGGTGGATGTTCATCCTCCCTGCCTTAGAACCAATTTCGAGGGTCAAAGATTCCCCTCAAAGTTGGTTGATGGAGAGCCCATCCATACCTTTCAACAGAGCTTCATGGATATATTTTGGTGCAGGTTCAACCCACATCTGAGTTCGAGTTCATATTCATTCTTTCTTCTCTTCTCTCATTTTACTATCTTTTTTCTCAATGTTCATGTAAAGTGAGATAGCACACTCTTGTTGCATATAGATAATGGAAGGCTGTTTTTTTGGCCTTATGAAATTGTTAATGGATGCATAAATATGTGATGGATATATCATGAGATCCACAACTCAATATACTAATCACTTCATGTACTATTTCTCCAAGCAACATTGATATTCGAACTAGTTTCCTCACTATATTCTCATGGTGATTGTAGCATGTTTTGTACCAGTTTGATATCAGAATTTTATGGAGGTGTTGCCTATGATTTAAGATGCATATGGAATTTAAATGGATGTATAAATTATTGTATTCATACCCCTCAAGTCATACTATAGTTTGCAACATTAATTCATGCTCACTTGTCCATTTTCACATAAATTGTATGCCTTAGAAGCTGCTGTCCTTTGGGAGACTTATCCGAACCTAAAACCTGATATAGTGCTGCACACATGTTTTCCTTGATTTCCTCTAACAGAATCAATTCTCATACTTAATTTTAGGGAAGTCCGTACAATTTTTGGAAGGGAAAATAGTGGCAAACCTAGGGGGATTTTCACCAATCCAATTGACTAGTTTTGTCCCAAGTCTTCCTTCCTTGAAAATTGCAGACCATGAATGTTTATAATATATGTTTGGGTGTCTAAAGGTTGTATTAGAGTGTCCTATATCCTCCTAAGTCCCTGCATACAGAATTCAAAACCATTTGGGACAGTTTGGGGTTTCAATAGTCTAAGGTTCGAAAATTGGCCAAATTGGGTAAACTTCCAAATTAGGGATATTACAGTGGTATTAGAGAATGGTCCTTGCACATGTGCATTAATATAATCCATTGAAGAATAATTTGCAGCCATGTCTTAATATTATGATGACTCCTATGATTACAATGCTTATGAGCAGTATTGAGATGATTGTGAGCAATATGAAGAAGAATGTAAATGATATGAGGAAGAGGTGCCATCATGCAACACGCATTGCAAGTTCATATGGGATGAGGGTTATTCATATGAACCTATGTATGATGAAGATGTATGTGATGAACCACTGGAGAATAAATCTATGAATGAATTACAAAGATTGAGAGCAACATGTAAAACCTTGCCCCAACAATACCAGGAATATCTTGATCTGTATAAGGGAGATACACAAAAGGCCATTCCTTTGGAAGAATGTTTTGATTGGGTTTTTGGACATAGACCCAAGAATGAATATGTGGATTTAGTGAAGAAATTTATATTCCATTCTTGCAAAATACCTTGGAGATAAAATCATATATGTTTGAGTGAAAAGGAGGAGCGGAACGAGGATAGCCATGAGCCACCTAGTTCTGAAATAGGTGAAGTAGAATAAGCATTACATGAAGAGGATCGAAAGTCACTACCAAGTGACTTTGAAAAAGATGAAGAAACATCACATGAGAATGAAGAAGATTCCATTGAAAATACTAAATATAATTCTGAGACACGCTCTACTTTGGATATGAATCAAAGAACATCTACTGATGGATGCTTGAACTGTGAAGGAGTACTTATTGATGGGTGCTCACACCTCTATGTTGGTGACATAGAGATCACTTTTGAAAGTGTTTTTGCAAGCCAAAGTTCCATTGACCATGGATATGAATACCTTGTATCATTTGAATAAGAACCAAGATGAACTTCCCCATCACCGCTTGAGCTTCATGAAGTTGGTCCAAGCAAGAAGGAAGAAGAGGAGGTTCATTTGCAAGGGCCTCATTTTCTTGCAGGGTCCTTGAAGATGGATGAAAAGAAGATTCAAGAGACCTTTAAAACTCTCCATGAAAGACATGCATTGGTTTCGAAATTTTGTTGGTGTGTGGAGGAGAAATATTTCCTTGAAGAGATGGAGAAAATACATAAGGAAATGTTGGACACCAAAGGTAATTTTTTCAATTTGATTTCTGATAGAGATTATTTAATTGAGCTCGTTGGTTTGTATCATGGAATAACCTTGAAGGATGCAAAAGAGAATGACAATATCTGAAATGAGTTGGAGTCCACCCAAAATGCACTCCAAAAATCTATGGTGCATATTGAGCAACTTGAAGAGAGGTTACAAAGGCCCTTTACACCCTCCTACATATCAGAAAATCATTCAATGGGTGAAAGAATTTATGTTACAAAGGAGGAACCTCATGTGATGGTGGAACATGAGGTACATGTTGATATGTAGGTTCTTGAAGAGGTTACATTCAAACAAGAAGGAAGCCAAGCACTTGTTCTTGTTTAGAGGGATTATGAGCTGCCTCATGGTGAGAGTTGTAGAGCCTTGGAGGAGGCACATGATCTCATAATAGTTGGAACAACAAATTATGGAGAATATGCATTCAAAATTTTGATGGGTAAGAGATGAAAAGAGGCAAGGTTGGTTCACAATTCTTCAACCCCTACTTCTTTTTCATCCACATCAATTTGGGATGAAAATTGGGTGAAAGGTTTATTTCTGATGGTTCCACATGAGGAGTATGAAATTCCCATCTCTCCTTTCGATGATGACATGATTAGAGAACATTATTATTTGCATTCTAAGAAACATCATTTGTTACCTTATGATGATGCACATATACATGGATGCACCTATGATGTTCACTTGAGTCACTTGAAGACTCATGATTTTCCTTGCTCCTTACTTGGTTCAGATTTTAGTGGAGGTTCTTCATTCATTTCTTGGATGAAAGAAAACATGGCTGATTGTTTTGATGCATCTTACATTCTTTTGGATCAGCATTATAGGACATGGGATCCTCACCTATGTCATTGGAGCAGATTTGATATAATACTTGATGCTTGTGTGTATGGGGCACATGATGATCTACTTACTTGGATGTACAAGCACTTTCATGATTCTTTGATGAGGAACCTATTTGATGTACATTTGTATGATATTGTTCTATACTTTGATGATCTATATTTTGTACTTATGATGTTTGGAAGGATGTAGTACACGCAATGGGATCCTGGTGTTGCTTGGTTTCAGTTCACTTGGAGCAATAGTTCGATTGTTGGTTTGAGAGAGAAAGCCAACCTTTAGTTGTTTGAGTTCATATTTGCAGAGCAGTGTTCCAGTTTCCTATGTGGGAGAAATTTTGAGATATGGATTCAATATTCACATTCTTGTTTTTCATGGCATTTCATACTAGACATTTCACACCATGCATGTATCAGGATCATTTGGGACCTTGGGATCATTTTTGGTCTCATTGGTTTCAATTTTTGGGGGCAACAAGTAGTATGGGAGATTGAGTCACCACTTGAGAAGGTGATTGTAATTAGAGTAGCGCAACAAAAAGAATGGTGGCTCATCTCTAAATTTTCATGGAATCTTGAAGACTCAAAATTGGGCAACTCAGTGGCAACTTCAAAGAATTATACAGTGAGAAAAAGGGTTGAAAGTTCATAAAGGGTTTCCAAAATATGAAAGAGGTAAAGATTAATTGTGCAAACTTTATTTTGATGGATTTAATTAATATTTTGGTGTTTAGTGGTGATCTCATAGGATATATCAATATCAAAAATAAAACCCACATATCCTTACTTTTGGAAACACACAATTGCAGTACATGAGTGCCATTACTCAAAGTTTTGGAAGGAAAGTTTTGGAAGCAAATTTTTGGAAAGAAAGCAGGTTCTTCAACATCCATGTTTGAAATTGCTCTAGGACAAGAAATATTGGGTGGGGAGGACTGCCATGTCCCCAATTAAATGATTTTTTAGATAAATAATTAAGTTGGCCTACCCAATTCCTAAGGGTTATGTGGAAGAATTACAATATTGACATTTAACCCCAAGGTCTATAGCTTCTCATGAAAATTAAATATTCTAAATTGATGGTGGAAAAATAGGCCAATAAATTTGAAATGTTCCAAAATGAAGTGGCATTAGGTCCTAGTTGGACTTGGGGGTGCATAAGTGGACATGTGGGGTCCACATGAGAGAATATTCCTCCTTTAAACATGGATCCATCCCCAAATTCAAGTTGGAGGAAAGAGGTAACATTAATGAAGGAAGAGGAAGAGTCATAGGGCTAAAAATAGGCAATGACAGATTCTATGACAACTATGACAAGCATTATGACACTTATGACAGATTCTATGACACCTATGACACTTATGACAGATTCTATGACATCTATGACAATGTAAGAGCTAAAAATAGACCAAGAGGGAACATGAGAGGAGTTAAACATCTCCAAATCATCCAAAGGATTCCCCAATTAGAATTCATGGAGGATTTGTAGACAAAAGATGAGCCAAGTGTCATGTGGGGCCAATGAAGGGTCATAACCCCCACTAATTCGAATTTCATGAGTAATTATGAGATAATTTTAGTTATAATGAGGGAAATGAGTCAAATAAGGTTATTAAAAGGATTCCAAGTCGAAATGGATCATATTTTGGTCATTTTTCAATTGCATCTTTTCAATTTGGGAGAGCTTCAAGCTTGTCCTTGCACGGTGGATGTTCATCCTCCCTGCCTTAGAACTAATTTCGAGGGTGCAAGATTCCCATCCAAGTTGGTTGATGGAGAGGCCATTAAAACCTTTCAACAGAGCTTCATGGAGATGTTTTGTTTCAGGTTCAACCCCCATCTGAGTTTGAGTGCAAATTCATTATTTCTTCTCTTATCTCATTCTACTATCTTTCTCTCAATGTTCATGCAAAGTGAGATAGCGCACTCTTGTTGCATATAGATAATGGAAGGCTGTTGTTTTGACCTTATGAAATTGTTAATGGATGAATAAATAGGTAATGGATATATAATGAGATCCACATATTGAAATAATAATCACTTCATGTACTATTTCTCCAAGTAACATTGATATTCGAGCTAGTTTCCTCACTATATTCTCATGGTGATTGTAGCATGTTTTGTATCAGTTTGATATCAGAATTTTATGGAGGTGTTACCTATGATTTAAGATGATTATGGAATTTAAATGGATTTCCAAATTATTTTATTCGTACACCTCAAGTCATACTATAGATTGCAACATTAATTCATGCTCACTTGTCCACCATTTTCACATAAATTGTATGCCTTAGAAGCTGTTGTCCTTTGGGAGACTTATACGACCCTAAAACCTGATACTGTGCTGCAAACATGTTGTAATTGATGTCCAATAACATAAACAATTATAATATTGAATATTAGGGAAGGATGTATAGTGTTTGGAAGGGAAAATAGTGGCAAACCTAGGGGGGATTTTCACCAATCTAATTGACTAGTTTTGTCCCAAGTCTTCCCTCCTTGAAAATTGTAGACCATGAATGTTTATAACAGAGGTTTGGGTGTCTAAAGGTTGTATTAGAGTGTAATACATCCTCCTAAGCCCATCCATACATAATTCAAAACCATTTGGGATCATTTGGGATAGTTTGGGGTTTCACTAGTCCAAGGTTCGAAAATTGGCCAAATTGGGTAAACTTCCAAATTAGGGATATTACATTTTTGTCAAATGATTTGGCTAAAACAATGTTCGACAATTGATTAATGGATAAGGTATGTGGGTATAGTTTTTTGTTCACAAATACATTTATCTTTCTCCTATAGTATATTGGATTCGAAAACCAATTAAATCTCTCTGTAATGTTTCTATATGTTGGAAAGCGGTTATTCGTGTCTTTGACATTATTGGTTTAGGGTTATAATGTGTAATGTACCCACCCTTGGACCCAATGCAAGGAATGGATCATGCTACCAATCTATGGGGATTTTCATAAAAATCATCCCATTCATTAGATGCATCCAATTAAAAACAAAAGTGTGCAGATGTAAATCAAACAAATATGCACAACGGAAATAAATTCATCCACACAAATATTTTCATATGCACTCAATATATCAATAACAGTCATCAATTAATTAAAACAATGCAGAAGTAAATACACATAAGAAAATATACTCATCTCACTATAATGTGGTCCCAAACAACTAGCTATGTTGCTGCAATGTTCCACCCAACCATAGGCTCTTCGACAGCTTATACTGAGTCCGTCCGAAGGCCACCCCCTAGTTGGGCATGATTCTCACAAGGAAAAGGGGGACAAAGCTCATTCACAGCCAATTAATCATTCCATCTAAGCCAAGCTAGTCCATAGCTGGGTTTATCAGGCTACAATTGAACCCTGGATGCTTACTCTCAAGCTCAAGCCAAAGCAATGAATACCCATATCCATACCCCAACATATTCATTTCTCACATAGTAAGCACAAACATTGGGCATAGATACACATTTCCAGCAATGGAATTCACAAACAAGACGGCCATAGATTTTCCCCAAATCGTGGCTCACCCAAAACGAGCTGTGGGAAGGGAAATGCATCCACAGGGAGGAAAAACATTTTCTCCCCAACTCTCTCAGCAATTAACAACAAAAACGGTCTCTATGGAACCCCCATTCCATTCCCCTTCTTCCCCACTGGTATACAACACAAAAACGCCCTTTTCTACTGGGAGAATGAAGGAAAACACAACAAACGTGCCTAGAAAACGCCCAGGTAGCTCTAAAACTCGTGAGGGAGAAGGAATGATCATGGATAATGGCTTGGGGAAGAAATTCATGGCTCTTTTCTTGCCCAAGAAGAAAAATGCGAATTCCCATGCAGGGTGGCTTGCCCATACCCGAATTTGGATAGCCATACCTCTCCATTCCCAAGGCATTAACTACCTCAACCAACTCTTGGGAGAAATCAATGGTTGGGTACAAAAGTCAACATGGGTAGTTGAGGGTTTGATGGGTTCTCTCATTGACACTTGGCTTGACCTGATTGGCTCAAGGGTTTGAATGTTTCCCTCCCAATTCCTTGTAAAATCATGCCCCCATCTCTTGTTGCATTGCATAGCTAGTTGTGGGTATTTTATTAAAATGCATATTTACATGATGTTTGAATTTTCAATGTGCATTACTAGCACGCAACCCATATGCATCAATAAATCGATGGCGGGGCCTTGGCCTTGAGCTCCTCACCATCATTTTATAACAATATTACATCATTTACATTTTAATGCAATAGGGTCAAGGTGGGGACGTGACATAATGGAAGATTGGGAATGGGATCTATGTTTGTTTGGGAGCGGATCCATCGGTTGTATGTAATCATAGATATACTATTCCATATCATATGATTGAAAATCTCAAAATTAAAGGATATATGTCATTGAACAATATTGTTGATCATTCTTCATATTCTATCAAGGGACAAGGTTGGATAAAGGTAGATGTAGTGAGACTTCATGGAAGTGACAGATAATTATGGAATGCTTATATCTCAAATTTAAGAAAAAATAATGTTAGAACAAAAGACAACGATGATTCACTTGTTTGGATGCACTCTACTTTAGGGGTTTATACTCCAAAATCAAGTTATAAGTATATGATCTAGGATAAGGTGATATCTAAGCCTTTATGGTGGTGGCATTCTGTGTGGCGTTAAAACTTCCCATTGAAATCAAATATATTTATGTGGTTTCTCATTTCTAATAAATCTCTTGCTTGGGATGTGTTACAAAGAAAAAATAGAGAGGGACCTGGTAGATGCTCTTTGTGCAAAAATTCAGAGGAATCAAAATTTCATATAGTTGTTGATTGTCCCTATACAAAGGATTCCTGGATAGTGATTGAAAAGAGGTTAAACCTGAAAAACATATGTCAATGAGATTCGATGGAAAATTGTCTTAATATATGGAATTTAAATGGTTCTTTTTTTTCAGATTTTAGATCACTTCCTCTTATAATATCTTGGGGAATATGGCTAGCAAGGAATGCTAGCTTCTTTGAAGATATACTTATTATTCCTTTTCAATGTGTGTATCAAAGCTTGGGTATAATTAGTTTCTTTCCATAGGAAAAATTTCATATTAAGATACACCAGGTGGTTGATGAAGATATATATGAATCAATTCCATGGGCTTATTTTGATGGTGCTACCATGGGGGATGTGTAAAGATGTGGATAAGGAGGGTTGCTTTATCTTTCTAGGAAACCTTGGTTAAGCTTCAAATCCGGTCTTGGGGAAGGATCTAATAACTTTGTGGAATTAAGTGCACTCAAAATTTTTCTTTGGTTGGAAGTGGAGAAAGAAGTAAAGGATCTTCAAATATTTGGTGATTCAAAATAATTGTTAGATGGATAAATGGACAAAACAAAATTCATACTATACAATTGATTCCTCTTTCGGAAGAGGCGTTAAGACTTAAAGAAATGTTGGGAACAATGAGCATAAAGCATGTGTATCGTGAACGCAACTAAAAACAGAAAACATAAATTCAACAACAAATGAATATTTGCATGATCCATTTTGTCATATAAGATGATATTGTTTCCATTTGACGCTCAAGTATATTTTTGAAATATTTACATATGAAGTTTTGTATGCTTTATATGTAGAAGATAACCCAAAAAGGTAAGTAATAGGTATTTTTTGGAACTTGTTTATGTCTAGATTACCTACAGTTTTTTGGACTTTATTTTGGATATTACAAATGTACAAAAAAATTGACTAAAAGTGTGAGCTGTAGCTCATTCTTTGGTATGTAATTTTGGGTGACTCTTTATCATACTTAAGTATGAAAAAAATTGGATGTATTGATTGAACTTGTTTCAACAATATATGCACATGAATTTTCATGTTGTCATATGAAGAATGTAACTCTATTTTCAGTAATATAGTTATGATTTTTTTCCAGGGGAAAAAAGAGCTAAAATTTAGTAAACTAGTTCCTTTTATAGAGTCAAAATAAAACTAAAAGTACGAGGAAGAGAAGGGATAATAATAAATGTCTCCAAGTATAGAAAATTTCTTTCTCAATTATAATTGCATGCAGTAATAGCTCTAGAAAATATCTACCATGGAATGGATCAAACCTCATTGAATACATCAGTGTCAAGGTGGATGAATGGGTGAAGTATGTAGCTCAAAATAGCCTAGGATAGTTCGAATATCTCAAAAAGGATAAAATCCAATATTAATTCAAATAAATGGCTCATGAATATCCTTTAAAAATATACCAAGACATAAAATTCTAATTATAAAAAGTAGGAAGTCTAAAATAATAATAAGGCTTCCTTACTAAAGCGCATGGTCTAAAAGATAAGTTAGATTCCAAAAATCAATCAAGTAAGTATTAATTTAGAACCATAATTTTAGGCTTATGAAATAAAAAAGTGGATAGGATTACTTTTAGGAATGGATAATGAATGAAGATGAGACAGTGGATAATCTTATTTTGAGGAATCATTACAAGGAAAAGGTTGTGTAGCGGAGGTTTTTAGTGTTACAAGATTGACAAAAATTGTCAAAAAAACTTCTGCTACAACCTCTTCCAATGGTAGCGGATGTTTTAATAGAGGTTATTACAGATATATTTTATAACTAAAAGAATTTGTCGGTTAGAGGTTTTAGCGGATGTTTTTTTACTAGTGCGCTTTGTTGAAAATAGGTGCACCGATGCTTATCTTAATCAAATGCATCAGTGCTATACGATATAAATAATATGCACCACTACACTCAAATAGTTCAAGCACTGCAGAGGACCAAATTTCAATGCCGCACCGGTGCTTACGTACAACAGAAATGCACTGATGCAATATTATATGTCATACGCACCATAAATTTTTAATATTTTTAAACTTTAACGGTTTTGTCTATTTATTACAACGCCCTGGTGCATTTCATCATAATAATCACCAGTGCGTACAAACAATTAAAATGGCCTTGTGCATTTAAACAATTCAAACACACTAGAGTGATTAATTCCAAAAGGCACCGGTGCGTAAAAGATCTAAAAAATACCGGTGCATATAGACAATTAAAAAGCACCGATGCCACTAACAAACAAAAAGGCACTGGTAAAAGCAACTAAGACGTGGAATTTTTTATTTTTTAAATTTAACGGTGCGAGTAACAGACGTATCATTTATATAAAAGCACCGGTGTGTATCATTTGGTCAAATGCTCCAGATCCACATCAAGTGCCAAAAGCACCGCAGATGATTCTATGAACAGTGACTACTAACGTTGCAGTGAAATATCTATACTATATTTTTTATTTTTTAAATTCCATTATTCATCAGAAATTGAAATATTTTTTTTTATAGTACTATTCATTTCAATTTCAATTATTGTGTTTGTTTGGATTAATTTCTTATATCATAGATTCTAGCATCTATTGTAATATTTAATCATCCATACATTTAATTACCAATGTACCATTTCACATGTAGCATTTGACAATAACATTGGAGAATGCAATAGAATAAAAAACTTTATTTTATTATATATCAATAAGAGGGCCTTTGTCATACAAAATAGGACAACATAGAGACAACAATAATCAAAATGTTAACATGCATGTAATTGTTACACTTATTAGTAACCCGTTGTCTTTCAATTCAGACACTATGTCCAGTACATTATACAAAATGTCTGATTTTCATAGACAATTATTTCAAAATATACAACAGCTTGCATTAACATCAAAAATAAATATGGATCATCATTCTTCGCTCGAACTATTATCAGTGCTCGATCCACTTGCATCAGTTGGGTTATTTGGCCGAATGTTTTGTTGATTGGATCAATTGCTTTCCTCTTCTTCCGCTTCCATCTGCAAAAATAAAATAAAATAAAGTGTACTGAGTGTATGTACATTGCTGGGAATAATGAAAATTAAAATAGATAATATACATGAATGTAAATTGAAATTTAGCGTACTATAGCAATAATTGCATCCTGAGTATCACCCATTATTTCAAAACCATGTCTCATGCCACCTATCAACAACTGTTCTATTGGGTGCACTCCATACTTTGTTTCCTGCAAGTTTTATACCCTGTAAGAAATCATAGATTTAACATTTATGATTTTTGTTTTTTTATTACTTAAAAATGAGAGAAGTAAAACAACATAGATACTTACAAAATAAAAAATTAAATTTTGATAATCCAACATATACTCACAACCCTTGCTTAACCCAACGTCAATCAATTATTCTGATGGCTCCTCTTTGTATGTTAAGGCCTATTTCAAAACATCCGAGGATGGCCAGTGAAAAAAAATTAAATATAAAAATCACAACCACTATGGAATCTTAATTTGTTATAAGGAAATCACAAATACTCACACACTTTGCTATCAATCCTGTTTTTCCTTGTTGTCCTATCATGTGCATTGAATGGGTTCCATTTTGTTTTCTTTTCTGCAACAAAACAATTGAAAATTAGTAGTTAATGTTGAATTAATTAAGGAGATGTACATAATCCAAAAAAAAATGATTTCATACATTTGAAGCACATTGTTGTTGAGATGGCTCGTCCTGCGATGCAATTATGTCCATTTCCTTGACCATCTCCCTGTACACTTTTTTCGACATCCCTACTGGCACATTTTGCATATCACCTCATTCATACTTTGGGATTTTCATAACCCTCCTGGAAATGTAAAATGACATTAAACTATTTTTTTGTTATGAAAAATAAATATAGCAGAATTAAAATTATTAAAGGAATGACGCTTTGTAGTAGTTAAGGATACATCTTCTACATAAGCATGTTTAGAAATATTACTTTTTGAATGATTCTTTTTTTTGTTGTGTGTTTTTTCTATTACAAGTCTGACATGTATAATTGACCATTGCTCTGAAACGCCTCTTGTATTTTACATATGACCTAATTCTTCGAATCATTTGATTGATTTCTGTATTGTAAGTGAAAAGTATGTCTATAAGTTCTTTCCACTATATCGCTCATAGTATTATAAATGTATTTCCCCCTTCTATTAACTTCCAACACCACACCTGATGAGCTAAGGACCATCTCATCATCATTTGCATCTTCCATAATTTTTTTTTCTTATCATGAATTTCACTTTTGTTGCTTCCAGTCCCTGCATAACATCCAACATATGTCAATTAGATTAAATTTGAAACATATTAGCGAATATTATTAAGTACAATATTACTCAAATTTGAAGAAATAATTCATATTGACTTATTTTGTATTCACCTGATTCATCCCTCTACAACTTTTCCATCAACGTTTTATGCTCTTCTCGACTTATATTGGTAAGAATCTTATCGAGCTTCCTCATTTTTTGGCTCTGAGAATATATGGAGTGATATTGAAGTTTTTTTAAAGCGTCATGATGGATCCTTGAAGTGGGGTACTAAACCTTGAGATCCCCCTAAAAATTGGAAATCAATTTTTTAAGGAAGAATAAAATGTTTTTGCAAAAATGAGCTGGATCCCCCTTGAGGAGTTTAAATAAGAGATGGAACTTTTATTTTCAATAAATAAAAATTGAATATCTCATATACAAGAGTAGAGGACCAGATTTTAGGGGTATATGAAGTGAACAAAGATGAAACTCTAGTGGAAGATGAAATCTTGTCATGATTTCTATTTGGGATTTTTGTTGTGAAATCTGTTTCAGGTCATCATGTAATTTTCGTTGTATATGCCGTTATAGGACGATTCAGAAAGTTCCATTCAAATGATATGAATGTTCCATATTGATGAACCTGTGGTAGAAGTTTCAGATATTGATTCGCTATATTTTTGGATATATGACCTCAGGAAGTTAGGGTTTCTGAATAATATTCAAATAAGTCAATTTGGAATTTTCTTTATATCTTTTGATACAAAAAGTTTATGGATGTGTCCCTTGGAGAGGATTCATTAGAGATATTGAAGAATATATGTTTCACGTTTTGGATCCCGGTTAGATACAGTTTTAGAGATATGATCTCATAAAGTTAGGTATTTTGAATGACTCAGAAATCATCTTTTAAACATGTTAGTTTGGAATTTTTACTATAAGTTTTGATTCAGGATGTTTTAGATATTTCCCCTTGGAGTATATGCAATATATATATTGAATAACATGTGTATAATTTTGATATTATTATTCATTACAGGTTTGGAGTTATTCTTGTTGGAAGTCAGGGCTTTTGCAATTGACAGTGATAGTGAAAATTCAAGAGAAGAAGGTTGAAGAAGTCTTGTTTAACTTTTGCATATGGTAGCAGAATAAAAAAATTCTTGGTTAATTGGAAATATTGATGTAAGGGATATGTGATTACATGATACATGGTTTATTTTGGTTCCATCTTATTGTCTTGAAAAAGGTATGAATTTTGTACATGCTCTATTGCTTCTCTCTTAGCATACTTTATGATGATCTTGGTACAGATCTTGGTGATTATCGTGGCATATTGTTGGCATAGATCTTAGTGATTTGTTGGAATAGATATTGGTTATTTGATGGTATAGATCATGGTGATTATCTGGGCATGTTGTATGATGGTCTTGGAATAGATCATAGTGGCTATCTTGGTATAGTCCATGGTTATGTTTTGGCATATGGCTCATCTCTTGTTGTGTTCAATGTTTTGAAAATGTCCATGATGTAAAAGTTGAGGATGCAAATGGAATCCATGGATGTATTTTTCTGAGTATATATTTGAGGCATGTACATGTTGATATAGTGTGACAGATATTGAGACAATGTGACAGTGATTGTGGCAAGTGACATTAACAATGGCATTGTGTCAGAGTCAGTGATTGTGGCATTGAGATAGAGATACAATGATTATGAAAGGGAAAGTGATACATGTACAGAGACATAAATACATGTACATATTGATAGAGACAAAGATACAGGTTGCAGAGATAGTGATTGGGGCATTGTGACATAGATAATGATTGTGATAGGTTGACAGAGGCAATGATACAGGTTGAAAAAGACAATGATATAGGTATATATTTACAGAGACAGTGATACAGGTACAGGTTGTGACAGAGACAGTGAAAGTGATAGATTGATTGTCTTATTCATATAAGGGTGGTAGAGTAGGGCGAGGATAGGGATTTGTAGCTTCCTTCCAGACGGTGCTGGTAAATCAGGGAGTTGGAGCTTCCTTCAGGTTGGATCCTATAAATTAGGGGGTTGGAGACTCCTTCCATTCAGTGTTGGTAAATTAGGGAGTTGGAGATTCCTTTAGGTTGATTCTTGTGAAACAGGGGGTTGGTTCCTCCTTCCAATCAGTGGTGGATAATATTGGAAGTTGGTGATTCCTATGAATGCAATCTTGTTATTATATAAGAAAAACATTATGTGGTTTTCTCCCATTTGGGTTTCCATGTTAAATATCTTGTGAACTCTTTATGGTTTATGTGATGATGAATAACATTGTTAATGGTTAATGTTTACATGATATAATTAATGTTTGAAATGGTAAAAAGTGCTCAATATTGATTCACCCCCCCTCTTAGTATTTCCAACACTATTACTATAAACACACCGTTGTGTTAGTGTTATATACACGCACTGAAAATTACGCAAGTGTTTTTTATTGGAAAAAAATAAAAATTGACAGGGCCGACATGGTTACGGATTCGACCCAAAAAGTGGCCCCATCTCACCCTAATATTTCTATATATAATCACAAACTCATCAAATCTAAAATCCCTAAAATTTAAAATCGTAATTATGTAACAATAGAGGGATTTAAACCCTAATGTAAAATTTTGCAGCCACATAAAATGAAAAGAAGCAGTAAGAAAATAAGGGTTGCAACATTATAGGTAACTATGAAGTTTTTTTCCTAAATCTAGTTAAAATCTAAATAGGATAATTAGATCAATAGTAGTATTTTTACATACTTGAAATTTATACTATGCAGGGTTTTGTTTGATTCAACATACCTAACAAATTTCGATCCTTAGAATAATCCGGTTGCTCCAAATTCCTTCCGCGTAAGTCACTCTTCCAAAACTCTCCCCTCAAAATTTTGGCAAAGGAATCAATTAATGTTTAGTTTTTTTTTTTTTTAAATTTTAAACACCTTTTAGAATTAGTTTTCGAATTTAAAATTGCTGCCCTTTTTTCAGTTTAGGGAAAAAATAACTTGTGGGATTTTTTTTAATTTTGATTTTTGGCATTCCGGTGTGCTTGTGATTTTGATGCACTGGTGTGTACATACATGAAACACACTAAGACATTTGAATTTCAACGTGGCATCGTATAAATAGGAAATACAAAATTAAAAAAAAAAAACATGCTACGATGCATGTAGAAATGAGATGCACTGGTGCACATGTATTTATAAAACACACCAGTACGAATTATTTCGTAAAAATGCATTGATAAATATCTGCTATCAAATGTAGCGGATATTTTCTTCTACGGGTATTTTGTGGATGTTGATATACCGTGTGTTTGTTGTTACGACACACCGGTGCGTACTAAAAAGATACCGGTGGCAGTCAGGAGAGGTCTTATTTCTTCAAATACTAAAAAGAAGCATTGGACAAGACAAGAAAATAGAGGAGAGGTTGGCCTCTCTTGGTCATTTAAAGAAGACGACGTCCCACTGGTTTTGAAAAGAGATGATATTTCTTTGGAAAAGGAAGTTATATTGGATGTGAATGCACCTTCTTTATATGGGTCTACTTGACGACGCTACTTCACTGTAGGTGAAAATATTTCGGGTTTGAAATCACATGACCATCTAAACCTTATAAGGGTATGTATAATGTAAAAAAAATGTTTTTATTTTTTATTTATTTCTTTTATCACACAAGTTAAATTAATGCAATTAAATTTTTCTGTTTACTTTGTAGTGTCATTATCTGTTGTTGGTGCATGGGTGTGTGAACCATGAATTCCATGATGACCTATGGTGTTCCATATATAAACTATCTGCATTTGTATGGTGGATCACATCAAAGGATATTTACATCACTATAATTCCATAGTGGCGTCAATAGATAACTAAGATTGTTTGTATGTTTTAGAAGGAACTACCGACAAGTTTCATGGACCTCTAGGTTCATCTTCTTTTATTTATTCTAGTTGATGAGGTTGAATTAGTAGGAGTGGTCTGATGTATTTGAATGTACTTCTTCTAGAGGTACGTGAAAACATTGAAGGGATTTGTTTGACAAATGGAGAAACCCGAGGGGTCTATGTTAGAGGGGTACATAGTATATGAGTCATTCTATTAAGACAATGAGTACATCAAGCAAATTGACCACACACTAGGCGCATCCATTTGGGATGATGAACATGATGAGGAAAAAATGGAAGGGGAGATACTGCAAACAAACGGAAAAAAGGTGTATGTTAAAGAGTAAGTCACTTATCTTTTGATCTTCATACTTCCACATAGTAAGTATTCACAAAAAAAATTAAAATCTATATTTGATCCCATACGTACTAAATGTGGTTTTGTTTCCGTGAATACAACAACAAATTTAGAAATTGATGCCATCAATAAGTTCATTCTTTACAATGCAAAGGCAACACAACCGTGGGTCACATTGTATGAAGAGAAGAGGAGGAAATGGGACATTGAAATAAAATAATTCAAACGATTGCATGATCAATACTATGGGTCAAAACCATGGGCCAATACAAACTATGGATCAACAAATACTATGGGCGACTTACAAAGCATATGCGCCCAACAACAATAACACAAACTATGGATCAACAATTACTACGGGACAACTTACAAAGCATATGCATCCAACAACAATATACTAACAAAGTAAAGAGAAGGGTTGACATGGGTTCCTAACATCTCCTCCCCCTTAGAAAAAGCTTTGTCCTCAAAGCTTTAGATGTGGAAATTGTCGTTGAATCTAAAGGAGTGGTTCCCCTGTAGCATCCTCGGGTTGCATTCCGGGCCATTGACGCCCTTTGAGTTTCAGGGAGGATTTCTTGGAAGACTGTAGACGAAGAAGAACCATATCAACTGGGTGAAAAGTGTGCTCAGAATGGTGCTGATTAGCTTTTTGTTTCAATCGAATTCTTGCCATGTGAAGATTGTCCTGCAGAATGAGAAGAATCTAATCGCGGTTTCGAAGAACTGAGTCAATTGCCTGAACTAGGGAGCTGCTGAGGGTGTATGGAAGAAGAATTGGCGGTGCCTGTCCATAGACTACTTCATATGGTGTCCTTTTAGATGTGGTATTGCACCACTGGAGCGCTTCGAGGAAATCCATAGAAATAGTTGTCCAAATCTATGTAGGGATGTGCAAGGGTTTGAGCAGTCTTGAAAGGAGTGTCGTTTGACCCTTGTTGACCTGGAAAGTATCACAGTCAACCACCATCTATTGAATTGTCATTTTCAGTCCCTGCCAAAAGAAGTGACATTGTTCTTAGTCATATGTTTTGAGGAACCCAGAGTGCCCTGCCGATGAAGAAGCATGGAGTTCATAGAAGAGATAGCCCTATTGAACAGATTGCAACCAATTTGGAACAAGAAAAGAAATAGCTGTAAGAGAAACTGGGTCATCAAATGTGCGAGAAGGAGCATCTGCCACCATATTGTCCTTACCCTTGTTGTAAGTGATCGCATAGGTAGAACCCATGAGTTGGATAACCCATTTCAGGTGTTCTAGGGAGGAGAGCTATTATTATAGGTTCTAGACTCTGGAGATCAGTCTTGATGTAGAAATAATTCCCTAATAGGTATGGCTGCTAATTCTGTACTGCATGCAAAATAGCCAGCATTTCCCACTGAGATGTAGATGCGGCTAAATTCTTACCGGAAAGGTCTCTTGAAGGTGACAAGCCCACTGGTTCAGCAAAGACACCTGCATATCTATCCAAGGAAGTAGTGGAGACTGTTGATGGGTGCATTTGAATGGAATGGAGTTGAGCGATGAAACCATGTGAATTCGTCTTAAGGATCTTTTCCAGGAGATGTGAACTGATGATGCGAAGAGACCCTTGTTGTAAGCCCGTAAATTTGTGTTGTTTCCCATTGACTAAAAACTGCATCCAAAGTTTAGCAAAATCCCATAAGATGGGGCCAAGTGTGCGTAACCATTGAACGCCCAAAACTACATCACATCCGCCTAGGGACAAGGAAAACATGCAAGAGCGCAGGTTATAATCTTCCAGATAGATACACTCATTGTGACACTTCCTGTTGCAAGGTAAGGTGCCCCCATTGGAAACCATGACTTCAAATTTGGAGCAAGGATGGACAAAACAATCATCCTGTTTGGCGATCCGAGGGTCAATGAAGTTATGAGTGCTACTAGAATCAACGAGTATTGTAAGAGGAAGTTTCTTGAAGTAACCCCTGCCTCGCATTGTTTGGGGGGTGGTGACACCGGATAAAGCATGGAGAGATATCTCTGGTTGGTCGTCCTGATATAGGGGGTCAATAGGCGGCTCCTAATTGTCAACCTGATCATTTATCGTATCTGGAGCTTCTTCACCAATTTTAGAGGTAGGAGGAGAATCTATATCCAAGAGATAGAGCTTTTGCTAAACACATTTATGTCCCCGAGTGAATTTCTCATCACAATTATAACAAAGCCCTTTTTCTGTTAGGAACCTATGTCAACCCTTCTCTTTACTATGTTAGTATATTGTTGTTGGACGCATATGCTTTGTAAGTCGTCCCGTAGTATTTGTTGATCCGTAGTTTATATTAGCCCATAGTATTGACCCATAGTATTGGACGCATATGCTTTGTAAGTCGTCCCATAGTATTATATGTCCCATAGTTTTGACTCATAGTATTGGGCATAGACTTAGTATATAAGTGTGTGTTGAGGTCATTGAAGGCACCGTGAAGTTAATTGTATTGAGCTTGCTCAAAGGAGGTTGCCCCCTCGAAGTGGCCCGTGATCAATATAAAAGTGATTCTGTTCTGTTATTTCTGATATCTTTTGTATTTGCATTAATTAATTATTGCAGGTTCATCACATCTGGTATCAGAGCACTTTCCTTGGCACAAGTGGGAATTTTTTTTTTCTTTTTTTGGGCGGCGACTTTCAGATCAATTTCTGAAACTTTCTGCACAAAATCAGAAGAAACTGATTGCATATCTGAATTCCTCTTTCAAAAATACGCAGTTTCAAAAAAAAAATCATCTCATTTGGAGTTCTAAAAGTGGAGATATCGCAGATTTAAAATCAACAATTTTTCAGAATTTCAGTGACGGCCGCGGAAATTGCGGCGAGAAAATCTTTTGACCGAGTGCCCAGATTTCTATTCCGCTTTCATAAGAAGAAGAAGAGTGGTTGTTCCACTTCCGGAAACATGCTATAATAGCGATTCTGAGCAATATAGATCCGGTTTTTGAACATTGGGTGGAATTTCTGCCCAAATTTTTTCTGTTGCAGGTTCGGATCTGGGAATAATCCCTATTCGCTTAACTGTGGGAAGTACTTGGGAAGAAACCCTAAAACTCATTGTGAGGAGTACCACAGGAACCCCAAAGTAGCTGGCCCATTGAGAGGACCTGCCAGCGAAAAGGGCAACGACCCCTACCTGATTGACTAGTTCCCACCCGTGAGGTAAACCAAGAGCTGTCGTTTGTGGCAAAGCGGTTATCAGTTTTACCTGAGTCGTGGAGTGAGGGGTACTGCCCCAATACGCAAGCTGTCAGACAGCATTGGTGGCCGAGTGAAACCCCTGAACTGTTAGGAAGCCGCACATACCTGGGGTCCATATCTACTTTCAGCTGAACTATTGTCGATCACTGCTGTGCCGTTTCAGATCCATTTTGCAAGCCGTTCCAGATCCAGTTGTTCGGCGTTGTTTCAGATTCCTTCCAAGCCGTAGCCGCTCCAGTCTGTTAACAAAAAAAAAAAATCCGAGCCATAGCCGCTCCAGTCTGATAAAAAAAAAAAAAAAAAAAATCCTGGTTATGGTTGTCACCCGTGCAGGAGCAACAACCATGGAGGAAGCACTTGCAGCCATCCAAGCCAAACTCCAGGATCTGGATGAAAAATTTCTTAGCCTTCATCTTCAGCATTCTGCCATGAACAATACCAGACAGCCAGAATCTTTTGCAGCCACTGGGTTCTCTTCTTCTAGCAATTTTCATGGGCCGAAGCTTGATTTTCCTCGCTTCAATGGTACTGATCCGACTGGATGGATATACCGGGCAGAACAATATTTCAGTCTGCATAATACTTTTGATGTTCAGAAAGTTCCACTTGCATCCTTTCATTTGGAACAGGAAGCCCTTCAATGGTACCGTTGGTACATCAAAGCTCATCCCGAGCCAAATTGGACGGATTTTTGCCACCTCATTTTGCTGCGATTTGGTCCTAGTGCTTTTGACGACTTCACAGGAGCACTCACTAAACTTCACCAAACTGGCACGGTGAGAGAGTATCAGACGGAATTTGAGAAACTAACCAATCACACAGAAGGATTGTCTGATGAATTCTACATGAGTTGTTTTATCAGTGGTCTCAAGGATGAAATCCGCTCAGAGGTTAAAATGTTTTGTCCCAACACAATGATGGAAGTCCTAGGGTTGGCTAAGCTGGCCGAGGAAAAGATCGCAGCTCAACAACGCTCCAAACCCACCTTTGTTCCCTTCAGAAATATGGGTTCCCAACGACCTTCCATCACGCCTGCTCCTCAACCAACTCCTATCAAGCATTTGTCTAAAATAGAAATGCAGGCACGTCGAGAAAAAGGGCTTTGCTATAATTGTGATGAGAAATTCACTTGGGGACATAGATGTGTTCAACAAAAGCTCTATCTCTTGGATGTGGATTCTCTGCCTACCTTAGAACTTGGTGAAGAAGCTACAGATACAGTAGATGATCAGGTCGACATTCAACACCTGCCTGTTGACACCCCATCTCAGGACGACCCACCCGAGATCTCTCTCCATGCTGTAACCGGAGTCACCACCCCACAAACAATGCGAGTCAGGGGATACTTCAAGAAGCTCCCTCTTACCATCCTCATTGATTCTGGTAGCACTCATAACTTCATTGACCCTCGGATTGCCAAACAGGCTGATTGTTTTGTCCATCCTTGTTCCAACTTTGAAGTCATGGTTGCCAATGGGGGTACCTTACCTTGCAAGGGGAAGTGTCACAATGTGCGTATCTCTATGGAAGATTATAACCTACGCTCTGACATGTTTGCCTTGTCCTTAGGAGGATGTGATGTGGTTTTGAGCGTTCAATGGTTACGCACACTTGGCCCCATCTTATGGGATTTTGCGGAACTTTGGATGCAGTTCAAAGTCAATGGGGCACAACACAAATTTATGGGCTTACAACCAGGGTCTCTCTGCATCATCAGTTCACATCGCCTGGAAAAAATCCTTAAGAAGAATTCACATGGTGTCATCGCTCAGCTCAATTCCATTCAGATGCACCCATCAACAGTCTCCACTACTTCCTTGGATAGATATGCAGGTATCTTTGCTGAACCAATACGCTTGCTGCCTTCAAGAGACCTTTCCGGTAAGAATGTAGCCACATCTACCTCTCAGCAGGAAATGATGGCTATTTTGCATGCAGTACAGAAGTGGCAGCCATACCTATTAGGGAATTATTTCTGCATCAAGACTGATCTCCCGAGTCTGGAAATTTTTTTGGAACAATGGGTCTCCTCCCCAACACACCTGCAATGGGTTATCCCACTCATGGGTTGTCCCTATGTGATCACTTACAAGAAGGGTAAGGACAATATGGTGGAAGATGCTCCTTCTCGCACAAGTGATGACCTAGTTTCTCTTACAGCTCTTTCTCTGCTTGTTCCAAATTGGTTGCAATATGTTCAACAGGGCTATCTCTTCTATGAACTCCATGCTTCTTCATCAACAGGGCACTCTGGGTTCTGTAAAATGTATGACCGGGAACAATGTAACTTCTTTTGGTCGGGACTAAAAATGACAATTCAACAGATGGTGGCTGACGATGATACTTTCCAAGTCAACAAGGGGGAAACGACACTCCTTTCGGGATTGCTCAAACCTGTGGCCATCCCTACACAGCTTTGGCCAACTATTTCTATGGATTTCCTAGCAGCGCTCTGGTGGTACAATACCACATCTCAAAGGATACCATATGAAGCAGGCTATGGAAAAACACCGCTTGTTCTTCTTCCATACACCCTTAGCAGCTCTCCAATTCAGGAAATTGACTTGATTCTTCGACACCGCGATCAGATTCTTCTCATTCTGCAGGACAATCTTCACATGGCCAGAATTCGCCTGAAACAACAAGCCAATCAGCACCGTTCTGAGCGCATTTTCCACGCAGCTGACAGGGTTCTTCTTCATCTACAGCCTTCCAAGAAATCCTCCTTGACACTCCAAAGGAGTCAGTGGCTCGAAATGCAAACCGAGGATGCTACCGAGGAACCACTCCTTCAGATTCTGCAGCAATTTCTCCAACCAAAGCTTTGAGGACAAAGCTTTTTCTAAGGGAGAGGGGATGTTAGGAACCTATGTCAACCCTTCTCTTTACTATGTTAGTATATTGTTGTTGGACGCATATGCTTTGTAAGTCGTCCCGTAGTATTTGTTGATCCGTAGTTTATATTAGCCCATAGTATTGACCCATAGTATTGGACGCATATGCTTTGTAAGTCGTCCCGTAGTATTATATGTCCCATAGTTTTGACTCATAGTATTGGGCATAGACTTAGTATATAAGTGTGTGTTGAGGTCATTGAAGGCACCGTGAAGTTAATTGTATTGAGCTTGCTCAAAGGAGGTTGCCCCCTCGAAGTGGCCCGTGATCAATATAAAAGTGATTCTGTTCTGTTATTTCTGATATCTTTTGTATTTGCATTAATTAATTATTGCAGGTTCATCACATTTTCTCTGCATGCCTGCATCTCTATTTCAAACAAATGCTTGATAGGAGTTGGTCCAAGAGTTAGCGGGATGGGAGGTCATTGAGAACCCATATTTCGGAAGGGAACAAAAGTGGGTTTGGAGCACTGCTGGGCTGCAATATTGTCTTCTGCCAACTTAGCCAACCCCAGGGCTTCCATCATTGTGTTGGGACAGAACATTTTAACCTCAGAGCAGATTTCATCCTTAAGACCACTGATAAAACAACTCCTATAGAATTCATCAGACAATCCTTCTATGTGATTGGCTAGTTTCTCAAATTCTGTTTGATACTCTCTCACAATGCCAATTTGGCGAAGTTTAGTGAGGGCTCCTATGAAGTCATCAAAAGTACTAGGACCAAATCGTTGCAAAAGGAGTTGGAAAAAATATGGCCATTTTGGCTCTTCATGAGCCTTGATGTACCAATGGTACCATTGAAGAGCTTCCTGTTCCAAATGAAATGATGCAAGTGGAACTTTGTTGACATCAAAAGTATTATGCATACTGGAATATTGTTCTACACGATAGATCCATCCAGTCGGATCAGTACCATTGAAGCAAAGAAAATCAAGCTTCGGACCACAGAAATTGCTGGAAGAAGAGAACCCATTATCTAATGAAGACTCAGACTATCGTTTGTTGTTCATGGCCGAATGCTCAAGATGGAGGCCGAGAAATTTTTCATCCAGATCCTGGAGTTTGGTTTGGATGGCTGCAAGTGCTTCCTCCATGGTTTTTGCTCCTGCACGGGTGACAACCATAACCAGGAGTTTTTTTTTTGGGGGGGGGAATGGGTAGAAAAACACAAACGAAAGATTATTTAGTAAAGGGAAATTTGAATTTGGGAAAAACTTTGATGGGTAATGGGGGTTTGACTAGGTTTTGGACACTTTCGAATGGACAGGGAAGCATAAAATGAGGATTTCAGAAGCGGGGTGAAAGAATGGGAAATTTTTTCAGAGAGGGACAAAGAAGCAGAAATAGGGAATGAACATAGTAGCAAAATTTGGAGGTGAGTGGGTGAAAATTGAAGAAGTTATGACAAACCCTAAAAATAAACAAATGTGAGATTTATGGCTTTGGGAAGTAGAATTTGGGATAGGGTCCTTAGGAATGAAATATGCAGAATGGGATTGCAGGGGTGTCCGGGAAGTTTCAATGGAAACAGAGTTAAAACAAGGGAGATATGGCGAAAAAACGACATTTAGAATGGATCTGAAATGGCTGGGAATGGATCTAAAATGACGCAAAAATGATCGGCAACAGTTCAGTTGAAAATAGATATGGACCCCAGGTATGTTCAGCTTCCTAACAGTTCAGGGGTTTCACTCTTCCACCAATGTTGTCTGATGGCTTGCGTATTGGGGCAGTACCCCTCACTCCACGGATCAGGTAAAACTGATAACCGCTTTGCCACAAACAACAGCTCTTGGTTTAGCTCACGGGTGGGAACAAGTCAATCAGGTAGGGGTCATTGCCCTTTTCGTTAGCAAGTCATCTCAATGGGCTAGCTACTTTGGGGTTCCTGTGGTACTCCTCACAATGATTTTTAGGGCTTATGCCCAAGTACTTCCCACAGTTAAGCGGATAGGGATTATTCCCATATCCGAACTTGCAACAGATGTAATTTTTTTTTTTTTTTTGCAGAAATTCCACCCAACGAGCCCAAGAAAGTGCTCTGATACCAGATGTGAAGAACCTGCAACAATTAGTTAATGAAAATACATGAGATAGCAGAAATAATAGAACTCAGAATCACTTTTATTGATCGTAGTCCACTTCGAGGGGGAAACCTCCTTTGAGCAAGCTCAATACAAATAACTTCACGGTGCCTTCATTGGCCTCAACACACACTTATATACTAAATATAGGCACCAATACTATGGGTCAAAACCATGGGCCAATACAAACTATGGATCAACAAATACTACGGGCGGCTTACAAAGCATATGCACCCAACAACAATAACACAAACTATGGATCAAAAATTACTACAAGACAACTTACAAAGCATATTCGTCCAACAACAATATACTAACAAAGTAAATAGAAGGGTTGACATGGGTTCCTAACAATCGATGGAGGAGGAGGTGGAGGAGATGTCTAAGTGAATAGAGTAGGAGTAGGTGGTGGATGACATGTCAGAGGTGGAGGAAGAAGACATGGTGGAGGAGGAGGTGGATGAGATGTCGAAGGTGGAGGAGGAGGAGTTGGAGGCCGAGAAGGAGGTGCATGGGATGTTGAGTCTATGTCACCATTCGAAGCAACTGATGGAGAAGGAGGTGGAATAGGAGGTCGAGTATCTATGCCCTCATCTGATGATGAAATTACATCATGGATAACATCTAAAAGTTCACAAGCACCAACAACGTGCTGCATCAAGCTCCTCATATCATGAGGAAGAATCCTCCACAACTGTACAAGGCGAGGATCCCTCACAATGTCCCTCACTAGTACAGGATGAACCCCTCGATCTGCCAACAACCTCGTTAGCCTATCTGCGACATCCTATTAGAACCTTTCATATGGCCTACGTCGAAGGCCAGGTATGGCTAAGTAGGGCGCCTCGGGTTGATCATCCAACTCCATCTCTTCCTCATCCTGATCCAGAGGAAGTGGCACATCACCATCAAATGTCCCGATATCTGTAAAATATATAGTACACAATAATAATTAGACAATTTCAATAAACATGAATTTAATATAACAATTTAAAATATATTTTATTTGCATTAAGTATAAAGAGAATAAAATGGAACTAGATTAATTTAAATATAATGCTAAATTTACCTCTATCATCTAGTGGCTCGTCCTGGGTGAAGAAGATGTTGGGACACCCTCTCCAGTCCAATCATGCATATGGATATGCAACCATGTATAATAGAGGCTCATCATCGTCTCTTAGCATCTGGAGCACCACCACGGTGATCTTGGCTGGAAAGTTTGGCTACCCCCTCTTGGGAATCATCTTCCCCCACTTGCACATACACACATCCATCATCAACCTAGGATCACACCAATCAAAAGATGGCCCAGTGGCCAGAAATAATTCAAAAAATAGACAAAACAACTCTAAACCGAAAGGGAAGTTCACCCTCCCGTCAATACACACATGATATAGACTAAGAGAAAAACAAAACTGTTGTAAAAAAATAGCATACCACGTAACCCATCTAGGTTCCTGCACTAAAGAATCAACATAATACAATAGAGGTAAGCTAATGTGTTTCCCATCAGTGGTGAAATGCACGATGGTCATCACTAACAAAGAGAGGCACCTCACATACTCTCTACCAAAAGCAGCAATGGAAAGCAACCCACTGCACACCTGCAATTGAGCAGGGTTGATGATGTTCGGATTAACATATCTCTGAACGTAGACTAGTTGAGTCACTGCTACACCTCCACATAGGACCTCGGGGAAATATGGAAAGTCCTCACCTCTCGTAGAGAGCCCAGTGATAAAATATATGTCCTCCTCAGTGGGTTGGAACCAACTCGAAACGCCTGCCTATGATGATCCCGATGTCCAATCAACTGGGTGAGGAATGTACTGTTCACCTTGAGTGATTTCTCCTCCTCATAGAACTTGAGGAGGTAGAAAAACCCTCAAGAGATGTCTCATCTGAGGAGTAATGGGAGAAGGTTATAAATCTCTCTCCCTCTCCCTAGCCTCGCACTCTCTCCAGAAGTTGTACTAATTAACTTGTGCTTCTTGCTGCTTCCTAGTGTCGCAATGTTGACATATCTATTTCACATATAACATCCATTAGTCTCATAAATATACATATAAAATCATTATATGAGAATTATATCTACTAAAATAAAATATTATTTTTTTTGCAAAAAAATGACACACGGTGCACCAATATAATATTAACACACCACCCATGGTGTGCTTTCATCTGTTACACACCATCACCAATGCGCTCCAATAAATAAAACGCATTGCTAATATATTTCTATAAATTTAAAAATACAAACACATCGGTGCATTTTCCAAAATTTGGTTCACGGTGCACCTACTGCACGTCAGAGCATTGGAAACTGGTGCGTTGACGTGCACTAGGAGCACCATTGAATTATGATTTTTAGGATATAGATTGTTTTTTATTTTGTGGAAGTCGGTGTTTCTAAGTCAAGTAAATGCCCCGAAAATGGTGTGCTTACATGAAATAGAAGCACCGCAGTTTATTTAAATTTATTATTAATAGATAATGTGATCACGGTGTGCATACTGCATGTCAGAGCAGTGAACACTAGTGCAATGACACGCACTAGGAGCACTGTTGAATTCAGATTCTTTATGCTACGAGAAATTTTTTAAAAGTATAGGAGTCGGTGCATCATTGAAAATTCAACGCACCGTAACTAGGGTGTTGACCTTACCTACAAGAATTGTTGTTTATTTTATTTTATGGTTGGTAAAGAATGTTTCCACGGTGCGCCTACTACACTTCAGAGCATTGAAACCTAATGCGTTGGCGTGCACTAGTAGCAGCAAAAACCGGTGTGCTGATGTGCACTAGGAGCATCATTGAATTATGAGTTTTTAGGTTCAAAAATTTTAAAATTGCAGTGGTCGGTGCGTTTAGGCCATGTCAACACACTGTTACATGTGTGCTGACGTGATCTAAATGAACCGAGGTTTATTTAATTTATGGTTGATGGGTAATGTGTTCACAGTGTGCCTACTACATGTCAAAGCACCGAAAAATTGTGCATTGATGTGCACTAGTATCATCGTTGAATTATGATTTTTTAAGGTCAAAAATTTAATTTTCCTAGGGTGGTGGGTTTAGATCACGTCAACACACCATTTCCGGTGCATAGACGTGAACTAAAAGCACCATATAATTTTATTTTAATTTGTTCTTTGTTAATTTTCATCGGTGCGTTCAGTGCACATAAGTGCACCAAAACGTCGGTGCGCTTATTTATATGGAACACACCACACATTAGTTCATAATTTTAAAAATAAAATTGATGTTACGAAGGTGGAATACGAACACGCAGCGCACCGGTTAAGTGGTTTGTTTGAGCTTTTCGGCTCGCCTCTCCTGTGGTGCACGCTGTAACATTTTACAAGCTACACAGTATGTTGGTGCGAGCCGAATGACTCAAACACACTGCGTGATTTTTAATTTTTTTTTAATAAAAATGACAAATAGTAGCTCAATTTCAAAAATTAATCCGCTAAAAATTTAAATTATCAAGTAACAATTAATTTACTTACTCAATCACACGTTGGAGAGGCATCCTGTCTATTTATGGAGAATTTGAATTTTTTCCCACCATTCGACAAAATTTAAACTCCAGTCATCAGTCAACAGGAATGAGCAATGTGTCAGCAGCCAATGAGGAATGAACACAGGTGGCAAGGTGTTTAGGTGGGTGATGTATGACACTGGTGCAAATGGCTTATACGCACTGTAAGGGGATAAAAATGAGTTCAGCCATGCAGTAATTTTTTTTATAAAACCATGTTTTAGTGCGCCCAGTAATAGGATGCACCGGGGATGTTTAAAACATAACCGCACCGCCGTTAGGTTTTTGAATAAAATTTAATGTTTTTTACGAAATACGAAATGGTGTGTTCATTTATATGCCATGCACCGAGGCGTTTAGTATTATAAAACGTACAACTATCATATTTTTAATAAAATTTAACAATATTTTTTTAATAAAATAATAAGCTTTTTTTTTTTAATAAAATATAAAACGGTGTGTTTGTTTCTACGACAAGCACGAGGACGTTTAGTATTAGAAAACACACCGTGGATATATATATATATATATAAGGTGATGCGTTTAGTGGAAATTCACGCACCGGGGCGTTTTGTATTAAAAAATGCATTTTGTTAAGGGTTTTTTTAATATAACTTAACGTGTTTTTTAATAAAATAATAATTTTCTTTAATTTTAATAAAATATAAAAAGTTGTGTTCGGTTAGGTGACACACTGGGCATTTAGTATCATTAAATGCATTGCTCTGGTTGTAGAAAATTGTCGCATCGGTTGCATAATTTTTTTTTAATTGATGGATTTTGGTAGCGGTGCAACATAATTTTTGGTGGCCTGGTGTGGGTTTTTGGTAAACGCATTGGTGCGTACATAGTGAATGAAATTCACTGAGAAAAACATCTTCTAAAACCTCCGTCTGCTTGCCTTTGCTAGGGACCTCCACTATAAATGAATATTTGGTCTCTTTTGAGAGGACCATCTGCTATAAACTCCGCCAAAGGGTATTTTCCTTGTAGTGAATGTATAATGCATGAAAATAGGAAATTGGATAAGGAAAAAATAACATCCTTATCTCTAATCAATACAAACTCTCTAAAGGACAAAGATAGCAAGACGTGTGGCTTCTAGATTATTCCATCACAAAGTCAAAGGTCAACTCAAGGTCAAATAAGTGATCATCAAGGAGATAACACCAATTATGGTAATTTGCAAGCCTCCTAAGGCTCAACACTATCTAATAATATCTAATATCTCTATTTGGGCCTACCAAACTAAACATAGACCATGTTAAAATGCAAATGATCCCTGGAAATTCAAAGTGATTAGAATGGCCTAAAATTGGACACTAGTTTTATTCATCATAATAGGTACCCACATATCAAGTCACCTACTAAAAATAACAATTCTAAAAATATCTTATCCTAAAAAACTAATGAAATTTATAACATAGGCAAATATTCCAATTGGGTCCTCAAATATGAAATGAGATGGTCAATCAAATAAGTTCCTAAAAACTGCTAAAAATAACACCTCCTCATATTTCCATAAAAACTAAACCCCATACATATCTCCCCAAAGTGTGTCCAAAACTATGATAAGAACATGCAAAATATGATAGTGTAACTCACCCTGATTACACCTTATGGGGGTCTTTGACCTCCCATACATACATATAATACTGCAGTAAATATGTAACTCACCCTGATTACACCTTATGGGGGTCTTTGACCTCCCATACATACATAGAATACTGCAGTAAATATGTAAGTATGAGGTAAATGTTTCCCCAATATCCCTTGTCCACATGTATCTAAGATGTATAATATGCATGCACGTGTCTATAAATAACATATCTTGACTCTTTCCAACCATATATCCCTTAATAATAAATAAATGTGTTCATCTCCCAAGTTTGAAAAGCACTCCATGAACCCTAGATGATGTGTACTACTAACCAATCCACCATGTAATGTACTCACATACCATTAATGTCGAATGATGAACTTTGTAACGCTAAGCTCACCTTGAATGATATCCTTGGACATGTAATGTAGATTAACACTCAAAATTATAAAGTCAAATCCAATATTTATAGATTCAATTGATTATGCAGTGAATTCTAACAAGGAAATTGGGCATGCATTAACACATGAATTGGATGTGAAAGAATAACATGTAATATATTGGATATAATGCTTATATTGAAATTACATGTAAGTGTTGTTTTTAACATGTATTTGTTTAAACCTGTAAATACAAACATATCTTGCAATGTGGGTGTGTGTCTATCATTTTTAAATGGATATTATGGATTGTGGTAAACAAACATGTAGTTATGGAGTGTAAGTGTTGTTTTTAACATGTATTTGTTTAAACCTGTAAATACAAACATATCTTGCAATGTGGGTGTGTGGTGTGTGTCTATCATTTTTAAATGGATATTATGGATTGGGGTAAACAAACATGTAGTTATGGAGTGTTGGTTGCATTTAATCAATAAGTCCTGCAAGCACAAGGAATACAACCCTATTGAAGGGCCAGTGGGAGCATGTTTTGTTTCATCTTGATGTCTTAGATGAAAAATGGTGGCTCGCTTCCTTATTCACTTAGAAGGAAAAATAGTTTGAATAAACTACATAATGTAATTGTTACACTAAGTAAAAGAAGAGAAGAGGACGATGTAGATGCTAGTGGAGAAGTAAATGTGGGTTTTCAATTAGTTAGCATGATAGTGATTTTTGAATAAGACGATGTAGATATTAGTGGAGAAGTAAATGTGGATGATCAAGTATATTAGTTATAAATTTTGACTTTGTTATTAATTAGTTAGCATGATCTTAATTTTTGAATAAAATGATATGGTTGTTAGAGGAGAAGTAAATGTGGGTGATCAATTACATTTATTAATTAATTATGTAGTAGTTATAAATTTTGACTTTTTCGTCCATCTTGATTTTTGAATAAGAAAAAAATACACTATGTATATTTTACTTAATGAAAGTTATTGGTTTATAAATGGCTAATGAGTATTATCTCGAAACTCAAGGTCCCACTTATAAGTATTTGATGGTTGTTTTACTTTTCATAGATGTGAATATTGCTAATTAATATACCATTAAAATAAAATTTTCTTATTATCATTATCTTGTGCTGCTATAGACTTATAATTACATTCTATTTAAGATTTACGATGGAAAAATAGGAAAGATTACTTGGATGGTGATTAGAGGGATTAGTGGTCATTTAGTGGCTAGTTAGGAGTTAGGGATGTTTGTTGGTTTGGTGCTTAGGTTAGGCACGATACGGTCTTGTTATTATGGGTTAGGTTGTTAACACATTCATGTCATAATAAACTATGACCAAAGTAACCTAACACACCTAACCTACACATTTAATGGACCTACATAACCAATATAACATAAGAGACACGTTGGTTGTGTTATTGTCCTAATGAAAGTTGGTGGATGATTGCCTTCGTGGGTAAGCGAATGTAAACAAATACAATACAAATGAGTAAAATTTGATTAAGGAATGTTTTAAAAAAAAATAGATTAGGGAATATACTTGAATGGGTAAAATTTGATTAAGGAATGGTTAAAAAAATAGATTATGGAAACATACAAGTATATAATATTGAAAGATTATAATAAAATTATAGAAATTGGATATATATATATATATATATATAATTTTAAAAATTAAAATGTAAGTAATAATTTATAGTAAATTTAACTATAAGTATTTTTTTAATTATAAATAATATTAGTATAATGAAATTTTATATTTAATGTTTTTATGAAAATTATATTTCTTTTCCATTATATTTGTATAATGAGATAGTGGGCTAACTTGAGCCCCCTTTCCTTGATTTTAAGAGTAAATGCACCCTGCTCCACTATTTAGGGATGAAGGCACTATCTTTCTCCTTTCTAGGGATCAATGGACCTTCCTTGGTAGTTGAATCCATAAGTGTACCTATTTTGCATGTTACAGATAATTTACCTAAAGTGGCTCATGCATGTTAAGTTAACTAAGACTCACTCATTAGTTGTGAGTTAGTCAATGCCACTTGGCTCATGCATGTCAAGAGAACTAGCTTCACTCAACAGTTGTGAGCTAGTTGACACCACTTGTCTAGTCTAAGCTCAGTTAACTCCATGAGGGCCTTGATGCATGCAAAGACACATTCACTTAAGTCTTGCATTCAGTTAACCCTAGCTAAGGTGAATTTTCTCTGTCCTAGAATTCTCTCTTGCATTCTAATGCATTTTGTATTGTAACTCCCATCTTCAATGCACATTGTTTTATAGGTTAATGAAAATTATGTTACTCCAATTCTTTCATCTCTTCTTCTATGATTTTATTTATATATCATTGCTCCAATTAGCATCTAGATCCACTGGCTCAAAATATCACATGGCATCAGAGCTATGGTGAATCAAGGGAGTAGTATACAAGTTGGAGGTTTAGACACGGAATGGAGGAAAACCTTCTTCTGTAAAATTTAAACGGTTTATGTGACCTCGATACAACATTTTAGGGGGTCTATCATAGCTCATTGGAAATATTTTATGTCATCTCAAATGGGTCTTCAATGGAATTTGATTTCGCTTCCTCATTTGAGAGATACCATCAATTGAATCTCTGTGTGTATTTTCCACAAGAAGGTTGCACACACCTTGAGTTTTGTCAGAGTAAAGTGCCCATCTATATCAATGGTAGAGCCTTGGACTATCCAAAGAAAGTCTCATTACAAAATTTTTATTCAAACACACCGAGTATTCTCTTCTCTTGCATCTCTTGATGATATCGAGAATAAAAAAAGTTGAAGAAAAGTTAGTCTTGAAGGGATATTCTCTATAATGGTAGACAAAAATATAATCATCTCCAAGATTTGAAATCTCAAACAAAACCTTGTCAAGTTATCAAACTTCTAGGTGAACACGAGGAGCTTATATTTACTTTCTAAGAGCATATCCAATTGTGGTTTCAACAAAGGTGATACATGATGAAGTTTCTAATTGGATCACCCACTATGATGAGATGGAGGAAAAATTAAATCTTTACATTGAAGAACTCTTGGTGGAATTAAAAGAGAAAGAGGATGCTACTACTAGTTTGGGATAGGGCCTCTCTTCTCATCTAGTTTTGTTAAGCTTCAATATCATACAAGAATCTACTATAGATAATGATTGTGCATCATCCGTTGTTGATGACACATTTGACGATGAGAGTGTTGATCATGAGTCTATTATGTCCACAGTTGATGACTCTACCTCATCATTAATGATGAGGACTATACTTGCTTTATTGTTGATCATGAGTATTTGTTTTCCTCATTTTATGATAATAAGAATGATATTGTTACAGATCCTATAGATTTGACGTATGCTACTACTAATTGTTCATCTGCCACTTCAAATGATGGTTCAAATGATGATGAAGAGAAAGATGCTATGGATTCAACAATAAAACCATGCTGAGCACATCAGACGCCACATGTATACAATGTGACTCCTAAGCATTCAACACTAGCCTTTGATTTACATACTAATGGATTGGGTCCAAATTATTTTTTCAGATGGACTACAGTACTGGTGGTGTCCTTGGTAAAAATGGATAGTGGATTGTAAATCCCATTCATCCTATGATGAGACTAGCAAAATTCATCCTTGGTTTTGGTGGGTATTCATCAATATTAACAAGCTGTGTCGATCCTTCTACCAATCATACTCATTTTTTTCTAGTACTAGAGTCCATCACATTAGACGACTCTTCTACTAAAAAGTTGCATGATCCATATATTACACTACATATTGATACAACTTTGGATCTTACTCAACCATATTTGTCACCGGTTTCAAAGTTATCAGAGGTCTTGGCAACAACAGACTCTTCAACATCAACTTCAGGGTCCACATCCTCCACATAACAATATCCTTGACATCATGATCGGAGACATCATCGTCCTCCTTTCAGGTATCGACAACGATTTTTCAGACCCCCTTCATTCAACTCATTGTTGAAGAGGCTTACCCAATGACATCTTGTCAAGGTACCAACACCAAAAGAAATTGTGACTGGATTGATAATTGGTCATGGGTAGCATTTGAGAAAGTGATTGAGGACCTCCTATAGATGTTTTTCATCCACGATACACAAGAATCATTCTCATTGATCTTGAATTGACAAATTAGGATACATTTACAATTCCATTCACCATTGTTTTGATGCATTTTATAGGGTTTGCTTCTATGCTTTAGAAGTACTCTGAATAGCCCAACCATGTTGGTGTAGGTTGGAGCCTTAGTGTTTGGAGAAATTTGATTGTTGTCGACTGGTATCAACTACAACATTTCAACTTCAGCTCACTCATTAGAGTCGATTATGATCTATCATCATCAAATCATGCTCCATTACCTTGTCATCAGTTTGGGATCTTGGTGACTGTCAATTGGCCAGATTTTTTTTTTGGAGGGGGGTTGGTTTCCATTGGATTTTCCCTCTTTCCTCACTTCTAGAGGATATTCTTTTATACTTAGGATAACATGGATACATATTGCTAGGACCCATTTTTGTGTCATACTCACCTAGATTAGTATTAAGGTTAGGTGTTGGTGTACATGCACTTATGTGGGATCACTTTAGCCTCCTTTATGTGTTTTTTGGAATAATTGTACCCTCATCCATTCTTTTAGGGATGAATGCACCCTCCTCCTCATTTCTAGGGATTAGTGCACCTTCTTTAGCAGTGGACATCTAATTGATTCCATAAGTGCATGTCACATACCCAGTGACCTCACCATGCCTTTACAGCCATGGGGTAATCAAATTAACTTACCAAATTTACCACTGATACCCAAATTCAATTTTCATATTTTAATTATTAAATTTACAACATAAATTAAATGTATGGTCACCTAAATTAAACATATGAATATACTAAACATACAGGTAAATTCTAGCATGAATGCACTCATACCATGCCATGAAATCCATGCAATTATATGAACACATAACAATAAATTAAGCTAAATAATTAATAGAGATAAATACATAATTATAAAATTATCTTAAAATATCCTCCTACTAACTACATACTATGGACATTCCTCCCAGCTGTAGGAAATCTATTATACCAATTCTCTATATACGAAATCCACCCCTGAGCTAGGGCTATCAATCCACAATAAGGAAAAACTTATCTCAATACCTCAGGAAAATCATAGGTGTCGAACTCACTCTACATCTGTCCCAAACTACCAACACTCCTCCCTTGTCATCCTGCACAACCCAAAAAATGTCCCCTTCTTTAAGTGAACAGCCCTTCAAGAAATTTCCCAATTTTGTTTTAGGGATCCAACATAAGCTGGCCAAGGAATCTCTACGCTAGGACTCCAGAGAACTTAATTGTAGGACATGTTATCTCACAAGGAAACTCAATTCCCCAGTACCAATATCCTAGGAAAACTGCATTTACAACTTTGTAATTCCCATTATCCTTTGGTACAACTCCATGCTATGGTATTGAATTATGGGCTCAATGATTGTTAGAATGATTGAATGACCTATTTCTCAATAATTTGTATGTATGTTGAGAACTATTCAAGTGCCATGGATGGGTGATGAGAACTCGACAAGTGACATGCATGGGTGATTATAACTAGACAAGTGGCATACCTGGGGTTTGTTACTTTCCCCCTTCTAATCCCAAGCTTAGGATAATTAACTCAAAGTTATGGCTAATGTACTATAATAAAGAGGGATTTATAAAACCCATCAATTTCCAACCAGTATCCTTTATATTTATGTTGTACATTTTCCTGTTGTAGTCCTTCTTTTACTTAAATAAAATACTGATATGAAATAAAAAACTAAATAATTATGGCTCTTAAATTTGATTTGCACATGCTAATGGTTGTAGCATGCATCGAATGTACTCTTATGGTGAGTGCATCAACAACCTTATTCTATAGATATCCAATTCATGAGTGGCATACTTCTTTCCATGCTCTTTAAGCTTTTTGTAATCATAACAAATAACATGTCCATTGTTAGGATATTTAGACACTTAGGAGTTAGTTAAGATCAACTTGTGTAATATATCTGTTAGGAAAAGTGTGTTTCTTTCGTATGCATTAGTATGCATTTGTATATATTTAATCCGACGGTCACGATATGTTCTAGACATAGAGTGATCCGACGGCTCAATTTCTCTTAGATCATACCTAACCTTGATCCGTGGCTTAACACCCGATTGGTCCATGATCTCTATTTAAAGAGCATGGAGGGTCATTGTCTAGTTGATCGATTATGAGAAGCTCATTTGTAACTTTATTTCTTTGCATAATAAATTGCTCTGTAGAAGCTATTTGGCCAGGGCCGTGGAGTGTTTCTCTCTCGAGGGTTTAAACCACGTCAAAACATCGGTGTATCGATCTGTGATCTGTTTGTGTGAAGTGGTTGCTCTTGGTGTTTGGTCTTTTTGGAGTACCCTATGTACCCGAACATGGTATCAGAGCTTTCATGAAGAGCCGCTTCCGGTTATGATCTAGATCTTGAACTGCTGTTGCCGAAACTTGAAAGGGTTTCTGGTTCTGGTATTTCTGTGCATTTCTGGGCTGTGGGAGGTGTTCCATTGCGTCCAAAGCGCCGTTTCCATTGGGAAATAGTTTTTGTTTAATCGAAAATAGTTCCTGGTTGCTTCAGAAACGCGTATGTCATCAGATCTGAAGGTATAATGTTACAGTGACGTTTTTTTTATTTCTGTTTTAAAAAAAAAATCTCATATTTTATCAGTTTTTATTATTAGATTTTTTTAGTTTCGGATTGTTGCTTTCCCTGTCTGCGTATGCTCTTTGCCGTGGACCTTGTGCGATCTCGGCGAATCAAAAACAAAAAGGGAAAGGGTTTTTTCGGCTGTGTATGCTCTTTGCTGTGCATCTTGTGCGATCTCGGCAAATTAGAAATAGAGAGAAAACGTAGACTTTCCGGGAAAGCTAACGAGAGCTAACCCCGCAAGTGTGGAAAAGTTTTTTTTTTGTTTCGTTTTGTGGTGTGGTTTGCAGGAAAAAAAGCAAGCACGGAAACCGAGCAAGAAGAGTTAAAAAAAAAAACCCTTCCGCTTTCCCATATTTTTCATACCTTTTAATCTAGCTCACTTGCTTCAAAGTTGCTTTATTCCTTAATAGGTCTTGAGTTCAAGTCTTAGGAAGTAACTTTTAAAAGAAAAAGTGCATGCAATTTCTATTTTCAAGTTACTTTATTGTAAAAGTGCATCTCACTTAAATAATAAAAAATAAAAATAAAAAGTGAGTCACTTAAGTTCCTTTTTATTGCTGCACTATTTAAAGTAACATCATTGTAAAAGTGAAATCACTTATTTTACAAAAGTGATTCACTTAAAACAACTTTCTTGTAAAGTGATTATCAAAGGTTCATCTTGGGAAGAGGGGGGGTCCTTTTTTTAGCTGGTCATTCTCTATCTGCCAAGCCAATATTGGGAACATCTTCAACATTTTTTTTGATCAAGCATAACTTCATCATACAGAGTCAGTTTTCAGTTCCGTTTTTTTTAAACCGCTTATTTTTTCGAGCTCTTTGCATCCAGACTATTGGTTTCTTCTTTTACAGCCATTAATTTACAAATATGGCCACCCCTTGTGATATTCTACTTACCAGTTCCAACTATTTCTCATGGAAATCTCGTATGGAGGATGTTCTACGAAGTAGAGGACTTTTCAGAATTACTTCAGGGAAAGAAACATAACTCATTGATGATGATAAAAAAATCAAATGGGCAAATAGATGTGACGAAGTTCGTGGATTGATTGGGATGTCAATCTCTACTGATTTGCGATTCCACATATTTGGAATTGATGAACCTGATGTTGCTTGGGACAAGTTGGAATCTATGTTTGGTAGACACAATGAAATTCGAGGTCACCAACTCGAAAATGAGTTGATTTCTTTAAATCCAAGTGATTTTTCATGTATACAAGATTATTTATCTAAGTACAAAACTCTTAAACTCTTATGTGAAGAATGCAAGATTAAGAGGGAAGACAAACAATGTATTTATCATATTCTTTCCAAACTTGGACCTGCATATTCTATTTTTGTATCTACATTTTACTCCATGAAAGAATCCTTGAATGCAGCTAGCTATCAAGAGCCTAGTCTTGAATCCTTTTGTGATTCCTTGATTAGAGAGCAAGATAAGCTCATCCATCTTGGAATAATTAACAATGCAGATACATATGGGAAAACCTTATTGTCCCAATAGAAAGAAAAGTCCAAGCCTCCCAAGAAACAAAATTTCTGCAATAATAAGTCAAACAAGGGTCCCAAACCCTCTCAGTCAGCTCCTTCTTTAAAACATGACAATGGATCCAAGACAAAAGGCAAGAAGACTGAGCGTCATTGTAACTATTGCGGGAAAGATAATCATGATGAATCTAAGTGTTTCAAGAAGATGGCAGCCTTGGAAGTAGCAATGAAGAAGCACCACATCAACCTAGATTCACCTTCAGAATCTACCTCTCATGGACATGCACTTTGTGCTTATAGTTATTCTTATAATGCATCTTCTTCTTCTACTTCAAATGAATGGCTCATTGATTCTAGAGCATCTTATCATATGACTAAGGATCAAGCCATCTTTTCTACTATTCATGAATGTAACACCAAACAAATATTTGTTGGTGATGATAGATCTCTAAGTGTTGTAGGAGTTGGAACAGTTCCAATAGATAATGGTCATTTCACTGATGTACTATGTGTTCCAAGAATTTCCTGCAATTTGTTATCAGTCTATCAAATCACTCATTCTGGTGAAGGTAAAACTGTGACGTTTACACCTCACCAAGTTGTAATCAAGGATTTTAAAGATCCTCAACAGGTCCTAGCTACCGGAATTGTTGATGATATTACTAGGTTGTACAAATTTAACAACTTTGGGTCATCACCTTTTCCTTCAGTTTTTGTTGCTCATAGTGATAACTTGAGCAAACTTTGGCATGAGCGATTTGGTCACTTAAATTATCACTCATTGCAACAACTATGTAAAGACAATATGGTGACAGGTCTTCCGATGGCATCTTGCAGGGATGGTGTCTGTTCCGGTTGTGTACTCGGAAAACATCATCGGGACAGTTTTGACAAACGTGCCTCTTGGCACGCCTCAGTTCCCTTGGAGCTTGTGCATAGTGACTTGTGTGGTCCTCTTCCATCTACTTCCTTTTCTGGTTCCAAATATTTCTTAACTTTCATTGATGATTACACCAGACGCACTTGGGTTTATTTCCTAAAACTTAAGAGCGAAGTATTTAACATGTTTTTGGCCTACAAGGCCCTTGTTGAAAAACAATCTGGTCATCAAATTATTAAGTTAAGATCTGACAATGGAGGAGAATATGTTAACAAAAATTTCACTACTTTCTGCACTGAACAAGGAATCCAACAACAACACACTGTTCCATATACACCACAACAAAATGGTGTAGCTGAACGGAAGAACTGCACTTTAAAAGAAATGGCTAATTGTATGATCCAATCTAAAGGACTAAGTCTTCAATTTTGTACTGAAGCCATAAATTGTGCAAATTACATAGTTAATCAGACCCCCACTAAAGGTTTACAAGGTATCACACTGGAAGAAGCATGGAGTAAAATTAAAACAAATGTAAGTCACTTCCATGTGTTTGGTAGTGAAGCATGGGCTCACATTCCGGATGAAAAACAGAAAGCATTGCAGCCTAAAAGTGAAAAGTGCATATTTGTTGGATATTCTGAAGATGTAAAAGGTTATAGACTTCTTCAACCATATTCTCATGATGTAATCATTAGAATATTCGGCGATTGTGCCTTCTTCTTCTTCCAACTTCCTTGACAGGTTTCCAACTCCAGTTTATGATGATGATAGTGAGGATGAAAATCCACCTCCGCCTACTCATGTTCCTCCAGTTGCACCAACACAAGTGCTTCCTCGATGGGTCCATTCAACATGTGAAGCAGCTGGTGATCTCGCCGGTGATCCTAGAGATCAACGTCGAACACGTTCTCAGTTTCAGCGAGCCTCTTCTCTTTTGGCTCAAGTTTCCAAGAATCATGATCCAGAAACCTTTACAGAAGCTTTAAGAAATCCAGATTGGGATGCAGTTGTGGATGAAGAATATCATTCCTTAATGGCAAACGCTACTTGGGATCTTGTACCTCTTCCAAAAGGAAGAAAACTTGTCAGATGTAAATGGGTCTACAGAACTAAGTATGCATCAGATGGAAGTGTTGAAAGACTTAAGGCAAGGTTAGTTGCCAAAGGTTTTTCCCAAGTTGAAGGGATTGACTACAATGAAACCTTTGCTCCTGTCGCAAAAATGAAATCCATCTGCCTTGTTCTTTCCCTTGCAGCCTTACATAACTGGGAAGTCCATCAAATGGATGTCAAGTCTGCCTTCTGACATGGTGATTTACAGGAGAAAATTTACATGGAACAACCTCCTGGATATGTTCAGGATAACTCTAGCCTTGTCTGCCTCCTTAAGAAATCCTTCTATGGCCTTAAGCAATCTCCTAGAGCTTGGTATGCCAAAATGGATAGCTTTCTCCTTGACACTGGTTTTTCTAGATGCCATTCTGACCCCAATGTCTATACCAAGAAAGTAGGAAACCATCTCATCATACTTGTTCTATATGTTGATGACCTTATTCTTACTGGTAGTGACCCTAAGCTTATAACCCATGTGAAATCTAGTCTTAAGCAAAATTTTGAAATGTCAGACTTAGGACATTTGCATTATTTTCTTGGTCTCCAAGTCCTGCAAACCAAAGAAGGAATATTTCTTTATCAGTCTAAGTATGCTTGTGATCTTCTTCGTCGCTTTCACATGGAAGATTGTACACCAGCCCCTTCTCCCTTCCAGTCTGGAGTCAAACTTTCTGCCACTTGTACTTCACCTGAAGTAAATGCCACCTTGTATCGTCAGCTTGTTGGTAGTCTCTTGTACTTGACGCATTCCCATCCTAACCTTTCCTTTGTCGTTGGTCGTGTTGCCTGTTATATGCAAACACCTCATGAAAGTCACTAGAAAGCAACTAAAAGAATACTTCGATATATTCGAGGTACAATTCAGTTTGGGATTCATTACAGTACAGGGGGGAAATCTTTGTTGGTTGGTTTCACTGACTCAGATTGGGCCGGCGATCTTGATGATCGAAAGTCTACAGCAGGTTATGTTTTCAGTTTGGGATCTGGACCTGTCACTTGGGCTTGTAAGAAACAACAAGCTCTTGCTCTCTCTTCAACAGAGGCAGAATATCGAGCCGCAGTTAATGCCAGTCAGGAAGCTTTATGGCTTCGACAGATCCTTTTAGAGTTTGGATTCGAGCAGCAGCAGCCTACTCCACTTTGGTGCGACAATCAAAGTGCCATCAAGCTTGCCAAAGATCCAGTCCTACATCAATATAGTAAACACATTGAGCTACATATGCACTTCATCATAAATATTGTTCATGATCATGTTCTTGAAGTGCTCTTTTGTCCTACAGATGATCAAGTTGCAGACATCGTTACCAAGTCTCTTACAAAAGCGAAGTTTTCTAAACTTCGATCTATGTTAGGAGTTCAAGAATTTGTCATTAAGGGGGGATAGGCTCTAATGCCTCCTTCCTTCTCCTAATAGTGTCACTTTTGTAAATCCTTCAATCCTATCCCAAGTTGTTCTTAAGGGGGAATGTTAGGATATTTAGACACTTAGGATTTAGTTAAGATCAACGTGTGTAATATATCCATTAGGAAAAGTGTCTTTTTTTAGTATGCATTAGTATGCATTTGTAAATATTTAATCCGATGGTCACGATATGTTCTATACATAGAGTGATCCGATGGATCAACTTCTCTTAGATCATACCTAACGTTGATTCATGGCTTAACACCCGATTGGTCCATGATATGTATTTAAAGAGCATGGAGGGTCATTGTCTAGTTGATCGATTATGAGAAGCTCATTTGTAACTTTCTTTCTTTGCATAATAAATTGCTCCGTAGAAGTTATTTGGATGGGGCCGTAGAGTGTTTCCCTCTCGAGGGTTTAAACCACGTCAAAACATCGGTGTATCGATCTGTGATCTGTTTGTGTGAAGTGGTTGCTCTTGGTGTTCGGTCTTTTGGAAGTACCCTGTGTACCCGAACATCCAACTTGCATAAGGACTCCACCAATTATGTGTTGTCCTTGTTTAGCCCCCGAATGCAAATATGTAATTATTTTTTATAGGTGTGAATTTGAATTTGAAATTAAGCACATAAAAGTCAAGGAGAATAAAGTGACTGATGCACTCAGCCAAAGCATACATGCAATGCATGCCACAATCATCAGTATTGGTAAATCAGATAAGAAAGATAAAATTATTACAACTGTAAATACAAATGAATATTATTATCAAATAAATGAAGGATTACAATAAGGAAATGTGCCTCAAAAGTATTATGGTTACAAGATTGAATATGATGGAATTCTAAAGTACCAAAACATAATTTATATTCCAAATTCAATAGAGTTAAGGAAGTTGATTTTGGATGAGGTGCATAAGGTTCCTTATGTAGGACACCCGTGATACCAGAAGACAGTTACAACAATAAAGAGTCAATATTTTTTCCCAAGCATGAAGAAGGACATTGTAGAATATGTGGCCAAATGTATGGAGTGTTAGAGAGTCAAGGTTGAGCATGGAATCCAACAAGATAGCTTCAACCTTTTCCCATTCCAAAGTGGAAATGGGATGTTTTGACTATATATTTTATCACCAAGTTTCCCAGAACAATTAAGTAGCATGATTCCATCATGGTAGTGGTGGAAAACATAACCAATGAATCTCACTTTATACCTATCAAATCAACCCATAAAGCTGCTAATAGGGAAAACATCTACCTAAAGGAAGTTTCCATATTGCTTGCGATTCCCAAAGTGATAGCCTCTAACAAGGATCCCATGTCCACTTCAAATTTTTGGAAAGGCTTATTTAATGGCTTTGTAAAAAATGTGAACCTCAATACAACCTATCACCCATAGATAGATATATAGACTAAAGGATTAATTAAATGATTGAAGACATGATGAGAATGTATGTGATGGGCCAACCATCTAGATGGGAGAATTATCTACACTTGTTAGAGTTTTCCAACAATAATGGGTATCATGCCCCACTAAAGATAACCCCATTTGGGGCTATGTATGGAAAAAATGCAACACTCCCATTATCTAGGATAACTTAGCAGATAGAGTGATGATTGGGGTAGGGTTACTCAGAGAAATGGAAGAGAAGATGGTCATGACTAAGGAAAATATGAAGGAAACTAAGGGCTGACAGAAAATATATAAATATAGGGAGTAGAGAATCCAAATAATTTCGAGTGGGAGGTAATTTCTACCTCAAAGTAAGGCTAAAGAAGAGTTCCTTGAAGTTGGGAATTTATCCAAATATTGCATCCTGATACTGTGGGCATTTGAAATATTGGATAGGATAGGGCATGTAGCTTATGCATTAGTATTTCCTGCTTATATGCATGTGCATAATGTATTTCATGTGTCACTACTAAAGAAATATGTGCCTGGTCCTAATCACATAATTTATTGGATTGTGATTCAGGTGGAATCAAAAGATGATATTCTAGTGCATCTAGTGCACATTCTATATAGAAAAACAACATTGTTGAGGAATAGGTCCAATAGAGAGGTGATGGTACATTGGACTCACTACAACCCTGAAGAGGCAATGTGGGAGTTAGTAGATGTAATGCAGGAAGCATACTCATAGTTTTTTGAAGAATAATTTGTATGTACATTTCATGTACATAGAGTTGTAAGGCATTGAGCACAATGAATTTTATGAGGGGGAGGGGAATGTAACATCATTGTTTGGCCCCCTAATGAAATATTTAATTATTTTGGACAAGTTGGAAGTCTGAGATAATGGTTGGAATGACCTGGACATTACTTATGTATATTTATGTTATGATTATTAATAAAATCTCCTAAGTGGCTGTAGGGAAGGATCATATGAAAAATAGATGGGGGGATATGAGTCCACAAGTGGCGAGGGTGAGAGAAGGATCGAGGGGAAAAGGGACCCTATTTTGTAATGTCCTTGGCCTCACCTTAACCTTAGGAAGCCAAATAACCTAAGGTTTGTTGATTAAATTATGTAAGTGGTAATTCCCTGTTTAATGATGCTATTTGGGGATTAAGAGGGCATTCCCATGGGTGATAAGTGTCAAGTTCCTTGCATGCACATAAAATTTGGGACCCTAGTTCTGTTTAGGGGAAGTTTGTATTGGCATCAACACTAGAAATTCGTACCAACAAGGGATTGGTACCTTGTTCTAGTATTGGAGGGAAATTGCTCAAGAAAAATAGTTGGTTGGTTGGTGAATCACTATTTAAACTGAAATCCCTTGTGGGAGAACATGTCCTGCAGCTAATTTCCCTGGAATATCAACATGGAGAGTCCCTAACTAGTCTGTGATGGATACCAAAAAGGAAATTGGGAAATTTCCCGAGGGATTGTTAAATCATAGAAGGGAACTCATTCCATAAGTTGTGTAGGTTGATGGGGGAGGAGTGCAAATCGATTGGGACATCTATAGAGGGGGTTAGACACCTATCATTTTCCTGGGTATTGAGATGGTTTTTCCTTTATAGAAATACTAAGCACAACAAAGTTTCTATAGCTGGGAGGAATGTCTGAGTCCTCCAACTGGTTGGGCCTTCTTATTAAGATAAATAATTTTCCCTGTAAATGCTTTATTTATGATTATGATGCCATGGTTATTTGTTGGTTTAGAATATGTTTATTTTCCAATTTTTTAGTATGCATGAATGCATGGTTGTCTGGAATTGTGTGTTGCTTTCATGTAGATTTAATATGCATAATTTAGTTGTAACTTAGGGAACCACGATGGTCTGTATTCCACTGTGCAATTCACTAAATGCAACAACTATAATTTATATTGTAAAATAGATTTAAATCCTTGTGTGGATGTTTTATTTACATTTGAATTTTTGGAGTTCAAGTTCAAGTTCATAATATATTACAATTGGGTTTCAGAGCTGAATATCTAGTTATTAGATCTTTTGTTTTAGTTTAGAGAGGTTAATTCTCATTCTCAATAATTGACTGAGTTATCCATCATCTCAAAGTGCCATTGTGGTGACCAGGGACATTTCAAATTCCTTCTTGGAAATCTTTTGTACACACCACAAAATCACTATTTAAATCAACAAACTTAAGACTTGGTGTACTAGTGAGCAATTTCTTCAACTGTTGGACGCTTTCTTTAGACTTGGGTATCCATTCAAATTTTGCTCCTTTCTTTTGCAAGAATGTAAGTGGATGTGCTACTTTTGAGAATCCTTCAATGAATCTCTTGTAGTATCCATTCAATCCCATAAAGGACCTTACCTATGATATATTCTTGGGTGTATGCCACCCCATAATGGCTGTATTTTTCTCTAGATCTATTGATATGCCTTCCTCAAATATAATATGTCCCAAATATTGAATCTTCTTCTAATAAAATAACATTTACTCAAATTAGAATAAAGTTGATGTTCTCTTATAAGTACTTTGTAGAACCAATCTCAAATGCTCCTTATGCTCCTCCTCCAATTTGGAATAAATAAGAATGTCATCTAGGAATACAATGATTACAAACTTATCTAAATAATAGTTGAATATACCTTTCATCAAACACATAAAGGTAGTTGGTGCATTTTAAACCCAAATGGAACCACTACAAACTCATAATGACTATAGCTAGCTCTCAAGGTTGTCTTGATGATGTATTATTCTTTTATCCCTACCTAATGGTATCCCGAACACATATCTATTTTTGAGAAAATAATTGCTCCTCTTAGTTGATACAACAAATCATAAATTCTAGGAAGAGGATATTTATTCCTCATAGTGACCTTGTTCAATTTCCAGAAGTCAATGCATAACCTCATAGTACCCTGATTTTTATTAACAAAAAGTATTGGTGCTTTGTATTACTGCTCAAACTAGCATCCCTAACCCAACAAGGTTATGTGGACCAAAGAGATAGTTACGATAAGCAGGGAGGACTTAGGTCCAATGTCACCACAACTTAATTCCTCAACTTCTCTGGGTAAGTCCTAAACCTAGGGGAGATTCCCTATTGAAGGAAGAACACCTACAGACACCAACACACCTGCAAATACCCTTCTATAAGCCTTATGGATAAGATCAGTTCCTTATATGGAGTCAACAATATATAATAAAGACACCTAAATCATATAAAAGGAGTTAATTCAATATACCAGTCAATATCAGTAAATAACACCACTTCAATACATTTCAAAAATCCCAAGACACCACCTCACAAAATTGCACTTTGGAGGGGAGATGATCAAGTGGCCTAGGGCACACTTGATGGTCCAATCAGAACTGCAAAAACCCTGCAAAAAAACCTAATTTAAGCAATTTCATGTTTCCCAATGCACTAAGGAAAATAGGGATGCACTCAAATATTTGTGGATATATCCATTAGGGTGAATTTGACGGCTGGACCAAAATTATTGAATTGCAAATATTTTTGGTCTTTTAAATTATTTATATTTTTAGGGTTTTTCCACCTATATACTATTTTTTTTAATGTATTTTTGCATAAAATAAAAGTCATAAATAAATTGCAAAAAGAGTTGAAGGATAGGGCATTTGATTCTTATCTCAATACCTAAGGCATTGAGAGATCGATACCAACATCCCTCTTTTAGAATGGCTTTCAAAGCTTGCAAATTAGGGCATCAACTAGAAACCACAAAAGTTAAGTAGAAGAGACTAATTAGGGCAAGAGAAGAATTCCAAGGCCCAGTAACAATGGAGAGATCCCATGAAAGGAAGGTATCCTCATGCAATGTTAAGAAAATACAAGCAAGAAAACTTAACACTTTAGAATATTGCACCTTAAAAGCACTATTAAACTATGTTAGAAGTATAACTTACCAACATTTAACAAAGATGAGCAAGATAACGCCTTAGGTCACCTTTGTGCTTGAGTTATCAAAACCATTCTTTAGCATCAACCAATAGCATGTATAAAAGAAACCCTAGAAATTCATTTCATCGACCTTCAAGAAAGAAATATCATCCAAAGAGAGGTGCACATAGCATCAAGAGCTCCAATAAACCAAGAGAAATAGAAAAGATATCATAATGAACCCATATCTTGTTGTGTTTTTACAATGAGAGGGAAGCACTATTTATATAAGACTAGACTCACCTAATTTTAAGTTATGAGCCTACAAGATAATGTGAAAATATAACAATTTGGGTTAGTGCACCCACAAATTCTGGGACTAAACCACACAATGACATAAATCAACAATGAAAATGTGAAATTAGGCTACACCAAGTGATAGGTGTTCCAAGAGGAGGACGTCATGCCCCAACTAACCCAAAAATATGTGTGCACTCAATGCCCTCCTTCATTATCCTTGTAGGCTTCTTCAATAAGCAAGTACAATTTGTGCGTAACACAACCTAGAGGGGGTGTTTTATATCATAAACTAGGTCCAAGTGAGAAAATAAGGTGTGCTAAATAGGGTACATAACCCTTTACAAAGTGTTATCACCTTTTACATGGGAAATAAATGAGTGTGGTCATGCGTCCATGTGATTAGCCACCCAAGGGAACCAAACCATATGGGGTGAGAACCTCTTGGAAGTGAATCAAGAGGAAGATCCGTGACATGATTAGGGGTATTTAGACCCAAATCAACACTCTATGCTCAAATACTTGGCCTTTAAATAGAAAAAAATAACCCCTTGCACTGGTGTCAATCTGTAGGGAATGTTGCAGATACTTTGAGGCGTAACATTCCCTATGGAGACACACTTGGGTGTATGTATCCATTTTTCAATAATTCTTCAAATTAAATTTGTAACTCTTTCAACTCAAGTGTACTCATTCTATATGACACTTTATAAATTGGAGCAGCTCCAAGAATCAAATCAATAGAGAAGTCAATATCTCTTCTTGGTAGTGACCCAGGTATTGTTGGGCCCTGGAATTGTCCATTTTTCATCACTTACCGGCATACCTTTCATCCATTTTCTTACCATTATTTCTCATTTATCATTCCATTTTTCATTCATTTGTTGTAGCTGCACGTTGAACAGCCTGCTACTTCCATTGATGTTTCAAGTGGTTAATAGTGATTATTTTCTTTTATCTTTGATGAATTAAAAGACTATTATGCATAATTTTACTAATGATGGTTTGTGGAGTGAGTTGTCACGTACAGGACGCTCATAGCCAGCTGTTACAGCCTTAACCAAAAACGCATGCCATATAAGAACACCTTGATTCGCATCTTGATTTGCGGACAGATGGAAACGAATCTCAAAAATCTGAGATATGGGTTTTGTGCGTAACATCCTCATTTACCTGAATCGCGAGGAAATCTCCCAAACAAGCTACGGTTTGTGCTATGCAGGTGGTTCTTCGAGAGGGTATTTTCCAGATTTGCTGTTGCGGCCGGCTCCAAAGTTGCCAACAGTTACGGCCGTGTTCCAACTGTTGCAGATCACAAGCTGGGGGTTCAGTTCTTCATTTTCATGAGATAATTTTATGTATAAATATGTAATCAATCTCATTGATGGAGAGGGGGATATATTGATAGAGATTAAGCATGATAGATTAGGCAGGATAGGAGATGCAAGATAGGAGAGAACACAATGTTATGATGTAGGATTTGATCCAGACCTGTTGTAATTCTTCCATTATGATAATACATGCTGGCAGTTTCTTAATTCTGGAGTTGTAGACTTTCATTGTGGAGATCCAGATCTGCTCAGTGGAGGAAGGGCCCTCTTCCCTGAGCAGATGCTGGTAGTGTTGATTGTAAGTGTGTTATTGTTTAGATCTGCTTATTATTTTGTTTATGCTTTCATTCATTAAGCTTATGATAGTTGTATGCTTTCATTCATTAGATCTGTCATAATCGTTGTGTTGATAATTCATTTGGTAAATCATTGGCCAACATAACAATTCTTTAGATATACGTAATCAGATCTTGTTTCATAGGAATAGATCTTGTTTGAAGTGTATTCGATTTACAGTTTGATTCATGAATAGGCTTAGGTTTGATTTCTTTTCAAGCAGATGTGATCTAGTTTACAAACAATTATGATTGCATACCAATAAATAACAACGTCAGGTAGAAATTGTACTTGCATATATTTTGCACGATAGCTTTGAAATAAAAGACTTCCTCGGGTTGATAATTTATGTTTAGCACTCTGCATGTTAAGTTTTAATTAACTGGCATATAGTGGGCACGACATTTTGGCGCCGTTGCCGGGGAAGTTATCAATTGTGCAATAGTATATCTGACATTGTTTTGCAGATGCATTGTTAAAATAGGGCATGTAGGTTGCATGATTACATTTCAGTTTATTGAATTTATTTTGAGTGTTAATTTTCTGTCTTTACATTCAGTTTTATTTCATTTTCAATCTTTGATTCATAAATCTTATCATTCCCCTAGTGGTGTTGTGAGCACCACCCATTCTACTAACAAGTTGACAGGAACATTCGAAGGAGGAGCCTCAAGATAGCACACAAAGAATCTAATGAAGAGATGGCAGGTGAAAAAGATGGAGAAGTTGTTACTTTCGAATTTCCCATCAGAGATTCGAGTGGAGTGGCACCAACAAAAAGAATTCCCCCACATGTTCTACCAAATTTTCACGGTTTGGAAAACGAAGACCCTGATGTATTTTTATTTCAATTTGAAGTACTTTGTAGAGGATATGGTTATTGTGCTAATGATCAAAAGTTGAATGTATTTCCCCTTACTCTAAAAGGAACAGCCCTCCGATGGTTCATGAGCCTCGGTGGGAATTGTATACAAACTTGGGAAGACATGAAACATGTGTTCTTGAAAAGGTACCAAGATTATTACAGGGTCAATGAAGACATCTTCGAAATGAAACAAGGAGAAGAAGAGAGTCTGGAGGAATACATAGAACGATTTGAATATAACCTCCAAAGATCCAAACAGAGGAAACTGGGGAAGGAAATCTTAAAAACACTTCTACTCAAGGGAATCCAAGCTGAATGTTTAGAAATATTGAATCTGATCGGAACAGGTAATGTATTTCAGTTAGCATATGATGATATTTGTGAGTTATGTAGAAGGTATTCAAGAGGAAACTTCAAGACTGGTAAGAATTCTAAGGAACTTTTATCTCTATTTTTGAAATCTGCTGCAAAAACAAGAGTTTTACGAACTGAAATCAGCAATTTATTTGACATTTCTAAAGCTGATTTACAATTGGGTGTTTTGCAGGATAAGGAAAAGCAGGAGGAAATAAGAGAAGCAAGGGATTTCCCTTTGGATAGTCTTGAAAGTTGTGGTATATGTGATTTGAATCATTCCACATATCATTGCCCCTGCTTACCAAGGATGAAAGAAACATATCAAAGAGATCTGGGAGTTGCAGCCAACTTGTTGCAACAGTCATGTCAACCATCGCCTACATCTATGGTTCAAAATTCTATCCCTCCATTTCCTTACTTTCCTACTCAGTCATTGAATACTCTTCCACCATGGCAGCTGTTGCAACCTCAATTTAACTCTTACCTACCTTACCCACAAGGTTGGAATGGCCTATTTTATGATCATATGGCCACTCTCCCTCATGCTGCAACACAAGTTGGTCCTTCAATATCAACCTCACAACTCAATCATCTACATCAGCCATATCTATCTTCTCATCAAACTCCTTGGTATCCAACACAATTTCCTGTCCAATCCACCCTCCACCCTAACCATAATAAAGCAGTACAGTATGCTTACAGTGCTGAACTGCAAAATGTTCCTACACTTCCCTCTTATTCTACCTCATCCACACCACTGCAAAAAGGCTGTGCGTTGTTGCAGCAAATCCATACGAGGCCTAAACATGTTTTAGATCCAAGTTTTGCAGATGGAGTTTCTTCTAGTCCTCATAAGCAAGCAGACAAGATCAACAATACACACGTAATATTTGATGGAGAACAGCCATTGGAACCAAAAGCATCATTCACATCATTAGATCCGGAAATCTTATGCATTGAGGAAGATCAGTTTAATAAGGATCTTCATGGTGTAACATCCATGAGCAATCAAGGGAACAAAGACTATATTGAAGCTTGGTTTCAATCTGTAATCGGTCTGCAGCATCATTTCATACTTCACCAATTCTTGGCACCATCATTTGAAGGGAAGTTGATCTCTCATATCCTAGAATTCATAAAGTTATATTTTTCTATTAGGAGTATGAGCATACTTGAGTCACTTTTTCGAAAATGGCTCCATTGGAAATATGCATACACTTGAACAATTTTTTTTTCTTTTTCCAAGTAGAATAGGGTAGGGTAGAATAACATAATAAAACCATGCTTTTGTTTTTTTTAAGTTTTTATTTTTGAATAAGTATGCTCTCTTCCTGCGCCTTGTTGCGATCTGGAAGATCAGAAAGTAGAAGTATGAGGAATGGGTATGAGATGTTTTCATGAATGCTTTGGAATTGTTGACTATTTGAACAAAAATGCTCAAGTCCTTTTTGTCATCAATTTCCCAATTTCAATTTGTTTCTATTTGTTACAAATAAAAATAAAAATATCATGAAAACAAAATTACAGTAATTCGAGAAAGTGAATGAAGGATCCACAGGAAAATGAGCCCATGATTATGGAACCCTTCAAGCTTGAAATTTGACATAAAGTTGTTAGCTGCAACAACCCAACTGTGAGTGATTACTCTCAGCTGTGATTACTCGCAGCTACGACAGTGAGCTGCAACATTGGCTGTGACAAGGAGATGCAACACCCAGCTGTGACTGTGCTACAGGTAAAAATTAATGAGTTTGAGATACGTGGGTGTTGCACATCATGATATGTCTTTAGTTTTTTATTTTCCATAAAAATTCACATGCTTTATTTCAACATTATGTCATTTTTTAAGAGTTGCAGCTGTGGCTGCAACAAACTGTGTAAGTCAATCTAGGTGCTCAATGCTTGAAATTTTTGGTATGGATGTGTATTATATTTAAATTTACATCATTAAAATCATTCACACCTATTTTGATCAATTTTTGGGGGTTAAATTTAATTTATTGGATTTTTGTGACATTTTGGCTTGAAAATTTTACTGAAACATAGACGGGACAGTCCATTTTTGGGACACCAAATGAACTTATTTTTAAAACTTGTTTATACCCCAAGTATCCCTTTGAATCTAGTTTCCAAAACAATTTGAATTTTTACGATTGGGTGTCAAACAAAATTTTTATGGCCAAAATACTAATAGGGTGTCAAGCTGGCAGCTTAGGAACAGAGCTGGGACAGTCCATTTTTGAATGCCTTATTGGACATATTTTGCAAACCTGTTTCATTGGTATATTCCCCTATGAATCTAGTTTACAATGCAATTTGAATCACTCCATTCCGATGTCGTACGCAAATTTTATGACCAAAATACCGACTGCCTATCCCAAATCTGCATTCCTAAAACTCTATTTTATAGACTGTTCATTGGCTTATTTGACCCATCAATTCTTGTTGGATTCAAAACCTGTTTCTAATGGAGATACCTACATGAATCTACTTTCATCTCCAATTGGAATCACATCAATCCATTATCAAACGAAAAAGTTAAGCCTAAAACTGTGACTGTTGGCCTAGTTCAGAATTCGAAAAAAAAAACACCTTGTCATGCAGGCTGTTACTGAGTGATTTGGAAGATCATTGCATGGAATTTTAAAAACCTGTTTCTAATGGAAATAGACCTATGAATTTACTTTCATTTGGCTTTGGAATCACTCAAATTGGACAAGGAATGAAGAAGCTATGATCAGAATACCGTTGGTGAGTCTAGATGGACATTGCTCTCCTGCAGGTATAAAATGGATTTTGCTTTGTTCATTTTTATTTGGATTTGTTTTATAAGTAATTGCTTGTTGTTTTTTTCATAAGTGTTGGGTGAAGAGAGACCAATCATCTCTCTTCTTCCATCATCTCATGTTTTATTGCAGGCAAATGCTAGGTTTTGCAGGTCCTTGGAAGAAGAAGGTCAATGCATGCACGAGTGACTCTTGAAGACTTTTTATCGATTTGCAAATGGATTGAGCACATAAAAAAATAATAAAAAATGGAGAGATTGATGTGAAAACCATACAGAGTCCAATGTTTCTGAAGTCAAGTCCCATTGCTACATGCCAAGAATCAGTTTTAGACACCTGTCATCCCACTTTTTGCTGAAAGAAACCCCTCAAGAAGCCAATTTCCCTATGGTAGATTCATTCACCCTCCTCATTTCAAAACCCCAAAAATACATTCATGTTGAAGCCCCATTTTCCACTGCTTATGTAGTCACCATAACCATTTTATTTCCTATCACTACTACATCATGACTTCACATGTACTTTCCACTTCTGAGTTTCATGTTGGTCCTATTTTTCACTATGAGTCTTCACAATCATTTATTTTGTACTCGTATTGGATGATGTGGAATGAATTAAGGTCCACCTTCCAATGGTCTTGTCCCATCGACTCCGACACATCATCTGGGATCAAGATTAGAGTTTTTATAGTGCCCTGGTATCTGCATGAATCAATGGCAGATTTCCTTGTTGTTAATCATGGGGATTCATCAATGCCTCTTGATTGACAAATCTTGCAGGTGACTCGACTCCAGCACATCCATTCGTACCTGTCAAGATGCACTAAGGTACTTTAGAGCTCATTGTCATCAAAGGTGAGTTTCTTCACATTGGTTAACGGCATACATTAATGGCCGGTAATCCAATGATTTCTTTCCATGCTCGACTTCAGCACATTCATTCGCATGGTAAGAATTGTACCTCGGGTTTGTAGCAGCTGAAGATTATGTGATCTAATGGTTTCAACAATGATTTGCAGCATCATTTGTTTAGTAGTTTTGCAATTCCTTTCCATTTTCAGTTCAGCAGTTGATTTTCAGAATAAGAGAAAGGACTTTCTGCTTCTATGGTAGAACTTCTACTCATCAATTGTCAGCAGTTAGTTTTACATGCCACCAGCACAACATCATGGATCAAATTCAGTCTCATCCAGTTCCAGCTCTCATATACATATGTCTCAGCATCAGATCAGCCTACATATCTCCAGCATACACCAGTCCATTCATGTCAACCAAGGCTTCCATGGAGGTAACACTTGAGGTAAAATAGCATGAGTTTTTTTTATTTATTAAAGATTTAGGGAAATGTCATGAAGAACCACTGAGCATTAGCCATTTCCATTTTCTAAATAGCATTTTATGTCCATCCATTCCCATCATTTCCCACTCAGTTTTAACACTTCATCATTCATGCACATCCACTTCAAATTCCAATCCAACATCTCACCAACCCAACTGACCAAGCATGAAAAAAAAAAAAGAAAAAGAAAAAAAAAAGGGATACCTTATTGTTGTCACACAAGAAGCAACAATAAGAAGTCTTGCTGCTGTCACACAAGAACCAGCAGTAAGAAAAGAAGTCTTGCTGCTGCCACACAAGAATCAGTAGTAAGGAACGGTGCTCTGTTGCCATAAAAAAATAATGAGGAGAAATAAAGCAGCTGATACACATCTTGAAGGAGAAGGATAGGTTGGATACAAGAACCTGCAACAGAGGATGCATTTCAAAGGTATGTGTTTCTTGGTTCACCTAATACATAAATCGGTTCAAACGCATGGATGTTGTGGCTGAAGAAGAATATAGGGGACTTAGTTGCAAGTTACATGAATAGCTCTTCTATCAAAAACCACATATCATCATTTTCAGTATATACAAGATAGAAGGAAAGTTTGAAAGTAATAATATCAAGTCTTATTACTGTAATTGTGAGGGATGGAAATCACAACATTCCTGTAGCAGTGGATACCAGCGTTATCTTGTACATTCAAGGCAGAGGAATGATAGCATTTATGACTGGTTCTAATCTTTTATGGGCATATTTCAAAATCAGTAATTACAGCACATCTTTAACAGTATTGTGTTGTAGGTAAAAGATGAGACAATTTTATGACATTCATTTCTCCACATGAAGGTTGGAGGGCTACAAAACTCAGTGGAATTTCCATATTTTGTCTTGGGGCAGCCACATCTTTGTTACTTCATCTTAATTATATGGTAAAATTGGCATTTGGATACCATGAGCTGATTTGAATTATGTTTGGTGCTATCACAAAGTTATATGCATGAGTATTGTTGAGTGATTGAGAGCCATAAAAATTTGATATATGCATTTATTCTTCTCCATGGAGCAATGGGCAGCTGTTACAAGTGAAATGTTTGTGAGAATTTGAGAATCATTGAATGCTGCATATGTTAAGTTTGGGGGAGATGGCTACTTTCCAACTAAGAAACAAACTCCTACTTTCCATGAGGACATGAAAAATTATTCAGTTTGGGGGAGGAGCTACTATGTTTGTTGCTTTTTCATTCACATTCATAATTTGATGCATATTGTTCTTCACATAAAATGCCTAATTTGAATTGAGCATATCTCACAAACCACGAATTGGATCCTCATGAAATTTGGACAGGGAATGCATAACAGCATGATGAACAACTGTGGCAAGTTTCAGCTCAATCCAGTGCACGGGTTTCGAGAAAATGACCATTATCACCTACAGCCAATTCGCATTTTTCTCGAAATCTGTGATGTGGGTTCATCTAATTTTTGGTGAGAAGATGCACTATAATGGTATTTACCTGCTTGAAAATTTTCAGCTCAACCCAGTTTGTAATTTGAAATATTGGCTCTGGAAGATCAGCTGCAATACATTTTTATTCATGTTCAAAAATGCAGAATTTGATTTGGGCATATCTTTCAATTGGTAAGTTGGATACTCATGAAATTTGGACAGGGGATGCATAACATCATGAAGAACAACCGTGGCAAGTTTCAGCTCAATCCAGTGCACGGTTTTTGAGAAAATGGCCATCATCACCTACAGCTAATTCACATTTTTCTCGAGATCCGTGATGTGGGTTTGTCTAATTTTTGGCGTGGAGATGCATTAGAGTGGTAGCTACTTGCCTGCAAAATTTCAGCCCAACCCAGTTCGTCGTTTGGGAGAAAATGGCTTTAGAAGTTTCCCGTTCAAAAAGACTAAAACGCTGTAAAATATTGCCGTTTCCCGTTTTTCGACAGCTGCAAGTCCACCAAATTTGCCGCTAAATTTAGCGCTATTCCGCCAAATTTGCTGCTAAAACCTTCGCTAACTTCTCTCCTAAAATAAGCTGACTCCGCCAAATTTGCCGCTACATTTAGCGCTGTTCCGCTCAATTTGCCGCTACATTTAGCGTTGTTCCGCCAAATTCACCGCTAAAACCTTCGCCAACTTCTCTGCTAAAATAAGCTAACTCCGCCAAATTTGCCGCTACATTTAGCGCTGTTCCACCAAAATCTTCGCTAAAACCTTCGCCAAATTCTCTGCTAAAATAAGCTGTGACTTTGCCAATTTTCTACTAAAGAGCTGCGAATCCGCCAAATTTTCTGCTAAATCCTCCGCTAAGTGATTCTGCCAATTTGTGTTAAACTCTCTATTTCTTCTAGCTGCAGCTGTGCAAATGGTAAAATGAAGGAACAAGTGAATGAGTTTTTTTTTCAAGTTGGATGCTACACAGGTATTGGGTTGCATGAGGACATGCAACAAGTTCAGTTTGGGGGAGATGTTGGGCCCTGGAATTGTCCATTTTTCATCACTTACCGGCATACCTTTCATCCATTTTCTTACCATTATTTCTCATTTATCATTCCATTTTTCATTCATTTGTTGTAGCTGCACGTTGAACAGCCTGCTACTTCCATTGATGTTTCAAGTGGTTAATAGTGATTATTTTCTTTTATCTTTGATGAATTAAAATACTATTATGCATAATTTTACTAATGATGGTTTGTGGAGTGAGTTGTCACGTACAGGACGCTCATAGCGAACTGTTACAGCCTTAACCAAAAACGCATGCCACATAAGAACACCTTGATTCGCATCTTGATTTGCAGACAGATGGAAACGAATCTCAAAAATCTGAGATATGGGTTTTGTGCGTAACATCCTCATTTACCTGACTCGCGAGGAAATCTCCCAAACAAGCTACGGTTTGTGCTATGCAGGTGGTTCTTCGAGAGGGTATTTTCCAGATTTGCTGTTGCGGCCGGCTCCAAAGTTGCCAACAGTTACGGCCGTGTTCCAACTGTTGCAGATCACAAGCTGGGGGTTCAGTTCTTCATTTTCATGAGATAATTTTATGTATAAATATGTAATCAATCTCATTGATGGAGAGGGGGATAGATTGATAGAGATTAAGCATGATAGATTAGGCAGGATAGGAGATGCAAGATAGGAGAGAACACAATGTTATGATGTAGGATTTGATCCAGACCTGTTGTAATTCTTCCATTATGATAATACATGCTGGCAGTTTCTTAATTCTGGAGTTGTAGACTTTCATTGTGGAGATCCAGATCTGCTCAGTGGAGGAAGGGCCCTCTTCCCTGAGCAGATGCTGGTAGTGTTGATTGTAAGTGTGTTATTGTTTAGATCTGCTTATTATTTTGTTTATGCTTTCATTCATTAAGCTTATGATAGTTGTATGCTTTCATTCATTAGATCTGTCATAATCGTTGTGTTGATAATTCATTTGGTAAATCATTGGCCAACATAACAATTCTTTAGATATACGTAATCAGATCTTGTTTCATAGGAATAGATCTTGTTTGAAGTGTATTCGATTTACAGTTTGATTCATGAATAGGCTTAGGTTTGATTTCTTTTCAAGCAGATGTGATCTAGTTTACAAACAATTATGATTGCATACCAATAAATAACAACGTCAGGTAGAAATTGTACTTGCATATATTTTGCACGATAGCTTTGAAATAAAAGACTTCCTCGGGTTGATAATTTATGTTTAGCACTCTGCATGTTAAGTTTTAATTAACTGGCATATAGTGGGCACGACAGGTATTTCTTCAAACGCATCTACAAATTCTTGTACTACTAGAAATTCCTCTAAGCTTGGACCTTTATTCTTTTCCGGCTCTTCCACACGAGCTACATATAATTGGAACCCCTTCCTAAAGCATCTCTTTAAACACAAAGATGAAAGTTCTCTTATGGTAATAGGCCTTGGAATGACTTTATTTGTCTTTTGATGTCCTTCTTCATCCAAACAAGTAAAGGAAATGTTATGACAATCCAATACCATATTGTGTGCATCTAACCAGTCCATCCCAATAAAGACATCATTTGAACCAAATGCTGATATGTTCAAATATGCAACAATATTAAGTCCATTCATGTCTAATGGAAAATCTTTTACCAACTCATTATTTTTCCTCTTTGTTTTGGTAACCAACTGAAACATCCAAGATTTTTCATGCTTGCTTCTCTTTTAATGAAATATTTAAACCATATCGGGAGAAATATAAGTATGACTTTCTCTAGAGTCGATTAGAATGACAATATGTTGATTGGAAATCTTATCTTTAACTTCCAACATGTTGGACTGTAAATCTACCTATCAATTGTTGGAACCTAAGGTTATGCAGGTTCATCACATCTTTGTATCTTTTGGAGATATCTAGTTGAAGGAAATTAGTCAGCTAGTAGAGCAGCTGACTGGAGGCTCGACTGAGCATTCAACTAAATGGTTGACGAGGCCGTGGTCGGCTCAACTAGAGAAAACGACTAAACTATGGGACGTTGTGGATTTTTTGGAAACCGTTAGAACTAATGTACCCTATTTGTGGATCATATCTTCTTCACTTCATGGAATTTTGTTAGATCTGGAGACTATAAAATAAGGAACCTAGGTTGTGTTGATATGTTTTTGATATGCTTGATATCAATTTATGATGATGCATTGTGATGTTCTAATCATAATGCACTGTGATTAAGTGTTGTAATGGTGTCTTTATACATCACCTCTCTTCTTGGAATACAGTTCCCTTCTATTATTTTATTTTATGTTGTATGGTTCATATGAATATGTTCCCCAACTTGGTATCATATCTATTGGTTTTGACCTAGCCTATTGTCTACGAATCCTGCTAAGTTAGATCAAGGGTTGATCAACTCTGGGATGATGATTTTTCAACTGATACCTCTTCTTGAACTTGGACCATATTTGTTTGATCAGAAGGATGCCTTCCAAGATATATCCTATTATTATAAATGGACACAACTATGCAATTTGGGCACCAGATATGGATACTTTGTTGAAAAGCAAGGGACTATGGAAATATACGAAGTTCACTATTCCAAATCTGGTGGATGACTATGTAAATTATGTCATCGACGAAAAGAAGGATGAGGTTGTTGGGGTCATCACAACCTATATTTCGAGGGAAATTAACTTTCATACAAATGGGATCAATAGTCCTCATGCCATCTGGAGTAAGCTGAAGTCATTATTCAAGAAGATTAATGAAATTCAAGTAATGTAGATAGAGAAAGAGTTGATCTCTTTGGAACCCCATTCCTTTGAAAGGATTGAGGACTATTTGGATTGTATCAAGGATCTACAATTGAAATTGGGTGAATGTGAAAATAATTTTGCGAAGAAGGATGGAAAACTCATTGAAATGGTCTTGATGAATTTGATGACACCTTATGATGTATTCTATTCCTCCTTTCACGCCAATTGGATGGCACGTAAGCAAGATGGTAAGGAATTCACCTTTAATGTATTATATGATTTTTTAATTAAATACCAACAAAAGTTTCTTGAAGAAGGGAAGCTTGGTAGAAAAAAACCAGGCTCACTTGCTCCAAATCAATTTCAAGCAAAATTATATAGAATGTGGTCGACCTGATCATCAACCAAAATGTATTGACCAAACTACTAAATAGAATACCAAAGAGTCGACATCAATAGAGAAGAATTGAAATAAGAAAACATGTTGCTATTATCGAAAGGTGGGACATTTCGAGAATACTTGATGGAAGAAGATGAAGGACTTGGAGGAAAAGATTAAAAACCTTGAAGGAGGAGTATCGACTAGTCAGTTGATCAATTAGCTTGCTGAAAAATTTACCTTTTCTATTAGAACTTCATGGGAATGACATGCTCATACCACTAAGACACAATGGATAGTCGATTATGGTTGTACTCATCACATGGATAAGGATGCTTCTTTGTTCTCTTCCTTTATTTAAGATCCATAACATAATATTTATGTAACTGATGATTATGCTCTCACCATTGCTAGAAGCGGAGATATTGAATGCTAGCATGATTTAATATCCAATGTCTATCATGTCCTAGCTTGAGCGCAAGTTTGTTGTCAATTTCTCAACTTATATAGACTAAGAAGACTGCTAAGTTTTGGTCAGATCATTTTATCGTAAAGGATCTGAGGCTTGAGGGGCTTATTGTTGCTTTAGGATTTATAGATCCCAAAGATGGACTATACAAGTTTTGTGATTATCCAAGACCTACTGGAACGACTGCACTCATTGCTCATACTGATGACGAAAGTCAAATTTGACATGAATGACTTGGACATCTAAAATTTTGAAGTTTGAAAATGATGGTAAAAAACATATGGTTACTTGTCTTCCAAATACTATTCCACCTATTGGATTCTGTAGAGGATGTGTGCTTGGAAAGCATCATCAGGCACCCTTTAATTCCGAGAAAGCATGGGAAGCACAGGACCAACTGGAACTTGTTCAAAATGATCTATGTTGCATGAACAAACCTTCATTAGTAGGTGCAAAGTATATTTTGACCTTTATTGATGATTCCTCCAGATTTACTTGGGTATATTTCTTCAAGAATAATGGTCATGTCTTTGAAATATCCAAGTAATTTAGGGCATTGGATAAAATTCAATGTGATCAGCTCATTAAATGCTTGAGATCAGACAATGGTGGAGAATATGTGAGTCAACGGTTTGAAGAATATCTCATTCAAAATGACATTTCTTGGAACAGATCTATCCCTGACACCACTCAACAGAATGGAGTCGTAGAGAAGAAGAATCAGGCTTTGGTATAAATAGGTCAGTGCCTACTATAGAATAAAGATATTCCAACTAAAATTTTAGCAAAAGTTGTTTACTATTCAAACTATCTCCTGAACCTTGTTCCGACAAGAGATGTCAGTGCCATAACTCCATTCAAGAAGTGGAATGGAAGAAAACCCTATGCTGGACACCTGATAACCTTTGTATGTGTTGCTTGGATTCATATTAGTTATAATTGTAGGAATAAATTGGATGCTAAGAGTCATGCTTGCATCATGATAGCATATTTTGATGAATCAAAAGCTTATCGATTAATTGACCCTCTCAAACAACATATCATTTTGAGCAAAAATGTGATATTTGATATTTGTTGAATTATTCTTCTGGTCTATTGCACAATGATCCCTTTGATATTACTAAAGAATATGGATCAACTGTCCCCTTATTTGGAGTCCTGATTGCACTAATTAATTCTACTCCTGAGTCAAATGGTAGTCGGTTTACCTTGGAAGAGTGTGTCGACACACCGACTCCTTCAACTAATAATAACCAACTGATTCACTGCAGAATTATATACCTTGGTGGGTTTCTAAAACAATTGAAGATGCTAGACCTGATGCTAAAGATGCTAGTATTGGTTGACAAACCTGCAGTCATAAACAACATGGAAGTGTTGCAATGATGGAACGTGTTCTCGAAACTTGTGATACTAACAATTTTTTTGATGCTCACAGAGTGCCTAAATGGAAAATTTTGTGTCTTTTGAAATTGATTCCTTAAAGAACTTGGGAGCTCGTTCCTCAACCACAAGGAAATAATGTTGTGAAGTATCGATGGGTCTACAAGACCAAGTTTACTTCCAACGATGTTGTTGAACGTCACAAGGCTTGTTTGGTAGCCAATGGATTTTCTTAGCAAGAAGGCATCGAGTACATTTAAACCTTTTCCCCTGTTGAAAATATGGACTATGTTTGATTGATTCTTTCCCTCGGTGCTTGTTTTGGATTGGAAATTCATCAAATGGATTTTAAAAGTTCTTTTCTTCATGGTGATTTGTCTGAATAAATTTATATGGATCGACCTCCGGGTTTTGTGACAAATTATGGTCTTGTTTGTCGACTCAAGAATTCATTGTATGGTTTGAAACAAGCACTCGTTCTTGGTATGAGAAGATTGATCATTTCTTTGTCAATATTGGTTTCAAATGTTGTAAATCTGATCACAATATTTATGTATTACATTTTCATGGTGATACTTTGATTGTGGCATTGTATGTTGATGACTAAGTCATAATTGGAAATTATGTCAATCTCATTTTGGGTTTGAAGAAACAACTTGCAAATACCTTTGAAATGACTGATATTGGTCTATTGCATTTCTTTCTGGGCATTCAAATTTTGAAAATGGATAATGGTATCTTTCTTTCTCAACCAAAATATGATTTGGATCTTTTGAAATGATTCAAAATGGAAGATTGTAAGTCTTGTGCTACACCTTATCAGTCGGGTGTAAAGTTGTTGAAATACTGTGACTCTCCCCGAGTCAACGCCACTCTTTATATACAGTTGGTCAATATCCTGATTTACTTAAATCACAATTGACCGGATATCTCCTTTGTTGTTAGTGTGCTTTTTCAATTCAAGCAAGATACTTAAGAAATCAACTAGAAAGATGAAAAGAGAATTGTTCCCTATATTAAAGGAAGTTATCAGTATGGTATTAAGTATTGTCATAATATAGAACTATTGGTCATGTTCACTGGTTCTGACTAGGGAGGTGACATAAACGACCGTAATTCTGCTTCTAGATTTGATTTTTGGTTGAGTTCTGGACCATTGGTATGGTCGTGTAAGAAACAAAATGTAGTCTTTCTTTCGACTACAGAAGGTAAATATCGTGGAGATGTCAATGCAGGTACATAGGAAGTTTGGATTCACTGGCTTTTGGAAGAGCTTGATTTTCTTATTTAGGCCTTGACTATTATCCATTGTGATAATCAGAGTACAATACAAGTTGTTGATAATCATGTTGTTCACAAAAAAATGAAGCGCGTTGAAATTCATGTTCACTACTTGAGACAGTTGGTATAGGACAATATTGTCTCACTTGTTTATTACATGACATATAATCAAATTTCTTATATATGTACAAAGCCTCCACCAAAAGATAATTTTGTGAAACTTTGGGCTATGCTTGGGTTTCAAGAAACTACAATTATGGGGGGGGGTGTTCAGAGAGCATAATTTAACCTCCTAAATAACATAGCATTGTGTTGATGGGGGGTGTTGGACCTAAGGTTATGCATGTTCATCACACCTCTGTATCTTATGGAGACAACCAGTTGAAGGACATAAATAAACTAGTAAATAAATTGAATGGAGGCTCAACTAAGCGGTCGACCAAATGGGTGACTGAATGGTCGATGAGTCAATGGTCGGATTGACTAGAACAATTGACTAAGCTATGGGATGTTGTGGATTTCAAGGAAACAATTAAAATTAACAACCTCTATTTTTGGACTAGATCTTCCTCACTTCAAGGAAGTTTGTTAGATCTGGAGACTATAAAAGAATGACGCTATGGGTTGTGTTGATATGTTTTTGATATTCTTGATATCAATTTATGATGATGCATTGTGATGTTCTTATCATAATACACTATGCTTAATTGTTGTAATTGTGTCTTTAGACACCATCTCTCTTCTTGGAATACAGTTCCCTAATGCTATTTTCTTTTAAGTTCTATGGTTCATATGAAGAGGTTCCCCAACACCAATTGTCCAATGATGCATAAATTCTTGGGATATTCTAGCCACATCTTCAAATATATTGGCTTCCTGTATGTTGTGAACTATCCTCATTCTATCTCTCCTTTGAGGATACTCTTTATACAAATTATTTCCTTCACATTCCCAACATTTGATTTGCTGATTTGTCCCTTTTCCTTGAGAGTTTGACATCCTTGGTCGATTTCGAGTTGGATTGCTTTGCTGAAATGAATTATGTTGATTGATTGTAAATGGAGTATTGAATCCTTTCTTCTATTGTTCCTGCTTATATCTCTTTTTATCTCTCTAAAGCTTCTGAACATCTTCCCTTTCTTTGTTCTGATCATACATGTGCTTGGCCTTTTTGATTTCCTCATCAATATTTTTGGGTTCATCATACTAAATTTTTTCTTTGTAAAATGAAGGAAATCTACTCAGGCACCTTTGTATTTTTACCTTGTCTTCCTTAATGAACACAACACACCTCAGCAACTCCAAAAAAAAAATCTCATATTCCTCCATTTTCATGGATCCCAACTTGAACTCAAATAACCCATCCATTTCCTCTTTAGTAAGGTTTATATAGGAACTTTTGCTGAAAGTACTTTTTGAATTGCTAAAAATAAATTTTCAACTGCTTCTATGAAATTCTCTTTTGCCTGATATGTTTCACTTCAACTAACTGATCCCACCACATGGAAGTGTTTCTCTTCAGGTTATAAATGGAAATTTTGTCCTCCATATTTGAGGAATAATTATGGAATCAAAGATATTTCCTCATCCCCAAAAGCTAGGATTCAACATCTTCTCCCGTCTTGTTCTCACCATCAAAAGTAGGGAGATTGATCTTCCACATATCCCCTTGCAATGGTTCTTCAACATGTATTATTTTATGATGCCTATTGGAGACATTTTTGGGATGCTTCTAGAATCCTTAGTTGTATATGACCTCCTAAATGCATGAGGTGGTGAATAATGATGCCTATGACCCATGGTATCTCTCTTAGAGTGTTTGGATTTTTCATGGGATCTCTTCTTTGAACTATCACTATCTTATTTCTCATGGAATGAAACTAATCCAACCTGAATTTGTCTATGTAACAGGTTTAAACTTTGCATAATTTGAGTGTTCAACTAATTTTGCTGCTCCTGAGCCCTTAACATTCTTTTTGTTATCAACTTTATAAATTTGTACTTCCTTACTTAAGCTTCTCATGGTTTCTATCACCTCAATTAGTTCAATGTTATCTATATGCTCATTAGATTCTATCTCCTCATTTCCCACACTAATATTCTTACCTCTGGCTTCTTCTTCCAGACTCTATGGAAGTTCCCTTCCTTCCATCTTTACTACAATTTTGTTCTGTGTTGTGGTAAATGTAAACCTATAACCTGTAGCAACTTGTTGTACCGGTATCTTCAATTTGCTCATACATCAAATCTATTAGATAAACCCTTTTCCAAAATTTCTTAAATTTTTTTATGCATATAGAAAAATTCTGGAAAATACCCATTAGACAATTTTTGTCAAATTACGCTACATGCCCCTTTTCTATTAAATTTTTGTAAATATAAGAAACACTGATTCATAATCAGATTCAATGTGATTATTCTCCTACTGATCCTCTTTCTAGTGACTATACACATGTTCATTTATGATACCATAGCTGAAAGTTACATCTCTCTAAAATCACAAATTTTGCCCATTTTTGTTGATGTATATGTAACTTCGGAATGTATTTCACATATATGTATATTGTATTCCTATAGAGATGGTATTATTCCTCTATAAGGAAGTGTCGTCATTTATATTGTAAGTGTCGTAACTTATACTTGATGGGTTATTAGACCACCTTATTTGGGGTCGGCCCTGTATAAGTCATGTGGGTCAAAGGGTTATTAGACCACCCTATTGGGGGTCGGCCATGTGGGTCAAAGGGTTATTATACCACCCTATTGGGGGTCGACCCACTCAGCATTATGTTATGTGGTTAAGTTCGAGCCTACATGAGTTAGGTAAAAAGGCAAGTCAAGTCAAGTATAAATAGAGTGCGGGAGGCACTCTATTTGCTCACTCACTTCTCACACATGCACTCAAGGAGGAGTGGCGCACTTATGGAGGAGGAGGATCTGCTGCTAGGTTATGGCTATCTCTCTTGGTTGGTTGTATCATTGCTCTATCTATCTCTGAGGAAGTTATTGGGGTTTTTCACCTTTATGGTTTTCCCCAAGTAAATCTTTGTGTCTCTTGTGTGCTTGCATTATTGTCTCCATGATTGATATGCTGTAGATATGCTGTACATGTTGTTCTCTCAGTTAATATCCTAGATCATATTGAAGTAAATTCTTAAAATCTAACATGGTATCAGAGCTAGCCTGAAAGAAGGCATGATATGGCATGTATGACACTTGTTGCACTTACGATGCTAGGGCTTGATATAGCAAAAACCAGTCATCGTAGAACTTTCGCTATAAATCCGTTTTGGCGAAGTTTTCGGATATGAAATTGTTACAGGACGAAGCTAAGATCTCCAGGTATCTTGTATCCAAAGGAAAACCTCTAATTCATTGTACTTTGTGATTTATGATCTGTACAATATAGGGTTTCTGCCTCTTCCAGATCTGAGTCAAAATCAGGTGACCTTGGGAAAAAGGTCATATATTGGGCTAGGAAGCTCCAAATGAAATTTCGTAAAAAGTGACAGGTAGTACACAGTCTGTAATATCTCAGAAAATGTTTTCAGAGGCCGAAGTTAAAACAGTGACACGTGGCACGCCGTACAAGTTCGCTCTCCTGTTTTATCCCAAAACAGGTCACGTTGCGACATTTGGCATAACTCTCTCTCAGAGAGTCCAATTGAGGTCAGACCTATCAGGATGGAAAGGTAAAAGGCCGAGATATCTCAGAAAACTTTTTCAGAGGCCGAAGTTAAAATAGTGACACGTGGCACACCGTACAAGTTCGCTCTCCTGTTTTATCCCAAAACAGGTCACGTTGCGACATTTGGCATAACTCTCTCTCAAAGAATCCAATTGAGGTCAGACCTATCAGGATGGAAAGATAACAGGTCAGGCTATCTCAGGAAACTTTTTCAGACCCTGTAGATCAAAAATTTTGGAGTTACACCAGAAACAATCAGGTACATATTTCTATCAAAACAGAATTATTTTTTGGTACCTTCATTCATGGCTTCCGGAATTTAGGGCTTTGGAGAAAGTTGGAATTTTTGTAATCGGAGACCACGGCTGAATGCTACTCATCAAAATAAAAATTTAGAGACCAAGATCAGAATTTTTGGTTGGGCAGAAGGCCGGGCTTGATTAGACCCTAGTTCGGGACTTTGATCAGAAAAGTGGAAAATTAGGGCTTCTATAAAAATGGGAATTTTTGAAATCTGTGACCACGGCTGGAAGCTCCTCAGAAAAATAGAAGCTTAGAGCTTTGGATCAAACATTTTGATTGAGCAGAAGAGTGGGCTTCATGAAACCCCAGTTCAGGGTCATGTCCAGTGAATCCGGAAGTTTCAAAGGCAAAATTGAGGAGTGAAACTTTGCAGTTTTCAAATTCTGAATATACCAGTTTGATCAGCTCATCAAGGCGCATATTTCTATCCTTTCGGAAGTATGAAATTCAAAGTTTGAATTTTTGGGGTTTCTCTGACAAACCCATATCTAGCTCTAGGTCCAGTTCTTGCAAATCAAGTGGATTGGGTTAACCCTAGAAGAAGATGGATTGATCATCTGCATGAGTGAAGAAGTTCCTATTTCAGAGGGAGATGAGGCTAAGGCCTTACATAAGAAGATTACAAGCGATCTCGATAGGTATGACTCATCAAGGTATGTTTCGATATTTGTCCATGATTAAGTTTATGGTATGTTTGTCTTCATGTTATTACGGTTAGTACAATTTTGATTTTAGATTTGTCGTATCACCTTAACAAAAGGATGAATGCATGATAGAAGATATTCATTGGTTAAGGTGTTGACACTTATGATTGTACTAATGCATTATGGTGTTGTATGAGGTTTATGTTGTCTACTAACATGAAAGGTACACCAAGAAAGACAAATCATGTTCTGGTCCAAGAACATATGATCATGATAACATGAGGACAAAGATTCATCCATTGTCATGGATCTCATAGAAGATCCATCTACGAGGTATGTATAACTTGGTTTTGTAATAGTTAACCTATGAGATATACAGGTTACTAGCACAAGTCATTGAAGAAGAACAAGAAGACATCATGTGAGTATGTTAGACATAAATAGCTAGCATGCTAATCCAGGTATGTTTTTCCTATATCAAGATAGAATCCTACCTTGTGTTAGGATCTTATACTGTTGTTGATAATGATTATTCATGAAGTCATAGGTTTGAATAATCATGGTTGTATGCATATTATGTTTCTTACCTTAATTGATGATATGACTAACCAGAAGAATCATGAAGGTATAGGTTGGAATAATCACAGGTCTTATGCATAATATATCTCTTATCTTGATTGATGATTCAACTAACCTGAAGAGTCATAGGTTTGAGTAATTACAGGTTTAGACATGTTATGTTTCTTATGATTTGACTAACCTTAAGAATTCTACATAAACCTTGAATGCTAATGCTTATTATTTTCTATTTGAAATGATCATGACTATACATGCTTGAGATTATTGTGTTTTAATAGTATACTAATGAATGTATGATTTTATATGAGATCACAAGGATAATACATTCATGATACTAATAAGCATGCATAGGGACCAAGGATGAATATGAGCTCAAGAACAGGTAATCCAGGAAGCAAAGATCAAGAGGGAGTACACTCTAGTGGTTTATGCAAGGATGCAAATATTCAGAGGGAGTTGACCATCTCTCTACATCCCACAATAGAAAGGTGTAGAAGAAGCTACTTCAGATTAGGACTCCAGCAGCTCCTGCAAGGAAGCGAAGACTCAGAGGGAGTCCACCCAACGAACAAACAAAGATAAGTATTTGAATTGTCATTTCTTAAATAATACTGTTCAATAATGTATATACTGATGTTCCTAGAATTAGGTTGTGTATTATGCATATTAGAATAATTGCATTGATGAACAGTATACTCCTAATATGCATGGGTAAGTGGCCTATGGCACTGTACAACATTCCATTGCTACTTATCTAGAATGAAACCTCTTTGCTGACATATTGGGAGTTGTGCACACTCTTAACAATGTTCTGGTAGAGATTGGAAGGCATCTAGAAAGTTACGGAATATGGATAAATGTTGTATTGAAGCATTGGCTAAGATAATTGCATGACTGTATGGCATATTTCTTTATGTGTAAGAATTTGTTCTGAAAACTATGAGATGTTTTCTAATCATGCAATTTAACTTGTTGTGTAGGAAAGATCGTATGCCATCTCCTACAAAAGAAGGACTACAACATTTGTTCCAGCAACAAAGATATTTATTGAAGATATTGAAGTTCCCAGGATCTGGGATGAAGAAATGAAATGCCATGATCCGTCGATCATGAAGAATGATGTTTGGGATGTAATCCCAAGACATGAAGGGAAGTTTGCTATGACTTCCAAATGGAACTATCAGATCAAGCATGTTGCAGATGGCAGCATTGAGAAATATAAAAGTGATGAAATAGAAGATACACCAGATGGATTCAAGACAGCTTCCTTGAATGGTGTAGTTGAAGAAGAAGTGTATGTAGAGCAACCACTTGGTTCTGAGACTCATGATAGGAAATCATATATGTGCAGAACTTGGTATGGTGAAGATAGATTGATTGTCGACATGCAGCGGAAGCTTACTACCGAGTTCGAGATGAAGAACTTGGGGATGATGCACTATTTGTTTTTGGCATGGAGGTGTGGCAGAGTGCAGATAGAATCTTCCTTGGACAAGGGAAGTATGCAGTAGAGATCCCAAAGAGGTTCGGGATGATGGATTGCAAGGCCATGGCCACACCTATGGCATCAAATCTGAAGCTTCTATGTGATGCTTCATCTGAGCCAATTGATGTCTCTATGTATCACCAGATGATTGGGTCCTTGATGTACTTGACGAACACAAGACCAGACATTTGCTTTGCTGTGAACACATTGAGCCAGTTCCTGACGGATCCGAGGAGTGTTCACCTGGTTGCTGTAAAGCATGTTCTGAGGTACCTGAAGGGTACAGTGGATTATGGGCTCAAGTATGAAGCAAATCAAAAGTTTAACCTACATGGTTATGTTGATTCAGATTGGGCTGGCAGTGCTGCAGATAGGAAGAGCACATCTGGGTGCTGCTTTAGTATGGGATCAGGTGTGATCTCTTGGTTTAGCAGGAAGCAGTCCTGCGTAGCACTGAGTACAACTGAGGCAGAATATGTTGCAGCCTGCTCAGCTAGTTGCGAGGCAGTATGGCTACGGAAGCTACTGTCTGAGTTATTTGATCTCTCGTTGGAAGCTACTGGTATCTTCTGTGATAACCAGAGTTGTGTGAAGCTGTCCGAGAACCCAGTGTTTCATGACAGGTCGAAACACATAGAGATCAAATATCACTATATCAGGGATATGGTGCAGAGAGGAGCTTTGAAGCTCCTATATGTTGCGAAGGACGAGCAGATTGCAGATGTGTTGACGAAGCCACTAGCCAGGGTGAAGTTCGAGTACTTCAGAGAGAGGCTTGGCATTCTTCAGATCGAGGACACTTCGAGGAAGAAGTGATGGACACATTTGCTGAAGCCATTCCAAGCATGTGGAAGGAGGATCCTTCACATGGCTGTGGATGTAAGCGCTGGATGATGAGCATCAGGATGATGTTCTGGTTTCTGCTGGATATGATCAGTTGGATCAAGTTGGATAATTTTTATGTATGTATGTACGCATCATGTTGGATGCTGGATATGATCAGTTGGATCATTTTTATGTATGTATGCATCATGTTGGATGCTGGATATGATCAGTTGGATCATTTTTATGTATGTATGTACGCATCATGTTGGATGCTAGATATGATCAGTTGGATCATTTTTATGTATGTATGTACGCATCATATTGGATGCTGGATATGATCAGGTGGATCATTTATGGATGCATCATGTTGGATGCTGGATATGATCAGTTGGATCATGTGTATGTATTTTGTATATGCATCATGTTGGATGCTTGGACCATGTATCTGTATATGTATCAGGTGGATACATTGTATGATCAGGTGGATCATGTATGGTGATACGTATCATGTATCAGGTGGATACATTGTATGATCAGGAGGATCATGTATGATGATATGTATCAGGTAGATACTTGGTATGCATCAGGTGGATGCATTGATGATAAGGTAGATCATGCAGCAGGATGTTGTAGTGATGATCAGGATGATCATGGATGATGAGCTTCAGGATGTTGCTCCGGATGACATGCAGCAGGACGTTGCAGTGATGATGATCAGGATGATCATGGATGGTGAGCTTCAGGATGTTGCTCCAGATGACATGCAGCAGGACGTTGCAATGATGATGATCAGGACGATCATGAGTACATCAGGATGATGTATGGTGAGTATCAGGTTGATACTCTGTGGCCGTGGATCAGGTTATGCAGATGAGCATGTCTGGGAGATCCTATAGGTCGAAGTTGTGTACTCGTAACAGCCTGGGATGCTCTTTCGAGACATTGCTCTGGGAGGACATGTAATTTGTGCCCTGGGAGATCTCAGGTCGGAGTTGTGTACCCGTAACATCCTGAGATGCTCTTGCGAGGTTTTGTCCTATGGCATGTAATTTGGGCCCTGGGAGATTTCAGGTCGGAGTTGTGTACCCGTAACATCCTGAGATGCTCTTTCGAGGTTTTGCCATGACCACATGTAATTTGTGCCCTGGGAGATTTCAGGTCGGAGTTGTGTACCCGTAACATCCTGAGATGCTCTTGCGAGGTTTTGTGGTGGACCACATGTAATTTGTGCCCTGGGAGATTTCAGGTCGGAGTTGTGTACCCGTAACATCCTTAGATGCTCTTTCGAGGTTTTGTGGTGGGGTCACATGTAATAGCGCCCTGGGAGATCCTACAGGTCGGAGTTGTGTACCCGTAACATCCTGGGATGCTCTTTCGAGGTTTTGTGACGCACGTAATAAGTCCTGAGGATTCCACAGTATGGCCAGTGATGACGAAGACCTGCAGGTGATGGGCCTACATCCAGTATGAAAAAGGACTGGCTCTGTAGAACTTCCTATGACGAGTAGATTCAGAGATTGATTGAGATAGCAGAAGCAGTGACGATGATGATGACTCGATGACGATTATCCAGTGACGATGATCCAGAGAAGATGACTTGTGCTAGAAGAACTGTGCTGAGAAATACCTTCCTAGTTAAGAGGGAGTGTTGATGTATATGTAACTTCGGAATGTATTTCACATATATGTATATTGTATTCCTATAGAGATGGTATTATTCCTCTATAAGGAAGTGTCGTCATTTATATTGTAAGTGTCGTAACTTATACTTGATGGGTTATTAGACCACCTTATTTGGGGTCGGCCCTGTATAAGTCATGTGGGTCAAAGGGTTATTAGACCACCCTATTGGGGGTCGGCCATGTGGGTCAAAGGGTTATTAGACCACACTATTGGGGGTCGGCCCACTCAGCATTATGTTATGTGGTTAAGTTCGAGCCTACATGAGTTAGGTAAAAAGGCAAGTCAAGTCAAGTATAAATAGAGTGCGGGAGGCACTCTATTTGCTCACTCACTTCTCACACATGCACTCAAGGAGGAGTGGCGCACTTATGGAGGAGGAGGATCTGCTGCTAGGTTATGGCTATCTCTCTTGGTTGGTTGTATCATTGCTCTATCTATCTCTGAGGAAGTTATTGGGGTTTTTCACCTTTATGGTTTTCCCCAAGTAAATCTTTGTGTCTCTTGTGTGCTTGCATTATTGTCTCCATGATTGATATGCTGTAGATATGCTATACATGTTGTTCTCTCAGTTAAGATCCTAGATCATATTGAAGTAAATTCTTAAAATCTAACAATTTTTACACTTTTCCTATAGCTGCACTTATTCTAAAGGACCGTCTTTTGAGACCTATAGAATAAAAAATGTAAATAATTAAGAACACATTTGTATTGGGTGTTGATAGCCTATATGATTTCGAGTACCCAATAACTTTTAGCACTAAAATATGATTTTCCATTCACATTTTATAAAATTTTGGAATTGCCAACTTTTAATATCTGCAAGTATTCCAGACTTGGATTTTTCATTGAAAACTACTATCTCACAAACTAAGTATTTATGGAAATATATCAACTAAGCAAAGTTGTTTAGTTCTATGAGTAGGAAAAATGTCAAAATCAGAAAATTTTCTAGTTATGAGTTTTTGGGTCAGTTTTTCCTCCAAATTTTCAAAAATTGACCATGCACGCACCCAAATAATGGATCTTGGCCTTCTTCAACATCTTCACTTCACACGCTTTAGAATGTAAAAAATTACCATCTAGTTTATTTAAATCCCAATCTGGGCGGGCTCATCCATCCTTTGGGCACTGGTCTTCAAAAACCCTTATTTCCATTTTTTGGGAAAATTGGAGTGGATTAGGTTGAGTCCTCTCTCTACCATTTATGTGGTATACATAAATGGTGTCATAATTCGAATGGTTTCACCCAATTATGATAAATATGCTCCCGTTATGACCAAATCAATTTTTAAGCTCCAAACATTTAATTTTTTTAATAGCTTTTCTAATTTTTTGTTGACATGCCATGACATGTGTCTACTAATGTGTCAATGGGGTCCCATGTGTCATGCCCTAATGTGGCCATGCCACCCTCCAATTTCCTCCATGTCACCATAGCATGTCATTTTACCATTACTCAATCCACCCCCAACAAGAGTTTCGATAAGGATAAAAAGTGGTCTCAGGTCTTGGAAAAATTAATTTCCCAAAACCACCTTGAGGAGCTGGAATGAATGGGGGAACACCATGTCACTTCAGTGGTTTTGAATTTCCAGCTCATGCTAATTACTTTATCTCTTGTGTAATTTAACAAGTCTTAGTCTTCCTTAGTTGTTGATCTTCGTATCCCTCCAACTGTCTGATATCCTTCCTTAGCACTCTGTCGCATGAGGTCATATGTGCACTCAACTGATGTGTCTAGTCCATGTCACAATACCTCATCCATGTGGCATATTCACATAATTTTGAATCCATGTGGCACCTCCACGTCACATTTTCCACATGGCACTTGTGGGATCCACATAATTTTTTCATATGTATTCTTATTTATGCGACATCTGTCTATATGAAATATATATGTGGCATGTATCCATAAACATGTGGCCAACCCAAATTTACGCCTAGTTATTCCCAAAATTGGAAATTATTCTGTCAACCAACAGAACTATGCATTCATGGCTCTTTCCTCATATTGGTAAATATTCGTTAATTAACAGACCTAAATTTTTTGACACCTATGCAAAATTTTGTCCAAATTTTGCTAAAACCCATAAATTTTACCACAAATGCTCTTTGAATTAAATGATGGAGGAAATAAGCATTGTTTCCCCATTATTTTTCTCATGCAATTTTCATCAAATACTCAATTGAGCAATTGAAACTCTGCTTATAGAATTCAATTGTGCCCCATGCAGTCCTAATGTTGCAACCTGTTGCTTTGATACCAATATCTCACATACCTAGTGACCTCACCGAAAATTTGGGGGCATAGGGTACTCAAATAACTTACCAAATTTACCACTAATAACCTATTTCTTTTTTCATAATTTAATTATTAAATTTAAAATGGAAATTAAATGTATGGTCAAACAAATTAAATATATGCATATACTAAACATACGAGAAAATTCTAGCATGAATGCACTCATACCAGGCCATGAAATCTATGCAATTAGATAAACACATAACAATAAATTAACCAAACTACTTAAAAGAGATAAATACATGGAATTTCATAAACAGTTAGAAACTTATCTTAAAATATCCTCCAACTAATTGTAGACTAAGGATGCTCCTCTTATTAGTAAGCACTATTTTATACTTGTTTTCTCTATAATAGTGGCCACCCTCGAGCTAGGGATATCAATCCACAAGAAGAAAAAATTATCTCAATACCTTGGGAAAATCATAGGTGATGAACCCCCTGTACAAATGTCCCAATCTTCTAGCACCCCTCCCCCATCATCCTACACAACCTAGGGAACAAGTCCCCTTCTCTAAGTTAACAATCCCGCGGGCGATTTCTGCTAGCACTATATTAGTTGTATTGTCCCAAGTTTTGTAAAGCATTGATATTATTTGTAATAGGTCGTGCAGTATGTTGTATTGAAGCTTGTGCAGTAAAAGTATAAGATAGTTAGGTTATGATTAAGTATTGTAAGTTACACGATAGTTAGTAGGAGTGGTAATTGTCTATCATATTGTATAAACATTGAAAAGATGGGATTGTTTTGGGTTCTTGGGACTAATATTCTAGAATATATAGTGTTGATGGATGATAGAAAGTACTATCAGATGTATTTTCTTAGCACTAATGGAATGATATAGTTATCTGTTTTGACTTAATGGTGTATGATGATAAAACTACACATGAACCTAAATATGTTTATGTCGTTATGTTGAGTTATCCTTAAATGATGAATAATGTATTACCTTAGTCTTATTTCAGTCTCAGTAATCCTTGTGAGAGTCTCGGGTGAGAATTTTCTCTTCTAGGGTAATGAAAATGTCTATTCTCATAGGGGTATTGTTGGTTTTGGATTTAGAACCTAGGGTTTGAGTTTACGCCAACAATTGGTTCCATTGTCAGGACTTGAAAAGGTTAGGGTTTGATTAAGTATGAGTTGGAAACCTACAAGAGAGGAGCTACATAATTGGTTGACCAACAAAGAAGAGGATTTTGTGTAGAATAAGACCAAGAATATGAACATTGGTCCCCAACGATGGTTGCAAAGGTACATATATACAGATGCCTATGAATTTTTCTTTGTTTAATTTCCTTATTTATTGCATGAATCGATTAAAAGGCAAGTAGAATTGAATATTTTGTGGATGAGTGAAGACATTGTTGAGTAGGATCAAGAAACACAAGATAGGTTGAAAAACTTAGATAATAAGTGGAGAAGAGATATATATTTTTGGTTTGAAAGGATTAAAGAAGGTTATATCATAGAATTTGTTATTGAATATAATGAATCTTTTGACCGTGTGAAGGAGAATTTTGAGATTAAACCTAGAAAAAGGTTGTTAGCGGAATTCCCTACCTGGATAAATATATTGTTTGTTGAAAAGGGGATTATGCACATGGAACCAGATAGGATGGAAGAGTATAACCCCCTTCATTAGGGGAGGTGATGGAGAGAAAAGGGGAAAATCCATGAAGTAGGAAAGAAAAAAATAAGTAGAGATAGACTTGGATGAATAGAGAAGAAGAAGAGAAGAGTGATATGAGAGAAGGAACACGTTGAAATAAGTAGTATGTAGGTTATGAGAGGTAGTATAGGGAATTTTAGAGAGGACATTGTAGAAGGGGTTTTATCAAAAAATAAAAAGAGGGGCATGCCAGAGGGGCATGATGAAGAGAGTGGAGCACCAGAGGAAGGTGTACTGGTAATGGAGGAAGGAAAGGAAGAATTCAGGCCATCAAAAAGCTGTGGTGTGGAAGAGGACAAATCAAAGGAATATGTGGAAGAAGAAAGGGTCGGTGGTGCTGAAACCTAGTGGAGATACTATGAGATAGATGAAATTGATAGAGAGTCCCAACACAATGAGATTGTGGATATTTCTAAAGAAGAATCAATAGATTATGAGAATATCTTTAGGATGGTATAAGTGTTTAATAAATTAAGGCTTGAGGATTCATTCTGATCCAGTAGAGAAGATTGTGGCATAGTGGTGTTGTATAAGCCCCCTCAATATTTTTTCAAATAGAAGCAGAAATTTCAATTGAAGCAGAGGTTAGGAATATTTTTCAATGGAGATTACAAGGAGTAGGAAATCATAGTAGAAGTGGAAGAGTGGTAAAATGGTTGAATATGGAAGGAAAAATGACATATTTGATCCTTAGACTTCTAGTCTTTCATGGGACTGGAAGGGATGATGCAGAACAACATTGGTTAACATGTGATGCAATGTGGGTTGTGAAGCAAGTGACTGATGAAAAAAAATGATAGCACAGATTGAAATGGCATTGAGAGATCGTGCGCTAACATGGTATATGAAGTATAAGAGTACAACTACAAAAGGAGTTGTTAGAATGTTGGAAGAAATCAATCAAGAGATGTTAAAGTAGTTTTAGAAACCAAAATCAGAGTCTTAATGTATTGTAGAGATAAAGGAAATTAAAAAACAACTTGGAGAAATAGTATGATATTATGATCAAAGATTCAAAACTTTGTTGGATAGGTTGCCATTCGAGATTTAGGATGTGCAACATAGGGAGTGGTTTATTGCAGGATTATTGTCACACATACGGGTTCCGTTAACTTAGCAGAAAGTTATCAAGCATAGTGATGCATTAGAAATTGTGATGTGGCTAGAGTCTACCCCTGGTGGAGAACCTTGAATAGGTTTGTTGTAGGTGCAATCTCAACTTACTACATTGATTGCGTAGCAACAAGAGATAGCAAAGGGGAAAGCATTGTGGGAAATTTTTTGGTTTACGCTTTGCCACACCGAAGAAAACCATCAGAATGAGTGCCCTGTGTTGGGAAATTATGTAGCTAATGATACCTCGAATCTATTCCTTATAGGAACTTAAGAGGATTGGTGTGAAATTTGTAAGAAATGGGGTCATGCACCTCCATGAAGTCTGTTGGCGCAGATCTACTTCGACCATGGTTCACTCAACTAAACACCAAGAAAACCAAAGATACCATCCCGGAAGGGTCTATCCATTTCGGAAACACCTGCGAAGTAGATGAGGTCTCACCCAAAGTACCTATGGGAGATGCAGGAACCAAGTTTCTGTAGTATCGAATGGGTGTGACAAGAACCCAACAACCATAACATCCTTGACCTAAAAATAGAGCTTTGCTTAACACTTCATAGAATTGCATACATATAACGTCAATCATTCAACAATATGCAGCTTATAACAATAAACAAAACACATCATAGACATATTGGACACTAGATGTACATGGAAACCCAAACGGGAGAAAACCACGGAAGTGCTTTAATTTCTTTATTCATGAGTTGTAGTCAAAATAAGAACTTGATGTTTTACAATGTCTCACATGTTTCTCCTTCTTTTACAATGGATCTGCACACACAGCCTGTAGATCATGCGAATCTTCTCCTTATCACAACCAATATTTTCGACATACAAATCAGAGCTCACCCAAAAGGTTGAACATCAACTAGCTAATTAATTCACTAACAGCCTAAAACATACCAACCCTTTACATATTTATAGGGTGCACACAACCTGCCCTGCTCCCACTACTCAACTACTCCACTCATAAATGTAAGTGGAAAAAATTCCTAACTAACTCACTTAGCTCTTCCCTTGGCATATTCAAAATATCCAATTTCCTAGAATCTAGGTCGCTACATTGGGGTTGAATTCTCTTCATCAGACCACTTTGTCTTGGCCCTTTTTACACCAAAATTGTGCAAAATTTTACCCCAAAAATTTACGCAGCCCAACAGCCCCCCAACACTCACATGTGGCTTGTCCCAATCCACTTCATGTTTGTTTCGTTGGTGCTTTCCACTGCGAGACAAACTGTTCATAGGTATCTGCTACTGACTTAGCAGTCTGTTTGAACTTCCCAGCATGCTCTTCCAAGGTTGTAACTACCTGCGCAGTTATGCCAACCTGCACTTCCTCTTCAACTAAATGAGTTGTTTTCTTTATTTATTCAAGCCCAACCTTAATAACATTAGAGACCTTGGCTACTTCGTTTTGTAGGGCCTCCACCTTCTCATTTATGCCTTGTTTCTCTTGTCATTTGTTTATTTTCTGCCACCTTGGTCATCCTCTCACGGGGTGGAAATATTTTTATGAGCTCCTTGAGCTTCACATCTCTCACCTACACATCTTCCATTTTATTTGTTTCTTCCTGCAATGCTTCATCATCCATAAGTGTTTCCCAGGCCTAGGCCTACTCACTTTCATTGAAAATATTGGTGCATTCTTCCTCAGATTGCCTGATTTCATGTAAGGAGGCCTTTGTATCATTGTCTCATTGATATCGTACCTCCTAAGGGGTACTTGGTGTCAACTGGCCTTCCAAATCTCGAAGTTTCTCCTTATAGCCTTTAATAGCATTGTTGATGTTTGAGTGACTGTGCTTTGTAGTGGCATTGCCTTAGACCTTTAAATCTCTAGTGCCTCACTACAAATTGTTTCCATAGCTCTTTGTAGCCTTGCTCTCTGTTCCACTACTACATCGCGCTCTTGTTGAAGTCATTTGTAACGTTCGATGAGCTACACCCGCTCGTTTTCTTCCCTCATCATCGCACTATAGTTTCACTCGTGTTGAGGGGGCCAATAGTCCTTATGTCATCATTAGCATACTAAATCAATGTACTAGTTTTAATCCCTAATCCATGAGAAGTTGGAGTGCGTATAACCGCTCCAACCAACTCTATAAATAACCATTTCAAGATGAATAATAAGCAGTTGAATGTTCGATTCATTCTCTTTGTCTTGATTATTTCTGTGCGTGCTCTTAATATCTGCTTGAATACAACATTGGCGCTGTTGCCATTCTCTTTTGGCTGGGCGATAGCAGCAACAAAAGGGAAGTGGCCCGAATCCGGAGGAAGAATGAGAACCTACAAATTAAAGTCTGGTCATTTGTAAGAAAGTTTAGAGATGCTCAAAAGACTACTGCATGCCCTAAAAAGTCAATTTTGTGTGAAATATTTTGGACGATTGCATCTGATAGATGTTGCTCCTAGGCATTTCCGAGTATTCTTCTTTTATAAATGGAAGGAAGCCAAGAGAAGAATGCTCCGGCTTAGCATTCTAGAAGACTTTTCTTGGCCAATTTATATTTATAAACGTAAGTTTATATTTCCTACAAGCAATCAACATTGTTCAAAGTTTTATTTTTTGTTGTTAGGCCCCATACAACTTCAATTGCTCATTAGCACCTTTTTTCTAGATGTCTTCTATAGTATCCTGAATTCTATCCATAATAATCTTGACATCATCTTCTGTTAAAGCCATTATTGGGGTGTCCTTATGTGCCTCTCTTTTGGTTTTCTTTCCTCCTGAAGATTCAATTGCCTTTCTTTTTCCCTTGGTCGAGGGACCCGACTAGGTCGCACTCGATTCTCTTCCTTGATCCTGTGAAGGTGTTGGATCTTTATCCGTTGTAGCAGCCTCTCCTTCACCTCCTATTTCATTTATCTATTCGTCTTGCTGACCATTGCCCATTCTTTTCCTTTGTAGTTTTCGCCACAAGGTCTACTTCTTGCGACACAGTCATAGATTTTTCTTTTGCAGGGTCACGTACTTTCCATTCATTAGGCCATTCATGAATGGTTTCACCAATTTCTTACTCAGTCACCTTATATAAATCTAGTAACCATTCCCTATTGGGGTCCCACCTAGCCCAAATGTATATATGGTGCAGGTTTTCCTTAAAATGAATATTATCCTTGAATAGATAGACCACCCGAGGTTCAACCCTAGGAACCTTCCTAGTATTAAACTCTAAATCCTCCTTATAGAGGTAAAACACTACATTAGACTCTCACTGATGGTATTGGTTTCTATTGACTCCTAGTGATGCAAACCGAGCCCCTAGAGGGAAACCAGGTGGTAGTCTGGAAAACTGCGAGTCTTTCCGTTCTTCCCATGCTACCAAAGCAATTAACAATAATAAACATGAATAATGAAATAGGTTACCCGAGTCTTGAGCATTGGAATAATCACTTAAGAATTCTTCAACATATATGTATCCCAATTCATCTGAACTCCTTCAGCACATTTCTCCGCTAGTGCAATTGTTGGAGTATGAACTTGATTAGGCCAACATTTCCTCAACAACTTGCTCACAAGGATTCGCATAGAAAATTGCACTACTATGTCTTTGATAGAGGGTACTTCATAGCCTCAATTTCTCTTCTCCAAGCCATATTTTTCTTTCATCCCGACAGCTACTTTCTGGTCTCTCTCTTTTCCTCCAAAATATGTTAGCGGATCCACCCCTTGTGTAGGTAGACTCATAATCCTAGCAATAAGGTCTATATGAATGGAAATATGCCTATCTAGCCACAAAAATCCACCATGCATGCATAATAACAGTTGCTTGACACGGATAGTGGCTTCCATGCTCTAACCAAAATGGGGGAGCTTCAGGAGACCCAATATGCCATCTCTCTCCAGTCTTGACGCCCATTCTAGCATTTCTAGCACATGGGCTCCTTATTCTGTGTTTGGAACCCTCCTTGAATAGTTTCCTAGCTCAAATTCTGGAAATTTTTTCATGTCTACTAGGTCATGATCTATGTATCTTAGATAGGGAACCCTCCCCATCATATCTCATGCCCGCAGCACCCCTGCGGGGATTTGCAGCATAACCAATGGATACTTTCCATCTTTCGAAAGTTGTATTGTCTTCACATTCTTCTTACTTTGTGGGAAATACTCTGGTATCCCAATTGGAATTTCAGAGGAGGAAGCCCCTACATCAATTCTTTGCTTACATCAGATCTATTGAGATCGTGTGGATGGAGTTCTATGTCCAGTATTCCTTATTACTCCTGGTGGCACTGCATGAACCTACTCCCTAGTCACCTGCGGCTCTCCTACAACTCTAGGTAATCTGGACGCCATGAAATCATGAATGATATCTTCTAACGATCTTTCTCATATACCCTCCTAATCTGTTCATTTTTATTCGGCTCGGTTCTTTGGTTGTTATGCTTCAATTCACAATGCACCTTTGAAACTATCCTCCATATTGCATTAAGTTTTAATGGTTGAGCTACTTGCCTTTTCGCCTTGGGATCCGTAGATTTTCGGCACTTGAAAAAATCTTCCACAGCATTGTTACAATTAATACCATAATTATGGCCACTATAATGACCAAATCCTGCCAATTATCATGCCTCCTTCCTTTTTAGTCTCATTTATTATGTTCGGCCATCACCTTTTCAATTCCATAAATGCAATGTTTTAAAGTTATTCCTGACCTTTTTACGTATGCATGCTATTTTAAATTAGCAATCAAGTCACCTTTTTTCTTCACGTGCTATGATAATATGGAAAATTGTTCCCTTTTATGACAAATAATTTGATAGATTTAACTATGATATGTACACACTCTTCCTTCGACAAACATGCGATCTACGACCTAAAACAAACCTTCGAATATATATATATATATATACCACAAGGAGTGGTTGTCCGTATAAGGTTTCAGCCAACTTCCATTGACCAAGGACTTGAGGATTTCTCCATGAAAATTCTACAATTGAATAGCACCTCCCTATGTGACAAATTTAATCACATATTGTCCCAACCAGTGTGTTCTCAACTTACTTGGATGCTTGAAAAACTTATTGTCACACATGAGTACTAAGTCTCCTCTTTGAAAATGCTTCCTTGCGATGTTTCGATCATTCCATTCCTTTTCTCGATCCTTTTGGACTTGCTATTGAAAACCTACGATGAACCTATGTTGATCCAACTGCAACAGCTGAGATAGTTTCTCTTTGACAACACCAGTGTCTGACATACTCGTGAATGCATCAATCCTTAGACTCGGCATGATGTATTACATTGGCATAACAGCTTCCTGACCATACACCAGTTTGAATGGTGTCTAACCTATTAACTTCTTAGACATTGTCCTATATGCCCATAAAACTGTGGGCATTATTAAGTCCCAATCGTCGCGGTTCACATTGCAGACCTTCATCAAATCATGTTCCAGTATTTTATTGAATGCTTCGACAGTCCCATTAGCTTGTGGATGATATGCAGTGCTTTTCCGATGATGAATTTGAAACTCTTGAGTAAGTTCCTCAATAATATTGTTGACAAAATGAGAGCCTTGATCACTCAACAAAACTCATGGACATCCAGATCTAGTGATTACGTTTTGAAATAATAAATTTGCAGTAGTTGTAACACTACAATCCTTCACTGGTTCCGCTTCAACCAACCTGGTCAAATAGTCTGTCACAGTAATAATATAACGTGCCCCTGATATCTTTACATGGGGACTGATTGGTCCTACGAAGTCAATGACCCACTTCTCAAAATCCTGCAAAGTAACCTATGGTACTAACAACATTTCATCCCTTATAGACAGTTTCCCTGTTCTTTGAAAAATATCACAAGATCGATGATACTCCTTAGAGAGTGTGGGACACCAGAGTCCTACTCACAATATCTTCTGGGAGGTGGATTTTTTTGCGTAGTGGCCTCTTGCGACCCCTTCATGAGCTTCGACCAATACCATTGGTCACTCATGCTTCATATCACATCACTTCAGTACTTTGTCTGGTCCCATCTATATGGCTAATCGGCTATCAGCTAATAATCCACTGCTTTTACAACCAAGTGTTTCTTTTGATTGACATACAACCCTACTGGTGTCATTCATGTTTCCAAAAAGGTTACAATGTCTTCAAAATATTCATCTACCATGATGACAAAAACAAACTGTGCATTTGGGAGGTTTTCATCCAAATTAACTAGATCTTCCCCTATCTCCAACCTCGATAGATGGTTAGGTCCCGCATTTAACCTTCCCGGTTTGACTATGATTTCAAATTCATACTCTTGAAATAATAAGATCCATCTACAGGTTCCCCCCCCCCCCCCGACATTATCTTTTTAACTTTGTACCTTAAAACATAATGATTAGTAAACATTTTAAAGTGACCCCCCTAAGAGGTAGTGCCTGAACCTCTATAGTGTGTAGACCATGGCTAACCCTTCCCTCTCTATCGTAGTGTAATTTATCTCGACAGTGGATAGCTTCCTACTGGAAAAAAACAATTAGATGATCAATATCTCCCTCTCTTGGTTGAGCCAAAACTGCACCCAACACAATAGATGAGTCATCAACATGAACATGAAATTCTTTCCTCTAATCTGGGAACACCAAAATAGGTGTAATCACCATATTTTTTTTCAATGAGTCGAGGCTCTATTGGCACTCTTCATTCCACTAAAATTTGGTGTCATTCTTCAATAGCTTCTCCATTGGCCTTGTGATATGTGCATATCCTTTAATAAACTTCCTATAGTATCCCATATGTCCCAAAATTGTTCTCAATTGTTGCACCAATATTGGTGGTGGAAAGTCAACAACAATGGCGATCTTTGCAGGATCTACTAGCATACCCTATTTGCAGAATGCATGGCCCAGCAATATGCCAATGGAACACAAAAATACATTTCTTCAAATTCAAATATATTTGATACCATCTATATTGATTCGACATCAATCTCAAATTTTCAATGTGATTCTTTAGCAATCCGTAAACTGTCCAATCATCAAAATATACCTCTAGGAATTTATGGATGAACTCTTTGAAAGCTACGACCACAACTTTGGAAAAGATAGTTGGTGCATTCTTAAGATCAAAAGGCATCACTATGTACTGGTAGCAACTCCATTCAGTCGTAAATGTGGTCTTATTTTGATCCTCCTTAGAAATCTTAATTTGATGATACCCCAAAAATCCATTTGTGAATGAATAAACCTCTTGTCCTCACACATTCTCTAGGACTTCATCTGTAAAAGGTGTCAGGAATGGATCATGCAAGAAAACATCATTCATATTCCTTAAATTTACACAAATTTATATTTCACCCATCTTCTTATCTTGAACAACCATCGGGCTAATCCATTCAAATTATTCGGTATGTTCAATGATTCCTTCGTCGAGCATTCTGTCGAGCTCCGCTCTCACCTTTTCCTTATATTTGGGATTCAATATGTATGGGCGCTGCTTAACTGGCTTCACATAAGGTTTCAATGGGATTTTCATTTCTACCAAGTCACCAACAATACCTTTCATCTCAGAAAACATTGTAGGAAATAGATTTTGATATTCATATAATAGGTCAGTAAGCTTCCCTACAATCTCATCATCCTAGTAATCACCAATATTAGCAAAATTAGGATTTTCACTTGAACCAATATTTATCTTCTTTGTCTTCAACGGCTACAAGAATTTATCAGTATTTATCTTAGGGCCCTCCAGCTTTTAGCTTCCTTCTATTTATGGGATTTTCACATCCCTTGGATCATCATCTAGGTCACTAGAGATATTATAACATTTCATTACTTGCTCGAGTGTCGTAGTCCACTGCGGCAGACTAGTTAGATGCACAGGTATTTCTTCATAAATTTTGGCCTTAATTATTTGCATAGCTTCATCTATTGACGGGTTTTCATCTTCATATCTGAATTTCTTCTTGAAATTGATAGCCATATTTTCCCAATCTATTGTACCTTGGCGTAGTTCCAATGATGTATACCATCTTCGCGGTATAATATCCAACATATGAATGAACATGTGGACCCACTCTTCTTTCGATATACATTCTCATTCTCTTGTACATAATGCTAAATTATCTACCAGACTAGTTAACCCATTATACTTTTCTTGCTTATAGTATATGCTTTCTCCAAACTGGACTTCCAACTTCTTTTTGCATTGCGACCAACTTTGTATCTTTTACCACCTTTCTGAGGTAGCTTTCAATGCCACATCTAAAGCTAATATTCTTTGTTGTTCGGGCATCTTTTCTTCAAAATTATAAATGAAAACATTTAAATTATGTAACACTTCATAAGTAGGAAGATCACATACCTCTTTACCAACCCAGCGAAGTGATCTGGTAACAAAAGCACATCTTCTTGTAGATACTTCATGTACTCAGTTCTTCCAATTCTCCAATGCTTCCCTTTTGTCCAAGGAACATGAGATAACACTTATCCAACTCAATTTTCCATCCATAGTTGGATTAACATAGTCATCCATTCTTGAATTTACCTTATAGATATTGTCTAAGTATTCAGTGGTATCTTCCTCTCGAATAGGTTCGACATTCCTTTGGACTTCCAAAGAATCCAATGGTGCAACAACTCTCATATCCCCTCCAAATGTCATCATCCTTTTCTTAAGATTTATAATTGTCTAGTTCTCAATTTCCCAATAAATACCAAGCAATATCGGATATGGGTTGGTGTCATCTACAATTTTCTATAACTTCAAAGTTAGCATAGCTTCTTAGACCATCAATGTCAACAGGAACACCCACCATTATGCCAAATGGTATTACTTTCTATTGATTAGCTAATCTCAACCGGACATGAGACCATACCAATTTAGGTTTTCCCATAGCTTCCCACATTTGCTTAGTTATGACATTGACATCTGACCCCATATCCAAAATAATGAAATCCATGTCAAAGTCCCCAATCTACGCATTAAGTCGCAGTTCCCTCCCTATTGTTATCCTCTTTTGCAAATTATTTAAGTCTTTGTCCCGAGGGGTATCTTTTTCGGATTCATCAACCAAATTCTGCAATTCTTTTAAAGTAGATTCATCTTAATTTACTAATTCTAAACAACTTTTTAAAAAGTTCTTCAACGTACTTACCTTTCCTGAGATTCTCTTTGGAATTGATCGGTCGAAGCAGACTAACATATCATATACAAGAACTTCATCAAAGAATGGAGTTGTAGATTTCGAAGGTCCTCTTTGGGTTGTATTAAATTCCTTCCTTGCATCCACAAATCTATACTTTTCCTTCTAAACATCAAATGGTATTGTTCGCTGTGCTGCAGGTCTAATTTTAGGAGCATGTGGGTCAACATATATTTATCTATCCTCTCATGTCTCGGTCCCTCTTCTTGTCACAATGATGATAGTTGGATGCTCCTTTCATGGTTAGGCTAATATATTATGGGATTTTGGTTCTGGTTTTGATTTTGATTATGATTTTCCTTAGCTTTCTATTTCACTATAAGTTGTGGGAATATTCAATAGTATGGTCTAGTGCTCAACAATATGTACACCTTGAACAAGGATTCATACATTCCATGGAAAAATGTCCTATTGTACTGCAGTTGTAACATATTACCTGACCTATACCTCGACCAAGTCCTCCTCGTCCTCATCCTCAAAAGCCACCTCTTGGTTGATGAAACTATGCACTATTCCCTTCTCCTTGTTCCTCACCTTTCATTCGATAAGTATATGTAGTTATTTTTGTGAGTAGTTAATATGCTTGACAGTCCTTCTCATCATGGCCAACTGATCGATAGTATTTACTGAACAGGTTTTGGGGGTTACTTAATTTTTTTTGTAATAAATAACATTCTTCTGTTCGATTCCCCCTAGTTCGACAAATCCTACACCATATTCCAGATCCAAGGTTCAACGGATTAGGAACTCCTACAATGATATAGTCTTGGAAGTATGTGCATTGACATTTGGAATGACCCTCCTCCTTACACCTTGTACACCAAACATATTCTCTTTTATCCTTTCCTTTCTTGATGTCTTGTATTTGTAATGACAGGTTCATTAGCTGTGACTGGATTTGAGCCATACCCGTTCCATTATCTCCAATAGCTGATGCCTCCATCTTCATATCCAACTCAAGGGCCTCAGTATAAAACACAATATTCTGTTGCATTGAGGGAACTCTAATACGCGGAAGTAAAGAATCTATAAACCACTCCTTATCTTGAGCATTTGTCATCTAAAAGATGACACAAGACATCAGTGTCTTAAATATTTGGTCGAAGTCCTAGACAAATTCATTTTTCAATTGCTTTATCTCTTTGAGTTCAGTAATACATTGTGACTTAGATTTTGGCTTCTTAAATTCGCTTTTTAAAGCATCTCTAATTTTTTCCAGAGTCTTCGCTGGTTGTCCAGTATCTATATTTGAGAAATTCATGAACCAATCCAAGTGCGACCCCTAAAGGTCGTAATAAGTTGCACCATTTTTACATTATCATCTTGCACTTCCTTAACAGTTCAGACTGCATCACATTAAAACCAATGTTATTCCGGGTCCTCGGACCCATTTGCATGGAATATTGGTAGTTTCATATCATCGCCATCCATTCTATTTATTGGAGGTATTGGTTGAATTTGTAATATAGGACCAACACTTATAGTGGGATTATTCATCGAAGTACTATTTTGGATACTACTACTATTACTTGCTTGAATCAACTATGACAGGCTAGTATTTCTTACCTCAGTTTTTGGATATGCACATGGGGTCAAAGGTATGTGGCAGGGTCTAATATGATCTTGCGCAATAGTGTCATCCTCAAAAGTGGGCTGGTCTTCTTCTTCTTCAATTTATTCTCTATCAAAATATTCCTCTTTGAGTTGTGGTACGGGGTCGTAGTCCTTTCCTTCAATCACACTGCGACCATTTCCTTTTGTCGCAGTTTTCCTCCTCTTACTTGACTAGAATATTCTTCCACTCCACAGTAGACCACACTCTTCATCTGTTTCATTGTCTCCTTCCCTTTCCATATCAACTCACTTCTCACGACATACTCCTAGACCATTCACCACTGAAATCTTGACCCACCGTGCACTAGCGGTTTACTCGTTGGAATCCATTATCATAACCCCCTTTTTAAAAAGTATCATTTTAATCAACAACTTCAAATATTTCAAGTACTTACATTGCGGCCCTTGGAAGAACTGCCTTTCAACAATGCTATAAGATTTTATGTTGTCTACAATAAATTCCATAATATACCCTTCTAATATGCTATCTAACCGAGGAATCAATAACACGAGATATTTTACTATCAACACTTTTGAGAGTTTGAATTAGTTTAGGAGACCAAACCATAGGCTCACCTCCTTGAAAATTTGTCTTTTGCTTAGTTAACCTTGCCATTCATTCAGCAATAGAATAGGAAATTATCCAAATAATACTTCATGAATATCTGAGAAAACATACTCACCCAAACATGTTTCATTATCTAATCAGGGATACTTATTCTGATCTTTAGCATACTCTCTCAGATTTTTATCTACCCAATCTTGGATATCAGGCTTAGTAGTATGCCACATACCCCTTCTACACAGATCCTGGTCCCTAAAACAGAACCATTTGTTGGTGTAGATCTACTTCGACCAAGGTTCACTCAACTAAACACCAACAAAACCCAAGATACTAGCCCGAAAGGGTCTAGCCCTTTCAGAAACACTTGCGAATCAAATGAGTTCTCACTTGAATTACCTATGGGAGCTGTAGGAACTAAGTTTCTCTAGTAGCGAAGGGGTGTGACAAGAACCCGATAACCATAACATCCTTAACATTGACAAAGAGATTTACTTAACACTTCACAGAATTGCATACATATAACATCTTAGTTAACTGTGACATACATTTGTACACATGGATCATCAATCATTCATAAATATGTATCATATAACAATAAAAAAAAACACATGACATACATATTGGACAGTAGATGTACGTGGAAACCCAAACGGGAGAAAATCATGGAAGCACTTTCTTTATTCATGAGTCGTAGTCGAAATAACCACTTCATGTTTTACAATGACTCACATATTTCTCCTTCTTTTACAATGGATCCGCGCACACAACCTGTAGATCATGCAACTCTTCTCCTTATCACAACCAATATCTTCAACATACAAAATAGAGCTCACCTAAAAGGTTGAACATCAACTAGCTAATTAATTCACTAACAACCTCAAAAATACCAATCCTTTACATATTTATAGGGTGCACATAGCCTGCCTCGCTCCCACTACTCCACTCATAAATGTAAGTGGACAAAATTACTAACTCACTCACTTATCACCCTCAACATAGTTAAAATATCCAATTTCCTAGAATCTCGACCGCTACGTATCCAATTTCCTAGAATCTCGGCCGCTATGTCGGGGTTGACTCCTCTTCATTGGACCAATTCGGCTTGGCCCTTTTTACAACAAAACTATGCAAAACTTTACCCCAAAACTTACGTGGTGCAACAAAGTCCATTGTTGCAAAAGTATCAAACCACAAGTAATACCTCTTTTTGTGACTTTTGTAAATCTATTGGGCATGATGTGAATAGATGCCACACATTACAATTAATGAAGGAACACTTAGTGTGTGCTTATAGAGTACTGGGGACTGAAGAGAACATCGGAGGAGGTAGAGTTGTTGGTTTTCAAGGCATAGGTCGAGGATTTGGAGGAGGTGGAAGACAACCCATTTGATTCAACTATAGAAAACTTGGTCAAGTAGGATGGATGTGTACAAAAACCATAACCCGGTGTGGATATTATCACAATACATAACATACCATAAAAGACTGTCTGGATTTTATAGAAAAATGGGAAGATAAAATACAGTGCTATCATATGATAACAACACAACTACGTGATGATTAAAAGATGAAGGAACTTGTAAATGTGCATATTGTGACTAGAGGGGCACACGGACTGGAAAATATTGCGGTAAGAAAGACTATGTTGAGAAAATTCTCGAAGATAAGCTAAATAAAGCAAAAAAAACCATTTCCAAAGTGTGATGTTGCACAATAAAGACAGTTTCTGCACGAGGGACAAGAAGCAGTGGAAGAACCCTAAAGGTGCACAAAAGAATTGTGTTATGATGTTAATATAGAGAATGAGTCAAAGAGTAGAGTTAGTGAATTTCTTCACTGTTTTGTTAAGGTTCTTAGTGATTTTTTTGTAACTAAGAAATTGACATAGATGTTAACAAAGATAATGGTCATAAGAGAAGAATAGATTCCCATTGTTGCACCATTACCAAAGAGGAAAGTGCAATGTGTTGGGAAAAGAAGAAGAAGAAGAAGATGAAGAGAATTTAATATGAACTTAGAATTAGGGGGATATGAGAGGCATGATGTGATATTAGATTTAGGATATGATGTGAACATCTTGCCAAAGAAATCTTGGGAAGTAATGGGGAAACCTAAGTTGGTGTCATCCCATATTCAATTAAGGTTGACTAATCAATACATAGTATATCTAGTAGGTAGAGTGGAATATGTTGAAGTTGATATTAAAGGAATAAAAAATAGGGCGGATTTCGAAGTGATTTAAATTTTATATGGGTCAAATTCATAACCAACAGCATTGGGTATTGATTGGGCCATTGAGAATAATGCGATTTTGAATTTAAAGCAGAGGACTATGTCCTTTGAATCAAAAGAAACATAGGTGATTTATCCCTTGGATCCAAAGGAGGGGGGGATATTCAGATCCAATAAGGGATGTTATAGAGGATGGAGAAATAGAAAACATGTATAATATTATAGGGAGGAAGTAGAATTACGTAAATCCCATGGCTGATGGAGAGATCAACTAACACAATAATTGTTCATTTATTATTGATTCAAAAGAAGCGATGGAGAGATGGTATAATATATTATTGTATGAATTATCAATCCGAAGATTTGCAAGAATTTTTAAATCAATGCATTGGATAGGAACATAACTATGTGATCCTCCACAATTTGATCAGATAGGAGTGGTGGAAGAGTTTATAAAAAAATGGTGGAAAAAGTGTTGGAACCTATGATGATTAAGGAAATGGATGTAGTGTTAAAAGGGATGCTTACGTGTTGTTGAGATGATCACAAATAGAATCTGGACATTTGGGAGAAGATAAAGTAGAACAAGGAACTCATGATTTGAAAAAACAAATTGTGATTTTGTGAGAAGAGATGGATGGAGAGAAATGTTCATGTAGATCAGTGGGTTCATCAGTTCATTCATACATTGGATACATTACCAACGATTTGGTATGTTCAGGGAGAAATAAGGAGGCAGACAATTTATTGGAAAGAAATGGGAGATCAGTTCTATGATACTTTCATTTTTTCATCAAGTAACATAGGGTTGAAGGATATGTTTCACAAGATAAAAAGTTGATTTTTTCATAAAAATCCCTTGACATTTCATAAAAAGTAGTTTGCACAACATAGAGAAAGATGGTATAGCTCAACCATCCAGTTCATTGTTGGAATATCTTTGAAGAACGATAGGGAGAAGAGGAAGATCCTAAGAAGATAAACATTCAGGAAACTAAAGGGGAATGCGCAGTACATGATACATGTACAAATCAAACTACACCAGAGCACTTGTAGCCACTCAAATCAAGGAAACATAATATTGGTATAGAATAACATCCATAGATGGTTATAATTGAAGACTATTGGGACCAAGACATAATAACATTGGTGGTGTACCTATTGAAGGAGTATGAAGATCTATTCCCTGGAAGCATTTATGAAATGGAAGGCATTGTAGGATCATAAGGGAAAATGAAGATTCAGTTAAAACCTAACACAAAGCTCGTGAAGAAGAGACCTTATATGTTGAACCCAAAATGTAAAGAAAAGGTGAACTAGGAATTTGACAGATTAATGTTGGAAGTTGGGATTATAGTGCCAGTAGAAGAATCTGATTGGGTTAGTCCCATGGTGGTTCAAGATAAAAAAATGTAGGGATTAGGATTTGCGTTGACTTGAGGGATTCGAATGGAGTGTGCATACATGATCCATTCCCTACCCTCTTCACGTATGAGGCTTTAGAAAATGTTGGAGGAAGAGAAGAATATTCCTTTATAGATGGATTCTCGAGATATCATCAGCTAAAGATCACATAAGAATATATAACAAAAACTATGTTTTCAACATAGTGGGGTTCATTTGCATACACTGTGATGCCCTTTAGATTGAAGAATTATCCTATGGTGTTCTACATAATTATAGTTACAACATTTAAGGAGTTTATGAATAATTCATTGGAAGTATATCTTGATGATTAGACAATATTCGTTCTATTAGAAATCATGTTCGTGTATTGAGGATGATGTTGGATAGATGTAGGCAATTGTAGATTTCGTTAAACTTGAAAAAGTGTGTTTTTGTACACCTGTTGGAGTCTTATTAGGTAATGTAGTATGGAAGGAGGGATTATTGATTGATCTAGCTAAAGTTGTTGTAAGAGTAAATTTTTCAACTCCCATATTAGAAAATACACTACACTCAACACTAGGTCACATGAGATATTACAAGAAATTCATAAGGAATTATGCCAAGATTACTTCGTCGTTAGAGAAGTTATTGAAGAAGGAAAGTAGGTCAAATGGATTGCTAAATGTTAGGATGCATTTGATATGTTGAAATAAAAATTTCCGACAACACTATATTCCATGTGCATGTGGATGCTTCTTCAATAGTATTGGGAATTGTACTCACAGATCCTAGTGAGGGAAATCTTGACCATCCTATTTCCTTTGCAAGCAGGAAGTTATCAAATGTAGAGAGGAATTATACTACTAAAAAATGAAAAGGATTAGAAATGGTGTATGTGATACACAAATTTAGACACTACTTGCTAGGAAGTTTTTTCAAATTCTTTACTAATCATTATGCTTTAAAATATTTATTCAATAAGCTAGTGTTGGGGGGAAGGATTTGTCGATGGCAATTACTATTTTAGGAATTTTATTTTAAAGTGGTGGTTAAGCCAGGAAAGCATAATTTGGGACCAGATCACTTATCAAGGGTAGAATCTGGAGAAGATGAGGGAAGCATCAGTGATCAATTGCCTAATGCACAACTATTTCGAGTGGATGTAGTACCGGACCAATTCACAGAGATAGAAACATTCCTAATGACAAGTAAAGCACTGGATGATTATACATTATCTCAATAAAGGCATCTAGTAACAAGGAGTGCAAATTAGTAATTGATTGCTAGTTAATTGTATAAACTAGGAGCTAATGGGATGTTGCGCAGGTGTATAATGGAGCACGAGTGCGACACAGTGCTGTATGATGAACATGAAGGCATAGAAAGTGGACATAATGCAAGAAAAGAAACTGTAATAAAAGTAATTCCTATAGGGTTATGGTGGCCATCATTATTCCAAGAAGAAAAGGAATGTTGCAAACATTGCGATGTGTGCCAGTGTGTAGGGAAACCATAAACCCAAGATGAATTGACATTGTTTCTAGTTACTGTGCTGGAACCATTTGAAAAGTGGGCAATTGATTTTATGGATCCCATTAATCCATGACCAACGAACAGATCAGGCTCTAGGTATATAATTACAGCCACTGAGCATTTAACACATTGTGCATAAGCAACGCTACTGAAGGACTGTACAATATAGACTGTTGCACGATTTATTTTTTAGAATATTGTTGCAAGATTTTGGTATCCTAAGGTACTCATGAGTGACCAAGGATCTCATTTTCTAAATGCAACTATTAGGGCTTTGATGTAGGAATTCATGGTACATCACCAAAAGAGGACACCATATCATCCTCAAGAAAATGAAATAGTGGAAGCATTCAATAAAGTGTTGGAGCATTCTTTAACAAAGGTATGCAATGTAGAGTGGGATGATTGGAATCAAAGGATTAAAATAGTGTTGTGGGATTATCTTACCACTTGCAAAAGGTTGACTAAATTTACACCTTTTAAATTTGTTTATGGTAAGGAAGTAGTGATGCTTGTTGAGTTTGTTGTACCTAGATTGCACATTGCATTGGATACATTATGACTGATGATGAATCATTACAGAGTAGGTTGAATGAATTGATGGAATTATAGGAAGATAGAATACTTATAGGGTTCAATTAACAAGTGGATAAGCGCATGCATAAAGTTTGGCACAATCAAAACATAAGAAAGAGGAAATTGGAACTTGGATCACTGATGCTATTTTATGGAAGCAAGTACATTAAACATATTGTTAAGTTGCAAATGAGATGGATGGGTCCATTTTGAATTACATATATCACTGAAGCAGGAATAGTTAAGTTATAGACGTTATGGGGTGATCCATTAAAAGGTATGGTAAATGGTAGCAGAGTTAAAGAAAATCATGTCCCTCAAGGGTTGGGAGAATGATAGCTAAGTGATGATTGGTAATGATGTATATAATAGATTGAGTAGATTGTAAAGGTGGGTAGTGAAAAGTACAGGTGTTGTTTCTATTTATGGGTGATGGTGTCGGTTAGTTAAAAAACAATGTGGAAGTTGTAATGTCCCCATTTTGACCCCCTTTGTATTAAATCGTAAATGACGTAAATATTGTTATTTGATCATGGTGAGGAGCTCAAGGCCAAGGCCCCACCATTGATTTAGCGTTTTATGTATCGGCAATTAAAAATAGATGCCTATGGTTCTTGTGCTAGATAGGCACAATGTAAATAAGACATCATGTAAATATGAATTTTAATGAAAGTACCCACAACTAGCTATGAAATGCAACAAAGAGATGGGGGCATGATTCTACAAGGAATAGGGAGGGAAATTATTTAAACCCTTGAGCCAATGGCGTTAATCCATGTGTCAATGAGAAAACCCATAAACCACCAACTACCCATTTTGGGTTATGCACTTAATCATTTAATTCTTCCAAGAATTGGTTGAGGTAGTTAATGCCTTGGGAATGAAGAGGTATGGCAACCAATTTCGTGTATGGGCAAGCCATCAACCTAGGAATTTGTATTTTGTTTCTTGGGAAAGAAAACACCCACGAAATAGGCCCAAAAGCCATTCTGAACATATACTTTTTTTTTCTCTCTCACGCAGATGGAGATGGCTGGAAGTTACATTCACGTTTTTCATAAAAAACGCAGGGTTTTCCTTGCCCAGAAACTCGTTTTTGGTTTTGGATAGTAGCTGGGAAGAAGGGGCTGCGATTTGGGACCGTATGGAGGTCGTTTTTTCCCAGAATTGCCATGGGCATTTTTCCTAAAAACGATTTCTGCTCCCTGGGGTTTTCCCAAACCTCCATTGTTCATTTTTAGCCTTCCCACATTTTTCTGAAGCTCAGGGAATCATTTTTATGCCTATCACTGTACAAACATTTTTCTCCTGTCCAGCCATTGTAGTTGGCTGATTATCCACATCCTTGAATTGGAGACTGTAAGCAAGAGATTGGAGTGGTAGTGGATAGAGAGGGATTGATAAACCTAGTGGGGGAGATAACCTCTCAAGAAGATCAAGAGGGCTTTGGCTACTCTTCTATGCACACCCTGAGAGCACTAGATGGGGAAGGTATGGCTTGAGGGACTGTTCAGCAGTGAAAAGAATACTTCCATGTGCTGGGTGTGTAGATATTGTAGTTGCCAAGCTAGATAGATCTTGTAAGGTTACCCCTGGCTCTGTGCTTGAGCTCACTAGCTTAGCCACTCTTCCTTTCCATTTCCTAGCAGCCTAATAAACCCAATTGTAGATTGGCTTGGCTCATCTTGGTGTATGCTTGGCTATGTGTGAGTCTGTTGTTCCTTGGTTCCTTGTAGAGATCATGCCCAACTCGGGGGTGGCAGTTGTATCAAGAGGTTGATGAGCACAACTAGCCTATGGTTGGGTGGAACGTTGCAGATGCATAGCTGGTTGCTTGGGACTACTTTGTTAAGATAAGTATTCTCTGTTATAAATTCTGAAATGTCTTTATTTAATGACTGTCACATAAATGTTTGAATGTATGTTAGATATTAAACATGATTTTTAATTCGCTGTGTTTCTATAACGTGAACATGTATATGTCTTTTTATCAATGAGTTTTACTTAATAGATATGGGGTTAGATGCCCATATTTAGTGTCACGATCCTCTCTATCATGCTGGTATGATAGGAGGGGACTTTACAGAAGTAGTTAAATTTGAATTTTGAATAAAGTTAAGTATAGTTCATAGTGGTTTGTAGCATTTATGGAAAGAATCGTAATCATGGAAGAAAGTTGGAATGCAAACAGTTCCGGTAATGATTACAATATTGGAAGGACAAATTGAAAAGAAGATTGGGAAGATTTCATGAGCCACGTTAAGAGTAATGACACAAGAATGTGTATTAATGGGAGTGAAAGCTAATAATTGACTAAAGATGATGTTTAAAGAAAGCAAATTGTGGAGGTAATTGATTTAATTATGTTGTAGGTTTGTGTAGCAGTGAGTAAGGTGGAATAGGAGAGATTAGAGATGTAGTTGTAGAGAGTTGAAGTATTGAACTAGGATGTCGATTTTGGAAATACCTAAAGCTCAACCCAAGGTGAAGGAAGTTGAAGAAGCCCAGATGCCTATTGTATAAAATGATACCATGGTGGATATTAAGGAATCATTTCTAGGGAAGGTACCCTCTATGAAGTTTCTTGATTTTAATCTACAGGATGATGATAGTTTTCCAAGCTTGCAGTTTTCAAATTACGCATATATGATTGTGGCACCTAATGGAATTTCTCGAGTTATTCCTAAGGAGTGGGCATATAATAGTTTCTAGTAAGGTATTATGTGCTTATTAGATGTTGCACATTTTGGGCGAGGACCTAGCATTATGTTATGTATTCATTTTCTATTGAGAAGAATGCAAGGAGGTTGTTTATGGTTGGATAAACCATATCTTGTGTATGTCAACATGATTCAAAAAGTATCTAGTTTGTTGCATAAAGGGGAAGATTTGACGGAAGCCATAAAAACACATGATATGAAGGTCGAGGAAGTGTATTAGAAATATGGAACACACATGGGAACAAGTGGACTGGTTATTTCTACTATCACTAATTTAGAGGTATGGTTTGCTACCTAGATTTTAGTGGGAAAGGTTGTTCATAAGTGTCGAAAGGATGAATTCCATGTGGGGGTATTGTTCTAGCAGAGAGATGTACTCAAAGTATCAAAATGAGTCGGGAAAAATATATATTGGAGGAATTTATTCAAGATTGTTTGGACAGCCAGAATCTAGTTAAATAGTTTCATTTGAGTTGGATGTTGTTATTAATTGCAATGTTAGAATGGAAGGTTCCTTAGGGGAGAGAATATGATATTGAGGTGACAAAGACATCTCCAACACCAAAGTTTATCATTTGGAAACAAAACGTAGATAAGTATAATTATGCTTTGTATTTTTTTGTTGATGCTCACAATGTGTTTATTTCACCACTCACATATCCTTTGAATAGAGTTGAGGTTCTACCGTTTCGTATTTTAGAGGAAAAAATTAAAGAGGATATGGAAGATTGGCCTATGGAATTTTAGTTACAACTAGATTCAGAGGTAGAAATAATAAATAATCCAAAAAAAAAACATGAAGAAGAAACCAAAAGTTTGAGGTTCTACCAGTTCGACAGTGCATGTATCTCCAAGGTTAAGTGCGAAGAAAAAGAAGGAGCAAGAGCCACTTGAAGGAGTGCCAAAATTGTAGAAGAAAAAGCATACAACAAATTTTCCATTGTCTCCATCTGAACAAGAAAAGTCTAAGAAGCAAGAAGGAACAAAGTCAAAATCATGGGATCACACATCATCATAGAGAGGTCATAAAGTTGAATGTGAGTTTTTTTCTAAGAAGAAAGGTGAATCGACAGAGGGGAAAATGCCACATGATATCATTAGTAAAATTGAAGTTAATATTAATTCACAATAGGTACTTCATTTAGACACTACACAACATCTATTGAAGTTAAAATCTAAATTATAATTGGGAGGTTTAGTTCAAGATGCTTCAAGGATGAACATAGATAGCACTACATGGGAGTCCTGGATTGAGTATAGAAAAGTGCAGTAAACAAATTGTAAAGAAGATATATCTCAGTGTATATCCTCGCATGGTGGTGTATAAGGAGATGGAGGGTTCTTCATCACTAGCATCGATTTGTTCTAAATTTCTATTGGATCTTTCACAAGTTTCTTTTTAGCATTTGTAGGAGTACATTGCAGTAGTTATAGAGGAAATGGGAGCACAACATATGAATATGAGTAGATCCTATAGTGATATATGACAAAAGTATGCAAAAGAGGTTGTTGAACATAGTTCATTGACAACTATAGTGGAAGGTGTATATTTAGTATTTCTCCAAGAAGAGGTGGAATATGATGCATAGACTACAGCTAAAGCACAATGTGATGAGATAAAGAAGTTGATTCAAGGATTGCAAGCGCAAAACATAGTATTGATGGATCAATTGTCTAAAGAAGAATCACTAGAAAAAATAGAGTTAAAGAATCATATAGTCCAAGCAAAGGAAACATTTGAAAAAGATAAAACTTAGGTGCAAGGTCTATCAAAATTGGTAGATACTAGTTTTATGTTGTAGAATCATTTGTAGGAAACACCGAAAGTTTGTGAGAAGGATAATCAAATAAAGTCTCGAGAAGAGAAATCGAATATTAAAAAACATTCTTTAACGAATTTTCCAATGTCTACTCATGTGGAAGCCATGACATAAATTTTGAGCCTTAATAAGAAGATTATTTCCACTAGAATGGAGCAACAACAAGTTACCAATCAGGTTATGCAATTTCAGGAAAAAGCATAAAAGTAGTATTTAAACATCACTAAAGTTTATTATAAGTTTAAGAAAGCAATTGATCAAGGAGAGGCTGTGCGACCACAGTTGCAATATGCTACTTTGGAATAGACTATCAAGTTTCATAAATATTTTGAGTTGATGTTATAATCAGTGGAGTAGTTGGATACACAGTTGTCAGAGTATATAAAGCAATTGAAGCAAGTTCTTCCTTCAGTCCAACAAGTTATTCCTATAGAATGAATACTAGCTCTAGGGAAATCCAAACATAGTGTTGGGGGCATATTGGTGCTATATTAGTTGTATTGTCCCAAGTTTTGTAAAGAAATGATATAATTTGTAATAGGTCGCACAATATGTTGTATTGAAGTTTGTGTAGTAAAACTAAAAGACAGTTAGGTTATGATTAAGTATTTTTAGTTACAAGATAGTCAATAGGAGTGATAACTTTCTATCATATTGTATAAAGATTGAAAAGATGGGACTATTTTGGGTTCCAGTGACTGATATTCCATAATATATAGTGTTGATGGATGATAGAAAATAATTTCAGATGTAATGTTTCAACACTAATGGAATGACATAATTATCTGTTTTGACTTAATGGTGTATGATGATAAAATTGCGCATGAATATGAATCTGTTTATGTTGTTATGTTGAGTTATCCTTAAATGACGAAGAATGTATTAATGTTGAATGCTTAACAAACCTTTCTCTTATTTCAGTCTCAGTAATCCCTATGTGAGTCTTTGGTGAGACGTTTCCATTCCAGGGTAATGAAAATGTTGATTCTCATAGGGGTATTGTTGGTCCTTGATTTAGAACCTAGGGTCCAAGCTTATGCCAACAATTTCCCATTTACCTTCCATGTCTCCAACATAGGTCGGCCAGGGACCCTTCGTGCTGGGACTTCGAGGACCTCAACTGTTGAATATTGTAACTTCTAAGAATATTATATTTGTACTTTATTATTCCAGAGATGTTTCATCCCTCCGAGGTGATCCTGTTATGTATCCAGAGATGTTTATTCCTCTGATGAATTGTGGTAACCAGGGTTATTAGATCCACCATGTGGGGGTCGGCCCTAAGTTAATTAATTAGGGGTTATTAGACTTCATTGTTAGAGGTCGGCCCCATAAGGGAAATAGTCAGTCGGGAAACTAGTATAAGTAGAGGAGAATGCTCCTCACTTATCTCACACTTGCTCAGCTCAAAAAGTAGCGCACTTGTGTCTGAGAGATCTGCATAGGAGGTAGAGAAGGAGGTCAAGTCTTGGAGCACATCTTGTATTTTGGTTGACCATCTTATTGAGGAAAGCTTTGCTGGGTTTTCTACCCCATGAGGGTTTCCCAGGGTAAAATATCTGTCTATCTTGTGATTATGTTTCTTTCAGTGATATTGCTAGTCAAATTAGTTTAAACTTAACATGGTATCAGAGCTAGCCTGAATAGAACATATTTCACAAGGCAAAATTATCTTTCTCTCTCTCTCCCAAAATTAGGGTTTCTACAAAAGTTAGTATTTTTGGATTCTGGTTGCATCGCTGAATAACCCTTCTAAAAATCAAAGTTTTGAGCCCTAGATTGAGATTTTTGGTTGGGTAAAACTTCGAGAAAGTCAAACCCTAGTTTTACCAAAAGTGCGACAAACCAGAAATTCTGTTGCAGATCCGAAAAGCAAAAGGAAGCACATCTCCTGGTAAGTGTTACTCTATCTTTCTGAAACTCCAATCTCTTGGACTCCCCCAAGAGAAGATGGATCCAAGCACTAAGCTTGAAGACAAGCTAGAAGGTATAGAGAATTTTCGGGCATGGAAATACATAATTGGTCTCATTATTGAAGAGAATGATCTTGCTCAATATATCAAGGATGAAGTTGCAGAACCTGCTAAAGATGAAGCCAAAGAAAAGCATAGAAAGGATATAATTAGGGCAAAGAGAATCATTTTTTATTCTATCAAGGACCACTTGATTCCCCAAGTGGCATCCAAGAAGACCCCAAAGGAAATGTATGATGCCCTAAGAAGAATGTATGAAGGCAGGAACATCAATAGGAAGATGAACCTAAGAACTCAGTTGAAGAGTACCAAGATGAACAAGGGAGAATCCATTCAAGACTACTTCACAAGGGTTTCCCAAATCAAGGAACAAGTAGATGCCATTGGAGATACCCTTGATGAAGATGAACTTGTAACGACTGCTCTAAATGGTGTCACTAGACCTTGGGAGTCATTCATACAAACTCTATGTGCCAGAAAAGAAAGTATGAATTTTGATACAGTATGGGAGGATTGTGTTCAAGAAGAAGCTAGGGTAGCCAATAGGGAAGCCCTTCTCAAGGAGGATGACCAAGCCTTGGCTAATCACACCAAAGGAAGAAGAAAGGGTCACTTCAAGAAAGTTGAACACAAAGGGTCTCGACCATTCCATCGATTTAAAAGGGGAGGAGGACCAAAACCAAGACGAGATCTCTCCTCAGTCCAATGTTATAATTGTCTTAAACTAGGACACATTGCCAGATTTTGTACTTCACAAAATAAGAAGTTTGTTCACAAAAGACATCATGCACATATGGCAGAAGATGATAGTGGAGAAGAAGAAGAAGAAGAAGAAAGGCCTCAAAAGAAAAGATCTAAAGTAAAGAAAGAAGATCCAGAAAAATATGTCCTATTTTATGCACTCTCTGGATCTGTGTCTCCTGGAGAAGATACATGGCTCATTGATAGTGGTGCTTCAAAGCACATGACAAGTCAAAAGAAAACTCTCTCAAGACTTGAAGGAAAGTCTTCTCCACAAAAGGTATCTCTAGGAGATGATTATCAATATCCCATCAAGGGAATTGGTGAAGCAAGCTACAAGCTTGATTCTGGAACACCTTTAAAGATGAAAGAAATTTTATATGTACCAGTTTTAAAGAAGAACCTACTTTCCATCTCAGCTCTAGATAAGAAACGCTTTATAATTGCATTTATTGATGGACAAGTACTTATGTGGCCCAAAGGAAAATCAATTGAGGATGCAATTGTTATTGGTGAAGAAGAAGGAGGTCTTTACAAACTCAAGGGTCACCCGGAAGTTGCTCTTGTCCATGAAACCATTAGCCCCAGTGAGCTATGGCATAGAAGGCTTGCTCACATTAACTACAAAGCCCTTCCCTATGTGAGCAATGTGGTCATAGGATTACCAGACTTGAAGGTTTATCATAATGGCACATGCAAAGGATGTGAAAAAGGGAAGAATGTAAAGAACCCTTTTCTAAAGAGTGAAACAAAGAACATTCTGGAGTTAATACATTCAGATGTATGAGGACCAATGCCCACCACATACCTAAGTGGGTTTGAATAGTATCTCGCATTCATTGATCATTATTCAAGGAAGACTTGGATATACTTTCTAAAAGGAAAGAATGAAGTCTTTGGAAAATTCAAAGAGTTCAAGGGCTTAATAGAAAATCACTCAGAAAAGAAAATCAAGACTCTCAAAACTGATAATGGCGGAGAATATACTTCAAAGGACTTTGAAGACTTTTGTAAAGAAGCTGGAATCAAGAGGGTACTAACCACTCCCTACAATCCCCAACAAAATGGGGTTGCTGAAAGAAAGAATAGAACCATCATGGAAGCTGTAAAGACTATGATACATAACCAAGATCTACCCATGTATCCATGGGCTGAAGCAGCTAGGACAACAGTCTATGTACAAAATAGAGTATCCCATAGTGCTCTTGAATTCAAGACTCTAGAAGAAGTGTTCACAGGAAAGAAGCTTGAGGTAAGTCATCTCAAAATATTTGGATGTCTAGTGTACATTCACATTCCAAAAGAAAGGAGAACCAAGTTGGATCCTTCTGGTAAGAAGGGAATATTTGTTGGATATTGTGAATCATCCAAAGCTTTCAAAATTTACATACTAGGTTTTCATCATATGGAAATAAGTAGAGATGTGACATTTGATGAAGAAGTAGCTCTCAAGAAATCTAGGAAGTGCCAACTTGAAGAAGTCTATGAAGAAGATACACCTTCTAGAGTTACAGAGGCTGTGCCCATCCCTGAAGATGATTCACCTGAATATCATGACATGTTGGAACCACAAGAACCCCCCATTACAAGATTATCTAAGAAAAGAAGGCCTGCATGGGCTAGAGACATTATTCAAGGAGCTGAAAAATATGAAGCTCCTGAAGGCTTCATTAGAGAAAGAAAGAAACCAAAGCTAGTATCCAACTATGTGGCTTTGATGTGTGACCTTGTGGATCAACAACCTACTAGCTATGAAGAGGCAATTCAGAAGAAAGAGTGGGTAGAAGCAATGACAGAAGAATACCAATCAATAATGAAAAATGATGTTTGGTATATAGTTCCCAAACCAAAAGACAAAAGTGTGGTATCTTCAAATTGGATATTCAAGATAAAACATGTTGCAGATGGTAGCATTGAAAAATATAAAGCAAGATTTGTAGCCAGAGGATTCTCTCAGAAAGAGGGAATTGACTATGAAGAAACATTTGCACCAGTTGCTAGGTACACTTCAATTAGAACTATCATGGCACTTGCATCTATGATGAAATGGAAATTACACCAAATGGATGTTAAGACAGCCTTCCTAAATGGTGTTATTGAAGAAGAAGTGTACATAGAACAACCACAAGGGTTTGAGGTTAAATATGGGAGAACACATGTATGCAAGCTGAAAAAGGCCTTATATGGATTGAAGCAAGCTCCCAGAGCTTGGTACGGGAGGTTTGACAATTTCTTAACAAGCATGGGCTTTACCAAGAGTAAAGTTGACCCTAATATTTATCTCAAAGTGATGGATGATGAACCTGTTATACTATTGTTATATGTAGATGATCTGTTTCTGACAGGAAATGAGAAACAAATTATCGAATGCAAAAAGAAGCTTTCTTCAGAATTCAAGATGAAAGATCTTGGATTAATGCACTACTTCCTAGGTCTGGAAGTATGGAAAGAACCAAAAGGGAATCTTTCTAAATCAAGGTACGTATGCTGTGGAGATTCTGAAAAGATTCGATATGTTGGAATGTAAATCCATGGCCACTCCCATGGACTCCAAATTGAAGTTATTAGTTGATGACTCTTCAGAATTAGTAGATGTGACTCTATATAGACAAATCATTGGGTCACTGATGTATTTAACAAATACCAGACCAAACATATGCTTTGCTGTAAATATCTTGAGTCAATATCTAGTAGAACCTAGAAAGGTTCACTTAATAGCTGCAAAGCATGTGATGAGGTATCTAAAAGATACTTTAGATTTGGTCTATATTATCTTGGAATTCATGAACTCAGATTATATGGTTACTCAGATTCTGATTGGGCAGGAAGTGTTTCAGATAGGAAAAGTACATTAGGTGGATGTTATGGTCTTGGATCTGCCATGATCTCATGGTTCAGCAAGAAACAATCTAGTGTGGCCCTCAGTATTGCTGAAGTAGAATATATAGCTGCCTGCTCTGCTAGTTGTGAAGCAATGTGGCTTCGGAAACTATTATCTGGAGTGTTTGACTTAGAGATGGATCCCACTGTGATCATTTGGGACAATCAAAGTTGTATTAAGATGACAGAAAATCCAGTATTCCACGATAAGTCAAAACACATAGAGATCAGATATTTTTATATACGAGATATGGTGCAGAGAGGAGCTATTAAGCTCGAGTATGTGAGCACTGAGGAACAAATTGTTGATATATTGACCAAACCTCTGTCTCGAGTGAAATTTGAGTATTTCCGAGACAAGCTTGGTGTAGTTCAAAAGGACCCTCCTCGAAAGGGGGAGTGATATAGTCACTAATGATGAGATTGCCCACATCGACAGCAAGGTCAATGATGAGGATACCTGTTTATTACACCTAGACATTTATATGTATACTTAGGATACTTATATTTAGGATACCTATACTTTGAATACTTATATTACTTGTATTTCTGATTTATGCACTTGTATTAATGATATATATACATGTATTGATGTATTGATGAGAATACCCGTATTGTTACATGTATTGATGTATTGATGAGAATACCTGTATTGTTACATGTATTGATGTATTGATGAGAATACCTGTATTGTTACATGTAGTGATGTATTGATGAGAATACTTGTATTATACATGTAGTGATGTATTGATGAGGATAATTGTATTGATGATATGTGTACATGTATTGATTGATGTACTTGTATGAATGAGGATACTTGTACTTATATTGATGAGGATAAGTGGGGATTGGATCATCCCTAGACTTCAGTCCTAAAGTGAGCCGTAGACACATGTATTCGAAAATGAAGTCCTTAGTGGACAAGTGGGGATTGGATCATCCCTGGACTTCAGTCCTAAAGTGAGCCATAGACACATGTCTTCGAAAATGAAGTCCTTAGTGGAAAAGTGGGGATTGGATCATCCCTGGACTTCAGTCCTAAAGTGATCCATAGACACATGTTTTCGAAAATGAAGTCCTTAGTGGAAAAGTGGAGATTGGATCATCCCTGGACTTTAGTCCTAAAGTGAGCCGTAGACACATGTCTTCGAAAATGAAGTCCTTAGTGGATAAGTGGGGATTGGATCATCCCTGGACTTCAGTCCTAAAGTGAGCCATAGGCACATGTCTTCGAAAATGAAGTCCTTAGTGGACAAGTGGGGATTGGATCATCCCTGGACTTTAGTCCTAAAGTGAATCATAGACACATGTCTTCGAAAATGAAGTCCCTAGTGGACAGAATGGGATTGGATCATCCCTGGATTGATGGTCCCTTGAATTGAGCCGTAGACATGATGTCTCCGAGAATGAAGTCCCTAGTGGACACGATGGGATTGGATCGTCCCTGGATTTATGGTCCCTTGAATTGAGCCATAGACATGATGTATCCGAGAATGAATTCCCTCGTGGATAGGATGGGTTGGATCATCCCTGGATTTATGGTCCCTTGAATTGAGCCGTAGACAGAGGTCTCCGAGAATTGATTAATGGGATTGGATCATCCCTGGATTTATGGTCCCTTGAATTGAGCCGTAGACAGAGGTCTCCGAGAATTGGTTGATAGGACTGGATCGTCCCTGGACCTCGGTTCAAAAGGTACATGATAGGACTAGATTGTCCCTGGACCTCGGTTCAAAAGGTACATGATAGGACTGGATCATCCCTAGACCTCGGTCCAAAAGGTACATGATTAGGATTGATCATCCTGGAACTCGATCTGGATTGTATCATCCATGGACCTATGTCCTAAAGAGAGCAGGATTGATCATCCTATAATATGATCGTGTGATGACGATGATGATGAGGATGCTGATGATCGTGTGATGAGGATGCTGATGATTGTGTGATGACGATGCTGATGATCGTGTGATGACGATGCTGATGATCGTGTGATGACGATGCTGATGATCGTGATGATGACGATGCTGATGATCGTGTGATGATGATGATGACGACGATGTTGTAGATCGATATGATGATATAGATGTTGTAGAAGATGAAGACTCAATGCTGATGATGCTGATGTTCCAGTAACTGCTTGAGTTACTGATGATTATGTATTAAAGAAAGATTTCGATGATTTGTAGATGTATCATGTATGATGTAGTCGATGAATCCATGCTCCTGCAGATGTTGTTATAATATCCTTCTCGTTAAGGGGGAGTGTTGAATATTGTAACTTCTAAGAATATTATATTTGTACTTTATTATTCCAGAGATGTTTCATCCCTCCGAGGTGATCCTATTATGTATCTGGAGATGTTTATTCCTCCGATGAATTGTGGTAACCAGGGTTATTAGATCCACCATGTGGGGGTCGGCCTTGATTTAATTAATTAGGGGTTATTATACTACATTGGGAGAGGTCGGCCCCATAAGGGAAATAGTCAGTCGGGAAACTAGTATAAGTAGAGGAGAATGCTCCTCACTTATCTCACACTTGCTCAGCTCAGAAAGTAGCGCACTTGTGTCTGAGAGGTCTACATAGGAGGTAGAGAAGGAGGTCAAGTCTTGGAGCACATCTTGTATTTTGGTTGATCATCTTATTGAGGAAATCTTTGCTGGGTTTTCTACCCCATGAGGGTTTCCCAGGGTCAAATCTCTGTCTATCTTGTGATTATGTTTCTTTCAGTGATATTTCTAGTCAAATTAGTTTAAACTTAACATCAACTACATGATAAATTATCTCACAAGGAAACTCAATTCCCTATCACTAATATGCCACGAAAAATGGATTTATAGTTTTGTAATTCCCATGATCCTTTAGTACAACTCCAGGCTATTGTACAAACTAATGGGCTCAATGATTGAATGGACAAGTTCTCAATAATTTGTATGCATGCTGAGAACTATGCAAGTGGCATGCATGGGTGATGAGAATTAGATAAGTGGCATACATGGGATTTGTCACCTTTTCCCTTCCAATCCCAAGCTTAAGATAAGTAACTCTAATTTATGTCTAATGTACTTTAATAAAGAGGGATTTATAAAACCTAGGATAAAAGGAATAATAAGGTTAATGACTTAAACTTATAAGTCACTAGGGTCATCTTCCCTTTAAACCCCCTTCTCACTTTCCCCTCTAGTTGAATCATATCCCCCCATCTCTTCTTCGTCATTATTCATCTATAGCAATCATGGTTTTGATATTAAACATAAAATGTACATAATTGCATCATCTTGGTCATACTAGACCATTTTTGTCCGACTTTTAGCCACTTCATCATTATATACATATTTACATCATTACATGATGGGGAAAAAAATGGGTTGTTACAGTGAACCTCTCTTGCATGTTATGGATCAGTTAACTGATGTGTCTCATGCATGCTAAGTTAACTAAGCCTCACTCAACAATTGTGAGTTAGTTAACACTACTTGGCTCATGCATGTCAAGTTAACTAGTCTTGCTCAACATTGTGAGATATTTGACACCACTTGGCTAGTCTAATCTTAGTTAACTCCTTCATGACGGACTGCATGCATGTAAGGGTACATTCACTTAAATCTTGCACTTGGATAAGCCTAGATAAGGAAAAAAAATTGGCCTAACATTCTCTATAGCATTCTAATGCATTTTGTATTGTAACTCTCACTTTCGATGAGCATTCTTTTACAGTTTAATGAAGACCATGTTACTCTAATTCTTTCATATCTTCGTCTATAATTATTTTATTTTTGTATTATAGCTCCAATTAGCATCTAGATACACTAGTTCAAAATCTCATAATGATAGGGAGGAAAGGGATGGATACATGGGGGTCGAAAAGCATGATCCAAGCTCAACAACTGACCCACAGTCCAATTTATGATGGGACATGTCAAGAAGGTTGGGAACAGAGATAATTTTAAGAACCCATACTGATTTAAAAGTGTATAAACCTTAGCGAATCTTACCAATTCTTAAAATGTCAACTATAAAATATTTGGCGATATTTTTCTAAAATTATTTCAATTTCTAAGGATTTTATATAGTTTATATAATAATTTGGCGATTTTTAGAGTGAAAAAAGTTTACCCCATCAAAATTGGGTGAAACGGGGCTTCAAAAAATGCAAATTGGCAAATATTTTTCTGGAAAAAAACATGGAAAAATAGCCCATGGGCTAAATTTCGCCCCTAAAATTATCCTTGTTTGGGAAACTGATTACCATCTAGATATTAATGGACGGGATATTTGGATTGGAAAATAGTGATGGCACTAGTTGGGAGATGGATACGCCATCCACTCACATCCTGGGGCATTCCATGACAAATCTACTAAATAGGGGTGGTGTATCTATGAATGAAGGTGGAAATAGGTAAGGATTGCAGTGGTTTATCTATGCTAATATGGCTAGACCAATTGACATATGACGTAGTTAGTCTCTTGAGGAACGAGCATGCATTTTTTGTTTGAATGTAGGATGGAATCCCTCTCTGAGGGAGTTGCAAGATTCCCCTTGGGTTGGCTCATGAGATTCCCTCTTTCTTAGTCTATTCTCTTAGTACATGTCCTAGTTCATTATAGGGATTTTAGGCTAGGAAGAAAAAAATCTCTTCCTACTCTCCTGAATATTTTCTACCTGGAATCCTTGGCGGAGCTTAGGTATTTCATGCTCAATGGTTTCTTTATTACGAGCCATCAATTTCTATCTATTAGAGACACCATGATTGGGAGAGGAAGGGGACAACAAAACCGTAGAGGGATGGATACAAATTGTTTATCTCGGTCTAAGAAAAGGGCCTCTACTTTATCCTAAAACTACATGAGATTAATCATGAAGCCCATTCAACGAGAGATTCATCAAGTTGAGGATGCAATGAGAATTCAATGAATCCTTACTTCTATCGATGAAGTGGATAAAGAGAACCATCCTTGGGTGCTTGATTTAGGTAATACTCACACTTGGTCCACTCAATATCACATAATGGTTGACCTTTACCGATAGATGAAATATTTGATTAGGCATGCACTTGGGGAAAATTCAAGCTCACAATGATATTTCGCTACAATTGGATGAAATTCAAGTACAACTCAAGATTATGGATGCCAAAATCAATATCCTTTCCAAGGAAACAAACAAAAATGAGTTTGTGGAGGAAGATCATGAGCCAGGTTCAAGTCATGAGGTCCCCATAACTATCCCTTTTGAACATGATCACCCCATCTAGTTTTCTTTATATTGTGGATACAGTGTTTTTAGTTTTAAAACATACTAGTATTGTTATAGAAACTCTTGGTTATTATTGTTTTAATCATAGTTTCTAAACACACAAAGCCTCAATATGTTGGGATCGATATCTTCCAAATTATAATGAACTATTTTGTTGTTGGTTCAGTTTCTCAATAACACGCCAAAAATATCAAACTCTCTACATTTTTTGAAAAAAGAATAAAAAACTCTACTAGCTTATAAAACAAATAAATGAGATAGTGAGAAAAAAGAAAATGAGAAAGTTGAATCATAAATATAACAAGAGCTGCGTGCAGCTTAGTCCCCGCCTTAAAAACAAAAACCAATATTAAATATCAACCAATATTAAATATCAGTAAGACACAATAAAACAGATGCAAGGTAAAGACAAAAAAAAGGGCAATAGCAACACAAGAAAGAGACAAAGGGAATAACATATACAATTAAAGCACATCACACAACGCCAACTAGATAGCTGGATTTAGAATCTATAAAGGTAATCTTAAGTTGCAAATTTCATCTCTAACAGATTAAACCTACACTCATTCCACCATTATTATTATATACTTAGTCATTACTTGCCAGTTTTTACTAAATTTCTTATCATGTCTTCATAGAGGACTCATTTATGTAATTTGAAGAATGTAATTTCCATTCTTATTATTGAATAGAAATTATGATTTTTTTTATCATGAAAAATAATAAAAACATAACTACAATAAAGAAGACACATTCTAACACAAACTTTACCCCAAAAATTGAATATAAAGTAACCAATAAAAAATTTAAGATTTTACGTTTCCTCTTTTATGAAGATTACATATATTACATTATGGAATGCAACTTAGTCCAAGCTTAGTATGAATCTATCAAGCATTATGCTCTACTACAATTCCTTATACATTGTTTAGATTTTCTATATATCTATCCCTTATAGATTGTTTAGAATCTCTATATATGCTTTGATATTGTAATTGAACCCCTTAGATATCTCTCCCACACTCTTGCTTGCTAATACAATGGAGTAACAATGATGGCTGAACAATGTGAATCCATATCCCTCCCTCCTTTGACTAGGATTTTGAAAGCTATGATAAGGTTAGGTTGAAGGTTTCGTAACCCTCTTGGACTCATGATCTTTATATAGATATTTTGTTGATTTCCGCACATTATTAATTTGATTTCCACACATAACATGGTCATCACTTACACCTATTGATAATAATTGCATATACTTTGTTTGATAAAAATGAACTACCATTGAAAATGTAGAATGTAACGAGTACCTTTTTAAGATATGCATTTGACTTTAGAAACCAAAAATTTCATACTTTGTTTTCAAAATTTAATATTTTTAATTATGATTTATTTGTGTAATTTTTAGAATTTAACATAAGTTAATTATTCACTTTATAATTTTTAAAAATACAAAGTTAAATAGTGTGTTTACAAGTTTTTAATAAAAGATAAATTATTGATAAGAATGGTTGCATAAATTTCTAAGTAAAATTAAATAAAATCTGTTATATATTATCTATATTTATAAAAACTGAATCATTAGTGTTAAGAATGTGGTTTATCAACAAAAAGTTAATAAATATAAGAAATATCTTTAAAAAAATGGAAAAAATAAGTATGAAAAATAGAATTGAATATTTCCCTCTAGAGCGTAGACTTTTAATAAGACTTTTAGTTGATAATCATTTTTATTGGTGCTTACATAGATTTCAAGTTGGTTTGAATAACATTATTATATTATATAAACCAAGTAATTTGTTGAATGTCTTTATATTGTTATGTTTATGGTTATTTTTTAGGAACACAATTGTAGATGGATAAAAATTAAAGTTGGTAACTAAGGTAACTAAGGTTGTGAATTATTTTTTTTATATTTATAATTTCTATTAATAGTCGGCAATGATAAAATTAGTCAAACCACACTCTCTAATCTAATAGAAGTCAAACACATCTGAAAATAATTATTATTAAAAAAACAACAAATGATTATTTTTCTGAAACATTAGCCAACTATATAATCATTTTATGTTATCCTACAAAGACGGAACATATAGCCTCCTGCCCATGGGCAGAGACTAATAGCTTATTTTCAAATTAAAAAAATGATGTAGTATAATGAATATCATAATTTGATTTCCATAATAAATTCATATATATATATATACTTACTTTAATGCTTTAATTTTTGGTTTATATATAAATTGATATATTTATATATATATATATATATATATACTTACTTTAATGCTTTAATTTTTGGTTTATATATAAATTGATATATTTTGTTGAGTTTTCATCCTTGATCCATAAAATAAAACACAAAAATTATGAAAAAGATAGCAATTAATAAACGTTGTGTGAAAAGCACTCTGAAAGGAATCTCTCTCTATTCATTGACATTTGAGAATGCGGTTATCCTTTCTCCATGATGAGGACAACATAGGTATGGATCGACACCAGATTTTGTTTTAATATCTCCACCTAGCATTGTCGTCTAGTGCGTTTTTAAAGCTTTACCATGGCTTTCACATGGTGCCCATCGTTTCTTCCAAGTTGTCTTGTCCTTGGTTGGAATGTTGTACAAATTTTGGTCCTCTAAGCGTCCACCTTTAATGTGGGATGTACAAACAAGTAATAAATAACAAAAGCAACATCTTTGTCATGTACAAACAATCCAACACAATGACAAGCATGCACTAGTATTGTGTTTGAACAATAAGATGAAATTCATACCCTTCCATAAGGTCCTTATCTAACCATTTTCATTGCGATTTTGCTTAGGGGAATCATTATTGAATGTATTGACATTAATATGCCATTTTTGGAACCTTTTTCATTTTACCAACAAAATTTTTATTGGCTCTACCTGGACTGTTTTTCAATTTCTTTGTTGTACCTTGACTTTGTTTCACATATATTCTATTCACACTATAAATTTCTGGATTAAATTGTGTAAAAGTTTAAAATACTATCTAATGTTTTGAGTGGACACTCTACTCATCATCAAAAGAATTATGAAAATATTTTTTTGTGATTATTCTTTTTTTGACGTTTTGAGTGGACACTCTACTCATCATCAGAAGAATTATGAAAATATTTTTTTGTGATTATTCTTTTTTTTTAGATTCATATTCATTTTCTATCGATCATATATGTGTCAATCCACATTCGTGGATGTAATTGTCCATGTATCTGTTTTCTCTACCTTGGCTTTGTTTCAAATATATTGTAAATAATTTGTTGTTATTCTTTCTTAGTTTTAGATGTATATCCTTTTTTTATGGATCATTTATGTGGTAGTCCACACTTGTGGATTTAATTTCCCACGTTTATGCTACACTACAATGAACTCCCTAGGTTCGTCTCATCCATGTCCCATGGTGGCCTTTGCACTTGCACGTCTTCTCAACAATCATTTCATTTAGGATGTCCCTTGCAACAATCCATTTTTTCATTAGATTAGGGATTCATTCCACTTGCAACCCAATATTCTGGGTCTTCCAACACCTACATTTAGAATTCAACTCGCAACATGTCCAAACTTGCCTTTTAAGTCTTCTTAATCTCTAATGCTACAAAATTTCCAATGCAACAGTTTCGCCAAGCCTTCAAATTTTGAAAAAATATGTTGTAATGTATGTTTTTCATTTTCAATTTTTTTTGCACCAAGAGAAAATAGGTGCATTCTACAACCTATTATGGGGAAGATGTATAATGCTTGTCCTTAACAATGAAGTCACACACACACACACTGATATTATGTAAAAAAACAAAATTTAAGAAAAGAATACCACTACGCCCCCCCCCCCCCCCCACCCCCACACACACAACATTTTTGCTATCCCCCATCTTCCCTAGGATATCTAGAAGGAGAGGTGGCTCAACCACTTACCACAATAATAGTTGGTAACCTCAAGGGACTTGATTGAATTTGAACATGTGACCTATGGCCTCCTCATTGTGAACATGCTTTGGGAAAAGTATTCAACCGATTGAGCTAACCCTTGGGGCACTGTCAACTTTATTCTTTTCAAAGTTAAAAGTTATAGCTATTATAATCCTCAGCGGATGTCATAATTAGTTTAATCTTGGGCACGAAATGATATATTCTTTGAACACGAATTTATTTTCCAAATGAAATTTATACTCCAAGAAAAACACGAGAGTGGGAGATGTGCATTACTCAACTAGTGAATTTAAGCATCTTTTTAGAGACTGACCCTATCCTCAATTGGTGAATCCCAAGAGGATCAATGGGTTCTCATGTTAAAAAGGCTCACAATTATGTGATTTGAAATAAATATAGAAGTTAATAGATAGTAATCTCCCTTCTAGAGTCGTTGATATCCTCATCTAGGTGAATGAGAATCATTTATCCTTCTTGCAAATCGCAGGACACATTTACTAGATTCATGTTGACCTATGAGTTATGTTTAATATAGATATGTCTTATGTTAATGTTGGAGAATCTCTAGAATAGGTCCTTTGTTGTACCTGAAATGTGGGACAATGCCAAACAATAACATCTTTTTGTTCTATTTATCCCATCCACTATGATCTTTGACTTTGATAACAACTAAAGTGAATGGATGCCATTCTCCAAATTCAAATTCTAAGAAGAGTATAAGCCGATTAACTTTGCATGATTGTTTGAATGATTCCTAATACTCCTTTGAAAATGGACAATGAATCTTTAAAGGTGAATGTTTACTCTTGATATACTAAGCCCAAGACTCACCCTAACTCTCCTTCATAAAAGTAATATGGGCTAGATCTATCAATGTCTAAAGGTGGGGATTGCCTAGGCTCTTTGCATTTTCCAGAGAAGGGCAAAGCCTATACTGAAAATTTGAACCTATAGACAGTAGCTAGAGGAGAGGGTATAACTTTGTTTTCCATTGCAACTTCAACATTGCAAGTTAAACCACTCGATCTAACCCTTGGGATTTTTTCTTTTTCAAGGAAAACCTCATAGGGAGATCCCTGGGTAGGTCCATGCATTTCATGGATGGTACCTAGTGTAAAATTGTCGACATTCATTATGACATCTAACTTGTTACAGGTGTTGAGTGTGGCATACAATAGAGGAAAACAATGCAATGGATTGACCCAAATTCCTCCTATGGGAATTTTAAAGGACTCAACCACTTGATCTATCCAAATGAGCCATACATACATAAATATATCCTATTTATTTATTGAAGAACAATTTGCAAGATCCCCCCTCTTACTTAGAATATCCAAATGGAGGATGGGGCCAAGCACCAATCACAAGAGTAGTTGGTAAACACGAGGGAATTGATTGGATTTGACCCTATGACATATGGACTCCTCATAAAAAACATGCCTAGAAGATGGTTCAACTAATTATGCAATGATTTTTAACAAGAAATAATCTTACTATGCATTACATGGGAATTTGATGTGAAAGAATGGTATTCAATAAATGAGATATAGCACATATATTTACATTATATATAATTGTTAATTTTAATATGTGTTTGTCTATACTTGAAATTACAAACATATCTTTCTATTTGGGTTCATGATCATCATTTTGAGTGGACATTATGGATTGTCGCAAACAAACATGTGATTGTGGAGTGTCATCTGCATTGGATGAAACATTAATTCATGCAAGTTCAAGGGATACAACACAATTGAAGGGAAAGTTCAATATGCTAAAAAACTTCATGACACTATTGAGTTGGATGTAAGTTCCTTAAAGAGTGTTATTTTTAGACACAAATGGTTTGTGATTTTTGGTAAGATACATGTTATCTATGATTACCATAGTAAATTATAGGTTAGTTCCATATGTAGACCATTGTTAGAGTTAAGGGCCAAAGCTTATGTGCTTCTAAATCATTATGATCATGTTTTAATTCATCTTGATATCTTAGATGAAAAATGGTGGTTTCTTCTTCCTTGTCCACCTAGAATAAAAAGTGATTTTAATAAGCTACATAGTGCAATCGTTACACCGAATGAAGAAGAGGATAGTGTAGATGTAAGTGGAAAATTAAATGTGGGTGATCAAGTACATTAGCTATGTATGTTATAAAATTTCACTTTGTCACCAATTGGTTAGTTAGCATGGTCTTGGTATTTGGACAGGCAAAGAATGTAGCATGTACATTTTGCTAAATGAAATACATGTGCTTATGGTCAACTGATTTATTTTAACCCTTGGGTTCCCACTTAAACCAATGTTTGTTATTATGGACATTTTTTATGGTTTTTTCATTTTTCATAGATGTGTATATTGCTAATTAATATAAAAATAAGATAATTTTTCTTATTATTTTTCTCTTATGTTGCAATGGACTGATGGTGAATTGCATTCTATTTAATATTTATGGTGATGACAAAAAATAAGAAAGATTACTAGGGTAATAATCAGAGGATTTAGTGGTTAGGGGTGTTAGTGGGTTGGATGCTAAGGTTAGACACAACATATATTATTTAAGGATCAATTAGATATGGGTTAGGATTTTAACACACACGTGAGAGAATAAATTGTAAACAAACTAACCTAACACTCCTAACCCACATACTTAATGCACCTAATTATCAATAAACTTAACATGCATACATAACCAATATAACATAAGAGACACACTTAACATGAGAGAAACCTACCATGAATTACAACATCTTTTCTCCTAGGAACTGAGTACCCACTTATATCAATGTGTCTTAGTATGGACATGGTGAATGATTGCCTTATTTTTTCTATTAATGGGTACACTGGTACTAATAAAAAAAATGTTGCATGGGTCTAACCCATGCACCTAACCCTTGTTCATAAGTGACACACTAATTCACCTAAGTGACACTCCTAACCTATGCACCTACCCACATACCCTTTCACATAAAAACATCACACCTAATATGAGCAATGAACACAATTTATGCATCAACAACATATGCACCTAACCCATTTATATTAGTGTCACACATATTAAACCCAATCATGCACATAAGGGACACACCTAGCCTATGCACCTACGCACGCACCTAACCCGCACACCCAAGAACATAAGACATACTCTTAAGATAAGAGATGCACTTAACCTATGCACCTAGCCATGCATCTAACCCATGCACCTAAACTAGACAAGTAACCCCCATAGTTAACTTGTGCATGTCTAACATGTTTCCTTAACCATGTTTATAAGAGACACACTCATGCATATAAGCAACACCAATAACCTATGCACCTAACAATACACCCATGCACGTAAGAAACACACCTAACATGATCAAAACACCTAAACACACCTTTAATCCATGCAACTAACTCTCATACATGAACCACAATGATAATCCATGCAAATGAGAAATGCACTCATTCACATAAGAAACACACATAACATAATTGACACACCTTATAAACTATGCACCTACACACATGAACAACACATGTAACATGATAAATACACATAACACGTGAACTCATTCACACATAACACATGTAGCTAACATACATGTTGTCAATTCATGTATATAAGTGACATGAATAAGTGAATCTCCTGACACAAATGACACACCTAGCCTATGCATCTACCCACACAACTAGGGCCACACACCCACACACATAAGTTATACGCTTAACCTATGAACCTACCCACACATCTAACCCATGCACCCAACCGTTGCACACAATTCAAGTAGATAACCCATGCATATAGTGATGCATGTAAGATGCACACCTAAATTATTTTTGTACCCACAAACCTAACTTACATGCTAACACACATAGAAAACAAACTTAACATGAACGATGCACCTAAACTAATTTGAGAGTCGATGAAACCGCATAGCTAACCCATGTACCTAACCCTAAGGTGATTTTTGTAATTCAAACACCCCTAACTATAAATGATAAATCCTAACACATAAATCTTAACCACAAAAACCCTAACCCTTAATCCATATGCCCTAATTCTTAAACCTAGAGCATGAAAAGGAACTTACAAAAAGACACTAAATTAATGCAAGCTTGACTGAAAAGGTCATTTTGTGGATGCATATATGATGCTAAATGGTTGCAATAAGTAGTATGCAACACGAAAGTAGACAGTAGTAGATGCAATATTAGATGCATAAGACGTATTAAAGATGATAATAATATTCCAAGTAGAGACAAAGAATTCTAAAACAACACAAAGATACACATGATTGGTTGAAAACAAGACACATGGAGATGCTAATACAATGCTAGTCAGATGCAAAATAAGAAAAAACATATGAAAAAGTGGACATGAAGGGAGACACAAATGGACATGTATGAGAATCAAGCTAGATGAAAACTAGATACAAATTTCATAAAAAGATGCAAAACATGATGCAAGAAGATGTAAAATGAAACATAAAAACATGGTTCTAGAAGACTATTGTGAATCTCATTTTCCAATTTGCACAAAATTGGATATTATAACCTTGTATTGTAGCACTGTGATGAATATAATCTCAATAGGGAATTGATATAGATTAATATTACTCAATTTTGGGTTGCAATGGAACTAAGGGAATCCCCTTTGTAGCCTTTGGTTTTTCTAAAATGGGAATTTGTAGAATCATGGCTAGTGAGGATCATTGGGAAAATTGTAAGCGTGTAATACTTCCTTGGAGGGAAATGCTAGATATTATCCATTGGAGATGAAGCTTAACCTTGAAATGTTTCACTTAGTCAAGATTATACTCAATTAATGGATATCTTATATCTTAGATCCAATATAGAGGATCTAGTTTTGGCCAAGGTATAAAACCTAGATCTTTAGCCCAAAATATCAACCTTCTATTGGAAATTGACTTGGTAATGAAATAATACATGGGGAAATATTTGTAAGCATGAATTCATGGATCCCTCACAAAATTACACATGCTCAAAAGGATTAAATACTATAAATCATCATTTACTTGCTGCCCTTATGCCCATACCTCATGGATTGGATCCAACAAGAGATGGAGATGAATATCAACCCTTGATATATATAAGTTTTTTCTATAAATTCCCATTGGTAGACCAATTCTTTTAAATCCACACTCAAAGTAAGATTACGGTACTTAATTCTTGGATTTGTAACATGGAACATTGAATTGGTCCAAATTTAGTCAAATCGATTCAAACAATTGAAAATAATATGGAATATAAAGGATAGCATATAATTAAAGGTATATAAGAAAAGAAGATTCGGATGATATACAAATGGACATGATACAACTTGCATGTTGGGGAACCAATATTCCCCATGTCATTCACTTGTAGGGTGTGCCCGATTCATTGGTGGTAACTCTAGATACATGTTTTATATCTCCAGTTTTTCCAAGAATAACATTGGTGGAACATCTAGAGGTAATCATAGTAGGGGTATGATATGTATGATCTTTTAGAATGATGTGGGGATGTTGATAGGATTATTTTCATAAAATATTCGTACATCCACCAATAACAATGTTGAAATCCTATCCCTTCAAAGAGGCATCCAAATAACAAAAATATGTGCATCAAGAAACTAATAAGTGAGGTGTTTAATATATTACTTAAAAAAAATCAAGTAGTGTTATCATAAATAGGGAATTTTAGTTGATTCAATAACCAATTAGTGAATTCAAACATCACTACAACATATTTTCCAACTGATTTGGGATTTCAATGTTTTCAATATCTCCATATTCAATGAACTTGTAATATGGTCACATATGCTATTGATAGCAAAGTGGTTGAATTTGTAAGGGATGCGTAGGAGGTTTGGCATAATGACTAGTCCCATTATCCTAGTCAACACTTTCAACATATGGCCCAATTAATCTTATGGGATCAAAATGCTATGAAAAATAAATAGGGGAGAGAATAAAAAATATGGATCTAGTATCCACCTTAGAAGTAAGTTTTCATCCTTCCATATTTCTTCTATCCCAGTGGTTGTAATACCACATTTCATACATATTTCTACTACCATCAACATAATGATATTGGATTAATATCCTAGTTACATCAACCATTCTTATCCTTTCCTAACCATGATATTCCAATTAATGATAGATATGTGTCATGTTGTCCCATTAATTTTTGGGAAAGATATGAAAGGATGGAAGGATAAATATGTGCCAAAACATAACATAGAGATCAATGGAAGGGATGTGGGAAAAGCATAAAGGAACACAATGGAATTTAGATATAAAAAAATGCAAGTTAAGGAGCATAATTAATAAGATGAATAAGGTAATGCATTGACATAGACATCCTTATTCCTTTTGTAACTGAATTAACATGGTCAACCTTAACTGCAAGATTTGTACAAATCCCCTTCGAGGTTAGGGAAAAAGGCTTGGTTGTGTTAGTGGATTGATGTTGATCATTGTTGGTATTGTGGGTTGATCTATTTTTGTAATATGAGTCTATTTGTTATGTTGTTGCATACATATATTGTAAGATTATGAAAAATATGAAGAAAGAAGTAGTCGGGCCCCTATAAATATTTTTAGTATGCTTTTGTTTTGAATGTTGAATGGAGTTTTGTTATTTTATTATTTGCAAATTTGTGGTGGATAAACTAAATGCATGCGGTAAGGAAGAGAAGTTAGTAGTTGTAAAATGAGTAGCAATGAAGGTATTAATGAGGGAAGTTCGAATGAGCTGTGGAATATGAGAAGTCAATGAGAGTTGTCCAACTCAAGGTTATTTGAGAGAGGAATAACGATGGAAGGAATCCTAATAAGATGTAGTTGGGGTCTAGGAGTGTCAACAAAATTTGAAGAGATGAATAGAGAAGTGTTTAAGATAGATGCAACCATCTATACTAATGAAGTATAGATGACCTCGGAGGAAGTTGCAGATCATCCTGAACCAAAACAATTAGTTGAGGTTGAATACATTAATAAATTGGATGAGATTTTTGTGGATGTGAACTAATTACTTCAAGAGTAGGAACCCACCATCTTGAAGAAAACATACTTGAAGTTGATAGAACTAGACTATATTTAACCATTTCCCAATAACCCTTGCATCATGAGGTATATTCAATATCTAATTATGTTTTACATTTCCATTCCCTAATTGATCAATTGAAAGTAGTAGTCATAGTGGAACACTATCGGGAAGTAGTAGTAATAATTTAGAAAAACCTAGCGCAAATCAAGGAGTTAGCAATCCCATGTTAGTATCAAGTCAAAATTTGGTCACACAATTAGGTCCAAGTGGTTTAATTTTAGTAGGGATTACATCTAGTGAGATGGAGGGAATGTAAGGAGGATCCCCTATGAAATGTCTAGAGTTATGGGGTAAAAGAGAAGAGGATTTTGAAAAAACACTGGTTTATTTTTGAATCCATATGGATATGTAAGGGAAACCAGGATGCATCTAAATTAATAGAGTTTTAGAAAACTATGGGAGGAAAGGTGTTATAGTAGTACATGAAGTTTGTGGTTTCCCACCTAGGGGTCAGTATATCTTATTCTACTAGAATTTAAGCATCAATTTATTTTGAACTACCCAAGTCTAAGAGACAAGGTATAACAAAGTTGAAAGAAATTGGGTGGATAGCAGGAGATTCAGTATGGGAACATGATCATAGATTATAAGATCTCATGGATAGAATTACATACCACATCCATGATACCCATCAAAAGGAATGGTTCATTCAAGGGATATGTCCTTTGAAATAGATTCCTTTGATGTAGAAGAATATTGTCACTTTCATAACAAATTTGGAGTAAGCAATGAGGATTGATTTTATGCTTGGATATCCTTGCACTTCTAAGGCTATAGTATTAGGGACAAGCCCAATATTGTCACAATTTCATAATCATGTGATTGCACTTACATAGAATAACATAGAATATACAAGAGTTGGAATTAACTAAGGTTGGATGAAATCATGTATGGTATACTAGGTGTTAGAAGGAAGAGAATCATACTTTTGAGCACCCAATTCTATAGGGGGGACTTTCACCCAACCCCCATTGGGGCCTTTCAAGAAAACCTACATGGTGATTTGTGCAACTTATTTCTTATGCATAGTTTCACAACATTATAAGGGTTTTCCTCATGCTAAAAGTTCATAGACTAGAGAAATATACTATGAAATTTGCATGATATATGGACATCCTCCAAGGTGTTGTCTCATTTTGTAGCAATATAACTCCTCTATTCCTAATGCATTATACAGTGATTTTTGTGGAACTTCTACTCACTTCACATATAAATGCAAATTTTTGGATGCTTTGGTTGACATGTTATATAGAATTGCATTCATAGTAGCTAATAAATCACAACCATAGAGAGGAGTTGCGAAATAGGTGGAAAATACATAGGAGGTAGGACTAGTGGAAGAATTAGAACAATACGTTGTTATAACTATGATGAAATAGGGCATCTTTCTATAGATTCTCCTATCCTAGAAGGCCATGGTGTTCCTATTGTATAATAACTAAGAATGCTATTGAATATTAGTATTCATTGATTACAAAATGGGAAGATATAACAAGACTAAATATTCTCCTCTCCATAGAAGGCCATGGTGTTCCTATTGTAGAATCAATATGCATGATACTAAAGACTATTATGAGTTGATTACAAAATGAGAAGACATAACAAGACAAAAAGTAGTGAACTTAATTAATTTAGAATCTAGACAGACTAATGAAGGAACCGGCCTGGCCATTTGTATTATTACTCAATGGGGATCACAAATTGGTATAGATGTCAATGATCTCAGACTTCCTAAAATTTAGAATATTAGGCCTAGAGCACCCAAATTTGACCCTATTCAATATACGGTATTTTCATATATGTTGTTGAAATGTTCTGCAATATGTCTATACTTGATTCATCTAGAGGTGTGGTAGGAAAAAATATTTGAGGTTCAATACTAGTACATCTGCTCTAGAGTTATATAACAAGGCCAAAAGGAACATTGCAAGGTAATTCCAAGAAGTTTATTGATCTTTGTTTTACAATTCTTTCTAATATTTTTTATGATGAGCAATTAACTAGGAAGTTGTGCAAAACCCTTAGGAATATCCTTGGAATTGAAGAAGAATAATCAGATTATATTGTTGCTATTATTCCTAAGAGGTTAATGCATTGGGTGAGGAGGAAGATGATCACTAGAAAATATTTTAGATTGAATTCTCACATGGATAGCTATGACATAAGGGATGTGATGTTAGATATAAGGTTTGATGACAATATTCTTCCCAATAAGTCATGGAAAGTTATGGGAAAACCAAATTTAGTCTACTCACCTATACAATTGCATATGTCCAATCAATACATGATTTTTCCCATTAGCATACTTTGCATATCTCCAATCAATACACATGATTTTTCCCATTAGCATGCTAGAAAGTGTAGAAGTGAATTTACCTAGTGTGAAAACCATTACTAACTTTGAATTCATAGAGATTATGGATGAGAAAGATCCATATCCTGGATTGTAGGCGAAAAATTGGGACTTTCATAACTATGCTATTATAAATATAAGAAATAAATAATGAATTTTAAGGATGAGGGTACCCAGGTAGTCTAACTCCTAGATCCATGTCAAGAGTCATGGTACATTGAGCTAGTTGAGGATGTTATAGAAAGAGATGTGTTGGATCTGATTTATAATTTGACTTGTTGGAAAAGAGAAGACCGTATTAACCCTACAACAAATGGATTAGTGAGTTGGAGGAACATTCAACCATTTGATAGTGATATAGAATAATATTTTAATGAATGGCATACAAAAATACATGTGATATCATCTAGAATATGTGCGAAAATTATATGTGTTCGCTGGATTGGGATAAAATTATGGAACCCACATGTTTATTATAGGATCTCTAATATAGAATTTTTTTGGGTATAATGAAGAACATAGTTTTGGAAGAATAGAGACTCCTTGCATTAGATGTTCCTCTAAAGGATACTCTTGCTAGATGGTTGACCACCAAGATAAAGGAAGCCTATCCACTTGGGATGAATTACAATCAACTATGAAGAATATGTTTGTCCCTCCTCATGAATTAAAATAGAAAATATATACATTTTAATAACAGTAAATAGGTCATGGTTTTGGAAGTATATAAAGGTATAACAGATCCTTTCATCCATGTTGAAAATTGCACCTAGAAGTGGGAAACTAAAGTCTTGCAACCTTAGTTTTGGATTTAGATAGTTTTTCATACTTTGGGACCTATTCCTAAGGTTTTGTAATTACATGAAGAAATTAGAAGGTATAATAGGAGTTGAATTGTCCTGCAATCACAATTTTGTGAAGGATTTTCTTTTCTTGGCAAGTCCCCTAAGGTAATAAAGGCCTTGAAAATCATTAAGGAAGTTTATATTTATTGATAAGTTGTGCAATAATCATTCTCCTATTATTTCCCCTTATCATCAAGAAATGCATGCTTTACAAGCACTTATGAAACAATTGGACCTCCCTCTCTATTGCAGTAGAGATGGTTAGAATGGAGAGGATGCATATGACTTTGAGAAGTTGAGGAATCTATTGTTTAAAGAATATGAAGGATCCAAAGAGATTAAGGAGAATAATAAGGATGGTTCTAGTGTGTCATATAATAACCCTTTTAAGTTGAAAAAAATCAATATGAGAGAGAGGGGTGACCTAAAATTGTTTCTATAAGAGATTATTAGGATGAGTAGATTATGTCTAGGATTGAAGCGTTACTGAAAGAATATGAGGACTTGTTTTCACTAAGATTTACTGAGATGAAGTAATCATGGGAGAGTTAGGAGAAATGAATATAGAGTTGTGTCTAATTGATAATCCTATTAAACACCAATCCTACCATATTAATCCCAGGGTTAAATAGAAAGTGAAGAAAGAAATTGGTAGAATGTTATTATTGGTTGCAAGATTAATATTTCTAATAGAGGAATTTGATTGGATTAGTAACATTGTTATTTAGTTAGAATAAGGACACTCATGAAATAAAATTTTGTGTGGACTTACAAATCTTCAATTATGATTTTGTGCATTATCCTTTTCCCATTCCCTTCAGTAATGAGGTGCTTAATCAAGTTGCAAGAAATGAGACTTACTCATTTACAGATGTCTTTTCATGATATAATCAAGTTTGGATTGTAAAATAGGATAAGAGAAATACTATATTTACTACTGAAATGGGATCCTTTGCTTATAATGTTATTCCCTCTGGGCTCAATAATGCACCAATTTTATTTTCGCAAGTTGTGATTGCAACCTTTAGAGATTTTATTGGTAAGTTCTTAGAGGTGTATATGGATGATTGGACTATCAATAGGCTAATAGCTTATTGAAAGAGCACATTGGGTTGTTGAGACAAAGGTTTGATCGATTTAGGTAGCTCAAAATATCCCTAAATTTGAAAACATGCATATTATGTGTACCATTTGGCGATTTGTTGGGACAGATTGTTTGCAGGGAAGGAGTATTGTTGGAGCTTGCCAAGATTGTTTTCATTGTGCGTCTCTTTGCCACAATCTGTGTGAAACAATTGCAGATTTATTTGGGACATACTAGATACTATAGAAGGTTTATCCACAAATATGCTTCCATAATAAATACTCAAGAAAAAATATTGAAAAAATCTTAGTTGTTCTTGGGGACTCCAGAGTGTGAAGCCACTTTTAATATACTCAAGGAAAAATTGGTAACTACCCCAATCCTTGAGTTTCTAATTGGAAAGTGGAATTTCATGTACATGTAAATGACTTGAGAATTAATCATTAGGAGTATTTCTTGTGCAACTAGGGGAAGGAAATTTGGATCACACCCATATACTTTCCAAGTCATATTCTTTCACAAGTTAAGCATAATTATAAAGCTATTTAATGCGAGGGACTTGTTATGGATTATGCTCTACAAAATATAAGGCACTACCATCTATGATGGAACCTTAAATTTTATATGGATCATTCCACATTAAATTATTTGGGTAACAAGCCTATGTTGGAGAGTCATATTTTTAGATGGTTGCTCTTATTCTAGGAATTTTCATTTGAAGTTGTGTTCAAACCTAATAAGCACAATGTAGAGGCTAATCACCTTTTTAGGATGGAGTTAGGAGAATCAAGTGATGTTGTGGATGAAATTCTAGATGCAAACTTGTTCAAAGTAGATGTTTTCCTTCACTATTTGGAAAATATTGCTTTGTTTTAACTACTAGTGTCACTCTATAGGATTATTTTGCAACTCATAAATGTCATTTTGTGGCTAGTTCTCTATATTATCAACTAATTGCAATATAGTTAAAAAAAACTTGGGGATTGATGGTATTCTTTGTTGTTGTGTGATGGATCATGAAAGGAAGGATATTTTTGTGGGAATGCCATAAGGGTTTGTGGCAAGACATTCTGGAGGAAAAGAAACAACTTGCAAGTTTTTACAGGTTGTTCTGTAGTGACCTATAGTGTCTAAAGATTCTAAGGAGTATGCCAAAGCTTGTGATGTATGCCAGCAAGTAGGTAAGCCTTCTAGGAGAGATGAGCCACCCATGAATATAGCAAGGGAATTATATCCTTTTAAGAAAAGGATGTTGACTTTGTTGGACCTATTAAACTTCCTTCTTTCCATTCAAAATATCAATATATCATTACCACAACTAATTCTATCACCAAATGGACATAAGGTACACCCACAAATTATTTCTCTATTGATTCTACAACCATATTTATTTTTGAAAATATTATCACTAATTCTATCACCAAATGGACATAAGCTACACCCACAAATGATTTATCTATTAATTCTACAACCATATTTATTTTTGAAAATATTATCACAAGGTTTCATGTACCAAGGACTTTGACCAATGGTTAAGGACGACACTTCCTTAACACCACTATCACTACCTTGATTAGGGAGTTTCTTATCTAACATCATAAAAGTAGCCCCTATCATGCTCAAGATAACAGGATCGTGTAAGCTTTTAACAATATTTTGGGGATGGTATTGACTAAAGTATGTTCCACAACATAGAAGAATGGAATGAAAAGAATTCCTATAGTATTATTATTGTGTGAAATATTTTGGACGATTCCATGTGATAGATGTTGCTCCTAGGCGTTTCCGAGTATTCTTCTTTAAAAAATGGAAGGAAGCCAAGAGAAGAATGCTCCAGCTTAACGTTCTAGAAGACTTTTCTCGACCAATTTATATTTAGAAATGTAAGTTTATCCCTCCTTTTGGTCGTTGGCAATTGTAAAGTTGGATTTCTGTTAAGAATGATTGACATGCAACTTTGGTTACGTGTATCAAGCGATCGATTTATATATAAATAATAAATAATAATATCTAATGGCCAGCAACGATAGCAACGATGATCATGCCCTTCTATCATGGTTGATATTTTTACAATTTCCCATAGTACAATGTTAGTCGATTGTTGCTCCTTTGATTTAGAGCAGTTCTAAATATTATTCGGTCGATTCGTTTGGTCGAATCCTACTATTGTCGGTGTCTAATAATCAATTTTGTAATTTGTTGGTCATATCCTTTAAAACGTAGTCGGGATACATGTGGATCAATTAATTTTTGGTCGAACCAGTATTTTAGTCAGTTGAGTCAAAATATGTACCAATGAAATTAATCGACCATTTATTATTGAATCAGTCGATGAACTTTTAGTCGGTTAGTCGGTTAAAATGTAATCGGTTGTATACATGGTCCATATTGTATTCGGTCGACCATTCTGGTCAGATTTCAAGTTTGGTAGAGTCTCACTAGAAGCATGTAACTAAGTCGACTACGTCACTATGTTGATGTGACACCATTTTAAATTTTGAAGAAAAAGAGGGGGGTGAAATGTGAGTATCTTTTGAGGTAGGCGATCCCCTCCATTTATGTAATTAAGTTAAAGGCTTTAGTCGACTTATATAGTCAATTCAAATCACGTTACGTTCGGTATCGACTATGAGCAACAAAACAAGCACATATAAACTTGCAGGAAGCTTCACGACAGACGAAGTCCACGACGACCATATTCAAGCAGAAACCATTTTTCACCACACAGAAAAAGAGTTTACCGATAGAAGATTACAGTAAGAACAATTGAAATAATCGAGCCCTCTGGTGCAGAAATGCAGAAGCACTTCTTGGATGGTGATTGCTGAAGTGCAAGGTAGAGATACGGTGCAGAGAGAAAGCCAAAAGACCTTCATCTAAGCCATTGAAGATGATTCTGTCTGGTTGAGTAAAGGGTGAGGCTTCACCGATTGTTACCTGATTGAAGATAGATACTGAAGAATCATATCTTGGTTGTTTGCTTCATACTTGTATGCTTCGGCGATGAAGCGATGTTGTTTTGGTGGGGGAGATGTTAAGGGGGCCAAAAGGCCTTATGTCATCATTAACATACTAAATTTGTGTACTAGTTTTAATCTCTAATCCATGAGAAGTTGGAGCGGGTATAACCTCTCCAACCAACTCTACTTTGTACAGATAACCATTTCAAGATGAATAATAAGCAATTGAACATTTGACTCATTCTATTTTTCTTGATTATTTCTGTGTGTGCTCTTACTATCTGCTTGAATACAATAACTCGTATCTTGATTTTATTTCATCTGCAATACTCAAGTGAATAGTATGCAGTGTATGCATTGGCACTTATGCCAAATGCAATTCCAAAGTACTCAATCCTGCTATACTTGTCTACACCTCTGGTTCCAACCGCTTAACTGCTTTTAGTGGCAAGGATATGACCTTCGATGGCAGGCCTTGCATGGACTGTGACATTGTCCTCTGCTCTAGCAAAGGATCATCTTGTCTTCCTGTTATAGGCTCTTTTGGGTCTATTGTAACCCGGATTCCCTCTAATGCTTCCTGCAGCACAACATGTTGGTGTGTTAGGCCCCCATACAACTTCAGTTGCTCATTAGCACCTTTTTTCCAGAGTCTTCTATAGTATCCTAAATTCTATCCAAAAGAATCTTGACATCATCTTCTGTTAAAGCCATTATTGGGGTGTCCTTATGTGCCTTTATTTTGGTTTTTTTCCTCCTGAAGATTCAATTGCGTTTCTTTTTCCCTTGGTCGAGGGACCTGACTAGGTCGCACTTGATTATCTTCCTTGATCCTGTGAAGGTGTTGGATCTTTATCTGTTGCAGAAGCCTCTCCTTCATCTCCTATTTCATTTATATATTCTTCTTGTTGACCATGCCCATTCTTTTCCTCTGTAATTTTTGTCGCAAGGTCTGCTTCTCGTGACACAGTCAGAGATTTTTCTTTGACAGGGTCATGTACTTTCCATTCATCAGGAAATTCATGAATGGTTTCACCAATCTCTTACTCAGTCACCTTATATCATTCTAGTAACCATTCCTTATTAGGGTCCCACCTAGCCCAAATGTATATATGGTGCAAGTTTGCCTTAAAATGAATAATATCCTTGAATAGATAGACCACCCGAGGTTCAACCCTCGGAACCTTCCTAATATTAAACTGTAAATCCTCCTTATAGAGGTAAAACACTACATTAGACTTTCATTGACAGTATTGGTTTCAAATGACTCCTAGTGATGCAAACTGAGCCCCTAGAGGGAAACTAGGTGGCAGTCTGGGAAACTATGAGTCTTTCGGTTCTTCCCATGCTACCAAAGCAATTAACAATAATAACCATGAATAATGAAACAAGTTACCCGATTCTTGAGCATTGGAATAATCACTTAAGAATTCATTCAACATATATGTATCCCAATTCATCTGAACTCCCTCATCACATTGCTCTGCTAGTGCAATTGTTGGAGCAAGAACTTGATTAGGCCAACATTTCGTCAACAACTTGCTCGTAAGGATTCGTGTAGCAAATTGCACTACTATGTCTTTGATGGAGGCTACTTCATAGCCTTGATTTCTCTTCTCCAAGCCATATTTTTCTTTCATCCTAGAAGCTACTTTCTGGTTGTAACGTCCCCTGACCTCCCTTGTGGCCTTTAGAGGCCACTGAAGATCCTTCATGACGTTTTTTTGCTTTACTTCCAATACTACACACAACCATAGGGCCGTTGATCTACAATCCGCATTGCGGGATTCGGAAATGCAGAACAACAATTTACTGTGCCAAACGACCTTCCGCAATCCGCAATCCGCATTGTGGATGCGGAAATGTGGAAATCCACCTCCCGTCAAACAACCTTCTACAATCCGCAATTCGCGTTGCAGACATGGAAATGTAGAAATCCAACTTCTCCGCCAAACATCCTTCTACAATTTGCAATCCGCGTTGCGGATGTGGAAATGTAGAAATCCAACTTCTACACCAAACGACCTTCCACAATCCGCATTGCGGATGCGGAAATGAAGAAATCCAATTTCTCCACCAAACGACCTCTCGCAATCTGCAGTCCCTCATTGCGGATGCGGAAATGCAGAAATCCAACCTCTCCGCCAAATGACCTTCTGCAATTTGCAACCCGCATTGTGGATGCGGAAAGGGTCATGCTCAAGACCCTTACTCCAACAAGTTTCCAAGGAAACTTCCAAGGGTCATAACTTCCTCGTCTTGGGTCCAAATGAGGCAAGGTTGGTACCGTTGGAAACATCTTGGAGAGCTCTATCCAATGGTACAATTCCCTGTGCAACTAAGGTATCTGCACTCCTCATTTTATCCTCTGAAGTTTTTTCTATAAACCCTTTGAGATTCCTTCCATCCTTCAATAGGTCCCTACCTATCTCCTTCCATAACCCCATCTTTCCTCTAACTCACAGAGAGGGTTAAGAATACCACAGGCCATGTAACCATTCCCCATGATTAAGTGAGGTTGAGCAGTCCATTTACAAGGGTAAACATCCTATAAAAAAATACATACAATAAATGAATCTAAGGCTAACCATACATATAACACATGTAAAATTAGTAATGCATTAAACTCATGCAAATGAATGAAGCATTCAACCTGCACTCGTCCATCCAATCAGGATTACGCATGGTCTACCTATTGCTCACATTCATATAACATTCATTCAACAACTTAAGAAAAACAACATAGGAATAATAACACATGAAATAACATCATTCACTCCACAAAACACTTATCTTTGTATCTTGAAGTTTCCCTAGCAACTGGCTAAGCGAGAGCAATGTTCCACCCAACCTTAGGTTTCTATCCAACTTATACTCTTTCAGCTGAGAGACCACCCCCGATCTGGGATGTTTATCCACTAAGGAGGGCTAGGTAGGCTCTCCAAGAATCAAGGTATACTCCAATGCTAAGAAAACCTACAGTTGGGTTTATCAAGCATATAGGGAAATAGGGAGAATATTGCTAAGTCAATGAGCTCAACCACAGAGCTACAGACATCTCAATCACTTAACAGATATGGCACCCACGTTATCCACCTCACCCAACACAAGGAAGGTCCTCTTCTCTTCTACACATTCCTTCAAGGTTCCTTCCCTTCCAATGCTATTCAGGGTGGGCATAAGAAGGTCCAACTGCTAGTTCTATGAGATAACAGTCTTCATTGATTTTATCAAGCATTCCAACCCTAAACCATATCTTTTAAATCTGCTAAACAAGTTGGTTCATCACAGGGTTTCAGACTAAGCTTTGTCCCGCAACTCGACTCTTTACTCGTGGATTCCAGGCTTCACACAGCTTCCTCAAGATATTCATGCCTTGTAATCCACCTTCGGCTCTTCTTCATGGTCCTACCCATAGATAACGCATACGTGCGGGATTCCTCTGGAATTCAACTCTACTACTACGGCTCACATAGGAAATGTCATCTTCTTCCTCTATCTCATGGCTGGCTTTGCGTTTCGAGATCTGAAGAAGTCTGGATCACTAGTGCATAGCAAGAATAGGGTTCCTCTCGCTTCCTCGACGGGAATCTACTACTCACGCCAATCCCAACACACAACAGCACTCCCCCCCATAGAATGGAACCCCTCCAACCAAAACGAACAACCCCCTTCTTTGATCTCAGCATTGTTTTTATCTCCTGCGAATATCCTCCGTTGGCTTTCCTTCTCCACCTTCTGTAACCGAATCCGTACCTGTACAGGGAATCAAATCAGTTTCCCCTGCCCAAGTGGCAGCATGGGTCATCATACCAGAACCCCATCACCTCTCCCTAATGGATACCTTTGCCCCCTTCTCATTAGCTGCCTCACTTAGCCAATTTTGGGTATTTCATTGCAATATTAAACATTTACATCAATTACAAAATTTCATGGCTTAATAGCACATGCATCACTGTCAAATACTTGCTTATGAAAGAAAACCTTAAGCATCCACTAGTGGGGCCTTGGCCTTGATCTCCACACTAGGGTCAACACACATTGCACAAACACAATATTTACATTGAGGCCAACAAATACCAAGGCAGGGTAGGGGTATTACAACTCCCTACCCCTTAGAACAACACCGTCCTCGGTGTTCTAAAAAATGAAAAAAAAAATGAGAATGCCTCCTTCATGGCATCCTCCAACTCCCAGGTTGCCTCCTATGGACTAAGGTGCTTCCATTGCACCTTTACCTATCCGATGGCTCACCTCTGGAGTAATGTAACCTTCTTGTCGAGGATGCATATAGGATCCACTTGGAATGCTCCCTTTGGTTCAACCTGTATCACATGCCAATCAATGATGTGATTAGGATCATGTACATATTTCTTAAGCAAAGAGACATGGAAAAAATTATGAGATTTCATGTTAGAAGGTAATGCAATCCTATATGCAACGGGTCCTATTTTATCAAGGACTTAAAATGGTCCACAATATCTAGGTTCCAACTTGGCACAACTTCCCAACTTCATGGAGCTCTTCCTTGGTCTCACTCTCAAGTAAACATGATCCCCAATCTGGAATTATTTGTGCACTCTCTTCAAATCAACATAGCTCTTCTTCCTTTGCTGATTTGCCTTCAAATTTTGCCTGATCATAACAACTTCTTGCTCCATCTCTTCAATCATTTTTGGTCCAAGCACTACCCTGCTCACTGAGCTGTCCCAATTCATTGGAGTTCTACATCCTATGCCATACAAAACTTCAAAAGGGCTCATCTTCGACGATGCCTGGTACCCATTGTTGTAGAAAAATTCTACCAAGTGTAGGTATTCCTCCCACCTGGATGGCTTATCCATCACATACATCCTTAACATGTATTCAAGAATCTGATTTACTCTCTCAATCTGACCACATGTCTGAGGATGATAGGCTGTGCTAAACTTCAACTGAGTTCCTAATACATGGAACAATCCTTTCCAAAAATTAGATGTAAACTTTGTATCCCGGTCTAAAATTATTTCCTTGGGAAACCCATGCAACCTGAATATCTTTCTCATGAATATATTTGCAATGTCATTGGCCTTGTGAGTAGAATTAAATGGGATAAAGTGAGCTAATTTCAATAGCTTGTCCACTACAACCATAATGTAATCATGTTTATTCACAGTCATGGGAAAATCTGTTATAAAGTCCATAGAAATCACTTTCCACTTCCATTCGGGAATGGGAAATGGTTGCAACAATCCTGCTAAATGTTGATGCTCTACCTTGACCTGATGACACTTTTGACATCTAGCAATATACTATGCTATGTCCTTCTTCATTCCATGCCAAAAGTATTGCTTCCTTGCTGTGGTTATAGTTGTCTGATACCTTGGGTGACCAGAATATGGATTTTGGTGTACCTCGCCCAACAAAAGCTCCTTCAATTCTGCACAATTTGGCATGTACATTTTGACATCTTGGTACATAAGGACATCATCTTCTCCAATCTGATATCCTGAACATTTGTCATCCACATTGCCCTGCTGCAACTTCTCTTTGATTTGTAGGTAAGCTTCATCATTAGCTTGAACTTCAATGATCCTTGCCTTAAAATATGATTCACAAACATTTATTGCTGCAACATGAAATTTCCTACTGAGCGCATCAACAACCTTATTCTCCTTTCCTTTGACATGCTTGATATCCAAATCAAACTCACAGAGAAACTCCATCCATCTAATTTGTCTAGCGTTCAAATTTGGTTGGTCAAATAGGTATTTTAAACTCATGTGATCCATCTTGAGTTCAAATCTTCTTCCCAAAAGGTAATGCCTCCATTTCTTGAGAGCATGCACTATGGCTGCTATCTCTAAGTCATGAGTGGCATATTTCCTTTCATGATCTTTTAGCTTGCTTTACTCATAGCCAATTACAAATCCTTCTTGCATGAGTACCCCACCTAACCCTTCAATGCAAGCATCTGTGCACACCACAAAGTCTTTACTTGGATCTGCAATCTTTAAAACAGGAGCACTGGTAAGTAATTCTTTTAACTTCTGGAAAATCCTTTCACACTTCTCAGACCATATAAATTTGACTTCCTTCCATTGTAATGATGTAATTGGGTGAGCTATCTTGGAGAAACTTTCAATGAACTTTCTATGGTAACGTGCAAGGCCCATAAAAGATCTTACACCTGCAACATTTATTTGGGTAGGCCAATCCATTATGGCCTCAATCTTCTCTGGATCTACTGCAATACCTTCTGCTGAAATAATGTGACCCAAATATTGAACCTTCTCTTGATAAAAGTCACACTTGCTTAACTTTGCATACAGTTGGTTCTCTCTAAGGACTTGCAGTACCATTCTCAAATGCTCAGTATGCTCTTCTTCATTCTTTGAATACACCAGAATGTCATCCAACAATACAATCAAAAACTTATCCAGGTATTTGCTCAAGACACTGTTCATAAGACACATGAAAGTAGAAGGTGCATTGGTGAGACCAAATGGCACCACAATGAACTCATAATGTCCATATCTGGTTCAGAAAGCTGTTTTGTGAATGTCTTCATCCTTTATCCTCACTTGATGGTATCCAGACCTCAAGTCAATCTTGGAAAATACTTTATCTTCCTTCATTTGATCAAAGAAGTCATCAATTCTTGGCAATGGATACTTGTTCTTGATTGTTACCTTGTTTAGCTTCATGTAGTCTATACATAGTCTTAAATTATCATCCTTCTTCTTAACAAACAACACAGGTGCACCCCAAGGAGATACACTTGGTCTGATATATTCTTTGCCCACTAATTCTTGTAGTTACATATTCAATTCTATCAGCTCAGGTGTGCTCATCCTGTAAGGAGCTTTGGAACTTGGTGCTTCTCCTAAAACTAGATTAATGGATAAATCAATTTCATTCTTGGGTGGTAGCCCTGACACTTCATCTGGGAATACGTCAAGGAACTCCTGTAACAGCTAAAAGTCTTCTAACTTTGGTACTTTATCTTCTGCTGAATCTGATATATGCACAACGTATAGTTGGCATCCCTTTTTATAGAAATTTCTCAGCTGTCAGGTTGAAATCTGCCTTACTGAAACTTGTTTTGGGATTCCTTTAACCAACCTTGGTCTTCCTTCATCATCATTACACTCAAGCACCTTCTTATAGCAGTCAACTTCTTGGCTCTATTATTATCCAACCAATCCATGCCTACCAAGGCATCATAAGATCCTAAGGGTAGTACATTCAAGTTTACCTTGGTGGGAAGTCCATTCAGCTTTGTGGAACATTCCACCACTACTTCACTCACCTTTCTCTTAGTCCCAGTGGCTAGTTGAACTAACCAATACTTACTATGTTTCACTTTACTAAGTGAAAAAATTTCAACCACCTTAGGGGACACATAACTATGAGTGGATCCTGGATCAATTAAAATAGAAATAGATTGCTTAGCAATCTTACCTTCAACTTCTACCACTGCTAATTGGTGGTATGCTTGGTGATCAACCAGTGCTACATAGATTCGAAGTGTGGCTCTGGACATATCTTCTACCATGGTTGCTTCTCCTAGGTTGTGCAAGCTTTGGGGATTCCCTCTTCGATTTTGGAAATATCTAAGCATGTGGTAGTCTCCACATCCCCAACACTGAAGTGGTCCTTTTGATGTTTTCTTTGTCGTTATAGTTGGTTTGAATCCACTTCCTGCTGGCTGTCCCTGTGGAAAGTTTCCGGACTGATGCTTGAAGGGTGGCTTGAAGCCACTTCTCCTTGGTTCAAATCCTCCTTTGGGATTTCCTTTCCATGCCGATTGGTCTGTGCTTCCTTTATTCTGCTCATAATAGATCATGACCATTCTAATGGCTTCATCCAAACTTGGTGGATGGACAAACTCGATCCTATCCTTGTAGTTTTGTGGTAGGATTCCAAGGAAACACTGAATCTTCACCCTTTCATCCTGATGTAGTCTTGTTGTTGTTGCAACATCCCCCCCAAAATTTTGTCAATATTGGGGCCCCTCTTATTTTTATTTTAAAGCTTACTTTGTTCAAACTTGGCAAGTTTTCTTTCCCACTTTTCTTCCAAAATTGTTGATCTTTTCCCAAAAAATTTGATCTTTTTGGCTAAGGCAATTTTTCTATCTTTTAAAACAAAGTGCAGTTTTAACGTTTAAATTTGCGCCAAAAGCGCAAGTCTCAAACCTAACTTCTGCCGCCATTGCGCATTTCTTAACCATAAATGTTGCGATGTTAGTGCAAATTTCCAGCCTAAGTTTGGTTGATCATGGTGCGCATTTTAACCTTAAAATCACCGCTAACAATGTTCGTCTTTTCCAAAGCGCATCGCATTTTTTGCCATTAAACTCCCCGCCTCAATGCATCATTTCGTCGCAATTCCTAATATTAAAACCTCCGCCATTGCGCGACCTTTAAACCTAAAATCGCTGCCTTGTTTTCGTGCCCGTTTAACCTTACCCTCATCGCATTGTTTTGGCGCAGGTCTTGACACTAATTTCCCCGCCATCGTCGCACACTCTAAACTTAATAGCGCCGCTATAGTAACCCTCCACGCCATATTCGATCGCAAGTTTTAAACCTAAATTCGCCACCCAATGCGGGAAGATACCAGTTGGATTGCCGCCGCGGCGCGGCTGAATCTTTTTGGTTTACGGGAAGGCCGGGTTGGTGGAATTATTCAATGCGCCTTGTGTGGTTTTAAATACACCTTTGCGCTGAGCCCTGTGCCCACCAAACGCACATTAATTCACCTGTGGGGAATTAATTCTCCCACTATATATGCACAGAATGGGTTTTTGATCGTTCATTGTTCCGAAAGCTGAGAAGGTTTTCCAGTATTGGATGTTGGACGATTTCAGTTTCTCATTCGCCTGGGTAGACACGTCGACTGCAGGGAACCATACTACGGCTGACCGGTAGGCACTTCTCCTTCCGTTTGCTTGTTCCAAAGAATGATTCCATTCGAAGCTCATTTTAGCAGTTTTTAAAAGGGAAAATTGCTTCATGGATAGTCATTTAAGCCCACCCATAGAGTTTGATTTTCTCCTCATCCATATGCTCTGTAAGAGTTTCCCTGCATATTGCGCAGACCCTTTAAACTCTAAGTCACCTTGCTAGTCTTGATGTTAACTCATAAGAGCCTTCCTCTGCGCATGCAATGCCATCCATCCTCCGTTGTTTTCGCAATTATTATTGGAAAAGCTCCCTCCAGTCGTATCCTTCACAGTGATACAAGCCGAGCAGCCCTTATCATGAATGTCTTTAAAATCCAACTTGGAAATACCACGTCCTCCTGGTTCTGTATCGCACATTACTAACAGGAAACAACACTCCGTAGCACACAATGAAAACGCCACCCATGGCTACAATGTTGCATTCATCAAATACGTTGGGCGTTAAGTCAAACCTTTAACAAGATAACCCATGTATTGAAGCCATTAACGTGCAGTTTTTTTCTGTCTCACACTGCAATAGCAACTCCCCGCGTAATCGCAAATTGGCGCCTGTGTAACAATTTAGGCTATCGCAAGCTATTAACGAATGAGACATTAGCCACTTTCAGTTTTGTTTTAAAAGCACTTATTTTGGAATTGTTGCATGAATGATTGGTTTTTTGTTTGAAAATTTGCTACCATCATTCTAAAAGGATGTCTAAAGTTTGAAAGAATCACCCTCTGTTACTCAGTCTTTGATTAGTTACTATGAATTCTGGGTGGTGTTTGTTTTGTTGATTTCTTATAAATATGTCAAACTCCTCATTTGTGCTAGCTCATCAACGCAGGTTTGACATGCATAGAAAATCCGCTAGGAAGAAAGCTAAACTGGTGGAGTCGGATTTGGACGTGGAAATCTTGCTAGATACTTTGCTAGAAACCATGTTCAGCGACACGCAAGCTACCACAGGAGTATCCCCAGGAAGCTCTGCCCTAGAATTTCAGTGGGGTGACTTATATAGGTTCATCAGGGATCGGGATTACCCTCAAGCTCCTATAGAATATACTATGGTATATTCAAACATCAAGAAGTCCTACCTCCATAAGGAAACAACTCGTCCTGAGTTATGCCCATGCTTCGAGGTCATTGGTTGGATAATCCCTCATGTCAAGACTGATGCAAGGTTCATTAATGATAAGAATGGGATGAATTTGGCATCTTTTGCACCCGAACATATCACAACTACTTACAAGTTACCCCAAGCTAGAGCTTGGTTGGACAATGACCAGATATCATAGCAAACTATGGACCCTCTAGAGTCTGCCAGGAAAATGATGATATATGACAGGAAAATCAGACAAAGACATAACAATGAATATGAAAGTAACCTTCTAAAGACTCCCTATAGACTCATTGTCTTAATGCTGAGTCGAGTTTTTGGCATGCCAAATGGCAATATTTTCAAGCTTGGATGGGTACCAGTAATAGTCCCTGTCGCCATGTCCAGTACCATTTTCAATTGGGATGATATAATTTCAAAAATTTTGGTCTCGCAGCTAACCGTTGCTCAAGGAGGACTAACTCAGAAGAAATCAAATTTCTTCATGTCTTCTTATTTAATAGATTTCCTATTAAGCAAGCACACCTTCCCGGATTTGGGTTGTGTATGGAATAGAAAAGAGACTCCTCTCTTTGTGGCTTACCAACCCACATGGGTAAGCAAATATGCAAACCACTACAAGCAGATTTGCGAGAAATTCATCATGCCCCTGTATTAGCTTATTTTTGTAGAAGAGCCAAGTTGCATGTCTGAGAACGCCATGCCCATCATCGAAGAGTATGGAGATTATTACCATGCCCTAGAAGGCACCTATATTCGAATGAGTGGAGGATCCCAAGCTCCCTTTTTGCTTCCCCGGTATGTTACAGATTTTGTGGTGCACAAAGAAGCCTTAAGGAAACTCTTCATCATTGGTGGAATCAGCAGGATCCTCACTGAAAGGAATAAAGGGATATATCCACCAATGCCTTTCACTATCGGTGCATACAGCCTCCCGAGGGAAAAAGGAGAAAACTATGCTCAGGGCTTGGAAATCTTTCATTTTGGCACAAAGTTTTTCAGGAGGCATGACCCTTGTGGTAGAGTTTCTAAACATTACCTTGATGTCAAAACTTCCTTTGAGTACACCCATCTTATGGACCAAGATGAAGAGTTCTTTCGTAGTGCTAGGAACTTAATAGAATTAGGGAAACACTACAAGAAGAAAGGTGGAAAGATTTCCACCCCCAATCCTGTCGCCTCATCCAAAAGGAGCAAGAGGTAGAAGCATCTCAATCAGAGGGTTCAAAAGGAATGGAACAAGAAGAAGAAGAAAGGCTCCAGAAACAACAGGAGGTCAGACAGAAGCAAGAACAAGAGGTTGCTAGAATACAAAAGGAGCAAGAGGCAAAAGCCTTGCAGGTAGAAGAAGATAGGCTTCGGAAAGTGCAGGAAGTCAGAAAAAAGCAAGAAGAGGAAGCTGCTAGAATCAAACAGCAACAAGATGAGGAAGCTACCAAAGTCCAAAGGGAGCAAGAGGAAAAATATCTAAAGGAGGAAGAAGAAAGGATCTTGCAGGAACAAGCTACCAAATTGCAGTAAGAGGAAGAGGAGAGAGCTATGCAAGAAGAAGCAGATAGGTTACAAGCAGAGTTAGCAGATCTAGCTGAAAGAAAAGAAAAGGAAGAAGCTGAGAAAGCCGTGGAATAAGACCCACCCAGCCCGCAGGCCATGGACTTAGATATGCCAAAGTTAGACCAACCAGGGATAGCTCATGAAGGGGTTGTCTCTACTGAAGAATTAGCACTGACCCATACAACCCCATAAAGCAGCGCCAAGTGGCCAACCTGGATTTCATTTACTTTCATGAGAGGAAGAAGGCTATCATTGACAGATCAGTCAAGAAAATAGAAATTGGGCAGGACTTATATGAACTCAGAGTGTTAGAAACCACACTTGTCCAATGGACTAACATCGACCCTGTATTCACGGTGGTGTGCTCTATGTCTGCAGTTCAGGAAATCAAAACGAATGTCGATCGTCTTGATGAAGATGTTAAGAAATACAGAGAGCTATGCTTCAATATAAAAGCTAACAAGAAGAATCAAGTGTTAGAGAGCAATGAACTAAAAAGGAAGTACAAAGAGCTTGTAGAAGAGAAAGAAGAAACAAATTCGAAAGTTCTGCAACTTGAAAAGGAAAAGAATTCATTAGAAATGCAACTAGCAATTTCAGAAGATGAGCAAGAAGTCTTAAAGGCCCGTATAACAGAATTAGAAAACCATGAGGCCAACAATGTGCAACAAATTGACTCTCTCAAACCTCAGTTTGAAAGACTCACATAAGAAAAGGAAGAACTGTTGGAACAGCTCAAAGAGATAACTGAAAAGAGGCAGGATCTGTCTACCTTTTACAAACAAGCCTGCAACATGCAAGAAAGGATTCATCAATTGCTGGTATTTATTTATAAAGAAGTCTATGGGATGAAAGAAATGATCACAAAGATGATAGTCATTGAGGTTGAGGCACTCAAAATTAAGGGAAAATATGCGCAATAGATCGCAGAAATTAAAGAACAGTTTGAGTGGAGGAAAGGAAAATCCAGTTTCCTCTCAAATCTGCATGCTTTAACTAATGAGGAGCTGGACATGGATGTAGAAGTCCTCAAATTTTTTAGGGATTGTGGCAACAGATTAAGTGTTGAGATCCAAAAGACCATAAAAAAATGCCATGTTTTTTACTCCAAGATCTGGGAATCCCACGAGAAATGTCACATGGCTTTACCGCAGAGTATTTATGAGTTTTCGAAGAAAAACCAGTGCATGACAGAGTTGTAGAATAATTTAAATGTAGAATTAGACTATCTAAGGAAGAGATGCTATAACATCAGAAGACCTTCATCAATTCATCGGATAGATGGCTGTTCACACTCACTTCCTAGAAGCCTGTGCACAGAAGACTGTAGTAGGGACAACGAACATCAAATCAGATTTGCGCAAGCACAAGATAGCGCGGAAGGTGACAATATCATCAAGGGGAAAAACCATCCTAAGAGAAATTGGCCAATGGGCCAGTTATATTCAAGAAGTGGACAAAGCAGCAAAATAAAACGATCCTGCTGGAGAGGACAAATCAACAATGAAGGAGCGACCCAATGAAATAGCAGGGCCATCTAGGCCGTAATTTGTCTTATTACATTTTGAGAGAAGTAGCTGAAGTTGTTTATTGTATAAATATCTTGAAAGACAGCTGGCCTTTCTTTTGTATTTTATGTAAATGGCTTTCACGAATCATTCCAATTTGGTGATTAGGCATTAAATAACAAATTAAATATTCCTAGGATTAGGGTACACTTGGTAGCTCTAGGAGCATTTTGTAAATCTATATATAGATGAATAGAAGAAGAGAAAAGGACTTTTGGCAGGTGAAATACATTTTCTGTCCTGTATGTGAACTTCTTTACTACATGTATAAGGAATTCGATTTTTCCTAATGAATGCTTGGGAGACTACGTTTTTTCCAGAAGGATGTGTTAAATGTTTGTTGGATTATTCCATTGTCATTTACATATTACTATGAGACCATTGCTTGCTATCATGAATTGCTTCTATGTGATAAATGTTCTTATAATTATCTGTGCAAAGGTGTTTATCTCAAATGAGTAATGGAATGTGTTGATTGAATTAAAGCTATCTTTAATATCTTTTATCTTTTGCTGGAATTGCATCTTTATGATTAAATAGTTATTTGTCTGATCTTTAGATGTTTCTTTCAGTTTATTACTCATGTTTACAGTTTGCTCCTTGCAAGGATATATTAAATTTTCTTATACAGTTTTAGATTAATTTATATTAGTTACTTGCATTTAGCTTATAACACTTGCATATCATCTTTTAAATAAAATACATAAACGGTTGATCGGGCTGCAACAGGTGCAAAGGTTACAAATCTTTAATTCTTACGGTATCCGGAACCATTAACCAGACGAATTCCCCGTACCAAACGGTGAGCAATCTAATTGGGCTTGCTTACCGAGGAGAATCCCTTGCTGATTGATGCTATGATTTCTGAGGCATCAACAAGTCTTCATACCTTAACAATTCCAAGAATTTATGAACATGTTCCTCCATGGAATTTTTCCCCAACCTGAGTTCAATGAACTCCTTTCTCTTGTTGTCATAATACCTAGCTGATAGGTATTTTTCCTTAAAGCATATTTTAAACCGTTCCCAACTGATCCTTATTTCACTGGTTCTCTTCACTTTAATGAGGTGCTCCCACCAAATGGAGGCTCTTTCATTCAGATTGTAAATGGAAACCCTAGCTTTCTCACTTTCTGAATAATCATGCATTTTGAAGTACTTTTTCATTCCAAGTAGCCATGCCTTTGCCTCTTGGCCTGTCTTTCTTTCTCCATCAAAGGTAGGAGGTCTTGCTTTCATAAATTCTCCTTGTGGGATACCTCTGTACTTCCTTCTTCTCTCAGTCCTATTGTAAGTGTTCCTTGGAATCCTTTGAGAGTCTCGGGAGTGTCCTAACTTGCTGGAAGGAGATATCGAAGAGGATGTATGTGCCTTCTACTCACAGAACCCCTTTTATGGCTTGGAATCTTCTTCCTAGAATGCCTCTAGAGTGACTAATTGAATTAATTTCTTCTCTGCCCATATTACTTGGGTTGGAACCCATATTTAGCCTCTGATGCATGTCAGTGAGGCTCTGTAGAATGGATGCATTGAGCTGGTGCTACTATTCCTGAGCCTTTATCAGCCTCTCATTAAAACTTACCATGGTCTCGACCAAGTTTTGGGGATTCACCTACTCTCTTCTTCCATTAGACATTGTTTCAGCATGCTCTTCCTACAATTTTCCCCCTAGCATGTCTTCTTTAGGATCATAGGGATCCTGTGGATCATTAATGGTCACAATTCTTGCTTTCTTGAACATGACCTTGCTGTACGATTCATTTATAACCTGCTGCAATCAATGTGCATGATATAATTGTTTATTAGATAGCATAGAACCTGAAACATCCATACAATCTGGAAATCATTCATTAAACAGTTAATAAATAAGAGTTATGTTAGGTTAAAACAGTATCATGGGCATTTCCTTGCATGCGATTTCTTCCACGGTTCGGCCCTAACAGCCCCAGTGTTGTAACTGAAGCTATGATACCACTTTGTAACATCCCCTGACCTCCCTTGTGGCCTTCAAATGCCACCAAAGATCCTTCATGACTTTATTTTTTTCTTTACTTCCAAAACTACACACATCCGCAATGGCCGTCGATCTGCAATCCACATTGCAAGATTCAGAAACGTGGAACTATAATTTATTGTGCCAAACGGCCTTCCACAATCTGCAATCCACATTGTGTATGCAGAAATCCACCTCCTGTCAAATGACCTTCTGCAATCTGCAATCCTCGTTGCGGACGCAAAAATGTGGAAATCCAACTTCTCTACCAAACGTCCTTCTGCAATCCGCAATCCGCGTTGCAGATGCGGAAATGCGGAAATCTAACTTCTCCGCCAAACGACCTTCCTCAATTCGCAATCCACATTGCAGATGCAGAAATGTAGAAATCCAACTTCTCCACCAAACTACCTCCTGCAATCCGCATTGCGGAAATCCAGCCTCTCCACCAAATGACCTTTCGCAATCTGCAACCCACATTGCAGATGCGGAAAGGATCATGCTCAATACCCTTACTCCAACAAGTTTCCAAGGAAACTTCCAAGGGTCATAACTTCCTTGTCTTGGGTCCAAATGAGGCAAGGTTGGTACCGTTGGAAAGATATTGAAGATCTCTACCCAATGGTACAATCCCCTATGAAAATAAGGTAACTGAACTCCTCATTTTATCCTCTAAATTTTTGTTTATAAACCCTCTAAGATGCCTTCCATCCTTCAATAGGTCTCTACCTATTTCTTTCCATAACCCCATCTTTCCTCTGACTCATAGATAGGGTTAAGAATACCACAGGCCATGTAACCATTTCCGATGATTAAGTGAGGTTGAGCAGTCCTTTTACAAGGGTAAACATCTCATAGCAAAATACATATAATAAATTAAGTTAAGGCTAACCATACATCTAACACATGTAAAATTAGTAATGCATTAAACTCATGCAACTAAATGAAGCATTCAACCTGCACTCATCCTTCCACTCAAGTTTACACATGGTCTACCTACTGCTCACACAATTCATATAACATTCATTCAATAGATTAATAAAAACAACATAATAATAATAACACATGAAATAACATCATTCACTCCACAGAACACTTATCTTTGTATCTTGAAGTTTCCCCAGCAACTGGCTAAGCGAGAGAAACGTTCCACCCAATCTTAGGTCTCTGTCCAACCTATACTCTTTTAGGTGAGAGACCACCCCCGAGCTGCGATGTGTATCCACTAAGGAGGGCTAGGTAGGATCTCCAACAATCAAGGTCTACTCCAATGCTAAGCCAACCTACAGTTTGTTTTATCAAGCATACAGGGCAATAGGGGGGATATTTATAAGTCAGTGAGCTCAACCACAGAGCTACAGACATCTCAATCACTTAGAATATATGGAACCCACGTTATCCACCTCACCCAACACAAGGAAGGTTCGCTTATCTGCTACACAGTCCCTCAAGGCCCCTTCCCTTCCAGTGCTATTCAGGGTGGGCGTAAGAATTTCCAACTACTAGTTCTATGAGATCACAGTCTTCACTAGTTTTATCAAGCATTCCAACCCTAAACCCTACCTTTTACATCTGCTAACCAAGATGGTTCATCACAGGGTTGTGGACTAAGCTCTATCGCACAAATCGACTCTCTACTTGCGGATTCCAGGATTCACACACCTTCCTCAAGCTATTCACGCCCTATAACCCACCTTCGGCTCGTCTTCAGGGTTCTACCCATAGATAACGCATATGCGTGGGATTCCTCTAGCATTCAACTGTACTACTATGGCTCACATAGGAAATCTCGTTTTCTTCCTCTATCTCATGGTTGGATCTGCGTTTCGGGATCTGAAGAAGTCTGGATCACTAGCGCACAGCAAGAACAAGGTTCCTTTGGCTTGATCGATGAGTCTCTACTACTCGAGTCAATCCCAGCACACAACAACACTCCCCCCCATAGACTGGAACCCCTCCAGCCAAAACGAACAACCCCCTTTTCTGATTTCAACACCGTTTTTATCTCCTGTGAATATCCTCCACCTACTTTCCTTCTCCACCTTTAGTAACCGAATCCGTACCCGTACAGGGAATCAAATCGGTTTCCCCCTGCCCAAGTGGCAGCATGGGTCACCATCCCACAACCCCCTCACCTCTCCCTAGTGGATACCTTCGCCCCCTTCTCATTAGCTGCCTCACTTATCCAGTTTTGGGTATTTCATTGCAATATTAAACATTTACATCAATTATAAAATTTCATGGCTTAATAGCACATGCATAGCTCCATTGTCAAATACTTGCCTATGAAAGAAAACCTTAATCATCCACTAGTGGGGCCTTAGCCTTGAGCTCCACACTAGGGTCAACACACATTGCACAAACACAATATTTACATTGAGACCAACAAATACTAAGGCAGGGTAGGGGTATTACACTGGTCCTTCTCTTTTCCTCCAAAATATGTTGGCGGATCCACCCCTTGTGTAGGCAGACTCGTAATCCTAGCAATAAGGTCTATATTAATGGAAATATGCCTATCTAGCCACAAAAATCCACCATGCATGCATCATAATAGTTGTTTAACATATATAGTGGCTTCCATGCTCTAACCAAAATGGGGGATCTTCAGGAGACCCAATAAGCCATCTCTCTCCAGTCTTGACGCCCATTCTAGCATTTCTAGCACAGGGGCTCCTTATTCTGTGTTTGGAACCCTCCTTGAATAGTTTGTTGGCTCAAATTCTGGAAATTTTGTCATGTCTTCCAGGTCATGATCTATGTATCTTAGATAGGGCACCCTCCCCATCATATCTCCTACCTGCAGCACCCCTACGAGTATTTACAACATAACCAATGGATACTTTCCATCTTTCGAAAGTTGTACTGGCTTCAAATTCTTCTTACTTGGTGGGAAATAATATGGTATCCCAGATGGAATTGCAGAGGAGGATTCCCCTACATCAATTCTCTTCTTACATCAGATCTACTAAGCCCATGTGGATGGAGTTCTACATCCATTATTCCTTGTTACTCCCAGTGGCATTGCAGGAACCTACTCCCTAGTCACCTGCGGATCTCCTACAACTCTAGGTAATATGGATGCCATGAAATCATGAATGATATCTTCTAACGATATATCTCACATACCCTCCTACTCTGTTAATTTTTCTTCGGCTCGGTTCTTTGGTTGTTATGCTTCAATTCACAATGAACCTTTGAACTTATCTTCCATATTGCATTAAGTTTTAATGGTTGAGCCGCTTGTCTTTTATCCTTGGGATCTGTAGATTTTCGGCACTTGAACAAATCTTCCACAACATTGTTACAATTAATACCATAATTATGGCCACTATCATGACTGAATACTTCCAATTATCACGCCGCCTTCCTTTTTAGTCTCATTTATTATGTTCGGCCATAACCTTTTCAATTCCATAAATGCAATGTTTTAAAGTTATTCCCGACCGTTTTACATATGCATGCTATTTTAAATTAGCAATCAAGTCACCTTTTTCTTCACATTCTATGATAATATGGAAACTCGTTGCCTTTTATGAGAAATAATTTGATAGAGTTAACTATGATATGTACACACTCTTCCTTCGAGAAACATGCAAGCTACGACTTAAAACAAACCTTCGAATATATATATATATATATATATACTACAAGGAGTTCCTGTCCCTATAAGGTTTCAGTCGGGTTACATTGACCAAGACCTTGAGGATTTCTCGATTCAAATTATACAATTGCATAGCACCTTCCTCTGTGACAAATTTAATCACATATTGTCCCAAACAGTGTGTTCTCAACTTACCTGGATGCTTGAAAAACTTACTGTCATACATGAGTACTAAGTCTCCTCTTTGAAATTGCTTACTTGCGATGTTTCGATCATGCCATTCCTTTTATAGATCCTTTTGGACTTGCTGTTGAAAACCTGCGATGAACCTATGTTGCTCCAACTGCAGCAGCTATGACAGTCGCTCTTCGACAACACCAGTGTCTGACATACCCATGAATGCATCATTCCTCAGATTCGGCACGATGTACTCTGTTGTACTCAAGGGGTTTGCAGTGTTACCAGTGATACATATAATATAAGCAAGCAAACACAAATATATAGATACAATATACAAGAGATGGAGAGGAAGCACAAGTCTTTATATTAATCAGCAAGATACGCAGAATAGTTATGTGTATGAACATATTAACTTAACTCTATGAGTCAGCTCACCAACCTATATATATGTTTTGACAGACAATTATATAACTAATTTTCGTTTCAACTGACTGACCCGACATGTATTGGTCGACTCAGACCGTCAACATGTTTTACAAGTAGTTGGGTGGAGGACCTAGTTGGCAGGCTGACTTAGGGTCCTACAAGATCTCCCCCACCACAAAATCTTTCTTCGTCCCAAAGAAATGAGGAGATGATGTCTCAACTGTAAGTCGTGCATTGTGTTTCTATGGCTACTGGAGACTGGAATTGGCAGATGCTTGCTGGCTTATGCAAACTTCGACAATGGCCTCAACAGAAAATGATAGCTGATGTTGAAAATCCTCCCAAGTTTGCAAGGCATGTTGAATGTCAATAGAGGGAGGGGTGAGGCTTGACATGCTCTCCATATTTTCCCGTGTAGATTTATCTTAGAGGTTGATCAGGTCGTGTCCGAAGAGTTTTATCTTGTTTTCAGCGGTGGAAAGAAGGTGTTGGAGGTGTGGATGGATCTTCTCGACTTTTAATAGACAGATACGAGCTTGGTTGATCCATTGCTCTTCTACTTTTTCCAAATTTGATAGCTTCCTATTTTCCATGACAAGTTGTTCTTCGACAGTTGTAGCGAGTGTTTCATCGGCATTTTGTTGCTACTGTTGAAGTGTGTCGATCAGTTCTTTTGTCCTTTGTATTTGTTAAAAAACATTACCATAATGCATATACCAATTACGAAAAACTTCTTTTATTGTTGTGGCTTCGTTGGTATACTATGCGAGCAGAGTGTGGGCTTATGTAAAAGATGTGTATTGGTTTTTCATAAAACTGGATGTCTTGGCATCTTGATCTTGTCGATTCTTGGCCAATTGTTCTCTTAGCATCGACACGACATTTTCTAGTGTAATGTATGCCTTGTTGAGTGGGTTTTTCATGTAGGAACTCAATGATAATGGGACGACTTGCTGAGCCAGGTCCTTACACTTAGCCAAAAATGTAGCTTGTTCTACCTGTAATTGTTGCAACTGCTAGTGGGCTTCAAGTCTTCTGTGTCGTTGCTCTTCGTGGACTGCTTCTACTAGGAGGTCTAGTTCTTCTTTCTTTGTCATCCTGAGGATCATATGTGGAAATCAGTCTGAACTGATCCAAGTGTACTGATAGTCATGTTTCCTACTTGATATGTTGTAGGTGTTGTTGTTGCCTCTGCTTTTGTCATTCTTTCTCTTGTCGTCTCTTTTCCTTCCGCTGCTTGTGGCTAGTATTAAGATATGGTCGAGGTCGAGGAAAATTGTAAGGGGTAGTCGAAATCTCAATATGTGAGAGGATGATATATCATTTTGGTCAATATTGTAGATGCAAAAATATGATTGTATTTGGACGACTTCTTCGGTCGAATCTCAAGTTTGGTCGAATATTTAAAATTGTAAGGAGAGTTTATTTTCGATTCAAGTCTATCGAGTCATGTATAATCATTAGTGACTCTATTTAAAATTTTGAAGTCGAGGGGGTTAAACATGAGTCTCTTTTGAGGCAGGCAATCCCCTCCAATCTATGTAATTTAGTCAATTTCTAGCCGACTTACTTAGTCGAGTCGAGTCGAGTCAAGTCAAGTTAGTCGGCTAGGACCAATATCATATATAGTAGTCGGTATCAACCACAAAGTAGCGAAACAATTACAAAATTGCAGGAAGCCTCACGACAAATGAAGTCGACGAAGACCACATTCAAGCAGAAGTCATCTTACAACACACAAAAGAAGTACTTAAACACTAAATGATGACATCATGACATTTGAATTGATTGAACCCCTCGGTTCTGTATTGTAAAGATGTTCCTGGATTGTGACCTCTGAAATCCAGAAGACAGAGAAATGGCACAGAAAGTCGAAGACCCAAAAGGCCCCGCATGCCTGAGTCGATGGAGATGTCGGCCAGGTGAGCCAGGGTGACGCTTTAAACCAAGAGACCTCGTTGCGGAAGAGGATAGTCGACCACCATTGTGAGAGGGAGATACTTCGATGGAATACTACCAGATTTAAGATGGAGGTTGAAGAGTAACTAGTCACAGTAGAGCCTTGTACACGTGTGTTTTCCTATCAAGCTAGCGGCTGTTGCGGCTGAGTACCTATGCAGACCGGTATGCATGGTTGATGCACAGTGAGGACTACTTCAGCAGGAGTGGAAACCCATGATGTTGATACATATTTCTTTGTTTTCTTCGGTACAAAGAAAGGATTTGCTGGCCATAAGGCCTTTCTCTATGTCATAATTATTATTAAATGAATGTATTAATTAAATATATAATGCATGAGAAGTTGGAGCGGGTTTAACTACTCCATCTTCTCTCTTCATGTATAAATAATAACATCAAGAATGAATAAAGCAATTGAACATTCGACTCATACCTTTTTCTTGATTATCTCTGTGTGTGCTATCTCTTTTCTTGAATATCATGTGAAAGTTAGGCTTCAACATACTCCATTGGCATAACAACTTCCTGACCATACACCAGTTTGAATGGTGTCTGACTTATTAACTTCTTAGACTTTTTCCTATATTCCCATAAAACTGTGGGGATTCTTAAGTCCCAATCTTTGCGGTTCACATTGTAGACCTTCATCAAATCATGTTCCTGTATTTTATTGAATGCTTCGATAGTCCCATTAGCTTGTGGATGATATGCGGTGCTTTTCCGGTGATGAATTTGAAACTCCTGAGTAAGTGCCTCAATAATATTGTTGACAAAATGAGAGACTTTATCACTCAACAAAACTCATGGACAGCCAGATCTAGTGATTACATTTTGAAATAAGAACTTTGCAGTAGTTGTAGCACTACAATCCTTCACTGGTTCTGCTTCAACCAACCTGGTCAAATAGTCTGTCACAGTAATAATATAACATGCCCCTGATATCTTTACAGGGGGATTGATTGGTCCTACGAAGTCAACGACTCACTTCTCAAAATCCTGCAAAGTAATCTATGGTACTAACAACATTTCATCCCTTCTAGACGGTTTCCCTGTTCTTTGACAAATATCAGAAGATCGACAATAATCCTTAGAGTCTTTATGGAGTGTGGGCCACCAGATTCCTACTCGCAATATCTTCTGGGAGGTGTCTTTTCTTGAGTAGTGGCCTCTTGTGATCCCTTCATGAGCTTCGACCAATACCATTGGTCACTCATGCTTCATAACACACCGCTTCAGTACTTCATCTAGTCCTAGCTTATATAGATAACTAGATATCAGCTGATAATACACTGCTTTTACAACCAAGTGTTTCATTTGATTGACATACAACCCTATTGGTGTCATTCCTATTGCCAAAAAGGTTACAATGTGTTCAAAATATTCATCTACCATGATGAAAAAAGAAACTCCGCATCTGGGAGGTTTTCATCCAAATTAACTAACTCTTCCCCTATCTCCAACCTTGACAGATGGTCAGGTCCTGCATTTAACCTTCCCGGTTTGACTATGATTTCAAAGTCATACTCTTTAAATAATAAGAGCCATCTACAGGTTCTCCCCCCAACATTGGCTTGTTAACTAAGTACCTTAAAGCATAATGATTAGTAAACATTTTAAAGTGACCCCCTAAGAGGTAGTGCCTGAACTTCTGTAGTGCGTATACCATGGCTAACCCTTCCCTCTCTATCGTAGTGTAATTTATCTCGACAGTGGATAGATTCCTACTGGAAAACGCAATTAGATGATCAATATCTCCCTCTCCTGGAGCCAAAACTGCACCCAACGCAATGGATGAGTCATCAACATGAAAATGAAATTCTTTCCTCCAATCCGAGAACACCAAAATAGGCGCAATCACCATATTTTATTTCAATGTGTCGAGGCTCTGTTGGCACTCTTCATTCCACTAAATTTTGGTGTCCTTATTCAACAGCTTCTCCATTGGCGTTGTGATCTGTGCATATCATTTAATAAACTTCCTATAGTGTCCCATATGTCCCAAAGTTGTTCTCAATTGTCGCATCGATGTTGGTGGTGGAAAGTCAACAATAATGGTGATCTTCACAAGATCTTCTAGCAGACCCTATTTGCAGAATGCATGGCCAAGAGATATGACAATGGAGCAAAAAAATACATTTCTTCAAATTCAAAGATATTTGATACCATCTACAACGATCTGACATCAATCTCAAATTTTCAATGTGATTCTTCAACAATATGTAAAATGTCCAATCATCAAAATATACCTCTAGGAATTTATGGATGAACTCTTTGAAAGCTGTGACCACAACTCGGGAAAAGATAGTTGGTGCATTCTTAAGACCAAAAAAGGAATCACTGTGTATTGGTAGCAAATCCATTCAGTTGTAAATGTGGTATTTTTTTTATTCTCCTTAGCAATCTTAATTTGATGATACCCCAAAAATCCATCTGTGAATGAATAAGCCTCCTGCCCTCACACATTCTCTAGGAATTCATCTGTAAAAGTTGTCAGGAATGGATCATGCAAGAAAGCATCATTCAGATTCCTTAAATTTACAAAAAATAATATTTCACCCGTCTTCTTATCTTGAACAACCATCGAACTAATCCATTCAAATTCTTTGACATGTTCAATGATTCCTTCATTGAGCATTCTGTCGAGCTATGCTCTGACCTTTTCCTTATATTTGGGATTCAATATGTATGGACGCTGCTTAACTGGCTTCACATAAGGTTTTAATGGGATTTTCATTTCTACCAAGTCACCAGCAATACCTTTCATCTTAGAAAAAATTGTAGGAAATAGATTTTGATATTTATGTAATAGGTTGGTAAGCTTCCCTACAATCTCATCATCATAGTAATCACCAATATTAGAAGAATTAGGATTTTCACTTGAACCAATATTTACCTTCTTTGTCTTCATCGGCTACAATAATTTATCAGACTTTATCTTAGGTCCCTCCAGCTTTCATCTTCCTTCTATTTATGGGATATTCACATCCCTTGGATCATCATCTAGGTCACCAGAGATATTATAACATTTCATTACTTGCTCGAGTGTCATAGTCCACTTCGGCAGACTAGTTAGCTGCACAGGTATTTATTCATAAATTTTGGCCTCAATTATTTGCATAGATTCATCTATTGATGGGTTTTCATCTTCATAACTGAATGTCTTCTTGAAATTTATAGCCATATTTTCCCAATTTGTTGTACCTTGGCGTAGTTCTAGCGATGTATACCATCTTTGCGGTATAATATCCAAAGTATGAACGAACATGTGGACCCACTCTTCTTTCGGTATACGTTCTCTTTCTCTTGTACATAATGCTAAATGATCTACCAAACTAGTTAACCCATTATACTTTTCTTTCTTATAGTATATTCTTTCTCCAAACTGGACTTCTAGCATCTTTTTGCACTGTGACCAACTTTGTATCTTTTACCACCTTTCCAAGGTAGATTTCAATGCCACATCTAAAGCTAATATTATTTGTTGTTTGATTATATTTACTTCAAAATTATAAATGAAAACATTTATATTATGTAACCCTTCATAAGTAGGAATATCACATACCTCTTTACCAACCCAACGAAGTGATCTGGTAACAAAAGCACATATTCTTGTAGATACTTCATGTTGTCGGTTCTTCCAATTCTCCAATGCTTCCGTTGAGTTTGAGGAACATGAGCTAACACTTCTCCAACTCAATGTTCCATCCGCAGTTGGATTAACATAGTCATCCATTCTTGAAGTGACCTTATAGATATTGTCTAAGTATTCAGTGGTATCTTCGTCTCGAATAGGTTGGACATACCTTTGGACTTCCAAAGAATCCAATGGTGCAACAAATCTCATATCCCCTCCAAATGTCATCAGCCTTTTCTTAAGATTTATAATTATCTAGTTCTCAATTTACCAATCAATACCAAGCAATATCGGATATGGGTTGGTGTCATCTACAATTTCTATAGCTTCAAAGTCAGCATAGCTTCGCAGACCATCAATGTCAACAAGAACACCCACCATTCTACTAATTCCAACTGGATAGGCGACCATACCAATTTAGGTTTTCCCATAGCTTCCCACATTTGTTTATTTATGACATTGACATCTGACCCCATATCCAAAATAATAAAATCCATGTCGAAGTCCCCAATCTGTGCATTAAGTCGCAGTTCCCTCCCTATTCTTATCCTCTTTTGCAAATTATTTAAGTCTTTGTCTTGAGGGGTATTTTTTTCAGATTCATCAACCAAATTCTGCAATTCCTTTAGAGTAGATTCATCTTTTACTAATTCTAAACAACTTTTTAAAAATTTCTTCAATGTACTTATCTTTCTTGATCTTCTCTTTGGAACTGATCGATTGAAGCAGACTAACATATCATATTCAAGAAGTTCATCAAAGACTGGAGTTGTAGATTTCGAAGGTCCTCTTTGGGTTGTAGTAAATTCCTTCCTTGCATCCACAAATTTCTACTTAAAAAATTCTTCAATGTACTTATCTTTCTTGATATTCTCTTTGGAACTGATCGATTGAAGCAGACTAACATATCATATACAGGAAGTTCATCAAAGACTGGAGTTGTAGATTTCGAAGGTCCTCTCTGGGTTGTAGTAAATTCCTTCCTTGCATCCACAAATTTCTACTTTTCCTTCTAAACATCAAATGGTATTTTTCGTTGTGCTACAGGTCTAATTTTAGGAGCATGTGGGTCAACATATGTTTCTCTATCCTCTCTTGTCGCTGTCCCTCTTCTTGTCACAATGACGATAGTCAGATGCTCCTTTCATGGTTCGGCTAATATATTATGTCATTTTGGTTCTGGTTTTGATTTTGATTATGATTTTCCTTAGCTTGCTATTTTGCTATAAGTTGTGGGAAATATTCAATAGTATGGTCCAATGCTCAACAATATGTACACCTCAAACAAGGATTCAGATATTCCTAGGAAAAATGTCCTGATGTACCGCAGTTGTAACATATTACCTGCATCTACCTCAACCAAGTCCTCCTCATCCTCATCCTCAAAAACCACCTCTTGGTTGATTAAACTACGCACTATTCCCTTTTCCTTGTTCCTCACCTTTCATTCGATAAGTATCGGCAGTTCTTTTTGTGAGCAGTTGAATGCTCGACAGTCCTTCTCATCATGGCCAACTGATCGATAGTATTTACTGAACAGGTTTTGGGGGGTACTTAAATTTTTTTGTAATAAATAACATTCTTCTGGTTGATTCCCCCTGTTTTGATAGATCCTACACCATATTCCAGCTCCAAGGTTCAACGGATTAGGAACTCCGACAATGATATAGTCTTGGAAGTATGTGCACTGGTATTTGGAATGACCCTCCTCCTTTCACGTTACACCAAACATATTCTCTTTTTTCCTTTCCTTTCTTGATGCCTTGGATTTGTAATGGTAGGTTCATTAGCTGTGACGGTATTTGAGCCATACCCGTTCTAGTATCTCCAATGGGTGATGCCTCCATCTTCATATCCAACTCAAGGGCCTCAGTATGCAACACAATATTTTGTTTCATTGGGGAAACTATGATACATGGTAGTAAAGAATCTATAAACCACTCCTTATCTTGAACATCGGTCATCTGAAAGCTAACACAAGGCATCAATGTCTTAAATCTCTGGTCGAAGTTCTAGATAGATTCATTTGTCGATTGCTTGATCTCTTTGAGTTCAGTAATACACTATGACTCAGATTTTGGATTCTTAAATTCACTTTTTAAAGCATCTCTCATTTCTTCCAGAGTCTTCGGTGGTTGTCTAGTAGCTATATTTGAGAACTTCATGAACCAATCCAAGTGCGACCCCTAAAGGTCGTAATAAGTTGCACCATTTTTACATTATCATCTTGCACTTCCTTAATAGTGCAGACTGCATCACATAAAAACCAATTTTATTCTCATTCCTCAGACCCGTTTGCATGGAAGTTTGGCAGTTTCATATCATCCCTATCCATTATGTTTATTGGAGATATTGGTTGAATTTTTAATATAGGACCAACACTTATAGTGGGATTATTCATCGATGTACTATTTTGGATACTACTACTATTACTTGCTTGAATCAACTACGACAGGCTAGTATTTCTTACATCGGTTTTTGGAGATGCACATGGGGTCACAGGTATGTGGCATGGTCTAGTATGATCTTGTTCAACAGTATCATCCTCAAAAGCGTGTTGGTCTTCTTATTCTTCAGTTTCTTCTCTATCAAAAGATTCCTCTTCGAGTTGTGGTAAGGGTTCATAGTCCTCTCCTTCAATCACACTACAACCATTTTCTTCTGTCGCAATTTTCCTCCTCTTACTTGTCCAAAATATTCTTCTACTCTGCAGTAGAGAAAACTCTTCATCTGTTTCATTGTATCCTTCCCTGTTCATATCAGCTCACTTCTCACAACGTACTCCTAGACCATTCACCATTGACATCTTGAACCACCGTGCACTAGCGGTTTACTCGTTGGACTCCATTCTCATAACCGTCTTTTTAAAAAGTATCATTTTAATCGACAACTTAAAATATTTGAAGTACTTACCTCGTGATCCTTGGAAGAACTCCCTTTCAACAATGCTATAGGATTTTATGGTGTCTACAACAAATTTCGTAATATACCCTTCTAATATGCTATCTAACCAGGAATCAATAGCATGAGATATTTTATTATCAACACCTTTGAGAGTTTGAATTAGTTCAAGAGACCAAATCGTAGGATCACCTCCTTGAAAATTTGTCTTCTGCTTAGTTAACCTTGCCATCCATTCATGCAATAGAATAGAAAATTCTCCAAAGAATACTTCATGAATCTCTGAGAAAACATACCCACCCAACCATGTTTCATTATCCAATCAGGGATGCTTATTCTTATCTTTAGCAAACTCTCTCAGCTTTTTATCTACCCAATCTTGGATCTTGGGCTTAGTAGGATTCCACATACCCCTTTGACACAGATCCCGGTCCTGACAATGGAACCATTTGTTGGTGCAGATCTACTTCGACCAGTGTTCACTCAACTAAACACCAACAAAACCCAAGATATTGGCTCGAAAGGGTCTAGCCCTTTCGGCAACACCTGCGAAGCAGATGATTTCTCACATGAATTACCTATGGGATCCGTAGGAACCAAGTTTCTCTAGTAGCAACGGGGTGTGACAAGAACCCAACAACCATAACATCCTTAACCTTGACAAAGATATTTACTTAACACTTCATAGAATTGCATACATCTAACATCTTAGTTAATTGTGACATAGATTCATACACATGGATCATCAATCATTCATCAATATGCATCATATAAAAATAAACAAAACACATCACATACATATTGGACACTAGATGTACGTGGAAACCCAAATGGGAGAAAATCATGGAAGCACTTTCTTTATTCATGAGTCGTAGTCAAAATAACGACTTCATGTTTTACAATGACTCACATATTTCTCCTTCTATTACAATAGATATGTGCACAAAACCTGTAGATCATGCGACTCTTCTCCTTATCACAACCAATATCATCAACATACAAAATAGATCTCACTTAAAAGGTTGAACATCAACTAGATAATTAATTCACTAATAGCCTCAAAAATCCCAATCCTTTACATATTTATAGGGTGCACATAGCCTGCCCTGCTCCCACTACTCCACTCATAAATGTAAGTGGACGAAATTCCTAACTAACTCACTTAACATCACCCTCGACATAGTTAAAATATCCAATTTCCTAGAATCTCGGTCGCTATGTCGAGGTTGACTCCTCTTCATCGAACCACTTCGTCTTGGCCCCTTTTACAACAAAATTGCGCAAAAATTTACCCCAAAAATTTATGTGGTGCAACAGAGTCCATTTTGGAAAAAGTATCAAACCACAAGTGATACCTCTTTTTGTGAATTTTGTAAATCTATTGGACATGATGTGAATAGATGCCACACATTACAATTAATGAAGGAACACTTATCTTATGCTTATAGAGTAATGGGGACTGGAGAGAACATTGGAGGAGGTAGATGTGTTGGGTTTTGAGGCATAGGTCGAGGATTTGGAAGACAACCCATTTGATTCAACTATAGAAAACTTAGTCACGTAGCATGGATGTGTACAAAACCCATAACCCGGTGTGGATATTATCGCAATACATAACATACCATAGAAGACTTTCTGGATTTTATAGCAAAATGGGAAGAGAAAATACAGTGCTATCATATGATAACAACAAAACTACGTGATGATCAAAAGCTGAAGGAACTTGTAAATGTGCATATTGTGACTAGAGGGGCACAAGGAATGGAAAATATTGTGGTAAGCAAGGCTATGTTGAGAAAATTCTAGAAGATAAGATAAATAAAGCAACAAAACCATTGCCAAAGTGTGATGTTGCATAATAAAGACAATTTCTGGACGAGGGACAAGAAGCAGTGGAAGAATCCTAAAGGTGCACAAAAGAATTACGTTATGATGTTAATATAGAGAATGAGTCAAAGAGTAGAGTTAGTGAATTTCTTCACTGCTGTGTTAAGGTTCTTAGTGATTTTTTTGTAACTAATAAATTGACACAGATGTTAACAAATATAATGGTCATAAGAGAAGAATAGATTCCCATTGTTGCACCATTACCAAAGAGGAAAGTGCAATGTGTTGGGAAAAGAAGAAGAAGAACATGAAGATAATTTAATATGAATTTAGAATTAGGGGGATATGAGAGGCATGGTGTGATATTAGATTTAGGATCTGATGTGAACATTTGCCAAAGAAATATTGGGAAGTAATGGGGAAACCTAAGTTGGTATCGTCCCATATTCAAGTAAGGTTGACTAATCAATACATAGTATATCCAGTAGGTAGAGTGGAATATGTTGAAGTTGATATTGAAGGAATCAAAACTAGGGTTGACTTCGAAGTGATTGAAATTTTATATGGGTCAAATTCATGCCCAACATTATTGGGTATTGATTGGGCCATTGAGAATAATGCGATTTTGAATTTAAAGCGGAGGACTATGTCCTTTGAATCAAAAGAAATATAGGTGATTTATCCATTGGATCCAAAGGACGGGGGAGATATTCAGATCCAATAAGGGATATTATAGAGGATGGATAAATAGAAAACATTTATAATATTACAGGGAGGAAGTAGGATTACGTAAATCCCACAGCTGATGGAGAGATCAACTAACACAATAATTGTTCATTTGATACTGATTCAAAAGAAGCGATGGAGAGATGGTATAATATATTATTGTATGAATTATCAATCCAAAGATGTGCAAGGATTGTTAAATCAATGAGTTGGATAGGAACATAACTATGTGATCCTCCACAATTTGATGGGATAGGAGTGGTGGAAGAGTTTATAAAGAAAATGGAGGAAAAAGTGTTGGAACCCATGATGATTCAGGAAATGGATGCAATGTTAAAAGGGATGCTTATGTGTTTTTGGGATGCTCACAAATAGAATCTGGATATTTGGAAGAAGATAGAGTAGAATATTTGTATTAGATTTTATCTAGTAGTTAAAAAATAATTGAGAAATTGGTGCAAAGGAACTCATGATCTGGAAACAAAAATTGTCATTTTGTGAGAAGAGATGGATGGAGAGAAACGTTCCTGTAGATCAGTGGGTTCATCAGTTCATTCATACATTGGATACATTACCAATGATTTGGTATGTTAAGGGAGAAATAAGGAGGCAAACAATTTATTGGAAAGAAATGGGAGATCGGTTCTATGATACTTTTAGTTTTTCATCAAGTAACATAGGGTTGAAGGATATGTTTCACAAGATCAAAAATTTGATTTTTACATAAAAATCCCCTGACATTTCATAAAAAGTAGTTCTCGCAACATAGATAAAGATGGTATAGCTAAACCATCCAGTTCATTGTTGGAATATCTTTGAAGAACGACATGGAGAAGTGGAAGGAAACTAAAGGGGAATGCGCAATACATGATACATGTACAAATCAAACTGCCCCAGAGTACTTGTAGCCACTCAAAACAAGGAAACATAATATTTGTATAGAAGAACATCCAGAGATGGCTATAATTGAAGACTATTGGGACCAAGAGACAGTAACACTAGTGGTGTACCTATTGAAGGAGTATGAAGATCTATTTTCTAGAAGCATTTATGAAATGAAGGGAATTGTAGGATCATTAGGAAAAATGAAGATTCAATTAAAAACTAACACAAAGATTGTGAAGAAGAGACCTTATATGTTGAACCCAAAATATAAAGAAAAGGTGAACTAGGAATTTGACAGATTAATGTTGGAAGTTGGGATTATAGTGCCGATAGAAAAATATGATTGGGTTAGTCCCATGGTCATTCAAGATAAAAAAAATTGTAGGGATTAAGATTTGCGTTGACATGAGGGATTCGAATGGAGTGTGCATACATGATCCATTCCCTTATACCCCTTTCACGTATGAGGTTTTAGAAAATGTTGCAAGAAGAGAAGCATATTCCTTTACAGATGGATTCTCGAGATATCATAAAGGTAAAGATCACATAAGAATATGTAACAAAAACTATGTTTTCAACATAGTGGGGTTCATTTGCATACACTGTGATGCCCTTTAGATTGAAGAATTCTCCTATGGTGTTCTACATAATTGTAGTTACAACATTTAAGGAGTTTATGAATAAGTCATTGGAATTATATCTTGATGATTAGACAATATTTGTTCTATTAAAAATCATGTTCGTGTATTAAGGATGATGTTGGACAGATGTAGGAAATTGTAGATTTCGTTAAACTTGAAAAAGTGTGTTTTTTGCACACCTGTTGGAGTCTTATTAGGTAATGTAGTATGGAAGGAGGGATTATTAGTTGATCTAGCTAAATTTGTTGTAAGAGTAAATTTTTCAACTCCCATATTAGAAAATCAACACTAGGTCACATGAGATATTACAAGAAATTCATAAGGAATTATGCCAAGATTACTTCGTCATTGGAGAAGTTACTAAAGAAGGAAAGTAGGTCAAATGGGTTGCTAAATGTTAGGATGCATTTGATATGTTGAAATAAAAATTGTTGACAACACTATATTCCATGTGCGTGTGGATGCTTCTTCAATAGTATTGGGAATTGTACTTGCACATCCTGGTGAGGGAAATATTGACCATCCTATTTCATTTGCAAGTAGGAAGTTATCAAATGCAGAGAGGAATTATACTACTACAAAACAACAAGGATTAGCAATGGTGTATGTGATACAAAAATTCAGAAACTACTTGCTGGGAAGTTTTTTCAAATTCTTTACTAATCATTCCGCTTTAAAATATTTATTCAATAAGCTAGTGTTGGGGGGAAGCATTTGTCGATGGCTATTACTATTTTAGGAATTTTATTTTGAATTGGTGGTTAAGCCAAGAAAGCATAATTTGGGACTAGATCACTTATCAAGGGTAGAATATGGAGAAGGTAAGGGAAGCATCAATGATCAATTGCCTAATGCGCAGCTATTTCGAGTGGATGTAGTACCGGACCAATTCACAAAGATAGCAACATTCCTAATGACAAGTAAAGCACTGGATGATTATACTTGGATCAATAAAGGAATCTAGTAACAAGGAGTGCAAACTAGTAATTTATTGCTAGTTAATTGTATAAACTAGGAGCTAATGGGATGTTGCGAAGGTGTATAATGGAGCACAAGTGCGACACAGTGTTGTATGAAGAACATGAAGGCATAGCAAGTGGACACAATGCAGGAAAATAAAATACAATAAAAGTAATTCTTGTAGGGTTATGGTGGACATCATTATTCCAAGAAGAAAAGGAATGTTGCAAACATTTTGACGTGTGCCAGTGTGTAGGGAAACCATAAACCCGAGATGAATTGACATTGTTTCTAGTTACTGTGTTGGAACCATTTGAAAAGTGGGAGATTGATTTTATGGATCCCATTAATCCATGACCAACGAAGAGATCATGTGCTAGGTATATAATTACAACCACTGAGAATTTAACACGTTGTGCATAAGCAACGCCGCTAAAGGACTGTACAATATAGACTATTGCACAATTTATTTTTTAGAATATTGTTACAAGATTTGGCTATCCTAAGGTACTCATGAGTGACCAAGGATCTCATTTTCTAAATGCAACTATTAGGTATTTGATGTAGGAATTCATGATACATCACCAAAAGAGGACACCATATCATCCTCAAGAAAATGAAATAGTGGAAGCATTCAATAAAGTGTTGGAGCATTCTTTAGCAAAGGTCCGCAATGTAGAGTGGGATGATTGGGATCAAAGGATTAAAGTAGTGTTGTGGGATTATCGTACCACTTGCAAAAGGTTGGCTAAATTTACACCTTTTAAATTGGTTTATGGTAAGGTAGTAGTGATGCTTGTTGATTTTGTTGTACCTAGATTGCGCATTGCATTGGATACAATATGACTGATGATGAATCATTACAAAGTAGGTTGAATGAATTGATGGAATTAGAGGAAGATAGAATACTTATAGGGTTCAAATAACAAGTGGAGAAGCACATGCATAAAGCTTGTCACAATCAAAACATAAGAAAGAGGAAATTGGAACTTGGATCACTGATGCTATTGTATGGAAGCAAGTACATTAAACATATTGGTAAGTTGCGAATGATATGGATGGGTCCATTTTGAATTACATATATCACTGAAGCAGGAATAGTTAAGTTACAAATGTTATGGGGTGATCCATTAAAAGGTATGGTAAATGGTAGCAGAGTTAAAGAAAATCATGTCCCGCAAGGGTTGGGAGAATGATAGCTAAGTGATGATTGGTAATGATGTACATAATATATTGAGTAGATTGTAAAGGTGGGTAGTGAAAAGTACATGTGTTGTTTCTATTTATGGGTGATGGTGTCGGTTAGTTAAAAAACAGTGCGGAAGTAGTTAAATTTGAATTTTGAATAAAGTTAAGTATAGTTCATAGTGGTTTGTAGCATTTATGGAAAGAATCGTAATCATGGTAGAAAGTTGGAATGCAAACAGTTATGGTAATGATTACAATATTGGAAGGACAAATTGTGTATTGAAAAGAAGATTGGGAAGATTGCATGGGCCACGTTAAGAGTAATGGCACAGGAAATGTGTATTAATGAGAGTGAAAGCTAATAATTGACTGGAGATGATGTTTAAAGCAAGCAAATTGTGGAGGCAATTGATTTAATTATGTTGTTATAGGTTTGTGGAGCAGTGAGTAAGGTGGAATAGGAGAGATTAGAGTTTTAGTTGTAGAGAGTTGAAGTATTGAGCTAGGATGTCAATTTCGGCAATACCTAAAGCTCAACCCAAGGTGAAGGCAGTTGAAGAAGCCGAGATGCCTATTGTATAAAATGATACCATGGTGGATATTAAGGAATCATTGCTAGGGAAGGTACCCTCTATGAAGTTTCTTGATTTTAATCTACAGGATGGTGATAGTTTTCCAAGCTTGCAGTTTTCAAATTACGTAGATATGATTGTGGCACCTAATGGAATTGCCCAAGTTATTCCTAAGGAGTGGGCATAGAATAGTTTCTATTAAGGTATTATGTACTTGTTAGATGTTGCACATTTTGGGAAAGGACCTAGCATTATGTGATGTATTCATTTTCTATTGAGATGAATGCAGAGAGGTTGTTTATGGTTGGATAAACCATATCTTATGGATGTCAATGTGATTCAAAAAGTATCTGGTTTGTTGCATAAAGGGGAATATTTGACGGAAGCCATAAAAACACATGATATGAAGGTCGAGGAAGTGTATTAGAAATATGGAACACACATGGGAACAAGTGGACCAGTTATATCTACTATTACTAATATAGAGGTATGGTTTGCTACCTAGATTTTAGTGGGAAAGGTTGTTCATAAGTGTCGAAAGGATGAATTTCTTGTGGGGGTATTGTTCTAGCAGAGAGATGTACTCAGAGTATCAAAATGAGTCAAGAAAAATATATATTGGGGGAATTTATTCAAGATTGTTTGGACAGTCAGAATCTAGATAAATAGTTTCATTTGAGTTGGATGTTGTTATTAATTGCAATGTTAGAATGGAAGGTTCCTTAGGGGAGAGAATATGATATTGAGGTGACAAAGACATCTCCAACACCAAAGTTTAGCATTTGGAAACAAAAGGTAGATAAGTATAATTATGATTTGTATTTTTCTGTTGATGCTCGCAATGTGCTTATTTCACCGCTCACATATCCTTTGGATAGAATTGAGGTTCTACCATTTTGTATTTCGGAGGAAAACATTAAAGAGGATATGGAAGATTGGCCTGTAGAATTTTAGTTACAACTAGATTCAGAGGTAGAAATATTAAATAATCCAAAAAGAAAGATCAAGAAGAAACCAGAAGTTCAAGGTTCTACCAGTTCGGTAGTGCATGTATCTCCAAGGTTAAGTGCGAAAAAAAAGGAGCAAGAGCTAGTTGAAGGAGTTCCAAAATTGTAGAAGAAAAAGCGTACAACAAATTTTTCATTGTCTCCATCTGAACAAGAAAAGTCTAAGAAGCAAGAAGGAACAAAGTCAAAATCACGGGATCGCGCATCATCATAGAGAGGTCATAAAGTTAAATGTGATTTGTTTTCTAAGAAGAAAGGTGAATCGAAAAAGGGGACAATGCTACATGATATCATTATTACAATTGATGTTAATCTTGATTCACAATAGGTAATTCATTTAGACTCTACACAACATCTGTTGAAGTTAAAATCTAAATTATAATTGGGAGGTTCAGTTCAAGATGCTTCAGAGATGAACATAGATAGCACTACCTGGGAATCCTGGATTGAGTAGAGAAACGTGCACTAAACAAATTTTGTAAAGAAGATACATCCGAGTGTAGATCCTTACATGGTGGTGTACAATGAGATGGAGGGTTCTTCATCACTAGCATGGAGTTGTTCTATATTTGCAGTGGATATTTCACAAGTTTATTTTTAGCATTTGTAGGAGTACATTGCAGTAGTTACAGAGGAAATGGGAGCGCAACAAATGAATATGAGTAGAGCCTATAGTGATATACAACAAAAGTATGCAAAAGAGGTTGTTGAACATAGTTCATTGAAAACTATAGTGGAAGATGTATATTTAGTATTTCTCCAAGAGGAGGTGGAATATGATGCATAGACTACATCTAAATCACAATGTGATGAGATAAAGAAGTTGATTCAAGGATTGCATTTGCAGAACATAGTATTGATGGATCAACTGTCTAAAGAAGAATCACTAGAAAAAATAGAGTTAAAGAATCATATAGTCCAAGAAAAGGAAACATTTGAAAAAGATAAAAGTTAGGTGCAAGGTATGTCAAAATTGGTAGATACTAGTTTTATGTTGTGGAATCATTTGCAGGAAACACTGAAAGTTTGTGAGAAGGATAATCAAATAAAGTCTTGACAAGAGAAAGTGAAGATTAAAAAACATTCCTTGATGAATTTTCCAATGTCTACTCATGTGGAATCCATGACATAAATTTTGAGCCTTACTAAGAAGATTTTTTCCACTAGTGTGGAGCAGCAACAAGTTACCAATCGGGTTATGCGATTTCAGGAAAAAGCAGAAAAGCAGTATTTAAACATCACTGAATTTTATGATAAGTTTAAGAAAGCTATTGATTAAGGAGATATTGTGCGACCATAGCCGCAATATGCTACTTTGAAATAGACTATCAAGTTTCAGAAATATTTTGAGTTGATGTTACAATCAGTGGAGTAGTTGGATACACAATTGTTAGAGTATATAAATCAATTTAAGCAAGTTCTTCCTTCATTCCAACAGGTTATTCCTATAGAATGAATACTAGCGCAAGGGCAAGCCAAACATAGTTTTGGGGGCCTGTTGGTGCTATATTAGTTGTATTGTCCCAAGTTTTGTAAAGCAATGATATAATTTGTAATAGGTCGCACACTATGTTGTATTGAAGTTTGTGCAGTAAAACTAAAAGACAGTTAGGTTATGATTAAGTATTGTTAGTTACAAGATAGTCAATAGGAGTGATAACTTTCTATCATATTCTATAAAGATTGAAAATATGGGACTATTTTGGGTTCCAGTGACTGATATTCCATAATATATAGTGTTGATGGATGATAGAAAGTAATGTCAGATGTAATGTTTCAACACTAATGGAATGATATAATTATATGTTTTGACTTAATGGTGTATGATGATAAAATTGTGCATGAATATGAATCTGTTTATGTTGTTATGTTGAGTTATCCTTAAATGAGGAAGAATGTATTAATGTTGAATGCTTAACAAACCTTAGTCTTATTTCAGTCTCAGTAATCCCTATGTGAGTCTTGGGTGAGACTTTTCCCTTCCAGGGTAATGAAAACGTTGATTCTCATAGGGGTATTGTTGGTCCTTGATTTAGAACCTAGGGTCCGAGTTTATGCCAACAATTTCCCATTTCCCTTCCATGGCTCCAACATTGGTCGACCAGGGACCCTTCGTGCTGGGACTTCGGGGAACTCAACAACATGATAACTTCTCTCACAGGGAAACTCAATTCCCTATCACTAATATCCCACGAAAAATGAATTTACAGTTTTGTAATTCCCATGGTCCTTTCGTACAACTCCAAGATATGGTAGGAACTAATGGGCTCAATGATTGTTAGAATGATTGAATGGACTAGTTCTCAATAATTTGTATGCATCTTGCGAACTATCCAAGTGGCATGCATGGGTGATGAGAATTAGATAAGTGGCATACATGGGATTTGTCACTTTTTCCCTTCCAATCCCAATCTTAGGATAACTCAAATTTATGGCTAATGTACTTTAATAACTAAGAGGGATTTATAAAACCTAGGATAAAAGGAATAATAAGGTTAATGACTTAAACTTATAAGTCACTAGGGTCATCTCCCCTTTAAACCCCCTTCTCACTTTCCCCTCTAGTTGAATCATAGCCCCCCATCTCTTCTTCGTCATTATTCATCTATAGTAGTCATGGTTTTTATATTAAACATAAAATGTACATAATTACATCATCTTGGTCATAATAGACCATTTTTGTCCGACTTCTATCCACTTCATCATTATATACATATTTACATCATTACATGATGGGGTCAAAAATGGGGTGGTATAGTGAAACTCTCTTGCATGTTATGGATCAGTTAACTGATGTGTCTCGTGCATGCTAAGTTAACTAAGTCTCACTCATCAATTGTGAGTTAGTTAACACTACTTGGATCATGCATGTCAAGTTAACTAGTCTTGCTCAACATTGTGAGATACTTGACATCACTTGGCTAGTCTAATCTTAGTTAACTCCTTCATGAGGGACTACATGCATGTAAGGGCACATTCACTTAAGTCTTGCACTTGGCTAAGCCTAGATAAGGAAAAAAAATTGGCCTAACATTCTCTATAGCATTCTAATGCATTTTGTATTGTAACTCTCATTTTTGATGAGCATTCTTTTATAGTTTAATGAAGATCACGTTACTCTAATTATTTCATCTCTTCTTTTATAATTATTTTATTTCTTTGTTATAGCTCCAATTAGCATCTAGATACACTAGTTCAAAATATCACAATGATAGGGAGGAAAGGGATGGCTACATGGGGGTCGAAAAACATGCTCCAAGCTCACCAACTCACCCACCGTCCAATTTATGATGGGAAATGTGAAGAAGGTTGGGAAACTGATTACCATATAGATATTAATGGACAGGATATCCGGATTGACAAATAGTGATGGAACTAGTTGGGAGATGGATACGACATCCACTCACAGCCTGGGACATTCCATGACAATTCTACTAAAGAGGGGTGGTGTATCCATGAATGAAGGTGGAAATAGGTAAGGATTGCAGCTGTTTATCTCTGCTAATATGGCTAGACCAATTGACATATGGCGTAGTCAGTCTTTTGAGGAATGGGCATGCATTTTTTGTGTGAATGTAGGATGGAATACCTCTCTGAGGGAGTTGCAAGATTCCCCTTGGGTTGGCTCATGAGATTCTCTCTTTCTTAATATGTTCTCTTAGTACATGTCCTAGTTCATTACTAGGGATTTTAGGCTGGGAAGAAAACAATCGCTTCCTACTCTCCTGAATATTTTCTACCTGGAATCCTTGGCGGAGCTTAGGTGTTTCATGCTCAATGGTTTCTTTATTACGAGCCATCAATTTCTATCTATTAGAGACACCATGATTGGGAGAGGAAGGGGAAAACAAAACTGTAGAGGGAGGGATACAAATTGTTTATCTCGGTCTAAGCAAAAGGCCTCTGCTTTAGCCTAAAACTACATGATATTAATCCCGAATATCATTCAACGAGAGATTCATCAAGTTGAGGATGCAGTGAGAATTCAATGAATCCTTACTTCTATCGATGAAGTGGATAAAGAGAATCAACCTTGGGTGCTCGATTCAGGTAATACTCACACTTGGTCCACTTAATATCACATGATGGTTGACCTTTACCGGTAGATGAAATATCTGGTTAGACACGCACTCGGGGAAAATTCAAGCTCACAATGATATTTCGCTACAATTGGACGAAAGTCAATTACAAATCAAGACTATGGATGCCAAAATCAATATCCTTTCCAAGGAAACAAACAAAAATGAGTTTGTGGAGTAATTTCATGAGCCATGTCCAAGTCATGAGGTCCCCATAACTATACCTTTTGAACATGATCACCCCATCTAGTTTTCTTTATACTGTTGATATTGTGTTTTTAGTTTTAAAACATACTAGTATTGTTATAGAAACTCTTGGTTATTATTGTTTTAATCATAGTTTCTAAAGACACAAAGTCTCAATATGTTGGGATCAATATATTCAGAATTATAATGAACTATTTTGTTGTTGGTCAAGTTTCCCCACAGCAAGCCAACAATATCAAACTCTCTACATTTTTTTTTAAATTAATAAAAAACTCTACTAGCTTATAAAACAAATAAATGAGATAGTGAGAAAAAAGAAAATGAGAAAGTTGAATGATAAATATAATAAGTTATTTTCAAATTAAAAAAGTGGTGTAGTATAATGAATGTCGTAATTTGATTTCCATAATATATATATATATATATATATATATATATGCTTTTAATTTTTGGTTTATATATAAATTGATATATGTTGTTGAGTTTTCATCCTTGATTCCTTGATCCATAAAAAATAAAAACAAAAATTATGAGAAAGATAGCAATTAATAAACGCCGTGTGAAAAGCACTCTTAAAGGAATCTCTCTATTCATTTACATTTGAGAATGTGGTTATCCCTTCTCCATGACATGATGAGGACAACACAGGTGTGTGCTCTATGGATCGACCTAACAATGTCGTCTAGTGCGTTTTTAAAGGTTTACCATGGCTTTCACATGGTGATGGTGCCCTGATCGTTTCTTCCAAGTTGTGTTGTCCTCGGTTGGAATGTTGTACAAATTGTGGTCCTCTAAGCGTCCACCTTTAATGTGGGATGTACAAACAAGTAATAAATAACAAAAGCAACATCTTTGTCATGTACCAACCATCCAACACAATGACAAGCATGCACTAGTATTGTGTTTAGTACTGTGTTTGAACAATAAGATGAAATCCATACCCTTCCATAAGGTCTTTATCTAACCATTTTCATTGCGATTTTGCTTAGGGGAATCATTATTGAATGTATTGACATTAATATGCCATTTTGGGAACCTTTCGTTGTTTGTTTCATTTTACTAACAAATTTTTTTATTGGCTCTACCTTGATTATGTTTCAATTTTTTTTTTGGTACCTTGACTTTGTTTCACATATATTCTATTCACACTAGAGTATAAATTTCTGGATTAAATTGTGTAAAAGATTAAAATACTATTCGACGTTTTGAGTGGACACTCTATTTATCATCAGAGGAATCATGAAAATAACTTTTTGTGATTATTCTTTTTTATTTTTAGATTCATATTCATTTTCTATCAATCATGTATGTGGTAATCCACATTCGTGGATGTAATTGTCTATGTATCTGTTTGCTCTACCTTGGCTTTGTTTCAAATATATTATAAATAATTTGTTGTTATTCTTTTTTAGTTTTAGATGTGTATCCTTTTTTTATGGATCATTTATGTGGTAGTCCACACTTGTGGATTTAATTGCCCATGCTTATGTTACGCTACAATGAACTCCCGAGGTTCCTCTCATCCATGTCCCATGGTGTCCTTTTGCACTTGCATGTCTTCTCAACAATCATTTCATTTAGGATGTCCCTTGCAACAATCCATTTGTTCGTTAGATTAGGGATTCATTCCACTTGCAACCCAATATTCTGGGTCTTCCAACACCTACATTTAGAATGTCCAAACTTGCCTTTTAAGTCTTCTTAATTTCTAATGTTACAAAATTTCCAATGCAACAATTTCACCAAGCCTTCAAATTTTGAAAAAATATGTTGTAATGTATGTTTTTCATTTTCAAATTTTTTTGTACCAAGAGAAAATAGGTGCATTGTACAACCTATTATGGGGAAGATGTATAATGCTTGTCCTTAACAAAGAAGTCTCACACACACACACACACACACACACACACACACACACAGATATTATGTAAAAAAAAAAAATTAAGAAAAGAATACCACTACCCTACACACACACACACATAACCTTTGTGCTATCCCCCTTCTTCCCCAGGATAACTAGAAGGAGAGTGGCTCAACCACTTACCACAATAATAGTTGGTAACCTCAAGGGACTTGATTGAATTTGAGCATGTGACCTCTGGCCTCCTCATTGTGAACATGCTTTGGGAAAAGTATTCCACCGATTGAGCTAACCCTTGGGGCACTGTCAACTTTATTCTTTTCAAAGTTAAAAGTTATAGCTATTATAAGCCTCAATGGATGTCATAATTAGTTTAATCTTCGGCACACAATGATAGATTCTTTGAACATGAATTTATTTTCCAAATGAAATTTCTACTCCAAGAAAAAAACGAGAGTGGGAGATGTGCATTACTCAACTAGTGAATTTAAGCATCTTTTTAGAGACTGGCCCTATCCTCAATTGGTGAATCCCAAGAGGATCAATGGGTTCTCATGCCAAAAAGGGTCACAATTATGTGATTTAAAATAAATATAGAAGTTACTAGATAGTAATCTCCCTTCTAGAGTCGTTGAATTCCTCATCCAGGTGAATGAGAATCATTTATCCTTCTTGCAAATCGCAGGACACATTTACTAGATTTATGTTGACCTATGAGTTATGTTTCCTATAGATATGTCTTATGTTGATGTTGGAGAATCTCTAGAATAGGTCCTTTGTTGTGCCTAAACTTTGTGAGACAACGTCAAACAATAACATATTTCCTTTCTGTTTATCCAATCCACTATGACCTTTGACTTTGATAACACCTAAAGTGAATGGATGCCATTATCCAAAGTCAAATTCAAAGAAGAGTATAGGTCGATTAAATTTGCATGATTTTTTGAATGATTCCTAGTACTCCTTTGAAAATGGATAGAGAATCTTTAAAGGTGAATCTTGCCTCTTGATATACTAAGCCCAAGACTCACCCTAACTCTCCTTCATAAAATTAATATGTGCTAGATCTATCTATGTGTAAAGGTGGGGATTACCTAGGCTCTTTACATTTTCCAGAGAAGGGAAAAGCCTACATTGAAAATTTGAACATATAGACAATAGCTAGAGGAGAGGGTATAACTTTGTTTTCCATTGCAACTTCAACATTGCACGTTAAACCACTTGATCTAACCCTTGGGATTGTTTCTTTTTCGAGGAAAACCTCACATGGATCCCTAGTTATGTCCATACATTTAATGGATGGTACCTAGTGTAAACTTGTCGACATTCATTATGACATCTAACTTGTTACAGGTGTTGAGTGTGGAATACAACAGAGGAAAATAATGCAATTGATTGACCCAAATTACTCCTACGGGAATTTTAAAGGATTCAACCAATTGATCTAGCCAAATGATCCAGACATACATAAATATATCCTATTTATTTATTGAAGAACAATTTGCAAGATCCTCCCTCTTACTTAGAATATCCAAATGGAAGATGGGGCCAAGCACCAACCACAAGAGTAGTTGGTAAACTCGAGGGAATTGATTAGATTTGAACCTATGACATATGGAATCCTCGTAAAAAACATGCCTAGAAGATGGTTCAACTAATTATGCAATGAGTTTTAACCAGAAATAAGCTTAATATGCATTACATGGGAATTTGATGTGAACGAATGGTATTCAATAAATGAGATATAACGCCTACATTTAAATTATATATCATTGTTGATTTTAATATGTGTTTGTCTATACTTGAAATTACAAACATATCTTTCAATTTAGGTCCATGATCATCATTTTGAGTGGACATTATGGATTGTTGCAAACAAACATGTGATTGTGGAGTGTCATTTGCATTGGATGAAACAAGTCATGCAAGTGCAAGGGATACAACACAATTGGAGGGAAAGTTGAATATGCTCAAAACCTACATGACACGAATGGTTGAATATGCATTGGATGAAACCTTCATGACACAAATTATAGGTTAGTGTCATATATAGACCATTGTTAAAGACAAAGGCCAAAGCTTGTGTGCTTCTAAAACATTATGAGCATGTTTTAATTCATCTTGATATATCAGATGAAAAATGGTGGTTTATTCTTCCTTGTCCACCTAGAATAAAAAGAGATTTTAATAAGCTACATAGTACAATCATTACACCGAATGAAGAAGAGGACAACGCATATGTGAGTGGAGAATTAAATGTGGGTGATCAAGTACATAAAGTATGTATGTTATAAACTTTCACTTTTTCATCAAATGGTTAGTTAGCATGGCCTTGGTTTTTGGACAATCAAAGAATGTAGCATGTACATTTTGCTAAATGAAATACATGTGCTTATGGTCAATTGGTTTATTTTGACACTTGGGTTCCCACTTAAACCCGTGTTTGTTATTATGGACATATTTGATGGTTTTTTCATTTTTCATAGATGTGTATATTGTTGATTAATATAAAAATAAGATAAATTTTCTTATTATTTTTCTCTTATGTTGCAATGCACTTATGATGAATTGCATTGCATTTAATATTTATGGTGATGACAAAAAATAAGAAAGATTACTGGGATAATGATTAGAGGATTTAGTGGTTAGGGGTGTTAAGTGGGTTGGATTTTAAGGTTAGACACAATATATCTTATTTAAGAATCAATTGGAAATGGGTTAGTTTTTTAACACACACATGAGAGAATAAATTGTAAACAAACTAACCTAACACTCCTAACCCACACACTTAATGCACCTAATTATCCATAAACTTAACTTGCATACATAACTAATATAACATAAGAGACACACTTAACATAAGAGAGAAACCTACCATGAATGGAAACATGTTTTCTCCTAGGAATCGAGTACCCACTTATATCAAGGTGTCTTAGTATGGACATGGTGAATGATTGCCTTATTTTTTCTATTGAATGGGTAAACTGGCACTAATAAAAAAATGTTACATGGATCTAACCCATGCACCTAACCCTTGTTCATAAGTGACACACTAATGCACCCAAGTGACACACCTAACCTATGCACCTACCCACATACCCTTTCACATAAAAACATCACACCTAATATGAACAATGAACACAATTTATGCATCAAAAACATATGCACCTAACCCATTTATATTAGTGTCACACATATTAAACCCAATCATGCACATAAGGGACACACGTAACCTATGAACCTACCCACAAACCTAACCCACACATCCAAGCACCTAAGACACACTCTTAAGATAAGATATGCACTTAACCTATGCACGTACCCATGCATATAACCCATGCACCTAAGCCAAACAAGTAACCCCCATAGTTAACTTGTGCATGCCTTACATGTGTCCTTAACCATGTTTATAAGAGACACACTCATGCATATAAGCAACACACATAACCTATGCACCTACCAATACAACCATGCACATAAGAAATGCACCTAAACACACCTTTAATCCATGCAACCCACTCTCATATATAAACCACAATGCTAATACATGCAAATGAGCAATGCACTCATGCACATAAGAAACAAACCTAACATAATTGACACACCTTATAAACTATGCACCTACACACATAAACAACACATGTAACATGATAAATACACATAACATGTGCACTCATTCACACATCTAACACATGCAACTATTTGTCACACATAACACATGTAGCTAACATACATGCTCCCAATTCATGTATATAAGTGACATGAATAAGTGAATCACCTGACACAAATGACTCACCTAGACTATGCATTTACCTACACAACTAGGGCCACACACCCACACACATAAGTGATACGCTTAACCTATGAACCTACCCACACATCTAACCTTGCACATAATTCAAGTAGATAACCCATACATATAGTGATGCATGTAATGTGCACACGTAAATTATTTTTGTACCCACAAACCTAACTTGCATGCTAACACACATAGAAAGCAAACTTAACATGAACGATGCACATAACCTAATTTGAGAGTCGATGAAACCACATAGCTAACCCATGTACCTAACCCTAAGGTGATTTGTCTAATTCAAACACCCCTAACCCTTAATCAATGATCCCAAAACTATAATGATAAATCTTAACCCATAAACCTTAACCACAAAACCCTGACCCTTAATCCATTTGCCCTAATTCTTAAACCTAAAGCATGAAAAGGGATTACAAAAGACACTAATCTAATGCAAGCTCGACTCAAAAGGTCATTTTGCGGATGCATATATGATGCTAAATGGTTGTAATAAGTAGTATGCAACACAAAATAGACACTATTAGATGCAATATTAGATGCATAAGACGTATTAAAGATGATAATAAGATGCTAAGAAGACACACATAATTCTAAAACAACACAAAGATACACATCATTGGTTGAAAACAAGGCACATGAAGATGCTAATACAATGCTAGTCAGATGCAAAATAAAATAAAAAAACATATGAAAAAGTGGACATGAAAGGAGACACAAATGGACATGTACGAGAAGCAAGCTATATGAAAACTAGATACAAATTTCATAAAAAGATGCAAAACATGATGCAAGAAGATGCAAGAAGATGTAAAATGAAACATAAAAGCATGGTTATAGAAGACTATTGTGAATCTCATTTTCCAATTTGCACAAAATTGGATAGTAGAACCTTGTATTGTAGCAATGTGATGAGTATAATCTGAATAGGGAATTGATATAGCTTAATATTACACAATTTTGGGTTGCAATAGAACTAAGGGAATCCCCTTTGTAGCCTTTGGTTTTTCTAAAATGGGAATTTGTAGAATCATGGCTAGGAGGATCATTGGGCAAAATGTAAGCTTGTAATACTTCCTTGGAGGGAAAGGCTAGATATTATCCATTAGGGCTGAAACTTAACCTATAAATGTTTCACTTGGTCAAGCTTATACTCAATTAATGGATATCTTATATCTTGGATCCAATATAGAGGATCTAGTTTTGGACAAGGTATAAAACCTAGATCTTTAGCCCAAAATATCAACCTTCTATTGAAAATTTGGAAATTGACCGTGTAATGACATAATACATGGTAAAATATTTGTAAGCATGAATTCAGGGATCCCTCACAACATTACACGTTCTCAAAAGAATTAAATACTATAAATCATCATTTACTTCCTTCCCTTATGCTCATACCTCATGGATTGGATCCAACAAGAGATGGATATGAATATAAACCCTTGATATATATAAGTTTTTCCTATAAATTCCGATTGGTATACCAATTCTTTTAAATCCACACTCAAAGTAAAATTATGGTACTTAATTCTTGGATTTGTAACATGGAACATTGGATTGGTCCAAATTTAGTCAAATCGATTCAAACAATTGAAAATAATATGGAATATCTAGGATAGCATATAATTAAAGGTATATAAAAAAAGAAGATTTGGATGATATGCAAATGGACATGATACAACTTGAATGTTGGGGAACCAAAATTCCCATGTCATTCACTTGCAGGTTGTGCCCCATTCATTGGTGGTAACTCTAGATACATGTTTTATATCTCCTCCAATTTTTCCAAGCATAACATTGATGGAACATCTAGAGGTAATCATAGTAGGGGTATGATATGTATGATATTTTAAAATGATGCGGGGATGTTGATAGGATGATTTGCATAAAATATTCGTACATCCACCAATAACAATGTTGAAATCCTATCACTTCAAAGAGGCATCCAAATAAAAAAAATATGTGCATCACGAAACTAACAAGTGAGGTGTTTAATATAGTACTTAAAACAAATCAAGTAGCGTTATCATAAATAGGGAATTTTAGTCGATTTAATCACCAATTGGTGAATTCAAACATATCACTACAACACATTCTCCAACTGATTTAGGATTTCAATGTTTTCAATATCTCCATATTCAATTAACTCGTAATATGGTCACAAATGCTATTGCTAGAAAAGTGGTTGAATTTGTAAGGGATGAGTAGGAGATTTGGCATAATGACTAGTCCCATTATCCTAGTCAACACTTTCAACATATGGTCCAATTACACTTTCAACATATGGTCCAATTACTCTTATGGGATCAAAATGCTATGAAAAAGAAATAGGGGAGAGACTAAAAAATATGGATCTAGTATCCACCTTAGATGTAGGTTTTCATCCTTCCATATTTCTTCTATCCCAGTGGTTTTACTACCACATTTCATACATATTTCTACTACCATCAACATAATGATATTGGATTAATATCCTAGTTACATCAACCTTTATTATACTTTCCTAACCATGATCTTTCGATTAATGATAGATATGTGTCATGTTGTCCCATTGATTTTTGGGAAAGCTATGAAAGGATGGAAGGATAAAGATATGCCAAAACATAGCATAGAGATCAATGCAAGGGATGTGGGAAAAGCATACAGGAACACATTGGAATTTACATATAAACAACTACAAGTTAAGGAGCATAATAAATGAAATGAATAGGGTAATGCATTGACATAGACATCCTTATTCCTTTTGTAACTTAATTAACATGGTCAACCTTAACTGCAAGATTTGTACAAATCCCCTTCGAGTTTAGGGGAAAAGGCTTGGTTGTGTTAGTAGATCGATGTTGATCATTGTTGGTATTGTGGGTTGCTCTATTGTTGTAATATGAGTTTATTTGTTATGTTGTTGCATACATCTATTGTAAGATTATGAAAAATATGAATAAAGAAGTAGTTGGGCCCCTATAATTTTTTTGAGTATGCTTCTCTTTTGAATGTTGAATGGAGTTTTTTTATTTTATTATTTGCAAATTTTTGGTGGATGAACTAAATGCATGCAGAAAGGAAGATAAGTGAGTAGTTGTAAAATGAGTAGTAATGAAGGTACTAGTGAGGAAGTTTGGATGAGTTGTGGAATATGAGAAGTCAATGAGAGTTGTCCAACTCGAGGTTATTTGAGAGAGGAATAGCGATGGAAGGAATCCTAATAAGATGTAGTTGGTGTCTAGGAGTGTCAACCAAATTTGAAGAGATGGATAGAGAAGTGTTGAAGATAGATGCAACCATCTATACTAATTAAGTAGAGATGACCTCAGAGGAAGTTGCAGATCATCCTGAACCAAAACAATTAGTTGAGATTGAATAAATTAATAAATTGGATGACATTGTTGTGGATGCGAACTAATTACTTCAAGAATAGAAACCCACCATCTTGAAGAGATCATACTTGAATTTGATGGAACTAGACTATATTTAACCATTTCCCAAGAACCCTTGCATCATAAGGTATATTCAATATCTAATTATGTTTTACATTTACATTTCTTAATTGATCAATTGTCAGTAGTTGTCATAGTGGAACACTATTGGGAAGTAGTAGTAATAGTTTAGAAAAACCTAGCACAAATCAAGGAGTTACCAATCCCATGTTAGTATCAAGTCAAAATTTAGTCACACAATTAGGTCCAAGTGGTTTCATTTTAGTAGGGATTGCATCTAGTGAGATGGAGGGAAGGCAAGGAGGATCCGCTATAAAATGTCTAGAGTTCTAGGGTAAAAGAGAACATGATGTTGAAAAAACATCAGTTTCTTTGGGAATCCATATGGATATCTAAGGGAATACAGGATGCATCTAAATTAATAGAGTTTTAGACAACTATGGGAGGAAGGGTGTTATAGTAGTACATGAAGTTTGTGGTTTCCCACCTAGGGGTGTAGCTGTCATTATACTAGAGGTTTGATCTGAATTTTAGGGGGCATATGGTCTAAATTCATATGTATAAGCCATAAAAGCATTAAATGGAGAGGCCACCCTCTCCCATTTATCATAAAAGCATTAAATGGAGAGGCCACCCTCTCCCATTTATCATAAAAGCATTAAATGGAGAGGCCACCCTCTCATATCCATGGTATTTGGTAGCACATAGTTTTGGCCCATGGTATGGCCTCAAGACACATTTTAATAATGCTATATAAAGGCCTAGAAAGCCTTCTCATAATAACAAATTGCTCATTTGGTTTCTCTCCTATTTTCTATTGTTCATTGTGAGATTAATTAGATCTGAGTGACTTATTGGTAATTAGTTTTAGAGGTGGGGCTTCTCTTTGAGACTCACCTCCCATTCACTTCATATGTTTTTGTTCATGCTTATTCTCATGCAAGATTAGTGTTTTTCATGTGAATTTTATGACAAATGTGTATGCTTAATCTCCTCCTCTCTCAGAATTCAATCCTTCCGGTTCTCAGCTCCCAATATTCGGATCAGTGGTATCAGAGATGGTACTCTCTCCATCAGGACAAGAGTTTGAAGCATGATGCGAGTTCAACGAAGGTTCCACAACCCATGCTGCTCTACAAACCCTTGACATCTCTACACTCAACACTCTCACATTCAACAAATTTTGAACAGATTCCACAGGATTTTTCAGAGGCTCTACCATATCTCATCAGAAAGGTATTTCCGACAGCTCAAATGGGTATTTCGCGGAATTTCATTTCGTTGTCTAGTTTATGAGATATCCTCATTTGAAGCATCACATATCTATAACCAGCGTGGCCGTGCACCCTTCAACTTCGGCTTGGATTTTCTCATTGATCAAGCAACATCAGAGAGAGTTTTACACATTTCTATAAATATCTCTTCAATATCTGAAAAGGGTATTTCACGAAATCCCATTTGGATTCTTGGTTTGAGAGATATCATTGATTGAATCTCAGCATATTTTTGTGCCAAGGAGGCCGCGCACACCCATACTTCCATGGATATTTTATCACTACTTAGGAAAATTCAGAAGGCATTCCACATATGGATAGAAATATCTCTTCAAGATTTGAAATGGGTATTTCACAGAATTTTATTTCGTTTCTTGGTTTGTGAGATATGCTTGTTTGAAGTAGCACATGTTTGTACATAATGTGGTCGGACGTACAAAAACTTTAAACAAGTGCTACAGACTCCAAAAAATGTCTCAGAGGCTCTACCATATCTCATTGGAAATCTCATACTGTCAGCTAAATTGAGTATTTCGTGGTTTTTCATTTGGATTTCTGGTTTGAGAGATATCGTTGATTGAAGCAACATATGTCTGCAAAATAGTGTGTGTGTGTCTCTTAAGCTTCAACAAACATTTTCTCAATCTCTGGGACACCCTAGAGCAAGTATGTTATATGGATGGGAAGGTCTCTTCGAGATATCAAATGGTTCTTCAACAGAATTCAATTTCAGTACATGCATCAGAAGCTATGAATGGATTTGCAGCAAGACATCAACTGCACCAAAGATCATGAATTTTCAATTTTTGTAAATCTGATTGTAATCATGGTTATGGTTAACCACACAAAACCTATGGTTATGAGTCAACCACAAAAAACCCATGGTTATGGGGGAAACCACACAAAACCCACATTTATATATTGTAATCACGGTTATGGGTCAACCACACAAAACCCATGGTTATGGGTCAACCACACAAAACCCACAGTTATATATTGTAATCATGGTTATGGGTCAACCACACAAAACCCACGGTTATGGGTTAACCACACAAAACTCTTCTCTTCAATGGAAACAAGCTTGTCATTGCCACCATGGTTATGGGTCAACCACACAAAACCCATGGTTCTGAGTCAACCACACAAAACTCTTCTCTTCATTGGTAACTAGCACATTGTAATCATGGGTATATTTTTATCATGAAATGATGGGGACCATAATTTTCTAAGGGGGGAGGAATGATCCAAATTTTAGGGGGCATATGGTCTAAATTTGGATGTATAATCCATAAAATCATTAAATGGAGAGGCCACCCTCTCCCATTTATCATAAAAGCATTAAATGGAGAGGCCACCCTCTCATATCCATGGTATTTGGTAGCACATAGTTTTGGCCGATGGTATGGCATCAAGACACATTGTAATAATGCTATATAAAGACCTAGCAAGCCTTCTCATAATAACAAGTTACTCATTTGGTTTCTCTCCTATTTTCTATTGTTCGTTGTGAGATTAATTAGATCTGAGTGACTTATTGGTAATTAGTTTCAGAGGTGGGGCTCCTCTTTGAGCCTCACCTCCCATTCACTTCATATGTTTTTGTTCATGCTTATTCTCATGCAATATTAGTGTTTTTCATGTGAATTTTATGACAGATTTGCATGCTTAATCTCCTCCTCTCTTGAAATTCAAGCCTTCCGGTTCTCATTTCCCAAGATCCGGATCAAGGTTAAGCATCAATTTATTTTGAACTACCCAAGTCCAAGCAACAAGGTATAAAAAGGTTGAAAGAAATTGGGTGGATAGTAAGAGAGTCAGTATGGGAACATGATCATAGATTATAGGATCTCATGGATAGACTTACATACGACATCCATGATACCCATAAAAAGGAATGGTTCATTCAAGGGATACGCCATTTGACTTAGATTCCTTTGATGTGGCATAATATTGACACTTTCATAACAAATTTGGAGTAAGCAATGAGGATTGAGTCTATGCTTGGATATCCTCGCACTGCTAAGGCTAAAGTATTAGGGACAAGCCCAATATTGTGACAATTTCATAATCATATAATTGCACTTACATAGAATAACATAGAATATACAAGAATTGGAATTACCTAAGGTTGGATGAAATCATGTGTGGTATACTAGCTATTAGAAGGAAGAGAATCATGCTTTTGAGCACCCAATTATATAGGGGGGACTTTCACCCAACCCCCATTTGGGACTTTCCAGGAAAACCTACATGGGTATTTGTGCAACTTACTTCTTATGCATAGTTTCACTAAATTATAATGGTTTTCCTCATGCTCAGAGTTCATAGACTGGAGAAATATACTATGAAATTTGCATGACATATGGACATCCTCCAAGATATTGTCTTATTTTGTAGCAGTACTCCTCTATTCCTAATACATTCTATAGTGAGTTTTGTGGAACTTATACTCACCTCACAAATAAATGCAAAATTTTGGATGCTTTGGTTGACATGTTATATAGAATTGCATTAATCGTACCTAATAAATCACAACCATAGAGAGTGGTTGCGAAATGGGTGGAAAATACATAGGAGGTAGGACTAGTGGAAGAATTAGAACAATAAGTTGTTATAACTATGATGAAATAGGGAATCTTTCTATAGATTCTCCTATCCCTAGAAGGTCATGGTGTTCCTATTGTAGAATCACTAAGAATTCTATTGAATACTAATATGAGTTGATTACAAAATGGGAAGATATAACAAGAATAGATATTCTCCTCTCCATAGAAGGCCATGGTGTTCCTATTGTAGAATCAATATGCATGATCTTAAACACTATTATGAGTTGATTGCAAAATGGGAAGACATAACAAGAAAACAAGTAGTGAACTTAATTAATTTAGAACCTAGATGGACTAATGAAGGAACCAGCCTGACCATTTATATTATTACTCAATGGGGATCGCAAATTGGTATAGATGTCAATGATATTAGACTTCCTAAAATTTAGAAGGTTAGGCGTAGAGCACCTAAATTTGACCCTATTCAATATAAGGTATTTTCATATATGTTGTTGAAATGTTCTGCAATATGTCTATACTTGCTTCACCTAGAGGTGAGGTAGGAAAAAATAATTGAGGTTCAATACCAGTACCACCGCTCTAGATTTATATAACAAGGCCAGAAGGAACATTGCAAGGTAATTCCAAGAAGGTTCTTGATATTTGTTTTACACTTCTTTATAATAGTTTTTTTGATGATTAAATAGGAAGTTGTGCAACACCCTTACGAATCTCCTTGGAATTGAAGAAGAATAATCAGATTATATTGTTGCTATTATTCCTAAGAGGTTAATGCATTGGGTGAGTAGGAAGATGATAACTAGAAAATAGTTTAGATTGAATTCTCACACGGATAGCTATAACATCAGGGATGTGATGTTAGATATAAGGTTTGATGTCAATATTATTCCTAATAAGTCATGCAAAGTTATGGGAAAACCAAAGTTAGTCTACTCACCTATACAATTGCATATGTCCAATCTATACATGATTTTTCCCATTAGCATACTAAAAAGTGTAGAAGTGAATTTACCTAGTGTGAAAACCATTACTGAATTTGAAGTCATAGAGATTATGGATGAGAAAGATCCATATCCTAGATTGTAGGAGAACAATTGGGACTTTAATAACTATGCTATTATAAATATAAGAAATAAATAATGAATTTTAAGGATGAGAGTACTTAGGTAGTCTAACTCCTAGATCCATGTCGAGAGTTGTCAATTTTTTACTTTTTTAGCATAATAACATTAAACAATAGGATCACTGAAATAAATACAAGCACAACAACACAAGGAACACAAAATTTCTCTCGAGGAAACCACAAGGGAGAAAACCTCGACAAAACTTCCTCAATATAGAATTCACTAATACAAGATAAAACCCCAAGACAAAACAACTACTTCTTCTCTATCTCTCTCTTATGCAAACTTTCTCATGTGAGTGAGTGATACAAATGACAAACTTGACCTCTCTATTTATATTTTTCAGTTGGGTGAGTTTTTACCATAATTGGGTCGACCGCTCCTATTTTACTGGGCTAACATATCAATTACATAATAAAATATATATTTCTGGATTCTTCTAGGCTGACACAACTTCTAGGGTTTACATTGAATCTTTCAATCATTCTTACTTGACCAATTACATCAATGACATCTCCCGAAGGAGGAATAATAGTAATACAATAGAAAAATACATTTATAATATCTTCCGCAGTTGCATTTCTTTAACACTCCCTCTTAACTAGGAAGGTATTCTGTAGACATCATCATCAACATCAACAATTGTACAACTAATTGGTGAAACTATGTATGTCATAGGAAGTTTTGGAACATAATCATATGTATGAGGAATCATCATCATCATCAAAATAGAACTACTAGATCATCATCATCAACATCATAATCATGAACGTCAGCAACATGAAACTACTGGAGCATCATCAACATCGTCATCATCATCAGCAAGGAACTGTTAGAACATCATCAACATCATTGTCATAATCGTCAGAAAGGAACTACTGGAACATCATCAACATCCTCGTCATTATCAGCAAGGAACTTCTGGAACATCATGAACATCGTCGTCATCATCAGCAAGGAACTGCAGGAACATCATCAACATCGTCGTCATCATCAGCAAGGAACTGCAAGAACATCATCAACATCGTCATCATCATCAGAAAGGAACTATTGGAACATCATCAACATCGTCATCATCATCAACAAGGAATTGCTTGAACATCATCAGCATCGTCGTCATCATCAACAAGGAACTATTGGAACATCATCAACATCATCGTCGGTATGTGAATACTAGAACAACAACAACATCATCATCATTAGTATGTAAATACTAGAACAACAACATCAACAACATCATCAATCATCAATGCATAAATACTAGAATCAACAACAACATCAACATCAGTATATAAATACCGGAACAACATCATTAGCATCATCAACATCTAAATGTTGGAACAACATCATCATCAACAACATCTAAATGTTGGAACAACATCATCATCATCAACATCTAAATGCTGGAACAACATCATCATCATCAACATGTGTTGGGTGCTAGAAATGCCCTCTTTGCTTACTCCTATTCAGCCCTTTTTCATTGATTTTGTCTTTCATTTTACAAACCAAGTCATTATCTTTTCCAGAGACAAGCATGTATTCTAACAAGTATAATTTATTATTATCTTGTTACATTAATTCTTAAGAATGCTTGTGATTATGAATTTATTTCCTTTTATTGCTGAATTTATTTCCTTTTATTGATGAATTTATGAGAAGTGAGTAAATATTTCAGGGAATCCAATACTCTTAGCTTGCTGATACACGTGGGCGCTAAAGTGCTTGGCAAACAATTGCACATTTCCAAGGCTCGGTTTTGATCGTTGCTAAAACAGCTCAAGCCATTCCACTACGTGTCCAGCTGAGACTCATTTGGCGCTGGGTCAATTCTAGATTGTAAAGGAATAGTTAACGATGAAACAAAATCTATCCTGGTGTAACAGATATTGTAATTTTTTCTATTTTCTGATGTATATTCGGCAGCCTGAAGATCAGAGATCTTCATTGCTGCTTGAATTAAGGAACCTGAGTTGTCTTATCCCAGTATATATAGGAAGATGAGATGTTACAGAAGGTTAAGGATTATTTTCAAGATAATTGTAACAGGAGTTGGGAGTCCTCTGTAATCAAGCTTATCCATTAATGAAAGAAGTAGTGATTTCCTAAATTGTTATTTGTTGAGTTAGTTTGTTAGCCTCCAACGACATCTCTGTTGGAAGGTCAAGTCCCGCCTTCTCACCGATATTTCCGAGTTAAGTATATGTTTAGTTTGAATTTATTTTGGTTAATGTGGATTTAAAGTAGGTAGTGTTTCAGATTGCTGCAACGGTAGTTAATTGGATAATCGTCACGAGGGCTTCACTAGAAGGCAATATAATATCACGTTCATTCATATTGCGGTATTAAATATTCATGAAAACCTAAAAAATATATTGCTTTTATATTAAGGGGAAAAGGTTTTTTTTTTATTTAATGTAACAATACAAAAATACTTTGGGGTCTTTTTTATATGGGCGAGCCGACAAATATCCGCCAAATGGAGATGGCGGGATCACGGCCGAATGAGAAATTTGGTTGAGGCAAGGATCAGGCTTACCAGTACGCAGGGAAATCACATCTTTAGGCATTCTTGAGGCTAGGGGTTTCGTGGTGAAGTGGGTTTCCAGTCGATCATAGTTGAGAGATAGTAGTCATTGACAACCAATTGCTACCAATAGCACTCATCCAGTTGTTACCAATAGCCTTGGGAGGCTCTAAGCCTCCAGGGCCTGTTATAGGCCCTCGATAGGCCTTGGGGGCTTGAATACCCAACCACTCGTGCCTATTACAGGCCTTGGGAGGTTTAGTCAGCCTCCTAGAGCTTGTTACAGGCCTTGGGGGATTGGATACCTAGCCCACAACAGGCTTAGTTAGCGATTGGGGAACTGCAACATGCAATCTAAATGTCATACTATGTGCATTGGCTCTAGTGACATACAAGAAGTGATCTCCTATCTCTTCATTAGACCATTAGATGTTGCAAATCATAATGATATGTGGATGAGTAATTGCATTGTGGTTGAAGTAATGTGAATCCACAATATACATCGAAAGAAGCAAGGTGCATTGTAGAATGAATGTGGAGTCATAAGAGGGGTATCATATCAATATACTAGGTAGAAATATAAATGGGTATAAAAAATGTTAATGAAAAAATTGATACATACAATATCTAGTGAAAATAGGGGGTTTTTTAAATTGGGAAGGCATATTGGGATGTGGTTAAAAAAAAACGATTTTGGAAGGTATTTTCCAATATTTAGTGAAATTAGGGGTATTGTTTCATATGCCACGAACGAACGTGCTATGATAGCGGTTTATTGAGTGAAGCCCCCGTGATAATCGTATAATTCTAGTTTTCCTTTTGCTTGCTGCAACAGTGTGGTGTGAACAGTCGATTGTGTAGAATAGTTTCCTTTCTTATGCAAGTGTGTTAATTGATATCTGTTGTTAAATTCAAGCTCAGCTCCTGCACATTACTGCTATTTATCTTTCTTAGAATTTGTTGAATTAGATAGGCCATGGTTTGAATTATGATATTTTTAGGATTTAACTTCTTGCAAAAGCAATTCTAGTTAATTCATTCTTAGATCAGTTGTTACAGGATTGATGTTGTGAGAAAATAGGAATCCCTTGAGTTCTTAGATTGATAATTTAGATTTGCTTTCACAGTGAGTTGAGTTGGCTTGGAATTTAGGTAGGATGAATGTTCTTTATTTATTTTAGTCAGCTATTGAAGTGCTTATACATATACTTTGCTTAGTTACCTTTGAAACAATCATACTTTCTTGGGTTGACAATTTATATTGAGCATCCTTTTTTTTAACTGTAATTAGTGAGCATATAGGGTGACCAACAACATGTAAATATTGGAACAACATCATCATCAGCAGCATGTAAATGCTAGAACAACATCATCATCATCACTCCCTCTTTTGAGGAATTTACTTCCGGACTCATCATCATCATTCCTTCTTTGGAAGGAGGTCCTTTTGGACTACACCAATCTTGTCTCGAAAGTATTCAAACTTTACATGAGATAGAGGCTTAGTTAACACATCAACAACTTGTTCCTCTGTAGGAACATACTTGAACTTTACATCTCTCTTTTTCACCATATCCTAGATGTAGTGATACTTAATTTCGATATACTTTGATCTATGATGGAACACCGAGTTTTCTAACATATTGATACAACTCTAATTATAGCAAAGAATATCAGTCACATCTATTTCTACATCAAACAATCCTACCAACATCTTGTGAATCCAAACTACTTCACTACAAGCTGAACATGTTGCGATGTATTCAGCTTTTGTTGTACTGTGATCAATATTGTTCTACTTTCTGTCGAGCCATGAGATCATACCTGATCCCAAAAAACATCCTGAAGTGCTCTTTCTATCTTCAACACTTCTCGCCCAATCTGAGTCTGTATAACCGTGCAATCTGAACTCACTGTCTAATACATATCTGATTCAACAATCCAATGTACCATTTAGGTACCTCATCACATGTTTTGTTGCAACTAGGTGAATATATATAGGATCCACCATATACTGGCTCAAGGTGTTCACGGAAAAACATATATCTAGTCCAATAGTGGTCAAATGCATCAATGCGTCGATAATATGTTTGTACAATGTAACATCTACATTTTCTGATGAAGCATCATTCAAGAGCTTCAAGTTTGTCACCATTGGAGTAGGCATGGCCTTATAGTCCAACATCCCAAATCCTTTTAGGATCTCAAAAACATATTTTCCTTGATTTAGGAAAATATCATCTAGGAACTACCACACCTGAAGACCTAGAAAGTAATGCATCATTCCAAGGCATTTCATCTTAAATTATACAACAAGCTTCTTCTTTGTGAGGGGAGACATCCAAAATCACTATGAGCATATCCCTAAGATACTGAGGCGGAGAACATTCTCCATATATATTGTAGTCACTCCCTCTAAAGTGGAGCTTCCCTGCTCCCTCTCTAACTAATTACTATCCTCTCTCTGCATTGGGACATTCTACATTAGAGTGGCTGGTAGCCTTCTCTTCTGTTAAACTTTTGGGTATCCATCTATGTCATCTCTCTAGGTCATTGGATACCTAGATATCGAACTCTATTGCAAGTTCTCTCTTGCACCCTTCTATGAGCTCCTCATCTTCAACCTTGTAACAAACGTTGATATCTCATCACTCTAGGTAATCATCATATCCCATGGGTTCCTTCTGATCCCATACAAATTCTTCTTCAATATACACACATGTGGTTCTCTTTAGAGAGTCCTGAGTCCTGGAGGTTGATTGATATATTCTTCTACTTCGATTACACCATCTATCTCGTGTAATATCCACCACTGAGGAAGTGTGTTTGGCCACTAGATCACATCTCATCATAGTCGACTCCCTCTTTCTGAGAGAACCCTTTCTCTCCACTTATGTAATATGCTTGATTTGATAAATCTTGTTGAATTTTATAGTTGAACCACTGTCACTTGTTCTTCGGAACAAGTATCATCATTCTTTATGTGTAGGTGATCGTACACGATATTTCCTACAAGTCAAATTCAGTTTCATGGTTAGAAACATTTCATGGTTTCCAAAACATATTAATAATGACAAATTCTTATGCATACAAACATAGGTCACACAGTCATGCAACTATCTTAGCCAATGCTTCAACACAACATTCATCCATATCACGTATTCATACGACAACTTCCTAGATGCCTTCCATCTCTACCATAACATTATTAAGAGTGTGCACTACTCCCAATATGTCAGCAAAGAGGTTTCATTCTAGATAAGTAGCAATGGAATTTTGTACAACACCATAGGCCACTTACCCATCACATGCATATTAGTAGTATTATGTTCATCGATTCAAACATTCTAACCTGCATAATACACATCCTAAATCTAGGAACATAAATATGTACACAACTGGACAATACAGGAAATGACAATTCAAATACTTATCTTTGTTTGTTTGGTAGGATCTCTCTTGATCCTAGTCTCCTTGCAGGAGTCTCTAGCAATGTGCTCTACTCCATCTGATTTTGAGGACTTGATCCTCTCTTGCTTATGACCGAAAATGTTGAAGAAGTCTTCTATACCACAAATCACAAGGACTCATGGTCCTATCTATTAGGGTTGAGTTTGCATGTCCCTTCAATTTGTAGAGTCCTCCTTCAATTCAAATAACAAATGCATCCCTTATAATCCAATGATGAGATAGATAAGAGATTCTTCTATCTTCCTAGTTCGGATTAAAGTGCATATTCCTCATCATTGGAGGAATCTTCTTTTTCCTTCCTTTCATAATCATGTTCATCTTATTCAACTACATGGGCATGAAATATTTTATTCTACTTCTTGAATTGTTTATCTCTGGGAGGACAATTTATTGCAATGTGTCCCATCCTGTGACAAGTAAAACATTCAAAGGAGGAGAAGTATTTCTCGATCCTTTTGTTCCTTTGAAATCTTTGAGATATTCTAGGAGAGTGGTCATGATAATGTTCATGATTCTTCCTTTTGTTCCTTCCTTTGGAATGGACTTCCAAAGCTTGATATTCATTATCTTTTCACTTCTATTCTCTTACTGCTATCCTTTCTTCTTCTTGCACGCACTCTTCCCATAAATGTATGAACTTGATCAATTTATTCCTAGAGCATATGCCACAAACAAAAGGTTTCCAATCCATTGGGAGACCATTCAAGGTGGTCATCACAACTTCTGCTTCTTCTATCATGTCTTCAATGGCTTCTAATTATTCTTTGATCTAAGATACTCTAGTGAAGTATGACTGCATGGTATCTGACTTTTGAATATTCACACCCTTGAGTTGATTTCTCAAAGTCATCTTTCTAATGATGTTATTTCCTCCAAATAGATTATACAATAAATCAAACATTTCCTTTGGGGTATTCTTTGAATACACTTGAGGAATCAAGTGATATTTAATAGAGTCAGCAATGATCCTCTTGGCCTTGATCATATCCTTCTTGTACTTTACTTTGGCCTCATCTCCCTCTGGTTCTTTAACTTCTTCTTTTATGAAGCATTCTAGGTCACGTTCTTCAAGAATGAGCATGTCCCTATACTTTTATGCTCGGAAATTCTCCTCCCATTCAAGATTATATTCAAACTTGGTATGATTTGTCATCTTGATAAACTTGATAAAAGAGAACCTCAATTGGAAATAGATAGAGTATAACTTACCAAATGAGATGATCTAGCCAAAGGCTAGCTTCCGAGATCTCGCTGCAGGAGATCCTAGGGTTTTTCAGAGAAATCATAATTTTTCAAGTTCGGGATCTTGAAAAAATAATTGGAGGAAAATACGTGCCTCCCAAAGATGAGTTGAGCACTGTACTCCTTTTCCCAAATCCATGGACAAGACTGCAAAATATTTGATGCCCTAGTTTCTTCAATTTCTACTACTAATTTGTCCGGTCTTAATTTTGATGTATCTCAGCAATTTATGCCCCCCAAGGTACTAAAATTTATTTTATGATATTTGTATATTTACTCTATCCAACCCCATAGGTTATATCAGTTTTATATTCACCACGTGAGACTTATGCTAAGTTTCCCAATGTGACCTTTTTATGGACTGTTTCAGTATAGCGAACTTGTATTGACTTTCACGTGTCATTGTTTCAACTTAGGGTTCTGAAACTCGAATTAGAGAAACTAAATTCCATTCCATTTCTGGAACATCTTACAAAATTTGATTTGTATCTTCCTATCCATATATATAGAATTTCTCCCTAGGTCACCTATTTAAAACCGAATTCTAGAAGAGATTGGAACCCTAATTGGCATAGATCATATCTCCTAAAGTACAACAAATCTGAGGCTGAAAATATCACACAAGGTACATACACATTTTATATTCATCCTGTCTGCGTTTCAGATCCTGAACCTTCTCCAAAAGTTATTTATAGCTAAAATTCAAAGATGACTAGTTTCCAGAAATGGAAACCCTAGGCAGCAGTTGCACAATGTTCTCTTTCGGGCCTTCTATGATACTATGTTAATTTTTTACTTTGTTTAGCATAATAAAATTAAACAATAGGATCACTAAAATAAATACAAGCACAACAACACAAAGAACACAAAATTTCTCTCGGGGAAACCACAAGGGAGAAAACCCCGACAAAACTTCCTCAATATAGAATTCACCAATACACGATAAAACCCCAAGACAAAAACAACTGCTTATTCTCTCCAGTGAGATTCTCTCTCTATCTTATGCCCTTCATAAGAGATATAATAATAATATATTTATATTCAAACATTCATTATATAGAAAAGTATTGTACTATATAAAGTACTTTATGAGTACTAAGTACATCTATATTATATTCAAAAGTAATTTATGGGTACTTTTTCTTTTATGGGTATGTTTAACTATGGGTTTTCATATACCATTTAGAATTTGACAAGTATGTACTTTTAACTCAACCAATTCCACCTCAATTATGTTAGGATATTCCTATACTCCATCCTAGTCCCACCAGTATTTTGATCATTTACATTTTCAGTCATGCATGCACCTTTAGGGTTTGCATGCATCCCAGTCATCAGTCCAACACCTAGCCCTCAGTTAGCCAGCCCCCAGGAGCTTCTCACTATTCAGTTTTAGCCCTCCAGTTTCTTAATGCGCCCTTCTTCCTTGATTTTAGGGAGCAACTCGCCCTTCTTCACCTACCAGTCCAGTTGTCACTCAGTTACACTCAATTACACTTAGTTACACTCAGTTACAGTCAGTTACAGTCAGTTACACTTAGTTACAGTCAGTTACAGTCAGTTACAGTCAGTTACACTTAGTTACACTGAGTTACACTCAGTTACACCTACCAGAGTTAGTTTGACTGATGGTTGACAGTTACTTGAGCATTGATGACTCCATTGATGATGATGAATACTTCTAGTTTTTCTCCGATGATCATGAGGACACCTAGTTGTGCTTCGATGACACTTTATTGGTATTATGATCACTCTGAGAGGCTAATTTGAATTACCACCTTGGGCATTCGAATCCTCTCTACCATTGTACTATTTATTTGTCCATATTGTGATTAATTAACTAGTGTGTGTGAAGTATTATTGCTTCTATATGAGTTCTACTGTACCACATTATTCTGTTGCTCATTATACTATATTGTTCACTCTTCTTCTATTTTCCTGCTTAATCATAATTACTCTTGTGGGGTATACATCATCTCTTAGATCTGCTGTGAGGATTTTCACAAACTATTATAGATGATGTCATCCTCTAGAATGTGATTGGTTCTTTAAAAGTTGATTTTGATACTACATTTTTTGTTTTGAATCCCATTTTTTACCTCAAAATTCCCCTAATGAGATACAATCAAAAGGTTGATCTGATCTGGAGTAGGACTGACTACATGATGATACATACTGATACCAAGGAATGGCCAACACATGAGGTCAAGGCAACTGCAGAATGGCCGACACAAGTTGTATCCTTGAACAGTGAGCACGACACAAAAGTGACTTAGGCAACTTTGAAGACAAAGGGACCGTGATATAAATCTGCAATGTAGGAGACATTAACAGATTCTCCATATTATTGGAAGAGTAACCAATCAGAGGAGTAAAAACTCTGAGATTAGGTTTATCCTAAGGCCAAAACTAGAACCCAACTTGTTTCATAGACTCAAAAAGGTGCTTTGTTCAAGGACATAGTTGACTTGTTGCCATTACATTGAAAGATAAATAACATTCTTCCCTTCCCTTTTCTCTTTTTGTTAAAGAATGTTTTTTCTTAATTTTAACGAGCATGAAAAGGTGGAAAAGAAAGCTTGATAATATCCTTCTTGTTAGTTTTAATAAGTCCAAGAAAGAAAAATCAATAGTCCTTCATTTTTGAAACAAGCTCAAAGAAGGGAGAGAAGAATGTTTGGTATAAGTCCAACCATGTGTAATTTAACGAGTCCATGGTAGGGAAACTCAAGAATTTATTCATGTTTTAATGAGTTTGAAGAAGAGATAGACTAGTACTCAATAATTTACGGATCCGTGGATTTTAATATTGAGCCCTGATCTGTTTGTGCTTGTCGGTGTTTTCATATTTACGGAGTCTGAAAAACTTAAACAACAACTCCATACACCTACTCGTGGATTTTAATGTCAGTTGGTATATGCTCATCGGTGTTTTCATATTTAAAGAGTCTGAAAAAATTAAACAAAAACTCTATACACCCTCTTGTGGATTTCACATCGAGCCCGAGTTGGTAGATGCTCGCTGGTGTTTTCATATTTCAAGAGTCTGAAAATCCTAAAGAAGACTCCAAAGGGGTCCTTTTTTTGTAAATTTAGTCTCCTCACCCAAAAAAGGGTAAAATAATGTGAGGGAGAACTCTTTTAGCCAAATATGACTAGAGTATACCTTTTTCGTAAATAATCCAAAAAGATCCAGAAAAGGGGTAAACTTATATCAAAGTGGATGTATGTTCAAGTCCTTTAACGAGTCTGAACAAGACAAGTATTCTCAGCAATCTTGTTAGATTTAAAGAGTCTAACAAGAGCATGAAAAAACTCTATCAGACCATGGAAACTTAATCTTATATAAAAATAATGTACAAGGTATAAGTTTCTTGATTTGTCAAATGACGGACGGACTGCAGCTAGAAACAACGTCAATGGATAGTATAAAATGTCAGTTCAAAGTACACAAAGGGGTTTCAAAATGACATAAAGTGACATAAAATATTAAAGTGTTAAGCTAAACTGACATGTCAAAAAGAAAACAAATCTTTGTATAACTACCTTTTGCGACTGATGGTGAGAGAATGCCTTTTTAAAGTTTTACCTAAACAAAATAACTCAAAAAGGGTCATTTATAATTAAATAAAGTTAAAAAAGGAATTTGAAACTATATAAAGTGGGTAAATATTAAAAAGAAATTGTATATATAGAGCCAAATAAAAACATAACTCACCAAAACATTTTACCATAATTTGGAGCAAAGGGTGAAAAATACCTCTTACTTCAACTGTTGAATCCGAGCAATCCGGGAAACGAATCCGAACACCATCACTTGCAGGTAAATAATCTCAACCTTCTTAAGAATTTTCATTCATTATTTTATTTTTTTAGAGATGTTTTGAAGTTTTTAGCTGAGTTTAAAAATTAGGGCCTCGTACTCGTGGGACTTCTTGAGTGAAATTCGCAGGAACGAGAAATGTGAGCGGATTCACTTCAGGTAGAGTCGCGAGTACTCGCCTCTGTGTAAGAGGTGAACCCGCGAGTGACAATATTTAAAAATGAAAACACTTCAAACTAATGAAATGAATTGAAATATTTGATGTTGGATGGTTTTGACCTAGAGGGAGAGGGAGCATGAGGCCATGGACAGGTTGGCCATGGGAGATCCACTCACTTTAAATGCATTATAAAGGTGTGGATTTCTCAAGTTCTTCCGTACAACCAATATGTGTGCACAAACGCACCTACTCCAAATGATTGTAAATTATTGGGATGTCGATCACAAAATGTTCAATATCTTAGGTGAGATGTTGGAAATCACCATTGAGTACATCTACTTCATAACCGGTTTGTCTCGACGGGGTGAGGTAGTAAACCTCAAAGGCACATTTAGAGGATTCGGTGCTCTATCTATCCAAGACTATATCAACACATACTATGTGGTTGGCACCGAAAAAAGTGGGATCGAAGTACCGATTGGCCAGATTGCTAGCTTCCCACTAAAGGTAATCCTGATTACCCTAAATAGGATCGGGGGAAGTGCATCTCAACACTTGGCCTCGAGGAATTATATGCAAATAGTCATTGAATGCCTACAAAATGTCATCTTTGACTGGTGCTCACGGATACTAGTTAACATGAAGCAACAGTTGACGGAATGCAAGACAGGGAGAAAGAAGAAATTCATATATGGAAGTATATTATGATCTTTCTTATTCGAGAGAGTCCCCGCTCTGAGTCCGGGGATGGCTCTACCGGCGTTGAACCCCCACGAGCCACTAATGAGTCAGTGGGGTGATATCTTTTTGCGTCAGGGTGGAGGTGAAACAAGCCTATCATACTTCAATGACGACTATCTAGGGTGGTGGATCCGCCAAGTACCGGTGCTTGAGTAGTTTCCATATGCAGGGATGGATTTCTGAGGAGATCCAGAGCTCATGTTTCCTCTGGGGGCATCCTGGGGCGAGATAGGTACCACAATGTTTTTTGTTTTTGAAAAAATTATAATTTTTTTTATGTCTTTTTGTATATATGATTTTTATGATGAGTAAGAGTGCTGAAAAAATGTAATGTATGCAGATGTGGGGCCAACGAGACCCGCTAGAAATACGACATATGTACGACCAACTACGCCAGGTGGTACAGATGACATGTTGAGGACTATTGAGGGGAACATTAGTCAGATGACTCATGATATCCCCACCTACAGGATAGAGTGCATGCCGCTCGAGATGCAGGAGCATGTTGTAGGGGTGCCCCCAGCCTAGATTAGGTTACTTAGGAAAGTAGCCAGGCTGGTCATATGTTACAGGGAGGCTATAGCGGAGCTAGCTGAGGCTCCTCCCTCTCCATATGGAGAGTGACGCATATTATTATTTTTGAGGCTATTTATGCCCATTTTTGTATATTTTGATAGTGGATGAATCAAAATCATATGTATTTTTTGGACCATATATATATATATATATATATAGTAGCGATTATATACATGTGTTCTTATGTGTTTTAAATGTTATTGTGTGTTATACAAATGCCAATCAAGGACATAATTTTCAAAGGAATCAGCTAATGCATTTAAATTCCTTGAAATATGTTGATATGTAATGAAATCAAAGTGTCTTTCAAGCAATCTAACTCGCAAAAACTGACGTAACAAAGAAGGATCTCGAAACCTATACTCACTCGAAAACTAAAGTACTACTAACTATGAATCAAGTTGTACCTCCAAATGTGAAATGCTATGATGAATAACATCTTGGAGTAACTCGATAACTGCACTATACTCAGCTACATTGTTCGTTGTAGGGCCCAAAAAAGCACCTCCCGAATAAACGAGCTGGCCATAGGATGAGTAAATAACCCAAACTGCTGAAGCCAAATTACGAATGTGGAAACTAGTGCCATCGGCGAATCCTATGAAGTACTCGGTTGTCATCTGAAAACACAATCCAGAAGACACATAAGGAAATAAATCCAAAACGAATAACTCTACAAAAATTTACATCTATAGTACAAGAAAAAGCATGTATGCCTAAGTGTAATACTTTGTCAGGTAGAGCCCATTTCTAGGCTCAGGAAACTTATAGCCATCATAATATGTTATCTCATAATCTCCCTTCTTCAATACTTTAGAAACAATGTAAGGTCCGATCCACATAGATTTAAACTTGCTTGCCCCCAAGGGATCCTTATCCTGATCGTAGAGAAAAACAAGGTCTCCTTCCAAGAAGACCCTTGGTTTTACAGACTAATCATACTAATGCTTGACTCGGCTCTTATGAGCTTCATTCGCAGTAAACACAACTCAACACTGTTCATCTAAATGCTCTAAATGAAGAAAACGCTCTTCTAAGGCAGAAGTTTCAAGAAGCAGCTACATAGCCAACTTCAAGGATGGAATCTCGAATTCAACTAGTATGAATTCCTCCAACCAGTGAACGAGTTGAAAAGGTGAAAAACCCATAGTAGTTTTAACGTTGGATCGATATTCCTAAAGAATCAGATACAACATGATGTGCCAGTTGGATCTATTGGCATTAACGGTCCGTTGAAGAATAGTTTTCAAAGTTTTGTTGATCGCTTCGAATTTCCCATTCGCTTGCAGATAAAATGAAGACGAGTGTTCTTGTCGAAAACCTAGCATGGTGTATAACTCATTCATCATGTTGTTTTGTAAATTTATACTGTGGTTAGTGACAATCTCCTTAGGGATACCAAACTTGGAAATGATCTAATTGAACATGAAGTAAGCTGCAGTTTCTCCATCTTCCTTCACAGTAGGCATTTCCTCGGCCCACTTCGTAAAGTAGTCGACAACAACGATGCTATGGTGATTTCCTCTAGCCGAAACTAGATTACAAGTCATGAATTCAATCCCCCACTTGGTGAAGGGACCCACTATGATAACAGGGTGAAGAGGAGTTGGTTGTGCTTGCATTTTCTTGGTGAAATACTGACATGGTTGGAAGTGTTTCACGGCTTCCACGCAATATTTAAATATGGTGGGCCAAAAATTCCTAGCACGAAGTATTTTCTGGGCTGTTGCCAACCCAGAAAGATGACCCCCATAGGCTCCACTATGGGCATCATTCAATACTGATTCAGCTTCCTCCAGAGTCAAACAATGGCTTAACATGGAATCTACCCCATGTCTATAGAGCATGTCAGAAATAATGAGGTAGTTCCTGGCATGAGCTCTAAGCTTTCGCCGTTCATCTTTGGATAAAGTCAGTGGACACTTAAAAGTCTGGAGATATATTAAAATGTCTCCATACCATGGGTCAGAGGTTGCAATGAGAAAAATATGTTCATCAGGTAATTATGAATATTCCTCTTTGCTAATTACATCACTAGGGAACTCGGATATAAGCTCGATGAACACCAAATATTTCTTTGACTTAGTAGATTGAAATGTTAGGTCAAATTCTTGTAGAATGACAATCCACTTATTAAACTTCCCTACGATGATACGTCGGGTTAATACATACTGAAAAGGATTGACATCCACTATAACTGTGGTGGTCTGCAACAAAATGTAATGACGTAATCTCTGAACGGCATAGACAACAACTAATGCCAATTTCTCGACGTGAGAATATTAAGTTCCATAGTTACCAATTATGTGCGAGAGAGATAATAAATGACATGCTATTGGAGCTTTTCATCCTCCTAAACTAGAACTATACCGATCGTGGAAACAAACACCGCTAGATACAGAAGGAAGTCCTTATTATAATCCGATGGGCTCAGCAAGGGGGATCATAATAATGCTTTTTTCAAAGCATCAAATGAAGTTTGTGCGGCCTCATCCCATAAAAAATGGGTGTATTGCTTGAGTAATCACATGAATCCTTTGGTGATCTTTGCACAATTCATGATAAACTGTCGTAGAAAATTAGACATGCCCTATAGGCTTTGAAGTTGTCTAATGGTGCAAGGAGGAGGCAGTTTGAAAATAGCCTCGACTTTCAAAGGGTCAACCATAATGCCATGACTGGACACAATGAAACCTAGTAGATGTCCAGACTCGATGCAGAATACGCACTTATGAGGGTTTAACCAGATCTTGTAATATCTGCATTGTTCAAATACGAGTCGTAAATGGTCAAGATGATATCGTCTCTTACAAGATCATGCAGGGAGATCATCCAGATATGGTTCGACTACGTGTTTGATGTCATGGAAAGCAAAGTTCATGGCTCGTTGGAAAGTAACTACAAAATTCTTCAATCCAAACAACATTTTCCTATAGGAAAAGGTACCCCAGGGACAAATAAAATCTCTCATGTGTTGGTCTTTGGGTTTAATTTGTATTTGATTGTATCCCGAAAAATCGTCCATGAAAGAGAAAAATTTCATGGCCTGCACACACATCAATGATTTGATCTATGGATGGTGTGGGATAATTATCCTTTGGACAAGATTTACTAAGGTCCCTAAAGTCTGTACATACACATATGGTCCCTTGCTTTTTGTCGACCGGGATTGGGTTATAAACCCTTTTCGTCATGCCGATAGGATAAATGAAGTCGACCTCAAGGATATTTTCGACTTCATCCTTGATGGCCGCAACTTTCCTAGGGTTGACTAGATGAAGTTTCTGGCGTACTGATTTCACGTTAGGATAAGTCGCGATAATGTGCTCAACTATAGCAGGGTCGATTCCTGGAATCTCCTCGTAAGACCAGGAAAAAACATCGTGGAATTCCTTAAATAAATTGGTGTACAAAGTGATCTCCTGTGGAGAACAATTTTCTCCAATAAATATGTTTTCCACAACATTAGGTTTGGTGGAAATATCGATCAGTATAGTATTATAAATGTTTTCCATATTACCTTCAACATAAGTCATTTGTTTAGTAGAAGGAGTGAATGACAAATCAATATTGCCACCCGAGTCTCAATGAAAACTCACCATTCTCAATCTTGTCTAGATATGGAAGAAAGTAGAATTGGTGATGCATATGTTCCCATGGATGACCCAGGCCTACCATAGCTTCTAGGATAGCTTCATCAGAAGGAAATATAATATCCAAACAATCAAAGGAATGGGTAGAGTAAACTGACCATGCAGGTGCATAATCAAAATCTGACTTAGCTGAGACTGACCGAGTTGAGATATAATCCATTGCAGAATTTTGTGATACCTGGTATGCCACTTCTGCAATGGATAAGGGCACGTTTGGTTCTTGTTGATTCAGAAGGATCCATGGATTAGTCATTTGAATAACCGTAAAAATTTCCCGAGGTGATGTATCGCTAGTAATCATAGAACCAATGTAATGTACAGGAGTAGCTAGGTCAAAAGTTCCCATCAATGATGAATAATACCTACTCCTAAGCTCTCACTGGGCAGACGATCTTGATCAATCAAAGGGATATTTGAATCCAACGAAGTTATGTTGTTTTTCCGAGTGAAGGATAGTTTATCAACTGTAACGATCTTACCTTCGTGAGGGAACATAAGTACTTAGGAAATAGATGAGGGGATGGCTTGCATAGCATACGTCAAACTTCTTCCCCAAAACATATTGTAGTTGAGAGAAGCATCCACAACTTCTACCTCCACTGACACTACTTTACTGGCAAGTTGAATCTCGAATGCCGGTAAGACTCCATGCAGACGGAAATATTTTCCATCAAACATGGTAAGTAATGTAATCGAAGGGGCTAACTCATGAGAAACCAAATATTTCCAACATGATATAGACATTACGCACGTCGACGCGCCTTCATCTACCACTGTTTGTCCAATAGTATTTGCACCATGGACTACTTCGATCTGGAAGGATACATGATAGGGAAACCGGGGATTGATATTGGACATATCAAACCTAGCAAGCATACTTTATGAGTCCATGCTACCTATTTCCGCTAGAAGTGCATTCCGCTGTGAAGGGAAGCTTTGCAAGATTTCTAGGGTGGACATAGCACACAGAGTTTGGGATAGGTCCTCTACAATAGAGTAGTTTGGAGCAGCCCACACATTAGGGTTGTGCATAGCCCATTTATAGACACCCTTTGGTATCTTTGTCAAAGGCTCTGTTGGTATCTCGATGTGGAGAGGAACAAATGACTCAGGAATCTATTTATCTTTCTGTTGTATATCCGGGTTATAATTCCTAGATCTCCTTTACAATATAGTGTGTGATTTAACCATGTTGATATATGATTGATCAGTTGATGTGGCACAATGAGTGCCCCCAGTATTGGAGCTGCCAGAAGCTAGGCCTTGTCCTTTGGGAAAAGGATCCTTTAGGACAGACAATTTCTTTTTTTTCAATAGCTTATGGGCTTCTTCAATGAGATGGCATTGGTGAGTGAGGTGGTCGTCCTTACAAAGTTTGCAAGGAAAATTTACCTTATTTTTGTCTCTTTTTCCCTCCTCGACATTTTTAGTTTTTTGGGTCTTTGTTGGTTTCCCTCCCCTTTCTTACCCTTTTTATTGGGTTGCCGACAACCCTTTTGATTCATCTACACATTTTGTATAGATTCCCTTTATGAAGGGGAGGATGCAACTGTAGTTGCTTCTGCCACAAACTGCTTCATTGAAAGTGCATGCACTTGTTTCAATAAATCCTCCAGTGCGGATGAGTCGTCTGAACCAACAATGCTATCAGCATGAGGTCCAAGTTTGGGCTTACTAAGATCTATATTAGACCTAGGTGTGTCAGGTATAATCTCGTAAAGGATCCCAGATTGAGCATAGACTAGTTCGGGTTGTTGGGTCCTTAGAATTTCTTCCTCTTTAGATGTTAACCCAAAAGTTGAAACATCTTTAGAGACGTAAGGGAGCATTGATTTTAAATACCACTCCAAAAGAAACTCTGGGGGAATCTCAGCTTTGATGAGTCGCTTCTGTCTTCGCCACTCTTGAATGTTATTAGAAATATGGGTGGCTTTGTTTTGTCTAAATGTAGAGAGAAGATCAGTGACGAAATCATACCAGATGGGAAGATGGAAGTGATTCAAAAAGATTGTCACTAAATCCCAAAATTTATCGTATGTTGTAGCAGGTAATTCAATGTACCATTTAGCTGCTACACTCGTTAAGGTTCTCTGAAAGAGATTCAATCAAATAGAGTCGTCATTTATAGAGTTCAAGGAGCACCATAGATGAAAGGTTGTAACATGATCTCCAAGATCTTCACCAGTCTTACCTTCGAATTTTGGAATGTCCGAAGGAAGCTTGGTTGGGACCGAAGGCCAAGCAGGGTTGTGACGCACCGGATCATTCATTAGTTTCAAAAGGTTTGTCAAATTCAAAGTTTCCAGAAACCGAAAGTGAGGTCGCACCGATGGCATGTGATGTGGAGGTGTTTGGTAAGGGGAACCACCCGAAACCTGGCTCCTATAAGGTTGGTTGGGGTTTCCCCCAGCCATCGGTTGTGAAGAAGAGACATTCTGAAAGTTGCTCCAGCCATAGGCTAATGGATTACTTTCTTGTGGTTCCGTCTACTGCGGCTGAGTATAAGTACCTCCAAATGGAGGGTTGGTATAACTGTTATTTCCCATTCCACCAAATAGTGAAAAAGGAGTGTTCCCTACAGGTACATTAGAAGTTTGTACACTAGAAGAATGTGCATTAAAACCTGTGAAGGGGTTATAACCTAGCATATATGCAGTAGATGAGGCAGGCATTGAGCCTACAAAAGGTGTTGAAGGAGGAATGTGTCCTCCAAGCCAAAGAAATCCTTGATTAAAAGGAGCAGAAGTGGGGTTAACTTGGAATTGCTGAACAAAGGGGGAATATGTGAAAGACACTGAGGGTATCCCTGAAAAAGGGATGCTAGATGGGCCAATGGAGGATCCAAAAGGCATAGATTTCGTCGCACCTTGAGCACTAGACAAACCTAAGGAACCAACATTGAAACTGAAGGAAGTGCTCGAATCAAAATTAAACTATCACGAGCTCGGTGTGGATGTGTTTAGATGAGGAGGAGATAGACCTCATGGAATAATAGCTGAAGTGGGAGTATGAGGCACTCCCGACCCATCCCCTGTGCTATCGATAGAAAAACCAGGTTTGAACCTATATACACTCAAATCAGGAATCCTAAAGAGACAACTCTTCTAGTAAAGGTTCATTAGGTCCATTTAGTGGAGGGTTGAAGGGTCTTCCGAACTCTTCAGTAGGAAAATATTCAACCTCAATAGTTTCATGAACTGGTTGAGTTTGAGAAATGAGATGTGGTTCTCTAGGGGGTTCAGTTGTACTCGTGAGTTCGAATGAACCACGTGAGTTAGTTCGACACCGCTGAGGTGGCGGTGGAGGATCCACAATGAGTGGAGGAAGGTCTCTCAACCTTCATGACCTACGAGGAGGTGGTCCTCCACACTTGCAAAAATATAAAATAAGTATTAAACCTAGTGGCCACTAAAACAGCAGGGAACAAACAACACACCACCATAAAAATTTCCTAAGGTAATCAAGACCAAGAAAGTAAAGATGATGCTCTTAAAGGGAAGTCTGGGATGATTAGGGACCAGAACTAACCACTAGAGCAGTGAAGGACAGTTACCTGGGGTCCACAATACAAATTCTATGGGTGCAAGAGTTTGAATCACCAACCGTCCTCCCAAATAACGGCAAGGGATTTCCTCCCACGTCTGTCCAAGGTATAGTGGAAATATCCTTCTGTTGTCACCTGTGTAGAGCCATATAGGTCAAAGATAATAAATCCTACCATAGTTGTAGAAAGAGTCTCAGAGGACAGTCGTAGGTCTAGCCAAGACGCATGGGCATGATAAATAAGCCCGAAATCCAAGAGTACACAAGGCACTAATGGATCCCCATACGCAAATTAGCTCTAGTGTATGATCAACTGAAAAAGCGGGGGGGTATCCCCAACAGTCCAATCAAACAAAACCTCGTGTTTAACTCCAAATTGAGTAGAGCTTCTCGGCACACCTCCACAAAAGTGGATTTACCTAACGATAGTCTTACTACGATTTTGAGGTTTGAATGATTTTGGAAAGTTGAAAGTGATCTATTCCAAAACCCTAGCTTGAACTAGTTAGTTTGTGTAACCTAAAAAGAAAAAGTTACAGATAAATTTTATTAATGATTCTTTTTAAGGCTCTATTACTCAAAAGGGTAGTGCGTTTATGTGTGTGATGGTTACAACTGAAAGCAAAGTGTACATATGGAAATGTAAAATCTTCACAATTTTCTTGCTTGTCTTTCAAAACATAAAATGCAAAGTAAACCTAAAAGCCAACTATTTTTATTTTTATTTTTCAAAGAAGAAAAGCATAAACAACTTATAACTACTTCGAAAAAGAGAAAATTCTTGTCATATAGAAAATGTTCTTTTTGATTTGGTTTTTTCTTTATAAGTGAAAGAAAATGCAAATAAATATGAACAAACAAGAATAATAAGTAATGCATGCAAAGAAAACTGAACCTAAGGCTATAAAAATCAGAACTTCACCAACACAAAGTACTGAAAATGACCAACCGAAAAAGTTGCTTCACAAAACCTAGAAGTAACTAAAATTTGGAACCAAGATGCTATAAGAATCAACCGATATAAAATACATAAAGCAAATGAATCCAAAATAGATAACAAGCTGCTCTCCAAACAACCAGTGACTACAGAGGACTAAATCCAAGCACCCACCAAATAAAATATGGTCTAGAAAGACTTAAGGAACCTTCAGCAAGCAAAAAGAACCAAAAGAGGACTCGCAAAGGGCTAACAAGACTCAGACCACCAGACAGAAGCAGTCAAAAAACCTAAAATCAACAGAAAAAATTTCCATATCAAATCAAACAACCCTAAAAGGAAAACCCTAAATAAAAAACAAGTTTTCCCAGGAAAAACCGTGATTGTAACAACAGCAGCACGCGGGTGACCCGCGGGTATAGTAATGGGAAACTCGCGGGTGCAGGGTAATAACCACGACTGTAATTGTAACAGACTCCTAGGTATGCTCTGATAAGAGTTAAAAAAGAGAGCAGACTGTGGATCAAACCATCTAAGAGTCAAGCAAAAAGGATAGAAAATGTCCCAAAACCTTCACAGAGACCTAACAGATTGATAAAAACTGAAAGAAGAAACTCTCAAGAATCCCCAAATCAGAAAACAGGTGCTCCCTAGCGGATTCACTATTTCCAAGTCATCTAAGGTCAAGTAATCTCTTCCATCCATAGTGTTCTTTTGTGTGACCGATAGGGCAATGTGATCACGGACGAAGAAGTGCTAATTTGACTGATAACATATATATTTATATTTTTGATTTGGGTGACTTTTTACCCTTACTGGGATGACCTCTCCTATTTTACTGGGCCGACCTATCAATTACATAATAAAATATATTTTTTGGATTCTTCTAGGACGACACAACTTATAGGGTTTGCATTGACTCTTTCAATGATTCTTACTTGACCAATTGCATCAATGACATCTCCCGAAGGAGGAATAATAATAATACAATATACAAATACAATATATTCTGCGGTTACATCTCTTTAACAAGAGTCATGGTACATTGAGCCAGTTGAGTATGTTATAGAAAGAGATGTGTTGAATCTGATTTATAATTTGACTTGTTGCAGAAGAGAACACTGTATTAACCCTACAACAAATGGATTAGTGAGTTGGAGGAACATTAATTCATGTCATAGTGATATAGAAGAATATTTTAATGAATTCCATACCAAAATACATATGATATCATCTAGAATATGTGTGACAATTATATTTGTTCATTGGATTGGGACAAAGTTATGGAACCCGAACCCACATGTTTATTATGGGATCTCTAATATGGAATATTTATTGGGTATAATGAAGAACATAGTTGTGGAAGAATATAGACTCCTTACATTAGATGTGCCTCTAAAGGATACTCTTGCTAGATGGTGGGACATTGTTGTAGTCGATGGGGTGACATTGTTACCAGTGATACATATTATATATAATCAAGCAACACAAAGATACAAATACAATAGAAAAGATATGGAGAGAAGCACAAGTCTTGTATTACTCAACAAGATATGCATAACAATACATATAAGAAGAGATCCAAGTTAAGCTATGACTTGGCTCACCAGCCTATATATATGTTTTACATACAGTTATGCAACTGCTTGTCGGTTCAACCGACCGAACCGACATGTATTAGTCGACGCCACTGTCGACATGTTTTACAATAGGTCGGGTGGAGGCCCTAGTTGACAGGCTGACTTAGGATCCTCCAACATCTCCCCCACCACAAAATATTTCTTCATCCTGAAGAAATGAGGAGATGCAATATTGTTAACTGCGCAAAATAGATGTGGTTGTTACTGCTGTTCATGACTGGAGTTGGTGGCTGCTTGCTGCTGGGCACATAATTCGACGATGGCTTCGGCAGAGACAGATAGATGATGCTGGAAATATTCCCAAGTGCGTAACATGTTCTGAATGTATATAGTCAATGTGGTTAGGCTCGACAAGTTTGTCATTTTGTCTTAAGTATAAATTGTTTGCAGGTTAATTAAGTCGTGACCAAAAAGGTTTATTTTGTCATCAACGGTTGAAAGCAGTCTTTGAAGATATGGTTGGATATTTTCCACTTTGAAGAGGCTCATCCACTGTTCTTCCTGTTTTTCCAATTTTTTGAGCTTCATGTTTTCCATGATGATCTGCTCGTCGATAGTTTGGGTAAGAGCTTCGTTGGCGATTTGTCATTATTGATGTAGATTGTTGAGTAACTCACGCGTCTGCTGCATTTCTTTAAATACATTACCATAATGAGTATACCAGTTACTCAGTACTTCGGCTACTATGGATGCTTGATTGGTAAACTGTCTTAGCAGGCTATGAGCTGCGGTGAATGCTGAATATTGGTTTTCCATTAAGGTCGAGGTTTCTGCGGCTTGTTCTTGTCGGTTCTTGGTCAATTCATCTTTCAAAGCCGACACGACACTTCCAAAAAGTTTATAATCCTTATCGAGTGGACTCGTCGTGTCGGACCTCGACGAAAACGGGACGACTTGTTGCGCTAAGTATTCACACTTAGCCAAAAATGATGTTTGTTCCTCTTGTAGCTTCTGGATGTACTCTTGGATTTCAATTATTCTCTTCCTATTTTCTCTGGTAAGTGCATTTGCAAGTAGGTCAAGCTCTTCCTGCATTTCTTCTTGTGGATCATAAGTGGAAATTGGACTAAACAAGTCCAAGTGATGGAGAGACAGCTTTCTTGTTGAATATGTTGAAGAAGTTGTTGTTGTCTTTGCTGCCATTGTTCTTCTCTTGTCGCCTCTTTTCTTTTCGCTGCTTTCTCTTTTTCTTTTGTTGTGCTTTTTATGTAGCCGTTGTCTATTTCTTTGATTCTTTTTGTTGGTCGGACGCCTCTGGATTTTTTTCTGCATTTGTTTGTGTGTCGGATGCAGCTTGTTTTGTCTGATCTGGTCTTGCTGTTTTTGGCGTTTTTCCTGCTATATCTGCTTCTTCAGGTGATGAAGTGTTGGCTTGTTCTAGTACTGCTGGACTGGCTTCTTCTGTGGTGGCTATGACGATTGTTTATGCTTGATCTTCAATCTGTTTTGCTACTGAATTTGGAATGGAACCATCAACAAGGGTAAGGGATGGAGGACTAGGATCGATTTGAGCCAACGGTGAAACAATCATCGGTGAAGGTGGAATTTCGTCTGCAGGTGGTGATGGAGGGGGTTCATGTATTCCTGACGGAACCAGACTAACTTGGGATAACATGACTTCAGGAATAAGTGTTTCGACATCAACGGAGTTAGCATTTTCTGGTGGAATTTCTGGGGGATCGACTAAGTGTTGAGGTGAGGTCGGGTCTTCCATCGTTGGGTTGACTGGAAAAGGAGTGAATGATGAAGTTTCTTGTGCAAAAATATTGTTGGTCAGATCAAGGTTTCTTTCTAGTCGTGTTTGGTGATAACTAACCACATGGGGTTCTGCGGTTCTTGGTGGAGATGGCAGGTCGGTTGTAGAGGCGTCAGGTGGAGCTGAATCAGTCGGGAGACTTGTATCAACGACGATAGGTTTCTTAGTGACTAACTGTCGCTAGTGGGGAAAAAGAGAGGGGATCTGAGCTATAAACTGGTTCAGGTCATCATCAACTTGAATTTTTTCTCTTAGTGGTTGAGGAAGTGTTTGTACGATATCTGGAAGATTAAGGGATGAATGGGGTGCAAGTTCTATGGGAGCTGGGGGGTGGGAATATTTTTTGGCTTCCATGAAAATGGTCAGGGATGGCGGAGGTGGGATTTATGTTAGGTCGACATGGGGTTCGACTGTAATCTTGGATTTCGTATGGGGTGGTGGGAGACTGTGGGATCTTTATTCTTCCACAAATTTCTTAAATTGATCTTCGATAGGGATCTTGTGTTTCGGGGCATCGACTAGAATTTGTGTCGCACTATCAAAGAGCTCACCTTCATCTTCTTATGTCAATTCTTGGATAATGAGCTTCGTTTTCCCATTTCCTTGTAATTTGGTCTCTCTTTTCCATCGGGATTGAGATAACTCATCATCTATCCATCAGATATTTTCTTTTGTGATAGCATGCTTTGGCAGTGGGTTATCCGATTGTGTACCCTCATCCGACTGTTCAGTTGCTTTTGGAGGGTCCTGATGAGCTGTCATTGTGATCTCAAGGGGATTCATATCAAAAATTTGCTCGGTCTGGAAGGTGAATGTGTTTAAGTGAAGTCAGACTTCATAATATTCTTCCTTCTCAGCATTGGTCAGAGGTTCAGCTATTGTGAAGTCGAGTTTTTGTGCATGTGGAGGTATTGGAATTATTGTGTTTGATTGATGACTGAGCTCAGTGAATACTTCTTTGATCGAAGGAGAGAAATACAATGCTTCTGCTTTGTCGGCCGCTCCTTGCAAATTCTAGATAGATGCATGGTCGAGGGCCAGCTGAATATGCGCGGTCGGAGGTAGACTGCGTCGGATATTTTGCGGAACTCTCCATCTAGCTGTCTTTTCTTTGAGGTCCTAGAACCAATAGTTGAGCCAAAGCTTGGTTTTCATTGCACCGAGGAGACATCCCCCTATGTGAAACAATGGAAATTTCCCATCACTATGCTCTTATCTACTGTAAATTATTTGTTTCCTTTAGGTCGAATGTGTTCCATCACAATCGATATCAATAGGGATGGATATCGAATGCTCGTCCCCTCTTCTTGACATTTGTAACAAACGTTCCTTACAATGTCGGCCAGATGTTCTTCCCACTTATACACTTTTCCTCTCATCGCAACATTGTGAATGACCTCAAGCATGTCGAGCTTAAGGTCGGACCCTCGACCAGAACTTGTGAGCAAGGTCGAAACAATTCGTGCCGCCATATTTGGCGTTTTGTAGCGTATCTGGTTTACGACCAACCCTCTTGATTTTTTACCAACATGAGTTCCCTTGAATTCCTTAACTAGTGTCAGGTTTGGATGCATCGGCACCATGTCACCCTTGTTTGATAGACCGGTAATCCTATGGATGAGTGCACCATTGATTTCCACAAGGATTTCAAAATAGAGCTTCCCATTATGCTGTCTGCTCACGATGAATTGGGAAATTAGGTATTTTAAGCCGGCGAAGCTGCCTAATAAAGGAGCGTGCATATATTGTAGAATCATGGCGGTCCAAAGTTTCTCCGCCTCTTCTCTCCATTGACCATTTAATTCCTTTCCCTAGTCCAAAATTTTGTTCCAAATTCGCTTCCATTGTTGTTCCAAAACCTTGGCATTTCAGATGAGCTGCAGTTGGGTTTCTAAAGGGGAATGGGATTTTTCTATCTCCTTGATCTTGGTTGCTGCATCCCTGGTTGTTTCCTGAGTTTTCTTAGGTCCCATTATGGTTTCAGGGTTCTCAGGTTCAATAAATGGTTCGAACAGTTTGGAGGGCTCTGTGTTCTGTAGTTCAAGATCTTGGAAAAACAATAACCAAGATTCCTCAAGCCCAGTATTTATAGAGGAACTGTTTGGCATGGGGGAATTCGAATTAGATGGTCACATTGATTGTTGGCTCAGCGAGGGCAATAATTTTGATTGACAGGTTTTCAGCTCCTCGTCTGGCGTACTTCGACCTTTTCTTTTATTCATGTCGGACTTCACGAATGCTTTTTTATTTCATTTCTTCATTGGTGTGGTGTCGGTTCGCGTCCTTCGATGTGTAATGTCGGCCAAAAATAGGTCGTCATGGTTGAGGCTCTCTTTCATCTCGTACTTGTCGGCCTGGTCTTTCTTGTCGATGTTTGTCATATTGATGGTCGTGCATTGGGATCTTTTATGTGCAGCTTCGTTTATTACCTTTTCTAGAATTATTTTTCCAGTCTCTCGTCATTGTGGAGTTTATAAGACTTGCTTTTGAAAAATTGCTTATAATACTTTTCTCCCAAAGTAGTTATAACCATTTTTTTTTCATGCCTTGCATTGCTTCAGTCGGGAGTCATTGACAAGTTTTTTGAATACACTTCTTTGTAGCATCTTTAGTCAGACTGAGCCATTGGTATTGATTTTTTCGACAATGTATGGACCCATCCACTCTGTGTGAAACTTTTTCGGTTTACCTTTTACTCGACTATTATATAGCAATGGCAGGTCACAAACTCATAGATTTTTATGCTTGATATTTCTATTGTGCCATGCTTTCTGCTGTTGCTTTTGGATTTCTTGGTGATGTATCGCTGGCTTTCGGGTCTCATAGAGCTTCGATAGTTGAACAAGGAATTATTTTCTTGCATATTTGACATCAATGTGTAAAACTTCAGCAATTCTTAGAGCTTGTCGTTGAAAGTGAAAAGGGACGACTGCTTCTTGACCATATACAAGTGTGAAAGGAGTCTGACTTGTCATTATTTTGTATGTTGCTCTATATGCCCATAGCACGGAGGGTATCTTGTCATCCCAATCATCTTTATTGATGTTGCACATTTTTGTTAACCCTTTGGTAAGTGATTTATTAAATGCTTCTACGATGCCATTTGACTGTGGGTGATATGAAGTACTTATCCTGTGCTCGATTGAAAATTATTTTGTAAGAGTAGCAATTTTTTACAGACAAAGTGAGTCCCCTGGTCGTTGATAAATGTAATTGGGCATCCGAATCGTGTGATAATATTCTCATATATGAATTTTGTAGCTATCTCACTTGAACATGTTTCGACAGGTTCTGCCTCAGCCCATTTGGTGACATATTCTACTGCGATGATGATGTATCTCACACCTGATCGTCTGCCAAGTATTGGGAATGGTACAATAAATTCGATTTCCCACATTTCAAATTTCCGACTTGGATTTACTTCATAGGTCAGCCCATTTGTTGACATCTATCACATTTACTTACAAAATATCGACAGTCTTTGTGCATTGTCGACCACCAAAGTCTAGACTGCAGAATCTTTCTTACTGTGATTTCGGCGTCATAGTGTCCTCCTGCTAGTCCATAATGAGCCTCTGTAAGTATACTTTTTCATTCATATTCAAGCACACATCGTCGTAATATTTCATCTAGACCAAGTTTATAAAGGAATATGTTGATTAGAGTGTAAGGTGCAGCTTTCATTGCGAGAATCTTCTTTTTCTTTTTCGACATTCCTTCTAGTCCATGCCCATCCTCAAGAAATTGTGCAATCTCTGCTAAATCTGAGGGGATAGCTTCAATTCTAAACAAGTGTGCATCTGGTAGTTCATCTTCAATACCTTTCGGCTCCTCTCTCGTGTTGATTCACGACAAGTGGTCGGGTCCGACATTTTCCTTTCCTAGTCGGACTATGAATTGGAATAACAGTAACCAATGACATAATATTCCATGGTGCAATGGCTTATTAAATAAGTAATTTAATGCTTGATGATCTGTATAAAATTCAAAAGGGTTATCCAATAGATAGTGCCGATATTTATGAAATACAAATACCATACCCAACGCCTCTCTTTCTATTGTGGAATAATTTCTTTCCGCTTTGTTAAGCTTTCTGCTATTGAAGGCATTAGGGTAGTCCATTCCATAATCACTAGGTTGCGTTAAAATTGCGCCAACTTCTATGCCCGATGCATCGATATGTACATGGAACTTGATCGACCAGTTTGGGAATCAGAGTATAGGAGCTTCGACAAGTTTTCTTTTTAGGATGTCGAACGATGTATTACATTCATCGGTCCACTTGTACTCTTGATTTTCTTTGAGTAATTCCTCCAAGGGATACATCATGTTAGAATAATGTGAGATGAAATTTTGATAGTATCCCATGTGGCCCAACAAAATTTGCACTTGATTAGAATTGACTGGAGGATTTAGGTCGAGAATGATCTTGATTTTGGCATAGTCAACTTTTATGCCTTCCTTACACATGACATGGCCGAGTAATATTCTAATGGGAGTTGAGAAAATGTATTTCTTGATGTTCAACGAGAGATGGATTTGTTTACATCTTTCTAGCATCAACCAGATCCATTTGCAATGATCCTTCAACATGGAGTAGACTGTCCAATCATCAAAGTAGACAGCCATATTTTTGTAGATGTATTCTTGAAAAGCTTTGATGACAATTCTAGAAAAGACAGCTGGCGCATTCTTCAGTCTGAATGGCATTAATTTATATGCAAATGATCTGAACTCACACATGAACATGGTATTCTTCTGATCTTCTTTAGAAATGGGCACTTGATTGTACCCGGAAAATCCATCTGTGAATTAGCACTCATGCCCTGCAACTTCATTAATGATTTGACCAGCGAAAGGAGTAGGAAAAGGGCCAGTGAGTGTTACTTTATTAAGTTCGTGAAATTCGACACATATTCGCATTCGTGTCGGATCATGCTTCTTCAGTTGTATGACCATCAAACTCTCCCACTCTGACTGATCAATAGGATAGATGATTCCTGCTACAATCATACTATCGATCTCCTTTTTGACAATGTCTTTATATTTGTGAGCAAGTTTATATGGTATTTTCTTTACTGGTTTTCCGTTTGGTTTGATATCAATATTCATTTTTCCCTTCTCCTGTATAAGTCCTTTCACGTCTTTATAATATCATGCGAATACATCCTATAATTCTTTAAGGAGGCTAGTGATCTCTGTCGTTTTCTCTTCATTCCAGTAATCACCAATTTTGGCCATTTTCGGTATGTCGGCGTTAGATATATCAACTTCTTTGATTTTGAATTTGGCATCCATCCACTCTGGTGCTCAGCTGTCATTGACTGGGCATTTTCCTTCTTTCATTTGCGTGAACGTAGGAGGAAATTATTTTTATGTTAATCTTTCAGGGTCCTCTCTCTTTGTCTTCTCCACTTTGAAAGTTGTTTTGACAGGCTTCGACATAGCTGGATTATCTTATTTCCATTGGAAACTCTTTCCGGTTGTTTTCTTTGTTTCTAGTCGCAATCGTGTCGAATGATGGACTTATTTCGACTGGATATTATGGTAGACAACGGTTTTTCGAACAAGTGGTTTCTTCTCTGTTGTTAATGCATTTTTCGTCGGTTGTAGAAATTTTTTGATTTGGTTACTCACCTCAGATAGTTGTTCATCCTTCGAAGAAAATTAGACATATTTGATGAAATTTTCTTTCAGTTCTTTCCAAACGAAGGTCTCTCCTCTTGCCTCTTCCATCTTGTACCATTTATTTGGCAATTCATCGAGCATGTTTGTAAAGAGATGCAGCCATGTTCTTTTATATTTATGTCCCAGTATCCTCCACTCCTTTTCACACTTGTCGATGTGAGCTTCAGGATTTTGTCCTTGTGTGAAAATCGAGATTTCATCCTATGTTGTCAGTTTCTTATCTCCAAACCTTTCAATAAAATATATCGAGACAGTGGTCCATGTTTGGATTTTTTACTGATGCGTCTCCCACCATCTCGCAGCTTGTCCTCTAAATGTCTAGACCAGACTCTGCAATATCCCTTTATCTCTGACATGCTTTGAAACTTCCTCAACATGTATTGACGTAGATTCTCATTCTTTGTATCGCAACACAGGAGTATGTGTCGAGTCACTTTTTCATTGGTGCTAAATTTGGATATTCACGGATTTCTCTCTCGAATATCTTTGGAATGGTCGAGATAGAGAATCATTTCTTAGTTTTCTTTTTAGAGGTGGCTTCAATTTTCCAACACTCTTTCGCTTGAAGTTCATAACTTTCCATTTTCCAGTCGTACAGTTCAGCATTGGAATTGTATCCAACTGCTATAGGGTCTCAAAGATAGAGTTCTCCTTGTGCATTTGGTTCGATATAATATTCATTATTGTTTACCTTATATAGTTGTCATATATCATTTTCATCCTCCATAGGTTCTGACCACGGTTCTCCTTGAGATGGGAAGATAGGAACTATCACCTTTTGACCGTTTCCTTTGAGTTTAATACGACCTTTATCGAGAGATATCAATGATTTCATTTGTCGACCCCATGGTCGACCAACCAGGGCTGGAAATGAACTAGCTCCATCTTTTGGATTTATAATCTCGAAGTCAAATCTTTTCACTATGCGTTTTATGGAAGTTTCGACATTTCTCCACACACCAATTGGTTCAATCAGTCCTTGATCAACAAGTTTCAAATAAATGCCCTATTCTTGAAGCTGAGGTCGACCTAATTGTTCCCAAGTATGATGAGTCATGATATTAACTTGTGAACCAAAATCGAGTACAACTTGTCAAACATGGTATCCACGTATTTCGAGGTCAATGAGAGGGTCGGAAGCATTCTTATCTTTTTGGTTCAGTCGGCATATGTTTTTGGCTTGCCTATGCTCGACATATTTACTTTTAATATTATGCAACAAGTCAAATAACTTCTCGACAGCTTCTTCTTTAGTTATAAGATTGACCAATTCATTAATATATTCCTGTTGAACTTCTTTGTTATCCTCTTGTGCTGCTAGTTCATGAAATATATCAGATGCATTTTATACAAATATTTTTGCTTGTTAGGGTTCGAATAATCCTCTTTATTTATTACTTTACTTATTTGTGGATTATCTTGGCCAGTTCGAGTACCTTGTCTTGTTACAATTTGCAGATTCTTTGTTCTAATCACATCACATTTGGGAACACACGACAAGACATTAACATTCTTTTTATTTGTAATTTTCTCAATCATAGTAGGGAAATCCTCCAAGAAGTGATCCCCTACTCCACATTTTGTTCAAAATTTAAGATCTATTCAATATTTATAAGGACACTCGGCATGGCGATGTCCTTCACTAAAACAATTATAACATTTCCCAAGTCAGCGAGGTCGAAAATATCAACTGCCATTGCCGTGACCTCGGCCTTGGTATCCTCCTTGTTGGTTGTAGTTAGCATTCCGTTGATCGTATCTTCTTCTGTCCTATCTTGGATATTTATCATTTTTTTCATTATGGTCGTACCGATCATTCCTTTCGTTTCTGTTGTTTCAGTCGCATCTGTAATTACTTTCATTTCTATCGTTTTGTTGTTTGACAGAGTTGATCTGGTACACTCCATGGTAATTTTGCTTATTCTTTAGATTTAGATGGCATTCTGCTATAAAATGAGTACTCACTTCACATATCTGACACAACTTAGCTTGCTTGTTCTTCATATTGTATGGGAATTCATTTGTAGTATCTAAGTTGTAATCTTGACAAATATTAGATACGCATCTTGTTTGTACAAGTCAGACATCCTATCATTAGTCCTCCTGACGACAAGAATCTTTTGTGTGTCCTGCAGTATTACATTTAGTACACCAGAATTCCGCTCCTCTGATGTTTATGTCCCGGATGGATTGTTGCATATTGTTCAGTCGTTCTTCAATATGTCTGTCAACATATACCAGAGGCTATTCGTCATCCATCTCGATTTCTAGAGATTTTGTCAGGGTGTCTTCGTAGGAGTTGATGTTCTGCCATCGGACGTGCACTTTGATTTTTTTTAAGAGTCCAGCGATGAACCATTTGATCAAGAGTTTTTCTTTGATATCATAATCAATCTGGATTAGGAGTTCTTTAAACCTCTTGTCATATTATTTTATGGTCTCTGTCAGTATTTGGGCTATGGCATTTAACTTCTCAGTAGCCAAGTATTTTGCATCCGGGGTTTTAAAGAAAGATAAGGAGTGCTGCTTGATTTTTTCCTTTTTCGCGTCTAGTGTTTTATCAATATATCCCATGTACCAGGTGAGTGCTCTTTTTTGCAAAGAGCCAACAAACTGTGTTATCTGACGATATTCGTTGGAAAGTGCGTTGGCTTCCCATATTGACTAAAAAACAAACCAATGTCTCCGATGATATTCATCACCCTCATAGAATGAAAGGTGTGTTGTGGTATGCGACATGTCTACTATTAGTTCGACCTCAATGTTGATTGGTGGAGTCGGTGGATTATTACCAGAGACATAATTACTTACTTCGCTAAACTCGATAGGTACTATTGCTAAATGTGTATTGGGAGCGAGTTACTCACATTCACTGCCAGTGTCTGGAACTTCAGTCGGTTCATTGGGTCTCAGAAGGCTACTTTCTTCGACGGCTTCTATCGAAATCCAAGCGAAATTATGCAGAATTAGGATTTCACCTCTTCTCGGTTGTTCCGATGAACTCAATGATTCACTCAATGCTGGTAGTGGTAGGGGGGGTGCTTTTGCATGATTTGAGTAGAGTAGATGGAAACTTATATTGGAAAAATCAGGCTGGAAGGTGACCCAGTTCCCTTCTTCTGGTCGATGACTCAAGAGTCTTTCGAATTCATCACCTTCATTACTTCGTCGACTCCAAATTCCTGACTTTCCAACGTGAAGTCCTAGATATTCTTCGATAATATCCTACACTCAGGAACTCTAAGTTAGATGTAGTGGATAAGGTGGCATTATTAACTCGAGTATATTTACTTGGAGGGAACTACCATGCTCTATGCACAAGTCTTCATCCATCGGTGACAGGTCTTCGTCGATGCCGCTTTCATATCGGGATCGACTCAACTCCAACAGATTTCCTTCTGCATTTGTCACAACACCCGGTCCTCGTTTCTTCCAGATCGCACTAGCCTGCTCCTTCAGCTCTTCTCATCTTTTTCTCATCTTCTCCTCCTCAATCTTCTGGATGTATGGAGTTCTTTTGTGACTCATTGCTCGATCTTTGTTGAATATGTTGGATCTTTCACTGTTGGTCATGTATCCTTTTCATCTGTCGATCTTTATCATGCATATACTCCATCAGGACATGTTTGGATACCCCCCAATGCCAGCCCGAAGTTCTCTAGGAAAATGGGGAAGTACGGAACTTCATTTTCTCAAGAAATACTCCCACCCATGCTCTTGTATGAATTTATCCCACTCAACAATATGCACGGCGCCTTTGTCGATCAGGAACTTGAACAAAAATGTCGGCAGAGAACACAGAAACTAGTCGGTAAGGTCGGTGAAAAACTGTCTCCTCACGTCGTCAACAGACACTCACTCTTCAATCGCGCATTCTTCACAAAACGCGTTGGAAATATTTTCGCACCATTCCGATAGATTCATACGACCTTCGTTAATCATCTTTGTGATCAATTTGCACTCCTTTTCATCTGGTCATCTTCTCATTCAGGAGCTTCTTCAGTGCGAGCGGCACGGATTCCAGGAACTTCTCATGTGTCTCAGAAAATAATTTTTCTCTTGCTTGAGAAATCGTTAGCTTGTTCCTTCTAGCATAATTTTGCAGGTAATTAGAAATCTTTATCTCCCACCAATCCTTAATCTCTTGCTCTGATATCATTGATCATGCTCGCTATCACTTATGCATGCATCACTGGCAACAAAACCAATGTTGTAGTCGAGGGGGTTACATTGTTACTAGTGATACACATTATATATAAGCAAGCAACACAAAGATACATATATAATAGACAAGATATGGAGAGAATCACAAGCCTTGAATTAATCAACAAGATATGAAGAACAATACATATAAGAACAGAGCCAATTTAACCTATGAGTCGGCTCACCATCCTATATATATGTTTTACATACAGTTATGTAATTGCTTGTCGATCCAACTGACCGACTCAACATGTATAGGTTGATGCCACCATTGACATGTTTTACAATAGGTCGGGTGGAGGGCCTAGTTGATAGGCCAACTTAGGCTCCTCCAATAGCCACCAGGATAAAGGAGACCTATCCACTTGGGATGAATTACAATCAACTATGAAGAATATGTTTGTCCCTCCTCATGAATTCAAATTTCAAGATATATATTTTAATAAGGGTAAATATGTCATGGTTTTGGAAATATATAAAGGTATAACATATCCTTTCATCCTTGTTGAAAATTTCACCTAGAAGTGGGAAACTAAAGTCACAGAAACCTTAGTTTTGGATTCACATAGTTTTTCATACTTTGGGACCTATTCCTAATGTTTGGTACTTACATGAAGAAACTAGAAGGTATAATAGGAGTTGAATTGTCCTCTAGTCACAATTTTTTGAAGTATTTTCTTTTCTTTGCAAGTCCCCTAAGGTAATCGAGGTCTTGAAACTCATTAAGGAAGTTTATATTTATTGATAAGTTGTGAAATACTCATTCTCCTATTATTCCCCCCTATCATCAAGAAATGTGTGCTTTACAAACACTTATGAAACAATTGGAACTCCCTCTCTATTGCACTAGAGATGGTTAGAATGGAGAGGATGCATATGAATTTGAGAAGGTGAGGAATCTATTGTTTAAAGAATATGAAGGATCCAAAGAGATTAAGGAGAATAATAAGGATGGTTCCATTGTGTCATATAATCACCCTTTTAAGCTGAAAAAATTTAATATTGGGAGAGAGGGATGACCTAAAATGGATTCTATAAGAGATTATTAGGATGAGTAGACTATGTATGGGATTGAAGTGTTACTGAAATAATTGTTGATGTATATGTAACTTTGGAATGTATTTCACCTATGTATATTGTACTCCTATAGAGATGTATTATTCCTCTATACGGAAGTGTCGTCATTTGTATTGACAAGTGTAGCAAGTGTCGTAACTTGTCGATGGGTTATTAGACCACCATGTGTAGGGTTGACCCTGATTAAGTTAACCATGGGTTATTAGGCTAAGCTAGACAAGTCGTCCCCACTGGTTTATTGGGTAGGACAGGACAAGTATAAATAGATATTAGGAGATCTCTATTTGATCATTCAATTACTCACTCTTCCATCACTCGGAAAGTGGCACACATGCGAGGAGGAGGATCAACTGCTTAGAGAAGACTATCTCTTGTACTTTGGTTGTACTTTGGTTGTATCATTGCTCTATCTATCTCTGAGGAATTTGCGGGGTTTTTCACCTTCTTGGTTTTCCCCGGTGAAACTTTGTGTCTCTTGTGTGCTTGCATTATTGTGCCCATGATTGATATGTTGTAGATATGCTGTACATGTTATTCTCTCAGTTAAGATCTTATATCAGATTGAAAATTCTTAAAAAACTAACATGGTATCAGAGCTAGCCTGAAAGAAGGCATGGTATGGCATTTATGACACTTGTTGCATTTGCAAAGCTAGGGCTTGATATAGCAAAAACCAGTCATCGTAGCACTTTCACTATAAATCCATTTTGGAGAAGTTTCAAGATTTGAAACTTTTACAGGTCGAAGATAAGATCTCAATGTACATTTATTCCGAAGCACAAATTCTAATTTGTTGTACTTTGTGTTTTATGATCTGTACAATCTAGGGTTTCTGCCTCTTCCAGATCTGAGTCATAAACAGGTGACCTAGGAAAAAAGGTCATAAACTAGGCTAGGAAGATCCAAATGAAATTTCGTAAAAAGTGACAGGTATGGCACGAACTATGCTTTCACACGCTGAAGTTTCAGATGATGAAAGTGAACCAGTGACACGTGGCACTCCGTACAAGTTCGCTCTCCTATTTTATTGCATAAACAGGTCACGTTGCGACACTTGGAATAAATCTCTCTCAAGGAATCCAATTGAGGTCAGAGTTGTGGGGTTGGAAAGATGAAAGGTCAGGATAGATACCATAGGTAGAAGTTTCAGACCCTGTGGATTCATAATTTCGGAGTTACACCAGAAATAATCAAGTGCATATTTCTGTCAAAACAAAATTGGATTTTGAGCACCTTCATTCATGGCTCCGGGAATTAGGGTTTTGGAGAAAGTTGGAATTTTTGGAATTGGAGACCATGGCTGGGTGATCCTCATCAAAATCGAAATTTAGAGACCAAGTTTGAATTTTTGGTTGGGCAGAATACCGGGCTTGATCAAACCCTAGTTCGGGACTTTGATCAGAAAGGTGGAAAATTAGGGCTTCTATAAAAATGGGAATTTTTGAAATTTGTGACCATAGCTGGAAGATCCTTGGAAAAAAAAAAGTATAGAGCTTTGGATCAAACTATTTGGTTGGTTGAAGCTCCGGGAAACTCAAACCCTAATTCAGGGTCCTCCCTAGTGAATTCGGAAGGTTGAAAAACAAATTTGAGGGGTGAAACTTTGCAGTTTTCAAATTCTGAGTATACCAGGTTGATCATCTCATCAAGGCGCATCTTTCTATCCTTTCAGAAGTTTGAAATTCAAAGTTTGATTTTTAGGGTTTCTCTGACAAACCCTAATCCAGCTCCAGATCCAATTTTTGCAATTCAAGTGGATTGGGTTAATCCTAGAACAGAATGGATTGGTCACCTGCATAAGTGAAGAAGTTCCTATTTTAGAGGGAGATGAGGCTAAGGCTTTACATATGAAGATTACAAGCAATCTCGACAGGTATGACTTATCTAGGTATGTTTCAAGATCTGTTCATGATTAAGTTTATGGTATGTTTGTCTTCATTAAGGTTAGTACAATCTTGATTAACTTTAGACTTGTCATATCACCTTAATAAAATTATGAATGCAGATATTCATTGATTAGGGTTTTGACATTTATGATTGTACTAATGCATTGTGATGTTGTATGAGGTTGATGTTGTTCGCTAACATGAAAGGTACAACAAGAAAGATAAATCATGTTCTAGTTCAAGAACATATGACCATGGTGACATGAAGACAAAGATTCATCCATTGTCATGGATCACATAGAAGATCTACTTACGAGGTATGTATAACTTGGTTCTATAATGGTTAACTTATGAGACATGCAGGTTACTAGCACAAGTCATTGAAGAGAACAAGAAGACATCATGTGGGTATGTTAGACATAACTAGTTGACATGCTAATCCAGGGATGTTTTTCCTATATCAAGTTAGAATCCTGCCTTGTGTTAGGATCTCTTATATAAGTATACTTGGCATGATTGATTATGATTATTCATGAAGTTATAGGTTTGAATAATCATGGATGTATGCATATTATGCTTCTTACTTTACTTGATGATATGACCAACCAGAAGAGTACTATATATAAACCTTGATTACTAATGCTTATTATCTGTGTTTGAAATGATCATGACTATACGTGTTTAAGATTATTATATTTTGATAGTATTGAGATTATACTAATGAATGTATGATTATGTATGAGAACTCGAGGATAACGCAATAATGATACTAGTAAGCATGCATAGTGATCGAGGATGGATATAAGTTCAAGGACAGGTAACTCAGGAAGCAAAGATCAAGAGGGAGCACACTCCAGTAGTTTCTGCAATGATGCAGATATTCAGAGGGAGTTGACCACTTCTCACAATCCACATCAGAATGGAGTTGCAGAAAGGAAGCAAAGACTGAGAGGGAGTCAACTCAACAAACAAACAAAGATAAGTATTTGAATTATCATTTCTTGCATATTTGATTGTTTAAATAATACTGTTCAATGATGTATATACCGATGTCCCTATAATTAGGTTGTGTATTATGCATATTAGAATAGTTGCATTGATGAATAGTATACTACTAATATACATGGGTAAGTGGCTTATGGCACTGTACAACATTCCATTGCTACTTATCTAGAATGAAACCTCTTTGCTGACATGTTGGGAGTTGTGCACACTCTTAACAATGTTCTGGTAGAGATTGGAAGGCATCTAGAAAGTCACAGGATATGGATAAATGTTGTATTGAAGCATCGACATAAATAATTGCATGACTGTATGATATATTTCTTTATGTATAAGAATTTGTTCTGAAAATTATGAGATGTTTCTAATCATGCAATTTAACTTGTTTTGTAGGAAAGATCGTACACCATCACCTACAAAAGAAGGACTACAACATTTGTTTAGCAACAAAGCTGTCTATTGAAGAAACTAAAGTTCCCAGGATTAGGGATACAGTAATGGAAGAATTCCATGATCCGTCGATCATGAAGAATGATGTTTGGGATGTAGTCCCAAGACCTGAAGGGAAGTCTGTGGTGACTTCCAAGTGGATCTACAAGATCAAGCATGCTGCAGATGGAAACATAGAAAAGTACAAAGCAAGATTTGTAGCTCGTGGCTTCTCCCAGAAAGAGGGAATAGACTATGAAGAAAATTTTGCTCCTGTATCCAGGTACACTTCCATTAGATCCGTACTTTCTCTGGCTGCAGTGATGAAATGGAAGATACACCAGATGGATGTCAAGACAACTTTCTTGAATGGTGTAGTCGAGGAGGAATTGTTTGTGGATCAACCACTTGGTTTTGAGACACATGACAGAGATTCATACATATGTTGGTTGAATAAATCCCTGTATGGCTTGAAGCAAGCTCCTAGGACTTGGTATGGTAGGATAGACAGCTGTCTATCCAGTTTGGGCTTTACCAAGAGTAAAGTGGATTCCAACCTTTACTACAAAGTTGAGGGAGGCAATCCAGTGAAACTACTTCTGTATGTGGATGACCTGTTTGTTACAGGTGAGGATGGATTGATTTCTGATACCAAGAGGAAGCTTGCTGTTGAGTTCGAGATGAAGGACTTGGGGATGATGCACAATTTTATAGGCATGGAGGTATGGCAGAGTGCAGATGGAATATTCCTTGGACAAGGGAAGTATGCAGTAGAGATCCTGAAGAGGTTCAGGATGATGGACTGCAAGGCCATGGCCACACCTATGGAATCGAACCTGAATCTTCTGTGTGATGCTTCATTTGATCCAGTTGATGTCACGATGTATCGTTAAATGATTGGGTCCTTGATGTATTTGACGAATACGAGACCAGATATCTACTTGGTGGTGAACAAATTGAGCCAGTTCCTGATGGATCCGAGAGGTGTTCACCTGGTTGCTGAAAAGAATATTCTGAGGTACCTAAAGGGTACAATTGATTATGGGCTCAAGTATGATGCGAATCAAAAGTTTAACCTGCAGGGTTATGTTGATTCGGAATGGGCAGGAAGTTCTGCAGATAGGAAGAGCACTTCTGGGTGCTTCTTTAGTATGGGATAAGGTGTGATCTCTTGGTTTAGCAGGAAGCAGTCCTGCGTAGCACTGAGTACAGCTGAAGCAGAGTATGTTGCAACTTGTTCGGCTAGTTGTGAGTCAGTATGGCTGAGGAAGCTGCTATCTGAGTTATTTGATCTTCCGTTGGAGGCTATTGGTATCTTTTGTGACAACCAAAGTTGTGTGAAGCTGTATGAGAACCCGGTGTTCCACGACAGGCCAAAACACATTGAGATCAAATTTCACTATATCAGGGATATGGTGCAGAGAGGAGCAGTGAAGCTCCTGTATGTTGTGACGGACGAGCAGGTTGCAGATGTACTAACAAAACCACTAGCCAGAGTGAAGTTTGAATACTTCAGATAGAGGCTTGGTGTTCTTCAGATTGATGACACTTCGAGGAAGAAGTGATGGAGACATTTGCTGGAGCCATTCCAAGCATGGTGAGAGGAGGATCCTTCCCATGGCTGTGGATGTAAGCACTGGATGATGAGCATCAGGACGATGCTCTAGTTACTGCTCTATATATGCATAATGTTGGATGCTGGATATGATCAATTGGATCATGTATATGTATATGAATCATGTTGGATGTTGGATATGATCAACTCGATCATTTATTTGTATATGTATCAGGTGGATACATTGTATTGTCAAGTAGATCATGTATGTGATATGCATCAGGTAGATGCATGATATGTATCAGGTGGACACATTGTATGATCAGGTGGATCATGTATGATGATATGTATCAGGTAGATACATTGTATGATCAGGTAGATCATGGATGATGATATGTATCAGGTATGCATCAGGTGGATGCATCGTATGATTAGGATGATCATGGTTGATGAGCTTCAAGATGTTGCTCCAGATGATATGTCTCAGATTTGCATCAGGTGGATGCATTGTATGATCAGGATGATCATGGAGGATGAGCTTTAGGATGTTGCTCTAGATGACATGCATCAGGACGATGCAGTGATGATGATCAGGTTGATCATGTGATGATGTATGGTGAGTATCAGGTTGATACTCTGTGGCTGTGGACAGGTTGTGCAGATGAGCATATAAGTAGACCTGGGAGATCCGACAGGTAGAGCTGTGTGCTCGTAACAGGATGGGATGCTCTTTCGAGGCATTTCTCTAGGAGGAAATATAAGTAGACCTAGGAGATCCGATAGGTAGAGCTGTGTGCTTGTAACAGCCTGGGATGCTCTTTCGATGCATTGTCCTATGGCATGTAAGTAGACCTGGGATATCCGATAGGTTGGGCTGTGTGCCAGTAATAAGTCCTGGGATTCTCTTTCGAGGCATTGCCATGACCACATGTAATTAGAATTGGGAGATCTGATAGGTTGGGCTGTGTGCCCGTAATAAGTCCCGGGATGCTCTTTTGAGGCATTGTGGTGAGGGGTCACATGTAATACGTCCTGGAGATCCGGATAGGTTGTGCTAGTCACATAAAAGGCCTCAGATGCTCTTTAGGTTTCTTGCTAGTCAAGACACTCTTTTAAGTTTTTGTGACAATCACATGTAAGTGGACCTAGGAGATCTTGCCGGTCGTGCTTCATCACATAAATGGTCATGGGATACTCTTTTGAGGCATTGTGACGCACGTAATAAGTCCCGAGGATTCCACAGTATGGCCAGTGATGATGAAGAACTAAAGGTGGTGGTCCTATATCCAGTATGAAAAAGGACTGGCTCTGTAGAACTTCCTATGATGAGTATATCGAACATTGATTGAGATAGCAGCAGCAGTGACGATGATGATGATTCACTGATGATGATCCAGAGAAGAAGACTTGTGCTAGCAGATCTGTGTCGAGAAATACCTTCCTAGTTAAGAGGGAGTGTTGATGTATATGTAACTTCGGAATGTATTTCACCTATGTATATTGTACTCCTATAGAGATGTATTATTCCTCTATACGGAAGTGTCATCATTTGTATTGACAAGTGTCACAAGTGTCGTAACTTGTCGATGGGTTATTAGACCACCATATGTGGGGTCAACCTTGATTAAGTTAACCATGGGTTATTAGGCTAAGTTAGACAAGTCGGCCCCATTGGTTTATTGGGCAGGATAGGACAAGTATAAATAGAGATCGAGAGATCTCTATTTGATCATTCAATTACTCACTCTTCCATCACTCGGAAAGTGGCGCACATGTGGGGAGGAGGATCAGCTGCTAGGAGAAGATTATCTCTTGTACTTTGGTTGTATCATTGCTCTATCTATCTCTGAGGAAGTTGCGGGGTTTTTCACCTTCTTGGTTTTCCCCAGTGAGACTTGGTGTCTCTTGTGTGCTTGCATTATTGTGTCCATGATTGATATGCTGTACATGTTATTCTCTCGGTTAAGATCTTAGATCAAATTGAAAATTCTGAAAAAACTAACAATAATATGAGGACTTGTTTTCACTAAGCTTTACTGAGATGAAAGGAATCATGGGAGAGTTAGGAGAAATGAATATAGAGTTGTGACCAATTAATAATCATATTAAACACCTATCATACCATATTAAAACTAGGGTTAAATAGAAAGTGAAGAAAGAAATTGGTAGAATGTTATTGTTGGTTGCATGAATAATATTTATAATAGATGAATTTGATTGGATTAGTAATATTCTTATTTAGTTAGGATAATGACACTCATGGCATCAAATTTTGTGTGGACTTACAAAGTTTCAATTATGATTTTGTGCATTACCCTTTTCCCATTCCCTTCAGTATGAGGTGCTTAATCAAGTTGCAATAAATGAGACTTACTCATTTGCATATGGATTTTCATGATATAATGAAGTTTGGATTGTAAAATAGGATAAGAGAAATACTATATTAAATACTAAAAGGGGATCCTTTGCTTATAATGTTATTCCCTTGGGATCAAGAATGCACCAATTGTCTTTTCTCAAGTTGTGATTGCAACCTTTAGAGATTTTATTGGTAAGTTCTTAGAGGTGTATATGGATGATTGGACTATCAATAGATTATTGAAAGAGCACATTGGGTTGTTGAGACAAAGGTTTGATCGATTTAGGTAGCTAAAAATATCCCTCAATTTAAAAGTATGCATATTATGTGTACCATTTGGAAATTTGTTGGGACACATTTTTTGCAGGGAAGGAGTATTGTTGGACCCTGCCAAGATTGTTATCATTGTGCGTATCTTTGACACAATCTATGTGAAACAATTGCAGTATTCTTTGGGACATACTAGATACTATAGAAGGTTTATCCACAAATATGCTTCTATAATAAATCCTCAAGAAAAATTGTTGAAAAAATCTTAGTTGTTCTTGTGGACTCTAAAGTGTGAAGCCACTTTTAATCTACTTAAGGAAAAATTGGTAATTGCCCCAATCCTTGAGTTTCTAATTGGAAAGTAGAATTTCATGTATATGTAAATACTTGATAATTAATCATTAGGATTAGTTCTTGTGCAACTAGGGGAAGGAAATTTGGATCACACTCCTATACTTTCCACGTCATAATCTTTCACAAGCTAAGCATAATTATAAAACTATTTAATATGAGGGACTTGTTATGGATTATGCTCTACAAAAGATAAGGCGCTACCATCTAGGAGGGAACCTTAAATTTTATATAGATCATTCCACATTACAAAAGATAAGGCGCTACCATCTAGGAGGGAACCTTAAATTTTATATGGATCATTCCACATTAAAGTATTTGGGTAACAATACTATGTTGGAGAGTCATATTTTTAGATGGTTTCTCTTATTCCAAGAATTTTCATTTGAAGTTGTGGTTAAATCTAATAATCAGAATGTAGAGGCTAATCACCTTTTTAGGATGGATTTAGGAGAATCAAGTGGTGTTGTGTATGAACTTGTAGATGTAAATTTATTCAAAGAGGATGTTTTCCTTCACTATTTGGAAAATATTTATTTGTTCTTAACTACTAGTGTCACTCTATAAGATTAATTTGCAACTCAGAAATGTCATTTAGTGGTTAGTGCTCTATATTATCAACTAATTGCAATATAGTTAAAAAAACTTGGGCATTGATGGTGTTCTTTGTTATTGTGTGATGGATCATGAAAGGAAGGATATTTTGTGGGAATGCCATAAGGTTTTGTGGAAAGACATGTTGGAGGAAAAGAAACAACTTGTAAGTTTTTACAGACTGGTTTGTAGTGACCTACAATGTCTAAAGATTCCAAGGAGTATGCCAAAGCTTGTGATGTATGCTAGCAAGAAGGTAAACCTTCCAAGAGAGATGAGCCACCCATGAATCTAGTAAGGTAATTATATCCTTTTAAGAAAAGGATGTTGACTTTGTTGGACCCAGTAAACTTCCTTATTTCCATTCAAAATTTCAATATATCATTACCACAACTATTTATTTCACCAAATGGGCATAAGCTACACCCACAAATTATTTCTATATTGATAGTACAACCATATTTATTTTTGAAAATATTATCACAAGGTTTCATGTACCAAGGAATTTGACCAATGGTTAAGGACGACACTTCCTTAGCACCACTATAAATACCTTGATTAGGGAGTTTCTTATCCAACATCATAAAAGTAGCCCCTTTCATCCTCAAGATAATGGGATCGTGGAAGCTTTTAATAATATTTTGGGGATGGTATTGACTAAAGTATGTTCCACAAACATAGAAGAATGGAACGAAAGAATTCCTATAGTATTATGGGAATGTAGGGCCACCACCATGAAGTTGCTCAAAGACACATTTTTAGTTGGTGTGTAGTGGTGAAGTTTTTGTTACAATGGAGTTTGTTGTACCCAGCCTTTATATTGCACATGTTACTCATATGATAGATGAAGAGTCAGTGGTGGAACAAATAGCAATGATGATGGAATTGTAAGAATCAATATTTATGGTTGATTTTATGAATCTATGGAGGAAGAAAGATAGAAAGTGTGGCATGACCACGACATCAAGACCACCTATTTTTCCAAAGGAGATTTAATTTTATTATATGATAAAAATATTTGAATAATCATAGAAATATCCAAATGCGTTGTCCAATACCATTTATAGTTGTAGAAATCAGAGATTCGCGTGCAATTCATTTGGTCCAACTTGAAGGTATTCTTAAACCTAGATGGGAAAATGATGATTGCTTGAAGTTGTATATTACTACTCCATGGAGACATTTTGTTCTACTCTTGTCAAAAGGAGTTGGGTAGAGTAGGTAATATTTTTTTTTTTTCTTGTTTGTTTGAGTCAGTTGCGTCTAATCTTCTTTAGTATATAGGTTTTTTTGTGTTTTTTTTATTTCATGGAATATTTAGCAATATCCTTTGGCCGGGAGAAGTAGTTAAATTCATGTTGTGTTGAAGGTTGGCAGTTAGTTGCAATGAAAGTTTCACTACAGTCATATCAGTTGTGGAACCTTTAGGATTTTGGAAATGTGGTCTATGATTCTCTAATCAACATGTTGGCATTTGATAGTTAATATTTCTTGTTTTAAGCCAATATTTGTAATCGTTAAGGGTGAAGTGTTAGTAGTACACCTTATGGGTTGATTAAACGTGCCAAAATAGTCACTGAGTTGAATTTAAAGTGTTGGGAAAAAATAGTTATGAATGAGTTGGTGGGCGATATTTCATATGCATAGTTGAATCTTGTTTCCACTCCCAATCATAAATTCATATAGAGTATTTAAGTATCTCAATATTCAATTAGATTATCACTTTGATTTCATGTGCATAACTATTGTTCTGGATCCCATAGCATTTTAAGATTTGTCTATCATTGATGATAGCTTCCCTTGTGTTCGATCTCTAGTTATGCTTGTCTACAAGAAAAATATTTTAGCCATGGGTACAAATTCAAGATCAAAATTAGTGGATATAATATAGAGGAAGTCATTTCGTCCAAGTTCTATGACCCTTGAGTAGAGATATTGGGTGACTTATATTGGAAAGTGGAGTAGACCAGGATCATATATGTCCAAAGTCCATTTTGTTCAATTAGGGAAAAAGGCTAAACATCACTTGAAGTTTGGGATGGTTTTGAAAATATGTGCAGTTCAGCTGTAGGAGTGCACCTTTCAAACCTTAGGATTGTAGGATACAATGTTATACATATTTTCAAAATTATAGATGACTTTCAAAAAATCAAGAAAATCAAATTCACTGTTATTTTTTAGAATTTGATTTAGCGTTTAAACAATATCATGTCTATTTAAATTATTCTAGCATATATTATCATTGCATGCATGGTCCTATAAATATCGATGCTAAATCTATATCATGCCAATTTAAAGAGTTGTAGCATATCGATATCATGTGCATGGTTCTAGAAGTATCTGTCTTAAATGTAGATTGGATATGTTATTTCAAAGATGTTTAGTCTTACTTTGTACATATGCATTGGCCATGTTTTGTTTTGTCTTGAGATTATGATATAATTATAAATTATTATGCTAGCTACAACCAATTTAGGGAGAAGCAAATATGAACATTGTTCCTTTGATCAGTGATGGTTATGAGTCGTGGCAAGTATTTGCAGGTCTAGATGTTAATACAAACATTGGCACTAACATTAATATAATGTTAATACAAGCATTAGAAAGTTCTTCCAAATGTTTTTTTTTAATATTGGAATATTTGAAAAACATCTTGAGATCTGCACTAGGAAATTAGGGCACATCAAAATCAGAATTTGGCGAAATGCTTATCTATCCCTCTAATTTTTTACCTCTTCTACTGCCATACTAACATATTTTGTTGTGTTAAAGACACTCGTTTTCATTTATGGTTAACATTTATTTTTTGTTCTTTAGAATTATGTCCTTTCTAAAATTATTTGTGTCAAGAATACACTTTTCCAATTAGGGAAAAAGCTTAAATATCGCTTAAAGCGTGGCCTGGTTTTGAAAATGTGTGTAGTTCAGGTGCAGGTGTGGTACTCCATATTTTAGGATTCCAGGATATAAAACTATACATATTTTCAAATTTATACATGACCTTTTTTATAAATTAAAAAATCAAATTCACTGGCATATTTTTGAGTTTGAATTGGCCTTTAAACAATATCATGACTATTTAAAGTGTTGTCACGTATATTTGCATTGCATGCATGGTTCTATAAATATCCATGCTAAATGCATATCATAGCAATTTAAAGTGTTATAGCATATTGATATCATGTTCATGGTTCTAGAAATATCCATGTTAAATGTAGATTTTCTATGCAATTTTAAAGATGTTGAAGTTTACTCTGTAAACAGGTCTTTAAGAAGTTACGTTTTGTCTTGACATTATGATATAATTTATAGATTATAATGCTAGCTAGAACCAATTTAGGAAGAAGAAAATTTGAATATTGTTCTTTTGATCAATGTTGATTGTGAATAATTGCAAGTATTCGCAGGTCTACATGATAATACAAACATTGGCATTGACATGAATATAATGCTAATACAGGAGTTGGTGAGTTCTTGCAAAATATTTTTTCTTTGTTTTGGAATGTTTGATAAATCATCTAAAGAGTGTTAGGATATTCCTATACTCCATCCTAGTCCCACCAGTATTTTGATCATTTACATTTTTAGTCATGCATGCACTTTTAGGGTTTGCATGCATTTTGCATGCATCCCAGTCATTAGTCCAGCACCTGGCCCTCAGTTAGCCAGCCCCCAGGAGCTTCTCACTATTCAGTTTTAGCCCTCCAGTTGCTTAATGCGCCCTTCTTCCTTGATTTTAGGAAGCAACTCGCCCTTCTTCACCTACCAGTCCAGTTGTCTTCAATTTATATTCAGTTACACTCAGTTACACCTACCAGAGTTAGTTTGACTGATGGTTGACAGTTACTTGAGCATTGATGACTCCACTGATGATGATGAAGACTTCCAGTTGTGCTCCGATGATCATGCGGACACCTAGTTGTGCTCCGATGACACTCTATTTATCTTATGATCACTCTGAGAGGCTAATTCGAATTGCCACCTTAGGCATTCGAAACCTCTCTACCATTGTACTATTTATTTGTCCATATTGTGATTAATTAACTAGTGTGTGTGAAGTATTAGTGCTCCTATCTGAGTTCTACTGTACCATATTATTCCGTTGCTCATTATACTGTATTGTTCACTCTTCTTCTATTTTCCTGCTTAATCATAATTACTCTTGTGAGATATACATCATCTCTTAGATCTGTTGTGAGTATTTTCACATGGTATCAGAGCATGTTGAGAGTATTGTTTATCTTTATTCTTGAGAGTTTTTTGCAGGTTATTATCCAGATTTTGAGTGCAGCAGTTTCTGCATTTTTGCAGCAATAGCAGTTGCAGATATTCTCTATTATTTTTGCAGGTCTTCTACAACTTCAATGAATTCAAAAGAAATCCCTCTTCTTTCTCCACTCAACTATGATGAATGGAAACCGAAAATGATAGCATACTTGAAGACCCATGATCTCTTTGACTGTTGTTTTGAAAGAGAGTTCGAATCTTCTGAAGAGAAGATTGATTGGTTAAATAAAGGTGACAGAGCCTTTGGATCAATGATTGATGCTATGCATGAATGGATGTTATATAACCTCCCTGATTTTTCATCACCAAAAGAGCGATGGGCTCACTTGGATGTAATATTTGGCAGACAGAATGAAGGGATTGGTCCAAACCCATTCGAAAGCAAGCAAAGTGATGCATTCGCTCCCTTTGATGGTCTCTCAGATCATGAACCAATGTCATCTCATATTGAAGTTGTTGACAAAGAACTTGCAGATTCTCCACTCATGCTCCAACTTTCTTCTCTTTCTGTGCCAACTCACACTCTAGATATTGCAGAAGGTCCTAAATCCTCTCTTGCACTAGAGTCTATTGGTTTGCATCATGATCACATGATTATTTTGGAGGTAAAATCAGCTATTGGAGGTAATGCATCCGCTCCTCTCAAGCAATCATCTCTTATTTACTACTATATGATCATTAGCACATGCTTTCATAAGGTTATTGAATAATATGGCCATTGCCACCCACTTGAGATAATTTCTCATGCATCCATTGGTTTTGATCTCACCTCTTATGGTTCAAAGGAGATCTCAAGAAACCATTGCCATTCGCTTGGGATAATTTCTCATGCATATGATAGTCTTGATCTCACCCCTGCTGGTTCAAAGGAGATCTCAAGAAACTATTCTTCAAGTCTTAAATCTGACTTGGATTTCAAGCAATTATTATTCGATGGTTCGTTTTGGAATAATCTCACTCATGATGGTTCGAAGGAGAAGACAAAAGACTATCTGCATATTCATGATTTTGATCCTACCTCAGCTGATTCGAATCACAGGTTCAAGGATCATCCTCATACTTTTGGATTTGTTCTCATCACATTCGATCTGAAGAGCAAGTACAAGCACATGTTTTTTGAGCATGATCCACTTCTTTCCAAGAAGAAGATAACTCCAAACATATGACCAAGCATCACACCTGCTTGAGTTTGGAACATTTATTTTTTGTGTGTGCCTTACAGTCTGTTTTTTGAGGAGGGGGTATGTTTCCCATGAAATTTTTCCACTTCCTTAGTTTATTGACTATTATTATTCATTCTATTGGGTGACCTTTGGTCTTAGTTACTAGGGCCTAGGATGGATTAAGGGGGGGTGTTAGGATATTCCTATACTCCATCCTAGTCCCACCAGTATTTTGATCATTTACATTTTCAGTCATGCATGCACTTTTAGGGTTTGCATGCATTCTAGGGTTTGCATGCATTTTGCATGCATCCCAGTCATCAGTCCAGCACCTAGCCCTCAGTTAGCCAGCCCCCAAGAGCTTCTCACTATTCATTTTTATCCCTCCAGTTGCTTAATGCACCCTTCTTCCTTGATTTTAGGAAGCAACTCGCCCTTCTTCACCTACCAGTCCAGTTGTCTTCAGTTTATACTCAGTTACACTCAGTTACACCTACCAGAGTTAGTTTGACTGATGGTTGACAGTTACTTGAGCATTGATGACTCCACTGATGACGATGAAGACTTCCAGTTGTGCTCCGATGATCATGAGGACACCTAGTTGTGCTCCGATGACACTCTATTGATCTTATGATCACTCTGAGAGGCTAATTCAAATTGCCACCTGAGGCATTCGAATCCTCTCTACCATTGTACTATTTATTTGTCCATATTGTGATTAATTAACTAGTGTGTGTGAAGTATTATTGCTTCTATTTGAGTTCTACTGTACCATATTATTATGTTGCTCATTATACTGTATTGTTCACTCTTCTTCTATTTTTCTGCTTAATCATAATTACTCTTGTGAGGTATACATCATCTCTTAGATCTGCTATGAGGATTTTCACAAAGAGATACACTAGAAAAGAAGGCCATATCTAAATCAAAACTCGGGGAAATGTCTATCTATCCCTCTAATGTTTTAAAACTGAGGTGATTGTTTTGGTGTGGTTTCTTTTTAAAATACCATACACCTATCATAGGAGGTGATTCATAAATGAAAGAAAAAATGTCATGTCATCAATAATATTTCTTGTTTGAAAATTGTGTATAGTAGTTAAAGATGAGTTTTTTCTATTAGGAAATATTTGTAACCACTAGAGACAATTCACATGAGCCAATAGTTTCCTATATCAGCATGCATCGATTTTGAGGTGATTATGATTGATCGTGCCACCTTGGGAAAGCTATTCTTCTTTTGATAAGAAAGCTAGCATCTAGTGGCGGATATGTCCTTTTTTTGCATTTTAGTCTTAGCCCCTTAATTGACAGATTAATAGACTAATGTAAAATTCCTAGGATGTCCTTGGTTATACTTACACATCTTTAAGCTAGTCATATGTGCAAATATTAATGTTTTCCCCTGATGCTATATCATTTTTTTTCCATTGTAGGGCATTTGGAAGGATTAGTTAGGAACTACTCTTAAAATATCAAGGTTTAGAGAAAATATATGTTTGATCTATAAAAATAATATATTAGTCAATGTTTAAGTCAGGTTAAGGTCTTGTAGTTCAATCTTGTATCCATGTGTGTTTTACTTGTATCTAATGGTATTTTGTTTCTTTATTTTGCTTCATCTTCATTTTGTTGCATATTTTATTTTTTTGTATTTTGCTTCATCTTCATGCTTGGATTGGTAGGATTCAGGAACATTCATTTAAGGCCCACGTTTCCATGTATCAAGTACTTGTCTCTTATTATATATTTATGTTTCCTCTATGTTACTTGTTTTTATAAACATTATATAATCAAGATAATTGTAGATAGATTGTAATATCTTTTCTCTAATCACCTCGCCAGGGATAGGATCTGGATTTGAAATTACAATATGATAGTTTCATCTGTTAAGTGCCACCTGCTACTTATAGTATTATGTTATTATTAAACCTACCAGAAGAGAAACCCAAAGATCTACTTAAATGTCAGTCATACTTATCAGACTGCTTGTCTCTTTTTCTCTTTTCCCTGTTGAAAGTTAACTATCATCTTTATTTATGGATTTTGAATGAGATGCAATTTTATTAACATTCATAGGAATCACAATCTTACAATGACTCTCTCTGTATTTAAGTGTAGTCTTTGTAGTAATTAAACATGTATCTAGTCCCCTGTAGCGGAGATTCTAGATTTTCCAATCTTCGATAGATACTTGAATCGAAGTTATGCAAAAAGCAGAGGATTTCCTTTCTAGATCAAAATATTCCAGTTTGATCATGATTTGTTGAAAGATTCATTTTCGGATATAGAATTCATTTCATGTTGTCGGGAATTTAGATCTAAGTTTTGTAATCTATTGAAATGTTAAGGAAATTGGTTCCTAGTAGACTTTGAAGTCACTAGGTTCTTATGTTTTAAATTTAGTGGTAACTTGGTAAAGATATAGTTTGAAGAAGCAGAGAAAGTATAAAAAATCCCTTGCTCAACATTAAAGGCTAGTATATTCACTCAAGAGATGTTCAGAAGTGGGTGATAAGGCCTTGCATTGAAACTCCATATTTATGTAGTTGTCTTCTAATTGTGCCAACTTGAAAGTCATATTTATTCTTGGCATTCTTGGTAGAATAGATATGGGATCCCATAGACCTATAAGTAGGTTGTAGTGTTAAGTTGTAAAAAAAGGTTTACTTGTTCAACTACATATGTGAACAATGGTGAGCACAGGGATTGACATGTCGTATTAGCAATATGAAAACATGCAAGCAGTGTACACCTTGGGAATTATTTGGGCCCTTTCTTCATTTTCCTTCCTAATATGTTTGTCTAGCTCATATCTAGTTGCTAGGTGCTGCTCGTTGATAGCACACTTTCATTTTGTGTGTTAGTCCCAGATACGTTCTAAGGATGCTTTTAGAACTGTTCCTGGGAATCAATAAAATTTGTTTTGTTCTTTTGCTTAATCAAAATCACATTCAACTTGAAATAATACAGATAGCCAATCGTGGAATAATGTGGGCATGTTGTGGCCACAATAGATCCCATGCTTAGCTAAGCACGGGAGCCCCCGATTTTTAATAAACACAAAGCAATTTGGGTGAGTTATCTTGTAAATAATTCGATTTTACCTCTAAAATTCTCCACCCACGCGTTTGGTCTGTTTGTTTGTAAGGGTTTGATTATGTCTTCCAAAGTGTCTCGGTCTGAAGAAAACCAAAATTATGAGTATTTTGTTGACTCTCATCATCATTCCGAAACCCGAAGTTTTGAGAACCTGAAACCTGCAAACCCGACAGGTGCGGATTGCGGGATTGTTGTTTTTAGTTTTGGCTTTGCTAATTCCGAAACCCGCAACCCGACAGGTGCGGATTGCGGGGTCATTCATTAATAAGATTAAGAAATAACCACCCCGAAACCTGAACCCCACAATGGCGGCATTCGACTTTCGGGGACTGAGTTTTTTCGTTTATTTTGTGTGTCTTCCCGAAACCCGCAACTCGTAATTTCGGGATGCTGCATTTGGGATGGTTATTTTACATCACAGTTTAATGTTTCCGAAGCCCGCTACTTGCATAGTCGGTTTTCGGCTTTCGGGATGGCTATTTTGCTTCACAAACTTTCACGTTCCCAAAACCCGCCACCTGCATGGTCGGTTTTCGGCTTTTGGAAATCTTTTCTCCCATTTCCATTTTTTGTGAACCCGCAACCCATAAATCCGTACTTTCGGGTTTCGGCTTGCGGAACCTTTGAATAAGAGTTTTGTCAACATACCTGAACCCGACTCCATGTCCACTACGGTGAATCTCAGTCGTCCATCTGTTATGATCGCATGGTTGGTTTTATTTTGGTAAATGTATTTAATAGGTTTTTTACCTCTTATTTTTACATTTTAATTGTTGAATAAATTACGTTGTCGCATTATCGTTTTACTGTGGATTGCGTGTCAGGTGCCGTTTTTAAGTTTGTTGGTTATTTTAGGTAAGCCCACTGTTATCCTTACGATGTTAACCTGCAATTTTGCTATTTCTGGTTTGAATTTTATTTGATTTTCTGTATGAATCGGATATTGCAAAGTTCTTCCACCATGTCGAGAAATACATAGTCTAAATCGTCATACAAAGACCCCCTGATCAAAGACCCAAATTTTGGTTTTCTCTCTGACACCAGTGAACGAGTTACTGAAACGTACCAATTGGATTGGTCTAAGATAAACGCCATTTTTTATAATGATGACTTGTCCCATATTGAGAATGATAGACCAATCTACGAGAAAATTAGGGCTTCCCAAATTCATGCCATCGCTGCACGCCCTGCTGTCTTACCCTACACAGATGCAGTCAAGTGGATAATTGAGAATGCTGATGTTAAAGAACGTTCTTTTAATGACAGTACAGGTTGTTAATTGACCACTTTCTGTCCAGAGGTTTTTGTTTGAGCTTTTGCTCTGAAACCCTATGTACAGACCCTCTTTGCTGAGTTCATACAAAAATCCAAAACCTGGTATAATTTTGATCAAATGATTAAATATTGGATGCACAAGCCTAATGCCTTTATACCTAAGTCAGATAACCTTTACCCTATTATCTGGTTCAAGGAACCCTATTCCCTACTTCCAGCCATGCTTTGTCGGATTTTCATTCAACCTAATTGTTCGCATTTTAAAGAAGAATGGGCACCCATAGCACATCATGTATTACTTACAGGCGAGTGTTTTCCATGGGCCTCTATCTTGTCAGCGGAACTAAAAAATTCTATCCATGATTATCAGAAGGCACCAGCTCACAAGAAGACACCCTTCTTTCTATCTACATATGTTCTAGATGTTTTTTGCTCAGAGTTCCAATACCCTAATTTGGGTTGGCATTGGACCCCTTCAGATTCACCTGTACACATCTACCATTTAGCACTATGGGAAGGGAATTTTTCACCTATGATATATGACATCTGTGACTGTTTTGTTGGTACCATCTATTTCAAGATCTTCCAGCAACAACCGCCTGCATTCTCAGAGGATGCCAAAACTTTTATCAACACAATGGGTGACTGGTATGTAGGCGAGTACTTTTCATACATCAGAATCTGGGGGAGTGAAATAGTTCATTTGTTGCCTAGAATAGTTCCAGACAGGATGGTAATGCAGGAGTTTTCTTTTCAAACTGTCGCTGAGGGTATGTACAAGAGACTCGTAGGACCGAAGAAGAAAAATTGGCCTAAGTTTCCTCTAAATCTGGGTCAATTGGTCATCCCAACATCAACCTGGGCTGTAAGTCTGGGTGATCAGATAGATGCTCTTAGACTAGGTGATGCCCCGAAAAGGAAACATGATCCTAAGAAGTTCTTGGATGCACACCTAAAGTAAGTTCACATGCGGATTGATTATACCCATGAGTCGATCCCCGATGATTCCATATATCAAGGGGTAGACATGTTCTCTCAAGTCTTGGCCAAAGCAAAGGACTCTCAAGAACAACATGAAATCCTACAGTATCAGAAACAATTGAAGGACAAAGTCCTAAGTTACAAGACCATGCAGTTGAATCTTATTGAACAAGCAAGAAAGGACAGGGAAGAGAAAGAAGCTCAGAAATCTAACAACCCTCCTTTACCTACCAGTCATGATGGAGACAAAGGTAAAGCTATTCAAGGGGAACTATCTAAAGAGAAAACTAATGAAGAAGCTAAACTCATGCTACAGACAGCCCATGAATCCAGACAACAAATGGCTCAATTGTCATCAATGTTACAGACTCAGTTGCTAGAACCTACAAAGGCTGCAGACAAAATTCAGCCACTAGGTACACTAGATGATCAACTCTCTACCCCTAACAGTCCAGAAGATGATGAACTGATCATAACCAAGGCTAACCCAGCTAAAAGACAGAAGATTATGCCTTCCTCATCACAGATTTCTACTGTAGATGTAATTGAATGTGATGAAGAAATAGCTTCACCTTCCCCAGTACTAGTAGTTGAAGAAATCACTGGAGATACTAAGTCTAATATTGACTTGTTAGGTAACATTGATATGGATCAGTCTTTCCCTGAACAGTCAGTGTTGGAATTTAATGCTTCCCCTGGTATCACATCATCAGCAATTGTGTTGCCATCTGTTTAACCAAATTCTACTGTGCCTTTGGGAGGAACACTTCCATTTACATTATCCCAATTGTTTAATACCCTCAATAATACCACCATTTCATTACCTGAAAATTCAGCCTCTTTTTCCATTTCACCATTTGTCACTATAGAACCCCAGTCTTTGGTTATCCCTCCGCAATCATCTGCATCTGATCCAGTAATAACCTCCATCGATGCATATTCGAAGGTTTCCCCTACACATTCACCTGGTAAAGTGCAGAGTCCACCTCCTCTCCCGGAAGTCAGTAGTATTTCCCAGGTTCCACTTCTTGAGGCATTGGTCTCGCTTCCCTCCCCAGACAAAGGTGTGTCAACTCTTGAAGTCATCATTACACCTTTAGCTACTGCTCAAGTCACTTTACCTATCCCGACCTCTGCTATCACTCAGACTCCTTCTTTGGTTTCCACAATTAGTGTCACTTTTGTTCCTACACAGTCCATTGCTGAGTATATGGACACATATGTGGTTCCTCTTGGAGATATCTTCTATCATCAAGATGACAAGGCGATAGTTAAAAGAGGCAGGAAGAGGGGTTAAGGACAAAGTGTTTTGGAAGCTCATGAATCAGATCAAGTAATATGGGCCCCTAGAACTAATAACCCAAGAATTGAAGCGATTGAAACAACTGCAGCTTTAGGGGATTTTGCCTCTACTAACTGGGATTCGGTCCAGGTCTTGGACAAAGAAGTTGACCTCAAGGAGGAAGAAATTAGAAACCTGAAGGAAGAGTTGGCTAAAACAAAGGGTCAACATTCCGTTGATGTGGCTGACCTCAGGAAAAATTAGGCAGACAAAGTACAGGACCTAGAACAGAAGAATGCTACTCTTCTTACTGAATTTAACCTTTTGCAATCTCAACATTTTGCTGATCTCGTAAAGATAGCCTCTTTAGAAAAGCAGGTGGAAGATGCAACTGCAAGTGCAGCTTCCTCCAATGTTCTCAAGTTCACACCCTGTGACCTCAAAAACTTGGATCTTGAAGTGAATCAAAGTCAGCATGAATTACTGAAGAAGTTATATATTTCCTTAGACGAGATCAAGGAAAATTTCATTAGTTTTTCTAAGATGTCTTCTACTCTTGAAGAACAGAAAGGAAAAAGGCTCCAAGCTTGTAAAGCTGAAGAGGAAATCGGTCAATGGCAATTCTATATCAAGAATGTTCCAGAGAATGTCCTGATCCTTAATACTTTCCAGATCAAGAAAGTCAAGGCATCTTTGAACACGTGGCTTGATTTGAATGAATCAGCTGAGGAAATCATTAATAAGTCACGGGACACCTGCACTAGAAGATGGTATGCGGTTGATAATATCATGAATGATCTAGGTTTTCCACTCATGAATCCTATTTTGGAAGCTCTGCCACCAAAATGCAGACTTGAAGAACTCGAGAGAAGATGTGAAGAATTTGCACAGAAGATTCGGGATTTGGAACAAGTCAGCATCGAAGATGTAGATCATTTGGTAAAAGAACCGATCATTATGGAAGGGAGGGTTCTCATGTACCTACGTATTTGGCACAAGCTAGCGAAGCATGATATGGATAATAACGCATGCAACGCTCAATTATCTTTGGAATCTGTCATCTTCCCAAATGTAGATGAATTGTTAGATATTTATGAAAAATGGAAGGATTTCCTGGATCTTTAATTAGATCTGATTGTATAATCCCTATTTTGTAGAACTTCTCCTTTTAGAACTCTTATGTAAATTTTGTATATAAGGGAGAAGGTTTTTCTTAGTAAGGGGTTGGAATTTTGGAACTGCAACTCAGCAGGAGATAAGACTGAAGATACTCTGTGCTCAGAGTCATTGTAATTTTGGTACAAGGCATCTTAATACAGTAATGTTATTTTCGGATCCATCTTCTGATTATCACTTAAATTTCTTTAAGGACTCTTGATTTTATGTTCCAGATTGTCACCCATTATGCATATGATCTCTTGTGGGATTTATAATGAATACATAGATTTGTTGTATTGGTTTCTCTGTATAACTGATGTGTGTGTGAAAATGTTTGATTAAATTTCTTTGATTGAATACTTTCTTTATCGATTTCTGCAATTGATCACACACATATATATATATATATATTCTATCATTGTTAATTTTTCAATCAACAAAGAGATAACAGGTTATATCTTGATGGTCTTCAAGCTTAGATTATTTTGTTTAATTTTCATTAAAAGATCATAATCTAAGTCAGCAAACATTTTATCTAAAGACATTTCTGTTAAGGATGACAGACTGTTTGTTCTCTTATGCCTCAAGGTTGATCTGCATGAATACTCATCTTTCACTTTTATAATAAATTAGACTTAAGCTTAGGATCTTTTCTGAATAGGCATAGTTAGAATTACTAACTGTTTTCCACACTTTTGTTTCCCAAAATTGGGAAACTGATCTTATAGATCAAAACCATTTACTCTCAGAGTGCCAGTGGAGGCCAAATATCCGTGGGTGATTACCATCCCAAACAGCTCGAGGATAGGGTAACTCTTGCGTAGGGTTAACTGAAGCCTTTGGCTGGGTTTTCATCCCCTGTTGTGTGCCTTGGAACCCATTCCAGCACTTTGCACTTACCTTGCACATCCGAGGCATGAATAGGGCAGTATTTCAGTATGCCAATGACAAGAATTTGAATGAATTGATGTTAATGGAATGGCACAAAATAAAGGTACTTCAGAGAGAGTAAATATTTGTTTTATGTTTGAGAATAACGTACTGAGCCTAAGGGAGGAATTCAATAGTTTTAACAAAAATGATCACAGAACTAAACCTGAACAATATGAGGATAATATTTCGAGATAACCTAACATGAAAAATTCATGCCAATCATCTTAGGAACAATAATTTAAGCTCACAACACTCCTATTGAAACCAGAATGAACTTCATAAATCATGAACAATATGACAGAGATGAATTAACAAGAGAAAGAATACTAACTGGACATATCAAAAGTTTGAATCCATAAGACACCAATATCGGGAAAAATGAGGTTCTTTTTTATATATTGATCAGACTGCAAAATATCAGAAGTTATACTTCTTACAAAAAGATTTGACCATTGGACATTGCCTATTCTACTATATATAGCCTTCACATGACTTATAAAATCAGTTTTTACAAAGAGTTTGTTACATCCCACCGGCTTATACATTCTTGTTTGTAATTTCCAACAAAATCTGTTACAAAAAAGTCCTACCGACTAATGCTAACTAGCTTGAGCTGAGATTGGGGTCCATTTTGCTGAGGTATAAGAACACATTGCTGCGTGGAAAAGGCCTCCGCTTCTTGATGTGTTGATGAAGCTGCGGTTGCTACTTGCTCTTTGGTGGACTGCTCTAACTTCTTGAGCTCGAGGAATTTAGTGATTCCTTTCCAGTCTTTACCCAAACAGTAATGGAAGACCTTGAGTTCTCTAAGAGATGAATCTAGCTCAGTGTAGCACTCAAAGGAAGCTTTTGGGAGGCTTTTGAAAATGGTTTGGAGGCAGTTAAGTATCTCAAAATTTGTATGTAACTTATCCATAACTTCCCTTCTGCTGAGCTCCTGTAAAGTATCTGTCATGCGAATCTCGACATTCCTTGCATTTGTCATCATGGTAATATAATGTTCCTTTGAATATAGGTCTCCATTTCCATCCCAGAAGGAAGGAAGACCGAGGGAAAAGATTGATCTAAACTGCTCCTTGAAGGAGTGAACATCCTGCTTTAATTATGTTGCTACGTCGGCAACATTCTGTGCCAATGTTGTTTTGGTGATTACCTTGTTTGCTTCCATGATTATTTTGGTTTGGTCCTGGAAAAAATATGTTCGGAGCTCCTCAAAGGTTTTTTCGTTTAAGAATTCAATTTCCATCCTGGATGGCTCGACCTTCTTGTTTACAATGTTCATTACAGATCATGCATAAAGTGTAGCGGTTTCAACTACTTCTGTTTCTTCTTGGGTTATGCTGAAATGACTTTACTGAGAGTTATCAAAGCCGCCATATGATCCCATAATGCAATTTTGGAACCTCTTATCAAAGGTTTACCAGTGATCTTTTTGGATAGATCTTGGACCTTACCCTGGAGCTCATCAACAGTTTGTTGGAGCTATGATATGGTCTGATCTCTTCTAATTAGCTTCTCATTTGCATTGAAAAGATCATCACACTTTGTTTTCAACCGAGTCTGCACTTGGTTCAACTTAGCATCCTTGATGCTCATTTCGGCCACTGCCTAGGCCAATTGATCAGTTGGATCTAAAATCGATGAGGCTTGAATTGTGATGGCCTTCTGCTAGAGGATATCCTGATTCTGCTTTCTATCCTCCTCCAATTCTCCTTCTAATGAGACAATTCTTTCTTTGAGTGTTTGACTGTCAGTCATCGAATTTTCTAACTCTGTCTGTATCGTGAATACCTCTGCAGTATGTGAATGCTCAGCTGAGGGAATGTTGAGCTTCTTTTTCAAGGCTGCAATTTCCTTATCCTTTTCCTTTAACATGGATTGTAATGGATCCATGTCGCCAGGATTTTGGACCATCTTTATTATCTGCTGCTCTAAGTTAGTAATATTTAACTGCTTAGCCTTATTTGAATATTTTTCATTCTTTAGCTATTTATCCAGCTTCTGGACCACGACCTGTAACCTGTTAGTACTCATAGTGTACTTAAGCATGTCTCTGTACACTCCTTCGCCTGTCTATCTATGAAGCTCCATGATATCCTTGGATGGGATTGTGTCCAGGTTTATGTTTACCTGAGTAGATTTAAAGTTAGAGGGTGGCTTCTCCCCCCCGGCACTATTTTCTCTAGGATAGCCATTTTGAGTGCTCCCTTCTTCAAATCCAGTGCCGATAACATCTTGGACGGTCTTCCCGTATCAAGCTCTTTCTTCGGAAAGAATGACTTCTCTAGATCAATGTTGTCATCTTTAATCTGAGAATAAAGCCCGAAAAAAACTGACTTGACGGACAACATGGTAACTAAATATCCTTCTGTGGACTGAGTCTCCTGAATCTGTGGCCACGTTGTAGAAGGCAAAGTTTCAAGAATGATGGGTGTCATGGTGGTGGGCGCCGGTACAATTTTTGAGGTTTCACTGGATGTCCCTTCTACTTTCAACTTTTTGGTCCTTGACCCCATACTCCCTGATCCTTCCTTCCCAGCAACAGACGTGGGAATTGATGTGTCTCTTTTTCCCAATGTATCAATCTTAAGGGGTGTTGGAACAACTAGTGCTCTAGAAGATTTTCCCAGGTTCAAAGTAGCCTGACATTGTTCCCAACTATCCAAATTGGCCATCTTGTCTAACAGGGGGTGCGGCTCGTGGAGGTATGCTGCAGAACGGGCCGCCTGTATTTTTTGAGAAATGATCCCCCTGGGATCATACTTCTGTATCTTTCTTAAAGGGAAACCATACGAATCTAGTATCTCCTCAACCTCTTTTTGTGCCGATCTTCTCTGTATCTTGAAAGGCCCAACTTCACTAGGGACTTTGAAGGTTCTAGCACAGTTTCCTTTCATGAAGTGCACCTCATCACAGTTGAATATTTGGCGAATGAACTCCAGTGAAGAAAACCGAGGAGTCAAGAATATGGGGAGCTTGTATGGAGCTAACTCTACCCCATACACTCTGATTTTAGTGTGAGTTTCGAAGCAAATCAATCACCCACAACCTCATTTGGATAGCTGGAGCGATTGTTTGCACTCTGGAAAAATTCTTGGCGGAGGGGCATGAAACAAATGTGTATAAACCTTAGCCACGACGGTATCCAGAAATGCGGAGAACTTACTCTCTGGAGGAATGGGGACCATTGATATGTCAAGATATTCCTTGCTGAAGTAACTCTTGTTATGACAAAAGATCATGTATAGAAGTATTGAGCATAACCAAAACATATTCTTGGATGAAAATTTCTTTAGCTGGAGGTGAATGGATTGAGCGAGGAAAGATGAAAAATACAATATGATAGGTGCTTCATGCTAAGAGACATTCATAATAAAAAGAAAACCTAGAACAACGTCGTCAATCACTATATCATGATCATACCCAAGGAAATGGAATATCATCGACAATACCGGTTGAACACGACCTACAAACGTCTTCAAGCCGAACATTGATTGGGTGTTGGATAGACTAGTCTCAGGTAGCAATAACATTTGAATGAAGGAATCCTTGTTTTCCGAGGACAACTCCTGAATTTTGTTTATTAGCACCTCCTCGTCAAAATAGAGCCTTGAGGGATCTTCACGCGTGTCTGTTAATTCCATGATAAGTTCTTTACTGATTTGGCATACCACATTTCCTAGTAGGGAAATGATGGCCTTCCTTTCTGGTATGTAACTTTCTGTGCACCACTATATTAACTCAACAAACAGTATAGCCAGAGGGAGATATCTTAGCTAGCCCATAATTCCATAGATTGAATAAATCATTGCCATTCTTTGCATGTTCCTCAGACTCACGGGCTAATTGGTGCAAGTTTTGGAAGGAAGACACAGAGTCATGAATGTCGAAGAATTCATCACCTAGATGGTCCTCTGGACTGCTGGTAGCGGAGGTGGTAGCGACTTCGGGAGTGGATACAAAAGCCATGTTAATGCGTGGTTAAGGAGGGGAAAGTTGGTTTTGAATTTCTTAGGGATATTTGAGAAAACAGGTACAGAGAGTGAAGATTGGGGAGCTTCGAGTTGGAAGAAAGAATGCGCAATGGATTCCTTGGGGAAGTATTTATAGGGAGAGATTTGAACTTGGCGGGGTTTAATGCAAGGTTCTCATGGCATGCTGTGATTGGCCTATGGGTTAAAGGGTAGTTGTATTCTTAAATGTTGGGTGACGTTTGTTCATAAACGGCGGCGGTAATGACCGTTTAAGGGAATCAAGGGGGAATGCACCGTGATGGGAAGTGGTGATATGAAAACAATTGGTGGTTTCGGGATCCAGATAAAGTGGTTTAAGGAGACCGCTTTTTAGGTCATGAATCAACAATAAGCCACCACATGTAGATGGCGGTTTTATTTCAGAGGCGGTCTTGTTATTTTAGTGTCCAAGCATCTCAGGTATCCTGAAGTTAGACCATATGTCGATCTTATGCCCTGAAGCCCTTGAGATGCGCGCACTGCCAATGCATCTTTATGGGTGGATCCCACTTCCTCTATCAGTCAGCTTCCTGGCGGCCTGTGGCCAGGGAAACCATTGTGGCTACTTTTAGAGGTTTCGGGGCTTTGAAAAGATGGTTTGGGGAAGCTGCTTTTCATCCCTTGAATTATTTTGAGGCCTCCACGTGTAGATGGAAGTTTTCTTTCAGGTGTGTCTCGAGAGTGCTAAACTCCAAGCACTTTTAACGTCCTGAAAGTTGAGCGTCCTTCGATGATTTACCTTTGGTTCCTTGAGATGCATGCCTGCTTGTGCAACTTTATGAGGTGGGCCAGCCTTGTCCTGTTGACTTGGATGTTCGACGGTGTAGCAATTAAGCACTTTGGAGGATTCTCGTTGTTTTAGGGCTCCCCTAAAGAGGGTTATCCAGACTACTTTCAGGGCCCTGAACCGCTCTGGAACTACCACGTGCTTGCACTGGTTTTCAATCAGGGATGCTTTTACCCTGATAAAAGCTGAGCACTTTCGACATACTGATACTAATATCAGTCGTCGATCTTGGTATTAAAAGGTCACTTTACCTCGGTTTCCCCTATTACTCATATGATTAATAAATGACACTAGGTGAACCGCTTTCTTCTTTCTGTTTGTGCCACTGCTTGTCTACACTCTTGCTTAGAGGCGACGATCTTCTTATCGCGCAGCTGAGCTACCTATGGCTGCTCCTATTGACGATATTAGTACTAACATTGGCTTCAATGGGGACAACCTTTTTCTTTAGAAGAGGCTGAGAACAGTAGATTAGTGCTTTTAAGTCCATTGGGTTGTGGAGTCATACCTGTCATTACTCAAGAAACAAATAATAATGAGAGAAAAAGTGATGAGATGAGCATAACTCTTGCAGTATAAAGAGAAAAACATATGTTACGGATATGGTACAAAGGATCCTTTGATAGAGCAGGACCAATATTTAACAATGAAACAGATGCTTCAGGAGTCTCCCGTTTGCAGGGGTTCTGAAGATTTCATTATTTAACTGGGCCAATTCATCTATGTCATTATTTTGCATTACGATGATCTCTAATGGACTCCCTATCATCTGTGAAATTTTCTATGGTTGGATCTCTCTTCCTTCCTGGCATCCCATTTCAAAACTAGGTCTTGATGTTGAAAGTCTCAACTGATATCCCCTTGATCGAATGCTGCTATAATCTTGTCATGGTGAATCCTGGGGAATTTTCCCAACTGCTTCATGTACTGCTGAAATTCTATCATTTGATGAATTCTTATTTCCCTATCATTTGGTTCTTCATGCCCTAGCCATAAGAGAATGGGAGTGATTGTATCCTTAGATGCAAAAGAGATCATTAAAAAATCCTTTGCGTAGCCAGGACTTATGGAAATAGATGTTTCTCCTGAGGCATCCTCTATATGTTTAAAGGAGCTCCTTGCAGCTGTGATCCATTTTATTTCAGCAAGGTTGAGAATGATTCTATAGGTAAAATTTATCTTTCCCATAAAAGATTGTACCTCTTTTTTATTCCAAGGGAGTTCAAACGATCTAATAAAGGCTATTCTGTTTGGATATATCCTTGCTTTATCCTTGGAGATAGGATGCCTGAACAATTTCCCTTCATCCTCTTCTCCTACTTTATCTTCTATATTGGTGTTTTGGGATCTGTCCATGACGTGTAGGAAGAATTTGACCTGTTGACCATCTTCCAAGATTTGTGGACTTTCCATTTTGTTGAGAATAGACAGGTGGTGTTGTAATTCCATTTTGTACTTCGTCTTTGACTCCCTGGGAGACTTGGAGGAATTTTCAATAGTCGAACGGCCTAGGGCAGGGGCTTCAAATTCAACGATGTTGTTTGTTGTATCAGTGTCTAGCTCATAGGACAAATTAATCTCTTCTCCTACAGGTGATAACAATACTACGCCCGTTTCAGTCTTGTCTTTAGCCAAGGGTCCCTCGGGATATAATTTCCATACTTGACCCTGGTTATCTTTGACAGTAACATCTGGCTCATGTGGAACCAAAATATCCTCTACTTCAAGGTCTCCTAATGACAACATGAGCAATCCATGTCTTCATTGCTTTCATATATAGGATAATTCATTCGGTTGTTTTGCTCTCTTATTACATAGGCCAACATAGATTCCATGTATAACCTCTTGGTTTCTCTAGTACAAGCATGTATCGTAGCATATTTCGTATCCATCTGCATGGTTCCCCCCAGCTCTTTTTCCCATCTTCTTGATAGAAGCATACCATACTTCGTTGGGACGTTAGCCACCACTACATCCATCATTACTCCTTTGGCTAGTATTTGAGCAATATTGACTACCAAACTCTTTATCATGCCTATGCACTTTATTTTTCTGGAGTCAAAACTATATAGATCATGGTATGGCTTGGTGATTTCTAGTCCCAATTGTTCCATAATAAATTTGGGCATCACATTGTGGGATGCTCCCAAGTCGATCATACAGTCTTGAGGAGACTTGGCTTGGGCCAGCTTCTGGGGAAATTTTTTTGGAGGAATATGACTCCATACCTTTGCTGATCGAAGTCATGATTTCTTTGCATTCCATTGGGTTGAGGATTTGGGAAAAAAGGGTATTCATTTGGGAATGAGTCATCTTGTTGAGAGAATTCAATATTTTGTCCCGTTTGATTATATGGGAGTGAATTCTCATAATCGTTTTTAGTAAGATGCATGAGATAGGAATATTCCTCCATCCAATTAAGCTACTCGTCAAATTCTTCATAGATCTCTTCCTATGGAATTTCCATTAGATTATTTTCATGATCCTGGACACGTGGCCTCAATGGTTGTTCATAAATTCTTTTTTCTCTATAGGCCATTTGAGGGTTATATGGTCTCCGGAATTGAGTAGGATGTTGGGAAGAGATTTTCTTATTTGGACTGCTACTTTCTAATTCCATCCTAGTAACTTTATTTGACAAGCTCTTAATTATGCGATTCATTTCATCAATCTTTGCTTCTCGCAAGTCCTTAACCTCTGAAGAATTATACTCTTCTTTAGCCTTATGTTTGTCCTTATTCTCGATATCGCTGGTTAATTTGAGCTTACCACCTGCTCTCAAATTTCCTTCAACATATATGGCATCATCTTGCATTATAATTAGTGAGAGCGATCTTCTTTCTCTCAAAGTGATGGCGAAATATGAGGGAAAAGATCCCGCATATGTGGCCCGAACCGCAGATTCAGTGGGCTTGATATATTTGGGGATTTTGAAATATACTTTGTTGAATCTTGCACTAAAGTCCACCACATTTTTTGAGTTAATTTTTTTAGGGTGGATAATTCTATTAAATAATAAATACTATCACGCTTAATCCCCCACTTCTTGAAAAAGGTGATTTCCAGGATTTCCACAGTACTAATAGAGGCATTGGGGAGTGATCTGAAAGATTTTGTGGCTTCTCCATCCAGTGATTGAGCGAAAAATCTCATGAACAAATCATCATGTTTGATCAAGATGTTGTCGGTGAAATCTTGGAATCGTTCTACATGATCTTCAGCCGACGTTCCCTTATTGCCATCATACTTTGGTAACAACTTCAAATAATGGGTAGGCATATTGTTTATGGGAGTGGGAAACTGCAAAGGTCCATGTATACTAGCCATCCATCTAGTTGTTATGGGTAGTGGTGGTGGTCCTCCGCCTCTTCCTGCCATGAGATGGTTGGCGATTAGCTTCTTGGCTTGAGGGGATATGAAAGATTTAAGTGGATTTATATGAGCTGAGGTTTTTCCACTTGCATAAGGAATCTCTTGAAATATAGGGAAACCAAAAGGAGTATAGGGGTTATGAGGAGAAGGTTGTCTCTCAGGAGTTTGGACAATGAATTCAGACTCAGGAAATTGAGGACCAAACAGAGGTGGGGAGAAACTTCACCGGTGGCCTAGTGAAGAAGTAGACTGATATTTTCTGCGTCTGTGTCTCCAGGAGACTGAGTCTTCTAAAGCCACAAATTCTTCATGGCTAGGATTCTGGTGGGTATGTCTTCGTCCAGGTGCCAGGTTTTCTTTGGTGGAGTCGCAAAGTGGATTACAGCCTGTAGCCTAGTTTCATCCACTATGAAATTAGGAGCATACAATTTTGTCGCTGTCCCCAGGGAAGATTTATCTTCTTGCTATCATTCCTCGGCATCGACGCCAGAAAAGATGTTAGTCCCAGAGACGTTCTAAGGTTGCTTTTAGAACTGTGCTCGGGCATCAATAAAAATTTTGTGTTCTTTTGATTAATCAAAATCACATTCAACTTGAAATAATACAGATATCCAATCTTGGAATAATGTTGGCATTATTTCAATATGCCAATGAAAAGCATTTGAATGAATTGATTTTAATGGAATGGCACAAAACAAAGGTACTTAAGAGAGAGTAAATATTTGTTTTATGTTTGAGAATAACGTACTGAGCCTAAGGGAGGAATTCAGTAGTTTTAACAAAAATGAGCACAAAAATAAACCTGAACAATATGGAGATATTCTTTCCAGATAACCTAACATGAAAAATTCACGCCATAATCATCTTAGGAACAATAATTTAAGATTACAACACTCATATCAAAACCATAATGAACTTCATAAATCATGAACAATATGACAAAGATGAATTAACAAGAGAAAGAATACTAACTAGACATATCAAAATTTTGAATCCACAAGACACCAAGATCGGGGAAAATGAGGTTCTTGTTTATATATTGATCAAATTGCAAAATATTAGAAGTTATACTTCTGTTGATGCCCAGAAAATATCTGCACCAACAGTAGGGATTCCCCCAGTAAGAAAGCCCAATTAGATCGCTCACCGTTTTGTGTGGGGAATCCGTCTGGTTAACGGTCCGGCTACTGGATGTGTGTTTGTTTAAGTTATTTACTGGTTGTGGCACGGTTCACCATTTATGTAATTTTATCTTTACTTTATGAGATGCAAGTGCCCTAATTAAATGCATATAATTGGCAGGAAGAAACCACACTAGCGATGCGCAGGTTCTTTCCTCTCGTCTTACCGCTCATGCCTGATGAATTATCTATTTATTCCTACACTAAGCTAACTATCCTATCCCTGCAGCGAGCAAGTTTGAATTAAGAGTAATATACTGGAAATGTAAATACAAGTCTAACAGATAGTTGTTCCAACACAATATTCACATCTACAACAGAAAAAATACCAAAGATAGCTCTGATATGATAAAGCAATTTATTACTCATTTAGCACATTAAAATTGCACAGAAAGTAAAATCATTCATCACCATGAAGTAATTCAAGAAAGTTAGAACGATCTCACAGTATGAGTTATGAATTCAAGAAGAAGTAGGTCCACATTAACATTCCATACATTCCAGGCAAAATATCTGTGCATGCTTTTCCCAGGAAACATATCCTTCTTATTTAGCAGAAAAATAGTTCTCTTACAAAAATAGTCCATCTCTATTGTGCTAGAAAAATTCCTTTACTCTCTATTCTACTCCTCTATTTATTTACCAAAAGGTTTGTCCTCTAGTGACTCTTCATTTACCCTAACCCTAGGGATTCCAAAAATTTTGTCCTTTAGTGCTTATATAAAAAAAATGCAAAACATTTACAATTTAGATTTATGTGGGCCCAACCAAACTAGAGAAATATTCTCCCCACGCATTAGCCCCTTCAAATATGACATTAAGTCTACTGGGATCCAATACTTGTAAGGAGACTTCATGATATGACAACTGAGTCTCAATGTGCACCATCCCTGCTTCTGCGGCCTTGCAACTATCTTCCAGGAAATATGCATGTATAGATTTTTGCCCTACAAAGTGGTGGATGTCTTCTTCAGTAAGGGCGTCCAACTTTGTGATGTATTCTAACTCCCCCTGCAACCCACTCTGCAGGGTCTTTATGCTTAGATCTTTTGCAGGAGGTTTGTTCATCTGCGGGAGTGGAGAGAGATGACACTTTTCATGAACTTGATGGATTTTACCATAAAAATCCTCACATTTATGAATAGTATTTGGAATGTCATTATTTGGTTTTCTGGCAGCCTTCCTGCAAAATTCCAGAAGCTCCATTTCTGACTTTAAGCCTACTACTGTCTTCACAATCAAATTGTCAGAGTATTCAGAGTTGGTTTCCCTCCAGACCATTTGGATCCTGATCTTTTCTGCAATATCATACACCTTCTTCCTGGATTCTAGCGACTCCGCAACTATCTCATTCATCCTTACCATCTCCAACTTCATCTTGAAAATTTCATTTATGAGAAACTCTTGGGAATGGTATATTCGTTCTTGAATCTTGCAGGCTTGATCGCAAAATGGGGTTATGTCTAACTTCCTCTTATCTTCTATCTCCAATTGTTGTGCCAAATGTTCCTTTTCCTTAACCAAATATTCCATCTGAGCTTTCAGCTCTTCAACTTGTTGGTTTGTAGCTGACTCTCTTGACTCAAATTGAGTGATTTGGGCTTCAGAGTCACTCCTTTCTCCCTCCATAATCATCAATTGCACAGTTAATGCATCATTTTCTGCTTCCAAATTCTGTTATTCTTCCACTATCCTTTCCTTCTCGGATAGAATGGCGTCATGTTTCCTTTTCAGGTCAATCCTTTATCCCCGTATTTTCACCAAATTATCTTTCAACTTGAGCATTTTCTCTTTATTTCGCTCCACATCGTTCATCAACTTGCCAACATTGTCTCCACTTGATTGCACAACAGTTATGTTGACAGATGCCATGAACTTAGGGTCCCTATGGGTACCCTCCAAGATTATGCTCTCCTGAATGGTAACAACATCGGCGTGGGTTGGTAATTTCATTCTCTTTTTCGACCTCCTCATGATAGTCTTTCTTTTTGAGTAAAAAAAGATTGTGTCTAATATGGATATCATATGCTTCTTCGAAGGGGTGAACGGGGTGAGGCTGAGTTCATGGAATGGAAGGTGGCCTCCGGTGAGCATCGCATCAGACACCTCGGGTGGGTCTATGTCCATATTCTTCCTATTCGGACTTTCCTTTTCCACAACTTCCTTGGAATTTTCTTCTTCTTTTTGATTTTGTTGTTCCGTGGCTTTGCTTTCTTCACTTTCTTTCATTTATTCTTCCTCCTTTCTTTTTAATTCCTCAGCTTCCTGCCTATCGGCTTCCTCTTTCTATTGTTTCTCCAATTCTTCCGCTCTTAGCCTATCCGCTTGTTCCTTTTGTAGTCTTTATGTTTCTTCTTTAATTTTTCTCTCCGCTTCCCTTTCTTGTTCTTCAACAACTTCTCTTTCCTGCCTCTCGGTCTCTTCTTTAAGTTTCCTTTCTGCTTCTTTTAGTTGTTTTTGTAATTCTTCTTCTTTTGTAGGTTTGGCAGCAGCATTGGAACTACCCCCACTTTTGGGACGAAAACGATTGTTCAGCTTAGTCATGTTTCTTGCGCTTTGATGCACTTCTTCATCCTTCAAAAAGTGATGCGCGTATTCAAAGTTAATCCTGTAGGAAGCACAATGGTCAGCGACCTTACCTTCGCTATCGTTCCTTCTGAAAATATTTGTCCCGGAATGAAAGGATTATAAATCTTCAACAAAATCCTCAGCCTCTTTTTCCTTGGGGAATTTGTATGCACCGATAGTGAATGGCAGCGGTGGGTAGGAATCCTTTTTCTTTTCATGAAGAAAATGCCCAACTCCATTGATGAAAACTTGCCTTACGGCCTCTTAATGTACAACAAAATTAGTGGCGTACTGAGGCAATATAGAACGGGGTTGGGTTCCCCCATACATCCTGATGTATGTGCCTTCCACGGAGAAGTAATAATCTCCATGTTCCTCGATAATCGACAAGGAATTCTTGGACATACAATTCGGTTCTTCTTTGAAGATTAGCCAATATAGTGGCATGCTTAACCCCTCACAAATCCATTTTTAGTGACTTACGTATTTGTGAGTGTTAGAAAAACATGATCACAGAGAAATAACATTTAAAAAGATGAAAATAGAAATTACACAAACACATTACAAGAGAGACACCAATATAACGTGGTTCACCCAAGATGGGATACGTCCACACAGAAATTTCCAATCCTTATTATTATACCATCCAACAAAATGAAGGGATACAACCCACAGCACATCCGCTGCAACTTCCTCTTCACTCTCTCTTAGTCTCTCTTCCACGATCTCATATATCTTTACATTACACAATACCTAATACATCAACCCTAGTCGTATTACAATGTCTTTCTTTTATAGGGGAAATACCATGGGAAAATACCACGAGTTACCCTTGTTGCGCTTGCCGGGATCATAACCAAACCTGGGGTACAACACTGATGAAAAACACCAATAGTGAGCCCATGTCATATGATAGGCTACATGGAGGGGAGATTCGTCCTATTTCCAAAAAATCCCAAAACAGGGAAAAGGTGTCTGATCAATATGCAATCCAAGAGGTAAGAGGACATGAAAAATTCAACTTTCTTCTATTTCATTCCTCCTTGTGCTGCAACAATGTGTGACACCATGCTCTTAGAAATGATGTTGGCCCAGTTGAAAATTGCACCATGTGTCGCAATGTGGTACATTACTGGTACCCAGCTGAGTTTATATGTACTCCCGCTCACCAAGCCAAAAACCCAGCTTAACATTAAGCTATAATTCTATATGGGGTCCTCAAATGTTGAAATCATATTCTCCACTAGATCTTGGTCTCAAATGTTTCTCAAGGACTGTCATCTTCTTAGCATACTCAAAATGATCCATCTTGGCCTCAGCTATCCAGTCATCGGTCATCATGATTTTAGGGGAAGAAAACTTGTAGGCTGCAACTATGTGAAGTGGTTGGAAAGGCGCAAGCCCTTCTCCTTTGATATCTAAAATGATCTCGTTGTTAACATCCACGTGAGGCAGAATCCACCCAATAAATTCTGAGCATGGGAATAACTATCGGCATGTGGCCGCCTTGTGGAGGCCGAACTTCTTTATGTTTTGGTTAACTATTAACTCTTCAATGGAAGCGTCAGGGATAGTTCCATCTCTGATGGCTCTGTATAGTTTTCCCCATTGGAACTCTGGAGTGCCTTCCATCACGACTTTAGTATCTCCAAACATTGTATCTAGCGAGGTATCCAATAATATCTCAACGTCTGAGTCTGATTCAGCTAACCTTTTGGACTTTCGCCTGGTGGACTGCTTATGCATAAGTCTGATGAGACACAAGATAGAAAAATGAGGGAACAAATTATTCATAAACAACTTATTGCTCATGGTATAAATGAGCAGAAATGAGATTAACATCTAAATGTTTCGATTGTCTGTTTTATCCATGAGCAAAATAAGGTTTTTAGTCAATTTCAAATTTCTGTATGGTTGGCATCCTATCGTCTCCAAAACAATGTGTACAAAGACTTACAAAAGAAACAATTTGGAGACAAAATAGTGGTTGATTAATTGAATAATTTCATGCAATTATTAATGTTCGTTTGCCTTCAGTGAGCATGCAAATGATGACTTGTCACAACTTAATCTGAAAAAAAACATTGCGAATAAATTCATCAATACACAGTGAAGAGTTAGTTGCAAAAACTTTAGGCTTCTTCTATGTGAACTTAAGGTTTGGTACACATGTTGTATAGAGGCCATTAAAATTGTGCATAGTCAAATGCATTTTCTATATTCCCAATGCACCAAATTGATTGAAAATAAAAACAGTGCTGAGCATAATGAAACTTTTGCATTTATCTATCGGTAGGGGAAGCATAATGACTTCATAAGCGAAAACATGACAATTTGCAACACACTATTTGACTGAAAACACAACCAATGACAAGGTTAGGTCCAAACACCCTCGTTTTGCTGCCTAAACCTCTAAGTTTGCGCGGCCCAAGGCGGTCCAATAAGGTGAAAGGATTTAAAATTCGCAACGTTGTAGTTAGAGGGTGCTTTGGGTGTGCATGAAAGCAGTGTTGCTCATGTGCACCCAGGGCTTAGGTCTTTTCCTGGAGAGGAAAGGGGTAGCCCTAATAAGACAAGCTCGTTCAATCTTGTGCGTCACATAGGGGAAAACAGTAATGAAAACTTGGGAACTACATCCTCACCGACTAACTGAATCCGAATCAAAAGGTATGAGGGATACAACAAGCCGCTAGACACAAGAAAACCCCACTAGGTGAGGCCATGGCATACGAAAAGACAAAACTGGCTGAACCCTAACCCCACAAGGCCCTCTACAACCGTCCAACATTAAAATCCACTAAGCAAAAACCAAAATATTTAAAAACAAAAGAACAAGGGCTATAGGGTTCCTACCTGGAAGTCATGCACTGGATGAGAAGGTGAGCTTAGAAGCGTTGAAAACCTGGCGTCCAATAGTAAAAATGACGTTTTCGTCTTGTTCGAACATTGGTAAAAAAGATTAACCCCCTCTCTCTATATGTATAAAAACAAATTCCCTATCATTAATGCGAACGGGGTTTCGGTGGGTAGGGTTGTTGGCTTGGTTTTGCAACCAAGCTTAGTGCTATGGGCAACTGCTAACTAGTAACAGCAGTTTCAATAGAAATAAAAACAATAAACTAAATCTAAACTAAACTAAACTAGCATGTGCATTTTTGAATTAAAAAACAAGAACAAGAAACATAAGAAATAATTTTTGTATTGAAAATGGGGGCAAGCAAGTGCTTGCAATAACAATACCTCCAAGTGATGAAGGTTGTTGAATAGCTCCAATGGTGAGCACCTCCAATCTCCAATGGGTCCTTTCTCCAAGGTTGCTACAATGGCCAAATACTCATGCGAGATTTTGGTAGCATGAGGATATGAATATGGATGGATGTGAAATGAGGAGCCCCTACCACCTTTTTATAGGTTTTGGTGGTGGGGAATACCATTTGTGGTTTTGTGGGAACCAATGGTATTGACCAACATGGTTTAGGTACTTTTCCCTCCTTTTTCCTTTTTTGAATAAAATTAATATTTTTATTCCCTTTTTAATACTTTTGGGAATTTGGACCCTTTTTGAGGGTTTTTTTATGCTTTTTTAGGAAAAATAATCTTTTTGAGTGGGAAAAAGGGGTGTACTAAGGTCTTTTGGTGACCTTTTGTTGGCTTCAGAGGCTCAGATGGTGGAAAAGTGGACAAATGGGTCATGTGAATAAGGGAATGAGCTAGTGAGCACTTTTTGGGTGTTAACAGATTGCCCCCTGATGTGTGAGGGCAGGAGCTCATCGTATGACCGATAGACATCATAGTTCTTTTGTCTTTTTTCTGGGGTTTTGGGGAGGAGAAAAGACCGATTGGAGACTAGATCCACGTCCCATGGAAGCTGCAAAAAATAAACAAATATTACATTACCTCAATATGAATGAGGGATAATCTCTGATAATGGACGAGGTGGGCATACCCATGCTTGTATCAAGACATATACATAACAATTAGTCCCAAGAAGGGGGATCTAATACATAAAAAATATACTGGTACATCATAATGGTCCAGAGGGTACATTATTTTGGGATGTACTCATGATCATGACATGACTGATCTCAATAACTGATTTACTGGAATAACTGATGAACTGCTGAAAGTGAAGGTGTCCAACATCTGTAGGTACTTAATGACTATGAGCCATCTCTGGGAAGTATATGTGACTGTAAACTCGAGGGAGTATAAAACTGGTGTACATCTGAATACTGTCGCCAAGCGCAACCCGGATATCTATAGGAAAAGTGTAACTGGTTGTATCCATAGGTAGACTCTCAAATGTGGAGGAGTCAGATGGTATCCGGGGTCTTCGACTAATAACTGAACGAACCAATGCCCTATGCAAGTCTCAACGATGCGATCAAGGTGTTGAAGTCGAGCATGTGAGAAACAACCATTTGGAGAAGCATTGAGGACTCTTCTCGAAATGATTCATAGGCACTCATCATAAATGGTGATGAGTCCAAGACACAGGGACCTCTAGGTCTATCCTCTGGAATAAATTTGGATGTCGTCGACAGAGGGAGACCAACAACTAACAAGGCAATGATGTTTCCTTGATAGGAGCGCGAGGTGTACAACTGAAGTGTGGTAGTACTGATGGTAGGATTGACATACTTGTGGGGATGGGAAGTAACTGGGGTCATATAGTGGGTAGACTCAAACTTCCTTTGTTCAGAGCATGATGACATGGTTGACCTGGCAGCGTAGGGAACTGACTTATAGGTGTGGGTATCATTGCTTTTTAGGGACTGAAAGGTATGTACTGACTCTGGGGGGGAATCAAGTTGACGGGTGCTGTCGAGGAGTTCTCAGGGTGACATACTGCAGAATACTCTGAACAAAGGCGACCAAAATGGAGAAGCTGCCATATGAGTAGACGTGATCTGTCGTGGCACTGAGAAGCACCGTTGGGTCCTTCTTCGTAGTTATAATGAGCTCCAAGAAGGGATAAAAGTGTGCTCTAAAATGGTACTGTCCTGTGGATTTGTGAGCCCAGGACTGTTCGTGCTCATTGGTGCTTTCATTTTTAAGGAGTCTGAAAGCGATAAGAAGACTCTTCAGTGGTTGTGACTACTGTCCTGTTGGTTTTACGAGCCCAGGATGGTGATTGCTCGTGGTCGCTTTCATTTTTAGAGAGTCTGAAAGCGGTAAGGGGACTCCATTGGTGTTCTTTTTCGTATGTTTAGTCTCCAAGGCCCGAAAAAGCATAAAATGATGCAGATGGAGAACTCTTCTAGCCGATGTGACTAGAGTATTCCTTTTTCGTAATTAGTCTACGAGGTCCGGAAAAGGGGTAAACTTATACCAGGTAGACGCCCTTTCAGATACGTTTAGCGAGCATGAAAGGAAGCAAGGTTGCTCGGTGATCTTTTCATTGTTTTAGGAGTCAGAAAAGAGCTTAACAGAAACTCCCTAAGTGCCTTTTTCGTAAAAGGGATTGCTCGGCCCGAAAAAGGGATAAAATTATACCGAACAAAGAGGAAATGATGAGAGCGAGAAAAGGTCTCAAGCACCATTATGAGTGTGGAAAACTGGATCCGGTGACATAATGATTGTTAAAAGGGGGCTGTGGCCTTTGTGGCACGCAAATCGAGGCAATGAGAGTGCATTTTGAAAAAATGGCCGAAAAGTATGGGCATGAGAGCGAGAAATGATCTCAAGCATCATCAAAAGCGTGGGAAACTGAATCCGGCGATATAAGACTCGCTAGAAACGGACGACGGCCGATGTGGCACGCAAATCGAGGCAACGAGGGGGTATGGAAAAAATGCCCTAAAAATATGGAGGTGAGAGCGAGAAATGATCTCAAGCATCATCACGAGCGCGGAAAACTGAATCCGACGGTATAAGGCTAGTAAAAAATGGACAACGGCCGATGTGGCACGCAAACCGAGGCGACGAGGGGGCATGGGAAAAATGCCCAAAAAATATGGACGTGAGAGTGAGAAATGATCTCAAGCATCATCACGAGCGTGGAAAACTGAATCCGACGGTATAAGGCTAGTAAAAAATGGACAACGGTCGATGTGGCACGCAAACCGAGGCGACGAGGGGGCATGGAAAAAATGCCTGAAAAATCTGGACGTGAGAGCGAGAAATGATCTCAAGCATCATCACGAGCGCAGAAAACTGAATCCGCTGGTATAAGGCTAGTAAAAAACGGACAACAGTCGATGTGGCACGCAAACCGAGGCGACGAGGGCACCCAAAAAATGGTCAAAAAATGGACTTGATGAAAACAGGAAAAGGAAAAATCTATCATGAAGTTCTTGCTGCATTGATTCCAATGGTACCAACGGTTTGAGAAACGGACGTCGTATGAGACCGGAATGGCAGTTTGAAAAATGGTGGAATTTCTATAAATAGGGCGTGGGGCCCATACGACGTGTCATTGTTACGTGCGAGTTTGGCAGAGCAGTCAGAGCTCTTTCTCGATTTCTGGGAGATTTGACCGTTGGTTTTCGATTCTACAAGTTTCAGGTAACCCTATTTGCCTTAGCCTTTTCAATTATGTCTTTTTTGTTTGGCGGCGAGCCCCCGAAGGCCGTGAAATTCCACATTGACCTTCCAACGTGGAATATCGCGGGTTTCGGGTCTCTTCCCACGATGAACCGCGTGGGTTTTAGGCCGACAGTCGCGATGTTCATCGCGACTGTGAGGTTGGAACCCGCGATGTTCATCGCGAGTTCATAGGAGATAGTCGCGATGTTCATCGCGACTGTCTGGCAAATATCCGTGATGTTCATCGCGGGTTCTTGAATGGAGGCCGCGATGGTCATCGCGGATTTTGATGGAAAATCCGCGATGGTCATCGCGGATTTGGATGGAAAATCCGCGATGGTCATCGCGGATTTGGATGGAAAAGTCGCGATGGTATTTTTGGAAATTTTTTTTGCTGGGGCTAAAAATTTCTTTTGTTTTTTGGCAGGATGTTGAGGAGACCGTTGTCGTCATGGCGAGAGTGGGAGATAGATGTTGATCTGATGGAGAAGATTCAAACTGATCCGGGGGTCCGACAGACTCTAGCGGTGAGTGGACTTTTGAAGTTCACTCAGATCCCACCAATGTGTTTAGTGAGACGGCTCCTGAACAAGTTGGTGAGTTGGTGGGTGCCCGCGGAAGGTGGTTTTATGATTGGGGGACAGAGGTTGGAGATCACCCTCACAGACGTATATTTTCTGATTGGGTTGCCTCGTTTGGGGGAGGTGGGAGATCTTCTGCCGAGGATCCCGCCAGGTGTTGATATGGAGGATTTGCTGCTGACCTTTTGTGTTGATGGGGCCATTTTGCAGAACAGTGCCTTGAGTCTGCGATCACTACGGGAGTGGGACATGAGGGCTGTTGGGGCAGGTGTGCTGCGAGTGCTGGGTGCTGCGGCGCCACATTGTTTGTCCAGGGGACAAACGATGATGGTGGACTCTATGCTTCGGGGGACGTATTATGCATGGGCTCAGATGTTTCTAGCAGGTGTCCGGAGAGATCTGGACAAGTGCTTTCGAGAGGGAGGAGAGTTCTGTTATGTCTCCTTTCTATGTTGTTTTTTCTTCGAGCGGGTGCCGACCTTACGACCAAGGGTGCTCATTCGTGATGGTCTGGTGAGTGAGCCGCGCATGGTGTGGTGGGGGCATATGATGCCTCGTGGTGGTGGTGGTGTCCACGGGTTTTTTATGGAGGAGGTATATGAGCAGTGGGAGTAGATGCCCCTGGTGATTGAGGATTACCCATACGCTGGCATGGACTACCGAGGCGACCCAGAGATGCCTCGAGCCCAGGGACAGGCCTGGGGTTTAGACAGTATGTTTTGTGGTTTGTTTTATATTATATCATGTGATTTGTTTATGATTATAGTTAGATTTGTATATGATGGTTTATTTGCATTGTGCAGATGTTGGGCCTGTACCACCGGCCGACTACGTGGTTCGTCGGGGGCGGGCGATGGTGGTCTCTCAACCACCTGCAGCGGTACCACCTCCACGTGGTGGAGGATTTGCGGCTCGTGGGCGAGGGTTTGTCCCTCGAGAGGATGCCATAGAGGGTGTCAGACAGACATTCGACATGATTCTAGCTGGACTCCCCGAGGATGGCTGGAGAGACTTGGACCGGGACGTCGTGGAGCATTGCATGAGTGGCGGTCGCTCCTGTTGAGGACAACGGTTTTTGTAGCCGAGCACAGGGATGGTGTTCGGGATGACCCGGCAGGGCCGACTGAGAGGAGGATCCGTCTACGGGATGATCCAGTGGGGCCAGCATAGTGGAGAGTTCGGGTTTGCCATGATCCACCGGGGCCAGCAGAGGAGGCGCTAGAGGAGCCAAGGGACCCTCATGACTAGATGATATGTATTTTCCCCCAAATGCTGATGAGCATATGGGGAATCTCTTTTTGTACAGATGATGTATTTTTTGTATATTGGGTGCTGAGGGCACCTATGACATGTTTTGACTATACAATGATGTATATATATGTATATATGTTTGGATATATAGTCGTGTATGCACATGGATGCACTTGTTGTCTTTATGTTTTCCCGTGGAGGCATGTTTGATTTTCTGTATGCCCGTGGAGGTACATGTTATGCACGTGGATGCACATTTTGTTTTTGGTATATGCCCGTGGAGGTACATGGTATGCACGTGGATGCACTTTTTGTTTGGGTATATGCCCGTGGAGGCACATGTTATGCACGTGGATGCATTATTTGTTTATGGTATGATGCGATTGGTGTGCCAGTCAAGTACATTGTTGGCCATATGGTCTGCTACACTATTGAGGTTTCTTGGGACATGTGTGAATGAAATGGATTCAAACTATCGAATCATTTGTTTAGTGCGCAAAAATTTTCTGAACAGACAGGGATCGCGTACCTGGTAATCATTGTTGAGTTGGGAAACTAGGAGTTGTGAGTCCAAGAAAACGTTAAGGTGACGTATGCTCATTTGGAGAGTTGTGGCCAAGAGACCGATCACGGCATCATATTAAGCCTGGTTGTTGGTAGCGGCACCCAAACACACTCCATCGATGTGGATCAACTCATGTGAAGGGGAATATATTACCCAAGCTGCGGAGGCCAGGTTGGGGGACCAATGGCTTGCACCATCGGCAAAACCGACGTAGCAGAGTGAAACATGTGTGTGAACGGGATCAATGGAAGGGGCCGACCGGACAGAGGGGTATCCAGTGGAGATCGTATAAATGGCGGGGTCAAGGCCAGGCGTTTCAGTATCTGACCAAGTAAAGACATCAGTGAATTCTTGGAACAGTTGTTGGTATTTTCCGATCTCATGCTCACTGTGGGAGGCTCCTAATGTAATGGTATAAAGGGCACCAAGTGGGTTAGAGATGTCAGTGTGGATGACGGGAGAAATATCGGCCATGGGATCCTTTAACCAGTCGACTTTAGTAGGAAGGAAATCTTTGGACTCAACCGCGGATTGGGTAGCGGTGGTGGATGAAGTTTCTTCCGGGAGGAAGTATGGATGATGGTGCATGTCTTCCCAGGGATAATCAAGGGCAATAGGAGCCTCTGGAATCTCTTCATCATTGTGGGAGCTTTGAGTGGTCAAATCAAGTGATGAGGTAGTGGTAGTCGAAGAGATCATGTAGATGGTGTTAATATCTCCAGATGAGGATGATATGGGAGGGTAGATCTCCTCGATAGTAGGGGGTGCCGTCTCAAGGTCCAAATTGTTCATCTCGTAGAGCGCTGCTCTGTAATCTGGGATGTCAGGACAGTGATGTGAGTAGTGGCCGTAAATACCGCATATCGCACATGGGTGGTTGGTACGGAGTGATTTATCATGAGGCATGGGGTTTGGATCGAGTTTGACCATCGGGATGTTGGGGTCGTCGTCCAACATTTGCATGTGTTCCTGTAATGCAGGTAACTGTGGACACTGATGAGTTGGATGGCCTAACTCATCACACAATGAGCATTTTGGAGGAGCACGAAACACGGGGGGAGGTTTAACTGCTTTGGGTGGGGGTACCGCAGTGTATGGTTGTGGGCCTCTGCCCCCAGTGGGCCTAATGAGTGGAGGGGTATTCGTCGATGACGAAGGAGTAGTGATACCGGGAGGTGGTTGGGTAGAAGTGACTATGGGTTGCACCGGTTGCAGGATGACATTTGGTGTCGGCGGGGCAACGGGAGTCGAAATATACCACACGGGTAATCCCAATGTTAACCTGGGTAGACTGAGGGTAGTCATAACCGGAGCGCTTACTACACCCGAAGGAGGAAATAGAAAGGGGATTGTGTGGATGGGTGTAACCCCAATGTGACTAGGGACCAATGGTGGTTTAAGGAACAAGGGTGGCTGATTACTAGGTGTTTTTGGATTGTGGGAAAGAGTGCAGATGTTGGTGACGTGAGTCTCCGGTGACGGTGGTGGAATGGCTTGGAATGTAGAAGTCATCGGCGCGTCGGAGTACAGTCTGGGTCCTACTGAGGAAATAAACGAGGTAGTTGCACCACAAACAGGTTGTTCAACCATGGGGAGAACATTTTCAGGTGTGGCGGGGGCCTTGGGATCGTAGTAGGTGAGTTGGTCAACCTTGACCACGCGTCCCTCATGGGGGAACTGCATGGTACGAAAAATGGATGAGGCAATAGCCCGCATGGCATACATGTAGCTGCGGCCAAGTAAAAGGTTATAATCGAGTTGTGCATTGATGACCTCAATGTCAATGAGCATGGTTTTACCTGCCAGTTGGACGGGGACATTGGCTAAAAGACCTTGGGGTTGAGCCGAACGGCCGTCGTAGGCTCTCAACGCAGTGGTGGACTGCTGGAGAGTAGGGGATCCCAACTTCTGCCAAACAAATGTGGACATGACGCATGTAGAGGCCCCTTCATCGATAATGCACCGATGGATGACAAGATTCCGAACAGAAACGGAAACTTGGAATGCTAAACTGGAAGGCAGTCATGGTTCAGACTGGTCTGAATCGAATGCGATCAGCTGTGAATCATTGGGGTCAATGGCGCCAGTGGCAGAGAGCAAAGTCTTGCGCTGTGAAGGACAGTTTTTCAAGACCTCTAAAGCAGACATGGCTGCAGGAGACTGGGCTAAGTCGTCTACGATGTTGTAATTCGACGCAGCCCGAGCATTGGGATTATTGTTGATGCGACAAAGTGGGAAGCGAGGTGCTTTGGAAGTGCCATCAAGTGGAGCCGGAGGTATACGTAACGTTTGATCTATGGGATTGACGTTAGTGTTCTTGTCGGTGGGAGGGGCTTCAGAAGTGGAGCCATATTGGTTCCGACGGGTTTGGAGGTTGGCATCGGCGGTTGACATCATCAACAAGTGGTGAGTACCTGAATCGAACATGGGTTGATCAGGGGCTGCATAAGTGATCTGTTGTGGTGGCACGTTGCCCTGAGGGGGAGCTAACGGCTGAGTGTTCACTACACCCTGGTTTGGAAAGGGGTTTTGCAGCACCAAAGGTTGATGTTGAGGTGGTGGAGGGTTAAGTGGCGGCTAAGGAGCCGCTTGCCCTTGACGATGGGCATCGTCGGTCCAGAGTTGCCGAGCTCGCTCCAAATGTGGGCAAGAATGTGTGTAATGACCATAGACCCTGCAGACAGAACAAGGGTGGTTTGTTCTGAGGTTATTATTTCTAGGCTGCTTGGGATTCCGATCCGGATTGCGGTTGGGAGGAGCAGCATTGTTATTTTGCAAAGGATTGGGAGGTGGAGGACCTTGCTGATGTTGTTGGTTATTACCACAGTTACGCCCTCTACCACGATTCTGTTGCGCACCTTGGTTGCGCTGGTTGTTTTGGTTTTGGGGCTGGTTGTGTTGTGTGTACACTTGCCCTTGAGCAGTGGAAAGATTTTGGTTCGCCGCAGGTGCGGGAGCAGGTTGTGGTGGATAATACACCGGTGGGGTTGGAAGTGGACCAGATACCTGCTGGGGTTGTTGGTAACCCTGAGCTATTGGAGGTGTTGGGTTAGCTGTCGTAGCTAGCTTTGGGTAGTACACTGGTTGAGGTGCAGCTGGGGGGGCGTATGCTGATGGTGCATGACCAAAGCACTGAGGTGGACATGTAGGTCCATGGGTATGGTGGTGATGTACCATGGGAGCATATGAACTGGTTGCTCCAGATTGAGAGGTAGCTCGTGAAAGGTCGGGACCATGGCTAGGATGTGCAATGGAAAAGGGTTGGGAATGCGAGGCCATACGACCAATGATGCCATCAGCGGCATGGGATGCCCCCGGCGCATCATGTTGGGATGACTCGCCCCGAGGGGCGTCTGGTATAATGGTATACAGATAACCCGACTGGGCGTAAATGAGATCAAACTGTTGGGCTTTGAGGATGGCCTCTTCTTCATACCGGGGTCTTTCGGATGCCACATCCTTCGCAATGAGAGGGAGGAGGGATTTTAGAAACCAATCTAGGAAGATACGGTCGTCTAACTTGATTTTGCAGAGGCTTCGGCGTCGACGCCACTCATGAATGTGGTCAGTGATGTGGGTGGCCGTGTTCTGTCTGCAAGACAGTAGGATCTCGATGCCCGCATCATAGCGGACAGGTAACTGAAAGAACTGCAGGAAGGTCGAGGCGAGAGAGGTAAAGGTGGCATGCGTCCCATGGGGATGCTCGATATACCACTTAGCTGCAAAGCCAGTGAAGGTGCGCTGTAATAGACGGAGGCGGACAGAGTCGTCCACTATGGAGTTGGAGGAACACCATAGATGGAAGGACATGATATGGTTCTGGGGGTCTTCACCTGCCTTGCCCTCAAACTTAGGGATGTCGGAGGGGAGTTTGGTGGGCATGTGAGGCCACGCAGGATCGTGTCTAATAGGATCATTGGTGAGCCTGGCTAAGTCTGGCAAGTTCAGACTTGCTATGTACGGTAAGCTAGCAGATGTAGTGACTGGGACTGGGACATGCCTAGTCATGGTGGTATGATGTAGGGGTCCAGTAGCACCTAAAGGTATGCTAGGTATTGAAGGAATGTGTCCTCCAATAAGTGTGGTCTGGTATGGGCCAGCGCTTCCAAGTGCAACATGGGTTACACTTGGGTTAGGAATAGTAATGGTGATTCCTGGAATCTGGGTTGTGGGAATCAGAGGGGGTGTGACCCCTATGTTGGGCATACCCATAACAGGTGGTGGCCCTATGTTGGGCATTCCTAAGGGTGGAGTGTTGCCCATATTAGGCATACCCAGGGGGGTGGTTGCTGCCATGGATGGCACCGCAGTAGAAGGGTCTGTGGATGTCTCTCCTATGGTGCTGGTAAAGAGTGGGTCAAATGGTGTTCCAGCCATATGGTTGGTTGGGAAAAACGCAGTGGGGTTTTCGGATTCTGCCTCAGAATCAGATGTGAAGTGAGGCGTGTCAGAATCGGATGATTTTCTAGTTGACCGATGATGTGTCGAGTCAAGGGATAAGGCTCGGCATCGGTGACGTGGCGAGCCAAGTAGACTGAACTCTGGGAGTTCGCCCTGTAGACGACGAGAGCGTCTAAAATTCTCAATGGTGAGAAAATAAGTTTTTGTGTAAAAAATTTGATGTAAAAAATGGTAATGTATAAAAAACTCAAAACCCTAATGCAACCAAGGGTGCAAGAAGGGGAGTGAAAATGAAGGCTCTCAGGCCAAAAAATCAACCTCAAAAAGGCACTTATTATAGCAGTTGTGCTATAATAAGTGGAGGGATACAAAAAATGGATAGAGTACCAACATGCAAACAGCTTCTAGAAAAAATAGGTGTAACTAGACCAAAGGTGGGTTGAATCATGCAAACACCTAACTAAAAGTATTGTGAATCAACAAAATATATTCTCTTCAAGGTGATGAAATCCAAGTCAGACAATATTGAGTGTTGAGTCAACGACTATATATCCCCCTACCGGGAGGGACACCAGGTAATCAATCCTAAAGAATGGCTACTAGGATACTCCGTTCATGACACGTTGAGAAAAGGTAAATCTGCCGTTTGGTCCTTGATCGCAATACCCCTATACAGGGATATCCCGAGAACTGCGAATGGTAGCCCTTCGGTTACTGAATGGATTTCGGTATTCCACTCAGGCTTCCGGAACCATCCTCGCGACTTCAACCCTCCTAGGGGAGAGGCCTTCCCATAAACCGGTTGTGACTGTGCCAATAAATACTAAGAGATTTTAGCTCCCTAATGGACAACAACTATGTCTCAGATGTAATAACTGAGGGGTGTTTTTGGAACACCTATCCCCTCAATACTGTAAAATTAGTCACAGCAGATCTAATGAACAAGTAAATCAATCACAACAGATGAACATAGAAAATATGGTGCAAAACTGTGCAAAACATGCAGCAGTGCTCTCTATCCCAGAAAGGGTGAATGAATTACAATACAAACTAATATCTGTCAATGAGCAATTCGAATTGACTAAGTAGGCCATTCGAATCACTGAATGGAGTAGCTTGACTCTGTCTAGGAGTCCTCATAAATCATCGGTGGTACTCATCAATCACAACAACCAGTCATCCAGGTGTCAATCTGAGTCTAACTGAGCATAATAAATGTAACTGAAGTGTGTAGCACTGATATAGGATCTGGAGGCTTAGTGGGGGCGCATGGGAGGCTAACTGGAGTCAGAACAAGTCACCTAATCGAACTGGAGGTCAATCGGAGGTGAAACAGTCAGTCAGGAGTGAAACTAGCCTCAAATCAGGGAGAATCGGAGCTAACTGAATGTAACTGGAGTGAATCTGCAGTGGTAGGTGAACAAGTGCACCCTTCTCTGGCAGTAGGTGAGAAGAGGGCGCCTTTCAGCTTAGGAGGGCTAAAACTCTGTGGTAAGTGGCTCCCGGGTGCTAGAAGAAGGTGGATAAGGTGCTGGAGGCATCAAACTGGTGACTGGGATGCATGCCTGTGCATGCAAGATCCTGAAATAGATCATATCCTGAAATAGATCATATCCTGAAATAGATCATGCAAGATCCTGAAATAGATGATGTATCCCGAAATAGATGATGGATATCCGAACACCCCCCCTCAAGCTAGACTATGATGTGCCAACTAAAATAATGTGGGGCCCTGGTAACTAAGACCAAAGGTCACCCCAATACAATAATCCAAAAAATGCTGAAAATAAACTAAGTGAGGAAAGAGGGAAAACCCAGTGGGAAGAAAGCCCCCCCTCAAGCTAAAGCATAATAATGAATCAATCTGTCTCCACCATGATGGAACTCACCCCCAACAGTAAACGGAGGTAAGAGAACTTCTTCTCAGTGAAGCTCTTGGTGAAGATGTATGCAATTTGCTCATCAGTAGGGCAATATTGCAGAATGATGGTGCGGTCATGCACCAACTGTCGAATGTAATGCATATGAATCTCAATGTGTTTGGTCCTCTGCCGCTGAACTGGATCTGTGGAGATCTTGATAGCACTTTGATTGTCACAAAATAGGACAGTCGAAGTAGTGCCACCAAAACCAAACTCGGAAAGAATACCCTGCAACCAAACTGCCTGAATGCAGGCATTGACTGCCCCTCGATACTCTGCCTCTGCTGAAGAAAGTGCAATGGCTGCTTGCTTTTTGCTGGACCAGCAAATAGCACCATGACCAATCATGAAAACATAACCAGAAGTGGACTTCCGATCAATGCTATCACCTGCCCAATCTGAATCAGTAAAACCAATGAAATCTAGCTCAGAATCTGCAGCATAATGTATGCCAAACTGTCTCGTACCTTGCACATACTGCAAGATCCGCTTGGCTGCTCGCCAATGAAGCTCATGAGGCTGCTGCATATATCTTGACACGGCACTCACGGCATATGAGATATCAGGCCGTGAATGTGTCAAATAAAGTAGTGAACCAATCAACTGTCGATACATACTGCAATCTGCAAGCAGTGTGGAATCTCCCTCCTCAAGACTGATTCCTTTAACTCGCTGAAGATAGACATTCGGATCAGATTTGCATCTTTGGAAATTCTGAGAAAGAAGGAAGGAGTCCATCTTTGCGTACCAAGCTCTTGGGGCCTGTTTTAACCCGTACAAAGACTTCTTCAATCTACAAACCAATGATGGATCTGATGTATAACCCTCTAGCTGCTGCATATAGACCTCTTCAGCAAGGTCTCCATGTAAAAATGCACTCTTCACATCCATGTGATGCACCTCCCAGTGCTTGGATGCGGCAATAGCTAAAACAAGGCGGATGGAATCCATCTTTGCAACCGGTGCAAAGGTCTCTGTGTAGTCCACTCCTTGGACTTGGAAAAAACCTTTTGCCACCAACCTTGCTTTATATTTGCTGATAGTGCCATCAGCAGCAACTTTAGTATGGTAGACCCATTTACACTTCACTAATTTTCTTCCAGGTGGAAGAGAAACTAGCTCCCATGTATTGTTCTTTTGAAGAGAACTGTACTCTTCATCCATGGAATCTTTCCATCTCGGATCTCGATGGGCTGAATAGTATGATTGGGGATCTGAACCAGCCATCAAATAACAAATCTCAGGAAGAAATGGATCAGCAATAGAAAGAGCCATACCTGCCCTTTGAAAGTCTCCTCTTGTTCGTCTCGGATCAGCAGGATTTCCAAGACTAGAACCATCAGATTGTAGAGTATTTTGGGCCCACTTTGGTAACTGAGGGGGATCTGATTGGTCGGATTCCGAACCTGATATGTCATGATCATCATATGCTGCTACAATATCAGAAATATCAGAACTCATACCTTCATTATCGCTGCTCGAATCTTCTTCTGGTGAAGGCGGTGAATCGGCAGTTTTCTCCTCAACTAGTTGCAATTCTTGAAGCGGTTCTTCAAACTGCACACTGCGCTCTATGAATATCTTTTTAGATCTGATATCCATGAGTTTATATGCTTTTGATTCTTCCCCATATCCTATCAATATGCACTCGATACTTTGTGGATCCAAAGCTCGTCTCTTCTCAGAAGGAATTCTAGCCCATGCAGTAGAGCCAAAAACTCTCAAATTTGACACATCCGGTTTGTGACCAAAGAATGCTTCGAAAGGAGTCATACCTTTCACGGATGAATGTGGAACTCAGTTCTGTATATATGCAGCAACATTGATTGCTTCAGCCCAAATATTTGCAGCCAAACCTTTTGATTCAATCATGCATGTAGCCATCTCTTTCAGTGACCGGTTTTTCCTTTCCGCTACACCGTTCTGCTGGGGTGTGTAGGGAACTGTATGTTGGATCTTGATTCCGCTTTTGGCACAAAGTTGCAGCAACTCGGACTTGATATATTCCCCACCATTATCATATCTAAGAGCTTTGATCTTTCTCTCAGTGGTGGTCTCAACAGAAGCCTTAAAATCCTTGAATTTTCCAAGCACTTCTGACTTGTTTTTGAGAAAGAATACCCATGTAAAGCGAGAATAATCATCAATAAATGTCAAAACATACCTTGAACCATTTAATGACATATGGGGCAGCGGACCGCTGATATCAGAATGGATCAAACCCAAAATAGTAGAGGCTCTGCTAGCCTTGCCGCGGTCGAATCTGTGCTCGGGGTGCTTCCCAATAATGCAACCGGTGCATATTCCCTTCGAGGAACGGAGTTGTGGAAGCCCATCAACCATGGATTTATTTGATAGCAGCAGCAAATACTTATAATTTAGATGTCCAAATCTTTCATGCCAAAGCCTACTAACCTCATTACCATGTGTGCGAAGAGCAGTGGGCTTTGCAAGCGGAATAAAGTGCGAAAACTCATAACATTTAGCAGTGTGGTTTGCCTTTCCAACCGCAACTAGTCTTCCACTTTTGATATCAGAAATTTCAACTGTATTAGGGCTGAATGTGACTTTCTTTGGATCACCAGTATGTGTCATTTGATACACAGAAAGGAGATTCGAAGCTAAGGAAGGCACATAGAGAACATTCTGAAAGCATCCATGTTCTACATGAATCGTACCTTTTCCCTTTGAAGAAATTTTTGAGTCATCTCCCAAATGGATGGGGATGGAGCTGTTTGGATCGAATGAGGAGAAAGAATCAATGTTTGCAGCCATATGATTTGATGCACCCGAATCTATCAAGAGAGTTGAGGGCTTCGAAACCATTGCCATGAGTGCTTGTCCTCTTTCATGATCATCATTCCGATCTTTCTTCCTTGCACCGTCAGGAAGGGTTATGTTGTTCTTTTCCAAAAGGAGGGCCATTTGATCTATAGTCTTCTTCATACATGAGCTTTCGGGATGAAAGCCACGGTTACAATAAGTACATTTAGATTTTTGGTTACCTTCTTTGCCCTTTTGCTTGGATTTCGAACTGGATGGTGCATCCGTTTGCTTGCCTTTGTCTTTTTGCTTGTGAGGCTCGAATTTGGGCTTCTCCTTCTTTAGCTTTCCTTTACCATTTGAGATCTTGGGTCCTTGAACAAATAGGGCTCAATCTTTGGATCTTATGGACCCCATTTGAATCAACTTGTCATGCTCTTTCGTAACGGACTCAATGAAGGCATTCAAGGTAGGCATCTTCCAATTCGGGGTAGTTAGCCGACCGGAATTGAAAGTAGAGACAAATACCGAATAATATTTCCCAAGCTTGCTTAGAATGGAGAGGATCAACTGTTTATCCTCTTTGATAACACCACTGTTCTTCAATTGCAAGTTCAAGTTCTTGAATTTTGTGAAGAATTCATTGATGGTCTCGAAATTCTCAGGATTAAGGCCAATCAATTCATTCTCTAATTGAAAAGCCCTAAGCTCATCCTGCTTGCCGAATAGTGTCTCAAGTTGCTCCCATATGGCTTTTGGAGTCTTCAATCCGCTGAGATGGAAGTGAAGATCCTTGGAGATGGAGAGACAAAGAAGACCGTAAGCTTCATCAAGCTTGTTGTAGTGTTTAGTTCTTTCTGCTACATTGTTTGGCTCCAATTCAAGACCAAGAGTGACTCGGTAGTAACCTTTTGAACGTAATATGATCTCCATATCATCTTTCCAATCAAAATAATTGAATGGGGTGAGGATAGGCTTTGAAGAAGAGTATTCCATTGCAAGGATTGAGTCAAGTGATGAAGAGGAAGCTTGCATGCAGACTAGAGCGAATAGAATTGCTGTAGAAAGGCTTGCATGCAGAAGGTAGCGAATGCAATTGGAGGAGACAATAAACCTGCAAATCACATCAAAACAACCACAATAAGGTCGAACAATCCACCCTTTGAGAGTTGCATCACACCTGGGATTGGATTTCAAGCAATGTTGAATGGGTCCAATGTATCAGATCCAGGAATTATGTGGTAACTAAAGCTTCTGGAGTGGTATTGGAATAATTTTCAAGCTTTGCATGCACAGGAGCGAATGCCCTTGAGATATCTCATGCCAAACTTATTGCAATTTTTAGCAATTCAGTCAAATCTTCTTTTATAAACACCTGTAGAAAAGAGATCTTGTCCCTGCAATGGCTCTGATACCATGTAAAATTAGTCACAGCAGATCTAATGAACAAGTAAATCAATCACAACAGATGAACATAGAAAATATGGTGCAAAACTGTGCAAAACATGCAGCAGTGCTCTCTATCCCAGAAAGGGTGAATGAATTACAATACAAACTAATATCTGTCAATGAGCAATTCGAATTGACTAAGTAGGCCATTCGAATCACTGAATGGAGTAGCTTGACTCTGTCTAGGAGTCCTCATAAATCATCGGTGGTACTCATCAATCACAACAACCAGTCATCCAGGTGTCAATCTGAGTCTAACTGAGCATAATAAATGTAACTGAAGTGTGTAGCACTGATATAGGATCTGGAGGCTCAGTGGGGGCGCATGGGAGGCTAACTGGAGTCAGAACAAGTCACCTAATCGAACTGGAGGTCAATCGGAGGTGAAACAGTCAGTCAGGAGTGAAACTAGCCTCAAATCAGGGAGAATCGGAGCTAACTGAATGTAACTGGAGTGAATCTGCAGTGGTAGGTGAACAAGTGCACCCTTCTCTGGCAGTAGGTGAGAAGAGGGCGCCTTTCAGCTTAGGAGGGCTAAAACTCTGTGGTAAGTGGCTCCCGGGTGCTAGAAGAAGGTGGATAAGGTGCTGGAGGCATCAAACTGGTGACTGGGATGCATGCCTGTGCATGCAAGATCCTGAAATAGATCATATCCTGAAATAGATGATCCTGAAATAGATCATATCCTGAAATAGATCATGCAAGATCCTGAAATAGATGATGTATCCCGAAATAGATGATGGATATCCGAACACCCCCCCTCAAGCTAGACTATGATGTGCCAACTAAAATAATGTGGGGCCCTGGTAACTAAGACCAAAGGTCACCCCAATACAATAATCCAAAAAATGCTGAAAATAAACTAAGTGAGGAAAGAGGGAAAGCCCAGTGGGAAGAAAGCCCCCCCTCAAGCTAAAGCATAATAATGAATCAATCTGTCTCCACCATGATGGAACTCACCCCCAACAGTGAACGGAGGTAAGAGAACTTCTTCTCAGTGAAGCTCTTGGTGAAGATGTCTGCAATTTGCTCATCAGTAGGGCAATATTGCAGAATGATGGTGCGGTCATGCACCAACTGTCGAATGTAATGCATATGAATCTCAATGTGTTTGGTCCTCTGCCGCTGAACTGGATCTGTGGAGATCTTGATAGCACTTTGATTGTCACAAAATAGGACAGTCGAAGTAGTGCCACCAAAACCAAACTCGGAAAGAATACCCTGCAACCAAACTGCCTGAATGCAGGCATTGACTGCCCCTCGATACTCTGCCTCTGCTGAAGAAAGTGCAATGGATGCTTGCTTTTTGCTGGACCAGCAAATAGCACCATGACCAATCATGAAAACATAACCGGAAGTGGACTTCCGATCAATGCTATCACCTGCCCAATCTGAATCAGTAAAACCAATGAAATCTAGCTCAGAATCTGCAGCATAATGTATGCCAAACTGTCTCGTACCTTGCACATACTGCAAGATCCGCTTGGCTGCTCGCCAATGAAGCTCATGAGGCTGCTGCATATATCTTGACACGGCACTCACGGCATATGAGATATCAGGCCGTGAATGTGTCAAATAAAGTAGTGAACCAATCAACTGTCGATACATACTGCAATCTGCAAGCAGTGTGGAATCTCCCTCCTCAAGACTGATTCCTTTAACTCGCTGAAGATAGACATTCGGATCAGATTTGCATCTTTGGAAATTCTGAGAAAGAAGGAAGGAGTCCATCTTTGCGTACCAAGCTCTTGGGGCCTGTTTTAACCCGTACAAAGACTTCTTAAATCTACAAACCAATGATGGATCTGATGTATAACCCTCTGGCTGCTGCATATAGACCTCTTCAGCAAGGTCTCCATGTAAAAATGCACTCTTCACATCCATGTGATGCACCTCCCAGTGCTTGGATGCGGCAATAGCTAAAACAAGGCGGATGGAATCCATCTTTGCAACCGGTGCAAAGGTCTCTGTGTAGTCCACTCCTTGGACTTGGAAAAAACCTTTTGCCACCAACCTTGCTTTATATTTGCTGATAGTGCCATCAGCAGCAACTTTAGTACGGTAGACCCATTTACACTTCACTAATTTTCTTCCAGGTGGAAGAGAAACTAGCTCCCATGTATTGTTCTTTTGAAGAGAACTGTACTCTTCATCCATGGCATCTTTCCATCTCGGATCTCGATGGGCTGAATAGTATGATTGGGGATCTGAACCAGCCATCAAATAACAAATCTCAGGAAGAAATGGATCAGCAATAGAAAGAGCCATACCTGCCCTTTGAAAGTCTCCTCTTGTTCGTCTCGGATCAGTAGGATTTCCAAGACTAGAACCATCAGATTGTAGAGTATTTTGGGCCCACTTTGGTAACTGAGGGGGATCTGATTGGTCGGATTCCGAACCTGATATGTCATGATCATCATATGCTGCTACAATATCAGAAATATCAGAACTCATACCTTCATTATCGCTGCTCGAATCTTCTTCTGGTGAAGGCGGTGAATCGGCAGTTTTCTCCTCAACTAGTTGCAATTCTTGAAGCGGTTCTTCAAACTACACACTGCGCTCTATGAATATCTTTTTAGATCTGATATCCATGAGTTTATATGCTTTTGATTCTTCCCCATATCCTATCAATATGCACTCGATACTTTGTGGATCCAAAGCTCGTCTCTTCTCAGAAGGAATTCTAGCCCATGCAGTAGAGCCAAAAACTCTCAAATTTGACACATCCGGTTTGTGACCAAAGAATGCTTCGAAAGGAGTCATACCTTTCACGGATGAATGTGGAACTCGGTTCTGTATATATGCAGCAACATTGATTGCTTCAGCCCAAATATTTGCAGCCAAACCTTTTGATTCAATCATGCATGTAGCCATCTCTTTCAGTGACCGGTTTTTCCTTTCCGCTACACCGTTCTGCTGGGGTGTGTAGGGAACTGTATGTTGGATCTTGATTCCGCTTTGGGCACAAAGTTGCAGCAACTCGGACTTGATATATTCCCCACCATTATCATATCTAAGATCTTTGATCTTTCTCTCAGTGGTGGTCTCAACAGAAGCCTTAAAATCCTTGAATTTTCCAAGCACTTCTGACTTGTTTTTGAGAAAGAATACCCATGTAAAGCGAGAATAATCATCAATAAATGTCAAAACATACCTTGAACCATTTAATGACATATGGGGCAGCGGACCGCTGATATCAGAATGGATCAAACCCAAAATAGTAGAGGCTTTGCTAGCCTTGCCGCGGTCGAATCTGTGCTCGGGGTGCTTCCCAATAATGCAACCGGTGCATATTCCCTTCGAGGAACGGAGTTGTGGAAGCCCATCAACCATGGATTTATTTGATAGCAGCAGAAAATACTTATAATTTAGATGTCCAAATCTTTCATGCCAAATCCTACTAACCTCATTACCATGTGTGCGAAGAGCAGTGGGCTTTGCAAGCGGAATAAAGTGCGAAAACTCATAACATTTAGCAGTGTGGTTTGCCTTTCCAACCGCAACTAGTCTTCCACTTTTGATATCAGAAATTTCAACTGTATTAGGGCTGAATGTGACTTTCTTTGGATCACCAGTATGTGTCATTTGATACACAGAAAGGAGATTCGAAGCTAAGGAAGGCACATAGAGAACATTCTGAAAGCATCCATGTTCTACATGAATCGTACCTTTGCCCTTTGAAGAAATTTTTGAGTCATCTCCCAAATGGATGGGGATGGAGCTGTTTGGATCGAATGAGGAGAAAGAATCAATGTTTGCAGCCATATGATTTGATGCACCCGAATCTATCAAGAGAGTTGAGGGCTTCGAAACCGTTGCCATGAGTGCTTGTCCTCTTTCATGATCATCATTCCGATCTTTCTTCCTTGCACCGTCAGGAAGGGTTATGTTGTTCTTTTCCAAAAGGAGGGCCATTTGATCTATAGTCTTCTTCATACATGAGCTTTCGGGATGAAAGCCACGGTTACAATAAGTACATTTAGATTTTTGGTTACCTTCTTTGCCCTTTTGCTTGGATTTCGAACTGGATGGTGCATCCGTTTGCTTGCCTTTGTCTTTTTGCTTGTGAGGCTCGAATTTGGGCTTCTCCTTCTTTAGCTTTCCTTTACCATTTGAGATCTTGGGTCCTTGAACAAATAGGGCTCAATCTTTGGATCTTATGGACCCCATTTGAATCAACTTGTCATGCTCTTTCGTAACGGACTCAATGAAGGCATTCAAGGTAGGCATCTTCCAATTCGGGGTAGTTAGCCGACCGGAATTGAAAGTAGAGACAAATACCGAATAATATTTCCCAAGCTTGCTTAGAATGGAGAGGATCAACTGTTTATCCTCTTTGATAACACCACTGTTCTTCAATTGCAAGTTCAAGTTCTTGAATTTTGTGAAGAATTCATTGATGGTCTCGAAATTCTCAGGATTAAGGCCAATCAATTCATTCTCTAATTGAAAAGCCCTAAGCTCATCCTGCTTGCCGAATAGTGTCTCAAGTTGCTCCCATATGGCTTTTGGAGTCTTCAATCCGCTGAGATGGAAGTGAAGATCCTTGGAGATGGAGAGACAAAGAAGACCGTAAGCTTCATCAAGCTTGTTGTAGTGTTTAGTTCTTTCTGCTACATTGTTTGGCTCCAATTCAAGACCAAGAGTGACTCGGTAGTAACCTTTTGAACGTAATATGATCTCCATATCATCTTTCCAATCAAAATAATTGAATGGGGTGAGGATAGGCTTTGAAGAAGAGTATTCCATTGCAAGGATTGAGTCAAGTGATGAAGAGGAAGCTTGCATGCAGACTAGAGCGAATAGAATTGCTGTAGAAAGGCTTGCATGCAGAAGGTAGCGAATGCAATTGGAGGAGACAATAAACCTGCAAATCACATCAAAACAACCACAATAAGGTCGAACAATCCACCCTTTGAGAGTTGCATCACACCTGGGATTGGATTTCAAGCAATGTTGAATGGGTCCAATGTATCAGATCCAGGAATTATGTGGTAACTCAAGCTTCTGGAGTGGTATTGGAATAATTTTCAAGCTTTGCATGCACAGGAGCGAATGCCCTTGAGATATCTCATGCCAAACTTATTGCAATTTTTAGCAATTCAGTCAAATCTTCTTGTATAAACACCTGTAGAAAAGAGATCTTATCCCTGCAATGGCTCTGATACCATGTAAAATTAGTCACAGCAGATCTAATGAACAAGTAAATCAATCACAACAGATGAACATAGAAAATATGGTGCAAAACTGTGCAAAACATGAAGCAGTGCTCTCTATCCCAGAAAGGGTGAATGAATTACAATACAAACTAATATCTGTCAATGAGCAATTCGAATTGACTAAGTAGGCCATTCGAATCACTGAATGGAGTAGCTTGACTCTGTCTAGGAGTCCTCATAAATCATCGGTGGTACTCATCAATCACAACAACCAGTCATCCAGGTGTCAATCTGAGTCTAACTGAGCATAATAAATGTAACTGAAGTGTGTAGCACTGATATAGGATCTGGAGGCTCAGTGGGGACGCATGGGAGGCTAACTGGAGTTAGAACATGTCACCTAATCGAACTGGAGGTCAATCGGAGGTGAAACAGTCAGTCAGGAGTGAAACTAGCCTCAAATCAGGGAGAATCGGAGCTAACTGAATGTAACTGGAGTGAATCTGCAGTGGTAGGTGAACAAGTGCACCCTTCTCTGGCAGTAGGTGAGAAGAGGGCGCCTTTCAGCTTAGGAGGGCTAAAACTCTGTGGTAAGTGGCTCCCAGGTGCTAGAAGAAGGTGGATAAGGTGCTGGAGGCATCAAACTGGTGACTGGGATGCATGCCTGTGCATGCAAGATCCTGAAATAGATCATATCCTGAAATAGATGATCCTGAAATAGATCATATCCTAAAATAGATCATGCAAGATCCTGAAATAGATGATGTATCCCGAAATAGATGATGGATATCCGAACAAATACTACCTAGCTACAAAGTTCTTTTAGTGTTCCCCAAGTGGGGTTAAAAGTGGGTTGAAATTAGGGTACGTTTTAAGGCTCAGTTTAAAATTAGTGTTTGAGTGGGTGCACGTGTGATATTTTAAACTGAAATTGAAAAAGTAAATGCTAAGTATTCAAAAAACAAAGGATCTTTTGAAATAAAAAGCAAATATTATGACTTTTTCAATAAATGGAAATTAAATGCTTTGCAAAGACTATTCAAAAAACAAAGGATCTTTTGAAATAGAAAAGCAAATAATATGACTTCTTTGAGAAATAAATGGATTTCGTTTTCAACAATTGCTATGGGCAAAAATTAAAGAAGCAAACAACAAAAATTTTAATCTAGATAAAATGCAAATAGATCCTTCTTTCAATTTCTGAAAATATTTAAAAAGACTTTTTTACATGTGCATTCTAAATAGTAAAATTTTCCTATGGCTATAAGCAATGCTGAAATTTTTGATATTGTAAAAATAGCTAAGTGGGCAGATAATACAGCAAAAAATTAATTTTTTAAACGAATCGGTCGAATGAAAAAATTGGCATCGCGGGTTTTGACAGAACAGCCGCGATGGACCGCGAGGGTTTCTGTCGCACAGTCGCGATGGGCAGCGCGGGTTTTGACCGCGAAGCCGCGATGTGTAGTGCGGGTTTTGACCGCGAAGCTGCGATATGCAGCGTGGGTTTTGACCGCGAAGCTGCGATGTGCAGTGAGGGTTTTGACCGCGAAGCCGCGATGTGCAGCACGGGATTTCGTCACATAGTCGCGATGTGCAGCGCGGAAAAGGTCCGCGAAGCCGCGATGTGCAACGCGCTAAATGGCCGCGAAGCCGCGGTGAACCGCGCGGAAAAAAGCCGCGCAGTCGCGATGAACCGCGCGACTGTTGGGCAAAAAGCCGCGAGGCGAAATCCGTACGCGGATGCCGAAAAACAAACTCGAAAATTGAGAATTTTGGGCTGTTAATGGCTAAAAAAGGGGCCAAGACCTAGAACAGCAATAGATCTGCTGTCTAGGGTGGCAGATCTATGAATTAAACTAACTAATACAATAAAAAAGTAAGATCTAAAGAAAAAGTGAGATCTAAAGATTCAAAAGCAGCGGAGTCTCCAAAAACTGTTGGCTTGGTTTTGCAACCAAGCTTAGTGCTATGGGCACCTGCTAACTATTAGCAGCAGTTTCAATAGAAATAAAAACAATAAACTAAATCTAAACTAAACTAAACTAGCATGTGCATTTTTGAATTAAAAAACAAGAACAAGAAACATAAGAAATAATTTTTGTATTGAAAATGGGGGAAAGCAAGTGCTTGCAATAACAATACCTCCAAGTGATGAAGGTTGTTGAATAGCTCCAATGGTGAGCAACTCCAATCTCCAATGGGTCCTTTCTCCAAGGTTGCTACAATGGCCAAATACTCAAGGGAGATTTTGGCAGCATGAGGATAGGAATATGGATGGATGTGAAATGAGGAGACCCTACCACCTTTTTATAGGTTTTGGTGGTGGGGAATACCATTTGTGGTTTTGTGGGAACCAATGGTATTGACCAACATGGTTTAGGTACTTTTCCCTCCTTTTTCCTTTTTTGAATAAAATTAATATTTTTATTCCCTTTTTAATACTTTTGGGAATTTGGACACTTTTTGAGGGTTTTTTTATGTTTTTTTAGGAAAAATAATCTTTTTGAGTGGGAAAAAGGGGTGTACTAAGGTCTTTTGGTGACCTTTTGTTGGCTTCAGAGGCTCAGATGGTGGAAAAGTGGACAAATAGGTCATGTGAATAAGGGAATGAGCTAGTGAGCACTTTTTGGGTGTTAACAAAGGTCATTAATGAATGCACCCCCTTTTCGTTGCATCAAGGCCAACCCCACCGACCATTTCAGCGTGAATTATTCATTCGCCGTGAAACAGAAAACACATACTTGCCACATCACTACGACTGTTCGGCATGATTTACTAAACAACTGCGACTGAACGTCGTGAGTTGTCTGAACTTCCTCGAAACGATCGGCAAAATCTTATTTGGTTGTGGCGACTGTTTGGCAAAGTGGTTCGACTGCTGCAAACCGTTGACACAATTTTCCAAAGCACTCCGAAAGATTGATGGTAACTCGTCAAACAAATGGGAAATGGTCGACACTAAATTACTTGAGCGCCGCGACCGAATCACCGGAATGTTGCGAAACGATCGACGCAATTCACTTAAAAAATGTGAAATGGTCGATGCACTTCGCCACAAAACTATGAAAGGGTCGGTGAAAAACTCATCCAAAAGCTGCGAAACGTTCGACGAAAACTCGTTCAAAAGCTGTGACCGTTTCAGAGTAAAAACCTGATTTTGTACTTAACCCAAAACTTGTTTTTCAAGATTTTCAAGGAAAAAAATAAGTGTCAAAAGGGGACCCTTCTAAGGAGAAACAAAATCTAAAAAATAAAGGAGGGGGCCTACAAATATTTTGAAAAAATTTGGGGATCAGGTTGCAGTAACAACAATTGGCAATTCGCTACTGCACACATATCTCTAAATAATCCCTCTTTAAGGTCAGAAAACCTTACATGTTGTTGCCCTCGTATATAACATAACATTTTAAATACCAGATTTCATATAGGGGAGTAGTCCTACTTCTATCACATTGGTCATTAGGGAAAAAGGTTAACTTTGAACCATATTTCTTGACCACTCTCCCAAGGCCAAAATGTGGGTTTCATTTTAGTTCCATCTTTCATGTTCCCGCTAAATAGGACTCCAGAGGATCATAACAAAATAACATAAATGTATTTGTTTGTTCCTCATTCCCATGTTGTCAGCATATCTTTAGATGATTTCTTTATTGACGAATTTTTTCATATTAGTCTTCCATGATAGATTTCTTCAATCTTCAGCTTTTGACTTTGGTCCTTCCATCCATAATGTCATTTTGTGTAAGCAAGAGAATTGTTTGTCATGCTCACAAACAGAGAAGGACCTTGCTGAGCTGACTATTAGGGAAACTTTCTTGATTAGATATTTTTTTTTTCACAACCATTTCTTTGATGGGGATGAATTTTTTGGAAATGTAACTCTTTGATGTAAGCTCTTTTGGATTTTAATTTGCAGCATGGGATCATTTTAAATGACATACATCTGTGAGACCTGCTTCCTCCTTGGGGGTCCATTATTTGAGATGAATGGAGGCTCAAGTGCCCAAAATTCATTCAGAACTGCCCATATTTATTCTAGGGTTGAGTTTGACAGCTGTTCGGGGTAAAAAATGTCCAAAAATGTGAAGGAAACTGCCCAAATGCACTTCAAACCTGCCCAGAATTCAAAATTGATGCGTTTACATGCTGATATGTGCTCAGAATCCATGGTTTAGGACTGTTTTTCCACTACTCATCACTTTCCATAGAGTTGTTCATTCCCAAAATTGCCCTTCTTATGCATAGATCTCTTCAAGATGTGACCAGACCTGATTTTAGGGCTATTTATACCAAGAGGACTGCCCAGAATAGCTCCAAGTATGCCTAGAATTTGTTTTAAGGCTTAAGTTATGCCCAGAACTGAGAAAAAGGTTGTTGCTTGACGGTTTTAGGCTGATTCAAGGTCCTTTTACTGTTCACTTCCCCCAAAAGGAGGACTTGGATCTTATCCATATTCACTGACACTCAGCCTATGGACAAGTCTATTAAACAGCATAGACCTTGATTAATTTTGCATAAATTAAAATTTTTCTCTGTTTTCTATTTCAATGGCATAATTCTAATTAAGTAGAGTTTGCAGACTGTAATTTAAAGGTGAAAAAAGTATTGAATTTTGTGGTTCGATGGATAGTTGTAGCATGGTAGTATGTTTTCCAAGTGTTTAGAAAACCTCTAAATGAATGGTTTTATGTTATACGAATTGTAAATCCTTCAAAAATAACCAATTTGCTTGATGAAATTGTTGAGAAATCCCTTTATAAAGTTACTAGATGAATTGCATTCCTTTATATTGTATAATGCATGAATGAATGGGTGGATCAAGGGATAAAATTCCATGGGTTCCATTCGACAAGGTCTGTTCTAGATTCCTGCCTCCCTTTATGAAAGAGTGTAGGTTGCCAAAGCCCCTTTCCAAATCTTGACCGAATTCTCTTCTTATGGATTTCCAGAAGTATTTTGGGTTAAGCCTTGTGAAAGTGACATTGGACAACATTGGAGGGGAAGTGATACCTCCAGCCTCAACCCTCCACTGACCTAAAGCATGTGGGCCAAATTCTGTGTGGAGTATGTAAAAAGGATGGAAATATATACCTTTGCCCTCCACCCAAAATAAAGGGAATGAAACTAGATTGAAGGGAGTTCTCCAAGCCTCATAGCCAATAACCATCTGCCACGTGGAAAAAAAAAGGCTCAAAAAGCCTTCACATACAAAGTTAAAGCATGGGTGTCCAAGGAGGGAGTCATAATCGACTCTTGGAGTTATTTGGAATTCCAAGGGTGTAGGGAAGAGATGCAAACTTGGAAGGATATGATTCTTGGGGACCATTGGCCTTTTGTTTGAAAGGGAGGAGGAGATAAATTAACCATGAGATGAGAGAGATGGTGTTTGGTTTAGGAGCTTGCTGAAAAAAATATCTACCTTGGTTCTGATCAATGTGCAGATTTTCACATAGAATGTACACAAAGAGAGATTGAATCAAATTGATACCAACAGAAGATTGGTTCATGTCAAAAGATTTTTTTGGAGCAACGAAGGTAATATTTCTGGTTGTCCTTGAGATTGGCCATGAGCATAAAGCTCCATTGAGAGTAATTTCTTTTTCAATATTATTGAAAACAAACTCTTATGTGTCATATATGGCATCATCTTTTCTACACAATTTCTAACAAACACTTACACCTAAGAAATGGGAAATTAGGGAATCATCCGACTTCTATTTTCTCAAACTAGCAAAGTAAAACAGATAATAATAGTTGTGATATATCTTCACACTCATCCAAAACATACTCATTATCATTTGCATTGAAGTGGATACAATTTCAGTGTGACTCTTACTAGCAGTATGTTGAAACATTTGTCAGCTGAGATCATCCTAGTCAAGGTCTAGCATAACATCACATGACTTGACTCTCACTACAATTACTAGAAATTTTACCCTCCTTTCAGATGAGGGATTTTTCATTTGATCCAACCCTTGAAAGCTTCTGAAAATCAACAGAAATATTACCGTGATTAAATTATCATTATGTGGTCCTTGTTATTCTAGTGATTGCAACTAATCAATCAACAATAATGAGCCTAACATCTCTGCCTTGATGGAAGCATTACATCTAGTATCATTTCAGAAGGTGACTATTTCATCATTGAAAAATATTCATCTACTTGCTTCAAAGCATGAACCAGTTCATCTCTAGACCTCAAAATGTGTTAAAGCTGCCCTAGATTTGAATAGCTTCCAAACAAGTTCATCCTAGTTTCTGGGAACCATTTGTTTAGTCACGTCAAAATATTCTGTATAAAAATATGCTCTTTTCCAATTATTTTAGATAGTGCTTTTATCCTTTAAGAGGTGGTGGCCTTTATTTTTAAACAGTTACCTCTAGTTGGTGTTGTTGGCACTTTGATTCAGTTGTCATTGATGGTTGGAAAGTAGACAAGGTGGGTGACTCAGACCATACCAAATTCAGTTTACTAAAGTTGCGACTGCATTTGAAATACAAGAAAAGAATGTTGTTAGACAGCTGCAACTTAGACAACTGCGACTCAGACAAGCTGTGACTCAGACGGCTGCAACTCAGACAGCTATGACTTAGACAAGCCATGACTCAAACGGCTGCAACTCAGACGACTGCGACTCAGAAGGCTGAGACTCAGACGATCGTGACTCAGACAGTCGCAACTCAGACGGTTGATACTTAGACGGCCGTGACTCAGACAGTTGTGACTCAGACAATCTACGACTCACAAAAATTTATTTATTTATTAATTAGTCAGTTATAGCGTGTAAGTTCTGGAAGTCAAAGAGACAGTTCAATTTTCGAATTGGGAGTTAAAGAGACAGTTTCAGTTTTAGAATTGGTATATCTGGAATTTAAAGAGACCGAGGCATATAACTTCAGTATCTATAAAAAAAATGGATGAGAACAAAATCAGTGTCAGAATTGAGAGGATGAAGAGGAGTCGTTGTTGATGAAGCTGTGATTCGAAGAAAATGAGAACAAAAATGTATGGCTCAATTTAATGAAGAATAGAATGCCCAGAAACTCAAGCTGTAGCAGCACAGAAAAAATGAAAAGGGTATGTACTGATATATCTGAACCAGTGTGATATAATTGACAGAAAAATTCTTAACAATTCAGGAGAAAAATGTGTGGCTCGATTTAATGAAAAAAATAGAATGCCCAGAAACCCAAGTTGTAGGAGCACAGAACAAAATTAAAAGAGTATGTATCTGAACTAGTGTGATATAATCGACTGAAAAAATCTTACATAAAGTGGAAGGGAGGTGCTATGGAGGATTGATTTCCTCTGTAAATCGGGTTGATGCCTGAATATTGGGAGTGGGTGCTAGAAAAACATGAGAGTTGGTGCTCTCAACAAGTTGCAGCTTGTTAAATAGAGGTTGTAGCCTCATCTTGAGTTGGTGCTCAAAAATAAATGATGTACAGGAGTTAAAAGACTGCTTATCATTCTAAGAAGAGGTTTTTTCCCTTTATGGGTTTCCTCATGAATATTTGTGTCTATGTACATCATATGCGTGATTGATGATTACTTGTTCTATTGCTTATCTTGTTCATTATCTTGACAATCATTTTTAATGGTAATGAAGTTATAAAAGGGACTAAAATTGTTTAACAAAAATACAACTGATTCACCCCTCCCTCTCAGTTGTACTTATACTAGTAACAATTGGTATCAGAGTAGGTTCCTTTTATTTAAAGGTAGATCTGTAAGCTTAAACATGACTAGTCATGAAGGAAATTCAACCAAGAAGGCTCCTCTGTTTGATGGAACAAATTTTGCATTCTGGAAGGTTATAATGAGAACATATCTAATGTCCTTAGGTGTTGATGTATGGGATGTAGTTGAAATTGGATATGTAAATCCCATTGTACTAGCCTCCAAATATGACAAACTGGAATTTACTTTTAATGCAAAAGCAATGAATGCCATTCTCAGTGGTCTTGCAGAAGCTGAATTTGTAAAAGTGATGCATCTTGAATCTGCCAAAGGAATGTGGGACAAACTTATAAGCAGCTATGAAGGGAATGAGAAAGTAAAAGATGCCAAACTGCAAACATACAGGTTGAAATTTGAACAACTAAAGATCAATGAGGATGAGACTGTTAGTAAATATTTCCTAAGGGTTGAAGAGTTTGTGAATGCTATGAAGGGCCTCGGTGAAACAATTGAAGAAGCATCCTTAGTTCATAAAATTTTAAGATCTTTTCCTGATAAATTTAACTCCAAAGTTTCAGCAATAGAAGAGTTAAATGATCTTAAAAATCTGGGTATTGATCAACTCCTAGGAACTCCAACTGCTTATGAAATGAGGATTAGTATAGATAAACTCGTCACTAGAGAAGCATCCTTTAAAGCAGAGAATAATATTGATTCCGGAGCAGATGAGATTGAGGAAAAAATTGTAAGAAGATTGAAGAAAGGATCAGGTAAATATAGAGACAAGTTGCCTTTTAAATGTTTTAACTGTGGTAAGATAGGTCATTTTCCCTCTAAATGTCTTCACAAGAAAAAATATCAGAATTCTGATGATGAAGAGAAATACAAATTTAAGAAATACAGTAAAAAGAAAAGTTTGTGTGCAAATGATGATGTCTCCTTAGAGGATATAGATAGCAATTCATCTTGTGAAGATAGAATGAATGATTTTTTGCTTATGGCCATAGAAGATCTTGACATTGAATATGCAAAAAGTGACATGAATGATGAAGATGTTGTAGTTGATATGGAAGGTGAGTTGATTAGTGCATTGGAAGAAATTGATAGACTCAGGTTAAAGAAGAGGAAACAAAAACAATTGCTGATACAATATGAAAAGAATGACAAAGAACCTAGTATAGATTGTATTTCGGTAAAAATAGAACTAGAAGAGGCAAAGAAAATAGAAGAAATTCTTAAACAATGGCTGGCTGAAAGTAAAACAAGATGTGAAAAGTTAGAGGAAGAAGTGGTGACTGTGAAGAAAGAATTAGAGAAATTCCAAACTTTGTATCATCAGAATTGTTCAAGTATTAAAGCCTCAGAAGAGTTAAATAATATCTTGAGTAAGAAAAGATCTCCTTTGATTAAATCTGGTTTAGGCTATGAACAAGGTTCAAGCAGCAGTCACTCAGAGAACAAATAAATAACTAAGGTGATCAACTTTCGAAGCAGCACGAAATCAGAATTCACAAAGTCTGCAACCTCCATCAAAGATGAAGCAAATAAAACCAACAGTAATGACAATCTAATGAATGATAAAAAGGATATAGCTACAGGAACAACAAATAATACTTTGCAGTCAAGAAAGCATGAAGAAGATATGCAATATAGAATGACAAGGCAATCAATTCCAAGAGGACGGCTAAGATTTAGGTATCAAAATTTATTTAATGGTTACTGTTATTGTTGTTCTAGCTTTGGTCACAAAGCTACAATCTGTGTTTTTAATCCTAGAAACATGCAACAAAGAATATTTAGTAAGAATCAAATGCTACAACATAGAGTGGAACAGCCAGTGAGTAATCAAAACTATCATACTCTATCAACAATCAGAAGAGGAATTCATGATAGAAATGTCAATCCTTTTGATCTTCTGTACAATGAGCTAGAATGCTATGTTTGTCATAACTTTGGACACAAGGCTACAGAATGTTATTTGAAGAACTACAAAACATATTAGAGAGTGAATTATTCAGCTGAAAGAAAAGTGTGGAAGAGGAAAGAAAGCAATCAATGTGATTTAGTGCTTTTTGCTCAAAGACAGAAGGACCCATGGTATATTGACAGTGGATGCTCCAAACACATGATTGGGGATAAAAGTAAGTTTCTGTCTCTAATAGAACACAAATAAGGAAATGTAACTTTTGGAAATGATGCTCCAGGAAAAATCAGAGGCAAAGGAATGGTAAGTCTGAGTAATGGCAATGGGAAATCTCGAGATGTATTGTTTGTGGATGGTTTAAAACATAATCTTCTTAGTGTTAGTCAGGTCTGTGAAAGGGGATGTGAAGTGGTTTTCACTGCTAAAGATTGTAAGATAAATTCTGTAAACTCAGGTCAATTAGTTTCCAAAGGTAAAAGAACAGAAAACAATGTTTATGTCTTGAAAGAAGAAAAGGAGGAATGTCATATAAGCAAGTATGATGAGAGCTGGCTATGGCATAGAAGACTTGGACATTTAAATTTTGATAATTTAATCAAGCTTAGAAACAATGGAGCAGTGAAATATTTCCCAAAGATATCAAAACCGTATGATGTTGTCTGTAAACCTTGCCAAATGGGAAAACTAACTAGAACATAGTTCAAATCCAAGAGCTTTCCATCTTCAGATAAACCTCTTCAGTTAGTGCATATGGATTTGTGTGGACCATCAAGGAAGGAAGGTACAGGAAAAGAGAATTACTTTATGTTGGTTATAGATGATTATTCTAGACTTACTTGGGTTTCTTTTCTGAAAGAGAAATCTGAAGCATTTGAAAAATTCAAAGTATTTAAAGCTCTGACCGAGAATCAAACAGGAAGAATACTGAAAGCAGTAAGGTTAGATAGAGGAGGAGAGTTTAGCTCAAGGCATTTCAAGGAATTTTGTGATGAACAGGGTATCAAAAGAGAGTATACAGTTCTAGGGACTCCACAACAAAATGGAGTGGTTGAGAGATAGAATAGATCAGTTCAGCAGATGGCAAGATCAATGATGAAAGAAAAGAATATATATCAGGGATTTTGGGTAGAGGCAAGTCATACAGTTGTTCATATACTTAACAAAGCTCACTTAAGGCCGAACAGTGATAAAAATCCCTATGAATTATGGTTTGGGAGACCTGCTACAATCAAGCATTTCAAAGTCTTTGGGAGTAAGTGCTATATCAAGAATAATGATGAACATCTTGGAAAATATGATGATAGGGCTGATGAAGGTGTTTTCCTAGGATATGCCACAAACAATAAATGATATAGATGTTATAATAAGAGATTGCATAGAATGGTTGACTGCATTGTTATTAAAGTAGATGAAGGGAGTCATGTAAAAGACACTCAGATAAACAATGATGACTCATGTACAGAGGATACAACTGAAGATGAAGAAGAATAGGTCCAAGAATTAGAAAAAGAAGAATCCGAGTCAGAGAATGAAGAGGCAAATTCACCACAGCAATCAGTAAAACGCCCTCCTAGAATTATTTAGAAAAATCATCCTGAAATTCAGATTATTGGTGATCAGAATAAGGGTGTTCAGACAAGAAGAAAACTACTCAAAGATTCAGAACATTCACACATTGCTTTTCTATCCATGATAGAACCAAAGAATTTTAATGAATCCAGTGAAGATGAAGATTGGATAATAGCTATGAATGAAGAGCTTGATCAGATTGAAAAGAATGTTACTTGGGAACTTGTCCCTAGACCAACAGATAAGAATGTGATAGGAACCAAATGGGTATTTAAGAATAAGATGAATGAAAAAGGAAAAATTATGAGAAATAAAGCTAGACTGGTATGTAAAGGATATGCTCAAATTGAAGGACAAGACTTTGATGAGACATTTGCACCTGTGGCAAGAATGGAAGCCATCAGAATGTTTCTTTCTTATGCATGCCACAAGAACTTCAAGGTTTATCAGATGGATGTCAAGTCAACATTTTTAAATGGAAATCTAGAAGAAGAAGTATATATGGAGCAACTTGAAGGATTTTCACTAACAGACAATTCTGACTATGTCTGCAAATTGAAAAAGGCATTTTATGGATTGAAGCAAGCACCAAGAGCCTGGTATTCTAGATTAGACAAATATCTACAGGACAAAGGATTCAAGAAAGGTACCATTGATAGCAATTTGTACATCAAGTCTGAAGGTGATAATTTATTAGTTGTGTTGGTTTATGTTGATGATATTATTTTTGGCTGCACTAATAATCTCTCTGTTCAATGGTTTGCTAATGCAATGAAATCTGAGTTTGAAATGTCCATGATTGGAGAGCTGTCATATTTCCTTGGTCTTCAAATGACTCAGAATTCTGAAGGTGTTTTTCTCTCTCAAGAGAAGTATCTGAAGGAGATGTTGAAGAGGTTTCAAATGGAGGATTCTTCACCTGTCAGCACACCTATGGTTGTTGGATGCAAGCTCAACAAGGATGATGTCTCACCAGACGTTGATCAAAGAACATATCGGTCGATGATAGGTAGTCTATTGTACATCATAGCATCTCATCCTGATATAATGCAAGTTGTTGGAATGGTAGGTAGATTTCAGTCTGCCCCTAAGCAAAGCCATTTAGTAGTTGTCAAGAGGATATTCAAATATTTGAAAGGCATAATGACTTATGGTATCTGTATCCTAGAAATCAGAACTTTCAGTTAACAGCATATTCAAATGTTGACTGGGAAAACTGTGATTCACTAGTAGCATGGCTAAGTAAGAAGCAAGGCTCTATAGCTTTGTCTACCACAGAAGTTGAATACATTGTTGCGGTCACATGTTGTACATAGGTTTTATGGATGATTCAAACTCTTGCAAATCTAAAAGTAACATATGTTGAATCTATTCCTCTTCATTGTGATAACACAAGTTCCATTAGTGTCTCCAAGAACCCTGTTCTTCATTCCAAGACCAAACACATTCCAATCAAATATCATTTTTTAAGGGAGCAGGTTACAAACATAGTTGTCAATTACATTTCATTCTTTCTAAATAATAGATAGCTGATATCTTTACTAAACCCTTATCCAAAATCCAGTTTGAATATCTACGCCAGAAGTTGGGTGTCATATCTTGTTCCAACTAACTTGTTCACTTTGGCAGGGGGAGTTTGTGCTTATTGCATATCTAATGTAATTCTGAGATGGTTCCAAAATGTTTTCTTTGCTGGTTTCTGAGTTAATCTTGATAGGGGGAGATGTATTTTCATGTTTTCTTTGACATTGATGTCAAAGGGGGAGAAGTTCAGGTAGTTGCAGATGACAAGCAGTCGGTGATTACACTTGCGACATCATAAATTTAGGTTTCCATCAATGCCAAAGGGGGAGATTGTTGGCACTTTGATTCAGTTTTCATTGATGGTTGGAAAGCAGACAAGGCGGGTGACTCAGACCATACCAACTTCAGTTTACTAAAGCTGCAACTGCATTTGAAATACAAGAAAAGAATGTTGTTAGACAACTGCAACTCAGATAGCTACGACTCAGACAAACTGTGACTTAGACGGTTGCAACTCAGACGGCTGCAACTAAGACAGCTGTGACTCAGACAAGCCGTGACTCAGACAAGCCATGACTCAGACGGCTGCAACTCAGATGACTACAACTCAGATGGCTGCGACTCAGATGGATGTGACTCAGACGGCTGTGACTCAGACAGTTGAGACTCAAATGGCCGTGACTCAGACAACTGCGACTCAGACAGCCGAGACTCAGACGACTGTGACTCAGACAGTCGTGACTCAGACAATCTACGACTCACAAAAATTTATTTATCTATTAATTAGTTAGTTACAGCGTGTAAGTTTTGGAAGTCAAAGAGACAGTTCAATTTTCAAATTGGGAGTTAAAGAGACAGTTTCTGTTTTAGAATTGTTATATATGGAAGTTAAAGAGATCGAGGCATATAACTTCAATATCTATAAAAAAACAATTGATGAGAACAAAATCAGTGTCAGAATTGAGAGGATGAAGAGGAGTGGTTATTGATGAAGCTGTGATTCGAAGAAAATGAGAACAAAAATGTATGGCTTGATTTAATGAAGAATAGAATGCCTAGAAACTCAAGTTGTAGCAGCACATAATAAAATGAAAAGGGTATGTACTGATATATCTGAACTAGTGTGATATAATTGACAGAAAAATTCTTAACAATTCAGGAGAAAAATGTGTGGCTCGATTTAATGAAAAAAATAGAATGCCTAGAAACCCAAGCTGTAGCAGCACATAAAAAAAATGAAAATAGTATGTATCTGAACCAGTGTGATATAATTGACTGAAAAATTCTTACATAGGGTGGAAGGGAGGTGCTAGGGAGGATTGATTTCCTCTGTAAATCAGGTTGATGCCTGAATATTGGGAGTGGGTGATTCCCTCTAGTGGGTGCTACAAAAACATGAGAGTTGGTGCTCTCAACAAGTTGTAGCTTGTTAAACATAGGTTGTAGCCTCATATTGAGTTGGTGCTCAAAAATAAATGATGTATAGGAGTTAAAAGACTGCTTATCATTCTAAGAAGAAGAGGTTTTTTCCCTTTATGGGTTTCCTCATGATATTTGTGTCTATGTACATCATATGTGTGATTGATGATTACTTGTTCTATTGCTTATCTTGTTCATTATCACGACAATCATTTTTAATGGTATTGAAGTTATAAAAGGGACTAAAATTGTTTAATAAAAATACAATTGATTCATCCCCCCCTCTCAGTTGTACTTATACCAGTAACAGGTGTACTTTTAAAATAGGCATGGTTTGTTTATAATAAGGCCTTACTATTATTATACTAGAACAACCACTTAACTTGTGGTTGGTGAACACCGATAGGTCACAACTTAAGTGCCACCAACAAGTTACTTATTTTCCATGTGTAGTTGCACCCATTGTCCATGCATCAACTATGAGTTTTTGGTCCATCAAATAGCTTTATCCATGCATAGCTACCAGTTATTTTTTATATTCTTTTTCTTTTATAATTGTTTATTTCAAATTAGGAACAACTACCATAAAATCAATCTGGAAAGCACACTTGTCTCGTCCTTGTGAAATCTAGGAAAGGCATATGCTCTAGTCAACCCCAAATTCTAAAATAAAAAGACCTATTGGTGTAAATATTTATTATTTATTTTATATCATTCTAAATATGAAAATTTCATAAAAGTACCTTATTAAGCTAACCTTGCAACTTAATCATTTTGTAAAGTGTCCCTATACTTCATAGGAATACTTCTTAACATTTTGTCTTTCCCCCAACTACTCCAAAGAGATCACATTTACCTTTCCCGAATAGCCAACATAGCAATGAGGGTAACAACAATGGCTTTATTGTTTTATTCTGTTATTTGTTTAGTGGCAACGCATTCTAGACAGGATATTATGGCAATTGAAATGTGCTTGATATCCTCACACTTGTCGACTAATTTTATATTTTTAACATGCCTTCACTAATATGACAAAAAATTTCCTAGTGTGTGTGGTAGAGGAGTAGAGAATGGAAACTGTAAGAGCTAGATGAACAAGGGATGTTTGTAGCAGTATAACAATTTTTCTACATGTCTCTTTTTCTTTCTATCAAAGAGTGACTTGAAGGATGTACCACCAGCGAGGAAATTTTATTTCCATCACAAAAATGGAATTGGCCACAAGCCAACAAGTCTCGAACGTCCATTGGTACCACTTGTAATAGGCCAAAGTGCCTGAGGACACACCATAAAAAATGGGGTGAACCTATATATACAGAAGGATAAATAATAGTCATGACTCCTGAATAGTTGTAGCACTTAGTAACTAAGTTTAATTAGGTTCATTATATTGTCTAGGGAAAATTCCCGTGCACCTTACATTTGTCTCAGCAAAGCTTAGTAGATTTAGTAAACATATTTTCATCTAATAAGTTATATAAATTTCAATTGACCCATGGTGGTGTCTTTTATTTTACATAATTTGTACTAATTAAAATATTTACCCAAATATAATGATTCCAGCAGGTTTGCTCCTAAAATGAGTACTAATGTTTTGTTAATATCATTAGGTAAAAAACTTTAATAAAGGCTACCTTGTATCTTGCTGAAGAAATATGCAAATCATGAAGTACAGAGATCTTGACTCTCCAATTAACATGGCTTCCAAATAATAGGGCTAGTCTTTTTCTAAGAAAAATAGAAGATGTTTTATATGCTCTTTAGAAAGAGGACGTTATTTGATAAGTAACTACATAAACAAAATGTGAAAAGTTGTCACAAGACTCACAACCAAACATATTGCAATGATTTTCGTTTTTTTTACAATGATATATAATTAATGTGCATCGGTTACAGAAACAAAAAATGTATACAAGAGTAAGAAATTCAAGGATTCATGTCAAAATAATCTCAGTAAAACAACGATACAGAAGATGAAGGCAGTGCACTAAAACACCAAAGTTTTCTGAAATTTGTGACCAAACATACTACAATGTTTTTAGTTGTTTTACAATGTGACACAATTAATATGTATTGGTTATAGAAAGAAAAATTCTATACAAGAGCAAGAACATCAAGGATTCATTTCAAAATCCTCTTCGTAAAACAATAATACAAAAGTTGAAGACAATGCACTAGAACACAGAACTTTTCCACCTTATCTAGAAAAATACCTCAACTCTTACTGTTTGCATGTAATGTCTCTGCAAAATAATTTTTTAAAGCTTTATCCTTCTCCAAACATATTTCAGCATCTCACCAATGAAAGATACCATAATATAGACAAGCCAAATCTTTCCAAACTCCAACTTCAAGAACCCTTTCACTTTAAACCTTGCAATGACAGAGAACATATCATAATCAATTTTAAAATGCAATTACAGAATGACAACTCCCCAGACATTTGAGTTGCAAAGTATGTCCCAAACATTCAAACTCGGGAAAATCATTGTTACATGAGGGAGATTCAAGACATACTATTATTCAACTCACACCATTTATTCGCAAAATACTCTAAATATGCAAAATAACATGAGAAGTGAAGAAAAATGATGAATTATATTGACTGCATGATTGATAATTGTGGTAATAAGTACATAAGAAGCTTGGGTAGCACTCTGCAATTCTATGACATGACACATATGGCTTTTAAATGTAAGAAAGGAATAGAGATAACTTCCGATGAATAAATTGAAGAAGGAAAGAAATACTAATGATACAAGCTAAAAATGCATGTAAAGACAGTAATAAGATGTAAACATAAAAACATGTAGACAATTCAAACATGGATACATTCTAAAAACGGTACCTGGCATATGCAATTCCATGCCTTTTTATAGTTTTATTTGAGTGCTTGTATTTATCCTTCTAGTTGGAGTCAGTTTCCCATATACATTATCCTTTATGCTAAATTTGGACACAAAATATAGTAAATTCTTGCAATAATAATTACTAACAAGAAAAAGTTTTAAAAAACACAACTACAAGCTAAAAATGCATATAAAGACAGTAATAAGCTGTAAACATGAAAACATGTACACAATTCAAACATGGATACATTCTAAAAACTGTACCTGGGTGCGCGCACGAAGTTGGTTCCACTTTTTAGTGCCACTATAGAAATAAAAAATGCACATCTGAAACGGAATCCATAACGCATATGTGTTATTGTGGCTAGGTTCGTACAAACCCGAGCTGAAAACCGAGGCTAATCTTAGTTAGCCCATATCGCATATGTGATATATCGGACTTGCGTTTTTTAATAGTTACAAATCGCAAGTGCGATATATCCCACTTGCGTTATATCGTAAGTGCGATTTGGATCATGTGGATCATCTTAAATTTTATTTTCTTTCACGATGATCAAAATACAGTCTAAGAATCATGATCTGTAATGGTATATGTACTCCCAATTCCTCTCATTCCTCTAGAAGGATTGGATCCCTCCATATCTCTTCCATATTTCAAAGTTGTAGTTGAACTAGGGTTCGATTCATATGGTCTTCTTATTTCACCATCATTTTTGTTTTTGTTTTTTTTATCCGTTTGTTTGAATGATTAGAGTTTCATTTATTGTACTATTTTTTTTGTCTCTATGCATATAATATTACTTGCAAAGGCTTAGTTAGAGAGATTCAATTGATTTATGAGAGAGAGGACCATATACAAACTTTGTTTGTTCTCTAGATGTCAATACTAGAGATGATTTGAAACATTAATTTTCTTGTCTTATATCCGTTCTTATTTGAGATGTTATCCTTCTGTATAAGGCACCTTGGATCTCTTCTACAACTAATGTCACATGTACAATTTGTGCACTAAATTAATTTCTTGTTTCGATATCTTCTCCTCTAGTTTTTTTTCTTCCTTTAATGTCTTCTATCATACCCTTCTCCATATAACTCCCTCCTTTATTATCCAACCACACCATGTCACCCATCCATGCACCCACTATTTCAACTAAAGTTATTAAAAATGGAGGCTAATATCTCTTATTATAGATCATAAAAATAAGCAACCCACTTCCTCTCTTCTACCATTACCTTATCTCCCTTCAAACCTATTTGCCCCTATCCTACAAAGATATAAAATTAGACATTTGAAAAAAATTATTCTCTATCTGTATCTCATTACTCACGTGATCTCTTTTTGAAAATATATTTGATGACTACAAATATGGTAATTCAATTACAAACAAACTCCATGGAGATAAAATAACACATTTTGGTAATGATGTTTTCTAATCAATACTTATAATGAACATTACTAATTACATATCATAAGGTATTTTGAGTTCTTTTCTTCGATGAAACTTTATTTTGATTAATTATGTATTCTACACAAGCATATGATAATTAACATGAAGGAGAAGAGCATTCCTCGAATTACTCTATATCTAGTATAATTTTATATGAGGATGTTGATTGTTTGGTAAACCATTGGAAGATAAAAGGGGATCCATAAATTTATATAATATAAATACCATTAATAGCAAAGAAGAAATTGTGACACAAAATCCCAGAGGGTTAGCTCAAGTGGTTGAGTGTTGTAATCACAAGCAAAAGAAATCCCTGGGTGGCCATGCAGGGCCTCACTTGATGTCCAGGCTCAAATGGTGCAAACATGATTATCGCTCCCCTAAGGAAAGACATAGAGTGAAAATGTTGTAATTATCACTCCCTAGTCGGCTTGCAAGGAGTGACAAAGTTGTAATTGTCCCTCCCTAGTCAAGGAGAAAGGGGTGAAAATCCTTATACATTGGAAAAAATGAAGGTCCAAATGATGGGATTTCGACATACTAATTAAGGATTTGTAGAATTGAATGTGCCCTTATCTCCCTCGTCCTTGGTCCAAGGAAATCCCCAATCATTTATTCATTCATATATAAAGGATTAATAATCCAAGGAAATCCCCAATCATTTATTCATTCATATAAAAAGGATTAATAGAGTTAAAAAACGCAACTGCGATATATTGCAAGTGCGATATATCTTACTTTCGATATATCACACTTGTGATATATCCAAAGTGCGATTTGTAATGCAAAAAAAAAATAAAAAATAGAGTGACCGCGGCCTCATTTTCATTCATATATATCTTAAAGGATTAATAGAGTTAAAAAACGCACTTGCGATATATCGTAAGGGTGATTTATAATGCAAAAAAAAAAACAAAAAATATATAAAATAGAGTGGCCACGGCTTCATTTTCATTCATATATATTTAGGATTAATAGAGTTGAAAAACGCACTTGCGATATATCGCAAGTGTGATTTGTAATGCAAAAAAAATATAAAAAATAAAACAAAGTGCCCGCGGCCTCATTTTCATTCATATATATTTAGGATTAATAAACTTAAAAAACGCACTTGCGATATATCGCAAGTGCAATTTGTAATGCAAATATATATATATATATATAAAACACAGTGCCCACGGCCTCACTTTCCCAATATACACAGTGAAGACCGACGATATCGAGAAGGCGAAAAAACGCACTTGTTGATTTGCATTTGAGAGAAGGAGGAGGCAAGCCAATTCACAATTCAGATAAAATGGAAGGTGGCTGGCAAGATTTAATAGTTTGTTAATTCCTTTTGAATTTTTGGTTATTGTGTTTGTTAATTTACTAGTTTTTGTTTTTTTTTTAACCAATTTAATAAAATTTGTTACATGTATTAAAAAACAAACAATGAAATTGATTAATTAAATTTTGAAATTGTTGTTTTATTCTTAACAGAGAGCACAAACCCAAACACAAACCCAAACCCAAACCAAAATCCAGACACAAAACCAAACCCAAACCAAAATCCAGACACAAACCCACACATGGAGGAGGAACACAACCGTAATTCTGAGATTCTGGCTCGTTTGGGTTCATTGAGGCGCCTTAGCTCACTCTTTAGGGGGGGACCACTCAAGACAATCTTTAGCCGAGGCATTAGACTCCATAAAAAATACAATTGCCAATGCCCAGGGAGCATTGTAAAAACATTAGCTCGTACAAAGATTCCCAGAGGCAATACTATTCCACTGGGTTGAGCTACAAAGATGTCAAAAAATTAAAGATAACCAAAGACCAAATGTTTTCATTATTCCGGGACCCTAGCACCGGATTGGTTCCACCCACCAGTCGACCACACATTTCCATAGACTGGTGCGTGGAACCAACTATTAAATCCAATTGGATGGATCGCTGGTACATGGTCTTCGATGAAGACCCTCATGGGAATAGAGACATCCCATTTTATTTCCTTAGGAAGCTGTATGCAGAATTTATCTTGGGGAAACATGTGACCTATTTTGACATTTTAGAGTTCCAGGGTGTAGGTCATGGGATGCCCCAAGATAGGGAAGGGGCTAGGACTGATCCTAACCATGTGCGGCGCCCTCCATGCACACCAAACCCCCCTCGGGTATATCCTCTAGCGGGTCTAGTTCTTGATGATACACAGGAGGCCTTATTCGATTTGGCTGATACATTGCTTCGACATGGGAATGCCTTCCAAGGAAATGTAGGCCAAGGGGTTGGAAGTTCTGAGGCTGGCCCATCTGGGGTTGGACCATCTCACAGTCAAGATCCACCTTTTAGGTCCCCAGACCAAACCAGAGCTACACATCGCACCGGTGACGCGGAGTCTTCAGAGCATCGGGTTATTCCACACCCTTGCACATCGTGTCAAAGCATATGCTATGGGCCTGCTTCAGATTTTTGGGGTGATGGATTACTCCGATATGTAAGTAACCTTCATTCTTTACATAGTATATATATTTTGTTTTATATCACAATTTTCAATTGTTTTGTAATTTATTTCTATTTAAATAATTATCTGACAATTTACGTGAACAAATATACAGCTGGTGTCCAATGACACCCCAGATTCACATAATCCGGTCGTTGATGCTGATGTAATTGATGTAGCGGTCAATGCTGCATATGGTTTTGGTGCTTCACCATTAGCTGTAAGAACTTTATTTTTAATTTGTCATCGAGTAATTTACATATTTATAATTAAGAGATTGCAACATTCAATACATCTTAAACTCGATACAATTTGTTTTATGCAGGGTGGGCATGATGATTTTGTGGAATCCCAGGTCAGTCCCTTCCATGTAGAGGAAGATTCCCAAACTCATGTATTCTTTTCATTACATGCTTTTAATTATATTCTTTTAATGATTTGAAACATGTATGAGTTTAATTATTTAAAGAAATTTTCTAATTGTACCTTTATGTTTTGTTACATAGCATGGTTATGGTCAGGTTTTGTTTGACTGTCTATTAAGGCCATTGTTTATTATTCCACCCACCTGTGACCCTCATCCTCCCCCCCAAGTACGTGTACATGTCTCGATTTCTTTGAAAAAGCCATTGTCCGTCCATGTAGTATATATATGTAGTCTTGTTTGATATTTGTATTTGCTGACATTGACGTATATGTTACCTTATGCAGGGATCTAGTGATGCAATGGTGCTTGAAGAGCACCCAATCGACGTTGTTGGTGACCCAACTCTCCCCCCCCCACAGGTATGTGTATGTCGAGATCTTTCTTTGAAAAGATCATTGTACGTCCATACATAGTATATATACAGTCTCATTTTCTTTGTATTTGCTGACATTGGTCCATATGTTACTTTATGTAGGCGTCTAGTGATGCAGTGGTGCTTGAAGAGCACCAAATTGACGTTGTTGGTGACCCACCTCTCCCCCCCTAGGTACGTGTGTACATGTCTCTCTTTCTTTGAAAAGGTCATTGTACGTCCATACATATTATATACAGTCTCATTTTCTTTGTATTTGCTGACATTGGTCCATATGTTACTTTATGCAGGCATCTAGTGATGCAATGGTGCCTGAAGAGAACCCAACTGAGGTTGTTGGTGACCCACCTATGCCCCCTCCCCAGGTACGTGTATGTCTCGCTTTCTTTGAAAGAGCCATTGACCGTCCATGTAGTATAGATGTCTTGTTTTCTTTGTATTTGTTGGCATTGACACGTGTATGTTACTTTATGCAGGAATCTACTGAGCTAGTGGTGCCTGAAGAGCACCCAATTGGGGCCACTGATGACCCTGCACGCCCCCCCACCCAAGTACATGCAGTTTCAATGCCGAGGACTTAAACATGCATGGTAAGTAAAAATGTTATATTTGCTTGGAATTTGAACAAATGTACATAGAGTTGTATTTATTTTTATAGCTTGGTAAACTAACATACAAATTTTGGTTTGTGTGCAGTCTCCGATATTGAGAATGCGTCCTCCTGCGGATCATTGGGGAACGCCATCGAGCAGCTGCAAAATAAAGATAGGCTTCTCATTAGCCACTAACATTGGCAATGAAAAGGGGAATAAATAGAAATCATGTATAGGGGGGGGTACATATAGAATCCATGTATAGGGGGAATACATACATGTACCGTTTTGTTTGCATGTACACACAGATGTACAGTATGATCCATAATTTTGTATTATGGCCATGGCATGCCATTTTTGAAAACAGTATACATGTACATATATAATATAAAGCAATGTTCAGATTTACCTATATATGGTTGACTTGATATGGGATGGAGACATGTGTATCATATGCCTTGCAGATATATGCTTGAATATGTTTTTAGGTTTATGGCTTTGTGTTTGTTGGAGAAGAGTTGGCATTGCAAATAATGAATGTAATGTGTTCGGTATAGAAAGGAAGGCTTTAGATTCCTTATTGTATGATGATGTGAATGTTGTTTCTTATAGTGACAAGCCCAATCTAGAAGTTTTATTTCTAATGAAAAAACAAGTGACTTTTCATAGCCCCTTCCTCTCCTAAACCTTCTTCACCTCCTAAACTTGTTTATCTTTACAATCATACTACAACTAACCCATCCTTACTATTGATGATGCATTCCTAGTCCCACTCAACTCTAGCACTCATTTTTACTCACAACTATTAAATCAAATACCAAGTAGCCACTCTAGTCCTTAGAAATGGAATCCAAAAGAACCTCATCTCTTATACCTTTTTTAATCACTTACAACTTCCTACGACCCCAGAGGATTCACCTTATCAACTAGGTTGGGTCCAATAATACAACCACTGTCTTCTAATAAACAAATATATTATGGCAGATCACTTCAAATTTTCATTCATTTTTTTGCTAGATTAAGGTGGATCGCTATTCTATTGCAACACATGAAGAACACATGAAAATATAAGTATTTGGGCTTATGCTATCATATCATGTATACCCTTGTGTTGAAGGGTTTTGTTCATGGTTATATTATGATGATATTATAGAGCCTAGTCATTGTATTTTGCATACAAACCCTTCACGTCCTTCTACTCTTGACACCCATTCTCCACCCACCTATACCACATAGTTGTGAACACATATAGGTGGATCACACACCTTGAAGCCTAAATACAACAATTAAAAACTATGGTTCACACTATAAGTGGATTAAGCACACTCCAGGACTCCATAATTTTCTTAAAGTGTAGAAAACTTGGTGAATCTTACCAATTTTTAAATTTCCAACCATAAAATGTTGAACAATATTTTTTTTAATATTCAAATTTATAAGTATTTTATATAGTTCATGGACAATTTTGACCATGCTTATAGTAAAATAATTTTATCCTATGGAATTTGGTTATCATTTTAGATAAAAATCGAAATTGGAACATCGTTTGGAAAAAAAATCTAAATTAGCCCATGGGTTAAATTTCACCCCTAAGGTTTTTCTTAGGGCATATATAGAACAAAAACACATTCCTTGTAGTCATTGTCTTCCCCTTGGACACATTCATTTATACCACGAGGCATGGAATACACATTGGCACTTTATCTAACTTAGCTCCGTAGTGTGTATTATCCCTAGTTCTATGTCTACAACCTCATGTTTCACATTTGGTTTAACCACATATAATCATGGATGGTCTACATAACCTACATCTTTGGAGGAAAGCGAGGATGTTTTATAGCTAAATTGATGGGAAATGATAAGGAACATGAACATAGTCTACAAGCCCAATGTAGACTAGGGTTTCGCTCAGTTTCCATCAATGCAATCTCGCATTGTTGGGTCAACTCTACAAAACACTCCATTGAGCCAGTGTTGGTAGCGGTCCCACGTCAGCATTTCCCATACACACTACTGGGAGCCAACGGCATGCAATCTTGCTGCTCCATTTTTTTTTCGCTCCCGGACCGAAAGTCACTAAGTGTCCCTGAACGACATTTTCATGTGACTTGCAACTTGACATAACTCGGCAACCGGAGGTCGGATCGATGAACCATCGATTATGTTTCTCTCCTGGAATGCGATTACCTCTAGGTAGCCTCTCCTCCATGTTTGTATGGCCCAGTGACTTCATTGTGCATTCATTTCGTAAACTAGGGTTTTGCTCAGTTTCCATCAATGCAATCTCGCATTGTTGGGTCAACTCCGCAAAACACTCCATTGAGCCAGTGTTGGAAGCAGTCCCACGTAGGCATTGCCCATACACACTACTAGGAGCCAATGGCATGCAATCTTGCCGCTCCATTTTTTATTTCGCTCCCGGACCGAAAGTCACCAAGTGTCCCTGAACGACATTTTGATATGACTTGCAATTCGACATAACTCGACAACCGGAGGTCGGATCGATGAACCGTCGATTCCGTTGCTCTCCTAGCATGCGATTACCTCTAGGTAGCATCTCCTCCATGTTTCCATGGCCCCAATGACTTCATTGTTCATTCATTTAATTAACTAGGGTTTTGCTTAGTTTCCATCAATGCAATCTCACATTGTTGGGTCAACTCCGCAAAACACTCCACCGAGCCAGTGTTGGCAGCGGTCCCACATTGGCATTTCCCATACACACTACCAAGAGCCAATGTCATGAAATCTTTCCACTCCATTTGTTATTTCGCTCCCGGACTGAAAGTCACCAAGTGTCCCTAAACGACATTTTCATGCGACTTGCAACTCGACATAACTCGGCAACCGGAGGTCGGATCAACGAACCATCGATTCCGTTGCTCTCCTGGCATGCGATTACCTCTAGGTAGCCTCTCCTCCGTGTTTCCATGGACCAGTGACTTCATTGTTCATTCATTTCGTAAACTAGGGTTTTGCTCAGTTTCCATCAATGCAATCTCGCATTGTTGGGTCAACTTCGCAAAACATGTTGCAGCATTAAGAAAACACTATGTGTCTAGAGATCACAGGCTACATGATTCTTGTACCAAAGTATAATCCAACAAGAATATTCCTAAGCTACACTTACAAATTACAAACCAACTAGGGTTTCATGAACTAGACACCGCATAATAAAACTAGGGTTCACAAATTGAGACATGGAACTAAAACTAGGGTTTTATGAACTCTCTAGGTTTAGATCATGTACCTAGGCTATACACATACATGGAACAAAAAGGCCATTTACCTAGGTTATGCACATACATGAAACAAAATGCCATATACCTAGGCTATGCACATACATGAAACAAAAAGGCCATATACCTAGGCTATGCACATACATGAAAAAAAATGAGGTATTGAAAGAAGTTAGAAGAGAACTATCATACTTGTTGATAATTGCTAGTTTTAAGGTTTATTGGTCATATGTAAAAATTGACATAAATATTCATAAACTTGACATACAAGAGAAATTTTGGCATATGAAGAGCATGTTATTTTCCGATTTCTATTTGGTGGTGTCTAAAGACACCGGTTGTTCTTGGCGCCTCCAATGTGCCATAAATAGTGTTTGTATCCTAGGCATAGAGAAGGCTAAACATTAGTTCTCTCATACGAAAATAAGGAAAATGTGCAAACATTATTTATAGATAACTCACCTAAGGTTGTAGGATCGTGTTTATAACTTGTCCAGTAAATTATGTCTGTGAATGGTATCCGACAATCACAAATTAGTACCTTGGGAATAAACTGAAGGATAAATAATTGAAATTGTGCTTCAACACACACTTTAAGGATTAAATTTAACACACCTAACAATCTAGCCACACTGGAAAATCTAGTAACACTTGACAATGCACTCACTCGAGTAGGCCATCTGGATCATCTATGATGCCGATGGTGTCCATCAATCTCTCATGCTCTAAATGAGGTAGCAAGTATTGTACATGTGACCTATTTTTTTTCAAAATTGTGCATAGCTTGATGTTTATACCAACTACCAGGTTGGTGAAGTGGTATACAATAGCTCCTGGTTTATAATCCTGATATACATACCCACCCTTCCTTTTTTGTTGTGTTTCTAGTGTCAGGTACTCCCCTTTTATAACCATCGAGCCAGTTGGGTATTCAATATTTTTATCATTTGTAATAGGTTCGAGAAGGGTTTGTTTCCCCTCTAAGCAGCGTGCCAACCAATAGTCAGAACCCCATTCATTATTTTTTGGGGCAACCACTGCATATATATTACCTATGAAAGGAAATCGAAAAAGGTTAAAAATACATAAATATAAAAAAAGGTCTTGCATGTAACATAAATAAAATTTCTTTCAATGTAAGGGCTTGTAGTGATTTAGGTACTACTAATTTATTTTTTTGTACCTGCTTGTATGAGATCCGATATGTGATCATAGTCTGTAGAAATATATGTCTGATCATCTTCCAAATGGTCTATTTCATTAACCCCCTTGAAATCGGTGCCAAGTGTCACTCGATCCCATGTATCAATTGTATCTGTATACTCACAATCATCCCATTCATCTATGCTACAGGAACTGCAAAAGCAAGCCTTCAATATTTTCCAAATTTGTAGGGCCAAGTTGTCTGAGCTTCTAATTGAATGAAAACCTCGAGTTCCATGCACTGTGTTCACCCGATGTGTTTGGGATCGGTCCACATTTTTCACCTCCCAGAATATTCTCTGCACTAGGTGTTTCCTTGTTGCTTGTTCTCCCATCATAGATGCACACCATTCGACTATAGATGAAGCGTCTCGAAGGCAAGCACCTGTAAACTTCATCTCTTCCCTTCGAAGGGCATTTTTTATGCATGCACCAGCACCATCGTGCTCTCCTTTGCCATGACCTGTTTCAAAGTAGTTCCATGTATGTGGCACCTTGTATTTTATGTGCAACAAACACAACCATTGAAATACACGTGTATTCTTGAACTGTCCAGCACAACCATTTGACCAAATCAAATGACGATAAAATGGTATATCCATAGCTATCACATGATCATAGAACAACTGAAAGATATGTTGCACGTAATGGATGTCATGGGTCCGGTCGTCACTGATGTAAAAGTGATTCTCTTTCAATATCACACGTTTCTCTTCATTGCTATCTGGCCCATGTCGATAAGTGATATGGACCATTATGCTCACCTGCTCTGAGTGATAGTATTGACTTTGTATTTCATTTTGTGGTTGTAGGGTGTAATTTTCCACAAAGTCAACCACTGATAGTATTGTTTCGAGAGGGAAGGTTTCCCTGCATATTCTGAATTTCTCATCTTGCCACCGTGCCATATCGACATGCTGAATGTACTATTGGATCTTTCCACAGAACTCTAGAATAAAATCACATACTTGCACCTGGTGGAAAAAAATAAACAATGTTATAAAACAACATAAAAATATTTACATGAATATTAATATACATCAATATTTAAAACAATGTTATAAAACAACATATAAACAATGTACACTCAGTTAAATGAACATTTTTCGTGTAGATTGTCACCTGTGAAGTCACCAATTTAATCTTCTTGCTTTCTTTCCCATCATGTAGCTGATATGTCTCATACTGAAAGTTCTTCTTCTCGACAATTGCATTACCGAATGCTTGATCTTCACTCTCATGGATGCAATCGGACCATAAAGATAGCCCACCACAATTGTTGCAAGAACCCTCTACACATTGTTTTAAGTAATGTGTATGCCCATCTTGCCTCGGACACATTATGCTATGGATGAAATCTATAGATGACATTGGAGGTACTGTACTTGAGAATTCCTGCACATGGTTAGGATGCAAAAAACGACGTATATGTGCAAATGTATGATAATATAGATCAAACTCTATGTGGTATCTACAACAAAAAGTGTTCCGGATTCTATTGATTCTAACATACCAAGGCTTGCATTTTTCAAAAGATCTTTGCCCGAGCCTTAGCTCTATGTGGGAAACTTTAAACATCTCGAACAGTTGAGTTTGTGTCATGTCAAGGTAATGTTTAACATGCCCTTCATTGTTCATAGAACCCCTACAGTGTTTTAACACATCCTTTGTGTTAGAAGAAGGCCTAGTGTTATCGTGCCAAAAAGTGTGCACTAGTCCCTTCACTGCTTCGACCAACTTCATGTCTTTGTGGGGAAACCTACCGCTAAATTCCCATAATGTATCCATTTGTTCCTCTACATCAAGGTTGTCTCTTCTTACTAGATATTTTTTAAGTGTCTTTGGATGTAAAGGGACAATTTCTGATGTGCATTTAAGTAAACAACGTTGTCTTGTGGATCTAGATACAATTGATTCAGCCAATACGCGGTGAGCCACATTACAGTCTTTTGAACGAGTTTTTTTACCAATTGATGTGAATGCAGCAGCAAGAGATTTAACAATGTGATTACTTGATTCGGTATTCTTCAATGTTCTTATGCCTAACGTTTTTCTAAGATTTTCCAGACTTCTAGATTTAATCAAAGCTAAAAACAATTGACATTTACCGGCTTCATATTTTGGTTCAAAATATTGTTTCATTATTTGAGAACAATGACGAAGGATTGCGCATTTAGCCACCTTGCTTTCCATAGAAGTCAATTCGCTCTCGTCCACTTGTATGCGTTTAGGAGTTTTCTTTCGTTTTGATGCAAGATTTCTTGTCGTTTGAAATGCTGGAGAGACGTTTACATCCACTACAGGATGATAACTTCGAATAGGAGATTGAACCACCTGGCATGGTTGTTGCAGAGTCTCGTTAGGAGTGCAATGATTGAACTCTTCAGAGGGTTGTTCGGTTAATAATGGAACGAGATTTTCATCTTGGTTGCATTAAAGTTGCAATATCTTCCTCAACCTCTTTGTCGGGTATCTGTTGAGTGGGAATGGGAAGTATTTTCTCATCCAATGAATGCCGACGATTTCTTGAATGTTCCCTCTTCTTTTCTTTTTTAATTTCAGCTTCTTCAGGTGTAAGAATCTTCCTCGCTGACTTACGAACTCTATTACGTGGATTCCCCATTGAAATCCACCCAAAATTGTACAAAACCTATGGATCTGTGTAATAAATTATTAAATTGTAGGTTGAACAGTATGCTCTGCGCGGGTTTCAAAAGAATTATGTCTTTTCCTATACAATAAAAATGGCTCACGGCCCGAAACCCAAGATTATTTATTAAACAAATATCGCATATGCGATATAACGAATCTCTGTTTTAACGCATATGCGTTATATCACATATGCGATATGAACTATATGCTTTTTATGCTTTTTACAAACGGCCAGTTTGTTATAAACGTGATCACTAAATCGCATATGCGATTTAGTGCATATCAAGTATTGAAACCTCATTTAACCATGAACCATGAAAACATCATTTAATCCCTAGAAGATTGGATTTATCCTTGGACCATGGTATAGTGTCTTTAGAACTATGTTTTGTCTGGAAATATTCGTAATGGTTCCTATATGACCATGGTCAACACCTCGAGAACAATCTTCAATGCATAAAATAGTCTAATGGCACATATATCCCATATTAAGGCTAAATATCCCCTTTAAAGGACACGTGTAGTGGTTTAAGACTTGTTTCTGTTACACTTTTGTCCCATTACCATGGTTAAGACCCTGAGACCCATCCTTAAGTGCAAAAAACCTCATAATGACACCCATCCCACTAAAGGCCAAATATTCCATCTATAGTGCATGTGCATTGATTTAGAGACTCATTGGACCATCTTTTCTTCCATGACTATGGTCAATGTCCAGAGACCCATCCCTACCATCCAAAACCCTATAATGTCACCCTTATCCCCTTATAATACAATTTAGACTCCCAAGATTCCATCCAGACGATCTATGGGGTGGCTCATGCCCCAACATTAAATTGATTAAGCTAAAAGAGGTGTGGGGGGAGTCAAAGGAGGGAGAGGAACTTGTAGAGGGAATCATGGGAGGGAGGGATGGGTAGGGGAGAGATATGGGAGGGATGAAGGGAGGAGAAATATAAAGGGAAGGGAGGGATTTGTCTTTGGACATTGATATGAGGGGGAACTAAAGGGAGGAGAAATATAAATGGAAGGGATTGGTGGGAGGGGAATAAACATAAGTGGGAGGGAGGGAGGCAGGGAGGGATGGGGGGGGAGAGATATAGGGGAATAAATATAAGTGGGAGAGAAGAGGGTGATATATAAAAGTGAGGGATGATTAGGTGCAAGAAAGATATAGGATAATGGATGGAGGAAAGATATATAGCATAATGGATGGAGGGACAAATGGGGGGGGGACCATTAAAGAGTGAGAGGGAGGAGAGGGATGGATGGAGTTGTGGTATAGATAGAGGTATAGAGTGAGTGAATGAGAGAGACAAATGGGGGGTGGTTAAAGAGTGAGAGGGGGAGAGTCGGAGAGAGAGAGAGAGGGGGAGAGTCAGAGAGAGAGAGAGAGAGATAGATAGAGAGAGAGAGAATGATGGATGGAGGGATGGTTAGAGGGTGAGAGAGTGGGATAATAACAATGAGAGAGTAGGGATTTAGGGAAATGAAGGATGGTCAAGGATGGTTACACCGAGGGATAGAGATGAGGGATTGTGTGTGTGTGTGTGTGTGTGTGTGTGTGTGAGAGAGAGAGAGAGAGGGAGAGATCATGGATATTAAGGAAAGGAGAGAAAGATGGATAGATGAAGGAGGGATGAAGGCTTGAATGTGGAGAGAGGAGGTAGGGGAAGAAAGTGAGGGATGGAGTGAGTGATAGGATGGAACACATGGATGGAGGGAGGGGGGAAGAGAGAAAGATTTTTGGGGGGAGGGAGGTGCAACAAAGGAATTGTTTTAGAGGGTGTGTGGATGTGTGTGAGAGAGAAGGGGGTGAAGAAAGAGAGAAGGAATTATGGGGGGGAGAGAAGGGGGTGGATAGAGGAGGTAGGGGGAGAAAGTGAGGTATGGAGTGAGTGAGAGGATAAATCATCAATATTTCTAGTTAAATTATTTGTTGAAAAATTTCTAGTTAAATGATTTGTTGTTTTTGAATCAATAGTGTAATGTGATTAAACTATTAAAGATCATATAGAAAAAAATCACATTAAAATGGCATGTGTACACCCACATTTCATCCCAAATTCAAAATATTTGTTACAATACCAACCTTCCTAACCTTTTAATGTTGATGTATGTGTAACTTCGGAATGTATTTCATCTATGTATTTCACATATATTTATTGTACCCTTATTAGAGATGTGCTATTCCTCTATAAGGAAGTGTCGTCATGTGGATTGACAAGTGTCGCAAGTGTGTGTACTTGGCGAAGGGTTATTAGACCACCATGTGTGGGGTTGGCCCTGAATTATATATTATATTATGGATGTACCTAGCTAGACAAGTTGGCCCCATAAGGTCACTGGGCAAACAGGTTAGTATAAATAGAGATCGGGAGATCTCTATTTTGATCATTCGGAAAGTCACACTTCTCTCACTCAGAAAGTGGCGCACTAGTGAGGAGGAGGATCACTGCTACTAGGAGACTATATCAAGTGTATTTTGGTTGTACTTTGGTTGAGCCATTGCTCTCTCTATCTCTAAGGAAGTTGTGGGGTTTTTCACCTTAGGGTTTTCCCCACGGAAACTCTGTGCCTCTTGTCTCTCATGCTTTTGATTCTTGTGATGCTTGTCATGCTTATTGTGATTGTTATGCATTGATATACTGTATATGTTATTCTCTTAGTAAAGATCCAATAGTACTGTGAATTAATGCTCAAAATGTAACATGGTATCAGAGCTAACCTGAGAAGAAGACATTTTGCAGTGACGGAAACTTGAGTTTCTTGTTTATTGGGTTTCTCTCCATAGATTTTGGAAAAGACATATAGTAGATTGACTCTACTCATCAAGGAGAATCTATCTTTCCAATCATAATTCAATTCTGAGCATTTTTAGATTTGGCCCTAAAAATTAGGGTTTCCACAAAAATAGGAATTTCTGAAATCTGAAGACATAGCTGGAAGCTCCTTGCAAAAATCAAAGTTTAAAGCTTTGGATCGAGATTTTTGGCTGGGTAGATCTCCGGGAAACTCAAACCCTAATTCAGGGCTCTCTCTAATGAACCCGAGAGGACAAAAAGGAAAATCTGAAGGGTAAAGCTCTGCTGATCTCAAATTATGAATACACCAGGCTGATCGTCTCATCAAGGCGCATCTTTCTATCCTTTCAAAAAGTTGAAATTAACATTTTGAATTTTTAGGGTTTTTCAGACAAACCCTAATCCAGGACCAGATCCAACTTTCAGCATTTCAAGTGGTAAGACCTAAATATTTTCTATTTCCATTTGAAGTACTCTTTAATATGTCTCACCACACCAAGCTTGAGGATAAGCTTGAAGGAGCTGATAACTTCCGAGCTTGGAAGTATAGGATTGGGTTAATCCTGAAAGAAAATGAGTTTGACTCAAATGTAAAAGAAGACATCCCTATCCCAGAGGATGAAGAGGCTAAGGTATTGCATAAGAAGAACTTGGTCAAGGAAAAGAGAATCATTGCTGATTCTATCAAAGACCATCTCATACCCCATGTGTCTTCTCTAAAGACACCCAAGGAGATGTTTGACTCTTTGACCAAGCTATTTGAAAGGAAGAACATAAATCGGAAGATGACCCTGCAGAACCAATTGAAAGGAGTAAAGTTTCAGAATGGAGAAACCATTCAATCTTATTTTTCAAGGGTCTCCCAGATCAAGGAACAACTAGAAGCAGTGGATGAAATGGTGGAGAATGGTGAAATGGTGATGACCACTCTAAATGGCCTACCCAGGTCATGGGATTCCTTTATTCAATGAATTTGTGCAAGGAATAAGTTGATATCCTTCAACAGATTGTGGGAAGAATGCTCTCAAGAAGAAGCTAGGCTTGTGGCCCGAGAAGAAAAGATGGGAAATGAAGATCAAGCTCTCAAAGCACATGCCAGGAAAGGCAAGTCCAAGAAGGAATCATCTCATAACAGGAAATTCTCACACCACCATTATCATAAAGATAAGAAAGATCTCAGATGCTTCAATTGCAATGAGAAGGGACACTTTGCTTCAGATTGTCCCAAGAAGAAGAAGAATAACAAAAGAAGATATCATGCTCATGCTGCCGAAGATGATGAACCCCCAAAGAAGAAGGATAGGGAAGAAAGTGATAGTGATGATGACTCATCAAGTGAAGAAGAGTATGTTCTAATTTCTTTTCTCACAGGTACTATCTCCCATGGTTGTAATGATTGGTTGATTGATAGTGGGGCTTCCAAACACATGACTGTGTTTAAGGAATCTTTTGTGAATCTATTTGAACATGAATCACCCCATAAGGTGAAACTTGGGGATGATTATCAATACCCAATCAAAGGAAGTGGTGAAGCCTCCTACAACCTAGATTCTGGAAAATCTTTGAAGATGAAAAAAGTCCTTTATGTACCTGGGCTCAAGAAGAACTTACTCTCCATATCTTCATTGGATGCAAAAGGTATGAGGGTTGCATTTGTGGATGGCAAAGTCCTAATGTGGCCAAAGGGAAAGACCATAGATGATGCAGTAGTGGTTGGAGAGCAAGAGGGAGGTTTGTATAAATTGAAGGGACAACCTGAACATGCCATGGTACATGAATCCATGGAGCGAAGTGAACTTTGGCATAGAAGAATTGCTCATATGCACTATAGGGCACTTCCAATTGCAAGCAAGGCTATAGAGGGTCTTCCTAAAATCAAGACCAAACATGAAGGTGTTTGCAAAGGATGTGCAAAAGGTAAAAACATCAAGAAGGCTTTCCCAAGCAGTGAAAGAAAGGCAAAAGACATCCTGGAAATCATCCACTCAGATGTATGTGGTCCTATGTCATCCAGTTCTTTGAGTGGGTATCTTTACTATGTCTCATTTATTGATGACTTCTCTAGGAATACTTGGGTATACTTATTGAAGAACAAAGATGAGGTGTTTGATAAGTTCAAGGAATTCAAAACCTTGATGGAGAATCAAACTGACAAGAAGATCAAAACATTCAGATCCGACAATGGTGGAGAATTCACCTCAGGTGACTTCAAAAAGCTTTGCAATGATTCAGGGATTAAGAGGGAGTTGAATGCTCCTTATAATCCTCAATAGAATGGAGTTGCAGAAAGAAAGAACAGAACAATCATGGAAGCAGCAAGGGAAATGCTACATGACCAGGATCTACCTATGCATCTATTGGCATAAGCAGCTAGAACAGCTGTATATGTGCAGAATAGAACACCCCACAAGATATTGGACAACAAACTTCCAGAAGAAGTATTTTCTGGTAAGAAACCTGAATTTAGCCATATCAGAATATTTGGTTGTCCAGTATACACTCATGTCCCAAAAGAAAAGAGGACCAAACTAGATCCTTCAGGAAAGAAGGGTATCTTTGTGGGTTACAGTGAAATTTCGAAGGCTTACAAAATATAATTTCCAGGGTTCAAGAAGATTGATGTCAGCAGGGATGTAACATTTGATGAAAACTCAGCATTCATCAAATCAAGGAAGGTACCTATCGAAGTTTATGAAGAACCTAAGGAAACTAGATTTCAAGACACTACCATGACTGAAGCAATTCTAGAAGTTGTTCATGAGTTTGAAGAACCGCAAGAATCTGTAGATCCACCCCATGAGGATAACTCTCACAAGAGGAAACCTGCATGGGATAGAGAGCTCATTCGAGATGCAGAAATATTTGGCATTCCAGAAGAAGAACACAGAGCAAAGAAGAGAACTAGATCACATACCCGCTATGTTGCTTTACTCTGTGACATTATGAACAAAGAACCTTCCAGTTATGAAGAAGAAGTAGAAAAGAAAGAATGGAAGGATGCCATGGTTGAGGAATACCAATCAATAATGAAGAATGATGTTTGGGATGTTGTCCCAAGACCTAAAGAGAAGTCTGTTGTGACTTCCAAATGGATCTACAAAATCAAGCATGCTACAGATGCCAGTGTAGAGAAATACAAAGCAAGATTCGTAGCTCATGGCTTCTCTTATAAAGAGGGAATAGATTATGAAGAAACCTTTGCACCTATAGCCAGATATACTTCCATCAAAAAAGTACTTGCCCTGGCTGCAGCAATGAAATGGAAAATACACTAGATGGATGTCAAGACTGCTTTCTTGAATGGTGTAGTTGAAGTGGAAGTATATGTGGAGTAGCCACTCGGTTTCGAAATACATGACAGGGAGTCATATGTGTGTAGATTGAAGAAAGCCTTGTATGGCTTGAAGCAAGATCCCAAAACTTGGTATGGTAGGATGGACAGTTTCCTATCTAGTTTGGGCTTTACCAAGAGTAAAGAGGATTCCAACCTTTACTACAAGGTTGAGGAAGGGAATCCTGTGATTCTACTCCTGTATGTGGATGACTTATTTGTAACATGAGATGACAGATTGATTGTAGATACTAAGAGAAATCTTGCTGCCGAGTTCAATATGAAAGATTTGGGAATGATGCATTATTTCCTAGGTATGGAGGTGTGGCAGAGTGTAGTGGGATCTTCCTTGGTTAAGGGAAGTACACAATAGATATCCTGAAGAGATTCGGGATGATGGATTGCAAGGCCATGGCCACACCACATCGAATCTGAAGCTTCTATGTGATGCTTCATCTGTGCCGGTTGATGTCTCTATGTATCGTTAGATGATTGGGTCCTTGATGTACCTGACGAACACGAGACCAGATATTTGCTTTGCAGTGAACACATTGAGCCAGTTCCTGACAGATCCGAGGAATGTTCACCTGGTTGCTGTAAAGCATGTTCTGAGGTACCTAAAGGGTACAGTGGATTATGGGCTCAAGTATGAAGCGAATCAAAAGTTTAACATGCAGGGTTATGTTGATTCAGATTGGGTTGGTAGTGTTGCAGATAGGAAGAGCACATCTGGGTGTTTCTTCAGTATGGGATCAGGTGCGATCTCTTGGTTTAGTAGGAAGCAGTCCTGCATAGCACTGAGTACAGCTGAGGTAGAGTATGTTGCAGCCTGTTCAGCTAGTTGTGAGGAAGTATGGCTATGGAAGCTACTGTTTGAGTTATTTGATCTCCCGTTGGATGCTACTGGTATCTTTTATGATAACCAGAGTTGTGTGAAGCTGTCCGGGAACCCAGTGTTTCATTACAGGTTGAAACACATAGAGATCAAATATCACTATATCAGGAATATGGTGCAAAGAGGAGCTGTGAATCTCCTGTACGTTGCGACGGACGAGCAGATTGTAGATGTACTGACAAAGCCACTAGCCAGGGTGAAGTTCGAGTACTTCAGGGAGAGGCTTGGTGTTCTTCAGATTGATGACACTTCGAGGAAGAAGTGATGGACACATTTGCTGAAGCCATTCCAAGCATGTTGGAAGGAGGATCCTTCACATGGCTGTGGATGTAATCACTGGATGATGAGCATCAAGATGATGTTCTGGTTTCTACTTTGTATGATTAGTTGGATCATTTATATATGTATGTATGCATCATGTTGGATGTTGGATATGATCAGTTGGATCATTTATATGTATATGTATGTACGCATCATGTTGGATGTTGGATATGATCTGTTGGATCATGTGTATGTATTTTGTATATGCATCATGTTGGATGCTTGGACCATGTATCTGTATATGTATCAGGTGGATACATTGTATGATCAGGTAGATCATGTATGTTGATATGTATCATGTATTTGTATTTGTATCATGTGGATACACTGTATGATTAGGTAGATCATGTATGATGATATGTATCAGGTAGATACTTGGTATGCATCAGGTAGATGCATTGTATGATCAGGATGATCATGGATGATGAGCTTCGGGATGTTGCTCCAGATGACATGCAGCAGGATGTTGCAGTGATGATGATCAGGATGATCATGTGTACATCAGGATGATGTATGGTGAGTATCAGGTTGATACTCTGTGGCTATGGAATAGGTTGTGCAGATAAGCATGTAATTTGTGCCCTGGGATATTTGCAAATAGTCTTCAAAGGTTTTTCCTATGGCATGTAATTTGTACCCTGGGATATTTGGAAAATGCTCTTTCGAGGTTTTGCTTGGGAGGACATATAATTTGTGCCCTGGGAGATCTGCAGATAGTCTTTCGAGGTTTTTCCTATGGCATGTAATTTGTGCCCTGGGATATCTAGTAGATGCTCTTTCGAGGTTTTGTCCTATGGCATGTAATTTGTGCCCTGGGAGATCCGATAGGTTGAGCTGTGTGATCGTAATCAGTCTTGGGATGCTCTTTCGAGGTTTTTCCATGACCACATGTAATTTGTGCCCTGGGAGATCCGATAGGTTGAGCCTTGTGCTCGTAATCAGTCCTGGGATGCTCTTTCGAGGTTTTTTGGTGACCACATGTAATTTGTCCCATGGGAGATCCGATAGGTTGAGCCTTGTGCTTGTAATCAGTCCTGGGATTCTCTTTCGAGGTTTTGTGGTGGGGTCACATGTAATAAGTCCTAGAGATCTGGACAGGATGAAAAAGGTCTCAGATGCTCTGTAGGGTTCTTGCTAGTCAGGAGACTCTTTTAAGGTTTTGTGACGCACGTAATAAGTCCTGAGATTTCCAAAGTATGGCCAGTGATGATGAATACCTACAGGTGGTGGGCCTACATCCAGTATGAAAAAGGACTGGCTCTGTAGAACTTCCTATGACGAGTAGAGTCAGATATTGGTTGAGATAGCAACAATAGTGATGATGATGATGACGATGCATCGATGACAATGATCCCGAGAAGAAGACTTGTCTAGCATATCTGTGTTGAGAAATACCTTCCTAGTTAAGAGGGAGTGTTGATGTATGTGTAACTTCGGAATGTATTTCATCTATGTATTTCATATATATTTATTGTACCCTTATTAGAGATGTGTTATTCCTCTATAAGGAAGTGTCGTCATGTGGATTGAAAAGTGTCGCAAGTGTGTGTACTTGGAAATGGGTTATTAGACCACCATGTGTGGGGTCAGCCCTGAATTATATATTATATTATGGATGTACCTAACTAGACAAGTCGGCCCCATAAGGTCACCGGGAAAACAGGTTAGTATAAATAGAGATCGGGAGATCTCTATTTTGATCATTCGGAAAGTCACACTTCTCTCACTCAGAAAGTGGCGCACTAGCGAGGAGGAGGATAATTTTCTACTAGGAGACTATCTCAAGTGTATTTTGGTTGTACTTTGGTTGAGCCATTGCTCTCTCTATCTCTGAGGAAGTTGTGGGGTTTTTCACCTTAGGGTTTTCCCCACGGAAACTCTGTGTCTCTTATCTCTCATGCTTTTGATTCTTGTGATGTTTGTCATGCTTATTGTGATTGTTATGCATTGATATAATGTATATGTTATTCTCTCAGTAAATATCCAAGAGTATTGTGAATTAATGCTCAAAATTTAACATTTAACTCATTAAAACTATGGTGATTTATGAATATTTCTCTTAAAATTTTCGAGCATAGAAATATAATTCTAAAGAAAAGCAAGTGACTCCTTACCTTTTTAAAGGTTTGATAGATCAAAATTGGTCTCAATGGACGTTAATAACAACCATAATCACCATCAACTCAAGTAGAGCATTATTAAGTTATATAATAAATTTATCAGTAAATAAAAAACCCTACTTGAAGTCATTTAACTACACTAATATCAAAGAAAGTTTGATTAACAAAATAAGTGAAAAGATATGTTGGTTCTCATCAATAACATCAATCAATAGATGCATAGTGAACTATAGGTCGAAGCCACAAACTTCAACTATCTTAGTGTAGTAAGGTGAAGTTCTATACTAGGAGACTACACAATAGTGAAGATGGAATTATCGAGATATATTTGAATCGGTTTTTCTTCAGTGCCTATTAAATCTCATACCTACGATAGGATACAAGGAAAATGATTAAAACGGCGAGGATGAAATCCCTAACCCTTGAAAATGGATTGAAAACCAAATTATACTCACCATGATATCCCAATTACTTCATGTTCGGAAATAGCTTCGGACTGCCGAACCTATTGGCTAGAACAAAAAAACCAGGGCCATTGCCTGTATTTTTGAACTCTATCAATATGCTCAGTTTCAATGGTGTGTTTTGCTATGAAAAACTTAATATTTTTTTATGAAAATATAGAATATTGTAGAGTACGATCTGATGATTCTGAATATGTAATTTTTTCATAAAAATGTATGTTTTATTTATTTATTATTAATTTTCTAAATGACACACGTCAATTTTCGACAATACATACATCGATTCGTTTTTATATAACTTTTGATTGCCTTCACCATTTCCCAAGAAAACTATATGGTGCACTAGAGGAGACTAAGCTCTACAATCTCATATATAGAAAACAATTATTTCATTAAATTTTGCCCCTAAAGTGTTGCACCCACACGTAACGTTTTAATTTCAAGGTTTTTTGACTTCAATAATTAATAATAAAAAAATAATTCATGATTTTTTTTTTTAAAATAGTGTTGCACTAGGCCCATATGTCCTTTATATGTCTGCAAGATTTTATTCAAAATGGACATCATTTACCTCAATAAGTGTTGCACCCGCACAAACATATATGTTATGATGTGATGAAAATTTGAAAACCCAATTTAACGGAAACTAATTTTATAATCATTTATACAAAAAATTTATAGATAAATGTTAGATATTATGAAAGATGAATCAATTACCTATCTTTTGTCTTTTTACTTTATGTTCAAATCCATTACGGATGTACCCCTAATTGTCACCTAAAGTCAGAGGTTCCAGGTTTTTTCAGTATTATGTGGCATCTAAAGTGTCTTTAAAGGACTCCATGATTGTGCATCGGCCCACTTGGCATCTGGGATGCCATGGCAGATAACTTCATTAACAGACCTGCATATCGAACAACACACCTAAATTAGATCTTTACAGACATTGTAAGAAAGAAATTATAAATCACCATAAATTTTCTGAAAGAGTGAGAAACATCATAATCCAATGACAACAACAAGAATAAAGCCCAATGCAAAAAGAACAAAGAATAAAGTCCAATACATATGATTAATGTTCCTTGAACATCCTTGACATCTTGAGCCTCTTCTTTGCATAGAGATCTTATCTAGGAGACTTAGTCAATTTCCAAACAAATACATATGATTAATGTTCCTTGAACATTCTTGACATCTTGAGCTTCTTCTTTGCATAGAGATCTTATCTAGGAGACTTAGTAAGCTTCCAAACAGACTACCACACCCAACTATATTGGGAGATGAGAAGCTATACAATCATGTTTACTATTTCCCAAATAGCCAAGGACTTTTACCTGCCAATTATGGTGGTTTTCCAAGGACTTTTACATGCCAATTATTGTGGTTTTCCTTTCCATACATGAGGTTTAGTTGCAAGTGTTTTCACTTTTGACAAGATATCTCTATTCTAAAAATTGTTTCTACAAAATGACATATAAGTAAATTTGTTTAACTACCTGCTCAACCATGTCATAATGTTTGGGATTTATACGAGGACAATTAATATGTTCATGGATGCCTTGGAATGTTTGGTGACTATGAAGGAAACAAAATTATGTTTGGGCATCCACCATGACATCGAAAAAGGTGTATGTTAATCCTGAACTTCAAATATCCTTACTATTGTACCACATTTGGGAATTGAATAAGCATAAAATTTAAATAATTGAGACTTTGAAGGAGAGAAAGAAATAAAAGGAAATAAACCTAATTTAAAACACTCACTGATCTATCAATGTTGGCTTCCTAGGTTGAAGAAAGCAACTAATATAGTCACCACCAAGGTTCAAGTCTACCAAGCGACAGGCTAGTGCTTGTGGTCACACTTGTGAATGTGTGCTAGCACACACAACAATGGTTGGGGATAGGTGTGAACCCTAGGAAATTTGGAGGAAAAGATACCCCTCAGTCACAACAGCTTATTCAAAGATATACAAATTGAATGGTGCTAGCAGTTCCCTTGTAATGTTATATATGTGTGCCAATGGTTATTTCTATGCTCTGTCCAGCTGCATGGCATGTTGAAAAAAAGGGGTGAGGTTGGGTGCAAGTATTGGGAAAATTTGGATAGATACTCCCCATCCTAGAACCTAAACTAATGGATTTCCATGATATGCATTGCAACTCTGACCTTGTAGCATGTTTCTCAAAACAATTTCCAAAAAGGAATCTTATGGAAAATGTGGTCTCATCTTGCACTTGACATATATGGCATAATTATACAACCCATTATATGGCAACACACACCACTAGGGAGAGCTATGAAACCTACAAGAACACTCTTGAAAACAAGTGTATTCTTCGTTTTATCTTCATCATGTTGTATCCCATGGATAAGGATTTATCAAAGTATTTTAGAGTGACTTCGAAGTCATGGAAATTTCAACTTCCCCTGCTCAATTGGGGGCAGTAATCTGCTCAAATCGCATGTAAGGGTCAAACAAGCAAATTATGTTTTTCCTCACATTTAAGTCCAACCTACCAACCTCAATGCTGAAGAAGCTAAAACCCAAGCTAAAACATTACTTAGATTGAGAATAAAACTACAGAGATGTGCATGTGTATGGATCAAAGGTGGATTTGCATACTAATGTAAAAGGGCTATTTACAATCATCTCAGAATTCAGTTAAAATCACAATAGGAAAAAATCTCACTGTCCATAGTTCTTTTTGCAACTGAGATTTATTTTAATAATGGCATGCCATCTTGGAAAGGAATGCACATATCCATGATAGTAGATGACTTCCAACTTAATCATAACTTTTTACCAGCTTCGTCATGCACAATGTTCTTAAGAAACACTCCTTAAGCAAATGTAATATATTTCATTTTCTGCTTCTTGATTCGAATAGCTTTGGCGTTGCTGCAAGTGTCCACTGTTCATAACTTTGAGAAGCAGAGGAAGAAAGATAAAATAATATTAAGAATGCATGAAATATGGTCATGAACCATATGATAAATGCAGAGAATTCAATCAAAGCCTCAACAATAACAAACTACATTAGTGCATTCAGAAAAAAATTAAATTAAGTGAATAGGCATCAACATAATGCTGTAATACCAATACTACATAATTACATTTCAAGATTTATGTACAAAAACATTTTCCGTGCTAAATAATAAGGAAATAGATATCGAGAATCGAGATAGACCTGTAATGTTGATACAAAATGGGTTTGAGTTCAAAATTGAACCTTATTGTAGATCATTATTGTAATTGAAATTGTATTTCATATCAACCATTAAAGTTCTACAATCATCTTCTTCTATTTATAAATGTCAGCTAATGCCTCACGCCAATCTATTAGAAAGCAATCAGAGAAATTATTAGTTTGTATAAAGGAAATTTTGCTCAACAGAAAAATTTAATGTAGAAAGCTATTGACCAAAAGCATTGCATTAAATAAAACCACCTGAGTCAAAATTCTTCTTGAAATTATCAATGCATTTTATGTACATTGCTAATGTGACAACTAGCCTCTTTCATCCACGTTCCTAAGAAACTTCAATGGACCAAGAGTTCGTAATTACAGTTTGCAACTTCCTGAATATTCTGATGTCGAAAATAATTTGAAAATTCAACAATTTGCACGCCCCTTCCAACTACAACAATATCATAACAATCTCTGAGAGTAGCAAACACATCTGTTAGAGAGCCATAATATAATCTACTAAAAAATACATAAAACTAAGGAAGCATTTAGCATATGTACCAACGAATCCATATGACAAATACTTTGACCAATTCCAAGTTGATATTTAAATTACCTTTCCTTATTAGATATGGCATGTAATGCCTCGGGTTCGGGCACATTGATGATTGAACTCCAATGCTCTCTCAGATAATTTTTTTTGTTTAAGTGAGAAAAGCACCAGCAACGAATCTGTTGATCTAGACTAGTGCTAAAAACCCAACGACCATCTGTCCACACACCTGTAGAGCAAATAAAATTGTTTCTATGAATTTGTTAGAGAATTTCAATTAAATTCCATTGACTTAAAATTGTCGTTAGGTTCTGGCCAAAGGTGTCATTCAAACCAGTAAACTGTGCAAGCCTGACACTGGACCTTTAATGTTCATTACTCAACTTCTACAACTAAAACTTCAGAAAGACAATCTTGACTTTTGCGTTTTAGTTGGTGTCTCTAATAAAGATTAGAAAGGTCAAAATACTAGATTTCTACTATTAAACTCATTCCAAAATTTTCTGTGTTGTTTATTTTCAAGTGGTTAAATCCCTTCATTGTAAAAAATACAACATTTAAAGCTCAAAATTTTGTTTTTAACTTTAACAGAGGAACTGTGAGAAGAGAAAATAACTTCTTGATTCAAGCAAGTGAACTCATACATGACTTTACTAGTTTCAGACCCTGAAATGCACACATATTACCCAAAGCATGTTTATCGGGACCAATACCCAACATTCGAGCACGCAGGGGAGGTGTGAGGAGCAGATATAACATAGATATAGCCATCAACAGTCTCACCCAAAGGGCTTGCTCAAATTCTAATTCCAGAGTGCACATTCCCTCCATTTCGATAGCCGACATTAGCTAATGTTCCTACATCATCCCTTGCAGAAATTTAAACCTTTGTTTTCGAGCCATCACCAGGCCCATTTCTATTCCCATCATTAATGGATTGAATACCGACAAGTTGAAGGATTCCTCTATTGAGAGGTCTAAGGAAAAAGTTTCAAAGGGTAAAGGTTGGCTGCTATACTTAGAGGGGTTCAAGGTTGAAGGCAGAAGGTGAAAGGCTCCCGGGTAAAGAAAGGATCATTCTTTCGAATCAATCAATCAATGCCGTCCCATCCCTTCATGGTTAAAGGCTAAATTAAATGCACCATACCTCATTCACTAGAACCGAGAGAGTGAGTTATCCCATACCCCTCATGAATCCTCAACGGAGCAATAGTTACTGAATAGATGCAATGAAGAAGCATTACATACATACGATGATTCAACATTTGAGAATCATACACCATTCAGACATAGCTGATTATTTCCAATCATAGTCATGGCCAACCAATAATAGTTGCTATAGATCATAGTCGTTGATCATTGCCAGAAGGTCACCAGCCGGTCAGTAAATAGCCTGTGGTTGAGCATATATAGTAAGCAAGAGGTCATTTATAGTCATAGTCAGACAGTCAGAGCATCCATAAAGACATACCCAAGAGATAAATTCATGGTTAGTTAATATACGTAGATTCACCGTGCGATCTCTTTATTTAATTGCAGGCTTGCAATTGGTAGGTTTGCTTTCAATCCAAATAGAAAAAGAGGAAATATAGGAATATCTTTAAGAAAATTACAGACAACTATATACACATAAACAATTGAGAGAGGGATAAGAAAACTAACCATAATGTTGGAAAAGCGCTTATGTTTGATGACAGTAGATTGCAGAGTTGTCTTCATAGTAGGCACATCCACTGGTTTCTCCAGGCCTGCAATCACTAAAATGTAACAATCCATATTGAAATGGCATAATAGGGCTCCGGACAAGGACATGGCTTCATCGTCTTCTCCATATAAACCATCCTTTCTCACACTGATCTACTTCACATTGAGCTTTCTCTTATCATCAGCATGGGAATCCATAGCTATTGCTTTGTCTTGTCAATCATCCATGTTCAGTAGATTGAAGTGCCTTCGAAGATATTTGATGGTTTCTTTCTTACATATATAAAATTTCCGGCACTTATTTAAACCACAAAAAATCAAACTAAATATCTCTCGTCTAGTTCAGGCATTTTGTCAACAGTTTGTATGCAACCTGCAACTTACCATGGCTGACATATGGGATGATAAAAAAATGTATTTCGTTTAGACATTTTTTCAAACATTTCACATGCATTCTCAAGTTTCCCACTTTGTGCATACACTGTCATAAGACGGTTCCACAGATATGTGTGAGGTTCATATCCCACCCCGATCATGTGGGAATGCACTCATTTTACCTCTACTGGTGTCTTCACCTCGATGCATAAGTGTAAAATACAATCACATATTTTAAAATATCTGATAATTGGGTACCTGTATATGAAACATAAAATTCCTGTAACTCCATTGAATGGCTCCTCGAGCAAAATTTCCGACACCTCCTTCAATTCTATCTTGTTGAACAATTTCAGAGCATTCTTTTCGATGGAAATATATATTATTTTACCCCATATTTTTTAAATAACGCCATTGGTGAGGGTATAGAATAGTGAACCAGTGGAACCTTGTTCAAATCTAAAAATCCCACAACACTCTAAATGCTAGAGGGGATTAGGGTTCTCTCCTTCGGAAGCAATTGATATTTCTTTAGGCGAGGTAAGTAGAAGCAGGATTCCAATTCCCAGGATCGATCCTGGTAGCCCATAATGACCATTTAGTATAAATTTTCCCACTTTATCAAAAGGATGTGGAAATTTGGATTGAAATGCAAAGTGGGATAAACATTTGGCTTGTATGCACATGAGCAAAATCCTTAAGGGAAATAATGAAATTTTCCCTCCTTTATTTATTTATTTTCCCTTGTTCTCCCTCCTTGTATTGATAATCCCTCATTTTTTGACATTTTTCCTTACCTCCAATTTGAAATACTATGCCCAACATATATAAATGCCAAAGTCACTCATCAATATGATCATTTAATCATGAATCGATACATATATATTTTCTTACAATTTGGAACATTGAATTATAAACTTGTATTTAATGTATTAAAAATTGGTACCATAGCCTAATTATTCAATCATGAATTCATACATACATTTTATTTTTTTCAATTTGGAACATTGAATTATAAACTTGCATTTGACATATTAAAAATGGATGCGAGAGCCTTGATTTGGGAGAATGGGTATAACATCTTGATAACGATGTTCTAAGATTCCTAGTGTCTGAGATTTTTCATGATTGTCCATCATATCAAAGAATATATTCATTGAATGAAATTTGAAGAACTTCTGGGGTTGATAGTATTAGTATAAACTCTTTTTTAAGGGTGATATTTTTGACACATGTTACTATGATTCCTAAAAAATTGAGAGGGGGTGGAAGCGCTAAAATGATTAATAATATTGAGTCTAAGTAGTTAGGGACATATTTTGTAGTTGAGGGGTAATTCTATTATGTTGTAGTCTATTGCTTTTTTAAAATTTTAAATAGCACATTTTTTGGCTTGTTTTGTTTGGAATTTGGTTGGAAATCTACAAAACAATCTTATAATCACTTATATTAACATGGATTCTCTACCTTGTTTGGTGGATTCTCTAGTTTGAAAGATAATGCAACATAGGCTAGACAATTTGTTCATTTAACTAGTGAATTTTGCATGTACACTTTGAATTAGGATATATCAAAGATTAAAGAAATCTTGTGTAAATGTATGAAATGCTATAAATAGTGTTAAACTATATGATGCAAACATTTTTCAATAAATTATATAAAGTTCACTTCTGAATTAAACAAAGCATGCACATTTTGGTTATAACCGGTCTCACTTAATACTATGGCCCATTGGTTGTGAGACTAACATAAATTGAAGACATCAAATAAATGTTGTATATTTAACATGCTTACTATATTTGTAGGATATTTTGTGGTGACAATAATGGTGATGGTCAAATGAAGGATAAACCCCAAAATCAATGTGCTCATTGTCCAAAATCATAAAAATATTTGACTTTAGCATTTACATCTTCATGTTCACACGATTTCATAATACGATAACACTTATACATGTCAAATGAAGGAAATACTTGCCGTGACTAATTTTTTGGGCCGCGTGGTCACTAATTACCCATTTTTCAACTATTGTATATAATCTATATTAATATTTACAAATGGAAATATATATAAAGTGGAATAAGTATATTATATTTTGTTTTTAAATGTTAATATTAATATAATATAATATAATTCTATTAATGTTACATATGCTATATGATATAACTATAATTATACTATATTAAAACAACTATATCACATCGCCCCTGGGGGTAGAGAAAATGATAATGAGTAATTGAGATAAAATATCTTGCTAGCTCACTCGGTTAAGGTGTGGGTCTCGTCAGCAAAGCAACCCAAGTTCAATTCCCCTTAGGAGTGACTTAGTTAGGAGGCAACACCCAAAAACCAAATCGAGTTGATCCTGGTGTGCTACAGGATGGGTGCGATCCTTGGTGATTTTGATGGCTTAGATTCCCCTCAGTCATGGTTTCTCAAACCATAGGACACTCCCTGCATGTCAGGGAGATTCGAGTAAACAAAAAAAAATGTTGTAAATGGAAGGTCACAAATTCAAATCCTTGTGGGTACTTACTTTATACAAAAAAAAACAACTATATATATCACATATTAACAATTATATTATATTAATATGCTCCAAATTATTTGATGGAATCCGGTAATGAAAATTACAATTTTTTCAAATTCTTTTTACAATTTGTTAAATTTTAACACTGCAGATGGATTCAGAGACCACCTTAGGTGGTCTCTGGATCCATCTGCAGTGTTAAAATTTAATAAATCGTAACAATTCATTGTCAAAAATGCAATTTTCCATTGTTGAGTGACACAATTAACATCACTTGGGTCTCTAAATATATCTACAATGTTATGATTTACTAAATTTTAACATTGTAGATGGATTCAGAGACCCCCATAAAAGGAGCCAGGGTCTCTGAATCCATCTGCATTGTTAAAATTTAATAAATTGTAAAAATTCTTATCAAAATTCTAATTTTCCATTGTTGGTGTGACACAACTAAAAATGACTAACATAAATGACTAATTCTGATTCTTAATTGTTGTTAGCTAGTCATATTTATATTCTCATGACTAAATTAGTCATTTATGTTAGTCATTTTTATTTTAGTCACTTGTTATCTAGTCGTATATTTTATCCCATGACTAAATTAGTCATTTATCTTAGTCGTTTTTAGTTGGATTGCTTAAAATTGCTCAATTTTAGTCATTTATCCCTTGAAAAAACTGTGGTGACTAAATTTTTTAGTCGCTTAGTCACTTATCTCTCATTTTGTACTAGTGTAAGTATTAGTTAATTTACATGGATTACATGACTCAATTATGAAACTGAAGCGGATTTTCCCTTCCAAAAAATTGATCAGTAAAAGCAATGTCACATAGAGAAAACTTTATTTTATAAGTATATTTTGACTTTTCAGGAGATGCCTTTGAGATTGTTCAGAGTCCTATATTTCCATATACCAGTATGTTGAGCTGGGGTTTATTTGAAATGAAATAAAAGGAATCAAACAATAAGCAAACAAAATGAAGCTGATGAAAAGAAGACAAGACAAACTAGACTAATCAAAACAAAAAACAAAAGACTAGAAAAAGAAGAAAGGAAAAGTTTATTTATGTACATAAAAGTTCCTAAACCTATGTGAAGTATTGTTTCAAAGCAAGGCCATTGAGAGGGAGATTCTATTCCTCCCCTTGTAAATATTGCAATCTATACGTTGACGAGACAAGATTTTCGGAAATCTGGTAAGGGCCAAGCCATAATTGTTGAAATTTTGTATGCTTCCCCTTTTCCTCATGTGGGTGATCCCAATTCAAAACTAAGTCTCCTACCTCAAAATTTCTTTTACCGTAATTATGTTTATCAAACCATCTCTTGACAATATCTTGGTGCTGATGGAATCTATCTTTGGCCCTTTTTTGTGCTTCTTCGAGTTTCAACAAAGTATTGATTCGCGACTGTAGGATTTCACTAATAGAACCTCGAGAGGCCTGGGCTAGCTGCAAGGATGGGAGTATGGCTTATTTCCCATAAAATAGCGTATAAGGGGATACTCCTAAGGAATTCTTTGGAGTAACCCTATCTGCCAATTCCTCTAACTCTCAATAACAGTTTTCTTTAGGATTCAGATGAGATTCTTGTTTGTAGATTCAGCTAGTCCATTCCCCTGGGGATAATAATTCGCTAAATAATGCAATTTAATTCCCCTTTCATAAGAAAATGCAGTTAATTTAACAGATGAGAAGTAAGTTTAATTATCAAAAACTAAATAAATTGGAACCCCACACCTGGTTATGATATTTTCTTGCAGGAATCCGATGACTGCGTCTTTGTTTACGTTACGTAGAGGAGTAGCCTCTATCCACCGTGTGAAATATTTAGTGGCTGTGAGGATATACCGGTGTTGCAACGAAGAATTTGGATTAATTTATCCGATAACGTATATGCCCCACTGCTCAAATGGTTTAGATATAATAACTGGTTGCAATCGACCTGCTTCTTTTGGCAATCTGCCAGCACTCCTTTGACATACATCACATTTTCTGGCATGAGCATGAGAGTCTTTGAAAAGAGTAAGCCAATAATATACGGCTCTTAGTATTTTGTGAGAAGTAGTATCACTAGAATAATGTCTCATTGCAGGGCCATCATTTAATTCGTTGACTACCTTATCGACATCTTCTTTCTCGAGACATCTAAGAAAAACTCCGTCATGATTTTTTATAAAAAGTACTACGTCTATAATCTAATAGGATGTTGATTTTAATAGGAGTGCCCTCATCTTCTTGGGAATCTAGTTTTCTGGTAGGTATCCTTGTTGTAAGTAGTGTACCAAATCCATATAACAAGATTATGGAGCAGTGAAGATAGGACATACCTCAGTTAGATTCAATTCAGCTTTAGTTTCCCACTCTTGATCTTCATTGGCTGAATTTTCAGTGATCAACTTACACAGGCCTTGAATTTTAATGATAGTGGCTAGATTGAATTCTAAATCATACTCTTGCAGAGAAATCACCCAGTTTCCTCTTCTTTCCCCCAATTCCTTTTGCACAAATAAAGATTGGACAGCCGGGTGAGGTACTATGACTTTCATTCTGTTTTTAAGAATCTATGGCCTGAACTGTTTTACTGCCTTAAACATTGCATATGATTGCTTATCTACGACTGGGTGATTCAGTTCATCCCCTTGTAACCCAGTGCTCATGAAAGAGATTGGATATTCGTCTCTGGATTCGCCTTTCTGGGTGAGCACTACTGCGAGAGAAGTATTTGAAGCAAAGGTGTATATGATAAAATATTTCTCAAAATATGGACTTCTTAGAGAAGGTGCGTGAGCTATGGGAGCCTTTATGTCTTTGAATGCAATATTCTCGATATCGTTCCATTTAAATTGCACACTTTGCTTCACCATTTGCTGCAAAGGTTTAACAATTTGCGCGAAATCAAGCACAAACCTTCGAACAAAATTAATTGTGCCCATAAATGATTGCATACATTTTTTGTTATCGGGAATGGGAATCTTAGTTATAACTTCAACTCTCTTTGGATCTATCAAAATTCCCTTTTTTGAGATGATGTGACCCAAAATGTTTCCTTCAAGAATAGCAAATACACTCTTTTTTGGGTTCAGAGTTATACCATATTTCCTGCAACGGTCAAAAATATGTTTTAAATGAAAAACATGGTCTTCTCTTTTCTTGGAGAAAATTGTTACATCATCTAAGTATATGAACACACAGTGGCCAACTAATCCTCAGAATGCAATATCCATGGCCCTCTTGAATGTGGCTCCGGCATTCATTAGGCCAAACAACATTCTCCGATACACGAATGTTACCCACTTTGTGCGAAATGTAGTTTTTAATCAATCCTCTGTAGCTACCAATACTTGATTGTAGCCAAAGGATCCGTCTAACAGGGATAACAATTCTGAGCTTGATACCATTTGTAAGATCTGCTCCATTGGTGGCACAGGATAGTTGTCTTTGTCCGATGCTCTATTCAAGTTTCGAAATTTGATGCACAATCTTATCTCTCCCGATTTCTTCCGTACGGGGACCAGATTAGCCACCCACTCAAAGTGTTTAACTTTGAAGATAATCTTAGCATCCAGTACTTTTTTTAATTCCTTTTGTATCAATGGTTCAAGTGTTGGCATTAGAGAAATTTTGAGGTCAAAAAATGGCCTCAAAACAAAGAAAATGTACTATAAAAAACAACCAATCACATTCTAGTAGATGAAATCATCCCCCTCGGTGAGGTGGCATTGCATGAGTTAAGAATGCTTATTTGTCAAATTTTCTATGGTGGATGAAAACACATAGTTAACCAAGGTAGTGGTGTAAGTACTTTTAAGTCATAAAGTAAAGTACTCATGATGATAGTCTTTTCATAAAATAATATTATTGTCATTTTCAAGTAAAGTATTCATAATGAATGCCTTTTCACACTTTCTCATAAAATAATATTATTGTCACTTTCAAGTGAAGTACTCTTAATTCATAAATAAAGTCTTTTCACATTTTTTTATAAAATAATATATTATCATTTTTATGTTTTTAATTTTAAATTATATATTCACTCCATTCTATTTAATAACATAATGTCAAACTAATAAAGAATAATAATAGATTTAATAAATAATAATAATAATAATAATGCAATGTGGATTATAATAATATTATTAACATTTTACATGTAAATAAATTCTCAATTAAATTACATTATATTAAATTCATGAGAAAAGTACTAAATATAAAAAGTCAACATAAAATTAAAAAATAGCTCTTAAAAATATTTTTTATTATTTAATTTCATTTGCAAGTTCAAGACAAATAAATGCTAAAGGACAATAAATTTTTGGGAATTTACAATGAATCTTAGTCACATCAATGAAGACTTATTTTATTAATTTTATTTCTAGTGAATCTTGAAAAGCAACTCAACCATGGTTATTTATATTGTGCATAGAAAATAGTGTGGGAGGTGACTTGTCATATATACCTACCCCATAAAACCCCCAATTCATAATATTTTAATATATCTCATATTTTTGTAGTACATCTCTTAGGAGGCCATTTGTTGACCTCAAAATCTCTCTATTGATGCATCCTTCGTAATTGTTGCTGAAATGGTTTCACACTTGGCTTCATAGGTATCACATGTTGTATGATGCGTGTGTCATATGTTTTCAAATCTTCATAAGTCCATGCAAAAACATCTTTGTATTGCTGGAAAATTTTGATGAACTTACATCTTTCTCTTGGTGAACAACATTTACCTAGATTAATATATTTGGGCTTAGCTTCTGTACCCAAGTTTACCAACTCATGCTGCATTGAGGAGCTATTGGTATTGACATTGGCTGTCAGGTCCCCAATTTTGGCTCATCCAGTACCATAGGTGAAAGGGGACAAGATCAACCCCTAAGGGAATTAAATTATATTAATTCTATTTGCTTAGAACTAATTTTAGCCTAATTCTCACAAATTGGCAAATTTATTTATTAAAGGTAATTTTGATAAATAAAACTAATGGATAATGAGCAAGTGGGCCAAGAGGGCACCCAGGTGGAAGATGTTGTCAAAAATGGAGTAGGGGATATTTTTGGAGGCAATTATACCTCAGGAATTAATTAATTGATTAAATGCTAAAGTTTGGATTAATTCTGAGTTGTAATATTTTTATTAATATTTTATTTGTTATGCTGAATAAATGGAAAAATTTGCCCACCAAATCGAATTAGTGGATAAGGTTGCAGGAATTACTTGGAGTAGAAGTCAAGTAATCACTAGAGTCCAAAAATGTTGCCAAAAATGAGAAAAGAGGAATATTTCAGGAAAAGCAGCATAAATCCAGAAAGCAGGAAAGTTGAGAAAAGAAGGAAAGTCAGAAAAAGAGAAAAAAATAAGGAAAGCCAAAGCAAAGCAAAGCAAGGAAAGTTTGTCCACTCATGGGTGACCTATTCTCATAGGTCACCAAGCCAAGTAACTTGCTCAACAGGTCAACATAAATTCTATAAAATAAGGATAAAAAACTAGATTTAAGAACTTTTGATCATTGTTAGAATTTGTGAATGAGAGCTCTAAGCCCTCTAGTTGAGTGTTGTGCCTCAACAAGTTTTTCTTGGGAGATGTGCCCCAAGGCCATATGAGTTTCATGTGAGTGTTATTCAAGTCCATAAACTAATATTACAGCCAGTGACATCTAGTTCATATCAACATTGAATAATTTGTGTCAGATTGAAGAGGAGGCTACCAGTGAAGAAGATTTGCAGGTAGATTTGGTGGAGGAACACTAGAGGATGAAGACAGTTATGGAGAGATGCGCCTAGTACCTCCAGTGAGATATATAAGCTGATTTTTGCAGATATTCATGGCTGATAAATTCCAAAGATCAAATATCATAACTATTCTCCACTCTTCTTCTACTTCTACTACTCCCACAGCTAGATTTGGAGGTGATTTCCCTAAAGGAGAGAACTAGTTTGATGATGGCGCCCCACTGAAGATCAACCAATCAGAGTGCATCAAGATCATCCATCTAACCTGCATATGGACTGATATTAACTTCCAGAACAGATCCAAAGTAACTTCTTTCTTCTCTTCTCTATTCCCCCACTGTTGTAACCAAAAACTAGCCTGTGAGGCATTGTTATTTGAGAAGCAAGCAATTAATAAAAGGAGGAATGTTCTGAATGCTATATTTCGAGTTTTTATGTGTGGAAGATCTTATATCCAAGTTTTAATTAACATCATAACAGATTTTTTGGTTCTTTAAAGCAGTTTGTTATGTTAAAATGCAAGACTAACTAGATTGATGTCAAGTCTAGACTAGTTTCACCACTTTTACTTCCAAATCCATTCTAAGCACTCATTTTGCATTCTGTCAGCTGGAGAAGGTCATTGACCTAGTCTAGTATCCATATCAGTCCCTAAATAGATAATTTGGAATCCTTTAACCCATTTTTGGGAAGCTTAAAAAATTACTAGCTCAGCAATCCCGGGTGAGCTCTTGAACCCCAATTCTTACTAAACTCTCCAAAGTATGTTAAAATAATTTCTTGCACATCACCAACACTTATTTAACTGATATAACCTCTACCATTAACTACCAGGATCCCCACCTGTCTAGTATGCATATGCCAGCTGCCCAGGAAGCCTCAAAGTAAGCATAGACTTGCTCTATGTTGAAAAGTGAATGGTTCTTGTACATGGTGCATAGGACATATCTAATCTAACATCCTGACCTGTTGCTGCACCTCAGTCCATACATTTTACAGAATTTAATGTGTTGATGTATTTGTAACTTCGGAAGATATGCACTTGTATATTACATTTGTACTTTATTATATATCGAATAGAGATGTATTATTCCTCTGATTGGAAGTGTCGTCATTTGTATTTGCAAGTGTCGCAAGTTACATTGTAAGTGTCGTCATTTGTATTGATGGGTTATTAGACCACCAGTGTGGGGTTGGCCCTAGTTAGGTCATGTGTTTGGGTTATTAGGCTTCCTTAGGAATGTTAAATTTTGAGCATTAATTCACAATACTCTAAGATATTTACTAAGAGAATAACATGTACAGTATATCAATGCATATCAATCATAACAAGCATGTCAATCATCACAAGAAGCAAAAGCATGAGAGACAATAGACACACAGAGTTTCCGTGGGGAAAACCCTAAGGTGAAAAACCCCACAACTTCCTCAGAGATAGATAGAGCAATTGCTCAACCAAAGTACAAGAGATAGAATCCTCTTAGCAGTTGATCCTCCTCCTCACAAGTGCGCCACTTTCTGAGTGAAGGACGAATGAGTTTCTGAGTGATCCAAATAGAGATCTCTCGATCTCTATTTATACTTGTTATATTTTCCCAATAACCTTATGGGGCCGACTTGTTTAGCTAGGTACAATAACCATATATTACATAAATCTGGGCCGACCCCTTACAAGGTGGTCTAATAACCTATCGGCAAGTTAACACACTTGCGACACTTGTCAATACAAATGACAACACTTCCGTATAGAGGAATAACACATCTCTATAGGAGTACAATAAATATATAAATGAAATACATTCCAAAGTTACATATACATCAACACTCCCTCTTAACTAGGAAGGTATTTCTCGACACAGATCTGCTAGCACAAGTCTTTTTCTCTGGATCATTGTCATCGATGCATGTATCATCGTCATCGTCATTGCTGTTTCTATCTCAACCAATATTTGAATCTAATCGTCATATGAAGTTCTACAGAGCCAATCCTTTTTCATACTGGATGTAGGCCCACCACCTACAGGTCTTCATCATCAATGGCCATACTATGGATCCCAGGACTGATTACATGCGTTAACAAAACCTAGCGCATACTATAGGTTCTTTTACATGTTAACCTTCACAAAAACTACTCAGAGCATCCCAGGATGTTACGAGCACACCGCTCTACCTATCTATATATCGATAGAGCATCCTAGGATGTTACAAGCACACCACTCTACCTGTCCAAATTTTAAAGGATCTTTTCTATGTGAACTTTCACAAAACCTACTCAGAGCTTACTAGCGCAGACTATAGGATCTCGATAGAGCAACCCAGGATGTTACGAGCACACTGCTCTACCTATCCGGTTTTAAAAGGATCTTTTCTATGCGAAACTGTAGCAAAACCTACTCAGAGCATCCTAGTGCAGACTATAGGATCTCGATAGAGCAACCCAATATGTTACGAGCACACCGCTCTACCTGTCCGGTTTTTAAAGGATCTTTTCTATGCTACCTATAGAAAAACCTCGAAAGAGCATCCTAGCACAGATTATAGGATCTCCCAGGATCTTTTCTATGCTACCTACACAACTTGTCCACGACCACAGAGTATCAAACCGATACTCACCATACATCATCCTGATCATCACATGATCAACCTAATCATCATCATAGCATCAACCTGATGCGCATCATCTAGAGCGACATCTTGAAGCTCATCATCTCTGATCATCCCGATCATCATAGCATCAAACTGATGCATATCATCTAGAGCAACATCCTGAAGCTCGTCATTTGTGATCACCCTGATCAAACAATATATCCATCTGATGCATACACAGTATCTACCTGATACATATCATACATGATTCACCTGATCATACAATGCATCCATCTGATATACATAAGTACATGATCACACTGATCATACAAGTATCCACCTGATACATATACAAATACATGATCTACCTGATCATATCCAGCATCAACATGATGCGTACATACATACATATAAATGATCCAACCGATCATATCCAGCATCCAACATGATGCGTACATACATACATATAAATGATCCAACTGATCATATCCACCATCCAACATGATGCGTACATACATACATATAAATGATCCAACTGATCATATCCAACATCTAACATGATGCATACTTATCAACAACTAGAACATCATCCTGATGCTCATCATCCAATGCTTACATCCACAACCATGTGAAGGATCCTCCTTCCAACATGCTTGGAATGGCTTCAGCAAATGTCTCCATCACTTCTTCCTCGAAGTGTCATCAATCTGAAGAACACCAAGCCTCTCTCTGAAGTACTCGAACTTCACTCTGGCTAGTGGCTTTGTCAGTACATCTGCAATCTGCTCATCCGTCGCAACATATAGGAGCTTCACTTCTCCTTTCTACACCATATCCCTAATATAGTGATATTTGATCTCTATGTGTTTCGACCTATCGTGGAACACCGGGTTCTCAGACAGCTTCACACAACTCTAGTTGTCACGAAAGATACCAATAGTCTCCAGCGGGAGATCAAATAACCCATATAGTAGCTTCCGAAGCCATACTGCCTCACAACTAGCTAAACAGGCTGCAACATACTTTGCCTCGGCTGTACTCAGTGCTACACAGGACTGCTTCCTGCTAAACCAAGAGATCACAACTGATCCCATACTGAAGTAGCAACCAGATGTGCTCTTCCTATCTGTAGCACTGCTTGCCCAATCTGAATCAACATAACCCTGCAGGTTAAACTTTTGATTTGCTTCATACTTGAGCCCATAATCAACTGTACCCTTTAGGTACCTCAGAATATGCTTTACAGCAACTAGGTGAACACTCCTCGGGTCCTTCAAGAACTAGCTCAATGTGTTCACCACAAAGCAAATATCTGGTCTCGTGTTTGTCATGTACATCAAGGACTCAATCATCTGACGATACATAGAGACATCAACCGGCTCAGATGATGCATCACATAGAAGCTTCAGATTCGATGCCATAGGTGTGGCCATGGCCTTGCAATCGATCATCCCGAACCTCTTTAGGATATCTATTGTGTACTTCCCTTTTCTAAGGAAGATCCCATCTGCACTCTGCCACACCCCCATACCTAGAAAATAATGCATCATCCCCAAGTCCTTCAGATCGAACTCGGTAGCAAGCTTCCTCTTTGTATCAGCAATCAATCTGTCATCTCCTGTTACAAATAGGTCATCCACATACAGGAGTAGAATCACAAGATTCCCTTCCTCAACCTTGTAGTAAAGGTTGGAATCCTCTTTACTCTTGGTAAAGCCCAAACTGGATAGGAAACTGTCCATCCTACCATACCAAGTCCTCGGAGCTTGTTTTAAACCATACAAGGCTTTCTTCAATTTGCATACATATGACTCCCTGTCATGTGTTTCAAAATCGAGTGGCTGCTCCACATATACTTCCTCTTCAACTACACCATTCAAGAAAGCAGACTTGACATCCATTTGGTATATCTTCCATTTCATCGCTGCAGCTAGAGCAAGTACTGATTTGATGGAAGTGTACGTGGCTACAGGAGCAAAATTTTCTTCATAATCTATCCCCTCTTTTTGAGAGAAGCCACAAGCTGCAAATCTTGCCTTGTATTTCTCTATGTTGCCATCTATAGCATGCTTGATCTTGTAGATCCACTTGGAAGTCACAACAGACTTTCCTTCAGGTCTTGGGACAATATCCCAAACATCATTCTTCATTATTGATTGGTATTCTTCAACCATGGCATCCTTCCATTCTTTCTTTTCCACTGCTTCTTCATAACTGGAAGGTTCTTTGTTTATGATGTCACATAGTAAAGCAACATAGCTGGTATGAGATCTAGTTCTCTTCTTTGCTCTGTGTTCTTCTTCTGGAATGCCATATCTTTCTGCATCTTGAATGAGCTCTCTAGCCCATGTAGGTTTCCTCTTGTGAGAGTTATTCTCACGGGGTGGATCTACAGGTTCTTGCGGATCTTCAATATCATGAACTGTATCGGGAATAGCTTCAGTCATGGTAGTGTCTTGAAATCTAGTTTCCTTAGGTTCTTCATAAAATTCAACACATGTCTTTCTTGATTTGATGAATTTCGAGTTTTCATCAAATGTCACATCCCTGCTGACATCAATCTTCTTGAACCCTGAAAAGTATATTCTGTAATCCTTCGAGCTTTCACTATAACCCACAAAGATACCCTTCTTTCCTGAAGGATCTGGCTTGGTCCTCTTTTCCTTTGGGACATGAGTGTATACTAGACAACCAAATATTCTGAGATGGTTGACTTTAGGTTTCTTACCAAAGAAGACCTCTTCTGGTGTCTTGTTGTCCAATATCTTGTGGGGTGTTTTGTTCTGCACATATACAACAGTCCTAGCTGCTTCTGCCCATAGATGCATAGGTAGATCCTGGTCATGCAGCATTTCCCTTGCTGCTTCCATTATTGTTCTATTCTTTCTTTCTGCAACTCCATTCTGTTGTGGATTGTAAGGAGCAGTCAACTCCCTCTTAATCCATGAATCACTGCATAGCTTCTTGAAGTCACCTGAAGTGAATTCTCCACCATTGTCGGATCTGAATATTTTGATCTTCTTATCAGTTTGGTTCTCCATCAAGGTTTTGAATTCCTTGAACTTATCCAACACTTCATCTTTGTTCTTCAAGAAGTAAACCCAAGTCTTCCTGGAGAAGTCATCAATGAAAGAGACATAGTAAACATACCCACTCAGAGAACTGGATGACATCGGACCACATACATTGGAGTGGATAATTTCCAAGATATCTTGTTCCTTGCTTTCACTGCTTGGAAATGCCTTCTTGATGTTTTTTCCTTTTGCACATCCTTTGCAAACCCCTTCATGCTTGGTCTTGATTTTAGGAAGACCTTCTACAACTTTACTTGCAATTGGTATAGCTCTGTAGTGCATGTGTGCAAGTCTTCTATGCCAAAGTTCACTTGGCTCCATGGAATCACACACCATGGCATGTTCAGGTTGTCCTTTCAATTTAAACAATCCTCCCTCTTGCTCTCCAATCACCACTGCATCATCAATAGTTTTACCCTTTGGCCACATTAGGACTTGGCCATCTACAAATGCAACCCTCATGCCGTTTGCATCCAATGTAGAGATGGAGAGTAGATTCTTCTTGAGCCCAGGTACATAGAGAACTTCTTTCATCTTCAAAGATTTTCCAGAATCTAGATTGTAGGAGGCTTCACCACTTCCTTTGATAGGGTATTGATAGTCATCCCCAAGTTTCACTTTATGGGGTGATTCATGTTCAGATAGATTTATAAAAGATTCTTTAAACCCAGTCATGTGTTTGGAAGCCCCACTGTAAATTAACCAATCATTACAACCATGAGAGATAGTACCTGTGAGAGAAGAGATTAGAACATACTCTTCTTCACTTGATGAGTCATCATCATCACTTTCTGCTCTAGCTTTCTTCCTGGGAGGTTCATCATCCTCAGTAGCATGAGCATGATATCTTCTTTTGTTGTTCTTCTTCTTTTTATTGAAGTTGTTGTTGTTGTTGTCTTTCTTCTTCTTGGGACAGTCTAAAGCAAAGTGTCCTTTCTCATTGCATTCAAAACATCGAACATGAGATATATATTTCTTCTTGTGATGAGGGTGAGAATGTTTCTTGTTATGAGATCTCTCCCTCTTAAACTTGCTTCCCTTGGTGTGAGCTGTGAGAGATTGATCTTCATTCCCCACATTTTCTTCTCGGGCCACAACCCTAGCTTCTTCTTGAGAGCATTCCTCCCACAGTCTACATAAAGAGATAAATTTTTTTCTTGCACAAATTCATTGAATAAAGGAGTCCCATGACCTAGGTAGGCCATTTAGAGTGGTCATAACAACTTCACCATTGTCCACTACCTCATCCACAGCTTCAAGTTGTTCCTTGATCTGAGAGACCTTGGAGAAGTAAGATTGAATGGTCTCTCCATTCAACATCTTGACCCCTTTCAATTGATTTCGTAGAGTCATCTTCCAATTTATGTTCTTCCCTTCAAATAACTTGGTCAGGGAGTCAAACATCTCATTAGGTGTCTTTAAAGATGACAGATGTGGTATGTGATGGTCTTTGATAGAATCAACAATGATTCTCTTTTCCTTGACCAAGTTCTTCTTATGCAATACCTTATCCTCTTCATCCTCTGGGATAGGGATCTCAGAGCTGATGTAGGAGTCCAATTCATTTTCTTCTAGGATTAACCCAATCCTATACTTCCAGGCTCCGAACTTATTAGCCCCTTCAAGCTTATCCTCAAGCTTGGTGTGGCGAGACATCTTAAAGAGTACTTCAAATGTAAATAGAAGAGATTTAGGTCTTACCACTTGTTTTGCTGAAAATAGGATCTGGTCCCGGATTAGGGTTTGTCGAAAAAACCCTAAAAATTCAAAATGTGAGTTTCAACTTTTTGAAAGGATAGAAAGATGCGCCTTGATGATCTGACCTAGTGTATTCAGAATTTGAGATATGCAAAGCTTCACCCTTCAGAATTGCCTTTTTGAGTTACTGGATTCACTCGGAAGACCCTAAATTAGGGTTTGAGTTTCCCAGAGATTTACCCAGCCAAAAATATTGATCCAAAGCTCTAAACTTCGATTTTTCTAAGGAGCTTCCAGCTATGTCTTCAGATTTCAGAAATTCTTATTTTTGTGGAAACCCTAAGTTTTTGGGCTAAATCTGAAAATGCTCAGAATTGAATTCTAATTGGACAGATAGATTCTCCTTGATGAGTAGAGTCAATCTACTATACTGCTTTTCCAAAATCTGTGGAGAGAAACCCAATAAGCAAGAAACCCTAGTTTCTGACACTGCACAGTGTCTTCTTCTCAGGTTAGCTCTGATACCATGTTAAATTTTGAGCATTAATTCACAATACTCTAGGATCTTTACTAAGAGAATAACATGTACAGTATATCAATGCATATCAATCATAACAAGCATGTCAATCATCACAAGAAGCAAAATCATGAGAGACAATAGACACACAGAGTTTCCGTGGGGAAAACCCTAAGGTGAAAAACCCCACAACTTCCTCAGAGATAGATAAAGTAATAGCTCAACCAAAGTACAATAGATAGACTCCTCTTAGCAGCTGATCCTCCTCCTCACAAGTGCGCCACTTTCCGAGTGAAGGAAGAATGAGTTTCTAAGTGATCCAAATAGAGATCTCCCGATCTCTATTTATACTTGTTCTGTTTGTCCAATAACCTTATGGGGACGACTTGTCTAGCTAGGTACAATAACCATATATTACATAAATCCGGGCTGACCCCTTACAAGGTGGTCTAATAACCCATCGGCAAGTTCACACACTTGTGACACTTGTCAATACAAATTGTTAACACCCAAAAAGTGCTCACTAGCTCATTCCCCTATTCACATGACCCATTTGTCCACTTTTTCATCCATTTGAGCCTCTAAACCATCAAAAGGTCACCAAAAAGACCACAATACCCCTTTTTCCCACTCAAAATATATATTTTTCCTCAAAAAACACAAAAAACCCTCAAAAAGGGTCTAGAATTCCCAAAAAACATTAAAAGGGAATAAAATATTCAAAATATTCAAAAAAAAGGAAAAAAGGGGGGAAAAGAGACCTAAACCATGTTGGTCAATACCATTGGTTTCCTCAAAACCACAATGGTATTCCCCATCACCAAAAACTATAAAAAGGTGATAGGGGCTCCTCACTTTCCATCCATCCATCATCCTATCCTCATGCTGTCAAAATCTCTCTTGAGTTCTTTGACCATTTTAGCAATCTTGGAGAAGAGACCATTGGAGCCTGGAGCATCTCAACGTTGGAGCTGATCAACACCAAACATCCTCACCATTTGAGGTATTATAACACAAAAGTCATTTTTTATTTCGTTTTTTTTTTTTTTGTTAAATCTTTTCAAGTTTATTGTTACATGCATATGTTAATCTTAGATTAGTTTATAGTTGTATTTGTTTTCAATTTGAAGACTGCTATTACAAGTTAATAGGTGCACCATTCCACATGCTTGGTTGAAAAACCAAGCAACAGTTTTTTGGCGACTCCGCTGGATTTCGAGCTTTAAAATTTTTGGCAATTTTTTGCTGATCTTAGTTTTTTACTTGTTTTTACTATTCCAATCAGCAGATCTGCCATACTAGAAAACATACTCATTGTTGCCCTAGCTATTGGCCCTTTTCGGCGACTTGTTTTTCCGTTTTCGCATCGTGACTTTTCACCTGACAGTCGCGCGGCTCATCGCGACCTCGCGGAATTTTTCACGCTGCGCGCCGCGGCTTCGTGGCTTGTTTCCACACTGCACATCGCGGCTTCGCGTCCCTTTTCCGTGCTGCTCGCCGTGACTTCGCGTCCTTTTTCCGCTCTTCCCATCGTGGATTTTGCCCTAAAACCCGCGATGCTGTTATTTTTCATTCGGCCCAATTTTTAGAAAAAAATTTACTGCATTTTTTTCCCATTTAGCCTATTTTCCAACATTATTTTTTTTGCATTATTACAGCAATAGTGAATCATTTTCTATTACATATGCTCCATTAAAATCTTTTTAAAAAATTTCAGTAAGTGAAAGAAAGGTTTTTAGCACTTTGTTTAGATCATAGATTTCATTTCTTAGCAAATTTCAAACCATTTTTCAGATTTGCTCAATAGTTTTTGCCCAAGCAAGCACTTAGAAATCCATTTATTTCTTATAATATTTGCTTTCCTTTAAAAAGTTATTTCGAAAATCCATAGTTTTTGAATTACTTTTGTTAAAGCATTTACATTTCAGAAAAAAGCCTTTATTTTTTGCAAATTGGAATCGTCTTGTTTTTCATTTGTAATCAATCGTCCAAGCGAGGAAAATCATTTTCAGTTAAATAATCACACTTGCACCCAATCTATCACATTTTTAATTAACTAAGCCTTAAAATCTACCTTAACTCAACAAACACTTTAATCCCACTTGGGGAACACTTGAAGAATCTTGTAGCTAGGTAGGATTGGGGGGATAGGTGTTCCAATAACACCCCTCAATTATTTACATATGAGACATAGAAGTTGTCTTTTAGGGTCCCAAAAATCCCTTATTATTTTTTGACACGGTTATACACCAATTTATCGGGAAGGACTTTCCCTTAGGAGGGTTGAATTAGCCAGACTGGTTCCGGAAGCCTGAGTGGAATACCGCAATCCATTCAGTAACCGAAGGATACCTTTCAAAGTTCTCGATGTACACCCGTATGGGAGTACAGTGGCGATAGAACCAAAATGAAGATTCACCCAACCGAACGTGTCATGAACGGGGTATCCTAGTTGTCATTCTTTAGGATTGACTACCCGGTGTCCCTCCCGGTAGGGGGATATCTAGCTTTTGATTCCACTACCCATATTGTATGACTTGGATTTCATCACCTTGTAGAGGATATGTTTAGTTGAGTCATAATACCACTTTTAGTTAGGTGTTTGCATGCTCTACCACCCCCCTTGGTCTAGTAAGCACCACTTTTTTCTAGGAACCGTTTGACTTTTGGTATTCTGACCACTTTTTTGGATCCCTCCACTTATTATAGCACAACTGTTATAATAACTGCTTTTGAGGTTGGTTGTTGGCCTAAGAGCCATTATTTTTTCATACTCCCCTCCTACACACATCGTGACATTAGGGTCTTGAGTTTTTTATATCACCACCATCCACTGGCATTTTTATACATTTCTCACCATTGAGAATTTAAGACGATCCCGCCGTTTTCAGGGTGAACCCCCTCAGTTCGGTACACTTGACTCTACACGTCATAGATGTAGAGCGTTATCCCTTGACTTGACACGTCATCGGCATAAAACACAGTCATCCGATTTTGACGCTCCTTATTTTACATTAGATTCTGAGGCTGAACCCAAACACCCTACTGAGACATCACCAACCAACCCCATGGTTGGATCAAAATATGACCCCCTTTTCACCAGTGCTATTGGATCTACATCAACAAAACCTACTACTACTGTGCCACCCATGGTAACCACAACCCCCTTAGGCATGCCTAATATAGGGTCCATTCCCCCTTTAGGTATGCCCAACACAGGACCACCACCTATTATGGGTATGCCCAACATAGGGGTCACACCCCCTCTCATTACCACAACCCAGATCCCAAGGATTCCTGGAACCATTCCTAACCCCTCTACAACCCATGTTGCACTTGGGAGCGCAGGCCCTTCCCATACCACATCGGTTGGAGGACACATCCCTTCCATACCTAGCATACCCTTAGGGGGCACTGGACCACTACATAATGCTACTATTAACAGTTATGTCCCAGTCACCACGCCACACCCATCTTCCAGTCTACCATACATGGCTAGTCTGAACTTACCAGACCTAGCCAGGTTAACCAACGATCCTATTAGACACAACCCTATGTGGCCACCCATGCCAACAAAGCTTCCCTCATACATACCAAAGTTTGAAGGAAAAGCTGGGGAAGATCCCCAAAACCACATCATGTCGTTTCACCTATGTTGTTCCTCTAACTCCATAGTAGATGATTCCATTAGACTGAGACTGTTACAACGAATTTTCACTAGCTCTGCAGCCAAGTGGTACATTGAGAAACCACATGGGACCCATAACACATTTATATCCATCGCCTCAACTTTCCTCCAGTTTTTTCAACTACCTGTACGCTATGATGCAGAAGTTGAAATACTTTTGTCTTGTAGACAGAAAACAGCTACACACATCACCGATCATATCCATGAGTGGTGTAGGCGCCGTAGCCTCTGCAATATAAAGCTAGATGATCGTACCTTTTTGGATTGGTTTCTCAAATCACTCCTACCCCTCATAGCCAAAGATGTAGCTTCCGAATGACCTCAGTTAGAAGAAGAAGCTATCTTAAAAGCTCAGCAATTCGACCTCATATATTCCCAGTCAGGATATCTATACACTATTTTACCTGATGCCCCATGCGGTGATCCATCCCACCATGACATGCCAAGGGCATCCCATGCCGCCGATGGTATTATCGGCTAGGTTATGACGCAAAACAAACCTTTTACCATGACGAGTACAAACAACACCCCAGACCTTTCTAGGGCTTGATCTAATTCTAGAGCTACAACTTCATATGCTCCAGTAACACACACCCACCACATTCATGGACCCTCGTGTCCACCACAATGTTATGGAAAAGCACCATCAGCTTATGTGCCATCTCCATTTTATAACCAACAGGCCCACCAGACTCCGATCCAGCCACAAGCCCAAGTGGCTTATTATCCTCAATAGGCAGCACCTCTTGCTCCAACACTTCCAATAGCTCAAGGTTACCCACAACCGCAGCAAACGCTAGGGCCACCTCAGAACCCTCCTGTTTACTACCCACCGCAACTTGCTCCAGATCCTGCATGACCTCAAAACCCAACTACTACCCAAGGGCATGTTTACGCACAACAAAACCAACCTCCAGACCAGAACCATCAGCGTAACCAAGGAGGTCAACAAAATCGCGGAAGAGGACGTAACCGCGGAAACAACCAGCAACATAACCAAGGTGTACCACAACCTAATCCTCCAAACAATAATAATGTTGCTCCCCCCAACCAAAATCCTGACCGCCCACCAAAATAGGCTAAAAATAATAACTTGCGAACAAACCATCCATGTTCATATGTGGAGTCTATGGCCATTACACACATAATTGTCCCCATTTAGATCAAGCGCATCAACTCTGGACTAACGATGCCCAACGATAAGGACATGCTGCACAGCCAGCACCTCCTCCTCAACAACAACCCATGATATTACAAAATCCTTTACCAAACCAAGACATGGTAAACACTTGTCCTAATGATCCCCCTTAAGGATCCGCTGCACCACAACAGCAAATTACCTATGAAGCCGTCGATTACCAACATGCAGAGTCCAACACTCACCATTTTCTTATGATGTCATCAAATGATATCAATATTCAAACCCGTTGAAATCAATACGGATCCGCCCCTGAGGCCAGACCTATCGACCCATCGTTGAGTACTCTCCCAATCGATCAACCACTTCGCATACCCACTATGCCCATGGACGGTGGCCACAAAGCACCTCGTTTCCCTTTGAGACAGATTAACAATAACCCAAATGCTCGTGCAGCCTCCAACTATAACATTGTAGAAGATTTAGCTAAGTCCCCCGCTGCTATGTCCACTCTTGAAATCCTAAAAAATTGTCCTGCACAGAGAAAATTGTTGTTATCTGCCATTGGCGTCGTATATCCTAACGACTCTAACATGATGGCTTTCGACTTAGAACAAGCTGAACCTCGCATGTTTGCATCTCTGGATTTTCAAGTTTCAGTCTCCATTTGCAACCTCGTTGTCCATCGATGCATAATCCATGAAGGGGCCTCTACCTACGTCATGTCGACTTTCGTATGGCAGAAACTTGGATCCCCAACACTTCAACCATCCACTACCGCATTACGAGCATACAATGGTCGTGCAGCTCAAACTCAAGGTTTTCTAGTGAACGTTCCCATACAACTTGGGGGCAAATTGGTTCTCATAGATATAGAGGTCATTAACGCCCAACTTGATTACAACCTCCTTCTGGGATGAAGCTACATGTATAAGATGAAATCTATCGCTTCTTCAGTTTTCCGCATCATGATGTTCCCCCATGAAGGACGCGTAGTCAAAATAGACCAGATTACATACTATGATTCCAATGCCTCCGCAATGCCTGAAAATGTTCTTCCCATGATCAAATAACCCATTCTTAGTGCACCAACATCCTTTGTCTCATCAGTCGGACCCAAGATATATTTGGATACTCCCATGACCACCTCATTCCCGTCAATCCCACCTCCTCTTCAGGCAACTACAGTATCCGATTTGTGCACCCTATCGCACAACGAACAACAATGTCCTCAACAACCTCAACCAGCGCCACAAGCACCCATCGTGCCTAGTCATATTGGAACAACACCGATTCTCACAATCTCATTCTTGTTTCCGTTTTCAGGAGTTGTCAGCACGCCAGTAATGGCCACACTTAACCTCCCAGGTTTAACGTTAGGAATACCTGTATGGTACTTACCTGCCCCAACCCCCCCACTGACTCCAACCATTGTCCTACAACCGGTACAACCTATGAATATGTCAAACCATCCACCACCTGGCATACCAAACCACCAAAATCGCCCACCTCCTAGTGTTTCCAACCCCCAAAACCGACCGATTCCAGCAGGGGGCACTACATCGACATCTAGTTATGTCCCCCCTCACTCCTGTCACACTGGGGGTAGAGGCCCACAAACCTACAACACTGCACCCACAACTCGCACCCCCCTAGTGAATCCCAAATTAGCCAAGAATCCCCCAACCTGTGTACTCCCTAAGTGCTCCTTGTGCGACTATATTGGCCACGCCACCCATCTATGTCCACAACTACCAGCACTTCAAGAACACATGAATATGTTGGATGACGACACCAACGTTCCAGTAGTCAAACTAGAACTTCCCCCTCAAGGGCGTGATAATCATTGCGCACAAACCATCCTTGTGCAATATGTGGAATCTACAGCCATTATTCACATCACTACCCCGATCTCCCAGATTACAGAGCAGCATTGTACGAGTTGAATAATGCCAACTTAGAGATATCCCCCCCACTTATTGAGGAAATATTTCCCCTAGAATCTTCCCATTCAGAAGAAATCAATACCATTTATATGATTTCAACTACCTATAAACCCGAACCAGTTCATTTAATGGAACACTACTTCCGTACCGATGAAGAAATCCTAGAAAGACTCATGGCACCGGATTACCCTTGGGATGATATGCACCATCGATCATACTTCCTCCTTGAGGCGTCTCCATCCACCATGGCAAACCAACTATCTGTTGAATCCAAATATTTTTTGCCAACCAAGGTCGATTGGTTCAAGGACCCAATCCCAGCTCCAGAAGCCTTTGAAGAAGGTAACATGGCTAACATCTCACCCATTATAAAAATTGATATCTCCACCACCCCCGGAAAGCTTGAGCTTATCTCTTTGGGTGCATCTTGCACTGAAAGAGAAACCCAAGCTTATAAGAAACTCTTCCAAGAGTTTCGAGATGTCTTCGCCTGGTCTTATATCGAGATGCCTGGTCTTGATTCCACCATTGTAGAACATCACATAGACACTTGGCCCAATATATCTCTGGTCTGCCAGAAGCAACGTCCCATTCACCCATCCAAGCTTCCAGCCGTCAAAGCAGAAATCGAGAAGCTTCGAGCAGCAGGTTTCATATACCCAATTGAATATACCACCCGGGTTTCAAATCCAATACTTGTTAATAAGAAAGTAGGCACCATCCGCGTTTGTACTGACTTCCGTGACCTTAACCTAGCTTGTCCCAAAGACAACTTCCCCACACCATTTATTGACCAACTAATCGATGAGTGTGCGGGGCATGAGGTCCTCTCTTTTATGGATGGTTTCTCTGGATACAACCAAATCAAAATCCGTAAAGAAGATCAATACAAGACCGCTTTTACCACCCCATGGGGCACCTTCGCCTATCACATCATGCCTTTCAGTCTCAAGAATGCGGGAGCCACTTTCCAATGAGCCATGACTTATTGCTTTCATGATCTGCATAAAATCATTAAAGTTTATCTTGACGACCTCACCGCCCGATCTAAGAAACGATCTGACCACTTAGAAGATCTCCGACAGGTTTTCTTGCATTGTCGCAAATTCAAAATCTGCCTGAACCCTCTTAAATGTGTATTTTGCGTTACAGTAGGTCGTTTGCTGGGGTTTGTCATTTCAGAGAAACGAATCACCATTGACCCTCTTAAATTTCAAGCCATAGTGGACCTCTCCTCACCACGTACATTACGACAGCTGCAAAGCCTACAGGGGAAATCCAACTTCCTTCATCGTTTTGTCCCAGACTATGTCACCATGGTACATGGTTTCCTCCGTTTGCTACGTCTTCACACCCGCTTTGTATGGGACGACCAAGCAAAAGAAGCCTTCAGGGACCTCAAGAAAGCACTTACAAGTGCCCCTTTGATTTCTCCACCAGATTTCACAAAAGACTTTACCCTTTACATTTTGGCGTCAGATCACTCCGCCTCTGGAGTTCTCGACCAAGAAGACTCTGCATGCCAAGAGCATGTCATTTATTATGTGAACCAGACCTTGTCAGGCCCACCACTCCGCTACCCACATGAAGAGAAGATGGCCCTTGCCGTCGTCTTTTTAGTACAAAAGCTACGACATTACATCCTCCTCATCCACACCACGGTTGTAGCCAATTCCAATCCAATGGTCTATCTCTTGAATCATCGCCTTCTACAAGGTCATGTTGCCAAATGGGTGATCATCTTGCAAGAATATGACCTAACTTTTAAAACATCGAAGAGCACCAAAGCATTAGCACTCGCTCAACTCATTACGGACTTACCATCATCGTCGCCATCACCAACTATCTAGACTGATCTAATCAATGAACATTTGTTCATCATCTCGTCGGACGACCCTTGGTATGGCGATATTTTGACATACCTCCGCACACAGAAGTTTTGACCCAACGTCGACCGTGACAGACGCCATCGCATCCGTCACCATGCCCCCCATTATCTCCTCTTGGGTGATGTCCTCTATCGATGTGGTGTCGACACCATCTTATGACGATGCCTTTCCCAAGACGAAGCATAACAAGTCCTTAACGACTGTCATAGCGGTGCCTGCGGCGGCCATTTTTCAGGAATGGCCACCGCCCAAAAGGTAATCCGAGCAGGTTATTTTTGGCCATCATTATCCATTGATTGTATCACAGCAGTCAAACAATGCCAAAACTACCATCTCTTTTCCCCAAAGGCAAGAACCCCACCTACCCCCCTTCATCCAGTCGTCACCGCTGGACCATTTTGCAAATGGTCCATTGACTTCATGGACTGCAATCCCACATTAGCCGACGATCACAAGCACATTATTGTGGCTGTTGATTACTTTACCAAATGGGCGGAAGCCATGCCTACTTACAATTGCAAAGCCAACACTGTAGCCCGTTTTTTCCTCAACCATGTTATTGCTCGTTTCGGAGTACCCAAACAACTCGTCTCAGACCATGGTTCTCACTTCGAAGACTCCATTTGGAGAGAATTTTCCACACTCCTTAAGTTTGAACACCATTTATCCTCCGCTTACTACACCCAAGGGAACGGCCAAGTCGAAGCTGTTAACAAAATTTTGAAAACCATCCTCCAACGCACTGTTGACAAACATAGATCCAATTGGCATCACATGATTTTTCCCGCATTATGGACTTATCACACGTCGACCAAGACCGCCACTAGCTTTACCCCATTCCATTTAGTTCATGGCGTGGAATCTTTCCTCCCCATTAAATGTCAGATACCAACATTACAAATGTCCGTAGAAATTCTCCCCGATACATCAATGATTGAAGAACACTTACTTCTTTTAGAGCAGGCTGACGAAGATCGCCGCACATCTCTCCAAACAATTGAAGCTGCAAAGAATAGATATAAACTTCATTACGATAAACATGTTCACCCACGAGCATTTAGTGAAGGCGACCTCGTACTTTCCTATGATCAAGCTCATGACAAAACGGGAAAAGGAAAGTTTGTGTCCATGTGGCAAGGCCCATATATTATACACACCTGCCTCGGACAGGGGCATATATTCTAAGCGACTCAGAAGGAAACCCCCTACGCAACCCCCATAATGGGTTGTACCTCAAATGATTTTACCCATAGAAAATCTGATGGACACCACAATCCACTATTGTATAGTCTTATTTTGTTTTTAACAAAAAATACAAAAACCTAAAAATTTGTTTTTTCCTACATGACCATAGATGGATCCTGTTCCACTTTGCTACGTTGGCTTTGATGATGGTGCAAGTCGTTGGTCTCCCAATATCGCCTCCGCAGCTTGGGTAATATATTCCCCTTCACATGAGTTGATCCACATCGACAGAGTGTGCATAGGTGCCGCCACAAACAACCAAGCTGAGTACGACGCCGTGACTAGTCTCCTGGATGCTGCTCTCCAAATGAGCATAAGTCACCTTAGCATTTTCTTGGACTCCCAGCTCCTTGTTTCCCACCTCAACAATGATTACCAGGTATGCAATCCCTGTCTATTCAGAAAATTTCTATGCACAAAACACATGATTCGACAGTTTGAGTCCATTTCATTCACACATGTCCCAAGGAATCTCAACAGTGTAGCAGACCATATGGAAAACAACATTCTTGATTGGCACACCAATCAAACCATGTAGAAAAAACGAAAAAATTGCATCCACGTGCATAACATGTGCCTCCAAGGGCATATACAAAAAATTAAAAGATTGCCTCCACGGGCATACAAGAATCAAACATGCCTCCACGGGAAAACAAATAGACAACAAATGCATCCATGTGCATGCATGACTATATACCAAAACATATATATATATATATATATATATATATATATATATAATCATATAGTCAACATGTCATAAGTGCCCTCAGCACCCAATATACAAAAATACATAAGCCGCACAAAAAGGTACATCCCCATATGCTCATCAACATTTGGGGGAAATATACAATCAACTAATCATCATGATCCCCAGGATCCTTTGGATCCTCCACAGCTAGCTCCTCCGGATCCTCCTGATCACGATCCCTCCTCTCTTCCATCGCAACTGCTGCTCTAAGTAGGATAGAACACCACTCACGAGGAGCATCGAAACAATGCTTGATAAGGTCCCGGTCCAAGTTCCTCCACCCCTCCTCTAGTGCTCCTGCTAAAATCATGTCCAGTGTCTCTCGTACACCCTCAAGGGAATCATCTCGAGGCTGCACAACCCCTCGAGCACGTGGAGGAAGTACCACTACAGGTGGAGGAATGACCACCATCGCCTGTCCCCTATGGCCCACATGATCAGCTGGTGGTACTGAACCAACATCTGCACAATCAAACAAGTGAACCAAGTCAATATCATATAAATATCTCTAACTATACTCATAAAAAAATCATCTAAATACATGATATAGTAGAGAACCAAAAATAAATACATACCATCTAAACCCCAGGCCTGCCCCTGAGCTCGAGGTATCTCCAGATCTCCTCGATAATCCATGACAGCATATGGATAGTCATCAATCAAAAGGGGGATCTGCTCCCACTGCTCATACATGTCCTCAGAAAAGAACCCGCGGATACCACCACCACCCCGGGGCATCATCTGCCCCCACTGCACCATCCGCAGCTCACTAACCAACCCATCTCGAACCGGCACATGTGGCCGCAGGGTCGGTACCCGCTCAAAGAAAAAACAACAAAGGAAGGAGGCATAGCAGAACTCCCCCCCCCTCACGACTGACCTTGTCCATATCTCGCCGGACATATGCCAAAAACATCTGACCCTAGTAGAAATAAGTACCTCCAAACACACGGTCTACCATCATCGTTTGTCCCCCAGACAAACGATATGGCGCCGCGGAACCCAACACACGCAGAACACAGGCCCCAACTGCCCGCATCTCCCACTCCCTCAGAGACCTCAGTCTCAATGCGCTATTCTGCGCAATAGCACCCGGCACACAGAATCTCTCCAAGAGATCCTCAATATCCAACCCAGCAGGAATCCTTGGCTGGAGATCCCCTACCTCCCATAAGCGAGGCAACCCAGCAAGAAAATAAACGTCAGAAAGGGTGATCTCTAACCTCTCACCCCCCACCATGAAAGCAGCCTCTGTTGGAACCCAGAAACCCACCAATTTGTTCAGCAGCTGTCTGACTGAACGCATTGGTGGAATCTGAGCAAACTTTAGGATCCCACCTATAGCCAAGGCATGTCGGACACCCTGGTCAGTCCAAATCCCGCCATGATACTAGCAGTCTCCTCAACATCCTGCCAAAAAAACAAAGGAAAATTTTTTAGAAACATAATTTTTTTTCAAAAAATTCCATCGCGGCTTTCAAGCCTTTAGCCGCGATGATCAGCGCGGCTTTTCCATCAAAATCCGCGATGATCATCATAGGTATTAGCCGCGAACCCACGATGAACATCATGGATATCAGCCCCACAGTCGCGATCAACATCGCAACTGTCAGCTAGATAGCCGCGATGAACATCGTGACTGTCAGCCCCAATCCCGCGATGAACATCGCGGGTTTCAGCTCGAAACCCGCGATGTTCATCGCAGAAAAGGACGCGAAACCCGTGATATTCCACGTTGGAAAGCCAACGTGGAATTTCGCGGCCTTCGGGGGCCCGCCGCTAACCAGAAAATACATAATTGAAAAGGCTAAGGCACATAGACTTACCTGAAACTCGCAGAACGAAAATCCAACGGTCGAATCTCCCACAAATAAAAAAAGAGCTCTGACCTCACTCAATTGCTCTGTGAAACTTGTACGTAACAATGACACATGTCACATTGGGCCCACACACTATTTATAGAGATTTGACCATTCTTCCAACAATGATTTTGGTATCATACAACGTCTGTTTTTCAAATTGTTGGTACCATTGGAATCAGCACATCAAGAAATTCACAATAGTCCACTCCTTTTCCATTTCCACTAGGTCCCATTTATGGGCATTTATTACATGCCCCACGTCACCTCGGTTTGCATGCCACATCGGCCGTCATCCATTTTTTATGAGTCTTATATCGCCAGATTTAGTTTTCCGCACTCGTGATGATGCTTGAGATCATTTCTCACTGTCACCTCCATATTTTTTGGGCGTTTTTTGTCCATGCCCCTCGTCGCCTCGGTTTGCGTGCCAAATTAGTCGTCGTCCATTTTTGACGAATTTTATATCATCGGATTCAGTTTTCCACGCTTGTGATGATGCTTGAGATAATTTCTTGCTCTCACCTCCATATTTTTCGGGCATTTTCCCATACCCCTCGTCATCTCGATTTGCATGCCACTTCGGCCGTCATCCATTTTCGACAAGTTTTATATCGTCGGATTCAGTTTTCTGTGCTCGTGATGATGCTTGAGATCATTTCTTGCTCTCACCTCTAGATTTTTTAGGCGTTTTTTCAAATACCCCTCGTCGCCTCGGTTTGCATGCCACATTGACCGTTGCCCATTTTTTACGATCTTTATGTCACCGGATTCAATTTTCTGCACTCATGACGATGCTCGAGACCATTTCTTGCTATCATCAATACCTTTTTGTTCGGTATAGTTTTATCCCTTTTTCGGGCCGAGCAATTCCTTTTATGAAAAAGGCACTTAGGGAGTTTTTGTTAAGCTATTTTCTAACTCCTAAAACAATGAAAAGATCACCGAGAAACCTTGCTTCCTTTCATGCTCGCTAAACGTATCTGAAAGGGCGTCTACCTGGTATAAGTTTATCCCTTTTCCGGACCTTGTAGACTAATTACGAAAAATGAATACTCTAGTCACATCGGTTAGAAGAGTTCTCCATTTGCATTATTTTATGCTTTTTCAGGCCTTGGAGACTAACTTACGAAAAAGACAACCAATGGAGTCCACTTACCGCTTTCAGACTCTCTAAACATGAAAGTTACCATGTGCAATCACCATCCCGGGCTCGTATAAATCCACAAGACGGTACTCCACAAACACTGCAAAGTATTCTTATCGTTTTTAGACTCCTTAAAAATGAAAGCACCCATGAGCACGAACAGTCTTGGCCTCACAAAATCCACAGGACAGTACCATTTCAGAGCACACTTTTATCCCTTCTTGGAGCTCATTAAAACTACGAATAAGGACCCAATGGTGCTTCTCAACGTCACAACAGAACATGTCTACTCATATGGAAGCTTCCCCACTTTGGTCGCCTTTGTTCAGAGTATTCTGCAGTACGTCACCCTGAGAGTCCCTCTACAGCATTCACCAGCTTGTCGCCCCAGAGTCACTCCAGTCTACAATAACATACCCTTGATCCCTTAAAGCTATGATCCCCGCACCTACAAGTCAGTTTCCTATGTTTCCAGGTCAACCATGTCATCATGCTCTGAACAAAGGAAGTTTGATTCCACCCACTATATGACCCCAGTCATTCCCCATCCCCATAGTATGTCAATCCTACCATCATTACTACCACATATCAGTTGTGCACCTCGTGCTCCTATCAAGCAAGCATCATTTCCTTAATAGTTTTCGGTCTCCCTCTGTTGACACCAACCAAATCTATTCCAGAGGATAGACCCAGAGGTCCCTGTGCCTTGGACTCATCACCATTTGTGATGAGTGCCTATGGATCATTTCGAAAGGAGTCCTCAGTGCCTCTCCAAATGATTGTTTCTCACATGCTCGAATTCAACACCTTGATCGCATCGTTGAGACTCGTACAGGGTATCGGTCCTTTCAGTTATTTGTTGAAGACCCCGGATATCACCTGACTCTTCCACATTTGAGAGTTTAATTAAGAAAACAACCAGTTACATTTTCCTATGGATATCCGAGCTGCGCTTGGCAACAGTATTCAGATGTAACCCAGTATACAGTTACATGTACATCTCAGAGATGACTCACAGTCATTGAGTCCCTACAGATGTTGGATACCTTCAGTTTCAACAGTTCATCAACCCTTCTGATACCTTATTCAGAACGTTTGTTGCTTTATTCCAGTGTATCAGTTATTGAGATTAGTCATGTCATGATCATGAGTACATCCCAGCATTGTGTCCCCTTTGGACCATTATGATGTACCAGTAGATTTTTATGTATTTCGTCAGGCCCCCCTTCGTGGGCCTAATTGTAATGTATATGTCTTGATACGAGCATGGGTATGCCCGCCTCGTCCATAGTTAGAGATTATTCCTCATTCATTTTGAGGCCATGTAATATTTTTCAGTTTTTGCAGCTTCCAAGGGGCCGTTGCTCTAGTCTCCAACCGGTCTCTTCTCTTCTCCAAACCCCAGGAAAAATACAAAAGAAATATGATGTCTATCGGCCATGCGATGAGATCTTTCCCTCACACATCAGGGGGCAATCTGTTAACACCCAAAAAGTGCTCACTAGCTCATTCCCCTATTCACTTGACCCATTTGTCCACTTTTTCCACCATTTGAGCCTCTACAACCATCAAAAGGTCACCAAAAAAACCACAATACCCCCTTTTCCCCCTCAAAATATATATTTTTCCTCAAAAAGGGTCCAGAATTCCCAAAAAACATTAAAAGGGAATAAAATATTCAAAAAAAAAGGAAAAAAGGGGGGAAAAGTTACCTAAACCATGTTGGTCAATACCATTGGTTTCATCAAAACCACAATGGTATTCCCCATCACCAAAAACTATAAAAAGGTGATAAGGGCTCCTCACTTTCCATCCATCCATCATCCTATCCTCATGCTATCAAAATCTCTCTTGAATTCTTTGACCATTTTAGCAATCTTGGAGAAGAGACCATTGGAGCCTGGAGCATCTCAACCTTGGAGCTACTCAACACCAAACATCCTCACCATTTGAGGTATTTTAATACAAAAGTCATTTTTTATTTCGTTTCTTGTTCTTTTTGTTAAATCTTTTCAAGTTTATTGTTACATGCATATGTTAATCTTATATTAGTTTATAGTTGTATTTTCTTTCAATTTGAAGACTGCTATTACAAGTTAATAGGTGCACCATTGCACATTCTTGGTTGAAAAACCAAGCAACACAAATGACCACACTTCCGTATAGAGGAATAACACATATCTATAGGAGTAAAATAAATATATAAATGAAATACATTCCGAAGTTACATATACATCAACAAGGAAGTCGGCCCTAGTGGTTTATTGGCGGGTCAAGTCAATGTATAAATAGAGGGTGTGCCTATCTCATTCTATTCACTCAGTCACTTCTCCAGCTCGCATAGCTAAGTGAGAAAGAGGCACACATGTGGAGGAGGAGGAGCATCTACTAGATACATCTTATTGGGTTTGACCCTTGTGATCTTGGTTTGTGGCTTATCTTATCTCTAAGGAAGTTGCAGGGTTTTTCACCTTCTTGGTTTTCCCTGGTGAAACTCTGTGTCTCTTGTGTGATTTCTATAGTGTAAATGATTGATATTTTTTACATGTTATTCTCTTAGTGATCCTGAATGATAATGGAATGAAATTATCAAAAAATTAACATGGTATCAGAGCTGACCTAAGAAGAAGGCACTATGCAGCTGCGGAAGCTAGGGCTTCTTAATTTTTGGGTTTCTCTCCATAGATCATCAAAGGTAGGAGACTAGTCTGACTCTCCTTGGAAGGGCACATCTTTCTGTCGAGACAAAATTCAATTCTGAGCATTTTCAGTTTTGACCTAATCTCTGCTGCGGGAAATTAGGGTTTCAGAAAAAGTTGGAATTTTTGGAATCTGAATCCACGATTGGATACTCCTCAAGAAAATCGAAGTTTAGAGCTTTGGATCGAAATTTTTGGTTGGGAAAAAGGGTGGGATTTATCAAACCCTAGTTCGGGGTCCTGTCGAGTGAATCCAGAAGTTTCAAAGGCAATTTTGAGGGGTCAAATTTTGCAGATCTCAAAATCTGAGTATACCATCTTGACCAGCTCAGCAAGGTGCATGTTTCTATCCTTTCAGAAGTTTGAAATTCAAAGTTTGAATTTTTAGAGTTTCTCTAACAAACCCTAATCCAGCTCTAAATCCAGTTTTCAGCGAATCAAGTGGTAAGACCTAAATCTTTTATTTCCATTTGAGTTTCTCATTAAAATGTCTCACCACACCAAGCTTGAGGATAAGCTTGAAGGGGCTGATAACTTCCAAGCCTGGAAGTATAGGATTGGGTTAATCCTAGAAGAGAATGAGTTGGACAACTACATAAAGGAAGAGGTTCCAGTTCCAGAGGGAGATGAGGCTAAGGCCTTACACAAGAATAACTTGGTCAAAGCCAAGAGAATCATTGTTGATTATATTAAGGACCATCTCATACCCCATGTGTCTTCCCTAAAGACACCTAAGGTGATGTTTGAATCTTTGACTAAGTTGTTTCAAGGAAAGAACATAAATCGGAAGATGACTCTGCGGAACCAATTGAAAGGGGTAAATATCCATAATGGAGAGACCATTCAATCCTACTTTTCAAAGGTCTCTCAAATCAAGGAACAACTTGAAGCTGTGGATGAAGTGGTGTTGAATGGATAAATTGTCATGACCACATTGAATGGCCTACCTAGGTCATGGGACTCCTTCATCCAAGGAATCTGTGCAAGAAATAAATTGATCTCTTTCAGTATACTGTGGGAGGAATGTTCACAAGAAGAAGCTAGGCTTGTGGCCCGAGAAGAGAAGATGGGAAATGAAAATCAAGCTCTCACAGCTCACACTAAGGGAAGCAAGTTCAAGAGGGAGAAATATCATAACAAGAAACATCCTCACTTCCATCAAAAGAAGAAATATCTCTCCCACGTTCAATGTTACTCTTGTCATCCACTCCCAAGAAATATCCACTCCGATGTATGTGGTCCAATGTCATCGAGTTCTCTGAGTGGGTATGTATACTATGTTTCCTTCATTGATGATTTATCTAGGAAGACTTGGGTTTACTTCTTGAAGAATAAAGATGAAGTGTTTGATAAGTTCAAGGAATTCAAATCCTTGATAGAAAATCAAACTGATAAGAAGATCAAGACCTTCAAATCCGACAATGGCATAGAATTCACTTCAGGAGAATAAAACAAGTTATGCAGTGATTTAGGGATTAAGAGGTGTTGGCGGGAAATACTACCCTATAGTGAGGAAATAGACACTATCAACTTAATGGGGTGACAGGTAAACATACTGATTGCATTACAGAAGAATTTATAAATGGAAATAGATTAGAGACCTTGAGAACATACCTTGTGAACGAAGTTTGATCCTAGCTTTTGTCCAACCTTGCGCTCGATCCTCAACTCAATCTCCCATTTGATAAACCTGCAACACAAAGACCTTTCTCAAAGTATCTTGGCCAATATAATAATGATGGAATTGAAAAGTAATTCAAATATCAAACATTAACCAACATTGATCCAAACAAATACATAATCCAATAAGCACTTGATTTGGGACGAGAAAGATGCTTCAACCTTTTATTATCAAAAACATATGAATGATACAAAGTATAGTTGACTTTGCAGCATGCTCATGTAACCTGATCCTGGGCTCATGCTCCTCTCTGACTTCAGAATTCCTCCAGCATAACCTCCTTCAATACAAGATTCTCATATAGAAGATTCTCTCTATGGCTCTCATGTCTCAATGTCTTTTTGTCTAACCCCTCTCTTCAATCCTCCTTGTATTTATAGAACAAGGTAGGTAGTTCAGGTCAAGAGGTGGTTGAAGGAGAAGTTGGGGAAGTTGGGAAACCAACTACAACTAATCTCCATTTGTCAAATTAATCTTTTTTTATCATATTTTAAGATGTGCGCTACTATTTCACAGTGGAGTAGCGCCCAGAGCATGACTACAGTGTTTAACAACTAGCGTTTGTCACTTTTTAAATGTTGTGCGCTAGTCTACTAAAGAGGAGTAGCGCCCATCAGGAGGTGTGCGCTACTATTGCACAATGGAGTAGGGCATATGCGCTAGTTTACTTAAGCAGAGTAGCGCCCATGCCAAAATATGATGTTTTTTAGGGTTTTGTTAGCTTGCAGAGAGGTGTGTTAGGTCAATGTCTCATCTGAGGTCATCATGCTCTTCAATCCAAGTTGTCCTTTTGTGTGATCGACAGCTCAAGGTGATAATAGACGGAGAAGTGCATATTTGACCTATAACAGATGCCCCCTAATGTGTGAGGTCAGAGGGAAACAATGGCCGAAATACATTATAATCCAAAGCCAGAGGAGGAGCAAGAAACCGCGTAACCAAATCACAAGAACATCTGAAACAAAGATCAAGGTCAGCGAGTAATTACATTCTTGCCATCATATAGATGTATAGTGTGATACAACATGATCTTCGATACATAACGAGGAGATGTATATATTGCATGGCCACTTGAAATACAAGCGTGGATCCATGTCAAACTGAGAGATCATAGCCATAAAAACAAACTGTATCTATGTCTCATGGAGAGCCGAATTTAAGTGAGGATCAGTCTTGCGCAACTTGAGTGATAACATAATGAGGTGATGTCATCAAAATCCCAAGGTATTCATCCAAAACAACCCAAGGTACAAACCCTAACCATGTGAATAAATGAGCTGATAGTCGAACATGGGGGGTATCGTTTGATTACCAGTCCTTGATGTATACCGTTAACAAACGCGAGGGTTTCCACCGATAATGATGATGGGACCCAATGTACCTAGTACGATCCAACAAGTGTGAATAAGTGGACTGAAGTCGAACACTTGACGATCCTGTCGAACAAGAGACATTGATGTATTCTCATAATTCAACAAAGAGGAAAATTGCCACTGGTGACTGCAATCTCCAAGGTACTAACCGAAACTCTAAACCTCATTCCCAGAGCAAAATGAGTTGATGTCGATGGGAAGAAGTCCATTGGAAGGGAGGCATTAAGGCATCCTCCATCATCCAACACAAGGGACACTCAACTGGTATGAGATGATATGGAGTAATATATGTAACAAGACTGACACTAGGATGGCCGACACTTGAGGTCAAGGTAAACTGTAGAATGGCCGACATAGGGTATATCCTTGAACAATAAGCACGACACAAAGTGACTCAGGCAGTTTTCAACATAATCGGGAAAATGATAGAAACCTGTAACATAGGATACATTAGCAGGTCCTCCATATGGTTGAAAGGATAACCAGTCGGGGGAGTAAACAACTCGGAGATCAAGTTCACCCTAAGGTAAAAAGCTAAACCCAACCGACATGATAGACTCAAGTAGGTGCCGTGTTCAAGGATAGGACTGACTGAAATGCCTGTGACACTGAAGATATGACACATCTTTCTCATCCCTTATTCTTTTTAGATAAAAGAATACTTTTCTTGTTGTTTTAATGAGTCCAAGAAAGAATGAAAACTCAATAGATCCAACCATGTAAAAATTTTAACGAGCCCATGGGAGGAAGACTCAGGACCTTCTTCATTGTTTACAGAGTTCGAAGAAGAGATAGAATATTACTCTATATTACTGATCTCTGGATTTTAATATCGAGTCGAGATCTGTTCTTACTCACCGGTGTTTTCAATTTTAAGGAGTCTAAAAAAATTAAACAATAACTCCATACACCTACTTGTGGATTTTAATATTGAGCCCAAGTAGGTTAATGCTCGCCAATGTTTTCCTGTTTATAGAGTCTGAAAAACTTAAACAATCCTCCTATTTACCCTCTCGTGGATTTCACATCGAGCCCGAGTAGGTGAATGGTCGCTTGGTGTTTTCATATTTAGAGAGCCCGAAAACCCTAAAGAAAGTCTCCGAAAGGTCCTTTTTCGTAGAGTTAGTCTCCTCCCCTGAAAAAGTATAAAACAATGGAAGAAGAACTCTTCTAGCACATACAGAAGTATACCTAGAGTATACCATTTTCGTAATTTATCCACCAAGGCATGGAAAAGGGGTAATTCTATACCTGAGTGGATGTCGCTTCAAATCCTTTAACGAGTCTGAAATGACAACTATACTCGTAAATCTTGTCATATTTAAAGAGTCTAACAAGAGCTTAGAGAGAACTCTATAGGAATCTTTTTCGTAAAATTTTAATGAGCCCGAAAAAGTAAACTCGTGACCTCCTTACTGTTTTTAACAAGCTTAAAGGAGAGATGGAAGAATGCTCATAACTTCCTTATTGTTTTTTAACGAGCTCGAAGGGAAGGTGGAAGAATTATTGTAGCCTCCTTACTATTTTTAATGAGCTCAAAGTGAAGGTGAAAGAATGCTCGGAACCTACTTACTGCTTTTAACGAGCTCGAAGTAAAGGTAGAAGAATGCTCGAAACCTACTTACTGTTTTTAACGAGCTCGAAGTAAAGGTAGAAGAATGCTCATAGCCTCCTTAAGTATCGTCAATGCCTGGGATCTCATGATGAGGACGGGAAAAGATGTCACAAAATCATTAAAAAGATTGGTGTATGGAATGATCTCATCAAGATAACATCCTGTTTCAATAAAAATGTTTTCTGTGACGCCAGGTGCAGTGGAAATGTTGACCAGAATGGTTCTCGATCTATTCCCTTCAGCAAAAAAAACTTGTGAAGTGGAAGGCATAGAAGTGAAATCAACATTCTCATTGGGTGTCGGATAAAACTCACCTCTCTCTATCAAGTTAAGAATGGGAATCAAGAAGGACCTGGGATCGATATGTTCACGAGGATGGTTCGACTTGGACATGGCTTCCAAAATTGCTTCCTCAGAAGGTAAAGTGGTATCCAAACTGTCAAGAGAGTCGGTCGGATAGGATGATTGTGCAATAGCATAGTCCATATCTGACTCAACAGAAACCAGCAGAGCCAATATATGTTCTGTTGAAGTTTGATGTGAGTCCAAGTAGGTTACCTCTGCAACAGATGTAGGCACAGAGGGTTTTGAATCAGTAGGAAGGATCCATGGATCAGTCCCAAGACCAACCGTGAAGGTTTCACTAGAAGTACCTTTATCAAAACGCATAAAAAGAACAGGGGAGGGTAGGTCGAAAGTGCCTATTAACAACCCGTAAAGCCCTGCTCCTAAACTCTCGCTTACTAGGGCATATTGATCAAATAAAGGAATAATGGTATCCAATGAAGTCTAGTTTTTTTTCCGAGAGAACAAAAGTTGATCGACCGCGATGATCTTTCCTTCGTGAGGGAACATAACAACTCGGAAAACCTCCGATGCAATGGCTCGCATGGCATATGTCCAGCTCCGACCTAATAACATATTGTAATCAAGCGGAGCATCCATAAATTCGATCTCTACAGCAACTGTCTTACTGACAAGTGTAATTTCAAACGATGGTAGAACTCCATGTGGATGGAAAGTCCTACCATTGAAGGTAGTAAGCATTGTGTTAGAGGGGGATAGCTTGGGAGAGCCTAAAGCTTTCCAGCAAGAAATGGACATCACGCACGTCGACACGCCCCCATCTACGATAGCTCGTCTAATGGTCATAGGACCATGGACCACTTCAATCTGTAGGGAAACGTGGTACGGAAACCGATATTTGATATCAGACATATCAAAGCGTGCAGTCATGTTGGATGATTCCATACTTCCAATTGCTACCAGAAGTGCGTTTCACTATAACTGACAACTTTGCAACACTTCTAAGGTGGACATAGCACAAGGGATCTGGGATAGATCTTCAACCACATTGTAGTTGGAAGCAGCCCGAGCATTGGGATTGTGCGAGGCCCATTTCAAGACACCTTTCGGGATATTGGGTGTGGCACATCCACTGGGATGTGGAGAGGAATGGAAGATTCAGGAATCTCTTTATCCTTGTTCTGCACATCCGGGGTATAATTTCTTGCTTGAATTTGAAAAAGTGCATCTGCGCTAACCATGTTAATGAAATTTTGATCAACTGAAGCCTGAGTGGTGTCCCCATCTTTGGAGGTGACAGAAGTTGAACCTTGCCCCTTAGGAAATGGATATTTAAGTACGGCAGGTTTTTTTTCTTGAAGCGGCTTCTGGGATTATTCGAGTAGAGGGAATTAATGAGTGAGGCGATCCTGCTTACAAATCTTACAAGGGAACTTAACCTTCTTCTTCCCTTTGTTACCCTCCTTGGCATTCTCTTTATTCTTGGGCTTTTGTTGGTTCCCCTCTCCTTTCTTGCCCTTCTTTTTGTTGTTGGGATGCCGAGGGCCCTTTTGATTGTTCTGAACCTGGTTCACAGATTCAAAAGGAGAAGGATAGGTTGTGACAGAGGTTGCTTCTACAGTCGATTATTTGATCCATAAGGCATGGACCTGCTTAGTCAATGCTTCGAAAGCTGCAGAATCTACTGAACCCACTATGCCATCAGCAAGTGGTCTAGGTTTAGGTCGGCCAAGATCAGTGTTTGATCGCGGTGCGTCTGGTATAATCTCATAAAGTAAGATGGCTTCTTCCTCTGTAGACACTCCAGAAGTAGCTACTTCCTTAGAAATGTAAAGAAGGAGTGATTTCAGATACCACTCAAGAAGAAATTCTAGAGGTATATTAGCTTTAATGAGCCTCTTCCATCTTCGCCACTCCTAAATGTGATTAGATAAGTGAGTGGCCTTATTCTGTCTAAACATAGAAAAAATATCTATCCTGGCATCATACCGAATTGGAAGCTGGAAGTGGTTCATAAAAACAGTCACGAGATCCCAAAAATTAAAAAATGTAGCTGCAGGTAACTCAATGTACCATTTAGCCGCAGCGTCGGTTAAGGTTCTTTGGAAAAGTCTCAACCTAACGGAATCCTCATTCAACGAGTTCGAAGAACACCATAAATGGAAAGTGGTGACATGATCACCAGGGTCTTCACTGGTTTTTCCTTCGAATTTTGGAATGTCCGAAGGTAACTTAGTAGGAACTAGTGGCCAAGTCGCGTTATGGCATACCAGATCATTTGTTAACTTGGAAAGGTCTGGTAGGTTCAGAGTTTCCAGAAATGGTAAACAAGGTCTGCAATATGGCATTTGATAAGCTGGGGTCATAAAGGGGGAACCATCCATAGTTTGACCCGTAAATTGCTGGTAAGGGTTGCCCCCAGCTATCTGCTGGTAGAGGTTTCCCCCAGCCACTTGCTGGTAGGGGTTTCCCCCACCCATCTGCTAGTAGGGGTTGCCCCCAGAAACTTGCTGGTAGGGGTTTCCCCTAGCCACTTGCTGACAGGGGTTTCGTCTAGCCACTTGCTGGTAGGGGTTTCCCCCAGCCACTTGCTGTTGTGTGAAAGTGTTATTAAAATTCCCCCATCCAAATGAAAGTGGGTTAGTACTCTGAACGTTTGTCCACTGAGGCTGGGTGTTAGCCCCTCCATATTGTTGGTTAAGGATGTTACCCCCTCCTCCAGAAAACAAAGAAAAATGGGTGTTTCCTGTAGGTACATTACCTTGATTGATATTGTAACCTGTAAAGGCATTAAAGCCATGGGTCATCGTGGTGGACGGCATAGTCATGGTACTCATGACGGGCATAGTTGTAGAAGCGTTTGGTCCTACATTCGGTGTGGAAATCCAAGTGCTAGGTATAGGATATGGCTGTTGAGTTACAGGAGGTGGAACAAGATTCACTGAACTACTGGGTCCAAAAGTGGGTGTAGAGGCGGATGCCACAGTTGAACTCGGCATGCCTAAGGTACCGACATTAAAGCTGAAGGACGGAGTCAAAATAGAAGTTGTCTATGCCGAACTCGGTGTAGTAGTGGGAGGAGGATTTTTACTATTTGTGTTCATACGTAGTGTGGGAGTCTGTGGAACTCCCTGTTTGCCTCCTGTATTAGTCATAAAATGCCCAGGTGTGAACAAATATGCACTATAATCAAGTTGCTGGAAACCAACGAGTAACATAAGAGGATTGTTAAGATTAGTCAAAGGAGGATTAAATGGAGTACTGAACTCACCAGAAGTGAGATACTCTATCTCAACTGTATTAAAAGCTTGGCGATCTGGAGTCCCCGGTTGTGGTTCCTCAGGAACCTCTATTTCATCAATAGTTTCCAAAGGAACACTGGAGTCTACCCTTTGTCGTCCGGGTGGCGGTAGTGGTTCCACTCTAAGTGGGAGAAGGTTTTGCAACCTCCCAGACCTACGAAGTTGTTGGTATTCCATGATTATATATAAAAATAAAAACTAAGCAAAAACCTAGTGGCCACTAAGAGTAGGGGGCAAACAGCACACCACTAAAAAATCCTAAGTATTCAAACCAATCAAACAAGATGCCTTCCAGAGAAGAGTCTGGGATGATGAGGGGCCAGAACAGATCAACGAAGGATGAAGAACAGTTACCCGAGGTCCACAATACAATGAATAAGGGTGCAAGCACTGGAATCACCCAACTGCCCTCCCAAAGACCTACAAGAGATTTCCTCCCACGTGAGGAAAATGCACCTATAGTTCAGGGGAGAAACTACCAACTTCAGGTATGAAAGATAGACCTACAAAAGTTATGCAAGTACAACAAATAAGTGAAGAGATTAAGGTTAGATATATGTGCACCTTATTCAGAAGGTTGATCCTAGCCTCCTCTTCCTTGCTCTTCAATGTTGTCCAATGTCGCAATGCCCACACCTGCAAAACAACTCGATACCTCTCTCAAATACATTTGACTACATATATAAGACTGATATCCATGACATAATAAGACATCAAACTATAATCAAACAGTAATCAAATCTAAGACACACATAAATAGGTCATCTTTGGAAAGGAAAGAACGTTTGATCTTTATTAATGAATGAAGCAAGTACATAAGATTATACCTTTCTTCAAGCTTGGCACTTCACGAAACCTAGATTCAAGGTCTCTTGCTTCTGTTCTCCAAGGATCCCAACCTCTAATCAACTGTGCTAGGGTTTATCAGAAACTGAGGCACAAGAGAGGGGGATGAGGGTCTCCATTCCTCCAGCATAAAATTGTTCTGGGCTTGGTCCCCTCACATGGACCTTCTACCTTCCTTATAAAGTCAATGAAGGAGAGGAAAAGTAGTTATAACCAAGTAGGAGGTTCCCCAACCAACTCAACTAAACCAAAATTTGAGATTTTGACTAGTACAGGAAAATGCTCTACTCTGCAGTAGACAAACTAGGGCATTTTTCAAGGTGTGCACTACTTTATTGAAGTAGAGTCGTACACATGCACTACTTTATTGGAGTAGAGTCACGCACACATCCTAGTATGCCCTCCTCTATACATAGGAAACCAGCGTTTTTGGAGAAAAATGGCCAAAAGCATGGTTTTCTGATGATTTTCAGGACATGGTTTGGTCTGGAAAAATGTTCCTAAGGGTTATAACCATCAAATGGGCCAAGAGTGAGGTAATTTCAACCATTTTTAATGTCCCAAATGACCCTTCAATCCACAAGTGTCCTATTGTGTGACTAAACTTGATCTCAAGAAGTGTCGTCATGCGACCAAGCGATACAAGTGTCGTTACGGACGGAGAAGTGTCATTTCAAGCTATAACAGATGCCCCCTAATGTATGAGGTCAGAGAGAGTGAGGGAAACGATGGTCGAAATACATTATAAATAACAAATAGTTGAATCATGGAGGAACCAGAGAAATCAAGAATCATAGGCTCAAATGAAGTACCTGAAAACAAAGGCAATGTCAGACAAACTTATCCTTGGGGTAACTGTCCATGTTCAAATAGTGGAACATGACCTCCAAGAGGATACAATAATGATCCGAATACTGATGCATATATCATGGCCACTAAAATACAAGCGTGGATCCATGAGGAACATAAGTGTAAACATAACCACATAAATACAAGGTGGATCTATGTCAAAACTGGAGAATAGCCATAGAGAACAAGATAGATCTATGTCTCATCAAGAGCCAAAAAGAAATGTGGCTTAGTCTTGCGCAACTTGGGTGATAACATAAATGAGGTGATGCTATCGAGGATCCCAAGGTCTTCATCTAAAAACAACCCAAGGTACAAACTTGTCCATGCGAATAAATGAGTTGATGTCGAACATGGGAGGTATCGTTTGATTACCGGTCCTTGATGTATACCATTAACAAACGCGAGGGTGTCCACCAATAATGAAAATGGAACCCAAGGTACCTAGTACATTCAAGCAAGTGAGAATAATTGGTCTTGTTGTCGAACACTTGAAGAATCCATCGGATAGGAGACATTGATGCATTCCCATCTATCCAATAGCGAGGGAAACTGCCACTAATGACTGCAATCCCCAAGGTACTAACCGAAACTCTAAACTTCATTCCCAGAGCACAATGAGTTGAAGTCGATGGGAAGAAGTCCGTTGGAAGGGAGGCCTTAAGGCATCCTCCATCATCCAACATGAGGGACACTCAACAGGTATGAGCTGATTTGGAGTAGGACTGAACACATGATGAAACATACTGACACCAAGGAATGGCCGGTGCATGAGGTCAAGGCAACTGCAGAATGGCTGACACAGGTTATATCCTTGAACAGTGAGCACGACACACGAGTGACTTAGGCAGCTTTTAACACAAAGAGACCACGATGCAAATCTGCAATGTAGGAGACATTAACATATTCTCTATATGATTGGAAGACTAACCAAACGGAGGAGTAAGAACTCTAAGATCAAGTTTATCCTAAGGCCAACACTAGAACCCAACTTGTTTGATAGACTCAAAACAGGTGCTTTGTTCAAGGAGATAGTTGAATTGCTGCCATCATATTGAAAGATATTTTAACATTCTTCCCTTCCCTTTTCTTTTTCATTTTTTAACGAGCTTGACAAAGAACTAAATCATGCTCGATGGTATTTTCATATTTAAGGAGTCTGAAAAACCTAGAAGAAAACTCCATACACCTATCCGTGGATTTTATATCGAGCCCGGATTGGTCTGTGCTCGGCGGTGTTTTCTTGCTTATAGAGTTTAAAAACTTAAACAATCCTCTATCAACCATCTCGTGGATTTCACATCGAGCCTAAGTAGGTGAATGCTCGCTTGGTGTTTTCACATTTCGAGAGTCTGAAAACCCTAAAGACGACTCCAAAGGTCCTTTTTCGTAAAGTTAGTCTCCTTCCCTGAAAAAGTGTAAAATAATGGAAGAAGAACTCTTCTAGCGCATACCAGAGTATACCTAGAGTATACCTTTTCTGTAAATTATCCACCAAGGCCCGGAAAAGGGATAATTCTATACCTAAGTGGATGTCGGTTCAGTTATTTTAACGAGCTCGAAAAGACAACTATGCTTGGAAAACTTTTCCTATTTAAGGAGTCTAAAAAGGGATTAAAAGAACTGCATAGGGATCTTTTCCGTAAAGGTTTAACGAGTCTGGAAAAGTAAACTCATGACCTCCTTACTATTTTTAACGAGCTCAAATGAGATACAGAAAAATGCTCATAACTTCCTTACTGTTTGTAACGAGCTCGAAGTGAAGATGAAAGAAATGCTCATAGCCTCCTTATTGTTTTTAACAAGCTCTAAGGAAAGGTGGAAGAAATGCTCATAACCTACTTATTGTTTTTAACGAGCTTGAAGTAAAGGTGGAAGATTGCTCGAAAAGGGAGGAGACAAGTGTCAGAGACATGCGAAACTAGTTCCAAGTGCATGGAACAAAGCTATGCCTAATGCAAGGAACATGAGCAAGATAAGGACACTCAAGGTGTGTCTCCTCCAGGTAAAAGGTGTCAAAATGCGAAGGAAAAATGATACAGGGCTTAGCGGAAATGAGATCAGAGATGGAGGCTTATACAACGATCTAAAAGCATGGAAGCTGGCATCAAGCTCATTAGCGCAAGCAGGATCATAATAGATGCATATGCAACTTGAACACAAAGATGGGAGCCTTATCAGGGATGGCCAGAAATATATGAGGAAGAAAGATATGAGGCTTCTTCTCAAAGTCATGGTAAATCTAAAAAGGATCCTGAGCCTATGAGAAAAACTCAGCATGGGCACCAAAATGGCATAAGGGTGCTGACTAGGATGACCCATGTTATGTAGGCTCTGCTGTCGGACTGGTGCATAATGCATAAAGAGATGGAAAACACACCAATATCCAACAGGTTTGACCCTATGGCGAATTCGGATGGAAAAAGGTTCAAATGCATCATAACAGTGGGAAGCCTAAACCTATATGCAAGGTTCTGAATATACCTGACATGGTCGCACAAGGTGTCGAAAAGGACCAGTAATAAAGTATGAATCTAGCTAAGAATTCTGTCTCCAAGAAACATTAGTACCAAGATCATATCTAAAATATATGTAAAGAAAGACTCGATACAAGTCACTGTGGTAGAAATACTTTCAACTTCACTATCATCAACCATAGGCATAAACAAGGAAGATTTTTCAAATGAAGACTCTATGGTACCCAAGCCCGAGGGCTTATAATCAACTAGATCAACTTCAGGATGAAGATCAAAGTTAAAGGACATGATGGAATTTGCAGACACAAATTCATCATCACGGGAGTTGAAAATTCGAGAAGCATAATCAAACTCAGCAGGAACACTGATTTGCGGATCTATAGCAGAGTCCAAAGACTCAACGGTGGGAAGATCAAACTTTAAGGTCAAACCGAGACTGGACATAACTACGACTGAATCAACATCCAAATGAATGGCAGACTGTAGTATGGACTCTAGGAAAACTTCATCGGAAGGAAGTATATCGTCCCAGATAGAATACATATCTAAACATTCAAATGGAGGTGTCACTTGGTCAAAAGCTGGGACTAAGTCCCAAGAAGGTAAGCATGAACTCAGAGACTTCTTCTCAGTAGGAGTTGAACTCAAGGAACAGTATGCCACATAAGTCCCATGTGACATAGTAGTGCCTAATGACGAGGGATCTGACTGGTGTAGAGTTGGGTAAAAAGGAGGATCAACGAATGCAAGCTGGTCGATAGTGACAATGCTTTCATTATGAGGAAAATGCATCATCCGAAAGAGCATAGACACCACAGCATGCATAGCATAAACGTAATCATGCCCCAGGATCATATAAAAGTCCATAGGGTCCTTTAAAACCATAAAATCAACTAAGACTATTTTTCCACCCAAAGTAACAGGTGCCTAGCGAAGGAATCCGAACGGTTCACTAGGTCTTTTATCGAAGGTCAACGGACAATTAACAGCTGGAATAACATTAGGGAAACCCAAATCTCTCCAAGCATAAGTGGATAAGATAATAACAAAATCTCTTTCATCAACAATGCATCGATCAACCATATGGTTCCCGATATCAACCTTTATCTGGAAAGGTGTTGAAGAAGGAAGACGAGGCTCGGCTAGACTATTCCAATCAAAGGAAATGATCCTAGGGCTTGGTAGGGGTTAAAATGGCATAGATGAAGTACCCCCTTTTTAAGGAACATCAAAACTTGTAATGCAGAAGACTTTCGGGACAGGTGCATCAGTCTCCAAAGGACTAATGGGATTGGTCGAAGATTGCATCGATTCGATCACTTCACTCTCCGAAGGAAGAGTGCGGTCGACCAAAGATTGCATTGGTTCAACCACTTTATCAACCAAAGGTTGATATGACTGTAGAGAATCTATAGACAAATCAATAACAAAAGTTCCTTCAGACATGGACCACACTCTTCGTGCCTCTGGAATGGCAGGGCATCGGTGAGTAAGGTGATCTCCTTTACAAATTTTACAAGGGAACTTTGGTTTCCGTCCTATAGGTTGAGACTCTTTTACAACGTTAGTACTCTCAGCATGACTAGCATTAGCTGACAGTTTGGCCCCAGCATGACTAGCAATGGCTGGTTGCTCAGAAGCAGAAGAATTTTGAACTAAGGACCACACTTTTTGCACTTCTGGAAGTACAGGGCACAAGTAGTAAGATGGTCTCCCTCACAAAACTTGCAAGGGAACTTATACTTCTTTTTGCTGGGTTTGTCTACAATGTCAACTCCCTCAGCATGACTTGCAGTGGCTGATCTGGTGTCTCCAGTATGAATCACAGGAACTGGTAACTTGTCATTAATATGACTAGAAGTTATCAATGACGTGTCCTCAACATGACTGACAGTGGTTGAAGACAAACTTTCAGTGTGATTTTCAATGACTAAAATTTTTCTCTCAGCATGACCTCCAGAGGCTGGGTAGGTGCCCCCTGCATGATTTGCAGAGGCAGGGTGCTTGCCCCCAGCATGACTTGTTTTGGCTGGGTTGCTGCCCCCTTGTTTTGGAATCTTCTTCCTATTCTTCCCCCGTCTATTCCTTTTATACTGCTGGTTACTAGTATTGCTACTTTCACCACATGAGGTAGAAGGAGGAGGAGAATATGTTACTGGAAAAGAAGGCACAGGGTTCTGATGCTCTTGATTTGAGGTGCTTACAAAAGAAGCGTCAAGAGCATGCAAGGCATTCGGAGTGGAGAACAACCAAACCGGCAGCCCTATAGTGAATCCAGGAAGATTCAGAGTAGCCATTAAGGGAGTACCAATGTTTCCAATGAATGGAACGACACAAGGATCCCCTGGAACAGGGGTACCTTGATTGGCCCTCGTCAGAACGCTAGACATAGTTTCCTGCTCAAATGAGTAAGAAGTTCTCTAAGGAAAACTAAGACAAGTAGCACAAAGAGCACACCACTAAAAAAGGTCCTAGGTAAATCAAACCATGCAAATAGATGCCTTTCGAAGAAGAGTCTAGGATGATGAGGGCCCAGACAGATCAATGAAGGAAGAAGAACAGTTACCCGGGGTCCATAATACAATGACTAAGGGTGCAAGTGCTGGAATCACCCAACCGCCCTCCCAAAGACCTGCAAGGGATTTCCTCCCACCTCTGTCCTAGGTACAGTAGATATAACCCTCCACCGTCACCTGTGTATGATCCTATGGTCATATACTAAGGATACCACCACACCAAAACTCCTAGGGGAACAGTCGCTGGTCGAATCAGAAGGTGTGGGCAGGGTAACTGAGCCCGAAACTCAAAAGAGTCCCCAAATGTGATCCAATCCTTGTATATGCTCAAAACAGAAAGTAGGAGGTTTATTCCAAACAATCTGATCTCACAAGACCTACTGCATAGATCCCAGGCAAGCTTTGAATGAGGTGGGTTTACCTGTGATAGTCGAACTACGATTTTTGCATAATGTGTGATCTTGGGTGGTTTAAGGTGTTTTAAACCCAAGATCCTATCCAAGACTAGTTGGTGAAAAGTGTAACCTAGAAAAGAAAATGTTGCTAGTACATTTTATTAGGGTTCATTTTAAAGGTTACTTGCTTACTCAAAAAGGTAGTGGGTGTGTGAAAGTGGTTATAATAGAGATAGAGTACTGAAATGAAATGCTTACCACTAAACAAATCTTTTATTTTCAATGCAAGTCTTAAATATACGATTTAGAATGCTTGTGCAAATGCAATTTTTAGTCTTTTGAATGCAAAAAGATAAAAATAAAGTCTAAATGTACAAAATTAAACTCAAAAGCTAAGAATGCAGCTACTCAAACCAATAAGTATGCAAAATAAAATTTTCTTCTTTTTGATGCAAAGCATTCTTAAATCCTTCAAGCCACTTGCAAGGTACTCTATTCAGAAAATAAATCCAAATTTTTTTTTATGCTTTTTGAAGGTAAGAAACAAAACTGAAATTGAAACTAACCTACTATCAAAGTAAAAGCAAAGAACTTTCAGGTTTCCTTATTGAAACAGTAAAAGCTACCAATATGACTTTCAGATTCTTGTTGATGTAAGCATGCCAACCATTGGGAAAAGAGTACGAAACCTACTTTTAGACCCAAACAAAGAAAATGACCTACAAAGAAGTATGGTTTGGTAAAGTCAGGCCTGCACATAAACAATGCAGTCAAGGTCCTGAACAGCAGCAAAGACACTTGAGCTTTCACTACAAAAAGAAAACTAAAAGCATAAAGGAGGATATGAAACCAATCTAAAGAGAAATTTCACTCAAATAGATACAAACAAGGTCAAGTAAACTCAGTAGGTTTCAATCCAGTGGAAATGGAGAATGCAGGTTCAGTCAGACTCAAATTAGGGTACAAAACACCAAACTGGTCCACAACCCCCCAACTTGGGTCAACAAGCCCAAAACTTTCCAAACAATCCCAAATTGATCAAAAGAGGTCCAAATCATGAACATAGCATCATTACAAGGATAGGAGACTACTTACAGTGGTTTAACTCAGACCTAGGGTCATCAGGGACCCCAAAAATGCAGCCACAACCCCCAAATTTGGGTCCACAACCCAAAAACTCAAACCCAGAATGTGTGCGATACTGTGTATGAGGCCTACCAGTGCCCATAATAGGGTAATTCACTATTGTGCTTCACAACAGTAGCGCACAGGTGGGAAAAGTTTAAAAAATGGGGTTAAAACCCCCCAACTTGGGTCCACCAAGGTCTGAAAGGGCTAGGAAGGGTCTGTAAGAGCTAAGGAGGGTCAAACAAAGCCTAATAACTGATTCTAATCAATAAATTGAACAAAGACCTTCAAACAAAACTAAAGAAATGACCTTGGATACCCCTAAGCAGTTAGGCTTCCCCTATACTACCCTATAGTGAGGAAATAGACACTATCAACTTAAGGGGGTGACAGGTAAACATACTGATTGCATTACATAAGAGTTTATAAATGGAAATAGATTAGAGACCTTGAGGACATACCTTGTGAACAAATTTTGATCCTATATTTTTTCCAACCTTGCGCTCGATCCTCAACTCAAACTCCCGTTTGATAAACCTGCAACACAAAGACCTTTCTTAGCGTATCTTGGCCAATATAATAACGATGGAATTGAAAAGTAATTCAAACATCAAACATTAACCAACATTGATCCAAACAAATACATAATCCAATAAGCACTTGATTTGGGACGAGAAAGATGCTTCAAGGTTTTATTGTCAAAAACATATGAATGATACAAAGTATACCTGACTTTGCAGCATGCTCATGTAACCTGATCCTGGGATCCTGCTCCTCTCTAAATTTAGATTTCCTCCAGCATAACCTCCTTCAATACAAGCTTCTCATATAGAAGAGTCTCTCTATGGCTCTCATGTATCAATGTCTTTTTGTCTAACCCCTCTCTTCAATCATCCTTGTATTTATAGGACAAGTTAGGCAGTTCAGGTCGAGAGGTGGTTGAAGGAGAAGTTGGGGAAGTTGGGAAACCAACTACAACTAATCTCCATTCGTCAAATTAATCTTTTTTTTATCATGTTTTAAGATGTGCGCTACTATTTCATAGTGGAGTAGCACCCATGGTGTGACTACAGTGTTTAAAACCTAGCGTTTGTCACTTTTTAAATGTTGTGCACTAGTCTACTGAAGAGGAGTAGTGCCCATCAGGAGGTGTGCGCTACTATTGCACAATGGAGTAGGGCATATGCGCTAGTTTACTTAAGCAGAGTAGCACCCATGCCAAAATATGATTTTTTTTAGGGTTTTATCAGCTTGCAGAGAGGTGAGTCAGGTCAAAGTCTCATATGAGGTTATCATGCTCTTCAATCCAAGTTGTCCTTTTGTGTGATCGACAGCTCAAGGTGATCACGGACAGAGAAGTGCAGATTTGACCTATAACAAGAGGGAGTTGACCACTCCTTACAATCCACAATAGAATGGAGTTGCAGAAATAAAGAATAGAACTATTATGGAAGCAGCACGAGCAATGCTTCATGACCAAGATATGCCTATGCACCTATGGGCAGAAGTAGCTAGGACAACTATATATGTGCAGACCAGAACACCTCACAAGATACTTGACAATAAGACACCAGAAGAAGTTTTCTCTGGTAAGAAACCAAAAGTTAGCCATCTCAGAATATTTGGTTGTCCAGTAGACACACACATTCTAAAGGAAAAGAGGACAAATCTAGATCCTTCAGGAAAGAGGGGCATCTTTGTAGGTTACAGTGAAAGCTCGAAGGCTTACAGAATCTACTTTCCAGGTTTCAAGAAGATTGACATCAGCAGGGATGTAACATTTGATGAAGGCTTAGCATACATCAAATCAAGGAAGACACCTGTTAAAGACAATGAAGAACCAAGGGTAACCAGAATTCAAGACACCACTATGAATGAAGCAATTCCAGAAGAAGATCGTGAAATTGAAGATCCACAAGAACCTGTAGATCCACCCCGTGAGAAGAAATCTCACAAGAGAAAACTTGCATGGGCTAGAGAGCTCATCCAATATGCAAAAAGATATGGCATTCCAGAGGAGGAACACAAAGAAAGAAAAAGGACTAGGTCACAAACCAGTTATGTTGCATTACTCTGTGACATTATGAACAAAGAACCTTCCAGTTATGAAGAGGCAGCGGAAAAGAAAGAATGGAAGGATGCCATGGTCAAGCAATACCAATCGATCATGAAGAATGATGTTTGGTATGTGGTCCCAAGACTTGAAGGGAAGTATGTTGTGACTTCCAAGTGGATCTATACGATCAAGCATGCTACATATGGTATCATAGAGAAGTACAAGGAAAGGTTTGTAGCTCGTGGCTTCTCCTAGAAAGAGGGAATAGATTATGAAGAAAATTTTTCTCCTATAGCCAGATACACTTCCATCAGAACAGTACTTTCTCTGGCTATAGTGATGAAATGGAAGATACACCAGATGCATGCCAAGACAACTTTCTTGAATGGTGTAGTCGAAGAGGAAGTGTATATGGAGCAGCCACTTGGTTTTGAAACACATGACAGGGAGTCATATGTGTGCAAATTGAAGAAAGCCTTGTATGGATTGAATAAAGCTCCTAGAACTTGGTATGGGAGGATAGACAGCTTTCTATCCAGTTTGGTCTTTACCAAGAGTAAAGTGGATTCCAACCTTTACTACAAGGTTGAGGAAGGCAATCCAGTGATCCTACTATTGTATGTGGATGACTTGTTTGTTACAAGTGAGGATGGGTTGATTTTCGTTATGAAGAGGAAGCTTGCTGCCGAGTTCGAGATGAAGGACTTGGGGATGATGCATTACTTCCTAGGCATGGAGGTGTGGCAGAGTGCAAATGGAATCTTCCTTGGACAAGGGAAGTATGCAGTAGAGATCCTGAAGCGGTTCGGGGTGATGGACTGCAAGGCCATGGCCACACCTATGGCATCGAACCTGAAGCTTCTATTTGATGCTTCATCTGATCCGGTTGATGCCACGATGTATCATCAGATGATTGGTTCCTTGATGTACCTGACGAAAACGAGACCAGATATTTGCTTTGCGGTGAACACATTGAGCCAGTTCCTGACGGATCCTAGAGGTGTTCACCTGGTTGCTGTAAAGCATATTCTGAGGTACCTGAAGGGTACAATTGATTATGGGCTCAAGTATGGTGTGAATCAAAATTTTAACATAGAGGGTTATCTTGATTCAAATTGGGTAGGCAGTGCTGCAGATAGGAAGAGAACTTCGGGGTGTTTCTTCAGTATGGGATCAGGTGTGATCTCTTGGTTTAGCAGGAAGCAGTCCTGCGTAGCACTGAGTACAGCCGAAGCAGAGTATGTCGTAGCTTGTTCAGCCAGTTGTGAGGCAGTATGGCTTAGGAAGCTACTTTCTGAGTTATTAGACCACTAGTGTGGGGTCAGCCCTAGTTAGGTCATGTGGTTCGGTTATTAGTCTTCCTTAGGAAGTCGGCCCTGTTGGCTTATTGGTAGGTCAAGTCAATGTATAAATAGAGGGTGTGCCTCTCTCATTCTATTCACTCACTCACTTATCAAGATCACATAGCGATGTGAGAAAGAGGTGCACATGTGGAGGAGGAGGAGCATTTGCTAGAGACATCTTATTGGGTTTGATCCTTGTGATCTTGGTTTGTGTCTTATCTTATCTCTGAGGAAGTTGCGGGGTTTTTCACCTTCTTGGTTTTCCCCAGTGAAACTTTCTGTCTCTTGTGTGATTTCTATTGTGTCTATGATTGATATGATGTACATGTTATTCTCTTAGTGATCCTAAATGATAATGGAATGAAATTATCAAAAAATTAACAGAATTTTCATCCTACCATCCTCGTATCTTACCTCATTCCCCATCACTTACTTCCTGCTTTGCTCGGAAAAATTGTCAAAAATTTAACTAGTGAATTTTATCAAAAATTTGGAGTTAGAGATAATATCTTGGTTGAATATTCCCAAGGATACTACATTGGTTGGTCTTATGAATTTGTTCTATAAATCAAATATACCTTCAAGAGTCCTTACTCCTTTCAGCATAAAATTTACTTTACTTGCGTCCTTATTCTCCAAATCTAAATCATATTCATCTTGGAATCGATTATGGATTCTTTGAAGGCATCTTCATTAGTCAAGAAGATGATGATTTGTTCATCATCATCAACCACCCTCATATTTGTGACATTATCAGGTACAAATGGCCTGAAAATCAATTTGATAGAGCATTTGTTATTTGTCGGCACTAATCTAGAAGCAGAAGTAGATAATAAATCGGCTACATCATTCTGTAATCTAGGAATAGCATTTATGTTAAAAAAATCAAATTCCAGACTTCAGATTGATATCCTTTTAAGTGTGGAGACAGACAATGAATTATATTTCTTATCTGTTTGACAACTATTTCTGAATCATCAAAGACCTTTAAATTCTTGATATTCAAATTAATAGCTCTTTTTAAACCTTGAACTAGAGCTTCATATTCATCCGTGTTATTTGCACATTCAAACTCTAGCCTGCAAGAGATAAATTGCTTGTTTCCTTCAGGATCAACCAGAACACAACCGACTCCAGATCGCTCTTGTGTTTTGGAACCATCAAAGTACAAGATACAACATTTAGTTTATGTTTTAACTACGTCAGTATTATTTCCTAAGTCATTAACTAGCTCTAATATGTTACAATCAGTGTCATCAGTCCATGAGAATTAAAGGAGATCAAAATGTTTGTCTGAATCATGGATAACATCTTATGTTTGATAGTTTCCCGGTTCAATTTCTAAAAAATATTTCCCCAACACTAAAGATGAAAAATTCACAGACTCATTCTTTTCCTCCAACTAAGTTACATTTTGTTTCATATGAGGCTCTCTCAGTACCTTGATCTTCTTAAGTTTATACTAATTTGACTAGCAAGATCACTGAAAGAAACACAATCACAAGATAGATAGAGATTTTACCCTGGGAAACCCTCATGGGGTAGAAAACCCAGCAAAGCTTTCCTCAATAAGATGATCAACCAAATACAAGATATACTCCAAGACTAGAGCTCCTTCTCTACCTCCTATGCAGACCTCTCTCTCACTTGTGTGCTACTTTTCGAGTGATGGAAGTGTTTGTTAAGTGAGGAACATCCTCCTCTACTTATACTTGATTCCCGACTGAATTTTTACCCTATGGGGACGACCTCTCCTAATAGAGTCTAATAACCCCTAATAAAATAACTCAGGGCCGAACCCCACATGGTAGATCTAATAACCCTGGTTACCACAATCCATTGAAGGAATAACCATCTCCGGATACATAGTAAGGTCCCATCGGAGGAATGAAACATCTCTGGAATAATACAAATATAATATTATTAGAAGTTACAATATTTCAACACTCCCCCTTAACGAGAAGGATATTATAACAACATCCGCAGGAGCAATGAGTCATCAACATCATACATGATACATCTATAAATTATTGGAAGCTTTCTCTATACATCATCATCAGTAACTCAAGTAGTTACTGGAACATTAACATCATCAGTATTGAGTCTTCATCTTCTGCAGCACTCGACCAGCTATAGCAACATCTCACGATCATCAGCATCGTCATCATACGATCATCAACATTGTCATATAGATCATCACGAGATACAAAATCGTCATGTAAATCATCACGATCAGCAGCATCATCATTTAGACCATCACGATCAGCATCATCGCCATGTAGACCATCACAATATGCAGCATCATCATCTAGACCATCATGAGCAACAACATCGTCATCTAGACCATCACGATCAGCAGCATCATCATCTAGACCATCACGAGCAGCATCTGGATCCTCATGATCAACAGCCTCACAGCAGCATACCCTGCAATACACATGATCCAATTACAGGATGATCAATCCCTCTCACTTTAGGACATAGGTCCAAGGATGATACAATCCTGATTTTCTTACAGGATGATCGATCCCTCTCAATTTAAGACATCTCTCATGTCTATGGACGATACAATCCAGATCAACTTACAAGATGATCAATCCTTATCCTTTTAAGACACCTCATCATGTCTAGGGATGATGCAATCCCGAATCAACTTATAGGATGATTAGTCCTTATCACTTTAAGACATCTCACCATGTCTAGGGATGATGCAATCCCAATCTACTTACAGGATGATTAATCCTTATTACTTTAAGACACCTCACCATGTCTAGGGACGATGCAATCCCAATATACTTACAAGATGATTAATCCTTATCACTTTAGGACATAAGTCCAAGGAGGATGCAATCCTGATCCACTTACAGGATGATCAATCCCTATCTCTTTAGGACATAAGTCCAAGGACGATGCAATCCTGATCCACTTACGGGATGATCAATCCCTATCACTTTAGGACATGAGTCCAAGGACGATGCAATCCTGATCCACTTATGGGATGATCAATCCCTATCACTTTAGGACATAAGTCCAAGGATGATGCAATCCTGACAATCCTCTTAGACAAAGTCTAAGCACCACTTCATTGACCTCATCGTAGGAACATACAACCTCATCATTAACATCATAGTTGGAACAGGTAGCCACATCATCGATACAGTATCCTCATCAATACAGGTATACATATAAGTATCCTCATCAATACAAGTATACATATTATCAATACAAGTATCCTCATCAATACAAGTATACATATCATCAATACAAGTATCCTCATCAATACAAGTATACATATCATCAAAACAAGTATCCTAAGTATACTTATCATCAATACAAGTATCCTCATCATTGATATAGGTAGCCTCATCGATACTAGTATCCAAATATCATCATTGACCATGTCACTCCCCCTTTCGAGGAGGGTCCTTTTGAACTACACCAAGCTTGTCTCAAAAATACTCAAACTTTACTCGAGACAGAGGTTTGGTCAATATATCAGCAATTTTTTCATCAGTGCTTACATACTTGAGCATGATATCTCCTTTCTGCACCATATCCCGTATATAGAAATATCGGATCTCTATGTGCTTTGACTTATCATGGAATACTGGATTTTCTGTAATCTTGATACAACTCTGGTTGTCACATAGGATCACAGTGGGTTCCATCTCTAAGTAAAACAAACCAGATAGCAGCTTTCGAAGCCATACTGCTTCACAACTGGTAGAGCAGGCAGCTATATATTCCGCTTCAGCTGTGCTTAGAGCCACACTTGACTGCTTCCTGCTAAACCACAAGATCATGGCAGATCCCATACAATAACATCCACCCGATGTACTCTTCCTGTCTGATACGCTACCTTCCCAATCATCATTAGTGTAACCATACAATCTGAAGTCATGATCTCCACGATAGTATAGAACAAAATCTATCATACCCTTTAGGTACCTCATCACATGCTTTGTAGCAATCAGGTGAAATCATCTAGGTTCCACTAGATATTGACTTAGGGTGTTCACCGCAAAGCATATATCTGGTCTGGTATTTGTTAGATACATTAATGACCCAATAATCTATCTATACAGAGTCATGTCCACTAACTCTGAAGAGTCATCAACTAACAACTTCAAGTTGGAATCCATGGGAGTGGCCATGGCTTTGCATTCCAACATATCAAATCTTTTCAGGATTCCCACAGCATACTTACCTTGGTTCAGAAATATTTGTTGATGTATATGTAACTTCGGAATGTATTTCACATATATGTATATTGTATTCCTATAGAGATGTTATTATTCCTCTATACGGAAGTGTCGTTATTTATATTGTAAGTGTCGTAACTTATACTTGATGGGTTATTAGACCACCTTGTTTGGGGTCGGCCTTGTATAAGTCATGTGGGTCAAAGGGTTATTAGACCACCCTATTGGGGGTCGGCCATGTGGGTCAAAGGGTTATTAGACCACCCTATTGGGGGTCGGCCATGTGGGTCAAAGGGTTATTAGACCACCCTATTGGGGGTCGGCCCACTCAGCATTATGTTATGTGGTTAAGTTCGAGCCGACATGAGTTAGGTAAAAAGGCAAGTCAAGTCAAGTATAAATAGAGTGCGGGAGGCACTCTATTTGCTCACTCACTTCTCACACATGCTCTCAAGGAGGAGAGGCGCACTTATGGAGGAGGAGGATTGCTGCTAGGTTATGGCTATCTCTATTGGTTGGTTGTATCATTGCTCTATCTATCTCTGAGGAAGTTATTGGGGTTTTTCACCTTTATGGTTTTCCCCAAGTAAATCTTTGTGTCTCTTGTGTGCTTGCATTATTGTCTCCATGATTGATATGCTGTAGATATGCTGTACATGTTGTTCTCTCAGTTAAGATCCTAGATCAGATTGAAGTAAATTCTGAAAATTTAACATGGTATCAGAGCTAGCCTGAAAGAAGGCATGATATGGCATGTATGACACTTGTTGCACTTACGATGCAAGGGCTTGATATAGCAAAAACCAGTCATCGTAGCACTTTCGCTATAAATCCGTTTTGGCGAATTTTTCAGATCTGAAATTGTTACAGGCCGAAGCTAAGATCTCCAGGTATCTTTTTTCCAAAGGACAACCTCTAATTCGTTGTACTTTGTGATTTATGATCTGTACAATATAGGGTTTCTGCCTCTTCCAGATCTGAGTCAAAATCAGGTGACCTTGGGAAAAAGGTCATATCTTGGGCTAGGAAGCTCCAAATGAAATTTCGTAAAAAGTGACAGGTATTACACAGTCTGCACTATCTCAGAAAACTTTTTCAGAGGCCGAAGTTGAACCAGTGACACGTGGCACGCCGTACAAGTTCGCTCTTCTGTATTATCCCATAAACAGGTCACGTTGCGACATTTGGCATAACTCTCTCTCAGAGAGTCCAATTGAGGTCAGACCTGTCAGGATGGAAAGGTAACAGGCCGAGCTATCTCAGAAAACTTTTTCATAGGCCGAAGGTCAAACAGTAACACGTGGTACACCGTACAAGTTCGCTCTCCTGTATTTTTCCAAAACAGGTCACGTTGCGAAATTTGGCATAACTCTCTCTCAGAACATCCAATTGAGGTCAGACCTGTCAGGATGGAAAGATAACGGGTCAGGCTATCTCAGAAAACGTTTTCAGACCCTGTGGATCAAAAATTTCGGAGTTACACCAGAAACAATCAGGTACATATTTCTGTCCAAACAGAATTATTTTTTGGTACCTTCATTCATGGCTTCCGGAATTTAGGGCTTTGAAGAAGGTTGGAATTTTTGTAATCGGAGACCACGGCTGGATGCTACTCATCAAAATAGAAATTTAGAGACCAATATCAGAATTTTTGGCTGGGTAGAAGGCCGGGTTTGATCAGACCCTAGTTCGGGACTTTGATCAGAAAAATGGAAAATTAGGGCTTCTGTAAAAATGGGAATTTTTGAAATCTGTGACCACGGCTGGAAGCTCCTCAGAAAAATAGAAGCTTAGAGCTTTGGATCAAACATTTTGACTGGGTAGAAGAGTGGGCTTCATCAAACGCCAGTTCAGAGTCACGTCCAGTGAATCTGGAAGTTTCAAAGGCAAAATTGAGGAGTGAAACTTTGCAGTCTTCAAATTCTGAATATACCAGTTTGATCAGTTCATCAAGGCGCATATTCCTATCCTTTCGGAAGTTTGAAATTCAAAGTTTGAATTTTTGGGGTCTCTCTGACAAACCCATATCCAGCTCCAGGTCCATTTCTTGCAAATCAAGTGGATTGGGTTGATCCTAGAAGAAGATGGATTGGTCACTTGCATAAGTGAAGAAGTTCCTGTTTCAGAGGGAGATGAGGCTAAGGCCTTACATAAGAAGATTACAAGCGATCTCAACAGGTATGACTCATCGAGGTATGTTTCGATATTTTCCATGATTAAGTTTATGTTTGTCTTCATGTTATTATGGTTAGTACAATTTTGTTTTTAGATTTGCTGTATCACCTTAACAAAATTATGAATGCATGATAGAAAATATTCATTGATTAGGGTGTTGACACTTATGATTGTACTAATGCATTATGGTGTTGTACGAGGTTTATGTTGCCTACTAACATGAAAGGTACACCAAGAAAGACAAATCATGTTCCAGTTCAAGAACATATGATCATGATGACATGAGGATAAAGACTCATCCTTTGCCATGGATCTCATAGAAGATCCATTCTCAAGGTATGTATAACTTGGTTTTATAATGGTTAACTTATGAGACATGCAGGTTACTAGCACAAGTCACTAAATAGAACCAGAAGACATTATGCGGGTATGTTAGACATAAATAGCTAGCATGCTAATCCAGGTATGTTTTTCCTATATCAAGCTAGAATCCTACCTTGTGTTAGGATCTTATACTGTTGTTGATAATGATTATTCATGAAGTCATAGGTTTGAATAATCATGGTTGGATGTATATTATTGTTCTTACTATAATTGATGATATGACTAACCAGAAGAATCATGAAAGTATAGGTTTGAATAATCACAGGTTTTATGCATTTTATATCTCTTATCTTGATTGATGATTCAACTAACCTGAATAGTCATAGGTTTGAGTAATTACAGGTTTAGACATGTTATGTTTCTTATGATTTGACTAACCATAAGAATCCTACATAAGAATCCTTGAATGCTAATGCTTATTATTTCTGTTTGAAATGATCATGACTATACATGCTTGAGATTATTGTGTTTTAATAGTATATTAATGAATGTATGATTTTATATGAGATCACAAGGATAACACATTCATGATACTAATAAGCATGCATAGGGACCAAGGATGAACATCAGATTCAAGAACAGGTAATCCAGGAAGCAAAGATCAAGAGGGAGTACACTCCAGTGGTTTATGCAAGGATGCAGATATTCAGAGGGAGTTGACCATCTCTCTACATCCCACAACAGAAAGGTGTAGAAGAAGATACTTCAGATTAGGACTCCAACAGCTCCTGCAAGGAAGCGAAGACTCAGAGGGAGTCCACCCAATGAACAAACAAAGATAAGTATTTGAATTGTCATTTCTTAAATAATACTGTTCAATAATGTATATACTGATGTTCCTAGAATTAGGTTGTGTATTATGCATATTAGAATAATTGCATTGATGAACAGTATACTCCTAATATGCATGGGTAAGTGGCCTATGGCACTGTACAACATTCCATTGCTACTTATCTAGAATGAAACCTCTTTGCTGACATGTTGGGAGTTGTGCACACTCTTAACAATGTTCTGGTAGAGATTGGAAGGCATCTAGAAAGTTACGGAATATGGATAAATGTTGTATTGAAGCATTGGATAAGATAATTGCATGACTGTATGGCATATTTCTTTATGTGTAAGAATTTGCTCTGAAAACTATGAGATGTTTTCTAATCATGCAATTTAACTTGTTGTGTAGGAAAGATCGTATGCCATCTCCTACAAAAGAAGAACTACAACATTTTGTTCCAGCAACAAAGATATCTATTGAAGATATTGAAGATATTGAAGTTCCCAGGATCTGGGATGAAGAAATGGAATGCCATGATCCGTCGATCATGAAGAATGATGTTTGGGATGTAGTCCCAAGATGTGAAGGGAAGTTTGTTATGACTTCCAAATGGAACTATCAGATCAAGCATGTTGCAGATTGCAGCATTGAGAAATATAAAAGTGATGAAATAGAAGACGCACCAGATGGATCTCAAGACAGCATGGTGTAGTCATATATATGTGCAGAACTTGGTATGGTAGGATAGACAGCTTTCTATCCAGTTTGGGCGTTACCAAGAGTAAAGCAGATTCCAACCTTTTCTACAAGGTTGAAGAAGGAAATCCAGTGATACTACTTTTGTATGCAGATAACCTGTTTGTTACAGGTGAAGATAGATTGATTGCCGACACGCAGCGGAAGCTTACTATTGAGTTCGAGATGAAGAACTTGGGGATGATGCACTATTTTTTTTTGGCATGGAGGTGTGGTAGAGTGCAGAAGGAATCTTCCTTGGATAAGGGAAGTATGCAGTAGAGATCCTGAAGAGGTTCGGGATGATGGACTGCAAGGCTATGGCCACACCTATGGCATCGAATCTGAAGCTTCTATGTGATGCTTCATCTGAGTCGGTTGATGTCCCTTTGTATCGTCAGATGATTGGGTCCTTGATGTACCTGACGAACACGAGACCAGACATTTGCTTTGCTGTGAACACATTGAGCCAGTTCCTGACGGATCCGAGGATTGTTCACCTGGTTGCTGTAAAGCATGTTCTGAGGTACCTGAAGGGTACAGTGGATTATGGGCTCAGGTATGAGGAGAATCAAAAGTTTAACCTGCAGGGTTATGTTGATTCAGATTGGGGCTGGCAGTGTTGCAGATAGGAAGAGCACATCTGGGTGTTGCTTCAGTATGGGATCAGGTGTGATCTCTTGGTTTAGCAGGAAGCAGTCCTGCGCAGCACTGAGTACAGCTGAGGCAGAGTATGTTGCAGCCTGTTCAGCTAGTTGTGAGGCAGTATGGCTACGGAAGCTACTGTCTGAGTTATTTGATCTCCCGTTGGAGGCTACTGGTATCTTCTGTGATAACCAGAGTTGTGTGAAGCTGTCCGAGAACCCAGTGTTTCATGACAGGTCGAAACACATAGAGATCAAATATCACTATATCAGGGATATGGTGCAGAGATGAGCTGTGAAACTCCTGTATGTTGCGACGGACGAGTAGATTGCAGATGTGCTGACGAAGCCACTAGCCAGGGTGAAGTTCGAGTACTTCAGAGAGAGGCTTGGCGTTCTTCAGATCGAGGACACTTCGAGGAAGAAGTGATGGACACATTTGCTGAAGCCATTCCAAGCATGTTGGAAGGAGGACCCTTCACATGGCTGTGGATGTAAGCGCTGGATAATGAACATCAGGATGATGTTCTGGTTTCTGCTTGGATATGATCAGTTGGATCATTTTTATGTATGTATGTACGCATCATGTTGGATGCTTGGATATGATCAGTTGGATCATTTTTATGTATGTATGTACGCATCATGTTGGATGCCGGATATGATCAGTGGGATCATTTTGTATGTATGTACGCATCATGTTGGATGCTGGATATGATCAGTTGGATCATGTATACGTATTTTGTATATGCATCATGTTGGATGCTTGGACCATGTATCTGTATATGTATCAGGTGGATACATTGTATGATCAGGTGGATCATGTATGGTGATATGTATCATGTATTTGTATTTGTATCAGGTGGATACATTGATGATCAGGAGGATCATGTATGATGATATGTATCAGGTAGATACTTGGTATGCATCAGGTAGATGCATTGATGATCAGGAGGATCATGTATGATGATATGTATCATGTATTTGTATCAGGTGGATACATTGTATGATCAGGAGGATCATGTATGATGATATGTATCAGGTAGATACTTGGTATGCATCAGGTAGATGCATTAATGATCAGGATGATCATAGATGACGAGCTTCAGGATGTTGCTCCAGATGACATGCAGCAGGATGTTGCAGTGATGATCAGGATGATCATAGATGACGAGCTTCAGGATGTTGCTCCAGATGACATGCAGCAGGACGTTGCAGTGATGATGATCAGGATGATCATGGATACATCAGGATGATGTATGGTGAGTATCAGGTTGATACTCTGTGCCCGTAATCAGTCCTGGGATGCTCTTGCGAGGTTTTGCCATGACCACATGTAATTCGTTGCCCTGGGAGATCCTATAGGTAGAGCTGTGTGCTCGTAACAGCCTGGGATGCTCTTGCGAGGTTTTGTGGTAAGGTCACATGTAATTCGTTGCCCTGGGAGATCCTATAGGTAGAGCTGTGTGCTCGTAACAGCCTGGGATGCTCTTTCGAGGTTTTGTGACGCACGTAAAAGTCCTGAGGATTCCACAGTATGGCCAGTGATGACGAAGACCTGTAGGTGGTGGGCCTACATCCAGTATGAAAAAGGACTGGCTCTGTAGAACTTCCTATGACGAGTAGATTCAGATATTGATTGAGATAGTAGCAGCAGTGACGATGATGATGACTCGATGACGATTATCCAGTGACGATGATCCAGAGAAGATGACTTGTGCTAGAAGAACTGTGCTGAGAAATACCTTCCTAGTTAAGAGGGAGTGTTGATGTATATGTAACTTCGGAATGTATTTCACATATATGTATATTGTATTCCTATAGAGATGTTATTATTCCTCTATACGGAAGTGTCGTTATTTATATTGTAAGTGTCGTAACTTATACTTGATGGGTTATTAGACCACCTTGTTTGGGGTCGGCCTTGTATAAGTCATGTGGGTCAAAGGGTTATTAGACCACCCTATTGGGGGTCGGCCATGTGGGTCAAAGGGTTATTAGACCACCCTATTGGGGGTCGGCCCACTCAGCATTATGTTATGTGGTTAAGTTCGAGCCGACATGAGTTAGGTAAAAAGGCAAGTCAAGTCAAGTATAAATAGAGTGCGGGAGGCACTCTATTTGCTCACTCACTTCTCACACATGCTCTCAAGGAGGAGAGGCGCACTTATGGAGGAGGAGGATTGCTGCTAGGTTATGGCTATCTCTATTGGTTGGTTGTATCATTGCTCTATCTATCTCTGAGGAAGTTATTGGGGTTTTTCACCTTTATGGTTTTCCCCAAGTAAATCTTTGTGTCTCTTGTGTGCTTGCATTATTGTCTCCATGATTGATATGCTGTAGATATGCTGTACATGTTGTTCTCTCAGTTAAGATCCTAGATCAGATTGAAGTAAATTCTGAAAATTTAACAATATTCCCTTTGGACCTTGCCATACTTCTAGACCTAAGAAGTAGTGCATCAATCCAAGATCTTTCATCTCAAATTCCGAAGAGAGCTTCTTCTTGCACTCGATAATCTATTTCTCATTTCCAGTTAGAAATAGATCATCCACATATAGCAACAATATGACAGGTTCATCATTCATGATCTTGAGATAAAGATTAGGATCATCTTTACTTTTGGTAAAGCCCAAGTTTGTAAAGAAACTGTCAATTCTTGCATACCAAGCTCTAGGAGCTTGCTTCAACCCATATAAGGCCTTCTTCAGTTTGCATACATGGTTTCTTCCATCTTCTACCTCAAATCCTTGTGGTTGTTCTATGTACATTTCTTCCTCAATCACACCATTCAGGAAGGCTGTCTTTACATCCATCTGGTGTAGATTCCATTTCATCATGGATGCAAGTGCCATGATGGTTCTAATAGAAATGTACCTTGCAACTGGGGCAAATGTTTCTTCATAGTCAATTCCCTCTTTCTGAGAGAATCCTCTGGCCATAAATCTTTCTTTATATTTTTCAATGCTACCATCCGCAACATGCTTTGTTTGCGGATGCTTTATTTTGTATATCCATTTGGAGGACACCACACTTTTGTCTTTTGGTTTGGGAACTATATCCCAAACATGATTCTTCATTATTGACTGGTATTCCTCTGTCATTGCCTCTACCCATTCTTTCTTATGAACTGCCTCTTCATAACTAGTAGGTTCTTGATCTACAAGATCACACATCAAAGCCATATAGTTAGAAAATGGCTTTGGTTTCTTGCTTACTCTAGTGGAGCCTTCAGGAGCTCCATACTTTTCTGCTCCTAGTATAATATCTCTTGCCCATGCTGGATTTCTTTTTCTTGAAATGTTTGAAAGGAGGGGTTCTTGTGGTTCTATCATATCATGATCTTCAGGTGTTACATCTCCAGGGATGGGTACAGCCTCTGTAGTTCTGGGAGGTGCATCTTCTTCATATACTTCTTCATACTGGCACTTCCTAGATCTCTTGAGAGCTGCTTCTTCATCAAATGTCACATCCCTACTTATTTCCATATGATGAAAACCTGGGATGTAAATTCTGAATGCTTTGGATGCTTCACAATATCCAACAAATATTCCCTTCTTCCCAGAAGGATATAACTTGGTCCTCTTTTCTTTTGGAATATGAATGTATACTGGACATCCAAATATCTTGAGGTGACTTACCTCAGGCTTCTTTCTTGTAAACACTTCTTCTGGAGTCTTGAAATCAAGAGCACTGTGAGATAGTCTATTATGCACATAGAATGTTGTCCTAGCTGCTTCATCCCATAGATACATAGGTAGGTCTTGATCATGTATCATTGTCTTTACATCTTCCATGATGGTTCTATTCTTTATTTCCGCAACACCATTTTGTTGAGGATTGTAGGGAGTCGTTAGCTCCCTCTTGATTCCAACTTCCTTACAAAAATCTTCAAAGTCTTTTGAAGTATATTCTCCGCCATTATCTATCCTGAGTATTTTTATTTTCTTTTCTGAATGATTCTCTATCAGGGCTTTGAACTCCTTGAACTTTCCAAAGACTTCATTCTTTCCTTTTAGAAAGTATATCCAAGTCTTCCTTGAATAGTCATCAATAAATGTGAGATAGTATTCATATCCACTCAAATATGTGGAGGGCATTGGTCCACACACATCAGAGTGAATTAAATCCAAGGTACTTTTAGTCTTTGTTTCACTCTTTGGAAATGGGTTCTTGATATTCTTCCCTTTTTCACATCCTTTGCATGTGCCATCATGATCAATCTTTAAGTCTGCCAGACCTATAACTACCGTGCTTACATGAGGAAGTGCCTTGTAGTTAATGTGAGCAATTCTCCTATGCCATAGCTCATTTGGGCTAATAGCTTCATGTACAAGGACAGCTTCTGGATGGCCCTTGAGCTTGTATAGACCTCCTTCCTCTTCATCAATGATAATTGCATCCTTGATAGATTTACCTTTGGACCACATTAATACTTGTCCATCAATGAATGCAAACCTATAACCTTTCTTATCCAATGCTGAGATGGAAAGAAAGTTCTTCTTCAATCCTAGTACATACAATATTTCTTTCATCTTCATGGGGGTTCCAGAATCAAGCTTGTACCTTGCTTCTCCAATTCCCTTGATGGGATATTGATTGTCATATCCTAGAGAAACCTTTTGTGGAGAGGTATTTTCTTCAAGTTTTGAGAGAGTCTTCTTTTGTCCTGTCATTTTCTTTGAAGCACCACTGTCAATAAGCCATGTATCTTCTCCAGGTGTTATAGATCCAGAGAGTGCGGAGAATAGAACATACTCTTCTACATCTTCTTCTTCATTTCTCTTAGATATTCTCTTGAAGAAGGTCCTTTCTTCCTCTTCTTCTTCTCTTCTAGGTCTTTTCTTGTGAGGCTGTTACACCCAAAATCTACTCATCATGAGATTCAGTGTATACACCCCTAAAGATACTTGGACTAAGTAATCATCCTGGGAGGATTTTTACCCAATTGTGCTCAGTTTTGAAGGGTCGTCGCAGGTTGCACACTATCAACATGCGACGCAACACCTTGCTCCATTACAGGGTGCGACAAAGTTAGTTAAGTGGCAAAAATAGCTTCTTCGAGGTCCATCTCGAAGCTTGCTGACTTGGGACCCTATCCCTGACCTCTTGGAAGAGCTGGCACTCGATTCCTAAACCTTTGGAGAGATCCCTTAAGCCTCTCCTACCATCTCTCAACCTATCCTATCCATACCCTATCCGCTTAGTCCTATATAAGTGAAGCTCACTCCCATCCCAAAGGGAGGAAGCCTATGGTATCTACATGATGGTGAAATCACTCTTAAGACACCCCCATTCACCTCGTGGAGAACTCATACTTCCTTGGAAGGATATGGAAATTGGCTTCATCAGAGAAGGGCTACAGCGTTAAGCCTTGGTTGTGGTTCTATATCTCTATCATGTACTCCTCTATTTACAGTAATACAAATGCTTTCCACCAATATTGTTCATGTGTGCAATGATATTGAGTAGTTTACCTGCTTAACTGTTTACTTAGATCTCTTATTGTATAGATGTCTTTTACTAGTTTCTCTTGTTTCTTGTCTTGACAGGTCTGGCAGTTTGGATCTGACAACCACGGGATGTGGAGCAACATTCAGGAGAAAGGATTGCGTAGTAAAAGGTAAGACATCTAGTACTTGATCCTTAAGTAGATCTAGGAAATACATTGGTAGTATGTTCTATTTCTTCTAGACTCACATTGAGCTAGGGAGATCCTGCTCGCGTCCACTCGAGTGGATTGTCCGATAAAGAATCTAGCGACCATACTAGGGAGTATTGATATTGGGTTAGTAGTTGTCAATTTGAGAGTCATTTTCAATTGATTGCTTGACACAAGCCTTTTTATTTTTTCCATTTACTTCTTAGAGTTGATTTCACTATCAGATCTTTGTATTGAAGACTCTGATCTACTTCCTTTGATTTTATACAACCCATTCCCAAACCATTCCATGGTTCATTACTGAGAGATCTGATTCATTTTTGAATCTAGACTTTGCCTGTCGCACCTGGGTAGTGGGAACAGAGTGACACTGTGTCATTCTGGGTCTTTGTTCTTTACCTATTAACTACTCGTCACATCCCTTACATTGGTCGACTATGACATCGTCGCACTTCCTGTGTAAGAAAACTGCGACGTCGCACTGTGTACAAACACAGAGTGCACCGATTTGTCAAATTTTGGCATGCAGGCATCTCCTCTCCATTTGATAGTCTGGACTTTGGTTTGTTGTATGAACTCCCTCTATGCTGCAAGATCCATCTAGAGATCTCATCTTTGATTTGTGTGTTTTGTTTGGCTTATTTGTATTGGTTTTTGCGTCTTTTGAGATTTGGATTCATGTTTGGCCCCTTGAGTCAAAACTAGTGTTTTTCTTACATTTTAAAGCGAAATGGGTTCTATTTTTGAAAACAAATTCCCCCTCATGGCGAGCCATGAATCGTGCATCCTTCAGTCATTTTGACCCATCTCAAGGTTTTGAGATCATTTTTGGTTTGGCGTGATTGGCTTGTTTTAAAGACTTGAAGAGTGCATCCTATTCACACAGTTTGCTTGTTGCTTTTAGACTTGAGTAGTGTTTTATTTGTGTGGTACTTTAGAGAATCTTAGGAAGCTTAGATATGGGAGACTCTTCTGGGACTACCAACCAAGAGGCCCCTTTCCAGGGTATGCCATTTGTTATTCCCCCTTGTGGAACTGTTGGTCCTCCCTTTATGGCTACATTGAGTCTTCCTGGATTGACGATAGGATTACCAGTATGGTTATTCTCCAATCCAGTTACACCAAGTGCACCAATTGTGTCGAACTTAGGTCCTTCACCGCATGAGCATCAATCTCATGATGACCCTTCTCCTTCTCTGTCGAAATTTGAATCAGCTTCCATCTCTTCCTCTTCTCCTACTGAAAAATTTAATGTTAGTAAGAAGGTGAGTGTGAAGAAGAAGAAAGGGAATATTAAGAAGAAGAAAGATAAGAAAGAGACCAAGCATCAACCATCTGCCTCTAATGGCGCTCATTCTATGAGCACACCTCATAAGCCAAAGTTCCCTTGCAAACTTTGCAAGGGTGATCACCTTCTCAAGAATTGTCCTGATCTTTCCCGTTTGTCAAAAGTGTGGTCTAAAAACCCCAAACCGCTTGTATCGTCAACCTCTGACCATCATGTTGATGACACTGCCACGACCAATGACCTGTTGGTGAAGGGTCGGAAGGGTAAAGTCCTATATCCCTGTTTGATATGCAAGGATATGCACTGTACTTTCCTTTGTCCAAGCATGGATGAAGCTTCACGGTGGTTGGAAGATATTACTAGTTCTCAATAGGTGCTTCCAACAAGCGATAGTAATTTGTCCCCTGACCCCCCACTGGTTGACCAAGTGATCGATTCAATTCCATCTGAAATCGATCCTAGTCTTCTTTCCAAGAGTGAAGTAATTGAGTCGATGTCATCTCTACTCTATCCCGCTCTTTCATTGGAGAAAGTCCAGACTAAAGCAGTCACCATGACACAATCTTCGTCTTATTCTTATCTTCCAAGTGAGAGTGAATTGGAAACCACTGATGTTTTCCTATTCAGTTCAGAATGTCCTAGTACTAAGGTCATTTCCTTTGATTGGAATGGTCTAACAGAATCTCGTCTTCCTTCAAGTATTCCTTTTCAAATATCTGTAGGAGTTTCCGATAAAGAAATCTTTCGTACGATAGTTGATGAGGGAGCTTCTGTAGTATTTTATCCTCAACTTCTTGGAAAGCTATAGGTTCCCCTCAGCTTGTGCCAGTAACTAACCAGATTTTGGCTTTTAATAGAAGGCCTACTGGACCTTTAGGGATTCTCCTGCAGTTACCTGTCACATTGAGAGGTAAAACTATTTATGTTGATGTCATGGTTGTCCAAGGTCCTTTAGATTTCAATCTGCTCCTTGGACGTGATTATGTCTATGCTATGAAAGATGTAGTGTCCACGCTCTTTCGAGTGATGTATTTTCCTCATCATGGGAATATTGTGACCATTGATCAGCTTTCCTTCGTGACACCCACTCATCATATGACTCCTAGTCATCAGACTTCCCTGAATGTTCCAAATGTTTTAGTGGTTTATTCCCCCTAAGAATGGGGGGTACGAACACGGTTTATGTTATGTTTCAAGCTCGATAAAAAATGAAACCAACCACCCTAGCATAGTTTCCATTTGGTTTCAAGCTTGCATAAAAATGAAACCAATCCATTAGAGTGCAGTTTTATTCTATCTCAAGTTCGTTAAAAAATGAGATAGACCCCTCTAAGCATAGTTTACCTTTGGTTTCAAGCTTGCATAAAAATAAAACCATCCACTCGAGCATAGTTTTATTCCATTTCAAGCTCATTAAAAAATAAGATGGCCCCCCTCAAGCATATTTATTGTCTATTTCAAGCTTGTGTAAAAATGAAATAGAAATCCTTCCCTTCAGTTTGAGTCTCTCGCTAGAGTTAGAACTTGAACCTTCATTTCCTCTAATTCTTGTTTCCCCCCCCTTGGTGAACATTTTCATATTAGTAGCCAGGTTGGTAGTTGGGTTAGCAAGTAGCATTTTTTAGACGAAATGAAGCTTGGAGGGCATGCCACATGTCATACCGTCAGCAATCATGTTGAGGGAACACTACCATGTTAAGCCACTAGCAATCATGCTGGGGGCATTTACCAACCTCTGGGCATCATGTTGGGAAAGAACCCATCAATGGGCCTTGACCTATGAGCATAGTTCCCTTTCTATGTCAAGCTCGTTAAAAAATGAAATAGGCTCCCATGAGCAGAGTTCTAATCTTGTGTCAATCTCATTAAAAAATGAAACAACTCACTTTCCCTTTGATTCGAGTCTCCTCGTAGACTTAGTACTTGAACCTTCTTTTCACCCGCTTATGCCTTAGGAGAATGAAATGAAGCTTGGGGGCATGTCTTCAACCTCTGTAAGTTACATTGAAGTCAACTAGATCGCCGCTCCACACCACATTGGAGCTAAGTCACTTACTTCTAGCAATCATGCTGGGGGCATGCACCAACCTTTGGATTTCATGACGGGAAGAAATCCACCATTGGGAACATTTTCAAGCATACTTTCCTTTTTTATGTTTTGAGCTCATTAAGCCATGAAAATTATCCCGAGCATAGTTCATTTTCCGTTATAAGCTCGTTAAAAAATGAAGCAGACATCATGAGCATTCTTCCAACCTATCTTCGAGCTCGTTAAAAATAGTAAGATGGTATTTGAGCTTACTTTTTCACTTTTTTCGTGCTTTGGTTGAAACATGAAAAGTGGTTTGATCTTAGTTTTTACTTTTTTGTGCTCTGGTTCAAACATGAAAAAGATTCTGAGTGCTTTTGATACCATTCTCATGCTCGTTAAAAATTTGAGTTAAAAAGGTGTGTCTAACGAGTGAAGGTTTATCACTTTATCCGGCCTTGCTAGACTATTTATGAAAAAGGAACTGTGTTGAGTTTACTTTTTCCTTTGTCATACTTGGTCATCAACCATGACAAAGTTGTTCATGGAGTCCTTTTTAAGCTCTTTTAAGACTCCATAAATACGAAAAGATTGCCAAGCGAACTTGATGCTTTCACGCTTGTAAAAGCATTTGAATGATCGTCTTCCTGGTGATAGTTTACCCCTTTTTCGAACTAGGAGGCACTAATTACGAAAAAGGTATACTCCAGCCAATCATGACTGGAAGAGTCCTCTTCCGCATTGTTTTACCCTTTTTCGGGTGATGAGGCTAACTTTAAGAAAAAGGATTGTTGGAGTCTCCTTTAGTTCTTTTCAGACTCTCTAAACATGAAATGATGCCGAGTTTTCCTTCTCTGGACTCGTTAAATTTTAAACATTGAAGGGACCATTCTGGGACAAACCCCTCATTTCCTAGGTTCATGAAACATTTGGGATTGGACTCATCTATGAGATGAGCCATACCGAGCATCTGGTTACCCTCATCAAGTTTGTCAAAAACACATGAGGCACTCATCAATCATGATGGGGGAAAAGGAAATATTTTGTGTTACATCATAATTACGGCAGTACATAATCACTCTTGAACATGGCACTCGTTTTCATTTTCATTCAGTACTTGGATAATCTATTTGTCCTCGAGTCTTATCAATTCCATGAGTCGCGTCGCTCCTTTGGATCATCCAAAGAATGCTTCCACCATCAGTTGCATTAGGGGTTGGTATCATTCTCTTCATGTCAATACTGCCAAGTCATACCATGCCCATGTTCAAGAGATGTTCATTACTCATCGTCTGCAGTCAGTATACCTTCAATCATGTCGGTCTACCTTGAGTCAATATTGCATGTTACTATACCATCCGATCTACCCTATACATTTTTGTCATGTTTCGTGTCGATTGATGGGGGATTCATCATGGCCCTCCTTCGATGGATTCATCCTTGTCGACTTCAACACATCATCCGAGGATCGAATCTAGAAACTGGTCAAGTACCTTGGCCCTGCATGCCTCAATGGCAGGTTACCTTGATTTCATCATGAGTTTACATCATTGACACTTGATTGAAAGATTTCATCTTGTGTTCGACTTCAAATCATTTATTCACGCTTGATGATATGTACTGTGATACCTTGGGAATCATTGATATCAATGGTGATCTCCCTCGCACTTGTTAACGGTTTACATCAATGACCGGTAATCAAGTGGTTTCTACCATGTTTGACGTCAAGACATTTGTAATCACATGGATAGATTCGTATCATTGCGGGTTTAGCTTGAAGACCCTAGGGAGTCATGTTTTACCCAGGTTGCGATGGAGTTTGTATTGAGTCATATTACACGGATCCACTTTTGTATTGGTCGTGGCTGTGTTATCATCTCATCATGCATCTACGCTTGTGTCTAGTAGCCATGATTGTGTTCAGTCGGTCATTACTACCATGGATCTGCAATGTATTGGTTGGCAGCCATGTTGTACTTCATATGAGATTGTCAGTTCAGAGTCAGTTGTACTGCAGCAGTGTCTTTTGTCCATCGAACCTATTGCCATTACTTCTTTCAAAGCACTTCACCTGTACATCCTTAACAGCTTCATGCTTTGGGGGGCATTCTATTACACCCAAAATCTACTCATCATGAGATTCATTGTATACACCCCTAAAGATACTTGGACTAAGTAATCATCTTGGGAGGATTTGTACCCAATTGTGCTCAGTTTTGAAGGGTCGTCGCAAGTTGCACACTACCAACATGCGATGTCGCACCTTGCTCCATTACAGGGTGTGATGGAGTCATTTAAGTGGAAAAAATATCTTCTTCAAGGTCCATCTCGAAGCTTGTTGACTTGGGACCCTATCCCTGACCTCTTGGAAGAGTCGGCACTCGATTCCTAAACCTTTGGAGAGATCCCTTAAGCCTCTCCTACCATCTCTCAACCTATCCTATCCATACCCTATCCACTTAGTCCTATATAAGTGAAGCTCACTCCCATCCCAAAGGGAGGAAGCCTATGGTATCTACATGCTGGTGAAATCACTCTTAAGACACCCCCATTCACCTCTTGGAGAACTCATACTTCCTTGGAAGGATATGGCAATTGGCTTCGTCGGAGAAGGGCTACAGTGTTAAGCCTTGGTTGTGGTTCTATATCTCTATCATGTACTCCTCTATTTACAGTAATACAAATGCTTTCCACCAATATTGTTCATGTGTTTGAGTAGTTTACCTGCTTAACTGTTTACTTAGATCTCTTATTGTATAGATGTCTTTTACTAGTTTCTCTTGTTTCTTGTCTTGACAGGTCTGGCATCTTGGATCTGACAACTGCGAGATGTGTAGCAACATTCAGGAGAAAGGATTGCATAGTAAAAGGTAAGACATCTAGTACTTGATCCTTAAGTAGATCTAGGAAATGCATTGGTAGTCTATTCTATTTCTTCTAGACTCACATTGAGCTAGGGAGATCCTGCTCGCGTCCGCTCGAGTGGATTGTCCGATAACAGAGGCCTTTCTTCCTCTTATACTTCTTCTTCACTATCATCTTCTGTAAGATTGCTTGATGTCTTTTGTGGTGAGAACCCTTTTTCTTCTTTAGAGGACAATCTTTAGAAATTTGTCCTATTTTGTGACAAGTAAAACATTGGAATAAGGAGTAATCTCTTCTTTGATTAGTTCCTCTTTTCTTTTGAAATATTTGTGGAGGATGAGACTCCTTGTGACTATCCTTCTTGAAGTAGGATTGATTCCTTCTTCTCTTGGTGTGGGTGGCCAAGGCTTGTTCATCTTCCTTGAGCAAGGCTTCTCTATTTGCAACCCTAGCTTCTTCTTGAATGCAATCCTCCCAAACCACATCAAATTTCATACTTTCTTTTCTGGTACACATGGTTTGGATGAATGACTCCCAAGGTCTAGTGAGACCATTTAGAGCATTCATGACTAGTTCATCTTCATCAAGGGTATCTCCAATAGCATCTAGTTGTTCCTTAAACTGAGAAACCCTTGAGAAATAGTCTTGAATAGATTCTCCTTTATTCATCTTGGTGCTCTTCAATTGAGCTCTTAGGTTCATCTTCCTATTGATGTTCTTTCATTCATACATTCTGGAAAGGGCATCATACATTTCCTTTGGGGTCTTCTTGGATGCCACTTGGGGAATCAAGTGGTCCTTAATGGAATCAATAATGATTCTCTTTTCCCTAATCAAGTCCTTCCTATACTTCTCTTTGGCTTCATCTTCTGTAGGTTCTGCAACCTCATCTTTGATATATTGGGCCAGATCATTCTCTTCAAGAATGAGACCAATTCTATATTTCCATGCCCGAAAATTCTCTATACCCTCTAGCTTGTCTTCAAGCTTAGTACTTGGGGCCATCATACCCAGGGGGTCACCAAAAATTGAAAATTCCAAAAATGAAAAGATGAACTTACCAGGAGATTGGCTTGACTGAGGCGAGGTGACTGTTGTACTTACTTTCTGGAAACTTCAAATTTTCAGCCTCCAAACTTGACCAGCGAATTTCGGGCCTACTGTAGAAATCTGGTTCTAGTTTTATGGTTTTTCGTAATTTTTGTCAAAATAGGGTTTGAATTTCCCGGAGTTCTACCCAACCAAAAACCTTGATCCAAGGCTCAAAACTTCGGTTTTGAGGAGGGCTATCCATCCATGCAATCAGAATCCAAAAATACCAACTTTCGCAGAAACCCTAATTTTCACCGGAGGACGAGAGAGAGAGATTTTCACCTTGTGAAAGATGTCCTATTCAGGATAGCTCTGATACCATGTTAAGTTTATACTAATTTGACTAGCAAGATCACTGAAAGAAACACAATCATAAGATAGACAGATATTTTACCCTGGGAAACCCTCATGGGGTAGAAAACCCAGCAAAGCTTTCCTCAATAAGATGATCAACCAAATACAAGATGTACTCCAAGACTAGAGCTCCTTCTCTACCTCCTATGCAGACCTCTCTCTCACCTGTGCACTACTTTCCGAGTAATGGAAGTGTGTGTTAAGTGAGGAACATCCTCCTCTACTTATACTTGTTTCTCGACTGACTTTTTACCCTATGGAGCGGACCTCTCCTAAGAGAATCTAATAACCCCTAATAAAATAACTCAGGGCCGACCCGCACATGGTAGATCTAATAACCCTGGTTACCACAATCCATCGGAGGAATAAACATCTCCGGATACATAGTAAGGTCCCATCGGAGGAATGAAACATCTCCAGAATAATACAAATATAATATTCTTAGAAGTTACAATATTTCAACAGATCTGATTTTGCTTGTTCTGATAAGGTAACCACAAGTGAGATCAATCTATTGCAAAATAACCATTCAGTTTCGTAGACCAGTCCCTGCTCAATATTAAACCATAATATTTAGGTATATCCACTACCATGATATCTATAAATTGACACACCGTGGGGTTTGTAGATAATCTGATAAGTACATCTTTCATCTCTCCTATGACTTTAACAACAGACCTGTCCAATTGTATGATCTGAGAAGGAGATGGTATTGGATGCCCATTTATTTTATTACAAATGGATAATGGCATAACATTGGATGAAGCTCCAGAATCTACCAAGAAATTATTTACGTTATGATTAAAGATTTCAAAATTTAGCAGGAAAGGAAGAGTCTGTGATTTTGATTTTCCACCAATGCTTGCTTCGTTAATCTCAGTATCAGACTCAACAGTTTCTATTGTACTTCTTGATTGTGGGTCAAAATCTTCTAACAATTGATTTCTCTATTGGGGAAGATTACATAATTCAAATAAAGATATATTTGCTTTAGTTTCTTGATGTCTTCAACAATATCATACCCCATATTGTATTATTCTATGCTTCTCCCACCATTTCCTGGCTTATTCACTATGGCTTTTGCCTGTTTATTTTTTACTGGACTTGTCTCTTTCACAACTTCGGTATTTACTTTGGGTTGAGGTTGGGTGATGCCAATGTTTCTCTTTGGAGATTCCTTTGTGATATTCACCTTAGGAAACACCAGGATTTGAACTTCCACTGGTCCTTTACTTCTAGTGCTAATATTCCCCGATGATACTTGGACCTCTTCTGCTTGCTCCTCTTCATTCAACCCCAGAATTGGTGCCCAGTCCCATAATACCATGGTGGTCTCTTCAGTTGGCTCTTCTTGCTCTTTTGCTTGATCTTCTTCTACCTCTTCTTGATCTATTAGTTGTGCATCTAACAATTGATTCATTACTAAAGTCATCGAATTAATCCACCGTGGGAAGCTCTTTTCAAAATCTTGTTCTTGATGAAAAGTGAAGAAATGTTCCATGCCAACCTCATTCAGATTTAGGACAACATAATTAGTAATAGGTGGTAAAGACTGTCCACTTTCTTCTCTTTTCTTGTAGAAGGGATTGAATGGTTTTCTATATGTACTAGCTCCCTTCTCTTTCTCTAAGTCCACTATTTTGTTTGATAATTTATGCACCATTTTAACCACGTTTTCCAGTTCATTTGAGGGTTCGTCTTTAGATCTAGATAATATCAGAGGCTTCTTGTTTGCCGTTGGTTTCACTTCCGATTCTAATGCATGTTTCAAAATTCTATCCAAGTCAGATTATACCTTCTTAGCCTCCTCATAATTTTCTATTAAAGTAGCCTTAATCTCCTTTTTAACAAGCATGGCTATAGGTGGATACAATGATGTAGTATAATATTCTACCAAGGATTCCTCAAATAGTTTTGTTGCAACACTGAAATTTTTTAACAAGGTAGTGAATATATTATTGAACTCCTGCACCTCTTCTTTCTTATCCATTCTCATAGATAACAATTCTTTCATGAGTGTGGCAACTGTCTTTTGATTTCCAAATTTGTTTAAAAAACATTTTTCAAAACCGTCCCAATATGCTATAGAATTAGCTTGTAAACTGAAATACCAAGAAGATGCCCTTGGCTCAAATGTATAAGGGAAAAGTCTGCATAACACATCTTCATGTTCTACATTTCAAATATTCAGAGCCAAGTAAAAAATCTTCAAGTGATCTTCAATAGAAATGCCTTTTTTGGGATCAAACTTGGGAAGCACCCGTTCTGGATGTTTTGAAAAATTGTGCAATGGAGCAACCAAATTAAGCGGTCTGCTAGCTCTCCATGCAGGTACATTTCCAACCATAATTCATGGTGGATAATGTGGTGGGGTGTGATGAATTTCCTGAGTTGGAGGGGATTCATGTCTCAACTGATCAAGGGGCTCTGTGATTTCTTGAAAATATAAATCCAACAACTCTTCCAAATTTTATACAAGCATCGAATCTCTGGTGTATTGGGTTTCTTTCTTAGGAACTCGCCTTCTAGGTAATGTGGGAATTATGTTTATCCCCCCAAGTTTTCTTACGTATGAGCGCGTATGTCTCTGTAAGTGGTCTATCTCCTCAAATGGGACAGCGTATAAGGGTTCTTGGTGTTCACCTCCAAGTTTAGATTTTCTTGATCTTTGGGTTCCAGAACGAAATCTTATGGTATAGTTGTTCCAAGTGGGTTTCCAAAGGAATCTCTCCTTACAAAAGGATCTCCTCTTCCATCCATGCACTGGTGGCCCTCCTTCTAGTGCCAAAACTGTTGATGCCCATAAAATATCTGCACCAATAGTAGGGATTCTCCCCGGTAAGCAAGCCCAATTAGATCGCTCACCATTTGGTGTGGGGAATCCGTCCGATTAACGTTCTGGCTACCGGATGTTTGTTTGCTTAAGTTCCTTATCGGTTGCAGCCCGGTTCACTGTTTATGTCATTTTATCTTTAATTATGAGATGCAAGTGCCCTAATTAAATGCATATAATTGGTAGACAAAAACCACACTAGCGATGCACAAGTTCTTACCTCTCGTCTTACCGCTCTTGCTTGATCAATTATCTATTTATTCCTACATGTTAACACCCAAAAAGTGCTCACTAGCTCATTCCCTTATTCACATGACCCATTTGTCCACTTTTCCACCATCAGAGCCTCTGAAGCCAACAAAAGGTCACCAAAAGACCTTAGTACACCCCTTTTTCTCACTCAAAAAGATTATTTTTCCCAAAAAAGCATAAAAAACCCTCAAAAAGGGTCCAAATTCCCAAAAATATTAAAAAGGGAATAAAAATATTAATTTTATTCAAAAAAGGAAAAAAGGAGGGAAAAGTACCTAAACCATGTTGGTCAATACCATTGGTTTCCACAAAACCACAAATGGTATTCCCCACCACCAAAACCTATAAAAAGGTGGTAGGGGCTCCTCATTTCAGATCCATCCATATTCCTATCCTCATGCTGCCAAAATCTCTCTTGAGTATTTGGCCATTGTAGCAACCTTGGAGAAAGGACCCATTGGAGATTGGAGCTGCTCACCATTGGAGCCATTCAACAACCTTCATCACTTGGAGGTATTGTTATTGCAAGCATTTGCTTGCCCCATTGTCAATACAAAAAATTATTTTTTATGTTTCTTGTTCTTGTTTTTTAATTCAAAATGCACATGCTAGTTTAGTTAAGTTTAGATTTAGTTTATTGTTATTTATTTCTATTGAAACTGCTGCTACTAGTTAGCAGGTTCCCATAGCACTAAGCTTGGTTGCAAAACCAAGCCAACAATTTTTGGCGACTCCGCTGTTTTTTGAATCTTTAGATCTCACTTTTGATTTAAATCTTACTTTTTGATAGTATTTGTTAGTTTAAATCATAGATCTGCCACCCTAGACAGCAGATCCATTGCTGTTCTAGATCTTGGCCCATTTTTTAGCCATTAACAGCCCGAAATTCTCAATTTTCGGCTTCGTTTTTCGGCATCCGTGTACGGCTTTCGCCTCACGGATTTTCGCCCAACAGTCGCGCGGCTCATCGTGACTGCGCGGCTTTTTTCCGCGCGGTTCACCGCGGCTTCGCGGCCATTTAGCACGCTACACATCGCAGCTTCGCGGACCTTTTCCGCGCTGCACATCGCGATTGTGTGACCAGATCCTACGCTGCACATCGCGGCTTCGCGGTCAAAACCCGCACTGCACATCACGGATTCGCGGTCAAAACCCGCGCTGCCCATCGCGACTGTGCGACAAAAACCCGTGTGGTCCATCGCGGCTTTTCCGTCAAAACCCGCGATGCTAATTTTTTTCTTTCGGCCGAATCGTTTAAAAAATTAATTTCTTACTGTATTTTCTGCCCACATAGCACATTTTCCAGTATTAGAAATCCTGCATATTTTAGAGCCATAGAAAAATTTTGACTATTTAGAATGCCCATGTGAAAAAGTCTTTTTAAATATTTTCAGAAATTGAAAGAAGGGTTTGATTGCATTTTATCTAGATTAAAATTTTTACTGTTTACTTCTTTGATATTTTTGCCCATAGCAGAATTTTAAAAGAAATCCATTTATTTCGCAAAGAAGGTTTATTATTTGCTTTCCTATTTCAAAATATCCTTTGTTTTTTGAATAGTCCTTGAAAAGCATTTAATTTCCATTTATTGAAAAAGTGATAATATTTGCTTTTTATTTCAAAAGATCCTTTGTTTTTTGAATACTTAGCATTTACTTTTTCAATTTTAGTTTAAAATATCACACGTGCACCCACTCAAACACTAATTTTAAACTGAGCCTTAAAACTTACCCTAATTTCAACCCACTTTTAACCCCACTTGGGGAACACTAAAAGAACTTTGTAGCTAGGTAGTATTGAGGGGATAGGTGTTCCAATAACACCCCTCAGTTATTACATCTGAGACATAGTTGTTGTCCTTTAGGGAGCTAAAATCTCTTAGTATTTATTGGCACGGTCACAACCGGTTTATGGGAAGGCCTCTCCCCTAGGAGGGTTGAAGTCGCGAGGATGGTTCCGGAAGCCTGAGTGGAATACCGAAATCCATTCAGTAACCGAAGGGCTACCATTCGCAGTTCTCGGGATATCCCTGTATTGGGATATTGCGATCAAGGACCAAACGACAGATTTACCTTTTCTCGACGTGTCATGAATGGAGTATCCTAGTAGCCATTCTTTAGGATTGATTAGCCGGTGTCCCTCCCGGTAGGGGGATATCTAGCCGTTGACTCAACACTCAATATTGTCTGACTTGGATTTCATCACCTTGCAGAGAATATAGTTTGTTGATTCACAATACTTTTAGCTAGGTGTTTTCATGATTCAACCCACCTTTGGTCTAGTTACACCTATTTTTTCTAGAAGTTGTTTGCATGTTGGTACTCTGACCATTTTTTGCATCCCTCCACTTATTATAGCACAGCTGCTATAATAAGTGCCTTTTTGAGGTTTATTTTTTTGGCCTGAGAGCCTTCATTTTCACTCCCCTTCTTGCACCCTTGGTTGCATTAGGGTTTTGAGTTTTTTATACATTACCATTTTACACATACAGATTTTTACACAAAAATTATTTTCTCACCATTGAGAATTTTAGACGCTCTCGTCGTCTACAGGGCGAACTCCCAGATTTCAGTCTACTTGGCTCGCCACGTCACCGACGCCGAGCCTTATCCCTTGACTCGACACATCCAGACAGTCATCCGATTCTGACATGCCTCACTTCACATCTGATTCGGAGGCAGAATCCAAAAACCCCACTGCGTTATTTCCAACCAACCTTATGGATGGAACACCTTTTGACCCACTCTTTACCAGCACCATAGGTGAGACATCCACAGACCCTGCTACTGCGGTGCCATCCATGGCAGCAACCACCCCCTTGGGTATGCCTAATATGGGAAACACTCCACCCTTAGGAATTCCCAACACAGGGCCCCCTCCTGTTATAGGAATCCCCAACACAGGACCACCACCTGTTATGGGTATGCCCAACATCGGGGTCATACCCCCTCTAATTCCCACAACCCATATTCCAGGAATCACCACTACTATTCCTAACCCAAGTGTAACCCATGTTGCACTTGGAAGCGCTGGCCCACACCAGACCACACCTATTGGAGGACATATACCTTCAATCCCTAGCATACCTTTAGGCGCTACTGGACCCCTACATCATACCACCATGACTAGGCATGTCCCAGTCCCAGTCACCACATTGTTAGATTTTCTGAATTTACTTCAATCTGATCTTGGATCTTAACTGAGAGAACAACATGTACAGCATATCTACAGCATATCAATCATGGAGACAATAATGCAAGCACACAAGAGACACAAAGATTTACTTGGGGAAAACCATAAAGGTGAAAAACCCCAATAACTTCCTCAGAGATAGATAGAGCAATGATACAACCAACCAAGAGAGATAGACATAACCTAGCAGCAGATCCTCCTCCTCCATAAGTGCGCCTCTCCTCCTTGAGAGCATGTGTGAGAAGTGAGTGAGTGAATAGAGTGCCTCCCGCACTCTATTTATACTTGACTTGACTTGCCTTTTTACCTAACTCATGTTGGCTCGAACTTAACCACATAACATAATGCTGAGTGGGCCGACCCCCAATAGGGTGGTCTAATAACCCTTTGACCCACATGGCCGACCCCCAATAGGGTGGTCTAATAACCCTTTGACCCACATGACTTATACAGGGCCGACCCCAAACAAGGTGGTCTAATAACCCATCAAGTATAAGTTACGACACTTACAATATAAATGACGACACTTCCTTATAGAGGAATAATACCATCTCTATAGGAATACAATATACATATATGTGAAATACATTCCGAAGTTACATATACATCAACACTCCCTCTTAACTAGGAAGGTATTTCTCAGCACAGTTCTTCTAGCACAAGTCATCTTCTCTGGATCATCGTCACTGGATAATCGTCATCGAGTCATCATCATCATCTTCACTGCTGCTGCTATCTCAATCAATCTCTGAATCTACTCGTCATAGGAAGTTCTACAGAGCCAGTCCTTTTTCATACTGGATGTAGGCCCACCACCTGCAGGTCTTCGTCATCACTGGCCATACTGTGGAATCCTCAGGACTTTTACGTGCGTCACAAAACCTCGAAAGAGCATCCCAGGCTGTTACGAGCACACAGCTCTACCTATAGGATCTCCCAGGGCGCTATTACATGTGACTCCACCACAAAACCTCGCAAGAGCATCTCAGGATGTTACGGGTACACAACTCCGACCTGAAATCTCCCAGGGCGCTATTATATGTGGTTCACCACAAAACCTCGTAAGAGCATCTGCTAGATATCCTAGGGCGCTATTACATGCCATAGGCAAAACCTCGTAAGACTATCTGCAGATCTCCCAGGGCGTTATTACATGTGGTCATGGCAAAACCTCGCAAGAGCATCCCAGGACTGATTACGGGCACACAGCCCAACCTATCGGATCTCCCAGGGCGCTATTATATGCCATAGGACAAAACCTCGAAAGACCATCTGCAAATCTCCCAGGGCGCTATTACATGCTCATCTGCACAACCTGATCCACGGCCACAGAGTATCATCCTGATACTCTCCACACATCATCCTGATGTATCCATGATCATCCTGATCATCATCACTGCAACGTCCTGTTGCATGTCATCTGGAGCAACATCCTGAAGCTCGTCATCTATGATCATCCTGATCATCACTGCAACATCCTGCTGCATGTCATCTGGAGCAACATCCTAAAGCTCGTCATCTATGATCATCCTGATCATCACTGCAACATCCTGCTGCATGTCATCTGGAGCAACATCCTGAAGCTCGTCATCTATGATCATCCTGATCATCACTGCAACATCCTGCTGCATACCAAGTATCTACCTGATACATATCATCATATATGATCCTCCTGATCATCAATGTATCCACCTGATACAAATACAAAACACATGATATATATCACCATAAATGATCCACCTGATCATCAATGCATCTACCTGATGCATACCAAGTATCATACATGATCCTCCTGATCATCAATGTATCCACCTGATACAAATACATGATACATATCATCATACATGATCCTCCTGATCATCAATGCATCTACCTGATGCATACCAAGTATCTACCTGATACATATCATCATACATGATCCTCCTGATCACCAATGTATCCACCTGATACAAATACAAATACATGATACATATCACCATACATGATCCACCTGATCATACAATGTATCCACCTGATACATATACAGATACATGGTCCAAGCATCCAACATGATGCATACATACATACATAAAATGATCCAACTGATCATATCCAAGCAGAAACCAGAACATCATCCTGATGCTCATCATCCAGCGCTTACATCCACAGCCATGTGAAGGATCCTCCTTCCAACATGCTTGGAATGGCTTCAGCAAATGTGTCCATCACTTCTTCCTCGAAGTATCCTTGATGTGAAGCACGCCAAGCCTCTCTCTGAAGTACTCGAACTTCACCCTGGCTAGTGGCTTCATCAGCACATCTGCAATCTGCTCGTCCGTCGCAACATACAGGAGCTTCACAGCTCCTCTCTGCACCATATCCCTGATATAGTGATATTTGATCTCTATGTGTTTCGACCTGTCATGAAACACTGGGTTCTCGGATAGCTTCACACAACTCTGGTTATCACAGAAGATACTAGTAGCCTCCAACGGGAGATCAAATAACTCAGACAGTAGCTTCCGTAGCCATACTGCCTCACAACTAGCTGAACAGGCTGCAACATACTCTGCCTTAGCTGTACTCAGTGCTACGCAGGACTGCTTCCTGCTAAACCAAGAGATCACACCTGATCCCATACTGAAGCAGCACCCAGATGTGCTCTTCCTATCTGTAGCACTGCCAACCCAATCTGAATCAACATAACCCTGCAGGTTAAACTTTTGATTCACTTCATACCTGAGCCCATGATCCACTGTACCCTTCAGGTACCTCAGAACATGCTTTACAGCAACTAGGTGAACACTCCTCGGATCCGTCAGGAACTGGCTCAATGTGTTCACAGCAAAGCAAATGTCTGGTCTCGTGTTCGTCAGGTACATCAAGGACCCAATCATTTGATGGTACATGGAGACATCAACCGGATCAGATGAAGCATCACATAGAAGCTTTAGATTCAATGCCATAGGTGTGGCCATGGCCTTGCAATCCATCATCCCGAATCTCTTCAGGATATCTACTGCATACTTCCCTTGTCCAAGGAAGATTCCTTCTGCACTCTGCCACACCTCCATGCCAAAAACAAATAGTGCATCATCTCCAAGTTCTTCATCTTGAACTCGGCAGTAAGCTTCCGCTGCGTGTCGGCAATCAATCTATCTTCACCATACCAAGTTCTGCACATATATGATTTCCTATCATGTGTCTCAGAACCAAGTGGCTGCTCCACATACACTTCTTCTTCAACTACACCATTCAAGAAAGCTGTCTTGAATCCATCTGGTGTATCTTCTGTTTCGTCACTTTTATATTTCTCTATGCTGCCATCTGCAACATGCTTGATTTAATAGTTCCATATGGAAGTCATAACAAACTTCCCTTTAGGTCTTGGGATTACATCCCAAACATCATTCTTCATGATCGACGGATCATGGCATTCCATTTCTTCATCCCAGATCCTGGGAAATTCAATATCTTTAATAGATATCTTTGTTGCTGGAACAAATGTTGTAGTCTTTTTGTAGGTGAAGATATACGGTCTTTCCTACAAAACAGGTTAAATTGCATGATTAGAAACATCTCATAATTTTCAGAACAAATTCTTACACATAAAGAAATATGTCATACAGTCATGCAATTATCTTAGCCAATGCTTCAATACAACATTTATCCATATCCCGTAACTTTCTAGATGCTTTCCAATCTCTACCAGAACATTGTTAAGAGTGTGCACAACTCCCAACATGTCAGCAAAGAGGTTTCATTCTAGATAAGTAGCAATGGAATGTTGTACAGTGCCATAGGCCACTTACCCATGAATATTAGTAGTATATTGTTCATCAATGCAATTATTCTAATATGCACAATACATATCCTAAGTCTAGGAACATGAGCATATACATCATTGAACAATTTTATTTAAACAAACAAATATGCAAGAAATGATAATTAAAATACTTATCTTTGTTTGTTCGTTGGGTGGACTCCCTCTGAGTCTTTGCTTCCTTGCAGGAGCTGCTGGAGTCCTAATCTGAAGTAGCTTTTTCTACACCTTTCTGATGTGGAATGTAGAGAGATGGTCAACTCCCTCTGAATATCTGCATCCTTGCAGAAGCTACTGAAGTGTGCTCCTTTGCTTTCTTGCAGGAACAACTGGAGTGTGCTCCCTCTTGATCTTTGCTTCCTGGATTACCTGTCTTTGAACTTATACTCATTCTTGATCCCTATGCATGCTTGTTAGTATCATCATAATCAAAAATTCATTAGAATAATCTTAATATTATCAAAAACACAATAATCTAAAGCATGTATAGTCAGGATCATTTCAAACACAGATAATAAACATTAGTATTCAAGGTTTCTGTAGGATTCTTATGGTTAGTCAAATCATAAGAAACATAACATGTCTAAACCTGTAATTACTCAAACCTATGACTCTTCAGGTTAGTTGAATCATCAATCAAGATAAGAGATATAATATGCATACAACCATGATTATTCAAACCTATGACTTCATGAATAATCATTATCAACAACACAACAGTATAAGATCCTAACCCAAGGTAGGATTCTAGCTTGATATAGGAAAAACATACCTGGATTAGCATGCTAGCTATTTATGTCTAACATACCCGCATAATGTCTTCTTGTTCTTCGTCAATGACTTGTGCTAGTAACCTGCATGTCTCATAAGTTAACCATTGCAAAACCAAGTTATACATACCTCGTAAATGGATCTTCTATGAGATCCATGACAATGGATGAATCTTTGTCCTCATGTTATCATGATCATATGTTCTTGGACCAGAACATGATTTGTCTTTCTTGGTGTACCTTTCATGTTAGTAGACAACATAAACCTCATACAACACCATAATTCATTAGTACAATCATAAGTGTTAATACCCTAATCAATGAATATTTTCTATCGTGCATTCATAATTTTATTAAGGTGATATGACAAGTCTAAAATCAAGATTGTACTAACCGTAATAACATGAAGACAAACATACCATAAACTTAATCATGAACAAATCTCAAAACATACCTCGATGAGTCATACCTGTCGAGATCGCTTGTAATCTTCTTATGTAAGGCCTTACCCTCATCTCCCTCTGAAACAGGAACTTCTTCACCTATGTAGGTGACCAATCCATCTTCTTCTAGGATTAACCCAATCCACTTGATGTGCAAGAACTGGACCTAGAACTGGATATGGGTTTGTCAGAGAAACCCCAAAAATTCAAACTTTCAATTTCAAACTTCCGAAAGAATAGAAATATGCGCCTTGATGAGCTGATCAAATTGGTATACTCATAATTTGAAAACTGCAAAGTTTCACTCCTCAATTTTGCCTTTGAAACTTCCGGATTCACTGGACGTGACCCTGAACTGGGGTTTGATGAATCCCACTCTTTTTCCCAATCAAAAGGTTTGATCCAAAGCTCTAAGCTTCTATTTTTCTGAGGAGCTTCCAGCCGTGGTCTCAGATTTCAAAAATTCCCATTTTTACAGAAGCCCTAATTTTCCACTTTCCTGATCAAAGTCCCGAACTAGGGTCTGATCAACCCCGGCCTTCTGCCCAACCAAAAATTCTGATTTTGGTCTCTAAATTTTTATTTTGATTAGTATCATTCAGCCGTGGTCTCCGATTACAAAAATTCCAACTTTCTCCAAAGCCCTAAATTCCGGAAGCCATGAATGAAGGTACCAAAAAAATAATTCTGTTTTGACAGAAATATGTACCTGATTGTTTCTGGTGTAACTCCGAAATTTTTGATCCACAGGGTCTGAAAAACATTTCCTGAGATAGCCTGACCTGTTACCTTTCCATCCTGACAGGTCTGACCTCAATTGGATTCTCTGAGAGAGATTTATGCCAAATGTCGCAACGTGACCTGTTTTGGGATAAAAAAGAAGAGCGAACTTGTACGGCGTTCCACGTGTCATTTTTTGAACTTCGGCCTCTGAAAAAGTTTTCTGAGATAGCTCGGCCTGTTATCTTTCCATCCTGACAGGTCTGACCTCAATTGGATTTTCTGAGAGAGAGTTATGCCAAGTGTCGCAACGTGACCTGTTTATGGGATAAAACAGTAGAGCGAACTTGTACGGCGTGCCACGTGTCACTGGTTCAACTTCGGCCTCTGAAAACGTTTTCTGAGATAGTACAGACTGTGTACTACCTGTCACTTTTTACGAAATTTCATTTGGAGCTTCCTAGCCCAAGTTATGACCTTTTTCCCAAGGTCACCTGATTTTGACTCAGATCTGGAAGAGGCAGAAACCCTATATTGCACAGATCATAAATCACAAAGTACAACGAATTAGAGGTTTTCCTTTGGACACAAGGTACCTGGAGATCTTAGCTTCGTCCTGTAACAATTTCAGATACGAAAACTTCGCCAAAATGGATTTATAGCGAAAGTGCTACGATGACTGGTTTTTGCTATATCAAGCCCTAGCATCGTAAGTGCAACAAGTGTCATACATGCCATATCATGCCTTCTTTCAGGCTAGCTCTGATACCATGTTAGATTTTCTGAATTTACTTCAATCTGATCTTGGATCTTAACTGAGAGAACAACATGTACAGCATATCTACAGCATATCAATCATGGAGACAATAATGCAAGCACACAAGAGACACAAAGATTTACTTGGGGAAAACCATAAAGGTGAAAAACCCCAATAACTTCCTCAGAGATAGATAGAGCAATGATACAACCAACCAAGAGAGATAGACATAACCTAGCAGCAGATCCTCCTCCTCCATAAGTGCGCCTCTCCTCCTTGAGAGCATGTGTGAGAAGTGAGTGAGTGAATAGAGTGCCTCCCGCACTCTATTTATACTTGACTTGACTTGCCTTTTTACCTAACTCATGTCGGCTCGAACTTAACCACATAACATAATGCTGAGTGGGCCAACCCCCAATAGGGTGGTCTAATAACCCTTTGACCCACATGGCCGACCCCCAATAGGGTGGTCTAATAACCCTTTGACCCACATGACTTATACAGGGCCGACCCCAAACAAGGTGGTCTAATAACCCATCAAGTATAAGTTACGACACTTACAATATAAATGACGACACTTCCTTATAGAGGAATAATACCATCTCTATAGGAATACAATATACATATATGTGAAATACATTCCGAAGTTACATATACATCAACACACATCTGCTAGCTTACCGTACATGGCAAGTCTGAACTTGCTAGACTTAGCCAGGCTCACCAATGATCCTATCAGACACGATCCTGCGTGGCCTCACATGCCCACCAAACTCCCCTCCAAAATCCCTAAGTTTGAGGGCAAGGCAGGTGAGGACCCCCAGAACCATATCATGTCCTTCCATCTATGGTGTTCCTCCAACTCCATAGTGGACGACTCTGTCTGCCTCCGTCTATTACAGCGCACCTTCACTGGCTCTGCAGCTAAGTGGTATATCGAGCAGCTCCATGGGACGCATGCCACCTTTACCTCCCTTGCCTCGACCTTCCTGCAGTTCTTCCAGTTACCTGTCTGCTATGATGCGGGAGTCGAGATCCTACTGTCTTGCAGACAGAACACGGTCACCCACATCACTGGCCACATTCATGAGTGGCGTTGACGCCGAAGCCTCTTCAAAATCAAGTTAGACGACCGTATCTTCTTAGATTGGTTTCTAAAATCCCTCCTCCCTCTCATTGCCAAGGATGTGGCATCCGAACAACCCCAGTCTGAAGAAGAGGCCATCCTTAAAGCCCGACAATTTGACCTCATTTACGCCCAGTCGGGTTATCTGTATACCATTATACCGGACGCCCCTCGGGGTGATTCATCCCAACACGATGCGTCGGGGGCATCCCATGCCACAGATGGCATCATTGGTTGTATTGCCTCGCATCCCCAACCCTTTTCCATTGCACGTCCCAGCCATGGCCCCGACCTTTCGCGGGCTACATCTCAATCTGGAGCAACCAATTCATATGCTCCCATGGCACATCACCACCATACCCATGGACCCTCATGTCCACCTCAGTGCTTTGGTCATGCACCACCCGCATACGCCCCCCCAGCCGCACCTCAACCAATGTATTACCCACAGCAGTCCACACATGCTCCTGTTCACTCACAAGCCCCAACGGCTTATTTCCCACCACAGGTAGTCCTTGCTGCACCACAAACTCCAATCGCTCAGACTTATCCTCCAAACAACAACAATGCTACCCCCGCCAACCAAAACCCTAATCGACCACCGAAATAGGGTAAGAACCCCAATTTATGAACAAACCACCCATGTTCCATATGTGGAGTATATGGCCATTATACACACACTTGCCCCCATTTGGGGCGAGCACGCCAATTGTGGTCTGATGATGCCCAACGCCAAGGGCACGTGGCACAACCAGCGCCACCTCCTCAACCACAACCCATGGTGCTGCAGAATCGTTTTCCCACACAAGGAGTGGTGAACACTCATCTGTTGGATCCTCCTCAAGGAACCACAACACCACAACAACAAATCACATATGTTGCACACACTAACCAACCAATGGATTCAAATACTCATCATATCGTTATGATGTCATCGCCTGACATGAATCTCCAAATGCGTCGAAACCCATACGCTCCCATTGCACCTACAAATGTTCTCCCCATGGTTGAACAACCTGTTTGTGGTGCAACTACCTCGTTTGTGTCCTCAGTGGGACCTGGACTTTACTCCGATGCGCCGATGACTTCTACATTCCAATCCATTCCACCACCGTCACCGAAGACACACGTCGCTAACCTCTGTACTCTTTCCCACAATACACAAACATCGAACAATCAACCACCCTTGTTCCCTAAACCACCATTGGTCCCTAGTCACATTGGGGTTACACCCATCCACGCAATCCCCTTTCTATTTCCTCCTTCGGGTGTAGTAAGCGCCCCGTTATGGCTACCCTTAGTCTACCTGGGTTAACATTGGGATTACCCGTGTGGTATATTACACCTCCCATTCCCCCGCCGACACCAAATTTCATCCTGCAACCGGTGCAACCCATTGTTACTTCCACTCAACCACCTCCCGGTATCACTACTCCTTCGTCATCGACGAATCCCCCTCCACTTATCAAGTCCACTGGGGGCAGAGGCCCACAACCATACACTGCCGCACCTCCTTCCAAAGCAGTTAAACCTCCCCCCCTGTTTCATGCTCCTCCTAAATGCTCATTGTGTGATAAGTTAGGCCATCCAACTCATCAATGTCCACAATTACCTGCATTACAGGAACACATGCAAATGCTTGATGACGACCCCAACATCCCGGTTGTCAAACTCAACCCAAACCCCAAACCTCGTGATAAATCATTACGCACAAACCATACTTGTGCAATATGCGGAATCTATGGCCATTATTCACATCACTGCCCTGATCTCCCAGATTACAGAGAAGCACTGTACGAGTTGAATAATGTCGACCTAGAGATATCCCCTTTTCTCATTGAGGAAATTCATTCCCCACCATCTTCCTCCTCGGAAGAAATTAACACCATTTACACGATTTCCACCTGATACCCCTCTGTCCAGTCGGCCCCTTCCATTGATCCCTTTGACACACAAGTTCAACCCTTTCAAATCGACCAGGAAACCACATGTCCACAACATGGGGGCAGGCCCAAAACCTTGCCTACTCATCATCATCGTGATTCTCGTCGGAGATACTGGGGGCATCCACCCCACAAAGGGAATCCCCCATCATCATATCATCACTTCAGTATGCCACCACGACCCACAGCCTCATGGTATAACACCCCACCAGTAGTTGCTCAATGCCCTATTGATCTCTCTCTGAGACAACATCTGCACCACATTGACGCCCTTGAGTTAGGGGGCATAATAGATTACCTCGACCCCGGGATAGGGGGCATGATCAATCATTTTGAACCTTCCCCATCATCTCTATCTCAACACCTCAATGAGCCCATCGTTCAAACCAACACATATGTGATCCACAATCACAAACCCCATGCACATAGCATGGGGGCAGGTCATTAACCCTGCTGACTTTTTTGCATGCCTGATCTCAACCATTTTTTGAGGTCACATATCACTTGTATATTTGATTTGATTTGATACACCTAGTATTCTCCCCCCGCAGGTCATCATTTCTTCCCACCATTGCATCCTTGGCTTGGTGGGCTCACCTTTATTGGTAGCCATTTTTTAACCTAGTTATTTGCTTTGACCATTCCGGAGTCCTTATGACCTCCATTTTTTGCACCATTTTCACCGCTGGATTCATATTTCCGCGCTCGTGATGATGCTTGAGATCATTTCTCGCTCTCACCTCTAGATTTTTTGGGCATTTTTTCCATGCCCCCTCGTCACCTCGGTTTGCGTGCCACAATGGCCGTTGCCCCCTTTTAACAATCTTTATGTCACCGGATCCAGTATCCCACACACATGATGACGCTTGAGATCTTTTTTCTCGCTCCCATCTATCCATTTTTGTTCGGTATAATTTTATCCATTTTTCGGGCCGAGCAATCCCTTTTTACGAAAAAGGCACTTAGGGAGTTTCTGTTAAGCTCTTTTCTGACTCCTAAAACAATGAAAAGATCGCCGAGCATCCTTGTTTCCTTTCATGCTCGCTAAATGTATCTGAAAGGGCGTCTACCTGGTATAAGTTTACCCCTTTTCCAGACCTCGTAGACTAATTACGAAAAAGGAATACTCTAGTCACGTCGGCTAGAAGAGTTCTCCATTTGCATCATTTTATGCTTTTTCGGGCCTTGGAGACTAAACTTACGAAAAAGAACACCAATGGATTCCACTTACCACTTTCAGACTCTCTAAACATGAAAGCGACCATGAGCAATCACCATCCTGGGCTCGTAAAACCAACAGGACAGTAGTCATAACCACTGCAGAGTCTTCTTATCGTTTTCAGACTCCTTAAAAATGAAAGCACCAATGAGCACGAACAGTCCTGGGCTCACAAAATCCACAGGACAGTACCATTTCAGAGCACACTTTTATCCCTTCTTGGAGCTCATTAAAACTATGAAGAAGGACCCAATGGTGCTTCTCGGTGCCACAACAAATCACGCCTACTCATATGGCAGCTTCCCCATTTTGGTCGCCTTTGTTCAGAGTATTCTGTAGTATGTCACCCCGAGAACCCCTCGACAGTACCCATCAGCTTGATTCCCCCCCAGAGTCAATACATACCCTTCAGTCCTTAAAAGCAATAATACCCACACCTGTAAGTCATTTCCCTACGCTGCCAGGTCAACCATGTCACCATGCTCTGAACAAAGGAAGTTTGAGTCTACCCACCATATGACCCCAGTTACTTCCCATCCCCACAAGTATGTCAGTCCTACCATCAGTACTACAATACTTCAGTTCTACACCTCGCGCTCCTATCAAGGAAACATCATTGCCTTGTTAGTTTCCGGTCTCCCTCTGTCGACGACAACCAAATTTATTCCAGAGGATAGACCTAGAGGTCCCTGTGTCTTGGACTCATCACCATTTATGATGAGTGCCTACGAATCATTTCAAGAAGAGTCCTCAGTGCCTCTCCAAATGGTTGTTTCTCACATGCTTGACTTCAACACCTTGATCGCATCATTGAGACTCACACAGGGCATTGGTCCACTTAGTTATTAGTCGAAGACCCCGGATACCTCCTGACTCCTCCACACTTGAGAGTCTACCTATGGATACAACCAGTTACACTTTTTCTATAGATATCCGGGTTGCGCATGGCGACAGTATTCAGATATACACCAGTTTTATACTCCCTCGAGTATACAATCACATATACTTCCCAGAGATGGCTCATAGCCATGCCATCCCTACAGATATTGGACACCTTCAGTTTCAGCAGTTCATCAGTTATTCCAGTGTATCAGTTGTTGAGATCAGCCATGTCATGATCATGAGTACATCCCAAAATAATGTACCCTCTAGACCATTATGATGTACCAGTATATTTTTTATGTATTAGATCCCCCTTCTTGGGACTAATTGTTATGTATATGTCTTGATACGAGCATGGGTATGCCTGCCTCGTCCATTATCAGAGATTATCCCTCATTCATATTGAGGCAATGTAATATTTGTTTATTTTTTGCAGCTTCCAAGGGTCGCAGATCCAGTCTCCAATCGGTCTCTTCTCCTCCCCAAAACCCCAGAAAAAAGACAAAAGAACTATGATGTCTATCGGCCATACGACGAGCTCCTGCCCTCACACATCAGGGGGCAATCTGTTAACACCCAAAACGTGCTCACTAGCTCATTCCCTTATTCACATGACCCATTTGTCCACTTTTCCACCATCAGAGCCTCTAAAGCCAACAAAAGGTCACCAAAAGACCTTAGTACACCCCTTTTTCCCACTCAACAAGCTTATTTTTCCCAAAAAAACATAAAAAAAACCCTAAAAAAGGGTCCAAATTCCCAAAAATATTAAAAAGGGAATAAAAATATTAATTTTATTCAAAAAAGGAAAAAAGGCCTAAACCATGTTGGTCAATACCATTGGTTTCCACAAAACCACAATTGGTATTCCCCACCACCAGAACCTATAAAAAGGTGGTAGGGGCTCCTCATTTCAGATCCATCCATATTCCTATCCTCATGCTGCCAAAATCTCCCTTGAGTATTTGGCCATTGTAGCAACCTTGGAGAAAGGACCCATTGGAGATTGGAGTTGCTCACCATTGGAGCCATTCAACAACCTTCATCACTTGGAGGTATTGTTATTGCAAGCATTTGCTTGCACCATTGTCAATACAAAAAATTATTTTTTATGTTTCTTGTTCTTGTTTTTTAATTCAAAATGCACATGCTAGTTTAGTTTAGTTTAGATTTAGTTTATTGTTATTTATTTCTATTGAAACTACTGCTACTAGTTAGCAGGTGCCCATAGCACTAAGCTTGGTTGCAAAACCAAGCCAACACTACACTAAGCTAACTATCCTATCCCTGCAGGGATAAAGTTTGAATTAAGAGTAACATACTGGAAATATAAATACAAGTCTAACATATAGCTATTCCAGCACAATATTCACATCTACAGCAGAAAAAATACCAAAGATAGCTTTGATATGATAAAGCAATTTATTACTCATTTAGCACATTAAAAATTGCACATAAAGTAAAATCATCCATCACCATGAATTAATTCAAGAAAGTTGGAACGATCTCACAGTATGAGTTATGAATGCAACAAGAAATAGTTCCACATTAACATTCCATACATTCCAAGAAAAATCTCTGCGCATGCTTTTCCCAGGCAATAGATCCTTCTTATTTAGCAGAAAAATAGTTCTCTTACAAAAATGGACCAGCTCTATTGTGCTAGCAAAATTCATTTACTCTATTCTACTCCTCTATTTATTTACCAAAAGGTTTTTCCTCTAGTGACTCTTCATTTACCCTAACCCTAAGGATTCCCAAAATGTTATCCTTTAGTGCTTATATCAGAAAATACAAAACTATTTACAATTTAGATTTATGTGGGCCCAACCAAACTAGAGAAATATTCTCCCCACACATAGACCCTACAAATATGACATTAAGTCTGTTGGGCTCCAATACTTGTAAGGAGACTTCATGATATGATAGTCGAGTCTCAATGTGCTCCATCCTTGCTTCTACGACCTTGCAACTATCTTCAAGGAAATATGCACGTATAGATGCTTTCCCTAAAAAGTGGTGGATGTCTTCTTCAATGAGGGCGTCCAACTTTCTAATGTATTCTAACTCCCCCTGCAACCCACTCTGCAGGTCTGCTATGCGTAGATATTTTGCAGGAAGTTCGTTCATCTGCAGGAGTGGAGAGAGATGACACTTTTCATGAACTTGCTGGATTTTCTCGTAAAAATCCTGACATTTCTGAATAGTCTTTGGAATGTCAATATTTAGTTTTATGGCAGCCTTCCTACAAAATTCCAGAAGCTCCATTTCTGACTTTAAGCTTGCTACTGTATTCGAAAGAAAATTGCCAGAGTATTCAGAGTTGGTTTCCCTCCAGACCATTTGGCTCCTGATATTTTCTGCAACATCATATAGCTTCTTCCTAAATGCTAGCGACTCTGCTGCTATCTCATTCATCCTTGCTATCGCCAACTTCATCTTGAAAATTTCATTTGTGAGAAACTCTTGGGAATGGTATATTTGTTCTTGAATCTTACAAGCTTGATCGTAAAATGGGGTTATGTCTAGCTTCCTCTTATCTGCCAGCTCCAGCGCCAAAGATTAATTTTCCTTAACCAACTCTTCCATCTCAACTTTCATCTCTTCAACTTGTTGGTTTGTAGCTAACTCTCTTGACTCCAATTGAGTGATTTGGGATTCAAAGTCACTCCTTTCTCCCTCCATAATAATCAATTGCACAGTTAATGCATCCTTTTCTGCTTCCATATTCTGGTATTCTTCCACTATCCCTTCCTTCTTGGATAGAGAGGCATTTCAGTTTAATCCCTTCTCTCCATATTTTCACCAAATTATCTTTCAACTTGAGCATTTTCTCTTTTTTTCGCTCCACATCGTTCATCAACTTGCCAACATTGTCTCGCTTTCTTGCGCAACAGCTACATTGACAGATGCCATGAATTTAGGGTCCCTGTGGGTACCCTCCAATATTGTTCTCTCTTGAATGGTAACAACATCGACAAGGGCTGGTAATTTCAGTCTCTTTTTCGACCTCCTCATTATAGTCTTTCTTTTTTAGTCAAAAAAGATTGTGTCTAATATTTCTACTATATGCTACTTTGAAGGGGTGAACGGGGTGAGGCCGAGTTCATGGAATAGAAGGTGGCCTCCGGTGAGCATCGCATCAGACACCTTAGGTGGTTCTATGTCCATATTCTGCCTATTCAGACTTTCCTTTTCCACAGCTTCCTTGGAATTTTCTTATTCTTTTTGCTTTTGTTGTTCCGTGGCTTCTCTTTTTTCTCTTTCTTTCATTTCTTCTTCCTCCTTTCTTTTTAATTCCTCAACAGCTTGCCTCTTGGCTTCCTCTTTCTGTTGTTTCTCCAATTCTTCCGCTCTTAGCCTGTCCGCTTGTTCCTTTTATAATCTTTTTGTTTCTTCTTTAAGTTTTTTCTCCACTCCCCTTTGTTGTTCTTCAACAACTTATCTTTCCTGCATTTCGGTCTCTTCTTTAAGTTTCCTTTCTGCTTCTTTTAGTTGTTTTTGTAATTCTGCTTCTTTTGTAGCTTTGGCAGTGTTGTGGCCACAACAGATCCCATGCTTAGCTAAGCACGGGAGCCCCCCAATTTTAATGAATTCAAAGGTAGGTGGGTGAGTCATCTGGTAAATTTGGATTTTGATTATATCTTTAAATTTCTTCACCCATGCTTTTGGTTTGCTTGTTTGCAAGGGTTTGATTACTTCTTCCAAAGTGTTTTGGTCTGAAAAGAGCCAAAATTTTGAGTATTTTGTTGACTGTTATCATCATCCCAAAACCTGACATTTGGAGAACCCGCAACTCGACAGGTGCGGGTTGCGGGACCATTGTTTTTTAAGCTTTGGTTTTGGTAATTCCGAAACCCGCAACCTGATGGCTGCAGGTTGTGGAATCATTCTGTAATAAGATTAAGAAATAATTACCCCGAAACCCAAACCCCGCAATGGCGGCATTCGACTTTCAGGATTGTGTTCTTTTTCGTTTATTTGGTGTGTGTTCCCGAAACCCGCAACCCGTAATTTCGAGATGCAACTTTCAATATGGTTACCTCTCCTCACGGTTTCACGTTCTCGAAACCCGCCACCCGCATAGTCAGTTTTCGGCTTTCGAAAATATTTTCTCCTACTTTCATTTTTGTGAACCTGCAAATCTGTACTTTCGGGTTTCGGCTTGTGGGATCTTTGAATAAGAACTTCATGAAAATACTTGAACCCGATTCCGCATCCTACTCCGGTTAATCTCAGTCGTCCGTCTGTTATGGTCTCACGATCATGTTGATTTTGGGTAGTCAATTAAGTAAGGCTTTTCCATTTTGTCTTTTGAAAGCTGGTTCTGCCAAATTATCATCTTTCTGTGTAATCGATGACAACAGACACTAATACAAATCTATCAGTTACTTCATGTTGGATGGACGCCATCTCTCCGCCTTAAGTTCGCCATGTCTAGACTTGAGCTTTGACATCTTTTCATTTTTGTTCCACCTCTTAATGATCGGACTTGTTACGTGCGAAGAATTGATAGCCCGTGTACTGGAACTCCTAGTTGAGACCTTTTGCACGTCAACTTTATCACCATAACCTTCGTCTATGTTATTAATCACCAGTCATAATTATTGATGGAAAATTGCTTGTAACGATGTGATCGTAAAAGAAATTCAAAATCATGCGAGTAGTAATTGAACTCGTACTTTGCACAAGCTTTGATTCAACTGGCACATACCTGTTGTGGGGAAAATGCACCTATAGTTAAGGGGAGAAACTACCAGCTTACGGTGATAAAGATAGACTTACAAGCATTCTGCAAGTACAACAAATAAATGAAGAGATTAGGGTTTAGAGATGTAGTCACCTTATTCAGAAGGTTGATCCTAGCTTTCCCCCCCTCGCTCTTCAATGCTTATCCAATGTCGCAATGCCCAGACCTGCAAAACAACTTGATACCTTTCTCAAACACATTTGACTACATATACAAGACTGATATCCATAATATCAAGAGACATCAAACTATAATCAAATAGTAATCAAATCTAAGACACATTAATGAGTCATATTTGGAAAGAGAAGAACGTCTAATCTTTATTAATGAATTAAAGCAAGTACATACAGTTATACCTTCTTTCAAGCTTGGCACTTCACGAAACCTAGATTCAAGGTCTCCTGCTTCTGTTCTCCAAGGATTCCAGCCTCTAATCAACTGTGTTAGGGTTTACCAAAACTGAAGCACAAGAGAGGGGGATGAGGGTCTCCATTCCTCCAGCATAACTTTGTAATTGGGATTAGTCCCTTCACATGACCCTTCTACCCTCCTTATATAGTCAGTGAGGAAGAGGAAAAGAAGTTATAACCGCTCAAGAGGTTTCCCAACCAACTTAACTTACTCGAATTTCGAGATTTTGACCAAAACAAGGGTGTACGCTACTCTACAATAGACAAATTCATGTACATATGGAATTGAGCGTTACTATTTCAACAGTGGAGTCGCGCTCAGCAGGGTATACACGCTACTATCATGCCTGTGTACCAGCGCTCATGTTAAAAAATGGCCAAAAACAGGCTTTTCTGCTCATTTTCAGGAGATGGTTTGGTCTGGAAAAATGTTCCTAAGGGTCATATACATCAAATGGGTCAAGAATGAGGTAATTTCAACCATTTTTAGTGTCCCAAATGACTCCTTCATCCACAAATGTCCTGTTGTGTGACTAAACTTGATCTCAAGAAGTGTCGTCATGCGACCAAGGGAAGCAAGTGTCGTCACGGACGGAGAGGTGTCATTTCAAGCTATAACAGATGCCCCCTAATGTATGATATCAGAGGGAGTGTGGGAAACGATGGCCGAAATACATTATAAATAACAAAGAGTTGAATCATGGAGGAATGGAGAAACCAAGAATCATAGGCTCAAATGAAGTACCTGAAAGCAAAGGCAATGTTAGACAAACTTATCCATGGGGTAACTGTCCATGTTCAAATGGTGGAACATGACCTCCAAGAGGATACAATAATGATCCAAAATACTGATGCATCTATCATGGCCACTAAAATACAAGCGTGGATCCATGAGGAACATAAGTGTAAACATAGCCACATAAATACAAGGTGGATCTATGTCAAAACTGGAGAACATAACCATAGAGAACAAGCTGGATCTATGTCTTATCAAGAGCCAGATAGAGTGTGGCTCAGTCTTGCGCAACTTGGGCGATAACATAAATAACGTGATGCTATCGAGAATCCCAAGGTCTTCATCCAAAAACAACCCAAGGTACAAACCTATCCATGCGAATAAATGAGTTGTCGTCGAACATGGGAGGTATCGTTTGATTACTGGTCATTGATGAATACCGTTAACAAACACGAGGGTGGCCACCAATAATGAAAATGGAACCCAAGGTACCTAGTACATTCAAGCAAGTGCGAATAGATGGTCTTTCCATCGAACACTTGAATAATCCATCGGATAGGAGACATTGATGTATTCCCATCTATCCAATAGCGAGGGAAACTGCCACTAATGACTGCAATCCCCAAGGTACTAACCGAAACTCTAAACTTCATTCCCAGAGCACAATGAGATGAAGTCGATGGGAAGAAGTCCATTGGAAGGGAGTCCTTAATGCATCCTCCATCATCCAACACGAGGGACACTCAAAAGGTATGAGCTGATTTGGAGTAGGACTAAACACATGATGAAACATACTGACACCAAGGAATGGCTGACACATGAGGTCAAGGAAACTGCAGAATGGCCGACACAGGTTATATCCTTGAACAATGAGCATGACACAAGAGTGACTTCGGCAGCTTTGAACACAAAAGGACCACGACGCAAGTCTACAATGTAGGAGACATTAACAAATTCTCCAAATGATTGGAAGACTACCCAAACGGAGGAGTAGGAACTCTGAGATCAGGTTTACCCTAAGGCCAACACTAGAACCCAACTTGTTTGATAGACTCAAAATAGATGCTTTGTTCAAGGAGATATTTGACTTACTGCCATCATATTGAAAGATATTTTAACATTCTTCCCTTCCTTTTCCTTTTTCATTTTTTAACGAGCTTGACAAAGAACTAAAGCATGCTCGACGGTATTTTCATATTTAAGGAGTCTGAAAAACCTAGAAGAAAACTCCATACACCTATCCGTGGATTTTATATCGAGCCCGGATTGGTCTGTGCTCGGCGGTTTTTTCTTGCTTATAGAGTTGAAAAACTTAAACAGTCCTCTATACACCTATCCCTGGTTTTATATCGAGCCCGGATTGGTATGTGCTCGCTTTGTGTTTTCACATTTTGAGAGTCTGAAAACCCTAAAGATGACTCCAAAGGTCCTTTTTCGTAAAGTTAGTCTCCTTCCCCGAAAAAGTGTAAAATGATGGAAGAATAACTCTTCTAGCGCATACAAGAGTATACCTAGAGTATACCTTTTCTGTAAATTATCCACCAAGGCCCGGAAAAGGGGTAATTCTATACCTAAGTGGATGTCAGTCCAGTTATTTTAACGAGCCCGAAAAGACAACTATGCTCGGCAAACTTTTCCTATTTAAGGAGTCTGAAAAGGGCTTAAAAGAACTCCATAGGGATCTTTTCCGTAAAGGTTTAACGAGTCCGGAAAAATAAACTCATGACCTCCTTACTGTTTTTAACGAGCTCAAAGGAGATAGGAAAATGCTCGTAACTTCCTTACTGTTTTTAACGATCTCGAAGGGAAGGTGAAAGAAATGCTCATAGCCTCCTTACTGTTTTTAACGAGCTCGAAGGAAAGGTGGAAGAATGTTCATAACCTACTTACTATTTTTAACAAGCTCGAAGTAAAAGAAGAATGCTCGAAACCTACTTACTGTTTTTAAAGAGCTCGAAGTAAAAGAAGAATGCTCGAAATCTACTTACTGTTTTTAACAAGCTCGAAGTAAAAGAAGAATGCTCAAAATGGGAGGAGACGAGTGTCAGGGACATGCAAAACTAGCTCCAAGCGCATGGAACAAAGCTATGCCTATTGCAAGGAACATGAGCAAGATAAGGACACTCAAGGTGTGTCTCCTCTAGGTAAAAGGTGTCAAATTGCAAAGGCAAAATGATACAGGGCTTAGCGGAAATGAGATCAGAGATGGAGGCTTATACAACGAGCTAAAAGCATGGGAGCCGGCTTTAGGCTCATTAGTGCAAGCAGGATCATAACAGATGCATATGCAATTTGAACACAAAGATGGGAGCCTTATCAGGGATGGCTAGAAATATATGAGGAAGAAAGATATGAGGCTTCTTCTCAAAGTCATGGTAAATCTAAAAAGCCTCCCGAGCCTATGAGAAAAACTCAGCATGGGCACCAAAATGGCATAAGGGTGCTTACTAGGGTGACCCATGTTAGGTAGGCTCTGCTGTTGGACTAGTGCACAATGCATAAAGAGATGGCTAACACACCAATATCCAACAGGTTCGACCCTATGGCAAATTCAGATGGCAAAAGGTTCAAATGCAACATAACAGCGAGGAAGCCTAAACCTATATGCAAGGTTCCGAATATACCTGACATGGTCGCACAAGGTGTCGAAAAGGACCAGTAAGCAAGTATACATCCAGCTAAGAATCCTGTCTCCAAGAAACATCAATACCAAGGTCATATCTAAAACATATGTAAAGAAAGACCCGATACAAGTCACTATGGTAGAAATACTTTCAACTTCACTATCATCAACAGCAGGCATAAACAAGGCAGAGTTTTTGAATGAAGACTCTATTGTACCCAAGCCCGAGGACTTACAATCAACAAGATCGACTTCAGGATGAAGATCAAAGTTGAAGGACATGATGGAATCTTCAGAAACAAATTCATCATCACGGGAGTTGAAAATTCTAGAAGCAGAATCAAACTCAGCAGAAACACTGATTTGAGGATCTATAGGAGAGTCCAAAGACTCAACAGTAGGAAGATCATACTTTAAGGTCAAACCGGGGCTGGACATAACTGTGACTGAATCAACATCCAAGTGAATGGCAGACTGTACTATAGACTCTAGGAAAACTTCATCGAAAGGAAGCATATCATCCCAGATAGAATACATATCTAAACATTCAGATGGAGGTGTCACTTGGTCAAAAGCTGGGACCAAGTCCCGATAAGGTAAGCATGAACTCAGAGACTCCTTCTTAGTAGCAGTTGAACTCAAAGAACATTATTCCATAAAATTCCCATGTGACATAGTAGTGCCTAATGACGAGGGATTTGACTGGTCTACAGTTGGGTAACAAGGAGGATCAACGAATGCAAGCTGGTCGATGGTGACAATGTTTTCGTTATGAGGGAAATGCATCACACGAAAAAGTGTAGACACCACAGCATGCATAGCATAAACGTAATCACACCCGAGGATCATATCAAAGTTCACAGGGTCCTTTAAAACCATAAAATCAACTAAGACTGCTTTTCCACCCAAAGTAACAGGTACCTGACGGAGGAATCCAAACGGTTCACTAGGTCTTTTATCGAAGGTCAACGGCCAATTAACAACTGGAATAACATTGGGGAAACCCAAATCTCTCCAAGCATAAGCGGATAAGATACTAGCAGAAGCACCTTCATCAACAATGCATCGATCAACCGTATGGTTCCTGATATCAACCTTTATCTGGAAAGCTATCGAAGAAGGAAGACGAGGCTCGGCTAGACTATTCCAATCAAAGGAAACAGTCCTAGGGCTTGGTAGGGGTTCACATGGCACAAATGAAGTGCCCCCTTTTTTAGGAATATCCAAACTGGTAATGCAGAAGACTTCAGCAGTAGGTGCATCAATCTCCGAAGGACTGATGGGATTGGTCGAAGATTGCATCGATTCGATCACTTCACTCTCCGAAGGAAGAGTGGGGTCGACCAAAGATTGCATTGGTTTAACCACTTTATCAAACAAAGGTTGATCTGACTGCAGGGAATCTATAGACAACTCAGGAGCAGAGGTTCCTTTAGACATGGACCACACTCTTCGTGCCTCTGGAATGGCAGGGCATCGGTGAGTAAGGTGATCTCCCTTACAAAGTTTACAAGGGAACTTTGGTTTCCATCCTATAGGTTTAGACTCCTTTACAACGTCAATACTCTCATCATGACTAGCATTGGTTGACAGTTTTCCCCCAGCATGACTCATAGAGGCTGGTTGCTCAGAAGCATCATACTTTTGAACTAAGGACCGCACTTTTTGCACTTCTGGAAGTACAGGTCACAAGTAAGTAAGGTGATCTCCTTCGCAAAACTTACAAGGGAACTTAAGCTTTTGTTTGTTTGGTTTGTCGACAATGTCAACTCCCTCAGCATGACTTGCAGTGGCTGATCTGGTGTCTCCAGTATGACTCACAGGAACTGGTGACTTGTCATTAATATGACTAGCAATGATCAATGACGTGTCCTCAATATGACTGAGAGTGGTTTAAGACAAAATTTAAGTATGATTTTCAGTGACTAAAAGTTTTCTCCCAGCATTACCTCCAGAGGCTGGGTAGGTGCCCCCTGCATGACTTGCAGAGGAAGGGTGCTTTCCCCCAACATGACTTGCAGAGGAAGGGTGCTTGCCCCCTTGTTTTGGCATATTATTCCCATTCTTCCTCCGTATATTCCTTTTAGACTGCTGGTTACTAGTATTGCTACTTTCGCCACATGAGGTAGAAGGAGGAGGAGAAGATGTTACTGGCAAGGGAGGCACAGGGTTCTGATGCTCTTGATTTGAGGTGCTCACAAAAGAAGCGTCAGGAGCATGCAAGGAATTCGGAGTGGAAAACAACCAAACCGGTAGCCCAATAGTGAATCCAGGAAGATTCAGAGTAGCCATTAAGGGAGCATCAATGTTTCCAATGAATGGAACATCACAAGGATCCCCTGGAACAGGGGTACCTTGATTGTCACTCGCCGGAATTCTAGACATAGTTTCCTGCTCGAATGAACAAGAAGTTCTCTAAGGAAAACTAAAACAAGTAGCACAAAGAGCACACCACTAAAAAAGTCCTAGGTAAATCAAACCAGGAAAACAGATGCCTTTCGAAGAAGAGTCTGGGATGATGAGGGCCTAGAACAGATCAACGAAGGATGAAGAACAGTTACCCGGGGTCCACAATACAATGACTAAGGGTGCAAGCGCTGGAATCACCCAACCGCCCTCCCAAAGACCTACAAGGGATTTCCTCCCAGGTATGTCCTAGGTACAATAGATATACCCTCCGGTGTCACCTGTGTATGAACCTATGGTCAGATACTAAGGATACCACAACACCGAAAACTCCTAGGGGAACAGTCGCTGGTCGAATCAGAAGGCGTGGGCAGGGTAACTGAGCCCGAAACTCAAAAGAGTCCCCATATGCGATCCAATCCTGGTATATGCTCGAAACAGAAAGTAGGAGGAGTATTCCCAACAATCTGATCTCACAAGACCTACTGCATAGATCCCAGGAAAGCTTTGAGTGAAATGGATTTACCTGTGATAGTCGAACTACGATTTTTGCGCAATGTGTGATCTTGGGTGGTTTAAGGTGTTTTAAACCCAAGATCCTAACCAAGACTAGTTGGTGTAGTGTAACCTAGAAAATAAAATGTTACTAGTACATTTTATTAGGATTCATTTTAAAGGTTACTTGCTTACTCAAAAAGGTAGTGGGTGTGTGAGAGTGGTTATAATAGAGATAGAGTACTGAAAATGAAATATTTACCACCAAACAAATCTTTTTCTTTTCAATGCAAGTCTTAAAATTTTGATCCAGAATGCATATGCAAATGCAATTTTTAATATTTCGAATGCAAAAAAGGTAAAAAATAAAGTCTAAACTCAAAACCTGAGAATGCAGCTACTCAGACAAATAGGTATGCAAAAGAAAACTTGTTCTTTTTGATGCAAAGCACTCTAAAATCTATTAAGCCACTTGCAAGGTACTCTATTAAGTAAATGAATCAAAATTCTTTATGCTTTCAAAGGTAAGAAACAAAACTGAAACTAACCTACTATCAAAGCAAAGCAAAGAAAGTTTCAGGTTCTCTTTATGAAACAGTAAAAGCTACCAAATATGAATTTCAAATTCTTATTGATGTAAGCATGCCAACCATTGGGAAAAGAGTACAAAAACTAATTTTAGACCCAAACGAAGCAGATGACCTATGAATAAGTATGGTTTGGTAAAGTCAGGTCTACACATAAACAATGCAAACAAGGTCTTGAACAACAGCCAAAACACTTGAGCTTTCACTACAAAAGAAAAACTAAAAGCATAAGGGAGGATAAGAAACCAACCTAAAAGAGAAATTTCACTCAAATAGATACAAACAGGGTCAAGAAGACTCAAAAGGTTTCAAATCTAGTGGAAATGGGGCAAGCAAGCTCAGTCAGACTCAAAGAAGGGTACAAAACACCAAACAGGTCCAAAACCCCCCAACTTGGGTCAACAAACCCCAAAACTTTCCAAACAAGCCCAAATTGATCAAAAGAGGCTCAAATCATGAATGTAGGATCAGTACAAGGATGGGATACCACTTACAGTGGTTTAAATCAGACCTAGGGTCATCAGGGACCCCAAAAAATGCAGCCACAGCCCCCAGATTTGGGTCCACAACCCAAAAACTCAAAAATTTCAAACCCATATTTTGAGCGCTACCGTGTATGAAGGAAACTAGCGCCCATAGCAGGATGGGCGCTACTATGCAGAGGAAAAGTAGCGTATGGGCGCTACTGTGTGGTACAAATAGTAGCTTACAAGTAGAAAAAGTTGGAAAAATGGGGTTAAAACCACCACACCTGGGTCCACAAGGGTTTGCAAGGGCTGGGAAGGGTCTGTAAGAGCCCAGCAGGGTCAAACAGAGCCTACTAACTGATCCTAATCAAGAAAATGAACAAAGACCATCAAACAAGACTGACGAAATGACCTTGGATACCCCTAAGCAGTTAGGCTTTCCCCAGCGGAGTCACCAATCTGTTGTGGGGAAAATGCACCTATAGTTAAGGGGAGAAACTACCAACTTACGGTGATAAAGATAGACTTACAAGCATTCTGCAAGTACAACAAATAAATGAAGAGGTTGGGGTTTAGAAATGTAGGCACCTTATTCATAAGGTTGATCCTAGCTTTGCCTCCCTCGCTCTTCAATGCTTATCCAGTGTCGCAATGCCCAGACCTGCAAAACAACTTGATACCTTTCTCAAACACATTTGACTACATATACAAGACTGATATCCATAATATAAAGAGACATCAAACTATAATCAAATAGTAATCAATTCTAAGACACATTAATGAGTCATATTTGGAAAGAGAAGAATGTCTGATATTTATTAATGAATGAAAGCAAGTACATACAGTTATACCTTCTTTCAAGCTTGGCACTTCACGAAACCTAGATTCAAGGTCTCCTGCTTCCGTTCTCCAAGGATTCCAGCCTCTAATCAACTGTGTTAGGGTTTACCAAAACTGAAGCACAAGAGAGGGGGATGAGGCTCTCCATTCCTCTAGCATAACTTTGTAATTGTGCTTAGTCCCTTCACATGACCCTTCTACCCTCCTTATATAGTCAGTGAGGAAGAGGAAAAGAAGTTATAACCACTCAAGAGGTTTCCCAACCAACTTAACTTACTCGAATTTTGAGATTTTGACCAAAATAGGGGTGTACGCTACTCTACAATAGACAAAGTCACGAACATATGGAATTGAGCGTTACTATTTCAACAGTGGATTCACGCTCAGTAGGGTATACACGCTACTATCACGCCTGTGTACCAGCGCTCATATTGAAAAATGGCCAAAAATAGGCGTTTCTGCTCATTTTCAGGAGATGGTTTGGTCTGGAAAAATGTTCCTAAGGGTCATATACATCAAATGGGTCAAAAATTAGGTAATTTCAACCATTTTTAGTGTCCCAAATGACTCCTCCATCCACAAATGTCCTGTTGTGTGACTGAACTTGATCTCAAGAAGTGTCGTCATGCGACCAAGGGAAGCAAGTGTCGTCACAGACGGAGAGGTGTCATTTCAAGCTATAACAATACCTTGACTCTTTTCATTACAATCGAAGTAATTACAATGAATTGACTGAATAAGTTTAATCATTGCATATTTTCCCTCCCGATTATCATCGACCCACTTGTTGGCATTTAAATAGCAAATAACATAAAATCTCCAGTTCATCCCTTGCCTTCTGGAAGATGTAAGACTCTGTGTGGTATTTTTTGCGTCCTACTATCCAAGACTCATTCAAAATGAGTAATATTCATGTAGATGGTGAATTTTCTAATGTTCTGTAATACCCCCAATTCGACCCTTAGGGTGTAATGTGTACTTGTGATGTATGTTTTCCTAGCGTGGAGCTCAAGGCCAAGGCCCCGCTAGTGAAAGCCGAATTTTATTTAAAAGGTAAGTATTTGATATTTTGATACCATGTGCTCTTAAGCCATGGAAATTGTAATAGGATGTAAATAAACATCAGGCAATATAAAATGTCCAAAGCTGGCTACGGAGGCAACAAATGAGAAGGGGCCATGTGTATCCACTAGGGAGTGGTGAGGGGGCTATGGGAGTGACCCATAGGTTTCCATTTGTCATTATGTGAACCCATTGACTTCTTTAGGTGACATTAATGCCAATTGTAAGGAAGTGGTTGAGATTTCAGCCCATGACTTTGATGGAGTATGGGCAGCCCTGAAATTCGTATGGGAAGGCATGGGCTATTTTGACTTGTCCCACAAGTCACTCTACATCTTGGGGGTTGCTCCATCCTTATCCCCATTCCATTGTGGAAGTATGGGACATCTTTGCCCAACCAAAAACGAGCTCCCAGCAAGGAGAAAACCAGAAATCGCGACTTGAAGGAAACCCACGTTTTGGGAAGCCAAAAACGTCCCGATTTGGTATTGGACAGAGGAATCCAATGGGGGATCCATTGGTAGGAACCTTGGGGCGAATTTGGGAGCAATAGCTACCCCAAAAGCCATGGGAAAACCCAGTTTTTGCAGCTCAGAAAACGAGTGACGGATTTGGGGTTGTTTGTGATAGATTTGTGAGAAATCCAATTGTGGATGTATGAATAGAGGATGGGATTGCTGAGTCTAGTTTGAAGGGTATGTGGCTCTGGGATTGAGCTCAGTGGATTAGCATCCTCCTCCATCTCCTATTGCATGCTTGAGAAACCCAACCGTGTGTTGGCTTAGCATGGCTGTTTGAGTGAAACCTTGACTGTGAGTGAGCCAACTAGTTCCTCCTTAGTGGATACACAACCCAGCTCGGGGGTGATCTCTCAGCTGAAAGAATACAGGCTGGACAGAGGTCTATGGTTGGGTGGAACGTTGCTCTCACGTAGCCAGTCGTTTGGGCCATTATAATTCGAGATAAGTATTCTTGATGTTAATTCTATGCCCTGCAAGCATTTTAATTAATGACTGTTGTTTATATGTTGAATGCATGATGAAACTGTGTGCAGATGTATTGTTTAATTCCGCTGTGTTTATATTGAATCGAATCTGCATATAGAAGTTTTAAATGTTAGTTATTTATGAGCAAAAATTATTGGGGCTAAATATGCCATAAGCCCGGTATGTTGTTAATGTCTCCTTCCGTGTTGTTCTATGGAGAAGGGGACGTTACAGAGTGGTATCAGAGCTCTAGGTTCAACACTACGGCTGTTGGACCCTTCACAGAAATACAAGTCATTGTGTGTGTGCATTTTATATTTGGAACTGAAATGCATATTGTGTGTTCATGCATTTTGTATTTGAAACAAAAATGCATTAGAGAAACTTTAAGATCGCATCACTGTTGGGGATTTTTGCAAATTGCTTGCATTTGATTGCATTGAATGCATTCTATGAAATAGAGATGGAACATGGGCAATCTCTGCCATCTTAAGCTGTTTTGTTGTTTTGTTGTTGTTGATTATTGTTAAGCATGGCTGGAAATGAGCTCTGTTTGTTAATTTCCAGAATAAAAGCATGAACAGTCAATTGTTAGGAAAGCTTGCAAATTACGCCCTTATACTCATGCGTTTCCTTGCCCATGACTGTTGGTTGCTTGGAGATTAATTGTGAATACATTGGTTGGATTGTCGAATGTTAAATGAATGAAAGATTTCAAATTTTTCCTAAGTCTGTTTGAAAAATTCGTTTAAGTCTGTTTCGGAAAGAATTCCCGAATGTCTTCCGCAGTTGCGGAAGCATTCGGCGAATTGCTCCGAAACTGCGGAAGCATTCCGCGAGTTTTTCCGCAGCGCGGAAGAATTCGGGAAGTCGCCCCGAAATTTGCGGAAGGAATTCCCTTCCGAAATTTTCGGAAGGAATTCTCTTCCGAAATTTGCGGAAGGATTCCGCGAGTTGTTCCGCAACGCGGAAAAATTTGGCGAAATGCTCCGAAAAAGAGGAAAAATTTTCTAAGTGTTTTTGAAAATTTTGTTTAAAGTTGTTTCGGAAGGAGTTCGGGAAAGTCTTCTGAAACTGCGGAAGGATTCCGCGAACGGTTCCGAAATTGCGGAAGAGTTCGGGAAAGTCTTCCGAAACTGCGGAAGGATTCCGCGAACGGTTCCGAAATTGCGGAAGAGTTCGGGAAAGTCTTCCGAAACGGCGGAAGGATTCCGCGAAGGGCTCCGAAATTGCAGAAGAGTTCGGGAAAGTCTTCCGAAACGGCGGAAGGATTCCGCGAAGGGCTCCGAAATTGCGGAAGAGTTCGGGAAAGTCTTCCGAAACTGCGGAAGGATTCCGCGAACTGTTCCGCAATTGCGGAAGAGTTCGGGAAAGTCTTCCGAAACTGCGGAAGGATTCCGCGAACGGTTCCGAAATTGCGGAAGAGTTCGGGAAAGTCTTCCGAAACGGCGGAAGGATTCCGCGAAGGGTTCCGAAATTGCGGGAGGATTCGGGAAAGTCTTTCGAAACGGCGGAAGCCTTCGCCGAATGGCTCCGCAGTTGCGGGAGCATTCGCCGAATGGCTCCGCAGTTGCGGGAGAATTCAGCGAATCGCTCCGCCATTGCGGAAGCGTTCGCCGAACTGCTCCGCAATTGCGAAAGCGTTCGACGAACTGCTCCGTATTGCGGAAGCGTTCGGAGAACCGGCCCGTGCTCCCGGACGTAGAAAAAAAAAAAGAAAAAAAAAAAAAGAGTAAAGTGGCTAAAACTTGATTTTTTGATAGCAGGAGCATCCGGACTCAGAATGCGATGATTCCTGTGGGGCTCGGAGGCCATCGACGAAGGCCATGAACGGACCAGTGAAGACCCGTAGCCCATTACACTCCGATTTGACAGAAAGTGGACAATAGTGACTTTTGAAGGACGGGGTCCCGATGATTGACGGAAGGTCGGTTTGAGCTGAAATTGATCAGGCGCGGCCATGAAGCAGGCACGATGTTAAGTTCAGAATCTGGGAGCCAAAATCCAAAGGATGTGGAGTCGGGGTGAGCAAGAAGGCCAAAAAACACTGTTCCGGGTCACTTTTTCGGGATTTTGAAAAGCTTGTGGGCAGTAAAAGTGACCCTAGATGTGGGAATCAGAAATTTTGTTGAACTAGACATTTCATATTCTCATTAAGACGGACAGCTTCCGTTAGATGAAGATTTTCCAGAAATGCACCGTTTGGGAGATAGCCGTTTTTGGCCCAAAATTTGGAATTTTGGGAAAATGTGAAAAGTGAGAAGTAGTGAAATCCAGAAATTCATAGAACATGAACGGTGCATCGGAATTGAGATCCGTGAATTTCCGAGTGTTCCTTGTTATATGGACTAACTTCGCCCGATAGATAAGTTTTTATGATTCCTCATAAATTTTCTTCCACAGGTGGCTGAAGTTGGCATTCGGGACCAAAATGCAACTGTGTAAAATGTGCAGAACTGGAGTGAAAGTTGTCATTTTTGAAGGGATGCAGTTTCCGCACCTAATATCGGAATGGAGCATGAAGACAGGCATTGGAAAGCTTGTCCAGCAGGGAACCATGATACATGAACAGAGTTCAGATGAGGTCTGCATGTATCATAGATATTTAGTGCAGAAGAGTGCCAGCGGCGGTTTTGACAAACAAATTTTGTTGTCAATATGGGCAAATTCTATAAATGCATGATATGGAAGAGAAATTCCATGATACGAGGAGGGATCGAAAAGGGAATAATTCCTTAAACCCCTGTTTGTTATCATACTTATAATTATGAAATTGTCATATGGCATAAAAATGTTAAAAATGTAAGGGATTACATAGATGTATATGCACTAGATGACATCTTAACAAACATTGCATAGTGCATATGGAAATGCTTGTGCATGAATGAGATATTGCATATTGGTAAAAGAATGAAGTCTGCATATGCAATGAACCGTTAATAGAGAATATTGTGGTTGATAGTCACTATTGATGTTGGTATTGGTTGTAGGACCAAAGATAACAAAGAGCATGGCTAAACATGTTGGGGATGTTGTTGCATGAAGCCAGCAACCTTATGCAGAAAGGATGGTGCAACAAATCTATGATCATAAAAGTTGGCAAAAGGACCGAGCAGCCTTGGTAAGAGGCCAACTGATCAGGTAACATCAGGCGATGCTAATGGTAACCATGCAGGTAATGATTATTGGTTCCAAATTGCATGAATGTGGAAAGTGGATTTGGTAACATCTCTTCAACTATGTTTGAGTTATGTTGAGATAGTTTGCATGTGATACTGGTTACCAATTGGGACTGTTAACCTACCAAGCTTGGTGAGGTGTGGGTAAGTGAAGGAAATGATCCTTACACCCTATGACTGTTTAGAAATATCAATGCATTCATATGAATTTATATAATTCCATGTGTATGTTGGTTATGTGCTTAATAACCAAGGCAAGTGAGGATGAGTGATCCTGATTATGGTAATACAAGTTATATGAGATAGTCATGTCTCGATCATAATATGCTTGAATGCATAGTACTCATGAAACAATGCAAGGTGGCATTGAGTAGATGTTCATTAAGAGATTTTATAAATCTTGTGAGGCATGGTATGAATGCATAGGGATGATGCATATGTTATTGCAAAATAAATAATGAATGAAATGACGAATTAATGATGATTCTAGGATCATTTCATGAGTTGTTGTGAATGCAAAATAGTAAGTGCATGAAGAGCCCAATCATGATTGATGGGATGCTAGAATGCTTTGTGGAAGGACAGAATGGTATGAATGATATGACTGTGAAATAATGAGTATTTATGATTTAGTTAAGCTGCATGGATAGTGTGACTATGTCTTGAAAATTATATTATGATAAGGATGCATATATAGAAGTGTAAATATTTCATTGCATTTCAAATGTAACAGCTGAAGGTGTTTGAATTATTAAGCATTATAATTCTGAGATCACCTCAGTAATTGTTGTGGCAATGAAATGATAATATGCATAGATACTCATGACATGTTTGGCTTATTGAAGTTTAGTTTCCGGTAGGAAGGTCTTACATATGGCTGTGAGGATAAGTCCATAGTAGAGACCGGGATCTACCACATGTAGAAGCCAAAGGTTATGAGAAGGTTCTCATGGTTGAGAGCTCTAAGTTCTGTTAGTAAAAACAGTTGTAAATATCAGATTTGTAAATGTTTCGGATTTGAAATTTTACTAATAATTGCTAATGACTGTTTGGCTTATATGAAAATGTGTCAGGAGGACATGCTGTAAGTGGATGATCATGTATGGCAGCAGGCATAAGACCATAACGGGTAGAGTGGTGCCACTTACAAGAGCCAAACAATATGAGGATAGCCTCATGGATAAGAAAACCCATTTCTGTAGTAGACAGAGTTGCAAATGCATATTGAATTTAATTATTAGTGCCATGGATTGGTTATGGAGCAATCGGATTTGAAATTGTATTGCTAAATGTTGTTGACTGTTTGGCTGTTTAATAAGTGTGCCAGGAAGACACATTGCAGGAAGACCATGACAGAGGTCCTGCAGAAGTCAAACTTCATGGGAAGGGATTCCATGATTTGAAAATGGGTTCTAGGTGGAATGCCATAAGACATTATTAATGTTTCATCTGCACTGCATGATTGGTAAACAATATGAGTGAGATGGTAAAGGTTATGTCAGTAAGACATATGAAGGATATGTAACATCAAAAGGAATCGGGATGGAAAACCGAGGGACTGTCAACTCAGAGAAGGAGCCTCCATTCCTCATTAAAGAAAAGAAATAACATCTGCAAAATGGATAAGTTTTCCATAAACCCTGAATGATATATATATATATATATATATATATATCTAATTATTAGAGTTAATATGCAGAGCATGTTTTGATTTTATTTCCATCATGAAAGACTGCTTGAAGTATGATTAGGACCTTGATAGTTCACATCAGTAAGGAGTGCACGCCTTTCTGGTGCTGAGTTATGTTAGGGATGCCAATATTGACTACGCCTTAAGGGAATGGACGCATTCCTGGTGTTTCAAGTTTGGATAGTGAATGTTATGAATATGTTTACAATTATAGAGCAGCGATACTAATGAGCTCGCTATCCATTTTGTGTTGACAGATTATACATATGAAATTCAGTGCCGCACATTAAAGGGAAAAGTGAAGAAAATAGTACTCAAGAAGACTGTATAAGCAGTGGTAACCCTTGCATAGGGTGAGTGGGTATCATGGGGCCATGATAGCCTGCAGTTAAGAAAGTTACCTAAAGAATTCCTAAATGGAACCGCCGGCTTACATAAGAGAAGAAGTGCCACCCTTGTGTGGGTGAAGAATTGTTATGCGCATTGAGGGATTGTGATACCGTGAAAGGCTGATGCAAGCCTAAGGCAGAGTAGTGGAGCCTTGACCTGTAATGGTCGGTGGCGCAGTTACCTTCCATTGGTCGATGACCCAGACGTATGTGCTGGCTCGGCAATGGAGAGGGCCAACCAGGTATGGGACTGGTTGGGCACCACCAAATGCTTGGTAAACCCAGTCGGCGTGAAGGTGTACTGGTAGGGCATTAATTATTTGATGATTTGGAACAGCCTGCGTGCTGGCCAAACATCTTAGTCCGCAGGAGGATCCCAAGGCTTATAAAGTAAAAGCAGGACCCTGTGGACCAGAGAGGAAATGCACAGTACAGATAAGTATTCATTTTCATTCATTTCTTATTTGAAATAATGAAGGTTTCAAGCATAAAGCTTGTAACAGTGAGCTGATGCATTATTGTTTCTTTGTTGGAAACCTTGGTCAATACAGGAAGCAAGGACCCTGAAAGAACTAAAAGTTGCTTGGTAGATCCAGAAAGTGGCTGGTTGAGCCAGATTATTGACGATTTGGGCAGCCTGCGTGCTGGCCAAACATGCGAGATTATTGATGATTTGGAGCAGCCTGCGTGCTGGCCAAACATGCGAGATTATTGATGATTTGGAGCAGCCTGCGTGCTGGCCAAACATGCAAGATTGTTGATGATTGGGAGCAGCCTGCGTGCTGGCCAAACATGCGAGATGGTTGATGATTTGGAGCAGCCTGCGTGCTGGCCAAACATACAAGACTATTAGATGTTGAGGGGCAGCCTGCGCGTTGACAAAACACCCAAATCCATAGGCGATTCCAAGGCTTGTAAAGCAAAGAAGGACCCTATGGAATAAAGTGAAGACATCTAGTGCAGTGTTGAGTGTAGGTATTGTTGGAAGCAATGACTATGGAAGCATCTTAAGGATGCATGTGGACATGTAACCACCCTAAAGAGCTTAGCATGAGCAGTAATGAAAGATGGGGCTAGTGGAACTGTGTGAATCCTAGCAGCTAGGAGTTAGACCAACCAAGTGGAGGAACTCCATGGTTGAGAGATCTGGAATAGACCATAGACACTACGTGTCTTAGCCAAGAAGGGAAGGTCAAGCATTCACGTTGAAGTGAAAGAGGACAGGAGCATGAAAACCACAGTGGTGGTGTGGGTTCCAGAATGGAACAAGACTAAGAGGAGAAACTCTTACCGCTCCCTCTCTTTCCTTTTTATTGATGCATTTATAAAATTAGAAAATTGCTGAATGCATGCATGACTGAAAATAAAAGTGTGTTTATTTGATTAAAGTGAATTGTGAATGGATGAACATGAAGGAATTCATGTGCATGTTGGGAAAGCATAAAAAGTGTGGAAGTCTCATGGGTAAAACATGGACTATCCATGTCAACTGGGGAAAAACCATTGACTGATTTTTAAATGTTTGGGGTTATGCTTGGCCTAACGAGAATTGTAATGATGAATTTCACAGGTGGAAATTGAATCGATTGGTTGCAGCCGGTGCAGGCAAGTGTTGCTAGTGAGAAAAGCATGGTCAGTTGTTTCCATTGACCATGGCAGCAGACCAAGGGCTATTAGAATTGGCTGGGGGTCTTCTTCAAACAATTGCCAAGACCCAAGAAAATCTTGGAGAGATGCTCAAGATGCAAAAGCAGCAGAACGAGATGAACCACAAGGTCTTGCAGGACACTCTTCGTCTGCAGAAAGAGGTAAAAAGCATTATGAAAGCAATCAGTAAGGGAGAGAAAAGTGGATCAATGAAGAAGCATTCATCCAATCGTCCGATTAAGAGACGCTCCAGGTGGAAAGACTCAAAGGAAATCGAGCAGGTAAAGATGAAGCAACCAGTGAAGTGTTGGAAATGTGGAGGGAATCATTGCCTCCGCAATTGCCCAACAAGAGAACCCAAAGAAGGTAGCAGCCATAAAGTTTTCAGACTTATGGATGAGCTAGAAGATCCGAATCAGCAGGAGCAGCTCGTGAAAATCAAAGGACTTGGTCCTGAAAGTTCAATGTAAAGGATAGAATGCAGGGCAGATCTGCAAAGTTTTGAAGTTTTGGATATATGTAAATTGTATATATATATGCCTAGGTCTTGGAACACCGAGGACGGTGTTGTTCTAAGGGGGAGGGGAATGTAATACCCCCAATTCGACCCTTAGGGTGTAATGTGTACTTGTGATGTATGTTTTCCTAGCGTGGAGCTCAAGGCCAAGGCCCCGCTAGTGAAAGCCGAATTTTATTTAAAAGGCAAGTATTTGATATTTTGATACCATGTGCTCTTAAGCCATGGAAATTGTAATAGGATGTAAATAAACATCAGGCAATATAAAATGTCCAAAGCTGGCTACGGAGGCAACAAATGAGAAGGGGCCACGTGTATCCACTAGGGAGTGGTGAGGGGGCTATGGGAGTGACCCATAGGTTGCCATTTGTCATTATGTGAACCCATTGACTTCCTTAGGTGACATTAATGCCAATTGTAAGGAAGTGGTTGAGATTTCAGCCCATGACTTTGATGGAGTATGGGCAGCCCTGAAATTCGTATGGGAAGGCATGGGCTATTTTGACTTGTCCCACAAGTCACTCTACATCTTGGGGGTTGCTCCATCCTTATCCCCATTCCATTGTGGAAGTATGGGACATCTTTGCCCAACCAAAAACGAGCTCCCAGCAAGGAGAAAACCAGAAATCGCGACTTGAAGGAAACCCACGTTTTGGGAAGCCAAAAACGTCCCGATTTGGTATTGGACAGAGGAATCCAATGGGGGATCCATTGGTAGGAACCTTGGGGCGAATTTGGGAGCAATAGCTACCCCAAAAGCCATGGGAAAACCCAGTTTTTGCAGCTCAGAAAACGAGTGACGGATTTGGGGTTGTTTGTGATAGATTTGTGAGAAATCCAATTGTGGATGTATGAATAGAGGATGGGATTGCTGAGTCTAGTTTGAAGGGTATGTGGCTCTGGGATTGAGCTCAGTGGATTAGCATCCTCCTCCATCTCCTATTGCATGCTTGAGAAACCCAACCGTGTGTTGGCTTAGCATGGCTGTTTGAGTGAAACCTTGACTGTGAGTGAGCCAACTGGTTCCTCCTTAGTGGATACACAGCCCAGCTCAGGGGTGATCTCTCAGCTGAAAGAATACAGGCTGGACAGAGGTCTATGGTTGGGTGGAACGTTGCTCTCACGTAGCCAGTCGTTTGGGCCATTATAATTCGAGATAAGTATTCTTGATGTTAATTCTATGCCCTGCAAGCATTTTAATTAATGACTGTTGTTTATATGTTGAATGCATGATGAAACTGTGTGCAGATGTATTGTTTAATTCCGCTGTGTTTATATTGAATCGAATCTGCATATAGAAGTTTTAAATGTTAGTTATTTATGAGAAAAAATTATTGGGGCTAAATATGCCATAAGCCCGGTATGTTGTTAATGTCTCCTTCCGTGTTGTTCTATGGAGAAGGGGACGTTACATGTTCAGGTTGAAAATGAAGAACTCTACCCCTTGTCATATCAAGAAATGTTGTCACCACCGTTTGATGCAGGTGTTCCTGATCTCAGCAGCGGTAGCAGTGAAGAAGACTTCGAAACTTTGTCTGCCTACATGAAAAATCCCGAAAATCAAAGGAAGGAAATTCTGGAGGAATCAACTAATCTCGATACTGATGTTATACAGGACTTTATAATCAATGAAGAACCTGACGTGCCGGCTACTGTTCCTGAAGTAAATCCTCTAATGGATTTCTCTGTTTTTGACAGTGGGTTCCCCGACCCCGAATTTCCTACAATGGATGCTCTGCAAGCCACACCACCTGTCGATGATAGTGAACAATTTGTGATTGAATTTTTATGGTGCCACGAGACCTTATATGATTAAAGAACAAGTCTTTCTTTTGTGAAAGGTGGCGGAAAATATTTTAAGCTTAAAAATAGCAAGATTTCTTGGATCGATGGTTAGATCAGATTTTGTAATCCCTATTTTGTAGAATTTCTCCTTTTGGAACTCTTATGTAAATTTAGTATATAAGGAGGAATGTTTCCCTTAGCAAAGGGTTGGAATTTTTGGAATTGTAATTCAGCAGGAGATAAGACTGAGGATACTATGTGGCAAGAGTCATTGTAATTTTGGTACAAGACATCTTAATACAGTAATGTTATCTTCGGATCCATCTTCTGATTATCACTTAAATTTATTTAAGGATTTCTGATTTTATGTTCCAGATTGTCATCCACTATTCGTATGATCTCTTGTTGAATATATAATGAATACATAGATCTACTGTATTGGTTTTCCTGTATAACTGATGTGTGTATGAAAATATTTGATTAAATTTCTTTAATTAAGTACTTTCTTTATCAATTTCTGTGTTTGATCATACATATATATATTCAATCATTGGTGATTTTTCAATCAACAAAAGGATAACAGGTTATATCTTGATGGTCTTTAAAAATTGAATTATTATTGTTTAATTTTCATTAAATCAGTCGTAATTTAAGTCAGCAAACATCTCATCTAAGGCATTTATGTTAAAGGTGATAGACTATTTCTTCTCTTACACCTCAAGGTTGATCTGTACAACATCAACTCTTCCTGTTAGGCTAGATCTGACTTAGAATAGATTCTTTCGTTAGATAGGTTAAGTTAGGTTTGGTAACAAGTTTTCATACTTAGTTTTCCTTGATAGGAAAGCTGATCTTTTCAAGATCAAATCTTTTACTCATAGAGTGCCAGCGGAGGCCAAATATCTGTGGGTGTTACCACACCAAACAAATCGAGGATATAATTTTCCTTGTGCATGGTATTTCGAAGCCTTTGGCTGGGTTTTCATCCCTTGTTGTGTGTCTTGGAACCGATTCCAACACTTTTCACTTACCTTGCACCCCCGAGGCATCAACAGGCAGCATCACTGGAACTACTCCCACTTTTGGGATGAAAATTGTTAAATTTTGAGCATTGATTCACAATAATCTTGGATCTTTACTGAGAGAATAACATATACAGTATATCAATGCATAAAAATCACAATAAGCATGACAATCATCACAAGAATCAAAAGCATGAGAGATAGGAGACACAGAGTTTCCGTGGGGAAAACCCTAAGGTGAAAAACCCCACAACTTCCTCAGAGATAGAGAGAGCAATGGCTCAACCAAAGTACAACCAAAATACACTTGAGATAGTCTCCTAGAAGCAGATGATCCTCCTCCTCACTAGTGCGCCACTTTCTGAGTGAGAGAAGTGTGACTTTTCGAATGATCAAAATAGAGATCTCCCAATCTCTATTTATACTAACCTATTTGCCCAGTTACACTATGGGGCCAACTTGTCTATATAGATACATCCACAATATAATATATACTTCAGGGCCGACCACACACATGGTGGTCTAATAACCCATTGGCAAGTACACACACTTGCGACACTTGTCAATCCACATGACGACACTTCCTTATAGAGGAATAACACCTCTAATAAGGGTACAATAAATATATATGAAATACATTCCGAAGTTACATATACATCAACACTCCCTCTTAACTAGGAAGGTATTTCTCGACACAGATCTGCTAGACAAGTCTTCTTCTCGGTATCATCGTCATCGTCACTGCTGCTGCTATCTCAACCAATCTCTGATTCTACTCGTCATAGGAAGTTCTACAGAGCCAGTCCTTTTTCATACTGGATGTAGGCCCACCACCTGCAGGTCTTCGTCATCACTGGCCATACTGTGGAATCCTCGGGACTTATTACGTGCATCATAAAACCTCAAAAGAGCATCCCAAGCTGTTACGAGCACACAACTCTACCTATAGGATCTCCTAGGGCCATATTATATGTTACCTTACCACAAAACCTCGCAAGAGCATCCCAGGCTGTTACGAGCACACAGCTCTACCTATAGGATCTCCCAGGGACAGATTATATGTGGTCATGGAAAAACCTCGCAAGAGCATCCCAGGACTTATTACAGGCACACAGCCCAACCTATCGGATCTCCCAAGGACATATTATATGCCATAGGACAAAACCTCGAAAGAGCATCTGCCAGATATCCCAGGGCCAAATTATATGCCATAGGAAAAACCTCGAAAGACTATCTGCAGATCTCCCAGGGCCAAATTATATGTCCTCCCAGAGCAAAACCTCTAAAGAGCATTTGCCAGATATCCAAGGGCCAAATTATATGCCATAGGCAAAACCTCAAAAGACTATCTGCAAATCTCCCAAGGCCAAATTATATGCTCATCTGCACAACCTGATCCACGGCCATAGAGTATCAACCTGATACTCACCATACATCATCCTGATGTACACATGATCATCCTGATCATCATCACTGCAACATCCTGCTGCATATCATCTGGAGCAACATCCTGAATCTCGTCATCCATGATCACTCTAATCATACAATGCATCTACCTGATGCATACCAAGTATCTACCTGATACATATCATCATACATGATCCACCTGATCATACAATGCATCTACTTGATGCATACCAAGTATCTACCGGATACATATCATCATACATGATCCACCTGACCATACAATGCATCTACCTGATGCAAATACAAATACATGATACATATCACCATACATGATCCACCTGATCATACAATGTATCCACCTGATACATATACAGATACATGGTCCAAGCATCCAACATGATGCATATACAAAATACATACAAATGATCCTATTGATCATATCCAGCATCCAACATGATGCGTACATACATATAAATGATCCAACTGATCATACCCAGCATCCAACATGATGCGTACACAAAATACATATAAATTATCCAACTGATCATATCCAGCATCCAAAATGATGCATACATACATATATAAATGATCCAACTGATCATATAAAGCATAAACCAGAACATCATCCTGATGCTCATCATCCAGCGCTTACATCCACAGCCATGTGAAGGATCCTCCTTCCAACATGCTTAGAATGGATTCTGCAAATGTGTCCATCACTTCCTCCTCGAAGTGTCATCAATCTGAAGAACACCAAGCCTCTCCCTGAAGTACTCAAACTTCACCCTGGCTAGTGGCTTCGTCAGCACATCTGCAATTTGCTCGTCCGTCACAACGTACAGGAGCTTCACAGCTCCTCTCTGCACCATATCCCTAATATAGTGATATTTGTTCTCTATGTGTTTCGACCTGTCATGAAACACTAGGTTCTCGGACAGCTTCACACAACTCTGGTTATCACAGAAGATACCAGTAGCATCCAACGGGATATCAAATAACTCAGACAGTAGCTTCCGTAGCCATACTGCCTCACAACTAGCTGAACATGCTCCAACATACTCTGCCTCAGCTGTACTTAGTGCTACGCAGGACTGCTTCCTGCTAAACCAAGAGATCACACCTGATCCCATACTGAAGCAGCATCCAGATGTGCTCTTCCTATCTGTAGCACTGCCATCCCAATCTGAATCAACATAACCCTGCAGGTTAAATTTTTGATTCACTTCATACTTGAGACCATAATCCACTGTACCCTTCAGGTACCTCAGAACATGCTTTACAACAACTTAGTGAACAATCCTCGGATCCGTCAAGAACTGGCTCAATGTGTTCACAGCAAAGCAAATATCTGGTCTCGTGTTCGTCGGGTACATCAAGGACCCAATCATCTGACAATACATAGAGACATCAATCGGCTCAGATGAAGCATCACATAGAAGCTTCAGATTCGATTCCATAGGTGTGGCCATGGCCTTGCAATCCATCATCCCGAATCTCTTCAACATATCTATTGTGTACTTCCCTTGACCAAGGAAGATCCCACCTGCACTCTGCCACACCTCCATACCTAGGAAATAGTGCATCATTCCCAAATATTTCATATCGAACTCAGCAGCAAGATTTCTCTTTGTATCTGCAATCAATCTGTCATCTCCTATTACAAATAGGTCATCCACATGCAGGAGTAGAATCACGGGATTCCCTTTCTCAACCTTGTAGTAAAGGTTGGAATCTACTTTAATCTTGGTAAACCCCAAACTAGATAGGAAACTGTCCATTCTACCATACCAAGTTCTGGGAGCTTATTTCAAGCCATACAAGGCTTTCTTCAATCTGCACACATATGATTCTATGTCATGTATTTCAAAACCAAGTGGCTGCTCCACATATACTTCCTCTTCAACTACACCATTCAAGAAAGTAGTCTTGACATCCATCTGGTGTATTTTCCATTTCATTGCTGTAGCCAGAGCAAGTACTGTTCTGATGGAAGTATACCTGGCTACAGGTGCAAAATTTTCTTCATAATCTATTCCCTCTTTCTGAGAGAAGCCACGAGCTACGAATCTCGCCTTGTATTTCTCTACACTGCCATCTGCAGCATGCTTGATTTTGTAGATCCATTTGGAAGTCACAACAGACTTCTCTTTAGGTCTTGGGACAACATCCCAAACATCATTCTTCATTATTGATTGGTATTCCTCAACCATGGCATCCTTCCATTCTTTCTTTTCCGCTGCTTCTTCATAACCGGAAGGTTCTTTGTTCATAATGTCACAGAGTAAAGCAACATAGCTAGTATGAGATCTAGTTCTCTTCTTTGCTCTGTGTTCTTCTTCTGGAATGCCGAATCTTTCTGCATCTTGAATGAGCTCTCTAGCCCATGCAGGTTTCCTCTTGTGAGAGTTATCCTCACGGGGTGGATCTACAGGTTCTTACGGATCTTCAAACTCACGAACAACTTCTGGAATTTCTTTAGTCATGGTAGTGTCTTGAAATCTAGTTTCCTTAGGTTCTTCATAAACTTCGATATGTGCCTTCCTTGATTTGATGAATGTTGAGTTTTCATCAAATGTTACATCCCTGCTGACATCAATCTTCTTGAACCTTGGAAAGTATATTCTGTAAGCCTTCGAGCTTTCACTATAACCCACAAAGATACCCTTCTTTCCTGAAGGATCTAGTTTGGTCCTCTTTTCATTTGGGACATGAGTGTATACTGGACAACCAAATATTCTAAGATGGCTGAATTCAGGTTTCTTTCCAGAAAAGACCTCTTCTGGTGTCTTATTGTCCAATATCTTGTGTGGTGTTCTGTTCTGCACATATACAGCTGTTCTAGCTGCTTCTTCCCATAGGTGCATAGGTAGATCCTGGTCATGCAACATTGCCCTTGCAGCTTCCATGATTTTTCTGTTCTTGCTTTCTGCAACTCCATTTTGTTGAGGATTATAAGGAGCAGTCAACTCCCTCTTAATCCATGAATCACTACAAAGCTTATTGAAGTCACCTGAGGTGAATTCTCCACCATTGTCGGATCTGAATGTTTTGATCTTCTTGTCAATTTGATTCTCCATCAAGGTTTTGAATTTCTTGAACTTATCAAACACCTCATCTTTATTCTTCAAGAAGTATACCCAAGTCTTCCTGGAGAAGTCATCAATAAATGAGACATAGTAAACATACCCACTAAGAGAACTGGATGACATAGGACCACATACATTTGAGTGGATGATTTCCAGGATATCTTTTGCCTTGCTTTCACTACTTGGGAAAGCCTTCTTAATGTTCTTACCTTTTGCAGATCCTTTGCAAACACCTTCATGTTTGGTCTTGATTTCAGGAAGACCTTCTACATCCTTGCTTGCAATTGGAAGTGCCCTATAGTGCATATGAGCAAGTCTTCTATGCCAAAGTTCACTTGGCTCCATGGATTCATGCACCATGGCATGTTCAGGTTGTCCCTTCAATTTATACAAATCTCCCTCTTGCTCTCCAATCACTATCGCATCATCTATGGTGTTTCCCTTTGGCCACATTAGGACTTGGCCATCCACAAATGCAACCCTCGTACCTTTTGCATCCCATGCAGAGATGGAGAGTAAGTTCTTCTTGAGCCCGGGTACATAAAGGACTTCTTTCATCTTTAAATATTTTCTAGAATCTAGGTTGTAGGAGGCTTCACCACTTCCTTTGATTGGGTATTGATAATCATCTCCAAGTTTCACCTTATGGGGTGATTCATGTTCAGATAGATTCACAAAAGATTCCTTAAACCCAGTCATGTGTTTGGAAGCCCCACTATCAATCAACCAATCATTACAACCATGGGAGATAGTACCTATGAGAGCAGAGATTAGAACATACTCTTCTTCACTTGATGAGTCATCATCACTATCATCACTTTCTTCCCTAGCTTTCTTCTTTGGAGGTTCATCATCCTCGGCAGCATGAGCATGGAACTTTCTTTTGTTGCCCTTCTTCTTCTTGCTGGAGTTGTTGTTATTATCCCTTTTGTTCTTGGGACAATCTGAAGCAAAGTGACCCTTCTCATTGCATGTGAAGCATCTTAGATCCTTCTTATTCTTTTGATAGGATCTCTTGTAGCGAGAGTGCTCCTTCTTGGGATTGCTTCTTTTGGTGTGAGCTGCAAGAGCTTGATCTTCACCTCCCATATTTTCCTCATGAGCTACAATTCTAGCTTCTTCTTGAGAGCATTCTTCCCGCAATCTTTTGAAGGAGATCAACTTCTTCCTTGCACAAATTCCTTGAATAAAGGAATCCCATGACATGGGTAGGCCATTTAGAGTGGTCATGACAACCTCACCATTCTCCACCATTTCATCTACTGGTTCCAGTTGTTCCTTAATCTGGGAGACCCTAGAAAAATAAGATTGAATGGTTTCTCCATTCTAAAACTTTACTCCTTTCAATTGGTTCCATAGGGTCATCTTCCGATTTATGTTCTTCCCTTCAAATAGCTTGGTCAAAGAGTCAAACATCTCCTTGGGTGTCTTTAGAGAAGACACATGGGGTATGAGATGGTCTTTGATAGAATCAGCAATGATTCTCTTTGCCTTGACCAAGTTCTTCTTGTGCAATACTTTAGCCTCTTCATCCTCTGGGATAGGGATGTCTTCTTTTATATATGAGTCCAACTCATTCTCTTCCAGGATTAACCCAATCCTATACTTCCAAGCTCGGAAGTTATCAGCCCCTTCAAACTTATCCTCAAGCTTGGTGTGGTGGTACATCTTAAAGAGTACTTCAAATGGAAATAGAAAAGATTTAGGTCTTACCACTTGAAATGCTGAAAACTGGATCTGGTCTCGGATTAGGGTTTGTCGAAAAAACCTTGAAAATTCAAAATGTGAATTTCAACTTTCTGAAAGGATAGAAAGATGTGCCTTGATGAGCTGATCAGCCTAGTGCATTCAGAATTTGAGATCAGCAAAGCTTTACCCTTCAGATTTGCCTTTTTGTCCTCCAGGGTTCACTAGGGAGGGCCCTAAATTAGGGTTTGAGTTTCTTGAAGATCTACCTAGCCAAAAATCTCGATCCAAAGCTCTAAACTTTGATTTTTGTAAGGAGCTTCCAGCTATATCTTCAAATTTCAGAAATTCCTATTTTTGTGGAAACCCTAAGTTTTAGGGCCAAACCTGAAAATGCTCAGAATTGAATTATGATTGGACAGATAGATTCTACTTGATGAGTAGATTCAATCTACTATACTGCTTTTCCAAAAACTATGGAGAGAAATCCAATAAACAAGAAACTCAAGTTTCTGTCACTGCAAAATGTCTTCTTCTCAGGTTAGCTCTGATACCATGTTAAATTTTAAGCATTGATTCACAATACTCTTGGATCTTTACTGAGAGAATAACATATACAGTATATCAATGCATAACAATCACAATAAGCATCACAAGCATCACAAGAATCAAAAGCATGAGAGACAAGAGACACAAAGTTTCCATGGGGAAAACACTAAGGTGAAAAACCCCACAACTTCCTCAGAGATAGAGAGAGCAATGGCTCAACCAAAGTACAACCAAAATACACTTGAGATAGTCTCCTAGAAGTAAATGATCCTCCTCCTCACTAGTGCGCCACTTTCTGAGTGAGAGAAGTGTGACTTTCCGAATGATCAAAATAGAGATCTCCCGATCTCTGTTTATACTAACCTGTTTTCCCAGTTACATTATGGGGCTGACTTGTCTATCTAGATACATCCACAATATAATATATATTTCAGGGCCGACCCCACACATGGTGGTCTAATAACCCATCGGCAAGTACACACACTTGCGACACTTGTCAATCCACATGACGACACTTCCTTATAGAGGAATAACACATCTCTAATAAGGGTACAATAAATATATATGAAATACATTCCGAAGTTATATATACATCAACAAAAACGCTTGTTCAACTTGGTCTTGTTTCTTGCACTCTGATACACTTCTTCATCCTTCAAGAACTGATGTGCATATTCAAAGTTAATCCTGCAGGAAGCACAATGGTTAGCGACCTTACCTTCGCTATCGTTCCTTCTGAAAATATTTGTCCCAAAATGAAAGGCTTCTAAATCGTTAACAAAATCCTCAGCCTCTTTTGCCTTAGGGAATTTGTATGCACCAATAGTGAATGGCAGTGGTGGGTAGGAAGCCTTTTTCTTGTCATGAAGAAAACGCCCAACTCCATTGATGAAAACTTACCTTACGGCCTCTTTATGTACAACAAAATCAGTGGCGTACTGAGGAAATAGATAAGGGGGTTGGGTTCCCCCATACATCCTGATGTATGTACCTTCCATGGAGAAGTAATAATCTCCATGTTCCTCTATAACAGACAAGGCATTCTCGAACATACAATTAGGTTCTTCTTTGAATATTAGCCAGTATAGTGGCATGATTAACCCATCACAAATCCATTTGTAGTGACTTACATATTTGTGAGCCCATGTCATTTGATAGGCTACATGGAGGGGAGATTCAGCTTGCTTTCAAATACATCCAAAAATAGGGAAAGGTTGTCTGATCAATATGCAATCCAAGAGGTAAGAGGACATGAAAAATTCATCTTTCTTCTGTGTCAAACCTCCTTGTGTAGCAACAATGTGTGACACCATGCTCTCAGATATGATGTCGGCCCAGTTGAAAATTGCACCATGTGTGGAAATGTGGTGTATTACTGGTACCCAGCTGAGTTTATATGTACTCCCGCTCGCCAAGCCAAAAACCCGGCTTAACATCAGAGCTATAATTCTATATGGGGTCCTCAAATGTTGGCTATCATATTCTCCACTAGATCTTGGTCTCAACTGTCTCTCAAGGACTGTAATCTTCTTAGCATACTCAAAATGATCCATCTTGGCCTTAGCTATCCAATCGTCGGTCATCATGATTTTAGGGGAAGGAAACTTGTAGGCCGTAGCTATGTGAAGTGGTTGGAAAGATGCAAGCCCTTCTCCTTTGATATCTGAAATGATCCTGGTGTTAACATCCACATGAGGCAGAATCCACCGATAACTTCTGAGCATGGGAATAACTCTGGGCATGTGGTCACCTTGTGGAGGCCAAAATTCTTTGTGTTCTCGTAAGCCATTAACTCTTCAATGGAAGTGTCAGGGACATTTCCATCTATGACGGCTCTGTATAGTTCGCCCTATTGGAACTCTGGAGTGCCTCCCATCACGGCTTTAGTATTTCCGAACATTGTCTCTAGCGAGGTATCCAATAATATCTCAACGTCTGAGTCTGATTCAGCTAACCTTTTGGAATTTCGCGTGGAGGATTGCTTATGCATAATTTTGATGAGACACAAGATAGAAAAATAAGGGAACAAAGTATTCATAAACAAATTATTGCTCATGGTATAAATGAGCAGAAATGAAATTAACATCTGAATGTTTCGATTGTATGTTTTATCCATGAGACAAATAAGGTTTTTAGTCAATTTCAAATTTTTGTATGGTTGGCAGCCTATCCTCCTCGAAACAATGTGTACAAATTCTTACAAAATAAACAATTTGAAGACAAAATAGTGGTTGATTAACTGAAGAATTTCATGCAATTATTAATGTTCGTTTGGCTTTAGTGAGCATGCAAATGATGACTTTTCACAACTTAATCTAACAAAAAACATTGCGAAGAAATTCATCAACACACAGTGAAGAGTTAGTTGTAAAAAATTTAGGCTTCTTCTATGTGAAGTTAAGGTTTGGTACACATGTTGTATAAAGGCCATTAAAAATGTGCATAGTCAAATGCATTTTCTGTATTCCCAATGCACCAAATTGATTGAAAATAACAATAGTGAAGAGCGAAATGAAACTTTATGAATTTATCTATCGGTAGGGGAAGCATAACGACTTCATAAGCGAAAAACATGATGATTTGCAACACACTATTTGACTGAAAACACAACCGACGACGGGTCATGTCCAAACACCCTCGTTTTGCTTCCTAAACCTCTAAGTTTGCGTGGCCCGAGGTAGTCCAATAAGTTGAAAGGATTTAAAAAATGCAATGTTGTAGTTAGAGGGTGCTTTGGGCATGCATGAAAGGAGTGTTGCTCGCGTGCACCCAAAGCTTAGGCCTTTTCTATTGATGTATATGTAATTTCGGATGTATTTCATATATATTTATTGTACCCTTATAAGAGATGTGTTATTCCTCTATTAGGAAGTGTCGTCATGTGGATTGACAAGTGTCGCAAGTGTGTGTACTTGCCGATGGGTTATTAGACCACAATGTGTGGGGTCGGCCCTAAAATATATATTATATTGTGGATGTATCTAGATAGACAAGTCGGCCCCATAAGGTCACTGGGAAAACAGGTTAAGTATAAATAGAGATCGGGAGATCTGTATTTGGATCATTCGGAAATACACACTTCTCTCACTCAGAAAGTGGCGCACTAGTGAGGAGGAGGATCATATGCTCTAGGAGACTATCTCAAGTGTATTTTGGTTGTACTTTGGTTAAGCCATTTCTCTCTCTATCTCTGAGGAAGTTGTGGGGTTTTTCACCTTAGGGTTTTCCCCACGGAAACTCTGTGTCTCTTGTCTCTCATGCTTTTGATTCTTGTGATGCTTGTGATGCTTATTGTGATTGTTATGCATTGATATAATGTATATGTTATTCTCTCAGTAAAGATCCAAGAGTATTGTGAATCAATGCTGAAAATTTAACATGGTATTAGAGCTAACCTGAGAAGAAGACATTTTGCAGTGACGGAAACTTGAGTTTCTTGTTTATTGGGTTTCTCTCCACAGTTTTTGGAAAAGCAGTATAGTAGATTGACTCTACTCATCAAGGAGGATCTATCTGTCCAATCAGAATTCAATTATGAGCATTTTCAGATTTGGCCCTAAAAATGAGGGTTTCCACAAGAATAGGAATTTCTGAAATCTGAAGCCATATCTGGAAGCTCCTTGCAAAAATCGAAGTTTACAGCTTTGGATCGATATTTTTGGCAGGGTAGATCTCCGGGAAAACTCAAACCCTAATTCAGGGCTCTCCCTAGTGAACCTGGGAGGACAAAAGGCAAATCTGAAGGGTAAAACTTTGTTAATCTCAAATTCTGAATACACCAGGTTGATCAGCTCATCAAGGTGCATCTTTCTATCCTTTCAGAAAGTTGAAATTCACATTTAGAATTTTTAGGGTTTTTCGACAAACCCTAATCCAGGACCAGATCCAGTTTTCAGCATTTCAAGTGGTAAGACCTAAATCTTTTATATTTCATTTGAAGTACTCTTTAAGATGTCTCACCACACCAAGCTTGAGGATAAGCTTGAAGGGGCTAACAACTTCCGAGCTTGGAAGTATAGGATTGGGTTAATCCTGGAAGAGAATGAGTTGGACTCATATATAAAAGAAGACATCCCTATCCCAGAGGATGAAGAGGCTAAGGTATTGCATAAGAAGAACTTGGTCAAGGCAAAGAGAATCATTGCTGATTCTATCAAAGACCATCTCATACCCCATGTGTCCTCTCTAAAGACACCGAAGGATATGTTTGACTCTTTGACCAAGCTATTTGAAGGGAAGAACATAAATCGGAAGATGACCCTGTGGAATCAATTGAAAGGGGTCAAGATGTCGAATGGAGAAACCATTCAATCCTATTTCTCCAAGGTCTCTCAGATCAAGGAACAACTTGAAGCTGTAGATGAAATGGTGGCGAATGGTGAAATTGTTATGACCACCTTGAATGTCCTACCTAGGTCATGGGACTCTTTTATCCAGGGGATCTGTGCTAGAAAGAAATTAATCTCCTTCAACAGATTGTGGGAGGAATGTTCTCAAGAAGAAGCAAGGCTTGTGGCAAGAGAAGAGAAGATGGGGAATGAAGATCAAGCTCTCACAACTCACACTAAGAAGGGCAAGTTCAAGAGGGAGCCATCCCATCACAAGAAGAAATATTCTCATCATTATCACAAAGACAAGAAAGATCTAAGGTGTTTCACTTGTAATGAGAAGGGTCACTTTGATTCAGAACGTCCCAAGAACAAAAGGGACAAACAAAACAACAACAACTCCAGCAAGAAGAAGAAGGGTAATAAAAGAAGGTAACATGCTCATGCTGCCGAAGATGATGAACCTCCAAAGAAGAAGGCTAGGGAAGAAAGTGGTGATAGTAATGATGACTCATCAAGTGAAGAAGAGTATGTTCTAATCTCTGCTCTCATAGGTACTATCTCCCATGGTTGTAATGATTGGTTAATTGACAGTGGGGCTTCCAAACACATGACTGGGTTTAAAGAATCCTTTGTAAATCTATCTGAACATGAATCACCCCATAAAGTGAAACTTGGGGATGATTATCAATATCCCATCAAAGGAAGTGGTGAAGCCTCCTACAACCTAGATTCTGGAAAATCTTTGAAGATGAAAGAAGTCCTTTATGTACCTAGGCTCAAGAAGAACTTACTCTCCATCTCTGCATTGGATACAAAAGGTATGAGGGTTGCATTTGTGGATGGCCAAGTCCTAATGTGGCCAAAGGGAAAGACCATAGATGATGCAGTTGTGATTGGAGAGAAAGAGGGAGGTTTGTATAAATTAAAAGGACAACCTGAACATGCCATGGTGCATGAATCCATGGAGCCAAGTGAACTTTGGCATAGAAGACTTACTCATATGCACTATAGGGCACTTCCAATTGCAAGCAAGGCTATAGAGGGTCTTCCTGAAATCAAGACCAAACATGAAGGTGTTTGCAAAGGATGTGCAAAGGTAAGAATATTAAGAAGGATTTCCCAAGCATTGAAAGCAAGACAAAAGATATCCTGAAAATCATCCACTCAGATGTATGTGGTCCTATGTCATCCAGTTCTCTAAGTGGCTATGTTTACTATGTCTCATTTATTGATGACTTCTCCAGGAAGACTTGGGTATACTTCTTGAAAAACAAAGATGAGGTGTTTGATAAGTTCAAGGAATTCAAAACCTTGATGGAGAATCAAACTGACAAAAAGATCAAAACATTCAGATCCAACAATGGTGGATAATTCACCTTAGGTGACTTCAAGAAGCTTTGCAGTGATTCAGGGATTAAGAGGGAGTTGACTGCTCATTATAATCCTCAACAGAATGGAGTTGCAGAAAGGAAGAATAGAACAATCATGGAAGTAGCAAGGGCAATGCTGCATGACCAGGATCTACCTATGCATCTATGGGTAGAAGCAGCTAGAACAGTTGTATATGTGCAAAACAGAGCACCCCATAAGATATTGGACAACAAGACACCAGAAGAGGTATTTTCGGGTAAGAAACCTGAAGTCAACCATCTCAGAATATTTGGTTGTCCAGTATACACTCATGTCCCAAAGGAAAAGAGGACTAAACTAGATCCTTCAGGAAAGAAGAGTATCTTTGTGGGTTACAGTGAAAGCTCGAAGGCTTATAGAATATACTTTCCAGGGTTCAAGAAGATTGATGTCAGCAAGGATGAATATAAGTTCAAGGACAGGTAATCCAGGAAGCAAAGATCAAGAGGGAGCACACTCCAGCAGCTCTAGCAAGGATGCATATTTTCAGAGGGAGTTGACCATCTTCCTACATTCCATGACAGAAAGGTGTAGAAGAAGTTACTTTAGCAGCTCCTGCCAGGAAGCAAAGACTCAGAGGGAGTCCACCCACAAACAAACAAAGATAAGTACTTCAATTATCATTTCTTGCCTATTTTGTTTGTTTAAATAATATTATGCTTATGTTCCTAGACTTAGGAGATGTATTGTGCATATTAGAATGATTGCATTAATGAACAGTATGCTACTAATATGCATGTGATGGGTAAGTGTCCTATGGCACTGTACAACATTCCAGTGCTACTTATCTAGAATGAAACCTCTTTGCTGACATGTTGGGAGTAGTGCAAACTCTTAACAATGTTCTGGTAGAGACTGGAAGGCATCTAGAAAGTTGTGGAACATGGATAAATGTTGTATTGAAGCATTGGCTAAGATAACTGCATGACTGCATGACATATTTCTTTATGTGTAAAGAATTTGTTCTGAAAATTATGAGATGTTTCTAATCATGCAATTTAACTTGTTTTGTAGGAAAGAACATATATCTTCACCTACAAAAGGACTACAACATTTGTTCCAGCAACAAAGATATCTATTGACGATATTGAAGATATTGAAGATATTGAATTTCCCAGGATCTGGGATGAATAAATGGAATGCCATGATCCATCGATCATGAAGAAGATGTTTGGGATGCAGTCCCAAGACCTGACAGGGAGTCACATGTGTGCAGATTGAAGAAAGCCTTGTATGACTTGAAGCAAGCTCCCAGAACTTGGTATGGTAAGATGGACAGTTTCCTATCTATCTTGGGCTTTACCAAGAGTAAAGCGGATTCCAACCTCTACTACAAGGTTGAGGAAGGGAATCCTGTGATTCTACTCCTGTATGTGGATGACTTATTTGTAACAGGAGATGATAGATTGATTGCAGATACTAAGAGCAAGCTTGATGCTGAGTTCGATATGAAAGATTTGGGAATGATGCATTATTTCCTAGGTATGCAGGTGTGGCAGAATTCAGGTGGGATCTTCCTTGATCAAGGGAAGTACACAGTAGATATTCTGAAGAGATTTGGGATGATGGATTGCAAGGCCATGGCCACACCCATGGCATCGAATCTAAAGCTTCTATGTGATGCTTCATCTGAGCCGGTTGATGTCTCTATGTATTGTCAGATGATTGGGTCCTTGATGTACCTGACGAACACGAGACCAGATATTTGCTTTGCAGTTAACACATTGAGCTAGTTCCTGACGAATCCGAGGAGTGTTCATCTGGTTGTTGCAAAGCATGTTCTGAGGTACTTGAAGGGTACAGTGGATTATGGGATCAAGTATGAAGCGAATCAAAAGTTTAACCTGCAAGGTTATGTTGATTTAGATTGGGATGGAAATGCTACAGATAGGAAGAGCACATCTGGGTGCTGCTTCAGTATGGGATCAGGTGTGATCTCTTGGTTTAGCAAGAAGCAGTCCTGCGTAGCACTAAGTACAGATGAGGCAGAGTATGTTGCAGCCTGTTCAGCTAGTTGTGAGGCAGTATGGCTACGGAAGCTACTGTCTGAGTTATTTGATCTCCCATTGGATGCTACTGGTATATTCTTCGATAACTAGAGTTGTGTGAAGCTATCTGAGAACCAAGTGTTTCATGACAGATCGAAACACATAGAGATAAAATATCACTATATCAGGGATATGGTGCAGAGAGGAGCTGTGAAGCTCCTGTATGTTGCGACAGACGAGCAGATTGCAGATGTGCTGACAAAGCCACTAGCCAAGGTGAAGTTCGAGTACTTCAGGGAGATGCTTGGTGTTCTTCAGATCGACGACACTTCAAGGAAGAAGTGATGGACACATTTGTTGAAGCCATCCCAAGCATGTTGGAAGGAGGATCCTTTGCATGGTTGTGGATGTAAGCGCTGGATGATGAGTATCAGGACAATGCTCTAGTTACTGCTCTGTATATGCATCATGTTGGATGCTGGATATGATCAGCTGGATCATTTATATTTGTATGTATGTACGCATCGTGTTGATGCTGGATATGATCAGTTGGATCATTTATATTTGTATGTATGTACGCATCGTGTTGATGCTAGATATGATCAGTTGGATCATTTATATGTATGTACGCATCATGTTGGATGCTGGATATGCTCAGTTGGATCATTTGTATGTATTTGTATATGCATCATGTTGGATGCTTGGACCATGTATCTGTATCAGGTGGATACATTGTATGATCCGGTAGATCATGTATGTTGATATGTATCATGTATTTGTATTTGTATCAGGAGGATACACTGTATGATCAGATGGATCATGTATGATGATATGTATTAGGTAGATACTTGGTATGCATAAGGTGGATGCATTGTATGATCAGGTTGATCATGATGATGATCTTCGGGATGTTGCTCTAGATGATATGTACCAGGATGGTACAATTGATGATGATCTATATGATCATGGGCATTAGGAGTATGCCTCGTGCGATGATGATCCGTTGGATCATGAGTATCAGGTTGATATTTGGAGGTCAGAGATGATATGTGGCAGATTGTGCAAATAGCATGTAATCAATCCTGGGAGATCTTACCGGTCGTGTTGCGGCACATAAATGTTCCTAGGGTACTCTTTCCAGTATTGCTATGTAGTATGTAATCAGTCCTCAGATATCTGATAGGTTGAGCTGTGTGCTCGTAATCAGTCCTGGGATGAGGTATTACTACGGAGACATGTAATCAATCCTGGAGATCCAAGAGGTTGAGTTGTTTGCTCATAATTAGTCTTGGGATTCTCTTTAGAGATATTGTTGGTCGTGCTGTGGCACATAAATGTTCTTGGGATGCTCTTTAAAGGTTTTGTCTATTCACATGTAATCAGTCCTGGAGATCCGAGAGGTTGAGCTGTATGCTCGTAATAAGTCCTGGGATGCTCTTTAGATATCTTGTCGGTCGTGCTGCGGCACATAAATGTTCCTGGGATGCTCTTTAAAGATATTGTGGAGGAGATGCATGTAATTAGTCCTGGGAGATCTTGCCAATCATGCTTAGGCACATAAATGTTCCTGGGATACTCTTTCCGGTATTGCATCCGCACATAAAATTAGTCCTGAGAGGTCACCTCTATCAGACCGTTCGCACAGATGATGAAGACCTGCAAGTGGTGGGCCTACATCCAGTATGAAAAAGGACTGGCTCTGTAGAACTTCCTATGACGAGTAGAGTCAGAGATTGGTTGAGATAGTAGCAGTAGTGACGATGATGATGACGATGATCCCGAGAAGAAGAATTGTCTAGCAGAACTATGTCAAGAAATACCTTCCTAGTTAAGAGGGACTATTGATGTATATGTAACTTTGGAATGTATTTCATCTATGTATTTCATATATATTTATTGTACCCTTATAAGAGATGTGTTATTCCTCTATAAGGAAGTGTCGTCATGTGGATTGACAAGTGTCGCAAGTGTGTGTACTTTCTGATGGGTTATTAGACCACCATGTGTGGGGTTGGCCCTAAAATATATATTATATTGTGGATGTATCTAGATAGACAAGTCGACCCCATAAGGTCACTGGGAAAACAGGTTAAGTATAAATAGAGATCGGGAGATCTCTATTTGGATCATTCGGAAAGACACACTTCTCTCACTCAGAAAGTGGCGCACTAGTGAGGAGGAGGATCATCTGCTCTAGGAGACTATCTCAAGTGTATTTTGGTTGTACTTTGGTTGAGCCATTGCTCTCTCTATCTCTGAGGAAGTTGTGGGTTTTTTCACCTTAGGGTTTTCCCCACAGAAACTTTGTGTCTCTTGTCTCTCATGATTTTGATTCTTGTGATGCTTGTGATGCTTATTGTGATTGTTATGCATTGATATACTGTATATGTTATTCTCTCAGTAAAGATCCAAGAGTATTGTGAATTAATGTTCAAATTTTAACATTTTCCTGGAGAGGAAAGGGGTAACCATAAGAATACAATCTCGGTCAAGCTTGTGCATCGCACAGGGGAAAACAGTAATCAAAACCTAGGAACTACATCCTCACCAAACAACTAAATCCGACTCAAAAGGTACGAGGGCTACGACGAGCCGCTAGACACAAGAAAACCCCGCTAGGTGAGGCCATGGCATACTAAAAATAAACTAGCCGAAACCTAACCCCACAAGGCCCTCTACAACGTCCAGCATTAAAATCCACCAAGAAAAAACCAAAATATTTAAAAAGAAAATAACAAGGGCTACAGGGTGCCTACTTGGCAGTCATGCACTGGATGAGAAAGTGAACTCAAAAGTGTTGAAAACCTGGTGTCCAATGAGCGATAGTAAAAATGACATTTTCGTCTTGTTAGAATGTTGATAAAAAATATTAACCCCCTCTCACTATATGTATAAAAATAAATCGCCTATCATTAATGCAAATGGGGTTTCGATGGGTGGGGTCTTTAAGGACCGCGCCCCCTTTTTTGTTGCATCAAGGCCAACCCCGTCGACAGTTTCGGTGTGAATTATTTATTTGCCACGAAATGGTCGACGTATACTTGCCGCGTTGCTGCGACTGTCGGCGTGATTTACTAAACAACTGCAACTGATCGCCGTTATTTGTCCAGACTTCCGTGAAACGATCGGCACGATATTATTTGGTTGCGACGACCATTTGGAAAAGTGGCTCGATTGCTGTGAACCGTTGACGCAATTTTCCCAGGCACTCCGAAAGATGAGCACTAACCCATCAAACAAATGTGAAATGGTCAGCGATAAATAACTTGAATTCCGCGACCGGTTGGCATCGAATTGCTGGAATGTTGCGAAATGGTCGGCGCAATTCACTTAAAAATTGCGAAACGGTCGGCGCACTTCGCCAAAAAACTGCGAAGTGGTCGGCACACTTCGCCAAAAAACTGCGAAAGGGTTGGCGAAAACTCGTCCAAAAGCTACGAAACAGTCGACGAAAACTTGTTCAAAATTTGCGACCGTTTCAAAGTAAAAAACTGAGTTTGTACTTAACCCAAAACTTGTTTTTTGATATTTTAAAGGAAAAAACTAAGTGTCAAAAGGGGACTCTTCTAAGGAGAAACAAAATCTAAAAAATAGAGGGGCCCTACAAATTTTTTGAAAAAATGGGGATCAGGTTGTAGTAGCAACAACTTCTTACAAAAAGAGTCGATCATTGGTCATTGGCTATTCTACTATATATAGCCTTCACAGGATTTACAAAATCAGGTGTTACAAAGAGATTGTTATAGCCCATTGGCTTATACATTATTGTTTGTAATTTCCAACAAAATCTGTTACAAAAAATTCCTACTGATTAATGCTGATTAGATTGCTGCTGAGATTGGGGTCCAGTCTCCTAAGCTAGAAGAACACCTTGCTGCATGGAAGAGGCCTTCGCTTCTGGATGTATTTATGAAGCTGTGGCTGTTACTTTCTCTTTGGCAGACTACTCTAACTTATTGAGCTCGAGGAACTTAGTGATTCCTTTCCAGTCTTTACCCAAAGGGTAATGGAAGACCTTGAGGTCTCTAAGAGATGAATCCAGCCCAGTGTAGCTCTCAAAGGAATATTTTGGGAGGCTTATGAAAATCGTTTGGAGTCGATTAAGTATCTCAACATGTGTATGCAACTTATCCACAACTTCCCTTCTGTTGAGCTCCTACAAAGTATCTATCATGCGAATCTCGACATTCCTTGCATATGTCATCATGGTAATATAATAGGCCTCTCAATATAGGTCTCCATTTCCATCCCAAAAGGAAGGAAGACCGAGGGAAAATATTGATCTAAACTTCTCCTTGAAGGAGTGAACATCCTACTTTAATTGTGATACCATGTCAGCAACATTTTGTGCCAATGTCGCTTTGGTGATTACCTTGTTTGCTTCCATGATTATTTTGGTTCGGTCCTGGACAACATATGTTCGTAGCTCCTCAAAGGTTTTTTTGTTTAAGAATTCGATTGCCATCCTGGATAGCTCAACCTTCTTATTTACATTGTTCATTATAGATCATGCATCAAGTGTGGCGGTTTCAACTACTTCTGTTTCTTCCAGGGTTATGCTGAAATGACTCCACTGAGAGGTTATCAGAGCCGTCATTTGATCCCATAATCCAATTTTGGCACCTCTGATCAAAGGTTTACCAGTGATATTTTTGGATAGCTCTTGGACCTTACCCTGGAGCTCATCAATAGTTTGTTGGAGCTCTGATATGGCCTGATCTCTTCTAATTAGCTTCTCATTTGCATTGAAAATCTCATCACACTTTGTCTTCAACTGAGTCTACACTTGGTTCAGTTGAGCATCCTTGATGCTCATTTCTGCCACTGTCTGGGCCAATTGATCAGTTGGATCTGAAATCGATGAGGATTGAAGTGTGATGGCCTTCTGCTGGAGGATATCTTGATTCCTCTTTATAGCATCCTCCAATTCTCCTTCTAATGAGACAATCCTTTCTTTGAGTGTTTGACTATCAGTCATCGACTTTTCTAACTCTGTCTCTATCATGACTACCTCTATAGTCTGTGAATGCTCAGTTGAGGGAATGTTGAGCTTCTTTTTCAAGGCTACAATTTCCTTATCCTTTTCCTTTAACATGGATTGTAATGGATCCACGTCGCCAGGATTTTGGACCATCTTTACTATCTGCTGCTCTAATTCAGTTATCTTTAACTGCTTAGCCTTATTTGAATATTTTTCATTCTTTAGATGTTTCTCCAGCTTCTGGACCTTGACCTGCAACCTGTTAGTGCTCATAGTGTACTTACGAACGTCTCTGTACACTCCTTCGCCCGTCTGTCGATGAAGCTCCATGATATCCTTGGACAGGATCGTGTCCAGGTTTATGGTTAACTGAGTAGGTTTAAATTTAGAGGGTTTCTTCTTCCCCCCTAGCACTATTTTCTCTAGGATAGCCATTTTGAGGGCTCCCTGCTTCAAATCTAGTGTCGATAAAATCCTGTACAGCCTTCCCGTATGAAGCACTTTCTTCGAAAACAATGAATTCTCTAGATCGATGTTGTCATCTTTAATCTGAGAATAAATCCTGAACAAACCTGACTTGACGGATGGCATGGTAACTAAAGCTCCTTCCATGGACTGAGCCTCCTGACTCTATGGCCACGTTGCAGAAGGGAAACTTTTAATAATGATGGGTGTCACGAGGGTTGGTGTTGGTACAATTTTTGAGGTTGCACTCGATGTCCCTTCTACTTTCAACTTGTTGGTACTTGAACCCATACTCCCTGATCCTTCCTTCCCGGCAGTAGACGTGGGCTCTGATGTCTCTCTTTTTCCCACTGTATCAATCTTAAGGGGTGTTGGAACAACTAGTGCTCCAGGATCTTTTCCCGAGTTCAAAGCATCCTGAAATTGTTCCCAACTGTCCAAATTGGTGATCTTGTCTAATAGGGGGTGCGGCTCATGGAGGTATGCTGCAGAATGGGCCCCCTGTATTTTTTGAGAAATGATCCCCCTAGGATCATACTTTTGTATCTTGCTTAAAGGGAAACCGTACGAAGCTAGTATCTCCTCAACCTCTCTTTGTGTCGCTCTGCTCCGTATCTTGAAAGGCCTAGCTTCACTGGGGACTTTGAAGGTTCTAGCACTGTTTCCTTTCATGAAGTACACCTCATCACAATTGAATCTTTGGTGAATGAACTCCGGTGAAAACAGTCGAGGAGTCAAGAATATGGGGAGCTTGTATGGAGCTAACTCTACCCCATACACTTTGATTTCAGTATGAGTTTCGAAGAAAAACCAATCACCCACAACCTCATTTGGATTAAGCTGGAGCAATTGTTTGCACTCCAGAAAAATTCTTGGGGGAAGGGAATCAAACAATAGTGTATAAATCTTAGCCACGATGGTATCCACAAATCTGGAGAACTTACTCTCTGGAGGAACGGGGACCACTAATATGTCAATATATTCCTTACTGAAGTAACTCTTGTTATGACAAAAGATAATGTATATAAGTATTGAGAAGAACCGAAAAGTATTCTTGGATGAAAATTTATTTAGCTGGAGGTGAATGGATTGAGCGAGGAAAGAAGACAAATCCAATCTAATAGGTGCTTCATGCTGAGAGAGGTTCATAATAAAAATCAAACCTAGAACAATGTCGTCAATCACTATATCATGATCATACCCAAGGAACTGGCATATCATCGACAATACCGGTTGAACAGGACCTGCAAACATCTCCAAGTCGAACATTGATTAGTTGCTGGATAGACTAGTCTCGGGTGGCAATAACATTTGAATGAAGGCATCCCTGTTTTCTGGGGACAGCTTCCGAATTTTGTTTATTGGAACCTCCTCGTCAAAACAGAGCATTGAGGGATCTTCACTCATGTCTGTTAATTCCATGATAAGTTCTTTACTGATTGGGTAGACCACATTTCAAAGCTGGGAAATGATGGCCTTCCTTTCTGGTACGTGTTGGGCCTAGCCCAAGTGGGGCATTTTTGTGCAAGTCAAGTTTTGGAACTGTGAAGTTGAGCACAGTTTGGATGAAGAGTTTTTGGCAAGACAATTTTTGGGGAGCTGCGATGTGAGCGCAACACAGTATCGGTGGGATGGGAACCGCGCATTTGAGGACCGGTTCCACGAAGTAGCAGTGCCACGATGTGCCAGCAAGGCACCTGTTTTGGGTAAAGAATGAAGGTAAGGTCGGCTGGGTGAAAGCGACCTATTTTTGGTTAAGATACTCCATGATTACCAAGCAGATGGGTAAGGAGTAAGGGGGAAGGATAGCAACTAGTCACATGTGCGGAGGAAGCACGACGTGAACCGGTCGCATAAGGTCGTTAGAGAAGGAATGGCCAGCTGAAAGCGACAGTTGGCATGCGGTCTACAGGGAAGGATGAAAGCGATGTGACCACATGCAGAGGATTGCCACGACGGAATATTCGCTACCAGAAGCCAGCAAGTCTAGTTAAGGGAAAACCGTGACAGTTTTGGGAAACCTTAGGGTTTTTGCTTGTGTATTGTAAAGACATGACCTATGGGAATGATCTATAAAAAGGCACCATTTTGTAAGGGAAAGGGTTAATCGTTGAATAATCCTCATTGTAAAATCCTCTAAGTATTGAAATCCATTGTAAGGATCTGCAAGCTATGTTCGTAGAGGCCTATCCAGAGGGAAGAGATTCTGTAGCTGAGTGCGCAGACTGGAACTGTTGTACCCTTACCAAAGATTAATACAACAACAGTTCCTGTGGACGTGTCTCCCATCCTAGGGGTGAACCACGTTAAATTCCTATGCTATGTGATTTTTTACATGTTTACATCTATTTGTTTGCTTACAATGAATGCTTAAGATCTTGCTTATCAGTTTATGTGTTTACTTTTATGTGTATTTTCCATAAGGAATGAGATGGGAGTAATATGCTAAGTATTGCATGTATGGATGAATGCTATATGCATAAGTATTTCTTAGTATGAATGAATGCATAAGTCAATTGGATAAATACTTAAGTGGGTATAGATCACGCCCTGTCGCTCCCTCGAAGCACAACACTGGAAGTGCACAGTAGTTTGTGTTCTGTCATAATATATAAGCCATAAGATAAATAACATAAGACAGCTGATGAATGGATAAAACACTAAGTATAGCTTGTTGAAGCTGGTTAAGTTTGAAGAGGAAGCAGAGTTATCCGTTGCATTGTCCTGTTGTTGAGTAATTTCCGAACCGTGCAGTCCTTGGATGCGCGAGTCATGCAAGCGTCTGAGCTTGCAAAAGTGGTAATCGCAAAGAAGGTGATCTTCACGCAGTTCTCAGTCAGCAATGCGAGCCTCGCAACGTGCTTCTCATCAGATCTGTTTAAGCACTCATCACGTGGTTATGGAAACCTGATTCTACAGCTCCCCCATTACTTCGCCTCGGGTTAGACCTCAGTCTATTCTCAAATTGTTACCAAAATCCCCGATGAAAAGCGATTTTGTTGGTTCCTTGAACCGCGAAGAATCGAGGTCTTTATATAAGAAAACCTCAAGACAGTTATGTAAGCCAACAAATGGTTTCATTGCTAAGAATCTGTGATGAGTTGCCGCACTTGAAATAAGTGATGTGCTTAGAAGAAAAGGTCCTGTTGATTGCAGAAATTTGGCATCCAGACAAGAAATAAATCTGGGCTTGGTGCAACAAGACAGAAAGAGACTTCGCAAGAAAGGAAAATAGAAATCCGCATCTCTCTGACATAGATTGGTTGAAAAAATACATGTGGAAATATATTCATGAAATTTTCTGGGCATCTTTTGGAAACGAGTTGCACGAGTGGTTGTCAAGGCTCGCAAAGCACAAGAAGAATTGTTTCTCACCAGAAGTACCAACCGAGTGGACTCTAGAGCTCATTGCGAGGCTCAAAGCAATAGATAGCCCATTTTCGAGAGCAGTCGACTTTTGGGTTGACAGTATACTAGAAGGCTTCGTGACAGAGTTCGATGTGGACACACCGAAGTCCTACATTGCATCCGAAGTAGAGGTTTTCAAAGGTTTCAGAGGTAAGTACCTGAAAAATTTGAGTTTATACATTAAAATGCTTTTAGCCAAAAAAGGTGTTTTAAAAATGCAGTAAAGATTCCTAGTAGTTTTGGATCTGTAATGGTCAATAACATCTATAATGATTCTGATGAAGAAACACATAATTTGAGAAGTGGAAAAAGATAAAAGTGTACCACTAAGATGACTTCTGATGAACATGGACTCCACGTAGATATTGATATACAAATGACGCCTGATAGCCAAACTGCACCCTATCTGCTACCTATCAGCCTATTACACTACAAAATCCACCCGTTGCAAGTACCATGCCTCCTATCTCTCAAAATACGTCAGTTCAGAACCCCCCAGTTGTGAAAATCCTCACAGTGGTTCCACAGAGATGATGTAAACCTCACAATGAAAGAATTTAGGAAAATAGAAGAAGAATAGAGCAGCAGAGCATAGATCCAATGGAACTCAGATAGGAGTAGAATATTCACACATGTTTCATTAATCTAAATAAAAAACAATAATGATACAATGCATAGGATTCAAATACCAATGATCTACATGGAGAGATCAAAATATCATTGGAGTGTCATCAAAGCACAACTGGAAGTCCTCATCATCATCAGTGGAGTCATCAATGCACAAGTAATTATCAACCAGATGTCAAACTGAGTCTAACTGAGTGTGGTAGGTGTAACTGGCACATGGAGGCACTAACTGAATGAAGGAGGCTCAGTGGAGGGCGCATGAGGAGATAACTGGAGTCAGAATGGGCAGTCTAGTCTCACTGGAGGTTCATTGGAGTGATACAGTTAGTTGAGAGTCAGTCTAGCCTTAAATCAAGGAAAGAACTAAAGATAACTCAACTAAATGAAGTACAACTGAGTGGTAGGTGAAAGAGGGTGCCTAGGATGCATGCAATTGCATGCAGGGCGTACTAAGCACTAGAAGGGATAAAATTGATCAGTGAGAAGCTCCAGGGGCTAGCTAACTGAGGGCTAGGTGCTAGGACTGATGACTAGGATGCATGTATGCATGCAAAATCATGACTGCATGCAAAATGCATGCATGACTGAAAATGCAAAAAAGGATAATGCTGGTAGGACTAGGGATGGAGTATAGGAAAATCCCAACACCCCCCCTTAATTCATCCTGGGCCCTAGTAACTAGGACCAAAGGTCACCCATACAATCAAATAAATGATAAAAAAAATAAGAACTGTCCATAAACCAAGGAAATGGGGAAAACCTCATGGGAAAAATAGCCCCCCTCAAAAGAATAGTAAAATAACTCAAAGAACCATCATACTAAGCAAAAATGGAAGAATCTTTCCTCAATGAAATCTATTGCAAAAAAAATTGGCAAGATAATACTCTGTAGGATGTCAATGCAGGTGCTAGATCTGGATCTGGTCTTCTGATGTGCCTCCCACTATGTAGAGAATGTATTGGATGAAGCAAGTCTTTCAGGAAACCTTTCTGCCATTGGAACGAATGGATCATGATGAGTCTTCCCAAGGGATGGAAGAGTGAACCCCACCTTCATGTTGCATCTCTGAGGAAGAGGTAGATGGCATAATGCAAGGTTGGCATGATGCTGAAGTCTGGTATTTCTGTGTTCAGATGTATCCTCAACTGTATTCCCAGTAGCTGCAAGGACTGTGTGAGCCCATATTGGCCTTGGCTCTGGATGGAGAACATGTGTTGTTTTTGGATCTGAATCTGAATGTTCTTGAACTTTGATCTCAAGATCAAGATCTTGATATTGATCTTCATTAGAAGAAGATTCACTCAAATCTTCATCGGATTCTGAAGGAGTAGGAAGAGAGAAGGGCAGAAAATGTGAGAACTCATATGCTTTGGAGGCATGATTTGCAAACCCTTTCGCTATAGTCTTCCCAGTAGACATCTTTGTAATCTCAACTGTGTCGAGACCAAAAGTCGCCTTCTTTGGTGATCCGGTGTGAGTCATCTGATATACAAACAACAAATTTGTTGTCATGGAGGGAACAAATAGAACATTCTTGAACTTGCCATGCTCCATATGTACTGTACCCAACCCTTTGGAAGATATCTGAGAGTTGTCTCACATGTGAATAGTAGGCCCATCTTTGAGATCTAAAGAAGAAAATGATTCTTCAGAGGCAACCATGTGGTTGGAGGCTCCAGAATCTATGAGGAGGGCCTTTGATTTTGAAAATCCAGCCATCAATGCATGGCAATCCTCATGACCATCAGATCCACTTCCAAAATCAAACATTTTTGCATCTTTTGGAATAGCAATTTTGTTATGTTCAAGAAGCTTGGTTAGTTGATCTATTTTCTTGTGCATGCAAGATTTCTCTGGATGGTTTCCTCTCTTGCAGTAGGGACACTCAGACCTTTTCTGTTTGTCCTTCTTGGAGTTGGAGGCTCCTTTTGATGGATTTGACTTGTCATTTAGCTTGGATTTAGATGGCTTCTTGTCCTTTCCTTTTTGCCTCCCTTTCAAATTCATACTATTTGCTCCTCCAACTAGAAGAGCTAGATCTTTGGAGGCCTTGATGGCACCCATTTGAATCAATTTGTCTTCTTCATGAATGAGATCTGTAGTAAAAACTTCTAAGGTTGGCATCTTCCATCCAGGGATTGACATTCGTCCAGAGTGGAAGGTAGCTACAAAGACACAAAATTGATATCCTAGCTTACTCAGAATGGAGAGCACCAATTGCTCATCCGTTTTCTCAATGCCACACTGCTTGCATTGCATAACTAGGCCTTTGAATTTTGAGAAGAATTCTTGAATGGTCTCAAAATCACTTGGTTGTAGGGAAACCAATTCATTTTCCAGAGCATGGCCTCTTATCTCATCTTGTTTGCCAAAGAGGCCCTCTAATTTCATCCATAACTCTCTTGGAGTCTTCAACCCTTCAAGATGAAATAGTAGATATCTAGAAATTTGAAGGCACATGTAACCAAAGGCTTCATCTAATTGATTTAGATGCTTGGCTTTCTCCACAGCTGAATTTGGTTCAGATTCTCTTCCCATTGTTATCATGTGTAGAGATTTATTTCTCATATGCATCTCCATATCAGCCTTCCAATCAAAGTAATTGAAAGGAGTGAGAACTCTAGGAGAGAGGGGAGCATTCGAATTGCTCATCTTAACTGTTGGAGCGAATGCAAAGGTGAAACTGCTAGAACTGCTAGAACTTCGAATTACCTGCAAAAAACTCTCAAGAATGAAGGTAGAATATACTCTCAGATGGCTCTGATACCATGTGAAAATCCTCACAGTGGATCCAAAGAGATGATGTAAACCTCACAATGAAATAATTTAGGAAAATAGAAGAAGAATAGAGCAAGAGAACATAGATCCAATGGAACTCAGATAGGAGTAGAATATTCACACATGTTTCATTAATCTGAATAAAAAAACAATAATGATACAATGCACAGGATTCGAATACCAAGGGTGTAATTCGAAGTAGCCTGCATGGAGAGATCAAAATATCACTAGAGTGTCATCAAAGCACAACTGGAAGTCCTCATCATCATCAGTGGATTCATCAATGCACAAGTAACTGTCAACCAGATGTCAAACTGAGTCTAACTAAGTGTGGTAGGTGTAACTGGCACATAGAGGCAGTAACTGAATGAAGGAGGCTCAGTGGAGGGAGCATGAGGAGGTAACTAGAGTCAGAATGGGAATTCTAGTCTCACTGGAGGTTCATCGGAGTGATACAGTTAGTTGAGAATCAGTCTAGCCTTAAATCAAGGAAAGAACTAAAGATAACTCAACTAACTGAAGTACAACTAAGTGGTAGGTGAGAGAGGGAACCTAGGATGCATGCAATTGCATGTAGGGCGCACTAAGCACTAGGAGGGATAAAATTGATCACTGAGAAGCTCTTGGGGCTAGCTAACTAAGGGCTAGGTGCTAGGACTGATGACTGGGATGCATGCAATTGCGTGCATGCAAAATCATGACTGCATGCATGACTAAAAATGAAAAAAAGGATAATGCTGGTAGGACTAGGATGGAGTATAGGAAAATCCCAACACCAATTGCTAATATTCCACATCCTCATAATTTAAATACCAGTAACACCACGGGAGTGAGCATTCATGCTATTCCGACTTAGACCATCCCGAATCTGACTATCTTGACTTAGAATATTCTACTTCAGAACATTCCGTGCAATACAAACTTTACTTTTTTTGCTCAAAACCCTGTGCAGAACACTATACCACCTAGGAGAAGGATGAATAATGATATTAAGTTGTCGATATTCAAAGGAATGGGTCTAGAAGACCCTGAGCAACAATGGTTTCTATGTGAAGCCGTATGGAGTGTTAAGCAAGTTCAGGATGATGTTGTGAAGCAAGTGCAACTCATCACCACATTTCAAGATAGAGCCTTGAATTGGTTCATGAAGTATTTTGTTGGACATCAGATAACCTTAGTAGAGATTAAGGCTTCATTATTGAGTGAGTTCAAGAAACCGAAGTCAGAATCCCAATTTATAACAGAGTTAAAGGAAATTAAGAAAAAACCTAATGAGATGGTTTGGGAATTTTGACCATAAATTTAAGACACTATTGGACCAAGTAAGTTTCATCATAGCATCGCAACAGCACCAAGAATGGTTTATAGCCGCGCTCTTGCCCCATATCAAACTGTCGTTGATGCAACAGAAAGTGGCTTCACAGGCAGAAGCCTTGGAGATTGCGATGAAGTTGGAAGCTTCACCAATTGGAGAGACTAGCATTGGGATGTCTCAGATTCAGACCCAGTTAGCTACCCTAACATTACAACTACAGGATATGAAGAAAGGAAAACAAGAGAGGCAAGAAGTCTGGTGTACAGGATGCAAAGGAGAAGAGCACACTAGAGAGAATTGTCTTTTGTTTCAGGAGCACCTTAACAGTGGACCACCGAATCCACTGAATCAGAATCAAGCATCGTGGTGTGAAATCTGTAAACTAGAGGCCACAGGCTTGAAGACTGTTATCTAATACAGAAGTATGTGCGCACCCCTAAGAATCTGTATTACAATTTTTGTAAATCAGTTGGACATGATCAATCCAATTGTAGAGCATATGAGCTCATACAGGAAAGGAAGAGAGACATGGAACATATGCATGATAGTGGAGTATATAGAGTCCAAGAAGCAACTCCACAGAAGCAAGACAATGCGCAGTATGACCAGGGCACATATAGAGGTTGTGGAGGATTCTGCGGAAGAGGAAGAAATACTGGCCCAGGAAAAGTAAGGGGAAGAGGCCAGATGATCTGTTACAACTGTGGCCAGGAAGGTAACTTATCCATAGATTGTACCAATGAATGTACTACTTGTAATTACTGCAAATATTTTGATCATGTTATTGAGGTTTGCCCAGTGCTAGCGGTAGAAATGCAAAAAAGAAAACAAGATGTCGCTAACCCAAACATTCAGTTGATCACAGCATAGAGAAGGAATGTGGATCCAAGTATCAATGTAGTGACATGAAGTGGTGCTATGAAAGGAAGAGATAGAGGAGTAGAAGCCTCGACTTCTGGATATTTTGACACTAGGCAGACTCCTCTTGAAACGATCTCAATCAGAAAAGCTACTGGGAAAACACCTACCTTCAATCTAGAGAAAAATAAAGAAGTGTTTGAAGAAGAATGAGACATTTTCAAAGAACAAGCACTTAGATCACTAAGAATCCCATTGCGTAGTGAAATACCGCTTATAGAGGATATGCTGGCTGCTTATGACAAAATGTGCCACGCAGCAGAGACAAGCACCTCTGTTGCGTAATTCCTACGGAGCTGCATGAAACTATTGAAGAGCCCAAATGCTATAGCGAAATTGCAAAAATAGTTAAACCAGTATGAACCACGCAGTGAGATGGAAACTGCCGAGAGCGCAGTTCATAACATTAAGAAACACAAAAGAACAGGCAGATAAATGAGACTCAGTGCGCAGATAGGAGACTTTGAGATGGATGAGATCATCCTTGATCTGGGATTAGAAGTAAATGTCTTAACTAAACAGACATAGCAACAGATGGGGAGACCAAAGTTTCTATGGTCACCTATACAATTGAGAATGGCCAACTAGGAGAAAGTCATACCCTTTGGAAGGTTAGTCAATGTTATTGTTGACATTGATGGAGTGTGAAGTCATGCAGACTTCGACTTTATCGAGATTGTGGATGATAGCCAGCCTTATCCATCACTATTAGGTATAGACTAGGAAATAGATAACCTCGCCATTATAAACCTGAAGACTAAGAAAATGATCTTCGAAGGGAAACATCTCAGGTTCATCGCACCATTGGACCCTTCAGACGGAGAAAGATACAGTGAGCTGATTCAGGAAGAACCTAGAGCTCAAGACCTGGACCGCCTTTACAAGATAACTGCGAATCAAGATGACTACATTAATCCCACTGTGGATGGAACACTCGGTTGGAGATGTGACAATTCTTGCATCTTAGACTCCGACGCAGGACTGGAGAACTAGCAAGGTTGTATGCATGAAGTATCTTCAAGGAGATGCACACAGATTACAAAGTCACTACGCTGGATTGGAAAAGAGGTAAGTCCAATCCCCACCTATGATGGTTCATCTAATGTTTATTCATTTATCCAAGAATATATTGTAGCAGTTGCAGCTGAACATCGCATGCCAACACTAGATATGGCTCTACACAATACACCTTCCAGATGGCGGGCTACGCATAAGAAGACATTGACCACATGGGATCAGCGCAGACGCATGATGCATATCAGATTCGCTGAGAAGGTTGTACTACCCTTTGAAAAATATAATGGACAGATGGATCCAAGGGATCACATTGAAATATATTCACAAGCATGGAAGGAGAGACCACAAGCAGAATGGGTTCATTTGTTTGTGCACACATTGGAGGAACAGGTTCCAAAGAATTGGTATCTAGACATGGAGTTGCGCAGAGAAACTATAGATTGGCCTACCTTGACTGTGAACTTCCTGGAAAGTTCAGTTTTGAAGACGACAGTGCCAGTATAAATGAAGCTCTGCAGATCATCAAGGAAAGAATATTCATAGCATAATGCCCAAGTACAAATGAGGCATTGGAAGAACTTAAAGAAAGAGTGTTTGAAGATATAAAAGTACCTGTGAATCTACAGCCAGAATGGGAAAGAACGATAGAACATGCCCTTGAATGTTATAACCTTGTTGAATATGAAGATGAACAAGAAGAAAGCGATGAGGAGGATCCACGCAATGTCAATATTCCTGAGTCAGAAGGTGCGCGTGACATAGAGGGACCTCCACTGGAAATTCCAGACATGAATGTGTAAAATTAGTCACAGCAGATCTAATGAACAAGTAAATCAATCACAATAGATGAAACTCAGAAAAATGGTGTAAAACTGTGCAAAGCATGCATCAATGCTCAATATCCCAATGAGGGTGAATAATTACGATACAATACAGTAATAATGACTGACCAATTCGAATTGACTAAGGAGGTCATTCGAATCATTGAATGGAGTAGCTTGACTCCAACTAGGAGTCCTCATCATCAATCAGTGGTGGTCATCAATGCACAAGAACCAGTCATTCAGGTGTCAATCTGAGTCTAACTGAGTGTAACATGTGTAACTGAAGTGTGTAGCACTGATATAGGGAAGTGGGCTTAGTGGAGGGCGCATGGGAGGCTAACTGAAGTCAGAACAAGTCATCTAGTCAATCTGGAGGTCCAATGGAGTGAAACATTCAGTCGGGAGTGAAACTAGCCCCAAATCAGGGAGAATCGGAGCTAACTGAGTGTAACTGAAGTGGAACTGCAGTGGTAGGTGAAGAAGTGCGCCCTTCTCTGGCAGTAGGTGAGAAGTGGGTGCCTTTCTGACTAGGAGGGCTAATGAACTGATGTAAGAGGCTTCCAGGTGCTAGAATAAGGTGGCTAAGGTGATGGAGGCATCAACCTGGTGACTGGGATGCATGCAAACCCTAGAATTTTCATGCAAACCCTAATTGCATGCAAGATCCTGAAAAAGATGATGTGGATATCCGAACACCCCCCCTCAAGCTAGACTATGATGTGCAAAAAATAATGTGGGGCCCTGGTAACTAAGACCAAAGGTCACCCCAATGCAATAATCCAAAAAATGTTGAAAATAAACTAAGTGAGGAAAGAGGGAAAACCCGGTGGGAAGAAAGCCCCCCCTCAAGCTAAAGCATAATAATGGATCAATCTGTCTCCGCCATGATGGAACTCACCCCCAACAGTGAACGGAGGAAAGAGAACTTCTTCTCAGTGAATCTCTTGGTGAAGATGTCTACAATTTGCTCATCAGTAGGGAAATATTACAGAATGATGGTACGATCATGCACCAACTGTCGAATGTAATGCATATGAATCTCAATGTGTTTGGTCCTCTGCCGCTGAACTGGATCTGTGGAGATCTTGATAGCACTTTGATTGTCACAAAATAGGACAGTCGAAGTAGTGCGACCCAAACCAAACTCGAAAAGAATACCCTGCAACCAAACTGCCTGAATGCAGGCATTGCCTGCCCCTTGTCGAGCACCCTATATGCAGATAGATTATTCCAACATACAGAGTAGATGAGATTTATTTTCAACCCGAGAAAGTCTTTTATTTCAAAGGATAGATGCACAGTCTATGTTTAAACACCAAATCACTATAATTGAATACTTTTATCCTCTAACAACTATGTCCATCCCAAAGATCTGTGTAATCCCAATTGCTTTCTAAATACTATAATTTCAATTCCTTTCTACCATGCATCAACAAGAAATAATATAAGATTCAAAGACAATTGGAGATAAAAAGAAATCCTATTCACATCCTAGAACAAGTAACTCACTTCTTCAATCTAATAACTCTTGAAAACCATAAGCATAAACTGAATATTAATCTAGAAATTCAATTGCAAAGGATTGAGTTCAACTGCTCTAAGAGATTGAATTACAGGAATGAAAATCGACAATCATAACAGGAAAGATAAATTGCAAGGGCTCATGGGATCACAACTTAACTGCAAGATGAAAAAGGCTGTGTACAACTGTCACACGAATTGCATAAAGTTTCTTACTCAGTCGACTGTCACTCTGTATTACTTGCCAATCTCAAGAAATATAATCTTAATTATACTGGAAATCCACACCACACTTACTGCTGCTGCGTACAAAGGAGATATCATCAACAAAACATCACACAACAATAAATTGAAGAGTCCTAATTTAACTCAGCAATCTCTGTGGAAGATGGGCCCAGCCTTCACACAGAGATGTTGGCTAAACAACGTAAAGTTCCTTTAACTCAGAGGTAACTCCTTATATTAACAGAAGAATGATTACAAAGTTTTCTTTTACTGTTAATACAATGAATAAATTCTTCAATGTTCAACCCCTGGGTCGAGACAGCTCCCCATATTTATACATGCAGATCATAACATCCGATCCTATTAACGGGAATCCATGAAGATCTCTGATCTTCAGGCGCCCTAAATAATACAAGCTGTTACAAACGTGGCATAATAAAGTCATAGAAAAACGTGAGAAAGCTGTTGATTGGCCCAGGAGTGGCGATCTTTCCAGATCACAACTATACTCGAGCAGCAACATACTAAAGATCTCCAATTATAGCGCATTCTGTTACAGCTGCCCTGTCACAGCTCCATCTAGGATGTTACATTAGAACCATGTGCCTTAATTGATGATCGGAGCCCCGAGGATCCTTTCTAAGCAGCGAACATCCCTCCTTTCAAGACTTGTTCAGCCCCACCTTCTTGCAGTCCACTTATCTCAACTACCTTCATAAATCATAATATGTTAGCACAATTGAGAGATAAACAACCTTAATTATCACAATCATAAGCATCAATAAGATAGAGCAATGATCAGTCATACCTTGGCAGCTTGGGGGAATAAAGTAAGAACAACAGGTCTGATTAACATGCTAAATGGTGTAGGACAGGGGAAGAACAGGTGATCGAGGATGATTAAAAGGGGCCAATTCTGGGCTCAACATCTCCCCCCAACTATCCTGTTGCATGTCCCCATGCAACAACCTGCATTATTCGAAATCTGAGTCCTATACTGAGCTCTGTTCATGGAGGGAGGCAAAGTTGTAGGAAACTCAGGCACCTTATCTGTCTTTTAAAAAAAAACTCTGTGAGTAACCCAATACTTTCCAGCATCACTGCTCTTCTGCCCAGTCAAGGAAAAATCCATATTATATGGTTTTGCTGGCCACCAAATGAGGGGGAAATTGAATTTCAAACCCAACCAATTAACTCCACTTTCCCTCATACTTCTCACATAGCCCTTGACTCTAGAAAGTGCCTGCTTGAAATTCTTGAAACAGTAAGGATTAGTGCAGAGGAGGCATCCTTCCATCTGTGCTTACTCCCTTCCAATGATACCTGCTGGTGTCTGGAAATGTAGTTGGCACAAGTGGAAACCACTCCTTCCTGCTGTCTCATTACATGCTATGCCTGGGGGACCTTGAAAGGAAATCTTAATCTGAGTCCAAATCAATGACATTTCTAGGAGGTAGAAGCACTGGTTCCTGTGGGACAGTGTCTTCCAACACATCTAAGTTTAATATGAGAGTTACTGGTTCTTGTGTCACAGCAACATCCTTTAGACTCTCTTCAGCAGCTACATTCATTGCTTTTAGAGACATTGGTTCTTGTGTAACAGTGTCTTCTCTGTCCTTCTGCTGCTGGGATTGGATATCTTTCTCATTGTGCAACTCCTCCTCCAAGATTTCGGTGTCACCTGAGAATTGTGACTGTACCTGTTCATCCTCACTCCACTGCGTATCGGGAATGATATCCATTCCAGGATTATCTTCTAATTGAAATTTAGGAGTTCCCGCTGCAGCCTTCAAGGATGTTGGTTCTTGTGTAGCAACATCCTGGCTTGCCTCTTCATCCTCCTGTTGTTGCAATTCTTCTCCTATGAGCTCTGTGTCATGGGAACCATCTAGGGTTACAACCCAGAGTTCTTCATTAAACTCCAGAGTGTCCTCTATCCCAGGTTCTTCTCCCATCTGATCGGCCAATTGGACAAGTTTACTCAGGTTTGCTGGTTCTTGTGTTACAGCACCCTGTTCAAGTTTATCAATGTCTTGCCTTTGTGGATCAACTTCTAAAATCTCTGTTTCGTGGGAGCATTCTGGGGTTACAGTATAGAATTCTTCATTAAACTCCATAGTGTTCTCCATTCCAGGTTCTTCTCCCATCTTCTCTATAATTTATGTGTCATGGGAGCACTCTGGGGTTACAGTATATTCTTTATTAAGCTCCAGAGTGTCCTCCATTCCAGGCTCTTCTCCAATCTGCTCTATAATATCTGTGTCATGGGAGCATTCTGGGGTTACAGTATATTCTTTATCCCCATCATCATACATGATTTCATCCCTCAGCTCTTCTGTCACAGGATTGGTGGCAGCTTCAGCAAGGATGGTTAAAGATGCTGGTTCTTGTGTGGCAGCATCTCCTTTTTCTGCAGCTTCCTCTATTGTGGGCGCGGGTTGTTGTGCTGAGCAGGTACAAAGTATAATCTTGTGGCCTGCCTCCTTAAATATTTCTCCACAAGTGGGACAGATTACTCGTTCATCTTCCTTGCCAGGCTCGGTAGAGTTTGATTCCTCCAGTTGCTCTGTAGCCTCTACCAATGTATACAGTTTCCTTTCACCTAGTTTTCTGCAGGTTTCCATCCAGGTTTCCAATTCCTTTCGGAGTACTTGGAGGTCCTCTTTTAACAGTGTGTTCTCCGCCAGAAGTCCTTCAATTCCGGGTTCTTCCTCAACTAACCTTTATGAAGCATCCATTGGTCTGGGTACAAGGATCGGGGGCTCAACCTGTGCCTCTAAGGTTGCCCATCTTTTTCTGGCTGCTTCTGCTATTGTAGCTTATCTAGTTCTTTTCTTTCTGATTGGTGCGGTTATGTTAAATTCATTGATTGATCTCTTTCTCTTCCTTTGTGGTGGTTTCTTTTGTGGAGATGGTATATAGGGATTCACAGCTGAGGTCGAAGGAATGTTTTCTTGCTCCTCATGTTGTTCTTCTTCAATTAAATCTCCTCCTACCCACTCAGGTGAGGATTCAATAATTACCAGCTCAATGTTTTCTTCTATTGCCCTGGCTCTATCACCTTCAGGTTCAATTATCGCAGCATTTAATGCTGCTCCAATTTCACCTTCTGCTGTCGGAGCTGCCCTGTTATCTGGGTTTTCCACATGGTTTTTTTCTACATCCTCCCCCAACGGCTTTACTTGTGCCCCCAATTGTTCTTCTTCTAATGCAGTTTCATCCCCCCCAAATGGCTCTGCTTGTGCCCCCGGTTGCTGTTCTTCTAATATAGTTTCATCCCCCCCAAATGGCTCTGCTTGTACCCCTGGTTGATGTTCTTCGTCCATTTCATCCCCCCCCCCAACTTCAGTGGAGGGACTCCGGTCCTCCGGTTGTGGTGGAACTCGTACCTGCTATAATGGGACAACCCGCAAAGGAGCGGGTTGCTGAGCTCGAGCTGTGAATTGCTCCCAGGTTATATGATGTTGTGCAAGGGTTCTTACAATTATTAATTTGATAAGGTCATGGTGGGTGAGGGAGGAAAGAGGGTGCTTAGCAGACTAGACAAATGTCGCCATATGACGCAAGTCATGCAGTAGATAATATGGAATGTTCAATAAAATTCCATGGCGGAGATGAGAAAGTAAAGGGAGTTCAGAGTTATAAACAGTTTGATATCTACCTTCACAAGTGATGTACTTCTTGAGAAAGACAGCAACCTGTTCCCATCGCCGCGGAAATGAGTGCAGTGCGATCCCTCTTTTGGATGATTCAACTTGCTCCCCCTCCAGTAAAAATGCTTCCCATGCAGTCGTCATGGGGACTCGTCGATTAAACCATGCCCTTCCCACCTGCGGGATGGCAGTAACCTCGGATATAATGGCCTCAGAGACTTATATGCATAGCCCCCACATGTTGGAGTGAGTTTTGGTGAGGTTTAAAGCAAATTGTAAGGCTGCTTCCCGATTGAATCCATCTAGTCGCTCAAAAACTTTGAGCCAGCCGGCGGCTTGAAAGATGGCAAGAACTTGAAGATTTTTCTAGAGTTCCTGTGTATTCAAAGGTTCATGACAAACTAGAATCCCCATGGTCCTAGATGCAAGCTGAAGTTTCTATCCCACAGATGACAGAATCCGAGAATGGAAGTTGCAGCACAGAGGATGCACGAATCGCTTAGCGGAGATGTTGAGGAAATGGGCAAATTTGGAAAGTTGAGCACAGAAAAATGTTTGAAATTTCCATTCCGAATTGGGGAAGGTGATAGTTATTAGTGTTCACGTCGTATGAGGGAAAGTTTTAATTAGGCATAATGGTGATACGTATAAAGTTACGACTGATAATGTTCAATTATATCAACACTTAATCACGTGATAAATCAAAGCCATACCTCATGAGAATGTGCATCAGATATCCTACGGAGAATGGTGGAGCGTGCAATTGGTGACGTTACGGAACCAAACTCGTGCACAGTGATAAATATGATCATGATGACCAAGATAATGTAATAATTCATTCCGCCAATGAAACACAAACCATCGCGTCCTCGGGGTCGGAATGATGAATTCGCCGACACGACTAGGATGAATCAGAGCCATAGTTTAGCAGGCTCAGAGCAATTCTTCCGTTAACACAGGAGTTACCAATGCAAGTTGCCAAAAATGATATCACGGCCGACGAAAAAGATGTTGCAGCCCCCAAGAAAGATTCATGGCCACCGGGAAAAGGATTTACGGAATCAGGAAAAATTACGGTTGTCAGGGAAAAGTTTTACGGCACGAGAGATATGTTGGAGCCACCGGGAAATATGTTGCAGCCACCGGAAAATGGTTCACGGAAACTAGGAAAAAAAGATTTACGGCCATCGGAATAAAAGAGTCACGGCTGCCAGGGAAAAGTATTACGGTACGGGAGATATGTTGCAGCCGCCGGGAAATATGTTGCAGCCACCAGAAAAAAGTTCACGGAAGCCGGGAAAAAGGTTTTACGGCCATCGGAATAAAAAGTCACGGCTGCCAGGGAAAAGTTTTACGGCGCTGGGAGACACGTCGCAGTCGCCAGGAAATATATCGCAGCCGCCGAAAAATATGTTACAGCCACCAGAAAATGGTTCACGGCAGCCGGGAAAACGATTTTACAGCCATCAGAAAAAAGGTCACGGCTGCCAGGGAAAATTTTTACGGTGCTGGGAGATGGTTCACGGCTGCCGGGAAAAGATGTTGCAGCCGGTGGAAAAGTTGTTGCAGCTCCCAGGAAATGGTTCACAGCTACCGGGAAAAAGGTTTTACGGCTGCCGGGAAACGCTATTGCAGCCGCTGGGAAAGTTGTTGCAGCTGCCGGAAAATAATATTACAGTCGCTGGGAAAGTTGTTGCAGCTGCCGGGAAATAATATTACAGCCGCTGGGAAATGGTTCACGGCTGTCGGGAAAACGATATTGCAGCCGCTGGGAAATGATTCACGGCTGCCGGGAAAATGATATTCCAGCCGCTGGGAAATGATGTTGCAGCTGCCGGGAAATAATATTACAGACGCTGGGAAATTTGTTGCAGCTGCCGGGAAATAATATTACAGCCACTGGGAAATGGTTCACGGCTGCCGGGAAAAAGATATTGCAGCCACTGGGAAATGATTCACGGCTGCCGGGAAAATGATATTGCAGCCACTGGGAAATGATGTTGCAGCTGTGGGGAAATAATATTACAACCGCTGGGAAATGATGTTGCATGCGCTAGGAAAGTTGTTCACGGCTGCTGGGAAAATGATGTTGCAGCCGCTGGGAAAGTTGTTCACAGCTGCTGGGAAAAAGGGTTGTACGTCTGTCGGGAAATATATTGCAGCTACCGGAAAAGATGTTGCAGCTGCCGGAAAAGATGTTGCAGCTGCCAGGAATTTTTATTTTTTTTTAAGGAAAAAGGGAAATACAGCATAGGGAGACGAATCTCGTTTGATAGGCCCAATCTGGTCGTTCCCCTGGCGCTTTCCTGGAATTTTTTTTAAAAAAAACAATAGCAAACAAAAAGATCAAATGCAAAGAGAAAAAAACAATTATACGCTATAGCAGAAAAGAAAGAAAATTATTTATGTATAGTAATTCAAAATGCGATTTTCAGTTTAAGGATTGGCAAAGGCAGAGAGAAATTCCTGCTCTGGTGCCAGCTAATAATCTGGATCGGCGGCAATTTGCGAAATGAATGCATCTTTCGAAATAGGCTTACGATACAGTCGCATTCTGTGGCCATTAGCAAGTAATGGTATACGGTTTTCATCGATGGTCACCAGATGGACAGTGCCATTGTCAAATACCCTGTCGACCAAATATGGACCCAGCCACCTTGTACTAAATTTACCTTTAAAATCCTTTTTGAACCTGGAGGCATATAGTAACGCCCAGTCTCCTTCACAGAAGATTTTCTTTTTAATAAATCGGTCATGCCAATTGGATCTCTGTTGCTGAAGCAACACAGTCTGGTCCACTGCAGCTAACCGTTTCTCATCCAATTCGTTTAGTTGATTCAATATTCTCTTCTGGGCTTCTGTTACATCCAGATTCATTTCGGTGGCTGTCTTCAGGGTTTTGATCTCAAACTCAATTGGAAAGATGGCACTCTTTCCATACACTAAATCATAGGGAGAGAATCCTGTGGTGTTGCGCCAAGTTGTGCGATATGCCCACAGTGCTTCCAGAAGCCTGTCATCCCAATCCTTTCGATGGCTCTTAATTGTTTTAGTAAGGATTGCTTCAATAACTTTATTAGTACTTTCCACCTGACCATTGGCCTGGGGGTGATAAGGTGAAGCCACCCTATGCTGCACATGATACTTCCGGAGCAAGGATTCAAATCGGTGTGACATGAATTGCGACCCCCCATCGGTAACTACTTCCTTCGGTACCCCAAAGAGGGTAAAGATCCCTCCATACATAAAATCAATCACTGCCTGGTCATTAGCCTTAGCCAAAGCTATAGCCTCTACCCACTTGGTCATATAATCAGTACAAACCAGAATGTAAACTTTCTGTCTGGAAGGAGGACTGATAGGGCCAACAAAATCCAGTGCCCATCTATCAAATGGTTCAGCTACTACTTGAGGTTGTAGAGGCATCTGATCTGTTTTATTAGGCTGGCCCATCCTTTGGCAGCTGTCACAGGACTGAACATACCTTTTAGCATCCTTGAATAGAGTCGGCCAATAGTATCCCATCCGCAGCGCTTTATGCCCTATTCTTTTGTCTGCAAAGTGTCCCCCACAAGGTCCATTATGACAGGCTTTTAGTATGTGAAAGATCTCATCTTCCCTTACGCATCTCCTAATCTCAAGATCGGGCCCTGTGTAGAAGAGATGACCATTGAGCCAATAGTACCTGGCACTTTGCTGGATGATTTTTCTCTTTTCTCGTTTAGACATGTGTGGCGGGAACTTTCCTGCAACCAAATAATTAGCAACGTCTGCATACCAGGGGGAATGAGCTGAAAGTGCGAATAGATGTTCATCTGGAAAAGAGTCCTCAACAGGCGAACTGTCATCACTATTAGTAAAATGAGATAAAAAATCAGCAACAACATTTTCTTTTCCAGGTTTATCTATAATGGTAATATCAAATTCCTGCAATAATAAAAGCCACCTGGTCACTCTGGCATTGGTGACAGGTTTTTTTATTAAATATTTAATGGCAGAGTGGTCAGTGTGCACAAATGTGGGATACCTAGTAATGTAATGCCAAAATTTATTAATAGAGTAAACAATAGCGAGGAATTATTTTTCAGTAACAGTATAATTAAGTTCAGCAGGGGCTAAGTTTTTACTAACATAATAGATGGCATAAGGTACTTGACCATCCTGCTGTCCTAATACTGCTCCAATGGCGGTATCAGAAGCATCTGAAGAAATGTGGAAGGGTAGGGTCCAATTAGGTCCCCTTAGGATAGGAGCTGTGGACAGATTCTCCTTAAGCTTATCGAACGATGTCTGGCATGCTTCACTCCATACAAACTGTGCATCCTTCATTAATAGAGAAAACAAAGGAGAAGCAAGTTTGGAGAATTTTTCTATAAACCTCCGGTAATATCCAGCATGTCCCAGAAAACTTCGCACCTCTTTCTGAGTTGAAGGAGTTGGTATATTTTTTATCACCTTGATTTTTGAAGGATCCACCTGAATGCCATTGGTAGAGATGAAATTCCCTAATACCACCCCTTCACTCATCATCATATGGCACTTTTCAGTGCTTAATGAGAGCCGAGTCTGTTCGCAGCGAATTAAAACCTTCTTTAAATTTTACAGTGCTTCCTCAAAATCCTTGCCATAGGGAGTAAAATCATCCATAAAGACTTCCATACTATCATTAACTAATTCAGAGAATATGCCAATTACAGCTCTTTGAAACATTGCCGGTGCGTTACATAAACCAAAAAGAAGCACCCTGTAGGCAAACGTCCCCTAGGGTCAAGTGAAGGTGGTCTTATCCTGGTCCTCAGGAGCAATCTGAATTTGGTTGTACCTACTGAACCCATCTAGGAAGGAGAAGAACTTCTTCCCTGATAGGGTATCAAGTACTTGGTCAATAAAGGGCAAAGGGAAATGATCCTTTTGCGTGACTTTGTTCAGTTCCCTATAATCGACACAAACCCTCCATTTACCATTTTTCTTGGGCACAATTACGAGTGGGGAAACCCACTCACTATCTGAAATGGGATATATAAATCCTTCTTCCAAAAGTTTCTGGATTTCCTCCTTCACTATATCCCTCAGATTGGGATTCATGCGTCGTTGGGGTTGACACACAGGTCAGGAGTCATTTTTAATATAAATGTGGTGGGTGCACAGATTAGAGGGAATACCCCTCATGTATGTATACTCCCAGGCGAATGCCCCCTTATGTTCCTTCAAGAGACTGATTAGGCGCCTCTGTTCCTCTAAGGAGAGACCAGGGTTGATATTCAAAGTCCTTCCAGGCTCTACCTCAATAGGAATACTTTTTGAACTTTTCAAAACTAGGATTATGTTTGTGTCACCAACGAGTGCTTCTTCTGTAATATTTTCTTGTTCTTCCTTACCAAGGGTAATGTTCAGGATTTGATAGACCTCTTTATCCACTGAAGCAAGTTCACTAATAAAATTACTGATAACATCATATTCTGTTTCATTTTTAAAGGTTAAGGCCTTCCCTATAGTTAATAGTGGCTGAACATCCTCCTCCTCTTCCTGCTCCATCCAAAGGGAAGTCTCAGCCTCTAGACTTGGCCGAGCTGGAGGATATAGGGTGAAGTTTTTAGTCTCCGTACCGTCAGATATAGTCATGGACCCAGATCGACAGATGATGCAAGCATCAGCTGTGGCCAACCAAGGCCTCCCCAGGATCAATGGGTGTCCTCCCAGCTTTGATTTTGGTTGTAATATCAAAAAGTTAGCAGGGTACTCCCATGAATCTACTGAGATGACAAGGTCATCCAGAATCCCTTCGGGTCTAATGGTGGATCTTTCTACCAATTCTAAAATGGTAGGGGTCGGTCTAAAATTAGTGATTCCAAGATTCTTTACAGTCTCAATTGTTATGACATTGATCGCTGCTCCCAAGTCGACTAGCACGTTGGGTATCTGCGTTTGTCCTATATGTACAGTGACAGTAGGATTTCCAAGGTCATCATACTTGGTCATAGGGGTTTTTCCTGTTATCAAAGCAGATAAATTCCCTATGACGTGAACAGTGGGAGGATCTCTGGGTTTCCTCCCTGGTTTCTTAGTGCACAGGTCCCGAACGGTTCTAGCATAAATAGGCACGTCTTGAAGAGCTTGAAGAAGGGGGATTTTCACGTAAAGATTCCTTAACTCTCCTAGGAGGTTAAACTGAGGTTGCCCCCCTACTTTTGGTAGCATTAGTCTCTCAGGGTATGGTGGTTACCTTATAAGCTGGGTAGGCTGTGTATTGTCTGATTTCTCATTTGATGTTTTAGCCGTCCCATCTAAGGGATGCTCAGCATCTTCAGTGATAGGAACTGTATCGGGTAGATGTTGTGAACTCCCTCCTTCTTTATGCACAGAATGTCGAGCATCTTCTGTAATTACAGGTTCTACTATTTTCCCAGATCGTAGACAAATATCATTACAAGGTACAGGGGAAAGGGAGTAGGCCGACATATTGACAGTTTCCAATTGATGGACTGTTTTATTATTCGGGTTAGGATTAGGTTGGGCAAGCAGCTGAGGCTGTATTGGTATATTAGGGACAAAATTATTCTGCAGCTGCAGCTGCGACTGCTGAGGTGGGTATTGAGGATATTGAGGAAATTGAGGGTATGGAGGAGAATATGGTGACTGTTGAGGTGGAGGTAGTTGAGAAAATTGGTTCCCAAGGTGAAAGTTCCTCCATCCAAGAGACCACGACGTAGGTTGATGTGGTGGCTGTGTCCAGGCACTCCATGAATTATAATTTTGCATTGCAGGTTGGGAAGGATTCCATTGAGCATAATTTGAAAGGAATTGTGTATTCACATTTTGCATGTTATTATTCCAATTTCTCATATTATTCAAAAATGGAAACGAGTCTAGAGGCATACCTTGATTTCGAGGTTGCCAAGGTTTCTTCTATGCAATGAAATAGGCTGATTCCATTTCTGGAGTTGATTCCTGCAGAACAACCTTCACTTGGGGAAGTGTGGGACATTCTTTCATGTCATGGTTCAGCTCACACAGCTGACATACTTCTACTTTGTCAAGCGGGAATTCTTTCAACAGATGATTCTTTCTACATCGGGGACAGAACACACCTAGTGTAAGATCCTCCACTGCTTGTTTTTGTTTTTCCTTCAGGACATCAATCTCCGAAGAGATGGAGCTCATCATTTCTGTTTTAAAATTTTCAAGGAGATTGCCTATCTCTGCACTGGTAGCTCCTCCGTTGGATGATTTTTGAGTTCTGTCGAAGACATCACGTTCCAGCTTATCCTGTTTGTCCCGCTTATTGTTCCTGGAAGACCCCCTGGAGTATCTCTTACATAATTCCACAATCTTCCCAAAAGGCTCTTTGGAGATATCTCCTTTTCCTAGCAAGTTTAACATATCTAAACAATCATCCCTGATCCCACGAAGAAAAATTATCTTGAGCACGTCCAGCCCCATGTTCGTTTTCCCGGCTCTTTGCACATTGTACAGCAGCCTTTCTACAAAATCCTCCAAACTTTCGTCCTCCTTCTGCACCATTTTGAATAATTCATCTCTTTTGTCCTTGGTGTTGCAATATTCCTGATATTTCTCCAGGAACACTTGTTTCATCTTATCCCAATTAGCAACGGTTCCTCCCCCAAGGCTCATGAACCATCGTAATGCATTGTCCTTCAGGGTGGCGGGAAAAAGTTTTAGCTTTTGGGCATCGGTGACATAATCATAGCTGCGACAGAGGATATCGAATTCAAAAAGGAATTCATCTGGATCTTCTTCCGCCCTTCCATGGAAGCGAGGCAACACTGATGGCGAGTTGTTTTTCATATGGGCTGTCCCTTCTAGCTACCGAATCGAAAATTGCAATGTAGTCGTCGTTCCCTCAGGTAGGAAGTGATTTTCATGATGATAGTTTTCCACCATCGCTTCTTCCTCGTCGGATTCGTGTCTGTTACTCATCTCCTCTTTTGTTTTCTCCTCTTCGTTCGTTCCTGCGTTCTTTTCCTCATTTTTTCCTTCGTCTTTGTTTTGTTCCTGATCAACATACTTCTGGTGGAACTGCGTCCACTCTTCTTCAGTTACAGCCTTCCCGTAAATGTGGCAGATCATACCTCTATCAGCAGATCCAGTTGTAACAGTTGTGTCTTCCTCAGTCGTAACAGTAGGTTCAGTTGTAACAGCTGGGTCAACTGTGCCTCCCTCAGCAAGGATATATGAGGGAGTCACGGCTGCTCGTGTATTCTCCACCGTGGATCCTGACGCTGGCGCCCCAGGATCAACAGGGCTTCTTCTGATAGGAGTTTCTTGATGCCGAGCCCTGGTGGATGAATCAGTTCTGTCAACAAGATCGTCAATGAATGTTCTTCTGCCCAATGGTGGTCCTCGACCACGGCCCGAGCCACCTGCACTGTTAGTATTTTGTAGGGTTTTGGGAGTTGGGAGGTGATCACATTTTACCCTCCTCGTATTCATGCGAACCGAATCATTTCAGCAAAGAAAAGACTGACTAGAAACAATTACCAGATGCAACTAATGATTAGTGTTTAATTTTTATCCTTCCCCGGCAACGGCGCCAAAATGTCGAGCACCCTATATGCAGATAGATTATTCCAACATACAGAGCAGACGAGATTTATTGTCAACCCAAGAAAGTCTTTTATTTCAAAGGATAGATGCACAGTCTATGCTTAAACACCAAATCACTATAATTGAATACTTTTATCCTCTAACAATTATGTCCATCCCAAAGATCTGTGTAATCCCAATTGCTTTCTAAATACTATAATTTCAATTCCTTTCTACCATGCATCAACAAGAAATAATATAAGATTCAAATACAATTGCAGATAAAAATAAATCCCATTCACATCCTAGAACAAGTAACTAACTTCTTCAATCTGATCACTCTTGAAAACCATAAGCATAAACTGAATATTAATCTAGAAATTCAATTGCAAAGGATTGAGTTCAACTGCTCTAAGAGATTGAATTACAGGAATGAAAATCGACAATCATAACAGGAAAGATAAATTGCAAGGGCTCATGGGATCACAACTTAACCGCAAGATGAACAAGGCTGTGTACAACTGTCACACGAATTGCATAAAGTTTCTTACTCAGTCAACTGTCACTTTGTATTACTTGCCAATCTCAAGAAATATAATCTTAATTATACTGGAAATCCACACCACACTTACTACTGCTGCGTACAAAGGAGATATCATCAACAAAACATCACACAACAATAAATTGAAGATTCCTAATTTAAATCAGCAATCTCTGTGGAAGACGGGCCCAGCCTTCACACAGAGATGCTGGCTAAACAACGTAAAGTTCCTTTAACTTAGAGGTAACTCCTTATATTAACAGAAGAATGATTACACAGTTTGTTTTTACTGCTAATACAATGAATAAATTCTTCGATGTTCAACCCCTGGGTCGAGACAGCTCCCCATATTTATACATGCAGATCATAACATCCGATCCTATTAACGGGCAGCCATGAAGATCTCTGATCTGCAGGCGCCCTAAATAATACAAGCTGTTACAAACGTGGCATAATAAAGTCATAGAAAAACATGAGAAAGCTGTTGATTGGCCCAGGAGTGGCGATCTTTCCAGATCACAACTATACTCGAGCAACAACATACTAAAGATCTCCAATTATAGCGCATTCTGTTATAGTTGCCCTGTCATAGCTCCATCTAGTATGTTACATTAGAACCATGTGCCTTAATTGATGATCGGAGCCCCGAGGATCCTTTCTAAGTAGCGAACATCCCTCCTTTCAAGACTTGTTTAGCCCCACCTTCCTGCAGTCCACTTATCTCAACTACCTTCATAAATCATAATATGTTAGCACAATTGAGAGATAAACAACCTTAATTATCACAATCATAAGCATTAATAAGATAGAGCAATTATCAGTCATACCTTGGCAGCTTGGGGGAATAAAGTAAGGACAATAGGTCTGATTAACATGATAAATGGTGTAGTAAAGGGGAAGAACAGGTGATCGAGGATGATTAAAAGGGGCCAATTCTGGGCTCAACACCCCTCGATACTCTGCCTCTGCTAAAGAAAGTGCAATGGTTTCTTTCTTTTTGCTGGACCAGGAAATAGCACCATGACCAATCATGAAAACATAACCAGAAGTGGACTTCCGATCAATGCTATCACCTGCCCAATCTGAATCAGTAAAACCAATGAAATCAAGCTCAGAATCTGCAGCATAATGTATGCCAAAATGTTTCGTACCTTGCACATACTGCAAGATCCGCTTGGCTACTCGCCAATGAAGCTCATGGGGCTGCTGCATATACCTTTACATGGCACTCACGGCATATGAAATATCAAGCCTTGAGTGTGTCAAATAAAGTAGTGAACCAATCAACTGTCGATACATACTGCAATCTGCAAGCGGTGTAGAATCTCCCTCCTCAAGACTGATTCCTGAGAGGAATGGGAATGGGGCTGCCTTACATTCAGCCATATTAAACTTCAATAACAGGTTGGAAGCATATTTTTGCTGAGATATAGTGATCCCATCAAAATTTTTAGCTATCTCCAATCCCAAAAAGTGACTCAACAAGCCCAAATCGCTCATGTCAAAAGCTAGATTTAAGGCAGTTTTTAGCTTGTTTATTGAAGTAAGAGTGCTACCAGTAATGAGAATATCATCAAAATAAAGTACAATAACCAACAAATTACCTTTAACTCACTGAATATACACATTCGGATCAGATTTGCATCTTTGGAAATTCTGAGAAAGAAGGAAGGAGTCCATCTTTGCGTACCAAGCTCTTGGGGCCTGTTTTAACCCATACAAAGATTTCTTCAATCTGCAAACTAATGATGGATCTGATGTGTAGCCCTCTGGTTGTTGCATATATACCTCTTCAGCAAGGTCTCCATGTATAAATGCACTCTTCACATCCATGTGGTGCACTTCCCAGTGCTTGGATGCGGAAATAGCCAAAACAAGGCAGATGGAATCCATCTTTGCAACCGGTGCAAAGGTCTCAGTGTAGTCCACTCCTTGGACTTGGGAGAAACCTTTGCCACCAACCTTGCTTTGTATTTTCTGATAGAGCTATCAGTATCAACTTTCATGTAGTAGACCCATTTACACTAATTTTCTTCCAGGTGGAAGAGAACTAGCTCCCATGTATTGTTCTTTTGAAGAGAACTGTACTCTTCATCCATGGCACTTTGCCATCTCAGATCTCGGTGGGTAGAATAGTATGATGTGGGATCTAAAACAGTCATCAAATAAAAAATCTCAGGAATTAATGGATCAAAATTTGAAAGAGCCATACCTTCTCTTTGAAAGTCTGCTCTTGTTCATCTCGGATCAGCAGGATTTCCAAGGTTCGAACCAGTAGATTGAAGAGAGTTTTGGGCCCACTTTGGTAACTGAGGAGGATCATAATTGTCGGATTACAAACCTGATATGTCATGATCATCATGTGCTGCAAAAATATCAGAAATATCAGAACTCATACCTTCATTATCGCTGCACGAATCTTCTTCTGGTGAAGGCGGTGAAACGACAGTTTCTTCCTTGACTAGTTGCAATTCTTGAAGCGGTTCTTCAAATTGCACACTGCGCTCTATGAATATATTTTTAGATATGATATCCATGATTTTATATGATTTTGATTCTTCCCCATATCCTATCAGTATGCACTCAATACTTTTTGGATCTAAAGCTCGTCTCTTCTTGGAAGGAATTCTAGCCCATGCAGTAGAGCCAAAAACTCTCAAATTTGACACATCCGGTTTGTGCCCGAAGAATGCTTCGAAAGGAGTCATACCTTTAATGGATGAATGTGGAACATGATTCTGTATGTATGCAGCAACATTGATTGCTTCAACCCAAATATTTGCAGCCAAACCTTTTGATTCAATCATGCATGTAGCCATCTCTTTCAGTGACCGATTTTTCCTTTCCGCTACACCGTTCTGTTGGGGTGTGTAGGGAACTGTATGTTAGATCTGAATTCTGCTTTGGGCACAAAGATGCAGCAACTCGGCCTTGATATATTCTCCACCATTATCATATCTAAGAGCTTTGATCTTTCTCTCAGTGGCGGTCTCGACAGAAGCCTTAAAATCCTTGAATTTTCCAAGCACTTCTGACTTGTTTTTGAGAAAAAATACCCATGTAAAGCGGGAAAAATCATCAATAAATGTCAAAACATACCTTGAACCATTTAATGAAATATGGGGAAGTGGATCACTGATATAAGAATGTATCAGCCCCAAAACTGTAGAAGCTATGATAGCTTTGCCGCGGTCGAATCTGTGCTCGGGGTGCTTCCCAATAATGCAACCAGTGCATATTCCCTTCGAGGAACGGAGTTGTGGAAGACCATCTACCATGGAATTGTTTTATAAAAGAACCAAATACTTATAATTAATATGTCCAAATATTTCATGCCAAATCCTACTAACTTCATTACCATGTGTGCGAAGAGCAGTGGGCTTTGCAAGCGGAATAAAGTGTGAAAACTCATAGCATTTTGCAGTGTGGTTCACCTTTCCGACTGCAACAAGTCTTCCACTTTTGATATCAGAAATTTAAACTGTATTAGGGCTGAATGTAACTTGCTTCAGTTCACCAGTGTGTGTCATTTGATACACAGAAAGAATATTTGAAGCAAGGAAGGCATATAGAGAACATTCTGAAAGCTTACATGATCTACATGAATCGTACCTTTTCCCTTTGAAGAAATTTTTGAGTCATCTCCCAAATGGATGGGGATGGAGATATTTGGATCGAATGAAGAAAAAGAATCAATATTTGAATCCATGTGATTCGATGCACCCGAATCTATCAAGAGATTAGTGGGTTTCGAAATAGTTTCCATGAGTGCTTGTCCTCTTTCATGATCATCATTCCTATCCTTCTTCCTTGCACCGTCAGGAAGAGTTATGTTGTTCTTTTCCAAAAGGAGGGCCATTTGATCTATAGTATTCTTCATACATGAACTTTCGGGATGAAAGCCATGGTTGCAATAAGTACATTTAGATTTTTGGTTACCTTCTTTTCCCTTTTGCTTGAACTTTGAACTGGATGGTGCATCCGTCTGTTTGCCTTTCTCTCTTTGCTTGTGAGGTTCGAATTTGGGCTTCTCCTTCTTTTGCTTTCCTTTACCATTCGATATCTTGGGTCCTTGAACATATAGGGATGAATATTTGGAGCTTATGGACCCCATTTGAATCAACTTATCATGCTCTTCTGTGACGGACTCAATGAAGGCATTCAAGGTAGGCATCTTCCAATTCGGGGTAGTTAGCCGACCGGAATTGAAAGTAGAGACAAATACCGAATAATCTTTACCAAGCTTGCTGAGAATGGAGAGGATCAATTTCTTATCCTCTTTGGAAACTCCACTGTTATTCAAGTGCATGTTCAAGTTCTTGAATTTTGTGAAGAATTCATTAATGGTCTCGAAATTCTCAAGACTAAGGGCAATCAATTCATTCTCTAATTGAAAAGCCCTAAGCTCGTCCTGCTTTCCAAATAGTGTTTCAAGTTGCTCCCATATAGCTTTTAGGGTCTTCAATCCACTGAGATGGAAGTGAAGATCTTTGGAGATGGTGAGACAAAGAAGACCATAAGCTTCATCAAGCTTGTTGTAGTGTTTGGTTCTATCAGACAAGGTGTTTGGCTCCAATTCAAGACCAAGAGTGACTCGGTAGTAACCTTTTGAACATAATATGATCTCCATATCATCTTTCTAATAAAAATAATTGAATGGGGTGAGAATAGGCTTTGAAGAAGAGATTCCATTGCTAGGAGCGAGTGCACACTGATGTAGAAATGCTTGCAAGGGAAAAGTAGCGAATGCAATTGATGGAGACAATAACCTGCAAATCACAATAAAACCAAGAACAATGAGGTCGAACAATCCACCCTTTTAGAGTTGCATCACACCTGGGATTGGAGATCAAGCAATGTTGAATAGGTCCAATGTATCAGATCCAGGATTTATGTGGAAACTCAAGCTTTTGGAGTGGTATTGGAAGTATTTTCAAGCTTTGCATGCACAGGAGCGAATGCCCTTGAGATCTTTCATGATAAAACTTTTTGTAATTTTTGAGCAAATTCACTCAAATCCTCTTGTAGAAACACCTGCAGAAAATAGATCTTGTCCCTGCAATGGCTCTGATACCATGTAAAATTAGTCACAGCAGATCTAATGAACAAATAAATCAATCACAATAGATGAAACTCAGAAAAATGGTGTAAAACTGTGCAAAGCATGCATCAGTACTCAATATCCCAATGAGGGTGAATAATTACAATACAATACAGTAAAAATGACTGAGCAATTCGAATTGACTAAGGAGGTCATTCGAATCACTGAATGGAGTAGCTTGACTCCAACTAGGAGTCCTCATCATCAATCAGTGGTGGTCATCAATGCACAAGAACCATTCATCCAGGTGTCAATCTGAGTCTAACTGAGTGTAACATGTGTAACTGAAGTGTGTAGCACTGATATAGGGAAGTGGACTCAGTGGAGGGTGCATGGGAGGCTAACTAAAGTCAGAACAAGTCATATAGTCAATCTGGAGGTCCAACGGAGTGAAATAGTCAGTCGGAAGTGAAACTAGCCTCAAATCAGGGAGAATCGGAGCTAATTGAGTGTAACTGAAGTGGAACTGCAGTGGTAGGTGAAGAAGTGCACCCTTCTTTGGCAGTAGGTGAGAAGTGGGTGCCTTCCTGACTAGGAGGGCTAATGAACTGATGTAAGAAGCTCCCGGGTGCTAGAATAAGGTGGCTAAGGTGCTGGAGGCATCAACCTGGTGACTAGGATGCATGCAAACCCTAATTGCATGCAAGATCCTGAAAAAGATGATGTGGATATCCGAACAGAGTGGACCTGTAAAAACAAGGAAAGTGAACATTGGCACAAGCGAAGAGACGAAATTCACATCTATTGGCGACTACTGGGATTATCAGACGGTCACGGAGATCGCGGATCTGCTACACGAATATCAAGATTTATTTTTGACGAAATTCACAGAAATGAAAGGTATTCTGGGCTACTTAGGGGTTATGAAGATACCTCTTAATCCAGGTGTGAATCCTATTAAACAAAGGCCATATAGACTAAATCCTCGATACAAAGAAAGAGTCAAGGCAGAATTTGATAATATGCTCGATGCGGGGATCATTGATCCGGTTGAAGAATCCGAGTGGATAAGCTCGATGGTTATCCAGGACAAGAAAAATAAGGGTGAGATCAGGATCTATATGGATCTCAGGAAGCTAAATGATGCTTCGCTACATGACCCATTTCCCACCCCTTTTACAGATGAAGTCTTAGATAATGTTGGAGGAAATGAGGCATACTCTTTCACTGATGGATTTTCTGGATACCATCAGATAAGAATTGATCCAGCAGATAGACACAAGACAACTTTCGCTACTGAATGGGGGCCGTTCCAGTATACAGTAATTCCCTTTGGTATGAAGAATGCACCTGCCATCTTTTCTAGAGTTGTTGTTGTAGCATTTAAAGATTTCATGCATAAATTTTTGGAAGCATATTTTGATTATTGGACTGTCTTTGGTTTACTAAAAAACCACTGTGAAAACCTGGGAATGATGTTAGCTAAATGCAGACAGCATCGGATATCTTTGAATTTGAAGAAGTGTGTTTTATGTGTGCCTTATGGTATTGTCTTAGCACACATTCTGTGCAGATAAGGCTTAATGGTTGATCCTGCGAAGATCGCAGTTATAGTGAACCTGCCAGCACCGAATTCAGTAAAGCAGCTGCGCACCACGTTGGGGCATATAGGTTACTATAGGAAGCTCATCAAAGGTTCACGCGGTTCATCTGGAACGCAGGATGTGAGCAAGGATTCGACACATTAAAAGAGAAAATGGTAACTTCACCGATCCTAGTTTTTCCAGATTGGGAGAAGCCATTTCATGTACATGTTAATGCTTCATGTATAGAATTGGGTGTTGTACTAGTACAACCAGAAGAGGGACGTATTGACCATCCCATTGCATTTTCAAGCAAGAAGCTCTCATCTGCAGAAAATAATTATACGACCACTGAGAGAGAGGGTCTAGCTATGGTCTACGCACTGCAGAAATTCAGGCACTATTTGCTCGGTGCGCACTTCTCTATGTGCACTGACCATTCAGCTTTGAAATACCTGGTCAACAAGCTAGTGTTAGGGGGTAGAATCTACAGATGGTTGTTACTCTTTCAGGAGTATGAATTTGAAATTATAGTTAAGCCAAGCAAATTGAACTTAGGACCTGACCATCTCTCAAGGATTGAGTCAGGAGAGGAACCCACCAATTTAGAAGAGAGTCTTCTTGATGAGAAATTATTTTCTATACAGATCGCAGATGACTGCTACAAATACATTATCGATTTCTTGACTACTGGGTTAGCACCAAAAGATTTTACTACGCAGCAGAAGAAGCAGCTGGTAGTATGAGCAACAGACTTCACCATAATTGCAGGACAATTATACAAATTGGGACAGGATGAAGTGTTGCGCAGATGTGTATTAGAACACGAGAAGCCATTCATTTTGGCTAAAGTACATTCAGGTGTATCGGGAGGCCACTACGCAAGCAGAGCAACTACACAGAAGATATTGCGAGCAGGGATATGGTGGCCTACTATCCACAAAGATGCAAAGGAACATTGCCAGAGCTGCGATGATTTTCAAAGGACAAGGAAGCCGTTGCGAAGAGATGAAATGCCTTGAATCCATAGTTGGTACTTTAGGCATTTGAGAAATGGGCAATTGATTTTGTGGGACCTATAAACCCACCGGGAAAAATAACTAGTGTGAGATATATTATTACCGCAACTGATTATCTCACCAGAGGGGCAGAAGCGAAGCTAGTGAAGGACTGTAGCGCAGTCACTGCCACATAGTTCATTTTTTAGAACATCCTTACTAGGTTTGGATGCCCGAAGATTTTGATGAGTGATCAAGGCACTCATTTTCTGAAGAGAACTATTGAGTCCCTAACTAAAGAATTCCACATTCATCATCAAAGGAGTACACCATATCATTCACAAGCAAATGGAAATGTGGAAGCTTTCAATAAGGTACTGGAGAATGCGGTAACTAAGATATGCAATGTGAATAGGGATTACTGGATCTGCGCATTCCAGCTATATTATGGGTGTACAGAACTAGTTGCAATAAATTGACTAGCCATACACCTTTTAGGTTGGCCTATGGACAGGAAGCAATGATGCCTATGGAGTACATTGTTCCCAGCTTGAGAATAGCTACATTTCTAGGCATGGAATATCAAGAGGCACTAGAAGAAAGGCTTCTACACTTGGTTGGGTTGGAGGAAGATCATTTAATCACAGGCTTCCACCAGCAAGTGCAGAAAGATAGAGAAAAAACATGGCATGATCGCCATATCAAGAACAAGTCCTTTCAGGTAGGTGATCTAGTCCTCCTGTATGATAGCAAATTTATGAAATTTTCTGGAAAGTTTAAGATGCATTGGATTGGTCCATATAATGTTGTACATGTTACTAACGATGGCGCAGTTCAGTTATCCACGTTAGTTGGTGATAATCTACCTGGATTAGTCAATGGAAGTAGGATAAAACCCTACCAGGATAGGCCTACTTCGCAGAACCCTTCGTAGAGTGAAGCAGCGAGGTTTAAAAAAAAAGAAAAAAAAAAAAAAAAAAAACCATGCAGCTCAAAGCTCCAACAGGTAGCTGCACAGATCCAATGAAGCAGAGAAGGTTCAAGTTCAGAACTGAGAAGCTCGACTTGGAAAAGTAACTGCGCTAGAGTAGTGATGACCCGTCGCACAGTTCAACACAACAATCTAGAAAACTATCCATTAGAATGTCGGTCGCAAATATAGTCGTTATACAATACTTTTGCCGACGAATGCTTGCGCATTTAACACAGAAATAGTCATTTTGAACAAGTTAATGAAGGAAAGGACCCACATCCGTAGAGGACTTGGCCAATGGACATGTCATTTAATTATTTTCTAGCTGTTGAAGGACGCGGTTGGGCCTCGCTGTGCCTATAAATACCGTTGTATTTGGACTCGCTGGCGTTACCGAGACTTTAGAATTTTCTTGCGAGCCATACTTTGAAACTATTTACAGTGAGCGAGTAGTGATCTTGTAATTCTGTAACGAGCATCCAGTGAATGTCCGAAATTTCATCCATTGAGGAAGAATTCACAGTCAAGGAGACTGTGAAGGTGTTTAAATACGGAGGGATTGAAGCATTGATGAGAACCCTTGCCAAGAAAGTGGTTACAAAGCAAGGTCAAGGCTCCCGAAGATCACCAAGACACACTACAGTTATGCAAGATAAAGGAAAAGGACCAGCAACAGAGAAGATGAATCCGAAGGTTGTGAGCTCCACAGTGCCAGAAGTTCCGCTGAGCGACAAAGAAATTCCCTTGAAGTTAATGCCGCAGTATATCTCGCCGCTTGCAGCAGATGCACCATCCATTAAACTGTTCAATAATGCTAAGTATGAGATTCCGATTCCACGTATGTCGAAGCATGTACAAGTAGAAGGAAATTTGTTGGGAAAAATTCCCGAATGCAAGTTTGAAGACTTTGACCTGCTTGAGATGTAGAAAGACCCAGTTGAACCAAAGTTCCCAAAGTTTCAGCCAGATCAGTATATGTGCTGGAAGAAGGACGTAAAAGGAAACTTTGTGCTAGTCGCACAGAACTGGCTAACCAGAGTAGTCGAGTCGAGGTTGCTCAACCTGTTGAGACTCCCGCACTTCGACCAAATGCCAGAATTGAATGCGGTGGTGCACACTCTTATGTCGCGCATGCACCAAGGATATCTTTGGCTTGATTGTAATATCGAACTAAATATTGACTTAATCCACCGGATTACTAGGTTAATCAAGAGAGGCGAGGGCCCCAAGCAATTTTTCCTACCCAAGAACTGGGATAAGGAGGTCGCCGCAAAGATGAAGAAGACATAGCCCATCGTCAAAGGAAAAATATGATTTTTCATGGATGACATAGATGACAAAGCTACACAGTTTGTCAGACAACTGCTAGCAAGAAAAATTCTGAGAAAAGCAAGACCGTTGGAAGTACCCGTGGGTGGAGTGCTCCTTGGGGAAAAGGCAACAACAAGAGGAAGATTTAACTAGTGTTAGTACCTACTAAATGAGTTTCTGGAAGAGTTGAATGACACGCAAACATAGGGTAGTAACTTCCACTTTACATGGTTGATAGTGCTAATTGCCTTTGTAGGGTGGAAGGACCCAAAACATTACATTGGCTTAAACACTGACAGCAGTGATTGTAGAGGAGTCGGTTATGAAAACCTTTGGGTGAATACGATATCAGAAAGATAGCACGCGTCAGCTGAAATATTCTACACTTACTATGAGCAGTTGCGTGAAGTCGTTATCGCCACGCCATGAATATCAAAAGAGGTAACGGCTAAGTATATTCGCACCGCCAATTTTAAAGTTGATATGCATTATGTTTATATTTCAGCAAAGGGTCAGATGAAGAACGTTGAATGGTTCCAAGGAAGCTACCACATGAACGAAGAAGACATCGACACAATTATGAAGGAATGGATCCTTGAGTTCAAAGTCGAAGGGATTGTGGATATCGAAAGTGACTCCGAGGAGATTAACCCAATCCCTACACCCATTGTTGAAGAGTTGTGGATGGGGAAAAGGAAGGAAGCTGAGAGTCCTGTACAACAAAAGGCACATAAGGAGAAACAGAAAGCAGTTAAGAGCCAGTTAGAAGCCAAGCTCCACGATGATGATTATGAAATGATCGCATCAATGGTCACGGCACAGATGGAAGACCTGATGGATGCTAAAGACAAAAAGGATGAGGTGATTCAAAAGAGTCTATAGAAGAATCTGACCATGCTACAAGGCATAATGGAGAAATTCGAGCAAGTACAGTGCAACTTACCCTTGCCGCGAGACTCAAAATCAGAATGGAATTCAGGGGGCACTTCGCAGCCGAAGATAGTGCCTCTAGCCTTGACTTCGTCGTCAAAGCCGCGCATAGTCAAAATTGATCCATTGAGTGTAATATTACCACCGCGCGAATAGTTAGCTTCGGGCGACATACAACATGTGGATGTTGACATTTCAATGCTACCAATGGAGGGTCTACATAATCTACACCTGCAGGTTATGGAGGAGATCCATGAGAGAGATGTAGCTGCTGGAAACTAGCACCATGAGTTAGTTTCAAACTATAAGCAGTTGCAGGAATCAATCTCGTAGAGGTCCATGCAACTTCAAGATGAGCACGACTGACGAATGAGATTAGAGACTACGGTCGCTGTGATAGTCGCGGAGATACCTGAATGCGACAAGCAGCAAGAACCTACGGACACTGTTATTAAGATCGGCGAGGTGGTCAGCGATCTTAAATATTAAATGAAAGATATGGAGATTAGTTACGAAGTAAAGATTGTTTCCTTGGAAGCGCAGAATCAGCCGAATACACCACCTGATCAGCAACAGCTTCGAGCAAAAGAAGTAAGAGCTGCAGCAAAAAGTATAACCAGTGAAGTGGCTAAGTGCCAAACATTGTTATATGAGGCAACAAAAACATTTACTTCCCTGGAAGAGAATCCAGAGTTACTAGAAATCCAAAGTGCTTTGAAGGATAGGCAGGCTGCATTGAAGCTGCTGGATGCAAAGGTCAAGGCCCTACCGCCAAGGGACCAAATCCGCAAATATCCAAAAGTTAGGGGATTGAAGAAAGAACTACAAGTACTGCGAGACAAGAAGACTGAAGTCGGAGATAAGTCGCAGCCCCTACAAGAGAAAGCCCACAAACTCACAAAGAAAATTGAAGAAACGTTGAGGGAGCTCCGCGAAGGACAATATTTCGTGCAAGAGCAAACCGACAATGAAATAATAGATGATGTGTTGGAGACCATCAAGCAAATTGAGCAGGACACCAAGGAAGAGGTTGCAAATTTTACTGCAACATATCAAGAGTTCTCTACGAAGTTAGCTCCGCAGGAGAGGAATAACAGCTAGGAGAAGTAGAGGTTGAAGGTGGCTCAGGGATGAGCCACATGTAAGTGTTAGGGGCATGTTGGGCCTGGCCCAAGTGGGGCATTTTTATGCAAGTCAAGTTTTGGAACTGCAAAGTTGAGCGCAGTTCATATGAATAATTTTTGGCAAGACAGTTTTTGGGGAGCTGCGATGTGAGTGCACTGCAGTATTGGTAGGATGGGAACCACGCAGCTGAGGACTGGTTCCACGAAGTAGCAGTGCCGCGATGTGCCAGCAGGGCACCCTTTTTGGGTAAAGAGAGAAGGTAAGGTTGTCTAGGTGAAAGCGACCTATTTTTGGTTAAGATACTCCATGATTACCAAGCATGCGGGTAAGGAGTAAGGAGGAAGGAAAGCGACCGGTCACATGCGCAGATGAACCGGCCGCATAAGGTCGTTAGAGAAGGAATGCCCACATGAAAGCGACAGTCAGCATGCGGTCGAAAGGGAAGGATGAAAGCAACATGACCACAATTAGAGGATGGCCATGACAGAAGATTCGCTACCAGAAGCCAGCAAGTCCGGTTAAGGGAAAACCATGACAGTTGTGGGAAACCTTAGGTTTTTTCCTGTGTATTGTAAAGACATGACCTACGGGCATGATCTATAAAAAGGCACCATTTTGTAAGGGAAAGGGTTAATCGTTGAATAATCTTCATTATAAAATCCTCTAAGTATTGAATGCCATTGTAAGGCTCTGTAAGTTGTGTGCGTAGAGGCCTATCGAGAGAGAAGAGAGTCTACAACTGAGTGCGCAGACTGGAACAGTTGTACCCTTCCCAAAGACTAATACAACAACAGTTCCTATGGACGTAGCTCCCATCCCGGGGATGAACCACGTTAAATTCCTGTGTTGTGTGATTGTTTACATGTTTGCATATGTTTGTTTGCTTACAATGAATGCTTAAGATCTTGCTTATTAGTTTACGTGTTTACTTTTATATGTATTCGCCATAAGGAATGAGATGGGAGTAATATGTTAAGTATCACATGTATGGATGAATGCTAGATGCATAAGTATTTCTTAGTCTAAATGAATGCATAAGTCAGTTGGATAAATAATTAAGTGGGTAGAGCTCGCGTCGTGTGGCTCCCACGAAGCGCAGCACTGGAAGTGCGTAGTAGTTTGTGTTATGTCATAATATATAAGCCATAAGATAAATAACATAAGACAACTGATGAATGGATAAAACACTAAGATAGCTTGTTGAAGTTGGTTAAGTCTGAAGAGGAAGCACAGTTATCCGTTGCTTTGTCCTGCTGTTGAGTAATTTCCGAACCGTGCAGTCCTTGCATGTGCGCGTCGTGCAAGCGTCTGATCTTGCGAAAGTGGTAACCACGAAGAAGGTGATCTTCATGCAGTTCTTAGTCCATAGTGCGCTGCTCATCAAATCTATTTAAGCACTCATCACGTGGTTGTGGAAACCTGATTCCACATCTCCCCCATTACTTCGCCTTGGGTGAGACCTCAGTTTGTTCGCAGATTCTTTCCGAAAGGGCCGATGAAAAGGGGTTTTGTTGGTTCCTTGAACTGCGAATAACCTGGGTCTTTATAGAAAACCTCAAGACAGTTATGTAAGACAACAGTACGTAACTTTTCATGCACCACTGTATTAACTCAGGAAACGGTCTGGCCGGAGGGAGAGTCATCTTAGCTAGCCCAGACTTCCATAGATTGAATAAATCATTGCCATTGTTTGCATGTTCCTCGGACTCACGGGCTAATTGGTGCAAGTTTGGGAAGGAAGACATAGAGTTGTTAATGTTGAAGAATTTATCAACTAGATGGTCCTCTGGATTGTTGGTCATGAAGGTGGTAGCGACTTCGGGAGTGGATACAGCATCCATGCTAACACGGGGGTAAGGTGGGGAAATATCGTTCTGAATTGTTTTGGGAGCTTTGAGAAAAAAGGTGCAGAGAGTGAAGTCCAGGGAGCTTCGAGTTGGAAGAAAGAATGCGCAATGGATTCCCTAGGGAAGTATTTATAAAGAGAGATTTGAAATTGGCGGGGTTTAATACAGGGTTCTCGTGGCGTGCTGGGATTGGCCTACGGGTTAAGGGGTAGTTGGCTTCTTAAATGTTGGGTGACGTTTCTCATAAACGGTAGCAGTAATGACAGTTTAAGGATGGCTTAATGGAAGCAAGGGGGAATGTACCGTGATGGGAAGTGGTGATCTATAAACAATTGGTAGTTTCAGGATCCAGATAAAGTGGTTTAAGGAGACCGCTTTTTGGGTCCTGACTCAACAAGAAGCCGCCACGTGTAGATGGAAGTTTTCTTTCAGGGGCGGTCTTGTGATGTTAATGTCCAAGCATCTCAGGTATATTGAAGTCAGAACAGCCGTACATCTTATGCCTTGAAGCCCTTGAGCTGCGCATGCTACCAGTGCATCTTTATGGGTGGAGCCTAGTTCCTTTGTCGGTCAGCTTCCTGGCGGCCCGTGGTCAGGGAAACCACTGTGGCTACTTTTAGAGGTTTCAGGGATTTGAAAAGATGGTTTGTGGAAGCCACTTTTCGGCCCTTGAACGATTTTGAGGCCACCACATGTATGTTAATATTCAATATGCTAAGATAGATAACATCAGTATTACATTCAATTCCACAACAATAGCATATACAGGATCACTGAAAGAACAACAAGCACAACATAAACACAAGAGACAGATTTATCCTGGGAAACCCTCATGGGGTAGAAAACCCAACAAAGCTTCCTCAATATAGATGACCAACAAATACAAAGATGTAATCCCCAAACAAGAGCTCCTTCTCCTCCATTGCATATCTCTCTCTCTCCTATGCGATTTTCACAAGTGAGTGAGTGTATTAAATGAGGAACACACCTCCTATATTTATACTTTACTTCACTTGACTTTTAAACCTAACTGTCGGCCCCAACTTAACCACTCAACATAATGTTGAATGGGTCGACCCCACTAGGGGACTTAAACACCCCATTACAACTGCCTCTGGGACGACCTCACTAGGGAAGTCTAATAACCCAAGTTACCACATTCCGACGGAGGAATAAACATCTTCATGTATACAATAAAGTCCCGACGGAGGAATGAAACATCTCCGGATAAAGTACAAATAGAATATTCTTAGAAGTTACAATATTTCAACACTCCCCCTTAACGAGAAAGATATTCTATCAACATTTGTAGGAGCAAGGCATCATCAACTACATCACAGTGATACATAATACATGATACATCTATAAATCATTGGAAGCTTTCTTTAATCATCATCAGTAACTCAAACAATTACTGGAACATTTTTAAGATCTTCAATACTAGAACATCAACATCTTCAGTACTGAGTGTTCATCTTCTACAGCACTCAATCAGCTACAACAACATCATCATCTGGATATCCCGATCAAAAACATCATCATCTAGATCTCCCGATCAATAGCATCATCACCTGGATCCTACGATCAATCATCATATGGATCTCTCGATCAACATCCTGACCGTCTGGATCTTCTAATCAATAGCATCATCATCTGGATCTCTTGATCAACAACCTTATCGTCTGGATCTTTCAATCAACAGCATCATAACAACATACCTTGCAACACACATGATCCAATTACGGGATGGTCAATCCCTATCAATTGAGGACATAAATCCAAGGACGATGCAATCCTATCACGTACATTTTGAACCAAACGTTCAGGTATGATGCAATCATATCATGTACATTTTGAACCAAACGTTCAGGGATGATGCAATCCTATCACATACATTTTGAGCCAAACGTTCAAGGATGATGCAATCCCAACCATAGTGCCAGTCCTTTTTCATACTAGATATGACCTAGATCAAATCTAGGATTTACAACCTGTGAATGATCACCTGCTGCTACACTGAGCAGTCCAGGAGCGAACATTACATCATTACAGGATCCGCGAATGATCACCTACTGCTACACTAAGCAATCCAAGAGCACACATTACATCATTCCAGTAAACCACGGAGCTAGTACTATTTCAACTGGGGTGTGACCTAGATCAAATCTAGGATTTACAACCACAGAGCCAGTACTATTTCAGCTGGGGTGTGACCTAGATCAAATCTAGGATTTACAACCTGTGAATGATCACCTGCTGCTACACTGAGCAGTCCAAGAGTGAACATTACATCATTACAAGTTCTGTGAATGATCACCTACTGCTACACTGAGTAGTCCAGGAGCGCATATTACATCATTCACCAACATCTTTCTCGAAGAAAAAAGTATACGGATCAATCCAGGGACCGAAGTCCGGGGATGATACAATCCCTCTCGTCCACTAAGGACCACTTCTCGAATACATCTGTCTACGGATCAATTTAGGGACCAAAGTTCGGGGATGATACAATCCCTCTCATCCACTAAGGACCACTTCTCGAAGACATCTGTCTACGGATCAATTCAGGGACTGAAGTCTGGGGATGATACAATCCCTCTCATCCACTTAGACAAATTCTAAGGACCACTCATCGACCTCATCATCTGTATCATCGACCTCGTCATTGGTATCATCAACCTCATCGACCTCATCGTCGACATCATCGACCTCATCATCAGCATCATCGACCTCATTGTTGGGACAGGTATCCTCATCATCGATACAAATATCCTAATCATCGATACAAATATCCTCATCATCGATACAAGTATCATCATCATCATACAAGTATCCTCATCTTCGATACAAGTATCCACATCATCGATACAAGTATCCACATCGATACACGTGTCCTCATCATCGATACAAGTATCCTCATCATCGATACAAATATCCTCATCATCGATACAAGTATCCTCATCATCGATACAAGTATCCACATCATCGATACAAGTACCCATATCATCGATACAAGTATCCACATCGATACCAGTATCCAAATATCATCATCGACTACATCACTCCCCCTTTCAAGGAGGGTCCTTCTAAACTACACCAAACTTGTCTCGGAAATACTCAAACTTTACTCGAGACAAAGGTTTGGTCAATACATCAGCAACTTGTTTGTCAGTTCTCACATACTCAAGCTTTATAGCTCCTTTCGGCACCATATCCCATATATAAAAATATCGGATCTCTATTGCTTTGACTTATCATGGAATACTGGATTCTCTGTCATCTTGATACAACTCTAGTTTTCACACAGGATCACAATAGGGTCCATCTCTAAGTCAAACAATCCTAATAACAACTTCCAAAGCCATATCGCTTCACAACTAGCAGAGCAAGAAGCTATATATTTCGCTTCAGCTATGCTGAGAGCCACACTAGACTGATTCCTGCTAAACCACAAGATCATGGCAGATCCCAGACAATAAAATCCGCCCGATGTGCTCTTCCTATCTAATACACTTCCTGCCCAATCAGCATCTGTGTAGCCATACAATATGAAGTCATGATCTCCAAGATAATATAGACCAAAGTCTATCGTACCATTTAGGTACATCATCACATGTTTTGCAGCTATCAGGTGAACATGCCTAGGTTCCACTAGATATTGACTCAAGGTGTTCACAACAAAGCATATAATTGGCCTGGTATTCACCGGATACATCAATGACCCAATAATCTATCTGTACAGAGTCCCATACATTAATTCTGATGAGTCATCAACTAACAGCTTCAAGTTGGAATCCATGGGAGTGGCCATGGCTTTGCATTCCAACATATCAAATATTTTCAAGATTTCCACAGCATACTTTCCCTGGATGAGAAAGATTCCTTTTGGGCCTTGCCATACTTCTAGACCTAGGAAGTAATGCATCAATCTAAGATCTTTCATCTCAAATTTTGTAGCTAGCTTCTTCTTGCTTTCCATGATATGTTTCTCATTCCCTGTCAGAAATGTATCATCCTCATAAAGTAATAATATGACAGGTTCATCATCCATAACCTTAAGGTAAAGGTTAGGATCAGCTTTACTTTTGGTAAATCCCAAGCTTGTCAAGAAGCTATCAATTCTCCCTATGTGACTGAACATCATTCAGACTCTGCATTGAGTGATATTCTTCATATCTATCTGTGCCATCTCCCGTCAGATGGGTCTACTGATATGAGCTTCAAGATCATTCGAACTCTGTTATGAGTTCCTCCTTACATCCATCTAAGAGAAGAATGTCATCTGTATATAGAAACCATCTTCAACCTTGTAGCAAAGGTTGAAATATGCATTACCCATGGTGATCATTAAGCTCATCAAATGACTATTGATCCTGGGTACCCATATAGATCTTTCTTTAATCGTGTGATTCTCTATCGAATTTTGGGAGTTTGCTCGATTCACACTTCTTCTTCAATTACACCATTAAGGGAACGGTCTTGTCTAGCCACTTGGAGCAAACATCTCATCATGATTCTCTCCCTGTTTCTAAGATAATCCTCTAGTCACGAGCCTTCTATAGTACGTTTGATTTGTAAGTCCTTTTGTTTGAACATCCATCACTTGTTCTTTGGAACAGGTGTTCATCATCCTTCTTTTGATCATAGCACATGATCTCTCCTTCAAATCAAAGTTAATTACATGATTAGTAATACTTCGTAATCATCAAATCATGTTGACATGATAACCTATTATGCATACTGATATGCTTCACATAGTTATGCAACTATCTTGACCAATACTTTGGCACAACACTTTTCCATATCCTGTATGCATACTAGATGCCTTCCATCTCTACCAGAACATACTATCAAGAGCATGCACAGCTCTCAGCATGTCAGCAAAGAGGCTTCGTTTTAGACAAGCAACAATGGAATGTTTTTCCAACTTACCCATCATATGCATAATAGTAGTATATTGTTCAATTCTATATGAATGCTTACACTATGCATGATATATTTCCCAATTCTAGGAATACAAATATGCATACAACTATTACGAGCAATATCATTAACTATTCAGAGATTCAAGAGGTAATTCAAATAACAACTCAAATACTTATCTTTTATGTTTGTGTGTTTTTGTCCCACTTGATCTCTATTTTCCCTCGTAAGTAGAGATTCTATGTGATCAAAGACTATGGATGAGTCTTTGTCTTCATGTCATCATGGTCATAGAGCTTGATTTGTCTTTCTTGATGTACCTTTCATGTTAGCAGACAACATCATCCTCATACAACACCACAAGTGCATTAGTACAATCATAAGTGTCATAACCCTAATCAATGAAAGTCTTCTATCATTCACATGTATTCATACTTTTACTAAGGTGATCAGGAAATCTAAAATTAATCATGATTGTACTAACCTCAATAATATGAAGACAAACATATTATGAACTTAATCATGAAACAGATTTCAAAACATACTTGTATCTTCTCAAGTCATACATGTCGAGTAATCTTCTCTATAAGGGTAAAACCCTAACCATAAAAGATAGATCACTTGTAAACATCTTATATATTTTCATGGTACTAGGATGATAGAATATCAGTGCCATTGCTTCCCTATGAGTCTCCCAACTTTGCTAGGGTTTCTTCTTGGAAACCCTAATTTTCAATCTCCTTCCTCCCACAACATTTTGATGGAGGATTAATATCTATGATGAATGGATTCCAAATCCATTATAAAAGTTTCCAATGTTGCAATAGTTGTATCTAGCATTGTATCAGGTCCTTCCATACCTAAACACTGAAAACCCTAAGTGAGAGCTTCTTCTTCCTCCTCCTTGATTTCCACCGTTGAGTCATTTCAGATGTGCCGTATTGTTTATGGTGCATCTCTGAAATTTCGAATCTGGAGGGTTTGAAACTTTGGCCTGCGGTAGCCTGACCTGTCATCTTTCCAACCCCACATATCTGAGCTTCAATGGATTCCCCATGACAGAGATATACTACATGTCGTAACATGACCTGTTTATGGGATGAAACAACATAGCGAACTTGTATGGAGGTCCACATGGAACTATTTCAACTTCGGCCTCTGAAAAGAGGACCTGTCAAACTGCAGTCTGTTCCCTAACTACTACTTTTTATGGAATTCCATTTGGAGCTTCCTATCCCAAGATATGACCTTTGTGCCTAGGTCACCTGTTAAGGGCTGCATTCTGGAAGAGGCAGAAACCTTAACTTGTACGAATCATATATCACAAAGTAAAATGAATCTGAGGCTTATATTCGGATACAAGGTACATGAACATTTCTTCTTTGGCTTGTAAAATTTTCAGATCCTGAATCTTCGCCAAAACTGATTTATAGCAAAAGTTCCATGATGACTAGTTTTTACTATACCAAGCCCTAGCTTCCAATTTGTCGCAAGTGCAACAAGTGTCGTAAATGCCATACAATGCCTTCCTTTGGGCTAGCTACTGATACCATGCTAAGATTCAATATACTAAGATAGATAACATTAGTATTACATTCAATTTCACAACAATAGCATATACAGGATCACTGAAAGAACAACAAGCACAGCATAAACACAAGAGACACAGATTTATCCTGGGAAATGCTCATGGGGTAGAAAACCCAACAAAGCTTCCTCAATATAGATGACCAAAAAATACAAATATTTAATCCCCAAACAAGAGCTCCTTCTCCTCCATTGCATATCTCTCTCTCTCCTATGCGAGTTTCACAAGTGAGTGAGAGTGTTAAATGATGAACACACCTCCTCTATTTATACTTTACTTCACTTGACTTTTAACCCTAACGGTCGGCCCCAACTTAACCACTCAACATAATGCTTACTGGGCCGACCCCACTAGGGGAATTAAACACCCCATTACAACTGACTCTAGGCTGACCGCACTAGGGAAGTCTAATAACCCAAGTTACCACATTCTGACGGAGGAATAAACATCTCCGGGTATACAATAAAGTCCCGACGGAGGAATGAAACATCTCCGGATAAAGTACAAATAGAATATTCTTAGAAGTTACAATATTTCAACAGTGTAGATGGCGGTTTTCTTTCAGAGGTGTCTCGAGAATGCTAAAATCCAAGCACTTTCAGCATCCTGAAAGTTGTGCGTCCATTGATGATTTACATTTTCTTCCTTGAGATGCGCACCTGCTTGGAAACTTTATGAGGTGGGCCATCCTTCTCCTGTCGAATCGGATGTTCGACGGTGTAGCGATAAACCACTTTGGTGGATTCTGGCTATTTCAGGACTCCCCTAAAGCAGGTTATACAGACTGCTTTCGGGGCCTTGAACCGCTCTGGAACTGCCACGTGCTTGCAGTGGTTTTCAATCAGGGATGCTGTTACCCTAATAAAAGCTGAGAACTTTCAACACACTGATACTAATATCAGTCGTCGATCTTGGTATTAAATGGTCACTTTACCTCGGTTGCCCCTATTACTCATCTGATCAATCAATGCCACCGGGTGAACCGCTTTCTTATTTCTTCCTGTGCCACGACCTACCTACACTCTCGCTTAGAGGCGAAGATCTTCTTATCGTGCAGCCGAGCTACCTATGGACACTCTTGCTGATGATATCAATACTAACATTGTGAAATGAGGATTTTTACTAATATGTGTTTTACTTTAGCTAGAAAGTCCAAATAAATAGTGCAAGAGAGTTAAAAATTGAAGAGAGAGACAATATTAGTACGCTACCCTGTTTTCAGTTTAGATTAGATCTCCTCTAGTACAAGATTGTTAATGCTAGTTAGTTGAGGCACAAGGTTATATAGAGAGTTAGCTCTAGCAAAACATGTAGTTATAGAACATGAAACATAAAGGTCGATGGAATAATGGTGCTTAGTGATCACCGGAGTGGTGCAAATGGTCTAGCTACTTTTACTATCCTTTATATTTCAAATGCTACTTTAGTTTCTATCATCCTATTGTTTTTCATCTCACCTTAGTTTATACTCCTTTTTCTCTTCTATTTCAAGTATTTGTTTTGGTAATTTCACTTATAGAAAAGTTATAAATGCCTCTTAAATCCTCTAATCAATTTTTTGGATCTTGGTTTTCAGTGTGCAATGTTTTCATGTACCCTACGATGGAGATGTTATAAATATCATGGTAGTAATAAAATAATATATGTTAATCAATGGCATGTTCAAGGACATTTCAATAGGAAAGAAAAAAACACATGTGCAATAACTTTGTTTTTTTCAAAGAAATTTGTTCTTGTTTGTTGATTTTGATGCTCGTAATACATATGGCAAGTGTAGTTGCTTAGCTTGTGCAATTAAGTAATTTTTCTAGGCGATTTCTTGGCACCACCATAGGATACATGGATGAAATGGAACAAGGTTTTATGCACCAAATTCTCTATATAAAACAAGGGATATTGGGATTCATGTTTCAAAGGACAAACAAATTGACATCACCTAGTTAGCTAGATTCCATTTGTTTCATTGCATAATTTATACTATGATCTAGGAGACTGCTTCTTCATTGCATTAGCAGTTATAGTATTATACACCCATAGAAATAAGAGAAGGCATTGTGAACCAATTCCGTCATTGTCTAGTTTAAAAGGACCCTACAAATTAATCATCATTGAAGACATAATCAAGAATTGGATTCTTGGTAGAATTGTGCAATGTAACAAATGTTACTGCATACTTATAATGAATGTGGTTTTCTGTTTCACAAACACATGGGCATATTGGAAATGGATTATGGGGAAATATCTTCTACGTAAAATGGTTTTCCAAATGGATGGATGTTCCAATAATTCTTTGGTCATTAACAAAGAAAAAAAGTACCTTCATTTTATACTAAAGATACATAATACTCAACTACAACCTTCTCTTCCATGACCAAAACCCGTCGTCTAGTCACTTTGAATCACTCCTATCATACAAATAATTACACTTCTTTCAACATAGGTGTTGGATTTTTCCTAAAAGCATATTTGGAAACCAATACACTAACAGTCAAGTTTAGAACTGTTAGAACAAGGATTCTATATTGCTAGTTTTATTACTAGTAACTGCCATGATTCATTGTTTCATTCAATTTCCAACTTGAAATAATTGTTCAATTTACATGAACTGAAAAAAATTAATTGCACAAACCTTTTACAATTGCTTTGTTGCAAATGAAAATAGAGCAATTGAATGTCTAAAGAGATATCTTGATCACAACACGATTAAAAAAAATTTCCTAGTCTATAACTCGCAAGCTTATATTGTAAATATGTCAACTCCATATAATGATGGTAACATAGAAGGAGATTACTTTGCAATTCAATGGTTATGTGAATTAATCAACATTAAAATATACATATGGGATACCAGGTTTAAAAAATTGTCCAAGGATTCCATTCAACATATACTTCGTCAAAGGTTTTATATCTTCTGAAACAAGTCCTAGATTCCTTACATTCACCCTTTTAATTGTTGCTAGAAACTTGTTCGAAAACAACAACCATGGCTACATCTTTTGTAATAGCGATTCTTAACTATGGTGTCTTTTTGAACACTTACAAATGGAACAAAGGAACTAGGCTAAAGGATATTAAAATATAGGAAAATATTTGCAATAGAAAACCTAAGCAATTGAATAGCATAGATGCATCCAACCTAAGCAATTGAATAGCGTAGATGCAACCAACAAGATAAGTGAAATCAATGCATATACCAAAAAAAGGAAATATGTCAAAAGAAAAAAAGCTAAAGGGATTCCAAATCAAGGTAAAAATCCTTTAAATTGCAAGGAATAGCTTGTCCAACATTGCAGGATATTCAACATAGGATTCACAACACAAGATTAAAAAAAAATCATCAATTGAAACAAGAAATATGGAAAGAAGGAAAGCATGCCAATAAAATATAGAAAGAGTATCAAAAAACAAGCAAAGCAAATAATACATATTTGCAATATATTAAAGACACACGAATTCATATATGAGGGAATTCGAGATATGGATTCCATTGGAAGTTAATAAAAGAGGAGTATCATAAAGGAGAGCAACTTTTGGATCATTTTTGTTTTGCACTCTTGGAGAGCTTAGCTTGTCCTTGCACGGTGGATGTTCATCCTCCCTGCCATTGAACCAATTTCGAAGGTGAAAGATTCATGTCCAAGTTGGTTGGAGGATAGGCCATTCATATCTCTTATCAGAACTTAATGATGTTTTTTTTATGCTATTTTTAGTCCCCTTTCAGTTTGAGTTCATCTACTATCTCCTTCTCCACTATCTCTTCTCTCAATATTCTCTCAATGTCCATCTTCTAGTTGATGACGCACTCATAGTTGTGTAGTTTTTTGGCGAATGATTTTGTGACTCCATGATTGTGTAATATTATGTATATCACTGTAATGAGCTTCACATTGGATCCATAGCTGTTGGCTATCAAATGTTGACCAGAGGTTTTATGAAGACCCAGGTTCTGCGTGGTTACCTTAAACCAACAAAACCCCTTTGCACCGTCCCTTTCGGCAACAGCCTGCGAGCAGGCTGAGGTATCACCCGAGGTGTTTCTAATGGGGCACTGCGAACTCAGATTTCCATAGTGAGTGATGAGTTGATGACTGTGACGAAGTTCGCGGCTGTGCACTGGTTGTACGCTGCGAGGGTTGGACTGCGCGGCAATGGTCACACTGCGGTCCGCACTAATACTTCCCTCCTTACTATGGGACTACTATTGACGTGGAAAAAACTGTCGCTTGACCTTCTATGTTGGGATTGCCTTGCAAAAGACCTAATATAATGCACAGAGTATCACTCATCCGTCCAACGATGCACTCAAAGGACTTATTACCTATCAAACAGTTAAGATATGTACTATTTTAAGCATAACCCTCAGGTGCGAAATCACTATCATGCATTCGTCAATGGTGATCATAACAGTACTTATGAAACTCCCTCCTTACTCAGGCAGGTGACCGATTTACAGTTCTCAGAAGCAATGGTGAATATTAACCATACATCTATTCATGTAGACTTAACATATCATTCCATACTCTCTTGATGTAAAATGCATATAAAAGCCTTCTCATAATAGACTATAAGTAAACATTCCAACATCCAACTACAGAATAGATAAATATAAATGCAAACACATAAAGATTTCGTCTCACAACACACTATTTAACGTGGTTCACTTCCTCAGATGGAAAGCTATGTCCACAAGAACTGTGTTTGATATTTCTTTTAAGGAAGGGTTCACAGTTCTTAGCCGTGCACTCAGCTGCGACTCTCTTCTTGCTCAGATAGGTCTCTGCGCACTCAACTACAGAGCCTTTACAATGTTTTCTTGATTCAAAAGATATTACAATACCATAACAATCACCAACAACGACCAACCTTTCCTATACAAAAATGGTCTTCTTTTATAGATCACGCCCGAAGGTCGTGTCTTTACAACATTGAAGACCGAAACCCTTAGGGTTTCCAAACCACTACGGTCCCTCTAAATCGTCATGCCGGCTTCTGATAGTGATTCTGTTGTCGTGGCAGTCCTCCATGCCTTAGATCCGTCGCTTTCAACCTTCCTATTGTGCGCACACCAACAGGTCATCCACTTCGAGTCGCCCTTCCACTAGCGGACTCGTGCGACTGGCTCAGCTCCCAGTTGCTTTCTCTGGAAGTCGTCCATCCCTTATCGGCCACGTACAATTGGCTCAGCTCCCAGTCGCTTTCCATCCACCATTTTCCTTTTAACGGACACGTACCCTGCTGCACACCAAACTGTCACTTTCTCGACCCATACTCTGCTTAACAGACTCGTACAGTTGGCCGCATTCCTAATCTGCTTATTCCCACAACTTGGCATCTTTTCAGCAGTCTCACCAAAAGTAGACCACCACTGGTCTATCCGCTATATCTTGCCATCCTCCATCTAGTACACAACTTTACTGGTTCCACATGGCCTACTACCTTCGCAGCACTGAACCTGCACAGCGTTGATCCTCGCGGCATCCTTCAAAACTTGGTACTGCGCACATATTCGCAGCACTCCCGATACTTAGGAAAAATTCGATATTTTCCTGAGCTGCGCACAGCTCAGGTCCATTTATCATCAAAAATGTCACCAAAAATTGTCCTGTTGGGCCAGGCCCAACATGCCCCTAACACTTACATGTGGCTCATCCCTGAGCCACTTTCAATATCTACTACCGGAATCTGCTCGCTGATCTGCACGTTCAACTTGGCTACGAACCCACGATAAGCATCCCCCAGCTCGTACATTGTTTCTTTGACCTCCTGCTCCATTTGCTTAACGGTCTTAAGCACTTCAGGTGTTGTCTCCTCGCCAATTTGGGCTTCCACCGCTTTTTGGTTGGCTCGCAGCCCTTTCAATTTATTTTCTATGCGCTGTGACACCTCAGAGGCATCTTCGAGGAGTGGTTGCGACTGATTTTCCAGCGCAGTCTCCTTTTCTCTTAAGATCTGTACTTCCTTCTTCAGGGCAGATATTTCTCTGAACTTCTGAAGTTTGTCTCATGGTGGCAGAGTCTTCACCTCTGCTTCCATGGCTTCCAATGCGGTCTGTTTTTCCTTCACTGTGGTCTTTGTCTACTGCATCCGTGGATTTTCCTCAAGGTCTATGAACGCCTTCAAGGACTGATCAAGTAATCGTTGGCACTTCACAACCTCTGCTATGATGCTCTCTGTTGCAGTCCTTACTTCAGCTTCTCTCTGTTGTTTCTCAATTAACTGATCCTACGGTTTCAGTTTTTCCTTGAGCAAATTGATATCTGCCTCATATAGGAATACCTTGTCCTCCATTTTTTACTTTAGGATCCGCACCCTATCTTCTATTCTGTGGACTGTGTCCTCAGGATTATCTTCGATCTGGACTACTTCGATTTCTTCCGCAACATAATTTATTGCAACCTCCAGTCCCCATCGGCGCTGTTGTTCATCTTTCATCAGCAGCATGGTGCGCGTGCTTGACTCCTCAAGCTGCATGTTCGCGGCTTGCAATTGAGCTTCTGCTCTCATTGACATCGTGCATCTCATCACGCACTTGCGTGTGCAAGTAATGCAGACCAGGTAGTGGAATCTTAGCCAAGTCGAGCTCAACTACATCGACATTTGTTGTGTCGAGAACCATGTCCTCCGACATAGGCAATGTTACGGCCATCAGGTCGAGACGGACAAGTCTTGTTCTTACTGGCAGCGCAACAATGAGTGGGGATGGTGCCTGCTGCGAAGCTCCTATGGTCCCCGCGACGGGAGGCAAAGGTAGGCTCTTGTGGACATCCTCCATTTTCTGCACAAGCCCTTGCATCGCGATCCAGTTTCTCTGAAGGTCATCCTGGATGGCCTTATCGTGTTTCTCTTTTTCAGACATGAATTCTCCAAGGGTCTCAGTCACTTTGTCTGCAATCATGTCAAAATACTCCTCTTTCAAAACCGTATCCGCGGGATTTTTCGTCGCCTTTTGCTTCTTTCTTGCCTTCGGCTAGGATGGGATTTCTGGCTATTTTCTCTTGCCCTTCTCTGGCTCTTTCTCTTCAATAATTGGACATGCTGGAGGAATCAACTCATCATCTTCTGAGTCTATCGGGACGTCCAGAACTTTGACGCAGTAGTCGGCGGGCCATTCTTTCATAATGAGCTCTATATCTTCTTCTGTCATGTGGTAGCGCCCAAGGAACCACTGCGGCTTCTTCATCTTTTCCTTTGGAGAGATAAACACACAACACATGTCAGCAGTAAAATTGACAATGCCTATGTACTTTCTTGTTACCTGCTTAGTTATTCTTGGTGTGCATGTGATGACATCGCGCAGCTGCGTGTAGTACTAATAGAAGACTTCTTGGGTAGCATGCTGGCTTTGGATTTATATTTTCCCATAGGTTCATGAACCTAATTCCTCTGGGTTCGGACCTATCAAAACTGATGCCGACAAAGTCCTTCGGCTCCTTCCAACCAATGAATGCAATGAGGACAATCATCCATGTAAAATGGAAGTTGCCCCCATTTTGTTGAATATCATTGAGTTCCTCCATGAACTCATTCAGTAGGTATTTGCACTAGTTAAACTCTGTGCCTTCAGCTGCTGTGGCGCCAAGTAGCACTACGCCCGCAGGCACTTCTGTCGGTATTGTTGTTCTCAATATCTTTGCTATGAGCAACTGTGTGACAAAATTTGTTGCTCGATCGTCAATCTCCTCGATAGGAAAACCCCGTTTTCCTTTCACCAGTGCATGGCTCTTCTTCATCTTTGCCATGGCCTCTTTTTCTTTGCTCTTCCCTTGGAAGAACTGCTTCGGGTCCTGGCCACGCTTACTAAATCCTGTAATGACATGGATTAAGTCAATATTGATGTCTATTGTCCTTTCCATCCATAAATAACCTTGGTGGATTCGCGCCATCAAGGTGCGAACCACGATGTTTAGCTCGGTCGACCTTTCAAAATGGGGTAGTCGCAATAGGTTTAATAGTCCTGGCTCCACCACCGGCATTAACCAGCTTTCAGCCACCAGATTCAGCTCTCCTTTTGCATCCTTTTTCCAGCACATATATTGATTTGGTTGAAAATCTGGGTACTTGGGATCATGTGGCTTGTCCTTCTTCACTCCTAAGAGGTCATAATCCTCCCATTTGCAATCTGGGATCTTTCCCAACAGATTTGTCGTAATTTTTATGTACTTGGACACTGGCGACAGAGGGATATCATACTTGGCGTTCTTTACAAGATTATACACAGGGGCATCTAGCGCCCGCGGCGAGATATAATCTGGTGTCATCTTGAGTGAAATTTCCTTGATGAATATGGGTTGCCTTGTGCCCATCGAACTCGTCTTGGAATGCTTTGTTTGAGGTGCACTCACTGTGTCCTTTCCCCTATCCTGCATTGTTGGATTAATCCTTGGTGATTTGTGGGATCCTTGACCTTGTTCTACGACGACCTTCTTAACTGGAGTTTTCATTAACTGTTGAATCCCTCCGTGCTGAAAGATTCTCAATGTTTCCTCAATAGTAAGCTCTTGCTCTGTGTAAAGCAGTTCAGACATTCACTAATGAGATAGCGGCTATGGAAGATAGAATACAGATGACTACTAGCTAGGGGGGTTAATCACAAGAAAAAAACTAAGTGTTTGGTAATTCCCACGAGTCTCCAAACAGTGTTATTTATAGGCACAATAGACCCCCTCCCACGCCTTTCAATGGCTAGATAGGAATTAAATACAACCTCTGGTGGCCAAATCCCTTAGATCTTTCAGTCTTTTCATCTGTCAGTCTGTCCAGAATGGATATCTTCCCTTTAAATTTTGAAGTGGTTGTTGCAACGGTCATTTTAATGGTTATTTTGTCAAAAGGCATGCAACAACTATTTTTCTCTGAATGCTGCGCCGAACTGCGTGGCAGGCAATTCCGACTCCTGCATAGTGCCTTCATGGTATTGATCTTTGAATTGCCAAGGCTGTTTTTCCACTGCTCTGCTTTCGGCTCCTACGCAGCTTCAACAGTGATGCTCAGCTCATACATTATTCCTTTATGATACATGTACAGACTCTATACATTTCTAGTGCCCAATTTCAACTGTACTTGACACTTAGAAATTTCTCCCCACACTTATCTTTCTGCATGCTGCGAAGCAGAACTATTGCGGTACAACTTAAGTCTGCTTCCATTTATCATAGTGGGTAGGGTATCACCAGCTAAAGTGGCTAACTGAACTGCACCACTGTCAGTGACATGCATAACAATATATGGACCAAGCCAATGTATTTTAAACTTTCCAGGAAATTTCATGAACTTGCTATCACACAGGAGGACTAAGTCACCTACTTGAAAGCATTTGTTCCTGATATGGCGATCATGCCATGCCTTTTCACGATCCTTATGGACTTACTGTTGAAATCCTGCAATGAAACGATCCTCTTCCAAGCCTACTAATTGTAGCAGTATTTCATCTAATGCTTCGCGATCTTCCATTCCGGTGAACACAGCAATCCTCAGATTGGGGATAATTTACTCCATGGGAATTATGGCCTCTTGCCCATAAGCCAACCGAAAAGGTGTCTGTCCCGTCAATTTCTTACAATTTTTCCTATATGCCCAAAGCACAGACGAGATGCGCAAGTCCCAATCATCCCTGTTTACGTTGCACACCTTCGTCAGCGTGTTTTCCAGTATCTTGTTGAAAGCTTCAACAGTTCCATTTTCCTGCGGATGATATGGTGTACTGCGGTGATGCCGAATGTGGAAATCCTCTGTGAGGGCTTCATCGGTCTTATTCAGAAAGTGAGTGCCCTGATCACTCATCAAAATTTTTGGACAGACGAATCTTGACAAAATTTCCTCAAAAATAAACTGCGCAATGGTACCTGCGCTGCAGTCCTTCACTGGTTTAGCTTTTGCCCATCTAGTGAGGTAATCCATGGCAGTAATAATATACCTCGCACCAGTTCTCTTCCCCGGTGGGTTTATAGGTCCCACAAAATCAACTGCCCACTTCTCAAAGGCCTGTAAGGTCAACTGCGGGTTCAATGGCATTTCATCTCTCCGCGACGGCTTCCCTATCCTCTGACAGACATCACAGTTACTGCAGTATTCCTTAGAATCTTTGTGGATGGTATGCCACCACAGCCCTACGCATAATATCTTCTGCGTAATAGCCTTTCCTACGTAATGACCTCCCGCGATCCCTGAATGCGCATCTACTAGTCTATATGGTTTCTCATGGTCGAGTACACATCTGCGCAGGACTTCATCTGGTCCAAGTTTGTATAACTGACCTGCAATGATAGTGAAATCCACGGCGCGCACTACTAGTTGCTTCTTCTGCTAAATAGAAAATTCTTGCGGTGCCAGACCTATTGTCAGAAAATCAATGATATCCTTATAGTAATCATCTGCAACCTGTATAGCGAACATCTGCGCGTCAGGAAGACTGTCTTCAATGTTCATCGGCTCCTCTCCTGACTCAATTCTAGACAGGTGGTCAGGTCCCAAATTCAGTTTGTCGGGTTTAACAACGATCTCGAAGTCTTACTCCTGGAATAGCAACAGCCATCTACATATACACCCCCCTAACACTGGCTTGTTGACCAGGTACTTCAATGCATAATGATCAATGAACATAAGGAAGTTCGCACCAAGTAAATAATGTCTGAACTTCTGAAGGGCATATACCATCGCAAGTCCTTCCCGCTCAGTAGTGGTATAGTTCTTCTTTGCTGTCGATAGCTTTTTACTAGAAAATACGATGGGGTGGTCAATACCCCCTTCTCCTAGCTGAGCTAACAAAATGCCTAGGGCAATGCATGATGCGTCCACATGAACATGAAACGGCTTTGCCCAGTCTGGAAGGACTAGGATCGATGCGGCAACCATCTTTTCTTTAAGGGTGTCAAAACCCTGTTCGCACTCTTCGTTCCAAACGAATGGCACGTCCTTCTTCAGCAACTTCTCCATTGCTGCGGTTATCTGCGCGTAAACTTTAATGAACTTCATGTAATAACCTGTATGACCCAAGGTAGAACGTAGCATCTTAACTGAAGTTGGTGTAGGTAAATTCACAATAATGGAAATCTTCACAGGGTCCACCATCAAGCCCTGCTTATAGACAATATGTCCCAGTAAGATTCCATATGGAACACAGAAGATGCACTTCTTTAGATTCAGCGAGATCTGATGCTGTCTACATTTTTCAAGCATCATTCTGAGATTTTCACAATGGTTTTTCAGCAAACCAAAGACAGTCCAGTCATCAAAATATGCTTCCAAAAACTTATGCATGAAATCTTTGAACCCCGTGACGACAAATTTGTAGAAGATGGCAGACGCGTTCTTCAGACCAAGCAACATGACTGTATACTGGAACGACCCACATTCTGTAGCGAATGTCGTCTTATGCCTGTCTATGGGATCCATTATGATCTGATGATAACCGGAGAAACCATCAGTAAATGAATAGGCCTCATTCCCTCCAACATTGTCAAGTACCTCATCTGTAAACGGAGTAGGGAATGGGTCATGCATAGAGGCATCATTAAGTTTTCTGAGATCGACACAAATCCTGATCTCGCCCTTCGTCTTCTTGTCCTGGACAGCCATAGGACTGATCCATTCAGATTCCTCGACAGGTTCAATGATTCCTGCCTCTAACATTTTGTCCAACTCTGCGCGGACTCTCTCTTTGTACCGTGGATTCAGTCTATACGGTCATTGCTTCACGGGCTTAGCACCTGGCGTCAAAGGGATTTTCATGACTCCTAAGTCACCCAATATTCCTTTCATCTCTGTAAACTTGGTCGGAAATAGCTCCTGATATTCGTGCAAAGTGTCTGCAATCTCGGCAACAGTCTGATCATCCCAGTAGTCTCCGATAGATGCGAACTTCGGTTCTTCACTCATGCCAATGTTTACCTTATGTGTCTTGACCGGTCCACTCATGTTAGGGATTTCCAATGGCGGTCCTTCTATATTGCGCGCACCTTCTGACTCTGGTATATTGATATTGCATGGATCATCTTCATCTTCTTCTCTTCCATGCTCATCATCATCAGCTAAATTATAACAATCTATCGAATGATCTTCATGTTCTTTCCATTCTGAGTGTATGTTTGCAGGACTGTCATGTGTGCCGAAAAATTCTCCCCATGACATATCTTCGCGAGGATAATCTGTTCTGAATACACGTTCCTTGATTATCTGCAGTGCCTCATGTATCAAAGGGCTCTCATCGTCGAACCTGAAATCTCTCTGGAAGTTCGTAGTTAATGTTTCCCAATCTGAGGTCTCCCTGCATAACTCCAGGTCTAGATACCATTTCTTTGGAATATCCTCTTCCAAAGTATGCACAAACATGTGCACCCACTCTTTAGGTGGCCTTTCTTCCCATGCCTTCAAGTAGACTTCCAAATGTTGGCTAGGATCTGTCTGCCCATTGAAATTCTCAAAGGGTAAGGTAACCCTTTTTGCGAACCGAATCTGTATCTTTGTTCTGCATTGCTCCCAAGTGATCAATATGTGTTTGTGAGAAGCCCACCATCTGGCAGGTATGCCACGGAGTGCCATATCCAATGCTGGTAACCTGTCCTCTTCTGGAACTGCTGCAGTATAGTCTTGAATAAAAGTATAAACGTTAGCAGAACCATCAAATGTATGGATCGGACTTACCTCCTTTCCAATCTAGTGCAGTGATTTCGTGACCTGCGTGCACCTTCCAGCTGACACTTCATGCATGCAATTCTGCCAATTTTCCATTCTAGCGTTCGAGTCAGAAATGCAGGAGCTATCGCATCTCCAGCTGAGTGTACCGTTCGCAGTAGGATTAATGTAATCCTCCTAGTTCGCAGTCATCTAGTACAGTCGGTCCAAATCTCGGGCCTTAGATTCCTCCTGAATCGGCTTGCTATATCTGTCCCCATCTGCAAGATCCAATGGTGTGATAACTCGCAGATGCTTGCCTTCGAATATCATCTTCTTTGTTTTCAAATTTATAATGGCTAAATTGTCAATAGCCCAATCAATTCCTAACAGCGCAGGAAAGGGCTGGCTATCGTCAACAATCTAGATGACTTCAAATTCCGCATGTACTCCATCAATATCAACCACAACATTGGCTAATCGGCCAAATGGTATAAATTTCTCTTGGTTGGCCATTCTCAACTGGATAGGTGACCACGATAGCTTTGGTCAACCCATCTGCTGCCATGTCTACTTGGTTAAGACATTTACTTCTGATCCTAGATAAAGGATAACTTCGTCCATCTCAAAGTCTCCTATCTGCGCAGTGAGCCTCATCTCACGGCTCGACCTCTTATTTTTCTTTATATGATGTACTGCGCCCTCAGAATTTTCTGCTTCTGTCTGTGGTTCATATAGATTTATGAGCTTCTCCAACTCTGCTATCGCGTTGTCATTTTTCAATAGCTTCGTGCAGCTTCTTAGGAACTATGCAACATAGGTGGTAACATCCGTTGTGTGTCTTGTCTTGTCATACGCAGCAGGTGTGTCTTCAACACATGGTACTTCGTTGTGCAGCGGGATCCTTGGTGATTTAGGTGCTGGTTCTCTGAAGGTATCCCGCACGTCAACAAAAGATTCTTTGTTCTTCTTCAAGTCCAGAGCAGGCATCTTTCCTGGTGCTTTTATCACCCATATTGTTTCAAGAGGGCCCTTCTTCGCATGAGCCTCTCCTGAAGTGGAAGCCTCTTCTCCCCTATCACAGCCTGTCTCCATGCCACTGCGTGTGACTACTTTAATGCTAGGATCCTCAGGTCTGTTCTCTGCTGCGATCCACTGGATGTTCGGGGATGGCGCATCTGTTCTTCTTCTTTTCTACATCTCTACCTCTAGCACTGGGAAATATTCTATCACGTGCTCAAATGATTTACAATAATTACAGGTGGTGCATGGGTTTACACAGTCTCTGGATACATGACCTGGCTGGCCACAGTTATAGCAGATGACCCCGCTACAGCCTCTTCCTTGTGTTGGGCCAGTATTTCTTCCTCTACCGTGGTATCCACCACCACGGCCTCTATAGGCAGATTGATCATAATGCGTGCTTTCTTGCTTTGGCTGGTTATCTTCTTGCACTCTGTACAAGCCAACGCCTCTCACTGAATCCATGTCGTGCTTTCTTTCATTCATTAGTTCATAGGCGCGGCAGTTGGATTCATCATGTCCCACTGATTTACAGAAATTACAATATAGATTCTTAGGCGTATTCACATATTTCTGTATTAGGTAACAATCTTCAGGTCTATGACCAGTAGTTCTGCAGATCTCACACCAGGGTTCCTGGTTCTGATTGATGGGGTTAGGCGCACCATTGCCGAGATAGTCGCGATATAGGGGACAATGTTCGTGGTCATGCCCTTCTCCTTTGCAACTCATGCACCAGATCTCGTGACGAGGTTCATATTGTTGTTCTTTTCCATTCTTCATGCTCTGCAGCTCTAGTGTCAGGATGGTAAGCTGGTTTTGAATCTGGGTCATCCCAGAACTAGACTCACTGATCGGCGAAGCCTCCAACTTCATCGCGATCTCTAAGGCCTCTGCCTGCGACGTAACCTTCTGCTGCATTAGTGGTAATCTAATGTGGGGTAACAGTGCAGCAATGAACCATTCCTTGTGCTGATTCGGAGCTATAACAAAGCTTACTTGGTCTAATAGGGTCTTGAACTTCTGATCAAACTCCCATACCGATTCAGTTGGTCTCTGCTTGATTTCCTTCAGCTCAGTTATACACTGAGATTCAGACTTTGATTTCTTGAACTCTGTTATCAGCGCAACTTTAATCTCTACCAGGCTTCTGGGCTGCGTGGTAGAATAATTTATGAACCAGTGCAGTGCTCTATCTCTGAATGTCGTAATAAGATGGGATTTCTTCTCATCATCATCCCGGATCTGTTTGACACTCCAGACATCTTCACAAAAAAACTAGTGTTGATCAGGATCTTCTAGACCCGTCCCTTTGAATATAGGCAGCTTCATATCTGTATGGGCCATGGCTCTAGGGGGAGGTGTAGCACTCGAGGGGGCACCTTGAGGCGTTCCCTGAGGGGTGATAGACTGTCGTAAAGGACTCTGCGCAGTAAAGACAAATGGGCATATAGGGGTAGACATACTAGGCTGTATATTCGGTGGGGTTGGCTCTACAAGTGGAGGATTTCGAGGGGTAAATGGGGGTGCGGCTTCATTTTCAATATCAGAAGGAATCTCGGTATCTAAGTGGAGTCCAGAGCCTCCAGGATTCTTATTGAACTTATATCTTTTCCCACTTCTTAAGTTGTGAGTATCTTCATCAGAATCGCCATAAATGCTATTTACCATGACAACTTGAAACGATTACTGCATTCTTAAAACGCCTTTCTCAGCTAACAACATCTTAATATATAGACTGATATTGTTCAAGAACTTACCTTGGAAACCTCCGAAAAAGTGTGCCTCTGCTTGGCTGTAGGATTTGAGCGTATCCACAGCAAACTCTGTGACAAAGCCTTCTAGCATATGATCGACCCAAAAGTCAACTACGCGCGCCACTGGACTGTTTATCGCTTTGAGCTACGTTGTGAGCTCAGGATTCCATTCTATGGGAACTCCCCCTTGAAAACAAATTTTCTTTTCTGCGAGCCACGAGATCCACGTGTGTAGCTCGTCCGGAAATGTAGCCCAGAAAATTTCATGAATGTCGTCCAACAGACATTTATCCGACCACTGTGTGTCTCTTAGACAGGGATGTCTATTCTCTTGTCTTTTAAATTCTCTTATTGCCTTATCCCACCAAGCCTGGATTTCTGTCTTCTCTGGATGCCAGTTCAATGCACTTTCTGGGAGCTCAGACTCTTCATCACTCATCACGACTAGAACTCATCACAGATTCTAGCATGGCAATGGAACCATTTGTTGGCTATCAAATGCTGACCAGAGGTTTTATGAAAACCCAGGTTCTGCGCGGTTACCTTAAACCAACAAAACCCCTTCGCACTGGCCCTTTCGGCAACAGCCTGCGAGCAGGCTGAGGTCTCACCCAACGTGTTTCTAATGGGGCACTGCGGACTCAGATGTGCAAAGTGAGTGATGATTTGATGATTGTGACGAAGTTTGCAGCAGCACACTGGCTGTATGCTGCGAGGGTCGGACTGCGCAGCGATGGTCAACACCGCGGTCCGCACCACTACATCCCTCCTTACTGTGGGACTAATATTGACGCGGAGAACATTGTTGCCTGACCTTCTATGTTGGGATTTCCTTGCAAAAGACCTAATATAATGCACAGAGTATCACTCATCCATCCAACGATGCACTCAAAGGACTTATTACCTATCAGACAGTTAAGATATGTACTATTTTAAGCATAACCCTTAGGTGCGAAATAACTATCATGCATTCGTCAACTGTGATCATAACAGTACTTATGCAACTCCCTCCTTACTTAGGCAGGTGATCGATTTACAGTTCTCAGAAGCAATGGTGAATATTAACCATACATCTATTCATGCAGACTTAACATATCATTCCATACTCCTTGATCGAAAATGCATATAAAAGCCTTCTCATAATAGACTGTAAGTAAACATTCCAACATCCAACTACAGAACAGATAAATATAAATGCAAACACATAAACATTCAGTCTCACAACACACTATTTAACGTGGTTCACTTGCTCGGATGGAAAGCTGCATCCACAAGAACTGTGTTTGATATTTCCTTTAAGGAAGGGTTCACAGTTCTTATCTGTGCACTCAACTGCACCTCTCTTCTTGCTCAGATAGGTCTCTGCGCACTCAGCTGCAGAGCCTTTACAATGTTTTCTTGATTCAAAAGATATTACAATACCATAACAATCACCAACAATGACCAACCTTTCCTATACAAAAATGGTCTTCTTTTATAAATCATGCCCGAAGGTCGTGTCTTTACAACATTGAAGACCGAAACCCTTAGGGTTTCCAAACCACTACGGTCCCTCTAAACCGTCATGCCATCTTCTGATAGCGATTCTGCTGTCATGGCATTCCTCCACGCATTAGATCCATCGCTTTCAGCCTTCCTGTTGCGCGCACACCAACAGGTCATCAACTTCGATCCGCCCTTCCACTAGCAGACTCGTGTGACTGGCTCAGCTCCTAGTCGCTTTCTCTATAGGTCGTCCATCCCTTATCAGCCACGTACAACTGGATCAGCTCCCAGTCGCTTTCCATCCACCGTTTTCCTTTTAATGGTCACGTACCCTGTTGCACGCCAAACTGTCACTTTCCCAACCCATCCTCTGCTTAACGGACTTGTACAGTCGGCCGCCTTCCTGATCTGCTTATGCCTGCAACTCGACATCTTTTCTGCAGTCTCACCAAAAGTAGACCACCACTGGTCTATCCGTTGTATTTGGACATCCTTTGTCCAGTACACAACTTTACTGGTTCCACGTGGCCTACTACCTTCGTAGCACTGAACCTACGTAGCGCTGATCCTTGCGGCATCCTTCAAAACTTAGTGTTGTGCACATCTTCGCAGCACTCCCGATACTTAGATAAAATTCGATATTTTCCTGAGCTATGCACAACTCAGGTGCATTTATCATCAAAAATGTTGGCTATCAAATGTTGACCAGAGGTTTTATGAAGACCCAGGATCTGCGCGATTACCTTAAACCATCAAAACCCCTTCGCATCGGCCCTTTCGGCAATAGCCTGCGAGCAGGCTGAGGTCTCACCCGAGGTGTTTCTAATGGGGCATTGCGGACTTAGATGTCCATAGTGAGTGATGAGTTGATGACTGTGAAGAAGTTCGCGACAGCACACCGGCTGTACGCTGCGAGGGTTGGATTGCGCGGCGATGGTCAACACCGTGGTCCACACCACTACTTCCCTCCTTACTGTGGGACTACTATTGACGCGGAAAACACTGCTGCCTGACCTTCTATGCTGGGATTGCCTTGCAAAAGACCTAAGATAATGCACAAAGTATCACTCATCCATCCAGCGATGCACTCAAAGGACTTATTACCTATCGGACAGTTAAGATATGTACTATTTTAAGCATAACCCTCAGGTGGGAAATGACTATCATGCATTCGTCAACTGTGATCATAACAGTACTTATGCAACTCCCTCCTTACTCAGGCAGGTGATCGATTTATAGTTCTCAGAAGCAATGGTGAATATTAACCATACATCTATTCATGTAGACTTAACATATCATTCCATACTCTCTTGATGGCAAATGCATATAAAAGCCTTCTCATAATAGACTGTAAGTAAACATTCCAACATCCAACTACAAAACAGATAAATATAAATGCAAACACATAAAAATTCAGTCTCACAACACACTATTTAACGTGGTTCACTTCCCCGGATGGAAAGCTACGTCCACAAGAACTGTGTTTGATATTTCTTTTAAGGAAGGGTTCACAGTTCTTAGCCGTGCACTCAGCTGCGGCTCTCTTCTTGCTTAGATAGGTCTCTGTGCACTCAGCTACAGAGCCTTTACAATTTTTTCTTGATTCAAAAGATATTACAATACAATAAAAATCACCAACAACGACCAACCTTTCCTATACAAAAATGGTCTTCTTTTATAGATCACGCCCGAAGGTCGTGTCTTTACAACATTGAAGACCGAAACCCTTAGGGTTTCCAAACCACTACGGTCCCTCTAAATCGTCATGTCGGCTTCTGATAGTGATTCTACTGTCATGGCAGTCCTCCACACCTTAGATCCGTCGCTTTCAACCTTCCTGTTACGCGCACACCGCAGACTCGTGCGACTGGCTCAACTCCCAGTCGCTTTCTCTACAGGTTGTCTGTCCCTTATCGGCCACGTACAACTAGCTCAGCTCCCAGTCGCTTTCCATACGTCGTTTTCCTTTTAACGGTCACGTACCATGCTGCATGCAAAACTATCACTTTCCCGACCCGTCCTCTGCTTAACGGACTCGTACAGTCGGCCGCCTTCCTGATCTGCTTATGCCCGCAACTCGGCATCTTTTCAACAGTCTCACCAAAAGCAGACCACCACTGGTCTATCAGCTATATCTGGACATCCTCCGTCCAGTACAAAACTTTACTGGTTCCACGAGGCCTACTACCTTCGTGGCACTGAACCTGCGCAGCGCTGATCCTCGCGGCATCCTTTAAAACTTGGTACTGTGCACATCTTCGCAGCACTCTTGATACTTAGTCAAAATTCGATATTTTCCTGAGTTGCGCACAGCTTAGGTCCATTTATCATCAAAATGTCACCAAAAATGGTCCTGTTGGGCCAGGCCCAACAATAGCTTGAAATTCCATGTCGTTCATGTAAACTTTCCAAGTAAACTATTGATTCGAGCTAGTTTCCCCTCTATCTTCATATGGAGTTTTTGGAGTTGTTTCATATTTGTTCTACATCATAATTTATTTGAGTTTTTTATGATGTTTAGATATTATTTTTATGTAATATTTATGACCAAAATACTATGTGCATACCTTGGTGATTTTTTATTAAATATTGTGCAATAAATCCCATGTCCATTGTTAACCATTTTCTCACAATTTCTATGTCTCACAACATTCTGTTTTATGGGAGCTATAGTAGACCCTAAAACCTGAATTAATGCTTCATTTTGGTTTCCATTGAGGTCCTATATCAAATATAAGACTCTTTTCAAAAAATATGGAAGGTCATATAGTGTTTGGGAAGCCAAAAGGTTCATAGGCTAGTGGGGTTTTTAACCATCGAATTCACTAGTATTTTTCCCCTTCTTTCCTCCTTGAGAAATGAAAGACATTAATGTTTCTAATGAATGTCTAAGTGTATTAGAGATGAATTAGGATGTAATAATACCTATCAATCCCATCCATACAAAATTCTAAATCAATTTGAAGAATTTGGGACAATTTTGGGTTTCACTAGTCCAATGTTCAAAAATTGGCCAAATGGAGTAATTTTTCATATTAGAGATATATAGTGGTATCAGAGCATGGTCCTTGCACCTATGAATTAAGATCATCTGTTTAAGAAGAATTTTCATCCATTGCTTACTATTATTATGAATCCTATGAGTACAGTTCTTATGAGCAGTATGAAGATGATTGTGAGCAATATGAAGAAGAATGTGAATGGTATAAGGAAGATGTGCCATCATGCAGCACTTCTTACAATTTCATAACGAATGAGGGTTATACTTATGACCTTGTGTATGATGAATATGAATGTGTCATACCACCAAATTCTAATCCTATGAATGAATTAGAAATATTGAGAGAAAAATGTAAAACTTTGCCTCAGAAATATCAGGCATATCTTGCTTTAATGGGAAAGACAAAGAATGCCATTCTTTTTGAAGACTTTGTCGATTGGGTGTTTGGATATAGGCCCAAGAATGAATATGTGTAGTTAGTGAATAAAGCTATATGACATTATTGAAAAATACCTTGGATATCAAATCATATATGTTTGAGCGAAAAGGAGGAGCGAAATGAGGAGACCCATGAGCCACCTAGTTCTGAAGGTGGTGAAGCAGAAGAAGCATTACATGAAGAGGATCGAAAGTCAATCCCAAATGAATCTGAAAAATATGAAGAAACATCACATGAGCATGAATAATATTCCATTGAAAAGATTGAATATCATTCTGAGACACATTCTACTTTGGACACAAATCAAAGAGCATTTATTGATAGATGCTTGAACTATGAGTGAGTACCTACCGATGGGTGCTCACACCTCTATGTTGGTGACATAGAGATCAAGTTTGAAGGTTTTTTTGTAATCCAAATTTCCATTGACCATGGAGATGAATACCTTCTAGCATTTGAAGAAGAACCAAGATCAACTTCCCCATCACCACTTGAGCTTCATGAAGTTGGTCCAAGCAAGAAGGAAGAAGAAGAGGAGGTTCATTTGCAAGAACCTCATTTTCTTGCAGGGTCCTTGAAGATGTATGAAAATAAGATTCAAGAGGACTTGAATACTCTCCATGACACAAATGCATTGATTTCAAAATTTTGTTGGTGTGTGGAGGAGAAATCTTCCCTTGAAGACATGGAGAAAATCCAAAAGGCAATGATGGACACCAAAGGTAATTTTTTGAATTTGCTTTCTGATAGAGATGACTTAATTGATCTTGTTGGTTTGTATCATGGAATAATATTGAAGGATGCAGGAGAGAATGAAAATATCTCAAATGAGTTGGATTTCACCCAAAATGCACTCCAAAAATATATGGTGTAGATTGAGAAACTTCAAGAGAGGTTTCAAAGGTCCTTTACACCCTCCTACATATCAGACAATCATTCAATGGATGAAATACTTTATGTTACACAGGAGGAACCTCATGTGATGGTGGAACATGAGGTACATGTTGATATGCAAGTGCTTGAAGATGCTACTTTCAAACAAGAAGGAATCCAAGCACTCGTTCTTATTCAGAGGGATTATGAGATGCCTCATGGTGAGAGTTGCAGAGCCTTGGAGGAGGCACATGATATCACAAAATTTGTACCAGCCAATGATGGATAAGGTGCATTCAAAATTTTGATGGGTAAGAGTTGAAAATAGGTAAGTTTGGTTCACAACTCTTCACCCCCTGCTTCTTTTTCAACCACATCAATTGGGGATGAAAATTGGGTGAAAGGTTTATTTCTGATGATGCCAGATGAAGAGTATGAAACTCCTATATCTGCTTTTGATGATGACATTATTAGATAACCTTATCCTTTACATTTGCATCAGCATCCTTTGTTACCTTATGATGATACACATCTACATGGATGCACCTATGATGTTCACTTGAGTCACTTGAAGACTCATGGTTTTCCTTGCTCCTTGCTTAGTTCATTTGATGTTAGAGGAACTTCATCCAATATTTAGGTGAAGAGGTTTATCATTTGAGCACATTCTTATTTTAAGCAACATCCTTTGTTATTTCTTGATGATACACGTATTCATGGGTGTATTGATAAGACTTATTTGAGCCCTTTGAAGGCTCATTTTTTTCTTTGCTCCTTACGTGGTTCAGATTTTAGTGGAGGTTCTTCATTCACTTCTTGAATGAAAGAACACATGGCTTATTATTTTGATGCATCTTACATTATTTTGGAGCAGCATTATAGGACATGGGATCCTCACCTATGTCAGTGGAGCATATTTGATATAATACTTGATGCTCGTTTGTATGGGGCACATGATGATCTACTTACTTGGATGTACAAGCACTTTCATGATTCTTTGATGAGGTACCTTTTTGTGTACATTTGTATTATGTTTCTATGTACTTTGATTATCTATATTTTGCACTTATTATGTTTGGAAGGATTCATACAAGGTAGTGGGATCCAGGCATTCTCTTTCCTGATGGTATGGGTTGGAGAGCACTCCTAATTGTTGGAGTGCAATACAAGCAATGGGACCCTAGGATCATTTTTGGTCTCATTGGTTTCAATTTTAGGGGTAGAAAGAAGTATGCGAGATTGAGTCATCTCTTGAGAAGGTGATTGTAATCAGAGTAGTGCAACAACAAGGATGGTGATTCCTCTCTGAAATTTTCTTGGAATCTTGAAGACTCAAAGTTTGGAAACTCAATCGAAACTTCAAAGAATTATACTGTGAACAAAAGGGTTGAAAGTTCAGAAAGGGTTTCCAAAATATGAAAGAGGTAAAGATTAATTGTGCAAATTTTGTTTTTATGGATTTAATTAATATGTTGGTGTGTAGTGGTGATGTCACAGGATATATCAATATGAAAAAAGAAAATCCACATCTCTTTACTTTTGGAAACACACAATTGTAGTACATGAGTACCACTACTCAAATTTTTGGAAGGAAAGTAGGTTCTTCAACATCCATATTTTGCATTGGATCACAATGGCCTAAGCCACTTGGCCATGTTCATGATAGTTTGTCAAATTGGTGCTAAGGGTCAAATAATTACCAAGCATGATGTCCAAGTTAGTAATAATGTAAAATTAGAGAAAAATGGACAAGGTGGGTCACATGAAGAGAAAATAAATAATTCAAAGTTTGTAATGTCCCCATCCAAATAAACTATCATGGAGGAAAATATTCACTAACTTACTAGTTCCCTAGGTTGGGGGTGGAAGCAACAAAATTTCGAATATGGGAGCTACAAGACCCAAAATTACCTTATACTTACAAATTCACATTAAATGGGTCAAATAAATAATATTAAAAAATAAAATAAGGTGTCATTGGATCATGAGGGAACATAAGAGATTGTGGGACCCACACGTGGCAAGATTCCCCACTACACTTGGCATCATTCTCTCACCAATTCGAGTCCAAGGTGGAGGGTAAAGTACTTGGGGGATTTGAAGAGGAATTATTCATGGCATGAATCTAGGAAGGTCAAATTCAAGTGGAAGAGTAACTCCCATGGAAGAGGAAGAGGCATCTAGAGAAGTTGTGACACTTGTAGCTAGATTCCCGAGCATCTATGACAACGGTGATGGAGAATCTACGACAAATATGAAAAATTCAGACTTGATTGCAGACCTATGACACATATGACATATCAGGGATAAAAATAGCCACCAAGATGGTGCATAGGGGGGGTTATGGTCAGCCAATATTCCCCATTCAAATTGGGGGAAGAGGAATGCAAGAAAGAAGTGGACAAGTGTCTTCTATGAGAATCTCTCCCTAACTCGAGTTGAGTGAAGAATATTGGAGGGAATTCAAGCTATGGATTCCATTGGAGGTTAATAAAATAGGAGTATCACAAAGGAGAGCATATTTTGAATCATTTTTGTTTTTCACTCTTGGAGAGCTTAGATTGTCCTTGCACGGTGGATGTTCATCCTCCATGCCATTGAACCAATTTCGAAGGTAAAAGATTCATGTCCAAGTTGGTTGGAGGAGAGTCCATTCAGAACTATTATCAGAGCTTAATTAAGATGTTTTGATGCAGGTTCAATTCCCCTTTCAGTTCGATTTCGTCTACTATCTCCTTCTCCACTATATCTTCTCTCAATATTCTCTCAATGTCCATGTTCTAGTTGATGGCGCACTCATAGTTTTGTAGATTTTTTGGAGGATGATTTTCTTACTCCATGGTTGTGTAATATGATGTATATCACTATATTTATCCGCAAATTGGATCCATAGCTCGAAATTCCATTCCTTTCATGTAAAATTTTCAAGTAAACTATTGATTCGAGCTCGTTTCCCCTTTATCTTCATATGGAGTTTTTGGAGTAGCTTCATATCTGTTTTACATATGAATTTATCATAATTTTTGCTGATGTTTTGAGCTTATTATGATGTAATATTTATGACCAAAATAATATATGCAGACCCTTTTAGTTTTGATTAAATATTGTGCAATAAATCTCATGTCCATTGCTAACAATTTTCTCACAATTTCTATGTCTCACAACATTCTGTTTTATGGGAGTTATAGCAGACCCTAAAACCTGAATTAATGCTGCATTTTGGTTTCCCTTGAGGTCGTATATAAAATCCTAGTCTCTTTTCAAAAAATAGGGAAGGTCGTACAATGTTTGGGAAGCCAAAAAGTTCATAGACTAGTAGGGTTTTTAACCATCGAATTCACTAGTATTTTTCCCCTTCTTTCCTCCGTGAGAAATGCAAGCCATGAATGTTTCTAATGAATTTATAAGTGTATTATAGATGCATTAGGATTTATCAAGACATATCAATCCCCTCCATATAGAATTCTAAATAAATTGGTAGAATTTCAGACAATTTGGGGTTTCACTAGTCGAAGGTTAAAAAATTGGCCAAAATGGAGTAATTTTTCATATTAGGGATATTACAACTCCATAATTCAGCTTTATTCAGCAACATACAACAATATCTTTGAAGGAGATGTTTTGGAATTGTATGGACCTGGGAACGACAAAACCCAAACTCACTTGCAAAAACATAGTTGGTTCATCTAGATTTAGTGGGTGAAGATGGTCAAATGACAATAATAGTGAACATAAAAAACCATTTGATTAATCGTTTTGTTGATCAACTTTTTTCCTGGAATGAGTATTAGAATCACAAAATTTACATTAAAAAAAAGGGCCATACAACAAAGAGGATGCAAAAAATTTCATTTTGCTACTAGAAAAAACTATTGTTGATAGTATAGAGCAAGTTTGCAAATATCTCAAAATTCTACCAGATACCACTATCAATGAAATTTTGTCATCAAACAGAAGCTATTATGATGGTTATGTTGTAGCAATTTTCATTGCATGCTAGAAAAACAATAGATAATATGAGATCAATATCAAAGACGGAGAATCAACAAGTGATCATGCAACTATAAATCTTGTTTCCCTTGATACAAATCATTTGTCTTTTCATTCAATTGGAATCTCCAATTCTTTCTTACTATTCAAATATACAAATAGCTTTTGTGACTCTAAGTCATTATACAAAGCTAATCGTATTAGCAGAATCTCAATCTCTTTTAGATACAGCTTAATGAACACTACACAGATATTTTTCTGCAAATACAAGAGCAGCTAGCATTTGATATCGCACCATTTTACCTCTTCAAAATGTTGTTATAAATGGTCCAAAATGAAGCCACATGTTGCATCTTTCTTCAACATCATTTGTCCACATTCTTAACGATGACTTAGAAAAACATAATTTGCTTGCAATTTTGAAATCAAAGAATCAGGTAAGTTTCCTTTCAAAATATTTGTTGCATCTACCAATAGTCTGTGTTCTTGTAACTTTCTCTTAATATCCCCCCCCCCTGAAAAAATTAAACCAAATAAAAAATGTTAAAGGTGCGCATATGTGCAGAATATTTTAAAAGCCAAAAAAACAAAAATGTCTTTGCATTTATCTCTCGCTTATTTTTCTCCATCTGGTAATAGTCTTGGTTTTTCCCCCAGCCAAAAAACTAAACCAAATAGTAAATACATATACTCAATGCATATACAAGGATTGCTAAAAGAAAAAAATGTCTTTGTACCTCCATTTCAATGAACTTGTGAAAATTGTAATCGTCCAATGCTGCAAAATTCATCTAACTGTACATTTTGCAAATAGAAAAAAACAAGCAAATATGAACATAGTGTGGAATGAATTTTGGAAACACAAAACAACACAATTGAATGCACTTTGCACAATCCACATATCAAAGATTGTTTTCCTGTAATTGATGGACTTTCATACAAAGACTATTCAACAAGAATCTCAACCACAGTGTTCCATTTGTGAACACTATTCAAACAAACATTATTCACACTAACTAAGGATAACAACATGGCAGAAATAAATAAATAAAATATCTGATTTTTTCAAGATAACCTCGAGCACTTTTCACAGTCCAACAACTATTGTCTTATTAACTAAAATTTTATTTTGAAAAAAAAACTGAATCTTTTTGAAGAACGTGAAGTCCAATCTCATATTTTTCTTATTAACTAAAATTTTATTTTGAAAAAAAAACTGAATCTTTTTGAAGAACGTGAAGTCCAATCTCATATTTTTCTTTTTTCTAAATCCAATTTTCATGTGTACACTTTTATTTGATTCCATATTTTCACATAGATGCTTAAATTTCCTTGGATTCTCATGGTTCTTGAAAAATAGAAACTCGGTTTATTTGTTATATGCATCAATACGCATTTCTATGTTGGGTCTACAATTGCGACTTAAGTTCTTAAGGAGCTTTGTTTTGAAAGTACCTAAAGAAACTTGTTCTTTTTTTCTATAATGGAATACTGGCTTCTAATAGATTGACTATAAATATAGACTCATAATTGTCACTTTATTGCATCTGAGTCAAACATGCATATTTCTTTATATCTCTGCTACTTTGCTTAAACATATTTCAAGGGATATGATTGACAAAAAGAAGCACTTAGAGCCACCCGTCTATTGATTCTTAAGCATAACATAAAGTGAGACCCTTTGGAAAACTAGAAAGAAACTTTCTTTTTTTGGAAAAAAATAATACAGATTTTTTGGAACAATAAATATAAGCCTATGGTCATAAATCACCCCTTGAATTTTCTATAATGGTTGTTGTGAATCAAAGGCCCATTAACATTAGAACATCCAGGTTACAAATTGGACCTGTTTGAGCTTTATTTATGCAGTTATCTAAGCCTTTGCATATTTATTTTCTTGATTTAGAAAAAAAATGCAACTTTTCTCAATGTAGTTTTTAACCATATGTCATGTTGTATTTATGTATCTATTAGAATCTAAAACACCCATTCTTGGATGTATTTTTTCTCATCTCTCGTGTATTGCTTTTGTACCTTTCTATACAAGTTTCCTTCTTCTTATTTTTGGCTATTATCTTTTATCTAAATTTTCCACAGTTAACATTGTTTATATTTAATAAAACCACATTGGAAATTTGGCATTTCAACTGTTTCAAAGCAATGTATTGTTTGTGTGCATTTATTGTTGAAGCATGGGCACTATGAATTAGGAATACATATGACCCTTCCCATGGAAATTTGTAATTATAATAAAATTGCATTAAGGTTTCTTTAATTTCTTATCTCTACGCATGTGAGTATATATTTATAATTTGCCATTAAACCATTTGGCATGAATTTATTGGAGCAGAGAACACTCTTTTAGAAAATAGTTTAGTGAAGCAAAAACTAAACATAATTATGGGCATTGTTCTTACAAACAACTGCTGTACAAAATAGGAATTCATGTATTTACCTTTTGTATATGAATAATTACTCCATATGAACCTATCTCATAACCATCAGTTGAAAAGTACCAGCTTGTACTCTAGATGAAACTAGTGTTCTTAACTAGCATCATAATTTTAGGATAGCATCAGTCTATGAGAATAAAAATAAGTTTCTATATACGTGAAGCTCATTTCTATATTATGATATCAACCACATCAACACTACAAGTGTTTTTACCTTTCAATTACTGGTTATTTATCCATTGGTCATCCTTTTATTGCTAACCAAAATTAGAAAATCATAGGTAATATTAAAACTAACATGTTTTAGATTGATTGTTGGATTTTGTCAACATAAACATAATTATTCTATAACTTCACATGGATAAAATAGGCATAAAAGAGTCGGAAGAATATATTCAGTTCTATAATGAAACTACACGTTGCTTCATTTATTGATCGCCCAGAACTTGCACTGAGTCTCCTCTCTTTGCAAAGAGAGAGCTCCTGAAAGGTATTGACTCTTATCTAAGAATACCTTTGGTCTTAAAAATACTATACCAAGTTGGTCATAAAAGGTCCTAGGTATTCCAAAAGAAAAATTCCTAAAAGGTCTTATCTTACTAGAGCTTCTGCCATAAAACATTAGTCCTAAGTAAAACTGCGGTCCTAGAAGGCCAACATTCTTATCCAAGTCCTAGAAAAACGTCACCATCTTGGTCTCAAATGCACTTACTTGAACATGGAAAAGGGTTTAAACATCAAATATCATCATTGTGATTTTTATTAATTGGTTCATTGATTCATTAAAAACAAATGCACATGCTTGTCTCTAATTTCACTATTGGCTTATATAGTTATGGGTTACACAAGAAGAATAATACGAATGTGGCTCTTCATTGTTTTTAAGAGGAAATGTTTTTCATCCATCATTTAGTTCCTACAACAAAGTATTCATTGTTTCCTGAATTTTTGTTAAATTCATATTTCATACTTTCCTACATACAACATAATGACAATTATATTTCTACAGTATGCTTAGTTTTTGGATCAACAATGCCATTATGCAAGAGGCAAAGAGAGTTTTTCATTTTTTATTGCTTTTGAAATGCTTATAACTAGTACTTTTTTATTCAAATCTATTTCTACAATATGGTTGTTTGGGATCAACCATGATGTTGTAGCCATTATGCTAGAAGGATAAAGAGTTGTTTATTTGTTATTGTTGTTTGGATGCTTATAACTACTACTTTTATCAAATTTGTTATTGTTTTTATCATGCTTATGCATGTTGATTTTTATTGAATTAATAATACAATGCCATTTTATCTCAAAAATATGCATGCCTTTTTTAGTCGGCCACATAAGTATAGACTTACAGAATTTAAATAATGCATTTTTTTGGTAAATAACAAACACACAAATTTGTAATTCTTGGCTTTGAGAGGTGCACCCTAGTGGATAGGATAAACTTATGCACCATCTTCTCATTCTATTTTAAGCAAGAGGAGAACACCCTCCTTATCTTCCATTAGTTTTACTTTGGGACATTTACTACGTCTACTCTCATGCTCATTCCATAAGAGATGAATAGCTTATTGGAATAGAGATCAATATTTTCTTTACGTCCCATATTCATTCATTGTGCCTAGTCCTTGTCTACTTTCCTTTAGATTGCGTGATTATCCTTGAACTTGTAAGTAAAGTGCTTGATAAGGATATTTTCATCCTCAAGTGCTTATATCTTGGAGGTCCTTGACCATATTGTTGAAGAAAAGTTTAGTCTCACTTGCCTTGAGATCGCATGTTTTTATCCTTGAACTTGTTCAAACTAAAGTGATTCATGAGTATATTTTCATCCACAAATGCTTATAGCTTGGAACTGATACATTCAGATTTTGTATGCACAACTTTGGAAATAAAGGTGATATTCTTTTGGCAATTATTTTTTTATTACTTATGAATTTGATGGTTTTTTGTAAAATTTTCTGAGTTGGTTGGCCTCAAAAATCACTTCTGCCCAATCAATTTTGTGCCATTTCTTTAACTTGATGCCCATAGGATTCAAGTGACCCATAAAACACATTAGAAACCACAATTTAATCCTCTCATTTTGAAGGGAAAAAAACCTCTATATCCACAACCTTATGAGTACAAAATTGAAATATAACATGGCAGATTTGCATAGAAATTGAACTTAGCCTACTGCTCGAATTCATCTTGTTGTCTTGCCAATTTCTTAGCTCAAATCAGGTCCCATATTTAAATTACAATTCTTCAAAAGTATCATGAACAATATGTTCATAGGAGAAATGATATTAAGTAACTTGAGGTGAGTCTTTTGAGATGAGTTTCCCTATGTTAGCTTAATGTAGTAAACTTAGGTATCATATACCTTGGATTATTAATGTTTGTTTGCATCTTGCATGTCACGCACAATAGTTTCATTTTATTCAATGTGTAATAAAGGTTTGGGTTCCCCAAATTTATTGATTGACTAACTAAATAAACACCTAATATCGATTCTAAAAAATTACAACTCTCTAATGAGAAATCTATGGGCAAATTCTGTGGCAGTTATTCTAATGTATTCTATAGTCATTTCTAATTTATAATTTTTGTTGGTTTTATTCTAGAATATTTTGTATGGACTTTACATGTAGGACATACCGATAAAAATGCCTTCAAAGCACTAATTGCTACAGACTATGTTCGTGCAAAAATTAACTTTGTTGCAGACTATGTTGGTGCAAAAATTAACTTTGTTGCAGACTATAATGGTGTAATAATTGATTTCGCTGCAAATTTTGAGATGCGGGTGACAAATAAATCCCCTAAATTTCTTAACATGAATCCTATATGCAAGGTATGCTAGAATATTATGATGTTATTTGTTTAGGATTTTGTAGACCACTGATACTTTCCTATGTGTCTTCTCTTTATCACTGATTTTGTGGACCACTAATAGTTGACAAGTTCTGGTTTTGGAGACACCTGAGGGTGTAGTTTTTGAAAGTAGTGTCATTGCACATTATCGTGAGAATCATGTTTCAAGTGTATTGTATGTTGTGCTTTATCAATAAAGTGCATGTGTCATGGAATGTATGCCATTGACTCTTTTCTCTTTGCAGTTGCACGATTGAAGAGTCACAATACCCTATTTGGATCTTCAATGATTGATTATGTGAGTTGTAATTCCTTTTTGTTTTTATGTTTTCTAAAATATTGATATATTTTCAAATGTTAAATGGAGAGGATTATTTTATGATAATTTGTCATTTTTATGATTCACCAAGATAACTACTTGAACATACTGTGGGATATTTCATGCCCATGTTGAATAATGGATGGATTTTTCTTCCTTGGAGATTGATATAAGCATCACATAGTGGTACTTTACTCAAATGGGATATGGATTCTACCTCCCACTGGTCTATTTTTCACCCCTAAATAATTTCATGACAGCAATATTATTTTAGATGTTAGCATAATATATTGAATAACTATAATGTTGTGTATTGCAGGCAGAGGAGGCCACCATTAATTATATCCTCAAGAGAGATTTAGTTGCATTGAATTCACATCTGGATACAAACAACTATCTTCTTAGGTATTCCATAACATTGGCAAACATTATTTTGACATGCAACTTGTATCTAGGTTTTGCGAAATGCATGGTGAAATATTTTTCTAAAGAGCTTCTTCATGTTGAGTGATACTTTTGGAAAATGGCTAATCAACCTAAAGTCAACAAGATTTTGGATGAGGTTAAACAAGAAGATAACATTCCTCCAGTTGTGCAAACTAATAAGAGGGTTTCTCATGCTAAAGAACAAAAGCAAAATCCTAGAGACGAGGTCAAAAGAAAAGAACCCACAAAGCCTAAGGTGGAAGAACCTCCATCAACAGAGGAGGAAGAGGCCCCCAATCCAAAGCCAAAAAATTCTCATGATCTTCTGCCACATAGTAAAATGATTCTTGATGGTTGGAAGAGACTTTATTCAAATAGGAAGACTAATTTAAATATAGTTTACGTAGTTCTTATATACCAATATAAAGTGGTGTCACATTTTATAGCATCATATTCTGCTACATGATACTTTCCTTTTTTGCTCATTTATCCTATATCTGATTATGTAGGGTTATAGGATCTGTGTGATCCAGAAGTATATTCCTTCCGGTTCTGTGAGTACAATTACAATGATGAGAACACAGTTTGATTTGCCACATTGAACAAAGTCACGAGATTTTTGTAGAGTATGGATCTTGCACACAAGTACGATTTTGGAAAAATTCCTATCATTGGATATAATGGTGCAGAAGAAATGTCTAAATCCCATGATTAAATATCAAGAGCCCTTCAGGGATGATCCCTTCTTGGATGTTAAGTGTTTCAAGTGATATATTCCCTTGAATACTAATTTTAAAGGTTCAATTTTGTTTAGAAATATCTTTTTGTTTCTTCATGTTTCATCGACCATCTATGCAGAGAATCCTTTTATGTAACTCTAATTTGTAGAGATTTCCATTCAGAGAGCCATATTTCTTTCTATCATGAAACACAATATCTTGCTACAATTGGTAGAATTTTTTTTATCCTTTTTGCTTTATCCTAGAAACAATTACTTCCGCATTTCAAGAGTTTAGCAATAAAGGGTGTAATTTTTCATCTATTTGACATATAATACAACATTTATGTTTTGTTACTTTATGTTATACAACTTTTATGTTTTTCATCTATGTTTTGTTTTTATTACTTTTATGTTTTGTTAGAATACACTGCTTTGTTTGGAAGTTTTACATAAGCCGTGATTAAAGATCAAGATCCCTTGAAGAGTGATCCCTTGTTGGATGTTAAATGTTTCAAGTGATATATTCCCTTGAACACTAGTTTTAAAGTTTCAATTTTATTTAGAAATATTTAGTTTTTCTCTTCATGTTTCATCCACAATTTATGCAGAGAGGACTTTTATGTAACTCATTTTTGTGAGAACTTTTATGTAACTCATTTTTGTAGATATTTCCATTCATGCATAGTCATATTTCTTCCTATCATGAAACACATAATCTTTCTACAGTTGGTAGCATTTTCTTGATCGCTTTTTCTTTATCGTGGAAATAATTACTTCTATGTTTCAAGGGCTTGGCAATGAGGGTGTAATACAACTTTTATGTCTTGTTACTTTATGTAATACATCTTTTATGTTTTTCATCTATGTTTTGCTTTTATTACTTTTTTGTTTTGTTAGAATGCAATGCTTTGTTTGGAAGTTTTTCCTAAGAAACTGTCATATTTGGGTGTTAAAGAGGCATTTGGACTCTCGGTGCTCTACATCTGTATGGAGTAGATATGCCAGAATCCAAGATATTTGTATATAGCTATGGTAGAACTGGATATTAAATCACTCTAAAGTAACTGTTTGATATTCAATAGCGTAATCTCACTTAACACAACTATATCTATTTCTAAACTCCAACTTATATAGGTGCAGGGACATTGCCACCACATGGCTCTTGTTTTATTTATCAATTAGATAAAACTCAAACATAATCTTAAAGTAGGAACTAGCTGCAACTATTACCCTTGTTTATTATTGTTTTATTTAAGGCTTCTTTTATGAAAATAGATTCCTCATACCATTTAATGGTGTACATCATAAAAACCAAATCAAATAGACAACTATTGGAGGCAATTACCAACCTTCTGGAGTCTTATGATGAAATATTGATCATTTGATTCAACATAGCAACCAGTTGCTTTGATACACATTTGTTCTGACAAATGACTCTTAAGGGGAAATAGACTATACCCTACCCACAACAAGAAAAATTATGTGAACACATTAGACTTTGCTTACGTACCAAAAAAATATGGCTTTAGGCTCGGAAAACACGACATTTAGGTCATTGATTCTATTGGTGGAGGGAATCATAAGATGATGATTGGATTTAAATGGAAAGGAAAATGTGAGTTGAGGATGTGGTTAGATAATGTGGTCACAAAACGTGGAAAGAGATTGTGAGGATGCCTTCAACAATGTTTGCGACTATGGGAAGCAACTTTTTTGAGTGCGCTGCAATGGAAGATTGCATATACTTTGAAATTCTTAGATGGAGGGAGGTGGCATTTTACAACTTGACCCAAAATTCATGGACTAGGATTCCAAGTTGTCCCTGTTGTATGGTGGGAATTATCAATCATCCTCCTCTCATTTATTTTACATTGAGGCCTGACATTAAGCTCAATTGATTTGCCATGAAGATCAAATATTGAAAGATCACAAAATCTAAAAATTTTCACTAGTTTTATATCACAGGGTTAGAGACATGGATTTCTAAACACCCTAAGTGTGACTTGAGCAATGTTGGAATGTATCAGATTAATTTGTTTTAACTATTGTCTTCTTAACTTTCTTCTATTTTCTATAATTTGTTCAACAGAGAAAATGGTATCATTAATAAAGTATGAAGATATATTTTTTTAGATTATTTTTTTACAATATTGAAAATTTTATTTAATTGTAACAAGTGGGAAAGTTGCAACACAACTAATTCCCTATCAATATGAGAAAGGATGAGTATTATATGTAACATTTGTACGTATCTTGTCCCAACGTTCCGACGCTGACATTTTTGCAACCTCAGGAGTCAACACCCTTCATTGTTTTAAACCTAGCCTTGACATTCCGACACTGCCGCTTTATCCTAGGAACTTCGGCAAGGAGAAAGTCATCATCCCACATGTTTACCACTCAAATGTCACCCTGATTTGCGACTATTCCTCCAACTTCGGTGGACCTACATTGGGGTCATCCTTCTAACGTTGGGATTGACTTATTTGCACGTGCAAGTCGAGAATTGGCTCATAAAGTCTTTATAGTCTAATCATATTAATGGTTTATTACGTCTAACTACCAATCATCGAACAACCCATTTATGACCGGTAATAAATGAATTTAGTGGTAATTATATATGTGTTTAGCAAATTTTTAAATTACGTCACTACCTTGGGGATGGATTTTGAATTATAAATCCATTAGAACTGCACCTTCTGATATTTTGCATTTTCCTTCTGCAAGATTAGTTGAGATTTGTTTTAGGTGCTCTACATTTTGTTTTTTTTTCATTTTTGCTTTTTTATGTCATTTTCCTTATATCTCCTATCTTTTTCTTGCAGAGCTACTCTCGATCACCATGGATTGCAAAACCAGGTCCAAATTTTTGCTAGAGGAATTGAAGTTAAATGACCTTAACCTAGGTTTTTACTCAAACACGGATGCCCGGGTTTCTGATACCCTATGCCTGGATTGGCTATGATTTGCAGTATTTTTGACAATGATGACTTCTCAGAATTTAGTGAAGAAGCCCCATTATACCAGAATATTAGCAAGTATAAGCTTCACGCCATTGTCTCCCACCCATCTATCATGTCATTCACTGACTTGGTGAAATGGATGGCGGATCATGTGCACATTCCCATGAGCACATTTAGGGATTCCAACCAGACTCCATATGCCACTTTCAAACCAGATACATTTGCAAGGATATACACTCTCAAGACTCTGCAGCAACTTCTGAAACAAGAATTCCTAAGGTCATTTGAGCATAAGTATGAACTAGAGATACTTGTCAAAACTTGGATGGCTGACCTTGACACCTTTTTGTTTTCTCATGGAACCATGTAAGCTTCTTTCCTCTATGCTATGTAGATTTTATGGTGTTGATATTTGTTCATACTTCAGGTTAAAATGGGATCCTTTGGCTCATCATGTAGCAACTACAGCGCACGTTTTCAACTGGGATCAAATTTTCTCCATTACAGTCAAAGATGCAATTGCTCATGCTTTGAAATGTCCATCCACCAAGAAACCCATTTTATTTATATCTGCATACTTGGTATATGTTCTCTATGCTTCATTTGCATTCCCTTCAATGAACTAACACTGGACTCCACAAAACCCTCATGTGCATATTTACTGTTCTATTTTGTGGGAATATAATTTCAAGTGTACCTTTATGACATATGTGACAATTTTCTGAGTGTTGTTTATTTAATCATTTTTAAGAAGGATTCTCCCCGACTTTTTGAAGAAGCTATATCACTGGTATCAATAATGGGTGACCGGTATGTTGGTGAATTTTTCACTTACTTTAGGATATGAGGTAGAAGGTTAGTACATTTGTTGCCAAGGTTTGTTCCCAACAGATTGTTTATTGCAGAAGTGTCCTATCAGACAGTCACTAATAGAGTACAATATAGCCTATGTCATTCTCAGAAGAGGGGTGCATGGCCAAATTTTCCTCTATATGTAGGAATTTAGTAATTTTGAATGCTTCCCATGCCCATCTGTTAGCCAAAGGACTAAATGATCTAAAACTAGGAGTCAGGGTCAAAATAATGCATGACCCAAAAGGTTTTGTGATTGATCATTTTAGTCAAGTTCATTTAATAAGCTCATATGCTCATGAGATAGATCCTGATGATTTCCTTTATAGGGGTGCTTCAAGTTTTGAGGAAGTATTGAGTATGGTTATTGACCCTTATCATAGAGTTCTCATTCATGAAGCCCAAAAGCAACAAAATATTAAGGTTATGGAAGAAATAAAAATAATATTTCACCAGCAAGAATAAGATGCTAAGGAAACTATGGAGGCATAAAATAAGGAATTAGTAGTTTGTACAAGCCACTCTCAATCTGCAGCATAGAATAAATTGGAAAAGCAACATGGGAAGCAACCTATATCATCCAACCAACCTATCAACCCTATCCAACATTTGAATGAACTAATCCAACACACAAGAGTTCTCCATGGTAAGTCTGCTCAGTATAGACATACTGTTTTTTGTATTACTATGCCTACCATGCCTTTTTTTGTTAGATTTAAAGATGAGCCACATTAAAAAACAGTCCCAGATGTTATTTCTCCTCAGCCCAATATTAGTTACATTGACCTATAAAAGGAGTAGCCAGCAGATGTTATCAATCCTACTCCAGTGATCCAAGAGCCTACTCAACCACCACCCCAAGATGTTACATATATTCATAAAATTTTCCCTGATACCAATCATCAATCTTCTCCCAATCGCAATTTGTCACAACTTCCCCTTGAAGATAACCCTGTTTCTCATTCAGTTCACAATTCACCTCCTTCTTCACCTCCCCATACCAATTCCCAAAACTCTCCTTTATTACATGCCTCTTCTACTACTTAGTTGTTGAAAAATAAGGAAGTGACATCTTCAACAGATCCTTTACCTTTATAGTCAGCTAAGGATTCCCAATAAACAGTTGGATATGTTGCTCCTAGTGCTCTCCCTCAGTCTGAAGTGGGCTCTTCTTCCACCCATCTTGTAGAGTCTCAAGTAGGGATTCCACTTGAATGTATATTCCGAAAATATATATTTTATTTATTGAATTGATGGTTTTTACAAGGAATACAATGCGGCTTTATACAAATCAAGAGTCACCATTAAATGAGGTGACCTATCAAGCCGTTAATTTATAAATAACAACTACTAAACTATTTAGTTTTATTACAAGTCATCCTTCTCTGGAATACTTAGTCCACAAAGTATTGGTAAGGATGGGTGGCGCGAACAAAAATATTCATTCTCCCATGTAGCTTGAACATCCTCTGGTAAGTTTCTCCACTTGATAAGGTATTCATTGACTGATCTAGAGCGAAGTGTTCTGGTTTTAATTTCCAAAATGTATTCTGGTTCCAGCGCTAATTTTCCTTCATCATCTAACATAAGCAATTCAGTTTGTATGTGAGTGGCTAAGCCCAATTTATTCTTTAGGCATGATACATTAAATACATCATGTATTTTTCCTTTATTTGGGATGTCTAGAGCATAGGCCACTTGTCCCACTCGCTTTTGAACCTGATATGGGTCATAGAACTTGGGTGCAAGTTTATGATTTTTGGAATTTTTTAGTGAAGTTTGTTTGTACGGTTGAAGGCGAACAAACACCCAATCGCCCACTTCAAATTCTCAATCGATTCTTTTTTAGTTTGCTTGTTGTTTCATGCGGTTTCTTGCTTGTTAGAGATGGTTCTTCAAAATGTAGATGACCTCATCGGATGTCTCTAGGTAATCTCTTGTTGCTGGAACTTTGAAATTGTTGATAACATATTCTTTTGCTTTAGGAGGTGGATACCCATATAAGGCTTCAAAAGGTGACATTTTTGTTGGTGTATGATATGTACTATTGTACCAGCAATCTGCAAGGTGTAGCCATTGTACCCATTGAGTTTGTCAGTCATTCACAAAATTCCTCAGGTATCCTTCAAGGCATTTGTTTACTACTTCTGTTTGTCCATCTATCTGGGGGTGGTACAAGGTACTCATAGTTAATGAAGTGCCAACTTGGTGGAACAATTATTTCCAAAAGTTGCTAGTAAATTTGGGGTCCCTGTCACTAACAATAACCTTGGGAAACCCATGGAGCTTAAATATATTCTTTACATAACTATCTGCGACTTGGCTTGCTTTTGCTTTGGATGAAATACTAATGAAATGAGCATATTTTGTTAATCTATCAATGACTACAAATACACTATCCTTTCCTTCTGATGTAGGAAGGCCAGTGATAAAATCCATGGATACCTCAGACCATTTTTGGGTTGGAATATGAAGGGGTTGTAGGAGACCTGGAGGGGCCACCGTTTCGAACTTCTGTCTTTGACAAGTATCACATTCAACCACATATATTTGGATATCAGCCTTCATTCCCTTCTAAAAGAAGGATTGACGGGTATTGTGGTATGTTTTAAAGAAACCAACATGGCCTGTTGTTGGGGATTCATGGTTCTCTTTTAAGACTTGAGTTTTGAATTTTGATGAACTGGGTAAATATATTCTTTGTTTGTACCATAGTATGTCTTTTTCCCATGAATATTTGGAGTTGGCTTCTTTTTTGTTTTCAACCTCTTCAATTAGCTTCCTTGTCTCTGGGTCTTTCACATACTCCCCTTGGACTTCTGAAATCCATTCAAGAACAACTATGGATATGGCACATAGTGAGGCATCACTTTCATGTTTTCTTGATAAGTTGTCTACAACCCTATTATCCTTACCCTTTTTATACAAAATGTCGAAATCAAAGACTTGGATTTTGCTTACCCATAAAAAACAACTACCAAACTATTTAGTTTTATTACACCCACCTACAATTGTTGTTGCTCAAACTATGTCAAAGACATCCCTGTATCCTCCTCAATTACCATCAACTTCCGTGAGCCAACCTATACCAATAACTAGTTATGTTGGATTGTTAGTCTCTATAGCTAAAGACTCTACGTATTTTGGTGAAGATGTTATAGTAGTTCTGGATTATTATTGCTTTAGTAAGAAGCAGAAGGATGTACTCAGGAAATGCACTAAAAGAGGGAGGGAAGGGAATGTTATTGCTGGACCTACAACAAGTTATTTGGAAGCTAGCCACCACTGATCCCAAAAGGGAAGTTGTGGAAGTTGCAGTTGTTATGGGGGCCTACGTAGGAGCCAATTATGACTATGTTTCCACTATAGATAGAATAATCAAAGAAGAGAGAATGAAATATGCTACCTTACATTCAGAGATTGAATCTCTACAAGAAGGGCTTCGCAAGCAAATGGAAGCGCTAAGAATACAACATCAACAAGAAATGGAGAGCTTGTGGGATCATCTCCAGCAAGTCACAAAGCATAAAGTTGCTACAAATAGCAAGATAGCTAAGCAAGCTACTGAGCTTGAAGACATTAAGCAACAACTTGATCAATTTAAGGCCCAAGGCTATTCCCCTGATTTCTTTAAGCTCACTCCTCGGGAATTTAAGAATGAAGCACTCTTGGATAATCAGAATCTCAAACAGACGCAATCATTACTTTTGCAGGGGTTAAATGAATTACAAGAAGATTTCAATGCATTTGAGCATATGTCTGATCTTCTATCAGAGTACATTGATAAGCGAAAGAAGGCCCATTCAACCTATGACCAATTGTGTGAGTGGCATGCTCACTTAAAAAAGTCTCCTCAATCTATTCCTCTCCTTGATGCATCCAAGATCATGAGAATTTGCATATCAGTGAACTCTTGGGGATTGGTATGTGATGAGGTCTCGAGCATGATTGAAAAAGGACAAAAAATATGCATGAGGCAATGGATGTTGACTGATAATCTTATGGAAATGCTCGCCATGCCCAAGTTTGTTGAGTTGTAAGATTCAGTGCCAGCTAATTTAATAATGGTTGAGGTGGAAGAACAGAGGTATCAGTTAGCCGAACTTATCAGATACCTTTCTCAAGTGGATATTTTTACTTTGAGATCGTTTATTTCATCTCCTGTCCATTTGAAAATTACTTTGGAAAATTTCCTAAGTAATTGGTCTAAAATTAGAGGTAAAGATGTCAGACCCTATCTATGTAAATCCCAACTCCAATTAGAAAATTCCATCTACCCTGCTATTTGTGAGATGTGGGATACTTATGCAAAGTGGAAGGACTATGTTACGAGCCCTAGTTAGGATAGTTAGCAATTCCGAGGGCTTAGCATATCTTCTAGCTGATTTTTTGGATCTATGTTATTTGTTTTGTTGTATTTATAATTGAATCAACCAAAGGCAAATGGGGACTCGAGTTGAACCTCTGGTGGAATGTCATTGTACTAGACTGTACTGAACTTTTTATGTGTTTTGGAACAAGTCATGTAATGATTTACAAACCTGTTAATGAAAAATGGAGATGCTTCTGCACACGGTTCTCGGCTTAATCTAAGTTTGAGTTTTCTCAACTTTCATGAGTTTCTTTGTATTCGAATTGTTGTTTTTCTAATACATTAGCTATTGTTATTAATGATTATTGTTGCAGAGGTTAAAATCGGCACTAATATATACATGCATTAACTGGTTCTAGTTATTATGAGCAGGGTATTTTGTATATTTTGAAATATCTTTGTTTATGATGATCCCCTCTGTAATTGATTTGCAATGGATATGTCTTAACAAATTTATGGTTTAGATTACTACATATTTAGTAAAGTTACCATCATGGATCGACCTCTGGTCACGATTTGGATACCCCGCTATTTCCATGTGTTCCTTAGGTTGCATTTTTGCAGACATGTTGCTGCAAAGGCCAATACCATTGGTTTTCTTAGATCTGGAAATGACGATATAGCCAATCTAAAGAGGATCGCTAAGACAGTACTACCAATTGACGATGATGAGCTCTCAGAAATCCTTGACAATGAAAAGGCTTGTTTTGTTTGTCAAAAATGAATTGCTAGAAATACTTGACAATCAAAATGTATGTTTTGTTTGTCAAAACTCATTTTCCTCGTACTCCTTCACATGTTAATATTATGAAGAGATCAGCTACGCCATCAAAGAAAGCATCAGCACCTTGTCCATCAAACAAGCAGTTTGGAAAAGAAAAAGAATTCACGCCATTATATAGCTCAACACAGACAGTATTCAATGATGTCAATAGCATACAGTCTTCAACAATTAATAAGAAACAATCACATCCAGTCTTAACATACAACCTTCGAGGATTAATAAGCAACAGTATTCAACGATTCAAATGTTGCAATAACTCTAACTCCAACGCAACAAAATAAAAGCGATCAATCAATTATCGCCGTGCAACTCTACCATTTTTTCTTTTTCAAGATGGACGTTGCAGGTTCCACATTGGAGGAGAGGGGCGCAACATTGGAGAGTGCACTTAAACATACAACCAAGAATACTCAACGTTGAAGAAGGAGGTCGAATATGCTCATAGAGGAGAATAACAATGTTGCAACTCTTCAAAGAAATTAATACCACACACAAATAGAGAGAGATAGAGAAACAAAGGAAATTAATATTGTGTGAACACAGTAAAAAGTATGGCATTCTAAGGAGGGGAGTCACCAATGTGCACAGGCGGACCTTGCTCAGGTTAGGAAACAACACAGTAGGTAGCCACTGTAATATGTGTGTATTTTCAAATGAAAATAGCACTAGTCTTAATCTTTTACATGTTGATAGCAACATTGTTTTCAATCTATAACACATAGGTCACTCTTTGAATATTTTATTTTCATAAATATCATGACCAAACGAGTTTTCTTTTCCACAACAAAAGATAAATGTGATATACTTATCTCTGAAATTTTTACCAAGTAATTTTGAAGGATGAAATTGCAACGTCACGTTCACCATCACAATTTCTTTGAGATAGAAACCAAGCAATGACCAACTCAGCAATGGAGGTCTCTTCATGAGTCTGCACGAAAAGATGCCACGAAGAGAAAAGGTAGCTACAGACTATGCTCTTGTGGAGGATGCTTCGTTCATGGGGTGTAGGGCATGTATGTCTCTCTAATGGAAACTCCTTTAATTTGCAGAGATGGTTATGCGCTGGCTTGTCTTTATGCATGGAAGCTCCTCTTACACTCTAGCAATGGACCAACACAGCAACCAACAATGTACTCAAGAAACAAAATTATCTTCAATAGTTGGTGCATTCAACGGTCACAGTTCCACCAAATGTATCAATGCAGCTTCCAGGCAAACTGATAGTAGAGAATATCGCAGGATAAGGAGGATAGAGGCCAGACCGAGGAGGCCAAAAATCAGGGACTCTAATACCACTATAAGGATGCCCAATAGGGCCTACAAGTAGATTGGTTGAAAAAATCCAAATACACACAAGCAAACGGGCCGCAAAGACATAATATTAGGCATGAATATCACATTATTTTCATTAATGTAAGTACATATAAATACAACGAGAATGACTCTTGGGTTCTTATTCCAAGATGTCCCTTGGACTTTTGAGATGACCCTTCGTCTCCAACCTAACATGAGAAATTAGGATCCAACACAAAGCATGCATACATCATGGTCATGTTGTACTTGCCAAAACAAACTTGTAGGAGGTTACCATACTCAATTCTGCTACTCGGATTGGTTTTTATGCCCTTTAGAAATTCACCAAGTGTCCCTGAATGGCTTCAAGAAGCATGTTGAAATTCGCCATAAACTAATAATTGATACTCAAATTGATGAACCATGGATTTTGTTGGAATCGTGACATCATATTACACCTAGGGAAACCTCTCTCCCATGATTTGATGGCCAAGAAGTTGCTTTATTCAACGATTTCTGAAATTAGGGTTTTGCTAAGTAACACATAATGCAATTTTTGCATTTTAGGTTAAATTTTTGAAAACACGACAAATAGAGGAGGCGAAAATCATGTTCATGTCAACCATTCCCAAACAAACTTGTGAGAGCTTATGATACTCAATTTTTCCAGTTGAATTTGTTTTATGCCCTGATAGAGATTTGCCAAGTGTCCCCTAATGTCATCAGGAAGCGAGTTGAAACTTGCCATAAACTGTTAATCAAGACTCAAATTGATGAAATCTTAATTATATTGGACTCGTGACATTTGATTAGACCTAGGGACACCCCTATCCCATGAGTCTATGCCTCAAAAGTTGTTTTATTCGAAGCTATTTCCTAGTCTAAATTTGGATTTATTCCTAGTCTAAATTGGCTTTTTAATAAGGTTAAGAAACATTTCCATGAGGTTTGGTATTATAAGATGGAAGTTAGCTCAAATGGCTATTATTTTATAGTACCAATCCTCATAGAAATGTGGCTTAACAATATTTAAAATCCAATTTAGACTAGGAATAAGTCCAAAATTAATGAAATTGGGGTAGTGTGTGGACATGCAATGCAATTTTTGCATTATAGGGTAAGTTTTTGAAAACTCAACCATTAGAGTGTGTGGACATTGTGGTCATGTCAAACTTGCCAAAAAAAATGTGTATGAGGTTACAGTACTCAATTCTGATACTTGGATTGGTTTTTATGCCCCTGTTATAAATTTGCCAAGTGTTCCTGAATAACTTCAAGAAGCGAGTTGAAACTCACCATAAATTTATAATTGGGACTCATATTAATAAAAAAATAATTTTGTTGGACTCATGACATCATATTATACCTAGGGACACCCCTCTCCTATGATTCCATGGCCTGGAAGTTATTTATTTGACGATTTACAGAACTAGGGTTTTGCAAAGTAACATGCAATGCAAATTTTGCATTGCAAGTTAAATGTTTAAAAACTCAACCAACATAGCATGTGGGCATGGTGGTCATGTCAACCTTTCCCAAAAAAACTTGTACGATGTTATGGTACTCAATTCTAATTCTCATATTGGTTTTTATGCCCTAAGTAGAAATTCCCCAAGTGTCCCTGAATGGCTTCAAGAAGTGAATTGAAACTCACCATAAAATTATAGCTATGACTCGGATTGATGAACCATTTTTGCATTACAAGGTGAACTTTTGAAAACTCAACCAACAAAGCATGTGAACATCATGGTCATGTCAACCTTCTTTCAAGAGGTTATAGTACTTGACTTTGTTGCTTAGATTGATTTGTATTCCCCATTTGCATATGTGATGTATAGATTCCAACTTATCTAGATCCTAAGGCCAAGTCCCCACTAGAGAATTCTATATAATTTGACTTATTTCATGTTTCCTAAGTGTAACAAGGTGATGTCACCACGATTTTTTATTCATAAAGTGAAAATGATGGATGAAAATTCATGAGATGGTTTTTAGAAAACATGAAGGTGTTACACTGTGATGAGAGGAAAAGGAGATGGAAGAAGAAAAATAATCCTTATTAAGTGTCAAGTTGAGAAATCCCCGCCTATTTTGAGTATGTTCCTAGATGAAAAACACCTTGAGGACAAATTATGACATGTATATGTCATGCATATATGTTTTTTTTATATTCTATCATTTTTCCTAGGAGAGGATCCTTTTCATTGATATTTTTTCTTCTTCCTCTTGACCACCTCACCCATGCTTTTTGGCTATAGTGAACTGGAGTTATGTATGGTTATGGGGTCATTTGAGAGATTTAAAGCATGGTTGTATCAAGCATATGAGCCCATAAGGGATTTTTTTCCCATCCATATGTACAGTGCCTTGACTAGACTTGATTGTCTGGAGATAATAGTTATTGGAATACACTAGTGGTATTCCATGGATATGGGATTATGAAGACATGCACTATCTTAAAAAAGACCTTGTAAACTTGAAGCTTCGTGGTATAGACTGTTAACAAAATTGTATCCTAGATATGAAGGGTTCCTCAAGAAGTGTGTGATTTGGTGATAGAATGATGAAGCTAAGCAGACAAGAGAAGATTCCTATACACTAAGTGAGTGGCAATAGAGGATTTATACTAGTTCAACTAGCATTGGGAATCATGGAAAATGTTATCTTTTGGCTCGAATCAAGTAACAATATGTTTGGATTATTTTGAAGGAGGGTTGTAATAGGCAAATTATTTCCCTTATTGAGTCATAGGATAGCTTGGGGTAGTGTCAATAGTGGATGGTTACAACTAAGAGGAAATTGCTCATGTTGCTAGTCCACATAATAAGGATACTTTCTTATAGATAAGTATTATATTCCCTCGTGTATTTTGTTATTGATATTACGAGTTGTGTATGAATTATGAATCAATGTTGAATAATGGTGTGTGCATGGTAGAGTAACCTTTTCTATTTTCTATTTCGATTCTTCTTTACCATTATAGAAATATATTTTTTTTGGAACATGTATGTTTGATTAAATGTTTAGACTTACCTTCATTGTTTATCATGGGTACCATCCTCAAAATGAGAAGAAGTACATAGGGGTTTTCCTTAGATATTGTAACTTGAAAAATAAAACTATATAAAAAAGTAGGTTTCTCAATGGAAAAAGATATCATTGATTTGATGATTGACATTTTTATGTGAAATGAGGTGTGAAAGTGTTAATGGTAATCATTGAATGTAAGTAAGTGATCGGAAATTGTAGGTATTATTATTGTAGATTTAATGTGTGGCAAAGTTAATGCAACACATATTCAAATCAAATAAACAATATCATAGCATCATACATAAACATCAAATAAACAAAAACCCTACAATAATATACAAATCCATGTATCTATATTTAAAATTGGTCAAACTATACATATTTTTCAAAATGACACAATGTGCCTAAGATACATAAGGGAGCCTCATGCCCAAACATAAAATAATGGAATTTCATGCCCTAGGCATAAAATGGCACCTCATGCCCAAAACTGTACTATCATGGCTCATATACATAACAGATGGGTCATTGGCCCTCGCCACCCTCCCCACTACCAAGCACGTCCCCAAAGATGATCTTCCTCCTCTTAGAGTTGTAGGAAACTAGACTCTTCTTACATATTAGGGTTGTGCATATTTCTAGAGATTGGAAATGAAAAAAATGTCAAATGAGTTTTTTTCCATAGTTCTATCAATTAACACTTAGAAAATGAAACTTTAAAAGTTCATAAAAAAAACTCGTTGTATATGGGGGTACAATTTGTGAGTGCATTTCCCTACTCCATGTCTGTAATAGCTCTACAATGCATCCCTGCAATAGTTACAAGAATCAATGAATGAAGTTTAAGAAAAATTCCTAAAATTAATTCCATTCACGTTGGATTAAAATTTCATCAATTATCGATATCGATGTGAATAACTCAGGTAAAGGCAGAGATTGGTTGGGAGGTGGAGCACTAGGATGGGAAACCTGCTTCAAGGAAACCATTGGTGAAGGGTGAACAAGTGTAGGAATAATGGATGTAAGTATAGATGCTACCATGAGGCATATAGGGGTAGGGCACATGGTTGCAATCATAGTGTATGCAATATGAGGGGATGCAAGAACGAGGGTGGTTGCACCCATAGTGGATGAAATGGGGTGGATGTAGTAGGGACAAATGGATGCACACATAGTGTATCCAACATGGGAGGTTATAGTAGGGGATGGGTGAAGCCAATGAAAAAGGCAGTGGGGTTGGGAAACAATAAAAACCCCCATGGGTTGTAGGATGGAAGGAATAACCTACAAGAGGAAATTAGGATCCAAATGGATGGTGCAAGGTGACTAGGGAATGGACTTATGGAAGGTGGTCGTTGTGGTGAATGCATGCAGAATATGGTTTCCTACATATAAATTTATAATATGATCATTAGTACTAAATTATGAAAATCAACCAAGATAAGAACGAATGTCACATTAAAACCAAATTTAACTTGACACACGATACCTAGGATTGGGGCAATCTATCTACCCCGGGTGGAAATAGCTCCTCATTATCCGCGATTGCAACCTGTATAAATGAAACAATGCATACTCAATAATATTTAAAATTTCCACTTTTTGCAACTAATCATATGGAAAATATTTTTGTTGTTGTTTATTTTTTATACTCTTTTAGAAAATTGACATTAGATAGTAATAAGTCAGCCTTCTAATTACATAAAATAAATGGCATTATCAACTGAATAATAATGATATATTGTTGGATAAAAGTCAAGGTATGAATCGATTTCCATCGATGTGCACAACCTAAGTTAATGTATATAGGTCAAAAAATTGTCAACAAAGGGTTGTTGGGTTGATGAAATTGCCAATAACCAAGGGAATGATGTGACTCAACAAAGATTATTTGATTAAAGGCCACAAGTTTTGTTTCAATAGTAAAATAAAAACATGATGTAAAACGGTTGGAAATTAAATGAGTTATTAGAGTATGATCTTTCCCCTTTATTGGATTTTTGATGTTTTTGAATTTCATGTTTTACAAATAATAAAATAATATGAATATGTGTTGAAAATAAGGAGACATGTTCCAAAATGTGACTAAGCGATTTTGAAGTACATGTATGAAATAAGGTGGAAAATGGAGGAAAATAAGGGTGGGGCGCAATGCCATAGGCTCCTTAGAAGGAATGAATGGTGGTTAAAATGTAGATGAGGTTTGACATTTGAATGAAGTGAGAGTTTAATGGCATGAGGAGAAGTATAACATACAAACCAACAACAACTGCTCGAGAGTCCAAGGAAATAGGTCAAAAATATGAGAAGAGAGAGAAATGAGGTACTAACAATCATAATGACACTATGGAATTTAGATCCTTATGGGGAAGTAGTAGCATGTGCGCCAAGATTCAATGGGGTGTCAAATAGGGGAAACCCATGAAGGTGGAGTACTACCATTAGCAAGGGTGGAATACAACTCAGAATGGTGTAGTAACTTGCCAAGGCAAGGAGACCCTATGATAAACTTGGGGGGCATCAAAATGGTTTAATGCAGCATACGTGGAGGATGATATGATGTCTAAATTCCATTTTGAATAAGTATATCTTAAGGGTGTGGTGAACACCTTTGAAAAAACGACTTGAAAAATGGCTCCCCAAAAAACCATGCACACATGAAAGAAATAACGCATCATGGAAGTGCTCAAGAAGATGAATCTAGTGGTGCAAACAAGACATAAAATAGAGCTAGGAAGCTCATGTACAAGGAAAAAATATTTATCTCAAAATAATAAATAGGGTTGGGCACAATTTTCAAAATGCACATGTTCAACACAAATTACAAGTGGAGGGAACTTGACCTAAAGCTTTTGATTTTGATTGTGAGAGATTGGATAAAAGAAATTCCATTATGTGACTTCGAGGATATTTTTCTCATCTTTTGTATTTTTTTTCGATGATTACATTTTCATTTTTAGGGATTTTTTGTCCCATATAAAACTTATAGCTTTTGGGGTTATTTTGAAATTGTTCACACCATGCTTGGGGGTGGTTCATGTGATATGGAGTGCATGGTGTGATTCCTATGATTTTTTTAATATTAGTGGACACACACAATAGAGATAGCTTACTCATGGATTGGTAAACCTTATCTTTATGCTTATGTGGTATAGTTCCATAGGAGTTTGGAAACCTATGTGGTATGGTGACATTCTTCATGAGGCGGACATGGAGTGCTTGTTTTCTTGCTTGGGAGGAGAGCCTATTTGGAGGAGTATCAATGGGGCATTTAGGAGGAGGGTGTTAAGCCATGGGTGACATGGGATTGCTTGGTTTCTTACAAGGAGGCTTGTACTTGACTTGGGGACACTTGGTTTAAGGAGTATTTATAGAGATGTGGTAGACCAAGATGAGCACATGATTAAAGGGGTAGTGTTGAAGTGTTGGAGACCTTTGGAGTAGAGCATTGGACCTCTTCTTGTTGAGAGCTCATCTTGTGACCCTTTCTTGATGAGTGTGCTTACCATGGAGCTTGGCGTGTTTCACCTTAAAGTTTAATCACTTCACATGTGGGTGTAATTAGTGATTAGCTAGGTTTCTTGAGTTAGTTGTTTGTGAATCTTCTCCACTTTATTATTGTTGGAATCCCTCTCCTATTCTAAAAATGGAGGAGAGAATGTTTTGTTTCATTCATTTATTCATTATCACATCAATCTTGTCTTAGAGATTTGAGAGCTTGAGTGAACTTGTACCTTTAATATGGAGCTCTTGTTCATTGTACTTTAGACTCTTGTCTAGTGTGGTAGGGTTCTTTATTGATTGATCAATAAGTAATTAGGGTTAGTTTTTTCCCTAAGAATGCAAGAATATATAGGCTTGTGAGAGTAACTTCAATATATTATAGAAAAGCACCATAAAAACTTAGAACGTGCCCAAATGAGAAATCATTAAAAAATGTGTTGCATATACTATTTCAAGAATAACACATGACACTTAGATTTAACCATTTGTCTTACAAATTTATATAATAGCTTTACTAAATTATAGGCAAGCAACATACAAAGGTACTAAAGAACCCAAGAGGATCAACCCAGTTCATGTTTCACATTAGTGCATGCTTTTATTGATGTCTTCTATTGGTACAAAACTATATATTGGTTCAAATAAAAACTCGTCACACACCACCTACTATGTCACACCAATCTACTCTAGTGTGATTATTGTTTCCTTTCCTCAAGATCCATTGTAATCTAACTTGATATATGGGATGCTACACTTGTTGATGAGAGAAAATTACTTAATGAGCATGTATCCTTACCACATCATATACATATCTTGCTTAACCTTTTTAAATGTCAAATACAAAATGCTCAATTAACCCTTTCAAATGGATGTTCCCTATGTAACTCAATATGCCATCCAATAACAATAATAAAAGAAAAATAGTTGAGGTTCAATTTGCATTTAATATGGAAATCAAGTTGAGGAAAACATACACACACACATAGGAGGAAAAAACATAACGCCATCTAAATACCTAGGTGTGAGGAGCCCCAAGCGAACAAGTTGTGGAAATAACTACATCAAGCTCATTAGATGAGGAAACTCACCGCTTGGATGGAGGGGTGTCATCTCTAACAAAAGAGATACTCATGTAGAACAAAAAATACTTTACAGTTATGTCTACCAAATATTTTCCGAATGCACCATTGAATACAAAAGTACATTGAATATATAAAAATTATGTCATACTAACCTCATCCAAGAAACTATCATGAATACGATCCTCTCTCGGGCCATAACAAGTATGTCTGCAATGCAAATATTGATGAGGAACAACTGGACTAGAACAAAAAATTCACCCTAACTAGATGATGGCTCAACACTAGGTGGTCTAACATCATTAGAGGATGTCTCTTGATGAGATGCTACTACAAATGCATTGTGCTTCACTAGACTACGTGTCAAGGATGATATCATGGTACTAGTGGCTTGGATCCTATATATATCTCTGAGTTGAGGTGGCTTTGGGTGGGGGTCGGGGAAGGTGGGTTGGGCATGCACTTAGATGAAGGAGACCCTCTCAATGGGCTATGCCTAGTGTTTGCTCAATCTTGATTTGAGCCAAGACTAACTCCCTAGAATTGACTAATGCCAAATTAATAGACATGGAGACCAAGAATCAACCCAACCCATGATTTATGGAGAAAACAAAAAGGAACCTCCCTGCTATTGCAGGAAGGTTTATCAAATACCATAAACCATCGATCTATCCAGTTGTCTCTCCATGGTTAGATGTACACCAATCCATGCAAAGATGCATCTTTCCTAGATCAAGTGGTTGGTTGATTCTAGGGTCAATGAACAACTGAAAAGTGGATTCTTTGGTTATATTTAATTTTGTAATATCTTCCTTACCAATTCTAGTTGATTAAAACTCTCTCATCCTTTCCTTATAGTTAAAAACAATAGGCATGGCCAATGGAAGAAAACATGGTGTCAATGTAAGTGGCTAGTGACAGGCGAGATGTTTCTCTTGTTTTTCTAAGTTCCCCTATTAAGTTTCCCAACTCATTTAAACATTGATTTATTTCAATGTTTGGGTCTTGTGGGGCGTTAGGCTTTTGGTTTTTATTTGGATAAGGGTTTTCTGCCATTTTGAAAGAATAATAACTGCAATTCAGTAATACAAAACATTAACAAAAAATTATAAAATGTAAAATATATAAAATTGTTGAGAAAAATGAAGCTTACCTACACTGTATGATGGTGAATCCTTGGCAATGGATGATGGGTGAATGCTCCTAGTTGGAATGTGCTCATATTTACTTCAAGTGGGGGTTGTCGTCGGTTTTGGGAGGCTGAATAAAAAATGAAGAATCGACCCTTTCTTTATTCATATAGACAGAAATGTGCACGCATTCCTAGTGCATGAGCATGTGTTATAAAGCGCACACATACACTAGGAATGCACACACATTCCTTTGTTGATTTATTTTTAGCCTAAAAACATGACATGGTTGTGTAGAGGTTTGACGGGGAGCCAAACCCATTTAAAAATGAGTGTGTGCACATTCCTATTAGTGCATATGCATTTTTATTTTTTTAACGAGCAAGTGTTTCCATTACAATGAAAAGGAGAAGCAACTTCCCCATTATTAAATTGTATTTACAGTCATTTCATCACAAACATAGTTTTAGACTCTTTTAGTTCTTTGTTTGTTTCATTCTCAATTTATAGTACTATACTAAGTGGATAAACAATATCCTTAACTTGATTATTTCATTCTCAAAATATCACAAGTTAATTGTTACTATTACTTGTAGCTAGGGTTTTCACCCTAGCTTGTGCAAATGAGCACTTACTAAGGAAAGGGGCCTCCTTAGTAGCAGTTCAGTAAAACAGTAAAACAAGGTAAAATCTAAGCTAACATGTGTATCAACAGAAAATAAAAAGACAATAATATAATGAGAATTTTTCTTTTGTATTAAAAATGAGAACACAATTACATTTACCTCAAATGTTGAGGTTGGTGGAGCTCTTGCAGTAGTCCATGAGGGTTGCTTCCGTGCTCCAATGGGTTCCTTCTCCTTCTCCAAGGTGTTTGGATAATGGGCCAAAAAGGGCACTCAAATGGGAAGCTAGCTCAAATAGTGAGCTAGGGTTTCAAGAGTGATTTTGGCAGAGTGAGGCCAGGATAGATTGTGGATGTGAAATGGGGAGCCTCCATCACCTATTTATAGGTTTTTTAGTGGAGTGTTGACCCATGGTTTTTGGCACCATATGGTTTAAGTCAATTGTTTTAGGGTTTTTGCTTCCTTTTTCCCTCTTTTTCCTCTTTTTTATATTTTTTATTCCCTTTTACTTGATTTTTGGGAATTTAGAGCCTTTTTAAAGGGTTTTTGCTATCTTTTGAGGAAATTTAATTATTTGGAGGGGGAAAAGGGGTTTTTTGGCCTTTTGGTGGCCATTTAATGGTTTTTTGAGGTTTTGGAGGCAAATATGGTGGGAAAAATAGACAAATGAGTTATGTGGTGAGGGAGATGAGGTAATGAGCACTTTTTAGGTGTTAACAGATTGCCCCCTGATGTGTGAGGGAAGGAGCTCATCGTATGGCCAATAGACATCATAGGTCTGTTATGGTTTTCCTGGGGTGTGGAGAAGAGAAGAAACGAATTAGAGTCCGGAATAGCGGTCCCGTAGAAACTGGGAAAATACATGACCTCAATAATGAATGATGAATAATCTGAATATATGGACAAGGTAGGCATTCCCATGCTCGTATCAAGATATAGAAATAACAATGAATCCCAAAAAGGGGGATCTGAACAATACATGAAAACTGTTGTGTACATCATAAGGGTCCAGAGGGGACACAAATCTGGGATATACTCCTAGTCAGACCGTCCCGAAGCTGAAGAATTGATACAGTGTTGCTGAGTGTGGTACCAGAGGAAATTATGAGTTATTGGATCTGAAGATACCCAATAATGGGGTGGAAACAATGAAGGAGAGTCATCGCCTTAATGGTACACTGATGTAATGACCCTTTTTCAAAATTTTATTAAAATGCCAATTTTTCCACTTTTTCCCCAATTTCGACCTTTGACTAGTTTAACTGTTTTGACCTCCAAATCAACCCAAATGCTCCCAAATCTTTTGTAGGAGTGTATGAATGGTATTTAGACTTGAATATTAGGTTCAGGTATGTTTTATGGCCCTCCAAATACTTCTGCAAACTTGATTTGTATTCTGATCAATATAGGTAATTTTGACTAGTAATTTGTGCATCAAATCCCCCCCGGGTAACACTGAAAATGGCCTTCCCAATGCCTCCAAACTCCCACAAATTTATGAAAATATGTATATAATGTGTTAAGTATGTTATTAAGGTCTCATATGCACCATTAATTGATTTTTACTACTGTTCTAACTCTCTCACATTCATCAGCAAAAACCCCCAATTCGACCCTTGGGGAAATGGCACTATTTCACCTCCCAATACAACTAAACTGAGTAAAAATGCTTCAAATGCTCAAGTACAGTACATGAAACTTGTAGAAGACATCCATGGCAGTATATTGATCACAAATATATCAGAGAATCATCCATCCATTCGAAATAATCAACATTATAGTGTCATACATCAATGCATTGGGGAAATGGACATTGTTTGCTCATTAATCAATAGTTTTGCATACAACCAGTGGGTATTTCGACCTGAGACTTTCTGAATATTAATAACAGAGGATATGAAGCTATTACAATCAGAAATATGTAATGAGAATCTCTCTCAAGAAGCACAAGTGCTCACCAAAAACGCCCTCCCTCAAGGAGCATGAATATGCCTTCAAAATTGGAAATGGTCGAGAGAAAGTGTTGCACTAAACCAAACCATGAAACTTCCTGTAGCTGCTACCTGCAAATAAAACTCCATTAAAGCACCATGAAAGACCTGAGTGGCCTCTCCAAACACCAACTTGGATGGGAATCTTTCACCCTCGAAATTGGCTAAGGCAAGAAACTAGTCATCCACTAGTTCTCTCTTCACAAATGCAATTTTTCTCAAATCATCAAAAGCCATTCTTATACTTGATTTCTACATTTTATAACCAACATTAGCCTTCAAGGGGTCGAAATCCTCTCAATAGATTCAATAATTTTCCATTTAGAAAATATTCCTCATTTGCCACTTGTCTCCTAGTTCCAACCTTCCATCTTCTCCCAAATTCGAATTTGAGTCTCTTTGGATTCCACAAACTCCATGAGCGCCTTCCTTGAGCCTATTTTTGGGGCTGACATGTCATAATGGTCAGGTGTAAGAAGTCAGGTCTGAATTTTTTCATAAATGTCATAGATGCTTCATTATTGTTGTCATAAAACTAGGGAATCTAGCCCAAGTGTCCACTAGTCTCCAATTTGACTCTTCCTCTCCCATGGAGGTTACTATTCCATCCCATTTCTACCTAAGATGCTCAATGCCATGTGTTATGACTTACCAACTCACCCAAGAGTGTTCACCTTCCCATGAATTCGAATTGGTAAGAGAGAGTTGCCATGTGTCATTGAAAAATCAAGCTAGTGTGGGTCCCACCACCTCCATATGTCTCCAAAACCACTTGCCACCTGGAATTTCTCTTGAATTTATTTATTCATCATATTTATTAAATGCTTGAATCCTTCTAATGTCTACATATCATTTATTAGCTTCCTTATTACCATCCCACATGTGCCCATCCAACCTAGGAAACTAGTAGGATTGATGGGATTGTCTTACTATGCACTTATTTGAATGGGGACATTACAACTGAACTGTAGTTGTACTGGGTACTCAAGGAAGCATACAAGTGGATGGATTCCGAATACTGTCGCCAACGCAACCTGGATATCCACGGGAACATATAACTGGGTGTTCCAAAGTGACTCACCAATGTGCTAGAGTTGGGGGGAGTCCAGGGTCTTTGACCAATAACTGAAGGGATGTATACCCTGCACGAATCTCAATGGTGCGATCAAGGTGTTGAAGTCAAGCACGTGAGAAACAACCATTCGGAGAGGCACTGAGGACTCCACTCAAAATGGTCCGTAGGCACTCAGCATAGATGGTGATGAGTCCAAGGTACAGGGATCTCTGGGTCTATCCTCTGGAATAGATGGGCTGGCGTCGACAGAGGGAGACCTGCAACTAGCAAGGCAATGATTTTTTCTTGATAGGAGCACGAGATGGATAAACAAGAGGTGATAGGGATGACTGTGTAACTGGCATACTGGGGGGGTAGGAAACATGGGTTTGTTGGGTGGGGGGACTCAAACTTCCTTTTTTCAGAGTATGATGGCGGGGGTGGTCAGGAAGCATATGACACTAACTTGGGGGAAGGGGATCATAGCTTTTGAAGGATTGGGAAGTATGACTATAAGGAGGGATACTCAAGTTTATATAGGATGACAGGAGACTGGAAGGATGGCATACCGCAGAATACTCTGAACAAAGGCGACCTTATTGGGGGTTCTGCCGAGATGAGTGATCATAGTGCCGAGAGACACTGGTGGGGCCTTCTTCATGGTTTAAGGAGCTGGAAGAAGGGATAGAAGTGTGCTCATAATGGTACTATCATGTGGATTTATACGAGCCCAGGACAGTTCATGCTCATGATTGCTTTCAATTTTAAGGAGTTTAAAAGCGATAAGAAGACTCTGAAATAATGGTGGTACCATCGTGTGGATTTGTACGAGCCCAGGACGGTGCATGCTCGTGGTTGCTTTCAATTTTAGAGAGTCTGAAAAAAATAAGAAGACTCCAGGGGGTTTCTTTTTCGTGTGTTAGCCTCCAAGGCCCGAAAAAAGCATAAAAGGATGCAATGGAGAACTCTTCCAACCGGTGTGACTAGAGTATTCATTTTTCGTAATTAGTCTACCAGGTCCGGAAAAGGGTTAAACTTATACCAGATAGACACCCTTTCAGGTACTTTAACGGGCATGAAAGGAAGTAAGATTGCTTGGTGATCTTTTCATTCTTTTAGGAGTCAAAAAAGAGCTTAACAGAAACTCCCTAAGTGCCTTTTTTGTAAAGGACTTGTTCAGCTTGAAAAAGGGATAAAATTATACCAAACAAAAGGAATGGCCAGTCAAGGAGAGAGTGTTCAATCAAGGGACATGGATGAGAACCAACAACGAGGGTTGGGGGGGAACACTGATGGTGCCTCTTTGCGGGATGGTGAATGGTGGCAAACTAACGAAATAACTGCAGTATGAAGGGAGTGGAAAGTTCATGGATATGCTTGCAGTGTCAAAGCAAGTGTAAAGTGATGGCGGCCGATGTGGCTCCCAGACTGCGATTGCGCGGTGGACAGACAAAATGTCAAAAAAGGGGTGACTGTGACAGCGAGAAATGATCTCAAGCATCATCATGAGTGTGGAAAACTGAATCCGGTGATATAAGAAATGCCAAAAACGGATAACGGCCGAGGTGGCACACAAACCGAGATGACTAGGGGCTAGTAAAAAATGCCCAAAAAATATGGGGGTGAGAGCGAGAAATGATCGCAAGCATCATCATGAGCTCGAAAAACTGAATTCGATGGTATAAGGAATGCTAAAAACTGGCAACAGTCGATGTGGCATGCAAATCGAGGTGCCGTGGGTCATGGAAAAAATGCCCAAAAGTTTTTGGTGAGAGCGAGAAATGATCTCAAGCATCATCACGGGCACGGAAATATGAATCCAGCGGTGCAAATGGTGCGAAAAACGAAGGTCATAAGGACTCCGGAATGGTCAAAGGAAATAACTAGGTTAAAAAATGGCTACAAATAAAGGTGAGCCCACCAAGCCAAGGATGCAGTGGTGGGGAGAAATGATGACCCGCGGGGGAAGAATACTAGGTGTATCAAATCAAATCAAATATACAAGTGATATGTGACCTCAAAAATGGTTGAGATCACGCATGTGAAAAAGTGAGCAGGGTTAATGACTTGCCCCCATGCTATGTGCATGGGGTTAATGATTGTGGATCACATATGTGTTGGTTTGAACAATGGGGTCATTGAAATAATGAGATAGATGTGGTGGGGAAAGTTCAAAATGATTGATCATGCCCCCTATCCCAGGGTCGAGGTAATCTATTATGCCCCCTAACTCAGAGGTTTCAATGTGATGCAGATGTTGTCTCAGAGAGGGATCACTAGGGCATTGAGCAACTGCTAGCGAGGGGGTATACCATGAGGCTGTGGGCCGTGGTGGCATACTGAAGTGATGAAGTGATGATGATGGGGGATTTTAGTATTGTATTGAGAGAAGTGATATGCAATATGTTAACTAGTACATATCAGATTTGTAATAAAAATAATAATAATAAATTAAAATGAAAGAAATATTATCTTTTTCTTTTCAACGGAAAAATCACCTTCCTCTTATTCCGAAGGAATCAAGGAAAGCTAACACGCACGGGAAATCTCAACAAACTTCCTCACATATCGTAGATGGTAGGTCGAGCAAACCATCAACCGATAATCCAAGACAGAAGATGTCTCAACATAATTGAACTGGAATGCAATCCATCTCTCCCCACCAACAGACCACCATATCCTTAACAAAATTAAAAAAACATTATTATTTATAATATATATAAAAATAATAATTATAACAATAAAATATAAAATAAATAAATATTTTTAATAAAAATAAATATAATCATAACATAATTAAACATAATTTCATCTTAACTCAACTTTGCTTTATTTCATTTTTATTACTTTCATTAGTTAATAGATCCTATATTAAATTAGATCTATGTTAATAATAATACACACCTTTTAGAAAAAGAACAATTTCATCTTAACTCAACTTTGTTTTATTTCATTTTTATTACTTTCATTAGTTAATAGATCCTATATTAAATTAGATCTATGTTAATAATAATACACGCCTTTCAGAAAAAGAACCCAACATTTTTTTAACAACATTTAACCATATATAATAAGTATAGTTCTGAGAAACATTGCATTCATTTTTCTTGCATGGTTGATATTAAATAATTTGTAATAGTATTTAACATGGGAGATATTGCAATGTTCGTATTAAATAATTTGCAATATTGTTTAACATAGGAGATATAGATAGAGGTAAGAATACGTAGAGTATAAAGAGTAGCAAAATATACATGTAGAATTCAAGAATAAACCTAAACAATACACTGAAGATAATAAAAAGGACACGAACGAGTGAGAACATGGCTAAGTGCATGAGCAATTAACATAAAATATTCCTTGGAGCCATGAAAGATTTTAGGTATAAATTTGTGCAATCACTTTCTAAATATCATCTCTTCAATACCTTGTATATTTGACTCATTATTTTGATATGTTATAAATTTGTGTAAATCCTCTCAGAATGAGGTATCTTGATTTGATTTAAAAAGTGATTCAAATTCTCTAATCTATAGAGCTGAGCTTTTTTTTTACTTCTTTTTAATTAAGTTGGGTGTGAAATATTGAATATACTTTTTTTTTCAGAAGAAAAAAAAACTATTATTGATATTCTTGTGTGAATCAAATAGTACAAAGATTGTCATGGTTTGTTACAACCAAAATATGTCAGCTCTTCAAAAAAAGCCCAGACAAAAAATAGCCCATACAGAGAGCTAATAAGCTTAGTCCAAAAATATTGCTTAAAAACTTATCAACAGATTTACATTAATGAGAGAAAAAGTATCCCTAGCTGCCAATATCATATATAGCAGGCTACCCCTTCAATCTTCAAATCTAAAGCTCAGAAGCTAGTCAAAGAAGTAGATTTCTCCCTGATCCAGAATGTCATTGTCCATCCATTCATCCCATATCAAAATACCTTCGGAACCTTCAAGAGCTTGTTTAGAAAGTTTGTCAGCCATAGAGTTGTGCTCTCTATAGATGTGTTCAAAGGAAATGTTCTGTTGTAATGAGATTTCCCATTGTGTACGAATGCACCAATGACGAAGATTTGTAACATTTAATTTGAATTCCCCTGCTGCCCATTTGATTGTAACACGGGAGTCGCCAAAAACTTTGATGTTAACTAAACCAAATAAATTTGCCATTCTTAAGACACACCATAAAGCCATAAGCTCGGCTTTCATATTGCTACCCAAACCACAGTTGAGACGAACTGAAAAATAGTGATTATCATTGAGGTAAATCACTCCTCCCACTGCACAAATTCCATTTTGTGCTGCACCATCGAAAAACAATACCAGCTGAGAGACAATTAATGAGAAGTGGCTGACTCTATTAATTGGCAATCTGCACTTATAATCTTTATATATATGGAACATCTTCATAGCTAAGGTGCAGCATACCATCAAATCAGGCTTTAGATCTTGGAAGATTGCACAGTTGCGCGAATACCAAACTGCCCAGGTGATGAATATTGCTAATGGAAAAAAAGGTTTAGAGTACCTGAACCAATTCAACATGCAGAAATTGAAGTCTCCTACATCCCAAATTTTAGTTATATTCATCTTGGCAGAGCAAACGATCCAAACTTTTTTGGTAAAAGTACAATCTACAAATAGATGATGTGTAGATTCAGCAGCAATTGTATAGAGAGTGCAACTATTAGGTCCTATCCATCCACGCTTCATAAGATTGTCCCATGTTTTGAGCTTGTTATGTAGAGCTAGCCAAAGAAAGCATTTTATCTTTAATGGGATGCTCATCTTCCAAATTCTCTTGAACCACCAGTTTGGTGGAAAGATATATCTGTCTTGGACAATTCTAAAATATGCAGACTTTGTTGTGATGTTCCCAGAACTGGGATTTCCCAACCAAATCATAAGATCGCTTTCCCCAATGATTTTGACTCTAGTAGATTTGAGGTTTTTGACATAAATGTCCCACTCCCATGTTAAATGGCCAGTAAGCCTAAGGTCCTTCGAATCCATCCAAACAACAACCCGGGAAGAGTTTGGACTGCAAGAATATAACCTGTTGAGCATTGGACGTCCGAGGGCATGCAAATTCTGAATCAATACTGGTGAAAGAGTATAGGAATTCTCCAGCTCGATGATAGGGTCCATCCCTGCTCTGATTTTTTCACCTGTGCCCACCTGCCAGCTAATGAATCATAAAGATGGTGGAAGAGATGGGGTTTGCTAGGGTTTCTGGCGATTCTGCAGGAAACACTGATTTTGACGGTTGATCTGAAGAATATGTGGCCTTCGGCGACTTGGAGTCAAGCTGATTCAATGAATCAGCCTAGTACCAACCAAGGCTAAAAAAAGTGGGAAGTAACATTTCAGTCGGAGGCTACTATTCTTCATTTCTGCTAGATTCTTCAGTTTTTCTGCATTGAATCAGGTTGATATCTTTGGTTTTGGGTCTTGTTGTTTTTTTGGTCTCCTTCTCTTCTAGTTTTTTCCTCTTTTTTAGGGGGTCCTACAGCTATCTTTGGGGGTTTCTGCTTTATTTGTTCATTTTGGCAGCTGTCTTTTCCCTGCTGCGGGTTACCGACAGTTGTGGCCCACTCTTGCTCCTCGGGCTTGTGGACTTTTATGATGGCTCCGTGTCTTAAACAAAACCCTATTCTGCTGGATTCTTCTTCTGGGTTGGGAGGTAGGGCTGATTGTATTGTTGGGGATGGTTCACAGTTAGGTAGCCTGCGTGGGTCGAAAGCAAAACGGAGAAGGCTACTGAAAACATACAAAGCGAAGAAAGAGGTAATTAGGTTTGACATTGATGCTGATTATAATCTTGATCGGATTCGATCCCTAGCGGAGAAAGCTTTGGTCGGCAGGCTTGAGTTCACTTCGGGATCCAAACTTGAAATCTCTGAGTGGGTTTGTAAACATTGGGTACCAATCACGGGTTTGGCTCCTCGCATCAATTTATTAGCTAACCAGTGGATACTTTTCACCTTCTCGGAGGCGGCTCATCTGGATATGATTTTGTCTTCGTTCTGGGAGTTTAAGCGGGGCTCCTTGTTCACCAAGCGATGGCATGTGAACTTTGATCCCCTCAAAGAAGTTCAAACCCTCCGTCATCTTTGGATGATTATTCTGGGTCTTCCTATTGAATTGTGGTCGGAGGAGGTCATTATGGGGCTTGCAAATTCAGTTGGGAGGTTCATTCGCTTTGATAAACATAATCTTTTCCTAGCTGGTTAGGCTTTTCCTTGTGAGAATATACCCTTCTCTCAAGTGGGTACGCCATACTTAACTAATTACTTTGGGGTTCTTTGAAATTTCTGATAGTAAACTAGAGTATCGGGGTTGTCTTCCTTCTCATAAGGGATTAGGCTTTTCCTTGTGAGAATATACCCTTCTCTCAAGTGAGTATGCCATACTTCACTAATTACTTTAGGGCTCTTTGAAATTTATGATAGCTAACTATAGTCTTGGGGCTGCCTTCCTTCTAAGATGGGTTTGGTTAGGCTTTTCCTTGTGAGAATATACCCTTTTCTCAAGTGGGTATGCCATACTCAACTAATTACTTTGGGGCTCTTTGAAATATATGATAGCTAACTATAGTCTTGGAGCTTCCTTCCTTCTCAAACGGGTCTGGTTAGGCTTTTCCTTGTGAGAATATACCCTTCTCTCAAGTGGGGGCTCTTTGAAATTTCTGATAGCTAACTATAGTCTTGTGGCTGTCTTCCTTCTTAAAGGAGTGTGGTTAGGATTTTCCTTGTGAGAATATACCCTTCTCTCAAGTGGATATGACATACTTAACTAATTACTTTGGGGTTCTTTGAAATTTTCTGATAGCTAACTGTAATCTTAAGGCTGCCTTCTTTCTAATAGCTAATTACTTAACTAAACTTAGTTAAGTAAGGGGGGGTGAATCAGCTAATTACTTAACTAAACTGTGGGACTCTTTGAAATTAATCAACTTGTATAAATTTGTAGGATAAACTTTATTTAAAATGGCTTGAAATTGTTTTTTTTTTTTAATTTTAAATAACAAATTCTGTAGAAAGGTACAGTCTCATGAATCAAAACGTCTAATACCATTAAAACAAAAAAAAGTAAATGTGAGAATAAGGAATGGTCACGTCTAAAAGCAACAAAAGTAAATGTGAGAATAAGGAATGGCCACGTGTAAAAGCAACAAAAGTGAGTAAACAGAACATAGAATACAATAAAAAAAGTAAATGTGAGAATAAGGCATGGAATATCAAACGGGTATATGATGTTTATGGAATAAGATAGGTAAAGTGCAGAGGACGAGAAAAGGTCTCAGTAAAGTAAGTTGATTGTGAAAGAGGAGGAAAGTGAATAGCAAAAGGTGTCATGGCAGTAATAATATGATGATGCAGTGTTACGAGCCTTTTGGAACAGTGGAAGGAAGTTTGTTGTTGTCTGTCCTTCTAAAGGTGAAAGGCTCTAAAGCTTTGTTGTGCAAATTAAAGACAAGTTTGTTGTAGTGGATGAGAAAATCGCCGGCCTTTTTGGGATTTGCATTGAATAAGGCAAAACCCAGAAATGGAAAAAGATCATTTTATAAAAAGGGAGATAATACGGAGTATTGATCCCCGTACCCCACACATGTTATGGGTCACTTTTATTGGGCGTGGGATATGGGGCACTCAAATCACTCCGGTATTCCGGTGAGTGGTTTTCCAGCGAGGTACAGTTCCACTTCTTTCTGGTCATTTTTTTGAAATTTCGATGATCTGGGTCATCTTAAAATGGCCCAAAACTCTTGGGGGCACAGTTCCATGGCATAGTTCCGCAATAAACTGGTGGAACTACGCTTCCGTCGGTTTTTATAGCCATATCAAGAGAAGAAATCGCCGGAAAAACGGAACGATTTGAGTGCGAGTTATCCCACGCCATTTCGAAATTGCTCTTATGTCAAGAGATTCTTCCTTTACAATAAAGTCTGTGCTTCAGAGTGTGTAGGACTTGTAACTTTGTAGAACTTGGTGAGCGTATGTAACCGTTTTGTTTGTAGGATTTGTAACTTTTCATATACTTCTTAATAAAGTATAGCTATTTTACTATGTGAAAAAAAAAGCAAAATCTGATTGTAAGATTTCATGACAAAATTCTTGGAGCAGTTTCGATCCCACGACCTCCCACCCCAGTTTTTGTGATCAATCTCACTACTTGGTCAATGACAAATCCTTCACGAACGAGATTAGTCCATTGGATGGTTGCCATTATTAACATTGAGTGGGGCAACATTATAGATTTATGCTTATCTGTATTTAAATATAAAAGGTATCAAATTTCTTGGTTTAGTAAATTTGTTTATAAGTAAAAAGTTTTAAAACAAAAAAATTTACACATTTAATCTTGGTAAATTTAAATTTACGTTTTATGTTAATTTAAATTTTTAATAATTAATGTATAAATTTTAAAAACTAATTCTCCAATTTTTTTTTATTTTTATGTAATGTACATTATTTCATAACATTTTCTAAGAGTGAAACTACTCATTAAATAGTTTTTTAAAAACATTTTTATTTTAAGTTATATATATATATATATAATTTAATAATTTTAAAATGTTGAAAAAATAAATATAACATTAAATATTAAAAACAAATGGTACACACCCGAGAATGTAATTTCAAAGTTTTAACTATGATATGGTAGTTTATATTTAACCTTCGAGTTATGACATTAAATGTGATATGATTTCATTAATTAATGATAGTTTATGTGTCATGTTTATGTTTATTTTTTAAAAATTTTATTAAATTTATAATTATATTAAAAAAAATTGTATATTAGAGATATATAGTTAAATCTTTATAGAGTATTAATCAAAAAATTAGATTATCTAATTTGCAAAAATTTTAAAAATATTTTTAATTTAATAAAATAAATAACTTAAGGTTAATAAGAAAGTAAGGTATATTGGATCCTAGGAACCTATTGTAGAATCTATGCAGGAAATTTTTGCAGTCTTCTGTTAAATAGTAAACATAGGAAAGAGGGCCCTTTGCATAGTAGACTGTCTTTCAGGTGATGAGGCTCCAAGAAACCCTGGTTTATTGCGGTTGTGAGGGCAGAATTCGGGTGATGGTGGAATGGCAAGCTGGGATACACACTGGAGGATCGGCTCGACGCGGCTGGACCAGTTGATTTTAGAGGTGTGGTAATTGACGGGCTAGCTGGTGGATCAGGTTTATAATTGGTGAGCGGATTTGGGGGCTACCTGAAACCCTGGTGTCCTGCCGAAGTGTGCAGAGATTGGGCGTTGATGGACTGGCAATCTGGGCTTCTAAACACTGGAGGAGCGGTTCTTCGGTGTCTCGGCTGGTCCAGCGGAACTGTCTTGAAACGGTGTGGTATTTGATGGGTTTGGCTGGTGGTTCTTGAACCCTGCGGATGAGTGATGGGACTCGGGGCTGTGTGGGGAACCGGCGAATTGTGTGGGGTCTTTTGCTGCATCTTTGAACGTTGGATAGGGGTTTGGGCCCTATCTGGGGTTTCCATCCTGTTTTTTGGTTGATTGTTGGGTTAGGGTTCGGAATTGTCTGTTGAGAGGGAACAACTGGGGTGGAATGGCGAGTGGATATGAGCAGGAGGTGGACTACACCTCGGATGGTGATTGTGATAGGGGGATTTTCGATCTTGGAGTTATCAATCATGCGGAGTATGGGTCGGGGGCATTGTCTGGCCCATTCTTGTCAGGCGGGGGGACAGGGGCTCTCCCTGGGCCCGTGGGAGCGATGGAATTAGATGGGCACCTCATCACTCCACCGACATCTGCCAGAGTCACTTCGCCGGTCATCTCTCTAGGGCTGGAGGGTTTAGAGGCAGAATTGGAGACCTTTCGGTCACCTACTGGCATCAGGGACAGGCCCGACCTGGCTGGCCTTTTGGGGCGGACTCTACAACCCCAACTGGGGTCATACTCAAACTTTCCCATTAGCTCGGATGCCTTGTGTGTGGAGAGGCTCAAAACCCTGACTGGGTGTGACAACAGACAATCGAAACTGGGTGGAGGACTGGATTCTTTTTCTGTTGGAAACCTGATTAAGTCGGTGGAATTTGCAGTTGAGGACAGGGGACAGGCTAGTGGTGGCCAGGGTTTCTCATCCAGTGGACCAGCAGCGGTGGCTCCTGGGGTTGAAGAATTACTACCTGATGATGAATCCCTGCTAATTCCACGAGCAGGGGTTTCTGCAAAGGCTGCCTCACATCAAAATACGGCCAACAGGGTTAAGGAACGGAGGAGGAAGGATAAACTTGTGCTGGGTGTGGATGTCTCGATGGAGGAGGCGGAGGACTTCTCACACATCGCAGTAGTTGGACATGTTCGTGGAAAGAGGCTTGGGCGTGGTTTCCTCCAGCGATGGGCGGCCGAGCAGTGGAAGGACTTGATAGCTACTGCACCTGAGATTAGGGTCTTGACAAAAGGTTGGTTCTCCTTTATCTTGTCGAACATTGGGGAAGTTGAAGCTGTTTTAGGCCGCCATTGGTCGATGTTGGGCGTCCCCATTGTGCTGAAAAGATGGTCACCGTTCTTCGATTCCAAAACTGAGAAAATTGACAGAGAACCTATTTGGGTGAAGCTACCTGGGCTCCCCATGCATCTCTGGAATGAATCACGATTTGCAGCAATTGGGAATTTCCTTGGTGACTATGTGTGTTCTGATTCTACCCATACTGAGACAGGTATTTATACTGTGGCTAAGATTTTGGTCAGACTCGATCTTCGACTGGGGCTATCGGCTGAGATCATTATTAAAATGAAGGATGGGGAATGCACACAGATCTTGGACTACGTGGGGGTGCCGTTTCGGTGCCACCGCTGCCACGCTCATGGACACCTGGTAGCTGGTTGCACGTTACCGTTTAGGGGTAGCAGACCGTTGGTTGTTCCTAAAGCAGATGATTGCTTTGTTCCAGCGTTGAAGGGGACTCCACTGGTGGTGGGGGGAATTGGAATAGCGACTGCTATTGACACAGGGGCGGCCCAAGCATCGGTAGTACTAGCGGCACCGTGTGGGTTGCAGGGCTCTGGGCTAAATATGGCATCATTGGTGAACGAGGGATTGGATATCATTGGGAGCAAGGAGTCGGTAGTAGATGGGACTACAATGGGTACCTCGACACCTTTAACTCGGGCAGCCTCCAGAAAGCTACATGAGCAGTCTAATATTCGTCGGGGTTCATCCTCAAATCCCCCGGGTAAGTCTCACCATAGCTCTTCTGCTGTTTCTTTATATGCTGTCTCTAATGATTTGGGGGGGGTATGTCTTGGGTCTCATCCTCCTGTCAGTTTTGTATTACTATGCCCTGTAGCTCCTTGTACGTTACCTGAAGCGGATAGTGTATACACACCATCTTTAGTATCCACTAAACCCTCTCCCAATTCTGTGGGAAGTAGCATCCGCTATGCTCTTAGAAATAGGGTGATCTCTGCTGATGGATCGGGGGGTAGGGGACTTCCTACTTTGGATGCCAGTGCTGGGGGGAAAGGTCTGGGTCACAAATCTCATTTGTCAAAAGCACAAGACCGGGCAAAAGTTGATTTGGTAATGGGCACACAATCCTCTATTGAATGGGCACTTAGAACTGCGAAAGCCCTGGAAGGGGGTTTCTTATGAAATTATTGTCATTCAACTGTCGTGGGCTGGCGAGTCCCATTAAAAAATCATCACTTCGGAGGTTGGTGGATGTAAATCAACCTGATATTTTACTGCTGCAAGAAACATTGGGCGGCAGTGTGGAGGTTGTTAGGGTATTGGAAAATTTGCTACCTGGTTGGAAGTTCGTGGGATTGGATGCTCGTGGATGCTCTGGAGGGCTGGCCACGGGGTGGAAGGTGAAGAGCTGCAGATATGATAGCTCTTGGGGTATCTCTTCTGGTATCGGGTTGGAAGTTTGGGATGCAGAGATTGGTAGGATGATAACGATTCTCAATATCTATGGTCCCTATTTAAATAGGGCTGGATTCTAGGACTCCTTGCTAAGTATGGATCTCTTTGCCGGAAGGGATGTGATCCTAGGTGGGGACCTCAACCTTTCTCTGGGGTCTTCTGAAGTTTGGGGGCCACGTGCTGCTCCGGATCCATTAGCTAACTTTTTCATACAAGCTTTCGCCGGGAAGGATCTACTTGACATACAACCAACCAGGTTAACCCCTACTTGGAGGAACAAGAGAACAGGGGATCAAAGGGTGGCTAAAAGACTGGATAGGTTTCTGGTGGCTGATGTGTTGGCTCTGGGGGTTGATGTTGTCAAGCAATGGGTTGGGTCAGGGGGGGTTTCTGACCACTGCCCTATCCTACTGGAATTAAGAGGCAGTAGAAACAAACCCCCTAGTCCTTTCAAGTTCAATCCTAGCTGGTTGAAGGAGGAGGATTTTCTTAAATTAGTACAGAATCAGTGGGTTCATCGACCTAAGGAGTCATAAGAGCATGCGGGCGCACACTTTCAACTCAATCTCAAGCGTATAAAAGAGGCCACTATCCTCTGGGCCACTGAAAAAAGGGTGAAAGATGATCAGAATCTGAGGGCGGCTGAGATGAATATTGATAGACTTCTACATTGTCAGGGTTTGGGTTATCTGGATGACCTGAAGAAAGGTGAGCTACTGGAATGGGAAAGAAGTAGGAATGTGTTACTGTGTGAAAGGGAAGAGTTGTGGAGAATGAAAAGTAGGGCGATATGGTTACAGTGTGGGGATGAGAACACTAAATTTTTTCAAGCATATGCAAAGGGGAGAAAATCCACTAACTCCATTTGGGAATTATCTTCAACTGCAGGGGAACGGGTCTCCAGCTTTGATGGTTTGGCTGAGATGGGTGTTCGACACTTCGAAGACTTATTCACAGCTCAACCTGGAGCCTCTATAGCTGAGGTTATCATGATGGCTCAGCTCTTCCCACGATTTGTGGGGGAGGAAGAGAACAAACTTTTGATGGAGGAGGTGCTGCCGATTGAGCTCTCGCAGGTAATGTAATCCTTCCAGAAAGATAAAATCCCGGGGCCTGATGGCTGGCCTATTGAATTTTTCTTGGGCTTCTTTGATTTCTTCGGGGAGGAATTATTGGATGTGGTGGAAGAATCCAGAAAGGCTGGGTTTGTACATGGTCCCTTTAACTCGACCTTTATAGCTCTCATTCCTAAAACGGACAAGCCTGAAAGTTTTGATGAATTCAGACCTATATCACTTTGCAATTGCATATATAAGATCATCTCTAAGGTTATGGCGAGGAGACTCAAGAATATTCTGTCTCAGCATATTTCATGTGAACAATTTGGATTCTTGGAAGGTCATCAAATTCATGAGGCCATTGGAGTTGCACAAGAAGGTATACACACTCTGAAGGTGCAGAAGCAGAAGGGTGCAGTGATTAAGAATGACCTCTCTAAAGCATTTGATAGGGTGAGCTGGCTCTATATCCGGATGCTTCTAACACACCTGGGCTTCTGCTATGAATTTATTCGATGGATTATGGCCTGCGTCACCACGGTGAGTTTTGTTGTCCTGATCAATGGTTCTGCTAGCCCATTCTTCCATGCTGGCAGGGGGCTCAGACAAGGTTGCCCACTTTCACCGCTGTTATTTCTCCTTGTTGCTGAAGGCCTCAGCCGTTTTATTCTGAAAGCAAAAGCTGATGGCTCCTTTCGTGGCATATCCATTTCTCAGGTATTGTATATCACACATCTCCTTTTTGTTGACGATATTCGTATATTTTGTGATGGCTCGAGACAGGATATTGATAAGGTGGTTGAAGGGCTCAATTTACTGCAAGATGCCGCGGGTATGTTAGTGAATATTGATAAATCAACAATCACATGCTCGCAATTAAACGAGCAGGAGATTCACAGATTGGCCATTAGACTACCTTATAGGACTATGGATATTGATGAGGGTCTAAAGTACCTTGGATTTCACTTGAAACCCAATGCATATTTGAAGGCTGATTGGCGCTGGTTAATTGCTAAATTGGAACAGCGACTACATGGATGGAGTCATAAATGGCTCTCGCGGGCGGGGAGACTGGTTCTGGTTAAATCAGTTCTGGAAGCAATACCGGTATATTGGATGTCACTTGCTTGGATTCCCAAGGGTGTCTTGGAGCATATCCGTCGGTTGTGTTTTGCCTTTCTTTGGAAGGGTAAGGGCGAAAATCGAGCCTTGGTGTGGGTTAGATGGGAATTGATTGCGGTCCCCAAAGCACTGGGAGGATGGGGCTTAAAGAATATCTTTCTTTTTGCTAAAGCTTTGGGGGCCAAGGTGGCATGGCGAATTATACATACACGGAGCCTCTGGACTCGTGTGGTATATCATAAATACATTGCTCCCTTAACCCTTCTTGATTGGATTAGGCAGAGCAATAAGTCGAGGGCAAATTGCTCTGTGGTATGGAAAGCGGTGGTACAACATTTTCATCTGGTTGGATCGAGATTAGTATGGAGAATTGGAAATGGGCATTTACTTCGTATCGGACTGGATCCTTGGGTAGGATATAGGGGGGGACATGTACTTCCTGTGGACTTAAGGACTTTTCTGGAAACTAGAGGCTGTCATTTTCTAGCTGATATTGCACGACCAGGATCAACCACTCTATGGCATCAGGGGTGGACCTCTGCCCAGCGTCTTGAGGTTCCTGATGACATGCTCGGAGTTTGGGAGGATTATATTCGGAACTTAAGATACACAAATATTCGCCTGACAAATAGGCCTGATGAACTTCTCTGGGATCACCATCCCTCTAGGATTTACACACCAAAACTTGGATATATTCAGCTAAATGTGGAAGTGCATAATAGGGCATTGGTGTGGTGGTGGAAATCTCTGTGGAAGTTTAAATGCCTGGGTAAAGCAAAATTACTCTTCTGGGCGATATTGGAAAATAAGGCACCTACCTGGGACACTCTGAAGAGACGCTTCTTACAGGGCCCGGGTTTTTGTCCACTCTGTAGGGAGGCGGATGAGACCATTTCTCACCTTTTTGTTCACTGCCGGTTTTCTCAGGCTGTTTGGACAAATATCTGCAACTATTTGGATCTCAATGTGAGATGGTGGGGAGAGAGTGTTCTTGACGCGTTTCAAATCTGGTGGTCAGAACAAAAAAATTCTTCCATATGTGCAGCCCCATGTATCTTTTCCTGGGGCATTTGGATCACCCGTAACAAGATTATTTTTCAGGACTGTAGGGTCCCGATGGAGCTAGTTGTGGCACAAGCTGTGGCTGTCTTATTACACTACAGGACTCCTCCCAAAGCGATTAGAATTCGACCTGTGATCACGGAAACGATTGATAAATCCATACCGTGGGCATACTTCGATGGTGCATCTCTTGACCATCAATTGGTGTGTGGTGGGGGGGGCGTTCTTCACAAATCTAAGACTCATTATTTTCACATCGTGGTTGGCTTGGGGAGCAGTACAAATAACTATGCTGAAATTATGTCGCTTAGGCTGTTGATGTTATTTGCACTTGAACAGGGCTGTTTTTCCCTACAAATTTTTGGAGACTCACTGATTGTTATTGATTGGGCCAATGAGCATACACAATGTAATGTGATGGTACTCTTACCTATACTAGAAGATGTATTACGGTTAAAGCAGACATTTAATCTTATTACATTTACACATGTCTACAGGGAGAGAAATGGCATGGCCGATCTTCTTTCCAAAGAAGCGTCGCAGCAACACATGACTTTTGGCACATGGCAGATTACTATACATTCTACTGCTGGCACATTCAGTTATTACCATAGGCCTTTCCATGAGGCTTTGGAGGACCGGGATGGAGCATGATCGGCTACTGTTGATCAGACTTTACATCATTTCTGTTTGACTTTTGTTTGTTGGGCTGTTTGGACAAAATATATTTTCTGTTGATAGGAACTAATTCTTCATTTTTGAGACAGTTATTGTCATATGTAACCGGATATATGAGTGTTGTATGGACAGCCATCTACATTATTTTGGGTTTGTATGGGTCACTAGACATGTCAGAAACATGAACAGTATATATGCGACAATGTAGGGATCTCTGTGATTCTATTACATGTGCAGAATGTAATTTTGTTCAAACTATTTGAAATAAAATTACGACTTTTTCCAAGGAAAAAAAAAAAGAAAGTAAGGTATATGAGACATTTATGCCTTTATAAATTTAAATGGAGGAAATTCTTTATTAAGGTTTTATTTCTTACAATTGGATGTGATGTGTTATTGACTTGTTTTTAATTAAAATGATTGAACATCAAAATAAGTGTAAAGATATTAAATTTGAAATAATTATATATCATAATAATATTAAGGTTAATAAGAAAGTAAGGTATATGAGACATGTATGGCTTTAGACTTTTAAATGTTAAATGTTGGGAATTCTTTATTAAGGTTTTATTTTGTTATAATTTGTAGGGTTTTGTTATTGATATGTTTTAAATTAAAATAATTGTACAATCAAGATATGTGTAAAGATTATTCATTTGATGTAGATTGGGTGATTGAGAGTATTGATTGATAATATCCCCACGAGGTTCAATTTCTTTTTATGGTGCTTTTTCCAAATAAGAAAATCTTAATCCATAGGGTTTTTTCTTCTATTACTTTATTTTTTAACAAGTAAAGAAAAATAATATAATGACTATTAATTTGAAACAAACAATACTACCTAGATTTAGATTTCTTTAGTAGTGCATTGATTTTTATTTATATGTGGACAATGTGCTAATGGTTATTGTTAACGAAAATACGCTCTTTTTCTAAAGATAAGTAATGCAAAAAAATGAGTATTGCATTTATGGATCTTAGTTGTTTTAAGATGTTTTAATTTCATTTTATCATCTGCATGCATTATCCATGTTAGGAGAAACAACATCCCAAAAGATATCCCATTGTACTGTATAAAGTGCAAGATTATGCACCCCTGGTCTCCTAGAGCATTTGTGGAGCCATCCCAAGGAGACAATATATTTTGGGATCTGATTAATGTCAATTATGAGGAGATTGAAGTCTAGTTTGGAGTTATAAGATACTAAGCAAAGATTTCCAATACTCAAACCGCCTATCATTTTGGTACAATTTGGTGAACTGCCAAAGGTGTCAAGGACATCCCCATGACTACTATGAGTGCAATATATGTGACCTAGTATAGGCCTAAGTCAACACAGGAAAGTAAAAAACTCTTCATGGAGTGCATTAAAAATAATGATGCATGAGGAAGAGAGATTTGACACTTTTCTTCTTGAACTTTTGTAGGATGTGTATTGTTTTCTTCTTATCCTATATTCTTTGTTTTCATACTAGTGGTAGGAAATGAATTAAATTACACATATGCATATGCATGGTTGAATACTAATTTGCATCGATACTTATTATTTTTTTAAAATAGAAACAGTTAAATATTTGTATTAAAAAACACTATAACTAAATTGGTGTGTAGGTACATAATTTCTTGGGATATGAACCCATCTTGTATATGAAGTAACGGTTCATTTTCTTCTTGAATTGACAACGTGTCTTAAATAAATATATATATTTGAATAATAAAAGTTGAATGATGATTATACATTATAATACACAGACCTTTATATAAGCCTGTAGTGCCTTTTCAAACATCAAGGATACGTCATTTAACTTTTAATTATTACATTATTATTATTTATTATTAATTTTATTTATATATGTACGTAACATTGCCACTCCCTTTAAGGGGTATTTGTCCTCAAAGCTAATTTCGTTGATATCGTCTTTATTCTGGGTTTGTGTTGAAGCGATGACTTGAGATATGCGATCGCAATTACGACCATTGCTTCCTTTAACTCTTTTGTATTGGAATTCCTTTTTCTTAGGCGGTGATGTTTGTAAGCTTCTCAAACCATACAACTTGTAATTATTTCCTTTCTATATCATCTTTTGCATTCCATTTATGAGCAACCATAGGCCTTCATTACCATCGCATTTCTCAATCATAAACAACGAATTTGCAATACCCAATTGGTTAATAATCAATCATGACAGAACTGGTGTAGATTTGAATAGTTGTGTATGCGGCTTTTTGCATTGAAAATAAACTTTGATAAACGCTATAAATTTTTACGTCTATAAATAACTATACCTTGCAATTTTGCGGTATAAGTTTGGTGATCCGGATTTATGCAGGAACAAAATAAATAAAGCAAATAACAGAGTAAGCACAATAATATTGCAGAGAACACAGTGATACAGTAAACACACAATTCTATTAATTAATGAAATAGCGAGACTGTAAAACTACTAAGCAATACATAGCTAGAATGGTGGTAGCTTATCCCTGATAAGAGATGTGGCGGCTACACTTATCCGTGACCAAGCTAACTCCAAGAAAGAGGCCAAGGGGGCTTATTTATAAAAAACATGAAGCAAGGAACCCTAAACATCTAAAACCTAACCCTAGGAGGTGAACCGTCTCGAAGCTTATGGGCCCCAAGGGGGTTAGTTGAGTAGTCAACTTCTCGGGGTCATAACGTTTGCATACGAACTTCGTTTCGGGCGAATTATAGCTCATTCGAAAGGCCTACCTGAGAAATAAAATATGAGAGCTATGGCTAAATGTTAGCGTTATGCTAACATTTAGAAAATGGATAACAAAAAAACATCATTTAGGACCTCAAAATGGCCTCGGAAGTTTAGGACCCAAAAAACCATAGAAATTTTGACAAAACACTTATTTGAGCCAGAGGGATAGGTGGGTGGCCACTGATACCCATATAGAACATTCCTCCACCCTTAAGAATCAATGGTCCCCATTGCATTAAGTGTCGGGATAAGATGGGGGAACTTTAGCTGAATTTGGCTCCTGGTGAGCCACTTGCCCTAATGAAGGAACTGCCTAGCTTTCACGACCCGATAGAGCTGGATACGTTGCTGGCGAGTTCCCTTTACCTGTGAATCCATGATCTGATTAACCATTTCCTGCTCCAAGTAGTCAAGGTTGAGTTCTGTCGATGCCAACTGTTCGGCCACTTCTGAGGTGTCCAACAATGGTGGAAAATAGGGGCAAAGGAGCTCAACATTGAATACAAGGTACAAGCGAAGAAATGGAGGGATGCTTAACTCAAAATAATTATCACCGACGGCCTTGGTGATAGTATATGGCCCATAGCGAAGTGGGAGAAGCTTGCGATGAGGTCCCGCGAGCCTTTCTTTCTGCAAATGCAACCAAACCTTATCACCCACTTGATACTTGTGTGGCACCCAATGCTGGTCATGACGCTTCTTGTACTTGGTATTGGGTTTTTCCATAATGTCATGGACTTGTTGGCGAATGTGTTGGATCCGTTCAACAAATTTGGTGGCTTTATCAGCCTTAGTCTAAGCACGAGAAGATGCTTCTGGTGTGGAGGCAATGGGCAGAGCTACATATGTGGGGGCCAATGGCTGAAACCCCAGGCATGCTTGAAAAGGGATATGGCCTATAGAGTTTTGAAGGGCCATGTTGTAGCTATGTTGAACATACGACAGGTTCTTGTCCCAAGTGCGGGGGTGTTTAGAATTGTACATCCTCAGAATATGCACAATCATCCGATTGACTACTTTGTTTGTCCATCAGTTTGGGTATGGGAGGTCGTTGAATGTGTGAGCTTGGTATCCATCAGTGACCAGCGGTTGGACCAGAATGTGTTGAGAAACCTGCTATCGCGATCTGAAATGATAGTCTGAGGAAGCCTGATATGTACCTAGACACGTTGAAAAAAGAGTTCAGCAGTGGCTTTGGCAGAGATACTTTTCTTGCAAGCTGACAAAATGGCCAGTTTAAAGAAGCGATCCACGACCACAAACACACAGTCATTACCATGCTTGGTTGGAGGTAGTCTTGACATGTAATCCATGGAGATGGATTCCCAAGGCCCATTGGGAACAAGAAGATGGGTATACAACCCTTGCTTCTTAATGGATGGTTTGGCGATGGCGCAGGCAGTGCAGGATCTGATATAATTTCTGACATCTTGTCGGAGCTTTGGCCAATAAAAATACTTCTGCAACACCGCTACGGTCTTTTCGGTGCCAAAGTGCCCTGCGACCTGACTGTAATGCACTTCCCGGATCAACTTTGTGCGCTCGCTTGAAGGAACATAGAGGTGGCCTAGGTGACATAATAGTTCGTCTTGGAGATGAAAGTTAGTCATTGGAGTGTTTGCATAGACTGCTCGATAGGTGGTCGAAAAGTTAGGATCACTGTCATATAATTGAGACCACTCAGAGGTTTCGTGGCCGCAAGAGTTAAGTACCATGGTGAGTGCGGCCACAGGTGGTTGATTGCCCGTAATCAACGACACGGTTGGTACTGCCTTTCTTATATTTGATGTTCAGGTGGAACTGCTGCAAGTATGCCGACCACTTTTGGTGGTGGTCATTTTGTAATTTCCCTTGTGTTTGCACGAATTGCAAGGGCTTGTGGTCAGTATGAATGACCGTCTCTCTGCCTAGGATGTAATGCTTCCATTGGCGACAAGCTTGGACAATGGAGTACACTTCCTTGTCATGGGTGGGGTACTTGTGGACTATATCTGAAAGCATTTCACTATGATATGCCATTGGATGGCCATGTTGCGTGAGGACTGCACCAACAGCATAATCTGAAGCATCTGTCTCAATTTCAAAAGGTTGTTGCAGATCCGGGAGGGTAAGGACGAGCGATGGACATAAGCGTCGCTTTAGTTCCTCAAATGTTTGTTGTTGAGCTGGGGCCCAAAGGAATTTGGCTTTAGCCCCACCTTTGGTCACATTGCTAAGGGCCCAAGCAATGTTAGAGAACCCAACCAGGGTAATTTTTAGGGGCGAAATTTTGCCAACTGGCTATTTGGGGGGATTTTTTTCAAAAAATAAATTCACTATTTGGTCATTTTTAGTCTCTAATATCGCCTATATTTACATAAAATATGTTTTTTTATAGTAATATTCGCCAAAATCTACACATTTCAATAGTAAATTGTATGTTTCATATTTAATATTCGCCTCCCTATTTATATACATGATTTATTCAATCCAAAATAATCGCCTATGATACTATACTCAAGTATAATATTAGAATCCTTAAAAAATACCCTAACCCCAACATGAACCTGCGATAAAAGTTGGCCAGTCCTAGGAAGATGTGGAGCTCTGTAATGGTCTTTAGTGTCGGCCAGTCGCGAATGACTTGGATCTTGGTCGAGTCCACAAGCACGCCCTGTTCATTCACGATGTATCCCAAATACTGAATTTCCTTCATACCAAATGAGCATTTTTCGAGATTGGCATATACTTGTGCTTTCACAGGGTGCTAAGGACTTGCTCGATATGCTACAAGTGGTCTTCCCACGTTCTGCTGAAGATGAGGATATCATCTAAATAGAATACCACAAAATAATTGGTGAATGGCCGCAGTATATCATCCATCATCCTCATGAAGGTTGCTGGAGTGTTAGTCAAGCCGAAAGGCATGACCAACCACTTGAAAAGGCCTTCCCGATACTTGAAGGAAGTCTTCCAGACATCAGTCGCCTCAATTGGGACCTGGTGATAACCAGACTTCAGATCAATCTTGCTAAAATACTTAGCGCCCTTTAGTTGATCGAGGAGATCACGATTCGGGGAATAGGATACCGGTTCTGGACTGTGATTTTGTTTAAAGCTCTGTAATCAATACGGATTCACCAAGTCCCATCCTTTTTCTGTACCAGCACAATCGGGCTCTCACAAGGTGAGGAGCTTGGTCGAATATGCCCCTTTTGGAGTAATTCCTCCATCTGGCACTTGATCTCTTCGTTTTCCATGAGGGAACGTATGTAAACTGACCCATTAGGAACAGGTGCCCCAGGTATCAAATCAATGGGATGGTAACCCAACAATGGAGCAGCACTTTGACAGGGGAAGTGAAGATGTATTGGTATGCTTCCACGAGGTTGTTCACTTGTCTGTGTTGTGTAGAGGGACCTTATGTAGAGGTGGTAGATGTGGTCATGGCCTTTCATTTCCCTTCTGGACGAATCATCAAGAGGAAAAATTTCCCGGTTTGGGAGATCACCTTCTTGCACTGTTTAGTTGTGATAAGGGAGACCGCGGTAGTGGGTACTACCTCTGGTACCTGGTAGCATTGTTTTCTCAAAGTAACAATGACACTATGAGGCTTGGATTCATACACAGCATGGAATTTCCACATATATGGTTGTCCTAAAAGAACATTGAAAACTTCGAGTGGAGCAACATCGCACATTACCTCATCTTTGAAGGGCTTGATGCCGTACGGTAGGCGGAATTGCTGGCTGACATGGATGTCTCGTCCCGAGGTGAGCCACCCAATGTTGTATGGTTGCAGGTGCGGCGATGTTGGCAAGTTCAGCCTCTTGACGACCTCTACTGAAATCAGGTTCTTCTAGATTTCACTGTCTACAATGAAATGTAATGGATTTCCTTGTCCCCACATCTGTGAGTGGAAGAGGCACTCCCCTTCTTCTGTCTCCTCTGGATCTTCGGGCTGGATATTTGTGGTGGCAATGGTGATGCTGGGTTCTGCATCAATGATCTTCTTTCCATGATCTGTCTCTGATTCCGATTTAGATCCCGGATCTGACTCAGGCGCTTTCATCTCAGCAAGCAGTGATTTTTTTGCACAACACTTATCAATGTTGTGTGTGGGACTCTTATGGAGATCACACCATTTGCTGGTGTCTTTCTTTGTCTTCCAGCTACCCTTCTTCGCATGTGGCTTAGGTTGGTTATCCGAGGGTTGGGCGTCTTTGCTATGTCTTTTGTTCTACGAACTAGGGTTTCCCTTACCCTGCTTCTGGTTTGCTGACCCGAACTCCTGCTTGTTCTTTTTCTTAAATTTTTTTGCTCAATTTTCACGACATACCGGTAGGCGATGTCTAAGGACAAGATGTCCAAGAATTCCATCTTGGTATGGATGTACCGATGCAGTCCGCTGCAATCTCTTAGAACCAGGCTTTTCTCAAAGTCTTTAATGCCGAGCTCCGTGCGCAGGATATGGAAGTTGTTAGTGTACTCTATCACCACTTGGTCCCTCTCTTGTCGCAAAGTTTCCCATTTTGTGTACTGGTCATCATAGTTCCCCACAGGGAAGTATTGCTCCTTGAGGGCATCAACGAAGGATGCCCATGTGGGTTCCATCCCAAATAGTGTGGGTTCCTCACCCTCTTTTTGTTCCCGAAGGGTTTCCCACCAATCTTTGACATGGGGGACCGCATTAAGAAGTGCAAATGTAATCTTCTCTTTGTTGGAAAAATTATGGACAAAGAAGTAACCCTTGAGTTGTTTCAACCATTTTTCCAGAGCATCTGCATCTATTTGACCTTCAAATAAGGGGATATCAAAATTAACTTTTACCTTGAGAGGGGCTGGTCCTCCAAACTGATTGTTGGTCGAGGTTCCTTCCGTGGTGGTCAGCAACTGTCGAAGAATTTGTGCAAAACTGTCCATCATCTCGTTTTGTTGTCGCGCGAGAGCCTCCTCGAGCAATATCTTGATAGGATCTCATGCTCTGTCATTTTGTTTTTCCTCCGCCATGGGAGGTTGTATGCACCGGAGAGAGGTTTCTCTCTCAAGCTGAACTAATTCGAGACCCAACTCCTTATATCCCGACCTCGTCGGTGACATGCACAAAAAAATGACAAAAGAGCAGTCTGCTCTGATACCACTAATCCAGATTTATGCAGGAACAAAATGAATGAAGCAAATAACAAAGTAAGCACAATAATATTGCAAAGAACACAGTGATACAGTAAACACACACTTCTATTAATTAATGAAATAGAGAGACTGTAAAACTGTTGAGCAATACATAACTAGAATGGTGGTAGCTTATCCCTGATAAGAGATGTGGTAGCTACACTCATCTGTGACCAAGCTAACTCCACAAAAGAGGCCAAGGGGCCTTATTTATCAAAAACATGAAGAAAGGAACCCTAAACATCCAAAACCTAGCCCTAGGAGGTGAACTGTCTCGAAGCTTGTGGGCCCCAAAGGGGATAGTTGAGCAGTCAACTTCTCAGGGTCATAACTTTTTCATACGAACTCTGTTTCGAGCGAATTATATCTCGTTGGAAAGGCCTACCTGAGAAATACAAGATGAGAGCTCCAAATAAATGTTAGCATTAATCTAACATTTAGAAAATGGATCACAAAAAAACATCATTTAGGGCCTCAAAATGGCCCTGGAAGTTTAGGACCCGAAAAACCATAGAAATTTTGACAAAACAATGATTTGAGTCAGAGGGATAGGTGGGTGGCCACCGATACCCATCTGGATCATTTGGTCAGGTTGTTAGTCCATATCCAGTTAATTGTTGTAACTATTGGGATCCTTGTGAGCCACACAATATTAAGATGAAGTTTTCTCATCAAGGACACATTTTCTTTGGGTAGCTCTTAGATCATATCATCATCACCAGTGTCTTAAAATTAGCCCTTCAATTCCTCTATGACTATTGTTTTTAAGGCTAAATATATGCCTTCATATTCCTCTTCTCCAAAAGTGAATCCAATTCTATTACTTCCACCTTTTGCACTAGCTAAGGATCCAACATTGGATGTCATAATAATGGAGGTATTTTTAAAAGATACTCTTCGACATTGGAAATCAAAGTGATGTCCATTCTTAAGTGCTTGGAGTTTGAAAATATCAGGTGAGCTTTCTCAATTTCATTGAGCAATATTATTGTAAATGGCTTTTGTCTTACAACCAACTAAGTGAGTGTGCACTTTAATTCTAATAATTTCAAAGATGTGTTGCAATTGTTACAAAAATGGCGCACCTCTAAATCAACGTTAGCCTTGGGAATATCTAGGTCTTGTACTGGTTCTCTCTGAACCGTGGTTTCCATGTCTTCTTCATTGGAAGGAATTTTAAGAGCCTTCACCCTTGATTTCCACACGACTGCAACCAAGAATTCAATTATGAAGAAATATAAATGTTGTTCATCTGCAGTAAGTTGCTCAGTAGGACTTCCTGACCATGTGGATGCAATAGTTTCTATGTCATCTAGCTCAGCAGCAATAGGCCCACTATCATATTCATCATCATTTTAAATGGAGACGACAATTGGAAAAGATGCAACTTATGTATCACTATCTATACTTGTGTTTGCATAATCATGACCAATCCACGGGGGGTTCACTCAGTGAACTTGTTACATAGCACCATCATTCGCAGGATATTAAAGAATATCCCTAATTTCACTAAATATTGGAAAATCCCTCCTAAAATTGTATTGTTGAACCCCCCTCCCAATATACCTTTCCATTTAAGAAAACCCCTATTTTCACCAGATATTGTAGGTATCCATTTTTATCAACCCATTTTTAATACCCCCTTTATATCATATTATCAAGGTTTAACAAACAGGATCCTAATGCATCTTAGTATAACCAAACAAGATGCTAAAGAAAGTAGTAGTATAATGCTAACAATGATCCCACTAAGATTGTAGGGGCGACTGATCAATTTGTAGCATTGGATAGTGGAAGACCCAATGAAATAGTAATGGGGAAGGTAAAATGAGTAAAAGGAAACCCATTAAGAGATCAATGTAACAAAGAAAGTAAAAGATAGATAGTCCAATAGTCAGTGCAATGCTTATAAAAGATGAGAATTATAGATGTTTCAAACCACAACCTACCAATCTACCAATTTTATATCATGTAAATACAAATATAGCCTTAGAGAGCTCATGTTTTTTATAAGCTTAATAAAATAAACTCCATAAAAATACAAAATTGAAACCCTTTCGTGGATGGACTTCCCAACCTTCCTATCAAAACAATCATCATTGATGTTTGAACCCAAATGAACATAGAAAAATTCCTCTTACTTTCCAATAACACCATATGATCATGTGCATATCTTGGATTTGGGTCATTCACAAGATTCAATGAATTACCTCTACTTCCTCTACATTTATTCTTGCAATCAAGGGAATTAGAAACATTTAGTTACCTTTTAGTGGGTTAATATATCTAATTCTTTTTATCTTTAAGGGAGAGGAAAAAATATCCATTGTTAAGTTTCAATCATGCAATAGATATAAAGATACACAGATGGTGAAACTTATATGATACCATTTCATGGTAATAATAACATATAATGTATGTAAACAAGGATTTAGATTTTCACCTATGTTCATGTCAGTTCCAATACAATATTAAGAAGGATGCCTTGCATATAAGAATTGAAATTTCAATTATGAATGTGCCAAATATAACTCAATCTAATAACTATTCTTAACCGGAAATGTGAAAATGTTAAAGAAGAATACAAAAAGTTGAAAGAAATTATTAGTCAAGAAAGATTGATCTAACTTTTCTTCGTTCCAGTGATCTAAGAACGATTGATCTCACTTTTCTTTCTTGTCATGGAACAAGGTCTAATTGAATCTCAATACCCACGTAAACCCCAACCTAAAAAATGAAGAGTTAGATCTTTTACTATAATGCCTACAAAAATTACAATATAATTGCTCAACTCCAGAATTCTCGATTAGCTACATCTCTTAACCTTGGAGTTAACAAGGAACCAAAAGCACACTTAAACATACTGAACAGTTTCATAGGCTACAATGTGACTTATAGATAGAAAAGAAACACACTTTGGAAATTGGTGTCATATAGAACAACAAAAGGTATAATGTTACAAGCTTTACTCACTTTTAACACTAGAAAACTCAACCTCAATTACAAAGAAAGCGTAAAATCTTGCATACATATTCATAAGTGGTAACATTGACCTTTTGGACATCACATCAATAACATTCTACATAAAAAAAACCAAAATACTACCACCATGGTTATCTCAGTGCCACAAAATTCTAATATTGTAATGCATGCTATTCCAAGAATCATACCTCATATCTAAATAACTTCGCCAAGCAACAAAAAGAGTAACCCCACAAAAATAAAACATAGAGCAGAGTTAATAGTAATAGTTGCAATATTATTGAAATTTTAAAAATCCAAATACATTGCAGAATTTGCTCCGAGATCTTTACAAAGACATTCAAGTCTTTGCCGGAAGAAGAAAGGATGAAAAAAATTAACTAACACATAAATCCATAAAGTTTAAATTAATTATAAACATTCACATATATTTTTACTAAGCAAAACGGAAGATATTATAAGTCAAAATCATTGTTAAATCAAGAGTATTAGTTTATCTTATAGATATGATGCTATGTATGATATAAATTGTACTCAAAAGAGTCACCTTCTCCATTTCTAGTACTAAAAAACTACTAAAAGTTTAAAGAGGGCATTGCCCTGAATTTTGAAAACATGTAAATATAAAGTATTTGATCAAATGATCTTGACATCAGCTCTAAATGACCACTAGTATAGAGGAAAGCAAGTTATCCAACTTCCAAAATGTCAATTTGCTTGATTGAAAACCTTCCAACACCTTTAGCCTTGATTTTTAAATCTCGTTGACATGAGGTTGACATCATGAATGACACATGAATTTGCATCAACCCGGGTACCTGTAACAATCAAATCATCATGTGAAATCCAAATCTATATTGAAATCCGATTTAAAATCATAAGATGGATGGTTACACTAGCACAATATCTATCTTGAAAGCTGAAATACAACTACAAAAGATGAATGGTCAAATAAACTTACACAAAAAAGTAGGTGGAAAAAATTAGGTTGGTTTATCCCAAAATTCACCATTCGAAGGGTTCACTGCACCTGAGGCCAAAAAATATAAAATCAAGATGGCATTACTATATGAAATCAACAAAAATACAACCAATAATTATTTATAAATTATCTATTAAATGGGAATGAATAAGGAAAAATAAATTACAATAAACTTTAAATTAACCTTGTTGAGATTTCTGACAAAATTAGAAAAAACTTTGTAATCTCTTTCTTCTAATTTGTATGTGTCATTCCTATTGTTGTATGATAAGTTGGCCATTGCTATAACAGGTTCAAGTTGTACAAAAAGATGATCTATCAAATCATACTTGTACAAGTGTTGCCCTTTTATTTTATTGTACCAACAAAACTGAAGCTCAACACCTTCTGGCCTATCCAAAAGATCAATGTCATTATGGTAATCAAACACCCTATTTCCATCCTTCTTTCTTATTCTTTGAACCCTTCCAATGTACCAAGTTCCACAAGAAACACCTTCTTTCGTACTTCGAGAAACACCTTTTCTTGTGACATGTTCAACTATAGGTATTGAGTTGCTCTCAAACAACACCCCGCAGTCCAATCCAATTCCAAAGCCGATTGAAACACCCTTTTTTGAAGCCCTTTCATCTAGCCTAAAGTAGACCCCATTTCTCACTCTAGTCAACCTATCTTTGGATAATGTTGGATTTCCATTCAACTGACTAACCAAACAAGATTTGAACATATCCTTACCATCAAGCTCTACCACTGGTTTGGTAGTTGTGTTCACATTATCATCAATGGTATCTAAAATTTCATCCAACTCATGCCTCCACTCACTTTCCATTGTTTGCAATTCACTAACATTGAGTATGGATGAAGATGAAGATTGGAATATTGAGTTGGAGTTATTCGGTGTAGAACCATCAACTACTTCATCCACTACTTGGAATGTTGGATAGTTTTGATCCTCTGTCCATGGTTTAAACCACCAAGAAGATTGTGTGTGTCCTTCTGGTTGTATGCCAAATCTTGATAAAAGGTTTTGCGCATCATTCAATCCTACTTTCAGAGCTTCTATAATTTTATCATCTGTAGATATTGGACCATAATGAGATAATACATCATGATTCTCTGTTGTTTGTTGGTGCAATTTATTCCAGATGCTTTCTTGTTTTTTATGAGATTTATTAAAGCGAAGCCCTTGTGGATTTGATTCTTCTTCGGCAACTCTATTAAGAGTTCCAACAGCATGAAGCAAGTCAGTGAAATCATAGGCCCTCTCTGATCCAACCATCCAACCAACTTTGCTAAAGAAGTTCTCACACACATCTGACCCAGTCAAGTGCAATATACATGGCAAGTTAGAGTAGTGGTCTCGAAACAATCTCATCAATAAAACTGCAAAGTGGCACGAAATTTTCACATTCTGATATGCCTCTCTACTAATGAAATTTATGTTGGCATTAACATGACATTGTTTCCGTACCCAACATAACCATAACAAAAAGAAATGTTGAACTCTTGAAGCATTTCGCACTCTTTCCCAAAGAGTCAAACTATGAGACATAAAAATGTCAATGTAGTCAGCAACAATCATTAGATAAATCTCTGTACCTAGTGTTCTCTCTGCCCTACCACTTGTTGTACTTCTCATCTCTTTTAAACACCTTTAAACATGCCTTGAAGCAATGCATTTGGCTGAACCCCAATTTTGTCGATCCATCCTCTCTATATCTTCAATTTTAAGCTTGTGATCATCCACTTTAAAAGTGTTATAAACCATTCTGACATAATTAAAACTTACCAACTCTTCTCCAAGGATCAAATCTCGTCGGCCACTAAACAAAGGATTGATTAGCTTTTTCCCGTTGTGTATGTAATCCTGGTCATGTAGTCCTATTACGTTGCCACCATCATGCAACCCAGATAGCCTCCACCCTTCCCAAGGGATTTGATATCGAATACCTTTTGTTGAAGAATAAGCCTTCAACATAAGTTGTCTTCTTCTACTATCCCCATCAAATGAATGAACAATAATAGGTCCCAAACAATTTTCCACATGTTTCCTCCACATAACTTCTATTTTTTCCCATTGCTTGGCAACAAAATTTGCATCGAACCTATTGCATGTTGGATGAACAACCACAACCAAATGGGGAAGCTTTTCATGTAAAGGGTTTGCAATAATGACACGTGCATAATGACCAATTACACTATTCTTAAAAGTGTCTGTAATAACATCATAGCCTGCAGCTCCCTCGCCCACAGTCACTAAGAAATGTGATTGGCATTGATGATTTTCTTTATTACCACAAAAACAAACCAAAGTATCACTTTTTGCTACCCACCTAACATATTTTTTCACAACGGTCTCATCTTCAGTAAGGCATACAGGAATCGGACCCTCTATACCATGTTTGGATTTATAAGAAGCATAAACCTTTCCAAGTGCCTCAAAAATGTACTCATGCTCCCCTGGGATATATGACAGTGATTTTCTCACTTGCCTTAAAGTTGTAGATATTGAAGGACCATCTAAATTCAAGATAATGAAGCTATGCAATCTAGGACCCCCCCATAACTTAATCATCTCATAAATGGATTTAGTGGATGCACCATACCTTCTCCCTGCTTTTGGACATGTCAGGTTGTGAAAGATATCTTTGACAAATTCCCAAACGGCATCTTTACCTTGTAATTTTCCTTGTCTATGTGCCTCACACACATCCTTGCAAAACCTAAATACATCTTTCCTTTCTGTAGATTCGAACAACTTGTCCTTTAGGGAACTTATTCTAATAGAGAGTATAGCAACCTTTGTCCTCCCCACCAAAGAGCCCTCATTGTTGATCTATAGCTAGTATTTGTAACCCTTGCAACATTTATGAGCTCAGTTTGAGTCAAAAAGTCTAATCTTCTCCCTTTCCCTATATCTCGCCCATGTCTTTTAATGGGGCTCCTTGATTCACGATATAAACGCATCCTAAAGTCATCACAGTTTGGAATCAACTTACAAAACTTGCATGTCAATGATTCAAAAGGTATCCCTGTTTCAGAAGCCCTCTGACAATGAATATGCCTATATGTACCATCAATACGGCATTCTGTACCATGATAACATAACATCCTCTTGGTATGCTTCTCTATGGCCCATAATTTCCCACCCCTTTGATCATCCATTAGGATTTTTGTGTTCAATCTCTCCCCATTTCTATCAATATATGGATACCAATACCCCCAACATTGTAGTATTAAGGGAGCAAATAAATTTGAAGATAAAAAATAAAGTTATGTTCAATGTCATATTCAAATTAAATAAGCTTGTGAAATTAACATACCTGAAGTAGAAGGATTTGCACTTGTAGAACCCCTATGTGATAGTGGTGTTGATGATGGGACCAAGAACCTAGTCAAACTCTGTTGGGACTTATCATTGGTAGGCTTCTTGGGTCTCCCAACTATGCCAGTCCTCAACCCAATTGTATTATGTGAAGCCTCATTTGTAGTATAAATGTGCTTGTTTGATTTCATATGTTCATTTAGAGAACTAACAATATTACCACTTGCTGGTACTAAATAAAACCATTTATTGCACCGTGTACATTCCACTTTTACTTTTCTCTTGTCCGCGTATCCTGCAAGTGTTGCTTCCACCACTTTGAACAAATTTGGATCTTGTGTCCTGTTGAAATCATCTAGTATTTTGATGGCTTTATCAATCTCAATTCGATCTCCAACCATTGATGTCTTCCTTTCTATGTTACATGAAGGAGTTTCACTACTTCCCACCCTTGAAATGTTACGTTGATGGGCCCTTGTTTTCATGTGATTGTTTTTGAAGTTGCGAAGTGTCCGTGCTGCCAAAGATATTTCCCCTGTTCCCTAATCAATACCACAACTTTCACAACGTATCTTTATTTTAGATGTTCCATTTTCTGAATATACTTTAAGAGTAACCTTCTCCTCAACAAACTCTTGCATTAAACTATTCACTTTTTGTTCCCAAGATGCCAATATAGTAGAATCAACACCTATGTTTTGTTCTATCGAATCACACTCAACTTCAACTCTTGCTTGTTTATGCATAGGTTCCTCCATGTTCTCTTCGATGATTTCAACATTTGGTGTTCTTTCCATTACATTTGATTGCAACGCTTCAGTATCCAATGTGTCTAGTTTCCTCTTGATGCCTATAGGTGTTTTTGTAGCTTTCCATCTTTTCTCTTGTGTTGCATTTAAAGTATATCCTTGATTGTTGGTAAACTCAAAAGGATATCCAATGATATTATCAAGCACAATTTCTTGACGGATTTCTGCAAAAGTAGCATCTGATTGACACCTAACTATGCCAAGGGTAGAATGTTCTTCACCAGTTACAATTAGAAAGTCAAAATCATTGTCTGGATTCATCTGCATTTCCATCCATGTGTACCTTTTAAATAGATAAAAATGGATAAAGATGTAGAAACATTTTTCAAAAGATTGGATATAACATACATTTGTCAAAGTGGTGTTGAAACATTCAAACTAAAATTGAATTTATATAGAAGGAAATTCAATGAACTAGAAAAACTGAGAAATATTTAGTTTATTCAATAGACAATTAACTGCCTCTTTTAGATATTAAATAACAGTCCCAATAGACCCACTAGACATTCAACAAATGGGTGGACCATAATAGTTCCATTCATTGGATATGCATACCCCACTATAACTTACACAAGCCCTACATAGGGAATATTTTCCCCACAGGCATGATATGATTTCCATTTCGAGACTTGTAACACAGTGGAGAGTGACTCATAAATGAAGGGTGGGATTCATAGTGGAGAATGGGGATCCGATGAACCCATATTAGGTGCAGGGGGGGGGGGGCTTCTTGATTTTACGTAAAAAGTTCAACACCAAAATTTTCTGCAACAAGTTGAAATTGCAATAGGTCATGTGTAGGTATTTGTTAATGCTTAAAGTATTCCAAGTTTAGTGAACATGGATTATTCCACAACAAATGAATCTCATTTATCTATCTATACAAGATCAAAATTAATCCAAAATTAGAGTCGATTCTAAGGACATGAAGTTGGGATGTGTCCCATGGGGTTGGTCAATATACCAGTTAGCGATAGTGATAGTTAGGGTCCTCTAGAACAGAGGTCTAATGAATTTAATCTCAACTACAATGGATTTAGGAATTTTAGTGTGGTTTGTTGGCTAATGAATTTAATTCCAATACTGACTAGTGTGGTTTGTTGGCTAATAAAGATACTGATGCTCATCATATTCCTTAATTTTATTCAATTCTGAATAGGACCTTCGTCTCCAAGAACTGAAAATTCTGGGTTCTGGAATCGACAATTTGTTTAATACAGCAAGCAATGAGCCTTGATCATTACAGGAATCAGAAAAGTGATGAAAGATAGGGCAATGTCCTTTCGTACAGCATACAAATTGCAATTATATCAGAAATTGAATAAATATGGATACAGTTCGGTGATAGGCAACTTGTCTAATGGTCTGGCAATCTGTGTCGAGATTAACCGAGGACAAATGAATAGACACCTCTGCGAGGTATATGGAGGATGTAAAAAGTCATTTAGACTGGCGTGTCAACAACTGTAATTACAAATTGCAGGATACTCTGATACTGGCGTGTCAACAGCTGTAATTACAAATTGCAGGATACTCTGATACTGGCGTTTCAACAGCTGTATAATGATAACTCCGATACTGGGCCACACATAAAAATTCTTAATTGGAGCTTCAGATTTTGAGTAAAGGATCAATCGAAATTTCTTATGGATTATCCTAGCATTGGGAAATAGACAACGTAGCAGTGAATAGGGACTTCAAAGAAACAATCTTTTAGCAGATTTTGAAATCCAGGCAGTTCATTTATTCAATTTTTGTAGCATCGGCAAGATTACTAGCAAAGGTTTTCAGAGGGATATAGTGCATCCACATAGATGCCTAAAGTTTAGCCCACAGATATTTTGTAGATGAATAGCCATGTTATGGCTTTTGTAACCCTTTCTTTTTTTTTAATATCAAATATTCGTTACAGTTAAAAAAAAAAATAGGAACATTCAGGTAGTTCTTCAAGAGAGTGCTTTGCAGAGAAGTATCGGAAGAGTCTTCTCAATGTGTGAGGAAACGTGTGGATTCTGACACAAGTGTATAGAAGAAGATGAAGTTTCTTGTCGACAGAGTTGATGAACTAGAAGATAAAACATCAAAAGAAAATGAAAACTCCTTATATGTATCGCAACTGAAGAAGGTCAATGAGTTGAAACTGTCACTAGAATGAAGCTCTGAGTTTGATATATATGTTGGTTAAGTTTCAAATAAATATGAGAAATAGGTTGCAGGAAAAGTTATGATTGGTGAAGATTTGCAAATAATCACCTGTCATGGGATTAGTATGCAGAGAATGGAGCAAATTTAAAAACAAGCTTTTATAATAGTAATGATAGCTTTCCACCAATGGAAAAGAAATTCAAATCTTTATATGAAGAAAACATGAAAGGCTGCAAGTGTGAGTTATTACAAGGCAACATACTGATGTTGAACTTGGGTAGGTGCTAATTCATTCAATGACAGTTCCTCTAATTGGAGGAATGAAATGTTGTTCAACATGATTTTTATTTAAGAAGTTGGCCATTTCCCTCCATCTCTCTCTGTAAAGTGCATCATCTATCTCTTCAAGCATCTCATCCCTTGTCAGTGCATCCCTCTCCTCAAGTGTCCCATAATCTCTCAACGTAGGGTAACTTTAAGCGCTGATAACTGAAAGCATGGTTGACTGAAAGCGCTGTGAAAGCTAGGGTTTAAAGCTAGGGTTGACTACAACATCCCATTATCCTACCTTTAAAGTTCATAGTTCCAGCGCGAGTTCCAGCGCAAGGGTGCCTGCCCTGCTAGTTCTTCTTTCTTTGTTCCAGTGCCAACATTCTTGTCTATTCATTCCTTGTTCCATTAATAGCTAAGCGTCCCTGTTCCTTGAAGAACCAGTAAATTTAAGAGCGACAAGGTGGCGTATATTTTGTTTCATTTAGGATGAAGTGTTTATTGCTAGATTTGGGATGAAGTGTTGATATCTGGTTTGATTTGATGAAGTCACTGATTTGAGGTTTTCATTTGAATGAAGGATATATGAGGATAGCACCGATATGTGGCTAGGGAACTCTAATTTATATCCCTCTATAAATTTAAATAGAGGATTGCACTGAGCGGGACGAAAGCGCAAATACACATTTGTTTCTTTACTTGAATCCGAGGAAGGAAGACTCATAGACAGAAGAAGAGTTAGCCCTTTAATAAATGTGATAGGGAGAACTTGAGGAGTAGAGCAGTAAATAGCTCTTATTCCCCGACTAGCCTAGTTCTTAAGATAGTAAATCTGGTAGGCAGGAAATGGGGTTAGCAGGCTGGAAACTCAATTTTGAATCTGATAAAAAACCCAATTTCACATCCCTAACTATTATATTGGATTATAATCAAAATTTCACACTATGGTACATTAAAGGCTGAGCTTATTTGACAAGCACGAACTAAATATCCAGCTAAATAACAAATTTGCGCAGAAATGTATACCATAAGTGCCAAAAAATGCTAAATATCCAGCGAAATAACAAATTTGCACAGAAAAGTATAACATAAGTGCCACAAAAATGCTAAATATCCAATGAAATAACAAATTTGCATAGAAAGGTATACCATAAGTGCTAGTTATTTTTGTGGAAGTAGGAAAAGAGTTCCCTACAGTGTTTCGTGACATACCCTTTAAAGCATAGTAAAATGGTCGAGCTTGAACGAGAAAACCTAGACAGGTTACTTAAGTGTAGATAGACTAACTTCTGCAAATCCTGCCTATCAAAACATTGGTGATTCAAGTCAACCCTTAACCAGACTTGCGTAACAGAGTGAAGATTAAATCGGTATAAGAAGCATACCTGAATGAGAATTCCCAAACTGGTTCACGTCGAGTCAACCCAGGAGATGAGTAACCATTCGCATGCAACAGAGCCTCCAAGAGAAAGAACCCTCCAGGCTCATTGAACAAACGCTAGAAAGTTCTGAGGAGTGAGTTGCATTATTCCAATCTTTCACGATAGTCGAGATTAAATTAATGTGAAGTACGAATTCTAGGAGCTGGATATCTACCATGCCACGCTTTGGCTAGTAGGTCGAGGTTTTATTGTAGTAGTGTACATATATTAAAAGCTGAGATCCTCCCAGAAATCCAATGAGAGGCAAAATTTATTTCAGACCACTTGATTGATATCCAAAATTCCTTTGACATTTAAAATCTATAGTCAAATTACAAAAATAAAATTTGTACATTAGAATAAAAAATAAAAAATCTTCATCCGGCTAGTTATATCGTCCAGCTTTGCCTCGGTCCTTCCATCCAGCTTTACCTCTGTCCTTCCACGCTTGTTCTGATTTGCAATTAAAATTGCATAATCATAATCTGTCCGGCTCGTTCGAGTTGCAAACCTACCGTATTAATATTAAGATTATTTTATGTTTTGCAAACCCGGTTAAAGATCCTAAAAGTTGACACATGGTTGAGATTTAAATGTATACTGTGACGAGATCTGCAGGTGGAGTAAATATAATCTCATATGTACTTTCAGTACATTAAATTCTACCAATATAAATCTAAAACCTCCTTCTATAAATGTGTATAGTGTTTTGATATCCAGATTAGTTCATAATAAAAAATATTAAATGTAATTACACGTAATACATGTGAGAATAATTTATTATCATAATAATAAAAAAATAATAATCTATAGCTTTTGTTATGGTTTACTTGCTTTATTATTATATTAATTTATAATTTATTATATTAATAAAAAGTTAATAAAGAGAAATTTTATTTATTTATTTTAAGCAGCAAATTGAAATTTGATATTTGCCACATCGTGATTAAAACACATCCATTTAATTATTTAATATATTTAAATTTAAATATTTAAAATTCAATAATGAAAAGAAAATAAGAAAATAATGATTAAATAACATTGAAACAAATACTTCTTATATATGATTTAATAATATTGAAATAAATCATGTTTATATATTGAATAAATTTTTATTTAATTTAATATTTAAAAAAAATACATTTAAATTCAAATCCTATATCAATAAATAAATAAATTGTTAATAATCCAAATATTATTTATTTGAAGTTTTTAAAATTTAATATTTTTATTTTTATTTTAAAAAATATAAAATAAAAACAATTATTCTATATTTTATTTAGAAAATTTATTAATGTATAAATGTATAACTATCTATAATAAATAAAATAAATAAAGAAAAATCATATATATATATATATATATATATATATATATATATATATTGTACTTAATAAATAGAAATGATATTAATGATTTCAAATGTCAAATATTTAATATTTTTAATATTAACTTTCTAATATACATATAATATTTTAATTAACAATGTATTAAATTATTAATTTATAAATTTAATTCACAAACTTTTACTCATTGATTAAAGACATTAATCTATCTTAACTACTAATGTACATTAACCATTAAATCATTAATACTTTAAGATTATATTGGATTATAATCAAACATCGTACACTATGGTGGACTATAGCTAAGCATATTAAAGGAAACACTGTGACTATATATATTTATAATATTAAATATGCTAGCTTATTCAAACTATTTTTAAGAGGCACATTCTAATTAATATAACAATAAACTAAGATATTTATTGTTAATTTATCTTACATTATTTTTTACATAAGAGACAGGTACTAAGCAACCATGTTGCTTATTTCCCTTGTTACTATTAAAAATTAGTGTAAAGAAACTAAGATTAAATAAATTAAGCATGGAATTCAAGTTTAACAAAGTAAGTCATGAACTCATTTTATTTTTTATTTAAAATATCTTATAAAAATAAAAAGACCCCAAAAAATGTAGTTACATAAAATTGTGCATTCTTATACATTGCCAACTCCACTGGCTTTAACTATACACAAAAAACTATACATTTAAATGAATGATGATATTTATCAATGATAAAATAATGATAAGAAGAGAAGACAACCAAACTAAGATATTTTTAGATCAAATATAGTCATTATATGCTAAAAATATCAACTTCTCAAGGCATCATTTCTCTACACATTTTTCTATAGACAACATGATATCTCACCCTCCCATTGCATTAGTTGTATATGGTGTTTTTGGGCCCATTTATAAGCAAATGAATACAATTGCTTAAAGTTAATGATTTACAGATCACTTGCGATGGATCTCTCAGGGACTTCCATATAGTTTTCTAGAGTGTTTAGCCAATCATGGCAAACACTTGTAAGATTCTAATTTCAGTTTTTCATGTGGAAAAAATTCCATATTGTTTGTCTCTACAACTTTTACTATCGCCTACTTCATTTTTAACCATTTACGGTTATTTTTAAATGTATAAATATAATTGTGCTCTTATAGTTAATATAAAGGGAACTATTTTAAAATATAAAGTAGGATAAGTTAGAGTAACCATGTTAAATAATTTAAAAAAATACTAAAAAAATAAAGTGTAAATTATTAAAATAATGAGTGAATAGTTGAGTGATTTTTCATTGAAATGTGGTTTTTCTTAAAATGTTTTTGACATTTCTTGCGACATGGAGTAAAAAGGGAAAGAAATTGATAATATAAAATGTTTGAGACACGTTACATTGTTTATTGAATATGAGTTTGTTAATTGAATATGAGTACTATGTAAATATAATCTTAATGGAAAAACAAAATCTAATAATTAAGGATATATAAAAAGAAGTTTTAGTTCTATAAAATATTAATTCATGGATATAATATCTACATATTTGTAAAATAAATTTAAAGTAATTTGAAATATTTATAAATTGTGTAAACAAAGATAAAGATGATGTGTCTAGAATTTATAAGAGAGATTAATATAGGGATGTGGGGTGGTAAATATGTAGTTACTTTTTTTTTAACAAAAACAGGGGATTTTAGATATATATATAAAAGGCTGTGCACAGCCATTCATTACAAAATTTGAGCCATAAATCTGCTTCAAAAAGAGGTAAAATGCAGATTTTACAAGGGATTTGTCTCTTAGATTCCGTGCTCCTAATTTTCCTGGAATTTCTAGTCATTCTACTGGGATATACCCTTACAAACTGGTTGCATAACAAAATACAAAAAAACATTAAGAAGTAGATGTTCTTTGAAAAACCTGCAGAGAGCAAATTCCAAAATTTCTAAGGAGAGAGTCTATCTGTAGTTCTGCTGCAAGAAAGAGGCAGCTTCCATCATTCCCTGGTTAACAGACGGCGCTTCCTGAACCTGGCTGAACTGAGTTTTACTAATGAAGACAGAGAGGTCCTCCTTAATGCTATTGACCTTCCCCAGTAGCTCTATGGTGTTTCTTTCAATGTCGTCCAGGCGGGACTCAACACAGGAGAGGCGTGAATGAATATATTTAAATTCCATGTTCTGCTCTTTGTTCTGGTCTGCAATGGAGCAGACCGTCGAATACGTCCTGCTTAGATAAACTTTGACTTCCGATGTAACCTGGATGAGAGTGGCAATCGCTTGCCTGATCCCGTCCATTATGCTGCAGTGAAAACTGCTGTCGCGAGGGTCCTCTTCAGACTGCCGAGAATCGAAATCAGATACGGTGAGGCTGAGCTGCTGTAAGCCAGGGCCGAGCGAAAGGAAATTAGGCTGCTCCATGTTGCGAAGGGACTTCCTATGACCGCCTTGCAGCAATAAATGCTGAAGCGTGAGAGCTCTGAGCTTAGGTGAGAAGCCACATGGCTTATAACGTGCCACTTGTTGAGAAGCGCGTGCATGTGAGACTGGGTGCCTACTATGGGAGAGAAGCCTCCATTCTAAACAATTCGAAGTTGATTTCCTTGCAAGATTGATGAGGTCTATGACTAGGTTCTTAGGGAATGAACTTATAACCCAAGACATTGGTTTGTAGTAGCTGGCCTTTTCCCAATGTGACTCCAATATTGGCGAGCCTATCTGCTATTGAGTTGAGACTTCTGAGAACATGGAAAAAGAGAGTATCGATTGGGAGAGGAAGAGCTTCGATCCTTTTTCGAAGATTTTGGCTCTTTGCACCTTTCAAAGTGTTATTTTTCATACTCTGGATTACATGTCTGGAATCTCCAATCACTTGTAACTTTGCTATGTTTAGGGAGGAGGCTAACTCGAGTGAATAATGAATTGCCAACCATTCTGCTTTGTTGTTAGTTTTTGTGCCTAATCCCCAGGAAAAGTCAGCAACTTTTCTTCCTCCGGGATCGAAAATAATCCCCCCCACACCTGCCTCCCCGTGTAAATATGTAGTTACTTAGAAATGAATATGCGGGAATTAGTTCATCGTTGAAATCATTCAAAATTGTTTTTTATTTCCAATGTTCATTATGTTAAATATTATGTTTCCACTTCTTGAGTTCTATCGTCCTTGTTTCGCAACATTCTAACCATGAATTCAAGGAATTGTTATCATCAAGACAATATTGAATTACAACCTTATGATTGGCACATTGAAGCCAATGAGGATTGGAATGACATGTTGTCAAAACTCCTCGGTATACAATCTTTTGAGGGAGGTAAGCCAAATAAATGCCAAATATGTGAAGAGACCTTAGAACCATACATAATGATTAAATATACACAAGTAGGCGAAGAGATGGTGAGTTAACAACTAATGTGCTTGCTAATTTCACGATAGACATGAAAATGTGATTTTGATTTCGATAGTGTAAGGCATACCCTTAATGCCATCAATAACTTATTGTTGAATTTCACTTTTTGGATAAGAATACATTATTGTGACTCTAGATGATTTGATGGGAAAATATTTGAATTTTTTTAGCATGATTAATGTGTCACCTATACTTGCCCCTATAAAATGTCAATATTTTTGTTGCAAGATGAAAAATGATGATCAAAAGACAATCATATCTTGACGAGATCACATTCACTCATATGATAACATCAATGTATTTAATGATAACCTTTTGTAGGGTCATCGTGGACTAATATAATCCATGTATTAAATGGATGCTTTGAAGATATTTCTTGAATTATAGATGATATTTGGGTAATAGTTGTTTATATATTCATGCATGATAGTGATTTTGCCAATGACTCATGATAATATAGTTCACGATTTAGAGAGAACAAGAAACCTACATTCATGATATTGTATCGTTATGCATATGCTATATGTTGAGATGATTATCATATACCTATAAACATACAAGTAGTGGCGATGAGTAAATTGTAAAGTCAACAAATTAGCTTGGATTTTATTCACAAGGTATTCTAGGGTGAGTACATGGAAAATCCCTTGTCCCCTAATTTTCCTTCTACCTCCCCTCCACCGCTTCTGCACAAAATGTAATAAAATATACCCTAAATATTTGTATTTCCATATAACATAATTAAGCCCCCTTGACCCCTTAATACAAGGCGATATATTTTCTCATTTCTGTATCATAGCTTATTCCCCAATATGAATGGACGTGATAGGATATTGCCTGCCAACTAACCCCCCCGTGTATTGGTATCACCACTTTTTGTTTTGGGGTTGTTTTTTGGCGTTTTGGTGCAAAAATATAAAAAATATTTAATAAATACAATTTTAAATTATGATACGATGATTTAATAATGCCATTTTTTGAAAAAGTGTGCTGCCGGTAGCATTAGTTTTCAATTCGGGGCTTGATTTTAAAGTTTTTGTAAACAACAAGAAGAATTGTTTTGGTCCATGTCTATATTTTTAACCAAAAGTAAAAAGTGGTGCTACCGATAGCACCACTTTTTGATTCATGGTTTTTTTGGGTGTTTTTTATGCAAAAATATGAGTTTTTATGGCTAAAGTTCTTGTTTTGAGTATAAATTTTTGGTCAAGTTGTATAACTTGTTCATGTGAAAGAGGTTTATTTTTTAATTTATTTGATAGTAAGGAGAAGAGAGACCTAATCTTCAGATCATGTCCTTTTTTCATGGGATCCAAGGGTCTATTCCTCTCTGATTGGACCCTCAATTTTAACCCATAAATGGAGATAATTTCAACCTCCATATGGGTTAGTCTTTCACATTTTCCCATATTTCTCTGGGATAATATCATTATGTAATATATTAGGGATAATATGGGTAATTTTATTGACAAAGATGAGCCAAAATGAGGTATTTATTCCTATTCTAGGATTTGTGTGAAAATCAACCTAGAGCAAGGACTTCCAAAAGTGATAGAACTCAATTTTGTAGGCTGGAGTCATTCACAAGTGTTAGATTATGAGCAAATCCCATTCAAGTGCAATATGTCAAACTTAATATGGACAATTTGCAAACCAATTATCACGAGCTCGGGAAACTTAGACTTCTCCAAAACAAACTTAGAATCGAAAGAGATGCTAGAATAAGAAGACTAAGGAACACGAGGAATTAAATGACCTCCATTTATGCCTTCAACCAATGACAGAATGACAGATATGCAGATCTTTAAGATGTAGAGGAAGCAGAAAAGGAGGGGGTTGAACTTGATTCTTTGTAGATCCCTTCAACATAATTATAGAAAGAAGTGGTTCATATAGAGGTTGAAGAAGAAGAAGAAGCAGAATACCCTAAGGACATAGAGGAGGAGGAAGAAATAATAGTAAAAAAAGTGAAGAAATATGATGTTCTTTCAACAAAAACCCTAGTTATGTATTGTTCAAAACACTTCATAACGCCCCTCTTTCACTGAAATTATGCATAAGGGTTTCCATCATTCTCCTATTCTCACAAGGGGAACGAAATCCCAATTGAGAATGAAGAGAGAAATATACTACAACAAATCACTTCTTAGATTATCAATTAACTTTGGACTCTACCCTTTTTAAAGGGCAAAGAGTCTCTTCATAGTGATATTTATGTATTGATTTATTCATGTATGCATGAAACAATAACAAAGAACATTTGTAGGAATCTCTATTGGAGGTCCGTTTCTCTATTAGATGAGTGAAATATATTGTTACATACATAAATCAATAATATTAATAATAATAAATAATAAATAAATATAGTGTAATAATTAAATCAAATGATGTCTACTTTATGTTTATGAGCGAACTAACAAATATTGTTGATGGAGCGAAGGTAATTTGCTCATTATAGAAATAGAAGATACTTTTCATCTTCACATCTTGAATTTCAGTATTATCAATTCAAAAGGAACACTAATTGTTCTTACTTCATTGGTATCATTACGCTTAAGAGACACATTCTACAACCTAGTAGGGGGAGATGTGTGTCATTTATGCTTCCTCAACATTTACACTCTAAAAAGAGATTTGTACTTCGAGAAATTTGATCCCTCTCAAAACTTGGTAGATCCCCTTTGAAATGGATCTATACTAGTTGATATCAAAGCCCACACTCCTCAACCCTGTGCACTCCATTAGCTATTTCTCTCTTCATCTCTCCATTCTGAATCCTCCCCCTCACACTCTGTCATCTCCTCATACACTCTCATCCCTCACTCTCTCATTTTCCATCTCACTTGATATCTCCATACCCTTAATACCAAATCACGCACACCCCTTGTCTCCACGCATCGCTCTCGCCTTCTCCAACTTCCCACTCGCTGCATAGCCTTCTCTGCCTACCACACAGAACCCCCACTCATCCATCTATGCTCCCTCCTCAACCGCGGCATGCAGTCTCCTTCTCCCACTCCATCTAACTCCATCACTACTCCAACGTTACCCATTTCCTTCATCTGCTACTCTACCATTCACTGGTCCCAGTTCATCCCTACATGCAACACCCTCTCCCTAACGCAGTCACACCGCCTCAGCTCCACTACTCCCTTGTCCCAATTTACACTGCGCCTCCACTCTCGGCTCTCTACTTCCACGTCCTCCCACGCAGTCCCCCTACAGATCATACGCTCCTCTGCTACAAACCACGCCTCCTTTATGCTCCCACTGTCTCATCACCCCCACGTAGTGCATACTCCCATCTCGTAAACCCACCTCTGTGTCACACTACCACCGCCTTCCAACCCAAGCCTATCCCTCCCATCGTCCCTCCTCCTCGCTCCCTTCGCTCCTCGTCCCCACGCCCTTGATCTTCCCCACGCCCGTGAACCCTCCATTATATTCCAACCACACTTCCTCCTCCCCCTCGTTGCTACGCCATTGTTGCCAACTCCTTCGTTTCCCACGCTCCCTCTCCCCCCATCGTGCCACCTGCGTGCTCCTGCCAACTCGTCACTCCATATTGCGTCTGGCCGTTCCAGCCATCCCTCCTTCCTCTCGCCTTAGACCACACACTTCCCTACGATTCATCCACGTTGCCCTAATTTCATCCAATCCAAAAAAAAATCAATAATAATAATATTATTATTAGCAATAATATTATAATAATTGATATTATTTTTTCAAACTTATAGTTCATCCATTCACAAAAATCAATATGATAATAATAATAATAATAATATTTTTCCTTTAAAACTATTAAAAATATAATAAAATCATCATTAAAACTATTATTTTAAAATAATAGTTATTGTTATTTATTTTTAATAGTTAGTTTTCAAAAAGTCCATAGAGGCTATAGCAATTAACAATTAGTAATGAGTAATTGAGATGAAAAGTTAAATGAAAAGTGTCACAAGTTCAAATCCCAGTGGGTACTTATTTAAAAAAAAAGATAGATAGTTTTCAAAAAATCTAAATCATTTTTTTAATATTTTTATAAACCAGGATCACCATGTCCATGGATCCATTTTATGAGAAACTTATCACAATGTTTGAGCAATAAAAAAAAGACATGAATAAATTATTTGAGAAATAAAAAAGAGAGATACGCAATGAATTGGAAAAATTTATGGACAAAGCTTTCGATAAATAATCAAGAGAAACATAGGTAGGGATGTAGATAACAACGATGAAAATGATGAAAAAACTAATAGTAGTTCACAACAACATTACAAGCATCAACATTGTTCTGATCACAACGAAGATCACAACAACAACACAAGCATCACCATCGTTTTGATCACAACGAAGATAATGACAGTTCTAAGGAGAAGATATTTAAAGCCAACATCTTCCACGGAATTGGAATGAGTATAGATGACATTATTCATAATGACACCAAGGAGAGTCAAGCCAGGGTCGTCAATAAGTATTAGAAATAAGTTGTACATATAGAAGATGAGGAAGATAAAATGAGGGAACCTATGATAGAGACTGAAGAAAAAGACAACAACAACAAGGTGACAGAGCATGTGTCTGCATTAGATCGACATCCACTAATTGTGGGTTATGAAGTTGTAGATTATGGATCTATAGTAGCTATTGGCACGCCATATGCAACCCAAATTGATCCTGCTAAGCATCATGCTAAAAAAAATGGTAACACGATGTTTGGAGAGAACAAAGAGCATGAAAAATCACATGATGCTTAGCAGCCAATATCTAATTAAATAGGTTGGAAAGATTGGTCCACGGGGGGGTCAGTTGGCAGGAAATATCCTATCACGTCCATTCATATTGGGGAATAAGCTATGATACAGAAATGAGAAAATATATCGCCTCGTATTAAGGGGTCAAGGGGGCTTAATTATGTTATATGGAAATACAAATATTTAGGGTATATTTTATTACATTTTGTGCAGAAGCGGTGGAGGGGAGGTAGAAGGAAAATTAGGGGACAAGGGATTTTCCATGTACTCACCCTAGAATACCTTGTGAATAAAATCCAAGCTAATTTGTTGACTTTACAATTTACTCATCGCCACTACTTGTATGTTTATAGGTATATGATAATCATCTCAACATATAGCATATGCATAACGATACAATATCATGAATGTAGGTTTCTTGTTCTCTCTAAATCGTGAACTATATTATCATGAGTCATTGGCAAAATCACTATCATGCATGAATATATAAACAACTATTACCCAAATATCATCTATAATTCAAGAAATATCTTCAAAGCATCCATTTAATACATGGATTATATTAGTCCACGATGACCCTACAAAAGGTTATCATTAAATACATTCATGTTATCATATGAGTGATATGTGATCTCGTCAAGATATGATTGTCTTTTGATCATCATTTTTCATCTTGCAACAAAAATATTGACATTTTATAGGGGCAAGTATAGGTGACACATTAATCATGCTAAAAAAATTCAAATATTTTCCCATCAAATCATCTAGAGTCACAATAATGTATTCTTATCCAAAAAGTGAAATTCAACAATAAGTTATTGATGGCATTAAGGGTATGCCTTACACTATCGAAATCAAAATCACATTTTCATGTCTATCGTGAAATTAGCAAGCACATTAGTTGTTAACTCACCATCTCTTCGCCTACTTGTGTATATTTAATCATTATGTATGGTTCTAAGGTCTCTTCACATATTTGGCATTTATTTGGCTTACCTCCCTCAAAAGATTGTATACCGAGGAGTTTTGACAACATGTCATTCCAATCCTCATTGGCTTCAATGTGCCAATCATAAGGTTGTAATTCAATATTGTCTTGATGATAACAATTCCTTGAATTCATGGTTAGAATGTTGCGAAACAAGGACGATAGAACTCAAGAAGTGGAAACATAATATTTAACATAATGAACATTGGGAATAAAAAACAATTTCGAATGATTTCAACGATGAACTAATTCCCGCATATTCATTTCTAAGTAACTACATATTTACACGGGGAGGCAGGTGTGGGGGGGATTATTTTCGATCCCGGAGGAAGAAAAGTTGCTGACTTTTCCTGGGGATTAGGCACAAAAACTAACAACAAAGCAGAATGGTTGGCAATTCATTATTCACTCGAGTTAGCCTCCTCCCTAAACATAGCAAAGTTACAAGTGATTGGAGATTCCAGACATGTAATCCAGAGTATGAAAAATAACACTTTGAAAGGTGCAAAGAGCCAAAATCTTCGAAAAAGGATCGAAGCTCTTCCTCTCCCAATCGATACTCTCTTTTTCCATGTTCTCAGAAGTCTCAACTCAACAGCAGATAGGCTCGCCAATATTGGAGTCACATTGGGAAAAGGCCAGCTACTACAAACCAATGTCTTGGGTTATAAGTTCATTCCCTAAGAACCTAGTCATAGACCTCATCAATCTTGCAAGGAAATCAACTTCGAATTGTTTGGAATGGAGGCTTCTCTCCCGTAGTAGGCACCCAGTCTCACATGCACGCGCTTCTCAACAAGTGGCACGTTATAAGCCATGTGGCTTCTCACCTAAGCTCAGAGCTCTCACGCTTCAGCATTTATTGCTGCAAGGCGGTCATAGGAAGTCCCTTCGCGACATGGAGCAGCCTAATTTCCTTTCGCTCGGCCCTGGCTTACAGCAGCTCAGCCTCACCGTATCTGATTTCGATTCTCGGCAGTCTGAAGAGGACCCTCGCGACAGCAGTTTTCACTGCAGCATAATGGACGGGATCAGGCAAGCGATTGCCACTCTCATCCAGGTTACATCGGAAGTCAAAGTTTATCTAAGCAGGACGTATTCGGCGGTCTGCTCCATTGCAGACCAGAACAAAGAGCAGAACATGGAATTTAAATATATTCATTCACGCCTCTCCTGTGTTGAGTCCCGCCTGGACGACATTGAAAGAAACACCATAGAGCTACTGGGGAAGGTCAATAGCATTAAGGAGGACCTCTCTGTCTTCATTAGTAAAACTCAGTTCAGCCAGGTTCAGGAAGCGCCGTCTGTTAACCAGGGAATGATGGAAGCTGCCTCTTTCTTGCAGCAGAACTACAGATAGACTCTCTCCTCAGAAATTTTGGAATTTGCTCTCTGCAGGTTTTTCAAAGAACATCTACTTCTTAATGTTTTTTTGTATTTTGTTATGCAACCAGTTTGTAAGGGTATATCCCAGTAGAATGACTAGAAATTCCAGGAAAATTAGGAGCACAGAATCTAAGAGACAAATCCCTTGTAAAATCTGCATTTTACCTCTTTTTGAAGCAGATTTATGGCTCAAATTTTGTAATGAATGGCTGTGCACAGCCTTTTATATATATATCTAAAATCCCCTGTTTTTGTTAAAAAAAAAGTAACTACATATTTACCACCCCACATCCCTATATTAATCTCTCTTATAAATTCTAGACACATCATCTTTATCTTTGTTTACACAATTTATAAATATTTCAAATTACTTTAAATTTATTTTACAAATATGTAGATATTATATCCATGAATTAATATTTTATAGAACTAAAACTTCTTTTTATATATCCTTAATTATTAGATTTTGTTTTTCCATTAAGATTATATTTACATAGTACTCATATTCAATTAACAAACTCATATTCAATAAACAATGTAACGTGTCTCAAACATTTTATATTATCAATTTCTTTCCCTTTTTACTCCATGTCGCAAGAAATGTCAAAAACATTTTAAGAAAAACCACATTTCAATGAAAAATCACTCAACTATTCACTCATTATTTTAATAATTTACACTTTATTTTTTTAGTATTTTTTTAAATTATTTAACATGGTTACTCTAACTTATCCTACTTTATATTTTAAAATAGTTCCCTTTATATTAACTATAAGAGCACAATTATATTTATACATTTAAAAATAACCGTAAATGGTTAAAAATGAAGTAGGCGATAGTAAAAGTTGTAGAGACAAACAATATGGAATTTTTTCCACATGAAAAACTGAAATTAGAATCTTACAAGTGTTTGCCATGATTGGCTAAACACTCTAGAAAACTATATGGAAGTCCCTGAGAGATCCATCGCAAGTGATCTGTAAATCATTAACTTTAAGCAATTGTATTCATTTGCTTATAAATGGGCCCAAAAACACCATATACAACTAATGCAATGGGAGGGTGAGATATCATGTTGTCTATAGAAAAATGTGTAGAGAAATGATGCCTTGAGAAGTTGATATTTTTAGCATATAATGACTATATTTGATCTAAAAATATCTTAGTTTGGTTGTCTTCTCTTCTTATCATTATTTTATCATTGATAAATATCATCATTCATTTAAATGTATAGTTTTTTGTGTATAGTTAAAGCCAGTGGAGTTGGCAATGTATAAGAATGCACAATTTTATGTAACTACATTTTTTGGGGTCTTTTTATTTTTATAAGATATTTTAAATAAAAAATAAAATGAGTTCATGACTTACTTTGTTAAACTTGAATTCCATGCTTAATTTATTTAATCTTAGTTTTTTTACACTAATTTTTAATAGTAACAAGGGAAATAAGCAACATGGTTGCTTAGTACCTGTCTCTTATGTAAAAAATAATGTAAGATAAATTAACAATAAATATCTTAGTTTATTGTTATATTAATTAGAATGTGCCTCTTAAAAATAGTTTGAATAAGCTAGCATATTTAATATTATAAATATATATAGTCACAGTGTTTCCTTTAATATGCTTAGCTATAGTCCACCATAGTGTACGATGTTTGATTATAATCCAATATAATCTTAGAGTATTAATGATTTAATGGTTAATGTACATTAGTAGTTAAGATAGATTAATGTCTTTAATCAATGATTAAAAGTTTGTGAATTAAATTTATAAATTAATAATTTAATACATTGTTAATTAAAATATTATATGTATATTAGAAAGTTAATATTAAAAATATTAAATATTTGACATTTGAAATCATTAATATCATTTCTATTTATTAAGTACAATATATATATATATATATATATATATATATATGATTTTTCTTTATTTATTTTATTTATTATAGATAGTTATACATTTATACATTTATACATTAATAAATTTTCTAAATAAAATATAGAATAATTGTTTTTATTTTATATTTTTTAAAATAAAAATAAAAATTTTAAATTTTAAAAACTTCAAATAAATAATATTTGGATTATTAACAATTTATTTATTTATTGATATAGGATTTGAATTTAAATGTATTTTTTTTTTAAATATTAAATTAAATAAAAATTTATTCAATATATAAACATGATTTATTTCAATATTATTAAATCATATATAAGAAGTATTTGTTTCAATGTTATCTAATCATTATTTTCTTATTTTCTTTTCATTATTGAATTTTAAATATATTAAATAATTAAATGGATGTGTTTTAATCACGATGTGGCAAATATCAAACTTCAATTTGCTGCTTAAAATAAATAAATAAAATTTCTCTTTATTAACTTTTTATTAATATAATAAATTATAAATTAATATAATAATAAAGCAAGTAAACCATAACAAAAGCTATAGATTATTATTTTTTTATTATTATGATAATAAATTATTCTCACATGTATTACGTGTAATTACATTTAATATTTTTTATTATGAACTAATCTGGATATCAAAACACTATACACATTTATAGAAGGAGGTTTTAGATTTATATTGGTAGAATTTAATGTACTGAAAGTACATATGAGATTATATTTACTCCACCTGCAGATCTCGTCACAGTATACATTTAAATCTCAACCATGTGTCAACTTTTAGGATCTTTAACCGGGTTTGCAAAACATAAAATAATCTTAATATTAATACGGTAGGTTTGCAACTCGAACGAGCCGGACAGATTATGATTATGCAATTTTAATTGCAAATCAGAACAAGCGTGGAAGGACAGAGGTAAAGCTGGATGGAAGGACCGAGGCAAAGCTGGACGATATAACTAGCCGGATGAAGATTTTTTATTTTTTATTCTAATGTACAAATTTTATTTTTGTAATTTGACTATAGATTTTAAATGTCAAAGGAATTTTGGATATCAATCAAGTGGTCTGAAATAAATTTTGCCTCTCATTGGATTTCTGGGAGGATCTCAGCTTTTAATATATGTACACTACTACAATAAAACCTCGACCTACTAGCCAAAGCGTGGCATGGTAGATATCCAGCTCCTAGAATTCGTACTTCACATTAATTTAATCTCGACTATCGTGAAAGATTGGAATAATGCAACTCACTCCTCAGAACTTTCTAGCGTTTGTTCAATGAGCCTGGAGGGTTCTTTCTCTTGGAGGCTCTGTTGCATGCGAATGGTTACTCATCTCCTGGGTTGACTCGACGTGAACCAGTTTGGGAATTCTCATTCAGGTATGCTTCTTATACCGATTTAATCTTCACTCTGTTACGCAAGTCTGGTTAAGGGTTGACTTGAATCACCAATGTTTTGATAGGCAGGATTTGCAGAAGTTAGTCTATCTACACTTAAGTAACCTGTCTAGGTTTTCTCGTTCAAGCTCGACCATTTTACTATGCTTTAAAGGGTATGTCACGAAACACTGTAGGGAACTCTTTTCCTACTTCCACAAAAATAACTAGCACTTATGGTATACCTTTCTATGCAAATTTGTTATTTCATTGGATATTTAGCATTTTTGTGGCACTTATGTTATACTTTTCTGTGCAAATTTGTTATTTCGCTGGATATTTAGCATTTTTTGGCACTTATGGTATACATTTCTGCGCAAATTTGTTATTTAGCTGGATATTTAGTTCGTGCTTGTCAAATAAGCTCAGCCTTTAATGTACCATAGTGTGAAATTTTGATTATAATCCAATATAATAGTTAGGGATGTGAAATTGGGTTTTTTATCAGATTCAAAATTGAGTTTCCAGCCTGCTAACCCCATTTCCTGCCTACCAGATTTACTATCTTAAGAACTAGGCTAGCCGGGGAATAAGAGCTATTTACTGCTCTACTCCTCAAGTTCTCCCTATCACATTTATTAAAGGGCTAACTCTTCTTCTGTCTATGAGTCTTCCTTCCTTAGATTCAAGTAAAGAAACAAATGTGTATTTGCGCTTTCGTCCCGCTCAGTGCAATCCTCTATTTAAATTTATAGAGGGATATAAATTAGAGTTCCCTAGCCACATATCGGTGCTATCCTCATATATCCTTCATTCAAATGAAAACCTCAAATCAGTGACTTCATCAAATCAAACCAGATATCAACACTTCATCCCAAATCTAGCAATAAACACTTCATCCTAAATGAAACAAAATATACGCCACCTTGTCGCTCTTAAATTTACTGGTTCTTCAAGGAACAGGGACGCTTAGCTATTAATGGAACAAGGAATGAATAGACAAGAATGTTGGCACTGGAACAAAGAAAGAAGAACTAGCAGGGCAGGCACCCTTGCGCTGGAACTCGCGCTGGAACTATGAACTTTAAAGGTAGGATAATGGGATGTTGTAGTCAACCCTAGCTTTAAACCCTAGCTTTCACAGCGCTTTCAGTCAACCATGCTTTCAGTTATCAGCGCTTAAAGTTACCCTACGTTGAGAGATTATGGGACACTTGAGGAGAGGGATGCACTGACAAGGGATGAGATGCTTGAAGAGATAGATGATGCACTTTCCAGAGAGAGATGGAGGGAAATGGCCAACTTCTTAAATAAAAATCATGTTGAACAACATTTCATTCCTCCAATTAGAGGAACTGTCATTGAATGAATTAGCACCTACCCAAGTTCAACATCAGTATGTTGCCTTGTAATAACTCACACTTGCAGCCTTTCATGTTTTCTTCATATAAAGATTTGAATTTCTTTTCCATTGGTGGAAAGCTATCATTATTATTATAAAAGCTTGTTTTTAAATTTGCTCCATTCCCCTGCTCCATTCTCTGCATACTAATCCCATGACAGGTGATTATTTGCAAATCTTCACCAATCATAACTTTTCCTGCAACCTATTTCTCATATTTATTTGAAACTTAACCAACATATATATCAAACTCAGAGCTTCATTCTAGTGACAGTTTCAACTCATTGACCTTCTTCAGTTGCGATACAGATAAGGAGTTTTCATTTTCTTTTGATGTTTTATCTTCTAGTTCATCAACTCTGTCGACAAGAAACTTCATCTTCTTCTATACACTTGTGTCAGAATCCACACGTTTCCTCACACATTGAGAAGACTCTTCCGATACTTCTCTGCAAAGCACTCTCTTGAAGAACTACCTGAATGTTCCTATTTTTTTTTTTTAACTGTAACGAATATTTGATATTAAAAAAAAAGAAAGGGTTACAAAAGCCATAACATGGCTATTCATCTACAAAATCTCTGTGGGCTAAACTTTAGGCATCTATGTGGATGCACTATATCCCTCTGAAAACCTTTGCTAGTAATCTTGCCGATGCTACAGAAATTGAATAAATGAACTGCCTGGATTTCAAAATCTGCTAAAAGATTGTTTCTTTGAAGTCCCTATTCACTGCTACATTGTCTATTTCCCAATGCTAGGATAATCCATAAGAAATTTCGATTGATCCTTTACTCAAAATCTGAAGCTCCAATTAAGAATTTTTATGTGTGGCCCAGTATCGGAGTTATCATTATACAGCTGTTGAAACGCCAGTATCAGAGTATCCTGCAATTTGTAATTACAGCTGTTGACACGCCAGTATCAGAGTATCCTGCAATTTGTAATTACAGCTGTTGACACGCCAGTCTAAATGACTTTTTACATCCTCCATATACCTCGCAGAGGTGTCTATTCATTTGTCCTCAGTTAATCTCGACACAGATTGCCAGACCATTAGACAAGTTGCCTATCACCGAACTGTATCCATATTTATTCAATTTCTGATATAATTGCAATTTGTATGCTGTACGAAAGGACATTGCCCTATCTTTCATCACTTTTCTGATTCCTGTAATGATCAAGGCTCATTGCTTGCTGTATTAAACAAATTGTCGATTCCAGAACCCAGAATTTTCAGTTCTTGGAGACGAAGGTCCTATTCAGAATTGAATAAAATTAAGGAATATGATGAGCATCAGTATCTTTATTAGCCAACAAACCACACTAGTCAGTATTGGAATTAAATTCATTAGCCAACAAACCACACTAAAATTCCTAAATCCATTGTAGTTGAGATTAAATTCATTAGACCTCTGTTCTAGAGGACCCTAACTATCACTATCGCTAACTGGTATATTGACCAACCCCATGGGACACATCCCAACTTCATGTCCTTAGAATCGACTCTAATTTTGGATTAATTTTGATCTTGTATAGATAGATAAATGAGATTCATTTGTTGTGGAATAATCCATGTTCACTAAACTTGGAATACTTTAAGCATTAACAAATACCTACACATGACCTATTGCAATTTCAACTTGTTGCAGAAAATTTTGGTGTTGAACTTTTTACGTAAAATCAAGAAGCCCCCCCCCCCCCCCCCTGCACCTAATATGGGTTCATCGGATCCCCATTCTCCACTATGAATCCCACCCTTCATTTATGAGTCACTCTCCACTGTGTTACAAGTCTCGAAATGGAAATCATATCATGCCTGTGGGGAAAATATTCCCTATGTAGGGCTTGTGTAAGTTATAGTGGGGTATGCATATCCAATGAATGGAACTATTATGGTCCACCCATTTGTTGAATGTCTAGTGGGTCTATTGGGACTGTTATTTAATATCTAAAAGAGGCAGTTAATTGTCTATTGAATAAACTAAATATTTCTCAGTTTTTCTAGTTCATTGAATTTCCTTCTATATAAATTCAATTTTAGTTTGAGTGTTTCAACACCACTTTGACAAATGTATGTTATATCCAATCTTTTGAAAAATGTTTCTACATCTTTATCCATTTTTATCTATTTAAAAGGTACACATGGATGGAAATGCAGATGAATCCAGACAATGATTTTGACTTTCTAATTGTAACTGGTGAAGAACATTATACCCTTGGCATAGTTAGGTGTCAATCAGATGCTACTTTTGCAGAAATCCGTCAAGAAATTGTGCTTGATAATATCATTGGATATCCTTTTGAGTTTACCAACAATCAAGGATATACTTTAAATGCAACACAAGAGAAAAGATGGAAAGCTACAAAAACACCTATAGGCATCAAGAGGAAACTAGACACATTGGATACTGAAGCGTTGCAATCAAATGTAATGGAAAGAACACCAAATGTTGAAATCATCGAAGAGAACATGGAGGAACCTATGCATAAACAAGCAAGAGTTGAAGTTGAGTGTGATTCGATAGAACAAAACATAGGTGTTGATTCTACTATATTGGCATCTTGGGAACAAAAAGTGAATAGTTTAATGCAAGAGTTTGTTGAGGAGAAGGTTACTCTTAAAGTATATTCAGAAAATGGAACATCTAAAATAAAGATACGTTGTGAAAGTTGTGGTATTGATTAGGGAACAGGGGAAATATCTTTGGCAGCACGGACACTTCGCAACTTCAAAAACAATCACATGAAAACAAGGGCCCATCAACGTAACATTTCAAGGGTGGGAAGTAGTGAAACTCCTTCATGTAACATAGAAAGGAAGACATCAATGGTTGGAGATCGAATTGAGATTGATAAAGCCATCAAAATACTAGATGATTTCAACAGGACACAAGATCCAAATTTGTTCAAAGTGGTGGAAGCAACACTTGCAGGATACGCGGACAAGAGAAAAGTAAAAGTGGAATGTACACGGTGCAATAAATGGTTTTATTTAGTACCAGCAAGTGGTAATATTGTTAGTTCTCTAAATGAACATATGAAATCAAACAAGCACATTTATACTACAAATGAGGCTTCACATAATACAATTGGGTTGAGGACTGGCATAGTTGGGAGACCCAAGAAGCCTACCAATGATAAGTCCCAACAGAGTTTGACTAGGTTCTTGGTCCCATCATCAACACCACTATCACATAGGGGTTCTACAAGTGCAAATCCTTCTACTTCAGGTATGTTAATTTCACAAGCTTATTTAATTTGAATATGACATTGAACATAATTTTATTTTTTATCTTCAAATTTATTTGCTCCCTTAATACTACAATGTTGGGGGTATTGGTATCCATATATTGATAGAAATGGGGAGAGATTGAACACAAAAATCCTAATGGATGATCAAAGCGGTGGGAAATTATGGGCCATAGAGAAGCATACCAAGAGGATGTTATGTTATCATGGTACAGAATGTCGTATTGATGGTACATATAGGCATATTCATTGTCAGAGGGCTTCTGAAACAGGGATACCTTTTGAATCATTGACATGCAAGTTTTGTAAGTTGATTCCAAACTGTGATGACTTTAGGATGCGTTTATATCGTGAATCAAGGAGCCCCATTAAAAGACATGGGCGAGATATAGGGAAAGGGAGAAGATTAGACTTTTTGACTCAAACTGAGCTCAGAAATGTTGCAAGGGTTACAAATACTAGCTATAGATCAACAATGAGGGCTCTTTGGTGGGGAGGACAAAGGTTGCTATACTCTCTATTAGAATAAGTTCCCTAAAGGACAAGTTGTTCGAATCTACAGAAAGGAAAGATGTATTTAGGTTTTGCAAGGATGTGTGTGAGGCACATAGACAAGGAAAATTACAAGGTAAAGATGCCGTTTGGGAATTTGTCAAAGATATCTTTCACAACCTGACATGTCCAAAAGCAGGGAGAAGGTATGGTGCATCCACTAAATCCATTTATGAGATGATTAAGTTATGGGGGGGTCCTAGATTGCATAGCTTCATTATCTTGAATTTAGATGGTCCTTCAATGTCTACAACTTTAAGGCAAGTGAGAAAATCACTGTCATATATCCCAGGGGAGCATGAGTACATTTTTGAGGCACTTGGAAAGGTTTATGCTTCTTATAAATCCAAACATGGTATAGAGGGTCCGATTCCTGTATGCCTTACTGAAGATGAGACCGTTGTGAAAAAATATGTTAGGTGGGTAGCAAAAAGTGATACTTTGGTTTGTTTTTGTGGTAATAAAGAAAATCATCAATGCCAATCACATTTCTTAGTGACTGTGGGCGAGGGAGCTGCAGGCTATGATGTTATTACAGACACTTTTAAGAATAGTGTAATTGGTCATTATGCACGTGTCATTATTGCAAACCCTTTACATGAAAAGCTTCCCCATTTGGTTGTGGTTGTTCATCCAACATGCAATAGGTTCGATGCAAATTTTGTTGCCAAGCAATGGGAAAAAATAGAAGTTATGTGGAGGAAACATGTGGAAAATTGTTTGGGACCTATTATTGTTCATTCATTTGATGGGGATAGTAGAAGAAGACAACTTATGTTGAAGGCTTATTCTTCAACAAAAGGTATTCGATATCAAATCCCTTGGGAAGGGTGGAGGCTATCTGGGTTGCATGATGGTGGCAACGTAATAGGACTACATGACCAGGATTACATACACAACGGGAAAAAGCTAATCAATCCTTTGTTTAGTGGCCGACGAGATTTGATCCTTGGAGAAGAGTTGGTAAGTTTTAATTATGTCAGAATGGTTTATAACACTTTTAAAGTGGATGATCACAAGCTTAAAATTGAAGATATAGAGAGGATGGATCGACAAAATTGGGGTTCAGCCAAATGCATTGCTTCAAGGCATGTTTAAAGGTGTTTAAAAGAGATGAGAAGTACAACAAGTGGTAGGGCAGAGAGAACACTAGGTACAGAGATTTATCTAATGATTGTTGCTGACTACATTGACATTTTTATGTCTCATAGTTTGACTCTTTGGGAAAGAGTGCGAAATGCTTCAAGAGTTCAACATTTCTTTTTGTTATGGTTATGTTGGGTACGGAAACAATGTCATGTTAATGCCAACATAAATTTCATTAGTAGAGAGGCATATCAGGATGTGAAAATTTCGTGCCACTTTGCAGTTTTATTGATGAGATTGTTTCGAGACCACTACTCTAACTTGCCATGTATATTGCACTTGACTGGGTCAGATGTGTGTGAGAACTTCTTTAGCAAAGTTGGTGGGATGGTTGGATCAGAGAGGGCCTATGATTTCACTGACTTGCTTCATGCTGTTGGAACTCTTAATAGAGTTGCCGAAGAAGAATCAAATCCACAAGGGCTTCGCTTTAATAAATCTCATAAAAAACAAGAAAGCATCTGGAATAAATTGCACCAACAAACAACAGAGAATCATGATGTATTATCTCATTATGGTCCAATATCTACAGATGATAAAATTATAGAAGCTCTGAAAGTAGGATTGAATGATGCGCAAAACCTTTTATCAAGATTTGGCATACAACCAGAAGGACACACACAATCTTCTTGGTGGTTTAAACCATGGACAGAGGATCAAAACTATCCAACATTCCAAGTAGTGGATGAAGTAGTTTATGGTTCTACACCGAATAACTCCAACTCAATATTCCAATCTTCATCTTCATCCATACTCAATGTTAGTGAATTGCAAACAATGGAAAGTGAGTGGAGGCATGAGTTGGATGAAATTTTAGATACCATTGATGATAATGTGAACACAACTACCAAACCAGTGGTAGAGCTTGATGGTAAGGATATGTTCAAATCTTGTTTGGTTAGTCAGTTGAATGGAAATCCAACATTATCCAAAGATAGGTTGACTAGAGTGAGAAATGGGGTCTACTTTAGGCTAGATGAAAGGGCTTCAAAAAAGGGTGTTTCAATCGGCTTTGGAATTGGATTGGACTGCGGGGTGTTGTTTGAGAGCAACTCAATACCTATAGTTGAACATGTCACAAGAAAAGGTGTTTCTCGAAGTACGAAAGAAGGTGTTTCTTGTGGAACTTGGTACATTGGAAGGGTTCAAAGAATAAGAAAGAAGGATGGAAATAGGGTGTTTGATTACCATAATGACATTGATCTTTTGGATAGGCCAGAAGGTGTTGAGCTTCAGTTTTGTTGGTACAATAAAATAAAAGGCCAACACTTGTACAAGTATGATTTGATAGATCATCTTTTTGTACAACTTGAACCTGTTATAGCAATGTCCAACTTATCATACAACAATAGGAATGACACATACAAATTAGAAGAAAGAGATTACAAAGTTTTTTCTAATTTTGTCAGAAATCTCAACAAGGTTAATTTAAAGTTTATTGTAATTTATTTTTCCTTATTCATTCCCATTTAATAGATAATTTATAAATAATTATTGGTTGTATTTTTGTTGATTTCATATAGTAATGCCATCTTGATTTTATATTTTTTGGCCTCAGGTGCAGTGAACCCTTCGAATGGTGAATTTTGGGATAAACCAACCTAATTTTTTCCACCTACTTTTTTGTGTAAGTTTATTTGACCATTCATCTTTTGTAGTTGTATTTCAGCTTTCAAGATAGATATTGTGCTAGTGTAACCATCCATCTTATGATTTTAAATCGGATTTCAATATAGATTTGGATTTCACATGATGATTTGATTGTTACAGGTACCCAGGTTGATGCAAATTCATGTGTCATTCATGATGTCAACCTCATGTCAACGAGATTTAAAAATCAAGGCTAAAGGTGTTGGAAGGTTTTCAATCAAGCAAATTGACATTTTGGAAGTTGGATAACTTGCTTTCCTCTATACTAGTGGTCATTTAGAGCTGATGTCAAGATCATTTGATCAAATACTTTATATTTACATGTTTTCAAAATTCAGGGCAATGCCCTCTTTAAACTTTTAGTAGTTTTTTAGTACTAGAAATGGAGAAGGTGACTCTTTTGAGTACAATTTATATCATACATAGCATCATATCTATAAGATAAACTAATACTCTTGATTTAACAATGATTTTGACTTATAATATCTTCCGTTTTGCTTAGTAAAAATATATGTGAATGTTTATAATTAATTTAAACTTTATGGATTTATGTGTTAGTTAATTTTTTTCATCCTTTCTTCTTCCGGCAAAGACTTGAATGTCTTTGTAAAGATCTCGGAGCAAATTCTGCAATGTATTTGGATTTTTAAAATTTCAATAATATTGCAACTATTACTATTAACTCTGCTCTATGTTTTATTTTTGTGGGGTTACTCTTTTTGTTGCTTGGCGAAGTTATTTAGATATGAGGTATGATTCTTGGAATAGCATGCATTACAATATTAGAATTTTGTGGCACTGAGATAACCATGGTGGTAGTATTTTGTTTTTTTTTATGTAGAATGTTATTGATGTGATGTCCAAAAGGTCAATGTTACCACTTATGAATATGTATGCAAGATTTTACGCTTTCTTTGTAATTGAGGTTGAGTTTTCTAGTGTTAAAAGTGAGTAAAGCTTGTAACATTATACCTTTTGTTGTTCTATATGACACCAATTTCCAAAGTGTGTTTCTTTTCTATCTATAAGTCACATTGTAGCCTATGAAACTGTTCAGTATGTTTAAGTGTGCTTTTGGTTCCTTGTCAACTCCAAGGTTAAGAGATGTAGCTAATCGAGAATTCTGGAGTTGAGCAATTATATTGTAATTTTTGTAGGCCTTATAGTAAAAGATCTAACTCTTCATTTTTTAGGTTGGGGTTTACGTGGGTATTGAGATTCAATTAGACCTTGTTCCATGACAAGAAATAAAAGTGAGATCAATCGTTCTTAGATCACTGGAACGAAGAAAAGTTAGATCAATCTTTCTTGACTAATAATTTCTTTCAACTTTTTGTATTCTTCTTTAACATTTTCACATTTCCGGTTAAGAATAGTTATTAGATTGAGTTATATTTGGCACATTCATAATTGAAATTTAAATTCTTATATGAAAGGCATCCTTCTTAATATTGTATTGGAACTGACATGAACATAGGTGAAAATCTAAATCCTTGTTTACATACATTATATGTTATTATTACCATGAAATGGTATCATATAAGTTTCACCATCTGTGTATCTTTATATCTATTGCATGATTGAAACTTAACAATGGATATTTTTTCCTCTCCCTTAAAGATAAAAAGAATTAGATATATTAACCCACTAAAAGGTAACTAAATGTTTCTAATTCCCTTGATTGCAAGAATAAATGTAGAGGAAGTAGAGGTAATTCATTGAATCTTGTGAATGACCCAAATCCAAGATATGCACATGATCATATGGTGTTATTGGAAAGTAAGAGGAATTTTTCTATGTTCATTTGGGTTCAAACATCAATGATGATTGTTTTGATAGGAAGGTTGGGAAGTCCATCCACGAAAGGGTTTCAATTTTGTATTTTTATGGAGTTTATTTTATTAAGCTTATAAAAAACATGAGCTCTCTAAGGCTATATTTGTATTTACATGATATAAAATTGGTAGATTGGTAGGTTGTGGTTTGAAACATCTGTAATTCTCATCTTTTATAAGCATTGCACTGACTATTGGACTATCTATCTTTTACTTTCTTTGTTACATTGATCTCTTAACGGGTTTCCTTTTACTCATTTTACCTTCCCCATTACTATTTCATTGGGTCTTCCACTATCCAATGCTACAAATTGATCAGTCGCCCCTACAATCTTAGTGGGATCATTGTTAGCATTATACTACTACTTTCTTTAGCATCTTGTTTGGTTATACTAAGATGCATTAGGATCCTGTTTGTTACACCTTGATAATATGATATAAAGGGGGTATTAAAAATGGGTTGATAAAAATGGATACCTACAATATCTGGTGAAAATAGGGGTTTTCTTAATTGGAAAGGTATATTGGGAGGGGGGTTCAACAATACAATTTTAGGAGGGATTTTCCAATATTTAGTGAAATTAGGAATATTCTTTAATATCCTGCGAATGATGGTGCTATGTAACAAGTTCACTGAGTGAACCCCCCGTGTACCAATATCACCCTTTTTTTGGGGGGGGATCTACATTTACAACTTTCCGGAAACCAGGGGTGGTATCATTGTAATTGAAATCTTAAATCGATCCCCGGATTGAAAAGTGGATCTCCTAGAATCACTGTCAATTTTTTTCGAAGTTAAAATTTAAAAAACAATAACTTAAAAAAAAAGAATTGAAAAGAATTAAGAAAAATGAAAGTTCAAAAACACAAAATTTATTAAAGAAAATTCAAAAACCAAATTAAAAAAAAAAATCAAAAAATATTTACAACTTTCAAAGAAAATTTATAAACATAAAATTTAAAAAATAAATCCGAAAAATATAAAAAATAAATAAATTATACAAATATATGATTAAAGAAATGGACATAATTGCATCGTAGGAGGAGACATCTCAACAACAACGCGCTTCAAATGTATGAATCATGGAAATTTTCTATTATATACATATAAATAAATAATTTAGCATTAAATAATAGTTTTTAATTGATTTGTTGCAGAAAAGAAAACAAAATGGAACACATTCAACACATAGGACATGACTACAAGGAAGAAAATGGTTGATAGCAAAGTTTGTGAGTAATTGTGATTTAGTTATAACAACTTAAAATTTCATATTTCTTGTAATCTTTATATTTTTTTTTATACACAGACTTTCCTTGGATGTCTTCAAACAGGTGCTAACATACAAAGAACATCTGAAGATTTGATTAACATTGGGTTGTGTATGGGTTGTGAGTATACGTAGGCTTATCAAAAATTAATTGTGGACTTTGTAAGTATCTACGTTGTTTTGCTTCTCTCATTTTTTAATAAGTGGAACAACAAAATTCCTTATATTAAATCTATGAATTTGTGATCGGGTATAAAACCTGCAGGAAACAAAGTATGGAGTGGAGCCAACAGATAGGTTGCTAAAAAAAGGCATGAGATTTGGTTTTGAAAGAATGTGTATCATTCAAGACACAATTCTTTCCTTGGTATGTTTTTTAATTTACATAATGATCATTTATATTATCTAATTTTGTTTGCATTGTCTACTAATGTAGATACACTCATTACACTTTATTTTTATGTTTGTAGATGGAAGAAGAAGATGAGGAACACAATCGAGGCATTCAACAAAACATTCAGCCAAATAAACCAAGTCATGCAAGCAGCTCGAGAATTAACAATAGTTCCAGCGAAGAATGATGAACAATATAATTGGATGTTAATGCAAGTTCTTGTATCTTTTGAAATAATTGTCTATGAAAATCAGACATCTTATATAATGTAATGGACATGGTGTCCCAATTGAAAGACAATGGGGTGTAACAATTGCATATTGACATTTTGATTATTGTGGACTTTTACGTTGTCCCATTTTGTATGATAAAAATCCTCGTATTCATGAATAATAAAATATGTTTTTGATTATATTGCATTGTCCAATGTTGTTGTGAAATGTTATATTGTTGATTAAATATTATAATGAAGAGATGTGAAATATGATAATATAACAAATTAATACAAACAACATATACAAATGCAATAATCAAAATTTAATTTATATGAATACTATTATAAGAAATATTTCAATTTCTAATAAATAAAGAAATTACAAAAAAAAATTGCAATCTCATACGTCACTATTTAAAAAAGAGAAAATGAATACCAGTGCTTTTGATCATACTATCCACAGCAGTGTTTTTTTATATATCAACGCAGCAGTGCTTCACAAATAAAATTCATCGGTGCAAAATAGTACTTTCATGACGCCTGATGCATTGTAATTAATTTTTTGCACCGGTGCTTTTAACAGAAAAGCACACAGGAGCCACCACCTAGTGTTGATTTTCTCGGTGCCTTTTCATTATATGTAAGCACCAAAGCGTTTTCCAGCGACACACTAGTGCGTTATTATAACTGAACAACACTAATTCTTAAAATAATAAAATTCATCGTTTGAAGCTACTCCTTTGGTGTGTTATTCATCTCTTTTAGCCCCGGTGCTTTCCTAAATACTATAAGAACTAATGAAATGTTTGTTATAAAGCACCGGTGCATTCTTGCTATAAAGCACCGGTGCATTCTTGCTATAAAGCACCAATCTTGTAATTTTATAATACACTAGTGCATTCGGTTTATAAAGCATCGATGCTTGTAATATTTTAATGCACTAGTGATTTTCGTTTTATAAAGCACCAGTGCGATGTTAATTTTATAGAACCAATGCATGTAAGTCATACAACACCGGTGCTATGTATTTTTTGGAAGCACCTGTGCTTATATGGACTAAATGCACGAGTGTGTTTTTTAAGAAAGTGCACCGGTTAGAAGACCTCGGCTAAAAACTCCATTCGTCATGTTTTATTTAGTTGTAACAAATGTTCGTAAATCCTCTGCTAAAACATATGCTACTAGTAGCGAAGGTTGTAACGGAGTTTGTTTTGACAACTTTGACCAATCTTGTAACACTAAAAAACTTTGTTATAGCCTCCAGTACAGGGTCTTTTCCTTGTAGTGAGAAGCCCTTAGCTACATGCTGGGATTTGTACTTTCTAGCAAGCCCATATGTTGTCATGTTTATCCAGTATATCCACCTACATCGAACAAGCTTCCTATCAAGAGGAAGTGGAACCAATTTCCAATTTTGATTTTATATGAGAGAATCATATTCCTCATCAATGGTAGCCTCCCATTATGGGTTTCCTATAGAATATGGATAAGAATGAGGATATAATGTGGAGCCTATGTATGATCCATATGGATATCAGTGCCCACCCATCTATTCCACTAGCTCAAAACAACTTTCCATTTTGGCAATTTTCTAGTAGTTTTTCTATGGTTTTTCGAGTCCTGAACTTCTGGGGCTGTTTTGAGGCCCTAAACGATGTTTTTTGGGCCCAAAGTGGCCTAAAAATTTATCACAAACTCTCATATGGGCTTGATTTTGTACTATACTCCTCTGCTAGATCTTTCCAACGGTCTACCGAGCACCCCAAACGGAGATTGTGTGCAAAAGTTATGACCCCGGAAAGTTGATTGCTCAACTAACCACCTTGGGGCCGCAAACTTTATGACGTTTCATCTCCTAGGGTTATTTTTTTGGATGTTTAGGGTCATTTCCCTCATTATTATGATAAATAGGCCCTTTTAGCCTCTTTTTGTATTCAACTTGTTATGAATGAGCGTATTCATCACATCTCTTCTCAAAGATAAGCTACCACCAATATAACTACTTTATTTTATAGTTTATTCTATTTCCACCATTTAATAGAATCTGTGTTTAGTGTATCATTGCGTTCCTTGCAATATATATGTGCGTTTGTGTTCATGGATTGCTTCTCTAAGATTGTCATTCTAGTAGCTGGTAAGAAGAGCATCTCTTCTGAAACCATCACTAAGCTCTTCTTCAAGCACGTATGGGTTAATTTCAGGTTGCCATAGACTATCATTTCATATCGGGGCAGTAGGTTCCTAAGCACCTTCTGGTCCATCCTATGGTCATTGATATCCTACCAAGCTCATCAAATCAACTGCCTTCCACCCCCAGACTGATGGACAGATAGAGGTAACGGATGATTGTGCATATTCTGAGAATGTATAATTATAAACATCCCCACACATGGGATGAGAGTCTTCCATATGTTCAACATAGCTATAACAAAGCCCTTCATAGATCTACTAGCCACAACCCTATTCAGCAAGGATAATTTTAGGGGCGAAATTTATCCCATGGGTTATTTTTCCATGTTTTTTCCAAAAAAAGATTTGTCAATTTGCATTTTTTGAAGCCCCATTTCGCCCAATTTTGATGGGGTAAACTTTTTTCACTCTAAAAATCGCCAAATTATTATATAAACTATATAAAATCCTTAGAAATTGAAATAATTTTATAAAAGTATCGTCAAATATTTTATAGTTGACATTTTAAGAATTGGTACGATTCGGCAAGGTTTATACACTTTTAAATAAGTATGGGTCCTTAAAATTATCCCTACTTTTCAGGTGTTCCTAGGATTCCAACCATTGGCCCCAATTGATGTAGCTCTACCCATTGCATCCACATATGAGGAATCTTCCCATGCTCATATTGAGGCTGATAAGGCCACTAGATTTGTTGAATGAATCCAGCACATCTACCAACAAGTCCATGACATTTTGGAAAAATTCAATACCAAGTACAAGTAGCAACATGACCAGCATCGGGTTCCACACAAGTTCGAGGTGGGTGATAAGTTTTGGTTGAATTTGCAGAAAGAGAGGCTCACAAGACCCCATCACAAGATTCTTCCACTTTGATATGGGTGATACACCATCACCAAGGTAGTCAGTGAGAATGCCTTCGAATTAAGCATTCCTTGGCCTGCACCCAGTATTTAATGTGGAGCTCCTTCGCCCATATTTTCCACCATTGTTGGACACATCAGAGGTGGTAGAGTAGTTTAAACCTACAGAGTTTAACCGTGACTGCATGGAACAGGAAACCATTGATCGGATCATGGACGCACAAGTTAATGGCACCCACCAGCATAAGATCCAACTATATCAAGTTGTCAAAGCAGGGAAGCTACTCCACCAAGGCAAGTGGCTCACCAGGAGTCAAGTTTAGTAGAAGTTTCCCCATTTGATGGGGGCACTTAACGCAATGGATACCATTACTTTCAAATGTGGGAGGACTGATCTAGATAGATATCGATGTCCGCCCAACAATTCCACTGGCTCAAAACAGTTTTCCATTTTGGCAATTTTCTAGTAGTTTTTCTATGGTTTCTCGGGTCTTAATCTTCCAGGGTCGTTTTTAGGCCCTAAACGATGTTTTTTTGGGCCTGCAATGGCTTGCACATTAGATGCAATATCTAGTCAGAGCCCAGTCCACTATTGTACTCCTCATCTATATCTTTCTAACGGTCTACCGAGTGCCCAAAATAGAGATCGTATGCAAAAGCTATGACCTCAGGAAGTTGACTGCTCAACTAACCACCTTGGGGCCAAAAACTTTATAACGGTTCATCTCCTAGGATTAATTTTTTGGATTTTTAGGGTTCTTTCCCCTATGCTTATGATAAATAGTCCCTTTCGGCCTCTTTTTGTATTCATTTTGTCATGAATGAGCGCACTCATCGCATCTCTTCTCAGAGATAAGCTACCACCATTCTAGTTGCTTTATTTTATGGTCTGTTTTATTTCCACCATTTAATAAAATTTGTGTTTACTGTATCAATGTGTTCCTTGCAATATATATGTGTGTGGTTCTATATATGTTCTTTCATTTCGTTCTCACATAAATATGGATCAATGTAGAAATTAATAGGCATAAAGGGACCTAGTAGAGAGTGCTTGTAGAGCACCATGAAATTGTGATCTAGTCCTCTGTGTATCCACTAGATCACCCACTAGATCTCCACTACTTGTAGATTTTGTTGGGTCCCAAATTGTTCTTGGTGTCATATTTGAAATGAAATGTTCATCTAAGTCACTTGTTTCCCCATCATCATTTGATATATGATATGAATCTGAAGTCTAATTGGAATTAGAAGGAACAAGAACTAGTGGATCTACAATGGGTTCCCCCTAAAGTACATGCATGGGACCTTGTCTGAATTTAACACTTTTTTCAATGAATATTTTTTCTATAAGAGGGTTTAGCAACATACACCCCTTAAAACCTTTAGGATACCCAACAAATATACTCTTTACTTTGAGTTTCAAGAGCCCTAGATATTTCTTTGTTGGTATATGTGCCCAAGCACGAGATCTAAAAACCTGAAAATGTGAGCCTTCCAATTTCTTATTAGTCCAATCCTAGAAAGGGGTGAATCCCTTCAAATTTTTTTGAGGAACTATGTTCTCTATCTATGTTGCACAATTAATGGCTTCATCCCATATCTTTGGATCAAGAGATTTGGATTGAAGCATGCAGTTAGGCATTTATTTTAGAGACTTGTTCTTCTTCTCATCTACACCATTTTGTTGGGGTGTTATGGCACCGTGTTGCAATTCGATACTTGCTTCTAAACATAGATGATGGAAATCCTTATTCACATTTTCTCCCCCATTATCTATGTGCAATATATTGATATTATTCCTTGAGTGATTCTATATTAAAGCCTTGAATTCTTTGAGGCACTCAAATACTTCATATTTCTATTTCAAAAAACACACAAGTAAATCTAGACCAATCATCACTGAATGTTAAAAAATACATTTCCTTGCTCATGGAATGTATATTGAATGGTCATGTGATGTCACAATGGAAAAGTTCAAGGGATAAAGGTTCTCTCCAAGCCTTCCCCTTCTCAAATTTTCCTTTAGGATGTTTGCTAAGTATGCAACCTTGACAAAATCCATTTGAAAATTTTATGTTTGACAACCTTGTTACCATGTCTTGAATTTCTCATGCCATAACTTGCTCACTTCATTACCATGGTTTGAAAGTGTACCAGATGCACTTTTAGGAATGAAATGGGAAAAATTATATAACTTGGATCAATAATTTGATACCCCAACAACAACATGTGACTTGTTGGAAATTTTTGAACTCACCACTTACTTCGAAGTGAATACCACTTGCTTTCTGTAACTTGAAGGTATGATATGATATATGGATATAAAAAATTGGGTAGGGAGTGTACATGCAACATATTTTGAAAATATCCACCGTCTAGATCAATCCTACCTTTCCTACATACCAGAACATCTGTGCCATCTCCCGTTAGAATGGGAGGACTAGTTGATCCGGGAGGATCTTCGAGATCGATCAAAATTAAAGTCTTCAAATTGATAGAATAATCTTGCATATGTGTAGATATCGACGAGAGCTTTCCGTCGGCATTCATTTCGCCTCAAATGGACTCCGGATGTTAAAGATATCGTGTTCTGAATTTTCGGTAAAACATGTAAAATTTGGAAAAAGGGGGTGCCACGTGGCACCAATGTAAGGGTGACACGTGGCATGTACGAACTTGCCATGGCACACTCACAGAGAACCAGGTGGAAAGTTACAGTCCAGTTGGTAGGTGATGTGGACCGGTACCAGGATGACAAGTGGAAGTTTTATGGTACATGTGGCATTACGTGGACCAATCGGAGGTCGCCACGTGGCAGTCCAATTGGCCACAATGAGGTTTTGCTCACCAAAAATTATGGCAGGCAAGGGAATCTAACCCCTAACCTACTCTCCGCCAAAAGAATCCACATAATATGTCTATCTATTAGTCCTGACGATGTTTCTTAACCCTTATGTTCACTGCTTCTATTTAAAGTCGAAAGGTCTGTTGTTTTGAAAAGGGGCGTGCCGAGGGCTAAGCCCTCGGCCCCATGTGTAACATTGACCACAAGTCACGGAACAAACCATAGAACCGATGCGTAACCAAACAAGAACCACATGTAATATGCCAAAAAATTGCAGCAAGAGGAGAGGTTCGTGGGTTTGAACCCATGACCTCCTCCCAATAGTGTCAGTGCTTCCACTGATGCGCCAAACGTTCTGTTTGTTAAGGGATATGGATTATATTGGTTTTAAGTTTGGTTTGAAGCGGATTTAATCCCCAAATATGGGCGCCCCTTTGCACAAATTTTTAAAGTCTTTACATTGTTTTTATTATATGGTTTCTAATTTGCCATATATTTTGGGATTAGTATATTTTTTTATCCATTAAAATATGGATTTTTATCCCATTTTATTTGGATCAAATCCCATGGAATTTGGGGATTGAAATTATGAGACTAGGCTATATAAATCAATGTAATTTGATTTGTGAACAAGAAAAGCATTGAAGCTTGCGAGGAGAGAATGGTAAGATACCATTATGCCTTTGTAAAGGCTTTGTAAGTTTGCTTATTTTTGTAAGAGGCTTTTTAGCCACTCTTGGGAAGTTTGAGAGTGAGAGGATTTATGATTGAAATCCTAAGTATTCTTTTCGAAGCAGGTTGAAGGATGAAGGTATTTTGTACCTATTATCAGCACGGGGGGTTCACTCAACGAGCTTTTAACATAGCATGATCGTTCACATGATATTAAAGAATATCCCTAAATTCAATAAATAATGAAAAATTCCTCCTAAAATTTTATTGTTGAACCCCCCTCCCAATATGTTTTTTCAATTAAGAAAACCCCTAGTTTCACTAGATATTGTATGTATCCATTTTTATCAACCCATTTTTAATACCCCCTTTATATCATATTATCAAATTGTAACAAACATGAGCCCTAAAACATCTTAGAATAAGCAAACATGATGCTAAATAAAATAATAGTATAATTCTAATAATGATCCCACTAGGATTGTAAGGGTGACTGATCAATTTCTAGCGTTGGATAGTGGAAGACCCAACGAAATAGTACTCGGAAGGAAAAATGCATAAAAGGAAACCCAGTCAATATATCAACATAACAAAGAATGTAAAAGGATAATAGTCCAATAGTTATTGCAATGCTTTGAAAAGATGAGAATTGCAGATTTTTCACACCATAGCCTGCCAATCGTCCAATTTTATATCATGTAAATATAAGTATAGCCATAGAGAGCTCATGTTTTCGATATTCTTAATAAATTAAACTCCATAAAATGCAAAATTGAAACCCTTTCATGGATGGAATCCCCTGCATTCCTATAAAAAAAACATCATTGGTTTTTGAACCCAAATGAACATAGAAAAATTCCTCTTACTTTCCAATAACGCCATATGATCATGTGCATAGCTTGAACTTGGGTCATTCACAAGATGCAATATATGAATTTCCTCCACTTCCTCTACATTTATTCTTGCTATCAAGGGAATTAGAAACATTTAGTTACCTTTTCTTGGGTTATATCTATTTTTTTTTTAATCTTTACAAAAGAGGGAAAAATCTCCATTGTTAGGTTTCAAGTATGCAATAGTTATAAGTATACACAAATGGTGAAATTTATATGATACCATTTCATGGTAACGATAACACATAGGGTATGAATAAGGATTTATATTTTCACCTATATTTATATCAGTTCCAATACAATATTAAGATGGATACCTTGCATATAAGAATTGAAATTACAATTCTGAATATGCCAAATATAACTTAATCTAACAACTATTCCCAACTGGCAATTTGAAAATGTTAAAGAAGAATACAAAAAGTTGAAAGAAATAATTAGTCAAGAAAGATTGATCTAACTTTTCTTGGTTCCAGTGAGCCAATAAAGATTGATCTCACTTTTCTTAGTTGTCATGGAGCAAGGTTTGATTGAATCTCAATAACCACCTAAACCCTGACGTAAAAAATGAAGAGTTAGATCTTTTACTCAAATGCCTACAAAAAATACAATACAATTGTTCAAATCTGGAACTCCCAATTAGCTACATCTCTTAACTTAAAGATGAAAAACAATATAACATCAATTCAAACCAAGCCTAAATAAGCTATCAAATGAGGATTGCTCAAGGCCAGTAATCCAAAGAGACTTCTATCGATATTATCATTGATACACTATTATCATATTTATTCAAAACTTAGGATCATACACAATATCAAATAAAAATGGAGGGTCCTTAAGCTTTAGGTGGGTATGGATTGAGCCCTTGATTTGGAGGTATGAATCCATCTCACTATTTGGAGGTTATTCCTCAACCCACCCAAATAAAATAACCCCCAATATTTATATTACTATGTTAGATTAAAAAAACCCTTGACCTCTTAATATAGGGAAATATATTTTTGAGGTTTCTAAGAGTTTTAAACCCCCAATATGAATGGACATGATATGATATTGCCTCGCTAGTGAACCCCCCGTGATTATCAGGGGCGAAATCTGTTATCATACAGTGTCCAAATTCTTATGGTTTGCATCACTTGTTCATTTATATATTTTTTTCAGTTATTTTTAAGCCTTTGATAAGCTTGTTATTTGAATCCTTTTTACAAGTTAATTGGTTTAAGAATTCACATGCAAATTCAATTGTTAGTAGATCCTGTAATTTTCGGATCATGTTTGGTATTAGAGCAGGCTAACCAAGGAATTGCAGAGTGTGAATGTTAATTAGATCAAGGCTTAAGCAAAGTGAAGGCCAACTTGAGACTTTCAATCAAAATATTGGATGTGCACATCGAAGAAACAAAATCGCAAATGAAGACTACTGAGAAGAAGATGAGAAGGATTTCCGCAAGGATTTCGATCAGATGGAAGACATGGTAGAAAAATTGTTTGCAGATTATTAAGAGAGATTGGCAAAGAAGAAAATGAAGAAGGATAAATCAGAGGATAGTGCTTTGGGAAAACGAGGAGACCCTTTTGAGCCTTCTTCTCCATCCTCTTCTAAAAGTTCCAGTACTACTTCTTCAAATCCAAAGAAACAACCTGATAAGACTAAGTCTGATTTACCTTATTTGAAACTTGATATTATGTTTGATTTTCCTACATATAATGGTGAACTTAATGCAGAAAATATGATTGATTGGATTAGGCATATTGAGTTGTATTGCAAGATCCAGAAGCTTTCATATGATAGTGCAAAGATCCAGTTGGATACTCTTCGTCTTGGAGGCACTGCGATCATCTAGTGGGAGAGTAAGACACAGGAAGACCGCCTTACAAAAGGTAAAATTATGTTTTCCTAGCATGAATTTACTGTTGCATTAAAGAAGCAATTTTATCTATTAGGATACATATGACAAGCCATGATGGATTGGAAAAACTTAAGGCAAGGTAAAGGTCAGAATGTACAAGAATACACTCAGGAATTCAAAAAGAGAGCTTATATTTTGGGTATACCTATTTACACTCAAGAACTCTTCTCAAGTTTATTGGAGGATTACATAGTTATTTGCCTCATACAATACTTATGTTTAATCCTACTAACTTTTGATGAAGTATGTGTGCAAACTACACACATTGAATCCAAAGGGAAGAATGCTCATGATAACTTTTCCTCAGCTGAATCCAGCTAGTTGAAAGTAGGTAAGGGAAAAGGGAAAGGTAAGCATGTAGCTACGGTGAGCAAAGGTGGTGAGAGGCCTACATGCTCACATTGTCAAAAGCAAGGGTATGAAGAAGCAAAGTGTTGGGTACTACATCCAGAATTAAAACTGAAGTGGTTTAAGGATCGAAAAGAGAAGCAAAAGGCCACGGTTATCATTGAGGACCTTGGATCAGATTCTGAGGACGAAAAAAAGATAACAATCGTAAGTGTGAAAGGTAAGATATTGTTGGTAATGATTCTAATATTGGTTCTTCATATGCTTCTACTTCTAAAGATCGTGTCAATTCTAAGGATAGAAAAAGGAATGCATTATTTCATGTAAGGGTAATTACAAAACAAACTTATATCGACACACTCATAGATAGTGGATCCCAAGCTAACCTTATTTCAGAAGAAGTAGTTAAGTAGTTGGGATTAACAACAAAACCACACATGAAACCTTATCCATTAGCTTGAGTATGCAAAGATAAAATATTACAAGTAACAAAGCAATGTGATCTAAAGTTTGCAATAACATCCAAGTTTGTAGATGAAGTTGAATTTTATGTGGTTCCACTAGATATCTGTGGAATTGTGTTGGGTAGACCGTACTTATATGATCGAAAGGAAATTTTCTATAGAGAACATAATCAATATCATTTGCTTAAGGAAGGAATTAAGTATATAGTACATTCGCATTCATTTAAAAATGACAGATCATTGGGAACTACACAACAACTAAAAAGGGTCGTTAATGCAAGTCGGAATTTGGCACTTATATCTATGTGATTTAAGGAAGAAAAGAATCATAAGCAGGAAAATAAAGTGTTGGTGCACCAAATTGCACCTATTATGGTTAATAGTGTTCATATGATAAAACATAAGCATGATATGGGTACAATCTCTTTCATATGTTCAATTTTGATATTCAGCTTTCTACTGATTAGCACTATATGGTTGGTTCCAACAATATTGAATGAAGACTTGGTTGAAAATGGGATTAATGCACTTAACAATACCAGTGCAGTGTTCATTGTTATTATGATAAGTCAATTGTACAGGTTCCAAGAAGAATGGACAAATGATACAAGACAAGTGAGACAAACATGTCCTCACTTGAATTCTGAATGATTCAGGCTTTTGGTGGTCCAAAAGCTTCTCAGTCGGAAGGTTTGATCCAGGAGGATCTCCTAGATCGATCAAAATAGAATTCTTCAAATTGAGAACATAATATTGCAGCTATGTAGAGCTCGACGAGAGATTTTTGACGATGTTCGTTTCGCCTCAAACAGAATCTGGACGTTAAAGATATCGCATTATGAATTTTGAGCAAAACAAGTAAAATTTGGCAAAACGGGGTGCCAGGTGGCACCACTGTAAGGGTGAGGTGTCATGTACAGCGCTGACGTGGCACACTCAAAGAACGCCACGTGGTAGGTTACAATGCAGTTGGTAGGTGATCTGGACCGGTAGAAGCATGACAAGTGGTAGGTTTATGTAACATGTGACATTACGTGGACCAATCGGAGGTTTCCACGTGGCATTCTGATTGGCCACAATGAAGTTTTGTTCACCAAAAATTATGGCAAGCGAGTGAATCGAACCCCCGACCTAATCTCCGCCAAAGACTCCACATATTCCACTTATCCATTAGTCCCATTGATGTTTCATAACCCTTATGTTCACTGCTTCTATTTAAAGTTGAAAAGGGGTGGGGCCGAGGGCTTAACCCTCGAACCCATGTGTAGCATTGTAACCACAAGTCACAGAACAAACCATAGAAACAGTGCGAAACCAAACAAGAACCACATGTAATGTGCCAACAAAATCGCAAAAAGAGGAGAGGTTCGCGGGTTTGAACCTGTGACCTCCTCCCAACAGTGCCAGCGCTTCCACCAATGCGTCAAAAGTTCCATTTTTAATGGTTGTAGATTATATTGGTTTTAAGTTTGGTTTGAAGTAGATTTAATCCCCAAATATGGGCACCCCTTTGCACAAATGTTTAAATTATTTACATTGTTTTTATTATATGGTTTCTAATTTGCCATATATTTTGGGATTACTATATTTAGTTTATCCATTAGAAAGTGGAGTTTTATCCCATTTTATTTGGATCAAATCCCATGGAATTTGGGGATTGATAAATCAATGTAATTTGCTTTGTGAACAAGAAAAGCATTGAAGCTTGTGAGGAGAGAATGGTAAGATACTATTATGCCTTTGTAAAGGCTTTGTAAGTTTGCTTATTTTTGTAAAGAGCCATTTTAGCCACTCTTGAGAAGTTTGAGAATGAGAGGCTTTATGATTGAAAGCCTAAGTCATAGTTTTGAAGCATATTGAAGGATGAAGGCATTTTGTCCCTATTCAAATATTTTTGAAGACTAATAAGTTTGGTCCTCATTGGAGTTGGACCCAGAGACGTATTCCATCAGGGACGAACTCTATTATTATATGGTGTCCACATTCTTCTGGTTTGAATCACTTGTTCATTTATATTCTTTCAATTATTTTTAAGCCTTTGATAAGATTGTTATTTAAACATTTTTTACAAGTTAATTAGTTTAAGAATTCACATGCAAATTCAAGTGTTACTAGATCCTGTCATTTTCGGATCACTAGTGCAAGGCTCTAAAGAAGTGAAGGAATATCGTGATGTTTCTATGTCATCAAAGGTACATTAATCGAGAATATATGAGGCTAATGATGAAGTAAAAACAATAAAATCAAGACCTTCTATTCGTTTAGCTCGATCATTAGGAGGCTTTTCAACATCCTTTTTCCAAGCATTTTCTAGCAGTGTTAGATTGTTCTGTTGAAGAGTTTGTGCCATATGATCTATCATGTTTCCCATGCATGAATTATCAGGATGAAAACCTACATTACAGTAGTTTCACTTTGATTTTTCCTTCTTCCTTGAATCGAGGTTGGAGCTTTCCCCATTGGATTTAGGATTTGAACCCTTTTTCCAATCTAGGTTTTCCTTGCCTTTCTTTTTCTTATCTATCTTGTTGCATTTATTATCTCCCTCATTTGTTGCAAGGGAATGGAACTTTGAGGACTTGAGGGTACCCATATGAACTATCTTATCATGTTCTTGAGTGAGGGTGATAGAAAAATCATCCAACTCTAGATATCCCATGTCTTTCCCATAGCTAGTTTTGTAGTATGGAAGAATGATACAAAACTAAGTATTGTGGACCTAGTTTTGAAGGAATAGAGAGTATAAGTTGCTCCTTCTTTTTGTCAATTCCACACGACTCGATATGCAATAAAAAGGATTTAAAATTAGTGAAATAGTCTTGGATAGTGTCGAAGTTACCTGGGCTCAAAGCAATGAGCTCATTCTCCAATTGGTATCCTTGCAACATATCTTGCTTCCTAAAAATACCTTCTAAGGTGGTCAATACTTCATTTTTTTTTTAAGCATATTTGATATGAAACCAAAGATCTGGAAAAATCAATAGGCACAACAACCCAAAGGCCTCATCCAACATGTTAAATGACCTTGATTTCTCCACTTCATAATTGGGTTTAGTTTTTGTTCCCATAATAATCCTATGAATACCATTACTCCTCAAGAGAATAATGGCCTCAGATTTCCACTCATAGTAATTGATGAAGTAAGAATAACATGTTGGGGCTGATCCATCTTATCTACTGTGGATGTTATCGATGTGTCTTCTTATTGTAAAATAAGGGTATGCTCCTCCTAGATTCTAGTTAGCTCTAATACCATACCATGTAAGCAAAGCTATGATATAATGGAAATACTGAACTCTTATTCAATAATTGAAAGAATGAATAATCTTGTACATATAGGCTCTCATAACTAACCCACGATGACAAGTGGAGGATTAATTTTCTAAAATAAAGCATGCATCATAGGAATTTGCTAAAGATAGGAAAGGAGAGCACTACCATTCCCTAATTCATGAAATTAAGTTCCTTGAATAACCCTAGGAAAATAAACATGCAAGATATGACCCTAAAATTAGGGAAAATACCATAAAATCAAGGAAAAGATCCTAAAACCAAGGGAGAATGGTTGCTTGAGTATCTTTTGACAATGATGCCACAATAGTTATTTGAGCGCTATGTGAAAATTATATCATGTCAAAGTAAAAGGTTTACATTTAGACATGATTAAATTTACATTGGGGGAGTAACTTAATAAATGGATCTCTTTTTATGGAAATTCTCTCTCAAATTTCTGGCAATGTTACAATGTAATCTTCCACCCTGTGAGCATCAGCATTCTTTGGCTTGTAGGATCCATTTCACTAACTCAGATCCACTTATATCCTTCAGAGATACTATTTTACCCTATTTTTATTCCTACTCGCATGTTGCGTCATCATAGCATGTGTACTCGCGAGTTGCATCACTATACCCCACGGGTATCAAGTAAAATGGTATAAATCACTAGTTTATTACTTTTTACTCCCAAAAAGTGGTCATTGGGTGACCTTTGGCTCTCTATCTTCCCGAGTAATGCATCGATGTGTCCTTCCACCTACCTTTGAGAGGACTATATATTGAGAACATATGGCTTATGGACGGGAGGAGAAAGAAGAGCAAGAGAACTATAGTGGATTTTTGCCCTATCTTGAGTCTACACTCATAGATCCTTGTAGTTGTGAACCCTTTATGTTCACCTTCCAAACTCCTATCTAGTTTGAGTTTGCCATTCATGGAGGATTGAAGTGGTGGAGGCACAAGTGGATTGATCCAGATCTTGGTTCAGATTGGTTGTCGGCAAGAGGTCGTATCACTTTGTACTTCTTCTTGTTTATTAATAGAAATACTCATATTATCGTCCATTAATGTTGTAAAGGTTGTTTATCTTACATTGGGTTGCATTTACTTGTTATATCATAGGCCATTGCTATTGATGATGTTAATGCCGTTTATATATTATATATACTTGTTGTATATTGGCTATCAAGACTAATTTGTAGATTCAAGTGCATGGATTGAAAAGCTCCAGCGGGGATCTACATCAAACGTTTGGATTGAGGTTGGTTATCTTCTTCCTTATCTTAGCATTGTCATTTATATAGCATAGTTCTTGGAATTGAGTTGATTTCTGGTAGTCATTTGTTTGTTGTGGTACACCCCAAGCCATAGTGAGTTTTCTCCAATACAGAAATGGCGACTCCACTGGGGAAAACATCCATCTTGGAGATTTTTTGAGCATTAGTCCATAATTAGAGTTGTTGTTTGTCGAAGCTCTGTGTCACTTATCTGTCGTTGAGATACACTATAGAAAACTTGGTTTTTCTGAGCCATTGGACTCTCATTTTTCCATTTTACCTTTCCTCACCCACGGGCTAGCTTAGTTCCGCCCACATACACCCGCGGGTGTTCCTTCAACAGTAGCGTACAACTCCGGATTTTGTTGGTTTATGACCTTTGGTTATTGTTGGGTTGGTTTTGGTTGATCTTGAGTCTTTGTTGGGCTATTTCTTGACTGTTCCATGCCTTGGTTGTGACCAGAACTCTTCGTTTCTCTTGGCTGAGCCTTGTTGGTTTTTTACCCATCTTTGGATTTTGCCTTGTTGGTTTTTTCCTTTTGAGCTCATTCCTTTGACTGAGTCTCACTGTTTGGTATCTGCCTAGTTGTCTTAGTGATCTCCTTAGCATATCAGTGACTAGATAGTAGGATTTTGCTTGCATTTTTCATTTCTATATATTGAAAAATACCAAAAAAATATATAGTTTTTGCATTTTCCTTTCGTTTATAAGAGAAAATACAAAAAAAAAAAATTGCTTTTATGTATTGCATCTTGCATTGAGTGCTTTCTGCCTTCATTTAGATTCTGATTGTGCATTGAACGAAATATAAAAGATTGCATATTTATTTTGGAATCGTTGGTTTGATTGTGCATATTAGGGGCATTGTTTTCATTGGATAGATGAGTCTAGGATTTGATGATTTTGCATACCATTGAGTCTTATACATCACTAGTTTCACGATCATATCCCTTGAGTAATCACAGCCATTAAAATTAACGCTTAATCTTAAAATTGATTAGACTGATTTTATTTATAGGGTACACCAACTAGCATAGGTTTAAAGTCTTGGAATAGATAATTGTGAGTTAACAATCCAAGACTACTAGACAAAACATTAGGTGTCTGACCAGGGAGTGGAGGAATCCATGGTATAGATCGGTGTTCTCAGGAAGCTCTACTCAAGACAGAGTTAAGCATGAGGTCACAGGAGGTTAGTTGAAGGGATATCCCTCTGATACTAGTTGAACGTGGGAGATATTTCCAGGATTTGTTCGTATCTAGGGACTCTTAGGGTATTTGATCCTCATTGAGTTTTGGGCTCAGCTACCCTGCCCATACGACGGATCCCACCTGCGACTGTCCCCCTAAGCATTGGTTATATTGCGGTGACCATAGTTGCCTTACCTAGGTATCGCACAAGGTACTTGTAGTGGTTATACTGTTTGTGTCCTGAGTTAGATAGGGATTGGACAACACAGTTGTGTTTGTGCAGTGCACTTGACCCTGTACACGCAGTGAAGCATGGGTATCTCTATAACTGATTCTGTTACCTCTGGATATAGTTTGGGAGTCTCAAGCCTCTCCTAGGAGAGACATACCGGCTCTAGTGTTGGGAGCTCATTTAGCCACTCTGTTTGTCTGCTCTTGGCTATAGTTTCTCTAGGTGTGTGCTTTTGATTTACTGTTTTTGATAGTTGGACCTTAGGGGACGTTTTGATTATATATTCTCTCCGGAGATATCGTGGCGCGGAGCCCTACTCTCCATCGATCCCGTCGGTTGGCTGGTTTAAAGCAAGCCGAGGTTTCACGCCATGTTGCTAAAGGACGCCGGAGGGCTCCCTCTGAGTCTTCGGATTCTTACGAGACTTACGTCCAAGACGTCATGACTGCTACACATTTCGATACTGAGGAAGAACCTTCGACTCCATCAGGTAGATTTGACCACACTTCCGATCTCCATTATCCTCGTGAGGAGTGGGGAGGTGATCCACCTAAGACTCAACCTGGTTCTATTTGGCCCAATCCACTTGAACAAGATCTGTTTGATCCTTCGAATCCAGATAATTATCTTTGCGGAATGCCAACCTTACCCGAGGACGAAGAACATGACGACACGTTCATTCCTTCGTTTCCACGCAATTATAGACAGGGGATGCCAGAGTTACATGATGACACTGACCCTACGATCAACCCGACATCACTCTCTTTTGGTATGCCTAGTCATAATATTGTCGAACCTTCCACTACGTTTGGTAGTCACGCTGGCACTAGTCATGGTGTTAGCCATACTATACCCACTGGGGGCACTACCCTCGTTGGGGGCACTACGTTGTCCACCCACACACATAGTATGGGGACTGGTCATGTTCCTCCTAATAATGCTAATGTTCGAAGATGACCACCTCCTAGGATTTCCCAACCTAATAGGAATGTTGTTCGAAACACGAACCTCCATCCACCACCTAATACACATCCCGCTACTCATCAACCCAGGACTACTTTTACGGATGATACTGTTCCTCCCAACCACGGGGGTGGACACATACCGCATACTTTTGCGTCCACTGCCGCCACTAGTAATGCTAATATAGGGGGTGGGAATATCTCCTATCCACATGGACATCACGCCACCATCCCTGCTACGAGTCACACCAATATTGGAGTTGGGAATACTTCTCATGCTTCTGGTCACCACGCGACTGCTCAAGCTGATCCTAATGCTAGGGGTGGGAACATACCATTCCATTCTGGTCATTACAACACGGTTCTTGCTATGAATAGTACATATATGCCCCATACTCATGGTGGAAACCCTTACTACAACATAGTTGGTGTTGGCCACCAGTATAACCCACCACCCCAATATGGTGCCCAAAACACACATATACCTGCTTACTCTCAAATGGGTCAGGCAGGAGGAGGTTATCAATCCTATGGCCATGGGAAAGCTTATGGTCCGTCAGATCCTCATTATCAGCAGTTTAATCCTCATGGTCAAGATTTTGGTCCATCTTATAACACGATTCCGTTTAACCAACCTTTTATGGGGGCTTATAATCAAGCTTTCCAACCTTAGCTCCCATTCCTTGCACGCTTCAATCTTCCAGATCTTTCGAAGCTCACGAATGATCCGGTGTGTCATGACCCTACTTGGCCCCCGGTCCCTACCAAGCTCCCTTCGGACATTCCGAAGTTTGAGGGGAAAGGTGGTGAGGACCTGGGAGATCATGTCATGACGTTTCACCTTTGGTGCTCCTCCAACTCTTTGAATCATGATTCCATTAGATTATGACTATTTCAATGCACCCTCACGGGGGCAACCGCGAAGTGGTATGTGGAGTTGCCTGGAAACACTTATAGGGGATTCAACGAGATTGCTTTTGTTTTCTTAGACCATTTACAGTTACCAGTTCGTTATGATACTGGTACTGAGTTGTTGTCCACCTTCCGTCAAAATAAGGCCACACATATTTCTGACCACGTTCAAGAGTGGCATCGGCGGAAGAGGTTAGTGAAAACCAACATTCCTCAAGAGTTCCTGTTGGAATGGTTCCTCAAGTCTCTACTCCCATACATTGCTAAGGATGTTTCGATGTTCGACAATTCCTTGCATATCGAGAAGCCCTCTATTATGCCACGGATACCGAAAATTGTTCTTAAGCACTCTACGCACAATCCTAATGCTCGAGCCGCCCACAACTACTCCATTGTAGAAGATTTGGGCCAAACTCCGTGTGCCATGTCGGCTCTTGAAGTCTTGCAAGCATGTCCTTCTCAGAAGCATGCTCTTTTGAGTGCGTTAGGAGTTCAGGATGGGGGAATTCTCACTGTTATCAAGTTCGATACTATTGATGTACAACCTCGCTTACCCTACCACGTGGCTTTTCAAATCCAGGTGGTGTGCCTTCAGAGTTTTGTCAAACGTACTATGGTTGACAAAGGTGCTTCTGCGTCAGTAATGTCGTTAGCTTGTTGGAAAGCTATTGGCTCTCCTCCCTTACTCGCATCTAGAACCACGCTCACTGCATTCGACGGTCGTTCATTTAAGCCGCATGGAATTATCCCTTCCCTTATTGTCTCCTTGGGAGGTAAGTCTGTGCCTATTGAAGTTAAGGTGGTTGATGCACCCATCGACTACAACCTTTTACTGGAATGGAATTGGATGTATGCCATGAAAGCTCTTGCATCCACTGTATTCAGAGTTATCTGCTTTCCTCACGAAGGCAAGATTGTGACCATCGATCAGCTGGATTTCATTAACTCCTCTTCCATGGCATCCACGGGATCCATAGTCCCGCAGGTTACTCATTCTCAGCCGGCAACTGGGAACATGGGTGTTGGAATGTATCATTCATTGATGGGATCTTTCGACCTCCCTGCACCAATATCCTTCATAGAAACCATCTCCGATGATGCTCCTTCCTCGTTGAATCATGTACTTTTTCGGACATCATACTTTAGTGATCCGTGGGATCCACCTTCCACGAGTTCCCCGTCTAGAGACGTTTCATACATTGGGATGGATATGCCCTTATCTACAGTCAAGATTGCTCATCATGTTCAACCAGCCATTGCAAATTCGGATCTCTCTTCTTCATGGACAGTAGAGGAAGATCCTGTTATGCTGCCCACGTGTGCAGTTGACCTATCTTGTTCACATGGTTCCTCGACGGTATTTTACCTTCAGATGAAGTTTTTATCGAGGCCATGAGTGGTGATGACAAGCCGTGGGGGGGTCTTTATCATATATCTCATTCCCCTCCTACCCTTGATCTTATTGAACAAGATGAGTCTAGAATACAGTCTGCCATACATTTTGATCCAGGCATAGTTTTGTCTAGCCCCGGTTTGACATTAAAGTCTTATTTCCCTAGTGACGAATCTTTAGACTCTCCTATAGATCCGCAAATCGATGATCCTGATGAGTTTGATTCTACTTCTAGAATTTCCAACTCCTATGATGATGAATTTGCCACTGCAGATTCCTTCACATCCTTCAGCTTTTCTCTTCATTTTGAAGATGATGATTATGATCCCTCAGGTATTGGTACTATGGCACCTTCAGTGGTTAGCTCTACCTGCGTTATGTCTGAGGTTAACAATAGTGAAGTTGAAAATGTTTCTACCGTGGTGATTTGTATCAGATTTTTCTTTACATACGTTTTAGAGATGATCTTGGTACTTATGTTTCTTGGAGACAGGATTCTTAGCTGGACTTATACTTGGTTACTGGTCCTTTTCGACATTTGCTTCGGTCATGGCAGGCATATTCGGAACCTTGCATATAGGTTTAGGCCTCCCCATTGTTATGATGCATTTGAGCCTATTACTATCCAAATTTGCAGACACCCCCTGAGTGTCCTTATCTTGCTCATGCTCCTTGCATTATACATAGCTTTGTCCCATGCGCTTGGAACTAGTCTCACATGTCCCTGACACTCGTATGCTCTCATTACGAGCATTCTTCCATATCTCCTTTGAGCTCGTTAAAAACAGTGAGGAGGTCACGAGTTTACTTTTTCGGGCTCGTTAAACCTTTATGGACAAGATTTTTATAAAGTCTTTTTTAATCCCTTGTTAGACTTTTTCAAAATCAAACAAGATTGCCGAGTATACTTGTTATTTCAAATCCTTAAAGGACTTGAAGCGACATCCACTTAGGTATAAGTTTACCCCTTTTCCGGACCTTTGTGGATTAATTACGAAAAATGTATACTCTAGTCATATGTGACTAGAAGAGTTCTTCTCTCATTGTTTTACACTTTTTCGGGTGAGGAGACTAACTTTACAAAAAAGGACTCTCCTTTTATGTCGAGTTGTGATTGCATTGCATTATCCTGCTTGTCGCTTGAGCCTTGTGCCGGCTCCCGCTTACTCACTTATTAGCCATGTGCCTGAGCACTTTACCTTCCAAGCCAAGCAGAGCCTTAATTTATCTTTCGCAGCTTGATGACCCTTTACCCTGAGGGAACATTCCTCCGAGTGTCCACATCCTGCACGCGCTTCCTTGCATTGATCATAGGTATGTTCCACTGCTTGGGACTAGTCTGCTCGCTATTTGACACTCGTTCCCTCACTTGTTGTACTATAAGCAATTTTATTCTTTTTTCAAGCTTTCCCCAAATATAAAACAGACCAAAAAAATCAAATATTCCAAAAAGCCGGACAGGATTATGGTCACTATTTCTTATTGGCAGCTTTTGTGTTGCCTTTGAACAGAGCATTCATTCCACTCCGTACATTATGAGTCGGGACTATAGTTGGACCTTAGGAGCTGTACTTGTTTCTCAGTTTTCTCCACCGATTGGTTAAGCTTCCAGTCATTATGGAGCCCTCTATTATGCCTCCTGCATTGCACAGTTTATGTCAAGTCTATGCTGCCTGAGTCTATCCATCTACTCATGCTCTTGTTCAAAGGAAGTCCTGAACCAATTTCAGCCACTCCTCAAATCTCTTGACTATTGCATGTCAGCCATCCTTATTGAGTCAGACCGTTTTACCTGAGTTCTTCCAAATCTTTCAGCATAGCTGGTACCTCGTGCTGGTTGATGGAGGATGCCTTAATGCCCTCCTTCCAGTGAGTCTCGTTCCATCAACTTCAACCCATTTATTCCGGGACTTGAGGCTTAGAGTTCAGTTGAGTACCTTGAGGCTTGTAGTCATTAGTGGCAGGTTCTCTTGCCATCGATAGTTTTGGGAATACATCAATGTCCCCTGATCGATGCATTCATCCTAGTTTTTTACTTCAACCCATTTATTCACACTCCGATGATTGTACTTTGTGCCTTGATGCCCATTTTCATTATTGGTGGGTTATCTCGCGTCTGTTAACGGTATACATCACTGACCGGTAATCAGACAATGTCTCATCAGGTTCGACCCCAACTCCTTTTATTCACTTGATGGGACTTGCATCGTCGAAGACTTGTGTAAAAGACCCCAGGCGATAGTGGCATTCAGTATGCTACTTATGACTTTGACTTTACATCTGAGATATCACCTCTCAGATATCAGTAGTTTGCACCAGTTGTTTCCTTTTCAGCAGGAGACCATATCTTACTATAGAGGGATCATGGCTATGATCACTTATGACATGTATTCACTATGTACTGCCTATTCATGGCCATTATATCAGATTGTTGTATTACCGACATGTATTCAAGGATACTATTGTATTATGACGAGTGAGCTGCTCTTTCCACTTGTGTCTCCATCACTCCACTTATGAGTTTTATAATGTATTTCGGCCATCGTAGCATCAGTCTCTGACCTCACACATTAGGGGGCATCTGTTACAACGTAATCTTCCACCCTGTGAGCATCAACATTCTTTGGCCTGTAGGATCCATTTCACTGACTCAGATCCACTTATATCCTTTAGAGATACTATTTTTCCCTATTTGTATTCCTACCCGCATGTTGCGTCATCATAGCATGCGTACCCGCGAGTTGCATCACTATAGCCCGCGGGTATAAAGTAAAATGGTAAAAATCACTAGTTTATTACTTTTTACTCCCAAAAAGTGGTCATTGGGTGACCTTTGGCTCTCCATCTGCCCGAGTAACGCCTCGATGTGTCATTTCACCTACCTTTGAGAGGACTATATATTGAGCATATATGGCTTATGGACGGAAGGAAAAAGAAGAGCAAGAGAACTATAGTGGATTTTTGCCCTATCTTGAGTCTACACTCATTGATCCTTGTAGTTGTGAACCCTTTATGTTCACCTTCCAAACTCCTATCTAGTTTGAGTTTGCCATTCATGGAGGATTGAAGTGGTGGAGGCACAAGTAGATTGATCCAAATCTTGGTTCAGATTAGTTGTCGGCAAGAGGTCGTATCACTTTGTACTTCTTCTTGTTTATTAATAGAAATACTCATATTCTCGTCCATTAATGTTGTAAATGTTATTTATCTTACATTGGGTTGCATTTACTTGCTATATCATGGGCCATTGCTATTGATGATGTTAATACCATTTATATATTATATGTACTTGTTGTATATTGGTTGTCAAGACTAATTTGTAGATTCAAGTGCATGGATTGAAAAGCTCCAACGGGGATCTACATCAAACGTTTAGATCGAGGTTGGTTATCTTCTTCCTTATCTTAGCATTGTCATTTATATAGCATAGTTCTGGGAATTGAATTGATTTCTGGTAGTCATTTGTCTATTGTGGTACACCCCAAGCCATAGTGAATTTTCTCCAATACAGACAATGAAACTACATTTTTAAATTTTTTTCCATTTTATAAAATTGAAATCTTTAAAATTTAAAAAAAAATTGAAAGTATCAAGATGAATCTTTACCTCTTTAATAGGGATTTTGATCCATTTAAGAAAACCCATATCATCAAATTTATAAAAAAATGACCAAAGGAAACTCTCTCTCCAAAATATAAATTCACAAAAAAGTTGAATGTTCATTTATTAACTCACTTCATGACTAAATCCCCCACCTCAATATTGTCCACTCTATTGTATAAAGAATTCCAAAATGCATAGATTTTGGAGTTTATATTATTGTGAACTGCATCTCTTAAACAATATAAAATTATTTGTATAAAAAAAGTATTTATGTGATAAAAACAATTTGAAGATGCTAAGATTTGTATAAAATTATTTGTATAAAAAAGAGTATTTATGTGATAAAAACAATCTGAAGATGCTTTGGATTCAATATCCAAAGCAGTTCATCCTCGGCCTCGTGAAGCACGATATGAGATCGCTTAAGATCTGCTTTGTAGAGTTCCCATATAACTTGATCTTCATTGCGAAATTTGAAGAGGAATCCGCTTTCATCCAATCTTGTTTGTCTTATATGCACTTTTCAGTAATATGACTACCTATAATACCTCTAAAGTCTTATATAAAACTAAACAATTTTCCATAATACCTCTATAATATTGAATCAACAAAATCCATATCCTTAATTTTTTATTGTTTTCTTTTTAATTTTTAATATTTTCACCAAATATCATAAATAAAAACTAACCTTTTACTTATGATTAAAAATTTAGTTTACCAAATCTCACTCCATGTTAACATTTAGTTATGAAAGTTCAAGCATCTCTCATAAATCTTATAATAACATTGAAATAACACTTCTTTTATCAAAATTTTCTCACTCTCGTTTAAATTGCACTTCTTTTCAAAATTTTGTTATTCAGTATATAACATTTAGTTATCAAAATTCAAGTATCTATCATAAATTGTATGAACATTAAAATAATATTTTTTTTCGAAATTTATCACTTAAATATTTTATGTCAAGCTTATATATTAACATTTTAGCTATCAAAATTCAAGTAATATCATAAATTTTATGAACATTAAAATAATATTTGTTTTTCAACATTTAATGTAAAGTTTTTATGTGGATAACTTTTATCCATAATGTGATTATTGTTTCTGTTTGTGCTAGAAGTTGTCTCCTCATTGCTCGAGAGACAAGCCTAACACATCTTAATGCTCAAAGGAAAACGTTGATTGATTGGATTAATTGTGTAGAGGAGTCAAGAGAATATGCAAACAAAGAAAGTATAGGACAATTGAAAACATCGGGCTATGTGATTAGCAAGGATGACTAGACTAAAACAAATATCATATCAACGATGATACAAGTTCAAAGCTTAATGATAAGATGTGGAACTAACAGTTCATTCACAAGTTACATTAAAAATACTATATCCAGGAAGAATTTTCCAAATACAGACACAGGAATATGATATGACAGTGAAAACATCAAGATAAAAGGTTTCATAACTATGGCCAGTCTAAACAAGACTGCGAAATATTCAAGCTCAAAAATAGCTAAAACCTGGTTCGTAATAGATACAATTTCATCTCAGATATAAGTCCCCAATAAAATAAACAGAGCAAAAGTTTCAGACTTTGCAAAATTCAGACTCTTGATCCTTACAAACTCTCAACCTCTCGGATGGAACCTCCTTTATATCTAAAACGATAAAATTAAATAGAAAATCCCTTAACCAACCCTTACAAACTCTGTGGAACAACGTCTTGAATTATTGCAAGGAATCTAGAATTTGCTTCTTTGGTAAATTCCTTTGATTTCCATCTTCTTATTGACTTCCTGGAACTCTAGAACTGATTGTTGAGGATGTTGAATCAATATGTAATACCGTTATTTTGACCGTTAGAGTTTATTAGCTTCAATGGAAATATCGTGTACATGCTATGTGTGTTTTCCCTAGTGTGTAGCTCAAGGCCAAGGCCCCACTAAAGGATGTTCAGGTTTTAAGACAAGTATTTGACAGTTTGATTATCCATGTGCTGTTAAGCCATGAGATAATTGTAAATGATGTAATTATTAATTATTGCAATAAAACGCCAAGAAATTGGCTAAGGAGGCAACCAATGAGAAGGGGCCATGTGTATCCACTAGGAAGAAGTGAGGGGGTTATGGGATTGGAACCCATGCTGCCACATGTCCATTTGTGAACCCATTTGACTCCCCATGCTGACATTAATGCTACTGTAAGAAGGTGGTTGAGAAAACTAGTCCATGAATTCGATGGGTATGGAGCGGCCCTGCAATCTGTATGGCAGGTTATGGTTATGTGTTTTACTTGTCCCTTAAGCCACTCTACACTTGGGAATTTGCTCATCCTGACTCTTATCCCTTGCTGAACAAGAACCCAATTTCATTCACACATTGCAGAGCCTAGCTGGGAAGGAAGCAAGAGAAATCATGATTCTATGTATGCGTGAATTGCAGAGCAGAGAACGCCCAAGAAACCTTGTGCAAGAAGCGAATCGGTTAGGATAGCCATGGATCAGACCGTGGGGGTGAATTACAGAGCTTGAATAGCTTAGAAAACCCATGAGGACACCTTGATCCAAGAGCATAAGACAGAGTTGTGGGACTGAGTTTTGGCCACAACCCTAAGAAGTTATCATCTTGAATAACAAAGCAGAAGGTCAAACCCAGGGTTGGATATGCTTGATAAACCCAGTGAAGGCTGAAAGTATCAAGAAAACAACAGTTGGACCTTTCTATGTCCACCCTGAAGAGCACTGGAGGGAAGGGGCCTTGAGGGACTGTGCAACAGAGAAGAGAGCCTTCCTTGTGTTGGGTGAGGTAGGTAATGTGGGTGCTATGTTTGCTGAGTGATATGAGATTCATGTAGCTATGTGGGTGAGCTCACTAGCTTAGCAACATCCCCCTTGTTCCCTTTTGTGCTTGATAAACCCAACTATAGGTTGGCTTAGCATGGGGATGGAGCCTTGATTGTGAGAGAGCCTAGTTATCCCTCCTCAGTGGATACAGAACCCAGCTCGGGGGTGGTCTCTCAACTGAAAGAGTACAGGCTGGACAGAGACCTAAGATTAGGTGGAAAGTTGCTCTCACTTAGCCAGTTGCTTGGGCATCTTTATTCCAAAGATAAGTGTTCATTGTGGTGTTTAAATGATGATACTTCATGTGTTATGTATGCTTGTTATGCTTTATTGAATGAATGAATGCATGAAATTGAACCATACGAAGCTATGTGTAAGCCTGAGTATGAGGCTGAGATTATGTTGAATGCTTCATCATTTGGATGAGTGTAATGTATGGCTAACCTTGCAAGTTGTAGGTGTATTGACTAGTTCTAGTTTCATTATATGTGTTTATTTATGCATTGCATCCATCCTTGAGAAGGATTGCTTGAATTCACCTAGACTTGGGGAAGGAATTAGACAACCCCCTGCTATGTTTAATGACCCTCTGTGGGCTAGGTGAAGGGAGAAGCCAAGGTAGAGGTCAAACAAATTTCCTTGTGGAAGGGTAAAGGCACATAGAGAAGGTTATGGATAGAGTTTCAGTTGGAAAAATGAATTATTTAGAGTGCTCAGATGTGGTGGGGAATCACACCATTGGATAGAGCTCTCCAAGATCTTTCCAACGGTACCAGAATTGTCCAATTTGGCCCAAGGATGGAGAAGTTATGATCTTAGAAAGTTGGTTGGACAGGGCATGGCCAGCGCCTGACCTTCCGCATCCACCTTGTGCAATGCAGAAGTGAGGATCACATTTCAGCAGTGTCGGGCACTTGGCCGCTCTACAGTTTTGACTTCCGCACTGCGGAAATGTGGAATGCGGAGGCGCATTGCTGCAAAACCGGATATTTGGCGCTCCGCAGTTTCGACTTCTGCACTATGGAAATGCGGAATGTGGAGGCGCATTGTTGCAAAATCGGAGGTTTTGCGCTCCGCAGTTCCGACATCTACACTGTGGAAATGCGGAATGTGGAGGCGCATTGTTGCAGAACCGGGGGTTTGGCGCTCCGAAGTTCTGACTTCCGCACTGCGGAAATGCGGAATGCGGAGGCACATTTCTGCAGCGCCAGGGAATTGGAAGCTCCGCAATTCTGACTTCTGCACTATGGAATGTGGAAGTCGAGACCGTAATTTGTTTGATGTCAGGTAAATGAGCGCTTTGAATTTCCAAGTTCCGCATCGCGGATTGCGGAACTACAGAAGACGGAGGGGAACTTTTCAACATAGTGTATTTTGGGAATCCAAGTTCCGAATTCTGACTGCGGATTGCGGGAAGGAGACTATGGATTTTGGATTGACAGTTATTGCGACTGTGTGTGAAAATCAGTGTTATTGTTAAAAAAATGTAACAGAGTAGTCTCCCATCACCTCTGAATGGCATTGAGGGGTTTGGGGACGTGACACGATATTTCAAATTTGTAATAAGTCCTTTATTTCGGATTTCATCATCAACCACCCCCAAACTCCGGTAACTGCTAGGTGGTCTACCAATTGTGTCTTTTGATACAAAGATGCGGCCTTGGAAAACTGAATGTGTCCTTCAAATCTGGGATATTTGGTAAATTATAATATTTGGATATGATTGATCTATTTCTCTTTTACTTTAGCTAAAGATCGAAAATAAAGAAGATTTTGAAGGGATTTGAATAATTCATATCCTTTCTAGATGCCCTGCCATCCATCACTTTGACCAAATTCTATCCTTGTTCTTCCTTTGATTTCGAACATATAATTGACGCCGACAGGTGTTAAGGATGAAGATCATGGTTTAAAGAAGCTTCAGGAACCATTGGACCACTTGCCACTTGTGATGTATTCAAATCTCTGAAGATAAGGACCATAATCCTTAACTATTCTCGAGTTGGCATATTTGTTAATTTTGGCATTTCCAGGAGATTCATCTAGGAACTTGAGGGATGCAACTACCACTTGTAAACATGTTCTTCATTGGTTTCTCAATGCACAATTCTCTGCCACCGAGTATAAGGAAGATGGAGACAAGAAAATATTATATGTTAGAGAAAAAGGTGCCATAATTCGGACAATAAAGACTTCAAATGTTAATACATTTACGTCTCTCCATGATTGAGAACCACTAGCTGCAAATCTTCTCGTTTTCCAAATACCAAAGTATTTCATTCATTGGTATCATTTCTTGTTGTAAAGTCTTCACGAGCATGGCTCCTCTGCTTTTCATTTGACACTGAGCACTGAATTAGCGAGCTTTTTCAGAAAAATATTGAATATCTTTAAAATCTCGGTGAGTGACTTAAATCCAGGAACCCTCATATAGGTAAACCTTACCACGAGCAGCATCCAGAGCAATCTTTCATTCTTATTTTCCAGTCCAGTGTAGGATTTGTATCTACGTCTTCTTGTGCAAACTGAGCAAAATAATCCAGCAATTTATCATTTCAAGAAGATACTTTGACGCCCATTTCCTTATATCCACATTTGCATCAACTTTGATTGTATCGAGCACTATATTCCACGTCAAAACATATGGCATTGTGTTGATGAACTTTGCAGCGTACCATCTTTGAAAATACCCAGTTTATAGATTCCATCTTGACACTTAAGTTATATCTGAACATGCATTAAGCGTTGGCTAGGACACTTGGGTGCATAGACACATAGGCGTGTTCTTTAAAGCTATGGAATGTATCTCCATGCATTATTAAAAATGATTTCTTGGTGTTGATATCTTATGAAATTGCTTGAACCATCAATTTTGACCTCTATGCTTATATTGGCACTTGGACTTGGTAGTATGAGTAATGGCGTATGGTCTAAGGCTGGGCTTAATGCTTAACGTACTTAACGTGGGTATGGGTCAAAAGAACCACATTTTGCAAAATAATACTTTATCTCCCTTTTAAAAACAAAGCCACGTGATATTTAGAATGTATAAGTTTTTTTCCAGCGAACAAAAAACATACTATTGGTATTCATAAAAAGTGAATCAAATAGTACAAAAACTTATAAGTCTGAACAAGACTTATAATTTATTGTATACTGCTACCCATTACATTTGACTGTCTCATAGAACAAAAAAAAAATCATCCCTATATAGATATAATCATTCACATTTCTTCAAAAAAGACAAATATAGACATACTTCAACAGTTAGATGTCATAAATCTGAACCGAACCAAAATCAGTCATCTGAGAGTCTTGTAATTCCTCCCATAGAATTTCCCCTTCTCCTATGTATGCATCTTTGGAGAGCATATCTGCCATATAGTTATGTTGTCGATAAATGTGATCAAAGGAGATATGATCAAAAAGTTGAATTTTTTCCTTAATTCTTCTGCACCACTGATAGAGAGATATAATATTTAATTTATACTCTCCCCTAGCCCATTTTATAGTTACTCTTGAGTCGCTAAAAACAGCCTAGTCAGGAAGACCAAAAATGTGAGCAACCGTAATCACACACCATAGAGCCATTATTTCTAATTTCATGTTTGTGCTTTGACCACAATTCAACTTCAATGTAAAATAGTGATTCTCATTTAGGTAGATGACTCCACCAGCAGCACAAAGGCCATCGTCGGCTGCCCCGTCAAAGTAAACAATTGGCCGATGTGGAGGAGGGTAGAAAGTACTTGTTGTTTTGCATCTTGCCTTACTGTTTTCATTGCACTATTCAGAGATCACCAAGATGACCCTATTGAAAGTACTAACAATATTGGGTGTTTGTTCTTCAAAAATAGTTGAATTCCTAGTGTGCCAGATTGCCCAAGAGATCACTACTGGCAGAAAGGGGAGCCCATCACAAAGTCTATGCCAATCAAGTGCACAATGGTCAAATGAATTAGTGCCCCACTAAATATTGATATGGTAATGTTCAATAATCTTCATCCATAGACTTCTGGAAAATCCACAATCCACAAAGATATGAGTAGCTGATTCAGGCCCATTTGCACATAGATAAAAAAAACTCAGGCCCTCCCACCCTCTTTTCATAAAATTATCCCAAGTTTGCAACTCACCACGCAGGGCAAGCCACATGAAGCATTTGATTTTGAGCGGTATCTTCCATTTCCAAAGAGCTTTAAACCACCAATTTGCTGGATAATTACATTTATAACTGATGATTGCCTTATAAGCCAAGTTTGTTGTCATCGTTCTTGAAGATTTGTTTTTATGCCAAATTAATTTATCTCTATCAGAGGTTAATCAGCAACCTATAGAGTTTAGCTTATTAATATAGCTATTCCATTCTATAGAAGCGCTGTCACTGAACCCCATCTCCATCGCACTGAGCCAACAAGATTGGTTTGAATTAGTTTTGATTCTCCTGATTTTACTAAGAGTTTCACAATCAAACCAGTGGAGGGTATTGATAATTTCATTGGACAAAATGTATTCTTCCTCCAAACCATATATCGGGTCAATGCCAACCAAAATGTCTTTGCCATTACCAACCCTCCAGGTTAGGTCTTTCACCATCTAGTTATAGATTTTTATGAAGCCAACCCAAATCGTAGACACACCTCTGATATTTTTTGTAGGATTTCTAATCCAGTTTAGAACATTCCCTTTAATATATTTCACTGAAAGGACCCGAGTCCAGAGTGTAGAGCTAAAGAGACCCCACCACATACTTTTAAGTCTAAGAGCACTACTGAAGACAGACATATTCTGGATTCCCCAGCCTCCACAGTTGACTGGTAATGCTATAGCCTCCCATATAGCCATCACCATTTTAGTATTATCCGGTCCCCCTGTCCATAAAAAATTAAAGAACAGTCTTCTTAAGCAATTGATAATTGAACAAGGGACTTGATGGAGAGAAAACCAATACACCGGTATACCAGCTAAAACTGATTTTACCAATGTAAGTCGACCATCAATAGATAATAACCTAAAGATCCAATGATTTATTATGTGTTCAACCTTCTTTACTAACCAAAGCTATTCATTCTTCCTGTACCCATTTGGCTTCAGGAAATAGCCAAATATTATTAAAGGGAAAAGAAATGACTTAACTTTATTTTTAATAAAAAATATTATTTTATAAAAAATATAAAATATCTTTTTTTTTAAATAATAATAATTATTAAAAACTCTAATGCACATAGGATAAGAATATTAATGGTGACTTTTTAAGCAAACAAGGAAAACAAGGCCAAAGACATTCATTACAAAATGACCTCGATGGAGGTTGAGGCAATTAGAAACTAACCAAGTCGACACGAAAAATTCAAGGCTTTGACAAAAATATTATTGGTTATTTGAACTTTTGGTAGCACCTTCTTTGAATGTTTTGGTCAACGCGTTGCTGAAACCAGAAAAAATTTATAAGGCAAATTCTGGTACCAACAGTTTCTAACTAAATTTTACATAATAAAAAAATAAAGCTTTTCATAATGAAAATTTCATTAACCTGAAATAAACCGGCATATATCCATCTTAAAAGGGGATCTACCAAGTGTCGAGAGGGATCAAATTCGATGCAAACCTTTTTTTTAGAGTGCAAATGTTGGGGGAGTGTTTTAATTTATATAATTTGTGTAATTTTAAATCTAATTTGAGCCGACATGTTATTTTTAATAATATTTTATTATTTTATATAATATTTTATTATTCCTTAAAAAAGACATATGTCAACTCTCTCATGAGCACGGAAGAAGTTACACATCCCCTACTGAGTTGTAGAATGCACCTTTTCGACACAATAAAATATCTTCTATGATAAAACAATATGTAATAACATTAATAATAATATTAAGATATAAAAATAATTTTATCTCAAAATTTATAAAACTAAATTGCTACTTCATAATTAAATTTGTGTTAGAAATATATATCAAACAATATGTAGTAACATTAATAATAATATTAAGACATAAAATAAATTTTATCTAAAAATTTATAAAATTAAATGTTTAATAAATAAAAAGTGAATTGATACTTCATAATTGAATTTGTATTACACATATAAATCATGCTTTCTATTATAAATAATAATCTCATGCTTGGTGAAAATTATGCATGATTTACTTATATGATGGGGGCAATAACATTAAAAAAACATATATAATCATTGTTTATATATATATATTAAAAATGTGATATAAGAGTTTTAAGTATGCCAAATTTTAATAAGAAAAGCTAGATTAACCTTTCTTATTCTCATGTTCTTGCTCATCTTACTTTCTTATTTTTTTATTATTTTTAGTTTTACATGTATGTGTTCACTACATTAGGAGAAAGAAATTGTGCCTAGCATCACATAATAGATTCAATCACCAACTTTGAAGTTTGAGAGGGACATATGCAAACTTGGGGGAGTAGACTTGGGGGTAGCATGGTTGAAGCATGGATGATGGAAACCTCGCTAGCCTCAAAACCATACTGTAATTTCTTCCTGGTTCTGTCATGTCCATAATCGGAAATAGTGGTTCTAGAGTAAAGCTCAGTGTTGGTGTCAATCCTAGTACCAACCAAACAAAAAAAGTGGAAATTTTAAGTTTTAAATCCACTATTCTCCAGTTGTCCTGGGTTTGCATCAGAGTTTTCATGGGATTTTACTAATCTAATATTATTATGGCGGGTTTTTTTCCTGATGCTGAAAGGGATGGAGGGTCATATGTCAGGGCTGTGGTATTTTCGCAAGTAACGTCACCGTCCGGTAGTCATGCCGATGGTCGTAAACCGGCAGGTGGAGGTTCATCTCCTTTAGAACACACACCTGTCCTGGTTCGGACAAACCTGACTATCAATGTCATATACGAGCTCTATTTACCTAAGTTACAGTGAGGTCAAGCCTACTCTTTCTCCTTGGGTTAGGCATAAGGTTGGTGAGACTGACGTGACTTTGAAAACAGGACTAGGGCAACCGTCGACACAGTCAGGGCATAACTCTTCTAATGGTTATGTTCGTAATTTGGACTTATTTCCTCTAAGGTTTGAGAAAGCTAGTAAAGGTAGACCACTTTGCATATTGGGGAAGGATATCACCTTCGATATGGTTTCAATGCTTTCACAACATGCTCTGGTGGGTAGATTTGAATATATTAAACCCTCCCGACAAGAGATTCTGCGTTGGATTCGAACCAAATGGAAGCCCTTTATTCAGAGCATTCCTCATGTCTTGATGTTGGAAAACGGGAGGATTATTTTCCAATTCCTATCAGAAGAAGACTGATTCAATGTTGAAAACCATTTTTGGGTTTTAGGTGTTGGGTCGCTGGTGCTTTCCCATTGGCAATCCAGTTTTGACCCTAAGTAATAAAAACAGAAAAAGCAACATATCTGGGTTATTCTTCCTAGTTTTTCGATCCATTGCTAGAACCTCCCTAGCTTTATGGTTGTGGCCAACTCTATAGGTCGTTTCATTTTGATTGAAGACGATTAGCTTATGGGGGCGGACAGACATTCCCATAGGATGTTGGTTGAAATTGAATCGTCGGATGGTTTACCAGGGGATCTAGAAATTGTTTGGGAAGGGGGCAGTTTCATCCAAACCCTTGATGATTGGAGAACCCATTTTCGTTGTCACCTTTTCCACGAGATTGGTCACTCAAAAGGTCAACGTCAACGGGGGCTGGGCATTCACCCAAGTGCAGTGGCCGATGGCTGCCATTCTAGTTCGAAGCCTGACGAGCTGGAGGAAGGAGTTTCCTTACCATTTCCTCTTGATCAATATTTGGTCGCGGCTTTTATGGGTAAGTTCACACAAAATATTCTTGTTTTATTAAAGTTTCTCTTTAAAGAAGACATTATACAAGGTTTAGCTGATTCGGGTTTATGTAAGTATTTGGATTCGGAGTCTGTCCAAGAGGGTCTTTTCCCTGTTACTTTTGACCCCCCTGTTCTCGCTACCCAGTTTGTTGATAACCCTAGGTCGGAGGGTTCCCTAGGGTTGGTCAAAGCTCCTACTTTTTCCACTAAGGACTTTCTTTCTTGTCGTAACTTCTCTCAGATGGGGGGTCCAGAATTGGAGCAAGTTTCTACACCAGTTGATGGTTTCACTAAGCCGTGTCCTTATACTTCCCCTGTTGCTCCCTTGGGGATCGAACTTTCCCCTCCCACACTTAGTGATACTCATCCATTAGGCACGGGTACTAACCCCTTGGGTCCACCCATCCCTATTTTCTCTGTTGAAGCTCCTGTAAACTCTGATCTTATCTCGATCTCTTCTATTTACAACATGAACATTACTATTCGGAAAGCTAAAAAGAACCGAGGAGGGAGGGCCACCAAAATTAATATGGAAAAGGTTGAGGCGCAACCTCTTAAATCCATCAAACCTAAGCTGAGTTATTTATTTGATATGGGACTTCCAAAAGGTTCGGGTTCAGACTCTTCTTTCACTTCTGGGGCTCTTAGAGGCAGGGAGACCCCTTATCTGGTTACTCAAATAATATTGTGACCTTTAATATGTGTGGGCTTGGCAGTGGCTCTAAAAGGACTACTTTGAAACGTTTTCTTGATAATGTTCGACCAAGTATTGTGCTCTTGCAAGAAACTATGGCTCCATCACTGGTGGCTTGCAATTACTTTTTAAGTATCAAACCTCAGTGGCAGGTCCGTACGGTAGAATCTGTTGGTTTATCAGGTGGAACCCTTATTGCTTGGAACCCTAAAGTAGCTAACATGAAAGCTTATCGCACTTCTGCAGGTATTATGATTGAAGGTTTTCTGAAAGCTTTTAAGAAGATGATAAGACTCCTGAATATATACGGTCCTTACAATAATCGTAAGGTTTTTTTGGACCGAGTTGATGAGTCGGGTCTGCTAAGGGATAATTCTATCATCATGGCAGGGGATTTCAACTTCAGTCTATCATCGAAATAAATATGGTGGTCAGGAAACATCTTTGACCCATTATTAGCATACGTTCAGGGGTTGTTGGATGGAGCCAAATTAGTGGATGTTGTGCCAAGTGTTATGGTTCCCACTTGGTCAAATGGGATATGTGTAGCTTCTGGCATTTCCAAACGACTCGATTGTTTCTTCTTAGCATAGGACCTCTATGGTGCTATTGGTATATATCGATCCTGGACCTATTCTCTTGATGTTTCGGATCATAAGGCATTCATTCTCCAACTAGATTTTGACATTATTTCATCTATTATCCCTTTAAATTTAACCCAGTGTGGTTATTGGATCAATATTTTTGTGATCTGGTGCAAAAGTGTTGGGGTTCATATAGTCACCAGGTTCAGTCTTCTCCTCTTGTGAGTATCCTAAAGAAGTTGACTCTCCTATGACATGATGTGATATCCTGGGAGAAGGAGAAGAAATCCAAAAATAATGTTCTACTGGCAGAGATTGAAGCCAAGATTCAGCGTATTTCCAATTGTTGTGACCATGAGATGTTCTTGGAAAATAGGAAAGCTTGGTTAGGTTCCCTGGAGGAAAATAAATTGGACATCCTCAACCAGATTGAGGAAATATGGAGACAAAAGAGTAGAGCGGTGTGGATTCAATCAGGTGACTCAAATACTAAATTTCTTCATCGGTTTTCCAATCAAATGCAACTCTTGAACGCCATTTGGGATGTTGCGGATAATCAAGGAGGATATGTCACTGGTCAATCTTATCTTAAGTAGGCTATGGTTAGTCATTTCCAGGATGTATACTCTGCCAGCTCATCCATTAATATGGAGAGTCAACTCAACACTATAAAGAACTTCGCCAGATTTTTTAGCAGAGAGGACTGTGGAGTTATTGGAAGACCTATTCTGGAGGAAGAGGTTTTGAAGACCCTTAAATATTTCTCAAAAGATAAGATCCCTGGGCCTAATGGGTGGACGGTCGAATTCTACCTTCACTTTTTCGATCTTATAGGAAAATATTTAACTGCAGCAATTGACGAAAACGGAGGGAAGAATCTATTCATGATTCTCTCAACTCTACTTATATCACATTGATTCCTAAGAAGGACAGGCTGATTGATTTTCACGATTATAGACCTATCTCTTTGTGCAATATTTTCTATAAGATCATTAAACCAATCTTGGGTCGATGTATCTCTGAGAAACAATTTGGATTTCTGCCAAATAGGCAGATTTTGGATGCGATCGATGTTGCTCAAGAATGCTTGCATTCAATTAATCAAAATAAGTTGGAGGCTCTTATTCTCAAGATTTTTTTGCAGAAAGAATATGGCAGATTAGACTGGACCTTTTTAAGGTATGTTCTCCTTCAGACAGGTTTGACTATTGAAATCACTAACTGGCTAATGGCATGCGTCACTTATGCTCGTTTCATTTTTCTTATCAATGGATCCCCAACTAAATATTTCAAGGGAGATCGTGGCATCCGTTAGGGATGCCCGTTGTCTCCTTACCTCTTTATTTTGGCTATTGAGGGTTTAAGTGTGTTGTTAAATAAGGCCAAGACTCAAAAATATTTTATTGGGATCAAGGTTGATCATTCTCTTCATGTTACCCATCTTTTCTTCATTGATGATGTTCTTATCTTCGACAGGGGAGTCTTAGCGGATTGGGAAAATCTCCAATCGCTCCTTTCTACTTTCTTTGATGCGTCAAGTATGATAGTCAATTCACATAAGTCTCAGTTTTATCATCATTGTAAGAATTATGATCTGGCGGATCAGATCCACTCTATGTTTACTATTAAATTGCTCTATGTCGGGGATGGGATTCACTATCTTGGTTATCTCTTGAAACTGAAATGGTATTGTAAGGATGACTGGAAGTGGCTTATGAAAAAGGTTCAATCGAGGATCAACTCCTGGTCCTTTTGATATTTATCTTTGGGAGGTCGTCTAGTTCTCGTAAATTCAGTACTTCAGAGCCTATCGTTTTATTGGTTTTCCTTGTTTCACATTCCTTTAGCGGTGATAGACGGTATTAGAAAACTTATTTTTAAGTTTATGTGGGTCGTTAAGCTTAATGCGTCTAAATACCACCTTGCGGCTTGGGATTGTCTTTCAAAACCTCAGCAGTTGGGGGGTTGGGGGATAAAAAAATCTGGTCTTTTTTAACAAGGCTCTCTGTGCTAAGAGCCTTTGGATATGCATTAGTAGTGAGGGACTGTGGGGAAGAGTTGTTAAAGCCAAATATTTACATAGATAGCATTCTGCTTAGTGGTTCTGATCTGGCAAACAACATATCAAGTATTGTTCATTCATTTGGCGCAGTCTTATTTTTTCATTTCCGATCATAAATCAATCTATCTATTGTTTGGTTAATAGAGGTACACAAATTGTTTTGGGTAATGACCCTATCATTGGATTGGAGGATGGTTTTAAACTGTCTGATCTCTTAAGTGAGGAATTGCAGAAGCATGATCTATATGTCCTAAAAAAGGAAGCTCGAAATAGAAGCGATGGAAGGATTAGGTGGCTTTTTGCGAAGGACTGGGATCTTGGCCAACCTCTTGCATTGGAGTGGAATTTATATGTCAGCTATCTATATCAAGTTGGTATTGTTTTGAATCATGATGAAGATAGATTGGTGTGGGCATATAACAAAAAAGAAGGTATTTTTAGTGCTTGACTGGATTATGATCTTATTATTGAAGCTGAATTAAAAGATAGGTCGGTGTGGTGGGAAAAATACATCTGGGATAAGAGGTTCCCTTTAAATATTTCTCGTTTTGCATGGCTTTTCCTTCATAACAGGATTCTTAGCTGGAAAAATTTGCAAAAAAGGGGCTGGGTTGGACTTGGTTTATGCCATTTATGTTGGAATGGCATTGAAACTCGTGACCACTTATTTGGTTCCTGCTCTTACTTTCAAGTTTGCTAGAAAGATATTACATCTATTTTTTCCATTCACTTTGAGAGGAACATTTCTTCGTTTGAGGACTCTTTTCACCATTGGCTTTCAACTCAGGACAAACACAATTTTCTCATTTGTTTTGTTATTTAGGAGTTATGGAAGGTGCGCAATGCTTTAATTTTTCAAAATATTAGAAAAGTGCCTGTTCTCTTTGGTCTTTAGGTGGCAGCTACTTACAAAACATACTTCACCGCTCTCTCTTTAAAGAAGACAGGAAGACCTGAATCAATTGAGTCGATGCTGGGATTTACTTGTGGTTATTTTGACACTGTTGCATAGGGTGGTGTTTATGGAGCCGACATGTTGGTGAAATTGGAGACTAATCACTATTTTCAATTGTTGTTTAAAGGAGGCAATGGAACTAATACGAGAGCTGAGTTACTATCTCTCTATTGTCTCTTATGGTTTTCCAAACAAAGGGGAATCAAAACGTTTCATGTGGCCGGTGATTCCAAATGTATCATTGATTGGGCTTTGGGTCTTTCTTCTCTGGTCTCATTATCTCTAGTGCACTGGCTTAATAGAGTCAAAGCTCTATTTTCTTCTTTTGATTCAATCCAGTTCAGACATATTTACAGAGAGCACAATATGGCAGTGGATCAGCTATCCAAATCCGCCATCGGTAACATGGATGGAATCCTGGACATTGAAGAGTTTCGTGATGGTCTGCTAGTAGCCTTGGACAAGCTTTTCCCTTTGGACTAGAGTTGAATCAGTGATGATTTATGTATAGCTTTTGTGGTGGGTGTATTAGCCACCTCAATGTTTTTATGGTCTTTATTAGTGTTTAGTATTTTTTGAACCATTGCTATCGGTCTTTTTAGAAGTCCTTATCAGGATCCCCTGTTTTTTTATGTAAACTTTATACATACTAAAGCATTTAGCCACGAGGAGAAGATCTTGCTTCTCCACATGTTTGTATTATGTAAGTTATGTTACAACTTTTGATTTAAATAAAAGTTGTTACCTTTTTACCGTGTGAAAAAAAGATAGATGCAACAAGACTTTGCATGGAGAGGTGGTGACGATGAAAGTCTTTCAGATAGCAAATAAAGAAAAGTGGACACAGTTTGACATGAAGAGGCAATGATGATGAAAGTCTCTCACATAAAAAGGTGGTAGAAGAGCATTCATTGTCAGAGGTAATAGAGATGCATTCATTCCTCTTGTCAAAGGAAGCAGAGCATCATTGTAACATAGAACATTCATTTTCACGATGAATGCTTAAACTAAAACTAAAAACACTTAGTCCAACCAAATAGCAAAACTGAAAAAAAAAAACCAAAAAGAAAAATACTTGCCAATTTTCTATTTCATATGAAATAGAAAATCTGCCTCTATTCATTCAGATTTCAGAAAGTGGCGGTCCCACGTTGGGACATTTATGAATATAATTAAGGTTTTTAATGTGGACTAGGACAATATAGCTATAGGTATGTGCCCTCGTAAAGGACACCAACTTTGTAATTTCTCCAAGTAGTAGATATGGGTTGCACATGGGAGTGCTTTGTTTTGTTTTCATCGCAATAAATGTAGGAATGTCGTACTAGTTTTGGCTATATTCAACACCATTCTCACCGTGGGAATGTGGCCATTATGGTTGACTACAATTTAAAAAAAGTCTACCATGGGTTGTATTAAGAATGTCGTCTAGTCCGTTTTTAAAGCGTTATCATGGGTTGCACATGCTCGCGTTGTCTCTTTCTTCCACGTTGTGTCATTATCTCATCACAAACAAAGGTGGAATTGTGTACCAATTTTGGAAATCTAGGCATCATGGGGATGTAGACATTACATCTTAGTACCAAGAATTCTGAAATAGGAGAGGTAATCGAGCAGTTCTTTACAAACAAGCATACTATAAGGGAAAAGAGACAATGAGATTCGTAATGTGCATGTTAAAGTTTGTTCACTAGAACATAGAAATTAAGGGAATGATATATGTCATGAAAGTAGAGGTTTTTACCTGATTTTTCTCCTTGGGGCATGTTAAAGTTTGTTTGTTTTTTTTTTTCCAGTGGAAATCTGTTCCCTGCTATTCCATTTTTGGAATCAAGGGTACATACAGACCCCCTTGGAATGGACCCCGAGTCGATGTGAAACCCCATCATCTCACCGTTGCGCCATTCCATCCGGGTCTATGTTAAAGTTTGTTTACTATAATATAGAAATTAAGGGAATGATATATGTCACGAAAGTAAGGTTTTTACCTGATTTTTCTCCTTAGGGCATGTGGCATTGTCTTCCTTCATACACAATGATTTAATCATTTTGAACATATTTGCAAGTAGATTATGCATCCTTAATTAGAAAATTGCCTATATTTTTTTCTAAGTTACAATTATTAACACTTCAACCAAGTTTACTAACACAAAGTCCAGTGTCCAATTGTGATCTTAAAACATCCCACGCAATAAACTTCAACACTTAGCCAAATAACATATTGCAAGGAACAACAACATTCCACATACAAATTGCATATATAAAGCCACAACACTACAAGTTAGGGCGACACTCAACGTGGGTGCCTAAACATTATTAATGAAGAATGTTACATCAATAAGAGTACGCAGGGGAGTTCAACCACTAGCTCAACCCATTTTACAAAAATACAAATAGACTAAGGTGCTCCTACCTTAGTTCCACCCTACTTGTACCAAACTACCTTTGAAGCACCTACAAGCCTACCTTTTGTAGATCTCATTCTTCAACAATGCCCTTGGAACAATTTTTTCATGCATTAGACACTTTCCAAGTCTCCCCCAATCTTGACTCTTCTGTAGTGATCTTAAAGACTTCCCAAGAACTTTGCTAGAATCAAGTCACTCCACTCAGCTCAAAAAACACCATGCTTCATCACTCTGCCTTCATGACTGAATGAATCCTTTGTCCAATCTGCTACTAAATGAATGAACCTCTCTTCACCCTCTTGAATTTCCTTGGTTGAATGAATCACTTGATCACACCATGATCAAATGCCCATGGCTTGATGCCTTAAAGTCGCGCGGCCTCCACTTTATACAACATATGTGTCCAACCATTTTTCCCAAAACATGGTGTCTTATCACCACTTCCAGGCAAAGCAGATTTGAGACCCTCATGTTTCCTACTTAGTGGTTAGGTGATTACAACCAACTCTCTAAATTATGCACAAGGCACTCTAGTTGATGCCTTTCTCTTCCATGGTTGTGCCAATCCAAACATCCTTCGCACTTCATGAGTCATGCCCAATTAAAACCCTCAAAACCAAGCACTCATACTCAATGCACCCTTCATGGCACCTTGCACCCAAGAAACAAGGAACATATAACCACTCGGGTCTACATTCTCCCCAAAACACATCAATTGCACAAGTTTTTCCAAGTCATCTTATGTAAATTCTATAAGAAGATCACCTCATGGTAACACTCATCCCTTTGCCATGTTTGCAACTCTACACTTGTCAAAATATTCATCCAAGTCATCTAACAAGAGGTGTGTCCCGCTATATGATACAACTACCTAATGCTCGTATCATCCAACTCTATTTGTAATGTACTTAACCCCAAAATTATAGAGAAAAAAAGCATAATGCAATAAATTATCTTTGTCGAACAAAAAATACAAGAGATAAATAGATAAAACCTAAGAAAGAGTCACCCTTGTATTAATGATATACAAAAGAGAGAGCGATGTTCACTTGCCTCTTTGAGGGGAAAACCTCATATAAGTAGATCTCCAAATACAATAGCAATCCTTGATCACTTTACACAACCCCCATTCTATATATAATGCATTAATAGAAAAAACTCTAACTACATGTGGTTCCACTATTAAAGAGGGTCAACCACCTAGTAGGTCTTAATTAATAATGAGGACCTTTTCATTGAGTAACTATCAACTAACTATCTAATAGGCCTCATTCAATGAATATGACCTCATACATTGATCAAGTAATCCCAAGTATCCTCAAAGTAGAGGAGTTAGAGTGAGACCCTAACATGCCCCCCCCCCACCCCCAAATCAAAAGAAACAATGTCCTAAATCCTGGAGATGGGGAAACTACTGCAAAATGGTTGATGGCTCCCAAGTAGCATCTTCTTGCTACCTATCCTTCCAATGATTAGAACTTTTTTGATAGTGCGCTAATATAGGAAACCCTCTTGGTTGGCTAAAACCACTTTGATCTAGAGGCTAATGGATACTTCTTTATCGAGTTTTGATAATGTAGTTTGAAATTGATAATTTTTCCACACAACCTTCTTCAAAAAAGAAACATGAAATACTAGATGGGTCTTGGAGTGTGTTGGAAGGGATAATTTGTAAGCAACTTCTCCAATACGTTGTATAATATGTTAAAGGCCAAGAAATTTTGGTGCCAACTTTTGATGACCATTAGCTTTGACAGATGTCTACTTACACGCTTGGATATGAAGGAAAACTTGATCCCCTACTTTAAAGTAATGTTATAAGCGATGTGTGTATGCCTTTTATTTCATGTGATTTTGAGTAATAGAAAAATTTTCCTTATTGTGCAAATAATGGCTTCATGATTTTGATGCATACTATACTTTTCCTGCATGATCGACGTCCTCAATATATATGAAATTATTGAAGGTGGTTGGTGGCCATATACTACTTCATATGGGGTCATTTTTGTAGCATCATGATAAGATATTATACCACCATTTGGTGAGAGATAACCACTACACCCACCAGTGTTGATGTTTATAAACAAATGTTGATTTTTCTATTTGGCCATTTGTTTAGGGATGTTGAATTGTGCTCATTTTCAAGTAGGTTTCTTGTAGTTTGAACAAATCTTGCCAAAATTGTCGATGAATGTGGGATCCTTATCAAACGCAATAGAAGTGAGCATACCATGGAGCTTAAAAAATTGATCCAAAAAAACTTGGGCAACAGTTGTTGGTGTAGGAGTGTTGTAGGGAATAAAAGTGAGCATATTTGGAAATTCAATCAACTACCATTGCGATGACTAATTTGTTGCTTCCTTTTGGACTACCAACTATAAAATCCATGGAGATGTTCATCCAAATAGTGGTTAGTATCAAAAATGGTTGCAATACCGTTGGAGTATCCACTATCTTTGCCCTTGTTCCTTTGACATGTGTCACATTCATTCACAAAAGTATGGATATCCATTTTTATTTCTTCCCAAAAGAAGGATTACCTAGTGCGTTCATAAGTTTTATGAAATCCTAAATGACTTATTGTAGGATATGAATGCAACTCTTCTAGTATCCTTTGTTTTAAAGTTGAATTTGGTACCAAAAAAATGAAACCTTTATACCTCAATGTCTCTTATTTCTAGGTGTATCCTTTGGGAGGATTGGGATCCTCTTGAAATAATTTGATGAGCTGAGACATAACATCATTGGTCAACCATTCTTGTCATGTTTCTACTAGTCATTCTGGTACGAGTGAGGATAAGCAAATAGAGATCCATCTTCCTCATATTTCCTGGATAATGCATCTTCCATGACATTGTCTTTTCCATTTTTATAGATGATCTCGTGATCATACCCCAACATCTTAGTGTCCCGTTTGTATTGCTCCAGAGATGACAATCTCTATTCCTAAAAATATTTCAAACTGTGATGATCTGTTTTGATTTGAAAGTGTCTTCTAATGAGATAAGGTCACCAAGTTTTGACTACATGAAGGATGACCATCATTTCTTTCTCATAAGTGGATTTTCCTAAATTCTAGCCACATAATTGTTTACTAGCAAAGGCCAAGGGGCACCCTTATTGCATGAGTACTACTCCCAAAGCATAGCCCGATGTATCACATTCTAGTACAAAAGTATTTGTGAAATTAGGTATTGCTAAGATCGATATGGTACAGATAGCTTCTTTTCAAAATGGAAATCCATGTTTTGCAACCTCAGTCCAAATAAAGTCATTCTTTTTTAGCAAGGTTAATGGGGCAACAATATCCCGATAATTTTGTACAAATTTCATGTAGTAACCTATGAGCCCTAAGAATCCAAGTAAGGTTTTCAATGCTTTGGGTTGTGGCCAGTCCTAAATAGCCTCAATTTTATTGGAATCCACTCGGAACCTATGTTGACTAACAATGTTTCCCAAGTATTTGACCTTGAAAGCATTAAAAGCACATTTGAACTATTTGAGAAATAATTTATTGTCCCTAAGTAGTTGTAGTACTTTACAACACGTTCCATAAGTGCCTTCCAATTTGCACTATAAATCAAGATATCACCAATGAATACTAGCACAAAGCAATGTAGGAAGGGTCTAAATATCTTGTTCATGAGGCTATGAAACGTGGATGGAGCATCAAAAAGTCCAAATGGCATCACTAGAAACTCATAATGGTCTTCTTATGTGTGGAAGTAGTCTTGGGGATGCTAACTTCCTTCATTCTGATTTGGTGGTATCTAGAGAAAAGGTCGAGTTTGGTGAAGAACATGGTATCGTGAAGCTCATCCAAGAAGTCATCAGTCATTGAAATTTTGAATTTATCCTTGATTGCCATATTATTGAGAGAAAAAAAAATTGGGCACATATGCCACATGCCTTCTTTTTTTAGGACCATGGCCACTAGGGATTAATAAGGTCTAGTATTGGGATGTATGACACCTACCTTCAATAATTCATGGATAATATTTTCAAGTTCTTTCTTTTGTGCAAAAGGATGCCTATAATGATGCACATTTGGTGGTTGAATACCTAGGATTAGAGGAAAACCATGATCATTCCCTCCTCGTAAAGCGGGGGAAACCAATCAATGTCAAATACATGATGATGTTTGTTTAAAACCTCCTAGAAGTTAGGGATGATTTTCCATAACTTGTATGGTATTGAATTGGGAAATAATGCAAGATTGGCCTTCCTTCAATAACTTCCCCATATTGTGAGAGATTATGATTTCATAGGTGTTGGGATAATATTGAATCGTCCATAGAGCAAGTTAACTAAATTTGGTTATTGTTGTTATGGACCCATGGTATTGGGAGGTCTTACCATGGTATTGGGAGATCTTCCCATATTATTCTTGTGATGTAAGCCTATAAAGAGGCCCATCGAACTCCATTGTAAGATGAGTGTGCATATCTAGAACTCTCCTTGATAGTCGAGGGTACCCATGGCCGGTAGATACATGGTCAACCATCCCTTGGCTAGATTTGGCCAAGAGGCATAATGAATTAATCTTATGTTGGTTTTGTCCACAAGGGTTTTCGAAGATAAGTCATGGTGTCTATGATATTTATGTTATTATTATTTTCTTTACTATTTATATTTATGTTGTGTTAATAGTGTTTACTGCATCAATGAAATACTAATAATAGGATCCCGACTAAATCCTTTTTGAGGGTTTATGCATGACCCTCTTTAGAAAATCGCATGTATAATTCCTTGAAATCCATGTTGACTAGCCCCAGGGTTCTTAGCCATTATGGATAGAAAACTATATCACAAACACCAATGTCTATAGAGACACATGAGTTTTGAGATGATTATCCCTCGTTGTCATATCACATTTTCACACCTACTTCTACATTTCATCATACCTCTATTAGCTATCAAATTTTTAAATTTTTGCACTAGGTGGACATAATAGTGGGATTCTCTAGTCACACACATGTGACTAAAATTGTGGGTGTTTACACTATCAACCAAAACAATCACTTTTTTATGCTTGATGTAGGAAAGGAGTTTTATGGTTTGAGGAGCAAAAATCCCACATAAAGCATGAAGGGAAATCAGGGGTTCTTCTCGATGAATTTTAGGCTCCACGTCTTCCTGCATGTTAGGGTCTATGCCAGTGACCTTTAACTCAATGGTATCTTCCATAGGGATTTCTTTTGATTAGGTAGGAGAGGTGGCATCAATTTGAAACAATTTTTTTATTTTCCTTTATGACTTGGGGCATACTTATCATTAAAGTTATAAGAGATCCCACATTGTTGATGCTCTTCCATTTCTATTGGAGACAACTGCTAGACTTTCAGGGGCTAAGCATGGAAAGTGTTTGGGGGATTGTCCTATGAAGAGCAAGTGTGGGGCATGAAAGAGGGTCTTTTGGCTTGTTCATTTATTAATGTCACAACTCCTTGATCTTGTTGAGATGCCTCCAACCAGGTAGTAGTTTTATGCATCCTATGTGTGCTCTAATATCCTCCTCAAGGCCATTAACGAAGAATTATTTATAAGAAGAATTAGGTAATCCCTTTGTATAGAATGCTAATTGCATAAAGGCTATGATAAATTCTAGTATTGAGCCTATTTGGTGCAACTTCGTCAACTGCCCTGTAGGAACCCGGTCCTAGTTCATCTAAGTTTATAAATAAATATCCTTCTTTCATTTGTTTCCATACTGTTCAAATCTCTATTTTGTTTTTCGTTTTCTACCTTATGTTTAAATTTCCATGCCTATAAAATATAAGTCATTCACATTTACAGGTTGAAATAAATATATTTAATAATTATTTGTTTCTAACATTTACTATTTTTGCAGGTTCAACTACATATATGTACATGTGCCAATTTACAATGATTTTACAATAATTTCATTTGCATCATAACATGGAATAGTAAAATTAACAGGGTAGAAATTGATTTTATACCTGTGGGAAAATACCTCAAAATTAGGTAGTAAATCCCCTTTGCTGCTCCTTTTTACTCTATTGTATGCCCTGCTTGTTGTATGCCCTATTGTAGCCCTACAACCAAAATCCTTCCCAAACCCTTGAAACTCAACCAACCAGACAATCTGGTATGCCACCCTGCCAAATGGCGAGGTCTTGCTGACCACCCAGCTCCAAAGGTACCCCTTTGGACCCCCAAGCCCAAACCGAGTACAAGCCAACCAGTTCTATCCCTTCTGAAAATATCCAACAAGAACCCCCTTCTTTTTCCTCTCTGAAATTTTCTATCTCTCTACTCAAAATTTCCCCCAAAAAAATGCTAAGGTGAAGATCCCTTCTTCTCCCTCTCTTCTCGACCTTATTCCTCTTTTCTTTGCCGACTCTTTCCCTATGCCATTAATACCCTATCTCCAACATAAATGTTTTAACCCCCATGTCAGTCCTCGAGCCCATCCCCATGAATCTCATTAATAATTAAAATATTATAAAATGTGTTGGTTGGGGTCACCCGCCAACCATAACTCCTCATTAAATAATTCTTAACCTATTTAATCCCTTTTATCATTGTTGACTTTACGATTTAATGATTCACAATTCAATTTATGCAATTATTGCCCTCATGTTTTACAACAATTTGTTAATCATCCCTATTTCTATTATTTAATCATTCTAATAATATATCATTATTCTTAGTTCAACATCCAACTACTCGTAATAATCATTTAAGTGATTATGGTCTATTAATTAATTACTTAATAATAATTGTAAATTGATTAATTAATAATAAGCTAATCATTTAATTAATGATTTATCTTTCTTCTAATATGCTAATTACCCTCTAATTATAAATTCAAACTAATTCAATTTATCAATTATCAATAATAATCCTATCAATATAACTCATATCATTATACATGTATATTTACATTAATTAAATAATATTAACTAAGACTTAATCAACTTATTCACCTAGTACCATATTAATTACACCTTAGTTTGTAATTAAACTAATTAACAATTATTACTAAAGATAAGATTAGTCTCATTAACATTAATTAATCATTATTAACACATAATTAACATTAATCGACTATAATTAACATTAATCAACATTATTAACATTAATCAACATTATTAACATTAATCGACAATAATTAACATTAATCAACATTATTAACATTCTTTTTTTCAACGAAAAAATCACCTTCGTTTTATTCCGAAGGAATCAAGGAAAGCTAACACGCATGGGAAATCTCAACAAACTTCCTCACATATCGTGGATGGTAGGTCGAGCAAACTGTTAGCCGGATATCCAAGCCAGAAGATGTCTCAACGGAATTGAACCTGGGTGGATGTAAGGAAATCCAACATTATTAACATTAATCGACAATAATTAACATTAATGAACATTGCTAACATTAATCAACAATAATTAACATTAATCAACATTATTAATATTAATTGTTAACCCTAACCTTCATTGATCAACCGTTCATTGCATAATTTCAACTTAACTTATTAAGTTAATTTATTACTTAAGCACAAGCGAGTGCAAAGGGATAATTTATATTTACAACACATCCAAGCAATGGTTCAATAGATAATTAGTATATATTCAAGTGGACGAGCTATGTAAGTGTAGCTAAGGCTTACATAGATAGGTACATTAACAGTACTAAATCACACACATCAATAATCCAATTAAGTTACTGTTTACTGACACATTCCTAACATAATTTGACTGTTGGATCAATCACTTACTTAAGCACAATTAACTGACGAACAATAATACCATTTACTAAGTTACGACGCACGAATCTGCAAGGTCTTCAACATACACAGTCAATCTTGTCTTCCTTCCTAACATCATGGTACACCTATCTACCTACTCCATCTATCTAGTTCACAACTAACTTCCACATCCTATCCTTTCCTCTGCTAGTCTACCCTGAAGTGTCAAGCCATGATCGGCTCTAGTTAGAACCCGTAAGCGAAAGTGTCGACTACATCGACCAAGATTTCCCAGCAGGAAACCACCAGTCATCGTCACACACATTGGGGAGCACATCGTAGCACATTCCTCCCATGACCCTGGGTTTCAGGGATAAACGGTGGGTAAATCCTCCACCCCCCCTAATAGAACAAGGGACTATGTCTACACCGACATAATAACTACGTTACACTTGTACTCAATTTGTCATCGTATAACCAATCTGGGTGGTTGAGTTTCCCGAAACCCTACCCCACCCATACATCATAATAAACATCTTAATAATCACGCGTAGATAAATAATGCATCACTTGCATACCAGTTATCTTTCGGAGTCCATGTCCCCGGGCTCTCCCACCTCGTAGGATCCAGCTATCACTTAGCCATTTTAACCTATAAGTTAGTCTCCGACATACGATCTAGAATATTGTGCATAAATCCTCGACATGTACACATACATTTCATCACAATAAAACACTAATAAATTCATTTATTCACCATGCACCTGGCATAACATTCATTTATTCAACATATAACTTTAACGATATCCACGTACCCATCATTTAGTAATTTGCATATATGAGACATAATTAACACATTATACATATCTAAACATGACTACATATCATAATACTAACATCACACACACACACACATATATATCTTGGCAAAATAATAGAACCATACGTCCACAGTGTCGTCAAACCGACGAAGTCTCACAATCAAGCAAATACAACATATAATAATAGTTCAAGTGGTAATGTCAAAATGGGACGTTACATGCCCCAAACAATGAGTAGCTTGTTTGAAATGAGAATAAATGGTTTTAACCAAATTGACTCCATGTTATGTATCCACCATATGATTTATTATGCATTTTGACCATTGCCATTGTTTTGGATCCAAGTGCAACGCCCCGACTCTAAGTTTCATCATGTCATCAGTGCTTCCATGGAGGGAAAACTAGTATTCCATCTAGGTGACCCAACTAGAGATGTCATAACCATTAAACTTGTTCATAACCACTTTAGGAAAGTGGTTCCATTTGTTTTTAACAATGAATGGTGGTATATGGATGTGTGGACCCAAAAGGGGATATTTATGGTGAAATTATCTCATTTGAAGTTTACTTACCACATAGCTCTATTTGTGGTTAATTTCATGGGTTATCACTTATTAGGATATGAGTTTCTAAATGATTGAGTTGGTATTGCATACTCCCCTAGGAGCCATTTTATTTTACAGGTTTTGGATTGATTCCTTGAGTGTGGCAATCTCTTGATCCTCTTGGGTAGTAGTGGCATTGGGTTTTTCTTTTAAACATAGAGTACTAACCATCTAGGTTGGTAAGTATCTTATAGAACATGGTGTTAGAGTGGGTCATAACAGTGTCTGCACGTGCCCCAAAAAAATATTACCAAGGAGTGAGACCACAATAGTTAGCATCTTGTAGGGAGTTTGTTGAGATAGGTCATCCATAAAGGTGTGGTTGAGTCCGCAAAAAATTGTTATTAGAGAGTGGTACCATGATTATCATAATGAAATAAGGATTTTTTTGATATAGGAATCACTTTTTTCTTGAGTAAAAATCCTATGGGATTATTACCCGTGGTTGAATGATACCGTAGTGAAAAAATTCCCAAATTCTTGATATTCCAAATCGTGTAGGAATTTTGGGCTTGTGTAGTAGAGGATAGGGTTTGAACGTTCACAAGGAAAAGGAAGTGTAAGGTGATATATATCTTTGATATAATAGAAATATACAAGAGTAGCACTGGGCCTAATATCTTAGAGGACTAACTAAGGATTCTTGACCATTCCCTTAGATGTAGTACCCAAGTACCCAAGTACTGGAGTGTAATATTCCCATGTGTTATGCTCAATGCCAATATAGCAACAAGATGGTTGATCATATTATATAAATATGGTTTTAGGTATCATAGGGGACTTCTGATATAACAAAGGGTATGTGGCAGTGAAATTAAATATACAAGTGTGATGTTATGTTGGACTACTTGAATGGGTACCAACAGAGGCTACAAGTCCACTAAGATTATTCCACTTATATTCTTCCTATGTATTCTTCCCCAACCACATTTGTACCCCTTGAATGACAAATATCTATGTTATTTCAAGATGTTGGAACATGTCTCTAGCATAAAAGAATAAAAATATATAGATTCAGGTGCATGTTATCCCAAGAAGGTGCTCTAATACCACTTGTAATGTACTTAAACCCATAATTACAGAGAAAATTAACAAAATGCGATAAAATAACTGTGTTAAACAAAAAATACAAGAGAGAAATAGATAACACCTAAGAAAGGACCCCTGTATTAGTGAAATCCAAAAGAGACAACTATGTTGACTTGCCTCTTCAACCTCCTATTAATAGAGCTCCAAATACAATAATAATCCTTGATCACATTACACAACCTTTTACTCTTTATATAGTCCATCAATAGAAAAACCCAACTACTTGTGGTTCCACTATTAAAGAGGGTCAACAACCTAGTGGACCTTAATTAATAAAGTGTTCGACTAAACATGGTATTTCCACACAGGTCAAACATTGTAAGCAACCACTCACACAAGCATATTGAGACCATCATGCACCAATGTTTTAAGTGGTTAAAACCCTCAAAGAAGGAAACAGCCCATGGGCCCAGCCAAATAGCTACTTGAGGTAATATATTAATGCAAAAGGAAAAAGTATTTACTTATGAGTTTCCAACAATCAGTCATCACATAGTTGAACTATTCCACATCCTACAACACTAAGAGACCTATCATCACCAACAAATATTTGTTTGGAATTACATTAATTTAGAGTATAAAAAGATAGATTATAATATAGTACTTTGGGGTAGCCTCCAAAAGATAACCAAAGTGATAAAATCAATCCAAACATGTCTTGGAAAATATCACAAGTAAAAATGAGGGGTACCCAAATTTTAAAATTTGGTGAAGTTGTTGAGGGTTCAATAGGTGGTAAGGGGAGGGGGAAAAGTAGGGGGTAGTGAACCCTTTTTCCTACCCTCTTTAACTAGGTTTCAATTTACATTTCGTCAATAATATCAAATCGAAAATATTTTGTTGTCAATATGGAGTAGATTTTGTAGATGGTCAATGGGATATTAGGTCCCAAGGATTCAATGTGAGCTCAAGTGTAATATTTCATCTAGTGTCTAGACCATCAAGTTTAAGTTTCCTTTGTTAGATAGAGGTGGCCATATAATTGTGAAGGCTTGGGTAAATGACAGTGAATTGTAAAATGATGGATTTTCAAGTGTGAGTATTAATTTACAGATGAATTATGCTTGTGATTCCGAGGCATATGGAAGAGATTTTATAACTTCTCATATTTGAGGTAAGATTTATTTCATTGGTATAGAGTCTTCTCAAGGAGTGAGAATTAATTTTGGCCAACTTGAATGTGTTTTTTTCTAATTCTTTCAGAAGTTGAGTTATCTTATTGTAAATATTCTAAGGTTGGTTAGGTTTCTTCTAGTCATAAGTTGGCAGTAGAGGAATGCTAATTATGTTTAGGATGGTAAAAACCAGCCTTCTCTCACCTATTTTGGAAAGGGGAATTGTGTGGTAGAGAAGATAGTGGATGAGGCTAATAGGGTGTTTCTTGTAGGATTTGATTCGATTGGAAATTTTAGGAAGGAGGAACAATTGCAAGATGGGAATTTGAGTAGTGGACATTTTGATTTGGCCCCCAAGGTTAATGCAAGCGGTGGAAGTAGTGATTTGGGTAGGAATAAGATTAAAAAATGCATAAAACAAAAGGAATCCTTTGTTAATTTAGTGCTTGGTGGGAATGTAAAAATGCACAAAGTAGTATCATTGACCTCTCAAAAGCTCATTCGAAGATTCCATGGTAGGAAGGTTGGCTTATTTGCTCGATTGGATAAAGAAAGAGTGTCTTCCATGATTAAGGTACATTCAAAAAATTTATTTTCTATCCAAGGGATGGTTCAACTTTCTATTCAGGTCGACAGAACATTCAAAGAATATTTTGTTTCTACATTGTAAATGAGAATTGGAACCAATGGTGCTCAAATAGAGGTCTCCATTCTTATTATTCTAGATCTGAAATAATTGATATCACCTCATCCTAGCTTCAACTCTCAAATATTTCATTGGAATTCTAGTCACTTGAGTTACTTAAAGAGATTTACAATGCTATGTGATATTTTATTGATGCTTACATGATTTTTTTTTATACAATAATTGTGAAATTCTATAACACAATGGATAATTGAGCCTGGGAAAATCTCACAGTGAAAGAATTAGCAAGGAAGAAGAATTGCAGTGAATTGAGCAATAAATTAAACATGCAAAGAAACTCGGATGTGAAGCAAAACTGGTGTCATATTCCATTAATATGTTTAGTAAAAGAATATAGTACAATTGAGATAATTTGATTATCAGAGAGGAATTTGAATCTATGTTAGTCTAGCATAGGAAATATTATTGCTACAGTGCTTCGGAGGTTCCAAACTCAACTAATTGTCAGTGAACTGAAGATGCTGTCAGTTAATTGATCATGAAGGGTGCATCAATGAGTTTAGCATGCAAATGAGGCTAGAGAGGGTGCATTTGATCATAATCAGTTGAAATAGGAGCTCAAACCCCCCACTAGAGTCATGAACTCGAGTGGACTGAACCAGATCACTAAGTTAACTCCTAAAATGTAGGGAATTGACTTTGCATGGCTTAAATTGATGCATGCAGGGCGCATCAAGTGGAAAATGGGTCCTATATGACATCTTCACACCACTAGTGGGTCAACAACATCATATTATACTAGGAATACGCAAATAATACTAAGGTGGACAAGGGTTGGAGTATTAATTATCCTCACACCCCTCTTAATCCAAACTTAGACAACCTAGGCCCTGGTAACTGAGACCAAAGGTCACGAAAACAATAAAGAATAAAAAATAAATGTCTATGAAACTAAGGAAATGGGAAAAACCTCACGAGAAAAAAAAACCCTAAAAAATGAACAACAAGCAACACAAGCAACCTTCACACTGAGCAGATTTCTTAGATAGGAACATCTCTTCTAAGAGAAAGACTCTGTAAAAATTTCTGCAATTTGCTTCTCTGTAGGGCAGCAATGTAGTGTGTTGGTCATGTTTTGCACTAGTTCCCTGATGTAGTGCATATGAACCTCAATTTTCCATCTTGGATCATGGCAAGCCTCTTTGAAGGATTGTGGATCAGACCCCGCCATCATGTAGCACCTCTCTAGGAGAAGTGGATCTGTATGACATAGTGCAAGGTTTGCAACTTGATACTAAAATCTGGTTCGTCTATGGTCAGATGGACCCCTAGCTATGTTCCCAACAACTTCAAGGACTTTGTGAGCCCATTTTTGTCTTGGCCATGGATTGGGAGTAGGTGTTGGTTCTGGATTTGGATCTGCTTGATCTTCATTCTCAACATCAAAATCTGATTCAACTTGGTCCTCATCAGAAGAGACATCATTCTGATCTTCATCTTGTGCAAATGGAGTAGGAGGATCAGATCTACCTCGGTATTCAACCGACTGTATATCTTGGAATGGATCTACATCAAACTTGACACTTCTTTCAATGAAGCATCTTTTGGTTGCAATCTCCATCAACTTGTATGATTTTGCATCTTTTGCATATCCTGACACAATGCATTCGCTACTGTGGGGTTGAAGAGCCTTTCTTTTTTCAGATGGGATGATGGCCCATGCCTTGGATCCAAAAACCATTTGGTGACAGACATCAAGTTTGTGTCCCTTTAGTGCTTTGAATTGAGTGACCCCATCCACAGATTTATGGGGTACCCTATTCTGAATGGATGTGTCACAGTTCACTACTTCTTCCCAGAGATATGGTGGAAGATCCATTTCTTCAAGCAGATAGGAAGCCATCTCTTTCAATGATCTATTCTTCCTCTCAAATATATCATTTTGTTGTGGTGTGTATGGGATAGAATGTTTCATTTTAATTCCCTCAGAAGCAAGAAACTGCTGCAAATCCTTCTTGACGTACTCTCATCCATTGTATGATATGAGTGCTTTGATATTCTTCCTAGCAGTGTTCTCAACCAAGGCCTTGAATACTTTGAAAGTCTCAAATACCTCATATTTCGGCTTAAGAAAATAGATCCAACAGAACCTAGAGAAGTCATCTATGAAGGTCAGAAGGTATCTCGATCCATTCATAGAAGCTATGGGAATTTTTCCTGAGACATCACTGTGTATCAAATCAAGTGTGGATGAAGCTCTCTTTTCCTTCCCAACATCAAACTTTTTCTCTAGATGCTTCCCTACCAAGCAACCTTTGCATATTACTTGAGAGAATTTTATGTCGGGCAATCCTTCAACCATATCTTCCTTGTGAAACTGCTGCAAGTACTTGAAATTTAGATGGTTGAATCTCTCATGCCAAATTCTGCTAGTCTCATTTGCATGGGTCAAGAGATCACTTTGATGTGAATATGGCAGAAAATAAGAGAACTCATATGCCTTTAAGGCATGGTTTGCAACACCTGTAGCTATTAACTTCCCAGATGAGATCTTTTCAATCTCAACTATGTCAGGTCCAAAAACAACTTTCTTTGGTGAACCTGTGTGTGTCATCTGATAAATAGATAACAAGTTTGTTGCTAGACAAGGCACATACAGAACATTGTTGAACTTTGCATGCTCCAGTTGCATTGTGCCCTTCCCTTTAGCATATATCTGTGAATCATCTCCCATGTGAATACTAGGGCCATCAATGAGATCTAGAGAATAAAATGATTCTCTAGAGGCAACCATGTGGTTGGAGGCTCTAGAATCAATGAGGAAGGCTTGTGATTGTGAGAATCCATCCTTCAGTGCATGGCATCTCTCATGATCATCTGTCTCACTTCTAGAATCAATATTCCTTGCGCCTTCTGGGAGGGAAATGTTGTCCTGTTCAATAAGTTTGGTCATTTGATCTATCTTCTTCTTCATGCATGAACTCTCTGGATTGTTTCCTTTCTTGCAATAGGTACACTTGGTCTTCTCAAGCCTCTTTTTATTTATCCTTCTTGGATCTGGAGGCTCCTTCTGATGGATTAGGCTTCTCCTTTGGTTTGGATTCAAATTGCTTCTTGTCCTTTCCCTTTTTCTTCCATTTGGAATTTGCCCTTTTTGAATCCCCAACCATAAGAGCCTGATTCTGGGAGGTCTCCAAGGCGCCCATTTGAATTAGTTTGTCATGTTCTTGGATGAGAGATTCAGTGAATGCACCTAAAGATGGAATTTTCCAATTAGGGACTAACAATCTCCCTGAGTGAAAGGTAGAGAAAAATATTGAGAATTCAAGACCAAGCTTGCTTAGGATGGATAGCACCAGCTGCTCATCCTTCTTGTCAATTCCACATTGTTTGCACTGCATAACCAAGGACTTGAACTTTGAGAAGAACTGATGTATGGTTTTGAAACTGTTGGGTTGAAGAGAAATTAATTCATTCTCCAAAACGTGGCCTGTAAGCTCATCTTGCTTGCCAAAGAGAGTTTCAAGATTCTGCCAAACCTCCCTTGGGGTCTTCAATCCATCAATACGGAATAGAAAATATCTGGATATGTGAATACATATAAAACCAAAATACTCATCTAACTTTTTCAGGTACTTTGCTTTCTCAATAGTTGCTTGAGGTTCAACCTACTTGCCCATTGTGACCCTGTATAGACTCTTGTTGCGTAACACAATCTGCATATATACCCTCCAATATAGATAATTGAAGGCTGTCAGGATTCTTGGTGTTAAAGGAGCATTCGAATTCTCCATCTGCAACTACTGGAGCAAATGCAAACTAATACTGTTACACTAAAAACTTCTCAAAATCCTGTAGAAAACTCTCAAAATGAAGATAAACCAGCTCTATTGAGCTCTGATACCATGTGAAAGTAGAAAACTCTCAAAATGAAGATAAACCAGCTCTGTTGAGCTCTAATACCATGTGAAATTCTATAACATAGTAGATCATTGATCCTGGGAAAATCTCACAGTGAAAGAATTAGCGAGGAAGAAGAATTGCAGTGAATTGAGCAGTAAAAGTAAACATGCAAAGAAACTCAGATGTGAATAAAAAATGGCGTCATATTCCATTAATATGTAGAGTAAAATAATATAGTACAATTGAGAGAATTTGATTATCCGGGATGAATTCGAATCCAAGTTAGTCTAGCATAGTAAATATCACCACTACAGTGCTCTGTAGGTTCCAAACTCAACTGATTGTTAGTGAACTAAAGCTACTGTCAGTTAACTGAGCATGAAGGGCGCATCAGTGAGTTTAGCGTGAAAATTAGGCTAGAGAGGGCACATTTGATCACAGTCAGTTTCAATTGGAGCTCAAACCCCCCACTAGAGTCATGAAATCGAGTGGACTGAACCAGATCACTGAGTTATCTCTTAAAATGTAGGGAATTGACTCTACATGGCCTAAATTAATGCATGCAGGGCACATCAAGTGGAAAATGGGTCCTAGATGACATATGCACAGGTCCACTAGGGGGTCAACAACATCATTCAGTACTAGGAATAAGCAAATAATACTAAGGTGGACAAGGATTGGAGTATTAATTATCCTAACAATAATTATGTCTATTGCACATATTCTCATAAGGATAGACTTAAGGGAGGACTTAGATGAAAAGATGAATCCACAAAAGGGGATTTCTCTTTTTTGCAACCTCTAGATTATGTGGGAGTACCTTTCGAGTGTATTAGGTCCCACAAATATTAACATCTGGTTCATAAATGTTAGTTACCATTTTCTATGAGATTTTGGATTAGAGAGGAGATGAAGTTGGATGGAGAAAATAATCCAAATATTTTCTCAACTCTAATGTTAGGTGTTGACTCTAAATAGTAGGGTGGTAGGATGAACTCAACGAAGAAGGATTTTTTGGTGAGAAGAGGGTGCAATGGAATCCATGAAGAGGTAGTAATACTAGGGGTAGAGCATGTTGTTAATCTAGTGATGATCCCTAATAATCTTGTGTCAGTATAAGATGATCATCATGCAAAGGATATACAACTTGCAAAGGTGGTAAGTCCATTTCAAATGCAATTCCTTTAAAATTTAAAATTCCTTATGTGGATTCTAGTTCGGATGTGTTTGTGAATGCCTCGAGGAAAATAATCTTGATCATATCCTTATCCTTAGGTGGGATTGTGGGGGATTTTTAGTCTAATTTGGGTGCTTTTTTGGGGACTAAGAGATTAAGATACAATTCTTCAAAGGGTTATGCATACAACTCTAAGTCTAGTGAGGACAATATATTTAGGCATTCATCAAAAGGGAATGTGTCTCTTGTGGAAGGTAATTATATAATATAAGGTATTGTGAGGAGACACCATGGGGTGTAAGAGGGGGTATTGATGGTGGTCTAGGTAGTATTGAAGCAAAAATACCAAAGAATCCTAGTAGAGGTACAAGATATAGCCTATGTATTACTAAAGCGACAACACATATTAATCTTATGTCTGGGAAACAATATTATATGCATGGGGTACTTAGAATAAATAATCCCACTTTAGGGGTTGAAACATGATTTCCTTCTCCTTTAATTCTATAGGTTTGGGAAACCTCGCTAAAGATATTTCCTTGAATAAGATCATTGAGACCTATAGGAATAAAATTATGCTTCTTCAAGAGTTTATGGGTGATAAGGAGAAATTGTGTCCAAGTTAAGAAGAAATGTGCAACTGTAGTAAAATTTAGTTTTGAAGTTAATTTATTTCCTCACAAATTCCTTCCACATGTCTGATCACAATTTATAAGGAATTAACAAAACAATCATAACCTATTTTTGTTTTGTTAGTGATCAGAACACCTAGTTTAAGTAGGGAGGGAAATCATTTTGCAACTTTTGTTTCTAGGATTTGGGCTCTAAATTTATCAGGAACCTTCTAGCCTACACTAGAGTACTTTACATATTTCTTTATTGCATCCAAAGGTATGAGGAATTATTAAAATAAGCAATTTGGGTAAACCAACATTAGTTTAAACATGTGTTTCTTGTGTTTTTTTAAAATCAATTGAGATGGAATCCACTCTTCACACAAACAAGGGACCTAAAAACTCTCCTCAAATCCTAGTATGCTCTTTACCTTGCATTTGTAAAGTGATCTTAGTGAATAAAAAATGAGTAAGAGAGTTAAATACATCTCTTTGCATATTTTGTTTTAAAGTATTTCTTGCAACCATCCAATAACACTTAGGAAATTGATTTAGAAAGAGTAAGAACCTGTACATGTTTAGATATCTTGTTTATTTATTTGATTCCAAGTCAATCGAATGTTTATTTGAAGCATTCAATCACACATGTGTTTTACCACTTGAAGACACACAAAGGGACCTAAAGATTCCTCTAATTTGATTATTCTCTTCATCTTTCTCTCATAAAGTGATCTTGATGAATAAAAAAACTGAGAGGTCTAAAATATCTCCATTTTCACACATTGATTCAAATTAGATCCTTTTAAAATCAATTAAAAACTTAATCCTATAACCGACTTAATTCTTCTATCAAGAGGTTGCAAAACAAATTACTCTAAGTTAATATTTTTGGACTAGGCATCCAAATAATATCCCTCTATATTTTTCACAAGAAACAATTGTTGTTGTTGTCTTGTAGAGGACTTTATAATCCTACAATATTGGGTTGAGAAAAACCTAGATAAGAAGGTGTAGTTCCCAAGGACGTTAAATCCAAGTTCAGGTTGTTTTTGTTCTCAACATTGAGCCACCCAACTCTTTATAGAGGCGACACTAGATTGTTTGGGGATGAACCACTTATCTACATTTGATGTAGGTACCTTAGTGGCCAAAACCTAGGATTATTACCAAGTGGTATTTGTGGGATGCATTTGAAACTTGATCATATTTTGTTGGTTGTTGGAAGTGTTGCTAATCCTTTGGGACCCCAACAACCCTCATTATAATTGATTTATTCACACCTTCATTGGCCATCTTCAATGGGTTCACAACCATAGATCTTGGCCAACAAGATAGATGTTGGAAGGCTTAGTTATCATAATGAGAGGAAGAACATTAAGTAAATAGGATCACATCATTCTTTCATTAAAAAAAAAAGAAACCTACTTAATTGAAAATACATACTATAATCAACATTTTATGTGACTTTGAAAAGACACACATATGCACCATTTTTCATTTGTTATCTTTACCATCGTATTGTTGCATTTGTTGATTGTAATTATTTCATATTAGACACTTCACTAAAATTTCTTCCCTCAAAGGAGGAATCATAGGAAACTCACCACCCTCCTAGAATTCCTTAAGGATTCAAGTCCTCCCTCCTATCAAAGGAGGGGTTCGTACTATCCAATCCCCCCATCCCTAACACGGGTGGCCACCAATCAACACCCACAAATGTGCATCTATGATTGGGTCGATTGTGCTTGGACTAACCTTGCTCAATAATCCTCCTTACATAGTGGTGTTAGCCTCCTCTACATCTAATGGAGGTATAACCTTTCCTCACACAATAGCAAGGCATGCTAAAAAAACCTTACCATTCGTTGGTAACTTAATATCCCGAATTTATAAAAATTCATCAATGATGCTATCTGGCATGCCCTAGCATGACCTCCCATGTTGGTTAAGTTACCTTAATATGTACTTAAGTTTGAATGCAAACAAGGAGATAATCCCACTAACCATGTGATGTCATTTCACTTATGGTGTTCATCAAATAATATATATCAAGATACCGTCTATCTTCACCTATTTCAAAATCCCCCCTTAGGAATGGTATAAAAATGGTATGTCAATTCTCCTACAAGAACACATGCAAACTTAGAATCCATTTCCACCATCTTCTTCATGTATTTTCATCTCCCTATTTGCCATGACCTTGGACTCGATATTCTATAAGAATTTAGGAAAAACACATCCACACATATTTCTATAACATCCATGAATGGCGTCGATGGTGCATATTGTGAAATATCTACATAAAACCTAATTTCTTGTTATATTGGTTCCTCAAATCACTTCTTTTGATGATTTCCAAGGACATTGCAACCACCATGACCAAAACTAAAGATGAGTCTATCCTCAAATCTAAACATTTTGATTTGATCTATGCCCAATGAAGGTATTTATACATAATCATCCCCAATGCCCCTTGACATTGATATCTATAGAAAACCACTCCCGACACCTAACACAATACCAATGAACTCATTGGGGCCATTTTTCACCAAAGAATATACCAAAATCTAATGGCTCTTTACCATAAATCCATTGCATGATGGTCCTCCCCACCACCAACAATAATCATTCCACTAAGTGGACCTATTCTACCCTATGGAAAACTATAATATGGACTATATCATCCAAATTTTTGAAATATGAGTGTGCAAACTGTTAGTTCACACCCTCCTCCTCATATCCATAATGTAATTGGTAACCCTGGAAATTGTGCAAGCTATTGGACATGTATTGTAGTCTTTTTAGGTTTGTTCCCAAAGAAAGAGAGGGTCGGGGGTGCTCTGATCATCCCCTAGCTATGGGGGTGTAGGGGGATAATGATCCCCCCACTAGGGGATCTGGGGAATCTCCCCCAAAAGAAAATTTCGAGGTCCAATTTTGGTCAATTTTGAGTTGTTTCGAACTATGGTTTTGTGTCCCATTGTAAACTAATTGTGTTCAAGGTGTTGGGGTTGTAATCTAATCCATATTAATGGATTGGGGTTTTGCATGCTATAATATTGTATTGTAAACAAAAATATATATAATATAATGGTATAGAGAGTGGATAAACTTTCGAGAATGTTGGTTTTCTCGGTTTTGGGTTTCCAAACTAAATCTCTATGTAATGTGTATGTGTGAGCCATTGTTAATTGTTGTGTTTTAAATTCTATTTGGTATTTTTTTACTTTGCAATTTTTTATCAAAGTACTTCATCTCATATTAGAGTGAGGTTATTAACTTCAAAGGGACACTTTTGTTCCTAGGTCTTCACTCATCCTATGAAGAGAAAATTTATCTTGGATCTCTGATAAATTTGTGTTGGAGTGGGAGCTTTTCACAGTGAATCTCGTGCAAGGAAAATGGTGAGAAATTCAATAATAGAAAACAATAATTTTAATGGCTATATATTCGAGTTATGGAAGTTGAAAATATAATATCTTCTTGTAGACAAAGATCAATGGATTGTTGTGGATCCATGCACAAATACCACTAGTATGTCAAAAGAAGATTGGAAAATTTTTGAGAGAAAAGTGAGAAGCATGATTCGACTCTACCTCTCAAATTCAGTGTTGATTGTTTCTAGAGAATAAAATGAAAATCATTTATAGGATGATTTGGGGAAATTGTATCAGTCAAAGTCCCTGGTAAACAAATTATTTCTTCAAAAGAAGTAGTTTCATCTTAGGATGGAGGATGGTGACACCATGGAAAATAATCTAAATGTCTTTAAAACTCTGGTAAGTCAAATGGCCTCTATTGCTATTAAGATGGAGGAAGAAGACAAGTTTATTACCTTGCTATGTTCTTTTCTAGACTCTTGGAATAATCTAGTTGTATAAATTGATAGTGCCACTCAATCCATATTAAATTTTGAGGATGTGGTTACATCCTTGTCGTCAAATTAAATTAGGAGAGAATTCATGGGGGTGTGACCAAGGATGTTTTATCTGTGAGAGGTCATTCCCAAGAGAGAGAAAATAGTTATTTTGGGGGAAGATATTAGTCTAGAGGTAGATCGAAATCTCTAGGAAAATTTGAAAATACATGATGGAAATGGGGTAAAGTTGGGCATTATAATAAAAATTGCAAATCTAAGAGTGTTGTTAAAGGTAAGGCATTTGATGATTCCCATTCCAGAAAAATGAAACCCTTTGCATTAAAAAGAGGTGATGTTAACTTGCTATATACAGGTACACTTGGAGATCATGATGTATGGTTGATCAAATTAGGTGCTTCATTTCATATGACTCCTCACAGATAGTGGTTTTGTGAATATCAAAAATACCATGGAGGCGATATTTTCGTAGGAGATGAATCGACACCCAAAATCATAGGACGTGGAAGGGTCAAGTTGCTACTCAAATATGGAAGGATTAGAAATCTTCCTAGGATTTTACACATTCCAAATCTATCTAGAAACCCAATATATATAGGTAAGATGGGTGATGCAGGTGTTCATATTGTATTTTAAAATGACACACGCAAGATGGTTCAAGGAGCAATGGTGTTGATGCTAGGAGTTTAAATTGGAACTCTGTACAAGCTGTTGGGAATCACTTTCATTGATGACTGTATAAAAAATATTTTTATTGAGGATAACAATGCAACTGATGAAACTCCTATTGTCCTTGTAGAAAAGGAAATTCTATGGCATGAAAGATTGGGACATATTGGAGAGAAGGGCCTTCAAGAATTATATGGTAAAGGTATGGTTGAAGGTAAGTCTGATTTCTCATTAGATTTTGATTTCTATGAATATTTCAAATATGGTAAATAGAATAGGGTGATATTCCCATCTTGCTCTACAAGAGAAAAATTAATCTTGGATTTAATACATAGTGATGTGCTTGGACCTATTTATGTTCCATCACTAGGTAAATATGTGCATTATGTTTCATTCATTGATGATTTCTCAAGGAAGACATGTGTGTATTTCCTCCATAAGAAATATAATTTTTTATGTAAATTTAAAGAGTTTAAATCTCTTGTAGAAAACTAGGCAGAGAAGAAAATAAAGGTGTTCATGGCATATAATGGAGGAGAATTGTGTGGAAATGAGTTCAAGGAATTTTGTAAGAAGTGTGGAATAGTAAGGAAAAATACTACTCCACATGCACCTCAACGTAATGGAGTATGTTGTAGAAAGGATGAACATGAAAATAATGGATAAGGAAAGGAGTATACTCAATGGTACAAGGTTATCACATGGAGTTTGGGCATAGGAAATGGGTATTGCATGTTACTTGGTAAATTGATCACCTACATCAACACTGGTTGAAGAATAATCACATGAAGCATGGACTGATCAAAATCCCTCTCTTAAACATCTCAAATTTTTTGGTTGTGATTCTTATGTGCATATTCCAAAGGAAAATAGGAGTAAGTTGCATAATAATGTTGAAAAACTTATCTTTATTGGTTATAAATATGGCATAAACAATTATAAACTTTGGAACCCAATAACTAAGAAGACTGTTTATAGTTGGGATGTTTTATTTATAGAGGTTATATTTCCTCCCAAATAGAAATTCTAACCCAAGGAAGAAGAAACAAAGACAATAGAGTTTGAGTTGGAATGTGAAGGATTTGACTCAACAAAAGAAGATGAACCAAAAGAGGAAGAACCTCAAGTTCCATCCTTGAGGAGATTTGTTCGTGAAAGAAGGAAACCCAAAAGGTATATCCCACCTAATTTCCACTCTATTTTTTCTTTATATATTATGATGATGATCCTATGTATGTTAGGGAGGTAGTGGATTCAAAGGATAGTAAAATTTGGAAGAAGTCCATGGCTGAAGAAATGGATGCCTTGGATAAAAAATACTTGGGATCTAGTTGAGTTTCCATCTGGAAGAAAACATGTTGGTATAAAATGGGTGTATAAGAAGAAGTTGAATGCAAAAGGTGAGGTACAAAAGTACAAAGCTTTCCTAGTAGCTAATGGTTATTCCCAGTTGGAGGGAATTGATTTTGGTGAGAATTTTTCTCATGTTGCTAAATTAAATTCTATTAGATTTGTTTTGTCTATTGTTGTTGGTTTTGATCTTCAAGTAGAGAAGATGGATGTGAAGGAAACATTTTTGCATGGTGATTTGGAAGAATAAATCTACATGAAAAAGATAGAGGATTATGTAGTGAAGGGATAGAAGGGGTTGGTTTACAAGCTAAAGATGTACCTGCATGAATTAAAACAATGTGGTATCAAAAGATTGATACTCAAAATATTGGGACTTGATTTCTCAAGAAGCAAAGTTAATCACTGTATGTATTCCAAGGAGGTTGGTGATTATTTTATTTATGTGGTCTTGTATGTTGATAATATGTTGTTGATTGGAAACACCAAGGAAATAATCAAGGATGTCAAAGCCTAGTTGTTTTCTAAGTTTGATATGTAAGATCTTAGTTATACAAATTTTATTTTGGCATGGAAATTAAAAGAGATTGGGCCAATATAAGACTCTAATTGAGTCAATGGAAATATGTTGAGATAGTATGGCATATATTTAATATGAAGGAATGTAAATTGGTAAAGGTCCCTATTCATGTAGGTGTAAATTTATTCGCAAATTAGTGTCCCAAGACTCAAGAAGAAGTAGAAGAAATGTCATGTGTTCCCCATGCTAGTGTTGTTGTATGTTTAATGTATTCTATGGTATGTACTAGATCATACATTTCCCATTTCTATGGTCTGTACTAGATCATACATTTCCCATGTGGTGGGATTTTGAGTAGGTATATGTCAAACCAAGGAAGGAACATTGGAAAATAGTAAAGAGGGTCTTCAAATATTTTTGTGGTACATCAGATTATGCAATATGCTACCAAGGAAGGTATGGACCTCATAGGGAGGTAAATATATAAGGTTTTTTTAATGTAGACTAGGTTGGAGATATTGTTCATTGAGGATCTATAATTTGTTATATTTTTAACTTATTTGGTAGAGTAGTCAATTGGATGAGTAGGAGGTAGGGTGTAGTATCATTGCCAATTATAGAAACAAAATATATGGCATAGAATCATATGTTGGAAATCCATAATTGTCTTCATCTGTCACATTCCAATTCCCCATCACAATAAAGAATATCATTATTCATTAATGCACCATCAACAAAGGTGCATCTATTATGTCATGTCCACAAATGTTTGGAAAAAACTTGGATCACCTTATCTCACTCCTTCAATAATCACTTTCTGTTCCCATGATGGTTTTCCTTTGCAACCATAAGGCCTTTAGCAAAACATCCCTATAGATCTAGGGGGGAAGTTGGTTCTTCTTGATGTATAAGTCATTGATACACAACTTGACTATAACATTAACTAGGAGAAGGAATGGAAACACTGGTCATGTTAGCTGGTTAAAAAATCCCAAACCTTCCTTTGATTCTTTTGAAGAAGGAAGCATGTCCAACATTTAACCTATGATCATGGTGGATATTTTTGTCACCCATGGAGTCACTAAAAACATCTTACTTTGAGCCTCTTACTCTCAACAGAAGGTCACTTCTTACAAAACATTGTTCCAAGAGTTTCAGGACATCTTCTCCTTTTTATATTTATAAATTCCAAGTCTAGAACCCACCATTGTCAAACATCGTATCAACAAATGGATTGATGCCTCCCCAATATGATATAAACAATGACTAGTACATCCATCTAAATCTTCCACTATTAAGTAGAAATACAGAACTCTACCAAGCTAGGTTTATTTATCCCATCACTTACACATCTTGGGTCTCAAATATCATCCTCATTAATAGGGAACTATTCATGTATGCACTGATTTTAAGGACCTAAATCAAGCTTATCCCAAGGAAAATTTCCCAATCGCCTTTATCGATGATGCTTGTGCTACACATGGAGTCTTGTATTTTATGGATGTATTTTCCATATATAATCAAATCCAGATCCAACAAGTGTCACGTACCCATCCATTGATTGCACCAACTGAGGGGGACAATTATGAATTAAAGAATTCTTAATATTACCCCATGGTCATATTATGAATTCATAAAAAATAAAATTCATGTGCAAATACATAAATGGAAAACACAATGGAAATAAAATCTATACACACACACACATCATGCATATACAACCATAATCATCATAGGCATAAAATAAATCATTGCACATCGAAATACAAAGATACTACTTATCTTTAAACAAAGAAGATCCAAGAAACAAGATATGTAAGAGTGATTTTCAACCCAATCATAGGAACTCTATCCATCATATACTCTTTCTGCTGAGAGTGTGACCCCAAGATAGGCTATGGGGCCACAAGGGAAAGGGAAACACCTAGAGGCTTCTCTCTCTGAACCCACAAGCCATTTTTCTCTCTATGCATAGCCAAATGCTCATCCAGAGCTCTACAAGAATCTCAAGAATCTCACTCAGCCATCACAGCCAAGGCACTCCTTCCAATTTCCCCAAGAAGAACAAGGAAGGCATTCCCCTTCACTGATCCACAGTTCCCCCAGGAAATCCAACCATCCTTACCGGTGTTTGTAGTAAGAGTCCAACTTGTTGTATGATGTTGGAGAACCTCTTGTAGTGTTAATTCATGGCTTCTCAAGCATGTAGAAGTAGCAAAAATCAATGGGTAAAGGTTCCTAGATTTCCTAGCCTCTATGCTCACCTACAACCATCTCTTTACCCTTCAAATATGTAGCTTTGTTTCCAAATCCAAATTTATTAGTTATACACAGTACGATAGGAAAACTCTACATAGTGTAAATCTACATGAGAGAATGATGAGAATGGGTGTATACTCCAAAGGATATGAGAGAATGGTGAAAATACAACTGACATAACTTCTGACCACATAAGAAAGGAATTATGACAGCTGCCAATACTATCATCAAAGTACACTCACCCCCATGCTTCCATAACTACATGAAAGGACCTTTCCACCAACCTCACACATGCATTCAATGATCGGATTTAACAGTAAAAAGGAAGTAATTGGCTCATCTAAAGAACATGGGAAAAAATGGATGAGTTCTAAGGTTGACACTTGGAAATGGAGGATTTAATCTCGCATAGGCCCCCTTTCCTCTTCCCCTCTAGTGGAATCATAACCCCGCTATTTCTCTTTACACAACCATCTTGGACCATTTTATTATTATTGTTCCAACATAATATTTACATAGCTTTCGAGTTAGCATGACAATCCAACCATATGGTCTAATTAAAAATATTTACATCATAATGCCTAGCCATTCACTAGTTGGTCCTTGTCCTTGAGCTCTGCAATAGGAATCCATAATAGCATATTTATGTCATTTACATCATTTTGATTCAATACATTCCAAGTAAAAAATGGGGGTATTACAACAAGATCAATACAAAATGGATTTCGCCACACCATGGGGAACATTTGCATATTGCATTATGCCATATTGACTCAAGAATTTTGTTGCCACATTTCAGTGGACTACGTCATATGTGTTTAATGAAATGGCATGCATAATCTTGGCCTACCTCAATGACTTGACTGTCAAATCTAAAAACCATGTCGATCACACTATTGACCTTCACACCATCTTTTCATGATGTTGAAAATACAACATACACTTGAATTCCCTAAAGTGTCTTGTGCATCACTGTTGGACGTTTAATTGAATTCATCGTCTCTAAGAAAGGGATCATCATTTATCCACTTAAATTTTGATTCATCCTTGAACACCCCCCACCAAAAACATGATGTCAGTTGCAGACCATTCAGGCCAAAGAAAACTTCCTTTTGTCACTTCATTCTTGATTATGCTACACAAGCACATGGATTCTTACACCTCTTATGACAAGACATAATATTTTGATGGGATCACCAAGAATAATAATCCTTTGAAGCATTAAAGAAACCATTCACATATGTTCCTTTAATTCCTCACAACTCCCCCCCCCCCCACCTCCCTAGTTCATCTAGGTGAGGAACACTTTGAACATGCCATTTACTACATTAACAAAACATTCTCTGGAGCACCCTTAAATTATACTCACTACAAGAAGTGTAACGACCCCAAAATTGTAAAAAATTAAATTTTTTCTAAGTGGTCTTATTTCCCTTCCAAAAGGTCTAATTACCATTAAAAGTGCTTTGCGGAAATATAAATATATAATCAGTATCAATTTTTTTTTTCTATTTAATAAATACGACATGTAATGCTTCATAAACATTATCGTTGAATATTTATGCAAGAGTGTTAGTACATGCTTACAACAGGTGGTATTTACCCTTTTAATCCTAAGTGATTCTTATGCACTTCATTGGTCCTCGTATGAAACCTTTGTATGTAGGAACCACTGTGATTGTATACTCAAATTATAAAAATATAATTTCAACCATAAAGACCTTCCAAACATTGCTACCATACTTTTACATATTAAAATATTACCATTCTAAACTTGAATCAATCATGATACTTGCATCTGCATGGTTCTTATTTGAATACATGAAATATCCCTTAACATCATTTAACATGAATTATCCTTTGCCACGATGTATTCAACAAATGTGTTATAACATCAATAACACATATGAAAATCATATAATCACCATACTGTACATACATATCCAAGGGAATAAGCCATGTGAACAAATGATCTACACAGTATGCATATAAATGAACCAATCCCATCACAAGTATATACACACATAAGAGACCAAAGACATACACAAGAGACCAAGATAACATGGTTCACCCGTACACGGGCTAGTCCACAAAGGGTTGTGTGTGTATTATTTAACAATTCCCAAAGGGATTACATCCTCGCAACATGATTGTTGCTATCTTCTTGAAATCATATGACCCACATCTATTCTATAAGTACCTAACAACCCTCAAATGGTTGTTTACATAATTGGAATATTAAGCTTGAAGTTTCCTTCGTTCTACTAGTGCTTTACCTCTCTGCTTGGTCAAATACAAAAAGAGTATATATACACCAAGGTTTCTATTAAAAATAAAAACCTATATGAATTTGGTATTTAACTAAGAGACCTCTCTCCCTTCTTTAGACGTACCTTAAGAGTATATATATTTACTTTTCAACATTTAAAATTAAAGGTCATCTCTTTTATCTTAAACTTACATAATTAAATTATATACATAACCTTATAAAAACTTAGGGGCATCCTTTCATACATACTTAAGAATATAAATTTACTTTTCAACATTTAAAACTAAAGGTCATCTCTTTTATTATATATATATATATATTTTTTATCATATAATAAAAACAATATGGTTAATATTTAAGCCACTTTCATTTGCATAAATTTCTATTATACATAACAAGAAGACTCGCTTTAAACACATGTTTACTTGCTTTTCAACATATAGCAAGAAGACATAAGAAAATAACTATCGTTTAAGCATATTTCCCTTTATAAATAGATATAATAATGTGGATTCCTTGTTATTTAAGGGAAAGGTGATAATATAAAGTTATGTATAATCAACTCAATCGTTATGGCGAATTCATATAACTACATTGTTAATGCTCTAAAGAAAATTACGTACAAGTTATGTATAAAAAAAAATGTTTAATTTAAACAAAGTAAATGCTCTAAAGAAAATTACTATGAATAGATATTATTAACCAAACACGCCCTAGTTATAAATTTCCCTGTAGCCCCAACTTACAGAGAAAATAACATATCGAAGTTACCTCAATTTTTCGATATAGGGAACCATGAAGAGAATACTGGATAACCCTTTGTAAAGATCGCATAACTCCTCAGGACTTACTGATTTACTCAATCTAAAATCGACTCTGTCAAAGAGGCCTTCCTCCCTTTAGATTTGCATACTAGGGGACTGTCTATCTCCTCTTTTCCAGCTTATTCCTGAGCTCGGTTCAGATCCCTTCTCTCCCTATTTCTTTATATATCGAAAACATAATTTCGCAATGTGATTCTCTATTCAAGAAATGCGAGTTGCAAGGATTCAGCAAGAAAGTAAAACCTCATCACCATAAGATTTTCGCCGATCTTATGCCGATCTCCATTGAAAATATATTCTCCCTATGTTCGCAATGATCCTCCCTTAAGAGGACTCCCATGCTGGTGTGAGTGGAGAGGCGTGGCTCTAACAGGTAAGACATGTGGCAACTAAAGGGGTTTAAGTGTTTCCCACTATGGATACACTACTCCTAAAACCACTCTGACCACTCTACCAAGATATCCAAACGGTTATCATTAAATGCCAATAATCCGTCTTCACGATCATGGTATTCGATATAATATGAAAATAGTATTGTCCTTCAAGCTTTGTCCCTACCTTATATTCGCTTCTTAAGTGATTAACAATGTTAATTTTCTGCACTCGTGCTTATTAAGATATGTATATATTACTCATACTATTTATTTAAATATGAATTGAATTTCTTCTTATATATTATATACATATATTACTTCCATCACACATACCTTCCATTTGTATTAAAAGAATATAATCACTTTATACACATATATATATATATATATTTATGACATTATTCTCATAAGTGAGAAATGATACTTCAATAATTATTTATGTATATATATGTATTATTATTTGTAAGTCTATATATTTAGGTGACATTCATTTGTATTCATATTCTTTAGTTTCTTAGCCTAGATAAATGCTTTATCCCTAAGGCTCTAGTTACGTCAATTTACTTTTGCTCTTGTGCTAGTAGCACTAGAATGGTCCAATATCATTGTCGTCTTGTAGATGCATCATTTTGAAGTCTTCTAAGTGTAAAATAACACTTACAAAGAAAATATTAGTTTTCTCATCCACTGGTGGGCCTTGGCCTTGAGCTCCTCACCATGGCCAATTAAAAAATTCATAATTATTTTTTACAAATATAATAACAAATAGGCGTCAGAATTGAGGGATGTTACACACTCCACCCCTTAAAGATAACACTGTCCTCGGTGTTCAACGGTTTGTCTTTTGCATCCTTTCCCATCTTTTGCTTACTTTTGTTCTCATGCTTTGGTTGTCTTCACATTTTTGCAATTTTCAACAAGCCCTCATCATTTATATCCTGCACATTACACGGATCATACAAGATCTCCCAACGTTCTTTAGTATATCATAAGTATACAAAATTCCAAAACAGTAAATATTCATCATCCTTCCTCTTCCTTGAGGAAATATTTTGCTTATTCCATCATTCATAACATTCACACATAAATACATGTGAGGGTATAGCTACAAGACAATCATTTTCATTAGTTCATATCATAAAACAATTCTTTCAACCAAACTTTGCAATCACCAAACCTCTTTGTACTTCAGCAATCATGGAGACTTGCATACAAAACTTTTATGTATTTCCTCCAATCATGAAGACTTGCATTCATAACTCTTATGTATTTCCTGCAATCATGAAGACTTGCATTCATAACACTCTTTTGTATATCAGCAATCATAGAGACTTGCATACAAACATGAGCCCTCTAAAAACTCATCAGAAATAACATCTGCATACTTCTAGCAGGAACATGATAGTCAACTCATAACATAGCATATTTTTAGGAAAATCAACATCGTAATTTTTATGTTGGAGGAAACATGTATAGTTTTATATTTGGACAAGTGTCCAAGGATGACTGTAATTTGCACAATATTAAATAATTTTAAACAGAAAACAAAACACCCAAGGAGACCTGTTTACTGAACCACTAGGTAGAAGATTCTATGTAGAAGCAAGGCACTCAAAATGCCTTCTCCACTCGACATCAACCTCCTGAAATAACATGCCTTCTCCACTTAGGATCAACCTCCTGAACTTAATAAGATTTTGGCAAACTCACAACATGATCAACAACATAGCATATCCCCTCATCAAATCTCTTGGGTGCAAACACAGCAAAACCCCAAGGTAAATTTCCTCGTCAGGAAAAGTGATGAACCTCAGTTCAAAATTTGATGGCTATCATATAGACTTCCTAGGTCTTTAGTGGTCAGTTTGGAATAAATGAGCCTCAAGCTCCAGTCCCATCTTTCAGGGCACTAAGACCACATTTCAAGGGAGTTGTCCCATACCAACAGCTAGTTAGTTGCATCATGATGCTGCCACATGTCCATTGCCTTCTACCCCAGATTCCATTCCACCTAGTGGGTCAATAAACAGTATATAAAATCATAAACAGATAAGAAATTCAAACTTTTTCTTCTGCATTATCAATATTCAACTAAAGGATACTAACTCAACATCATGTGTTCAATCAATCATAACAAGGTTACAATTCTTCTTTTCTGATAATCACACTCCTATTATTAACGAGACCTTTTCAACTTGATGCATTTCCATCTTTAAAAGATATAATAATTCCTACCAATAGTCTATCTATGAGGAAATAACTGAATTTCAAATGCATTATAAAATAAATTCACTCAAACTTCTAGGAAATACTGCTATAAAATACTTTTAATAAGGGTGATAAATTCTGTAATGAAATTCAAATGATGATTTTTTTTATAAACAAGAATAATATTCAAATCATATCGGTCATTTAATCACATGAACTTCATATATGTTCTTTAAACCTAATACATTACATCCTTTCTAACTATCAATACTTGGGATAATTAAATCTTGAGGCTATATTGTTTGATTCTATTGGATCGATGAAATATTAAAAGAATGACCGTATACACCTTTTTGTTTTAAGCATGCTATCATAATCCTAAGTACAAGGTTGCACCTTCTAAATTTGACGTTTGAGAACTAATTTTTATTTCAAAGAAAGTCCCTAAATAATTATAACTTCTACCTAACAAATGCTCTATCTGATCATCTTCTAAACATTATATGAATCTTGTCGTAACCACTATGCATAAACATTGAAGTGTCCAAGTGACTCGAACAATTTTACTTCTTTGTAGTGTATTGATGAAACTATACTTTTAATCTTAATGATGTTCATAGGTAATAAAATTTGGATATCATAAATGCAGAATTAAATGATGTTTCTATGGAATTTCCAAATTTTTAAATAAACAGTATGTTCACAACATTTTTCACAACTATAGAAATCATTTCAACTAGCTACCATGTTTATAATAATACCATACGACAATATAAGTATTCGTATATAGCGAAAGAAAAACTCATAATACAGAAAAACATATCTCATTCAGAAAATACAGAAATACTTATCTTTACGCTTTCGGAGAAACCTGAGAATTTTAAACCTCGTCAACATTACTCCCTCATACATTCATGTCCATGCATCCAAAACAAAGCGAAACAACTGAGTGATTAGTTTATCATCTTTCATGTTTTTCTCAATCCATGTTGAGCCCAATAGGCCCGAGCGTTTTAACCTAGTGCTCTGATACCATTTGTAACGAACCCAAAATTGTAAAAAATTAAAATTTTTCTAAGTGGTCTTATTTCCCTTCCAAAAAGTCTAATTGCCATTAAAAGTGCTTTGCAGAAATATAAATATATAATCAGTATCAATTTTATTTTTTTTCTATTTAATAAATACGACATGTAATGCTTCATAAACATTATCATTGAATATTTATGCAAGGGTGTTAGTACATGCTTACAACAGGTGGTATTTACCCTTTTAATCCTAAGTGATTCTTATGCACTTCATTGGTCCTCGTATGAAACCTTTGTATGTAGGAACCGCTATGATTGTATACTCAAATTACAAAAATATAATTTCAAGCATACAGACCTTCCAAACATTGCTACCATACTTTTACATATTAAAATATTACCATTCTAAACTTGAATCAATCATGATACTTGCATCTTCATGGTTCTTATTTGAATACATGAAATATCCCTTAACATCATTTAACATGAATTATCCTTTGCCACGATGTATTCAACAAATGTGTTATAACATCAATAACACATATGAAAATCATATAATCACCATACTATACATACATATCCAAGGGAATAAGCCATATGAACAAATGATCTACACAGTATGCATATAAATGAACCAATCCCATCACAAGTATATACACACATAAGAGACCAAAGACATACACAAGAGACCAAGATAAAGTGGTTCACCCGTACATGGGCTAGTCTTGCAACATGATTGTTGCTATCTTCCTGAAATCATATGACCCACTTCTATTCTATAAGTACCTAACAACCTTCAAATGGTTGTTTACATAATTGGAATATTAAGTCTAAAGTTTCCTTTGTTCTACTAGTGTTTTATCTCTCTTCGTGGTCAAATACAAAAAGAGTATATATACACCAAGGTTTCTATTAAAAATAAAAACCTTTATGAATTTGGTATTTAACTAAGAGACCTCTCTCCTTTCTTTAGACGTACCTTAAGAGTATATATATTTACTTTTCAACATTTAAAATTAAAGGTCATCTCTTTTATCTTAAACTTACATAATTAAATTATGTACATAACCTTATCAAAACTTAGGGGCATCCTTTCATACATCCTTAAAAATATAAATTTACTTTTCAACATTTAAAACTAAAGGTCATCTCTTTTATTATATATATATATATATATATATATATTTGATCATATAATAAGAACAATATGGTTAATATTTAAGCCACTTTCATTTGCATAAATTCCTATTATACATAACAAGAAGACTCACTTTAAACACATGTTTACTTGATTTTCAACATATAGCAAGAAGACATAAGAAAATAACTATCATTTAAGCATATTTCCCTTTATAAATAGATATAATAATGTGGATTCCTTGCTATTTAAGGGAAAGGTGATAATATAAAGTTATGTATAATCAACTCAATCGTTATGACAAATTCATATAACTGCAGTGTTAACTATAATTCGTAATGGGTGGAGGGTAGATTTATTTGAGCTGTCGCAAAATAACTTATTCTAAGAGTTTCCTCTTAAATCAATATATTTTGTTATCTTCTTATTCAATAGTTTATCCAAAGGAAATCTCACTTTTCTTTAAGCTGAGATTTGTTCTCTTCATGTAATGATTGACTAGATCTATTACATTTTTACATGCCAAACTAAAATAAAAACTTTATAATATAAAGACCTTACTATACCAAATTTTTTCTACTAAAAAGCCATACAAACATGATAGGACAAAGACAATGGGAACAAAGCTTGTAAGATTTGTCCCATTTCTTTCCGAGACTGAATTGATAAAAGTATACTAGGAGTACCTATATATATACTAAAAAGTCAAACTATAGTGCCATTTTTTTGAGAGAGAGATATAAAAGCTTAAGATTTGTAATTCCAAAGATATGAATATTCGTTCACTAAAAGATTCAATAAAGTTGATCTTCACCTATTATTATTTCTCTTTTCTTTTAGACTTACTAATTTAATAGTCAAACTAAAACTTATTATTTTAGTCATCCCTACCCCTTTCTCATGATAAACCAACTAAGGGTTACACAACTTTATTATCATTATTATATATAAAAAAATGGCAAAATAAGAGTTAAGCTACTAATAAGGGTGTAAGTCGTAAGATATCCCAGTTCATAATTAAGGTCTATATCTATGACGTTGTAGATTTATAGATTTTTTTGAATTAAACTACAGCATTTATTCATAGAGGTTATATTGTTTGTTTGAGTCGTGACAGCATATTAACACTGAGTCTGCACCCAAAAAGTGGCAACACTCACGTTGTACTTAAGTTTATTGGGTTAAATACTAACCTCGCGATTGACTACTTATATTGGAGTTCCAATCTTTGTGCCACAGAGACTTAGGTCTTCGATTTCACCAACTTATATGTATTTATAGAATGCAAATAATTTAACCCCAAATCTCTGCTTCCACAACGATTTCACACAATAAAGGCACCCAATCGTGTACATATATAAATGCTAGACTAAAAGGGTAGATAATATGTATAAGACTCCATACTTTTACTGGCAACCAAAAGTCCACAGTAATATATGTTTACAGAGTTTGATCGCAGCAAAAACATAAAAGCAAACTGAGAATAGAGGTTTTCACGCCAGACGGAGGTGTAGAGATCAAGCTCTAATTCCATGATCGGGTCTTTCTAAAAAAATGTTTGTGCAAACCAAGTAATAGGCAAGGCCTGAACAAAGAGAGAGGGATATCAAGGCGTCGTGATAAACAAAATAAACGGAATCCTGATGGATCCCATTGTAACATCTTTATACATAAAAGGCGTCAATGTTCCAGATAAAAGAGTTAGGGTCAGATCCCTGTAAATCTGCACCGCCCTATCTCGACATTTAGCCAAAACAACAATAAAACCCAGGAAGAAAAAATAAATACCATGGTTTGCTCAGGTTCGGACTCGGATAACATGTACCCTTTGGGGGTTTTAGCAAAGTAAAAACTGAGGTTCTATAACTATAAACCAGTATTAAAAAAATGTTTAATTTAAACAAAGTAAATGCTCTAAAGAAAATTGCTATGAATAGATATTATTAACCAAACACGCCCTAGTTATAAATTTTCCTGTAGCCCCAACTTACAGAGAAAATAACATATCGATCTTACCTCAATTTTTCGATATAGGGAACGTTACCATGAAGAGAATATTGGATAACCCTTTGTAAAGATCACATAACTCCTCGAGACTTGCTGATTTCCTCAATCTAAAATCGAATCTGTCAAAGAGGCCTTCCTCCCTTTAGATTTGCGTACTAGGGGACTGTCTATCTCCTCTTTTCCAACTTATTCCTGAGCTCGGTTCAGATCCCTTCTCTCCCTATTTCTTTATATATCGAAAACATAATTTCGCACATGTGATTCTCTGTTCCAAAAATGCGAGTTGCAAGGATTCAGCAAGAAAGTAAAACCTGATCACCATAAGATTTTCGCCGATCTTATGCCGATCTCCATTGAAAATATATTCTCCCTATGTTCGCAATGATCCTCCCTTAAGAGGACTTCCATGCCGGTGTGAGTGGAGAGTCGTGGCTCTAACAGGTAAGACATGTGGCAGTTAAAGGGGTTTAAGTGTTTCCCACTATGGATACACTACTCCTAAAACCACTCTAACCACTCTACCAAGATATCCAAACGGTTATCATTAAATGCCAATAATCCGTCTTCACGATCATGGTATTCGATATAATATGAAAATAGTATTGTCCTTCAAGCTTTGTCCCTACCTTATATTGGCTTCGTAAGTGATTAACAATGTTAATTTTATCCACTCGTGCTTATTAAGATATGTATATATTACTCATACTATTTATTTAAATATGAATTGAATTTCTTCTTATATATTATATAAATATATTACTTCCATCACAAATACCTTCCATTTGTATTAAAAGAATATAATCACTTTATACATATATATATATATATATATATATATATATATATATATATATTTATGACATTATTCTCATAAGTGAGAAATGATACTTCAATAATTATTTATGTATATATATGTATTATTATTTGTATGTCTATATATTTAGGTGACATTCATTTGTATTCATATTCTTTAGTTTTTTCGCCTAAATAAAGGCTTTATCCCTAAGGCTCTAGTTACGTCAATTTACTTTTGCTCTTGTGCTAGTAGCACTAGAATGGTCCACTATCGTTGTTGTCTTGTAGATGTGTCACTCTGAAGTCTTCTAAGTGTAAAATAACACTTACAAACAAAATAGTAGTTTTCTCGTCCACTAGTGGGCCTTGGCCTTGAGCTCCTCACCATGGCCAATTACAAAATTCATAATTATTTTTTACAAATATAATAACAAAGTGGGCCTCCAATACATCCCTTTTAATGAGGGTCACACCTACAAACTTAAATGTCAATGTAAAACAATTATATGAATTACAACCAATCAAATTAATGATAGGGCTTGGATTGTGATCTTATCATTATCAAAAGATAGCACTAATCCTAGGAAATATGAGGAATTACAAGCTCATATATGATTACAAAAATGGGATGCACACAAAAACTACATATTACCATTAACACACCACATAAGAATGCAAAACTAGTTTGAGGTCACCATAACAAAGATATCTTATCATTTAGGTTCAATAAGACAAATAATATAATTCACCTTTTAACTTCATCCAACCAAATAATATCATAATATCTACTTGAGAATCAATTACATTCCAATGCTTAACATAGAAGATACACAACATTGAACTTAAGTTGGAGCACTAAAAGACTTAAATAAATGGTTTTAATTTATATAGAAGTGAGTTAATAAATGGATAAATTCATTTTTTTTGTGAATAGGTTTCTTGGTAGGTAGAGCAAAGTTATGTTTTAATTCTCTCATAGTAATAATTTGGTTATTTTGATTAATAGGTTAAAATTCGTAAATATAAAATTTTATGATTAAAAATTATTATTAATTAAATAAAATTATAACTCTAATTAATTGTTTTTTCAAATTTAAAAAAGATTTTGATTTAATACTAAATGCATATAAAAATATTTACTTACATGCATCATAAAACCAACAATTATGCACTTGGTATGATTTAATGGAATTTCTTAAAAGGAAGGGGGTTCAATTTTGTTTGTAATGGGACATTCTTTATAAGATAATTAAGAGTTGTAAAAGTAGAATTCAATTTTTATGCTCTTGGTATGTTTTAATGAAATTTCTTAAAAGTAAAGGAGTTCAATTTTTCTTATAGTGAAAAGAGATCTGTGGTAAGAATTATATAAATTCGATAAGTTTTGAACTTTTTAAGCAAGTTCATTTGTGGGGAGTTTAATTTTGTTTATTATTATTATCGGATATTTTTTAAAAGATAATTAAGAGTAAAATAAGAGTTAAATTTTGTTTATCATTATCAGAGGACATTCTTTAAAAAACAAAGAAAAAAAATATACGTACCAATTAAAAGGTGGGAGGAATATTCCTTTCCTGCATTCTATTTTATTAGGATTTGCTTTTTTAAGTGTGTAATTTATGATGTCGTGATATACGATCATTTCTAACTGAAATTTGCACACAAAAGGATTTGTTTTTCGTGTGCAACTTGATGTCAGGATATGAGGTCCTTTGTACAACATTTTCGATTTTATTATTATTTTGTTGTTGTTGTTTATGATTATTTTTTTTTGCATTTTATTTATTTCATATCCTTTAAATTTTTTTTAATATTAATTTATCTTTTAATTATATTATTTTTTAATTTTTTTAGTATTAATTTATCTTTTTATTATATTAATTTTTTTTTATAATATTAATTTATTATTTTAATATATTAATTAAAATGTAGTTTATTCATTTTATGTTTTGGATTTTCGTATTATTTTTGGTTGAAATTCAATAAATTGTTTTTGTTAAATTTAAATTTGAAAACATTTAAATTGTGTTTTTAAAAATGTATAAATGAATTTAGCACTCTTAAATATTCTTATGACATTCTTGATATGTAATTTTCACAATTAATAAAAAAAAAAATTTATTTAATTATATTTATGTAAATTTAATTTTTAGTAAAAAATTAAAACAAAAATATTAATATTAAAAAATTAAATATATAAAAAAATAATAAATATTTATTAACTAAATTTATTAAAAAGATATTCGAAATAAGAAATAAAAAGTAAAAATAAAATGGAACTCGTAAAAGAATACAATTATTCATAATGGTAATACTTATTTATCATTTTGCAGCCCAATGTTTAGGAGGTGGTTTTCTTTTTTTTCAATTGTTTTTATTAACAAATTATTACATAAAAATTAGAAGAAATTCAGTGACCAATCACAATCAACTTTTATTTGTTTCTTTTTATTGATATTTTGGTCTAGTCAAGAAAAACTATAATGCATGTTTAACTTTGACTCTAAGTTTTGAATTATTAATCTAGTAACCAATTGATAATGATGAATATTATCATTATTTTTATTTTGAATGTTGATTTCTTGAATTATTTATCTATTAACTAATTGATAATGATGAATATTATCATTATTTTTACTTTGAATGTTGATTTGAATCTTTTTTCATAATAAATAATAACTCAAATTATTAATCCAAACTTTGAATTGTTAATTATCAATTAATTAATAATAATGAATAGTATCATTAATTTTACTTTGAACGTTGATTTTGTTTATTTGATGATATTCATTGTTTCATGATAAATAGTACTTTAAATTATTAATTTATCAATGAGCTGACCATAAAGAATAATATTTTTATTTTTATTTTAAATATTGGTTTTCTTTGTTTCATGATACATGATATTTTTGTTTTTGTTTTGAATGTTGATTTTCTTTGTTTTATGATACATAATATTTTTGTTTTTGTTTTGACTGTTAATTTTCTTTGTTTCATCATAAATAAATTCTTTATCATAATTTTTATTATAGAATTTTAAAAAAGAATTATAAATAATTTCATAATTAATTAATATAAATTTAAAATTAAACTCAAATTTATAATTTCATAATTTTTATTTATTATATTAATACACAATCTTATACATTAAAAAATTAACATCTTTTATATAAAATATTTATGATTTTTAATTTTGGAAAGAAACTCCTTTGTAATATTCAAGAAATAATACTTCTCACATCTTCCCATTATCATTAACAAAAGGGTGGTAGGGTATCACCCTTATTGGGTTTGGAGGAGTGATTTAAAAATTTAACAATATTTTGGGTTGACTATTATGTACATAGAACATGTGCATGCACACTCCAACTACGTCAATTCACATGTACATGTCTATTTAAACCAAAACCAAAGAGATTGTTTAATACCTAGGCATATAAGTTATTTAAATAAGATTGATATCTTTTGATTATGTTTCATTTACTTATATATATATTTAAAAGCCCCAAGAGTTAGCTCAATCGGTCGAGTACTCGTAGTTAGGCCTCCCAGCATGCGAGGTCGCGGGATCCATTCTCATCGACTCTCTTGGGGTTAGGCACGCAGCGGCCGCGGGTGTGAGGCCCCTTCGGGTGGATCCGCCAGAAATTATTTTGTGGATGTAGCGGTAGGCTAAGCCGATTAGTGAACCACATGGAAAAAAAAAATATATATATATATATATATTTAAAATTTAATAACTAAGCAGATAAGTTATATAAAGAAGTCTCGGTATCCTTTTATTTTATTCATTTGATTTTGTAAAATGGTACCTTACTTGAACACTAATCAGGGGTTTTGTGGATGGTATTTTTGTTAGTATTTTGGAGTTTATAAAATTAGAATTGTTTTTTATAATAATTGTAACTTTTATTTTTATGTAATTTTGAAGTACTTTTTTGTTGTAAGCAGTGGTTTTGGATAGTACAACAAACTTATTTTTAACTGTTTTAAATATTTGGGAGAATAATAAAAACTTTGTTATATAATGTTAAGTTGTAAATGACGATCCGAGTGGGATCCGAGTGGGTGGCGGGTGATGGTTAAGACACCCCTAAGCTGAAAGGTCGTCAGTTCAAAACCCCCCTATACTAAAATCCAACCATGCTAAGGGTTGGTGTGGTCTCTCAACCAATGACAAACCTGCTAGTCACATGGTACTACCACTTACCAACAAACAAAAGAATAGTTGTGAAAAAAATTAACTAAATAAACTAAATAAAATTTAAATTCTTAAAAAACAAAATAATATATATTTTTTATTTCCTTCTAAAATATAATAAATTTATTATATTAAAATATATTAAATATAATAAATTTATTATATTTTATTTATAAAAAAAAATATAAATTTACTTTAATACACAAAATGATATTTACAAGACAAGAAACCCTTCTAGTGAAAAAGACAAGACACATTTGAATCAAGTATCTTCCATGGCAAAACAACTACATAGTGTCTCAATTATTGAATACTTATACCTAAGTTAAACCCTACAAGTGCATGAACCCATACGTATCCTAAGAACATGTGAAGTTGTTCTAGGTTCTTTAGAGATCTCAATAATTGAATTTGTTCATGTATAACAATTCCAGATGTCAACTACCTGAGTTCATCCCTGCAAGTGTGCATGAACAAGTCACGGATGCAAAGGCCCCCCATATACATCTTAAGAACATGTGAATTTGTTCAAAACTAGTATTTCAACAACAACAGCATGTGAATTTGTTCAAATACTGGTATTCAAACAGAGGGCCAGGGAAGTAGTAGGTGGAGTCAAGGGGTTTGAGAAGAAAATGGCAGAAGAAGTTGAATTGGCACCGCCCAATGCAAACAAAGAGAAGACAAATGTGACAATAGAAACCACAAGTACTGGTTTTCACTCCACTTTTACACATATGGCAGAGCCCAGCACAAGACAACGAGACATCACAGAGAACTATGCGGGGCTGTTCAATTTACAAAACTCTAGCGGTAACAAGAAAGGATAAAATATTTGCCACTCATGACTTTATATAAAGCGTTCACGGGCGCGTTTGAGTATTAAAATGGATTTGTGTTATGCCACTCGGATGAATAGTGCGGTCCATTGGTGTCAGGTGCCACCCGTGATCTGTTAATAGTAACCACCACCACCACCTTCACGAGAAAGAAATCCCTTCGTACATTTTCTTTCATTAAAATGCAGGTGATAAATATGTGTCTGTTCATACAGATTCTATGTGACATTGAATACACGAATGTCTGTGTGTTGTTTTGTGAATCTGTGTGCTTGAATGTTACGTGAAACTTACTTTTTTTGTTTTCCCATGGTGGTTTTCTTGTTAGAGTACGGGCCCAGCCCATTCAGAGGTGTCCTGTTGGATATATATTCATGTATATTGTTGATTCACTGACTGGTATTGAGATCCGTGGGCTGTTGCTGTGTATCCATCCATTTACCTGAGTCTGGCAAGCTTTGGAAGAGGATAATGTGGTGCAAGCAGCAGCAGACTTTTTGCATTCTAGTTGTGTTTTTCATTGTTGGGCTTCAGCTATTGGGGCAGGGGGAAGCTTATACAAAGGGAAGGAAAGTTAACCCCTCCCCAATAATCCCTGTGAATGTCAATGATGCTAAAATGATTGAGAGGCAGTTCATACAATGGGTGGAATGGGTGGGCGCTCTCAGGCATTCTATGTTCAGAGTAGCCCAGAACAAACTGCTTCCTTCACTCTACATAACAGTGGATAAGACTCCTGGTGTGGGGGATTTCAATTGTGTCAAGGGAGCCCTGGATTCATTGCCTCTTATCAATCTCGTTCGTGTTATAATTAAGGTCAATCCTGGGGTGTACACGTATGTATCAGCTATCTTTCTTTTTCATTTATATCACTGAATATATATTTATATATATAGTCTCTTGTACTATTTATAAGTGAGGTTTGAATTTGAATGTCATCATGTTGCTGCAACAATCAGCCAATCAAGTGGGCTAATTAGAAAGATACTAGGATAAAAGCCTAACTTTTCGATTGGAAATAAATTTTAGGAAACTTTGTCTTTGTTTGATGATATTGTGAGATGATAGAAGTTTTATATTTGTGTAATCAAAATATGTGATTTCAATAGATTTTATATTCAATTTCAACAGATGTTGAATACCAAATTTAAGTGAAAGCACATGGAAAAAGGAGCAAAACCTTGACACGTTATGATGCTCCAATAAGAATGTGGTGCCCTTCCCAATTTAAATCTGGATTTTATATATGTATAAGGAAAAAAAATGTATAACTGCCTGCAAGTATAAACTCTGGAGTGCAGGGTGAAGTTTAGAATAGAGCTTATTCATTTGTTTATGTTACAATGTCAGTAATTGTTTGATGTGACAACTGATTGCAGGGAGAAAATTGATATACCTGCAACCAAGGCATTCATAACTGTGGAGGGAGGGGGTGCAGACAACACAGTAATACAATGGGGGGATACTGCTGACACTAAAAATGCAAGAGGCTTTCCCATTGGCACCAAATTCTCTGCAACTTTTGCAGTTGATTCTCCATACTTCATTGCCAAAAACATTACCTTCAAGGTTAATAATACCCACATTTAAATTATAGTCTTCACTGTTGATATCATGTGTTCTCACATTGTTTCTTTCAAGGCCTCTCTATCTATCTGGAGTTGTTTCTTAGCTGATGTTGTTTATAGTTTGGGAATGATTGGATTAATGCAGAACACAGCTCCGATACCTCCACCTGGAGCTGTAGGAAAGCAGGCTGTGGCCTTGAGAGTATCAGGAGACACTGCTGCGTTTTGGGGTTGTAGGATTTTGGGAGCACAGGATACCCTTTATGACGATCAAGGTCGACATTACTTCAAGGAGTGCTATATTGAAGGATCTGTTGATTTTATTTTTGGAAATGCACTGTCCATGTATGAGGTGAGCTTATCTATAACTATATCAAGTTACAATTCTTTCCTAGTTGTGCTTGTGTATGTAGCATAGCTCCATCTTAACCTTGGATTAGTTATGCATCCAAATCCATCAGAATCCTCCTTAACCATGTTTCCACACCCACAAATGCTTTGAATTTGAATCCTCTGGCTCTGGGTGCATAACAGAGGACTGAGGTAGATGGAGCTGTGCTAATTAAAAATTTGGGCTATCGGAATTTATTTGAATATCTGGATTGTGGACAAACTGAAAAGTAGGATGATGGATCCATATATATCAGTAGAATGAGTGTATAGTCAGATCATAATCATCAAGTTTTGCAATGAAAGCATAATTTTGTAGGCTTCTGGAACTTTATTCATAGCCAGGACTTGAAACCCAGGGTAATTTCCAATCTGATCCTTCACCTTGCAAGTGAGGATGCCCAACAGGCTTGGAACTAGTGTGTATTTCACATTGCAAGTGAGGTTTTCCAAAGGGCTTGGGACTAGTGGTGGGGAACAAGGAGTTTCACATCCTTGGTCATATTTTAAATTTCATTTGGCATTTTGAGGTATTCATGGAGGCACCCATAGGTAAGGATTGACTTATGACATCACAAGGTCATGATGCTGTACATGTATTAGAAACCCAAAACTACCCATCCCATGTTTTGGTAATTTGCATCTCTTTCATAAACCTGGGAATCCCCAGAGAAACATGTTCCAGGATTTCTGATCCCACTCTGACCAAAATTGTGTGATTTCTATCCAGGTCCTTGTCCTTCCATTCTATGGCTTGGGGGCAGTTTTATTTCATAAAATCATTCTACACTTTTGGGTGGATTCCTCTTTTAATAGAGGAAACTTCGATGGATTGATTGCAGGGGTGTCATGTGCATGCAATAGCAAGTGGGGCTGGAGCTGTAACAGCCCAAAAGCGAGGGAGCTTGTTAGAGGATACCGGGTTCTCCTTTGTAAAATGCAAAGTGACTGGATCAGGAGCCTTGTATCTTGGACGAGCGTGGGGAACATTCTCTCGTGTTGTGTTTGCTTATACTTACATGGACAATATCATCGTGCCCAAGGGCTGGTACAACTGGGGTGATCCCTCCAGAGAATTGTCAGTTGCACTCTCCCTATACCAGAATTCCTATATCATAAATCTGAGTTTGGTTTCATAATCTTCTCTTGTTGCATGATAAATGATGGGGCTAATTTTTGTTTTTGCTGTGCAGGACTGTCTTCTATGGGCAATACAAGTGCACTGGACCAGGGGCAGACTTTTCAGGCAGAGTGTCATGGTCTCGGGAGTTGACAGATGAAGAAGCCAAGCCCTTCATTGATCTGAGCTACATTGATGGAGACGAATGGATCAGCCTGTGAAGATTGATCTGTTCATAGAAAAGTATGCTGGTGATATTGTTCTATTATATTTACAATTTCTTGTGAAGGACCAGACTTCTTGTTAGGCACCAAACTTGTACTATTATGCATACAAATTCAATACCTATACTCGTATTCAGTGACCTTACCTTCAGTTCTAAGACCTCTTTGAGCTATGCTTAGGTTGGCACCAGGCCAAGCCTTAGCTATGCTCAATTAAGATATCCAACCTTTTGGAGAGATCAGGTAAGACTGGCACAAGACCAGCCCTTAGCTATGCTCATGTAATATTCAGTGCAAGACCTCACCTCCTTCAGTGAAGTGACAACTTTTACTTGAGCTATGCATAAGACTTAGAACTTTTCTCAGTCATGAAAAGTCTGAGTGTTACTTGAGCTCTGTGAAGGATTGATTTGAGACCAAGCTTCCATACCTTTGGAGTGGCAAGTCACAAGCTTTCAATTCAGCTACTACAGGAAAAATGGATTTTTTCCCTGACAATTTAGAGGTGATCAATAATTCCAAAATTGTAAGTGAGGTCAGAGGATAAGATAGGGTAGGATACGAGGTATACGAGGTGTTTTTTTTAGTCCCAGAAATATTTTCTAGATGCCACTCATTCTTTGGTGTGTCGTACGTTTTAGTATGTGGCACCTCTTATGCACTTGAGCTGGAGGTGATCCTGTGGAAATTGCTTATACCGATTTGTTTGTACTAGTTAATCCAGTCACCTAATGCTAGTTGCAGGTGAACTTGTGGGAGTTGTATGTGCCAATTTGTTTGTTTACTGAAATTGAATGAAAATCTTATCAGAAAAATTATGTCAGCTTACAGGATTTGTCAATCTTTAAGTTCAGTGTGAGGATTCTAGTCCCAAAACCAAAAGATTAACCTATCTTGTTGACCTTGCACAAGTCTACTATTGGGGCACTTGCATACAAAAAAGATTGCTGATAAGCAGTGCTATGAGATGCTAGAAGCCAAGTCAATTAACTGAAAAAGAAAGGAGAGAGCAATGCCAACTAGCTGCATATTATCCTGATATAACATAAACATAATACTGACAAAATTTGTAAAAGAAAGGAGAGAGCAATGCCAACTAGCTGCATATTATCCTGATATAACATAAACATAATACTGACAAAAATTGTAACAATAGAGACAAAATTTACAGACTCTGTTTTAGGATTGTGTCTGGATTGCCAGGGAGTCTGATATGGTCCTCATTATCAAATTGATATAGCTGACGATTCCGTACTTGCTGTTTCTGATCTCTGTATTTTTTTTGGCTTTATGGGATTTGATATACTTTACCACTTGAAGATTAAGTTATTGGAACTTGGAATCTAAAATGTCTGAAGATTTAATGACTGGAGATGGGATAGGCTAAGTTATTAGAACTTGGAATCCAATATGAATGAAGATTTAATGAGTTGAGATCAGATTGAAATGCGTCTCGGCTTTTTAAATAACTCCACAATGAAGATTTAATGACTGGAGATGGGATAGGCTAAGTTATTAGAACTTGGAATCCAATATGAATGAAGATTTAATGAGTTGAGATCAGATTGAAATGAGTCTTGGCTTTTTAAATAACTCCACAATGAAGGGATACCTAACATTATTATCGTCAAGGAAAGCTAGTTAGAACTTCGTGTTTACAATTTTCTATAACACTCACTAACTACAATTTCTTAAATTTTCTAATAATACTCATTAGCTACCATTTCATTTTTACAATTTCTTGATTGATGTGTTGAGAGAAAATTGATTGAAATAAAAAGAGATTGAGAAAAATTGATTGAAATAGAAATTTAATTATAGAATATTAATGTGAAACAAAATCTAATCATTTAAGATTAAGATACATTTAACATTACAATTTCATTTTTACAATTGCTTGACTGATGAGTTGATATTGAGAAAATATTGATTGAAATAAAAATTTAATTATAAAATATTAACATTACAATTTCATTTTTACAATTTTTTGATTGATGAGTTGATATTGAGAAAAAATTGATTGAAATAAAAATTTAATTATAGAATATTATGGTGAAACAAAATCCAATCATCTATGATAAAGATACATCTAACATTATAATTTCATTTTTACAATTTCTTGATTAATGAGTTGATATTGAGAAAATATTGATTGAAATATAAATTTAATTATAGAATATGAACATTACAATTTCATTTTTACAATTTCTTGATTAATGAGTTGATATTGAGAAAAGATTGATTGAAATAAAAATTTAATTATAGAATATTATGGTGAAACAAAATCCAAACACCTAAGATAAAGATATATCTAATATTATTCTTAAAATAAAACTATCTTAATCACTTTTCTAGATCTATTCATAAAAAAATTGTGCTAAATAAAATATTACATTTTTAATCAAATTTATATTTAAGAAAGAAATCACCAACACTATAAGGTTCAAAAATGTTTTAAAAAAAAACGAAGTGGGGGTGGACTACCATAGATACAAACACTCTAAAGCGATAACATACAGCTATAAACAACAAAATCTTGAAAGGTAAGTTGGGCACTGGAAAATTAGCATCGGGGAATGAGAATTAGGTAAGATGGGCACTAGCAACGGGGATTCGGGGTCCATGGAAGGTGAATTAGAGTAGGAAAACCGATGGGCTTTTCCTAGGATAAATTGTTCACCTATGGAAACACCTTGAATCTTTGGGATTTCATGTCCATTAAAACATTTTAAATTAATGTGAAATAATTCAATATGGTCATATCAATGAGGGTGCCAGATATAATTATTAAGATGACAAAGGTAGAGAAAAAACATTAATTGCACCGAGATAGCAAGGTGCTCTACAACCCACTATGAGAGAGATGTTGTAACAGTGTAAAGTAATGTTACAAAAAATTTAAAAATAAAAATAAAAGATAAATGTCTACTAATAAAATAAAAAAATAAAACCAACATAGATCCATCTTAAACCCGGACTATCAAGCTTCAAGAGGGATCAAATTCCTTGAGGTGTGAATTTTTTCTTGTCAATGTGTAAAAAATTTAAGATAACAAAATTTACACCTCAAGAAATTGGATCCGTCTTGGTGCTTGATAGATCTAGGTTTAATATGAATCCACGTTGGTGCAACTATGTTTCCTCTATTTCAAGTATGCGTTAAAGGCTCAATTGATATTATGGACAATGGAGCGGCATGAGTTGAATGTAGAGGCAGAGCTAGCAATGGCTTTCACACACACATACACACAAAATCAAGAATGCCATATCATCATCTCCATGTCATCTTATACATCATGTGGTATCTATCTATATGAGGTAGACATATATACAATGTATAAGACACAGGCCTCATAGATGAGTTCTATGGCATAATTAATGAAAGACATTGGACTATTTACGTAAAGTCAATAAATTGTAACACTAATTTACTAATTTACCAATTGCAAGCTATCCAAATTAATATTTGACAAGCAATCTGTAATATAACCCTTTTTATAAAATTTTAATATAAATTATATATTTTTTTTAAAAATCTGAATAATCAAAATTAACATTTTTTATAATAACCATTTTTTTAATAATACTTCTAAAACATTCTCAAAGCCCTTTAACAAACTATGACAGACTGTGACGTGGTCAATTTTGATCCCTAACTCACAATTAAAAAAGAAATTATCTATGCAAAGGTCATAGATGATTAGGGTACACTTTTTGTATTCAAAAAATTAAATGCATCATATAAAATTTCAACTTCTTCCCCTAATCATTCATGATTAGGGTACACTTTTTGTTGGTTCAAAAGATTGCGATGCTTTACACCACTCATATAAAATCTTATCTTCTCGTAATGAAAAGACCACTGAGATCAAATCTTGTCGTTCTTTCGCAATGAAAAACAAATGCCATTATCTTATCTTATATTACATGGTAAACACTGAATTATTTTATTTTACGTGGTAAATACTATGAAGTTTTGTCTATCTCAAAAAGGTTAGCCGAATAATATTTAATATAAACTTTTAATGCTGATTGGATTACTTTAAACAAATTCGGAGGCAAAAGCGTGATAGTATAATTTTTTCATATCACTTTAAAATTTTGGATCTTTGTAAGAGGATAAAATATTATGCAAACATTATAATTAAATGATAAATAAGTTGAATAATAAAATAATTAATAATAATAATTTAATGTTTTAAAATGAAGGTAAAGATTTGTGGTTAAAAATTTTATCAATCAAATAAACTATAATTTTAAAGAAAAAATTTAGTAAATTTCTACAAGAATTTTTATATAAAAAGGTTGACTGTGTTCACTAATTAACTTATTTCTAATCTAATTTACATTTAAAATAACTAACACCAATAATTTAATAGTGCATAGTGATATGGAGCATTGTTTCTTTAATTCTTTAGAGATTTCAAATATCACAAGTTTGTTGGTACTGACAATATTATTTATGTAGATGTTCTACATGTTTTTGAGATCACTCATAATATCAAAAAGGTAGAATTTCACCATATATATTTGTTTTCACAGTTATGACTATGATTTTATATTAGAAAATGTTCCAGCTGAATTGCATAACTTTGTAATGCATAAATAAAAGGGGAGACCATAGCTAAATATCCAAAATGTAAAACTAAAATTTTCTCAACCCGGAGGGTTGGTCTTCCTTGTTCCGGCCTATAGTGTCATGGAAGATATATTGCCATACAAATTGCTTAAGCAAATAAACTGTATGACAAAGCATTAGACGAGAAGGACAAACATACTAGTTTCTAGGTCTATTATAGGCTCAAATTATACAGGCTCCCTTGACTTGTTTCCAACAATATCAAGGTGTCGCTCTTCCTCTTGTATTGCAACGAGGTGGACCTGATCTATGTCTTCATCTAGTTTTGCTTTGGGAGAGCTTAGTGGTCCCATTTATTCTTTTGAGGTCATAGAGAGGTCAAAATGGAAGGGCTACATTGACGGGCTTGTGGCGTTGGGAGAGGAAGAGGAAACTATTGATAGAGAAGCACCAAGATGAATCACAATTCATCCAACCAACTACCATGGAGAGCTCAGTTGCATTGGGTGTCATAGAGAGCTCAGTTGCATTGGGACACCCAACACTATGTGCCCATGGAAGATTCCATTCCTTCTACCAATCTCTTATTTCTAGCATACGTTGAGCAATATCCATGGCATAGGATTTCCTCACACCATTGTTCGTCATCACTAGTTGCTCAAATTTCACAAGCGAAATGTAGAATGATTGATGTTGCACTATGCCTATGTGATTTCCAATGCACACATTTTCACCATGCATCTGATCTCTCCTATCTCACACAAAACACATCATCCACTCTAGCAATAAAAATGTGCCATGAGTACCACCTTTTGTAGAGTAAATCAACCCTAAAATCCCACAAAAATTCAATTCCTTGCAAAATAAACTCAAACAACCAACACTCACAAGTGTAGAGGGGGTCAAATCTCAAAGCAAGAGGAGGGGTCCTCGTTCCTACACATGGCAAAAAGAAACCTCCCTTTAGTGAACTCACAACACCAAACACCATTATAATAATAATGGACATTCCCAATGCCAAGTATATTAAGGTTACCAACCATTGTATTAAATCCACACATAGTGATAACCTTAATCCTGGTACTCATAACTACCTACACAAGAAATTAGAGGGCCAGAGAATAAGTTGGATGATGTCGAAAGATTATAATGATGTCTCTTCAAATTTCCATTATGTGGCAAGTGGATGTGTGAAGAGGGATTAGCATTGACTTTAAACATGACATGGGGGGAGTTGAATGATGCTCTTCACATTTATTTGGCATACATTTATAGGGAGCTTAGTGCCCCTATTTGCATGATTATTGGTAAGCATGTTTTTCTTTTGAAAACATGTTAAAATTTAATCTTTTGGAAAACTTGGGCCTACGATAGAGTCCTTTACACTAATGTTGCAAGGTTGAAGTTCAATTTGAGTATTTTGTGTTGGACAATTCTAGGAATTATTGTTAAGTATCTTACCATTGTAACTAAAGAGATCACTTTATCCTTTAAGATTAGAAGGGCTTTAAATAATGCCAAGGCTTCCACTTCATTATTTCATTATGTGCTGAGATGTTCAGTCTCCAAGAAAATTTTACTTCTTTATTTCTTTTGAGAACAAAAATGACTTCTCATACTTCTCCTAAAATTTCAAATTATAGTTAACATTTCGATGTATTAATACTATAATCAAATTGATTTGAAACACATCAAAATTTATTTAAAATTAATTTGCATACTTTCTACATGGTTCCATGGAAAAAAGTAGTTGAGAAGGTCAGATAGACATGTGAAATTCTAAGCAGGAAAAGGTACTTGAAAAAGTAGTTAAGAAGGCTAAGTAGACATGTGAAATTATAAATATAGTAAATTCATCAATAATTTACAGACCTTCTACATAGTTATATGATAAAAAGCACTTCAAAAAGTAATTGAGAAGGCTAAGTAGACATGTGAAATTCCAATGAAAATTCATCAATATTTTGTATGGTTTTATGGAAAAAAGTATTTAAAAAAGTCAAGTAAACATGTGAAATTCTAAGTAGGTAGAAGTAATTGAGAAAAAATTTAAGGAAGAAAAAGCACATGACAAAGAGAAGGCCAAATAGGTACCTACGATTGAGTTTTATATCAATAAATAAGGTCAAATGTGATACACCTTGGCTATCCTTTTTATACAATAATTTTGGAAATAAAAGTAGTATTGACTTGTTTGCTTTTTTTACCATTTTGGCTACCAAGTATCAAACCAAACCATTTTCATCCTAAGGGATTCCATGATCTTTGTTCGCTTCTTTTCTAAGGATCCACTCTTATTTCATGATGAACACGAATTACGTGAGAGGTTTAAATTTGATAATTTTGGCCCAGATTACTTACGTCCTTTCAACTTTCACGTTTCCATCGAGAGTGTAATAATATTGTAATATTTAAACATCAATCAAAATCCATTATGCTTCACATATTCCCTCACAACAATCAAAATCGACCATTATTACTATGAGGAATAATCAACTCAAGGTTAATGATGTTATTTGTACTTCGTTATATTTCACTAATCCACTTAGTGTTGTTCAATATGCCATTTAATCAGGTTCTACAAGTATGGTTGTTCATTGTGTCATTTAATCAAATTCTACAATTATTAGTTCATTCTGTCATTTAATCAGATTTTACAAATTAAGTTTATAGGTAATTTGGTATCATGACATTGCATAATAAAATCAAGATAGGTTAAGTCAAATTAAGTTTATAGGCAATTTGGTATCATGACATTGCATAATAAAATTAAGATAAGTTAAGTTATGCATGCCAACTTTATATTAATATTTCAAAAAAAAATCATCACTATGAGATTGATTTAAGATGCATACGTATTTATTAATGTGCACGTTCATTATTTATGTACATAATTAATTATGCACTAATATTCTCCTCTAAGATTGAAATTTATGTGCATAATTAATTATGTACAAATATCATCTTCTAGCCCTATTGCAATACTCTCACTTTGCTATATTTTTTGGGGTTTTCTTTCTTTGTTAATTTGCGTGTTATATTAAATATTTGAGGTGCAAAAGAAACTTCATATGTAAGTATTTTTTTGCATCTTTTTTTGTGTCTTAATTGTGTTCTTTTTGGCTTTATCGTGGGTCTTTTTTTTCATTTTACAACTTTTTCAATGTTTATATGCATCATATTTGCATCTTAGTTGCATCCTCATAGTGTCTTATTGTATCTTAGTAGCATCCCAACATCGATGTTGGTATTCTACTAGCCTCCTAATTGCATTCCCTTAGTGTCTTAGTTTTTTTTCCAAGGAACAACCTCATGGCAAACCTTTCAAGCACTTCCTCATGATTCATGGGTCGTAAATGGGGGTAAACCATTGGCCCTATTTATGGATCCTAACCCCAAGGGGTTCAAGAGAATCGAGCCTATGACCTCCCCAATTTTGGGGGAGAGATCTCATGTCTAGCCCATGACCACTTGAGCTAACCCTTGGGGCAAGCTTTAGTGTCTTAGTTATGTTCGTCTTGTAATCGTTTTTGTGTCCTAAAGGCATCCCATTAACAACTTATTTAGAATTCCAATTTGCATCCACTTGCATCTCATTTTTGTGTTGTTGTAGTTCTTCCATTGTGCCCTTGTTTCATCCTAATACAATCATTTTCACCTCTTTAACCTCTACATTTACATCCTTATTCCATCGTATTTTGGGTCTCATTGCATCCTATTATGTGTTTTGATCTTGGCAATTATGTGTAAGGTTGTGTTCCATATTGATTCTATTTTTCATATGTTTTATAGTGTTTGCATTACATCTTGTTTGATAGTGGACTCTAGTTAAATGGAGGCTCCATGTATTCACTTTACAACATTTTTTAGCAATATATTCTTTTCATTTTACGTTGAGCAATTTTCACTCTCAATTTGATCAATTTACATTAGTCAACAATATCCAAACAATATAAATATATTACAATTAGTGCGAGTTACACAATATGAAGAAAAATTCGTGTATAAATAGGCAATAATTTATATACAATGGTTCTTTGCTCTCCCTCCAGTAAGAAACATATCACCACTCCAAGAGATGTGAATATAATACAATAGAAAAGTAAATCCACTAGTCAGTGTCAAAGATTTTGATACAACAATAAAATTCAATTTAACATCATCATTAGTCATCGATAGAGGATGGAGATTTTCATTTGTGCTCATCCTCCTCCTCCTTTGAATGTTGAATATTATGTCTTCTTCTTCTACATATTGTTGTAAGAACATAATAAAAAGACAATTTAATTAATTGTTTGAATGCTCATGCATATAATCAACAATAAGGTAGTACACAACCTTCATCAAAAGGACCGAATTCTAATGGTTAAAACAAAATTAATTATAATTTGCATGGGCTACCAAAGTTTCATGTCCTCCACTATCTTTGCATAAATATTCCTTAGGGCATAATTCAAATAGTCTAAGGTTAGATTATAGCGATACTCATTCCACTAAATGTCAATACGAGAAAACCATAATTAATATAACCAATAAGGTACTACACAATCACCTAACAACTATTATTTATGAATATTTAAATTAAATATAGTCATAACTTACAAATCTACCTCTGGTGTAATTTCTCCCTAATTATATATAAACATGTGTAACTCTCTTTATTGTAGCATACCCAACAACCTTTATGAACTATTGATGCTACGGGGTACTATGTAACCATCAAAACCACACCAACTATTTTCTCTAATACGATTAACAACCACAATGCTATGATACTAAACTAATTATAAAACACATGCATGCTAATAAAGAGTTGCAAAAGCATAATTAAACATTCTAGTCAATTATGAACCCACAATATAGATGTAGTTTAATACATTGATTCAAAATTGAACAAACTAGAAAATAATCAAACCCATAACATAAACAATGATAAGTCTGTATATTCATAAACAAATCATGAACATTTATCTTCTGGAAAATTTCACCAATTGGCTGCAAAATAAGGATGTCCCACCCAACCATAGAATCTATGTCACACAAAATCTCTCTATGATAGACCAAGCCACACCTGAGTTGAGGTTATGAGTCCATAGAGGTGAATTCCTCTCACTTGACTATAATTCCTCTCACATAGTCCAATCACAAGAAATTCTAAGACAACTTTCTACCTCAACATTCCCAATCAACTAGTCCTCTTGTGCTCTCAACCTACACAACACCAAGAATTGAGATCCCCTTCTACGCCAAATAGTTCCCTAAACTATCCCACTATCCTATAATGCCCCAACCTACGTTGGCTAGAGAATTTTCGTTGTTGGTATTCTAAGGATTTTCAACTTTAAAATTAAATATTGTTTTATCTTAATAAAACATCCATAAGCGCAATCATATATTCTCATAATATGATGACTGCAATTATTCCAAATTTTATGGCTATAAAACTATGGCATATTAAACTCAAATAAAAAACACTCTCATAAGAATGAACAACAACCAAGGTGAACTCTTAGCATACCTAAAATTAAAGAATATGTTTGCATGAAAAAGAGATACCACGTGCATTCTTAGAAAGTCCACGTATCTTTGTTGGGCAACTAATCCAAAGATTATAACTTATGACAATCATAGAGCACGAGGTTTCATAAAGATAAGTTAAAACACTTAGGGTAGCAATAAAATAATATTATTCTCACTTATCCCCTATGCCCCCTCTTTCCCCTTTTATGGATTCATCATAGTAAGTGGATTGTTTGGGAGTATGATCTCTGCTTGGGATGGTCCTCATTATCAAAACGATATAGCTAAGGATTCATATGTATTGTTTCGGATATCTGTATTGTTTTGGATTTATTGTATTTGATATTCTTTATCACTAGAATACTGGGTTATTGGAACTTGGAATCTAAGATTTGTGAAGATTTAATGGGTGGAGATGGGATGAAGACTAAGTTATTGGAACTTTGAATCAAAGATGAACGAAGATTTAGTCAATTAGGATGAGATTGAAATGGATGTTTTGGATTTTTAAATAACTTAGTAATGAAGGTACACCTAGAATTAATACTATAAAGAAAAATTAGCTAAAATTCTATCTTTATAATTTCATTATAATGTGTTTTTTCTAATATTTCATATCTCTATCAAACAAATAAACTTGGCTAAAACTTTATATTTACAATCTCTTCATTGATATATTGAAACTTTATATTTACAATCTCTTCATTGATATATTGAGATTGAAAAGAAAATTATTCAATAAAAATTCAATTTTAAAATATTAATATAAAACCTGGGTTGGCAGGTGCGGGAGGAGTTCTCTATGACTCCACTGGAAATAAGATGAAGAACTGCGCATGGGGTTTAGGTAGAAACACGAACAACAGTGCAGAATGGTTAGCCCTTACAAAAGGTCTGGAGATTGCAAGGGAGGATGGTATCACCGAATTAGCCGTTTGTGGCGACTCTATGTTAGTCATCAAGGAGGCTAGGAATCTGATAATGAACAGAAGGAGCCCCACCTCCAAAATCCACAATCTTCTTAAGTACCTCGTTAGTGAATACAAATCCATATGCTTCTTTCACATCATGAGAACGAATAACCAAGCAGCATAGGCGATGGAAAATGAAGGTGCAAGACTTTATAGGGGTGTTCTCGTTAGTAACCTCTTAAATAGATACAAGGTCTGGATCCCTTGACATTCCAAGTTCCCACATTTATCCTGACTAAGATTTTAAACTATGGGGAATCGCCTTTATTTGGGCGAGAGCGTTGGTCACCACCCCTCACAGAACTCGAACTTCACCAAATTTTAAGCTATGGTTTCAAACCCAATTTGGGATTTCGAGGCAAGGGACGCTCGCACGAAGGTTTCACATGGTGTCCACATGGGACGCATTCAACTTGTCTCTTCGAAAGGTCGTCGCAGCTCCAGGCTATATCAAGCAGCTGGGCGAAAGGTTGGCATCACTCTGGGTTGTTTTTGTCTGTAAAAATGGAAAACTACAGTTTTCCTCTTCTCATGAGTACTATCCCAAATCATGGTAGTGCTTCTCTGGATTTTCGAAAGCATTTTCCCTCCTGGCCAGGGAATCAGGAGGGTTCGCAGTGCAGTGAGCATGTATGGGGTATTGCGGAGGATGGTGGTGGCGTCGTCTGCAGGAAGCATATTCACACCTCGTCTGAGGGAAATGAAAATGAAGGTGTGGCTTCAGTTCTGACCAAGGAGTCGTCTCATGGATTTGGACCAAATGAATTGCAGGGATATGCGATCTCCCTTAGTGTCATGGACAGCCACCTGGCAATTCTAGATGCATAGGTCCATGTTTTAAGAATTGAGGTATCGGAAATGAAAAAAATCCTGCAGCACTTGTCTATTTCGGAGCAAGCAGCAAGATTGGAGGTTCGTGAGCTAAGAGAGAAAGTGGAAGCCCTAGCAGTGGCAATGGAGAAAGGTGAGATTTGGGAAACGGCTCAAATCAGGGAGATCCGGGGCATCGCTAAAAAGATTGACGAGAACATTAAAGGAATTTGCGATGAGAGCATGGAATTGAAGCAAATCTTGTTGAACAATTGTGGCAAGGACGCTGAGCTCTGAAGCTGCTTCTAGGGCTGGTAGTTTTTTTGTTTGTTGTCTCAAATATAAGCTTTTTGTATGTACTTTTCTATTCCAGTGTCAGATATAAGTATTTTTGGGCCAGTCAAAGAACTTCCAGGTAGTCTTAGTGGTAGCTCTATAAGGCTGTATGTCTGTCATCCTTTTAGTATTCTAGACAAAGATGAAGGTAGAGTCATGGCCGCCCAACATTGTTGGAGAGCAGGCCTACTCATACACTATGTATCCTGGTTTCTTATCTCTTTTTTTATATTAAAAAAATCTCAACCGTTTATGTTAAAAAAATATATTAATATAAAACAAAATCTAATTACCTAATATTATCAAAATCCAATTACCTAATATTTGTATGCTTCTTTAAAAAAAGTGTCAAGGTACACCTAGTATTTGATAATCTCTCCAATGATGGTTAGTTCTTTGGAAGATGGGTTTAAATAAAAATAAAAAATAAATTATAAAATAATGTAAATTAAAATCTAATCACTTATATTAATAAACTTAAGTTCTTAAAACTAGGTTAATATGTTTAACTTATGACATCTTAAAATATAAGGATTCATAAATGTTTAGGCTACACTTTTTTGTATTCAAAAGAGTCAAATCCTTTACATCATTAACTTAAGATATTAACTTCTTCCCTCCTACACTTTTCGTTAGTTCAAAATATTTGAATGCTTTACACTACTCATATAAAATCTTGTCTTCTCCTAAAAGATCACTCATATCAAACCTCATAGTTATTTTGTAATGAAAAACAAATGTCATTGTTTTATATCACATAGTAAATACAATTTATCGAGAGTGTATCATTGTATTCAATTTATGTTGACTCACTAACTATTAGTGAAAATTTAGTCACTTTTTCAAACTTTAAAATTATCAAATATATTTTATTATTATAAAAAAAAAACTAATTTAATTTTCATATCATTGTTTAATCAATGGTGCCTATTGATGGCGACTTTGTTGGGATTCACAAATCTCTTTAATGCAATTCTCATTAAATATAGTTTTTAATATAGTTGTTGTCATACGTTATTTATGAAATTTGTGAGCTATAACTAAATCCCGCAAATAACGTAGACATATGGAAAAGCCAGCATTTCACTTTTTTTTTTCAACCGTTAATGAGTATACTTTAATATTAAAAGTATAAGAAAAATTACAATGTATACACTATGTTCATGCCAACCCATAGTGCTCAGAAAAGAGACATAAGGGGCAGCAACAGCCCAGAACAAGCTAGCAGAAGAAGACAGGCCAACATCTCAGAGCAGATAGAAGTCGCAATGTCCAAACAAGCATAGCGCCCAGAAAGAAGAACAAAAGGGAAACCGCCCAGTACAATCAGACCAAGGTAGACGCGGGACCTAGGTGACGAGAGACAAGTATGGAGAATACAATTAGCAATCCCCCCAGCCAGAAAAGGAAGAGTAAGCCAGCAAACAGGAATCGAGAATGCCCTGGAAGTGGTGCAGAAAGATAGAGGAATGTACAATAGAAAGAGAAAAGGCAAAGGCCTCAGAAAAAACAAGGAACTGGACCGATCCGAACCACAAGTGAAGAGCACCACAGATTAGGTAGGATAGATTCCCAGCGAACCAGAGGAGATAGACTGATTCTCCTGCTAGTGCTCATAAAAGATAAATTCTTCCTGAGTCGACAAGCCCCTTCTAGGAAGAGAGTCGGCAATCTCGTTCTGCTCCCTGTAGATGTGAATAATCGATGAGAAGTCTGAACCATCCAGCAAGGTGCTTACCTCTTCAAGCCAAGAAGTGAGTGTGATGGCCTCGATCGAGCCACTATGGAAGGCCCAGTTTACCACAGTCATAGAGTCCCCTGCAATCTACTCCAGGGAAATGTTGAAAGCCTTAGCAAAATAAAGGACAAGCCATAGAGCCAACAATTCCACTTTCGAGTTGGTACCAATACTACAATTACACAAAAGGTAAAAATATCCTGGCCCTCCAATTCGATGAAAACCCCAACACCACAACTGCCAGTTGATGGGTGAGTAGCACCATCAAATCTAGCCCTGCTCCTTAGAGATAGGGTGTTATGTTGACTCAACTTGTGTTTCAGATTCTGAGAGGGGATCAAACAAGGAGCCAGCCGTTCAGAGAATGAAGCCAATGCGCTAGAAGCAACCCAATCAACCGAAGGAGCTCGGTTCTCAAAAATATATAGGTTCCTAACCCACCAAATGTGCCACATGATGAAACATGATAAATCCCCAAAGGGGTTACACAGGGAAACCCAATTATGTAAACAGTCTTGTACCAAGTTCCCCTTCCAAGACTGGATGGGAACCTGGAGAGATTGGACTGCCATCCAAATCCGGGCAGTGAAAGGGCATTCAACGAAAAGGTGTACAATCATTTCCACCGCACCCTGGCACAAAGTGAATCTGCTCAGCCCATTATAACCACATTGTTGAAGGTTGTCCCATGTCAGTAGTTGGTTACCCAATAGTAACCAACAGGAAATCTTAATCTTAAGTGGAATATGCCAAGTCCAAACCGCCTTATACCACCAACATAGTTCCACAGGTTGATCCACCATGATGGCTTCGTAAGCCATCTTTGCTGAGAGAGTGCCATTCTTAGTGTTCCAAGACTAGAATAATTGATCGTCCTCCTCCCTTAAGGAGATATTTCCTCTGTAGATCCCTGTGATGTAAGCCTTCCATTTAGTAGCAAGACCAGTAGTCAGGACCAATAGTTTACCATCCATCCACCGAGGCCGTGGACCATGAAGAGAATTACTCATACATATATGGTTTAATGTATAATAGCCATGACATCTAAGGAAGAAAATCAGCTCTCGAGAAAGTTTATAAACCTCCGGACCACCCATAATAGGATCCACACCTATCATTATGTTCCCACCATTACCCGGATCCCACGCAACCCAGTTTGTCATCACCGGAAGAGCTTTGCATAGACCATCCCAGGTGTTTGATACTCCTTTCAATTTCTTCAATGGCGATCTGATCCACTGCACAGTTGTGAGATATTGGAAGTATTTATCTCTAAGAATTTGATGCAGGAGCATCGGGGCCTAGGCGGAGTAGTCGAAGATGATCGACATGGAGAAGGCCGACCAGAGGGAGCGTTGATGACCACTGGTGCGGAAGAGTAGATTTGTTGTCGAAGTCATAGTCATGCAGGAGCAGTCGATATGCCGTCGACAGAAGTACGGAAGGTTGAGAGTCGACATGTTGTAGGTCGATAGACGACAGAATAGCAGTGAAGACGTTGAGGGTCGACATGTTGTCAAACCACGACTCTGACAGGTTTGGGCATGAGCCAAGCGAGGAGGAACGGGCGAACTGGCGAAGCCTGAAAGTGCGAAGGGAATCCGACAGGTATGTCGAAGGCTGACAGAAGACAATATGGTCGTGGCAGTGATAAGACCGACTACTGTAGCAGTGTCAGAAGGACGCGTAGAAGTCAAGATCAAGAGTACTTGGAAGCCATTCGAGGTTGCTAAGAAAGTTATTAGCAATTATTACAGGTGGTTGGGATCATGATAGATCTCGCCACATGTGGATATTGTGTAGCACGGTAGAGGCGCTGACAGTTGCAGGTCTGCAGGGTCAGGGAGATCGACGAACAGAGGAAGCATGTCTCGGGGTCGGAGTGATCTTGGGAATAGCAGCGGCAGAGTAGAAGACTCGTGCGCAGACACAGAGTAGGGGAGTTAGTTCCATTTTGGAGTTAGCATAGAGTAGAGCTTGAGTGAAGATTTGTAGATTGGATAGGAGAGTCACACATCTGCAGAGCACAGAGAAGATCGAGCCATAGCTGGTAAACACGAATTATTTTATTTTACATGGTAAATACTGTGAAGTTTTGTCTATCTCAAAAAGGTTAGCCAAATAATATTTAATATAAACTTTTAATACTGATTGGATTACTTTAAACAAATTCGGAGGCAAAAGCGTGATAGTATAATATTTTCATCACTTTAAAATTTTGGATCTTTGTAAGAGGATAAAATATTATGCAAACATTATAATTAAATGATAAATAAGTTGAATAATAAAATAATTAATAATAATAATTTAATGTTTTAAAATGAAGATAAAGATTTATGGTTAAAATTTTTATCAATCAAATAAACTATAATTTTAAAGAAAAAATTTACTAAATTTCTACAAGAATTTTCATATAAAAAGGTTGACTGTGTTCATTAATTAACTTATTCCTAATCTAATTTACATTTAAAATAACTAACACCAATAATTTAATAGTGCATAGTGATATGGAGCATTGTTTCTTTAATTCTTTAGAGATTTCAAATATCACGAGTTTGTTGGCACTGACAATATTATTTATGTAGATGTTCTACATGTTTTTGAGATCACTCATAATATCAAAAAGGTAGAATTTCACCATATATATTTGTTTTCACACTTATGACTATGATTTTATATTAGAAAATGTTCCAGCTGAATTGCATAACTTTGTAATGCATAAATAAAAGGAGAGACCATAGCTAAATATCCAAAATGTAAAACTAAAATTTTCTCAACCTGGAGGGTTGGTCTTCCTTGTTCCGGCCTATAGTGTCATGGAAGATATATTGCCATACAAATTGCTTAAGCAAATAAACTGTATGACAAAGCATTTGACGAGAAGGACAAATAGTTTCTAGGTCTATTATAGGCTCAAATTATACAAGCTCCCTTGACTTGTTTCCAACAATATCAAGGTGTCGCTCTTCCTCTTGTATTGCAACGAGGTGGACCTGATCTATGTCTTCATCTAGTTTTGCTTTGGGAGAGCTTAGTGGTCCCATTTATTCTTTTGAGGTCATAGAGAGGTGAAAATGGAAGGGCTACATTAACGGGCTTGTGGCGTTGGGAGAGGAAGAGGAAATTATTGATAGAGAAGCACCAAGATGAATCACAATTCATCCAACCAACTACCATAGAGAGCTCAGTTGCATTGGGTGTCATAGAGAGCTTAGTTGCATTGGGACACCCAACACTATGTGCCCATGGAAGATTCCATTCCTTCTACCGATCTCTTATTTCTAGCATACGTTGAGCAATATCCATGGCATAGGATTTCCTCACACCATTGTTCGTCATCACTAGTTGCTCAAATTTCACAAGCGAAATGTAGAATGATTGATGTTGCACTATGCCTATGTGATTTCCAGTGCACACGTTTTCACCATGCATCTGATCTCTCCTATCTCACACAAAACACATCATCCACTCTAGCAATAAAAATGTGCCATGAGTACCACCTTTTGTAGAGTAAACCAACCCTAAAATCCCACAAAAATTCAATTCCTTGCAAAATAAACTCAAACAACCAACACTCACAAGTGTAGAGGGGGTCAAATCTCAAAGCAAGAGGAGGGGTCCTCGTTCCTACACATGGCAAAAAGAAACCTCCCTTTAGTGAACCCACAACACCAAACACCATTATAATAATAATGGACATTCCCAATGCCAAGTATATTAAGCTTACCAACCATTGTATTAAATCCACACATAGTGATAACCTTAATCCTGGTACTCATAACTACCTACACAAGAAATTAGAGGGCCAGAGAATAAGTTGGATGATGTCGAAAGATTATAATGATGTCTCTTCAAATTTCCATTATGTGGCAAGTGGATGTGTGAAGAGGGATTAGCATTGACTTTAAACATGACATGGGGGGAGTTGAATGATGCTCTTCACATTTATTTGGCATACATCTATAGGGAGATTAGTGCCCCTATTTGCATGATTATTGGTAAGCATGTTTTTCTTCTGAAAACATGTTAAAATTTAATCTTTTGGAAAACTTGGGCCTATGATAGAGTCCTTTACACTAATGTTGCAAGGTTGAAGTTCACTTTGAGTATTTTGTGTTGAACAATTCTAGGAATTATTGTTAAGTATCTTACCAGTGTAACCAAAGAGATCACTTTATCCTTTAGGATTAGAAGGGTTTTAAGTAATGCCAAGGCTTCCACTTCATTATTTCATTATGTGCTGAGATGTTCGGTCTCCAAGCAAATTTTACTTCTTTATTTCTTTTGAGAACAAAAATAACTTCTCATACTTCTCCTAAAATTTCAAATTATAGTTAACATTTCGATGTATTAATACTATAATCAAATTGATCTGAAACACATCAAAATTTAAAATTAATTTGCATACTTTCTACATGGTTCCATAGAAAAAAGTAGTTGAAAAGGTTAGATAGACATGTGAAATTCTAAGCAGGAAAAGGTACTTGAGAAAGTAGTTAAGAAGGCCAAGTAGACATGTGAAACTATAAATATAGTAAATTCATCAATAATTTACAGACCTTCTACATAGTTATATGATAAAAAGTACTTCAAAAAGTAATTGAGAAGGTTAAGTAGACATGTGAAATTCTAATGAAAATTCATCAATATTTTGTATGGTTTTATGGAAAAAAGTATTTAAAAAAAGTCAAGTAAACATGTGAAATTCTAAGTAGGTAGAAGTAATTGAGAAAAAATTTAAGGAAAAAAAAGCACATGACAAAGAGAAGGCCAACTAGGTACCTACGATTGAGTTTTATATCAATAATTAAGGTCAAATGTGATACACCTTGGCTATCCTTTTTATACAAAATTAAAGTAGTATTGGCTTGTTTGCTTTTTTTACCATTTTGGCTACCAAGTATCAAACCAAACCATTTTCATCCTAAGGGATTCCATGATCTTTGTTCGCTTCTTTTCTAAGGATCCACTCTTATTTCATGATGAACACCAATTACTTGAGAGGTTTAAACTGGATAATTTTGGCCCATATGACTTACGTCCTTTCAACTTTCACGTTTCCATGGTCTAGAGTGTAATAATATTGTAATATTTAAACATGAATCAAAATCCATTATGCTTCACATATTCCCTCACAACAATCAAAATCGACCATTATTACTATGAGGAATAATCAACTCAAGGTTAATGATGTTATTTGTACTTCGTTATATTTCACTAATCCACTTAGTGTTGTTCAATATGCCATTTAATCAGGTTCTACAAGTTGTTCACTGTGTCATTTAATCAAATTCTATAATTATTAGTTCATTCTGTCATTTAATCAGATTTTACAAATTAAGTTTATAAGTAATTTGGTATCATGACATTGCATAATAAAATCAAGATAGGTTAAGTCAAATTAAGTTTATAGGCAATTTGGTATCATGACATTGCATAATAAAATTAAGATAGGTTAAGTTATGTATGCCAACTTTATATTAATATTTAAAGAAAAAAATCATTACTATGAAATTGATTTAAGATGCATACGTATTTATTAATGTGCATGATTCATTATTTATGTGCATAATTAATTATGCATTAATATTCTCCTCTAAGATTGAAATTTATGTGCATAATTAATTATGTACAAATATCATCTTCTAGCCCTATTGCAATACTCTCACTTTGCTATATTTTTTGGGGTTTTCTTTCTTTGTTAATTTGTGTGTTATATTAAATATATGAGGTGCAAAAGAAACTTCATATGTAAGTATTTTTTTGCGTCTTTTTTTGTGTCTTAATTGTGTTCTTTTTGGCTTTATCGTGGGTCTTTTTTTTCATTTTACAACTTTTTCAGTGTTTATATGCATCATAGTTGCATCTTAGTTGCATCCTCATAGTGTCTTATTGTATCTTAGTAGCATCCCAACATCGATGTTGGTATTCTACTATCCTCCTAATTGCATTCCCTTAGTGTCTTAGTTTTTTTTCCAAGGAACAACCTCATGGAAAACCTTTCAAGCACTTCCTCATGATTCATGGTTCGTAAATAGGGTAAACCATTGGCCCTATTTATGGATCCTAACCCCAAGGGGTTCAAGAGTATCGAGCCTATGACCTCCCCGACTTTGGGGGAGAGATCTCATGTCTAGCCCATGACCACTTGAGCTAACCCTTGGGGCAAGCTTTAGTGTCTTAGTTATGTTCGTCTTGTAATCATTTTTGTGTCCTAAAGGCATCCCATTAACAACTTGTTTAGAATTCCAATTTGCATCCACTTGCATCTCATTTTTGTGTTGTTGTAGTTCTTCCATTGTGCCCTTGTTTCATCCTAATACAATCATTTTCACCTCTTTAGCCTCTACATTTACATCCTCATTCCATCGTATTTTGGGTCTCATTGCATCCTATTATGTGTTTTGATCTTGGCAATTATGTGTAAGGTTTTGTTCCATATTGATTCTATTTTTCATATGTTTTATAGTGTTCGCATTACATCTTGTTTGATAGTGGACTCTAGTTAAATGGAGGCTCCATGTATTCACTTTACAACATTTTTTAGCAATATATTCTTTTCATTTTACGTTGAGCAATTTTCACTCTCAATTTGATCAATTTACATTAGTCAACAATATCCAAACAATATAAATATATTACAATTAGTGCGAGTTACACAATATGAAGAAAAATTCGTGTATAAATAGGCAATAATTTATATACAATGGTTGTTTGCTCTCCCTCTAGTAAGAAACATATCACCACTCCAAGAGATGTGAATATAATACAATAGAAAAATAAATCCACTAGTCAGTGTCAAAGATTTTGATACAACAATAAAATTCAATTTAACATCATCATTAGTCATCAATAGAGGATGGAGATTTTCATTTGTGCTCATCATCCTCCTCCTTTGAATGTTGAATATTATGTCTTCTTCTTCTACATATTGTTGTAAGAACATAATAAAAAGACAATTTAATTAATTGTTTGAATTCTCATGCATATAATCAACACTAAGGTAGTACACAACCTTCATCAAAAGGACTGAATTCTAATGGTTAAAACAAAATTAATTATAATTTGCATGGGCTACCAAAGTTTCATGTCCTCCACTATCTTTGCATAAATATTCCTTAGGGCATAATTCAAATAGTCTAAGGTTAGATTATAGCGATACTCATTCCACTAAATGTCAATACGAGAAAACCATAATTAATATAACCAATAAGGTACTACACAATCACCTAACAACTATTATTTATGAATATTTAAATTAAATATAGTCATAACTTACAAATCTACCTCTGGTGTAATTTCTCCCTAATTATATATAAACATGTGTAACTCTCTTTATTGTAGCATACCCAACAACCTTTATGAACTATTGATGCTACGGGGTACTATGTAACCATCAAAACCACACCAACTATTTTCTCTATTACGATTAATAACCACAATGCTCTGATACTAAACTAATTATAAAACACATGCATGCTAATAAAGAGTTGCAAAGGCATAATTAAACATTCTAGTCAATTATGAACCCACAATATAGATGTAGTTTAATACATTGATTCAAAATTGAACAAACTAGAAAATAATCAAACCCATAACATAAACAATGATAAGTCTGTATATTCATAAACAAATCATGAACATTTATCTTCTGGAAAATTTCACCAATTGGCTGCAAAATAAGGATGTCCCACCCAACCATAGAATCTATGTCACACAAAATCTCTCTATGATAGACCAAGCCACACCTGAGTTGAGGTTATGAGTCCATAGGGGTGAATTCCTCTCACTTGGCTATAATTCCTCTCACATAGTCCAATCACAAGAAATTCTAAGACAACTTTCTACCTCAACATTCCCAATCAACTAGCCCTCTTGTGCTCTCAACCTACACAACACCAAGAATTGAGACCCCCTTCTACGCCAAATAATTCCCTAGGCTATCCCACTATCCTATAATGCCCCAACCTAGGTTGGCTAGAGAATTTTCGTTGTTGGTATTCTAAGGATTTTCAACTTTAAAATTAAATATTGTTTTATCTTAATAAAACATCCATAAGCGCAATCATATATTCTCATAATATGATGACTGCAATTATTCCAAATTTTATGGCTATAAAACTATGGCATATTAAACTCAAATAAAAAACACTCTCATAAGAATGAACAACAACCAAGGTGAACTCTTTGCATACCTAAAATTAAAGAATATGTTTGCATGAAAAAGAGATACCACGTGCATTCTTAGAAAGTCCACGTATCTTTGTTGGGCAACTAATCCAAAGATTATATAACTTATGACAATCATAGAGCAAGAGGTTTAATAAAGATAAAGTTAAAACACTTAGGGTAGCAATAAAATAATATTATTCTCACTTATCCCCTATGCCCCCTCTTTCCCCTTTTATGGATTCATCATAGTAAGTGGATTGTTTGGGAGTATGATCTCTGCTTGGGATGGTCCTCATTATCAAAACGATATAGCTAAGGATTCATATGTATTGTTTCGGATATCTGTATTGTTTTGGATTTATTGTATTTGATATTCTTTATCACTAGAATATTGGGTTATTGGAACTTGGAATCTAAGATTTGTGAAGATTTAATGGGTGGAGATGGGATGAAGACTAAGTTATTGGAACTTGGAATCCAAGATGAACGAAGATTTAGTCAATTAGGATGAGATTGAAATGGATGTTTTGGATTTTTAAATAACTTAATAATGAAGGTACACCTAGAATTAATACTATAAAGAAAAATTAGCTAAAATTCTATCTTTATAATTTCATTATAATGTGTTTTTTCTAATATTTCATATCTCTATCAAACAAATAAACTTGGCTAAAACTTTATATTTACAATCTCTTCATTGATATATTGAAACTTTATATTTACAATCTCTTCATTGATATATTGAAACTTTATATTTACAATCTCTTCATTGATATATTGAGATTGAAAAAAAGATTATTCAATAAAAATTCAATTTTAAAATATTAATATAAAACCTGGGTTGGCAGGTGCGGGAGGAGTTCTCTATGACTCCACTGGAAATAAGATGAAGGACTGCGCATGGGGTTTAGGTAGAAACACGAACAACAGTGCAGAATGGTTATCCCTTACAAAAGGTCTGGAGATTGCAAGGGAGGATGGTATCACCGAATTAGCCGTTTGTGGCGACTCTATGTTAGTCATCAGGGAGGCTAGGAATCTGATAATGAACAGAAAGAGCCCCACCTCCAAAATCCACAATCTTCTTAAGTACCTCGTTAGTGAATACAAATCCATCTGCTTCTTTCACATCATGAGAACGAATAACCAAGCAGCATAGGCGATGGAAAATGAAGGTGCAAGACTTTATAGGGGTGTTCTCGTTAGTAACCTCTTAAATAGATACAAGGTCTGGATCCCTTGACATTCCAAGTTCCCACATCCATCCTATCTAAGATTTTAAACTATCGGGAATCGCCTTTATTTGGGCGAGAGCCTTGGTCACCACCCCTCACAAAACTCGAACTTCACCAAATTTTAAGCTATGGTTTCAAACCTAGTTTGGGATTTCGAGGCAAGGGACGCTCGCACGAAGGTTTCACATGGTGTCCAGATGGGACGCATTCAACTTGTCTCTTCGAAAGGTCGTCGCAGCTCCAGGCTATATCAAGCAGCTGGGCGAAAGGTTGGCATCACTCTGGGTTGTTTTTGTCTGTAAAAATGGAAAACTACGGTTTTCCTCTTCTCATGAGTACTATCCCAAATCATGGTAGTGCTTCTCTGGATTTTCGAAAGCATTTTCCCTCCTGGCCAGGGAATCAGGAGGGTTCGCAGTGCAGTGAGCATGTATGGGGTATTGCAGAGGATGGTGGTGGCGTCGTCTACAGGAAGCATATTCACACCTCGTCTGAGGGAAATGAAAATGAAGGTGTGGCTTCAGTTCTGACCAAGGAGTCGTCTCATGGATTTGGACCAAATGAATTGCAGGGATATGCGATCTCCCTTAGTGTCATGGACAGCCACCTGGCAATTCTGGATGCATAGGTCCATGTTTTAAGAATTGAGGTATCGGAAATGAAAAAAATCCTGCAGCACTTGTCTATTTCGGAGCAAGCAGCAAGATTGGAGGTTCGTGAGCTAAGAGAGAAAGTGGAAGCCCTAGCAGTGGCAATGGAGAAAGGTGAGATTTGGGAAACGGCTCAAATCAGGGAGATCCGGGGCATCGCTAAAAAGATTGACGAGAACATTAAAGGAATTTGCGATGAGAGCATGGAATTGAAGCAAATCTTGTTGAGCAATTGTGGCAAGGACGCTGAGCTCTGAAGCTGCTTCTGGGGCTGGTAGTTTTTTTGTTTGTTGTCTCAAATATAAGCTTTTTGTATGTACTTTTCTATTCCAGTGGTAGCTCTATAAGGCTGTATGTCTGTCATCCTTTTAGTATTCTGGACAAAGATGAAGGTAGAGTCATGGCCGCCCAACATTGTTGGAGAGCAGGCTTGCTCATACACTATGTATCCTGGTTTCTTATCTCTTTTTTTATATAAAAAAAAATCTCAACCGTTTATGTTAAAAAAATATATTAATATAAAACAAAATCTAATTACCTAATATTATCAAAATCCAATTACCTAATATTTGTATGCTTCTTAAAAAAAAGTGTCAAGGTACACCTAGTATTTGATAATCTCTCCAATGATGGTTAGTTCTTTGGAAGATTGGTTTAAATAAAAAAAATAAAAAAATTATAAAATAATGTAAATTAAAATCTAATCACTTATATTAATAAACTTAAATTCTTAAAACTAGGTTAATATGTTTAACTTATGAGATCTTAAAATATAAGGATTCATAAATGTTTAGGCTACACTTTTTTGTATTCAAAAGAGTCAAATCCTTTACATCATTAACTTAAAATATTAACTTCTTCCCTCGTACACTTTTTGTTAGTTCAAAAGATTTGAATGCTTTACACTATTCATATAAAATCTTGTCTTCTCGTAAAAGATCACTCATATCAAACCTCATAGTTATTTTGTAATGAAAACAAATGTCATTGTTTTATATCACATCGTAAATACAAATTATTGAGTGTATCATTGTATTCAATTTATGTTGACTCACTAACTATTAGTGAAAATTTAGTCACTTTTTCAAACTTTAAAATTATCAAATATATTTTATTATTATAAAAAAAATAAAACTAATTTAATTTTCATATCATTGTTTAATCAATGGTGCCTGATTGATGGCGACTTTGTTGGGATTCACCAATCTCTTTAATGCAATTCTCATTAAATATAGTTTTTAATATAGTTGTTGTTATACGTTATTTATGAAATTTGTGAGTTATAACTAAATCCTGCAAATAACGTAGACATATGGAAAAGCCAGCATTTGACTTTTTTTTTTCAATCGTTAATAAGTATACTTTAATATTAAAAGTATAAGAAAAATTACAATGTATACGCTATGTTCATGCCAACCCATAGTGCCCAGAAAAGAGACATAAGGGGCAGCAACAGCCCAGAACAAGCTAGTTGAAGAAGACGGGCCAACATCTTAGAGTAGATAGAAGTCGCAATGTCCAAACAAGCATAGCGCCCAGAAAGAAGAACAAAAGGGAAACCACCCAGTACAATCAGACCAAGGTAGACGCGGGACCTAGGCGACGAGAGACAAGTATGGATAATACAATTGGCGATCCCCCCAACCAGAAAAGGAAGAGTAAGCCGGCAAACAGGAGTCGAGAATGCCCCGGAAGTGGTGCAGAAAGATAGAGGAATGTACAATAGAAAGAGAAAAGGCAAACGTCTCAGAAAAAACAAGGAGCTGGACCGATCCGAACCACAAGTGAAGAGCACCGCAGATTAGGTAGGATAGATTCCCAGCGAACCAGAGGAGATAAACTGATTCTCCTGCCAGTGCTCATAAAAGATAAATTCTTCCTGATTCGACAAGCCCCTTCTAGGAAGAGAGTCGACAATCTTGTTCTGCTCCCTGTAGATGTGAATAATCGATGAGCAATCTGAACCATCCAGCAAGGTGCTTACCTCTTCAAACCAAGAAGTGAGTGTGATGGCCTCGATCGAGCCACTATGGAAGGCCCAGTTTACCACAGTCATAGAGTCCCCTGCAATCTACTCCAGGGAAATGTTGAAAGCCTTAGCAAAATAAAGGACAAGCCATAGAGCCAACAATTCCACTTTCGAGTTGGTACCAATACTACAATTACACCAAAGGTAAAAATATCCTGGCCCTCCAATTCGATGAAAGCCCCAACACCACAACTGCCAGTTGATGGGTGAGTAGCACCATCAAATCTAGCCCTGTTCCTCAGAGATAGGGTGTTATGTTGACTCAACTTGTGTTTTAGATTCTGAGAGGGGATCAAACGAGGAGCCAGTCGTTCAGAGAATGAAGCCAATGCGCTAGAAGCAACCCAATCAACCGAAGGAGCTCGGTTCTCAAAAATATATAGGTTCCTAACCCACCAAATGTGCCACATGATGAAACATGATAAATCCCCAAAGGTGTTACACAGGGAAACCCAGTTATGTAAACAATCTTGTACCAAGTTCCCCTTCCAAGACTGGATGGGAACCTGGAGAGATTGGACTGCCATCCAAATCCGAGCAGTGAAAGGGCATTCAACGAAAAGGTGTACAATCGTTTCCACCGCACCCTAGCACAAAGTGAATCTGCTCGGCCCATTATAACCACATTGTTGAAGGTTGTCCCATGTCAGTAGTCAGTTACCCAATAGTAACCAACAGAAAATCTTAATCTTAAGTGGAATATGCCAAGTCCAAACCGCCTTATACCACCAACATAGTTCCACAGGTTGATCCACCATGATGGCTTCGTAAGCCAGCTTTGTTGAGAGAGTGCCATTCTTAGTGTTCCAAGACTAGAATAATTGATCGTCCTCCTCCCTTAAGGAGATATTTCCTCTGTAGAGCCCTGTGATGTAATCCTTCCATTCAGTAGCAAGATCAGTAGACAGGCCCAACAGTTTACCATCCATCCACCGAGGCCGTGGACTGTGAAGAGAATTACTCATACATATATGGTTTAATGTATAATAGCCAAGACATCTAAGGAAGAAAATCAGCTCTCGAGAAAGTTTATAAACCTCCGGACCACCCATAATAGGATCCACACCTATCATTATGTTCCTGCCATTACCCGGATCCCACACAATCCAGTTTGTCATCACCGGAAGAGCTTTGCATAGACCATCCCAGGTGTTTGATACTCCTTTCGATTTCTTCAGTGGCGATCTGATCCACTGCATAGTTGTGAGATACTGGAAGTATTTATCTCTAAGAATTTGATGCAGGAGCATCGAGGCCTAGGCGGAGCAGTCGAAGATGATCGACATGGAGAAGGCCGACCAGAGGGAGCGTCGACGACCACTGGTGCGGAAGAGCAGATTTGTTGTCGAAGTCAATAAGTCATGCAGGAGCAGTCGATATGCCGTCGACAGAAGTACGGAAGGTCGAGAGTCAACATGTTGTAGGTCGATAGACGACATAATAGCAGCGAAGACGTCGAGGGTCGACATGTTGTCAAACCACGACTCCGACAGGTTTGGGCATGAGCCAAGCGAGGAGGAATGGGCAGACTGGCGAAGCCTGAAAGTGCGAAGGGAATCCGACAGGTATGTCGAAGGCTGACGAAAGACAATATGGTCGTGGCAATGATAAGGCCGACTACTGTAGTAGTGTTAGAAGGACGCGTAGAAGTCAAGATCAAGAGTACTTGGCAACCATTCGGGATTGCTAAGGAAGTTATTAGCAGTTATTGCAGGTGGTTGGGATCGTGACAGATGTCGCCACATGTGGATATTGTGCAGCATGGTAGAGGCGCTGACAGTTGCAGGTCTGCAAGGTCAGGGAGATCGGCGGACAGAGGAAGCATGTCTTGGGGTCAGAGTGATCTTGGGAACAACAGCGGCAGAGTAGAAGACTCGTGCGCAGACACAGAGCAGGGGAGTTAGTTCCGTTTTGGAGTTAGCACATAGCAGAGCTTGAGTGAAGATTTGTAGATTGGATAGGAGAGTCACACATCTGCAGAGCGCAGAGAAGATCGAGCCATAGCTCAGAGTTCCGCAACGAACCAGGAGAGGGTGAATATCGACACACTAAGATAGCACACAGTTACTTCTGTATTGTAATAGGTTGAGGCTGACAATAGTTAGTTGTTTACATTCCTTGCATTTTGCATTGTAACCGATTTCGGTGGAAGTAATATAAGCCAACTTCGAGCATCTTGTTTAGATCTTGTTTATGTGAACATGTGTGTTGTGTGTAATCGTTAAGCAAGAATCTTTGCGAAGGCACCTTGCGTCAAGTGGTATCAGAGCGGGAAGAGAATCCTGCGAAAGAAGGTGGTGATATCAACCTGACTAGGTCAAGTGGTATCAGCATTGGAAGTGAATCCAGTGAGCAAGTGCGTTGAACAGCTCCAGTTGCAGTTGGGTAGAGTTGTGCACGACTTGTGAAAGTCCGGTTGCAATTGGACGAGTGGGAGTTTCAGCCGAGGTTGAAAATGGCTCATAGAGGGGTTAATGTCCGAGGTGTTGGACAAAGAGCGCGTGGAGCAGTAGTCACAGTTGATTGTGAGATGTTCGATGAGTGCGTCTGACTCCAATGCGAACTTTGACAAATGAAGTCACATCGATCAAAGAAAGCCAAAGGCATGGTTGTATTCCTGATGCGTTAGACCACAACGACAAGGAGGTCGAAGAAGTGGAAGCACGGGAAGCAGCAGGAGAAGAACCAGAAGAAAAACTGATCAAACTTATGACGGATATGAGAGGTCGGACAAAGATAGATGTACATACCTACTCAAGAAGTCTAGACCCGGAAGACTTGATCGACTGGTTCAGAGAAATGGAGAAATACTTCAACATAGAGCAAATCGAGGATCCTAAACGGGTTAAGATTGCATGTCTGAGGTTGAAGGGTCATGCCTCATTGTGGTGGGACAACGTGCAACCTAATAGAGTAAAGAAGGGAAAGGAGAAAATCAAGTCTTGGGATAGGATGGTCACCAAGCTAAAGGGGAAGCTCTTGTCAAATGACTATGTGATTTCCTTGTTCTGGAAGTTGCAGAACTTTCGACAAAAAGAGATGACTGTGAAGGAATACACAGAACAGTTCTATAGATTGTTGATAAGGTCGGGACAAACCAACGAAGGTGAAGAAGCTGTCGCAAGATATGTCAATGGCTTGAAGTATGCCATTCAAGACAAGTTGAGCATGTCTAGATTCAGAGCGGTCGGTGAAGCCTACTAGTTAGCTCTGAAGGTAGAAGAGAAACTGTCGAGAAAATCTGCAGCGACCAGAGGCAAGATGACTGGTCGGGGTGCGAAGACTGTTTCCACGAAAGACCAAAGTAGCGGATACAGGAGAAAAGCCGTCGAAGACAACCAATGTGTGGAAGGGACATCAACAAGAGAGAAGGCGCAGGAAAACCCGATGCGATGGTCGAGAGACACGCGGTCGAGATGCATATGGTCGAAGTGGTCCATCCGACAGAAAATGAGCTGACAGACCAACCATAATCTGTTACAAGTGTCGAGGAGTCGGACACAAGGCATATGAATTCCCAGAGAACCTACATGTTGCAGAGGAGTCGAAACCCAGACGTCGAAGAGATGAGCAAGTCGACGAGAGGGCAGGGTCAGCATCCGACAGCAGCGAGGATGGCAAGAAGAAATGTTGAAACCTGACGATCAGAAGAACATTGGTTCAGGAAGACCGACGCGATGAGAAAGAGCCAGCACAAGGGAAGGCTATCTTTCGAACTAAAGTGCGAATTGGCGAATGGCATTGCAAGACCATAGCTGATGGTGGAAGCACTGAGAATCTTGTGTCGATAGAGGTCATCGACAAGATAGGGTTGAATTATCGAGAACATCCACACCCATACAAGATCTCATGGTTGCAGAAAGGACACCATGTGAAGGTGATCAGACAGTGCTTGATTAACTTCAAGGTCGGGAATATTGAAGACAACGTACTATGAGACGTAATCTCAATGGACGCACGCCATCTATTGTTAGGGATACCATGGAAATATGATCAGAATATGATCTATGATGGTTGACCCAACACAGTCACAGTGTGGAAGAATGGCATGCAAAGGACTCTGAAGCCAAAGCCGGAGGAACAAGCCGACTGTAAGCAGGGCGAGAGCAACTTTTGGGAGAAGCAAATGTTGATGTGTTCAGCGAAAGAATTCCTCGTGGAGGAGGAAAAGCAGTTGGGATGTTTTGCTATCATTCTGAAAGGGCCATGTGTCGAGAGGTCGACAATGGAGAATATTTCGGTTGAAGTCGGAAAAGATGCTTGACGAGTTTCGGAGCATAGTAGTCGACGAGGGTACCGACGGGATTGCCACCAATGAGAAGCATATCCCATCAGATTGACTTGATTCCAAGGTCGAGTCTGCCAAACAAGGCACTGCATAGGATGAGTCCGACAGAAGGTCAGGAACTCAATTGACAAGTCCAGGAGTCGTTGGACAGGGGATTGATCAAAGAAGTCGGAGCCCGTGCACGGTACCAACAGTATTAGTGCCGAAGAAGGGTGGAGAATGGAGGATGTGTACAGACTCCAGAGCCATCAACAAGATCATGATCAAGTACCGGTTTCCATTACCGAGGATGGATGACTTGATCGATTGCTTGAGTGGAGCAAAGTACTTCACGAAGATAGACCTGAAGAACAGTTATCACCATATTTAGGTTAGAGAAGGATATGAATGGAAGACAACATTCAAGACGAAGGAAGGGTTGTATGAATGGTTAGTCATTCGTTCGGACTGACTAATGCACCTAGTACATTCATGCGATTGATGAATGAGGTACTAAAGCCATTTTTGGGTAAGTTTGTCGTAGTATATCTAAACGACATCCTGATATTTAGTCGAACCAAGACAGAACACTTAGGGAACATTCGACAAGTATTGCAGAGGTTGCAGGGAGAGAAGCTGATGGTGAACTTGCAAAAGTGTTTCTTCATGAAGGAAGAATTGGTGTACTTGGGATTTGTAATTTTGGGTAAAGGGTTGGTGATGGACCTGTTATCACCTAACTTGTAGTTGTCCCTAAGGATGGATCCAAGATGGATGGCAGAGGGGATCCAAGATGGATGGCAGAGGGGATGGGCAACCAAAGAGGTGCAACCAAGATAGCCTCGACTCCCAATGGATTGTTGTCACACCAATTGAGGCAATCTTCACTTTATGTTATCTATCCCAAGACAACAAAGGGAGAGACCCAAATCCACTCCCGATAGGAGAGATCAGACCAAACACCAGATCAAATCAAATATAGATGAAGTACGTAAGGTTTATGGTGAACCCTAGATCTATGGATGAAGTCACGAGGTGAGTAATAGGTTGGATCAAGGGGTTTAGATAATGTAGATTTGGTCCAACATGTTTATGCAAGTGACTTACGAGGTTTAGAATAAGATCCAGAATAAGGGTACTAGTTAATTATGAGAAAATCCACTGCCTTGGGAACCATGTCCAATGCAGGGTAGTTAAGGACTGAATTGGGGCTAACCAGTACCAAAAGTGAGCTTGATTGATTGATATGACAATGTCAAGGGGTTCAAGCAACCAAAACAAGGATCAAAACACATGCAAACTCAACAGTCCAAGAAAGTTGAATTAGCTTGGAGAAAGATCAGTGCCTTGGGAAGTGGGCCAAATGGAGTCGGATCTCCACCAAATTGTAGATCAGGAATGTTGAGGTGTTGAGGTAGGTGGATCTTGAAAATTAGGCTCATCCAATGGCTAGATATTAGTAGATCTGAGATTGAAGTGTATCACAAAGTGACCCAAGTGGGGCTCAACCCTCAAAATGAGGAATGGGGCCCACAAGGTCAAAATCACTGAAGTGACACACCAGGGGTAGGTTATCAAATGTGTAGATGAAGGATCAAGTGGGATCTCACCTATCCAGGTGCTAGATCCTATCAAACTCACCTCTCCCAGGAAGTGCGACCTCCCTTGGAGAAGCTTCTTTGCCTTGGGAAATGGGTCAAATGAGGGACAATCCACACCAAACTATAGATCTGAATCGCCGTGGATACTATAGAGGTGGGTTTTAAATTTTGTACCCAAAATCCAAGTGGATCTTGCTAGATCTGATAAAATGTAAAATGAGGGTTTTGAAATTATGAGGGTTTGAAGCATTTAGACAAATGGATAGATCATGGAAAGAGAAATTACCTTGAGATCATACCTGAGTGATGAAATGAGATGCCTTGTTGTTGAGGAAGACTCCTGCAGAGATCAAATGAGAAATTGTTGAATTTGCTTGCTGAAATGATGCCCTAGCCCACAAGTGCAACCTCCTCTACCTGTCAAACCAAGGAAAATCGATTCAATCAGTCAAATCAAGTATGGAGGAAATACAAGCGAAATGCAATGATAACATGAAATAGAAGGTCTCGGGACAGTAATACTCCCTGTTACCAACGAACAAACCCAAGGAAGAAGTAGGGAGGGTCCTCCCCTACCAATACGTCCTCCTCAAATGAATTCGGCCTCCACCTGTAGATGCAAAAACGTGGTACAAAAATATAGCAAGACAAAATCCCCAAGAACCCAGTGCAAAGGAAGAATCAATGAACGAACTCCAAAATCATTCACCACAACACAACAGATAGATGCAATAATAATTCTCTGTTCCAATAATCCAGAGCCAAAAGTCCCCTTTACAATGAGAAGCTCTCTCCTTTAAATAGGAAGGAGAGAGGCCATAACCATAACCACTTTTTGAATGAGTGACTAAGATTAAAAGATCAAAAGATCTAATCAATGGTTGAGATGAGCTCATGGATCAACTCACTAATACAATATAATAATGGACAAATCACCCATAACAAGGGGGTCCCACCACATGTCAATGATAAAACATAAGAAATAGCTTATGGTGGGTCCAAGGGGTAATTTCTAACACCTTTGGTCAATCCCCATAGCAAAATAATAATAAAATAATCATCTAAGCACCAAATCGTGCCTCTCTGGGAAAGTCGTAAGCCTTGGAAGGCTCCAGAAATCATAAAAAATGTCATAAGTGATGGGTGTGGGTCCCGATGAAGTTGAAACTACTAGAGAACATGTGGAAAACATCCCACTCATCATCACAAATCATCCCATGCCATAACCTTTCCTCAGTAGCCCAAATCGAATTCCTTTGTAGCCATTTTTACCATTTCTAGATTGCCTCGGGAAGTGTGAAATTGCCCAAACTGCCTCCTGGAGTGCATGGCTCCAAAAAGTAAGATCACTAAGATGTCTAGGAGGGGGGTAATATGGTAATAAAAAGTGGCTGGACCACCTCCTCCATCAATAGCGCTCTAGGTGAACCAATCATATCTCTGTTATGCTCTAACAGGGCCTCCGACAAGCCAAAACTGCACTAGGATAGCAACCTGAGGCTAAAAATCACCGTAACTGCCTGGAACTGAAAACAATCTGTCTCATTGGAATCAGGAGTTCCAAATCCATCTAAAGTGTGTACTCATACACCATATAGACCTTTGCATGGTCAAAAGCAAATGCTCATCATATCCGACGGACCAAATAATAATAATCTGTAAAAGTGCTGAAAAGCACGTATCATCATCATAAGTCTAGAACCACTGCATAATCCCACCATGGTGACCTGTACCAGACCATGTATCATCTATCTGTATCATCTAAGGTCTGCCACCTCATGTCCTGTGGTTGACTTTTGGTCAGACTGGGTTTGACAAAGTCAACATGATCAAAATATAACTCAAACTGTCATCAAGCTGCTGCAAGGTGTCAAAGGTTAAAACATGCTTTACAATCCATTCAAATAGCAATTATAAAAAAAAGTAATCATTACTGGCGATCTAAATCCAAATATAATAGGTCATTAATTATTATTTATTACTCAAACAAGACTTTCAAGGTCATACTCACTTCATAGTTGTGATCAATTTGCTAGTGAAGGGTGAAGGCTAAGAATAACATGGCTAGGTCAAAGGATGACTTACTGACTTAACACTGTGACACTTTGGAAATGGATAAGGGAATACACACCATAGCATATAGTGGACAAGCAACAACACAGGTAATGGCATTGTCTCACAAATGGGTAAGTTGTTCAAAGAGTGTTCATTCACCTTGACAGATGCGCATAATCCATAATACAAATGAGGCCAGTAATATTTTTGATATAGAGTTTAAGTTCCATTGATTTTTGGGCCTAAAGTTTCCATAGCCTTTGATCTATGTGTGTTTATAAACACATTGCATAGATTTACATTTCATGAGGCTTCTTGTTGCAGGTGTGTTTTTAAGGCACTTGTTTACCTAAGCACTTCTAGGTGTGTCACAGATAGTTTGTTTACCTAGGTATTTAAATTTCACAATAGATATAACATTTGATACTTCATAGCCATTTTCATTTGGCTTTCCTTTCATTCATGTGTGTTGAGAAACACATTGCATGAATGGGCTTTTCATACAAGATACAACATTTCATTTCCATACTTTGCATTAATGGCAACACTAAAAGTTTTAGGTTTAACCAACAACATCTTTAGTGACTAGGGGGACTTCTCAAGGAAATCCAACTCACCAAACGTAAGTTTTGTCACCAACTCAGATCTGAGACATAATAAATAGGGAAACTTATCCAATACAGAGGCTACAATGGGGAAAGGTCCTCCATGCCACTAGTCAAGTAGTAAGTCAAGGTAATGAACAAACTGGGTAAGCCATGGATGGATGAAGAAAGTGAATAATGAGACCAACACTAACAAGCCAAAGTATGGTGGGAATGATCACCTCTATTCTCCCAAAGGAGGGTAAAACCAATGAGTATAGGCAAAGAACTTCTAAGTCTGAGTAGGGACAAATATGACATATATACATAGTACAACCAGGTCCACATATCTATATGATCACCAGATCATGATACTGAATGCTAAGACATGCTAAGGGAATGGAAATAAAATCAATATAAGCACAACACCATAATATACCTATTGAGTCATATACCTAAATGCTCATCATCTGAACCATCATCTGTCCTCTGAAACTGCTGCTGTAACTCTGGGCACTACTGACTGCTCTGTGAAAATGGCTAAATAGCTACATCGGTCATCTCTTTGAGTGTCCTGAGACTCATTCATGGCATGGGGAATAAAATTGTTGTCCATAAACTGATAGTGATCCATAGTAGATGCTCATCTCAGCATCTCAAATGCAAGGGAACTGGCTGAATAGTGTACTGGAATTAGAAAAATAATGTATGGTAGCCTTGCTACTATATATGTGATAATAGGACCCAGAGAAGGTGAAGGCAATATTGGATTGGCCGAAATCGACAATTATGACTGGAGTAAGGAGTTTCCATGGACTTTCCAGTTTCTACATGAAGTTCATTTGGGGATTCAGTCGGATTTGTGCACCTTTGACAGAGTGCATGAGGAAAGGAGAGTTCAAGTGGACGGAAGTTGCCCAATGAGCTTTCGACAAGTTGAAGGAAAAGTTCATTGAGAGCCCAGTGTTAGCACTCCCAGATTTGGACAAAGTTTTCCAGGTCGATTGTGACGCGAGTGGAATGGAAATTGGAGCAGTGTTGAGCCAGGAGGGCCGACCGATTGCATTCTTCAGTGAAAAGTTGGATGATGCGAAGCGAAAATATTCGGTCTATGACCAGGAATTTTATGCTATTGTCCAAGCATTTAATAAGTGGAGGTACTATTTGTTTCCCAAAGAATTTGTGTTGTACACATATCATCAAGCACTGAGGTATTTGAATACTCAGTCGAAGTTGAATTAGCGGCACATGAAATGGGTTGAGTTCCTCCAGGGATATACTTTCATGTTGCGACATAAGTCGGGCAAGTTGAAAAAGGTTGTCGACGCGCTAAGTCGAAGGATTGCATTGTTGAACACAACGACAGTTCAGGCAACAGGAATAGAGTCGGTGAAGGCAGAGTATGCGACTGACAAGGATTTTGCGAAAGCATGGGAGGCTTGTTGTGAACTGTGGAGTGTCGACATAACTCCATACTTGGATTAGTTTATCCAAGAGGGATACTTATTCAAGGGACAACAATTGTGTATTCCCAGGGGATCCATAAAAGAGAACCTAATCTGAGAATTGAATATCGGTAGATTAGCGAGTCATTTTGGCATCGACAAGACCAAGGCATTGGTCGAAGAAAAGTATTATTGGCTAGGAATGACGACAGATGTCAGGAAATGGGTATGATAGTATCGATTTTTCCAATTGGCAAAGGGAAGAAGTCAAAATACGGGGTTTTATACACCATTACCTGTACCAGATACCCCATGGGAGCACTTGAGCATGGATTTTGTGCTAGGATTGTCGAAGACGTAGCAAGGAAGCAAATCAATATTTGTTGTAGTCGACAGATTTTCGAAGATGGAACACTTTATTCCGTGTCGGAAGACAAGTGACACCACAGGCATTGTTGTATTATTCTTCAAGGAGGTAGTCAGATTGCATGGTTTGCAGAAGAGTATCACATCGGACAAAGATACCAACTTTATAGGACATTTCTAGAGAACCCTATGGAAGAAACTGGACACGAGGTTGCAGTTTAGCTCGGCATATCATCCGCAGATAGACGGACAGACCAAGGTGGTGAATAGAAGTTTGGGAAACCTTCTAAGGTGTTTGACAGTCGACAGACCCAAGCAGTTGGAGAACGTGTTGGCGCAAGCGGATTTTTCATACAACAATTTTGTGAATCATTCGATAGGTTTGAGCCCATTCCAGATTGTTCAGGGAAGGAGCCCACATGGAGTGGTGGATTTGGTCAAGTTGCCGACAGAAATCAGGAAAAGCATGGATGCAGAATCGTTCGCAGAGCATATGAAAGAAGTGAATGAAGATGTGTGAAAGCGCATAGAAAAGAGTAATGCAGCATACAAGTTGAGAGCCGACGAGAAGAAGAGGCTACAGTCATTTAATGAGGGAGACTTAGTTTATGCAAATTTGCGGAAGGACATATTTTCGACAGGAACATATAACAAGCTGAAGCTGAAGAATATTGGACCATGTAAGATTCTGAATAATATTTCATACAACGCTTATGTGTTGGAGCTGCCAAAGGACTTGAGCATTTCACCAATGTTCAATGTCTCATATATGTACAAGTTCAAAGAAGGGTCAAGAAACTGAAGCGCGGATGTGTCAAACATTGACTGGATGGTGCAGATTCAAGATTGACATAAAGAGGAAATCGCAGAAGTAATAGAGGAATGCGAAGTTGGGCGCATGTGCAGTTCGGGAAAGAAGGAATACTTTGTGGGATGGAAGGATGATGAGTTGCAGGAGGCGACATGGATTTCCGAAGAAGAGTTAAGGAGACTGACGGAGCAATCGAATTCTTTTTCACCTGGGGAGTCTGATGCAGGAGCATCGAGGCCTAGGTGGAGTAGTCGAAGATGATCGACATGGAGAAGGCCGACTAGAGGGAGTGTCGATGACCACTGGTGCAGAAGAGCAGATTGGTTGTCAAAGTCAATAAGTCGTGTAGGAGAATTCGGTATGCCGTCGACAGAAGTACGGAAGGTCGAGAGTCGACATGTTGTAGGTCGACAGATGACAACGTATCAACGGAGATGTCGAGGGTCGACATGTTGTCGAACCACGACTCCGACAGGTTTGGGCATGAGCCAAGCGAGGAGGAAGGGGCGGACTTGCGAAGCCTGAAAGTGCGAAGGGAAGCCGACAGGTATGTCGAAGGATGACGAGAGATAGTATGGTTATGGCAGTGATAAGATCGACTACTGTAGTAGTGTCAGAAGGACGCGTAGAAGTCAAGAAGAGTATTTGGCAGCTGTTCGGGGTTGCTAAGGAAGTTATTAGCAATTATTGCAGGTGGTTGGGATCATGATAGATGTCTCCACAGGTGGAGATTGTATACCATGACAGAGGCACTGACAGTTGCAGGTCTGCAAGGTCAGGGAGATCGGCAGACAGAGAAAGCATGTCTCGGGGGTCGGAGTGATATCGGGAACACCAACGGCAGAGTAGAAGACTCGTGTGCAGACACAGAGCAGGGGAGTTAGTTCCATTTTGGAGTTAGCACAAAGCAGAGATTGAGTGAAGATTTGTAGCTTGGATAGGAGAGTCACACATCTACAGAGCGCAGAGAAGATCGATCCATAGCTCATATTTTCGCAGCGAACCAGGAGAGGGTGAAGATCAACACATTGAGATAGCACATAGTTACTTATGTATGTAATAGGTTCAGGCCGACAATAGTTAGTTGTTTACATTCCTTTCATTTTTCATATAACCGATTTCGATGGAAGTAATATAAGACAACTTCTGGCATCCTGTTTACATCTTGTTTATGTGAATGCATGTGTTGTGTGTAATTGTTAAGCAAGAGCCTTTGCGAAGGCGCCTTGCGTCATAATTCTGCTCGACAAACTATCAACTGTCAAGGCTCTCCAGATACTTTTCGCGAGCAGGGCAAGAGAAAAAAGATAGATTTTTTTAAAGACCACCCTCCCAACTCATAAGGGCGGGCCAAACGGGACCACTATAGCAAGTGGAATTTCTTTACCCCCAGTGTCGGACCAAATAAAACTATGGATTTTACTTCAAATCTTTGATAGGATCAATTTTGGAATATTTCTCAAGGAGAGCCAGTAGACCCCAAGGTTTTGAAGTAATGATTTCTCCAATGTTAACGTGCCTCCTATGGAGAGCCATTTCTAGTTCCAATGATGTATCCTTCGGTCAAATCTTTGGATCAACTAGTGCCAATCCGTAGACCTATAGCAATTTGGCTTGATGTGTTAGCCTAAGTATGTCATTCCTTCTGATAGATCCTATGTATCGAACTATAGAAGTGCAATAAGTTCCTCCAATTGGTCTTCCAAAATATTATTCTTATAGAGTTTGGACTTAGTTGCATTTATAACCAGGCCAACAGACCTGCAAAACAAGTTTAGTAAATCCAAAAAATATGTCCAGACAGAGAGATTAGCTGCGCCAAATAGAAGAATGTCGTCAACGAAAAGTTGGTGGATGATCTCAACCCTTGAATAGATATTTAGACCCCTTATGTTTGAATCAACTTTGGCTTGATGAATCATTTGGCTCAACCCTTCAATGGTGAGCAGGAAGAGAAGTGGAGATAAGGGGCAGCCTTGTCTGAGGCCCCGGGAGCTGTTGAAGAAGTCAGTGGGACATCCATTGATAAGTATGGCATAGTTAGCCGAAGTAATACAACCCATGATCCATTTCAAAACCTTCCAGGGGTGTCCAACTTGCATAAGTACCAGTCTAAGGAAACCCCAGTTGACCATGTCATATGCCCAGGAGAGGTCAAGTTTTAGAATGAGTGCCTTTAAATTCTTGGATTTGATACTATGGAACGCCTCTTGTTCCACCCCAACCGCATCAAGAACCTGTCTATTGTCCAAGAACCTGAATTGTTCCATCGACATATTCTTGGAAAGAATGGGCTTGATTCTGCAAGAGATGATTTTTGTTATTATCTTATAGATGAGGTTGCATAGTGAAATCGACCTGAAGTGTTCCAATGATTCCGGAGACGAAGTCTTTGGAATGAGTGCAATAAAGGTTGAGTGGAGGGAGGGGGGAACCGAGCTTGTAATATGGGTTTCCTCCACCATCGCTAAGATCTCTTCCCCCATGATGTAAAAAAATTCCAGGAAAAGCTCCACAGTCCTGCCATTTGGACCGAGGTTTTTTACCTTGGAAAACCCCCTGAGGACATGTAGTATCTCCCCCAAATTAATATTGAAAATAGTGACACCTATGCCACACGTAATTAACTACATTGAATGATGCACTAAAATGCACCCTTTAATGATACTATATTATTGAGACTATATGTTATATATATAGATATAATGCACTAATATGCACCCTCTAAGGATATATATTAGAGATATTTTAAATTATTAGAGCTATTTGGAATCCTCTATTAGTTGGTGCAAACAATAACTGACAACATCAATAGACAGGGGTAGTGATAATGGATAGACCATTGGGAAATAGAAAAGAGAATGTTGGTAAAGAAAATAACTTGAACAAGGTTATGTGAAAGTCCCGTTTTTATGGAGTCCTTCAATGAATAAGATTCACTACTTCTGCAACTAGGATTGTTTTACCATATTGATCTACTCGAACTGCTTATGTTTCAATTAGTTGTGGAATTGAGCAAATGGAAGCGATCACTAAAAGAAAGAGCTCTGCGTGGGCGTACACAGATCGACTAGTAGTACCTCTATGTTTTGCTCATATGCAAAACCTAGTTCTCTTAATTTTCTTGTCCAAGTTCTAGTGTTCTCCGAGTTGAAGTTGGTCATTCTGAAAGAGTTGAAGTTGCTCGTCCAGTTGGTCATCCAAGTTCCGAAAAACCTTAGCAACTAGGTATGTTAGTTGTAACTATAATCATTTGTCATATTGTGTGGGAATTCCTGCCATATAAAACCTATGTGAACCTTGGAATATTTGAGCATGGATATGGTACCTTTGGCTTGTGTATATTTGCATTAGAACCATTTCTAGACAAGAAAAGTATCATAGATTTTTAAACCAAGTTCTAGAAACCATGATTTTACATTTCGTAATTTGTTTACCTCTAAGCATTATTTCCCATAGATGTAATAAGTATTGAGAAGCTCAGGAGATTAATGAATTTATGCTTCACATACTTTTAAACCAAGCTCCAAAAACCACGATTTTACATTTCACAATTCATTTATCACTACTAGGCCACCCTAAGCATTATTTTCCATTTAATTTCAATAAAGTAGGAAAAAAAATTGCTTCCTCACCTTGGACTTGGCTAAACCAATCATTTGCGCCTCTTTATCTTGATCTTGTTATGTGTGGTCTGCGACAACATAGAAGTGGCTATACAATTATATTGTTTAGACTCTTCTATGGGTCGGATCCCCAACTTTGTAACTATCCTGACTCCAGAGGGTAAGTAAAAGAATCATTGTCTGATATAACGAATATCAGGAAGGGAATTGACCCTTAGACTACACATTGAGACCACACACTTGGACATATGATTTGTCAACCACACTTCAACCATTTGAAAAATAAACTCAAAAAATTAGCATGCCCGACTTGCCTATGCATGAACTAACCAACAATAGTAGCTCCACCCAACTTATGTTTTTTTGGAATCAACCTATCGATATAATATGAGCTTTCAAAATTAATAGACCCAATTCCATGATGTCCTTTTGAGCCTTTTCCCTTAGGCTCCATCTATGATCTCTTGCTCTATGTGAACAATCAATCACTATGACATGCAACAATGCATTAGTCTCCATGCAATGCACCCACAACTGTAAAATCAATAAATTGAGACGTATAATACACAAACATTATTACCATGCCCAAATAGTTAGTCACTATGACATGCATCAATGCATTAGTCTCCATGTGATGCACCGTGACAACTCTAATAGCCATAAAATGAGACCTATAATACACAAGCATTATTACCATGCCCGAACAATATGTCATTATGACATGCAACAATGCATTAGTCTCCATGTGATGCACCGTGAGATCTCTAATAGAAATAAAATGAGACCTATAATACACAAGCATCATTACCATGCCCAAAAAAACAGTCACCATGACATGCAACAATGCATTAGTCTCCATGCAATGCATCCAAAACTCTAATAGCATTAAATTGAGACCTATAATACACAAGCATTATTACCACGCCCAAACAGTCAATCACTATGACATGCAACAATGCATTAGTCTCCATGCGATGCACCCACAACTCTAATAGCAATAAATTGATACCTATAATACAAACATTATTAGTACCACGCACTGTAAAATCCACAAATCATCCACTTATTATGGTTAGATAGGGCTCATTCATTGGGTCCAAAACATAGTGAAATTTATGCCATGGATAATTACTTACATCATGGCCGTGTGTTGTAAAGTTTAGAATATTTTAATCATAGCCATTCCATCAGGGGATTTTTCCTTAGGACCACAATTATACCCAATAACCACATAGATGTTCCAAGGAACTAGGAAGGAGATTCACTGATTTGGGTAACTAATTTCGTTAGAGAGCCATACAACCAAAGCCATATCGACTCAGCGAGGGAAAGGAACACAACCTTACTTGATATAACCAATGCCTTTCTATTCATTGGAAATTTGTAGGTAACCTTTGATTGCACAATGCACTTCCAAGCATATAGACTATTTCCTTATTCCCCATGACAAGGTGTGGTGTACAAGGTTGTGTTTCCATGCAATCTCCTTGCTTTACCACCCTATATACATGCATGCATGCTCAGGATCAAGTGGTTGATATGAATTTGACATTGGCATGCACTGTTCACAGTTCGATGTGTAGGATAGACCTGACATTGTGTATGGGTTTCACTAGGAGTTACATTGATTTTGTTGTTTCCTAGGCCTCTTAAGCATATTGGAATTACATGTGTATTGGTTGAGCCATGTGTGTTCTAGTGAAAAAATCTCAATGCATTCTAGTAAGAGCAAAGACTCCCAAAAGTTCATAAACCATGACATACGATGTGCTACGTGGTAATCAGGAGGGCCTAAGACTAGCATGAATCACACATTGCAATGGTGTTCTATCTCCAATGGCATAACAAGATCGATTCTCATGGAAGCTGAACTGCCTCTTAATGAAAATTTTTAATAACAAATGCTCAAAAAATGCTACAGGATATGCCAATATTAGTTACAGTCTATAGACATTGTTTCTTTTAGGTGGAATTGGATATTATAAGTATATTCTTCCTTTTCAACACAACCCGACCTCCATGTCTTAGAACCTCCACCTCCACATGAATGAAATAATGATTACTCTTCCATTGAAGGGGTGGCAGCAGGTCATTATAACAAGAATACTCGGGAATTTCCACCCAATCGATAGGAAAAGGTGTAGTAGGTGAAAGTGAATGACAAGGCATATTTAGTGAGGGATAATCATACTTCCATTAATGTTGGAAACCATACATATACAATGTAATGGTTGAAGTTTTTAAGGATACCTTGCACGTTAAGAAAATAGGGGCTTATATTATTTTGTTTAATTTGCTACCATGCATGGGTATTCTGCCGTTTCTGTGTTTCACCAAAAAAAAATTATATCTCTTCATGTCCCTTTGAAATCAAATATTTGGGAATCAACTAAAAATTATGTTTCTTAAACTTCAGTGTACTTGTAGTCTTGCCTCGATTCATGTAACCAATTAGTTAGATTGCTTAGCCGTTATTAATGTTGAAATTCTAGTGCAAGTTCACGATATTTGCATAGCAGCAGGTAGCCATGGGAGATTGCATTCTTCTAAAATTTGGTACACTTTCTTGTGCTTGGGATAATGCCATACTTTAGCTAATTATCGAATTTCTTCACCTTTTAACACACTAATTTTGTTAAGCTTTATATTAATTGATGTTTTGTTCTCTCTCAATTACAACTACATTTTTTAGGCTGTCGAGGAATTTACAAAAGAAATAACAGGTAATTTCCATCAATACTTGAAGCTAATATGCTTTTCAGTGATATGTTTTCAAATTATCTTTTCCTTTTATTCCCTTATTTGTGGTTTGTACTACTTTAAACTTTTGTTTGTTTTATTATTAATCTACAATAATAAAATTAGTACATGATAAATTTGGGTTCAACCCATGAAATTAAAATTGAATTATGAGATCTCATTCACTAATTCAAGGTATCTCATTTCATTGAGTTTCTAGTGCCATGGATCAAAGACAAAAGGGCATAATATATTGACCAAACCCACAAAATATTTTTAAGTCTTATGCGAGGAACCTCCAGCAATTAAATGATGAAAATGCACGATATATCGGAAATAACAGAACACAGAAGGTATTTATTGATCGCAGGCCACTTCGAGGGGGAAACCTCCTTTGAGAAAGCTCAATACAAATAACTCATGGATGCCTTCATTGGCCTCAACATGTACTTATATACCAAGTCTAAGATAAACAACTATTACTCCCCATGAATGTGGGATAATACAATATACTCACGGGGCGACTTACAAAGCATATGCGTCCAATAACAATATACTAACAATGTGGAATAACACAATATACTCACGGGATGACTTACAAAGCATATGCGTCCAACAACAATATACTAACAATGTAAAGAGAAGGGTTGACATGGGTTCCTAACATCCCCTCCCCCTTAGAAAAAGCTTTGTCCTCAAAGCTTTAGATGTGGAAATTGTTGTTGAATCTGAAGGAGTGGTTCCCATGTAGCATCCTTTGGTTGCATTCTGTGCCACTGAATTAATACCTCGGTGATGGATCGAGAGCGAGGATGACAAGTGCGCCTATTTAGGATGGCCTCCGGCTCCAAAATGATGGATCCTTCATTATCAGTTCTGGTAAAACAATTTGTGCTATGATGTTGGTGCCAAGAACTTTCTTTAGACAAGAGACATGAAATACTGGATGAATGCGGGAAGAAGGGGGAAGTTCCAATTTATAAGCAACAAACCCAATCTTCTAAAGAACCTTATATGGCCCATAGAACTTTGGAGCGATCTTATGACGCCCTTTGAGTTTCAGGGAGGATTGCTTGTAGGGATGTAGACGAAGAAAAACCATATCACCTGCTTGAAAAGTGCGCTCAGAATGGTGTTGATCGGCTTGTTGTTTCATTCGATTTATTTCCATGTGAAGATTGTCCTACAAAATGCGAAGAATTTGATCACAGGTTCGAAGAACTATGTCAACTTCCTTAATTGGTGAATTGCTGGGTTGTATGGAAGAAGCACTAGTGGTGCCTGAACATAGACTGCTTCATATGGAGTCATTTTAGATGTAGTGTGGTAGGAGGTATTGTACCACCATTCAGCGAGAGGGAGCCACTTTTCCCACTGATGCTATTGTTCGGAGGTGAAGCAACAAAGATAAGTTTCCAAATATTTGTTGATAATTTCAATCTGACCATCTGTTTGTGGGTGATACCCTGAACTCATCTTCAGTTTAGTGCCAGTGTGGAGAAATAGTTATGTCGAAAAATGACTGGTGAAAGTTGCATCGTGATCTGAGACAATGTAAGAAGGGATTCCATGAAAACGGAAGATATGGTCCAGGAAAATCTGTGTGACTGAAGAGGCGGTATAGGGATGGATGAGGGCACAAAAATTATTATATTTGGAGAGGCAATCAACCACAACCAAAATTGTTGTCTTCCCTCCAGATTTAGGGAGCCCTTCAATGAAATCCATAGAAATACCTGTCCAAATACATGTAGGGATGGGAAAGGGTTCAAGCAATCCTGAAAGGAGTGTCGTTTCACCCTTGTTGCGCTGGCAGGTATCACATTCATCCACCATCTGTTGAATTGTCCTTTTCATTCCATTCCAAAAGAAATTACGTCGTGCCCTCTGATACGTTTTGAGAAACCTAGAGTGCCCTGCCGATGGAGAAGCATGGAGTTCATAGAAGACATCCCGTTGAAGATATGTGCTCTGGGGAAGCACCAGGGGACCCTTGTATCTTAGGGAAGCACCATCCCAAGAGTAATGCGGTACAACAAGAGGGTTGTTGGCCAACCGTTGGATGATTTGAGATAATGAGGAGTCATTGGCATAGCCCTGTTGAACAAATTGCAACCAATTTGGAACATGCATAGAAATAGCTGAAAGACAAACTTGGTCATCAAATGTGCGAGAAAGAGCATCCTCCACAAGATTGTCCTTAACCTTTTTGTAAGTGATATCATAATCATAATCCCTGAGTTTGCTAACCCATTTTTGTTGTGCTGGGGAGGAGACCCGTTTTTCCAGGAAATATTTCAGACTCTGGTGATTAGTCTTGATGCAGAAATGATTCCCTAATAGGTATGGCCTCCACTTCTATACTGCATGCAAAATAGCCATCATTTCCTTCTCATATGTAGAGGCGACTAAATTCTTACCGGAAATGGATTTGCTGGTGAATGCAATGGGATGTTCATATTGAAGGAGAACAACACCAAGACCATTGTTGTAAGCATCACTCTCAATAGTGAAGGGATTGGAAAAATGATCATAGCTAGAACAGGTGTAGTACACATAGCTTGTTTCAGTTTGTCAAATGCACACTCAGTAGCATGTGTCCATGTAAAAGCATCATTTTTCAATAGAATGGTTAATGGAGCTACAATCTTCCCATAATCCTTGACAAACTTGCGGTAGTATTCAGTCAATCCCAAAAAACCATAAAGGCTCTTGAGTGTCTAATGTGGCCAATTTTTCATGGCATCTGTTTTGGCAGGATCCACACGAACCCCTTGTACTGAAATAATATGCCCGAAATACTCTACTTCCTCCTTTCCAAAACCACATTTAAACTGTTCGGCATGGAGATGATGATAAAAGAAAAGTTGCAGTACAAGATCCAGATGCTGGAGATGCTCAACCCATGTTTTACTATAGATGAGGATATCATCAAAGAAGACTAGAATGAATTTATGCAAGTAGGTCCAGAATATTTTATTTAGCAATGCTTGGAATGTGGACGGAGAATTAGTGAGGCCAAAGGGCATGACCAAAAACTCATAGTGGCCATAATGTGTGTGGAAAGCTGTTTTAGGGATATCATCCTCATGAACCCGAATTTGATGATACCCAGAACGAAGATCCAACTTGGAGAAAAAATGAGCACTATGAAGCTCATGAACAATAGGAATTGGAAACTCGTCCTTGATTGCTAAGTGATTAAGTGCTCGGAATTCAATGGAGAGGCACCATGACCCATCTTTTTTTCGGACAAGAAGAACTGGTGAAGAAAAGGAACTGGTACTAGGGCGAATAATACATTGCTTCAGTAAGTCCCTAACGAGCATCTCAATCTCAGTTTTTTGGTGAAATGGGTAGCGATAGGGCCTAATGTTGGGAGGAACGCTTCCAAGAAGGAGATGAATACAATGGTCCTCTGGTATTGAAGGTGGCAATCCCACTGGTTCAACAAAGACACATGCATATCTTTCCAAAATTTGTTGTAGATCCAAAGGAGTAGTGGAGACCGTTGATGGGTGCATCTGAATGGAATGGAGCTGAGTGATGACACCATGTGAATTCTTCTTAAGGATATTTTACATGTGATGTGAACTGATGATGTTGAGAGACCCTGGTTGTAAGACCATCAATGTGTGTTTTTTCCCATTGACTGAAAACTGCATCCAAAGTTCAGCAAAATCCCATAAGATGGGGCCAAGTGTGCGTAACCATTGAGCGCCCAAAACCACATCATATAAGCCTAAGGGCAAGGAAAACATGTTAGAGCGCATGTTATAATATCCAATAGAGATACACACATCGCAACACTTCCCATTGCAAGGTAAGGTGCCCCCATTGGCAATCATGACTTCAAAGTTGGAGAAATGATGTACAAAACAATCAGTCTATTTGGCGATCCGAGGGTCAATGAAGTTATGAGTGCTACCAAAATCAATGAGTATTGTAAGAGGGAGCTTCTTGAAGTAACCCTTGACCCGCATTGTTTGTGGGGTGGTGACTCCGGCTAAAGCATGGAGAGATATCTCTGGGTGGTTGTCCTTAGAAGGAGAGTCAACAGGTGGCTGCTGAATGTCGACCTGATCATCTATTGTATCCTAAGATTCTTCCCCAATTTCAGCTGTAGGCGAAGAATCCACATCCAAGAGATAGAGCTTTTTCTCAACACATCTATGTCCCCGAGATAATTTCTCATCACAATTATCACAAAGCCCTTTTTCTCTATGTGTCCGCATCTCTGCTTCAGACAAATGCTTGATAAGAGTTGCTTTAGGAGCTGGTGTGATGGGAGATCGTCAGGAAACCATATTTTTGAATGGAACAAAAGTGGATTTGGAGCGTTTTTGGGTTGTGATCTTGTCCTCCGAAAACTTATCCAACCCTAGGGCTTCCATCATTGTGCTGGGATAGAACATTTTAACCTCGGATCAGATTGCATCCGTCAAACCACTAAAAAAACAACTCTTGTAGAATTCATTAGGCAATCCTTCAGTGTGATTGGTGAGTTTCTCAAATTCGTCCTGATACTCTCTCAGAGTGCCAATTTGGCGAAGTTTAGGGAGTGCTCCTGTGAAGTCATCAAAAACACTAGGACCAAATCGTTGCAAAAGGAGTTGTCAAAAATCTGTCCATTTTGGCTCTTCATGAGCCTTGATGTACCAACGATACCATTGAAGGGCTTCATGTTCCAAATGAAAGGATGCAAGTGGAACTTTGTTGATATCAAAAGTATTATGCAGACTGAAATATTGTTTCGCCTGGTATATCCATCTAGTCAGATCATCACCATTGAAGCGATAAAAATCAAGCTTCGGCCCCCGAAAATTGTTGGAAGAAGAGAACCCAATGCCCACAGAAGACTCTGGATATCGTCTATTGTTCATGGATGAATGTTGAAGATGGAGGCCAAGAATTTTTTCATCCAAATCTTGGAGTTTGGTTTTGAGGGATGCAATTTCTTCCTCCATGTTTTTTGCTCCTGCACGGGTGACAACCATAACCAAAGATTTTTTATTTATTTTTTTCCAGTTTTTGAATGCGTAGAAAAACAAAAACTTCTTTAGTAAAGGAAAATTTGGATTTGGGAAAAACTTTGATGGGTAATTGGGGTTTGACTAGGTTTTGGACACTTTCTAATGGATAGGGAAGCAAAAAATGGGGATTTTAGAAGTGGGGTGAAATAATGGGAAAAATTGTCAAAGACGAACAAAGAAGCATAAATAGGAAATGAACACCGTGGAAAAATTTGAAGGCGATTGGGTGAAAATAGAAGAAGTTATGACAAACCCTAAAAATATACAGATGTGATATTTCTGGCTTCAGGAAGTGGAATTTGGGATAGGGTTCTCAGGAAGTAAATATGCAGAATGGAAGTGCAGGGGTTCTAGTGAATTTTCAAGGGAAACCGAGCTAAAGCAAAGAAGATATGGCAAAACAAGAAGAATTTTGTTTTTTTTTTCGAAATTGATCTGCAACGGCTCTGGACAAATGCAATATGCCATTTATCAGCTGTCAATAGATATGGACCCCAGGTATGCTCGACTTCCTAAAGGTTCAGGGGATTCACTCGACTACCAATGTTGTCTAACGACTTGCGTATTGGGGAAGTACCCTCACTCCACGACTCATGTAAAATTGATAACCGCTTTGCCACAAATGACAACTCTTAGTTTACCTCACGGGTGGGAACTAGTCAATCAGGTAGGGGTCGTTGTCATTTTTGCTTACATGTCCTCTAAATGGGCCAGCTACTTCGAGGTTCTTGTGGTACTCCTCACAATGAGTTTTAGGGATATGCCCAAGTAATTCCCACAATTAAGCGGATAAGGATTATTCCCGGATCCGAACCTGCAATTGAAAGGAACAATACAAATGCGAGAAAAAAAAAATTGGAAGAAATTCCACCCAGCAAGCCCAAGAAAGTGCTCTGATACCAGATGTGAGGAACCTCCGGCAATTAAATGATGAAAATGCACGATATATGAGAAATAACAGAACACGGAAGGGATTTATTGATTGCATGCCACTTCGAGGGGGAAACCTCCTTTGGGAAAGCTCAATACAAATAACTCGTGGATGTCTTCATTGGCCTCAACATGTACTTATATACTAAGTCTTAGCTAAACAACTATTACTCCCCATGAATGTGGGATAATACAATATACTCACAGGACGACTTACAAAGCATATGCGTCCAACAACAATATACTAACAATGTGGGATAATACAATATACTCATGAGACGAATTACAAAGCATATGCATTGAACAACATTATACTAACAAAGTAAAGAGAAGGGTTGACATGGGTTCCTAACATCTTAGGGTAAGGGTTTATGCTACCATTATCCTTTTCCTTCTATTATTTTAAAAGGGTAGGCATATAATTTTCTGTAGGGCCAACTCTTTAATAAACCTCCTCTTAACAGGACATTGAGCATTCCTTGTAGTCCATATATTTGGTTTTTAGCACATTAATTATAAAGGACTAGAGGGTTTGAATATAACTTTATTGCAAAGCTCTTTTTCTTGCTTCCAACTATCAATTCAACAACATAGATGGATGTTAATCAATATACCCAATTTGTTGAGTAGTTTTTTGTAAAGATTCTTGAGGATTTTTTTATATCTCATTCATTGCACTTTTGTTTGATATTGTAACATCCCCTTCACCCAATCTAGCTAGCAGAGGGGGCATTAACTAAATCAGGGCCTCAATACTTCACCCCATAACCATAAATGCGAATTTATACATCTAAAATGTATGTGTAGACATGGAAATAAAAATGCACAACGGAATAAACTCAATCCACACACACAACATACAATTTACAGGCATAATTATCACGTGAATAGAAATAAAAAACATTGCACATCAAATACATAAGAATACTTATCTTTAAGCAAAGAATATCTAAGCAACTAGCTGTTTAAGAGCAATTTTCCACCCATCCATAGGCACTATGTCCAGCATATAGTCTTTATGCTGAGAAGCCACCCCCAAGCTGGGCTATGAGACCACCAAGGTGAAGGAAACACCTACAGGCTTCTATCTCTTAGCACACAACCCATTCTGCTCACTGTGCTTAGCCAAAATCTCAACTAGAGCTCTACAGGGGTCTCACTAAGCCTTCACAACCATGGCACTCCTTCCAACTGCCCAACACAACAAAATGAAGGAATTTCCCTCCACTAATCCAGAATTCTCTCGAGAAATCCAACCCTTACAATGCTTACCATTGTGTGCAGTAAGAGTCAAACTTGTTGTAAGCTATTGGAGAACCTCCTGCAACATTAATCCATGGCTTCTCAAGCATCCAAAAGTAGCATATCTCAATGGGTAAAGGTTACTAGCTTTCCCAACCTACATACTCACTTACAAACATCTACTTTCCCTTCCAAAAATGTAGCTCTGTTTCCAAATTTGAATTTTTTGGGTTAAACACAGTATGGTAATGGGTGGGTAATGGTCATGAACAACAATGGAAAACTCTACGTAGTATAGGAACATGAATGAGAGAATGATCAAAAGAGTGTTGACTCCAAGGATATGAGGTAAGGGTGAAAAGACAGTGACATAACTTCTAACCATAGAAGAAATAAGGCAACCTCCATGCTTCAATAACTACATGAAGTGAATTTTCCCACCAACCCCACATATGCATTCAATGGTTGGGTTTAATAGTCAAGAGAAGGTAATTGGCTCATTTAAGGCACATGGCATATTTTGGATGAGTTCTAAGGTTGACACTTGGTAGCATAGGATTTAGTTTCCCCATAGGCCCCTTTTCCTCTTCCCCTCTGGTAGAATCACAGTCCCTCTAGTGCTCTTTACATAACCATCTTGGACCATTTTATTAATTTTCAACTTAATATTTACATACATTTGAAATTGGCATGATAAGCCTATCATATGGTCCAAATAAAAATATATACATCATACATGCCTAGCCATTCACTAGTTGGGCCTTGGCCTTGAGCTCTATTGTCGCCGGATATGCACCTCGGGGGAAAAGGGGATTAGTGTGGAAGAAATATTCAAGCCACTGGATGCGTCCTTAGGGGAAAGAAAAGAGTCGAGATATTGTCACTCAACACTCAACTCCTCCGTCTAGGCCAACTCCTAGCGAATCCAAGGGGGGTGGTCCCTATGAAAATAAACTATGGCTTTTAAGCTAAGTAAAAGAAAAAAAATGATTCCAGGAGTTTGAAGACAATTTAATACTGAACCAAAAATTGCAAGTAGTATTTAGATCAACAACATGGAATTGATAAATCCATCTAAGACGTGATTTAATTAAAAAAAATTGTGATTGTTGCAGATTGTACCAGTGCCAAAATGGAGTCACATAAGTTGGAGTGTTGTCGTGTCGTGAAAGTGTTGTAAGTCTTGTTGGTCAGTTTTAATTGATTTTATTAGATGCGTTAATTAAGGAATGGGATAGTTCGTGGTTTGGCCCAATTCCAACTTAGGCCTTCGAACTGAGGATAGTGACAACTAAACCAAGGGTCCAACTGGGCGAGGCATAACCTGTTTAAAGTATCCCACTAACTCTGTAGTTAGTTTCACACAACCTCCCGAGTTCTAGAGCTCAAGTTTTCGTTGGATTTCCCTATTAAACTAGTCACTCAAGTTCCTTTCCGATTGACCAACTGATTAGACTAAGTTGCAGAGTCCAAGAGCATACTTGGAACTTTAAGCATTGTTCAATTTTATTAAAACAAAAACAAAATTTTATTTTGTGGCTGAGAATCTATTTTCACCTTCAAGGGATAAACCATTTTAGTTTACTTCGGGAATACAAGGCCTTAGATTTTATTGTTAATAATGTACAAAAATTCTAACAACAAAATTATTGATGGTTGAGAATCTCTTTTCCCTTTCAGTACTTCGGGAATGCACAACCAGATTTAGTTTTTGATGTTTGTTAATTGTAAAGTACAAGATTGTAAAAGCAATATTGTAGCAAAAAACAATAAACTTTAACTATACAGCCTTATTGGGGCGGATTGTGTGCATGTGAAAATATAATAAAATAAAGAAAAATTAGAACAAAAATTGAAAACCACAAAATTGAGTCTGTGAGATCCCCCCAGGGGGATTAGGTGTGGGAACTGAAGTAGTCCACTTTCCTTTATTACTTGTTTTACAATTTGAAGGTGGATGCCTTTGGTCCTTATAAATCTAGATCCAAAAGGTTACATGTTTTCACAAAAAATTAACTTCAAGGCATAGAAAGTGCTCTTGGGGTCTCGGATGTCCTAGATCTTCAATTTTTTGACAGCACTTCCTCCTACCTGTTCATAAAAAGTGAAAAAACAACCACCAACTTTTCACCTAATATGATGATTAAGACATTAGAAGCACAAATTTTTTCAAGTACTCGAAAGATTTTTAAAAAATTGCAATAAACTAAGTACTTGAAAGGGACTAGATCTACAAAGTTACGGCTTGAATAACCATAGCTAGCTTATGAAAACATACTTAAAAGAAATAAGCTTATGATCTTCTTGAAAGAAACTAATTAATATTAAGCATGTAAATAATAGTAACCAGAAAACAAATTTAATTTAAAGAAGGGAGAGAAAGTAGAAAGCCAAAGCCCTTTTGAACTTGGGCAATGGAGTTGTCCTGGTGGCATTGAGAGATTCTATGTCCTCTTCACAAAGAATTCATAGAATGAAGCAATCAAACTAGTTCCTCCATCAATCCAAATTGAAGCACCTGTAAAAGAAACCCTTACACTTGCTAAACAACTTGTCAAATCCATTAGTAAAACTCAAATCGATGATGAGAAGAGCATACATAAAGACTATTAAGCATGTAAATTCCCTATCTTAAACATGAGTATTTTAAATGAGAAAATAAACTTATTTACTCACCCCTATCGATTAATACTAATCCTTCCAAGGCTAATAACTTACAAGTAAAGCAAATGAAAAAGAAACTCTACAGTTACCTTAGAAAACACATAAGACAATCTTCATCAAACTTGAGCCAAAGACACCGTAATAGACCTCCAAGCCTTTTATTCATCAAAATATTCAACACGGAAATTGTACATGAGAGCAGAGGTTCCACCATTTTCCACCTTCTACAATGAGAATGGGCCTTGCTTTATATAGAAAAATGGAGAAGGGGGGTTGCACTTGAGAAAAGGGATCATGGGGGGCGCATCACTTGAAAGGAGGAGTGATTTAATCCTTGATCTAAGCCATGATTCAAGAGATTGGGGATGAGGTGGCTGCTACCTCACAAGAGGGGTGCCTCCATCCCCTTGGAAATTCCATCCTCCATATATTACACGCCACTTCACAAGAAGTCGCCCACTTTAAGGAAGGGCGCATCATCCAAAATGATTCACTTGCTATCCTCATGATATGACATTTAAACACATGCTTTATCTACTTAGCTAAGTCGTGTTTCATAAGAGATAGGATTGCCACCTTTTCGCACATGCCAATTGCCTTTTATTATTATTATTATTTTTTGATATTTTGGTGCATTTTGTTGAATCATTAGCATTTTCCTACCATTCTGTATCCCCAATAAGAAAAAATGTTATAAGTGATGATTTAATCACTCGAGACATAGGAAAAGTGGGCTCTGGGGTAAAGAGGATGCTCTAAGTGTGAAAACGAGCCTCCCCACACCAAATTCCACCTCCATACCATTCTTTTATTACAATTTGAATTTTTCCATTTATACCATTAAAAAATGGCCTAAGTTTACGAAAACATTTATTTTTGTCGGAATGAATTCAAACTCTTAGGGGACCTAGTGCATGTCCATACGACTCATTACTAATGGCTAGCATGTAAAAATACATAGACACTTAGGCATTAAAAACCTCCCAAGGTTTGACTGCTAAGGAAAATACCCCAGCTTTGGAGGTGTGAGTGAAAAACTCAGGAATTATACGTCATTGAAGCGCAACACATAATTCCTAAGGAAAAAAAACTCTAGAGTATCCCCTTGATAGATAAACCTAAGGTAAGCCAATCCTATTACAAAAAGACCATGCTTAGACCAACTTATTTCAATTCCCCATGGGGGTATGAACATGCATTTTTTTTTAAGAAGGGGCCAAAAATTGGCCTGATGGATCACAGAACATTGATTATGAACAATTTGATTGTTCAAGTCTTCAATGGTTCACTTGAGATCCACTAAGTACAATTTAGTGGATAACAAGCTCCAAACTAGGAATCCATACTAGCATATTTACATTCCAAATAAAAAATGAAAATATTGCAGATATTCTAATATTAAAAATAGAAATATTGCTTGGCTGCAATTGACGTGAATCACTTTGCATATGCTCATAATCAATACATTTAATTTCAGCACTTAACATGTTTCTAACCTTGACATGTATTGCCTTGCTTCAATTATGAATCCTTGTTTTAGATGGTAAATTCTTTGATCCATCTTAAAAAAATTTAGACAAAATAATATTAACATAAACGTTTAATATGATTAAATTAGTTTAAAATATTTTGGCATCATCTAAAGGGGTTTTTTAAGCTTGGTAGGAGGATAAAAGACTTTGCAAAAGTTATAACTAACTTTATTAAGATAATTAATTTGAATAGTAAAATAATAAAATTAATAATTTAATAATGTATGAATTAATGGAGTTTATTAATAACTGAATAAATTATTTTTTGAGTTTTTTTTTAAGTAAAAGTATTTTTGTTTTGATTTATATTTATTTGATTTTTAAATTGACATCTAAATAAGCTTTGAGTTGAAATCTTTAAGAAAAAAGTTTCATAGTTTAAATTTTAATAAATCAATTGAAATTATAATTTTGAAATTGTTTTTTATCAAATTTGAAAACGAATTTTCATTAAAAAGACTAAATTGAATGTATTTACTTTAAACTAATTGGCAATAAGTTTTATAGTCTAAATTTTCATTAATTAAATTAATTTTTAATAAGTTTTATAGTCTAAATTTTCATCAATCAAATGAAATTATAATTTTGAGAAAATATTCTACCAAATTTGAAAACTAATTTTCATGAAAAAGACTCGATTGAATGTGTCTACTCTAAACTAATTTGCAATACAAAATCACTAATACCAATAATCCAATAATACATATGGAACATTGATTCTTTAATTCATTACTTTGATTTCTATAACACTAACATGGCAAATATCAACTAAAAAACTAATATAAAAAAATTATACAAAGACTAATATAAAAAAATTATAAAAAAACCAAACACATGTTTGGATACCTGAGCTAGGGGAGAGGAGCTAGTAATATAACATGTACCAATAATATAGATAGAAGTGGTGTTGGCTAACCTCAATTTTGGAAATACTTAGTACCATATGTGGTTCATAAAAGCACTTTATGTACAAATAATTATCAATATTTTCATGCTTTTAAAATTATTCAAGAAAAACATTTCTTTACATTTTGAAATAAAATGAATATTTGAAATTAGAAATTTCATTTTAAGTCATATCCACTTTAAGTCACATCAACGTTCAGCCATTGGTCCAAAGCAAAAATACAGTGTGGTGACATTAGGACTAGACAACTTGAAACTTTGTGGCTGACATGACATTCATTTGAATTCGTCACACCTCAAAACCAATATGATTGAATGATAAACATGCCAAAATATATGTGATGAAAATTTGGTGGAAAAACGAAATGAAAACATAAAGAATTAAATTACACAAAAATGAGTAAAACAAATACTCACTTAGTGGCATCCCTCCCCTATAACCCTTTTGAAATTTAATTTCCACCAAATTTAATTTTGTACTCTAAATATCACTTAGAATACCTCAAACTATTCAAAGATTGTTAGGCTTTTCCATGGAATAGAATCTTTAATGACACAAAAATTGATCTCACAACATTTTTAAAACTATTTTTCTTGGAAATTTTCAGCGAAGATTTATGATTTCATCCATAAAAATTTAGTTAACATCAAGTGTTTGTCCCCAGGTGATTTGATTTTAGAAGCTCATGCATAATGGATAACCCCCTATCCCTAGCTTCGCCAAACATATAAACCCCTTCCTTACCAGTTTTACTGTTTATATATTCAGAGCTGTACGTCGAGAGATTCTTCCAGGTTCAATTTCTGCTATTATTTTCGGCCATTTAAGCTAGTATGCTGTTTGCAGTCCCAGCCTTCCTAGGGATACCTTTAGGGATATTTTCACCCTTTTATCGATGATGCTATCCGTAGATATATATAATTCAGGTACGGCTTTAACCACTATACTTTTTATGCCATCTCGATATTAAGTCTTGATACTACCTATACATGTGATCTTGATGTTAAAACCTTGCCCGGATATTTCAGGAATGGTATTGCTTATGGTATAATTATTAAATACTTTTGTTTTATAAGGATATAAACCTTGGGGTTTTGATTAGACCATCTAGGTAAAAATAACTATAATATTCAAGATATGGTGAAGGAAGATCATAGTTCAAGTAACACTTGAGTTATTTTAGCAATAGACTATATTAAGTTATTTTACCCAAGGATAGAATTTTATAATTGTGTGGATGTTCGCGTGCAAGTCTGGAAAAATGCTCTCTATGAGAGAATAGTATAGCAAGTGAAGATATTGCAACCACTGCGTTGTGGAATGTAGCCCCACTCTTTTGATCAATAGTAAAGATATGACTTCTCTTTGGTGGATGTAGCCCTCGTATGGGTGAACCACGTAAATATGGCTTTTTCTTATGTGTTGTTGTGTAAATTAAATGCATCTATCTTTACGTTTCCCTTTGTTATGCAAAGTTAATTATGGAGTGAGTACTTTATGATTAGTAAAGAGGATTATAGCATTCATGGGGTATAAAAATAGATTTGTTGACTAAATATCTTTGCACATGTGAGTAATGTTCCTAGAAAAGATTGATTGATATAAGGATGGCGTAACTTGGATATTTAATACAAAGAATGACATTATAAGTTATGGAGATCGTCCATGTCGTGGAAGCTTCCCTATGAGAAAGAATTTCACATTTGATGCATGGGAAATTCTTATGAAGTTAGTAATTTCAAATGATACTTGTCGAATGATTGAAAAGACTCTAGTTAAAAATTATCTTTTCAATTAGAGGTTTTTCTTCTATAAATAGAATCTCATAAGGTCCCTAAATCCTATTCTAAAAGCTCATAGTTAAGAGGACATCAATATAAGTGAACTCTGTTTAGTGATCTAGGAGTTGTACTTTACAAATTCAAGTAATCATTCTAAAAAGAAATTGAAAATATTCACAATTTACTAACTAGGATTTCGGGGTATGTTACATATGGTATCAGAGCTGAAGTTACAACACTCGGGCCTATTAGGGCTCAACATGAGGTAAGAAGTATGAATATTGTTAATCCAACCAATCGATTGTTTTATTTTGGATGTATGGGAGTATTGCACGGGGAAATAAGTCATCCGAGTTAACCTTCAAAGTCCGCAAACGGTAATTCACGGATAAAAATATGAAATATTATGGCAAGATCCGGAGTTACAACACTCAGGCCTATTTGGAATCAGCACGAGGATGAGGTGAAGGGATTCTACTTGTAAGACGCAACCAGACACATACAGTTTCAAGGTTCGACAAAAGGTAACTGATAGGACATCTATGGGTTGCAAGTGAGTAAGTCTCGTTTGCGGAAGCATTATGTTTTAAAAACTAACAAATGAGAGTTAAATGTGGTAGAAATTCCACATGGGTAATTAGCTAAATTACGAGACTGCATGATGTTAATGATTAATGATCTTTCCTATGTTTGTATTTAAATCGATATTATGCATAGGATGAAAATGTATGATTTCACTTTATATATATTTCCTATTCCAGTAATATTTACTAAGGATATTGGGATACTATGCATTGATTGTTATAAAAGTTATACTTTTTTGTGATAGAGGTATACGTTATATGCATGGGTACCTTGATAATCTATTTCATTTTGGTATATTGATCTCATTCGATATTGAGTGTAATACTAAGATGTGTTAATACAAGAAAACTTGTGCCTTGGCATATGAGCATCATATGAATATGCGGTCACCCTTGTAAAGGTATGTGGTTATCTTTATAAAGGTATGCGAGTATATATGTAGACAATTTGTTATTACTTACATGATGATAATATGTACAAAGAAAAGTTGTATAAATAGAAATTGTGTTGGAAATGGTGAAAACTAAGATTCGAGGTTAAGTGATCATAATGTCCATGGGTCATCATATGAAGGATGTTATTTCTATGTGTCGTCCATAAAGTTGACATTCCAATAATTTTACAATATGATAGCATTGATCATAGGGTACCAGGTTTACATAGGTTATAAATATGTGTTGATTTTGTTTGGTTAGAGTTTCCATACATATGTCCTTCCATGATTACAATCAACAATGGTTAAAGGTGATTAACACCTTAGGAAATCATGTACCCTTATGAGTATCGAAAGCTGATCTATTGAGTCGTAATACACCCCATCATGATAGTTAAAGTTAAGAAGATGGACTATACTGCTTTAAATTTCTTCACGACATGATCTTGAGGTATTAGCGAATGTTGTGTAACAACCACCATAGATATATGTTATCTTGTTGATCATTGTAGTATACAGAAGTCTGTTTTACACCCCGTTAACAAATTCAAAATATTTTTACATTTCATTAGTAGATAATATTTTACTGATGAGTAATGTTGGATATCATCGCTAATGTCTTTTGAGTATAGGTAATAAGAGGCTCAGATAAAGTTAACTCTCATCTGAAACAAAAATCCGAGAAAGGAAAATGGTTTGCGTTCATAAAGTTATTTCAATTTTTACATACATAAGATCAAGAATCTTTATGCAGTGTTTGTACATGCCAAAAAAAAAAAGTATGAGGGTTATAAAACATGGTCCAACATTAAATAGGCTGCAAACTAGAAGTTGATAAACGCAATCGTGATTGGTTTTAAAAGGATGACTAAAATAATTATTCTCCTGTTATGTGTTAGGGATGGCATAATGCAAACGACCTTACATTCAAAGAAAGAGTAGTGATTGTTACCAAGCCACCTAATCGGAGAATGCTAAGACTCCTTGGATGGAGTATGGTGTTGACGAGGTAAATGTCATATACTACATATCAATTGATTTGATTATTGTTAAACCTTTTACATAGTAAAAAGGTTATGCCAACAAGGTAGTCAAGCGAGAGGTATATGCACCTTATAATTGTTGGTGTGCAGTGGTATGCAAACCAAAAGAACATTCAATAAAATGATTTATTTTTCTTAAATAATTGCATCATGGATTGATAATATGATGTGCCTTGAAAAGGAGGACAATCACTATGAAGAAGATGTATAATTAGCAGCAAGGAAAAGAACAAATGGTACTTTGATTCTTTAAGTCAAATAAAACAACAAGATCTGCTTTTAAAAGGGATCGAATTGATGATGGAAATTTTGACTTCGATGGAGCAAGACCTAGGCAAACATTATAACACCAGGGAAGCACAGGACACTGTGTGGTGTTGAGAAAAAGATATTAGATTGCTTGATGCTGGAAGCAAGTCTAAAACTTTTCTCCGTTTATAAGTCCATCACTTGATTTGTTGTAGTACTTGGTGTACTGTTAGCACTTGATGTGCTGATTACTAACATTTGATGTGTTTCTTGATGAAAACCCTGAATAGCACTGGTAGGAGATACTCTTGAGAGCTATGGAAAGCCAATGATGGGAATCGTCCTCGTGTTGGGTATATCATGCATGTTATGAATACTACATATTGTACAATCTAATACCCTGGCCTCTTTGATCAACAAAATTCCTTCAGGTAATAGTTGCATACCTACATCTTCTCCCCATAGTTAATAGAATGCAAAAAAATAACTAACCTCATTTTAAAAAACATATTTGCATCGAAGTTTCTAAAGAACAAACAATGTTGAAATCATCAAGCAATATCAGACCCTGCCGAGTGAAGAGTGTACTAAATATCTGAAGTCATCCAAGAAAATTGCTCTCCAATGCAACCTCCCTTGCAAATTGGTTGCATGCTCAGATTGAACAAGCTCCCAACAAGACCTGACAAAATCACATTCCCATAAGAGGTGCTTTACTCTTTCCATCTTGAGGTAGGAAGGGAAAAGCTCATATGAGAGACCACTCTCCAATGCAACCTCCCTTGCAAATTGGTTGCATGCTCAGATTGAACAAGCTCCCAACAAGACCTGACAAAATCACATTCCCATAAGAGGTGCTTTACTCTTTCCATCTTGAGGTAGGAAGGGAAAAGCTCATATGAGAGACCACTTTTTACCTGTCGTTCCTTGCTAGGAAGGCCCTTCTAAATCAATACCCATGTAAATTGTTGGAGTTTGTAGGTCACTCTAATCAACCACACACTATTTAGTTTCTTGATCCCCAATCTCTCTGCATTATTAGACCCATCGTGAACAAATAATAGGGTTGAACTTATGACGTGGATGAAGAAGAAAGTACAACCTTTGAGAATCATATTGGTCCAAGGGGTACCCAAAGTTTCACTCCCAATCATGGAAAAAAGTGGCATGCATAAGTTGTTGGTAATTAATAGTTAATATATCCTGCATCACTAACTAAACCAATGTTCAGTCTTACTCTCTAGTATACTCTTCTTGATCTTTAGTAATTTGTTGTTTCCTCTTTGTTAGTAGAGGATTATGGTTCTTTTGCTCCTTATGGATTTAGCCTTTCTTTTCCTAGTTTTTGTTAACCACTCATTCTTCTTCTCCTTTACTTTCTTCCTTTGAATATATTTTTGAAATTATTCTAATCTTTACTTTGGTATATTAGTGTGTAGATCTCTTATTTGTGTTTGTAGTTAATGGACATGCTTCTTTGAGATGTCCAAATTATTGGCAAAGTATACACCTCTCACTAGTATTCTCAACATCCATACACTAAATCCATTTGAAGTCTTTATAGTGCAAGGAAATCTAGTTCGAAAGATTTTGGATGTAGTTTAGTTTTACACAATTTTTCTTAGCAATGGTAAAAATATTAATGTCATAAATTAAGCACTTTATGTATAGTATGCATTGGATGGAGAATATAGTACTCAACGTGCTCTGCAAATCAGATCAGTGAACCTTATGTGCCTTACAAAATTCTCGTGCACCTCCAGGGCGCTTGATGGTGTGCCATTTGATGGATAATCCCCAAGTGTGAGAATTCTATCGGACATATAAATGTTTCCCTCCTAGATCATCTCAAGCACTACAATAGTGTTTAACATACCAATCTCCAAACTACAATGCCATTGCCAATCACTTTCAAACATGCACAAGACACTAAAGTTGCACCGCCACCACCCCCTCACTCCAAAATCCTATGCTCACATCAGCCCCACACCAATAACTGATCAAATGGCTGATAATTTAATTTGAAAGAAAAATAAAATAAAAATGAAATAAATTGTCGCTCAAATTAACTATAGCCCTCCCCCCCACAAATAATAATAATAATGTGCAAACAAACTAATACCAAAATAGTGTTAATATCTTCTGGATTCCACTGTGTAGTAGTTTAGACACAATCGACGTACGTTTTGAGTGGACACTCCACCCATCTTCATGATCAAACAAAAGCTTCTTACTTTTTGCTTCTCGAGGATACTGAAGATGGGTAGAATGTCCACTCGAAACATACGTTAATCATTTCTAAACTACTACACAATGGAATCTAGAAAATATTAACACTATGTTTCATCACTATGAAAACATCCATGTCTCACAATATACCATTCCAATAATGTCATCATATTACAATTTCAATAAAATAAAATAAAATAAAACTTTATAAAATGTTTCCAATAACTTAAATTGGATAAACTAACATCACCCTTAAACTAAAACTCTAATACTTGAATTTTAAATATAAATAAGAAAAAAGTTTAAGTTTGATTCATATGAAATATGGCCCAAAAAAACACTAATTGATCAATTTAAAAAATACAAAACACGAATCAATCAATTTAAAAAATACAAAACACGAATCAATCAATCTAAAATCAAAGCGCTAAGCTTTTTAAAGGCTTTATTAAAATAATTGAATTTAATCAACTACACAAAAGTTCTCCTGATGATAAACCTGTTGAAGAGGTTCGAAACTTATCAAATTTTAAAAAATTCTCACCGCGAATTTTCTATCATCATAAAACAACTACACAATAGTTTAACTCATTAAAAGTATTAATTAATTGCCATTTGATTAATAATCTCCTTTATTTTAATAGTTTTTAATAACCCCATTTATAATCCCCTTTTATTTCAATAATTTAAATAAAGTATTAATAAATTGTCATTTAATTAATACTAATGATTAATAATTGCCTTTATTTTAATAGTTATTTTTTAATAATCCCATGTGTAATCCTTTTATTTCAATAAAAAAGATTCTAAAGCAAAAAATTTAAATTTATTTCAACCTTGGAGGGCGACGAACTATTCAATCCGCAACCATTCAACAACCTCGAAAAAAAAATTCTCAAGCAAAACATTTAAATTTATTTCAACCTTGAAGGGCGACGAACTATTCGTTCAAAATCTTGAACTGTGTTTTGGATATTGACAGCTGTGGGATTTGAACCCACGCCCTTTCGGACCAGAGCCTAAATCTGGCGCCTTAGACCACTCGGCCAAACTGTCAACCCGTTATTGATATGTAGTGATATCAGTATTTCTTCATTTTCTCATGTGAATTTTGTATTTAATTCTATTATCGCCATTGATGTGTCTCATTCTTTATCGGGATTTCTTTCTTAAGCTTGTACTAGGAAAAAACAATTGTCATAGATAACGTAGTCCAACAATGTTTCATGGAACAACTTCGAATGATATTCTTCCTCCTTGCATAAGGATTGCCTCCATGACACACCCTCTTGCATTAGTTTTAATTTGAAAAGTTTGTGACAAATTAAGAATGGCCAACACTAGTGTATGATTGATGTTTATCTTCAGTGCTTCATAGGACCTTTGGTCGTTGCATACCCCAACAAAAACTCTTTCATTTTGTTGTTAGATCATGTAGTGGAATTGCCATTAGTACTCAAACATTGAGCTACTCCAATTAAACTTCTTAGCTCTGTCATACTAGTAGGGTAGTCCACTTATTGATGACTTAAATCTTCACTGGATCAACCTTCAACTATGTTCTATGAATTCATATATCCAAGATACACCAATGACTCTTTTCCAAACTTACTGAAACTTCTTAGCTCTGTCATACTGGGTAACCCACTTATAAATGACTTAAATCTTCACTGCATCAACCTTCAACTCTCTTCTATGAATTCACTTGTCCAAGATACAACTAAGGACTCTTTTCCAAACTTACTTATTTCTTGAATAAAAATAAATGAGTCCTTAACTGTGTCAAATACTTTTCAAATGTGAGATGTCCTCTTTGGCAAATGGCACTAAAGTTAGTATGTCATCCAAATATGCAACTACAAAAGAATATATAAATGGATGTAGCACATCATTCATCAATCACATACATGTTGCCAATGTATTAAATAATCCAAAACATAGCTAACCATTCATAAAACCCCGTCTTGTCAGTAATGTTGTTTTCCAAATGTCTTCATCTTCAAGTCTCACTTGGTGATAGCAAAAATTTAACTTGTTTCAATCCAAATATAGAACTACAAAAGAATCTATAAATGCATGTAGCACTTCATTCATAAATCACGTACATGTTGCAAGTGTATTACATAATCCAAAACATAACTAACCATTCATACAAGCCTCGTCTTTCCTTAATGTTGTCTTCCAAATGGCTTCATCTTTCACTCTAGCTTGGTGATAGCACAAACTTAACATGTTTCAACTAACCTAACAAATCACTAATCCTTGGAAAACGATATATATTCTTGATGGTAGCCTTGTTCAAATCTCAATGGTTAATGCACATCCACCAACTTCCATCATTCTTGGGCACTATGATGATGGGTGACCCAAAAGGTGAAGTGCTAGGTTTTATGAATACATGTTCCAACAATTACTATAGTTGTTATGTCACTCCATTTGACTCTAAAATGGATTTGTCTATACAATTCAATGTTAGGTAATGAGGATTATAGCAACATTTGAATTTCATGTTCAATTTCCCTCTTATGTGCCAACCCTTCAAGTTTTGAAACACTCCTTGTAGGAATTTATCAGTTGTTTTTTATGCAACTTCTACTTGCTCTCACTTCCCTCCAAGAATGTATTAATCTCCATATTACCTTTGTCTTGCGACTTCTCTTCTCTAAAAAATGACAATACAAACTATGCAATGGTATGCCTCCTATCCCTTTGTGCACTTCTCAATGAGATTTTTGTTTTTATCTTATGTGCAAACAAAGAAGTTTGTACAAAACCAAACTATTTGGAACTAGATCATGAAGCTTACTAACCAAGCAAACATGCAAAATAAAACTATTTGCCATGTACCAATTTTTAATTACACTTTCATTAAGTACAAATGCTCTAAAATGGTAAATCGACGCAACCATTAAATATTTGCATCAATATATAGCATCAAAATTGAACATATGACGTAATAGACCATGATCCATCTATTGAATAACACACATGTCCATGTTTGATATATAATAAGTTCAAGAGGACAAACAAGTCTTTCTTTTAACCCTTCTTCCACGGGTAAAACCCGCCATACACAACAAAAGTATAACGCAACAAAGAATGAAAAAAAAAGTACAAAACATGAACACCATTACATGTAATATAAACTTGAAAGATTATGAATTCTAGTTCCAAATCTACTCAATATATCCTCAACATCTAGCCCCTAATCTAGGTATTTCTCCAATATGAAATCACACCCTGCAAATGAAGGGACTACCTTCTTTTATGAGTTTTATTTACAACTTCTCCTACAATTAAAACATTTAGAATAGCATAGGGCACTCTATATGTATGGTTCGACCATGTCAAAGTGTCATGTATCTCTCCCCAAGCCAAAATCTCCTTTTAAAATGATTTGTTTTTATATTTACGGTGTTCTAAATACTTCTAGGTGCAGTGCTCCTTGAAACTAACATTTCTTCCTTGCCACATGTGATCCATGGGTTCATATGTGCCAAGTGTCATCTCACACTTAGACAGGCTTGAGGAATAAATCCAAGCTTATGAATTTTTATTGTGTATGAATGTCATATTTATACATTGGGGAGAGGTGACCTTTGGCATTTGAAATTCCAAAAGTATGTGACTCTTCGCCTTATTTTTAATAACTGAAAATATTTACAATGTTTTACAAGTGGGCTCCCATAATCCCTATGGATTAGGTTTCCAACTAATTTACAAGTGGAACCATAATTCCTATGGATTAGGTTTCCAACACTCCCCCTTTAATCTAAAGGGGTTTTTGTGAGTTCAAGCATCTTTCTGAACTTTTCAAGCTTCTCTCTTCCAAGCGCTTTGGTGAAGATGTCTGTAATTTTCTCAAGTGTGGAACAATGTCACAAATGAATTGTATTGGCCTCTACATGATGTCGATTCAGATGGTACTTTGTGTTGATGTGCATAGTTTGATCATGAAATCTGGGAGTCTTGTCCAACTTGATTGCAAAAGTATTCTCAATTAGTAGTGCAGTAGAATTCACCTATTTCTCCTGCAAATCTTCAAGTATTTTCTTGATCCACACAATATCCTTTGTTGCTTTGTCCACAACCAATTAGTTTGAAGTCATCCACCTTAGAATATTTGAGTCCAAAATATTATAGAATTTGTTTTTTTAGGAAACTTGTGCCTCATATTAATAGATTGGATCAACAACTCTACAATTCGACTCTTTGTCTTGAGGATGGACCCTAATATGGGTTCGAAATGTTGATAACCACAATGTCTACTATGGATCTTCTAGAAAATAATGTTTCTAGCAATTACCACTGTAGAAATATCAAAACTATAGTTTATAGTACTAACAACAGAGAGTCGATGAACCATAGAAACAACAGAAAAAAAGTAGATATTTTAGCTAATAAACACTTTAGAACTAAACATAGATTATAGATCAAACCCAACTCTTAGAGAGGATGGAACCACAACTCTTAGATAGGAAGGAACTATAATTAAACATCACATTCAACATAAATAACTAGAGACATTTCTTGAGAAAGATGCCTCCCCACAAAAAATAAAAAAATGTACTGACTATAAGGCCTCAAATTCTATTTATAGCTAATGTTCCCACATTAGCCTCTTTGCCTTTTGCATGTGGGTTAAATGGATTTACACACTAGAAACACATTTGGTTAAATTTTACTCTAATACCCCTAAGTTTTCTTATTATATTACTCAATACAACCCCCAATCTCTTTTCAAACCTATGTATCCCTTCAATTAGAAAATTGGGTTTCTCTAATTGATTTTAATAATTGTGAGGCATAATATTGTTATGGCTTCTTGGTTGGAAGAGTACATGGAGTGCATTGTGTTGAAGTATTTCAAGGTCTTCTCATGAATCATCTTTTAAGGGTGATTCTTTCCATTTAATGAGATACTTCGATGGTACCTTATCCCACAAGTTCTTCTCCTATATTTACATCTCAAATTGTTGAGGCAACAAAAGTTTCACAAAAACCATTGCACTTTCCTACAAAGAGAAGTATTCTATAGCTAGTGTTAATTGAGGAGTTGTAAAAACCTTTTCTATTGTATTAAAGAATTAATGAACCACAAAATTTGTAGGAAAGTGAGAAAGGTGAGGCCTACAATGAAGGGATTTCTTCCCAATGTGCTTCCTTGGGAAAATATTAGGTGCAACAGATGTTTGACGACATTATTCTTACTTCTCTAGAGACCCGACCTTGGTGTTGGATGTTTTATCCATGCTTAGTAAGTGTAATACAAATTATGTTTTTGATCCATGCATAGTAATATTAATGAAACCTACTTCTCCAGGGAAGAAGATGAATGACACTCCAATCTTCGATAGGATTTGAGGAATTTTTAAGATGTCAATACAATTACCACATAAAATATACCAAATTTTATGACTGTTAAGATGCCAAAATCCTAAGCTCCATATTTAGTAGTAAGATAGTTTAAATAGCCACAATAATTTCAAGATCAAAGAAACAAGCTATCTAATGTAGAGAATTTTAGATTTCAAAATATAAACACTTTTTGCAAAAGAGTTGTAAATGATATTAACTAGCCACAATGAGGCTTCTACTCCTTCCACAGAGGCAACACTTTTCATATCCTTAGAAGGTTTCTCCACATGTCCTTACATAGAACCTGCAATAGTATCAATTTACAAGAAGGATGTTACATTAAATGGATTCCACTAGGATATTCAAAACGACAATTGCTTTTGATGAATAGTTAAGCACCTCCTGAAGGAATTAATGTTTTCATGGTTGTTGATTGGAAGAAATGTCCCATGGAAAACATCATAGGTTCAGTTGCTGAGAGGGATAATTATAGCTTTCTCCACTGGGTGTGGTAAACCCTCTGGATTATGGCTCGACTTCCATTACTAATCCCTTGAGAGTGAAGTAATGAAGATCAATTTGACATGAAAGAGGTGAAAAAGTTCGAGGAGGTAGGGAGGATAATCTACCCACCACAATCAACACCAAAACCCAAGTGTCATGCTCCCATAAATTGAGGATAGTCTATGATCATTGGTGGATATAGAATGAGACAAGCTAGTGATGGAGTGCATAAGTCATGTTGTAGAGTTGTGTTCATGGGATGAATACCAAGGGGATGTGGGGAGATGCATGATGCTTGGAGCTAGCCATGTGCATGGAGAAAATAGGTCGTGTAGAGGAGAGTAACTATTGTATAGCGAAGGGGTCGAGGAAACATGTGGAATAGGGTTGAGGTTGAGCACGATGAGAGATAAAACTATGTGGGAATAAAGAGAGTCCCACGCGAGATAACTAGTTGAAGGAAGATTGGGAACTAGGTTCCAGGACCTTGTGTTTGAGGATAAGGATGAGGGGGGGTTGATCCAAGCCACGACATAGGAGAGGAGTCAAGCTTATGTCATTTTGACATGGAGTTGGTGCAAAGTTGAGTAGGAAGGTTGATCATTTCATGTATCTTGAGCTTGGGGTTTTGATTATGACATATGGTGAGGTGGAAGAAGGGTTCGAGGGTTCGAACCCTAACCCTTCCACAAACATAATATTAACAACCCAATAAAATAAGCAACCATCAATCAAACCCAAAACCCAAAACTAAGTCTCATAAACCATCTATGGAGATAAAATGCACCTTTGACCAGCATTGGTTTTAGTGGTTTCAATGAGTCTTTGCTTAAATTGGAATCTCATACTTGCCCTCAGACCAAAGGCTTTTCTCCCTCTTACCCAACAAATTTGAAAACGGAAACTTAGTAGAGAAGAAGACAAACCAACAAAATCAAATCTTGCATGAGATGGGATGTGTGTCCCCCTTTTTCTTTCCTTGGTTTGAATGCCAAGGATTTTTTACCAACGTGTTTCCTAGCCCTTTTAACAATGTGATCTTGAGGAACTTGGCTAGCTGAGGAATGTGAAAACCTTGTGGAGACAGGAGGTCCTGGGTTAAAACCTTAGGGCCTCCCTTTTTTCGAAACTTTCATTAATTTTTTCTTTCTTGATTCTCATGCACATGGTGTTTTAAGTGCCAAAATTGGTAAATTTCCATCATTTTAAGCCATTTTACACCCTAAAATTATCGGGTTCATACTGAGGTCATACAATTTTGGAATGAGGCCTAGGGACCTCAAGACACACCCTTTTAAAGAAGATGAAAATATGGTCATTACCTCAATTTCCTTGACCTAAGCTCTTCCTCTAGTAAAATCTGACAGGTCAACATCAATAAGTTTTCTATGAACTTTCATCAAGATTCTCCCTGCAACACAAACAACATCTAGACCAAAAATTTAGATTCTAAAGAATATATTGATATAACCATTCCCTTCCTTTGCTAACGGCCTCAAGAGATCCTTGCAAGTGTTCCATCCATAAACCATTAATCACCTCTTGACATATCAAAGGTGATGTCCTTCTCTGCAATAGTTCCAAGCCTTAATTCCTTCTCAAGCTTTTGTTTCTTGCTTGTGGGTCCTTGTTTAAGGGCCTCTAGCATGATTCTACTATCTTCTATTATATAAAATTGCACCATAGAGCTATCATCTAAATTGAGTTCCTTGGCTTCATGGTCATTTGTAGCAAGAAACATTGTCTCTTCAATTATTCTAGCTTTTTCTACAACTTCTTATTTGCTTAGGAGGCCATATTTTAAGGAAAATAATGAGTCCGAGGAGATATTACCATCCACGCATTCTACCAACATGAGGTGATTTCCCTGACTTGGAGGCCATAGCTTCATAGAGAATGCTCTTTCTGCCTGGTTGTTTGTTGATCTAATGATGTCAATTTTCCAAAATAGGTATGCCTCTAATATGTGAAGCGATGCAAGGTATATGAACTGCTATTGGAAGATCAAATTAGCCCCCTTTCTAGCACATTATATAGATGGATAATGCTCGAGCCTTTTGGAATAACTACAACATTTCTTTCCCTCTTCCACTCCTCGTTCTGTGTGTTGCTTCTATTTCCTATGTTGTATCGAGACAACTTTGTTGAGCCAAGTGGGATAAAATATGGAACGCCATGTTAAATTGTATTCATTTTATAGTATCCAAACTTGCTTGTGTATTATTATGAACAAATTTTGTTATAAATTTATTTTATATTTGTGTTCATAAATTCAAAATATTGTCTTATTGGGTACTAACCATGTCTTTGGCTATGCAGGTGCTTGGATTCCACGTGAGACAACTTAGGAAAGTGGCAAGTCATTATGGTAGAGTGATTTAATCGATATATGAGCAACGATGGCTTGAATTTCATGAATATGTTGTTTTTAAGGGTAATCGTTCAACAACACATCATGTTTAGTGAGTGAATGGAATTTGTGTATAGAGGTTCAAAGAGTAGGGTGAACAATGGGAAATGACTTGATGATAATAACATAGACAAGGGTATTATAATAGCCATAGTTTAAGATAGACATATCAAGAGGATCAAGACAAATTTCTCAAACAAAGCTAGTTGTGATGACAATGCTTGAGTAAAATTGGATTGATTGGAGCCTTGGTACAAAATAAGTTGGGGGACAAAAGATGGCCCTTTGGTCAATCTACATTGCCATATAAAAATATTAAGCATAAATGAACAACCTATTTTGGTTTTTCTTTAAGGATTAAGGATAAGTTTTCCTCCCTCGAAAATAGTTAAGGCCTTTTGACACAAACATTATGCACAAAACCCCTTGATGCTTCCGATATCGTGACTTAAAAGACAAATATCACTAAGAGAGGTCAAATGTGGTGTTTTGAGTTCTTTTACATGACCCTCAAGACCTTGAGGCTTATTGTAGGGCTTGAGTCACTGGTTTAGTCCCTTGACCATGTTCATTGTCCCATAATCCATCCTTGGTGCTCAAAACTTGTTAATAATATCCACATCCAAATTTAGAAGCCAAAAATCCTTAATTTGGGTCATATGTGGTGGTTGAAATACTAATAATAACCCTTGAAACTTAGAAGCTTCTTATGGGGAATAGGTCTAGGTTTTTCTCCCCAAACCATGGTTAACTCCTCATGACTCATATATGGTGATCAAAACCTCAAAAACACATCTTATGTGGTGGTTCAACCTTCATTCATGATTGCTAATCCCTAGGATATTCCTTTAGGGACTAAGGTCTAGGTTTCCTACCCTGACCATATCTAGGGTTGCAAGACCCATATCTAGTGCTCAAAAACCTCCTAGTGGCACCTATGTGCCCACTTGGAAGCCATAGATTCCCTATAAGGGTTTTATGTCATAACAACAATTTATTATCTTGCATGTAGGGAAAATGTTAACTTTCATTTAGGGCCAAGATATTTTGAGGTCATGATTGACGATATTTGATGAGAGCATGTGGTGAGTTTCTCCAAACATAGTAACTAATAATCATAGGAAACAATGGAAATATGAATGATAGTGATGGTGATTTTCATCATAGGCACCAAGACTATGAAAAAATATCTAAAAACAAGTGAGTTAGAAAAGAGCAATGAGATGGTGTTCCATCCATATGGGAGCAGAGAGGTCATGTGTAGTGATTTGAGCCATTGTTCTTGATCCTAGATGTCTATAATATTCCTTTGGAACCCAAGGCATGGGTTTCTTCCCTTAACCATATATAGGGCCTCGGGACCATACTTATTGTTGAAATCCTCATAAGCACACCAATTTCCCACTTGGAGGTCAAGCATACCTTGAAAAGATCCATACCTTGTGATGGTTTAACATGTTCTTCTTCACTCTACATTCTAGTAATATTTATTTAAGTAATAAGGCTTGGGTGTGCTTGCTAACCATGTCGAGGGAACCAAGACCCATACCTAGTGCTTCAAAATTTTTAATGGTTCCCATATTCCCAATTGAAGGCCAAAGGTCCCCTCAAGAAGCCATGTGTGGTGGATCAAGGTGTTATTCATGGATATTGAGCCCTATAAGAATCATACCTTAAGAGCCTAATACCTTATTTTCCTCCACCAACCATGGTTAACATCCTTAGACCCATATATAAATCTCAAAAACTTTAAATTGTAACCATATCCCCATTGTAACGCCAAGAATATCCTAAGGTGGTCATGTGTGGTGTTTTAATGTGATGTTATTGACCTTGAGACTTAGAAGATATCTTTAATGCATAAGGCCTTAAGTTCCTCCCTCAACCATGATCAAGGTACCAATACCCATACATAGTAATCAAAACCTACTAATGGTGCGTATATCCCAAATCATAGGCAAATGATACTCCTAGGAGGTGAGGTGTAATAGTTTGAGGCAGTGTACTTGGTGTTAGATTCCTATAAAGTTACTTTAGGTACTAAGGACTTATTTTCCTCTCTTGACCTATTATAGTTACCCTCAATTCAACTCACGATACAGATCCTCGGTTTAACAATTGAATGCTACGATATGACCAAAGGAACTAAGATGCATGTGATTATACCTATAGTGCCTCAAATATACAATTTCTATACCCAAATTACCATACTTCCCCTTGAGGTATCCAAATCCAATATAAATAAAAAAACTCAATAAATTTGACTACTATGTTATCACAACTAAAATAGGAATGTAGGTGATTATACCCATAACACTTGAAGAAGACAATACTTGTGCCTTCATAGTCCCGATAGAGACTGACACTAGAGTCCATAGAGCTCCTTATTCCACTACCCAAGAGAACAAAAACATGGTGCTAACCCTTACATATATTTCACAAACAAAAAATAGAATAGGATACCATAAAACAAATTTGGTAGAGTAATATGGAGCAAACACAGTCCCACTAGTTCCAAACATTCCCATAAAACTAAACAAGAATTCCTAGCTCACCACTAGGTTACATGATAAGGCCAACCAATGAACTAAAGGAAATCCCAGACCCCAATTATACCACCCAATTTATACAACCAACACAACCATTTAAAACATTGAAGGCTGACAATTCCACATATCTTGATGAGTACAAACCTAGAACCAACTTTGTGCGTTGCTCCCTGCCTGCCTCTTTAGACAACACAAGCTATTATCCCACCTCCAATGTAAAATAGATTTGTGAATTAAAAATGAAGTGACTTTGGGAGGGATGGCATGTGTGAAGCCCTATCATGCCCATCCCGATCCTTTAATGCACCATCATTCCCCTCGAAGTAACTCATGCGACATGTTCCTTTTCATATGATGAGGTTACTGGAGTTTCTAATATACTTAATGATAGGGTTGTGATTAATAGAGGGCCTAACATAGATTGTCATAATAACCATTGGGGGAGAATTATAATATATCCCAAAGTTTAAGATGATTATGAAATTTTAGGTATACTATCCATTTAAGGAATTGGGATACAGAGAGTGATACCATTTTTTCACATATTCCTTCATCCAACTAAATTCCATGTTTGCTTTGAGGTATTCTTCCCCATTTATACCTTGAAGGATGTGGAAGAAGCCAATATAATGAAATCTATATGCTTCGTATTTGATTTGGGAGATTATTCTAGCAAGGGGAATATTAGAAGTTTGAGAGTCCTTGTTCATGTGCTTGATTAGAATCACCTAGTCCCCTATTGTGAGAATATTTATTTAATACCGGTTGATTCAATGCTTTGGATCCCTTGAATTAGTGCATATGCCTCTAATTAATTGTTTGTATCTATTCCTAGAAACCAAGGATATTTCCTTGTTTCCTCTGGGATCAATGATGATCCCCTCTACACCTACCACCCCTAGATTCCCTTTTTTAGCTCCATCAAAGAAGAGAATGTGCTTCTTCTGGTCTTGCATGCAAGCTTTAAACTCTTCCTTGCTTAGTATGATATTCGATGGTAGGTTATTATTGGTTTGGTGTTGGCTTATTCATTTGATTATTTTTGCTCGATCGTCCCAATATGCCATCCAATATTCTCTTCATAGGTGAGATCAAGGACCTTATGATCGTTGCGTCCTCGGGCTTGTATAGCTTCAATTAAAAGACTCTTGGTTTTGATTACCATAGTCCTAGGGATAATAACCTCGTTTTTGAAGTTTTTTTTAGAACAATCATATTTTTTAGCTAAGGTACTTGGGGAGGGCCTCCCACAATCTTTTGAACATGGGATTGTCTTTGGAGGACCCTTTTTAGTGTTTGGACCAGTGAAATAGTTTTTTCCATCACTTAGGAGGACTTGAATTTAGACCAAAGTATTGAAGGGCCGCTCTTCACACTGATTTGGTATAGGATCAATGAAAAAAGAGGTGCATGTGGTTTTCTAACTCCTCTTGACACAATACACAACATGATAGGCCTTGAAATCCTCTTTTATGCAGGTTGCCAATTGTTAATAACTTGCCAAGATATAAGTCCCAACAAAAGATATTTACCTTAGGTAGGCCATAACTGTGTCAAATTTCCTTCCATATCCTAAAGAGTGATGAGAGTTCAAGGTTGTGTGCACCAGGTATCAATATTTGACAGTGCAAACCCCTTTGCACCAACATCTTTTGTGTTGGTGCCTCTGATCCATTGGGGTACAACCTTTGAGTTTTAATTGGAGAAAGTGAGAATTATTATAAAGAAGAGGACTTGGATGGGAGATATTACAACAAATCCATTGATTCCTATCCCATAGAGATAAGTTATGCAAGGTAGTAATACCATTGTTGTCCATCCATGCTTTGAGGGTGGACAAGGTTGCACTAAAGATAAAAATATGAATTCCCAAGATACTATCGGTCCATATATTTATTATTTTTCCATTTCCTAAATACCAATGACAATTTGGTTCGGATAATAGGAGCAACTACATTGCATAATCATCTCCAAATGTGGAAGCCTTTTCTATTCTCAAGCTACTTGCCAAGGGAGCGCTTCCTCTATAGGTGAATGGAAGGATGTGATTCCTCTTTAGGTGAATGGATTTTTTTATCATGAATTTTTTCCACCAATTGTATCTCCTTGAGACAAGAATCCACATAATATTATATACAATATCTTGATTCATTGTAGAGGATTATTTGATTCCCAATCTACTGTAGGCTTTGGGAGCTATTTTAGTTTGCCAGTTAACTAGATGGAATTTTTAGTGTTCGATTTCTGACCCTTGTCACATAAATTTTTGAATCTATTTTCCAATTGTATGCATGAATCCAATTATAGCTATCATTGTAGATATTTGGTCACATATGAGTAGTGTTGTTAGAACCTATCTAAGTAGCACAACTCGAACTATAGGATTTAGCCATTAGGAGCCCCACTGAGAAAATTTGGACTTGGTTTTGGTAATGATCTCCTTCCAAATATTGGCTATAGGATTACCCAAGGATAATGACATCCCTATCTATTTGAAATTCTTCCATTTAGTGGAATATTGGAATTGGATAATTATGGAGATGTTCCGGAGGAGGGATGGGCTTATATTCCACCTAAAAACTTGACTTTTACCTTCATTTATCCTCCCTCTAGATGCGCCGAGGAAATGGTTGAGGATATTCTTAAATCTATCATCTATTATAGTGGATGTCCCCCGAGGAGCATATTAACACTAGTAAATTGAGAGTGATTCAAAGGTTTGAATCATCTGGCATTGCTAATCCAACGACCGATATTTCATAATATTATATTTGTATCGAGATTCTTGATCAAGGATTAAACCATAATGATGTACAGGAAAGGGGGTAAGGGGAATCCTTGTTTCAATCCTTTGATTCTCTTGAAGAATTTTGTTGGGCAATCATTGATAAGTAGGGAAATCCATGGCCCACTTATGCAAGCTTGAACCCAACTAACAAATTGCCTATTGAATCCAAACATATGGAGAACTTCAAAGAGAAAGAAGTGGCGCATACAATCAAAGGCATTTTCCATATCCAATTTTATAATCATACCTTTATCTTTATTGGTCGTACTTGAGTGGAAGGCCTCTTGAACCAAAATTCTATTGTCAATGACTTGTTGGTTTTGCATGAACCCACCTTGATAATTGGGAATTAGTTTGGGAAAGATCTTTTTAGTCTTTTGGCTATGTTTTTTACTAAGATTTTGTAGGTGTAATTGTAGAGGGATATTGGATGAAACATTTTAAAAGAGGAGGGATTTGATTCTTTGGGGATCAAGGAAATAAAGGAGGAGTTAGTGGGCCCTAATATTTTGAACTTTTCTTGCTCATGGAGGAGGATTATTTAGAGATATAATTTGATTATTGTTGGTCACTTTAATTGCTTAATTAATTCACAAACAAAGTGCTCAATATAAATTGTCAACCCAGGGAAGTATGGTTATCTCAAAGGAAATCAAGCAAAATATATGCATAAACACTCAGTAACTTATTAATCAACTATAAGTCACCCAATTCATTCAAGAAATACCTTGAAACATATTTATGAAGTCTGCACTCTGCTCATTGATCAATCCAACGTCAAATGCTAATTCAATCTTCAAGAATCAAAAGAATTCATCATCATAAAATAGCCCTTCAAATTACATTGATCCTGAAAATGTCTGCTTAAGAATTAAATTTCTAATTTACTTTTGCAAGAAGTTAAATCCTAAATTACTATTGCAAGAAATAAAAGAATTTGTTCTACATTTGCAACATTCAATCGTAAGAATCAATTCTCTTGCTCAAACAAAGCCACACATTGTTATACCAGTTTCAACAGTTCATGAAAGGAAACAAACAACAATGAAGTTCAATGATAGAGCACAGGTGTAACAAAAATAATTATACGATCCAGTAACACACTTTAAAAAGGGAAATCACACACTCTACAGTCGACTGTTTCAACAATCCACACTTCTATTTGATCAATTGTTTTAGTAGAATGATAAAAGTTGTAAATAAATAATCACACCCTAAGTAATCACACTGTTTCAACAACTTGAAATTAAATTTAATTGCAATCCCACACCAAGGAAAATTAAAGTAATTAAATAACTAGTTAATTGGGAAACTCTGAGAGAAGGTGGGCCCTTTCCTCCTAACATAGATGCCTCTACACACTACAAGGAACCAATACTGAGAAGACCAGGTAAATACTGCCAATTTCATAGTAAAGTAAATTCAGATACAACGTACTTCCACTCCTATTATAGTTTCTCTTTTCAAAAGATAAACTTAAACCCCCCCGTGAACAACCCAGTCCTCTTTTAAATACTAAGATTAAACAGTTCAACTTCTTCAAATTCGAATAGCCATGAGGATCGAATATCCTCAGGAAGTCGAATCAATATTGAAAATGGAAATAATTACATTCATTATTAAAAAATAGAAATTGTGTTAGCGTGACGCCAGTCGATAGGGGTTCCATTCACTGTCGACACATACCGCAGTCTCCCTGGCCACTGGCTCGGATAGGTTTTATCTCGCCTAGCAACACCTGCAGAGTAGATGAGGTCTCACCCAAGGCGTCCAGGAAGAGCAAACGGAACCATGTTTCCGCTGGATGAAGGAGGATGGTTGCGGCTGTAATACTTAAACTTATTGCATAACTGGGATAGAGATTTCTAAGCATTGAACATGGTATTTAAAGTAATATTCAACCAAGACATTCATCATTGCAATGACAGTAATTGTAAAACAAGTATTGCATCAAAGAAGCATGACATTATTGGTATAGTGCAACATCACATTACCATAACTGAATAGATTGAACACAGAGATTGTACCAAAATAGCTTCATCATATTATCATTGTCGACCCATATACAATGTCTCTGCAAAAACTAGATCTCCGCAATGACTCTTGACATCAAAACATACCCGGAATACATACAACCAACAATAGAGCTTCGCATAATATCTCTAGCATTCGATGATGCTTCGATGCCCTACAACACTTACAATTCCTATCTATATATAGGCTTCTGCCTTACAATTCTTGTCCACTTTCTAACAACTTGTTAATCGACACTATGGACAAATGACTCAATGTCATACTGACCTAGTCCAAAAACGACCAAAAACCCGCATTTTGCAGTATAACCGACTCAACAGTACATACTATGTGGTCCAAATGGCCCAAAACCTGCAATCCGTGGTACAATTGACCCACACATGCATAAAATGATCTTCCGCTTGTCGCCTTTCGCGCCATCTTTTGCCTTGTCACAACATTGGAGATGCTGCGATAGCACTTTACCAAACTGCCTGCCAACAGGCCCCTAACACAATCTTGTGGCTCGCCCTTGAGCCACGTCAGCTGGAGACAGTGTACTTCGTCGTTTTGACTTTGAAGTCCTCATACGGTTGTTCAACTGTCTGCACCACCTCCTTGGCTTCTGTAACTGCTGATTGACTGTCGACCATGTCTTCGGCAGATGGTTGATCTGTAAGCTTTGCCACTACCTACTATCGACATTTCTGCACTGCCTGCAGAGCTTCATTAGCTTGCATCATGAATTTTCCGTTGCTATACTGGAACTCCTCTAACTGTGCCGTGCGCATCTTCTGTCGCTCGTACGCCTTGGTGACATGTTGTTGCAAATCTTTTAGCTCCTGAGACTTAGCAACTTGCTCCAGTGGTGGCATAGTGCGCATTGCCTCTTTCAATGTGGCCAACTGTTCCTCAGCTTCCTGCCGATACTTAGTTAGTTGTTCAACCTGCTCATCATGAACAATGTGGCTCCAGAATTGTACAGTGTCGGTCGTGAGCCTGGTTTCCTGTGTATCCAGCTCCTCCATCTGAGTGGCAACTTCCTCAATTTCCCTTCTTTGTTCATCAACTTCAGCCTGAGGCATACCCGGATTCATCTGGGCCTTCAACGCTTGGTTCTCCTGTCGCAACTAAATAATGGCAGTCCCCAGTTGCTGCACCCGGTGGAGCACGTCCACCTCTTCAGTGGGATTTGGCACATGTTGATAAGCTTCCGTGATCACCCGGTCAACCCGTACACTGTCATCCCACATATGAACCTTCTCCGCAATAAGGAAATCGTGTTCATTTTCCAGGCCTTCGATTTCGCGTGCCTTCTCAGCCCGTTCTCCCTTGAGGTGTGCTTCGAGGTCATCCACGTCCTGCCGTGCGGAAGCAGCCCTGGCGGTCAATTCTTTGATAGTGCACTTCACATCGACCTCACTCGCCTGTAGTCGTACACACATACCACTGATCTTCCGCAATCGGTCTGTCGTTTCCTTGCTGGTAGTAGCCTGCATAGTGGTCAACCCTTCCGCGGGCAGGGCATTCACATTAATTGTCACCGTTTTCAGTTGCTACAACACGGCGTTGGCAGCTTCTTCTTCAGTCACAATCACAATCGGGGGAATCTCCACATTCCTCACCCGCGGCTCAGTGCTGATTGTGCCAAAGGTTGGTACCGCTGCTTCCTCCAGTGCCTTTCTGGAAACCATATCATACAGAGACTCTAACTGAGCGATGATCACATGGAACCCTTCATCTGCTTTCCTTGACATCTTGTCCGCTGCTACAGAGGATATAGTATTGAGCGCTGTGAGCAGGCAGCCCAAATGTGCCTCGGCTGGAAACGACAACCCGCTGATCGTTGCATGCTCCTGATACCTTTTCGATCGAGTTTCTTCAAGAGCCCGATCACTATCATCCGATATCATTTTGGTCCATTCTTGCCCTGAGTTATGGTGACTCTGCTGGTCCTGGGCTGATGCCCGATCATCTAGGCCCAACGCCGGGCCACCAGCTTCTATCTCTGCTAAACTCATGGATTGTTGCCATGCCTCCGGCCACTCATTCACAGTAGTCTCTAAATCTTCAGACTTCACCTTATACAAGGTCTGCAACCATTTCCAATCAGGATCACGGCGGGCTTGTATATGTATGGTATGTGGCCGAACTGCAAACGCCATGATTGGTAAGAATCGCGCTGCAGTTTCTTCAGATATTCACGGGACTTGTGTTACCGCAGCACAAAGCATCTCCCAAAACAACCAAAACTGCAATTGGAAATCCCGGAGTCTCTCTGGCTCCCATACATACCACAGATTCTAATATCGTGCACCCCGACGTTCTGCTACAGCCAGAATGTCCATGCCCTAGTATGTGCTAGGCTCTTTCCATGCAACGAAGGTGATCAACAGCAACAACCAACTATATGTGAAGGCACCCTTTCCCGATTGGACTGCCATAGCATCCTTCATTAATTGATTCAAGAGAAACAGAGACCAGTTCATTTGGACTCCTTCCGCACATTGCTCTACACATGCAACAATCCCCGATTTGCACTGGTTAGGTCGACCACCCCTAACCACCTTGCAGGATAAGATCTTAATGCCCATGAGTACCTCCTGATCGTTGCAACTACTGGTGCGATACCCACGGCCATCCGTTTCTAAGCCATATTTTTGTGTCAACTGCAATGCCCGCTTTTTGTCGTTTTCCTTTCCTTGGATGAACTGTGATGGATCGACACCATTTTTCGGCAAGCCGGTTATGTGTGAAATTAAATCGATGGTGACCGGAGAATATTATGTGCCACAGAAGTTAATTGGTAGTAGTACAGCGAAAGGAGGAAGGAATCCCAGAATGGACAAATGACTCAATGTCTAATTGACCTTGTCCACCGGCCCGGATAGGTTTTATCCCACCCAGCAACACCTGCAGAGTAGATGAGGTCTCACTCGAGGCGTCCAGGAAGAGCAGACGGAACCATGTTTCTGCCGGATGAAGGAGGATGGTTGTGGCTGTAATACTTAAACTTATTGCATAACTGGGACAGAGATTTCTAAGCATTAAACATGGTATTTAAAGTAATATTCAACCAAGACATTCATCATTGCAATGACAGTAATTGTAAAACAAGTATCGCATCAAGAAGCATGACATTATTTGTATAGTGCAACATCACATTACCATAACTGAACATATTGAACACAGAGATTGTACCAAAATAGATTCATCATATTATCATTGTCGACCCAGATACAATGTCTCTGCAAAAACTAGATCTCCGCAATGACTCTTGACATCAAAACATACCCGGAAGACATACAACCAACAACAGAGCTTCACATAATATCTCCAACATTCGATGATGCTTTGATGCCCCACAACACTTACAATTCTTATCTATATATAGGCTTCTTCCTTACAATTCTTGTCCACTTTCTAACAACTTGTTAACCGACACTATGGACAAATGACTCAATGTCTAATTGACCTAGTCCAAAAACGACCAAAAATCGCATTCTGCGGTATAACTGACTCAACAGTACATACTATGTGGTCCAAATGACCCAAAACCTGTAATCTACGGTACAATTGACCCACACATGCATAAACTGATCTTTCGCTTGTCTCCTTTCATGCTATCTTCTGCCTTGCCGCAGCATTGGAGATGCTGCGATAGCAATTTACCAAACCTCCTGCCAACAGGCCCCCAACACAATCTTGTGGCTCGCCCTCGAGCCACGTCAGCTGGAGATGGTGTATTTTGTGGTCTTTACTTTACTATGGCAGAACTCGAGTTCTACAACTGTTCTTGCTGTCAGGATCGCGCGGTGTTGTTCTGCTTCTTCTGGTACACTGATCATCTACTCGCTATCATGTACTTCTTACCCAAAAGTGGATTCTTCCCAGCTTACTGTTGCAGGATTTGCAAACTCATCCTCCAGTCTCGAGAGACCCATTGCAGATGGAGAGGAATTTTGCAAGCAACGCCAGGGTGTAAAACAGGCCAACAGTTCCAGCACATCTATTTCACACCAGTAAGCATACGTTACAAGGACCCGGGGCCGACGACCCCCCCCTTTTGTGTGGTCACTGGGACCCCGAGACTTCGAACCATCACCAACTGCCTAGACATCTCGGATGAGACTTCATGCTTGTAACCCTGTAGTGTCCGAGGCATAGCTTGCTCCAACCGCTCATGGACACTCGTGGTTCGGGCCCTCAGCGCACCTGGTGTGCTACCACGCGAAATAAAATGGATCATTTCCACAACCTCCTTGGAATTCCTAACTTAGCAAAATGCCTGAGCGTCTCGGAACATAACCTCTGAAACAACCTCTGTGTTCTTATTCTCCACAGGTCCTATATTTATATAGCTCATTCAGTGACTCATTTTCTTCGGCAATCCGTTGCACCACCTGCTCGCATTCCAGGGTAATCATAATATTCCATTGTTCTATGTGACGATCAACATGGCTTCGAACAGAGAAATCCTGGCAATGGAACCATTTGTTAGCGCGACGCCAATTGATAGGGGTTCCACTCACTGTCGACACATAGTGCAGTCTCCTTGGCCACCAGACCGAACAGGTTTTATCCCGCCCAACAACACCTGCAGAGCAGATGAGGTCTCACCTGAGGTGTCCAAGAAGAGTAGATGGAACCATGTTTCCGTCGGATGAAGGAGGATGGTTGCAGCTGTAATACTTAAACTTATTGCATAATTGGGACAGAGATTTCTAAGCATTGAACATGGTATTTAAAGTAATATTCAACCAAGACATTCATCATTGCAATGACAGTAATTGTAAAACAAGTATCGCATCAAAGAAGCATGACATTATTTGTATAGTGCAACATCACATTACCATAACCGAATAGATTGAACACAGAGATTGTACCAAAATAACTTCATCATATTATCATTGTCGACCCAGATACAATGTCTCTGCAAAAACTAGATCTCCGCAATGACTCTTGGCATCAAAACATACCCAGAAGACATACAACCAACAACAGAGCTTTGCATAATATCTCCAGCATTCGATGATGCTTCGATGCCCTACAACACTTACAATTCTTATCTATATGTAGGCTTCTGCCTTACCATTCTTGTCCACTTTCTAACAACTTGTTAACCGACACTATGGACAAATGACTCAATGTCTAATTGACCTAGTCCAAAAACGACCAAAAACCCGCATTCTGCGGTATAACTGACTCAACAGTACATACTATGTGGTCCAAATGACCCAAAACCCGCAATCTGTGGTACAATTGACCCACACATGCATAAAATGATCTTCCGCTTGTCGCCTTTTACGCCATCTTTTGCCTTGTCGCAGCATTGGAGATGCTGCGATAGCACTTTGCCAAACCGCCTGCAAACAAATTGTTTCATAAACATCTCTGATCTCAACAGATTGAACTGATCCAACACCAAATAAGTTTCATCTAGCCACATAGATGAGTGATTTAAGATTCCTCTTGCAACAGCCTGAGCTGGAGTCTTGAGAAGGTGGAACTGCTTGCCACGTACTCTTCCATGTATGTGTATCAGCAGGTTGATACACCCGAATTCCTTGTGGTCTCAATTACTTTCATTAATCCATCACAAATTAATTTAATTAGGAAACACAATCTATAAACATAGGTAGACTTTAAGCATTAATATAACAAAGTAATAATGATTTATACCTACTCAAGATCATGCTTTATTTAAGGAAGATAACAACTGTGGCTATATTAATAAATAAAAACATAGTAAAAGTATCATAAGAAAAGTAAGCAAAAATGGTAATTTTTGGCACCCAACATCTCCCCCCAACTGTACAGTTGCATGTCCTCATGCACAACTTCTAGTGAATTTGAATCTAAATCTGGGTCAAAACTTCTTCTGTGAAAGTTGGTGAGATTGAAGGAAGATTCAGGCTTATCTCCCGTGTTCATATATCCCTTGCAAGCAATAGTTCTGCCCAACACTTCTTCTATGCCTTTTTAGTCAAATTATATATGCTCTTGTACTTCTTTTCAGGAAGCCAAATATGTGGGAATTTGAATCTCAATCCCATCCAGTTCGGTCCACAGGTCTGAATGCACTTGACATACTCGGGAACTCGAGATAAGGCATAATTTAAAATTTCAAAACAGTAAGGATCCCTTGTTATCATAAGCTCAGAAGACGCTTCCCATATGGACTTACTGCCTTCTAATTCATAAGGTTTTTGTTGTGATATGATCCTTACACATGTATCTATAACCTCCTTCTGAAATACTTCCATCTAGTTATTCCTTTATGGAGAAGAGAGAAATTCTTTATGTCGATCAATAATAGCAGCAGGGGATTGTGGTTCGCCTCGGATCCATAGAGTATAACTATCCTCATTTCTTCAAATGGTGTGAGAGACATTCCACCAATTCATCTGGTTAGTGACAAAGGAAGAAAATGCCCTTAGGTGTACATCCCCTATGAAAGGAACATGATTAAACTGAATGTTCATGAAGCAGGCTAACTCATGTAAATACAATTCACATAATAGATTTTGTTCAGAAAAATCACTCTGAGCAAGAGTGTCCAAGAATTGAGGATTTGTAACCAACTAATTGGGCCTCCCTTCCTTAAGAGCCTTTAGCTTTAAAAGGGTCAATTGATCATATAGGAAAACTGAATAAGAAGGTGATGGCCCCCTGCAACTAAGTAGCTCCTGGACTAATGCATACATTTGCTCCTTTTCTTGCTTCATGGATTTAAAATTCTTCAATTCCTTCAACTCCTCTTGCAATTTTTCCCAGCGAAACCTTTGAAAAATCAATTCTTCAGCCCATTTTTCTCTGAGTTCCTTAATGGCCTTCCTATGTGTAAACAGAGGAATCATCCCATATCCATACAAGGTAACCTGACACTTCCATTTATTTATCTCATCTTTCAGCAAAGAAATGTCTTTTGCTACCACCTGGGCCTTTTCATCTTCTTCGTCCAATTCAATAATCTTCGAGAGCTCTTGAACCTTTGTATCATCATCGACCTCCCTGGATGGAGTTTGGTCCTGATTTACTGGTTCTTGTGTTACAAAAACTAAACTTTGTGTTTCAACAACTTCTTTCTGTGCCACCAATTATGGAATCACAACGACTTCTTTTGGTGCCTCTGGTTCTTATGTCACAATGGCTTCTTTCTCTTTTTGTGTCACTAATTCTTGTTATATGGTGGAATTCTCTTGAGTTACTGGTTCTTGTGTTCTAGTATCTCCTTCGTGGGTCACATGTTCTTATGTTTTGGAAACCCTCATACGCTAAGGCAACTCTTCCCTTGATTCCTGTGTTCTCAGGTTAGGTGTTAAGACTTCCCGCATAATAATATCCTCAAGCTCCTTACCCACTAGTTCTTGTTCGTTAATGGTTAAAGGAGATGTTTCCATGTTATGATTCTGAACATCACCCACCATTGATTCTTGTGGGTCATTGGAAGTGTCTGCTTGTATTGTTTCATTCCTTTCTTGTTTCAACTGCATGAGTCTCCATACTAAGGGTTCCATGAGAGTAACCTTGTACCCTTCCTTCTTGAAAATATCTCTGCATTTTGGGCACATGTACTCCTCATGCTCAACATATTCTAAAATATAGGGTAGGCTTCCAACCTGATCAAGAAATTCATCCAGAGTAATCAATTTACTATTTTCCAGACTCTTTAGGTGATCGGGATCTTGGGGGCTGAGACCCGGAAGACTTGAATGCCGAAAGAGGAGGAGATTAAGCATGCAAATCTGTCATAAAATTCACATGAAAAACACTTATCTTGCATGAGAATAAGCATGAACAAAAACATATGAAGTGGATGGGAGGTGAGGCTCAAAGAGGAGCCCCACCTGTGAAACTAATTACCAATAAGTCACTCATATTTAATTAATCTCACAATGAACAATAGAAAAATATGAGAGAAATCAAATGAGTAACTTGTTATCATGAGAAGGCTTGCTAAGCCTTTATATAGCATTATTACAATGTGTCTTGAGGCCATACCATGGGCCAAAACCATGTGCTACCAAATACCATGGATATGAGAGGGTGGCATCTCCATTTAATGCTTTTATAATAAATGGTAGAGGGTGGCCTCTCCATTTAATGCTTTTATGGCTTATACATCCGAATTTAGACCATATGCCTCCTAAAATTCGGATCATTCCTCCCCCCCTTAAAAAATGATGGTCCCCATCATTTCATGCTAAAAATACACCCATGATCACAATGTGCTAGTTACCAATGAAGACAAGGGTTTTGTGTGGTTGACCCATAACCGTGGGTTTTGCGAGGTTGGCCCATAACCGTGGGTTTTGCAAGGGTGACCCATAACCATGATAGCAATGGCAATCTTGATTCTAATGAAGAGAAGAGTTTTGTGTAGTTGACTCAGATCCATGGGTTTTGTGTGGTTGACCCATAACTGTGGGTTTTATGTGGTTGACCCATAATCATGGTGGAAATGACAAGCTTGTTTCCACTGAAGAGAAGGGTTTTGTGTGGTTGAACTATGATTACAATACATAACTGTGGGTTTTGTGTGGTTGACCCATAACCATGGGTTTTGCGTGGTTAACCCATAACCATGGGTTTTGTGTGGTTGACCCATAACCGTGGTTACAATACATAAATATGGGTTTTGTGTGGTTTCCCCCATAACCATGGGTTTTGTGTGGTTGACCCAGAACCATAGGGTTTGTGTGGTTAACCATAACCATGATTACATTAAGATTTTAAAAAAATTGAAAATTCATGATCTTTGGTGCAATTGATGTCTTGCTGCAAATCCATTTATAACTTCTGATGCATGTACTGAAATTAAATTCCATTGAAGACCCATTTGAGATCTTGAAGAGACCTTTCCATCCATATAACATACTTGCTCTGGGGTGGCCCATAGATTGAGAAATGTTTATTGAAGTTTAAGAGACACACGCACACTATTTTGCAGACATATGTTGTTTCAATCGATGATATCTCTCAAACTAAAAAGCCAAATGGAAAAACATGAAATACCCATTTTAGATGAAGGAAAGAGATTTCCAATGAGCTATGGTAGAGCCTCTGAGACATTTTGTGGAGTCTGTAGAACGGGTTTAAGGTTGTTGTACATCCCACCGCATTATGCACAAACATGTGCTACTTCAAACAAGCATATCTCACAAAGCTAGGTATCAAGGACTCCGAGCGGTACCTAGTACTGAAATATCGCAGTGGCCTACACCAGTACATACGAACAGAGATGGATTTCCTGAAAATATCTTCACTCAGATCCGCCTATCGATATGCTGTCAAAATTGAGTAGAAATTTCAGCAAAAGAACAAGCCTGACTTCAGACCTGCACAAAAGCAGGGCAAGGGAAACTTTGGCTCATAGAACACGGGGCAGGGAAAGGACAAACAGTCCCAACCACAAGCAAAGAAGGGTAATGAAAAGACAAAGAATGACACCGGGAAGTGGTGCGAGTTCCACAAAATCCCCTGGCACAACACTGATGAATGTCGCTCAAAACAGTCATTGGTGGCTGAGATCAAAGCTTCAGAATCAGATCCCAGTTTTGATTCTGACTCAGAACCTATTTTCACAGCCATGCAAAAAGGGAAGCAGATCATTGATGGAGAACCCAGTGCCGTTGTTTCCACCACACATATTCAAATAGAGGAACCTGAAGAGTTAGAGGCAGAGGAGCGCCTTTTCCACTCACATATGTGGGTGAATGGAATTCCCCTACATTTTGTTGTGGACAGCGGCAGCCAAAAGAACATAATCTCGACATAAGTCAGCAAGGATCCGGATCTTGGGGGCTGAGACCCAGAAGAATTGAATGCCGAGAGAGGAGGAGAAGAGATAGCTTCAAAACTGAAGCGAACAATGAACCAGCTGTGAGAAAGACAAAGTAATGAGATTTGGGATATGAATAGCATAGATGGACAAACAAAGAATAAATATGCCACATGGAGGGGTGAGGCTCAAAGAGGGTTCTTTGAGCTTCAACTCTCAAACTATACTAAGAAAGACAGTCAGAACCAATACCCCAATAATAACTCAATAAAATAAGAGAAATGTAGAATAGAAACCAAATGAGTAACTTTATATCATGAGAAGGCTTACTAGGCCTTTATATAGCATTATTACAATGTGTCTTGAGGCCATACCATGGGCCAAAACCATGTGCTACCAAATACCATGGATATGAGAGGGTGGCCTCTTCATTTAATGCTTTTATGATAAATGAGAGAGGGTGGCCTCTCCATTTAATGCTTTTATGGCTTATACATCCGAATTTAGACCATATGCTCCCTAAAATTTGTATCATTCCTCCCCCCTTATAAAATGATGGTCCCCATCATTTCATGCTAAAAAGAGACCCATGAATACAATGTGCTAGTTACCAATGAAGAGAAGGGTTTTATGTGGTTGACCCATAACCGTGGGTTTTGTGAGATTGACCCATAACCATGGTTGTCCTTTCCCTGCCCTGTGTTCTGCGAGCCAGAGTTTCCCTTGCCCTGCTTCTGCACAGGTCCGAAGTCACGCTTGTTCTTTTGCTGAAATTTCTGCTCAATTTTGACAACATATCGATAGGCAGATCTGAGTGAAGAGATTTCCAAGAAATCCATCTTTGTTCGTATGTACCGGTGTAGGCCAATGCGATATTTCAGTACTAGGTGCCGCTCGGAGTCCTTGATACCTAGCTTTGTGCGCAAGGTATGAAATTTGTTGGTGTACTCCGACACCGTTTGGTCCCTCTCTTGATGCAGAATGGTCCATTTTGTGTACTGGTCATCCTAGTTACCAACAGGGTAATATTGTACCTTGACGACATCTATAAAAGAGACCTAAGTGGGATTGGCATATTCAAAAAATCCAGACTCGTTTGATGAGTTTTGCTCACAATAAGTTTCCCACCAATTTTTGACATGGGGGATAGCCTTTAGGAGTGCAAAGACGATCTTTTCCTTGTCGAAAAAATTGTGGATAGAGAAATACCATTCTAGTAGATTTAACCATTTCTCTATGGCATCGACATCGATCTGGCCTTCAAATAAAGGGATATCAAAGTTAACTTGTACCTTGAAGGGAGTCGCATCTCTGAAACGACTGCTTGTCGAAGGTGTATATGTTGCCATCGGCATGCGTCAAAGGATCTAGGCGAAATTATCCATCATCTCGTTCCTCTGTCGTGCGAGAGCTTCCTCGAGCAACAACTTGATAGGATCTCCTGCTCCGTCATCTCTCTTTTCATCCACCATGGGAGGCCGTTTAGGGAGGCGAGAGTGATCTTCCCCAAGTGAAACTAGTTCGAGACCCAACTCTCTATATCCTGACCTCGTCGAGGACATGCACCGAGAAACAATCAAAGAGCAGATGGCTCTGATACCACTGATTCGGATTTATGTGAGAACGAAATGAAAGAGCAGATACAGAATCAAATACAGAGATATATTGCAAATAACACAGTGAGACAATAAACACATATTCTACTAAATAGCGGAAATAGAACAGACTGTAAAATACAATAGCTAGAATGGTGGTAGCTATCTCTGAGAAGAGATGTGGCCGCTATGCTCATCCGTGCCAAGATGATTACAAAGAGAGGCCGAAAGGACCTATTTATCATAAGCATGAGGGAAAGAATCCCAAACATCCAAAAACCTAACCCTAGAAGATGAACCATCATAAAGTTTGCGGCCCCAAGGTGGTTAGTTGAACAATCAACTTCTCGGGGTCATAACTTTTGCATATGATCTCTGTTTGGGGCACTCGGTAGCCCGTTGGAAAGGTCTATCCGTGATTTACAACTTTCGACTAAAGCCAAATGAATGCCGTTGGCAATAATTTGGTCCCCAAAATCACCAAATGAATGCCGTTGGCAATCATTTGGCCTCCAAAATCGCCAAAAAAGGTCGATTAGGGCCTCAAAACGGCCTCGGAAGTTTAGGACTTGAAAAACCGTAGAAAAATTACTAGAAAATTGGCAAAATGGGAAACTGTTTTGAGCTAGTGGAATAGGTGGGTGGCCATCGATATAAGGATCTTGAGGGCTGAGACCTGGAAGACTTGAATTCCAAGAGAGGAGGATAAGAGATAGCTTCAAAACTGAAGCGAACAATGAACCAGCTGTGAGAAAGACAAAGTAGTGAGATCTAGGCTATGAATAACATAGATGGACAAACAAAGAATAAATATGCCACATGGAGGGGTGAGACTCAAATAGAGTTCTTTGAGCCTCACCTCTCAAACTATACTAAGAATGACACTTAGAACCAATACCCCAATAATAACTCAATAAAATAAGAGAAATGTCGGATAGAAACCAAATGAGTAACTTGTTATCATGAGAAGGGTTGCTAGGCCTTTATATATCATTATTACAATGTGTCTTGAGGCCATACCATGGTCCAAAACCATGTGCTACCAAATACCATGGATATGAGAGGGTGGCCTCTCCATTTAATGCTTTTATGATAAATGGGAGAGGGTGGCCTCTCCATTTAATGTTTTTATGGCTTATACATCCGAATTTAGACCATATGCCCCCTAAAATTTGGATCATTCCTCCCCCCTTAGAAAATGATGGTCCCCATAATTTCATGCTAAAAAGAGACCCATGATTACAATATGCTAGTTACCAATGAAGAGAAGGGTTTTTTGTGGTTGACCCATAACCGTGGGTTTTACAAGGTTAACCCATAACTGTGGGTTTTGCAAGGGTGACCCATAACCATGATGGCAATGACAAGCTTGATTCCAATGAAGAGAAGAGTTTTGTGTGGTTGACTCAAAACCATGAGTTTTGTGTGGTTGACCCATAACTGTGGGTTTTATTTGGTTGACCCATAACCATGGCGGCAATGACAAGCTTGTTTCCACTGAAGAGAAGGGTTTTGTGTGGTTAACCCATAACCACGGGTTTTTGTGGTTGATCCACAACCATGATTACAATACATAGCTGTGGGTTTTGTGTGGTTGACCCATAACCATGGGTTTTGTGTGGTTGACCCATAACCGTGATTGCAATACATAAAGATGGGTTTTGTGTGGTTTCCCTCATAACCATGGGTTTTGTGTGGTTGACCCAGAACCATAGGGTTTGTGTGGTTAACCATAACCATGATTACATTAAGATTTAAAAAAATTGAAAATTCATGATCTTTGGTGCAGTTGATGTCTTGCTGTAAATCCATTCATAGCTTATGATGATGTACTGAAATTGAATTCCATTGAAGACCCATTTGAGATCTCGAAGAGACCTTTCCATCCATATAACATACTTGCTCTAGGTGGCCCAGAGATTGAGAAAATGTTTGTTGAAGTTTAAGAGACGTGCAGACACTATTTTGCAGACATGTGTTGCTTCAATCGATGATATCTCTCAAACCAGAAAGCCAAATGGAAAACCAAAAAATACTCATTTCAACTCAGGGAAAGAGATTTCCAATGAGCTATGGTAGAGCCTCTGAGACATTTTGTGGAGTCTGTAGCACTTGTTTAAAGTTGTTGTACGTCTGGCCGCATTGTGTACAAACATGTACTACTTTAAACAAACATATCTCGCAAACCAGAAAATGAAATAAAATTCTGTGAAATACCCATTTTAGCTAATGGAAAGAGATTTCCAATGAGCTATGGCAGAGGCTCTGAGACGTTATTTGGAGTGGGTAGCACTTGTTTAAAGTTTTTGTATGTCCGACCGCATTATGCACAAACATGTGCTACTTCAAATAAGCATATCTCACAAACCGGGAAACGAAATGAAATTCCGTGAAATACCCATTTGAGATGACGAAAATACCTTTCCGATGAGCTATGGTAGGGCCTCTAAAAAATCCTATTCAGTCCATGGAACCCGTTCAAATTTTGTTGAATGTGAGAGTGTTGAGTATAGAGATGCCAAGGGTTTGTAGAGAAGCATGGGTGGTTGTAGAGGTTGTGGAACCTCCATTGAACCCGCATCATGCTTCAAAATATTGTCCCGATGGAGAGCATACCCGATCTAATACCACTAATCCGGATCTTGAGGGCTGAGACCCGGAAGACTTGAATGCCAAGAGAGGAGGAGAAGAGATAGCTTCAAAATTGAAGCGAACAATGAACCGGCTGTGAGAAAGATAAAGTAGTGAGATCTAGGCTATGAATAGCATAGATGGGAAAACATAGAATAAATATGCCACATGGAGGGGTGATGCTCAAAGAGGGTTCTTTGAGCCCCACCTCTCAAACTATACTAAGACCTGGAAGACTTGAATGTCGAGAGAGGAGGAGATTAAGCATGCAAATCTATCATAAAATTCACATGAAAAACATTAATCTTGCATGAGAATAAGCATGAAAAAAAAATATGAAGTGAATGAGAGGTGAGGCTCAAAGAAGAGCCCCACCTGTGAAACTAATTACCAATAAGTCACTCAGATCTAATTAATCTCACAATGAACAATAGAAAAATAGGAGAGAAATCAAATGAGTAACTTGTTATCATGAGAAGGCTTGCTAGGCCTTTATATAGCATTATTACAATGTGTCTTGAGGCCATACCATGGGCCAAAACCATGTGCTACCAAATACCATGGATATGAGAGGGTGGCCTCTCCATTTAATGCTTTTATGGCTTATACATCTGAATTTAGACCATATGCCCCCTAAAATTTGGATCATTAGCCTCTCCTTTAATACTTGCCATTCCTCTTTGAGTACCTGCACCTCCTGGTCGTTTTCTAGAAGTAGTGTCTCTAATTGAACTTGACCATCTCCTGCAATAGGTTCTTGTGGATTGACATACCTTGGAATTGGAGTTGAGCTGCTTCTTGGTTTTTGTGTTGTAGTAGTAGTCCCTTGTTGTATGTATACACCCTTTGGTTCTTGTGTTACAGGGGGTGTCTGAGGTTTTAAAATTGGAATTTCCATATCTACCTTGTACACTCGCTTAGTAAACCCAAACAAAGTGTTTGTGGCTAACCCAAATGAGTTTTGTGGCTTGGATGTGAAATCCTGGATATGATTTATAAATATTAGTTAGGAACCACAAAGCTAATTAAAGAGGTCATATTGGAAAGTATAAAGTAAGAAAGATTCAAACACATCAAACATTCACCCTAAGTCATTATCTTCTAGCTTGCTTGCCCTAACTCGGGGGTGATTCTGCAGGAGCTCAAAGTTGTCGAGTTCTTGTGAGTCTATGGTAGAGAGGAATTGTTCTGTAACAAGTTGGATTGTCAAACATATAAGTACTTTTATGGTTATTACTTATGTTATGTTTAACTAGATTATTTACTGGTTATTTTTATACAATAGTTAGTATATGAGTTATTTTTGTACTCTGTAATAGTCTTCTTGAAAGAGAAAGACTATTTTGATTTCAAGTTTGTATTGTACATTATTGTTATATCACTTCTTGGAACCTATTCCTATGGTTAACTTATATTATTTACAAATCTGTTTTGATTATTTATTTGTTATTAATGTATAATATAGCTTAGTATTTTACTAACAGATTTGAAATGTTTTATATTTAATCTTTAGCTTGTTCATTAAATTAAGTTTATATTTTGTTTAACCCTATATATAGTTTATGTATAGACTAAATCTATAAATAGACTATACTGTTACTCTTTTATTGTAAATAGAGCTAGTTTACTATTATTGCATCAATGAAAATATAACTAATACTATAAACCTCTTAGTTGTAAACATAACTTGTTTCTTGTAAATCTTGTATTTGTAAACATAACTAGTTGCTATTTATCTATCATTGTAAACAAATTTAGAATTGTAAGCTTTAGTTGTCATTTATTTATCATTGTAAATTGAGTTAGAATAGCTCTAGTTGTTATTTATATATCTTTGTAAACATAGTTAGATTAGTTTTGTCTCTTGATTAAGACGCTTATATACTTAGATTAAATGCAAAAAAAACTTATTTTATATTCATTATATTTTATCTTTATCTATATTTAATTATAAATCTTTTAATGTTTTCACTATTTATATTTATAAATAAATAAAATCTTTTTATTATTACATTATTTATATTTCTTTAGATAAACATAGACTAACTGTTTTATAAAATAGAATAGAAGTAGAAAAAATATAAACAAATCCATTATTAATCTATCCACATCTACAGTTTAATATCATTACTCTATAAGCAAATAATATTATTAAACAAATGGTAAACAAATATATAATCAAAATCTTTCAGTTACATAAGCTTCTATTAATACATATCGAAAATGAAAAAGAATAATATGAGGTCGAAACCTTTTGAGAAAACTCACATTTAATAATACGTATTTAAAAGTATAACATTTATATAAAACTTGCAAATGAAAACGATGGGTATGAGGGTTGAAACCCTAGGCATAGCCCTTATCCTCGATGTATACAAACTTTAAACAAGTTGAATAATGATATAGGGTAATCATGTAGTGTTATCATAGATCAAGGGTCGAACCTGAAAGGCCTCGCCCTGTACAAATAATTGCACATAAAAATATTGCAACACGATTTCCATAGTAAGCAATGCATAAAGCATTGTTGTACATGCTATCACGAGAAGGAGAGGCCGAAAGGAGCATGTACATATAACATTATTCACATAAACATTCTAACAAGTAAAACGTTAGAAGTACTGTATAGAATATAAGAAAACATTAACATAGATCAAGGAGTCGAACCCCAGGGAATAGACCTTCAAACTTTTATGCAGGATTAAACTGAGAAGGAAGCAATGTACAGGAAAAAATAGTAATTGTATCTTGCATAAGAAGAAGGATGTTGGGACAGCAACAACAAACCTATAATATTGATGTAGAAGGATTTATGTGGTCTAAAAACAAAATCTATGTTATTGAAACAACTTATATTAGACACATAGTAATGGATGAGGCCCACAAGAGACCGTATTTTGGACACCCCGGATACCATAAGATGATTTCAACAATCCAAAAGCACTATTTTTGGCCTAAAATGAGAACAAATGTAGCATAATACATAACAAGATGTTATGAATATCAATTAGAGAAAATCGAACATCAACATCCTGCTGGTTTACTGCAACCTATACCTGTTCCAAAATGGAGATGGGAAGTGATTAGCATGGACTTTATCACAGGGCTTCCTAAAAGCAAGAAATATAATGACTCGATCCTAGTTGTTATAGATAAGTTATCAAAATATTCACACTTTATTCCAATGAAATCAACCTAAAAAGTATTAACATTGTTAATATCTTCCTTAGAGAAATATTTAGACTTAAGGGATACCCAAGACTATAATTTCTGATAGAGATTCCAAGTTTACCATAAAATTTTGGAAGGTTTTTTCCAAGTTCAAACACTCAGCTAAATTTTAGTACAATCGATCACCCAAAAACAAATGGGAAAACAAAATGTACAAATCAGATCCTTGAAGACATTTTGTGAATGTGTGTTATGCATAATCCTACTCATTGGGAGGATTATTTATACTTAGTTGAATTTGCTTATAATAACTGGTATCAAACATCTACAAAGATGACTCCTTTTGAAGTTATGTATGGTATAAAATGCAGGACACCAGTAACTTGGTATGACCTAGTGGACAGATCTATGTTGGGACCAGATCTCTTGAAAGATTTGGAACAACTAGTTGAGAAAGTGAAACATAATTTAGAGGAAGCACAGGATCGGAAAAAAAATTATGCTAATAAAATTCATAGACACAAAGGGTATCAAGTTGGGGATCATGTGTATCTAAATATAAGCTCTCTCAAGTTGGGGAGATGCAACAAGTTGGCTCCTAGTTATTGTGGGCCATTCGAAGTTCTAGCAAGGATAGGCATTGTGGCTTATCAGCTTGCCTTACTTGCTCATATTCAATTTCATAACATATTTCATGTGTCTTTATTAAAAAGTATGTTTCTAATACTAAGCACATCATTGATTGGAAATTGTTATAGGTAGAACCAGAAAGAGAGTTCCTACCATAACCACTTTGTATACTGTACTGGAAAGAAATACACCTCGAGAAGTGAGTTATTTTTCAGGTGAAGGTGCACTGCAAGCACTTTGGTCTGGAAGAGGCCACTTGGGAAAGGGAAGACACTATGAAAGAATCATACCCTCGGCATATTCCTTACCCTCGATGTATACAAACTTTAAATAAGATGAATAATGATATAGGGTAATCTTGTAGCGTTATCGTATATCAAGGGTCAAGCCCAAAAGTCTTCGCCCTATGCAAATAATTACACATAAAAATATTGCAACGCGATTTACATAGTAAGCAATGCATAAAGCTTGTACATGCTATCACGAGTAGGAGAGGCCGAAAGGAGCATGGTCATATAACATTACTCATATAAACATTCTATCAAGTAAAACGATAATAGCACTGTATATAATATAAGAAAACGTTAACAGAGATCAAGGGGTCAAACCCGAGGGCATATCCCTTCAAATTTTTATACAATATTAAATTGATAAGGAAGCAATGCACATGAAAAAACGGTACCGTTTCTTACATAAGAAGGCAGTAAAAAATGGCGAATGCCATCATGAGTATAAATATTTGATTTAAAGCCTGAAACAAAACCCTTAGGACGATGAATCTGTATGTTTGAACTTGTTGGGGTTGAACATGATATTACACAGTAAAGACCAAGGACATGGTCACCCTCGTGAGCTACCCAAGCTCAATCACACTACATGCAAGGACCAAAGTCCTCCTAACCTCAGTTTAAAAATCAAATCCATGGCGGGAGGCTTACCTAAGTTCACGTTGGAGATTCATCTCCATGCAAGAGAAAGCAGTCACAATCATTCTTGAAAATGCAAAGCCAAGATGTTGTCTGAGCATAAGATGTTAGGACTATCTCTCGTGTTTAGTAAACAAAATCTTCAAGTGAAAAATGGTAGATCCAAACCCTATTACGAATACACCTAGGAAAGACCAGGAATCGAGATCCAAACCCTCTCGAAGTAGGAAAGCCCTCTCCTCAAAATTGCAAACGAATGAATGACTGGAAAATTCGATATCTTAATCAAGGTGCATGGTTTCCAATGCATGTATTGGTTCATTTATCATGTAAGTATGTTGGAAATGTGGATTTCATTGGTGTGCAATCCCCACACCACTCTGCCATAACAACAATGAGCCATTTCTGTAACATCCCCAAAAATTCACTAAAATTTAAAAAATTTCGAGTAGCATTAACTGCTTATGATTGCTGTGCGGAAGTATTAAAATGTTAACTTAAACATACTTAGGAGTTTTTAAATAAAACAAGCTTAACGACAACAACTCCTATAACTGTCGTAAAGTCTAATGGTTAAAATTTCTTATGAACAAAACATTTGTCGTTGCTTCTACTATCTTTAATTAGTGTATTAAAATGTCGTTATGTCTTGTATTGTCATTTCACTGTCCGGAAGTTATGAGAATTACAAACTTACATTGAGTATTTAATGTTCAGAAAACATGTCATCAATTCTTCGTTCTAAAATATAAAGTTTGGTTCTAGAGACTAAATGTTCATTTTGATGATATGAAGGGGTCCTTGAATAGCCCCGAGGCTTACTTGGCTTTCGCTAGCTAATGCTCCCGAATTCTACTTGCAGAGAACATGTAAGAGAAAGAGATTCCAATAGAAGCCTTTTGGTGTTTTTTAGTTTATTGTACAGCATCGCATTGACCTTTTATGTTATCATTAGGATCGTGTAGAGGATTTTCTGTTATTTAATTCCTCTCAGGTATTTTAACGCAATTATTTAATTACCTCCATTGCATCGTATTTTCAAAGGTTATTTAGGGAGAGGATTTGTGTATTGAAAACATATAATTTTTATATTAATACTAAAGAATATTTGCATAGTTTTACAATTACATGTTCTTCACCAAAACTATGGCGAGAACCATGTCATACTATTCCATTATAAAGATCATAGATAATTCACCTATGTCTAGCAACATAATATAGTTTTTATAAAACTATACTTATATTAGAGGTGCAATTACATATTCTATATGCATAGACTTTAAAAATGAGGAAGGATATGTATTATTCTATTTGCAACTTTTATGCTTAGAACTATTTACATAACCTTACATTTGGAAAATATATGCATAACCCATGCATAATGATTTGTATTAGAACTATAATCGTAGATTATATTGCAGGTAATATTTCTATGGTATGAAAATATACAACCTTAACCTATATGGATTATATATCAAACCACGATGATGAACGAAGTGTTAACACTTTAGTGGGTATGTGTTGGCAGGCACTCGTTCCAAAAGTTGTGTATTTAATGTCTCCATAACTACCATCGTAGTGGATTGCTTGATCGCTGATTTCGTGGCGAGCTTCACGTGTTAAAACTGGAACTAAGGTGTTGACCTATTAACTAGGCATGAGATCAATGACGAGCTGTGCATGACTTGGTAAGGTGTCATCTTAGTTGGATCTCTGTGTTGGAAGCTATCTTGATGTTGGTGAACAAGGTTTTAATTGAGGTTTTAATGCAGTTGGTGATCGTATTTCTATGTGCCTTGGTGGCTGGATCTTCACCGTTGATTTTGTGGTTCTCGGGTTTTGAAATAAACCATACCTTCCAACATACCTCACCGAGATTATGCCTGTAGCATTCATTTGTATGAGAGAGTGGGGAGGGAGTCCGATAGGCTCTCCAAATTCTCGAGGTTTATAATAAATTTTTACTTCTGCCTTCTAGGATTTCGATGGTGTGATGAGCTACCTGCAACAGGTTGTAAGAACGCTGTAAAAGATGCTGTGATGTTCAGGGTGAACACCGAAAATGTGATTTATTCGGTTTTGATACTATGACCTGAAGCAAGAAGGGTTATGTTGAAAGTTTCGATGGTTTTGCAGTGTTTGTAATACGAAATTTTTATGAGTGTAACAATGTTGACCCCCTTCGAGTACTCCGTGAGCATTTTTGCAATGTTCAGTAATTAGGTTTTCCTAGTCGATGTTTAAATGAACTGGGTCTCTGAGCTCTTCTTTAAACACCTGAAATCGATGTAAAAAGAATAGTCAGGTAATGTATTAAACACCTCTTACGTTTTTTAGTAGTTAACTGTTGACATTTTAATTTCGTATTAAACTTTTGTTCTAGTTTTAATCCCTGCACATAATGTACTGTCTTGGAAGGTTCTGCTTTAAGGTGTTGATGCTCGTCTACAAAGAAAAAGGATACTAGCTATCCGGGTAAGCCTCGATGACATCCTCCAAGGGTTTTCCAACAATTACGAAAATGGTTTTTGCTGGTTTTGTGGTTTTTGCCAAGATTCGAAGGCGTGAAAAGAGTTGTGCGGTTGACTTGATGTTTAGACATTTAAGCTGTGAAGCAAAATATGTTAAGGGCTTTGCATTTAGAGCTGTAGCTTAACATTTTTCGTCTCAGCCACTATTTACAGTGTTTCGCTGAAGTTTTTAATATAAGGGTTAAGTTCGGATATCATACATTGATTATTTTATTTGAGCTATTTGTTTTGTGTGATTCGAATGGTTTTGTCAAAAGATGAAGGTGTTTAAAAGTTAAAAACTCATGTTGGTTTAGTATGTAGTACGAAGGGTTGAACCTTCGACCTGCACTTGGTTTGATTCCTTTCGTAACTACTTGCATTCGATATCTAAACGAAAGTAAATTCTATTTATTAAAATAAAACGGGTTTAGGGATTTGCCCAAGACTGTATTGGAAATAAATTTTAATTCGACTAAGCTGTAAGGCTGGTTTTCAAAGGTTGAAACCCTACTGTGGATATTCATTTGATAATAAGCTTTGTTTGTAACAAAAATGTTGAGGGTTTACTTCAGAGGTTTCGAACCTGCAGCTAAAACCTTACTTGGCTTGATCTATAGTGTTATTATCTTTGTGGAATTTATATTCAGGGTCTTAAACCTGGGTATTTGAATAAATTGATTTTAATGTTAGAGAACTTATACTAGGTTCGTATTTTTAGAGTACATACAGTAATATATGTTGTAAATAATAAAAGTGTGAATTTATTATTTCTCTGCTGTAATGCTAAAGTCTGTTTAGATTTTAACTTAGCATTACGAAATTGATGTTTAAAAGACTCTAAGTTAATGTTTATTTTGTACATATTTTCTAAATAAAGAACAAGAAAATATTATGCATATTATTAAATTGAAATGAGACACAAGGGATACTTGGAGTATTAATTTATTTAATTTATGATAATGATCTACTATTGCTTAAAGGTCCGACAGGAAATGCAATGATATGATTATGATCATAATTTTTAAATTATAAACCTAGAATTTTTTTTTACATTTCCAGCATAGGCAGAGTGTGAATGTTTACTATCTTGAGAATTTCATAAATTCTTTTTGTGTTTGACTCAATTTAGAAATGTTCAGTTTCAATGGCTAATATTTATCTGCCAGACTTCATGTATTTATACTGAAAGAAAAGAAATGGATTTGTTTATAAATTCATCACTTCGAATCTATCTACAGTACTATATTTCACATCTATTTTAATTCTAACTTCCCTGTACTAAAGTACGACACTGGACACAGCGTGTGGAAAAATGCAGGGAAGCATTATTTATCCAATCATTTTATCACTAGACTATCATCCATATTGCATTTTGTTCTAACAATCATAAATTACAGAAGTAAGATATTCACTAACAAAGGAAAAATATCTAAGATTTAAATGCAGAACTAATAACATAAAACATTCAAATTTATTTTACTAACTTTGATAAAAGTAAATAAGATAACACAATATGAACTTGGAAACTGTAGAAGAAGAAACAAACAGCCAAAGGAGACCGTTCCACCCAACCAACTCCTGACGACAACCAAGCTACTTACCTTAGGACCCCCAAGCTTGTTCACTGAACCACTAGGACAAAGATGCTGTGTGGAATAATGGAATAAATTCCCTTGCAACTCAGCAGTAGAACTTCCCTCCTTTAGCAATATTGAACTCAACAATGTGGCTGCAGTTCAGAATGCAGTCTTATTTCACTCAAACACTTCTAACTTTCCCCTCGTAAAATATCTTATGCTCATAAATTATCACAAGGTAAGAATAGAATAGCCTCCTGCTGAATTTGATGGGTAGATAAGTAGCATGCCTAGGTCTTTGGTCAGTTTATTTTAATAAATGAGCTACCTACTCAATTCCACTTTCTTGGGGAACATGATCATCAAAGTAGGGAAGTTTCCCCCTCCAATAGTTAGAAGTGAGTTGAGGATGCTGCCAAGTGTCAGTTTGATCTCCACCACAATCCATTCCCCCTAGTGGGTCAGTGAACACTCATTCAATAGTCTCCTTTGGATATTTGTCTCCAATTTTATTTATTAATAATTAAGTATTCAAGTAATTAATTATAGTCATCCATGACCCCACTTGGTCAATAGTCATAAAACTTTACAATAAAAATAAAACATAATGTTTTCTCAATAATATAAAATGTCTAGAACTTGGGTATGTGACAATTTCTTTCGTATTGAATGCATTAGGTGCAAGGTTGGTGGGAGGAGGAGAAAACCTCCTTTGTATAGTTTACAATGTTAATTCGATCGACCAACAAGTGTTTACCATGGGCGGTTGGGTTGAGGTCGCTAGGAGCCTCCCCAAGAACCATGACCCACGCCTTTGTTGTGCGAGTCCTGTGTTATAATACAATGTTAGTATTATTGCATGGGGCCATGACTAGCCCTAGTTGTTGGCCAAGCATTGAATAGACTATATGTTACCAATGAAGGTATGTTTAATGTTAACATTAATGTTGGGGAGATGAAAAAAGTTGGCTCCTAGTTATTGTGGTCCATTCGAAGTTCTAGTAAGGAAAGGCCTTGTGGCTTATCAACTTGCCTTACTTGCTCATATTCAAGTTCATAACATATTTCATATGTATTTATTAAAAAGTATGTGTATGATACCAAGCACATCATTGATTGGAAATTGTTACATGTAGAACCAAAAAGAGAGTTCCTAACATAACCACTTTGTATATTGTACTAGAAAGAAACACAACTCGGGAAGCGAATTATTTTTTAGATGAAGGTTCATTGGAAGCGCTTCGGTCTTGAAGAGGTCACTGGGAAAGGGAAGATGCTATGAAAGAAGCATACCCTTCCCTATTTCAAAATTGAAATGAAATTTGATAACATCGAGATGGTGTTTACTATAAGGGGGGTGGAATGTAATATCCCAAAGCTGTACCCCTATTAAATAAGTCAAGAGGACTTGAACATATATTTTGATGTTAGATTTGTGACTCCCGACATCATGGACAGATGATATTTTGTTTGATTTAAAGTGATACTATTATTTTGAAATCCAAACTTGTTATGGAACAACATCTTACAAGAGGGGCCAAGTTTGCTAGGGATATGGCTTCAAAATAATATGAGAAAACTTAAGAAGAGGAATTAAGTCTAAGTTGAGAAAAATAAAGAATTATGAATTAAAATAAATAAGTGAAATTAAAAGAGAAACCTAGCTACTTTTCCCTAAACATGAAGAGATAAAAATAGAAGAAAGAAAGAAAAATGATGCTCATTATTTCCTAAGAGATTCATTATTTTCTACAATAAGAAAACAACCTAATAGAGAATGGAGATAATATGTAAAATTGGTAAAGAAGTAATCAATGAACAATATATAAGAGGGATTGTAGGAGGAAAGTCACCTCATTTCCACCGTACAGGTCCAGCTTGGTTTCCTATTGAGCGCTCAGTAAACCCAAACAAAGTGTTTGTGGCCATCTGAAATGAGTTTTGTGGCTTGGATGCGAAATCCTGGATATGGTTGATTAATAATATATATAGGAACCACAGAGTTGATTAAAGAGGTACTATTGGCAAGTATATAGTAAGCAAGATTCAAACAAATCAAACATTCACCCTAAGTCATTATCTTCTAGCTTGCTTGGCCTGGCTCGGGGGTGATTCAACAAGAACTGAAAGTTGTTGAGTTCTTGTGAGTCTATGGTAGGGAGGAACATGATTGTTCTGTAACAAGTTGGATTCTCAAACATATAAGTATTTTTATGGTTATTGCTTTTGTTCTATTTAACTAGATTATTTACGAGTTATTTTTATACAACAATAGGTATAGGAGTTATTTATGTATTCTGTAATAGTCCTCTCGAAAGAGAAGGACTAATTTGATGTCAAGTTTGTATTGCACATTACTGTTCTATCACTTCTTGGTGAAAGAACCTATTTCTATAGCTAACTGATATTATTTACAAATCAATTATGATTATTTATTTATTATTTTGTATATTATAGCTTATTATTTTACTAATAGATTTGAAATGCTTTATATTTAATATTTAATAGTTATTCATTATATTATGTTTATATTTTGATTAACCCTATATATTTCATGCAAATAGATTCTATTGTTACTCTTTTATTGTAAATAGAGCTAGTTTACTATTATTGCATCAATGAAAACTAATATTATAAATCTCTTAGTAGTAAACAAAACTTGTTTCTTATAAATCTTGTATTTGTAAACATAACTAGTTGTTCTTTATCTATCATTGTAAATAGAGTTAGAATACCTCCATTTGTTGTTTATGTATCATTGTAAACAAAGTTAGAATACCTCTAATTGTTATTTATCTATTTTTGTAAACAAATATTATAAATCTCTTAGTAGTAAACAAAACTTGTTTCTTATAAATCTTGTATTTGTAAACATAACTAGTTGTTCTTTATCTATCATTGTAATAGAGTTAGAATTCCTCTACTTGTTATTTATCTATTTTTGTAAACAAAGTTAGAATAGTTTTATTTGTTCATTAAGATACTTATATACTTAAATTACATGTAAACAAAAAATGATTTTATATTCATTATATTTTATTTTTATCTATATATTAGAAATCTCGTAATGTTTTCATGTTTATGCTTATAGATAAATATAATATTTTATTATTGCATTATTTATATTTATTTTAGATAAACAGATTCAAATTGTTTTATAAAACAAAAGTAAAGAAGTATAACAAATCCATTATTAATCTATCCATTTCTACAATTTAATACCATTACTCTATAAGCAAATAATATTATTAAACAAACTGTAAAGAGAGATATAATCAAAATATTTCATTTAGATAAGCTTCTATTCATACATATCGAAAATGAAAAAGAATAATATGAGGTCGAACCTCATTAACCTATATAAAATTTGGATTCAAGATGTTAGAGGGTCATGAGAAACTCATATAACAATACATATTTAAATGTATAACATTTATATAAATCTTGTAAATGAAAACAATGGGTATGAGGTTAGAAACCCTGGGCATAACCCCTGCCCTCGATGTATACAAAGCTTAAACAAGTTGAATAACAATATAGGGTAATCCTGTAGCGTTGTGCCTTGTACAAAAAATCACACATAAAAATATTGCAACACGATTTACATAGTAAGCATTGTGTAAAACCTGTACATGCTATCATGAGTAGGAGAGGCCGAAAGGAGCATGGCCCTATAACATTATTCACATAAACATTCTATCAAGTAAAACCACAGTAGCACTATATAGAATATAAGAAAGCATTAACATATATCAAAAGGGGTCGAACCCAAGGGAATAGCCCTTCAAAATTTTATACATGATTAATATGAAAAGGAAGCAATGTATAGGAGAAATTATAATCATATCTTAAACAAGAAGCCGGTAACAAATGGTGAATTTCATCATGAGTGTAAATATTTTATTTAAATTCTAAAACAAAACCCTTATAATGGTGAATTTGTATGTTCAAACCTATCAGTGTTGAACATGTTATTACATAGTAAAGACAGAGGACATAGTCACCTTTGTGAGCTACCCAAGCTCAAGTACGCTACGCGCAAGGATCAAAGTTCTTCTAACCTCTATTTAAAACTTAAAACCATGGCAACAGGCTTACCCGAGTATGGTTTACAAATTGGAGTTCCCCTCATGTTCAAGGGTACACCTAGTTTTCCATGTTTCTTGCTTAAAGAAGGTAATATAATACAAGATCCCAATTCAAACTATCTTGTCGAATCTTGACGAAAGAAAATTCATATTGGAACCTGAGCAAATCACTAAAACAAGGACCAAACAACTATGGAATTGGACTATTATTGAGTACCTCGTCAAGTGGAAGAACTTACCGATAAAAGATTCGACGTGCGAAGATGAGTCCTTCATACATAATCATCCACAACTAACCAAGCATTGAGGACAACACTTATCTGAAGGGGAGGAGCATGCTAATCCCTAAATGAAAGCCCATTCCCTCCAAAATTGGGCATTTTATATTAATAATTTATATTATTGATGTCGACTTGAGTCCATTAGTGGTAATTGTACTCTTTGTATCTTATATACATCAAGGAGACTTGTTCATTTGAATCATCTTATATTGTCTTGTCTTGTCTTGTGTACTTAGTACATTGTGTAAGGAGGTTGCCCCCTCGAAGAGACTTTCTATTCATCTATTTTCTTCATTATTAAGGTGTGGACTACTCTTTCTTGTCTATTTATGCTCTTTTGGGGAATTTGTTACATAACATATTTAGGGAGGCCATACCACTCAACCCTTTGACAAGGAGGGCGTAGCTCCAAGGAAGTTCATGCCCTCTCTGAGGGAGGATTCACTGATTTTGAGGGCACACTACTACAACAACATGGAACTACCATTGCATCATCCTCTACAATATTTTCGTGCCATAATAAATAAGGGTCCATCTGCAAAAATCGAGCAACTATTGGTTAGAGGAGGAGGGTGCACTATTATCTACAATCACAAGAGGGCCGTGTATCTCATTCTTTTCATTATGTTGGTTAGAACACTAAACCTGATATCAAAAGGGAATTTCTTCACTATTGAGTGTTACTATTGTTGTTAGGAGTTGATTGTAGTGTATTTCCTTCATCATTCATGTGCCAAAAGACAAGGGGCTTACCACCACAATGAGTTGTCACCTACAAGAAAATATTAGGTTTGAGTTGTGCTGATATTGCTATGTATTTGGATCTGCTTATTTATTGTTACAACAATTGAGTAAAAAAAATCTCTTACAGCTCTTGCTTAAGCTTGAGAACTATCCACAAATGTTCAATGTGGATCAATAATTACTGTGTTGATTATTAGTGCGACTTATTAGTTATTCATTTCTTTATTTGGCACTCATATTAAGGTGTTGCGGTTGGTTTATGAACTACAAATTCCGCACAACTAAACCAAGTAGTAGACAAAGAACAACGAGTATCAAAGTGTTTGACAAAATACTTAACCAAATCCATCCACCAAATCAATGAAAGCAATCTCAGAAACATTGCAGGGAAAGTGTATGACAAAAGCCTTCAACCAATCCACACATGTAAGTATCAAAAAATTAGCCAAGATTGGTTGAGGACATTACAAATTCTTTGCTCCTTGTCCCATATGGAAATGTGATTTCCTTCACTATATTTTTGCTTCTCCTTAAATTGGTTTGGAAATCAAAAGAGCTATTTTTGTCTTCAAATTGAAGCCACAAACTTCTTGACTTTAGTATTCACCTCTCTTCTTGATCTCTATTGGATTTATGGATCTTATGGATGGATTTCTCTTCTAAGTTGTCCTCCTTGGAGACCTCCTCCACCTCCATTCTCTCTTGTAGTGCATCTAGTTGAATAATGAGTTGTTTTTTTTCCTATTCAGGAGGGATGAATGAAGCTTTGGCCCAATCTTTTAGAGCGCCCTTCACAACTTTGATCTTTTGCTCCCTAACAAAGGAAGGATAGCCTTTGATAAATTTGTCCCACTCATCTTTAATGATTTCCATTACTTTTTCAATGTGGGGCTAAAGAAAATTGAATTTGAAAAATAGGGGGCCATAATTGGGAAGAGAATCAAAGGAAAGGTAAATGGGATTGTGATCCAGGATAGTAGAAGGGATGATTGTGGAAATGATGGACAATTTTTTTAGCAAAAGATAATTGTGAATTAAGAATCTATCCAACAAGTTGCAATAAGGCTTGGCTCTGTTCTACAATTTGTCCATATGTACTAATTCCCTTTGATTGACTTGATATCCACTAGATCCCCTTCTATCATTAGATCTTCCATTTTCTCTTGGAATGGATCTTGCACAATGGTTCCTCATAGATTTTCTTGGTTGGACACGAATAGGTTGAAATCTCCCACAATGAAGCAATTTTTTTCAACCTCCATCCCTGCTAAGTTTTGTAGAGAGGTCCAACAAAACTCTTTTTCCATATAAGCTACTGGAATATAGATATTAAAAACATGGAATTTGGTACCTGATTAAAGATGGTGCATCTAGGAAAGGTTTAATGCTATGTTTGGTAGAGGTGATTTGCATGAAGGAGATCTTTATCCCATAGTATGCATATGCCACCAAACACTCCTTTAGAGTCATTTTCTTTGCTATCATATTTTGGCCAATTTTTTTCATATTTTCTCCATTTCAAGGGCCTTGAGCTTCATCTCCTCAACAAGAAGATGGTTGGCTTTTCCGCTCTAATTAGGTTTCATAAAGAACCATCTTCATACTTTCTACCAATGCCTCTATCGTTCTAAGAGATAATTTTCATTACTTAACATTGGATGGTTTGTGTTCACTCCTTTAGGAGGTGGTCTAAGTCCCTTGGGTCTTGGTTTTTGAGTTGATTCCGAGAGATTTATCAATGGTTGATTGGATTCCTAATTTCTTTTCTTTGTTGGCCTTTTCTAGTTTCTCTCTTGCATGATTCCTCCCCTCATTCCTACGATGTCGGCCTTCTTATTCATCTTCATATTTCCCCTCATCAATTTGAAGTTGGGATTTTCCTTGTGACCATCCCCAAGTTTGGGGTATGCTCCTACAGTGGGTCAAATTCCTCTTGTCAAAACCCGAAATTTCCGAAAAATTTAAAATTTTTTATTTACAACAATAAATGTTAACTAGATAGTATTTCTGATTTTGTTTTTAAATTAACTAACTAAAATAATCTGTTGAAGACTCTGTCTTATTAAAACTTTGATTTTGGTGATTGTAATTAATGACTGTTTTGTTTTGAACCGCAAGGGAAGAGCTAGTCGTAGTTGACTGGCTTACTTAGCTTACGAGCTAATGCATATGTCGTCTTTTGTTTCTCAGGTGTGCCAGCGAAGTAAGGATCACCGTTGGTTGAACTTGGTGAGCATCAATATTCCCTGTACTTACAACTTAAAAGATCGTCAAGATATTTCTTATGCAGATAGTATCCACATGTTCTGCGATAGATTACACTGTTCAGTTATAATTATTGTTTTTATAAATATTATGTTATGTTACTGCTGTAACTAGCGATGGAACAATTGTTTGTATCATAAATTATCATCTACGTAAGGCGACATAGCACCAAGTGACTTATTGTAGTTTAAATACCTATGATTTACTGTTTGTCCATGTAATAATAATCGTAAGTGCAAGAGTGACGCCTCTAGCATTATTCCATTATATTCGACTATACTGCAATGTTAAATGTCAACTTTAAAGTTTATTTCTGTCACATGACTGTGCATGGATTTTAACTACTTTCACGATGGGAACCTGTAGATGAAGCTCTATTTCAATCATCTTATTAATAGAGATTTATTATTCAAATATTGTTTACTGTTATAATAGTATTGGTAACAAACACGAGGAGTGTGTATGATAGCAATTTTGTATAATGTCGGATAGACTTGGTAACATTTCCAGGGTTAAATATCAAGGTATTTTATTTAAGGTTAACTACCTTATTACTTAAATGGTCATGAGAATGTAGCATGCTCATAGCATTAGTCTATGATTTGGTTTTAATATATATATATCATAAATTGATTGTGCAAAATTCTTGATATTCCCATACGTTGGCAAGCTTTGTATTCTATATAGTATTTAGGTTGTATTGATCATAGACTTATGGTTTAAATTGACTATATCTCTTTTATATCATTGTAGTGATTATGCATTCCAAATGCTTGGAAATCTCGATGATTCATTTGCAAGGCATGCACTTTGTGCCAAATGATTATATATATCATTGTTATCTTGTATGTTGACTTACATATGTAATGATTTGAGAAAATCGGTGTATAATGATTTGGTTGGCAATGGAACTATAGGGTCTCGACCCATGCTACGTTGATTTATTTGGATGCTACGTGGTTCACTCTCCTCCATGCAATTTGTGATATATAAGCGGATTTTGTAAACCCTACAGATTATTGTAGTCACCTTCGGGCTCGGGTCCTAAGGATGAAACCCTCCCTGTATGAGTTTCGTAATGAAGCCCTGTAATAATATGCAGAGTGTGATGGTTATGGCCTCGGGGTTCCATTCTGTAGCAAGATGAGTCTTCGGCTCTGGTCATGTCGTTTGCTATGGTTTTCATTGTATCGTGGTCTTGTTGTTCCTTCTTTGTTTAAGTCTCTGCTGTTTACAAAACTTTACTGTGCTGGTGCGGATATGAGATAGAGTTTCTCTATCGTCCTTAATGTTGTGAGAGGGTTCAGGCATTGGGTTTTGGGTGTGCTTATTGACTGGTTCAATCCCAGTGTGAGGGTTTCGTCTGCAAGGGTTGTCTGTCGCAGCTGTCATTGAAAAGTTACGAGGGTGTGCTTTGCTCCTTCACCCGACGAGGGTTGGGGTTTCAGTGCCTGCTTCCACCGGTGGCTTTCAGATTTTCCACGGTTACAATACTCAGGTAAGCAATTTCTGTTTTAAGCAAGTGTTGTTTTTATCTTTAATCAAACTCTCGGCATAGACAGGGTATTAATATCTCTCGGCATTCGTTAAATGCAGGTCACGCGGCTCTTGAAGGTGTACAGGGCTTTGTCACCCGCGCAGGCTTCTCCGGTAAGCCTGGTTATCCACGGCTGTCTCTTCCTTTGCTGGTTTTGTGGTTAGGGTTGAGTCTTGGAGGGAAACTCCTGTGTGTTGAGGTCATTATCGACCTGATGTTCGTAGGTGCAGTCATATGTATGAAATTGTTTTGTTTGAAATGAAATGGGGTTTTAAAACCCTGTTAAATTTATGGAGCCATTCACGGCCAACTGTATGAGGCCAGGGTTTTTGGTTATGGTTCCGATAATGGCTAAGCATAGGGTTCAAATCTCGCTGTATAAGATTTATATTTTTCATATATATTATTGGGTCTGTTATGACCGTGTTTCGTCTTCGTGTATTGTTATAATATTTACAAGATGTAAAGATATCTGGGTTATTCGATACCTGCAATGTATGATGGCTCTGTTTAAAGAAACCCTACCATTTTCCTTCTGTGTTTTATTTTGATTTGAAGTGTTGAATAATGATAGTGGATGTTTCTCGACGGTGTCTACAATAGTTGAATGCATAGGGTTATTCTGGCAAATTTGGGGGGTTTTGTTTCATGTTCAAAGCATACGTAGGGTATTGTGAACTCGATAGCGACTGGGTATGAATTATAATAATATTTGTTTGAATCTTGTATTGTTATTAAACGCCACTGTGGATGAAATAATATAAACATAGAACTATGTAATAAGATACTGTAAGTCTGTCTGCCATATAAGGCATTCTTTCATTTGTTTTTCAGTCTGTTGTAGAGATATTGTATGGCTACGGCCGTGTAGGATTTGGGAACTACTCCAAGGGAGATGTTTGTACTGAAATATTAATACTGTGTATAATTTAAGATGGTTTGTAATCAGCCAATGATGACTGTGTTAGTTGACAGTTTTTCTGTTGTATTAATATGTTTGTATTGTTTAAAAACCACTCTGTTATTTCTATTATATTGACATGGCTACTGTGTTCTAAGACTAGATAGCAAGCAAATAAAAATCTACAGTTACTAGTGTCTGTGTTTGACTACTGTGTAAATGTTTAAGATTTTGTGAAAACTTGTAACAATGAAATATTGTTACAGTCACCTTTTATTTAATCGATAACTGTCAGACATGTTCTGAGTATAAATAATATATTAAATGAGTTTTGTTTATCTATTAACCTGATATAGGAAAGACTTGTAGCTTAAAGTTTATTAAAATATACAATACATATATATATACAGATAGGTTATTCTGATAGGAATTATCTCAAAATAAACACTAAGATTTGTCTAGATTTGTTCTTATGATTGTTTAATAGTTATAAATCTGGATTATCTATTATCAATATTTCTGTCTATTATTAAACTAATAACAGGAATTCTAGCATATGCATAAACACAGTATTTATTAACTGTAACAGTGAAAAATAGGTTCTGTATAAAATAATATACTCTATTTAAATAAAAACAGGAAAACTTCTAAAACATCTGCATTCTGAAATTTATACCAAAAGAAGGTACAGATAATGATTTCCTGAAATTGAACACAATCAATACATAGTTGTACTAGTTTATCTCATAGGAAAATAATTTAAACCAATCAACAGGGAGAGTGACAGAACCTGTAGATGGTAGACAATAACAGCAATGGGAGGCTGTTCCTCCCTACCAATTCCTGGAGAGTGCCCAGACAGCACTTCTCAGGACCCCCGAGCTTGCTCTGGTCTAACTGGCTGGAATCTAAGTACGGCCAATAATTCCCTCAGCCAAAACAGCTATACTGGAACCAAGTTACTGCAACTTCCTGCTCAAAACACTTCCTTACTGTTTCCCACTTCCTCAATGGGACTCCTGAATAGCATTCATCTGAATGTATTCTCCCTCTAGAACAATTGCTGAACCCCCAGCTCAGTTCATTGAGTAGTATTTAAAAGATTGCCTAGGTCTTAGTTGGGCTAACTGTCATTAATGAGCCACCTGCTCAGATTCCACTTTCTTGGGGAATCATGACCCCAAAATATAGGGAAGTTGCCACCTGCAACTCAGGAAGTGTTTGAGGATGCTGCCACTTGTCTTTTGTCCTTCCACCTAATTCCATCCACCAGTTAGACCAGTAACCTCTTTTAACAGCTCTCCCATGCTGTTGTCTCCATAATTTATTTATTAATAATAATTATTCAGATTTTACATTCCATTTCTGGAGACTCTGCTGAGTCATCCCTTCCTACTTAGCATTAAATTTAACATAATGTTTTCAGGAATATTAAAAATAATTACATTATTTTAATAAAATTGGGGTATGTGACACCTCTAATGAATCTTCTATAGGGAGGAGGGGAAGATTTAATTGAAGATGAATGAAGGATGGAACTCGAGGGGGATAACAAGAGGAGTGCTCTTTTATTTAGGGGTTGAAGACCTCCATGAAGAAGCATAGATCAAATTGGGACAAAATATCAAACCTGAGGTGAAGGGGGAAAGGGTTGACCAAAGGAAGGATGACTACCTCCATGCATGGGGGGATCTAAGGGAAAATTAGATGGGAGGTTGAGAGGAGGATGAAGGACCTACAAAGGGAGTTGAGGCATAAGGATGCTTGGATGTAGGCTTTTTCTTGATAACTTGCCACTTATCTTCTTTCCTGGTGGAAGCTTGAACCACTAGTTGTTTTTTTTGCATTCTTTGACAAAATGGCCATATTCATGGCATGACTTGCACTTAAATGGTAGTTGTTTGCAATCCAATCTCTGAAGGTGTTTCCAATTATTCAAAGAGAGTATTATTGCTTTTGGTAGACCTTTGTCCAAATTGACTTCCAAATAGACTCAAGCACATGCAAACATGGTGTCCTTCAAATATGACTTGTCAATGCATTTACCAAGGGTATTATCAATACTTCGAAGCACATCCTCCCCCAATAGTGAAGAGGAAAGTGGGGGGGATCTGCCACCCAAACTGGAACAATAGATGGAGATCGGGGTGAAAATATGGTGTCCATTTGTTTAGGTATAATCCTTTGGCTCCAAAGAAATAATGTCCACTTAAAAAAAATAGGTCTTTGTCCCCCTTAGATTCGAACAAGAAGGCGTAGAACTCATGGCCACAAGAAAATGAGATAAGTCCCCTTGGATGAGACACGGTTTATATTTTTGAAGCCAATTTTCCATTGATATGGGTAAGGGTCAGATCCTTGTGAATTAGCCAAAGAGCCCTCAATCTAAGAGGGCATTGATATGGGTAAGGGTCAGATCCCTGTGAATTAGCTAAAGAGCTCTCAATCTAAGAGGGCGAGAGCCATGAGACGAGAAGTTGTTGGAAGTAATAATTCTGAGATCCCTTCCAGCTTTTTCACTGAGAAGTCTGTGGCTTCTTGGCGATAGTCTTCCCTAAGGCTGTAACCATGGATTTGAACGCTAAGGCATCGAGATCTGGAGGGGGAGGCGAACCCCCTCCAGTCTACAAATCCATGAACAGGTGGGTACGAATCAGACCGCACGTGGGCTCAAGAGGCTTGAGTCATGGGTGTACTCATGATAAAAGCTACTTCGATTATCACTAACCGTGTACACAAAGTTGTTTAAAACGTTGGGTTCAAAAACAGATTACTAAAATTGTTAACCGTGGGATTTGAACCCAGGCCCCTCCATGACCAGAGCATAGATTTGGCTCCTTAGACCAGTCGGCTGAACTATCAAAGAAATTTACTAAATAAGTTGTTGTAGAAGATAGACGATAAATTCTCTTTCATAAATTTGCTGGGTTTAGATATTGAATGATGATATTCGCCAAGCTTCTCATCACCGGTCCTATCTTTGTCACCTGCTTCAAGAACAGTCTGTGAATCTAAAATAATATTAATTTAAAGAGATCATCAGTTTCCGACCTTAGCTCAGTTGGTAGAGCGGAGGACTGTAGTAGGAAAAGATCCTGGTTGTCATCCTTAGGTCGCTGGTTCGAATCCGGCAGGTCGGAATTTTATTTTATTGTGTATTCGGAAGGTGGGTGAAATGTTAAAAAGAACGCATTATCGTTCATCTTGCTCAATCATGAACTCTTATCTGGTATTCCAAATTGTTATGCATTTTGGTAAAAGCTCATCTATTTTCTCATTGTATTGATTAGGAACGATTTACAGAATTTTATAAGACTACTAGAAAATTCTCCAATTTTTAGGAGAATCTTCTCAATCATAAGTGCTAAAGAACTCAAAGGTAGTGTTCGGTCAACAATTTAATTATTGGGGAATTATTCATTTTATATTTCCGTAGTATTTTTTTTTGATGTTTTTTCTTTTTTTTAGAAATGTTTATTATTCGGAGCCAATGCATTTCGATCATTGGCTAAGAAACTACTACCCAGGGGCATCTAAGATATCAAAATCACCCAGGGATCGCACCTAGTCTAGGCTATACCAACCCTTAACATGACTAGAATTTTTGGTGTCTTCTCCCAACTAAATCACACCTAAAAATATTGAACTCGGGTCACCTTGCATACGAAACCCACGCCTTAACCGAGTGAGCTAGTGGGAATTGACAACATTTTTGTTGAAAAGGAGAATCTTCTCCATCATAAGTGGTAAAGAATTCAAAGGTAGTGTTATGGTCAACAATTTAATTATCGGGGAATTACTCATTCTATATTTACATAGCATTTTTGTTGATGTTTTTCTTTTTTTATAAATGTTTATCACTTAGGGCTAATGCATTTCAACCATTGGCTAAGAAACTACTACATAGGGGCATCTAAGTCATCAAAATCACCCAGGGATCGCAGCCGGCCTAAGGCACACCGACCCTTAACATGACTAGATTTTTTGGTGTCTTCTCCCAACTAAGTCACCCCTAAAGGTATTGAACTCGAGTCACCTTGCAAACGAAACCCACACCTTAACCGAGTGAGCTAGTGAGAATTGACAACATTTTTTTTGATGTTGCTACTCACTTCATTAATATTATTTTTCTTATTGTCATGTTGTTTTATTGAAGGTCATGCATATGTTGCTCACTGTTATGTTGACTCAGACAGTTTCTTAAGAGAATCAAGGATAAGTCTTTTTTTCCAATTAACAAAGATGTTTGTGTTGAAAAGTTAATGATCTTTTTTCTATTTGGTCAAGATGGGTACTTGTTTCTTTTGCTTCTAGGGAGAGTGTGTCATTGACCCCATTAAAGTAATAGGTAGTGAAGCGCTTTCTACTAACTCTCAATTATTTTCTTCTTCGTTGGGTACTTCACCTTCATAGTGTTTTTTTTGGTAATTCCTTCTATTGAAATGAGATGGCAAAGGTCTCTTAGCCACTTTGTTGATGTCTTCATCAAGTTGGTGGTCATTGAGATCATAGATATCAACATTTTGAAATATTAGTATGGTCGAAAATTTGTTGAATCTATGACATGTCTATTTGTTAAATATCTTTGTAAAAATGCCAACATCTTATTTTATGCAAGTTTTGGCAGGTAATAACTAAATTGTGATATCTAAAGGAAAGTTTTATTGAATCTCTTTTGGGACACAAACTCTTGTAGTTGTAGTTTTGACTTGGAAAAAAAACTTGGTAATTTTTTCCTCTAAATAAACTTGTATTGAAATTGTTAGGTTAAGGACAAAGGTATGCTTTTCAATGAAACTTGCTAGTTTCTTCTTGTTGGACTACAAAATTTGAAACTTGGAGATGTTGAAGGTCCTTTATATGCTAGGTGTGAACAATGATTTTGTATCATTTCACCATCTCAAGCTTTTTGTGACTTGTATATTCTATGTCCTCTAATTGTCTAGCTTCTTCCATTGTGCACAATGATCTTGCCCATCCATCTTAGCATTTTGAATGTTCTCCAGTTGAATATATTGCTTCTTCTTTGGCATAGATTGTGGATCTTCAAGTATAATGCTAATGGATTCCTTGATTTGCATGATTGATGCTTTCCCAATCTCAATATAAAAAAGACTAATAAATCTTTACATGTACTTATTTATCACTACCATTTTTTATATTTTCATATATCTTTGTTCCTTGGAAGTAAATCCACGAACAAATTCTGAGCACTTCCCCCCATTCTAAAGATGGTACCTAGTGTAAACTAGGTATCGTAGACTTATTGCCCCTTATCTCATGGAAACTGAATTGGGGACTTGCACATCATGTTGTATTACCAATGCCACCAACTAAATGTGTTAACCCTTAGGGCTAACAAAAAATGATTGAAATATCTTGTCTTACCCTCTAGCACTTAAGCAAGAGAGATTCTTGGTACCTTGCTAGATCCAATCAACCCATGAAGGGAAAACATGTCACACGTATGATTTAAACTTGGTTGGGGGAGAGAACAACTTCTTTTCTTGACCACCCAAGCTATATCCAATTGACTAAGTCATGTTCATATATTAAGGAATCCTTTAAAAAAATAAAATTGTAATTGTATTCCTTCATCAACGCTTTATCATACTAAGGTATATTTATGAACTCAACTACCACTTATTCCAAAATCTTGATGTGTCTACAAGGGGTGTCGTTCAAATATGATTGTGTAAATTTTCCAGTGCCTTTCTCTATCAATTTTTTTATGTTGTTTCTCTATTTCATTGTTAAGCTTGTTTGATTGAAGGTTCAACATGTCATAACAAGTGTATGGAATGCCAAAACTTCCATATTATGTTGCTCAATTTTACTAAGTTTGTTTCTAGACGATTGATCTATTTGTTAAATACTCCTTCTTACTTAAGAAGACAAATCACAAATTACAGTCCTTTTAATATATTTCAAGAATTAACCTCCCAATACTAAATTTGTTGATATGAAAACTCAAAAATCTAAATAAAAGGTCTTCCAATATGTTGCAACTTTGATATCCATAAACTCATCTTTGAGTCATATTGGAACTTTGATGTCCATCAACTCATCTTTGAGTCCTTGTTGAGTTCTCTCATAACCAAATTCTTATTATTAATGATGTTGAGAATCAACCTATTTATCTTTTATATTATATCAAAGATATTAAATAGATTCTCATTAAGGAAATAGAACCATGCTCATTCTAGCAACCTCTACTTTTCTCTTATTCATTATAGCAACCTCTACTTTTCTTTTATTCTTTATTTAGGGTAGCTTATTTATTTACCTTGCACACATTCAACTTTAGTGATTACCAAGCATTGAAAAGTCTTTGGTTCCATTTTTTAGTCACCCTAAACTCTTCAATAATATAGAGCCCCAACCAAGCCACTTCTAGCTTGTTTGTCTTTTCCTTGACCTAGTTGCCATACATGAGCACTAAATCACTATTATACAAATGCATATTCTTATATGTGTGTCATGCTAGGTTTTTTACCATGCCTTTTCAACCTCTTATTTGTGGATTGTCATTAATCATATACTCTCTTTTCTAATAACATTAGTTTTTTCCAACGAAAAAAACTACTATTGATATTCAAGTGGATCAGATAGTACAAAGAAAGTCTTGATTCTTAGCCCGGATCAACAAAAAGCTTCAAAGAAAGGATTTGAAATACATATATACCTCCAAGACCTAACAATTCCCAAATATCTCAAAAAGACAAACCTTCAAAAAAATCTTATAACAAAAAATGTGTAGAGCACATATGGCTACAGTCAACTGATGCATGAAAGAAAGATACCCTCCAAGGCCTTAATCAAAGAAATAAGTGACTCCACTATACAGAATGGCATTATCACACCATTCCTCCCAAATAAGATGGCCTTCAGTGCCTGCCAGAGCCTGTTTAGATAACTTATCCGCCAGCGAGTTATGATCTCTATAGATATGTTCAAACATAATATTCTATTGCAGAGACATTTCTTTTTGAGCTCGGAGACACCAATGTCGCAGATTTGTAACATTCAGCTTGAAATCTCCAGATGCCCACTTGATTGTAACACGAAAATCCCCATACACTTTGATGTTAACTAATCCAAAAATATTTGCCACTTTTAATACACACCAGAGAGCCATAAGCTCTGCTTTCATGTTGGGACCAACTCCACAATTGAGCCTAACTGTGTAATAATGATCCTCATTCAGGTAAAGAACACAACCAACTGCACAAATCCCATTTTGTGCAGCCCCATCGAAGAATAGTACAGGTTGCTCCACCTTAAGAGTAAAGTGACTAACTTTGGCAATCCTCAGACAATGATCATCTGTCTTGAATGTTGAAAACATCTTCAATGCAGTCATACTACACTTCATTACATCAGAAAACATGTTCTGAAAGACAACACAATTTCTTGAATGTTATATAGTGTCTCGTTTAATGATCTTGTCGAGTCAAGCTTATCAAATTTGCAATATTTAATAGTAACACCATGAACTAAATTATAATCATAACCTTTTGTCCATAAACTAGTTCAATGGATGTGTGGCTTGTTAGTTTTGTAAGTTGAAAATATTGTATGGATTCTATCATGCCAATCATATATGTCGACATTACAAATAACTATTAATAAGCCTTTTTACCAATGTCTTGCTAAGAGATTCACCATTTATGGGTGATGGGGAGAACTTTTATGAGGTTGAATAATGAACTTTGTTAAAAAAATATTTACGAATTTTTTGTTTTATATAATTCACAAAACGGCAAAGTATACCAAAACCTTGTAATAATGGTTGTATATAAGAATTTATTGCAATTTCAACAACATAATCTTCAACTAGCTTTGATTTAACTCAATTTGTTAAAAGTTCAATCCATGTGATTATATTGAGGTTTTGTGCATTTTTCTCTTTTACTAATAATGGGCCAGCAAACTCCATCATTCACATTTCAATAGGTACCTTGGAAACTATAGGTTATCACTGTATTTCATATATATAACATTCAACACATCACATTGATTAACCTAACCTCGATAATCTTAGTGCAATGCCAACCACCATAAGCCTACTTGTAATATTTTTTGTATTGTTGTATCAACTTGATAATGACTTCCTAACATGCTATCATGGGCCTCCAAGAGAATATCATGACACGCATGCTCCAAAGCATGTCTCCTAAGGACATTGGTATGCCTAATATTGTTCAAACACCCATCAATTAGTGTCTAACATAAAACCTTAATTGTTAAGACTTTCTTTTTGTTTGTTGACATTCCAATTGGTTCTTGGACATCATGGAGAAATTATGTAGTATCTTTATGTTCCTTTGGGGCCTCTTTTACTTTAAACATATGTTTGTTTGAAAGTTCATCATTAATTCTTATTGCTTCCTCTTTGTCCTTTATGCTCAATCTAAGATATTTTATGTTGACATGCACTTTTCCTAGATTTACCATGACTTGAACCTTAAATTATTGGAATAAGAGAAACCATTGATAAACCCTTAGTTTACTAACTTGTTCATTGGATATTCCGACACTCAATGAGTGGCATAAAATATAAAGGGTTAGGTAGTAGGTGGTGTAAAATTTTATATATAGAAAACACCATGCAAAAGGCCTCACTTGACGGTGGGGTGTTTCTATTTTTTATTTTCCAATTTTCAACTTACATAGCAAATTAAGTGATGTATGTTTCCCTCACCGGGTTAGCTAATATTGTTCAACCTTTGAAATCGAGTGACCAAATAAATAAACATATTTCTTGATTAAATCATCCATAGGGTAAGTAATGCTTGACGGGTTCCTAATAAAATTTATATAACAAGAGGTGGCATGTGTGAGAGTGATCATTCTTTATCCCGAAGGACACCATAAATTAGAATAATTTGCATGGGGTTTGAGATCGCAACTAATAATGAAGCATGAACTCTCACATCTTATCAAGAGGTGGTGATACTAAGTGGGAAAACTAAGGGTAAAATCACCACTCTTGGAATATCTATTACAATTATATTAAAAAAATCCTCTATTACTTCATGGGCCATGCTTGTATTGTTAATCAAATTCTATAACATCTACACGACTTCCTCTTCCAAATTATATTACATGTAAACTTGTTTGTTCACAATATGGAAAATAAGGGTTTCATGGATCCTTATACTAGTGCTTTAATGTTATGGAATGAAGGGAGGGGCATGAATTTACATTTCCCCATTTGTTGAGTATGTGAATTCATTGTCAAACAAAAAGAGGGGCCATGTTTCCATTATAATGCATTCCTTGTGGTCGGTAGACGAGTTAAGAATATATTATCCTTGTCGCTCCTAGACATGAAGTAATCTATCACACTCTTCATTGGATTCATTGAGGGACATGGAATTTCTTCGGTTCATGTGTGAAAAGAACAAAATTTCATCATGCCACCGTTATCATAAATTAATGGTATTAGTTGTAGCATGCATGCACTTCAAATGGATGTTTTGTTTGGACATTTTCATAATTTATTATTACCTCATTGGATTTTTGTCTGCCATGTTCTCCCCCTCCTTGTCCAAAGGAATTATTCCCAAGTTAAATTCAAGGGAGGGGATTATCATCTACTCTTAGTCTTGTGAAATTGAAACACAACAAATCTATTGAACAAGTAAATCAATTACAATAGATGCATAAAGAATAATATGTGTAAACTGTGCAAGAGAATTGCAACAATGCTCTATTGAACTTAGAAGTAGAATACAATACAATGTGCAATCACAATGACTGAATAATTCGAATTAACCAAGGAGGTCATTCGAATATGTTGCATGGAATAGCATGGCTCCACTAGGAGTCCTAATCATTAGATCAGTGGAGTTATCAATGCACAAGTAACGGTCAACCAGGTGTCAAACTGAGTCTAATTGAGTGTGGTAGATGTAACTGGCACATGGAAGCACTAATGTAGTGAAGGAGGCTCAATGGAGGGCGCATGGGGACTGACTGGAGTCAAAATAAGAAATCTAGTCTCACTAGGGGTCCAACGGAGTGTTTCAGTCAGTTAACTAGTCAATCAGTCCTTAAATCAAGGAAAGATCCACAAGCCAAGCTAACTAATTGAAGTGTAACTGAGTGGTAGGTGAGGGAGGTGCATATGTCAAGATGGAGGCTCAATAATGGCGCATCATGGACTAGGAGGGCTGGAACTAAGCAGAAGTAAGCTCCTGGGGCTAGCAAACTGGGGACTAGGTGCTAGAGGACACCTCACTGATGACTGGGATGCATGCAAAATTGCATGATATGCATGATATGCATGCCTACATGATATGCATGACTGCATGGCAACATGATGAGAATATCCTAACACCCCCCCTCAAGCTATACTATGTAGTAAAAAATAAAAGATAGGGCCCTGGTAACTAGACGAAAGGTCACCCCAATATAATAATAATCCAAAAATGCTAGAAAAAATCTAAGTTAGGAAAGAGGGAAAACCCAATGGGAAGAAAGCCCCCCCTCAAGCTGAACATAGAAGGATCTAATCTGTCTCCACCATGATGGAACTCACCCCCAACAGTGAACAGAGGTAAGAGAACTTCTTCTCAGTGAAGCTCTTGGTGAAGATGTCTGCAATTTGCACATCGGTAGGGCAATATTGCAAAACAATGGTTATGTCATGCACAAGCTCTTGAATGTAGTGCATGTAGATCTCGATGTGCTTGGTCCTCTGTCTTTGAACTAGATCCGTCGAGATCTTGATAACACTTTGATTGTCACAAAAAATGACAATCGAAGTGGTGCTACCAATATCAAACTCTGCCAAAATACCCTAAAACCAAACTGCCTGAATGCAAGCATTGACTGCTCCTCGATACTCTGCCTCTGCTGAAGATAAGGAAATGGCTACCTGCTTTTTGCTTGACCAACAAATAGGCCCAGTGCCAATAATGAAAACATATCCAAAAGTGGACTTCCGATCAACACTATCACCTGCCCAATCTGAATCAGTGTACCCAACCAAATCTAGTTTAGAATTTGCAGCATAGTGTATGCCAAAATGTCTAGTACCCTGCACATAGTGCAAGATCCTTTTGGCTTCCCTCCAATGGACCTCTTGGGGCTATTGCATATATCTTGATACAACACTCATGGCATAAGATATATCAGGCCTTGAGTGTGTCAAGTAGAGAAGGCTACCAATCAACTATCGATACAATGTAGAATCTGCAAGCGGTGTAGAATTTCCCTCCTCAAGACTGATTCCTGAGAGGAATGGGAATGGGGATGCCTTACAATCTGACATATTGAATTTGTTTAGCACGTCTGAAACATATTTTTGCGGAGATATGGTGATCCCATCAAAGTTTTGAGCAATCTCAAGCCCAAGGAATTGCTTCAGCAAGCCCAAATCGCTCATGTCAAAAGCTAGATTTAAAGCAGTCTTTAACTTGTCAATTGAAGCAAGAGTGCTTCCAGTTATTAAAAGATCATCAACATAAAGAACTATAATCAGAAAATTACCTTCACTTTGTTGTAGGTACACATTTGGATTTGATTTGCACCTCTCGAAATTCTGTGATAGAAGGAAGGAGTCCATCTTTGCGTACCAAGCTCTTGGGGCCTGTTTTAAGCCATACAATGACTTCTTCAATCTGCACACTAATGTTGGATCTGATATATATCCTTCTGGTTGCTTCATGTAAATCTGTTCTTTCATATCTCCATGGATAAATGCACTCTTCACATCCATATGGTGCACTTCCTAGTTCTTGGATGCGGAAATAGCCAAAATTAGGCAGATAGAATCCATCTTTGCAACCGGTGCAAAGGTCTCAGTGTAGTCCACTCCTTGGACTTGGGAGAAACCTTTTGCAACCAAACGAGCTTTGTATTTGCAGGTTGAGCCATCAGTAGCAACCTTTATGTGGTAGACCCATTTACATTGGACTATTTTCCTCCCAGGTGGAAGAGAAACTAACTCCCATGTAGCATTCTTTTGAAGAGAACTGTACTCTTCATCCATGGTGGTTTTCCATCTCGGATCTCGGTGGGAATGATAATATGATTTAGGATCTGAACCTATCATCAAAAAACATTTCTCAGATAGCAAAGGATCAGAACATGAAAGAGCCATACCTGCTCTTTGAAAGTCTGCTCGAGTTCTCCTTGGATTGACAGGATTTTCAATGTTTGAACCAGAACCACTTATACTATGAAACGAGAACTTGACATAGTTCTCGTTTTTCTCTCTCCTAATTTTAGTAGCTATTTTTAGCTCCGTTTCAAAAAGGGTTGATACCAGTATCACACATTTTCATTTTGAGACATTTTTTCAGGCCTTTGAATTATCTGTCTTAAAATATTTTTTATTTCTATTTTCAAGTGTGTTTATAGAAATTTAACAAAATAACATACATTTATAAGCAATTTATAATGAAAAACATATTCATTTTGCAATTTTTTCTATAAAATAAGACATTTTTATGGACAAAATAAGACATTTTTATTAAGAAAATTGTAAAAAAATCAAGAAAATAAAGACATTTAAAACCATTTTCAATGAATTTTCAAAGATTTTTTTATATAAAAATGATACTATTTCATATTATTTTCAGAAAAGTGACGATTCACATAAATTCAAGAAAAGCTATACCATATATTTGTAAAAAACATATGAAAAAACATTATATATAGAATTTTTTGCAAACAACTTTTAAAAAAAATTAAAACATGAACCCAAAATAAACACTATATAAAAAAAAAATTTAAAAACTTAAACCCAAAACTAAAACTATATAGAAAAAAATTAAAAAAATTTAAAAATTAAACTCAAAACAGAAAGTACTAAAAAAAAATTGAAACAAAAAACAAAATTAAAAACTAAACCCAAAAAAAGCTATATATATAAAAAAAATTAAAATCTAAACAAACAAACAAAAGAATTATATACAAAAACTATATAATTTAAAAAAAAAAATAAAAATTAAAAATTAAAAATTGAAAATTAAAACATAATATATAAAAAACAATAAAAAAAAATTGAACTCCCCCCCCTCGTCCCACCGACCCCTTCCCCCTCCTCCCGCCACCCCCCTCCCTCCCCCCCTCCCCCCGCCACCCCCTCCCTTCCCCTTCCTCCCCCTCCGCCTCCCCCTCCTCCTCCTCCCTTCTCCCTCTGCGGGCCTTGTGCCATGCTGGGCATTACGGCGGCCATGAGGGACAAGCCTTTGGCACCCAAGGGATGTCCCTCACGGACGCCACGATGCCCAGCATCGCGTAGCTCGTGAGGGGCGGCCCTTTGGCGCCCAAACGAGCGGCGCTTCGCGGCGGCTGTGAGGGATGACCCTTTGGCGCCCTAGCGAGCCAAGCTCATGTTCACTCTCCCTCCCCCATCCTCCTTCCACCTCCTCCCGCCCCCTCCCTTCCTCTGCCTCCCCCTTCCCCCTCCTCCTGCCGCCCCCTCCCTTCCCCCTCCTCCCCCTCCTCCTCCTCCCGCCGCCCCCTCCCACCCTTCCTGCGGAGGGAGAAGGGAGGAGGAGGAGGGAGGAGGGGGAAGGGAGGGGGCGGCGGGAGGAGGAGGAGGAGGAGGAGGAGGAGGAGGAGGAGGGGGAGGGGTCGGCGGGAGGAGGGGGAAGGGGGAGGCAGAGGAAGGGAGGGGGGAAGGGGTCGGCAGGAGGGGGGAAGGGGTCGGCGGGAGGAGGGGGGGAGTTGAATTTTTTTTTTTAATTGTTTTTTATAAGGTATGTTTTAATTTTAATTCTTTTTTAAATAGTTTTTTTTTAATATAGTTTTATATATATATATATATTTTTTTCTTTGGGGTTTAGATTTTCTTTTTTCTTTTTTTTTTATTTTTAAATAGTTTTTGTTTTGGGTTTATGTTTTTTTTTTTTTTTTTTTTATATAGTTTAGGGTGGGTCGGTTTAGTTTTTAATTTCTTTTAATTTTTTTTTTATATAGTTTAGCAAAGTGGGTTTAGGTTTTATTTATTTATTTATTTTTTTATATATAGTTTAGGGTGGTGGTAGAGGGGGAAGGGGCCAAGAGGGAAGGGAGGGGGCAGGAGGAAGTTTAATTTTTTTGTAAATATAAGTAAAAAAATAATAATTTTTTTTGAAAACCAAAATTAAATTTTGTTTGTAGATTCCATAATAAATGCACTGCAAGAACATCGCAATCAACAATCAAATCAACGGCAAAAGTTGTACAAACATCGCAAGAAGTGTTATGATGCTCCACATAAGTATATGGGTTTGATAATTGATAGCATGGATCATAAAAATAACACTCTTGCCACATTTTGTCTATGTGCCAAAGAATTTAAAGGAGGAAAATTTCAAAGAATATGCAAGTTTCAAAAAAGTTGTAAAGTATCTCTTGAAGTTTTTTTTTTTCCAGTTTAGGGGTTGATTTTAAAGTTTTTGTAAACAACAGTATGGGATGTTTAGGCCATGGCTCTATTTTGTACCCTGAAAAAAAAAACGTGTATACTGGTATCAACACTTTTCTATTTGGGGGGTGTTTTTGGTGTTTTTTTTTGCAAAAATCATCGTTTTTATGGCTAGAGTTCTCGTTCATAGTATAAAGTTCTCGTTTCATATAAGTATAAGTGGTTCCAACAGAATTGAGAGTATTTTGGGCCCACTTTGGCAAGTGTTGGGGAACATTTGGATCAACTTCTGAACCTGATATTTCATGTTCATCAAAGTTTGATAAAATATCAGAAATATTAGAACCATAACTTTCATCATCTTCTCTGAAATATTCTTCTTGTAGAGGTTGTGAATCAACAGTTTCTTCCTCGACTAGCTCTAGATTTTGAAGCGGTTCTTCAAATCTGACACATCGCTCAATGAATATCTTTTTGAATTTGATATCCATGAGTTTGTATCCATTTGAGTCTTCAGCATATCCCAATAGGATGCATTCAACACTATGCGAATCCAAAGATTTTCTCTTTTTTAGTAGGAATTCTAGCCCAAGCGGTTGAGGCAAAAACCCTGAGATTAGACACATCAGGTTTGTGACCAGTGTAGGCTTCGAAAGGAGTAGTATTTGTCAAATATGAATGTGGAAATCTATTTTGAATGCATGCAGAAATATCCATGGCCTCATCCCAATGATTTGTAGCCAAACCCTTTGACTCAATCATACAGGTTTCCATCTCTTTCAGTGATCGGTTCTTCCTTTCCGTTACACCATTCTGCTGAGGTGTGTACAGAACTGTGTGCTGGATCTAAATGCCACTTTCAACAAAAAGTTGCAGCAGATATGATTTGATATATTCAACTCCATTATCAGATCTTAGAGCTTTGATCTTGTTCTCGGTGGCAGTCTCAACAGAAGCTTTAAAATTCTTGAATTTTTCTAGCACTTCTGACTTCTTTTTTAGAAAGAAGACCCAAGTAAATCTGGAGAAGTCATCGATAAATGTCAGAACATACCTTGAGCCATTCATGGAGGTATGTGGCATCAAACCACTGATATTAGAATGTATTAGCCCCAAAATACATGAAGCTCTGTTAGCTTTGCCTCGGTCAAATTTGTGCTCGGGGTGCTTCCCAATGATGCAACCTTTGCATATCCCCTTCGAGGATTTGATCGTCGGAAGGCCATCAACCATGGAATTTTTCTGAGGCAGCTGCAAATATTTATAATTTAGGTGTCCAAACCTCTCATGCCATAGCCTACTAACCTCATTTCCACGAGTTAGAAGAGCGGTGGGCTTGTCATGCGAAAGAAAGTGTGAAAATTCATATGCTTTTGAAGCATGATTAGCTTTTCCTACCGCAATAATTTTTCCACTTTGAATATAATAAATTTAAACTTTGTTAGGGAAGAATGCAACTTTCTTTTCTGAACCAGTGTGTGTCATCTGATAAACGGAAAGAAGATTCGAATCTAAGGAAGGTACATAGAGAACATTGTGAAAAATGCCATGCTCTAAATGAATGGTTCCTTTGCCCTTTGAAGAAATTTGAGATTCATCTCCCATGTGGATGGAGATGGTGTTGTTGGGATCAATGATGATAGAGAATATTTATTTGCAGCCATGAGGTTTGAAGCTCTAGAATCAATGAGTAGAGTAGTGGAATTCGAAACAATTGCCATGAGTGCATGACCTTTCTCGGGGTGATCATTTTTCTCCTTCTTCCTTGCACCGTCAGGAAGGGTTATGTTGTTTTTCTCTAAGAGAAGGGACATCTGATCTATGGTTTTCTTCATGCATGAAATTTTAGGATGAAAGCCCTTGCTGCAATAAGAACATTTAGACTTCTCTTTGCCCTCTTTCCCTTTTTTCTTTTTTCTTGAACCGGATGGCTCATCCGATTGCTTTGTTTTCACGCTTTGCTTGGAAGGATCAAACTTTGGCTTCTCTTTCTTTTGCTTCCCTTTTCCATTTGTAGCTTTGGATCCTCCAACAAATAAAGCTTGATCTTTGGTGCATATGGTCCCCATTTGAATGAGTTTATCATGCTCCTTTGTCACGGATTCAATGAAGGCACTTAAGATAAGCACTTTCCAATTGGGAATTGTGAGCTTTCCTGTATTGAAAGTTGAAACAAAAACTGAATAATATTTCCCAAGTTTTGAAAGAATGCATAGGATTAATTGTTTATCTTCTTTTTCCACTCCACATTGCTTCAATAGCATAACCAAGCTTTTAAACTTAGTGAAGAAGTCGTTGATCGTCTCGAAATTTTCAAGATTGAGGGCAATCAACTCATTCTCAGCTAGCTGATAAGATCTCATATCATCCTGCTTTCCAAAGAGTGTGTCAATTTTCTCCCATACCTCTTTCGGAGTAGTCAATCCACTGAGATTTTAAAGAATATCCTTAGAGATGCTGAGACAAAGGAAACCATAAGCTTCATCAAGCTTATTGAAATATTTGCCTTCTCTACTACTGATGTAGCTTCGACTTCTAGGCCCATGGTAACTCTGTAGAAACCTTTAGAGCACAACAATATCTCCATATCATCCTTCCACTAAAAATAGTTGAAAGGAGTGAGAATATTTGATGAAGAAGTGCCCATCTTTGAAGAGGAGCGAGTACAATAGAAGGAGTGAATAACCTACAAATCACAAGAAAACAAGAACCATAAGGTCGAACAATCCACACTTTTCAAGTTGCTTCACACCCAGCATAAGACAATCAAGCAAAATTGAAGATCCAATGATTCGAATCCAAGAATTATGTCGAAAAATTTCGGCTTTTGGTGTGGATTGGAAGAGAATTTTTACTACTGAATGACCAGGAGCGAATGCACATGTTAGGAACCCATGTCTTTACTTTGTTAGTATGTTGTTGTTGGACGCATATGCTTTGTAAGTCGTCTCGTAGTAATTGTTGATCAATAGTTTGTGTTATTGTTGTTGGCGCATATGCTTTGTAAGTCACCCGTAGTATTGTTGATCCATAGTTTGTAACGGCCCATGGTTTTGACCCATAGTATTGGTGCCTAGACTTAGTATATAATTGTGTGTTGAGACCTATGAAGACAGCGTGAAGTTATTTGTATTGAGCTTGCTCATAGGAGGTTGCCCCCTCGAAGTGGCCTGTGATCAATATAAAAGTGATTATGAGTTCTGTCATTTCTACTATTTCGCATATTTTTATTAAGTAATTGTTGCAGGTGCCTCACATCTGGTATCAGAGCACTTTCTTGGGCTCGCTGGGTGAAAATTTCTGTCAATTTTTTTTCTCATCTGTTGCAGGTTCGGATTTGGGAATAATCCCTATCCGCTTAACTATGGGAAGTACTTGGGCATAAGCCCTAAAACTCATTGTGAGGAGTACCACACGGACCCCGAAGTAGCTAGCCCATTGAGAGGACCTGCCAGCGAAAAGGGCAACGACCCCTACCTGATTGACTAGTTCCCACCCGTGAGGTAAACCAAGAGCTCTCGTTTGTGGCAAAGCGGTTATCAGTTTTACTTGAGCCGTGGAGTGAGGGGTATTGCCCCAATACGCAAGCCGTCAGACAGCATTGGTGGCCGAGTGAAACCCCTGAACTGTTAGGAAGCCGCACACACATGGGGTCCATATCTACTTTCAGCTGAACCATTGTCGATTAGTACTGCACCGTTTCAGCTCCATTTTGCAAGCCGTTCCAGATCCAGTCGTTTTCAATACATTCGGTGCTGTTCCAGATTCCTTCCGAGCCGTAGTCGCTCCAGTCTTGAAAAAAAAAAAAAAAATTCAGTTTTTTGTCCATATCTTCCTTGTTTTCACTCTGTTTCCCTTGAAATTTTCGGGGAACCCCTGTCATCCCATTCTGCATATTTCATTCCTGAGGACCCTATCCCCAATTTTCCTTCCCAAATCCCGAAAGCCCACATTTGTCTATTTTTAGGGTTTGCCATAACTTCCTCAGATTTCACCCAATCGCCTTCAAATTTTACCACAGAGTTCCTTTCTGAACTTTGCTTCTTTGTCCCTCTCTGCCAAATTTTCTCATTCTATCACCCCGCTTCTGAAATCCCCCTTTTTGCCTTCTTGTCCTTTTGAGAGTGTCCAAAATCTAGTCAAACCCCAAATACCCATCAGATTTTTTTCCCAAGTCCAGATTTTCCCTTACTGAAGCAGTTTCTGTTTTTGTTTTCCTACCCGGTCATTAAAAAAAAAAAAAAAAACTCCTGGTTATGGTTGTCACCCATGCAGGAGCAAAAACCATGGAAGAAGCACTTGCATCCATCAAAGCCAAACTCTAGGATCTGGATGAAAAATGTCTCAGCCTCCATCTTGAACATTCAGCTATGAACAACAAACGGCAGTCTGAGTCTTCATCAGACAATGGGTTCTCTTCTTCTAACAATTTTCGTGGTCTGAAGCTTGATTTTCCGCACTTCAATGGTACTGATCCAACTGGATGGATATATCGTGCAGAACAATATTTCAGTCTGCATAATACTTTTGATGTCAACAAAGTTCCGCTGGCATCCTTTCACTTGGAACAGGAAGCTCTTCAATGGTACCGTTGGTACATCAAGGCTCATCCAGAGCCCAAATGGTTAGACTTTTGCCAGCTCCTTTTGCAATGATTTGGTCCTAGTGCTTTTGATGAATTCATCGGAGCCCTCACTAAACTTCACCAAACTGGCACTGTGAGAGAGTATCAAACCGAATTTGAGAACCTAGCCAACCACACCGAAGGATTGTCTGATGACTTTTACCAGAGTTGTTTTATTAGTGGGCTAAAGGATGCCATCCGCTCGGAGGTCAAAATGTTCTGTCCCACCACAATGATGGAATCCCTAGGGTTGGCTAAGTTGGAAGAAGACAAGATTGCAGCCCAACAACGCTCCAAGCCCCCTTTTGTTCCCTTTCGAAATATGGGTTCTCAGCGACCACCTATACCGTAGGCTGCTCGACTGACTCCTATCAAGCGTTTGTCTGAAACAGAGATGCAAGCACGCAGAGAAAAGGGGCTTTGGTATAATTGTGATGAGAAATTCACTCGAGGACATAGATGTGTTCAGCAAAAGCTCTATCTCTTGGATGTGGAGTCTCCGCCTGCCTATGAAATTGGTGATGAAGATCCAGAAACACTGGATGCTCCGGTCCACATTCAGGAACCGCCTATTGACCCTTCGTCTCAGGATGACCAGCCAGAGATATCTCTCCATGCTTTAGCTGGAATCACCACCCCCCAAACAATGCAGGTCAGGGGTTACTTCAAGAAGCTTCCTCTTACAATACTCATTGATTCTGGTAGCACTCATAATTTCATTGACCCTCGGATCTCCAAACAAGCTGATTGTTTTATCCATCCTTGCTCCAACTTTGAAGACATGGTTGCTAATGGGGGCACCTTACCTTGCAAAGGGAAGTGTCGAAATGTGTGTATCTCTATGGGAGATTATACCTTGCGCTCTAACATGTTTTCCTTTCCCTTAGGCGGATGTGATGTGGTTTTGGGCGCTCAATGGCTACGCACACTTGGCCCTATCTTATGGGATTTTGCTGAACTTTGAATGCAGTTTTCCCTCAATGGAAAAAAACACATATTGACAGGATTACAACCAGGTTCTCTCAGCATCATCAGTTCACATCGCATGGAAAAACTCCTCAAGAAGAATTCACATGGTGTCATCGCTCAGATCCATTCCATTTAGATGCAGCCATCAACGGTCTCCACTATTCCTTTGGATCTACAACAAATTCTGGATCGATATACAAGTGTCTTTGCTGAACCAGTGGGATTGCCACCTTCCAGGCCCGAAGACCATCGTATTCAGCTCCTTCCTGGCAGCGTTCCCCCCAACATCAGGCCCCATCGCTACCCCTTTCACCAAAAAACGGAGATTGAAATGCTCGTTCGGGACTTATTGAAGCAAGGTATTATTCGCCCAAGCACTAGTTCCTTTTCTTCTCCAGTTATTCTTGTCCGCAAAAAAGATGGGTCATGGCGCCTCTGCATTGACTTCCAAGCACTTAATCACCTCACCATCAAGGATAAGTTTCCAATTCTTGTTGTTGATGAGCTTCATGGGGCTCACTTTTTCTCCAAGTTGGATCTTCGTTCTGGGTATCATCAAATTCGGGTTCATGAGGATGATATCCCTAAAACAGCCTTCCGCACACATGATGTCCATTATGAGTTTTTGGTCATGCCCTTTGGCCTCACTAATGCTCCTTCCACATTCCAGGCCTTAATGAATAAAATATTTCGACCCTACTTGCGGAAATTCATTCTGGTATTCTTTGATGATATCCTCATCTACAGTAAAACATGGGATGAACATCTCCAGCATCTGGATCTTGTCATGCAACTTTTCTCTAACCATCATCTCCATGCCAAGCAGTCTAAATGTGTTTTTGGACAGAAGGAAGTTTAGTATCTCGGGCACATTATCTCAGCACAAGGGGTTCGCGTGGATCCTGCCAAAATTGATGCCATGAACAATTGGCCGCATCCTCAGACACTCAAGAGCCTTCGTGGTTTTTTGGGGTTGACTGGCTACTACCGCATGTTTGTCAAGGATTATGGGAAGATTGCAGCTCCATTAACTACTCTATTGAAAAAGGATGCTTTTACATGGACACCTGCTGCTCAGTGTGCATTTGACAACCTAAAACAAGCTATGTGTACTACACCTGTGCTAGCTATGCCCGATTTTTCCAAGCCCTTCACTATTGAGAGTGATGCTTGCGGAAATGGACTTGGTGCTGTTCTCCTTCAAGATGAACACCCCATTGCGTTCACCAGCAAAGCCCTTTTAGGTAATAATTTAGCTGCCTCTACCTATGAGAAGGAAATGATGGCTATTTTGCATGCAGTACAGAAGTGGCGCCCATACCTATTAGGAAATCATTTCTGCATCAAGACTGATCACCAGAGTCTGAAATATTTCTTGGACCAACGTGTCTCCTCCCTAGCACAACAAAAATGGGTTAGCAAACTCATGGGTTATGACTATGAGATCACTTACAAGAAGGGTAAAGACAATATTGTGGCAGATGCTCTTTCTCGCACATTTGATGCCCAAGGTTCTCTTTCAGCTATTTCTATGCCTGTTCCAAATTGGTTGCAATCTGTTCAACAGGGTTATGTCAATGACTCTTCCTTATCTCAAATCATCCAAAGCTTGACCAACAACCCTTCTGCTGTACCACATTACTCTTGGAATGGTGCTTCTTTGCGATATAAGGGTCGTCTGGTGCTTCCCCAGAGCACAGATCTTCAACAGGTTGTCTTCTATGAACTCCATGCTTCTCCATCGGCAGGGCACTCTGGGTTCCTCAAAACGTATGAACGAGCACGGCGTAACTTCTTTTGGCAGGGCATGAAAAGGAAAATTCAATAGATGGTGGCCGAATGTGATACCTGCCAGCGCAATAAGGGTGAAACAACACTCCTTCCAGGATTGCTTGAACCCTTTCCCATACCTACATGGATTTGGACAGATATTTCTATGGATTTCATTGAAGGGCTCCCTAAATCTGGCGAGAAGACAGTGATTCTCGTTGTGGTTGATCGCCTCTCCAAATATAGTCATTTTTGTGCTCTCAGCCATCCCTATACAGCCTCCTCCGTCGCTCAAATTTTTTTGGACCAGATCTTTCGTCTTCATGGCATCCCTTCTTCCATTGTCTCGGATCGTGATGCGACTTTCACCAGTCATTTTTGGACAGAACTATTTCACCACACTGGCACCAAACTGAAGATGAGTTCAGGGTATCACCCACAAACAGATGGTCAGACTGAAATTATCAATAAATGCTTCGAAACTTATCTTCGTTGCTTCACCTCGGAACAACAACATCAGTGGGCAAAGTGGCTTCCTCTCGCTGAATGGTGGTATAATACCTCTTACCACACCGCCTCTAAAATGACCCCATATGAAGCAGTCTATGGTCAGGCACCTCCAGCTCTTCTTCCATACACCCCCACCAGTTCACCAGTTCAGGAAGTTGACACGGTCCTTTGCAACCGCGATCAGATTCTTCGCATTTTGCGGGACAATCTTCACATGGCACGAAATCGCATGAAGCAACAAGCTGATCAGCACCGTTCTAAGTGCACTTTTCAAGTCGGCGATATGGTTTTTCTTCATCTCCAGCCGTACAAACAATCCTCCTTGAAACTCAAAGGGCGTCATAAGCTCGCTCCAAAGTTCTATGGGCCATATCGGATTCTTTAGAAGATTGGGTCCGTTGCTTATAAATTGGAACTTCCTCCTTCTTCCCACATTCATCCAGTCTTTCATGTCTCTTGTCTGAAGAAAGTTCTTGGCACCAACATCAGTGGACAAATGATTTTACCCGAACTGGATAATGAAAGATCCATCCTTTTGGAGCCAGAGGCCATCCTCAATCAGCACACGTGTCAGCTTCGCTCTCGCTCTATCACAGAGGTCTTAATTCAGTGGCATGGCATGCAACTAGAGGATGCTACATGGGAACCACTCCTTCATATTCAACAACAATTTCCACATCTAAAGCTTTGAGGACAAAGCTTTTTTTAAGGGGGATGGGATGTTAGGAACCCATGTCTTTACTTTGTTAGTATGTTGTTGTTGGACGCATATGCTTTGTAAGTCGTCCCGTAGTAATTGTTGATCAATAGTTTGTGTTATTGTTGTTGTCGCATATGCTTTGTAAGTCGCCCGTGGTATTGTTGATCCATAGTTTGTAACAGCCCATGGTTTTGACCCATAGTATTGGCACCTAGACTTAGTATATAAGTGTGTGTTGAGACCTATGAAGACACCATGGAGTTATTTGTATTGAGCTTGCTCATAAGAGGTTGCCCCCTCGAAGTGGCCTGTGATCAATATAAAAGTGATTCTGAGTTCTGTCATTTCTGCTATTTCACATATTTTTATTAAGTAATTGTTGCAGGTGCCTCACAGCACAAGAGAGAATGCATGCAGAAAAGAATTCTTGTCCCTGCCATGGATTTGATACCACGTGAAATTGAAACACAACAGATCTATTGAACAAGTAAATCAATTACAACAGATGCATAAAGAATAATATGTGTAAACTGTGCAAGAGAATTGTAACAGTGCTCTATTGAACTCAGAAGTAGAATACAATACAATGTGCAATCACAATGACTGAATAATTCGAATTAACCAAGGAGGTCATTCGAATATGCTGCATGGAATAGCATGGCTCCACTAGGAGTCCTCCTCATCAGATTAGTGGAGTCATCAATGCACAAGTAATGGTCAACCAGGTGTCAAATTGAGTCTGACTAAGTGTGGTAGGTGTAACTGGCACATGGAATCACTAATGTAGTGAAGGAGACTCAGTGGAGGGTGCATGGGGAGCTTATTGGAGTCAAAATAGGCAATCTAGTCTCACTGGGGGTCCAATGGAGTGTTTCAGTTAGTTAACTAGTCAATCAGTCCTTAAATCAAGGAAATATCCACAAGTCAAGCTAACTAACTGAAGTGTAACTGAGTGGTAGGTGAGGGAGTCGCATATGTCAATATGGAGGCTCAATAATGGCGCATCATGGACTAGGAGGTTGGAACTAGGTAGAAGGAATCTCCCGGGGCTAGCAAACTGGGGACTGGGTGCTGGAGGACACCTCACTGATGACTGGGATGCATGCAAAATTGCATGATATGCATGAATGCATGATATGCATGCCTGCATGATATACATGATATGCATGACTACATGATATGCATGACTGCATGACAACATGATGAGAATATCCTAACAAGTATTTAGTATAATGATGGATCACTATGATTATTATTTAACAATTGTGGCTAGGTTGATGTTGATGAGGTTAGGAACCATCTCTGTTGATTCTCTAGGGAGATTCAATTCAAGTGAACCTCTCCTTAACCATTGAACATAATGATTGATGGAAATCAAAGGTGGAATCCAACAACAAGGTGATTAATAGAAATAAGGACCACTTTAGTAGGGATTTAGGGAAGCACATCCTAGTTTTATGAGATTGGGAGACAGAGTAAAGCATGAAGCATAGAAAACTAGAAGTGACCCTCTCTATGATTTTGTACGTAGTAGTTCCAATTTCCATCCATATTGGTCTTCCTCTTGAGGAGTAGCTCCTTAGAGTACTTTTGTACCATGATGACATTAAACATTCCCATTGGGACACTAAAGCTGATAGCTAGATGGTTGATTTGGTCAATTGGATTGATAGTTATTTTTATTTTTATTATATAAGTTGTGTTTTTTAAATCTCTTTGTTTGTTAGGGAAATTTATCAAACTATATACCTACAAATTTTGGAGCAAGAATACTTTAATTACTTTGGTTATTGTGTGTTCTATGATCTGTAACGTCCCCTCCTACCATACCAGCATGATAGAGAGGACGTGATGCTAAAACCGGGCATCTAGCCCCATGAACTTTTAACTAAGCATTTAACTGATTTAAAAGTCATATGGGATGTATGATTATAAGAAAAACACAGTGGAATAATATCAATAACACATCCATCATACATTCAAGATATTCATCAAATAAATAAATGCAAAGTTAACATATCCATTAAGTAAAAACTCATGCTTAATATTTGACATACAATCAACATTTCTGTGACAGCCATTAAATAAAGACATTGCAGAGTTTATAACACAAGAGAATACTTATCTTATAACAGTAGTCCCAAGCAACTGGCTATGCAACTGCAACGTTCCACCCAACCATAGGCCAGTTGTGCTTATCAACCTCTTGATGCAACTGCCACCCCCCGAGCTGGGCATGATTTCTACAAGGAACCAGGGAACAACATACTCACACATAGCCAAGCATACACCAAGATGAGCCAAGCCAATCTACAATTGGGTTTATCAGGCTGCTAGAAAATGGAAGGGAAGAATTGCTAAGCTAGTGAGCTCAACCACAGAGCTATGGATACCTCTACAAGATCTATTTAGCTTGGCACTCACAATGCCTACACACCCAACACAAGGAAGTATTCTCTTCACCGCCATACAGTCCCTCAATCCATACCTTCCTTTCTAGTGCTCTCAGGGTGTGCATAGAAAAGTAGCCAAAGCCCTCTTGATCTTCTTGAGAGGTTACTCCCTCCACTAGGTCTATCAAGCCAATTCTGTCCACTACTAGTCCAAGTTTCTTGCTCACAGGTTCAAATCAAAACCGGGATGCACATAATAGCAGAACCACACTTATTGGGCATGATAAAACGTTTTTACAGTGAGATACCCAAAGATGGGGTTTTCATTAGCTTAAGAAAAACGTGGGAAAGCTCAAAAATGAAATGGCAATTGGGGAACAACCCTGGAGAGAAGAAATCGTTTTCAGAAAAATGTCCATGGGCATTCTGGGGCAAAAACGGCCTCCATAACAGTCCCAAATCGTGGCTCTTCTCTCCCAGTTGCTGTCCAATGCAAAAACGAGCTCCCAGGCATGGAAAATGCAGGAAAAATGGTGAAAAACGTGATGGGAAAAGGCCCCGTAGTTCAGACTACGTGAGAGGGAAAAGACTAACTGTTTAGAATGACTTTGGGCACCATTTCGTAGGTGTTTTCTTGCCCAAGAAGCAAAAATACGAATTCCCAGGTTGATGGCTTGCCCATGCACGAAATTGGCTGCCATACCTCTTCATTCCCAAGGCATTAACTGCCTCAACCAACTCTTGGAAGAATTAAATGATTGGGTCCCTAACCCAAAATGGGTAGTTGAGGGTTTATGGGTTTTCTCATTGACACATGGATTAACACCATTGGCTCAAGGGTTTGAATAATTTCCCTCCCTATTCCTTATAGAATCATGCCCCCATCTCTTTGTTGCATAGTATAGCCAGTTGTGGGTTTTTCATTAAAATTCGTATTTACATGATGTCTTAATTTACATTGTGCCTATCTAGCACAAGAACCATAGGCATCTATTCCTTTAATTGCCGATACATAAAACGCTAAATCAATGGTGGGGCCTTGGCCTTGAGCTCCTCATCATGATTAAATAACAATATTTACATCATTTATGATTTAATACAAAGGGGGTCAAAATGGGAACATTACATGATCTCTCTATTTTGTTGATCTTGATTGATATATTATGAAATTTATTGGTTGTATTAAGGTTGTACAGGCATATTCACAACCAATTTTGATGAATACAAAAACCTATTACTTAAAAAAAAAATCTTATCCTTCACGGCTCAATAATATTCTTATATGAAATGGATTAACTAGAGATTTGAGGTAGAGTATAAGTTTTATAGTTGTGATGCCAACTTCCAATCCTGCTTTGTAAATGGCATGCCCTAACTAAATGGGAATGGGTGTTATGAATATGTAGTTTTTTATGTTCAAAGAGAGTTTGATTTTTTAAGGTCTTTAAAAGGTCAACCTCATTTGATGTACATGGTTCAATTGCCAAAATGCATCACCATGCACTTATATAAATACTCTTGAAAGGATTTGATGACAATCCTTGAAAAGGAAACAATAGCATTCTTGAGTTTGAAAGACACAACTTTATATGCATTAGTAGAAAATGAGAGATAAATGCCCAAGCGACCAAAACATTTGGTCACCGTAGTTTTTTCAAGGGATAAATGACTAAACTTGAGTGAGACAACTAAAAATGACCAAGTTGGTCACGAGATAAACTATATGACCAGATAACAAGTAACTAAACTAAAAATGACCACATAACAATACCATTAAAAATATGAATTGGTCATTTATTTGGTCGTTTTTAGTTGTCACTCCAACAATGGAAAATTGCAATTTTGACAATGAATTTGTACAATTTACTAAATTTTAACACTACAGATGGATTCAAAGGGGGTCTCTGAATCCATCTGCAGTGTTAAAATTTAGTAAACATGTCATCATCGAGTCAAGTTTACAGTTTGGTGTTTCTTGTTAGTTCCGTTGTCATGCTACGTAATCAATGTCATTGCATTGAGGTCGTTATGCTGGTCATGGTCATATCTCATTTGGAAAAAATCATTGTTGTTTGACCCTCTCGACACTTAGTTGAAATTTAAAAAAGTTAAAGTCATTATGGCATGTCAGTTGAAATACATCAATTTCACATCATCCGTTAATTTTTTGGATGCATCCGTTCATCATTTTTCTCCTTGTGCCTAAGCTCATAAAGTTAAAAAGTTCCCCTCCAGGTGTCTCTTCGCTGAAAAACACCAATATCTTCCAATTTTGAAAAGAAAAGAATAGGCTCCCATGCTTTTCCTTACTACTGTTACTTTTTTCCCTTCACATTCAATTAAAAAAGACATGGTCTTTATTCCTTTGTTTATCCCTACATGAATATCCCTTTAACCTATTCCCCTTATTCAAATAAATTTCCCTCATACCTCTTCCCTCGATTTTAAAAAAAAAATCCAAATCCCTAACCCATTCCCTTTTCCTTCGAAGCCTTATTCCCTAAATCCTTGCACCTTTTGAAACCCATTAAATAATAATAATAATAATAATAAATTTCCTAAATACCTATCTAGTTACCTTTTCCTCCTAGGCCCTATTCCCAAAATCCTTGCCTCCTTTCGAATCCCATTAAATTAAAAAAGAGGGAATCTTGACCAAAATCTAAAATATATAACAACAAAATAAAATGACTATTTTTAAAATTAGAATGATTGGGAGGTGGAGGACTCTCTTCTTATTACTTAGTTGAGTGATCAAATTTGGACTTAGGCTCAATATTTTTTCACTCTTAGAAAAAATTTTGGTCTAAGGAGATCATAATCAAGCATATGAACCTTGTAATCTTGAATTTAGTCTTAACTTATGCAATAGTAATATTATTTTTATCAATTTTTATTTTAAGTTAAATTGTATTTCAATTATTAAATTTTTCATTTTATATTATATAAATAAACAACAATTAAATAATATATATTATATTATATAAATAAATAAATAACTAAAATTATCATATTTATTAAAAATAATATATAAATAAATCAATAAATAAAAATAACAAAATATTATATATTGTATATATTAAAAATAAATATATAATATATTTTTAAAAAACACAAACAATACATAAAATGCATCCTGCCCGAAGTATTTGTACCTCCAATCGGACAGACCTCCCATTATTTTTAGTGATTTAGAAGATTCCCACATTTGACAAGTTTTCGGAGTGAAAAGTGTTCATTTGAAATGCTATGATTAGAGGAAAGGGTTCTGGATTGCATTGAAAATTTTTCTCAGTATGATCAAATATAACAGACTGTATCTGGCTCGATAAGTTTGCATTTGCCTGCATTCTTGGAGTTTCATGCCCATAGGTAATTCTTACCCTAATTGATGTACTGTGTTAAAGGACAAAAAATGTTAGATGAAGTTTTGTTCTTAAAAATAGAATCATGGGTTCCCACGGGAATTGAAAATCTTTCAGTATATAGCAGTGTAATGTTAATCCAATACATGTCTAGGTTGATTTTGATTGAATGTTTATTTGTTAGTTGGAATTGCAACGTGAAATTTATTGTAACTTGGGGTTTGTTTGTTGTAACCTATATAGGGTTTGATCTCAAAATGTCAAAAATGTCATGTAGGACAAAAGAGAAACTGTTCATTTTAGGGGTTACCGTGAAAGTTTTTACATGCCTCTGGTTACCAAAAAGGGGTTAAAGTATTCATAATGTGCCTTTTCATGCAATTTCAACAGGTCACCCCAATGAAATTGTTCATAGTTACGGGAGGGTTATAAACCCTAAAATCCTTGGCGAGCATCTCGCAGATCAAGGATTTTTGTACTCCCGGCACACCTTTGAAATTGTTCAGAGTTACTAGAGGGTTATAAACCCTAAAAACCTATGCGACCATCTCGCAGATCAAGGTTTTCATTTTCTGTACTCCCGGAACACCTATTAAGCAAAATTGGTATGACCCGAGTATCGTTTATTTTACTATTCAAAGCTTAAATTGCTAAAGTGAACATAATGAATATTTTAATGAGAGTGTCCTATTATTATCCCATTCTTAAAGTAAGGAGTAATGAATATTTTAACGAGATTTTTCTGTCATTATCCCATTCTTAAAATGAGGAGTTTATTGCACTATTCAAAGCTTTTTATGATGTTCATTTCCTTTTCTTCTCTGTACTGAGAAGTTAAATTCCAATCTATTGTAGTTAGAATTCACCAATGCTTTGCTTGGCACTGTACTTGCATTTCTCACTGAAATATTTGGTACCTTTTCTTATTTCATGGCTACCTTCTCGCTGCAGCAATATTGGATATGTGTCAAATTTTCTCAATAAACTGAGCCACCACATTTCTAATAATCGTACTTACCTACGAACATGCAAAAAATTGTTGAGTAATGTCATCATAATGAAAAGTATCATGTGTTTGTGTAATGAACAGACACACAACCATACCTCAGAACCCAATGCTACGGTTTATGCATTTCCACTGCATTGCGGGTGTAAGTTGTTTACTCGTGGATGAATCTTCCAGGCATAGAATCTCGACGCTACATTCAGATACCTCTGCGATTAACACACAGTGAATAACTACGATCCATGTCCCTCCTTTGCAAGGGTAGGCACTCCACCAGCTATAAATGAACATGGTTGGATCATCTCTGACGCACAATGATACATCAGAGATTCTCCCAACTATCAAAGACTCTCCCCAAACTATCATTGTTATGAAAATATGAATAAATGTTAACTTCGATATTAATCCAACATACCCTAGACCGAGGATTTAATAAACCTTATTGAGGGTTTTTGAAACTCTCCTTAAAGTCTTTGTCAAGGTCTTATAAACCTTGGATGAAAATTTGAGTGGTTTTATAAATTTTAGATGCAGGTGTAATATTATCCAAGGTTTAGCCAAACTTAGAGAATATGAGCATTGTTAGGAGGTACAACAAATGCATAGATGGTTAGCCAAACATTTAGGAGGCTGGGAGAGTCTTGTCATATCCTCTATGAACTTTCTAATGTGTCAAATTGTGTCCAAATATTATTGAATTTATTTGAATTGTCCAAAGGTTCAGTAACTCAATCACAGTAGATGTAGATGCAACGGGTATTAGATTTGCATCTGGCACATTGAGTCCATTCTGCTGTGAATTGTTCTGAATTTCCAATGTGCTAAGAGTGAAGGATTATTAACTGCTGAAAAACTGAAATACAAAGATTAAAAAACAAAAAGGACAAATCCATACGATAAAAATGATATTGTTTTATTGGAACTGTCAGAAACAAGAAGATCTTGAACTTGTTCATTGTATATTTCAATCATTTGAACAACAACCTTATATGTTGCACATCCTTTCTCTGTTTTGATATCTGGAATTAGTAATTCAAGGCTCGATAGTTCACACCCCAACTCTCCTCTGTAATCACCTTTGTTTTTATATCTGGAATAATTCATTCAAGGCTCGATAGTTCACATCCCAACTCTCCTCTGTAATCACCTTAGGGCCAGTTTAGACAAGCAAGCATAAGAATCAGTGCAAAGTATTTATTGGCAAGAATTTTCTTCAAAAGAATTTCTTTAACAGTGTGCTAATATCCTATTAGTTTTGTAAATATACTGCTTCAAACTACAATTGACTAACTAGAAAAATATTGTTATTATCATTGTGTATGTCTTTCCCACCTATTTTCCCATATGCAAAAATGCAAACATTGTAACCATCAAGAACAAATCTGATCAATGGTGGGGTATGCATAAATGCATAAACACTTCCTCTGCAATTCAACATGAATATGATTAGAACTTAAGAGATTCTTCCACTTTACAAGCACGAAAATATTTTCTAACACTCTAAAAAGAGAGCCAACCTTGACTTGCAGATACTCCAAAAACATTGTTAAATGTGAATGATTTACATGTATCTGTTCCTTGCTTTGCAGGATTTGCAACCATAAGGTGACCATCATCCCCATAAAATTCATTGTACTCTAACGGTTGGCTTGGCCAGGCAAGAATTATCCGACTCCGCAATACACCCTTATGCTTCCTAAGAAGAACAAGATAAATAGCAGTAAAATTGCTAGTCCCTTCCTAAAGGCTACAGGGTTTATGAAAACTATGCAAATATTTAGAAAAAAATTGTTTGTGGGAGGCCTTCTGTGAACTTAATGCGGCCCTTCTTTTCTTGCTGATGCAAGAGTTAGTTCTGGAAATAGTAATCATTAAATTGTCATAATGCATCTTTTATTATTAATGCTTTCCATCAAAATATAATTAACTTTGGCTAGTTGTATTTTTATTTTTACTTATTTCTTGGAAGAGGTGTAATGTCTCTCACCCAGCATGGAGAGAGTTTGTATCATCTAGTCCAAGTTAGTACTAAAGTAAAAATTCTTACAACGATAACCATTTGGCAGATAGCACCAATCTGTATCATAGCACCAATCTGTATCATAAAGTTAAGATTCTCACAGCCATAACCATTCCGCAAATAACACCAGCATCTATCAAAGGGTCAATGTAAAAGAGAGGTGTTCTAAAATGTCGTAAATAAAGGCAATTATTCTCATACTACGTCGTTTATAGTGATACTAACACTGCAAAGGATCAAATTTCAAAGTGAATTGACATGAACAAAATATCTATCAAGTCATCATAACATTTTGTGAAGAAAGTCTAAAACGAATGCGATAAGATCATCATGATATCTAACCGAAATTTTTTCATGAATTCCAAATGAAAAAACCATCAAATGATTGTATGTATGGAGAACGTTGTTAGAATTGTATGAATAATTCAATGTGTTCAACATATTCATTAAGTGAACAATTTTTATCTCTCTTATGGCCATCCATGGAATCAAACTCATCTGCCACCGCCTACATCACAACTCCATATATTTTGCTGGCTTTTGAGTGTGAACATTCTTGCCTTGCCTGCTCATAATGCTACATCCCCATGTATATAATAATGTGCTACGCAGGAGGAATATTGTATTGTATAAGTATGAGTATGATTAGGTGAAGGTCTGTCTTTTGTTTGTTTACTATGAACGTCCTGTCTGCCATGGTTTAGGGGAACCGGGTTTGGACAGTCACCTGACAAATTGGATTAATAGTAATGCACAATAAGTGAAAAATCTATTCATTACTGAGCGCATATGAAACGCATACAGCAGGTAGGAAATCACGGAAAAGGTGGCACGTAGGTAATGTTGATTTAGAGATGTTATTGGGTATATGAAGATAAGCTTCGAATTCATAGAGGAAAGAGACCATCCACAGCTTTGTCTTCCACTACCATTCTTATCAACTTTACAACTTCGAATTTTCAAAACTAAAACGCATGCTCGTGAGTCGCGACCTCGCTTATATGGCTATGCATTTTGGATATATATATATATATATACACACTAGTCGCAGGGCACTCAATGCAGAATATGATGCGCCATTATAAATATATTAGCAGGAAAGCGAGTTCTGTTGAGTGTGATTGATTGGTCAGACGAAGGATGGCAAAATCTTATTTCAATAATACCACCCAACAAATTGATAATTTAATACTTTAAAGCGGGCGATGTCTTTCCACGAGCTTTCAAAGGTAACAAGGATGTGTGTTACACAAGGCAACCATAACCCTGTGTTACACATGAAGTAATTACTTGCATATTTGTTTGTTTTTTGGAAATTATAAATAAAGGTAATTTCTTGCCTATTTGTTAGTTTTTTCGGAAATGATAAAAAAAATGAAGTTGTATGATTTTTAGTTTCACTGTTGTTTTTCATAGTGATTATAAAACCACTTTATGATCCGTTGAATATTATTTATGCATAAGTCAGTTCAAAGCCCAGCAAAGCCTATAGGTTATATTTCAACTTTGTATATTTGAATTTGATAATAGCTATCGACCCCTAGCTTCATGGTTTAATATTCCCTTACTTTTTTGTCTTTGTCTTAGCATTGAACATAAAGTAAGATAAAGTAAGGAAGACTGCATATGTGATCAAAATATTGAAGGTTATTTTTTATTGGGCCTAGAGGGGCTCTATAACCCAGTATGAGGGAGATCTTGTAACATGTGTCTAATGTTTGTCGAGTTTGTCTAATGTTTGTCCAATAACAAAATAATAGAAACTAAACAAAAAAAATAATACAAAGTAAAAAGTAATAAATATTATGTCGGCCAAAAATAAAAAAGAATAATACAAAGTAAAAAGTAAATATGAGGGAGATCTTGTAACCTTTGTCCAGTGTTTAGTGTTTACCGAGTAACAAAATAATACAAAGTAAACAAAAAAGAATAATACAAAGTAAAAAATAATAAATATTATGTTGGCCATAAACAAAAAAGAATAATACAAAGTAAAAAGTAAATATGAGGGAGATGTTGTAACCTTTGTCGAGTGTTTGCGGAGTAACAAAATAATACAAAGTAAACAAAAAAGAATAATTTATTTTTACTAGCTCTCCTTGAATAGCTCCTTGAGTGCAATACCTAAGCCTAGATTTAGACTTCATGAAATTTAATCCCACTCAAACTGGTGTAAATAAACATAAATCCCCTATAAATTATTAAAAAGTTTGTAACAGTAGAAGCATTCATTTGACTAGTTTTTCTACTTTGAGGTTGGGTGTCTATTTCACCACAACTTTTATAAGATTCACTTTTATAAATGCCCTGCATGAAGGAAAAGTGTGGAGAGTTTAAAAGTTTGTGTTAAAAAGTAAAAGTTATCACATGACACACAAGTTCACACCTGTTGATTAAACTACAAGCATGGCTGCAACTTGGACACCTTCTATGCTGCTGCTACAAGGTAAACTGGGTCTCGATTTCGCTCTCCAAAGGATGATGCTCTAGTGGGGTTTTGCAGAGGATAGGCATTCATCCATTCCTGTGATTTCACTGTACAATGAAGAACAAGGAATAAATCAACGGAGCCTCCGACAGGCGGGCACGCCAATCCCATGGGCTTTATCCTTTCTATTTTTGCAACTTCTTAAACATAATAAGCATTTAAAAATCTAGCACATTGTGATGGATTATATGTAATGTAGTCGGCTGGGTTGTGGATTAGGTAACTGATAGATATTGAGTGTTCAATTTCATGTATATTATATAAACAATGAGATAATATAATAATTGTAAATGTGGGGATTGCTAGTAGCATAGATTAGCATAGATTGACATTAAACCTGGATATGAGAATCTCTTTACAAATCAGCCAAACATTTACATAATAATTTCTTAATCATTTTAAACTAGTTATAATTCAAACGAACTGATGATGATATATATATGATTTTTCTTGAACAATTTGCAATCACGCATACAATTAGATTTTCGTAGACTCGACTGAAAGTTCTAAACCATGAAGAAGCCAGATTGAGACAGAGAGTCCTAGGGCTTAAGGGATGAATACAATTGAAAAAAAAAAAAATTATTACAGTTCCAGGCTGCACCAGAAACCCATGTAACAAAATTTGCGTATGTGATTGGAAACCATTGTGAGCATTAAGGGAAAATAAAAGATGTTAGGGTTATAAAAATATGTGTGCTAATCAGTGAAACCATGATATCTCTTTTGCTTAATTCCTAGGAGCCACAATCCACTGTTTCCTATAGCAAATTATTTAAGCAGGGTGGGAGGTTTAAATGTATGATATTTAAGATCAGAGCTCTTTCTATACAGTACATGTTTAGCCGTGGTTTGTGAGCATGCAAAATAAAAGCTAATTAAATTGCCCTTGCTTCGTCTAAATCCAGTTATTGATAGAATTGCAGAAACTGCAATTTTAACTCTATCATCAGCTCAATGGATATATCTTATTGTTAATACCAACACTCATAATTACTTTTCAAAATAAGTAACCTATAAGTAACCATGATAGTGCACTAACCATAGTAACCATGAGGCAATAGTGCAAAGCCAAAGCCAAAGCCTCATGGTTACTATGGTTACCATGTAATTGCACTTCCAGCATTGCACCAAGGCACCAAGTCTTGGACCAAAATAGTAAAGCACTGCCCATATAAAGTATCAGACAGATGATAAGACACCTCGGGTGGAGCAACGCAAAGTAGGTAAAAGAAATGATAATTTCTTTCTGGATCTGAAACTTGACAGACACGGGACCTTTCTAGAAGTTAAGTTCTCACAGCAGCTCCTGATATCCTTCCAGTCTTGTCAAACTGAAGCTCCACAAATTTCCCAAAACGACTGCAAACAATGTTGTTCATATCCATAGAAAAATCCTGTAGAATACTAGACCAATGGCAATCCAATCTCTCACACCCCAATCCTAAAAATATTCATGTAATTGCCGGGAAGTTAGATCAGGTAGAGATCAATAAATTTCACGATACTTAAATTAAACTATTAAAAAGTCTTTACCTAGAATTGTTATTTCTGACGGTTTTGGCCTTACCAAAGGCTTCAAGAACAGGGTTCGACTGTAACATACAATACACTAAGAATTCAGAGAAGCAAAGCATAGTAACCCTACAGTCCAAAGTTAAAACAACCAAACTAATGGGCAATAATTTTATTCCAGCCCAGATCAACAACTGCATGGTTGTCAGTTGTCACTCATCTTACTTCTAAAACTTGTTGCTCAACTGTCCGTCCTTCTGTTGCAGCTCGACCTCAAGAACAGGGTTCGACTGTAACATACAATACACTAAGAATTCAGAGAAGCAAACCATAGTGCAAAGCTAGCAGATAAGGAGCCGGGTGCAGAGCCAACAGGCGCAAAGTCAAAGCCGAATTGTGCTGGTAGTGCAACCTATCATGAACGATGTAAGGGCCTTATGTAAGGGTCGAAGGGTGTCCAGCATGCACACGGTCATGGTAGTGTTAGATGTCAGAAGGAAAAAGCACGCAGCTGAGAATTTATGATCGTCTCCGGAAAAGGCTAAATAAAGCTTTCAAAATGTTGATTGGTTAGAGACAAATATACCTTAAAAAAACTTAGGTTAAAATACATTAGTTTTGGTAAAGACTAATACTAATGTTGGCAAACGGATTCCTATAGTTCCTGCTACTAAGCAAGTCAGCACAGACTAATAAGAAAAACCACAAATAGAATCAACATGGAGTTTGATATACAAAAGAATCAATTTGTTATCCTATCTTTATGGAGTGCCTCAGCTTCTATCTTTATGCTTTATTGGTCATTAATTAGATTTACTTTTAATAACTTTTTAATTAGATTTAATTTTAATAACTGTGTTATATTATGTTTTATTTTATTATATGTGATATTTGAATACTTTTTATTTAGACTTAGTTTTTATAGGGTAATTTAGTATTGATTTTACTTACTAATGAGTCTAAGTTTTTATTTTATTTTTAAGATTAGTTTCTTAGTCATTTTTATTATTATATATAAGTAGATTTATTATTTAGAATTAACAATTTAGACTTTAGTTTGTTTGTTTTTAGATTATATTAGATTAATTATTTAGAATTAACATTTTAGACTTAGACTTATTATTATAAATTGTAAAATTTTCTATGATTTTTCAAATAATTTTTAGTTTTATAAATTAGAACTTAAATAATATTATGTAGATTTGGTTATTATTATTATATATATAGGTTTTATAGCCAACCTTTGTAGGAGTTGGATTATTTCAACTAATTTTTAGACTATACTTTATTTAGACTATTTTTACATTAGTTTTATTTTTCAATAATTAAGTTTGTTTATAAAAAATTGAATTAACTATTAAAGCTTAGTTTTATTTAAATTTGAATTATTAGTTAGCTTTAATATTAGTGAATATTATTTTAATTTTCAAGTATTATTTAGACTTGGTATGTTTTAGGTTTATTTTAGGTTAGTTTTAGCATTGATTCCCCCTTTTAACCTTAATACACTATTGATTGAAGTCCAAATTAATGGTATTATTCTCCTATCCAAAACCATTTACGATCATTGGTAGAGTCGACATTACTTTCATCTATTTCTTTGTTAATATTTGAACCCATATTTTCATGATCTCTGGAAACATCCTAATTCCTTCGAGCTTCTATTTGATTTCTGATGATGATCTCGGAGTAGAGATCGAAACGTCAAGTTCATAAAAAATAAACACAGTCTCCTATACATTAGTTTTTTGGAAAACTATCTTGTTATCTAATAAGAATGAGCTTTATATGAAATTATGCTAACCGATAGAAGCACTGGAATCAATAAAGATTGCCATAAAGGTTGAAGTAGTGGAAAACTCAAGAAAATGAGGCTTGTGAGAAGGAGGCATGCATTCCCACCTCTACATAAACATACTAGACATCCATAGGGTAGTAGTTGACATGGATGGAATAATTGGACATGGGTAGAAATCAAGGCAAGAAGGATTGATATTTGTTCTAATTATGAGTCCAAGAATGATAATATGTGAATATTGGATTTTTGGTTAAATGATCGAAATCATTCAACTGATAAAAGAGTGTCAAGATGTTTTGGGCATGTGGCCACTGGGAAAGCACTCAGATTTCAAGAATAATTACAATTAATTTCTTGTTCCTTAGTCTAGAGCTACTATACAAAATATACTATCCTCACGCCTGGTTTTCCTATCCACACCAAACACCCACTACTTTTACTTCCTCTACTTAAACCACACGCCCTAACTTCCATGATTCTTGTTTCCATTTGAAGTGTATATGGTAATTTCTGGCATGACAAGTTATAACTTTATTGTATTGCAGGTTGGAGAATAAAATTGCACCGGCGAAGGTGAAGATTGAGAAAATGAACATAAACATGAGAATAAAAGATGATCTCAAGACTGTGGCATTGGGAACTTCTAATTAGTACACAAATTGTTTCTTGCATTAGACTTTGGGGAATATCAATGGAAGTTGTGACAAGGTATTTTCTATTTGTATCAAGTAGCATTTTGGTCCCATGTATTGAAGTAGGCACAATTAAGCCAACTACTAGTAACAACTAGTTGTATGATTGTTTACTCCTTACTGTAGGAAAATTTCATTGACTCTATTGTGTTAGGAGAGGCAGTGTAATCCCAAGAAGTTTAGAAGTTGCAAATTCTTAGATCACTGATGTAAAATTATATAATATATTCTATTTAAGGGTGTTAGGTCAATGGAAGAGCACTTGCCTTATAGGCAGGAGATTGGTGGTTCGATTCCTCTGTTCCATATATATATAATGACTATAAACGACCAGAAAGAGATACATGACCACTACAAAAATGAGAGATAAGTGACCAAAAAATGACCAACAACCGAATGGTGACCACTGGTGGAAAATTAGCGATCATTTATCCCATGACCAAAAATGTGGTCATATTTAGCTTGGTCGTTTATAACTTATCTTGTGGTCATATATTGGGTCATATATTTGGTCATTAATTTGGTCGTATATTTGGTCATTAATTGTGACAATTAATGATCAAATATACAACCAAATATATGACCACAAGATAAGTTATAAATGACCAAGTTAAATATGACAACTTTTTCGATTTTGTGATAAATGACTGCTAACTTGCCACCAATGGTTGCCAACTCAAAAGTGGTCATTTATATGTGGATTTGGTCATTTTTTTGTCATTTATCTCTCATTTTCTACTAGTGATGAGAATGGACCCCATTTGGTGACAAAGGTGGTCTTCTTATGATCCTCTTCTACAATCAACTATTTATTATAGATTAATTATTCATAAATAAATAAATAGTCATTTGTGACCAACTTGAAATGGGTGTTGGAAAGGAACATGCAAGAGTTAATTTGTCTAGTGATTTAACTCAACATATATTCTTAGTCTATGGAAGTATTACTTTAAAGTCAACATGTATTCCCAATTTAATAGTATTTCTTCTTTAACGACACAACCATAAAACTCACCGACCAAGATTTATCTATTGGATAGATAATTCTACATCCAAAACATTGTATATCACTTGCTTAACAATACCACTTTACTTGTAAGCTAATTTGTAAGATCTCTTCCTCACAATATTACCTCACAATATTAAATCAATCTTCATGTCACACATTTGTGTGACGAGGTTTGTGACTTTTTAACTTTATACCTTTTTTCTTCATTTAAAACCTTCTTCTAATCACAATTCATCATGTTCATACCAACATAGATCCATTTAAACTTTGGATCTACCATGCACCAAGAGGGATCAAATCTCTCGAGGTGCAAACCATTTTTCTAGTGTATAAAAGTGGGTGAAGGGTTTGCACCTTGAGGGATTTGATCCCTCTTGGTGCATTTTAGATCTATCCTTTAGATGGATCTATGTTGGTTCCAATTGTGGGCAGATGCACCAGAACTTTAGATGATCATCATTATTTCTATGTATTTTGAAATTGTTCTATGATGTGCTATTGTTGAATTCATTTCAATGATGATAATTGTGTTCACTACTATTGCTTCTTCTCAATAGTATTATGTGGGATCAAAGTTTCACATTTTGCAAAGAGAATACGATGAAGTCAATAGATTGAGGTTGGTTTGGCATTGAGGTTCATTAATGGGATTCTAAGGATGACTCTCACATTCTCTCACCTATCAACTTCACTATGAAGTTACAATGAAAATTCTATAGTAGTGTTAGTTTACTAATTGATTACTCCAAATCACTTTCAGTGTATCATTGTTGAAATTGTTGCTACCTATTGTTTTTGCATTATGTCGTTTTTGTAATAAATGCAACTACTTGATTTCTCTAAATAATTTTTCATTGTATCATCATTGAAATCAATGCACCCCATTGTTTTGCATTATACCATTGTTGAAATCAATGCAACCATTGGATTCCTATATTGCATTATATTATTGGACAAATTGATAAATCTCAATCTATCTTCTTCAACTTTCCATATAGCGATACCTGCTAGATTTTCCATCTTTTGATATCAATCATTTGAAAAAAGAGGTTGCATTGTGGCTTAAATAATTGCCTAATGCACCCTACATGGATAATTTGGGCTAGTTAGACTTCAGTTTCGCATGTGCCTGAGTTAAATACTTAATGAGGCAATTCTAGGGCTAGTTGACCCTAGCCACTCATGCATGGCCATGATTACTTACTAAGGAGGAGGGAACACTTACCAATTTGAGGCCTAATTAAACACTAACATCATTTGCATGGTAACCATTACTCACTAATAAAGGAACAGTTGGCCATTCTGGGTGATTGCTATTGAGTTTCACTTGATTTTATGCTTGTGCATGTAATTAAGCCTAGATTAGTTACCTATATATGAAATATTGCATCTCAATGATCAAGCCCTTCAACAATTCAGTGGTGTATTCTATTGAGCATTCTATTAATTAATAAAGACTACCATGGATTATATCTTTACTTGAATTCTATCTTGATTTCTACACAATTGTATTGAAGTCTCATCTCTAATGAGCTCTCTTTGTTAGGTCATTGAAGATTATGTTATTCTAATACCTTCTTATTCTCTTCTATGGATTACTAATTGTATTAGTTCTCCATTTAGCTTCTAAATCCATTGGTTCAAAATTTCACAAAATCCTCATACTTTGTTTTTATTAATTATAGGTTCTTTGAGGATACTAAAAGAATTTGATTTCTTGTCTTATGTCCCTTCTCTATGAGAAATATTTATCTTATGTTCCACAATGGGAGGATCCCATATTTTACATTCAAAAATAATTTTATTTATGGACAACCACAAACCCCGTAAAACATGGAAAGGTAAATATGCATGAGTTTTTGTTTTAGGCTCTAAAATCCAGTGTTCAAAACATTGAAGAATGGTATCTTTTAACCACTCCCATGGACATTTAATTATGGAATTTATTCTTGATAACTTTACAAATCCACTTACATTCTTGTTTTTAAGTGTTACCTTCATTGGGATGATCCAATACTATATTCAAGCAAAATGCATTCACCTACAAAAACCATGTATTAGAATGTATATCTAGATTGACATTGTCCAACGCAGAAACATCGATAGTGGAATTTTCATATTTCCTTCTGGCATGGGGATTTGAATCAATGGAACTTATTATGAGGTTGGGTGATGTTATAGTGATGTCACCACCATAGAATGAGGTTTCATAAAATTTGCAAAACCCAATATCAAGATTTTATTGCTTCTGACAATTTATTCTCATGGAGCAGTATCTCAAGGAAGGGTAAGACAACCCTTCCCCAATATAGAATTCTCATGGAGGGGTAGAACAGAGAAGGGACACCTGACCCTTCCTTAAATATCAAATCAATTCATTGCAATTTATCTAGTGGAAGGGTTGTTCGAACCTTCCTCAAGCATATTTCCAGGTAAGGGGGACACTAGGGGAGGGTTTGTTGAAAATTTGTCATTGATGTCAAAGCAAGTGGGATCTTAGCCACCACAATAAGTCAGTCAAGTAAGCTATGTTAAATCAAGTAGTACTTTTTCCATCATATTAAATCCGCTATGCCATAAAACAAGGATGAGTACAATTAACATGATGAGCTGGCCTTACCACACAATATTTTATTGGTCCAAGAAGTGACTCCACACTCGTATAAATAAAGTAAGTGGTCAATTTATTCTATCATCCATTCAAGCAAGTATGGAGCTCTAAGTAAATATATTTATTTCAGGTAGAAGATGAATTTCTGGGGTTTAACAAGTAAGGATGGTTTGTGCTAAGTGCGCACATCTGAGTGTACAGTAAATGCGCAGATCTAATTGCGCAGGAAATTATCAAAACAGAGTGCAAGACTATAGCAGTAAGTAGATCGAATATGTGCATAGGATCAGAGCAGTAAATCAGATCAGAACTATTACATAATGTAGTATAAGAGAATCAATGACCATATTTGAATCATAATATGTTAGAAGTGAGAGCAGCAATCAATAAAGTAGAATGCAAATCATATTGCACTCAGATCTGAAGTCAGCGTGACTGAAAGACAACAACATCTATATCTCAGGGTGGTTGGATGGGGCAAGGAAAGGATATTATAGTCTCCACTTAGGTTGGCTCCTGAACACTATGGTTTGGTGCTTGAACAAAGGATTGGTGTCCTCACAGGTTGGATATTGAATCAACAAGTTGGTGCTTACGTTGAGGATTGGTATCCTCACAGGTTGAATCCTGTAGTCTACAAGTTGGTGCTTTCCAGTGGTATTGTTGTCCCAATCAAATGGATGTCTGAGTGAGTTGGTGATCACATAAATGGATATTGGTGTCTCCCATCTTTCTATGTAATTTCATTTTATACACACACACACACACACACATATAAAGTTTCTTCAAACATTCTGTGCACAATTTTTTTTTATTGATGTGGTTTTAAAATAAATTGGGGCATGTTATAAAAGTGAAAATTTCTTAATATGTGCGTGAACTGATTCACCCCCCTCTCAGTATCATTAAAAATTTTAAAAATTGGTATCAGAGCGGGTTGATTCAGGAACAGTTTAACAGCTGGAAGGCAGATCACTACGCAAGCATGGCTTGTGAGGAATTTGGTATGAACATGGATAGAGCCCCTTGTTTATTGGAACAAACTATCTACTGTGGAGGAAGAGAATGGAAGCTTATTTGCAATCATGTGGACTTGATATTTGGCAGACAGTTGTCGAAGAATAAATTCCTTCAAAAGAGTCACCAAAATTTGCTGCCAAAAGGAAGATGAAAATGAACACAAATTAGCAATAGATGCCATTATGGAAGGGTTGGCTGAGTTTATGAAAGATAAAGTTGAAAACTGTGTCTCATCCAAATATATTTGGGACAATTAGCTAAATACCTTCACAAGACTGAGGAAGAGATTGTAGGAAGTAAAGAATCAGAAGAAGAGGATGAGAACAACACATCCATAAAGGAAAGAGCTCTTGAGTCTAAAGATGAGGAAACTAGAGAAGGTGACTGGAAGAGTGAAATAATAAGTGCCTTAAATGAGTTAGGAAAATTAAGAAGAGAAAATGAAGGGCTAATGGAACAGTTGGTACAACATGAAGAAAAGGCTCAAATGGAGGAGGCAAAGAGTACTAAGGATTTTATAGTAAATCAATTAAGTAAGAAGGAAACAATATGTCAAGAACAAGAAGCTGACATTGCTACTCTAAGAAAAAAGAATCTATCTCTACAAATAAGGTTGCAAGAGTCCCAAGAGGAAGCTCATAATTTTAACAAGCAAGTGACACAGATCATAGATGAACAAAAGTAACAACTACTTAAGGTTGAAGGGACAATTGATGGCTTGAAAAAAAGAGTAGATGAGGCCAATAAGGCTAAAGAATATTTAACAAAACAACTTTGTGAGAAGAATGAAACCTACAAAGAGAAAATGCTTGAGATTCTTTCGCTAAAGCAAGAACTTAAGAAGACAGTCGCAACTCACTAAATTGGAAACAAATTCAAAGTTTGAAAAAGGAACCATGATTTGGAACACATCCTTAGTTGTCAAAGATCATCACATGATAAGACTAGTCTTGGGTTTGACAAAAATCAAGATAATCTTGAGGAAGACCTCAAATCATCTGAAGAAAATATTAAGGAAGACATCATGATGGAAGGAAAGGAAATTACACCAAATACTGACAAAATAAAATACAGAATGACAGTACATCCAAGAAGACAACAATCACTCAGGTACAATTTTTTTTTCTTGATTGTTGTTTCTCGTACAACATAGTTGGGCATAAAGTAGTGGAATGTAATTTTATGAACAACAAAGTCAAAACAATTAATGGATTTTCTATATGTTGGAAGTGCAATAATTCTGAACATATTTCAAATTTCTGCAACAATGTTGTATGTTACAAATGTAACATATTAGGTCACAAAACTCAGAACTGTAATAATTTACAGAAATCAAACAAATTATGAAAGAGAAAACAAGAAAAGAACATAGAAGGAGAACCTTAGCCAATTTTATACACTTATCACATAAGAAATTTTTCTGGGAATCAAGAAAAAGAAAATTGCAGAAAGGTTTGGAAAAGGATGTCAATAGATCAAAAAAGGAAAATCAATGGGCTGATTTTATGTGCAGAAAATGAAGGGACAGTTGAAAATTGGACTGAGTCTTCTGCATTAAAAATTATGTTGAAGGATTTGAGAACCGAAAGTCTCTCTACTTCATGTACTTCAACACAGGAGTAATATGAAGATAATGTGATATATCTCATAAATAAGGTAGTGCGTGAAACGAGGGACTGCGACAAATCATGAGCATTAATGATAGGTCAGGTAGTGACAAGACTAAAAATGTGACGCCATTAATGACTGATGGAAAAGGATGGTTAAATGTATTTGGACCAAATCAAGGTAAACCGAGTAATACAAAAGGTAATAAATACAATAGGAGAATACAAAGCTTCCAATGCAATTCCTTGACATCTTACAAAGAGAGTCACTAGCCCCTACTAAAAATATTGGTTATAGAGTAAACAAAATATAGTAAGGTCATAGCTGAAGAAGAATGATGGAACCCAAGAGACAGTGCAAAACAAAGAATCCATCAGTGGTCTGCATGAAGGGACTTCCCAGACACTATATCTGACATCATCAAAGTCGATAAAGTTCCCTCGTGACTACATTCCACTAAGAAAACCCACTACAGAATTAGTCAATCTACCCACCATAGAGGATACAAGTGTACTAGCACCAAAGATACCAGAGGAAGTGCTCGTTGAGGAAAATATGCTCATTCAAGTATATAAATTTTAGTTTGTTGATTATGATAAAACCGATGAAGAAAAGTTTCATGAGCTGATCAAAAGCAACTATTTGAACAGAAGAAGAAGACCAGACCCTAATGCACTAGTTATAATGGAACTTCAAACATAGACGTATGTGATACATAAATAAGGGGTTCTGAATATGATGGATATTCCACACTTTGGAAGGATCCCACAAGTAAAAATGTGTTCAAAGATGTTACTGTCATGGATACATGGCGGATTTTTGTGGTTGAACAGGCCCATATCCATTAATACCTAGTTGATATATAGAACTGATCACTAGAATCCCTAGTAGGGGAGAAGATGTGAGTACTCTTCTGTATAGGAAGCAAGAAAATGCCCTAGCAAAGAAAGTAATACGGAACCCAAAGAGGAAGCATAGGATTTTCTGTCACACACATAAATGATAAAGTTGTGATATTTGCAGCACATATTCTAGCATGCAAGTTGTTCTGGAAGAGTCAGCAGTACCAAGTCTCAACAACAATCATCACAGCCGCAACACAATGCGTGGAAGGGGTTCAATTCAACTTGTCAGCGTTTCTACTAAATGAGTTTGTAGTTGACTGCCAAGAAATTCAAGAAAAGGTAAACCTTTTCATTATACCTAGTCGTTAATATGTTTTTCGCTAGGAGGATGGAAAGAACAAGATGAAAGTCAATTATTTGAGAGAAACAAGAAACCTTTTTTAGCTGCAAGGTACACAAATTTGTGGTTTACCAAAATTCATTGCAGACAAGTAGAAAACAACATTAATTTCTTTCTATGCAATGAATAAATTAGAGTTATCATAAATGAGACACCGCACATACACCCACGAATTATTGACGTGTATAAATAAATTACAAGCTTCAAAGTGGGGATGCATCATATCTATGTATAAGCCAAAAGGGATCCCTAAAGACAATGGTAACCCACTATGTTCTGTTACTTTGAGGAGGGCATTGCACAAATCATAAATGATTGGGATCTGGCATGGTGAATCCCCTTGACAGAAGAAGAAGAATTCATACAGTAGGAGAAGCTTGTACAACAGAACACCTCACCACAGGATAAATCTATAGAAAAAGGAAGTGTAGAAGTATTTCATGATGTTGCAGATCATACTATGCAAAAAAAAAAAGAACTGGAAAGGAACAAGTGGACAAGTCATCAAGAAAGAAGATAAAATCATCCAAGCCTAGTTTTACTGAGGTCTTGACAGAAGATGACATGGATCAAATTGGCATGGAGGTAAACAATGTCACAAAGGATATTATGGAGAAGGTGGCAACAAAGGAGGAAATGGAATATCTTGCGACAAAACAAGAAGAGATCCTCATCAAAGTTGAAGAAGAGTTAGAAACAATGAAAGAGCTAATAATGAAGACTAAGAAAGAATAAGGAAAAATCAGTACATAAAAACCCTTAGAAACACACACGATCAGTGTGCAGGCACAGACAATTTCACAGATGAAACACACAACAAAACCATAACAAGGTTTCAAGATTCCAACTAAATCACTGGTGTTTCCCACTCAGGAGATGAAAGAATTATAATTTACAATAAGTCCAGTAGAAATGATCTTGTCATAGTTACCTATGGATGAGATACATACACTACATGCATCCGTTGGGAAGGAAGTTCAGAGACGACATGAAGCAGTCTCAACAAAATGGTACAAAAGTTTCAATGAAAATGAAGCATTGCAGGAGGAATGCTGGAAAATACAAATGGAGAAGAAATAAACTGCGCAAAAGACAGACAAGTTGAAAAAGGAAGTACTACAAGAAATACAACAGAAATATTACAAATTGCAGAAGGCAATTGAGGGGGTATGTGAGACATTGCCAGATTAATAGATAGAAAAGGATTCCCCTTAGAAGAAAAGGTAACCAAGATAAGTCAATTTATTCAAAGTATTCGCATTAATATTGAGGAGCTCACAACAAAGCAATAACCAGGGACTCCTCCAGAGGTCATAGCTAAGCGATAACATAGATACTAAAGAATGGATATTTCCATAGGAAATATTAGGAATTTGGAATTAAAATGTGAAAAAGCTACATGAAGAAAGTGCACAGCTATGGGACAAGTTGGTTTTTGATGAGTATCTCAAGGAAGTGGATCAGAAGTTGCTAATTGCTCAAGAGTTAGAGAAAAAGTTGCGCGATAACTTGGCTATACTACCAGCTGCTAAAAAAATGGCCAAAATGGGTGAATACAAGAAACAACAGTAGGAAGTAAGCAAGATTCGAGATGAATGTCAGAAGATAGCCAACATGATTGAACCACTACAAGATTAAATATTTCTGATCACAGAACAGTTTGCGCAAATACAAGGGGAAGTCAGATAAGTTGTCGATGATTGTACAGAAAATATGAAATTCTCTACTGGTGAGCATGCAGAGGAATAAATACTAGGAAAAGAAGCAGAAATGAAGGATAGATTTGCAAAGGAACATTAAACCCTATAGAAGTTCACAACAATGCTACAGCTAGAAGAGTAAGCAGAAAATATCATTCTATGACATTTTCTGAAACAATGGATACTCCATAGGATGGAATCTGGAAGCATAAATAGAGGGGGGATAAAATCGCATATACTACCCAATTTTGAGTTTCAAAATTTTTGTCACCAAAAGTGTAGATCCCCTTGACATTGATGTCAAAGGGGGAGAGAGATATGCAAAAATGTGATAATAGAGAATTGAATTTTGATAGGGCGAGCACAATTTCGACACATAGCTCACATTCAAGGGGAGCTTTTTGTTAAGTATTGAAATCAATGACAAAGGGGGATATTGTTGAAAAGTTTTCATTGATGTCAAAGCAAGTGGGATCTCATACACCACAATAAGTCGGTCAAGTCGGATATGTTAATTCAAGTGGGACTTTTTCCATCATATTAAGGCAATTATGCCATAAAGCAAGGAGGAGTATAGTTAACATGATGAGATGGCCTTACCACACAATATTTTGTCGGTACAAGAAGTGACTCAATGCTCATATAAATAAAGGAAGTGCTCAATTTATTCTCTCATCTGTCCAAACAAGTATGGAGCTCTAAGTAAATACGTTGATTTTAGGTAGAAGATGAATTTCTGGGATTTAACAAGTAAGGATGGTTTGTGTTGAGTGCACAGTAAATGCGCAGATCTAATTGCACAAGAAATTATCATAACAAAGTGCAGAACCGTATTAGTAAGTAGATTGAAGACGTGCATAGGATCATAGTAGTAAATCAGATCATAACTATAACATAATACAATATAAGAGAATCAGTGACTAGATTTGAATCAGAATACGTCATAAGTGAGAGCAACAACCAATAAAGCAGAGCGTAATTCATAGTGCACGTAGATATGAAGTCAGTGTGACAAAAATACAACAACATCTATATCTCAGGGTGTTTGGATGGGGAAAGTAAGGAGCTTGTAGTCTCCACTCACGTTGGTTCCTGAACACTACAATTTGGTGCTTGCACAGAGGATTGGGGTCCTCACAAGTTGGATCCTGAATTAGCAAGCTGGTGATTTTGCTGAGGATTGGTGTCCTCACAAGTTGAATCATATAGTATGCAAGTTGGTGCTTTCCAATGGGATTGGTGTCCCAATCAGATGGGTTTCTGAGTGAGTCATTGCTCACATCAGTGGATATTGGTGTCTCCCATATTTCTATGTAATTTCATTTTACACACACACACACACATATATAGGTTGAAACCTGTAGTTGGCAAGTTGGTGCTTTCCAGTGGGATTGGTGTCCCAATTAGATGGGTGTATGAGTGATTCAGTGCTCACATCAGTGGAGATTGGTGTCTCCCATATTTCTATGTAATTTCATTATATATATATATATATATATATATATAGCATTCTTCAAACATCCTGCGTTGCACAATTTGTTTTTATAGATGTGGTTTTAAATAGAAATTGGTGCATGTTTTAAAAGTGAAAATTTCTTAATCTGTGCATGATATTGATTCATCCCCCCCTATCAGTATCATTCAGAATTCCAACAGGTTTTTCTGAACCTTACACAAGAATATTTTTGGGTAAGGGGGCACAAGGGAAGGGTCATTTGACACTTCTTGAACTATGTTATTCATGTCGAGGGGTGTCACTTGGAATGGTTGGACAAACCCTTCTCTAGTAAAAAATTCACATAACAGAAATCCATCAGAAGGGTTTGTCAACCCTTTCTCATGATTATATTCTCATTTAGGGTGACCTCAAAGAATGGTCAACTGACCCTTCCTGAAATATGGTATTCTTATTCATTGTGACCTTGGATAAGATTTGATCAACGCCTCCTCAAAGATGGTATTCTTATTCAATGTGACCTTGGATAAGAGTTGATAGACCCTTCCTCAAATATGGTATTCATGTTACAGTTCAACTAGTTGAAGGGTCGGTTGCTCCTTCCTTAAGCATATTTTCATGTGAGGGGGATACCAAGGAATCCCTTATTGACACTTATTGACACTTATTGAACTATGTTATTCACATATAGGGGTGTCAATTTGAGGGATTGGTTGACCCATCCTCTAGAAGAAGAAAATTGCATAAGGGAAATCCATGGGAAGGGTCAGTTGACCCTTCCTCAAAGAATGTATTATGATTTAGGGTGGTCATTGATAAGGGTCAATCAAAGCTTCCTCAAATATGGTATTCTCATTAAGGGTGAACATGAATAAGGGTTAATAAACCCTTCTTCAAATATGGTATTCTCTTCATGTTTTGCATAGTTAAAGGGTCAATTGATCCTCCTTCAAGCATATTTTTCTCGTAAGGGGATACTGGCAAAGGGTCAATTGACACTTCTTAGACTGTTTTATTTGTGTCAAGGGGCATCAAATGGAAGGGTTGACAAACTTATCCTCTTGAAAAAATTTCATATATGGGAAATCCATGGGAAGGGTTGATCAACCCTTCCTCAAATATGGTATTCTCATTCAGTGTGACCTCGAAGAAGTTTTGATTAACCTTCGTCAAAGATGGTATTTGTATCTCGGTTTATGTAGTGGAAGGGCCAATCAATCCTTCCTCAAGCATGTTTTTCACATAAGGGTGATTTCGAGGAAGTGTTGGATGACACTTCCTGAACTAGATTATTCACGTCGATGGTTATCAACTAAAAGGGTCGGCCAACCTTTCCTCTAAAAAAAAATCATATGGAAAATACATGAGAATTGTTGATTGACCCTTTCTCAAATATGGTAATGTCATTTTGGGTGGCCACTGAGAAGGGTCGGTCGACCCTTCCTCAAAGATGGTATTCTCATCCAAGGTGATCATGCAGAAGGTTCAAATGACCCTTCCTCAAATTTGGTATTCGCCTCACAATTTACATAGTTGAAGGGTTGGTTGATTCTTTGTCAAGCATATTTTTTGCATATGGGTGATACGAAGAAATTTTCAATCGACACTTCCTAAAATATTTTATTCATGTTGAGGGGTTTCTACTAGAAAAGTCAGTAGACCCATCCTCTAGATAAATTTTTGCATAAAGGGAGTTAATGGAAAGGGTTGGTTCACCCTTCCAAAAAGATGGTATTCTAATTCAAAGTGACTATGAAAAAGGGTTGGTCAACCCTTCGTCAATTATGGTGTTCTCATACAAAGTGACCATGGAGAATTTTCAACCAACACTTCTTCAAATATGGTATTCGTGTCTTAATTTACATAGTGAAAGGATGAGTTGATCCTTCCTTGAGCATATTTTTTGCATAATTTGGATACCTGGGAAGGGTCAACAATCCCTTCCTATGTCATGGAATTCATATGAATGGGTATAATGAAGAAAAATCAGATTTCCCTTCTCAAATATGGTATTTTCATCATAGTTTATCTAGTGGCAGGGTCAGTTGACCTTTCCTCAAGAAATTTTTTTGGGTAAGGGGGTCTTGGGGAAGGGACAATTACCACTTCCTGAACTATATAATTTGCATCTGTGGGTATCAAGTGGAAGTTTTTATGGACCCATCCTATAGAAAAAATTTCACATAAGATAAATCCATGGGAAGGGTCAACCAACCCATCCTCTAGAAAAAATTTAACATAAGAGATATCCATTGGAAGGGTTGTTCAACCATTCCTCTAAAATGTTATTCGCGTAAGGGAAATTCATAAGAACGGTAGACCATCCAATCCTCCAAAAACAATTCCACACAATGATAATTGATAGGAAGGTTTGGTCGACTCTTCCTCTATCATAAAATTTTCATGGAGGGAGAGAACATAGAATCGTCGGCCAAAAATTCCTCCATGAATATATTCATCTCGGGGTATCTAATGCAATTATCAGATGACCCTTCTTTAAGCATACTATTATCACTGAGTAGAAGCATTAGTAGTTGTTTTCTAACCCTTTTTTAATCATATTTTCCATCTAATGTCACCACCGAGAAGGGTCATTCAACCCTTATTATAACGTGGAATTGTCATGGATCTAGAGAAAGAAAAATATTCATTTAACACTTTCTCAATGATGATATTCTCCTCACTAGATATCTAGTAGAATGGGAGGTTTACCCTTCTTCATCCATAGTATTATCATTGAGAAGGATCATTGAGAAGGGTTTTCCAACCCTTTATGAAGGATTTTATTCGCATAAATGGGTATTATGTGGAAGGATTGGCAAACCACTTCACTAGATAAATTTCCACATAAAAGGGATCAGTGCAAGACTTCAACATACCCTTTGTCTTAAATGGTATTCTCATGTAGTGGGACCATGGAGAAGGATCGATCAACTCATCTTCAAAGATGGTATTCATGTCGCAAATTATCTAGTTTAAGGTTTGACTGACCCTTCATCAAGCATATTTTTCATGCAATCTGGCCACCATGGAAGGGTTGTCCTACCCTTCGTCTAGCATTGAATTCTCAAGAGGTGAGAATGGAGAAGGGTTGGTAAAACCTTCCTCAATAATAGTATTCTCAATTGGGGTATCTATTGGAAGGTCCAATCAACACTTATTCAAGCATAATAATATCATTGAGGGGAAACATCGAGAAAGGTCATCCAACCATTTTTTAAGAATGTTATTTTCATTAAGGTTAATCAAGTGTGATATTTGGACAATCAATCCACTAGAAAATATCTAACATAAAGGGATACAAGGGAAGCATCATTCTACCCTTCCTCTTAAATAATTTTCATTTAGGAAGACCACATTGAAGGTTTGATAGACCATTTATCAAAGAAGGTATTCTCATGACATTTAATCTTTTGATGGGTTGGATGGCCCTTCCTAAAGCCATATTTGTCACGTAAGGGGTACCCTTGTGAATTATAAGCCAAATATTATTCATGCATAGAATTATCATGGAGGTGTAGGATGGAGAAGGGTTGGTTGACTCTTCCTCAAGCATATTTGTATCATATGGGGGGTCCATTGAAAATGTCAACCAACTCTTCCTATTGCATGGTATTATGACACACGGGGCCATGGATTTGTTTCAACTAAGCCTTCCTCAATGATGTTATTTGCATCTTGATTTATATTGTTTAAGGTTCAACCGAACCTTCCTTTATCCTCTATGATGGTATTATCCTTATTGTATATCCATTGGAAAGATCAATAAACCCTTTCCAAACTCTTAAAAACTTTATGTTGCATATTATAGAATTTTATGTAAGATATTACATTTATTAATCTATAAACATAAAATGTATGATGATTTTAAAAAAAATATTATCAAGTAATTGCAGGTCAAAAATGCCAAGGTGCACGGATAAATGATTTCCAATCCTTTATCGAGCATAGTATTCTCCTCTATTGGATCAATTAATCCTTTCCATTGCTCATACTTTATGAGAATGCTATGTTGGAGGAAGGATCGACTAACCAATCCCCTATTTCTCTCACAATGAGAATACTATGCTAGAGGAAGGGTCGATTGACTCTTTTCCAAGCTTCCTTTTAATGAGAATAGTAATATAGAGTAAGGGTTATCAAAATCCAGGTGGGAATTGATGACCACCCACCTAGTCCATTGGATCAAAACACAGTTTTCCATTTTGGCAGTATTTTTATGGTTTTCTTAGGCCCTGATCTTCCGGGGCCGTTTTTTGTTTTGAGCCAGTGGACTAGGTGGGCGGCCATTGATGCCCACCTAGATCATGAACCATTCTACTTAATTACTCTGAATTGAAATATAATAATGGATAAAATTCATTCAACCCTTCCTAAATTCTACCTCCATGAAAATACTATGCTTAAGGAAGGGTTAGTCAACCCTTCCCTAGTTCCCCCTCAAAAAGAATCCTATGCTAGAATAAGGGTTGGAACACCCTTCCTTGAGCCCTATTTCTATGAGAATAATAATATGGATGAAGGGTCAACAAACCCTCCCCGCAATCACCCTTGAGGGGAATGTAATACTAGAGAAAGGGTTGACCGACCCTTCCTTTCCCCCACCTTCTTATCGAAAATACTATGCTATAGGAATGGACAGTCGATCCTTTCTTATCTCCCATTCTATGAGAATCCTATACTAGATACTCTTACCCTAGCTTTCCCTTTATGGGAATATTGTGTTGGATCAAGGATAGGACAACCCTTCCTCATGCTTCCCTTACGTGAGAATTCTATCCAAAAATAAGGGCCAGTCGACCATTCCAGAGAGTCTCTTTAGATGAGAATTATATAGTGTAGTAAGGGTAGGCCAACCATTCCCCTAGTTCACCCTCAATAGGAATACTATGTTGGAGGAAGAGTTGAAAAAAACTTCCCATATTTTTCCCTCGATACAAATATTATGTTGGAGAAAGGGTCAACTAACACTTTACTGGTCCCCCTAGTTTTTCTTCAATAAAAATATTATGTTGGTGCAAAGGTCAACTAAAAATTCATTGGGTGATCCGCACGCGCCCAGGTGCACTAGGGGGACAACAATTCGATCACGGGGGGTTCACTCAGTGAACTTGTTACATAGCACGATCGTTCGCATGATATTAAAGAATACCCCTATTTTCACTAAATATTGGAAAATGCATCCTAAAATTGTATTATTGAACCCCCCTCCCAATATGCCTTTCTAATTAAGAAAACCCCTAGTTTCACCAGATATTGTAGGTATCCAATTTTATCAACCCATTTTTAACACCCCCTTTATATCATATTACCAAGTTGTAACAAATAGGATCCCTAACACATCTTAGTATAAGCAAACAAGATGCTAAATAAAATAATAGTATAATACTAATAATGATCCCACTAGGATTCCAAGGGCGACTGATCAATTTGTAGCATTGGATAGCGGAACACCCAAAGATAAACAATCAATGTAGAGAAGAAGCAAATGAATCATCTTTAAAATCCTCTCATAGCAAATGATCTCCAGGGAAAAGATAAACAATCAATGTAGAGAAGAAGCAATTCAATGTGCCTCTCCCAACAGACAAACTCCCTCCCACAACAATGTATCGAATAGTACAACTACGTACAGATGCATGGGAAATTGTAGAGATTGGAATTTGATTCAGAGGGGGAATTCAGACCTTGGATAGCTTAAGGTTCAGCTGGAATTTTCCCAGCAAGTATTTAATTCGGAGGAGATGAGATACCATCCAGCAAAGAGAGAAGACAAATTTACTTCAGGAATTAAATGCTTGGCAATGGGAGAACGCTATCAATGAGAAAAACGATTTTTTTTCAAGAAATAAATGCCTAGAAATGAGAAAAAATTCACCAAAGAGACCAATTTAGAAACTTCCTCATTAATTGCAACAACTCTATAACATGAGTCATTGATCTTTTAGACTAAGTGAGCATCCAATGAACGGAAATAACTAGTTGTTAGAAGGAATTGTGGCCTTGTTAATTCACCCAATAAGGAATTTGCACATCAATGTATAAAAATTCCCAATAAGAGGAATCACATCCTCTAGCATTTGGTAACTCTCCCAACAATGATTAAAACGCCTTAGGCAATTTAGGAACTACTCTCAATGGTGTTCCCTCATTGCTGGCTGTAAAATGCTTCTCTTGATGAGACCCTATTTTGGATTCAGACACAAATCGGCTGAAAATGTATGCAAGGATTAACCGAATTAAAATCATGAGCGGTTGGTAATAACTATGACTAGCTGATGTAATAAGCTATGAATAACTAATGGTAATAATGTATGAATAACTTATGTAACAAAGATAAAGGTTCTGGAAGCAAAGCGGAACTAGTTCATCTCTATAGTGTCACAACTTATACTTGGCGGTGATTGAAGTAGAAGACTGAAGCTGCTCCTATCAATCGTTGGGAGGAGCATTCTCCTCAAGCTGTTGTGTCTCAAAATTGTTCAGATATGTCTTCTATTTTTATATGAAATTTTAGTTAAATTATGTTTTTATTTCCTTTAAGAGAACTGTTATTATTCTATATTATTAGTCAAAATGTATTGCTCGAAAAATAGAATATCTAGCATCTATTATTTCAATCTCAAAATGTATTGCTAAGAAAATAGACCATAAAGCATCTATTAGTTCATTCTCAAAATGTATGAACAAAAAGATGAAGTAGAGATATTACATAGGAGTTTGCATGCTAAATACTTGAACTTATGTAAGGTCTATGCACATGAATTATGCATTACTAAATGTACCCCTATTGTTCAGACAATTAGTAGATATTTTTCTTGGTAAAGAAAAGGAAGAATTAATTAAACTATGGAGCAACCTCCTCCATCGCCTGTTCAGTTCCCACTTTGATCTCTTTTCAACTTGTACTCAAATCTCCATCTTCTGTCAAACAGAGGATGCATAATAGACTAATCAACTTTATTCAGTTCATATATTTTTCTTTACATCATGTTTATTTGAGATTTATGCGTGATGGGTACGGTAGACTTTTAAAAGAAAAAATAGATAAAATGAACAGAAAAGCAGAGATCAGAAAGAACCCTTCTCCACCTTCCATTGTTTTTGGATTTTTATGTACTGCGAATTTGTTTAATAGACGAGTTAGATATTTTTGTTGGTAAAGAAAAAAAAGGAATAATTTGTTAAGCCACTCATTTTGATCTCTTTTGCTGCAATTCACAGGCTGTACTGAAATGTACAGCTTTTGTCAAACACCCGGCATAGAAAATCTAGACAAAATTTACTTTCGGTTTATATTTTTTCTTTATATCACGTTTCTATGAGTGTTATGCCTTTAAGATACATGGAAAATGCTTGATCAAATTTCTAATATTATTTATGCAGAGGTAGGGAGGACCATTGTTTTCTATCAGTCAATCGGTTCTAAAGGAGCATGAAGTTCAGTCAGACATAGACCTTTTATTAATATAGACTCTAGGGTTTAGACTGCTTAGGCAAAAGGAAATATTAATAGACCTTTTATTAATATAGACTCTAGGGTTTAGACTGCTTAGGAAAAAGGAAGTATTAATTTTATATTTAGACTGCTCAAGAAAAAGAATCTTCATTTTATATTTAGATTGTTCAGGCAAAAGAAAATCTTAATTTTATATTCTTTACACTTTGCAGAGCTTAATTAGTTTACGAAATCTAGTTTCATCTAATTTTTTATTGTGAAAAATAGTTCAGATCTTACTCTATATTATATTTAAATTTATGTACTATAAACTATAAGTTCAGAATTCAGGAGAGGTGAAGTTTGGGGGAGGGCAGGATAATGGTCATGGTTGCTCCCCGCAGTGAAGAAGTAGAAGAAGAGGGCATGGCGCAGTTTTAACAACATCGTCACCACATGATGGACTCCTCCTTCTCCCACTATATTAACCACGACAACATCAACAACAATAATAACGAGGAAGAGGAGGGGGGTGTTTCCGCCGAACAGATTCAAACGATTAAGGCGCTCGTCTCCTCTCTGAGTCTCATTTCTCGAAGCCTTCCCCTTCCCCAGCAGTTGCTCGAGGATGTCACCACTTTCTATCATGCTTCTCCTCCTGGACCGCTCGCCGAGGATGGCCATCTTTGCAATTTGGAAGATAGTGTTGTCCATCTCGAAAACCAGAGTTGCAATGCTGATCCCGAGGCAAATGGAACTGAAGATGCTTCTTTACAAAAAGGTTGTACATTTCTTGGAAATACCAAACTCAGAGAGGGCAGCCATGATACTGGAATTCAAGAGACGGGAAACGGAGTATCTCTTGTAGGAGGCTTGATGATAAACTTTGAGGATGCAATTGCAAAGCAGCGGATGAATTTTATGTCAGGTGCGGCATTGAGGAAAACAAAAGAAGCTCGCTTCAAAAGCAATTTGACACATCATCTGTCTGAGCTTCAAGAATTACCATCAAAGAGGGGAGATGACTTGCAAACAAAGAGTTTGCTTGAGCTGCATGGTCTTAAGTTGGTAGATTTACAAGAAAAGGTACGTTCTGAAATCAGCGGCGAGTATGATCTATGTGAAGAATGTGCAAATCCAGGAAAACAGCTCTTTGACTGGGGTCTTATGCGTTTGCATCGAACCCTCCCTCTGTTTGGCATGGGAGATGCCTCAACAAATGAAGCTGATGAGCGCCAGCGCAGGAGGAGGGATGCGGAGAGGCAAACAAGGCTGGAAAAGGAAGAAAGAAATCGTGTCGAGACAAAGAAGAGGAAGTTTTTCAATGAATTGTTAAATGCAGCTCGTGAGTTTCAGTTGCAAGGGCAGGCTGCCTTAAAACGTCGAAAACAACGCAATGATGGTGTCCAGGCATGGCATGCCAGGCAAAGACAGCAGGCTACACGTGCAGAAAAGTTGAGGTTTCAAGCACTGAAAGCTGACGACCAAGAAGCTTACATGCGAATGGTGGAGGAGAGCAAGAATGAGCGCTTGACAACTTTGCTTGAAAAGACCAATCAACTTCTTGTACGCCTTGGTGCTGCTGTCCAAAGGCAAAAGGATGCAGAACATGCGGACGGCAGTAAGACAACAGAACAAGATGTTGTTGAACCTACTATAGAGGAAGATGAGGAAGTGCTTGCTGATATGGATGGTGATCATGCACGAAAGAAAACTGATCTGTTAGAAGGGCAGCGACAGTATAACTCTGTTATACATTCGATTCAGGAAAAGGTAACTGAACAACCTACAATGCTTGTAGGTGGTGAACTTCGTCCTTACCAGCTAGAAGGTCTTCAGTGGATGCTTTCTTTATTCAACAACAATTTGAATGGGATTCTTGCTGATGAAATGGGATTGGGAAAGACGATTCAGACAATAGCATTGATTGCCTACTTGATGGAGAATAAGGGTGTATCTGGCCCACACATGATTATTGCACCAAAAGCTGTATTGCCAAATTGGGCTCATGAATTTTCAACCTGGGCTCCAAGCATTCCTGTTATTCTCTATGATGGTCGTCCGGATGAACGCAAGGCCATGAGAGAAGAATCTGGACAGGATGGGAAATTTAATGTGCTGATTACTCATTATGATCTCATCATGCGGGATAAAGCATATTTAAAAAAAATACACTGGCATTACATGATTGTTGATGAGGGGCACCGCATAAAGAACCATGAGTGTGCTCTTTCACGGACTTTAGTAACTGGGTATCATATTCGCCGGAGGCTCTTGCTGACTGGTACCCCAATTCAAAACAGTCTTCAGGAACTGTGGGCCCTACTCAACTTCTTGCTTCCAAGCATATTTAACTCAGTCCAAAATTTTGAGGAATGGTTCAATGCACCATTTGCAGACCGCTGCGATGTTTCTCTTACAGAAGAGGAGGAACTCCTTGTTATCCGTCGCCTGCATCATGTTATAAGGCCATTTCTACTAAGAAGGAAAAAAAATGAGGTGGAGAAATTCTTGCCTAGTAAAATTCAAGTCACCTTGAAATGCGATTTGTCAGCATGGCAGAAAGTGTACTATCAACAGGTCACCGAGAGTGGGAGAGTTGGATTAGAATTCGGTTCTGGTAAATCCAAGAGTCTATTGAATTTATCTATGCAACTCAGGAAATGTTGTAATCATCCATGTTTTTTGGGGAGTATGATATGCGTAGAAAAGAAGAGATTGTCCGGGCATCAGGGAAATTCGAATTGCTTGATCGCTTGCTACCCAAGCTGCAAAGGGCAGGGCATAGGGTGCTGCTTTTTTCTCAAATGACTCGTCTAATGGATATCCTAGAAATTTACTTGAATTTATATGGATTTAAGTTTATGAGGTTAGATGGAACTACCAAAACGGAAGAACGAGGGGTTTTACTTCAGAAGTTTAATGAGCCATATTCGCCATACTTCATGTTTCTTTTGAGCACCTGAGCTGGTGGGCTTGGTCTCAACTTACAAACTGCTGATACTGTGATATTATTTGATAGTGATTGGAATCCTCAAATGGATCAGTAGGCAGAGGATCGTGCCCATCGAATTGGCCAAAAGAAGGAGGTTCGTGTTTTTGTTTTGGTTAGTGTTGGTTCTATTGAGGAAGAAATCCTTGAACGTGCAAAACAGAAAAGAGGGATCGATGCTAAGGTTATCCAGGCTGGCCTTTTCAACAACACCTCCACAGCTCAAGATAGACGAGAGATGCTGGAGGAGATCATGCGCAGGTGCACTAATTCTTTAGGAACAGATGTGCCTAGTGAAAGAGAAATAAATCGCCTTGCTGCTCGTAATGATGAAGAATTTTGGCTTTTTGAGAAAATGGACGAGGAAAGGCGGCAGCAGGAGGGTTATCGATCGAGGTTAATGGAGGAGCATGAAGTTCCAGACTGGGTCTTTTCAGTCCCTAAGGGTGGTGAAAATCTAGATTCCAATCTTGGTCTTGACCAGGGTTTGGGTAAACGACGCAGAAAGGAGGTAGTGTACACGGATATTTTGAGTGAGACACAGTGGATGAAGGCCGTTGAAGGTGGGGGAGATGTGACTGAAATAGCTAAATCACAACTGGAAAAAGAACCAAGAAAAAGCAGCAACTACCGGATACATTGGACTCAAAATCAAATGAAAATGCAGATCAATTCTATGTTTGTGCTGACAGTGGAAGTTATAGAATTGATGCACCTGAGGAAGAAGGATTGGAAGTCAACCATTCCAAGAAGAGAACGCTTAATAGTTCTTATGGAAATGACTTGCATGATTATGCAGTTGCTAACCAGGACTTCTTCAAAAAAGTGCCAAAGAAGCTAAAGTCGGTAAAATCAAAAACAGCAAACCCACACAATAGAAAAGGTACTTATTATGGAGAACGGGATGGAGAACATGCAGAGCAGGAAACTGAACTTAGTGCTTCTGTCTATCAAGAAGATGCCATTACCTCATTACCTGGAAAGCATTAAAGAGAAAAAGGTCAAGCCATGCTCACCCTAATACAGATAACCGTGGGCATATGTCTAGCAACAAGGAGAGGCGATAGCACCAAACAACACCAAAAATGTGTGATTTACAGGGTGCAAAAGATATATTTCTGTGGTGAATATGTAGAAGCATCAAGAGGGCACTTTTTATTGCAAACATCAAACAGAGACATGATGTTAAGTAACCTGTAATGTACCTGAATTTTATAACTGTATCATTTATTCAGAAAACGATTCTCCTTATAATACGGTAATTCAGTCTAGAACAGTTTCAATGTTATAACAGTTCGTTAAATACCCTCACTGCACATTGCAAGGACCATAAAGAATAGGTTTTAGGATGTATATGTGATTGCATTATGACAATTTATTCACTGTATAATAATAACTTTTAAGGTAATCAAATCTACTAGAACATAAATTGGAGTTTTATTTGCAGTTTTGAACAGTATACACAAATTCAAGTGTAACAGATATATGGGAGGAATACTAAATGTTTGTTTAGCTTTTTGGCTTCTTTAAATATTGGAAGACACTGAAAGGTGTTATTGACATATAGAAAAAGGTATCTAATTCAGTCGAGTTGTATTTTCCGAGGAAAAAAAAAGTTAAGAATTCAGTGTGACAATTTAGAGAAAAAAGGAAAAATGAGCAACAATTTAGGGGAAAATAGGAAAAATGAGCAAAATTTTAAACAATGTATGTTTTTAAAATTTAAGCAAACATTGATTTTCTTTTAGCTAAACTTTACTTGCAATGAAAATTTAAAAATACTCAAAATATTTGGAAAACACATTAAAATCGTACCTATTTCTTTGAGGCCGCATGGATCCTCTTGATGTCATCCCAAAGTGTTGCAAGATTTATTTTCCCATCATTCCAAACCTTCTGCCCATTGAATAAGGATGCGAGTACCTCCTCTTCCTCTACCATCCAAACACCTAGGTCTTTGGGGGAAATGGGGATTTGGGGAAGAAAATATATTTCACAGAGACCCTAAGCCCCCTTACCCTAGTTGTCTTCTTCATAGGGTTTGAAAATGACATCTGCCACAGTGGCATATTCTTCTTCCCTCCCATTCCTTCCTTATCTCAGAGCTATCTTGTTTCTTTCAAACTTAACTTCCCACAAAAACCCTAAGCGTTGAAGATATCACCATCTCTTGGTTGATTTCATTTTCCCACTAAATAAAGAAGAAATGGGTGATAGCAGACTAGCTCTAGTAGTGTGATGACATAGCAGATATTACCCTGCGACTCCCCTTTGACAGAGTTTACCTCATAAATCCCCACCTATACAAAGAGATTTGGGATCGAATCTTCAAACACCTCCTCAAAATTCGCCCCTCAGACTCTTCAGGCTTACTCTTGGTGGAGCCTCTCTTCAATTTGAACTCCATTTAGAGGGCCAGGGACGAGCTAGTCTTCGAAGATCTAGGATTTCAATCCCTTTACATCGAAGATTCCCCTTCATTGGCTCATTTATATGAGGCGAGCAGGTTTCCTATCAGCCTTTTAGCTCTCATAAAGTGCAGCCTTGTGGTGGGTTACGGGTTCTCCTTCATGCACGCGGCTCCTGTGTACCAGAACTTCACTATTAACTACTGGGTTAAAAGAATCGACCTCAGAGGATTATTTCAAGGAGCTTGTTTCCTACCGACTGTTAATATGATGTACAATGTGAAGGAAAAGCTCTGCTTCATTTCCCTTGATGTTGCTCGTGACCACGACCTCGAAGTGGCCAAGTACCCTTGTGTAATGTCCCCATTCCAATAATTTCATAGTAAAACAATCCCATCAATCCTACTAGTTTCCTAGGTTGGATGGGCACATGTGGAATGGTAATAAGGAAGCAAATAAATGATGTTTAGACATTAGAAGGGTTCAATTATTTAATAAATATAGTGAATAAAGAAATTCAAGAGAAATCATAGGTGACAAATGGTTTTGGAGACATATGGAGGATGTGGGACCCACACTAGCTTGATTTTTCATAATACATGGTATCTCTCTTTTGCAAATTTGAATTAATGGGAATGTGAACACTCTTGGGTGAGTTGGTAAGTCATAACACATGTCATTGAGCATATTACGTCGAATTGGGAATGATTGGTAACCTCCATGGAAGATAAAGAGTCAAAGTGGAAGTTTGTGGACACTTGGGCTAGATTCCCTAGCCCCTATGACACCAATGATGGAGCATCTATGACAACTATGACAAATTTCAGACCTGACCTCTGACATCTGACCACTATGACATGTCAGCCTCAAAAATAGGCTCAAGGAAGTTGAATTTGGGAGTTGGAGAAGCCAAAGAGACTCAAAATCGAATTTGGGAAAAGATGGAAGGTTGGAACTAGGAGACAAGTGGCAAATGTGGAATAATTCCTAAATGGAAATCTATTGAATCTATTGAGAGGATTTCGACCCTTATAAGGCTAATGTTGGTTATAAAATGTAGAAATGAAGTATGAGAATGGATTTTGATGATTTGAGAAAAATTGCATTTGTGAAGAGAGAGCTAGTGGATGACTAGTTTCTTGCCTTAGCCAATTTCGAGGGTGAAAGATTCCCATCCAAGTTGGTGTTTGGAGAGGCCACTCAGGTATTTCATGGTGCTTTAATGGAGTTTGTATTTGCAGGTAGCAGCTACAGGAAGTTTCATGGTTTGGTTTAGTGCAACACTTTCTCTCCACCGTTTCCAGTTTTGAAGGCATATTCATGCTCCTTGAGGGAGGGCGTTTTTGGTGAGCACTTGTGCTTCTTGAGAGAGATTCTCATTATATATTTATGATTGTAATAGCTTCATATCCTCTGTTATTCATATTCAGAAAGTCTCAGGTCGAAATACCCACTGGTTGTATGCAAAACTATTGATTAATGAGCAAACAATGTCCATTTCCCCAATGCATTGATGTATGACACTATAATGTTGATTATTTCGAATGGATGGATGATTATCTGATATATTTGTGATCAATATAATGCCATGGGTGTATTCTACAAGTTTCATGTACTGTACTTGAGCATTTGAAGCATTTTTACTCAGTTTAGTTGTATTGGGAGATGAAATAGTGCCATTTCCCCAAGGGTCGAATTGGGGGTTTTTGCTGTTGAATGTGAGAGAGTTAGAACAGTAGTAAAAATCAATTAATGGTGCATATGAGACCTAAATAACATACTTAACACATTATATACCTCTGTTCATAAATTTGTGGGAGTTTGGAGGCATTTGGAAGGCCATTTTCAGTGTTACCCGGGGGGGATTTGATGCACAAATTACTAGTCAAAATTACCTATATTGATCATAATACAAATCAAGTTTGCAGCAGTATTTGGAGGTCCATAAAACATCCCTGAACCTTATATTCAAGTCTAAATACCATTAATACACTCATACAGAAGATTTGGGAGCATTTGGGATGATTTGGAGGTCAAAACAGTTAAACTAGTCAAAGGTCGAAATTGGGGAAAAATTGAAAAATTGGCATTTTAATAGAATTTTGAAAAAGGGTCATTACAAGTGGTATCAGAGCATGTTCTTGGCACCTGATGGTCTTAAAAAGAAGTCAAAAGAATAATCCACCACCCTTTGAACCAGTAGTTGAAGAGGTTTTTGTTGAAGAAGAGGTAGTAGAAGAAGAGGAGTCTTTCACTGAAACCATGGGTAGAGAGGAGGATGAAAAATTAAAACATAAGGAGGAACTTATTGCAACCTTAGATCCATGTTTCTCTAAACTTTCAGCAAACATGGATAGGATAGGTGATAAATTGTTGCAAGGATTCGAATTGTTGATTAGCCAGCTTCAAAGCAAAGGGATGATAGGAGATAATAGTGGTTCACACTCAAGGGAAAAGTTGAAAGGGAATGAGCATATTTTCTCATGTACAGGACCTCATAATAGACCTGATGAATTTCAAAGCACACAAAGGCATACTGCACCTAAATTTCTCACACCCAAAGAAGAGCCCAATCTTGACTGGGATTACAAGAAACTAGTAAATGATTGGAATGATTTGAATGAAGAGTGTAAAAGAGGTGTACCACTCAGTGACTACATTGATGCTATGTAAAAGATTAAAAGGAAGGGAGACAATAGGAGTCCATTACAAAACAAAGAATTAAATAGTGCTATTGGAAAAATGTCACTTCCTACTTTTGATGGTTCTTCTCAAAATTCTGCTAACACTTGGGTGCAAAAATTGGATGTATATTTTCAGCTGAATCCTATGTTGGAAGAGGATGCATTAAAAATGGCCATTTTGCATTTGGAAGGAGATGCCAATGAATGGTGGTTCTATGGTTTGAAAACCTTGGGTCATGATCAGGTTAAAACATATGGAGAATTTGTTGATAGGGTACTAGAGAGGTTTGAACAAAAAGATCCAGAATTGCCTTTCAAGGAATTAGCTCAATTGAAGCAAACTAGGACACCTACTGAATATATGTTGGACTTTCAAAATTTATCAGTCAAGGTGGCTGATGTATCTATGGGAAGGTTGGTATTGCTGTTCAATGAAGGTTTGGTTGAACCCTTAAAAGGTTTGTTCAAAGCCCACAAGCCAACTACATTAAAAGATGCAATGAGCTTGACTAGGGATCTCCAAAATGTGCTTCCTAGAACGAGATTTCCTCCCAAGCCTGACTTCAGAATTGAAAAGAAACCTTGGCAAAGAGATGCACCTGATAAGAAGCCATGGCAAGAAGATGAATATGGAAAGGATAAGAAAGAGGAACTAAGCAGGGAAGAGCTCAGAAGGAAGAAATTGTGTTACTCATGCTTCCAACCATGGGTACCTGGACATAAATGTGCTAAAGGAAAGGCCCAATTCATTGAAGTATTTTGTGATGAGGGATATGAAGGGGGCATGGAGGAAGAAGGAAATAATTCAGCCCAAGAAGAAGGATATACTACAGCAGAAGAAGGGAAACCAGAGGTGAAGCATCCCCCTCCCACCAAAGTAACAATGGCAGTACTTTCAGCAGTACCTCGCTATCATACTATCCGATGCAAAGGTATGGTACAAGGACAAAGAACTTCAGTTTTGGTAGATGGAGGAGCCACCCATAACTTCATTGATGCAGAGATGGTGGAGAAAAGAAATATACCTATTGAACCATTTGATGGCTTCACAGTTGTCATTCCCGGTCACAACACAATGGAGTGCAAAACATGGATTCCACAGCTGCAAGTCACCGTAGGTAACTATACTTTTGTTGATAGTTTTTATGTGGTTGATATTGCTGATACTAATGTTGTTTTGGGAGTGCAATGGTTGTATTCAATAGGAGAGCATACAGTAAATTATAAAATTCCTGAAATGAAATTCCAAGATTCAAAAGGAGTACTAAGGATTGTGAGAGGGCAACACACCTATCCGAATCAGGTAGTTTCTTCCCACAGCATGAAGCACCGGAATAGAAATATTATGGGAGACATTACTCATGGAAGGCCACCTGATAGAGGAGGGACAAGTTTGCAGCATGGTAAATTGAGATTGCTTGAGGGCAAGCAATCTTGGGTGGGGAGGACTGTAATGTCCCCATTCCAATAATTTCATAGTAAGACAATCCCATCAATCCTACTAGTTTCTTAGGTTGGATGGGCACATGTGGAATGGTAATAAGGAAGCAAATAAATGATGTTTAGACATTAGAAGGGTTCAAGTATTTAATAAATATAGTGAATAAAGAAATTCAAGAGAAATCATAGGTGACAAATGGTTTTGGAGACATATGGAGGATGTGGGACCCACACTAGCTTGATTTTTCATAATACATGGTATCTCTCTTTTGCAAATTTGAATTAATGGGAATGTGAACACTCTTGGGTGAGTTGGTAAGTCATAACACATGTCATTGAGCATATTAGGTCGAATTGGGAAGGATTGGTAACCTCCATGGAAGATAAAGAGTCAAAGTGGAAGTTTGTGGACACTTGGGCTAGATTCCCTAGCCCCTATGACACCAATGATGGAGCATCTATGACAACTATGACAAATTTCAGACCTGACCTCTGACATCTGACCACTATGACATGTCAGCCCCAAAAATAGGCTTAAGGAAGTCGAATTTGGGAGTTGGAGAAGCCAAAGAGACTCAAAATCGAATTTGGGAGAAGATGGAAGGTTGGAACTAGGAGACAAGTGGCAAATGTGGAATAATTCCTAAATGGAAATCTATTGAATCTATTGAGAGGATTTCGACCCTTATAAGGCTAATGTTGGTTATAAAATGTAGAAATGAAGTATGAGAATGGATTTTGATGATTTGAGAAAAATTGCATTTGTGAAGAGAGAGCTAGTGGATGACTAGTTTCTTGCCTTAGCCAATTTCGAGGGTGAAAGATTCCCATCCAAGTTGGTGTTTGGAGAGGCCACTCAGGTCTTTCATGGTTCTTTAATGGAGTTTGTATTTGCAGGTAGCAGCTACAGGAATTTTCATGGTTTGGTTTAGTGCAGCACTTTCTCTCCACCGTTTCCAGTTTTGAAGGCATATTCATGCTCCTTGAGGGAGGGCGTTTTTGGTGAGCACTTGTGATTCTTGAGAGAGCTTCTCATTATATATTTATGATTTTAATAGCTTCATATCCTCTGTTATTCATATTCATAAAGTATCAGGTCGAAATACCCACTGGTTGTATGCAAAACTATTGATTAATGAGCAAACAATGTCCATTTCCCCAATGCATTGATGTATGACACTATAATGTTGATTATTTCGAATGGATGGATGATTCTCTGATATATTTGTGATCAATATAATGCCATGGGTGTATTATACAAGTTTCATGTACTGTACTTGAGCATTTGAAGCATTTTTACTCAGTTTAGTTGTATTGGGAGATGAAAAAGTGCCATTTCCCCAAGGGTCGAATTGGGGGTTTTTGCTGTTGAATGTGAGAGAGTTAGAACAGTAGTAAAAATCAATTAATGGTGCATATGAGACCTCAATAACATACTTAACACATTATATACCTCTTTTCATAAATTTGTGGGAGTTTGGAGGCATTTGGAAGGCCATTTTCAGTGTTACCCGGGGGGGATTTGATGCACAAATTACTAGTCAAAATTACCTATATTGATCAGAATACAAATCAAGTTTGCAGCAGTATTTGGAGGTCCATAAAACATCCCTGAACCTGATATTCAAGTCTAAATACCATTAATACACTCATACAGAAGATTTGGGAGCATTTGGGATGATTTGGAGGTCAAAACAGTTAAACTAGTCAAAGGTCGAAATTGGGGAAAAAGTTGAAAAATTGGCATTTTAATAGAATTTTGAAAAAGGGTCATTACACCTTGTTTACTCTGTACCAACAAAAAACATAGCTCTTTAGGGAAAATGGTGATTTGGGGAATAAACTGTACTTCATAAACCCTCAGTCCCCTTTCCCTCTCTGGCTTCTTCATCCTGGCTGATGGATATGATGGCCGCTATGCAGAATGTAGTAAAGTATTCTCTGCAAAAATAATATGAAGAAACAAATCATGGACCCATACTCCGAAGAGCATTCGAGTGTTGGAAAGGAAATCTGCAACCTTGGCGTATTCATCTTCCTTCCCATTCTTTCATGATCTCACATCATGCCTATTTCTTTTTTCATTCAGACTCAGCGCACAGCCCGCGAAAACCCTATTTTTTTACCCTCGGCGTGCGGCCCGCGAAAACCCTATTTTTTTACCCTCGAGAAATGAAAAAACAAATTAAATAATTAATAATTAAAAAATAAAGAAGTCGAAGTTTGAGACAAAAATATCGTTTCGTCTTAAAGAAATGTCTTAAATTACCCCATTGTGTAGTAGTGTGAGAGATAGACAATTAGTACGAAGAATTTGTGAATTGAGAGGTTGTGAGAGACAGACAATTAGTACGAAGAATTTGTGAATTGTGAATTAACTTTCTTCGAACGTATAATTGAATTTTGTAACTGTTTTCATTTGGTGTTGCTCTAACATTACTTTACAATACACCTAACATTTATACATCTTGAAATTACCTTTCCTACATAAATAAATCTGTATATCGCGGGCTCTTCTGAGAATTTGTAAACTTGACCTTTCCTACATAAATAAATCTGTATATCGCGGGCTTTTCTAAGAATTTGTAAACGTCCAGAATAGGGATAAGGTATGTTACCTTGTATACAATGCCAAATCCTCCCTCTCCAAGTTTGTTCTTATCATGGAAATTTTCTGCTGCAGCTACCAATGTTTCAATCTGAAATACTGTGAAAACATTGGGGAGGTCGTCTCTGATTTGTGAGTCGACCCCCATATTGTGACCTACAAAAATGAAAAAAGGCAGCCACAATAGCAAATGAGCAAAAAATATAGAATGATGTGTAATTCAACGGACTCTAATGCTAAATTACAGCGCAAGGGAAAACATTAAGAAAACTAATGCTCTGCATACCTCTCCCACGCCTTGCAAATAATAGATACTTCAATTTTTTCCGAGTTCCAAATACGAATACGATCACAAACAAGAGTAACAAACCCCTAAGAACACCTAAAATTATGGGTATTTTTCTTGAATACTTTTGCGGTGGTGTTGGTGTTGGAGAAAACAGATTAAAGAAGACTTTATTTTCATATTGAACAATGCAGCTACTCGCTAAGCCCCGAGCTCCAATACACCCAGCGTTATCTTTGAACAATTTGCTGATCGTTGTTGACAAACATGTCTTGCAGTGGCCAAGGGATATATCTCCCCAGCACTGGGACAAAGCAAAGACTTGGGGAATCGAGGGATCCGTTGTTGAACGGGCAGCGTATCGATTTGTTGCAGATCCAGATGTAATATCAGATGAAAAATCGGACAAAATATTCTGTGCAACCGCGACATAGGCAGCAGGGTCGGAGGAGGTAGCATTATTAGTCCAATTATCATATATACCCAGATCTAGTTTTCCAATAAAGTTATAGTTTCCATTATATCGTAAGAAGCAGAATTTTTGATAAACTCTACTGCCAACTCTATTTTGACAATATTGCAGAACGGAAACCTTTGCTGCTTGTGAACAATTGTAGCATTCTTCAGCAATTGCGTCTCCCCTGCATTGAAGGAGGGCATATATTTGGTTAGGATTCTGGCCATACGCAAAAGTATTAAACCTTTTTTGGGATGTGTCTTGAACGTCCACACGAAGGCTATTCAACGATGTCTTCACATTGCTCACAAACACACTATCGTTTGTATAGTAATTATCAGATGTCTTGTTGCAGTATGGAGTCGACCACCACTCATCTTCTAAGCTGCTGCAAGTGTGTATATTAACAGAAAATATGAACAACACAACAACAGTACATATAACCAAGAAAGACCATGAATTCTTTCCTTTGAAGTTTATCATCTTTGTTCTGGCACAAGGCGGGAGGGATTTGCTTTATAGTAGTAATACACAGAGTAGTAATACCTCCAATCTTTGTTCACCTCCAACGCTCAATTCGAATAACTATCAACACATAGAGTAGTAATACCTTTCAACGACGTACCCTGCTACACTTACAACCAGTTTCACACCATTAAAACAAAGGAGTCAAAGCACAGAGACACCAGAGGACAGTTACATGCTTAACCCTTCATTTCAGCGGCCTGTCGGCCTCTCTCCCCGGAGAACCAGGCTCCAAATGAACACAATGCAAAAGACAAGTGATAGTGTAGTCAAACCCTTAAGGTTAGCTCTCATCAACCAAATCGACGGAGGAGATGGTGCCAACACAACAACGCAACAATCAAAGCTGGGGGTACATTCAACCACTTTATTAATTACACATTCAACCCTACAAACTTGTGGGAGGCCACGTCGACCAGGGCCAAGCTACAGCTCGGTAGGAGCTTATCGTTTCACCAATGGCTATCACATGGAGCCATTTCCAGACATGCCAACGCAACAAATCCGTAGGAGTTGCAGTCCCATTTTAATGCAAAAGGATCCCGTATGACCTCGCCGGACGACGCCTGCAAAAACATTTAAGGCAACGTCAATATTGCATTTATTAATTCCAGCCAACCCTTAAATGTTGCATTCCCATATTGTATGCCCAGGGCTATCGCAACATTACATAGTATAGTCACATTAAATTGTATTTGCATTTTATTGTAATGTTTTTACATAGTAACATAAATTAGCATACAAATAGAATGTGATATACTTCAAAGTTTCATAATCAGTTATGTTCACGCCGGGATGTTAAAACATTTCCTAGTTTATAAGTCATCATCGAGGCCACGTTAAAATTTTATGTGTATTTGCATATCGTAATGTTATACCCAATGTTTAGCATATTAATATGATCTCGGTTAAATGGTTAAATTATTTCATATATTCTCCAAAGCCTCGACACTTAGCGCTTAGTAGTTAGGTTATATAAGTGTTGTTCCATTTATATAAGATTTATATTTTACATGCTCATTATATTACATGATTTTGTTTATATGGTAACATATCCATGCCATGGAAATTCAAAAGGTTGATAATACTTTTATATAGTAGATAGGTTACATATTTATAAACAATATGTATTTTCATCTAGTAAATAATATAGTGTAAAATGATTGTTTATCATGTTGTTAAAATTACATTTTCATACTCGGGTAATAATACATCCTTTAAGTATGGTATAGTAATTGCACACTTTTGTAAGTAATAGTTTCCATAAATACGACAACCCCTAACTTGTGCAGGTCGAGAGGACCTCATATTTTCTTATTTCATTCAAATCACTGTTTTGTAGAGATAGCAATGCTCTTACATTTTCATTTCTTTTACAAATAAAGGTTAGTACCAAGTAGCTTTATCCTTATTTCATATAGCAGAATATAAATACCTCAGTGTTGGAAAACAAAACTGGAAGTTTCTTACCGGCATCAACTTCATGCATGGCAGATAAAGACGACTAGTTGAAGCACACATAGTTCTTGAATGATTGGAAATATTTTAACCCTTACCTGCAGATCTGCGAAAGAAAGAAACAGTTCCAATGCTTTAGCTGTCAAGCTAAGTAAACCCAAGGGCACCCAATAGAAACTCCTTCAGAAAACATACAACAAAGTCGTCAGCATTTAGTTAACCAATCTATAATACATGAGGAAGTATTTATCATTTATCTAGGTTAACATTTGGACGTATGAATCAATCCGATGATTTGGAGGTTATTCCTCAGCACTCCCAAATAAAATAACCCCCAATATTTATATTACTATGTCAAATTAAAAACCCCCCTTGACCCCTTAATACGGGGCAATATATTTTTGAGGTTAATAAGAGTATTCAACCCCCCAATATGAATGGACATGATATGATATTGCCTCACTAGTGAACCCCCCGTGAATTCGATTGAATGAGTTGGCTTTGTTATGGTGGAAGCTATAAGAAATAGAATAAGAAAAACAGGAATACCCTATGCAGATGAACACAAAGACACACAAACAATATGCAGGAATGCGAACTGATCTTCTTTATTGTTGGATGAGTCCCAAATATAAGATGTATGTTACAATATTTTACATGCTTATATAGAATGCTGAGACGCTTGGGTGCCTTCCCGTTACGTTCAGTTACAAGATAAGTTAGAACAGTTCGGAAGTTAAATCGTTACAGTCGACTGGAAGACAAAGAGACAATTTGTCGTAGTTCGAAAGTAGCAGGTCGCAGGTCGACGTTGCGAAACTGTTGTGGTTGTTGAACTTGTTGAAGTTGTTGAGGTTGTCGAAGTCGTGTCGAATTCGAAACTTGTCGAAGTCGATGACTTGTCACGATGTCGAAGTTAGCATTCGAAAACAATGCCAACTACTGAGTGGATCATACCTCCTTCCTTAAGAAAAATGGTCCCCATTGTTTGCTCAGAGAGGTGAGTAAATTTGTCGGTTAGTTCAGTAGTAGAGTACCACTTTCCTTGAGATGGGAGTTGTCTGAATTTAGCAACCTGGAACAAGGGAATTATGTTCGTCCTTGTATGGCGTACTCGTCATCCCACAATGGTGTCGCAAGGAAGAGGCTCTTGAACATCTGGATGGATGTATTTGAGTTATGTTATCGGTAAGTCATTATTTTCCATCAGTGGTGCATGGTAGGGTCGAAGTAGATCCACATTGAACACTGGATGCAGAGCCAGGCATGCAGGAATTTCAAGCTGGAAAGCATTTTCTCCAATCTGTCTAAGAATATTGTACAGACCATATCACAGAGGTTTGAGTTACTGGTATGGACCGGTGAAGTGCTCCTTCTTGAGATGTAACCAAACCTTATCCCCAATTTGGAATGAATGATGTTACATAGAAATCTTCCACCCTGTGAGCATTAGCATTCTTCGGCCTGTAGGATCCATTTCAGTGACTCAGATCCATTTTCATCCTTCAATGATACTAGTTTATCCTATTTTTGTTCCTACCCGTATGTTGCATCACTATAGCATGCGTACCCACGAGTTGCATCCCTATAGCCCGCGGGTATCAAGTAAAATGGTAAAAACCACTATTTTATTACTTTTACTCCCAAAAAGCAGTCATCGGGTGACCTTTGGCTCTCCATCTGCCCAAGTAACGTCTCGATGAGTCCTTTCACCTACCTTTGATAGGACTATATATTGAGCACATATGGATTATGGACGGGAGGAAGAAGAGAATAGTAAAGGCACTCTAGTGGATTTTTTCCCTATCTTGAGTCTGCACTCATTGATCCTTGTAGTTGTGAACCAGTTATGTTCACCTTCCAAACTCCTTTCTAGTTTGAGTTTGCCATTCATGGAGGATTGAAGTGGTGGAGGCACAAGTGGATTGATCTAGATCTTGGTTCAGATTGGTTGCCGGCAAGAGGTCGTATCACTTTGTACTTCTTCTTGTTCATTAATAGAAATACTCATATTCTCATCCATTCATGGTGTGAATGTCATTTATTATACATTGGGTTGCATTTGCTTATGATATTATGGACCATTGTTATTGATGATGTTAATGTTATTTATATATCACATGTACTTGTTAGATATTTGTTGTCAAGACTAATTTGCAGAATACAAGTGGTTGGACATGCACGGATTGAAAGCTCCAATGGGGATCTACATTAAACGTTGGATCGAGGTTGGTTACATTTCTCCATTGTTTTAACATTGTCGTTTATAATAGCATTGTTTTGAGAATTGAGTAGATTTCTGGTAGTGATCTGTATGTTGTGGTATTCCCAAGCCATAGTGAGTTTTCTCCAATACAGAAATGGCGACTCCGCTGGGGAAAACATCCATGTTTGGAAATTCTTTTGAGCATTAGTCCATATTTAGAGTTGTTGTTTATCGAAGCTCTGTGTCACTGATTGGCTGTTAAGATACACTGTAGAAAACTTGCTTTTTCTGAGCCTCTGGACTCTCTATTTGACCATTTGTTGTTCCTCACCCGCGGGCTGGCTGAGTTCTGCCCGCGTCTACCCGCCTCTGTTTACTCTACTGCTCGCGGGTACCCGCAGGTATTCCTTCGACAGTAGCGTGTAACTCCGGCTTTTGTTGGTTTATGGCTATTAGTTGTTGCTGGGTGAGTTTGGTTGATTCCTGAGTCTTTGTTGGCCTCTTTCTTGATTCTTTCATGCTTTGGTTGTGACCAGATCTCTTTGTTTCTCTTGGTTGAGCCTTCTTGGTTTTTTACCAATCTTTGGTTTTAACCTCTTGGTTTCTTCCTTTAGAGCTCTTCCTTTTGTCCGAGTCTTGCTGTTTAGGATCTGCTGGGTTGTCTTAGTGATCTTCTTGGCACATCAGTGACTGAATAGTAGGATTTTGCTTGTAGTTTTTCATTCCATATATATTGAAAAAATACAAAAACATTCATTTAGTTTTTGCATTTTCCTTTCTGTTTATAAGAGAAAATACAAAAATATTTTATTTCCATGTACTGCATTTTGTATTGAGTGCTTGTTGCCTTCACTTTAGGTTCTGCTTGTGCATTGAAAAGATAAAAGTTTGCATATTTATTTCGGAATTGTTGGTTGATTTTGCATATTAGTGACATTGTTTTATTGGATAGTTGAGTCTAGGATTGGATGATGGTGCATATTATTGAGTCTACACATCACTAGTTTCACGACCATATCCCTTGAGTAATCACAGCCACTAAAATTAATGCTTAATCATAAAATTGATTAGACTTATTTTATTTATAGGGTAAACCAACTAGCATGGGTTTAGAGTCTTGGAATATATCATTGTGAGTTAACAATCCAAGACTACTGAACGAAACATTAGGTGTATGACCAGGGAGTGGAGGAATCCATGGTATAGATCGGTGTTCTCAAGAAATCTCTACTCAAACCAGAGTTAAGCATGAGGTCACGGGAGGTTGGTTGAGGAGATATCCCTATGATACCGGTTGAACGTGGGAGATATATCCAGGATTTGTTCGTATCTGGGGGTACCAGAGGTTCGTCGTCTTGTGCTTCGGGCTTAGCTACCCTGCCCATACAACGGGTCCCACCTACGACTGTCCCCTTGAGCATTGGTTATATTGCGGTAGACATAGTTGCTTTACCTAGGTACGGCACAGGGTACTTGCAGTGGTTATGCTGTTTGTGTCCTGAGTCAGATAGGGATGGGACAACACAGTTGTGTTCGTGCAATGGACTTGACCCTGTCGACACAGTGAAGCCTGGGTTTCTCTATATCTAATTCTGTTACCTCCGGCTATAGTTTGGGAGTCTGAAGCCTCTCCTAAGCGAGACATACCGGCTCTAGTGTCGGGAGCTCATTTAGCCACTCTGTTTGTCTGCTCTTGGCTGTAGATTCTCTAGGTGTGTACTTTTGATTTACTATTTTTTGATCGATAGTTGGCCTTTAGGAGATGTTGTGTCTCTCTGCGGAGAGAATGTGGTGCAGAGACCTACTCTCCACCGGTCCTGTCATTTGGCTGGTTTAAAGCCAACTTTGGTTACACAATGCATTACTAGAGGACACCGGGGGGCTCCTTTTGAGTCTTCAGATTCTTACATGACTTACGTTGAGGATTACATGGCTACACATCTCAATATCGGGCAAGACCTTTCTACTCCTTCGGGCAGAGTTGAACACATTTCTGACCCCAGACTCCTTGTGAGGATTGGGGAGGTGATCCACCTGCGACTCAACTTGTTTCTATTTGGCCTAATCCACTTGACCGGGATCCGTTTGATCCTTCAAATCTGGATAATTATCTTTACAGGATGCCCGACTTACCCAAGGAGGAAGAACAAGACGAGCCTTTCGTTCCTTCGTTTCCACGTGATTCTAGATATAGGAGGCCTGAGACTCATGATGATTCTGATCCTATGGTCAACCCCACTGCACTCTCTTTTGGTATGCCTAGTCACAATACTGTCGAACCTTCGCTATGGTTGGTACTCATGCTGGCACTAGTCAAAGTGTTAGCCATACTATACCCACTGGGGGCACTACCCTATCTGGGGGCACTACGTTATCCACCCACTCACATAGTATGGGGACTAGTCCGATTCCTAACCATGCTAATGTTGGAACGCGACCACCTCCTAGGAATACTCAACCTAGTCGGAATGTTGTCCGAAACACGACTCGCCATCCACCACCTAGTACACATGTCGCTACTCGTCAACCTAGGACCACTTTCGCACATGATACCATTCCTCCCAACCACAGGGGTGTACACATACCGCATACTTTTGCGTCCACTACCGTCACTAGTAATAGTAATGTAGGGGGTGGGAATATTTCCTATCCACATGGACATCACACCACCAACCCTGCTACTGGTCACACCCATATTGGACCTCGGAATACTTCTCACGCTTATGGTCATCACATGATTGCTCAAGTTAATCCTAATATTGGGGGTGGGAACATACCATACCATTACGGTCAATACAACACGGTTCCCACTATGAATAGTACATACATGCCCCATACCAATGGTGGCAATCCTTACTACAACACAGTCGATGCTAGCCACCAGTATCACCTACCACCCCAATATGGTGCTCAAAACGCACATATACCTGCTTACTCTCAAATGGGTCAAGCAGGGGGAGGTTATCCATCTTATGGCCATGGGAAAGCTTATGGACCGTTAGGTCCTCAGTATCAGTAGTTTAACCCTCATGGTCAAGCTTTTGGTCCATCGTATAACACAGTTACTTTCAATCAACCTTTTATGGGAGCTTATAATCAAGATTTCCAGCCACAGCTCCCGTTCCTTGCACGCTTGAATCTCCCGGATCTTTCGAAGCTCACGAAAGATCCGGTGTGTCACGACCCTACTTGGCCCCCGGTCCCTACCAAGATCCCTTCGGACATTCCAAAGTTTGAGGGGAAAGGTGGTGAGGACCTGGGAGATCATGTCATGACATTTCACCTTTGCTGCTCCTCCAACTCTTTGAATCATGATTCCATTTGATTATGCCTATTCCAATGCACCCTCATGGGGGTAGCCGCGAATGGTATGTGGAGTTTCCCGGAAACACCTATAGGGGTTTCAATGAGATTGCTTTGGTTTTCTTAGACCATTTCCAGTTGCTAGTTTGTTATGATACTGATACTGATTTGTTGTCCACCTTCTGTCAGAAGAAGGCCACACATATTTTTGACCACGTTCAAGAGTGGCGTCGGCGGAAGAGATTAGTGAAAGCCAACATTCCTCCAGAGTTCCTGTTGGAATGGTTCCTCAAGTCTTTACTTCCATATATTTCTAAGGATGTTTCAATGTCCGACATTATGACTGAGGAGCAATCTATCTTGAAAGTCCAGCAGTTAGATCTTCTTTATTCTTAGTCTGGCATTTTGTATGACATTATTCCTGACACACCGAGAACAACACATGAGCTCACGTAAGTTCCTGGACCACATGCCGATGGCATCGTGGGGTCCGCTTGCACTCACCCTGTAGACTTGGTAGCTAATCAAATGCAAAAATTATCGCTAAACCAGTCTGCACTCGGACAGGGTCACACCCTGTCCACTTCCACTCCGTTGTCTGATGTACACAATGTGCAATCAACAAAACCGTCGGGTAACCAACAACCTGGTGGTAAGAAAAAGGGGATAAATAATCATAGGGGTGGAAACAATGGAAGTAACAATAATAGCAATCGTAATACTCCTCGTAAAGAGAATTCCAACCCTCCTCTGGAAGGCGGTAATGCTGGCGAGGATCGTAAACCTAGGCGTAAGGTGAAATTTCTTTGCAAGCTTTGTGGGGAGGATCATCTTACTCACTTATGTCCTCGTATTGAAGAAGCATCGAAGCATTTGGCACAGAGCCCAGCTGTGTTGAAGGATCCCCTACCTCATCACCAAAACATGGATTTGCATGCTCCCACCACTGGTTATGGTACTAATGAAACAGAAACTTCTTCTTCCAATACCAGTGGTTACGGATGCGTGAATATGGTTCAGTCGGAGGTTTGTGTTGCTACTCATCAACGTGATTATGGTGCACCACAACTGAATTTAGGGAATGAGCCTCCCCTTCCTCCTGATAATTCCTTGCATATCGAGAGGCCTTCTATTATGCCACGGATACTGAAAGGTGTTCTCAAGCGCTCTATGCATAATCCTAATGCTCAAGCCGCCCAGAACTACTCCATCATAGAAGATTTGGCCCAAAATACGTGTGCCATGTCAGCTCTTGAAGTTTTGCAAGCCTGTCCTTCTCAGAAGCATGCCCTTTTGAGTGCGTTAGGAGTTCAGGATGGGGGAATTCCTAGTGTTATCAAGTTCGATACTACTGATGTCCAACCTCGCTTGCCTTACCACGTGGCTTTTCAAATCTAGGTGGTTTTCCTTAAGAGCTTCATCAAACATACTATGGTTGATGAAGGTGCTTCCGCGTCAGTAATGTCGTTGACTTGTTGGAAAGCTCTTGGCTCTCCTCCCCTACTCGTGTCTAGAACTACACTCACTGCATTCGATGGTAGATATTTTACGCCGCATGGAATTATCCCTTCCCTTGTTGTCTCCTTGGGAGGTAAGTCCATGCCTATTGAAGTCGAAGTGGTTGATGCGCCCATCGACTACAACCTTTTACTGGGTCAGAACTAGATGTACGCTATGAAGGCTGTCGCGTCTACTGTATTTTGAGTCATTTGCTTTCCCCATGAAGGAAAGATTGTGACAATCGATCAGCTGGATTATGTTGGCACTCATTCCACAACATCTACGGGATCAGTAGTCCCACAAGTTTCTGATTCTCAGTCGGCAACTGGGAACATAGGTGTTGGAATGTACCCCTCATTGATGGGAACTTTTAACCATGCCGCACCTATGAATTTTATTGGAACCATTTCCGACAGTGCGCCTCCTCCTTCAAATAATATGTTATTCCAGACCTCTTATTTAAATGATCCGTGGAGTTTACCATCCATGAGTTCCACATTTGGAGACATTGCACACGTCAGGATGTTTATGCCTTTATCTGTAGCGGAGATCACTTACAATCATATCCAACAAACCACTGCAGATCCGGATCTCTCTTCTTCCCAGACAGTTGAGGAAGATCCCATTACGCTACCAGTTTTGGCAGCCAAACTATCTTGTTCACATGATTGCCTCAATGGTATCCTACCTTCAGATGGAGTTCTTTTTGAGGCCATGGGCGGTGATGAAAAGCCGTGGGGGGTTCTTTATCATAGATCTCATTCCCCTCCTCCCCTTGATCTTATTGAACAAGATGGGCCTATAATACAACCTGCCATCTATTTGAATTTGGATCCATTCACCGTCTCATCCAACCCTGATTTGACGTTTGAGTCTAATGAGTCTTTGAGCTCTCCTATAGATCCGCAAATCGGTGATCCTGATGAGTTCGATTCTACTTCTATAATTTCCAACTCCTGTGATGATGAATTTGCCACTGCAGATTCCTTCACATCCTTCAGCTTTGCTCTTCATTTTGAAGATGATCATTTTGATCCCTCAGGTATTGGTAATATGGCGCCTTCAGTGGTTAGCTCTACCTGCGTTATGTCTGAGGTTAACAATAGCGAAGTTAAAAATGTTTCTACTACAGTGACTTGTATCGGATTTTTCTTTATGTATGTTTTAGAAATGATCTTGGTACTTATGTTTCTTCGAGACAGTATTCTTAGCTGGACTTATACTTGTTTACTGGTCCTTTTCGACATTTTCTTCAGCCATGGTAGGAATATTCAGAACCTTGCATATAGGTTTAGGCCTCCCCATTGTTATGATGCATTTGAACCTATTACTATCCAAATTCGCAGACACCCACTGAGTGTCCTTATCTTGCTCATGTTCCTTGCATTATGCATAGCTTTGTCCCATGCGCTTGGAACTAGTCTCGCATATCCCTGACACTCGTTTGCTCTCATTACAAGCATTCTTCCATATCTCCTTTGAGCTCGTTAAAAACAATAAGGAGGTCACGAGTTTACTTTTTCGGGCTTGTTAAACCTTTACGGAAAATATTTTTATAGCATTTTTTAAGCCTTGGTTAGACTTTTTCAAATCAAACAAGATTGCCGAGTATGCTTGTCATTTCAGACTCGTTAAAGGATTTGAAGCGACATTCACTTAGGTATAAGTTTACCCCTTTTCCGGACCTTTGTGGATTAATTACGAAAAATGTATACTCTAGTCATACGTGACTAGAAGAGTTCTTCTCTCATTGTTTTACACTTTTTCAGGTGAGGAGACTAACTTTACGAAAAAGGACTTCTCAGTTATATCATGTTGTGATTGCATTGCATCATCTTGATTGCCGCTTGAGCCTTGTGTCGGCTCCCGCTTACTCAGTTGATAGCCTGGTGCCTGAGCACTTTTCCCTGTCGAGCCCTGCAGAGCTTATATATTTTCCCTTCACAATTTGATGACCCTTTGACCTTGAGGAACACCCCCCCGAGTGTCCACATCCTGCATGCACTTCCTTGCATTGAGCATAGGTATGTTCCACTACTCGGGACTAGTCTGCTAGCTATTTGACACTCGTTCCCTCACTTGTTGTACTATAAGCAATTTTATTCTTTTTCAAGCTTTTCCCAAATATGAAAAAGACAAAAAAATCAAATATTCCAAGAAAGTCGGATAGGATTATGGTATCTATTTGGCAGTTGTTCTGTCGCCTTTGAATAGAGCATTCATTCCACTCCGTACATTATGAGTCGGGACTATAGTTGGGCCTTAGGAGCTGTACTTGTTTCTCAGTTTTCTCCACCGATTGGTTAAGCTTCCATTCATTATGGAGCCCTCTGTAATGCCTCTTGCATTGCACAGTTTATGTCAAGTCTATGCTGCCTGAGTCTATCTATCTACTCATGCTCTTGTTCAAAGGAAGTCCTGAAACCAGTGTCGGCCACTCCTCAAATATCTTGACTATTGCATGTCGGCCATCCTTATTGAGTCAGTCCGTTTCACCTGAGATCTTCCAAATATTTCAGCATTGCTGGTACCTCATGCTGGTTGATGAGGGATGCCTTAATTCCCTCCTTCCAGCGAGACTCGTTCCGTCGACCTCAATTCATTTATTCCGGGACTTGAGGCTTAGAGTTCAGTTGAGTACCTTGAGGCTTGCAGTCATTAGTGGCAGGTTCTCTTGCCATCGACAGTTTTGGGAATACATCAATGTCCCTTGATAGATGGATTCATCCTAGTGTTCGACTTCAACCCATTTATTCACACTCTGATGATTGTGCTCTGTTCCTTGATGCCCATTTTCATTATCGGTGGTTCATCTCGCGTTTGTCAACGGTATACATCAATGACTGGTAATCAGACGATGTCTCATCAGGTTCGACCCCAACTCCTTTATTCACTTGATGGGACTTGCACCGTCAAAAACTTGTGTAGAAGACCCCAGGAAATTGTGGCATTCAGTATGCTACATATGACTTTGACTTGACATCTGAGATATCACCTCTAAGATTTCAACAGTTTGTAACTCCAGTTTGCACCAGTTGTCTTCTTTTCAGCAGAAGACCATATCTTACTGTAGAGGGATCATGGCTATGATCACTTATGACATGTATCTATATATGTACTGACTATTCATGGCCATTATATCAGATTGTTGTACTATACCGACATGTATTCAGAGATACTATTGTATTATGACGAGTGATCCGTTCTTTCCACTTGTGTCTCCATCACTCCACTTCTGAGTTTTATAATATATTTCAGCCATCGTACCACTTTCAGTCTCTAACCTCACACATTAGGGGGAATCTGTTACACAAAAATCTTCCACCCTGTGAGCATCAGCATTCTTTGGCCTGTAGGATCCATTTCAGTGACTCAGATCCATTTTCATCCTTCAGTGATACTAGTTTATCCTATTTTTGTTCCTACCCGTATGTTGCATCACTATAGCATGCGTACCCACGAGTTGCATCCCTATAGCCCGCAGGTATCAAGTAAAATGGTAAAAACCACTATTTTATTACTCTTTACTCCCAAAAAGCAGTCATAGTGTGACCTTTGGCTCTCCATCTGCCCAAGTAACGTCTCGATGAGTCCTTTCACCTACCTTTGAGAGGACTATATATTGAGCACATATGGATTATGCACATGAGGAAGAAGAGAATAGTAAATGCACTCTAGTGGATTTTTTCCCTATCTTGAGTCTGCACTCATTGATCCTTGTAGTTGTGAACCAGTTATGTTCACCTTCCAAACTCCTTTCTAGTTTGAGTTTTCCATTCATGGAGGATTGAAGTGGTGGAGGCACAAGTGGATTGATCTAGATCTTGGTTTAGATTGGTTGCCGGCAAGAGGTCGTATCACTTTGTACTTCTTCTTGTTCATTAATAGAAATACTCATATTCTCGTCCATTCATGGTGTGAATGTCATTTATTATACATTGGGTTCAGGGTATTTTTTAAGGATTATAAAATTATACTTAGGTAGAGTATTCTAGGCGATTATTCTGGATTGAAAAAAACATATATATAGATTGGTAGGCGAATATTAAATATGAAACATACAATTTACTACTGAATCTGGTAAATTTTGGCGAATATTATGATAAAAAACCATATTTTATGTAAATATAGGCGATATTAGAGTCTAAAAATGACCAAATAACGAATTTATTTTTTGAAAAAAAACCCAAAAAATAGCCAATTGGCTAAATTTCGCCCCTAAAATTTTCTCTGATTGGGTTGCATTTGCTTATGATATTATGGACCATTGTTATTGACGATGTTAATGTTTTTTATATATCACATGTACTTGTTAGATATTTGTTGTCAAGACTAATTTGCAGATTACAAGTTCTTGGACGTGCACGGATTGAAAGCTCCAATAGGGATCTACATCAAACGTTGGATCGAGGTTGGTTACATTTCTCCATTGTTTTAACAATGTCTTTTATAATAGCATTGTTTTGAGAATTGAGTAGATTTCTGGTAGTGATCTGTATGTTGTGGTATTCCAAAGCCATAGTGAGTTTTATCCAATACAAATGAGGAATACGATGCTTTTCGTGTCGGGCATTAGCTTTCTCGTTTGCTCGTTGCAACATTTCCTGTCTTCTTGATGTCACAAATTTGATCTAAAAAATTCTAGGATTTATCAACTTATCGCTGGCTGTAGTCGGTGTCGGGGTTCGACTGTGTCAAGGAGCTGATCAAGTCGATAGGCGCTAAGGGATGAAATCCATAACAAATATCAAACAGACTCTTGCCTGTAGATTTGTGCTGAGCACGATTGTAGTTGTGTTGTATGTATGGAAGTCTTTCATCCCATGTTCATCGATGCTTGTGGTTGTGCATGCGAAGAAATTGTACGACCAAGCGATTCACAACTTCTGCTTGTCTGTCGGTCTAAGGATGGAAAGATGTCGACAATGAGATTCGTGTGTCCAGCTACTGCCAGAGAGTCTTCCAAAATATGCTGACGAATCTGGCATCTCGGTCAGAAGTAATGGTTGTAGGCAAACCAAAGTGTTTCCAAACATGTGTAAAGAAGAGCTAAGCAGTCTACTACTTTGTCGTGGTATTCTTACATAGAATGAGAATGGCCATCTTGGAAAATATGTCGACTACTACCAATATCTCGTCATGCTAATGTTTGGTAGTAGGATATCCCATCAAGTAGTCCATGGAAATGGATTCCCATGGTCAACTAGGAATTGGTAAAGGTGTGTACAATCCTTGTCGTCGATTAGGCGGTTTAGCAATGGCACAAACCACACATGATTGAATGTACTTGTTGACGTCATTTTTAAGTGTAGGCCAAAAGAAATACTTCTGGAGAATAGAAAGTGTCTTCGCTACTCCAAAGTGTCCTGCATTCTTGTTGTAGTGCGCATCCCAAATGAGCTGCTGTAGATTCTCACTGGTCAGTACAAAAAGCTATCCAAGCTTGTATAGCAAGGTGTCTTTCAGGAAATAGGTGGAGGTCGACGACTTGCCGGTCTGTATTTGTTGATAGACTGTTGAGAATTCATTTTTGTCCTGATACAATTGAGGCCAAGCGATCATGTCATATCCCTGCATAATCATCACTATAAAAAGGAGAGTAATGGGTGGTCGAATTAGACAATCGGTGGAGGCGTTAGCTTTACCTTTCCGATACTTAATCAACAACTGGAATTGTTGTAGGTAATTACTCCACTTGAGCTGTCGAGTTGTTTGTAGTTTTGACTGGGTCGGAGCGAACTGTAGAGGCTTATGGTCAGTGAGGATGACCGTTTCCTTTCCAAGGTTGTAATTCCTCCATTGCTTGAGAGCTTGCACATTGGCGTATAGTTCTTTTTCATACGTCGAATATATTCTAACTGTGTTGTTAAAATTTTCAAAGTGAAAAGCGACTGGGTGACCAGACTGAGTGATCACTGCGCCCAAGGCATAGTCCGATGTGTATGTCTCAATCTCATAGTCCGATGTGTCTGTCTCAATCTCAAAGGGGTGATGCAAATCAGGTAACAGAAGTTATGGTGCAGTGCAGAGCTTGTGCTTGAACTGTTCAAAAGCTTCTTGTTGTGTTGGTGTCCATTTGAAGATAGTTTCCCCATTTCCTTTTGTCAACTAATTCAAGGACCAGGCTATGTGAGTGAATCGGAGTATGAATCGTCGATAGAAATTCGCCAAACCAAGAAAAATTCTTAGTTCTTGAATGCTTTAAGGAATGGACAATCTTTGAGGATTTGTACTTTTTATGGATCGACGTGAATACCTGCAGAGTCAATTACATACCCCAAATATTCGATGCTGGTCATTGCAAAGGTGCACTTATCCATGTTCAACTGGAGTTGATGGTGTTGTAGAGTGTCGAGGACTTGTCGAAGTTGTCTAACATGTTCTTCCCATGTTCGACTGAAGATAAATATGTCGTCGAGGTATACAATGACACATTTGTCGATGAAAGGTTGAAGAGTGTTATCCATGTATTGCTTGAAGGTCACAGGTGCATTGGTTAAGCCGAAAGGCATGACTAACCATTCAAACAATCCTTCCTTGGACTTGAAAGCCATTTTCCACACATCTGCGGGATCAAATGGAATCTGATGATATCTCAACTTGAGTTCGATCTTAGTAAATGTTTTGGCACCTTTCAGATAGTCGATGAGCTCGTCTATCCCAAGTAGAGGGTAGCGATTCTTTATCGAAATTTTTTTGAGTGCCCAGTAGTGGATGCACATCCGTAAGTCCCGTATTTCTTTGGAATGAGGACAACTGGACTTCCACAAGGAGAGGAGCTCGGTCGGATGTGACCTTTGTCGATCAATTCTTGGATTTGTCTACGAATCTCTTCATTTTCGAGAATGGACCTTCTGTAAACATATGTGTTAGGCAAAGAAGAACTAGGAGCAATTTCAATGGATTGTTTTACCTAGCAATGTCAAGGTACTCCGTCCGGATCTTGGAATAAGCTCTGATACTCGTCGAGGACATTGTTGATAAACTACTTATGTTGGGAGCTGTGCTGGTTGGTGAGTCGACTTGTCGCTGCAGTCTTCCTAGAATGTTGCGGTTTGATCATGATCAATGTGAACTTCTGAGCATGATTGATGATCTTCTTCGTTTGCTTAGAAGATATTATTGAGACTGTTGGTGTAGGTCGTCGCTCTGGTATGCCGTACCATCGATTTCAGATTTTGACAATCACCTTCTGAGGCCATGAATGATAACTTCCATGGCGATCCCACAAGTAAGGTTTTCCAAACAAGGCGTCGGCTACGGAGAGTTGTGCAACGTCGTAGAGTACTTCATTTTCAAAAGGTTTTATGAAATAGGAGAGTTTTCATTGTCGATTGATCTGTAGTTCATGTCCATCCTTCATCCAACCGATGTTGTAAGGATGAGGATGCGGAGTGGTGACAAGACCTAGTTTCTTCACGAGATCTTTAGAAATGAAGTTCTTCTGGATACCGTTATCCACAATCAGATTTAATGAGTTTCTTTGGACCCATATATGTGTATGGAATAGGTTCTCTCATTCCTCCTCGTTGACGATAATCGATGCTGCTGGAGTGGTCGATGTCGATGTCAAAAGGGTTGTTGCATTAGGATCAGGTTCTTCCACCGTCTTGTTGAACACGTCAGATGTCGACACTTTTTCCAAAAATGTCTTTCGAGCTTTTCATTCAGACGTATCATTCCAAGATGAGTGGTGGTAACCACACCATTTCCCAGTAGGCGGTTGTCTTCTACGTTCCCTCTTCTGAAAAGGATTTTTGCCATGATCTGGCTTTGGCGGTGTCGGCTGAGAATATTTCGACTTGTCGAAGTCGGTTGGCACCTTCTTGGCGGGTGGTTCCTTCTTGGCGAGTTTTCATTGTCGTTTGATATGTACTTCATGTCCATCCGTCATGCAACCGATGTTGTGAGGATGAGGATGCGGAGTGGTGACAAGACCTAGTTTATTCACAAGATCTTCAGAAATTAAGTTCTTCTAGCTATTGTTATCCACAATCAGATGTAACGAGTTTCTTTGGACCCATATATGTGTATGGAATATGTGCTCTCGTTCCTCTTCGTCGATGATAGTCGAGGCTACTGGAGTGGTCGATGTCGATGTCAAAAGGGTCATTGCATTAGGATTAGGTTCTTCCACTGTCTTTTTGAACGCGTCGGATGTCAACACTTTTTCCAAAAATGTCTTCCGAGCTTTTCATTCAAACGTATCATTCCAAGATGAGTGGTGGTAATCACACCATTTCCCAATAGGCGGTTGTTTTCTACGTTCCCTCTTCTGAAAAGGATTTTTGACATGATCTCTATTTGGCGGTGTCGGCTGAGAATATTTCGACTTATCAAAGTCAGTTGGTGTCGTCTTGTCGAGTGGTCGTCCTGATGTCGGCTTTGTCGTCAAGCATGCTTTTCCTTTCTTCTTAGTTTCCAATTTGCTGGCATAGTGGAGAGAATCCGCAAGCGTATTGACATTCATAAATTCCATCTCCTGCTGAATGGAAAATCCGTTGATGTACTTCAAAACAAGCCATTTCTCTTCTTCTTTGATGCCAAGTCTAGCCATGAGTCGATATAACTCTTCGGTGTAACTATGTACTGATTGGTCTTTCCATTGCCTTAACTGTTGCCACTTCTTATACTATTGTTCGAGGTATTTGGGTGGGTAAAATTATTTTCGAACATGTTCGACATATTTGTCCCATGTGTCGATGGGGTCTGCGCTTTTATCCATCTTTGTCAAGAGGTTCTCCCACTAGCAGTGTACAGATGTTGACATCTTTAAGGATGCAATGGTGATCTTGTCAGCTTCCAAGAGTTGATTCACAGAGTAATATGACTCCAATTGTTGTACCCAATTGTCGATGGATTCCACATCAATCTTGCCTTCAAGATTTAGTATGTCCAAATTCGTTTGCAATTTGAAGGGGCTGATTTTATCGGAGCTAGTTCTCGTCGAAAATCCTTCGGATGTCAAAGCAAATCATGTGAGAATTTCATTGAATTGGGAAAACATTTTAGTTCATTGTCGAGCCAACGCTTGATCAATAAGTTTTTTTGTCTCATCGGCTGCATGCTTATCATCTATTTCTTCTGCCATCTCTGGAGGTAGCATCTGCTTGGATTGCTGAGATTGCGAGCGTGTTTGAACCGACATAAGTCATAACTTCCCTGGAAGTGTCTACACAAAAACTTAAGCACGAACAAAACTGTTAGCTCTGATACCAATGATCCACACGCGCCCCGGTGCACGAGGGGTACAACAGTTCGAATGAATGATTTGGCTTTGTTATGGCAGAAGCTATAAGAAATAGAATAAGCAAAGCAAGAATACACTACGAAGATGAACACAAAGACACACAAACAATATGCAGGAATGTGAACTGATCTTCTCTATTGTTGGATGAGTCCCAAAGATAAGATGTATGTTACAATATTTTACATGCTTATATAGAATGCTGAGACGCTTGGGTGCCTTCCCGTTACGTTCAGTTACAAGAGAAGTTAGAACGGTTTGAAAGTTCAACCGTTACAGTCGACTAGAAGACAGAGAGACAATATGTCATAGTTCCTCAGTCATGGTGGACTCCAGGAATGTGTACCTTTTTTGAGGTAGATATACCAGAAGTATACTTTAATTATCGACCAGGCAGCGTACAAACTTAAGAGATGCTAGGCACTATATGTGCACTATAGGGTGATCTTTGTCATTCTAAGTTTTCAATGTATCCTAAAGAATGTTCCAAGGGAATAGGAAGTATTGTTCTAGAAACCTAGGAAGCAGAAAACATGGAAGCATGTAAATCCTATTGTTAAAAATGAAAGCAGATCTATTTTATCAGAACATAAAATGAATCTTAGAATGTTGAAAGCTGATACATCTACTCTAGGAATTGAATGCTGAAAACTGATAATTCTATTCTAGGAATTGAATGTTGAAAAACTGATAAATCTATTATAGGAATTGAATGCTGAAAAACTGATAAATCTATTATAGGAATTGAATGCTGAAAAATTGATATATCTATTCTATTGATTTCAATGATGGAAAAAATTAAATTCTTCCTACCAAATCAAATGTTGAAAGCGATTAAACCCTGTTCTATTTAAATCAAATGCTGGAACATTTAAACTCTATTTCATCAAAATCAAATAAGGGAAGTATCCATGAAATCATGGATTTGACTCGTTATCTGGAAACGGTATGAAAATACTGTAAATCAGATATAAAATATGCCTGCGTAGATGGAACACACAAGACTTCAGACAAAACATTACGGAACTACGGACGTAGTGTTATCAAACTATGGAAGAAAATCGTTTGTGCTAAAATCGGAATCTGATGTCTAAACAAATACCAAAGTAATTTCACGCATCATGATGATAGAAACAATAAATAAAATGCATGAGAAATACCTGTAATGAAACACAAAACTCTTGATCTATGTATTGAGGGGGCCCTCCCCAACATGTATTTCAGGAGGGGAAAGAAATGTTGATGTATATGTAACTTCGGAATGTATTTCATCTATGTATTTCATATATATTTATTGTACCCTTATAAGAGATGTGTTATTCCTCTATAAGGAAGTGTCGTCATGTGGATTGACAAGTGTCGCAAGTGTGTGTACTTACCGATGGGTTATTAGACCACCATGTGTGGGGTCGGCCTTGGAATATATATTATATTGTGGATGTATCTAGATAGACAAGTCGGCCCCATAGTGTAACTGGGCAAACAAGTTAAGTATAAATAGAGATCGGGAGATCTCTATTTGGATCATTCGGAAAGACACACTTCTCTCACTCAGAAATTGGCGTACTAGTGAGGAGGAGGATCATCTGCTCTAGGAGACTATCTCAAGTGTATTTTGGTTGTAATTTGGTTGAGCCATTTCTCTCTCTATCTCTGAGGAAGTTGTGGGGTTTTTCACCTTAGGGTTTTCCCCACGGAAACTCTGTGTCTCTTGTCTCTCATGCTTTTGATTCTTGTGATGCTTGTCATGCTTATTGTGATTGTTATGCATTGATATACTGTATATGTTATTCTCTCAGTAAAGATCCAAGAGTATTGTGAATTAATGCTCAAAATTTAACATGGTATCAGAGCTAACCTGAGAAGAAGACATTTGCAGTGACGGAAACTTGAGTTTCTTGTTTATTGGGTTTCTCTCCATAGTTTTTGGGAAAGCAGTATAGTAGATTGACTATACTTATCGAGGAGAATCTATCTGTCCAATCAGAATTCAATTCTGAGCATTTTCAGATTTGGCCCTAAAAATTAGGGTTTCCACAAAAATAAAAATTTCTGAAATATGAAGACATAGCTGGAAGCTCCTTGCAAAAATCGAAGTTTAGAGCTTTGGATCGATATTTTTGGCTGGGTAGATCTCTAGGAAACTCAAACCCTAATTCAGGGCTCTCCCTAGTGAACCCAGGAGGACAAAAAGGAAAATCTGAAGGGTAAAGCTTTGCTGATCTCAAATTCTGAATATACCAGGATGATTAGCTCATCAAGGCGCATCTTTCTATCCTTTCAGAAAGTTGAAATTCACATTTTGAATTTTTAGGGTTTTTTCGACAAACCCTAATCCGGGACTAGATCCAGTTTTTAGCATTTCAAGTGGTAAGACCTAAATCTTTTCTATTTCCATTTGAAGTACTCTTTAAGATGTCTCACCACACCAAGCTTGAGGATAAGCTTGAAGGGGCTGATAAATTCCGAGCTTGGAAGTATAGGATTGGGTTAATCGTGGAAGAGAATGAGTTGGACTCATATATAAAAGAAGACATCCCTATCCCAGAGGATGAAGAGGTAAGGTTTTGCATAAGAAGAACTTGGTCAAGGAAAAAAGAATCATTGTTGATTCTATCAAAGACCATCTCATACCCCATGTGTCTTCTCTAAAGACACCCAAGGCTATGTTTGACTCTTTGACCAAGCTATTTGAAGGAAAGAATATAAATCGGAAGATGACCCTACGGAATCAATTGAAAGGGGTCAAGATGTCGAATGGAGAAACCATTCCATCCTATTTCTCCAAGGTCTCTCAGATCAAGGAACAAATTGAAGATGTAGATGAAATGGTGGAGAATGGTGAAATTGTTATGACTACTTTGAATGGCCTACCTAGGTCATGGGACTCTTTTATCCAGGGGATCTGTGCCAGAAAGAAGTTAATCTCCTTCAGCAAATTGTGGGAGGAATGTTCTCAAGAAGAAGCAAGGATTGTGGCAAGAGAAGAGAAGATGAGGAATGAAGATCAAGCTCTCACAACTCACACTAAGAGGGGCAAGTTGAAGAGGGAGCCATCCCATCACAAGAAGAAATCTTCTCATCATTTTCACAAAGACAAGAAAGATCTAAGGTGTTTCACTTGTAATGAGAAGGGTCACTTTGCTTCAGAATGTCCCAAGAACAAAAGGGACCACCACAACAACAGCAACTCCAGCAAGAAGAAGGGTAACAAAAGAAGGTACCATGCTCATGCTGCCAAAGATGATGAACCTCGAAAGAAGAAGGCTAGGGCAGAAAGTGATGATAGTAATGATGACTCATCAAGTGAAGAAGAGTATGTTCTAATCTCTGCTCTCACAGGTACTATCTCCCATGGTTGTAATGATTGGTTAATTGACAGTGGGGCTTCCAAACACATTATTGGTTTTAAAGAATCCTTTGTAAATCTGTCTGAACATGAATCACCCCATAAAGTGAAACTTGGGGATGATTATCAATATCCCATCAAAGGAAGTGGTGAATCCTCCCACAACCTAGATTCTGGAAAATCTTTAAAGATGAAAGAAGTCCTTTATGTACCTGGGTTCAAGAAGAACTTACTCTCCATCTCTGCATTGGATGCAAAAGGTATGAGGGTTGCATTTGTGGATGGCCAAGTCCTAATGTGGCCAAAGGGAAAGACCATAGATGATGCAGTTGTGATTGGAGAGCAAGAGGGAGGTTTGTATAAATTAAAAGGACAACCTGAACATGCCATGGTGCATGAATCCATGGAGCCAAGTGAACTTTGGCATAGAATACTTGCTCATATGCACTATAGGGCACTTCCAATTGCAAGTAAGGCTGTGATTACTCAAGGGATATGATCGTGAAACTAGTGATGTGTAGACTCAATAGTATGCAAAATCGTCCAATCCTAGACTCATCTAGCCAATAAAACAATGTCACTAATATGCAAAATCAACCAACAATTCTGAAATAAAAATGCAATCTTTTATCTTTTCAATGCACAAGCAGAACCTAAATGAAGGCAACAAGCACTCAATGCAAAATGCAGTACATGGAAATAAAATATTTTTGTATTTTCACTTATAAACAAGAAGGAAAATGCAAAAAAAAACTAAATGTATATTTTTGTATTTTTTCAATATAAATGGAATGAAAAAATGCAAGCAAAATCCTACTATTCAGTCACTGAAGTGCCAAGAAGATCACTAAGACAACCCAGCAGATCCTAAACAGCAAGACTTAGCCAAAGGAATGAGCTCAAAAGGAAGAAACCAAGAGGCTAAAACCAAAATTGTTTAAAAACCAAGAAGGATCAACCAAGAGAAATGAAGAGATTTGGTCACAACCAAGGCATGAAACAGTCAAGAAAGAGGCCAAAAAGACTCAGGAACCAACCAAACTCACCCAGCAACAACCAATAGTCATAAACCAACAAAAGCCGAAGTTACACGCTACTGTCGAAGGAAATCCTGTGGGTACCCGTGAGCAGTAGAGTAAATAGAGGCGAGTAGATGCGGGAAAAACTAAGCTAGCCCGCGGGTGAGGAAAGGCAAATGGGAAAACAGAGAGTCCAGAGGCTGAAAAAAAGCAAGTTTTCTACATTGTATCTTAATGGCCAATCAGTGACATAGAGCTTCGATAAATAGCAACTCTAATTATGGACTAATGTTAAAAAAAGTTTCCCAAACATGGATGTTTTCCCCAGCGGAGTCGCCATTTCTATATTGGAGAAAACTCACTATGGCTTGGGAATACCACAACAGACAAATGACTACCAGAAATCTACTCAATTCTCAAAGCAATGCTATTATTAATGAGAATGTTAAGATAATGGAGAAATGTAACCAACCTTGATCCAAATGTTTGATGTAGATCCCCATCGGAGCTTTCAATCCGTGCACTTGTAATCTGCAAGTTAGTCTTAACAGCCAATATCCAACAAGTACATATAATATATAATTGACATTAACATTATCAATAACAATGGTCCATAATATCATAAGCAAATGCAACCCGATGTATAATTAAACAACATTCACACCATGAATCGACGAGAATATGAGCATTTCTATTAATGAACAAGAAGAAGTACAAAGTGATATGACCTCTTGCCGGCAACCAATCTGAACCAAGATCTAGATCAATCCACTTGTGCCTCCACTACTTCAATCCTCCATGAATGGAAAACTCAAACTAGAAAGGAGTTTGGAAGGTGAACATAAATGGTCCACAACTATAAGGATCAATGAGTGCAGACTCAAGATAGGAAAAAAATCCACTAGAGTTCCTTTACTATTATCTTCTTCCTCCCGTCCATAAGCCATATGTGCTCAATATATAGTCCTCTCAAAGGTAGGTGAAAGGACTCATCGAGACATTACTTGGGAAGATGGAGAGCCAAAAGTCACCCAATGACCACTTTTGGGAGTAAAAAGTAATTAATAGTGGTTTTTACCATTTGACTTGATACCTGTGGGCTATAGTGATGCAACTCGCGGGTACGCATGCTATACTGATGCAACATGCAGGTAGGAATAAAAATAGGGCAAACTGGTATCACTGAAGGATAAAATGGATTTGAGTCACTGAAATGGATCCTACAGGCCAAAGAATGTTGATGCTCATAGGGTGGAAGATTTATGTGTAACATATGCCCCCTAATGTGTGAGGTCAGAGACTGAAATGTGCTATGATGGCCGAAATACATTATAAAACTCAGAAGTGGAGTGATGGAGACACAAGTGGAAAGAGCAGCTCACTCGTCATAATACAATAGTATCTATGAATACATGTCGGTATGGTACAACAATCTGATACAATGGCCATGAATAGGCATTACATAGTGAATACATTTCATAAGTGATCATAGCCATGATCCCTCTTTAGTAAGATATGGTCTTCTGCTAAAAAGAAGACAATTGGTGCAAAATGGAGGTACAAACTACTGAAATATGAGAGGTGATATCTCAGATGTAAAGTCAAAGTCATATGTAGCATACTGAATGCCACAATCGCCTGGGGTCTTCTACACAAGTCTTCGACGGTGCAAGTCCCATCAAGTGAATAAAGGAGTTGGGGTCGAACTTGATGAGACATCGTCTGATTACCGGTTAATGATGTATACCGTTAACAGATGCGAGATGACCCACCAATAATGAAAATGGGAATCAAGGCATAGAGCACAATCATCAGAGTGTGAATAAATGGGTTGAAGTCGAACACTAAGATGAATCCATCGATCAGGGGACATTGATGTATTCCCAAAACTGTCAATGGTGAGAGAACCTGCCACTAATGACTGCAAGCCTCAAGGTACTCAAATGAACTCTAAGCCTCAAGTCCCGGAATAAATGAGTTGAAGTCAACAGAATGAGACTCATTGGAAGGAGGGCATTAAGGCATCCCCCATCAACCAGCACGAGGTATCAGCAATGCTGAAATATTTGGAAGATCTCAGGTGAAACGTACTGACTCAATAAGGATGGCCGACATGCAATAGTCAAGAGATATGAGGAGTGGCCAACACTGGTTCAGGACTTCCTTTGAACAAGAACATGAGCAGATGGATAGACTCAGGAAGCATAGACTTGACATAAACTATGCAATGCAGGACGCATTATAGAAGGCTCCATAATGACTGGAGGCATAACCAATCGATGGAGAAAACTAAGAAACAAGTACAGCTCCTAAGGCCCAACTATAGTCCTGACTCATAATGTATGGAGTGGAATGAATGCTCTGTTCAAAGGCGACATGACAACTGCCAACAAGAAATAGTGACCATAATCCCGTCCGGCTTTTTGGAATATTTGATTTTTTTTGGTCTTTTTTATATTTGGGAAAAGCTTGGAAAAGAATAAAATTGCTTATAGTACAACAGGTGAGGGAACGAGTGTCAAATAGCTAGCAGAATAGTCCCAAGCAGTGGAACATAACTATGCTCAATGCAAGGAGATGCGTGCAGGATGTGGACACTCGGGGGTATGTTCCCTCAGGGTCAAAAGGTCATCAAATTGTGAAGGGAAAATATATAAGCTCTGCAAGGCTCGACAAGGGAAAAGTGCTAAGGAACCAGGCTAACAATTAAGTAAGCGGGAGCTGGCACAAGGATCAAGCGGCAAGCAGGATGATGCAATGCAATCACAACATGATATAAAAGGAAAGTTCTTTTTCGTAAAGTTAGTCTCCTCACCCGAAAAAGTGTAAAACAGTGAGAGAATAACTCTTCTAGTCACGTATGGCTATAGTATACCTTTTTCGTAATTAATCCACAAAGGTCCGGAAAAGGGGTAAACTTATACCTAAGTGGATGTTGCTTCAAATCCTTTAATGAGTCTGAAATAACAAGTATACTCAGAAATATTGTTTGATTTTGAAAAAGTCTAACAAGGTCTTAAAAAAGACTTTATAAAAATCTTTTCCATAAAGGTTTAACGAGCCCGAAAAAGTAAACTCGTGACCTCCTTACTGTTTTTAACGAGCTCAAAGGAGATATCGAAGAATGCTCATAATGAGAGCAGACGAGTGTCAGGGACATGCGAGACTAGTTCCAAGCACATGGGACAAAGCTATGCATAATGCAAGGAACATGAGAAAGATAAGGACACTCAAGGGGTGTCTGCAAATTTGGATAGTAATAGGTTCAAATGCATCATAACAATGGGGAGGCCTAAACCTATATGCAAGGTTCCAAATATTCCTACCATGGTCGAAGCAAATGTTGAAAAGTACCAGTAAATAAGTATAAGTCTAGCTAAGAATCCTGTCTCCAAGAAACATAAGTACCAAGATCATCTCTAAAACATACGTAAAGAAAAATCTGATATAGGTCACTATGGTAGAAAAATTTTCAACTTCACTATTATCACCCTCAGACATAATGTAGGGAGAACTAACCACTGAAGGTGCCATAGCACCAACACCTGAGGGATCAAAATGATCATCTTCAAAATGAAGAGCAAAGCTGAAGGATGTGAAGGAATCTACAGTGGCAAATTCATCATCATAGGAGTTGGAAATTCTAGAAGTAGAATCGAACTCATCAGGATCATCGATTTGCGGATCTATAGGAGAGTCTAAAGACTCGTCACTAGGGGAATAAGACTTGAATGTCAAACCGAGGCTAGACAAAACTATGCGTGGATAAAAACGAATGGCAGACTGTAGTCGAGTCTCATCTTGTTCAATAAGATCAAGGGTGGGAGCGGAATGAGATCTGTGATATAGATCCCCCCACAGCTTGTCATCACCACTCATGGCCTCAATAAAAACTTCATCTAAATGTAGAATACCATCGAGGAAATGATGTGAACAAGATAGGTCAATTGCACGCGTGGGCAGCATAACGGGATCTTCCTCTACTATCCATGAAGAAGAGAGATCCGGATCTGCAGTGGCTGGTTGAACATGATGAGAAATCTTGACTGTAGACAAGGGCATATCCATCCCAATGTGAAAAACTTCTCCAGACGGGGAACTCGTGGAAGGTGGATCCCACGGATCACTAAAGTATGATGTCTGGAAAAGTACATAATTCCACGAGGAAGGAGCACCATCGGAGATGGTTCATATGAAGGAGATGGGTGCAGGGAGGTCGAAAGATCCCATCAATGAAGGATACATTCCAACACCCATGTTCCCAGTTGCCAGCTGATAATTAGAAACTTGCGGGACTACGAATCCCGTGGATTCTTTGGAAGGAGTGCCAACATAATCCAGCTGATCGATCGTCACAATCTTACCTTCATGTGGAAAGCAAATAACTCTAAACACAGTAGACACAGCATCCTTCATAGCGTACATCCAGTTCCGACCCAATAAAAGGTTGTAGTCGATGGGCGCATCAACCACTTTGACTTCAATAGGCACAGACTTACCTCCCAAGGATACAACAAGGGAAGGGATAATTCCATGCGGCGTAAAATATCTACTATCGAATGCAGTGAGTGTAGTTCTAGATGCAAGTAGAGGAGGAGAGCCAAGAGATTTCCAACAAGCTAACGACATTACTGACGCAGAGGCACCTTCATCAACCATAGTACGTTTGACTAACCTCTTAAGGCAAATCACCTGGATTTGAAAATACATGTGGTAAGGAAAGTGAGGTTAGACATCAGTAGTATCGAACTTGATAACACTAGGATTTCCCCCATCCTGAACTCCTAACTCACTCAAAAAGGCATGCTTCTGAGAAGGACAGGCTTGCAAAACTTCAAGGTCCAACATGGCACACGAAGTTTGGCCGAAATCTTCTATGATGGATTAGTTCTGGGCGGCTCGTGCTTTAGGATTATGCGTGGAGCGCTTGAGAACACCTTTCGGTATCCGTGGCATAATGGAAGGTTTCTCGATATGCAAGGAATTATCAGGAGGAGGGGGAGGCTCACTCCCCAAGTTGGGTTTTGGTGCACCATAATCGCATTGACGAGTAGCAACACAAACCTCCGACTGAACCATATTCACACATCCATAACCACTAGTATTGGAAGAAGGCATGGTCGTTTCATTAGTACCATGACCAGTGGCGGGAGCATGAGAAGCCATGTTTTGGTGATGAGGTAGGGGATCTTTCAACACAGCTGGGCTCTGTGCCAAATGCTTCGATGCTTCTTCAATTCGAGGACATAAGTGAGTAAGATGATCCTCCCCACAAAGCTTGTAAGGGAATTTCACCTTACACCTAGGTTTACGATCCTCGCCAGCATTACCTCCTTCCCGAGGAGGGTTGTCATTCTCTTTGTGAGGCGTATTACGATTGCTATTGTTGTTACTTCCATTGTTTCCACCCCTATGATTATTTCTCCCCTTTTTCTTACCACCAGGTTGTTGGTTACTCGACGGTTTCGTTGATTGCACATTGTGTACATCAGACGACGGAGTGGAAGTGGACAAGTTGTGTACCTGTCCGGGAGCAGACTGGTTTAGCCACAAATTTTGCATTTGATTAGCTACCAAGTCTACAGGGCGAGTGCATGCGGACCCCACGATGCCATCGGCATGTGATCCAGGAACTGACGTAGGCTCATGTCTTATTCTCGATGCGTCAGGAATAATGTCATACAAAATGCCAGACTGAGAATAAAGTAGATCTAACTGTTGGACTTTCAAGATAGCTTTTTCCTCAGTCACAATGCCGGACATCGAAACATCCTTAGCAATGTATGGGAGTAAATACTTAAGGAACCATTACAACAGGAACTCTGGAGGAATGTTGGCTTTCACTAATCTCTTCCGTCGACGCTACTCTTGAACGTGGTCAGAAATATGTGTGGCCTTATTCTGAAGGAAGGTGGAAAATAACTCAGTACCAGTATCATAATGAACTGGCAACTGGAAATGGTCTAAGAAAACCAAATCAATCTCATTGAATCCCCTATAGGTGTTTCCAGGAAACTCCACATACCACTTCGCGGCTGCCCCCATGAGGGTGCGTTGAAATAGTCGTAATCTAATGGAATCATGATTCAAAGAGTTGGAGGAGCACCAAAGGTGAACTGTCATGACATGATCTCTCGGGTCCTCTCCACCTTTCCCTTCAAACTTTGGAATGTACGAAGTAAGATTGGTAGGGACCGGGGGCCAAGTAGGGTAGTGACACACCGGATCATTCGTGAGATTTGAAAGATCCGGGAGATTCAAGCATAAAAGGAATGAGAGCTGCGGCCGGAAAGATGGATTATAAGCCCGCATAAAAGGTTAGTTAAACAAAACTATGTTATAAGATGGACCAAAAGCTTGACCATGAGGATTAAACTACTGATACCGAGGACCTGATGGCCCATAAGATTTCCCATGGCCATAGGATTGATAACCTCCTCCTGGCTGACCCATTTGAGAGTAAGCAGGTATATGCGTGTTTTGGGCACCATATTGGGGTAGTGGGTTATACTAGTGGCTAGCACCGACTGTGTTGTAGTAAGGGTTTCCACCATGAGTATGGGGAATATATGTACTATTCATAGCAGGAACCGTGTTGTAATGACCGTAATGGTATGGTATGTTCCCACCCCCAGCATTAGGATTAGCTTGAGCAATCGTGTGGTGGCCAAAAGCATGAGAAGTGTGCCCAGCCCCAACATTAGTGTGATTAGTAGCAGGGTTGGTGGTGTGATGTCCATGTGGATAGGAAATATCCCCACCCCCTACATTAGCATCTCTAGTGGCGGCAATGGACGCAAAAGTATGCGGTATATGTCCACCCCCGTGGTTGGGAGGAATGGTATCATGTGCAAAAGTAGTCCTAGGTTGACAAGTAGTGACACGTGTATTAGGAGGTGGATGTTGAGTCGTATTCCGAACAGCATTCCGGTTAGGTTGAGTAATCCTAGGAGGTGGTCGTCTTCCAGCATTATCATGGTTAGGAATCCGACCAGTCCCCATACTATGTGAGTGGGTGGACAACGTAGTGCCCCCAGCGAGGGTAGTGCCCCCAGTGGGTATAGTATGGCTAACACTTTGACTAGTTCCAGCGTGAGTACCAACCGTAGTGGAAGGTTCGACAGTACTATGACTAGGCATATCAAAAGAGAGTGCGGTGGGGTTGATCGTAGGGACAGTGTCATCATGAGTCTCAGGCTTCCCGTATCTATAATCACATGGAAATGAAGGAACGAAAGGCTCGTCCTATTCTTCCTCCTCGGGTAAGTCTGGCATCCCGTAAAGATAATTATCTGGATTTGAAGTATCAAACGGATCCCGGTCAAGTGGATTAGGCCAAATAGAACCAGGTTTAGTGTCAAGTGGATCACCTCCCCAATCCTCACAAGGAGTATGGGGGTCGGAAGTATGTTCAACTCTACCCCAAGGAGTAGAAGGATCTTGCCCAATATTGGGATGTGCAGCCATGTAGTCTTCGACTTAAGTCACGTAAGAATCTGAAGACTCAGAGGGAGCCCTCCAGCGTCCTCTAGCAATACGACGTGTAACTTCAAGTGGCTTTAAACCATCCAAACGATGGGACCGGTGGAGAGTAGGGCTCCATGCCACATTATCTCCAGAGAGAGACACAACGTCCCCTAAAGGCCAACTATCGATCAAAAACAGTAAATCAAAAGCACACACCTAGATAAACTACAGCCAAGAGCAGACAAACAGAGTGGCTAAATGAGCTCCCAACACTAGAGTCGATATGTATCGCCTAGGAGAGGCTTGAGACTCCCAAACTATAGCCGAAGGTAACAAAATCAGTTATAGAGACACCCAGGCTTCACTGTGTCGACACGGTCAAGTCCACTGCTCGAACGCAACTTTGTTGTCTAATCCCTATCTGACTCAGGACACAAACAGCATAACCACTGCAAGTACCCTGTGCGGTACCTAGGTAAGGAAACTATGTTCACCGCAATATAACCAATTCTCAGGAGGATAGTCGCAGGTGGGACCCGTCGTATGGGCAGGGTAGCTAAGCCCGAAGCACAAGAGGACGAACCTCCGGTACCCCCAAATACAAACAAATCCTAGATATATCTCCCACGTTCATCCGGTATCAGAGGGATATCTCCTCAACCAACCTCCCGTGACCTCGTGCTTAACTCTGGATTGAGTAGAGCTTCCTGAGAACACCGATCTATACCATGGATTCCTCCACTCCCTTGTTAGACACCTAATGTTTTGTCTAGTAGTCTTGGATTTTTAACTCACAATGATCTATTCCAAGACTCTAAACCTATGCTAGTTGTTGTACCTTATAAATAAAATCAGTCTAATCAATTTTAAGATTAAGCGTTAATTTTAGTGGTTGTGATTACTCAAGGGATATGATCGTGAAACTAGTGACGTGTAGACTCAATAGTATGCAAAATCGTTCAATCCTAGACTCATCTATCCAATAAAACAATGTCACTAATATGCAAAATCAACCAACAATTCCGAAATAAAAATGCAATCTTTTATCTTTTCAATGCACAAGCAGAACCTAAATGAAGGCAATAAGCACTCAATGCAAAATGCAGTACATGGAAATAAAATATTTTTGTATTTTCACTTATAAACAAGAAGGAAAATGCAAAAAAAAACTAAATGTATATTTTTGTATTTTTTCAATATAAATGGAATGAAAAAATGCAAGCAAAATCCTACTATTCAGTCACTGAAGTGCCGAGAAGATCACTAAGACAACCCAGCAGATCCTAAACAGCAAGACTCAGCCAAAGGAATGAGCTCAAAAGGAAGAAACCACGAGGCTAAAACCAAAGATTGGTAAAAAACCAAGAAGGCTCAACCAAGAGAAACGAAGAAATCTGGTCACAACCAAGGCATGAAATAGTCAAGAAAGAGGCCAACAAAGACTCAAGAACCAACCAAACTCACCCAGCAACAACCAATAGCCATAAACCAATAAAATCCAGAGTTACACGCTATTGTTGAAGGAAATCTTGCGGGTACCCACGAGCAGTAGAGTAAACAGAGGCGGGTAGACGCAGGCAAAACTAATCTAGCTCGCGGGTGAGGAAAGGAAAATGGGAAAACAGAGAGTCCAGAGGCTCAGAAAAAAGAAATTTTTCAACAGTGTATCTTAACGGCTAATCAGTGACACAGAGCTTTCATAAACAACAACTCTAATTATGGACTAATGCTCAAAAAATTTCCCAAACATGGATTGTTTCCCCAGCGGAGTCGCCATTTCTGTATGGGAGAAAACTCACTATGGCTTGGGAATACCACAACAGACAGATGACTACCAGAAATATACTCAATTCTCAAAGCAATGCTATTATAAATGACAATGTTAAGATAATAAAGAAATGTAACCAACCTTGATCCAAACGTTTGACGTAGATCGCTGTTGGAGCTTTCAATCTGTGCACTTGTAATCTACAAATTAGTCTTGACAACCAATATCCAAAAAGTACATATAATATATAATTGACATTAAGATTATCAATAACAATGGTCCATAATATCATAAGAAAATGCAACCCGATGTATAATAAACAACATTCACACCATCAATGGACGAGAATATGAGCATTTCTATTAATGAACAAGAAAAAGTACAAAGTGATGCGACCTCTTGCCGGCAACCAATCTGAACCAAGATCTAGATCAATCCACTTGTGCCTCCACCACTTCAATCCTCCATGAATGGCAAACTCAAACTAGAAAGCAGTTTGGAAGGTGAACATAAATGGTCCACAACTACAAGGATCAATGAGTGTAGACTCAAGATAGGGCAAAAATCCACTAGAGTTCCTTTACTATTCTCTTCTTCCTCCCCTCCATAAGCCATATGTGCTCAATATATAGTCCTCTCAAAGGTAGGTGAAAGGACTCATCGAGATGTTACTTGGGAATATGGAGAGCCAAAGATCACCCAATGACCGCTTTTTGGGAGTAAAAAGTAATTAATAGTGGTTTTTACCATTTTACTTGATACCCGCGGGCTATAGTGATGCAACTCGCGGATACGTATGCTATAGTGATGCAACATGCGGGTAGGAATAAAAATAGGGCAAACTGGTATCACTGAAGGATAAAAATGGATCTGAGTCACTGAAATGGATCCTACAGGCCAAACAATGTTGATGCTCACAGGGTGGAAGATTTCTGTGTAACAACATTCAAGAACTAAATAAGAGTCCAATAACCTATCAAATCTGGATAAGTAGGATATGAACTCTAAAGAAAGAAAACTACCTAACATACCCTATCCTCGAGCAACCTCTTGCAAGATACGAGGACATAAGTGTCAAATTGCCATTATTGCTTTCAAACTAATTACAACAAATCAACAACTAACCCTAGACCCTCTAGAACTATTACGAGGCAATAGAAAATAGAAATTGGCTTCTTAATCAGAAATATAGAACTTAGGTCGATGCTCCTGCATAAAAGTGTCACTCGACCCTTCCTCGGGTATAGTATTCTCATTAAGGGAGAGAGAACATAGGAACTATCATCTAACCCTTCGTCAAGCATTTTATTTAATTTGTATAATATCTGAATGAAGGTTTGGTCTATCCTTTCTAAAACATAGCATTCACATTGACAAGGAGCCATAGGAAGCATCAACCAACCTTTTCTAGAGTATAGTATTTTTATCGTGGGAGAACATGGTCACAAGGAAGTGTCAATCGGAACTTCATCTAGCATTGCATTATCATCTGTTGCATATTTGGGTAAGGTTTGGTCAACCCTCTCTTGGGCATAGAATTCACGTCATGGAGGATACCTTGGAAGGGTCAGACAACCATTTTTGAAGTGCACAATCATGTCAAGGTGCATCTCAAAGAAGGGTCAGTTGAAACCTCCTCAGTCATAGTATTTTTGTTGTGCGGGAGCATACGGTGGTGTCTGTTGACTCTTTCAAATATAAATATGTTGTAGATGGAGAGGCCAAGGAATGGTCAAAACAACTTTTAAAATAAATAGTTGGATCTTCATATCTCCCTTGAACTAGGGTAAGAAACACAACATATCATATATAAGATCGTTGTAGCTTCAACTTACTTTCAATTATTTATAGGCTTGGTTATTTCAAGTATTTTGACACGAATAGTACATTATACATGAGATGTTAAGTTTATCTTGAAAAAAAAGATTATAACAATTTATTATGTTTATAATTCTTTTTGTTTTTTCATTATGGTTATTGAAGTTATACATGAGATATTATGTTTATCTTGAAAAAAAATTATATTGATCTATTATGTTTTAAATTTTATGCATTTTCAGTAACGTGATTTAAGTTATACATGAGATGTTATGTTTTTGTTGAAAAATTATTATGTCTATTAGTTTCGTTTTAAAATTAACGATATGTTTTCTTTGAATTTATAAGGTATGTTTATGTTAAGAATAATTTTAAATGAATTTATTACATTTTTCTTTTGATAATGTTTTAATAGCACTCATCTATTCTCCAAACAAGACAACAACCTTTTAAATTGCTTATATATAAAATTGTTCTCCCTCATCTATTCCATCGAGGAGACAATGTCCTTTTAAAGAGCTATGATAACAAATTTATCCTTGGAGGAGACACTCCTTCAAGTAATAGAGGACCACAACATTAAAGAATATTTAAAGTTCAAGATATTGATTTTTATATAAAATATGTGATTTGGTGGTTGGTTTTTAGGAATAATGCAACCGTTTGGGAAATATTTTAAAGTCCATTGTTATCACTCGGGATTCTTCAAGGTTGCGGCAAAAGGGATCCTGAGGTAACTATTTAAAACCAAGATTTGGTGGATGGAAACTAGCCTTTCCAACCATAGAGAGGGCTCTTTCAGATAAGGATTTTTAGGGCTTTTTCATATGGTTGGGGTTAAGGATAGGAGCATCATTGGGCATGGAGTCAAACTTTAATGGTATTTCTGTCATAGATGACTGATTTGGAATCTAATTTCAGGGGCAGAGGCGAGGTATATGAGGTTTTTTCAAGTCAAATATATCATATGGTAGCAGAACGGGAAACAAATTCCATCACAGAGTTAGAGCATTTAAGAATGAATTCTAACCTACAACTTCAAGAATAAAGGGTGGAGTACCTAATCATATGCATTTGAAGCATAACATATGAATTTCATATCATGTAATCTTGATCTAGATACTGCAGAAGAAGACAACCAATGGAAAATACTAATGAAGAACACATACACAGGAATAACAGACATCAAAACACTCATCACAAGAATCGCTGCTCCATAATTAGGTCTTCATATTAATTTCAAGGATGAGTTTATTACATACACAGATATTTTATCTCTCATAATCCCAATATCCAACCCTTATTACATTCTTAAAATATGCTTTTATACATCAAAAATCTCCTAGAGCTGATCTCTAACTACCTATTTTCTAAAAATAGAAATCTATAACTATTGATTACATCTGTCACAAAACTAAATATGTATAATCTTCAAAATTGCTGGAAAATAACTGTTGCTATGTGTCCTATTCCTATTGCTTTTTTGCCATGAGAGATTGATTTGGATGCCCTTCGAATGTTCAACTGCTTCCTTCATTTTTGGTAATGGATGAGCTGGAAAAGGTATCTCTTGTCATCTTCTCACTGCATGCAACACATCCCAATCATTCCACAGTAAATGAAAAATGTCACCTTTCACGTGCATTTGGACTTTTATATCTCCCAAATAGTGGTTTCGTAATGTTGTAAAGTGGTTTCCCTTACCACCTTCCCGACTTGTGAAATGACGTGACGTTGACACATGGATGGCAGTTTAAAATTTTGCAACCACCAAGCACTCCACCTCTACGTGCATGTTGGTGATGCGAACAGATATGGACCGTTGATCTGCTCGCCAACCAATCATCTGACCGTTGAGCTTGTCTTCCCTTTAACAACGCTCCAACGGTCACTTCAGAAACCTTCACTCATGTTATATACTGTGCTTTTTCTCTGGTAAAACCTACCTCTGCCATCGATCATATTCCCTACTTCAATCAGGGCCATTGATTTCTTCACGCGATGTTGCCAAGCTATTTCATTAACCATTTTAGCTCCATTCTAATATCTTTGACGGTCATATGGAACATTTCTCAATCTGAAAATGTTTGCTTGGCTACCACACACTATGTAATTCCAATAAAAAACCATGTCTTGTATTTTTTCTCCATTTTTGCATTTTGCATTTAATTGTTTATGAATTTCATAAAATGAAGTTCAAAAACAATTTCCCGAAAATAAATGGAAATCCATAAACCATTTTTCGTTTTCCTGTGAAAACCATCCATTGGTTTGTTTCCCGGGGTTTTGATTGCTTCCCGTGGTTTTGGATTATATACCCTCGAAGGTGGTTTCGCAACATCGGGAGGTGGTTTCTCTTACCAGCCTCTCGATTTGTGAAATGATATGGTGTTGACGCGTGGAGGGCAGTATGGTATTTCGCAACCACTGAGCACTTCACTTTTGTGTGCATGTTGGCGGCGCGGAATGGATATGAGTCGTCGATCTCTCTCCCAACCAATCAATCGACCATTAATCGTTCTTTCCCTTTAATGGTGCCACAATGGTCACTTCGGAGACTTTTTCCTGCGTTATCTACCTTGTTTGTTATCCAACGAAACTTCCCTCCACCATTGATCTTATCTCCACCTTGATCTAGACCGTTCAGCTTCCGCAATTTATTTGGACCATTGGATTGGGTCCATGGTGAGGTTAAATTGACTTAGGGTGAGATGGATGAATATTTCATGTCCAATTTGGTTGTTAACCTTCGAGCTCTTCCTCCATCTAAATCCTTTGCGAACCATTGATTATTTCACGGCCTGTCTTGTCCATTGATCTATGATCAAGTGTGGGACCTCCACTTTGGATTTCGGAGGTCTAACATCTACACATGTTCTCTGAGTGAAATCCTTTCTTTGTCTTTGATCTATCTACCTCGATATGGATCATTCAATCCCTTTTGAGTGCGGATTACCTCCATTGCCCTGTTTTTTCTCATTTTTTCCACTGCGGCTTGATCATTCGGCTTGGAATTTGCTGATACTTAGCCATTTTTTTTATTCCCTGCTTCTTCCTTTGGTGAAAAAGGTCAATGGGCATGCTTGTGGTTTTGGTAGGGGGATTTCCTTTCCTTCCCTTGATGGTTTTAGGTTTTGGTGGAGGGTTATTGACATTTTGTGCATCAAAGCCACCTCCAAAACCCATTTATTTTCATTGGATAAACTGCTTATATATAAAATTTATCTCCCTCATCCAGTAGAAAATGGCTTGTTACCACAAGGATATAAAATTTATTCTTGGAAAATTATTAGATGTGGATTGCACATATTAACCAGACCATTTGGAGAATATTTTAGAGTCCATGATGCTTGGATAAGGTTTCACATTTCTGGAAAATTTTAGGTTTGGGTGGAGGATGGATGGACCATTTTGAGTTTATATAAAATTTATTGCACTCGTCCATTTCAAGTTCCATGTGCACTAGGGACATACACTAGTTTATTTTCATTGGATCAACTGTTGATATAAATAATTTTATCTTCATCATCGAGGAGATAAGCACATTTTATTGAAAAGATATAAAATGTATCCTTGGAGGAGACTCTTTTTGTTCAAGTTCAAGATGGTGATTTTTATGTAAAATTTATAATTAGGGGTGGATTGCATGTAATAACCAGATCATTCGAAGAATATTTAAGAGCCCATGATGTTTGGTTGAAGTGTTTCATTTATGGGAAGTTGTAAGTTTGTGTGGAGGGTATCTTGGATGGAGGATGGATAGACATTTTGAGTTTATATAAAATTTATTGCACTTAGCTATTCCCAGTTCCACCTGCAACAAGGCTAGTTCATAGACCCATCTCTTTTATTTGGATAAAGTGCTTATATATAAAATTTATATCCCTCATCTATCTATAGGAAACAATAGTTTGTTTGGGAAAGGATGTAAAATTTATCCATGGAGAAGAATTTGTTTTCTCAAGGAATATCGAACCACAACATTTGAAAGTTCAAGATAGTGATTTTTATATAAAATGTTTATGTTTTGTTGGAGAAAATATCATCTCAAGTAAGACTTTTGTATGAGAAGAAATGAAAAAGTTGTAAGGTTAGGTTTACAACATATCTGAGATGTTCTAGAATTTTTTTATGGTTGAAAGGCCTTTTCTATTAGTAATCTCCTTCAAGAAAGAAATAAATGTGTTTTTAAATTGTTAGAAGATTTATAACACATTTTTAGGTCCATGTTATTAAGCATGGACTCCATGACGATTATGGATGTAACCAAAAGAAAATAAATGTAACAAGTGGACATGCTTTGGTGTCACATGAGAAGATGAAGATATATGTGGATGACCCAAACTCTTATCATCCACTAATTCATGAGGAGAGTACTATTTCTCATTCCAGAGTTGAGTACAAGACGGTAGTGGAGAATATTTAAAACTTCAAGATGGTGATTTTCATGTAAAATTTATACTTTGTAGGATCCATACACTTTGCGGAGTATTTAAAACTTTGAGATGGTGATTTTATATAAAATATAGGGTTTCGAAGAGTGTCCTCAACTTGTGAAGTGGATGGACCATGTGGGGAGTATTTAAGTGTTCAAGATGGTGATTATATAAAATTTAGGGTTTAGAAGAGACTCCTCACTTGTGAAGTGGATGGACCATGTGGGGAGTATTTAAGAGTTCAACATGGTAATTTTTATATAAAATTTAGGGTTTAGAAGAGACTTTAGGGATGGTGAAGTGGGTGGACCACTCGAGGAATATTTAAGAGTTCAAAACGGTGATTTTATATAAAATTTATGTTATAGAGGAGAATCCACAAGTAATCGAAGACCATTTGGGGAAATATATAGTAAGAAAAAAGAAAGTTAGTGTACAATGGAAACCAAGAAAAAAGATTCAAAGTTTGTTCATAATTATACTTCATTGTGGAACACAATGATTGACTTTAATTAACTTCAACCTATCTTATGTGAGCTTGTTATTATTGATATGCCTAATTGTGTTTCGAAATGGATGATCATTGATGTATTTGATTTCAGTTTTTTAGGGGGGGGAGGGTGGGGGAGGGTTTCAAATGAAAATACTTACATCTACATGTATTACTTGATATACATATATAACATATTATGGTTAAGCAATCATTCTCTCAATACTACAATAGGACTAAGAGAAATGTAACATAGTAACTATACATTGGAATTTATAGAGATTGTTACTTTATAGTAATTAATACATCAATGTTACAAATATTTTTAAAATTGTTCATGATCAATGAATATGCAATCAACTATTTTGAAAATTGTTCATAATCATGCATTCAAAACTTTTTTAAATCGTAATGATTATAAAGGATTATATTTTAAATGGTTTAAATCATTCCCAAATTTGAATGAACAAATACTATTAATAGTGTATTTGTGGTGTCAATTCTTCAAACTCTATTTTGAACCTTTTCAACTTATATTAGATGTTATGTTTATATTTTAGCTTGGGGAATGGGTCACTCAAAAATATTAAAATGGGCTACATGTTTACTATTCCATTCATACCAATTTATTATGTTTAAAAATAAAAAATATTTGGTTATTTGCAAGGAAGCAACGTGAAGACTTGTCATTCTCGACCAATTTAAGGAGATTATATTTGTTCTAATAATATCAAACCACAAAATTTGAGACTATTTGAGCACTATAAAAATCACCATCTTGAACCTTTTAATCCCTAAATTCATTGGACAATATTTTAAAGTTCAAGATGGTGATTTTATATAACTCATCTACTCTAAGGAAGAAAAGTTGTTATGGCTTTCATCTATTCTCTAAGCTAAAATATCAATGTGGTGATTTTATAGCTATTACCATAAAATGCTTTCGATTTTCTTTTAATAATGTGGGAAGAAGTGTAGAAAATAAAGCTCTTATCCTAAAATTCATTTGGATATTTTTTTTTCAATATAGAACTCATCCTAAAGCATAGAGAAGTAAGCTCTCATTCTAAAATTCATTTGCATTTGTTGTTTTCAATATAGATCTCATGATGCCCGCGAGGGTGTAACTCGGCTAGAGATTTATTTGAAAATGAGATGATATGTTGTAATAGAGGCCACGAGTTCAAAACACCCCAACTTACTGTTAGGATAATTAATACTCCAACCTTTGTCCACCTTAGTATTATTTCCCTTTTCCTAGTATTGGATGATGTTGTTGACCCCCTAGTGGTGATCAGTTGTCATCTAAGACTCATTATCCACCTTATGCGCCCTCCGTGCATGAATTTAGGCCATGCAAAGTAAGTTCCCTACATTTTAGGAGCTAACTCGGTGATCTGGTTCAGTCCACCTGAGTTCATGACTATAGTGGGGGGTTTGAGCTCCAATTGCCACTGATTGTCAACTAATGCACCCTCTCTAGCCTAATTTGCATGATAAAATCATTGATACGTCCATCATGATCAGTTAACTGACATTAGATTCAGTTCACTGGCATTCAGTTGAGTTTGGCACCATTGGAGCACTGTAGGGGGGATAATTCCTATGCTAGACTAACATGGATTCGAATTCCTCTTGGATAATCGAATTCTCTCTATTGTACTATATTCTTTTACTATACATATTAATGGAATATGATACCAGTTGCACATCTGAGTTTCTTTGCATGTTTGATTTTACTGCTCAATTCTTGTTAGATTTCACTGCAATTCTTCTTCCTTGTTAATTCTTTCACTGTGATATTTTCCCACACTCAATGATCTGACGTGTTACATAATTTCACATGGTATCAGAGCTCAACAGAGCTGGTTTATCTTCATTTTGAGAGTTTTATATAGGATTTAGAGAAGTTTTCAATGCAACAGTAGCAACAATAGGAGTTTGCATTCGCTCTAGTAGTTGCAGATAGAGAATTCGAATGCTCCTTTGACACCAAGAATCCTGACACCCTTCAATTATATGGATTGGAGGGAAGATATGCAGATTTTGTTGCTCAACAAGAGTCTGTACAGGGTCACAATGGGAAAGAAAGTCGAACATTAGGCAGTTGTTGAGAAGGCAAAGTACTTGAACAAACTAGATGAGGATTTTGGTTTTATGTGTATTCACATCTCCAGAGACTTACTCTTTCATCTTGATGGATTGAAAACCCCAAGGGATGTCTGGAAAAAGCTTGAAAATCTCTTTGTTAAACAAGATGAGCTGAGAGGCCACATTTTGGAGAATGAATTAATTGCTCTTCAACCCAGCAGTTTCGAAACCATACAGTAGTTCTTTTCAAATTTCAATTCCTTGGTTATGCAATGCAAACAATGTGGAATTGACAAGAAGGATGAGCAACTGGTGCTATCCATCTTTTAAGCAAGCTTGGACCTGAATTTTCAGTATTTGTGTCTACCTTCCACTCTGGTATATTGTCAATCCCCAATTGGAAAATGACTTCTTTAGATGCATTCATAGAATCCCTGAACCAAGAACAAGACAAACTGATTCAAATGGGAGCCATGAAAGCCTCCAAGAATCAGGATCTTATGGCTGGGGAGTCCAAAAGTGCGAATGCTAAAGGGAAGCAAAATGGAAAGGACAAGAACCAATCTAAATCCAAGCCAAAGGAGAATCCTAATCCATTAGAAGGAGCCTCCATATCCAAGAAGTATAAGCAAAATAGGTTTGAGAAGACCAAGTGTACCTATTGAAAGAAAGGAAACCATCAAGAGAGTTCCTGCATGAAGAAGAAGATAGATCAAATGACCAAACCTCTTGAACAACACAACACTGCCCTCCCAGAAGGAACAAGGAAGATGGATTATGGAAGTGAGGCAGATGATCATGAGATATTCCATGCACTGAAGGTTGGATTCTCATAATCACAATCCTTCCTCATATATTCTAGAGCCTCCAACCACATGGTTTCCTCCAAAGAGTCTTTTTCCTCTCTAGATATCACTAATGGTCCTAGCACAATACAACTGGAGCACAATACAAATGGAGCATGAAAGTTTCAGTAATGTTATGTATGTACCTTCTTTGGTAGCAAACGTGTTATATGTTTATCAGATGACACACACAGGTTCACTGAAGAAAGTTGTTTTTGGACCAGACACAGTTGAGATTTCAGATATATCATCTAGGAAGCTAATAGATAAAGGTTTTGCAAACCATGCCTCAAAGGCATATGAGTTCGCCCATTTTTTTCCATAGCCACATCAAAGTTCCCTCTTGACCCATGCCAACGAGACTAGCAGACTCTAGCATGAGAGATTCGCCCGTCTCAATTTCAAGTAATTGCAGTAGTCTCACAAGGAAGATATGGTTGAAGGATTTCCTGACATAAATTTATCTCAAGGAAACTGCAAAGGTTGCTTGGTAGGGAAGCATCTAGAGCGAAAGTTTGATGTTGGGAAGGAAAAGAGAGCTTCCTCCATACTTGATTTGATACACATTGATGTCTCAGGATCGATGCCCACAACTTCTATGAATGGATCCAGATACCTTATGACCTTCATAGATGATTACTGTAGGTTCTGTTGGATCTATTTTCTCAAGAAGAAATATGAGGTATTCAAGACTTTCAAAGTTTTCAAGGCCTTGGTTGAGAACACTGTTGGGAAGAAGATCAAAGCATTAAGACCTGACAATGGAGGGGAGCACATCAAGAATTATTTGTAGGATTTTTGTGCTTATGAGGGCATCCAAATGTAGCATTTTGTCCCATACACACCACAGCAAAATGGTGTAGCTGAGAGGAAGAATAGGTCATTGAAAGAAATGGATACCTGTTTTCTTGAAGCAATGAATCGTCCACCATATTCCTGGGAAGAAGCAGTGAATTGTGTTTCATACATTTAGAACAAGGTACCCCACAAGTCAAGGTATGGGGTCACTCCATTCGAAGCACTGAATGGACACAAGCCAGATGTCTCACACCTGAGGGTTTTTGGATCCAAGGAATGGGCCAGAATCCCATTTGGAAAAAGAAAATATCTTCTACCCCAAATTAGCGAATGCATTCTGCTGGGATATGCAGAAGATGCAAAAGCATACAAACTTATGGAGATTGCAACCCGAATATGCTCACAACTACATTTTGACCCAAAATCCGACGGCAAAATCGTCTGATATGCGACACTTGTTTGTCGCATATACGTCACTATCTTTTTTTTTAGCCATCGGTGGTTTTCTGTAGGTTATCCGACACTCACTTTGACTGTCAGTTAATCGATGGCTTATTGGTACCGTCGATGGTGCTTTAACTGTCGGTTGTGCGACGTGTCATTCTTATTTTAAAGAATTAAAAACTTAACGAAGGTGTCGCTTCTCCGATGCATAGCCAATTTCTAAGCGTTGGTTAACGGACGCCTTAGCCATTTTTTAAAAACAATCCGACGGTCACCTGCCGTCGCAGGTATAGCAAGGCCGTCAGTTTACTATTCCACGGTGGCGGTTAACCAACGGTCATCTTCTGTCGCTTTATAGCATGTCCGCCGGTTAACCGATGGCCTGTAGTTTTTAAAAACCAAATATATTTTGCAGGACGTCGAATAAGCGATGGCCTTTAATTAAAAAACAAAACAAAAATGTGACCTAATATTGTGGGAGATTTGTATGGAATTAAACCCTAAATCCAAACTCACTGACTCCATTAAGTTGAACAACTATGTGGGAATCAAACTTGAGAAGTGTCTATCATTCAACAACAAAATTTGCAATCTGTTGCAATTAGAGAGCCCAGGCGAAATTTCTCTTGAGAGCAAATTGTGGTTTATGTCAAGTAATAAAAGATCAAACAAACTGCATGACAAAGATTACTTAGTGGGGAAACTTCAGGTTAACATGTTCAATGCATCATTTGATAAAAACAAATTCTATCTCTAATGGTTTGTGTTGTGTGAGTTGAAATGTAGTTTAACTAAAAGTTAATACCCTAATCAATACTGCATGGCTATATAGATTTTAGAAAGATGGATTGGTTGATCTAGATTTTGAAGAAGATGCTAAGACATGGGTAAACATTTATAGGTTATAATGCTTACATTGTTCAAGGAATGGAATGCAACTGTAGAAATATGGTTGAGTAATTTGTGAGCTCTTGTACCAATGGTGTTATCTGAATCATTGTTACCATAGTATTATGCTCTCTTTTTTTATTGGTGGCTAGCTACTTTTTTTACTGGAGCAATGATATTTTTATGTTACAATATTATCTAAGATATCAAAATATTTTGGTGATTTAATTGCAGGTTAGAAATAGGTGTTTCTACAAGAGAAAATCCCTTCGGCGTTGAGATCAGGAATGTGAAATGCTTATGGTGTGGTACATATGGCCACCAAAGTGGTGATTGATAATGACCATTGAAGGATGATATAATTCCGAATGAGGAGAGTCGGTTGAAGAGGGATGATGCTTTGAAAACACTCATGGAACATACATCCTCTGAGGAGGTGAGTCTTTAGAAAAGGTTTTATTACTAAGACATATTTGCATAGGGCATAGTTGTACATGGCATGTTCAAGGTGATGGCATGCTATCCTGGATAGAAATTTATCATATTCTGGTAACTAATTCCAATGTTTTATTAGGAATGTGCTTCATAGGATCTTGGTGAACCACTACTAAAAATAGATTTGTCCACACGACAACATGGTCCATAAGAAAGAAATCTTGCTCTTGCACTTGATGAATGACTTAAAATTGGTGGCAGATGTTAGCCATATTTCTTTTGCTGGATTCTATATAATGTGGTGGTATAAGTTTACCTCGGAGGGGTCACACAAAGACATTCAACTAAATTTGTATGGTGAGTGTCATATTCAAGAGTTGGATTACGAGTATCTCCCATTGAAGTGCAATATATGTCATGAGTATGCCCACTTTTCAAAATATTGCAAGAAATGGCCAACATCCATGGTTCCACCTCTTGAGAAGACAATGCAAACAGTGATTAGAAAAAATGAAAGGAAACTAAAATATTTTCCTATCTAGTCCAAAACTCCCTGTGTGTGCAGAGTTGATCCCAAAGAAGATCACATTGACGAGGCTAGGTGCAATGTAGAGAAGGAAATGAAGAAGGATTAAAATGAGTCGATGATAATCTAAAGCATTAATAAGTTGCTGAAAATATCTCCTTGCTTCAACTTCCTTGAATCTCCCATGGCCAGTCTAACATAAGTGATACAGTCAATCATGAGACATTCTAAACAGTGGATATTTAGTCTATTACAATAGCAAATCCAAATAATACAGTCCACATATATTCAATTTTGTGCGAAGATCATCAAGACATGGAAAACTGTTTAACTATCATTATTCACTAGTGAATAGGAGACCAAAAATTTTACACCCTATTTGCAACCTTTATTTTGCAAGAGCTGTTAGTTAGTCACAATTTTTTCAAAAAGCTCACCTCCAGCAACCGTCTCCATCACAATATAAATCTTTGTCTTACTGGCCAACACCTGTAAAAATCAAAAGATGGCTTTAAAATTCAGGACAACAAGGCAGATGCTATTATTGCAATGTCTTTCATAGATGTAAATTGCAATTCCAGACACTGTTGTAGCCCAATCTCACCGCATACATATTCAACAGAGCCCTAGAGAGAGGCCAATATATCCTTAGCTTGAGGATACAACTAGGACAATGGGATGGCATGGCATTTCCTATTTTTCATTAATATAGGTCGTACCCTCCTTCGAGGGTCTTCTCCCTTGCCTTTTGTGGCCTTTGGGACTTCATGTATATTGCAGTGGGATGTAATCCATAACCCCCCTTTGACTCACTACTCTATGCATTTGAATTTGTGTACATGCTGTTATTTCTACTCTATGCGTGTGAAGCCCTGCCCATTCTGTTACATCCCCACACAAAAAAATTCACATGAATAATAAAACAGTAAATTGCAACTTCAGCATTGTTCAAGAGCCTTAATTCAAAGAAATGAATGGATATGTTCATAAGAAAAGGAAAAAAAATTAGAAATTAGAGAGGTAAATTAAAACCATTTAAAGAATGGAAACCTAAATTAAATATAGACTTCCATCTTGCAACAAATGCAAGGTTGGATGACATTAAATATAAAAAATTGGGCAAGAGGACTAGGCCAACTTATCCCTGCATTATGAAGAATGAAGGTTTTATAAATATGAATAATTGACAAAAATCTATAATAAATATGAATAGAAGAGCATTTTAATTACCTTATTGAGCTCCTCTCTGTTTCGAGAATAGTTTAATATTCTCTACTAAACAGGGAAAACCACATGAAGGTGGAAGCTCATATGGCCCCTCCCCCCCTCACATCACTCTCAATTCCCCATACCCAATGCATGTGCTTGGAAATAAATTATTTTTTGTGCGAACATCGTGAGTTTCTTGTCTTAAATGAATTACGTGCATTCGATCATTAATCAGTTTATAGAATTCATTCATTAACTCATTCATTCATTCACACGTAGGAAAAGAAATAGTTGAAGACATTACTCGATAATAACAAAAATTATATCCAAGGACAATGCATACAAAAATAATGTAATTGTGTGCTTATTACAATCACTACTTTTTTTGACGCTTTTTCTGTCCACATATTCTCTAAGAGTGACATCCTCTTCTACAACTTGTTTTTTGTTTCTTATGCCCTCTACAGCTTCCTGTGATCTTGTTTGTCGCGTCATGTCTCACGACGTGTACGCGGCTGTTGTAAGGTGCCTGGATCTACTGGAAAAATGAAGAAATATTAATTACTTGACGTGTTTTTATTATTTCATTATAAGTCCTTCATTAAGAAAAAAACATTAGAGCGGTAATTTTTACCTGGCAACTGGGCCACATGAATATCATGTGTTTTCTCTTCTTCTGCTACTGCCTCAAGTTGTACATGAGGACCCTCTACATTAAAACATCAACACTTAGAACACTATAGTATTTGCAATTTAATATTTGAGACTTTAATCCAGACTAGGTTTTTTTTAACAGAGGAATAAGTTAATTACCTGGATGTCGCTCAACTTCAACTTCAATATTTCTTTCTCCTCCATCCTCCGTATTTTGTCTACTTTCGTTGGGCGGCTTAACACAAAGAGACTCAATATTTTATGGACTAGATTATTAATGAATAAAGAACACAATGAATTAATCTTAAATAGAATTTGTCTATTGTAGTTACCTATGCGCAGGATGGATTAACGGAAGACTCTGTTTGGCTAGCACTTTTTCTTGTTCGATGTTCAACAACACCTAAAAACCTGCGTTGGTAGCCAATCCTTAGGTCTTCATCTGTGGGCACTTCTTTGAATTTTTCGGCCTGTAATTTTCAATTAGATCATCATTGTTGTTGTTATATCATCATGAAAACAATTTTAAATGCAATCTATAATAATTTCTATACAATAAAATAATTATTGATACCTATGAATCGTGCTACCAAATTTGAATATCCACCAAGCCCAAGCTTGTGTTTCCCATGTTTCTCTACTCTTGCCTGGGTGGCCTTCAAGGTATCCGGTAGCCTATAAAAGTAATTTTAAGTACGTTAGACGTTGCAAAATAATGGGAAATAAAGTGTAATGATGATATAATTGCATTGCTGAAAGTATTGCATCCCTTTTTGTGCCTGGTGCTAGCTTTCCCTCTTTACCCATAGCGATCTCCCTTCCATCATCCAGCAAGGCTCTCCACTCCCTTGTTGGAATCATCGGAGGGCGCTCATACTTTGGATGCTTTTCTAAGTTGTTCCTATATTGCTCTCTTACAATGTGTAAATGTTGGCCAGCTTTTTCGAGGACCTTTTTATGGTTGAAGGTTTCAGCACCAAAAAAACCCAACCATGCGAGAAATAAGGTCATCTTTCAAAAATTTACTTTGTCGGTTCCACCATGTGAGGATGGTGGGCCCAAATAGTTCTAAAGACCAATCATTTAGATGTCTGTAAAAGACATCATTTCCTGCATAAACGAGTATGTGTTAATTAGTGTAAAAAGAATGATTCATAATTACATTCCAATAAAATTATAATAAATAGTTAAAACATTTTGTAAATAGTACCTGGAATCTTACTCATCTTATAGGGGACGAGATTTTCATCCACCAAAAAAGTAGTCTCAACTGTTCCCGTGCTAGTGACACAAAAAGATCCAGGAAATGCATCGGGGGCAGTATCATTGTCATACTCTTCTGCATGTACCCCCCTGATCCTGGTCGGCACGACCTGTCGTGATTGGACCACCAGAGGGTGTAGTACTCTCATGTTCTGTCTCGGTTGCCTCAACTTGCGTTCTCGACTGGCCAGACGGAAAATATACATGATCAATGGCGGTGGGGGTTTCATACTCAGTGGTACCAGCATGCCCCTCACCAGTAGTACCGGGGAAAAAAAATGCCTGTAGAAACAAATAATAGTTTAGTTACTCATATATGAATAGGAAAAAAAAAAACACATTTGAAATAGACTTATAATTAAAGAGTTTGCATCTTACATCCAAGCGCTGTACTCTAAGCAATAGAAGATCTATCTTTGCTTTAGTCTCATCTGTTTGCAGATGAGATATTAGCAGACGGACGACCTCATCATTTAATTTTTCTTTTCCTTTCTCAACTGCCTCTTGGATATTCTTTGAATTCAAGAGGTCAATATCGTTGGTAATGTTCCCCAAATCCATATGCCTCGGATCCTGTGTCGATAGATAAGTATCATCCGACATAAAAATAGAAAACATTAATATTAATTTGAAATCATTAATATAATTACAAAACATAATGCCTAAATATAGTTTCTGAAATTCACAACGTGCTATTTACCTGCTCATGACCCGATGAGTGTGGCATGCTAACACTATGATCCATTGGGGGCCTTCCCCCATCGGATGACTGCAACACAAGAATTGAAAACATTAATTTCGAAGTGAAACATCCAATACATTGATAAAATCTTAATTAAAAACATATTTTTTATATTCAATTTCGAAACTTTACAATGGGGTATACCTGATGTGGCGTAGTCGATGCGTCTGTCCTATCACCTGTCATGGGGCTCTTGCCTCGATCCTCAACCTACAAACAAAATATTGACCATGTTGATATCATAATTAAACAAATGTACTTTCGAAAGAAGTAGATAAGTAAAAATGTGGTATATATACCTGTCGTCTGTAGGGGGTTGTCGGCCTCCGAGGCTCCATCGGAGACTTTCCCCGATCAGCTGACTACAACAAAGTAATTGAAAACATTAATTTCGAACTGAAACCAATACACGGGGAAAATCTTATTTAAAAACATATTTTAAAAAAAATTATTTGAAAACATATTGCGAAATTAATAACATAAACAAAAACGAAAGATATTATATTCATTGATTACAAGTTTGGTGAAATATTATATGTACCACTCTCAAATTATCTGCATATGTATCTATCCGATTCAGATTGTAACTGATCAGCAACTCTTCCCCTGATGCTATTGATTTTATAGCACAGATGAAAACACGGTTTCCTTCACGCCCCTCGAATATGCAATTGGGTTGTTTATTTGTAGACCCGGGTTGTGTGCTGTTTATAAACCCCGCAATATTACCTGATGCTTTGGGCCTTCCGTCAATGTACATACTCGCTCCTTTACTTTGCTTATTGTGTTTTAACTCTAAATAATTTGCATACAATCTGTATCTACGCATACTGCTTGTATATTGGACCAACCGCATCCAATCTCTGTAATTGTAGCAGGGTTCGACATACTCCATCAATTCAGTACATCTTTCGTAACCCACCTTTATGCCATCCATGCAAAACAACCCCAAACCGTGTAGTGACGAAGGTGCAATCCGAAATATCCTCTCGTTCACGCAAAAATATATGTTTAGAGGAGGAAGATCCTTCGTTACCCATTGTTTGACTAAATGTTTGAACCTCAAGGGCACATCGATGTCGCCTATGGTCTCATCATCATAAGAGCATGAACCTCCTTTAGCGAGAAAAAATTCCACTCGTTTATTGAATTTACTTCTAATCTTTTGACATCTAGTTGATCTCGCTCTTTTGGGCCTACTAGATGTTTCACTTTCCTCTAGTCTTGTTGATCTTTCCTCGCTCGAGGATGACAGATCCGAAAAATACCTATTCAGTTGTACCTACACTCCACCGAATAAGAGAAATAGTTAGCAAACATTCATAGAATGCTACAACAATCTCATGTATCAAAGGCAAATCATGCTGATATAATTTATTGCGCATGATCTTTTAGGACATTCTATTGTAAATTATTTGTTTCCACTACTAAATTCACTTTTAGTACTGTATATCAGCTACAGGAGTAATTTATTAATCATTGTATGTGAGACTATGTGAGCTAGACCAATATTCCTTTGATTAGCTTGTGGAATCCATGGAGGAATTAGCAAAGGAAGGTATAAGCCAAGTTTGTGAATGGACAATCAAACAACAAAAGTTGATCTCACAATTTGTATGGAATCAAATTGATCTCACAATTTGCATGGAATCAAATTGATCTCACAATTTGTAGATTGAGGTGTTAACTGGCAAAACATTATATTAAATAGGATCTATGGGACTGCTAAGTATATCAGTTAGATAATTGGTTTTAATAAGAGACATGTCTTTAGATACTTGTACAAACTTTCTCTTGGATCCACTTTACAATTGTGATATCATACTTTATCTCAAATATTAAAATCTAAAATTATATGATAAGGAAGGGACATTGGTTGTTCATTAGAGGTTGCACACCTCTAATTGATAGTTGGAAGACAAGTGCACCTTAGTTGGTTGTTCCATGAATCCTATAAGAGTAGTATGTAGAAGATGAGGACTTCAAAGGGTTGTATCAATAGCTAAAAGTACAAACTAATGACATATATTTGTTACCATCTCCAATAAGCACAAATGTGCATTAACCTTAACGAGCTTCTCTTTGTTTCAAGAATATCTTAATATTCTCTACTCAAAAGGGACAACCACGTGAAGGTGGAAGCTCATCTACCCCACCCCCCCCCCCCCCCCGCACATCACTTAAAAATATTCAATGCATCTATTCAATGCAATTCATCATCGTCTTCTCCATCCAAGTCTGCATCTGTATCATCTGATCCGGATTCAACATTATAAGGATTAAAGGCCATATCATCATCATCATCGATGTAAGTTTCGATAAAGTGATCATCGTCAATATCATCTTCATCATGAACATTGTCTCTTACATCATCTGCTTCAACTAACTCCTCAACATCTTCCACTTTACAATTGCGATATCATACTTTATCTCAAATATTAAAATCTAAAATTATATGATAAGGAAGGGACATTGGTTGTTCATTAGAGGTTGCACACCTCTAGTTGATAGTTGGAAGACAAGTGCACCTTAGTTGATAATCATCACAATAAAAAATATTCCACTATATTCTTGGTTAGGTCTTTGTGGAGGGATGTCACTCAACTTTAGGCATGATTCTCTTAAGCCTTCTCCATCGAAATATGTTATTATTAGACCTGTTATCCCAAAATTAAAGGTTGAGTTGTCAATAGCTAATACGACATTGAAACTCTTTAGTAGGGATATGCAACTTTAAAGGAGTGTGGGAAACTTTTAAAATGATACTGCCAAAACGAATTACTATTCATTAAAACAACATAATAATGATAACACTTTGTTCCATATATTTTTTCATTGTTAATGTACCTATTGATAGACAATGCATATAGTGTTCAATTTTGTTATAGTGTACGTGGGGTTGACTTAGCACCAGGAGAATTGTACTAACCTGCCAATGATTCCTTATGAGGCTTATAACTATTTGGGTATGGCATCAAAATGGAACTGGAAGAAAGCTAATACTCCTCATCATCGTTCTTGTTTAAGTTTTGCATAAGGTATCATGCCCTAAAAAAAGTAAGTACATGCATATCATTTTCATCATTGCTACATTCTAGGCATATAATATTTTCTACTAGTAGAATACCAAGAGTTATGTCCAGCTTAAGTATAGTTACTTACAACAAAAATAATATCTAGATGGAAAATACATTTTTTTTTTAGTATAAATTAAACAATAGAAGATGAAATCCAAAATTTCATACTAGCAAACAATAGTTGATTCTCTAAAGGATCATAGACGATTCTTTTGTACTAACTTCTTTGACTATGCTTAGTTTTCTTCTTCAATTATCATATAAGTTGGTGGTTGTAAATGTTACCTAGTAGAGTGTCCATAGATTTGAGTACCCTCCTCTTGATTTCTTTGACCTTCTTCCATGAATAGTCTTTGTTGGATGCTTTAAATGTCAGAATAATTTCCTTCAAAAAACTCTGCATCCCCTATTCAAATTTTTCTTGTTGTTGAGATTCCAAATCCTCTCATTCCGTAGAGAAGATGAACACATTTGAAATTCTATATGTCAATTCAAAGATTGAAGTCATAATATTATTGATGTTATTATTGTGTCATGAGTAACTTCAAAATCAATACTCATCAATCCAATCAAGTAATTATTGGGATCATCTTACCTTATAACCTCATAGATTTATTGGCTTACAAAGAGTGAATATGGGAAAGGAACAATTTATCATACATCCCCGCTTTCCTATTAATTTACTGCTTGGATAATGCTTGGATGTAAAGCAGCTGCTAGGTGCTCAAGTGAAGCTTCGATGATGGGATCAATTCCAATGGGAACTGATGTTGTGGCTTCTTTGGACCTTAATCAACTGGTGGATAAACAAGATCAAAATCTATCATTCCTACTATTATGTATTGTTATATGCAACACTCTGGGCAGAGTTGTAGCACTTTAACCCAACACTAGAATTTGAACTTTGCATATGTATAGACAAGACAAACCAACACAGAGCTCGAAAAGAGGTTACCAATGCCAACTCCCATAAACCTTTCTTCTTTGTTGACTAAACTATATTAAAAACATAGTTTCTTTACAATGTTGTCCGCTCACAAGCATAAGCAAAACCAACCTCTCCTTTACCATAGTTTTTGTGAAATTTAATAACTGATTCTTGGTTCCCCATATAAACAAGGTTTCTTTCAATCTGGTATTGAAGCTCATTTCACTATTTTCTCATGATGATTTGGCTTTTTAGAAAAGTAGGACATGAATTCGTCGATAGGTGCTAGAGCTAAATCTTTGTTTATGTAACTTGCTTATATATCCCTTCCCATCCTCAAGAGTAACCTTTACCAACACCCATGCTTGAAAGCATACATAACATTGAAATAGAAGCATTTTAGACTATTTGATTGGGATTCCAATCCTTCTTGGTCTATATACCAGTGCAGAGGAGAGGGTTCAATACAAACAAGAAGATTATTACTCTTAAACACGAGAACACCTAGTTTGGCATGAGAGACAAAGTGTCAACCTGCTGTTGAAAGAGATTGAGATAGGAATCTGCAAGGCTGTTACAGTTTGATAGTCATACATTCCACTATTACAATTTCCAGAGCATGCATAACAAATTTCGACACTTACATTAAATATTGCATGCAATCCTGATGGAAACTTAGTGAAACAATATTCTATGTTATACAAGTGTTTAAGAATACAAAATTGAAGGTTTTTGTCTTGGTCTGCATGCTTGGATGAGGTTTTTGTTTAGACATACAAATCATACAGGTGGAGACAACAAATAAGATTTAAAGACTAACCAGAAAATTCATTGAAATAGATTTATGAATAAATCAATGTGCAAACCTGATGCTCTGGAAATTTAAACTGACTGGGGTCTATGATCCACGGGTTTTCCAGAACCTGAAATTGATCGCCACAAATTCATTCCTCATCTCTGTCCAAGAAATTCGTTGGGGTATTTGCAGTTGTTGTTCAATTCTTCATCATCTCATAATTTTTCTCTTAGGTATTGGATCGGCTACAGGATTGTTTTTCCTCCTCTTCATAACTGCCAAAGGTCTGCCCTAACTTCAACGGGGTTATCATCATTCCATTCAAGGCTGTCGTCTTCTACATGACTGGTTTTTCTCTCTTCTAAGATTGTTGAGGGTTCAGGAAGGGCTTCCAAGGGCAGCCAAGGGTTCAGGAATGGATTCCAATGGAAGTTGAGGGTTCTGGAAGGGCTTCCAAGGTCAATGCTAAAGTTGAATAGCGTTGTTGTGGTCTGTTACTACTATCAAATCAGATCTATGTTAAAAATTTAACAAGATAAACAGGGACCCTCGGTTTTTTCAGAATGATGAAGGGTTTGAACTTACCGATGTCATCGTGGGACGATTTTGCTGACAATCTTGCTTGTTGAATATGCTCCCGAAGCCACGAGTTGCAAACACCGAACCAAAAAACGAGTTGCAGACGCAGAACCAAAAAACCTCAGCTTGATGAGCGATGATCGGGTGTTAAGGAAATGGTTAGGGCACCGCCAAGGAGATGGGAAACCAATAAAACAAACCCTCATTTGCCCCAAGTTGCAGACGCCGAACCACCGAACGAGTTGCAGACGCCGAAATGGTTAGGCATCGTCAGGGAGATGGGAAACCAATAAAAAATCCCTCATTTTCCCCAAGTTGCAAACTCCGAACCATCGAACAAGTTGCACAAAAACCTCAGCTTGATGAACTGATCGGGTGCCAAGGAAATGGTTAGGGGCATGAAATGGTTAGGACACCGTCAGGGAGATGGGAAACTAGTAAAAAATCCCTCATTTGGCCCGAGTTGCAGACGCCGAACCACCGAACGAGTTGCAGAAAAACCTCATCTTGATGAACTGATCGAGTGCCAAGGAAATGGTGATTAGGGGCCCACGAAATGGAATGGAAATGCTTAGTTTTTGTTTTTAATTTTTTGTTTTTATTTTTTTGTATAATTTTATATTTTATATTTTTTAATTTTTATTTTATATACTTTTTATGGTGTAGCCTCTATATTTTTTAATTTTTAGTTTTTGTAGCCTCTATATGTATGTGTAGGATGTTATATTCATGAGAAGGCCAACCATTTCCACCTAATCAAGGATGGTAAATTGTTTCTCAACAATGCACACAATGGGGCATTCTAATATCTCTATGGTGAGTGCACACCAAGCTAATATTAGAGTTCACAAGAAGTGAAGAAGTAGTTGGGGGCATTAGAGAGATTTTGAGGTCAAAAAAGGGCCTCCTAAGAGATGTACTACAAAAATATGAGATATATTAAAATATTATGAATTGGGGGTTTTATGGGGTAGGTATATATGACAAGTCACCTCCCACACTATTTTCTATGCACAATATAAATAACCATGGTTGAGTTACTTTTCAAAATTCACTAGAAATAAAATTAATAAAATAAGTCTACATTGATGTGACTAAGATTCATTGTAAATTCCCAAAAATGTATTGTCCTTTAACATTTATTTGTCTTGAACTTGCAAATGAAATTAAATAATAAAAAACATTTTTAAGAGTTTTTTTTTAAATTTATGTTGACTTTTTATATTTAGTACTTTTCTCATGAATTTAATAATGTAATTTAATTGAGAATTTATTTACATGTAAAATGTCAATAATATTATTATAATCCACATTGCATTATTATTATTATTTATTAAATCTATTATTATTCTTTATTAGTTTGACATTATGTTATTAAATAGAATGGAGTGTATATAATTTAAAATTAAAAACATAAAAATGATAATATATTATTTTATAAAAAAATGTGAAAGGACTTTCTTTATGAATTAAGAGTACTTCACTTGAAAATGACAATAATATTATTTTATGTGAAAGTGTGAAAAGACATTCATTATGAGTACTTTACTTGAAAATGACAATAATATTATTTTATGAAAAGACTATCATTATGAGTACTTTACTTTATGACTTAAAAGTACTTACACCACTACCTTGGTTAACTATGTGTTTTCATCCACCATAGAAAATTTGACAAATAAGCATTCTTAACTCATGCAATGCCACCTCACCAAGGGGGATGATGTCATCTACTAGAATGTGATTGGTTGTATTTTATAGTACATTTTCTTTGTTTTGAGGCCCTTTTTTGACCTCAAAATTTCTCTAATGAATTATTGAAGCAAGGACTCCCACGGCCAAGTACCTCAACATGCATTTCCTTGATCATTTTGGTGCCAAAGAAGGATTAAACTCAAAGAACTTGCATTTGCTGCATAACTCTAAACAATATTGTTGTCAAGAATTGATAACATTCACCACATATAATTGAGTGATGCACCAACTAATTTGATGTGCCTCATGAATGATGTGTTCTATGCATTCCAAATTCATTTTCCATAGTTTATTTGAATGAAGTTTTGATATTTATCTCTAGTTGGGAAGAGAACATGTTACATATGAAGCAAGTGTTAGAGACATATTTAAGGAAACATCAATCTAACATCTAACATAAAGAAGTATGAGTTTGCTAAGCATTCATTGGTGTACTTAGGGCATTTAATTGGTGGAGGTGAGTTGAAGAATGATCCTAGAAAGATAAATTCCATCCTCAATGGGGAACTCGTACTAATGCCACATAGGTTAGGATTTTTCTAGGAGTTTCCCAATATTCAAGAAAGCTCACACAATCATATTCAACTATGGCAACACCAGTTCACTCTACAACAACTAGTATTGAGAATTTGAGAGTTTCTAATAGGGTAATAATTGATAAACATCCTTTAAATAACTAAAAAAAAATATTAGTCAATCCCAAGTCCTACCACTACCTAACTTTCATAAGTATTTCGAAATAGAAATTGATGCTAATGGGTATGTTAATTATATGGGAGTGGTACTGATGTAAGGGGGGGACCTATCTACAATCATAGAGATATTCCATGGAGCAGTGTTGAACTATTGTACATATTACAAGGAGATGTACGCCTTACTATCTATTTGGTAATGATACCATCATCCATACTAACCACTACCCTCAACAATACTTGAAGGCTCAAAGTAAGCTCCAAAAGGTAATAAAAGGATATAATTTCTGCAACAATTTTATCTGATTATTAAATATAATAAGGGAGCAACCAACAAGTTGGTCAAATTCTATTTACGGCACCAGCACCAAAAAAAATTAGGAGCCATTAGTCACATGGTACCATTTTTCCATGAATCCTATAAGAGTAGTATGTAGAAGATGAGGACTTCAAAGGGTTGTATCAATAGCTAAAAGTACAAACTAGTGACATATATTTGTTACCATCTCCAATAAGCACAAATGTGCATTAACCTTAACGAGCTTCTCCTTGTTTCAAGAATATCTTAATATTCTCTACTCAACAAGGACAACCACGTGAAGGTGGAATCTCATCTACCCCCCCCCCCCCCCCCCCCCGGGCACATCACTTAGAAATATTCAATGCATCTATTCAATGCAATTCATCATCGTCTTCTCCATCCAAGTCTGCATCTGTATCATCTGATCGGGATTCAACATTATAAGGATTAAAGGCCATATCATCATCGTCATCGCTGTAAGTTTCGATAAAGTGATCATCGTCAATATCATCTTCATCATGAACATTGTCTCTTACATCATCTGCTTCAACTAACTCCTCAACATCTTCCTCCGGAACATTATGATAATCAACATCTAACTCATGTTGATCCTCTACATGATCACCTTCTTCTTCAACACCCTCTTCATCTTCCTCTACATTATTATACTTTACTGTCCTTCCTCTTGGATCATGTCTAATAAAAAACGACCAACCCTGTTTACCAGGAACTTCTGATTAAAATACTTGTTCACATTGACTTAAAAGAACATAGGGCTCTGACAATTGTGACTCAAGCGACCTTGTATTGACCATGGTAAATCCATTAGCATGTTCAATAACAGTTCTATCGGGATCAGATCGATTCAGTCGTAGCTTGTACCATTTCACAACGAAAAGAATTATTTTGAATGATTTAAAGTCACAGTCAATGATATATTCCAAATACCCATAATATCTATTTTCTGACAATTCTGGAAGTTTGTCGCTTCTAGAGGAAACATTAGTGACCTCAAAGACTACAGTTATCCCAGAATCACATGTTTTCCTTGTTTCATCCAACTTTTTAATGCGATATTTACGACCGTTGCACCACATAGTCTTGTGGTGTTTTACCTACAATATATTGCAAAACATGTAAATTAAATGATCAGTACATCATCAATTGATAATGAACAGCTAGTAAGTATTTTATGTTCTTAAAGTACTATGCAAAGAAAATGAAATAAATCAAGATGAACATGAATATCATAATTGAAAATATTGTGGCTTATATTTATATTAATATCATGTTAATTACCTGTTTATCTTTTAAACCATATGCTAAATCGATTTCCCTTTCTGTTAGATTGCCATCTCCATTGCGATGTGCTTCTTTAACCAATGAAGCCACACCTTCCCATGATAGTCCTTGACCAGATTGATTACATCTTTCAATCCATACCTTCATCCAATCAAGATTGTTTGCGACGTACAAATGTAGTGCATCCCACTCGCGGCCAACTGCATGAAAAAAAATTACAAAAATCAACTCAGAAAAATAATTAACGCGATGTAACATTATAATATTAGTGATGCATATAATTAATGAATATTAAAAATGAAATAATTAAGTACGATATTATTAAAATGTATTAACATTATTAATCTACACCAATATTTAATAATTACCTTTGACCTTCCTCGATCTACCTTTCCCCAACAAGTACTCTCCTTCGAATTTCTTAGTCGAGTTTGGATCACCATTGCATCGATCTAATTCTATCTTAATAAATGCCAACCCTGGAAGATATTCAACAATATACACCATGGCCTGAAATACCATATATCCCTCCACCATAGAACCCTCTGGACATGCTCTTTGTCTAACTAAAGCCTTCATAAATTTCAAGTGCCTCTCAACCATCCACATGGACCTTGCGTGTATAGGTCCACACAGTTCAATCTCCTCAACTTGGTGTATGGGGTAGTGTTCTTGTGCATTGAAAAATGCCGAAGGTAGAAATCTCTGCATTTGACACATTAAACGAGGAATTTCTCTCTTCCAATACCTTATATATTCTTTGTGGATTTCTTTAGATGACAACCATCTACATGTGATGCAAGAAAATAATGATATCATTTAACGACAAAAATTAAACATTGTAGTACAAATCTACATGATTGACTAAAAAAAATGTCATAATTCATATAAGTTATACAATGGATTAAACAAATTACAAATTTAGCGTGAAAAAAATTATTTCTAATTACCTCATGTATTTTCCAAGATCGTATATGACCTGTTTGACATTATTGTCAAACTTGTCTGAGAGAGATACAGGTAGAACATACTATAACAATGAACACGTTTCATCAATATATTTTTCAAAATTAGGCAAAGAAGTAAACCAAAAACATGCAGTATTGTAATATATCAATATATAATACTATAAATATATAATTACCTCAATGAAGATATGCCAATCATGCATTTTTACCCCGCCAAAATCACCTTTCCTTGTTAAAATATTATTTATGTTCGAACAAAATCCTGTGGGAAATTTCATTTTTTCTATCACTTCTTTTACCGCATTGCTTTGTTGCTCAGTCAATAACCATGGAAGTGACCTTATATTGATTTGGTCTCCATCGTTGTTTAAATGTTCAATGATATCTTTCATTGCATGATTGGAGTCCTGAATGTCACTGCAAATTTTGACAATTTTTTCTTTGTCACTCCTTCCATCTAGTATTCGCCATAGTGATTCAGCTATATTCTTTCCGATATGCATTGTATCAAACAAATGAACAATTAGTAAGTGCTCATAGTATGGAAACCTACTAAATTGTTTGGGATAACTTTTCATTCCTCATGGAATCCCATTTACACCTTCATCATGTTCATGACAACCATCAATATTAATCAATATATAAGCTAAACTAGTAGAGATTAAAATGTCGTATATTACAATAAATAAAATGAAATATACAATCGGCCAAAACAAAACATTAAAAACATTACAGAGATGATCAATATGAATATATAAAATAGACAAATTGATTCGTACCTTGATGATTTCTATTATTTTGCAACTTCCATATGTGAGGTGTCATTCTCTATGGTTTTAATGCGGTCTCCTCTTTTCCATTGAAAAGATGTTTTTCGGTAGTTCGATACCTATGATTCATAGAGAGGAAGTGCCTATACTCATCAAACACTTCCTTTGACAAACTCTTTGAACGGCGAGATTTCATCTTGGGACCACAAACTGGACATGCAAATTTTCCCTTTGTTTGAAGACCTACATGGATAAATTATGGTAAGCAAAATAAATTTTATATAATATCATGCTAATTATTTTAAAAAAATACATACGTATAACTGATTAGTATATCACTAAATAAAATTAAAAACTATCTTAGTGCAGTACGTTACAATTACATACCACAAAAATGTGTTAGCCCTGGAGCATCATGAATTGTCCAGGTAAGCATTGCATGGAATTGAAATCCCCTTTTCCCTATTGGTCTAGAGACATCATACATAGTGACGCCATTCCATAGCTTAAGTAGTTCATCAACAAGAGGCTCGATATATACATTCATATCTTTAACTTGGTACTTACCTAAAAGAAAACAACAAATACAATACATATAAGTAAATATGCAACAAATATCACAAATTAAATACTAATCATGCATATTTAAAAAATTATTGTTGTAAATTACAAATTATACCTGGAACAATCATTGCCAACATTATATGCTCCCTCTTTATTGACATCCATGGAGGAATGTTATTGTTAATAACAAAAACAGGCCAGACCGAGTAAGTAGATCTCATCTCTGCAAATGGATTGACACCATCCACTGCCAAAGAAAGTCTAGCATTACGAGGTTCTTCTTTAAAGTGTGACCATTTTTCCTCCATGTCTGTAAATGCAGAACCATCTGCAGGAATTCGAAGAATATCATCTCCACTTCTATTCCGTGTGTGGTAATCCATAAATTGTGCTATGTTTTTGCACCTAAACAGTCATTGCAAGTGTGGAATAATAGGAATATAACGAAGAACCTTACAATACACCTTTTTGGTTACTTGATATATTCGGCATCTACTGCTATGACATAAAGGGCATTCTGTTGCAAATTCATACTGATTATAATATAAAATATGATCATTAGGACATGCATCAATTGCTTGATACTCCATTCCAATATATTTCATGATGGAAGCTAAATCTCAGTATGTGCGAGGTAAAATATTTGATGGTGGTAACAAATATTCACCTATCAACCTATTACAACAAATTTAAAAAATAATGGTTAATATAAATATTTCAAGAATATATAATTAACGACAAAAATTTCATCCTTATTACTTTTTTTGATGAACTTATAACTAGAATAGAAATATTATAGAAACATAAATATATGTAATTTATCGTGATCATATATATGCGATCGATGAAAAAGATAATCACATACCTTAACAACTGCATGATGGATGTGTTTGAAAAACCATTCATAACCTTCAAGTTCATTATCAGCAACATAGTAGAGAGAAGAGTTATGTGGGAGCCTTCAAAAAGGGGATCGTTTGCCTTCTCAAGTATAGGTAAATCATGAAGATCATCAAAGTCATCATGACTTTCATGATGTTGATCATCCGCGTCCATTCTAACATTAAATGCATCATTGATTAATGTATTTGCACCATCATCCTCAAATATGTTATCATCATGATCATCGTCTAATTCCATATCATCATTAACTTGATCATCAATATTCGCAAGACCTGCATATTGTTCCTCCGACGCTAGTTGTTCCACAATTACCACATTCTCCATGTTCAGAACTGCCCTAGGAGGTCGTTCCTTTATAATTACAATTAAAACATCAACAAAAGAACATTAGTCATGTCGATTAAGTAACAAAAAAAAATGATACAATATACAATTACAAAAACTCTCAATATAAAGACCTCATATATAATATTGAATTAGGACTTACCAATGGATGATATTCATGCCCCCCCTCAACATGTCCATGTTCCCTACAATGTCTTTTAGTTGTTGAGATCAGTAACCTTCTTGGATTAAAGCCCCTACATCAACTGCAAGGAAAATAACATTTTCCATCACCCCTTCTTTGCACTCCATCCCACAACCTAGCAAGCAATTGTCGATTTTGTTCTTGATCTTGATGACCTGTAACATTATTGTTACGTGGCATTTTATTACTCAAACCTAAGAACAAAGTACGAGAAAACCCACGTAGCATAAAATATTCCCTAGACAGATTTCGGTTGGCCTACTTCTCTTTACCTTATGCACATGGCCTAAGAGAAGAGGAATCACAAGTGAGATTATGTAATTGGCCTACTTCTCTATTTATATCACTTAAGCGTCGGATATTCGATGGCAGCTCAAGTCATGGAATAAAATATTAATATAATTAAAAAGTTGACCAAAATTTAAGGGTTGACCAACGGTCAAATTTTTCGCTACCGTCGAAAATCCGACACCCCCTCAGATAACTGTAGCAAAACTGATGGTTGTTAAACGCGCCATCGCAAAACCGACAGTCGGGGCCATTTTAAAAAAAAATACAAACTTGTGATTTTTTATAGGTAAAAATAGACAGATCGACGCGCCGTCGGATTTTCTCATTGGTTTTTAAGTCCAAATGTAGCAGTGGCGCTTCATTGAAAGAAGTGTCTAGTTCAATGAAGATCCATTGCAAGATCTACAGTCAGTTGAAGAAAAAGGTAGATATTATCTTCCTACTCCATTTGCACCTAATGAATATCATAATGGTGTCTATTCTGATGAGGACCAAGTTGAATCAAATCTTTATGTTGAGTATGAAGATCAAGCAGATCCAGATCCAACACCTAATCCCAATCCAAGAGCACAATGGCCAAGTCCAAAATGGGCTCACCAATTCCATGAAGCTGCTGGGAACATAGCTGGGGATCCATCTGACCATAGACGAATTAGATCTCAATATCAAGTTGAAAACCTTGCACTATGTCATACAGATCCACTTATCCCAGAGAGGTACTACATGATGGTGGGGTCTGATCCACAATCCTTCAAAGAGGCTTTCCAATATCCAAGATGGCATACTGAGGTTCATATGCGCTACATCAGGGAACTAGTACACAATAGGACCAGCACACTGCATTACTGTCCTGCAGAGGAGCAGATTGCAAACATTTTTTCAAATTCTTTCACTCAGAAGAGATTTTCCTATCTCAGATCTCTACTTCGGTGTGAAGGCTGTTTGAGTTCCCTGTTGTTCATTTTTTTTGGGGGGGGGAGGGTTTCCCAAGAGGTTTTCCCCATTTCCTTAGTTTCATGAACAGTTATTTTTATTGTTTGGGTGACCTTTGGTCTCAGTTACTAGGGTCCAAGTTGTATAAGCTTGGATTAAGGGGGGGTGTTAGGATAATTAATACTCCAAACTTTGTCCACCTTAGTATTAATTCCCTTTTCCTAGTATTGGATGATGTTGTTGACCCCCTAGTGGTGTTCAGTTTCCATCTAGGCCTCATCATCCACCTGATGCATCCTCCATGCATGAATTTAGGCCATGCGAAGTCAATTCCCTACATTTTAGGAGCTAACTTAGTGATCTGGTTCAGTCCACCTGAGTTCATGACTGTACTAGGGGTTTGAGATCCTATTGCCATTGATTGTCAACTAATGCGCCCTCTCTAGATTTATTTGCATGATAAACTCACGGATACGCCCTTCATGATCAGTTAACTGACAGTAGCTTCAGTTCACTGACATTCAATTGATTTTGGCACCATCGGAGCACTGTAGTGGGGACAATTCCTATGCTAGGCTGGAATGGATTTGAATTCCTCCTGAATAATCGAATTCTCTATATTGTACTATATTCTTTTACTATATAGAGTAATGGAATATGACGCCAGTTTTGATTCACATCTGATTTTCTTTGCATTTTTTATTTTACTGCTCAATTCTTGCTAGATTTCACTGCAATTCTTCTTCCTTGCTAATTCTTTCACTATGAGATTCTCCCAGGCTCAATGATCTTCTATGTTACAGAATTTCACACTTACTCGTGGCCCATGCTTGTAAGTTGTGTGGGTGTACCTAGGGGTACAGTGGTAGTGGACGGGATTGGAACCCTAGACACTATGTCACATGAGTACCAGCCCCATCCTAGTTGTCAATTCCCCTAGTACAATCAATATACATATATATGTGTGTGTACATACATACATACATACATACATACATATATATATATACATATATATATACATATATATATATATATATATATATATATATATATAGAGAGAGAGAGAGAGAGAGAGAACAAAAAAAATCAAAATGGATTTTAGGATGAGAAGTGATCGTTGGTTAACATCCAATCAATGTTAGTTATTGATATGACTAGTTGTGGTGTTATGTGGATGGACATCGATGCCCTTTAGTTGCATTTTTTAGTTGATATCTATGTAACAAATATGACAAAGAGAAATGTATCGGAATAACCATACATTGACATTTACAGAGATTATTAGTTCATAATAATTAATACATTTATTAATATTTTCTATGTGTGAAAATATTTCATATGGTTAATAAGATCTTATATTCGGTTATGTTTGATTAATTCAATAGTGCCCTCAGTTTTTTATGACTTTTTTATAAATATTTAGTGTACATGTATTTTTATTTGGTAATTTTTATTATGATGAAATATTTTTGTGTCAAAAAAGGGTTTTTTTAAACATAAGAATAAGAAATTCAATTATGGACTTGTGCTGAATATTAAATAATTTGGATTTTTTTTTTAAACAATGTATTTAATGGTAACTTTGTGATTGTAGAAATACAGTTATTATGGACAAATCCATGGAAAGTAGTATATGGGAGGATGAAAAAATATATATAATTATAAAGATTTGTAATAATGTTGAAATACAATTCTTGTGGGTGACTCTATGAAAAGTAAGATATGGGGCAATGAATATCTACATACTTACAATTACAAATACATGAATTGTGAGTCTTTTTAGATGATAATCCATATTTTTAAAACTATGAATGATATGTATTAAATGTGATTCACAATTAAGTGAAAAACTAGGGTTTATAAAGTGTGAAACTCGGTTTTGGATGTGCCAATATTGGATTCCAAAATCACAATTATTCCTAAATTGCCAAAATTGGTTTTTAAAAGAGCAAAATCTAGTTTTGAAAGTGCTAATATTGGCTTTCAAAAGTGCAAAATCCGGTTCCAAAGTGCCATATCAAATTCAAAAAGTGTAAATTCTAGTTCCAAAAGTGTCAATATCTAATCGAAAAGTGCAATTTCGGAACTTGATATTGGCACTTTTGGAACCGGAGTTTTCACTTTAGAAACCGCAATTTTGGACTTTAGAAAGGTTGTTTTTGGCCTATTTTCGAAGGGGCTTGGATGTAGTGTCCCATTTTGGCTAGTATAATTTTGTGACACCCGAAGAAGGTGATTTTTTATGTGCCATACATATATGTTATAGACATGGTTGGGCCACTTGTCTGGTGAATAGTGATATATGTGCTTATAAATATATGCATGGTTTCTCTACTTATGTGTGTGCTCATATGTATGATTATGTATATTAGATCAATTATGATTAAGAACATGTTATGTGTATGTTTATTTTCCTGCATCTGGTTAATGACATGGATTATGATATACGATTGTGACATATGGAATATCATTGTGCAAAACAGATAGTTCAATATGATCTTGTTGATCATACATGATTATGTATGATTAACCTTGTAATGAGCACAATTGGAAAGGAACTTAATCACTTGCCAACAACAATGCTCAGATATGAAATGATTGGGGAGGTCATCTACACATTTGGGTAAAATGTGATTAAGTTAATTCATTAAGAATTTTAGTTGTTTCTCTTAATCTATGAGGATATGATGTGTGTAGGTCTAGGGAAATAATACTTTCCAACAAGAACATCAAATGGGTATGAGCTCACAACTAGTACCTTAAGGGAAATATGGAGTTTCAAGGGAGAATAGTTGAAAATCCATGTAAGTTAGGGAAAGAACCCCTAAATCCATGGAAAATAAAGAAGTGGAGTCTTCGATCTAAAATTTTAGGGCACAGTCCTAAATATTTGAAATATCAACGCATGGAGTCTTGGATCTATAGAATAGATCAGGGCATGGAGCCTTGAATCTACTAGAACATGGATTCCTAACTACCAATATAGATCCATCTTAAATTTGGATCTACCAAGCACCAAGAGGGATCAAATCCCTTGAGGTGCAAACTTTTCCTCAAATTTTTCTTTTAAAAAAATGCCTGCACCTCAAGGGATTTGATCTCTCTCGGCACTTAGCAGATCCAAAGTTAAGATGGAACTATACTGGTTTAATATGTAATTCTCTAGAATGTGTTAAAATCCATTGTATGTAAATCTTGGTTTAATGATGGCTCATGTAACGTCCCCTTCACCCAATCCGACCATAGGGAGGGGACGTTGGAAAAACTTGGGCTCTAATAATTCGCCCCAATGCATAATACGATTTTCTAATAACATGGAATGTGTGCAAAAATGCAATAAAAATGCATAGCGGAAATAAAAATCTAACCACACACGTCTAGCATGCAATTACCAACATAAACATTACAGGCATCAAATACAACAGTTCATATTCAAATTCATGGGATTACTTATCTTTAAGAAACGCAGATCCAAGCAACTGGATGTGTAAGAGCGCTTTTCCACCCAACCATAGGCACTCAATCCAGCATATATTATTTATGCTGCTGAGGCCACCCCTAGGATGGGCTATGAGGCCACTAGGGCGAAGGAAACACCTACAGGCTTCAATCTCTCATCCCACAACCCATTCTTCTCTATGTTCCTAGTCAAATGCTCATACAGAGCTCTACAGGGGTCTCACTCAACCCTCACATCCTTGGATTCCACAGTACCTACCCCACACAACACCTTCTAGCTCAGGCATCCCCTTCACTGATCCACGGTTCTCTTAGGCGATCCATCTTGCTAGGTGCTTGAAGTGTGTGCATAGAAGAAGACCAATCTGATATGGCTGCTATAAAACCACATGTAGCCTTGATTTGTGACTTCACAAGCACCTATGAGGAGTAGAACTCCATGGGTAAGGTTCCTAGCTGCACAACCTCTCTACTCACCTACGTCCAACTATTTTTCCCTTCCAAAAATGTAGCTATGTCCTCTAATTCGAATTTATGGGTTAAGCACGCAATCTAGTAATGGGCATGAACAGCCATGGTAACTCTACGTAGTGCAGCAGCTTGGATGAGAGAATGAGAATGGAAACAAAAATGATGAAAAGAGTGTTGACTCCAAGGATATGAGGTGAGGGTGAAAAGACAGCTTACATGGCTTTTGACCATAGAGGAAATAGGATAGCTGACAGCTGACATAACTATCACAATCCTCGTGCTCAATAACTACATGAAGTGACTTTTCCCACCAACCTGATATGTGCAATAAATGATTGGAAAATGATAAAAAAAAAGGAGATAATTGGCATATTCTCATCACATGACAGAATTTAGGGTGAGTTCTAAGGCCGACACATGGAAACATAGGTTTGGGTTTCCCATAAGCCCCCTTCCTCTTCCCCTCTGGTGGAATCATAGCCCCTTTGGTGCTCTTTACACAACCATTGTTGGACCATTCTATTAATTTTTAGCATAATATTTACATACATTTTGAATTAGGCATAATAAGCCAATCATATGGTCCAAAATAGAAATATAACATCATATGTGCCTAAACATTCACTAGTCGGGCCTTGGCCTTGAGCTCCGCACTAGGAACTGACACTAGAATATTTACATCATTTACATAAGTGTGGATAATACATTCCAAGTCAAAACTAGGGGTATTACAGCACAACTCCCAAATAACATATCAAGAAGTATCCAAGTTTCATTATTTTTTTAGTTTTAATTAACTAGAAAATATATATCTTTCATTTTGAATTTTTGGTTAGGCCGACATTGTAAACATTGTATTTACTTAATATTTTATTATATTATTAAAGTGTCGCATGTCAAATCCACATGGAGCACGAACCTACACTTCTCCCTCATATTGGGTTGTATAAAGCGCCTCTCGACACAACAAGGCAAGGGCATGTAGTCTTAATAATTCTGGAGAGGTGCACAATAGGGGTGCACAATTCCTATTCTCCGGTATAAAAACACCACTCAAAAACATAAATCAACCAAGTAACCTCACCTAGGCTAAACCTTGAATTAATTTAATTCCAAAATTTACCAACTTTTGAAAGGGTTTTAAATTTAATATTATTTTAATCAAAAAGGTGAAATGTTTAATCATGAATAATGAATAATATGAAATTACCTAAAACTGACACATGGGGGTGGTGAATATTAGGATAATTATTTATTAACTAAAATTAAAAATGTAGGATTACCACCTCATGGGAGGGTCGTGAATAATAGAAAATATTTTTATTTTTAAAAAAATGCATCAGAGGGTGACTTGTCACCCTTATCAAGGCCTTTAAATACAAAAGGACCTATATGGTATGAGGGGAACCTGGAGATCAACTAGATACCGTTGAAATGGCTCTGGAATTTCTAAAGTAGATATATGGGTTAGTTAAGCTGGTTGATTTAGATATGAGTGGTGTTGAGAGGAAGAGAAAAATGCTCTTCCTAGGATTGTTTGTGATCTCTTTAATGTTGCATTTGGGTGTTGTTTGTGAGCTCATACATCTTATGGGTTTCAGGGGGAGAAGTTATCCCTAGATAAGGTTGGGTGGAAAACCGGTTGGTCTTTCGAGTAGGCAATTGGACTTGTTCGAGAGATCAAATAACTAGGTTTCAAGTATGATTTTTAGTGTTGTTAAATTTTAATACATTGTGTTATTTATCCATTTGAAATCATTTCTTATTTCCTTATGAATTACTCTAAGTTGCTACATGAAAACATTATAAAATGTGGTTAGTTATTGAGTATTAGGTAAATTTCATCTCAACTAATATTCCAGGTAACCATACAATGTGTATGGTATTTGTGGAAGTAAAAATGTTATGTAGGGATTAGGGAAATAATCTATTACCGGATCTAAAAATACTCTTTCTTTCTTCTTCTATTCTTTGCATTGTTCTATAAATTTCTCCTTGAAAGAAGAAAAAATATTCAATGAGAGCATGCACGAAAGTTTATCAAATTTGTTATATCTTGTTTTTAAATACTACTTATGAAGGGAATTTTGTCCATAGTATGTATATTCATTACTATTGGTTTTTGAAAAACTTATATAGATAATTGTGAAATACTTGATATTATTATTTAATTTGTGGTTGTAATGGCTACCTTGCATGCCATATGTTTGACAGAATGTGAAAACAGACTTTAGAAGTTTTAATTTTGTTGAGGTTTAGAAAATCATGTCTTGAGACCACTTTATTGCGTTTCAAAGCAACTTCAAGGGGTATCCATACCATATGAACCCAACACCCCCAAGTTGAGTTCAAAAAAATGGTTTCACAATCAAATTCCATGATCTAAACAACTTTCCTAACTTCGCAGGAACCCTCTGGGGATTGTCTTCTGGTCTATGAGCAATTTTGCAAATCATTACCAAACCTCTTACTGGAATTATGGTAGTATATAGTGTTGTAAATTTAATGTACGCAAAGTTTTTATTTTAAGTCATCGATGAACTGTATTAGTCCGCAATCAAAATGTTTGATTAAAGGCCTTAATGGATGAAGCTTTCACTTGTTCCACTTTTCTGTTTATTTAGAAATCCAGGTATTTTTCTCAGTATGGTTATAAACATCAGTGTTACATTGCAGAGATTTTTGACATGATTGTTGTTCATATACTTTGTTGCATACAATATAAAAATAATTAAGAGTAATACATTCCAAGCATTAATTGCTTGATTCCTTATGTGTGGCTCTTATTTCTTATGGTAATTTCTAGATGTGGAATTGATGGAATGTGTAAGGCTTTTGACAAACTAGGCTTCATGGTATTATATTTATTTTAACATCAATGATTATAATTACATATAATAGATGATTTAATCATACTTAAAATCTTATATTTTGAGTCTTAGTGTCCAATGGGGCCTTTGGTTCTTTATGTTTTGTTTAAGTTGGTAAGATGGGACTTTACATTGCAAATCAATATAGAAATGAGAGCAAAATTTCTATGGAGGATGATATCAGGGAAAAAAGAGTGGTGGAAGGAATCCCTAAGGGAAAAATACATCAGAAATCCTCGTCTGAGATGCTTGGATAATGGTTGGTCTGGAACAGGGTCACCTATCTAGGATATGTGCAAAGCTTCGGCAAGGATAATAAAAGATTCCCTCCACTGGATTCTGGGTAATGGGAAAAGAATAAATTTATGGTCTGACAGTATTCTTGGTATGCCTCCCTTGGGAACTATTCCATCTCTTGCAAGTATTAGGTCTTGGCTACAAGAGAATGGTTACACCCACCTTTATGACATTTCTATTTGAGATGGGAATGGAGCTTGGGAAAAATGGAAAAGCATAGACATCTCGACTCATATCCATAATCAATTCCTCTCCTTTATATCCTCCTTGAATGGAAAGGCCCTTATTCATATTAGAGAGAAAGATCGTAGAGGCTGGGGTGTTAAGGATTTTACATGATCAAAGAAGGTTATAGGAAACTATCATGCAATCTTCTTGAGGCACCTTTATCCAGCATGTGGACAAAGGTATGGAATGCAGATTGCCTCCCGAAAATCAATTCATTTTATTGGTTATTAATGCATAATAATCTTCTCACAACTGAAAATATTTGGAAAAGAGGTATAGAAGGCCCTCTAAGTGTGTCCTATGCACATCTTCTAAGGAGGACTTTGGACACCTCTTTCTTGTTTGTGATTTCTCTAAAAAATTCTGGGAGAAAGTTCTGGGGAATTTATGTGGAAACGTTTCCATTCTTGGGAAAATTCGGGATTTAATTAGGAATTGGAAACGATTTTTTTCCAGGATTTATGCAAAAAAATCCTACCCTGCAGAGAATCTGGAATGCTCTCCTAAAAAATATTTGTTGTAAAATATGGATAGCAAGGAACAAAGTGATTTTTTAAGATAAGAAAGTTGATTTCAACAGGGTTGCATACATGGCCACAAACTTATTGGTAGAATGCTTGACCTCTTTAGGTCTATCACTTCCAAATTCATAACCTCTTTTACTCAATGAGGCCATCTAGGCTAAAGGTTTCTTCAAGAGAGCTCACTTCAGTCCAAATTCACAGCAGCAGGTACTAGAATCTCTCTAGAATGGGAAGCCGAAAAAAAAAAAAAAACAGGACTTCAAAAACTGGTGGTCTAATCAACAGTGTTATTCTCTTTTATTTGATGGGGATTCTAAAGGAAACATAGGGGTGGAAGGTGCAAGAGGGATCATTTTTTATCCAGGAGGGAAAAGATTTAATTCCTTTGCTTAGGGGCTTGGAATTAAAACAAATAATGAAGCAGAATGGTTGGATCTTCTACTTGGATTAGAATTAGTATCGAAATTGAAAATCCCAAGTTTGATGGTCATTGGGGACTCCAGGCAAGTGATTGAGAAGGCGAGGCAAGGATATATTGCAGGATCCTCTAGATGCAAAAAGATTCATGAGCGGATATCGCTTCTCAATAAGCCTTCTACTATCAATTATTTTCATGTCAAAAGAGTAAACAATGGGTTAGCGGAAAAGCTTGCTAACCAAGGAGCAATAAACAAGATAGGAATAGTATTTTATGCAAACAATGCTATAGTGAGCAAATGTGTCCCGTAAAAAAGATTAGCAAGGTGTATTTTTGCAAAACTTTTGTGGTGATCATGAATTTCGCAAGGAGAATGGGGTTGTCCTCTTGCTCTCCGTGGGGGGGACACTTGGACATATGCATGTTGGGGACTCCTACACACAGTACGAAAGGGCGGAGTTTTGAGAAGGTATTAAAGTCTCTGCGCTTGAGGTATTTTCTCCATTCCATGGGCAGGCTCGCACATACGATCTTAATTATGCTCTATTGGAAGCAATGAAGAGTTTTAAGGAGGATGAATTGAGACAATGTTTAAGCATGATAGTGGAGGATTCTAGAATGAGAGAGCATTTAGAAGATAGCTCTGCACAGTGGGCGGTTTGTGAAATTTTTCACAACCTTTCCCTTGAGAAATCTGACGCAACGATCCATTGATTTCATTAGGACCACGGAGAGAAGAACTTACGCTCTTCTTCAATAGTTTATGTGTCAGAAATGGAAGGTTGGGATGAATTTTATGCTTATATGAGGGGAACCATGGAGGACTTGAAGAAACATTTAAGAAAGGTATATGAAATGATTTACAAAGGCACTCAGGAAACCATAGTTGTCTCAAAGGATGTCAAATACATTTCGGTTCAACTTACCTGTTTGGACTCCAGAATTGAAGACCTAGAAGGAAATATGACAGAGATGCTAGGAATTGTTGATGAGATGAAGGAGGAAATCTTAAAGATGGCCAAGATGACCCAATGAAGCCACCGTCAGGAGTCTCCCTTTGAAGAGGTTCATCCAATGGAAGAAGTCTCAATCGGTCAACCTGTATTTGGCCTCTCAGGCAAGAAAGAATAGTAGTCCCTTCTCTTCTTTTTCAGTATGTTTGAATGTTTTATGGAATTTTTTGTGCAATCAATTTGTAAGGGTTTATCCCTCCCACTTCTCGATGAATACTGGAAAGCATGAAAGGAATTTTTCTAAGTTCATAGGAGAATATGTTTTAGGGTATTTTCCTCAGGAAGTTCTAGCTTTCAGATTGCAACCTCTTTTTGTATATGGATGGTTGTGCACAGCCTTTTTTTAATATATATAAATTTTCATTTTTTGTTAAAAAAAAGGTGGGACTTTACATTGGACTGGAATTAGGCCAAATTTAATGAAATGAGGGTTAAATATTTTTCTCTAGCTATATCTTTAATATTTTTTCCACAATAATAAAAGAGAGATCATCAAATATAGACTTACCTCTCAATGAAGAGGGATTGTGGCTCTTCCAATGATCAACCTCACATCAATTGTAATCTTGGTCCACGTTCTCCATATGCTCATCTACTTCTTCGTCATTGTTGGGAAAACCCTTCTTAGGGAAATTTCTCCTAATATGACCATGCATATGAAAAATGGAACACCATGAAGTAATATATTTTTTTTACCATAACAAAGAGGAAGATTAATTATAGACCGGTAAACTAGCTACTGGGTACTTTAATACATAGATATAGAGTTCTGGATGAACAAAAGTCTTTGGCTTGCAAGCCAGCCTCAGAGTCCATGAACTGTGCAGAGAATACAAAGAGATAGAAGGTCTAATATTTCGCAGCCTGCAATGAGATAAGAAGGACGCATAACTCCAATGTGTTGGGCCTCTGTTATTTGGAGTTGAGCTTGGCAAGTAGTTTCTTGACTGCGAGTTCCAAGGAGCTAATACGGTTGCCAAAATATCCATTGGCATTGGCAACATCTTTAAACTGGGCATATACTGCATCCTTAAATTCATCCATACCTTCATTCGACGCCGTGAACTCCTCTCTGAGGTTCCGGAGATCTTTGTTGAGAAGATCCCAACTTTTGTCTCCAGAGGCCATGTTTGAGAGTAGGTGTCGTTCTTGTTCTCCTGTCTTGCTTGTTGTAGAGCATTGAGACGTTTCAATTGACGAACCGGGGGTCGAGCTATATCCCATTGAAGCCATTTCTTTTGCTTGAAATACCGCCCCTGAACTAAATTAGGAGATCTCCTATACCAAACTCCGATTGGAAGACCTTTCTGGAACACAGGATACAAATATTTTGACAAGAATGGGATTGGGCACGGGAAATTTGGGATAAATAGAGGCTAAGCCCCCCTATGGGGTCACAGGACTCAAGCAAGAATTGACTAGGATGCCTCGAGTTCTTTGGGGATATGATATCTGTCAGGAATAAATGGCCTATCTGACTCCCTGAACAGTCAGACACAACACCAAGCCAAGGCTCAGGAGCCCATCCAAAATCACGGTATGTTTTGCAGAGATTCGATCCCATTCATGATAAGCTTGCTCCTGCTCAGGAGGGACCCACGATTGGCTTCAGCATCTGCCAAGGCATTAAGATTTCTCAAAATATGATAAAAATGAATTTTCTGAAATCTGGAGGATAGCCCAATGATTTTGTTGAATATCCTTGACAAATTTAGCTGGGAGGGCAGTCTTTCCATAGAGAGAGCTTGTATAAGCATCCTTGAGTCTCCAAAAACTGAGAGCGAGGAAATCCCATGCCTTAGATCCTGAGTAAGACCTTTCCATACGGCAAGAGTTTCAGCCATGTTATTCGAGTCCAGTCCTAGACCCCGGGCATAGGTGAAGAGAATGGAGCCATCTAGAGAAAGGAACACCCCTCCTCCACCAGCTTGACCTGGGTTTCCTTTAGAGGCCCCATCAAAAAATAGGGAGAAGTCATTCAAGGTCGACCTCCATTTAATGAACTCTTGCTCTTCTAGGTAGATCTCCCATTTGAATAGAATTGGCTTTGAAGGCGCCAACCTGCTTTGCGCATTTGGGACCAGTCCAGTAAGCCATATGGATTCTTCAGTCTCAAGCGGTTTTGCATTCTTGAGGGAGATCTTGGATTCCATCACTTCACCCAGGAGGGCTTTAATTTTGGGGGCAACCCTGACTGGGGGACACTCTTCATCTCTAAAAGTTCGATTGTTCCTTTCCAGCAAAATATTCCAACATATTACTTTTGGTATCCACATCCAAGCTGCTTTTAGGAAGGCTTTTTTAGAGAGTGCGAAAGGAGACTTTCTCGCCCAAGAGGAGAACAGTTCTTGAAAGTTTTTTGGGGTAGCAACATCCCCAAAGGTCAGTGAAAGGGATTCTCGCCAGACCTCTTTTGCAAAGGGGCACGAGAGAAGAATGTGGGACAAGGTTTCCTCCTTGGCTTGGTAGAGGGTACACCTGGAAGGTCCTTCCATTCCACGTCTTTTAAGATTATCACTGGTTAGAATAATTCTATGAGCCACCGTCCAGTAGAAGAAGTCAACTTTAGGGATAAAGGCATGGGACCAAACGAAGTTCCACTGGGCAGGGTTAGGAGCTGCATAATGAGTGGCCTAAAGGGAGCGATAGCCTTCTGCAGTAGTATAATTACCATATTTTGAACCCCACCCCCTTTTGTCAGGAAGACATTTTTTTAAAGAGGCTTTGCCTTGAAGCAACTGTATCAGCAAATCGGCTTCTTCTTGGAGTCTTGCAGGGTAATCGCCGAGGTTCCAGTCCATCCAGCTGTTATCTTCATCAACTTCCCATTTGGAGATATCCCATAGAGTTTCGAGGTTCCTTTCTTGAAGCCACAGTTTAATATTCGCCAGCTCAGGGGTATGCCCCAGCGGGTCCTCACCCATGATTGAGTCCTCCCAGATATTGATCTTTTTCCCATTTTTAGGAATCCAATACAGTTTGGCTCTGAAGCGGTCAATGACTTTTAGGCAGAGCATGAAGATAGGCGATCCTTTCGTGAGCTGAGGAGAGTAGTCCAAGCATCTAAGACGCTTCCCTAGAAAGTATTTTTTCCACAGAACCTTCTTGCACCAGCTCGATCTCCCCAAGACTAGATTCCAAAGGATTTTTTATCCCATAGCTAGATTCTGGGTTGCAAATTTGCGAATCTGGAGAACGCCTTCGCTGTATGGATTCTGAATTTTCCCCCAGCTTACCAAATGAGGCATGTTCGAGTTTCCTTTTCCTCCTTCCCAAAGGAATTTTCTGACTATAGCCTCTAATTTTCCGATGACAGACACCAGAGCTAGCAGGATGGACGTCTAATAAATAGGAATGCTTATGAGAACAGATTTTAGGAGGATCGTCTTACCTGCAAGATTTAGCCAGCTGGCCCCCCAGTTATGAATTCTGGCTTTTAGCTTGTCTAGAATAGGAGTCCACTGGGCTATTTTCGGAGGCCCTTTGAAGATAGGCACTCCTAAATAGGTAAAGGAGTCTCAATTCTGCACTCCTTCCATTTTGAGAAATATGGCAATCTCCCCCATCTCCCTAATTGAGCAGTTCCAACTATAGATTTTGCTCTTTTGGAAGTTAATCTTGCTTCCAGAAACCTGCTTATAAGTTTCCAGTTCCTCCTTGAAGTGTAGAGCAGAGGTAATGCTGGCCCCTCCCAGAAGCAGTGTGTCATCAGCGAACTGGGCATGGTTGATGTCCTTTACATTGGCCACCATTCAGAGACCCGGAAGGGAGTGAATCTGTTGGCAGAAGTTCAGCTGGTAACTTAGAACAGAGGCTTGGATGGCGTAAAGAAAAGGGGACAGAGGGTAGCCCTGTCTAAGCCCTCTAGTGGCTTGGAAGAATTTGGTTGATCGCTCATTTACCAGAGGAGCGATCCAAGGCCCGCTTATGCATCCTTTAACCCAACTGATGAAAGAATTGGAAAAGCCAAGTTTCTCCATGACCAGAAGCAGGAAGTCATGTCTTACCCTATCAAAGGCATTCGCCAGGTCTAACTTTATGACCATTCCTTTTTCTTTCTGGCTAAATCTTGAGAGGATGTCTTCCTGGACGAGCAGGATGTTATCATGAATTTTCCGTCCTTGGATGAAACCCCCTTGGTTCTCTAGTATTACCCCAGGGAGGATTTTTTTGAGTCTGCTAGCTATGATTTTCGTGATTAGGTTGTAGCCCATATTGCACAGAGATATGGTTCTAAACCTGGAAAAATGAGTAGCTCCTTTTTCTTTAGGAATAAGGGCAAGAAAGGAAGAGTTGGTGCTCCCCCCTCGCTTATTGGTAGTCTGCGAGAACCTCACCATTCACAACAGATCAAGCTTGATTATTGGCCAGCAACTTGTGAAGAACCTGGCCGTAAAACCATCAAGGCCTGGGGCACTGTCAGGCTTCATATGGGAGAAGGCATATTTTAGTTCTTTCAGAGTAATTGGGGCATCCAGAAGGAGATTATCTGCATCTTTGATCAGAGAGGGAATAAGATCAAAGGGGTGATCTGATGGGTCTAGCGGGTTTTCAATAGGGGCTGAGAAGAGATCTTTAAAGGTGGTGAAGGCTGCAGATTAGATGGCCTCGAAGTCTTTAACCAAAGCTCCTTGGAAATTTATTTCTTTCACTGTTTTGAAATTCTTGCGTGCTTAAGCTTGTTTGTGAAAATAATTTGTGTTTTTGTCTCCACTTGCCAGCCAGAGGCTCTTGGACTTTTGACGCCAGTATTCCTCTTCCACTCTACAGGCCCGGAAAAAGTTTTTTTGAAGCTCTACCTCCTGATTAGATTTAGTGATAGGAGAGCATTCCATTACCATTTGATCTTGATCAAGGGTTGTCTGTGCAACAATTCTGCTAGAAGTGGGGGAGGAAAGGCATTTGGCCCAGGATTTCAAATCAAGTTTGAGACATATAATATTTCCTTCCCAGACAAAGGAAGGAGTGCCCGTGAGCTTTTTATTCCAGGAGTCGGACACAATTTGCTGAAAGCCTTCTTGGGATATCCAAAGCGGACTGAACCTGAAGGGAATAGGGCCTAGGTTGAGTTCAGGAGAGAGCTCAAGAAGAATAGGTTTATGGTCAGAAGTGCACTTAGGCAGTATTTTGGAAGAGGCATTGATTCCTAGGGTGAGGAATGAATCTTGAACCAAAAATCTATCAAGATGGGCCGCAATATAACCAGGGCCTATCCTTTTGTTGGACCAGGTGAAATTTCCACTCGCGGGCTTGATATCTAGGAGCCCCTAGCCCAGAATGATATCCTCAGCCCATTCTCGAGCTTGATCTCTAACTAGGGAGCCCCCCTTCTTTTCTTCAGTTTCCAGGGTTACATTTAAATCCCCTGCTATAATCAAATTAACTGGATTGTGCAGGCTTAGATAGGAGTCAAGGGAATCCCAACAATATTTTTTTTCAGAAAATAGATTAGGAACATATAAATTGAAAAGACTTACATGCTGGCTGGATTCTTTGTGGATGAACTTGGTGAAGAGCCAATGCAAATTTCCTTATTCTTGCAGGAGATTGAATTTATTGGAGTCCCAAAAGGTAGCAATCCCTCCTGAGGCTCCTCTAGCGCTAATGGCTCTTCCTGGGCCTTTTTTCCAAAACGCGTTTCCATCTTGGAGGAGGACAGAGTCCTCCATTTTCATCTCCTGGATGAGAAGTATGTCAAGCTTATTGATTCTAGTCATATCTTTCAGAGCTTCTTCCTTCATCAGGGTGCCTAGACCTCTGCAGTTCCAGGATACGTATCGCATTATAAACTTGGCTGGGAAGGGTTGGCCCCTTTAGAGGCCTGGCCTTGCTTGGTTTTGGTGTTCATCATGCCTTTCAAGGTTTTCTGGGATCCTTGAAGGATGTCGGCATAGGTTTTCTCTTCTCTCTGTTTTTTCTTAGATTTCCAGCCTCTTAGAATATTGATAGGCGTTGCATGCGAGCTGCTTGATTTCGTGGCTCCTCCTTCTGAATCTCCTCCTGGATCCGATTCTAAATTGGAAGGATCTTCCTCCATGTCTTTGGATTTAGCTGGAGTTTCTGGCTCTTTTTACTAAGGGACTTCGAATGCAAGAATGGAAGGTGGCTCTATTTCTTGATGGACTTCGACGGCTTGAATGGATGGAATCTCACCCGGCTCTAGTGTATTTTCCACTTAAGGATCAACCGCAGCACCGTTAACCTACGAGGGATCTTTTGGGGGTGGATCTTCTAAGACGGCTTCTTTTGCTACTTCTTTTGGATCCTCGATTAAGATCGAAGGAGGATATTGATTCAACGCAAGACCCGTGGTATTTTTCTCTTGAAACTTTGGAGTTGCTTTCCCTTTTTTTTGGACCTTCTGCCAACCTTCTCCCTCTTCCGCGGGTTGTGCTTTTGGACAATTTCTTTGGAAATGGCCATGCTCATGGAAATGTCTACATTTAAATGGTAGCTGCTCGTAGTATAACTTTTGGAAATGATGCCAGGATCCGACTGTGAGTTTGACCGCTTCAGGTAGCCCGTATTTATATCGACCTCAACACATATCTTTGCACACAAGTATTGTCCTTTGTGATATGCTTTGTCAATGAAGTGTCCAAGAGCATTCCCGATTTTCTCCAGGGATTGTATGTTCCAGCAATATACCGAAATATTTGGGAGACGCACCCATACAGGGTCCTCCTTCGGCACGTCTACAGATGGATCAAAATCTGGGGACCACCTATTAAGGTATAGACCGTGGGTTCCCATGAAGTATGGACCACTTCTGAAGATGAGATCTCGGTCCTCCTTCAAAATAAAATCAAAGACAAAGAAAACCCTACCGACAAGATAGCAGGTCACACTATGCTTCAGCTGAGGCCTCCAATTACGCTGAATCCAATCATATGTGGATCTGGATGAGGGCCAAAGCCCCATGAACTGACCAACCAAACCACGCTCAGCCAATGCTAGAGAAATCTTGATAAGTTGTTCTTCTGGCAATGCTATTTCATGGATTGCTTCCAATTTTTTAACGAACTTCAGGACTGAAGGTGCCACCGGTTTCTTCCCGAAAGGCACAAAGAGCCTTCGAAAGGCTTCCTCAAAAAATATCGAAGGAGAGGGAGGGATATCCCCTCCCCCTGGAGAGGCCATGGCGGCTACGGCCTAAGGATGCCGAAAACCTAAGACGAAGAGCTCTCCTCATGAAATCTCCAGCGCACGGCAGCTCCACACCATGAAGTAATATTAGCATACAAAATATATTGACAATAAGATCAATTCCCAACATATATATCAATTCCTTCAAGCAACCCATCTCCCAATTTCATTTCCACACAAATATTAGCTAAAGAGGTCCTCTCTGAGGAGCATGTTTTCTTGTCGATGTCCAATATCCTACACAACATGTTTCCTATCAATGTTAATCCCTTTCTGTCCACAACATCTGTTAGCTCTCTAGGATTCTTTCTAGGTTGGAATCAAAAGATCCTGGTAACTTAATCTTACTTTAAATGATGGTGTATGTTTGGATCAAGTTGGATGACTGAATTGAAGTTCACACACTCAAAACATGCATAGACACACTCAGGTAGACAAGGCTTTTAACCACTGTTGTTCAGGAAGTTTATAAAAGGTAGATGAGAGTAGAATTCTTATCGTGCTAGCAGACTCATACACAAAACATATATATAAATGGCTAATCACAATAAATAAAGTATACTTGATGTCTAGTTCTCAATAGAAAGATAGGATTACAGCTATTTGGCATAGACAAATGGCACAAACATGAAATAAAAATTTCACTACAAGTACAGAAAGGTAGAAAAGGAAATTTGAACACAAATGGAAAAAGAAACTTATATAACTGAGATGCAATGAGAAGTCTGAGAATACAAGTATAGAAAAGTCTCTCCAAAATCGAACCCCTGTTCTACATCAGTCCTAGGCTTTATAGCCTTTACAAAAATTTTAAGATCCTGAAAAGATGGATCGAATATGCTAAAAATAGTTGATTAAAAACAACTTTCTGAAAAATATGACAGCGTCCTACATTCAAAAGTAACTGACATCTTGCTAAGGCACCTATATTCAACATTTGTAATGAGCCTCCGGAGGCTGAAGAGTGAGGTTGAAACTGCTGCCTGGAGAACCTGCAGGTTGTCTTTTTCCCAAAATAGACAGGAATATTCCTCCTTTCACCTCGCTGGCGCCCTTCAGTTAAGAACCGAAAATTGATCATGATGCCTTTAAGCGTTTATCTATCATTGATAAAATTCCCTTGAGGTTCTTGGATCAGCAAAATTCGGGTTTGCTTCCCTAAGACAACCTTCTGCATATTCTGCATTTTCGGTAGCTAGAAAGTTGTGCTCAAAATTTATAAGCTACTGAAAACCCTGCTTCCGGTGGTTAATGAATCGATTTAACGTTTCGCCTAAACCACCAAGTCGCCATTAGATGTTTGAAGCCTTTCTCTCCTTTCCATAACTAGGAGAGTCTTGTCCTCATGTTGTAAACCACTGAAACTGGATTTTGGCAACTAATGAACAATTTCTATGTTCGCCTAAACCGCTGAAAAATTATGTCTGGTCCATCCTGCAAAACTTTGGACAAAATTGTGTTTTCTGACCTCTGGTACTTATCTTCTTGCTGCTTGGATTTCTCTTCATCCTGGGCCAAAGTTGACTGCTGCCGCTGCTAAGGTGTCAAGATCTGAGTGCACCTTGGGCTGGGGTTTCTGAGATTTTTCCTCACCTCGCAGAAGCTCGACCTTCCTACTCAGTCTGATATTTTCTCTTATCAGCCTTATATTTCTTCCTCTCAGCTTACTATGTTTTTTGGTCAACCCTTGAAAAGAAACATACAATTCATTATGCCTTTCAGTCAACCTTTCATTTTTCTCCTTGATCACCCTTTGGATTATTTCGAGTTCATACACCTTCCTGAGAAGTTGATTAATTTTATGTGATGAAGAAATTTTCGTCTTATTGGTTAATACCTCAGCCACCTGTTGATCTTGTTCTTCCACAGGTGTAGGGGAACGAAAATCTACATATGGAACCTTTTGTTCTTCAGGTAAAGCTTCTTCCTGAAGCTCTTGTTCTGTTGCAACTTCCTTATGATCTGCTCCTGTTTCCTGTAGTTCGTCGTCTTCAGAATCTGTGTAGGGGAGGTTTAAAAGTTTCACATTATTTGAAGAAGTCTCTCCTTCCTTTCTGAAAACTAGCTTTTTTCCAATCCTCCCAGGCTCAGAAGAAGGGGGAATTTGGACTGTTGGCAACGAAGAGACAACTCGCCTTTTTCTCCTTTCACTTCTGGGGGTGGATGGATTTTTAGAGGAAGGGTTGTCCTTGTCATTGGGTCACAATTCTATGTCAAATTTGTTCCAGAAAAGGAAAGAAACCCACTCCTTATTCTTTCTCTGCAGATGCTCTGATACCAAGATTTTAAGTAGGCCATGGTGGGATACCCTGCTCTGAACCTTGCCTGGATTTTCCTGGACCTGGTGAGCCATCTTTGTTAGGTTTTTAGGAAGATAGAACAGTAGATTTAGAGGGCTTCTTCTAGTAAAATGGTCCAACAGTTTGAAATGATAGACCAACACTCTGGAATATCTTCCCTCACATGTAAAATAGACCAAGATGGCCTTTAATAAGTGCTGCCAATTTTCCTCCAAGAAAGACATAGGGACGTCTTTGTTTCAGGTGATTGTCCGGTGTGCAAGTTTTAGATATGATCTGAACTCGACCTTCTGGGTGGTGGTGGTTTTGAACCATCTTTCTCCTGTCCCTGGAATCTCTGTGGCCGCTGCTATGAAGGTTTCATCCACCTGGATTTCTTCTAACCCAATTTGTGCTTTCCTTCTGTCAAATGATAATGTGAAGGCCTCTGCAATTTGCTGATGGGAGCCTTGGAGCTTTAGATAGTAGTTATAGCATCCCACATTTCTGAAGAATTGACAAACTCCAACGTGCGACTCGAGGTAGCCGATGTCATTTAGATCCTTCCTAAGCACAGCTCCTCCCTTCTTCATCTGTAAGACCCTTGTCGACACCTACAGTTCAGAAAAGCCGAACCTTAGGGCAAAAAACAATGCGAAATTGAGAAAGAAGCATCTCGTTGACAAGTAAGAATGAAGGATGAAGTATGACATGGTTTAGGGCCCTGACTTCGAGAGATGGAACTGAAATCCAATCATGAGGATTTAAATGTCCTGTGAATCTTGCCCGTCTACCCAGGAGCGATCATCATTTATAGATGGTTTTAAAACGAAAGGATCATGTCTTTTCCGACGGTGCCCCTTTCGGCGGTTAAGCAATGATGAACTCCCTTTAATTCACGACTAAACCCTTGATTAGATGTTTCCATCGTTTAGCACCGACTCAATTTCGGTAGCCGATGATTTCTCTTTTAACACCGTAAGCTACTGGAAAAATGTTCACAAACGCATCTGCTTTCGGTGGCTGTGGACGATCCTGCCTTTTGACTGTAAGCTGCAAAAAGTATCTGCCTTTCGATGGCTAATAAACACCGTCCTATCCTCCCAAGCCACCGAAAACTATCCCATGAATCACGAAGATGCCTCTACTTTCAACAGTTGTAGAATGTTTTATTCTTGAACTACAACTGCGAAAAGTATCTTCCTTTTGGTGGCTAATGAACACCATCATATTCTCTCAAGCCACCGAAAACTGCCCCATGAACCATGATATATGTCCACCTTTTCAGTAGTTGGTGAGTTACGTCTTTCATGTAGTAAGCTACCGAAAGTGGGGTTTTCGGTAGCTAATGAACCATCGTCAGGTCCGCCTAAGCTACCGAAACCTAAAAATTCCTTTCGGAGAAGAGCAACCTCAAATGTTATTTCAAGCTTCATTACATATTTCAAACTTATGACATTGAACCTCAAATGCATAAAAAAAATAAAAAGACAAAACTCCTATCACCTAAACAAGCAACTAGTCTATTTTTATTTGGGGAGATAACATCTGGCTCCTACTCAAGTAAGCAATTGTGAAGAATTTTGTCATGGATGTTTAAGGATATATAGAATGGTGGATAGGATCCATCAATTTCTTCAACCATGGGACCTAGGGTTACTGAGGGCTTATCGTCTTGTAAATTCACAAAGTCAACGTCTATGGGTGTTTTTGGCTGAAGGGATTTCAATATAGATGACTTGAAGGAATCATTTTTCATAAGCTCAATCAGTGGAAAAGGGATTTTTAGTTTCTGAATCTCTGTTTCAAGATTGAAGGAGAAGAACAACTTGTCAGAAATTCTTGCCTCTTGAGCTAGAGCTTTAAGTTGGACCGGGTCAGGGACAGTTGGTTGTGATGGCCTTTGCTACTGTTTTGAGAGAGTAACAACCTATTTTGTAGGAGCAGCAGGTTGCTTTGTGAGGACAAGATTCTTCTTCCTGGTACTAAGGGTCACAGGTATTTTAGCAACGCTCCTGGACCTCAAATCATAACTTCTTTGATCATCTGCCTGATACAATAATTCTTCAGTGATTTGTTCATTCATGAGGGCTTCCTCATAATCAGATTTTGGCAGGAAGGAGGGGTCAACCTTATCTTCCATGCAGTTTATATTGTCTTCTTCCTCTTCTCCTCCCTAAGTAGGCTCTTTTTCTTCTTCTAATACAGCGTGTTGGAAAGGAGCTCTGATTCTTTGTTCTTCAACAGGATTCCTATCTCTCTGGAGGATCTGAGCCTGTGGGTTATTTCTTCTGTAAGGGGGAGTATTAGTGTTTCTGGGAACAAACTCATTTGGACCTTTACTTCTTGCAAGTTGTTGGCCTTGAACTTTCATCTTAGACATTTCAGAGGTTAAGTTGTCCAGCATCTTAACCATTTTTTCCAAGTCGGTTTCTGATGAAGAGGAGGAATCTAGAGTCTGCCTCTTTTTGTCAATTTTCCCTTTGAGGATCTTAGATGCGGAAATATTAGAATCAACTTTGAGAGAAACATCTTGCATGAGAAATAAAGAGGCAGATCTTATTTCTATGAGATGAATACAAAACTCAGGGTCGAAATCATTTGCATAAGTGATCCTGGCTGAGGTATCTATAGGTTTGATCTTAGCAGGGATTTTGCCAAACATTTTATTAAATATCTTTGTGAAAGTTGACACAAATGCTCCATTTTCTCTCTTCAAATTATCAAATTCTGTGAGGTAATAAAGTTGGTCTCTTCTTTCCCCCCAATGCTTCAAAAATAAGTCATATAGGGCTTCGATGTCATCTATTGATCCAGCAGGTAATTCTTTGAACCACTTTCTGGACTGACCATCTAGACTTTGCACAAAAACCCTAGTCCAAACATATTCATGGTCAATATTTATGCTCTCAGCATAACTGTAGAATGCCTCTAAATGTTCTTCAGCTGTGAATTCCCCCTCTCCAGTGAACTTAGGCATGTATTTTTGGTAATTTCTGGTAGGCATAGCAGCAAGGGGATTAGACAAATTTAGAGGGGCATACCTAGCAATGAGGATCTTTTCCATTTTAGTCAGAGGGACAGCCATAGTGGATAGGGTATGAAAGGGGTAGAAGAAGATATATTTGGTGTGGGTGGTAACTAAGGAGGTATAGGTGATTATGAAGGTCGGGGGTTTGACCCAGTGGAGTCTCCAAGAGTTGGGGTAAAACAATTTGTTGGCTGATTTGAAAAATAGGAAACCTTGCAGGACTGTGTAAGTAATGAGGACAACCTTTCTTCACGTTGATCTAAAAGGTCCTGCAAAATGTTTTCAATGGAAAGTACGTTGGTATGAACAAAAGGATAGTTCTCTTCAGGTTCAATCAGTAAGGGCTGCAGATAGGAGGAACAGCCCTCTTCTTTGATGGATTCTAGGATTTCTTTTCCTAGATCAGCTTGGGTAGCAGATTCAGAACTAGGGTCTTCAATAGCAGAATCGGGTGAAAACACTCAAAACCTCAAGTCTTCTGATCTACTTATAATCTCTTGTGAACTAGCTACTTCGGTGGATGTAGATTCAAAAGGAGTTTCATTTGATAAGACAGAAGAAATACCTCTAGAGGTGCCTGATGTGGTTCCCCTTGTAGATCTGTAAATCTGCCTCTCTGTAGTCTTTCCTCTCCTTATAATCTGTTCGGGGTCTGAAACAGGTGTCACTGGTGGCCTTTGAGGATTTTCTCTGGTACTTGGTCTTCTCAAAGCCACTTCGTTCCAATGGAGTTTCCAGATAGATGATTACAACCGAAAAAATGTCCAGGCTTTGTCTATCATCAAAGCTGGAACTATGTCGTCTCCCAGGGAAGCTACTGCTTAAATCTTCTTCCCCGACAATGGCACCAATTTGTTATCTCTCCAAGAGTCTTTCTAGGTTGCAATCGAAAGAGTCTGGTAATTTAATCTTACATTAAATTACGGGGTATGTTTGGATCAAGTTGGATGACTGAATCAAAGCTCACACACTCAAAACATGCATAGACACACTCAGGTAGATAAGGCTTTTAACCACTGATGTTCAGGGAGTTTATAAAAGGTAGATGAGAGTAGAATTATTATCGTGCTAGTAGACTCATACACAAAACATATATATAAATGGATAATCACAATAAATAAATGATACTTGATGTCCAGTTCTCAATACAAAGATAGGATTATAGCTATCTAGCATAGACAAATGGAACAAACATGAAATAAAAATTTCACTACAAGTACAAAAAGGTAGAAAAGGAAATCTGAACACAAATGGAAAAATAAGCTTATATAACTGAGATGCAACGAGAAGTATGAGAATACAAGTATAGAAAATTATCTCCAAAATCGAACCCATGTTCTACATCAGTCCTAGGCTTTATAGCCTTTACAAAACTTTTAAGATCCTGAAAAGATAGATTGAATCTGCTAAAAATAGTTGATTAAAAACAGCTTTCTGAAAAATATGACAGCATCCTACATTCAAAAGTAACTGACATCTTGCTAAGGCACCTATATTCGACATTTGTAATGAGCCTCGGGAAGCTGAAGAGTGAGGTTGAAACCGCTGCCTGGAGAACATGTAGGTTGTCTTTTTCCCAAAATAGACAGGAATATTCTTCCTTTCACCTCGTTGGCGCCCTTCAGTCTAGAACCGAAAATTGATCATGATGCCTTTAAGCATTTATCTATCATTGAGAAAAATCCCTTGAGGTGCTTGGATCAGCAAAATTCGGGTTTGGTGCCCAAAGACAACCCTCTGCATATTCTACATTTTCGGTAGCTAGAAAGCTGGGCTCAAAATTTATAAGCTACTGAAAACCCAGCTTTTGATGGTTAATGAATCGATTTAACATTTCGCCTAAACCACGAAGTCGCCTTTAGATGTTTGAAGCCTTTCTCTCCTTTCCGTAACTAGGAGAGTCCTATCCTCATGTTGTAAACCGCCGAAACTAGATTTTGGTAGCTAATGAACAATTTCTATGTGCGCCTAAACCACCGAAAAACTATGTCTGGTCCAGCCTGCAAAACTTTGGACAAAATTGTGTTTTCTGACCTCTACTACTTATCTTCTTGCTGCTTGGATTTCTCTTCATCCTATGCCAAAGCTGGAGTGTCAACAAAGCTGACTGCTTCTGCTGCTAAGGTGTCAAGATCTGAGTGCACCTTGGGCTGGGGTTTCTGAGTTGTTTCCTCACCTCCCAAAAGCTCAACCTTCCTACTTAGACTGATATTTTCTCTTATCAGCCTTATATTTCTTCCTCTCAGCTTACTATGTTTTTTGGTCAACCCCTGAAAAGAAACATACAATTCATTATACCTTTCAGTCAACCTTTCATTTTTCTCCTTGATCACCCTTTGGAGTATTTTGAGTTCATACACCTTCCTGAGAAGTTGATTAATTTTCTGTGATGAATAAATTTTTGTCTTATTGGTTAATACCTCATCCACCTGCTGATATTGTTCTTCCACGGGTGTAGGGGAAGGCAAATCTACATATGGAACCTTTTGTTCTTAAGGTAGAGTTGCTTCCTGAAGCTCTTGTTCTGTTGCAACTTCCTTATGATATGCTCATTTTTCCTGTAGTTCGTCATCTTCAAAATATGTGTAAGGGAGGTTTAAAAGGTTCGCATTCTTTGAAGAAGTCTCTCCTTCCTTTCTAAAAACTAGCTTTTCCCCAATCCTCTCAGGCTCAAAAGAAGGGGGAATTTGGACTGCTGGAAACAAAGAGACGGCTCGCCTTTTTCTCTTTTCACTTCTTGGGGTGGATGGATTTTTAGAGGAAGGGTTGTCCTTGTCTTCGGGTCACAATTATGTGTCAAATTCGTTCCAGAAAAGGAAAGAAACCCGCTCCTTATTCTTTCTCTGCAGATGCTCTGATACCAAGATTTTAAGTAGGCCATGGTGGGATAACCTGCTCTGAACCTTGCTTGGCTTTTCCTGGACCTGGTGAGACATCTTTGTTAGGTTTTTATGAAGATAGAAGGGTAGATTTAGAGGGCTTCTTCCAGTGAAATGGTCCAATAGCTTGAAATGATAGACCAACACTCTGGAATATCTGCCCTCGCATGTAAAATAGACCAAGATGCCCTTTAATAAGTGCTGCCAATTTTCCTCCAAGAAAGACATAGGAACGTCTTTGTTCCAGGTGATTGTCTGGTGTGCAGGTTTTAGATATGATCTGAACTTGACCTTCTGGGTGGTGGTGGTTTTGAACCATCTTTCTCCTGTCCCTAGAATCTCTGCGGCCGCTGCTATGAAGGTTTCATCCACCTGGATTTCTTCTGTCCCAATTTGCGCTTTCCTTTCGTCAAATAATAATGCGAAGGCCTCTGTAATTTGCTGATCTGAGCCTTGGAGCTTTAGACAGTAGTTATAGCATCCCACATTTTTGAAAAATTGACAGACTTGAGGGCGCGACTCGAGGTAGCCAACGTCATTTAGCTCCTTCCTAAGCACAGCTCCTCCCTTCTTAATCTGTAAGACCCTTGTCAACACCTGCGGTTCAGAAAAGTCGAGCCTTAGGGGAAAAAACAACGTGGAATCGGGAAAGAAGCAGCTCATTGACAAGTAAGAACGAAGGATGAGGTATGACTTGGTTCAGGGCCCTGACTTCAAGAGATGGAACTGAAATCCAATCATGAGGATTTACATGACCTGTGAATCTTGCCCGTCTACCCAGGAGCAATCATCATTTGTAGCTGGTTTTAAAATGAAAGGATCGTGTCTTCACTGGCGGTGCCCCTTTTCGGCGGTTAAGCAATGATGAACTCCCTTTAATTCATGACTAAACCCTTGATTAGACGTTTCCACCGTTTGGCACCGACTCAATTTCGGTAGCCGATGATTTCGATTTTAAAACTGTAAGCTGCAGGAAAAATGTTCACAAACGCCTCTGCTTTCGGTGGCTGTGGATGATCCTGCCTTTTGAATGCAAGCTGCGAAAAGTATCTGCATTTCAATGGCCAATGAACATCGTCGTATCCTCCCAAGCCACCGAAAAATGTCCCATGAATCACGAAGATGCCTCTACTTTCGGTAGTTGTAGAAGGTTTTATTCTTGAACTGCAACTACGAAAAGTATCTTCCTTTCAATGGCTAATGAACACCATCGTATTCTCCCAAGCCACCGAAAACTACCCCATGAACCACGATATATGTCTGCCTTTTCGGTAGTTGGAGAGTTTCCTCTTTCATGTAGTAAGCTACCGAAAGTGGGGTTTTCAGTAGCTAATGAACCATCGTCAAGTCCGCATAAGCTACCGAAACCTGAAAATTCTTTTCGGAGAAGAGTAACCTCAAATGTTATTTCAAGCTTCATTACATACTCCAAACTTATGACACTGAACCACAAATGCATAAAAAAAATAAAAAGACAAAACTCCTATCACCTAAACAAGCAACCAGTCTATTTTTATTTGGGGAGATAACATCTGGCTCCTACTCGGGGATGGAAACCTCCCCGTGAGGTTCCAAGAACCACAGGTCTAATGTCTTTCCCATAAAACAAAAATCAAAACCTATCTTCGAGTGTTCCATTGGGAATGGATTTATTTTGCAAAAAAAAACTAAAACTGAAAACAGAAATGATAATTACAATGACCAGGCTTTGAAGCCTCAAATGAAATAGAGTTTCAAAAAATGCCCATTGACTGGGCCACCAAACATATCTTCGCCTTCTAGAATTTGCAATTTGAAAGTGTTGTTTTCCTATACTTGAGTTATCACAAAAGGACCCGTCCATAGAGAATCAAATTTACCATGCTTGCCCTTATCCTTCCTGGGGGCATCCCATTTCAGCACCTAGTCTCCAACCTGAAAACTCTCCATCTTTGCCTTCTTGTCAAAAGTGCTTTTTTTTCTTCCCTGATGATCTTATGACTTTTCCACCAACTGTTCTCTAGTTTGCTGCAATTCAACCAAATCGAGCATTCTTCTCACCATGTCATTTTGTTCATCTTGTTCCTTCTGAATAAATTTAGTTACTGGAAGGATTAGCTGAACTGGGAAAATGGCAGCAGTACCATAAACCAATCTAAAGGGGGAAGTCCCTATGGATTTCTTATTCGTCACCCTATCAGCCCAAAGAGAAAACTTTAGCTTTGAATCCCAACTCTTTTGATTTTCTTCCAATAGTTTTCTGATGATTCTGACTAGAATTTTATTGGAGGGCTCAGCGAGGCCATTGCCTTGAGGGTAGTAGGGAGTAGAGTGAACCAATTGAATGCCCATTGACTCGCACATGTGGACTAATGCTTTATCTTTGAAAGCTGGTGAATTATCAGTTACCAGCCTTTTTGGGTAACCCAATCTGATAAGGATGTTTTCATAAAGAAATTTCATGATAACCTAATGATTAGCGTTCCTGGTGGGAATTTCCTCCATCCACTTGGTGAAATAATCAGTGGCTACTAGGATCCACCTTTGTTGACCACTGGATGAAAGATTGATCTCCCCTATGAAGTCAAGGCCCCATTGCTAGAAGGGACCATTAACCACAATAGGTTTCAGGGGCAGGGATTTTAGCTGTTGTTTTCCCGTGAATCTTTGGCATTTGTCGAAAGATTTCACAAAAGTGTATACATCAGAGAACAGATAAGGCCAATAGTACCCAGCCCTTAGAATCTTGTGACCTGTAGTTTTTCAGTAATGATGGCCCCCACATATGCTTGAATGGAATTGATGCATGACTTGAACTGATTCTTCTTTATCTAGACATCTTAACAGAAGACCAATAGGATCTTTCCAATACAGAAGATTATTACTTATCCAAAATTTTACAGACTTAAGCTTGAGATATCGTGCCTGGGTTGTGTTAAGTACAGGGGGAACTTCTAAATTATGCAGGAAATGAATGATACCTGAATACCACTCGCATGAGAGCAAAGTTTCAACCACCTATTGACTTTTATGTCGTTCTGCTGCAGCTACCTTTATTGGCAAACTAGCAGAATTTATTCCAATGAAATTTATGTCTAATAGTTTGCACTTTTCTTCAGCCATAAGCTTAGCTAAACCTTGACCTTTTACTAACCTGGTGGGATTCACCTCTATATCGAAATCAATCAGCTTAGCGATCCATTTGGCTCTCTTGCCATCAATGTCAGTTTGAGATAACACATATTTCATGGAAGCTGAGGGGACATAGGCTATGACCTTTGCATGTAGGATATAAATTTTGAATTCTTTCAATGACTTGATTATAGCATAGGCCTATTTTTCTATGGGATCGTATTTCAGTTCAGCATCCCTCAATATTTTGCTGAATAAGGAAATTGGATGATCAAGCCCTTCGTCATCTTTCTGCAACAAGACTGCTACCACTATATCATAGGAAGCAAAAAAAATATAGAACACCTTGGTGTAATCTGGACTAATCAGAGTAGGAGCTTCCATGATAGCCTGCTTGATGGCTTCGAAAGAGTGTCTTGCATTTTCTATCCATTTGGTTTCGGCTCCCTTTTTTATCATGGATGTTATGTGTTTTACTAACTCAGAAAAATTTGGAATAAACCTCCTGACAAAATTTATCTTACCGAGGAAAGATTGGATATCCTTTTTCGACCTTGGTATAGATACCTTCTGAATTGCTTCAACCCGAACTAGATCAATCTTTACACCCTACGCTGAAACTATGTGGCCTAGTAGCTTTCCCTCCCCGAGAGCAAACTAAGACTTCTTAGGATTCAGAGAAATTTCAAATTGTCTGCATTTCATAAAAACCTCCTTTAGGTGCTGCAAATGTTCTTCGGGAATGTTTGAGTATACTATGATATCATTGAGGTATATGAGGACAAACTTATATTTTATCCCCACAAAGGCTATGTCCATGGCCCTCTGAAAGGTGGCCCCGGCATTCATCAGCCCAAACGGCATCTTGGCATACATGAAGGTACCCCAGGGAGTGGTAAAATCTATCTTCTCCTGATCATCAGGGTGTACAAAAATTTGATTATAGCCTGAGAAGCCATCTAGGAATGACATGACACTAGCTCCCGACACTCTCTACAGTAAATGCTCCATCTTAGGCAGAGGATAGTTATCTTTTTGGGAGCCTTTGTTTAGGTTTCTGAAATCGACACATAACCTGACCTCACCATTTTTCTTCATTACTATTACCAAATTTGCGACCCATTTAGAATATCTTAATGGGATTATGATCTTAGCATCACAGAGCTTTTTTATTTCTCTTTCGATCACAGGTAACGGGAGAGGGTTGATAGCCCTTAGCTTCTGCTTAAAAGGGGTGGTGATGTTTTCTAGTGGAATTCTATGTTGAATGGTATATTCGTCGTAAGTTTTCAGATCACTGTATTCCCAAGCCAAAACGTCTGCAAAATCCTTTACAAGGCTGCAATACTCTGACCTCTGATCAGCTGTTAACTCAGTAGAAAGATTTATGAATTTAGGATGATTATGGCTGCCTATATTATGTTCATGGATAGCAGGGTCTTTTTCCTTATTCACGGGTTTGAAGGAGACGTCATTATGGTCAAACAACCTTTCAAGAGGTACTAAGCGCCAAGGTATATGATTTATTGGCAACTGAACAATGTCATGTTGGCCTATTTTCCCTTTCAACTTAGACCTCTGGGATTCCTCTACACTTAGGTTTTCTTGGTTAATATGCATATCAAAAAATTCATCAACAACCTGGAGAAATCTACTAAGCTCATCATCATCCTCAAAGACTTTCCAAAATTTGACATTATCTGGTAGGGATGGCCTATACTTGACTTGGGTATCATAGTCAAATTTAGGAGGCATGGGAAGAATGAACATGCTGGCAGAGACAGCAAGGGAATCAGCCAGGTGGTTCATAGCTCTCAGTATATAAGAAATGTCAAAAAACATGAAGGAATCTCTAAGTTTCCATACCTCATATCTGTATGACTTTAGTCTGACATTCTTTTCCTAATAATTGCCATTCACTTGTTGTATGATGAGCTCTGCATCTCCAAATATTTTCAGGCACATGATTCCCATCTCTTTGGCGGCCTTGACTCCCAACAGCAAAGCCTCATACTCTGCTATATTATTAGTAGTTTTGCAATCCAGGCTATAAGACAAATGGGTAATGTTCTTCGAAGGAGAGATCAAAACCACACCTGCACCTGCTAAAGCTTGGGTACTGGCACCATAAAAAAAATGCTGCAAACAGCAGTGGTTACTTCCTCGGATTGCTGACAAGTAGGCTTTGTGAGTTGTAAAGGGGCTGGCTAGCCGTCATCTATTTGCAAGATACATGCTCCAAAGTCTGTATCCAATGCGTAAATGGGATGATTTATAGAATTCTTTTCATTACTGATGATATAGGCAAGCTGGTTCTCTCTATAGAGTCTTTTAGTTTCACCTCCAAACATAGGGATTGTAGCATAAGTCAGATCCATCTGGAGGGTACCCCCTAGTCGTTTACTCCATGATCGGGACAAGAGAATGCCAAACTTAGGTGAGATGTGAGAGACTACTACATCCATTACCATGCTTTTCAAAGGCAGCTGAGATAGGTTTATGACAAGATCCTTTATGAGGCCTGGGCATCTGACTTTTCTGGATTCAAAAGAGAAGAGATCATGGTAGGGTTTTGTGATGCTAAGCCCAAGTTCATCCATCACCGCCTTAGGCATGAGATTGTGGGAGGCTCCTGATTCAAGTAAGCAATTGTGAAGAATTTTGTCATGGATGTTTACGGATATATAGAATGGTGGACAGGATCCATCAAGTTCTTCAACCATGGGAGCTAGGGTTACTGAGGGATTATCGTCTTGTAAATTCACAAATTCAACGTCTATGGGTGTTTTTGGCTGAAGGGATTTCAGTATAGATGACTTGAAGGAATCATTTTTCATAAGCTCAATTAGTGGAAAAGGGATTTTTAGTTTCTGAATCTCTATTTCAAGATTGAAGGAGTAGGAAAACTTGTCAGAAATTCTTTCCTCTTGAGCTGGAGCTTTAAGCTAGACCGGATCAGGGACAGTTTGTTGTGATGACCTTTGCTGCTGTTTTGAAAGAGTAACAACCTGTTTTGCAGGAGCAGCAGGTTGCTTTGTGAGGACAGGATTCTTCTTCCTAGGATCAAGGGTCACAATTTTTTTAGCAACGGTCTTGGACCTCAAATCATAACTTCTTTGATCATCCGCCTTATACAATGGTTCTTCAGTGATTTGTTCATTCATGAGGGATTCCTCATAATCAGATTGCGTTAGGAAGGAGGGGTCAACCTTATCTTCCATGCAGTTGATATTGTCTTCTTCCTCTTCTCCTCCCTGAGTAGGCTCTTGTTCTTCTTCTAATACAGTGTGTTGGAAAGGAGCTTTGATTCTTTGTTCTTCAGCAGGATTCCTATCTCTCTGGAGGATCTGAGCCTGTGGGTTGTTTCTTCTGTAAGGGGGAGTATTAGTGTTTTAGGGAACAAACTCATTTGGACCTTTACTTCTTGCAGGTTGTTGGCCTTGAAATTTCATCTTAGGAATTTCAGAGGTTAAGTTGTCCTGCATCTTAGCCATTTTTTCCAAGTTGGTTTCTGATGAAGAGGAGGAATCTGGAGTCTGCCTCTTTTTGTCAATTTTCCCTTTGAGGATCTTAGATGTGGAAATATTAGAATCAACTTCGAGAGCACCATCTTGCATGAGAAATAAAGAGGCAGCTCTTATTTCTATGAGATGAAGACAAAACTCAGGGTCGAAATCATTTGCATAAGTGATCCTGGCTGAGGTATCTATAGGTTTGATTTCAACAGGAATTTTGCCAAACATTTTATTAAATCTCTTTGTGAAAGCTGACACAGACTCGCCATTTTCTCTCTTCAAATTATCAAATTCTATGAGGTAATAAAGGTGGTCTCTTCTTTCCCCCCAATGCTTCAAAAACAAGTCATCTAGGGCTTCGATGTCATCTATTGATCCAGTAGGTAATTCTTTGAACCACTTTCTGGCTTGACCATCTAGACTTTGCACAAAAACCCTAGTCCAAACATCTTCATGCTCAATATTTATGTTCTCATCATAACCGTAGAATGCCTCTAAATGTTCTTCAGCTGTGAAGTCCCCCTCTCCAGTGAACTAAGGCATGTATTTTTGGTAATCTCCGGTAGGCATAGAAGCAAGGGTATTAGGAAAATTTAGAGGGGCATACCTAGCAATGAGGATCTTTTCCATTTTAGTCAGAGGGATAGCCATAGTGGATGTGGGTATGAAAGGGGTAGCATAAGATATCTTTGGTGTGGGTGGTATCTGAGGAGGTATAGGTGACGATGAAGGTGGGGGGTTTGACCTAGTGGAGTCGCCAAGAGTTGGGGTAAAACAATTTGTTGGCTGATTTGCAAAATAGGCACCCTTGCAGGACTATGCAAGAAACGAGGACAACCTTTCTTCACACTGATCTAAAAGGTCCTGCAAAATGTTTTTAATGGCAAGTACGTTGGTATGAGAAAAAGGATAGTTCTCTTCAGGTTCAGTCAGTAAGGTTTGCAGGTAGGAGGAATAGCCCTCTTCTTTGATGGATTCTAGGATTTATTTTCCTAGATCAGCTTGGGTACCAGATTCAGAACTAGGGTCTTCAACAGCAGAATCGGGTGAAAACACTCGAACCCTCAAGTATTCTGATCTACTTATAATCTCTTGTGAACTAGCTGCTTCGGTGGATGGAGGTTCAAACGGAGTTTCATTTGATAAGACAGAATAAATACCTCTAGAGGTTCCTGATGTGGTTCCCCTTATAGATCTTGAAATCTTCCTCTGTGTAGTCCTTCCTCTCCTTATAATCTGTTCGGGGTCTGAAACAGGTGTCATTCGTGGCCTTTGCGAATTTGCTCTAGTACTTGGTCTTTTCGAAGCCACTTCATTCCAATGGAGTCACCAGATAGATGATTACAACCAAAAAAATGTCCAGGCTTTGTCTATCATCAAAGCTGGAACTATGTCATCTCCCAGGGAAGCTGCTGCTTCAATCTTCTTCCTCGGCAACGGTGCCAATTTGTTAGCTCTCCAGGAGTCTTTCTAGGTTGCAATCGAAAGAGCCTGGTAACTTAATATTACTTTAAATGATGGGGTATGTTTGGATCAATTTGGATGACTGAATCGAGGCTCACACACTCAAAACATGCATAGACACACTCAGGTAGACAAGGCTTTTAACCACTGCTGTTTAGGGAGTTTATAAAAGGTAGATGAGAGTAAAATTCTTATCGTGCTAGCAGAATCATACACAAAACATATATATAAATGGCTAATCACAATAAATAAATGATACTTGATGTCCAGTTCTCAATACAAAGATAGGATTACAGCTATCTGGCATAGACAAATGGAACAAACATGAAATAAAAATTTCACTGCAAGTACAGAAAGGTAGAAAAGGAAATCTGAACACAAATGGAAAAAGAATCTTATATAAATGAGATGCAACGAGAAGTATGAGAATACAAGTATAGAAAAGTCTCTCCAGAATTGAACCCTTGTTCTACATCAGTCCTGGGCTTTATAGCCTTTACAAAACTTTTAAGATCCTGAAAAGATGGATCGAATCTGCTAGAAATAGTTGAATAAAAACAGCTTTCTGAAAAATATGATAGCATCCTACATTCAAAATAAATTGACATCTTGCTAAGGAATCTATATTCGACAGTTGTAATGAGCCTCCAGAGGCTGAAGAGTGAGGTTGAAACCATTTCCTGGAGAACCTGCACGTTGTCTTTTTCCCAAAATAGACAGGAATATTCCTCCTTTCACCTCGCTTGCGCCCTTCATTCTAGAACCGAAAATTGATCATGATGCCTTTAAGCATTTATCTATCATTGATAAAACTCCCTTGAGGTGCTTGGATCATCAAAAGTCAGGTTTGGTGCCCGAAGACAACCTTCTGCATATTCTGCATTTTCGGTAGCTAGAAAGCTGGGCTCAAAATTTATAAGATACTGAAAACCCTGCTTTCTGTGGTTAATGAATCGATTTAACGTTTCGCCTAAACCATCAAGTCGCCTTTAGATATTTGAAGCCTTTCTCTCCTTTCCTTAACTAAGAGAGTCCTGTCCTCATGTTTTAAACCGCCGAAACTGGATTTTGGCAGCTAATGAACAATTTCTATGTTCGCCTAAACCGCCGAAAAACTATGTCTCGTCCAGCCTGCAAAAATTTGGACAAAATTGTGTTTTCTGACCTCTGATAATTATCTTCTTGCTGCTTGGATTTCTCTTCATCCTGGGCCAAAGCTGACTGCTGCTGCTACTAAAGTGTCAAGATCTAATTGCACCTTGAGCTGGGGTTTCGAAGTTGTTTCCTCACCTCCCAGAAGCTTGACCTTCCTACTCAGCCTGATATTTTCTCTTATCGGCCTTATATTTCTTCCTCTCAGCTTACTATTATTTTTTGTCAACCCTTGAAAAGAAACATACAATTCATTATGCCTTTCAGTCAGCCTTTCTTTTTTCTCCTTGATCACCCTTTGGATTATTTCGAGTTCATACACCTGCCTAAGAAGTTGATTAATTTTCTGTGATGAAGAACTTTTCGTCTTATTGGTTAATACCTCAGCCACCTGCTGATCTTGTTCTTCCACAGGTGCAGGGGAAGGAAAATCTACATATGGAACCTTTTGTTCTTCAGGTAGAGCTGCTTTCTGAAGCTCTTGTTCTATCTCAACTTCCTTATGATCTACTCCCGTTTCCTACAGTTCGTCGTCTTCAGAATCTGTGTAAGGGAGGTTTAAAAGGTTCGCATTCTTTGAAGAAGTCTCTCCTTCCTTTCTGAAAACTAGCTTTTTCCCAATCATCTCAGGCTCAAAGAGGGGGGAATTTGGACTGCTGGCAATGAAGAGACAGCTCGCCTTTTTCTCTTTTCACTTCTAGGGGTGGATGGATTTTTAGAGGAAGGGTTGTCCTTGTATTCAGGTCACAATTCTGTGTCAAATTCGTTTCAGAAAAGGAAAGAAACCCACTCCTTATTCTTTCTCTGCAGATGCTCTGATACCAAGATTTTAAGTAGGCCATGGTGGGATAACCTGCTCTGAACCTTGCTTGGCTTTTCCTGGAGCTGGTGAGCCATCTTTGTTAGGTTTTTATGAAGATAGAAGAGTATATTTAGAGGGTTCTTCCAGTGAAATGTTCCAACAGTTTTAAATGATAGACCAACACTCTGGAATATCTACCCTCGCATGTAAAATAGACCAAGATGGCCTTTAATAAGTGCTACCAATTTTCCTCCAAGAAAGACATAGGGACGTCTTTGTTCCATGTGATTGTCCGGTGTGCAGGTTTTAGATTTGATCTGAACTCAACCTTCTGGGTGGTGGTGGTATTGAACCATATTTCTCATGTCCCTGGAATCTATGTGGTCGTTGCTATGAAGGTTTCATCCACCTGGATTTATTCTTTCCCAATTTGCGCTTTCCTTCTGTCAAATGATAATGCGAAGGCCTCTGCAATTTGCTGATGGGATCCTTGGAGCTTTAGATAGTAGTTATAGCATCCCACGTTTTTGAAGAATTGACAGAATTCAAGGTGCGACTCGAGGTAGCCGACGTCATTTAGCTCCTTCCTAAGCAAAGATCCTCCCTTCTTCATCTGTAAGACCCTTGTCGACACCTGCAGTTCAGAAAAGCCGAGCCTTAGGGGAAAAAACAACGCGGAATTGACAAAGAAGCAGCGCGTTGACAAGTAAGAACGAAGGATAAGGTTTGACTTTGTTCAGGTCCCTAAATTCGAGAGATGGAACTGAAATCCAATCATGAGGATTTACATCACCTGTGAATCTTTCCCGTCTACCCAGGAGCAATCATCATTTGCAGCTGGCGGTGCCCCTTTTCGGTGGTTAAGTAATGATGAACTCCATATAATTCATGACTAAACCCTTGATTAGACATTTCCACCATTTGGCACCAACTCAATTTCGGTAGCCGATGATTTCACTTTTAACACCGTAAGCTGCAGGAAAAATGTTCACAAACGCCTTTGCTTTCGGTGGTTGTGGACGATCCTGCCTTTTGACTGTAAACTGCGAAAAGTATCTACCTTTCGGTGGATAATGAACACCGTCGTATCCTCCCAAGCCACTGAAAAAATGTCCCAGGAATCACGAATATGCCTCTGCTTTCGGCAGTTGTAGAATGTTTTATTCCTGAACTGCAACTGCAAAAAGTATCTGCCTTTCGGTGGCTAATGAACACCATCGTATTCGCCCAAGCCACCAAAAACTGCCCCATGAACCACGATATATGTCTTCCTTTTCGGTAGTTGGAGAGTTTCGTCTTTCATGTAGTAAGCTGCCGAAAGTGGGGTTTTTGGTAGCTAATGAACCATCGCCAGGTTCGTCTAAGCTACCAAAACCTAAAAATTATTTTCGGAGAAGAGCAACCTCAAATGTTAATTCAAGCTTCATTACATACTCCAAACTTATGACACTGAACCTCAAATGCATAAAAAAAATAAAAATACAAAACTCCTATCACCTAAACAAGCAACTAGTGTATTTTTATTTGGGGAGATAACATCTGGCTCCTACTCGGGGATGGAAACCTCCCTATGAGGTTCCAAGAACCACAGGTCTAATGCCTTTCCCATAAAACAAAAATCAAAACCTATCTTCTAGTGTTCCATTGGGCATGGAGTTATTTTTCAAACAAAAACTAAAACTGAAAACAGAAACGATAATTACAATGACCAGCTTTTGAAGCCTCAGATAAAATAGAGTTTCAAAAAATGCGCATTGACTGGGCCACCAAACATATCTTCACCTTCTATACTTTGCAATTTGAAAGTGTTGTTTTGTTGTACTTGAGCTATCACGAAAGGACCTGTCCATAGAGAATCAAATTTACCATTCTTTCCCTTATCCTGCCTGGGGGCATCCCATTTCAACACCCAGTCTCCAACCTAAAAACTCTCCATCTTTGCCTTCTTGTCAAAAGTTCTTTTTATTCTTCCCTGATGAGCTTATGACTTTTCCACCAACTGTTCTCTAGTCTGCTGCAATTCAACCAAATCAAGAATTCTTCTCACCATGTCATTTGGTTCATCTTGTTCCTCCTGAATAAATTTAGTTACTGGCAGGATTAGCTGAACTGGGAAAATGGCATCAGTACCATAAACCAATCTAAAGGGGGAAGTCCCTATGGATTTCTTATTCGTCACCCTATCAACCCCAAGAGAAAACTTTAGCTTTGAATCCCAACTCTTTTGATTTTCTTCCAATAGTTTTCTGATGATTCTAACTAGACTTTTGTTGGAGGACTCAGCGAGGCCATTTCCTTGAGGCTAGTAGGGAGTAGAGTGAACCAATTGAATTCCCATTGACTCTCACATGTGGACTAATGCTTTGTCTCTGAAAGCTGGTGCATTATCAATTACCAGCCTTTTTGGGAAACCAAATTTGATAAGGATGTTTTCATAGAGAAATTTCATGATAACCTAATGATTAGCGTTCCTGGTGGGAATTGCCTCTATCCTCTTGGTGAAATAATCGGTGGCTACTAGGATCCACCTGTGTTGACCACTGGATGAAGGATTGATCTCCCCTACGAAGTCAACGCCCCATTTCTAAAAGGGACCATTAACCACAATAGGTTTCAGGGGCAGGGATTTTAGCTGTTGTTTTCCCGTTAATCTTTGGCATTTGTCGCAAGATTTCACAAAAATGTATACATCAAAGAACAGATAAGGCCAATAGTACCCATCCCTTAGAATCTCGTGAGTTGTAGTTTTGTATTAATGATGGACCCTACATATGCTTGAATGGAAGTGATGCATGACTTGAACTGATTCTTCTTTATCTAGACATCTTAACAAAACACCATCAGGATCTTTCCAATACAGAAGATTATTACTTATGCAAAATTTTACAGACTTAAGCTTGATAGATCGTGCCTGGGTTGTGCTAAGTCCAGGGGGAACTTCTAAATTCTACAGGAAATGAATGATACCTGAATACCACTCACATGAGTGCAAATTTTCAGCCACCTGTTGACTGTTATGTCGTTCTATTGCAGCTACCTCAGTTGGCAAACTGGCAAAATTTATTCCGATGAAATTTATGTCTAATAGTTTGCAATTTTCTTCATCCATAAGCTTGGCTAGACCTTGACCTTTTACTAACCTGGTGGGATTCACCTCCATATCGAGCTCAATCAGCTTAGTGATCCATTTGGCTCTCTTGCCATCAATGTCAGGTTGAGTTAACACATCTTTCACGGAAGCTGACGGGACATAGGGATGGCCTATACTTGACTTAGATATCATAGTTCAATTTAGGAGGCATGGGAGGAATGAACGTGCTGGTAGAGACAGCAAGGGAATCATCCAGGTGGTTCATAGCTCTCGGTATATAAGAAATGTCAAAAAACATGAAGGAATCTCTAAGTTTCCATACCTCATCTCTGTATGACTTTAGTCTGACATTCTTTGCCTGATAATTGCCATTCACTTGTTGTATGATAAGCTCTGCATCTCCAAATATTTTCAGGCACATGATTCCCATCTCTTTGGCGGCCTTGAATCCCAATAGCAAAGCCTCATACTCTGCTATATTATTAGTAGTTTTGAAACCCAGCTTATAAGACAAATGGGTAACATCCTTCGAAGGAGAGATCAAAACCACACCTGCACCTGCTGAAGCTTGGGTACTGGCACCATAAAAAAAATGCTGCAAACAGGAGTGGTTACTTCCTCGGATTGCTGACAAGTAGGCTTTGTGAGTTGTAAAGGGGCTGGCTAGCCGTCATCTATTTGCAGGATACATGCTCCAAAGTCTGTATCCAATGCGTAAATGAGATGATTTATAGAATTCTTTTCATTACTGATGATATAGGCAAGCTGGTTCTCTCTATAGAGTCTTTTAGTTTCACCTCCAAACATAGGGATTGTAGCATAAGTCAGATCCATCTGGAGGGTACCCCCTAGTCATTTACTCCATGATCGGGACAAGAGAATGCCAAACTTAGGTGGGATGTGAGAGACTACTACATCCATTACCATGCTTTTCGAAGTCAGCTGAGACAGGTTTATGACAAGATCCTTTATGAGGCCCAGGCATCTGACTTTTCTGGAGTCAAAAGAGAAGAGATCATGATAGGGTTTTGTGATTCTAAGCCCAAGTTCATCAATCATCGCTTTAGGCATGAGATTGTGGGAGGCTCCTGAGTCAAGTAAGCAATTGTGAAGAATTTTGTCATGGATGTTTAAGGATATATAGAATGGTGGACAAGATCCATCCAGTTCTTCAACCATGGGACCTAGGGTTATTGAGGGATTGTCGTCTTGTTAATTCACAAAGTCAGCGTCTATGGGTGTTTTTGGCTGAAGGTATTTCAGTATAGATGACTTGAAGGAATCATTTTTCATAAGGTCAATCAGTGGAAAAGGGGTTTTTAGTTTCTGAATCTCGGTTTCAATATTGAAGGAGTGTTATAGGTCAAATATGCACTTCTCTGTCCATGATCACCTTGAGCTGTCGATCACACAAAAGGACAACTAGGATTGAAGAGTAGGATGACCTTAGATGAGACTTTGACCGGACTCACCTTACTGCAAGCTGACAAAACCCTTAATAATATCATATTTTTCCTTTGGCACTGCTCTTCTTAAGCAAACCAACGCATATGCCCTACTCTATAATCTATATAGTAGCGCACATCTCCTGGTATGCGCTACTCTACTTCAGTAAACTAGCGCACAGCATTAAAAAGTGGCAAACGCTAGTTCTTAAACACTGTAGTTGCATGTTGGGCGCTACTCCACTGTGAAATAGTCATGCACATCTTAAAATATGATTAAAAAATATTAATTTGACGAATTGGGATTAGTTGCAGTTGGTTTCCCAACTTCCCCTTCAACCACCTCTCCACCTGAACTGCCTACCTTGTCCTATAAATGCAAGGAGGATTGAAGAGAGGGGTTATACGTGAGAGCCATAGAGAGACTATTATTATATGAGAAGCTTGTATTGAAGGTGGTTATGCTGGAGAAACTGTGAAGTCAGAGAGGAGCAGTAGCCTAGGATAAGGTTACATGAGCATGTTGTAAAGTCAGGTATACTTTGTATTACTCATCTGTTTTTGACAATAAAAAGTTGAAACATCTTTCTCGTCCCAAATCAAATGCTTAATGGACTATGTATTTGTTTGGATCAATGTTGGTTAATGCTTGATGTTTGAATTACTGTTCAATTCCATCGTTATTATATTGGCCAAGATACGTTGAGAAAGGTCTATTTGTTGCAGGTTTATCGGACGGGAGATCGAGTCGAGGATCGAGCGCAAGGTTGGACAAAATCTAGGATCAAACTTCATTCATAAGGTATGTCCTCAAGGTCTCTAATCTATTTCCCTTTATAAACGTTTCTGTAATGCAATTAGTATGTTTACCTGTCACCCCCTTAAGTTGATAGTGTCTATTTCCTCACTATAGGATAGTATTTCCCGCCAACAGACTGGCGACTCCGCTGGGGAAGTTGTTTTTCTGCTCTAGGAAACCCTTCTTGTTGTCTTTTTAGTACTTCTTAACCCTTTTAATCTTCTGAGAAGCCCTATAGGTTGCGCCTACCTACTTCCCTTTGTTTGACTCAGTCTCTTTACACCTCTACAAGGTTATTTTTTTTACTTTTTAAGACCTGTGCGCTACTCTACTGTACATACAGTAGCGCATATGCACCAGTTTTCCTTTTCACAGTAGCGCACACATCCCCAAATGTGCTAGTTTTCCTACTACACAGTAGGGCACTTTCCTATAGATCTCTGTTGGAAGCAGGGTTGAGTTTTTTGCCTGTTTGGGTGGGTTTCTAACTTTGTTTTTGGTCTTCTTGACTGGTATTTGAGGTTTGCAATCCTTCGTTGAGCCTTATTAGCCTCTTTTGATTCCTTTAGGTCATCTTTTGGTCACTTGTTTACTTTCGAAGTGTTTGGTTCATTTGTGACTCTTTTTGGAGACTGTGCATTGTTCCTTAGTGAACGTAGCTACTAGTCCATACCCTAGTAGTGTGTTGCAGACCTACAAACCTTTGTGTTTAGAATTTGTCGTTTGTTGCAACACTTGTATTCTCTTTGGGTGTATCATCCTTTGTTTTAGGGTTTGACCCATTTTTTGGAGTTTTTGGTGTGTTTTCTAAAGTTTTTGAGTCCCAACATTTCTTAACCTCGCTGTCATTTCCAGTATCAAGTGAGTTTGAAGTACTTTAGTTTGCTTCACCTTTGATTCATTGTGTTAGTAAGGTCGTCTTTAGTTCACTTTCCTACCTACTACTTGGCTTGGTGTTCTTGTTAGGGTTTGGTGCTTTGGAGCATTCTTTTGAGTTTGATTTCCAGTTTTAAGCATCTTTTCTCCTTGTTTTCTTCACACTTTGCTTCCAAGTTCAAGAGCTTTTTCCTTTGAAAAAACTTGTAGGACAAGTCTTTGTCGGATCATTGGTTTGATTGTTGTGAACTTTAGAATCTTTTGGCCATACTTGCACATCTTTTATAGGTATTACTTACTTCCGCTTTCAAGTTCTTTTTCGTTCATATATAACAAAAAAAGCAAAATAAGTTTGGTAGCTTAGAATAGTGAGGCTTATAATTTTTGCAGAATAACACAGTTTATTTTGTTTAGAATTTGAAAAGAAAACAAAAAAGAAAGCTTTGTTTAGGTTTGCTTGATATTCATTTTGGAAAGAATATAAAACGAAAATAAAAAGTCTTTTTGTTGTTGAAAGTTGTTTCATTTCATACACTTTACTTTTTGTTGCAACCACATCACACAATGCACTACCCCGCTAAGTAAAAAGTAACCTTAAAAAGAATATTAATAAAATCAATTAGAAACGATTTTCTTTTAGGGATACACGACACCAACAAGTTTAGGCTAGATTTTCGAGCTTAAAACACCTTAAACCGCTCAAAGCTTGTTTCATTACTCAAAAATCGTAGTGCGACTGTCATATAGATAAACCCATATATATCAAATATTCCTGGGAAACTCTACTGAAACCAGAGCTAAGCACGAGGCCGTGGAAGATCGGAATTGTTGAGGATACCTCCCTCACGTTCCTTTTGACCATAAACCAGGGTCGATTCATGTACGGGGGTCCATCCGGACTTCGGGCTTTGTTACCCTACCCACGCATTTTGATCAGGCTGACGATTGTCCCCCCAGGATATTTCGTATGTATGGTAGCCTTAGTATCTGACCATAGGATCATACACAGGTGACAGCGAAGGGTATATCTATTGTACCTAGGACAGACGTGGGAGGAAATCCCTTGCAGGTCTTTGGGAGGGCGGTTGGGTGATTCCAGCGCTTGCACCCTTAGTCATTGTATTGTGGACCCCAGGTAACTGTTCTTCATCCTTTGTTGATCTGTTATGGGCCCTCATCATCCCAGACTCTTCTTCGGAAGGCATCTTGTTTGCCTGGTTTGTATACTTAGGATTTTTAGTTGTGTGTTGTTTGCCCCTTAGTCTTAGTGGCCACTAGGTTTTTACTTAGTTTTATTTTTATATATAATTGTGGAAGACCAATAGCTTCGTAGGTCTAGAAGGTTGCAAAACCTTCTCCCACTTAGAGTGGAACCACTACCGCCACCAAGACGACAAAGAATAGATTCCAGTGGTCCTTTTGAAACTACTGGTGAAATAGAGATTCTTGAGGAACCACAACCTGGGACTCCAGATCAGCAAGCTTTTAATATAGTTGAGATTGAGGATCTCACTTCTGGTGAGTTCAGTACTCCCTTTAATCCTCCTCTAACTAATATTAACAATCCGCTTCTAGTACCTGTTGATTTCCAGTAACCCGATTATAGTCCATATCTTTTCACACATGGGCATTTTATGACTAACCCAAGAGGCGAACAGGGAGTTCCACAGACTCCCACAATAGGTATGAATACAAATACTATAAATCCTTCTTCCACTTCTACACCGAGTTCGACACAGCCAATTCTGTTTCGAATCCATCCTTCAGCTTTAATACCGGTACCTTAGGCATGTCGAGTTCAACAACTGTGGCATCTGCCTCTACACCCACTTTTTGACCCAGTAGGACAGTGAATCTTGTTCCACCTCCTGCAACTCAAGAGCCATATCATATACCTAGTACTTGGATTTCCACACCGAATGTAGGGCCAAACGTCTCTGCAACAATGCCTGTCATGATGACCATGACTGCATCGTCCACCTTGACTACCCCTAGTTTTAATACCTTTGCAGGTTACAATATCAATCAAAATAATGTACCTGCGGGAAACACCCCTTTTTCTTTATTTTCTAGAGGAGGGGGTAACATCCTTAATCAACAATATGGCGGGGCTAACACCCAACCACAGTGGACAAATGTTCAGATTACTAACCCACTTTCATTTGGGTGCGGGAATTTCAACAACACTTTCACACAACAGCAGATGGCTAGGGGAAATCCCTACCAGTAGATGGATGGGGGAAACCCCTACCAGCATATGGCTAGGGGAAACCCCTACCAGTAGTTTACGGGTCAAAATATGGGTGGTTCCCCCTTTATGATGTCATCTTATCAAATGCCATCTTGTAGACCTCATTTTCCATTTCTGGCTACTCTGAATTTGCCATACCTTTCCAAGTTGACGAATGATCCGGTGTACCATAACGCTACATGGCCACCAGTTCCTACCAATTTACCTTCGGACATTCCAAAATTCGTAGGAAAAACCGGTGAAGACCCTGGTGATCATGTCACCACTTTCCATTTATGGTGTTCTTCGAACTCGTTGAATGAATATTCCATTAGGTTGAGACTTTTCCAAAGAACCTTAACCGGTGCTGTAGCCAAATGGTACATTGAATTACCTACAGCCACATTTATTAATTTTCGGGATCTCGCAACTATTTTTCTGAACCACTTCCAGCTTCCTGTTCGGTATGATGCCGAGACAAATATTTTGTCTACATTTAGACAAAATAAGGCCACTCACTTATCTGATCACATTCAGGAGTGGTGAAGATGGAAGAGGCTCATTAAGGCCAATATACCTCCAGAATTTCTTCTCGAGTGGTACCTGAAATCACTCCTTCCTTATATTTCTAAGGAAGTAGCTACCTCTGGAGTGTCTACAAAAGAAGAATCCATCTTACGAAACCAACATCTAAACCTCGTTTATGCACAATATGGGTTACTTTATGAGATTATACCAGACGCACCGTGATCAAACACTGATATTGATAGACCTAAACCTGGACCACATGCTGGCGGCATAGTGGGTTCAGTAGATTCTGCAGCTTTCGAAGCATTGACTAAGCAGGTTCATGCCTTATCTGTCAAACAATTGACTGCAGAACCGACCTCCGTCACAACCCCTCCTTCTACTTCTAAATCTGTAAACCAGGTTCAGAACAATCAAAAGGGCCCTCGGCAGCCCAATAACAAAAAGAAGGGCAAGAAAGGAGAGGGGAACCAGCAAAATCCCAAGAACAAAGAGAATGTCGAGGAGGGTAACAAAGAAAAGAAGAAGGTTAAGTTCCCTTGTACGCTTTGCAAGCAGGATCACCTCACTCACCAATGCCCTCTACTCGAAGAAGCCCAGAAGCTGCTTCAAGAAAAGAAACCTGCCGTACTTAAAGATCCATTTCCTAAGGGGCAAGGTTTAGCTTTTGGCACCTCCAAAGCTGGGGGCACTACTCATGCTTCATTTGATCAAACTTTCATTAATTTGGTTAGCATGGATGCACTTTTGCAAATGTGAATAAGAAATTATACCCCGGAGGCAGAGAACAAAGATAAAGAGATTCCAAAATCTTCCATTCCTCTCCACATACCTGTGGACCCACATCCCAAGATCCCGAAAGGTGTCTTGAAATGGGCATCACACAATCCCAACGCATAGGCTACTGCCAACTACAATGTGGTTGAAGATCTAGCCGAGACCCCTTGTGCTATGTCCACCTTAGAAGTTTTGCAAAGTTGTTCGTTACAACGAAATGCACTTCTGAAAGCAATTGGAAGTATGGAATCATCCAACATGACTACGCGCTTTGATATGTCTAATATCAAATGTCGATTGTCGTATCACGTTTCCCTACAAATAGAAGTGGTTCATGGTCCTATGACCATTAGATAGGTTGTCGTAGATGAGGGCGCGTCGACGTGCGTGATGTCCATTTCTTGCTAGAAAGATTTGGATTCTCCTAAGCTAGATCCCTCTAACACGCTGCTTACTGCCTTCGATGGCAGGACTTTCCGTCCACATGGAGTTCTACCATCATTTGAAATTACACTTGTCGGTAAGACAGCTGCTGTAGAGATTGAAGTTCTAAGCGCTCCGCTTGATTACAATATGTTATTAGGAAGGAGCTGGACATATTCCATGCGAGACATTGTATCGGCATTTTTCTGAGTTGTTATGTTCCCTCACAAAGGCAAGATCATCACGGTCGATCAACTTTCGTTCTCTCAGAAAAACAACCAGACTTCATCGGATACCACTATTCCTTTAGTTGATCAATCTACCCCAGTAAGCGAGAGTTTAGGAGCAGGGATTTACGAGTTGTTAATAGGCACTTTCAACCTACCCTCCCCTGTTCTTTTCATGCGTTCTGATGTAAGTACTTCTACTGAAACTTTCACGGTTGGTCTTAGGACTGATCCGTGGATCCTTCCTACTGTATCAGAACCTTCAGTGCCTTTAACCATTGCAGAGATAGCATACATGGAAGCACAACATACTGCAATGGAACATATCGTGACTCCGCCAGTCTCTGCTGAGTCGGATATGGACTATGCTCCTGCATGGTCATTGAATTCTACCCACTCTTTCAACTATCTAGACACGGTCTTACCGTTTGATGAAGCCATTTTTGAATCCATGATGGGCCTGGACCATCCATGGAAACATATGCATCACAGGTCTTACCTGCTTCCAAACCTAGACAGGATAGAGAGAGGAGAATTCTCTATGAGACCCGGTGGATTTGTTGATTTGTCATCTTTTCCTTTTACTTCAAGACCCGTTTACGCTGAAGGGAATATGGCTAATATATCGAGAACAATCTCGATTAACATTTCCACCAAACCCGGGGTCGTGGAAAACATTTTTATTGGTGCAGACTGTTCTCCAAAGGAGATCGCTCTGTATACCAAGCTTTTTAAAGAATTTTGCGACATTTTTTCCTGGTCTTATGAGGAGATGCCAGGTATCGATCCAGTCATAGTTGAGCATGCCATCACTACATACCCTAATGCAAAACCTGTGAGATAGAAGCTCCATCCTGTGAATCCTCGAAAAGCAGCCTCCATTAAGGTGGAGGTTGAAAAGTTGCTTAGAGCCGGATTTGTCTACCCGATTGACATGACGGAATGGGTTTCAAACCCCGTTCCGCTTGATAAAAAGCAAGGTACCATTCGAGTTTGTACTAATTTTCGAGACTTGAATAAATCTTTTCCGAAATATAACTATCCCACACCATTTATCGACTAGATCATAGATGCCTGTGCGGGACACGAGATGTTTTCTTTCATGGATGGATTTTCGGGATATAATCAAATCCAAATCAAACCCGAAGATCAACACAAAATAGCTTTCATTTTCCCGTGTGGAACCTTTGCGTATCGAAAGATGCTGTTTGGCTTAAAGAATGCTGGAGCTACGTTATAGCGAGCTATGAATTTCGCTTTTCACGATATCAAACACATAGTCGAACCTTACTTGGATGACCTCCCGGCGCGATCTTGAAAGAGATGGGATCATCCAGCTCATTTGAGACTTGTGTTTGAAAGATGCAGACAATATAAGATTTGATTGAATCCAAATAAGTGTGTATTCTGCATCGAATCAGAACGTTTACTGGTTTTTATTGTATCCATTCATGGTATAATGGTCGACCCGTTAAAAGTTGAGGCAATTGTAAATCTTCCTCCTCCTCGCACCTTGCGACAACTCCAAATTCTGCAAGGCATGTCTAACTTCTTGCGACGCTTTATCATAAAATATGCTAAGATCACAAAAGGTTTTATGAGACTGCTTAAACAAGATACCTACTTCTTGTGGGATGAGGTTGCTCAAGCATCATTCAAGGCCTTGAAAAAGGCACTACTTTCAGCCCCCTTGTTGAGCTCGTCGGACTATGCAAAATATTTTCTTATATATCTGGCGGCGTCTCTTAATACAATTGGCATAGTACTAGTTCAAGAGGATGACACGCTCCAAGAGCATGTTGTTTACTATCTTTCTCACTCATTGATAGCTCCTGAGGTTAAATATTCGCATGTTGAGAAGTTAGCACTTGCTGCGGCCTATGTAGTACAGAGGCTTCGTCATTACATACTTTTATGAACAACTACTGTGATAGCAGAAGTCAATCCTTTTCAGTATGTTCTCACTCGACGAATCATCAATGGGAAGTATAATAAATGGATTGTAATCTTACAAGAGTTCGATTTGGTCTTTCAATCGGCCAAGTCGAAGAAATCACTAGTGTTCGCTGAGTTAATCTCATATTTTCCGAGTGACTTAGAGCATATCAAGGAAGAATCATCATTCCCGGATGAACATATCTTCCTTATTTCCTCCTCTGACTCATGGTACGCGGATATCTTAGTATATCTCCATACTTTGAGGTGTCCTACCACTTTTTCTAGAGAAGAACGACGCAAACTGAAAATTCATGCAAAAAACTATATCATCATCTTTGATACTTTGTATAGATGTGGGATAGATTCCATCTTATGACGATGTTTGACTTTGGAAGAAGCAGAATCAGTATTGAATGATGCCCACAATGGAGCTTGTGGGGGTCATCTTTTTGGTTTGGCAACAGCCCATAAAATACTGCGTGCCGGGTATTTTTGGCCCACATTCTTTAAAGATTGTGTGGAAGCTATGAAATGCTGTCGTCTGTGTCAGTTTTTCACCAAGAAAATGAGAGCACATCCAGCTCCTCTTCATCATGTGATTACAGCAAGTCCCTTCACAAAATCGGGGGTTGATTATATGACTTGCAATCCAGTTTCGGCTGGAGGACATCATTATATCATCGTTGTCGTCGACCACTTCACCAAGTGGGCGGAGGCAATGCCTACTGTCAAGGCAGATGGAGAAATTACCACTTATTTCGTATTTAATCAGATTATTGCAAGGTTCGACATACCCAAAGAAATTGTGACTGATCACAGCAGTCATTTTCAGAATAGCATGATGACCGATTTGTATACAATGTTAGGTTTTCGGCAAGAACATTTGTCTTCATATTATCCATAGGCAAATGGACAAGTCGAGGCAGATAACAAAACTTTAAAGGTAATTCTGCAAAGAACTGTTAATGCCATTCGAAATAACTGGCACATCATGCTATACCCTGCACTTTGGGCTTACCGAGCGAATGTAAAGACTGCTACCGGTTTCTCTCCCTTCCAGCTTGTGCATGGGATAGAAGAAGTCGTTCTGATTGAATGCAAGATTCCTTCGTTAAAACTGGCTGTTCAATTACTACCGGATACTTCAGCACTGGAAGAACATTTGTTGCATTTAGAGCATCTAGATGAGCAACGCTATGACGCGCTCACAGCAAATGAAGTTCACAAGAAATGAGTCAAAGGACAATATGACAAGTCTGTCAAACCTAGGGTGTTCCTTGAAAGAGATCTTGTTCTACTTTGGGATTAGGACAAGGAACCTCTAGGACCTGGCAAGTTCAAATCCATGTGGCTCAGGCCTTACATAATTTCCAAAGTACTGAAGAAGCGCGCTTACGAGCTAGTAGACTACGAGGGTAATAAGCTTCCTGAGCCTAGAAATGGGCTCTACCTGAAGAAGTACTACGCTTAGGCAGTTGTGCTTTTTCTTGTAACATAGTTGTATATTTTGTAGAGCTAGTTTTTGCTTGTGTTTGCTTAGTTAACCTTATGTGTGTCTTCATTTCATGTATCAGATGTCGACTGAACATTTCTTAAGATTTGCTAATGGTGCCAGTCGCCACACCCGACAGTTGGATTCAGCAGCTTGGGTCATTTACTCACCAGCTGGCCAACTGGTCTCTTCGGGGGGGTTTGTTTGGGTCCCACTATGAACAATGTAGCTGAGTACAGTGTCGTCATAGAACTTCTCCGAGATGCTCTTACTCATGGAATTTCACATTTGTAGGTAAGACTTGATTCGCAACAACTAGTTGTATTTTAGTTAACGGGTGTTTACCAGATTAGAGATCTTGTGTTGCTACGACAGTTTTTGCGAGGTGGATTATTAGAAAAACATTTTGATTCTATTATATATCAACACATTCCAAGAAATTTAAATGCATTAGCTGATTCATTTGCACATTATGTTTTAGATTGGCATTTGTACCATACACTTCCATAAACAGCATTTCACACATAAAGTTCAAACAATACACATGTAAATAACCGATACTGTATATATATCCGATACTGTATCAAAAAATATATGAGTTTTGGATCACAAGTCATGTCATAAAGTACAAAACTGGGCTCCGTGGCCTCAAAAATATACATAAAGTATCCATCTCCTATGGAGAAGGAGGGGCATCATCATCATCTACTGCATCCCGATAACATATGACCAACCTAGATATCTTCCGCAGCACCCTAAGCCATGCTGGGGGCACCCCAACTACATCTTCCTGCATATCAATAGGTATCTGATACATGCGCCATGCAGGAACATCATGAGTCAACCGACTCACTTTCCGCTCTATGGTCCCTAACATAGCATCAGCTGCACCAACATTTGCTAGCCTCACGAAGATAGTAGGATGTCCCTCGGGACGAACAGGCCCAATATCTGCATATGACACTTGTTTAGTACTTCAAAATTCATCTATAAAAACCAAATACTTGAAAATTTGAAAAAATTAAATAATTCTCAAAATTAAAAACATACCAATATCTCCCTAGGCTCCACCTGGAGGAAGTACCAGCTCTGGATCATGGCGGAAGTCCAATCCAGCATACGGAAACTGCTCGAATGTCGGCACCTATCTCTCCCACCACCCCTAGAAATCATCAGTATGATAACAAAAGTGACTTTCACCACCACCCTGGCGGAGAAATATGTCACCCCAACGGCCCAATCTTGGCTCACGAGGGTTAGCTGGAGGTAGAGGCCTGCCCAAGCTAAGAGCAGGTACCCTCTCAAAGAAGAAGGTACATAAAATGTTGCCGTATCCAAAGTTCTTTATTATCCCGGACTTACAACCCATGAGTACGTTGAAGCTTCATATTTTCCAATAAACTAGTGCACCAATCGTACACATGTCCCTGCAAGCATCTAACACCAATATGCATGGAATGCCTCGAAGCTAGGTGTTGTGTGGCACTTCCCGACATCTGGTTCAACATACTCACAATAACCTTTAGAGGGAGGCTTTCAATGGTAGAAATTAGGATTTGACTTCCTGATTTCTCATCCCCTGCCACACAGTATGCATTCAAATATTCTTGCACCGATGTAGCACCCACATTACGAGAAGATCCCTTCAAGTTTACCGCATCTCCCCTCCTAGAGAGTCCAGTAATAAAGTATATGTCATCAATAGTAAGGTCCAGGGTTTGTCCCCGGATATCAAATGCATTGGCACCTACATCCCAGTATTGAACGAGTCTTTGAAGCAATCGATTGAGTGCCCTCATGTTCACGGTTCGGTAAAAATTTAACAAACCACATCTTCGAAGTGCATGGAGAGTGGTTGGGTCTTGCATTTCCACCCTATCCATTTCCTCATGTTCTCTCTCCCTCCATATAAGCACCATCCTGCCAAAAAAATGTCAATTTTAAGCATCTCGACACTTTTTTCTTCATGTTCAGGGGTTTGCGCTACTGTATAAGCCACACAGCCACGCATGGGCGCTACTGTGTAGAGGCAGAGTAGCGCATACCTCCAGTATGCACTACTTTTCCTACTGCAAAGTAGCGCACACGCTTCTCACGATGTGAGCATGGCCTTAGAAATGATTTTAAGCTCAAAAATTGACAAATAACCAATGGAAATGCAAGTTAGGATGAATTCAACTTACTTGGTGGAGGCAAAATGTTGATTGGTTGCTTGAGTTGATTGCCACGGAGGATTGAAATACAAGGGTTTGCTCCAAATTTTCTTGCCCTACAAAACCAAAATGAAATTTGAGTTTTAATTTTGAAATTACATATATGAATTTGTTTTTAAATTTTTACCCACTTTGGTAAAATCTCTATAGTTGCAAATTCTACCAATTTGTTCTATTTAATCAATTAATAGCTACATATGGTATTATGGTAATTTCACCCAATGGTTCTCATTTTTTCACTAAAATTTTGTAGGATCAATCCTTTAAAACTAATTTTCGTGATGATAGACCTTCTCAACTAGCTCATAGTTAAAATTTACATATCATTTAAGAATTTTTTCACGATTACTAACATGTTTGTTGAAGTCCTAGTTTTGGCAGACCATGAGTCATAATCCAACAGCTGTCATTTAAGTAATTTTAAGCTCTTGTTTGGACTATTTAAACCTAAACAAGATCGCCGAGCAAACTTGTCCTCTTCAAGCTCGTTAAAGTAATTGAAGGCTCATCCACTCAGGTATAGAATTACCCCTTTTCCGGGCCTTGGTGGATAAATTACGGAAAATGTATACTCTAGGTATACTTATGTATGCGCTAGAAGAGTTCTTCTTCCATTGTTTTATACTTTTTCGGGGGACGAGACTAACTTTACGAAAAAGGACTTTTCGGAGCCTTTCTTTAGGGTTTTCAGGCTCTCTAAACATGAAAACACCAAGCAAGCATTCACCTTCTCGGGCTCGATATAAAATCTACGGATAGGTGTAAAGAGGATTGTTTAAGTTTTTCAAACTCTATAAACAGGAAAACACCGGCGAACATTAACCTACTTGGGCTCGATATTAAAATCCACGAGTAGGTGTATGGAGTTATTGTTTAAGTTTTTCAAACTCCTCAAAATTGAAAACACCAACGAGCAGGAACAGATCTCGGCTCAATATTAAAATCCAGAGATCAGTAATATAGAGTAATCTTCTATCTCTTCTTCGAACTCTGTAAACAATGAAGAAGGTCCTGAGTCTTCCTCCCATGTGTAGCTAGGGTTTTCACCCTAGCTTGTGCAAATGAGCACCTACTAAGGAGAAGGGACTCCTTAGTAGTAGTTCAACAAAAATGGTAAAAACAAGACAGTAAATAAAAACAGTGAACTACTCTAAGAATGTGCATAAAAAGGAAATGACAAGATAATGAAAATTTGTTTTGTATTAAGTTTACCTCAAATGTGAGGTTGGTGGAGCCTTTGCAGTAGTCCAGGGGCTGCTCCAATGCTCCAGTATTGTTCCTTCTCCTTCTTCCAAAGTGTTTTGGATATGGGCCAAAGGGGTTCTCAAGTGGGAAATTAGCTCCAAGTGGAGAGCTACGGTTTCAAGAGAATTTTTTGCAGCATAAGAATGGGAGAAATTGGGGATATGAAATGGGGAGCCTCCATCACCTATTTATAGGTTTTTAGTGGTGGAGTGTTGACCCATGGTTTTTGGAACCATATGGTTTAGGTCAATTGTATAGGGTTTTTGCTTCTTTTTTCCATCTTTTTCCTCTTTTTTGTATTTTTATTCCCTTTTATTTGATTTTTGGGAATTTATGTCCCTTTTAGAGGGTTTTTGCTATTTTTGGAGGAATTTAAATTATTTTGGGGGAAAATGGGGTTTTTTGGCCTTTTGGAGGATTTTTAATGGTTTTTAAAGGTTTTGGAGGCAAATATGGTGGGAAATATGATGAATGAGTCATGTAATGAGGGAGATGAGGCAATGAGCACTTTTTGGGTGTTAACAGATTGCCCCCTGATGTGTGAGGGCGAGAGCTCATCGTATGGCTGATAGACATCATAGGTATTTTATGGTTTTCCTGGGAGGTGGAGAGGAGAAGAAACGAACTAGAGGCCGGAACAACGGTCCTGAACAAACTGCAAAAACTGAAAATACATGACCTCAAATAAGGAATGAGGGATAATCTCAACATATGGATGAGGCAGGCATTCTCATGCTCGTATCAAGATCTATAATAATAACAATGAGGTCCAAAAAATGGGGACTTCAAAGATACATGGCCTCAATAATGAATGAGGAAGAATCTCAATATATGGACGAGGCAAGCATACCCATGCTCGTATCAAGATATATATATAAAATAATAGGGAGGCCCAAAAATGGGGACCTAAAAGATACATGAAGAACCACTGTGTACATCATAAGGGTCCAGAGGGGACACAGAATCTGGGACATACTGTTGGGCTGACCATGTTTGAGCTGAAGAACTGATACACTGGAATAACAATAGTGCTGCTGAGTGTGGTACCAGAGGAACTGATGAGCTGTTGGATCACAGGAACGGAGAGTCATACGCTCAATGGTACACTGGACTGGAGCTGAACTAGGTACTCAAGGAAGCATATAAGTGGATGGCTTCCGAATACAATCACCAACACAACCCAGATATCCATGGGAACATATAACTGGGTGTTTCGAAGTGACTCACCAATGTGCTAGAGTCGGGGGAAATCCGAGGTCTTCGACCAATAACTGAAGGGATATATACCCTGCGCGATTCTCAACGATGCGATCAAGCTGTTGAAGTCGAGCATGTGAGAAACAACCACTTGGAGAGGCACTGATGACTCCTCTCAAAATGGTCCATAGGCACTCACCACAGATGGTGATGAGTCCAAGGCGCAGGGACCTCTGGGTCTATCCTCTATAATAGATGGGCTGGCGTCGACAGAGGGAGACCTGCAACTACCAAGGCAATGATGTTTTTTTGATAGGAGCACAAGGTGGAGAACCGAAGTGTGAGAGTAATGATGGTAGGACTGTCATACTGGGGATGGGTGGAATAACTGGGCAAATAGAGTGGGTGGACTCAAAATTCCTTTGTTCAGAGTATGATGGCGGGGATGATCGGGAAGCATATGAAACTAACTGGTGGGAAAGGGATCATAGCTTTAATGGATCAAGGATGGTGACTGGGATGAGTGATACTCAAGTTGGTGTAAGATGGCAGGAGACTGCAGAAGACTCTGAACAAAGGCAACCTTATTGGGGGTGCTGTCGAGATGATCGATCATGGTGCCGAGAGGAACTGGAGGGACTTGTTTATGATTTTAAGGAGCGGGAAGAAGTGTGCTCAAAATGGTACTGTCATGTGGATTTATACGAGCCTAGGACAGTTCATGCTCATGATTGATTTCAATTTTAAGGAGTTTCAAAGCGATAAGAAGACTCTGAAATAATGGAATGGTACCGTCATGTGGATTTGTACGATCCCAGGATGGTGCATGCTCGTGGTTGCTTTCAATTTTAAAGAGTCTGAAAGCAATAAGAAGACTCCAGGGGGGTTCTTTTTCGTGTGTTAGTCTCCAAGGCCCAAAAAAGCATAAAAGGATGCAATGAAGGACTCTTCTAGCCGGTGTGACTAGAGTATTCATTTTTCGTAATTAGTCTACCAGGTCCGGAAAAGGGTTAAACTTATACCAGATAGACGCCCTTTCAGGTACTTTAACGAGCATGAAAGGAAGCAAGATTGCTCGGTGATCTTTTCATTCTTTTAGGAGTCAAAAAAGAGCTTAACAGAAACTCCCTAAGTGCCTTTTTCGTAAAGGACTTGTCCGACCCGAAAAGGGGATAAAATTATACCGAACAAAAGGAATGGCCAAGCAAGGAGAGAGTGTTCAATCAAGGGACATCGATGAGATCCAAGAACAAGGGTGGGAGGGAACACTAGTGGGCCTCCTTGCGGGATGATGAATGGTGGAAAAATAACGAAATAATTGCAGTATGAATGGAGTGAATGGATCATGTAAAAATGTGCAACAATTCGATGGTGACTAATGTGGCGCACAAACCGAGGCAGCAAGGTGTCATGTCACGATGTCAATAAAGGTTTTGGTGAGAGTGAGAAATGATCTCAAGCATCATCACAAGCACGGAAATATGAATCCGACGATATAAGGAACGTCAGAACGGACGACGGTCGAGGTGGCACGTGAACCGAGGCGACGGGGGGCGTTTTGGAAAAAATACCCAAAAACTCTGAGGGTGAGAGCAAGAAATGATCTCAAGCATCATCACGGGTGTGGAAAACTGAATCCGATGGTGCAAATGGTGCAAAAAATGGAGGTCATAAGGACTTCGGAATGGTCAAAGGAAATAACTAGGTTAAAAGATGGTTGCAAATAAAGGTGAGCCCACTAAGCCAAGGATGCAGTGGAGGGGAGAAATGATTACCCGGGGGGGAAGAAGACTAGGTGTATCAAATCAAATCAAATCTACAAGTGATATGTAACCTCAAAAATGGTTGAGATCACGCATGTGAAAAAGTGAACAGGGTTAATGACCTGCCCCCATGCTATGTGCATGGGATTTATGATTGTGGATCACATATGTGTTGGTTTGAACAAGGGGGTCATCAGGGATTCCTTTGTGGGAAACAATGAAACCTAACAATTGGCCTGCCGGAACGCAAAAGACGCACTTGAGTGGGTTCAAGCGGATTTGATACTTGCGACAACGCAGAAAAACTTGCCGGAGGTCGTCAAGGTGGTCTGATCATTTCCTGGAACGTGCTGTGAGGTCATGGACCAAGTCGTGAAAAAAATAGGTCATGTCCCGCTAGAAGGTGGCACCAGCATTTTTAAGGCCGAAAGGCATGACACGATAGGAAAAGGTGCCCCATGTGGTGGTGAAGGCAGTCTTGTATTGATCTTCCTTGTGGATCTAAATCTAGTTGTATCCAGATAAACCATCCATGAAGGATAGGACTTCATGCCCCGCACACGCATTGATGAGTTGGTCAATAAATGGCGTGGGGAAGTTGTCTTTGGGACATGATCGATTTAAATCACGGAAGTCGGTACATACTTGTTGGCAAGCAACACCCTCCGAAGAAATTAAGCACTAAAATCCAATTGGGCATTATATAAGTTTTTATGACAAGGAACTATATTGCATGTCACAACCTTGATCAACACTCATCCATTTATATTTTAGGAGTGCCTTCATAATCTTTGATTCTGAAGGTACTCTCAATAAAGTTGATAAGTTGATTGGTATAGGGGAATTAACATCATCCTTCACTTGAATTAAATTGCATGACTTAGTTTCGTCTTTCTGGTTGATCATTTGTGAATTTCACAATCCTGAAATTAGCAGCTCCTAATCTTTACCATATTGGTCATCTTTACAAATCCAAAGTCAAGCAAATCCACTACATTGATGATCTCAAACTGTTGACTTAATAGACTAATACATCATATATCAAGTTGTCTCTTCAATCTATGTGGTTGGTCTAATGAGTTACCTATCTTCAAATTGATCTTCTTATGGCAATCATCAGATATTAAAGTTGGTCTCATATCAATATTACAAGCTCATTTTATTTATATACTTATCCTTATTTGTAGACTTTTGTATTTATAATGGGATAAGATCTATGAGGTAATAAAATTATTTTTATGATGCCTAAAGGTAAGGTCAATGATTCGAGCATAAGTGATTAATTTGATCCCCAAAAGATATTTTTTGTTTTTGCCACATTCATAAATTATTTTTGAATTCATCACAATGATTTCCTTGATTTTGATTGAATTGATATTATCATACATTATAAAATCATGGTGTTCACGATATGAAGTGGTGGAGGATTATGTAGTGGTAACCACTAACTAATATCTTAAGGGTTTGAAACTTTGGCTATATCTAATGCATCAAGTTGATATGAGAACGTGTCGTCTAATAGTGAAAATATCATACGATCAAAGGTTTGTTTTCTGCATAACCATATCGTTTTGCCACCTGTTGCTTCACATGGGGCAAATGTCATGTCCAAATATCATACTTTTGTCATTCCTTTGAGCAGCATTAGGGCACCTTGAGCTTTCTGTGAATCCCGATAACCATTACCAGTTCGAAGGGAATCATAACCCTGCCTTCCATGAATGTGCATGACTGTTTACAGTACCAGGGTAAAATGAAGTCGGTTGGGGTTTTGATTAACCTGCGCGGGCCGAGGATGGACTCATTTTTTTCAGTTAAGTTTCTGAAGATCTTTGAGGTTTGTATGATCGTTATTATGGCTCCTGTATCTAGAATTGATCTCATTGGCGATGAATACTTAAACGTTGCTCCCGAATGTCGTGAAATGGTGGTGAGGGCAGGATGGTTGGGGTTCCTGCAGAGGTTCTCTGGTTTTAATGAAATGGTCTCGAGGGCATTCGTGGCTTCGTTTGACACTGTGAAAGCGCAATTAGGGGATATCGTGTTGGAATTATCAGAGGAATTTTTTCTCGAGCTATAGGTTTTCCCATGGAGGGAGAATGCTGGTATAAGGGTAAGCATTTGAGGAGTGACGACTGGAAGGAGTTCCTGACTCCAACTAACCGGCGAGTTGAATATAAGTCCGGTTTCCCATCTCGGCTGCTGAAGAAGAAGTGGTGTGCTATGCTTGGGCTTATTATCAGGTATGTCACCTGCAAGCGACGATTGTCTCAAACCCAGTTTTATCATGTTCGGCTCTTAATGGTTTTCAAAGGGCATCCTATGAATATGCCATATTATTTCCTTAATAGCTTGCAGAAGATGGCTACCACATATCAAGGTAATGTGGGGAATAAAGAACATATCTTGTTTCATCACGAGCTCATCAAAATACTTGTCTCTTACCGGTTGGGAGAGTTGGGCGATTCCTGGGAATCATTTCTTACCCATAACAATTTTGGGGAAAACGACGAGTGGCCTCGACGGAGGTCCAAAAATAGGTGTAGATGGGTTGGGGTGGTGTTAGAAGACTCAGAGCTAGAAGAGCAGGGCTCTCAAATTAGTCCAGAAAATGAAACACCTGAACCGGGCCAAATCCCAAGTGACAGTCACCCTAAAGCAAAAGCTAAGATAAACCCTGAGGTACCTTCTGATAGCCCTAAGCCCCAAATGAGTCAACCCGTGACTATTCCACCTCTCCCAAGTGACGCCCAGCTGCACCCACAGACCAATCTCTGTCATGAACTGGCAAATCAAGAAGTTAGCAAAGTACTGAGTGATCAAGCAATTCGCTGAACCACTCGTAGTATGGCTGTTGCACTCTTTGCGAAAAGGGATTTGGTTGCAGAAGATGCCCTAGTGGTTGAACTGAGCGATTCCTCCGAGTCACGGCCACATCAAGCTCCCATTGGACCCGCAATCCTTGACCTCAATTATGTTTCGACCTCTGAGCATGAAGGTATAAGTGTTCAACGGTCTAATCTAATGCATAACGTAGAGCAAGAAGTTAACCAAGAGCTGCGTACAAGACCGAACATGGAACATGTGCATCAACCTGTTGAAATACCCTTGGCTCAGGTTAATTCATATTTAGAAACAGAGCTGAAAGAAGCTCAAATTATTAATACATTTTCCATGGAAGAGATCGCGAGCTTAAAAGCTGGCTTGTCCTCTTGGGTGGATAAATGGAATTCCTTGAAGAAAAAGAAAACCAAGTACAAGGCTTATGGTAAGAAACTTTTGATAAAAAATAAACAGTTAGTCAAACAAAACAAAATTGCAAAGACAAGGGCTGTGAGGTTTAAAGCCAAACTAAAAGAAGCAAGGCAGGTGGTCCCGGTTCGAGTCTCTGTTGAGTCATCCCCATAATCATGATGATTTTTAACATTAGGTTCATTTTGATTTCATGGTTTTGTATGAATTATTAGGTGACATAAAATTGGATTAATACAGGTCAGCAAATACATTCATTTTGTTATTTTAATACAGAGTTGTTTTATGAGGATGCCTACAGAATTAAAATTCTGCAAACATCCTAATCATTATACATTTGTGTTAATCATTTGTTTGTATTGTTTACGATTTGCTAACTGATTTGTTTGATTTAATACAGGTGTCGTGGAGTTTTGGAATTGAAGGTCGATCCTGTGGCTTTGTTTTTGGAGTTCGTTTTGCTGACACTTACCTATTGAAGATGCTATCCACACACAACTGATTTCCTTTATGATGGTTGGCATCATATCCCATTTTTGCGTAGACAGTTGATGGTGATTAATGCAAAAAAATATTGCATGTCCAGGAATAACGATACTGGAGTTATCCAGTAAGTTATGAGTTATCTTCCGCGTTATTCCAATCGTTGGTGCCCTTCAGTTTGGAACCGAAAATTGATCATGATCCCTTTAAGCATTTATCTATCATTGAGAAAACTCCCTTGAGGTGCTTGGATCAGCAAAAGTCGGGTTTGGTGCCCAAAGACAACCTTCTGCATATTCTGCATTTTTGGTAGCTAGAAAGTTGGGCTCAAAATTGATAAGCTACTGAAAACCCTGCTTTCGGTGGTTAATGAATCGATTTAACGTTTCTCCTAAACCACCGAGTTTCCTTTAGATGTTTGAAGCCTTTCTCTCCTTTCAGTAACTAGGAGAGTCCTGTCCTCATGTTGTAAACCACCGAAACCAGATTTTGGCAGCTAATGAACAATTTCTATGTTCGCCTAAACCGCCGAAAAACTATGTTTGGTCCAGCCTGCAAAAATTTGGACAAAATTGTGTTTTCTGACCTCTACTACTTATCTTCATGCTGCTTGGATTTCTCTTCATCCTGGGCCAAAGCTGGAGTGTCATCAAAGCTTACTGCTGCTACTGCTAAGGTGTCAAGATCTGAGTGCACCTTGGGTTGGGGTTTCTGAGTTGTTTCCTCACCTCCTAGAAGCTCGACCTTCCTACTCAGCCTGATATTTTCTCTTATCAGCCTTATATTTCTTCCTCTCCGCTTATTATGTTTTTTTGTCAACCCTTGAAAAGAAACATACAATTCATTATTCCTTTCAGTCAGCCTTTCATTTTTCTCCTTGATCACCCATTGGAGTATTCCGAGTTCATACACCGTCCTGAGAAGTTGATTAATTTTTTGTGATGAAGAACTTTTCATCCTATTGGTTAATACCTCAGCCACTTGCTGATCTTGTTCTTCCACAGGTGTAGGGGAAGGAAAATCTACATATGGAACCTTTTGTTCTTCAAGTAGAGTTGCTTCCTGGAGCTCTTGTTATGTTGCAACTTCCTTATGATCTGCTCCCGTTTCCTGCCGTTCATCGTCTTTAGAATCTGTGTAAGGGAGGTTTAAAAGGTTCGCATTCTTTGAAGAAGTCTCTCCTTCCTTTTTGAAAACTAGCTTTTTCCCAATCCTCTCAGGCTCAGAAGAAGGGGGAATTTGGACTGCTAGCAATGAAGAGACAGCTCGCCTTTTTCTCTTTTCACTTCTGGGGGTGGATTGATTTTGAGAGGAAGGGTTATCCTTGGGTCGCAATTCTGTGTCAAATTCATTCCAAAAAAGGAAAGAAACCCACTCCTTATTCTTTCTCTGCAGATGCTCTAATACCAAGAATTTAAGTAGGCCATGGTGGGATAACTTGATTTGAACCTTGCTTGCCTTTGCCTGGACCTGGTGAGCCATCTTTGTTAGGTTTTTATGAAGATAGAAGGGTATATTTAGAGGGCTTCTTCCAGTGAAATGGTCCAACAATTTGAAATGATAAACACTCTGGAATATCTTCCCTCGCATGTAAAATAGACCAAGATGGCCTTTAATAAGTGCTGCCAATTTTCCTCCAAGAAAGACATAGGGACATCTTTGTTCCAGGTGATTGTCCGGTGTGCAGGTTTTAGATATGATTTGAACTCGACCTTCTGGGTGGTGGTGTTTTTGAACCATCTTTCTCCTGTCCCTAGAATATCTGTGGCCGTTGCTATGAAGGTTTCATCCACCTGGATTTCTTTTGTCCCAATTTGTGCTTTCCTTCCTTCAAATGATAATGCGAAGGCCTCTGCAATTTGCTGATGGGGGCCTTGGAGATTTATATAGTAGTTATAGCATCCCACATTTTTGAATAATTGACAGACTTCAAGGTGCGACTCAAGGTAGCCGACGTCATTTAGCTCCTTCCTAAGCACAGCTCCTCCCTTCTTCATCTGTAAGACCCTTGTCGACACCTACGGTTCAGAAAAGCCGAGCCTTAAGGGAAAAAATTATGCGGAATCGGGAAAGAAGCAACTCGTTGACAAGTAAGAATGAAGGATGAGGTATGACTTGGTTCAAGGCCCTGACTTCGAGAGATGGAACTAAAAGCCAATCATGAGGATTTACATGACCTGTTAATCTTGCCCGTCTACCCAGGAGCGATCATCTTTTGTAGCTGGTTTTAAAACGAAAGGATCGTGTCTTCGCTGGCGGTGCCCCTTTTCGGTGGTTAAGCAATGATGAACTCCCTTTAATTCACGACTAAACCCTTGATTAGATGTTTCCACCATTTGGAACCGACTCAATTTCGGTAGCCGATGATTTCTCTTTTAACACCATAAGCTGCCGGAAAAATGTTAACAAACACCTCTACTTTCGGTGGTTGTGGACGATCTTTCCTTTTGACTGTAATCTGCGAAAAGTATCTGCCTTTCGATGGCTAATGAACACCATCGTATCTGCCAAAGCCACCGAAAACTATCCCATGAATCACGAAGATGCCTCTGCTTTCGGCATTTTTAGAAGGTTTTCAACTACGAAAAGTATCTGCCTTTTGGTGGCTAATGAACACCAACGTATTCTCCCAAGCCACCAAAAACAGCCCCATGAACCACAATATATGTTTTCCTTTTCGGTAGTTAGAGAGTTTCATATTTCATGTAGTAAGCTGCCGAAAGTGGGGTTTTCAGTAGCTAATGAACCATCGTTAGGTCCGCCTAAGCTACCGAAACCTGAAAAATTCTTTTCGGAGAAGAGCAACCTCAAATGTTATTTCAAGCTTCATTACATACTCCAAACTTATGACACTGAACCTCAAATGCATAAAAAAATAAAAAGACAAAACTCCTATCACCTAAACAAGCAACTAGTCTTTTTTTATTTGGGGAGAAAAAAACACCAAAGGAAGAGAATGCAACTTCACCCATAGCAATTGTAGGTTCGCCCTCTTTCATTGGTTCAAATAGAGGAGTCCAATTTTTGAGGGATAAGATAGATTTGTCCCAATATTTCCCCCCCTTGATATGTTATCTTTGTCCCTCTCAAAATAAAACAAAAAGGTAATCCATCCCCTTGCAAGTAAATGAAATATGGGAGCATAGCAAGTTATTTTCATATCCTCCTCACCCACATGCTCATTGATGTTTTATAAATAAGTCTACCATGGAACTTGCTTACCAACATCATTGCCTATTAGAGTTGAACTTACTCCATCGTCGCATCCTCACCTAGAATCAACATCATGCCTTCTTATTTCAATTTTACACACTTGGATTTCCACCTCCTCTTAACTACTACCTCAACCCCCAGAGATCTCCCATCTTTCTCGACCACCGTTGAGATATTATCAAAGCTAAATTGGTCGGAGTTAACCAATAATTCACCACCTTTCTTAGATATTTCAATAGAGTCTAGGTCCTCCACCTCTGAAGGAATAGGTGGGAGATTCAATGTCTATCATGGTCAAAGTGATGGAGGAATCACCCTCACCACCCCATCATTTTCCACTATTTCCACATTGGCCATCGGCTCCATTTTGCCAGAGATGTCAATTTTCTCCAATATGAGGCAAGGCCCATTAGTAGGGTTGGTCTCTTCATCATTACCTAGGTGCATATATGAGAACCCAAATACCTCTCATTGCAATATTGTTTCCCTTGCGGTTTGTTACAGAGTTAGATTATGTAAACTAAGGTGACAATCCTCATATTCTTCAATGGTTTCCAATACTTATACATGATTAACCCCTTGGAAAATTCTTTCTGAAGGGGGTCCAATAAAATCTCTATCAACTAAGAGTATCTCCTCCACAAAACACCAAACAAAAAACTATTCATAAGAAAAAGGAAAAAACCTAACCCTATTAGGATAATACACTAATCATTAGGAAGGATTGCTTAAACTATTGCCACCATGTTCTATCACCCCAAGCTTGAACAAAAGATGAAACTCTAGCATTCATCATCACTCTAATATATAGTTAAACATATGCCAACAAGATCAATAAACATGCATCATGGTCATAAGACTAAGCAAGATATCATAATGCATGTATGGCATGATGATAATTAATAGTTTCCAATATGTCAATTAAGGAAGCATCCTTTCAAACAAAAATTGATAAACACGTAAATTCTTATTGATAAAACCACCAATACAAAATTGTCATAAAGAGTCTAAGCCAAATATCCCTTGTGTGTCTCCCATTAATTCATTCAACAAATTTTATAATACATTATTACAATGATTGGGTAACTATCTAGTTTCCTATGAATGCAAAAGATACAATAGATGATTACATCACTAATAATAATAAAACTAGATAAAATATGATTCCTTTTAATTGTATTTTGTAAGTCATGAAATTATAATCACAAAGTCTAGGTGGAGGATGCACTTTAGGAATATACTATGGAGGGTGTTGAAGGACAAAAATAAGATGTTTTATGAAAACCACCAAATCAAATATCTGAGAAAAAGTTATATATACTAGTGAAAGAGTAGTAGATGTTTTATAATAAAAAAACAAATCAAATATTTGAGAAAACGTTAGATATGCAATTAGTGAAAGAGTAGTTTTACATCTCTCAACAATCAAATTCAAGCATAGAATATTGAAGAAGAAAATGGGTAAATTTAAGAGAACCAATGTAAAAAGTATGCAATTATAAGTCAAACTATATTACAATGAAAATTGATGTAATAAAGGTTTAGTTGGTTAGGAGAGTATATAACTTGCTCCAACCCACCATGACCAATACAAAAGAATTTGTGTGCCTTGGATTGATAATAGTTTTTAAGGTAGGGTTAGATCTACATTAAACAAGCTATCTTACTATGAAATGGTGAGTTCCAATGTCAGATATGAAACGATTAACTCAAATTTGTGTGCCTTGGATTGATAATAGTTTTTAAGGTAGGGTTAGATCTACATTAAACAAGCTATCTTACTATGAAATGGTGAGTTCCAATGTCAAATATGAAACGATTAACTCAAATTTCCTAAGATCTTTAATCAACTATCAAGCATTTCTCAAGATCTAAAACCATCATGAATGCAAACCAAATGGAAGGAAACTTGAATTATTTCATATTAAGCTAGAGAAGAAAGTACATATCTATTACACCAAAATGTCGTCACCCGTGTGCAAGTGTCGCAAGTGTTGCAAGTGTCATCATCATGACCTAGTGTCGTCACCATGACCGTTGCAAGTGTCGTCATTATGACCAACTGTCGTCATCATGACCATTGTGATAGTTTCATCATCTTGACCATTGTGTAAACTCTTTGCTCTGACCCCTAAACTCATCCTGGGCTAAAACACATCCAACTGAGAGATTTCCCTGCCTAGTTGACCTCTTTGAGTAGGTTGTCGCACTTCTCCTTCATCTAGGGTGCGACGTCGCAGTTTCTTGTCAGCTAGGGTGAGACACTATCGCACTATGTCTTCCTACAGAGTGTGACGACCCCCTCTGTCGCTCTGTGTCCTCTACCAGGGTGAGACAAGGTTGGTTAAAGGCTATTTTGGGGAGTCTCGAGATCTTTCTAGAAGTTTGTTGAGGTGGAGACCTATCCCTAGACTCTATATGAGTTGGAATTTCGGTTCCTAACCTTATGGGAAGATCCCTTAACCATCTCCCCCTAATTATCAACCTACCCTATCTCTTTAGCCCTATATAAACACCCCCTCTCTCCATGGAAAAGAAGAAGGTCTATGGTATCCTTATGTTGATAGAATCCATACTGGTGATTGGGAAGCTTGTACCATCTTGGAAGTTTGGCTTGGACATGTTGGATGGAGGATGCGATGTTGAGGCTTTGGTTGTAGCTTCATCCTTTCTATGTATTCCCACCTTTTAATACAGTTAATATAATATATTTCCATGAATGTTGTCTCATTGATGATGTTTAGAAATTTATTCCTCAACGATTAGTTTAGATCAGTTATTGTTTAGATATATTGTACTTCTTGTATTATTTCCATATTGTCTTGGCAGGTCTTGCAGTTTAAGATCTGACGACCGTGGGACTTGGAGCAACAACAAGGAGAGGGATCCTTGATCTGAAAGGTATGATATCTAAGTATTCGATCTGTAATTGATCTAGGGAAGCAGATTCATATTCTGTACTATTTGTTCTAGACTCACATTGAGCTAGGGAGATCCGGCTCGCGTCTTCTCGAGTGGATTGTCTGTCAAACAAATCTGGCGACTCTGCTGGGGAATAGAACAGTAGAATTGATCTCATGTATGTTTGATTTCATCTATTTTGTCTGAGCCATTTCTATCCTTTTTAAGTCTTCCCCCCATCAGATCTCTATCATTAAAGAGTTTCTTATGTGTCCTTGATTCTCTTTGGGGTCATCATCAAGCCTCCTACCCTTTTACCTTGAGGGATCTCACACTTTTACTCCTCAAAATTCGATTGTCGCACCTAGTTTGAGTCTTCCCTGCGCCATTGTCTGGCCGTCTCACTTTTCCTGAAGCCAAACTATGACATTGTAGCACCTTTCCTATGTACAACCTGCAACGTCACTCTATCTAGTGAAGTAGGGTGCGACGACCTCCCCAACTGGGTTTTGACAGTGATTTCCTTCATTTTTGGGGGTTTTTGTCTAATTGATTGTGTTTTGTGTGCTGCATATTCCAGTTACAGAACCCCTAGACACAGCTTATTTCCTTTTTCCTCCATTGTTGGGTCTTTTTGAGATTTGGATCCATGTTTGGCCCTTTGAGTAAAAACTAGTGTTTTGCTTGCATTTTTAAGCGAATCATGTATCCTATAATCGTTTTGACCCATATTAAGGTTTTGAGATCATTTTTGGTTTGGTGTGATTGGCTTGTTTTAAAGACTTGAAGAGTGTGGGATATCCATGTCTTTTTTAGCCTCTTTTTCTTGGGTTATGCATCTTGTTTCCTTTACATGCTAAGCTATCTGATTATTATTGGAAAAGATTGATTCTTTGTCTCCACTTTAGTTCAAAGAAAAGCTTGATTTTGTCACTCTTTTGCTATATTCATGAAATTGGAAAACATAAGTATTATTCTTGCTTTAATTTGATCATTTGGCATTTTTGGTCTTACATTCATAAAAAGAAGAAAAGGCTTTTTTCAGTTTTGTGTACATCTGAGTTAGACAAGATTATTAAGTGCTTTTTCTTTGGCTTGCATTTGATTAGAAACATTTGTGGAATCATTATTTCCGTAGCTTAGATGTGTCTTTTTCAAGTGTAAAAAGATAGGAAATAGATTAGAATTATTGTGTTTGGTGTTCATAAGAAGATCTCTTTTTGTCACTTTAGGATAGTTTGGGTATCATTTTATATGATTGATTGTCATTCATTACAAAAGCTAAAAATTGCATTTGCATTGGGTTGTGAATTTGGGAACGGAAAAGAACTCTCTCTCCCATAGCTAGAAATTCATTGAAAGAAAAAGTTGCATTGATTCATTCTACATGCATGGTTTGAGTCAGGTCTTCACACCATCGAGTTGCACTTCCATCACCCATTTGAGTAATACAACGGCCATTAAAATTTATCTCCCTAACTCAACACACTTTAACCTCGCTTGAGGATAAAAAGAATTTGGTAGTTAGGAAGGACACCGGGGATAGGAATCCAAATAATCCTTGTCATTTTACATATGAGACATAGTTTTTTTCTCTTAGGGTGCTAAAATCCTCTGGTATTTGTTGACACGGTCATTGACCAGTTTGTTGAGAGGGCCTCCCGTTCCACAGGGATAAGCAGCAAGGACAGGTTCCAAACGGACTTTATGGAATGTCGCACTCCACTTAGCACCTAAGGACATCTATCCATTGTCTTCATTGTATTTTCCGGCCACCATACTGGTTGTACAAGGGACAAAAGGCAGAAGCTCCAGTATCCTTCTTGGACGTGTCATGAATGAGGTAGCTTAGTGACTTTTCTTCTAGGGATCTTTTACCCGAGATCCCTTTCGGTAGAGGGATATCCCTTCATCTTTTGGTCTCTCACTTCGTATTGCTCGACTTGGATTTCATCACCTTGCGGGGGATATGATCTGTTGAGGTATCCAGACCTTAGTTAGGAGGACTGCTTTCTATTATACTTTGTAGAGGGTCTTTTATTTCTTAGTGCTACTTGTTGGCTTTTTGGCCTCTTTTTTATAGCTCGCTTGTTGTGGCATCGGTTACAGTAAAGTTTTTTTAGCTTGATTTTTGGCCTATGTGCCTCTTTTTCTTCTAGCTCCCCTTTTGCACGCTTAGTTGCCTGAGGTATTTTTGAGTTCTTTTTAGCAATACTTCATCCACATCACTTGGTCTTGTTCCATGGATCCATCTCCATGCACCCAAGCTTCTTCTGGGACTACCAATCTAGAGACCCCTTTTCAAGGGGTACCTTTCAATTTTCCTCCTGTTGGAGATATTGGTCCTCCCTTCATTGCTACTTTAAATCTTCCTAGATTAACCATAGGATTACCGGTATGGTTATTCAATCCGGTGATTCTAGTTGTACCCAATGTTTCAAATGTTAACTCTCCACCACGAGAGTGTCAATCCCAAACTGATCCTTCCCCTTCTTTGTCGGATGCATCTTCTTTTGTTTCTTCTTACTTGCCTGATCAAAGCAGTGGTGTTATTAATCAGGACGATAAGAAGAAGAAGAAAGGGAGGATTAAGAAGAAGAAGGATAAGAAAGAGACCCAACGTCAACCATCTTCCTTTGATGGCACTCGTTCTATTCGAACACCTCGTAGACCCAAGTTCCCTTGCAAGCTTTGAAAGGATGATCACCTTCTCAAGGATTGTCCCAGTCTTTCCAAAGTGTTAGAAGAGTGGTCTAAAGCCTCCAAACCAACTATATCATCAGCCTCTGGACATCATACTGATGATACCCCATCAACCAGTGACTCTATGGTCAAGGGTCGGAAAGGTAAAGTCAAAAATCCTTGCTTGTTATGTAAGGGTATGCACCCTACTTACCTTTGTCCACGCATGGATGAAGCTTCACAATTGTTGGAAGAAATTACTGTATCTTAGAACCACCTTCCAACTCGATATCGTAAGTTGTCCCTTGACCCCTCGATGGTTGAAGTGGTTGATCCAACCCCATCCTTGGTCGATCCCACTCCTTCTTAAAAGAGTGAAGTTGAAGTGGTCAAGTCGATATCAACTCCACTCGATCCCACTCTTTCATTGGAGAATGTCCATACTGAAGCAGTCACCATGACATGATCTTCGTCTCATTCTAATCTTCCAGTTGAGAGTGAAATAGAAATTGGTGATGTTTTTCTGGTCAGTTTAGATTGTTCTAGGCGAGAGGAAACCATGTCCATTTCCACAGGACCCTCTCCAAGTACTGAGGTCATTTCCTTTTATTGGAATGGTCTAGCAGAATCTCATCTTCCTTCGAGTGTTCCTTTCTAGATATCTGTAGAAATTTTTGATAAGGAAATCTTTCGCACTACAGTGGATGAGGGAGCTTCTGTTAGTATTTTATCCTCAACTGCTTGGCAAGCTATAGGTTCCCCTTGGCTTGTGTTAGTCACTGACCAGATACTGGCTTTCAATAGAAGGCCTACTAGACCTTTAGGGATCCTTCCTCAGTTACCTATCACTTTGGGAGGTAAGACTGTTTATATTTATGTCATGGTTGTCCAAGGTCCCTTAGATTTCAATCTTCTCCTTGGACGTGATTATGTCTATGCTATGAGATCTGTAGTGTCCACACTCTTTTGAGTGATGTATTTTCCCTATGATGGGAGGATTGTGACCATTTATCATCTTTCCTACGTAACACCCACTCATTGCATGACTTCCAGTCATCAAACTTACCTAAATGTTCCACATGTTTTAGTGGTTTCTTCCCCCTCGTTATGGGGGGCAGGTCTCCAGCCTCTGGGCATCATGCTGGAGTCGTTCCCCTAGATTTTTTTGTTGGGGGCACTCTAACAACCTCTGGTCATCATGTTGGGTAATTCCCAAGCAAAGTTTCCCTTTTGGTTTCAATCTTGTGTAAATATGAAACCAGTCCCAAGCATGGTTTACCTTTGGTTTCAAGCTTGTGTAGAAATGAAACCATCCCCAAGCATAGTTTCCCTTTGGTTTCGAGCTTGTGTAAAAATGAAACCATTCCTGAGCATGGTTCTACTCCTGTGTCAAGCTCATTAAAAAATGAAACAGTATCCTGTGAGCATAGTTTTATTCCCTTTCAAGCTCGTTAAAAAATGAAATGGCCCTTTTTGGAGCATAGTTTACCTTTGGTTTCAAGCTTGTGGAAAAATGAAACCATCTCCCTACGAGCATAGTTTTATTATATTTCAAGCTCGTTAAAAAATGAAATAGGTTTCTACGAGCAGAATTCTAATCTTGTGTCAAGCTCATTAAAAAATGAAACAACCCCTTTCCCTTTGAGTCGAGTCTTCTCGTAGACTTAGTACTTGAACCTTCTTTTCATGCGCCTATGCCTTAGGAAAATTAAATGAAGCTTGGGGGGCATGTCTTCAACCTCTGAAAGTTATGCTGAAGTCAACTTGATCACCTCTCCACACCACATTGGAGTTAAGTCACTTCCTTCTAGCAATCATGCTGGGGGCATGGACCAACCTCTGGATGCCATGTTAAGGAAGAGTCCACCATTGGGAACATTTTCAAGCATACTTTCCTTTTTGGTTTTCGAGCTCGCTAAAAATGAAACAATACCTCTATAAATTATACTAGAAGTAAGCCGTCAGTTTTTTGTGCTGGGGGCAAACTTTCCAACCTCTGGCCATCATGTTGGGAAGAATACTGCCAATGGGTATTATCCTGAGCATAGTTCATTTTCTGTTACAAGCTCGTTAAAAAATGAAGCAGACACCATGAGCATTCTTCCAACCTATCTTCGACCTCGTTAAAAACAGTAAGATGGTGTTGAGCTTACTTTTCACTTTTTTCGTGCTCTGGTTAAAACATGAAAAGTGGTTTGAGCTTAGTTTTTACTTTTTTGTGCTCTGGTTCAAATATGAAAAATATTCCGAGTGCTTTTGATACCATTATCGTGCGCGTTAAAAATTTGAGTAAAAAGGTGTGTCTACCGAGTATAGGTTTATCACTTTATCCGGCCTTGCTAGACTATTTACGGAAAAGGAACTCTACCGATTTTAATTTTTCCTTTGTTGTACTCGGTTATCAACCATGACAAATTTATTCATGGAGTCCTCTTTAAGCTCTTTTTAGACTCCTAAAATAGGAAAAGATGGCCAAGCGAAATTGATTCGTTCAAGCTTGTAAAAGGATTTGAATGATCGTATCCCCGGTGATAGTTTACCCCTTTTTAGGACCAGGGGGAACTCCTTACGAAAAAGGTATACTCCAGCCAATCATGACTGGAAGAGTCCTCTCCCACGTTGTTTCACCCTTTTTCGAGCGATGAGGCTAACTTTACGAAAAAGTACCATTGGAGTCTTCTTTAGTTCTTTTCAGTCTCTCTAAAGATGAAATGACGACCAAGTTTACCTTCTATGGACTCGTTAAACTCTAACATTGAAAGGCCCATTATGGGACGAACCCCTCCTCTCCCAGGTTCGAAAAATATTTGGGATTGGACTCATCTATGAGATGAGCTATACCGAGCATCTGGTTACCCTCATCAAGCTCATAAAAAACACATGAGGTACTCATCAATCATGATGGGGGAAAAGGAAAGATTTGATGTTACACTTTTACCAACGGCAGTACATAGTCACTCTTGAACATAGAACTAGTTTGCATTTGCATGCAATACTTGGGTCATCGGTTTGTCTTCGAGTCCTGTCAATTCCATGAGTCGCTTTGCTCCTTTGGGTCAACCAAAGAATGCTTCCACCATCAGTTGCATTAGGGGTTGGTATCGTTCTCGTCATGTCAATACTGCGAAGTCATGCCATGCCCATGTTCAAGAGAAGTTCATTACTCATCATCTGCAGTCAGTACACCTTTGATCATGTTGATCTACCTTGAGTCAGTCTTGCATGTTACTGTGGCATCCAATCTACTCCAAACATCTGTTGTCATGTTTCATGTCGATGACGAGGGATTCATCATGGCCCTCCTTCGACGAGTTCATCCTTGTCGACTTCAACACATCATCCAAGGATTGAATCTGGAAACCAACCAAGTACCTTGGGCCTGCATGCCTCAATGGCAGGTTACCTCGCTTTCGACATGAGTTTACATCATTGACTCTTGATTGAAAGATTTCATCCGGCATTCGACTTCAACTCATTTATTCATGCTTGATGATATGTACTGTGATACCTTGGGAATCATTGACATTAATGGTGATTTCCCTTGCACTTGTTAACAGTATACATCAATGACCAGTAATCAAGTGGTTTCTACCATTTTTTACGTCAAGACATTTGTAATCACATGGATAGATTCATATCATTGTGGGTTCGGCTTGAAGACCCTTGGGAGTCATGTTTTACCCAGGTTGCGATGGAGATTATTTTGAGTCATATTACACGGATCCACATTTGTATTGGTCGTGGCTGTGTTATCATCTCATCATGGATCTACGCTTGTGTCTAGTAGCCATGGTTGTGTTCAGTCGGTCATTACTATCATGGATCTGTAGTGTATTAGTCGGCAGCCATGTTTTGTGAGACTTGTGGATCTCAGGTCATTTCTGTAGCAGCTCCTTCCAACCAGCAAGTCCTTATGTCAGCTTCATGCTTTGGGGGGAATTCTATTACACTAAAATGTCGTCACCCTTGTGCAAGTGTTGCAAGTGTCGCAAGTGTTGAAAGTGTCGTCATCATGACCTAGTATCATCACCATGACCATTGCAAGAGTCGTCATTATGACCAAGTGTCGTCATCATGACTGTTGTGATAGTGTCGTCATCTTGACCATTGTGTAAACTATTTGCTCTGACCCCTAAACTCATCTTGGGCTCAAACACATCCAACTGAGAGATTTCCCTGCCTAGTTGACCTCTTTGAGTAGGCTGTCGCACTTCTCCTTCATCTAGGGTGCGACGTCGTAGTTTCTGGTCAGCTAGGGTGAGACACTGTCGCACTTTGTCTTCCTACAGAGTACAACGACCCCCTCTGTCGCTCTATGTCCTCTACCAGGGTGAGACAAGGTTGGTTAAAGGCTATTGTTGGGAGTCTCGAGGTCTTTCTAGAATTTTGTTGAGGTGGAGACCTATCCCTAGACTCTAGGTGAGTTGGCATTTCGGTTCCTAACCTTATGGAAAGATCCCTTAACCATCTCCCCATAATTCTCAACCTACCCTATCTCTTTAGCCCTATATAAACAGCCCCTCTCTCCATGGAAAAGAAGAAGGTCTATGGTATCCTTATGCTGATAGAATCCATACTAGTGATTGGGAAGCTTGTACCATCTTGGAGGTTTGGCTTGGACATGTTGGATGGAGGATGTGACGTTGAGGCTTTGGTTGTAGCTTCATCCTTTCTATGTATTCCCACCTTTTAATACAGTTAATATAATCTCTTTCCATGAATGTTGTCTCATTGATGATGTTTAGAACTTTCTTCCTCAACTGTCAGTTTAGATTAGTTATTGTTTAGATATATTGTACTGCTTGTATTGTTTCCATATTGTCTTGGCAGGTCTTGCAACTGGAGATCTGACGACCGTGGGACTTGGAGCAACAACAAGGAGAGGGATCCTCGATCTGAAAGGTACGATATCTAAGTATTCGATCTATAATTGATCTAGGGAAGTAGATTCATATTCTGTACTATTTGTTCTAGACTCACATTGAGCTAGGGAGATCCGGCTCACGCCCGCTCGAGTGGATTGTCCGTCAAACAATATCTACCATGAAGTTTGATGTGCATCCTTCTTCCTTTGCCATGAGCTATCTGTTGAGCATAGGTTTTCATTGATGACACTCATTAATGACAAAGGAGTGACATGAAGACTATGAATTGATGATGGCAAGCATGGAAAGCACAAAGACAAGCAAGGATACAAGGACAAATGTTGATATGGAAGACAATGGACATATGAGGATAATTACATGGCAATATGCCAAGCAAGCATAAGCTTGCGAGCATGAAAAGGGAAAGTGGACATAAGGTTGTTGCATGCATCTTGATGGTCACTGCGGGCATCCCAAAGACCCTCATGCGGGCATGGACATGGAGGACAAACAATGGCAATGAAAAATGAATGAAAGCAACATCACAAATGCAAGATTGCGGACATCTTTGAGACCATATAGACAACATTGCGGGCATCAGTAATAAGGCATTATGGGCATCCTTGAAGAGAGTTAAAGGTCAAAGAGAAAATGATGTGGCATTAAAAAGAACCAAGATTGATGATGTGGAAACATATACACATCTAATTGAGGATTGCGGGCTTCTCCAGATTGACATTGTGGGTATTCAAAGGTATATTGCGGGCATATGGCATGGCATAAGATGGACATGAAGACCATGTTGATGTGGGTTTAAAATCAACAAATTTAAATATAATTGATGAAGACAAATATATCATTTGATAAAATGATAATGTGATTCAGACAAGTCGGCCTCCAAACAAAATATTGCTTAATGCAATAAAGATTTAAAAGAGACAAGTCGGCTCAAGATAAAAATCAAAAATAAAATTGAACCTTTTTAAGATAGGTCGGCCTCATAAAATAAAATAAAAATAGGGATCAAGCCTATATAAATAAAGAAAAACTCGTCTTATTGATTGTGAGTTTGTGTAGAGAAGATTGAGCTCTGATTTTCGCACATACTGTAGCAGCTACAGTGGAGAGACAACTCTGAAATTTTCGGGCTACTAACTGAGGAGAATTTTGGATACTGTAGCAGCTACAGTAGACAAGAATATTTTTTTAGCTCTGATTTTTGGGGTATACCAACATTGGGAAACAACATATATACTGAGATAAAGGATTAGTGATGTAGCAACAGCAGTAGGAGCAGAATGATGATGTTGACAAAGACATGCTTATGGATGTATTTGTGATGATATGTGACATGAACAGCATGATGAAATAACTGTGAGCTGGCAAATGACATGTTGTGAATATGGGCAATCAAATTATTGGGTTATGGACATAATGAAGAAGAACCTATAGGCTGAATGATGACTTGATGCTTGAATTCTGGGCAGCTGCATTTTTATGAAGAGTATGTTGAGAATGATGTTGATATGATGCATGATTTTCTGGGTTGATTAGGGTAGCTGGTTTTGATGGACAAAATGATGATTTTGTGAGCACAAGAAGACAATGATGTTAGGACAACAGAATACTGAGATGATGATGGACAGTTAGACGAATTCTGTGGATAATGCTAACAAAGATAATGAGCAAGGACAGAGTGAAATACAAGATGTAATATGTACATGCAGTACAAGCGGGACCTTGTTATGAATTGTACTTGAATACAAGCAGGGTCTTGTATTTCTTTCTTAGTAGGATCTAAGAAATCCTAGGCTGGCTCCTAGATGATGAGTTGGTGCTCATTATATCAGTTGGTGCTGAATTGCCTCACGGTTGTAGTCGTTGACTCATACAAAAAAATTACAATTATATTGTGTATCTCTTGTGCAATGTGTTGATGATGATGTGTTTTATTTGATGAATGACATATGGATTTATAATTAGTTTATTGATGAATATGATATGCTGATATAAGAATTGGTAATTGAAGTTGAAATAGAATAAAGTATAGGCTCACTGATTCACCCCCCCCCTCCCAATGAGCACTGTCTCTAACAATTGGTATCAGAGCGGGCCTTCACTACTAGCCCAGCAAGCTTGAAGGAGATCCATGGACACCATTATGGATCCAAAAGAAGAATTCATCAATGATGTACCTATGTTTGATGGGAAGGATTATTTTGGTTGGAGGAGAAAAATCAAAGCCTACCTAAAGAATTTTGGAGTTTGGGAAATTGTGATCAATCCACCCAATCCATCAACCAAGAAGGGCAAAGCAGCAGCACAGAAAGAGAAAAAGAAGGATAATACCACAGCCATGAAATTTCTCTTAGATGGACTTCCAAGACCAGTCAAAGAAGGAATTGGGGAATGTACTTCAGCAAAGGATCTATGGCTCAAATTGGAGAGTAAATACGAAAAGAAAATACAGGACACTGAAAAAGAAAATCGAGAAACAGAAGTCAATATCTCTAAAGATGACAATCAAGAAGAGAAGGTGGCTCAAACTGTGAATGCAAATGAAGGTAAGAATCTTACTCATCTTAGTAATCCTAGTTGTGATAACTTTGAAAACGTTCTTGAAGATGCTAAGAAGAATCTTCTAGCAAACCTTTTTAAGGTGCAAGATATCAAGCATGATCGAATGCTTAAAAATAAGATAGAAAAGCTCATTGAAGAGTATCATGAGAAGTCAATGGAGTTGTCTTGTAAACTCATGGATGAGATGATGAGACTTCAAGACTCAGCTGAAACTATGAAGATCCGGCTAGAAGAAAAAGAGAAGACGATGGACCTACTCAAGACAAGCTTACAAGGTGAGCCAAATGATCAAAATATTAATGAGATTTGTGAAGATCCTAATGAGCTTTAAGAGACAAGAAGAAATAATATTGGCTTGAAGACTCAACTAGAAGAAGCCAAGAAGATAGAAGAAGTATTGAAAAATCACTTGGATGAAAAGGAGAAGGAAATTCAAAAGCTTGAAATGGAGGTAGTGGAATTGAGAAGGAAAAATAAAAAGTTTGATGCATATGGAAAGTTCCATCACAGCTCAGGTATCCTAGATGAAATTTTAGATTGTCAAAGGTCCCCATTTGACAATTCTGGCCTAGGGCACAAGACTGGGTTGGGCTTCAACAAGGAAGTAGAGAATCATGAAGATGTCATTGAGATTTCCAAGAAATCAGAAGCAAGCTCATCCTCCTGCAAAATTGAAAATCAAGCTGCTCTCCATACACCTGCACATAATAACAAAAATCTTGGAAGCTCAAGTGTGCATCAAGAAGCTAGTTCTCCACCTCAAAAATAAATTAGAGAAGAAACAACACCAAAATGGAACCAAAGTCCCAGGTATGAAAATAAATTTAATGGTTATTGTTTTTCTTGTTCTAATTTTGGTCATAAAGCTTTGATTGTAGAAAAAGTGTTGGAAGTCCACATAACAAAATAAGATGCTGGACATGTGACCGAATTCGACATTTGTCTACCAATTGTCACACATTGAGATGCTTTAATTGTGGTGGTATTGGCCATAAATCCAATGTGTGTGCAAGCCCAAGAAGATAGTATATGAGGAGCTTCTCATACACATCAACAAGGAGATCCAATGAAACTTGGAAGAAGAATGACACCAGCAGAATTGAAGAACAGAAGATAAACAATCTCAGCCAAGGAAGCTCTAAGGTATGGGTGAAGAAAAATCTTTTATTGGATCTAAATGAGGTTGAGGATCAATGCACAAAAGGAGAAAATGGCTGCCATATGGAAATCCATACTTGAAGTCTTCCAAAGACTTTGAGTATGCCATGAGTTCATCATTGGAGAATCGACTCAAATGGTAACAAATGGCTCTCCAAGAAGTAACAGGTCCTAGGATTGGAAAGAAGACATTAATAATTGGTGTTGGTATAAAGTCTGGTAAATCGGGAGTATGTGTGTTGGAGTATTTCTCCTAGTTCTCGGTGAAATGAAATGTTTGGCTAAGAGTAGTGAGCAAAAGTAAGAACAAAAAAAAGGAAGAATATATATAGGTTGTAAATCAATAATTATACTCAAAGGAGGAGACAAGCAGCCAGAATAAATCAATAGATTAAGCCGATATTTGATTATCGACATTGAAAAAATTGGCATAAGGTTGAAGTATGTATACAGTGCATGATATAGAAGATGAACCAGTTTTAGACCTCATGATGATGTCTTTTCACACACAACGGAGGTTGATGATTGATTGATGACAAATGACATTTCCATTAACAATCTCATAAATAAAGAGGCATGTTGATAGGGAGAGCATCTAGAATTTTGGTAAATCAGATTCAGTGACAAATTGGTTTACAAAGAAAGGCATAACGTGGAGCTTCTACAGCAGAAGATCTTCTTGGGTTAAAATCCTAAGAAGACTGAGAGGCACAAGCACTTATTGAAGATCCAAAATTTAGTGCAGCGTCATACATAGACTCAAATTTTGGATTAGTGACTAAGGAATTTCAAACTTACGGCATATGAAGTGTTAAATGAGGACATTAATATGATTGGTAACAAAATGACAAGAGTATGGACAGTATGTATGAATATCTGAGGTAGTTGGGGACCATTCCTGAAAACTAGACCAGCAATCATGACTTGATATCCAGGACAAGTCTAAGCAATCAAAGTTGACAAACAAAAATTGCATGACAGTTTGAAAAGAAGTGACATGGAGCTTAGTGAAGGCTACAGGATTGGCAAATCTTCAACAGATTGGTTGTCCTGACAGAATTCATAAGTTACAGAATATCCAAAAGGGGTCAGATCAGTTGTGGGTAAGGCTAAAATGGACAAGCTCGAGCTTGTTACTCTTGGGAAGAGGAAGATCCAGTAAACCAATATACTGGAGACTGTTGAAGAAAATATGTTTCTGCCTGATTTGACAAGAAGTTTGACTGGAATTGGTATGACTGAAAAAGGGAGTATGGAATGATGAGGCATGCTTACCGTTTATGAATTTACTCACTTTGTTGAAGTTTGAAGTAGCATAAGGGGGAGTATTTTAGCATCAAAAACCAACAGATATTTTTCTTTATGGCAAGGCATAAGGATGATGCACAAGACACAATCTCAAGCTCACTCAATAGAAGACAAATCAATAAACTTACTAAGGGGGAGTGTCTATACAGATTCTTACAAAATATTGGAAATGGCAAGGAGAATGTATAAGAATGACTTCAAAAGAAATACACCCAGTTTAGTCAAAGGGGGAGCAATGATGAAGTTGACTTGGAAGAATTCAAGCTAAATTTGTTTTTTGGGGGGGGTATTGTGAAGCCTTTAATGGCTCATTGGCCCTTTGTCATTAATGTCAAAGGGGGAGAGTGATTGAAGAGAGGGTTGCCATCAATGACAAAGGGGGAGTTTGTTGAGCATAGGTTGTCATTGATGACACACATTAATGACAAAGGAGTGGCATGAAGACTATGAATTGATGATGGCAATCATGGCAAGCACGAAGACAAGCAAGGATACAAGGAAAAATGTTGATATGGAAGACATTGGACATATGAGGATAATGACATGGCAATATGCCAAGCAAGCATAAGTTGCGGGCATGAAAAGGGAAAGTGGACATAAGGTTGCTGCAGGCATCTTGATGGTCACTGCAGGCATCCCAAAGACCCTCATGCGGGCATGGACATGGAGGACAAACAATGGCAATGAAAAATTAATGAAAGCAACATCACAAATGCAGGATTGTGGGCATCTTTGAGACCATATAGACAACATTGCGGGCATCAGTAATAAGGCATTGCGGGCATCCTTGAAGAGAGTTAAAGGTCAAAGAGAAAATGATGTGGCATTAAAAAGAACCAAGATTGATGATGTGGAAACAAATATACATCTAGTTGAGGATTGTGGGCATTCAAAGGTATATTACGAGCATATGGCATGGCATAAGATGGACATGAAGACCATGTTGATGTGGGTTTAAAATCAACAAATATAAATATAATTGATGAAGACAAATATATCATTTGATAAAATGATAATGTGATTCAGACAAGTCGACCTCCAAACAAAATATTGCTTAATGACATAAAGATTTAAAAGAGACAAGTCGACTCAAGATAAAAATCAAAAATAAAATTAAACCTTTTTAAGACAGGTCGGCCTCATAAAATAAAATAAAAATAGGGATCAAACGTATATAAATAAAGGAAAACTCGTCTTATTGATTGTGAGTTTGTGTAGAGAAGATTGAGCTCTGATTTTCGCACATACTGTAGCAGCTACAGTGGACAAGCAACTCTGAAATTTTCGGGTTACTAACTGAGGAGAATTTCGGATACTGTAGCAGCTACAGTAGACAAGAATATTTTTTTAGCTCTGATTTTTGGGGTATACCAGCATTGGGCAGCAACATACATACTGAGATAAAGGATCAGTGATGTAGCAGCAGCAGCAGAAGCAGAATGATGATGTTGACAAAGACATGCTTATGGATGTATTTGTGATGATATGTGACATGAATAGCATGATGAAATAACTGTGAGCTGGAAAATGACATGTTGTGAATATGGACAATCAAATTATTGGGTTATGGACAGAATGAAGAAGAACCTATAGGCTGAATGATGACTTGATGCTTGAATTATGGGCAGCAGCATTTTTATGAAGAGTATGCTGAGAATGATGTTGATATGATGCATGATTTTTTGGGTTGATTAGGGAAGCTGGTTTTGATGGACAAAATGATGATTTTGTGAGCAAGAAGACAGTGATGTTAGGACAGCAGAATACTGAGATGATGATGGACAGTTAGACGACTTATGTGGATAATGCTAACAAAGATAATGAGAAAGGGCAGAGTGAAATACGAGATGTAATATGTACATGCAGTACAAGCAGGTCCTTGTTATGAATTGTACTTGAATACAAGCAGGGCCTTGTTATGAATTGTACTTGAATACAAGCAGGGTCTTGTATCTCTTTCTTAGTAGGATCTAAGAAAACCTAGGCTGGGTCCTAGATGATGAGTTGGTGCTCATTATATCAGTTGGTGTTGAATTGCCTCACGATTGTAGCCGTTGACTCATACAAAAACATTACAATTATATTGTCTCTCTCTTGTGCAATGTGTTGATGATGATGTGTTTTATTTGATGAATGACATATGGATTTATAGTTAGTTTATTGATGAATATGATATGCTGATATAAGAATTGGTAATTGAAGTTGAAATAGAATAAAGTATAGGCTCATTGATTCACCCCCCTCTTCCAATGAGCAATATGTCTAACACTATCATTTCTCCACCCTTGTTTTTTATGAAGATGAGCTTTCCAATCTTCAAAATCTCCCCAGCATGCCTTTTCTCTTCCTTTGTCTCAAATACCTTTGTTTTATAGCATTGGGAAATGGGCTCTCAAGTTTCTCTTTTCAATGTGGGATAATCCCTTTTCATTATTTTTTCATTATTTTTTTATTATTTTTTCTCAAAAAGCCCACTTTCCATAGTATTTTTAGGTTTTTGTCACAACTTTAGCATATTTAAGTACAATTAATGCACTTTTCTGCATTTCTTCTCACTATTTGACTGGTGGAGCTTAGACTTGAGCTTTTAATGAGTAGTTCAATCACTGAACCTTATCCTCTTAAGCTACCTCTTTCTTCACTCAATCTTTCTGATTGTGGATGTAGTGATTAGATAAGAGAGGACTTGTTCTCTTGTGTACTTGTTGTTTGTCTTCATGTTGCGAGCACATAGTAGAATATGCTTCTTCTCCTCACTTAGTTAAGGGTGTTAATTTGAATGTTAACATGGATCTTTATTGTATGATACTACTATGTCGTGCCCAAGTGAGGAAAATTTACTCTTAGGTGGGGAGAAAACCAACTTAATTTTAAAATTGTGATCATATTTATCATTGGATATGTTAACACCTAAAATAAATTTCTTCAAAATCCATTTTAATCAATTTGACATCAATGGTTGGTGAACACATAGGCAAATATCAACATCAATGTTTTGTGGTTTCATTACAGTATGAACTTATCATTAAAACTTCATCAGTAGGCATCAACTATTCATGGTTCCACAATTAAATATATTTATCATTAAAAACAATCATTCAACATCAATGGTCCATGAGTGTTATAATCAAACTTAGCACATGGTCGTTGGGTTTTTACTTATTCAAAGTTTAGGTTGGATAGGGGTTCTTGCAATTGACCTTCAAAGCAACAATTACAATAGAGAAAATCATGCTCAAAAAAGTATATAACATGATAGGTTTCAACTTTGAAGCATGTTCCCCATGCTTTCCTATTTCTTGCAGCACTTAAGTAAGTATGATAGGTTGAAGATTCCAAAAGGGTAGGATCCAATATTCAAGATTCACTTTCTTGGCAATTCTTGGTTTCTTAAAAATTCATCGTTCTTGAAATCTCATCACATATTTCAGTAACCTTGATAGAGATGTACATATGGTTCCAATTTGGTGGGAATTGAAGATGATGGGTGGAGTGTCCACTAAAATATTGGGTGTTCATAAACTCAAACAAGGAAATTCATGGTTCAAAATTGGCGGAAATTGAAGAAAGGAAAATTTTGGTCAAAATTGACCTATTGACCACACAATCTTTAGGGTTTTTTGCACTTCTTAAAATAATTATATTTTAGATAGCCATAAGTTTAACATAACATGTAATTCAAATGTGGCAATGATCCAAAATTGTGAAATTTTCATCAAAATTATCCTTTCAAGGTTTTTGAGATTTGGTCATATTTTGAATACTCTTTATGGTGAATAACATTAGGATCAAATTTGAAGTCATTCTGCAAATCTAGAAAAACTGGGATTCTACACCTTTTTGAAGCAACAATTGCCTTGAAATTATATTGCTTATTTTCATGGTGATATTTTCACCAACTGACATGGGCCCCTTTCTTGATGATCAAGGTCAAGAATCTTAACCCAAATTAAGAGATTGCTTGTAAAGCAAGTTATTTGCTTCACAAGTAACTAGCATGTGTGACATATTTTTGGATGTGATCTACTTCTCGATGAGATTTAATTTTGGAAAGCATGCCCTATATTTTATTTTTCTTGTTGTGCATTCTAGATCAATTTTTCAATGTGACTTGCACTCCAAATAAACTTTCTACCAAGTTGACTTGTTGACAAGTAATCTATTCAATGGAGGCCACATCGCTTGAGGAGGCTTTATGGTCTTCTATTTTGGGCCCCATGGGATCTATTATCAAGTAAAGAGGTGCACCCCAGTCATGAGGTGTTCAATTGGACTTGACTTGCACATCATTTTAGTTCAATTCATCTTGGTTTTCAACACTTTAGTTCAATTTATATCATCATAGTTTAGTGTAGTTTACTTTTAGTGCATGCACATGATACTTGTTATTGTTCGGATTCGCAAGTAGTTGCTTGACTTTGAACCAAAATATATTTAGGGAAAGAACAAATACATTCATTCCTAGTCTTGGCCCCACTGCATTCTGAGCAAAGGTTATGAACAAGGCATTACAAAGTCTTGTCCTGAAATGTTGAAATCATAACTATTAAGTTTGTTGAATTCTAGAGGGGATGTCAAATTCTATTTTCCTCCTATGAGATCCAATGAGATTGGACCCCTTTCAAACATCCTAGAACAATTAATGGTCATATAAAAAAATGGGTGAAATGGGTAACACATGAAATATAAAGGAATTTTTGCTTTATGAATTGTTTATTATCAATATGGTTTATATTTCAGGTTGGCTCTGTGTGTTGATAAATGTTTATTCAAAGCAAGGAGAAGTGTGCCCTACTTGGAAAATATTTAGTTTGACTTTTCCACTCATGCATGATATCTATTCTCAAGGAGGGTGCTCCATTTGGTTTATTCTTGGTAGTCTTGTGTTATTTCCACATGTTTTTTCTAGTATTATAAGGAGGGCATTCCACTTGTGTTATTGCAAGGTGAGTTGTGTTATTTCAACTATTTGTTCCAAATATAGGAGGGTGCACTATTTGACCTATTTGTGGGATATACATGAGCTATTTCTAGGGTTGGAGGAGTGACCCCCCTGGGCTATTCTTGGTAATTGATCATGCTTTTAGCTTTCTTCTATTCTCATTGATGATCTAGATTTGACCTTTTCCTATTCTTTAACTCTCTCTTCTTAGATCGTTTCTTGCCTATAAGTGAGAGTGTGGACAAGGAAGTCAAACTATGTGTTTTAATTCCTTTCCCTTCATCACTATCATTCTACTCCCTTGAGATCTAGTTATTGAGATCATGCACTTGTGTTCATGTACTGGTAGGATTTCTCACATCCAATACCATAATTATTCTCTGTTTAGAGGGAAGAAATTGTAATATTCTTGGCCCCTCAGAATCCTTGAGCATGTTGATGTGTTCTCATTGCATTTAACTTTGTACTTTTCGCAACTCTAAGTAATAAAGACCACATCTACAATCTTTTGGTGACCTATATTGATTATTTGTGTAAGAATTTATACCACTTTGCATATCTCGTTATTATTTCGATTTATAAAGGTAATGACCCTTCAGGATTCAAGCACTTCTCATTTTCCCTAAAGTTTTTTTCTTGCATTCATTCATTATCTCCTTTTCAAGGACAAGGCACCAGTCACTTTAAATTCATGTTGATTTTAAAGATAATTTAAGACAAGACTAAAAATATTGCAAAATAACAAATTTAATCATTGAATGGTAAAGGGATTACTTGGACGTAACCATAAAAGGTTGTTTTTAAGTGGTTTTATTGGTTTTTATGCTATGTTAACTTATTGGTCTGCAACTTTTGTTGCAAAGAAACTATAACAGATTTGCATTAACTCAATTCATCATACAAAGTCAAAATTTGCAATTTTATAATGTTTTCCTATCATTTTCAATGATTTTACCTTGCTGATCTGCACTTTTTGTTGCAGAAACAAAGGGAAACTACAGTGAAATTTCAAACTTCTGAGTTTGCACTAGCATATACATTCAACATTTTTATATTTTTATCTATTTTCCTAGACTTTGGGCGCATTTTAGCTGCTTGACCTGCAACTTTTATTGCAGAAGCAGAAAAAGATCATCGCCTATTTGTGATCATTCTTATCGATTTTATCATATCGATTTAATCATTTACAGTCAGTGTTTAGGCGTTTCAACACTGTACTTTCAGATTTCAGCCTTCTTTGGTGCAAAACAACATCGATTTGCTGATTTGAGGTCATACTTACCCCGTAGAAACCATATTTGACACCTTGAATCACTTAGGGAAGCCCCCTTGTGGTTGGCAAAGCATCAACCCAAAGCGAGAGGAATCAGGTAAGCTGACATTGGATCTTTTCCTACAGTTATCCGGACTCAATTTTCACATTTTCAAGAAAGGAATTTCCAACTGATCACATGATCGAAGAGAAAGATTACTTAAATGGAATTTATGCAATAAAATCCAGGCAACTCTAGATTCAATCTTGCTATAAGTTGGTTGTACGAACCATCATCTCCATGTCACATGACTTGAGCACATAAAGAGATACAACACAGCAATATACCTAATCACATGGGAGTTGGAAAAGTTGGCGTGGAAAAGATTTTTTCCCAACATAACTCTATATGCAAACTTGCTTGAAGTTTTGGCTAGCCACAAAACTACAAAATCATGATTAGCAAAGTCAAAGAAACGAGAAACATGTCTTGGGTCCACATGGTCCAGCTATCAAAGCATATTTTGGCTCAAGATAAGAGAGAAGCGTCATCCATGGACATGTTCTTGCATGAAATTCTATGGACCATTAATTATAGATTAATAACATCACCAAGCATGTAGATTACCACATGAAGAAATGAACAATCTAACCTTTAATGTCAAATATCATATCATAAAGCATTACATATTGCAAATTTTATGAGAAATTAAGCTAATTATGACCAATGCCACTTGGCCAGGTTAGGTTCTTCACTGGCCTAATGATAGCTTCTACTTCCTCCAGCAATTCTTGATCAATACATTGACCTTCTTCAACTTCAACAGTGGCAGCAATATTTTCTCGAACCTAAGGGAACAATCAAAGGCATCATGTCAGAAATTTCAAACCAGCCAAAAAGAAAATGAATACATTATAATGGTCAAGAAAATTTAGTTATTAAATTCCAAGGAGATTCCACATGCTAATGAAAACCAATCAACCTTTTTGCATTGAATTATTGCTTGTGTAAGAAATTTTCTTTTAGAAACTCTCTGAACTTGGTGAGAGATAAAATTTGATTATCACTGCAGAAAAACGCACATTTGATCTAAATCCTCTCACTCGAGAATATGGATTTTGGGGGGGAAAATACAACTTATATTACCTCAAAAATTCAAATGTTACAAAAGGTAATAAGGTCATCCTGAAAATTTCAAGCATCCATTGCCTATTGGTAATGGCATAATCGTCATTAAGATCACTCACATGGAAGAAGAAATAATGTGGCTTCAAGCCCTTCAAGTTTTTGCTGCTACTTGTGCAAAAATCAACTTTATAAAAGCATAATATTCGTATTGCTCATTTGGATACCATGCAAGCATATTCCATGACAAGCTTTCTCCAAGTGCAAAGAGTAGAAAAAAAATGGACTTCTCAACTACTTTGAAATTCCTCTTGTAAAAGACCAACCAAGGCTAAGGAATGGCCCATGCTCCTCCAAGGGACAAAAAAGCAAGTTGGATGCTTGACCTACTGGATCGTTAAACCTAGCAAGGTGGGTCACTATGTTCAAAAATAGTCTATAGCACATCCCTACTTTCATTTGCTCTATTATATAATAATATATGCACCTAAAATTATCCTCAAGTACTTAGCCAAAATCCTTTCAGACTACTTATCGGAACTTCTAATAAGTGAAAAAAGGCTTTCAAACCTGTGGCATGGCCCACCATCTCTACCTCAGGAGAAAGAAGGGTTGGGTGTCAAGGGGCAAAGCACCTCTAGGAACTCTTCCACTCATCTAAGAGGACAAAAATTACTCTCTTTAGATATTTCAACAATGGTAGTTGCAAGAGGCATTATCCACCAACATAGATCCATCTTAAACCCGGATTTATCAAGCACCAAGAGGGATCCAATTTCTCGTGTGAATTTTTTTTATCTTAAATTTTGTACATGTCCAAAAAAAAATTACACCTCAAGAAATTCAATCCCTCTTGGTGCTTGAAAGATATGGGTTTAAGATGGATCTATGCTGGTTTTTTTGCTAATGAGCCGACATGGATTTGTTTTAATATTTTTTATTTTGTTTTAATTTTTTATTTTATGAGCCGACATGATTTTTTTAATTACTTTTTATATTTGGTAACATTGATTTTTTTAATTACTTTTTATATTTGGTAACATTACATAATGCTATGTTACGTGACGTCTCCCCCATATTGGGTTGTAGAGCACCTTGCTACTCTCGATGCAATCATGCTTAAACAATTTAGATACACAACTCTAGGAATTAATGAAACCAACTTAGCACAAAATGTCCCATATTTACTCCTTAATCCTGGACACAAAGAGAAAGTTGCAAACTTTTGGAATACAACGTGGAGATGGCCCAATTGTATTCTAATGGGTTTCTATCCATGGATTAAGCAATCTAAGGATGATGTTGAAGTGTGAGTTGATAGAGTGACTTCTTGAACTTTAATGAGACTAATTGGTTTTCAACTATGGGCCTCTTTGGCTTAGTAGATGGCATATCCCCTTAATATTTTTTGTGAAGGTGACATAATTCTGCATGACAACAATGTTGGTGTAATTAATGCTCCAATATGTATTTATTGTAATCTTGATTTAGTGGACATTAAGTGTCTTTAACGAAAGGCCCTGACGATCTATCATTAATGTGATAGTTAAAAGGTGGATTAGTGGTTCTTTATCAATACGGTAGTTAGAAGGTGGCTTATTGAACCGTAATTAATGTTGTACTTGTAGCTATCCTTCAGCTAATTGTTGTATATAGGACTGTTGATCCTCTTTGTAATCATCATGTGTAGCATAAGAATAAAGCATCATATTTTTTACAGTACAGTTTTCTTGCAAGGATTTTCCCCACTTAAACTGTGATCTGTGTGGTGACTCTACTTTCGTATGCATTTTTATATTCTTAATTTTCACATAATATCCTATGGCTATGACACTGATTCTCCTCTACTGTTGACTGCTTTCTCTGAACCTTGTTGTGGAGTTCTTGCAATTTCATCCATTTGAAGAGGAGGTGAAGCATTACTTGGAGTTCCTACAGACTAGTCTGAAAAAAGGAAGTCTCGATCTAAGTTTGGTTTTCAACATTTATCTAGGTTGGCTATTTTTTAATACAATATTTAGAATTGTTTTCCTTTGTACATTGAATCCATATACCAGTGGAGGTATCTTTTCTGTGGACAATTTGTGGAGTTAATATTTCAATTGTGCTAGTTTTTTAAGGAAATCTCTTCGTTTTTCAAGTTGCTACAAGGATTGTATAGCTTTTGGCCCTTCTTTTTTCTGCCTCTTCCACACCTATATTTTCACAGATCTGTATTTTCTGGATTTCAACCGGTGGCTGGTCTGTTTTTAATTTTTTTCTTATCTGTCGCATGTGAACACCCCTGCAACTCTTGGCCACTTGCAATACTAACCCATATTTGCTGACTCTGCAGTGTATTTACAACAACATTTTACAGCCAATCTACAACAATTGTTGGGGTGACTTTGGCACCTTTTTTCCAACACTTATACGACAGCATTTCAGAGGTATTTCTATGCTTCTACCACAAATTTCTGGTTTTTAGTCGCCTTTACTTTTCTGCATTTTTTGTTGTTCATTACTGCAGTGATTATCTTCAATTTAAGGGTTACTTGGTTTTGCTTGATGGGGGATTTTTATTCCAAGTATAGAAGAACATTTGTTGTTGCTTTCATGGGACCCTTGCACATAGTGCCCACTCGAAGCCTTGTTCTTCATGAACACGTGCTCAAATTCGTCGTGGGGTCCATATGCCCTAGCTTCATCCTGACCAATAATAATTATAACAATTGGCGGAGTAAAATGGAGGATGTGCTCTTGAACCATAGCCTATCCTGGATCACCATGGGTGTTGAAAAGGAACCTAAAGATGACAAGAAAAAAAATAGTTGAAATGAGTTAATTAAGCTCAAGGTTTGATCAACATCCACATGTTGGATGAGCTCTCATTCCACATTCATAATGTGGGATCTCTTGCAAAGATGCTTGAGATATGTTTGAAAAGATATCTCAACCTAATGAAACTCCAGTTATGAAAAATTGATTTGATGTACTTAAAGCCACAGGATTTCAACAAGGTCAAGGATTACCCAGCTCACTTCACGGAACATCGTATGTAGTTAGAGGCTTGCGGTACTCGATACAAGAAGATGGATGCTATTTCTATTCATACTAATCCCCAAAATATTCTCGCTCCTTATGAGGTATTCTGTTCCACTTGTTGATTTGTGAAGAATATGATTGATGCTGAGTATGTTAAGCTAGGTTTAGATCAATTTTGTCACTCTTTCATTGAAGAGCAAGCAAAGCTAATTGATCTTGGTAAGATTGCTCCAAAATCAAGTGCTCATTTTTCCAAATGGAAGCAAAAGCACAAGCAAAATTTCCCTCAATGCAGTTGTAATCCCAAAAAGGACACCCCTTCTCCTTGACCGGCCAAAACAACCACGAAAAAAGGGAAAGAAGCAGTGAAATAAGAAGCATTGTGCTTACGGCAGCACACTGGGCATCCAAAAGATGATTGTTGGTGTCTGTTGGCAAACCTTAGGCAACAAACAACAAAGCTTTCTATGTCCACTCAGCAGGAAAGTAATGCTTTCCAAGATGATAGGGCCTTCATGCAACTTCTTCCAAAGCTTTGCACACTCATTCTTAATCTAATGTTCGATGGATTACAGATTCTTGTTGTATTGATCACATCGTTAAGGATGATTCAATATCGTATTCCCTTGATCCTAACTATTAGACTTTTAGGTTACTCCAAAAGTGTTTACACCATGTTTGGGGGTGCTCCATGAGATTTGGGGTACATGGTGCATGACTAGCCTCTGGATGGTCTGAGATGGATTGTAGCATGAGAAATGGTATGTGATGAATATGCACAATTAAGATAGCTTGCTTAGTGGATGTTTGACCTCATAATGGTGTTGGATTGGTTTTCTTCCCTTAGGCATTGGAGATCTTTTGGTAGATTAGTGGATGCCCTTCATTGAGGCCTCATGAAAAAGCCACTTATATGGAGAGTGCTCTTCAAAGGATGTGGAGAATTTTGTATCATGGAGGAGAGCTTCAAGCCCTAGTTGGCATGTGGCAGCTTGGTTTCTTGTTCAGACTTCAGAGGACTAGAGATGGCTTGAGGACACCTAGGACTTTGACACTTTTCTTGTAGGAGTTAGCTGACCCAATGGAGTACTTTGCTTTGGAGGATAGATGGAGTCTGTGGAGGTTCGTGATGGAGTGGTTTGGACATTCCTTGCATAGCTACATCACCTTGGATTCATTATTGAGCACAACATCACCATTGGAGCATGACACTTGTACTCTTGAGTGGACGTCTCACTTGTGTGGCCTACCAGGGCTCATGTAGATTGCTGGTAAGGGCTTAGGCCCACATAGTATTGTTGGCCTCCCTTAGCTCTAATATAAAGATGAAAGAAAGAGTCCTTTTACACAATCATCACGTCATCATTTATACACTTCTCATTGTACTTGTCTTCTAGGCGAGGCTCACAAAGGGTTTCCTCATGAAACCTAGGGAAATCTAATGGAAGGAAAGAAAGACATCTTTGTTGGAATTTCTCTTGTGATTAGAGCTTGCTATTGTGGATGGGATGTTGGCAATGATCTTGGTTTTCTCTCTCTGGGATCTTCACTTGTACTTCTCTCTCTCTCTCTCGGCATTAGGGTTTCTTGGTCTTCTTGTGCATCTTAGAGTTTTAGGGTTAGGGTTTTATCCTTGAAGTTTGGAGATTAGGGTTTTGGGAGAAAAGCCTAGGGTGGATTTGTGGAGAAGAAGAAGCAGAAGAGGATGTATTGCCTTGGAGATAGTGTTGGAGAGATTCTTGCACTTGTATCTTCTTGGTTGGGCTAGGGCTATGGTATGTACTTGTACTTCATCTTGAACTTATTAATGAAATTTTCAGTGGTCCATATCTTGTGCCATTTGCAAATTTGAATTTTCAGTTGTCCATATCTTATGCCATTTTCATATTTGAATTTCCAGCTATATGTTTTTTATGCTTTGCTATTTATATTGATTTATGTCTTGCTAATTTGACATTATTAAAAAAGAAAGTTGTTAAGTGATTTAACATCTAGAGGTAGAAGGGCTACATTTACTGCTGTTAAAGTACATTTTCAGATCTGGTCCTTGGCTGATAAGTTGCCCTAGAAGAGCTGAAAATGTATGTATTGGTTTGGCATCTTTTCTCCTTGAATTGTCATGAAGTTTGGGGCTGTTAGAAGTGAATTATTGTGATCTTTACATTACTGTTTTACACTTTAATATACAGCGGTCCAAAAGGATGAAAATTCTAGGGCTAAGATCCGGGAAACCTTCTAGGAAGAAGGTGAAATTTCAGTTTTGCATGAATCAAGTGCATGAAATTTCCACATGGTTTCAAAGTTTGTTTTGGCTGAGATCACTCTTGAGTAAGTGGGAGTTTGTATTTCCGCTGGAGTTCTACCTAGGACAGGTACTTGACCTAATTGAGGTCGTTGGGTGCGAAACCCTAGATTGTTTGGGAGAAGCATTGGTACCTTAGAAAGGGTTTTGTCCACTTTATTTACTATTGATTTTATGCACTTGAGATTTGTGCAGGATGTGTAAAGTGACACTTCGTCCTAGAGAGTGTGATAGGTTGGAGGGAGCTTCTAACTTTGTTCCATGGAAGCTCAAGCTTTAGATTCCTATGAAAGAGATCGATCTTTGAGAACATGTTGAAAATGAGATTCCAGAACCTATCGATTCAACAGAATTAGCTGCTCATCAAAAGAAGGAAGCCAAAGTGATGAGAATCATTCTTGATTTTGTGAAGGATTATTTCATCTCACATATTGTTGATAAGAAGATGTTTGATGCTTTGGTTAAGCTATTTCAAATTCCTTGTGCTTCTCAACAGATGCTCTTACGAAACCAACTCAGTAGTTCGTATGAGGAAGATAGATACTATGGTAGAATTTTTTACCAGGATCAATTGGCCACCATTGGAACTAAGGTTGAGGAGCTTTCAGATCTGGTTTATGCATGTGAAGTTGCTTGGAGGCTTAGAAACTCATTGAAATGATCGATATCTTTTCTCTTTGGATTTCCATGAATTTTGGGGCTACAAGAAGTGAATTATTGTGATTGTTTCACTGTTGTTTTACACATTAATTTACAGCAGTCCTAAATGCTGAAAATTCTAAAGTTAAGATCCGAGGAATCTCCTCAAAAGAAGGTGAATTTTTAGATTTGCATTAATTGCCTAGTGCAAATGAAATTTCAACACATCATCATCAATATATCACCTATTAGTAACATCATACATGCTATGCCATCCATCAAAACACCATGAAGAGATATCATCCAATAGCTACTAGCATAAACCAAGCATCAAATCAATCAAAGGAGAGAAGCAAGTCTAAGCCAAAGCTCACAAGTATCCCAATCCATCCAATGAATCATCCTGCAAGCTCGAACTTACTGATAAAGATCACAAGTGTAACTCATAAAGTATGAGGGGTAACAAAAAGGATTGGCAATCCTTAGCACATGAGTATGCCCTATCCTCACTTGACTGGCCCACTTTCATGGAGTTAGTTAGCCTTATCCCATAATTGACATGTACAGTTCTATTTGGCATGATTGGGAGTGATGTTTTCGGAGTTCATTGTTTGAATATGACCCGTGTAAGTTATATTCCATCTTTCATCAGCATCATGAGCTTGGCCTTGTGCTTAATGTGCAGTGAGTGTCTTCCAACATTGAGAGTCGGTGGATTCAAAGGTTTACACAGTGTGTGGTCGATACAGACATCTTGTAAGCTACGGATGTTTGCTTGGCTGGTGATTTATTAGGGCTTTCCTTCCAAGGCTTAGCTATCTAAAAGTGGCCTGTCTAATGATCTTTGCCTTACTTGCCACCATTCAAAAATGGTGAAGCATTTGTTATGGGACTATCTGTTTGCTCGGTCCTATTGGGTTCATGTACAATTAGAGCAAGTGGCTATTCCTCAGGGGTGATTGCATTGGTGCACAACTTTGTTTGGTGACTCTCGATCCTTAGTTCACCTTCTCTCAATGGTAGTTGGCACTGTCTACAAATTTCAGCTTTATTTGTCCTTTGGAAACTTTGATGCAAATATGTTTTTAGAATGAGACTATCACTTTGTTTTCCATTTGTCATATGTGGAGAGAGGAGGTACGTATGCAACTTTTGGCAAAAGGGATTTTGCTTATCAAGGATGCCAAATTGTTAGAGCCTGGTGCCTATTCGGATTTTATTTATTTCTTGTAGCTTTAAGGAAGAGGATGTAAACACCATTGTATATATGCTTCCACCTTTTGTTTTTATTTGATGTAAATATATTTATAAAATATAAGAAGTAATTTTACGAAAAGAAAAGACTTAATACATGTATCAGGTATCATGTCCCTCCCTGGCTTGTCCAATCTGATGGGGGGGATACTTCCTTCCATTTGTTGGACTTTACCTACCAATTCGTATCTACCTCCATACTGTTAGTTAAGGAGGATATTTTAATAGTTAAAGCTGGTAACCATCTAGAGCTGGTTAACAGGTATGTAATAAACAGTTAGATTGTTCGGAAGTAGTTATGGATTATGTATAAACCAGTAGAGAGTTATTGGCTAGTTGGTAAAAGCCAAGCATTCTAGAATAGCTTCCTTATGTTTTATCAGGCAGTTGCTTCTAGGTAAAAAACGAAAATGACCGTTTTGACTCATAGTGTAGTTGAGATGTGAGATTGTAATCTAATTCTGTGTTATGCTTCTTTACTGTTATGTGTTGAACCAGTTCCAGCAACGAGTAGAGACATAGAAGCATTTTATCTCTTGTTTTTTTTTGTTTTGTTTTAAATGTAACCAAGCACCTCACCCTCCATCCTGTAAGCAAGGGTAAGATATTCTCCATGGCTCACAAAGAGCCTCAACCAACAATTGGTTCATGAAGAGTGAACATGTCACAAGTGGGATTTGAACCTGGGTGGGGAGGACAACAATTCGTCCTCTCAACCACCTGAGCTAGACACAATTGAAAAGAAGCATATTGTCTCTTGTTGCCTAGTATTTCATGATGTTGAAAGTCAACAATGTTACTTATTTAAAGATTGTGAAGTTCTCTATCCATGTTCCTTTAGTATGAGGTTCATTTATTTGTGGTTATATTGCTCACAAAGCTCTTTCTTTATAATAAATACAAATATACAGTGTTGACTTCTGGTTTTTTGACCTTTAACATGGACAATCAAGTTTAAAATTTAAATACCCTCAGGCTTATACAGGACACTACAACATACCAGCCATTTATAAATCTAGTTGCGAATCAAAAATTTAACCTGTTAGAAGGCACCTTGAAAGAGCCACATCTGGCAAGATATGACCTAAAAATGTAGGGCTAGAATCTGATTGCTAACTTCTTTGCAATCATAAGAGACCATTTGACCTTCAACATTAGGAGATTCATCTTTGCTATAGTCAATAGATGGTATTCTAGGGTCACAATACAAGAACCCCTCACAGGCCCTACATCTACTACTTTATTCGCACAATATATCATTCAATTGACATTGGATGAATTTACTTTTGTGGGATACACACATGACAATCATTGATTCAGCCATATCAAACTGCAAGAGCACGATGATGGTTGACCACCTACAACACAAGCTCTAAACTTTTCCTCTGTGCCTCTGTTTACTGAATTTTTATCATTCAAGGAAATTAATAAAACAGTTTTCTTTCCTTTTGAAAATGACACCCATGAATGAATAGTGAGAATAGGAAGAAGACAAACACCTGTTGAACAGAGTTCATGCCAACCAACACTGAAGCAATATCCTTGTTCTTCAAACCATATTGCAAAGCCAATTTTGAGATATTCTTCCCCTTAGTTTTACAATGAGCTGCTGCAGCTGCACACGCAGACTAAAATAGAACAAACCAAAGTTAAACAGATTACTTCCACCATTTCAAGTGAGACAATAGCATTATCAGATTTCAAAAATTGACTCGAAAAACAGTGCTAGTAGGATAAAAATGAAGAGAACTGCATGCAGCAGATAGGAATAAAAGGACTTTCTGTGAATGTGTTCAAATACCAGAAATACAATTACAGTTCACCTGAAACAGTCCCGGCCAAAAGAGGATGTCGTCATGACAGCCCAAGTTAAAATGACGTGATAAGATGATAAAGAAACTAACAAACAATTTTTCGTTGAATACAAAGAACAGTATTCCAATTCCAAAAACAATATGGCATACTTGAAGATGTTTTTTCAATAGTTGACTGCAAGAAATACCAATCGATTTTAATCAATCATGCAAGGCTAGTGCAAAGCATGAGGAAGCAAAGTTTTAAAAATATAAATTCTTAATACATTACAAGTACTTTAATTATTGAAATATTTCTTTAAGAAACATAAAGTTATTGTTTATTGAGTGAATGACAATATTATTCAACCATTTATAGAGCATTTTATTAAGTACTTAAAAAGATATAATATAGCTAATGTAATCAGTACTATTACGAGCACTCTCTATTACCCATTACTTTCAGTCTGTGCTTCATAAACAGGAAAAATAAATGTTTATTTATAAAACATAAGCATTTATACTTTTCATTGATATTCCAAATGAAGGTACACCTAACTACATTATAGAGAAGACGGGGTACTCGTAGGTTCCAGATGAGCCGATATTCCAAACTAGAATATGAAATAGAAGTCCACTATCAAAATTCTATCTTCAATACATTCTTGCATAAAAGATTATTAAAGGGAAAACCTCTTTCGAATGATCTTTGATTAAGGATTGAAAAGGATATTACATCTACACCAGACACTGATAGGTGCAGACCATTACCATTCAGGAGAAATAGCAAGTCATTACGGTGTGCTTTGATCTCTTTTCATTGAGCCACCCCATAATCAGGATGAGTTTCAAAATTAATTTTTATGAGTAGGCACTTTTCTAGCTTTCTCCGTCTTACATTTAGATTCTTCTTGTGTAAAGACTCAATTGATCTTTTATAATTTAAGTTGAGGGGTTTTTCGCAGTCCAACATATGATATATCATTATTTTGGGATTATATGTGTAGTGTAAGTCACTAAGCTATAACCTAAGCTGCCAGGAAACGTGGGTACGGGGACGGGGACGCCACTTTTTGAAACAAAGTACTTGGGTACGTCGGGGGTTCTGTAGATATATATATATATTAAAATTTATAAAAATAAAACATGTCAGTCAGATCATACATGCATATTTCTAAATTCAATGATTCATATGAACATTCACATGGAAAATTTGAAACATAAAATCATAAATTTGATAAATCATACTCTCGTAGCAGATATCAAGTCGAAGACTGGAAGTTATACAATTAATAATAATATATGTCCATGACTCCATGAGTTCAAACTTCGTTGTCATACTTCATTCAAAATTTGCCTAATGGCATTTCCAAACATGAAAAAGAAAGTTCAAAACAGTAAACAATGAACAAGATAGTTGATTTGGCTTCCCCAAGCCATGTCATCAGCATCCTCAAGATCAATGTCATCAACATCACTAAGGTCCTCTGTCAGCAACCTCTCTAGATAGGCATCACTCTCGAGTTGAGGTGTCGCTTGAGCAATGAAATGTAAAAACTTAAGGTTTGGGACCCGGGTTTAGGTAAGGGCCCACTTCTTATTTGTTTTAATAATGTTTATTAAATTATTTATTAAAGTTTTAATTTTCTAAACATTGCAAATCAACCCCCTAACACCGGCAGATTCCAAACTTGAACAAAACTGATCCGGCCGTACCCTCGGCATACCCAAATGCATGCAAGTACCGAAATGCATGCAAGTACCTGAATTTCATGAATGATATCTCGGGTACGTGAGGTCTGATTTGGGTACGGCAGGGGACGTACCTTTGAAGTATCCAAGTACCCGGTACGAGTTTGTGTACCCGACCTCTCGGTACGGGTACCCATGCAACACAGGCTATAACCCATATCCCATGAGTATAGTCACAACTGACCAATTTCTCATGGTTTTGAATAGTCCACTTAGCACTCATTGCATCAAGTGATGCTCACAGGGGTGAAGAAGTGGGATTGAGACTAGCGAAATGCATCGCATAGCATCTAGCATCAATCATCACTTTTGGGGCTTGCACCCGGTAACCAGGACTTCTCGAGAGGTCACCCATCCCAAGACTCCTCTGGCTCAAGCGTGCTTGACTATGGAGTTTTCCCCACAATCAAGCCCACTTAGCTTGCTACCCCCATTTGCAAAACCTTAGCAAGTATTGTGCCTTGTGAACTATTCAATTAGAGATCCCTTGACTCTTTTATAATTTGTCATCTGATTATTCAGGAATAAAGAATTACCATGATAAAAATAAATCATATGAAAGGATTTGAATGGAATATCACAATGTGACCTCCTATTTGGAAAAATCTATATACATGAAAAGCCAAGAAACCTTATGCCCTCTGCCATGTACTACCTGAACAATCTTTTGATACACCTGATCTAAAACTATTTGATGTTAGGTTTTTTTAGTAGCTCGGCAGGTACTTCTACGTTGGGAGTGTCTAGCATCGTAGAAGGGGCTAAGAGAAACTCTCTAGACAGTCTGTAAAAGTGCTTTTTGTAATACTTTATGGTCAATGGGTGGTATTTGTTAGCACATGGTACTGGAGGGTCAATGCTATTGGGTGAGCCCATGGTATTGGGTGTCCCATGGTATTGCCCATGGTATTGACATAAAGTGAAGTTATAAAAGAAGTCTAAGGAGAGTGTTCTATAGGTGGATCCATGGGGTGCTAGTAGTCACCTATACTGGCTTTGAGGTCTATGATCTCATTTATGCATTCAGATTGATGATTCGGGCAAAGGAAATGCATGATATGAGTAGTTTATTCACTCAGCAGTATTATTTGCAAATTAATTCAATATTTTAAGTGACCATAGCATAGCCAAGAAATCGATTTGGCTAGTGAGGGGCAAGGAAGTGACTTGGGATGATTTGTTATGATGTATTGAGGCTTTATGGACCATGTTTCATGTGTATATTATTTGATGGGGCCACATTTTATTTTCTCTCCCAAGCCTCCAGGGAGGGCGTCTTCTCCATGGCGGTGTACTTATTGTTATGATCATGTTGTTATCACATTATATTGTCATGTTATTGTACATGGGGGTGACTTAGGGAGACGTAGACCCCTAGGCGGCCCCCCATCTCATATCTTGGGCTCTCTAGAGGAATTGACCCCCCTTTTGATGATAGCTCGATGTGATGTTATGAGACTCTCTCCACCATCGATTTAGTTGGTTAGATTTTGATCCTAGCCCTTCGTCTTTTTGGAGCTAGGGATCTTGCACTTAGAGTTCTATTTATTCGAGAACTCACTCATTGTAATGGACTTTTTGGCTCTTGGTTGATAATAGAGAAGAACTTGATTTTGTCTCTATATTGTGATCTCATTTGTGGACGTTTATTGTTGGTGTTGATATTGATCTTGCCTCTCATTAGCGATCTAGCTTCCACGATTTGGCATTCGTTGTGGTTAATTTTTTTGTATGCAAGAACAAAAGTGACTAGGAGATAGCAATTTGGCCAAATCAGCTCTCTCTCTAGATCGATTTTGGCAAAGAGGGGGTTTTCTTGTGGCAATTTCGCTTTGTCATTTGTTTCAAGATTTCTTTCCGTTTGTCTTGTATGCATTTGTTGTTTCTCTTATTGATCAATTCCACTTGAGTTAACACTCTTGGTTTGGCTTGACAAGGGTGCACTTGAGGAATTCAAAGGTTGAGCTGAAGCATGGAAATGGATTGCTATTTTGTGGATGTGTGAAGATTCATCAACAGTCACCACGCATCTCTTGAATCCGGGCATTGCAAATCTATTTTCTCTATCTTCTCTTTTCATTCCAACAAGTCATTTTTAATAATAAAAGTAAAACCCTCATATTTTCATAAGATTGTTTCTAGTCACCTAGTGTGCTTGTAACTTAAAACCCAAGTTGGAAATTACACAAAACCCATAGAGACCAAGTTTTGCTTGAATCCGACTCCATTTTCCCGTCCTGTAGAACTGGTCCTCTTAGGAGTAATTCGCCCTCCTTGGGTATTATCATAATTTCTTTGTTGGGTGACTTGGGTGTTGCTTGAATCACTTCTAATTGTCATATCTTGCATCAAGTAACAATTTAGAGTGCTAATAATCCATCCAAATACCAATTTGTGTCTAGATCCAAGTTTGCGATCAATATCTCAAGTGTATCAAATTGGGAATCTTTCACTAACACTCGTTCTATCCTGGATTAGGAGTTTTGTGACATTTTCTATTGAGATAATCATCGTATTGGTTGACAATATTCCATTATTAAGCCTCTCAACCTGTTCTTTAAGTCATTATCTCAGTGTAGTCATTTTGTCAATCCAGGGTATCAAGTCAAGACATCATTATCCATAATTGCTATCAATTCTTGTCTGAGTGTCTTGTCTTTTGAGTTAGCCTCTCCAGGCTAGCTAGGGTCTCCCCCTCAGTCTTTCTCTTAGCTTGGCCTAAAGTGACAAGAACTCGTCCGGTGTGACAACTACTCTATCAGTAATGGACGAGGCCCTTGCAGTGTTACTGGGTTTAGCTACTCTTCCTCTACCATCCTGGATAAAATCCCCCTTAGTAGCAACTACAACTTAGGTGATAACAGGACCTCAAGTAGTGACCTCAAGTAGTGGCAAGTAGTGTTGCCACCGAAAAGCACACGTAGGGGGAAAAGCAGCAGAAATCTTTCGAAGCTGCTAGGTGCATCCTTGGGGGCAAGTCTCGATTCAGGTGTTGTCACCTGATCCTAACTCCTCCGTTTAGGCAAATTCCTAACGAAGCCAAGGGGGGTAGACCCTAATAAAGAGTTTATAGGGCACTTAAATTTATTTGGTTGTTACGGATGAAAGTAAGTTGTTTTTAGGAGTTTTATAATGATGACTAATAATCGACACAAAATATTGCAACTTTAAATTGAATCAACAGCATAAATATGAATACATTCACGACATAAGATAGAGAACTTAAAATATAGCAAATAAAAAGACCAGTGTCGTGGAGTCAAAAAAAATAGTGCTTGTTGTGCAATGCTCTTGGTCAATTTTAGATTATTAGGGTGAAAATGATTAGGGGGTGTTGCTGCCTAATACACACCTAGGGGGAACACGGCAGGAAACATTCAAGCCGCTCGATGTGTCCTTGGGGGCAAGTCAGATTCAAGTGTTGTCACCTGATTACTCGACTCCTCCATCTAGGCTACCGTGTATAGGACAATAAATCTAAGGTTTCTACAATAGGCTACATGAAAATAAATCTAAGGTTTCTACACTATAAAATGAAGAAAAACAATTCTAGGAGTTAATGATGGATGACGAAAATATTACAACAAGGAAACCAATTGCAATTTAGTTAAGTATAACAACACGTGATATGAAAGATATTCACGACATTTTATAGATTTAACTTAAACAAAGATAATATGCGATGATTAGTGTCGAGATTTGTAAGTACGATTGTTGTTGTGTTGTGTCGTGAAAGTATTGCAAAGTCTTGTTGTAAATTTCAAATTATTAATGAGTATTAAAGGAATGGGTTGATTGTTGGTTTGGCCCAACTCATAATCGTTCCTTCGAACTGGACATTGTGACGGCTATACCAAGTGTCCAACCAGGTGAGAATGAACCTGCTTACGTCAACCTGTTGAGTCTATAGTTAGCCTTACTCGACCTCCCGAGTTCTAAAGATTGAATCGTTGAAGGATTGTCCTATTATACTAGTCACTCTACGTTCTTTTCTGATTGGCCAACTGTTCAATCTATGCTGCAGCGGTCAAGAGCATACTTCGGATTTCAAGTCTTGATAACTTTTATTAAATGTTGAAAATCTGAGTTATTAAACTAATCTACAGCCCAAGAGTCTCTTTTCCACACACCAAAAGGTGCAGCGCTTCAAGAAAGCAAGGGCTCAAATTTTATTGCAAGTTTTGTAAAAAAATTGTGAAAAATGACAATGCATGAATAAAGAAAACTAATCTATAAAGCTCTCCATGGATGGATTGTGTGCTTGTGATGTTATCTAATTACTATTTGCATAAAAGAAACTAAGTTTAAGCAAAAAATTGCAAAAATGCAAAAAAAAACACAAAAAACGCATATCCCCCCTAGGGGGATGGGGACAGGGGCTGGAATAGCCTGCTTTGCTCTTTTTATTTTTTCAAGTTACAAAAGCCCAAATAAGAAATACTGCTGGTCCTTTATGAAATAGGCAGCAAAACAATTTACAAATGCTAGAAAGAAGGGAAGGTAAAAACTAGCTCTCTTGATGGTCACAGAAGCTTCCAAATCTCAATTTTGACCATTTAATTGTTCAAACCTGCTAAAATATCAGAAAAAACAGCGAACTAAATTAGTCCCAAAAGGCCCAAAAAACACTTAAAAAGTGTCTTTGGCCATACTACAAAATTTGCAAAAAAAATCTGAGTTAACTAGCAAAGAAAATGAAAAATGAACTAAGTAAGGCAAGCTAGAAAGCTTTCCTTCCTAGGATCTTGTTGTTTCTACAACATCCCCCCAAATTTTTTGCAAATATTGGGGCCCCTCCTTTATTTTTAGGAGAAGGAAATTTTGCCTAAAAGTCAAAGACATCGAAACCTTTTCCTTACTTAGTTTTTTCTTGAGAAAAACCTTTTGCTTGTTTCCTTGAGTTTGATTTTGTTGTTTTGGCCTAAATAAAACTCATGACCTTAAGCCACAATGGCGGAAGAATTCATCCAACTTTTCCACAACGGAAAGAAAATTTGGCTAAGTTAAAATATCGGCGGAAGAACTCACCAAGTCCTTCCGCAACGGCAGAAGAACTCAGACAACTTCGCTGCAACGACGGATCACTTCACTCAGGTTTTGAAGCTTCACTTTTTCGGATAAACTCGCTGAGTTTCGCCGCAACGGGCGGAAGGTTTGATTGAGACTTTAACTTCACCGTTTCGGGAGAATTGCGCCAGCTCTTCCGGAGCCTTTTCCACCAACTTTCCTTCAACGTCGGAAGAACTCAGCCAATCTTCCCGCAACGATGGATAGACTCAGCTAAGTCATTCAATTCACGGCTCAACGCCTTTCTTGCAGCGGAATGCATAGGTCCATTTTTCGGAAGAACTCGGCTAACTTTCCCGCAACGGCGGCCCAAACTCGCGAGTTCTCGCCGAAACTTTCGAAGACGTTAGCCCAGTCTTTCCGATTTTAACGGTAACACTTAATACCGAACGTGCCGATTTGACCCTATCCATACGCCCAACAACCCCGTTTAAATTCTTACAACCACCCTATTAATGGCTCGCATGCATCAAATTCCTATAAGTAGGGTTTAAAACCCCGTTAAGTTTCATTGTTTCAATTGGTTTGAGGCTTGTGTCCATTTTTTGTTTAAGACTACGAGCACCTGCTCTAGGCTTGTCGGCTTCGCAGCAGCATTATCACCTCCATACACAATCAAATTCTACCAAGTTGGTACCCTTCGAGCTCTATATACTAGATTGCAGTGGTTAGTTCTTTTCTTTTAAAAGCCGTAGTTGTGGTTCTGTTTGTTTTATCCAAGCCCATTTTAACTTTGCGGTGTTATTTAGTCCTATTACAGCTGAGGCCGACTCACGCCCCTATCCAGCTAAACACATGCAAGCCTAGTTTCATGAGAACATAGAAGTTTAAAGTTTTAGGGCTGTAATCACCCGTCACACAATCGTTAAGAAAATCCACGACGTGCTCCTACCCCGTTTCAGAAATCTTTAGCATTGTGAAATTGAAGTCAGTCCCGTCTACCCTTGCGAGAAGGACGTTGGTGCTCCTACCCTGGTACATTTTGTTATCATGAGAACGCATTAATATTATGCTCACTGCTATATCTTTAGAGACACTCGTTATATTCAGAATGTTAGTCCAGTAAATGTTTTTGCATTGTGAAAGTATCTTATATACGTATGCATGATTTCGGACAGATTCTAAGCCAAAATGCCTAAAGGTGGCAAAAGAAAGTCTAAAGCGACCAAGCCAGGATCAGCTGACACACGAGTAGAAACTCTATTCAAAGACACTAACTGCACTACAGGCGTGCGTCCAGAAGTCAAATGGGGAGACGTATATCGTATGATAGGAGACTGGGACATCCCTGAGGCACTTCTCGAGGAAGAATACCTATACCGAAACATTGGAACCTCCTACATATCCAAAGCAGCCACACGTCCAGAGCTCTTCCCATGCTCAGAAGTAATTGGATGAATCTTGCAGCATGCGAATGCTGAATCAAGAGTTCTTTCGAACAGTAAGGGGGAAGCTTTTGCATCCTTTCAGCCATCCTATATTTCAGCGGCTTATAAGTTGCCCCGGCCACAGCAGTGGCTTAATGATGAATGGCTAGGACAGATCAAGATGGATAATCTAGAGATGGCTAGGAAGCTGCTAATCTCGAGCAAACAGATCAGAAAGAAGGATAGTGAGGAGTACGAGGTTCAGAATCTGAGGCCTCCTTTCATAATGATCGCTCTCATGCTGAGCAGAATCTTTGGTAGGCCCGATGGGACTGTCTATATGCTCCACTGGGTCCCCATCATTCATTATGTAGCATTCAGAGGAACAATTTTTAATTGAGCAGATATTCTCTCAGAAAGCCTATCATCGGCCATAATAGCTGCACAAGAAGGGTTAGTGGCAAAGAAGGCAGAATTTTACATGTCACCCTACTTGATAGACTGTATTGTGGCGAAGCATCCCTTTCCAAAGCTAGGATGCATCTGGAACCAGGCCGATATCCCGGTATACACCGCGTACAAGATCTTTTTGGCTCATAATTACAGATGGCACTACAAGGTCATTTGTGAGGAGTTTATCATACCTTTATATGAGTTAATGTTCAATGAAGAACCTAGCTGTTTATCTGAGAACGCCATGGAAGTCCTGGAGAAATATGGCGATTTCTATTTTTCACAAGAAGGCACCTACATAAGAATGTGCGGAGGCTCCAAACCCCCGTATATCGTACCCAGGTATGCTACTGACTACATCGGCCACAAGGAGGCAATGAGACAGGTTTTCATTGATGGAGTTGGTAGTACCTTGTACAAGGCAAAGAAGGCCTCTTTCCCACCTTTACCTTTTTATGTTGGGGCTTACAAGTTCTCAAGGATTGCAACAGTAGAAGAATTTATCGCAAAACTAAGGGACTTTCACTTTGGGGAAAGGATTTTTCAGAGGAACGATCGACGAGGCAAAGCTGCACAACATTGCAGGGAGATTCATGCTAACTTTGAATACGCCCACTATTATGATGAAGATGAATAAGTGTATAGAGGGGTCAGTAACATGATCGAACTATGGATTTGCCAACCCGGTAAGGGTGGAACTAGTTCTAGCTCTACTGTTGTCAAAGAAGCACAACAGCGGCAAGCAAAAGAAACCTCAGGAGCTGTTGAAGCTCTCTCTAGAGAGGAGCAAAGGCTCAAGAAACAAACCGAGAAAATCCAAAAGGAAGCTGAGGAAAGAACCAATAGAGCAGAAAAGGATAAACTTTGAGAAGAAGAAGCTCTAAGAGTCCAAGCAGCAAAAGAAGAAGCTCTAAGAGTCCAAGCAGCAGAAGATGAAACTCGAAGAATCCAAGAGGAAGAGACAATCAGATTGGAAGGGATCGCCAAACAAGAAGAAGATGAGAGACTAAGAAAGGCTGAGGAAGAAGAAGCCCAAAGAAAAGCGGAAGAGGAAAAGAAATCCAAAGAAGATGCTGACCCAAAGAGCCCAAACATACAAGACTTGGATATAAATCTCCCCATAAGAGACCTCCCACTCGTCCCTTTTACGCCATCAAAAGGTAGTACAGTATCCCAATGGGAAAGGTTCGCTTACAACAAGAAGAGAAAATCCATTGTTAAGGAGACAATGACCAGAATGAAGAGACCTTTTCGGCCAAATGTAGTCACCAAACATGAAACCACAGTCATGCAAGGTACTCAGCATGCACACAAACTCGTGGCATCTATTTATGTAGCTTTTGTTCAAGCAATTGCAGACAATGTCAACATATTAGCAGACGAGTTAGAATTACAAAAGAAGAGAGTCCACCATTTGCAGGAAACTCTGGTCAAAGAACAGAATTATTCAAATTTGATGGTGGAGAAATGTGACCCCCCTTGTGTCAGAGAAGGGAGAACTAAACAGAAAATTTCAACACCTGGAAGCTGAAAAGAGAGCCTTGGTCATACAAATAAGGGCCCTAGAAGCAGAAAAGCAAGGTCTTGAAAGTAGGAACCTACAGCTGGAGTCCGAGAAATTTGATACTACTCAGCAGATTGATGACTTAAAGGAGAACATAGAGAAGTTGGAAGAAAGCGAGGAATTGCTAGAACAGCAATTAGAACTCGCAACTAGCAAGGTTGGTGATCTGGGTCCTGTTATCACCTAACTTGTAGTTGCCCCTAGAGATGGATCCAAGATGGAAGGCAGAGGGGATGGGAAACCAAAGAGGTGCAACCAAGATAGCCTCAACTCCCAATGGATGGTTGTCACGCCAATCGAGGCAATCTTCACTTTATGTTATCTAGCCCAAGACAACAAAGGGGGAGACCCAGATCTACTCCCGATAGGAGAGATCAGACCAAGACACTAGATCAAATCAAATAAAGATGAAGTACGTAAGGTGTATGATCAACCCTAGATCTATGGATGAAGTCACAAGATGAGTAATAGGTTGGATCAAGGGGTTTAAACAGTGTAGCTTTGGTCCAATATGTATATGTCAGTGAATTATTGAATTAAGATCCAGGATTAGGGTACCAGTCAATCATGAGAAAACCCACTGCCTTGGGAACTGTGTCCAATGCAAGGTAGTTAAGGACCAAATTGGGGCTAACCAGTACCAAAGATGAGCTTAATGGATGGATATGACAATGTCAAGATACTCAAGAAAACACGACAAGGATCAAACCACAAGCTAACCCAACAATCCAGGAAAGTCGAATTGGCTTGGAGAAGATTAGTGCCTTGGGAAATGGGCCAAGTGGAGTCGGATGTCCACCAAATTATAGATCAGGCATGTTGAGGTGTCAAGCTAGGTGGATCTTGAAAACTAGGGTCATCCAATGGCTAGATCTCAGTAGATCTGAGATTGAAATGTATCACAAAGTGACCCAAGTGGGGCTCAACCCTCAAAATGAGGAATGAGACCCACAAGGTGAGAATCACTGAAGTGACACACTAGGGATAGGTTATCAAATGTGTAGATGAAGGATCAAGTGGGATCTCACCTACCCAAGTGCTAGATCTTAGCAAACTCACCCCTCCTAGGAAGTGCAACCTCCCTTGGAGAAGCTTATTTGCCTTGGAAAATGGGTCGGATGAAGGCCAATCCACACCAAACTATAGATCTAAATCATCGTGGATACTATAGAGGTGGGTTTTAAATTTTATACCCAAAAGCCAAGTAGATCTTGCTAGATCTGAAAAAATGTAAAATGAGGGTTTTAACTTATGAGGGTTTGAAGCATTTAGACAAATGGATAGATCATGGAATGAGAAATTACCTTGAGATCATACCTGAGTGATGGAAGTAGATGCCTTGTTGTTGAGGAAGACTCCCGCAGAGATCAAATGAGAAATTGTTGATTTTGCTTGCCAAAATGATGCCCTAGCCCACAAGTGTGACCTCCTCTACCTGTCAAACCAAGGAAATCGATTCAATCAGAAAGATCAAGTATGGAGGAAATACAAGTGAAATGCAATAGTAACATGAAATAGAAGGTCAAAGACGGTAATACTACCTATTACCAACGAAGAAACCCAAGAAAGAAGTAGGGAGGGTCCTCCCCTACCAATACGTCCTCCTTGAACCAATTCGGCCTCCACCTGTAGATGACAAAAACGTGGTACAAAAGATAGCAAGACAAGATCTCCAAAAACCCAATGCAAAGGAAGAATCAACGAACAAACTCCAAAAGCATTCACCACAACACAACAGATAGATGCAATAATAATTTCTATTCCAATCATCCAAAGCCAAAAGTCCCTTTTACAATGAGAAGCTCTCTCCTTTAAATAGGATGGAGAGAGGCCACAATCCTAACCACTTTTTGAATGAGTGGCTAAGATTAAAAGATCAAAAGATCTAATCAATGGTTGAGATGAGCTCAACAATACAATACATGGATCAATAATAAAATATAACAATATGTGGACAAACTCACCCTAGGAGAGGGGATCCCACCAAATCATAATGATAAAATATAAGATCTAGCTCATGGTGGGTCCAAGGGGTAATTTCTAACACCCTTGGTCAATCCCCATGGCTCAATATCCAAAAATAATCATGCTAGACACCAAATCGTGCTTCTTTGGGAAAGTCATGAGCCTTGGAAGGCTCCAGAAATCATCAAAAAAATGCCATAAGTGATGGATGTGGGTCCCGATGAAGCCAAAATTGCTGGAGAAGGTGTGGAAGACATCCCACTCATCATCACAAATCATCCCATGCCATAACCTTGCCTCAGTATCCCAAATCGAATTCCTCTGTAGCCATTTTTACCATTTCTTGACTGCCTCGGGAAGTGTGAAACTGCCAAAATTGCCTCCTGGAGTGCATGGCTCCAAAAAGTAAGATCACCAGGCTGTCTGGAAGGGGGGGTAATATGGTAATAACAAGTGGCTGGACCACCCCCTCCATCAATATCGCTCTAGGTGAACCAATCATATCTCTGCTCTGCTCTGATAGGGCCTCCGACAAGCCAAAACTGCACTAGGATAGCCAACTGAGGCTAAAAATCACCGTAACTGCCCGGAACTGAAAACAGACTGTCTCATTGGACTCAAAAGGTCCAAATCCATCTAAAGTGTGTCCTCATACACCATATAGACCTCTGCATGGTCAAAAATAAATGCTCATCATATCCGGCAGACCAAATAATAATAATCTGTAAAAGTGCTGAAAAGCACAAATCATCATCATAAGCCTGAAACCACTGCATAAGCCCACCATGGTGACCTGTACCAAACCATGTATCATCTAAGGTCTGCCACCTCATGTCCAGTGGTTGACTTTTGGTCAAATTGGGTTTGACCAAGTCAACATGACCAAAATATAACTCAAACTGTCATCAAGCTGCTGCAAGGTGTCAAAGGTTAAAACGTGCTTTACAATCTATTCAAATAGCAATTATAACAAAAAGTAATCATTACTGGCGATCTAAATCCAAATATAATAGGTCATTAATTATTATTTATTACTCAGACAAGACTTTCAAGGTCATACTCATTTCTTAGTTATGATCAATTTGCTAGTGAAGGGTGAATAACATGGCTAGTTCAAAGGATGACTTACTGACTTAACACTGTGACACTTTGGAAATGGACAAGGGAATACACACCATAGCATATAGTGGACAAGCAACAACACAGGGAATGGCGGTGTCTCACAAATGGGTAAGTTGTTCAAAGAGTGTTTATTCACCTTGATAGATGTGCACAATCCATAATACAAATGAGGCCAGCAATCTTTTTGATATAGAGTTTAAGTTCCATTGCTTTTTGAGCCTAAAGTTTCAATAGCCTTTGATCTATGTGTGTTTATAAACACATTGCATAGATTTACATTTCATAAGGCTTCTTGCTGCAGGTGTGTTTTTAAGGCACTTGTTTACCTGAGCACTTCTAGGTGTGTCATAGACAGCTTGTTTACCTAGGTATTTACATTTCACAATAGATATAACATTTGATATTTCATAGCCACTTTCATTTGGCTTGCCTTTCATTCATGTGTGTTGAGAAACACATTGCATGAATGGGTTTTTCATACAAGATACAACATTTTATTTCCATACTTTGTATTCATGGCAGCACTAAAAGTTTCAGGTTTAGCCAACAACATCTTTAGTGACTAGGGGGACTTCTCAAGGAAATCCAACTCACCAAAGGTAAGTTTTGTCACCAACTCAGAGCCAAGACACAATAAACAGGGAAGCTTATCTAATACAAAGTCTGTAGTGGGGAAAGGTCCTCCATGCCACTAGTCAAGTAGTAAGTCAAGGTAGTGAACTAACTGTGTAAGTCATGGATGGATGAAGACAGTGAACAATGAAACCAACACTAGCAAGCCAAAGTATGGCGGGAATGATCACCTCTATTCTCCCCAGGGAGGGTAAAACCAATGAGTATAGGCCAATAACTTCTAAGTCTGAGTAGGGACAAATATGATATATATATAGTACAACCAGGTCCACATATCTATATGATCGCCCAATCATGATACTTGTTGCTAAGACATGCTACAAGAATGGAAATAAAAGCAATATAACCACAACACCATAATATACCTGCTGAATCATATACTTGAATGCTCATCATCTGTCCTCTGAAACTGCAGCTGTAACTCTAGCACTACTGACTACGATGTGCAAATGGCTAAATAGCTACATCGGTCATCTCTCTGAGTGTCCTGAGACTCAGTCATGGCATGGGGAATAAAACTGTTGTCCATAAACTGATAGTGATCCATAATAGATGCTCATCTTAGCATCCCAAATGCAAGGGAACTGGCTGAATAGTGTACTGGAATCAGAAAATTAATGTATGGTAGCCCGGCTACTATATATGTGATAACAGGTCCCTTTCATGAGCAGGCTTGCGAAATACTGAAGAGGATACACGGGATTCAAGAGCTCATAACAGAGGAAGTCTGCAAGTTAAAGGGAGTGGCGGCCAGAATCAAAGAAATAAATGTTGAAGCCACTAGGCGTAGGAGAAAATATGTACGCATTAGTGAGGACATTAAGAGGTAAATGGAATGGAGAGAAGGAAAGCCAGGATTCCCAGAAAGCCTCCCTCTTAAATCCATCTTTGATTTCAAAGCAGATGTCCGCCTCTTGGGGTTTTGCAAGGATTTTGGAGTGAAGCTAAACGAAGTGGCCATGGTCACTCTTGAACATTGTGGGAATTTGTATTTTAAGATACAAACCACCCAAAAGAATTGCCAGATGATAATGCCCCAGACTATAGAAGAGTTTCCAGACAAAGTCCAACGTTTGTCTGATCTAAGGGATGGGCTAAGTGCTGAAATAGATTATGTAAGGAAAGTGGATGCTTTGACTACTGAAGACCTTTACCATTGGATTGGCCAGGTTGTTATTCACGCACATCTTATGAAAGAAAGCCTCCAAGCTACGATAGCAGAAGTCGTTGATCTTGAAGAAGAGCTTTCCAAGCATGAAGTTTCTTTGAAAACTATGCTCCCTCTTGATACAAACAATGTCATAAAAGAAACCAGTCTCTAGGTGAGATATATAGCAAAAGCAGACAGGGCACTGACAGCAGAAGCACATAAAGTATCAACAGGAGAAGCAGGGGCATCAGCTCCAGTGGAATTACCAACAGCACCAGTGGCACAAATTCCAACAGGAGTACCAGCTGTAGCAGAAGCACCCAAGTTAGCAAAGGCACCAGCTCAGAAATGATCCACCTTTTGTTTTATCTATTGATTTATAGCCAGCACGCTCTCTTTCGGCCTTTGTGTATTTTTTAAAGTGACATTTGGATCTCTTTACCAACCATTTTGTAATATTGCTGGGCTTTTATTCTTTTTTGTAAATTGGACACTACAAGACAAATTAAAAGAATTTGGAGAGATAGGGTATAGGCTGTGTCACCGCATTCGCCGATTTTCAAGCTTGAAAATCGAAAATCGGCGATTTTCTTAGCCTCTCGAATTTGTTCGATGAAAATCGGCTATTAAATTCGTCTTCCCGAATTGGGCCGTCGGCGGGTAAAGGAAACCGTATCCTTGTTCAGGTTGACCAACGCCTTCCCGCGCATCTCCGCAGTCCCGTCCCCGTCGCCCAGGCTCCCAGCAACCAGCCTCCTATCGCCGCCCAACAGGAAGCCTCCCGTCGCCGAGCAGCCAGCCTCCCGTCTATTCGTCAACGGACTCCACTCTCAAGTCCTCCAGCAAATTGCGACTTGCGCTCACCCGTGCCCTTGCCCACGCGATTCGACGGTTCAATCCACTATCCAGCTAGACTCAACCACAATCTAGTTAGATTTACCCTAAATTTTCTCACACGGGTTTGAAGTTTGTAATTATCAATTTATAAAATTCATAAAGTATTAACTAGAGGTGTTTATAAAATTCATATGGTATTAATTTTTATCAAATTGAATTTTATTGTAATATTAAATTTTATTATAAAAATTCATATATTTTTAATTTTCAATTTTATATTTTATTAAAAAAATCACATATTTCATCATTTTCATTAAAAAAATCATATATTTTCTAATTTTCATTACAAAAATTCATATATTTTTTAATTTTTATTACAAAAATTTATATTTTTTTTATTTTGAATTTTATAGTATGTCGAATTTAATGCCGAATTTTATCACCAAATTTTCTACTCCCGATTTTTTGTCGAACTTCAAGGTCGCCGAACTCCAACACGAATTCGAACCAGGTGACACAGGGTATAGGTGGCAGCTCTTGGAGCATTTTGTAAAGCTATATATAGCTGATTAGAGAAGAATAGAGGGGCTTTTGGCAGGTGAAAGGACACTCTTCTTGTGTACGTGAACTATTTCTGCTACATGAATAAGAAAATCGTTTTGGCCTGTGGAAGCCGGCACAGCATTTTGCTTGGGATTATGTTGGATAATTTCTGAACTATTTCTGCATCTTTCATACATTTTCTGTGAGATCTTTCCTAGCTATTGTGAATTAATTCTCTGCTATGAATGATTTCCTTCCTTTTGCAGAATTTATGTGTTAAATGAGCAATGAAATGTTTTAATTAAATCAAAGCTATTTTTGATATCTTCTATTTTCTGTTGGAAATGCATCTTCATGATTAAATAGTTATCTATGAGATCTTTAGATGTTTCTTTCAGTTTATTGCTCATACTTTCAGTTTGCTCCTTGCAAGGATAGATTAAATTTGCTTAAATCAGTTTTAGATTAGGTTTGTGTTAATTGTATGCACTTAGATTAATGCACTTGCATATCATCTTTAAATTATAAAATACATAAACGGTGGATCGGGCCGCAATCGGTACAAAGAATACAAATCTTTAAATCTTACACGGTAGCCAAAACCGTTAACCGGATGGATTCCCCACACCAAACGGTGAGCGATCTAATTGGGCTTGCTTACTGGGGAGAATCCCTTGCTGATTGATGCTACGATTTTCGAGGCATCAACGGATCTTTGCTTGCCTCTTTAAGAGATGGCAAGCAAATGTAAAGAGGCACTAAATGCTAGATAAATAAATTTAAGCTCAATTCTTTCCTTTAAAGCCTTTTAGATTTACAAAATTTAAAACTTATAAAGAAGAAGAGATATTTTGCTAGATCTAGATTCTTGAAAAATAAATCTTGAAGAAATAAACTATATCTAGACTTCTTTAGATCTAGTTTTATTTTATCTTTTAAATGTAGATCTAGATAACCAAACCAGTAACCGAGAGATTTTAGATAGAAGTTGGATTGAGAAGGCAAAAACCCATGGGTGTTGAGCAACAATCTTTGGGCAATGGAGTCGTTCTCTTGGTGGACCGAAGATATGAAGCTCTATTCGGATCTACTGAAAGATGGGCAAAGCTAGCATGCTTATTACTCCTTCCAGCTTAGATTACCTACAAAGAAACTCACAAACACTTGCAAAAGGGGATCAAATATACCTGTGTAAAATAAATAAAAGAACAACTAAGAAGACATAAATTCAAACAAGAAGTTATGTCTCTATGCATTCTTCTATCATTGACCATAAAAGTAACCTATAAAGCATTACTTATTATTCCTTCCGAAATATAATTCCTCTTGAAGGACAGATACATTCCCAACAATGAACAAATTGTGAACTAAGTACAAGTTAACTCATATGTAGAGCATGGTACATCAAACCTCCAAAGAACACATCAAGATAGCCTCCAAAGCCTTCTTATTATTACTCACAAAGAAATTTTAAAAAAGAGTGCAAGCAGAGGTTCCACCTTCTGATGCCTCACAAGAGAGAAAAGCTCTCAATATATAGGAGAAATCATGCAAACTAGGGTGCATCCATCAAGGAGGGCGCATGAGTTTGAGAGAGAGTTAAACTCCAAGCTTAATGCTTTGATCTAGATTTTGGTTGAAAACCAAAATAATGAGGTTGCGCCACCTCTTGAATAGGTAGGCAGCCCCAACTTCGTTACTACCACATCCAACCACATGCTTCCACCTCACAAAGTGGAAGAAGGGCACATTTCTCAAGGAGGAGTTAACTGGATCTTGCTCGGTTCTGATTGAAATCACCCATTCAGAGTTCAGATGACTTAGTATTGACTGCTTCATCACTTTAGTTGAAGCTCAGATCAACTCCAGACACTTTCCATTGTTTTAGGAATTTGTCTTTTCTCCTTTATTATGTCTTTTTTGAGTTTTTAGAGCAAATATCATTCTTTTAGATAAATAATTGCGCGAAACTTAGGAAAAGTGGGTTAATGGGTTAAATGAGTGCTCTGGCTTAAAAAACAAGCATCCCATTGTCAAATTTTTCCCACAAACCACTTCATTATTACATTTTGAATTTTTCCAATTAAACCATTAAAAATGGCTTAATTTACGGGAAAAATTAATTCTTTCAAAACTTTAAAAAAACACCTAGGGACCTAGTACATGACCATATGACTTTATTTAAGTGTCTAGCATGTTTATATATGTTGACACATGAACTTTAATAACCCCCCAAGGCCTAACCACCAACTTGAGCATTCCAGCTTTGGAGGTGTAGGAGAAAAACTTGTTAATTATACTCGGCTAAAGGCAGAGCATAATTGACAAGGGAAAAAACTCCTTGGAATAGCCTGATTGGTATCCAAGTCTTAGGAAGCCAAGTTATACTTACAAGACCACCATGCTGGCACACTTTATTACAAACCCCGTGGGGCATGGACATGCGATAGAAAATTAAAAAGGGGGCCCTGAAAAGGCCTGATTTGAACTTCTGAACACTGAAATGCACAAGAATTTCAATAATGGATTAGATCTAGTGTGCATGCAAAAAAGAGATCAAGAGAGGCTCAGTACAACTGAATACAGTTGGCTACTCCTATGTCTCTTGAAAACAAAACACAAATAAACAACTTAACAACCTTAAATGTTTACTCTATGATTATGAACAACCTTCTAAGCTAGATCTATCACCAATATTGAAGCAAGAGAAAAACAAGTGGTACAACATCACCTCAATAACATAGCATTCATCAAATGGCACAGCATGGACCTCCAAAGTCTTTCCATATTATTCATCAAATACAACATTGTTACAAAGGGGCAGAGGCTCCACCATCCATCTCAAACCAATGGAATGGGCCTTCATTATATAGAGATCTCAGAGAGAGGGGGTGCGCATGGCTCAATAAAGGCAAGGAGGGCGCATATCATAATCATATGAGAGAATAAAGGATCGAACCAACACTTGGTTGGTGTAATATGAGGAGGTGGCAGCCACCTCATAAGAGGGGCGCCCCTCCTTGCTTTGATATTAACTCCCAACGAATGAGCAAAGGCCACATAAGGAAGTCGCCCACACGTGAGTAAATAAGATGGATGGCGCATCTCAATCTTGAGATCAAACATTTGACCTTCCAAATCCAATAAAACATGACGCTTTAATTAATGAGTAAAGTCGCCTTCTATGTTGGGTGAGATGCCAACCCATTTGGCACATGCCCACTACCTTTTTTTTTATATTTTGGTGCATTTTGTTGAGTGCTTAGCATTTCTCTGCCATTTTGTCGCCCTATTAAGAAAAAATGCTCCAAGTGATAATTTAATCACCCGAAACATAGGAAGAGTTGGTTCCGGGGTAAAGAGGACGCTCTGAGCGTGAAAATGAGTACCCCTGCGCCAAATTCCGCCTCCAGACCATACTTTTATTACAATTCCCCCAAGGGGGTTTGGACATGCAAATTTCACAAAGGGCCAAAAATTTGGCCTGATGAACTTCTGAACACTGATGATGAACATTGTAAATGTTCACAACTCTGGCGGCTCGCAAGAAATCTGCCTAATGTACAAATTAGGAGGTAACAGAAAGCACTAGCTACACGAGTTCCCTAAATATCAACAAATTGTCTAGTCCGATCATATATATCGGGACTAAAACCACACATCCAGAATGAATTAAAGCTACATGATATTACAACCATGGAAACCGCCATATGTAAAGCAAAAGCTATGGAAAGGAAGTTCGAAAGGTCATCATTACTAAGATTTGATAAGGCTTATTCATGACAAAAGAAGGGTGAATGTAGATACTACGGAGACAAGTGGTCGTTGAGACACAAATGTAGCAATAAAAAATCATATAGGTATGATACTATGAAGCTGAAAGAGAATCAAATACCCCTAGTAGCAACTTGGATGATGAAATTGTCATAGATGTAGTAAGTGGGCTCTGGGACATAAATGTGCATCTGGTCACTTATATCATTGCAAAATTATAGATGGGAAGCAAATAGAGGTTTCTACTGAAAAAGACATGTTAGAGTCTGACAATGATTAAAAATCACCAAATATATCATTGGCAATAATCACATGCACTAAGCATAATCGGAAGGAAGAAGTGCAAGCATCTATAGTAAGATATACTCCACCTCATTTAAGGAACAATGGAAATTGCCAAAACATTCAGAATGAAAAACCTATGATATCACTTGCAGCAATTACAAAAAAAATGGAACTAAAGACATCAAAACTCAAAGGAAGCATAAAATAAAGATATCACTACCTCGTAGACTCCGAAAGTACTCACAATTTCGTGGATATCAATCTCGCAAAACAGCTAAACCGTTTTGTATACCCTGTAAAAGAACTCATTATTACGGTCGTTGATGGTCAGCAAGTCAAGGGAATAGGAAGGTGCCATAAAATCTCTATACAAATACAAGTTTTGGAATTACAAACTGGAAGTTATGCTTTACCACTCAACAGGATGGGCATGGTATTAGGAACAAAATGGTTGATGCAATTGGGCACCTATGCCACGAACCTCCAAGAACAATTTATGGAATTTAAATGGCAAGGGAAGAACTACAAATTATATGGGTCAGGAAGCCTACGTCAACCTCTCAAAGAACTCACAAATCTCACGTGTCCTCTACAAAACAAATCTTACAAATATTCAACCACAATCCGAGATCAAGATGACTTTCCACAATGGAAGGTGAAATCATCCAAAATTGCTTTGAGGACAAAGTATTTCTGAAGGGGAAGGCAATGTTATATGCAAAAATTAATAAGAATCAATGATAAAGAATAAAGTAACTAAATCATAAAAGGAATTAATGAATATTGTTAAAAAGACATAACCAATCATTAAGGGGCACCCCCTCTCACATTTGGGCCTTCATTCTTGTAAAAAGATCATCTCAATATTTTCATCATTTATATTTTATATTATATTATTTTATCTCAGTGACTAAGCCAATCATGAGCCTGCTACACTCATCTCTCCTTTGCAGCCCACTTAGAACATCTACAACTTGGATGCCAAAAGCTCTTATACTTTGGTCTTGTATTCATTCTCAAACCTATCAATTCCAATACTCCCTTGAGATTCTCCATGGGCAATTGTTGCTTTTTCTGCAGTCTTTATTGCAATGAGCTTTGATTTTGTGGAATGCTATCGGGATTCAAGCACTTTACTAACCACTATATGGCGCTGATAAAAAAATACTTCATCTAAGGATTAATCAATATACACGTAACACGTTGCTCCTATGATGGATTTAAAACTTTGAGACAACTTACACTACAAGGACCTATCAACTGACAAGTATTTCCAATATAGATTTTTTTCTTTTTGAGAAATACATCTTATAGAGTCTCTTCGGATAAGCTGCCATGCTATGAGAGGGTGTATCTATGCCATCACCAGTCACCAGACTGCCAGTGTAGACAGTGAAGAGAAAAAGTTTAATAAATAAAATACCCACTGGAAATAACCATGGTGCTATTAGAAATTCATGTCAAGAGTTAACACTACTGAGGTGATTTTTGACATCAGGAGTCTGCCCCTTTGAGTAGTCTCATGTTTTGGACAGGAACTGTAAAGACTGAAAACAAACACAATCTCAAGATACTCATTTTCAAATGCTTAAAGAATAGCACACTGGAAAACATAACCTGAGTTTCCTGGAAAAACCCTGTAAAAAAGATGCCAAGATCACATAAAGAATGGAACACGATGCCTACCTTTAGCTCTGAGGGTGCAGGATGCCATTCTGGAGGTCCATTCTCAGTAAGGAGACCCATTGACAGAGGAGAAGCAGTGATGACTCCAACACCCTTGCTCTTCAAGTAAGGCAATAAATCCTCCAGTGAAGTGTCATTAATGCTATAATGACAGTATGACAGAATCACATCCACTGACCCGGGTGGGACTCTGTCAAGCACATAGGTGAAAACATTGAGAGGGAGGCCTGTAATACCAATGTATCGAACCTTTCCAGTCTCCTTCAGCTTTTGAAGTGCTGGAATAGTCTCATTGACGATCTGTTTATACAAAGCTCCACAAGGAAAACCCACATTACTCAGTTTGGCATTTCAGATCCCAGGCTGACTGTTAATGGAAATCATGAATACCTGAATCCCCAAAATGTATACAATAAAAAGCAACACAAATATATGCATTCCTATGTGATCCAACATACTAACAAGAAAATTTGCTGTTGGCAAATGAACCAGCTGGACATAACAGTGGAATTGGAAAAATATAAGACTCAGAAAAATGGTGTCTAATTAGGGATACCTGGTCAAGTGAGCCAAACTCAATATCATGACATTGCAAGATGTCAACATAGTCAAGGTTCAACCTTGCCAAGCTCTCATCTATACTTCGTGTCACTCGTTCAGCACTAAAGTCGAAACCTTCTGCATATCGGCCACATTTTGTTGAAACTACATACTGATCTCTGGGCACCATAAGAGTCTTCAAGGCTTTTCCCAGCATCTTTTCAGATAAAGTGCCTCCATAGTAACTGCAATAAAAGTAAAATAAAAGCAAACAACTGAGATGAACCTTTTTTCCACAATCAAGCCTGCTGTCAGAAAAAACTCCTAGGCTGGCTCATTTACCACTCAGAATCTTGAAATAATGATGGGCTATACATCTAACACTTGAATAAAGCAAAATCTTAAGACAAACCTTTTGACTAGATGGTTGACCCATATAACGCTGAGGTAAAACTAAACAAAAACAATGGGGTTGATTGGTTCATATGAAAAAATAGGTTGTCACATTTTACACATATTTTAAGTATAATTAAAGAACACAAATGTTATGATCCATTTACGACTCAAGCAAAATCAAAAGTGTCCCAGCTAATTTCACTGATTTTCAACTGAAATTGAAGAATGGGATCCTTCTTCAACCGTATGTCTTAAGTTACATTCTCGTTCTATGCTAGTGGAAGACAGGATCCAAAACCAGGTTAGCTGCCTTGAGAATCCGCTACCCTGGATCCTTGTCCACTTCCAGCCTATTCTGAAATAAATTTGCCGATGAGATCAATTTTACAGTCAAAGTAGGAGGCTGATCAATTGTCCAGACAGACAACATACCATGCAGGTAATGTACAGGACGAGTACCTGCATTGTGGGTGGGTGCATGAGTTTCAAACTATTATTGCACCTAGAGAAGCAAAGTGCACTCTACAGACCAGTAAGGATGGGACGTGTAACATGGGTAATGCTTATAAATCAAAATGAACAAAAAATTGATGTCCACATTAAAAAAATAAAATTAAAAGAAACAGAATTTTAATTACTACAATGTGAAAAAAAATATATATGCACACAATTTCCTGATGCATTCTTTTCAGCGATTCTGTACCAAGAAATGTGAACTTTGGGAGCTTGGTATGAACCATCGGTTCGAGCGTCACCTTGTTTATCATGCATGGGAAAGATGGTGATGGAGATCCATGTGATTACCTTTCCTTTCACATGTTGAAGGATGTTCACCATTTGGGGTGCTTATCTACATATTTTTATGCATACTTCAGTTTCTCCCTTGGAGGGTACTCTTGGGGTGTCTTCACAATTATCAAGGCATGTAATACATATTTGGATGCATTTCTTGCCATTGAGGTTCCTTTGAGGTGTCATTTCACATTGGCCAATACATTTCTTCATATTTGAAGGCGTGTTTCACCATTTGTAGGGTAATGTGGACCTTTTGGCACAATTACAAGCATGATTGCACCTATCGAAAGGAATGCCCGCCTTATCTAGAGAGTTTTATGTTATACTTGAAGGTCAAATGTGCAAGAATAGAGAAGTGCCCCACCTTTGAGCATTATATGGCATATTTTGTGGTGAAGGGTGGTCCCAAGTCCTCTTCCACACCTCTATTCAAAGCACAAATTTTAAGAAAGGAGGAGTGCATAGCTTGTGGATATGACATGTTGCATTCAAGCCTCTTCTACAAGGTCAAATCCCCATCTTCATAGGAACGCCCTTTATTACTGAAGATTTCCCCAAATTTTTCTCTTATACATTTTGTCAAACATTTCATGTACAACCTGTAACTTACACCTGTGCATATAATTTCTAGCCCATGCAATCTCAGTGCTGCAACCTTGAGATATGATATCACTTTATGACGTACTAGGCTACCTCTTTCCCTAAGGGAACCACAAGGTACTCAAATTTCACACAAAAACTGAAAATTTCAAACTCTTCTACCGAATTTCCCATAAAAATTATGCTCTAATACATAATTCAAATTTTCCATGGATTTACTATATAAAATAATTTAACAACGACATTACACCATGGAAAACTAATTGAATATATGCTAATTCTGAAACATTCATGTAATTCCTACCATGAATGCATCTATACCATGACCATTAAATCCATGCACAGAGATATTTCAACACGGGAAATTAAGCAAATACATAACATGAATTATAACCATGGCATTCATTCACAATGAGAAACTTATCTGTTAAGGTCCTCCAAATGGTTGTAGACAAAGGACATTCTTCCCAACCGTAGGCACTTTGTCTGTTTGTCACACTAGCTCTTTCTATGTCAAAGGCCACCCCTAAGCTGGGCTATCATTCCACAAGGGGTGAAGTTTCCCAAGTCTTCTACTCAGCCCAAAATTCATCCTTCACAACACAGGAAATGGACAAAACTCATATACATATCCAGTGCCATAGCCACGCTTCAACTATCCCAATTCCTAGCACTCCTCCCTCATCAACCTACACAACACAAGAAACGGAATCGCCTTCTCTGTAACCAGTCCCTTGGGCTATCCCAGTTCCCTTCCAATTCTCTAGCACAAGCCTGCCAAGGAATCTCTGTGTTGGGAAACATCTAGAGCCAGACCCCCTCTATAGCCATCCTAATCCACTAGCACTCATCCTCCATTATCCTACACAACACAAGGAATAGGATCCCCTTCTCTACATGCAGTCCCTCTAGATGTCCCCATTCCCTTCCAATGCTCCAGCACAAGCCGGCTAGGGAATCTTTGTGATGGGACTCCAAATACCTCAGTTGTAGGCCTGGTTTTCTCTCATAGGCACCATCCAAGATGGTTAGAATGTTAGAATGATTCCAGCTCTAAGCTTAATTCTCACATTATGTATGCATGGCTATAACTTGCTATGTGGCACTCAAGAAGAGCCCACTTTTCCCCTCTTAATCCCAGCTTAGGATAATAATAAAGTTAAGGCTAATTAAGTCACTCTCATAAACATGGCTTTAGGGACCTTAGGATAAAATCACCTTCCAAGGTTTCAAGTAAGGGTAATGACTTAGATTAATAAGTCGCTAGGGTCATCTCCCCTTTAGACCCCTTTTCAGTTCGCCAACTTGTGGAATCATAGCCCCTCCATATCTTCTTTGTCCTTCTTCATTAGGGATTTATATTAAATATCATTGTACATCGTTACAATACATCGGGTCATCCTAGACCATTTATATCTGGCTTCTAGCCATTTTATCGTTACATAAATAATTACATCGTAGGGTCAAAAACAGGGTGTTACAGTAAAGGATTGTTTTGACTTATCATAGTTGGTTTTTCTTCACTTTAGGAGGAGGCTGAACTGTGGTCTCTGAACCCTCTTTACTTCATTTGATATCAGATTGTTACTGTCTCGTTTACTCTAATCTCATCTTTGATATCTTATATGGCTACATGAAGTTTATGGATGTGTTGTGTCTTTGTTGAGTATTTCATGTGGTTTTTACATATATATCAGATCTGTCCTTGATTGATAATCCTTGCCGTTTGGTGGTTTTATCACGTCTTTTTCATCCATTTGCAAGTTCCATCTGTTGCTTAGACTCCATAGACCAAGTACAAGGTACAAGGCACTAAGTCTTGCTTGGCTTCTCACTTTACATTTAAACACTAAAACAATATCATTTGGCAGATCTGGTTATTATTTCGGCATTTAAAGGACAGATCTGTAGTCTTATGAGGGATTCCCCCTTGTGCCAAAGGAGAGACGGCCTAAAGTAAGGAGGATGATCACTTAGGTGACAATGTGTGATGTCCTCAAGTTGCCCTAGGGTTTGTACTTGATGATTGGACTTATCTTTGAGGTGCGGATTTTAGAGATAAGATGTGGGATATGCATCAACTTGATGTAAGGCTAATAAAATTAAAATCAAATAAAAAATAAGAGCCATAAGGTAAAAATGCAAAAAAATGACCATAATAATAAGAAAAAAATATAATAATAAACTTAAACAGCCTAGATCCTATTAACCCTGATCTTTTAAGCATGGAGAGGTTAGTGTGTTGGCCTCTTTTTGATCCCTCTGCTTGCTTCAAAGGTCCATGTTAAGATGGATCTAGGCCGATGCATGTAAATCGGAGTAGATACCAATACTCACATGCCTGTTCTTTTCCCAGAATTGGGGTGTTGGGGACTGTGGGAGGATAAAACATCAGCTGCAGGGAAACAGTGTGTCGAGGTATGTAGGAAGTGGTGTCAGGAGGAAGGTTGATGTGGCAGGTGTTTCCAGATTACATGACTTTGTGATTGTCCTGCCCAGAAACTCTTCAACTGCTAAACTACTCTCTTTGCAGCCCAGCAGATTGTTAGCTTTTAACAGTATATGTAATGTGGTATCCCCAAGCTTGAATCTCCATTAGAAGCTCCTTGAATCCCCTCTTAAAAGACCCTTGAATGAACGTTCAGTGGATAAGTAAAAGCATTAATAATCCAATTTGTAACTTATGATGCCTATGGGTACCAGACCTGAGTTTTTAACGTTTGAGCTAGTTTACCCTTCATTTTTCAAGATTGATTAGAGAGTCTGTAATCGCCACTTGGATTCATTAGCAACTTGAGAAACCCAAAATGGATAGTTAAAACTAGACAACAACTTGCTTGGCTTATTAAAATATCAGCGAAAATAAACTCAAGAAAACCAAGGAACTAATCCTGTTAGCTCTTATGTCCTGTGCAAACGTTCTTATTACAAAACTCAGAGGTGCCAAGCAATCAATAACATTAATTTGAGGAAGAACTAAAGAATAGGAAACAGAGGTGGCGATCCATTGACTTCAGGGCAAAACAATCGCAATTCATCCTACAACTTAACTTCAATTCAGAATAACAATTTGCTGATCAATTAATCAAATGGACAATCATTGAACTTACGGTGAAGTGTCGAAGAAGTTGATGCCCAAATTAAAAGCTTCTTGAACCGAAGCAATGGCGTCTTCTTCTTTCACATTTCCAAATACGTTTCCGAGGGGAGATGCTCCAAATCCCAAGGAGCTCACCTTCAGTCCAGTGTTGCCCACCCCTCTCACACCAATACCTGCCATTCTTTACACTAGAAATTTTTCGGATCTGAGAGACAAAGAAGACTGTATATATGTATGGATGAATTCAGAGGATCATGAACTACAGAGGATGATCCGAGTTTTGTTCAGCTCCGTGCCGAATGCCTCACTCTAAACGTGCTAATATAGTTTACAATTCTAAATGAAAGCTTGAGCCATTCGGACCGGAAACATACTTTTTATTAATTTTTAAATTTTTGTTATTAAATTCGTTAAATCGGAATCTTGTAACTCGTTCGGGTTCTGACGACGTTATTCTCTATGCTCCTCCTTATGGCAATCTTCTTTCATAAAATATGCTTTTTACACTTGTAGATGTTCAGGTTCGGTCATCATAATGAGAATATCAAGGTAAATATGGTGCGTCTCACATGGTCGATATTTATATATATTATAATAATTAAATAAGAAAACAAGTGGAATAGCTGCAAGCAAGGCAGCTAGTTCCTGCCAACTTAATAGTTGAGATATAGTTTGTGTGTTTATTTCTATGATGAGTTAAAATATTAGGAAGGTCAATATTGTAGCAAATGTTTTGAAATTGCGCTTTAATGTGGGAGTATGCATGACATTATATGAAAAAGTGATTTTTGTCTTCAACCCTTTTGGTGTCACAAAGATCAAGTATTTTCATCTCATAGTGTTTTAGGAATTGTTTAGGGCCTTGTTTCACTATGGAGCTCATGAGAGATTGTTCTTATTTTAGCAATGTTGATTTTCTTTTTTAAGCTGATTAAAATAGAGAGATACTTTTGATCTTCTAGATTATGGTTGATCACCTCCTTATAATACCTTAATTCTCTCTTACCCTCTAACTCTTTATCGCATTGTATATTTCCCTTAAATTTAGATGTAATAATACTTTTAATATTATCGCTATTCTGCAGAGTGACCTCTTCCTCAACTCCTCAATGGTTTAGCCAAGACTTGTCATCTTTATGCCAACCTCGCTTAAGTCACAGGTAGTTTTGACTAGAGTATGAAGCAATCTTAAGAAGCCTCTTCTCTCCCATGTTGTTTATCTTATTCTTGTACATTAGGTACTTAGTCATAGCCATGCTCTCAATGGGGAGAGACTTTCTTCTATGAGGAGAGGTCGTGTAGTTTCAAATAATACTTTACCTTAATTATATACATGAACCAAATGCTAACCTCAAATACAATTTAAGCTCTTACTTAAAGAAACAAAATATACTCTATAAAATAAAGAACGTTTAAAACCATTATGTTTTTTATTTGAATTAATACAATATATTTAAATTTGAATTTGGATAATTTGTTTCAACCAATAACATAGAGCTATTTTTTTTTCCATGGAAAAAAAATCACAGCTCACAATTTATATTAAATTCCGAACCATATTGTTAAATTGGCATTGGATGCCTTACATGTACGTTTCATCCATCATATGGGTCTTTACAAAGAACGTAACAATTGCTTACTATATATCTAGTATAAGGCCTGATCACTGTGTATTAAGCTCAAAATGTAAATCAATAGACAAGTATGATAGCTGCCATTGTGCATGCAAACATGTAGAAGGCCCACAGGGCTGTAAATCAAATAAAGAGAAGTCCCAAATCCAATTCCTTGATGATATCATTCTATATTTCCCATACATTCCTTCTTCCTTCATCGAGCAAGAGACCCCTTTTGGAGAGATGGTCTGCTTAGGTGTTCCTATCCCTGTAAATGTGTTGAAAGGAAACTTCATCAAGGGAAGACATTGCTCGACAGATATCATCGTATAAGGGTCAAAGGAAGATGTTCATGGGAGCCTTCTTTTGTTGAAGCCAATCAATTACAACACAAGAATCCCTGAAAATCTGCAATATTCTAATCCCACAAGATATGGCCAATTTAACCACCATCTTCATTGCCATCAAATCCGCTCTATAGTTGGTGGCAATCCCAATTCCAGCTAAAAACTTATAATAATTCCTATCAGATAGGTAAAGAAGGCCACCCACATCATCAGTGCTTGGAGAACCCTGTGCGGCTCCATCAAAATAACTCTAGGCCTTTGCTTTGTCAATTTGTTCTTGCACGATCCATCTCAATGCTGGTTCATTCTTGTGTTGGGGGAAGTGTTTCATGATCACTATACTCTTGGCTACATATGCATGTGGGGGAATATATAAGTCCTAGAAAATAAATTTGTTGTGGGCAAGCCAAATGCCCCATACCATCAAAGTTGGAAGAGCCCTATAGTCCTTGTAGGGAGAGCTAAAAGGCTTCGGTGAAATCAATCCCTTCCCAACTAAAGCGAATACCCATGGCTTGTGATGTGAATTTCCACATGTTTGAAATGTACGAGCAATTAAGGAAAATGTGGTCAATATATTCTTTATCTGATTTGCATAAGGGGCATCTACGGGGACCCTCACCAATATGTTTATGAAGATTATCCCAAACAGAGACCTTCCCAACTAAGCCACAAAAACAGTTTAAACTTAAGTAGGCAGTTTAAGCTCCAAATCACCTTATTCCACCATGTAGGAGGGAGATCCAAGATTTGGCTTGTAAGTGCCTTGAAATGCACTTTTAGTCCATCTACTTAATAATATTATTTTAATAAAAATAATAATTTTTATAAGCCAATTTACAAATCCTTTTAAAAAATGCTATATAAAAGAAAATCAATTTACCAACACTTTTACAAAATATACTATATAAGAGGAGAAGATCAATTTACCAACAGCCGTGAGAGAAGATCAATTTACCAACACACCTATGATATAGCATTTTCACAATAATAATATTATTTTAGTAAAAATAATATTTTTTATAAACCAAATTTACAAACCTTTTTACAAAATATAGCAAGTAGGAGAAGATTAATTTGCCAACACTTTCATATTACCAACACTCCTATGATATAGCATTTTCACAAAATATATTGTATAAGAGTATCAATGAAATGAACTCTTTAATTAACGCAATAAATAAAGAAAAGTTTGAATTTGGATAACTTATTTCAACCACTAAAACAAAACTTATGAAATTATTTTTTTCCAAAGTAAAGTAAGTAGGTGGTAAGTTAAAGTCCTTGTCACGAAAGGAAATTATTTTAATAGACGGTAAGTTAAAGTACTTGCCGCAAAATGAAATTAATTTTTTCAAGAGAAACAAGTAGATGGTAAGTTAAAGTATTTGTTAAGAATGATAATGGTTTAAAAGGTGGTAAGTTAAAGTATTTGTTAAAGATGATAATGGTTTTTAAAAAAAATCATGTTAATGTGAAATGTTTATTAATGTTGATAATCTCTTTATAAATTTTGTGTTATTATTATTAATATTTAAAATTAACAAGTTATTATGTTTGTGGTTAAATATTAGGTATTAAATTACTATGTTTTGATTTTTATATTACATTTATAATTAATAGATGATATTATGTTTTTAGGGGAAGTTATAGTTTTTGAATCAAGGTTTTTTTTTCTTCTTAAAAACAAATTGTTGGAATATTCACACCATCATTTTTGTATTTTGCATGCTGCATGCATTTGCATGCCACTACATGCTTTTAGTCATCATCATGGTTGTCTTCCTAGCACCTGGAGCTCACTTCTAACTCTCTGGAGCCTGTCTTTAGCCCTCAATTGGCCTCCTACATACCTAGTGCGCCATTTTTTACTTATCTGCTTAGTAAGTGCGCCCTTCTCACCTATCACTATCAGTTAGAGTGCCTTTACTCACCTACCATTAGTTATCACTCAATTAGGGCGCCTTATCTCACCTACCGGGAGTTATCATTCAGTTAATACATTGATTGAGTACTTCTTCCACTGATTGTTCATTCTGACTGCTTGTAGCTTCTAGTTAGCTAGTTCTGGAGTTCCACTTGACCATTTGACAGCCTCATGCACCCCCCTTGGAGTCTCCATTCCCTGATTTATGCCTAGATGGTTCTGTTAGACTCAGTTAGACACACTTGACTGACTATTACTATTGACTGGATGATGTCTCCATTGTTATCCAAGCTAGACTTTGAGTTAGACAGCCTCATGCACCCCACTTAGAGTCTCCATTCCTTGATTTATGGCTAGATAGTTCTGTTAGACTGAGTTAGACACGCTTGACTAACTCTTACCACTCATGACTGATACTACTGAATGGATGATGTCTCCATAGTTATTCATGTTAGATTTTAAGCTCAGAATTCGAATGCCCTACTTGGCTAATTCGAATCCTATATGATGCCTCATCATTGATTATTGTAATACATTCTCTACATTCATTATTCATTGTATGATATTGACATTGTCCATTATTCTGTGTTTATGAGTGATTATTGAATGCATGCTTCTTCTTCTTTGCAAATAATCTTGAGAGTTAGATTGTGAATTTGTTACATTTGCTAGATCCCTACAGATTATCACACAAATTGCATTATGTTAATTATGGCAAAACACATTGTTCAGAACCCGAAGGTTTACAAGTGCATAAGCACAAAAAAACTCTACTTAGAAAGCAAATAGTAGCTAAAAACTACAACATTAAAAAGCTCTATTACATGGCATCCAAACTGTGCATTGAGCACCATAACAAAAATTGCTCATAAAGAGCTAAAAACAAAAAATGAACAGAGATAAAATCCATATGAAAACCAACTTTCCCTACACGTGCAATAGATCCCAAAAGCGACATTCCAATCCCCATCCAAGGACTAGATCCCGGCTGCAAGAACCACCGTTGTAGGAACCATCACTCACTTCAAGGAATGGGTGGGTCGCCAACTGCAAAAGGAAAGGGAATGGGTCGTGAGCACCACCGTCGTTGAACCGATAGTTGGGAACCATGACCACCAGTTGAGAAACGAGCTTCACCACCGACAGCCATCACCTCTCCAACGCTGAGCCATATGTCACCCCACCTTTGGAGTCAATGTCGTCGCTGCAGTTGAAAATGGAAATTGCCTCATTTGTAGTTGATAGAGGAAATCGCCTCACCACGAGTCATCGCACAAGGGCACCATCACCACTCCACTAAAAACTCCACCATACTCAAACATGAGCCTTTATTAGTAGCCAAGCAGGGGTAAAGGGGGAGGGCAGCTAGGGAAGGAACACTATCCACCAAGCTCGGTCTACTAAAACGACTCTCAAACCCTAAAAGACTTGCAGAGCTCTCTGAGTTGATAAGGTCACTCTTAATAGCTTAAAGAAAGGTCTTAACTTCTTCCTTTAAGCATCTAGGTGTGAAATAATGAAGTTGGATAGAAGATTGTTTTCATTGACACTTTGCTTAAGTAAATGAATATCGATAATCTATTGTACTTTTAGGGAGACTTTCTTCTTATAAATTATTTGGAAACTTCACATTCACTGGAACAAGACTAAATCTACTTGCAAGATCAAGAAATGGTTGTAAAGATGGACATTTCAAGGTTTATCACTAGTTGCCTAGGTTATTGTTCTAAAAGCAGTGTTACGAGCACTACTAATATTTCTCCTCTCAATCTTGGTTGCTCCTCAATGAATTATTAAATAAATGAGAAAACTCCAAAAGGAATTATTATGAGGAGGACCACAATTAGAAGATAAAATGACATTTAATCTCTTAGAAGAAAGTGTACTTTCCTAAATCTCTAGGTGAATTGGATCTATAATGTCTTAAACCTTTTAACCAAGTCTTATATAAAAAATTGCTTTGGATATTGTTGCATGAAAACTTAGCTTTGTGGAACTAAATTTGGTAAGGTAAGTTTGTGAGGAATATTGAATGGGATAACAATCATAGGACTTCAATCTTCCCTAATAGATCATATATAAGGAATAAGATTAAGGGGGGTATGAGCTTGATTTTAGAGAACAACTTATGGGAGATTGGTGATGGTAAAGTGGATTTGTTTTGTAAAGAATTTTGAAACCAATTCTTTCTCTCAAATATTTCATAACCTCCTAGGGTATACCTTTCCTAGGTGACCCCTTTGTTGGGATCGTAGTGAACAACGTTTAGACTAAGGATACCCCAAGTTTATATGGGGGAGTTCTTCTAAACTTCAACCACTTGAAAGTTCCAATCCATTAATAAGAGGGGCACCCAATCATCTTTCCTAGGCTATAGGGAGTGGACTTTAGGAAGGAAAAATCCCTCTAAAGGTGATTTAGATATTCTTTGTCATCCTTCCTTGTTTCGAAAGTTAATAAATTATGATGGCATCGAGGCAAATATGGACCAGAGATAAAGTTTGGGAAAATGAGTCTCTCAAGGACCACATCAATGTCTAATGTGTTTTGTTTGATCTTATATTATTGATCAACTCTATATTTGCTGCTTGTGTCACTAGAATCCATGGAATTGTGGTATGACCCAAGGGGGCATATATGGAGTTAAATATATATATAATATGACCCTAAGTGGGGCATATATGGGGTTAAATGTATATATTATGACCCCAAGGGGGGAATATATGGGTTTAAATGTATATTTAATAGGGCCATCCAAATGAAGGGGTCTCATGTGCAATGAGTGGATATGTATATATAAAGGTAATGTAGTCATTGTTGAGGGACATGTGAAATGATTATGGAATATCTTAGGGTAATTGGAGAAGGATCCCCTCTTATTTAAGGATTTATTGTGTAACTTATATTTCTTATCTATATTGGAGTTGAGACCCATGTTTACATTGATTTACATGGTTTGTACTCTTATATCTCATGATATTTTAAGGATATTGGTTCATAACATTTGGTATCGGAGCTTTGATGCTTCCAAAACGAGTCATTTTGGCATTTTCACTATTGATTTTTTTGGGGGAAATTTCAGAAATCGAAACTTGGAGGGGATGTATAGGACACAACAATATATATATATATGGTATGATTTTCAGGTCCTGATTCATTACAGGTTAGGATGTATACGCTTTGAAGTTGGTGCTTTTTACTAGTCCAAAAACTAGTATTAAATAGGTGTTCTGGGTAAAACTATTCTATCCAAAGGTTGAACTATCCAAATTGAGTGAGACTTGTTGCATAATAAATAAGATGGATATTATTATTTTTGGTACAAATTTTAGTTCTTGATTCATTACAGGTTCTACATGATAACCAATGGAAGTTAGGGTTTTTTACTAGTCTCAAACAAGTGTTATGGGTAAAATTGTTATATATAGAGCTTGAGAGATCCAAATTGGGTGAGACCCATTACATAAGAAATAAGACATAATGTAATATTTGTGGTATTAATTTCATAATCATACCCAAAAAATTGGACACATGGTAGGCCATACACTTTCGATTTCCTGAAAACGTTAAAAAATAACAAGCTTTGGGGAAGTTCCCATAACTTTTTCTCGGCACATCAAAATTAGGTCACACATGTGGCATTACAGAGAAGACATTAAGGAAACTACATGGTGAAATTTCAAACTTGAAAGGGGCCAAAACTACAGAGTTTCTTCAGTTGGAAGGTCGTCCAAACTAACAATCTCCAAATTAGGGTTTTAAAAGGTATGTTATTATGAAGTTTGCATCACTTTTAACTGAAAGGTCTGATTTAGGTGATTCAAAAACCATTGGAAAGACAAAACACACGATAATAGGTTAGAAAAATCATATTATCATTTTTTATACTATATAATTTATCAAGATAAGGATCTTTTAGGCTTTTGTTTGCTTCTAGCCCTTCTAGGAAACATTTAAACGACAAGCCTAGTTGTGATGTCATTTCCTTATATTGTCCCTATATGCCTGATAATGATGAATCATGGAAAATATTTGAATATGATGAGGACATTTTTTGTTTGATATTCAACTAGGGAGAAGAAGTTCCTCCACCTCCTAGGATAATTAACCTAAAGAACAATGTCTATCCCAAAAGCCTGGTACCTCTTGAGAACATGTTTTCAACCAATGACATCCCCAAAACATGAGGCCCCTAAGCACAATATTGTCCCTTCCATTATTGTCAATGTTGTTTTTGAATAAGAGCCAAAGTTCTTATACATAGGATCCCATTGCACCGAGGAGGAGAAAGAGAAGTTTTTGGCCCTTTTCCGCAGGTTTAAGGATATCTTTGCATAGTCATGCCAAGACCTTCGAGGCTTTCATCCCAACATTATTCAACATTCTATCACTTTAGAGGAAGGGGATACACCCATGAGTAAAATACAAAGTCAAGTGAATCATAATCTTGATGTCATCACAAGAAAGGAGCCTGATAAGATGCTATAGGCCAACATCACTTTCTATGTACACTATTCAAAATGGATCACCAATCTTGTTCTAGTTAGGAAAAATAATGGAAACATTCAACTTTACGAAGACTTTAGAGACCTGAATAAGGTTAGTGCCAAATATATTTTTCTCCTACCTTTCATGGATGCTATCCTACAACAGGTTGTTGGCTCTGAAATTATGTCATTTCTAAATGGATTTTCAAGTTACAATCAGATCAAAATTAACCCCATAGATATATTCAAAACCATTTTCACCACTAAATGGGGCACATTGTCTATCATCACATGCCTTCTAGACTCATAAATTTCGGTGCCACCTTTTAAAGGGAAATGCACATTTATTTTGATAAGCACACCAAGTTCCAAAAACATTGGCTTGGCCCTTTCACCATCGCACAATACCTTGGAAATAATACATATTGTTTGAAGGATAGCCATGAGAGATTGTTTTCTCATTCTGTAAATGGATTGGTCCTGAATCCCTACTATTTTTCAGAGCCCTCATAGTTCTAAATAATGTATATAATAAAATAAATTAAAAAAGAGAAAAAGAAAAAAACATTGTGTAGTTTTTTTTTGTATTGTTTACATTTGAATTTCGTTGCGTCATATAGGTCTTAGATTTTCTTATTTCGTAGTTTACTTGTTAGGAACCCATGTCAACCCTTCTATTTACTTTGTTAGTATATTGTTGTTGAACGCATATGCTTTGTAAGTCGTCCCGTAGTATTTGTTGATCCATAGTTTGTATTATTGTTGTTGGACGCATATGCTTTGTAAGTCGTCCCGTAGTAATTGTTGATCCATATTTTGTATTGGCCCATGGTTTGTATCAACACATGGTATTGGCGCCTAGACTTAGTATATAAGTTTGTGTTGAGACCAATGAAGGTACCATGATGTTATTTGTATTGAGCTTGCTCAAAGGAGGTTGCCCCCTCGAAGTGGCCTGCGATCAATATAAAAGTGATTCTGAGTTATGTTATTTTTTCTATTTCGTGTGTTTTCATTAATTACTTATTGCAGGTTCATCACATCTGGTATCAGAGCACTTTCTTGGGCTCGTTGGGTGGAATTTCTGCCGATTTTTTTTTTTTTTTTTTCGTATATGTTGTAGCTTCGGATTTGGGAATAATCCCTATCCGCTTAACTGTGGGAAGTACTTGGGCATAACCCCTAAGACTCATTGTGAGGAGTACCACAAGAACCCCAAAGTAGCTGGCCCATTGAGAGGACCTGCCAACGAAAAGGGCAACGACTTCTACCTAATTGACTAGTTCCAACCCGTGAGGTAAACCAAGAGATGTCGTTTGTGGCAAAGCGGCTATCAGTTTTACTTGAGCCTTGGAGTGAGGGGTACTGCCCCAACACGCAAGCCGCCAGACAGCATTGGTGGCCAAGTGAAACCCCTGAACTGTCAGGAAGCCGCACATACCTGGGGTCCATATCTATTTTCAGCTGAACTATTCCCGATCACTGCCGCGCCGTTTCAGATCCAGCCGTTTTAGATCCATTCTGAAAGCCGTTCAAGATCCAGCCATTTCAGATCTATTTCAGATCCAGCCTTCTGAAAGCCATTCCAGATCCAACCGTTTCAGATCTATTTCAGATCCAGCCGTTTTCGATCCATTCAACGTCGTTTCAAATCCCTCTGTTTCCGATCACTTCCGCGTCGTTGCAGATCTATCTATTTCAGATCCCTTCCATGCTGTAGCAGATCCATTCTCCATATCTCCCTTGTTTTCACTCCGTTTCCCTTGAAACTTCCCTGAAACCCCTGTAATCCCATTCTGCATATTTCCATTCTGAGGACCCTATCCCAAATTCCACTTCCCAAAGCCTGAAATCCCACATTTGTCTATTTTTAGGATTTGCCATAACTTCCTCAGATTTTACCCAATCACCTTCAAATTTTACCACAGAGTTCCTTTCCTAATTCTGCTTCTTTATCCGTCTCTGCCAAATTTTCTCATTCTTTCACCCCCCTTCTGGAATCCTCCTTTTCTGCTTCCCTGTCCCTTCGACAGTGTCCAAAACCTAGTCAAACCCCAATTACCCATCCGATTTTTTCCCAAATCAAAATTTTCCTTTACTAAAAAAGTTTTTCTTTGTGTTTTTCTATCCATCCCCCCCCGAAAAAAAAATAAAAATCACTCCTGGTTATGGTTGTCCCCCGCATAGGAGCAAAAACCATGGAGGAAGCACTTGCAGCCATCCAAACCAAACTCCAAGATCTGGATGAAAAATTTCTCAGCCTCCATCTTCAGCATTCAGCCATGAACAATAACCGACAACCAGAATCTTCTGCAGCCAATGGGTTCTCTTCTTCCAGCACTTTCCGTGGTCCAAAGCTTGAATTTCCTTGCTTCAATGGTACTGATCCGACTAGATGGATCTATCATGCATAATAATATTTCAGTCTGCATAATAATTTTGATGTCCAAAAAGTTCCACTAGCATCCTTTCATTTGGAACAAGAAGCCCTTCAATGGTACCGTTGGTACATCAAGGCTCATGACGAGCCAAAATGGACAGATTTTTTCCAACTCCTTTTGCAACGATTTGGTCCTAGTTCTTTTGATGACTTCACTGGAGCACTCACTAAACTTCGTCAAATTGGCACTGTGAGAGAGTATCAGACATAATTTGAGAAACTAGCCAACCACACAGAAGGATTGTCTGATGACTTATACAGGAGTTGTTTTATCAGTGGTCTTAAGGATGAAATCTGCCCAAAGCTCAAAATGTTCTGTCCCAACACAATGATGGAAGCCCTGGGGTTGGCTAAGTTGGAAGAAGACAAGATTGCTGCCCAACAATGCTCCAAACCCACTTTTGTTCCCTTCCGAAATATGGGTTCTCAACGACCTCCCATCCCGCCAGCTCCTCGACCAACTCCTATCAAGCATTTGTCCAAAACAAAGATGCAGGCACGCAGAGAAAAATGGATTTGTTATAATTGTGATGAAAAATTCACTCGGGGACATAGATGTGTTCAACAAAAGCTTTATCTCTTGGATGTGGATTCTCTGCCCTCCTCTGAAGTTGGTGAAGAGGCTCCAGATACACCGGATGATCAGGTCGACATTCAGGAGCCGCCTATTGACCTTCCATCTCAAGACGACCACCCAGAGATATCTCTCCATGCTTTATCCAGCGTCACCACCCTCCAAACAATGCGGGTCAGGGGTTACTTCAAGAAGCTTCCTCTTACAATACTCATTGATTATGGCAGCACTCGTAACTTCATTGACCCTCGGATTGCCAAACAGGCTGATTGTTTTGTCCATCCTTGCTCCAACTTTTAAGTCATGGTTGCCAATGGGGGCACCTTACCTTGCAAGGGGAAGTGTCACAATGTGCGTATCTCTCTGGAAGATTATAACCTGCGCTCTGACATGTTTGCCTTGTCCCTAGGCGGATGTGATGTGGTTTTGGACGTTCAATGGTTACGCACACTTGGCCCCATCTTATGGGATTTTACTGAACTTTGGATGCAGTTTTCAGTAAATGGGACACAACACAAATTTATGGGCTTACAACAAGGGTCTCTCCGCATCATCAGTTCACATTGCCTGGAAAAGATCCTTAAGAAGAATTCACATGGTGTCATCGCTCAGCTCCATTCCATTCAGATGCAACCACCAACGGTCTCCACTACTTCCTTGGATAGATATGCATGTTTCTTTGTTGCACCAGTGGGCTTGCCGCCTTCAAGAGACCTTTCCGATAAGCATTTAGCCGTATCTACATCTCAACAGAAAATGATGGCTATTTTGCATGCAGTACAGAAGTGGCAGCCATCCCTATTAGGAAATTATTTCTACCTCAAGGCTGATCTTCAGAGTCTGGAACATTTTCTGGAACAAGGGGTCTCCTCACTAGCACACCAGAAATGGGTTATCCAACTCATGGGTTATGACTATGCGATCACTTATAAGAAGGATAAGGATAATATGGTGGTAGATGCTCCTTCTCGCCAATTTGATGACCCAGTTTCTCTTACAGCTATTTCTCTGCTTGTTCCAAATTGGTTGTAATCTATTCAACAGGGCTAGATCTCTTCTATGAACTCCTTGCTTCTTCATCGACAGGGCACTCTGGGTTCGTCAAAACCTATGACCGGGAACAATGTAACTTATTTTGGCAGGGACTGAAAATGAAAAGTCACCAGATGGGGGTTGAGTGTGATACTTTCCAGGTCAACAAGGGTGAAATGACACTCCTTTCGAGACTGCTCGAACCCTTGCCCATCCATACACAGATGTGGACAACTATTTCTATGGATTTCCTAGAAGCACTCTAGTGGTACAATACCACATCTAAAAGGACACCATATGAAGCAGTTTATGGATAGGCACCGCCGTTTCTTCTTCCATACACACTCAGCAGCTCCCCAGTTCAGGCAATTGACTCGGTTCTTCGAAACCGCGATCAGATTCTTCTCATTCTGCAGGACAATCTTCACATGGCAAGAATTTGACTAAAACAACAAGCCGATTAGCACCGTTCTAAGCGCACTTTTCACGCAGCTGATATGGTCCTTCTTCGTCTACATCCTTCCAAGCAATCCTCCCTGAAACTCAACAGGTGTCAGTGGGCCGGAATGCAACCCAAGGATGCTACAGGGGAACCACTCCTTCAAATTCTGCATCAATTTCGACATCTAAAGCTTTGAGGAGAAATCTTTTTCTAAGGGAGAGGGGATGTTAGGAACCCATGTCAACCCTTCTATTTACTTTGTTAGTATATTGCTGTTGGACGCATATGCTTTGTAAGTCGTCCCGTAGTATTTGTTGATCCATAGTTTGTATTATTGTTGTTGGACGCATATGCTTTGTAAGTCCCCCCGTAGTAATTGTTGATCCATATTTTGTATTGGCCCATGGTTTGTATCGACACATGGTATTGACCCATGGTATTGGCGCCTAGAATTAGTGTATAAGTTTGTGTTGAGACCAATGAAGGTACCATGAAGTTATTTGTATTGAGCTTGCTCAAAGGAGGTTGCCCCCTTGAAGTGGTCTGCGATCAATATAAAAGTGATTATGAGTTATGTTATTTCTGCTATTTCATGTGTTTTCATTAATTACTTATTGCAGGTTCATCACATTACTCAGTTCATTTGCTTGTCTATTTCTTTTTGTCATTTGCTTTATGCGGTTGCCCAATCAGTTTCTTTGAAATTTGATGCCTTTTCTAAACTACAAGCCAATCATGCTCCCCCTTCGGATTGTTTAGGTGTTAATCTCTAACATGACGATGTGAGCTATGATATAATATAGGGGATGATGTGACTTGAAGTAAGCATAAATGTTAGATGGTTCTTAATGATCAACTTGGGTAAATTGAATTGTTAACGCTCTTTGTTATTAGTTTTCCCAGTCTTTCCTTCTAATCCCTATGCTTCGCCCATTATAGGACACTAACCCTACTCTATCCATTCCCTACCTTTTTGGGGGATCGACACAAGTAATCATACATGTTTCATTGTTGCATCTTTGTGTTTTAATGTGCTCATCACATTGTACCTTTTTCATAAGATGCCATCAACCAAAGCTGAGATCCACATACCAGCATATCCTATGTAGCTATATGTTTATTGTTTATTTGTTAGATATTGATCTTTTAAATGATCAACATCAACATGATTGTGAAATCTTGCAACATCATAATTTGTGAAATTTGTACTCCACATTAATCATTCAATGCTATCCTTTCCCTCATATAACCTAAACGGTTATAAACTCGTTGATAATCAATGCATATTTCACGAGTGATCCACTACAAAAGCAGAGAGAGTATGAAGTTTAGCATCACTAATAAGATTGATGTGTAAAAGAAATGGTTTGAGTTGACACACATGCGAGCTCATTATGCTTATGATTTGTGATTTTAACCTAAGTACTGGCCATCCTTACTCATTCCTCTTGGTGACAATTTGATTGTCATTTTGTGTTGTGTTTAAATATTATAAATGTTATATGTTGATCATGAGTTGAGTGATCCACACCGGTTATTTCGGGTATCATTCTAGCCTTCAACCATTCAATTTCTCATCCAATGTACAATGATTCAATTTTTTTGGGTTTGGAGATACCATCTTGACATGGGTCATTGACATAGATTCATTAAAGTTGGATTAAAGTTTTCATCCTATGCGATGATGTCAAAGCTATGTGATGAAACCACCATTGGAGCATCTAGTTCCTTATGTTAGTTTAACTCGAGCAAAGGTTTCAATTCTCAGTTGTATGTTATCGCTTGTATTATAGTGAAAAAAAAATGGAATACTTGGCGATGCCATTGTCAACGTCAATGAAGGTGGAAGACTTGTATTGGGCATGCTTAATTTTAGGGGATATACTTCTCTAGTAGCGAAACGCCTGTCGTGTGATTCACTTATAGTTTTAAAACGTTTTGGCGTGGTGCTCAAGCAAAGGAAAATATGATTGATGATCTACAAAATAAGAATCAAGAACTGACAAGATAAACTCGAAATCTGTCAGGGGGAGAATGAAACCATTGACAGAAAGCATCCCGTTAAAGTTTCAGAAGTTACACCAAACCATCTGTAAACTAGAGGAGGCTATTCATTCATATAGACGGTGCTACTGTTAATGCCCTGCATGATTAAGAACAACTAGGTGCACTTTTAGGATTTGACGTCTTTTGTGTTGCATAACTTTTGATTGACTTTTCAATGTAATTTTTTGAGAAGGACGATTATATAATCGGAACAATTCATAATGAGACGAGACGAAGCATCCCCACTTCGAATCATCTGAGAGCGGAGGTGAAACTCGTTGGATAATGTAGACGTGGAGCACTGGTAGGGTTTGATTACAGGAATATTACAAGTTGTCAAAGACCGTCGTTTAAATCTTATGAACACATCATATTAGCATAATTTGAATACTGAATTAGACTTTTTATATAATATTTTTAATCAAATATATATAAATCAAAGTAGTTTTTATAAGAAAGTAAAAAATTAAATGTTATTTATATTTTATAATTATTAAATAATTAAAACTTAGTTTTTTAAAATTTACTGTTAAGTTAGTTCTCTTGCAATTCCTTTGAAACAGGTGCATAGGTATCTAGTGTTACAAAGTCAGTATTATGATGTTATGTTTTGTACAAGCCAGTAGAGGTTTTATAACTTTTACAAATGATCTATTTCATTGGTTTCTTTCATTTTCCCTTGCCAAAGAAAGAATTACATGCATTCTTAAAGGATAAATCGAAACACAATCATTATATCTATGGTTTCAAACATTTTGGGTGAGAACCGGCAATCCTTATCCCGATTGTAGATTCTTTTGTTGGGAAGACGAGGCGACATGGGCCCACCTCTCCATTTCCTTCCATGCCCTGCTGCCGGAACGGTTTTCCTGTAGCTCCATGAAACCTTTGCTTTGATGAATGTCTGTCATACTGCATCCCAATCAGATGGGACGCATCAATCGATCATGCACGATGGCGGAGGAGACATAACAGGAATCGTCCCGTGTACGATGGGATTAACAATAATTTCCAATTCCTCTTCTCGATTAACAGCCACCATGTACCATTCAAAGTACAAGGAGTCTGAATTGCAGAGGAAGCGGCTCGGATTTTGTCGAATAATTTCTTCTGCTCCCCATTCTCGATCAAAGTGCCATCTCGATAACGCATAATATCTGATAATATCACTTTTGTTGTATGGGCGGGCCATCCTTACGTTCAAGCCATCCAACGGACCAACATACTTCGCTGTAGGTCAGTTGGATGGTTTGAACTTACATGTTTTTTTAGCTCAGGCGTATGGGCGCATTCAATTTTAGAAGATATAGAGCAGCAGCTACCTGTAATGATTAAAAAAGCTAATCACTTTGATGAATTTGGAATCTAGCATTAACTTTGATGTGGATTTCTATGTTGTGTAGATAATATAGATGTGTGTAAGCTTGAAGCTTTATTAAAGAGACGAACTCTATATCAGTATAAAGATCCATCTTAAAAGGGGATCTACCAAATTCGAGAGATCAAATCTTTAGAGGTGCAAACCATTTTTTAGAGTGCAAATGTCGATGAAGCTTTTTAATTTATCTAATTTGTGTAGTTTTATATATATGACTTTGCAAATGTTTTAAATCTAATTTGACCCGACATATTATTTTTTTATAATATTTTATTATTTATTAAAAATGACACGTGTCATCTCTAGGATGAGCACGAAAAGAGTGTTTTCAAGCAGAAAAAATCATAATTTTGTTTTATTTAAATAAAAAAGTACTAAAAAATTACATCATTTCACAAAAATAGTTCCCCCCATACTTCCCAAATACATAAAATAAACAAACAAATCGGAGGATCGGAGCAAGTGTTCATCCTAAGACACATACATATAGCCGGATCTTCTTCAAAAACATCTAAAATCAGATATATAAAAAACTGGAGATTCAGTCATCCATGAAAGGGAATGAACCAACAATTTCCAAATTACCATCTATCCACTCCTCCCAAATAAGTTGTCCTTCATGTTTTGCAAGAGTTTCCTTGGACAAATGATCTGCTACTGAATTCAATTCTCTGTAAATATGATTAATTGACCATTCATGGAAAGAAGCAAAAAAATCGTCTATCCTTCTGCACCATTGATTGAACGAAATATTCTTCATACCGTGCAATTTTCTGGCCCATTTTACAACCATTAAAGAATAGCCATAAATTTTGATGGAGTCCAATCCAAATGTTTTAGCTATCTTCAGTAAGGACCACAATCCTAATAATTCATCCAAGGAATTAGTGGCAACTCCTATATTCAATTTGAAATTGGAATAGTGATTTTTGTTAAGGATCAGATAAAGTTGGCTGCACACCTCCCATTTTCAGCTGCGCCATTAAAAAACCAGTGGTCATGTTGGATTCTTCAATATTTGAAAAGACGCATTGGTCTGTTGAAATACTTGTGAGAGTAATATGATTTATATCATAGTAGCATAATTCGAGTACGAATATGGATACAAATACGATTCGGTACGGAAAAAATACGTAATGAAAAAATCCAATACAGATAAAATACGGAAGTAGACTTCTTATATGAATAATAATTTTAATCAAATATGCACAGATATATCATAAATGTACATTTAAAATTGTTGGTTTATTTCTATGCATATTATTTACAATCAAAATTACTATTTAAAAACAAAAATATAAAATCTCAATATATTGAGTGTGAGAGATAACAACTAGTTAGTAATAAATATTTTTATAAGAAAGTATGAAATTGAATGTTATTTACATTTTATAGTGATTAAATAATTAAAATGTGGTATTTCAAAATTGGTTTTTCAAATTTTAATTTTTCAATGTATTCGTATTTTACCTACACCGAATATTCTACGAATTTGAATTGTTCTGAATTTCCGTACATGAAAAGCCAATATGACCGAATTATGCTACTATGATTTATATAATACTAAAATTTAAGGACCAATTGATAACGAGGAGTTTTTTATTTTCAAATATGATTATGCTTATGTACTTCCATATCATCCATGATAATGAGGAGTTTTTTTATTTCAAATATGATTATGTTTATGTACTTCCATATCATCCATGCTATAAATGCAGGGAAAGTTTTATGTTCACGATGATATTTAGACCAACATAAAAGAGATTTCTCAAGATCACCCGATCCCCACATATTATTGATGGCAAGAATAGAACAAACTTGATTCCAAATATGCCAAGTAAGTTTGCAATGGATGAACAAATAAGAGTTTGTTTCATCATCTTTAAAGCATAATTGACAAATGCCAGGACCCATCCAACCTTTCCATTTAAGATTACTCCAAGTTAATATTCCGCCTTCGAGTATCAACCATAAAAAAAACATTTTAATTTATGTGGAATGTGCCAATTCCATATCTGTTTTTCCCACCATTTCTGAGATACAATGCTCAAATTACTGACAATAGCATTATACGCAGAATTTGTAGTGACAATGCCGAATTCAGGATTAAAGGACCATACAATCTTATCTTCCGTGTTTGATAATCGGATACCTGCCTTATTTATCCTGAAAACATATTGATTCCATTGTAAAGCCGCCATATTCCCCAGTCCCAGATCACAAGCAGATAACCAAAAGTCTTATGAATTTCTCATCCAATATGGTCCGCGAACATGATCTAAGGTCACAAAACCACAATTGGAAAGGTGATTTCTGACATTGTTGGATAAGATGAATTCATCTTCATTTCCAACATATGGGTCTAATCCAATCAAAACATGTTTACCATTGCCGATATTCCAAGAAAGGTACCTACTAAGCCAATGATAAATTTTACTAAAACCATTCCAAATCATGGAGGAGTTCTTGGAAAATTTGTTTGGGTTTCGGAACCATTGTGTCAAGCTTGTCTTAATATATTTATCATGAATAATTTATGTCCAGAGACCTGAACCATATAATCCTCTCCATAGACTCTTGAGACATAGAGCCAAATTGAACAAGAATAGATTTTTTACATTCCAACCATCGTGATTTTTTGGAACTGGCAATGTTTCCCATTTAGCGAGATGAAATTCCCCCCCCCTTCGTATTGTCGGACCAGAGGAAATTAAAAATGAGCTTTCTTATCATTTGTATGATAGACTTTGGCACTAAGAATAGATAGAACCAGTAAACATGTAAGCTCATAAGGACAACTTTAATCAAAGTTAATGTGCCACCCAATGAAATAAATATGAAGCTCCAATGTCCAATCCTTTTTTCATACCTTTTAACTAACCAAATCCATTCAATCACTCTGTAATTGTTAGGTTTGATAAAGAAACCTAAATATTTGAAGCCATCTTCCAGATGAGCCATTTGATAAGGCATAAATCCTAGAATGTTCTGTTTTATATATTGTCTTCCACATTGTAGAAATGAAATGAATATTTTTGCATGCTTATTTCCATTCCAGAGGCTGAACAAAAAGTCTTAATAATGACATAAAATTGCTCCCATTCTTCAATAGATCTGGTGCCAAAAAGAATTACATCATCTACAAACAACAGATGAGTAATCAAAACAGAATAAAAAAAATTGATAACTTTGATGAGGCCTTTTCTTTTTGCCTCAGTAATCATGCAGCTCAAACCTTCGATGACCAGCAAAAATAGATAAGGAGACAGAGGACAACGTTGTCTAAGTCCACGAGAACATCCAAAGAAAGCAGTAGGTGAACCATTAATCAACAATGAGAAGGTAGGGGTAGTCACGCAGGCCATAATCCAATTGGTTACCTACAAAGGTATACCAATTTGTAATAAAAGAAGTCTGAGATAGGCCCAGTTTACCTGGTCATAAGCCTTAACCATATCCATTTTGAGAATCATAGCTTTTTTATTTATGATCTTGATATAATGAAGAATCCCTTGAGATGATCCCATTGCGTGCATAATTTGACGATTGGAAAGAAACCCAAATTATTCTTTTGTAATGCATTCAACAAGCTTTGGTTTAAGGCGAACTGCTATGATTTTAGTGATCAATTTGTAAGCTACATTGCATAAAGCAACAAGTTTGTAATCATTAAAGGATTAAGCTTTATTGCACTTCGGAATCAAAGTTAGAAAGGTAGAAATGATACCTTTGTACATAAAACCATTCACACGCAAAAACTCAATAATTGAAAGTAGATAATTTTCGATGATGTCCATAAACTCTAGAAATAGTTCCATCGTCCACCCGTCAGGACCTGGGATTTTGTCCTTGACGAAAATTTTCAAAACATATGTCAATTCTTCCATAGAGACAGGTTTCCCCAACTCCAACCCTTCTTCTTACGGAAAAAAGAGGGAAAATGTTTAATTACTTTTAATTGATCTTCAATCTTCATGTTTCCGGGATCTGAAAAATGTGTTGACAAAAACTGGACAATATATTTCTCCAAGTCTTTTTGAGATTTGAGAGTATTCCCGTTGGAGTCAAATAGATCCCATATAGCATTTTGATTCCTTCTACCGGAGGCATATCTGTGAAAAAAAAATGAGTTTTCATCACCAGCAGACACCCAAATAGCTCTTCTTTTGAGACGCTAGGCTTGCCCCTCCTCTAAATATGTATGTTTCCTTTGTTTCAAAATATGTAATTCATTTTTTTCTTCTTTAGTGAAGGAACCATTTGGATTGATTTCAAATAAGAGTTTGATTTGACTCTCAATTTCTATCAAATCTGCTCTTTCCTTAGCAGATTTGAGTTTATCCCATTTTTTGACCTCCATTTTCATATTTTTTAGTTTAAAAATCAGAGATTCCATCGGATTCAAGATTGAAGGAACCACTATTTTCGGCTAAGTACTTCTGACCTAATGAACAAAAAATATTATTACAGATCCAAGAACAATTGAACTTAAAAGGGTAACTTTTCTTTGTTTTGATTCCATCCACTTGTAGGATAATAGGCTAATGATCCAATATATTGGATAACTCAACCCATGTTCGAACCTTTTCTAGACGGTTACAGATATTTTCTGACAAGAGGAAACGATCGAGTCACTTACTAATGCTTCAAACACCACTTTGCTTATTGTTCCAAGTGGCACATAATTTTACCGGTTCAATATCAACAAGGTTATTCCGCTGAATCATATCCCCAAAAACATCAGCTAAATCATCATGTTTTGCATAATTGCCCCAAATTTCAGAGGTCGATAAGGTGATGTTCAAATCACCTGCAACAATCAGATTAGATAATTGTAAGATTCCACTATTGTCAATATGATTCCAAAATATTTCCCCTTCCTTATAAGGTCCATAAATATTGAGGATGGACATATTGATATCAAATTCAAGAAATCTCCCCTCCAAGAGTATTCCAGCCAGAGTTTTGTAAGCATTGAAATTTGTTGTTGAAGGGTTCCATCCCAACATAAGTCCCCTTGAATGTCCAAAGGAATCAATAGCACATAATTCTCAGGTAGGATTTTTTTTGGAAAAAGCTTCAATGGCTGCCATTGAAGAAACTTGTGTTTCTTGAATTAAAATGATATCAAAGCTAGTAGACTTCAGAAAATTAGAATGGGGCCTAGCTTTTCCAACCCCTCCTAATCCCCAGATATTGTAAGACAAGCAGGCCATTAAGCATTATCAACAACGAGCAAGGTTGCTCTAAGGGCCCAATATTGAGTGTCCGCTTGTTGAATTCTTTCAGAAAGAGGAAGAGAAGTTTCACCAATATCATTCTCAGATTCAGAGGAAGGACCAACTGCTTTACCTTTACCTTTCTTCTATTGGAATATATTAATTATATTCCTTGGAAGGTAATAATGTCTTTGTATTATGTCGCAAGTTATCCACAATCTTATGTAAAAGAGTAATACATTTATCCCATATATATTATGGTAAAGTATACTCTTGATATCCATCATTATATAAAGAGATGTTATTATGGAGAATTATATTATCCCACATGCAATATGTGACAGTAATTCCTCCACATCTCTTGGTATATAATAGGGTCAAGGGAGTCACATCACAAGTAATTGAGATACAACAAGTGATAAAGTGGTATATGCTCATAGATAGTATTGAAACATGGTTTTGTGATCTCAAGCTCTGCTATTTATATTGGGGTTATTTATAGTTTGGAGATTTCTGGAGATAATAGAAGACAATATTCCTGTAGACATAGCCCAATTGGGTGAACCACGTATATCTGGTGTACTCTTTCTGTTCTTATTTACTGTGATATGTTATTGATTGCTAAGATAGGTAAGCTAGTTTAGCTAGATCTTAATATCTGACATGGTATCAGAGCTGGTTGTTATGATCTAACACCTTCTATAGCTTTCAATCAATAACTAGTATCATTTGGGCATTGTTTATTTTGTAGATTTGCTTTCTATCTGGTTCTCTTCAGATCTGGGCATGTTTCTGCAGTTTTTAAAAAAAAAACCTAACATTGTTGTGTAGATTTTTGCAGAAATTTTTCAAGGGTTTCTTGAATTTTTTTTGTAAATCTATATGATTTATGGCTTCTCCTCAAGGAGAACTATCTTCTGGTTGACAGATCGGCAGTTTTCGTACAAGTTTGGTAGATTTTTTGCAGGTTTCCGTCTTCGGCAGATTTGGTACTGTTTTCGGCCTCAAACTTGACGTTCGCTACTTTTCCTTCACAGCACCCGCGGTTAACCGTGACTTGCCCTACTGCGAACCCGTGAGTATACTGCAGACCCGTGACTTCCAGTGAGCAGACATGCGTGTGCTACAACATACTCGCGATTGTTCTCATTGTTAGCTCGCGTTTACTTCAGTCTACTCACCACCCTTTTGTGTAGAGACCCGCGAGTGTTTCGACATAGCCGTGACTTTATTGCACATACACCCAATCAGAACCGCGAATTTCGCCTTTACAGACCCGCGCACCCGCAACTGGATCTACTGTAAACCCACGAATAACTGCGACCTTTGCTGTGCAGAACCCGCAAGTATCGGTTTTTATTTGCTAGTTTCCTGTTGGCAGACCCGCGGGTGACTTTTCTTGTCACTTTTCAAAAGGGCTGTAAGTAAAGTTTATGTTTTATTGTCCTTTACTGTTTTTATACTGTGTTTCTGCAAATCAATATGATAAAGTATATCAGTTTTTTGTTATTCACTTTCTTTCTCTTGTCAATATTTCTATCATTATGAATTCAGAAGTAGCTTATGTTCCTGAACTTGTTGGTCCTAACTATCTTGCATGGAAAATAAAAATGATTGATGTTCTCAGGAGTAAGAATCTATGGAGGATTGTTAATGGTAAAAACCAAAAACCTATTGATGCTCAAGCTTTGGCTGTATGTGAAGATAAATGTGATCAAGCAAGAGGGATCATTGGTCAAATGATTTCAGATAGTCTTCAAGTAAGTATTGAGACAGAAGACAACCCGGTTGAGGTATGGAAAATTATTGCTTCATTATTTGATAAATATGATGATGTTTATGCTTATTAACTTGAAAAGAAGATTTATGAGCTAGATCCTACTAACTTTAAAAGAGTAGAATTATATCTTGTTGAAGTGAAAACCTTAAATGAAAAATTAAATAATTGTGGTAAAGATTACAAGAAAACAGACACTGCTCTTATAATTCTTGTAGAACAAAGATTGTCATCTTGTTTTGATATGTTCATCCCAACTAGGAATAGGGATCTTGAATTGTCTTCAAATACCACGAAACCTACTTTTGATTATTTTTGTAAAGGATTTATAAATGAGCAAGAAAGGTTAATTGTTTCAGGACAACTCTCACCTAATAAGGCTCTTGTGGCACATAATAGGAATCCTAAGAAAAGTTTTAATAATGTTAAAGGTTCTAATTCACACACTTCAAATCCTACTAATAACTCTGGAAATGCTTCCAATGCACATCATGAAAATAGTAAGAAGAAGAAAGTGCATCCTCCTTGTAAACATTGTAGTAAAACTAACCATCCTGAAAAGAATTGCTTTAAAGCGAAATGTTTAAAGGCTAAGGTTAAAAAGAAAGATTCTGATGAATCACAAATAGCTTTATGTGCTTATGTTATTTTGTCTAATAGTTCTTCTTCTAATGTGGAATGGATAATGGATTCTAGTGCTTCGAAACATATGATTGGTAATACTTCTTTATTTACATTTTATGACAATAATAAAAACGCATCTCAGAAAGTATCTATAGGTGATGGTAAACAACTGAGTTTGTAATTGGTTCTGGTACTGTTAATGTTGCCAATGGTCAATTGGAAGATGTTTTTGATGTTTAACACATGCCCATCAACTTACTTTCTATTTATCGTGCATGTCAAAAAGGATATAAATTTGAAGCTTGGCCCGATAAATATGTTCTTAAATATAACAATCAAAATTTCAAAGTAGTTTCTTCTGGTCCTGTTGATCATACTGTTGGTTTATATAAATTTATTGGTTTTAATTCAACTAAAAGACAACCTTTTTATTCCTATGTTGCTCATGCTGATGATCTAAGTAAATTATGGCATGAAAGATTGGGTCATTTGAATTATGGTAAAATGCAAATGTTAACTAAAATGGTACTTGGCTTGCCTAATATTTCGTCTACTAACGGTGTTTGTGAAGGTTGTGTTCTTGGTAAACATCATAAAGAAATGTTTGATAAAGGTAAAGCTTGGCGTTCTAAAGAACCTTTGTAATTAATTCATAGTGACATTTGTGGTCCTCTTGAAGTTCCTTCTATCTCTAATGTAGTTTATTTTCTTACTTTTATTGATGACTAAATAGTAGAAAATCATGGGATTATTTTTTGAAGTATAAAAGTGACACTTTTTCTCAATTTCAAGTATTTAAATATTTGGTTGAGAATGAATCTGGTAAAAGAATTAAAACTTTAAGAACTGATAATGGGGGGGAATTTGTTAAGAAAGAATTTGAAGTTTTTTTATCTAACCATGGAATTCAACATCAAAATATTGTTTCTTACACACCTCAACAAAATGGTGTTGCTGAGAGGAAAAACAAAACTTTAGTTGAAATGGCTAGATGTATGCTTTATTCTAAAGGATTACACAATAAATTTTGGGCCGAAGCCATAAGTTGTGCTAACTTTATTTTAAATAGAGTTCCTAAAAAATTTGTTAAGCATGTTACCCCTGAGGAAAAATGGAATGGTAGAAAACCAGATATTAGTAACTTTAAGGTGTTTGGTTGTGAATGTTGGGCTCATATTCCCGATTAAAAATGGAAAACATTAGAACCCAAGTCTCGCAAGTGTATATTCATTGATTATGCTGAGGATTCCAAGGCTTACAGGTTGTTTGATCCTTCTATTCAGAGTGTCATAATCCGAAGAGATGTTCAGTTTAGTGAAGTCTCTCCTCCACCTGAGTCTGTAGAACCTCATGTTACCTTGAATATTCCATTGTCTCCTATTACTCCTATCTCTGTTACTCCTTCCAGTACTGTGTCTGTCATTGATCTTAGTCCCTCCTCTTCTTCAAGTGTTCCACCAGAAATCCTCGAAGCTCCTGAAGTAACTTTTGTTCCTTCTAACCTTCCTCTTTAGGCTATGAAAACTCTTGAATCTGTAGGTAGTGAGGTCGGTAACCCTTTCGATACTCGTAGAAATAGATCTAATTTTTCTCTTATGACCAAAGTTTTGGACACAGATGATCCTACTTCTTATGCTCAAGCTAAGTGTAAGACTCATTGGGAACAAGCTATGTCTGTTGAGTATGATTCTCTTATGAAGAACAAGAATTTAGTTGGTTGTAAATGGATTTATAAAACTAAGTTTACTGCAAAAGGACAAATTGAAAAATATAAAGCTAGATTAGTTGCAAAAGGTTTTAATCAACTTGAAGGTATTGATTATAATGAAACTTTTACTCTTGTTGCTAAAATGAATACAATAAGAACCATCTTATCTCTTGCTTTATCTTATAAATGGGAAATACACCAAATGGATGTTAAAAGTGCTTTTTTAAATGGTAATCTTAATGAAGACATTTATATGCAACAACCTCCTGGTTTTATTAATGCTGAATCATCAAGTTTGGTATGCAAATTACACAAGTCTTTATATGGTCTCAAACAAGCACCTAGGGCTTGGTATGAAAAAATTGATACTTATTTCTTGAATAATGGTTTTAAACATTGTATATCTGATCCTAATCTGTATGTTAAGAACTTTGGTGATCATATCCTCATTATTGTGTTATATGTGGATGATCTTATTATAACTGGTAGCCAACTTGCTTTAAATCAAAATATGAAAAGTGATCTTCAAAAGCATTTTGAAATGACTGATCTCGGTATATTGCACTATTTCTTGGGTCTTCAAATTTGGCATATGACAGATGGTATTCTTAGCTCTCAGTCAAAGTATGCTACAGATTTATTGGTTTGTTTCCATATGAGTGATTGTAAACTTTCTCCTACGCCTTTTCAGTCTGGTGTAAAGTTAACTGTTGAGTGTAATACTCCTCTTGTTGATGCTACTCTTTATTGTCAGCTCGTGGGAAGTTTGATATATTTAACTAACAGTAGACTAGATCTCTCTTTTGCCGTCAGTATGGTTTCACTGTTCATGCAGCAACCTCATGAAAGCCATTGGAAAGTAGCAAAGATAATTATGCGATATTTATAGGGGACATTGCACTATGGTGTTTTTTATTCAAGCGGTGCTACAGTTTCACTTTCTGGATATACAGATTTTGACTAGGCAAGTGACAGTTCTGATCGACGATCAACTGTTGGTTATATATTTCAACTTGGTTCAGGTCCGATTTCTTGGTCCAACAAGAAGGTGAAGACTCTTTCTTTATCGTCATGTGAAGCAAAGTATAGTGCAGCCAAAGAAGTAGCTAAAGAAGCAGTTTGGTTACAACATGTTCTCACTGAGCTTGGCCTGGTTCCTAAATCGTCCACTATGTTGAAATGTGATAATCAGGGTGTAGTACAACTTGCTTATAATTAGGTATATCACTCCAATACAAAGCATCTCGACCTTGATGCTCATTACATTCAAGGTCTCGTCGCAGATGGTATTCTTTCTCTTGAGTATTGTCCTACCGAACAGCAGGCAACCGATATCTTCACCAAATCCTTAACAGCAGCGAAGTATGTGCATCTTCGTTCTTTACTTGGGATGAGGAAAGTTTTCATCAAGGGGGAGCAGTAATGACTCATTCCTTCCTTAGTGTTAGTGTGGGATTTTCTCCCGACCATTATTAAGGGGGAGTGTTGGAATATATTAATCATATTCCTTGGAAGGTAATAATGTCTTTGTATTATGTTGGAAGTTATCAACAATCTTATGTAAAAGAGTAATACATTTATCCCATATACATTATGGTAAAGTATACTCTTGATATCCATCATTATATCAAGAGATGTTAGTATGGAGAATTATATTATCCCACATGCAATGTGTGAGATTAATTCCTCCACATCTCTTGGTATATAATATGGTCAAGGGAGTCACATCACAAGTAACTAAGATACAACAAGTGATAAAGTGGTATATGCTCATAGATAGTATTGACACATGGTTTTGTGATCTCAAGCTCCACTATTTGTATTGGGGTTATTTATAGTTGCTCTCTTGTAAGATTGAATGACATTTCTGGAGATAATAGAAGACAACCTTCCCATGGACGTAGCCCAAATGGGTAAACCATGTATATGTGGTGTACTCTTTTCCTTATTCTCTTTCTGTTCTTATTTATTGTGATATGTTATTGATTGCTAAGATAGGTAAGCTAGTTTAGCTAGATCTTAATCTCTGGCATCTTCTTCTTCCTAATAGTAACGTTCTCGCATCTGATAGAGTCAAGAGATTTAAACCAGACCCAACAGTGGGTAACTTTGATAAGACCTCCAGTGGGGATCTTTGTAGTGAGGTATCGACTGAAAGCAAATTTGTTTGCAGAACATGATGAAAGGTTAAGGAAATTTCAGGGAAATCACCATTAGGATAACAAGGGGCGTTATGAACAGAAAATTCTTGTATCCAAGTTAGCTAAAGGTGACATGATAGGAACAGAAGGATTAATGTCCTTATCAACTAAGGGATTTAAATCAAGGGAACAAGGATTAACCTCAATGGGGGGGACCCGATCAGAATCCAAATTAGGTTTTGGATCCAAATTATCCAAACTTGGTTCAATGGGATTCTCAAAATTCTGAAAAAGAGCTTTCAGGGCAAGGGACGAGGAAACCTTTTTAACAGAGCACGGATAAATATTACTAGCTACCTATTTTTAATCCAACAATTTTTCTACAGAGAGATAGAAATTTAATTCCTCTTTTGACACTCCTTCATAATATGTAAAATCGTCAGAAATAGACTTACCCGGGTTTTGTTGTGCAGGATTGAGATTAGATGATGTCTTTCTCTTTTGAATCGAATAGGAAAACTGCTCAGATGATTCAGGTGACAGGTCATTCCTAAAAAGTAAACTAGGACATTTAGCCTTGACATGCCCTGTTTTCCTACAGTAAAAGCATTTGCAAGGGACATTTTTGTAGTCTAGCTTTTCAGTGAACAATTTTGAACCCTAAGCAATATCCACAGTCTCCGGTAATCCTTTGGAGGTATCCATTTAGACCACCACTGACGCAATTCTTTGGTCAATTCCAAATAACATTTGTTTATCCATTCTAACAAATTTGCCTAGAAAATTTGCAAAGTCCCAGAACACATTGATGGTCCAAAGTGCTAAAGGGAATCCTGGCATAAGCACCAAAGATGATGGATAGTACATTTCTGAGACTCAAGGTTGAAATTTTGAAGCAATATTTTTAAGACAAGTGAACCGTCCTTGATAAGCTATATTTTCTCAAGTATAGAGGGAATGATTTTAGCTGTTGGGAAGATAATGCATACCCATCCTTCTGATAACATATTGGTTCTAGGGGCCAAGCTGACTAATGGTGTCCAATTCTGATTTACCCAGTCAACTAATTCCAATTTTGTAACTTTGGTGCCCTCAATTTTGCCCACAATAGATTTGGAAGAGAGTGGAAACCCTATCCATATTGACATCTTGCCCCATATCCCTTTTGATTTTTAGGGTTTTAAGCTTCCTTCTCCATCTGGATGCTTCTCCCTTCAACTTGTTTGATTTTTGAAACTTCTCAGTGTCACAAGTAGGGTCCAGAAAACCTGAATTAGGGTTTTGAGTCGGATATTGTATAGTAAGGGCCACTGCCTCATTTGGCTTATGGTTAGCCATAAAATACCCAAAATAAAGAGAATGCGTCGATCCGAGAATATTAATGCCCTCGAGGGAAAAGGCGTTTTTCTCCATGTGTAAAGACCGAGAAAAAACCGAATAAGGACGAAGACCCACTAAAAAAACCCACCACATGTGGGACCAAATTTCATAAAAATCCCAAAAAACTACTATTCAATGTCACTCAAAATAGAAACGGAGGAGACCAGTTGTAAGAAAAAAGATAAAGAAACTAGGAGAAAAAAATGTCAAACTAAGTAAGACCAAAATAGATCTAGGATCTATTTCTAACTATGGATTTAGGAAAAACTGTAGCGAAAAAACAAAAAACTTCCCACTTTTTTTTAGACTTGGTTGGTACTAGGCTACGATATCTAACAACCAGACTCCAAGTTGCTGCAGATTTCATAAATACCTAGTTACGGTTTCACTTAACCAACAAAAAATTCCTCCCTCGTTGACCCCGATTCCCATATTAATTTTTTGTTTTTTGAATCCCCTTTTTTAGTCTATTTTTCCAAGCACGAAAGGAGTTACACATCCCCTACTAAATTATAGAATGCCTTTTCGACACAATTATAGGTAACATTAGAGAATACAAATAAAAGATTTTTTGAAATTATTTTTTATTGTGTTTTAAAAATATTACATAAAATTCGCTATCAATACAAGTGAACGTGTATTTTTAATTAAAAAAATTCTACATTTTATGAGGGATGAATGTATGTATTCTTCTACTAATTCTAAAAATAATTTGAAATCAAATATATTATTATATACATTAAAAATAATCTCCAAAATCAAATTATTATTATTATATACATTAGTATGTATAGTAAAGTTTGATTTAAAATATTTTTTTAATATAATTGGATATATTACTTAAATTTTTAAGTAATTAGTATGATTTATAAATATAAATGATTAAATATTTTCCATTTAAAATAAATTCATATTCTTATTAAAGAGTTTGTATTTAAAAGAAATTGATTTTTTTGGAATAAATGTATTATATGGAAAGAATCATTAAAAACTATTAAAATTCTCCTTTATCTTTATTGTTCTTTTATCTTTATTTATTTTTTATATAAAAATTATGTATATAAAATTTCAAAGTCATTAAAAAAAATGTTAAATTGATTGTTCTTATTGGTTTATGATTTATATCCAATATAAAAGGTATGAAATTCCATTAAAAGAATGATGCAGTTTTTTTATAATTTTTATTAAAATTAATAATTATTTTGTTTGTTGTTATTGATTTATTATTATTCAGATTTATATATAAAAAAATATTGAATTCTATTTAAAAGAATTAAGATAAAGTTTGTAAGAATATAGCTTAACGGATCGATTCGTTTGATATAAAGGAAATGTTGTAAATAGAGATCAAATTTATTTTCTTGATATGGTGAATTTTTTTTTTTTCTTTGCAGTTATATTGAATCTTTTTTTAAATGTTAATTGCACATGATTGTATGAATCTTTTTTATTTTGTAAATTCAATGAATTATTAATTATGAATGATAATGTGTGAGTCTATTTTATATTAAAAATAGAATAATTTTTGTAAATCAATTTTTTATTAGATTAGTTTATATTTTGAAAAAAACATTAATATTTTCTTCCTCAAATAAATTTGCAAGTCTCTTTTTTTAAACAAAATAATCATTAAACCATATTTAATGATTTTTATGAATACACAAGTTTTTCAATTTTCTTAAACCACAAATTAATTTTTAAATAATTATATTTAAATAATATTTATTATTATTTTTAATTATTTGCTTCTCCATCTCTTCCTTAGGTTGTTACTCCATCTTTTTTCCACAATCTAGTTGAGTGCCATGTGAATCATAGTTGGTTCACTTTCATAAAATCACCACTATCTTAGGGTACACAGTGTTGAAAAAATAAGAAAAATACATATCCTTTCGACACACCACACCAAAAATTTGATGTGTTCAATCTATTCCACAATTAGATTAACAATGCAATTGCACATATAAATATGGGAAGTCTGTTTCAAGAAATAATTAGATTAACAATGCAATTGCACATATAAATATGGGAAGTCTGTTTCAAGATATATGTTTGGGCACAATTTTTCCTTTTTTAAGTTATATATAAATAAATATTAAACAAACTTTAATACTTTGAACTAATATTAAAAACTCTTTTCTTAATTTTTATTTTTTAAAAATAAAACAACATTGTAATGAAGAAAAGATTGTTGTTTCGAAGCTGTTTTTAACATTTGTAATTTAAAAAAAAGTCAACTACTTAAGTTTTCCTTTATTTTTATTTCATGCTCATCTAAAATTACTGTTACATATCATATTTAGGTAATTGGAAAGTACTACATATCATCCTTAAGTATTTTTTACTTCATGTGGGTGCAATATATCATATTTGGATAATTGGAAAGTACTATATATTATTTTAAGTATTTCTAAAGTTTTTTTTAGAATAATGGTTGTACTTTATTTTATAAACTTAGTAATAAAAAGTTATTTTTAAAACAAAATTGATGTTATTTTTTATTTTTTTAGATGTAAATTTAATTGTTTATAGCTTTTATTCATTCATTCTATTTTTATTTATTTTGTACATAAAAATTATTAATGATAAATTTTAATAATTGTATATTTTTAATTTTATAAACTTTTAATTTAAATTATAATTTTAAATTAAGGAAATTGCAATTTTGAAAATTAGTATTCATAAATGCAACTATAAATTTGTAGTTTAGGTAACTACAAATTCTTAGGAGAAATTCACATTTTTTTTTAAAGAAAAATGAAATTTCAATGATTGATTGATTGCAATTTCATAATTATATATTGCAATTTAGACAATTACAAATTCATAATTGAATATTGCAATTTTGACAATTGCAGATTCGACAATAAGAAGAGAATTTGCAATTTTGGCAATTACAAATTCACAATTTTAACAAGTACAATTGAGGGAAATTCACATTTTTTTAAAGCGAAAATGTAATTTCAACAATTAATTGACAACAATTTCAACCATCAAAATTATAGATTTAACAATTGGAAAATTATACAAATTAAAATTTTTTATCAAAATTTTCAATTTAGACAATGTCAACAATTATTGTTTGAAATTCAACAATAAGAAGAAAATTTGCATTTTTTACAATTACAAATTCACAATTGAAAAATAATAAAAATTGTAATTTTTATAAAAAAATTCAATTTCCACAATATCAACAATTAAATGAGTGCAATTCAACAATTGCAATCTTGACAATTAGAAATTCACAATCAACATTTTTTTTTTAAATAAGAAAAAAAAAAATTATACATTTTTTTTAAATAAGAAAAAAAAAATTATTAATAAATGAATCTTACATATCTGATGCAGGACTGCTTACAGGTAAGCTTGTCCTGCATTCCAACCTTGCTGCTACAGTGGATTTTCGGAGCATTAAAGAGAACATGATCGGTCTTGAGTAATCGGTCCTGAAGATGCTTTGAAGTCTGCAGATGGATCGATCCTTCCATTGTTTTCCATACTCCTGTGATTAGAGTATCGTTTCAGCATTCTGGGCAAGCAAAATCATGGGAATTGCTGACTGACTTTCCATCTGAGAGTGTTGATCATGGCAATCTGAGCCAGCAGCATCACGGTGTAGAGGTATGGTCATGGCAATCTGATCCAGCAGCATCGTGGGGATTGTTGGACGTTGTTTCCCCTGTAGGATGGCGATCAGAGTCGGCGAGGTATGAGCAAGCCATCGCCAGAGGATAATCCGGATTGTCACTGAGTCGGATTTCCAGATCTTGCTCTGTGTTCTCAGCTCCTGCGTTGGCTAATCTGTCAGCAACTTTGTTGGCAGATCTTCTCACATGAGAAGGATTGAAGACAAAGTTGTCATTCAGGAGAGTTTTCAGAAGCTCCAGTGGGTGAAGGAGGCGCCAGGATGACCCAATTTTTGTTGGGGCAGAGCCATTGAGAAGTTTTTTAAGCAGGGTTATGATGATTAACGAATCTCCTTCGATCACCACCTGCTTTAAATTGAGATTTTTGGCAATCTGAATGCTGCGAATCATACCCCAGAGCTCCGCCACATTGTTGGTTTCATGCCCAAGGCTGCCTACTAGGATGTGCTGAAGATCCCCCTGTGCATTACGGATCGCAAGACCAAAGCCAGCTGGGCCTGGGTTTCCCTTGGAGGCACCATCAAAGTTGATTTTGACGAAGCCTGGAGGAGATCTACTCCATTGAGAGGGACTTTGGATGCCATGAGTTGAGGCAGGAGTTGTATCCGGAGCCTGAGTGAGGTTCAGATCCCAGCTATTGAGGATTGGGCGCTCTTCATCATCGCAAGCTAGGTCTTCATGGGTCCATTTAGTAAGTCTGACCGATTCCTTGATGCAAGTGCAGATCTGCTGCCAAACTTGCTGAGAGGAGGAGATTGAGTTTTTGAAAATTCGGCTATTTCTCTCTTTCCAAATTTGCCAAACCACCAAGCCTAGCAGGATTTGCCAAATGCGATTGAGTACAGGGCTTTTGAAGGCCTTGTGGCTCCATTGTGTTATTGTGTCAAAGATGCTTTGGATCTGGCGATCGGACCTCCTGAGAGTGTGAGCAGCATGTTCCCAGATTTATGAGCTGAAGTCACAGTTGTTTAAGAGATGCTCCATTGTTTCCTCTTGCTGGAAGCAGAGCAGGCAGATTGATGGTCCTGAGAATCCCCGTTTGCAGATGTTCTCCTAGGTGAGGCTTTGGCGACGAAGAAGAAGCCATAAGAAGGTGCTGACTTTAGGCCAAAGGTTGAGCTTCCAGACTTTGCTCCAAGAATGCTCTTTCGGAATGTTTTTGTGGCCTGCTTGGATTGGGTAAGCCTCCTGGATTGTGAAGGTACCTTTTTGTTCATGGCCCCATCTGATAATGTCATGTCCATGTCTGATTTTAATTTTCCTTTTGCTAGCTTCCATCTGCCACTGGGTGAGATTGATCTCCCGGGATATGTTCAGATCTTCGTGACTAATTTTCCAGGTGCACCAGATATCCCCTTCATTGGTATCTTTCCAGAAATCAGCCACCGAATGGGGGAGGTTGTGGCTTAGCACAGGGAATAGGGGCTGGAGCGTAGGGAGGTGTTGCAGAGGGGGAAGTTGCTGCTAAGCATCACCCCAGAAGTGCGCTTCATTGCCGCTTTGTATCTCCCAGAATGAGTGCTCCTGGACAAGAGCTCTCTGTTCGTTGGCAACATTCCAAATGAGGAAACCATTAATATCTGCATTCAATCTGATGAGGGTGTTTCCATTGGCTTCTCTGGCATATTTTTTCCTCCAAAGAAGGCTCCAGGTGGTGGTTTGGTTTGTTATCCATCTCCACCATATCTTGGCACCATAAACGTGATGAAGAGTTTGGGGGTCTCTTAGCCCAAGTTCTCCCTTGAGCTTCGGCCTGCATATTTCCTCCCACTTGACAAGGGCCCACTTTCTATTGGCTTGGGAGCTTTGCCAAAGAAAGTTCCGTTGCAGGTTTCAAATGGATTTCAGGATCGACTTGGGAGCTTCCAGGGTAGAGAAGAGGTAACCCGGCATGGCCTGAAGGACTGCTTTTAGAAGGGTGAGGCGTCCCAGAAGGTTGAGGGAGCGAAAGGTCCAGGAGTTCATCCTAGAATTCAAGGCCGTGAGGAGATCTTCCCAAGAACTATTCCTAAGAGCATTGTCAATGAGGGGGACACCGAGATACTTGGAGGGGAGGGTGCCTGGGGAGAAATTCAGAATACGACTGAGGTGAACTTGAATGGCTCGGGGGGTGTCGAAGAAAAAGATTTGGGATTTGGAGTGGTTGATGGAAGTTCCAGAGGCTTCGTAGAAGGTGGAAAGGAGTTCCCTCCACACCAAGGCTTCCCTTGCAGATGGGGTACCCATAAGAAGGGTGTCATCTACGAATTGACTGTGGGATAGATTTGAATCCATGTGGTCCAGACTGAGACCTGAGAGTGTGCCGTCCTCTTTTGCAGCATTGATTAAGCGACTCAAGCCATCCGCCATTAGGACAAAGAGGAAGGGGGAGAGGGGGTCCCCCTAGCGGATGCCTCTGGAAGAAGAGAAGGGCTGAGAGGGTGAGCCATTGATCAAAATGGAGAAGAAGGCTGAAGAAGTGAGTGCCATGATCCACTTGATCCATTGATTATTAAAACCGAAAGCAGAAAGCACCTCTTGCATATATTTCCAGCTTAAAGTGTCAAAAGCTTTTGATAGATCCAGCTTGATTAACATACCTCTGGTCCTTGTAGACTTTAGGGAGTGGATGACCTCATGCGCCAGGATTACGCTGTCCATGATTTGCCGGCCCTCAATGTAGCCTGCTTGTTCCATGGATATGATGGTGGGGAGCAGGGGTTTGAGACGGAGGGCAATGATCTTGGTGATAAGCTTGTAAATGACATTACAAAGTGCAATGGGTCTGAAACACAATCAACATTTGGAAAATTATAAAAATTGTAATTTTTTTAATCAAAATTTTCAATTTCTAGAATGTCAAACTATTAATTGATTGCTTTGATAATTACATTTGCAATTTCATGAATATTTAGTTTAAATTTGAAATTTTAATTTTGACATTTGTATAATTAAAAATTCAAGAATTTTAACAATTAAAAATTTGTAATTTACATTTTTTAAATGAAAAATGTTATTTCAACAATTATGGAATTTCAACACTAGTTAGATTTGCATTTTCTACAATTGGAGAATAATGAAAATGCAATTTTACCATACATAAATTGCAGTTTCAACAATTAGTTGATTGCAATTTCAATATCTACTATTGCACTTGAGGATGAATGTTGCATTTCTCTTAGAGTGCCATGAGTATAACCACATTAGATCACAATTGAACCCAATCTTTATTATAATACTAACCTCTCTAATCTTCTTAGTGGTCAAAACTATGGTGACCTCGATATGCTTCTTAAGTAATTTGTTAAGGTCCAATATACAAAAGTCCGTCTCAATAGTAACTATGGTCACCATCATTATCATAAAAAAAAATTGCAAAGAAAATGCAATTTTAGTGAGTACAAATTCACAATTTCAAAAGTATATATATGATTGACAAAACAAATTTTTAACCAAAAAAGACAATTTCAACAATGATTGCAAAATTCAATGACTAAAAAGTGTAGTTTCCACAATTGGAGAGTTATAAAAATTACAATTTTAGCATCCAAAAATTCAATGTCAACAATTAATTTCTAATTGATTGCAATTTTGATATATACAATTTTGGTCGTTCCAAAGTCAACAATAAAAAGATTGAGTAGCAATTACAAATTTAGCGACTACAAATTCACAAATTCAACAAGTATACTAAAGAATAAATTCACATTTGTTATGAAAAATGCAATTTCATCAACCAATAATTGCAATTTTAACAATTGAAGAATTATACAAGTTTCAATTTTAGCATCCATATATTACAATTTCAACAATTAATTGATTGCAATCCATGAGATTGCATATTGCAATCTCATGGGAAGGAAGGTGTGGGTGGGATCATCTTTGATCCCGGAGGAAACAAAGTTACTTCTTTTTCTTGGGGGCTAGGAAAGAAAACAAACAACGAGGCAGAATGGCTCGCCTTGCTCCACTCCTTGGAAATTGTCGCTTCTCTCAACGTTGGCAAACTCAAAGTCTTTGGCGATTCAAGGCATGTCATACAAAGAATGAGATCAGGGATAAAAGCCACAGAATTCAAAGAAGAATCAACCTCCTTACTCTCTCTCAAGACATTCTCTACTTCCACATTCTTCGTGGAAACAATTATGCTGCTGATGAAACTGCCAACAAGGGAGCCACCATGGCCATAGGCCAAATCCTCTACAATAATGAAAAAGTTGGTTTTTTGTTTATCCCCTAACCCCCCCCACCTTGCATTGCCCCCTTCACCTTGGCACTTTTGGACTCCCCTTGGACTGCCCCACTCTCGCGCTCCTGCTGAAGGCACGTGGCCCTTCACGTTCCCGTCACATGGCGTGCCCGCCTCCTGTCAGCCCAAACGAGCCGGCCATAACTTCTCCCTTCCTCCTCCGGGTTTTTACCTTCGCAATGGCTCGTCCTCTCCCCACTGCTCTCCTGCTCCCATATGCGTTTGACAACCTCTCCATCTTCAAGCCTCTGGATTGTGGCCCTGATCCCTCTGGCGTTTTCTCTCCTGAGTCTTCCCTCGTCCCGCTTCCCTCTGCAGACCCAAGGACGACGTGAAAGACGGTCTTGCGACCCTGAGTCTTGCCATGGGAGACATCAAGGTTCATCTCCGCAGGGCTTATGAAGCCATTTGCACCAGCGTCAAGCAGAACAGCGAAATCGCCTCCGAAGTCAGGTATAACTCTTAGCAACTCTCCTGCCAAGATTCTAGAATTGATGACTTAGAGAGAAATCTCTTTGAGCTAATGGGCAAGGTTGATATTATCAAGGAAGATGTTTTAGGCATGATCAGGAAGACTCAATGCAACCATTTTCAGGAAGCTCCCACTATGAATCAAGAAATCACTGATGCTGCCTTTGTGCGGCAACAAAATTATGGATAACTTCTTCTCTTCTCTGTAGGTTCCTTCTTTTTGCTCCAGTTTTGAATGTTTTTTTGCACACTACTAAATTCATAGTTTGTAAGGGTTTATCCCACCTCTTCTAAGGAAAATCATAGGAAGCACCAAAATCGAAATTTCATAGCCAAGATAGGCATAACTGTTTGCTATATTTTGCTTTCTCTTTCAGAAGAAATACTCCTCTTTTTGTAATGAATGGCTGTGCACAACCTTTTTCGAATATATATACTTATACCTTGTTTCTGTTAAAAAAAAAAGATTGCATATTGCAATCCCATGAATTCAAGAGTTGTAATTTCAACAATTGGAGAATTATAAAAATTGAAATTTTTTAATGAAAAAATGGAATTATAGCATCAATTTCAGCAATGCCATTTCAATAATTGCATATTAGTCAACTATAAATTACCAATTTTAGCAAGTATATGATTGAGGATAAATTCACATTCTTTTAAGGAAAAATGAAATTTCAATAGTTGATTGCAATTTCATAATTACATAATGCAATTTTCATAATTACATATTGCAATGTGGATAATTACATATTGCAATCTGGTCAATTACAAATTCAAAATTACATATTGCGATTTGGACAATTACAAATAATCTCACATTTTTAAGAAAACATGCAATTTCAACAATTAATTAAGTGCTATTTCAAAATTAGTTTCAACAATTTGAAAATTATAAAAAAAATGTATTTTTTAAATGAAAATAATTATTTCAACAATCAACAATTCACAAATTCAACAATAAAAGGATCAAGGAAAAATCCCAATTAATTGGGACTAAAGTTGCAATTTTTTAAGCAATATTTGCAATTTTTTTAACCAAAAACCCAATGATTGGGCCGAAAGTTGCAATTTTTTAACCAAGATTTACAGTTTCAAGAAATGAATAATTATGAAAATGCAATCTTACCCTACATAAATTGCATTTTTTTTAACAAAAACAGTAAGGATTTATATTATATAAAAGGCTGAGCACATCCGTTCTTTACAAGAATTCTGAAGGTGAAAAAGATGAATTTTTTCCTTCTGGAGATGGCAGTCCTTCTACATATAAAATGATGTAATGCCAAAAATTGCCTATCTATTTCTCATCCTTTTCCAGGGCATGGGTGTCATAGACCCTGATGAACTACTTACAAAAAAGAGCACAAAAATAGATGTAAAATTAACTACTGGTGTGGACCTTCTTCATATTCATGCTTGCCCACGAATCCATAAACTGGCTGCAAAACAGAGGTTCATCCATAAGCAGAGCTTCATTGTAGGGCGGTTCCTGACAATGGATGCAATGGTTAATTTTTACCAGCTGATTCAGTTCCTTTTTTATCTCTTCTATTTGCGCCATTAGCTCCCTCATGTTTCCATCCGAGTCTTCAATACAAGACTCCAGAGAAGCAAGACGATGAGAGTTGTGGTGCGCCTCCTCCGTCAAAGAAGAGACGAATTGAATTAGGCTCTGCTGCAACAGGAGGTTGACTGTTGTTTGAGAATTGCTCGCCTAGCTGATTCTCGCTCACAAAAGGGGATTTCCTGATAAAATTAGGGCAAAAAGAAATCGGTCGAATAGGCAGGAAGGGATTCTCCCGATTCAGGAAGAGTTCTTTGAAATTTAAGTAATCCGTTGTCGTCTTCTGCGCATTACAAATTGAAGCTAGAGGTCCCTTCCAGACATCGGTCGCAGGGGAAACGGCCTTCTGTGCTACTCTAGATGCACTATAAAGATCCATCGCCTCACCTTTCCCTTCACAATTACTATCCTGCAAAGCAAATGTGCATGCTTGAATGGAGAGAAGTAAGATCGAATGATGCCTTCGATGGCATTTATACCCTGAGCAAGCATGCCTGCTTGCCTCAAGAAAAGAGTTGCCTCGTGCTTAGGATGCATGTGGCTTGCGAACGTAAAATGATGACTCACGAGGATGCCTATCTTGAGAGTCAAAACGTTTTATTTTTTTCCCATGTTATTTTCCATATTGCTAATAACCCCTTGGGTGAAACCATGAAGCCAACTATGATCATGGATAAGAGAATCCATTTTCTAACATTAAATTGGTTCTTATAGTCTATGAATCCTTGTTCCTTCCTCGAGCCTTTGTTGGCTAGTTCATGAACCAAGCTATTGTTTTCTCTTTTAACATGGTAAAAAACTACATTCTCGAGCTTGACGAGGTTTATAATACGCTTGGATCCTTCAAGGGGTAGAAGGTTTTTCCTAATCATATGCATTTTTTGAATCACTTGCTTGGAGTCGTTGAATACTTGAAGACTTGTGATTCTTAGCTGAGAGACCATTTCCATACCTTGACAAAGAGCCAGCCATTCTACTTCGTTGTTGGTTTATGTTCCTAAACCCTAAGCATATGATTCCACTACATTTCCTCCAGGATCAAATATGATCCCGCTCCACGATTACATCACTTCCTTGAATTTTAAGACAACTAGTAGCCAATCTGTAGATCTAAGTCCTTTTGTGGATATTGGGACTTTGAGATACTTGAAATTGGACCAATAATGATGCACTTTGTATTTGAGGATTCTAGAGATATAAGAGAGGATTCTTGGGTTACACAGATTTTGATGGAGTTGGTCAATCCAACTAAAGCTCTCAGAAATAAGTCAAGAGTTACTTTGAACCTTTGTGTTATCTAGACTGAGGCGCTTCCTAGGAGGATGGTGTCATCATCCAATTGCACGTGATTGATTGGTTGAACTCCTCTTGCTATGCTTATTCCCGGTATACTTCCCTCTTCTTTTTTTCAATTGAGTTTCCTACTTAATGTGTCCACAACCCGGATGTACAGAAAAGGAGATAAGGGACATCCCTGTCTCAAACCACGAGAGATGTTGAAAAAGTATGTTGGTCGGCCATTGACCAATGGGGAAATCCATAGTTTACTAATGCAAGCTTCATTCCACCTTACAAAGGAGGGAGAAAACCCAAATTTCCTTAACACCGTATAGATGAACTCATGCCTAAATCTATCAAAGGCCCTATTGGCTAAGTCCAATTTAATTTCCATTCCTACTTCTTTCCTGTTTCGACTTGAGTGCATGGATTCTTTTTTTTTAACATAAACAATTGAGATTTTTTTATATATAAAAAAAGGATAAGAAACCGGGATACATAGTGTATGAGTAGGCCTGCACTCCAACAGTGTTGGGCGGCCACAACTCTACCTTCATCTTTGTTCGGAATACTAAAAGGATGACAAACATATAGCCTTACAGAGCTACCACTATGACTACCTAAAAATTCTTTACCGACCCCAAATACATTTATCCGACTCTGGAACAAAAAATTACATACAAAAGTCTTCATTTTCACACAACAAACAAAAATTCTACCAGTTGTTTAAAATGAAATAGATCCCCAGAAATCGCTTCAGAGCTTATCGTTCCCACCACATTTGTTCATCAGGAGTTGCTTCAATTCCATGCTCTCGTCGCAGATTCCTTTGACGTTCTTGTCAACCTTTTTGGTGATGCCTCGGATTTCCCCGAGTTGATCCGTTCCCCGAATCTCACCTTTCTCCATTGCCACTGCCAGGGCTTCCACTTTCTCTCTTAGCTCACGGACCTCCAATTTTGCTGCCTACTCCGAAATAGACATGTGATGCAGGGTTGTTTTCAATTCCGCTACCTCAATTCTTAGAACATGGACCTGAGCATCCAAGATTGCCATGTGGTCGTCCATGACACTAAGGGAGACCACATAACCCTTCTTTTCATTTGGTCCAAGGCCTTGAGACGGATCCATGCTCGGAATTGAAGCCGCACCTTCAATTTCACCAAACGAAGAACGTATATGCTTCCTACAAACAATGCCACCACCTTCCTTCACAATTCCCCAAGCTTGCTCACTGCACTGCAAGCCGTACGGATTCCTTGACCAGGAGGGAAAATGCTTCCGAAAATCCAGAGAGGTACTGCCATGAATGGGTATAGTACTCATGCAAAGAGGAAAACCATAGTTTGCCATTTTTGCACAGTTACTTGGAAACTGGAGTTGTGAAGACAGAATTAACCCGAAATGATGCCTACCTTTCACCCAGCTGCTTGATATAGATGGAGCTGCGACGACCTTTCGAAGAGGTAGAATGCACGCGTCCCATGTGGACACCATGTGAAACCTTTGTGCGAGCATCCCTTGCCTCAAAAATCCCAGCTGGGTTTGAAACCATAGCTTAAAAATTGATGAAGTTTGAAATCGGTGAGGGGTTGAAACGAAGGCAATTCCCCATAGTTTAGAATCATAGATAGAATGGTTGTGGGAACTTGATTATGTCAAGGGATCCAAACCTTATTTCTATTTAAGAGGTTATTAACAAGAACACCCCTATCTACTCTTGCACCCTCATTTGCCATCACGTCTGTTGCTTGGTTATTCGATCTCATGATGTGAAAGAAGCTGATAGATTTATATTCACTGACGAGGTACTTAAGAAGGCTGTGGATTTTGGAGGTGGGGCTCTTCTTGTTCATTATCAGATTCATTTCCTCCTTGATGACTAACATTGAGTCGCCACAAATAGCTAATTCGGTGATGCCATCCTCCCTTGCAATCTCCAGACCTTTTGTAAGGGCTGACCATTTTGCACTGTTGTTCGTGTTTCTACCTAAACCCCAAGCATAGTCCTTCATCTTATTTCCAGCGGAGTCATAGAGAACTCCTCCCGCACCTGCCAACCCAGGGTTTCCTTTCGAGGCTCTGTCAAAGAAAAGAGTGTTGCATCCAATGTTTTCCTTCCAATTTTGGAGCTCCTCACTACTTAATCTAATATGCCAATTCTGGGTGCTGGGCTTCTTTCTCATGACTGGTAGACAAAGAGAGGGGTTAGGGGATAAAAAGTCCGATGCCAAAATTTTTTCTTCCACAGTGAGGGGTTCCTTATTGATATTTTTCATCCCCTGAGCTAACAAAGCTTCAATCCAGAGTGGTTTAGCCGAGGCGAGAACTCGAGCAGGGGTAGAAATAACTCCTTCAAACACTTCCTTGTTTCTGGTTTTCCAGAGTCTCCAACAAATAAACTTTGGGAGGGCTTCCCAGGCTCTCTTGAAGTCAGGTTTGTTGTGAAGAGATCCCGTGTAGTAATCCCTCCAATTAGCGAAAAGATCCTTCCAATTTGTTGGAAGGATCACTACAAAATTCAATTCGAAGAAAGCCCTATGCCAAACTTCCTAAGCGAATTTGCAGTCCATAAATAAATGTTCTACTGTTTCCTCCGAGGTTTTACAAAGGATGCATCTTGCAGGACCCTCGATGCCTCTTTTTTTAAGATTCTTTGCAGTAAGGATTTTTCTATGAGATAAAGTCCAAGTGAAAGCATTTATCTTTGGGAGACTATCCTTACTCCAAACTTTAGCCCATTTTTGTCTTTGACCCTACTGTTGCTGTCCAAAAGTTGGTACCCGGCTTTGACAGTATATGCACCCGTCTTGCTCCACCCTCTTTGTCTAACATTTTCTTGTGCACAGGGGTAGCTCCGTGTAAGAGTTCAAGCAGAGTTTCATAATCTGAATGAAGGTGGCACGAGGTCTCCAGCTTGCGCTACCCTACCCATCTTTCATTCTTGGACCACTCCGAGAGGTCATATAAAGTTGAGATGTTGCTTCGATCGATCCATTCTTTGAGTTCGTTGAAATTCTGGAGAAAATTGACAGGGGATCTTGGTTCCAGTCCTAGACTATCATCCCAAAGCTTGATCTTTTTACCATTTCCAAGGATCCAATAAGAGAGATTTTGCAGGGTTGGTGCTTCCTTTTTACACATGTTCCAAATGGGTGTGTCGACTTTATTCTGATCGATATTCTCCACACAACGCATTCTATTCCTGGTCATATATTTCTTGCAAAGGATCTCTTTCCTGTGACAACTCTCCACATAATTTTGGCAGCTAAAACGATATTCATGAGCGAAGGATCACGTATACCTGCACCACCGACATCTTTCGTTCTGCACACCTTATCCCAGCTCATCAGATGGAATTTTTTAGCTCCATTGGACTTCCCTCCTTGCCACAGAAATCTATGAAGTTCTTTTGTTATCTTTTGAATTTCACTTTTGGGGGCTAAAGATATAGAATTGATATAGATGGGGTAGGCAGAGAGAACCAACTTGATCAGAACAATTTTTCCAGCTAAGTTAAGCAACCTGAATCCCCACGAGGTAATTTTGGCTTTGATCTTATCAATCAGGTCCTGCCAGTCCATTACTTTCTTGTTTCCTTAGAAGATTGGGATACCAAGGTAAATAAAAGAATTCCACGAGGGACATCCGTCAAAGCCCAGAATCCTAGAAATTCTGGCTATTGTTTCCTTAGGACAGTTCCAACCATAAATTTTGGATTTCATGGAATTAACTTTTCCGTTAGAAGCTTTTAGAAAGGTGGTTAAGGCACTATTGAATCTTTCAGATATGATAGTAGAGGCCCTTCCCAGCAGAATCATGTCATCTGCAAATTGAGCATGGTTAAATCCTTGGAATCCTCTTGCAATCTTCAGCCCATTTAACTCCCCCAAACTTTGAAGATGACTTAACTTCCGACTCAGAGACTCAGCCACCAGGAGATAGAGAAAGGGGGACATGGGACACCCCTGGCTTAGAGCTCTAGTGGCTTGAAAGAAAGAAGTAGGCCTGCCATTAATAAGCAGAGCTATCCATGGCTTACTAATACAAGCTTTCACCCATCTTATAAACCTGTTGGAAAATCTGAATCTCTTCATGATCTCGAATAAGAAGAAGTGATTCACTCTATCGAAAGCATTTGCCATGTCCAACTTAATTGCCATTCCTTGCTGCTTTATCTCCATACTAGATTGTATAGCCTCCTGCACAATGATTATATTATCCAAAATTTCACGCCCAACAATGAAACCGCCTTGTGAGTTAGAGATAAGCTTACCCATTAATTTTTTCATTCGAGTAGCTATGATCTTTGAAAGAATCTTGTAAGAGGTGTTGCAAAGGGAAATAGGCCTGAATATTTCAATTGAGCTGGGGTTACTGTCTTTCGGCATGAGAGCTAAAAAGGAGGAGTTGGTAGCTCCTCCGATTCTATCCTTCTTCCTGGTCCAATTTAACATTCTCTTTAAATCTTCTTTGATGATGTTCCAGGCAGCTCAGAAGAAGTCAATGGTAAATCCGTTTGGCCCAGGGGCTTTATCCATATGCAGTGACTAGATAGAATCTCTAATTTCATTTTCATAAATAGGTTTATCTAGCTCACAATTATCAATTTCGGAGATGAGGGAGGGGATACCTGTCAACAGGTCTGCTTGAGCTTCAGGATCGGCCTCGTTGCTATCTGTGTAGAGATTCTGGAAGTGCTTGAAGGCATGTAACTGGATCTCCTCCTGCCCTTCAATTCAATTCCCATTGATGTCTTACAGCTCTTTGATTGAATTGTAGCTGAGTCTAGCTTTAGCTTGCTTGTGGAAATATTTTGTATTGTTGTCCCCCCCTTTTAGCCAAAGCTGCCTAGATTTAATTCTCCAGACTTCCTCTTCTTGTCTTGCCGTGCTGAGAATTCTGAGATTTAGATCCTTTTCCTGGTTGAGAGTGGAAATAGTAATTTTGCTATCTTCCATGCTACAATGAAGTGCAACAAGTTCAGATTCCAACGTTCATTTGATGGAGTCAGGGCTCTGATATTTCAATTTGACCCAAGTTTTTAAAGCAGCGTGGACTGCTCGGAGTTTACATTCCCAGATGTAGCTAGGCAACCCATGAAAGGTAGAGATCCAAGCGTCCTGAATTAGGCTTAAAAGATTCGCATCTTGCAACCATAAAGGATTAAATCTGAACAGGATAGGCCCGAGATTTTCAGGAACATAAATCTTCAGACTAATAGGCTTGTGATCTGAGGTAGCTGATGAAAGGGCTTTCGCTGCAATTATATAGTTTTTTAGGAGGAAAGTGAAGCTGACCAAGAATCTATCTAATTTAGTTGCTATGTGGCCAATCTGTGCTCTACAATTACTCCAACTGTACTTACCATTTTTCATTTCAATGTCCAACAGATCTAACTCAGAAGTTAAATCCTCCATCTTTTCCCCGAAGGGGTCCCCGACCCTGGACCCGCCTCGTTTTTCCTGTTGGTTTCTAGTGGTATTGAAATCTCCTGCAATGATTACATCCTTTCCCTATAGATCGTTTTTAAGATTAAATAGATCATCCCATAACATCTCCTTGTCCCTGTAGTGTGTTGGACCGTAGACGTTACAGATGTAGGTGGATTGTTGATTGTTTTTATTTTGTATTTGTAGTAAAATCTATTGCTGACTTTCTTTATAAGACTTGATGATAAAATTGCTAGAGAGGAAAGCAGCAATCCCCCCCCGATGCTCCTTTAGAGTTATTAGCTTGGCCCTGACTGCTCTTCCAAAAATGACGTGAAAGCGCTAAAACATCCACACCTTGCATTTTTGTCTCCTGGAGAAGCTCTAAGTCTGGTTTTTCAGTATTGATTAGGTCTCTCAACGCTTCAACTTTACTAAAACCACTCAGACCCATACAATTCCAGGAAACAAGTTTCATCACTTCTTGTTGGAGTGTGACCCTTCCCGAGGATTGCCATCTGGTTTGGATCCTCCCTGATTTTTATTTAGTTGGAGTAACTTGGTATCTTCTATACATTTTTTCCTTCCTACATCTAAATCACTTTTTGCTTCCTGCTCACGAAGCTGTCTCAGCGTTCTCCTTCCCCTCGTGTTTGGAACATCTTGTAGATCCAATGGATCCTGAGACGACGAGGGTTCTAGAGAAAAGATTTGAGGGATGACTTTACTTTGTTTGACCCTGTCCGCCCAAGTGCCTTATGGGGTTATCTTTTCACTCATTTCCGCATCTAGAATGTCTGTGGGGGATGATATGGGAGAATCTATGGGAATACTTGCTGCAACTATCTCACGCTCGATTTCTGCGTTATCCCGGGGAGGAATTTCTCCTTCTTCCATAGCCAAAGCTTGGAATTGGTTGCTGGCTGTCGTGTCTTTCTCCATTTGTTCCTTTTCTTTGTTTTTCTCTGGTTGTGACCCAGTTACTGCGGTGGTTGACTGAACATTTTTCCTTCCTTTTTTAGTTTGCTTCCATCCTTCTTCCTGGTTATGTTCTTGAGCTTCAAATACAGTTTTTGGGCAGTTTTTGACGAAGTGGTCATACTCATGGCATTTCTTACATTTAAATGGTAGATGTTCATAGTCAAATTTCTGTAGATGTTCCCATCCTTCCATTTGTAAATTTACAACTTCGGTAGACCTTTTTCTAAATCCACTTCGACACATATTCGAGCACAGGAGAACAGAGGCCCTTTGGGCTCAACTTTGTCAATAAAGGTACCCAAGGCATTCCCGATTGCCTGCAAGGTTTCATCATTCCAACAATGGAGTGGAAGATAGGGGAGACGAACCCAGACTGACACTGCGGAGGGAACATCTTTTTCCGGATCGAAGGATAGGCTCCAATGATTTAGATAAAGACCGCGGGTACCCAGGAAATAAGGACCGCTTCTAAAAATAAGATCACGATCTATCTTGTGCTCAAAGAGAAAGGTGAAGAAGCCCTTACCACAGACACAATGTTGCAAGCCCCCGGAGATTAAGGGAATCCAATTTTTGTTTATCCAAGCGTCCATGGTTTTGGGTGAAGGCAAAATCCCAGTGAACTGACTTATCAAGCCTCTCTCGCTCAGAGCAAGGGCTTTCAGGCGTGAAGCTGTGGACGTGATTTGGATCTGAGGAGATACCGTACGCTTGACAAAGGCATCACTAGAGGAAGGAACAACCAGAGGTGGCGACAGAGTTGCTGCAACCAAGGAGCGGAAGGCCTCATCTAGACGATGCCTCTTCTTAGCAGGGCTTGGCTCAGGAGGGGGGTCCATCGGGGACCCGCACAGATGGGAGGAGCCTTGAGCAGACGAGGCCAGCACACAATATGAGAAACCCTAATGGATCGAGGTCTGCAACGCCATTCGAGGTCCCGATGGATGAACATTTTTATTTGAGTGGATGGAATCTTGAACCATCAAGATATTATCAAATATTTTCCTTCCGACTATGAACCCTCCTTGATTAGCTAAGATTAATTTCTAAACAAGTTTTTTTCATTTTCAAGGCCATAATCTTTGTTAAGATTTTGTAGGACGAATTATAGAGAGAGAGAGAGAGGCATAAATATGTTGATTGAGGTTGGCTTCCTTTTGTTATGAATTAGAGCTATGAAGAAGGATTTTGTGGGTCCTCCAATCCTATCTCTCCCTTTAGTCCAGTTGAGCATCTTGTGTAACTCTTTTTTGATAATACTCTAGCAGCTTCTATAGAAATAGATAGGAAAACCATCCAACTCAGGAGCTTTATCTAGGTGTAGAGACCAAATTGCTTCAAGGATTTCATCTTTTGATATTGGTTGGTTTAAGAATTTATTCTTCTCCTCAGATACGATTTCTGGAACCTCTTCACACATTGAGACTAGATCACATGGGTTGACCTCCTCTTTTGTATATATATTTTTAAAGAACTAATAGGCTTCATCTTTGATTTCTTGATGGTGTGTTATAATTTCACCATTTTCTTTAGTTAATTCTAGGATAGCATTTTTTCTTTGTCTCTCCTTGCAATGATTATGAAAAAAAATTGTGTTCCTGTCTCCAACCTTTAGCCATAAAATTCTTGAATGAAGCCTCCACTCTTCCTCTTCTTTTCTTGCTAGATCCTGTATTTTATGGTCCAAATCTCTTTCTTGATTCAGAATTTATTCAATTATCTAGGAACATAGTTGTCTTCTTTCCCTATCTGAACTAGGACTGGACGAGTTTTAGAGAGAGAGATTGAGGGCTAGGGGTTTAGAGATAGAGAGAGATATTTTGCGAATGTGGTTAGTGGTAGGGGGAGGGGGGTTAGTAGAGACAAAGACGGTGGGTTAGAGAGAGAGAGAGAGAGAGAGAGAGAGAGAGAGAGAGAGAGAGAGAGAGACTAGGGTTATGTTGAGAGAGGAGGGGGGTTGTTGGTAGGGGGAGGAGATGGGGAGGGAGGGTTAATGGTGGGGGGGAAGGGAAGGGATTAGGAGAGATAGAGAGAGAGGGGGATTAGGGGTACGGGGAGTAGAAGAGATAAAGATATAGAGTGGGGAGGTAGGGGAAGGAGGGTGAGGAGTGAGGGGTGGGGTTAGAGAGAGAGAGAGAGAGATATTGGGGGCGTGGTTAGTGGTAGGGGGAGGGGGGTTAGTAGAGACAGAGATGAGGGGTTAGGGGTAGGTGGAGTAAAAGAGAGAGAGAGAGGAGGGGTTAGCGGTAGGGGGTTATGGGGAGAGAGAGAGAGAGAGAGAGAGAGAGAGAGAGAGAGAGATTGCAACTCTAGTTGTTGAAATTGTAACTCTTGGATTCATGAGATTGCAATCTCATGAGTTGCAATCAATTAACTATTGAAATTGTAATCTCTGGATGCTAAAATTGCAAATTTTCAGTTGATGAAATTGCAATTTTTAGTTCATGAAATTGAAATTTTCATGTAAAAATGTAAATTTATTCTTTAGTATACTTGTTGAAATTTTGAATTTGTAGTCGCTAAATTGCAATTGTGTAACAATAAAATAATAAATTAATATTAATATTAATTTATTATAATTAAAGACTATCTAAAGTCAATAGTCATGCCCTTTTACGAAAAGGTGCATGACGAGCTTATATAAAGCCCAAACCTATGTAATTATTAATCATCTACCATACATTACATTTTTACATTACTATTGATCATTTTATGGACCACTTACGTTACTTACATTGGGTTTTCCCGTAAGAACAGTATTTTACTGCTCCAGTGGTATCAGAGCGATAGTTCTCCCTTGGGATTCATAACTCATATCGCCTCATTTCATCAAGTGTTGCCAGTACTAAAGAAAGGATCTAGAGATGTCGGTTCAAACAAAAAAAATCATTTGTTTCAAATAAGCTTTGAGGACAAAGCTTCCCTTAAGGGGAAGGCAATGTAACAAATAATTAATAATACATTAATATTAATAATAAGTAGGAGTAATAGTTAATGAGAGGATGCGTCCCCTCAAATAGGCCATGCCCAAGCTACTATAAAAGCGGGCCAACAATTGTATATTTATCTTATCTCATCAATCTATACATTTATATATCATTAAAAAAAAACTATATATCTATATATATATATATATATAGTTTATAAAACATTAATATAATAATATTATTAATTAATAATTATTATTATATTAAAATAAAAATTATTATTGTATTAAAATAATAAGTACTTTTGAAAAAAAAAAGTTGTTTAACCCTAACAAAAGAAGTTAATTGACCAAATAAAAAAGGGGTCAAGGAAAGTTCTTTCCAAGATAGACATATTGGGAATTATTACATCTTTTTAATCCACCCTTGTCGAAGAAATCGAAGACCAATTAAAGATCATCTATAGTCCAGAACAAGCATCTAACGTCGAAGAAATCAGAGACCATGGAAGTCGATTTGCAACTACACATAGAGAAATTAGAAGCCAAGTTAAAGCGCTATCAAAGAGACAATGAAGATTTACACGACAGGAATACAAAATTTGAAGTGGTAATTGCAATACGTAAGCTACAAGAAAAATTCGATGAACAAAAAATCTCCGACCAGGAAAGTCATATAGAAAAATTGTATGTGCAAATTGATGAATTAAGAGCCGAAAATGAACTCAATCAGAGGCTAGAAGATCAAGATATAAAGAATGAAATAATTAAATACGAAGCAGAAATAAAACGCTTGAACAAGATCCTTAATGACAAGGATGAAGATCTGAAGACGATACGGCATAAATTAGTAGATCAAGAATCAAAGGTCGATCAATGTCGACAACAGATACAGGATCTTCAAACACAAAACGACGACTCTAAAAAGGCACACAAATCGGAGATCGCAAAGAATAATAAAGCATTATCCAACAATGCTAAAGAAATTTTCAGACTAAGAAATCATAACAAGATACTAGTAAAAAAAATTAAGAAATTGAAAAATAGTCGAAAGATAGAACAATCTACGGAAGACATTGACGGGAAACTTCTAGACAAGCAGGAAGAAAATAGTTGCATCAGAAGTCATAACGAGGATCTTACATAACAACTTCAGAAGTCAGAAGAAGTTAGGAAATCACAAGTGTAAGTGATTAAGAAGTTTCAAAAGGATAAGATACAGTTAGAGAACAAGTTGGAAAAAATACAAGACGAAACCTTAAAACCTCAAGGGACAAAAATACAACTTGCAACTCAGAGCAGTGATCAAAAGACGACTTTCGTAAAAGAAATTTACAGTGTGAAAACTCCCTATCGACACCCCAACCATAAAAACCGACACCCTAAAAAGGTGGAAATGTCGGAAGATAAAGGTACTAAGGTGATAAAAAATCCCGATGACATATCGGTACGGAATCCCGACATCATCGACAAATCAACTTGGGATGGATTGATCCCTCCACATATCATAAGTTATGCTCGACGCTTAAAAGTTTGTATCGACATGTGTCGTCAACTACGACACCACAAAAAGCAATACATAAAAATTATAAGGCTTTGAGGACAAAGCCTTTCTAAGAGAGAGGAAATGTAACAATAAAATAATAAATTAATATTAATATTAATTTATTATAATTAAAAACTATCTAAAGTCAATAGTCATGCCCTTTTACGAAAAGGTGCATAACAGGTTTATATAAAGCCCAAACCTATGTAACTATTAATCATCTACCATACATTACATTTTTACATTACTATTGATCCTTTTATGGACCACTTACGTTACTTACATTGGGTTTTCCCGTAAGAACAATATTTTACTGCTCCAAATTGATTCTTACTCTTTTTTTATTTTTGACTTTGGAATTGCCAAAATTGCAATATGCAGCTATCGAAATTGCAATCAACCAACAATTAATTGTTGAAATTGCAATTTTTGGATGTTAAAATTGCAATTTTTATAACTCTCCAATTGTTGAAACTACAATTCTTAGTCACTGACTTTGCAATCAATCAATTGTTAAAATTGTCATTTTCATTACAAAAATGTAAATTTCTTCTTAATCATATACTTTTGAAATTGTGAATTTATAGTCACTAAAATTGCATTTTTTCTGTAATTTTTTATTATTATTGACTTTGTAACTGCAATATGCAAATGTCAAAATTACCATAAATTAATTGTTGAAATTGCAATTATGTATGGTAAAATTGCACTTTCATAATTCTCCACTCGTTGAAACTGCAAATCTTGATCGCTAAATTTTTTTGGCTTAATTGTTCAAATTGCACTTTTAATTAAAAAATTGCAACTTTTTCCTCAATCATATAACTAGTTGAAATTTTTAATTTGCAATTGCCGAAATTGCAACTTCTCCTCAATGCTTTTATTGTTGAATTTGTGAATTGTCAAAATCGCATTTCCTTGAAATTAAAATTACAACTTGAATACAAAATTTCTAAAATTGTGATATCAAATATCGTTCAACTACAATCAATTAATTGTTGAAATTGTGATTTCTAGATGCTATTATTTCAATTTCTCATTAAAAAGTTGAAATTTTGTATAATTTCCTAGTTGTTGAAATTGCAATTCTTGATTGTTGGAATAACATTTTTCATTAAAAAATGTAAATTGCAAATTTGTAGTTGCTAAAATTGCAAATTTTCCTCCATTTTTTTCCTTGTTGAATTTGCGAGTTTACAATTGCCAAAATTGCAATCAATTTCTAATAAATTTGAATTTGTGTATTTGCAATCAATTTCACTTTGTGAATATGTAATTTCTAACTATTGAAATTGCAATCAATCAATTCCTAATATTGTTGGTATGTAGTGATGCAATAAAAAATAATTGCTAATTGTGAATTTGTGAATTTGTGGTTGCTGAAATTGCAATTTCTCCTCTATTGTTTTCTTGTTGAATTTGTAAGTTTGTAATTGTCAAAATTGCAATCAATTTGTATTTGTGAATTTGCAATCAATTTGGACTTATCGAGCCCGTGGGGGGCAGCTGATCAAGTGGTAAAGATGAGATGTTGAAATCGGTTGTAAATGTAAGGTCACATGTTCGAATCCCCCAAAATTACCCGTGTGCCATGGCTCAGGCCCTGTGGATGCACCTAGGGGTATAGTGGTAGCGAGATTGGACCCCTGGACCTTGTGTCATGCTAGTACCAACCCAATCCCCATTGTCAATTCCCCTAGTACAAAAAAAAAATGGACTTATCAAAGTTGTAAATTTGTAATTTCCAATCCCTGAAATTGCAATCAAATTCCTAAAATTGTTGGTATGTAGTGATGCAACATATATATATATATGTTTGTAGTGATGCAACATATAATTTTTTTTATAGTGTTGAAGTAATAAATAGAAACAAAATGCATCTATAATTTACAATTATGATACATGCAACAAAAATGAAACATTTATGCTATTTATGGTGTGAATACATTTTTTTTTTAATTTTTGAAGTTAAGAGATTCTTTATGAAGTTAATGTTTTATCTTCTATAATTTATCTATCAAAGTTTACTGCAGGTGCTATCATAATTATATATTGGGAAAAGCATGGAAGATTATTTTTTCTCCTTTTATAGAATTTTCAAGGGGGAAAGTAGGTTGGCAACCTTCAAATGCATTTTTAAAAATCTCTATGTTGACTTTGAAGAAACTAACTATAGATATGAGTTCCTCTTGAAAAAATTCCGAATTTAAAAAAAAAATGTCTAGATGAGTTTATAAAGTGAAGATATCACTCATTGAAAACCAATCATTTTGTGGTTTTTTTATGACAACCACATGTATTGCAAAGTAGATATATTTTGATAGATTGCCTATATTTCCATGAAACATGTGCAAGTAGATGTAGAATGACCGTGGCATTTTATAATTGTTGTTATAATAGATATTTTGAGAAATATTGAAGTAGTTATGATCATTTCAAAGGACCTCCATCGAATAGTAATCTATCTCATCAAAACACTAGTTTTTATTGCATGATTTTTTCCATGAATGGTACATTTAACATGAAAATCTAATGGTCATAGTATTTAAGGATACATGGAATATCCTAAGTCAAACTGTCAAGTGCTTTGGCCAAGCCAAATATACATTAATTTGAGAGATGAGGCAACCATATGGAAGAAGTCACATGCTATTTGTGACATATTCAAGATTCTAAATGAAGAATGTGAAAAAATATGTTTAGATAGGTAGTGTTTAACATTGAAGAAGGATAAAGAGAGCATCAAGGGTTTATTTTCATATAACCACTTCCTATTACAAGTTTATGGATGTATTCATAAGGAAAATGTTAAATCATAATTTCATCAATGTTAACTTCCTAATGAGTGGTGAAGCGAAGTTGAAGTAATTCTTTGAAGGAAAAAATTTGTGATCAAAGGTTTTCTAAGAGGATTCCGAAGAGCGTTCATTGTTAGGGTTTCCATATCTTTTCCTTATATTCTCCCATGGCGCCGCCTAGGGGAGGGAGTAGGGATTCCTCCTTCAAGGAGATCATCTCCCCATCTCATCGCCACAATCTGCCTCATATTCATGCTAATATCCCCTCCAACACGACAAGCAAAGAGTTTGTAACTTCTCCACTTTGTTTATTAGGCCTATTTGCAGTGGCTCTGGTTTTGCTTTTTAGTTTAATTCAGTGCCTCCTCGGGCTAGTAACCCCGGCCTTTGGGGGTTAATGCTTTTTAACCTTAGAACTTGGTACTCTCTGAACAATAGTTTTAGATTTTATTTTAGCTCTAGATATCATGTCTTTTTCATAAGATCCTCAGACAATAAATTAGTGGCTAAATTGTGGCTGTGTGCTTGGTCCAATTTCCCTAGTGGCAGGCTAGCCACAACAACATAATGTATCTCTCTATTTTTTGGTTTTAACAGAATTCGAGCTTTACAAAAAAATGTTAACTTGCCTAAAAAAATGCAATTTTCCACAAAACATATCCAAAGCACACACAGGTAGAAGGTGAGAATGTTCAATTTTTAAACATTTGAAGGCTACTATGTTAAATATATGTTTTGCATTCTCATTTTCATGCTATAGGTATATATGATTTGGATATTATTCTTGGATATCCTTGGACTCAAATGGTACAGTCATGTTAACGTGAAAACAAAGTTTATACATCTTTGGTACAAGAGAAAGAAAATAACACTGTAAGATATTTCTCTTACTAAACAAGAAGGGCCCAATGTGGCACATGAAGAATCCCTTATAGGAAAACTAAGTGGAACACCTATTGACGCATCAAATGAAGAGTCCACAGAAGAATTAGAAGAAGAGACTAGATAATCACATGAATAGAAGCCTTGTGAATGGTATAAAAATTAGGAACAAGAATTCAAGGAGTTACATAACTCAAAAGACCCACATGTTCAAGAGTCATACACCAAAGAACTAATAGCTAAGGTTTTTGTATATTTCCAGCCACACCATCGAAAGAAAAAAGAGTCGTCAAAGCAAGGCCATGATTGAACCAAAAAGGCACATAAAATAGAGGTACATGGAGAGCTAAAGGCAATGCAAGAAGATACCAAAGTAACACATTAGTAGCAACACGATTTAGGATCAAGGTGGCAAGGAAGTAGTTTGATCCCATGCTCACATTTCACTAAGATGGATAGATGTTCATGATTGGTACTAGTTGACTACATTACTTAGTAGATCATATTTATGGATTTCTCCCATGTTTGGAGGATGAAGCATGTGAAAACGAATGGAATGTAGTGTAAGCTGGGAGGTTAATATGGGGGTAACTAGGGATATACCCAAGCGAATAATGAGTGTAATACAACCATAATAATTGAAAATGCTCATTATGTAGTTAGATGAAATAATATAATAATAAGGGGTGGTTGACATAGACCCCAAGGTATACTCATGATAAAATATATATACACATGAGTATCATTGAATTGAGATATTTTGGTTGTTATTGTATTGTAAGAAGCATGGCTTGCAAAGTGATTCCTTCCATAAAGAGTGTTTGGTGTTACCCCACCTTAAAGTGTCCGTGTACATTATTTTGTTATTTATGTTGTGAGTGCATTTTTGTTATTTCTAAAGTTAAGTGTTCACTCACAAGTTAAGTGTTCACTCATATTTCTCTATTATCTATCAAAGTTTACTACCATTTCCTTCTATAATATCATTATAGAAATAAACCACAAAGTGACCTAAGGCTTGCACATACAAGGCATTGTATCACACAACATTTACATTACTTGGGTTGATAATTAAATAAAAAATTACTTTAACCATATATTTGATAAAAAGTGTGATAATTGAAGTAATTGTCAATTAATGCACCTAATTCTAACACTTCAAGAAAAAAATAGGGTTAGTTGCTTTCACATGGTTGTATTTAAAAAAATCCCAGAAATTTCAGTTAATCATTGTTAAATATATTAACAACTAATAAAAGTGATTACGTAGAGTTGAGATCGATTAAGAGACATAAAAATACAAGAACCCAAATAAATTTTGCCAGTTTTAATTGCTTTTCAACATTAAAATGTTTTATTTCCAGCTAACATCGATTCAAATATTGTGTTTTGACCTCAAATGTTGTAGTAACTCTTTGATGATTTGTAGGAGAATGTGAATACATTTTTAATGTTGATTGCTAGACATGAGGAGTAGATTGAAGGGTTGGATAAATTCAATTCCTAGTTGGAGACCAAATCTATATTCTTACAATTATCTACGAATGATTTTCTTGGGAAAGCCACTCTAATTTAGGTAGATAATTTGAATTATTTGACAAATACTATGTTTTGATGAAAGATAATTTTTTTTTGTTATTGCAGTGGGAGAGAGGGATAAGACTATAGGATTTCATAATTGTAGACATGATCTTGAACTAGAAGTTAGATGATTGTCAATTGTCGAGAAGAAGTATTATATCGACATCGTTTAGAGGATTAATGGTGATTTTGAACTCCCTTTTTCAAATACTTGTCACACAAGTGTTGATGCATCTAATAACATTCTTGATAGCCTTGATATTTGTAAGATAGATTATATTGATTATGTGGCATCTTCCCCAGCGTTATTGGATACACATGGTAATATTTCTTAATTGTTTGAAAAACATACTAGAGGCATTGGTTCTCGATTATTAGTAAGATGAGAAACATTGGTGGTGGTTTTGGGAAGAGAGGACGATGTATTTTTGTTCCCATTATTCGTAAGTTGAGATCAACTAAAGCTAGTATTGTAGAGAGTGGCTCTACATTAACCATTGTTTCATTTGTTGTAGGTATAAGTCATGACTAAATTGTAAGAAGAAAAACCAATTGTTGATCATTTAGATCATCATTATGTAGATGGTTATGAGCTGTGAACCCATACATTGAGATTTCAATTATCTACATAAACTTATATATAGCCAATCTTATAGATTAGTCTATCACCCTCTATCTTTGGAACTATGCTTACTTTAATATGTTTATGTACTAAATGGTGTTTCTCTATAATTAATCCTTAATATTGAGTTACTTACTTTTTATTGTGTTTCTCTATTTTAACTAAAAATATGTTTTTAATTCCATGAAATATAATTAATCATTCTTTTTACCAATTCTCAAAAGTAATTTCTTAGTATAACATTACATATATCTTACTTTTAGCATTTCCTTTTTTTTACATTAAATAGAATATTTTAACAACTCCTTACCTAGTTCAAGATAAATTCATAGACGCCAATGCTAGACTAAAAAACACTGAATAGAGTGAAAAAGAAAATGTGTTATAACCACAATGGACACTTGTACGGAATGGAACAAAATAAATGTGATGTATGTAGATTCCATTCAACAACACTAACATGCCTAACAAGAATCTAATAGATCCAACAAGAAAATGCGGTCACAGTGGAGTCTTACGGAATGGAACAAATAGATGTGGTTTCTCCCATCCCATTCAACACCAACAAACCTAATATGGACTTGCAATATACCATCCCTTTGTTGAATTTATGACACCATATTCTCAACCTGTAACTAAAAATTCTTACAAGCTTTATCTAATTAGTCTTAAAAAGTCATAAAAAATTGATAAAATAACGTTTGTAATAAAATAATTAAAAAATAATTAAAAAAAATCATGTCAGCTCATAAAATAAAAAATTATGGAAAGTATTTAAAAAATAAAAATCCATGTTGGTTCATAAAATAAAATATTATGAAAAGTAATTAAAAAATAGATGTTCGTTTTTAAAATAAAAACTTAAAACTTAAACCCAGATCTATCAATCAAGAGAGATCAAATTTCTTGAATTTAAATTTAAAAAAAAAAATACACCTGAAAAAATTGGATACCTCTCGGTACTTGATAGATACGGATTTAAGATGGATCTATGCTGATTTACCAACCAATCAAATTCCACTTTTCATAAAATCCTAATGAATGGAACGAAAGTATTTGTGTTTGAATGGCAGCTCAAGAGCAACATCATAAAACCTTATATTCCCTAAAGAAGACTCTTTTAATCAAAATCACTCGTTTCACTTAGTTACTGCCAAATACATGACTTATCGATTTGTTATGGCTCAAATAGGAAGAGGTTTTGAAAGTGTAGGAATTTCATGCATAAAATATATTCGCCTCTCACATATTGGGTGTATAACTTGCACAACACTTACACCAAGTTAATAGAAGCCAAATCATACTTGCGCATTTCGTATCTGTATATGAAATGAATAACGTAATCCTCCTTGATATGTGCAAGTTGACTGCATTTCCTCCTTTGTGTTGCACTCAATCCTCTATTGCCCAAAACCCTCCACCACTCTGAATAAAAGGAGAGGATGGACAAAATGAATAGGACTGAGAATATCCATGGCACTTGTAACCTTCAAAGAAGACTCATAACAAATCCAATCACCATGAGCTTGCATGCCAGAAAAATAAGATAACCTGAGGATTAATAAAGTAGCATTGATAATATAGGTCAAAAAATTACGCAGGTAAAAAAATACACACATAACTAGTGGACGTAGCCAAAAAGATGGAACATACATTCAATCCTTATTTCGATCAACTAGATCAAAAGCGGACACCCTCCTACCGTTGATGCATCCACCCCAAGCTAACCCCGTGTTCCAAATCTCACTCATAGAGAAATTCTAGTGCCACCATAAATTTTAGCCAAATTTTAGAAATTCATAGCTCGTGTAAAGGAGTTAATTGTCCATATGAATCTTGTATGAACATTGTTTTTCAAAACCCGTTTCTAAGAAATTAGCAAGTAGCCACACAATCCATCTAGATTATCAGTGTGGAAGATGGACAATCAACCATCAAAGAAACAATGGCCACAATGTAGGAATGCCCATCCTTGAAGCTATACAAACTATGAACAACAGTTGTAGGGAGGATGCAGGATGACATAGACACAATTCAAGGATAGCCATACTGAAAACTATGACGTAATAATCTTGGCCACTATTTACAGAAGCGATGTCCCACTTGATTAATATTGTATTTATGGCTTGAAATTCTTTCATTGACGGACCTTTAACCCACTAAGGGTCTAGGTTAAGTTTTTTAATCACCTCATGAACTTTTGACTCCTTGATCCCATGCAATTTTTTTTTTATAAATATATTTTAAAATATTACTATGCGTCCATTGGGTTACCAACCAATAAACCATTTTTGAGATTCTTGACCTTCTCAAGGCAGCCAAAGAGTTTCGACTACCCTGTCATACTACTTTAAATACGATGTTGATGTGTCCTATAGTTCTTTATCCATTCGTATGAAGTCGTCTAATAGCCTAACATTGTGGCAATGGTAAGTAAGACTACATTATAGGTCCATCGATTAAGATGAAAGCAACGCATCTTTCCATTGGAGGTATGTTTTGCTCATTCGCATTCATTTGTTCTTTTATGTATATTTTTAAGGATAACTCCATCATGGAAGCATATTACTTTAATACAGTTAGAGTGTGAGCATATTCATGCTTTCAGGGGTTTCACTTAGTTGAGCCATGGCCTGTTGAGAGCAACATAGGGTCTCAAAAACCTCTTTTCCTTAGGGATCTAAACCAATTGCAAGGATGTTATGTTTGAAGGATTGTCAAACTTTCATTTAATAAAAATTTTGATTAGGCATATCTGCTTTCTTTTCTCTGATATTTTGACTTATTTCAGTAAAACATCTTTTATTTTTGTAGCAACTTTATTTTGCAATTTGTTAAACAAATCTGTACATATTAATCACTTATTGCAATAGTATTGACATTCTTTTTCATAACTAATGTAACACTTGTATACATTATTGATCAAATTTTTCCATGTAGTAACTTTAAAATTCTGATTTTCTAAGCAGCAAACTAATTGATAGAGCTAGTTTGGCTTACTACAATAACATAATATTGATCAATAAACTATGATGATTTCATTTTGTTAATAATGGCTTGCATCTAACTAACAATCTCACATTAATAATATGTTTAGCGCCATGCTATGCACAATAATCTGCAGTGCATATAGGGAAAACACTTACATTTTGCAATTTAATAAAATTTACTCATTAATCTAACATGGTAATTTCACGCATAGAGATTCTTCTTCATGATCTAAAAATTGTATTATTATTCACTCATATCATTTACAACCAGTTTTCTTTTGCTTAGTAGTTAACACTTTCAATTTCCTTTCATCATTTACTCATTTATTTGCATTACTTTGTCAACATAGTTCATTAAGTCAATTCATGTATATATTTGTTGTCACAACTAACATTTGCATGCTTGATTTACATAGAGGGCTTTAAACAATACCTGGGTTTCCATCCCTATTTTCCCCTTTACCAGTCCTTCAAGGGTGTTTCGTAAATGTTCTTACTTGAATCATTTCAAACATCAACATACCAATTCTTTGATATACACTAAGTGCCAACATTACAAAAGGTAATTATTGCATTCTTGTATTTAGAACCTGATCAATTTCTGTGGTACCAATGGTTTTGTGATCATAAAAAGGACTCTATTGTCTCTTGGTCCATATTTATAAATGAATTGATAACACATTATGAGAATATTAAGAGAAACACCTTCTTTAGCTAATTGATAAATCTTGGGGAAAGAGGTCTAGTTACAAATAACATTAAGAACTTTCAAAGGTTGTCTTAGAGTGAGGAACATTTCAAAGGATAATTTGTTGGATCTCTTTATGAGCACTTTAAAAGAGGGCATTTAACATGACATACATCTCTTCAAACCTAATTAATTGGAGAATGATTTTAGTATGAAAAAAATGAAAGTAAAAATACAACTACTACAAGGTATTCCACTAACATATATGGAGAGGAAAATGTCCTCCTTCCTAACCTCACTCAGCCTACAAGGTTAACACCTCAAAAAGTGGAGGAAAGAAGAGAAAAGGGACAATGTTTCAATTCTAATAGCAAGTATAGTAAGGGGCATAAATGCATCGAGAGGAAAATATTCTACATAGATTGTGGAGATGAAGAAGGTCAAGAACTAGGATAGTTTCAATGTGTATAACTATACGATACTAGTCCAACCATATCTTGTCATGCATTAGTTGGAATTAGCATTCTTCAAACCCTTAAGATAGAGGGATATATCAAAAAGAAAAAGGTATCAGTGTTGATTGATTCTAGCACTACCCATAACTTCATTAATTTCAATCATCCAAACTTCTCAATTCATGCTTTATATATTCAACACCATAGTCTCAAGTAATTATTACAGATGGGCATACCATAAATTGTTCAAGGCAATGCTATAGTATTAATGTTACTATGGGGGAGTATTTATTGGATAGTATATGGTTTCAATCCAAATGGGTGGTGTTGATGTTGTATTAGGGATTAATTGGTTACAATCATTGGGAATAATGGCTCTTTATTTTTAGGAAATTTTCATGACATTCTCTTCAAAAGGAAAGAAAAATGAAATTTTATTTGTACCTATCGTGGATATTTCATTGGAATAGTTCATCACAACGGATCTTACAACTTAGTTCTTTTTATTAGTTTATTAAATAACTAGAATTGAAAGGAAAATAACTAGAGAAAAGAAATACACAATCCACACACATAAACACAATATATAGTATGGGAAAACCCATTATGGGGAAAAACCCAGCTATAAATGAGGACTATGCCTTGCTCTTTTCTTCTCCAATATGTAGTACAAATACAAAGAAAGTGGTCTCTCTATGGAGTTACCTATGACTATATGGCCAAAATAGTTACCATAGGATCTCCTAATTCCTCTGTTCTGCACTACTATCCACTTCCGCGACGTTGCTCAACTATGGAACAATACATAACATCAAAAGGATGGAACCCCTTATTCTCCCAATGACCTGATATTTAACGTAGCTCGATAACCATCTAAGATTATGTTTTAGGGTTTTTGCATACCTCAACTCCCATTTAGAGTTATGTTTTTTGACCTTATATAATGTTCTTGAAATTCTACACGTGACTAGCTCCACATGTGTGAGAAATCAACATGGTGGTCAACTAGATAGGTCAACTTGTAGGAGGCATAACTTTTGCATACAGACTCCGTTTGAGGAAATCCTTGGACCGTTGGAAAGTTCTCTGAGTGTAGAATCAAATAATTGCACATCATGCTAGTGATGGGTTGTGTTACCCCAAAAAATGTCGTTTAGACCCTAAAATAGGCCTCAAAAGGTTCCAGACCCCAAATCTACAAAATGAGACCTACCCATAAAATGGGCCCTACAAGCCAATTCATCCAATATTCTGACCCCGAAAGATCCAAATAGGTGACAAATTATATATTGCTCCATTTTGGATCACACCTCTGTATGTTTGCAATTATCTTCCCTCCATCAAAATGCCCTGTAAATTTGGAGTTGTGTGCCTCTTTCATAAGATGCAATATATCGCCTTTAGGAACACAAAGTTTGTCTAGTTTGTAGAGTAACCCATCCTAGAGACGATAAATCTGGTTGCCACTTTCTTCTACATGGAATTTCCCTTGTAGTTGTTGAAATACCTCCTTGAAGTCCTCATATTCTGTGTATTCCTCATTGCATACATCATGCATGAAATATTCCATGTGCATAAGAGTTCCCAAAGTTGTAATCTTGGTTGTAGGTGGCCTTGAGAGTCCCTTCTGATACTTGATCATTAGATGGAATTGTTGTAAGAATACCATCCACTTACAATGTATGTTTTTTTTGTAGCTTACTATGTGCCTGCAAATACCGTTGTGGATGGTGATTAGTGTGAATGATGGTCTCCCTTCCCATTAGATAGTGCTTCCACTTAACAACTTGAACTAGGGCATATATTTCCTAACCATAGGTAGGCTAGTTTAGGATTCCCCCATGAAACATTTCAGAATGATAACATACTGTCCTTCCTCCTTGCATCATAACCACTCATATGGCATACCCACTTGAATCTATCTCCAATTCGAAAGGCTTCTACAAGTTGGGAAATGTGAGAACTGGTACCTGACCGATTTTTTGCTTGAGCTCTTCAAAAGATTTTTGTTGGTTCTTTCCCCTCTAGAAACCCTTGCAGTTGGTTGTTATGGTATGGAGAGGTGCATCCATAGCCAGAAAGGAAGCTATGAACTTTTGAAGGTATTGTGTTTCCCCCCAAAAGTTCCTAACTTTAGTGACATTTGTTGGATTTGGCCACTTAGTAATGGCCTCTATCTTTGCAGGATCAGTCTTGAGCTCCCCTCTACTGATCATATACCCCAAATACACCAATGAATGTTGGGAGAACTCACATTTATTCAAATTAGCCAACAACTGGTGCGTTTTTAGAGCCTCTAACACCTGCTTGAGATGTGAGATATGCTCTTCCCAGGTACCACTATAAACTAGTATGCCATCTAGATATACTATAACAAATGAATCTAAGAAGGGTATAATGCATCATCATCGAACACATAAATGTAGCCAGTGCATTGCATAAACAAAATGACATTATTATCCATTCATATAGACCTTGACTAGTCTTGAAGGTGGTATTCCAGGTGTATTCTTCCTTCATTCGCACCTAGTGGTATCCTGATTTGAGATCCAACTTGCTGAAGTACTTAGCATGCTGCAACAGGTTCAACAGATCATCCATCCTAGGAAGAGAATACTGATTCTCGAGTGTGATCTTATTCAATGCTATGTAGTCAACTCACATCCTCCAAGTCCCATCCTTCTTGGGCACTATGATGATAGGTGACCCACAAGGTGAGGTGCTTGGTCAGATCATTCCCGGATCCACCAATTGCTACAACTACTTCTTGATTCCATCTACTTCTATAATACCCCGGTTGTTAAGCCCCATACTCTATGGCCTTTTATTTTACTATGGACTTATGTTCTATTTGTTAATGTGACTATGGAATTATGATAATTTGTTTGATGATGTGATTATGGACTTTGGAATTATTATTAATGTTAATGTTGATATTGTCATTATTGTTATCATTGAATGTTGTTGCTATAATTAAATAAATAACTGGCTTAGCAAAGGAAACTAAAAGAGTATGGGAGACCATAGATTCCATAGTGCGAGGGGACATCCCTAGCATCTTAGAACTTGTTGTTGGATTGAGTTTGTCCATCCTAGTTCATTTTGTGCCTTGGTGACATTAGTAGTGTTGGTCACCCAAACTTTGTACAATGGACCGTATTTTTGATTTTTATGGACTATGGAGTTACTATTGCACCGTATGCATACCTTAGTGGGACTCCCTCTTTCCTAGTGCACCTTTCTTGGGAGAGATTCCCTCCCATTTATGTGTTTTTTGTCATTTATGAGCCCTCTCCCTAAATTCTAGGAGTTGTAAGCTAGATTTTAGCTTCCATAAGCTAGAATTTAGCCTCCACCTCCATAAGTGCACCCCACTCTTCTATTCATGGAGATGCTCCCTATTTTTGTGCTTATAGGTCATTTATGGTCATATTGGACCCACTCTCTCACCTCACATAACTAGTGTTCCCTCCTTGAGATATTCTTGGCGTCCACTCCTTGGTTTTGGTAACTCCTCCTTGTGGTGCTAATCCGAGAAAGGGAATCTCCTAACTAAGCCATCACCGCACTAATTCGAGTTAAATATCCATGATCAATCTTAACCTTACATATATCTCTAATTCAAGTTTATCCCCTTAGGTTAGAGTCAGACTCCTTGTGTTATAAATTCATAATCCCTCTCCTTGTTGAAGCTAATCCTGAGCTTTGGATCACTTGATTTGTGCTATCTCACTATGCTGTGAGTGTTGACATTATTGAGATTGTGTTGAGACCTAGCATTACTGTAGGATCCTATTAGATATTTAGTCTAGTTGGATGTTACCCTTGCTTCCTTGAGTTCACTCTACTAGTATAGGTTCTTGCATAGGAAGCTTAGGAATGGGATGGTGATATCTTGAGGGATGAGTTAGGTGAAGGGAGTCTCATCCCACAGGCAGTGGAGACATACATGAAAGTAGTAGTGGGAATCATTGTGGTTTAGAAGACGTAGTTTTGATAGTTGCTAGACTAAGTGTGAATTTTCCTATGGATATGTGGTCTTAGCTCGAGGGTGACCTATTCAAGTGAGTTAGACTTGACTATGTATACCACTAGGAGGAAAGTTGTCCCGCTGAAGCTAGTTTCCCATTGAAGATAAGTATTTGTCCATATGCTTATTTATATTATTTTATCATATTTATGTTCCACGGAGGCTGAATTGTTTCTTGGTTATGTTTATGGTTTATGTGCCAGGATTTGTATGCAGGATGGATGGCTTCATACGTTGAATCTTTGATTTTCTATGAGCTTCTTCTAGAATCTATTCTTTCTCTTCTCCTTTGTGGTTTACCATTGTGGCTTTCATAGTAATGAGAGGGGCACAACAATATGTTCCGGTTCACCCATTTACGCTCATGTATGGGTTGTGAGACCTATTCCATTGAATCTAGAGCAATGTTTCTAGTAAGGAACACCTTTTGTTTCACTGGAAAAGCTTTATGTATGACCAAGTTATGACTGTTGTGGCCGATAGTGTTTCTAGTGCTAAAAGGAACACACTCTGTCTTCTGATTGAGAGAACCTTTGAATGTAAATATGTTCTATTGTTGCAGTTATGGTCATAATGTTGCAGATATGATTATATTAGTATAGATATGATTTGTATTGATGATTGATGGTTGGAGGGAAGGCAACCATACAATCTAAATCATAACTAGTGAAAGATGGATGTAGGGGACAACCACGGGATTTGATTTTGGAGTCTGTGGTTGGAAACCTATGTTTCTGGTTGCTATGGTTTGTGTGGTTTTGTTTGATGCTGTTCTTACTACTTAACCATGATATTAGCACACACATCACATAATTGATAAATAATCCTCATATGAAATATAATTTTAATGCAAGAAACCATAACAAATAAATACTCACTACTCATGTTCTCCATAGATTTACAATCCGATATTACTATCAAGTGCTTGAATTAATTGTATCCTCATACTCATGCTAGAGATTCTCATTACCATGCCTTACTCATGTACGCGTTACGAATTGCATTATTATTATGCTTAATAGTATGCATGTTGGGAAATATCATGTTTAGCTTTTATGCATTTCATAAGGCTATAGGTTTTAATTTGTTGATTATATGGCCTGTTGGTATAACCTTAGAACACTTAATTCCACTGTGTAATATTAATTTATCCATTTTCCTAGGTATCCTAGTGCCATTGGCCTTGTTTAAAGGCTGGGGACACTACAACTTCTATGATAGATTGTCTGTACAATCCAATGTTTGAAAATTTGATAATTTGGCAATAATTGTATCTTGTGCTCCACCTTCCTCTTAGGAGGTATCCCCTTAGGATCCTAGAACACTTCTTTGTATTCCTGCAAAATTTTCTCCAACTGGTGTTTCTTCTCTTTGGTACATCCCTCTAGGTATTCATTCACTTTTATCATTTCACCTTCTTATTGATTTTGTCTTAAGAAAAGCAATACAAACTTCGTACTTGAGTTGATCAGCTTTTCACTTGGTTGGCACATACTAGAGAGATCTTTGATTTACCTTTGTGCACAATGATGATGAAGGATTTCTCGTCCTTAATTGAGCAGTGTTTGTTGGCTCTCCTCATGAATATCACATCCCTCATATACATGTAGGGGCTTTCAAACACTACCCCACAAATGTCCAAAGGTACTGCATCTACCTCCAATTCATCAATATACTCTGCACTTATGGAAAAATTTATCTTCCACTATTTCATGACTTTGAATTCTTCATCCTTATTTACCATCCCAATGGGTAGAGATTGGGATGATCATGTACTTCCAATCCAAGATTATGTACCAAATCCTCTACAATGAAATTTTCCTACGAACTAGAATCGAATAGAGTGTCTATCTTGGTCTTCTTGACTTGAATCTTGACATCGAATATTTTTTTCATCTCCTTCGCTTCCTTTTGATGAAGGATACTCAGATTCACCTCCTTATGCATTGAAGTGTAGACAATATTCTCATCCAAATCTAAGTTGCTTCAACCTCTTTGCTTGAATTCGTGGCGAAGGTTCTTCTTCTTAACATCCTTCTTGTGATTCTTAGGGTCCAGCTCCAGATGTAGCTTCCAAAACTTATCTTCAGTGTGACCATCATTGTTGCAATGGTTATAGTGGTTTTTCATATCCTTGCACTTATGTGTTGTGGTTGTAATATTCTTATATTTTCCTTTCCACTTCTTCCCCTCCTTGAAAGCGTCTTGGTTCTCTTTCTGTTTGGACCCACTTGGATGTCCTTTCTTATGGCATATATTTTCCAGGTACTATGCTTGCATACATGCCTCATCAATTGTACTGGGCTTTAAGAGCATCACTTGCTTCCATAAATGATTATGAGACTCCCCAGATACTTGAGGAGTACATCTGGATTCTTAGGTGAGATACCCAACATGATTGCCATCTTCCTAAATTCAGTGGTGCTTATGCACACTCTTCCCTTTCCTTTGCCTGAAGTAATGCCAATGAATCCATTGGTCCTCTACGTACCCAATACGGTAGAACTGGGACCTAATGAGGATTCTGAAATCCTTCCACTTAGTTAATGGCGTATCTCCTTCCAACCTAAGTGCCTCTGTGTGGCTTTCCCACTAGGTTAATGCATGGCCCTCTAATTTCAGTCGGGAAAATGAAATATTTTGATCCTCCTCTATGTTGTGGATAATAAAATAGACCTAATTGCTGCAACTAATGATTCAACTTTAAATTATCGATCTAATCTTGGTACGGCTTGATATTGACTTTCACTTCCATCTTGAAGAGCAACTGAGAAGGAATATTGGTACTAGAAATTGACTGCTCTTTCTTGGACTCTTTCATCGACTTCTTTTCTCGGTTGCTTTTATCTTCTGATTTACCCTCTGATTCAAACTCTGATTTACAGCCTCCAAAATCCCTGAATATTCCAAACTTGCTCTCCAATGTTGCCATGAGTATTGACATGCTGTGTGAGATATCGATGACTTGTATTTCCAGCTTTGTAAATCACTACAAGTAATCGTCTATTGCTTCTTGAATAGAATTGTCTGCCATGCCTAGGTTTTGAAGATTTTTTCTTTGTTTGTGCAATACATCCTGTGATTTTCCACAAAACCCTAAAGAAATATGCTCTGATACCAATATGATCCGTAAACTACCATGGATATTCCACTAGAATGATTTGTCACAACAAATCTTACAACATTGCTCTTTTTATTAGTTTATTAAATAAATGGAATTGCAAGGAAAATAACTAGAGTAAATAAATACACAATCCACACACATAAACATAAGATATACCCTGGGAAAACCACTATGGGGAAAAACCTAGCTAGAAATGAGAACTATGCCTTGCTATTTTCTTCCTCAATATGTAGTACAAATACAAAGAAAGTGGTACTCTATGGAGTTACCTATGACTCTATGGCCAAAATGGCTACTACGTGATCTCCTAATTCCTTTGTTATGCTCTAATATACTCTTTCATGTTGTGCTCAATAATGGAATAATGCATACCATCAAAATAATGGAACCCCTTCTTATCCTTATGGCCTGGTATTTAACATAGCCCGATAGTCATCTATGGTTAATTTTTAGGGTTCCTGCATACCTCAACTCCCATTTAGGGTTAGGTTTTTGGACATTCTATAATTTTCTTAAAAATCCATGTGTGACTAGCTTCACATGTGTGAGAAATGAGAGCTGACATGGAATCCACTTAGTACCATGGCGGTCAACTATATAGGTCAACTTGTGGGAGGCATAGCTTTTGCATACATACTTTGTTTGAGGTGATCTTCGGAACGTTGGAAATTTCTATGAGTGTAGAATAAAGTCATTCCCATGGAACTAGTGATGGGTTGTTTTACTTCCAAAAATTCCTTTTAAACTCTCAAGCAGGCCTTAGAAGGTTCTAGACCCCAAATCTGCAAAATGAGACTTTCCCATAAAATGAGCCCTACAAGCCAATTCATCCAATATTTCTAGCCTGAAAACTCCAAATAGGTGACCAATTATATATTGATCCATTTTAGATCAAAGTCAGAGGTATCCTAGGGAGACCCTTTAAAGTGATAGACTCTAATAACATGAAAAAATTGCTAAAAAAAGGGATGACATCATGTAATTACACAATTGTGCTTGGTAGATGTTCAAATATCTATACCCTCCATTCCAATGGATCTCCAAAGAGTTATTGACAATCATTCCAAGGTATTTGTAGATATGCCCAAAGTTCTTCCAACTGCTCAAGATCATGACCATGCTATCAACTTGCAACTAGGAAGTGTACCACCTAACATAAGACCTTACATGTGCCCATATGCACAAAAGAGTGAGACTGCGATTATGGTTCAATAATTGTTACATGGTGGCATGATTTAGCCTAGCCAAGGTGCTTTCTCTACACTAGTGGTGATGGTTCACTAAAGATAAGTTCATGGCATATGTGTCTAGATTATAGAGATATCAACAATATGACCATTAAAGATAAGTTTCATATTTCTATCATTGATGAATTATTAGATGAGTTATAGGGAGCAATTTTATTTACCAAGTTGGATCTCCATTTTAGATATCATCAAATCATAATGAAAAAGAGATTTTGAAAACAATCTTTATAATGCATGAAGGCCATTATGAATTTTTGGTGATGTTGTTTGGCCTTACCAATATACCTTCAACATTTCAAAGCTTGGTGAATTCTATTTTTAAACCTTTAGAAAATTTGTGTTAGTATTTTTTATGATATTCTTTGAATCTCCAAATAATAAAAAAGAATCCAAGAAGAGCTATAATCACTCAAGCGATCGAATATTCATAGAGGCCACGAAATCAACTCAAGTAGTTGGAATGGTTTTTCCACACACTAAAATATTCCAAAAAAACTCCAGATGATACCATTTTTACGAGGTTTCTACTCCACCTTAGTTTTCTGAGTTCTTTGATTAATCAAATGCAATTTTACTTGATAAATATGTTCACGAAAGAAAATGTAAATTGAATTTCTATCACAAGGAGAGATGAGATGTGAGTTCGCGTAGTCACCTATGCATGGTAAGGAACCTCAACTTGGAGTTCCGTTTTGGTAAGAATTGTATGGCTCAGGCTCGTCTACAATTCTGCTTGTGGATTAGAAGATAAATTGTATATTAGTACAATATTAAAGAGAAACCTCTAGTTATGTTCATGGTGCAATTGACTTATATCTAAAGATAAACAATAATATTGTATAGTCAATATTGTGAAGTTTCAAAAATCATTTTGAAAATTAATTCCGCTTAGAATAATAAAGGACTTATGTTGCTCTCTCTAATAGTCATGATTGTGAAGCTTAAAAGAATTAATTCCATCTGGAATAATAAAGGATTTATTTTGCTCTCTCTACTTTAATTAGGCTCATGGCCTCTAAATCTCAACTTTTGGCATATTTTATAAATAAAAGAAAACACAGGGGCCAAATTCATGGGATAGAATTGCATGCTGGTTGATAATGATGGAGAAATAAAAAAATCTCGTGCATTTTCAGAGACAACTACAAGAGATAAACTTGGCATGCCACTATCTATTCATAGCCAGTGATAATGCAAGGAGAGTGCCTACTGGTGGTTGGACAGCCACATATTTTATGCTATATTGGAAGCAACTAAAGTTTTCATCGATTTCTGTTGGCACATGAAAAAAAACTAAATATAATTAAGAGGTTTTTTTGTGATTTCACATGCCTATTGACAAAAGATACCATAAGTTATGTAAGTATTGTATTTAGATGCCATATATTCCATGTGCATTTGTATTGTTTAGTGGAGTCCAGGAAATACATAACGTATGTAAAAAATGTTCTAACTCCAAGTGGAATGGAAAGTGTCTTCTTAGTGTATGTGCCATAGAGTTACATTTGAAACTAGTATTATATCAATGTGTTGTTGGGAGAATTGAATGTGATGATCCCAAAAAGGGTTCCTTGCATGACTAGGTTTAAATTTTTCATTGGTAACAAGATTTACAAGATAGAATTAAGGAAAGACACTTATCTTCTTCCTCTTCCCCATTAGAAGAGATTCCATGCTTCTACTTTAATAGTTGGTGGAATAGAAGGTAACACTACTAGTATGAATTGGTGACATATTTCACAAGATTTGATTTATTCCAATAGTGGTATTAGAGAGTTGTACACTTCGTATGTCCTATAGAGTATTGTTGGGCGAATTTTTCTAGGTGTTTTATTTTAGACTAGCTATTTATATCCTCCCTCAGCTTGCTCCAACATGTTAGAATCTGAATGGGCCATCAATTTCATATCTCTACCTGCATGTTATCTACTTATTATGGAATTCCATACCCATGTCTTACATTTGTTGCATACACATGTGTTATCATATGAAAACCATCATCAAAGCTTGACCCATGCATGCGTTTTCTCTTTGTTTTTACCTTGAATCTCCTCCATCGTCCATTCTCCAATGTATGCAAGTGGATATAATCTCATGCACTTTAGACCTCTTAGTATTTCTGCAGACGATATACATTGATTGGATCATCAGATGTAGTGGGAAACATTGGACTAAAGAAGGCATTTACATTGCTACCTCAAACCTTGTCAATTATAGTTTACATTTATACCTCAAACCCACATTCTGTGCCCATGGATTGTCCAATATGCTTGGATGAATTTGAAGAAGGAGAAAATATATTTTGTGAATATCTAAAGAGGAAACAAGAATCCAATAAGAGCTGCAATCGTTCAAGTGATCGAATATTCATAGAGGCCACATACTCAACTCAAGAAGTTGTAGTGGTTTCTCCACACATTGAAATATTCCCCAAAAAAACTACAGATGAGACTTATGTTACGACCCCTTCAAGGCTTCCTACTCCACCTTGGTTTTTTGAGTTATCTGAGTTAATCAAATGTATTTTTACTCGATAATTATGTTGGAGTATTGTTTTCATTGATGTCAAAAGAAGAAATATTTGGAGAACTAATTGTTGTCATTGATGTCAATATCTAATGATAGTTGATCTTTAAGAGAAATAAGAATGGGAAAGATGCCTTTCATATAGTTGCAAAATCACTTGGTTATAATTCAACGAGTACCCGAATCATAGTTACTGGATGTGTAGACATTGAGCTATTGGAACCACTGTTGGCCCTACTATATTTTTGAACAAGTTTTGTGCTGATGTGAATGGGGGTTGTGCAACAAAGTGGTAAAAAGGAAGCGTGCCCACAAAAGAAGGACATACTTTGACGTAGTGCCGTAAAACATGGAAAGGTAGTGGTTGATCACATCAACCGAGAAATTGAGTAGAGTAAGTTGGGATTTTTGGTCCACTTAGTGGGCACGTGGGATATGCCAATGCTATAAATATGTAATGGGTTGGGTAGAGTAGGATGTTGATATTTTGGGTAAGGCTAACAAATTTTGGATGTAATGTGGCTGAAGAGAGAGTGCGATGAAGAGTTGGGTGATCCCATGTGTTGTTTAGTGTACTAAAGGGTTGAAAGGTTGCAATATGCAGGTTGTGTGCACATGCATGAAAAAGATGAAATGCTTTTGTAATGGGATCAATGAATAAACAAATCATTTCCGTGGTTTTCTCCTAGTTGGGTTTCCATGTAAAAATATCTTGTGTCTTATGTATGTGAATGATCACGTGTGTTTGTTGTTCTTTTACTTATATATGTTACTGATAAAATGGTAAATATGCAATGACACAACAATAATATATGAATGTATTCAGTTATAATATATTGCGCAGTAGATGCATGTTATACATATAGTTTTGTGGTTTAATTTGATTCATGTCGAAGCTCTGTTAATGGGTATGGTTGCAGAACATAGTTCCATCCCCTTCACCTCACTGCAGAAACACGCATTCCTGCTGTAACGAACACAATAATTAATAACAACTATTAATAATTAATAATTAATAATTAATATTAAATATAATTTATGAGAGGATGCGTCCTCTCCATTATTCATGCCCAAGCTATATTTAAGTGGGCCAATCATTACAATGTTCATCGGTTATCAATTCAATTTATTCATATTCATATATTTATTGTTAACATGGAAGTCAGATTCGCTTCTTAATCTCAGAACCGGATTTGGTTCTTACATTGGTTTCAGAGCTCCAAGCTCCTGCGTCCTCTCCAATTGCTCACCTCCATCGCCATTCCGCTCATCTCTCTTCATTTCCCTCCTCTCTCTCATTTGATGCACCCTCCTCCTTCCTCATCATATTCTGTCCATGCTATTCTCTCCCTCTATCCCATCCACTCCCTTGCTAGCCGTCCACACACTTTTCCATCCCGTGCACCCATCCCTGTACCCCCACCCACGCTCTCCTTCCTACCATACTCCCCCTCCTTCCACGCCGCACACTTCTCCTGCATACTTCTTCCCTGCTGTGTCGCACCCCTCATCCCTGCCCACGCTATTTCAGTGCCCTCTTTCCTCATTTTCCCCTATGCACTCACCGACTCTCTCTCCCACATCCCACGCTCTCTTCCCTTCGCGCTAACAACTCTCCGCTCCCCACCCTCATTCTCCTTTTGCCATACTCAGCCTTCACTCCAAAACCAAACCCACACCACCCTTCTTGTAGCCACTCCCACCATCCTCGCCCTCTCCTCCTACCCGCTTCTCTCCACTCTACCTTTCAATCCTCCTCTATACACTCCACTTAAGCCCTAAAAAAAAATTTAATAAAAAATCAAATATTATATAATAATTTATCAATATTATTATAATATTTGTTTTTTATTACAAATTTCAACATTATAATAAAAAATATATAAAATATAATAATAATATTATTTTAATAATTATTATTATAATTATATATTTTATTTTTAATTTTCTCCACATATGCCCCCACATACCAAACCATGACGACGAAAATGAAAAAAACGCTCAAGAAATTGGATGTCATGAACGAGAAACAAAAAAGCATGGATAACAAATTGGACGCCATCATAGAGATATTACAAAGCCTAAGGTCTAGTGACCGCCATAAACAACAAAGTAGTAATTTGGATGTGTCGGTCACCTCATCCCGCAGTTCCGTGTCACCATCCTCGCAGTATCCAAAAGAAGACATATGCATCGAAGATGAGGAAAATAAAATAAGGGAACCTAAGATAAAGACTGAAGAAAAATACGTCAACAATAAGGTGTTAAAGCATGTGTCTGCGTTAGATCAACATCCACTAGTTGAGGATTATGAAGCTGCAGATTATGGATCTATAGTACTGTTGATGCCTCGGATATCGTAGCATCAATCAGAAAGGGATTCTCCCCGAGAGACGGTCCCAATTAGACTATCTCCCGTTTGGTGTAGGGAATCCGTCCGGTTAGCGGTTCCGGCAACCGTGGTTTTGGACTTTAAATCCGATTCTACCGGTTATGGCCCGATCCACCTTTCTTTTGGGTTTTATGTGTTTTATATGAGATGCACATGCCTAAATTATACTTAATCTAAATGCAATTGAAACAGATCTAAATCTAGAAACGGGAACTCGTCTATCTATCCCTGCAGGGAACACGCTTAAGGGAGGAGCAATCAGCTGTAACAGTTATCGTAATCAAAGAACAGATAGCTATTATTTCTCACAATGAAAGCTACAGCAACATGAAGATCTTGAGAAGGTAGCTTCTCATTCAGCATGGAACGCATCTATTGCTCAGACAACATAGGGAAACGAAAGAATAAAGAACGCATCTATTGCTCATAAACAGAAGAAAGCAAAAATTATTTAATCTATGTAACAAAATAAAGAAACAGATCTAAACGTAACAAAACTGGAATTAAACTCAAAGATCCCTGCAAGGAGCAATTTAAAGTCATGAACAATGAGCCACATGGGTTACCCGGAAGAAAGAACAGTTAGCTATTCGATCTGGACAAAGAAATCTACAGCAATACATTTCATTGTTCACAAAATAGAGAGAACGCATGCCTAGAGGAGAGCAAAATCATTAACGCAAAGAAATAATTCAGAAGTCAAGAATGATCTCACATTGCAGAATTGCAGTCATTAGAATAGTCCAATATAAAGCAACCCAACATTCCAAGCAAAACGTCCATCTCCCGTGGCTTCTATTAGAAAATTCAATTTACAGACCCGATACAAGATAGCTCATATCATTTGCCCAAAATTTTCATTCCCTGCCAAAAGTCCTTTCTAATCTTTCCTAGCTCCTATTTATAGTTACAAATTTGCCCTCTGGGCTGACACCTAGCATTCCCCACCTGTCATTTACAGGAATTTCCACTATAATCGACCCCCAAAATGGCCACTTCCTTTACAAAAAATATTTTGACAAAATCAGGGACAGCTGTCCCACGGCTTACGCCTTACATATTCAAAATATACATAACAGAAAATTTGCTAAAATCAAAGCGTTCCCTGCTGGGCACGTGTCTGGCTGAAGAGAGTGGCTCACTGAATTCATCTTCTTCATTCTTTTGCGTGAGCTTCTGCTGGCAAAGGGTCGCCCAAGTTGATTGTTACTGGTGCTGCCTGGGCAGAGGCCCTCGAATCCCCTGCTGATGCTGCTCCTAATTGGGCAGGGGAAATTGAACTGGCCGGCTTTTCTGTCACTGCTGGGGAAGAGGCTGCTGGGAGAGAGGCTGCTGGATCCACTGATGTTCCTGCTGCTGCTGCAGCTTTCCTGTCCTCCTCTTCAATGTAGCTGTGCCACACACCTGTGTCCCTTATGATTATGTTTGCTGCAGCAGGAAACAGGATTTTCTGGGAAGTCACATTCTTCCCGAGCTCTATTTTAATGCCTTGGACTTCTGCTTCAGCAGCTTGATGCGCTTCCTTCAGCAGATGGTTGTGAAGTGTTGATGAACCAATGTAATGTTGGAGATCATCCATGGCCAAGACATCAATCCTTCTCACATACTCCATCTGGACGCCTAGCTCTTCTTTCAGTTGAGACAACCGCTGTTCCTTTTCCGGGAAGTATTCTAGGGTCTGAGGGAAGCTCAATGTGCAGTTGTCATGGACTCCTTTGAGCTTTTGGTACAGGATGTTGATTCTATCTGTCGTCCTCTGCACACTGGCCATCAGCTTATTGGCACAGTTCCGACCAAACTCCAACAAGGCTATATCTTCATTAAAATCTTCCACGGCCTTAAAAAGAAGATGCGGGGGGAAACCTCCTCTCCCTTCTCTCCATGCCATCTGATTTATGACATTTTCCTTGACACGGGTATTCTTAGCTTTGAGCCTGTGGGATTCCATATTAACCTCTTTTAATCTGGCTGTCATGGCCTTGAGTTTGCAAACCTCGTCAGTGATCAGCTCCTGCGTGTCATTTATTTGTTTCAGAATGCCGCAGGACAGCTCATGAAATAGAGCCAAGTCTATCGTTTTGCTCTCAGCCTGCTCTAACCGCTCAGTTAATGTTTGCTTGTCTGCTTCAAGCTGAGAGGCCTTTTCCTCCACTCCATTCTTCTCTGCTTCTACAATCATTATTTGGAGTGCCATTTGGTCCTTCTCCTCTTCCAGCTGGCTGTACTTATTTGACAGCTCCTTATGCTCAGCGTACAAGCAACTATACTTGTTTACTGCCAGATCCTTTTGGGCTTGCTAATTAGCCACATTTTGTTGTAGCGTGCGTGCTCTCTTCTTTGTCAATATGTTTTCTTTAACTATAACACCTACGTTGGCGAATGATGCCTGTGCTGTTGCTATAACCGCGGTTGCCATAGCAATGGGATCTTGATCTGTGTTCTGCATGACGGTGACTTCCCGGTGAGTAACAATGTCTTCATGGAAGGGACTTTTAATCCTCTCTTCTGATTGGAGGACCATCGCTTTTCTTTTCTTATCATATACAAACTCATTCCATTTGGATACGGTACGCTTTCCTGATGGAGTGTACGGGACAATTGGTCGGTTTATGATGTCTATGTCCTCTTCCATAGGTGGGGTCCGGACTTCCTGAGCAGGGTCTACTCCTTCCTTTTGGGTACCAGAGCCACCTGCTTGGGCACCCTCCTCCGCTTTTCTCTCCTCTTCTGCCTTCCTTTCTGCTTCAGCTTGTTCGGCTTCTTTGCGCCGGCTTTCCTCCTCCGCCTCTTGTTGCATCCTTGCCACCTCAGCTTCCTGCTGTAATCTTGCTGCTTCAGCCTCTTGCTTCCACCTGGTTTCTTCCACTTCCCGCTGCAATCTGGCACTTTCAGCTTCTTGGAGCACTCTTGCCTCTTCTCTTAATCTGAGCTCCTCTCGAGCTCGGGCAAATTCAGCTTCTTTCTCCTGCCGCTGACTGGTCTCCTGGATCTTGGCTGAACTGGAGCTTGCTCCAGTGCCTTGGCGACAAATTCGTAGCTCAGCCATGTTGCAGATACCTCTGAATGCTTCCTCCTCGGCATCGGGGTAGTGGGAGTATTCGAAGTAAGCATAGTTCCCCTTGCAATGCTCGGCCACTTTACCCTTTCTGTCGTTCCTGTGGAAGATGACCTCACCGAAGTGGAAGGCCTTCAACTTTTGAATAAACTCATTGGCCGAGGCAACCCCTGAAAACTTGTAAGCGCCGATGCAGAAAGGTAGAGGGGGAAAAGAAGCCTTGTGTTGCTTGTGGAGGAATGCTCCAACCCCATCCAAGAAGAGTTGTCTTACTGCTTCCTTGAGCACCACATAGTCTGTGGCATACTGCGGCAATATGTATGGGGGCTTAGTCCCTCCAAACATCCTCAGGTAGGTACCTTGTTCTGAAAAGTAAAAGTCCCCATACTCCTCAAGGACTTCCAAAGCATTTTCTGACAGACAATTTGGTTCTTCCTTGAAGATTTTCTCGTATAGGGGCATGATGAACCCCTCACAGATAAGTTTGTAGCTGGGCTTATAATTCTGAGCCCACAACATTTTGAATGCGATGTAGACCGGGGCGGTGGCCCTGTCCCATGTACACCCCAATTTGGGGAACTCTATCTTGGCCAAGACACAATCTATCATGTATGAAGACATGAAGAATTCAGCCTTCTTCAAGGCCAGTCCTGGCTTAGCAGCAGCTATCATTGAGGCCAGATTATCCGACAGGATGGTGGCCCAGTCAAACACTGTCCCCTGAAATGCCACATAGTGAATGATAGGGACCCACTGAATCTTGTAGACTGTGCCATTGGGCATGCCGAAGATTCTGCACAGCATTAAAGCGATCAATCTGAAAGGGGCCCTCAGGTTCTGCACGTCATATTCATCATTTCCCTTCTTTCTCAAATGTTTCCCTCCCCTCAATAGCTTCTTGGCCATCTCAACGTTATCCATTTGGCCCAACCATTCGTCAGTCAGAGCTTGTTGGACACGGGGAAATCTGTAGGCCGCCGCAACATACGCGGGTTGAAACGAAGCAATAGCCACTTTCCCGCTGTCATTTATCACTCTCCCTTCAGCATCTGCATGTTGGAGTATCCACCCGATCACTTCAGCACAGGGGAATAGCTCAGGGCGGGTAGCGGCTCTAGTTATGCCTGAGGCTCTGATATTCTGATAGATCGGTGCCTCCTCCAGCAACATATCTGGGATCTCTTGGTCCCTGATCATTCTGTATATGTCATCCCATCTGATTTCTGGAGGGACACCAGTGGTGCACTTGGTGTCCTGGAGCGAGGTTTCAATCTTGGGAGGGGCAGGCTTCTTTTTTGTCATCTTCGCCTTCTTCTTACCGGTTTTCGGCATCTTGATTTATTCCTGATAACATCCACATCAAAGTCATCATTTGAGCAACAGGCTGTAAGGTTTTAGCAGAGAGCAACATCGTTTTAATATCAATGAGATAAGTCAATGAAACAAAATATTTAGGAAGCAGAACATTATTTTAACACAAGACACAAATTGAACATTTGAAGCTCTGAGTCTGAAATGCTCCTGAGGGGATAAGCTATGTTGCGGAAGCCATTGGTTTTCGGACCGGTAGGCGGTTTGCGGGAGCAATTGGCTTCCGGTTCCACCTTGTGGAAGGAGATGTTTTCGTTATAGCTGCGGTTGGAGAGGTCGATGGCGGGGAGACGCGGGTTGACTCGGTGAGGGCTTTGAATGCTATCGTCACGCGCGGCCACTCGCCGAGTTACTACGGGATACTTTAGTCCGAGCGAAGGTGACGGCGCCGGGATATGCTGACGGGGAGTGCTAGGGTGGCCATGGCTTCAGGTTTCGGCTCGCGTGGCTTAAACGTTCACGGGTTTTGGCTCGCGTGTAGGGGCTGAGGCTTATGGAAGGGCCCAGGGTTTTAAGTCCGGGTTTACGGCCGGGGACATAGAAAGCCCATGGGGCTTCGACAAATTCTCCAAGACGAGGGGCGCGGCCCGGGGTTTAAAAAATGGGGCATGGTTCACCGCCCGCACCCACCACCATTGAAATAAAATATTAACGTTTTAACGAAGGTCTATGACGATTCTGTATAGCGAAAACTCCGTTCACTGTATCTGACGGGAAAAACATAGCCCTTGACGGGTGTTTTGCCCGTCAAAACCACACTAAAACCATTGTTTTCCCCAAAAAGACAACTCAGTAGTGAAAATCAAGGTCAAGATCCTACCTGGCACCGTGGGGATTGCTTGAGCGAGGTGGCTGCGAGCACGGATGAGCGAGGTGAGCTGGAGTGATTTGCACGGTATCGCACGTCGTTGGCCGATTAAAAAACAATGGTGTATTGGTCTATCCCCCACCGTATTTTATAAAGAATGGGCACGTGTGAGCCTTTAATTCGGTAGGTGGCGCGGTTAAAACGAGGTTTAAATTCGCCGCGCGTAGCGGTCACGTCAAAGCACCTCGATTTCTGTGCGACCGCCATTCGCGGGGCCAGTTTGTGAATCGTGTCCGCCGTTGCGGAAGGGTTCAATGAAAGCTTCCGCCGTTTCGGGGCCTATTACGGAAAGGAAACTCGAAGCCTTCCGCGAGAGACCGCCGCGTAGCGGACGGGTAACGCCAAAGCTTCCGCCCTTTCGGAACGATATAGCGAATGCTCCCGGTATGTTCGGAAGACTTTTGCGAAAGCTTCCGCGAACCAAAATTTCAAAGTCTCGTTGATTTTTTTGGGAAGGTATGGCGAAGGCTCCCGCTAGTTTCGGAAGGCTTTCGTGAATGGCTTCCGCCGTTTCGGAAGCAAAACTTATACTTTTCCGCATATTCACCCGGGGTCGTTTCGGAGTCCTTTGCCGGGCGGTTTAAGTGGTTTGGTTCCGCCGTTTCGGGAGGGTAGCCCGAAGGCTCCCGCGGTTTCGGGAGCAAAAGGCTGAAGGCTTTCGTCGAAGCCCTCCGAAAAAATTCTAAGTTTTTTCCATACATCGGAAGGGAAACGTGAATTCCTCCGCGGGACTTATCCGAATGGCTTCCGCCGTTTCGGGACGTTTTATTGAATTCCCCCGCCATTTCGGGAAGGGTACTCCAATTTCTCCGCGGACGGTTGTAAAATGTTCTAAGTGTTTTCCGGGAGACTAAGGCGAATGTGTCTCGCCATTTCGGGAGGAAAGCCGGAACCTTTCCGCGGTTGCGGAAGGCTTGAGTGAAAGGCTCCGCCGTTTCGGGAGCTAAGCCGTTTCGGAGCTTGAACCGTTCCGCAGAAGCAATGATCGAAAATTTTCCAAGTCTTTTACTTCGGAAGAAGTTGATGAATTCCTTCGTGTTATTCGGCAAGTTTACCCGAATGGCTTCCGCCGTTTCGGGAGACAGAGATGAATCGTTCCGCCGTTTCGGCAAGGTTTCACCAACGGTTTCCGCAGCTTATGGTCATAATCAGAGTCTCTTTCCGGAGAGGTAAAACACGTTGGCTTCCGCCGTTTCGGGTGGCTTTGTTGAATTCCCGGCCGTTTCGGGAAAACAACTCGAACCTTTGCGTGGTCGCGGAAGGCTTGAGCGAAAGCTTCCACCGTTTCGGGTGGTTTTGCCCAATGGCTTCCGTGGATTTTGACAAAGAAAATCTAAGTCCTCCTTTCGGAAAGGTTGGACGTTTGACTCCCGCCGTTTCGGGAGGGTATCCGAATTATTCCAAAACGTTTGGGGAAAAAACTAAGTTATCTTTTGGCTCATTGGGGAAAACATGGAAGGATTGGCGGCAAGCTTGTTCAGCAGGGAAGCAAAAAGCTATGTTGAAAACAGAGCTGACTGCTGGGATGGCTTCTCAAGCAAATTTTCTACAAAAATATAGGAGGGGCCCCAACATGTACAAAATTTTGGGGAGGGGTGTTGCTGCAACAACAATGGCGAGTCGCTGGCGAACACAGATCTCTGAAAAAATACCCTACATGGTCCGGAACCTCATTAAAACATCCATCTCGGGTGCACTACTCAGTTGAGTATTTTAGACTCATGCGGGGAAAGGAGCACTTTTCCTGCTAGCCATTGGGGAAAGGGGAGCTTCGACCGAGGCATCTCCACCACTCTCAGAGGGCCAGCATATGAGATTCATTTTAGGAGGGTCATCCCTCAAATGGTCACTACTGCCGGACTCCACAGGATTTGCAACACTTTCTCATGGACATTATTGTTCTTGTTCCTCATTCCCATGCTGCTGGAACCCTTTGGGATGCTTGTACTTTGGACAGCTTAGCTGTTTGAGCCTTCCAGGGGTACTTTCTTTTGGACAGATCTTTGATTTGGGCTCCTCAATCCATAATGTCCTTTTGTGTGAGTTAGAGGTTTTATTGATTTGATCAAACTTCACGGACGGAGAGGAGCCTATTTTGAGCTGGGCCTTTTGGACAGCCTTCTTGGTTTTACATGTCCCTTTTGCTTTTGTCTCAGCCATGCTTTAATTGAGGCGAGAATCCCTGGAAAACAGACTCTTGGATGTAGGCCATTTTGGCTTTTAAATCAGCAGCATGGAGTCATTTCAATACCCCATGTCCTCGAGAGGCGCCACTTTCCATGGGTCCAACTTAGGTAACCTTCTTGAGATGCCTTTAAAGTGTGAGAGTGGGTGGAGCCCAACGATAGTAGTGAAGATGGCCATGGGTCTCTGCTATTGAACAGGATTAGTGTGACTAGCAGGGTAGGCTTCCCCCCTTTTGAACATTTCAGCGAGAGCACAGCAGACCGGGTTTACTGAGCAGGGTTCCAGACTCATGGGTTGCAAGTTTTCTTTGAGAGAGCTATCTTCAACGGGAAACTCAACAAAAGGGGCTTCAGAAAAACAAAACCTATCGAAAAGTTCAAAAAACAAAGAAGGAAACAATATGGCCGAAAAACAACTAAAAGCGAAAACGAAAAGACAATTTTATTTATGTACAGGAAGTCTCGAGGAGCCTATGCGAAATATTGTTTCAGGGCGAAGCCATTGAGTGGAAGGGCTACTTCCTCTCCCTCGAGATTTGTCAATTTATAAGTGGATGGGCCTAATTTTGCAGAAATCTGGTACGGGCCTACCCATAGATGTTGAAATTTCGTATGCATTCCTTTGCCCTCGTGATTATGGTCCCATTTCAGGACTAAGTCCCCGACTTCAAAATCCCTCTTGCCGGATTTCCTCTTATCGAACCATCTCTTAACTATGTCCTGGTGATGATGGAATCGATCTTTGGCTTTGTGTCGGGCTTCTTCCAGTCGAAGCAGGGTGTTGATCCTGGATTGCAAGGCTTGGCTACCAGAACCCCGAGAGGCTTGGGATAATTGCAAGGAAGGTAGTAAGATGTTTGGGGGAAGTATGGCTTCCTTGCCATAGACGAGAGTGAAAGGGGAGACACCTAAAGAATTCTTCGGGGTTACTCTATCTGCCCATAAGGCGTTTGGGAGAGCCACATGCCAACTTCTCTGGTTTTCTATCACAGTTTTCTTGAGGATTCGAATCAGATTCTTGTTTGAGGATTCAGCTAATCCGTTTCCCTGAGGGTAGTAATTGGCTGAATAATGCAACTTAATTCCCCATTCATAAACAAATTCATTTATCTTGCAAGATGAAAAATAAGTAGCATTATCAAAAACAAGAGAAATTGGAACCCCAAACCTGGTTATGATGTTTTCTTTCAAGAAGTTGATGACTGCGTCTTCATTGATCTTGCACAACGGGATGGCCTCCGTCCACCTGGTGAAGTAATCGGTAGCCGTCAGAATGTATCGGTGTTGCAATGAAGAATTTGGATTTATTTCTCCGATGACATCTATGCCCCATTGCTCAAAAGGTTCAGAGATGATGACCGGCTGCAATGGGCCTGCGGCCTTAGGTAACTTCCCAGTGCTTCTTTGACATACATCACAGTTTCGTGCGTATGTGTGAGCATCTCGAAACAGAGTGGGCCAGTAATAACCAGCTCTCAGTATCTTGTGTGCTGTCGTCTCACCTGAATAATGGCCACCTGCGGGGCCATCATGCAATTCTTTGACAACTTTGTTTGCATCTTCCTTCTCCAAACATCTAAGAAGGACTCCATCATAATTCTTTCTGAAGAGAATCCCATCAATGATCTGATAGGGTGCTGATTTCAAGCGGAGTGCCCTTCTTTGTTTAGAATTCCAATGCTCGGGCAGATATCCTTGCTGCAAATAGTGCACCAGATCCCTATACCACGATTGGGGAGTTGTGAAGGTATGACATACTTCAACCGAATTAAGGTCAGCTTCATTCTTCCAATGTTGTTCCTCATCAGTCGAGTTTCCCGCCAGTAACTTGCACAGACCTTGTCCTTTGATGATTGTAGCTGGTTTAAATTCCAAATCATACTCCTGCAGAGCTGTGACCCAATTTCCTCTCCTCTCTCCCAATTCCTTTTGAACGAAAAGGGATCTAACAGCTGGATGGGGAACTATGACTTTAGTTCTGTTCTTCAAAATGTATGGCCTAAACTGCTTGACTGCTTTGAAGACTGCGTAGGCATGCTTGTCAACTACGGGGTAATTCAGCTCAGCCCCTTGCAGACCAGTGCTCATAAACGAAATTGGGTATTCGTCCCCCAACTCCACCTTTTGCATGAGTACGGCCGCGAGAGAATCATCCGAAGCGAAGGTATACAAGATGAAATCTTTATCAAAATCTGGACTTCTTAAGGAAGGAGCTTTAGCTACAGCTGCCTTGATCTCTCTAAATGCGTCCTTCTCCAAATCTGTCCACTTGAATTGTGTGCTTTGTTTAACCATCTGCTGTAACGGCTTAACGATTTGTGCAAAATCCGGAACAAATCTGCGGACAAAATTGATGGTGCCCATAAAAGACTGCATAGATTTTTTGTTGTGAGGCATTGGGATCTTATTAATAGCTTGGACTCTTTCTTGGTCGATTGACACTCCCGCTTTGGAGATGACATGACCCAAGAGCTTACCTTCGGGTACAACAAACACGCTCTTCTTGGGATTCAAGGAAATACCATACTTCCGGCAACGGTCAAAGATGTGCCTCAGATGAACAACATGATCTTCCCTTTTCTTCGAAAAGACTGTCACATCATCTAAGTAAACAACAACACATTTCCCACCCAATCCTCGGAAGGCAATATCCATCGCCCTTTGGAATGTAGCTCCAGCATTTATCAGACCAAATGGCATTCTCCTGTAAGCGAAAGTTCCCCACTTAGTCCTGAAGGTAGTCTTGAGACGATCTTCCTCGGCTACTAACACTTGATTATAGCCAGAGAAACCATCGAGGAGAGAAAACAATTCAGATCCAGACACCATTTGTAGGATATGCTCCATTGAAGGCACGGGGTAGTTGTCTTTATCTGAGGCTTTGTTTAAATTTCTGAAGTCTACACATAGCCTAATCTCTCCTGATTTCTTCCTCACGGGAACCAAGTTTGCAACCCATTCGGAATGCCGAACTTTGAAGATTATCTTAGCGTCCAGGAGCTTCTTTAATTCCTTTTGGATCAGCGGTTCAAGAGTGGGATGCATCCTCCTTAACTGCTGCTGAAATGGCTTGACACCCGCTTTCATTGGTATAACATGCTGGATGATGCGGACGTCATATGTTTTCAGATCTTCATAGGTCCATGCAAAAACATCCTTGTATTGTTTAAACAGCTTAATGAACCTATCTCTTTCTCTTGGTGAACAACATTTGCCAAGGTTGACAAATTTTGGTTCTGCCTCGGTACCCAAATTGACCAACTCATGTTGCATTGATGAGCTGTTAGTTTTGGTATTAGCTGGTCTTTTGAACTTATTTTGAAGGTCGAAAAGCATTTCGAGGGACCTTACCCCCTTTGGCATGAAATTTCCTTTCTCGTCTTCCTTCTTCATCAAATCAGCATCATGTTCTTCCTCATCTATTGCAGCTCCTTGAAAACTGTCTTCGTTTGTCAGGAAACTGATAATTTGCTCATCATCATCGAATACTATGAAGTTTGTGATGTTATCGGGAATGGAAGGCCTGAAAATCAATTCAATAGAGCACTTGTTATTTGACGGCACCAATCTAGAAGCAGATGTTGCTAACAAATCAGCAGCAGCATTTTGCAATCTGGGAATTGATTTTATATTGAAAGCGTCAAAATACATGATTAAATCCCATACCTCAGCCTGGTAACCTTTCAAGTGCGGTGAGAGACAATGAATGGTGTCCCTTACCTGTCTGACAACTATCTCGGAGTCACCAAAAACCTTCAGGTACTTAACATTTAAGCCAATGGCCTTCTTTAAACCATGTACCAAAGCTTCATATTCAGCGGTATTATTAGTACAATCGAATTCTAATCTACAAGACAAAAAATACTTGTTCTTCTTTGGATCCATTAGAACACAACCGGCTCCGGATCCTTCCAGAGTTTTAGAGCCATCAAAGTATAATGTCCAAAAGGTATCTTTAGATTCAACTAAGTTAGTTTCTTTGTGGTCTACGTTAGCAACTAAATTGACTATGTTACAATCAACATCATCAGCCCGAGAGAAATGAAGGAGATCGGACTGTTTATCTGATTCATGGCAAAAGGTTTCAGATTGATAGTTACCCGGATCCATTTCTAAGAAATAATTTCCCAGGACCGAGGAAGAGAAGGCTACAGCCTCATTCTTTTCTTCTAGCTGGGTTACGTTTTGTTTCATATGAGGTTCCCTAAGAATTTTAATCTGATTCTGCCTGTTCTGATAAGGCAGCCATAGATGAGACCAATCGGTAGCAAAGTAGCCACTCAACTTGGTAGACCAATCCCTACTCAAAATCAGCCCATAAGCTTCAGGGATATCGACCACCATTATGTCAATAAATTGACAGACCCTAGGGTCGGCTGACAGTCTAATTAGAACATCTTTCATCTCCCCTATAACCTTTACAGCTGTCCTGTCTAATTGTATGATTTGAGCTGGAGATGGTACGGGCTGCCCATTAATTTTCTTACAAATTGAAAGTGGCATAGCGTTTGAAGAAGCTCCGGAGTCTACCAGACAGTTATGAACATTGTGAATAAAAATTTCGAATGTCAGCAGAAATGGCAATGTTTGGGATTTGGATTTCCCACCGATGCTAGCCTCGTTAATTTCAGGATTGTCTTGAGAATCTGTTAATGTAGCACTGGGTTTTGGTTGTAAAACATGCAGTAGTTTGTCTCGTTGATGGGGAAAGCTACACATGTCAAATATTGATACGTTCGCTTTAACTTTCTTGATATCTTCGATAATATCATACCCTATATCGGATTCATTCCCAATTCGAATGGACTGATCTGTTTTGTTCATGGTTTCTTTAGGTGGCTGAACTGTGTTGTCAGCGCTTGGCTGTTTGGCAGCTGTTTGGTTTACTTTGGGCTGTGGTGGGATGATTGGTATATTCCTCCTAGGCGGATCTTTCGAAATTTTAGGCTTATGGGGAATGGTGACTGGTACAGGATCCGCAATTGGGCCCTTGCTGCGAGTGGCAACATTTATGGTAGAGGGAGAGCTATCTACGTGATCTTCTTCTACTAATTCAGTCATAGGTACCCAATCCCACAACACCATAGTAGTGTCCGGGGTTGGTTCCTCTAACTCAGGGCTTGACTCTTCTGGAGGATCATCCTGGTCTGGGATCTGAGAATCTAACATTTGGTTCATGACCAAGCTCATGGAATTGATCCATTGAGGGCAGCTCTTCTCCGAGTGTGGTTCTTGGTGAAAGGTGCAGAAATTTTCCATCCCAATCTCATTCAAGTTTAAAACAGGGGCAGTGTTCATTGGTGGGTGAGACTGTTCCCCGTCTTCCCTTATTTTATAGAATGGCTTGAGAGGTTTCCTAGATGTACTAGCAGCCTTGTCTTTCTCAAGATCTACGATTTTGTTAGATAACTTCTGCATCATCTTAACTACATTTTCCATGTCCGTAGATGGCTCTTCTTTGCCTCTCGCGAGGAGCAAAGGTTTCTTGCTAGCTGCTGGTTTCGTTTCCACATCTAAGGCATGTTTAGCAATGCTATCAGCCTCTTCCTCTACCTTTCGAGCTTCCTCAAAATTCTCTATCAGGGTCGTTTTCTTGGATCGTTTTACAAACATTGCGATTGGACCTTCAAGAGCTGTTGTGTAGTATTCAATCAAAGACTCTTCTGTGGGTTTGTTAGTTTCACTAAAGTTATTTAACAGCGTTGTGAATCTTTGATTAAAGTCCTGAACCTTTTCCTTCTTCTCCATTCTCATGGATAAGAGTTCTTTCATAAGCGTGGCTACAGTCTTTTGGTTCCCGTATTTCTTAAGGAAACACTTTTCGAAATCATCCCAACTAGAGATTGAGCTGGGTTGAAGGCTAAAGTACCAAGATGATACCTTAGGCTCGAATGTGTACGGAAACAACCTGCAGACTACGTCTTCATGTTGTACATTCAAAAGGTTCAGAGCTAAGTAAAAACTCTTGAGGTGATCCTCCGCCGAAATGGCTTTCCCTGGATCGTACTTAGGCAAGACCTTTTCTGGGTTTTTAGGGAGATTATGGAATGGTCCAGCTAGGTTCAGCGCTCCCCTTGCTCTCCAAGCAGGTACAGCCATGTTTGGGTTTGGACGTGGAGACCCTGGTGGAGAATTGCAGGGCGAATCTTGTGGAGTACTTTTGGGAGTGGTAACTTCTTCGAGATTTTCTTGGTCTGCCTTGTTAAGAGTGCCGGAGATTTCTTCCAACGTCAGATTTACCAGTTCTTCAAAACTTTGAACGAGGATTGAATCACGGGTGTATTGCGGCTCCTTCCTAGGTGTAGTCTTCTTAGGGAGGAAGTTGACAGCGTTTAAACCACCTAGCTGTCTAACGTAGGATCTAGTATGTCTTCTCAAGTCCTCTATTTCTGCAAAAGGAACAACGTACAAAGCTTCCTGAGGCTCAGGGTCAGAAATGAGGCGTTCTTGGCCTGTTAATCCAAGATCTGGGCTGTTTGAAAAGTTTTCTTCAAGCGGGTTGTCAGTGTTATCTATGACCGTGGAAGATTTTCCTCTATCAGCCATGCACTTCAGGCCCTCCTTCTAGCGCCAAAAACTCTTGATGCCTCGGATATCGTAGCATCAATCAGAAAGGGATTCTCCCCGAGAGACGGTCCCAATTAGACTATCTCCCGTTTGGTGTAGGGAATCCGTCCGGTTAGCGGTTCCGGCAACCGTGGTTTTGGACTTTAAATCCGATTCTACCGGTTATGGCCCGATCCACCTTTCTTTTGGGTTTTATGTGTTTTATATGAGATGCACATGCCTAAATTATACTTAATCTAAATGCAATTGAAACAGATCTAAATCTAGAAACGGGAACTCGTCTATCTATCCCTGCAGGGAACACGCTTAAGGGAGGAGCAATCAGCTGTAACAGTTATCGTAATCAAAGAACATATAGCTATTATTTCTCACAATGAAAGCTACAGCAACATGAAGATCTTGAGAAGGTAGCTTCTCATTCAGCATGGAACGCATCTATTGCTCAGGAAACAGAGGGAAACGAAAGAATGAAGAACGCATCTATTGCTCATAAACAGAAGAAAGCAAAAATTATTTAATCTATGTAACAAAATAAAGAAATAGATCTAAACGTAACAAAACTGGAATTAAACTCAAAGATCCCTGCAAGGAGCAATTTAAAGTCATGAACAATGAGCCACATGGGTTACCCGGAAGAAAGAACAGTTAGCTATTCGATCTGGACAAAGAAATCTACAGCAATACATTTCATTGTTCACAAAATAGAGAGAACGCATGCCTAGAGGAGAGCAAAATCATTAACGCAAAGAAATAATTCAGAAGTCAAGAATGATCTCACATTGCAGAATTGCAGTCATTAGAATAGTCCAATATAAAGCAACCCAACATTCCAAGCAAAACGTCCATCTCCCGTGGCTTCTATTAGAAAATTCAATTTACAGACCCGATACAAGATAGCTCATATCATTTGCCCAAAATTTTCATTCCCTGCCAAAAGTCCTTTCTAATCTTTCCTAGCTCCTATTTATAGTTACAAATTTGCCCTCTGGGCTGACACCTAGCATTCCCCACCTGTCATTTACAGGAATTTCCACTATAATCGACCCCCAAAATGGCCACTTCCTTTACAAAAAATATTTTGACAAAATCAGGGACAGCTGTCCCACGGCTTACGCCTTACATATTCAAAATATACATAACAAAAAATTTGCTAAAATCAAAGCGTTCCCTGCTGGGCACGTGTCTGGCTGAAGCGAGTGGCTCACTGAATTCATCTTCTTCATTCTTGTGCGTGAGCTTCTGCTGGCAAAGGGTCGCCCAAGTTGATTGTTACTGGTGCTGCCTGGGCAGAGGCCCTCGAATCCCCTGCTGATGCTGCTCCTAATTGGGCAGGGGAAATTGAACTGGCCGGCTTTTCTGTCACTGCTGGGGAAGAGGCTGCTGGGAGAGAGGCTGCTGGATCCACTGATGTTCCTGCTGCTGCTGCAGCTTTCCTGTCCTCCTCTTCAATGTAGCTGTGCCACACACCTGTGTCCCTTATGATTATGTTTGCTGCAGCAGGAAACAGGATTTTCTGGGAAGTCACATTCTTCCCGAGCTCTGTTTTAATGCCTTGGACTTCTGCTTCAGCAGCTTGATGCGCTTCCTTCAGCAGATGGTTGTGAAGTGTTGATGAACCAATGTAATGTTGGAGATCATCCATGGCCAAGACATCAATCCTTCTCACATACTCCATCTGGACGCCTAGCTCTTCTTTCAGTTGAGACAACCGCTGTTCCTTTTCCGGGAAGTCTTCTAGGGTCTGAGGGAAGCTCAATGTGCAGTTGTCATGGACTCCTTTGATCTTTTGGTACAGGATGTTGATTCTATCTGTCGTCCTCTGCACACTGGCCATCAGCTTATTGGCACAGTTCCGGCCAAACTCCAACAAGGCTATATCTTCATTAAAATCTTCCACGGCCTTAAAAGGAAGATGCGGGGGGAAACCTCCTCTCCCTTCTCTCCATGCCATCTGATTTATGACATTTGCCTTGACATGGGTATTCTTAGCTTTGAGCCTGTGGGCTTCCATATTAACCTCTTTTAATCTGGCTGTCATGGCCTTGAGTTTGCAAACCTCGTCAGTGATCAGCTCCTGCGTGTCATTTATTTGTTTCAGAATGCCGCAGGACAGCTCATGAAAGGGAGCCAAGTCTATCGTTTTGCTCTCAGCCTGCTCTAACCGCTCAGTTAATGTTTGCTTGTCTGCTTCAAGCTGAGAGGCCTTTTCCTCCACTCCATTCTTCTCTGCTTCTACAATCATTATTTGGAGTGCCATTTGGTCCTTCTCCTCTTCCAGCTGGTTGTACTTATTTGACAGCTCCTTATGCTCAGCGTACAAGCAACTATACTTGTTTACTGCCAGATCCTTTTGGGCTTGCTAATTAGCCACATTTTGTTGTAGCGTGCGTGCTCTCTTCTTTGTCAATATGTTTTCTTTAACTATAACACCTACGTTGGCGAATGATGCCTGTGCTGTTGCTATAACCGCGGTTGCCATAGCAATGGGATCTTGATCTGTGTTCTGCATGACGGTGACTTCCCTGTGAGTAACAATGTCTTCATGGAAGGGACTTTTAATCCTCTCTTTTGATTGGAGGACCATCGCTTTTCTTTTCTTATCATATACAAACTCATTCCATTTGGATACCGTACGCTTTCCTGATGGAGTATACGGGACAATTGGTCGGTTTATGATGTCTATGTCCTCTTCCATAGGTGGGGTCCGGACTTCCTGAGCAGGGTCTACTCCTTCGGGTACCAGAGCCACCTGCTTGGGCAACCTCCTCCGCTTTTCTCTCCTCTTCTGCCTTCCTTTCTGCTTCAGCTTGTTCGGCTTCTTTGCGCCGGCTTTCCTCCTCCGCCTCTTGTTGCATCCTTGCCACCTCAGCTTCCTGCTGTAATCTTGCTGCTTCAGCCTCTTGCTTCCACCTGGATTCTTCCACTTCCCGCTGCAATCTGGAACTTTCAGCTTCTTGGAGCACTCTTGCCTCTTCTCTTAATCTGAGCTCCTCTCGAGCTCGGGCAAATTCAGCTTCTTTCTCCTGCCGCTGACTGGTCTCCTGGATCTTGGCTGAACTGGAGCTTGCTCCAGTGCCTTGGCGACAGATTCGTAGCTCAGCCATGTTGCAGATACCTCTGAATGCTTCCTCTTCGGCATCGGGGTAGTGGGAGTATTCGAAGTAAGCATAGTTCCCCTTGCAATGCTCGGCCACTTTACCCTTTCTGTCGTTCCTGTGGAAGATGACCTCACCGAAGTGGAAGGCCTTCAACTCTTGAATAAACTCATTGGCCGAGGCAACCCCTGAAAACTTGTAAGCGCCGATGCAGAAAGGTAGAGGGGGAAAAGAAGCCTTGTGTTGCTTGTGGAGGAATGCTCCAACCCCATCCAAGAAGAGTTGTCTTACTGCTTCCTTGAGCACCACATAGTCTGTGGCATACTGCGGCAATATGTATGGGGGCTTAGTCCCTCCAAACATCCTCAGGTAGGTACCTTGTTCTGAAAAGTAAAAGTCCCCATACTCCTCAAGGACTTCCAAAGCATTTTCTGACAGACAATTTGGTTCTTCCTTGAAGATTTTCTCGTATAGGGGCATGATGAACCCCTCACAGATAAGTTTGTAGCTGGGCTTATAATTCTGAGCCCACAACATTTTGAATGCGATGTAGACCGGGGCGGTGGCCCTGTCCCATGTACACCCCAATTTGGGGAACTCTATCTTGGCCAAGACACAATCTATCAGGTATGAAGACATGAAGAATTCAGCCTTCTTCAAGGCCAGTCCTGGCTTAGCAGCAACTATCATTGAGGCCAGACTATCCGACAGGATGGTGGCCCAGTCAAACACTGTCCCCTGAAATGCCACATAGTGAATGATAGGGACCCACTGAATCTTGTAGACTGTGCCATCTGGCATGCCGAAGATTCTGCACAGCATTAAAGCGATCAATCTGAAAGGGGCCCTCAGGTTCTGCACGTCATATTCATCATTTCCCTTCTTTCTCAAATGTTTCCCTCCCCTCAATAGCTTCTTGGCCATCTCGACGTTATCCATTTGGCCCAACCATTCGTCAGTCAGAGCTTGTTGGACACGGGGAAATCTGTAGGCCGCCGCAACATACGCGGGTTGAAACGAAGCAATAGCCACTTTCCCGCTGTCATTTATCACTCTCCCTTCAGCATCTGCATGTTGGAGTATCCACCCGATCACTTCAGCACAGGGGAATAGCTCAGGGCGGGTAGCGGCTCTAGTTATGCCTGAGGCTCTGATATTCTGATAGATCGGTGCCTCCTCCAGCAACATATCTGGGATCTCTTGGTCCCTGATCATTCTGTATATGTCATCCCATCTGATTTCTGGAGGGACACCAGTGGTGCACTTGGTGTCCTGGAGCGAGGTTTCAATCTTGGGAGGGGCAGGCTTCTTTTCTGTCATCTTCGCCTTCTTCTTACCGGTTTTCGGCATCTTGATTTATTCCTGATAACATCCACATCAAAGTCATCATTTGAGCAACAGGCTGTAAGGTTTTAGCAGAGAGCAACATCGTTTTAATATCAATGAGATAAGTCAATGAAACAAAATATTTAGGAAGCAAAACATTATTTTAACACAAGACACAAATTGAACATTTGAAGCTCTGAGTCTGAAATGCTCCTGAGGGGATAAGCTATGTTGCGGAAGCCATTGGTTTTTGGACCAGTAGGCGGTTTGCGGGAGCAATTGGCTTCCGGTTCCACCTTGTGGAAGGAGATGTTTTCGTTATAGCTGCGGTTGGAGAGGTCGATGGCGGGGAGACGCGGGTTGACTCGGTGAGGGCTTTGAATGCTATCGTCACGCGCGGCCACTCGCCGAGTCACTACGGGATACTTTAGTCCAAGCGAAGGTGACGGCGCCGGGATATGCTGACGGGGAGTGCTAGGGCGGCCATGGCTTCAGGTTTCGGCTCGCGTGGCTTAAACGTTCACGGGTTTCGGCTCGCGTGTAGGGGCTGAGGCTTATGGAAGGGCCCAGGGTTTTAAGTCCGGGTTTACGGCCGGGGACATAGAAAGCCCATGGGGCTTCGACAAATTCTCCAAGACGAGGGGCGCGGCCCGGGGTTTAAAAAATGGGGCATGGTTAACCGCCCGCACCCACCACCATTGAAATAAAATATTAGCGTTTTAACGAAGGTCTATGACGATTCTGTATAGCGAAAACTCCGTTCACTGTATCTGACGGGCAAAACATAGCCCTTGACGGGTGTTTTGCCCGTCAAAACCCCACTAAAACCATTGTTTTCCCCAAAAAGACAACTCAGTAGTGAAAATCAAGGTCAAGATCCTACCTGGCACCGTGGGGATTGCTTGAGCGAGGTGGCTGCGAGCACGGATGAGCGAGGTGAGCTGGAGCGATTTGCACGGTATCGCACGTCGTTGGCCGATTCAAAAACAATGGTGTATTGGTCTAGCCCCCACCGTATTTTATAAAGAATGGGCACGTGTGAGCCTTTAATTCGGTAGGTGGCGCGGTTAAAACGAGGTTTAAATTTGCCGCGCGTAGCGGTCACGTCAAAGCACCTCGGTTTCCGTGCGACCGCCATTCGCGGGGTCAGTTTGTGAATCGTGTCCGCCGTTGCGGAAGGGTTCAATGAAAGCTTCCGCCGTTTCGGGGCCTATTGCGGAAAGGAAACTCGAAGCCTTCCGCGAGAGACCGCCGCGTAGCGGACGGGTAACGCCAAAGCTTCCGCCCTTTCGGAACGATATAGCGAATGCTCCCGGTATGTTCGGAAGAATTTTGCGAAAGCTTCCGCGAACCAAAATTTCAAAGTCTCGTTGATTTTTTTGGGAAGGTATGGCGAAGGCTCCCGCTAGTTTCGGAAGGCTTTCGTGAATGGCTTCCGCCGTTTCGGAAGCAAAACTTATACTTTTCCGCATATTCACCCGGGGTCGTTTCGGAGTCCTTTGCCGGGCGGTTTAAGTGGTTTGGTTCCGCCGTTTCGGGAGGGTAGCCCGAAGGCTCCCGCGGTTTCGGGAGCAAAAGGCTGAAGGCTTTCGTCGAAGCCCTCCGAAAAAATTCTAAGTTTTTTCCATACATCGGAAGGGAAACGTGAATTCCTCCGCGGGACTTATCCGAATGGCTTCCGCCGTTTCGGGACGTTTTATTGAATTCCCCCGCCATTTCGGGAAGGGTACTCCAATTTCTCCGCGGACGGTTGTAAAATGTTCTAAGTGTTTTCTGGGATACTAAGGCGAATGTGTCCCGCCATTTCGGGAGGAAAGCCGGAACCTTTCCGCGGTTGCGGAAGGCTTGAGTGAAAGGCTCCGCCGTTTCGGGAGCTAAGCCGTTTCGGAGCTTGAACCGTTCCGCAGAAGCAATGATCGAAAATTTTCCAAGTCTTTTACTTCGGAAGAAGTTGATGAATTCCTTCGTGTTATTCGGCAAGTTTACCCGAATGGCTTCCGCCGTTTCGGGAGACAGAGATGAATCGTTCCTCCGTTTCGGCAAGGTTTCACCAACGGTTTCCGCAGCTTATGGTCATAATCAGAGTCTCTTTCCGGAGAGGTAAAACACGTTGGCTTCCATCGTTTCGGGTGGCTTTGTTGAATTCCAGGCCGTTTCGGGAAAACAACTCGAACCTTTGCGTGGTCGTGGAAGGCTTGAGCGAAAGCTTCCGCCGTTTCGGGTGGTTTTGCCCAATGGCTTCCGCGGATTTTGACAAAGAAAATCTAAGTCCTCCTTTCGGAAAGGTTGGACGTTTGACTCCCGCCGTTTCGGGAGGGTATCCGAATTATTCCAAAACGTTTGGGGAAAAAACTAAGTTATCTTTTGGCTCATTGGGGAAAACATGGAAGGATTGGCGGCAAGCTTGTTCAGCAGGGAAGCAAAAAGCTATGTTGAAAACAGAGCTGACTGCTGGGATGGCTTCTCAAGCAAATTTTCTACAAAAATATAGGAGGGGCCCCAACATGTACAAAATTTTGGGGAGGGGTGTTGCTGCAACAACAAGTACCTAATGGCATGCTAGATGCAATTGATCCTACGGATCATCATGATAAAAAAATGATAATACCATGTTTGGAAAGAATAAGGAGTAAGAAAAAACACTTTTACTTTGTTCTCAACCAGTTTTGCCAAATAAAATTGATCTGATTGATGAAGTTGGAAGCCATGGAAGTAGTCAATGTCTACTTAAACAGATTGGAAGAACTTATGATGGTTTTACAAACACAAGTGTAGAAGTACCTCTTAAAAATACTTCCATTATTATGACATCCAATGTTGGATCCACAACCAGTGTAAAAAGTGGAAGTAATATAATTGAATTCACTTCTGGAAAGGAAGAGAATGAACATAGAATTTTAGCCTTAAAAATAATGTGACTATCAAGGATCCCAATAGTTGCAACAATTGAAGGGATATGGACTAATGGCTTAACCAAACTTATACCACGAAATTCCAAAATATCATTATTTATAGATGTAAGACTTAGAATTCAACGAAGTTTCTTCTCGATGAATACCAAACACAAATATTTTGGTAATGAAAGTCCACAATTGCTCATAAGTGGAATCCCAAAGACGATATGGAAAACAAATAATTACAAGTTGTATTGTTTCAAAAACTCACCACTCAAGCAAAAATGATTACAACATAAAGGTCCAGGATTACATCCAGAGAAAGGGACAATCCATAATACACATCTCCAAGAACTTGAAGCAGATCCAGAATAAAGTTGAAATCAATAAAATCAATTTTGAGGACAAAGCTACCCTTAAAGGGGGTGGCAATGTAATGAACACAATAATTAATAACAATTAATAACAACTATTAATAATTAATAATTACTATTAAATATAATTTATGAGAGGATGCGTCCTCTCCATTATTCATGCCCAAGCTATATTTAAGTGGGCCAATCATTGTAATGTTCATCAACTATCAATTCAATTTATTCATATTCATATATTTATTGTTAACATAGAAGTCAGATTCACTTTTTAATCTCAGAACCGGATTCGACTCTGATATCAATGTAATATCCGTATCCGGATATTCTGATGTTGTGATCGTGTCCGAATCACAATAAGACGATTCAAGTGAATAGTCAACCAATAGAAAATAACTCCATTTGGAAAGAATAAATAATATTGAATATATATTGATGAGAGATGATTACATTACAATTTAATGGACCATTTAAATATTGTCTTATGTGCCTTTTCAATGGAAATGTACATCTCTATCTATTCGAGTAATTACATATCAATTTTATTTAATATTTGTTTAATTACTTTACTTTTATTATTTAATTATTTGTTTATTGATATGTTTATATATTATTTTATTTGTTACATGGCCTTCCTCTTCAAAATGCTTTGTCCTCAAAGCATTAGTGATGAATGTGGCATCTTTCTTTGTATATACCTTATAAAATTGTTTATAATTTTAATATATTAAGTAAAACCATGTGCAGTTTCATAAAACCATGCCTGGTTTCATAAAATCACGTGTGGTTTCATGAATGCTATTCTTTAACTTTTTATTTTTTTATTTTATTTTCTCTTGCCAATAATTCTTTTTTCCACTTCTTCTTTGTAATATTTTTTTTCTTACTTCTTGTTCTCTTCTTCTTATTTGCAAAGGAAATAATTACTTCTTTTCTCTTTATTTATTTATTTCCCTTCTTGTATTCTTGATTTACGGTTGCCTTTGAATTTTGCAGCAGAATAATATATATCTTTTTATTAAGCTTACTTTTGGACAAGGTCCTAGATTTTTGGGAAACCCAAAAAATGATGGCCAAAATCCAATGTGGATCAAAGATCCTTAATCAAATAAGCTCTGAGAATGGTTTGTGGCCAAAGGTTGAAATCAAGCCCAAGAAGGGGCTCTAATACCAATGTAATATCCGTATTCGGATATTCTGATGTTGTGATCGTGTCCGAATTACAATAAGACTATTCAAGTGAATAGTCAATCAATAGAAAATAAATCCATTTGGAAAGAATAAATAATATTGAATATATATTGATGAGAGATGATTACATTACAATTTAATGGACCATTTAAATATGGTCTTATGTGCCTTTTCAATGGAAAGGTATGTCTCTATCTATTCGATTAATTGCATATCAATTTTATTTAATATTTGTTTAATTAATTTAATTTTATTATTTTATTATTTGTTTATTGATATGTTTATATATTATTTTATTTGTTACACCTGCAGTACCCAAAGGTACTTCGAGTGAGACTTTTCCTATTTGTAGGTGATGCCGAAAGAGCCAATATCTTGGGATTTGTTGGTTCACGTTGTAGTGAACCCGTGTCTTCCCACAAGTGATCCAACAAATGGTTATGTTTCCAGGACCATATCTGCAATTGAAGGGGACGTGTAAATGTGACATCCAACTAAACAAGATATCTTGAAGTGGATAGATAAGAAAGAGCATGTTTTTTTTGAAGAATAGAACATAAATCCATGGCTCAATTCACGAGAACGGTTGGAAAGGTATGTCTTCTTAGATCTACATGGTATTTTCTTTTCCGAGTTTCCTATTATATTAGTAGAATGGTTGTCGAAGTTAGTGTTAACGCCTAAAAATCTCGCACATATGTGACATTTCGGTGATTCTTGAAGTAACTTGTCATCAACATACATAATGCAGTTCACCAAAGGCATCCTTAACAAATACAAAATGCAACATGAGTCCAAAAGTTCCCAAGAACAATCAAAAGAAGAGGCAGTGCAACTGAAACATTATTAACCTGCGCTATAGTGTATGTTATCAGTTCAGTGCCCACACAATACTCGTGCGGATTTTCCTTCGATAACCGCGCAACCTTCAAAACGTTGGGACCACCTACTTGCCACGGTGCAATGAAGTCTCTTGAAAGCCCCATCACCTCCAACAATCCGAATTTGTCTCCTCACACACTTTGTGGAATTAAATAGCCCCCTTGGTGTACCTTGGAACTAGTTCATGGAGTGCATGGGTTCACCTTTGGATCTAGTTGTTTCTTGGCCACCTCTTGACCTATAAAAGGAGGCCATTGACATGCATTTTGTAGAGAGAAAGAAGAGAAAATTTATGCTACTAAATTTGTGTTAGAGCTTCCTCATATCCCACCTCTTCCTACCTTTATAAGCATTCCCAAGCTCCCTTGCCACCTTCCTCCAAGGGGAAAGAGTTTCCCTCCATTGTTCTATCACCCACTTAACATATAGTTTGTATAAGAAGGACCTCCCTAAGGGATATTGTTGGATTCCATTGAATCCCACACCTCCTAGGTGTTGTACAAATTGACCATTAGGAAATACAAAGTGGTTTTGCATACATTTGGTTGTTTGAGTTTGTATTCTCCCCCTATTTATTTTGTTGTATTTTGTTTAATTTTATTTGAATCCTACTAACAACCATTGCAAGATCATTTGGAGCACAAAGCAACCCCAAAAAGGTGCTCCAAGGACTGAGGCCTTGCTACAGCCTACAAGGCCTATCCCCTTACCAAGTGGAGGGATGCACCCTTGTGCAACATTTTCCACAACAGTTCTAATGGAAACTCCACATATTTTTATTTATTTATTTTTAACTAGGTTGTTCTATGCTGAGTGATTAATTTTGGGTACTTTCCATTTGCAGGAGATCGGCTTTACCACCTCCTACTCCAGAATTTGTCCCCTTGTCAGCCACACTTAATTTTTACACAGTAGCATGGATCCAGCCTCTTGGTCGTGCTATATGCGTAGGAATGCCTTCGACAGTTGCGCTACTTGTGCAGGTAAACAATTCACTACCCACACGATAATCCTTTATTTGACCCACGCACCTTGTTTATGTTCTTCCCACTCTACAATGCATATGTTTTTTTTTAATCTTTCTACGCTATCATGCGGTAGAGTGTAGCCTACCCACACTACAATAATTTGATTTGATTTTTATTTGCATTCAACAATCTTGCAGCCCCATTGCTCCTCACTAATGAACTAAAATTAAGCTAATTTACAATAATTACTTACTTTTTTTAGTAATTAGCCCACATAGACTAATATTAGGGAGTAAAGAGTTCTCATCTCTCAAACATTACTTAGGTAACCAACCTTGGGGCTTTCAATGGGCCTCATTTTTGTCGATAGTATTCAATACCTCTCTTGTTTATGCTTACTTGATATGTTTTTATGGTCAAAGTTAGTGTAGAATCCACTTTTTGCACACAAGCAAGGACATAAAGACTCTTGTCTCCCTAAGTATGCTCTTCACCTCACACTTATTGTGAGTTTGATGAATCAGAAAAGGGTGAGAAGTGTGGAATACCTCCATTGCACACTTTTTATTTTTCATTAACACTTTGTTTGCAAAGCACTTTTAGCATCTTTTTAGAGTTAAAATTTCATATACATTTGTATTTAATTGATACTCCTCTAGTTAGTTTGCAACAATCATTTTGCTTACATCACATGTGTTTGCACCTTTAGCACACACTAAGGGACCTAAAGACTCTTCCACTTCAAATATGCTCTTCACCTCACACTTCTCGTGAGCTTGGTGAATAAGGAAGATGGGAATTGTAAAATACCTCTCTTACACTCCCTAAGTGAATTTAAGACCCTTAAAAATCAACTTTGTAAAATTGCCAACTAACTAAAATCCTCCACAGGAGGTCACAAAATAACATTTTAGATAAATAGGATTGATTAGGATATGCATCCATCAATGCCCACCAATCTAGTTTCATTAATGATATTTTGAAACATAACATTGTTGACTTATAGGGTACTTTCAAAATCCAGTTATAAGTAAGTGTTCAAAGAAAACCTCGATCATATGTGCGTCGTGAGAAAGGAGGTGAAAATTGAGGTATATCTTCCCTGCTCTCCCCTACGAGTCACTTAGCTCGTTGTAGGGTGACGAAACTATATCATGCAGTTCGAACCATTGATCCACACTTGACACAAGGTATCTTAGTGGACAAACTTAGGACATCGCCAAGGAACAATTGTGTGTGCAATTGACTCTTGAAGTTAGATATTTCCATTGGGAGGTGTTTCCAAGTCTTGTTGATTGGAACATTGGCCCCATTGTTGGTAGAACTATCTCTTTGTTACCGTCACTAGTCAATTGTTTTGTGGATCCCATTATCACCATCAGTTGTAATTTTGGAAATCCCAGTTACATTTGAGAGGAAGGACGTTAGGTATTTTTTAGGGAATTTACATTAATTTTCTTTTTTAAATACAAGTTCACTAACTCGTAACTAAAAAGAACCTACATGTGGGAACTCTTGGACTTAAACTGACTTTTCAAATATCACTCACTTGTTGCACCATATTGCATATGTTGTGGTTGGCATATTTTTGCATTTGTTAAATTATGTTTAAATTCCAACATCACTCTCACTTGACACAAAATCCTTCACCATTGAGGAACAAAACAACCTCCTAAGGTAGTCCCGAAGACTACAAGGCATCTCCCCTCTCTTGAGGGGCATTTTCACATCAAATCCTTGTGGTTCAAGTGGAAGATACACTAGACGAGGCTACTCCCAAGCCACATTGATGGGATTATCTGTGAAAGTCCGCTCCTTTCTTGGCTCATTTTCTCTTCTCGGAGAAAGTGTAAATCCTTCTATCTCCTCCACTGCCGGAAGAGGTTCCCCTTTGGATTCTCCTCTTAGAGACCCTTTGGACCACTTTGATATCTCCTCTCTCGTAGGAGATGACTTGTTGTTTTCAACACCACCCCGGTCTCCCCCTCATGGAAACCACACACAGTATACAATGGCAAGACCAAATCCTCCTACCCTACCTTTCATGGCTAGTTTAAATCTCCCTGATTTGGCCAAATTGATCAATGACCCTATTGAACGTTATCCAACATGGCTTGCTATGCCAGATAAACTCCCCTCCAATATTCCTAAATTCAAAGGGAAGTAAGGAGATGATCCCGCCAACCATGTCATGTCCGTCCACTTATATTGTTCATGTAATAGCATAGTGGAGGATTCTGTGAGGCTTTGCCTCTTTCACTGTACCCTCACCAGAATGACAACAAAATGGTATGTGAACTTAGCAAGATCGACCCATTCCATCTTTGTGATATTGACCACCACATTCCTCATATAATTCCAACTTTTGATTCGCCATGACCTTGGTCTAAAAATTCTCATAGAATTTCACCAAAATACATCCCATCGTGGACCACATCCATGAGTGGCGGAGACACCGAATATTGTGTAAAATCAAAATACAACCACCATTCTTGTTGGATTGATTCATCAAATCACTCCAACCTGCCATCGCTAAAGATGTCACCACCTCCATGCCACATAGAAAGGAGGAGGCTACTAGGAAGCCCATCATTTCGATATGATATATGTACAATCCAGATACCTTTACACTATCCTCCCTGATTCCCCTCGGCATCGGTCATTGGAGCCTACACCTGATGACTCGTCACATTCGATGGATTGGATTATTGGGTACATTTCCCACTTAGGAAAGGTTCATCCTACCACATCAACACCATTTAATATAGCTCCACACTACCCATCCATGCCACTTTTATTGGTACCCCCTCCTCTGGTACCAACCCCACGAGTTGGTTACACTAGTAGAAAAATGGGTGATAAATGACTAGGAGACCAAAAAGTTGGTCACCATGCGAAATAAATGACTAGGTGACAAAAAATTTGGTCACCATGCGAAATAAATGACTAGGCGACCAAAAATTTGGTTACCACTGTCTTTTTATGTGAAATATGACCAAATTTGAGTAATTTTAAGTGATTACAACTAAAAATGACTAAAATAAATGACTACATTGGTCATGCGATAAATAATATGACTAATTTAGTCATGAGATAAAAAATACAACTAGATAGTCTATGTTAATAATTATATAAGATGTCCTAGTTATCAAATATTTCCTTATACGTCATGCACACAAATTAAGAGTGTCTATATATAATATTTAATATAGGGTTTTATAATTATATATAACATGTTTCTATGCGTCTCTAGATATGTCAATATTGTAATTAACTTATTAGAGATAATTAGTTTTCAATAACTAATTAGTTTGCATTAATGATGAAAGAGGGAAGAATGATCCATGCAGATATTTAGCCTACTCCATTTACTTGGCAGTATAGTGTTAATGCTAAACATCGACATCATTCCGAAGTGTTAAAACATGACACCATAAGCAAACCTATTGATTTTTTTTGCAAGATTATTCCATCTATACCATCATATCTAGTTCAATATGCTTATCTGCCTGTTCAAATCTTATCTCACCATTTTTTCTTTCATATTATCCCTTTGACGGATTCGCCAAGTTGCATCATGTGCATCATCATAGTGTGGTTGATTCAAGTCTTGGATATTTGTCGTCTTTCCCTCTTGGCATTTTCATGCCGTGAAGTTGGTGTCATTATGTTCAGCTTGTCATATTGGTTGTGTTCATATTTTGTTTGAACAAAACTATCATCATTTGACCCCCTCAGTAGTCTGTTAAATTTTCGGCAAGTTCATGTATTTTACATCATGTTAGCTAAAACTTGTCAATTTCACAACCTACATTAATTCTTCATATGCATCCATTCATCATGGTTCTCCTTGCAACCGATTTTAGAAAGTTCGAAAGTCCCCCTTGGACCATTCCATTGCAAAAAATCCCCAATATCCTCCATTTTCAAAAGAAAAAAAAATGCCTTCCTTTTTGTAAAAATCTCTTTGTTCCCATCTCCTTCAATAAAATAATAATAATTTTTATGCCCTTATAATCCCTAACCCCTTCGCTTTCCCTGTCCTATTTAAAATAAAAAAATTCTTAAAAACCCTTCTTTTCCATACATCCCTATTAACATTCCCTTTTTTACTCATATATAAATATATAGAATAACTATATATATAATATATTAATATTAGTATTAACAAATTAAAAAAAACAACAATATAAACAAAACAAATATAATAAAAGAAGGGAAACCAAATTAAAAAAAATAAGAGAAATAAAAAACAAATATAATAAAAAGGAGGGAAACTAAATAAAATAAAATAAAAAGATAAAAGAGGGAAAAGGGAATTAGTTGGAAAAATGAGTAAATTAAAAATAAGATTGGGAGGGAAAATAACTCAAACTAGGGCATTTCTAAAAAAACTCCAATATATCTGAGTGATGCTAGGCTTTGATAGTTATGGGAGGGTCCTTTTATCACTAATTGGAATGTGTAGTTACCTGTGTTTTATGATCACGACATTGAGAATTGTTTGCGGGGTTCCATAATGGACCGGGTTCATGGCATCGTATGAACAGAAGAGGCATCGACATTCTTGCACTAGGTATAAGTGTTTGAATTAGCTCTCATACCAGAGCTTCTCCGAGGTACACGTTTTAACCTTATTCAACAGCCATGTTGTTTTCTGGTACGGAGAAACAATTTTCCAGTTGAAAATTTAACCTTCAGTTTTAGTGCGGGCGCTCTGGCCAGACTGTTCGTTAAGTAATTTGCTATGGGTTTACAATGTATGGATTCGTATCTCAAGGATAAAATCTTTCAAGCAGTCTCTTCTCGAGTAATCATAATCCGATTTTAAATATAAGTATTTAGTACTTTTAGGGTATTTAACTTTATTTTTGATAATTTCTTAAAATTCCAACTCAAGCAATTTTTAAGTTTTTTTTATGACAATCTATTATGACCTCAAGAATTAATGAATCATAGGTAAAAACAACTCTTCTCACTCTTGTCACACGAATGTCTTTAGAAGACAATTGAACACCAGAAAGTGGAAACCTCCTGCTCTGTTGGTTGATCCTCGGGTCTCTTCCTCTTTCGTTCATTTGTTCCTGTATTGGAGTCCACATGAATAAACTGAACAGATCTTTAAAACATTCCAATTAATGAATCTCATAGGAAAGAAAAGCTCTAGCTCTCTTATCATTATATCATTAACAACTTGTATCTGACTGATAATTAACAATTCACAATATATGTAATAAGAAAGAACATATCTATAATATAAAAGAATATCTCTATTTGGTTACAATACTCGCTGACGATAACATCCTGTAGCAACAATTAATGGGTTAACTATTGACGGTACAATCAGAACTCACCCTGCACTTAACCCTACAATGGAAGGTGCAGTAGTTAGTCCTTACCTCACTTATGGGAATCCTTAGATATTAGGTATTGCGAAGGAAGATAGGTGTCACCATTTTAAGGTCCTCTTTACCTTTCACTCATGGCTCACTCTTGAATTAAAGCAGTTAAGTCAGTACTAGCAAGCCCAAAAACGATAGGAACAAAACCGTAGTGGAGATAATCCCAATAGTTGTGGGGACACACCCTATCCCTAGTGGAAGGAAACACATTCCTTCAGGGAAGATAAATTGGGAAGCTGAAGACAACACAGGTATTACAGGCTCTAAATCAACTTAAATGCAAACTCGACCGCTTGGGACTAACTATAGAGAAAGCAAGCTGGATAGGGGAAAATAGGTTCTATGAAAATCCACAACACATCTAAGTTCCCAAGAGTATCCAAAGGATACCAATATAAAGTATATACCCCCCCTAACCCCTAAAGGCACCCAAGCACTCGCTGATCCTTCAACTTCTCTGGTTGTTTTATTTATGTTTCTCAGTACTGCTTTTTCATCGTCAAAATAAATAAGTATATGTAGTCTATATGTAATGTAGTAGTAGTAGAAGACCTTTTCGACCTTCCTCTAGGCCATAAAGGTGCCAGCTGAGTGTGCACTTTCTGGGCTAAATTATACACCACACATTTTTTACAATTGGGTTGGGGAGGGAGTTTATATCAATGCTATCACTGGTTCTATAGAGGGATACTGATGCCTCAGTGAAAACTTACTTGCTGCCAATCAATTTTTTTTTCAAGAATTCAACCTAAGATGCCTTGGTGCTAGTCCTCCCTAAGAAAAGGTAAGGTTATGAAAAGCACAACCAAGTATAGTTATATTATAATTCATTTTCAATTTAATAACCATGTTGCCTCAGTTAGCAGCCGAAAACTATCGCTTTCAACTTTTAGAATACATTGTCAATTTCATTTCAACGTAATTTGCAATTAATTGTATTAGCTTTTTCATTTGGTAAACATTGTTATTATTTAACTTCCAACTTATATTCAAAGGAATAAAATCCCTTAATTCCAGAACCAAAATCTAGCCTACATACTATTCAGGCAATGGATAATATAAAAACAAAGTATATAATTTATCATTATTCCTACATTAGAAGTAGCTTCAAAATTTAGGCTTGGTCTGATATAAAACATGGGTTTTCTAAGTTCTATCAACATTTCTTTGGATAGATGTGATTATTAAGACCCTTAAAAAAGGTTTAGAATGGTAATGGACTTGCGGGTTTCACAGAAGCTTCACCATACTTATCTACACTTAGGTAAATTATTTGCTCCATCTCGCATATATGGAAGTGGGTATGCACGACATGTTTTGTTTGAATATTCTACTATGTAAGAATCCGTAACCCTAGATTGAAAAAACCTATTAATGGTATGCAAGGCAATGGTACATGCTCAACTCTTCCCTCCTCTAGCTCCACAAAACTGAATTAATCTCCCATATATATTTAATGTCTAATCCCCTATCCATATGCACTCACCTTCTCTCGGTGGGTTCCATTTCCCATATCTCAAGTCAAAATAAATTTAGACTTGCGCCATGAAATCCATAAACATCTACTTTCTTCCCTCACAAGTTTGCAATTGAATACTATCTCTCTATGCTTGTTATATTTGACCTCATCATAAGGTTCAAATTTCCTATTTGGGTCTTGAATATAACTACAACCTCTATGGATCTCTCATCACTCATCTACAAGAGTTTGATTGTACTACACTTAATAAAATTAAGAAAAAAGGTGGTTTAGCTTCTGAGTATTGGCCGAGTGCAAAAGATATGGGTTTTTTCTGGTAGGTATGTGCCAGATTGGGACCTGTTATCACATTTATAGTAGCAGGGGATACCATATATTTTTTCCAGATTCCATTATTTTTCAGCCAGTCCTTTACACTGAGATGCTTGGGATGAGCATATATTTTTGGATCACTCCTATGATTATGAGCAGCAACATATTCCTTTGCCATGTCTGAGTCTCAGGAAACTCATATTTGATGACCGATGTAGCCATTTTTCCATATAGAGCAATATGCCTTGCCCAGAGTTGCAGCAGCAGATTCCCAGTTGATAGATGATAGTTCAGATGGTTTGCACAGGTATATGATCCAGTAGGTATTATCTTGTGTATTGGTTTATATTGATTTCCTGGTCATTCTAGTAGCATGTTGTAGCATTTAGTATCATGATATGATGATCATATATATATATTGGATTTGGTCTTTATTATGTATTTATATAGTGTCCTGCTTAGATGATAGAGGTTCTTGCCTATACTCATTGGTTTCACCCTCCTAGGAGAATGGAGGTGATCATTCCCACCATTGTTTGGATTGCTAGTGTTGGCATCATTTTCACTATCTCCATCCATCCGTTACCTTCCAGTTATTGTTTTACCTTGACTTACTACTTGACTTGTGACATGGAGGACTTTCCCCCACTCTAGCCTCTTTGTTGGATGAGCTTCCCTGTTGTTTTGTGCCTCGGCTCTGAGTTGCCTAAGTTGTGTTGGATAAACCTAAAATAGATAGTACTACCATTATTACATGTATCTAGAAACTTTATTGTATATCTTAAATGAAAGCCCATTCTATAATGTGTTTCTCAACACACGTGAATGAAAGGCATGTGAAATGAATGTAAATCCAAGAATATGTTTCTCAACACACACGGTTAAAAAATCCTAATAAATGTAAATCAAATAATGTGCTTTTCAACACACACGGATTAAGGCTATGGAAATAAATGAAAGGCCCAAAAAGCAGTGTTTAAATGTATGCTATATCTAATGACTTGCTGGCCTATACTGTAATGATTATTCCTCATCAGCCTGCGGGTTTTGATATGAGATGGAGATTGAGACAACTAATTCTAAGTGTCCCCTAGAGTCTTGAGTTACGGTTGCCTGGAACTTGGTCATGGAGGCTCTAGAAAAGATTCTCACGGAGATGTATCATCTTGGATGTGAGTTGTAGACATCTGTCAAGGTTGAATAAGCACTTCTGAAATAGCTTACCCATTTGTGAGACACTGCCATCCCCTGTGTTATTGCTTGTCCAGTATATGCTTTAGTGTGTATCCCATTTCCCACTTCGAAAGTGTCACAATGTCAAGTCAGTACAGTCATTCCTTAGCCTAAAATTGAATTTATACACCCTCAACCATCACTAGCAAATTGATCACAACCATGAAGTGAGTATAGTCTTGAGGTTCTAAGTCTGAGTTATTATTATTATTAAAAATATTGAATATCTTGTTTTAGATCGCCAGTGAAATATTACTTTATGTTTATATTGCTATTGGAATGATTAATGAAGCATGCTTCAACCAAATGCACTTGCAACACCTTGATGTTTATGGTTTGGATCATATTATGGGTCAGTTTGACTTGGTCAAACCTAGTTTGACCAAAGTCAACCACAGGACATGAGATGGGCTAGAACCTGGATGATAGCTATTGATGATATGCGATCCATCATGGATAGGTCCATAATGGCCATACGCAGATGTGGGAGCCGATGGAATCCAAGTCCGCTCGTCGGTTTGCGTTCCGTGGCCTTGGAGCAAATCCTCAAAGTGTCCCTAAATGGCCCCGGGGTTCCTAATGAAAATTCCCGTAGCACCAAAACCATGAATCCGATCGTGGATCTGTCGATTCTGATGGATTTCAGACGTCGGGTTTTAGCTAGCCCCCCCCCCAAACCGTGTTCCCAACGCCCGAAAATGGTGCCAATGTGCCATCTCCGGAGCCAGGGTTTTGCTTAGTGAAGGCCATTCCAATTCTGCTCAAGGGGGACATTTCTCATCCGAAGGCCGCCGGGCGCACGTGGCCACTGTGGAAAGGTCCATAATGTCCATACACACATGTGGGAGTTGACGGAATCCAAGTCCGCTCGCCGGTTTGGGTTCCGTGGCCTTGGAGCAAATCCTCAAAGTGTCCCTGAATGGCCCCGAGTTTCCTGACAAAAATGCTTGTAGCACCAAAACCATGACTCTGCTCGTGGATCCGTTGATTCTGATGGATTACAGACACCGGGTTTCAGCTGGGGGACCCCCCACACCGTGCTCCCAATGCCCGAAAATAGTGCCAAAGTTTCATCTCTGGAGCTAGGGTTTTGCTTAGTGAAGGTCATTCCAATTCTGCTTAAGGGGTCCATTTCTCATCTGAAGGTCCCTGGGCATGCGTGGTCACCGTGGACAGGTCCACAATGGCCATACGCATGCGTGGGAGCTCATGGAATCCAAGTCCGCTCGTCGGTTTGGGTTCCGTGGCCCCAGAGCAAATCCTTAGTGTCCCTGACTGGCCCCGGGGTGCCTGACCAAAATTCCCGTATCACCAAAACCATGAATCTGACCGTGGATCCGTCGATTCCAATGGATTTTGGATGCCGAGTTTCATTTGGGGGACCCCCCACACCGTGCCTACAATGCTCGGAAACGGTGTCAATGTGCCATCTCCAGAGCTAGAGTTTTGCTCAGTGAAGGCCATTCCAATTCGCTCAAGGGGGCCATTTCTCATTTGAAGGCCCTCAGGCGTACATGGCCACCATGGATAGGTCCACAATGCCCATACGCAAGTGTGGGAGCCGACGAAATCCAAGTCCACTTGCCGGTTTGGGTTCTGTGGCCCTGGAGCAAATCCTCATAGTGTCCCTGAATGGCCCCGGGGTGCCTGACCAAAATGCCTGTAGCACCAAAATCGTGTTTCCGATCGTGGATTTATTGATTCCGATGGATTCCGGACGGTGGTTTTAAGCTGGGTGAATCCCCACACCGTGACTACAACTCTCACAAACGGTGCCAATGTGCCATCTCCGAAGCTAGGGTTTTGCTCAGTGAAGGCCATTCTAATTCCGCTCAAGGGGGCCATTTCTCATCCGAAGGTCCTCAGGCATGTGTGGCCATCGTGAAAAGGTACAAAATGGCCATACGCATGTGTGGGAGCTGACGGAATCCAATTCTGCTCACCGGTTTGGGTTCCATGGCCCCAGAGCAAATCCTCAAAGTGTCCTTGAATGGCCCCGGGGTGCCTGATGAAAATGCCCGTAGCACCAAAACCATGACTTCGATCGCATATCCGACAATTCCGATGGATTCCAGATGCAAGGTTTCAGCTTCCCCCCCCCCACATCGTGCTCCCAACGCCAGGAAATGGTGCCAATGTTCCATCTCCAGAGTTGGGGTTTTGCTTAGTGAAGGCCATTCCAATTTCGCTCAAGGGGGCCATTTCTCATCCGAAGGCTCCCAAGCATGCGTGGCCACTGTGGACATGTCCAAAATGGCCATACGCACATGTGGGATCCAACGAAATCCAATTCTGCTCGTCGGTTTGGGTTCCGTGGCCCCAGAGAAAATCCTCAAAGTGTCCCTGAATGGCCCTGGGGGGCCTTACGAAAATGCCTGTAACACCAAAACCGTGACTCCGATCGTGGATCCGTCGATTCTGATGGATTTCGGATGCCGGGTTATAGCTAGGGGACCCACCACACCATTCACCCAACGCCAGGAAATGGTGCCAATGTGCCATCTATGGAGCTAGGGTTTTGCTCAGTGAAGGCCATTCCAATTCCACTCAAGGTGTCCCTGAAGGCCTTTTGGATGTGAGATGGAACGGGCCATAGAATGAAGACCATGGCTAGGATCAAAAAACCATTGACTCCATTGGATTCAGGACATCGGGATAATTCTAGGTGTGCCCCTCTTCTCCGGTCCCATGGCCCAGGTGTCATCTTGTAGGTCCATTTTGGAAACTAGGGTTTTGCTCAGTAAGGGAGTGTGCAATTTTTGCACATGGGGGTCAACTTTGAAAAATCATCGACTGGGGACTTATGGCTAGTGTTACGAGTTGGAACCTTCCTATACAAACTTGTAGGAATTCTCGAAACCCGATTTTGTTGGATGGTTGGAATTCTATGCCCCCGATAGGTATCCAAGAGGCGACCCTGAAGGCATTTTGGATGCGAGATGGAACGAGCCATAGAATTATGACCATGGCTCGAATCGAAAAACCATCGAATCTGTTGGATTCAGGACATCGGGATAGCGCTAGGGGTGCCCCTCTCCTCCGGTCCCATGGACTAGGTGTCATCTTGTAAGTCCATTTTGAATACTAGGGTTTTTCTCAGTAAGGGAGTGTGCAATTTTTTCACATGGGGGTCAACTTTGAAAAATCATCGACCGGGGACTTATGGCTAGCGTTCCTAGCTGGAACCTTCCTAGAAACACTTGTAGGACTTCCCGGAACTCAATTTTGTTGCACGGTTGGAATGGCTAGCGTTCCTAGCTGGAAACTTCCTAGAAACACTTGTAGGACTTCCCGGAACTCAATTTTGTTGCACGGTTGGAATTCTATGCCCCTGGTAGGTATCCAATTGGTGTCCCTAAAGGCCTTTTGGATGCGAGATGGAATGAGCCACAGAATGATGAACGTGGCTAGGATCAAAAAACCATATGCTTCGTTGGATTTAGGACGTCGGGATAGTGCTAGGGGTGCCCCTATCCTCCGGTCCCATTGCCTAGATGTCATCTTGTAGGTCCATTTTGGAAACTAGGGTTTTGCTTAGTAAGGGAGTGTGCAATTTTTTCACATGGGGTCAACTTTGCAAAATCATCGACCAGGGACTTATGGCTAGCATTCCCAGTTGGAACCTTCCTAGACACACTTGCAGGACTTCCCAAAACCCGATTTTGTTTCACGGTTGGAATTCTATGCCCTCATTAGGTATCCAACAGGTGTCCCTAAAGGCCTTTTGAATGCGAGATGGAACGAGCCATAAAATGATGATTGTGGCTCGGATCAACAAACCGTCAATACCGTTGGATTCAGGACATCGGGATAGTGCTAGGGGTGCCCCTCTCCTCCAGTCCCATGGCCCAGGTGTCATCTTGTAGGTCCATTTTGGAAACTAGGGTTTTGCTTAGTAAGGGAGTGTGCAATTTTTGCACATGGAGGTCAACTTTGCAAAATCATCAATCGTGGACTTATGGCTAGCATTCCTAGCTAGAACCTTCCTAGACACACTTGCAGGATTTCCTGAACCTGATTTTGTTTCACGGTTGGAATTCTATGCCCTCGATAGGTATCCAACAGGTGTCCCTGAAGGCCTTTTGGATGCGAGATGGAAGGAGCCATAGAATGACGATTGTGGCTCGGATCGACAAACCATTGACTCCGTTGGATTCAGGATATCGGGATAGTGCTAGGGGTGCCCCTCTCCTCCGGTCCCATGGCCCAGGTGTCAACTTCTAGGCCCATTTTGGAAACTAGGGTTTTGCTCAGTAAGGGAGTGTGTAGTTTTGCACATGGGGGTCAACTTTGATTTTTTTTTATTTTGATTCTAGAACTAGACATTCAAAGAGTGGAAATCAAACCTACCACAATGCACCCTTGGTAGATTGCTATGTCCTTAGTGTGCCACGCCATTTAAGAACTCCTTAGTGTTCCACTATATTTGGATTTTGAGTAATTAATGTCATTTTTAAGAATTCAAAGTTCCAAATAAAAAATGGAGGCAATGTTTCATCGATGATATCCCTCTGATCCTTTCTCGCTTTGTTAGATCAAAGTCACCATGAACCTTTGCCATCAAGTTATGGGGGAATACTTTCCAAATCACAATGAACAAGCATTACATGATCGTTTGTATCAATCAAGTACATTCAATTTTAAATACATTTTCATATGAGGATAATCCATAATTTTTACAAACATAGGACCATGAACATCTTATTTTCCTTGTGATGATGAAAATGATGATGTTGTCTATCAACATAGATCCTCATGTGTTGAGGTGGTGACTCAAAATTTTGAGGTAATTCTTTGCATGTCGAAGCATGAATGGCGTGTGTTGTACTACTACCCATGGTTGAGCTATTAAGGCTCCTCTAGAGACTAGCCACCTTTAGAGTGAATCACTTTAGCATATGACCACTTGGAACGATAGTAGAAAAACATGACCTAGGTTCTACTTATTCATTAGGGATGTGTGATGCCTTAATGGAGGACGTTTTTGAGGGTGATTCAAGAGTCTTAGATAATGTGAATATTACAAGGTCAATTTGAGCCCGAGGTGCAAAAAGAAAACCGAGAGGGGCATACATGGGAAGGGCCGACATTGGTCCAACAATGCGAGACACACATGTACATGAATTAGAAGTAGACACACATGTACAACTCAAAATATTGATTTAGGGGTAGGAGACTATGAAGTATCTTTGTTAATGTTTGATGACTGTAAAGTGTGTATGGGTGGAGCTAAGTGAGGGGAGATAGAAGCAGTGTGATGGAGGATGGTATTAGGACGACTTAGTAGGATTTTAGTGATGTCCGAAGGGGTTTTTGAAGACCTGATAAAACATAAGAAAACGAGGATTTTGCTCCCCAAGAGGGTCGCTTAATAAAAAAACAAAGAGGGAATCCAACTAGGGTTTGATAAAATATTAGAAAAATGCACAACAAGCTTTTTTTTGTATTACATAAAAACATGAAAAATAACACATGTATGTATGTACGTATCAACAAAAAATGCATGTACCAACAAAATAACATAAAACTACACATACCTCGATGTAGAACATGAAATTATTTGATGCAATTCTATCTCTTATGTAAAGTTGACTGACCTCATTCAATAAATCCATCTGGATCCTCTCTGTTGCTAATTGTCTCCATCAATATCTCGTGCTCTGAATGAGGAAGGAAGTAGCGTACCTTGGTTGATCTCTTGCTTGACATTGTCTGTAGATGGATGTTTGTGCCAATGATCAAGTTTGTGAAGTGATACACCACTGAACCTGGTATGTAATCCATGAATACATACCCACTAGCCTTTCTTGAATTCCCATATAGTGTAAGATATTCCCCCTTAACCACCATCGATCCAATAGGAAATTCATTGCCTTCATCGTCGATTAATGATCCCTAGAGGGTTTGCTTACCTTGGATGCACCATGCCAACCAATAATCTGTGCCCCATTCATTGTCTTTCGGGGAAACAACTGTGTATATGTGTCTTGGTTGTACAAGATCTGAGATATGGTCGTAGTCTGTTTAAATCGCTGACTGGCCCTCCTCTAACTAGGTTGTTTCAACAACTGCACGTGGGTCTACTGTAAGTGACACATGATCCCATTCATCAACCTAGTCCATGCATTCACATTCATCCCATTCGCCACTGCTGCAAGGGATGCAAAAGCAAGCAATTTTTTGCGTCCATATTTCAAATAAGGGGTTGTTTGAGCTTCGAATTGAATGAAATCCACATGTTCCTTGTACTGTGCGGCAATTATAGGAACGCGATCGATCCATGTCAACCACTTGCCAAAAATTTCTTACCACACGTCCTGTCACTGATGATGTTTGTTGATCTCTTGCTTAGTCTGACATTATTACAGAGCACCATTGAACTATGGATTCTGCTTCTCGGATATGAGGGTTTGTGTTAAACCTCATCTCTTCCCTTCGTAGTGCAGTCTTGATGCATGCACCGGCCCCATCATGCTCGCCTTTGTCGTGCCCGGTCTCAAAATAGTTCCAGATATGCAGCACATTGTAAGTCTTATGAAAAATACTCATCCGTTGGAATACTCAGGAATTTTTGAACGGGCCCGCACAACCATCTGACCATATCCAATGCTGATCCATCTGTATATCTCTCTCCTTAAACTTCTCATAGAAAATTCAAAAACAATGTTCCACATAATGCAGATCATGGGTTCTATCATCACTTATGTAAAAGTTTGTCTCCTTCAGTATTATCCTCATGTCATTGCTGCTCTCTGGCCCATGCCTATACGTAATATGTACCATGATGCTGACTTGGTCTGAATGGTAGTATTTACTTTGGATTTCATTTTGTGGCTGAAGGGTGTAGTTTTATGCAAAATCCACAATTGACACTATGGTTCCAACGGGAAATCTGTCCCTGCATTTTCTGTACTACTCATCTTGCCATCACGCTACATGCACATGTTGAACATACTTCTCTATTTTTTTGTAGAACTCCGTCAAGAAGTCACATACCCGTTCTTGTTGCCATGAAAACAAGGGAAATATTACAATGCGGCCTTTGGAAAAATGCATATGTCATAAATTGAATGTGTAATATGAAAAATATGCAATATTCATTTGTACCCGTGAATTCACCAATGCAATCTTTTTACTTTCCCTGGCACTATCTAATTGATATGCTATGTACTTGAAGCTCTACATCTCCACGACTATCCTGCCAAATTCGTGCTCCTCGCTTTCATGAATGCAACAGTTCAAAAGAGAAAACCCACTGCACCTAGAAAATGTCCCATATAGACATGATTTTTCATAATATTTTTTTCCTTTGGGCCATGGACACATCATGTTCTGGATAAAGTATCTCAATGCATTCGGTGGTAGTATGGATTCATTGCAGCCCTGCACAATGTTAGTATGCAAATAAAAAAAATATGTTTATATGTGTCATAATAATATTCATATTCTACGTGGTATCTACAACAAAAGGTGTTCCGATCAATGCATATACGAACATACCATGGTTTGCATTTCTCAAAGGACCTTTGTCCTAGGTTCAATTGTGTGTGTTCATTCTCAAATCTCTCATAGAGTTCAGTCTGTGTGGTGTCAAGGAAGTGTTTAACATGGGGTTCACGTTCAGTAGAACCTTTTCTCATCTTTAGCACATCTCTTTGGTTTGATGAAGGTCTGGTATGATCATGCCAAAAATTTTGTACTAACTCCTTAATAACATCAATTAGCTTCCTATCTCCATGAGGCAAACTACCAACAAAATCCCAACAATCTTTTCCACTTGGAGTGTCAATATTTTCTCTTATAACAGAGTACTTTTTAATAGTTTTTTCTATTTAATTTAAGTATGTGAGAAGTGTGTGATAGCAGGTGACGTTGCCTTGTGGACTTGCTTACAACTAATTCCGCTAACACACGATGACCCACACAAAGATCTTTTGTACGAGACGTCTTCCCAATCACATTAAATGCAGATTGGAGATTTATAAAAATATGACTGCTAGCCTTTGAACTTTTAACTATCTTTATGCCCAAAATTCTCCTAACAACAGCTACACAATGTGACTTTAACAAACATAGCAATAATTGACATTTACTTGCATCACCTTTGGATTCAAAAGATTCCTTGACAATTTTGTTCTTCTTCTTGCACTAGACAGTCGAGGTATGGAAGGTGGACATGAGACATGAATACTAGAGTTTGTTTGTTGTGGTTCCTCGTTCACACATTGGGCCATCATGGGAGTGTACTCGACATGGCTGTGGTCTTCTTGGGGAGATTTCAAATTAATAACTGCTTGTACGTCCATCTCTACACATTCAACATCTCCCAATATTCCCGTGTCTTGGGGAACTTTAGCATGACTCGTTGATGGATTGTTGGTTGGATATTTTGTTGATGTTGGAATTTGAGTTGGGTCCATTGGATGCAATCGATTTACCTATGGTTATGAACAAGAGGTTGTCATGTCAACAACTGTGTTAGGATCAGTGGCAGTATTAGTGACAGGACCATGTCTCACTCTTTCCATTCCCAACCTAGCCTTTTCTCTTACGTCATTTTCCTTTTCAATGGGCAGATTCCTTCTAGATTTTTTTGCTCTGTTATGTGAGTTTCCCATCTCCAAAGGTCTCTTTAACAAAACTATGAGGTCTACCCCTGCAAAAGAAACAACAAATAAGATATTAGTTCCATTATACAATGAACTTGACACATTCCAACATAGCTTACCACTTTACAAATTAACACATACAACTACAAACTATGCTGGTTTATTTGTGTTAGACCACATATCTAAGGCAAGGGGTTAGGGTGTAGTATGCTAAGGATAGGTAAATTAGCCTAGGATAGGTTTCAGATGGAAATAATATGTTATCCTAAGGGTTTCATAATTATCAAAGAAACAAGCTATCAAAGAGACATAAAGACAAACTACCTTCCTTATTATGTATAACAAATTATGTATATTGAAATGATCTAGTGAGTTATGTAAGCCATGCAAAGTTGAAGTCATGTGAAGTTTGAGTTATCAAGTTATCTAAATCGAGTCTCCCATGCAAAATCAAATCAAACTGTTTTCTGAGTTGAGAACTCAAGCACGTCTAATCCAAGTCATGAACTCAAGTGTCTAGACCGAGTTGAGAACTCAAGTGTACAATAGAGTATTCATGTGTTTGCAGGTATTACAGTTATAGGACTAGCACTATCTCCTTTGTATTAAAAAAGTAGTGGAATTCACAAGAAGAGACTGGACTGAAATATTCTTTCTATACAACACCCTAGGATGAGATGACATTACACATAATAAGATGCATTATCTATGAGGCCAGACACAACATGGTGCTTGGTTATCACTCTAAATTTCTTTCCCATTTAAGTCATCAGAGAAACATAATTATCCCTTACAATTCTGATCAATATATATGATGGTTGGTCAAGTGTAGAATGGAGAAACTAGTGTCTTTCCTAGCCATGAATTCATAAAACTTTTGGTAATAACAGCCTACAACAAAGATGCCTAAGGATGTCTTGGGAATAGTTTGATAGTTTTTTTACATCAAATAAGATAAAGAGAATAAGTTTACTAATTACACAACGAGGAGGTTGCAAATTCTCCCAAAGAAGGAGAATTCAATGAGGTAGAGGCAAGTAGTCAAGCTCAAAGGCACGATATTAAAGAAACATTATGATAAACGTAGAATGAAGAGGAGAGCATGGAAAAAATGTCATGAACTATTCAATATGACCCTCTCCCATGATTGCTTCCTAGGATTTTATTGAAATTGAAGAGTCTCAAGAGAGAACCTCATCCATGCCATCCTTGTGTGAAATCAAAATATATTCATGGAAATAATTCTTGGTTTACATTGCATACTTCATCTTGTCTAGTGAATATGAGTTTTTTTTAGATGTGAACTTGGGAATTCTTCTTGTCAAATTCATCGTTGTCTATGCATGGATATTGTTGTAGGAATATGATAAAACACAAAGGGATGGGAGAATCTCAAATCTTGTGAATGAAAACAGTTATTTACAATTCACCATAACTATAGAAATGATCTCCACTTGCAATGTAAACTGGTAGCTTGAATGTATCCACTAGATTCCAAGATAACTAAAGATGTTTGTTAGATTCCAAGAGTAATTTTGTGTCCAATAGATCAATGAGTGTCCAAAATATCAATGAATGTGAGCCAATAAGAAACCTGGAAGAGATTGAACCCACGAAAGAGTGAAAATTCTGTGTTTTTTGGTAGCATTCCCGGGAACAAAAAACTATGTTTTTTTTAACTAGCAGCAGATGCGCGCATGCGTGTTTACATGAACGCATGCGTGTTTGTAGCGCGTACACGTAATTAGCACGTACACGCTAAAAAACGCGCATGGGCCCATGCATAATGTTTACACCATTAATTGACCAACGTTTACGCCATTTAATGCCAAACGTTCAATACTTCAAAAATGTTGCATCCTTGACAGTTGATGTGTTATGATTCATGAGGTTATAATGACCCATGTTTAGTGTACATGTGTGTGTATTAGTATTGGTTACTTAAACCCTGATAGTCTTGGTTATTATGCATAACTATGTTAGACATGGAGATCTATATGGTTGCTTAGGATATTCATTAATGATGATCATTGATAATTGATTATAATGTTTATAGACCTTAACTATGATATTTATTGATTGTGTTTATTATGGTGTTGGTATTCCTTAATTATGATGATGTTCCTTCATACTTGACAATGGTTTGTGATTTGTAATGTGGTACATGAGACTTATACTAGATTATGTTGCATATGTATTATTGGAAAAGGCTAATAAATTGCATACATTGGACTATACTTCAAAAGTGGATAAATGAATGGCTAAAGAGAGGGCGGTTACGGCTTCTAGGGATTTAAGGGTTTAGGACATAAGGTGTAAGGTATTAGGTATTTGGAATTTAAGGAATGTGGTTTAGGTTGTTTAGGAGTTAGGGTTGTGGGATTATAGGTTGAATGGTTCAATGGTTTAGGGGTTAAGGGATGTAGTACTTTAGGGAGAGTGAGAGTTAGAGAGAGATAGAGAGAGAGAGAGATAGAGAAATGGGATATGAGATATGGGAGAGATAAAGAGAAAGAGATCACGGGTTTAAGGGGGGAGTAGGAGAATCCCATGTCATACCTGCAAGGGTTGCGCCCGGTGAAACTCCACACGGGATTTGAAATGTAAACATGCTTAAAGGGTGAAAGAAGATGATTGAGACTTAAATGAATGTTTCATAACTTAGGAGATACGGTATGGGGATGAAATGATTTGGGCCCTGGGCCCTAAATCATTTGGATATGAGTGTTTTTCACACCAAAGACGGCCCATAGGGCCTCAAACATGGCCGAGTAAGGAAATAATACAAAAAAAAACCCTCTCGTAAGTCCAACTTTAAAAAAAATTGTAAGGGTCCTCTGGATTTGCCCTGGGCGAGTGTTGTGGTCACAACAGTGGGATACATAAGCCATGAGTAGGTTTTGTAAACTGAAACAAGGGATTTAATCCCTAAATGACCCTCTCAACCTCAAGTTCCATTAACAAAACCTGAAAGCCACAACGTGAGCCATCTATAAGGTGTCTTTGGAATCAAAGTTGAATGCGAGAGTCATTACAATGTCTTGGGAATTGTGTACGAGTATTAAATAAGAGCCTTTGTCAATAATATTTTCTTCTTGGGCATATGGACACAATTAGTTTTCCAATATGGATTATACCTAAAATTCTTTATGCACTGTGGATGGTTCTTGGGCCCTTAACCCTAGTATTGGTAGAAAAACAATAGCCTCAATCCCTTGTCCATGTTTTATGGAGGGAAATAACAATCTTAGACCCAAAACATATTTTTTCAATATCAAATGCAATGAATGCATCCTCAGACTACCATGCAAGACCATGGATATGTTGCAAGGCCTTGAACAACGTCAAAGAATGAAAACAGGTTCCTTGAGATATTATTGAAGCATAATGAGCTCAATTGAATTCCACTTGAGCCTTAATTGAAACTTCTCGACCTCAAGCATCATCAGTAACACATAGAAGCCATGACACTAGCCCTCTACAAGGAGTCTTTTTCATATGAATTGAATATGGTTTCCATTATGATGTCTTGGGCATCAAGGATTTATCTTGGCTCCTTAACCATGGCTATTGGAGGGAAACAAGAGCCTCCAACACTAACTCTTGCTTCTTAGGCACAAACACCATGAAAGAGTCCCTGAACCACCACATATGAAATCTATAGGGTATTATTCAACTTCAAGTGTGTTATGTGTGCCATGACTAGGTTAGTTGTGAACCAAAAATGGGTGTCAAGGTCTGACCAACGTATAGGGACAACAAGAAGCTCCTCATGCCTTAAATGAAGCTTCTCAAGCTCAAGCACCATGAACAACACCTACAACTCAAGAAGCTTCATAGGATACAATTTTGATTGCATCTTCAAACTACCACACATAACCCTTGTGGGTTATCTCTAGCAAATGCAGAGGGATACATACACCATGATTAGGCTACATCACATGCCTTAAACAATATTATGTATTCGACCCACACCGGGAATGTTTGTCAAGGCCATGGATAGCATTGTTGAGTATGTTAGTGGGATACATTCAACATGAGTAGGTTTCATGAATTGGGAATGGGTCTATAGGCCTAAACATGCCTAGGTGGAACAAACAACTTCAACCATAAAGTAACCTTTTAAGCTCAACTGCCATGGTTTGGAGAGGAAAAAAATTCATACTCGGGGCTTAAACATAGTCTCTTAGGTTCAATAGCCATCAACAAGATGTGAAAATAATGGCATGGACCCTCTCTAAGGGGTCTTTACAATCAAAGTTTGATATGGATGCCATTAGAAGGTTTTTAAAAAAAAGGATGAGTCGTGGGTTCTTGACCATGGTCAAGGAAGGAAACTTTAAGTGCCTCGAGATATTGTTGAAACGTATTGGAATTAGTTTCTTTAAGTCCATGGACCAACACAAGAGTCTTTTTGTAAGGGTTCTTTGTAGGAATCCAAGTGGGATATAAGGACCATGCGTAAGTATTGTGCACTAGAAATGGGTGTTGACACCTAAACACGGTGAAGGGTGAAACATGGGGTTTAAACATTAATTGAACCTTTTTGAGTTCGTGAAGCATAAAAACCAACCTAGAAACCACATGAGCCCTCATTAGGGAGTATTTGTCCTGGTATTTAGGTATCGGTTCCCTTAAGATGGTTTGTGCACTGTGGATGGGTCTTCATTCCTTGACCATGGTTGTGGTAATGAAACAAGAGCCTCCATCCCTTTAGCACGGTTGGGAGAGGAAAAAAACAACCTTGGGTCCTGTTGATGCCTCGGATATCGTAGCATCAATCAGAAAGGGATTCTCCCCGATAGATGATCCCAATTAGATTATCTACCGTTTGGTATAGGGAATCCGTCCGGTTAGCGGTTCCGGAAACCGTGGGTTTGGAGTTTTAATTCCGATTATACCGGTTATGGCCCGATCCACCTTTCTTTTGGATTTTATGTTTTTAATGAGATGCAAGTGCCTAATGTATATCTGATCTAGATGCAAAACTAAAACAGATCTAATGCTAAAAATGAAGTAAACCTACCTATCCTTGCAAGGAACACATTAAAGGATGAGCAATGAGCTGTAACAGATATCATAAAGAAAGAACAGATAGCCATCGATCCTCACAGGTAACGCTACAGCAAGATAAAATATCTTTAGAAGATAGCTTCTGATTTACTATAAAACGCATCTATTGCTCATGAAACAGAGAAGCAAAATTATCTAATCTAAATGGAAAGAATGAAGAAACAGATCTAAATGTAAACAAACGGAAATAACTCTAAAGATCCCTGCAAGGAGCAAATTTAAAGGCATGAACAATGAGCTACATGAGTTATCTTGAAGAAACAACAGTTAGCCATTTAATCTAAAAGAGAACTCTACAACAAAGATAAAGATATCAACAGATAGCTCCTGATCTAATATGAAACACATTCACTGTCCATGAAATGGAGAAATCGTTTACACAGAAAGAAGCAAAATCATTCGTTGCAAAGAAATAGTTCAAATAACAAGAAAGATTTCACATTACAGTATGGAAGCCATCAGAATAGTCCAATACACATCCATCTTTCGTTCCCATGCAAAACGTTCATCTCCCTGGCTTTTATTAGAAAATTCGATTTTAACAGAACTAATACAAGATAGCTCGTATAGGTTTCCAAAATTTCATTCCCTGCCAAAAGTCCTTCTCTATTCTTCCTAGCTTCTATTTATAATTACAAATCTGCCCTTTGGGCTGCCACCTAGCACCTTCCACTTGTCATCTACAGAAAATTCTCTCCTATAATAGACAAAAATGCGATTCCCTTTCTTTTACAGAAGTTATTTAAAAGAAAATAGGGACAACTGTCCCATAGTTTTTATGCTTTACACATTACACATTTGAGAGTCAAATACAAAAATAACAGAAATAATGCTTTGAAATCAGCGATTTCACTCCTGTGCGTGAGCTTCTGCTGGCAGAGGATAGCCCAAGTCAATTGATGCTGCTGATGCTTCCTGGGAAGAGACACTTGAACCAATTGTTGCTGCTGCTTCTACTTGGGAAGAAGGGATTGAGCTCACTGTTGTTACTGGAGTGGCTGCTGGGAGAGAAGATTCTGGATCTGCTGTTGCTCCTGCTACTACTGCAGCTTTCTTCTCCTCCTCCGCTATGTAGCTATACCACATACCTGTGTCCCTTATGACTATGTTTGCTGCAGCAGGGAACAAGATTTTCTGAGAAGTCACATTCTTCCCGAGCTCTGCTCCAATGCTTTGAACTTCTGCTACTGCAGCTTGATGCACTTCCTTTAGCAGATGGTTGTGGAGTGATGACAATCCAATATAATGTTGGAGGTCATCAATAGCCAGGACATCAATCCTCTTCACATACTCCGTTTGAACGCCTAGTTCTTCCTTTAGTTGAGACAAACGTTGCTCCTTTTCTGGAAAGTCCTCCAGAGTCTGAGGGAAGCTCAATTTGCATTTGTCATGTACCCCTTGGAGCCTTTGGTACAGACTGTTAATTTTATCTGTTGTTCTTTGCACACTGGCTATCAGCTTACTGGCACAGTTCCTGCCAAACTCCAACAGGGATATGTCCTCATTAAAGCCGTCCACAGATTTAAATGGGAGATGCGTGGGGAAACCCCCTTTTCCTTCTCTCCATGCCATCTGAATCATGATATTTGCCTTGACACGGGTATTCTTAGCTTTGAGCCTATGGGCCTCCGCATTAATTTCTTTTAACCTGACTACCATGGCCTTGAGCTTGCAAACCTCATTAGTGATTAGCTCCTGAGTGTCATATATTTGCTTCAGAATGTTGCAGGACAGCTCATGGAAGGGAGACATGTCCATCGTTCTGTTCTCAGCTTGCTCTAACTGCTCAGCTAATGCCCGCTTGTCTGCTTCTAGCTGGGATGCCTTTTCTTCCGCTCCATTCTTCTCAGCTTCCAAAATCATCATTTGGAGTGTTAGTTGGTCCTTTTCCTCCTCCAGCTGGTTATATTTTCCTGACATCTCCTTATGCTCGGCGTACAGGCAATTATACTTGTTCACCACAAGATCCCTTTGGGCCTGCTCATTAGCCACCGTTTGTTGTAGCGTACGAGCCCTCTTCTTTGTCAATACATTTTCTCTGACTATAACACCCACATTATCCAGTGATGCGTTTGCTGTTTCTACAGCTGCGGATGCCATAGCAAAGGGATCTTGATCTGTATTCTGCATTACAGTGACCTCTCGGTGGGTAACGATGTCTTCATGGAAGGGACTTTTGATCCTCTCTTCTGATTTGAGGACCATCGCTTTCCTTTTCTTGTCATAGACAAACTCATTCCACCTGGACACCGTATGTTTTCCTGATGGAGTGTACGGGACAATTGGGCGGTCCATGATGTCTATGTCTTCTTCAGCAGGTGGGGTCTGGACTTCCTGAGCTGGATCTACTCCTGCATTTTGGGTACTAGAGCCACCTACTTGAGATGCGTCTATTTCCATGTCTTGGACACTGGACCCACTTGCTTGGGCATATTCCCCTGCTTTTATCTCTTCTTCCGCTTTCCTTTCTGCCTCAGCATCCTGTCCTCCTTCCCCTCCTTCAACTTGTGGCTGACCTTCATCTCCTTTCCGTAGCCTTTCATCCTCAGCCTCTTTCTGCTGCTGGGCTTCCTCAACCTCTTTCTGTAGCCTTTCATTTTCGGCTTCTTGTTGCATTCTTGCCACTTCAGCTTCCTGCTGTAACCTAGATTCCTCTCTTAATCTGAGCTCTTCCTGAGCTCGGGCATCATCAGCTTCTTTCTCCTTCTGCTGGCTGGCCTTCTGAATCTTGGTGGAGCTAGAACCTAATCCGCTGCCTTGGCGAAAGGTTCGCAGCTCAGCCATGTTGCTGATGCCCCTGAATACCTCTTCCTCGGTATCGGGATAGTGAGAGTACTCAAAATGAGCATAGATTTCCTTACAGTGCTCGGCCACTCTTCCCTTCCTGTCATTCCTGTGGAAGATCACCTCACCGAAGTGGAAAGCTTTCAGCTCCTGCACAAACTCTTCGGCTGAGGCGACCCCCGAGAACTTATAAGCACCTATGCAGAAAGGTAGAGGGGGAAAGGAAGCCTTATGCTGCTTGTGGAGCATTACCCCAATTCCATCCAGGAAGATTTGTCTTACTGCTTCCTTAAGGACTACATAATCGCTGGCATACTACGGCAAAATGTATGGGGGCTTAGTCCCTCCAAACATTCTGAGGTAGGTGCCTTGCTCTGAAAAGTAAAAATCCCCATAATTCTCAAGGACTTCCACAACGTTCTCTGACAGGCAGTTGGGCTCCTCCTTGAATAAATTCTCATATAGGGGCATGATGAACCCCTCACAGATGAGTTTGTATCTAGGTTAGTAATTCTGGGCCCACATCATCTTGAAAGCGGTGTAAAACGGGGTGGTGGCCTTATCCCATAGACAGCCCAATTTGGGGAAGTCTATCTTGGCCAAAACACAATCAATCAGATATGAGGACATGAAAAATTCTTCCTTCTTCAAGGCTAGTCCTTCTCTTGCAGCAACTATCATTGAGGCCAAACTGTCTGACAGGAGAGTGGCCCAGTCAAACATAGTTCCTTGAAACGCCACGAAGTGAATAATAGGGACCCATTGAATCTTATACACGGTGCCATTGGGCATGCCGAAGATTCTGCACAACATTAGGGCAATCAATCTGAAAGGAGCTCTCAGATTCTGTACGTCATATTCGTCGTTTCCTTTCTTTCTCAAATGCTTGCCTACTACTAGTAGCTTTTTGGCCATCTCAACGTTATTCATTTTTCCCAACCATTCATCAGTCAGAGCTTGCTGGGAGCGGGGAAACTTATAGGCTGCGGCAATGTATGCTGGGTGGAATGAGGCAATGGCTACTTTGCTGCTGTCATTTATCACTCTTCCTTCCGCATCAGCATGTTGGATTATCCATCCGATTACTTCAGCACATGGGAATAGCTCAGGGTGGGTAGCAGCTCTGGTTATGCCTGAAGCTTTGATATTCAGATAAATCGGCCCCTCCTCTAACAACATGTCCGGGACATCCTGGTCTCAGATCATCCTGTAAATGTCACCCCAGCGGATTTCTGGAGGAACACCGGTGGTGCACCTAGTATCCTGGAGTGAGGTATCAGTTTTAAGTGGTGCAGGATTTTTCTCTGTCATCTTAGCCTTCTTCTTCCCACCTTTTGGCATTTTGACTTACCTCTGATAGCAACCAAATATACATCATTATAAACATGATCAACATACTGTGAGATTTTACAGAGAGCATTACCATTTCACCATGTCAATGAGATCAATACAATGGGAAGATGCATGTTAGGGAGCCAAAATACACCATTCCAAACATGAGTTCTATATTTTAGTCATCCTAACTCCTTTAAAGGGGCAGGTTTGGAAATGCTCCCGCGAGGATAAGCATGTTGCGGAAGCAACCTGTTCTCGGTCTAGCTCTAGGAGAAAGGGTGACTTTCGTCATTGTGCTTTTAAAAGGCTAGTGGCGGGCGAGTTTGGGGTTGAAACAAGTTTAATACGAGACCGAGGAGGAGCTCCTACGTTGACACACAGGCGAGGGGTTTGAGCCCAAACGCTGTTGTTACTTATAATATTTGACGGGGCGTCACACGGCTGGTTTGAGCAGGGGTGGTGGCGCCCGTCTTAGGATTTAAATTGGGTAGTGGCTACGCCGGGACTGAGGCTTATGAAAAAGACCAAGGGGCTACGGTTTTAGCTTTTGGCTGGGGAGACGAGACCTTAATGGGGTTTGGCGGTTTTAAAAATGACGAAGTATGCGGCTCGGGGAGAGAATTGTAAACAATCTATCCGTCCAAATTGACGGTCTTTAACTACTAAGCAAACGTTTTTACAATTCCTCAGATTTTTATGACGGGAAATATGCAATTTAGATCGTTTGACGGGCAAAATAGCCTATGACGGGCATTTTTCCCGTCGACATTCAACCAATGCCTATCGTTTTCAAAAAAGGACAACCCAATAGCAATTTGACGCGTAGAGGGGACAAATTAACGGTTAAGATCCTACCTGGCACCGACGAGGATAGCTGACTGAGGTGGCCATGAACGTGGTCGAGCAAGATGAGATGGAATGGTCACGCGGCGTTCAACAATGGTTTGCCAATCGACAAATAATGATACGTTTGCTCGTACCCCCCACCACTTATTTAAATAAGCTGGGCACGTGCGGCATTCAATTTTGGTGGGTGGCGCAATTAAACGCAGTTTAAATATCGGTACGTCGGCGTCAAATCAAAAATTCTCGATTCGCGTGCGACCGCCTCCTCCGGGACAAATTTGCGAATCTCATCCGTCGTCGCGGAAGAAAAACTCAAAGCGTTTCGCAAAAGGCTCCCGTGTCGTGGAAGGATAACGCGGAGGCTTCCGCCATTTCGGGAGGGAATGGTGAAGCTCCCCGCCGTTTCGGGAGGAATTGATGAACGACTTCCGCAAAAGGACGTGAGTGTTCAATTTTTTCGGCACCCCTTTTCGGGATGATATTGCGAAGGCCTCCGAAATTGCGGAGAGCTTTCGCCAATGGCTTCCGCCGTTTCAGAACGAAAAGTTGAAGGCTTCCGCAACATTTCAAAGGAAAAATTCTAAGTTCTTTTTCAAAGTTTCAGGGAGTTTTGACGAATGGCGCCCGCCGTTTCGAACGGAAAAACCGAATTCCTCCGCGACTGCGGAAATTTTTGACGAATAACTCCGTCGTTTCGGAAAGAATTACCCAAAGGTTCTCGCAACTTTCCAACGAAAATTTCTAAGTCTCTTTCGGGAGTTTTATGCGAACGGATTCCGCAAGTTTCGGGCGGCTTCGTTGAATTCTTCCGCCGTTTTGGGAGGAATTCATCAGAAGCTTCCGCAATTTTTAACGAAGACTTACAAATATTTTCGGGAGGTTTAGACGAAGGCCTTTTTCGAGCGGCTTATGTGATTGGCTTCCGCCATTTCGGAAGGATAGCCCGAAAGCTTCCGCGGTTTCGGGAACAAAAGCTGAATGATTCCGCATAGTTTCCTTGGCGCGTTCCGCAACTTTCAAAAAATCTAAGTCCTTTTGCGGGAGTTTAAACAAAAGCTTTCGTCTTTCGGGAGGAAAACCTGAATCCCTCCGCGTTTGCGGAAGGTTTTGACGAAGAACTCCGCCGTTTCGGAAGGGATTCTTCAAATGTTTCGTGGGGCGCTCCGCAACAATTTAAAAGTTTTCTAAGTCCCTTTTCGGAAAGGTTAGACGAATGGTTTCCGCTGCTGCGAGGTTTTACCAAATCGTTCCGCGATGTCGAGGAAGACTTCACGAAAAAAGTTCTGTTGAGGAACAAGATCTTCTGGCAGACTTGGAGTTTTGTCATGACAAGATTTTCTGTTAAAAAAACAAAGATAAAAGCTGGGAATGACTTTTAAGGCATCCTTTCTAAAAAAGTTTAAAGGAGGGGCCCCAATATGTACAAAATTTTTTTGGGGGGGGTTGCTGTAACAACAGGTCCTAAGCATAGATTCTCAATTTTAAGCACCATGAGCACATCCTTAGACAACCACATGGGACCATCGATAGGTCAAATGGTATGCCCCTTGTACGAGTTCTTTATAGGCCTTTAAATGGGATATGGGTGTCATGAGTGGGGATCTATACACTACATATAGAGGAGGTTTACCAAATAATGATAGAGTGAGATGGGTGAAGAGGGTTAGAGTGAGATGGGGAGGAAGTTTAAGGGGAGAGAGAGAGAGAGAGAGAGAGAGAGAGAGAGAGAGAGAGAGGAGGGTTAAGGAGAGAGATAGATGGGGGGTATAGAGTGAGATAGGGTGACATGTTCTGTGTGTGTGTGTGTGTGTGAGAGAGAGAGAGAGAGAGAGAGAGAGAGAGAGAGAGAGAGAGAGAGAGAGGATTAAGGAGAGAGAGAAGGGGGGTAACGTAGAAATTAAGGTGCTACAAAGATGGACAACAAAACTACCATTGAACCAACTTCCAATTCAATCTATACAAGCATAGAGACGCACAACAAATACAAACATTGTGCAACTAACGGGAATAATGAAATGTATTAAAGTTTTTATTCATTACTCATGCCGATCCAAATTACATTAATAGGGCCATGCACTACTACTTCAAGCCCAACCTATACATTGGCATAATGGAGAACCAAACATCGCTGCTATGGCTCTACTTCTCATCTTTATGCAACTTCTCCTTTACTCCCTTCTATGGCTGCTTCCTCATATCCATCCTCGCATACAAATTTTACATATCTCACATGGTTGGAGGAATGCCAACATATAGCAAGACCGTTCAGCTTCCACTATTTTAGGTTAACATTCTTACCAAGGAATCGTTTCATCTTCTATTTGAGCAGCTAACCACTTGGTAGATACTTCGGATTCGTATCACTGTTAACCCTTCTTGGGGTAGGTGTAGAATCCCACCTACTAATATGTTACGCCAATCAATGCCCAAAGTCGCATCACTATTCATCCTTCATACAGTAGGTGTAGCATCCCACCTGCTAATCCAATGAGTGGCATTGGGGGCATCCCATTCCAATGAAGCCTCTGCCTTCTTCGCAGCAATGTCCTAAGCCTGAGCTTGGTCCCATCGATTCCAGGAAAGATGCGCCAACGAGGCCTGAGTGACCCCATCTTTATCCTTCACCTTATGCTGATCTTCTTCCTGGTGCTTCTTCGCAACTAGCCTTAGGGTTTGTTCCTTTTCCCTCTTGAAGGCATCTGCTGCATGATATCAACATACGTCCAGATAGCGACATCGGGGGTCTTGTCACCTATGGTGAAGGCATCATTTATGTCAGTGAAATTAGCTCTATTAAGCCTCCTTTTCCTGTATTTGTCTTCTTTATTAATAATCCCCTAAGGTTTCTCGAAGGCCAAGTCATCCTCCTCCTCCCTACGCTTCTCAGTAAATCCTTGAGCATTGGTTTAGGGGCAATATAAAAGGCCAATTTGTGGGAAACCTCTGCTACAAGGTCTTTCCCTTGTAGTGAGAGAGAGAGAGAGGAAGATTAACAAGAGAGAAACAGAGAGACATAGGGACATAGGGGGGAGAAGATGGGGAGGAGGGTTAGGTAGAGAGAGAGATAACTGTTATAGAGAGAGAGTGAGAAGATGAGGGTTAGGGGGAGAGGGGAGCATGTTTAAGGAGATAGTGAGAGAGGGGGGAGGGGGAGGGGCATGAGGGGGTTAAGAATAGATGGGATGAGTAAGAGAGAGATGATGATGGTTATGGTTAGAGAGATTGATATAGGAGGGAGAGCGAGAAGGAGAAGAAATTTAGGTAGAGGGGAGGGAGAGGGAGAATAAGAGGAAGCTCAGGTAGATAGGGGAGGATTGAAGGGGGGAGCGAGAGAAAGAGAGAGAGATAGAGGGGTTGAAATGGGGTGGAGGGGAGGAGGGTTAGGGAGGGACAACAACAGACAAAGGAGAGGAGGAGGGTTAGGGAGGGACAAGAATAGACAAAGGAGAGGAGGAGGGTTAGGGAGGGACAAGAATAGACAAAGGAGAGGAGGAGGATTAGATTTAGTGAGAGGGGTGACAAGGGGGTTTGAGATAGATAAATATGAAAACAAACTACATTTCAGATTAGTAAAAAATGTGTGCACGCGTTACTACTGCGTACGCACTAAATAGCGCGTATGCACTAAATAGCCCGCACGCGCTCTTAATGCGTACACGCCGTTTAAATTTCTAAATTTTGGCGGGCAATTCCTTTCCACCAACTTGGTGGATGACTTGGCTGCTTTGGTGTTAGGTTCGGGTTTCCAAACCAAGTGGCTTGGTAACACATCTTATTCTATAACTTCTTCTATTTCGAGCATGATTCTGCGTATGCTACACTTGTCCACTACTAATGAAATTGCACACACTTGTAGAACTATGTGTGCAGATTCCGAATATGTAAGTTTTTATTAAATCTATTATTTTTTTCTATTTTTTATTTAATTTTAATTGCACTAACATCAATCTTACACAAAAAGTAGGTTATTTATTTCGGCTATAACTTTTGATTGGCTCACCTATTTTGAAAACGGAAAATAACCCGCACAAGTACACACAAAAACCTACATCCTAAAAAAAAGAAAAAGTTCATTGATTATGTTAATACCATGATGTCGGGGCCCAACGCTCGACCTAGTCATTTTAGGGCTTGGCTGACTTCCTTAGTTTAAAAAAAATTAAAATTAACATAAATAAATATGGAAAAATAGCGCTGCACTAGAACGACCTGTTATCTACGACTATATATAATTTTTTTCACAAAATTCCACCATTTGCATACCAAACCCAGTGCCCAACGCAAACATATTCATTATGTTTTCTTTAAAAAATAACATACCAACCTTAGGAGAACTCGATGTTTTTGGAGTTATACTTAATTTTCATAAATAATAGTTATATATTATGGAAGGTAATCCGATTGACTATGTTTCATATTCTTATGCAATATTCCAAAAAGTTGTGTAGGTAGCTCTAATATTGCTTTTTGACATTCATATTTCTGTTTTTCCAAAAGTCCATTGTGACTAACGCGTCATGAGTGGCCAACATTAGCTTGCACCAGCCCCCTAATCTTCTTCAATTTCGGGATGCTTTGGAAACCATTCACCTCACTCAACCATTGGAAGACACCTCTCCCCCTTCGTCACCAGAAACAGTTTCTATCAATATTGTTACAACCATGGCTCGCATAAGAACCTCCCCTCGATGGGAAGATTCCATACCCAACCAACAACTTCCCCTTCAGCACCCACAAAGTCCTGCAATTGTTCTTAATCAAACCTACACCACCCGCCCATGTTGATCATGCAAGTTGATGTCTCATCATTCATTCCAATTCCCTCTAGTATCCGCGTTCTGCACCTTGCGCACAACCCAGAGCCAATTATCGAATAACCTTACCTCTTATGGGACCACCCTCCTAACAATCATCGAAGAGGATAATGATCCTACAGACCACAATGACGACCACAATATACCTAACATTCTCAATCACCTTAGTGATGTTTATCCCCCATCACCAACTTCCCAGGAGACCTTGGATCCTCCCACCTTTCCTCAAGAGGAGATCCTTCCCACTCCCCCACACGCCTTCGGGTATATGGACATCCTTCATCTTGATTTGGTCCCCCTTTAGACCAATTATGAAGATCCCTTGTCCTCTGATGAAGACATACTATAGGAATATGTATTTTCCATGGATGAAGATATAATCGAAGCAATGCACTCCAATGAAACCCCATGGGACGCCTTCCATCATAGGTTATCGGTGGTCCATACATAGGATCTGCAAATCCTGTCGATTGAACAACAATATACCATCTAATCCAAGGATTTTATACCCCCTAGTCATATCAATTGGTTCAAAAATTCCGTTCCTTCCCCTAATGCTTTCAAAGAGGAAAATCTAGCCAATATTTCCCCCACAATACAGGTCGATATTTTCGTTAACCCCAGAGTCATTGAAAACATCTCCATTAGGGCCTCCTGCTCACCACAGGAAATAATTGATTTTACCGCCCTCTTCAAAGAGCTCCGCAATGTCTTTGCGCGGTCCTATGAAGAGATGCCAGGCCTTGACCCTCCAATTTTTGAGCATCATATCTATACTTGGTTTGACACCATCCCCGTTAGGAAAAAACAATGCCCAGTCCACCCCTCTAAGGCCCTGAATATCAAAGTTGATATTGAAAAACTCTTACAAGCATGATTCATCTTCCCTATTGCTTACACATCCCGGGTCTCTAACCATGTCCCGGTCAACAAAAAGCAAGGTACCATTCATGTCTGCATAGATTTACACAATCTCAACTTAGCATGGCCCAAGGATAATTTCCCAACCCCATTCATTGATAAGATTGTCGATTCATGTGCCAGTAGTGAAATGATGTCCTTTATGGATGGATTCTCCGATTATAACCAAATACGGATCTGCCCCCAAGATCAGTACAAAACACCATTTACCACACTATGGGGTACTTTTTCCTATAAATTTATGCCATTCGGTCTGAAGAACATCGGTGCCACTTTCCAACACGCCACAACATACATTTTTAACGACTTGGATCACATCATCCTTGCCTTTTTAGATGACCTGACCGCCAAATCCAAGAAACAGTGTGACCACCTTCGCGATCTTCGCACCATCTTCACATGATGTCACAAATACAATATACACTTGAACCACCTCAAATGCATGTTATGTGTCACCGCCAACCGATTATTAGGCTTCAGCGTCTCCAAGGATGGCATCACCATTGACCCTTGAAAAATCAAATCCATTCTTCGTGAACATGATGCCAGTTATAGGGTGTCCAAGGCAAGGCTAACTTCCTTCGCCGTTTCGTGACCGACTACACCACTCAAGCACACGGCTTTTTACGCCTCCTTAGGAGATACATCCCATTTAAGTGGGACAATTACACCTAAAATCCTTCAACGCTCTAAATCAATCCTTGACATCTAATCCCCTCATCTCACCTCCGAACTTTGACAAAGATTTTACTCTTTATCTATCAGTGTTAGCTTTCGCGGTAGCCATCGTATTAGTCAACTAGCCGAGGAACACCATGAACACATTATTTACTATGTTAGTAAAACCTTATCTGGACCAACACTCAATTAAAATCATGATGAGAATCTCACAGTAGCTGTCATTCTCTCTGTATAAAAGCTACGCCAATCTTTTTGATCCGTAGAACCATCGTGGTCGCTGAATCCAACCCCATGTAATACATACTTAGCTACAGTCTCATTAATAGTAATTTTTCACATTGGATTGTTATCTTACAAGAATTCAACCTCTATTTCGTAGTCCCTAAAAGTAAGAAAGCATTGGCCCTTGACAAACTCATCACTGATCTGCCATCCACAAACTTGGGTGAACCTGTTCAGGACCATTTACCTGACAAACACCTCTTCCTCATCATCGACGATGACCCATGGTATGGTGATATCCTAACTTATCTCCATACACAGAAGATCCCCCCCCCACCTAACCCACGATGACCATCGATAGATCCATCATTAAGCACTGAGATATCTTCTCATAGGGTATGTCTTGTATCGATGTGGCATCAACACCATCCTTTGACGGTGTTTAACACATGAGGAAGCTGAACAAGTCCTCAATGAATTCCATAGTGGTGCATGTGGAGGTCATCTCTCAGGTGTGTAGCCACCACCCAAAAAATCTTGTGTGTAGGTTATTTTTGGCCCTCTATCTTCAAGGATTGTGTCTACTCCATCAAATGATGTGCGAATTGTCAGGTATTTTCCTGCAAAACAAGGTCACCCCTTGCCCCTCTCCATCCAGTCATCACAGCTAGCCGATTTTGCAAATGGGAAATTGATTTTATGGAATGTCGCCCCACTTAGGCATAAGGACACCAATACATCATTGTCACCGTCGACTATTTCACAAAATGTGCTAAGGCAATGCCCACATTCGATTGCAAAGGAACCATCGCCACACGATTCTTCTTTAACCATGTCATTTTCCACTTTGGTGTCCCCCAAAAATTGGTCTTTGCTAACGAAAAACATTTCCGTAATGATAATTTTGAAGAACTATCGTGGTTATTATGACTTAAGCACTAATTTTTGAGAGCCTACTACCCCCAGGATAATGACAAAGTTGAAGCCGTGAACAAATTTCTCAAAACTCTGCTCCAACGTACAATAAATAAGAACAATTCTAATTGGCATCACATGTTATTCCCAACACTTTAGGATTACTTTACTTCGGTCAATACCGCTATAGGGTTCACCTCATTTCACCTTGTCCATGGAGTAGAAGCTATACTTCCCATAAAATGCCAAATCCATACCCTCCAAACTGCCATAGATTTGTTACCCGATACTCCCGAACTCGAGCAAAAGTTGTTTACTATAGATCACCTTTACGAAGAACGCTGTGACTCACTTTAACAAAATGAGGCCATGGAAGTTCGTTCCAAATCTCATTATGACATACATGCCCAACCTTGCACCTTTAATGAAGGAGACTTTGTCCTTGTCTTCAACGCCAAAAAAGACAGCAAACCAGGACCCGGTAAATTGGTATCTAAATGGAAAGGTACTTATGTTGTTAAGCAATGTCTCCCCAAAGGGGCATATGTCTTAACCGACCCAGAATGGGTGACCTTGAACAACCCCGTAAATGGGTTGTACCTTAAACTCTTTTACCCTTGATCTACCAGCACCCCCCAGGTGTGACATGTTTTGGTTTTATTTTTCTGCATTGTCAATACCTTCGTCGCTTTTTTCACTACACTTGGGTATGTGCACTGTATGTGCAGGATCATTACCGAGACATGTAGGAGACTCATGTTTTTCCATTATAAGAACAAGACTCCATACCTCAGCAATTATGTCAGGTTTCTATCACAGGTATCATTACGACACTAGCATATAGGCAATGTTTTTCCTATGCTTACAATGCATTTACTAGTATTCCCACTGATAACCATAGGGCCCTCATTCCTAGTCTTGATGCGACATCAATGTCATCACTCTGAATAACATGTTCCCCCCATGGGTGTGCACAACATTTCTATCCTTGTCATAAATTGACACCCATGACATCGAACCCCCACAAGTTCAAGGAATTTGATACAGCTTGAAAAGATCACCCCTAGTTCATTATTTTATAGTTGTGCATTTACTTCCTCTCTTCTGGTAGTTGATTCCATCCACTTTCTTGGCATATGTTATGATCCAGATTCCCTATTGATCACTCATATCTCCATGAGAACTCGACCCTGAGTAATTTTCCTCATATCATCATCCCTCGCAAAGACACCAATGGGCCCCCCACCCCCAGCAATAACCAATTATATTCAGTTCTTCCCATAGGAATAACCTGCATGGCATTGATTCATGGGGGGTCCATCTTTGTGTTTACAAAAGAACCCTCACCTCATCTTGGAAATCCTCCCCCAACCCACTCAAAGTTGTGGGGACTCCACCCACCACCAAATTGGTCCCCCGACACACCCAAAACTGTGGGGACCCCACCCATTGTTGACTCAAGGCCTTTAGACAGGGGTTCCCACTGTCATCAACAGACACCAATAATCCCTTATTCACCGGCCCGGAAAGGAGTTACCCTTCCCAGCAACACCTACAAAGCAGTTGAGGTCTCACCTGAGGCGGATAAGGGTGCTGCAGGAACCAAGCTTCCGCAGTGGCAAGGAGGATATGCTTTTACACATAGAATTCACACTATCGCACGAACCAGAGATGACTAAATCTAACTATTTATTCATCATTCGCATCATAAGCAATTCACAGATTTAACATAAACCATTCACATTCACAAACTCATCCTACTTAATCGCATTAAGAATCATCAAATTCGCAGCATCATAAACATATACAATCATTCATCATTATAAGAGACATAAGATAGATATCACATCATAACCGAACATCTCCATGCATTCATTAAACAATGTGGAAAACCCATCGTAGGAATAGTCGGAACATCATACCGTGGATACAAAGTAAGTCAAAGGTTAGGATATCATCCAAAACTTCCTTGCCCTTAGGCTTACAATTCACTTCTATTTATATGCTTCTATTCTATTACAAAATGGTCCACATGACCGACTTAACAATTAAATATTCTAAACTATTCTTGCAATTCTTTGGACTTCGCGATTATTCCTACTTTCGTGGGATTTGTATTTCACGCTTGTCGGCTTCCGCGCTTCCTGCGAATCGATCCCGTGCCAACAGGCCCCCCAAAAAAACTTGTTGCTTATCCTTGAGCCACCTCAACTAGACGCCACTGGTTGATGTACCTCTGTCTTGAACTTGTCGTATGCATCGTTGACCTATGTAACTGCCTCCTGTACTGTTGTTCTAAGCGTGGTGGAGTCTTCTACTTGCTGTTCTGTTGGATGTTCGCCATTCATCTCTTCTGCCTCTTTGAATTGCTGTTTAATCTGTCGCATGGCCGTTATTACTTGTGCCGCAAGGGATTCTGCCTTTGTTTGAAGTTCCTCCATCTGGGTGATCCGTCGTTGTTGTCTTGCGCGTGCCTTGGTTACACGGTGCTGCAGATTTTTGAGTTATGCAGCTTTCGACATTTGTATTTGTATGGACATCGTTTTAATAGACCCCTTGAACGCCTCCAACTGTTCCTTGGCTTCGTTGAGCTTCCCCTTGATTTCGGTCAACTGGTAATCCTGGATGACGATTCCCCAAAATGTTGCGATGCCATCATTGAATTTCGCATCTTCTTTCTTCATTGCTTGGATTTCTGTGATGCACTCACCAATTGTACCCTGCCATTGCTGGATCTATTCCGGTGGTGTCTTGGGTTGCATTCTTGTTTGCAGTTCATCATTCTCTTTGATTAACTGCGTGAGGACTACGCCTAGCATTGTAGCTTTCGCCTATGTTTGGAGAGTTTGGTCCACCTGCGGTATCGCACTAGCCCTTAATACCACCACTTCAATTTTGTTTTTTTCTTCGACCATTGTTGCATACGCGGCTGCTGCTTGCTCTTTTTCTTCCTGCAGGCGCTTTGCCTCAATGTCACTACTGCACCATTGCTGCTTATACTTCACCATTTTTTTGTGCATGGAATTCTCATGGATTTGAATTTCCTTGCTCACTGCTGACTGGATTGTATGTAGTGATAATATTGGCAACAAGTTGAAGTCAATACTAATCTCATCTGTCTTCCTCAGCTCTATATCCAGAGCTGGATTTCCTGTCGTCACTATGTGCAAGTGAACGGGCACAATTCTTGGGTTGGTGCCCACCTCTACCTCATCTCTATCTGATGACGACATCTGGGGTCCAGGTCCTTGTGTTGTTCGTGCAGCCACCACTATATCCACTATAGTGGACAACATCTTTGCGATGGTGTCAAATTGTGTCGTCGCATGTAGTGTAACCTTTTCGCCCGTATCCTTGACGACTTCCGTTATCTGTGCTAGGATCCTTCCAATGTTTTCTGCAGGAAGACCCACATTATGGTCCATTCGGTGCTTTGTTCTTTCCTCTTAGCGTGTTTCTAATTCAGAATCTGTGGGGGTCTGCATAGAGGAACCTCCATCATGGCTAGACGCCTCAGATTGATCATGCACGGAGTCCTCTTTTTCTGTTTCTTCCTTCCGATTGCTGGACGTTTTCTCCTTCGCAACGGGTTGATTCGAGGGGTGGGTATCTCATTCAAGAGAACCTGTTCATCTACGGGGACTCTCCATTCTTCCAGCCATTTGCCAATAATAGCATCCATTTCTGCCTCCATGAGCTTGTACTGCGTTGGATACCAAGTATGTGACCGATCAGCCCAGGCCTGGATATAAATTGTGTGGGTTTCGACCAATAGGTTTGCGATCTGTCGGTACTTTAGCGCTGCTTGTTCGGAAATGCACAGTATCATGGCTGCATCCATTCGCAATCTTTCTAACCATACATAAAACAGGAGTACATTGTCTTTCCATTGTTCTCTGTCTTTAGTGGCCCATAAGTTCTGGTAGCGCGCTCCTACGCTTACCTGCGCTTCTGGTGTGTCCATTCCTTGGTACTGTGGTGGCTCTCTCCATCTTGCCAATGCGATCAAGATGAGGAGCCATGGATATGTGAATACATTTCTTGTCTCCAGCACATGGAAAGCGTCCTCGACCAGCTCATGTAGCAAGAATTTGCACCAATTCAGCTGGGTCCCATTGGCATAGAGATTTGCGGTTGCCAGGGTGCTTGAGTTGCATTCCTTTGGTCGATTCTTGCGGACTAATTTAATTGCGATGATTTTGGCCACAACCTTGACTGCTTGGTTCTGAATTGATTCAATGATGTAGCCCCTGGAATTCTTGTCGACCTGATACTTGAGTCACAGACTTTCAGCGATCTTTTTGTCATTGTCCTTCCCTTGGAAGTATTGACCAAGGCCGGGTCCGCTGCTGGGTAACCCAGTAATTCTTGCGATTAAATCCGTGGTAACTGGGATTCTTTCATGTAGCCAAAGGCTGTCCCCATAGAAGCAGGCCAGCAGCCGCTTGACACATGCATTTACTTGTGCAATCCGCCCAAAGTGTGGCATGTAGGTAATGCCTAATAATCCGGATTGATCCAGTCCTTGTGCCCATCCTGCAGGGACATATAGTATGAGGCCTCATTCGTGGGGCACCCTGTTATATCCTTCTCGACTCTCATCAAACTCTGCGAGGTCGTGATCATCGTATGTAATCTTCTGTAATTTTTCGGCCACATCCCCAACCATAGGGATACTTGGTGGGATGGATGGAATTGCAATGGTGTACTTTGCATTCTTGTCAAGGCGCAACATTGGCACACTTTTATTCCACGGTGCAACTTAGCCGGGTATGGCGGGTAGGGCCGGTTCTGCATGTATCTCTTGCACAACCTCAGGGGTGGAGGTGTCGGCGTCGTCTCCAGCAATTCGTGTGGAATTCCGGGTCCCTTTCTTCTGCGCAGGGACAAAGCCCGGGGGCCGGGTTGTAGTTCTCTTCTTCTTGTGTGAAACGGTCAACATAAATTTAGGATGTTTGTCGATGACCGGTGTGGGTAATGGTCTCTCACTGCTCCCACTTGAAATGCAAATGGCCATTCACTAGTCCGATAGAGTCTTTCCTGGAACACAGTGGTCTGAGCGATGCTCCTACCACCTTTTTATAGGAGGGTGGCTCCATTTGTTCGATCATGGGCATTAATTTCCAAATCCGATGCCAATTACCTATATCCTCTGCATGCGTCAGCATTAACTAGGCTGATTTTTCATTTTGGCCACTAGTTAATGTGCATTTATTGCTGAAGTGGTCGCTCCCATCCTGCTTCACCTTTTTTTTTATTGCGGTACTAGGTGGCGCCATATTTTCGACACCGTATTGGAGGGTCTGGTATTCGTGGTGAGTGATGTCGTTTGTGGTCGCGAATTTATTCTGTTGCATATACATCCATGTCAAACTCATCCTCTGAGGTATGAATGTCCTTCCTCTCTGAGTGTCTCATCGGGAATCAGTCCTGAAATTCGTGCAGCAGATCCACCATCTCCGCGATGGTCATCTTGTCCCAGTAGTCTCCAATGTTCGTGCAGTTTGGGTTTTCTTCCGACCCAAAGTTAACTCTTGTACTCTTCAATGGCTGGTGATATGTATCGGATGGTAGTTCAAGTGCCTTCACCTTGCGACTGCCTTCGGACTCACATATGTGGCTCTTGGGTCGTCGTCATCATTCGGCTCTCCTGAGACGTTGTAGCAGTCCATCATCATTTCAAGTGTCATAGTCCATCGTAGTTCTGATGGCTGCGCTGCCAGTTCCGCCCCAAAAATATTCTTCTTGATTACGTGAAGTGCATTATGGATGAAGGGATTTTCATCTAAGAAGGAGAACGTTTGGCTGAAGCCAACTGTTAACTGATCCCAAGAAAGTGTACCAAGTCACAGCTCCGTTGCGACATACCAACTCTGCGGTACTTCATCCAATGTATGCACAAAGGTATGCACCCACTCCTGCTTTGGTCGCGCTGCCCATTGGTTTTGACAAGCCTTCATAGGTTCATTTGGGTTACCTATGCCGTCAAACTTTCATCCGTTCCATGTTGTGGTGTTGCCGAAACGTACCTCCAGTAGGCGTCGACATAGTGGCCAGTTTGATATCCTTGAATTATGCACCGCCCACCAGCGTGCAGGAGTAGCCTTCAAGGATTCCTCCAAGGTTAAGAGTCTTTATGGTTCTACTACCTTTTCTTCGAATTTAGTCAAGAAGTTGCTCATATTTGGTAATCCTTCGTACGTTGGCAGTGTGCACTCCTTAGTAGCCACGCATCGCACTATTTGTGTGATTCGCGCACATCTGCGGAACGAAACTTCATGCAGTTGGTTTTTCCAATTCTCTAGTGCCTCATCTGAGTTCGAAGATGTTGAACTAGAACTGCACCATCCTAACTCCCACTCATTAGTTGGATTGATATAATCTTAAGAAATGTTATACAGGTTATCCCATCCTTCCGCATATTCATATCTGGTGGGATCCACATATCATTTCCCTTCCGCAGGATCCAGGGGCGCAAAAACCCTCATCTCCCGATCTTCAAATGACATGGTCCGCTTCTTGAAGTTAATAATCGCTTGGTTTTCCAAAGCCCAATCGATTCCTAACAACGTTGCATAAGGACATGTGCTATCTACTATCTCAATGACATAAAATCAATGTATGTTCGAAGTCCTTCGATCTCGACGGGAAGTTGACACACTCGACCAAGAGGGGTGAGTTTGCTCTTGTTTTCCAATCGCAGCTGCACTGGTTACCAGGTTATTTGTGGTTTTCCCATCGTTTCCCATGTCTGTTTGGTCAGAATGTTCACATCTGATCCTAAATCCAAAATGATGGAGTCAACATCGAACGCTTCGATTTGTGCCGATATCCTCATCTCTCTACCTGTCTTTCTTTTCGTATGTATGCGATTGACCATGAGTTCTTGGCGTTCACCCTCCCGTTGATGCAGTAGGTTGGATATCTCCTCCAATGCCTCCTCATCTTTTGCTAATTCTAAGCAGCTCTCTAGGAAGGATCTTAAGGTAGTGGCCTTTCTTCGCGACTTCATTCGGTCGAACGTCGGCGACATATCATAGATTTCTTCTTGAAGAGGTACATTCCTCATCTGTTGCAGCACCTTCTATTGTGATTTTAGGAAAGTGTCATTTTCTGCTCCTGCGTCAAACGTAACATTTTTCTTTCCTGCTGTTCGGATAATGGGCTGTGGTTTGTTAGCTCCCATCACTGCTCCTCCCCACATCATGATTCCCACCGTCGCTTAATGTCTCCTAACTTCTGCTGATATTTTCTGTACCGCTGGTGGGTTCTGGTTTTGGTTTGGCGGAGATGGTATGTTCTTTGTCTACCATCTAGCGATGAGCTGTGGGAATCTTCTATGCTATGGTCCACTCCACTGCAGTACGTGCACTGTGGGGCCAGATTTGGACAATCCCTTGCGAACTGTCCTTTTTTCCCACAATTATAACGTGTAGGAGGTCCTCGACCTCGTATGGCAGCCCCCCTCTTCCCGCACCACCACCATGTCCTCCGTAGAATCATCCACGGAAACCCCCTTATGGCGGTCCATATTGCGCCTACTGATATTGTGGTTACTGATACTGCTGATACTGCGGCTGCGGGTACTGAGGTGGCTGGTACCGCGGCTGCGAGTGCTGAGGTTGTTGGTACTGTGGTGCTCCGTACTGCGGTTGGCTGTACTGTACTTAGTTAAATTGCAGTTTCTATAACCCCAACTGTTTCTCTTCTCCCTTCACCAGATATGCATCCATGTTTCTTTCTTGCAATAGTTCGTGGGCCCTACAATCCTTCTCATCGTGCCCCACCGATCGACAGAATTTACAATATAGACTTGTTGGTTTCGACACTATCTTCTGTAAGTATATACAGTCCTCCGGTGGATGCCCCGTGGCCTGGAAAACGGGACACCATGGCAGACCTTCCTAGCGAAGGGGGTTTGACACTCTCGAATTCAAATACTGTTGAAACGCTGAACAGTTATCCTTATGGTGGCCTTCCGTCCTGCATCTGGTGCACCATATATCTGCATGGGTATCTTTTCCTTGCTTCAGGTCATGCAGTTGGAGTGTCAACGTAGCCAGTTGTGCTTATATCTTATCCATTCCAGCTCCAGTTTCTCCAATCGGCGAAGCCTCCAGCTTCATCACGATTTCTAATGCTTCAGCTTGGTCCGCAACCTTCTGCTACATCAATGGTCCTCGGATATGCGACACCAGCCCGGTGATAAACCACTCCTTATGCTGCATGTCGTTTATCGGAAAACTTACTTTCGCTATCAGTGTCTTCTATCTCTGATCAAACTCCCATATTGGCTCATTTGGGTATTTACTAATCTCCTTGAGCTCAGTAATGTACTGCACCTCCGAATTGGGTTTTCTAAATTCCTGAATCATCGCTGTTCAATTTCTGCGAACATTTTTCCTAGTGTTCCCGTCAAAACCTTGGTAAAATTTATGAACTAGTCCAACGCATGGCCTCGAAAGGTCACCGCCAAATTTCCCTTTTTGATGTTCTCATCTTGGACCTGCTTTACGGTCCACACTACTTCGCATAAAATCCAAAACTGCTTGGGATCCTCTGTCCCGTCTCCTACAAAGCTCGACATCTTCGTATCGTCCGCCATTATGGTGTTCCTACTATTGTTACTTGCTGATGCACTACTTTTTCTGCTGCACGTGGGACAAATCTGTGAACTATTTGTGGTTCTTCCTTTAAAGTGACGAGTGGTGTGCGGGGTTGACGGTACGTGGTAGCTTACGATCCGTCCTTCTTCTGTGGTAGCTTGGTCACCGCCTTCCTCCTCATAATAAGGGAGCTCTGTCCTTTGTGGCTTTGTTTCGCAATCTTTCCTTCCGTTCCTCTTAGGAGACTCTTCCTCAGTCCTCCTTCTCTTATCCAGATGCCGGAATACCGTTCCACTCCTCAAGGTGCCACAGTCTTCCTCAACTTCCCTTAAAAATTCGTCGTTGCTCATGTCCATCTACCCTGCATCTTTTCTAGTGGATTCATAATCACGTGATACCTACAACCCTGCACACCGATCTGTCTACTCATCGGAGGTAATTTTCAACATGCCCTTGATACTGTACTATTGACTTGCTTTAGATGTCGAATCAATTCAGGAGTCCACTGATTTGGCCCAATGTTCTAGTTGGTATGTCCTCTAAATGTGAACTGCGCAAGCCACTCCTGTAGTATCACTGGAAACTCGGCGAAGAATATCTCATGGATATCTGAATATATACACTTTTGTAACCAACTTTCTAATGTCTGTACCGGGTTCCTCTTTTCTTCCTTCATGAATTATGTAAAAATAGTCACAGTAGATCTAATGAACAAGAAAATCAATCACAACAGATGAACATAGAAAATATGGTGTAAAACTGTGCAAAACATGTAGCAGTGCTCAATATCCCAGTAAGGGTGAATGATTACAATAGAATACAGTGACAATGACTGAGAAATTCGAATTTCCTAAGGAGGTCATTCAAATCACTGAATGGAGTAGCTTGACTCCAACTAGGAGTCCTCATCATCAATCAGTGGTGGTCATCAATGCACAAGAACCAGTCATCCAGGTGTCAAGCTGAGTCTAACTGAGTGTGTCATGTGTAACTGAAGTGTGTAGCACTGATATAGGGAAGTGGGCTCAGTGGAGGGCGCATGGGAGGCTAACTGAAGTCAGAACAAGTCATCTAGTCAATCTGGAGGTCCAACGAAAGTTAAACAGTCAGTTGGGAGTGAAACTAGCCTCAAATTAGGGAGAATCAGAGCTAACTGAGTGTAACTGAAGTGGAATTGCAATGGTAGGTGAAGAAGTGCGCCCTTCTCTGGCAGTAGGTGAGAAGTGGGCGCCTTTCTAACTATGAGGGTTAAAACTCTAAAGTAAGTGGCTCCCGGGTGCTAGAATAAGGTGGCTAAGGTGCTAGAGGCATCAACCTGGTGACTGGGATGCATGCAAAGTGCATGCAAACCCTAATTGCATGCAAGATCCTGAAAAAGATGATGTGGATATCCAAACACCCCCCCTCAAGCTAGACTATGATGTGCAAAAAGTAATGTGGGGCCCTGGTAACTAAGACCAAAGGTCACCCCAATACAATAATCCAAAAAATGCTGAAAATAAACTAAGTGAGGAAAGAGGGAAAACCTAGTGGGAAGAAAGCCCCCCCTCAAGCTAAAGCATAATAATGGATCAATCTGTCTCCACCATGATGGAACTCACTCTCAACAGTGAATGGAGGTAAGAGAACTTCTTCTCAGTGAAGCTCTTGGTGAAGATGTCTGCAATTTGCTCATCAATAGGGCAATATTGAAGAATGATGGTGCGATCATGCACCAACTGTCGAATGTAATGCATATGAATATCAATGTGTTTGGTCCTCTGCCACTGAACTGGATCTGTGGAGATCTTGATAGCACTTTGATTTTCACAAAATAGGACAATCGAAGTAGTGCCACCAAAACCAAACTCGGAAAGAATACCTTGCAACCAAATTGCCTGTATGTAGGCATTGACTGCCCCTCGATACTCTGCCTCTGCTAAAGAAAGTGCAATGGCTGCTTGCTTTTTGCTGAACCAGCAAATAGCACCATGACCAATCATGAAAACATAACCGGAAGTGGACTTCCGATCAATGCTATCACCTGCCCAATCTGAATTAGTAAAACCAATGAAATCAAGCTCAAAATCTGCAACATAATGTATGCAAAAATGTTTCGTACCTTGCACATACTGCAAGATCCGCTTGGCTTCCCGCCAATGAATCTCATGGGGCTGCTGCATATACCTTGACACGGCACTCACGGCATATGAAATATCAGGCCTTGAGTGTGTCAAATAAAGTAGTGAACCAATCAACTGTCGATACATACTGCAATCTGCAAGCGGTGTAGAATCTCCCTCCTCAAGACTGATTCCTGAGAGGAATGGGAATGGGGCTGCCTTACATTCAGCCATATTAAACTTCAATAACAGGTCGGAAGCATATTTTTGCCGAGATATAGTGATCCCATCAAAATTTTGAGCTATCTCCAAGCCCAAAAAGTGACTCAGCAAGCCCAAATCGCTCATGTCAAAAGCTAGATTTAAGGTAGTTTTTAGCTTGTTTATTGAAGTAAGAGTGCTACCAGTAATGAGAAGATCATCAACATAAAGTACAATAACCAAAAAATTACCTTTAACTCGCTGAAGATACACATTCAGATCAGATTTGCATCTTTGGAAATTTTGAGAAATAAGGAAGGAGTCCATCTTTGCGTACCAATCTCTTGGGGCGTGTTTTAACCCATACAAAGATTTCTTCAATCTGCAAACTAATGATGGATCTGATGTGTAGCCCTCTAGCTGCTGCATATATACCTCTTCAACAAGGTCTCCATTTAGAAATGCACTCTTCACATCCATGTGGTGCACTTCCCAGTGCTTGGATGCGGAAATAGCCAAAACAAGGCGGATGGAATCCATCTTTGCAACCGGTGCAAAGGTCTCAGTGTAGTCCACTCCTTGGACTTGGGAGAAACCTTTTTCCACCAAACTTGCTTTGTATTTTCTGATAGAGCCATCAGCAGCAAATTTTGTGCGGTAGACCCATTTACACTTCACTAATTTTCTTCCAGGTGGAAGAGAAACTAGCTCCCATGTATTGTTCTTTTGAAGAGAACTGTACTCTTCATCCATGGCAGTTTGCCATCTCGGATCTCGGTGGGAAGAATAGTATGATGTGGGATATGAACAAGCCATCAAATAACAAATCTTATGAAGTAATGGATCAGCAATAGAAAGATCCATACTTGCTCTTTGAAAGTTTTCTCTTGTTCGTCTCGGATCAGCAGGATTTCCAAGGTTCGAACCAGCAGATTGGAGAGTGTTTTGGGCCCACTTTGGTAACTGAGGAGGATCATAATGGTCGGATTCTGAACCTGATATGTCATGATCATCATGTGCTTCTAAAATATCAGAAATATCAGAACTCATACCTTCATTATCGCTGCACGGATCTTCTTCTGGTGAAGGCGGTGAATCGGCAGTCTCTTCCTTGACTAGTTGCAATTCTTGAAGTGGTTCTTCAAATTGCACACTGCACTCTATGAATATATTTTTAGATTTGATATCCATGAGTTTATATGCTTTTGATTCTTCCCCATATCCTATCAGTATGCACTCAATACTTTGTGGATCCAAAGCTCGTCTCTTCTTGGAAGGAATTCTAGCCCATGTAGTAGAGCCAAAAACTCTCAAATTTGACACATCCGGTTTGTGACCAAAGAATGCTTCGAAAGGAGTCATACCTTTCACGGATGAATGTGGAACACGGTTCTGTATGTATGCATCAACATTGATTGCTTTAGCCCAAATATTTGCAGCCAAACCTTTTGATTCAATCATGCATGTAGCCATCTCTTTCAGTGACCGATTTTTCCTTTCCGCTACACCATTCTGCTGGGGTGTGTAGGGAACTGTATGTTGGATCTGAATTCCGCTTTGGGCACAAAGTTGCAGCAACTCAGCCTTGATATATTCTCCACCATTATCAGATATAAGAGCTTTGATCTTGCTCTCAGTGGCGGTCTCAACAGAAGCATTAAAATCCTTGAATTTTCCAAGCACTTCTGACTTGTTTTTTAGAAAGAATACCCATGTAAAGCGGGAAAAATCATCAATAAATGTCAAAACATACCTTGAACCATTTAATGATGTATGGGGCAGCGGACCACTGATATCAGAATGTATCAACCCCAAAACTGTATAAGCTCTGCTAGCTTTGCCGCGGTCGAATCTGTGCTCGGGGTGCTTCCCAATAATGCAACCAGTGCATATTCCCTTCGAGGAACAGAGTTGTGGAAGACCATCTACCATGGAATTGTTTGATAGCAGCAGCAAATACTTATAATTAAGATGTCCAAATCTTTCATGCCAAAGCCTACTAACCTCATTACCATGTGTGCGAAGAGCAGTCGGCTTTGCAAGCGGAATAAAGTGTGAAAACTCATAGCATTTTGCAGTGTGGTTTGCCTTTCCGATTGCAACAAGTCTTCCACTTTTGATATCAGAAATTTCAACTGTATTAGGGCTGAATGTAACTTGCTTCGATTCACCAGTGTGTGTCATTTGATACACAGAAAGAAGATTTGAAGCCAAGGAAGGCACATAGAGAGCATTCTGAAAGCTTCCATGATCTACATGAATCGTACCTTTTCCCTTTGAAGAAATTTTTGAGTCATCTCCCAAATGGATGGGGATGGAGCTGTTTGGATCGAATGAAGAAAAGGAATCAATATTTGCAGCCATATGATTCGATGCACCCGAATCTATCAAGAGAGTAGTGGGCTTTGAAACAGTTGCCATGAGTGCTTGTCCTCTTTCATGATCATCATTCCTATCCTTCTTCCTTGCACCGTCAGGAAGAGTTATGTTGTTCTTTTCCAAAAGGAGGGCCATTTGATCTATAGTTTTCTTCATACATGAACTTTCGGGATGAAAGCCACGGTTGCAATAAGTACATTTAGATTTTTGGTTACCTTCTTTGCCCTTTTGCTTGAACTTTGAACTGGATGGTGCATCCGTCTGTTTGCCTTTCTCTCTTTGCTTGTGAGGTTCGAATTTGGTCTTCTCCTTCTTTTGCTTTCCTTTACCATTCGAGATCTTGGGTCCTTGAACATATAGGGATGAATCTTTGGAGCTTATGGACCCCATTTGAATCAACTTGTCATGCTCTTTTGTGATGGAATCAATGAAGGCATTCAAGGTAGGCATCTTCCAATTCGGGGTAGTTAGCCGACCGGAATTGAAAGTAGAGACAAATACCGAATAATCTTTACCAAGCTTGTTGAGAATGGAGAGGATCAATTGTTTATCCTCTTTGATAACTCCACTGTTCTTCAACTGCAAGTTCAAGTTCTTGAATTTTGTGAATAATTCATTAATGGTCTTGAAATTCTCAAGACTAAGGGCAATCAATTCATTCTTTAATTGAAAATTCCTAAGCTCGTCCTGCTTGCCAAATAGTGTTTCAAGTTGCTCCCATATAGCTTTTGGAGTCTTCAATCCTCTAAGATGGAAGTGAAGATCTTTGGAGATGGAGAGACAAAGAAGACCATAAGCTTCATCAAGCTTGTTGTAGTGTTTGGTTCTATCTGACAAGGTGTTTGGCTCCAATTCAAGACCAAGAGTGACTCGGTAGTAACCTTTTGAACGTAATATGATCTCCATATCATCTTTCCGATCAAAATAATTGAATGGGGTGACGATAGGCTTTGAACAAGAGTATTCCATTGCTAGGAGCAAGTGCACACTGATGTAGAGAAGCTTGCAAGGGCAGAGTAGCGAATGCAAATGATGGAGACAATAACCTACAAATCACAATAAACCAAGAACAATGAGGTCGAACAATCCACCCTTTTAGAGTTGCATCACACCTGGGATTGGAGATCAAACAATGTTGAATGGGTCCAATGTATCAGATCCAGGATTTATGTGGAAACGCAAGCTTCTGGAGTGGTATTGGATGTATTTTCAAGCTTTGCATGCACAGGAGCGAATTCCCTTGAGATCTTTCATGCCAAAACTTTTTGCAATTTTTGAGCAATTCACTCAAATCTTCTTGTAGAAACACCTGTAGAAAAGAGATCTTGTCCCTGCAATGGCTCTGATACCATGTAAAATTAGTCACAACAGATCTAATGAACAAGTAAATCAATCACAACAGATGAACATAGAAAATATGGTGTAAAACTGTGCAAAACATGCAGCAGTGCTCAATATCCCAGTAAGGGTGAATGATTACAATAGAATACATTGACAATGACTGAGCAATTCGAATTGCCTAAGGAGGTCATTCGAATCACTGAATGGAGTAGCTTGACTCCAACTAGGAGTCCTCATCATCAATCAGTGGTGGTCATCAATGCACAAGAACCAGTCATCCAGGTGTCAAGCTAAGTCTAACTGAGTGTGTCATGTGTATCTGAAGTGTGTAGTACTGATATAGGGAAGTGGGCTCAGTGGAGGGCGCATGGGAGGCTAACTGAAGTCAGAACAAGTCATCTAGTCAATCTGGAGGTCCAACGGAAGTGAAACAGTCAGTCGGGAGTGAAACTAGCCTCAAATCAGGGAGAATCGGAGCTAACTGAGTGTAACTGAAGTGGAACTACAGTGGTAGGTGAAGAAGTACACCCTTCTCTGGCAGTAGGTGAGAAGTGGGTGCCTTTATGACTAGGAGGGATAAAACTCTGAAGTAAGTGGCTCCCGGGTGCTAGAATAAGGTGGCTAAGGTGCTGGAGGCATCAACCTAGTGACTGGGATGCATGCAAAGTGCATGCAAACCCTGGAATTTGCAAGCAAACCCTAATTGCATGCAAGATCCTGAAAAAGATGATGTGGATATCCGAACAAATTATTCTGCTTTCTGATCGAACCACTCTTGGATCTCTGGCTTCGTCAGATGCCACAGCATATCCTCTTCCTTCTCCTCAAGGTCTCGGCAACCGAACCATTTGTTGACTCAAGGCCTTTCGACAGGGGTTCACACTATCGTCAACAAACACCAACAATCCCTTATTCACCGGCTTGGAAAGGAGTTACCCTTCCCAGTAACACCTGCAAAGTAGGTGAGGTCTCAACCGAGGTGAATAAGGGTGCTGTAGGAACCAAGCTTCTAGAGTGGCGAGGAGGATATGCTTTTACACATAGAATTCACACTATCGCATGAACCAGAGATGACTAACTCTAACTATTTATTCATCATTCGCATCAGAAGCAATTCACAGATTTAACATAAACCATTCACATTGACAAACTCATCCTACTTAATTGCATTAAGCATCATCAAATTCGCAGCATAATAAACATACACAATCATTCATCATTATAATAGACATAAGATAGATATCACATCATAACCGAACATCTCCATGCATTCATTAAACATTGCAGAAAACCCATCGCAGGAATAGTCAAAACATCATACTGCGGATACAAAATAAGTCAAAGGTTAGGATATCATCCAAAACTTCCTTGCCCTTAGTCTTACAATTCACTTCTATTTATATGCTTCTATTCTATTAAAAAATGGTCCACATGACCGACTTAACAATTAAATATTCTAAACTATTCTTGCACTTCTTTGGACTTCGTGATTATTCCTACTTTCGCGGGATTTGGCTTTCGCGCCTGTCAATTTCCGCGCTTCCTGCGGATCGATCCCGTGCCAACACCCATTATTCTTTATGTAGAAACAAGTTCCCCAATTCACATATAACCGTGGTAAATCTCTATTCTTTTTGGAAGCAACCCATGTGTTAGCACTCAAAATGTACCTCAGGTTGTAAAAAGGACATCTCCAGGTAACCACAAAACCAAGCTTTAGGAAAGAGAGCTGACTTCTTTCTTTCCAGAGAGGGATCTCTCGTTGATTGTTTAACAAGGACAGATATATGAATAAAAATTAAGATTAGATTATTGTTTGGTTGAAACAAGGTAAGCTTTCATTGGGAAATGGAGTCAAAATATAACACATATGTCAATTAATAGTGCTATGGCATGGAAATTTATAACAAAGGCAAGTTAGTTACTCATTTACAGTCAAAATAATGTTGTCTGGTGATAAAGAAGAAATGAAGAACAGTCCTTTAACATGGGCATCTAACAAGGATGAATCCAATGCTAACTTTAGTAGAAAATATTTTGTGAATATCTGAAATCAATAGACATAGAATATATGTATGAATTCTGTACTATCAAACACTTATTTCATACATGAAAAGATAACAAAATGGAATAGATAACAAGGAACACATGCACATGAAGAAAGAAGATACAGACTGTAAAGTAAATAACAGAGGAATCTATGCAAAATGCCAGCCTGGGCTCTGTAATTTTATTAAGGATATATCTCAAATACAAAACTCAACACTCACGGTTTCCAACCCTTTTTCCTCTCTATTACATGTGAATATATAGGAGCAAATATGTTCACCCCTCAGGATCGAGTCACCCTAACAGAAAGTTGTTAAAACCTCTATGACACCTATATAGAGAGGTCCATCATCTCTGAGAATCAGTTACAACATAAATAACAAGTGCTTGACAAATAGGCATAACTGCCTTTACATGTGTCAATGAACATCTACTAACTAGTAACAGATTCTAGTAAATAAACAAAATCTTAAGTAACTAATTCTTCAGAATGCAAATCTCCACAATCTTCAAAATCCTTATGCATGCAGCATTAGCTTGGCTTTTCCATATTTCTCCACAATATTCCATTGATCGGCAGTTGGCAAGTTTGTAGTGGCCACCTCCTTTAGCAATACCCGCAACTCTACATGATCTTTGTATGAATAGCTTTGTAGCTGTGCACATGCCTCTTTGAAAATCAAGACCAACTCAAACTCCTTTTCCAGCTTGTCCACAACTATTTTTCCAGACAGTGATTGGTTCATGTCAGCAAAGTTTGCATGATCCAACCTGCACTCCATCAACCTGTCTTGACACTCCTTTTGTGTCAGCATGGTACCATCTTCTTCCCAAAAGAGTGGAAGCCCTTTTTTGAAAAATGGATCAAACATATCCCTAAAGAGCTTCAATTGGTGTGCCATAATATCTATCCGGGCCTGAATTGTATCTAATTGCTGATGTTTATTTACCACCTTCCTGGCCCAAATAATGGTAGATAATCTGTCTTTTATGCCTATTGCCTTCAATTCATCCTCAATTAACCCATTTAAAAAATCAAAGGCATTCTCAGCACATTCAATGGGATTCTTAATCAACTTTTCTTTTACTGTTGTCATACTTTGTTTGGCCAATTTAATTACAGCCTCTTTGTTCAAAACAAAGTCAAGATAAGGTTTGAATTTGTCTGCTTCTGCAATGACATCATCCCAAATTACCTTCTTTGTTTCCTGCAATGATGTTTGAAATGTAACCTACTTCATCAATTCTTCATTCTTAACTTGTATTTCTTGGTATTTGGCTTCCCAAGCCCTTTTTTCTTGTTCTTCCTTTGAAACCATGCTTTCCAGATTTGTATTCTGTTTCTACAACTTTTCCAGCTCTAAGTCCTTCAAACTTACCTGTGCCATAGCTTGAACAATAGAGACATCTACAGATTCAATGGAAGAAGAGGCGATCATATTCTCCAACTCTTTACCTTTCTCTTGCAATTTCTTTTCCAAATCTTTAGATTTAGCCTTTAGACTCTTCTTGCTCTCCACTATAAGGGACATATCCTTTTGCCATTGCTTTTATTTCTCTTCAAACTTCAATAATTTGGATTTACAATTTGTCAATTCATTTTTCAGCTCCTCTTTATTCTTCTCAAGTTTTGTCAACTCAGATGCTTCTATCAATTGGGTGGAGGGAATCTTCAGTTTCTTCTTTAGTGTCTGTATAGTAATGTCCTTCTCATTCAGTAGATTTTGTATGCTAGGCCTTTTATCTTCCTGGCTCTCAGTAGCCAACAATTCTCTTTGTAGCTTTTTGATTTGTGCCTTGTGGGATTTATTCTCCACCTTTTCTTGCCTGAGCTGATTCTCAATCTTGCTCTTTCTGGACTGTAATTTGGACAGTTCTAATGCAGCCTTTAACAATTTGGCATAAATAATGTATCTGGTTTCCCTATGTAGATTTATTATGTCAGGAACAAGAATGTCTTCTAGGTTCATTATCACTTCAGTGGCCTTATATTGGTTGCTATGGCCAGATTCAAAGTGTTTTGAGCATGGCTTCTGATAGCGACTAGGGATACATCCTTGTTAGAGATCTGTCTAACCTCTGCATACAAATTTGATTCTTCTGTAGCTACATATTTATTCTCTTTATATTAATCCAACAGTTCTGATCTAATTTTTCCTTGTGCAGCAGGCTCAGTAGCTGCTTTATCAAATACATACTCCTTGATTTCGAAGGTAGGTACTTTGGCCTTCACCTGCTTCTTCTTACCTTGACCAGTCGTCACCTATACAATCTTTTTTTTCCTCTTGTACTTTTTGTTTCTTTTGGATTCTTGATGTGTCTTCATCCTCTATATCCCCATAACCTCAGGGAAGTCTCTTGTATTTCTCTTCTCCGAGCAGCTATCTAAGGGTGCAACTTTCTCCAGTGCTGGAATCAAGCTGTAAATATCAAACTGTGATGAAGTGACTCCTTTTACTGGGGCATTGGAATCCTCCTATATATTAACATATCCTTGAATCTTAGGGGGATATTCCAACCAATTAGCAATCTCTGCTAGAATTGCAAGCTCAAAGTGCTGAAAGACTTTTCTTTTACTGTCTTCTCTTCTATTGGAGATAATGTGATGGGGATCATAGTTGATGGAAGCTTTTGTTTGAAATCCCATTTCTCTTATCACACACTCAATGGCTGAAAGGGAAGCTTTATTCTTAATAATGAATGGGCCTACAACCCATGGAAATGTAATGTCTGAAGCTTTCTTATCGTCTAGAAAATGTTCAATTTCTACCCTCAACTTTTGCCTGGTCAATTCCAGAGCAAACACCCTAGGAGTTAAAAATGCTGGTAGTACATAAGGTGGATGAGAAAACCCATATACTATGATTATTGTGTTGTGTTCCAAGAGAAACCAGTCACCTATTTTCTTTTCAGGAGAAGGTTGCAAAAACTCAGTCATCTCTGTCAACACTCTAGGCAATCTCTTTTGATAAAAAACATTGTAAACCTCAGACATGAGGTTGTTCATGAATTTGTTGTAGTCTGTGTTCATTTCCTTTGTAAGCATCATCTCAGGAAGCTACAAACTTTCTTCATTAAATGAAAAGAACATCCTCAACAAATATGATTGAAACCTGGAACTTATGGTCTTGTGGAAGTCCACTAGGTGGGAATGGATATTCTCAGCTAGGGACTCATCAAATTTAAGGAAAGAGCAATGGACTGACTGGCTAGACTCTTCAGATTCAAATGGACAGGTGCTAAGGACAAACAATAGACTCATCAGGGGTTCATTAATGTACATATCTATGTCCAATCCTAAGAATTGACTTATCATGGTTATTACACACTGAGTTTGTTCAGTAAAAAGGATGACTTCAACTGGGAAAGGCTGGTCTTGCAATGAGACACTAGGTTTTAGGAAAACTCTGTAGAAAATTTGTCTCTTTTCGATTGCAGACTCGCTAAAATACTGGATTAGGGACTCTTCCTTGTAATCTTTGGACTTTAGACTGAACTCGTCAGGAATTGAATGGGATTTTCTAATAATGACATGACTGACTGGACACAGTATTTTCGAGCTGGATGCATCTATAATTACCCTATCAGAGGAGGAATAATTAGTAGCACACCATTCGACGAATTCAACGAAATTTAGGGTTTGGTCGACAGAGAAAAACAAGAAAAATGACCTCTAAACATTATGGACATCTATACCCTGGTCTCTAATAAGTTTCAGTCTGTCTTTGACTGCTTCGATAGGTCCATTCAGCAGTACTATATCATAGATCTCAGCATCCCTGTCTTCTAACTGTTCCTCCATTTTCTGATGTTCAAAACCCAGGGGTTCTACCTCTCCAAGCTCAACCATTTAAATAGTATTATATGAGGACAAGAGGCCTATCTGGTTTACTGACAGCTAGTCTAAGATTCGTGTCTGAGGTGGTTTCTTTATGCACTGTCATTGACTTTTGCTTTCCAATGCAAAGGAAAAACAAGAACCTGAAACTCCGCGCATTTCATTTTTATATTATTTTTCCTTTCATATCATTCTTGCACCTCTTGCGATAAAGGAATTGTTTGAGCCATCCATCTGCACGATCGATCTTGTGCCATTGATCTCTTTCCCCGTTTAACTCCGCAATCCTTCATGGTCTTCAACCTTTCAAATGTAGTCTTCCTCGCACCTTTATCCTGCGAAGCTAATGCTGACCACAGATCTTAGTCTTGTCTGCATCCCAACCGTCCAAAAGCGCGGCCTTTACCAAACTACGTAAATCCATAAAGTTAGTTTATCCACGCATGCTGTATTTGAGAAGTCCATAACCAACGTTGATGCTCATCTCCGCCAGATCTGCACCGTCGAACTATGTGGATCGTACCGCCACTTCGCAGATTTGAAAATTTCATTTCTTCGTGCATATTAAATCGGTGAACTATTTCATGACCATTGATTTTGTTTCCCATCCGTTGATTTGACCATCGACTTGCTCGCGGGTAAGCAACACTTCACCCATGTTCTAACTATGCATCTTACTCCTTCGAAGTTTCTTTGCAGCTGTCGATCTCCGCTACCATAGATCTGCTTCGTTCATTTTTGTCTTCTGAGTGGATTTTTACACTTTACCCTCATTTTCAATGTTAAAACTTAAGATTCTCGATCATTTCCATTCTGAACCTAGATAGAAACATTCAGAGCTCTTATTTGCATCCTTATGGGTCATATGACTCAAAAATCTAATACCTTACTCATTATTTTCAGGGATCAACCCTTTCCACCTATTTAACCCAAAACTAGTGCTAACAACTGGCTCCAATTGGGGATGCTATCCTCCCAGTGAGGTAGCAAAGAACCCCGTAGACCAAGTGCCTGATCCATTGGGGTGTTCTCAAAAAATTCAAACCACTGTTTTTTCTTTTTTCTGTATATAAAAATAAAATAAAGGAAATGGATACCCCATCATCACTGCTGCTTCTATCTCGACCATCAATCTCCAATCTACTTTTCATAGGAATTTCTACAGAGCCAGTCCTTTTTTATGCTGGATGTAGGCCTAGCCTCCATGTAGGTCTTCATCATCTCTATGAGCAAGCCATCCAGTAGGTACATCTTAGGACTTATTATATGCCTCTGCAAAACCTGCAAGATCTCCCATGATTGATTATATGCCACTGCAAAACCTGAAGGAGCATCCCAGGACTGATTATATGCCACTTGCAAAACCTGCAAGATCTCCCAGGACTGATTATATGCCACTGCAAAACCTGAAGGAGCATCCCAGGACTAATTATATGCTTATGCAAAACCTGTGTACCCTACTATCACCTCATCATTTTCAGATCATCTCATCATCAACAGATCACAACCTAGATGCACATAGCACAACACTTACAGTCACCGACATGGGAGGAATTTCTTACAACCATCCGGGAAAGGCTCAACAATTACAACAACGACCATGGAAGGACTAAACTCTGACCATGTTGGAAAAACTCTAGTAATTACATCAACGACCATGGAAGGACTAACCTCTAACCATGTCGGAAAATCTCGGTAATTACATCAATGACCATGGAAGGAAGAACCTCTCACCATGTTAGAAAATACCGGCAATTACATCAAGGACCGTGGAAGGACTAACCTCTAACCATGTCGAAAAATCCCATGTGCATTTGCGTATTCCAGACTCATCGCTTCCCCTTGGAAGGAACCTCGATCTGAAGTACACCAAGCTTCTCTTTGAAGTATTCAAACTTCACTTTGGCCAGCGGCTTGGTCAATACATCGGCTATCTACTCATCTGTCACAACATACTGGAGCTTCATTGCTCCTCTCTGCACCATATCCTTGATATAGTAGTACTTGATCTCAATGTGCTTAGACTTGTCATGGAACACTGGGGTCTCAGACAACTTCACACAACTCTAGTTGTCACAATGTATACAAGTCGCGTCCAACTGGAGATCAAACAAGTCATACAGTAGCTTCCTTAGTCGCATTGCCTCACAACTAGCCGAACAAGCTGCGACATACTCTGCTTTAGCTGTACTCGGTGCCACGCAAGAATGCTTCCTGCTAAACCAAGAGATCACACCTAATCCCATACTGAAGCAACACCCCAAAGTGTTATTCCTATCAATGGCACTGCCTGCCCAATCCGAATCAACATAACCCTCAAGGTTAATCTTTTGATTCACATCATACTTGAGCCCATAATCCATCGTACCCTTCAGGTACCTCAGAATATGCTTTGCAGCAATCAAGTAAACATGTCTTGGATCTATTTGGAACTGGCTCAATGTGTTCACAGCAAAGCAAATATCTGGTCTCGTATTTGTCAGGTACATCAAAGACCCAATCATCTGACGATACATTGTGGCATCAACTGACTCAGATGAAGCATCACACAATAGCTTCAGGTTCGATGCCATAGGTGTGGCCATGAACTTGCATTCCATCATCCTGAACCTCTTTAGGATCTCTACTGCATACTTCCCTTATCCAAGGAAAATTCCATCCGCACTCTGCCACACCTCCATGACTAGAAAATAGTGCATCATACCCAAGTCCTTCATCTAGAACTTGTAAGCAAGCTTCCTCTTCGTGTAAGCAATCAACCCATCCTCACCTGTCACAAACAGGTCATCTACATACAGTAGGATTATCATTGGGTTCCCTTCCTCAACCTTGTAGTAAAGGTTGGAATCCTCTTTACTCTTGGTAAAGCCCAAACTAGTCAGAAAGTTGTCTATCCTACCATACCATGTCCTGGGTGCCTGTTTCAAATCGTGCAAGGATTTCTTCAGTTTGCACACATGAGTCTCCTTGTCATGTGTCTCAAACCCGAGTGGCTGCTCCACATACACTTCCTCTTCTACTACACCATTCAAGAACACTGTCTTGACATCCATCTGGTGTATCTTCCATTTCATCACTGCCGCTAGAGCAAGTACTGTTATGATGGAAGTGTATCTGGATACAGGTGCAAATGTCTCCTCATAGTCTATCCCTTCTTTATTGTAGAAGCCACGTGCCACAAATATTGCTTTCTATGCTGCCATCTGCAGCATGCTTGATCTTGTACATCCACTTGGAAGTCACCACAGACTTCCCTGCTGGTCTCGGGACCACATCCCATACATCATTCTTCATGATCGACTGGTACTCCTTGATCATGGAATCCTTCCATTCCTTTCTTTCTGCCGCTTCTTCATAGTTGGTAGGTTCCTTGTCAATGATGTCACATAACAGGGCTACATAACTGGTGTATGGCCTTAGTCTCTTGCTTTCTTTGTGCATTCCTTCTGAAGCACCATACCTTTTTGCATCTTGAATTACCTCTCGTTGCCATGATGGTTTCCTCTTGAGAGAATTCTTCTTACAGGGTGGATCTACAGGTTCCTGTGGGTCTTCCATCTTGCATTCATCATATTATTTTGGAATCGCTTCTTCCATTTACTGTATTTCTGATCCTGGGAACTTTAGGTTCTTCAATATCTTCAATAGGTAGCTTTCTAAATTTGTTGTATGTTGAGTCTTTGCCACTTGTTCTTCGAAACAAGTCTCTCTTGTAGGTGATGGTATACGATCTTTCCTACAAGTCAAGTTCAATTACATGATTAGAATCATCTCATAGTTTTCAGAACAAATTCTTACGCATAAAGACATAGGTCATATAGTCATGCAATTATCTTAGCCAATGCTTCAATACAACGTTTATCCATATCCTGTAACTTTCTAGATGCCTTCCATCTCTACCAGAACATTGTTAAGAGTGTGCACTACTCCAAGATGTTAGCAAAGAGGTTTCAATCTAGATAAATAGGAATGGAGTGTTGTACAATACCATAGGCCACTTACCCATTACTTGCATATTAGTAGTATCTTGTTCATTAACACAACTTTTCTAATATGCATAATATACATCGTAAATCTAGGAACACAAGTATTTACATGATTGAACAACATCATTAAGTAATCATATACACAATAAATGACAATTAAAATACATATCTTTGTTTGGTTGTTGGGTGGACTCCCTCTCAATCTTTGCTTCCTTGCAGGAACTACTGGAGTGTGCTCCCTCTTGATCTCTATTTTCCCTTTGTGATAGCATCATGATTATATGTCTTTGAACTTGTATCCATCCTAGAACACTATGCATGCTTAAGTGTGCACTAGTTTCATCATTGTGTCATCCTCAAGACCTCATACATAATCATACATTCATTAGTATAATATCAATATTATCTAAACATTATAATCCTATAATATTAACATGTATGGTCATGATCATTTCATACACAGGTAATTTATCACAAGTGTTAGTATTCAAGGTTTTAGGCAGTACTTATTTTACTCATGCATATTCTTATTTAACCATAGGACTCTTCTAGTTTGTCATATCATTAATCAAACTAAGAAGTATAATATGCATAAACCCATGATTACTCAAACTTATAACTTCATGAATAATCATTATCAATCATACAAAAGTATACTTATATAATATCCTAACACAAGGTAGGATTCTAACTCGATATAGGAAAAACATACCTAGATTATCATGTTTGCTAGTTATGTCTAACATACCCAAACAATGTATTCCTTTTTCTCTTCAATGATTTAGAGACCTTGTGCTAGTAACCTGCATATCTCATAAGTTAAGTATTGTAGAACCAAATTATACATACCTCGTAAGTAGATATTCTATGTGATCAATGAATATGGATGAGTCTCTGTATTCATGTCACCATGGTCATATATTCTTGATCTAGAACTTGATTTGTCTTTCTTGATGTACCTTTCATGTTAGCGGACAACATCATCCTCATACAACACCACAGTGCATTAGTACAATCATAAGTGTCATAACCCTAATTAATGAATGTCTTCTATCATTCACATGCATTCATACTTTTACTAAGGTGATAAGAAAAGTCTAAAATTAATCAATATTGTAATAACCTCAATAATATGAATACAAACATATCATAAACTTAATCATCAGATAAATGAAACAAATTTCAAAGCATACTTGCATCTCCTCAAGTCATACCTGTCGAGATTGCTTGTAGTCTTCTCTATAAGGGTAAAAACCTAATCATCCAAGGTATATCACTTGTAAACATCTTATATAGGTTCATGGTGCTAGGATGATAGAATATCAGTGCCATTCATACCTCCTTCATTGCTTCCCTATGAGTCTCCCAACTTTGCTAGGGTTTCTTCTTACTTGGAAACCCTAATTTTCAATCTCCTTCCTCCCACAACATTTTGATGGAGGATTAATATCTATGATGAATGGATTCCAAATCCATTTTCAAAGTTTCCAATGTTGCATCAGGTGTCTCCAACATTGTATCAGGTCATTCCAGGCCTAAAAACTGAAAACCCTAAGTGAGAGCTTCTTCCTCCTCCTCTTTGATTTCCCCTGCTGAGCCATTTTAGATGTTCCGTATTGTTTCTGGTGTATCTATGAAATTTCGGATTTGAAGGGTTTGACACTTCGGGCTATGGTATCCTGACCTATAATATTTCCAACCCCAAAGGTTTTAGCTTCATTGGATTCTCCATTAGAGAGATATGCTCAGTTTCCCAACATGACCTGTTTAACGGATGGAACAACATATCGAACTTGTACGGAGTGCCACGTGTCACTGTTTCAACTTCAACCTCTAAAACTAGGACCTATGAAACTGCAGTTCATGCCCTAACTATCACTTTTATGGAATTCCATTTGGAGCTTCCTATCTCGAGATATGACCTTTTTACCTAGGTCACCTGCTTAGGGATTCATTCTGTAAGAGGCAGAAACCCTAACTTGTACATATCATATATTAGAAAGTACAACGAATATGGGGATGAAATTTGGACACAAGGAACAGGAAGATTTCTTCTTCGGTGTGTCCAAGTTTCAGATCCTGAACCTTTTCCCAAATTGATTTATAGCGAAAGTTCCACGATGACTAGGTTTTGCTATACAAGGTCCTAGCTTTCAAATTGTCGCAAGTGAAACAAGTGTCGTAAATGCCATACAATGCCTTCCTTTAGGCTAGCTCTGATACCATGTTAGTTTTACACCATTTAATTCAATATGATCTAGGATCTTAACTGAGAGAATAACATGCACATTAAATCAAACACAAGAGACAAGAGACACAAAGCATTTCACCGGGGAAACCACAAAGGAGAAAACCCCACAACTTCCTCAGAGATAGAATGAGTAATAATACAAAACCCCAAAACAAGTAGATGTTCTCCAGCAGCTTCCTCCTCCTCCACTTGTGCGAACTCCTCCTCTCTCTCACTAATGCGAAGTGAGTGAGTGTGTGAATGAATAAAATAGAGAGGAGCACCCACTCTATTTATACTTTATCTTTCACTTAGCCTTAAACCCAAACAGGTCGGCCCCTAAGTGTAACTGATTGGGCCGAATTCTCTAGGAGAGTCTAATAACCCATGAAAGACTCAACTCTGGGGTCAATTCCTTGTCATACAATGGAGGGTTAACCTCATTGACTTCACATGACCCAAATACAATAATGACTTCTCCGACCGGAGGAATAAACATCTCTGTCGGAGGTACAATAATAAAATACAAATACAAAATAAAATATACAAGTGAATATCTTCTGAAGTTACAAATACATCAACAATTCTTACCAGGATTTTGTTAGAAGATTCAGCTAATCCATTCCCTTGTGAATAGCAGGCAGTAGAATGGTTCAAGTTGATGTGATATTTATGGCAGAAACTTATCATCTTCTTAGATTTGAAAGCAACTGCATTATTTGTAACAATCCTCTTGGGACATCCAAACCTGGCCAAAATGTTATTTTCTAAAAAATCCACGATCACAGCGTCAGTGGATCTCCTTGTGGATATAGCTTCAATCCATTTTGTGAAATAATCTATTTCTGTCATAATCCATCTGTGTTGACCTATAGAATTTGGGTTGTTTTCCCCAATGAAATCTAACCCCCATTGCTGGAAGGGTGCCTCTATTGAGATTGGGTTAAGAGGAAGTGAAACCAATTTCCTTTTACCATAAAAATCTGACACTGATGATATGTGGTAGTCTCTTTATAAACATCAGAAAACATAGTGGATCGGTAGAAACCATCTCTCAAAATTTTATTTACTGTCACTTTCCATGAGTGATGTTCCCCACAATCTCCTTTATGGAATTCCTTCATTGTCTGCTGAGCTTCATTTTCCAATAGGAAATTTAACAATATACCTCCAGGGTCCTTCCAATACAAGTATTGATTCATAATGCAGAAATTTACAGCCTTTAGTTTCATAGATCTAGCTCTTCTTTTGCTCAATCCTGCAGGAGCTTGCAGGTTTTGCAATACATACACAATATCGGTGTACCATGGAGACATATAAAAAGATGGCATTACCTGTATCCCTTTGTCAAGCTGGTTTGAATGACTAGTTAGGAAGTTGAGTTGTAAAGATTCACAATTAGCATCTGTCATCATTTTGGCAAGTCCTTGTCCTTTAATCAACTTGGCAGGCTTGATTTCAAGATCATACTCCAACAATACAGCAATCCACTTTGCTCTCTTCCCTTCTGGATCTGGTTGGGTAAGAATGCTCTTCACTGCATCAGTTGGAACATATGCAACAATGTGTGACTGAATAATGTACACTCTGAAATCTTTCAAAGATTTTACCAAGGCATAGGCCTGATTTTCCATGATATCATATTTCAACTCCCCATATCTCAATACCTTACTGAAAAATGCTATAGGATGCTCAACATGTTGACTATTTTTCTGCAATATCACTCTAGCTATAGTATGCTCAGATGCATAAGAGAATACTAGGAAATCTCTAGTGAAATATGGGCTCACCAAAACTAGAGCTTCGGTGATGGCCCTTTTAATATATTCGAAAGATTCTCTAGAACCTTCTGTCCGTTTTATTTGATTCTCATTCTTCCACATGTTAGTAATATTTATCAATATTTCAGCAAAGCTGGGAATGAATCTCCTCAGGAAACCTACCTATCCAACAAATGATTGCAGTTCCTTCTTGCTCCTAGGATCCTCAACCTTTAAAATTGCGCTAACCCTTTTGGATCAATCTTAATACCATCTTTCGAAATAGTATGCCCAAGCAATTTCGCTTCTTCTAGTGCAAAATTAGATTTTTTGGGATTTAGTGAAATACCATATTTTCTGCACTTCTTAAGACTCTCTCCAGGTGCTTGATATGCTCCCTGTCAGACCTGGAATAAACAATGATATCATCCATGTAAACAACTAAAAATTTATCCTTTTCTTCTACAAAGAACGTTGAAATGTATCTCCTGCATTCATCAGCCCAAAGGGAATTTTAGCATACATGAATGTACCCCATGGTGTAGTAAAAGGAGCCTTCTCTTGGTCCTCTGGGGATACCTTAATTTGGTTATAGACTAAGAACCCATCCATAGTTGAAATCATTTCATACCTTACCACCCTTTGCAGAATGTGCTCCATCTTCGGTAATGGGTAATTGTCCTTCAAAGAAACTCCGTTGAGATTTTTGAAATAAATACAAAGTCTAATCTCACCATTTTTCTTTCTAACAGGAACCAAGTTAGCTACCCATTTTGAAAACCTCAAAGTTACAATAATCTTAGGATTGAATAATGTTTTGATCTCTTTTTCTATCACAGGCAACAACTTGGGGTTTACTCTTCTCAAATTTTTCCTGAAAGGTTTTTTCTCTAGGTTTGATTGGAATGGTATGCTGTATGATAGAGGTGTCATACTCTTTCAGGTATTCATATCTCGAGGAAAATACATCTATGTATTTCTTCATCAAATTGACATATTCTTCTTTCTATTTTGCAGGTAATTTCTTAGACAACTTTACGATTCATGGTGCTTCCTCAGTACCTAAGTTCTGATCTTCAACGGCATCATCAACAGCCTTAACTTTAGGATCCTTAGCAACATCATTCTGATCAAACAACTTCTCTATGGGGATCAGACCTCTTGGAATAAAATTGCTCTTAAACTGAATTATGTCCTTTCCTCCTAACATATTCTGCCATTCTTTGTTTTCAACTTTTTCATCTTCAGTTGATTCATCATCTTGGAATCTCTCTAAATTTTCATTTTCTGTATCAATCTGAGTATTCACAAATTCATCAGACATTTCCAAAAATCTCTTTATTTGCAGATCATCATCGAAAACTTGCCAATATTTGGAGTTGTCTGGTATTGAGGGTCTATTTACAATTTCAACTTCATACTTTTTTTGGGAATAAATAGGAGCCTTGAAACCACTAACAGTGGTAGCCAAATAATCTGCTACCTGATTGTCCATTCTAGGAACCACACTGATTTTGTGTTCTGTAAAGTAATTGCCAAACATGTCCCAAACCTCATTCCTGTATGCTCTCATTTTGGGATGTTTGGTTTGGTAAGTATCATTCACCTGATTTACCACAAGTTCCGAGTCCCAAAATACTTCTATTATTCCCCCCCCATGTTTTTCAAAGCCTGCAAACCCAACAACAGAGCCTCATATTCAGCCACATTATTAGTACACTCAAAAGTCAATTTATAAGATAAAGCTTTAAATTCTCTGACTGGAGATATAATCCAAACACTTGCCCCAGCCCCATTTTTACTTAGAGACCCATCAAAGTACATAGTCCACAATCCTTCTTCATTTTGTTTCTTCTCCAAGGATTCTTGTCTTTTTGAAAATTCCTTATCCTCCTTAAATTCAATCTGTAAAGGAACTTCAGGATCAGTGTGTGGTCCATCATTGAAAAATATAGAAGATCCCAAATCGGTATCAACAGCATAAATACGATGATTTTCAGGTTTATCTTGACTGCTGACCACATAGGCTAACCTATTCTCTCTAAATAACCTTCTATTGCCTCCGAATAAAGGTATAGTGGCATATGACATGTCCATTTGCAAAGTTCCTTTCAACTTCGATGCCCAAGACCTTCATAACAACATGCCGAACTTGGGAGGAATGTCAGACACTACAACATCCATCAAAATGCTTTTAGCTAGAAGTTGTGCGAGGGTTACCACCATATCCTTTATCAATCCCATACATTAGATAACCTCCAAATCTAAACTTTCCACTACTGTCTTTGGCATTAGATTATGAGATGCACCAGAATCTAACATTGCATTATGCAAAAATCATATCATGGATATTCAAACTTAGATAAAATGGGGGAACTTCTTCATCATATGTATTTTCAATTTTAGGTCCAAAGACAATAGTGGGAGAATCATCTGTTACTTCTAAAATATCTGGTTGATAATCACCTTGATTCTTGACCATTTTAGTAATTTCTTCTCTGTATTCATTGTTCCTCAACAACTCATTAAAAGGGATAGAAATTTTGACCTTTGATAATTCTGACTTCAAACTGAAGGATGGAATTGGTCTGTCTATATCAATGGGCCTTGACTGTTTACTTTCCTTTGGCTGTTGTTCCTTATTTTCTGGGTTCTTCTGTACAATAGCATCCTTCTTCTTTTCTTTTTGTTTTCTGAATTCTGCTGGGTGTTGGAAAGCTGGTTTGGACTGGGCTTTGCTTTATTTGTTATTACATCATGATTTCTCAGTTTTAATTTTCTCTGAAAATCATCAATGGAATTTTGATATCCTCTCTGATATTGTTCTGAATCTAGCTCTGAAACAAGACTATCATTTTCTTGGGCGAAAAAATTATGTTTTCTTTCAGTGAAGTATATTTCAGAATCAACGTCATCAAAGTGATGAATCTGGTTATCCATTGGATCTTCTTGTCCTTCCTCATCAACCAAATTTTTTGGGAATGGTGGTCTTATCTGTTGATCTTCAGGATTTCTTTGGTTTCTTTGAGGAAATGATCTCCTAAAATTTGGATTCCTTATTTGAGTCTTAGGTGGCTCTCTATTAGGTGGTCTATTATCCAAGTCTAACCCCAAGGCTAACATGTCCATCAATTTCTCCATAGTCTTCATCATCATTTCAAATTTAACATCACTTGCAAAGGAAGAAGCAGAAGTGGATGGTTGGTTTTCTGGTCTTCTCTTATCTGTCTCTACCCTAATTTTCAATTTCCCTGAGGCCTTTAAATTTGATTCCACTTCTAGAGAATCTTTTAACATAGCTGACAAAGTAGCCGACTTCCTCTCTCTTGACATACATGAAAAGTCTCCATCAAAGGCATCTGCATAATGAAGCTTGGAAGCACCAACCAAGGGTTTAATATCAGCTGGAATGGAGTTGTATACCCTCATAAATCTGCTAGAAAATTCATCTACAGACTCAAAGTTTCCTTTCTTTAAATGGTCATATTGAGATAATATTTGTAAGGGACTCTTTTTTGCCTCCGACCTATCAAAAAATAGTGTCTGGAAATATTCAAAGGTAAGAATAGATCCTGCTGGTAAATATTTAAACCATCTCTTTGCCTCTCCTGAAAAACTCTGTGCAAACAACCTCATTTTCACATCATCATGATCTACTTCTTCCAGTTCAATGAAATCTTCAAACCTATCCATATGCTGTCTTTCCATAAAATTTCTATCTCCATCTTATAAATAAATTCTCTGTGAGTAGTTCTTAGGGAGATCATGCAAAGCAATTGGCAAAGCCAGAGGTGCAAACCTAGCTGCCATTGGTTTAGGTGGATTTTGTGATACAGGAGGTTTCTGAGGAGGATTTTGGGGAGGATTGTTAACAAGGTTTGTAATATGAAGCTGAGAGGTTTGAAAATGAGGGTTATTTTCTTCAACTTTTACAGTGTTTTGCAAGTTATACCACCAGGGATCTAGCAAGTATGACTCAAACCTATTTGGATTGATTTCTGTTTGCTTTAGGTTTGACTTTGATTTTGATATTAATAAAGACTTTCCAACACTTACTTTTAAATACAAATCTTGAAAACCATAAAACTCTTCTTGAGATAAAAACCTTTCAGTATTAGAAGTGCTAGCTTTTCCTTTTCCACTTCGCTTTCTGGGTTTTCCACACCTTGTAAAATTTCAGAATTAGGATTACCTCTGGTATGTACCCTTATAGAGGCCAAGATGTCTTCTGAAACCTTTTTTGGAAATCAACGTGGAGTCGCCAGGGAAAATGTACAACCTTATCCAATGTAAGAACCTCTGTTTTCCCACAAAAATCCTTCTCCCCGTGAAATTTGGAACTCTTTGTCGTTTCTCCCAGGTACAATACAACTTTCACTCATCGACAATGGCGCCAATTATCTTAGCACTCAAAATGTACCTCAGGTTGTAAAAAGGACATCTCAAGGTAACCACAAAACCAAGATTTAGGAAAGAGAGATGGCTTCTTTCTTTCTAGAGAGGGATCTCTCGCTGATTGTTTAACAAGGTCAGATATATGAATAAAAATTAAGATCATATTGTTGTTTGGTTGAAACAAGGTAAGAATTCATTGGGAAATGGAGTCAAAATATAACACATATGTCAATTAAAAATGCTATGGCATGGAAATTTATAACAAAGGCACGGTAGTTACTCATTTACAGTCAAAATACTGTTGTCTGGTGATAAAGAAGAAATGGAGAACAACCCATTAACATGGGCATCTAACAAGGATGAATCCAATGTTAAATTTAGTAGGAAATATTTTTTGAATGTCTGAAATCAAAAGACAGATCATATACGTATGAATTCTGTACTATCAAACACTTATTTCAGACATGAAAATATAACAAAATGGAATAGATAACAAGGAACACATGCACATGAAGAAAGAAGATACTGACTGTAAAGTAAATAACACAGGAATCTCTACAAAATGACAACCTCGACTCTGTAATTTGATTAAGGATAGATCTCAAATACAAAACTCAACACTCATGGTTTCCAACCCTCTTTCCTCTCTATTACATGTGAATATATAGGAGCAGATATCTTCAGCCCTCAGGCTCGATTCACCCTAATAGAAAATTGTTACAACCGCTATGACACCTATATAGACAAGTCCATCATCTCTGGGAATCAGTTACAACAGAAATAACAAGTACTTGAAAAATAGGCTTAACTGCCTTTACATGTGTCAATGAACACATACTAACTAGTAACAGATCCTAGTAAATAAACAAAAGCTTAAGTAACTAATTCTTCAGAATGCAAATCTCCACGATCTTCAAAATCCTTATGCATGCAGCGTTAGCTTGGATTTTCCGATTTCTCCACAATCTTCCATTGATCGACAACTGGCAAGTTTGTAGTGTCCACCTCCTTTAGCAATACCCGTAGCTCTACATGATATATGTATGAATAGATCTATAGGTGTACACATGCCTCTTTGAAAATCAAGACCATCTCAAACTCCTTTTCCAGCTTGTCCACAACTATTTTTCCAGACAGTGATTGGTTCATGTCAGCAAAGTTTGCATGATCCAACCTACACTCCATCAACCTGTCTTGATACTCCTTTTGTGTTAGCATGGTACCATATTCTTCCCAAAAGAGTGGAAGCCCTTTCTTAAACAATGGATAAAACATATATCTAAAGAGCTTCAATTTGTGTGCCATAATATCTATCCTAGCTTGAATTGTATCTAATTGCTGATGTTAATTTACCACCTTCCTGGCCCAAATAATGGTAGACAATTTGTCTTTTATGCCTGCTGCCTTCAATTCATCCTCAGTTAACCCCTTTAAAAACTCCATGGCATTCTCAACACATTCAATGGGCTTCTTATTCAAATTTTCTTTTACTGTTGTCATACTTTGTTTGGCCAATTTAATTATAGCCTCTTTGTCCAAAACAAAGTCAAGATAAGGTTTGAATTTGTCTGCTTCTGCAATGACATCATCCCAAATTACTTGCTTTGCTTCCTGCAATGATGTTTGACCTGTAACCTGCTTCATCAATTCTTCATTCTTAACCTGTATTTCTTGGTATTTGGCTTCCCAAGCCCTTTTCTCTTGTTCTTCCTTTGAAACCATGCTTTCCAGATTTGTATTATGTTTTTGCAAATTTTTGAGCTCTAAGTCCTTCAGAATTACCTGTGCCATAGCTTGAACAATGGAGAAATCTCGAGATTCAATGGAAGAAGAGGCGATCATATTCTCAATCTCTTTACCTTTCTCTTGCAATTTCTTTTCCAAATCTTCAGATTTAGCCTTTAGATTCTTGTCGCTCTCCACTATAAGGGACATATCCTTTTTCCATTGCTTTTCTTTCTCTTCAAACTTCAATACTTTGGCTTTACAATCCATCAATTCATTTTTAAGCTTCTCTTTCTTCTTCTCAAGCTCTGTCAACTTAGATGCTTCTATCAATTGGGTGGAGGGAATATTCAGTTTCTTCTTTAGTGTCTGAATAATATTGTCCTTCTCATTTAGTAGGTTTTGTATGCTAGCCCTTTTATCTACCTGGATCTCAGTAGCCAACAATTCTATTTGTAGCGTTTTGATCTGTGCCTTGTGGGCTTTATTCTCCACCTTTTCTTGCCTGAGTTGATTCTCAATCTTGCTCTTTCTGGACTGTAATTTGGACAGTTCTAATGCAGCCTTTAACAATTTGGCATAAATAATGTCTTCGGTTTCCCTATGTAGATTTATCATGTTAGGAACATGAATGTCTTCTATGTTCATTATCACTTCAATGGCCTTATTTTTGGTTTCTATGGCCAGATTCAAAGTGTTCTGAGCATGGCTTCTGATAGCGACTTGGAATACATCCTTGTTAGAGATCTGTCTAACCTCTGCATACAAATTTGATTCTTATGAAGCTACATATTTATTCTATTTATATTCATCCAACAGTTCTAATCTACTTTTTCCTTGTGCAACTGGATCAGTAGCTTCTTTATCAAATACATACTCCTTGATTTTGAAGGAAGGTACTTTGGCCTTCACCTTCTTCTTACCTTGACCTGTCATCACCTGTACAATATGTTTTTCCTCTTCTACTTTTTGTTTCTTTGGGATTCTTGCTGTGTCTTCATCCTCTATATCCCGTGAAGCACCTGCAACAATTAATTAATAAGAATATGCGAAATAGAAGAAATGACAGAACTCAGAATCACTTTTATATTGATCGTAGGCCACTTCGAGGGGGAAAACTCCTTTGAGCAATCTCAATACAAATAACTTCACGGTGCCTTCATAGGCCTCAACACACACTTATATACTAAGTCTAGGCACCAATACTATGGGTCAAAATCATGGGCCACTACAAACTATGGATGAACAATACTACGAGCGAATTACAAAGCATATGGGCCAACAACAATAACACAAACTATTGATCAACAAATACTATGGGACGACTTACAAAGCATATGCGTCAAATAACAATATACTAACAAAGTAAAGACATGGGTTCCTAACATCCCCTCCCCCTTAAAAAAAGCTTTGTCCTCAAAGCTTTAGATGTGGAAATTGTTGTTGAATCTGAAGGAGTGGTTCCCATGCAGCATCCTCTGGTTGCATGCCGTGCCACTGAATTAAGACCTCTGTGATAGACCGAGAGCGAAGCTGACGAGAGCGCCGATTGAGGATGGCCTCTGGCTCCAAAAGGATGGATCCTTCATTATCCAGTTCGGGTAAAATAGTTGGTCCATTGATGTTGGTGCCAAGAACTTTCTTCAAACAAGAGACATGAAATACTAGATGAATGCGGGAAGAAGGAGGAAGTTCCAATTTATAAGCAACGGACCCAATCTGCTGAAGAATCTGATATGGTCCATAGAACTTTGGAGCGAGCTTATGACGCCCTTTGAGTTTCAGGGAGGATTGCTTGTATGGTTGGAGACGAAGAAAAACCATATCCCCTGCTTGAAAAGTGCGCTCAGAACGATGTTGATCAGCTTGTTGCTTCATGCGATTTCTTGCCATGTGAAGATTATCCCACAAAATGCGAAGAATCTGATCGCGGTTTCGAAGGACCGTGTCAACTTCCTGAACTGGTGAACTGTTGGGGGTGTATGGAAGAAGAACTGGAGGTTCCTGACCATAGACTGCTTCATATGGGGTCATTTTAGAGGCAGTGTGGTAAGAGGTATTGTACCACCATTCAGCGAGAGGGAGCCACTTTGCCCACTGATGTTGTTGTTCGGAGGTGAAGCAACGAAGATAAGTTTCCAAGCATTTATTGATAATTTCAATCTGACCATCTGTTTGTGGGTGATACCCTGAACTCATCTTCAGTTTGGTGCCAGTGTGGCGAAATAGTTCTGTCCAAAAATGACTGGTGAAAGTCGCATCACGATCCGAGACAATGGAAGAAGGGATGCCATGAAGACAAAATATCTGGTCCAGGAAAATTTGAGCGACTAAGGAGGCTGTATAGGGATGGCTGAGAGCACAAAAATGACTATATTTGGAGAGGAAATCAACCACAATGAGAATCACTGTCTTCCCACCAGATTTAGGGAGCCCTTCAATGAAATCCATAGAAATATCTGTCCAAATCCATGTAGGTATGGGCAAGGGTTCGAGAAATCCTGGAAGGAGTGTTGTTTCACCCTTATTGGGTTGGCAGGTATCACATTCAGCCACCATCTGTTGAATTGTCCTTTTCATGCCTTGCCAAAAGAAGTTACGCCGTGCCCATTCATACGTTTTGAGAACCCAGAGTGCCCTGCCGATGGAGAACCATGGAGTTCATAGAAGACAACCTATTGAAGATCTGTGCTCTGGGGAAGCACCAGATGACCCTTGTATCTCAGAGAAGCACCATCCCAAGAGTAATGTGGTACAATAGAAGGGTTGTTGGTCAAGCGTTGGATGATTTGAGATAAGAAAGAGTCATTGACATAACCCTATTGAACAGATTGCAACCAATTTGGAATAGGCATAGAAATAGCTGAAAGAGAACCTTGGGCATCAAATGTGCGAGAAAGAGCATCTACCACAATCTTGTCTTCTTCCAACTTAGCCAACCCTAGGGCTTCCATCATTGTGTTGGGATAGAACATTTTGACCTCAAAGCGGATGGCATCCTTTAGACCACTAATAAAACAACTCCGGTAAAAGTCATCAAACAATCCTTCAGTGTGGTTGGCTAGTTTCTCAAATTTAGTTTGATACTCTCTCACAGTGCCAATTTGGCGAAGTTTAGTGAGGGCTCCTGTGAAATCATCAAAAGCACCAGGACCAAATCGTTGCAAAAGGAGCTGGCAAAAGTCTGGCCATTTTGGCTCTTCATGAGCCTTGATGTACCAACGGTACCATTGAAGAGCTTCTTGTTCTAAATGAAAGGATGCAAGCGGAACTTTGTTGACATCAAAAGTATTATGCAGGCTGAAATACTGTTCTGCACGATAGATCCATCTAGTTGGATTAGTACCATTGAAGTGAGGAAAATCAAGCTTCGGACCACGGAAATTGCTGGAAGAAGAGAACCCATTGTCTGATGAAGACTGGGACTGCCGTTTGTTGTTAATAGCTGAATGTTTAAGATGGAGGCTGAGAAATTTTTCATCTAGATCCTGGAGTTTGGCTTGGATGGCTGCAAGTGCTTCTTCCATGGTTTTTGCTCCTGCAAGGGTGACAACCATAACCAGGATTTTTTTTTTTTGGTTGACTGGGTAGAAAAACAAAAACAAAAACTGCTTCAGTAAAGGAAAATTTGGATTTGGGAAAAAATCTGAAGGGTAATTGGGGTTTGACTAGGTTTTGAACACTGTCGAATAGACATGGAAGCAAAAAATGAGGATTTCGGAAGCAGGGTGAAAGAATGGGAAAATTTGGCAGAGGGGGACAAAGAAGCAGAATTCGGAAAGGAACTCTGTGGTAAAATTTGAAGGTGATTGGGTGAAATCTGAGGAAGTTATGGTGAACCCTAAAAATAGACAAATGTGGGATGTCGGGCTTTGGGAAGTGGAATTGGGGATAGGGTCCTCAGGAATGAAATATGTAGAATGGTATTACAGGGGTTCCTCGAAAGTTTCAAGGGAAACGGAGTGAGCGGAAACAGAGGGATCTGAACGACACCGAATGGATTGAAAACGACTGGATTTGGAACGGCTTTCAGAATGGATCTGAACGGCTGGATCTAAAACGGTGCAGCAGTGATTGACAACAGTTCACCTGAAAATAGATATGGACCCTAGGTATGTGCGGCTTCTTAACAGTTCAAGGGTTTCACTCGGCCACCAATGTTGTTTGACAACTTGCGTATTGGGGCAGTACCCCTCACTCCACGGCTCAGGTAAAACTGATAACCGCTTTGCCACAAATGACAGCTATTGGTTTACCTCACGGGTGGGAACTAGTCAATCAGGTAGGGGTCGTTGCCCTTTTCGCTGGCAGGTCCTCTCAATGGGCCAACTACTTCGGGGTTTCTGTGGTACTCCTCACAATGAGTTTTAGGGATTATGCCCAAGTACTTCCCACAATTAAGCGGATAGGGATTATTCCCAAATCCGAACCTGCAACAGATGCGAAAAAAAATTTGGCAGAAATTTCATCCAGCGAGCCCAAGAAAGTGTTCTGATACAAGATGTGAAGCACCTGCAACAATTAATTAATAAGAATATGCGAAATAGAAGAAATGAAAGAACTCAGAATCAGTTTTATATTGATCGCAGGCCACTTCGAGGGGGCAACCTCCTTTGAGCAAGCTCAATACAAATAACTTCACGGTGCCTTCATAGGCCTCAACACACACTTATATACTAAGTCTAGGCGCCAATACTATGGTTCAAAACCATGGGCCACTACAAACTATGGATCAACAATACTACGGGCGACTTACAAAGCATATGCGCCAACAACAATAACAAAAACTATTGATCAACAAATACTACGGGACGACTTACAAAGCATATGTGTCCAACAACAATATACTTACAAAGTAAAGACATGGGTTCCTAACATATCCATAACCTCAGGGAAGTCTCTTTTATTGCTCTTTTCCGAGCAGCTAGCTAAGGGTGCAACTTTCTCCAGTGCTGGAATCAAGCTGTAAATATCAAACTGTGATGAAGTGAATCCTTTTACTAGGGCAGTGGAATCATCCCGTATATTAACATCTCCTTGAATATTAGGGGGATATTCCAACCAATTAGCAGTCTCTGCTAGACCTGTAAGCTCAAAGTGCTCAAAGCCTTTTCTTTTACTGTCTTGTCTTCTGTTGAAGATAATGTGATGGGGATCATAGTTGATGGCAAATTTTGTTCAAAATACCATTTCTCTTATCACACACTCAATGGATGAAATGAAAGCTTTATTCTTAATAATGAATGGGCCTACAACCCATGGAAATGTAATGTTTGAAGCTTTCTTATGGTCTAGAAAATGTTCAATTTCTACCCTGAAATTTTGCCTGATCAATTCCAGAGCAAACACGCTAGGAGTTAAAAATGATGGTAGTACATAAGGTGGATGAGAAAACCCATATACTTTGATTATTATGTTGTGTTCCAAGAGAAACCAGTCACCTATTTTCTTTTCAGGAGAAGGTTGCAAAATCTCAGTCATCTCTGTCAATACTCTAGGAAATCTCTTCTGATAAAAAACATTGTGAACCTAAGACATGAGGTTGTTCATGAATTTGCTGTAGTCTGTGTTGATTTCCTTTGTGAGCATCATCTCAGGAAGCTGCAAATTTTCTTCATTAAATGACAAGAACGTCCTCAACAAATACAATTGAAACCTGAAACTTCTGATCCTGTGGAAGTCCACTAGCTGGGAATGGATATTCTTAGCTAGGGACTTATCAAATTTAAGTCTAGAGCAATGGAATGACTGCTAGACTCTTTAGACTCAAATGGGTAGGTGCTAAGGACAAACAACATACTCATCAGGGGTTCAATAATGTACATATCTGTGTCCAATACTAAGAATTGACTTATCATGGTTATTACACATTGAGTTTCTTCAATAAAAAGACTGACTTCAATTGGGAAAGGCTGGTCCTGCAATGAGACATTAGGTTTTAGGCAAAATCTATAGAAACTTTGTCTCTTTTCGATTGCAGACTCTCTAAAATATTGGATTAGGGACTCTTCCTTGTAATCTTTGGACTTCAGACTGAACTCGTTAGCAATTGAAATGGATTTTCTAATAACGACAGGAATGACTGGACAGAGGATTTTTGAGCTGGATGCATCCATAATTACCCTCTCAGAGGAGGAATAATTAGTAGCACACCATTTGACGAATTCAGGGAAATTTAGGGTTTGGTCGACATAGAAAAACAGGAAAAATGACCTGTAAACATTATGGACATCTATACCCTGGTCTCTAATAAGTTTCAGTCTGTATTTCACTACTTCGATAGGTCCATTCAGCAGTACTATATCATAGATCTCAGCATCCCTATCTTCTAACAGTTCCTTTATTTTCTGATGTTCAAAACCCGGGGGTTCTACCTCTCCAAGCTCAGCCATTTAAATAGCATTCTATGAGGATAAGAGGCCTACCTGGTTTACTAACAGCTGGTCCAAGATTTGTGTTTGAGGTGGCTGCTTTCTGCACTGTCGTTGGCTTTTGCTTTCCAATGCACATGACAAACAAGATCCTGAAACTTTGTGCATTTAATTTTTATATTAATTTTCCTTTCATATCATTCTTTCACCTCTTGCGATAAAGGAATTCATTGAGCCATCCATCTGCACGATTGATCTTGTGCCATTGATCTCTTGCCTGGTTTAACTCCACAATCCTTCGCAGTCTTCAACCTTTCAAATGTAGTATTCCTTGCACCTTTATCCTGTGAAGCCAATGCTGACCGCATATCTGAGTCTTGTCTGCATCTCGACCATCCAAAAGCGCGACCTTTACCAAAATATGCAAATCCAGAAAGTTAGTTTATCCGTGCATGTTGTATTTGCGAAGTCCATAACCACCGTTGATGCTCATCTCCGCTAGATCTTCATCATCGAACTATGTGGAGCCTACCACCACTTTGTAGATTTGAAATGTTCATTTCTCTGCGCATATTAAATCAACAAACTGTTTCATGACCGTAGATTCCTTTTCCCATCCGTTGATCTGACTATCGACTTGCTCGCGGGTAAGCAACACTCCGCCCATGTTCTAACTATGCATGTTACTCCTGTGAAGTCGCTTTGCAGCCGTCGATCTCCGCTTCCATAGATACGCTTCGTTCATTTGTGTCTTCATGTAACTTTGAGCGAATTTTTACACTTTACCCTCATTTGCAATTTTAAAACTTAAGATTCTCGATCATTTCCATTTCGAACCTAGATAGAAACATTCAGAGCTCTTATTTGCAGCCTTCTGGGTCATATGACTCAGAAATCTAAGACCTTAGTCATTATTTGCAGGGATCAACCCTTTCCACCTATTTAACCCAAAACTAGTGCTAACACCATGGTCTCCTTTGATCGATGTATTTGAGTCTCAATATCCGCATCATTATCCATTTTGTTTGTCACCCTTACTCTCAGTATTGTGTCTCCATCAAACCCCCTTCATTTGCAGTTTGTCTACTTCCGTTTCACTCTGTACCTTTACAAAAGTAATGTTGTCATCCACACTACCCATGTTTACATCAATCAAAGGAAGTTGTGAGCCCCATGCTTATCAGCCAGTCTTGTGTCAGGTTTGTCCATCCAACAATTGGTTACACACAAATCTCGGTTCTTAAGATAAGTCCCTCATCTTATCATGTATTTCAGCTCTCGTCAACATCAAACCACTACATTATGAGAGTTGTAGTTGTACCTTGGGGTCCCTTTCAATCACTATAAGGGATCACCTTGAACTATGTAGGGAGATTCATTAGTGCTCCTTAACTTAGTGGTTTCCCCTATGCTCTATGTCAACACATCTATTGTATTAGGGGAAAACTTACTTTTGAAGGTATCTGTGTCCACATTTGCAAACCATGATAGCAACCCATCTGGAACAATGAATTTTTCTCTCAGGAAACTTCACCACCATTCTAGTACCCCACCCCATAAAAAATTTGTCCCTTTCCCAAACATGATGGTACTTTTATTAGGCCTAATTTGTATAAAAATTGCATCCCCCATTTTATAGTTTTGGTCAACCGTATGCACATCGGCATAACTCTTTTGTCTATCCCGAGCTTCCTTTAACCGATTTCAAATTTGAATCACCTTTTATTCCATCTCTTGAATCAACTGAAGTCCTACAATCACTCTATCCTCTAACCTCTCCCAACTCAATGGTGTTCTGCATGGCCTCCCATATAATGCTTGATTAGGAGACATCCTGATTGAGCCGTGGTAATTATTATTGTAAGCAAATTATACTAAGGGTAAGTGATTTTCCTGATGGGTTTGTTGATCCATAACATACATCCTAAGCATGTCCTCCAACACTTGATTCACTCTTTATTCCTGCCCATCTGTCTATGGATGCTAAGCTGTGTTTAAGTTCAATTGAGTTCCTAAGGATGACTACAAACTTGTCCAAAACCTGGACATGAACCGGGAATCCATATCCGAGATAATATTCTTGGTAAACCCATGAAGATGAAAAAATTTCATTTATGAATATGTGCATTACATTTGTAACATCATAGGTCTCCTTAACTAGAATAAAGTGAGCAATTTTGGTCAGTTTATCAACAATGACCATAATTACATCATGCCTATGAGAGGTAAGAGGAAACCTACACAAATTCCATGGAAATAACCTCCCATTTTGATATGGGAATGTCATGGGGTTACAATAATCCTACTGGGTGGTGATGATAAAATTTTACCTACTGACACTCAAGGCACCTAGTGATGAATTTGACCATGCCATGCTTCATTGCTACACAAAAGAAGAGTTCCTTCATATATGCATACATCTTCCTTACACTAGGATGCACACAATAGACTGCTCTGTGGGATTTCTTAAGTATAGTTCCTCTAATATCTCCTTACTCAGGAATATACATCATCCCTTGATATCATAACAACCCATCTACTTCCAATTCATACCCTTAACACTTAGGCTCCACCTACCTCCCAATTTGGAGTGTCGACAACACCTTTAGGTACCAACCATCTCTGACTAGATGTCCTAACACTCTCTCTCTCAAATCAACCTTTAAAGGTACCGGGGAGAAAATCCTTGGTTTTCTGCTAGACATCGGCAACCACATTCTCCTTCCCCTTGATGTACGAAATCTCAAAATTATACTCGCTCATAAATTCACTACATTGCCTCTGCATAACATTCAGGTCTCTTTGAGTGAAGTGATACCTGAATATTTGGTGATAAAATGTGAGCTCAAAGCTTCGTCCAACAAGGTAATTTATCCAAATCTTTAGAGATAACATCACTGCCGCCAATTCTAAATCATGGTCGGGGTAATTCTCTTCATGTGTTTTTAAGTTTCTTGACGTGTAAGCTATTACTCCACCTTCCTTAATTAACACCACACCCAAAACCTACCTTGAGGCATCCGTTCAAACTGTAAAGTCCTTGTCCATATCATGAACTCATAGAATTGCTTCAGTCTAGGGTTATCTATAATTTTGTGGCTCAATAGGAAGGAGACTAGTGTGGCACTCAGTATGGCCGAGGCAGAGTATATAGCAACATGTTTAGCTAGTAGCAAAGCTGTGTGGATTTGGAAGTTGCTTACATGGTTGTTTGATCTCGAGTTGGAGGTGACTTATATGAGAACCCAGTGTTTCCTGACAAAGTCCAAGCACGTCGAGATCAAGTACCATTACATTCATGACATGGTATAGAAGGGAGCTATGAAGCTCCAATATGTTGCGACAGACAAGCAGATAGTCGATGTGTTGACCAAGCCTCTCACAAGGGTAAAGTTTGAATACTTCAAGGACAATCTTGGAGTGATCTTATGGGACTTACCTGGTGATAGGGAGTGTTGAGTTACATATGCAATTTCAGGAGGTAGTAGCACACTGAGTGTGACAGTAGTGGGTAGTCATTCATGAACTAGTCACCTACATTTTGTGTGATCCAGGTGAAGTCACGTAATGAAATAAAGGTTAGACAGGAATCCAAGACCCATAGGGTTTGAAAGGATGATGAGGATTCACCCACTAGTGAGTGTTATAATATTAAAAACCCATTCATACCCATTCCATACTTAGGAGATAGATTATTAATCATTTTTTTATTAATTCGTAGGTGTTGACTAGGTAGTTGGCCATTATTTTGTCTTTGTGCAGACCACAATCCATCCAGAGTCACTAGAGCGCACTTATGGATATTATGGATAATATTTACCGAGGTTCCTTGAGATTTTATTCCATTCCTGGATTAGAAGGGTGTTACCCCGCTTTTTACTGATTTTCGTGAAAAGGTAAAAGCTAGTTGACTTGGCTTTAGCAGTGTTTTGGCCAAGTCGCCCTCCATGATGTTTCCTCTTTCTAAAATTTGTACTTAGGATTATTTTCCATAATAAATCACCATCCAAATCTGATTTTACCAAGTCATGATCCTTAGAGGTGATTTGGAAAGCACTTTTTGCACGTAGGGGGGTTTTCATCTTTTTAGTAAGCCTACTTTTGTGAGGATTTCAAATGCCTTCTTTGGATTTCAAATCTATGGTGTAATTATATATTTTGAAATCCATTACATTGCCTAAGTTTGGATTATGTAGACTTATTCAATAGAGTTATATTTTTTTCATCATTTTCATGATCGTTTTATGTGTTCAATGACTAGTTTTTGCAAGGCAATTTGTGAGAGTGTGTAATTGCTTGAGTAGATATTGGTGTGAAAAATATTTTCACATGGTATCAGAGCTATCAAGACGTTCTATTCTCCATTTTTTGTCTAGTAGGATCGAACCAATTAGATAGAGGGCACATTTCAGTCTCCCACAGGGCGCAATTCTGCATCTCATGGGTGCAACCAAACATATCAGAGGCATAATTCAGAGCTTCCATGGACCAGTCACAACAAATGATGAATAATCCATTCAATTATTTTGACTGGAAGGCACAAATGGAGATCTTGTTGAGGATTAAAGGCCTCTACAGGGTGACTATGGCTACTGAAACTTAGCCTACTACTCTCATTGAGAAGGCAAAGTGGCATAACAAAAAATATGAGGCTTATGGTCTCATGTGTCTCAACATATCTAGGGATCTTCTTTTCCATCTAGATGGTATTACCACTCCTAATGAGGTTTGGGTCAAGCTCCAAACTTTATTTGGCAAGACTGATGAATTGAGGAGCCACCAAGTGGAGAATGAACTAGTTTCACTGAGTCCAAGCAATTTCAAGACCTTACAAGACTTTTTCTCAAATTTTAAAGATCTAGTTCTTCAATTAAAGCAGTGTGGAATTGATAAGAAAGATGAGAAATTGATATTGGCCATCCCCTAAAAACTTGGCTCTGATTACTCAATCTTTGTTTCGACTTTCCATGCAACAAAACTCACATTTCAAAATTGGAAGATGCCTTCACCAGCAAAATTCATGGAATCACTCACTCAGGAGCAAGACAAGTTGGTCTTGATGGGAAAAATCAAGAATCCATCAAAGGACCATGCTTTGGATGCTGGATATTCAAAGAATTCAAAAAGAAAGAAGAAGTCCAATTCCAAAAAGCCACCATATCAGAAGAAAGACAAGCAAAAATCTTACGAAGACTCTCCCAATTCCAAAAAGCCACCAGATCAGAAGAAAGATAAGCAAAAAGCTTACGAAGACTCTCCCAATTCCAAAAATAATTCTCGAAAGAAGAAAGAGAAGTCTAAGTGTGCATACTACAATAGTGTCTTTCATCGTGATAGATCATACATGAATAAGACCATTGATCAAATGGCTCAACTCCTTGAGAAATCCAACATCCCTCTTCTAGATGGCGCAAGAAAGAAGGAATGAGGATCTAATTCTGAAGACAAGGAGAGAGTACATGCTTTGATGGAAAGCACATCCAAGCCTATCTCTTTCATCATTTATTCTAGAGCTTCAAGGCATATGGTGTCCATAAGAGAGTCTTTATCCTCTCTTGATTCTTCTAGTGGTCCAACTATTGTGTTGGGTGATGAATTTGAAACTACTTGCAAAGGTAAAGGAAGTATTGATCTTGAGTATGGTTCTTTCACTAATGTGTTGTATGTTCCAGGACTTGCTACAAAACTCTTGTCAGTCTATCATATGACTCACACTAGGTCTCCCAAGAAGGTTGTATTCACACCTAATGATGTGGAAATTTCAGAAATTTCTATAGGAAGAATTGTTGCCTTAGGTATTGCTGCTCATAGCTCAAAAGTATATAGGTTTTCACACTTTGTGTTTTTCTCTTTACCTTCTGATCTCCTCACTCATGCCAGCGAGTCAAGAAAATGATGACATGAGATATTTGTTGATGTATTTCTAACTTCAGAATGTATTCACTTGTATATTTTATATTGTATTTGTATTTTATTATTGTACCTCCGACGGATATGTTTATTCCTCCGGTCGGAGAAGTCATTATTGTAATTGGGTCATGTAAAGTCATTGAGGTCAATCATCGCATGTAAGTTGGGGCATTAGTTCCCCTAGAGTCATTTGTATTGGGGTGTTTAAGTCCCCTAAAGGAGTCGACCCAGTCAACTTTAGTTGAGGCCGACTTGTCAAGTGGTAAAGGCAAAGTATAAATAGAGAGCTAGGCTCTCTATTTATTCACTCACTCACTCACTTCGCATTAGTGAGAGAGAGGAGGATTTCACACAAGTGGAGAAGGAAGAAACTGCTGGAGGCCATCTTCTTGTTTTGGGGTTTTGTATTATTGCTCATTCTATCTCTGAGGAAGTTGCGGGGTTTTCTCCTTTATGGTTTCCCCGGTGAAATGCTTTGTGTCTCTTGTCTCTTGTGTTTGATTTGCTATGCGTGTTATTCTCTCAGTTAAGATCCTAGATCATATTGAATTAAATTATGAAAAACTAACATGGTATCAGATCTATCCTGAAGGAAGGCATTGTATGGCATTTACGACACTTGTTTCACTTGCGACAAGTTGAAAGCTAGGGCTTTGTATAGAAAAACCTAGTCATCGTGGAACTTTAGCTATAAATCAATTTTGGCGAAGTTTCACGATTTGAAACTTGGACAGGACGAAGATGAAATTTTACTATACCTTGTGTCCGAGTTTCAGCCTCAGATTCGTTGTACTTTATGAGATATGATCCGTACAAGTTAGGGTTTCTGCCTCTTCTAGAATGAAGCTCTAAACCGGTGACCTAAGTAAAAAGGTCATATATCAGGCTAGGAATATCCAAATAGAATTCCGTAAAAAGTGACAATTAGGGAATGGACTGTAGTTTTACAGGTCTGAGTTTCAGAGGCCAAAGTTGAAACAATGACACGTGGAACTCGTACAAGTTCGCTATACTGTTTCATCCCTTAAAAAGGTCATGTTGGGAAACGGATCATATCTCTCTGATGGAGAATCCAATGAAGCTAAAACCTTTGGGGTTGGAAATATGACATTTCAGGATACCACAGGAAGAAGTGTCAGACCCTGCAGATCCAAAATTTCAGATATACACCAGAAACAATACAACACATATGAAATGGATGAATGGAGGAAATCAAAGAAGAGGAGGATGAAGCTCTCGCTTAGGGTTTACAAGTGATATACCTTGTATGATTAAGGTTTACCCTTATAGAGAAGACTACAATCAATCTCAATAGGTATGAATTGAGGAGATGCAGGTATGTTTTGAAATCTGTTTCATTTATTTGATGATTAAGTTCATGATATGTTTGTCTTCATATTATTGAGGTTAGTACAATCATGATTAATTTTAGACTTGTCTGATCACCTTAGTAAAAGTATGAATGCATGTTAATGATAGAATAAATTCGTTGATTAGGGTTATGACACTTATGATTGTACTAATGCACTGTGGTGTTGTGTGAGGATGATGTTGTCCGCTAACATGAAAGGTACATCAAGAAAGAAAAATCAAGTTCTAGATCAAGAATATATGACCATGGTGACATGAAGACAAAGAATCATCCATAGTCATTGATCACATAGAATATCTACTTACGAGGTATGTATAATTTGGTTCTACAATGCTTAACTTATGAGATATGTAGGTTACTAGCACAAGGTCTCTAAATCATTGAAGAGAACAAAGAAGACATTGTTTGGCTATGTTGGACATAACCAACAAACATGATAATCCAAGTATGTTTTCCTATATCGAGTTAGATTCCTACCTTGTGTTAGGATCTTATATAAGTATACTTTTGTATGATTGATAATGATTATTCATGAAGTTATCAGTTTGAGTAATCATGGGTTTATGCATATTATGCTTCTTATTTTGATTAATGGTATGACAAACTAGAAGAGACCTATGGTCAAATAAAAATATGCATGAGTAAAAGAAGTACTCCCTGAAACCTTGAATACTAACGCTTGTGATAAATTACCTGTGTATGAAATGATCATGACCATACATGTTAATATTATAGGATTATAATGTTTTGATAGTATTGACATTATACTAATGAATGTATGATTATGTATGAGTTCTTGAGGATGAAACAATGATGAAACTAGTGCACACTTAGGCATGCATAGTGGTCCAGGATGGATAGAAGTTCAAAGACATATAATCATGATGCTATCACAAAGGGAAAATAGATATCAAGAGGGAGCACACTCCAGTAGTTCCTGCAAGGAAGCAAATATTGAGAGGGAGTCCACCCAACAACCAAACAAAGATAAGTATTTGAATTGTCATTTTTTGTGTATATGATTACTTAAATGATGTTGTTCAGTCATGTACATACTTATGTTCCTAGATTTAGGATGTATATTATGCATATTAGAGAAGTTGCATTAATGAACAAGATACTACTAATATGCAAGTAATGGGTAAGTGGCCTATTGTACTGTACAACACTCCATTGCTACTTATCTAGATTGAAACCTCTTTGTTGACATGTTGGAGTCGTGCACACTCTTAACAATGTTCTGGTAGAGATGGAAGGCATCTAGAAAGTTATGGGATATGGATAAATGTTGTATTGAAGCATTGGCTAAGATAATTGCATGACTGTATGAATTATGTCTTTATGCGTAAGAATTTGTTCTGAAAACTATGAGATGTTTCTAATCATGAAACTGAAATCGATTTGTAGGAAATATCATATACCATCACCTACATGAGAGACTTGTTTCGAAGAACAAGAGACAAAGACTTGGCATACAACAAATCCAAAAATCTACCTATTGAAGATATTGAAGAACCTAAAGTTCCCAGGATCAGAAATACAGTAAATGGAAGGAGCGATTATAGAAGAATATGAAGAACGCAAGATGGAAGACCCACAAGAATCTGTAGATCCACCCCATGAGAATAATTCTCACAAGAGGAAACTAGCATGGATATGAGAGGTAATTCAAGATGCAGAAAGGTATGGTGCTTCAGAAGGAATGCACATAGAAAGCAAGAGACCGAGGCCATACACTAGTTATGTAGCCCTACTATGTGACATCATTGACAAGGAACCTTCCAACTATGAAGAAGAAACAGAAATAAAGGAATGGAAGGATTCCATGATCGAGGAGTACTAGTCGATCATGAAGAATGATGTCTGGGATGTGGTCCCGAGACCAGAAGGGAAGTTTGTGGTGACTTCCAAGTGGATCTACAAGATCAAGCATGCTGCAGATGGAAACATAGAGAAATATAAGGCAAGATTTGTGGCACGCGGCTTCTCCCAGAAAGAAGGTATAGACTATGAGGAGACATTTGCACCTGTAGCCAGATATACATCCATCAGAACAGTACTTGTTCTTGCTGCAGTGATGAAATGGAAGATACACCAGATGGAAGTCAAGACAACATTCTTGAATGGTGTAGTGGAAGAGGAAGTGTATGTGGAGTAGCCACTCGAGTTTGAGACACATGACAGGGATACTCATGTGTGCAAACTGAAGAAAGCCTTGTATGGCTTGAAACAACCACCTAGGACATGGTATGGCAATATTGATAGCTTCCTGACTAGTTTGGGATTTACCAAGAGTAAAGCGGATTCCAACCTTTACTACAAGGTTTAGGATGGCAATCCAGTGATACTCCTACTGCATGTAGATGACCTGTTTGTGATAGGTGAGGATGGATTGATTGCTGACACGAAGAGGAAGCTTGCTGTCGAGTTCGAGATGAAGGACTTGGGTATGATGCACTATTTTCTAGGCATGGAGGTGTGGCAGAGTGCAGATGGAATCTTCCTTGGACAAGGGAAGTATGTAGTAGAGATCCTGCAGCGGTTTAGGATGATGGACTGCAAGGCCATGGCCACACCTATGGCATCGAACCTGAATCTATTGAGTGATGCTTCATCAGAGTCAATTGATGCCATGATGTATCGTCAGATGATTGGGTCCTTGATGTGCCTGATGAATACGAGACCAGATATTTGTTAAGATTCAATATGTTAAGATAGAAAATATCAACATTACATTCCATTTCACAACAATAGCATATACAAGATCACTGAAAGAACAACAAGAACAACATAAACAAAAGAGACACAGATTTATCCTGGGAAACCCTCATAGGGAAGAAAACCCAGCAAAGCTTCCTCAATATAGATGACTAGAAAATACAAATATGTAATCCACAAACATGAGCTCCTTCTCCTCCATAGCAGATCTCTCTCTCACCTATGTGCCAATCACAAGTGAGTGAATGTTGTGTGAGTGTGATAAATGAGGAACACACCTCCTCTATTTATACACTAATCCGACTTGTCTTTTACATTAATTAGGTCGGCCCCAACTTAACCACTTAACATAATGTGACAGGGCCGACCCCACTAGGGTGGTCTAATAACCCTTTAATGCACATGACTCATACATGGCCGACCCCCACTAGGGAATTCTAATAACCCAAGTTACCACATTCTCTACGAAGGAATAAAACATCTATGGATATACAATAAGGTCTTCACGGAGGAATGAAACATCTCCGGAATAATAAAGTACAAATATAATATTCTTAGAAGTTACAATATTTCAACACTCCCCCTTAACGAGAAGGATATTATAACAACATCTGCAGGAGCAAGGAGTCATCAACTACATGATACACGATACATCTATAAATCATTGGAAGCTTTCTTCATACATCATCAGTAACTCAAACAGTTACTGGAACATCTTCAAGATCTTCAATACTGAAAGATCAACATCTTTAGTACTGAGTCTTCATCTTCTGCAGCACTCGAGCAGCTACAATAACATCATCATTTGGATCACCCGATCAACAACATCACATCATCAACTGGATCCTCTCTATCAACAACATCACATCATCAACTGGATCCTCTCGATCAACAACATCTGGATCATCTCGATCAACAACATCTGGATCATCTCGATCAACAACATCTGGATGATCTCGATCTACATCATCTGGATCATCTTGATCTACAACATCTGGATCATCTCAATCTACAACATCTAGATCATCTCGATCTATAGAATCTAGATCATCTCGATCAACAGCATCTGGATCATCTCGATCAACAGCATCTGGATCATCTTGATCAGCAGTATCATCATAGCAGCATAATCTACAATACACATGATCCAATTACAGGATGATCAATCCTTATCAATTTAAGACAAGTCTCATGTCTATGGACGATGCAATCCAGATCTACTTCCAAGATGATCAATCCTTATCAATTTTAGACAAGTCTCATGTCTATGGACGATGCAATCTAGATCTACTTCCAGGATGATCAATCCTTATCAATTTTAGACAAGTCTCATGTCTATGGACAATGCAATCCAGATCTACTTCCAGGATGATCAATCCTTGTCAATTTAAGACAAGTATCATGTCTATGGACGATGCAATCCAGATCTACTTCCAGGATGATTAATCCTTATCAATTTAAGACAAGTCTCATGTCTATGGACGATGCAATCCGTGATCCTTTTAAGACAAGTCTCATGTCTAGGGACGATACAATCCGTGATCCTTTTAAGACAAGTCTCATGTCTAGGGACTATACAATCCGTGATCCTTTTAAGACAAGTCTCATGTCTAGGGATGATACAATCCCATCACGTACATTTTGAACCAAATGTCCAGGGACGATGCAATACTATCACATACATTTTGAACCAAATGTCCAGTGATGATACAGTCCTATCATGTACATTTTGAACCAAATGTCTAGGGATGATGTAGTCCTATCATGTACATTTTGAACTAAATGTTCAGGACGATGCATTTTTATAACATATATTTTGAACCAAATGTCCATGGACGATGTAGTCCTCTCATGTACATTTTGAACCAAATGTTCAAGGACGATGCAGTCCTATCATGTACATTTTGAACTAAATGTTCAGGGACAATGCAGTCCTGTCATGTACATTTTGAACCAAATGTTCAGGGATGATGTAGTCCTATCATGTACATTTTGAACCAAATGTTCAGGGACGATGTCGTCCTATCATGTACATTTTGAACCAAATGTTTAGGGACGATGCAATCCTATCATCAATTATCGGAGACAGATGTATACGGATCAATTCAGGGACCTAAGTCCAGGGACGATGCAATCCCTCTCATCCACTAGGGACCACTTCTCGGAGACATATGTCTACGGATCAATTCAAGGACCAAAGTCTAGGGATGATGCAATCCCCTCATCATCTTAGACCAAGTCTAAGTACCACTTATCGACCTCATCGTCGGCACAGGTAACCTCATCATCGACCTTACCGTCGGAACAGGTAACCTCATCATCAATACATGTATCCTCATCATTGATACAAGTATCCACATCATCAATACAATATCCTCATCATCGATACAATATCCTCATCATTGACCTTACCATCAATATAGGCAATCTCATCATCGATATAGGTATCCACATCGATACCAGTATCCAAATATCATCATCAACCACATAACTCCCCCTTTCGAGGAGGGTCCTTCTGAACTACACCAAGCTTGTATCAGAAATACTCAAACTCTTCTCGAGATAGAGGTTTGGTCAATACATCAGCAACTTGTTCGTCAGTGCTCACATACTCGAGCTTGATAACTCCTTTCTGCACCATATCCCGTATATAGAAATATCGGATCTCTATGTGCTTTGACTTATCATGGAACAATGGATTCTCTGTCATCTTGATACAAATTTGGTTGTCACACAGGATCACAGTGGAGTCCATCTCTAAGTCAAACAATCCTGATAACAACTTCCAAAGCCATACCGCCTCACAACTAGCAGAGCAAGCAGCTATATATTCCGCTTTAGTTGTGCTGAGAGCCACACTAGACTGCTTCCTACTAAAACACGAGATCATGGCAGATCCCAGACAATAACATCCACCCGATGTACTTTTCCAGTCTGATACACTTCCTGCCCAATCGGCATCTATGTATCCATACAATCTGAAGTCATGATATCCAAGACAACATAGACCAAAGTCTATTGTACCCTTTAGGTACCTTATCACATGCTTTGCAGCTACCAGATGAACATGTCTAGATTCCACTAGATACTGACTCAAGGTGTTCACATCAAAGCATATATCTAGCCTGGTATTCGTTAGATACATCAATGACCCAATAATCTGTCTACATAGAGTGAAATCCACTAACTCTGATGAGTCATCAGCTAACAGCTTCAATTCGGAACCCATGAGAGTGGCCATGGTTGTACATTCCAACATATCAAATCTTATCAAGATTTCCACAGCATACTTTCCCTAGTTGAGAAAGATTCCTTCAGAGCCTTGCCATACTTCCAGACCTAGGAAGTAATGCATCAATCCGAGATCTTTCATCTCAAATTCTGTAGCTAGCTTCTTCTTGCTTTCCATGATCTGTTTCTCATTCCCTTTAAGAAAGAGATCATCCACATACAATAATAGTATCATCCATAACCTTAAGGTAAAGGTTAGGATCAACTTTACTTCTGGTAAATCCCAAGCTTGTCAAGAAACTGTCAATTCTCCCTCTGTGACTGAACATCATTCACACTCTTCATTGAGTGATCTTTTGCATATCTATCCGTGTCATCTCTCGTCAGATGGGTCTACTGATATGAGCCTCAAGATCATTCAAACTCTATGGTGAGTTCCTTCTTGCATCCATCTAAGAGAATAATGTCATATGTATATAAACACCATCTTCAACCTTGTAGAAAAGGTTGAAATCCACATCACCCATGGTGATCATTAAGCTCATCAAATGACTATCGATCCTGGGTACCCGTATGGAGCTTTCTTTAATTGAATCCTGGGATTTTTCTCGATTCACACTTCTTCTTTAATTACACCATTAAGAGAATGGTCTTATCTAGCCACTTGGAGCAAACATCTCGTCATGATCCTCTTTCTCTTTCTAAGAGAATCTTCTAGCCACGAGCCTTCTATAGTATGTTTGATTTGTAAATCTTCTTGTTGAACATCCATCACTTATTCAATGTTCATCATTCTTCATGATTTTTCCTATAAATCAAAGTTAATTACATGATTAGTAATACTTCATAATCATCAAATCATGCTGACATGATAACCTATTATGCATACAAATATGATTCACATGGTTATGCAACTATCTTGACCAATACTTTGGCACAACACTTTTCCATATCCTGTATGCATATAGTGGTTATCTATATGCCTTCCATCACTACTAGAACATACTATCGAGAGCGTGCACAACTCTCAGTGTCTCAGCAAAGAGGTTTCATTCTAGACAAGCAACAATGAAATGTTTGTCCAACTTGCCCATCATATGCATATTAGTAGTATACTGTTCAATGTTATATGAATTCTCACACTATGCATGATATATTCTAGGAATACAAATACGTATGCAACTATTACGAGCAATATCATTAACTTATTCAGAGATTCAAATAACAACTCAAATGCTTATCTTTTATGTTTGTGTGGTTGCCTCCCGCTTGATCTCTATATGTCTTTTGAACTTCTATTCATTCTGTACCACTATGCATGCTTAAGTGTGCACTAGTGTCATCCTCATCGTCTCATACACAAACATACATTCATTAGTATAATCTCAATACTATCAAAACATGATAATATTAAGTATGTATGGTCATGATCATTTCATACATAGGTATACTTACCTAAGATCCTAACACAAAGTATGATTCTAACTTGATATAGGAAAACATATCTAGATTATCAAACTTGGTTATGTCTTAACATACCCAAACAATATCTTATTTGTTCTCTTCAATGGTTTAGAGATCTTGTGTTAGAACCTGCATATCTCATAGGTTAAGCATAGTAGAACAAGGTCATACATGCCTCGTAAGTATAGCTTCTATGTGATCAAATATTATGGATGAGTCTTTGTCTTCATGTCATCATGGTCATAGAACTTGATTTGTTTTTCTTGATGTACCTGTATCTTGTTAGCAGACAACATCATCCTCATACAACACCACAGGTGCATTAGTACAGTCATAAGTGTCATAACCCTAATCAATGAATGTCTTCTACCATGCATTCATACATTTACTAGGGTGATAAGACAAGTCTAAAATTAAGTAAGATTATACTAACCGCAATAATATGAAGACAAACATATCATAAACTTATTCATGAACAGATTTCAACACATACCTGTATCTCCTCAAGTCATACCTGTCAGGATTGCTTTTAACCCAATCCACTTTGATTTGCTGAAAATGGATCTGGAGCTGGATTAGGGTTTGTCAGAGAAACCCTAAAAATTCAAACTTTCAATTTCAAACATTTGAATGGCTAGAAAGATGTGGCATTCTGATCTGATCAAGCTGGTATAATTTAATTTTGAAAACTGCAAAATTTGACCCCTCAAAATTGCCTTTGAAACTTCTGGATTCACTGGACAGGACCCCGAACTAGGGTTTGATAAAGCCCACCCTTCTGTCCAATCAAAAGGTTCGATCCAAAGCTCTAAACTTTGATTTTTTTGAGGATATTCCAGCCATGGTTACAGACTTCAAAAGTTCAAACTTTTGCAGAAGCCCTAATTTTCCACCTTTTCGATCAAAATCCCGAACTAGGGTTTGATCAAGCCCAGCCTTCTGACCAACCAAAAATTTCGATCTTGGTCTCTAAATTTTGATTTTTCTGAGGAGCTTCCAGCCGTGGACTCCGATTCCAAAAATTCCAACTTTCTCCAAAGCCCTAAATTCCCGTAGCAGTGATAATCCAAGAATGAAGATGCTCAGAAAACAATTCTGTTTTGACAGAAATATGCACCTGATTGTTTCTGCTGCAACTCTAAAATTATGAATCCATAGGGTCTGAAAATTCTACATTTCATATCCTGACCTGTCATCTTTCCAACCCCATAGGACTGACCTCAATTGGATTTTCTGAGAGAGATTTATGCCAAGTGTCGCAACGTGACCTGTTTATGGGATAAAACAGGAGAGCGAACTTGTACGGCGTACCACATGTCATTGGTTCAACTTCGGCCTCTAAAAAACTTACCTGAGAAACTACAGTCCATTCTCTACCTGTCACTTTTTACTAAATTTCATTTGGAGCTTCCTAGCCCAATTTGTGACCTTTTTTCATTGGTCACCTGTTTATGAATCAGATTTGGAAGAGGAAGAAACCCTAACTTGTACTGATCATAAATCACAAAGTACAATGAATTAGAGGTTTTCCTTTGGACAAAAGGTACAGGGGGATGTTATATACGACCTGTAAAGGTTTCAGATCCTAAACCTTCACAAAAATGGATTTATAGCTAAAGTGCCACGATGACTGGTTTTTGCTATGTAAAACCCTAACTTTCAAATTGTCTCAAGTGAGACAAGTGTCGTAAGTGCCATACATTGCCTTCCTTCATGCTAGATCTGATACCATGTTAAGATTCAATATGATAAGACAGAAAATATCAGCATTACATTCCATTTCAAAACAATAGCATATACAGGATCACTAAAAGAACAACAAGCACAACATAAACACAAGAGACACAAATTTATCCTAGGAAACCCTCATGGGGAAGAAACCCCAGCAAACCTTCCTCAATATAGATGACCAACAATTACAAAGATGTAATCCACAAACATGAGCTCTTTCTCCTCCATAGCAGATCTCTCTCTCACCTATGCGCCAATCACAAGTGAGTGAATGTTGTGTTAGTGTGATAAATGAGGAACATACCTCCTCTATTTATACACTACTCTGACTTGTCTTTTACATTAACTAGGTCGGCCCCAACTTAACCACTTAACATAATGTGACAGGGCCAACCCCACTAGGGTGGTCTAATAACCCTTTAACCCACATGAATCATACAGGTTCGACCCCCACTAGGGAAGTCTAATAACCCAAGTTACCACATTCTCTAGGGAGGAATAAAACATCTCCGGATATACAATAAGGTCTTCACGGAGGAATGAAACATCTCCGGAATAATAAAGTACAAATATAATATTCTTAGAAGTTAGAATATTTCAACAATATTTGCTTTGCTGTGAACACATTGAGCCAGTTCCTGACGGATCCGAGACATGTTCACTTGATTGCTACAAAGCATATTATGAGGTATTTGAAGGGTACAGTTGATTATGGGCTCAAGTATGACGCGAAACAGAATATTAGCCTGGAAGGTTATGTTGATTTTGATTAGGCATGCAATGCCATTGATAGTAAGAGCACTTCGGGGTGGTGCTTTAGTATGGGATTAGGTGTGATCTCTTGGTTTGGTAGGAAGCAGTCCTATGTGGCACTGAGTACAACCGGAGCAGAGTATGTCACATCTTGTTCGGCTAGTTGTGAGGCAATATGGCTAAGGAAGCTACTGTCTGATTTGTTTGATATCCAGTTGGACGCGACTTGTATACATTGCGACAAACAGAGTTGTGTGAAGTTGTCTGAGAACCCAGTGTTCCATGACAAGTCGAAGCACATTGAGATCAAGTATCACTATATCAGGGATATGGTGCAGAGAGGAGCAGTGAAGCTCCAGTATGTTGCTACAGACGAGAAGATAGCCGATGTATTGGCCAAGCTGTTGGCCAGAGTGAAGTTTGAATACTTCAAAGAGAAGCTTGGTGTACTTCAAATCGAGGTTCCTTCCAAGGGGAAGTGATGAGTCCGGAAGACGCAGATGCACACAAGCCATTCTCACATAGTGGTAGGAAAGTCCTCCTATGGTCTAGATGTAAGGGCTGGGCCATTCTCACATGGTGGTAGGAAAGTCCTCCCAGGGTGTAGACGTAAGGGCTGGGATTTTCCAACATGGTCATAGGTTAGTCCTTCCATGGTCGTTGATGTAATTGTCGAGGCTTTTCTGACATGGTCAGAGGTTAGTCCTTCCATGGTCGTTGATGTAATTCCTGAGCTTTTCCGACATGGTTAGAGGTTAGTCCTTCCATGGTCGTTGATGTAATTGCTGAAGATTTTCTGACATGGTCAGAGGTTATTCCTTCCATGGTCGTTGATGTAATTTCTGAGCCTTTCCCGGATGGTGATAGGAAAGTCCTTCCATGCCGGTGAGTGTAAGTGTTGTGTTATGTGCATCTGGGCTGTGCTCCATTGACAATGAGATGATCTGAAGATGATGAGGCGACAGTAGGGTACACAGGTTTTGCATAGGCATATAATCAGTCCTGGGGTGCTCCTTGAGGTTTTTAAGTGGCATATAATCAGTCCTGGGAGATCTTTCAGGTTTTGCAAGTGGCATATAATCAGTCCTGCGATGCTCCTTCAGGTTTTGCAGTAGCATATAATCAGTCTTGGGAGATCTTGCAGGTTTTGCAGAGGCATATAATAAGTCCTGAGATGTACTTACTAGATGGATTGCTCATAGATATGATGAAGACCTACATGGATGATAGGCCTACATCCAGCGTGAAAAAGGGTTGGCTCTATAGAACTTGCTATGATGAGTAGATTGGAGATTGATGGTCGAGATAGCAGCAACAGTGACGATGATGATCCAGCTTTGATGATGATCCAGTGACGAAGACTTGTGCTGATGAACTGTGTCAAGAGAATACCTTCCTAGTTAAGAGGGAGTGTTGATGTAATTTTAACTTTGGAATGTATTCACTTGTATCTTTTATGTTGTATTTGAATTTTATTATTGTACCTCCGACGGAGATGTTTATTCTTCCGGTCGGAGAAGTCATTATTGTACTTGGGTCATGTAAAGTCATTGAGGTCAATCCTCCCATGTAAGTCGGGACATTAGTTCCCCTAGATTCATTTGTATTGGGGTGTTTAAGTCCCCTAAAGGAGTCGGCCCAGTCAACTTTAGTTGAGGCCGACTTATCAAGTGGTAAAGGTAAAGTATAAATAGAGAGCTAGGCTCTCTATTTATTCACTCCCTCACATTCAATCACTCACTCACTTCGCATTAGTGAGAGAGAGGAGGAGTTTGTACAAGTGGAGAAGGAGGAAGCTGTTGGAGACCATCTTCTTGTTTTGGGGTTTTGTATTATTTCCCATTCTATCTCTGAGGAAGTTGAGGGGTTTTATCCTTTATGGTTTCCCTGGTGAAATGCTTTGTCTCTTGTCTCTAGTCTTTGATTTGCTGTTCATGTTATTCTCTCAATTAAGATCCTATATCATATTGAATTAAATGATGAAAAAATAACATGGTATCAGAGCTATCCAGAAGGAAGGCATTTTATGGTATTTACGACACTTGTTTCACTTGTGACAAGTTGAAAGCTAGGGATTTGTATAGAAAAACCTAGTCATCGTGGAACTTTTGCTATAAATAAATTTTAGAAAAGGTTCAGGATATGAAACTTGGACAGGCCGAAGATGCAATTTTCTTGTACCTTGTGTCCGAGTTTCTGCCTTAGATTGTTTATACTTTATGAGATATGATCCGTACAATTTAGAGTTTCTGCCTCTTCTAGAATGAATCCCTAAACAGGTGACCTAGGTAAAAAGGTCACATCTCGAGCTAGGAAGCTCCAAATGGAATTCTGTAAAAAGTGACAGTTAGGTAATGGATTGTAGTTTCACCGGTCTGAGTTTCAAAGGACGAAGTGGAAGCAGTGACACATGGAACTCCGTACAAGTTCTCTATACTGTTTCATCCCTTAAACAAGTCATGTTGGGAAACAAAGCATATCTCTCTGATGGAGAATCCAATGAAGTTAAAACCTATTGGGTTGGAGATATGACAGGTCAGGATACCACAAGAAGAATTTTTAGAACCTCCATATCCAAAATTTCAGAGATACACTAGAAATAATACGACACATTTGAAATGGATCAATGGAGGAAATCAAAGAAGAGGAGGAAGAAGCTCTCACTTAGGGTTTTCAGTTTTTAGGTATGGCATGACTTGATACAATGTTGGAGACACCTGATAGAACATTGGAAACTTTGAAAATGGATTTGGAATCCATTCATCATAGATATTAAACCTCCATCAAAATATTGTAGGAGGAAGGAGATTGAAAATTAGGGTTTCCAAGTCAGAAGAAACCCTAGCAAAGTTGGGAGACTCATAAGGAAGCAATGAAGGAGGTTTAAATGGCACTGATATTCTATCATCCTAGAACCATGAACCTATATAAGATGTTTACAAGTGATATACCTTGGATGATTAGGGTTTTACCCTTATAGAGAAGACTACACGCAATCTCGACAAGTATGAATTGAGGAGATGCAGGTATGTTTTGAAATCTTTTTCATTTATTTGATGATTAAGTTCATGATATGTTTGTATTCATATTATTGAGGTTAGTACAATCATGATTAATCTTAGACTTGTCTGATCACCTTAGTAAAAGTATGAATGCGTTTTAATGATATAAGACATTTGTTGATTAGGGTTATGACACTTATGATTGTACTAATCCACTGTGGTGTTGTATGAGGATAATGTTGTCCGCTAACATGAAAGGTACATCAAGAAATACAAATCAAGTTCTAGATCAAGAATATATGACCATTGTGACATGAAGACAAAGAATCATCCATAGTCATTGATCACATAGAATATCTACTTACGAGGTATGTATAATTTGGTTCTACAATGCTTAACTTATGAGATATGCAGGTTACTAGCACAAGGTCTCTAAATCATTGAAGAGAACACATAAGACATTATTTGGGTATGTTAGACATAACCATCAAACATGATAATCCAAGTATGTTTTCCTATATCGAGTTAGATTCCTACATTGTGTTAGGATCTTATATAAGTATACTTTTGTATGATTGATAATGATTTTTCATGAAGTTATAAGTTTGAGTAATCATGGTTTTATGCATATTATGCTTCTTAGTTTGATTAATGATATGACAAAATAGAAGAGTCCTATGGTCAAATAAGAATATGCGTGAGTAAAAGAAGTACTCCTGAAAACCTTGAATACTAACGCTTGTGACAAATTAACTATGTATGAAATGATCATGACCATACATGTTAAGATTATAGGATTATAATGTTTTGATAGTATTGAGATTATATTAATGAATGTATGATTATGTATGAGGTCTTGAGGATGACACAATTATGAAACTAATGCACACTTAAGCATGCATAGTGGTCCAGGATGGATAGAAGTTCAAAGAAATATAATCATGATGCTATCAAAAAGGGAAAATGGAGATCAAGAGGGAGCACACTCCAATAGTTCCTGCAAGGAAGCAAAGATTGAGAGGGAGTCCACCCAACAACCAAACAAATATAAGTATTTGAATTGTCATTTTCTGTGTATATGATTACTTAAATGATGTTGTTCAGTCATGTACATACTTATGTTCCTAGATTTAGGATGTATATTATGCATATTAGAAAATTTGCATTAATGAACAAGATACTACTAATATGCAAGTAATGGGTAACTAGCCTATGGCACTGTACAACACTCCATTGCTACTTATCTAGATTGAAACCTCTTTGCTGACATGTTGGAGTAGTGCACACTCTTAAAAATGTTTTGGTAGAGATGGAAGGCATCTAGAAAGTTACGGGATATGGATAAATGTTGTATTGAAGCATTGGCTAAGATAATTGCATGACTGTATGACCTATTTCTTTATGCGTAAGAATTTGTTTTGAAAACTATGAGATGTTTCTAATCATGCAATTGAATTTGACTTGTAGGAAAGATCATATACCATCACCTACAAGAGAGACTTGTTTCGAAGAACAAACGATGAAGACTCAACATACAACAAATCCAGAAAGCTACCTATTGAAGATATTGAAGAACCTAAAGTTCCCAGGATCAGAAATATAGTAAATGGAAGAAGCGATTCCAGAAGAATATGAAGAACGCAATATGGAAGACCCACATGAATCTGTAGATCCACCACATGAGAATAATTCTCACAAGAGGAAACCAGCATGGCTTCGAGAGGTAATTCAAGATGCAGAAAGGTATGGTGCTTCAGAAGGAATGCACAAAGAAAGCAAGAGACCGAGGCCATACACTAGTTATGTAGCCCTGCTATGTGACATCATTGAAAAGGAACCTACCAACTAGTCGATCGAGGATGCCATGATCGAGGAGTACTAGTTGATCATGTAGAATGATGTCTGGGATGTGGTCCTGAGACCAGAAGGGAAGTCTGTGGTGAGTTCTAAGTGGATCTACAAGATCAAGCATGCTGCAGATGGCAGCATAGAGAAATACAAGGCAAGATTTGTGGCATGTGGCTTCTCCTAGAAAGAAGGGATAGACTATGAGGAGACATTTGCACCTGTAGCCAGATACACATCCATCAGAACGGTACTTTCTATGGCTGCAGTGATGAAATGGAAGATACACCAAATGGATGTCAAGACAACATTCTTGAATGGTGTAGTGGAAGAGGAAGTGTATGTGGAGATGCCACTCGAGTTTGAGACACATGACAGGGAGACTCATGTGTGCAAACTGAAGAAATCCTTGTATGGCTTGAAACAGGCACCCAGGAAATGGTACGACATGATTGATAGCTTCCTGACTAGTTTGGGCTTTACCAAGAGGAAAGCGGATTCCAACCTTTACTACAAGGTTGAGGAAGGAAATGCAGTGATAGTCCTACTGTATGTAGATGACCTGTTTGTGACAGGTGAGGATGGATTTATTGCTGACATGAAGAGGAAGCGTGCTACCGAGTTCAAGATGAAGGACTTGGGTATGATGCACTATTTTCTAGGCATGGAGGTGTGGCAGAGTGTAGATGGAATCTTCCTTGGACAAGGGAAGTATGCAGTAGAGATCCTAAAGCGGTTCGGGATGATGGACTGCAAGGCCATGGCCACACCTAGGGCATCTAACCTGAAGCTATTGAGTGATGCTTCATCATATTCAGTTGATGCCACAATGTATCATCAGATGATTGGGTCCTTGATGTACTTGATGAATACGAGACCAGATATTTGCTTTGGTGTGAACACATTGAGCCAGTTCCTGACGGATCGAAGACATGTTCACTTGATTGCTGCAAAGCATATTCTGAGGTACCTGAAGGGTACAGTTGATTATGGGCTCAAGTATGATGCAAATCAGAAGATTAACCTAGAGGGTTATGTTGATTCTGATTGGGCGGGTAGTTCCATTGATAGGAAGAGCACTTTGAAGTGCTGCTTCAGTATGGTATTAGGTGTGATCTCTTGGTTTAGCATGAAGTAGTCCCGAGTGGCACTGAGTACAGCCGTAGCAGAGTATGTCGGAGCTTGTTCGGCTAGTTGTGAGGCAGTATGGATAAGGAAGCTACTGTCTGATTTGTTTGATATCCAGTTGCACACGACTTGTATACATTGCAACAACTAGAGTTGTGTGAAGTTGTCTAAGAACCCAGTGTTCCATGACAAGCCGAAGCACACTGAGATGAAGTATCACTATATCAGGGATATGGTGCAGAGAGGAGCAATGAAGCTCTAGTATGTTGCGACGGATGAGCAGATAGCCGATGTATTGACCAAGCCGCTAGCTAGAGTGAAGTTTGAATAATTCAAAGAGAAGCTTGGTGTACTTGAGATCAAGGTTCCTTCCAAGGGGAAGTGATGAGTCCGGAAGACGCAGATGCACACAAGCCATTCTCACATAGTGGTAAGAAAGTCCTCCTATGGTGTAGATGTAAGGGCTGGGCCATTCTCACATGGTGGTAGGAAAGTCCTCCCATGTTGTAGATGTCAAGGTTGGGCTTTTTGAACATGGTTAGAGGTTAGTACTTCCATGGTTTTTGATGTAATTGCCGAGGATTTTTCGACATGGTCATAGGTTAGTCCGTCCATGGTCGTTGATGTAATTGCAGAGATTTTTAGACATGGTCAGAGGTTAGTCCTTCCATGGTTGTTGATGTAATTGCTTAATATTTTCCGACATAGTCAGAGGTTAGTCCTTCCATGGTCATTGATGTAATTGCCGAGCCTTTCCCGGATGGTGATAGTAAATTCCTTCCCTGCTGGTGAGTGTAAGTGTTGTGTTATGTGCATCTAGGATGTGCTCCATTGACAATGAGATGATCTGAAGATGCTAAGGCAACAATAGGGTACATAGGTTTTGCATAGGCATATAATCAGTCCTGGGATTCTCTTTAGGTTTTGTAATGGCATATAATCAGTCCTGGGAGATCTTGCAGGTTTTGCAAGTGGCCTATAATCAGTCCTGGCATGCTCCTTCAGGTTTTGCAGTAGCATATAATCAGTGCTGGGAGATCTTGCAGGTTTTGCAGAGGCATATAATAAGTCCTGAGATGCACCTACTAGATGGCTTGCTCGTAGAGATGATGAATACCTACATGGAGGTTAGGCCTACATCCAACATGAAAAAGGGATGGTTCTGTAGAACTTCCTATGATGAGTAGATTGGAGATTGATGGTCAAGATAGAAGCAGCATCTTTGATGATGATCCAACGACGAAGACTTGTGCTGATGAACCGTGTCAAGAGAATACCTTCATAGTTAAGAGGGAGTGTTGATGTATTTGTAACTTCAGAATGTATTCACTTGTATATTTTATATTGTATTTGTATTTTATTATTGTACCTCCAACGGAGATGTTTATTTCTCCAGTTGAAGAAGTCATTATTGTACTTGGGTCATGTAAAGTCATTGAGGTCAATCCTTCCATGTAAGTCAGGGAATTAGTTCCCCTAGAGTCATTTGTATTGGGGTGCTTAAGTCCCCTAAATGAGTCATCCCAGTCAACTTTAGTTGAGGCCGACTTGTCAAGTGGTAAAGGTACAGTATAAATAGAGAGCTAAGCTCTTTATTTATCCACTCACTCACTCACTTCACATTAGTGAGAGAGAGGAGGAATTCGCACAAGTGGAGAAGGAGGAAGCTGCTTGAGACCATCTTCTTGTTTTGGGGTTTTGTATTATTGCTCATTCTATCTCTGAGTAAGTTGCGGGGTTTTCTCCTTTATGGTTTCCCTGGTGAAATGCTTTGTGTCTCTTGTCTCTTGTGTTTGATTTGTTGTGCATGTTATTCTCTCAGTTAATATCCTAGATCATATTGAATTAAATGATGAAAAACTAACAAGATTTGGTCACCTTAATTACAAATACCTTTCTCAACTTCATGAGAAGAATATGGTCACAGTGCTTCCCAACATCAAATTTTCTAAAGGAGTCTATCAAAGTTGTATCCTAGGAAAATGCTCTGAGCATAAGCTTGAGAGAGCCAAGTCTGAGCGAACCTTTGCACCCCTTGAGCTCATTCACAATGACATATAAGGTCCATTCCCCCATGTGTATTTGAACAATGCAAAATACATTATAACCTTCATAGATGACTTTTCCAAATACTGTTGGATCTTTTCCTCCAATTAAAGTCTGAAGTTTTAAGTTGTTTCAAGCTCTTTAAAGCCTCTATTGAGAACCATTCTGGAAGATATATCAAGGTCCTCAGATATGATAATGGTGGGGAGTACACCAAATATAATTTTCATCAATTATGTGCTTCTGCTGGTATTCAAATGAAATACACTATTCCCTACACACTTCAACAGAATGGTGTTGCTGATAGGAAGAACAGATCTCTCAAAGAGATGGCTAAATGCATTCTTGAGTCTAAGTATTTGTCTCCAAGACTTTGGGATGAAGATATCAAATGCACAGCATACATACAAAACATAATATCCTCATATATCATTGAAATGAGTCACTCCTTTTGAAGCTTGGACTGGGCACAAACCGGATGTCTCCCATTTCAGTATTTTTGGCTCCAAGGCTTGGGATAGAATTCCACTTGAGAAGAGGAGGGACATGTATCCCCAAATCCAACCATGTATCTTTGTTGTCTATTCAGAATATTCCAAGGGTTATAAGTTGCTGAACATGACCACTAAAAAATAATTCATTGAGAGGAGTGTTCAATTCGAAGAAGAGCCCTTGCAATCAGTCGAAGTTGGAGAATCTTCTGCACCACCACCTGTGAGAGTAAGTGAAGCCTCTCATGATATTTATGAGTCTTATATTACTGATGATGAAGACCATATTATTGTAGATCCAATTTCACCTACAAGGCCTAAATGGGATTCTAAGACACTTGAAGCAGTCGGTGAACTTGTGGGGAATCCTCAGGATCCTAGGAGGACTAGATCACGATTTGAGAATGGAGCTCTTTCAGTGAATGGTCATTACCTTCACGAGAATTGATTTTTGATGGTTTATTAAAACCCTCAGTCATATGAAGAAGCCTCACATTACCATGGTAGGAAACCATGGATGAGGAGTTTCACTCACTGCAAAAGAATGAAAGTTGGGAGTTATTCAAGCTTCCACCGGGTAGAAAATTTGTAAGGTGTAAGTGTATCCTCAAGACCAAGTTTGCTATTGATGGTACACCAATGAAGTATAAGGAAGGTATTGTGTCAAATTTCTTCTCCCAAGTCCATGGCATTGACTACAATGATACCTTTGCACCGGTTTCAATGATGGAATCTATAAGACTAGTCCTGGCAATTTTTGCATCCAAGCATTGGGAAGTGCATCACATGGATGTCAAGAGTGATTTCCTCCATGGAGATCTTGAGGAGGATATCTAGATGTAGTATCCATAGGGATATATTTCAGATCATAACCTTGTGTGTATGTTCAATAAGTCCTTGTCCAGGCTTAAGCAAGCTCCTAGAGCTTGGTATGCCAAGATGGGCAACTTTCTCAAGTCACAATCTTTCAATAGATGCAAGTATGATCCGAATGTGTACATGAAGTTGATTGATGTTTCCATTTTTATTATTGTATTATATTTTTATGACCTACTAATAATAGGTAGCACCATTTATCAAATAGCTTCTTTGAAGACCTCATTGCATCAAGCTTTTTCCATGACTGACTTGGGAATACTTAGACAATTTTTGGGGTTTGAGATTTCAAAATCCAAGTATGGAATTAAAGTATCTCAGTAAAAGTATGATTCATACCTACTAAATAATTTAAATATGGATGAATGAAAGCCTATAAAGACTCCCTTCCTTTCAAGAGTGATACTTGAAGAAGCAGATTCTACACCGTTGGTGAACAACACCTTGTATAGGCAGCTAGTTGGCAGCTTGTTGTACTTGACTCATACTTGACCTGATATTGCTTATGTTGTGAGTGTGGCCTCAAGATACATGGAAAATACACATGAGATTAATTTGAGGGTTGCAAAAAGAATATTGCATTATTTGCAAGGAACCAAGTCTGATGGGATTCACTATGTTGCATATTCTAGCCTAGATCTTCTTGGTTTTTCTGATTCAGACTGGGCAGGTGATATCCTAGATCGGAAGTCCACTTCCAGATTTTTTTTCATGCTTGGAGGAGGACCTATTTCTTGGTCAAGTAAGAAACAAAGTGCAATTTCACTCTCTTTAGCAGAGGTCGAATACAGAGGAGCAATGAATGCGACAACTCAGTGTGTATGGTTGCAAGGTATACTTTCTGAGTTTGGGATTTCCTTTAGCACTCCCACAATCATCTTTTGTGACAATAAAAGTGATGTAAGGATCTCAAATGATCCAATACATAGGAAAATAACCAAGCATATTGAGATTCATATGCACTACATCAGGAATCTAGTGCATGATCACATCATTGATCTACAGTTTTTCCCATCATCTGAGCAAATTGGAGACATCTTCACCAAATATTTTTTACAGAATAATTTTAGACATCTTCACCAAATATTTTTTAGAGAATTCTTTCAGACATCTTATGTCATTTCTTGGGATGGGTGAACATGTCATGGAGTGAAGGATGGATCAGAAATTCTTCAATTTGGTTCATGTCCATGTTTGAGGGGAGGTTTTTCCCATGAGGTTTTCCTTCTTTCCTTGTTTTGTGGACAAGGAAATATGTAAAAAGGGTGACCATGCCAAGTTGTTGTCCCCTATCTATTTCTTATTTTACACATAAATTCATGCTTAAGGGGGGATTTTAGAATATTAAAACCCATTCATACCCATTCCATACTTAGGAGATGTATTATTAGTCATTTTTTGATTAATTCCTAGGTGTTGACTAAGTAGTTGGCCATTATTTTGTCTTTGTGTGTACCACAATCCATCCCGAGTCCCTAGAGCACACTTCTTGATATTATAGATAATATTTCCTGAGATTCTGTGAGATTATATTCCATTCCTGGATTAGAAGGGATCTATCTTTCTTTTTACTACTTTTTACTGATTTTGTTGAAAAGGTAAAAGCTAATTGACTTGGCTTTAACATTTTTTTGGCTAACTCACCCTCCATGATGTTTCCTCTTTCTAAAATCTGTACTTGGTATTATTTTCCATCATACATCACCATACAACTCTGATTTTACCAATTCATGATCCTTAGAGATGATTTGGAAAGCACTTTTTGCAGCTAGGGGTTTTTTTCATCTTTTTAGCAAGCCTTCTTTTGTGAGGATTTCGAATGCCTTCTTTAGATTTCAAATATATGATATAATTATATATTTAGACATCCATTACATTTCCTAAGTTTGGATTATGTAGACTTATTCAATAGAGTTATAATGTTTGCATCATATTCATGACTATTTTATGTGTTCAATGACTATTTTTTGCAAGGCAATTTTTGAGAATGTGTAATTGCTTGAGTAGATATTGGTGTGAACACGATTTTCAAAGTGAGATTCTATGATAATATCCTGAATGCATGATCAAGGGATTTCTCATACATAAATTCTAGTGAGAGAGATATTCGTGAAAGGTCAACAAGTAAATGGTCAAGTACAAGTCACTAGAAGCAGTGTTGAAGATTATGTCAGAAGAATACCTTCCTTGTTGAGAGGGAGTGTTGAAATAATATGCAGTTGCGGAATATATTATTGTATTACATAAACCCTAAAAGAATAATTCTAAAGATATGTTCTCAAGAAATCAAGTGAAAATAGACAAGTCGGCCTCACATAAACCAATGGGTCAAACTGCCCCAAACAATGGGAAAAAATTCCCCAGTAAATTCGGCACTATAGTGAAAAAGTCAGCCTTAAAAGAGTATAAATAAGGGGGTTGAATTCCTCATTTGAAGATAATCACACAAATTTTCTCGAGCAAGATAGAGACAGGTGTGCAAGAGTGAGATAGTAGCATCATCTTGAGAAAGACATATTCTTGGGGTTATCTTATCTTTGCTTCTTGTGTATTTTTCTATGAGAGAGATTTATCTCTTTGTTATATTGACATTGTAATTTGTTGATGAATCTATACTGAGAAGTTCTGCTAGGTTTTTCCTAGAATAAATCCTTGTGTCTAATGTTGAATCTGTTTCTTTCACTGATCCGTATGCATGCAATATGATAAATTGAATGAAAGTCTAACATAATTGCTCTTAAGTAAAATTCGAACACTTATAAGCCTTTTCTACCAGCGTCTCTAGGGATTTTAACATGAATTTCTTGGTCCCCCTGTCATACTGTTGAATCACCCTGGATTTGTCCTAGGACTCCAACGTTTCAGTACTTTGAAATACTTATTGGAGATGATCTCTCCTTTATTTCTCTTTCTATGCTTCACATATCTATGTTGTGTAGGATTTGTGAAGTCTAGTTTTTCCTTGGTTACCACTGCCCCCTTTGGTTTATAAAAGGTAAAATAGTATGGGGAATGTGATGGAGCAGGATTAGGGTCAGGAAATGCTTGGACCATCAATTTGATGGGATATATCTCCCCCTTAATTATCCTTTCAATCTCTTCAAATGTATATTTGTTGGTGAGCTTCTCGATATCTAGTTTTGGTTCATGATCTTGGGGGTTGGGAAGCTTCCTTCCCCTCTCTTTCCCAATTAGGAGATGACTCAGGATCATATCTCCATGTTGTATCCAAGACCAACTTCATTTCCTTCATAAGTTTCTCTATTTCTTTGACGCCTCTTTTATCTCTTATGGCACACCCACCCATGGCAATAGGGAATTCAATCCCCCCTTTATTCTTTTATTTGATAAAATGGATGGTATCCACTTCTAACATCTTCCGTACATACTATAGAACAAAAGTTCTAGGGGTGAGGAATTTGGGTAGCCTATGTGGAAGAGTTCCAATGCCATACAGTTTGATAACAATATAATAGGCTGCTAAATACTAGTCACCTCTCTTGATTGTGTTTTCTAGTTGCAAATAAGGTCTAATCTCCATGGGCATGCACTATGATTTTCTTATTGTTATCAAAGTAACAACTATGTACATAAAATCATATACAAAAAAAGACCAGGCGATCCCTTCTTCTTCTCCCTTCTTCACCCAGTGAATCCAATCATATACCATGTTGCCAATGCCTTCCTTGGCCTTCAAAACACCCAAGATATCAAAATATTGGGCTTGATTAAAGATCAAGAGGTAGATGAGGTGCGAGTAATATCTAAAAATCCCTGTGCTGTTGAACTCTGCTAACCGTGTCTTTATTCATGAAGCTACAACCTCTGTGTAGTTATATTGAGGAGAAAAATGATAATTATATGCATATATTACGGCCACCATTCCTTCATTGACTTCTTCATCTAATTCCATTCCTAGTATCAGGGTAAATGCATAAATATTTTCTTGATTCCAAGAGGATAATTTCTTGCAAATCCAAGGAGATGAGGGAATTTCTTCCCAAACCTGAGTGTATTTGAGTCTAGCAAACATCTTATCTCTTTGAGGATGCTTGAGCCTCTAAGGATATCACTTCACCTATTTAAGAAGTGCCCATAATTTAAGCGATGGATAGCCTTGAGATGTGAAATGGGGTGGTTTGACCATAATTGGTGGTGAATACTAAGGTGATTGGGTTAAAATTATTGGCACATAATTGAACAAACTGAGGAAAATGAAAAGCACCAAGGACCAAGTTTTGAGCCAACCTAGATGCCTAGAATTTGCTGGTGGAATTTGGAGAGAATAACTTGTTGAGGGAAGACCCTGTGAGTTGTTGAGCCGGCTTCCTTTAAGTTTTAGGTGTGACCACATTAGCCCATAAATATATAAAGGAGGGATCTTGAGTGGATGTGACATTAGTAGAACTGGACCTAATGGACGTGGCTTAGGATGAGGAATTCTTAGAAGCATTGTTCTTCTTCCTAGTCACGATGAATGCTTTAGATGAAGGATAATTGATAATTATATGAACATAAGATGGAAAGAAATTACTTGGATGAAAGGAAAGATTTTGAGAGAAACTACGTTGGACAGATTAAAAAAAATTGCAAAAATTATCAAAGGTAGGCTAGAACTATAGAAAGACTTACCTAGTCAAGTTATGGGATATCTGAGCAAGTTCTGGTGGACAATGGTCATCGGTGATTTATGTTTTTGGAGACTGCAAATTTTTTTACCAAATTTCATTAAGCAATGGAAAAAATAACTAGTATGGGTATTTTGATTGAGAGCAATGTTCAAAGGACCTTGCATATATGAGAAAAATCTATTTGAGCCATTATACTTGGGAATAAATGCCTCTTTATTTGACAATGGAGGAGGTACTGATGGATTCTCTGTACCTGGGTATGAATATACTCCCCATAAATAATGAATCATTTCTTTTAATTGGAAAAATCTTATCACCAGGATCAATCTTGGTCGAAAAAGTACAAGAATCAAAGGATTCTGATAATGTCTCCAGTGGTATGTATGCTTTACCAGTGAATATATGGAGAATTAGTTTTGCGGTGGAATGACCCCCTAATGTGAATGGCCTAGATCTATTGTTGACAAAATGGGAAAACAATCATGGTTGTTCGTGGAGGTATCTTTTTTACTTTATTTCTTGGCTCTTGCCAGCGTGAATGACATAGGTTTTCTATAGTTGTAGGGCTCGATCAATATCAAGCTTTTGTGCATGGGTACCCTTCTCATTCCATCATGCAGATCAATCACCATGGATGGCCCATATGTCTCGTCGATAAGTGATTTCTCTAACCACGACCATTCCTCACGGGTCTGCCTATTTTGTCATGCACTTTCACCACCTCGAATGCGATCAATATACAGCCTGCTGTAGGCCATTTAATGTGGTAGAAGTAGGCCTGTGGGCTGTTGGATCTCAAGATGCTTGAGATCCAACTGCCCATAGACCTACTACCACCGCATTAAATGGCATGCAGCAGGCTGAATAATATTTTCCACCATGAATGGCCGTGATATTCTGTTAGGAGTTGTGTGATCTAATCTCCGTCATTTGCATACAGGTCTCCCGTTTATTATACTATGTACCTTTTCTATTGTGAAATTCTTGCATATTAAGTTGAGAGTTAATCATTCTAATCCTGGCCATCTACGCATGGATCCCTCACTTATATTATCATGCACTTTCAATTCCGCAAATGGTCCATATCTCTTGCATAGAGTTGCTAGATCCAATCTCAACCATTTATGCAGGAGCATTCTTTGTAGAGATATTTGGAGTATCATGGGGGGTAAAAAGAGGACAAAATTGGATCCTTTTTTAGGATGACCCCTCTCTATGAGGCGTTGAGAATCCAAGAAAAATATCTTGGATGATTATACTAGTGTCTTATATATTGGTATATGGAGTCAACTCAGGTCTTAGAACAAAAATTTGAGGGATCACAAGAGAAACCTCTTGGGAACAAAATGATAATTGCATACTTAGCCTTATTTGCTCGATGGAGCGGATGGAATCTCTATTGCGACGCCTTAGGGAAAACTTGAAAAACATAAAAGGAGACTATGATACATGATATATACATTTCTTATTAGTATATGAAGAAGGGTTTAAGTACCTATCATTGACAGGGTATTCAAGAAGTTGCCCTTCCATATTTGCAAGGTGGAAAATGTTGGGAGACAAACCTATACTTTTCTCAATCACAAAAGGACCAAACCAAAGATTATCAAACTTTTCCTGTTTTCCAGGATCTTCATGTCTCTTACCCCACATTAGAACTAGATCCCCTTTGAAAAAATCTATGCATCTGAACTTCTTATCAAAGAAAACCTTTATCTTTTCTTGATATCCTTTGAAATCTTGATACACCGTGCTTATTTTTTCCTACAGTTCCACCAGTTGGTTCACTCGCCTCTTAATCTTGTTGGGTTGTGCTTTTAAATCATGTAGCATCTTCATGGATGGTAGTTCCAAGTGTATGGGAAATACCACTTCTAACCCATAGATCAGTTAAAAAGGAGCTTTACATATGGCCCTATTTGTAGATATTATGTCATCATGTTGTGGCCACAATAGATCCCATGCTTAGCCAAGCATGGGAGCTCCACAATTTTAATAAATGCAAAGGTAGTTGGGTGAGTCATCTTGAAAATTTTAGATTTAGATTTTACCTTTAAAAGTTCTTCACCCATGCTTTTGGTCTGCTTGTTTGTAAGGGTTTGATTATTTCTTCCAAAGTGTTTCGGGATGAAAAGAGCCAAAACTTTGAGTATTTTGCTCACTGCTATTATCATCCCGAAACCCGACATTTGGAGAACTCAAACCCCGCAACCCGACAGGCACGGGTTCCGGGACTATTGTTTTTTAAGTTTTGGTTTTGCTGATTCCGAACCCCACAACCCGATGGCTGCGGGTTGTGGAATCATTTTTAATATGATTGAAGAATAATTACTCCGAAACCCGAACCCCGCAATGGTGGCATCCAGCTTTCGGGATTATGATTTTCGTTTATCTGGTGTGTGTTCCCGAAACCCGCAACCCGTGATTTTGGGATGCGGCTTTCGGGATGGTTATCTTACGTCACAATTTAATGTTTCCAAAACCCGCCACCCGCACAGTCGATTTTCGGCTTTCGGAAATCCTTTTTTACTTCTGTTTTGCATACCCGCAGCCCGTAAATCCGTACTTTCAGGTTTTGGCTTGCGGGATCTTTGAATAAGAACTTCATGCAATTTTTTAGAACTCGATTCCGCATTCCACTCCAGTTAATCTCCGTCTTCCGTCTGTTATAATCTCACGGTCATGTTGATTTTGGGTAATCAGTTAAGTCAGGCTTTGCCATCCTGTCTTTTGAAACCTGGTTCTGCCAAATTATTAGTTTTCTATGTAATTCATCACAGCGCACACCATTAAAATTCTATCAGTCACCTCATGTTGGATGGACGCTATCTCTCCAAAGTAAGTTTTCCATGCCTAAACTTGAGCTTTGACATCTCGTCGTTTTTGTTCCACCTCTTAATGATCGGATTTGTTACATGCAAAGAATTGATGGCCCGTGTACTGGAACTCCGAGTCGGGACCTTTTCACATCAACTTTATCACCATAACCTTCGCCTCTGTTATTAATCGCCAGTCATAATTATTGATGAGAGATTTCTTATAACGATGTGATCATCAAGACAATTCAAAATCATGCAAGCAGTAATTGAACTCGTACTCCTCACAGGCTTTGATCCGACTGGCACATACCTTGGCTCTCTTCATTTCAATTGAAGTAATTACAATGAATTGATTCAATAACTTTAATCATTGCATATTGCCCCACCCGATTATCATAGACCTGCTTACTGGCCTTTAAATAAGTAATTAACATGAAAGTTCCAGTTCACCCATTGCCTTCTGAAACAGGAAACACTCTGTTCGGCATTCTTCTTATATGTTTTTATCCAAGACTCATTCAGAATGAGCAGTATTCATGCAGATGGTAAATTTTCTAATTTTTAGGTTGAAAATGAAGAGCTCTATCCCTTGTTATATCAAGAAATGTTGTCACCACCGTTTGATGCACGTGTTCCTGATCTTAGCAGCGGTAGCAGCGAAGAAGACTTTGAAACTTTGTCTGCCTACATTCACAACCCCGAAAAGTGAAGAAAGGAAATTCTGGAGGGATCAACTAATATTGATACCGATGTTATACAAGACTTTATAATCAATGAAGAACTTGATGTTCCGGCTACCGTCCCTGAAGTAAATCCTCTAATGGATTTCTCTGTTTTCGACAGTGGGTTCCCCGATCCCGAATTTCCTACAACGGATGCTCTGCAAGCCACACCACCTGTCGACGATAATGAATGATCTGTGATTGAATTTTTATGGTTCCACGAGACCTTATCTGATTAAATAAAAAGTATTTCTTTTGTGAAAGGTGGCGGAAAATATTTTGAGCTTAAAAATAGCAAGATTTTTTTTGGATTGATGGTTAGACCCAATTTTGTAATCCCTATTTTGTAGAATCTCTCCTTTTGGAACTCTGATGTAAATTTAGTATATAAGGGGGAATGTTTCTCTTAGTAAGGGGTGGGGAATTTTGGAATTGCAATTCAGCGGGATTTCAGACTGAAGATACTCTGTTTATCAGAGTCATTGTAATTTTTGTACAAGACTTCTCTATTCAGGAAAGTTATCTTTTAATTCACCTCCTATTGTTCTTCAAATTTCTTTGGGAATTGCTGAGTTAATGTTTCAAATTTGTCATCGATCATGCATTTAATCTTTTGTAAGAGTTTTGTTAATGCATAATATCTCTCATATTTATTTTTCTATATGTGTGGATTATGTTCAAAACTGTTTAGTGAAATTTCTTTAATTGAACGTTTTCACTTTTATACTTCTGGAAATGATTTGATGCAATTAAATATGTATAATCAAATGTTAATTTTTCAATTAGCACAGTGATTACAGATCAGATATTTGAATACGCTTAAGACTTTGAAGAATTGTCACTTAATTTCTTAGTTGATAAAACTTTAATTAACAATTGAAGAACCCAAAGACATTTATGTTTAAGGTTTAACTACTTGTTCATCACACTTCAACTCTGATATGCACAACATCAACTTCTCCTTTTAGGTCAGATCTGACTTAGAATAGATCCATTCCTTAGGTAGTTTAAATTAGATTTTGGTAACAAGCTTTCACACTTAGTTTTCCTTGATGGGAAAACTGATCTTTTGAGATCAAATCTTTTACTCATAGAGTGCCAGCGGAGGCCAAATATCCGTGGGTGATTACCATCCCAAATAGCTCGAGGATAGGGTAACTCTTGTGTAGGGTTAATTGAAGCCTTTGGCTGGGTTTTCATCCCCTGTTGTGTGCCTTGGAACCCATTCCAGCACTTTGCACTCACCCTGCACCCCCGAGGCATCAACAAATGGCGCTAGAAGGAGGGCCACTAGTAAAACATGCCTAAGCAAACTACTAATAAGCCTCCTCCAGCAAGTACTTCAACGGTTCAAACCCAAAGCCAGACTAGGGCTTCAACATCTGAACAACCAACTTATTCACAACCTACAATTCTCCCTGTCACGTCTACACAACCTGTGGTTATACCCGTTACACCGGTGACGCAACAGGAGAACAGAGGAGATATCATTTTCACGTCACCTACAAGGGGACCCATTTCGTTAGAGCAGATATTGAAAACATCCGCCGATAGGGTTTTAAGAGCAGAACAACGACTTTCCGATCAAAGAATACGCGGCCTGACAGCTCTAAACTTAGAAATTACTTTGCAGGCTAGCGGTCGGGAAGACGAGCAAGTTCCCACCTCACAGACCAGTGATCCACAGGTTCAGCATACCAATAGTTTTAACACATAGGATCAACATACAACTGATCAACCATCTGAAAACCAAGACCTAGTTAATCGATCAGATTCTCTTGAATATAACCGTGAGACCACTCACACAGCAACACAAGGTCAACCAAATCTTGGAGCCGGTGGTCCACCACCATCCCCTCCTTCATCTTCATCATCTTCCTCAGACGAAGAGAATTCTTCTAGTTCGTCATCTAAAGAAGAAGAACAAGAACCTCCAATGGCTGGTGAAGGTCAAAACAGACCTTGGCTTGACCAAGGTGCAGTTTTCATATTAGGAGATCAACATAGATTACCAAATAATCCTGAGAAATGGCTGCCTAAATACAACCCTGATGACAAGATACCTGTGTTGGACCATATAAAAACTTTCATGCAGGCAATCAGGCTTAGAAGCGTGGTACATGAGGATGTAGTATGTAGACTCTTTCCCTACACTTTTGAGGGTAGAGTGGCCACTTGGTATTTTGCTTTGCCGGCCCAATCTATAACTTCCTGGGATGAATTCAAGAAACATTTTACCCAAAAATTCGGGGATGACAAAACACCTCAAGATCTTGTCTTAGAATTATCCTCCATGAAAGCCAAAGGAAAAGAAAGGGTAAAAGAATTTAACCAAAGGTTTTCATATCTCAAAAATAGAATTCCTACCAATCTTCTTCCTACTGAAGAATTATTGGTGGCTTATTATGAAAAGGGTCTGCCTCCCCCTATTGCAATATGGGTTAAAAGGGCACAAAAGGGTACTCTACTGGAAGCTTTTGATGAAGCAATCCAAGTTGAGAAAGACATCTTTTGTCTAGAAGAAAACCCTGAATCCTCAGAAGGACAACCTTCCACTTCTAGGAAGAAAATTGAGATTATCCCTAAACCCACAGTCCAAAACAAGGATTCATTTGATTTGATTGACATGAAAAAATTTCTTCAGAAGATGTCAAATGAGATGGTGGACTTGAAGAGGAACACTAATGATAATCAGAATCAGAACAGAGGTTTTGTAAGGCCACCGTTTAGGAGACCTTATCAGCCTCCACAAAATCCACCACCACCAAATCCAGTAGATGCACTCACAAACGAGGAACTTTTTTCTATTTTTAGAGCATTGGCAGTAGAATCTCAAGTCACCCATGACACTTCCAATGATCAGACTACCCCGGATCCTCCACTACCTGAGCAAGAAGCAAAAGATGATCCACAAGTTGACGCTGTGGGTTGCTTTTCGGAGCTTCCTATGTGTGAAGAAGAAGAAGAACCTGAGGCAGTGTTTAACACACAGCATCCTTATAACACAAGGTCAAGACCACATCCACCTCAAGAAACTTCATCTTCTTCCCTCGTTCTCACAAGAAACCAGACCGTCCCACAGAAGGATACTGTCCTCCCTCAAATGGAGTACAACCTGGTTGAATACTTAAAAAGGGTCAAAGCAAATATCTCTTTGTTTGAGCTACTCAAGATTCCTGCTATGAGGGATTCTTTACCTAAAAACATGATAGTCAAACAGCCTAGAGAGTCACAGAATAATAACTTATACTTTGTCACTAAAACTAATGATCAGAAATCGACAAGTAAGAGAACTCCTCCTTTCTTGCTTACTTTTGAGAATTTCAACCGGAATGTACACAACTGCATGATAGATTCGGGAGCATCATCAAATGTGATGCCCCTCTTTGTTTGTAGAAAATTGAATGCAATGTGGGAACCCTGTCCAACCCAGATTGTGCAACTTGACAGATCCAAAGTCAGAGTGGTTGGTAAATTGAGAAATGTTCTTCTCACGCTGTCAGCTGATCCTAGGATCCATCAGACAGTTGGTATTGTGATAGCTGACATCCCAGAAGCTTATGGGATGTGGTTAAGTAGGGACTGGTCAGAGAAACTTTAAGGTTACTTTTCAACCTACTGGTGCCATTTATGGTTTCCTTACAATGGTCAACCAAATAAAATTAAGATTAGCAGAGAAAATATTATGAAACAACCAATTACTGATCTTAATGATTCAAGTGAACTTGCTGGTTATGTCACCTCTCGTGCAGGGCAATTTACATTCGTCACCTTTTTCGGTGAATTCCCAGCTGATGCCTCACCAGAATAAAGCATCCAAAGTGAATCACATATCACTCAGGGTCTCAAGAAGGCCGTTGATTTAGGTGTACAAGCAATAGAATGCTATGGAGACTCCAAAATTATAGTCAAACAAGTCAGGAATAAAATACACTGCTTATCTCCACGTTTGGCTAATTATCAAAAGTTGGTAAGAGAACTAACCAACTCATTTTCGACATTCAATATTAAATCTGTTCCCAGGTCACAAATTTTTTATGCAGACCTGTTAGCAAATACAGCGTCTAGACTGATCCCGCCAGAAGGTCTGTCTCCTCAAACTTTTTCTATTGAATTGATGTACAGACCATCCATTTCGGATAATGTGACTAATTGGAAAGTGTTTGATGATGACCGATAGATACTTGACTTCCTCACTACTTAGGATACGTTTCAAGACATGGCCATCGATGAAGCAGAACATGAAAAGTCTCTCACTGATTTTTCCAACGTCATCCCGAAGTCTGTGATCAATCTAGAAAAGTTTTATGATCTGCAGGACAAGTTCAAATCTCAAACTAATTGTAAAACTCAAAGCTCATCCTTGAACTATGAGCGGGTCAACCTAGGCACCGAACAGGAACCTCGTTTCATCAACTTGGGAGTTGATTGTACCCCTGAAGAACGCAGAGCCATTATTGCATTGTGTAAATAGTATAAGGATGTTTTCGCCTGGACGTATGACGAGCTGAAAACGTTTGACACTGGCATCATGTTTCATAATATTCCCATGAAACCAGAGGTCAAGCCATTTCAACAAAAGCTGCGGAAGATGCACCCCAGTTTGGAGCCTTCTGTAAAAAAGGAGCTGGAGAAGTTGCTCACTGCTCGAATTATCTTTCCGATCAGACACACTCAATGGATCGCTAATATAGTACTTGTCCATAAGAAAAGCGGTGAAATTCGACTGCGTGTCGATTTCAGAAACCTAAATCGGGCTTCTGAGAAAGACAACTATCATGTTCCACCAATGGAGCAGATTCTTCAAAAGGTAGCCGGGTCATAAATGTTTTCCCTCTTAGATGGTTTTTCGGGGTATAACCAGGTCGTGGTTTCCCCAGACGATCAATTGAAAACAACCTTTAGGACCCCATGGGGTACTTTTGCCTACAGACAGATGCCTTTCGGGCTGATCAACGTAGGAGCTACTTTTCAGAGAGCTATGGATATAGATTTCCGAGGGTTAATGCATAATTCTGTCGTTGTTTACCTTGACGATATCACTATTTACTCTAAAAAATGACATGAACATGTGTTTGCTTTGAAACAAGTTTTTGATCGCTGCAGGAAATTTGGTATTTCTCTCAACCCAAAGAAATCTATTTTTGCAGTAACAGAAGGAAAGCTTCTGGGCTTCATTGTTTCGAAAGAAGGTATGATTATAGATCCTGAACGTATAGAGGCTATTTCAAAGATTGGCTTACCAGGCTCACGCAAAGCAATGCAATCCTTCTTAGGTAAGGTTAATTTTGTATGTAGATTTGTACCAAATTTTGCTCAGATTGTTAAACCACTACAACTTTTGGTCAAGAAAGATGTGCAGTTTACTTGGTCTTAGGAACAGAGAGATGCGTTTATCCGAATTCGAAATGCCATTGCAGAAGCTCCTGCTCTCATGTCTCCAGATTTTAATAAGGATTTCATTCTTTATACTTTTGCCACTGACTTCTCTTATGCAGTTGTCTTAACTCAGAAGCACGACAATGATACTGAAATCCCAATCTCTTTTATGAGCTCAACATTCAAAGGTGTAGAGATTAAATATTCGCAGATCGATAAGCAAGCTTATGCGGTTTATAAATCCATCAAACATTACAGACCCTACTTGCTGAAGTCTCGGACCAAAGTCATTGTTCCATATTCTGCTATCAGAAATGTTCTCATCCAGAAAAAATTAGGAGAAAAGAGGGCCCATTGGATGACCGCACTACAAGAATATGATCTTGAGATTAGACCGGCTAAAATTGTAAAAGGCCAAGGCCTTTGTCTTCTTACTACGCAATCCAACTACCCCACACAACAGCAGTCTGAATGGGATCATGAGGAAGAAATTCCCTCAGCTGTTGTCAATGTTATCGATGCCCCGACATCGGAATGGCACGATGATATCAAATTTTTTTTGAACCATGGGTTTGCTCCCGAAACCCTTGATTTTAAGAAAAGAAGAGCTTTAAGACTTAAATCTGCTCCCTATCAATTCATTGATCAAGTTCTTTTTAGGAAAAATTATGATGGAGTATTTCTTAGATGCTTGGAAAAACATGAAACTGATGACATTTTGTTTCAATTTCATGCAGGTCCTACTGGAGGCCATTTTTCAGGAGAGACTATGGCACACAAGATTCTTAGGGTCGGATATTATTAGTCCACGTTGTTTAAAGATGCTTATGCTTATGTGAGAAAGTGTGAGCTGTGCCAAAAATGCACAGGGAAGTTTAGGAAACCTGCGTTTCCTTTACAACTAGTTACAATTCAGTTTCCATTTCAACAGTGGGGACTGGATTTTGTTGGACCTATAAACCCTCCTTCATCCATCCAACATAAGTATATGCTCATAGCCACATACTATTTCACTAGATGGGTGGAGGAAGCTCCTCTCAAACAATGTAATGCTACCCAAGTAATCTCTTTCCTTGATAGTCAGATCGTTACATGTTTGGCGCTCTAGAGTACTTAGTTTTCAATAATGCATCCTACTTCTCTTCAATTGATATAACTGAATATGTCTTTGAGATGGGGATTAAGCTTAAGTTTTATGCCAATTATTACCCTCAAGGTAATGGTTTGGTTGAATCATCGAACAAAAACCTGATAAACATTCTCAAGAAGACCGTAGCCTCCCATCACAGAGATTGGCACACACAGTTGTATAATTCATTCTGGGTAGATTGAATTACCTTGAAAGCAGTAATTGCAAATTTTCCCTATTGTCTGGTTTATGGCAAAGAAGCCATTCTTCCCACTAATCTTACTATTCCTTCGCTACAATTGGCCCAGTCTGTTCAAGAAGATGATTCTTCCCCCCTCCAACAAAGGATTGACACCCTCTTGAAGCTAGAGGAGGACAGGGAAATAGTCAAGAACAAGTTCTATCATCATCAACAGATGGTGAAGATATGGTTTGATGAAAAATATTCATCTGACAGAGAATTTTCTATTGGTGAGCTGGTTCTGAGGTGGGATAAGCAACATAAAGATAAGAATTAGTACACCAAGTTTCAGCGCCTTTGTCTAGGACCTTTCATTATTACAGAAAAGATTGGTCCCAACACTATTCGATTACAGACGTTAGAAGGAGTTGTAGACACCTTCCCAGTGAATGTGTCTCTTCTGAAAAAGTATTTTGTTTGAACAATCTGGTGCACTTGTACATAGGTGTGGTTTGTTCTACAATCATTTGTTTTATTGCATTTACATTTTGATTGGTTTTCTTGTTTTGTTTTGGTTTTCATTAATAAGGCTTCACACTTGTGGTAATGGCTTATGATCACTTTTCTTAGCAACAATTGCTTCTGAAGTTTCAACATCGTTATCAATCTTACTTTCTGGCTTTTGATTAGAATTTGCTATGAAGAATTAATAGTCAATAAGTGCAGCGCCTTTGGATACTTTTCACTTTGATCATTATCTTTCACCTCGCTTTATTTGTGTAATTGAGGCATGGAGGATGGTCATCATTTCTGTATCTGGTGTTTCATGGTTTAACGACATATCATAATAACCTGATCAGTTCCGATTGCTCATGGATCCTTTTACAATCACTTTGATTATAAATTCTATTTAAAACTATAATTTACGAGGTGGCTGGTCTTGTTATCAAGCCAGCCCATTAGGTTCATATGTGCTTAAAGTGGAATGACATCTTCACATCAAGCTACCGCACTTGGAAGATGACTTTTAGTTCTTCTGGAAGGTGGAAGATCCTATTACAGGTCGGTCCATTCATGATCCGCAAAGTACTGGTGAGTAACATTACCACTAAATGGTCACCAAGCCATGGTAATGACTTGTAGCTTATGCTAAAATAAATTGTTTTGTTTTTCATAAGATTTCGTTGTATACAAGGACAGGGGGGTCTTATTAAAAGCCAGCCCTGCTATGATCATGGGTTTGACCTTGGATTGGAATTATCAGTATGTGGTCACCAAGCCATGATAATTTCTTTTGGTCTTACAACCAGAAGACAAGGAGTCTCGTTATCGAGCTAGCTTGACCAGTTTCCGGATCAGGCCTGTGAATGGCGTTGTTTCATCTGATCACCAATTCAGTACAGTGGACTTGTGTTAACAAGGTTTTATGTATAAAATATAAAAAAAAGAGAGAGAAAGAAAAGATAAAATAAAATAAAGGAAAATATATATAATCCATAGAGGATCATTGATTAATAAACCAAGGAGATTTGTAATTAGGATATCCATGAACATTTCTAAGACTGTGCCCAGGTTCAACACAAGCTGGTTTTCAATGATTACATCATGGTAAAGATTTGGTATTAGTCTCTAAATCTCCTTATCGAATGAGTGTTATCTTTAAAATGGTCATTGTTGAGATCTATCCATTTTCATGTTCATTGCTTGTTGGCTGTTATCTTTTGAGTATCTTCTTTGAATTGAGTTTCAAGAATTTGGTTGATTGACATGTTGTCTTTAGTTGGATTTGATTGCAAAAATAACTGGTTCTTCCCAGCCAGTCACCATTTGTTGTGGCCACAATAGATCCCATGCTTAGCCAAGCATGGGAGCCCCACAATTTTAATAAATGCAAAGGTAGTTGGGTGAGTCATCTTGAAAATTTTAGATTTAGATTTTACCTTTAAAATTTCTTCACCCATGCTTTTGGTCTGCTTGTTTGTAAGGGTTTGATTATTTCTTCCAAAATGTTTCGGGCTGAAAAGAGCCAAAACTTTGAGTATTTTGCTGACTGCTATCATCATCCTGAAACCCGACATTTGGAGAACCCGAACCCTGCAACCCGACAGGCGTGGGTTGCGGGACTATTGTTTTTTAAGTTTTGGTTTTGCTGATTCTGAAACCCGCAACCCGATGGCTGCGGGTTGTGGAATCATTTTTAATATGATTGAAGAATAATTACTCCGAAAGCCAAACCCCGCAACGGCAGCATCCGGATTTCGGAATTATGATTTTCGTTTATCTGGTGTGTGTTCCCGAAACCCGCAACCCGTGATTTCAGGATGCAGCTTTCAGGATGGTTATCTTACGTCACAATTTAATGTTTCCGAAACCCGCCACCCGCACAATCGGTTTTCGTCTTTCGAAAATCCTTTTTTACTTCGGTTTTGCATATCCATAGCCCGCAAATCCGTACTTTCGGGTTTTGGCTTGCGGGATATTTGAATAAGAACTTCATGCAATTTTTTTGAACTCGATTCCGCATTTTGCTCCGGTTAATCTCCGTCTTCCGTCTGTTATAATCTCACGGTCATGTTGATTTTGGGTAATCAGTTAAGCCAGGATTTGCCATCCTGTCCTTTGAAACCTAGTTCTACCAAATTATCAGTTTTCTATGTAATTCATCACAGCGCACACCATTACAAGTCTATCAGTCACCTCATGTTGGATGGACGCCATCTCTCCACATTAAGTTCGCCATGCCTAAACTTGAGCTTTGACATCTCTTCGTTTTTGTTCCACCTCTTAATGATCGGATTTGTTACGTGCCAAGAATTGATGGCCCGTGTACTGGAACTCCGAGTCGGGACCTTTTCACATCAACTTTATCACCATAACCTTCGTCTCTGTTATTAATCACCAGTCATAATTATTGATGAGAGATTTCTTATAACGATGTGATCATCAAGACAATTCAAAATCATGCAAGTAGTAATTGAACTCGTACTTCTCACAGGATTTGATCCGACTGGCACATACCTTGGCTCTCTTCGTTTCAATTGAAGTAATTACAATGAATTGATTCGATAATTTTAATCATTGCAGATTGCCCCGCCCGATTATCATAGAACTGTTTACTGGCCTTTAAATAAGCAATTAACATGAAAGTTCCAGTTCATCCATTGCCTTCTGAAACAGGAAACACTCTATTCGGCATTCTTCTTATATCTTTTTATCCAAGACTCATTCAGAATGAGTAGTATTCATGCAGATGGTAAATTTTCTAATGTTCAGGTTGAAAATGAAGAGCTCTATCCCTTGTTATATCAAGAAATGTTGTCACCACCATTTGATGCAGGTGTTCCTGATCTTAGTAGCGGTAGTAGCGAAGAAGACTTTGAAACTTTGTCTGCCTACATTCACAACCTCGAAAAGCGAAGAAAGGAAATTCTAGAGGTATCAACTGATCTTGATACTGATGTTATACAAGACTTTCTAATCAATGAATAAACTGACGTGCCGGCTACCATCCCTGAAGTAAATCCTCTAATAGATTTCTCTGTTTTTGACAGTGGGTTCCCCGACCCTGAATTTCCTACAGCGGATGCTCTGCAAGCCACACCACCTGCCGACGATAATGAACGATCTATGATTTAATTTTTATGGTGCCACAAGACCTTATCTGATTAAAGAACAAGTCTTTCTTTTGTGAAAGGTGGCGGAAAATCTTTTGGATCGATGGTTAGACCCGATTTTGTAATCCCTATTTTGTAGAATCTCTCCTTTTGGAACTCTGATGTAAATTTAGTATATAAGGGGGAATGTTTCTCTTAGTAAGGGGTGGGGAATTTTGGAATTGCAATTCAGCGGGAGTTCGGACTGAAGATACTCGGTTTATCAGAGTCATTGTAATTTTTGTACAAGACTTCTCTATTCAGGAAAGTTATCTTTTAATTCACCTCCTATTGTTCTTCAAATTTCTTTGGGAATTGCTGAGTCAATGTTTCAAATTTTTCATCGATCATGCGTTTAATCTTTTGCAGGATTTTTGTTAATGCATAAGATCTCTCATATTGATTTTTCTGTATGTGTGGATTATGTTCAAAACTATTCTATTAAATTTCTTTAATTGAACGTTTTCACTTTTATACTTCTGCAAATGATTTGATGCAATTAAATATGTATAATCAAATGTTAATTTTTCAATTAGCACAATGATTACATATAAGATATTTGAATACGCTTAACAGTTTGAAGAATTGTCACTTAATTTCTTAATTGATAAAACTTTAATTAACAATTGAAGAAGCCAAAGACATTTATGTTTAAGGTTTAACTACTTGTTCATCACACGTCAACTTTGATCTGCACAACATCAACTTCTCCTTTTAGGTCAGATCTGACTTAGAATAGATCCGTTCCTTAGGTAGTTTAAGTTAGATTTTGGTAACAAGCTTTCACACTTAGTTTTCCTTGATGGGAAAACTGATCTTTTGAGATCAAATCTTTTACTCATATAGTGCCAGCGGAGGCCAAATATCCGTGGGTGATTACCATCCCTAACAGCTCGAGGATAGGATAACTCTTGCGTAGGGTTAATTGAATCCTTTGGTTGGGTTTTCATCCCATGTTGTGTGCCTTGGAACCCATTCCAGCACTTTGCACTCACCCTGCACCCCCGAGGAATCAACACATCCCAAAAAGCATATCTCAGCTAAGAATCCCATGAATTCATGTTTTTAGAAAGAGTCCTCTTTATAATCTTCATGAGTTTTTATTGGTAAAGTAGTCAATTGCAGTCAATATTCACTTATGTTGATTGCTAGATGGGGGCTGAGTCTCTCCAATGAAGTCTATACCCCATTGGTAGAAATGTCCATCAACTTGGAAGGTTTCAGGGGTAGGGATGACAGTTTTTGTTTCCCATAAAAGGTTTTATAGGGAACATAGGATCTCAAAACTTTATGTACATTAGAGAATAGGGTAGGCGAATAATATCCAAACCTGAAAATCTTATGAATTGTTGTTCTTGTAGCAAAATTCACTCCACAAATCCCTTGGTTCATCTCTTTGACCAGTGTTTCAACTTCATTTTCCAACAAAAATTTGAGCAAAATACCTTCAAGGTTCCTCGTATCATTATGCAAATATTTCCCTGCAATGCAATATCTGACTACCTTAAGTTTCAAAGATCTTCTTTGAGACTTGTCTATCATTGTGGGAAAGGTACCAGTTTTCAATAAATGCACAATATCATGATACCAGTTAGACTAGTAGTAGCATGTATGAACATAATCACTTACCTCCATGATCCAATATTCTTCTTGATCCGCACACACCATATTCACCCCAATTACCTGCAAATTTGTCTATGTCATTAGTTTGGCCAAGACGTGTCCTTTTACCAACTTAGTTGGATTAATCACCAAATCAAATTCCTGAATCTTGGTGACCCATTTACCCCAACTTCCATATGCTTGAGGTTGACAAAGGATCTCTTTGACTTCAATTTGTGGGATATAAGAAAATATTTGAACCAACAACACATATTCCTAAAAGGCTTCAAGGGATTTAACTAGGTCATAAGCTTGTTTTTCCATTATATTTACTTTAGTTCCTTGTATCTCAAAGCTTTGTTGAAGAATGCAATAGGTTGTTCAAATCCATCATCATTCTTTTGTAACGTGACTGCATCTATTGTATGTTCATAAGCAAATGTAAAGATCAAGAAGTCCTTTATGAATTCTAGGATAGTCAATTTTGGGGATTCTCCCAAATCTTTCTTTATTGCAGAAAAACCTCTTTTTCCGTCATCACCCCATCTAAATTCTACATCTTTCAACATTTGAGTCATGTCCTTTTCTACCTCAACAAAATTTGGAATTAATCTTCTGAGAAAATAGGTTTTACCAAAAAATGGGTGCAAAGCCTTCTTATGTATGAGCAAAGGGATAGTATTAATGGCCTCCACTCTAGTAGGGTTTATCTTTACTCCATGAACATACACAATATGACCCAAAATTTTACCCTCCTCCATTCCCAATAAAGATTTATTTGGATTCAGTGATATACCAAATTTCCTACATCTCTCAAAGACCACCTTCAAATGTTGTAAGTTATCTTTGGCCCTCCTGGAATATATTGTTAAGTCATCAAGGTAAATCACAATGAAATGGTTTTTGATATCAACAAACACAAAATCCATTGCTCACTGAAAAGTGGCCCATGCATTATCATCGAAGGAGAGCCATGGGAATTATCATCTAACCCTTCATCAAGTGTTGTATTTACTTTGCATAATATATGAATGAAGGGTTGGTCGATCCTTTCTAAAAGATAGTATTCACATTGATAGGGATCCCTAGGAAGCTTCAACCACCCTTTCTCGAGTATATTATTTTTATTGTGGGAGAACATGGTCACATGGAAGTGTCAATCAAAACTTCATCTAACGTTGTATTATCATCTTGTGCAAGATTGGGTAAGGTTTGCTCAACCCTCTCTTGGGCATAGAATTCATGTCATGGAGGATACCGTGGAAAGGTCGGACAACCATTTCTAAAGTGCATAATCACGTCAAGGTGCATATCAAAGAAGGTTCAGTTGAAACCTCCTTGATCATAGTATTTTTTTGTGTGGGAGCATAGGGATGTATCTGTTGACTCTTTCAAACATAAATATGTTGTAAATGGAGAGGTAGAGGAATGGTCAAACCAGCATTTAATCAAATAGTTGGATCTTCAGATCTTCCTAGAACTAGGATAGGAAACACAACACATAATATATAAGATCATTTTAGCTTCAAACTTACTGTCAAATTGTTTACATACTTAGTTATTTCAATGACTTTGACAAGAATAGTAGATGCATAACCTCTTCATTGAAGTTATACATGAGATGTTTGTGAAATTGGAGTGAAACTTTCATAGAGAATCTAGCTAGCAATAATGAACAACAAACTGGCAAAGAGGGAGAAGAATAGAGAGAAACAATGAAAAAAAGTATTGATTCAATGAAAGAATGGTAGTAATACACATGAAATACTATGCATGGAATGAACTAATTCACCCTCATAGAGATTCTAGAGAAATGTGGAGCCATACAATAATCACCTGAGTGAATTGCCAACTACTAACAATCACCAAAGTAAAATGTCACCTAGTCCTAGTTAACTGGTCATGCAGTCGACAATTAACAACCTATTATACTATAAAACAAAAACCTGCATTCAAGTTCTCGTTTGTGGGAGGTCACATTTAGTATTTGTTTTTACCTCCATTTTGAAAAGTGGTGCTACTAGTAGCACCATTTTTTATTCTGGGCTAAATTTACAACTTTATTGAAACTTAGTCAAGTTCTCTTGCATTCAAAACCCTAAATCAACCCTCAAATTGAACCAATAGCAATCAACCCCCAATCGAGGGATAAAATTACAACTTGAATGACATTGTTGTCTTAACAGTTGATGTCATTACAATGAAAAGGCCAAAATCAACATGTGACTCAAAAAGAGGTGCTACCAGTAACATCCATTTCCTTTGTCAGGTTACATTTGCCTGGAAAAAATTAATTTTTATAAAAATAAGAACGCAAAAAATGAATAAAAAAACACATTAAAATAATTCAATAGAAAACAAAATAAAAAAATGTAAAAGAATTCAAAATGAAACAAAATATACAAAAATTCAAAAAAACTACAATTTCTTTAAATATTTTAAAATTTATAAAAGAAAAAAAAATTGAAAAAAAAACAAAACAAATTTTAAAATTTATAAAAAGAAATTTACAAAAATTTTAAAATTTAAAATAAAATTAAAATTTAAAATAAATTTAAAATATAAAATAAAATTAAAATTTTAAAATTGATAAAAACAAATTAAAAACAAATTAATCAAATCAAATTAAAAGAAAATCCAATCGTCCCCCCCCCCTTTCCCCCTCTCACCCTCCCCCTTCCCCTCCCCCTCCCCCTCCCCACAATGCTGAAAAATTAAGACAACTGCTAGGCAATTGTGTCCTTAACCCCAAGGAGGTCTCACAGAAAGTGGAGTTTTTGCTCAGTGAATGTCTTCATGAAGATGCCTGCAGTCAATTATGAAGAAGGATAATATTGCAAGTCAATGATCTCATCATGTACTATTCCTCGTATGCAATGCATGTGGATTGCGTTGTGTTTTGTTCTCTGTCGTTGCATTGGATCTTTGCAAAACTTCATTGCGCTCTAATTGTCACACCAGATGACAATTAGATGGCGAAATAGGATACCAAGCTCTATAAGAAAATGTTGTATCCAAATGGATAGATTTGTGGCATTGAATACACCTCTGTGCTATTTCCATCCCAATCTGAATTGTTGTAGTGAATGAGATACATCATACAACTTGATGCATAATGAATCCCATAGCTTGTGGTACCTTTGGCATATATGAGGATGTGCTTTGCATCTTTCCAATGTAGCTCAATCAGCTCTTGCATGTATCTAGAAACTGTTCCCACTAAATACCGGATATCTAGACAAGAGTGAGTGAGATATAAGAGACTCCCCACTAACTAAGGATACTTGGTGCAGTTGACCAATGTTGTATCATCTCCATCCTTGAGATTTAACCCTAATAAAAAAGGTGTATTTGTTGGCTTGTAACCAATCATGTGAAATATAACCAAGATATCTCCCACACACTTTGACTAAGCCATCCTAATCCATAAATAAACTTCGTTGATTTCAAAGCCAAGAAAGAAGTGTGATAAACCCATGTCTATCATGGAAAACGTGCCATGCAAATTTGCTTTGATTGCATCAATGACAGTGACAATACTACTTGTGATTAGTAGATCATATACAAAGAGCACTATAATCAACAGAGAGTCATAATTTCTCAACGTAAAAAAATTAGGATCATATTTGCATCGAATGAAATTTTTAGATAGTAATTAACAATCCATTTTAGCATACCATGCTCTACATTCCTGCTTGAGGCCATAGAGTGATTTCTTGACTGTGCAAACTAGTGATGAATTGTGTACATACCCTTATGGATGCTCCATGTAGCTTTCCTCTTGGATATCATCATGAATAAATGCATTCTTCACATCAATGTGGTGAACTTCCCAACTGCTTGTTGCTGCAATGGTGAGAGCTAACCTAATATAATCCATTTTTTCCATTGGAGCACATATTCATCATAATCGATCCCATGAACTTGTTGAAAGCCTTTGTCCACCAATCTTTATTTATATCCTCTCACAATTCCATTTGCTAATTTTTTCATCATGTAGGCCCACTTGCATCTGACAAGTTTGTGATCTAATGGAAGCGGAACCAAGTCCCATTTTTAGTTGTCAATGAGAGGGTTGTACTCCTCATTCATGGATTCTTCCGAGTAATGATTCCCTTCAGCCTCTGCATAGGATTGAGGGTATGATTCTAGAACCATGTAGCAATGCATGGGAATTATAGGTTCTATAGCTATGAGAACATGAGGAGCTTCCTCAAATTGGGATCTCATCCTCCTCTGATCCACAAGATCATCCATAAGATCACATGTTTCATGTAGAGTGGATTGCTCCCACTTGAGTATTGGATATAGATCTTCATATGCATGCTCATTATCATCCGAATCGGATTCATAAATCAAATTTGAATGATAGGATGTATCATCTCTGAGATCTAATGCAAGAGGAATCACATAATGTTGTGCATGTTGTTCCTGAGGTGCATGCAAAGTACTTTCATCAAACCAGACACTCCTTTGAACAAACAACTTATTTGTTTAAATATCTATCAATATGTCCCTTTATATCTTTGGGATAACAAACAAGCATGCATTCTATGCTTTGGGGCTCCAAATCATTCCTCTTCTTTGATGGTATGCAAGCCCATGCCAGCGATCCAAAAATGTGGAAGTGTGTGACTTCCATCTTCATGCCGCTCCAAGATTTAAAAAGTGTCTTTCCTTTCACAAATTTGTGAGGATATATGTTTTGAATGTAAGTGGCACATTTGATTGATTCAGCCCAAAATTTAGAGGGAAGGTACCTTTCATGCAACATGCAACTCGCCATCTCTTTTAGAGACTAGTGCTTCCTCTCAACTACTCCCTTTTCCTCAGGAGTGTATGGAATTGTTTCTTGTAACTGAATAACTACTTCACTACAAATATTTTGAACATTCTTATTTAGAAAATCCCCCCCATTATTTGTGTGGAGGATCTTGATCATCTTCCTAGATTGCTTCTATGCATGTGCTTTGAAACCTTTGAGATGTTGAAATACTTCAAATTGGAGCCTCATAAATTACACCTAAGTGTGCCTTGTGAAATCACCAATAGAAGGAAAAACATCTTTTTCCTTGTTTATGGAAGGATAGGGGAAGGACCCCATGATATCACCATGAAAAATATCCAAGGGTGAGGAGGCCCCCGATTCCTTCCCTTTGTCAAACTTATCTTCCAGATGTTTTCCAAAAACACATCCTTGACAAACTCCTTCATAATTTTACGTATGATAAGCCTTTTACCATCCCTTGTTTGTTGAGTTGTTGCATGTACCTGAAATTTAAGTGGAAAAATATTTTGTGCCAAATTCTACTAGCATCATTTGCATGGGTTAGTAGCAATGTGGAATCAAATCTAGCAATAAATTCAAAGAATGTGTACAATATAGATTGATGATTTGGCCTCATTGACAACAATAAATTCAGAGAATGTGTACAATCTAGATTGATCATTTACCTCATCAACAACAATTAGAGACTTATCTAACATGCCAAATATGGACATGGGGTGAATTCAATCCTCTTTCCCTTTATTGTATGTGTGATTTGTTAAACAAATAGTATATTTATGGAGATTTTTAGAACGTGTAAGACATTCTCGAAACTTCCATTTTCGAGATCCACTCTCCCTTGTCCAGAAACATCTACTGGAGAATCATCTCCCATTAGAATAGGAGGACCTGAGCATGATTTTAAATATGAAAGGACATCTTTTTTGGAATCCATGTGGTGTGATGCTTCTGAATCAATGATCCATGCATCTCATGAAGAATTAATTCCAATTAAAGCATGCACATTACCTCAATTTTTTGGTGCTTTTTTTCCCGACTTCTTCTTGGAATTCTCAAGAATGGAGTCCCCAATATTTTTCTATTGGAGTGTTTGTTCCATGAGGTCAATGGTTTTAGAAACGCAAGAGGATTCATGATTATATCCTCTATTGCAATAATCATACTTTGCTTTCCCTTTCCTTCCTTTTCCTACGTTCAAGTTGGAGGATTCATCAGGGGGTTTGGATTTTCCTCCTTTTCTTGGATTGTGATCGTTCTTTCCATTTACTTTTTTCATTAAATTGGATTTAGTATTTCCACTCTCATGCATGGAAAGTGCATGGGATTTGGATTTTTTTAGCACTCCCATCTTGATGAGCTTATCTTGCGCATGAATAAGGGACTCAATGAATGCGTCCAATAAGGTAATCTTCCAAGTTGCACCCATTGTGAGCCTCACTGTGTGAAATGTGGAGACAAACACGACATACTCTAGACCCAAATTTTATAAGATAGAAAGAATTAACATATTTGCTTGCGTTGATTTGATGATCCCACATCCTTTGAGTTGAACCAACAATGTTTTGAAACGTGTGAAAAAGTATTGTATTTTCTTGAAATTGCTTGGATCTAATGAGTTCAATTCATTCTCAAGATTATTACTACACATTTCATCATGTTTTTTGAAGAGAGTCTCTAGAGTATTCCAAACATTGTTTGGATTGGTGTATGATTCAATATGAAACAATAATTCCAGAGAGATAGAAAAGCAAAGGATATTGAAATATTTGTCCATGTAGTTGAAATATTTTTTATTTCTCAATGAAGGATGTAGGCTTTGTTGCTATTCTGATTTTTATCCTATATAAGCATATCCTTCTAAGTTGAAGTAGAATCTTTGGATACCAATCGAAATAATTGTATGGCATAAGAATGGATGATGGAGTAGAATCCATTATTATTCTTGCTTTAATCTTTTGTACCTGCAATAAATAGTTTGTGTGCCTTCTTCCTATCACCTATGGGCATTGATACCACATGAAATTGGAGTGAACCCTACAGAGGGAATATAGCTAGCAACAATGAACAAAAAACTTGCAAAGAGAGAGAAGAATAGAGAGAAAAAATGAAAATAATTGTATTGATTCAATGAAAGAATGGTAGTAATATACATGAAATACTATGCATGGCATGAACTAATTCACCCTCATAGAGCTTCTAGAGATATGTGGAGTCATACAACAATCACCTGAGAGAACTACCAACTACTAATAGTCACTCGAGTGAACCTCCACTAGTCCTAGTTAACTCGTCATGCAGTCGACAGTTAACTACCTAAACACACAAGTGAAGTGAGATAATCTCATGCATGCACAAGTGTAGTGCTTCCCTAGCCTCATGGAGGAGAAAAGGATCACTCACGGTGATGGTTCCAATGTTGCATGCATGCACTTGTTGATGATGTTGAAGTCGTCATGCAAGACTGGAATCCACTTAATCTAGATGGTGTGTAAATGAATGCTAACTGGATAGGATGTGGAACCTTTGTCTAGGGGAGAATATTCTCATCTAAGGGAGAATATGTTAAAAATGATTTTAAATGAATTTATTACATTTTGATTTTTTTCCTTGTAATAATGTTTTATAACACTCATCTATTCTCTATATGAGACAACAACTTGTTAAATTTCTTATATATAAAATTCATCTCCCTCATATATTCTATTTGAGGAGACAATGTGTCACGACCCTGGGAGTAGTGCCCCAATTTTTCTGTTTTCAAATCCAAGGAACGTGTGGCATCGATGTTCCTCATTCGCAAGGGCTTGGCTTGCTTGTGAATTCTATACCTCTTCACTCAAGGTGTACCCTAACTATTCCATGAGCTACAAACTATTAGGTTACTACAAGCCCCTACTCAACTTACTCACCCAACAATCACTTGCACTGCAATATTTCAACACTTAATCAATTATACAATTAAGCATTACACATGAACATCATTGTACAAGCACCCAACAATATACACTAGAGACAACAAACACATAAGTATGGTGGTGCCCAAACTAGGCCCCCGAACTCATTACGAAGAATGTTACATATAGTTAAAGATACAACAAAGGTACGATCCCAACCCGTCAAACACTCATACACAAATATACAATATATATAGGATGATGCCAATACAAATCTATGTCCAATATTTTCTAGACAAACCCCAACAAGTTTTCTCGACTCCTCAAGCAAAGATGACAAGACATCTCTCATTGTCTGTGCATCCAACCTCTGCTGCATCTGTGGAACGACCTCAACAGTCATCCCGACTTCTTCACTATGTTTGTCATGTGATAAATAATTTCTCCCAAGTTGTGTTGTTTAGGACTGTGCCCAAATCATGCTATCCAAAATTGCGCCCAAGTCGTGCTACTCTGTCCCATCAGAAGTGTGCCTAACTCATGCTACTCTATCCCAGAAGAAGTGTGTCCAACTTGTGCTACTCTATCCTGACATACTACTCCCAACTCGTGCTACTATGTATCGGTATAAGTTCACCCAAATCGTGCAACTCTATCCCGACAGACTATGCCCAACTCATGCTACTTTGTCCCAATAGAAGTGTGCCCATATTGTGCTACTCTGGCCAGACATACTACACCCAAGTTATGATAGTGTGCCCAATTCATGCTACTTTATCTTGGCATAAGTGCACCCAACTCATACTATTATGTCCCAGTAGAAGTACAACCAACTCACACTACTCTATCTCGACATATTGTTCCCAATGCACGCTACTTTGTCCTGACAAACTACGCCCAACTTATGCTACTCTATCTAAAAAAAAAGTGCACCGAAATCATGCTACTCTATCCTGATAAACTTATCTTTCCTTCTCACTTGATTTACTTCTTGCTTTTCACTTTCCTCACTTATTTGGTGCATCCTTTTCAAGATGTGCCAAACTCCACAAGTGTGCCTAAGCCGACGTGTGCTCAACGCCACAAGTGTACCTGATCCGACATGTGCCTGTCTCCCACAAGTGGGAAACATGATCCACAAGTAATTGTTGGATTCTCAAGTTGACCCAATGGGTGGGTGCCTTGGGTCCACATGCCCATCTCAATATGCCCCAAGTCTCATGCTCCCATCCATAATATCTTCGCAATACTATAACAACTTAATATTTTTGGAGTGTGTAGGAACCACACTCCCGCCATGCTACAAGTCATTCCCATGTCCACATGCAAGTCAATTGTGCCTATTCCCACACTCAAACTTTGACACATCATCATGATTCTTCAGCACCCATTATGGGAAGTGTGCCTTGACCTTCATCTCGGGGTGATGAAATCCTCCCCCACTTAAAGTTCTTATTGCCCTAAAAAACTACTCCAAAAGAAATCATGTTTGTTGTCCACAACCTTATCTTCTTCTAGAGCCACATCTCATCACCTTACTGCTTCTGAATCCTCTATGCCTCCATACTATCGGGAACCCCAAATTTCCTGCACCACCAAGTATAGGACTACATGTGATTATTGTTGTTACTGTATTTAGTTGTTGCTGTTGTTGTTGCATCTTCCTTCACACTGTTTGGAAACCTCATATTTTGGTGCTCCCACTTAAACTTTCACAACTCCAAGAAACATTGTTCTCAAAGTACACTACTCAAACTTACACACCCAATCACAACATCCTTATTCAACTACTTTTCAATGTCTCTGCAAACTATGAAGCAAAGAAGTCAGTTCAAACTATCATTCTTGTACACATGTCTAAGCCTTTACAACTCAGTAATTTGGGTATCTACTCCAACTTTGCGCTAAGCTTCCAAAAGTGCACCACTACATGAACTCCTAATCCATCATTTTTGCTCAAATGTTGTTGGGAATCACTTGTTGGGCTATAGATTCCTTCCACCAAGTCTCCTACTTAAATGATCCAACCTGTCACAAGTACTTTGATGCACCTATACTTCACAACATGTTTTCATCCTCAGTTGCTTCTTCCTCACAAGGTTGAAAGTTTCCACTAAAATGACACTTATGAGTCCACTAAGTCTACCAAAATATATAAGAAAACCCCCTTTCCTCTACACCTACGGAAGCAAGTGTGCAACAACTTTGTTGTTTCCTTCAACTGACCTCCAAACCTCCTTACCAAACTTATTCCCAAGTGCACCCAAGGTTCACTTGAAATCTCCCACCTTGGGGCCTCATGTTACTTCGCAAGTATGATCTATGCAAGTCAAATACCAGCATGCTCTCTAGGTCATATCTCTCATGAATTTTGGCCTACATGCTTATCCCAATATGTGCCCCTTTTACCAAGTGCACACTCAAACTCCATGCACCAACATCCATCCAAAGTCCCCTAATCCTGATGATACCATGCAAAGGATTCTACACTAGTACATCTACTTCCTCCAACTAACAATTGTCATGGTAAACATAATCACACTTTCCTAAGGAGAAAACTTACATTTGCAACAAATTTGACTAGGCATCTTCCTTGTCAACCTAAAATTCCTCCCAATCCAAGTCATCAAGTTGTTTGTATATGTTTTCTTGGTCATTTCCTTAACGGTCTACAATCAACACTTAGAATTGTGTTCAACTTGGTCTCTCAGCAAGTAGCTTCTCCTTTAGCTGTCATCATGTTGTTGTTGACTCATCTTATGTGTCTCAAAAAAGTTTGCTTAGGCACCACTGCACTAGAACCTCCATATCTTTTTCTCCCCTTCATGTCCAACAAAGCACACCTTATTTCCTGGTCAACTCTTCACAATATTTGGAACCTCTGTCGGCACCTTAGGATTTACTTCCTGAACAAAACAATGAGCCTCTCACTCTCTTTTGATTAGCCCAATGGGGTTGGTAAGTGGTTACCCGAGCCACTTCCAGCAGTGAAGCTACTAGTCCAACCTGCATCCCACACAAGCCTCCTTTTATCCGTCTTCCACATGAATTTCTTCACCAATCAGATGTCCACTGAAGGATGCCATCCCCTATCATCGAAAAAATCTAAATACTCAATTTTACAAGTGTACATTGCACCTTGACCAATTCTCAAGGGTTCCATAACATGCCACTTCCCTTCAACTGCTTCAAGTAGTTTCCATCCAGCATAGGATATCCACGCATCCAAATGAGTTACCAAAGCATTTGTCAATCTATCTGTGGTTCACTTCCCCTGGTATTAATCCAAGATACTCACCAATAAACTCAGAGTATTTCGAACTCTACTCTGGAAAATCCAACCACTCTCCTCACCTCCATGCTTTGGTAAGTCAAGATGTTTCTCTGTTACAACATCGTCCACTACATTGAGCAATCCCAACCCTAACTTCAGTTGTTCCCAAGTATTCACTTGGACTTCCACCTCTTCTATTTGTTCACTCCAAGATTCAAACCGCCCTCTGGCTTGCGCCAACAACAATTGGAACTCTTGGTCCCTTTTGTCCAAGTCCCACTTCACGACTCTCATCTTGGCTATTATGGAATTTTTTTCTATGCTTTCCATATTTTCTCTTGAAATTGAAACCCATTTACCAACGTTGTAAAGCCCTGCATTTTGATTCACACAAGACTTCTCCTATCCAAAGTGTCCCACTCAAGTCTACCATACTTGCACTTTGGTTTGCTAATGGAAGACTTCATTTTTCCTGCACCCACATGTGAAAATCCTCATAGCAGATCTAAGAGATGATGTATACCTCACAAGAGTAATTATGATTAAGCAGGAAAATAGAAGAAAAGTGGTCAATACGGTATAACGAGCAACAGAATAATAATACAGTAGAACTCGGATAGAATCAAAAATACTTCACACACACTAATTAATTAATCACAATATGGACAATAAGTAGTACAATACATGAGGATTCGAATGCCTAAGGTGGAAATTTGAATTAGCCTTCATGGAGTGATCAAAGGATCACTAGAGTGTCATCGGAGCACAACTAGTAGTCTATCTCATCATCGGTGGAGTCATCAATGCACAAGTAACTGTCAACCGTCAGTTAAACTGAGTCTAACTGAGTGTGGTAGGTGTAACTGAATGTAACTGGCACATGGAGACACTAACTGAATGAAGGAGGCTCAGTGGAGGGCGCATGAGGAGCTAACTGGAGTCAGAACAGGTAGTCATGTCTCATCGGAGGTCAATCGGAGTGATAACAGTAGTGAGGAGTCAGTCTAGCCTCAAATCAAGGAAATATTGGTGGATAACTGAAGTAAACTGGACTGGTAGGTGAGAAAGGCGCCCTTCTCATGTAGTAGGTGAAAGGAGGGCACATGACAGGCTAGGAGGGCTTAAACTGATTGGAAGGAAGCTTCGGGGGCTAGCTCACTGAGGGCTAGGTGCTGGGACTGATGACTGGAATGCATGCAAATGCATGCAAACCCTAAAAGTGCATGCATGACTGAAAATGTAAATGATCAAAATACTGGTGGGACTAGGATGGAGTATAGGAATATCCTAACACCCCCCCTTAATCCATCCTGGGCCCCGGTAACTAAGACCAAAGGTCATCCAATACAATGAATAATAACAATCAATAAACCAAGGAAGTGGGGAAAATTTCAAGGGAAAAATACCCCCCCCCTCAAAACAGACTGTAAGGAACACATAAAAAATAAATGCTCCAAACTCAAGCAGGTGTGATGCTTGGTCATATGTCTGGAGGTATCTTCTTCTTGGGAAGAAGTGGATCATGCTCAAAAATCATGTGCTTGTACTTGCTCTTCAGGTCGAATGTGATGAGAACAAATCCAAAAGTATGAGGATGATCCTTGAACCTGTGATTCGAATCAGCTGAGGTAGGATCAAATCTATGAATGTGCAGATAGTCTTTTGTCTTCTCGTTCGAACCATCATGGGTGAGATTATGCCAAAAAGAACCATCAAATAATAAAGATTGCTTGGAATCCAAATCAGATCCAAGACTTGAATCATGGTTGCTTAAGATCTCTTTTGAACCATTTGAGGTGAGATCTAAACCAGTAAGTGCATGAGAAATTTTCTCAAGCGAATGGCAATGGCCATTATCTTCAATAAACTTCTGAGAACATGAAAGAATGATCTTACAATAGTAAATGAGAGGTGATTGCTTGGAATCCAAATCAGATCCAAGGCTTGAATCATGGTTTCTTGAGATCTCCTTTGAACCATAAGAAGTGAGATCAAAACCACTAGATGCATGAGAAATTATCCCAAGTGGATGGCAATGGTTTCTTGAGATCTCCTTTGAACTAGCAGGGGTGAAATCAAAACCATGATGTGCATGAGAAATTATCCCAAGCGAATGGAAATGGCCATATTCTTCAATAACCTTATGAAAGCATGGAATAATGATCATATAGTAGTAAATAAGAGGTGATTGCTTGAGGAGGGTGAATGCATTACCACCAATAGCTGATTTTACCTCCGAAATAATCATGTGATCATGATGCAAACCAATAGACTCTGGTGCAAGAGAGGATTTAGGACCTTCTGCAATATCTAGAGTGTGAGCTGGCACAAAAAGAGAAGAAATTTGGAGCATGAGTGTAGAATCTACAAGTTCTTTGTGGACAACTTCAGTATGAGATGTGTTTGATACTGGTTCATGATCAATGAGATCATCAAGGAGGGCGAATGCATCACTTTGCTTGATCTCGAAGGGGTTTGGACCAATCCCTTCATTATGTCTGCCAAATGTTTCATCCAGGTAGGCCCATAGCTCTTTTGGAGATTCAACATCATCAATGAATTGATGTACCAAGCATTTAGACATAGCAAGCATCATGGTTCCCATGGCTCTGTCACCATTATTTAACCAGTCAATATTTCCTTCAGAGGATTTGAACTCTCTTTCAAAACAATAATCAAAGAGATCGTGGCTCTTCAAATATGCTATCATTTTCGGTTTCCATTCATCATAGTTGAGTGGAGAAAGAGGAGGGATTTCTTCTGAATTCATTGAAGCTGTAGAAGACCTGCAAAAACAATAGAGAATATCTGCAACTGCTACTGCTGCAAAATTGCAAAAACTGCTGCAACTGTTGCACTCGAAATCTTGGTAATAACCTGCAAAAAACTCTCAAGAATGAAGATAAACAATACTCTCAACATGCTCTAATACCATGTGAAAATCCTCACAACAGATCTAAGAGATGATGTATACCTCACAAGAGTAATTATGATTAAGCAGGAAAATAGAAGAAAAGTTGTCAATACAGTATAACGAGCAACAGAATAATAATATAGTAGAACTTGGATAGAAGCAAAAATACTTCACACATACTAATTAATTAATCACAATATGGACAATATGTAGTACAATGCATGAGGATTCGAATGCCTAAGGTGGCAATTTGAATTAGCCTTCATGGAGTGATCAAAGGATCACTGGAGTGTCATCGGAGCACAACTAGTAGTCTATCTCATCATCGGTGGAGTCATCAATGCACAACTGTCAACCGTTAGTCAAACTGAGTCTAACTGAGTGTGGTAGGTGTAACTGAATGTAACTGGCACATGGATACACTAACTGAATGAAGGAGGCTCAGTGGAGGGCGCATGAGTAGCTAACTGGAGTCAGAACAGGTAGTCATGTCTCATCGGAGGTCAATCAGAGTGATAACAACAATGAGGAGTCAGTCTAGCCTCAAATCAAGGAAATACTGGTGGATAACTGAATTAAACTGGATTGGTAGGTGAGAAAGGTGCCCTTCTCATGCAGTAGGTGAATGGAGGGCCCATGACAGGCTAGGAGGGCTGAAACTGAGTGGAGGGAAGCTCCTAGGTCTAGCTCACTGAGGGATAGGTGCTGGGACTGATGACTGGAATGCATGCAAACCCTAAAAGTGCATGCATGACTGAAAATGCAAATGATCAAAATAATGGTGGGACTAGGATGGAGTATAGGAATATCCTAACACCACACTTTTCAACCTTGGTTTCAATCTTTGTCACAACTTCAATAGTTGTACCCAAATTTGTTTAACTGACACATTGCACCAACCTTCCTACTCGAAAGTGGCAAAAATATCACTTTTCTACTCTGATACTAACTATCATGGCCCTAGGATTAGTGCCCCAATTTTTTCATTTTTAACTCCAAGGAATGTGCACCACTGGCATACCTTTTCCATAAGAGCTTGGCCTACATGTGACTATTACAACTGGACTATGCCTCTTTAGTCAAGGTCTTCCCATAACTACACCTTGAGCTACAAACTATTAGGTCGATGCAAACCCCTACTCACCCAACAGTCACTTGCACCAGAATAGTTTGACACTTAAACAATTATACAATTAAGCATTACACATGAACATCATTGTATAAGTATCTAACAACATACATAAGAGACAACAAATGCACACGTATGGTGGTGCCCAAACTAGGCACTTGAACTCGTTATGAAGAATGTTACATATAGTATAAGATACAACAAAGGAGTGTTCCCAACCCGTCAAACACTCATATACATATATACAATAGAACCAGGATGAATCCCATACAAATATCTATCCAAGATAGTCTAGAAAACGCCCAACATGTTTTCCCCAATCCCCAAGCAAATATTCCAAGACGTCCCTCACTATCTGCACATCCAACCTCTATTGCATTTGTGGAATTGCCTCAATGTCGGTCACGACTTCTTCACTACACCTGTTACATGATAAAGAAGTTCTACCAACTCCTTCTATTCAGGACTGCACCCAAATCAAACTTTCCAAAACTACACCCAAGTTTTGCTACTCTATCTTGACATAAGTGCGCCCAACTCAATATATTATTTCTTGGTATAAGTGCACCCAACTCATGCTACTCTATCCCCATAGACTGCACCCAACTTGTGCTAATATGTCTTGGTAGACTACACCCAACTCATGCCACTCTATCCCGATATACTATGACCAACTCATGCTACTCTATCCCAACATAAGTGCACCCAACTCATGTTACTATATCTCGACAAACTACAACAAAGTTGGGCTACTGCTCCCAAGTCGTGCTACTATGTCCCGACAAATGCGTGTCCAACTCGTGCTACTCTATCTTGGAATAAGTGATCCCAACTCATGCTCCTTTGTCCTGGAAAACTGTGCCCAACTCATGCTACTTTGTCTTGGAAGACTGTTCCCAACTCATGCTACTCTATCCTATAAGAATTGCACCCAACTCAAGCTACTATCTCTCCCAATAGAATTCCCTTTCCTTCTCGCTTGGATGACTTCTTGCTATGCATTGTCCTCACTTATTTATATGGTGCACCCTTGCCAAGGTGTTCCCAACCCCACAAGTGTGCCCAAGATTATGTGTGCTCAACTCCACAATGTTCCCAAGATGATGTGTGCCCAACTCCCACAAGTGGGAAACGTGCTCCTCAAGTAAGTGTAGGCGTCACAAGCCAACCTAGTAGGTGGGTGTCTTGGGTCCACGCACCTAGCTCAACGCACCCCAAGTCTTGTGCTCCCATCCATAATGTCTCTGAAATACCATAACCACTTAGTATTTTTGGAGTATGTGGGTGTTATGCTCCCACCATGCCGACCATGGCCATGTCCACAAAAGTCAAGTGTGCCCAACTTCACACTCAACCTTCGTCATGTCCTCATGAGCCTTCGAAACCCGTTAGGGGTAGTGTTCCCTGACCTTCATGTCGGGGTCATGACATAATGTCTCATTAAAGAGCTATGTTATAAAATTTGTCTTTGGAGGAGACACTCCTTCAAGTAATAGAGGAACACAACATTGGAGAATATTTAAAAGTTCAAGATGGTGATTTTTATATAAAAGATGTTATTTGGTGGTTGGTTGTTAGGAATAATGTAACCATTTGGGAAATACTTTAGAGTCCATGATGCTTTGATAAAGTGTTGCATATATGAACAATTGCAAGTTTTGGTGGAGGGTTATGGACATTTTTTGCATCAAGGCCACCTCCAAGACCCATTTATTTTCATTGTATAAACTACTTATATATATGCAAATTTATCTCCCTTGTCAAGTAGAAAATGGCTTGCTAGCACAAGGATATAAAATTTATCCTTGGAAGGAACTTTATTTGTTCAAGTTCAAGATGGTGATTTTTATATAAAATTTATGATCATAGTTTAATTGCATGTAATACCCAGACCTTATGGAGAATATTTTAGAGTCCATGATGCTTAGATAAAGTTTTGCATTTCTAGACAATTGTAGGTTTGGGTGGGGGGGTAGCTTGGGTGGAGGATGGATGGACCATTTCGAGTTTATATAAAATTTACTACACTTATCCATTTCTAGTTCCATGTGCACCAAGGCAATAGGCTAGTTTATTTTCATTGGATCAACTGCTTATATATATAATTTATCTCCGCCATCAAGGAGATAATCACATTTTATTGGAAGGATATAAAATTTATGCTTGTAGGGAATTTTAATTGTTCAAGTTCAAGATGGTGATTTTTATATAAAATTTATGATCGAAGTTTAATTGCACGTAATAACCAGACCGTATGGAGAATATTTTAGAGTCCATGATGCTTGGATAAAGTTTTGCATTTCTGGACAATTGTAGGTTTGGGTGGGGGGTATCTTGGGTGGAGGATGGATGGACCATTTTGAGTTTATATAAAATTTATTGCACTCAACCATTCCCATTTCCACTCGCACTAAGGCTAGTTTAAATACCCATTGCTTTTATTTGGATAAAGTGCTTATATATAAAGTTTATTTTAATCATATATCTATAGGAGAAAATAGTTTGTTTGGGAAAGGATGTAAAATTTATCATTGGAGAAGACTTTGTTTTCTCAAAGAATATTGAACCACAACATTTGAAAGTTCGATATAGTGATTTTTATATAAAAATTTAATGTTTTGTTTGAGAGAAGATCGACTCAAGTAAGACTTTTGTATGAGAAGAAATGCAAAAGTTGTAAGGTTATGTTTACAACATATCTAAACTGTCTTAGAAATTTATTTTGTTGAAAAGCCTTCGCTATTAGTAATATCCTTCCAGAAGGAGATAAATGTGTTTTTAATTTTTTAGAAGAGATATAACACATTTTTTAGGTCCATGTCATTAAGCATGGACTCCATGATGATTGTGGTTGTAACCAAAAGAAATGTAATAAGTGCACATGCTTTGGTGTCACATGAGAAGATAAAGATATATGTGGATGACCCAAACACTTATTCTCCACTAATTCAAGAGGAGAGTACTATTTCTCATTCCATATTTGAGTACAAGATGGCGGGGGAGAAGATTTAAAACTTCAAGATGGTGATTTTTTATGTAAAATTTATAGTTTGTAGGATCCATAAACTTTTCAAAGAATTTAAAAGTTCAAGATGATGATTTTTATATAAAATATGGGGTTTAGAAGAGAGTCCTAAACTTGTGAATGTAATGTCCCCCATTTTGACCCTTGTAATATTTTGGGCTATAATGTAAATAATGTATGCATATTATGTATGATTCCTAGCGTGGAGCTCAAGGCCAAGGCCCCACTAGCGAACGCTCGACCTAGAAGAGGCAAGTATTTGAAATTATGCTACCCATGTGCTAGTGAACCATGGGAATTGTAAATATGCATCTTAATATAAAAGCCCACAACTAGCTATGCAATGCAACAAGAAATGGGGGCATGATGTTACAAGGAAATTGGGAGGGAAATATTCAAACCCTTGAGCCAATCAATTCAAGCCAAGTGTCAATGAGAGAGCCCATGAACCCTCAACTACCCATGTTGACTTTTGTACCCAATCATTGATTTCTCCCAAGAGTTGGTTGAGGTAGTTAATGCCTTGGGGAATGGGAGGTATGGCTGTCCAAATTCGAGTATGGGCAACCCACCCTTCCTAGATTTTCGTGTTTGGCTTCTTGGGCAAGAAAAGGGCCACGAAATTGCTCCCCAAGCCATTATTCACCTATCAGTTTGCTCTCTCACGAGTTGAGAGCTTCCTGGGCATTTCCCTCCATGAATTTCATGTGTTTACCTTCGGTTTTTAGCTGGGAAGGGCGTTTTTGTTGTGGCTAACAGTGGGGAAGAGAGGGGAAACGATTTGGGTTTTAATTGAGGCCGTTTTGGCCCACTGAATGCTCATACATCTATGGGAGAAATCAGTTTTCTTCCCTGGGGTTGATTCCCTCTTCCCATAATTCATTTTTGGTGTGCCCACATTTTGGGGAAAACCCATAGACCCTATTTTGTGAATCCATGGTTGAATTGTGTATCCATTGTTTTGGGCTATGCTGTGCTTGAGGCTTCCCTTTTCCTTGTAGACATCATGCCCAGCTCGGGGGTGGTCTCTGAGTGCTGAAAGAATACAAGCTAGGAAGAGACCTATGGTTGGGAGGAACGTTGCAGCGACATAGCTAGTTGTTTGGGACAATTGCACAAGAAAGATAAGTGTTTTCTATCTATGTGTTTTACCTCTGCAGCGTTTAAATTAATGATTGTTATTGATATATTGAGTGCATATGAAAACATGTGTGTGGATGAGTTTATTTCCGTTGTGCATATTTGTTTGATTTACATCTACACACATATGTTTTATGGCTGTGAATCTAATGAATTGGCTGAGTTTTATGAAAATCCCCATAGAATGGCATTAGGTTCCCTTCCTTGCACTGGGTCCAAGGGTGGGTATGTGAAAGATGGTATCAGAGTTGCTGGTTGCAGCATTGGGCCTTCATGGGCTACCTATCACAACTTGCAGGGGTAAGTATGCTTCCTGCTCATTATAGAGCATTTAGAAAAATTTCAAACTTTCAAATTTTCAAAAAAATTTCTAAGTGTTTTTGAAAATTTTTCTAAGTCTGTATTGGGAAGAACTTACAAGTTTTTGCCAAAACGGCGGAAGGAACTGACAAGTTTTTGCCAAAATGGTCGACCGGAAATTTTTAAGTTCGCCAAAACGGAAGAACTGGACGAGTTCGTCCGCAACGGCGGTGAAACTCAACAAGTTCGTTCGCAACGGCGGAAAAAGTTGGTGAGTTTTCGCCGCAGCCTTGGAAGGAATTGGCAAGTTTCCGCCGCAATGACGGAAGGAAAAGCTGAGTTTTCGACCGGAAGAACTCAGCAAGTTTTTCCGCAATGGCGAAAGAACTTGGCAAGTTGGTCCACAATGGCATAAGAACTCAGCGAGTTGGTCCGCAACGACGAAAGGACTCGGCGAGTTGGTCCGAAAATTTTTCTAAGTGTCTTTCAGTGGAAGAACTCGGCGAGTTGGTCCGAAAAATTTCAAAATTTTTCTAAGTGTTTACGGCAGAAGGAAGTGGCGAGTTTTTCGCCGAAATGACGGAAAGAGTTGGCGATTTTTTACCGAGACGGCGGAAGAGATGGGCAAGTTGCTCCGCAAAGGCGGAAGAGATGGGAAAGTTGCTCCGCAACGGCGGAAGAGATGGGCGAGTTGTTCCACAACAATGGAAGAGATGGGCGAGTTTCTCCACAACGGCAGAAGAGATCAACAAGTTTGTCCGCAATGGGTCAGAAAAGAATTTCCAAGTCCGCTGAAATTGAGAATTTCAGTTGTTTTCCATGGAGGATTTTCAGGTGCCAAAAGTTGAAAAATGTTGTGGAACGTATGCACTAGATTGCGCAAAATCGAAGGATTTACGAAAAAAAAAGAGGGCGCTACCCTCGACCTGCCCTGCAGTGGCGAATCCACAAGGGGGCAAGCACCCTTAACCCCCGTCGTCCCCTTGAGACGTTGTCAATGATGAGAAAGATTCTATGGGAGCTAAGTAAGACAATGCTAATAAAGAGGGAAGCTTCTCACCTTAACTATTTCTGTTATAGCATAAGAATTGCATGCTTGCAAAGTAGCAACTAAGAATGTTTTGCATTTGTATTAAATTGCTACTTGGTGAGAAATGATAGCTAATGATACCTTGTGTGCATGGTAGAGAGCTCATGAAACTGGATCAGCTATGATTCGGAAGAGGAAATTCCATGCTACTATGAGGAATTGGAAAGGGGGAATTCCTTAACTCCTCTCTTGCTATTGTATTTATATTTCCTAAGTTTCATAAGTTTAAAATTATGGCATAAGGATGTTGGAAATGCAAGAGAGTAATGCACATGAATTATTGGGCATGATTAAGGAGTCATTGCATAGTGCATGTGAATTGCGTATGCATAAAGCATGATGTTGCATATGGGTAAAGGTAGTGAAAGTTACCCATGCAATAGCCCATTAATGGTATTGCTTATGGTTGATCACCAGTAATGTTGTTGATAATGGTTGTATGATTCAGACCATAGAAGCATGATTGAAAATGTAAGAGATTAGATATCTGAAATGAATATGCATTAGATGGCATCTTGATAAAAATTGCACAGTGCATGTAAAATACTTGTGTATATGTATGATATTGTATATTGGTAGAATAGTGAGGTTTTACATATGCAATGAGCCACTTAAAATGATTATGGTGGTTGTTAAATAATTAGTCATGTTTGCAATGGTTATAGGACCAAAGACAACCGAAGCATGACTAAAGGCGTGGATGATGATTGTTGCATATGACCAACCACCTTATGAGGAAAAGATGGTGCAACAAATCTACGAGCATGAGGTTGGAAAAAGAACTGTGAAGCCTTGGTAAGAAGCCAACTGATCAGGTAACATCCAATGATGTTAATGATATCCATGCAGGTAATGGTTATTTGTGCTTAAAGTGCATGAATGATGAAAGAGGATTTGGTAAGATCCCTTCAACTATGATTAAACTATGTTGATTTGGTTTGCATGTGGTATTGAGTGCCTGAATGTGAATTTCAACTTGCCAAGTATGGTGAGGTGTGGGTAAGTGAAGGTAGGGATACTTACACCCTATAGTTTCTTAGAAACCTCATTGCATTCATATGAAATTATATCATGCCATTTGGGTAGGATGGTTGCGAGATTAACAACCAAAGCAAGTAATGACTTATGGTCCTATCATGGTAGTGCATGCTATGTGGGGAAGACATGGTTAGGCCATAATATGTTTGAAGGCATAATATTCGTGAATTAATGCAAGGTTTCATTGAGGGGATGTGCATTAAAAATGTTTTGTGCAATCTCGTGGTTATGCATTGAGTGGGTGCACATTAAAAGATTATGTGAATGCATGGTTGTGGCATATGTTTTATTGCACTTAGATAATAGACAAAATTGTGAGCTATTTAATGAGCTACTATGAATGCAGGAGAATGATTGAATATAGAAGGTAGACATGTTGATGGGATACCAAGAGTGCTCTGTGGAAGGACATAGATTGCATGGAATGTGAAGTAATGAGTACTTACAATTTATTTAAATTGCACGGATAGTGTACCCATGTCTTGCAATTTTATTTATGATAACGCTGCATATATAGATATATAGATATATCTCATTGCATTTCAAATGTTGACAACTGAAGGTGTTTGAATTATTGAGGGTTATAATTCTGAGATCACTTCAGTGACTGTTGTAGCAATGAAAGGATTATATGCATAGATACTCACAACATGTTTGGCTAATTTAATTTTCAGATTTCAGGTAGATTGTTTTGGGCATGGAAAATGTGGGTAAGTCCATGATGAAGATTGGAATCTACCATGAGAAAGAGCCAGACGATATGAGAACAGACTCATGGCTAAGCAAATCAATTCTGTAGAGGATAGAATTGCAAATTCATACTTGAATTTAATTATTAATGTCATCGTTTGATTAAGGAAAATCAGATTTGAATTTTATTGAAATATTGTTGACTGTTTGGCTATTTGATAAATGTGCAAGGTAGACACATTGCAGGAAGACCATGTGTGATGACCTGTATAAGCCAAACTCCATGGGAAGGACCCCATCCTTTAGAAATGGGTTTCGGGTGAAACACCATTGCATAATTCAAGGATGACATCTCAACTGAGTTGTATGTTGGAAAACCATGAGAGTGAGATGGTAAAGCTATGCTAAGAAGGCATGTGCAGATTATGGAACGTAGAAAGATTGGGGTGGCAAACTGAAGAACTGTTGACTCAGAGAAGGGAGCCCCCATTCTTCGCAAATGAAGAAAAGATACACCTGCAAAAATGAATGAGTATTCTGTGACCCTAGATAAGAACATGCATGTCTAAATTATTAGGGTTAATATGCAGAGCATGCTCTACTTTATTTATATATATCATTTCAAATTGTTTGAGTATGATTAGGGCCTACATGGCTCACATCGGAAAGGGGGTGCACACCTTTTCTTGTGGCGAGTCATGATAGGGTTGTCAATATTGACTACACCCTAAGGGAATGGACGCATTCCTGGTGTTTCAATACTTGATAGTGAATGTTATGGAATGTGGTCACGATTTTGAGAAGCAATACTGATAAGCCTGCTTATCCTTCTTGTGTTGTCAGCCTACACAGATGCCAATTGGTACTACACATTAAGAGGTAAAGTGAAGAAGGGTACGCAGAAGTACTGTATAGGAATTGGAAACCTTTCTATGCTCACGCTAAATAATACTGGAAGGGATGGACAAACCCAGGGAGCTGTGTAGTGAAAAGGGGTATCATCCTTATGTGAGTGGGGCCATGTTAACCTGCAGTCAAGAAAGTCACCTATAAAGTTCCTAAAAGGAACCACCGATTTGCACAAGAGAAGGAGTGGCATCCTTGTATGAATGAAGATTTGATGTGTGTGTGAAGGGTTATGGTGCAAGAAGGTGTGGTGACATTGGTGAAGGCATAAATATCTATTGGGTCAACAGTAGGAGGGCGGGCACCAAGACTGACTGAAAACCCTGAGATGCCTATTGGGTCAGCAGTAGGAGGGCGGGCTCCAAGACTGACTGAAAACCCTGAGATGCATATTGGGTCAGCAGTAGGAGGGCGGACACCAAGACTAACTGGAAACCCTGAGATTCCTATTGGGTCAGCAGTAGGAGGGAAGGCGCCAAGACTTACTGAAAACCTTGAGGTGCCTATTGGGTCAGCATTAGGAGGGCGGGCGCCAAGACTGACTGAAAACCCTGAGATGCCTATTGGGTCAGCAGTAGGAGGGTGAGCGCCATGACTGACTGAAAACCCTGAGATGCCTATGGCTCCATAGTAGAGCCTTGACCTATAATGGTCATGTGGTGCAGTTTCCTTCCATTGGTCGATGACCCAGACGAATGTGATGTCTCGGCACTGGAGAGGGCCAACCAGGTATGGGACTGGTTGGGAACCACCAAATGCTTGGTAAATCCAGCCGATGGGGAGGTGTACTGGTTAAGCATTAATTACATCCAAGTCCATAGGTGATTCCAAGGCTTGCAAAGCGAAGCAGGACCCTGTGGACCAGAGGGGAAACGCATAATACAGATAAGTACTCGTTTTCATTTATGTCTTGTTTGGAATAATTAAGATTTCAGGTATAGGTCTTCTAACAGCTAAGATGATACACTATTGTTTCTTTGTTGGAAACCTTGGTCATTGCAGGAAAGCAAGACCTTGAAAGAACTATAAGTTACTGGTAAATCCAGAGAGTAAATGAGTGGGTGATATAAATTGCTGGTAAATCCAAAGAGTAAATGAGTGGGCGATATAAATTATTGAGAAATCCAGGGAGTAGTTGGTTGAACGCTATAAAGTTCTTGACAAGTCCAGAGAGTGACTAGTTGGGCATTAACTACTTGATATGGTAAAGCAGCATGTACGCTGGCCCAACACCCCTTAAACAATTGATAAAACCAGTCGAGCACTGGCCTAGCATATTGCTAAAGGAAATGATTGATAAACCCAGTCGACGTACTAGCCTGGCATTGCCTATTCAAATGATTGTGGAGTAGCCTACGTGCTGGCCCAACATTCATAATTATGTCCACGGGAAATCCAAGGCTTGCAAAGCAAAGAAGGATCTCGTGGAATAAAGTGAAGACATCCAATACAGATAAGTATTTGGTTACCTTGCAGCTTCCTGCTTATGAATATACGTGTGTATATGATTTGGTTATGATTTCCTAAACTCTTGTTTAGAGATAAACCCTATGAAAATGAACTAAACATGTGAATAGATTCAATGTTTGAGTGTAGGTATTTCTGGAAGCAAGGATTATGAAGGAATCCTAGAGATGCATGTGGACATGTGACTATCCTAAAGAGCTCAGTATGAGCAGTAATGAAAGATGGTGCTAGTGGACATGAGTGGGTCATAGCAACCAAAGGTTCTGTAGGCAACTATGGAGGAGGGTTCCTAGTTGAAAATCCTTAGACAGACCTTAGACACTAAGTGTCATAGCCAAGAAAGGAAAGTCAAAGCATTCACATTGAAGTGAAAGAGACTAAGGAGCATGAAACCACAACGATGGTGTAGCTCCATAATAGAACAAGACTAAGAGGGAGAAACCCCTACTCTTCTCTTTCCTTTTGATTGATGCATTTATAAAACAAAAGATTATTGAGTGCATGTCATGGTTGAAAATAGATTGTGTTTAATTGCTTGAGATGAATTGTGAATGCTGAAATAGTAAATTTCCTGTGAAAGAATGAACATGAATGAGTTCATGTGTATGTTGGAAAGCATGAAAGTGTGGAAGTCCCATGAATAAAGCGTGGACATTCCATGTCAATTGGGAAAATAATTGACTAATTTTAATGTTTATGTTATGCTTGTCCTAACAAGGAATTTCCATGATGAATTTCACAGGTAAGAAAGTGAAACAATTGGTTGCAACCGGCACAAGAAAGTGTTGCTAGTAAGCAAAGTGTGGTCAGTTGTTTCCATTGACCATGGCAGCAGACCAAGGGCTATTAGAGTTGGCTGAAAGTATTCTTCAAACAATTGCCAAGACCCAAGAAAATATTGGAGAGATGCTCAAGCTACAGAGGCAACAGAATGAAATGAACCACAAGGTTTTGTAGGACTCTATTCGCCTGCAAAAAAAGAGGTAAAAAGCATTCTGAGAGCAATTAGTAAGGGAAAGGAAAGTGGATCCATGAAGAAGCAATCATCCAATCGGCCGATTAAGAAACATTCCAGGTGGGAAGACTCAAAGGAATTTGAGCAGGAAAAGGTAAAGCAACCAATGAAATGTTGGGGATGTGGAGGAAATCATTGCCTCCGCGACTGCCCAACAATGGAACATCAAGAGGGTAGCTGCCATAAATTTTCTAGACTTGTAGATCAACGGGAAGGTAAAGAAAGGGAAGGGATTGTTTTGGAACAATGCCCTCATGCATAGCTAGAAGGTCCCAGCCAGCAGGAGCCATTTGTGAAGACCAAAGGACTTGGTCCTAAAAACCCAAGTAAAGGGTGAAATGCAGGACAGACCTGCCACATTTTGTGAATTTTGAACATGTATATAGCGTGTATGTATTCCTAGGTATTGGAACACCAAGGACAGTGTTATTCCAAGGGGTGGGGGATGTAATGTCCCCCATTTTGACCCTTGTAATATTTTGGGCTATAGTGTAAATAATGTATGCATATTATGTATGATTCCTAGCGTGGAGCTCAAGGCCAAGGCCTCGCTAGCAAACGCTCGACCTAGAAGAGGCAAGTATTTGAAATTATGCTACCCATGTGCTAGTGAACCATGGGAATTGTAAATATGCATCTTAATATAAAATCCCACAACTAGCTATGCAATGCAACAAGAGATGGGGGCATGATGTTACAAGGAAATTGGGAGGGAAATATTCAAACCCTTGAGCCAATCAAGTCAAGCCAAGTGTCAATGAGAGAACCCATGAACCCTCAACTACCCATGTTGACTTTTGTACCCAATCATTGATTTCTCCCAAGAGTTGGTTGAGGTAGTTAATGCCTTGGGGAATGGGAGGTATGGCTGTCCAAATTCGAGTATGGTTGTCCAAATTCGAGTATGGGCAACCCACCCTTCCTAGATTTTCTTGTTTGGCTTCTTGGGCAAGAAAAGGGCCACAAAATTGCTCCCCAATCCATTATTCGCCTATCAGTTTTCTCTCTCATGAGTTGAGAGCTTCCTGGGCATTTCCCTCCATGAATTTCATGTGTTTACCTTCGTTTTTTAGCTGGGAAGGGCGTTTTTGTTGTGGCTAACAGTGGGGAAGAGAGGGAAAACAATTTGGGGTTTAATTGAGGCCGTTTTGGCCCACTGAATGCTCATACATCTGTGGGAGAAATCGGTTTTCTTCCCTGGGGTTGATTCCCTCTTCCCACAATTCGTTTTTGGTGTGCCCACATTTTGGGGAAAACCCATAGACCCTATTTTGTGAATCCATGGTTGAATTGTGTATCCATTGCTTTGGGCTGTGCTGTGCTTGAGGGTTCCCTTTTCCTTGTAGACATCATGCCCAGCTCGGGTTTGGTCTCTGAGTGCTGAAAGAATACAGGCTGGGCAGAGACCTATGGTTGGGAGGAACGTTGCAGCGACATAGCTAATTGTTTGGGACAATTGTACAAGAAAGATAGGTGTTTTCTATCTATGTGTTTTACCTCTGTAGTGTTTAAATTAATGATTGTTATTGATATATTGAGTGCATATGAAAACATGTGCGTGGATGAGTTTATTTCCGTTGTGCATATTTGTTTGATTTACATCTACACACATCTGTTTTATGGCCGTGAATCTAATGAATTGGCTGAGTTTTATGAAAATCCCCATAGAATGGCATCAAGTTCCCTTCCTTGCACTGGGTCCAAGGGTGGGTATGTGAAAGTGAAGTGGATGGACCATGTGTGGAGTATTGAAGATTTCAAGATGGTGATTATATAAAATTTAGGGTTTAGAAGAGACTCCTCAGCTTGTGAAGTGGATGGACCATGTGGGATTATTTAAGAGTTCAAGATGGTTATTTTTATATTAAATTTAGGTTTTAGAAGAGACTCCAGGGATGTCGAAGTGGGTGGACCAACTAGTCAAGAGTTCAAAATGGTGATTTTATATAAAATTTATGTTATAGAGGATAATCCACAGGTAATCGAAGACCATTTGGGGAAATATAAAGTAAGAAAAAGAAAGTCAGTGTACACTTGGAAACCAATAAAAAAGATTCAAAGTTTGTTCAGAATTTTACCACTTCATTGTGGAACACATTGATTGACATTAATTAACTTCAACCTCTCTTATGTGAGCTTGTTATGATTGATATGACTAACTGTGTTTCGAAATGGATGGCCATTGATGTATTTGAATTGTTTTATTTTTTTTGTGGGGGGGGGGGGTCAAATGCATATACTTCCACCCACATTTCTTACTTGATATGTGTATATAGCATATTGTGGTTAAGAAATCATTCTCTCAATACTACAATAGGAATAAGACAAATGTAACAAAGTAACTATCCATTGGAATTTATAGAGATTGTTACTTTCTAGTAATCAATACATCAATGTTACATATATTTTTTAAATTGTTCATGATCATAAATATGCAACCAACTGTTTTGAAAATAATTCATAATCATGCATTCAAATATTATTAAAATCATAATGTTCATGAAGGAATATCTTTAAAATGGTTTAATTCATTCCCAAATTTGAATGAACAAATACTATTAACTATTAACAGTGTATTTGTGGCATTGATTCTTTAAACTCCATTTTTAACATTTTCAACTTATATTGCATGTTATGTTTAAGCTTGGGGAATGGATTGCTCAAGAATATTAAAATGGGCTACATGCTGACTATTCGATTTATATCAATTTATTATGTTTAAAAAAAAATATTTGGTTATTTGCAAGGAAGCAATGTAAAGACTTGTCAGTCCCAAGATGGTGATTTTATATCACTCATCTACTCTCTAGAAGAAAAGTTGTTATAGCTTTCATCTCTTCTCTAATATAAAATTTCAAGATGGTGATTTTTAAAGCTATTATCATAAAGTGCTTTGGATTTTATTTTATTTGGGAAGAAAAGTGTAGAAAATAAAGCTTGTATTCTAAAATTCATTTGAATTTTTTTATTTTCAATATAGATCTCATCCAAAAGCATAAAGAAGACAATAAGCTATCATTCTAAAATTCATATTCATTTGTTGTTTTCAATATAGATTTCATGCTTAAATATATCACAAACCTACTTTAGATTGAAGGATGATACGTACATTGAAAACAAAAAATTGTAATGGATTTTAAGAAGAGAAGTGATTATTGGTTAACATCCAATCACTGTTAGTTATTGATATGATTAGTTGTGTTGTTATGTGGATGGACAGTGATGCTCTTTAGTTACATTTTTAAGTTGATATTTATATAGCAAATATGCCTAAGAAAAGTGTAATATAGTAAACATACATTGACATTTATAGAGATTATTATTTGTAAATAATTAATACATTTATTAATATTTTCTATGTGAAATTATTTCACATGGTTAATAAGATCGTATTTGTTATATTGCGTTGTGTTTGATTAATTCGATAGTGCTCTCATTTTTTATGATTTTTTTATAAAGATTTGTGTACATATATTTTTATTTTTATTTTTTATGACGATGGAACATTTTTGTGTTAGAAAAAAAAGTGGATTAAAAAATAAAAAAGATAAATTCAATTATGAACTTGTGCTTAATATTAAATAATTTGAATATTTTTTTTGAAACATTGTATTTAATGGAAACTTTGTGATTGTAATAATACAATTCTTATGAACTACTCTATGGAAAGTAGTATATGGGATAATGAAAAAATTTATATAATTATAAAAACTTGTAATTATGTTGAAATACAATTCTGTAGACGACTTCATGAAAAGTAATCTATGGGACAATGAAGAGATATACATAATTACAAATACAAATACATGAATCATGAGTCATTTGAGATGATAATCCATCTTTTAAAAACTGTGAATTATATGTATTAAATGTGATTCACAATTAAGTGAAAAATTGGGGTTTATAAAGTGTGAAACTCGGTTCTGGATATGTCAATATCGGATTTCAAAATTGCAAAATCATATTCCTAAAGTGCCAAAATTGGTTTTTAAAAGTGAAATATCTAGTTTTGAAAGTGCTAATATTAGCTTTCAAAAGTGCAAAATCTTGTTCCAAAAGTGCCATAACGAATTCAAAAAAGTGTAAAGCCTAGTTCCAAAAGTGTCAATATCTAATCGAAAAGTGCAATTTTGGAACCTAATATTGACATTTTTGGAACCATATTTTGCACTTTAGAAACCTCAATTTTGGACTTTAGAAATGTTGTTTTTGGCCTATTTTTGAAGGGTTTTGGATATAGTGTCCCATTTTGGCTAGTATAGTTTTGTGGCACTTGAATATGGTGATTTTTGATGGACTGTGTATGCCATGCATATAGTTATAGACTTAGTTGGGTCACTTGTCTAGTGAACACTAATATATATGCATATACTTATATGCATGGTTGCACCTCTACTTATGTAGGTGCTTATATGTTTCATTATGTGTATTAGATTAATTATGATTAAGAACATGTTATGTGTATGTTTATTTTTATGCATGTTAATGACATGGATTATGATATATGATTGTGGCATATAGAAGATCGTTGATATGTGGAGTAGATAGTTCAGTATGATCTTGTTGAACATACATGATTTATATTATTATGCATGATTAACCTTGTAATGAGAAGGATTAGTAGGGAACTTAGTCATTGGCCAACAACAATGCTTGAATATGAAATGATCAAGGAGGTCATTTAAACATTTGGGTAAAATGTGATTAAGTTAATTCATTATGAATAATTCTCTTAATATATGAGGGCATAATGTGTCCAGGTCTAGGGAAACAAGACCTTTCCAACAAGACCATCAGATGGGTATGAGCTCACAAATAGTACCTTGAGGTAAACGTGGAGTTTCAAGGTAGAATAGATGAAAATACATGGAGGTTAGGGTACAGACCCCTAAATCCATGGAAGATTAAGATGCAGAGTCTTGAACCTATGAAAATATTATGGCATAAAGTTCCAAATATTTGAAAGATGAAGGAATGGAGTCTTGGATCTATGGAATAGATCAAGGCATGGAGTCTTGAATCTACTAGGACATGGATTCCTATGTACCCATCTAGATCCATCTTAACTTCAGATCTACCAAGCACCAAGAGGGATCAAATCCCTAGAGGTGCAAACTTTTCCTTAAATTTTTCTCTAAAAAAAAGTTTGCACATCAAGAGATTTGATCCCTCTCGGTGCTTGGTAGATCTGTTAAGATGGATCTATATTGGTTCAAATCCCTTGTATATAAATATTGATTCAATGATGCCTCAAATCCCAGATAGCATATCAAGAAGTAGCCAAGTTTCATTAATTTTTTTTATTTTTAGTTAATTGGAATATATATCTCTTTCATTTTGAATTTTAGGTTAGCAATGAAATTTTAAAATTTTTATTTACTTAATAGTTTATTATTTTATTAAAGTTCCACATGTCAACTCCACATTGGGAATTAAATTACACTTCTCCCTCATATTAGATTGTAGAAAGTGCATGTTGACACAACAAGGAAAAGACAGGGAGTTCTAGTAAGTCTGGATAGGTACACAATATGGGTGTGCAATCCCTGTTCTCTAGAATAAAAACACCACTCAAAGGCATAAATAAACCAAGTAATCCCACCTAGCTTAAACCTTGAATTAATTTGATCCCAATATTTACCCATTTTGAGGGGCTTTTAACTTTAATATTATTTTAACAAAAAAGGTGAAATGTTTAATTATGAATAATGAATAATATAAAATTGCCTAAAAATGACAAGTGGGGGTGGTGAATATTAGGATAATTATTTAATTAACTAAAATTTAAAAACGTAGGATTTCTACCTCAAGGGAGGGTGGTGAATAATTGAAATATTTCCATTTTAAAAATAATTAATTTTGCATTAAAGGGTGAAGTGGCACCCCTCTCAAGGCCTATAAATACAGGAGGACCCCCATGGTATGAAGGCGGCCTCGAGAGAAACTAGATGCTTGTTGGGATTATAGTTTGTACCATTTTTTCCATCCATCCATCCATTTTTGAAGACACCTTGAGTCATACTTTAACCCTTTTTGACAATATCTTGCTTATAACTTCGTGATTTAACCCAAGGTACAACCTTTTTATGTATTGCATTGTTTTAAGTGATAATATAGGTTGTTTATCAGTTTCATGCTTGATTATGGGTTACTCATGAGATGGATTGAAGGTGTGTACTTGTAGGTTGAGAACATTGTGTTGTTTTCTCAGAGAACTAGATGTTTTTACTCTTGCACAAGCTTGGATGGTGTCTATTTTTGGTATGATGTTACTTCTAGATGTTGTTACTTCTAGAATTATGTCATTGTCACTACTTCCATGATTTGTTTTGATGTTTGAGCATTTGATCTTTGAATGATGCTCAACTATGGGAACAGATAAGCTCCAGCATGGAAATGTTGAGTCACCAAGAGGATAAGAGAAGTGTCAGCTGTCACAACTACCCATAGTTGTGACTATGCAACATAATGCCTTATTTTGTATGCTAGTTGTAACAACACGAATGTGCAATAGATTTCATGCTATGTATTGTTGAGAAAGGCCTTGAGAATATTTGATCCTAAAGACATTCATATATTATTTTTGAAAGTATTATTGTCCATAAATGTATAATTAAATTGATCCCTCTCGGGTTAGGGGGTTATACAAATAGAGACATAAGGCAGAATAGAGGATTATGGAATTATATTGCACCTTCCATTTTTATAATACAAAGTATGTTGGTTCGTGTGATTTAAGAATCAATTTGTGAGTTGTTCCAATAGACCTGGTCAGAGAAAGAAGGGCCCCCTTCGCTAACCAAGTGCTTCCATTTTGTTTATTTTGTTAGGTATATTTATCATAGATTATTGCATAATATTTAGTGTAGTTGTTGTTGTTGTTGTTGTTATTTGTGAACTGTTATTTAATTTTTCATAGTTATCAATCCTATATATTGTTACTTTTAGAACTTGGATTAAATTGTTGGAAAGAGTTGATAATCCCAATATTTATTTTTCTTACTTCTACATAGTAGAGTTCATGTAGAGTTCATTGTGCTTTCTGCATTCTGATAAGATTTCTCTTTAAAGGATAATATCTATTTTTAATATTATAGGAGGTTCATTCTCTTTAAGGATTATTGATCTGTAACTAATAGAGTATTGTTACTTTCTAAAAATATTCAATTCCGCAGGTGTAATTTCCTTTTTAGTAGAGCTATGTGGATTGGGTGCAGATTTCCTTTTCAGCAAAACTATGTGGATTGAGTGTGATTTCCTTTTCAAGCCAAATTGTGTGGATTGAGTGTGATTTCTTTCTTAGAAGAGGTACAAGTAGGGTTTCAGGGGAAGAAGTTCTCCCTGGATAAGGTTGGGTGGAAAACTAGTTGGTCTTTGGAGTAGGAAAATGGAGTTGTTCAAGAGATCAAATCAACTAGGTTTCTGGTATGATTTTTAGTTTTGGTCGATTTTAATGCATTGTGTTATTTATCCATTTGAAATAATTTCTTATTTCCTTAAGAATTACTCTGAGATGCTACTTGAAAACACTATAAATATGTTGTTAATTATTGAGTATTTGGTAAATTTCATTTCAGCTAATATTTCGGGTAGTCAGACAATGTGTATGGTATTTGTGGAATTAACAATTTTATGTAGGGCTTAAAGGAAAATAATCTATTGATGGAGCTAAAATATTATTTCTTTCTTCTGTTATTCTTTGCATCATTCTACAAGTTTCTCTTTCAAATAAGAAAAAATATCCAGTGAGGGAATGCATGAATTTTTATCAAATTTGTCATTTCTTATTTTTAATTTCTAATTATGAAGGGAATTATGTCCATAGTATGTATTTTCATTAATGTTGGTATTTGAAATGCTTAGATAGATAATTGTGAAATTATGGATATTATTATTTTATTTGTGGTTTTAATGGCTACCTTGCATGCCATATGTTTGAAAGAATGTGTAAACCGACTTTAGAAGTTTAATTTTGCTAGGTTTTAGAAAGTCACATCTTGAGACCACTTTGTTGTGTTTCAAAGCAACTTCAAGGGGCATCCATACCATATGAACCTACCACCACAAATTTGAGTTAAAAAAATTGTTTCATAATCGAATTCCATGATCTGAATAGTTTTCCAAACTTCACAGGAATCTTGCAGGGAATGCCATGTGGTCTGACTATGCAAATTTGAAAATCATTACCAAACCCATTACTGAATTATGGTAGCATATAGGGTTGTAAATTTAATGTTTGCAAATTGTTTGTTTTAAGTCCTCGTTGAATTATATTAGCCCACCATCAAAGTGTTTGATTAAATGCCTCAATGGTTGTAGCTGTCATGCATGTAGAGTGTTTGATTAAAGGACTCAATGTATGAAGCTTTCACACATGCCACTTTGTTTTTTAATTTAGAAATATGGGTATTTTTCTAAGTATGTTTATAAACAACAATGTAAATTGCATAGATTGTTGCCATGTTTGTCCTTCATATACTTGGTTGCATACAATATAAAAATAATTAAGAGTAATTCATTCCAATCATTAAGGGAATGATTCCTTATGTGTGTCCCTTAATTCTTATGTTGATTTCCAGATGTGGAATTGATGGAATGTGTAAGGTTTTTGAAAAAGTAGGCTTCATGGTATTATATTTATTTTAACACCTTGAATGATTTTAATTACATATAATAGATGAGTTTAATCATACTTAAAATCTTATATTTTGAGTCTTAGTTTCCAACGGGGCCTTTGCTTCTTTATTTTTTGTTTAAGTTGGTGAGGTGGGACTTTACATTGGATTGGAATTAGTCCAAATTTAATTAAATGGAGGTTAAAGCTTTTTCTCTAGCTATATATTTACTATTTTTTACACAATAACAAAAGAGATATTATTAAAGATAGACTTACCTTTCAATGAAGAGGGACTATGTCTCTTCCCTTGATCAACCTCGCATCAATTGTGTCTTTGATCACATCCTCCATATTCTCCTTTACTTATTCCTCATCCTTGGTCAAGCCCTTCTTAGGGAAAGTTCTCTTAATATGACCATACATATGAAAAATGGAACACCAAAAAGTAATCCTAACATACACAATCTCTTGACAATAAGATCAATTCCCAACCTATATATCAATTCCTTCAAGTATCCCATCTCCCAAGTTCATTTCCACACAAATCTTAGCTAAAGAGGTCCTATCAAAGGAGCATGTTTACTTGTCTATGTCCAATATCCTACACAACATATTTCCTATCAAGTTTAATCCCTTTAGGCCCACAAATCCAAAGGAATAGAATGCAACTTCACCCATAGCACTTGCACATTGGCCCTCTCTCATTGATTCCAATAGAGGAGTCCAATTTTTTAGGGATAATATAGATTTGTACAAATATTTGTTCCCCCTTGATATGTTTTCTTTATCCCTATCAAAATAAAACACAAAGGAAATCCATCCCATATCCATTAAATGAAAGATAGGAGCATAGCAAGTTGTTGTTTGCATATCCTCCTCACCCACATGTTCATTAAATTTTTTGAAATAATTCTTCCTTGGAACTTTCTTACCAATGTTGTTGCTTTGTAGAGTTGAACTTGATCCATTTCCACATCTTGACCTAGAATCAAAATCATGCCTTCTTATCTCAATTTTACACACTTGGATTTCCATCTCCTCTTAACTACTACCTCACCCCCTAGATATCTCCCATCTATCTCGACCACCTTTGAGATATTATCAAAGCTAAATTGGTTGGAGTTAACAAAAAATTCACCACATTTATTATATATTTCAATAGATTTTGAGTCCTCCACCTCTAAAGGAATAGGATGGATTCAATGTCTATCATGGTCGAAAGTGACGTAGTAATCTCCCTCACCACCCCATCATTTTCCATTATTTCCACATTGACCATAAGCTCCATTTTTCCTGATATGTTAGTTTGCTCTAATATGAGGCAAGACCCATTAGTATGGTTGGTATCTTCATCATTACCTAGGTGCATATATGAGATCCCAGATACCTCCCATTGCAATATTGTTTCCCCTACAGGTTGTTGCATAGTTAGATTCTGTAAACTGAGGCGACAATCCCCATATTCTTCAATGTCTACCAATACTTCTACATGATTCCCTGGGAAAAGTATTTTTGAAGGGGGTCCAATAAAACCTCCATCAACAAGAGTATCTCCTCCACAAAACACCAACCAAACAACTATTCATAAGAAAAAATGGGAAAAACTGTGACCGTATTAGGATAATACACTAGTCCTTAGGAAGGATTGCTTAGATTTTTTACACCATGTTCTATCACCCCAAGCTTGAACAAAAGATGAAACCCTAGCCTCCATTTTCACTCTAACAAATAGTTAAACATATTCCAACAAGATCAACAATCATGCATCATGGTCATGAGACCAAGAACAAGTTATACAACTTGACGAGAACTTTATACTCAAAACAAGAACTCTAGCCATAAAACCCATATTTTTGCATAAAAAACAACAACAAAAAACCCCCAATCAAAAAGTGGTGCTACCTATAGCACCACTTTTTTATTCGGGGTCAAAAATGTAGAAATGGACCAAAACAATTGTTATTGTTGTTTGCAAAAACATTAAAATCAAGCTCTAAATTGAAAACTAATGCTACTAGTAGCACACTTTTTCAAAAAATGGTGTTATTATATCATTTTATCATAATTTAAAATTGTACTTATTTAATCTCTTAGTAACACTATATAAAACTTGCACCGAGTTAAACACAAATTATTCAAGAATTTATTTCACCACTCTTTCCCTATAAAATAAAAGAATTTATGATATTCATTATAAAATCATATATTAAACATAAAACATAGAAGTGATTCATATCAAAATTCAAACTCTCCTTTAGAGTTTCCATACAAACAATGTAATCTTAATAAAAAATAAAAAATGTTTCATGTGCAAATATTCAAATCAACACATGTATTCTGACACTCCATCGGAAACTACATTTTATCTGTATGAATGATTGGATGAAGATGTAGATGACTCGTATTCTATGATATTTTAGATTGCATAGATCTAGATTCAATAAGTCAACTTCACTTGGAATATTTCTGAGAATGAGAGAAGAAGAATAGAGAAGATATCTTGAGAAAAAATCACTATATATTATTCATCAACATGTTTACAATATATAATACATCCTCAAGAGAGAAAATAGAATTCCTTAAAGGCAAGTTGTAAAAAACAAAAAAGTAAGGCTTACTAAAGGCAAAAAAAAAACCCTAGGTGTCAAAAGCACTTTCCAAAACAGTCTAAAGGCTCACGAATTGTTTGAATATAGTATGGAATCTCATGAGTGATGTAAATGGAATGTAATGATGAATTTTGGAGAGAATAAAGAGGTGGAGGTCGAATTGGCCAAGTGGAGAGAGTTTCCAAGTCATCTAGCTTTACCTTATCCACTGGGAAGTAGAAAAAAAACAGGATAAAGCTGTCTAAATCAGGAAAGTTTCATTCTAATTTAGGAATAGAATAAAACCAGACAAAATCCAAGGAAATATTATCCATAATCTATCCAAATTCGTTTTAGTGATTTAGGATAGCAAGTGGTCCACTAAAGACAAAATTAGGCCAATTTACCTAGTCTACACCTAGAAAAAGTTATCTAGATGATTAATAAAATATATCCTAAGTTTGGAATGGGTTTTTAAATGTTCCAACACCCCCCCTTAAGCCTTCATGTTTATGTGGTTAATATCATAAATATCATAAATATAGGGCCCAAGAAACAAGGCTTATGGTCATCCCAATACAAAAAATTATCAATCCATGTAAAACGAGGAAACGAGGAAAACCTCATGGGAACAAAACCCTCCCTAAAAAATGGGCATGTCTGAATGTCTTCATACTGTCTTGTTCTTCATTTGGAGGATCTGAATGTACTACTTTTGAGTAACATACTTGATGAAGAGGTTGTGGATTCCATGATCATGCATCAATGCATCAATGTGGTGTAGGAAAAAACCATGTGTAGAGGCTCCATGGAACTTATCATCTGATGATGGAGGAGCATCATATGAATGCTTCTTGTTGTTATAACATACATGATATTGTATGGATACATAATCATTATGGAAAATATATTTGTGCAAACTCCTTCCCAAAGAGCATCAATGGACTCACCAGGATCAACTTCTTGTGCAACTGCGGTGAATCAAACCTTGTACCTTCTTATCAAACTGATGTAGAACCTTTATGATATTGTAAAGGATATCATGCAGCTCTGAAATATTAGAATATGAGTCATATGGAGCAACAAACAACAAATGTGTAGTGTCTCCATGATCGGATAGGGTTTCAGTAGGAAAAGAGTGAGCAACTAGATCACCCTGACAGCTGACTGAGTCTTGAGGATTTGAGGACTTTATATTTGAACCATGAGTGATGGGATCAGGTCCAAACATGTGGAACAACATTCCAATGATGTCCAAATACATGGTTTTCCAGACATAAGAACAACGGAGACAAGTAACACAATGTAGGAAACCATGGAATTGTGTGATTTCTTAATTGGAGAACTTGGGGGTTGTAGAGTCTTTTGTGCATACAATGGTTGGGAATATGGCGTGGAAGGTGTCATGACCTACATATCAGACTGTATATCATCTTCAAAATAAGAATATGAAAGATTTGAATGGAAGTGGAAGGACCTTTCAGAAGACAAATCAGAAACTAGTGAAAAATGACTAGGTTTGGGAGAAGACTTTGGTGAACTAATTGGATATTGTACCAAGGAAGAGTTGAAGGTTTCTGATTCTGATATATTAGAATGTGAATCAAAATCAGAGATATGAGAAATATTTTTGTCTCTATCAATCAAAGCATAAAGATGGTTATCTTTGTGAGTGGCTTGGAGACATTGTTCTTATTCTACAAAAAGCTTGCCTTGTTCTTTTCTTGCAAAATTAGGAACATCAATGTTATTTTATTCAAGCATATTGGCCATGATGTCCAATTTATTCCTAAAACAAAAATTCTCAGGATGGGTAACTTTAAGAAATAAGAACACTTGGATTTCTCCTTCTTGTTCTTTATCTTCTTGTATTTGGAATCTTCATCAGAGTCCTCTTCATCTGACAACATTTTTTTCTTTCCTTTGGATTCTATCATTCATGGAACTCTTTGATCCATGAGAAGCAAGTGAAATTTATTTGGAGGGTGTTAAATACCTCATTTGAACCAACTTTCCCTTCTCCTTAGTGAGTGAGTCAATGAATGAATCCAAGGTTGGCATCTTCCAGTTGGGAACTGCAAGTTTTGCAGTATGAAATGTAGACACAAACATTTAGTATTCAGAACTCGGTTTCAACAGAATAGTCATGGATTAGCTGCTCATCCTTCTTATCTATGCCACAATGCTTGAGTTGAAGCACACTGTTCTTGAATTTTGAGATGAATTATTCCATTGAATCGAAATTACTTGGAATAAGTGATATCAACTCAATCTCCAATAGATGACCTTTGAGCTCATCTTGCTTTCCAAAGAGAGACTCGAGTTTTGTAAACACTTGATTTGGAGTGATTACAGTATCAATATGGAATAGAAGATCTGGATATATAGAGAGATAAAGAAAACCATAAGCTTCATCAATCCTATTGAACCATTTATATTTTAGTGCAACAGCCCCTAGCTCAGTTTCAAGCCCCGTAGTGACTCTATGAAGTCCTTTACTTCGAAGCTGGGTGATCATATGTGCCTTCCAGTCAAAGTAGTTGAAGGGAGTGAGAGTCATAGATTTAGATTGAATTTGATCCATGCCAGTGCACTCCTGGTGATGGAAATATCCTGCAAAAAACACTCTGGAAATTGCTATGAATCAGTCTAGCTCTGATACCATGTGAGATTTTAGATTGCCTAGATCTAGATTCAATAAGTCAACTTCACCTGGAATATTTATGAGAATGAGAGAAGAAGAATAGAGAATATATATTGAGAAAAAGTCACTGTATATTATTCATCAATATGTTTACAGTATATAATACATCCTCAAGAGAGAAAATAGAATGCCTTAAAGGAAATTTGTAAAGCACAAAAAAGTAAGGCTTACTAAAGGAAAACAAAAACCCCTAGGTGTCAAAATCACTTTCCAAAATAGTCTAAAGGCTCATGAATTGGATGAATATGGTATGGAATCTCATGAGTGATGTAAATGGAATGTAATGATGAATTTTGGAGAGAATAAATAGGTGGAGGTTGAACTGGCCAAGTGGAGAGAGTTTCCAAGTCAACTAACTTTACCTTATCCACTAGGAAGTAGAAAAAAAATAGGATAAAACTGTCTAAATCAGGAAAGTGTCTTTCTAATTCAGGAATAGAATAAAATAAGACAGAATCCAAAGAAATATTATCCATAATATATCCAAATTTGTTTTAGTGATTTAGGATAGCAAGTGGTCCACTAAAGGACAACACAGGCAAATTTACCTAGTCTACACCTAGGAAAATTAATCTAGATGATTAATAAAATATATCCTAAGTATGGAATGGGTTTTTAAATGTTACAACATATTCTTCTCTACTATCAATGAGTGAACCATATGATTCTTCATGTACGCCCAATATTTAATATGCCATATTCCTTCTAGATCTATGCCTTGGTTTAGTAGACTCCCATGTTGCAACTATTTCTTGTGCCAACAATATTATGATGATATCTATAATATTGTAGCGAAGAGTGCCTTTCTTTGTCAACTGGAAGTCATAAACTGGTATGTAAACATCCTCTAATTTGAAAATGTCAATGCGGCGATGATTTACATTTTGACCCTTTCTTTTTCTCTTTTTGCAAACATTTTTCTCAATCACCATCTTCGGCTTGTACAAACCATCAAATGGGTGTGTGTCTGTTGCATACCAACGTACTTCAACATATATAACTTCTTCATTTTCTTTATTAACCTTCATAACTGTTGCAATCTAGAATGGATAACCACATGGATAATCTATGGACAAAATCGAAATCATTCAACCCTTCTTAATATCTTGTATTGAGCCTTTATAAAGGTATTCCATCGCCTCACGTCGTGCAGATGATCTTCTAGACCCAATATACATTTCCCTTTCTTCAAGTTGATAAGACTTGAAACCATTAGGATCAAAATTTCTCTCCTCATTTTCATTTGACATACTTTGTGGCCAACTAAATGGAGTCTTCAAAAAAATATCTCCATTTGTAGAGTTTGAAATTATGTCATTTTTCTCCATGAAAAAAGACTCCCACCAAACAGAATCGACACCATCAAAATAGTCATATGTATCTTTGATATAATTTTTTATTTCTTCCAAGCATTGAGACGAATCAACATCTCTATTGTGTCAGCATGCATTTTGAATCTCAAAAGCTGATTGCAACGACAATAACTTTGAAGCATACATTTGACGAATTTGGATGAATTTCAGAAATGCTAAACTTGATGTAGGCCCCATTTTGCACTTGTTGAGTACTTCTTACCCCATAGAAGTGTTTTCCCATACGAAATTGATGTTGAAAGCTAATGTCATTAAGTTTTTCAATGCACTTTTTTTCATCATGCAATCCCAAAATAAATCTTTGCATGTCAATAGTTTCCTCCAATGTTAGTACAACATGTTCCGGACTATATGTTTTTCTAATAATTTCAGTTAATGATGGCAACCTCCCAACATTCTTCCTCCCCAATGTCTCTGCAAAATGACTACACATTTGATCAATATGGTCATGTGTATGCCAAACAAGAAGGAAAACAACTTTAACCTTCTGAAAAATTCCTAATTCAACAAGCATGTTCATATAACCGAACAAGATCTGATTTTTGTTTTCCCGGACGGTGTTGTCCAATTGTAGATATAGAACTCAAGGAAGATTACTGGACCAATGAGTTAGCCAATGGTGAATTATGGTGATGGTCAGGTTTGTATCATTATGAATATTTGGAGTTGTAAATTAAACCCTTGGAGACATTTGACCATTAAAAACCATACAACCAACCAATTGAAACTGAATAAAAATTTTCTCCTTTAAATTCTTTGGTACATGAACAAAATGTGGAAAAAGTGTTTTTTTCTTATTCATAGCATCAATTATCAAACCCATATACTTATGCAGATCATCATAACACTTCTTGCGATTTTTGTATAAATTTTGCCGTTCAACTAAATATTGATTGCGATGTGCTTGAAGTTCTTTGACAACTAAATCTACAAATAAAATAAAAAGAAAACATCGATGAGCATTCGTAATTGATATTTATTCCCAAAAAATAAATTTGTTAGAGACGTATCTCTCTCCATCCCTTCTGATTTATCCATTCTTTGTTTAAGAGAAGCACATATACTACAAACCCCCATCCTTGAAATCCTAGGAATACATATGTTCTTGAACTATGTTTTCTATAGTCTTGTAAAATATGCATATCTAATGAAATTGGTATTTCCTTTGGCATATTGAACAAATGCCTTGTACAAGTTGTATATTTCCTGCTTTGAGAAATTAGCTGGAATGTGTATGGTTTCTCTATCTGGCATACTCTCTCCATGCTTAGAAAAGAAGTCATGCATCCATGACATTGCAATGTTTGTTATCGGCCCACTAGCTCGTGCATGATATTCTTTAGAATAAAATGTAGGATCCTTTTCTAGCCTTTTCTAGATTTTTGATAGTCGAAGATTACCAGTTGAGTGGATTCTTTTGAATTCCCTTCTGCAAAGCAAATACTTCCAATGTGATAGCTGAACCTTCCTTTGTAGAAATCATGCACCCTACCAAATATGAATTTTGCATTATTTTGTTCATTGACAGATATGCTCGCCTTTTCTCTAAGGCATAATTGTAGTGTATTTGTTTCAAACAATTTTTTTGGTAACACTCACTTGAAATCAAATAAGTAATAGAACTGGGACTTGTGAGCAAATCTTTCCTACACCATGTATAAATAGAATGATTTGGATTGATATAAAATAGCCTAGTCCTACACTTAATCTTTTTCATTGGTACAATTTTCCTTTGTGTTTCATGTACCATTAAATCATCCTCATTAGAATGAATATCCTCATCACTATGAGGGATATCATCCCTCTCATTGAGATTCTCATCACCAAATTTAGTAGGAGAATGACTATCCTCATTAGTATCAATTTTATCACTTGAGGATAAATCAACATCATTGGTGAGTTCATCATCACCAAAATCATCATTTGTCCCATTAAAATCCTCGCTTGGAGGAAAATCATCATCAATTCCATAAAAATCCTTTCTTGGAGGAAAATCACCTTCACCATTATTGGTGCCTTATTCCTCACCAAAATCATCATCCGTCCCTTTAAAATCCTTGGTTGGAGGAAAATAATCATCAATGCCATCAAAATACTAGCTTGGACGAAAATCATCATTGGTGCCATCAAAATATTCGCTTGGAGCAAATTCATCTTCACCTTTTATTGTGCCTTCATCCTCACCAAAATCATCATTTGTCCCATTAAAACCCTTGCTTGGAGAAATATCATCATCGCTGCCATCAAAATCCTCACTTGGAGGAAAATCATCATCACTGCCACCATAATACTCTCTTGGAGGAAAATCATCTTCACCATTATTGGTTTCCTCATCCTCACTTGGAGGAAAATCATCATTAGTGCCATCAAAATCTTCGCTTGGAGGAAAATCAAGTTTGGTGTCTTGTAAATCCTAGCTTGGAGGAAAATCATCGTTGGTGCCTTGAAAATCCTGGCTTGGAGGAAAATCATTGTTTGTTCCTTGAAAATCCTTGGTTGGAGGAAAATCCTGGCTTGGACGAAAATCATTGCTGGTGCCTTTAAAATCATTGCTTAGAAGAAAATCATCATTGGTTCCTTGAAAATCATTGCTTGGAGAAAAATCATCATTAGTGCCTTGAAAATCATCACTTGGAGAAAAATTGTCATCATCTTACTCAATGTCTTTAAAATACCCACATGGAGGAAGGTCTTCATCATTATCATTGTCATTATTGCCTTTAAAATCCTCACTCGGAGGAAAATCATCATCGGTACCTTTGAAATCTTCACTTGAAGGAAAATTTCCACCATCTTCATGTACATCTCCATACATTGATATTAATTCAGATGAGTCCATGACTTCTCACTAAAAAATATAATGATAACTAAAAACAGAAAAGAGAATGAAATTTTCCCATACTCCTCACCAAAAAGTACAATGGTGCATTTGTCATCCCCCAACAATCTTATAGCTAAAGGAACAAAAATTTCCCTCCCAAATATTCCCTCCAAAATTTCCCTCCAAAATATTCCCTCCAAAATTTCCCTCCAAAATCTTCCCTCCAAAATTTCTCTGCAAAAATAATTCACACATTTCTAATGCAATCATAACACTAGTAAAAATCATTTAATCTATCGTATAAAAAATTGTAATAATACTAATTAAATGGCATGTAAACCATGCTATGCAAACTTTGTAATACAATATTGGTTATTTACATTAATTTTTTAAACCCACATTCATAACACCAGTCAAATATCATTTAATGCCATCCTCTTTAAATTTAGTAATAATGCATTAGCTAATTACACTTTTTTTAATCCCACATTCGTAAAACGAATAAGTTAAAATTAATATTATCCATATAAACTATTTTTTTTCTACTACTCATGTTTGAATTTTGAGCAATTTAATAGTGCTTTAAAGGTTTTTTTTTAATAAATCTTTCTATTTTATATTTTCTTTGGCAATGTTTTTTTTGTGTTTTTAGCGTTTTTTTTAATCTCACATTCATAAAGCAATAAAAAAAAACTTAATCTATGCTATATAAACGCAATTTGGTTTTCTACAGTCACCCTTTGCAAACAACTATCAAGGACATTTAAGCAATCCACAAGGCTTTCAAGACCACCGAATAGCTTCAAACATTGTCAAGGTTAGTTAAATATTTACTTTTATTTGTAATGTAAATGTTTAAAAAAAAAATTAATGTTAATTTGTAAAGTTTGATGATTTCTTTTTAATTATTTTGTTGGGGTTGGGCATGCCCTTTGGAAAAACTTGGCAAAATTTTAATTTTTAATCTTTAATTTGGGGCTTGAGGGGAGGATATTAGTTCCTCCCTCATGCGCCCAAAGGGGCGGACCTAGGGCACGCCCCTTTGGGCACACAAGGAAGGAGATAAGCTCCTACCCTCGGGCCCCCTTGGGTGCCCATCGCATAGTCGTCGGTCTATGCATTTCATATCCCACATGATATGCATTGAGCATCCAAGGAGAGGAGTGAAGCTCCTCCCCGCTGCCCAAATGGGCGGGATTTCAAGAATTACACTGCCCGTTGGGAGGGCGCTGTGGGATCCCACCCAAACACATAGTGCTCGCCCATTTGGGAGGGGGCTAGGGGTGCCCAAAGGGTTCCTGGGGGAGGAGCGGAGCAGAGCTCCTCCCCAATGCCCAAAGGGGTCGGCTTAGCTATGCATTGGGCACCCCTTTGGGAACTTAATGCATATCCCATGGGCTATGCATAGCCCGAGTGCTATTGTTGTTCGAAAATTAATCCTATGACTAGGAATTTACCGAGGTCACCAACGTACTATCTAAGACTTACAGAATCTAAGTCAATTGGCAAGCATACAACATGATCTTTCTTAATGAAAAAGAACTAGGGTTAATAAGTTAAGCAACTAGTACCTTGAATACTAGAAGGTTGATCCAAGCTTGAAACCCTTTGTTCTTGATATGAAATATTGAGTAAAGGACCTGCAAAACATAGATACCCTCCTCAAAACATTTGGCTAAATAAACATGAATAATCAGATATGAAACTCATACATAAGCAAATCATGAAAGATTCACCAAATTCAATTCACACATTAAACATAATTGTTTATGGGAAAGAAAAGTATCTTTTATTGATCATATAAATGACAACAAATAGTTATATTTGATTATGTACCAGCACTAATGAAACCAAGTTCTGGGATCTTGCTCCTCTGCTTTAGTATAAATTCCTCCAGCATTTTAATACATTAAGAGTTAGCCCCCTCTCTTATGTCCTTCCCCTTGTATTTATAGCAAGTTTAGGAAGATAGCTTCAAGAGGAAAGCCATTGGGGAATATATGGAAGTTAAAGAAACTCCCATAACTACCCCAAATTCGAATTTAGTTTTTATTTTTAGTGATTTTAAGAGGAACCCGTGAGTATACACCTAACAACAGGCGGGTGACCGGCGAGTAAGCTACAAAAAACTAGCGGGTGCAAAATTTTTAGGGAAAACTCCAGGTGGTAAGTGGAGCACCAGCGGGTGACCCGGAAGATGTCAGTTAGGGAGTCACGGTTAGGTACTAAATGTGTATCAAAAAAATAGAATGAACTGGAGAAACAATGAATGATCAAGGTCAGAAACATCTATAGAAAATTAGGGCTCTTCAATCCATAATTTCCTTTTGTGTGAGTGACATTTCAATATAGTCACGGATGGAGAAGTGCCAATTTGATTAATAACAGATGCCCCCTAAGGTATTAGGTCATAAGGGTAAATGATGGACGAAATTCATTACAAACAAGGAAGTGGAGGAGCTCAAGAGCCACAGAAACAGAGTTCCAATAGTAACTAAAGCAAAAACAAGGTCATCCTACAATATAATCTTGACATAATGTCATGTTCAAAATGATAGAACATGATCTCCAATACATATGTGAAACATATGTATATAACATGTCAACTAAAATACAAGCGTGGATCCATATCAAAATGAGAACATAGCCGTAACAATAAACTGGATCTATGTCTCATGAGGAGCCAAAATGAGTAGGGCCCAGTCTTGCGCAAATCGGGAAATAAAAAAAATAGAGTTATTATAGGTCCAAGGTCTTCAAACCAACCAACAATACAAGTATGAATCCTAAACCATGTGAATAAAGGAGTTGGAGACGAACATGGAGGATATTGTTTGATTACCGGTCAATAATGTAAACCGTTAACAAACACGAGGACACCCACCAATGATGAAAATGGGGTCCAAAGTACTTAGTACATTCTTACAAGTGTGAATAAAGGGTATTGAAGTCGAACACTTGAAGAATCTGTCGAGTAAGGGACATTGACGTAATCCCATAACTCAATAGCAATATTATTTGCCACTGATGACTGCAAATATAAAGTTACTATCCATGACTCTAAGTCTACTTCCTAGAGAAAAATGAGTTGAATTTGATAGGAAGAGACCTGTGAGAAAGAAGAAATTAAGCATTCCTTCATCACCTCACACGAGGAACACTTGGAGATTGAGTTGAAAATAAGACTAAGGATATACTGACATAAGGGATGGCCAAAAGGAGGAGTCAAGGTGAACTGCAGAATGGCCGACATTGGGGTAATCCTTGAACATTGAGCACAATATTAGAGTGACTTAGGCAGCTTGGACATACAGGAAACATGATAAAATTTTGTCATGTAGGAGACATAACAAACTCTCCATATGATCGAAAGAGTAACCAATCGAAGGAGTAAACAACTTTGGAATCAGGTTAAATCCTAAAGCCAAAACTAAGATCCATTGACTCAAGACAAGTGTTGTGTTCAATAAATAATTAGACTTGCTTCCATAATATGAACGAATGACATAGACTTTCTTTTCCCTTCTATTTTTAGGTTTCTTTTCATTTTTTGATGAGCATGAAAAAGAGAAAAGGAAGCTCGATAATACCTTTCTTGTTAAATTTTAACAAGTCCAAGAAAACAAACTCAAGACCTTCTTCATTTTGTATAATCTTGAAGAAGAGAGAGAAGAATGCTTGATAGGGGTCCAACCATGTGTAATTTTATGGGTCAATGGGAAGAAAAAATCACAACTTTTTCATTGTTTTACTAGTTTGAAGGAAATATAGACTAATACTCGATAGGGTACTAATCCGTGGATTTTAATATTGAGCCCGGACATGTTTGTACTCGCTGGTGTTTCATATTTAAGGAGTATGAAAAACTTAAACAATAACTCCATACATGTACTCGTGGATTTTAATATCGAGCCCGAGTTGGTATATGGTCGCCAGTGTTTTCATATTTAAGGAGTTTGAAAAACTTAAACAATAACTCCATAAGGTACTTTTTTGTAGAGTTAGTCTCCTTGCCCAAAAAAGTGTAAAGTATACGAGAGAGAACTCTTCTAGCCATGACGGACTAGAGTATACCTTTTTCGTAATTAATCTACTAAGGTCCGGAAAATGGGTAAACTTATACCTAAGTGGATGTTCGTTCAAATCCTTTAATGAGTCTGAAAAGGGATAAGTATACTCGGTAATCTTGTCAATTTTAAGGAGTCTCACAAGAGCATAAAGAAGACTCCATAGTAATGGGAGCTTGAGTAAAGGTGGTTAACAAAGATATGCATTTGAAATGTATGTAGACCACAATATAGGTGACAAGATCCTGAGGTAGAAAATAATGACATGTGTACCAATATGTCATAGTGTGTTATCTAGGGTAACCCATGTTAGGTAGGTCCTAACCATGGAAGAACAACGACGATGGAGGGAAAATGGAAGGCTAATATCGCAGTCTATGGTGTAAAGAGGCATCCTAAGGCATAAAAATTGATAAGGTATAAATGCGATGCAAAAACCTAATCGACATGCCATGAGAAAACAACCCTTTTAAAGAGCACCAATGTAGACATAACCTTGTAAAAGTGCATTTTCATGCCATGACCTAGTCAAAAGAACTTAATTAGTCATCAAGATTAAAAATATGACATAAAAAGGTTTCCAAACTATATAAAGTGGGGAAAAATAAAAAATACAATTACCATAAATAGTAAAAAGAGAAAAATTAACTCATTGTTACCATTTTCCATTCCAAAAGAACAACAAGCCCTAAGATTTGCATCATTGCGTACGACCAATCTGGAAGACCATTTTTAGTTCTGTCACTTGCAGGTAACTTCTATCTCTTTGCTTTGCACTTTCATGTGTTTTTTGAATATTTTTGATGGAGTTTTGAATTTTTTTATTTAAATTTTAAAATTAACTCTGCACACTTGTGGATATCTATGGTTTAAAGTCGCGGGTTCAAGAAATAATTGCAAGTGGAGAGATCCTCACTCGCGGGTTGTGCGCGACTGTAATAACAAGGACCCGCGGGTGGCGCAGTTTTAAAAAAAACTCAATGCTCATGAATTTTAATGAGTGAAATGCAACAATGGTGCTCACATGGAAGGAGAGGGAGCATGAAGCAATGGATAGGGAGGCTATGAGGGAATTCCTTGCAACGTTGTGGTCTTTTGAAGTTCTTTCTCACATCCAACATGAGGACACAACCTAACTTGCTCCAAATTTTAGTGCACTTATGGGATCCCAATTAGGGAGTATTTGACCTTCAAGGTGAAACTCTAGAAATCACATTGGATGACATTTATTTCATAACCGGATTGTTCCGACAAGGAGAGGTTGTTAACCTCAAAGGCACATTTTGAGGCGTGTGGGCCCTCTACGTGCAAGAATACATAAACACATATTGCATGGACGGAGCAGAGAAAAGTGGCACTCAAGTGCCAATTAGGAAAATAGCTATCTTCTCATTTAAATTCATATTGAGTACTATGAACAGGGTAGGAGGGAGTGTCACTCAACACTTAGATTCTTGTAGTTACATGCAGATTGGGGTGGAGTGCTTGCGGAATGTGATATTCGACTGGTGCAAAGGATTGTTGGTGAACATGAAGCATCAACTCACTAAGTGTAGAACCGAGAAGAAGAATAACTTCAGCTATTGGAGTATACTATGCACCTTCTTCTTTGAGAGAGTTCTGAGCTTGAGTCCAAGAGTGGCTCTCCCACTTGTTAATCCCCGTGAGCCCATGATGACTCCTTGGGGTGAGATCTTCTTACGACAGGCAGGTGGAGACACTAGTACCTCCTATGATGATGAGTATTTCTTGGGTTGGTGGATCCAGCAGGTTCCTGCATTTGAGTAGTTTCCTTATGCTGGGATGGAATTTCTTGGGGACCCGGAACTCATGCCATACCTCCAGGAGCTTCTTGGAGAGAGATAGGTACCATTTTTACTTTTATTATTATTCAATTTTTATGATTTTTGTTATAAATATTTGCATATGTTTTTGGTGATTTTAAGTATTGAAAACATACTTGGTATAGATATTGGACTAGTAAGGCCATCCGGACACCCGAGAGTGTTCGTATGACCAGCAGAACCAGGTGGAATAGAATCCATGCCACGAATCATTGAGGGAAAAATGAACCAGCTAACTCATGATATTCCTACTTATCGCATAGAGTGCATGCCTATGGATATGCAAGAGGATGTAGTGGGTGTGCCCCACGCATGGATTAGGCTACTTTGGAAAGTATCTAGGTTGGTTATTTTCTATATAGAGGTTATAACAGAGGAGCCTGAGGCTCCTTCCCTTAGGGATATCTACACTACTTTGAGGCTATTATGCTGAATTTTGTATATTGTTATGTATATTTGACAGAGATGGATACTCAATCTCTTTGATTATTTTGGACTTATATATATATACACCTATCAATTATGTACATGTTTCTTTATCTGTGTGGTGATATATTTTACTGTGTATGATACAAATGCCAGTTGAGTATGTAGTTTGCATATGCATCAGTTATTTTGTTTTGGTTTCTTGAAATATGTTGATATAAGATGTAATCAAACTGTCTTTCAAGCAATTTAACTTTCAAAAACTGACATAATAATAAAGAATCCCTAACCCGATACTCACCCATAAGCTGAAGTACGACTAACTGAGAATCAAGCCTAACCTCCAAACATGAAATTCCGTGGTGTAAAGCATCTCAGAGTAGCTCAATAACATCACTATACTTAGTCATATTGTTCATTGCAGGTCCTAGACAATCACCTCCTGACGAAAAAGGCTAACCTTTTGGTGAATAGATCACCCAAGCAATTGAGGCAAGATTACAAGTGTGACAACTAGTGCCATCAACGAATCCTACAAACCACTCAGTTTCCCTATGAAAAAAAATAGAGGCACATAAGAAACACAAAAATACTAACTCTACACTATTGTACAACTATTTACAAGAAAAAATATATGTGTTAAGCATAATAGTTCTTCAGGTAGAGCCCATTTCTAGGCTCAAGCAGCTTATATCCATCATAATCAACTAGTTCATATAACCCTTTTTCCAAAACTCTAGAGACAATATACGGGCCGAGCCACATAGACTTAAACTTTCTTTCCCCCAGGAGGTCTTTATCCTGATCGTAGAGTAGAACAAGGTCTCCTTCGGAGAAAACCCTAGGCTTGACAAACTTATCATATTGACTTTTGACTTGTTTTTTATGTGCTTCATTCACGATAAGTCCATCTCTACACTGTTTATCTAGATGTTCGAGATGAAGCAAACGGTAAAATTTGGATGGCCAACTTTAACGATGGTATTTCGCATTCAATAGGTGTAACTACCTCCAACCCATTGACAAGTTGGAAAGGTGAAAATCTTGTAGAAGTCTTAATGTCGGTATGATACGCCCAAAGAGATGGATATAACACAATGTGCCAATTTGACCTACTAGCATTAATGGTACAATGGAGAATGGTTTTTAAATTCTTATTAACCACTTCGACTTGTCCATTCTCCTGCGGATAGAAAGGAGATGAATTCTCCTATCTAAACCCAAGCATAGTGGTCAAATCAAACATCATATTATTCTAAAATTGTCTAACGTGATCGATAATGATCTCCCTAGGAATACTGAACCTAGCAATGATTTGATTGAACACAAAATAAGTTGCAGTTTCACTGTCTGCCTTCATAGTAGGCATTTCCTTTGCCCACTTAGTACAGTAGTCTACAACAATGATGATATGTTGATGCCCCCCGATGGAAACTGGGTTGCAATTCATGTAATCTATCCCCCACTTGGTGAAGGGACCTATTGTGAGGATGGGGTATAGGGGAGAAAGGTGTGCTCACAACATTTTGGTGAATAGCTGACAACGATGATAACGTTTCACGGATTCCACACAATCTTTAAAGATGGTGAGCCAAAAAATACCGGCACAAAGTATTTTTGGGTTGTTTCCAATCCAAAAATATGACCCCCACATGCTCCACTGTGGGAACCATTCAATACTAACTCAGCTTATTTTGAATTCAAGCAACGACTTAAAATGGAATCTACCCCCCTTCTATACAATGTATCATCAATTATGAGGTAGTTTTTGGCGTTATGTCATAGTTTTTTTTGTTCTTCCCTAGAAATAACTGGTGGACATCTCAAAGTATGGAGATAAATCAAAATATCCCCATACCATGGATCAGAGGTCGAAATGATAAAGTTATGTTCATTAGGGAATGAAGCATATTTCGTGTTAAAATCTTCACCACTAGGAAACTCAGATATAATTTCTGCGAATACTAAGGACTTCTTAGACTTAGCAGAATGAAAAGTGAGATCGAACTCTTGGAGAATAACAATCCATTTTTTAAATTTACCCCCGATTATGCATTGGTTTAAAACGTATTGAAATGGATTGACATCCACAATCACTATAGTGGTTCACAATAAAATGTAGTGGCGTAGCCTATGAACGACATACACAGCGTCAAGTGTCAACTTCTCAAGGTGTGAATACTTCAATTCAAGTTTTATTAAAGCATGATAAAGGTAATAGATGGCGTGCTCCTGGAGCTTGTCATCCTCCTGAACCAAAACTATACCAACCGTGGAATCATATGCAGCCAGATATAAGATAAAATTGCGAGTATAATATGGTGGACTTAATAAAGGGGCTGATAATAGTTCTTTTTGAAATCCTTGAAGGGGTTTTGTGCAACCTCATCCCAAAATAATGGGGTGTCTTGTTTAAGTAAATGCATGAAACCTTTGGTTATTTTCGCATAGTTGACAATGAATCGACTGAGGAAGTTGGACATACCCTATAAACTCTGAAGTTTTCTAATATTACGAGGAGGAGGCAATTTGACGATCGCCTCTACTTTTAATGGATCGAACATGATCCCTCTACTGGACACGATGAAACCCAAAAATCGTCCAGACTCAACACGAAATACACATTTATAGGGATTCAATCGAATTTTGTAGTTACACATCGCTCAAACACAAGTCATAAATGTTCTGGATGATCTCTTCTCTTTCAAGATCGCGCAGGTAGATCACCCAGATAGGGTTTCTCTATATGTTTGATGTCGTGAATGGCGAAATTCATTGCTCACTGGAAGGTGGCTCCAAATGTTTTCAAGACAAACAAAATCTTCTTATATGCAAAGGTACCCCAGGGACATATAATAAAAAAAATTGTGCTGATCTTCGGGTTTGATTTGAATATGATTATATCCCAAAAATCTGTCCATAAAGGAAAATATCTCGTTACCTACACACGCATCTACGATCTGATCAATAAATGGTGTGGGGTAATTATCTTTGGGACAAGATTTATTAAGATCCTTGAAATCATACAAAATCGTATGGTACATTGTTTCTTATCAACCGGGACTGGAATGGAAACCTATTCCATCATGTCGACAGGATAGATAAATTCAGCTTTGAGGAGCTTTTCAAACTCAGCCTTAATGGATACATCCTTTCGCGGATTGATTGAGTGAAGTTTCTGTCGAACCAGTTTCACATTTGGATACATTTTGATCTCATGTTCAACTATGGATGGGTCTATGCCTCGCATCTCCTCATATGACCAGGAAAAGACATCTCATAATTCTTTAAAATGGTCGGTATATAAGCGAATCTCTTCATGAGAACAACTTGCATTGATGGAAATGTTTTCCATGATATTTGGTTTGATAGAGATATTAATTGGAATGGTTATCGATATGTTAGTCATGTTACCTTCAATGAAATCCCCTATTTCACTAAAGGGTTAATGGATAGATCAACATCTCCACCAAGTCTCTAAAAAAAATCACCATTCTCAATCCTTTTTAGATCTGGAAGAAAATAAGATATGTGATGCATGTGTTCCCAAGGTTTATCAAGACCTATCATTGCTTCCAGAATAGCTTCATATGATGGTAAAATAGTTTCTAAACAATCAAAGGAATCGGTAGAGTCTACCACCCATGAAGACGCATAATCTACATTTGACTCCTTAGAGACTGAAGGAATTGAGATAAAATCTATTACATAATCTTGTGAAGCTTTATAAGTCACTTCTGCTACAAATAAGGGCACAACTAGTTCATTATGAGTGGGTAATATCCAAGGATCATTTTCTTTGATAATTGTAAAAACCTCCTTAGATGTTGAGATGGTTTTTTGAACACCCGTTGAATCGTTATAATTCATGGGAGCAGGAAAATCGAAAGTTCCCATAAGCGATGAATATAATCCTACTCCCAAACTCTCGCTAGGAGAATGTGCTTGATCAATCATCAAAATGTTATATTTCGAGGAGGTTGTGTTATTTTTTCGGGTGAAGTAGAGGTGATCGACTATGAAAATATTTCCATCGTGAGGGAACATCAATACCCAAAAAATGGACGAAGGGATAGCTTTCATCGTATACATCCATATTCTTCCTAACAACAAATTATAATCAAGAGAAGCATCGAAAACCTCTACCTCTACTGACACTACTTTACCCACTAACTGGATCTCAAAAGAGGGTAGGATCCCATGTGGATGGAAAGATCTTCCATCGAAAGTGGTAAGCAATGTGATCGAAGGGACTAACTCAGGAGAGCCTAAAGCTCTCGAGCAAGAAATGGACATTACGCACATAGACGTGCCTTCATCCACCATTGTTCATCCAATGGTTTTAGAACCACGGATTACTTCAATTTGAAAGGTAACAAGATACAGAAAATGGGGTTTGATGTCAGACATATAAAACCTTGCCAACATACTCAATGAATCCAAACTTCCTATTGCCTCTAGAAGCGCATTCTGATGCGAAGGGAAACTTTGCAAGACTTCTAAAGCAGACATGGGACATGGAGTTTGGGCTAAGTCTTCCACAATAGAGTAGTTGGGAGTAGCCCACGCATTAGGATTGTGTGATGCATGCTTATATACACCATTTGGTATCTTAGGCATAGGGTCTGCAGGTCTCTTAATGTGAAGAGGAGTAGACATATCAAGAATCTCCTTATCTTTTTGTGGCAGTTCCGGGGTATAATATCTTGCTCTTGTTTGTAACAAGGAATCTGAGCTAATCATGTTTATATAGGATTGATCAGACAGTGCATCACCATGGGTTCCCCCAGCACTAGAGATTCCAGAAGCCAAGTTTTGTCCCTTGGGAAAAGGATCCTTCAGGACGACAATTTTCTTTTGTTGTAAATATTTTGGGATTCATTGATCAAGGGACATTGGTGAGTCAAGTGATCTTCCTTGCAAAATTTACAAGGGAATTTCACCTTCTTCTTTTATTTTTTACCCCCCTCAACACTATCTGTGGTTTTGGGATTATGTTTATTACCCTCCCCCTTCTTTCCCTTTTTCTTTCCACTAGGATGCTGAGAACCCTTTTGGTTTGATTTCACATTATGTACAGTAGTCGTATGAGAAGGGGGGGTGGAAACCGTAGTTTCCTCCACTGCAGAACACTTTATAGAAATCTCATGGACTAGTTTGGCCAAAGCCTCTATAGCGGATGAATCGACTGAGCCAACAATTCCATCAGCATATGGTCTAGGTTTGGGTTTTCATGGATCAATGTTTGACCTTGACGCATCATGAATGATTTTGTAAAGAATCCCATACTGAGCATAAATCAGATATAACTGTTGGGTTCTTAAGATGGCTTCCTCCTCTGAGGTAACCTTGGAATTCGAAACATATTTGGAGATGTAAGGTAAAAGTGATTTCAAAAACCACTCTATTAAGAATTCTGGGGGAATCTCATCATTAGTCATTAATGAGCCTCTTCCTTTTTATCCACTCCTGAATATGATCAGATATGTGACTGCCTTTTTTCTACCTGAAAGTAGACAGAAGATCCATGCCAACATCATACCGAAGGGGAAGTTGGAAGTGATTCAAAAATATTGTCGCCAAATCATAGATGGTAATTCAATTTACCATTTAGCCACGACACTGGTTAAGGTTCTTTGGAAAAGTCTCAAGTATTGAATCATCGTTTAGCGAATTGGAAGAACACCATAAGTGAAATGTTGTAACGTGGTCCCCTAGATATTCTTTAGTCTTTCCTTCAAACTTGGGGATATCCAAAGGAAGCTTGGTTGGAACAGGAGGCCAAGTAGGTTCATGACGCACGAGGTTATTCATAAGATTTGAAAGATATGGCAAGTTTAACATTGCCAAAAAGGGTAAGCGGGGCCTAGATGAAGGCATATGAGTTCAGGGAGTTGGGTAAGGAAAACTACCTGAACAGTAATTCCCATAAGACTGTGTAATGTACCAACTAGGATTAGTGATACAAAAGCTCTTTACTTCACATAAATAATTAAAACAATGATTGTGGAAGCTAGATTGATGGAGGATGGGAAAGATCAAAGGATTTGGATGGATGGAGGGTTCTGATATTTTTCTGATACCTCTGCACAAGGTACTGATACCATTTATTTTTCAATAGAAGCAAGCTTCAATATACTCCAATGCTCATGGGCTCCTCAACATATGCATACTAGTATGGGTGCAAACTTGGACTTGTTGATGTATTTGTAACTTCAGAAGATATTCACTTGTATATTGTATGTATTACATTTGTACTTTATTGTATCCCCAACGGAGATGTATTATTCCTCCTATTGGAAGTGTCCTCATCTGTACTTGCAAGTGTTGCAAGTTATATTGTAAGTGTCGTAACTTATATTTGATGGGTTATTAGACCACCTTGGTGGGGTCGGCCCTGTATGAGTCATGTGGGTTAAAGGGTTATTAGACCACCTTAGTGGGGTCATCCCAGTCAGTATTATGTTAAGTGGTTAAGTTGGGTCCGACCTAGTTGAGTAAAGGTCAAGTGAAAGTAAAAATATAAATAGAGAGTGTGACTCTCTCATTTGATACATTCTCTCATTCACTCACTTCGCATTATTGAGAGAGAGGAGGAGTACGCAAAAATGGAGGAGGAGTAGCTGTTGCAGTCATATATCTCTTGGAGTTTGATCTTTGTGATCATTGTATCAGTGCTCATTCTATCTATGAGGAAGTTGTGGGGTTTTTCACCTTCTTGGTTTTCCCCAGTGAAATGCTTTGTGTCTCTTGTCTCTTGTGTTTGATATGTTGTACATGTTGTTCTATTAGTTAAGATCCTAGATCAGTTTGAATTAAATGTTGAAAAACTAACATGGTATCAGAGCTAGCCTGAAGGAAGGCATGGCGTGGCATTTATGACACTTGTTGCACTTGCGACAAATTGGAAGCTAGGGCTTGGTATAGTAAAAACTAGTCATCGTAGCAGTTTCGCTATAAATCCATTTTGGAGATGGTTTAGGTTTTGAAACTTGTACAGGTCGAAGATAACATCCCCATGTACCTTTTTCCGAAGCAAAACATCTAATTCACTGTACTTTTTGTTTTATGATCCGTACAATTTAGGGTTTCTACCTCTTCCAGATCTCAGTCATAAACAGGTGACCTAGGAGAAAAGGTCACAACTTGCGCTAGGAATATCCAAATGAAATTTTGTAAAAATTGACAGTAAGAGAAAGGATGGCAGTTTCACAGGTCTAGGTTTCAGAGGCCGAAGTTGAAACAGTGACACGTGGCACTCCGTACAAGTTTGCTATACTATTTAATCCCATAAATAGGTCACATCATGAAATTTGGCATATATCTATCTCAGAGAATCAATTTGATGTCAGACCTATGGGGTTGGAAAGATGAAAGGTCGGGATACCAGAGGCCAAAATTTCAGACCCTATGGATCCAAAATTTCAAAGATGCACCAGAAACAATAAGGCACATATTTTTGTGAAATAGAATTGGATTCTGAGCATTCTCATTTTTGGCTTGTCACTGTTGCGGGAAATTAGGGATTTTGACATAAGTGGAATTTTGGAGTGATATTAGCATAGGATTACTCTCCTCAGCAAAATCAAAATTTAGAGACCAAGTTCAAAGTTTTTGGTTGGGTAGAACCCCGAGCATTATCAAACCCTAGTTTGGGATCTTGATCGGAAAGGTGGAAAATTAGGGTTTCTGCAAAAGTTGAAATTTTTGGAATCTATGACCACGGCTAGATGCTCCTCAGAAAAATCAAAGTTTAGAGCACAAGATCGAACCTTTTGGCTGGGAAGAACCTCGGGCATTATCAAACCCTAGTTCGGGATTTTGACTAGAAGCTCCGAAAGTTTCAAAGGCAATTTTGAGGGGTCAAATTTTGGAGATTTCAAAATTGAAGTATACCAGCTTGATCAACTCAGCAAGGCGCATCTTTTCATCCAATCAGAAGTTTGAAATTCAAAGTTTGAATTTTTAGGGTTTCTCTAACAAACCCTAATCCAGCTCCAGATCCAATTTCAGTAAATGAAAGTGGATTGGGTTAATCCTAGAAGAGAATGAATTGGACACCTACATAAGTGAAGAAGTTCCAGTTCCAGATGGAGATGAGGCTAAGGCCTTACATAAGAAGGCTACAAGCAATCCCGACAGGTATGACTTGAAGAGATACATGTATGTTTTGAAATCTATTCATGATTAAGTTTATGATATGTTTGTCTTCATATTATTGAGGTTAGTACAATCTTGATTGATTTTAGACTTGTCTTATCACCCTAGTAAAAGTATGAATGCATGTGAATACATGCATTGATTAGGGGTATGACACTTATGATTGTACTAATACACTGTGTTGTTGTATGAGGATGATGTTGTCCACTAACATGAAGGGTACATCAAGAAAAACAAATCAAGTTCAAGATCAAGAACATATGACCATGGTGACATGAAGACAAGGACTCATCCATAGTCATGGATCACATAGAATCTCCAATTACGAGGTATGTATAACTTGGTTCTACAATTATTAACTTATTAGATATGCAGGTTGCTAGCACAAGGTCTCTAAGAGAACAAAGAAGACATTGTTTGGGTATGTTAGACAAGCATGATAATCTAGGTATGTTTTCCTATATCGAGTTAGAATCCTACTTTGTGTTAGGATCTCATATGAGTATACTTTTGTATGATTAATAATGATCATTCATGAAGTTATAGGTTTGAGTAATCATGGGTTTATGCATATTATACTTCTTACTTTGATTGATGATATGGAAAACCAAAAGAGTCCTATGGTCAAATAAGAATATGCATGAGTAAAATAAGTACTCCCTGAAACCTTAAATACTAACGCTTGTGATAAATTACCTGTGTATGAAATGATCATGACCATACATGTTTAATATTATTTAGAATCATAATGTTTTGATAGTATTGAGATTATACTAATGGATGTATGATTATGTATTAGATCTTGAGGATGACACAATGATGACACTAGTGCACACTTAAGCATGCATGGTGGTCCAGGATGGATATAAGTCCAAGGACAGATAATCCAGGAAGCAAAGATCAAGAGGGAGCACACTCCAGTAATTCCTGCAAGGAAGCAAAGATTGAGAGGGAGTCCACCCACAACTAAACAAAGATAAGTATTTGAATTGTCATATGATTACTTAAATAATGTTGTCAAGTCATGTACATACTTATGTTCCTAGATTTAGGATGTATATTATGCATATTAGAAAAGTTGCATTAATGAACAAAATACTACTAATATGAAAGTAATGGGTAAGTGTCCTATGGTACTGTACAACATTCCATTGCTACTTATATAGAATGAAACCTCTTTGCTAACATGTTGGGAGTTGTGCACACTCTTAACAAATGTTCTGGTAGAGATGGAAGGCATCTAGAAAGTTACTGTGTGAATACGGTATATGGATAAATGTTGTATTGAAGCATTGGCTAAGATAATTTCATGACTGTATGACATATGTCTTTATGAATAAGAATTTGTTTTGAAAAACCATGAGAAGTTTCTAATCATGCAATTGAATTTGACTTGTAGGAAATATCATGTACAATTACCTACAAAAGAAGGACAACAACATTTGTTCCAGCAACAAAGTTCACTATCTATTGAAGATATTGAAGAATCTGAAGTTCCCAGGATCCAGGATGCAATAATGGAAGAATTCCATGATCAAGGAATACTAGTCGATCATGTATGGGATGTGGTCCCGAGACCAGAAGGGAAGTCTGTTGTGACTTCCAAGTGGATCTATAAGATCAAGCATGCTGCATATGGTATCATAGAGAAATACAAGGCAAGGTTTGTGGCTCATGGCTTCTCCCAGAAAGAAAGGATAGATTATGAAGAAACTCTTGCACATGTAGCCAGATACACTTCCATCAGAACAATACTTGCTTTGGTTATAGTGTTGAAGTGGAAGATACACCAGATGGATGTCAAGACAACTTTATTGAATGGTGTAGTCGAAGAGGAAGTGTATGTGGAGTAGCCACTTGGTTTTGAGACACATGACAAGGATTCATATGTGTGCAAGTTAAAGAAAACCTTGTATGGCTTGAAGTAAGCAACCAGGACATGGTACGACAGGATAGATAGATTCCTATCCAGTTTAGGCTTTACCAAGAGTAAAGCGGATTCCAACCTTTACTACAAGGTTGAGGAAGGCAATCCAGTGATACTCCTACTGTATGTGGATGACCTGTTTGTGACAGGTGAGGATAGAACGATTGCTAACACGAAGAGGAAGCTTGCTGCCGAGTTCGAGTTGAAGAACTTGGGTATGATGCATTACTTTCTAGGTATGGAGGTGTGGCAGAGTGCAGATGGAATATTCCTTGGACAAGGGAAGTATGCAGTAGAGATCCTGAAGCGGTTCAGGATGATGGACTACAAGGCCATGGCCACACCTATGGCATCGAACCTAAATTTATTGAGTGATGCTTCATCAGAGTCTGCTGATGCCACAATGTATCGTGAGATGATTAGGTCCTTGATGTACCTGACGAACACAAGACCATATATTTTATTTGCGGTGAACACTTTGACCCAGTTCCTAATGGATCTTAGACATGTTCACCTGGTTGTTGTAAAGCATATTCTGAGGTACCTGAAGGGTACGGTTGATTATGGGCTCAAGTATGATGCAAATCAAAAGTTTAACTTGGAGGGTTATGTTGATTCAGATTGGACAGGCAGTGCTGCAGATAGGAAGAGCACTTCGAGGTGTTGCTTCAGTATGGGATCAGGTGTGATATCTTGGTTTAGCAGGAAGTAGTCCTGCGTAGCACTGAGTACAGCCAAAGCAGAGTATGTCGCATGTTGTTCGGTCAGTTGTGAGGCAGTATGGCTAAGGAAGCTATTGTTTGATTTATTTGATCTCTAGTTGGATGCTACTTGTATCTATTGTGACAACCAGAGTTGTGTGAAGTTGTCAGAGAACCTGGTGTTCCATGACAAGTCGAAGCACATTGAGATCAAATATCACTATATCAGGAATATGGTGCAGAGAGGAGCAGTAAAGCTCCAGTATGTTGCGACAGATGAGCAGATTGTAGATGTGTTGACCAAACCACTAACCAGAGTGAAGTTAGAGTACATCAGAGAGAGGCTTGGTGTACTTCAGATCGAGGTTCCTTCCAAGGGGAAGTGACGAGTCCAGAAGACGCAGAAGCACATGAGCTTTTCTGAGATGGTTGTATATGTGTTCTCCCATGGTCGTGATGTAATTTCTGAGCTTTTCCGACATGGTTGTAGATTTGTTCTCCCATGGTCGTGACGTAATTGCTGAGCCATTTTTCACATGGTGGTATATGTGTTCTCCCATGGTGAAAAAGTAAGGGTTGGAACCTTCCCCGAATGGTGGTAGATGTGTTCTCCCATGTCGGTGGTGTAAGTGTTGTATGATGTGCATCTGGGCTGTTCTCCATGGACGATGAGATTATCTGAAGAGGACGATGTTGTGACGATGATCAGGATGATCATGCAATGATGATATGCATCAGGACGATGTTGTGACGATGATCAGGATGATCATGCGATGATGATATGCATCAGGACGATGCTGTGACGATGGTCAGGATGATCATGCGATGATGATATGCATCAGGATGATGCTATGACGATGATTAGGATGATCATGTTATGATGATGTGCATCAGGATGATGTACTTTATGATGATGATCAATATGCTTATGAGCATCAGGATGATGCTCCGTGCGAGGATGATCAAGTGGATCATGAGTAACAGGATGATACTCCGTGGCCGTGGACAGGTTGTGCGATAAGCATGTAATCTTTCCCTGGGATATTTGCAGATATTCTTGCGAGGTTTTGCCTATGTCATATAATAGATCCTTGGGAGATCTGGAAAATGCTATTTCAAGGTTTTGCTTGGGAGGACATATAATCTTTCCTTGGGAGGTTTGCAGAGATACTCTTGTGAGGTTTTTCCTATGGCATATAATAGCTCCCTGGGAGATCTGGAAAATTCTCTTTCGAGGTTTTGTCCTATGGCATATAATGTTTCTCGGGAGATCCGATAGGTTGAGCAGTATGCTCATAATCAGTCCTAGGATTCTCTTTCGAGGTTTTTCCAGACCACATGTAATAGTCCCGAAGATCTTGTCGGTCGTGCTTAGGCACATAAATGATCCTGGGATGCTCTTTAGAGTTCTTTCCGGTTGTGCTATGCACATAAACGTTCCTGGGACACTCTTTTAAGGTTTTGTGGTGGTCACATGTAATAGCTCCCTGGAAGATCTTTCCGGTCGTGCTTAGGCACATAAAGGATCCTGGGATACTCTTTTGAGGTTTTGTTGACGCACGTAATTAGTCCTGAGGATTCCACGGGATGGCCCGCTCGCAGAGATGATGAAGACCTATAGGAAGCTAGGCCTACATCCAGGATGAAAAAGGGTTGCCTCTGTAGAACTTCCTATGACGAGAAGAATTGAGGGATAGCACCAGTGATCGAGATGACGAGTACAGCAGCAGTGACAATGATGCTCCGTGATCCAGTGACGATGATACAACTCTAGAATTGAAGACTTGTGTCGATATGTTTTGATGACCTGTGTCAAGAGAATACATTCTTGGTTAAGAGGGAGTGTCGATGTATTTGTAACTTCAAAAGATATTCACTTGTATATTGTATGTATTACATTTGTACTTTATTGTATCCCCAATAGAGATGTATTATTCCTTCGATTGGAAGTGTCGTCATTTGTACTTGCAAGTGTCGCAAGTTATATTGTAAGTGTCATAACTTATATTTGATGGGTTATTAGACCACCTTGGTGGGGTCGGCCCTGTATGAGTCATGTGGGTTAAAGGGTTATTAGACCACCCTAGTGGGGTCGTCCCAGTCAGTATTATGTTAAGTGGTTAAGTTGGGGCCAACCTAGTTGAGTAAAGGTCAAGTGAAAGTAAAAGTATAAATAGAGAGTGTGACTCTCTCATTTGATACATTCTCTCATTCACTCACTTCGTATTAGTGAGAGAGAGGAGGAGTACGCACAATTGGAGGAGGAGTAGCTGCTGCAGTCATATATCTCTTGGGGTTTGATCTTTGTGATCATTGTATTGGTGCTCATTCTATCTCTGAGGAAGTTGCGGGGTTTTTCACCTTCTTGGTTTTCCCCGGTGAAATTCTTTGCGTCTCTTGTCTCTTGTCTCTTGTGTTTGATATGTTGTACATGTTGTTCTCTCAGTTAAGATCCTAGATCAGATTGAATTAAATGTTGAAAAAATAATAGGACTGGAGGTTGGGGATGGGTTTTTCTGACTCAAAGAAGTTAAATATAATTAAATTACAGTCATTAAATAATAAAATAACATTCCAAAAATTTATATGAATTTCTGAGCAAGTCTCACAAAAATACAAGTAAAATTGCCTTCCATGATTACTCAACTAGTGCGAATTCAGGGCTCCCAAACAGTCAGTAAAGGCTCACAAAATTATTATCTGAGACATGGAATGTGACATATGACATCTTAAGCAAATTCGGGAACAATAATGACTTTATTTGGAAAAAGACTCTGTAACGTACCCACCCATCCATCCAAGGCAAGGAAGGGTACCTGATGGCAATCTCTGGGGATTTCACATAAAACTCAGCCCACTCATTAGATTCATATCATTAAAAGAGATGTGTGCAGATGGAAAACAAGAAAATGATGCACAGCAGAATTAAAACATCCACACACATTACTCATGCATACAGCATATCAACAGTCATTGAATTAATATAGTGCAGAAGTAAATATATAGGCATAAAAACACTTATCTCCATTTTTGCAACTGCCCCAAGCAACTAGCTATGTCTTTGTAATGTTCCACCCAACCATAGGCTCTTCGACAGCTTATACTGAGTCCGTCCGAAGGCCACCCCCGAGCTAGGCATGATTCTCACAAGGAAAAGGGGACATTCAAGCTCACACACAGCCCATTAACCATTTCATCTCAGCCAAGCCAGTCCAACTGGGTTTATCAGGCTACACTTGAACCCTGGATGCTTACTCTCAAGCTCAAGCCAAAACAATGGATTACCCATTACCCATACCCTGACACATTACAACAGAGGTATTCACAACACAGGGACCACATTGGCTCTCCCAACTCGTGGTTCATCCAAACGAACTATGGAATTTTGAATTCAACCCCCAGGGAGCAAAACCGATTTCTCCCACTAGCTATGATCCTTTCCAATGGCCTAAACGACCTCCAGGAAGACCCAAAAACGTTTTGTTCTCTTCCCAACTAGTAATCAACCCAAAAACGCCCCTCCCCAGCTAAAAGATGAAGGGGAACACAGAAAACCCAGGGAGGAAAATGCCCAAGCAGCTAGAGCTGCGTGAGAGAGCAAGGAAATGGTGAATAAAATGGCTTAGAGAGAAATTTCGTGGCTCTTTTCTTTCCTAAGGAGACAAACATGATTTTACATGAAGGGTGGCTTGCCCATACCCGAATTTGGACAGCCATACCTCTCCATTCCCAAGGCATTAACTTCCTCAACCAACTCTTTTAATGATTGGGTACAAAAGTCAACATGGGTAGTTGAGGGTTTGATGGGTTCTCTCATTGACACTTGGATTGAATTGATTGGCTCAAGGGTTTGAATGTTTTCCCTCCCAATTCCTTGTAAAATCATGCCCCCATCTCTTTTTTGCATTGCATAGCTAGTTGTGGGTATTTTTATTAAAATGCATATTACATGATGTTGAAATTCCAATGTGCCTGGCTAGCACACAAGCCATATGCATCACTAAATCGATGGCGGGGCCTTGGCCTTGAGCTCCTCACCATGATTTCATAACAATATTACATCAATTTACATTTGAATGTAATGGGGTCAATAATGGGGACGTTACAGACTCATTCATTTATTAATTGCAAACTAAAAACCCAAAACATAATCCCAAGCTATATCATATCACTTTCAGTAATGACTTCTGTAATTTTAATTGATCTGCATGATATAATAGGATTAAATTCATTGTTAATACATCATAAATGAGCCAAGATACTCCTCAAATCATTCCAAAAGTTTCTCTCCATTCTTACTGAACAATATAGCACTAGAAATCAATGAAGAGCTATGAGATTCGAACCACAGACTTGTTGGAGCTTTCTGAAATTCGACCCAGAATTGGTTCAGCTACTTGACTAGTAAATAAACTCAATGATAATGGATGAATTCCATCATCCTCTCACAGAAATATGGGGCACATCTCCCAAACTTGACCAGGGGCACATCTCCCAAACTTGACCAGGGGCACATCTCCCAAGTCTCTATGGAAAAATTGCTCTCATACCAATACAAACTGAAAAATAAGTGAATGTGGTGCACACTGTTTTATTTATAATATTGGATGACTTGATGAGCAATTCTTCATGTGTAATGTGCCCTCCTTGAGTGGAAAAGGAAAGAAATCTTTCCTTCCTTTTTCTTTTCTTGCTTTGCTTTCCTCCTTTTTCCTTTTATGGTTGCCTTTCTACTTTCTTCTTTGGATTTTTATTCTTTTTCTTCTTTTCTAAACTTTCCTTCTTTTCTCACTTTCCTGCTTTTTGTCTTTGTGCTGCTTTCTTCTTTGTGCTGCTTTTCCTGATTTTCTCCTCCTTTCTTTTCTTTTTCCTGATTTTCTAGATTTATGTGTTTTCTCTTTGACTTCTTCTCCAAGTCTCTCCTCAACCAACCTTATCCACTAATGCTCCCTAGTGGAGCATTATCCTCATCTATTCCACATAAAATATTAAATGCATAAAATTAAATAATCCATGTTCATAATTAAACTTAGGATAACATTTATTGCATAGTCTAATTAATTAATTTCCTGGAAATTCCAAAATTAACCCCATGGTCATGAAGTTGTCTCCTCAACCCAGGGGATTGATTGGGTTAGTAACTTGATCCGCTCCTCACTTTTGAGGTGACATGACATTCCTCCCCACCCAAGATTGCTTGTTCGCAAGCAATTTCAAACTAGGATGTTGTAAGATATGTTCTCCTTCCCAAGTAGCATCCTCACTAGGCAGTCCTTCCCACTGCACCAAAAATTCTTTAAGGATTCAACTCCTTATCTTCTTCTCTCGAAATTCCAAAATATTCTCAAAGATCAGCACCAAATTCCCTTCATCATCAAGGGGTGTAAATTCTTGTGAATATTTGACTTTCTTCCCTATTGATTTCTTCAAACAGGACACATGGACAACATTGTGAATCCGACTGGCCGGAGGAAAATCTAGCTCATAATCCACTTCCCCGATATTTCTCAAAACTTGGTAGGGGCCATAGAATATTGGCTGCCACTTCTCAGCCCCTTTAGAATTCAATGATGACTTTCTATAGGGCTGCAACCTCAAATATACCATATCTCCAACTTGGAAAGCTCGCTCAACTCTATGCTTTTCTGCATACACTTTCTGTCGATTATGTGTTACCTGCAAGTTCTCCTTGAGAGTCTTGAGTATGTATTGACTCTCTTGGAGCCAATCCTTTTCTTTGTGTGTCTTACAACCACCAAATACCAGGTCAGCAAAAGTAAGTGCATCATATCCATAAAGATCTTTGAAAGGAGACATAGCAATCGAGAGATGAAAAGTAGTGTTGTAACAAAACTCTCCTAAATGGAGCCAAGTGGTCAATGACTTTTGTTGGCCGGTGACATAGTTTATTAAGTACCCTTCCAACGATTGGTTCGCTCTCTCTGTTTTTCCATCATTTTGTGGATGGTAGCTAGTGCTAATGTCCAAACGTGTCCCTACTAACTTGAAATGTTCTTGCCAAACATTCCTAGTAAATTTACTGTCCCTGTCACTGATGATGAACTTGGGTATGCCATGAAGTTTGAAGACTTCTTTGATGAAAATTTCAGCCACTTGGATGGATTAAATATTAGTTGTGACAGCAAAGAAATGTGCATATTTAGTCAACCTATAAACCACAACAAAAATATTGTCTTTACCTTGGCTTTTGGGAAGCCCTATGATGAAATACATTGATACACTCTCCCATTTTTGCTCAGGAATGGGGAGTCGTTGTAGGAGACCTGTTGGATGAGTATGCCCTACTTTATTTTGCTGACATGCCACACATTATCTGACATAATCCATTACTTCCTTCTTCATCCCCTTCCATGTGAACCTTTCCCTTACTTTCCTGTAAGTCTTCACAAACCCCAAATGACCTGCTAAAGGCACATCATGGGTAGCTTCAAGGATTTTCTTCTTCAGTATGGATTTTGGTACTACAAAGATTATATCCTTATAATAAATGATTTCGTTAGGAATCTTATAAGCATCATCATGAATTAATCCATCAAATAAATCACAAGCAAACCGGTTCTTTGTGTATTCTACCCCAAGCTGTACTTTCCAATCATCTTGAAATTTGAGTAATGCAAGTGTGGGTTTTCTAGAAAGTGCATCAGCTACAATATTCATCTTACCCTTCTTATATTCAATATCAAAATCAAATGCTTGGACCCTTCTTACCCACTTCTGTTATCTATCATTCAAATCCTTTTGGGTTAAGAAGTGCCTCAAACTGTTGTGGTTAGTCTTGATAATAAACTTACCTCACACCAAATACTGCCTGAACTTGACCTGAACATGCATGATGGATAGCATCTCTTTGTCATAAAATGAATACAACCATTTATGTGGCTGCAATTTTTTGCTCTCAAATGCCAAAGGATGCTTATTTTGCATCAAGACTGCTCCAATCCCATTCCTTGAAGCATCACACTAAAGAACAAAAGGTTGAGAAAAATATGGAAGTGCAAGAACAAGACAACTGCTCATTGCCTCTTTCATTCTGTTGAACACTTGTTCAGATTCTTCTGACCAATGGAAAGCTCCTTTCTTAGTGATATCTGTCAAAGGAGATGTCAACTTGGAAAATCCTTTGACAAAATTTCGATAGTAGGTACATAGCCCAATGAACCCTTTTAGTTCAGTGAGATTTTTAGCGCTAGGCCAATCTAGAATGGCTTGGATCTTTTCCATGTGAACCTTAACTCCATATTGACCAATCACATGACCAAGATACAAAATATCAGTCATTCCAAACTCACACTTGGTTAGCTTTGCATAAAAAAACTGATATGCCAAGATTGTTAGTACAATATCCAAATGATGCAAATGCTCTTCCCAAGTCCTACTATAGATCAAAATGTTATCAAAGAAAACAAGTACAAACTTACGGAGCTGCTTACTGAACACCCTGTTCATGCAAGATTGAAAAGTTGCAGGTGCATTTGTTAGGCCAAAAGCAATAACCAGAAACTCAAAGCACCCATGGTGGCACCAGAAAGTTGTCTTGTGTATGTCTTCTTCTTTCATGTTGATTTGATGGTAGTCAGATTGAAGATCAATCTTGGAAAATTACTTGGCCCCATGGAGCTCATCCATAAGCTCATCAATCCTTGGAATAGGATATCTATTCTTGATAGTTTTCTTGTTGAGAGCTTGGTAATCTATGCACATCCTCGTGGTCCCATATTCTTCTTCACAAGGACTATCGATGAGGAAAAAGGGACTGAACTCGGTCTTATGAACCCCAAGTCAAGCAGTTCATTGATGGTTCACTCTATCTCATCCTTGAATCTTTTTGGGTGCTTGCAGGGGTGCACCTTGATAGGTGAGGTTCCTATACCCAAATCAATCCTATGCTCCACTCCTCTATCCGAAGGCCTACCATGAGGAAGGTCCCCAAACACCTTCTTATTCTTTTGGAGTAGCTTCTGAATGTCTTTAGGATAATGGGATACTTCGAATGAGTTTCCCTTTGTGGTGATTAGGCATTTTGCATCCCATTCAATATATCCATGCCTTAGAATGGATCTCATATTGTGTGTACTTACTAGTTGTTTGGGATAGGTGTTGATTCCCTTCAACGCTATCTCTTTTCCATTTTATCCCTTGAATGTCATTTCATGGATTTTGTAGTCTACTAAATGCTTCCCAATGGAGTGCATCCATTGTACTCCCAAAACCATGTTAGTATTAGCCACATCAACAACATAAAAACTATATGTAATGGTATCTTCTCCTATACAAATCTGCAATTTAGGAATCCATCTATAACAGTTCATGGAATGATTACCTGGAATGATAACAGTGAAGCCTCCAAATTTTTCAGTGTGTAGCTTCCTTCTTTCAACAAAATTTGAATCAATGAATTTGTGTGTTTCTCGTCCATCCACTAACACAGTGACTGATTGTCCTTGAACCACTCCATTGAATATGAGTGTATGGTAGCGAGGCACTCCTGAGAGTACTGCAATATTGCTCACCTCTGGAGTAGGTTCTTCTTCTGTAGTCTCATAGGACACTTATGCATCTATTGGGGCATCTTCTTCTTCTTCCTCAGCTTCTCTCTCTAAGTAAACTTCAATGTAGCGTGCCTTTCCTTTGGCACATCTATGTCCTACAACCCATGGCTCCTGAAAAGTGAAGCACAACTTCCTTCTTCTCAACTCATCTCGGTCCTTAGCATAGTTATCCTTTCTGAAATTTCCAGAAGGACCAACAGTACTTGGAGGAAATATGGTCCTTGGAAGAGAGTCTTGCAAGTCTTTGGTTTGACTTAGTGCATCTTGTAAGGTATTGGGTCTGTGGGATTTCACCAAGCCTTTCAAAGGTTCTGATAACCCTTCAATAAGAAATAAGACCAGTCTAGCTTCTAAAATTTTAGATGCCATCACAGCTAATTTTTGGAACTCAGAGATGTAAACTTCAGGAGTTCCAGTTTGCTTCACATGTGCTAGTTCCTTGAAGGTGATCTCAGGATCTCTTCTTTCGAATCTTTCTGCCAACCTCCTTGTGAACTCTTCATAGGTGGTCTCCATCTAAGTGTAGAGTATCCAACTTGATGGCATATCTCTCATCCATAGATTCAGTTGAAAATATGTGTCAAGTTTCTGAATCCAAGAGTTAGAAGTACATTTTTGTGAACCATCAAAATAGAGTAAAAAAATCTTACCAATGGCATTTCGGAGTTCAAAGTTATGATTTTGCATCCTCTGGCCTCCTCTTGGGTTGGAATTGTATTGCAGGTCACAAAAGTCCTTGAATGGTAAGGCACTTCTGCATTCTTCATTCAATGTAAGGTACTCAACATATTTGTCCTCCCATGAAGCAAGGCCTCCATTTCGAAGCTCAGGTTCTTGTCTTTGTTCTCCAATGAACTTGGGCATAGTCGGCATGGAATAATATGGATATTCCATCTTTAATTCATAAGGGAGATTTTTAGTCCCATTATTTGAGAAAATATGGTCACCATTGCTCTTCCCCTCGCCATGTGGGGTACCATTTCTACTCCCTTCTCCTACCTTGCTTCCTAGCTGATGAGCTAAGAACTCTCCGGTCTCATTTCCAGACTGTACAATATTGACGGAGATATATTTCAAACATTTCATCATGCCTTGAACAAAGAGTCTGTACTCTTCCGTTTCTTCATTGTTAGACATATCTAATTCTTCTTGTAATTTCCCTTCAGTAGAATTTATTTCCTCTTCCTCTTCTCCTTCTGACAAAGGACCTTTCTTCTTAAAATCTTAATATCTTCTTGGAATCATAGAAACAATTCAAGAGAAGGTTCAGAGGACCATGCTCTGATACCACTTTAATGTACCAACTAGGATTAGTGATACAAAACTCTTTACTTTCACAGAAATCATTAAAACAATGATTGTGGAAGCTAGATTGAATCTGGATGGGCAGGATCAAAGGCTTTGGATGGATGGAGTGATATGATATTTTTTTGGCACCTCTGCATAAGGTACTGATACCATTGATGTTTCAAGAGCAGCAAGCTGCAATCTAATCTAATGCTCATGGGCTCCTCAACATATGCAGACTAGTATGGGTGTAAACTTGGACTGGAAGTTAGGGATGGGTGTTTCTGACTTGGAGAGGTTAAATATCATTAAATTAAAGTCATTAAATAGTAAAATAACATTCCATAAAGTTATATGAATTTCTGAGCAAGTATCACAAAAATACTAGTAAAATTGCTTCTAGGCTTACTCAACTAGTGCAAATTCAAGGCTCCCAAACAGTCAATAAAGGCTCAAGAAATCATTATATGAGACATGGAATGTGACATATGGAATATTAATCAAATACAGGAACAAGAATGACTTCATTTGGATAAAGACTCATTCATTTATTAATTACAAACTGGAAACTAGTCAAATTGTATCTAAATCTAGAAGGGGTGGAGAAATATAAGAAATATGAATTCTATAATTTTAATTGATCTGAATGATATCATAGGATTTCATTCACTGTTAATACATCAGAAATGAGTGAAGAGACTCCTCAAATCATTACAAAACTTTCTCTCTATTCTTACTGAACAATATAACACTAGAAATCAATGAAGAGGTCTAAGATTCGAACCATAGACTTGTTGGAGCTTTCTAAAATTCGACCCAACCTTGGTTCAGATACATGACCTGAAAATAAACTCAGTGAAAATGGATGAATTCCATAATCCTCTCACAGAAAGCTAGGGCACATCTCCCAAACTTGACCAGGGGCACACCTCCCAAGTCTCTGAGGCAAAATTGCTCTCATACCAATACTCAAACTGACAAAAGATGTGAATGTGGTGCACATTATTTTATTTATAATATTGGATGACTTGATGAGCAAGTATTCACGGCTAATGCACCCTCCTTGATTCGATAAGGAAAGGGAATTTTGCTTTTCTCCTTTTTCCTTTTCTGGTTTCCTTTCTACTTTCTGCTTTGTATTTTTATTCATTTTCTTCTTTTTCTGAACTTGCCTTCTTTTCTTACTTTCCTGCTTTCTGCCTTCGTGTTGCTTTTCCTGATTTGCTCCTCCTTTCTATCATTTTTCCTGATTTTCTAGATTTATGTGTTTTCTCTTTGACTTCTTCTCCAATTCTCTCATCAACCAACCTTATCCACTAATGCACCCTAGTGGAGCATTATCCTCATCTATTCCACATAAAAATATTAAATGCATAAAATTAAATAATCCATGTGCATAATTAAACTTAGGATAACATTTATTGCATAGTCTAATTAATTAATTGCCTGGAAATTCCAAAATTAACCCCATGGTCATGAAGTAATCTGCTCAACCCAAGGGATTGATTGGTTTAGGAACTTGTTCCACTGCTCATTATTGAGGGGACATGACAAGTTGTTTGGGGTTACCCCCAACCATCGGTTGCGATGTGAAAGCATTTTGAAAGATGCTCCATCCGTAAGCAAGTGGATTACTCCCTTGAGTTCCACTCCATTGAAGCTAAGTATAAGTACCTCCAACTAAAAAAGGAGTTGAAGTGTATGTAGTACTACCTCCTCCACCAAAGAGTGAAAAAGGACTGTTCCCTATAGGTGGATTAAAGGTTTGAACATTCAATAATTGAAAACTATAACCTGTGAAGGGGTTTGAACTCACAAACTGTGCAATGGAAGGAACACTCATCGAGCCTACAAAAGGTGCTAAAGGAGTGTTGATGCCTCAGGGGTGCAGGGTAAGTGCGAGGTGCTGGAAAGGGTTCCAAGGCATACAACAGGGGATGAAAACCTAGCCAAAGGCTTCAGTTAACCCTACGCAAGAGTTACCCTATCCTCGAGCTGTTTGGGATGGTAATCACCCACGGATATTTGGCCTCCGCTGGCACTCTATCAGTAAAAGATTTGATCTTGAAAGATCAGTTTTCCCAATTTAGGGAAACGAAGGTGTGGAAAACAGTTAGCAATTCTAACTATTCCTATTTAGTAAAGAACCTAACCTTAAGTCTAATCTATTCTAATAGTGAAAGCTGAATGTTCATGCAGATCAACCTTGAAGTGTAAGAGAGCAAACAGTCCGTCATCTTTAACAGAAATGCCTTTAGATAAGATATTTGCTGACTTAAATTATGATTTATTTAATGAAAATTAAACAAAATAATCCAAGCTTTGAGGCCATCAAGATGTAATCTGTTATCCTTTTGTTGATTGAAAAATCAACAATGATATATATATATATATATATATATATATATATGTATAGATGTGATCAATTGCAGAAATCGATAAAGAAAGTATTCAATCAAACAAAATTTAATCAGATATTTTCATACACACATCAGTTATACAGAAAAACCAATACAACAGATCTATATATTCATTATAAATCCAACAAGAGATCATATGCATAACGGATGACAATCTGGAATATAAAATCAAGAATCCTTAAAGGAATTTAAGTGATAACCAGAAGATGGATCCGAAAATAATATTACTGTATTAAGATGCCTTGTACCAAAATTACAATGGCTCTGACCACAGAGTATCTTCAGTCTTATCTCCTGCCAAATTCCAGTTCCAAAATTCCCACCTTTTACTAAAGACAACCTTCCTCCTTATACACTAAATTTACATAAGAGTTCCAAAAGGAAAAGTTCTACAAAATAGGGATTACAAAATCAAATCTAATCAAAGATCCAGGAAATCCTGCCATTTTTTATAAATATCTAACAGTTCATCTACATTTGGGAAAATAACAGATTCCAAATATAATTGAGCATTGCATGTGTTGTTTTCCATATCATGCTTCGCTAGCTTGTGCCAAATACATAGGTACATGAGAATCCTCCCTTACATGATGACCGGTTCTTTAACCAAACGATCTACATCTTGTATGCTGACTTGTTCCAAATACCGAATCTTCTGTGCAAATTCTTCACATCTTCTGTCGAGTTCTTCAAGTCTGCATTTTGGTGGGAGAGCTTCTAGAATAAGATTCATGAGTAGCAAACCTAATTCATTCATGATATTATCAACTACATACCATCATCTAGTGCAGGTGTCCTGTGACTTATTAATGATTTCCTCAGCCGATTCATTCAAATCAAGCCACGAGTTCAGAGATGCCTTGACTTTCCCTCATTTGGAAAGTATTGAGGATTGGGATATTCTCTGGAACATTCTTGATATACAATTTCCATTGACCAATTTCCTCTTCAACTTTACAAGCTTAGAGCCTTTTTTCCTTCTGTTCTTCAAGAGTAGAAGACATCTTAGAAAAACTGATGAAACTTTCCCTAATCTCATCTAAGGCAATATATAACTTCTTCAGTAATTCATGCTGACTCTTATTCACTTCAAGGGCTAAATTTTTGAGGTCACAGGGTGTGAACTTGAGAATATTGGAGGAAGCTACACTTGCAGTTGCATCTTCCACCTACTTTTCTAAAGAGGCCATCTTTACGAGATTAGCAGAATGTTGAGACTGCAAAAGGTTAAATTCAGTAAGAAGAGTAGCATTCTTCTGTTCTAGGTCCTGTACTTTGTCTGCCCAAGTTTTCCTGAGGTCAGCCACATCAACATAATGTTGTTCCCTTATTTTAGCTAATTCTTCTTTCAGGTTTCTAATTTCTTCCTCCCTAAGGTCAACTTTCTTATCCAAAACCTGGACTGAATACCAGTTAGCAGAGGTGAAAGCCCCTAAGGCTGCTGCTGTTTCAACCACTTCAATTCTTGGGTTATTAGTTCTGGGGGCCCATATCACCTGATCTGGTTCATGTGCTTCCAAAACACCTTGTCCTTGACCCCTCTTCCTGCCTCTTTTAACTATCACCTTGTCATCTTGACGATAGAATATATCTCCAAGAGGAACCACATCTGTGTCCATATACTCAGTAATGGACTATGTAGGAACAGAAGTGACACTAATTGTGGAAACCAAAGAAGGTGTCTGAGTGACAGCAGAGGTCGGGATAGGTAAAGTGACTTGAGCAGACACTAAAGGTGTAATGATGACTTCAAGAGTTGACACACCTTTGTCTGGGAAGGGAAGCGAGACCAATGCCTCAGAAAGTGGAACCTGAGCAAGACTACTGACTTCGGGGAGAGGAGGTGGACTCTGCACTTTATTAGGTGAGTGTGTAGGGGAAGCCTTCGAAGATGCATCGATAGAGGTTATTACTGGATCAGCTGCAGATGATTGCGGAGGGATAACCAAAGACTGGGGTTCTGTAGTGGCAGATGGTGAAATGGAAAAAGAGACTGAATGTTCAAGTAATGAAGTAGTGGAGTTGTTGAGGGTATTAAACAAGTGGGATAATGTAAATGGAAGTGTTCCTCCCAGGGGCATAGTAGAATTTGGCTGAACAGATGGCAACACAATTGCTGATGATGTGATACCAGGGGCAGCATTAAATTCCAACACTGACTGTTCGGGGAAAGACTGATCCATATCAATGTTATCCAACAAGTCAATATCAGACTTAGTATCTCCAGTAACTTCTTCAACTACTGGTACTGGGGAAGGTGAAAGTATTTCTTCATCACAGTCAATTACATCTATAGTGGAAATTTGTGATGAGGAAGGCATGACCTTCTATCTTTTAGCTGGGTTAGCCTTGGTTATGACCAATTCATCATCTTCTGGAGTGTTTGGATTCAAGAGATGATCATCCAGTGTACCCAGTGGCTAAATTTTGTCCACATGCTTTGGGGGTTCTAACAGCTGAGTCTGCAACATTGATGACAATTGCGCCATTTGATGTTTGGATTCATGAGCTGTCTGCAGCATGATTTTAGCTTCTTCATTAGCTTTCTTTTTAGATAGTTCCCCTTGAATATCTTTACCTTTATCTCCATCATGATTGGTGGGAAAAGGAGGATTGTTAGACTTCTAAGCTTCTTTCTCTTCCCTGTCCTTTCTTGTTTATTCAACAAGATTCAACTGCATGGCCCTGTAACTTAGGATTTTGTCCTTTAATTCTTTCTGATACTTCAGAATGTCATGTTGTTCTTGAGAGTCTTTTGCTTTGGCCAAGACTTGAAAAAATATGTCCACCCCCTGATATATGGAATCATCGGGGATAGACTCATGTGTATAGTCTATTTTCATGTGAACTTTCTTTAGGTGTGCATCCAAGAACTTCTTAGTATCATGTTTCCTTTTCGGGGCAACACCTAATCCCAGAGCAACTATCTGATCACCTAGAACTGCAGCCCAGGTTGAAGTCGGGATGACCAATTGACCCAGATTCAGAGGAAACTTATGCCAGTTTTTCTTCTTGGGTCCTATGAGTCTCTTGTACATACCATCAGTGGCAGTTTGAAAAGAAACTTCCTGTATTACCATCCTGTCTGGAACTATTCTGGGCAACAAATGAACTATTTCACTTCCCCAGATTCGGATGTATGAAAAATACTCACCTACATACCAGTCACCCATTGTGTTGATAAAAGATTTGGCATCCTCTGAGAATGCAAGTGGCTGCTGCTGGAATATCTTGAAATAGATGGTACCCACAAAACAGTTAGAGATGTCATATATCATAGGCGAAAAATTTCCTTCCCATAGTGCTGAATGGTAGATGTGTACAGGTGGATCCGAAGGGGTCCAATGCCAACCCAAATTAGGGTACTGGAACTCTGAGCAGAAAACATCTAGAACATAGGCAGATAGGAAGAAAGGCGTCTTCTTATGAATTGGTGCCTTCTGATATTCATGGATGGCGTTTTTTAATTCTACTGACAAAATAGAGGCCCACGGAAAGGACTCACCTATGAGTAACACATGATGTGCCATGGGTGCCCACTCTGCTTTAAAATGAGAACAGTTGGGTTGACCAAAAAGCCGGTAGCGCATGGCTATGAGTAGGGAAAAGGGTTCCTTAAACCAGCTAATAGGATAAAGGTTATCTGACTTAGGTACAAAGGCATTAGGCTTGTGCATCCAGGACTTAATCATTTGGTCGAAATTATACCGAGTTTTGGACGATTGTATGAACTCAGCAGAGAGGGTCTGTGCATGGGGTTTCAGAGAAAAAGCTCGAACAAAAACCTCTGGGCGAAAACTTGCCAATCGAAAACCATTACTGTCACTAAAAGAACGGTCTTTCACATCATCATTTTCAACTATCCACTTAACTGCATCTGTGTAGGGTAAGACAGCAGGGCGTGCAGTGATGGCGTGAATTTGGGAAGCCCTAATTTTCTCGTAGACTGGTCTATCATTCTCGATATGGGATAGGTCGTCATTATAAAAAATGGCGTATATCTTAGACCAATCCATCTGGTACATTTCAGTAACTCGTTCACTGGTGTTAGAGAGAAAACCGAAATTTGGGTCTTTGATCAGGGGGTCTTTGTACGATGATTTAGACCATGTATTTCTTGACATGGTGGAAGAACTTTGCAATATCTGATTAATACAGAAAATCAAATAAAATTCAAACCAGAAATGGAAAAATTGCAGGTTAACAGCGTGAGGATAACAGTGGGCTTACCTGAAATAACCAACAAACTGAAAAACGGCACCTGACACGCAATCCACAGTAAAACGATAATGCGACAGCGTAATTTCTTCAACAGTTAAAATGTAAAAATAAGAGGTAAAAAAAAACCCTATTAAATACATTTACCAAAATAAAACCAACCGTGCAATCATAACAAATGGACGACTAAGATTCACCGCAGCGGACGTGGAATCGGGTTCAGGTATGTTGATGAAACTCTTATTCAAAGGTTCTGCAAGTCGAAACCCGAAAGTACGGATTTGCAGGTTACGGGTTCACAACAGTGGAAGTGGGAGAAGAGATTTCCGAAAGCCAAAAATCGACCATGCGGGTGGCGGGTTTCGGGAACGTGAAACTGTGAGGAGAGGTAACCATTCCGAAAGCCGAAAATCGACTAAGCGGGTGGCGGACTTCGGAAATATTAACTGTAAAATGACCATCCCGAAAGCCGCATCCCAAAATTACGAGTTGCGGGTTTCGGGAAGACACACCAAATGAACGAAAAACCGCAATCCCGAAATCCGAATGCCGCCATTGCGGGGTTCGAGTTTCGGGGTGATTATTTTTTAATCTTATTAATGAATGACCTTGCAATCTGCACCTGTCGGGTTGCGGGTTTCGGGTTCTCCAAAATTTCGGGTTTCGGAATGATGATGACAGTCAACAAAATACTCATAATTTTGGTTTTCTTTAGACCGAAACACTTTGGAAGACATAATCAAACCCTTACAAACAAACAGACAAAACTCATGGGTGGAGAATTTTAGAGGTAAAATAAAAAAATGAATTATTTACAAGATAACTCACCCAAATTCCTTTGCGTTTATTAAAAATTGGGGGCTCCCGTGCTTAGCTAAGCATGGGATCTGTTGTGGCCACAACAAGGAGCAATATTTCCTCCATGCCAAGGGAATCCATGAGCAAAAGGAGAAGAACTGGTAGGATTAGTCTGTAAATTGTAAAGAAAAGGGGATGACGTGAACGATACAGTAGGTATCCCATTGAAGGGAATATTGGAAGAACCAATAGTTGATTTGAAGGGTATATAAGTCGAAGCAACTTGAGTGCTTAATGACCCTAAGGATCCTGTACTAAATTTCAGTGGAGTTATCAGAGTAGAAGACATCTGCAACGAACTAGGTACTGTAATTTTCACATGAGGAGGGGGAAATTCTCCAAGCATAATGGTAGATGTGGGAGTGTGTGGACCTCTCGATCCGTCCCATATGTTGTCCGTGGTAAATCCAGACATAAACCTATACACACTTAACTCAGGTAAACCTAAAGAGAGGACTCACACTAACACTGGATCGTCAGGTCCAGTTAATGGTGGGTTGAAAGGTCTCACAAAACCTTCATTTTGTAGGTCTTCAACCCTAGTTGTGTGTGGAACCGGTGAAGTTTGAGTAATAAGATGAGGTTCTCTAGGTGGTTCAGTCGTTCCTGTTGGATCAAAAGAGGCACTTGAGTTTATCCTTCGTTGTTAAGGTCGTGGTGGTGGCTCCACAATGTGTGGAGGAAGGTTTTGTAACCTTCTTTACCTATGGAGAGATTTGTCCTCCACAACTAAAAATATTATAAATAAATAAAACCTAGGGCCAACTAGAACAGGAGTAAACAATCAACACACTACTAAAAATGTCCTCCAGTGATCCAAACCAAGTAGTCAGATAATATTCCAAAGGATATTTTGGGATAATGAAGGCCCATAACAGACCAGTGAAGGGACGAAGAATAGTTATTCAAGGTCCACAATACTGGCATGATGGGGCCAAGTGTTGGAATCATCCAACTACCTTCCCAAAGAAATGCAAGGGATTTACTCCAAATTTGTCCTAGGTGCAATGGAAATATCCTTCCACTAACACTCGTGTAGAGCCTTAATATTCTGGATACTAATTCTATCGACACTATAGAAATTTTCTGGGGGAATAGTCCCAGGTCGAATCAATACCCATGGGCAGGGTAACTGAGCCTGAAATCCAAAAGCACCGGAAGGTACTGATGAATCCTTGTACGCACACTCACTCTGGCAGATGCCTAATAAAATAGTGGATGGGTATCTCCAACTACTCAACCTCGCATGACCTCGTGCTTAACTCCAGTGTGAGTGGAGCTTCCCATTTCACCTTCTACAGAGGTGGATTTACCTAACGAATAGCCACTACGGTTTGAGTTTGACTTCTTTGGATAGTTAATGACAACCTAATCCAAATCACTAAACTAAGCTAGTTGGTGTAAGAACCTAAAAAATAAAAAAATACTACTTGATTTTAGATTAAAGATTCTTTTTAAGGTTGTTATTACTCAAAGGGTAGTGTATGTGTGCATGGTGTTATTACAACTGAAATGAAAATGCATGGTAAATGTGTAATAAAATGTAAAAATGCTTCTACTTCTTTTATTTTTCCGCTTTTATCTTTCTAAAGCAAAGTATTGATGAAGTAAACCTAAATGAAATCAATTTTATTTTTCTTTTTCAAAAATAAAGGCATGCAACTACTACTATTTCTTAAAAGAAAACTAATGTACTTGTTAAGGAAAAATACTTGCTCTATTTTATTTTTTATTTTAAATTAGAAAAGAAAACCTAACTAAGGACGAGTAAAACACACTTCAAATACTTAAGTGTATACAAATCTGTACCTAAGCTTAAAAGAATAGAAAACTAACCCTCATAGAATTCTGAAGACAACAAGTTCAACTAGTTAACTCAAGCAAGAAATAGAATTAACTAACTTGGTAAAAAACACTTTGAAACCGAAAGACAAGAAAAAAAAATCCAAAGAAACTTATTCAAGATATCAGACCACTCTGTGTTAGACCAGCAATCAAGAAAGATCACTCAAGGTGTCCACAAACCAACTATTCAAACTTGAAAGTACCAAATACAACCCCAACAAGTCTTAAAGACCAAACAAATCCAAAGGAAGAGCAAATACCTAACTACAAACTACAAACAGGATGAAATGGTCCTTTAAAGAGCAATAGACTTAAAAAATAATTAAAGCAGAAGCCAAGAAATTCAACCCTAGGAGGAAAACTGAACCCTACAGGGGCACCCGGGACTGTAAATACAACAACTAGCAGGTCACTCGCAGGTGTAAAAAAGACAACCCACGGGTAACATGGAAAATTTGTGACTATATGTATCAGTAAGTCGTGGGTTTGCTTCAAAACAAAATTAAAAAGAGGAAAAACTCAAAAAATACCAAATCTAAGTCTAAAGCAAGGGTACGTACCCTCTACAAACCCTTCCAGAAACTCTGAAACTGACTCAAAATGAAGAAATTATACACAAAGGACCCCCAAAGCAACAGAGGGCTCCCCAGTGGAGTCACTAGTTCTGTTGTTCGAAAATTAATCCTATGAATGGGAAGTTACTGAGGTCACCAACCTACTATCTAAGATTTACATAATCTAAGGCAATTGGCAAGCATACACAAGGATCTTTCTTAATGAAAAAGAACTAGGGTTAATAAGTTAAGTAAATAGTACCTTGAAGACTAGAAGGTTGATCCAAGCTTGAAACCCTTTGTTCTTGATCTGTAATCTTGAGTAAAGGACCTACAAAATAGAGATACCCTCCTCAAAACATTTGGCTAAATAAACATGAATAATCAGATATGAAACTCATACATAAGCAAAGCATGAAAGATTCACCAAATTCAATTCATACATTAGACATAATTGTTTATGGGAAAGAAAAGTCTATTTTATTAATCATATAAATGACAACAAATAGCTATACCTAATTCTATAGCAACATTGATGAAACCAAGTTCTGGGCTCTTGATCCTCTCCTTCAGTATAAATTCTTCCAACATTTCAATACATTAAGAGTTATCACCCTCTCTTATGGTCTTCCCCTTGTATGTATAGAAAGTTTAGGAAGATAGCTTCGAGAGGAAAGCAGTTGGGGAAGATATGGAAGTTTTAAAAAGTCCCCTAACTACCCCAAATTTGAATTTATTTTTTATTTTTTGTGATTGTAAGAGGAAACCGCGAGTATAGACCTAACAACATGTGAGTGACCCGCGAATAAGCTACAAACAAGTAGTGGGTGCAATATTTTTAGGGAAAACCGCAAGTAGTAAGTGGAGCACCAGCGGGTGACCCGCAATATGTTAGTTAGGGAGTCGTGGTTAGGTCCTAAAGGTGTATAAAAAAAATAGAATGAACTAGAGAAACAATTAATGATCAAGGTCACAAGCATCTATATAAAATTAGTGCTCTTGAATCCATAATGTCCCTTTGTGTGAGCGACATTTCAATGTCGTCATGGACGGAGAAGTGCCCATTTGATTGATAACAGCTATGTTATGGGTGCCCAAAGGGACCGAGGGGAGGATCTTAGATCCTCCCTCGTGTGCCCAAAGGGGAAAGTCTTAGGTCTGCCCCTTTGGGCGCACGAGAGTGGAGCTAAGCTCCTCCCCTCGGCCCCCCTTTAAAACTAACAAAAAATTATGTTTTTTTTAACTATATGTTTAACATTTTTTTAGTTACAATTATTATTTTTAAACATATACTAAAAATTTGTATTTCTGACTATAGGAAAAATGACATCAAGAAAGCTATTTGTAAACATCTCTGGAGCAAGATCGTCGATGAAGTCATCGAAAAAAACAGTTGAGCCATCTAATAATGTTGTGTGTGATGAATTTGTATCCGGTGAGGATTTAAAAACCAAGAATGCTAGAGAATGGAAACACACACAAGATGAAGAGAAAATTGACTATTCTTGGTTTCGGAAAGAGAAATATCAAGGTAACCCAGATAATATTCACTTATATTATGCTACATTTGCATATCTTAAAGCAGATTATCACTCATTGGGATTGTTGTGAGATATTTTTTCGGTGTTGGGTAAAGACATTGTTTATGCACTAGTGAAACAAGCTAAAACCTATGTCAAAATCCGATATTGTTTGAAGGTTTCAAACTATAAGGTCGACGAAATTTTCATAGAATTTTGTGCAAGAGTCGTGCACGATATTGAGTGCAAGAGTGTAAGTTTCTATATTTTTATATTTTTTTGAATTTATTATAATTTGGATTATATGACAATGTAATATATTTAATATAATAATGTTTTTATTTCAGAGAATTTTTCTATGCTACTTTCCCATATTTTGAGTGGAATTTATTCTACAAAAGAAAATCCGATGGATGTCATTAATGCCACTCTTCATAAGGGAGAAGGGAGAAACACCAAAGAAGAAACAAGTGTAAAATGTTCATACTGAAGAAGTACAAGAACATTAAGGAAAATGCATCCAACAAACAAATGAAATACCTAGGAATGTTACATTCAAAAGGATATCTCTCCCCACTAAACATGATCGACGAACTGTTACTAATGAGGATGTTAATTTTGCTGGTAAGAGTCAGAAACACTCTTCCAAAAGACCTATGGATGAGGGTGTTTCCATTCCTGATCAACAGGTTGTTATTTTAGATACAACTTCTTCAAGACATAAAAGGAAGAGACAATGTGTTCAATCCAATGTTATCGTTGAAAATCTGAGTGAAAACTCATGGGGTAGTTTGGAAATCATCACTCCAGGCGGTGATCTAGATGATGGTGTTGTCAAGACAACACAAAATGCTATTCGAGATCGATTGTGGAGGGATAATTTGGTTCATAATGGGCATACATTTGATTTAAATGTGAAGCAACTATATAGATCCACAGAAGGTCGGGAGAAGTATCAAATTAGGAAACCACATCGCTTACATGTTCATAACTTGAAAGAATTGATGAGGCACAATCCCTATGCACATTTGGTTGACGACCTAGTTCTTGTTGACCCGAAAGATGTTCCCGTTAGAGATACATTTTATGAATCAATATATTTTGATTACAATTACTATGTTTTGGGGGGGGATCATTCTATAGAGGCCAAAAGAGAATTGATGCAAGAGTTTCCCAAAAACCATATTTTTCAAGCAGTGAAATGCATCATATATGTTGGTTTAACAAATGTGGAAGCAAAACTATTGGCATGGGATCATAACACAAATAGGGACTATAGAATTTCCATGAGATTCATTCAAAGGCTTATATTTATCCACAATGAATATGAACAAATATGTGGTGGGGATAGATCGAAATTTGATGCAGATTTCCTGAAACAATGTTGTATGGAAATAGGTATCCCTATAAAAGAGGACAATGTGAAACATAAAGGTTTGAGAGGAAGTGTTGCATTCAAAGTTGTAGATCACTATTTTCAGTTGAAATTTATAATGGGGCCCATATGGGATTTGATTGATGACATATTTAGCATGTTAGAGAATATTGGCATAAAAAATCGAAAGGTAAAAAAATTAAAGTAGTTGCATGGAGCAACATTCAATGAGGCCTTGACGTCAAGAATTTTCCAAAAGATATGACTATGACACCTTGGAGATCATTGAAAGTTGTAAAGGATGAAACACTTATATCTACAATATTGTCACATGTAAAGTCGGGTGAATTATCCATGAAGGAAATGTGCAATGAATTTGAAAAGTAAGTTTGTAGGTTGTTTTTAGGTTTTAAAGTTCATTTTTTTACTTTAAGATTTTTTATTAATTAAGCATTGTGTTATATTATTAGATGTGATTGTAAACGTCATTTCTTTTGACATCATGTGGTCATAAGGTTTACATGAAAATACAAGAGGATATGGTTATAATGTTAGTTGAGAAGAGTTGGGATGATGTCAGATACAACTATCTAGATTCAAGCTCCATAGAAAACTTAAAACATTTTTTTGTGGCATAGAAAAATGAATGATGATTTATGATATATTCTATTTTATTTTTTCAAAGTCAATTCATTTATATTTGATTACTTAGATATAATTTTGTTTTCAAAGATGCCAAAGAAGAGTATAGTACCAGAGTCTTTCAAAATTCATATTCAAAGAGCCAAAATAGAACGACGAAGAAGACAAGGTCTTGCAAATGTTGAACTCGATGACACCCTTGATCATCGCGTTTGGAATGGGCTCAACACCGTGCAATATAAACTGATTTTAGGTGATTGTGCAAACATTGAAAATCTTGTTCCCAAAAAGGAATACTCCCTAGTTATTGCAGATATCCCTCATGGATACAATATCAAAAACATTACTCATGATTATGAGCCTTATACATAACAGTCATTCAATAAAGTGGTTTCGGGATTTATGGACGTCACAACATCACCTCTATGGATATATCTTGTTTTCCATTCATATGTATAAGGAGGAGCAGTGCTAACAACTTTCAAGGATAAAGCAAACTCAAGGAAACAACTGTATTGGTAAGATATTTGCAACGTATTATTCAACATTTGAATTCAAAAACCAAATTTATTTTTCTATAATTTAATTAGATTCTTATCTATTTGCATTACATGCATAAGACTAATATTCGTAGCTCCAACAGTGATCCATTTATGAGTGATACTGAAAACGTACATCTTGCATGTTGGACAAAATATGAGACCTATGAATCTCTTTTAATCGATGAAAAGAGTGAAGGAAAATATAGCCAAATATTGTCTTATAATGTCATGGTTAAAAAATTGACATATGAAGAAAGAGATTTGAAAGGAGAGACTGTAAACATCTACCAGAAACCACAAGCATTGATTAATTATCTCATAGATACTTTTTCAAAAGAAGGAGATTGGGTTTTAGATTTGTTCGCGGGATCACGTAATATTTCTAATATTACATATGAAACTAGTGCCATAATCTATATTTTTAATTTTATGTTTCATTGTTCTATTTAACTTTTTTTTGTATGTGGTGATTAGGTACTACAATAGCATGTTCATTACAAAAAGGAAGAAACTTCATATCCATTGATAATGATCCACTACAATGCAATTATATCAAGCAAAGAATTAATGCTATGAAGTTATTCCAGATGAAATGCAGGAAGTTGGTTTGAAGAAAGGATAATTTAGTGAGTCACTTATGGAAAAGATGTCAAAAGAGCCTCAAACTCCTTTAAAAGGGATGTTCAGAAAATATCACATTGGGAATTTTCCAAAAATAGAGGACCCAATGGAAGAACGCATTGAGGTCCAGGAAGATATCCAACCAACAAAAAATGTCAATTTCGATGAATATTTTGGCCTGCATGATATTGTTGATTAGTTACATATCGTTGAGAAAAATGTCCAAGTTGACAAATTTTTTATAAGATATTTTTGTAATGTTTAGACTTTAAGTTTTTATTTTGAGAATAACTATTATGTTTTTAATATGTTATTTAGAAATATATGGTATACGTTTTGTTGAATTTATGTGAATCATCACTTTATAGAAAATAATGTTAAATAGCATCATTTTTATACATCAAATAGCTGAAAATATGTTGAAAAATGGTTTGAAGTGTTTTTTTTCTCATTTTTTTTTAGAAATTTGCCCAAAAAATGACTTCTTTAAGAGAAAAGTTCAATGAAAGTTCAAAAATGTATATATTTTTTCGTTCTAACTAGCTTCTAAATGTTAAAAAAATTAAAAAAATGTGTGTATTTTTTCATTATAACTAGCTACTAAATGTATTTTGTTTTGTAAAATTTGAAAAAACGCATCTGTAAATAAAAATTATAGTTTCTTTATGTCCAAAAAGTTTCAAAATCATAAAAAATGGCTCAAAATGAAAAATGGTGCTACCAGTATACACACTTTTTGAAACATAGGTAAAAACAACTACTAAAATTGACTCCCAAAAAAACGAGAACAATGGCAAGTTCTCGTCAAGTTGTATAACTTGTTCAAACAAAATATCAAAATGCTTGTCTGACATGACGATAACTAATAATATCTAATATGTCACTCAAGAAAGCATCCAATCAAACAAAATTTGATAAACACGTGAATTCTTATTGATAAAACCACCAATACAAAATTGTCATATTGTGTCTCCCAGTAATTCATTCAACATGTTTTTTAATACATGATTATAATGATTGGTTAACTATATAGTTTCCCTTTGAATGCAAAAGATACAATATATGGTTACATCAATAATAATCACACAAAAAAGAGATCAAATATAATTCCTTTTATTTGTATTTTGTATATCAAGAAATTATAATTACAAAGTCTAGGTGGAGGATGTGCTTTAGGAAAATATTATGGAGGGTGTTGAAGGACAATAATAAGATGTTTTATGAAAAACACCAATTCAAATAACTGAGAAAAATTTATATATGTAATTAGTGAAACAGTAGTAAATGTTTTATAAATAAATAAAAACAAATCAAATATTTGAGAAAAAGTTAGATATGCAACTAGTGAAAGAGTATCTCTCAACAATCAAATTCAAACATAGACTATTGAAGAAGAAAATGGGTAAATTTAAGAGAACCAATGTAAAAGAATACACAAATATAATTCAAACTATATTACAATGACAATTACACAATTATAATTCAAACTATGTTACAATGACAATTACACAATTATAATTCAAACTATATTACAATGACAATTAATGCAATAAAGGTTTGGTTGGTTAGGAGAGTATATAACTTACTCCTACCCACCATGACCAATATAAAAGAATATGTCTGCCTTGGATCCTTATCCTTTTCTATTGTATGATACTACCATGCCATGCCCATGTGAAGAAAATATAGTATTAGGTGGGAAGAAAACCAACTTAATTTTAAAATTGTAATCATATTTATCATTGGATATGTTAACACCTAAACTAAGCTTCTTCAAAATCCATTTTGATCAATTTGACATCAACTATTTGTGAACACATTAGAAAATATCAACATCAATGGTTTGTGGTTTCATTATAGGATGAATTTATGATTAAAAGTTCATTACTAGGCATCAAGGATTCATGGTTTCATTATTAGATGAATTTATCATTAAAAACAATCATTCAACATCAATGGTTCATGAGTGTTATACTCAAACTCAGCACATGGTCACTAGGTTTTTACTTACTCAAAGTTAAGGTTGGATAGGGGTTCCTACAATTGACCTTCAAAGCAAGAATTACAATAGAGAAAATCATGCTCACAAAAGTTGATAACATGATAGGTTTCAACTTTGAAGCATGTTCCCTATGCTTTCCTATTTCTTGCAACACTTGAAGTAGGTATGGGAGGTTGAAGATTCCAAAAGGATACAATGGGATAATCAAGATTCACTTTCTTGGTAATTTTTGGCTTCTTAAAAAATCATTTTCTTGAAATCTTATCACATATTTCAATAATTGTTATGGAGATGTACATATGGTTCGAATTTGGTGGAAATTGAAGATGATGGGTGGGGAGGGTGTCCACTCAAAAGGTTGTGTATTCATAAAGGAAATTCATGGTTCAAATTTGGTGGCAATTGAAGAAAGGAAAAATTTGGTCAAAATCGAGCTATTGACCACACAGTTTTTAAGGTTTTTGCGCTTCTTAAAATAATTGTATTTTAGATAGTCATTATTTAACACAAATTTTAGTTCAAATTTGGCAATGATCGAAAATTGTGAAATTTTCATTAAAATTAGCCCTTCAAGGTTTATGAGATTTGGTCATATTTCTTGGATACTGTTTATGGTGAACAACATCGAGATCAAATTTGAAGTCATTCTACAAATATAGAAAAATTGGACTTCTACACCTTTTTGAAGCAACGATTGCCTTGAAATTATATTACTTATTTTCATAATGATATTTTCACCAACTGACATGGGCCCCTTTTTTCATGATCAATGTCAAGAATCTTGACCCAAATGAACAAATTGCTTGTAAATCAAGTTATTTGCTTCACAAGTAACTAGCATGTGTGATGTATTTTTGGATGAGATCTAATTTTGGACAGTACACCCAATATTTTACTTTGCTTCTTGTGCATCCCAAATCAATTTTTCAATGTGACTTGCACTCCAAATAAAATTTCAACCAAGTTGACTTGTTGACAAGTAATCTATTCAATGGTGGACACATCGCTTAAGGAGGTTTTATGGTCTTCTATTTTGGGCCCCAGGGGATCTATTATAGAGAGGTGCACCCCAGTTATGAGATGTTCAACTGGACTTGACTTGGACATCACTTTAGTTCAATTCATCTTGATTTACAACACTTTAGTTCAGTGCAATTCAATTGATATCATTGTAGTGTAGTTCAATGTAGTTGAATTTTAATGCATGCACATGCTAGTTTTTTTTTTGGATTTCCAAAGTAGGTGCTTGACTTTGAACCAAAACCTGCTTAGGGAAAGAACAAATACCTTCATTCCTAGTCTTGGCCATCTTTCATTTTGAGCAAAGGTTATGAACATGGCATTACCAAGTCTCGTCTTGAAATGTTGGAATCATAACTATTAAGTTTGTTGAATTCTAGAGGGGATGCCAACTTATATTTTCCTCCTATGAGGTCCAATGAGGTTGGACCCCTTTCAAACATCGTAGAACAATTAATGGTCATATAAAAAAATAAGTGAAATGGGTAAAACATGAAATATAAAGGGAAATGGAAATTTTTTCTTTATGATTTTTTTACTATCAATATGGTTTATATTTCAAGTTGTCTTGTGTGTTGATGAATGTTGATTCAAAGCAAGGAGAAGTAATGAAAAATCTAGCCTTTAATGTCAAATATCATATCATAAAGCATTACATATTGCAAATTTTATGACAAATTAAGCTAATTATGACCAATGTCACTTGGCCAGGTTAGGTTCTTCATTGGCTTAATGATAGCTTCTACTTCATCCAACAATTCTTGATCAATACTTTGACCTTCTTCAACTTCAATAGTGGCAGCAATATTTTCTCGAACCTAAGGAAACAATCAAAGGCATCACATTAGAAATTGCAAACCAACCAAAAAGAAAATGAATACATTATAATGGTCAAGAAAATTTAGTCATTGAATTCCAAAGAAATTCCACATGCTAATGAAAACCAATCAACCTTTTTACATTGAATTTTTTCTTGTCAAAGAAAATTTCTTTTAAAAACTCTGTGAACTTGGTGAGATAAAATTTGATTATCACTGCAACATAATGCACATTTGATCTAAATCCTCTCACTCAAGAATTTGGATTTTTGGGGGGAAAATTCAACTTATATTACCTCAAAAATTCAAATGTTATGAAAGGTAATAGGGTCATCCTTAAAATTTCAAACATCCATTGAATATTGGTAATGGCATACTCGCCATTAATATCACTCACGTGGAAGAATAAATAATGTGGCTTCAATCCCTTCAATTTTTTGTTGCTAATTCTTCTGCAAAAATCAACTTTATAAAACCATAAGATTCGTATTGCTCATTCAGATACCATGCAAGCATATTCCATGACAAGCTTTATCCAAGTGCAAAGGGTGGAAGAACAATGAAATTCTTAACTACTTTGGAATTCCTCTTGTAAAAGACCAACAAAGGCTAAGGAATGGTCCATGCTCCTCCAAAGGAAGAAAAGGAAGACGGATGCTTGACCTACTAGATCGTTAAACCTAGCAAGGTGGGTCACTATGTTCAAAAATAGTTTATAGCACATGCCTACTTTCATTTTCTCTATTATATATGCACCTAAAATTATCCTCAAGTGCTTAGCCAAAATCCTTTCAGATTACTTATCAGATCTTATTATAAGTGAAAAAGTATTTCAAACCTGTGGCATGGCCCACCATCTCCAACTCAAGAGAAAGAAGAGTTGGGGGGTGTAAAGGGGCAAAGCACCTATAGGAACTCTTCCACTCATATGATTGGAAAAAATTACTCTCTTTAGATATTTCAATAATGGCAGTCGCAGTAGGCCTTATCCATCATGCTTAAACAATTTAGGTACATAAATCTAGGAACTAATGAAATCAACTTAGCACAAAATGTCCCATATTTACTCCTTAATCCGAGACACAAAGGGAAAATTGAAAAGTTTTGGAATACAAGGTGGAGATGGCCCAATTGTATTCTAATGGGTTTCTATCCATGGATTAAACGATCTAAGGGTGATGTTGGAGTGTGAGTTGATAGAGTGACTTCTTCAACTTTAATGAGACTAATTGGTTTTGAACTATGGGACTATGGATTAGTAGATGGGATATCCTCTTAATATTTTTTGTGAAGATGACATGTCGTTCTACATGACATCATTGTTGGTGTAATTAATGCTCCAATATGTATTTATTGTAATCTTGATTTAGTGGACATTAAGTTTCTTTAACGAAAGGCCCTCAAGATATATCATTAATGTGATAGTTAAAAGGTGGATTAGTGGTTCCTTATCAATATGGTAGTTAGAAGTTGGCTTATTAAACCATAATTAATATTGTACTTGTATCTATCCTTCATCTAATTGATGTATATATGATTGTTAATCCTCTTTGTAATCATCATGTGTAGCACTATGATATCAGACACGGCCTTTAGGCCTGAAGTGTCTCGTGTCCACATGTAGGACACAAACCCGTCCTGACACAGTGTCGAACACATGTTTTGGACATGGACACGTCCTGAAATGGTGTTAGACACATGTTTTGGATTAAGACATGTCCAAAACATGTGTCTGACACCGTGTCAGGACGAGTCCCAACCTGTGAAACATCATGTCCTAAAACATGACACCTTGTCCCTGAAACAAGACACTGTGTCCTTAAAACAAGACACTTCTAACATAAAAAAGAAACTTCAAAAATTTTACTCTCATTCATTCAAAAAATTTAGTGAGGCTTGAGCTCTGATTGGGTTTTTTTTTGCAGGTGAAGAGCATTAGAAGGTTTTCCATCTTTATATACCCCATTTTGTATTTGTCAGTGGCATTCGGACGTCTACGTAATACATTTTGATTTTGATGAGTTAATGAGAAATATGATTCCAACATCTATGTAATAAAAAAATTGATTTTAGCCCGGTGGGTTAGCTCAAGTGGTTGAGAGCTGTGAGTTGTAAGCAGAAAGTCTCGGGGTCAAATACCCGGGTGGCTATGCATAGATATTTAAGGGCCTCACTTGCACCATCCTCGAAATGAGGGGAAGTACCTTATGGTTTTCCCACAACATGTTCCAAGGAAAAAAAAAAAATTGATTTTGATGACTTAATGAGAAATTTTATGAGTCTATGAGAACCCACTACACCGATGGAATTATAGCCCCTCATGTTTGTCATCCTTCTTTGTCTGCAGTTTATGATGTATTTTTATTATTATTCCATTTACATTTCCATATTACATTGTTTGGATATTAACCTCTCAAATCGAATCAGAGAGCACACCAATAAGTATTCTATGGGGGCATATTCCACAAACAACATCACAAGGGATTAATTTCACATAGGGTAGGTTACCCCTTATTTATATTCCTACCCATGACATTCAATCTAAGTGGCATCAACTTTGTAAGTGGAATAATCTAAAATATAAAGGGTATTTAGTAATGGGAAAAGATAATAATAGGGTGTGGCCCCCCTCCATGTAATCTAATCAAATAGAAATAGTCCTATTTTGGTTGGATTTCTTATGCCTCTTGCGGGCATCCAATAGTGGTGTCAGGGGAAGCCAATCACCAACCTGTTTCCCTTGTTCCAATAGTGGAGTGAATCCTATCCATTTCCACTAATGGGGGTTTTAGTTAGGTCTATCATTGACATATGCATTGTGATCTGTGACTGTGTTAATGTGTATTGATTGTAATTTCTATTGAATATCTTTAAATGTTCTAGCTTATACAAAAATTTGGATATATATATATAGCGTGTCCTTCGTGTCATGTTTCCTTATCTCAAGTGACTTAGGTGTAGCATAGTAATAAAGCATCGCATTTTTACAATACAATTTTCTTGCAATGATTTTCTGCACCATAAATTGTGATCTGTGTGGTGGCTCTACTTTCGTATGCATTTTTATATTCTTAATTTTCACATAGTATCATATAGCTATGACACTGATTCTCCTCCACTGTTGACTGCTTTCTCTGAAGCTTGTTGTGGATTTCTTGCAATTTCATCCATTTGAAGAGGAGGTGAAGCATTGCTTGGCTTGGAGATCCTACAGAATAGTCTGGAGAAAGGAAGTCTCAATCTATGTTTGTTTTTCAACATTTATCTAGGTTGGCTACTTTTTACTACAATATTTTTAGAATTTTTTCCTTTGTACATTGAATCCATATACCAATGTGGGTATCTTTTATGTGGAAAATTTGTGGAGTTAGGGTTTCAATTGTGCTAGTTTTTGAAGGAAATGTATTTGTTTTGCAAGTTGCTACAAGATTGTGTAGATTTCGAGTCTGCTTTTTTCTACCTCTTCCATGCACCTATATCTTCACAAATATGCATTTTCTGGATTTCAACTTGTTCGAGGCCTATGGCTGGTCTGTTTTTAATTTTTTTCTTATCTGTGGCATGTGAACACCCCTGTAACTCTTATCAGCTTGTAATACTAACCCATCTTTGTTGACTCTGCAGTGTATTTACAACAATATTTTATAGCCAATCTACAACAATTGTTGGGGTGAATTTGGCACTTTTGTTCCAACGCTTATACAACAACATTTAAGAGGTATTTCTAGGCTTTTAGCACAAATTTTTGGTTTTTGGTTTCCTTTATGTTTCTCCATTTTTTGTTGTTTATTAATGTAGTGATTATCTTCAATTTAAGGGTTACTTGGTTTTGCTTGATGGGGGATTTGTATTCCAAATATAGAAGAGCATTTTTTGTTGCTTTCATGGGACCCTTATACATAGTTCCCACTCAAATCCTTATTCTCCATGAGCACATGTGCTCAGATTCATCATGGAGTCCATATGCCCTAGCTTCATCCCGACCAATAATAATTATAACAATTGGCGGAATAAAATGGAGGATGTGCTCTGTTACCACCTAAGTTGTACTTAGTTGGTTTGCAAGCGAGCCGACAAAGATTGAACAAGTTTACTTGTTCATATCCAAAAGATCATAAGTTCAGCAAGCCACTTTTGGCCAATTTTTCAATTTTTTGCGTGTTCATACCCCAAGGAGAATTGTAATAAGTTGATGTAGCATGATATATTTTGTAACGGACTTGACTTTCCTAAGACTTAGACATCAATGCGGCACTCTAGAGTGTTTTTTCCTTGGTAATTATGCATTGCTTTTTAGCGACGTATAATTTCTGAGTTTTTCACTCACACCTTCAAAGCTGGAGTATCCACCTTGGTGGCTAAATTTTGGGAGGTTATTAAAGTCTAAGTGTCTATGTATATTACCATGTTAGTCATCAATAACGATTCATATGAACATATACTAGGTCCCCCTAGGTTTGGTTTTAATTTTCGCAAATAAAATATTTTCCCACAAAACGTGTCAAATTATGTTTTTTATGTTTTTATGTAAAAATAAAAAAAATGCATAAAAAAGTGGTTAGGAGGTGAAATTTCCCATGGGGGTGCTCATTTTCTAGCCCGGAGCACCCAATATACCCCTAAACCCACTTTGGAATTAATTTGAGTGATTATTTAGCACTTAAATGATTTTTTCTCTCAAAAAGGCCAAAAGGGATAAATAAATGGCCAAAAAAGACACAAGTGTCTTTTCCTAAATCAATGGAACTTTGTCCCGAGCATGTCTGGAATCTGTTAGAATAAAATAACCCCATCTAGACTTAGGATATAAGTTATTATGCATTTTTAATGTTTTCCTAGGTGTTAGACTAGGTTGTTGGCCCCATTGTGCCTAGTTAGCCCACTTCTTGTCATACTTATCCACTTATGTGCCCTCAGTATATTTATTCCTACTCTTATAATAGTTCTTATTAGTAAGTATGCTCATCCTACTTTTAGCTTCCTTTGTTCTACATTTTTTCTCATAAAGCAGCATGCTCTACTTTTGTGTTGGATAATGATAAATCAAGGCCACCTTTTTGGACTTGGAAAGTTGATATCATTTTGGCCAACACATCCTCCTTGATTTTCTCTTCTAAAGCCATCATGTTTCCTCTTTTTCATCACTCTTAGGCTTCCATATCTGATTTTACCAATCTGTGAGCATCTTGACTGATTTGGAAAGCTGATGTTGCCATTGATGGGGATTTTGATGATTTGTAAGCCTGATTTTTGCAAACTGCTCGAATGCCTCCTTGGGATATCCAACTTTAGACTTATATATATTTGGAAAGCTATTACATTTCCCAAGTTTGGATGATGCACAATTATGTAATAGATTTTTATTGTGTGCATCAATTCTGTCTCAATTTTCAGTGTAATTGTGCAATCTTTGCTTAGCAATTTTGTGAGGAATTTCTTGTGTGCATGGATCATCCTGTGAGCATATTTTAACATGGTATCAGAGCGCATTAAGAATCTCACAGTCTCTTCAAACACTCTCATTCGAGCACCAGAAGCAGTGGAGGTTCCATAGAATCCTCCGTACAATTGCTTTGAAGCCATTGGAGCAATCCTTTGGAGTCTTCCCAAGAGTGATGCACTCCCGAATGTGCTCAATGTCAAAGTAGAGATTGAATAAACTAACAAATCTTCCTCCTGAGTGTTGTTTTGCAATTTTGCGGGTTTAGATCTAGTCTCACAAGAGCGCAACAGGTTATCATGGAGCAGTCTCAGTCTATCATTCTTACTCCATTCAACTATTTTGATTGGAAAGCAAACATGGTAATCTTGTTAAGGAGCAAGGGCCTTTACAGAGTTACTATGGGCACTGAGGTCGAACCTACATCAGCTATAGAGAAGTCCAAATGACATAACGGAAGAGATGAAGTGTAGGGTCTATTGTTCCTTAGTACTTCTAGAGATATCTTATTCCATCTGGATGGTTTATTCACGCCTAATGAAGTTTGAGTCAAACTTGAATATTTGTTTGGAAAGATAGTTGAATTAAGAGGCCATCAACTGGAGAATGAATTGATTTCTCTGAGCCCTAGCATTTTCGATTCCATACAGGAACTCTTCACTAAGTTTAAGTATCTAGTTCTTCAGCTCAAACTACATGGGATTGAAAAGAAAGATGAGTAGTTGATATTATCAATACTTTCAAAATTTGGTCCAGAGTACTTAGTTTTTGTTTCTACCTTCCATGCTACCATGCTCACAGTTCGAAACTAGAAAATTCCTTCTCTGGAAAATTTCATGGAATCACTAACTCAAGAGAAAGACAAGATGGTCCAAATGGGTGCCATCAAGCAATCAAAGGACCATGCTTTGGTAGCTGGAGATTCCAAGGGTTCCAAATGGAAGAAACAAATTGCACATACTGCCATAAGAGTTGGAAACTTGAAAGTGCATGCATGAAGAAAACCATAGACATGATGACTAGAATTTTGGAGAAGAAAAATATTCCAGTTCTTGAACGTGCAAGGAATAAAGATGGAGGTTCAAATTCATAAGGAAAATAAAGATGTCATTCTCTCATGGCTGGCACATCAAAGTCTTCTTCTTTCATAATTAATGTTGGAGCTTCCAGGCATATGGTTTCGACAAGGGAGTCTTTCTCTCAATTTGAATCCATGGGTGGTCCTTCAATCTTGTTGGTGTTAGATTTTGAGCATTAATTCAATATGATCTAGGATCTTATCTAAGAGAATAACATGTACATCATATCAATCACAAGAGACAATAGACACAGAGTTTCCTCAAGGAAAACCAAGAAGGTGAAAAACCCCGCAACTTCCTCAGAGATAGAAAGAGCAATGATACAAAACCCAAGTACAAGAGATAGTCTCCTAGCAGCTTCTCCTCCTCCACTTGTGCGCAACTCTCACATGAGAGAATAGATAAGTGAGTGAATGATCAAATAGAGTGATACCCTCACTCTATTTATACACTGAATTGACTTGCCTAATAACCTAACAGGGCCGACTTCTCTAGGAAAGCCTAATAACCCATGGTAACTCAACTCAGGGCCGACCCCACACTTGGTGGTCTAATAAGTCATCATATATAAGTTGTGACACTTGTAAATACAAATGACAACACTTCCGTACAAAGGAATAATAACATCTCTGTAGGGATACAATATACATATATGAAATACATTTCGAAGTTACAAATACATGAACACTCCCTCTTAATAAGAAGGTATTTCTCGACAGAGGTCTTTAGCACAAGTCTTCTTCTCTGGATCATCGTCACTGGATCATCATCATCGTCACTACTGTTGCTATCTCAATCAATCTCTCAATCTACTCGTCATAGGAAGTTCTACAGAGCCAACCCTTTTTCATGCTGGATGTACGCCTAGCCTCCATGTAGGTATTCATCATCTCTGCAGGCAAGCCATCAAGTAGGTACACCTCAGGACTGACCAATGGCATTGCTTGCCATATCTAAATCAACATAACCCTCCAGGTTAAACTTTTGATTCGCATCATACTTGAGCCCATAGTCAACTGTACCCTCCAGGTTAAACTTTTGATAAAGCTAACAACTTTCAAGGATAAAGCAAACTCAATGTTAGGAACCCATGTCTTTACTTTGTTAGTATGTTGTTGTTGGACGCATATGCTTTGTAAGTCGTCCCGTAGTATTTGTTGATCAATAGTTTGTGTTATTGTTGTTGGCGCATATGCTTTGTAAGTCTCCCGGAGTATTGTTGATCCATAGTTTGTAACGGCCCATGGTTTTGATCCATAGTATTGGCGCCTAGAATTAGTATATAAGTGTGTGTTGAAACCTATGAAGGCACGGTGAAGTTATTTGTATTGAGCTTGCTCATAGGAGGTTGCCCCCTCGAAGTGGCCTGTGATCAATATAAAAGTGATTCTGAGTTCTGTCATTTCTGCTATTTTGCATATTTTTATTAAGTAATTGTTACAGTGCATCACATCTGGTATCAGAGCACTTTCTTGGGCTCGCTGGGTGAAATTTCTGCCAAAATTTTTTTTCGCATCTGTTGCAGGTTCGGATTTGGGAATAATCCCTATCCGCTTAACTGTGGGAAGTACTTGGACATAAGCCCTAAAACTCATTGTGAGAGTACCACAGGAACCCCGAAGTAGCTGGCCCATTGAGAGGACCTGCCAGCGAAAAGGGCAACGACCCCTACCTGATTGACTAGTTCCCACCCGTGAGGTAAACCAAGAGCTGTCGTTTGTGGCAAAGCGGTTATCAGTTTTACCTGAGCCGTGGAGTGAGGGGTACTGCCCCAATACGCAAGCCGTCAGACAGCATTGGTGGCCGAGTGAAACCCCTGAACTGTTAGGAAGCCGCACATACCTGGGGTCCATATCTACTTTCAGCTGAACTATTGTCGATCACTGCTGCGCCGTTTCAGATCCATTTTGCAAGCCATTCCAGATCCAGTCGTTCGGCATTGTTCCAGATTCCTTCCGAGCCGTAGTTGCTCCAGTCTGTTAAAAAAAAAAAAAATCCGAGCAGTAGGCGCTCCAGTCTGAAAAAAAAAAAAAAAAATAAATAAATAAAAAATAAAAAATAAAAATAAAATAAAAATAAAAATAATAAAAATAATAAAATAAAATAATAAAATAATAAAATAAAAAATAAAAAATAAAAAATAAAAAAAAATAAAAATAAAAAAATTCAGTTTTTTCTCCATATCTCCCTTGTTTTACCTCTGTTTCCATTGAAATTTTCAGGGAACCCTGTCATTCCATTCTGCATATTTCATTCCTGAGGACCCTATCCTCAATTCCCCTTCCTACAGCCCGAAATCCCACATTTGTCTATTTTTAGGGTTTGCCATAACTTCCTCAGATTTCACCCAATCACCTTCAAATTTTACCACAGAGTTCCTTTCTGAATTCTGCTTCTTTGTTCCTCTCTTCCAAATTTTCCCATTCTTTCACCCCGCTTCTGAAATCCTCATTTTTGCTTCCCTGTCTATCCAACAGTGTCCAAAACCTAGTCAAACCCCAATTACCCTTCTGATTTTTTTCCAAATCCAAATTTTCCCTTACTGAAGTAGTTCCTGTTTTTGTTTTCCTACCCAGTCAACCCAAAAAAAAAAAATCCTGGTTATGGTTGTCACCCGTGCAGGAGCAAAAACCATGGAGGAAGCACTTGCAGCCATCCAAGCCAAACTCCAGGATCTGGATGAAAAATTTCTTGGTCTCCATCTTGAACATTCAGCTATGAACAACAAACGGCAGTCCGAGTCTTCAGCAGACAATGGGTTCTCTTCTTCCAGCAATTTCCGTGGTCCGAAGCTTGATTTTCCTCGCTTCAATGGTACCGATCCAACTGGATGGATCTATCGTGCAGAACAGTATTTCAGTCTGCATAATACTTTTGTTGTCAACAAAGTTCCGTTGGCATCCTTTCATTTGGAACAGGAAACTCTTCAATGGTACCGTTGGTACATCAAGGCTCATCCAGAGCCCAACTGGCCAGACTTTTTCCAGCTCCTTTTGCAACGATTTGGTCCTAGTGCTTTTGATGACTTCATGGGAGCCCTCACTAAACTTCGCCAAACTGGCACTGTGAGAGAGTATCAAACCGAATTTGAGAATCTATCCAACCACACCGAAGGATTGTCTGATGAATTTTACCGGAGTTGTTTTATCAGTGGTCTAAAGGATGCCATCCGCTCTGAGGTCAAAATGTTCTGTCCCAACACAATGATGGAAGCACTAGGGTTGGCTAAGTTGGCAGAAGACACGATTGCATCCCAACAACGCTCCAAGCCCACTTTTGTTCCCTTCCGAAATATGGGTTCTCAGCGACCACCTATACCGCAGGCTCCTCGACCGACTCCTATCAAGCGTTTGTCTGAAACAGAGATGCAAGCACGCAGAGAAAAGGGGCTTTGCTATAATTGTGATGAGAAATTCACTCGGGGACATAGATGTGTTCAGCAAAAGCTCTATCTCCTGGATGTGGAGTCTCCGCCTGCCTCTGAAATGGGTGACGAAGATCCAGAAACACTGGATGCCCCGGTCGACATTCAGAAACCGCCTATTGACCCTCCGTCTCAGGATGACCAGCAAGAGATATCTCTCCATGCTTTAGCTGGAATCACCACCCCCCAAACAATGCGGGTCAGGGGTTACTTCAAGAAGCTTCCTCTTACAATACTCATTGATTCTGGTAGCACTCATAATTTCATTGACCCTCGGATCGCCAAACAAGCTGATTGTTTTATCCATCCTTGCTCCAACTTTGAAGTCATGGTTGCCAATGGAGGCACCTTACCTTGCAAAGGGAAGTGTCGAAATGTGTGTATCTCAATGGGAGATTATACCTTGCACTCTGACATGTTTGCCTTGCCCTTAGGCGGATGTGATGTGGTTTTGGGTGCTCAATGGCTACGCACACTCGGCCCTATCTTATGGGATTTTGCCGAACTTTGGATGCAGTTCTCCCTCAATGGACACAAAAACACATTGACAGGATTACAACCAGGTTCTCTCAGCATCATCAGTTCACATCACATGGAAAAAATCCTCAAGAAGAATTCACATGGTGTCATCGCTCAGCTCCATTCCATCCAGATGCAACCATCAGCGGTCTCCACTACTCCTTTGGATCTACAACAAATTCTGGATCAATATACAGGTGTCTTTGCTAAACCAGTGGGATTGCCACCTTCCAGGCCAGAAGACCATCGTATTCAGCTCCTTCCTGGCAGCGTTCCTCCCAACATCAGGCCCTATCGCTACCCATTTCACCAAAAAACAGAGATTGAAATGCTTGTTCGGGACTTATTGAAGCAAGGTATTATTCGCCCAAGCACTAGTTCCTTTTCTTCTCCAGTTATTCTTGTCCGCAAAAAAGATGGGTCATGGCGCCTATGCATTGACTTCCGAGAACTTAATCACCTCACCATCAAGGATAAGTTTCCAATTCCTGTTGTTGATGAGCTTCTTGATGAGCTTCATGGGGCTCACTTTTTCTCCAAGTTGGATCTTCGTTCTGGGTATCATCAAATTCGGGTTCATGAGGATGATATCTCTAAAACAGCTTTCCGCACACATGATGGCCATTATGAGTTTTTGGTCATGCCCTTTGGACTCACTAATGCTCCTTCCACATTCCAGGCCTTAATGAATAAAATATTTCGACCCTACTTGCAGAAATTCATTCTAGTATTCTTTGATGATATCCTCATCTACAGTAAAACATGGGATGAACATCTCCAACATTTGGATCTTGCCATGCAACTTTTCTCTGACCATCATCTCCATGCCAAGCAGTCTAAATGTGTTTTTGGACAGAAGGAAGTTGAGTATCTCGGGAACATTATCTCAGCACAAGGGGTTCGCGTGGATCCTGCCAAAATCGATGCCATGAACAATTGGCCGCATCCTCAGACACTCAAGATCCTTCATGGTTTTTTGGGGTTGACTGGATACTACCGCAAGTTTGTCAAGGATTATGGGAAGATTGCAGCTCCATTAACTGCTCTATTAAAAAAGGATGCCTTCACATGGACACCTGCTGCTCAGTGTGCATTTGACAAACTAAAACAAGCTATGTGTACTACACCTGTGCTAGCTATGCCTGATTTTTCCAAGCCCTTCACTATTGAGAGTGATGCTTGCGGCAATGGACTTGGTGTTGTTCTCCTTCAAGATGAACACCCCATTGAGTTCAACAGCAAAGCCCTTTCAGGTAAGAATTTAGCTGCCTCTACCTATGAGAAGGAAATGATGGCTATTTTGCATGCAGTACAGAAGTGGCGCCCATACCTATTAGGAAATCATTTTTGCATCAAGACTGATCACCAAAGTCTGAAATATTTCTTGGACCAGCGTGTCTCCTCCCCAGCACAATAGAAATGGGTTAGCAAACTCATGGGTTATGACTATGAGATCACTTACAAGAAGGGTAAAGACAATATTGTGGCAGATGCTCTTTCTCGCACATTTGATGCCCAAGGTTCTCTTTCAGCTATTTCCATGCCTGTTCCAAATTGGTTGCAATCTGTTCAACATGGTTATGTCAATGACTCCTCCTTATCTCAAATCATCCAACGCTTGACCAACAACCCTTCTGCTGTACCACATTACTCTTGGGATGGTGCTTCTCTGCAATACAAGGGTCGTCTGGTGCTTCCCCAAAGCACAGATCTTCAACAGGCTGTCTTCTATGAACTCCATGCTTCTCCATCGGCAGGGCACTCTGGGTTCCTGAAAACGTATGAACGAGCACGGCGTAACTTCTTTTGGCAGGGCATGAAAAGGACAATTCAACAGATGGTGGCCGAATGTGATACCTTCCAGCGCAATAAGGGTGAAACAACACTCCTTCCAGGACTACTTGAACCCTTGCCCATACCTACACGGATTTGGACAGATATTTCTATGGATTTCATTGAAGGACTCCCTAAATCTGGCGAGAAGACAGTGATTCTCGTTGTGGTTGATCGCCTCTCCAAATATAGTCATTTTTGTGCTCTCAGCCATCCCTATACAGCCTCCTCCGTCGCTCAAATTTTTCTGGACCAGATCTTTCGTCTTCATGGCATCCCTTCTTCCATTGTCTCGGATCGTGATGCGACTTTCACCAGTCATTTTTGGACAGAAATATTTCGCCACACTGGCACCAAACTGAAGATGAGTTCAGGATATCACCCACAAACAGATGGTCAGACTGAAATTGTCAATAAATGCTTGGAAACTTATCTTCGTTGCTTCACCTCTGAACAACAACATCAGTGGGCAAAATGGCTCCCTCTCGCTGAATGGTGGTACAATACCTCTTACCACACTGCCTCTAAAATGACCCCATATGAAGCAGTCTATGGTCAGGCACCTCCAGCTCTTCTTCCATACACCCCCACCAGTTCACCAGTTCAGGAAGTTGACACGGTCCTTCGAAACCGCGATCAGATTCTGCGGATTTTGCGGGACAATCTTCACATGGCAAGAAATCGCATGAAGCAACAAGCTGATCAGCACCGTTCTGAGCGCACTTTTCAAGTCGGCGATATGGTTTTTCTTCGTCTCCAGCCGTACAAACAATCATCCTTGAAACTCAAAGGGCTTCATAAGCTCGCTCCAAAGTTCTATGGGCCATATCGGATTCTTCAGAAGATTGGGTCCATTGCTTATAAATTGGAACTTCCTCCTTCTTCCCGCATTCATCCAGTCTTTCATGTCTCTTGTCTGAAGAAAGTTCTTGGCACCAACATCAGTGGACAAACGATTTTACCTGAACTGGATAATGAAGGATCCATCCTTTTGGACCCAGAGGCCATCCTCAATCGGCGCAGCGTCAGCTTCGCTCTCGCTCTATCACAGAGGTCTTAATTCAGTGGCATGGCATGCAACCAGAGGATGCTACATGGGAACCACTCCAGATTCAACAACAATTTCCACATCTAAAGCTTTGAGGACAAAGCTTTTTTTTAAGGGGGAGGGGATGTTAGGAACCCATGTCTTTACTTCGTTAGTATGTTGTTGTTGGACGCATATGCTTTGTAAGTCGTCCCATAGTATTTGTTGATCAATAGTTTGTGTTATTGTTGTTGGCGCATATGCTTTGTAAGTCGCCCGTAGTATTGTTGATCCATAGTTTGTAACGGCACATGGTTTTGATCCATAGTATTGGCGCCTAGAATTAGTATATAAGTGTGTGTTGAAACCTATGAAGGCACGGTGAAGTTATTTGTATTGAGCTTGCTCATAGGAGGTTTCCCCCTCGAAGTGGCCTGTGATCAATATAAAAGTGATTCTGAGTTCTGTCATTTCTGCTATTTCGCATATTTTTATTAAGTAATTGTTGCAGGTGCATCACACTCAAGGAAACAATTGTATTGGTAAGAGATTTGCAACGTATTATTAAACATTTGAATTCAGAAACCAAATTTATTTTTCTATAATTTAATTAGATTCTTATCTATTTGTGTCACATGCATAAGCCTAATATTCGTAGCTCCAGCAGTGATCCATTTATGAGTGATACTGAAAACGTACATCTTGCTTGTTGGACAAAATAAGAGACCTATGAATCTCTTTTAATCAATGAAAAGAGTGAAGGAAAATATAGCCAAATATTGTCTTATAATGTCATGGTTAAAAAATTGACATGTGAAGAAAGAGATTTGAAAGGAGAGACTGTAAATATCTGTTCGGATATCCATCATCTATTTCGGGATACATCATCTATTTCAGGATCTTGCATGATCTATTTCAGGATATGATCTATTTCAGGATCATCTATTTCAGGATATGATCTATTTCAGGATCTTGCATGCACAGGCATGCATCCCAGTCACCAGTTTGATGCCTCCAGCACCTTATCCACCTTCTTCTAGCACCCGGGAGCCACTTACCACAGAGTTTTAGCCCTCCTAAGCTGAAAGGCGCCCTCTTCTCACCTACTGCCAGAGAAGGGCGCACTTGTTCACCTACCACTGCAGATTCACTCCAGTTACATTCAGTTAGCTCCGATTCTCCCTGATTTGAGGCTAGTTTCACTCCCGACTGACTGTATCACTTCCGTTTGACCTCCAGTTCGATTAGGTGACTTGTTCTGACTTCAGTTAGCCTCCCATGCGCCCCCACTGAGCCTCCAGATCCTATATCAGTGCTACACACTTCAGTTACATTTATTATGCTCAGTTAGACTCAGATTGACACCTGGATGACTGGTTGTTGTGATTGATGAGTACCACCGATGATTTATGAGGACTCCTAGACAGAGTCAAGCTACTCCATTCAGTGATTCGAATGGCCTACTTAGTCAATTCGAATTGCTCATTGACAGACAACAGATTGTATTGTAATTCATTCACCCTTTCTGGGATAGAGAGCACTGCTGCATGTTTTGCACAGTTTTGCACCATATTTTCTATGTTCATCTGTTGTGATTGATTTACTTGTTCATTAGATCTGCTGTGACTAATTTTACATGGTATCAGAGCCATTGCAGGGACAAGATCTCTTTTCTATAGGTGTTTATACAAGAAGATTTGACTGAATTGCTAAAAATTGCAATAAGTTTGGCATGAGATATCTCAAGGGCATTCGCTCCTGTGCATGCAAAGCTTGAAAAATTATTCCAATACCACTCCAGAAGCTTGAGTTACCACATAATTCCTGGATCTGATACATTGGACCTATTCAACATTGCTTGAAATCCAATCCCAGGTGTGATGCAACTCTCAAAGGGTGGATTGTTCGACCTTATTGTGGTTGTTTTGATGTGATTTGCAGGTTTATTGTCTCCTCCAATTGCATTCGCTACCTTCTGCATGCAAGCCTTTCTACAGCAATTCCATTCACTATAGTCTGCATGCAAGCTTCCTCTTCATCAGTTGACTCAATCCTTGCAATGGAATACTCTTCTTCAAAGCCTATCCTCACCCCATTCAATTATTTTGATTGGAAAGATGATATGGAGATCATATTACGTTCAAAAGGTTACTACCGAGTCACTCTTGGTCTTGAATTGGAGCCAAACAATGTAGCAGAAAGAACTAAACACTACAACAAGCTTGATGAAGCTTACGGTCTTCTTTGTCTCTCCATCTCCAAGGATCTTCACTTCCATCTCAGCAGATTGAAGACTCCAAAAGCCATATGGGAGCAACTTGAGACACTATTCGGCAAGCAGGATGAGCTTAGGGCTTTTCAATTAGAGAATGAATTGATTGGCCTTAATCCTGAGAATTTCGAGACCATCAATGAATTCTTCACAAAATTCAAGAACTTGAACTTGCAATTGAAGAACAGTGGTGTTATCAAAGAGGATAAACAGTTGATCCTCTCCATTCTAAGCAAGCTTGGGAAAGATTATTCGGTATTTGTCTCTACCTTCAATTCCGGTCGGCTAACTACCCCGAATTGGAAGATGCCTACCTTGAATGCCTTCATTGAGTCCGTTACGAAAGAGCATGACAAGTTGATTCAAATGGGGTCCATAAGCTCCAAAGATTCAGCCCTATTTGTTCAAGGACCCAAGATCTCGAATGGTAAAGGAAAGCTAAAGAAGGAGAAGCCCAAATTCGAGCCTCACAAGCAAAAAGACAAAGGCAAGCAAACGGATGCACCATCCAGTTCGAAATCCAAGCAAAAGGGCAAAGAAGGTAACCAAAAATCTAAATGTACTTATTGTAACCGTGGCTTTCATCCCGAAAGTTCATGTATGAAGAAGACTATAGATCAAATGGCCCTCCTTTTGGAAAAGAACAACATAACCCTTCCTGACGGTGCAAGGAAGAAGGATCGGAATGATGATCATGAAAGAGGACAAGCACTCATGGAAACAGTTTCGAAGCCCTCAACTCTCTTGATAGATTCGGGTGCATCAAATCATATGGCTGCAAACATTGATTCTTTTTCCTCATTCGATCCAAACAGCTCCATCCCCATCCATTTGGGAGATGACTCAAAAATTTCTTCAAAGGGCAAAGGTACGATTCATGTAGAACATGGATGCTTTCAGAATGTTCTCTATGTGCCTTCCTTAGCTTCGAATCTCCTTTCTGTGTATCAAATGACACATACTGGTGATCCAAAGAAAGTCACATTCAGCCCAAATACAGTTGAAATTTCTGATATCAAAAGTGGAAGACTAGTTGCGGTTGGAAAGGCAAACCACACTGCTAAATGTTATGAGTTTTCGCACTTTATTCCGCTTGCAAATCCCACTGCTCTTCGCACACATGGTAATGAGGTTAGTAGGATTTGGCATGAAAGATTTGGACATCTAAATTATAAGTATTTGCTGCTGTTATCAAATAAATCCATGGTTGATGGGCTTCCACAACTCCGTTCCTCGAAGGGAATATGCACCGGTTGCATTATTGGGAAGCACCCCGAGCACAGATTCGACCGCGGCAAGGCTAGCAGAGCCTCTACTATTTTGGGATTGATCCATTCTGATATCAGCAGTCCGCTGCCCCATATGTCATTAAATGGTTCAAGGTATGTTTTGACATTTATTGATGATTATTCTCGCTTTACATGGGTATTCTTTCTCAAAAACAAGTCAGAAGTGCTTGGAAAATTCAAGGATTTTAAGGCTTCTATTGAGACCACCACTGAGAGCAAGATCAAAGCTCTTAGATCTGATAATGGTGGGGAATATATCAAGTCCGAGTTTCTGCAACTTTGTGCCCAAAGCGGAATCAAGATCCAACATACAGTTCCCTACACACCCCAGCAGAACGGTGTAGCGGAAAGGAAAAACCGGTCACTGAAAGAAATGGCTACATGCATGATTGAATCAAAAGGTTTGGCTGCAAATCTTTGGGCTGAAGCAATCAATGTTGCTGCATATATACAAAACCGAGTTCCACATTCATCCGTGAAAGGTATGACTCCTTTCAAAGCATTCTTTGGTCACAAACCGGATGTGTCAAATTTGAGAGTTTTTGGCTCTACTGCATGGGCTAGAATTCCTTCTGAGAAGAGACGAGCTTTGGATCCACAAAGTATCGAGTGCATATTGATAGGATATGGGGAAGAATCAAAAGCATATAAACTCATGGATATCAGATCTAAAAATATATTCATAGAGCGCAGTGTGCAGTTTGAAGAATCGCTTCAAGAATTGCAACTAGTTGAGGAGAAAACTGTCGATTCACCGCCTTCACCAGAAGAAGATTCGAGCAGCGATAATGAAGGTATGAGTTCTGATATTTCTGATATTGTAGCAGCATATGATGATCATGACATATCAGGTTCGGAATCCGACCATTCATATCCCCCTTAGTTACCAAAGTGGGCCCAAAACACTCTACAATCTGCTGGTTCTAGTCTTGGAAATCCTGCTGATCCGAGACGAACAAGAGGAGACTTTCAAAGGGAAGGTATGGCTCTTTCTATTGCTGATCCATTTCTTCCTGAGATTTGTTATTTGATGGCTGGTTCAGATCCCCAATCATACTATTCAGCCCATCCAGATCCGAGATGGAAAGATGCCATGGATGAAGAGTACAGTTCTCTTCAAAAGAACAATACATGGGAGCTAGTTTCTCTTCCACCTGGAAGAAAATTAGTGAAGTGTAAATGGGTCTACCGTACTAAAGTTGCTGCTGATGGCACTATCAGCAAATATAAAGCAAGGTTGGTGGCAAAAGGTTTTTCCCAAGTCCAAGGAGTGGACTACACAGAGACCTTTGCACCGGTTGCAAAGATGGATTCCATTCGCCTTGTCTTAGCTATTGCCGCATCCAAGCACTGGGAGGTGCATCACATGGATGTGAAGAGTGCATTTTTACATGGAGACCTTGCTGAAGAGGTCTATATGCAGCATCCAGAGGGTTATACATCAGATCCATCATTGGTTTGTAGATTGAAGAAGTCTTTGTACGGGTTAAAACAGGCCCCAAGAGCTTGGTACGCAAAGATGGACTCCTTCCTTCTTTCTCAGAATTTCCAAAGATGCAAATCTGATCCGAATGTCTATCTTCAGCGAGTTAAAGGTAATTTGTTGGTTATTGTACTTTATGTTGATGATCTACTTATTACTGGTAGCACACTTACTTCAATAAACAAGCTAAAATCTGCCCTAAATCTAGCTTTTGACATGAGCGATTTGGGCTTACTGAGTCACTTTTTGGGCTTGGAGATAGCTCAAAATTTCGATGGGATCACTATATCTCAGCAAAAATATGCTTCCGACCTGTTATTGAAGTTTAATATGGCTGAATGTAAGGCAGCCCCGTTCCCATTCCTCTCAGGAATCAGTCTTGAGGAGGGAGATTCCACACCGCTTGCAGATTGCAGTATGTATCGACAGTTGATTGGTTCACTACTTTATTTGACACATTCACGGCCTGATATCTCATATGCCGTGAGTGCCGTGTCAAGATATATGCAGCAACCACATGATCTTCATTGGCGAGCAGCCAAGCGGATCTTGCAGTATGTGCAAGGTACGAGACAGTTTGGCATACATTATGCTGCAGATTCTGAGCTAGATTTCATTGGTTTTACTGATTCAGATTGGGCAGGTGATAGCATTGATCGGAAGTCCACTTCCGGTTATGTTTTCATGATTGGTCATGGTGCTATTTGCTGGTCCAGCAAAAAGCAAGCAGCCATTGCACTTTCTTCAACAGAGGCAGAGTATCGAGGGGCAGTCAATGCCTGCATTCAGGCAGTTTGGTTGCAGGGTATTCTTTCCGAGTTTGGTTTTGGTGGCACTACTTCGACTGTCCTATTTTGTGACAATCAAAGTGCTATCAAGATCTCCACAGATCCAGTTCAGCGGCAGAGGACCAAACACATTGAGATTCATATGCATTACATTCGACAGTTGGTGCATGACCGCACCATCATTCTGCAATATTGCCCTACTGATGAGCAAATTGCAGACATCTTCACCAAGAGCTTCACTGAGAAGAATTTCTCTTACCTCCGTTCACTGTTGGGGGTGAGTTCCATCATGGTGGAGACAGATTGATTCATTATTATGCTTTAGCTTGAGGGGGGGCTTTCTTCCCACTGGGTTTTCCCTCTTTCCTCACTTAGTTTATTTTCAGCATTTTTTTGGATTATTGTATTGGGGTGACCTTTGGTCTTAGTTACCAGGGCCCCACATTATTTTAGTTGGCACATCATAGTCTAGCTTGAGGGGGGGTGTTCGGATATCCACCATCTATTTCGGGATACATCATCTATTTCAGGATCTTGCATGATCTATTTCAGGATATGATCTATTTCAGGATCATCTATTTCAGGATATGATCTATTTCAGGATCTTGCATGCACAGGCATGCATCCCAGTCACCAGTTTGATGCCTCCAGCACCTTATCCACCTTCTTCTAGCACCCGGGAGCCACTTACCACAGAGTTTTAGCCCTCCTAAGCTGAAAGGCGCCCTCTTCTCACCTACTGCCAGAGAAGGGCGCACTTGTTCACCTACCACTGCAGATTCACTCCAGTTACATTCAGTTAGCTCCGATTCTCCCTGATTTGAGGCTAGTTTCACTCCCGACTGACTGTATCACTTCCGTTTGACCTCCAGTTCGATTAGGTGACTTGTTCTGACTTCATTTAGCCTCCCCTCCCATGCGCCCCCACTGAGCCTCCAGATCCTATATCAGTGCTACACACTTCAGTTACATTTATTATGCTCAGTTAGACTCAGATTGACACCTGGATGACTGGTTGTTGTGATTGATGAGTACCACCGATGATTTATGAGGACTCCTAGACAGAGTCAAGCTACTCCATTCAGTGATTCTAATGGCCTACTTAGTCAATTCGAATTGCTCATTGACAGACAACAGATTGTATTGTAATTCATTCACCCTTTCTGGGATAGAGAGCACTGCTGCATGTTTTGCACAGTTTTGCACCATATTTTCTATGTTCATCTGTTGTGATTGATTTACTTGTTCATTAGATCTGCTGTGACTAATTTTACAATATCTACCAGAAACCACACGCATTGATTTATTATCTCATAGATACTTTTTCAAAAGAAGGAGATTGGGTTTTAGATTTGTTCGCGGGATCACGTAATATTTCTAATATTACATATGAAACTAGTGCCATAATCTATATTCAATAATATATACTTTTAAATTTATGTTTCATTATTATATTTAACTTTTTTTTGTATGTTGTGATTAGGTACAACAATAGCATGTTCATTACAAAAAGGAAGAAACTTCATATCCATTGATAATGATCAACTACAATGCAATTATATCAAGCAAAGAATTAATGCTATGAAGTTATTCCAGATGAAATGCAGGAAGTTGGTTTGAAGAAAGGATAATTTAGTGAGTCACTTATGGCAAAGATGTCAAAAGAGCCTCAAACTCCTTTAAGAGGGATGTTCAGAAAATATCACTTTGGGAATTTTCCAAAAATAGAGGACCCAATGGAAGAACACATTGAGGTCCAGGAAGATATCCAACTAGCAAAAAATGTCAATTTCGATGAATATTTCAGCCTGCGTGATATTGTTGATTAGTTATATATTGTTGACAAAAATGTCAAAGTTGACAAAAATTTTATAAGATATTTTTGTAATGTTTAGACTTTAAGTTTTTATTTTGAGAATAACTATTATGTTTTTAATATGTTATTTAGAAATATATGGTATACGTTTTGTTGAGTTTATGTGAATCATCACTTTATAGAAAATAATGTTAAATAGTATCATTTTTATACATCAATAGCTGAAAAATATGTTGAAAAATGGTTTGAAGTGTTTTTTTTTAGAAATTTTCCCAAAAAATGACTTCTTTAAGAGAAAAGTTCAATGAAAAAACTTCATAAATGTATATATTTTTTCGTTCTAACTAGCTTCTAAATGTTAAAAAAATTTAAAAAATGTGTGTATTTTTTCATTATAACTAGCTACTAAATGTATTTTTTTTGTAAAATTTGAAAAAACCCATCTGTAAATAAAAATTATAGTTTCTTTATGTCCAAAAAGTTTCAAAATCACAAAAAATGGCTCAAAATGAAAAATGGTGCTACCAGTGTACACACTTTTTGAAACATAGGTAAAAACAAGTACTACAATTGACTCCCAAAAAAATGAGAACAATAGCGAGTTCTCGTCAAGTTGTATAACTTGTTCAAGCAAAATATCAAAATGCTTGTCTGACATGACGATAACTAATAATATCCAATATGTCACTCAAGGAAGCATCCAATCAAACAAAATTTGATAAACACGTGAATTCTTATTGATAAAACCACCAATACAAAATTGTCATATTGTGTCTCCCATTAATTCATTCAACATGTTTTTTAATACATGATTATAATGATTGGTTAACTATCTAGTTTCCCTTTGAATGCAAAAGATACAATATATGGTTACATCAATAATAATCACACAAAAAAGAGATCAAATATGATTCCTTTTATTTGTATTTTGTATATCAAGAAATTATAATTACAAAGTCTAGGTGGAGGATGTGCTTTAGGAAAATATTATGAAGGGTGTTGAAGGACAACAATAAGATGTTTTATGAAAAACACCAATTTGATAAAAATATATATATGTAATTAATGAAATAGTAGTAGATGTTTTATAAATAAATAAAAACAAATCAAGAGAAAAAGTTAGATATGCAACGAGTGAAAGAGTATCTCTCAACAATCAAATTCAAACATAGACTATTGAAGAAGAAAATGGGTGAATTTAAGAGAACCAATGTAAAAGAGTAGACAAATATAATTCAAACTATATTACAATGACAATTACACAATTATAATTCAAACTATATTACAATGACAATTGATGCAATAAAGGTTTGGTTGGTTAGGAGAGTATATAACTTACTCCTACCCACCATGACCAATATAAAAGAATATGTCTGCCTTGCATCTTTATCTTTTTCTATTGTATGATACTACCATGCCATGCCCATGTGAAGAAAATATAGTATTAGGTGGGAAGAAAACCAACTTAATTTTAAAATTGTAATCATATTTATCATTGGATATGTTAACACATAAACTAAGCTTCTTCAAAATCCATTTTGATCAATTTGACATCAACGATTTGTGAACACATTAGCAAATATCAACATTAATGGTTTGTGGTTTCAGTATAGGATGAATTTATGATTAAAAGTTCATTAGTAGGCATCAAGGATTCATGGTTTCATTATTAGATGAATTTATCATTAAAAACAATCATTCAACATCAATGGTTCATGAATGTTATACTCAAACTTAGCACATGGTCACTTAGTTTTTACTTACTCAAAGTTAAGGTTGGATAGGGGTTCCTACAATTGACCTTCAAAGCAGGAATTACAATAGAGAAAATCATGCTCACAAAAGTTAATAACATGATAGGTTTCAACTTTGAAGCATGTTCCCTATGCTTTACTATTTCTTGCAACACTTGAAGTAGGTATGGGAGGTTGAAGATTCCAAAAGGATACAATACGATAATCAAGATTCACTTTCTTGGTAATTTTTGGCTTCTTAAAAAATCATTTTCTTGAAATCTTATCACATATTTCAATAATTTTTATGGAGATGTAGATATGGTTTGAATTTGGTGGCAATTGAAGATGATGGGTGGGGGGGGTGTCCACTCAAAAGGTTGTGTATTCATAAACTCAAACACAAGGAAATTCATGGTTCGAATTTGGTGGAAATTGAAGAAAGGAAAATTTTGGTCAAAATCGAGCTATTGACCACACAGTTTTTAAGGTTTTTGTGCTTCTTAAAATAATTGTACTTTAGATAGTCATTATTTAACACAACTTTTAGTTCAAATTTGGCAATGATCAAAAATTGTGAAATTTTCATTAAAATTAGCCCTTCAAGGTTTATGAGATTTGGTCATATTTCTTGGATACTATTTATGGTGAACAACATCGAGATCAAATCTGAAGTCATTCTACAAATATAGAAAAATTGGACTTCTACACCTTTTTGAAGCAACGATTGCCTTGAAATTATATTACTTATTCTCATAATGATATTTTCACCAACTGACATGGGCCCCTTTTCTCATGATCAATGTCAAGAATCTTGTCCCAAATGAACAGATTGCTTGTAAAGCAAGTTATTTGCTTCACAAGTAACTAGTATGTGGTATGTATTTTTGGATGAGATCTAATTTTGGACAGTACACCCAATATTTTATTTTGCTTCTTGTGCATCCCAAATCAATTTTTCAATGTGACTTGCACTCCAAATAAAATTTCAACCAAGTTGACTTGTTGACAAGTAATCTATTCAATGGTGGACACATAACTTAAGGAGGTTTTATGGTCTTCTATTTTGGCCCCATGGGATCTATTATAGAGAGGTGCACCCCAGTTATGAGATGTTCAGCTGGACTTGACTTGGACATCACTTTAGTTCAATTCATCTCGATTTACAACACTTTAGTTCAATGCAGTTTAATTGATATCATTGTAGTTCAATGTAGTTGAATTTTAATGCATGCACATGCTAGTTGTTTTTTTGGATTTCAAAAGTAGGTGCTTGACTTTGAACCAAAACCTACTTAGTCAAAGAACAAATACCTTCATTCCTAGTCTTGGCCATGTTTCATTTTGAGCAAAAGTTATGAACATGGCATTACCAAGTGTCCTGAAATGTTGGAATCATAACTATTAAGTTTGTTGAATTCTAGAGGGGATGCCAACTTATATTTTCCTCCTATGAGGTCCAATGAGGTTGGACCCCTTTCAAACATCGTAGAACAATTAATGGTCATATAAAAAAATAAGTGAAATGGGTAAAACATGAAATATAAAGGGAAATGGAAATTTTTTCTTTTTTCTTTATGAATTTTTTATTATCAATATGGTTTATATTTCAAGTTGGCTTGTGTGTTGATGAATGTTGATTCAAAGCAAGGAGAAGTAATGAAAAATCTAACCTTTAATGTCAAATATCATATCATAAAGCATTACATATTGCAAATTTTATGACAAATTAAGCTAATTATGACCAATGCCACTTGGCCAGGTTAGGTTCTTCATTGGCTTAATGATAGCTTCTACTTCATCCAACAATTCTTGATCAATACTTTGACCTTCTTCAACTTCAATAGTGGCAGCAATATTTTCTCGAACCTAAGGAAACAATCAAAGGCATCACGTTAGAATTGCAAACCAACCAAAAAGAAAATGAATACATTATAATGGTCGAGAAAATTTAGTTATTAAATTCCAAAGAAATTCCACATGTTAATGAAAACCAATCAACCTTTTTACATTGAATTATTGCTTGTCAAAGAAAATTTCTTTTAAAAACTCTCTGAATTTGGTGAGATAAAATTTTATTATCATTGCAACATAATGCACATTTGATCTAAATCCTCTCACTCAAGAATTTGGATTTTTTGGGGGGAAATTCAACCTATATTACCTCAAAAATTCAAATGTTATGAAAGGTAATAGGGTCATCCTTAAAATTTCAAACATCCATTGCATATTGGTAATGGCATACTCGCCATTAATATCACTCACGTGGAAGAATAAATAATGTGGCTTCAAGCCCTTCAATTTTTTGTTTCTAATTCTTCTGCAAAAATCAACTTTATAAAACCATAAGATTCATATTGCTCATTCAAATACCATGCAAGCATATTCCATGACAAGCTTTATCCAAGTGCAAAGGGTGGAAGAACAATGAAATTCTTAACTACTTTGGAATTCCTCTTGTAAAAGACCAACCAAGGTTAAGGAATGGTCCATGCTCCTCCAAAGGAAGAAAAGGAAGATGGATGCTTGACCTAATAGATCGTTAAACCTAGCAAGGTGGGTCACTATGTTCAAAAATAGTTTATAGCACATACCTACTTTCATTTTCTCTATTATATATGCACCTAAAATTATCCTCAAGTGCTTAGCCAAAATCCTTTCAGATTATTTATCAGATCTTATAATAAGTGAAAAAATATTTCAAACCTGTGGCATGGCTCACCATCTCTACCTCAAGAAAAAGAAGGGTTGGGTGTAAAGGGGCAAAGCACCTCTAGGAACTCTTCCACTCATATGAGTGGAAAAAATTACTCTCTTTAGATATTTCAACAATGGCAGTCACAATAGGCCTTATCCATCATGCTTAAACAATTTAGGTACATAAATCTAGGAACTAATGAAATCAACTTAGCACAAAATGTCCCATATTTACTCCTTAATCCTGGACACAAAGGGAAAATCGAAAAGTTTTGGAATACAAGGTGGAGATAGCCCAATTGTATTCTAATGGGTTTATATCCATGGATTAAACAATCTAAGGGTGATGTTGGAGTGTGAGTTGATAGAGTGACTTCTTCAACTTTAATGAGACTAATTGGTTTTGAACTATGGGACTATGGTTTAGTAGATGGGATATCCTCTTAATATTTTTTGTGAAGATGACATGTAGTTCTACATGAAATCATTGTTGGTGTAATTAATGCTCCAATATGTATTTATTGTAATCTTGATTTAGTGGACATTAAGTTTCTTTAAGGAAAGACCCTCAAGATATATCATTAATGTGATAGTTAAAAGGTGGATTAGGGGTTCCTTATCAATATGGTAGTTAGAAGTTGGCTTATTGAACCATAATTAATATTGTACTTGTATCTATCCTTCATATAATTGATGTATATAGGATTGTTAATCCTCTTTGTAATAATCATGTGTAGCACTATGATATCAGACATGGCCTTTAGGCCTGAAGTGTCTCGTGTCCACATGTAGGACACAAACTCGTCTTGACACAGTGTCGAACACATTTTTTGGACATGGACACGTCCTGAAACGGTGTCAGACACATGTTTTGGATTAAGACATGTCCAAAACATGTGTCTGACACCGTGTTAGGACGAGTCCCAACCTGTGCAACATCGTGTCCTAAAACATGACACCTTGTCCCTAAAACAAGACACTGTGTCCTTAAAACAAGACACTTCTAACATAAAAAAAAAAACTTCAAAAATTATACTCTCATTCATTCAAAAAATTAAGTGAGGCTTGAGCTCTGACTGGGTTTTTTTTGTAGGTGAAGAGCATTAGAAGGTTTTCCATCTTTATATACCCCATTTCGTATTTGTCAGTGGCATTCCGACATCTACGTAATACATTTTGATTTTGATGAGTTAATGAGAAATATGATTCCAACATCTATGTAATAAAAAATTTTGATTTTAGCCCAATGGGTTAGGTCAACTGGTTGAGAGCTATGAGTTGTAAGCAGAAGGTCTCGGGGTCAAATACCTGGGTGGGCCTCACTTTATGTCCCCATCGGGTTAGGCCCTCCACTTGTGCGCAACTCTCACATGAGAGAATAGATAAGTGAGTGAATGATCAAATAGAGTGATACCCTCACTCTATTTATACATTGATTTGACTTGCCTAACAACCTAACAGGGCCGACTTCTCTAGGAGATCCTAATAACCCATGGTAACTCAACTCAGGGCCGACCCCACACTTGGTGGTCTAATAACTCATCATATATAAGTTGCGACACTTGTAATGCAACTTGCGACACTTGTAAATACAAATGACGACACTTCCGTACAGAGGAATAATAACATCTCTGTAGGGATACAATATACATATATGAAATACATTCCGAAGTTACAAATACATCGACACTCCCTCTTAACTAGGAAGGTATTTCTCGACACAGGTCTTTAGCACAAGTCTTCTTCTCTGGATCATCGTCATCGAATCATCATCACCGTCACTGTTGTTGCTATCTCAATCAATCTCTCAATCTACTCGTTGTTAAATTTTGAGCATTAATTCACAATACTCTTGGATCTTTACTGAGAGAATAACATATACAGTATATCAATGCATAACAATCGCAATAAGCATGACAAGCATCACAAGAATCAAAAGCATGAGAGACAAGAGACACAGAGTTTCCGTGGGGAAAACCCTAAGGTGAAAAACCCCACAACTTCCACAGAGATAGAGAGAGCAATGGCTCAACCAAAGTACAACCAAAATACACTTGAGATAGTCTCCTAGAGCAGATGATCCTCCTCCTCACTAGTGCGCCACTTTCTGAGTGAGAGAAGTGTTTCTTTCCGAATGATGCAAATAGAGATCTCCCGATCTCTATTTATACTTAACCTGTTTGCCCAGTTACACTATGGGGCCTACTTGTCTATCTAGATACATCCATAATATAATATATATTTCAGGGCCGACCCCACACATGGTGGTCTAATAACCCATCGGCAAGTACACACACTTGTGACACTTGTCAATCCACATGACGACACTTCCTTATAGAGGAATAACACATCTCTAATAAGGGTACAATAAATATATATGAAATACATAGATGAAATACATTCCGAAATTACATATACATCAACACTCCCTCTTAACTAGGAAGGTATTTCTCGACACGGATTTGCTAGACAAGTCTTCTTCTCGGGATCATCGTCATCATCATCGTCACTGCTGCTGCTATCTCAACCAATCTCTGACTCTACTCGTCATAGGAAGTTCTACAGAGCCAGTCCTTTTTCATACTGGATGTAGGCCCACCACCTGTAGGTCTTCATCATCTGTGCGAACGGTCTGATAGAGGTGGCCTCTCAAGACTATTTTTATGTGTGGATGCAATACCGGAAAGAGTATCCCAGGAACATTTATGTGCCTAAGCACGACCAGCAAGATCTCCCAAGACTAATTAGATGCATCTCCTCCACAATACCTTTAAAGAGCATCCCAGGAACATTTATGTGCCGCAGCACGACCGGCAATATCTCTAAAGAGAATCCCAGGACTTATTATGAGCATACAACTCAACCTCTCGGATCTCCAGGACTGATTACATGTGGATAGACAAAACCTTTAAAGAGCATCCTAGGAACATTTATGTGCCGCAGCATGACCGGCAAGATCTCTAAAGAGCATCCCAGGACTAATTACGAGCACATAGCTCAACCGCTCAGATCTCCAGGACTTATTACATGTCTCCGTAGTAATACCTCATCCCAGGACTGATTACAAACACACAGCTCAACCTATCGGATATTTGAGGACTGATTACATACTACATAGCAATACCGGAAAGAGTACCCTAGGAACATTTATGTGCCGCAGCACGACCGGCAAGATCTCCCAGGACTGATTACATGCTATTTGCACAACCTGCCACATATCATCTCTGACCTCCAAGTATCAACCTGATACTCATGATCCAACGGATCATCATCGCACGAGGCATCATCCTGATGCCCATGATCATACTAATCATCATCACTTGTACCATATTGGTACATATCATCTGGAGCAACATCCTGAAGCTCATCATCATGATCAACCTGATCATACAATGCATCCACCTAATGCATACCAAGTATCTACCTGATACATATCATCATACATGATCCATCTGATCATACAGTGTATCCACCTGATACAAATACAAATACATGATACATATCAACATACATGATCTACCTGATCATACAATGTATCCACCTAATACATATACAGATACATGGTCCAAGCATCCAACATGATACATATACAAATACATACAAATGATCCAACCGATCCTATCCAGCATCCAACATTATGCATATACAAATACATACAAATGATCCAATCGATCATATCCAGCATCCAACATGATGCGTACATACATACAAATATAAATGATCCAACTGATCATATCCAGCATCAACATGATGCGTACATACATACAAATATAAATGATCCAACTGATCATATCTAGCATCAACATGATGCATATACAGAGCAGTAACTGGAGCATCGTCCTGATGCTCATCATCCAGCGCTTACGTCCATAGCCATGTGAAGGATGCTCCTTCCAACATGCTTGGAATGGATTCAGCAAATGTGTCCATCACTTCTTCCTCGAAGTGTCGTCGATCTGAAGAACACCAAGCCTCTCCTTGAAGTACTCGAACTTCACCCTAGCTAGTGGCTTCGTCAGCACATCTGCAATCTTCTCGTCCGTCGCAATGTACAGGAGCTTCACAGCTCCTCTTTGCACCATATCCCTGATATAGTGATATTTGATCTCTATGTGTTTCGACCTGTCATGAAACACTGGGTTCTCGGATAGCTTCACACAACTCTGGTTATCACAAAAGATACCAGTAGCATCCAACGGGAGATCAAATAACTCAGACAGTAGCTTCCGTAGCCATACTGCCTCACAACTAGCTGAGCAGGCTGCAACATACTCTGCCTCAGCTGTACTCGGTGCTACGCAGGACTGCTTCCTGCTAAACCAAGAGATCACACCTGATCCCATACTGAAGCAGCACCCAGATGTGCTCTTCCTATCTGCAGCACTGCCAGCCCAATTTGAATCAACATAACCCTGCAGGTTAAACTTTTGATTCACTTCATACTTGAGCCCATAATCCACTGTACCCTTCAGGTACCTCAGGACGTGCTTTACAGCAACCAGGTGAACACTCCTCGGATCCGTCAGGAACTGGCTCAATGTGTTCACTGCAAAGCAAATATCTGGTCTCGTGTTCGTCAGGTACATCAAGGACCCAATCATCTGACGATACATAGAGACATCAACCGGCTCAGATGAAGCATCACATAGAAGCTTCAGATTCGATGCCATGGGTGTGGCCATGGCCTTGCAATCCATCATCCCAAATCTCTTCAGGATATCTACTGTGTACTTCCCTTGACCAAGGAAGATCCCACCTGAATTCTGCCACACCTCCATACCTAGGAAATAATGCATCATTCCCAAATCTTTCATATCGAACTCAGTAGCAAGCTTCCTCTTAGTATCTGCAATCAGTCTGTCATCTCCTGTTACAAATAAGTCATCCACATATAGTAGTAGAATCATAGGATTCCCTTCCTCAACCTTGTAGTAGAGGTTGGAATCCGCTTTACTCTTGGTAAAGCCCAAACTAGATAGGAAACTGTACATCCTACCATACCAGGTTCTGGGAGCTTGTTTCAAGCCATACAAGGCTTTTTTCAATCTGCACACATATGACTCCCTGTCATGTATTTCAAAACCGAGTGGCTGCTCCACATATACTTCCTTTTCAACTACACCATTCAAGAAAGCAGTGTTGACATCCATCTGGTGTATTTTCCATTTCATTGCTGCAGCCAGGGAAAGTACTGTTTTGATGGAAGTATACCTGGCTACAGGTGCAAAAGTTTCTTCATAATCTATTCCCTCTTTCTGAGAGAAGCCACGAGCTACGAATCTTGCTTTGTATTTCTCTACACTGCCATCTGCAGCATGCTTGATTTTGTAGATCCATTTGGAAGTCACAACAGACTTCTCTTTAGGTCTTGGGACAACATCCCAAACATCATTTTTCATTATTGATTGGTATTCCTCAACCATAGCATCCTTCCATTCTTTCTTTTCCGCTGCTTTTTCATAACTGGAAGGTTCTTTGTTCATAATGTCATAGAGTAAAGCAACATAGCTGGTATGTGATCTGGTTCTCTTCTTTGCTCTGTGTTCTTCTTCTGGAATGCCAAATATTTCTGCATCTTGAATGAGCTCTCTAGCCCATGCAGGTTTCCTCTTGTGAGAGTTATCCTCATGGGATGGATCTATAGGTTCTTGCGGATCTTCAAATTCACGAACAACTTCTGGAATTGCTTCAGTCATGGTAGTGTCTTGAAATCTAGTTTCCTTAGGTTCTTCATAAACTTCGATAGGTGCCTTCCTTGATTTGATGAATGTTGAGTTTTCATCAAATGTTACATCCCTGCTGACATCAATCTTCTTGAACCCTGGAAAGTATATTCTATAAGCCTTCGAGCTTTCACTGTAACCCACAAAGATACCCTTCTTTCCTGAAGGATCTAGTTTGGTCCTCTTTTCCTTTTGGACATGAGTGTATACTGGACAACCAAATATTCTGAGATGGCTGACTTCAGGTTTCTTACCAGAAAAGACCTCTTCTGGTGTCTTGTTGTCCAATATCTTGTGGGGTGTTCTGTTCTGCACATATACAGCTGTTCTAGCTGCTTCTGCCCATAGATGCATAGGTAGATCCTGGTCATGCAGCATTGCCCTTGCTGCTTCCATGATTGTTCTGTTCTTCCTTTCTGCAACTTCATTCTGTTGAGGATTATAAGGAGCAGTCAACTCCCTCCTAATCCCTGAATCACTTCAAAGCTTCTTGAAGTCACCTGAGGTGAATTCTCCACCATTGTCGGATCTGAGTGTTTTGATCTTTTTGTCAATTTGATTGTCCATCAAGGTTTTGAATTCCTTGAACTTATCAAACACCTCATCTTTGTTTTTCAAGAAGTATACCCAAGTCTTCTGGAGAAGTCATCAATAAATGAGACATAGTAAACATACCCACTTAGAGAACTGGATGGCATAGGACCACATACATCTGAGTGGATGATTTCTAGGATATCTTTTGCCTTGCTTTCACTGCTTGGGAAAGCCTTCTTAATATTCTTACCTTTTGCACATCCTTTGCAAACACCTTCATGTTTGGTCTTGATTTCAGGAAGACCCTCTACAGCCTTGCTTGCAATTGGAAGTGCCCTATAGTGCATATGAGCAAGTCTTCTATGTCAAAGTTCACTTGGCTCCATGGATTCATGCACCATGGCATGTTCAGGTTGTCCTTTTAATTTATACAAACCTCCCTCTTGCTCTCCAATCACAACTACATCATCTATGGTCTTTCCCTTTGGCCACATTAGGACTTGGCCATCCACAAATGCAACCCTCATACCTTTTGCATCCAATGCAGAGATGGAGAGTAAGTTCTTCTTGAGCCCAGGTACATAAAGGACTTCTTTCACCTTCAAAGATTTTCCAGAATCTAGGTTGTAGGAGACTTCACCACTTCCTTTGATTGGGTATTGATAATCATCCCCAAATTTCACCTTATGGGGTGATTCATGTTCAGATAGATTCACAAAAGATTCCTTAAACCCAGTCATGTGTTTGGAAGCCCCACTATCAATCAGCCAATCATTATAACCATGGGAGATAGTACCTGTGAGAGCAGATATTAGAACATACTCTTCTTCACTTGATGAGTCATCATTACTATCATCACTTTCTTCCCTAGCCTTCTTCTTTGGAGGTTCATCATCTTCGGCAGCATGAGCATGGTACCTTCTTTTGTTACCCTTCTTCTTCTTACTGGAGTTGTTGTTGTTGTGGTTGTCCCTTTTGTTCTTGGGACATTCTGAAGCAAAGTGACCCTTCTCATTACAAGTGAAACACCTTAGATCTTTCTTGTCTTTGTGAAAATGATGAGAAGATTTCTTCTTGTGATGGGATGGCTCCCTCTTGAACTTGCCCTTCTTAGTGTGAGCTGTGAGAGCTTGATATTCATTTCCCATCTTCTCTTCTCTTGCCACAAGCCTTGCTTCTTCTTGAGAACATTCCTCCCATAATCTACTGAAGGAGATTAACTTCTTTCTGGCACAGATCCCCTGGATAAAAGAGTCCCATGACCTAGGTAGGCCATTCAAAGTAGTCATAACAATTTCACCATTCTCCACCATTTCATCTACAGCTTCAAGTTGTTCCTTGATCTGAGAGACCTTGGAGAAATAGGATTGAATGGTTTCTCCGTTCGACATCTTGACCCCTTTCAATTGATTCCGCAGGGTCATCTTCCGATTTATGTTCTTTCCTTCAAATAGCTTGGTCAAAGAGTCAAACATAGCCTTGGATGTCTTTAGAGAAGACACATGGGGTATGAGATGGTCTTTGATAGAATCAACAATGATTCTCTTTGCCTTGACCAAGTTCTTCTTATGCAATACCTTAGCCTCTTCATCCTCTGGGATAGGGATGTCTTCTTTTATATATGAGTCCAACTCATTCTCTTCCAAGATTAACCCAATCCTATACTTCCAAGCTCGAAGTTATCAGCCCCTTCAAGCTTATCCTCAAGCTTGGTGTGGTGAGACATCTTACAGAGTACTTCAAATGGAAATAGAAAATATTTAGGTCTTACCACTTGAAATGTTGAAAACTGGATCTGGTCCCGGACTAGGGTTTGTCGGAAAAACCCTAAAAATTCAAAATGTGAATTTCAAATTTCCGAAAGGATAGAAAGATGCGCCTTGATGAGCTGATTAGCCTGGTGTATTCAGAATTTGAGATTAGCAAAGCTTTACCCTTCAGATTTGCCTTTTTGTCCTCCCGGGTTCATTGTGGAGAGCCCTGAATTAGGGTTTGAGTTTCCCGGAGATCTACCCAGCCAAAAATCTTGATCCAAAGCTCTAAACTTCGATTTTTGCAAGGAGCTTCCAGCTATGTCTTCAGATTTAAGAAATTCCTATTTTTTGTGGAAACCTTAATTTTTAGGGCCAAATCTGAAAATGCTCAGAATTGAATTCTGATTGGACAGATAGATTCTCCTTGATGATTAGAGTCAATCTACTATACTGCTTTTCCAAAAACTATGGAGAGAAACCCAATAAACAAGAAACTCAAGTTTTCGTCACTGCAAAATGTCTTCTTCTCGGGTTAGCTCTGATTCCATGCTAAATTTTGAACATTAATTCACAATACTCTTGGATCTTTACTGAGAGAATAACATATACAGTATATCAATGCATAACAATCACAATAAGCATGACAAGCATCACAAGAATCAAAAGCATGAGAGACAAGAGACACAGAGTTTCCGTGGAGAAAACCCTAAGGTGAAAAACCCCACAACTTCCACAGAGATAGAGAGAGCAATGGCTCAACCAAAGTACAACCAAAATACACTTGAGATAGTCTCCTAGAGCAGATGATCCTCCTCCTCACTAGTGCGCCACTTTCTGAGTGAGAGAAGTGTTTCTTTCCGAATGATGCAAATAGAGATCTCCCGATCTCTATTTATACTTAACCTATTTGCCTAGTTACACTATGGGGCCGACTTGTCTATCTAGATACATCCATAATATAATATATATTTCAGGGCCGACCCCACACATGGTGGTCTAATAACCCATCGGCAAGTACACACACTTGCGACACTTGTCAATCCACATGACGACACTTCCTTATAGAGGAATAACACATCTCTAATAAGGGTACAATAAATATATATGAAATACATTCCGAAGTTACATATACATCAACACTCGTCATAGGAAGTTCTACAGAGCCAGCCATTTTTCATGCTGGATGTAGGCCTAGCCTCCATGTAGGGATTCATCATCTCTGCGAGCAAGACATCAAGTAGGTACACCTCGGGACTGATTACACTGCCTCTGCAAAACCTGCAAGATCTCCCAGGACTGATCATATGCCACTGCAAAACTTGCAAGAGCATCTCAAGACTGATTACATGCCTCTGCAAAACTGTGTACCCTACTGTCACCTCATCATCTTCAGATCACCTCACATTCCACGGAGCACAACCTAGATGCACACAACACAACACAACACTTACACTCACCGGCATGGGAAGACACACCTCAACCATTCGTGAAAGGCTCAGCACTTATATCTATTCCATGGGAAGACACACCTCAACCATGCGAGAATGGCATCGCACTTATATCCATAGCCATGGGAAGACACACCTCAACCATGCTAGGAATGGCACAGCACTTATATCACAGCCATGGGAAGACACACCTCAGCCATGCTCGAATAGCACAGCACTTACATCAACGACCATGGGAAGACACACCTCAACCATGTCGGAATGGCCCCAACCCTTACATCTGCACCATGGGAGGACACACCTACCACCATGTGAGAATGGCTCCAACCCTTACATCTACACCATGGGAGGACACACCTACCACCATGTGAGAATGGCTCATGTGCATCTGTGTCTACGGACTCATCACTTCCCCTTGGAAGGAATCTCGATCTGAAGTACACCAAGTCTCTCTCTGAAGTACTCAAACTTCACTCTGGCCAGCGGCTTGGTCAATACATTGGCTATATGCTCGTCCGTCCCAACATACAGGAGCTTCACTGCTCCTCTCTGCACCATATCCCTAATATAGTGATACTTGATCTCAATGTGCTTCGACTTGTCATTGAACACCGAGTTCTCCGACAACTTCCCACAACTCTGGTTGTCGCAATATATACAAGTAGCATCCAATTGGAGATCAAATAAATCTGACAATAGCTTCCTAAGCCATACTGCCTCACAACTAGCTGAACAAGTTGTAACATACTCTGCTTCGGTTGTACTCAGTGCCACATAGGACTGCTTCCTGCTAAACCAAGAGATCATACCGGATCCCATATTGAAGCAGCACCCCAAAGGGCTCTTCTGATCAATGGCACTGCTTGCCCAATCTGAATCAACATAACCCTCCAGGTTAAACTTTTGATTCGCATCATACTTGAGCCCATAGTCAACATTACCCTTCAGGTACCTCAGAATATGCTTTGCAGCAATCAGGTGAACATGTCTTGGATCTGTCAGGAATTGGCTCAAGGTGTTCACAGCAAAGCAAATATCTGGTCTCGTATTCGTCAAGTACATCAAAGACCCAATCATCTGACGATACATCGTGCTATCAATCGGCTCAGATGAAGCATCACACAGAAGTTTCAAGTTTGATGCCATAGGTGTGGCCATGGCCTTGCAGTCCATCATCCCGAACCTCTTCAAGATCTCTACTGTATACTTCCCTTGTCCAATAAAGATTCCATTCGCACTCTGCCACACCTCCATACCTAGAAAGTAATGCATCATACCCAAGTCCTTCATCTCAAACTCGACAGCGAGCTTCCTCTTTGTATCAGCAATCAACCTATCCTCACCTATCACAAACAGGTCATCCACATACAATAATAGTATCACTGGATTTCCTTCCTCAACCTTGTAGTAAAGGTTGGAATCCGCTTTACTCTTGGTAAATCCCAAACTGGATAGAAAGCTGTCTATCCTCCCGTACCATGTCCTAGGTGCTTGCTTCAAGCCATACAAGGATTTCTTCAATCTGCACACATATGAATCCCTGTCATGTGTCTCAAAACTGAGTGGCTGCTCCACATACACTTCCTCTTCGACTACACCATTCAAGAAAGTTGTCTTGACATCCATCTAGTGTATCTTCCACTTCATCACTGAAGCCAGAGCAAGTACTGTTATGATGGAAGTGTATCTGGCTATAGGTGCAAAATTTTCTTCATAATCTACTCCTTCTTTTTGGGAGAAGCCACGAGCCACAAAACTTGCCTTGTATTTCTCTATATTGCCATCTCCAGCATGCTTGATCTTATAGATCCACTTGGAAGTCACAATAGACTTCCCACTTGGTCTTGGGACCACATCCCAAATATCATTCTTCATGATCGACTGGTATTCCTTGACCATGGCATCCTTCCATTCTTTCTTTTCCGCTACTTCTTCATAACTGGAAGGTTCTTTGTTCATAATATCACAAAGAAAGGCAACATAGCTGGTATGTGACCTAGTCCTTTTTCTTTCTCTATGTTCCTCCTCTAGAATACCATACCTTTCTGCATCTTGGATGAGCTCTCTAGCCAATGTTGGTTTCCTCTTGTGAGAGTTCTTCTCATGGGGTGGATCTACAGGTTCTTGTGGATCTTCTATTTCACGATCTTCTTCTAGAATTGCTTCATTCATGGTGGTGTCTTGTGTTCTAGATATTTTGGGTTCTTCATTGTCTTCAACAAGTGTCTTCCTCGATTTGATATATGTTGAGTCTTCATCAAAAGTTACATCCCTGCTGATGTCAATCTTCTTGAATCCTGGAAAGTAGATTATGTATGCCTTCGAATATGCCCTTCTTTCCTAAAGGATCTAGCTTTGTCCGCTTTTCTTTTGGAATGTATATATATACAAGACAACCAAGTATTCTGATATGGCTAACTTCTGGTTTCTTTTCAGAGAACACTTCTTCTGGTGTTTTTTTGTCAAGTATCTTGTGAGATGTTATGTTTTGTACATATACAGTTGTCCTTGTTGCTTCTTCCCATAGGTGCATAGGCAAACCTTGGTCATGAAGCATTGCCCTAGCTGCTTCCATGATAGTTGTATTCTTCCTTTCTGCAACCCCATTTTGTTGAGGATTGTAAGGAGTAGTCAACTCCCTCTTAATCCCTGAATCACTACATATCTTCTTGAAGTCCCTTGAAGTGAATTCTCCGCCATTGTAGGATCTAAAGATCTTGATCTTCTTATCAGTTTGATTTTCTATCAAGGCTTTGAATTCCTTGAACTTATCAAACACTTCATATTTGTTCTTCAAGAAATAAACCCAAGTCTTCCTAGAGAAATCATCAATGAAAGAAACATAATATACATACCCACTCAGAGAACTAGATGACATTGGTCTGCATACATCGGAGTGGATAATCTCTAAAATTCCTTTTGCTTTGCTTTCACTACTTGGAAATGTCTTCTTTGTGTTCTTTCCCTTTGCAAAACCTTTGCAGATGCCTTCATGCTTTGTCTGGATTTCAGGAAGACCTTTCATTGCTTTGCTTGAAATTGGTAGTGCCTTATAGTGTGTAAGTGCAAACCTTCTATGCCAAAGTTCACTTGGTTCTACTAAGTCATGAACCAAGGCTTGTTCTGGTTGGCCCTTCAGTATGTATAATCCTCCCTCTTGCTCTCCAATCACCACTGCATCATCTATAGTCTTACCCTTTGGCTACATGAGAACTTGGCCATCTACAAATGCAACCCTCATGCCTTTTGCATCCAATGCAGATATGGAGAGAAGGTTCTTCTTGAGACCTAGAGCATATAGTACATCTTTCATCTTCATAGATTTTCCAGAGTCTAGCTTATAGGAGGCTTCACCACTTCCTTTTATGGGATACTAGTAGTCATCCCCAAGTTTCACCTTGTGAGATGATTCATGTTCAGATAGATTTACAAAGGATCCCTTGAATCCTGTCATATGTTTGGAAGCCCCACTATCTATAAGCCAATCATTACTTCCATGAGTAATGGTACTAGTGAGAGAAGAAATTAAAACATACTCTTCATCACTTGAAGAATCTTCACTTTCTTCTCTAGTGTTCTTCCTAGGAGGTTCATCATCCTCAACAGTATGAGCATGATGTCTTTTCTTGTTGTTCTTCTTTTTGTTCCTAGGACAATTTCGGGAAATGTGTCCTCTTTCATCACAAGTATAACATCGAATGTGAGAGAGATCTTTCATAGGTCCTCCAGAGTTTTCCTTCTGTCTTTGGTGATAATGTTTACTTTTCATGTGATGAGAGTGCTCCCTTTTGATATTATTCTTCCTAGTGTGTGCTATGAGAGCTCGATCTCCATTCCCCATCTTCTCTTCTTGAGCTATAATCCAAGCTTCTTCCTGTGAGCATTCTTCCCACAGCCTATTGAATGTCATAAGTTTCCTCCTAGCACAAATTCTTTGGATGAAGGATTCCCATGACCTAGGAAGACCATTTAGAGTGGTCATTACCACTTCTCCATTTTCTATATCTTCTCCCACAGCTTCAAGTTGTTCTTTTATCTGGGAGACCCTTGAAAATTAAGACTGCATGGTCTCCACATTCTGGATCTTGATATTCTTTAGTTGATTCCTCAAGGTCATATTCCGATTTATGTTCTTCCCTTCAAATAGCTTGGTCAAGGAATCAAACATCTCCTTAGGTGTCTTTAGAGATGACACATGTGGTATGAGATGGCCTTTGATAGAATCAGCAATGATTCTCTTAGAATTGACCAAGTTCCTCTTGTGTAAGGCCTTAGCCTCATCTCCCTCTGGAACCTCTTCACTTATGTAGGTGTCCAACTCATTTTCTTCTAGGATTAACCCAATCCTATACTTCCATGCTCGAAATTTATCAGCCCCTTCAAGCTTATCCTCAAGCTTGGTGTGGTGAGACATCTTAATGAGAAACTCAAATGGAAATAAAATATTTAGGTCTTACCACTGGATTTGTTGAAAACTAGATCTGGAGCTGGATTAGGGTTTGTTAGAGAAACCCTAAAAATTCAAACTTTGAATTTCAAACTTCTGAAAGGATAGAAAGATGCACCTTGTTGAGTTGATCAAGCTGGTATACTCCACTTTTGAAAACTGCAAAATTTGACCCCTCAAAATTGCCTTTGAAACTTCTGGATCTACTAGACAGGATCCCGAACTAGGGTTTGATTAAGCCCGGTCTTCTGCCCAACCAAAAAGTTCGATCTTGTGCTCTAAACTTCGATTTTTTTGAGGAGCATCTAGTCGTGGTCACATAATCCAAAAATTTCAACTTTCTCCGAAACCCTAATTTCCCACAGTAGTGACAGGCCAAAAACTAAAAGTGCTCAGAATGAGATTCTGTTTCGACAGAAAGATGCGCCCTTGCAAGGAGAGTCAATCTAGCCTCCTTCCTTTGAAGATCTGTGGAGAGAAACCCAAAAATTAAGAATCCCTAGCTTCTGCAACTGCACAGTGTCTTCTTCTCAGGTTAGCTCTGATACCATGTTAGATTTTGAGCATTAATTCAATATGATCTAGGATCTTATATGAGAGAATAACATGTACAGCATATTAATCACAAGAGACAGTAGACACGGAGTTTCCATGGGGAAAACCAAGAAGGTGAAAAACCCCGCAACTTCCTCAGAGATAGAAAGATAAATGATACAAAACCCAAGTACAAGAGATAGTCTCCTAGCAGCTTCTCCTCCTCCACTTGTGTGCAACTCTCACATGAGAGAATATATAAGTGAGTGAATGATCAAATAGAGTGATACCCTCACTCTATTTATACACTGACTTGACTTTCCTAATAACCTAACAAGGCCGACTTCTCTAGGAGAGCCTAATAACCCATGGTAACTCAACTCAGGGCCGAACCGACACTTGGTGGTCTAATAACCCATCATATATAAGTTGCGACACTTGTAATGCAACTTGCGACACTTGTAAATACAAGTGACAACTCTTCCGTACAGAGGAATAATAACATCTTTGTAGGGATGCAATATACATATATGAAATACATTCCGAAGTTACAAATACATCAACAGTTGGGAGATGACTCGGAAACTTCTTCAAAGGTAATGGTAGGATCGATCTAGACCACATTTATTCAATAAAGTCTTGTATGTCCCTAGTCTGGATACAAGCCTCCTTTCTGTGTATCAGATGACTCATAGAGGGTCTCCTAATAAAGTCACCTTCACTGCCAATGAAGTGGAGATTTCTCAAATTTTCACTACTAAAATTGTTTCCTTAGGTGTTGTAGATCATGACTCAAAAGTTTACAAGTTTTCTCATTTTATCCCCACTAATCACCCAATGCCTCCTCACTCATGCCAATGAAACCAACAAGTTGTGGCATGAGGTATTTTTCCACCTTAACTATAAGGAATTGCATAATTTGCACAAGTTTTTTATGGTTGATGGGATACCAAATATTAAGTTTTCAAAAGTAATTTGTCAGGGTTGCATCCTTGGCAAACACCCTGAGTGCAAGTATGAGAGAGGTAGAGTAGAGAGAACTTCTCAACCCCTTGAGTTGATCCATAGTGATGTCTCAGGTCCTTTACCTACCTTGTCCTTGAGCAATGCAAAGTATGTGCTCATTGTCATTGTTGAATACTCAAGATACTGTTGGGTTTACTTTCTCCAGTACAAGTTAGAAGTCTTTTTTTTTCATTATTTTTAAAGCCTTTGTGGAGAATCTGTCCGGTAAGAAGATTAAATCCCTTTGAACAGACAACGGGGGGAATATTTCAAGTCTTATTTGCAACAATTTTTTTTTGATGTTGGCATTCAAATGTAGCATATTGTGCCCTACAAACCTCATCAAAATGGTGTGGCAGAGCGGGAGAATAGATCCATTAGGGAGATGGCCACCTGCATGCTAGAGTCCAAGACTTTGTCTCCAAGACTCTGGGTTGAAGCCATTAATTGTGTAGACTATATTCAAAATAGAGTGCCACATAAAGCCTTGAAATGTATGGCTCCTTTTGAAGCTTGGAGTGGACACAAGCTAGATGTTTCAAATTTCAAATTTTTTGGATCAAAGGCATGGGCTAGAATACCTCCCAAGAAGAGAAGGTATTTGCAGCCCCAAATCCAACCCTTCATATTTGTTTCCTATCCAGAAGATTTAGAGGGTTACAAATTGCTCAATCTGACCACTCAAAAGACTTTCATTGAAAGGAGTGTGCAATTTGAAGAAGAACCCTTGCAAACAGTTCAAATGGAAGAAGGATAATGTTCACATCCACCACCCGATGAAGTAAGTGATTCCTCAAGTAAAACTTATGATTCTGAGTTTGATGATGATGAATAAGAGCATCTGATTGCATATACAAATCCACCTACAAGACCTAAGTGGGTTGTAAAAACCATTGAAGAAACAAGAGAGCTTGCAGGTGACCCTCAAGATACTAGGAAGACTAGGTCTCAATTTGACAATGCACATTGTGCATTTTCTGCCAGTGATCCTTACCTTCCTGAAAGATGTTATCTAATGATTGGATATGATCTTGTATCATATGTTGAGGCCTCCAAAGATCCCAGATGGAAAACAACCATGGATGAATAGTTCCAGTCTCTTCAAAATAACCAAACTTGGGAACTAGTTTCTTTTCCTCCTGGCAAGAAATTGGTTCAGTGTAAGTGGATCTTTCAAACAAAGGTGGTTGTTGATGGTGCAACAGTGAAGAAAAAATAAATAATGGTGGATAAGGACTTTTCCAAAGTCCAATGTCTCTACTGCAATGAGACTTTTTCACTAGTAGCCAAGATGGATTCAATTAGGATAGTTCTATAAATTGCAGCATCCAAGCACTATGAAGTGCACCAAGGATCTAGGTATGATGTATTACTTCTTAGGATTAGAAGTGTGGCAAAGATCAGATGAGATTTTCCTCTATTAAGGAAAATAAACAGTAGAGATCCTGAAGAGATTCAGGATGATGGGTTGTAAGTCCATGGCCACACCAATGGTGACGAATATGAAGTTGTTGATTGACTCTTCTTCAAATATGGTGGATCCCACAATGTACAAACATATGATCGGATCCTTGATGTATTTGGTTAACACCAGACCGAATATATGCTTTGTAGTGAACACTTTGAGTTAGTACATGGTTGAGCCCAGACGTGTACATTTGATAGCAGCAAAGCATGTGTACGATTGGATATGGACTCAGATATGTCTCAAACAGAGAAGTAAAGCTGCAAGGATATATGGACTCTGAATAGGGTGAAGAGTGCAGTGAATGAGAAAGAGCACATCAGGGATGTTTCTTCAGTTTGAGATCAGCTATGATATCTTGTTTTACCATGAAAGTAGTCGCCAGGGGCACTCAGTACAACAGAGGCAAAGCATATTGGAGCCAGTATTGCACGATGAAAAGTAGTAAGGCTTCAGAAGGTTCTTGATCAGTTATATTCGAGACATGGTGCAAAGGGGAGCAGTGAAGCTCCTGTTATCACATCTATGTTAGCTGGAGATACCATACTGCACACTGTGTGGCCGAGGACCACACAGTACTTTTTTTTTCCAGATCAGAGATCCGATGCCTTCAGAGGAGACACACAGTTTTGTTCAAATTGCCCCGAGCATATATATCACAGGGGACAAATGGTTGTACAGTGGTCCAGACATGTTACTTAGCATTTACCACAGGGTCACCCTTCCTTGCCAGGCTTTGATATGAGCCCATCGAGACAGTTTCCTAGTCTTGCTTTGATTGAGACTATCACAGAGTATTGTTGGTTTACTATTTGTGCCCAGATTCAGCAGAGATCCAGTTCAGAGACAGCCTCAGCAGCAGGTATATGGTGCGACAGGTATTGCATTTGATGTTTATTGCTCATGATTGTTTCTTAGACTTGTTTATACATGATAGTACACTAACTTTGCCTATGACAATTGATTTGGTGATCTAGCTATTGTTATGATATATGATTGGGCCCTTGGTGATGTCAGTCCACCCCTTCCTAGTAGACCCCTGTATATGCACACCGGGTCACACCCCTACTCTTGGTATAGACTTGGTCACTTAGTCCCCCTTGGCAGCTAACTTTGGATCCACCTTCACCTTCTCCATCCATCCGACTCATCCGTGATAGTCTTTCCCGACTTAGATTCCGATTTGTGACCTTGAGGATCCCTTTCCCCACTGATCTCTGAGTATGACATGATTCCCTATCTATTGTGCCTCGACTCTTTAGTGTGTGAGATGCACTCTCAAACGTGGGATTTGCTCCTATCGATTTCCCCCAATGTTGCAATGCAGTTAGGATTGTGTAGCCTCACCGAGTGTTCCCCATTAGTCATCGAACCATGTATTGCTCACCCCCATTACTTTGCAGTATGAGCACCATGATTATATCTATTGAGATATGTATGTAGCCCAAAAGGGCCTTGATGTAAAATGAAGAAATGTAAAGCAAGCCAAAAAGGCTTTTGTAAATGTAAAATCTAGCTGAAAAGAGCTAAGTATGAAATTCATTGTAAAATCCATGCAATGTGTTTGTAAACACACATGGACACAGGTCAGCCATACATGTCAGCATTTGTAGTGGTTATTTCCTCACCTAGTCCTGCGGGGAAAGGAGGTGAGAGGGAGCAAGGGACAAGCTCAAGATTGTCCCCTAGAGTCTCAAGTTACGGTTTGCCGAACACCCAGTTTGGCGGCTCTAGAAAAGAACCTCACGGAGTCTTCGGGCACGGATGTGAGTTGTGAGATACTTGTTAGATGACCAATGGCGGTTTCCTTGCACTATACCCATGTGTGAGGCACCGCCCTTCCCCGTGTTTTTGTCATGGTATGCTTATCTCAATGGACCTCGCTTTCCCGAGTTATCCAAAAGGTCACATAATCTTTGTCCTTGTCATCCCTCATCCTTCACCTTGTGTTCCACATCACCCAAAGTCAGCTAGGTGGTCAAGTCTATAGGTTGTGCATAACAGTTGAGTCTTTTGGACGTGGTGGGCCCACCTCACCTGGGGCCTTGTATTTTTCCGAGATTTAATGCATTTTTTATCATCATATTATCGTCATATTGTTTAGTAATGTACTAACTTGTATAAGGAAGCCTTTCACTTCATGATTGTATACAGGTTTCATCTAGCACCATTGTTGACCAGATTTGACTTGGTCAAACTAGGTTGACCAGGCCAAAAATGGGACCAAAAAAAATGTTGCGACCGGAATTTCAATTTTGGTCAATTATTATCTACAGGGGGCCCATATGAGCCTCCAAGTGACAAAATGTAAAAATATCGAGGCGTTTGTGAGATTTTTAATTATTATTGGTCATTAATGACCTGTTTTAATTAAAAATCATGGATTTTGGGCAAATAATGCCAAAGTGATGGATCGGGGTCGTTCGAGTGATCATTCCTACTATTTTTGGGGTCCACAATCACATTGCAGCAGACGATTCGGCAATCCGGGCACTCTAGGTGGGTCAAAAGCCCAAATTACATCTTCAGCAATAAAAACCAGCAATAAAATACATGGAAAATAAAAAATTGACAAAGGCAACTATAGCAAAGGGCAAAAATTAAAGGTTGGATAATTCAAGGGTGATTTCTAAGGTAATGTTGGTATGTTTGGACATCATATTATGTATTGTGGGTCCCTCCATTGGGCCAGCTCATTAGATGGGTCGAATTTCCCCATGAGGGCGTTTTCTCCACCTTGGCAAATTCGATTTGCATGTTGTATTGGTGTGGGGCCTTAATGTATTAAGTTAGGGGGATAAAACATCATATAGACACCCCCTAACTTGTGTTTTGATTGTTGTATGGACCCCACCATGGGTCCCCCACTCCACTTGTGCGCTTCACTTGGGCAATTCGCACCCCCTTCATGAGCTCATCTCCACCCTCGATTTGGTGATTGGGAAAGTAATCCCATCCATTGGTTTTGGGGGGAATGAATCTAGGTTTTGAGCCATCTCTATAAGAGAATGAGCTCACTCCATTGTTGTCTCTTTTGGCACATTTGTACACTTGAGTTTTTTATGATATAGAGCCATTCTTCCATAGTTTCTTGAGAGTTTATGGATGGATATGTGTTGCTTGACTGATATCTAGTCTTTCATAGCTTTGTTGAGTTGCTAGTGCATTGTTTCCATCTTGTCCTTGGCCAACGATTTGCAGGTGAAGAGCTCAGCTGGAGGAGGGCGCAGTTTTTGGAGTGGGAACCCCACAACTGCTTGAATTCTTCAGAGAATCAACTAGGGAGTTGTTATTGCATTTTTCGCCTTTCAATTCTCTCATTTTAGTCATTTTTACTTGCTAGTTTCTCTTGTTATTTGCTGCATACACTGACTTGATCTTGTTTGTGGCAAGTAACTAGGGCGAATTTGGCCATTGGAAGCTCAAAACACAAAGGGAACACGCTGCTGCTTGGCAACTGAGTTTGGAAGGCTAGTCTTCGGCATCCTCGTCCGTCTATTCACTCCCAAGTAGGTCCTTCTTGTTGGTCTCTAGCATTTTAAATTTCATTGTGTGTGTTGAGCAGAAATCTCATGTACAAAACCATAAAAACACAAAACATAAGTTTTCACCGTTAGAATAGTTTTAATTCAAAACCCACTAATGAATTGATCTTAAAAGCCTTAATCTTAAGTTTCATTTGCTTTAGACTCCATTTTCCCATAGTTTTAGCACTGGTCAGCCTGGCAAAAACGCCTCACCTAGGGCGTTTTTCTCTTCTGCTTGCTTGGGTCAGTTTGGGGTTCTGGGTAGTTTGTAATTGGTTTCAAATCATCATTTTATGTCAAGGAATCAAACTACCAATTGCTAGAAGTATTTTAAATCACGTTTTATTTGCTGCCCTAGGTCCATTGCAACTCTCTTCCTTGCGCAGGTTCATTCTATTTTCCCACTTCTAGCTTATTGTACGTCCTAGTCCATTTCAGCCTTGCAATCACTAATCTAATCAGCTTGTTTCATTATAATTGATTGCTGGTCACTTCCACATCGTCCCCATTTTTACTGCTTGTGTCCATCTCTTGGTTGGAGCTAGACTTAGGACTTAATCCGCAATCATTTCCTGTTTGTACTTCTTTCTATCTTTGGGGTTGGGTGTGTGTTTGTCTCTCAACCATCATTGGTTGAGCGGGGTCTCCCCCCTGACTTGGCTACGTGCCTTGTCTGAAGCGACAGTAGCCTTGTCCGGTGTGACTTCCGTTCCCTAAATGGAGGACCTGGTTATTGCAAGTTACACCATTCTAACTGATCACCCTCTACCATCCTTGTTGGGACATTCATTATCCATCAACTAGAGTTTATGTGATAACAACTCCAATACATATCCACGGATGAGCAGATTGTTGATACTCTTACTAAGCCTTTGTCTAAAGTAAAGTTTGAGTACTTATGGGACAAGTTTGGTGTTGTACAAAATGAATCCCCTCACTGAGAGGGAGTGTTGATGTTTCTCCATGGGTAGCAATGGGTAGTCATTCCCCCCCACCAGTTAGTCATGTGGTACATGACTCAGGCATCTTCCACATCGATAAGTCATGCAATGGTACATGGCTCAAAAACTTATAAGACATACAATAATACCTGACTCAAACACTGGTAAGTCATGTAGTGGTACATGGCTCAGATACCGATAAATCATGGTACATGACTCAGACATCTAGGGGCTGCAGTATATCATATGGAGTGCACCCACATGAGTAGAGACATAGTCAAGAACTCAAATGAACATCGAACAATATTCAAGGTCTCTGATACTATCAATGACTATCAGATACTTGAGTGAGTTATAGTCAGGGTTAATGGGAAACAGTCAAACCTCTTGGAGAGGTCAAATAACCATATATTTGGTTAGGGGGGTGCAATGGGACAGTGAAGAAGAAAGAATTCACTTTGGAAGTGATCAGGCCTTGGAGAACATCACAGAAGATGGCAAGCTCACAAAGAAATTCTATAGACCGTAGAAGATTCCAGAAGTCAACAAGAGGAATTCAACCGAAGGAAAAGGAAAGAAAGAATAATATTAGTCCCAAAGAACATTGAAGAAGAACTTCCAGAAGAAAAGCAGTGTTGAAGATCGTGTAAGAAGAATACATTCCTCACTAAGAGGGAGTGTTGATGTTTGTGTGGCATCGAGATATATTCTTAAGAAGTCCCATAGAAAGTGGAAAGAAATGAAGAGCACAACTAACCCAATGAAATGGGTAAATTGACCCTAGAAAAAAAATGACAAGTCAGCTTGAAAGATAAATTAAATATTAAATAAAAGTCAATCTGACCTAACTGTGGAAACTTCTAGTGAAAAGAAGAATATAAATAAAGTGTTTCCACACTTCATTTTGACATCAAGCAAGCACATCTCTCTCTTTCAAGTGATGCGCACTTCTCTAGGAGGACAAATGAGGAACACGAGAAGCATAATGTTTGCGGCTATCGTACTATCTCTCTCTCTCTCTTTGTTCTCAGAATAGTGCACCTATTCAGAGGTCATTCTGTATCTTTCTTGTATATCATTATTCTATTTCTGTAACTAGTATCAGGCACTAGATTTGACATTGTATCTTGTCGAAGAATCTTATCTAGAGAAGTTGTTGGCTTTTCCCAGGGTAAACATTGTGTCTACTATGGATGTGTTTCCTTTAGTGATCCTTTTATGCATGCAATTTATGTTTATGTGATACAAAAGTTATAAAAAGTTAAAACATCTAACTGCTAAGAAAAATCAACATCCTAGGATCACATTGAGGGAGAGCAAGCCTTTGACGAAGTTTCCAAACTCATGGCACTAATATGTAACATCATCGATTCCGTAACTTCCAATGATTAGGGAGCAACTAACCAGCAGGGTTGTAGGGATGTCAGTGTGCAAGATGATGTGTGCGACAATGTGCTAGGTTGGAGGGAGAACCAGTTCCAGGTGGCTCTTCGAGAAGTACCTTCATTGCTAAAATGGAGTGTTGATGATTATAGCTCGGATAGGTACTTCTACATAGTCTAGGTGTTAGGCATGCAAGAGTTGTTCAAATACCTCTCTAGGTACTTGCTTGAGAAAGTAAGTGACTTTTGTATCTATTTCCTAAGTCTAACTTAGGAAAAGCACATTAACTAATTTAATGTTGACTAATGACTAAAAGTGAACTTAAATTAAGTCATAGCCGTTGATCTTAAGTGAGTCTTGAGATCTAATCTCAACCATCCATCACATTGGAGATTGAGGGTTAGGGTTTTGGTCATTGAGATGTTATAAAAGAAAGCCTAAGGAGAGAAGCAGACACACATAGATACACATAGAGTGCATGAGATCTAATTGATTGGGTGAAGGATTTTCATCCAAGTGTGCAGGGGCAGGGTTCAAGGAAGGGAGAAAGGGGCAACAAATGGATTAGCAGCCAGCAAGATCGAAGGACATATCTTGAGGTGTGATAGGCTATTCTTATTATATTGTATTATTCCTCAGATGGGCCTGTTATCACACAACTTGTAGTTGCCCCTAGTGGTATCCCATCCGGGACGGTAGAGGAGATGGACAACTAAAGAGGTGACCCAAGAGATGCCACGGTTCCCAATGCAAGGTGGGAGTCACGTCAACCGAGGCACTCTTGACTTTAGATCTAGATGAATCAAGACCTAGGGGGAGACCCTATTACCAATCAAAGATGATTGGACCCAAACAAAGGTTCCTAGGGATAAGTAAATGATGAGTTACGGAAACCAATGCAAGGTTAAGTGGACCTAGAAGTTAAAGTATGGTTGATGATGGTTTGAGAGATGATTAGTGTTTCAACCAATGTATGATTTAGGCCACATGATGAGCTAAAAAGACAAGATCTTGCATCCCTTAATGTCACCTTGTGGGTCCCAATTGAACCATTCACATATCCCAAGAAAGTAGGTCCCACTTGTGTAATACATGGTACTAATTATCCTAAGACAAGAGCCCAGATTTTATCTTTAATAAAATCATTGAATGCTGGTTTTTCCCCATTGGGGTTTTCACACTTGTGTGAAATGTGTTAAGGTTTCCTTGTTATGCTTCCGCTGATTTATTGAATTAGATCATTAAAAATCCAGTTGTGCATTTATTCAGTTAAATTTGCATAATAGGATTTGCTAGGACTTAATTGTCAGGTGTTGGGTTAAGAAAATTAACAGAGTGAATATGTCACAAGTGGGATTTGAACTTGGGTGGGGAGGATAACAATTCTTCCTCTCAACCACCTGAGCTAGACACAATTGAAAAGAAGCATATCATCTCTTGTTGCCTAGTATTTCATGACGTTGAAGGTCAACAATGTTACTTATTTAAAGATTGTGAAGTTCTCTATCCATGTTCCTTTAGTATGAGGTTCATCTATTTGCGGTCATATTCCTCACAAAGCTCTTTCTTTACAATAAACACAAATATACTGTTTGACTTCTGGTTTTTTTACCTTTAACATGGACAATCAAGTTTAAAATTTAAATACCCTCAGGCTTATACAGGACACTACAACATACCAGCCATTTATAAAGCTAGTTGTGAATCAAAAGTTTAACCCATTAGAAGGCACCTTGAAAGAGCCACATCTGGCAAGATATGACCTAGAAATGTAGGGTTAGAATCTGATTGCTTGCTTCTTTGCAATCATAAGAGACCATTTGACCTTCAATATTAGGAGATTCATCTTTGCTATAGTCAATAGGTGGTATTCTAGGGTCACAATGGAAGAACCCCTCACAGGCCCTACATCTACTACTTTATCAGCACAAGATATCATTCAATTGACATTGGATGAATTTTACTTTTGTGGGATACGCACATGACAATGACTATTCAGCCATATCAAACTGCAAGAGCACATTGATGGTTGACCACCTACAACACAAGCTCTAAAAACAATTTCTGTGCTTTTGTTTACTGAATTTTTATCATTCAAGGAAATTAATAAAACAGTCTTCTTTCTTTTTGAAAATGGCACCCATGAATGTAAAGTGATAATTGGAATAAGAGAAACACCTGTTGAAAAGAGTTCATACCAACCAACACTGAAGCAGTATCCTTGTTCTTCAAACTATATTGCAAAGCCAATTTTGAGATATTCTTCCCCTTAGTTTTACAATGAGCTGCTGCAGCTGCACACACAGACTAAAATAGAACAAACCAAAGTTAAAAATATTACTTCCACCATTTCAAGTGAGACAATAACATTATCAGATTTCAAAAATTGACTCGAAAAACAGTGCTAATAGGAGAAAAATGAAGAGAACTGCATGCAGCAGATAGGAATAAAAGGACTTTTTGTGAATGTGTTCAAGTACCAGAAATACAATTACAGTCCACCTGAAACATTCCAGGCCAAATGAGGATGTCATGATGACAACCCAAGTTGAAATGGCATGATAAGATGATAAAGAAACAAACAAACAACTGTTCGTTGAATACAGGGAACAGTATTCCAATTCCAAAAACAATATGGCATACTTGAAGATGCTTTTTCAACAGTTGACTGCAAGAAATACTAATCGACTTAAACCAATCATGCAGGGCTAGTGCAAGGCATGAGGAAGCGAAGTCTCAAAAGTATAAATTCTTAATACATTACAAGTACTTTAATTATTGAAATCTTTCTTTGAGAAACATAAAGTTATTGTTTATTGAGTAATGACAATATTATTCAACCATATACAGAGCATTTTATTAAATACTTAAAAAGATATAATATAGTTAATGTAATCAGTACTATTACGAGCATTCTCTATCACCCATTGCTTTCAGTCTGTGCTTCATAAACAGGAAAAATAAATGTTTATTTTAAAACATAAGCATTTATACTTTTAATTGATATTCCAAATGGAGGTACACCTAACTACATTATAGAGCATAAGGGGTACTCGTAGGCTCCAGACGAGCTGCTATTCCAAACTAGAATCTGAAATAGAGGTCCAGTGTCCAAATTCTATCTTCCATACATTCTTGCATAAAAGATTATTAAAGGGAAACCTCTTTCGAATAATCTTTGATTAAGGATTAAAAAGGATCTTACATCTACACCGGACACTCATAGGTGCAGACCTTTACCGTTCAGGAGAAATAGCAAGCCAATATGGTGTGCTTTGATCTCTTTTCATTGAGCCACCCCATAATCAGGATGAGTTTGAAAATTAATTTTTATGAGTAGGCACTTTTCTAGCTTTCCCTGTCTTACATCTGGATTCTTCTTGTGTAAAGACTCTATTGATCTTTTATAATTTGGCATCTGATTGTTCAGGAATAAAGAATTACCATGATATAAATAAATCATATGAAAGCATTTGAATGGAATATCTCAAGGTGACCTCCTATTTGGCAAAATCTACATTACATGAAAAGCCAGGAAACCTTAGGCCCTCTGCCATATACTACCTGAACAATCTTTTGATATACCCGATCTACAACTATTTGACAGAGAGGTTGTATGCCCTGCTGTCAGCATTTTCAATAAATAGTACAATATATCAGTACAACACATTTGAATGTCTACTGCTCACCATAGTAATTGCGCTCTTTGAACTTGAAATTGAGCAACAGCTCTATAGACGAATTAGGTGATTGAGAAAAAGCCATGCACACTAATGAATTGTATTAGGTCCTATGAGAGGACACATAAACGCACTAATAAGACACACCGGGCATTACAATTGTTAATGGATTATGGGACATAGGAAGCATCCCAAAACAGCTAACACTGGATTGCATACCTTAGTCGTTTAAGAGAAATCAATGAAAAAGTGGATAAGGTCGGCTTAAAAATAATCTTATGGAACCCAAATGAACCAACCTAGCCTCTCAAACCCAGTGAAGCTGTTCTCCAACTGGATTTGAATGGACCTCAAGTAGTGGCCACTCTTCATTTCATCCTACTTCCCCATTGTCCTTTCTCTTTGAAATTTCAGCTCACTGCTCTTGCTCTGCTACTAGGCATATGAGCACTCCACTTGAGGGAAGTTTGGTCCCCTTTCGCTACTACTGCTCCCAGAGGACCCCTATAGGGCAGTTCTACTCCAGAAATATTTTTCTGCATTTGCAAGTCGTTGCCAGCTATAGGAGAGTCCGGAATACTATACACCTATTTCTATTTTCACTTGATTTTCTGCTTCATGTTTTATGATGGGATTCTCATACTTGTATATGACTGTAAGCAGTTTACATCAAATATATAAACCATTTTTAAAAACCCAGATTCTTGAAACAAATTTGACCATAAGAGCACATATGTCATATACTATGATTTCCATGATTAAATGTCTTTATAATGTTAAATTTTAATTATACAAATCAGTACACTTACATTTTGTTTCACAAATGTTACTAATGTTTGAGACCCTGAAAGGAACAGTAAGTTCTATGTTGAGACCCTGTTGTCCACTAAGTTGCACTTAGATGGACTCCTTGTGAACCTCAGAAGACTTGAAAAACTTACCTTGTTCATTGCCATAGTGTTATCACATCCATGTTAGCTGGAGCTACCATGCTGCAGATTGTGTGGTCAAGGACTATACTACATTTTTTTTTTCCAAATCAGAGATCGGATGCCTTCAGAGGGGGCATGCATTTTGTTCAGATTGCCCCGAGCAGAGATATCAGTGGGGACAGATGATTTATTTATGAGTCCAGACATGTATACAGCATGGCCTACAGGGTCACCCTTCCTTGCCATGCTTTGAGTAAGCCCATTGAGACAATTGCCTAGCCTTATTTTGATTGAGAGCATTACAGAGTATTGCTGGTTGGCCACTTGTTGCCCGGATTCAATAGAGATCCAATTTCAGAGTCAGCTTCCGCAGCAGGTATATGGTGTGGCAGGTATAACATTTGATGTTCTATTGCTCATGTTGTTGATTAGACTTGTTTATATATGATAGTACATTGACTTTGCATATGATGTTGATGTGGTGATCTAGCTGTCATTATGATGTGTTCGGCCCTTGGTGATGTCAGTCCACCCCTTCCAGTAGGCTCCTGTCTATGCACACTAGATCATATCCCCACTATTGGTATAGACTCGGTCACTTAGTCCCCTTTGGCAGCTGACTTTGGATCCACTTTCACTTTCTCCACTCATCCGACTCATTCATGTTGGTCTTTCCCGACTTGGACTTTGATTTGTGACCTTGAGGATCCCCTTCCCCACTGACCTCTGAGTATGCCATGATTCCTTGTTTTATGTGCCTCGGCTCTTTAGTGTGTGAGATGCACTCTCAAACCTGGGATTTTCTCCTGTCGGTTGCCCCCGATGTTGAAATGTAGTATAGGATTGTGTAGCCTCACCGGGTGTTCCCCATTGGTCATCGAAGCATATGCACTTACCCCCATTACCTTGCAGTATGAGCACCTTGATTATATCTATTGAGATATGTATGTAGCCCAAAAGGGCCCTGAAATGTAATGAAATAAAGAAATGTAAAAGAAGCCAAAAGGCTATGTAAATGTAAAATCTAGCCAAAAAGGCTAAGTATGAAAGTCAATGTAAAAGTCCATGCAATGTGTTTTTGAACACACATGGACACAGGTCAGCCATATATATTAGCATTGTATTGGTTATTTCCTCACCTAGTCCTGCGAGGCAAGGAGGTGAGAGGGAGCAAGGGACAAGCTCAAGATTGTCCCCTAGAGTCTCAAGTTACGGTTTGTCGAACACCCAGTTTGGCGGCTCTAGAAAGATCCTCACGGAGTCTTCTTAAGGCATGGATGTGAGTTGTGAGTTATTTGTTAGATGACTAGTGGCGGTTTCCCTGCACTATACCCATTTGTGAGGCACCGCCCTTCCCTGTGTTTTGTCATGGTATGCTTATCTCAGTGGGCCGCGCTTTCCCGATTCATCCAAAGGGTCACATGATATTTGTCCTTGTCATCCCTTACCCTTCACCTTGTTTTTCCACCTCACCCAAAGTCAGCTAGGTGGTCAAGTCTATAGGTTGTGCATCGCAGTTTGAGTCTTTTGGATGTGGTGGGCCCACCTCACCAGGGGCCTCATATTTTTGAGATATTATGTATTTTTTTATCACCATATTGGCATCATATTGTTTAGTAATGTACTAACATGTTTAAGAAAGCATTTCGCTTCATGTGGCATACATGTATTCAGCCAGCACCATTTTGACCAGATTTGACTTGGTCAAACCAGGTTGACTAGGCCAAAAATGGGCCCGAAAAAATATTGCGATCAAGATTTCGATTTTGGTCATTTGTTATCTCTTGGGGTCCCATATGAGCCTTCAAGCATCAGAATGTGAAAAAGTTGAGGCAGCAATGAGATTTTTAATTATTATGGGTCATTATTGACCTGTTTTAATTAAAAATCATGGATTTTGGACAAACAGTGCCTAAGTGATGGATCGTGGTCGTTCAAGTGAACATGTCTACTATTTTTGGGGTCCACGATCACATTGCAACAAACGGTTCAACAATCTGGGCACTATAAGTGGGTCAAAAGCCCAATTTACACCTTCAACAATAAAAACCAGCAGTTAATTAAATGGAAAATCAAAATATGGTAAAGGCAACTATGGCAAATGGAAAAAATCAAAGGTTGGCTAATATAAGGGTGACTTCTAAGGTAATTTCATGATGTTTGGACATTATATTTGTGAGGTGGGGCCCTCCATTAGACCAGCTCACCATGTGAGGTCGAACTTGCCCATGGGGGCGTTTTTCTCCACCTAGCAAATTCGATTTTGATGTTTTATTATATGTGGGACCTTGATGTATTAGTTAGGGGGGTAAAACACCATATAGACACCCCCTAACATGTTGTTTGATTATTGTATGGACCCCACAAGGGGACCCCCACTCCACATGTGCGCTAAAGAGGGCAATTCGCACCCCCTCATGGAGCATTCTCCTCCATTCGATTTGACCATTGGGGATTTGATCCCAACCATCCATTTTTGGAGGGAATTAGGTTTGAGATGGGGGGATTCTCTACTTAAGAGAGAATCTCTCCCATTTCTCCTCCTCTTAGGCATTTTTGTAAATACTTGGACTGAAATAGAGAAGAGATTCTTGAGAGTTCTTGAGACATTGTTTGCTTGGATGAGTATTGTGATGATTGATGTCCATTTGCTGATGTATTGATGAGTTTCCTAGTGCATTTATCCACCATCTACAGCTGAAACGAATTGCAAGTTGGAAGGCCACTTGAGGAAGGGCGCATTTTTTGGAGTGGGAGCTCCACACTTGGGTGCTTCTTCAAGGATTTAAGGAGGGAGTTGAATTTGTTGTTTATCATTCAATTTCTCAATCATTTGTCTTTCATTTTGCTGTGTAAACTATCTATTTGTTGCAGATCTCTGACTTTCCATATTTTTTGGCAGGTAGCAAGGGCGCACTTGGTCTTCGGCTGGCTCAAACGCTTAGGGAAAGCGTTGGTTGCTCATCATTTGGATTCGGCAAGTGGTCTTCACACAATATTCAGCCATTCATCGTTGTTTCAGGTATTCCTCTCATGCTCAATTCTCTACTTAGATTTCTGATGTGTTTGCTGAGCTAAAATACATGTAAAACCAAGAGAAAATTAAAAACTAAAAATTTGACCGTAAAAACTTAAATTTCTTTCCAAACCCGCTTATGATTTGTTCTTAAACGCCTAAATCCAAAGTTTTATTGTTGTTTGACTCCATCTACCCATAGAACTAGCACTAGTCCTTTTGCCCAAAACGCCCCTCTAGGGCATTTTTCTCTTTCAGCTGGTTTGGGTCACTTTGGGGTTCTGGGTAGTTTAGATTTGGTTTTAAATCGCCATTTACCTTACGAAATCAAGCTATCGTGTGTTGGAAGTGTGCTTAAATCTTGATTATTCTCTGCCCTAGGTTTGTTAATCCATTGTTCAAACCCCTTACCTGGGCAGTTTACTTCACCATTCCACTTCCAATTCATTCTGCATCCTTAGACTATTTTCAGCCATATAATCACTAATCTAATCTTGTTATTTAGTTTCTCTTGATTGCTGGTCACCTGCTACATCACTCTCATTCTACCATTTGTGTCCATCGGTTGGCTGAAACTAGACTTAGGAGCTCATCTACACTCAGTCTCTTCTTCTATCTCTTTATTTTTTTGTGGGATTTGGGTGTATTTTTTTGTCTCTCAACCTTCATCGGTTGAGCGGGGTCTCCCCCCTGACTTGGCTACATGCCTCGTCTGAAGTGACAATAGCCTTGTTCGGTGTGACTTTCGTTCCTTGAACGGAAGACTTGGCCATTGCTGGTTACACCTTCCTAGCTGCTCACCCTCTACCATCCCTGTTTGGACACCTTTCACTAGCAGCTAGAGTTTGTGTGATAACACATAGTTCAGAAGTTCATTAGGCCAAATTTTTGGCCCTTTGTAAAATTTGAATGTCCAGACCCCCTTGGGGGAATTGTAATAAGTTGGTCTAAGAATGGTCTTTTTGTAAAAGGCTTGGCCTACCTTAGGTTTAGCTATCAAGAGGATACTCTAGAGTGTTTTTTCCTCGGGAATTATGCGTTGCGCTTCAATGGCATATAATTCTTGAGTTTTTCACTCACACTTCCAAAGTTGAAGTATTTTCCATGGTGGTCGAACCTTAGGAGTTTATTATAGCCTACGTGTCTATGTATTTTTCACATGATAGCCATAAATAATGAGTCATATGGACATGCACTAGGTCCCCTAGGAGTTTGAGTCAGTTCGGATAAAAATAATTTTTTTCCGTTTTACGGGCTTTTTTGATAATTTAATTAAAAAATCTAAAAAGGTGATAAAAATGTGGTTAGGAGGTGAATTTTTCCATGGGGGTGCTCGTTTTCTAACCCAGAGCACCCACAAAACCCCTAAATCCCCTTTTCATAAGTTCTAAGTGAATATTATTCACTTCAATAAATATTCTCTCATAATTAATTATGGAAAATTATTTAATTAAAAAAATAAAGATATGAGAGAAAATCAAATTCCTAAATCAATGGAATTTGTCCCAGTTAGAGGCCTAGTTGAGTTGGCAGTTGTATTAAAGGCAAATCCCAATAAAATGGAGATCAAATCAAGCAAGGATTGAATGGTTATTGGCTTCGTTCTCTTGGAGAATGCGCCCTCCTCCACTTGGGCAACTTTCTCTTAGGTGGAAGCCATCTATTGTTTGGGAGATGATATCAAAGCTTGAGGGAGGCACCTCTCTTAGGTAGCAGCCTACCCATGTGTTGGCTAAATCAATCAAGGATCCAATCAAGAGATATTCACTCCCCTCTTCTAGTGATGTACCCCCCTCCTCATGAATTTTCCCTCCCTCTCTCATTTTCTATATAAGCAAGGTCTCTCATGCTCCATTCTTCATGATGGAAAGCATAGAACCTCTGCTCCTGTAATGTTTGAATTGTTTATCAGTAATAAGACTTGAAGGCTTTGGGGTTCTACTTGTTGGCTCTTGTTCCATTTCATGCATGCATCATTGGTTGAGGTGATATCTAGTTAGTTTACTTTCTCTTATGCAAGCTTAGTGATTAGATCTAGCTCTATTGGAATAAGTATTTGCAGTTGTCAAGTTGCTTATTTTATGTTCATGCTTTCAAGATCTTAGTAGTAATATGATGTATTTGGTTGTACTATTATTCTCCTTGTCTTTATTGATGAATGTACTAGATTAATCTTGTTTGTTTGGAGAAGTGTGTAGCTTTGCAGGTTGCCTTAAGGTGAAGGGAATTTGGAGTTCATGTGCATCCACCTTCTCTCCATCACATTCAAAGATTTTGGATCTAACAAGTTTTTGTCCACAGATTTTTCTTCTCCTTCACCTTCTAGTTTCAAGCTTGAGCTTGAGGGTTTTTTCTTCTATCATCTCTTCAAATATAAAAAATTACTTGGTTACTTGGTTACCTTTGCTTAGTAAGAGTTAGATCTACAATTTGAAAATCAATAGTCTTCTTTTATTAAGCATATATATCAGATCTAGATTAGCTTCAAATTTTACTTTCAAACTAGATCTAGATCCATCATTTTTATACTTGAAGTAGTATATTTTTTTCCAAAAAATTTCCAAGTATAAAATTTGTAAATTTTTTGTGTTTTTATTTGTTTAACCCAATAATTTATGTGTTTTAAACTTGCTGGTTTTTAGCAGGTCCAAGGAAAAAGAGGAAGAAACTCTGGTAAAATTTTGTCAGAAATTGCCAAATTTACCTTCTGAAGACCTCCTTCCATCATTGCTTTAAACTTCTAACCTATAAGCCCTTAGATCCAACTCTAAAAGGACTAAGAGGCATTTATTTTGAGCAAATTTGTAATTATTATTAAAAGAAAGCAAGTGGGCTACACAGCGCCCACACCCCATCCCCCCTGTGGGGATTCACAGTCTCATTTTTTCGTGGTATAAATTTTTCTAACAAACACAAGCACACAATTGCATTTCATTGCAGGGTTGTATACTTTAGTTTTAATTTGTTTAATTTTGTTTATTTTCATTCTTTTGCAAGTAGTTAAATAAAACCAATCTCGTTGCCACGAAGTATGCTCTCACCACCACATAAAGGCATTGTCGATTAGTGGCGGTTGATCAGAAAGTGACACATAGATTCGGTGACCTATATCTTTCTTTTCTGCAAGTTACTTTTGTTTTAAGCATTTTATTTTTCAAGTACTAAACCAGAACGAACATTTTGCTGTTCTCAAAGTATGCTCTTTCCCTTTGCGGGCATTGGCCTGGTCCTGGGGAAATCAGAAAGAGTTGCATCAACTTATTAATTCTCAAACATCTAATTAAAAACTCACATTAATAAAATCAACAACCCCAAACATAGTGAAAATTCGGCACTCGAACATTAAGTATTACGTGGGGAAATTTCTCAGAAGAAGTGGGAACCATTGGAGAGTGAACTCAGCGCACCGTTAGACTACCTCCTTGTTGGCGTAGTGTTAAACACGCCCTTGAGACTCAGCTCTAGCCCACACGTCTTCGTGAGGAGCCACCTTTGCCTAATTTTTGGACATTACTCCTTCTAACTCACGGTATATCAGGAGCTCTCAGTTTCCCTTTATTAAATCCACCTTTAATAATTCTAAAACTGACCAAGAACATTGCAAAACATTTCCTTTTCAGCAACAACACTTTTATTTAAGTATTTGACTCCAAGGCATTGGTATCATATTGATTATATCTTTGTTTAAGCTTTATTCATGTCAATGGGTTAATTTCATGCTGTTACTTTTAATTCCTTTTGCATAAACTTGGACAGTAAGATCACTCTTTAAAACTCCTTAAAAACACCCAACTTAGTTAAACTTTCTAAAACACTTAACAGCCTTAGAAACTTTTCGTAGGGACTACCCCCCTTGGCTTCGTTAGGATTTAACCTAAACGGAGGAGTCAGGATCAGGTGATAGCCCTGACTCGAGACTTGCACCCAAGGGCGCACTAAGGAGTAGTGAGATTTATGCTGCATTAACCAAGTGCGCAATTCAGTGGCAACATTTTTGACAGCGTTGTCGAGGATAAATCTTCTATCCCTGGGTACAACTTTTTAGCTTCTTTTGGGTTTTTTTACCTTTTGGTGTGTTTAGTCGAACAACCTAAGATTCACTCAATCCACGTGGCGACTCCACTGTTAAATAACAAAACCATGCATTCTAGAAGAAGAACTTCTGATGGTTTAGTCAGTTTCCTTCCTGAGCCTCAAAGGGTTTATCGAAGGAGGCAAGCTAAACTATCTCCTCGTAGGATCCTTGAACATTTAGGATCTAAGTCCCTCTTAGACATCAAGTTTTTGTTTAATAATTGTAGTTTGAATAAAAACTTGTCTCCGATGGATAAAATCTTCAAACCCCTTAACTTCACTCAGATTGCATATCCACATGAGCTACCTGAGAGAGCAATCGAGAAGTTACCTTCATTTCAAGGCAATAATGCCATCTCGGCAGCAGTCCACCTTCAAAAGTTTGCTAGGAACCTGATTTGGTGTCGAACTCCTGCCCAACAACATGATGATGTCTACATGAGGCTTTTTGCCTTATCTTTAGAAGATGATGCCTCTGAATGGTTCTTAGGATTGGCTGACAATATCTATGACTCCCATGAAGCTTTGACCAAAGGTTTCATGGAAAGGTGGGGAGAGAAAAAAGAACCATGCCACCTATTGAATGTCCTCCACTCCATCCAAAGAAATGAAAATGAAACAATGGAGGAATTCAATAAGAAATTCAAAGATTTGCTTTCCAGTTTTCATGTTGACTCCAAGCCCGCTGACAAATCTGTTTTAGTTTACTATATGGAAGCGTTGAGTGGTGAAATCAAATTCATGCTAATGGATAAAGAACCAGAAACTCTAAAATCTTCCCAAGACTTGGCCGTCATCGGGCAAATCCAACATCCTTGGGTTCACAAGGGCTATAATTTCTAATAAACATCATGACCCAAGGATAAGACACCCATGAATCAAATGCGAGAGTCTTATGAGAAAAAGATGAAGGAGATGAGTGAACGTATGGAGGCAATGGAAGCCAACTATGTCACTCAGCTTAAAACAATGCAAAACAGAGTGGTTGCCGTAGAAAGATCATATGCAAATCATAAGACCTTTCCTCCAAAGAATAAGTGGCAGAAGAAAGGACCCCCTCAGGATGACAAAATACCTCATCAGCTAGAAACAAGCAATATGGTTGAAGAAGTTTCAAGCATATCATGAGGAGCTCCCTGGATTTGGGAAAAATATAAAGGAAAAGCTCTAGCCTTTCTTCCGAAAATCCTAGGATTTTGTGGAGGATTGTTTTGGTTTCCACCAATGTTTGTACCATCCATTGAACTAGATGTGGATGCAGGAGACCCTAAAAGATGACTCAGTGAAGCAGTAGGATTAGAAATCTTCCAAAATAAATTGGAAGAGTTCTCTTTAAGTTTTCTTAGATTCCGGGTATAAGTTACAGGGGTTCCTTCAAGATTTGATGGATGATTTAGGAACTTAAGATTTATTTGTTGGATTTGTTCCTCAGTAGAGTCGCAGAGTGGAGTCTCTAGGTGAACCACAACAGTAATCCACCGAAAAGGTAAATGTCGTAAGAGAGGTGAGATGAGTGAATTAAAATGGCAACTAAGTTAATTATGCAATGGATAAATGTAGTCACCAATGTAAAAGACCGGATGCGATAAGATATGGAATAACGCACAGACACTAGCAGACACCAAAGGGAAGCCTCTACCTCCCCAACAACGGCGCCATATGTTGGCAAAGTGAACGGAGGTAAAGTCGAAAGATAAATGTCGAACCAGGAAAGCCTCTACCTCCCCGGATGTTGGAAAAGTGAATGGGGGTAAAGTCAAAAGATAAATGTCGAACCAAGAAAGCCTCTAAATCCTCGACAACGGTGCCAAAAAAGTTGGCAAAGTGAACAGGGGTAAAGTTGAAAGATAAATGTCGAACCAGGAAAGCCTCTACCTCCCTGGCAACGACGCCAAAAATGTTATCATACACTTGTAGTTGCCCCTAACGATGATCTTATTCAGGACGGTAGAGGAGCTAGGCAACTAAAGAGGTGACCTAAGAGGGCCTCGATCCCCAAGATGGATTGGTTGTCACACCAATCGAGGCACTATTCGCTTCTTTCTATCCAAGCCCAGATAGCAAAGGGGGAGACCTTGATCTACTCTCAACACGAGAGATCTAATCCAATCACCAGATCAAGCTATTCAATAGGGTACGTAAGGTGAGGGGTGAAGAACCCTAGATCTAAGGAATAAGATCACTGTGGAGGCTTAAGATAGATGAGATTTAACCTTAGATGTATTAGACACAGTGACTTGAAGATTAAGAATGGATCCAGGATTTAGGTGCTAGGGTAAATGATCAGAATCAATTGCCTTGGGAAACGTGTACTTAAATCAAGGAGAATGGTCCCAAGTAGTAGATTTGAGAGATTTAGGGATTCCTAGCACAACTTGGAGTTAGATCTGACAGTATCACAACACACAAGCTTGGAAAAAAGGTACCAACTATCCAGAAGACCAACAAACCCAAGAGGGTGCAAGCATGGAGAGATCAGTGCCTAGGGAATGGGGTAGATGGAGTCCATGGAGCAAGACGCCCTAGAGAACCCACTTGGGGCTAGGCCTAGAGGTGAAAACCCAGAAATGGTTTGCCGAAAATCGAAATAGTTAAACTCGGAGAAATTTAAGAAGTTTTAGTAGTGAGGGTTTTAATGTAAATGACAGATGGGTGAGTTAGAGAAATAAAATACTCACCTTATGAGTGTAACTGGATGATGAGAATGGATCCTAACATGATGAGGACTACTCCTGCAAAGATCAAATGAAGATTTGGCATTTTCTCTTGCTACCACGATTTTCCCGAGTCCACAAGTGCGCCCCCTCTTCCTGCAAAACCAAGGAGATGAACTCGATCAGTAAACAAGAACGAGGGTAAATGCAAATAAAGAATAACATGTAGAGAATAATTGGTAGAAAGACAAAACAACTCCCTGAATAACCAAATCTAAGAGAGAGACAGGGTGAGTCTCCCCAGCCAATGCGCCCCTCTACCAAATTGTCCTCTTCACCTGCAAGTAAAATATGGAAAGAAAAATGTGCAAGATATTCACCAAGATCCTCAGTGCAATGGAAAAGCAGTTTCAATCACCATAGCCATGCATCCAAACCAATATCCAAGACTTTCTCACAAGAATCAAATTTTATTCCAATAGCTAAGAGCCTAAGTTGCCGGGAAACGTGGGTACGGGGATGCCACTTTTTGAAACAGGGTACTTGGGTATGTCGGGGGTACTATATATATATATTAAAATTTATAAAATAAAATATGTCATAGTCACATCATACATGTATATTTGATATTTCTAAATTTAATGATTCATATGAACATTCACATTGAAAATTTGAAACATAAAATAATAATTTGATAAATCATATGACATAGACTCATAGTAGATATCAAGTGGAAGAGTGGAAGACTGAATGACATTTCCAGACATGAAAAAGAAAGTTCAAAACAGTAAACATTGAACAATGAACAAGATCGTTGATTTGGCTTCCTCAAGCCATGTCATCAACATCCTCAGGATCAATGTCATTAGCATCACTAAGGTCCTCTGTCAGCAAGCTCTCTAGATAGGCATCACTGGAGTAGTGAGCATGGAGCACTAGCAGTGAGAAAGGGAGTGTCGCATAGGTTTATGTAAGGGGTAAGTGCCCACATAACATGTGTTTCAGTGTTTTAATTTTTAATTTTAAAATTTTAAACTTCAAACATTGCAAATCGACCCCCTCGACCGGCGAGCTAAGGTAAATTGCCCAACGGTCGTACCTCACGCGTACCCAAACACACAGTACGGCCTACTGAAATCCATACAAGTACCCTGTTTTCATAAATGAAGTACTCGGTATGTGAGGTTGGATTTGGGTACGGCTGGGTACATACCATTGAAGTACTCAAGTACCCAATACGGGTTCGTGTACTCGATCCCCCGGTACGGGTACCCATGCAACACAGCCAAGAGCCAAAAGTCCCTTTACAATGAGGGGGGTCTCTTCCTTAAATAGGAATGAGAGATACCAAAACCCTAACCACCTTTTGAATGAGTGGTTGAGATTAAAAGATACATCAATGATAATCAACGGCTAAGATGAGCCCGAATACAATATAGATGGATCACTCAATAATAGAGGGGTTGCACTCACTAAGACGCCCTAGGGGGACACACCACATGATAAGTGATTAAAACACATGACATAAGCACATGGTGGGACTAGGAGGTGTAACATGTCCTTCTTTGGCATGACCCCATGGCACAATAACATATAATAACTCAAGATAATATCATATAGTGACCATATGACCAAATCGTGGCCCCTCAATTATATAATAAAAATGCCCAAAATAATAGCCTGGAGTGTATGTGGACCCCACTGAATGCTGCAAACTATGCCGGAAGGTGTGGGATGCATCAAAAAAATCCTTTGAACAAACCTCATGCCAATTTCTTGCCTCATTTTCCCAAAATCGATTTCCTCAGTGACCATTTCTTCCATTTTTTATTCCCAGAATATCACCTATAAAATAATAAAATGCATGTATCTCTTTGCCTGGTGCCCCGAGCACAAATCTGACTGCACCAAAATGTCTGGGAGTATGGTAATATGGTAATGAAAAGTGGTTGGACCCCATACTCCCTCTGTAGTTCCCTAGGTGAACCAAAATACTCTCAAAATGTGCTAACGGGCCATTTTATATGGCAAATATGCAATAAAGAGATAAATTGACCATAATCCCATCTGAAGGTGCATGGAATTGATATCTGAGTGTACCAATGGACTCAAAATTCCCAAATTTAGTAGAGATGAGTACTCATACATCATGTGACCACCTGGATAATCATTGCACCGACAGGAATGAGGTGCTCTCCAACCCAGTATGGGGGAGATGTTGTAATGTAATGTAACATTACCATAATTAAAAAAATTCATGTCGGCTCATAATATAAAAAATTATGAAAAGAAATTAAAAAATCCATGTGGCGTCATAAAATAAAAAAATTATGAAAAGTAATTAAAAAATCCAAATCCAAAATAGAAAATTAAAACTTAAACCCAATCTATCGAGCAAGAGAGGAATCAAATTTCTTAAGTTTAGGATCAAAAGGAAATTACACCTCAAGAAATTGGATCCCTCTCAGACTCTCAGTGCTTGAAAGATCCGGGTTTAAGATGGGTCTATGCTGGTCTATAAGCTCAACCATGCCCGGACAATTAAAATAATGGTCTGTAAATAATAATAATAATAAAAATCCATCAAACCATCACATGAAACCTGTGTCTGATGCATGGAACCATCAAATGGGCACCATAAGACAACAAATAATATATCTCGAACATCATCGGTCCAACTCATCCTGGATCCTGCGGTTGACTTGGTCAAACTGGGTTGACCAGGTCAAAGCTGATCAAAATAATGACCCAGGCTCAAACTGACTGATGTTGCAAGTGCAAATGGATAAGATATGCTCATTTAATTATTTCAATAGCAAGACTAAAGTATAAAGTAGCATTTCATTGGCGATTAAGCAACAATACATCAAATATAAGTCTAGATTAAAGAAATCAATTACCAAGAATAAGATCCTCAATTGCATACTCATTTTATGGACATGACCATTTTGCTAGAAATGGGTGAAGGTGGAAAATGAAAGGCTAGGATAAGGGAGTGACTTTAAAACTTCAACACTATGACACTTTGGATAAAGGGAAAAGGGAAAACCACCTAAGCATATGTTGAAAAGAAAACACATAAGGAATGGCGGTGTCTCACAAATGGAATAAGTCGATTTGAGGAGTGCCTATTGAACTTTAGCAAATGTCTACAGCTCACATGCAAGCTTGAAACCAACTCCATGAGGATCTTTTCTAGAACCACCGTGACTAGGTGCACAACTAACTGTAACTTGAGGTTCTAGGGGACACTTAGAATTAGCTGTCCCTTACTCCATCTCGCATCCCAACCTGTAGGCTCCGTGAGGAATTAACATTACATTTCAATTGTGTCCAATAGTATTTAGATTTAGCATACATTTAGCCACTGCTTTTAGGCCTTTATGACCCTTAGGATTTTGCATGTGCTTAGAAGCACAACTAATTGTAGCTTTTATCCAAGGTGCTTTACATTTCATTTCATAGCCCTCTTTCATTGTGCTTAAAAGCACAGTTTTAATTTATAACCATGGGCTTGCATAGAAGATATAACAATGAGTCACATATGCATGTAATGATGGTAGCACAATTTGCTTCAAGTCTAGCTGACACAACTCATGCAACTAGGGGGATCATCCACAATCAAGACCAAACATCGAGGGCAACCGACCAGAGAGGTCAAGGCTTCAAATCCAACTCACCTAAGCTTAGGAACCAACACCAACGGGTTCTCCTGGCCCACAAGGATCAAGGCTTCGGTAAGTTCTGTTGCACAACTCAGAGCCAAGACACAAAACAACAGGGAGTCTATCCAACATAGAGGCATAAGTGGGGAAGTCCTCCATCTCACAGGCTGAAGTGTAAGTCAGGATATAAACAAATACGGAAGAGAACTGATGGATGGGGAAAGGTGATAGGTGGTGCCATAACTACCAAGCCATAAATGGTGGGAATGACCAAGTCCATAATACTTAAGAGGGTAAGACCAACCAGTATACACACGAAATTCTGATTCCGAGTAATTAGACCACTTTAATTCTAAACAGTCAACCAATAACCATATCCATATATATATCGCCAGATCATGACCACTAAATACCTAGTCAAGCTACTAAGATAACTAAAAGAGCACAATATAGGTATCCAATACACAACCATATACCTGCTGGGTCATATACCTGTATCCATCATCTGAACCATCAACTGTAACTGGAACACTGCTGCTGCATAACTCTGGGCACTATCACACTGCTCTGTATGGAAGGAAATGGCCACCTCAGTCATCAAATCTGAGGCCATGAGGCTCAGTCATGGCATAAGGCTGTAATGTCTGCTCTGGGGCTGCTGAAAATATGAGTCATCATAGAATAGCTGCTCATCAACTGCCGATCTCAGGCATCTAATAGTAAAGGACTGGCTCAGTAAAGTACTGGAATCTGGTCTGAAAACATGGTAGCCTCGGCTACTATGAATGTGATAACAGATATCACTTGCAGCAATTATAGGAAAAATGGAACTAAAGACATCAAAAATCAAAGGAAGCATAAAATAAAGATATCACTATCCTTGTAGACTCTGGAAGTACTCACAATTTCGTGGATATCAATCTCGCAAACAGCTAAACTGTTTTGTATACCCTATAAAGGATCTCATTATTACGGTCATTGATGGTCAGCAAGTCGAGGGAATAGGAACGTGCCATAAAATCTCTATACAAATACAAGATTTGGAATTACAAACTGGAAGTTATGCTTTACCACTCAACAGGATGGGCATGGTATTAGGAACATAATGGTTGATGCAATTGGGCACCTATGCCACGAACCTCCAAGAACAATTTATGGAATTTAAATGGCAAGTGAAGAACTACAAATTATATGGGTCTGGAAGCCTACATCAACCTCTCAAAGAACTCACAAATCTCACATGTCCTCTACAAAACAAATCTCACAAATATTCAACCACTATCCGAGATCAAGATGACTTTCCACAATGGAAGGTGAAATCATCCAAAATTGCTTTGAGGACAAAGTATTTCTGAAGGGGAAGGCAATGTTATATGCAAAAATTAATAAGAACCAATGATAAGAATAAAGTAACCAAATCTTAAAAGGAATTAATGAATATTGTTAAAAAGACATAACCAATCATTAAGGGGAACCCCCTCTCACATTTATGCCTTCATTCTTGTAAAAAGATAATCTCAATATTCATCAATTATATGTTATAACTTATATTATATTATTTTATCTCAGTGACTAAGCCAATCATGAGCCTGCTACACTCATCTCTCCTTTGCAACCCACTTAGAACATCTACAACTTGGATGCCAACAGCTCTTATATTTTGATCTTGTATTCATTCTCAAAACTATCAATTCCAATACTCCCTTGAGAGTCTCCATGGGCAATTGTTGCTTTTTCTGCAGTCTTTATTGCAATGAACTTTGATTTTGTGGAATGCTATCGGGATTCAAGCACTTCACTAACCACTATATGGCGCTGATAAAAAAATACTTCATCTAAGGATCAATCAATATACACGTTGCCCCTATGATGGATTTAAACTCTGAGACAACTTACACTACAAGGACCTATCAACTGACATGTATTTCCAATATTGATTTTTTATTTTTTTGAGAAATACATCTTATAGAGTCTCTTTGGATAAGCTGCCTTACTATGAGGGGGTGTATCTATGCTATCAAAGTCACCTAGGACTTGCATCTGGCCTCATATGCATCCACTTGGGGGGTTTTGAACCTGGGTCTCCATGTTAACACAAGGCCAATTACCACAAAGTTCCGGTTGGCATGTGTGAATTAGTCTATGTGGTAGCCAAATATGTGCATTAGAAAAGACAGTTGACTGGATAACAGTCATACTGGATAGTGGAAATGACCAGACTGCCAGTGCAAACATTGAAGAAAAAAAGTTTAATAAATAAAATACCAGCTGGAAATAACCACGGTCCTACTAGAAATTCATGTCAAGAGTTAACACTACTGAGGTGATTTTTGACATTAAGAGTCTGCCCCTTTGAGCAGCCTCATGTTTTGGACAGGAACTGTAAATCATACATAAACTGTAAGGACTAATGAAAACAAACACAATCTCAAGATACTCATTTTCAAATGCTTAAAGAATAGCACACTGGAAAACATAACCTGAGTTTCCTGGAAAAACCCTGTAAAAAGGATGCCAAGATCCCATAAAGAATGGAACACGATGCTTACCTTTAGCTCTGAGGGTGCAGGATGCCATTCTGGAGGTCCATTCTCCGAAAGGAGACCCATTGACAGAGGAGCAGCACTGATGACTCCAACACCCTTGCTCTTCAAGTAAGGCAATAAATCCTCCAGTGAAGTGTCATTAATGCTATAATGACAGTATGACAGAATCACATCCACCGAACCAGGTGGGACTCTGTCAAGCACATAGGTGAAAGCATTGAGAGGGAGGCCTGTAATACCAATGTATCGAACCTTTCCAGTCTCCTTCAGCTTTTGAAGTGCCGGAATAGTCTCGTTGACGATCTGTTTATACAAAGCTCCACAAGGAAAACCCACATTACTCAGTTTGGCATTTCAGATCCCAGGCTGAGTGTTAATGGAAATCATCTATACCTGAATCCCCAAAATGTATACAATAAAAAGCAACACAAATATATGTATTCCTATGTGATCCAACATACTAGCAAGAAAATTAGCTGTTGACAAATGACCCAGCTGGACATAACAGTGGAATTGGAAAAATATAGACTCAGAAAAATGGTGTCTAATTAGGGATACCTGGTCAAGTGAGCCAAACTCAATATCATGACATTGAAAGATGTCAACATAGTCAAGGTTCAACCTTGCCAAGCTCTCATCTATACTTCGTGTCACTCGTTCAGCACTAAAGTCGAAACCTTCTGCATATCGGCCACACTTTGTTGAAACTACATACTGATCTCTGGGCACCATAAGAGCCTTCAAGGCTTTTCCCAGCATCGTTTCAGATAAAGTGGCTCCATAGTAACTACAATAAAGTAAAAGAACAAGCAAACAACTGAGATGACCCTTTTTTCCACAATCAAGCCTGCTGTCAGAAAAAACTCCTAGGCTGGCTCATTTACCACTCAGAATTTTGAAATAATGATGGGCTATACATCTAACACTTGAATAAAGGAAAATCTTCAGATAAACCTTTTCACTAGATGGTTGACCCATATAACTGAGGTAAAACTAAACAAAAACAATGGGGTTGATTGGTTCATATGAAAAAATAGGTTGTCACATTTTACACATATTTGAAGTATAATTAAAGTACACAAATGTTATGATCCATTTACGACTCAAGCAAAATCAAAAGTATCCCAGCTAATTTCACTGATTTTCAACTTAAATTGAAGAATGGGATCCTTCTTCAACTGTGTGTCTTAAGTTACATTCTCGTTCTATGCTAGTGGAAGACAGGATCCAAAACCAGGTTAGCTGCCTTGAGAATCCGCTACCCTGGATCCTTGTCCACATAGAGCCTATTTTGATATAATTTTGCCGATGAGATAAATTTTACAGTCAAAGTAGGAGGCTGATCAATTGTCCAGACAGACAACATACCATGCAGGTAATGTACAGGACAAGTACCTGCATTGTGGGTGGGTGCATGAGTTTCAAACTGTTCTTGCACCTAGAGAAGCAAAGTGCACTCTACAGACCAGTAAGGATGAGATGTGTAACACGGGTAATGCTTATAAATCAAAATGAACAAAAAATTGATGTCCACATAGAAAAAAAATAAAATAAAAAACAGAATTTTAATTACCACAATGTGAAATATATATATATACACACAATTTTCAGATGCATTCTTTTCAGCAATCCTGTACCAAGAGATGCGAATTTGGGAGCTTGGTATGAATCATTGGTTCGAACATCATCTTGTTTATCATGCATGGGAAAGATGGTGATGGAGATCCATGTGATTACCTTTCCTTTCACATGTTGAAGGATGTTCACCATTTGGGGTGCCTGTCTACATATTTTTATGCATATTTCTCCCATGGAGGGTACTCTTGGGGGTGTCTCCACAATTATCAAGGCATTTGATACATATTTGGATGCATTTCTTGCCATTGAGGTTCCTTTGATGTGTCATTTCACATTGGTCAAGGCATTTCTTCATATTTGAAGGCATGTTTCACCATTTGGACGGTAATGTAGACCTTTTGGCACAATTATAAGCATGATTGCACCTATCTAGAGGAATGCCCACCTTATGAGGAAGCACTAGAGAGTTTTATGTTATACTTCAAGGTCAAATGTGCAAGAATAGAGAAGTGCCCCACCTTTGAGCATTATATGGCATATTTTGTGGTGAAGGGTGGTCCCAAGCCATCTTCCACACCTCTATTCAAAGCACAAATTCCAAGAAAGGAGGAGTGCATAGCTTGTGGATATGACACGTTGCATCCAAGCCTCTTCTACAAGGTCGAATGCCCATCTTCATAGGAACGCTCTTCAATAAAGGAGGTTATGATAATGATTCTTGATCCCTTCTATTAGATTTTCGGGTTACTTCTAAAGTATTTACGCCATGTTTGAGGGTGCTTCACAAGATTTGGGGTACATGGTGTATGTTCAGCCCATAGATGGTCTAATATGGATTGTACAATGAGACAGTCTATGATGGACATGCACAGTGGAGATAGCTTACTTAGTGGATGCTTGACCCCAAGATGGTGTTGGCTTGGTGTTCTTCCCTTAGGCGTTGGAGTTCTCTTGCTTGATCAGTGGATGTGCCTCATGATGGCCACATGGAGGAACTACTTGCTTGGAGAGCATCCTACTTGGGATGAGGAGCGTTTTGCATCATGAAGGAGGGCTTCTAGCCTTGGATGGCATGTGACAACTTGGATTCTTATTCAAAGGATTGGAGATAGCTCAACCACGCCCGGAGCTCCAACAATGTTCTTGCAAGAGGTAGCTGACCCAGTGGAGTACATTGCTTAGGAAGATAGATGGAGTACACTAAGGCATGTGGACTTACCTTGTGTAACTACATCACCTTGGAGCCATTTCTGTGCACAACATCACCTTGGAGCATGACACATGTACTTTAGAGTGGACATCTTACTTGCGTCGGCCTACAAGTGATCACTACAGGATGCTTGTAAGGGATTGTGTTTGCATAGTGTTGTTGGCCTCCCTTACCTCTCATATAAATAGAGGAAGGATAGAGTCTTTCCAATTATCATCATTTGCATCTTTCTCTTTGTACTTGTCTTCTTGGAGAGATTCTCTAGGGTTCATGAGTTCATGAGAAAACCCTAGGTGAAGTAGTGGAATGGAAAAACAACATCTTGGTTTGGAGTTTTCTCATGTGACTAGGGATTTCTCTTATGGAGAAGACGTTGAAGATGATGATCGCCATATCACTTGTGTGTTCATTCTTATTCACCCTCGTGTAGAGATGTGACTAGGGGAGGAGTGTGCACTAGCCTCTCTCTCTCTCATGGCACTAGGGGTTTTGGTCTTCTTGGAGTTTCTTGGAGCATCTTGGAGTTCTAGGGTTAGGATTTTACCCTTGGAGATTGGAGATTCAGGTTTTCAGATAAAACCCTAGGGTGGATTGGTGAAGAAGAGAGGGGTGGGATGTCTTGCCTTGGAGATTGTGTTGAAGAGATTCTTGCACTTGCATCTTCTTGATTGAGGTAGGGTTTGGTAATTTACCTTAGCTAAGGCTTTTTGGATAGTTAGAGTTTTTGTACTAGCCTTGAGAGAAGGCTATGGTATGCACTTGTACGTCATCTTGAGCTTAGATATGAAGTTTCCAGCTATCCATATCATGTGCAATTTCCAGATTTGAATTTCAGCTATATATGTTCTTTATGCATTTCTATTTACAATTGTTTATGTGTTACTTATTCGACATAAGTAAAGGGGCAAATTGTTAAGTGTTTTGACATCTAAGGAAGAATATAAGAGATTGGTTTCACTACTGTTATACCGCTGTAATTACTGTTTTAAAAGTACATTTTCATATCCGATTATTGGTTGATAAGTTTCCCTAGAAGGGGCTGAAATTTATCTCATTGTTTAGTATATTTTCTTCTTGAATTTCCATGAAGTTTGGGGTTGGTTGAAGGGAATTATTGTTATCTTTCTGATGTTTGTTTTATACTTTAATTTACTGCATCCCTAAGGCTGAAAATTCTGGAGCTAAGATCCGAAAAACCTTCTAAGAAGAAGGTGAAACTTCAATTTAGCATTAATCGCCCAATTGCATGAAATTTCAACATGGTCTCGGAGCTTGTTATAGTTGAAATCACTCGAGTAAGAGGGAGTTTGTATTTCAGCTGAAGTTTACATGGGACAAGTACTTAACCTGGTTGAGGTCATTGGGTGAAAAACCTTAAGTTGCTTGGAGAAGCACTTGGACCTAAGTTGCCAGGAAACTTGGGTACGGGGATGGGGACGAGGACAACACTTTTTGAAACAGGGGACTTGGGCACGTCTGGGGTACTGTAAATATCTGATATATATATATGAAATCAAAAATTTTAAAATGTAAATAGTTTTCACTAGTATTCAATAAGTAACATGCACATTCCTTCAAAGTTCATGAATCATTGATATAAAGTGGAAATTACATATGAACCTTAAGTCTAAACATGATATCAGACAATCATAATTATTAATGACATAAACCAAGTGGAAATTCAAATTACTGTTTGCATATTGATATGATTCATATGACTCATGATTCATCAATCATGATATATGTCCAATGTCATACAACGTAGAGTATGGCAATTCTCTACGGGCTTCCTTCCTTTCCCGTCCCCACCTCTCTCCAAGTGACAAGTCCAATGTGAAATGAAAATCAGAAATGCGTTGGGAGGCTAAGGCATGGTGTTAAGAGGGTAGGGGGACCCACACCCATCCCTTCCCTATTCAAAATGGTAAAAAAAAATTTTTTTTTTTTTTGAATTTTCAGTCAATGAAGTCTCCTCGGAGTCCCCAAAATAGGGAGACGGGATCCCCAAACCAAGCAAAGTTTCCAAATTTTTTGCTAAAGGTTTCCGGTACTCGGGTACTTCGACGGGGACTTCTGGAAACGTTTGAGAGGTCCTTGACCCGGTTTCCGAGACGGGGAAGCGAACCCATCTCCGGGAAGTTGGGACAGGTACCCCTGCAACACAAACTTGGACTCAAGAAAGGGGCTTGTCATATTCATTCATTGATGATTTGTGCTTGAGATGAGTACTTGTTCCTATGCTATGTTTTGACAGGTTTCTCTCATGATCATAGGTGATGGATCTATTACATTGATGGCTATTATGCTGTGTTACCGGATCCGCTTAGGATCCGCTCAGTTTAACATTGGCAAAAAACAATGAATAGGGTTTTTAATACTGAAATATTGAGATGTGTTTCTCAATGAATTTCATGGCAGCTCGAGCGGACGTTGTTTCAGTTGCTCTCCAACAATTGGATGTCGAAATATCGGGGCATCTTCATCGGGTCAAGATCGGGGCATCTTCATGTCGAATGTCGGATTGGGTTAAGCCTGCTGATGGTTCCACACTCTTGTTCATTGGATTGAATACTCATTTCAACGGCCTGTTCATTCGACTCATGGTTAGAGGGTCGTGCCCTTCATTGGCGGGACAAAATTAATGGTGAGAGGGTCGTGTTTGATTGGGCGTCGGCAACCCATAGAGTAGTTGTGGTTCCGTCGGGCCTTGATCCAATGGGGCGGTCCGCTTGCAATGATAAGTTTGAAGAGTTGGTCGAAAAAAATCGAAAGTATAACGTAAAGCCTCCAAAAATAATCAATTTAAGATTTGATATATTATACATTAACATTTAAAGTTATATTTCTTGAAGTGAAGTTAAAGTAATATTCAAGTTATATATTTAAATTAAAGTTATTAAAGTTTTTATAAACATTGTACTATAATTTTTAAATGTATATCAAAGTTATAAATTATAAATTATTTATATTTAAATAATGTTTCCATTATTAAAATCTTTAATACATGAATTAATTTCTTGCCATGTTTCCTTTCTTTAATCATCATATTTATATAGTTTTTATTTTTTATATAAGTTGTAATTTATTTATTTTTAAATTATTATTTATATTATTTGTACTTGTCGTTTCCCCGCCATATCCGGATCTTGGCTTTTTAAAAATATAGCGGATCCGTATCCGTATCTTGGTAACTTAGCTATTATGGATATATTTTCAGCTGGTGTGATGCCTAGGCTGACATGTGATAGGTGGGTGATATATTCCAAGGGTTGCTAGTGATAGCTGATAGATCTATGTGATAATTGATTGGCATGGATTTATTTTCAGTGAGTGAAACATGCCAAAGAAGCTATGATAGGTGGCTGATTTGTTCCAGTAGATGCCAATGTTTTTCACCTGTGATAGGTGGAGGACATTCTTCTTATGGCATATTTTCTAGGATGTATGTGGCTTTGGTCTCTTACTTTTCCCCTAACACTATGTCTAGTGTTGGGTGGTTTGTGGATAGTGGAGCTTTGAAACATATGATATGATAGATCATCATTCAACAAATTTCAGGAGACATAGGGAGGCATTATTGTGGAGCTTGGTGATGATGTCATTTACCCTGTGAGAGGAGTTGGATCCATTTCATTTCAGATGCCTTCAAGCAATTTTTTTCAGTTGGATCTTGTTTTGTTTGTTCCTAGTCTGAAAAAAACATATTCTTTCAATGTCTTGTATGACAAATCAGAGAGTTACTATGAAGGACAGTAGTGCACCATCAGTGATTGTAGACTAGCTAGTTTGAGGACTTTAGCTAGAGGGGTGAGAGAGGATGACCTTTATAGACCAGCATAGATCCATCCCAAACCCGAATCTATGTGCATCAAGAGGGATCCAATTTTTTGAGGTGTAATTGCTTGATAGATCCGTGTTTAAGATTGATCTATGCTTTTTAATTTTTTATTTTATAAGCCAACATGGATTTTTTTAATAACTTTTTATTTGGTTTTAATTTTTTATTTTATGAGCCTACTTTTTATTTGGTTTTATTTTTTTATTATTTTATGAGCCAACATGAATTTTTTTAATTATTTTTTTTTTATTTTGGTAGCATAACATTAGGAACGTGACAACATCTCTACCATACTGGGCTATAGAGTATCTCGCTACTCTTAGTGCAATTAATTGTTAATCCAGTGCCACTTTTACATTCCAATGAGAAGCTAGATGAGCCTGTTGTCACATCCATAGTAGTCAAGCTACCCTGATTGCAGATCAGTTTCTAGTATATTTTTGAGCCAATCCTTTTGCACATTGTGATGAGATCAGTTGATGATGAGCATCATTATGATGATCACTCATATACATTCAGTTGATCTAGAGTTTGCACAGTTACAGTCTCATGCCGGGATTGAGCCCCATGACCCCAGGTCGATGATTGAGATAGCCATTCTACCATCATTCAGAGCAGGTTGATTTTCATAGCCCACATTATATCTAGATGCAGTGCTTCAGTGTGTTTCAGGCAGTTCACATCAAGGACTTAGGTATATGATCCAACAAGTATATTTTGGTACATATGGATTGTTGATGTGCTCTTCCTCTTATCTAGGTAGTTTATGACTGGGTATATTATGATGGTTACTAGCTATATCTTATGATGTTTTCTTGTTGTTTAGAGTAGAAGTGGACAGTTACTATGAGTAGGAGAGGCTCTTGTATATACTCATTGGTCATACCCTTACTTTACGAAGTACAGACTTGTTCATTCCCTTATTTTTGGGCCTTTGCTGTCCATGGCATTATCAATCACTTCTTCGTCCATCGGTTACCTTCCATTTTGGTTTTATCCCGACTTACACCTTGATTAAGTAGTCTCGAGGACTTCCCCCACCTAGACCTCTATGTTGGACAGATTCCTTGTTTACATTGTGTCTCGGCTTTAGAGTATATGATTTTCATCACAGTGATTGTTCTCCTCTAGTCCTCTAAACCAAGTATTCCTACAAAAGTGTTGCTAAACACTAGAGAATCAGATCTTAAATGCTATATCTAAAGGAATGCTAAGTCAACAAAAACAATGTTGCTAAACACTACTTCTTATATCTATATTAACTAGTCATTGGCCAAAGGACAAGCACTCATCATTGTTTGATGTAAGGCCGTTTGTCCCCACAGGGCAGTAGGGTGGTCACTCCATTGCACCTATGGACGGTGGTGGGAAATAGAGGGCATATCGAGTCATATATGAAGCTTAGAAGGATTTCAGGGCACCAGCTTTTGGAGGCTGGCTAGTGAAAATCTTTAAAGAATTAAATGATAAATCTCTAGTGAGAAAAGCTGACAAATAAATAAATTGCTAAAAGGTTGCTGGTCAAGAGTCTATTGGAAGCATTCTCATCACTCTACCCATTTGTGAGACACTACCATCCCTCGTTTTATTGTCTATCCAACATATGAATAGGTGGTTCCCCTGGTTCCTTCATCTGAGAGATTGTAGTGTTAAGGTTGTCAAGTCTTTCCCCTAGCCTAGCCTTTGTTTTTCCACCCTCACCCATGGTTAGCAAATTGTTCCATCTGTAAACGAGTATACACTTGAGATTCATGTTTATAGTGGCTAGTTACTTTGATCTACACTTATTTTTGTTATATTATTTACATGCTTTTGCCAGTTAAACATCATCTTATGCTTTAGTCTAGCTACTTATATAATTGAAGGAGCATATCATAACCATTTGTACTTGCAGCAACAGTTATCCATGGTCTGGATCATTATTTTGATCATTCTTGACCTGGTCAACCCAGTTTAACCAAGTCAACCGCAGGGTCTAGGATGAGTTTGGGAAGACAGTGTTCGAGATGCATTATTCATGGACCATATGTGTCCATTAGATGGTTCCATGCCTCAGACAACAATTTCAGATGATGGTTTGATGGAATTTTATCATTATTATTATTTACAGGCCATTATTTTTTTATTCTGGTCATGGCTGAGCTTACAGAGCTATTACTTGATGGTCACATAGTGTATGAGTACTCATTCCTAGTGGATTTGGGCATTCTGAGTCCATTGGTGTACTTGGTTATCAGTTCCGGGAAGTTTCAGAGGATGATATGATCAGATTACTACTTTATTGTATTTTTCATTCAGAAATGGCTTGTCCAGTACTTTCATTTAGCATGCACGTTCTCCTAGGGCACTACAGAGGGAGATGGGGGTCCAACCAGTCGTTATTACCATATTACCCCATCCCCAAACATTTTGGTATAGTCAAATTTGTGTCTGGGACACTTGGCAGTGAGTTACAGGCATTTTTGCACTTTCAAAGTTGGTTTTCCGGTAGAGGAATGGCTAGCAAAGGAAATTGATTTGGATTAGTGGGGCAAGGAAATGGAATGAGATTGGTCTGGGATATTTTTATGATGATGTCCACACCGTCCATCACTTGTTCCGACATCAGTGGGGTCCACACGTCCTAGCATTCATCATTTTGGGCATTTTTATTATGTTACTGAGGGGCCACGATTTGGTCATTTGGTCACATTATGTTATTATCTTGACATAGTATTTGATATTGTGCCATGGGGTCATGCTAGTGAAGGATATGATAGACCTCCTAGCCCCACCATGTGCTATTTTCATGTGTCTTAGTCATTTGTCATGTGGTGCGTCCCCGTTGGGCGAATTAGTGAGTGAGCTCCCTCTATTTTTTAGTGATCCATGTATATCTTATTCTGGCTCATCTTAGCCATTGATTGTTATGCTTGTATAGTATCATCTCAACCACTCATTTGAAAAGTGGTTAGGGTTTTGGTCTCTCTCACTCCTATTTAAATGAGAGACACCCCTCATTGTAAAGGGACTTTTGGATCTTAGCTATTGGAATACAAAGAAATATTTTGTGAGAATTCTTTTGATCTTGGGTTGGATGCTTAACTATGATGATTGAAACTAATTTTCCATTGCACTGGAAGATCTTGGTAGCTATCTTGCATATTTTGTACCACAATTTCGATTTGCAAGTGAAGGGGACGATTTTGAGAGAAGGGTGCATTGGTTGGGGAGACCCACCCTGCTTCTTCCTGTCAGATCTTGGTTACACAGGGATTAATTTTGTCTTTGCACCAATTATTCTCTATCTTTTACTTCTTACTTGCTTCTACCCTCATTTTTGTTTACTAATTGAGATTTGTCTCCTTGGTTTTGTAGAGAGAGGGGGGCGCACTTGAGGACTTGGGAAATTCGTTGGAGCAAGAGAAGTGACCAAGCTTTCATTTGATCTTTGCGGCAGTAATCCTCATCATACCGGCACTCATCCTCATCATCCAGGTATGCTCATAAGGTACTGTTATCACATATATAGTAGCCGGGCTACCATACATTATTTTTCTTATTCCAGTACACTATTCAGCCAGTTCCCTTGCATTTGAGATGCTGAGATGAGCATTTATATTGGATCACTATCAGATTGTGGACAGCAGTTATATTCCCCATGCCATGACTGAGTTTCAGGACACTCAGAGAGATGCCCGATATAGCCATTATGCCATTGGTACAGAGCAGACAGTAGTGCCCAGAGTTACAGCAGCAGTCTCAGAGGACAGATGATGGTACAGGTTGATGAGCTTTCAGGTATATGACTCAGCAGGTACATTATTGTGTTATGGTTGGATTGCTTTTATACTTATTCTTATAGCATGTCTTAGCACTTAGTGTCATGATCTGGCGATCATATAGATACATGGACCTGGTTGACCTATTATATATATATTATTGTCCCTACTCAGACTTAGAAGTTCACTATTCATACTCATTGGTACATACCCTCCTTAGGGAGAATAGAGGTGATCATTACACCATACTCTGGCTTGCTAGTGTTGGCTCCATCATTTCATTGTCTTCATCCATCCGCGGCCTACCTTTTAGATTATTACCTTGATTTGCTACTTGACTAGTGACATGAAGGACCTTTCCCCACTGTAGCCTCTGTATTGGATGAGCTTCCCTGTTTATTGTGTCTCGGCTCTGAGTTGGTGACAAAACTTACCTATGGTGAGTTGGAGTTCCTTGAGAATTCCCCCTAGTCACTAAAGTTGTGTTGGCTAAACCTGAAACTTTTAGTGCTGCCATCAATACAAAATCTGGAAAAATCAAATGCTATATCTTGTATATGAAAGAAATGCCAAATGAAAATGGCCATGAAAAATAAAATGTTATATCTTTTGGAAAAATAAATACCTAGGTAAACAAGTTGTCCATGACACACCTAGAAGTGCTCAGGTAAACAAGTGCCTTAAAAACACACCTGCAGCAGAAAGCCTAAAAATAAATGTAAATCTATGCAATGTGTTTGTAAACACACATAGATCAAGGCTATGGAAACCTCAGGCCCAAAAAGCAATGGAACTTAAATGTTATATCTAAACAATTGCTGGCCTTGTTTGTATTATGGATTGTGCGCATCTGTGAAGGTGAATAAACCCTCTTTAAACAACTCATCCATTTGTGAGACACCGCCATTCCCTGTGTTATTGCTCATTCAGTATATACTATGGTGTGTATTCCCTTTCCCTTGCTGAAGTGTCACAAAGTCAAGTCAGTCGAGTCATCCCTTAGCCTAGCCAGTTATTTCAGCCTTCACCCTTCACTAGCAAATTGATCACAACTATGAAGTGAGTATGGTCCTGAAAGTCTAGTCTGAGTAATAATAATAATTAACGACACTATATATTTGGATTTAGATCGCCAGTCATGATTACTCTGTGTTTTAGTAGCTATTTGAATAAATTGTAAAGCATGTATTAACCTTGACACCTTGCAGCAGCTATGGATGATAGTCTGAGTTGTATTTGGTCTTGGTTAGACCTAGTTTGACCATGGAGGACCATGAGACATGAGATGTTGGACCTTATGATGATATGGATAGATGATATATGGTCTATGTACACATACAGGATGATTCTATGCAGCAGCTACAGGGTTATGATGATGATTCTTGGGATACAGCAGTGTTTGGTCATTTACAGATCATTATTATTGGCCTTGTTCCGGTACATTGGATATTTATTTTGATCATGCAGAGATTCATATGATGTATGAGTACACATCTTGGATGGATTTGGACCTTCTGAGTCCAATGGGACAGTTTGTTTTCAGTTCCGGGCACTTACAGTGATGATTTAGCCTCAGTAGGCTGTCCTAGTGCAGTTTTGGTCTATTGGAGGCCCTGTCGGAGCAGAGATGACTTTTATCCGGTTGACCTAGGGCGCTGATGATGGAGGGGGTGGTCCAGCCACTTGTTTTTACCATATTACCCCCCTCCCGGACACATTGGTACCCTCACCTTGACAGCGCCATCACTCCAGGAGGCAGTTTGGGCAGTTTCACGTTTCCCGAGGCATTTCAGGATTGGTAGAAATGGCTATTGAGGAAATCGATTTGGGCTACTGAGGCAAAGTTATGGCATGGGATGATCAGTGATGATAGATCGGGATCTTCCACACCTCCTCCTGCAGTTTCAGCTTCATCGGGGCCCGCATCCATCACTTATGGCACTTTCTGTGGATTTTTGAGGTCTTTTGAGGACCACGACTTCACCTTGGAGGCACGATTTGGTATATTCATGATTATTTATTGGTTATTGTGCCATGGGGATTGACCAAGGAGGGATAAAATTACCCCTTGGACCCACCATGAGCCTCCTATGACATTTTGTCATCATGATTTGGTGGGACTCCCCTCTCCTAGGGCGACTTTGTCCACTTATGTTATATTTTATGTGTGATCCATGTATTATATTGTTGAGCTCATCTCAACCATTGATTAGACATTTGTATCTTTTAATCTTAACCACTCATTCAAAAAGTGGTTAGGGTTTTGGTGCCTCTCCTTCCTATTTAAAGGAGAGAGCCTCTCATTGTAAAGGGTCTTTGGCTCTTGGATTATTGGTATAGAAAAATATTCTTGTGGAAATTCTTGTGGTCTCCTTTGCATCTGGTGTTCTTAGATGGTGATTGGAAAGTCTATTGCAACCTAGCATTTGGAAATTGTGGTAAGATCTATCTTTTGTTTGGAAATCATTGTTTGTCTACAGGAGGGCGACTTCAACAAGGGCGATTTTGCAAGGCTTCTTCAAATTGACTTTCTTGGCATTCGCTTGTATCAGGGGGTTATCATTAGTATCATTGTGATCTATGCTATCTTTCTGTTACTTCTTTTGTGGCATTAGTCTTATCTCTTGATGCATCAAATCTGATATTGTTGACGTTTGTTGTGCAGGAGAGAGGGCGCATTGGCTTCTTGGACTAAATCGATTTGCATAGAGACTACCTCAAAGCTTCCAAATTGATCGGGATTGCATAGATCATCATCATCAAGGCATCTACAAGGTTATCCAGGTAAGATCCACAGGTTTGTTTCTCTTTCCTTTATCCAATCCATTGACATAATTCATAAATTGTTAAAACCCTAAATACTTCAAAAACCCCCATTTTACATTTTGTCAGATCTACTTAGATCTAGTGGGTTGTTGGGCATGATATTGAAAACCCACCTCTATAGCATCCACGGCATCCCGGATCTATAGTTTGGTGTGGATTGGCTTCCGTTTGACCCCTCTCCCAAGCCAACTTAGCTTCTCCCAAGGAAGGCGCACTTCACCATTTGAGCAAGTTGACCTAGATCTAGTTGATGGGTGTTTGAGATTTCACTTGATTTGACATCTACACATCAAATAACATACACCCAGGTTGTCCCTTTCTTGAAATTCACCTTGTGGGTCCCATTCCACATTTTAAGGGATTTAATCCCCATTTTGGACCATTTGGAATACTTAAACTCAGATATATAAAGATCTAACCGGTGGATTGCCACGAAATTATAGATCCATACCCCTACTTGACTGATCTACCCGGATCTAAAGTTTGGATGCCATCCGACATGATTTGACCCACCTAAACCCAAATTGAAGCCTCCTTAGGGAAAGTCGCACCACCTTGGAGAAGTGAGTTCACTCACTTCGAGGAACTGGGTACTTGAGATTTTTGCAGATCCGAAATCAGAATAATTCAAAACCTAGGTCTAGACTGTCACTTCGTCAAATCTTGCCTTGGGGACTGCATTCCTTGTTTTAAGGGATTGTGGTCCACTTGGGTCAAACCTAGATCTAGACATATTTAACCATCAAGGCTTATACTGTCCACTTATCTCATGTTATAGGAGTCCTAAACCATAAAGTCAAACCTACTTTGACTCCACTTCCAAATTCCCAAGGCACTGGTTTATCTTCAAGACAGCCCACTCTCCTAGATTGTTGGATTGACTTGTGGTTTGACTTGTGCATGGTGAACTATACCTTTGAAGACATCATGGACCATGGTCAAGATTGTCTCATGTACTAGTTAGCCCCAATCTGACCCCTAAACAACCCTGCATTGGACACGGTTCCCAAGGCAGTGGATCTTTTGACATTGACCTAGTACACTATCCCTAGATCTCACTTTAAACATTATAAGTCACTTTCACTTCAACTATGAACCAAAGCTATACCTATTAAACCCCTCACTTGGCTTGTGATTTCATTCTTAGGTCTAGGATAAACCATACACCTAACTTCACTTAGAAATACCTTGATTTGGTGTCTTGGTTTTGATCTCTCCTGTCGGGAGTAGATCGGGTCTCCCCCTTTGTTGTCTGGGCTAGATAACATAAAGTGAAGGTTGCCTCGACTGGCGTGACAACCATATATTGGAGGTCGAGGTGATCGTGGTTGCACCTTTTGAGTTGCCCTTCCCTATTGCCATCCATGACTGGATCTATCCATAGGGGTAACTACAGTTTAGGTGATAACATTTTGGCGCCGTTGCCGGGGAGGCAATAGCTTGCCCTAGTCCTTCCCGCATATACAAACGACACGTATCTTGGTAGAAGAGTTAAATCTACCTGGCGACTCCCAATCGTGACTCCGCTGAGGAGCGAGCTCATTTACATCCTTACAACACGAGAAGTAAAGCAAACTTAGATCAAGTTGAAGGAACCCCAATAACATATCGTAAAAGAGATCCTAAAGCACAACCATCTAACTTCCTTTGGAAGTTGGTTAACGATTCTCCAAACAGAGCTTCAGGATCCCCTTTGACTATTTCGGTTCGTCCCTCATTTCCTAGTTCAAACTTAAACACAAGCTTACTAAGTCCAATGGCCGGAACAAACCCGGGAAACCAGAATGTTCCTCCACCACAAGCTCCTAGGATTTTTGGAAGAAAGGCAAAACCATCTCCTTTAGACTTTTCCCAAATCCAGGGTGCACCCCATGACATGCCTGAAAAGTATTTTGAGAAGGTTCCCAGATTTGATGGAGTATCCGCTATATCAATTGAAGACCACATTGATAAAGTATGGGAACACATGGAAGCATATGGAGCATCTGAGGAAGATGTTTTCATGAGGGGTCTCCTGGCATCCTTGGAAGGAGATGTTAGGAAGTGGTTTGACAGGTTGCCTGCCTCATCCATTGATGGGTATGATAACTTTGTCAACAAGCTAAACAGTGAGTGGTCCCGAAAGTTAGATGGGAAATTTCTCTTACACCAACTTTTTGACATCAAGAAAAGAGAAAATGAAACAGTCCATGAGTTTAACATAAGATTTGATAAGACTGTAGCTGTTATCCCTGAAGAAATTAGACCAAAAGATCAAGCAGTTGTCATTCACTACTTGAATGCTTTTGAGGGATGGGTTGGTTATCAGCTAAAGGATAAAAACCCAAATGACTTAAAGACTGCTCAATCAAATGCTAAGATGGCTGAACAAAATGTAGCATCCATGGGGAAACAAAACTTTTTCGATCAATTTACCCCATCCACTTCCAGATCTGACCCTAGACTCCGAAAACCAAAAGAACCTGTGAGTGTGCCAAAGGAATCCAAGGACACTTTAGAAGTCATGCAAGAAATGATGAAACAATTAACTGTCCTAACTAAGAATGTGGCAAGTTTGAATGACCCTGAGAGACATAGAAATCCTTATGGCCCCAAACCTTACTGGAATAATAATAGAAGACCTGATGGGGATAGGGATAGGCGACGACCTGAGTACCCAGAAAATTCTGAAAAGAAGGAAGTCAATTGGTGTGATGAAGAAGAAGAGATACCCTCTGACACCATTGACCATGATGACCAACCAGAAAACATCAACTTCATAAATGACTTATCTTATGACGAAGACTTTGGAAGAATCCTTTTAGAAGAGGAGCCATATGAGCAAGAAGATGATGTAGTGGAAGAACTTAACCCCTCATGTCATGCTTTAGAACTTCCAAAACCTAAAGAGCAACCAAAGTATCAAATCTATAAACGAGGAAGTACTTCCCAGCCTTCTTTCCTTGATAAACATAAAAAGATTGATGAAGATAAAAAGGAAGAAGAAGATCTTGCCGTAGATGATTATGATCTTAAGATTGATATGAAGAAAGAGCTAAGCAAGATAATGTGTAACATCCCTGTCACTGAGTTAATGAAGGTGCCCTCTGTTAGATGCCAAGTAGAGGAATTTTTTAATGGTATTGGCCAAGAGAAAACTCCTGAACCGATTCTAGAATCATGTCATATCCAAAAGCTTAGTGGAACACAACCTAGTGAAACAGAGAAGGATCCACCAATAAACATCCATTCAGCTATTTATGAAAGAAAGAGTGGTGGTCACTCTCCCTTTTACCTTACCTTGCACATTCAAAACATGCTCCTTCATAATTGTATGTTGGATTCTGGAGCGGCAATGAATGTTATGCCTTTACAAGTTATGAAGGAAATGGGACTTGAAGTGACTAGGCCCTATGGAAATGTCTGTGGTATAGATTCCCGACGAGTGCCATCTTATGGTTTGATCAAAAACCTTAGAGCTGATCTTTTCGCATGTTCAGACATTTCTACCATGATGGATGTAGTTGTCATTGACTTACCCCCAGCATATGGAATGCTTTTATCTAGAAAATGGGCAGCTGGTTTAGGTGGATACCTTATGATGGATTTATCATTTATTTGTGTTCCCAACCCTGATGGAGCTTTGATTCGGGTTAACAGAGAACCTTATTATAATGAGCATGTTGAGTCTTTTGATGAAGGGCTAAAAAACACATATGGGGATGAATTGTTAAATAATGCCAAAACTAACCTTGTTGAAGATGAGGATGAATTATATGAAGTTGATCAAAGTATGTGTATGGTCATGGAAGATTCTGATTCTTTTTGGGAAGACAAGCAAATGATTGAAATAACAAGAACAGTGGGAAATGAATTTGTTGAGGATGGCATAAGAAATATAGGAGGAGATGAGAGTTTGCTTGATGATCAAAGCATGGAACAAACTCCCCCAATAGAAAACCTTCATGATCAAATAAATGATGAGGAGAATATTGAAAACCCAATACATGAAGATGAGTTTGATGATATTAGGAGGGGAGAAAGAATTCCTTTCACTGTTAGGGAATGGTTTGCCTTGACTGATCACAACAGAGAGAGAGAAAGCCAAGGGCTTGCACCTATTTACCCATGGGAAAACAATCTTGCAACGTCTACTAGCGTTGAAACAAATGAAGAGCCTGAAGCCACTTATTATTCTGATACAGAAGATTCCTTATCTCATTTATCTCTAGAAGATGGTAGCCTAATTCAAGTCCATGATAACTCTCTAAGTTGGGAAGAGGATGCCCTAATTAATGATGCACCCGAAGGAAACTATAATCTAAATAACCTTGCTATTTTTCAAAATCCTTCAGAGCCTCAAAACCATGCTTTATCTGCATACCCACATATCCCTAGTTTCCTCTTACCATCCGAGTCACCTAGTCATCACACTTATGATCCTTCTCACATTCCTACTTCCTCTACTGTTCATCCTGAGTCATTTTTTCCCAGTTTGGAAAACATGGTTGTTCCGGTTCCTTCAGGGGAAGGTTCTAGTCATAACACTGTCGTATCTTACGAGCCATCTTCCTTAGAAGAACATAGAAATTTCTGGACTACAGGTGAAGTTGTTAAAGAAGTCATGTCTCCCCATGAGGAAGAGTCAAATGAGGTAATCCAAGAAACAAGAAGGGAAGTTAGGGAAATCCTTGTTGGCACAGTTGCTATTTCCTTAGATGGTGGTCCACCCAGAATTGATGCAGTTCCTTCTAGGAGAAACTCTAGGATTGTCACACCTCAACCGCAAAACCCTGCCGAAATCCACCCCATGCCTATTCGTAACATTGAAGTTATTCCTGAGTCAGTCAATAGAAATAATTTTCATACAGGAAGTCAAGTCATCATTCCCAACTATTTATTGCATATGAGATCGGGACAAGCTGATGACTTATGGGTTGGACCTTTCACAGTAGAGCGATGCATTGATGGCATGTGCTTTCTGACCACTGGTAGTGGACGACGTATTTTATATCCTGTCCATCAGAGGGACTTGAGGGATCACATCCCTGATCCCACATAGTTGGGATCTATCCGCTTGCATTGCCTGGTAGAGTAGGGTAGGTAGGAAACCAAATAAGCCTACTTAGGCAGTAGTTAGTCTTTTCAGCCATTGAGTTTGGCACCTTTTAGTCTCTAAGCTCCTTTGTAAGCTCCTAGTTTAACTGAGTACCTGTCACTTTTTCTTTTCCTGCACAATAAATTTCAAATTTTGCAAATTATGTTAGTAGTTTTTGCATTTATATTTTATGCGTTTATATTTCTGACATAGAATAGATTTCATTTCAGTTGATTTTATTATTTTTCCCACACATGCGGCATGAGGTATTTTCTTTAGATGTTTGTGAATGCAGAAAATAGGTTGCAAGAATGAAGATGGAAATAAAATGGTAGAGTGCTGGATCGTGAATTCGAGTAGCAGAGTTCGAGGACCAGAGATTCTGAGGTTCTCAAGCGCTCATTTCAGCCGAGCACTTGTCCCAGCCGGAGCCAGATGTTATCACATATATAGTAGCCGGGCTACCATACATTATTTTTCTTATTCCAGTACACTATTCAGCCAGTTCCCTTGCATTTGAGATGCTGAGATGAGCATTTATATTGGATCACTATCAGATTGTGGACAGCAGTTATATTCCCCATGCCATGACTGAGTTTCAGGACACTCAGAGAGATGCCCGATATAGCCATTATGCCATTGGTACAGAGCAGACAGTAGTGCCCAGAGTTACAGCAGCAGTCTCAGAGGACAGATGATGGTACAGGTTGATGAGCTTTCAGGTATATGACTCAGCAGGTACATTATTGTGTTATGGTTGGATTGCTTTTATACTTATTCTTATAGCATGTCTTAGCACTTAGTGTCATGATCTGGCGATCATATAGATACATGGACCTGGTTGACCTATTATATATATATTATTGTCCCTACTCAGACTTAGAAGTTCACTATTCATACTCATTGGTACATACCCTCCTTAGGGAGAATAGAGGTGATCATTACACCATACTCTGGCTTGCTAGTGTTGGCTCCATCATTTCATTGTCTTCATCCATCCGCGGCCTACCTTTTAGATTATTACCTTGATTTGCTACTTGACTAGTGACATGAAGGACCTTTCCCCACTGTAGCCTCTGTATTGGATGAGCTTCCCTGTTTATTGTGTCTCGGCTCTGAGTTGGTGACAAAACTTACCTATGGTGAGTTGGAGTTCCTTGAGAATTCCCCCTAGTCACTAAAGTTGTGTTGGCTAAACCTGAAACTTTTAGTGCTGCCATCAATACAAAATCTGGAAAAATCAAATGCTATATCTTGTATATGAAAGAAATGCCAAATGAAAATGGCCATGAAAAATAAAATGTTATATCTTTTGGAAAAATAAATACCTAGGTAAACAAGTTGTCCATGACACACCTAGAAGTGCTCAGGTAAACAAGTGCCTTAAAAACACACCTGCAGCAGAAAGCCTAAAAATAAATGTAAATCTATGCAATGTGTTTGTAAACACACATAGATCAAGGCTATGGAAACCTCAGGCCCAAAAAGCAATGGAACTTAAATGTTATATCTAAACAATTGCTGGCCTTGTTTGTATTATGGATTGTGCGCATCTGTGAAGGTGAATAAACCCTCTTTAAACAACTCATCCATTTGTGAGACACCGCCATTCCCTGTGTTATTGCTCATTCAGTATATACTATGGTGTGTATTCCCTTTCCCTTGCTGAAGTGTCACAAAGTCAAGTCAGTCGAGTCATCCCTTAGCCTAGCCAGTTATTTCAGCCTTCACCCTTCACTAGCAAATTGATCACAACTATGAAGTGAGTATGGTCCTGAAAGTCTAGTCTGAGTAATAATAATAATTAACGACACTATATATTTGGATTTAGATCGCCAGTCATGATTACTCTGTGTTTTAGTAGCTATTTGAATAAATTGTAAAGCATGTATTAACCTTGACACCTTGCAGCAGCTATGGATGATAGTCTGAGTTGTATTTGGTCTTGGTTAGACCTAGTTTGACCATGGAGGACCATGAGACATGAGATGTTGGACCTTATGATGATATGGATAGATGATATATGGTCTATGTACACATACAGGATGATTCTATGCAGCAGCTACAGGGTTATGATGATGATTCTTGGGATACAGCAGTGTTTGGTCATTTACAGATCATTATTATTGGCCTTGTTCCGGTACATTGGATATTTATTTTGATCATGCAGAGATTCATATGATGTATGACTACACATCTTGGATGGATTTGGACCTTCTGAGTCCAATGGGACAGTTTGTTTTCAGTTCCGGTCACTTACAGTGATGATTTAGCCTCAGTAGGCTGTCCTAGTGCAGTTTTGGTCTCTTGGAGGCTCTGTCGGAGCAGAGATGACTTTTATCCGGTTGACCTAGGGCGCTGATGATGGAGGGGGTGGTCCAGCCACTTGTTTTTACCATATTACCCCCCTCCCGGACACATTGGTACCCTCACCTTGACAGCGCCATCACTCCAGGAGGCAGTTTGGGCAGTTTCACGTTTCCCGAGGCATTTCAGGATTGGTAGAAATGGCTATTGAGGAAATCGATTTGGGCTACTGAGGCAAAGTTATGGCATGGGATGATCAGTGATGATAGATCGGGATCTTCCACACCTCCTCCTGCAGTTTCAGCTTCATCGGGGCCCGCATCCATCACTTATGGCACTTTCTGTGGATTTTTGAGGTCTTTTGAGGACCACGACTTCACCTTGGAGGCACGATTTGGTATATTCATGATTATTTATTGGTTATTGTGCCATGGGGATTGACCAAGGAGGGATAAAATTACCCCTTGGACCCACCATGAGCCTCCTATGACATTTTGTCATCATGATTTGGTGGGACTCCCCTCTCCTAGGGCGACTTTGTCCACTTATGTTATATTTTATGTGTGATCCATGTATTATATTGTTGAGCTCATCTCAACCATTGATTAGACATTTGTATCTTTTAATCTTAACCACTCATTCAAAAAGTGGTTAGGGTTTTGGTGCCTCTCCTTCCTATTTAAAGGAGAGAGCCTCTCATTGTAAAGGGTCTTTGGCTCTTGGATTATTGGTATAGAAAAATATTCTTGTGGAAATTCTTGTGGTCTCCTTTGCATCTGGTGTTCTTAGATGGTGATTGGAAAGTCTATTGCAACCTAGCATTTGGAAATTGTGGTAAGATCTATCTTTTGTTTGGAAATCATTGTTTGTCTACAGGAGGGCGACTTCAACAAGGGCGATTTTGCAAGGCTTCTTCAAATCGACTTTCTTGGCATTCGCTTGTATCAGGGGGTTATCATTAGTATCATTGTGATCTATGCTATCTTTCTGTTACTTCTTTTGTGGCATTAGTCTTATCTCTTGATGCATCAAATCTGATATTGTTGACGTTTGTTGTGCAGGAGAGAGGGCGCATTGGCTTCTTGGACTAAATCGATTTGCATAGAGACTACCTCAAAGCTTCCAAATTGATCGGGATTGCATAGATCATCATCATCAAGGCATCTACAAGGTTATCCAGGTAAGATCCACAGGTTTGTTTCTCTTTCCTTTATCCAATCCATTGACATAATTCATAAATTGTTAAAACCCTAAATACTTCAAAAACCCCCATTTTACATTTTGTCAGATCTACTTAGATCTAGTGGGTTGTTGGGCATGATATTGAAAACCCACCTCTATAGCATCCACAGCATCCCGGATCTATAGTTTGGTGTGGATTGGCTTCCGTTTGACCCCTCTCCCAAGCCAACTTAGCTTCTCCCAAGGAAGGCGCACTTCACCATTTGAGCAAGTTGACCTAGATCTAGTTGATGGGTGTTTGAGATTTCACTTGATTTGACATCTACACATCAAATAACATACACCCAGGTTGTCCCTTTCTTGAAATTCACCTTGTGGGTCCCATTCCACATTTTAAGGGATTTAATCCCCATTTTGGACCATTTGGAATACTTAAACTCAGATCTACAAAGATCTAACCGGTGGATTGCCACGAAATTATAGATCCATACCCCTACTTGACTGATCTACCCGGATCTAAAGTTTGGATGCCATCCGACATTATTTGACCCACCTAAACCCAAATTGAAGCCTCCTTAGGGAAAGTCGCACCACCTTGGAGAAGTGAGTTCACTCACTTCGAGGAACTGGGTACTTGAGATTTTTGCAGATCCGGAATCAGAATAATTCAAAACCTAGGTCTAGACTGTCACTTCGTCAAATCTTGCCTTGGGGACTGCATTCCTTGTTTTAAGGGATTGTGGTCCACTTGGGTCAAACCTAGATCTAGACATATTTAACCATCAAGGCTTATACTGTCCACTTATCTCATGTTATAGGAGTCCTAAACCATAAAGTCAAACCTACTTTGACTCCACTTCCCAATTCCCAAGGCACTGGTTTATCTTCAAGACAACCCACTCTCCTAGATTGTTGGATTGACTTGTGGTTTGACTTGTGCATGGTGAACTATACCTTTGAAGACATCATGGACCATGGTCAAGATTGTCTCATGTACTAGTTAGCCCCAATCTGACCCCTAAACAACCCTGCATTGGACACGGTTCCCAAGGCAGTGGATCTTTTGACATTGACCTAGTACACTATCCCTAGATCTCACTTTAAACATTATAAGTCACTTTCACTTCAACTATGAACCAAAGCTATACCTATTAAACCCCTCACTTGGCTTGTGATTTCATTCTTAGGTCTAGGATAAACCATACACCTAACTTCACTTAGAAATACCTTGATTTGGTGTCTTGGTTTTGATCTCTCCTGTCGGGAGTAGATGGGGTCTCCCCCTTTGTTGTCTGGGCTAGATAACATAAAGTGAAGGTTGCCTCGACTGGCGTGACAACCATATATTGGAGGTCGAGGTGATCGTGGTTGTACCTTTTGAGTTGCCCTTCCCTATTGCCATCCATGACTGGATCTATCCATAGGGGTAACTACAGTTTAGGTGATAACAGGTACGTATTTGTTTCTTTAGCTTACCCATCTGTCAATTTCATTCAAACCCTAACTCCTAAAATTTATAAAAATTCCCTAGCGCATTCAATTTGGAATTTGGGCAAAAGATTTATGGCTTTTTCACTTAAGGCTTAGCCCTAAGTGGGTCCTCAAGGGCATCACCCTTGGGAGACTCCATCTACCCCAAACCCCTAGGCACTAATCTCTACCTATTGCGCCCTCCTTGATTTTGCCACTCTTTCTTAGTTGTTTGAGTCTCGTTTTGGCTTGTGATCTTAGAAACTGTCAGATCTATCATCAAGTTGTGCTAGGAAGCCCTAAAATTCTCAGATCTACTTCTTGGGACCATTTTCCATATTCTAAGTACACGTTTCCCAAGGTAGTTGATTTCGATCATTTACTCTAGCACCTACATCCTAGATTCATTTTTAATCTTGAGTTACTGTAATTGAACTAATGAAATTTCATATCCCATCTTCCCTAAGCCTCTACAATAGCTCTATTCCTTAAATCTAGGGTTCAACATCCTTCACCATAGATTCCTTATTGAATATCTTGATCTAGTGATTGATTTGGATCTCTCTCTCTGAGAGTAGATCAGGGTCTCCCCCTTTGTTATCCAGGGCTTGGATAACAATAAGAAGAGTACCTCAATTGACGTGACAACCAATCCATCTTGGGAATCGAGGCCCTGTTGGGTCACCTCTTTAATTGCCCGTCCCCTGTACCATCCTGGATAGAATCACCTTTTAGGGGCAACTACAAGTTGTGTGATAACAGAGCTTTCTAGTTTTGAGGCACTTGTAGAGCATGCATGGTGGGATTCCATGGAGATAGGTTCAAAACCTATGATGAATTCAATGATTGATTCCAAGATTTGAGATGTTGTATTACATCTTGTCCTAGACACAATGATACTTCTACAACTTACAAATTGATATTATGACGCAGTGGGAGACTGTGGTGAGCAGAGATGTGATATTTGATGAGAACATGAGATCTTCTAATTCACAAGATTCTCCATCAATGATTGAGGAGAATGCTGAGGTTGTTGTTCCAGAGACTAATTGAGGGACTCGAGATGAGTCAAATTCAAAGATTCAAGATGAGTCAAATTTAGAGGCACTTAATGTGACATTGAGTGTGGATATGCTCTCACTTGCTCCATATTGTAGGAGATCAAGATGGCTCACTCAAACATTACAGCATGAGTAGGTCAATGGGACTGTTGAGTACAATGATGGTTATTACAAAGTGGGAGCGCTAACGCGGCTCCTATAAAGCAAGATAACAGAAAGTAAAAGTATAAGGCCATGGCTAAGTCTGGAGAGATCGAAACTCTTGGAGCAGGGGACCGATATGGGGAGGTGCTGGAAGGGGAAGGATCTAGAGGCTAGAACCCTAGTAGTGACGATGTTGTCGATGTGTCTTGGTCCACGAGATCCACTACTCCTAACTTTTGAGGCCAAATGAAAGAAACTCAAGATGGAATGATATCTAGACCGCTGGTGTCTATGTCGTATAATGTGGTGTTGTATTGAGGAGGGAACACTCTGTTGAACTCTAGATGATCCCATATGTCTACTAGTAAGAGACTTGGTCTAGTCGTGCTATTGTGACTGTCAATATGTGGATAGGGCCCCTCAAGTCTATATAGATCTAGAGTCGGAAATGATGTTGTTGTCAATCTGTCTCTTAGTGCCCCTGGTGGGGAGCACCTCGAAGAACGAGGTAATCATCCTGGTGTAATCAAATCTAGGAGGATGTTAGAGAGCTTGAATACGAAGCCCGAAGACTTTTTGCATGTATAATGCTAGGCACCTATGGTCAGGGTACCCAAAGAAGCCGGAGAGTGTCTGCAATCCTCTAAACATACAATGGAATCATCCACGAACCTCATAGTAGATGGGGAAACTAAAAATGAAGTGATGCTCTATCTCGACCTCATGAAGATGACATAGCTGGAAAATCCTGTCAAATCTGTCTAGTTGGTGGTCTGTCTCTACCCAAATCCAATGGTATCCCACATGGAATTGGCCTAAGGGGATACGAAGAGAGTGTACCCAATGATAGGAAGTGTACGAGGGTTAAATAATGAGTCCATCCCTCACCTCTATGAAGTGCTCAACATAGAACGCCATCTTCATGCGTAGTCTATTTAGAGGATTGATCCATATGACCTATATGAACTGCTTATAAATGTCGTCTTTGATGCTCCTGTTCAACTCTTGTCTAGTAGGTAAGAGTTGAACATGTGCATCCAAAGAATATCTGAACGGGGGGAGACAGTCAATCGAAATGCCCACTAAATTCAAGATATTTGAAATCCCAACAAACCAACAATGAACACGGTTAGAAGGGCTAGCTAAAGCAATGGACTCAGATGATCAATAGGCTAAGTAGGGGTACCAATCTCGTCCCTTCGCCAAGTCGGAAAATATCCGAATGCGGTGTAGAAGAGAGACAAGGCTGAAAACAGTCTCAAGACAGAAGGGGTGGGCACTGAAATCTACAAGGATGATGGGTTGAGGTACTGTCTGTTTGCATCTGATAATGTACCAAAGAAGAAGTGTTTTCCTCTCTTAGTTGAAGCCCAATCAGAATCAAGTAAACCAACCCCCCAAACCTCTGAGCAAGATACTCTGATTTCACCTCATGTTGATGAGGATGTGAGATCCTTCAGTTTGCAAGATTACCCTTCAGTGATTGAGGAGAATGCGGAGTTTGTTGTTCCGAAAGAAGAGGCCCATGAGCATATAGGAGTGCCCAAATATTTACATAGGACAGGATATGTTAATCATGTTGCATTGGTTTCTTCCATATATGAGCTTTCCAATTGATCATAGGAGGAGAGGTGTGATGCCCTAATGGAGTATGTTGTTGAGATTGACTCCACAATTGCAACTTATGAGAGCATTATAGAGAATAGAGATGAGGATTTGGATTCTCTCGGACAAAGAGAGTTTCCCTTGATGTTACTAATACTTCAAGATTCTCTCGAGATGAGGGAAGTGACCTAATTCATGTTAATTTAGTTCTAGAGGATTTGAGGTACAAGTGAGGAATTCTCGTGTGGACAAGTTAACGATGACCTTGCATGGATTGTTGCCTATACCACGAGCTTCATATTTCAAGGTCAAGCATTTGACTTGTATATATATCTATTTTTATGACTTTGATAGATGTGGTACACTTGTCTTGATCTCACATGGAGATATGCCTATCTTTGTAGGTTATCCTCCGAAGCCTTTGATATGGTGTCCCTTGATGTCAACCTGTGATGCCAAGGATGGTGGAGGCTAACAAATAGCTTTTGCTCCGGGGAGATGGTCCTTTATACTCACAGGTGGTCAATTTTCATTAGATGATCGAGATGTCATGATGGCATGGTAGACAGTCTTGTTATAGATGACAGTAGTTGATTTTGGTACCACATCCAATATGGATTTATAGATAGCAAATTCAATTGAGATGCAAAGGGAGTCAACAGGTGTCGGTGTAAACACCTTCCTCATAAAGAGAGAGTGTTAGATTTATGGGTTACTCTAAAAGTAATTACGCTATATTTGGGCATGCTTCATGAGATTTGGGTACATGGTGTATGTAATATCCCCATTTTGACCCTTAGGATAGATTGGCTTTTATGTAAACATTGTGCATATTTGATGTATGATTCCTAGCATGGAGCTCAAGGCCAAGGCCTCGCTAGTGAATGCTCAGCTTTGAGAGGCAAGTATTTGACATTGTGTGATCCATGTGCTATTAATCCATGGAAATTGTAAAATGATGTAAATATCATGTAATAAAAATACCAAGGGGATGGCTATGGATGCAACTAAATGAGGGGGAACTATGTATCCACTAGGGCGAGGTGAGGGGGGGGGGTTATGGGATTGAGCCATAGACTTCCATTTGTCATCTTTAGCACCCCTTTGACCTGTCCTAGCTGCCATTTATTTCTGCTGTAAGGAAGTACTTCATAAATCTGATTCGTGAGGTTGATGAAGTATGGGAAACCTTGGATTTAGCAAGGCAAGGTATGGGATTTGTATGACTTATCCCATAAGTCACTCCACCTCATGGAAGGATGTTTTCGCTCATCCCCAAGCCTTGGGGATTCATGGGAGCTTCAGTTAGGAAAATGACATAGAGGGAGAAAGGGAGGAAAAAAACTAGAAATTGCAATTTAGGAGAGGGCCACGATTGGTAGTGCCTAGATCACTCATAAATTGGCATGAGAAGGGAAAAACCGTTGGGGAATCCATAGACCCGAATCTGGGGGTGATTTGTGAGTGTGAGACGCCTGAAATCCATAGAGAAACCAAGATCTGTTAGCTCGAAATCGTAGACGCGGGACAGAGCCTTTCAACCATAATCCTGGGGAGATCCAAGCGTGGATGACATAGTGCGGAAGAGAGAGCAGAGGTTGGAACTGCTTGATAAACCAAGTGAAGAATGTTTGATTGAGTTTGTAGCTCTGTGGTTGAGCTCATTGGCTTAGCTTCCTCCTCGCTTGTCTCTTGGCATGCTTGATAAACCCAACTATGGGTTGGCTTAGCATGATTGTTGGTGTGAAAACAAAGCTGTGAGCAAACCTGGGTAGTTCCTCCTTAGTGGATACATAGCCCCAGCTCGGGGGTGGTCTCTGAGTGTTGAAATACTACAGGATGGGAAGAGACCTATGGTTGGGTTGGAACGTTGCAGTCCATAGCCAGTTGCCTGGTGGTTTCAATTAAAGATAAGTGTTTCATGTTTCCTTTGATTATGCCATTTCTATATACATGAATGAGTGTTTGTTTATAACAGAATGCAGGGATTGACCTAGCTTATTGATGGAACTATATACTTGTACTTTATGATGTTAGTATGCCTATGATGAAATGTTGGTAGATGCATGTTGTGTTTGTGCTTAATGTGGTTTAATTTAGCTGTGTTTTGCCTCCATGCGTTTTATTTATATGTAAATCTGTTCATTGATGAATAGGGATAGGTTTTGCTAGGACCCTGGAGGAGCAGAAGGTTCACTCATGGCTTTGGGGAATAAATAGACACCCCCCTGTGGTGTTCATGCTTCCCCTGTGGGGCCATGACAGAGTAGTTTAAGAGCCTTGCAGAGTGTAGAAGAGGCCTTGAGGAATCTTGGTGCCACCTTTTAGGTTGGAAGAAGGATAGGATCAAAGTCATCGGATGCGACAGAGGATCATGCAGTTGCATAGGGCTTGCTGAGATATTTCCAATGGTACCAGACTTGCCCAAAATGGACTTAGGATGAAGAAGATATTGGCTTGATAAGTTGGTTGTAACAAGGGTAATTCCTTGACTTCTGACATTCCGAACCTGTAGTGCGGAATGCAGATCGCGGAAGCCGAATGTGTAAATTCTCGACGTGATGTTCAAGAGTTTCGAGTTTCCGACTCCCGCATCGCGGACTACGGAGTGTGGAAGTCGGAAGTGAAAATATTCGCAGTTGGATAATTGACGTTCCGACTTTCCGACTCCCGTGTCGCGGACTGCAGAGTGCGGAAGTCAGAAGAGGAAATCTTCGTAGTTGGAGAATTGGCTTTCTGACTTTTCGACTCCCGCGTCGTGGACTGCGGAGTGCGGAAGTCGGAAGTGGAAATCTTCGCAGTTGGAGAATTGACGTTCCGACTTTCCGACTCTTGTAAGTCGGATTGCAGAGTGCGAAAGTTGAAGGCGTGTTTCTTCGGCGCCGTGTAATTGGTGTTCCGACTTTCCAAATCCCGCATCGCGGATTGCGGAACTGCGGAATTCAGAGAGGTGTTTTTGACGCCATGTAATTGGCGCTCCGACTTTCTGAGTACCGCATCACGAATTGAGGAACTGCAGAAGTCGGAGAGGTGTTTTCGACATCATGTAATTGGCGGTCCGACTTTCTGAGTCCTACATTGCAGATTGCAGAACTGCGAAATTCAGAGAGGGGTTTTCGACGACGTGTAATTGGCGCTCCAAATTTTTGAGTGCCGTATCATGGATTGTGGAACTGCGGAATTCAGAGAGGTGTTTTCAATGCTGTTTAATTGGTGTTCCGTCTTCCGACTTCCGACTTGCGGCTGCGGATTGCTGCCTGCAGAATTGTGGATTGCAGAATGAGTTCGTTGAGTTGTGTAAAAGTGCATAGTTTGGATTCTTTGAGGAAAAAAAAGAAAGTAGCAGGTTGTATCAAGTTGTTCCCCCATCACTCTAAAGGACACTGAGGGGATCGGGGACGTGACAGAATGGTATCAAAGCCCAAGGTTGCAACACTGGGGCTGCTTGGGCCAAAGTATGAGTTACAGGCAGATAACCAAAAGTTGAATAAGGTACACGGGCATACAATGTGCCTTGAAGGACTCCATATGGAGTTGGAATTGAACATATTGCAATGTTGATAAAGAGGGAAATCTCTCACCTTAAACTATCTCTGTTTATAGCATAAGAATTGCATGCTAGGAAAGTAGCAAGTATAAAGGTTATACATATGTGTATGTCTTGAATTGCTACTTGGTGAGAAAATCATGGCTAATGTTCTCTGTGTGCTTGCTAGAGGCCATGAAATTGGATCAGCCATGATGTGGAAGAGGAATTCCATGCTATGATAAGGGATTGGAAAGGGGAAATTTCTTCAACTCTTCTCTTACTGATATAACTATATTTTCTGAGTTTATATATATGAAATTATGGTATAGGAAGGATGAAAATACAATAGATTATATAGATGAAATGTGTATGCATAGTAAGCATATTAAGAAGATAATGCATACTGCATGAAAACTTATGTGTGCTTGCATATGGTATTGCATATTGATAAAAGTTATTATTGAGCACATTGCATTTCAATTTGAATGCACACCTAACAAGGATGCACACCCACTAAAGGGACTGTGGGAAAATCTGATGCCGCATGCTTATGATTCTTGCAATGTTGCACAAAGATATGGAGAAAATATTTTTGAGATGCCTTGCTTACACTTTGTTTTGAGAAATGACGAAAGTGTTGTTTCTGGTGGTTCTTCATTTTACCAAGATAATAGAAGCATGGCTGAAGATGTTGATGATGATATTGCATATGACTGGCAGCCTTGTGAAGAAAGGCTGGAGCACAAATCCATGATCAAGAGGATGGTGGAAGGACTATGTATCCCTTGGTAAGAAGCCAACTGATCAGGTAACATCAATATGTTGATGGCAACCATGCATGTAAGGTTTTATTTATACTAATTGCATAATGTTGAAAAATGATGGGTAAGAATCCCTTTAACCTTATTTTAATCATCATAAAATGATATGCATGTAATAGTGAATGCATTTATGTGAATGACATCCCACAGGGTATGGTAAATTATGTGGTAGTAAAGAAAATGGGCATTATACCATGTGACTGTTTTTAAAAAAAAATGTATTTCACTGCATTTGAAATAATAACAACTGATGGTGTTTGAATCATTGAGTATTATAATTCTGAGATCACTTCAGTGATTGTTGTAACAATGAAATGATTATGTGCATGAATACTCACCAAGTGCTTGGCTAATTGAAATTTCAGATTACAAGTAGAAATCTCTTAGGTGTGGCAATGAGAGTAAGTCCATGATAAGACTGGGATCTACCATGTACAAAAGCCAAAAATCGTGAGAATGATCTCATGAATGTGAAACCTGATTTCTGTATGAAATAGATTTGAAATTTCTGATTTAAGTTTATGAGAATGATCTCATGGTTGCAAAATCTAATTTATGTACATAACAGATTTGCAAACTTGAGATTGAGAATTGGCTAATAATTATTAATGGATGTTTGGCTAATTTAGAATTGTGTCAAGAGAACAGGTTGTAGGTGGATGTCTAGGTTATGGCAGCAAGTGTAACATCATAATGGGAAGAGTGATACCACTTACAAGAGCCAAACAATATGAGGATGGCCTCATGGTTGAATAAACCAAAATTCTGTAGTGAACATAATTGTAAATTCAGATTTGAGCTTGATTGAGGAGGACACATTGCAGGAAGAGAAAATACATCTACAAAACAAATAATTATTTTGTGACCTTGTTAAAATTATGCATGTCTGATTATTAGAATCAATGTCCAGGGCATGTTTCTATTTCAGACTGCTTGAGCATGATTGCGTGTTTTTATTTTAGACTGCTTGAGTGTGCATGTTTTATTTTAGACTACTTGAGTGTGATTATAGCCTACATGACTCACATTGGAAAGGGGTGCACACCTTTCGGGTACTGTGTTGTGTTATGGTTGTTAACATTGACTACACCCTAAAGGAATGGACGTATTCCTGGTGTTTCAATATTAGAGAGTGAACTTGTATGAAGTATGTTATGATTTTTATATCAACAACACTGACGAGCTTACCTGCCCATCTTGTGTTGTCAAGTATTACACATGCAATTGGGGATGCATGGTAAGAATCAAAGTGAGACAGGTGTTGAGACTGGCTGGAGAGCGTGGAGATTCCTATGGCTCCGTAGTAGAGCCCTTGACTTGGAAATGGCCATGGTGTAGTTTCCTTCCATTGTCCCGTTAACCTAGACGGAAGTGCTGGCTTGGAAATGGAGAGGGAAAACCAAGTATGGGACTGGTTTGGCACCATAAATTCTTGGTAAATCCAGTCAGTGCACTAGTTGAGCATTGAATGTTGTGGAGCAGCCTGTGTGCTGGCCAAACATTCCTTAAATGCTTGATAAGCCCAGTCGGTGTACTGGCTTAACATATTGATTAATGGGATGCCTGATAAACCTAGTCGGTGTATTGGCTTGGCATTGCCTATTCGAATGTTGTGAAGCAGCCTGCGTGCTGGCCCAACCTTCGTTATTGTGTCCACAGGATATCCAAAGCTTGTAAAGCAAAGAAGGATCCTGTGGAGTAGCTTGAAGACGTCCAATACATATAAGTATTTCGTTTATCTTGCATCTTCTTGTTTATTTAATAGGAATACACATATGTATATGATTTGGTTATGATTTTTAAACCCTTGTTTAGAGATAAATCCTATGAAAGTAAACTTGACATGTGAATTGATTCAATATTTGAGTGTAGGTATTGCTGAATGCAAGGACCCTGAGGGCACTCGAAGGGTGCATGTGGACATGTGACTGTCCTAGGAAGCTCGGTATGAGTACCAATGGAAAGTGCTGCTACTGGACTTGTGTGGGTCCTAGCAGCCAAAGGTTCTGTAAGAATCCATGGGAAGGGGTTCCCTGGATGAGAAACCTTGGACAAATCTTAGAAACCAAGTGTCATCGCCAAAAACTAGGAAAAAGGCGAGTTAAGCATTCACATTTGAAGTGAAAGAGACCAAGGAGCATGGAACCACAATCGCGGTGGGACTCCGGATTGGAACAAGATTAAGAGGGGGAAACTCTTACTCTTCTCTTTCCCTTTTGATCGATGCATTCTAGAAAAAGAAAATTGTTGAATGCTTGTTATGGATGAAAGTTGATTGTGTTTATTCTGCTTGAATACATTGTGAATGTTGAATTAGTTAATTTCCTGTGAAAGGATGAACATGAATGAGTTCATTGCATGTTGGGAAAGCATGAAATGTGTGCAAGTCGCATGGATAAAGCATGAACTTCCCATGTCAATTGGGAAAGTAATTGACTAATCTTAATGCTTATGTTATGCTTGGCCTAACAAGAATTGCAATGATGAATTTCATAAGTGAAAAGTAAATCAATTGGTTGCAGTTGTTACAAGACAAGTGTTTCCAGTAAGCAAGTGTGGACAATTGTGCACATTGACCATGGTAGCAGACCAAAAGCTACTAGATTTAGCTGGAAATCTACTTCGAACAATTGCCAAGACCCAAGAAAATCTTGGGGAAATGCTCAGGGTACAAAAACAACATAATGAGATGAACCACAAGGTTTTGCAGGACTCTATTTGTATGCAAAATGAGGTAAAGGGAATTCTGGAAGCTATCAGCAGTGGAAAGGACAGTGTGTCAATGAAGAAGCAGTCACCCAATCATCCCATTAAGAAAATCTCAAGGTTGGAAGACTCGGGGGAAATGGAGTAGGTAAAGAAGAAGCAGCCACTGAAATGTTGGGAATGTGGAGGAAATCATTACCTCCTTAACTGCCCAACAAAGGACAGTAAGAAGAATTGTAGCCATGAAGTTTCCAGATTTGTGGATCAACTGGAAGGTAAAGAAAAGGAAGGGGTTGTTGTAGAGCTGGAAGGTCAAAGCCAGCAGGAGCAGCATATAGAAACCAAAGGACTTGGTCCTGGAAGCTCAAAGTAGAAGATGAAATGCAAGACAAACCTGCCACATGTTGTGAATTTTGGACATGTGTAAATTGTGTATGTATTCCTAAGTGTTGGAACACCGAGTACAGTGTTATTCGAAAGGGGAGGGAAATGTAATATCCCCATTTTGACCCTTAGGGTATATTGGATTTAATGTAAACATTGTGCATATGTGATGTAAGATTCCTAGCGTGGAGCTCAAGGACAAGGCCCCGCTAGTGAATGCTCAGCTTTGAGAGGCAAGTATTTGACATTGTCTGATCCATGTGCTATTAAGCCATGGAAATTGTAAAATGATGTAAATATCATGTAATAAAAATACCAAGGGGCTGGCTATGGATGCAACTAAATGAGGGGGAACTATGCATCCACTAGGGAGAGGTGGGGGGGGGGGGGTTATGGGATTGAGCCATAGACTACCATATGTCATCTTTAGAACCCCTTTGACCTGTCCTAGCTGCCATTTATTTCTACTGTAAGGAAGTACTTCAAAAATCTGATTCATTAGGTTGAAGGAGTATGGGCAACCTTGGATTTTGTAAGGCAGTGTATGGGCTCTGTCTGACTTGTCCCATAAGTCACTCCACCTCATGGAAAGACGTTTTCGCTCATCCCAAGGCCCTAGGGATTCATGGGAGCTTCAGTTAGAAAAAAGACGCAGAGGGAGCAAGGGAGGAAAAAAACCAGAAATCGCGATTTGGGAGAGGGCCACGATTGGTAGTGCCTAGATCGCTCAGAAATTGGAATGAGAAGGGAAAAAACGTTGGGGAATCCATAGAACCGAACCTGAGGGGTGATTTGTGAGTGTGAGACGCCTGGAATCCATAAAGAAACCCATATCTGTTAGCCCGAAATTGCAGACGGAAGACAAAGCCTTTCGGCTATAACCCTGGGGAGATCCAAGCGTGGATGACACAGTGCAGAAGAGAGAGTATAGGTTGGAACCGCTTGATAAACCCGATGAAGACTATTTGATTGAGTCTGTAGCCCTATGGTTGAGCTCATTGGCTTAGCTTCTTCCTCCCTTGTCTCTTGGCATGCTTGATAAACCCAACTGTGGGTTGGCTTAGCATGATTGTTGGTGTGAAAACAAAGGTGTGAGAAAACCCGGGTAGTTCCTTCTTAGTGGATACATAGCCCCAGCTCGGGGGTGGTCTCTGAGTGCTGAAATACTACATGCTGGGAAGAGACCTATGGTTGGGTTGGAATGTTGCAGTCCATAGCCAGTTTCCTGGTGGTTTCAATTAAAGATAAGTTTTTCTTGTTGCCTATGGTTATGCCATTTGTATATACATGAATGAGTGTTTTGTTATAACAAAATGCAGGGATTGACCCAGCTGATTGATGGAACTATATACTTGTACTTTATGTTGTTAGTATGCCTATGATGAAATGTTGGTAGATGTATCCCTATTCATTGATGAATAGGAATAGGTTTTGTTGATACCCTGGAGGAGCAGAAGGTTCACTCATGGCTTTGGGGAATAGATAGACACCCCCCTGTGGTGTTCATGCTTCCCTTGTGGATCAGATGAAGGAAAGGGGCCATGACAGAGTAGTATAAGAGCCTTGCAGAGTGGAGAAGAGGCCTTGAGGAAGATTGGGGCCACCTTTTAGGTTGGAATAAGGACAGGATCAGAGTCATCAAATGCAGCATAGGATCATGCAGTTGCATAAGGCCCACCGAGAGCTTTCCAATGGTACCAGACTTGCCCAAAATGGGCTTATGATGAAGAATATATTGGCTTGAGAAGTTGGTTGTAACAAGGGTAATTGGCTGACTTCCAACTTTCCAAACCTGTAGTGCAGACTGCGGATTGTGGAAGCTGAAGCTGTAAATTCTCGACGTGATGTTTAGGAGTTCTGACTCTCCTACTCTCGTATCGTGGATTGCGGAGTGCGGAAGTCGGAAGTGGAAATCTTCGCAGTTGGAGAATTGGCGTTCCGACTTTTCGACTCCCGCATCGCGGACTGTGCACTGTGGAAGTCGGAAGTGAAAATATTCGCAGTTGGAGAATTGGTGTTCTGACTTTTTGACTCCCGCATCACGGAATGTGGAGTGCAGAAGTCGGAAGTGGAAATATTCGCAGTTGGAGATTTGGCGTTCCGACTTTTCGACTCCCGCAAGCCAGATTGCGGAGTGCGGAAGTCAGAGGCGCGTTTCTTCGGTGCCATGTAATCGGCGTTCCGAATTTCTGAGTCCCGCATCGTGGATTGCAGAACTGCGGAAGTCAGAGAGGTGTTTTCGACGCCGAGTAATTGGCATCCGACTTTTCGAGTCTCGCATTGCGGATTGCGAAAGTCAGAGATGTGTTTTCGATGCTGTGTAATTGGCACTCCGACTTTCCGAGTCCCACATCGCGGATTGCAGAACTGCAGAAGTCGAAGAGTTGTTTTTGACGCCATGTAATTGGCACTCCGACTTTCCGAGTCCCGCATCGCGTATTGCGGAACTGCAGAAGTCGGAGAGGTGTTTTCAACGCTGTACTATAATTGGTGTTCCGTCTTCCGACTTCCGACTTGTGGCTATGGATTGCTGCTTGCGAAATTGCGTATTGCATTTTGAGATCGTTGAGCTATGTAAAAGTGCATAGTTTTGATTCTTTGAGGAAAAAAAAGTAAAGTAGCAGGTTGTATCAGGTTGTTCCCCCATCACTCTAAAGGACACTGAGGGGATCGAGGACGTGACAATGTATGTTCATCCCATGGATGGTTTGAGATGGATTGTAACATGAGAGATGGTTTGCGATAGATATGGATAGTTGATATATATTCCTTAGTGGATGCTTGACCTCAAGATGGTGTTGGCTCAGTGTTTTTCCCTTAGGCATTGGAGTTCTCTCGTTTGATTAGTGTAAACCCTTCATGATGGCCACATGAAGAAACCACTCGATTGGAAAGCACACTACTTGGGATGAGGAGCGTTTCGCATCATGGAGGAGGGATTCTATCCCTAGATGGCATGTGGTAGCTTGGATTCCTATTCAAACGATTGGATATGGCTTTAACAGTGTTCATCCAAGGGATAGTTGATCCAATGGAGTACATTGCTTAGCAGGATCAATGGAGTTCGTGGAGGCTTGTGAAGAAGGCATGCAGACTTACCCTGTGTAGCTACATAACCTTGGAACCGTTATTGTGCATGGCATCACCTTGGAGCATGACACATATAATTTATCATGACACCCTTTGGCAAGGCTTTTAATAAAGAAGTGTTTTGTTTTCTTCGAACCTTCCTTCTTGTTGGTATTGTGTTTTATTTTTGTCCATTGATTAATAACTCATAGCTTATTAACTCATAGCTTATTGATGTGATTAATTTCAATCTTTCAATTAGCTTTCTCTTCTATTTTCTTTCATCTTCTCACGCTAACCCTACAGGATCTTGCCAAGCAAATTTACTCAATCTTTGTCCTAAAGGCTTTGACAAAGTGTTTAAACGCTATCCAAAGCATTTTTTTGTTGTTTTGTGTGTTTTTTACAAAAAATCAGGTACAAATCAGTAGCCCGATACCTAGGGAATCCCCCCTGGTGTTGGCATGCACCATCCTAATCAGAGTGGAGGCTTTCCCGTGACAATTTTGGGCATTCATTCCTTGAATTAGCCATTTTTCATCTCCAATTTACACCTATATCAGATTTGATTGAGGGGTGAAAAAGTGTGCTAACAGAACCCCGTGAGCGATCCTTAACCATAGATCTATGCCCCCAAAGTAATCTTGGTTTGTTTGTGGCAATGGTCTTCTCCATCACCTGATTTTCCACTATGTTTTATGAAGGAATCTCCACTGTAGATCTCAATTTACCAATCACAACCATTCATGTGATTACCCTTGTTACTATCATCTGAGCACTTTCCTTTGCGTAAATGGTCATGACTCACTAATCAAACTTGCATGATGAGATCCTATTCGTTTATGGCATGAATCCCCATGATAAGCTGTGATCATCTTAATTCACGTGAATGGTCAAGATCGCATGATGGAACGTGCATGATCAAATCTTAGCCATTCACGATAGCAACCCCCAAGTTAATTCTTGGTTATCTTTGCATGTGTGAACTGTCTAGATCTGTCAATCAAAACTGCTCAATCAATCTCAACCATTCACGAGAGGACCCTAGGGATAAGGTACAACCACTTCTTATTTGCGCAAACACTCAAGATTGTGCGAAGTAACATGCACGATCAATCTGAACCATTCACAGGAGGGTACCCTTGTTATCCTCCAATCAATTCTCCCTTGCACAAATGGCTCAGATCTGCAGATGGAACTTACACGATTTGATCTTCATCATTCACACAGAGACCCCTTATGTTAATGCATGTGCAACTCCCTTTACGCGAACGATCGCAATTTGACGATCTTGCTCAACCGATTTAATCTTTTCCACCCATAGCACAAACTGATTTCTACCCTTGCTTACTTGGATGCCACCCACACATCTAATTTCTTTTGGTACTACTACATGTACACCCTGTTACCCGTTAAATTAGTACCCTAATGAAAGTCCCGAATCATGGTGTGATGAGGGTAAGCATAAGCAGAATTGCACCCAATGTCACCACAACACAACTCCTCATGATTTAGACCAACTCCTAGAGACCAAGGGGGAGTCCCAAATGTAAGTGAGGCAAACCTGTAAACTAGTCCAACAACACACATATACCTCATGAGGAACCTCTTAGCCAAGATCAGTGCCTTATGGAGTCAAAGCAATGAATACAAAGACGCTTAAGATGGTAGAAGTTTGGATCATAAATGCACACAATGAGGGAAACAGGTTTGCTTCTATTATGAAAGGACAACCAATAGAATGTGCTCCAAAAATAGATGAAAACTACTTAGAACAATACCGACTTACCTAGGAATGTGTGCCAAATAGAGAGGGATAGAAACCATACCTTCAGGGCAGCCAATAGATGATTAAAGCAATTATGGAAATGACTTACCATATTTGGTTGAGGGAAAATAACAACCCTAGCAGCTTTGCTAAAGGTTCCAAAGAGCTACCAATAGTGTTTTGGGACAGTAGGCACTTTAAAGATGCTTCCTAGCAGCTCATGGACCTTGAAAAATGTGTCAAAAGGTGGTTGCAATTGGAACTGCATACTTGTTTTATGCCCTAAACAACCCCCCAAAATCACATGAACACCAAATCCAACCACCATATGAACTCCTAAGTGACTAATGCTAGTGGTAGACTTTGTCCTTGGCTTGTATGGCCCTTCAAACTTGAAATTGTATGGTTGTACTTGTTAAAACCAGATCTGAAAAATACACCAACGCTTGCACAAACCATTGGATCTCTCAAACTAACCATAAGGAGAAGAATCCCTTGGAGATTAGCCACAAAATCAAGGCGAGCCTTCACTTTTGATGGATTAGATTTTTCACAAACACAGTATTTTTTGGATTTTTTTAATATTTGATTTTTAGGGATTTTTCTATATTTATTTTTTTGTATGTTTTCAAATACAGATGTAGATATTTTATAAATTTTGAACAAGAAGATGTAATTATAACTTAGTCTTATCTCTAGGGAAACAAGAGATCAAGTTCAATGTCCCTTCCTCAAATTGGGCATCCAATATTTATAAATTAGGGAAAAGAGTAGCAACCCTATGGTTAGAATAATCCTTGACCTAATTAGGGCAAAATATGAATTCCAAGGCCCACAAGGAGAACTCCTTCAAGAGGAAAGTCTCCACTAAGAAGGTTAACTAGATTTAGAATAAAACCTTAATTGATCTTGGTAAGATGTCGGAGAGCAATGTTAGACAAGAGATTATAAAATCTTACCCCACATCAAACAAGGAAAAGAGCAAAGAGGAAACCCCAAAATCCTTTCCTTACCAAGAGTTATAAACAACCATTCATTGGATCAACCTTGAAATATTAGCAAACCCTAGAACATCCACAAATCGTCCTTCAATCCAAGAGAAACATGGCAAGAGAGGAAGCGTGCTACACTTGACAGCTCATGTACAAAGAGAAAGAAGATAAAAGTCATAATGAACCCATGTTCTTGCTTGATGATTGTTACAAATGACGAGGGAGGCACCTTATTTATACTAAGCTACCTTCTCCTCTTTTAATCTCTAGTCGACCTAACAAAAATTACTAGCAAATTAAATTATGGCTTGTCACCCACAAAATGGATGCGGAATAAGTCCTAAGACATAAAATAATGATAAATAAGCAAGAGGCTTCAACCAAGATGAAATGTTGAGCCAAAAAGGAGGACATCATGCCCCAACTAACAAGTGTTTTTCCTCAACGCCCTACTTTTTTGCAAGGTACAACCTTCAATGAGATATTCTAAGGTGGACATCTTCACTTTCTTTAACCTAGATGACCAAGAGGAGGGGTAATACAACACGATGAGGTCCAAGTGGGCATAAAAGAGGTGTGCTAAAGCAAGTATAACAATCCTTACAAGCACAATCACCTTTACAAAGCATAAAATCATAAGTGTGGCGAGGGGCTCCGCAAATCATGTGTCCTAATGGAGTCACCCCAAAATGCACCAATACCTACCAAAGGCATAAATGCTCAACATAATAAGGAGTTACCACCCATCACGATGTAGTCAGCAGGGTCACAAGACCAATACACTTTGAAATGAGGAGCAAGAGGACCTTCCTTGACCAATGAAGGGGTCTGGGACACTGATAGACCAACACTTTTACATAAAATAGCCCCAACTTGGCCTTTTACAATAGAAAAAAGTACCCTTCTCCTTGGTACATCCAGTAAGGTGTGTTGTAGAGAATCTGGGGCATAATACACCCAATCTACATTTCTCCTCCACGTCATACTCTCTATCCACATGGATCCCACACTAAATTTTCCAAAAATTCAAAATTTGCATAAATATGTAGATTTTTAATTATGCAACAAGTGGGCAACCCAACTTTTCACTTGGCATTTCCCCACACAGGAAATTTTTCTATCAATTGACTAGACTGGTAATTTATGTCAATTAAAAAAACTGTAAATTTTTTACAATGGTTTAAATTCTTGCCTGAATTCCTCGAACCTGAATTTTCTCATTCATTAGTATTATTATTACCAGCTTCCATACTAGTTCTACAAAAATGAAATTCGGGCATTCAAAACCATGGTTTCTACAGGGGTATTTCGTCAAATAGTTATCTTGCAAACTATAATTTAATTCCCAAATTTCCACAGAGCCAATTTGAAACTCAAGAATTTACTTCCGCTACCTTCCATATCTGTCCCAACCATTCAATATTTTCTTTCACATCCCTAAATTAAGCAACTGGAGGATTCAACACAGTTTTGCCCAAAACTTTCTTTTACAAATTATGTCAAACACTTTGGGTGCAACCTCAATTCTACATGTATAATTCATTCATGGCCCATGCAACCCCAATGCTACATCCTATGGCTCTGTAAAACCACTATTTAGCAATTTAGAACCATTTACTTTCTCCAGTATAGCCTTTATCCAATTTATAGGCATTTAATCAACAATTATCGAATTACTGAAGATTTCCCCAAAATATTCTCTTATACATTTTGTCAAACACTTCATGTACGACTTGTAACTTACACCTATGCATATAATTTTTAGCCCATGGAATCCTAGTGCTACAACTTTGTTCCAATATCACTTTATGACGTACTCAGCTACCTCTTTCCCTAAGGGGACCACAAGGTACTCAAATTTCACACAAAAACTGAAAATTTCGAACTCTTATACGAAATTTTCCATAAAAATTATGCTCTAATACATAATTCGAATTGTCCATGGATTTACTATATAAAAAAATTTAACAATGAAATTACACCATGGAAAACTAATTGAATATATGCCATTTCTGAAACATTCATGTTATTCCTACTATGAATGCATCTATACCATGACCATTAAATCCATGCACAAAGATATTTCATCACGGGAAATTAAGAAAAGACATAATATGAACTATAACCATGGCATTCATTCACGATGAGAAACTTATCTTTTAAGGTCCTCCAAATGGTTGTGGATGAAGGACATTTCTCCTAGCCGTAGGCACTTTGTCATACTAGATCTTTTTATGTCAAAGGCCACCCCTGAGCTGGGCTATCAGTCCACAAGGCTGAAGTTTTCCAAGTCTTCTACTCAGCTCAAAATTCATCTTGCACAACACAGGAAATTTCCAAAAATCATATACATATCCAATGCCATAGCCACTCTTCAGCTATCCCAATTCCTAGCACTCCTCCCCCATCAGCCTACATAACATAAGGAATGGAATCCTCTTCTCTGTAACCAATCCCTTGGGCTATCCCAATTCCCTTCCAATTCTCTAGCATAGGCCTGTAAGGGAATCTCTGTGTTGGGAAACATCTAGAGCCATACCCCCTCTATAGCCATCCTAATTCACTAGCACTCATCCCCCATTATCCTACACAACACAAGGAATAGGACCCACTTCTCTGCATGCAGTCCCTCTAGATGTCCCCATTCCCTTCCAATGCTCTAGCACAGGCTGACTAGGGAATCTTTGTGTTGAATCCAAATACCTCAGTTGTAGGCTCGACTTTCTCTCACAGGCACCATCCAAGATGGTTAAAATGTTAGAATGATTCCAACTCTAAGCTTAATTCTCACATTATATATGCATGGCTATAACTTGCCATGTGGCACTAAAAAAGAGCCCACTTTCCCCCTCTTAATCCCAACTTAGGATAGTAATAAAGTGAAGGCTAATTAGGTCACTCTCATAAACATAGCTTTAGGGACCTTAAGATAAAATCACCTTCTAAGGTTTCAAGTAAGGATAATGACTTAGATTAATAGGTCACTAAGGTCATCTCCTGCTTAGATCCCTTTTCACTTTGCTAACTTGTGGAATCATAGCCCCCCCATATCTTCTTTTCCATTCTTCATCTGTAACCATTAGGGATTTATATTAAATATCATTTTACATCATTACAATACATCTGGTAATCCTATACCATTTATATCTGGCTTCTAACAATTTCATTGTTACATAAATAATTACATTGTTGGGTAAAAAACAGGGTGTTACAGTAAAGGATTGTTTTGACTTATCATAGTTGGTTGTTCTTCACTTTAGGAGGAGGTTGAAGTGTGGTCTCTAAGCTTTCTTTACTTCATTTGATATTAGATTGTTCATCAAATAAAATATTGTCTTGTTTACTCTAATCTCATCTTTCATGGGTATTTCATGTGGTTGTTACATATATACCAGATCTATCCTTGATTGATAATCCTTGTTGTTTGGTGGTTTTATAACGTCTTTTTCATCCACTTGCAAGTTCCATCTGTTGCTTATGATCCATAGACCAAGGACAAGGCACTAAGTCTTGCTTGGCTTCTCACTTTACATTAAAAGACTAAAACATTATCATTTGGCAGATATGGTTATTATTTTGGCATTTAAAGGACAGATTTATAGTCTTATTAGGGATTCCCCCTTGTGCCAAAGGGGAGTCGGCCTAAAGTAAGGAGGACAGTCACTTAGGTGATAATGTGTGATGTTCTCAAGTTTCCCTAGGGTTTGTACTTGATGATTGGACTTATCTTTGAGGTGCAGATTTTAGAGGTAAGAGGTGGGATATGCATCAACTTGATGTAAGGCTAATAAAATTTAAATGAAATAAAAAATAAGATCCATAAGGTAAACAAGCAAAAAAATGACCATAATAATAGTAAAAATAATATAATAAGAAGAGAAATAGTTGCAAAGCAACTAGTCCTTGCTTTAAGATTATGTTTATAGTTAAGATATGATTTATATGTTTATATTGTTCATGGCTTTACGCAGTGGTAGTTGCAGAAGAAGAGAGGAGACTGCGTTAGATAGTTAACTTCTCGATGTTTCTAGCCACAGAGTAGGGCTCATCATCAGGAGAAAAGAATCTCAAGGTAACCTAGGTCTAAAAATTAGCCATTTAATAGGTGTGAGGTTAATTCTTTAATAATTTTATTAACCGACACTTTCAAAAAATGGATTTATTTTAGGTTTATTCATTATTAATTTATTAATATTTATATTAAACTTTGTATATTTAAAAATAATTTATGTTTTTTACTATTTATTAATTAGAATTTAGTACTTAAAACCTAAGTTTTGTTAATACTAATCAACTTTACTTTATTACTTATTAAAATTATTTACTTTAATTAGAATATGAACAATAATTATTAATTAATAAATTGAATTTTTAATTTCTATTCAACTTTTTTTTAATCTAAACTTTATTATTAATTTAACATAAAGATTAATGTTGAAGGTCAAAGGTTTTTTTTAAAGTTATTAATTAATATTAATTAATAACTATTATATGTTTATAATTATTTTAGTATATATGCTATTATTTTTGTTACTTATTTATTATTAAAAATATTATTAATAAAAGTTAATTCATATTCTTTTTTAAAAAGAGTTTGTCATTTTAAAAATTCTAAATATTTTAAATATGATTACGTCAATATGAGGGAGATCTTGTAACGTGTGTCCATGTAACGTTACACACGAGTATGAGAGAGATGTTGTAACGTTTGTCCAGAAACATTACACAAGTAAAACAAGAGAGTAAAAAGTAACATGTCGGCCAATAATAAAACCAATAATAAAACAAACAATAATAAAAAGACGTGTGTGTATTTTCATCAATACTAATATAATTGATCTTGGTGCAATGACGCTTGATAGAGCCTAGGATTTGGATCTAGGCTGGTATATATACAACTTAACTAAAGTATGATAAATGTGTGTATTCATATTTACCATTTTAAAGCCTATTTTGTTGCAGGTATAGTGGTGTTAAAATTCTAAATATTTTAAATCTGATATATATAAAAGTGAACTAAATTATGATAAATGTGTGTGTCTATATTTACCATTTTAAAATATATATTATGTCAAAAAATATATTGTGTATTATTATAAATTTCAAAGTGTATAATATTTAAAATATATATTTTATAAAAATAAAAATAAGTATAAGTAATAATGTGCAATTATATCTTAATAAAAAAAGGTAAGCCAAATATATTGTATTAATTAAAAATATATATGTCAATAAAAATAAAAAGACAACATATGCACACATATATATTATTTGTGTAACCACAAAAGTTTATATATTAGTTCTAAGTAAAAAGACAAAAAATGTATATTAAATAAACTTATATTCATACATTTTTATTAAAAAAAAAAATGTTTACAAAAAGACAAACATATGTTTACACATTTTTTATGTATTATAAAAACTTGTGTATATTAGTGTTAGGTTAGAAGGAAAAAAAATGGTTACTAAGTGTTCATAAAAAAATGTTATATATATATCATTGATTGAATTTTTAGAATTAGAAATTAATTTAATGTGAATATGGTAGATTGCACAAATTGATATCATTAATATAATCGTGTTACTTATCATGAATGATGGTGTGCGAAAATGATGGTATACATTAACATTAATGAAACCTTTAGTACAAAAACCACATATCAATCTAGAAAAAAAAATTGAATTTTTAAGTTTTAAATTATTATTTTGTTTAAACAATTACACAAGTGTACAAAAATGATAATATTCATTAGCATTAATAAAACATTTAGTACAAAGACTACATGTGAAGTTAGAAATTTTAATTAATTTTTTAAAATTTAAATTAGTATTTGTTTAAACAATTTCACATCCAACTAAGGTAATTTTTCTTTAAATATTCAACAAAATAATTTATATACATAAATATTACAAAACATTTAAAAATATTATGAATTTGTTTTAGGATTAATATAAAGCTAAAATTTATGTATGACCAATTGATTGGTACACTAATGCTTAGCAGCTACTAATAAACTTAACTAGGGGTTGACATTCTCCTAGTAGACTAGTCCTCTAACAAACTGTGAACCACCATTAAAATAAACAAAAAAAATTAACCAACCTCGATCCTATTAACCAAATCTTTTAAGCATAGAAAAATTAGTGCCTTGGCCTGCAATCAAAGATCCATGTTAAGATTGATCTGGGCAGATGCATGTAAGTCTGAGTAGATATCATTACTCACATGCCTGTTCTTTTCCCAGAATTGGTGTGTTGGGGAGTGTGGGAGGATAAAACATCAGCTGCAGGGAAACAGTGTGTCGAGGTCTGTAGGAAGTGGCGTTGTGGCAGGAAACAGTGTGTTGAGGTCTGTAGGAAGTGGCGTCGTGGTAGGAGGAAGGTTGGTGTGGCAGTTGTTTCCAGATTACGATTTTATGATTGTCCTGCCCAGAAACTCTTCAAAAGTCTTTAAGTGCTAAACTACTCTCTTTGCAGCCCAGCAGATTGTTGGCTTTTAACAGTATATGTAATATGGTATCCCCAAGCTTGAATCTCCATTAGAAGCTCCTTGAATCCCCTCTTAAAAGACCCTTGAATGAACGTTCAGTGGATAAGTAAAAGCATTAATAATCCAATTTGCGACTTCTGATGCCTATGGGTGAATACCAGATCTGAGTTTTTATGGTTTGACTCTTGAGCTAGTGTACCCTTCATTCTACAAGTTTGATTAGAGACTATGTAATCGCCACTTGGATTCATCGGCAACTTTACAAACCCAAAATGGAGAATTAGCTTAGTGTAAAACTAGACAATAACTTGCTTGGCTTATTAAAATATCAGCGAACATAAACTCAAGAAAACCAAGGAACTAATCCCGTTACCTCTTATGTCCTGTGCAAACGTTCTTATTACAAAACTAAGAGGTACCAGCAATCAGTAGACATTGAAGTATAGGAAACAATAGCAATTCAGGGTAAAACAATAGCAATTCAGAATAACGATTTGCTGATCAATTAATCAAATGGACAATCATTGAACTTACGGTGAAGTGTCGAAGAAGTTGATGCCCAGATTAAAAGCTTCTTGAACCGAAGCAATGGCGTCTTCTTCTTTCGTATTTCCACCATAATGATTTCCAAGGGGAGATGCTCCAAATCCCAAGGAGCTCACCTTCAGTCCAGTGCTGCCCACCCCTCTCACGCCAATACCTGCCATTCTTTAGACAATAATTTTTTCAGATCTGAAAGACAAAGAAGACTGTATATATGTATGGATGAATTCGGAGGATCATGCACTACACAGGATGATCCGACTTTTGTTCAGCTCCGTGCCGAATGCCTCACTCTAAACGTGCTAATATAGTTTACAAATCTAAATGAAAGCTTGAGCCATTCGGACTGTAAACCTACTTTTTAATTTTTATTAAATTTGTCAAATGGGCATTCTATATCATGGTTAGGTTCAACTAGTTAGGTTCAACTAGTGTTTGCCGAATGCCTCACTCTAAACGTGCTAATATAGTTTACAAATCTAAATGAAAGCTTGAGCCATTCGGACTGTAAACTTACTTTTTATTTTTATTAAATTTGTCAACTTGGAATTCTATATCATGGTTAGGTTCAACTAGTGTTGAAATTTACTAACACTAGTTGAACCCAACATGATACCCCAACATGATATATTTTGTATCATGGTTGGGTTCACACTACATGATACATTTTGTATTATGGTTGGGTTCACATTAGTGTTGAAATTTAACTAATGTTTATCAATACTAGTGTGAACCCAGCATGATATCCGGTTAATTAGTTATTAGTATATATATATGTGTGTGGAGGGGAGGGGTTGGGGATATAGATATTCATGAAGTGTAAAAATAAATTTTGATTTCACCAATTATTTTGAAGTTCGGAAATTTTGATTTTTCTCATGGTCGGGTTGACACCTTTGTTGGGTAAACTTGATTAGATCATGGTTTTTTGGGCCCATGGTATTTAGTGGCCCATGATAATGGCCCATTGTATTGCTTGTGAAGAAGCCTATTTAAAGGTTTGTAAGATAAACCTTCTTTGTTATTATGTGTATGTTTGGTTTAATCATTATGTTTATAATGTTTTATTTGATTATTATATTTTGTAAACTTTTTTATTTTTGTATTGTATGAGATAAGATATGCGAAATCAATGTTTAGTATAGTTATTATAAATGTTATTTAAAAAAAAATTATATATATATTATAACAAGTAAAATTAAGATTTAAATGTCAAATCAACCCTAGTTTGACAATGTTATTCTCTATGCTCCTCCTTATGACAATCTTCTTTCATAAATATACTTATGGCACGTAAAATTAAGATTTAAATGTCAAATCAACCCTAGTTTGACAATGTTATTCTCTATACTCCTCCTTTTGACAACCTCCTTATGACAATCTTCTTTTATAAAATATACCTTTTTTTCCAGCGAAAAAAACTACTATTGATATTCAAAATGAATCAAATAGTACAATGAAAACTCTTGATTCATAACAATGCATCATACACTGATCCAGCTAGTAAGTTCTGAAAGACATGCCAAATCATGAACCACTAATGTTGACATCAAAACTCAGGAAGGGTGCATAGAGCACAATACAAAAAAATACACATGAAAGGACTTCAAAAGTTACAAAAAACCAAAAACATGGCGAGCAACAGATCAGTCAAGAAAGTAAATTGAGCCATAATCCAGAATGCTGCTGTCACACCATTCCTCCTAGATCAACTGTCCTTCAATACCAGCAAGTGCATGCTTAGAGAGCTTGTCAGCCAGAGAATTATGCTCTCGAAATATATGTTCAAACTTTATATTCTGCTGCTTTGATATTTCAAAAAGAGTCCTGGAAGCCCAATGTCTTAGATTCAAAACATTGAGCTTGAAATCACCCTCTGCCCATTTGATGGTGACCCTTGAATCACCATAAACCTTAATATTAACCAAACCAAAGATATTTGCAACCTTAAGCACACACCAGAGTGCCATTAATTCAGCCTTCATGTTTGATCCTAGGCCACAGTTGAGCTTGACAGTAAAATAGTGAGAATCATTAAGATAAATGACACCCCCAACTGCACATATACCAGATTGTGATGCCCCGTCAAAGAAAAGAACAGGCTGGTCCACTTTGAGATTGAAGATACTAACTCTGTCAGCCATCAGCTTTTGTTTATCAACCTTACATAAAGAGAACATTTTCAATGCAATCAAGCTGCATTGAGTTATCTCTGGCGATGAATTCCGAAAGATGGCACTATTTCTAGTAAACCAAATGGCCCATGGAATACACACAGCTAAAAAAAAATGCTGCTTACAATGTCTATACTAGTTTAAAAAGCACTTATCAAAAACACCAACTTCCCAGCACTGAGTGATTTTTAAAGTATATGCCACCACATCCCAGATTTTGCGAGAAAAGGAACATTGAACAAAAAGATGTTGTCTAGTTTCAGCTGCATTTTTACAAAGAAAGCAGAAGCTAGGACCAATCCAACCCCGTTTACATAAGTTATCCCATGTCTTCAATTTATCTTGCAGCAGTAACCAAATAAAGCATTTCAGCTTCAAAGGCATATCCCATTGCCAAATCCTCTTGTACCACCAATCCTGAGGGAAAATAAACTTTTCCTGAAGAATTCTAGAATATGCAGATTGAGCAGAGACATTTCCAGTTGCAGGATTTCCACCCCACACAAGTTTATCAGCTTCATTGCTCAAATAGACACCAGCAGAATTTAACTTCATGATGTAATCATCCCAGATCCGAGCTAAATAGCCAGATAGCCTAATGTCAAGTGTAGAAAACCAATTCTTATTTGCCACATTCCCTGAGCTGTGATGGCAAATTTTATTTAGAGTGGACAACCCTAAAATTTGCAGGTACTGAGGGATGATAGCGGGAAGGATATAATCATGATCAAATCCAATAATCGGTTCAATTCCAACACGGATCTGGCTACCAGAACCAACCTGCCATAAAAGACCATTCTTAATCCAATGAAAATTTTTCACAAACCCCCTCCACATGGGAGAGAAATTCCAGCTTGTCAATTTTGGATTTCTAATCCAACAGAAAACATCCGACTTTATGTATTTGCTGTGAATGAGCCTAGACCAAAGGGTATTTCCAAAAATACCCCTCCAAGCACTTTTTAATCTAAGGGAAATATTAAAAGACTCCAAGTCTTTGATGCCCCAACCTCCGAAACGATATGGCCTAGTAAGTGAATCAGCAGCAACCATAGGAATCTTTTCACAACTGGCTGACCCAGACCAAAGAAAATTGAAGAAATACCTTTTAATGGTCTTAGTGATAAAAGCTGGAACTTCAAGCAAGGAAAACCAGTAAACCGAAATGCTGGAGAGAACATACTTTACTAAAATAAGCTTACCACCGATAGACAAGAGCCTGTAGGACCACTGCGCTATACGAGCCTCAACTTTTATCAGAAGCCACAACCAATCTTTAATTTGATAATTGTTCGGCTTAAGGATATAGCCAAGATATTTAAAACCTTGATCAATGTGACAGCAGTTATAAGGCAGGATTGAGTGGATACCTCTGAGTTGATCATCATTTAATGCATAATGATAAAAGTTCGACTTGGCAGAACTGACTAACATACCTGAAGCTCTACAGAAAGTCTGAATAATTTGCTTATAATTAGTCCACTCTTCCAAGGAGTCAGCACCCGCCACAAGAACGTGATCTGCAAATAATATGTGAGAGATCACACAGTCCTTTGCAATCTTTAAACCCTTGATCTGTCCACTCAATATAGCATTGTTAACCAGTCTGCTGAAGCCATCCATAATCAAAGTAAACAGGAGAGGAGATAAAGGGAAACCCTGTCTAATCCCCCTGGAGCAGCTGAAAAATGCAGAAGGACTTCCATTAACAAGCACTGATATATTCATGGAGGTAATACAAGCCATAATCCACTTAATAATTGAAGAGGGAACCCCAATTCTGATGAGGATCATTCTGAGAAATGACCAGTTAACCCTGTCATAGGATTTCTCCAAATCCATCTTGAGCAGAAGAGATTTCTTCTTATGGATCTTGATGCTGTGCATCAGCTCTTGGGAAATACCAATCACATCGTGTATTTTCCTTCCCGCTAAAAAACCAAATTGCTCCGCAGAGATTTGATCAGAAAAAACAGACTTCAATCTGTCAGCTATAATTTTGGCAATGAGTTTATAAAGAAGATTACAAAGAGCGATCGGACGAAATTCACCAAATGTTATAGGCTTATCTTTCTTCGGGATAAGAGTGACAAATGTGGAATTTAAACCACCTGGGATACATCCATTGATTCTGGAGAAATTCACCAATTCTAGCAATTCACGACCCATCAGATCAAAAAAATGTAAATATAGCTCCACTGGCCACCCATCAGGCCCGGGGCTTTTGTCTTTTGCAAAAATTTTCAAAGTCTGTTCTATTTCTTCCAATGTGACCTCTGCTTGGATGCAATCAGCTTCCTGTTCATTGAAGAACCGAGGATAAAGTGATGCCACTTTAATCTGATCAGACAGACAACAATCTCCAGAATCACAATAAATATTACCAAAAAAAGAAACAGCTTAAGATTTAATACTATCAAGACCCGAAAGTTGATTTCCATTGCCATCCAAAATTTCCCAAATAAATTTTGAGCTTCGCCGAGCAGATGCAAAAGAGTGAAAGAACTTGGTATTTTTGTCACCATGAGTAATCCAAATGGCACGACTCTTAAGTCGCCATTCTTTTTCTTCCTGTAGAAGTAATTCTTCTTTTTTCTGTTCAAGTTGTTTCATAACTTCAAAAGAGGCAAAAGAGAGGGAATTGTTAACATTTGCCGCAATAGCTACTTGTAGCTTCCTTTCTAACAGATACAGTTCTAGCTTATATGCTTTCTTTTTATCTTTGATCCATTTAGTTGCTCTCTCTTTTAAACCCTTCAGTTTATGACAGAAGTTTAGCATCGGATTTGAATCAAATACCCCACAGTTCATCCAAAAAGTTCTAACCATGGAACAAAAGGAGTCATCACTGAGCCAAGATGCATTGAATTTGAAGGGCGAGCAATGAGAGTGTTCAAATTCCTCTAGTTGTAGGACGATGGGCCAATGGTCTGAAAATTTGCAATCATGAACCCAAGACCGGTGTTTCTGAAAGATGTCCAACAAAGCCGATTTGACAAGGAATCTATCAATGAGCTTGTGAACACCATCACGGCCGAAACGACCATTAGACCAGGTGGGGGCCAGTTTATGTGGAAGAACATCCACTAGATCAGAATCCAGAAGTAACTGAGAGAAGAACTCTGCCATCTCATCCATCCTGGCAGAGGATCCCCAGATCTCTGCAGCATGACAAGTGAAGTTTAAATCTCCAGCAATAATCAAATCATTTAAATTCAAAATACCAGAACTCTGCAACGATGTCCAAAAGTTCTGCCTTTCCCTATATGGAGCATAGCAATTAAGGATGGAAAGAGAATGCTAGCATCCTCGGAAAATCCACTTCAATAGAATGCCCCAAGTGGTAGAGAAAACTTTAAACTCAAAAACAGTAGGATCCCAGGCTACAGCAAGACCCCCCGATAAACCACAAGAACTAATAGTCGACACCTCCCAATTAGGAAAAATTTTGCAGAGTTTATGAATAGCAAATTTATCTTTGCACATGGTCTCCTGTAGTAAGATGATAGCAGGCCCAGTAGATTTGAGCAGATTGGATAAGGCCTGTGCCCGAGTCACCTTACCCAATCCTCAAACATTCAAGGAAATCAAAGACATAAAGGAACTCTCTCACTGGGGGACAAAGCTCTAAACCCCAGGGAATCAACCATCTCTTTCTTACCCGCCTCATCTAATCTCCTCGATAAAGGAGTGTATGAATCCGTGCTGAGAATATCTACTTTTTTCTTCTTTTTGTTCCGTCTAAGGGTGACGTTTTGAAAGTTCAGGGATTCAATAGGAAAAGCTGAAGACCCACTACCTGGATTTCTGGTGTAGGAAGGTAGAGGGGGAAAATCTTCACCATTCGCCGAAATATGGTAGCCACTATCAGATAGAATACCAATATCCAAAGACTTGGATCCATCATCAGGACAAACCCTATCCCGAAGACCATCCAAACTCTCCCCAACATTAAATCCCGGGTTCAGTGAAGAATCTGACAAACAAATCACAGAAGATTCTGGACCACGCCCTAAAGTAGCTGAAGGATGAGAAGGATTCCCCGAATTATTAGAGCAAGGAAGCCGGTCAATGATAGGGATATTCGATTCAACCTCTACAGGTCGAGGATGCAAAGGCCCAGACTCATTAGAAACTGACACCGAGTCGTCAAAGAGCTTATGACCTACTTTCAGGCCAGGAGTATTATTTTCTAGGTTATTAACAGGAAGCCCCGTCACAAGGTCATGCCGCATTTTAACTTCCCCCTTAGAGATACGACTTGAAAGCAATTGTTCTGAAGATTCAATAAAAGCAAGTTCCGCCTTAGACAAATCAGGATAATTAAGAGGGGTTTCATTTAAAAACTTACCCGAAAGCTCGAAAGTATAATTTTGAAGACCATCCCTTGGAGAAGAGTGATCCGAGAGAGAAAAAGCTTGTGAATGCCTATGGCTGGAAGGGCAAGAAGCCCTAACATGACCTAATTTATGGCACAAAAAACATCGGAACGGAATCTTGAAGAAATCTAGAGTTTGATTCCAAACCCTAGAACCCCATGCAATCACAATTTCTGCAGGTAATCCACCTTTCAAATCAACCTCAACCATAACTTTAGCATACCGGTGATCAATTCCAAAGAGATTTTGTTTATCAAAACGGACAAACCTCCCAACCGAATTTGCAAGCCCCATAATAACCTCCTCTGTCCACAGTTCAATAGGAAGACCCGGAATGATCATCCAAAGATGACGAAGGGTTTGAACTTCTTTGAGAGGATCGAAATTCAAATGCCAGCGCTTTATAAACAAGGAACCCCGCTTAAACTCCCAAAACGAAGACAAGATCAATTCGAGATGAGCCGCCTCCGAGAAGGTGAAAAGAATCCACCGGTTTGACAAAAGGTTGATGCGAGGAGCCATACCCGTGATTGGAACCCAATATTTACTAACCCACTCAGATATTTCTAGCTTGGAGCCTGAAGTAAACTCGAGCCTACCGACCAATGCTCTCTCCGCAAGGGTTCGAATCCTGTCCAGATTATAATCAGCATCAATGTCAAACCTGGATACCTCTTTCTTCGCCTTATAAGTTTTCAATAACCTTCTTTGTTTTGCCTTCGACCCACGCAGGCTACCATAATGAGAACCATCACCAGCAATACAATCAACCCTAACACCCAGTCCGGAAGTAGTTTCCGACTGTATAGGGTTTTGTTTAAGACAAGAAACCACCATAATAGTCTTCAAGCCCGAGAAAACGTGTGGACCACAGCTGTCGGTAACCGACAGCAAGAAAGAGACAGATGCCAAAGAGGACGAATAAAGTAGATACCCCAAAAGATAGAAGTAGGACCCCCAAAATAGAAGAAAAACTAAAAATGGAGGAGACCAAAAATCACAAAGGTCCGACACCAAAGGTAGAAACCTGATTCTATGTAGAAAAAACCGAAAAATCAAGCAGAAATGAAGAAAAGTAACCTCCGATTGAAATGTTAATTCCCACTTTTTTTAGCCTTGGCTGGTACTAGGCTGATTCAACGAATTAGCTTGACTCCAAGTCACCGAAGGCCACATATTCTTCAGATCAACCGTCAAAATCAGTGTTTCCTGCAGAATCGCCAGAAACCCTCTTTCATAAAATATACTTATGAGAGGTAAAATTAAGATTTAAATGTCAAATCAACCCTAGTTTGACAATGTTATTTTCCATGCTCCTCCTTATGACAATCTTCTTTCATAAAATATACTTATGAGAGGTAAAATTAAGATTTAAATGTCAAATCAACCCTAGTTTGACAATGTTATTCTCTATACTCCTCCTTATGACAGTATTCTTTCATAAAATATACTTTTTACACTTGTAGATGTGCGTCTCACGTACAGAAATATACTTTTGATCTTCAAGATTAGGGTTCATCACCTCTTTATAATATCTTAATTTTCTCTTATCCTCTAACTCTTTATCGTAGTGCAATACTATTTCTATTGTGCAAAGTGACCTCGTCCTCAACTCCTCAATGGTTTAGGAAATACTTGGCATCTTTATGCCAACCTCGCTTAAGTCGCAGGTGGTTTTGAATAAAGTATGAAGAAACCTTAAGAAGCCTCTTGTCTCCGATGTTGTTTATTATGTTCTTGTACATTAGGTACCTAGTCATAGCCATGTTCTCAATAGGGGTAAGACTTGCTTCTATGAAGAGAGGCCATGTAGTTTCAAATAATATTTTACTTTAACTATATACATGAAACCAAATGCTAACCTCAATTACAATTTAAACTCTTACTTAAAGGAACAAAATATACTCTATAAAATAAAGAGTATGGAAGGATGCAGGGAAAAATTTGATGGTGCATCTCAATATTTTGCAAGCAAATGTGGGGTCGATGCTATAATAGAATTGGACCATATGGTCACTACAATGTATGGGTAAACTGTGGATTAGGCATGGGGGGGGGGGTCAGTCCAGTAGGAAATATCCTATCACGTCCATTCATATTGGGGAATAAACTATGATACAAAAATGAGAAAATATATTTCCTTGTATTAAGGGGCCAAGGGGGATTAATTATGTTATATAGAAATACAAATATTTAAGGTATATTTTATTACATTTCGTGTAGAAGCAATGGAGGGGAGGAAGAGGGAAAATCAGGGGACAAGGGCATGGGGTATTGAATTTGATGGACAAGGGATACTTAAGTTTGTAATAAGATTTGGAAATTTGGCTCCATATTAATTCATTGAAGTTGGTTTGCATAGTTGTGTAAACTTGTATGGATTTGGTGTAGTTATTTTCTATATTACCGTTACGATGTCGTTTTTTTATAAACTCGTCTTAAGTATAATATGTTCTACTGCTTTACATTACTTGTATCTTATTTTTCTTTGGTAAATATGTATGCCTTTCATATTCTTAATGATTGCAATGTTATTTAAGGCAAGTTTTGAGTAATCTTGCTAGCTAGCACATTTCTCAATTGTTCTGCTCTCAAGTCTTCAATTATAGGTAACCACCACCTATTTGTTGTTTACAAAATTATTGTTATAGTTTATCACTTTTTATCTAATGGTCTCATTTCATGATTTGCATGGTTGTTTTGTAGGTTTCCTTATCACCTCGAGCACCCAACCAAGTGGAGGTGGCAAAATCCTTCCAGAAAAGGTACCTTGAGTTCCCTTTGTGTCCATGGAACTGGGTTTTCTTTATGTCCATTGTAATTATTATATAGTTAATTACCATATTTATTAATTTTTAAAAAATATAAAAATTAATATAATCATAATAGCCTTAGTGGTTGAATGCAAACACGTCCCTACACTACAAGATTTTTTTACTAGCAAGTTTCTTTGTTGTATGGGTTTTTTTTATTATGATTTATTTAAAATAGTTTTTATTATGATTTATTTAAAATAGTTTGATTTTTTCACACACACACACACACACACACACACACACACACACACACACACACATATATATATATATATATATATTATGTGTGTGCATGTCGAATAGAATGTTTTTATATATTTTTTTATGATATTGCTTTTAGAATATTTAATGTTTATGTTGAATAGAATTTTATGTAATGTTAAATAAAGTTAAATGTAGAAAGTGAATATAGAAAGTCGAATGTAATGTTTATTTTCTTTTCAAGAAAGATCAAACTTAAGTAGATTTTGTCCACTTTCAAATCAATATTAAGTAGCAATAGAATTTTATTTATACTTTATTAAGTTCTTATTAATTTATAAAATGAATTCTCAGTCTAGGATTTCAAGTTCCATCAATGTCTTTAGATTCCAAGGGTCCTTCTATATGATCATTTTCCATGCATAGATAGTAATTAAGTAGCAATAGAATTTTGTTTATACTTTATTAAGTCCTTAATTAGTTTATAAAAGGAATTCTCAGTCTAAGATTTCAAGTTCCATCAATGTGTTTAGCTTCCAAAGGTCCTTTAATATGATCATTTTACATGCATAGATAGTTCCTTTTACATTATTATGTTATTAATAATTGCAAATTATTATAGGAAAAAACTAGAAATACAACCTATTGCAATTTTGACTTCTTGTAAAAAAATTTGGTGTTGATATTTTTACGTAAAAGTAAGAATCCCCCCCCAACCTAAAAGGTCCTTGCCCTAGTGCCTAATATGGTTTCATCAGATCCCCATTCTCCACTATGATGTTTGTTTTGATAGTAAGGTAGGGAAGTACATCCACGAAAGGGTTTCAATTTTGCATTTTTATGGAGTTTAATTTATTAAGTGTATAAAAAACATGAACTCTCTATGGATATGCTTGTATTTACATGATATAAAATTGGTAGAATGGTAGGTTGTGGTGTGAAACATCTGCAATTATCATCTTTTCTAAGCATTGCACTGACTATTGGACTATTAGTCTTTTACATTATATGTTACATTGATCTCTTGAGTGGGTTTCCTTTTATGTATTTTTCCTTCCCCATATTTTGACTAGGCGTGTTTATAAGTTAGAAACCTTTCACTTTATTTGCTTATTATCTGTTGGACTCAGCTAGACAGAGTGAACTATATTTTCGGCATGTTAGACATGATGATATGTTGCTACTATGTTTAGGATGTTACTATGCCCATGCTGATACTACGATTATGATGTTATGATGTTACCATCCTCATGATGTCATTAGGTTTATGTGGTTACTATGTTGTAGTTATCATGAGATTCTTTTATTTCATAATGACAATGTATGTTTAATAATCGTCCTGGATGAAATGTGATATATATGATGTGGTATTTATGTTGCGATCGATTTAATGATTTTATGTGATGAAATAAATGATGTTGACAATATGGATCAGACGATGATAGAATGGAAATATTGTTATAAATGTATGGATGCAAAGTACTAATCCGCAGGACACCGGGGCTATGTAATAGCAGGATACTTGATATGAAGTGTGGTATAGTACCTATTTTGCAGAGAGCCTTGTTTACCAAAGTTGATGATACGATGACACAAACCAATAATCTCGAGAGCAACAAAGTATGAGTTGATAAGGGTGTAGACCCAGTATGTTGAGAGGGATGGATGTATTGCCCACCCTATGTTTCTATGATACCCGAGGTCGTGGGAGGGCCGTGCTGAGACACGCTCCCCAAGTTGTTGTGATGACAATGGTCGGATGCCTGCTAGGAGAGGTTAGGTCTGCTAGTTAGCCGACGCTACCGCTCTCACGTTCTACGTGGCTAGGTCAGTATAGCTGACATCCACTTTTGTACTAGCAAAGGAAGGATAGGGAGGATGCGGACGTAGGTTAAGGTGGGGGGATATGTTAGTTAGTACTGTCGAGGGTTGGGTATCCCTTGATCCTGATTTAGTGGTAGTAGGTGCCTCTTCCTTTAAAATAATTGATTGATTAATTATGGTGAATTTGGAAAACATAAATGTTACAACTTAATTGGATATTTATCAATGCCTAATGATGCTGAAATGATTATGATTTATGTATGTTGAATGGGTTAAGTATTTGTGATTGTTTGTATGTATGATTGTTATGTCAATACAAATCATTGTTTTGTTGAAGTTAATATATATGCATAGGGGAAATGATGTTTTCTTATAGTACGAGTACAATCTATGCATACGCTGGCCACAGATGCACACCTTGTACATGTACACTAGTATTAATGTGATAACTATTGGTTGTGATTGAATTCTAGATAAGACTCAGTCATGAATTAGTGAAGTCCGAATGATGGTTGTTAATCATGTAAATATGCATAAATGGATCAGTCTGTTAGTTGTTAATTACATGCATTAGTAACTAATTGTTGGAAATAGTGTTGTGCTTAACATCATTTATGTTGCATTGGGGATAGTGTTGTATTTAACATAGTCCCTGTTTAGTTTACACAATTAGCGTTGTTTGCTCTAGCATAATTGTCCTTCTCTTTGAACAGTCAAATTATGTTGGTTAGAAGTAATTCAATGTTATGTTTATAACCTTTAAGGTCGTAGTGTTATACAATAATTATCATTAAATATTTTTAATATTAATATTATTATTGTTATTAGCATTATTAAATGTTGTTATTAACATGCATAATCTTATTTCTTATTATAATCATTGTCAAATAAACATAGCTTAATGTTTTGCATAAATGGATTAATTTATCATGATTGTTTTTGTGAATAATAAAAAGGAACCAAAATTATTAAAAAAACAATTGAAAGTGAGTCATATTATTATATTCCATATTATATTGTTATTTAAACTTTAATTATAAATCAAACAACATTTTCAAATCAAGAATTAGTTGAGTAATAAAGACATGAACGTCTTCCATGTGTAAATTCAAGTTTGCATTTATTATATTATCCTATCCGCATTTAAAGATCAAGCGGTGGGATAAATTATATACAACTTAACTTGTCCCATAAGTTTAGATAAGGCAAGTCCATGTGTAAATTCAAGTTTGCATTTATTATATTATCCTATCCGCATTTAAAGATCAAGCGGTGGGATAAACTCTATACAATTTAACTTGTCCCATAAGTTTAGATAAGGAAAGTCATGTTTATTTATTTATTTTCTTTCATAAAATAGAACGATAGGAAATCTACACAAAAGGACAACCTTAATTAGAATTGAATTATTCCACTACTCGAGAGAAACAAGAAATCTGACAAGCATATTTAAATATTATTTTATCCTTAGAATTGAATTATTCCACTGCTCGAGAGAAACAAGAAATCTGACAAGCATATTTAAATATTATTTTATCCTTGATTAGTGTGATGGTATTAATGGTTTAGAATCCCAAAAACCTGGTGGGCTAAGGCGGTGGAGTGAGAATGAAGTTTGGAGGAGGGAAATGGATCTATAAAGCAATGGTTTCACGAAGATGACGGGGGGTTGGTTTTCTTTTGGGAGAAGTACACTTAATATTTTGATGAAAAGGAGGAATGACGAGGAGGGGGAGAACTCGAATCTTTGAGGAGGTGGGAAACTCAAAGACTGAGGTGGAGTTAACTCTTGAACTATGGAAAGGTACTAAGGAAAGATGTTGTCGGGATTATTGGTTTGTGGGTTCGGGGGCTAGGAAACCCGTCGATTTCCTAGGGCCAGGACGATAAGAGTTGGTTGGCAGGTGTAATGTCCCCTCCTACCATACCATCATGATAGAGAGGATGATTGTGTTAAACCGGGCATCTAGCCCCATGAACTATTATGTAAGCATTCATATAATATAAAAGACATATGAAGATGCTTAATTATTTTAAAACACAGCGGAAGTAATTTCAATACACATCCATCATACATTCCAGATTTTCATGCCATTCATCAATTTAAGCAATATCAAATTAGCAAATGAGAATACTTATCTTAAACCAAGTAATCCCTGAGCAACCAACTATGCTTCTGCAACGTTCCACCCAATTGTAGGCCAGTGTGCTCCTTAATCTCTTAGCACCACTGCCACCCCCGAGCTGGGCATGATCTCCACAAGGAAAAGAGAAAAACAGGCTCTCACATAACCAAAGATACACCAGAATCAGCCAAGCCAACCAGCAGTTGGGTTTCTCAGGCTGCTAAGAGATGGGAAAAGGTGAATTACTAGGCTAGTGGCTCAACCATGGAGCTATGGATACTCATTGGGCTCATCAAGCCAAATCTGTCCTCTTCCACTCTTGAATCTCCTGCTCACAGGTTCAAATTAAACAGGGAGGGTCATAACAGCCAGAAATGCAAGTGCTAGGCGTTTTTGCAGTAGGATGCCCAGCGATGGGAATTCCACTAGTTCAAAGCAACGTGGGAAAGCCCAAAACGAAATTTGGAAAAAAGGAAGACAACCCCAGGAGCATAATCGTTTTCAGAAAAAAGTCCATGGGAAATTCATGGGTAGAAACGACATCTATAACCCCAGAAAATCGTGGTTCTCTTCTCCGAGCCACTGTGATAACCAAAAACGAGTTTGCAGGCATGGAAAAATGCAGGAAATGGTGAAAAACGTGAAGGATAAAACCCCAACAAGCTCAGACTGCATGAGAGGATGAATGCCATGGGTGAAGAATGGATTTGGGCACAATTTCGTGGGGGTTTTCTTGCCCAGAAAAACAAAACTCAATTTCCCAGGTTGTTGTCTTTCCCATACACGAAAATTGACAGCCATACCTCTCCCATCCCAAGGCATTAATTGTCTTAACCAATTCTTGGAAGAATTAAATGATTGGGTGCATGAGACCAAATGGGTAGTTGAGAGTTCATGGGTTTCCTCAATGAAATGGCTTAACACCATGGCTCAAGGGTTTGGTTATTTTCCCTCCCTATTCCTTGTAAAGATCATGCCCCCATCTCTTTGTTGCATTGCATAGCTGGTTGTGGGTTTTTCATTAAAATTGCATATTTACATGATGTCCGAATTTTCATTATGCACGGCTAGCACAAGAACCATATGCATCTATTCTAATTGCCGATACATAGAACGATAAATCAATGGCGGGGCCTTGGCCTTGAGCTCCTCACCATGACTAAATAACAATATTTACATCATTTACAATATTAATGCAATAGGGTCAAGATGGGGACATTACATTCCCCTCCCCTTGGAATAACACCGTCCTCGGTGTTCCAACACTTCAGAAATAAATACCCACTTTACATATGTCCAAAATTCACAAAATGTGGTAGGTTTGTCCTGCATTTCACCCTCTACTTGGGTTTTTCAGGACTAAGTCCTTTGGTCTTTACAACCTGCTCTTGTTGGCTGGGACTTTCTATCTCTGCATGAGGACATCGTTCCAAGACAATTCCTTCCTTTTCTTTTCCTTCCAACTGGTCCACGAACCTAGGGAATTTACGGTTTCTACCCTCTTGATATTCTCTTGTTGGGCAGTCACGGAGGCAATGATTTCCTCCACATCCCCAACATTTCATTGGCGGCTTTACCTTTTCTCGGTCCATTTCCTTTGAGACTTCCCACCTGGAACGTTTCTTAATTGGACGATTAGATGAATGCTTCTTCATTGATCCACTTTCCTTTCCCTTGCTGATTGCTCCCAGAATGCTTTTTACCTCTTTTTGCAGACGAATAGAGTCCTGCAAAGCCTCATGGTTTATCTCAGTCTGTTGCCTCTGTAGCTTGAGCATCTCCCCAAGATTTTCTTGGGTCCTGGCAATTGTTCGAAGAAGACTTTCAGCCAACTCTAATAGCCCTCGGTCTGCTGCCATGGTCAATGGGCACAACGGAACACACTTTGCTTACTAGCAACACTTTCTTGTGCCGGCTGCAACCAATTGTTTCACTTTCTTACCTGTGAAATTCATCATGGGAATTCTTTGTTAGGACAAGCATAACATAAACATTAAGATTAGTCAATTATTTTCCCAATTGACATGGAATTTCCATGCTTTATTCATGGGACTTCCACACTTTTCATGCTTTCCCAACATACACATGAACTCATTCATGTTCATCCTTTCATAGAAAATTTATTATTTCAGCATTCACAATTCATCTCAAGCAATTAAACACAATCTATTTTCAGCCCTGATATGCACTCAACAATCTTTTGTTTTGTAAATGCATCAATCAAAAGGAAATAGAAGAGTAGGGGTTTCTCCCTCTTAGTCTTGTTCTATTATGGAGCTACACCATCGCTGTGGTTTCATGCTCCTTAGTCTCTTTCACTTCAATGTGAATGCTTTGACTTTCCTTTCTTGGCTATGACACTTAGTGTCTAAGGTCTGTATATGTATTTTCAGCTAGGGCACCCTTCCCATTATTTCCTATAGAACCTTTGGCTGCTAGGATCCACTCATATCCACTAGAACTATCTTTCATTACTGCTCATATTGAGCTCTTTAGGACGGTCACATGTCCACATGCATCTCTAGGATGCCTTCATAATCCTTGCTTCCAGCAATACCTACACTCAAACACTGTATTGGATGTCTTTACTTGATTCCACGGGATCCTTCTTTGCTTTACGAGCCTTGGATTTCCCGTGAACACAATAACGAATGTTGGGCCAACACGTAGGCTACTCCACAATCATTCGAATAGGCAATTCTAGGCCAGTACACCGACTGGGTTTATCAATCATTTCCTTTAGCAATATGCTAGGCCAGTGCTCTGACTGGTTTTATCAATTGTTTAAGGGGTGTTGGGCCAGCGTACACGCTGCTTTACCATATCAAGTAATTAATGCCCAACTAGTCACTCTCTAGACTTATCAAGAACTTTATACCGTTCAACCAGCTACTCCCTAGACTTCTTAATAATTTATATCGCCCACTCATTTACTCTCTGGATTTACCAGCAATTTGTAGTCTTTCAGGGTCTTTCCTTCCTGCAATGACCAAGGTTTCCAACAAAGAAACAATAGTGTATCAGCTTAGCTGTTAGAAGAATTATACCTGAAATCTTCATTATTCCAAACAAGACATAAATGAAAGCGAATACTTATCTATATTTTGCGTTTCCCCTCTGGTCCACAGGATCCTGCTTCGCTTTGCAAGCCTTGGGATCGCCTATGGACTTGGATATAGTTAATGCTTAACCAGTACGCCTCCCCAATCGGCTGTGCCCAACCAGTCCCATACCTGGTTGGCCCTCTCCAGTGCCGAGCCAGCACATTCGTCTGGGTCATCGACCAATGGAAGGAAACTACGCCACCGACCATTATAGGTCAAGGCTCTACTATGGAGCCATAGGCATCTCAGGGTTTCCAGTTAGTCCTCGGCGCCCGCCCTCCCACTGCTGTCCCAGTAGAGATTTTATGCCTTTACCAATGCCACCACACCTTCTTGCACCGTAACCCTTCACACACATCAACTCTTCATTTATACAAGGACGCCACTCCTTCTCTTATGCAAATCGGTGGTTCCTTTTAGGAACTTTATAGGTGACTTTCTTGACTGCAGGTTAACATGACCCCTACTCACACAAGGATGACACCTTCCCTTATTACACAGCTCTTCGGGCCTGTCCATCCCTTCTTGTAATATTTCGCGTGAGCATAGAAAGGTTGCCAATTCCCATACAGTCCCTTTGCGTACCCTTCTTCACTTTGCCCTTTAATGTGCAGTATCAATCTGCATCTGTGTAGGCTGACAACACAAGAAGGATAAGCAAGCTCATCAGTATTGCTGTTCAATTCTTAACCACATTCCATATCATTCACTACCAAGTATTGAAACACCAGGAATGCGTCCATTCCCTTAGGGTGTAGTCAATATTGAAAACCCTATCATGACCCCGCACCAGAAAAGGTGTGCACCCCCTTTCCAATGTGCGCCATGTAGGCCCTAATCATACTCAAGCATTTTGCAATGATATAAATAAGATAGAGCATGCTATGTGTATTAACCCTAATAATTTAGACATACATGTTCTTGTCTAGGGTCACAGAATACTCATTCATTTTGCAGATATGTCTCACATGCCTTCTGGACATAGCTTTACCATCTCACTTTCATGGTTTATTGACATGCGGTTTGGATGAGACATTATCAATGGCGTTTCACCCGAAACCCATTTCCAAAGCATGGGATCCTTCCCATCTAGTTTGGCTTTTGCAGGTCATCACACATGGTCTTCCTGCAATGTGTCATCCTGGCACACTTCATCAAATAGCCAAACAGTCAGCAACATTTAGCAATAAGCTTAAGCTTCAAATATGATTGTTTCATAACCAATCAATAACATTAATAATTAAATTCAACATGAATTTTACAATTCTGCCTCCTACAAAAATTGATTTGTTTAGCAATGAGGCTATCCTCATATTGTTTGTCTCTTGTTCATGGTAGATTCCAATCTTCATCATGGACTTATCCATATTTTCCATGCCCAAAGCAATCTACCTAAAATCTGAAACTCCAATCAGCCAAATGCTTTGTAAGTTTTTATGCATATAATAATTTCATTGCTGCCACAGTCACGGAAGCATTTTAATATCACCAACCATCTACTTCCTGTGAATTATTACCATACTAGAGTTGCATGGTTCGATTTCATCATTTTATGCAATTATTCTCTTGATATTAAGATTGATAATAGTTCACCATTCCATCTATTATCTAATTGCAATGAAACATACATCACACTCATGCATTTTCACAATGCATCTCATCATGTGCACCTATATCTATGCATGCACATTTACATCACTCACATAATCTTTTAATGTGTATTCCCTCAATGCATAACCACAATATTGTGCATAATATCTTAATGCACATTTCCTCAATGCTACCTTGCATTAAGTTATGAGTACTATGCTTTCAACATAATTCAAACATAGTTGAAGGAATCTTACCAAATCCTCTTTCCTTATTCATGCAATTTATGCACCAATAACCATTACCTGTATGGCTGTTGTTTACATCACTTGATGTTACCTGATTAGTTGGCCTCTTACCAATGCTACACAGTCCTTTTGCCAACCTCATGATCATAGATTTGTTGCACCATCCCTTCCTCATACGGTTGTTGGTCGTATGCAACAATCATCATCCACATCTGCAGCCATGCTCTTTGTTATCTTTGGTCCTACAACCAATACCAACATCAATAGTGATTATCAACCACAATATTCTCCATTAGTGGTTCATTGCATATGCAGACTCCATTATTCTACCAATATGCAATATCCCATTTATGCACAAGCATTTCCATATGTACTATGCAATGTTTGTTAAGATGCCATCTAGTGCATATACATCTATGTAATCTCTTACATTTTTAACATTTTTATGCCATATGACAATTTCATAATTATAAGTATAATAAAAAACAGGGGTTTAAGGAATTCTTCCCTTTTCGGTCCCTCATCGTAACATGGAATTCCTCTTCCATATCATGCAATTGTAGAAATTGCCCATATTGACAACAAAATTTGTTTGTCAAAACAGCCGCTGGCACTCTTCTGCACTAAATATCTATGATATATGTAGACCTCATTCAAACTCTGGTTATGCATCATTGTTCCCTGCTGGACAAGCTTTCCAATGCCTGTCTTCATGCTCCATTTTGACATCGGGTGCGGGAACTGCATCTCTTCAAAAATGACAACTTTCACTCCAATTCTACACATTTTACACATTTGCATTTTTGGTCCAGAATGCCAACTTTAGCTACCTGTGGAAGAAAATCTATGACGAATCACAAAAACTTATCTATCAGGTGAAGTTAGTCCATATAACAAGGAACACTCAGCAATTCACGGATTTCAATTCCGATGCACCATTCATCTTCTAGGAATTTCTGGGTTTTACTACTCTCTTTTCACATTTTTGCAAAATTCCAAATTTTGGGCCAAAAATGGCTATCTCCCAAACGGTGCATTTTTGGGAAATCTTCGTCTAACGAAAACTGTCGGTCTTAATGAGAATATGAAATGTCTAGTTCAGTAAAAAAATTTATTCCCACATCTAGGGTCACTTTTACTGCCCACAAGCTTTTCAAAATCCCGAAAAAGTGGCCCGGAATAGTGCTTTTTGGCCTTCTTGCTCACCCCGACTCCACATCCTTTAGAGTTCGGCTCCAAGATTCCGAACTTAACATCGTGCCTGCTTCATGATTGCCTCATATCAATTTCAGCTCAAACCGACTTTCCGTCAAGCCTCGGGACTCCGTCCTTCAAAAGTCACTATTCCCTTTTTCTGTCAAATCGGAGTGTAATGGGCTCGAGGTCTTCACTGGTTCTTTAATGGCCTTCGTCAATGGCCTTCGAGCCCCACAGGAATCATTCCATTCTGAGCTCGGATGTTCCCTCTATCCAAAAATCGAGTTTACGTCACTTTACTGGTTTTTTTTTTTTTTTTTTAAACGGCGGGAAATCTCCTCGCAACTGCGGGGCAGTTCGCCGAACGCTCCCGCAATTGCGGAGCAATTCGTCGAATGCTTCCGCAGTTGCGGAGCGATTCGACGAATGCTTCCGCCGTTGCGGAGCCATTCAGCGAAGGCTTCCGCCACGGAGCCATTCGGCGAAGGCTTCCGCCGTTTCGGGGCGGTTCACTGAAGCCTTTCGCAATTGCGGGGCGGTTCGTGGAGTGCTTCCGCAATTGCGGAACGATTCGCCGATGTATTCCGCAGTTGCGGAATGATTCGTCGAAGTCTTCCGCAGTTGCGGAACGATTCGCCGAACTCTTCCGCAATTGCGGAACGATTCGCGGAATCCTTCCGCAATTTCAGAAGAGAATTCCTTTCGTAATTTCGGAAGAGAATTCCTTCCGAAAATTTCCTTTCGACGTCGAACACTTAGAAAATTTTCTGCTTTTTCGGAGCAGTTCGCCGAATTTTTCCGCGTTGCGGGATAACTCGCGGAATCCTTCCGCGTTGCGGGATAACTCGCGGAATCCTTCCGCAAATTTCGGAAGAGAATTCCTTCCACAAATTTCGGAAGGGAATTCCTTCCGCAGTTTCGGGGCGACTTCCCGAACTCCTCCGCGTTGCGAAAAAACTCGCGGAATGCTTCCGCAGTTTCAGAGCAATTCGCCGAATGCTTCCGTAGTTTCGGAAGACATTCGGGAATTCTTTCCGAAACAGACTTAAACAAATTTTCAAAAACTTTTGAAACAATTTCCGGATTCTTCTTTCCTTGTGACTGTAATTGGATTTGACCCATAGAGGCCCAATGCTGCAACCAACAGCTCTGATACCACTCTGTAATGTCCCCTCCTACCATACCATCATGATAGAGAGGATGATTGTGTTAAACCAGGCATCTAGCCCCATGAACTATTATGTAAGCATTCATATAATATAAAAGACATATGAAGATGCTTAATTATTTTAAAACACAACGGAAGTAATTTCAATACACATCCATCATACATTCCAGATTTTCATGCCATTCATCAATTTAAGCAATATCAAATCAGCAAATGAGAATACTTATCTTAAACCAAGTAATCCTTGAGCAACTAGCTACGCTTCTGCAACATTCCACCCAACTGTAGGCTAGTGTGCTCCTTAATCTCTCAGCACCACTGCCACCCTCGAGCTGGGCATGATCTCCACAAGGAAAAGGGAAAAATAGGCTCTCACATAGCCAAAGATACACCAGAATCAGCCAAGCCAACCAGCAATTGGGTTTCTCAGGCTGCTAAGAGATGGGCAGAGGTGAATTACTAGGCTAGTGGCTCAACCATGGAGCTATGGATACTCATTGGGCTCATCAAGCCAAATCTGTCCTCTTCCACTCTTGAATCTCCTGCTCACAGGTTCAAATTAAATAGGGAGGGTCATAACAGCCAGAAATGCAAGTGCTAGGCGTTTTTGCAGTAGGATGCCCAACGATGGGAATTCCACTAGTTCAGAGAAATGTGGGAAAGCCCAAAACGAAATTTGGAAAAAGGGAAGACAACCCCAGGAGCATAATCGTTTTCAGAAAAAACGTCCATGGGAAATTCATGGGCAGAAATGGCCTCTATAACCCCAGAAAATCATGGTTCTCTTCTCCCAGCCACTGTGCTAACCAAAAATGAGTTTGCAGGCATGGAAAAATGCAGGAAATGGTGAAAAACGTGAAGGATAAAACCCCAACAGGCTCAAACTGCGTGAGAGGATGAATGCCATGGGTGAAGAATGGCTTTGGGCACAATTTCGTGGGGGTTTTCTTGCCCAGTAAACCAAAACTCGATTTCCCAGGTTGCTGTCTTGCCCATACATGAAAATTGACAGCCATACCTCTCCCATCCCAAGGCATTAATTGTCTCAACCAATTCTTGGAAGAATTAAATGATTGGGTGCATGAGACCAAATGGGTAGTTGAGAGTTCATGGGTTTCCTCAATGAAATGGCTTAACACCATGGCTCAAGGGTTTGGTTATTTTCTCTCCCTATTCCTTGTAAAGATCATGCCCCCATCTCTTTGTTGCATTGCATAGCTGGTTGTGGGTTTTTCATTAAAATTGCATATTTACATGATGTCCGAATTTTCATTGTGCACGGCTAGCACAAGAACCATATGCATCTATTCTAATTGCCGATACATAGAACGATAAATCAATGGCGGGGCCTTGGCCTTGAGCTCCTCACCATGACTAAATAACAATATTTACATCATTTACAATATTAATGCAATAGGGTCAAGATGGGGACATTACAGCAGGGTGGTTCATCCATTTTTGGTATAAAGGCTTGGAACAGAAAGTCTGCGGGGGCAAAAGCTTGGACGGGAAAGACTACAGGAGCAAGGGGACAATCTACAACCTACATCGGTCCAGGTATTCTACTGGTAGTTAGAAAAATGATTTATATTTCAATATACTGAGTATTATGCAAGCAATTACAATTATATGTATGTTGTTAAAATTACTATATGCAGGTGTATTGTATGCTACTAGACATTTTCTAATCATTAAAATTATGCAGAAAATTAGCATAATGAAAGCATAATGATACTTATTTATTATTGAAATAAAAAAGAAAGAAAAACAACTCCGTAGGAGCTTGTTACAAGACTAAATTTCAAAATTTAGAACTTCGGTGCCCTCCTGGATAGAGGGGCACTGCATTTGGTATCAGAGCCTAAGACTCGAACACTTAGACCTTTAGGGCCTGCACACGCCAACTACCTTGACTTTTCACCATGTTAAAGCCTACAATAACTTAGAACCACTTAGAACATGAACCTTGATAGAAATACCTGCACGAACACAAACACCATTAGAAAGTTGGATATGTTAGAAAAACTGCATATATGTAAATATATGTGTGTTTGTATTTCAAAATAGATACACATTGAAAATAAATTTAAGGAATTAAAAACATTTTGTCATCAAAATCTATTACTCATTTGGAATGAAATTTAACCTCTAGCAATGTTCTTGGGATAAAAATATTTACATAATATAACAAAGTGAATCCAATCACACCCCAGTTTTAGTGGAAAAAAAATAGTACAATTATTTGCAGGTTGAAGCAAGATAACAAGTACAAATTGTATATATAAAGTTTTAGTGTTATTTTCTAGTGTGAGCTATGTTAATGTAATTCAACTGGAATGCATATCTATATTTAAGGCACCACAAAAGAATGCACATATTATATCAACATTTACAGATGCCATAAAGTGATCAATATATAATTACAGTTGTACACTAGTTTAATAGGGGAGGATGCAATCAATCTCTAAACTATGCCTAAAAGCTCTGTAGTTTTATATGTTGACTCGTACAAGATAACAAGGCAAAATGCACAAAATATATTAACTTCCAAAGATGGCTGAAACTGATTGACATAGTGTAAGGGGTTGATATATGCATGCTTAAATAACACAGAAGGGAGCAACATAGACAAATCTGATCAATGTCGCATTTGCTATTGAACATATATATATATATATATATATATATATATATATATATATAATTCCTCGCTATATATATAAGAAAAATTGATTATTATATAAAATGCAAGATTTCTTCTGTTGAGAACAGTTGGTGCTGGTACAATGTGACTGGTACAAGTGATCGATATCATTTCATCTCAAATTATGCATCTCAGTCGTTCTCTCTACTGGTTTATATCATACATATAGGTCTGCTAATTAATTTTCAAGAGAAGCTCTGAATTTAATTATCCATATAATTATTCTCTCTACTGGTTTATATCATACATATAGGCCTGCTAATTAATTTTCAAGCTTCAGGCATACAATTATGAAATTGTTGGTTTCATAGAGTTATTGGGAATGTTGGATTATATGTAGCTACTTGCAATATATTTGGAGATGAATTTTGGCATGTTGGATTTTAAGTGGCTACCTATAAGATTTTGACCAGGAATTTTAGTTGTACATTTACAATTATTTTCCTGGTTCAATGAAAAACATATTTGCAACCTACATAAGTCCAGAGTAATTTAGAAGAGCACTACACATGATAATCGACCACACAGAGCTGTGGAACTTTTGAATAATAGCTTACAGGGACCCAGACGAATATCTGGGTTGTAAAATATCTTTTACCCCAGTGTAAGGTTAGTTTCGAACCAACGACCTCTTCAGGGCCCAGTCCTAAAGGTTTGGCGATTTTTCGAGCAAACGCATTTCTATCTCATCCCTATTTCATGATGCAACATGCTAAGTAAGACATCCGACTGATGCATCTCTAAGTACGGCTATTTCACGGATTATCGCTTAGTTGAACTATAGGGCCATTTAGTTTAGGTTAGCTCACAAAATGCCACAGGCAAGTAAAAAAATTCTAATGCAAAATCCAGAAAATAAATACCAGTAAGCTGTAAACATGAAGACAAATCCAATTTAAAATTAAAATAAAAAGAGCAATCTGGCTGAAATTTTTATGTTTTAATCAATGTAAATATATATATATATAAATGCAAATCTAAAACACATTTAGCTAATGAAACAGAAAACTCGTTAACGCCCTCATAACACATAATTTATTATTTAAAAGTGTCACTCCAGGAGTATCACCTGTAATAACTTATGGATAATTGTAGAGTCTCAGGCACGGCAGTATACTTTATTTAATTGAGACAGTACAAGCTGGGAGTCGAGCCGCAACACAAATATTTTTATGCCCTACATCAAAAACTGAAATGGAAGCTATATCAATCATAGCTATGCCCCACTAAAGGTGAACCACGTAAGGATCTTGTTGATCCAAAGTAATAAGTGCTGGAAACAAGTTAACGAGACTTGAACCAATTGATCATGTAGCTTACCCAGTCCCATATTAAGCTCATTTAGTAGCAGTCCCAGTTGGAGTTGTTAAATCCTACGATAGCCATAACAATCTACGGCTTCACTCTCCCAATTCAGCTCCACACCGATAACTATCTCAGCCCCTCGTCTCACTATAACGAATCTGTCAGTAAAAGTCTAACTAGATGATCTAAGGGTATCTCTCAAATTAAAACAGAAATTACAAAAAAAAAAAAAAAAAACTTTCGTTGAACATAGAACTGCGCAGAAAGTGGGTAAAGTCATCATGGTTCTACCCTATATCATATTTGATCAAGTTTTCATTTCATTTCCAGCATAAATTTCAAATTGAGCAGTTCAGCACTAAGATAATATGATTACAACTGTTCATTATTTATGTAATTATGCTTTTTATAGGCTAGTCATATTTTGACAAACTTAGTTAAACTCCGGGCTAATAGCAAAGATAATTACTGGTAAAACATGCAACTAGCGTAAATGCCTAAATTGGACATCGAATACCATATCTTTAAAAACAAAAAAAAACAAAAACAAACAAAAACAAACCAACAAGCATCACAAAACCAGAAATGCAACTCAGGGCTCAACACAAGCGCATCAAGAGGTGGATGGGCAATGTTCAGATCTTTTGCGCTTCTAAAATATGTAGATCAATAAAACGACAGAAACCAAAATTCAATATGTTGATTATGATTCCGCAAATTTAAAATAATGACATATTTGATACACTTAAAGACGGATGTTCTAAACACTAAAATAACTGCAGAACTTGGAAAGAATAAGAAACAAGGGAGAACCTAGGAAACAATCTTCGAGTTGGTTTGGCAACAACAGGTAGAGGCTGCAGGTCCCAATCATTCTCCATAGAAGGATGATATGCTTGACAACGCAGGAATGTTTCACACGTAGCAATCCCAATCAGCCATTTCGACCAAGGAAAGAATGTATACCTGAGTGGTAGACACCAGTACTTTGAAGGATGCAGAGACTGAGTCTATTGATGGTAGGAGACGAGATTGATTACAGCGTAGTTACCATAACCTTGCAAACCGCAATCAAAGTGCAGAACCGAAGTGATCCCTGGCTTTCTAATGCAGACTTTCATCCCATACCTTGACCAACAAGGGTGAGCGTAGATTACAACTCAATATTTTTATGATGCAGAGAACAAGATTCACCCGAAACAGATAATGCAGTGAGCAATGTAAAGAACGTGTTCACCACGAGCACTCCAACACCTCAATACTTCCACCTTCCCACGCTGGCGCAGACCCAGCTCTTCCTGCCAACGCTTCCACACATCTCAGATGCAAATGTTTCCATACATAGAAGCTCCTATCTACTGAGGGATATCAGCGCCTCTATCCACAGTCACCCTGGTTCGAGCCCGAAGGGCCTTCACGCGCGCGAGGAGGGATGAACGGCCCTTGTAGGGGGCTCCCTGCAAATGGACGGTGGGGAGAGGGCCTGCATGCAGCCCGCGCGGCTTGCATGCAACCTGGGGGCCCTCGTGATTCCTTTCCAGCGAGGTGAACATAGTTATTAGTAGGTGGAGCTGGTGGAGACCAACGCATGGAGAGGGATCATGGTCGTGGAACGGCTCCGGTGGATGGTGTCCAGGAAGAGTGGACGTTGGGAGGAGCCGTGTGGGAGCTAGGGGGAAACGTGGAAGGATAAGGTAGGACGGTGTGTAGGTTGGAGCTGATAGGTGAGGAAGGCGGTGGGAGGAATGGTAGGTAGAAGGGTGGAAGTGGAGGAGGTAGGTAGAGTAGTGTGAGCTGGAGCGCGACTGCACTTGACACATAGAGGAAGCAGGTAAAAAAATACAAAAAATACAAAAATAATTTAAATAACCAAAATTTAAAGGACCTTTAGGTTAAATGTTTATTATTTTACCATGCTTAGATTTTGGGATTAACTCATTCATTTCTTATATGAAGAATTTCAAAAGGGAAACTATGTTTGAGTTTCCATGCATGGGATTAATATAGAATAATTTATTATAGTTTATTAAAAACATTATTTTAAAATTTCTATAATAAATATTTAACAAAGAAATTGAATGATTTGTATAAAATATCTATTTGTTTTAATAAAATACGCTTATTCCCAAAATAAACGTCTTATAGTATGAAATTTTCAAATTAAATTGACAACGAAATACGTCACCCATGTAAACAAGATCTATATTATATCTTTATTATTATGCATTAGAATTTTTAATAAAATTAGTGAGGTTGGTTTTTGGATTCAAATATTTCTTATCATTAAAATACTTTCATTTTAATAAAAGGGACCATAAAATAATTTTTGTTTTTTTGTTAATAGGCACCAAAAAAAAATATGCACTTTGACATTATAGTGTAAATAATTAAAAGTTGAAATTTGATTATATATATATATATATATATATTAAGTGTGAAATATTTAAATTTGGAAATGTTTAAATATTAAATTATATTCATTAAATGTGGTTAAGAGTGTTGTCCACTAAATCGCAATAATGAGGCCTAAGAAGAAAATTGGGTGTAAGATGTCCTTTGCATCAAAATTTAAGTTCTATCTCAGAAGAAGCATCCAAACAAGATAAAAAGCCAAGTTGGACAAAAGAAGTGCCAAAGATCCTAAATCTATTCAAGATTATAAAGTGATAAGGATAATGATCACCATCAATCCCTATGCAAGTGATAATGATGCCCTTAAGTTGAAACAATAATTACAACTAGAAGTTAATTTTAATGTGCATAAAATTGGTGAAGAAAAAAAAAAAAAATAAATAAATAATCTTTTCACCAGCTAAAGTTAGAATGCCATGCATTAACTTGTGGGGAGTTATGTTATTACTCATATGATTAGGTAGGAGCCACAATGATTGAAGGAGAAACTTTTAGTAATTCCATTAATCACTATTCTTACTGTTGGGTAAGAGGGTAAAAAATTTGTAGTTGTATAAAATATGTTAATTATAAGTTATTTTTAGACCATTAGATATTGGGGATTGTGCCTATTTATTATGATAATCTAAGTGTGAATTATTTTGCTAAAAAAACTAAATTTTTGGATTAAGAGAGAGAAAGAGAGCATATCATGTTGAAATTCTACTACAAGGAGATATGGTCGAGCCTAATGAACTCAAAGAAAGCTAAAACTTAGAAAATGCGTTATATATTCTTTAAAGACAAGATAATGGATGGAAATCAAATTGCTTACTAAAGGGACAAGGTATCCCTTTTGAATCACATTATAGAAAACACAATGTACTTAACGAGGAGATTGCATATAGAGCTTATTAAAAGACTACTAATTTAAGGGAAACATGGCTTTGGAATAAATAAGATAAGAAAGGTAATTCATTAATGAAATGACATGAGTTTAAACAGATAATAAATGTAGAAAGGACATGGTAGGGTGTCTGCAAATTGCGGAGTAGTCGCCCCTAATAATAACCTTTTTAAGACAACTAAGAGCCAATAATGTCTAACCCACAGTCTAAAACAGAAATAACACATCAAGTACTCTGAAATTTGTAAATAACGATTATGTCTAATGAGCAGTAGTGCATTGCCAAAGTTGAAAGATGATGAATTTATGTATTGTTGAGAATGATAGTCATAAAAACCTTGTAAACAATAAAATTCCTCCTACTTTAATAAATGTTACAATAGTTTTGTTATTGCTTATTACCAATAAGGAAATAATAATGTATGACCTTAGGATTTAAAGGAAATGAACCTTCTTCCCCTAAGAGAGGTATGCCATCCTTAATGTTCCTTGGTAGTTGCGTGTCGAGTGAATACAGATTATGAGTTCTAAAGACCTCCATTTTAAATCGTTGATTATTTCATGCTAAGTTGGATCAATATAAGCTTTTGTGATGAGTAAAACCCCTCTAGATGTTATAACTTAAAGGATATTGCTAAACGGTAAGAAGTAGGATACTAAGGTGGATAGCACTTGATTATAACCTTAGGCATTCTAGATATAAAATTGAGATTTGATAGAAGGATTAATCTAAATGTTTCTTTAATTATTAGAATACATATCAGGGGATAAAAGAAGTAAAACCATAAGATAATATCGACACATTCAGTCAAGTCAAAGCTAAGTAGGACAAGTATGGTCAACATCTGCTACTTGGAAGAATGAAGAGATCATGCATCAAGATTTTCCCTGCATTATTATGACCATAACTTCGGGACGAAGTTTCCTGAAGGGTGGGTGTATGTAACGCCCCATATTTTGACTAGGCATGTTTATGAGTTAGACACCTTTCACTTTATTTGCTTATTATCTGTTGGACTCAGCTAGACAGAGTGAACTATATTTTCGGCATGTTAGACATGATGATATGTTGCTACTATGTTTAGGATGTTACTATGCCCATGTTGATACTATGATTATGATGTTATGATGTTACCATCCTCATGATGTTATTAGGTTTATGTGGTTACTATGTTGTAGTTAACATGAGATTCTTTTATTTCATAATGACAGTGTATGTTTAATAATCGTCCTGGATGAAATGTGATATATATGATGTGGTATTTATGTTGCGATCGATTTAATGATTTTATGTGATGAAATAAATGATGTTGACAATATGGATCAGACGATGATAGAATGGAAATATTGTTATAAATGTATGGCTGCAAAGTACTAATCCGCAGGACACCGGGGCTATGTAATAGCGGGATACTTGATATGAAGTGTGGTATAGTACCTATTTTGTAGAGAGCCTTGTTTACCAAAGTTGATGATACGATGACACAAACCAATAATCTCGAGAGCAACAAAGTATGAGTTGATAAGGGCGTAGACCCAGTATGTTGAGAGGGATGGATGTATTTCCCACCCTATGTTTCTATGATACCCGAGGTCGTGGGAGGGTCGTGCTGAGACACGCTGCCCAAGTTGTTGTGATGACGTTGGTTGGATGCCTGCTAGGAGAGGTTAGGTCCGCTAGTTAGCCGACGCTACCACTCTCACGTTATACGTGGCTAGGTCAGTATAGCTGACATCCACTTTTGTACTAGCAGAGGAAGGAGAGGGAGGATGCAGACGTAGGTTAGGGTGGGGGGATATGTTAGTTAGTACTGTTGAGGGTTGGGTATCCCTTGATCCTGACTTAGTGGTAGTAGGTGCCTCTTCCTTTAAAATAATTGATTGATTAATTATGGTGAATTTGGAAAACATAAATGTTACAACTTAATTGGATATTTATCAATGCCTAATGATGCTGAAATGATTATGATTTATGTATGTTGAATGGGTTAAGTATTTGTGATTGTTTGTATGTATGATTGTTATGTCAATACAAATCATTGTTTTGTTGAAGTTAATATATATGCATAGGGGAAATGATGTTTTCTTATAGTACAAGTACAATCTATGCATACGTTGTCCACGGATGCACACTTGTACATGTACACTAGTATTAATGTGATAACTATTGGTTGTGATTGAATTCTAGATAAGACTCAGTCATGAATTAGTGAAGTCTAAATGATGGTTGTTAATCATGTAAATATGCATAAATGGATCAGTCTGTTAGTTGTTAATTACATGCATTAGTAACTAATTGTTGGAAATAGTGTTGTGCTTAACATCATTTATGTTGCATTAGGGATAGTGTTGTATTTAACATAGTCCCTGTTTAGTTTACACAATTAGCGTTGTTTGTTCTAGCATAATTGTCCTTCTCTTTGAACAGTCAAATTATGTTGGTTAGAAGTAATTCAATGTTATGTTTATAACCTTTAAGGTCGTAGTGTTATACAATAATTATCATTAAATATTTTTAATATTAATATTATTATTGTTATTAGTATTATTAAATTTTGTTATTAACATGCATAATCTTATTTGTTATTATAATCATTGTCAAATAAACATAGCTTAATGTTTTGCATAAATGGATTAATTTATCATGATTGTTTTTGTGAATAATAAAAAGGAACCAAAATTATTAAAAAAACAATTGAAAGTGAGTCATATTATTATATTCCACATTATATTGTTATTTAAACTTTAATTATAAATCAAACAACATTTTCGAATCAAGATTTAGTTGAGTAATAAAGACATGAACGTCCTCCATGTGTAAATTCAAGTTTGCATTTATTATATTATCCTATCCGCATTTAAAGATCAAGCGGTGGGATAAATTCTATACAACTTAACTTGTCCCATAAGTTTAGATAAGGCAAGTCCATGTGTAAATTCAAGTTTGCATTTATTATATTATCCTATCCGCATTTAAAGATCAAGTGGTGGGATAAACTCTATACAATTTAACTTGTCCCATAAGTTTAGATAAGGAAAGTCATGTTTATTTATTTATTTATTTTAATAAAATAGAACGATAGGAAATCTACACAAAAGGACAACTTAACTTGTCCCATAAGTTTAGATAAGGAAAGTCATGTTTATTTTTTATTTTTTTTTAATAAAATAGAATGATAGGAAATCTACACAAAAGGACAACTTAACTTGTCCCATAAGTTTAGATAAGGCAAGTCCATGTGTAAATTCAAGTTTGCATTTATTATATTATCCTATCCGCATTTAAAGATCAAGTGGTGGGATAAACTCTATACAATTTAACTTGTCCCATAAGTTTAGATAAGGAAAGTCATGTTTATTTTTTTATTTTTTTTAATAAAATAGAACAATAGGAAATCTACACAAAAGGACAACCTTAATTAGAATTGAATTATTCCACTACTCAAGAGAAACAAGAAATCTGACAAGCATATTTAAATATTATTTTATCCTTAGAATTGAATTATTCCACTGTTCGAGAGAAACAAGAAATTTGACAAGCATATTTAAATATTATTTTATCCTTGATTAGTGTGATGGTATTAATGGTTTAGAATCCCAAAAACCTGGTGGGATAAGGCGGTGGAGTGAGAATGAAGTTTGGAGGAGGAAAATGGATCTATAAAGCAATGGTTTCACGAAGATGAGGGGGGTTGGTTTTCTTTTGGGAGAAGTACACTTAGTATTTTGATGAAAAGGAGGAATGTCGAGGAGGGGGAGAAATCGAAGCTTTGAGGAGGTGGGAAACTCAAAGACTGAGGTGGAGTTAACTCTTGAACTATGGAAAGGTACTAAGGAAAGATGTTGTCGGGATTATTGGTTTGTGGGCTCGGGGGCTAGGAAACCCGTCAGTTTCCTAGGGCCAGCACGATAAGAGCTGGTTGGCAGGGTGGTTCATCCATTTTTGGTATAAAGGCTTGGAACGGAAAGTCTGCAGGGGAAAAAGCTTGAACGGGAAATACTACAGGAGCAAGGGGACAATCTACAACCTACATCGGTCCAGGTATTCTACTGGTAGTTAGAAAAATGATTTATATTTCAATATACTGAGTATTATGCAAGAAATTACAATTATATGTATGTTGTTACAATTACTATATGCAGGTGTACTGTATGCTACTAGACATTTTCTAATCACTAAAATTATGCAGAAAATTAGCATAATGAAAGCATAATGATACTTATTTATTATTGAAATAAAAAAGAAAGAAAAACAACTCCGTAGGAGCTGGTTACAAGACTAAATTTCAAAATCTAGAACTTCGGTGCCCTCCTGGATAGAGGGGCACTGCACTTACTTTCATGGATTAAAAACCTAATTTCTACACTCCACTCAATGGATTGTACATCCATTGACCTAAGTACAAAGAACACACTCTGTTTCATTTTGCTTTCTTCTTTCTCAATTCTAGGTAAAAAATTCTCTTAGTTTTGGTTAAAAAACAAAAAGAAATGATGAACCAAAAAGGGTAGAATAGAGTTGAGATAAGAAAAATGATTATGTTTTGGTGCAAGGAGATGGGAATTTCACTGTCAAGCCAATTTTCGAACTCTTCTCACTCTTCACATGCTCCAGCTTCTTTTTATTTTGATCTGGCATAAAATCAGTCACTAAAATAAATAAAAAATAGTATCTCATACATGAAATAATATAAAGCGCATCTTCCAATCCCATAGGTCATTACTCACATATATTTTCCCACTCTTGTATAGGTACCTAGTATATATTTATTTAAAAATACTTGTTAATTCCAGGCCGACGAAAATCATAAGCCAATGCTTACACTATAGGGTTATTTAACAAAGAGTGTACTTGAACGTTGCTTCATATTTCTTTCAATCCATAAATTGTTCATATAATTGATTCAATATGTGATAATTCCGCCAGGGTGAAGCCACAGGTTCAATCATACTGGGATCTTTTCCTTTCTGCGATGTCAACAGTGTAGCGTGAGCTCAACATCTTGGTTGAGTGTTTTTTGTTAAGATTCAATATGCTAAGATAGAAAATATCAACATTACATTCCATTTCACAACAATAGAATATACAGGAACACTAAAGGAACAACAAGCACAACATAAACACAAGAGACACAACTTTATCTTGGGAAACCCTCATGGGGTAGAAAACCCAGCAAAGCTTCCTCAATATAGATGACGAGAAAATACAAAGATGTAAGCCCTAGACATGAGCTCCTTCTCCTCCATAGCAGATCTCTCTGTTGGGCACCATTTTGACCTCTTTTTGTCATCCAAATATCCTCCATTTTCCTCCATAAAACCTTCATACTGATTTATAGAGCTTTTAATTCACCACAGACTTTGGTTAAAAGGTATAAATGTCATTGCTTGTTAACAAATTGAATTTTGAGATTTTTAAAGCATTTAAACTAAGGTTTTTATTCAGGATTACAGGATGTGCTAACTTCCCATAATGTCTCCAAAGTTGAGCACTTGCAGGCCAGCTAGGCATGAACTGAAAAATGGAGAAAAGATCCTCAGTATCCAAGGATGGATGAACTTCCAACGAATAGATGATGTGGCTCTCACAAGTGTCAAGTCAAAGTCAGTCAAAGATGACCACCTGTGCTACCACTCAGCACAAAAGCAGGGCAGTTCCGATTTTGTTGGTTGTCACGGATCTGATAGAGGATCTCGAGGACTATGTTCCATTAATTAGTTTCCAGGTTAATAGCATTTCTAGTTTCAAGAATTTGTATAAGTATTTTCATAAAACATTGGATCGTGGATCACGATTTTGGAGACTGAAACGCATACTGTTCTAAGACTGCGTTATTCCATTGCTGTTATGATCGATTTTATAGTGAATATATTTGAAATTTAAAGCTCTGTGATTCTTCAATTGCATGTGTGAACGAGGCATTGGAGGGCCCCCACTGTCGAGTCTGCACACTCCTTTTATTTGCCAGTGAGCTATTGATTGAATCTCTTCAAATGATTTGATTGTTGCCAGTGGTATGTTTTAGTTACTGTAGAATTCGATTTTCTTATTTGCAGGATGAGTTCAATTAGTTTTCAATTAGTCATAAAGCTCTGTTCTCTTATTGATTAGTTATCTCATTGATTATACACTGGAGAATGATCTCACCTTACTGTGCATTGCTTGATTATTCAATGATGGAGTATTAAGAACAACATACACATTATGAATGCTTTCCTGTAAAGGGAATTAATGTTTAAAATTGCTTATTCGATGTTGGGATAATAGGCAGAGTTTTACAATTCATATTTTAGGGTTAGGATTTATTCAGTGCTGGGATAATTTAGGATTACTTTGAAATTGTTTTTATTATCTCAAATTGATTTAACATAGGAATTGCTATGTGAATGAAATATCAAATGATGTTGTTCCTGTAAGGGAACTTTTGTGTTTTCAAATCACAGTAACTGAGTTTGTTAATAGATTTCTTTCATAGATAAACTAGATTTCCGAGACAAGTCTAGCTTTGAGTCCCTATACTTGGATATGCCTCTAAGTCTACCAACCCGGATTGATATAAATTTAAGGTTTGATCTGCATTAGTAGATTGAATCCCAACATTTTGGCGCCATTGCCGGGGATCGAACCCGGGTCACCTGCGTGACAGGCGGGAATACTTACCACAGTTGCCGGGGAGGCATTGTAGAAGCAGGCTTAGGAACTTTAGTTCTCAGATAAAAACAAAATTTTCTAAAAAAAAAACATAGAGTAGATTTTAGTTTTATGACAAGACAAAGAGACGAGAAAGGAAGATTTATACAAAACCCCCCAAAAACAGAAGTAACAGGACCATCTTTTCCAAAAGGATTCATAACAACAGTGGGTACTTTTAAAATGGATGAGGAAGAAACATCAAAAGGGCCAACTGCAGAACAGAGAAGGGAGTATGAGAGGATGTTAGAAATAGAAAACAAACGAAGACAAGAGAGAAGGGAAGAAGAGAGAAGACATGAGAGGGATGAAAGAACAGCAGAAGATCAGGAAGCCACCTTTAAATTTCCTATCTTGGACACTAGTGTTATCCCAGGAGAAGAGGTTAAAATGAAGAATATTCCACCATCTGTCTTACCAAACTTCTATGGCATGACCTCTGAAGATCCTAACTTTTTCCTATTCGAGTTTGATATCTTATGTCGAACTTATGGATACACTGATGACACCCATAAGCTTCGTCTCTTCCCTGCTACCCTTAAAGCAGCTACCTTGAAATGGTTCATGGGTTTAGGAGAACATTCTATCACTAGCTAGGATGAAATGAGAAAGATCTTTCTTCGGAAATATCAGGCATATTGCAGATCAAAGGGTCTGAAAGATGACATTTTTGGAATGACTCAACAGGAAGACGAGAGTTTGGAGGAGTATTTGGAAAGATTCTCATATAACCTACAGAAATCTAAATACAATTCTTTAACACCTGAAATGATTAGAACAATATTCTTGAAAGGAATAAGAGAAGAGTATTTGGATATTTTGAATGTTATGGGCAAAGGTGACATCTCTTACCTTCCCTTTGATGAGATACAAGATTTATGTCAGAAATATTCAAGAGGAAAGGCTCGAACTGGAAAAAGGGATATCAATACCAAAGCAACTAAATCTGCAAACAGTGGTATCTCTAGAGCTGAGCTTGGAAATCTGCTAGAAGATTTCAAAACTGATTTATTTAGTACCTTGGGCACACAAGTCGAAGCAGCAAAAACCAAGAAGAGACAAGAACAACAGGACCAACAAGATCAAGCTTTGTCTATCTTTTGTCCTAAATGTAGAAAGAAACACCCGCTAAAAGAATGTCCTTTAAATACTGTTGAAATTTGTGGCTTATGCACTTTTAATCACAAAACTGATGACTGCCCTAGATTGAAAGAATTGCAGGCAGCTCGAATGGAGGAAAATCACAGCATGGAGTCTCTTTACTTTATGGGACAACGGAGACCTTGGAAGCCATGATTTTCAGGTATGACTCAAGATCCTATGCAGCAATTTCATATAAATTATCAAACTCCTATTCAGAATTCATGGAGTGCACCCATGCCTTGGCAAAACTGGTCTCCTCCATTAGCCCAATCTTCTCCAAATTGGAGAGGATATGCCCATGGTAACCAGACATATCAGCAGGATTATTTGCAGCCCTATCAACAACCTTCTACCTATCCCCAGTATCAGCAGAATCAAGTCCAAGCCCCATCTTTTCAACAACCCAACAACATGGCTCCTCAATTGGGTACACCACCTCAATAGCTTCAATTTCCATCCAATAAGCCTCCACCTCGGCCTACACAATTGCCAGCTCAGCTAATTCCCAACCCAAATAATAAAACAGATAGACCCATGTATAATGTTGATGATGGCATGGCGCTTCCCTACTCAATCCTCCCATTGCAAAATATCAATTTGAGATCTGGGAAAACCTTACAAAAAGAACCTCCTGTTATCTTAGAAGAACAAACAGAAACTGAGAAAACTCCAAAAAAATTAAATACAAAAAAATCTCAGTCAGAAAATCATAGTCAAAAAGGGAAAACAACAGTATCTTATACACCTCCTTTTCCTGAAAGGTTAGTCAAAGAAAAACCTTCGATTTCCTTACCTGACTTTGATGTTTTGAATGAGTTAACAAATGTATATGTCAAAATTCCTCTACTGTAGGCTATAAAAGATATTCCAATTTACACTAAAGCAGTTAAGGAACTATGTCTTAATGAAAGAAGGAAGGATCCATCGAAAATTCATGTGGTAGGCAATCTAGCAGGATTAATGTCTAACATTGTTTTCATTGAAAAGTATGTAGATCCTGGAATCCCAATGGTTACAATTACTATTAATAACTTTTCAATTCCAAAAACATTGATTGATTTAGGTGCTGCCATTAATGTCATGACACTAGAGACAATGAACTACCTTCACTTAACAAATCTCAGACCAACCACAACAGTCTTGGAATTAGCTGATAGGTCTAAAATTACACCTGAAGGGGTCTTAGAAGATATTATTGTTTCTTTAGACTCCTGGGAGTATCCTGTTGATTTTATAGTGCTACAGCCAAAGTCTAACTTAGGAGGCCACCCATTGATCCTTGGCAGACCCTGACTGGCAACAGCGGATGCTTTCATAGGATGTAGGTTAGGAAGTATGCTCATTTCACATGGGACAGAGAGAAAACAGATTGCACTTTATCCTTCTACCCAAAGACCTTCTACATTAGATCAGCTGTCATGGATTAATGAGACCAAAGAACAAGAAGAAGAAGTGATTCATCCTGTCCTGAGTATCAATCAGTTCTTTGATTTTCAGGAAGAAAACCACGAAGATCTGTTGGATTATTTCATTGCTGAACTTGATATTTCCGAAGAGTTAAGAGATATGGAATATGTTGTAGCAGATCAAGTTTTGGGTTATAATTTTCAGGAAAATTGCACAGTACATTCTCTAGCATTAGCACTTCATGATGTTTTTAATGTTCATTCAATCACAGATATTCACAGTAAAACAGTTGAAATCAGTCCAGGTAAAACTTTGAAAATAAGTGCACATCTTACTACATCACACGAAGAACAGTTGATTACTTTGCTGAATAAACATTCCCATGCATTTGCTTGGGAGTACACTGATATGTTAGGTATTCATCCCGAGACATGCACTCACCACATTTACATAGATGATACAATTAGACCTCTTAGACAACCACAACGTAGAATGAACCCTATACTAAAAGAAATAGTTAAGGAAGAGTTGCAAAAGTTGTTAAAAGTGGGATTTATTTACCCCATCTCCGACAGCCAATGGGTCTCACCCTTGGTTGTTGTTCCTAAAAAAAATGGTGAATGGCGCATATGTGTAGATTACAGGGAGTTGAATAAGGCAACATTAAAAGATTATTTCCCACTGCCTTTCATTGATCAAGTGCTGGATACCTTAGCTGGAAAAGAATATTTTTCATTTTTAGATGGTTTCAGTGGTTATAATCAAATTAGTATTGCAAACGAAGACCAAGACAAAACCACCTTTACATGTCCCTGGGGCACATATGCCTACAAAGTCTTACCTTTTGGCTTATGTAATGCCCCAGCTACCTTTTAGAGGGCTGTCTTGGCCATCTTTGCAGATCTAATTCATGAGTGTGTTGAAGTTTATATGGATGATTTTTCTGTATATGGACGTACCTTTGAAGATTCCTTAGCAAACTTGGAGAAAAGTCTAAAAAGGTGTATTGACTCAAACCTTTCCCTTAGCAACGAAAAGTGTTTTATGATGATGACTGAAGGGATAGTTTTAGAGCATCACATTTCTTCATCTGGAATAAAAGTAGATCCTGCTAAAATTCAAGTCATTAAAAATTTATCTGAACCAACAACTCAAACAGATGTAAGAAGCTTTTTAGGGTATGCAGGCTATTATCGTAGTTTTATTGCAAATTTTAGTAAGATAGCCCTGCCATTGTTTAAATTGCTTTCAAAGGATGTGAGTTTTACTTGGGATACTGACTGTCAATCTGCATTTCAGACACTTAAAGAGAAGCTCTCAACTGCTCCCATTTTAAGGGGACCAAATTGGACATTGCCTTTCCATATTTCTACTGATGCCTCTGCTACTGCAATAGGGGCCTCATTGGGCCAGAAAGAACATACTTTGACTTATGCTATCTATTTTATTAGTAAAAATCTGACACCTACAGAGTTGAATTATATAGTCACTGAAAAAGAGATGTTGGTAGTGGTTCATGCTGTAAACAAATTCCGTCATTACATAACTGGCTACGAAATATTTGTTCATACAGATCATTCAGCTTTACGATATTTAATGAATAAGTCTATCACTAATGGTCGGATTACTAGATGGCTGTTATTAATGCAGGAATTCAATATCATTGTTCTAGATCGCCTTGGACGAGAAAATCAACTAGCAGATTTCCTGTCTCGCTTACACAATACTGGTGAGGTTGTTTCTGTTTTAGATAGTTTTCTTGATGAACACCTATTTGCAATTTCTGTTATCACTCCTTGGTATGCTGATATTGCCAACTACTTATCATCAGGCCAACTACCACCATCTATGACATCTAAAGAAAAGAAGAAGATTATTAAACAAAGTGCTAGGCATATATGGGTTAATGGTGATCTCTTTTATATAGGATATGATTTAATTATAAGAAGATGTGTACGACAGGATGAAGGCTTAGATATTCTAAAGGCATGTCATGATGAACCGTGTGGTGGCCATTTTGCAGACAAAAGGACAGCATACAAGATACTCAATTTGGGGTACTATTGGCCTTCCATTTTCAAAGATGCTAAGAGGTATGTTAGAAGTTGTGATACTTGTCAACGAATGGGATGGCCAGTCCGATCTGATGAAATGCCACTCCAACCACAAATCCTCATTGAACCATTTGAAAAGTGGGCCCTTGACTTCATTGGTCCAATTCATCCACCATCACATGGAAAGAAGTACATTTTGTGCTGCACGGACTATGTTACTAAGTGGGTAGAGGCCAAACCATTTCCAAGAGCCACCGAACAGATTGTGGTCAACTTTCTTTTTGAGGAGATATTTGTCAGATCTGGGGTGCCTAGAGAGATTGTAACTGATCAGGGTGCCCAGTTTACCTCTAAATTAGTGCAGGAGATAGTAGAAAAGTATAAGATTAAGCACAGAAAGTCTACCCCTTACCATCCACAAGCAAATGGCCAAGTGGAATCTACAAACAAGACTTTAGAAGGAATCATTACCAAAACTTTCCAGATGCATCGGAAGGATTGGTCAGCTAAACTTACTGAAGCTTTATGGGCATACCGGATCACTTGGAAAAACAGTACTGGTTTTTCTCCTTATCAGCTTGTTTATGGTAAGAAAGTCCTCCTTCCTATAGAGTTTCAAGTTCATACTTTCAAGTTGGCAGCAGATCTGGGCATGGATCTTTTAGAGGCTCAGCAAGAAAGAATACTTCAGTTGAATCAACTTGATGAGATGAGACAGGCTGCCATAGAACACAATATTTTAATTCAACAGCAGAGAGCTCAATGGCATGACAAGTTTAGTAAAAAGAAACAATTTCACATCGGTGACTGGGCACTACTGTTTGACTCAAAGTTCAAAGACTTCAAAGCCAAATTCACAACTCACTGTCTTGGTCCATATGAAATTGCTGAGGTATATGACAATGGCTCAGTCAAACTTCAAACAATCGATGATGCAGCATGTACATTTGTGGTCAATGGCCATCGGCTCAAACTATATACCAAGCCTATCAATAAGGAAGATTTTATACAGCAGATTTCACAGCAACAAGAAATGGAGGTGCTAGATAGACACATCAGTGTTTCTCCTTCCATTACTTCTTAGCTGCTCTGATATTGCCAAAATATATATATATATATATATAAACAAGAAAAAAAAAGAGGTTTAGTTGTGAAAACCAGGTCACTGGCACAACATAAACTTGAATTTTCCATGGAAAACCAGGTTCGCCTGGCCATTGAAAATTCATAAAAATATTTCATTTCTTTTACATAGTTTTATTTTCAAATAATCAAGTTCTTGATTGACTTGAGGACAAGTCAATAAGTAGGACTGTGAGGGGGATAAGCATTTCTATGCTTTCTGGAATCCTCCAAACCTTTTTCATATGCAGAAGGGACCTGATTTCCAGCAATACAGTGATTTCTAGCAATGCAGAGGGACCTGACTTCCAGTAAGGCAGAAGATACCTACAGAAGGACCTGACTTCCAGCAAAGCCAAAGGAATATGAGATGGAAGACAAAAGGCATCAGAAGGACATAAATGAATTAGAAGTACATGCAAACCAGCTACATCACGCAGCAAGCTCATCATATAGGAATATCAAGCAAAGTCTGTAAGAATTTTAGTTTTTGTGTTTTAAAAGTTGCATGATTCTTTGTTTCAAGTATGACATATTTACCTACCCTTATAAGTTTGACTGCCTATTCCATTATCTTTACTGTCTCTTCCAGCATTTCATTTACTTTCCATTATCCTACCCTAGGGTCAAGATGGTGGTCAAAATCAAACCTAAAGAGCCAATTTAAAAAAAAAAATGGCCAAAATATATACTGCATTCTACAGGCAAGGACTCCTTCTCAGCAAAAAGTGTAATATTTAAAACATGAAATTCCCAATGTTTTATATGTATATACATTGGTGCATCAAGCATTAAGCTAGCATACACATATAATATAGTCGGCCGTGTGAATTTTCAAAAAGAAAAGAGCCCATTTTAGTTAAATGAAAATTCCTTCATTGCTGGTTATAAACATCAAAACCTTACCTTTCATTTCTTTCTGAGCAAATCATTGGATAGAAAGTGGCATGTTTATGAAATGATGAAGAAAAGACGTGGTTATATGCCCCACGACAACATGCAAACGTGCTTGAGTTTTGTATTATGAATCGAGAAAATTGTGGAGTGTGATTTGGTCATTCTTTTGAACCAAATCCAACTCATTTATCTGCAAAAATCGAGTGCTGTGGGTGATAGTCTTCAGTAGGAAGAGGCCGTGGCTTACAGGAAGGGCGCAGACACCAACTACTGTGGAAATCGCACAGGGAGAAGTGAAGACAGCTACACCAGAAAGGAGGTAAAACTTAAAACCCTTCCTTTGCTAGAAACTCTGCAGGTACCAACATAAATTCTTCATTTCAGAGTATCATTTTTGGATAAGAAAAACAAATGAAGAGTTGAAAATAGAAAGGTTGAAGTTTCCTATCTCTTTCCTATCGAATTTCAAATGTCATCTAGACTAGAACCAGCGAAATTCAACCCCACTGATATTCATGAGAACTGCATGGAGATCTTTGAAAAGAAGCAGTGGGTAACTTTCTTTGAAAAGTTTGATGGGCATAATGAACATGTTAGTCTAGTTTTTGCTGAAGCATTTGATGGAGAGAGGGTTATAGTGGGAAACTTACACTTCAGACTGTCTGAAGACGTCTTGGCACAAATTATTGGCCTGCCCTAGCAAGGAGAAAGATTTTTCAAAACCAAACAATTCAAAGAGAAAGCATGGATACCCTTTATGTGCAGATCAAGAGCAAGGTCAGTAAACTGGAAGAAAGGTATACCAAGGAGCTGGCTGGTTCATCCCTGGGATGAAATAGTTTATATTATCCAAAAATTTGTTACTTGTGAAGGCCGATTCAGTATTTTTTATCCTTACCACATCAAGTTGTTGTAGCATTTAAAAGGTGAATGTGAGATCAATATGCCCTATTTTCTGTTATAGAGTTTAACTAAGATGGCTAAGGCTGTCCAAAGGCGTGCACAAGACAAAATGACAAGCCTTTTTCACTGTGGACTCATCAAAATCATCATCCAGCATGAGTTACAAAAACAAAACTTGACATGGTCAGGATTTTTAGTTCGAAATCAGTTTGAAGAGTAGGGAGAATTGCATGAAGAGGTTTTAAAAGAAGGTGAATTGTTAATGATAACATACCCTGAGGCAACAAGTTCAAAACTACCAAAGGAGAAAAAGAAGAAAAAGGAGGTATTGCTGATTACTGATGATGAAGACAACTTTGAGGCAACAAGTTCAAAATAGCCTCAGAGAAGGATACGAACTAGGAGTGTAATGAGAGAAGATAAACAGTTTCAAAAACAAGAGCAGATTTTCACCACTTACCAAAAGAAGCCAAGGACGTATAAGAAAGTTCTAAGCCAGTCAGCATTAGAAAAGGAGGAACACATACAAACTTTGGAGAGTCAAGAAGAAAACCTAACAGGTGAGATAGGGCAGGATATCTAAGGAACTGATGAAATAATAAAACAGACAAAGAAAATCAATCTCTTCTTGGATCAACAAGAGAAAGAAAAAGAAAAGCCATTAGAAGATGAGGAACACACACAAACCTTGGGAAGTCAAGAAGAAAACCTAGCAGGTGAGATAGGACAGGATATCCAAGAAACTGATGAGATGATAAAACAGACAAAGAAATCGATCTCTTCTTAGATCAGCAAGAGAAGGAAAAGGAAAAGCAGTCAAGACAGGGAATACTAAAAGACTCAGGTTCTCTTTTCTCAGAGCAACAAACTGTGCAAGAGGAAAAGAAAGAAGATTCAGTACAGGAAAGTGAAGAATTAGGGATAGACACCAATTCTGACCAGCTTTCAATGAAAAAGAAGAAAACTTCCAAGAACAATAAAATGATTAAGAGGTTGAAACTCGAAATAAAGGAATTGGAGCTCAAGAATGAGAAATTGAGAAAAGACAATCGGAAGCTGAGAGTTCAGAGGACGCGCATTTCTAAAAATGCATCCAGATGGTATAAGCAAAAGAAGATTTATAAAGCTAAGTATGAGAGACTGAAGGTCCTTTATGCATCTCCAACTTCAACAGATGCATCGTCTCAGTAGGAGATTAGAAGCAAGAAGATTAGCAGCAAAATTTTGGTTTTAAACAAGGTCAAATATTTTTGGCATGGGGACATGCAACAGCTTCCTCTTGGGGGAGATGTTGGGCACCATTTTGACCTCTTTTTGTCATCCAAATATCCTCCATTTTCCTCCATAAAACCTTCATACTGATTTATAGAGCTTTTAATTCACCACAGACTTTGGTTAAAAGGTATAAATGTCATTGCTTGTTAACAAATTGAATTTTGAGATTTTTAAAGCATTTAAACTAAGGTTTTTATTCAGGATTACAGGATGTGCTGACTTTCCGTAATGTCTCCAAAGTTGAGCACTTGCAGGCCATCTAGGCATGAACTGAAAGATGGAGAAAATATCCTCAGTATCCAAGGATGGATGAACTTCCAACGAATAGATGATGTGGCTCTCATAGGTGTCAAGTCAAAGTCTGTCAAAGATGACCACCCGTGCTACCACTCAGCACAAAAGCAGGGCAGTTCCGATTTTGTTGGTTGTCACGGATCTGATAGAGGATCTCGAGGACTATGTTCCATTAATTAGTTTCCAGGTTAATAGCATTTCTAGTTTCAAGAATTTGTATAAGTATTTTCATAAAACATTGGATCGTGGATCACGATTTTGGAGACTGAAATGCATACTGTTCTAAGACTGCGTTATTCCATTGCTGTTATGATCGATTTTATAGTGAATATATTTGAAATTTAAAGCTCTGTGATTCTTCAATTGCGTGTGTGAATGAGGCATTGGAGGGCCCCCACTGTCGAGTCTGCACACTCCTTTTATTTGCCAGTGAGCTATTGATTGAATCTCTTCAAACGATTTGATTGTTGCCAGTGGTATGTTTTAGTTACTGTAGAATTCGATTTTCTTATGTGTAGGATGAGTTCAATTAGTTTTCAATCAGTCATAAATCTCTGTTCTCTTATTGATTAGTTATCTCATTGATTATACGCTGGAGAATGATCTCACCTTACTGTGCATTGCTTGATTATTCAATGATGGAGTATTAAGAACATATTACACATTATGAATGCTTTCCTGTAAAGGGAATTAATGTTTAAAATTGCTTATTCGATGCTGGGATAATAGGCAGAGTTTTACAATTCATATTTTAGGGTTAGGACTTATTCAGTGCTGGGTTAATTTAGGATTACTTTGAAATTGTTTTTATTATCTCAAATTGCTTTAACATAGGAATTGCTGTGTGAATGAAATATCAAATGAAGTTGTTCCTGTAAGGGAACTTTTGTGTTTTCAAATCACAGTAACTGAGTTTGTTCATAGATTTCTTTCATAGATAAACTAGATTTCCGAGACAAGTCTAGCTTTGAGTCCCTATACTTGGATATGCCTCTAAGTCTACCAACCCGGATTGATATAAATTTAAGGTTTGATCTGCATTAGTAGATTGAAGCCCAACACTCTCCCTCACGTATGCGCTATTCACAAGTGAGTGTAGTGTGTTTTAAATGAGGAACACACCTCCTCTATTTATACACAACTCCGACTTGTCTTTTACACAAGCTAGGTCGGCCCCAACTTAACCACTTTACATAATGTGACAGGGCCGACCCCACTAGGGTGGTCTAATAACCCTTTAACCCACATAACACATACAGGGCCAACCCCCACTAGGGAAGTCTAATAACCCAAGTTACCACATTATCCATGGAGGAATAAACATCTCCGAATATACAACAAATTCCCATCGGAGGAATGAAACATCTCTTGAATAATAAAGTATACAATATAATATTCTTAGAAGTTACAATATTTCAACACTCCCCCTTAATGAGAAGTATATTATAACAACATCTGCAGGAGCAAGGAGTCATCAACATAATACATGATACATCTATAAATCATTGGAAGCTCTCTTTATACAACATCAGTCACTCAAACAGTTACTGGAACATCTTCAAGATCTTCAATACTGGAACATCAACATCTTCAATACTGAGTCTTCATCTTCTGCAGCACTCGAACAACTACAACAATATCATCATCTGGATTCTCATGATCAACAGCATTGTCATCACACGATCATCGTCATCACACGATCATCAGCATCGTCATCACATGATCATCAGCATCATCATCACACGATCATCAACATCATCATCATACGATCATCAGCATTGTCATCACACGATCATCAGCATTGTCATCACACGATCATCAGCATCATCATCACACGATCATCACGATCAACAGCATCTGGATCATCTCGATCTACATCATCTGGATCATCTCGATCTACAACATCTTCATAGAAGCATACTCTGCAATACACAAGATCCTATTACGGGATGATCAATCCCTCTCACTTTAGGACATAGGTCCATGAACGATACAATCCAGATCAAATTCCCAGGATGATCAATCCTTATTAATTTAAGACAAGTCCCATGTCTATGGACGATGCAATCCAAACACATCATTTTGAACTAAATGTTCAGGGACAATGCAGTCCTATCATCAATTTTCAGAGACAGATGTATACGGATCAATTCAGGGGACTGAAGTCCAAGGATGATGCAATCCCTCTCGTCCACTAGGGACCACTTCTTGGAGACATCTGTCTACGGATCAATTTAGGGGACCGAAGTCCAGGGATGATGCAATCCCTCTCGTCCACTAGGGACCACTTCTCGGAGACATATGTCTATGGATCAATTCAGGGGACCGAAGTCCAGGGATGATGCAATCCCTCTCATCCACTAGGGACCACTTCTCGGAGACATCTGTCTACGGCTCAATTCAGGGGATCGAAGTCCAAGGATGATGCAATCCCTCTCGTCCACTAGGGACCACTTCTCGGAGACATCTGTCTACGGATCAATTCAGGGGACCGAAGTCCAGGGATGATGCAATCCCTCTCATCCACTAGGGACCACTTCTCGGAGACATATGTCTACGGATCAATTCAAGGGACCGAAGTCTAGGGATGATGCAATCCCTTTCGTCCACTAGGGACCACTTCTTGGAGACATATGTCTATGGATCAATTCAGGGGACTGAATTCCAGGGATGATGCAATCCCTTTCATCCACTAGGGACCACTTCTCGGAGACATCTGTCTACAGATCAATTCAGGGGACCGAAGTCCAGGGATGATGCAATCCCTCTTCGTCCACTAAGGACCATTTATCGAAGACAACAATCTGTGGATCTATTCAGGGACCCAACCATCCAGTGATGATACAATCCATCTTCGTCCACTAAGGACCATTTCTCGAAGACAACAATCTACGGATCTATTCAGGGACCAACCGTCCAGGGATGATACAATCCCTCCGTTTCCACTAAGGACTATTTCTCGAAGACAACAGTATACGGATCTATTTAGGGACCAACCATCCAGGGATGATACAATCCCTCCTCATCCACTAAGGACCATGCATCGACCTCATCGTCATAACCGAAAACCTCATCATCGACCTCATCATCGGGACAGGTAACCTCATCATCAATACAAGTATCCTCGTCATTGACCTCACCATCAATATAGGAAATCTCATCATCGATACAGGTATCCACATCGATACCACTATCCAAATATCATCATCGACCACATAACTCCCCCTTTCGAGGAGAGTTCTTTTGAACTACACCAAGCTTGTCTCGAAAAAACTCTTCTCGAGACAGAGGTTTGGTTAATACATCAGCAACTTGTTCGTTAGTGCTCACATACTCGAGCTTGATAGCTCCTTTCTGCACCATATCCCGTATATAGAAATATCGGATCTCTATGTGCTTTGACTTATCATGGAACACTGGATTCTCAGTCATCTTGATACAAATCTGGTTGTCACACAAGATCACAGTGGGGTCCATCTCTAAGTCAAACAATCCTGATAATAGCTTCCGAAGCCATATCGCTTCACAACTAGCAGAGCAAGCAACTATATCTTCCGCTTCAGTCGTGTTGAGAGCCACACTAGATTACTTCCTGCTAAACTATGAGATCATGGTAGATCCAAGACAATAACATCCTCCCGATGTGCTCTTCCTGTCTAATACACTTCCTGCCCAATCAACATCTATGTAGCCATACAATATGAAGTCATGATCTCCAAGATAACATAGATCAAAGTCTATCGTACCCTTTAGGTACCTCATCACATGCTTTGCATCTATCAGGTGAACACGCCTAGGTTCCACTAGATACTGACTCAAGGTGTTCACAACAAAGCATATATCTGGCCTGGTATTCGTCAGATACATCAATGACCCAATAATCTGTCTGTACAGAGTCACATCCACTAACTTTGATGAGTCATCAACTAACATCTTCAAGTTGGAATCCATGGGAGTGGCCATGGATTTTGCATTCCAACATATCAAATACTTTCCCTAGTTGATAAAGATTCCTTCTGGGCCTTGCTATACTTCCATACCTAGGAAGTAATGCATCAATTTGAGATATTTCATGTCAAATTATGTAGCTAGCTTCTTCTTGCTTTCCATGATCTGTTTCTCATTCCCCGTCAGAAAGAGATTGTCCACATACAGTAATGGTATGATAGGTTCATCATCCATAACGGATCAGCTTTACTTTTGGTAAAGCCCAAGCTTGTCAAGAAGCTATCAATTCTCCCTCTGTGACTGAACATCATTCACACTCTGCATTGAGTGATCTTTTGCATATCTATCCGTGCCATCTCCCGTCAGATGGGTCTACTGATATGGGCCTCAAAATCATTCGAACTCTGTGGTGAGTTTCTTCTTACATCCATCTAAGAATGTCATCTGTATATAGATACCATCTTCAACCTTGTAGCAAAGGTTGAAATCCGCATCACCCATGGTGATCATTAAGCTCATCAAATGACTATTGATCCTAGGTACCCGTATAGATCTTTCTTCAATTGAATCCTGGGAGTTTTCTTGATTCACACTTCTTCTTCAATTACACCATTGAGAGAATGGTATTATCTAGCCACTTGGAGCAAACATCTTGTCATGATTCTCTTTCTCTTTCTAAGAGAATCTTCTAGCCATGAGCCTTCTATAGTATGTTTGATTTGTAAGTCTTCTTGTTGAACATCCATCACTTATTCGATGTTCATCATCCTTCTTTTGTAGATCATATCACATGATCTTTTCTACAAATCAAAGTTATTTACATGATTAGTAATACTTCATAATCATCAAATCATGATAAGCTATTATGCATACAGATATGCTTCACATAGTTATGCAACTATCTTGAACAATACTTTGGCACAACACTTTTCCATATCCTGTATGCATATAGTGGCTATCTAGATGCCTTTCATTCTAGATAAACAACAATGGAAAGTTTGTCCAACTTACCCATCATATGCATATTAGTGTATACTGTTCAATGCTATATGAATGCTCACACTATGCATGATATATTCTAGGAATACAAGTACGCATGCAACTATTACGAGCAATATCATTAACTTATTCAGAGATTCAAACAACTCAAATGCTTATCTTTTATGTTTGTGTGGTTGCCTCCCACTTGATCTCTATATGTCTCTGAACTTCTATTCATTCTGCACCACTATGCATGCTTAAGTGTGCACTAGTGTCATCATCATGGTCTCATACGCAAACATACATTCATTAGTATAATCTCAATACTATCAAAACATGATAATCTTAAGTATGTATGGTCATGATCATTTCATACATAGGTATACTTACCTAATATCCTAACAAAGTAGGATTCTAACTTGATATAGGAAAACATACCTGGATCATCAAACTTGGTTATGTCTTAACATACCCAAACAATATCTTCTTTGTTCTCTTCAATGATTTAGAGACTTTGTGCTAGAACCTACATATCTCATAGGTTAAGCATAGTAGAACAAAATCATACATACCTTGTAAGTAGAGCTTCTATGTGACCAAAGATTATGGATGAGTCTTTTTCTTCATGTCATCATGGTCATAGAACTTGATTTGTCTTTCTTGATGTACCTGTATCTTGTTAGCAGACAACATCATCCTCATACAACACCACATGTGCATTAGTACAATCATATAACACTAATCAATGAATGTCTTCTATCATTCACATGCATTCATACTTTTACTGGGGTGATAAGACAATTCTAAGATTAATCAAGATTGTACTAACCTCAATAATATGAAGACAAACATATCATAAACTTAATCATGAACAGATTTCAACACATACCTGTATCTCCTCAAGTCATACCTGTCAGGATTTCTTTATAACCCAATCCACTAGATCTTGAGCTGGATTAGGGTTTGTAAGAGAAACACTAAAAATTCAAACTTTGAATTTCAAACTTTTGAATGGATGGAAAGATGTGGCTTTCTGAGTTGATCAACCTGGTATAATTCAATTTTTAAATCTCCAAAATTTGACCCCTCAAAATTGCCTTTGAAACTTCTGGATTCACTAGACAGGACCCCGAACTAGGGTTTGATAAAGCCCACCCTTCTTACCAGTCAAAAGGTTCGATCCAAAGCTCTAAACTTTGATTTTTCTGAGGAGCTTCTAGCCATGGTCACAGATTTCAAAAATTCCAACTTTTGCAGAAGCCCTAATTTTCTACATTTTCGATCAAAATCCCGAACTAGGGTTTGATCAAGCCCACCCTTCTGACCAATCAAAAAATTCGATATTGGTCTCTAAATTTTGATTTTGATGAGTAGAATTTAGTCGTGGTCTCTGATAACAAGAATTTCAACTTTCTCTGAAACCCTAATTTCCCACAGCAGTGACGATTCAAGAATGAAGGTGCTCAAAATCCAAATTTGTTTTGACAGAAATATGCACCTGATTGTTTCTAGTGTAACTCTGAAATCACGAATCCAAAAGGTGTGAAACTTCTGCCTATGGTAGCCCAACCTGTCCTCTTTCCAACCCCATAGGTATGACCTCAATTGGATTCTTTGAGAGAGAGTTATTCCAAGTGTCGCAACGTGACCTATTTATGGGATAAAACATGAGAGCGAACTTGTACGACGTGCCACATGTCACTGGTTCAACTTCAGCCTCTGAAAAAGTTACCTGAGAAACTAAAGTCCATGCTCTACCTATCACTTTTTACGAAATTTCATTTGGAGCTTCCTATCCCAAGTTGTGACCTTTTTTGCCTAGGTCACCTGTTTATGACTGAGATCTGGAAGAGGCAGAAACCCTAACTTGTACTAATCATAGATCACACAGTACAATGAATTAGAGGCTGTCCTTCGGACACAAGGTACATGGGGTTGTTATCTACGACCTGTAAAGGTTTCTGATCCTGAACCATCGCCAAAATGGTTTTAGAACGAAAGTTCCACGATGACGGGTTTTTGCTATATAAAACCCTAACCTTCTTATTTGTCGCAAGTGAAGCAAGTGTCGTAAGTGCCATACCTTGCCTTCCTTCAGGTTAGATCTGATACCATGTTAAGATTCAATATGCTAAGACAGAAAATATCGGCATTACATTCCATTTCACAACAATAGCATATACAGAATCACTGAAGGAACAACAAGCACAGCATAAACACAAGAGACACAGATTTATCCTAGGAAACCCTCATCGGGTAGAAAACCCAGCAAAGCTTCCTCAATATAGATGATGAGCAAATACAAAGATGCAAACCCTAGACATGAGCTACTTCTCCTCCATAGCAGATATCTCCCTCACCTATGCGCTATTCACAAGTGAGTGTAGTGTGTGTTAAATGAGGAACACACCTCCTCTATTTATACACAACTCTGACTTGTCTTTTACACAAGCTAGGTCGACCCCAACTTAACCACTTTACATAATGTGACAAGGCCGACCCCACTAGGGTGGTCTAATAACCCTTTAACCCACATAACACATACGGGGATGATCCCCACTAGGGAATTCTAATAACCCAAGTTACCACATTATCCACGAAGGAATAAACATCTCCGGATATACAACAAATTCCCGTCGGAGGAATGAAACATCTCCGGAATAATAAAGTACACAATATAATATTCTTAGAAGTTACAATATTTCAACATTTTTCCCTTCTTCCTGGAATCAAATCATGATTCTTTTAAAATTTGATTGGAGTGTCCATCCCATAATGTCGGACCTGCATCATCAAGTGATAACTAAACATTTCTAAAATATGCAAGCAATCTGAAAAACGTATTAGTTCAATTTGAAAAAAAACTTATTAGAATATAAAGCAATCTTAAAACATTAAAACTACTCATTAATACCCACCCAACTCCAATTGTTGCTTTGAAGGTGAGTTTTGGTGTGGTTTGACTCCGCAAAACAGAATATATGTTTTTATTTTAATGTGTCACTTTCGAGATGTTGGCATGATTTCTTTATTTTTATTATATATATTTAGAGGGCCATCCTCCTAGGATCGACTCCATTTCCTTAAAGTGACACACCCGTAGAAACACTTGGCCTTGGAAGGAAGAAGAGTGAGTGAAATGAAATAAATGTGATGAATTCATACCAACTTCAATTGTTTACACCATAACAGACCCTATGGCTACACTTTCTGGTTGCTTATCATTGGGCTATATATTCATGCAAGCTCCATCAGGGATAAATTATGTTGCTTGTTATTATGGTAATCTTGTTTTCGTTAGCCATGTTATTATGTTGTTGCTTTGATAATTTACTATTATGGATTTGTTTTAAATATAAATATAATTTTGTAGTTAACTTTGATTTCTGATAGAGAAACATTATACAACGAATTTGTTTAAAAAATACATATAATTCTGTGATTTATCTTCAACTCAGATATGAGTGAACAATGTCAACCATTTATGCCATACAATTTTTTCGAGTCTTTATTTAAGCATTTAATTTTTTCTAAAAAATTAACATGAATCATAATTCATTCAAAGCTTCAAAACCAAAATTCATTAAAGTTTTAACTTTTTTTAAAAGCATTATTCATAAATGTTATTCTTAATTTCAAAAATAATTACTCTATTGTAAAAAATCCAAACTCTCCCATAGGAAACGTATGCTAAATTGCTTATTGTTTTTGTTAACTTATCATTTTACACACACACACACACACACATATAGATACCATTAGAATTGGAATATCAAGGTTTTTTCAAACTTTGAAAATTGAAATTTGTTCATTTACATGAAAAAATTGAGTTTTTAGGTATTTGATAAGTAAACTATGTATTGCATGAATGGTTTGTTGATATTTTGAAAAGTGGTTGTTTGGGTAAGATTTTAATTAAAACTTGATTATGGAAGGGTAAATTTCTCATCGAAACTTCATTATTAAAGGTTATAATTTTGGACAAAACTTTGATGGGGGACTGGGACTGTAAGAACAAAAAAAATTGTATGACTGGCAAAGATGAATACAAATTCCAACCCTGGTTGCTGGTTCATGGTTCTGTTTGGGAGCTATTGTGAGTTTGGGTGGAGGTTTGCTTCGCTAGGGTGTTCTTCTGAGGTCTGTTACCAATTCTTGGGTGGTCTTCGTTGTCAGGTTGCGGTGTTGGTATTCGAGAGTGGAGCACGGTTATTTTTTCGAGTGTTAGTGTGTTGTGCCTTGGAGGTGTGACTATTTTTCCATGGTTTTTTTCTCAAGTGTTGGTGTGTTGTGCGTTGGTTATTTTTCTGAGTGCTTGGCCAGGTATGGCAATATCTTTCCCCTACTTAAAAAAAATCCATTTCCTGGTTGGTCAGTTCGACAATTTCTTTATTGTGGTTAATTTTTTTTAATGTTTCATGCTGCTTGGCCAAGTGTGGTAGTTTCTTTCATCTCTTTAAAAAAAAATTGCATTTTATGGTTCGTTTGTTCGAAACTTTCTTCCCTCTAGTATGGTAATTTCTGCTTTGTGCTTTAAAAACAAATTGTAATTTGTGTTTGCATCTATCTTGGGTGAAATGTAATAGGGTTTATGCTTGCCAGTTGAACTTTGTGCTTCTCTTGTTGTGTTATTTCAACTTTGGGTTGAATTTGAACTTCTTATCCCTTTTGTGGGTTGTGTTCATGCTTGTGAGGCCAGGCGAATTCCGCTCGAAGCGAATTTTCATTGTCTTTGCAATCGTTTCTTGTAGTTAAAATTTGACCATGCCACTGTCATTGTCATATTTCAAGCATCCATTTTCTGTCTTTTGTTCATAGTAACATGGAAATAAGGCCATGAGAAGCTCGAACTACATTCCCTGGATTGTTTCCTTACTTAACTTGTGCAATGGATCGAGCCTAGGGAAAATATGAAGCAAAATTCTTCCTAGTTGGGTATTTGGAAGACATGTACATCTAGTGGAAGTCTCTACACCAAAATATAGTTTAAACTATGCCATATCACAAGTCCAAGTTCAGTAGCATGTCATGTGCATGTGCAACCTTGGTAAATGAAAGATGGTCAATTTTAAAGTGGGTTTACCGAGGCATACCTAGAATGATCTTGAGTATAATGATTAAAATGGACTATTAATTATTAAAAAGTAATTTAACATTAGGGCATTGGATGGACTCTAGAATAGACACACATGCAGAAAAATTCATAAATAGGGGTAACCTTTATTAGTCTACGGACACAATTGTTTTGAGCATTTTTTATGAAGTGATTGACTTATGGAAGATGGCCTTTCGGTGGACTTAGAAATAGCAGAAGGGATTTGAGGAGTTGAATAGTTAACTCTGCTTTAATCTTGTTTATTTAGGAATCTCTTTGATTGAAATTGAATTCATTTTTCTCTCATTTATTACTATGCGTTCACAAGCTCCAACTTTTATGTCACTTGTCACCGTAATGAATTCATCCCATATCACTTATAGCTAAGAAAGCCTTCCTTTTCATAGTTATGTATGAGTATATGTTGGTGGAGATTATTAATAGTTTCAACATGTACATATGTTTTTTTTTGTAAATAAAAACGATATATATTACTGCATAAACAAAGTACAAAGCTTGTCACATATTTCCATTAGAGTTTCGGCACTCCCGGCCGAGATTAGCCAAACAGGAGCCCATGGTCCATCTAGACATATTGAAACTAAATTTGGACATTCCCGGCATAAAACCACCAAACAAGAATTTGACATATACAGAGATAAAAATGGTTCAAACTCCTAAGCATCTGGACTTTCAGAGAAACTGTCTTTAGCAAAATTAAGCATAAAATAGACTTGCAAAAAAACACAGGGATAGAGCTCAAAAAACCAGAGCTTAATCGATGGTGACAGTAGGAGTGCTCCTTGTAGCGAAATCCAGGGTTTGATGAGGAACATGTGACTGGTTCAGAACATTATCCGCACTCCCTGGAGGGTGCACAATGCCACCACGAGCTTTGCTTCCTTGGTACCCGTCATTTTTCCCATGAATGATGAAAGTGAGGCCAATTTTCTTGGCGATGGCGTCAATTTTTTAGTGCATCATGCGATTATTTAAGTTGTGGGATTTCCATGATCTGACAGGTTCTTCATCCCCTCTGAGTTTATTGAGGGTGTCCATTTGAACATGAGCCATCAGATTTTTGGTGACCCAATAGGTCATGAGGGTCCACTCGTAGAGGGAAGCCCGGCCTGTAGTAGTACTAGGGTCAACCACCCACTCTTCAATTTCCTGGAGAACCTCTTCTATAGGCAGATTCTGAATCGTGTTCCATAGGTCCTTCTCAATGCCGTCAATATCTTCCCTTACAAAAGGTGGGATTTGATTCCGGAAGAAGGAGGCGGAGTCATGCAACCGATACTTGGACGAGGCGCGGGTCACACGCACAGGTTGAACACTGCCCTGCATCGACGAGTCCCCACTTGCAGAGAGGCTGCCAGCCTCAGAACCCCTGGACTTCAAAGAATTAGAACGACGAGATGGTGCCATTTCGAAAACCTCCAGAAAATTGGGTGGTCTGACCCGAAAGAACCAGCCACGGTCACTCTTAGCAATACTCTCGCAATCGACGAAACTTACAGAGCAAACTTCAGACCAGTAGAGGGGAGGATAGAAAGGGAGATGAAGGAAGCGAAATGAGTGAGGCTTGTTGTTAAACTGGATTATCATTATGGGGAGAGAAGTGGAATGACAGGTGATCATCACAGAGTACGGGAGAGATCTTGACAGGAGCAGGAGCCCATAAAAGGAAATTAAGGGAAAGCATAATAGGGTACATCAAAAACTGCCCCAGGACAGAATCCGGGACTTGCCACGCTTTAGACTAGGTCAAAACCTGTCGCTTTTGGAAATCATGGGTATGATAGATGTCAAAAAGGATAGGGATGATCAGAGGCATGAGGGATTCTCATAAATTCCCCAGTCCTTCTGTTGACGTTAGCCTGGATAGTGGGATCATGATCGAAAGGTTGACAGTGACCTGCCAGGTCCGCATCAGCCAAGTGGCAGCAGGGTCTTATCTAGTCAGCTGCATGAAAATGTGACATAGAGCCAGACGAGAGGGTAGTGCCAGCCTCGATACCATGGTTGGTAAGGAGGTCTGCGACCTTGTTGGCATCTCGTTTTACGTGGACAAAAGAGATTGCTTGGAAATTGGTGAGAAGACTTTGTAGATAATCCAAACGGGCTAGGAGACGCCAGCTAGAGGAGAATTTCTCCAGGGATTGACCATGAAGGATTTTTTTTTCGATACAGTCAATAATCTATGAATCCCCCTCTAGGGTAACCGGGGACCAAGATTCTACAAGAGATAGAATGACGCCCTGGATAAGGCCTTCCAGTTCTACAGAGTTATTGGTGTCATGGCCGATAACTCCAAAGAAGACCTTCACAATTGAACCAGAGTTGTTCCTGCAAACCCCGTCGAAACCTGCCAAGCCTGGATTTCCCTGGGAGGCACCGTCAAAGTTAATCTTGAAGCTAGGGGGAGATGGTGGAGACCAATGCACAGGAATTGCTGGTCTGCAGACCACGGGTTTCCATCTTATCCCCTCAAGATCAGACCAAAGCAGACCCCAACCAGCAGCAATACGAAGATCTCCCTACAAGAGGTCTTTATCCTTATCATGCCATTGCTGACTCCTAATAGTTTCTGTCATGTTGTCGACAAGCTTAGTCCACACAATATCCTCCTTGTGGGATTTATATTTGAATATGCACTCATTCCTTTCCTTCCAGATAGTCCAAAACACCATTCCTGGGAAAATACGCCAAAGGGTGCTAATGATAGGGTTCGAGAAGGATTTGAGGTCCCAGGACTGGAGGGTTTTGTCAGGATGGCCTCTGACACGATGGCTTCTTCTGAAAATAATGGCCCCTTTGTCCCAAAGAGAAGAAGAGAATGGGAAGGAATCAAGGAGGTGCTCAATAGTCTCCTCAGAGTTTAAACAAAGGGGACAACGAGAGGGTCCAACAATCCCACGCTTTCTCAGATTCTCGCTAGTTATAATCCTTTTCCACATAACAAGCCAGCAAAAAACAGATATTTTGGGACAAATATTCATTTCCTAGAATTTTCCCCAGATTTTCTCCTCTTCCTCCACATCTTGGATACGGATTTCGTAAGCTTCTTTAATACTAAAGGTCCCTCTTTGAGAATGGCCCCATCTGAGCTTATCCAGGGAGGTGTTGGTTCTGATTAAGCGGTCCTGTAACAGCAAATCAAAGGAGGATAGAATCTCAGCCGAGGATGAATCATCCCAGCTCACAGCATGGAGCCAACTCCTGTATCCTCCCTAGGCATCAAGGTCCCAATAGTAGAAGACCATTGTTTTTCCTTCTGCTATTCCATGATCCTGAATAGTTTGCCACCTGGGGTCATCCTCGAGCTTGGGGATATGGTTCCAAGAGTCATCCCAGAAATTGGCAAAACCCCCATTGTGAATTTCCCATAAACAATGGTCATGAATAAGATATCTTCCTGAAAAAGCTTTGTGCCAAATAGGAGATCCCTGCTTTTCCTCGTTGAATCTGATTAGGAGCCCACGATCTCTATCCCTTGCATATTTGTTATGCCAAAGCCTTTCCCAGGGTTCATTTTGATGATTACACCAGCGGCACCATATTTTGGCACCATAAATTTCGCTAAGAATCTCAGGATATTTTAGGCCAAGACCACCCCTTGTCTTCGGTTTACAGAGGTTGGCCCAACCAACCAGCACGAACTTGGCTTTGGCATCCTTGCAACCCCAAAGAAAGGATCTCTGAATGCTACGGATTTCCCGGAGAATGGACTTGGGAGCATAAAGCATTGAAAACAAGTAGATAGGCATGGCCTAGAGGATGGATTTGACAAGAACCAAGCGACTGGGGAGTTTAAGAGGGAAAAGAGTCCAACTTGCCAGTTTTCTTTTCATCCTATCTAATAATTCTTGCCACAAGATCATGCGAACCGTGCCCTCAACCAAAGGGACACCGAGATATTTGGTTGGAAATGTGCCACGGTTGAAGCCAATAATTCTTAAAATGTTGCGTTGGGTCAGGGTAGGGGTGTTGAAGAAGAAGAACTGAGATTTGCTCGAGTTAACTTCCAATCCAAAGGATTTTGCAAAGAGCACTAGGCACTTCTTAAAATCCCTGGATTCTTGGACTGAAGGGTGCCCCATAAGCATGGTGTCGTCCACAAATTGCTAGTGCATTTGTTTGTCCATGCCTGTATGGAGAAGGAACCCAAAGAGACCACCAGAGTCAGCTTGAGATTGCAGGAGCTTGCTAAGACCTTTTTCCATGAGGATGAAAAGAAAAGGGGAGAGGGGGTCCCCCTGTCTGATACCCCAGGAATCCTGCAGAAGTCTAGTAGGAGAACCATTTAGGAGGATGGAAAAGAATGGTGAAGACACCAAGTTCATGATCCAGGCAATCCATCCCCGGTAGAAACCAAAAGCCTCCAAAATGCTTCTCATGTATTGCCAACTGATTTTATCAAAAGATTTTGCAATGTCAAGTTTGATAAACATACCCGGTTTCTTGGCAAATTTGAGGGAGTGCATAGTTTCCTGAACCAGGATGATGCCATCAACAATTTGCCAGCCCTCCACAAAGCCATATTGCTCAGGATTGATCATATTAGGGAGGAGGGGTTTGAACCGATTTGCAATAACTTTGGATATGATTTTGTAGATTATGTTACATAGGGAAATTGGTCTGAACTTACCTGGGGTATCGACACTGTCCTCTTTAGGGATGAGGGATAGGAAAGTGGCATTGAAGGATTTTAACACAGCACTGCAACATCTAGATTCTTCCACAATCTGATGGACATCAGACTTGATGAGGTCCCAAAAGAAGTGAAACAAGTTTGAGGTAAAGCCATCATGTCCTAGGGATTTCCCCAAATCCATCTGGTTCACAACGTCCTCCACTTCCTGCATGGAAACTGGTTTGCAAAGCATCTCATTCTGATCATGAGAAATGAGATGGGGGATGAGTCTAGTTATTTTTTATATATCCTGACTGCAATCTGCAATGTCTTCTTTAAGGATGGTTTCAAATTGGTGGACAAGTTCCTCTTCAATTTTGACCTTGTCTCGGCTTGATCTCCATTGGATTTACAAATCTTGAGGATTTTGGATCTGTGTTGGTTTTGGATGACCGAATTATGAAAGAACTTTGTGTTTCTTTCACCCTCCTGGATCCATTGGATACGGGATTTTCGCTTCTAGTATGTCTCTTCTTGCCTTTCCCGAGCTTCAAGACGCTCCAGGAGGAAATGTTCCTGTTCTCTTAACTCTTCATCCCGTCCCGTCTCCATACCCTTCTTTTGGAGGAGATCCAGGTCAACAATCAACTGCTTTTTGTCTTGGAAAATATTCCCAAAGTCCTCCCTGTTCCAAGTGCGAATCTTGGACTCCGGAGCCTTTAGCTTTGGTTGGAATTGATACATTCCAGATCCTGCTGGGGGGACCAGCTCCTTCCACCATTGTCCCACAATATCTTTGAATTCCTTGTGGGCCAACCAGAAATGTTCAAAATGAAAAAGGTCTGAAAAGGTTGTTGGGCGAGAGATCCCAGGACAGGCAGACTGGCCAGTGATCATAACCAGCCGCTCAAAGAACACTTGCGTTGACCTCGCTAGCTCCCCGAGAAATATCCTCAGTGGCAAGGAATCTATCAATCCTTGAAGCAACCAGGTAGGTCCCACCACGTTTATTATTCCATGTGTACCAACCATTTCCAGTTTCCACATCCACCAACGGGCTGAGGCTGAGGATATCGCTGAATATTTCTTGGAAGCGGTCCAACACCCGTCGGCCACCTTTCTTCTCATCAAGGGAGGAAATCAAGTTGAAACCCCCACCAATGATCCAATATCCCATCGAGGCCTGAGCAGAAATCCATGAAAGAAAATGGAGGAAAGAGGTCTTGTAGGGGGCAACACTTGGACCATAGATATTGACAAGGGTACCAGAAGCAGCTGAATCAAGAGCAGAGAAGTCACAGGTGAGAGAAAACATGTTGGCTCTCCAATTGGTTAGTGAAAAGGAACGAGGTTTCCAGAGGACATCCAAACCCCCACCATGCCAGAAGCATCAATTGCCATGAATTCAAAGCCTCTCCATATTCTCGGCCCAATCTTTCCCAAGGTAGCAAAAGAACATTTGGTTTCTTGCATGAAGAGGATGTCGGGTTTCTCTTGCTTTACCTTCCTAGCGAGTGCTTTTATTTCCGGGGATGATTGCAACCCTGTACGTTCCAGGATACTATCTTCATTGGGTAACTTGGATAACAATAGAAAAGGAAACCTTGATTGTCGAGTACTGCCCAAACTCAATAAGCTTGACTCCTATTTCGGCTATCCGCTACTTATTAGATTTTCTTCCGCGTTTTGATCTTCCGCAGAAGATTTACGCTTGAAACCTGATTGGGAGTCTACCCGGATGCCCAGTTTCTGAATGGCTTGGGTTTTGATAATTGCTTCCTTGAGCAGTTCCAATTGTCTGCGAGAGACATACCCTTTCCCCTCCTTTTCACATTCCTTTTCAATTGCATCTAGGTCTAGATCTCCTAGATCTACTTCCTCCTCACCGTCTTCCTCCGTGATAGCAGATGGGTCATCTCTGATAGGATCTGGGTTCAGCATATCCATGGACTCGACCCCTTCCTGAACCAGGATTTCCTTTTTGCCATCGTTAGTGACCTCCTCTAGGATCTGGAAAGGGTTTTTGCTTGACGAGCCATTGTCCACCTTATCCTTACCCTTACGGTGGTTGTCACCATATTTTTGCTTTCGACGAATTCGAACCTAGGTGAATCCTTCCTTATCTTTGTTCCCTTCTTGATCAGATATGGGATGGGGATTAACCTGGTTAGCCTTTGGGAAGTTCCTGCCAAAGTGGCCATATTCGTAGCATAGTCTGCAATGGAAGGAAAGCTGTTCATAGTCAATCAGCCGAACCCACTGTTCATAGTCAATCAGCCGAACCCACTCTTCATTCTCCAAGTTCAGGCTGATGGATTCTGGAAGGTCTATGGATAGGTCCATGTAGACATAGATCCGGGCACACGCAGTGTAACACTGTTGTTTAGTCTAGTCAACCACTTTTATGAACTCACCTAGGGTATTACCAATGGCCTGCAGAATTTCGAGATCCCAGAATTCACAAGGGAGAGAATAAAGTCTGATCCAGACCGGGGAAACCTTCAGATCTTTTGTTTCTGGGTTGAAACGTTCTTTCCATGGCCTGAGATATAGACCAGCGGAGAAGAAGAAATAGGGTCCTCCTCCAAGCACTCAATCCCTATCTTCCACATTGAAGAAAATGATGGTGAAGAAACCCTTTGCCCCCAGGTGTAGATCGTACTCCCCTTTTGGGTTCCATGTGCTTTTGATCCATCTGACCAGATCTCTCTCTCGCGGCCAAATCCCAATGAACTTGCCAATCAAGGCCTTTTCCTTCCATTGTTCTATTCTCTCACGGACTTTCTCTGCACGGATCTGAAGAGTAGGGATAGTGGGGGTTTTGGGAAGGAAACCCCCCAGACCGAGCTTCCGTCGTCCTCCCTTTCCTTGATCCTCAGCTTCAACGATATCCTTCCCTGGTCCTACCCCCATGGGAGGCAGATCTGAAATCGTCATGTTCTGGGGCTGCCTACAGGAGGTCACGCAGGGCCCGAACATCATGGACGATGCTTTTGACAAAACTGCAGCGAAACGCACTATCCTTCGAAACCCTAGCAGCTCACCCTTCCAAGATTTCTCAATTTTCAAAAGTAAACGTATGTTAAACCCCATGTAACATGTACACATGTTAATTTTCATTTGTTATTTCTAATATAATATGGTGTATTTTAATTAACTAAATTGTGTATATTATTAAAAATGATTTTAAAAACTATTGAATAAACAAAACTATATTGTAATCCCAACGGTGAAACTTTGGAAATCATAGATTACTTTTGAGACAATTTTGAGTTATATGTGGTTTTGAGAAATCATATTAAAATCTTTTCTTTGTTTCTTGGGTTGATAGGATAGTTAAATAACATTTTCATGTTTTTCGATTTGATGGGAGATCAAGGAGACAGAAATAATTTTTTTTTGGTAAAATTAAATATTAAACTATAAATTGGATGATTTGAATGTGAAGAAATTTTCAATGTCTAGATAAAATTAAAATTAAAATTTGAAATTTTAATGATTGTAATGGTGAATTTCAATACCCTGGATCTGGGTGTTAGCCCAGTTCACACGGGCCAACCTCCACTTGTCCACTGCACCAACTCGAACCACGTGAATGAGAGGATCTTCCACCTTCCAGCACGCTTCCCATGACGGCGACGAGCATTCAATATTTGAGGTTGAGCCCCTAGACTCGACCTTCATGCCACTGATGCCATGACGATGGATATTGGACGCATGCACTGGAAGTCATTAATTCTGCCGCCTTTTCCAAGGATGACAACCTGTTGCATTTACTACCTGCATGGGAGGGAAATGGTTTGGCTTGGCTCCATAAATCCAAGCGTCGACACTCCTCACTGCTCCGCTGCCGTGTTTTCTTCCCGGATAATCCTTGTGCCTCTCCCTGTGTCTCTGTTTCTGGAAGCTCTCAGGAAACCAGACACCATGACATGAACTAGAGGCACCCCGCGTCGTGGTAGCAGTAGAAAAGGATATGGCTTAGGCAGGCGTCCTAAGGTTTCTATGGATTGGACGATAATGAATGGTTATGCAGAGCGTATTTCAGCTCGTACCCTTAATCTCATTGATGGATGGGAAGCTCGTAGGGTTGCCGCCCTCCTGGCCTCCGGAAGCAATGGTGGAGCTATCAACCATTATTGATTGCTGAAAAATATGATGAGTACTTTGGTAGAGGAAATGGAAGCAAGCTGGGAATCGAACACCAGCATTGTTCAGAACATAAAATTCAGCCCGACAGAAGCCTCGGAATGCATGAGCACAATGGATGCAAACATGACTTGGGACATCTTCTCCCTTGGGCGGAGCAAGGAGTTGGAAACTATGGGAAAAGAAACAACAACCAGCAAACCTGCGGCTCCGAAAGATGGCTCAGCCAAGGAGAAGGCTACAGTGAGAAAGGACATGGATCAGACACCTGCTACGCGGCGCAAGATGAACATGGTGCAAGAGGACCCTCTTCCCCTGTCCTCCCCTCTCCGGGGACAATTGAAGATTTCTATGCAGGCTGTCCCATCCTTGAGGAGGAACCAGAAGCACCGTCTGCAGAGGCATGCCCCTAGATGGGCCGCTCCAGCTCCGGGTTATTTTTGTAATGTTTAGCTTTTTTGTTTCTATTTCTTTTACAGTCTGCTATTTTGAACTCCCAGACATTATGACATATTTTTTTGGAAAAAGACCCATCCTTTTTTCTAGGCAGGCCTCACCTAGGAGGTCTTAATTTTGTATAATGAAAGTCATTTTAGTATTTTTGAGCGATTGGGATGGTGGCTTCATCAACTGAGGCCTCCCCAGTCAATGTCATACTCTTCGGTTACATATGTAATTCTCGTCATCTTTTTCAGCTTTGTTTATTAAATTTTCCTCTGCAACTTACAAAAAAAATGGGGAATTTCAATAAATGGGAAAATGTTAAATATATATTTTTAATCCTTTCTAAAATTTAATGAAACAAATCTATGAAATTGTTCGATAACATTTTCTTAAAGTAATAAAATTTAAATTTTAAAAATAAATAAATAAATAGATAAAACATGTATATAATCTATGAATATAGATATAGCATGTATAAAATTTTGGTATATCTATTCTATTTAACACACACACATATATATAACTAAAAAAATCTTAAAGACAACAATAACTTTGCAATAATTATTTTAATAATAATTTGTTACATTTTATTGAGTGGGGAAAGTTAAAAACTAAAATTACTTTGTGTTCATATATTCATGTGCGACTAGTAAAGATCACTAATTAACTCGTCATCAAAATTAATGGAATGAAATAAGTAGGTTAGTTGTTAAGCTCACTTGCTTTTCGTCTAAGTTTTTTTCTATAGCTTTAGCTTTCATTAGGGACATTGCCACCTCATGGATCTTGTTATGATTGTGGTAAAATATTAGGTCTTAAATTACTATGGATTTGACTCTTGTATTACATTTATAATTAGTAGATAATACTATGTTTTTAGAGGAAGCTATAGTTCTTGAAGCAAGGTCTTAACTTCTTCTTCTAAGCATATAGGTGTGAAATAATGAAGTTGGACAGAAGATTGTTTTCATTGACACGTTGCTCAAAATGTAAATGAATATCGATAATCTATTGTACCTTTAGGGAGACTTTCTTCTTATAAATTATTTGGAAGTCACATTCACTGGAGCAAGACTAAATCTACTTACAAGATCAGGAAATGGTTGTAAAGATGGACATTTCGAGGATTGCCACTAGTTTCCTAGGTTATTGTTATGGAAGCAACATTACAAGCACTATTATTATTTCTCCTCTCAATCTTGGTTTCTCCTCAATGAATTATTAAATAACTGAGAAAACTCCAAAAGGACTTATTATGATGAGGACCAAAATTAGAAGCTAAAATGACCTTTAATCTCTTAGAAGAAAGTGTGCTTTCCTAAATCTCTAGGTGACTTGGGTCTATAATGTCTTGAACCTTTTAACCAAGTCTTATCTAGCAAATTGCTTTGGAAAATGTTGCATGAAAACTTAGCTTTGTGGAATTAAATTTGGTAAGGTAAGTTTTTCAGGAATACTGAATGGGATAAAACTCATAGGACTTCAATCTTCTCTAATAGATCCATACATAAGGAATAAGATTAAGGGAGCTATGAGCTTGATTTTAGAGAATAAATTATGGGAGATTGGTAATGGTAAAGGGGATTTGTTTGGTATGGAATTTTGAAATCAATTCTTTCTCTTAAATCTTTCATAACCTCCTAGGGTATGCCTTTCCTAGGTTGTTGATGTATATGTAACTTCGGAATGTATTTCATATATGTATATTGTATCCCTACAGAGATGTTATTATGCCTTTGTATGGAAGTGTCGTCATTTGTATTTACAAGTGTCACAAGTTGCATTACATGTACCACAACTTGTATGTGATGGGTTATTAGACCACCAACTGTGGGGTCGTCCCTAAGTTGAGTTACCATGGGTTATTAGACTCTCCTAGAGAAGTCAACCATGTTAGGTTATTAGGCAAGTCAAGTTGTGTATAAATAGAGTGAGGGTATCACTCTATTTGATCATTCACTTACTCATCTATTCTCTCACTTGGGTGATGCGCACTAGTGGAGGAGGAGAAGCTGCTAGGAGACTATCTCTTGTACTTGGGTTTTGTATCATTTCTCTTTCTATCTCTGAGGAAGCTGCGGGGTTTTTCACCTTCTTGGTTTTCCGCGAGGAAACTCTGTGTCTATTGTCTCTTTTGATTGATATGTTGTACTTGTTATTCTCTCATATAAGATCCTAGATCATATTGCATTAATGCTCAAATTCTAACATGGTATCAGAGCTAACATGAGAAGAAGACACTGTGTAGCTGCAGAAGCTAGGGCTTCTTGATTTTTGGGTTTCTCTCCACAGATCGTTCAAGGAAGGAGGCTAGATTGACTCTCCTAGCAAGGGCGCATCTTTCTATCGAAACAGAATCTCATTCTGAGCACTTTAATTTTTTGGCCTGTCACTACTGTGGGAAAGTAGGGTTTCGGAGAAAGTTGGAAGTTTTGGAATCTGAGTCCATGGCTGGATGCTCCACAGAAAAATAAAACTTCTAAGCCTTGGATCAAAATTTTTGGTTGGGTAGAAGGTCGAGTTTGATCAAACCCTAATTCAGGACCCTGTCTAGTGAATCCGGAAGTTTCAAAGGAAAGTTTGAGGGGTAAAACTTTGCATATTTCAAAATCTAAGTATACCATCTTGACCAACGCAGTAAGGTGCATCTTTCTATCCTTTCAGAAGTTTGAAATTCAAAGTTTGAATTTTTAGGGTTTCTCTAACAAACCCTAATCCAGGTCCAGATCTAGTTTTCAGCAAATCAAGTGGTAAGACCTAATAACTTTTTTATTTCCATTTGAAGTACTCTTTAAAAGATGTCTCACCACACCAAGCTTGAGGATAAGCTTGAAGGGGATGATAACTTCCGAGCATGTAAGTATAGGATTGGGTTAATCCTGGAAGAAAATGAATTGGACACCTACATAAGTGAAGAGGTTCTAGTTCCAGAGGGAGATGAGGCTAAGGCCTTACACAAGAGGAACTTGGTCAAGGCTAAGAGAATCATTGTTGATTCTATCAAAGACCATCTCATGCCACATGTTTCATCTCTGAAGACACCTAAGGAGATGTTTGATTCCTTGACCAAGCTATTTGAAGGGAAAAACATAAATCAGAAGATGAACTTGAGGAATCAACTAAAGAATGTCAAGATCCAGAATGCAGAGACCATGCAGTCTTACTTTTCAAGGGTCTCCCAGATAAAAGAACAACTTGAAGCTGTTGAAAAAGATATAGAGAATGGAGAAGTGGTAATGAACACTCTTAATGGCCTTCCTAGGTCATGGGATTCCTTCATCCAAGGAATTTGTGCTAGGAGGAAACTTATCACATTCAGTAGGTTGTGGGAAGAATGCTCACAAGAAGAAGCTCGAATCATAGCTCGAGAAGAGAAGATGGGGAATGAATACCAAGCTCTCACAGCACACTCCAAGAAGTATGATAATAAAAAGGGATATCACCACAGTAAGAAATAGAAGCATCACCATCAGAACCAGAGGGGTAACTTCAGATATCGAAGAAACATATCCAATTACCGATGCTTCACATGTGATGAAAAGGGACACTATTCCAAGGATTGTCCCAGAAATAATAAATATGGTTCCTACAAGAATAAAAACATCAAGAGAAGACATCATGCTCACACTGCAGAGGATGATGAACTCCCAGGAAGAGAGCAAGGAAAGAAAGTGAAGATTCTTCAAGTGATGAAGAGTATGTTTTGATTTTTGCTCTCACTGGTACTATTGCTCGTGGAAGCAATGACTGGCTTATAGATATTGGGGATTCCAAACATATGCCAGGATTCAAGGGATCCTTTATGAATCTATCTGAACATGAATCACCCCACAAGGTGAAAATTGGGGATGACTACCAGTATCCCATAAAAGGAACTGGTGAAGCCTCCTATAAGCTAGACTCTGGAAAGTCTATGAAAATTAAAGATGTACTATATGTTCCAGGTCTCAAGAAGAACTTTCTCTCCATATCTGCATTGGATGCAAAAGGAATGACGGTTTCATTTATAGATGGCCAATTTCTTATGTGGCCAAAGGGTAAAAATTTAGATGATGCAGTGGTGATTGGAGAGCAAGAGGGAGGATTATACAAATTGAAAGGCCAACTAGAACAAGCCTTGGTTCATGACTCAGTAGAGCCAAGTGAACTTTGGCATGGAAGGCTTGCACATGTGCACTATAGAGCACTACCTATTGAAAGCAAAGCAGTAGAAGGTCTTCCTGAAATCCAGACAAAGCATGAAGGCATTTGCAAAGGTTGTGCAAAGGGAAAGAACACAAAGAAGACATTTCCAAGTAGTGAAAGCAAGGCAAAAGGAATCTTGGAGATTATCCACTCTGATGTATGCGATCCGATGTCATCTAGTTCTCTGAGTGGGTATGTATATTATGTTTCCTTCATTGATGATTTCTCTAGGAATACTTGGGTTTATTTCTTGAAGAATAAAGATGAAGTGTTTGATAAGTTCAAGGAATTCAAAGCCTTGATAGAAAACCAAACTGATAAGAAGATCAAGATCTTTAGATCCGATAATGGCGGAGAATTTACTTCAGGAGATTTCAAGAAGCTATGCAGTGATTCAGGGATTAAGAGGGAGTTGACTACTCCTTACAATTCACAACAAAACGGGGTTGCATAAAGGAAGAACAAAACTATCATGGAAGCAGCCAGGGCAATGCTTCATGACCAAGATCTACCTATGCACCTATGGGCATAAGCAGCAAGGATAGTTGTATATGTGCAAAACAGAACACCCCATAAGACACTTGACAACAAAACACTAGAAGAATTGTTCACTGGAAAGAAGCCAAAATTTAGCCATCTCAAAATATTTGGCTGTCCAGTGTACACACACATTCCAAAGGAAAAGAGGACAAAGCTAGATCCTTCAGGAAAGAAGGACATCTTTGTTGGTTTCAGTGAAAGCTCGAAGGTGTACAGAATCTACTTTCCAGGGTTCAAGAAGATTGATATCAGTAGGGATGTAACTTTTGATGAAGACTCAGCATACATCAAATCAAGGAAGACACCTGTTGAAGACAATGAAGAACCCAGGATACCCAGAACACAAGACACCACCATGAATGAAGCTATTCCAGAAGAAGATTGTGAAATAGAAGATCCACAAGAACCTGTAGACCCACCCCGTGAGAAGAACTCTCACAAGAGGAAACAAACATGGGCTAGAGAGCTCATCCAAGATGCAGAAAGTTATGGTATTCCATAGGAGGAACACAGAGAAAGAAAAAGGACTAGGTCTCATACCAGCTATGTTTCCTTAATCTGTGATATTATGAACAAAGAACCTTCTTGTTATGAAAGCAACGAAAAAGAAATAATGGAAGGATTCCATGGTCGAGGTATACTAGTCGATCATGAAGAATGATGTTTGGGATGTGGTCCCAAGACTAGAAGGGAAGTCTATGGTGACTTCCAAGTGGATCTATAAGATCAAGCATGCTGCAGATGGTAGCATAGAGAAATACAAAGCGAGGTTTGTAGATCGTGGCTTCTCCCAAAAAGAGGGGATAGATTATGAAGAGACTTTTGCTCATGTAGCCAGATACACTTCCATCAGGTCAGTACTTGCTCTAGCTGCAGTGATGAAATGGAAGATACACCAGATGGATGTCAAGACAACTTTCTTGAATGGTGTAGTCGAAGAGGAAGTGTATGTGGAGCAACCACTTGGTTTTGAGACACATGATAGGGAGTCATATGTGTGCAGGTTGAAGAAAGCCTTGTATTGCTTGAAGCAAGCTCCTAGGACTTGGTATGGTAGGATAGACAAGTTTCTATCCAGCTTGGGCTTTACTAAGAGTAAAGCAGATTCCAACCTTACTACAAGGTTGAGGAAGGAAATCCAATGATACTCCTATTATATGTGGATGACCTATTTGTTATAGGTGAGGATGGATGGATTGTCGACACCAAGAGGAAGCTTGCTGCCGAGTTCGAGATGAAGGAATTGGGGATGATGCACTACTTTCTAGGAATGGAGGTGTGGCAGAGTGCAGATGGAATATTCCTTAGACAAGGGAAGTATGCAGTAGAGATCCTGAAGAGGTTTGGGATGATGGACTGCAAGGCCATGGCCACACCTATGGCATCGAACCTGAATCTTCTGTGTGATGCTTCATCTGATCCGGTTGATGCCACAATGTATCATCAGATGATTGATTCCTTGATGTACCTGACGAATCCAAGACCAGATATTTGCTTTGCTGTGAACACCTTGAGCCAATTCCTCAAAGATTTGAGACATGTTCACCTGATTACTGCAAAGCATATTCTGAGGTACCTGAAGGGTACAATTGATTATGGACTCAAGTATGATGCAAATAAAATTTTTAACCTAGAGGGTTATGTTGATTCAGATTGGGTAGGCAGTGCCATTGATCGGAAGAGAACTTCAGGGTGCTACTTCAGTATGGGATCCGGTATGATCTCTTGGTTTAGTAGGAAGCAGTCCTGTGTGGCACTGAGTACAGCCGAAGCAGAGTATGTTGCAGCTTGTTCAGCTAGTTGTGAGGCAATATGGCTTAGGAAGATAGTTTCTGATTTGTTTGATCTCCAGTTGGATGCTACTTGTATATATTGCGACAACCAGAGTTGTGTGAATTTGTCGGAGAACCCAGTGTTCCATGACAAGTCGAAGCACATTGATATCAAGTTTCACTATATCATGGATATGGTACAGAGAGGAGCAATGAAGCTCCTGTATGTTGTGACGGACAAGCAGATAGCCGATGTATTGACCAAGCCACTGGCCAGAGTGAAGTTTGAATACTTCAGAGAGAGACTTGGTGTACTTCAGATTGATATTCCCTCCAAAGGGAAGCGATGAGCCTGGAGGCACAGATGCACATGAGCCATTCTCACATAGTGGTAGGTAAGGTACTCCTATGGTGCAGATATAAGGGCTGGAGCCATTCTCACATAGTGGTAGGTAAGGTCCTCCTATGGTGCAGATGTAAGGGTTGGGGCCATTCTCACATGGTGGTAGGTAAGGTCCTCCCATGGTGTAGATGTAAGGGCTGGGCCATTCTCACATGGTGGTAGGTATGTCCTCCCATGGTGAGATGTAAGGGCTGGGCGTGGCTTTTCCAAAATGGTGGCAGGTGTGTCCTCCCATGGTTGTTGATGTAATTTCCGAGGCTTTTTCGACATGGTGGCAGGTGTGTCCTCCCATGGTCATTGATGTAATTTTCGAAGCCTTTCCGACATGGTGGTAGGTGTGTCGTCCCATGGTCATGATGTAAGTGCTGAGCCATTCCCGGATGGTGGTAGGTAGGTCCTCCCATGCCGATGTATGTAAGTGTTGTGTGATGTGCATCTGGGTTGTGCTTCGTGGACTATGAGGTGATCTGAAGATGATGATGTGATAGTAGGGTACACAAGTTTTGCAGAGACATGTAATTTGTCCTGAGATGCTCTTGCAGGTTTTGTGGTGGCATATGATCAATCCTGAGAGATCTTGCAGGTTTTGTAGAGGCAGTGCAATCAGTCCTGAAGTGTACCTACTTGATGGATTTCTCACAGAGATGATGAAGACCTACATGGAGGCTAGGCCTTCAACCAGCATGAAAAAGGGCTGGCTGTGTAGAACTTCCTATGACGAGTAGATTGGATATTGATTGAGATAGCATCAACAGTGACGATGACGATGATTCGATGACGATGATCCAATGATGATGATTCAGAGAAGAAGACTAGTGCTAGAAGACCTGTGTCGAGAAATACCTTCCTAGTTAAGAGGGAGTGTTGATGTATATGTAACTTTAGAATGTATTTCATATATATATATATTGTATTCCTACAGAGATGTTACTATCCATTTGTACAAAAGTGTCGTCATTTGTATTTACAAGTGTCACAAGTTGCATTACATGTACCACAACTTGTATGTGATGGGTTATTAGACCACCAAGTGTGGGGTCGGCCCTGAGTTGAGTTACCATGGGTTATTAGACTCTCCTAGAGAAGTCAGCCCTGTTAGGTTATTAGGCAAGTCAAGTTGTGTATAAATAGAGTGAGGGTATTACTCTATTTGATCATTCACTTACTCATCTATTCTCTCACTTGGGTGATGCGCACTAGTGGAGGAGGAGAAGCTGCTAGGAGACTATCTCTTGTACTTGGGTTTTGTATCATTTCTCTTTCTATCTCTAAGGAAGTTGCAGGGTTTTTCACCTTCTTGGTTTTCCCCAAGGAAACTTTGTGTCTATTGTCTCTTGTGATTGATATGCTGTACTTTTTATTCTCTTAGATAAGATCCTAAATCATATTGAATTAATGCTCAAATTTTAACATAGGTGACCCCTTTGTTGAGCTCACAATGAACAATGCTTAGACTAAGGATACCCCAAGTTTATATGGGGGAGTTCTTCTAAAAATCAAACACTTGAAACTTACAATACATTAGTAAGAGGGGCCTCCAATCACCTTCCCTTCCTAGGCTATAGGGAGTGGACTCTAGGAAGGAAAACTCCCTCCAAAGGTGATTTAGATATTCTTTGTTGGCATTCCTTGTTTTGAAAGCTAATAAATTATGATGGCGTCGTGGCAAATAGGGACTCGAGATAAAGTTTGGGAAAATGAGTCTTTCAAGGACCACCTTGTTTTGTAATGTGTTTTGTTTAATCTTAGATTATTGATCAACTCTATATTTCTTGCTTGTATCACTAGAATATATGGAATTGTGATATGACACAAGGGGGCATATATGGGGTTAAATTTATATAATATGGCCCCAAGGGGGGCATATATGGGGTTAAATGTATATAATATGACCCCAAGGGGGACTTATATGGTGTTTACTATGTTAAGATGGATAATAATGTTTTTGGTACAAATTTTAGGTCTTGATTCATAACAGGTTCTGGATAATACCCAATGGAAGTTAGGGTTTTGTACTACTCTAAAAACTAGTCTCAAACAAGTGTTCTCTGTAAAATTGTTATATCTAGAGCTTGAGAGATCCAAATTGAGTGAGACCTATTGCATCAGAAAGAAGAAAAAACTTAATATTTGTGGTAGAAATTTCCTAATCAGATCCAAAAAATTGGACACATGGCAGGCCATACACTTTCATTCTCTTGAAAAGGGTAAAAAATAACAAGTTTTGGGAAAGTTATCATAATTTTTTCTTGGCACCTCATAATTAGGTCACACCCATGTAATTGCAGAGAAGAAATTAAGGATATTACAAGATGAAATTTCAAACATAAAGGGGCCAAAATTAGAGTTACCTCATTTGGAAGGTCATCCAGAAAGACAATCTCCACATTAGGGTTTTAAAAGGTATGTTATTCTGAAATTTGCATAACTTTTGACTAGAAGGTCTGATTTATGTGATTCAAAAACTATTGGAAAGAAGAAACACAAGATAATATGTTAGAAAATTATATTATCATTTTTTATACTATACAATTGATCAAAATAAGGAGCTTCTGGGCTTGTGTTCGCTTCTATCCCTTCTAGGAAACATTTAAATGACAAGCCTAGTTGTGATGTCATTTTCCTTATATTATCCCTACGTGCTTGATAATGATAAATCATGGAAAATATTTGAAGATGATGAGGACAATTTTTGTTTCATAACCGACTAGGGAGAAGAAGTGCCACCACCTCTTGGGATAATTAACCTAAAGAACAATGTCCATCATAAAGGCTTAGTATCCCTTGAGAACATGTTTTCAACCAATGACGTTCCCAAAATATTGATCCCAAAACATGAGCCCCCTAAGCGCAGGATTGGCCCCACCATTACTATCAACATTGGTTTTGAATAAGAGCCAAATTTCTTATACATAGGATCCCAGTGCACCAAGGGGGAGAAAGAGAAATGTTTGGCCCTTTTCCATGAGTTTAATGATATATTTGCATGGTCATACCAAGGCCTTAGAGGATTTGATCTCAATATTATTCGACATTCTATCACTTTAGAGGAAGGGGATACACCCGTGATGCAAAGACAAAGGAAAGTGAATCCTAAGATTAATGTCATCATAAGAAAGGATCTTGATAAGATGCTAGAAGCCAACACCATTTTCCATGTACACTATTCAAAATGGGTCACCAATATTGTTCTAGTTCGGAAAAAGAATGGAAAAATTCGAATTTACGTAGACTTTAGAGACATGAATAAGGTTAGTGTCAAAGATAATTTTCTCCTACCTTTCATGGATGTTATCCTACAACAGGTTGCTGGATTTGAAATTATGTCATTTCTAAATGGATTTTCGAGTTACAATCATATCAAAATTAACCCCACAAATCGATTCAAAACCATATTCGCCACCAAATAGGGCACATTTTCCTATCATCGCATGCCTTTCAAACTCATAAATTCCGGTGCCACCTTTAAAAGGGCACAATGCACATTTCTTTTGATGACCTCATAGGAGTTATTATTCAGATCTTCTTAAATGACTTGATGGTCCATTCAAAGAAGAGAGAAAACCATTTTTATCATCTTCGACAAGTTTTCCTTAGATGTAGAAAATTTTGCATTTCCCTGAACAAAGGGGAAATTTCTAGGACATATAATCTCAGAGAAAGTTGTGAGGATCGACCCCGAGAGAATCTTCACTTTTCAAAACCTCCCTCCTCCTATTTCAAATAAAATTGTCCAAGCCTTCATGGGAAAGATTAATTTCATGTGTCGATTCGTGCCTAATTTTTCCCAGATCATTAAGCCTATCCATATGATGTTGCGCAAAGACGTAGTGTTTGATTGGAATAATGAAGCACAAACTACTTTTCAAGCCATCAAAGGTGCCATGTTTTTGCTCTTGTCCTTGCAAATTTCAACAGAGATTTTCAAATTTACACCAATGATACCGAACAGGATATTTCGGCCATATTAATTCAACTTTACTCTAAAATCATGAGGAACCTATGGAATTTATGAGTCAAATATTATTCGAGGATGAGGACAAATTCCATTTGATTGAAAACCTGCATTAGCCTTAGTTGTTGCCCTAAACAAGTTTCACCTTTACATACTTGGAAGGAATACAATTGTAAGGGTTCCTCTTCTTTTCATGAAGTATTTGTTATCTCAGACCTACCTACTTGGAAAGTTATCTAATTGGCTATCCCAAATCCAAGAGTTTGATCTTGAGTTTTCTATTTCCAATGTAGTTAAGGGTAGAGACCTAGCCCTTCTTCTAGTCGAGCATCCTAAGTTCGATTCCTTGGATATTGAGGAGGATTATGAGTCCTTGTTTTCAGTATTTGTGATTGAATTTTTTGACATGGATTATGATGTGGTTGTTCATTCTTGGTATGTGGATATCATGCTTTACCTTGACATGAAACCTTCCCTCTTCATTTAAGCCTAATGAGAGAAAAAAAGTGAGGCTCGAATGTGTGAAGTATGTAATGCTCAACAATTTTCTTTTTCACTAACATATTAATGGTATGTTGCTTCGATTCCTTGGTAAGGACCAATATTGAACCATACTTTGTGATTTCCATAATAGAGCCTATCTCTGGTTTCACTCAGGTGGGAATTTTGCCGCTAAGGAAACCACCTACAAGATCATGGATTATGGGTTCTATTAGCCAGCTATCTTCTACAATGGATTTGAATTCGTAATAAATTGTGATCATTGCTAACGTGTTATAGGTTGTCAAAAACCCACTTCCCTACCATTTCATTTAGTGATTGGACTTGTTCCCTTTTCAAAGTGGGGCTTGGATTTTACTATCCCTCTCTCTAGCATCATCCATCAGAACATCTTTATATTGACTCCGACCAATTATTTCACCCGATGGGTTGAAGTTATCCCTTTGAAGAATGTGAAAGCTGAGCAAGTCATACCTTTTCTCTAAGAGAATATATTTTCCTGCTTCAGATTTTCACTCGAAATTATTAGTGACAATGGGGGTGATTTCATATCCAAAGGGCACTTAGGGTAGGGTTGTGCCAGTAGTATAACATCATTTTTTCCACATATTCACCCTACTATCCCCAAGGAAGTGGCCTAGCCGAGTCGACTAACAAAAACTTGATTAAAATCATTAAGAAAATGATTGGGGAAAGTCCCAGAGAGTGGCATTTGCATTTGATCCATACATTGTGGGTGGATCAAACCACTAACAAGACTATCCAAGACGAAACTAATTTTGTGCTCGTGTATGGGAAATACGCTATCATCCCAACTGAACTTGAAATCGCAACCTATTGCTTAGATTTTCAAACCGAGGAGTTAGATAGTAGCCCAATCATTCAACAATTTAACATTGTTCTATCCCTTGAGGAGCAATGAGAGTTTGCACTTGAAAATATGAAGCAAAGACAATCCATCATCAATAAGAGTAATGACAAGAAGGCCGAAGCTAGGTCTTATTGTGTTGGCCATAGAGTTTTGTTATGGGACTCCACTCACAAAGATAAGTGTAAGCATACTAAGTTACCAAAACTCTGGCTTGGCCCTTTCACCGTTGCACAATACCTTGGAAATAATGCATATTGTTTGAAGGATTGCCAAGAGAGATTTTTTTCCCATTATGTAAATGGATTGGTCCTGAATCCCTACTATTTTTCATATCCCTCGTAGTTATAACTAATGTATATAATAAAATTAAAAATTAAAAAAAAAAAGAAAAAAAAGTGTAGTTTGCTTTTTTATTTTTTACATTTGAATTTCATTGTGTCATCTAGGATTTATATTTTATTCTTTTTTAGTTTACTCAATTCATTTGTTCATGTATTTATTTTCGTCGTTTGCTTTATGTGGTTCCCAATTGGTTTCTTTGAAATTTGTTTCCCTTTCAAAACTGTAAGCCAATCATGCTCCCTCTTTGGATTGTTTAGTTGTTAATCTCTAGCTATGATATATAGGGGAGTACATGATTTGGAGTAAGTAGAATTGTTAGATGGTTCTTAGTGATCAACTTGGGTAAGTTGAATTGTTAACACTCTTTGTTATTGGTTTTCCTAGTCTTTCTTTATAATCCCTATGCTTCACCCATTATAGGACACTAACCCTACTCTATCCACACCCTATCGTTTTCGGGGATGGACATGAGTACTCATACCTATTTCATGGTTGAATCTTTGTGTTTTAATGTGCTCATCACATTGTACCTATTTTCATAAGATGCAATCAACGAGATCCACATATCCTATGTACTTTTTTGTTTATTGTTTGTTTGCAAAATGTTGATATTTTAAATGATCAAAATCAACATGATTACGAAATCTCATTTTTGTCGCCTAATACACATGTCGGGTAACGTGGCATAAATATTCAAGCCACTAGGTGTGTCCTTACGGGAAATCCTCGAGTCGAGTTACTGTCACTCAACACTCGAGTCCTCCTTCTAGGTCTACTCCTACCCAAGCGAAGCGGGGTGGTCCCTAATAAAAAGAAGGCTAAGGCTAAGTAAGCTACAACAAAAATGAATCTAGGAGTTAATAATAAAACAAGAGAAAAAATCACATCTAGTCTTGCAACATATCAAATCAAATAAATATTCCAGTAAAAGATTGAATCAAAATTAGACTAGTGCTGAAAGATAAAATGAAAGCTGCTAAAGGGAAGTGTTGCAGTTCTCTTAACAACTTTAGTTATTAAAAATGAATTGCTTGGATTGGGTTTATTGAATTTTTTTTTCCCCACTAAGCGTTATTCTCAAAGTGAGTGTAGAGAACAATTCTAGATGTTCAACGGGGAGAGAAAAAATCTCAATGAGTATCCCCCTGACTTCATGCCAAGTTCAATATGGGATCTCAACTTTAACAATGATAGTTAGATGGATTTCCCTAATCAGACTAGACACCCGATGTCCCTTTTCTAATTTGAAACCAAAGATCAGCCAAGCCTGCAATGGTCACAAGAGCATAGTAGGGGACACACATCTGGGTTCGTTACTCTTTAAGCAAAATAAACAAATGAAAATAAACTAATCTACTCTAAATTATGAAAATGAAATGTTTGTAGTGAGTTTGTGGTCCAAAACCAACATACAATTTATTTTATGCCTGGTTAGTCAAATAAAAGAAAATTTTAATAATAAAAAAATGATGCAGATCCCCCCAATGGGGATGGGGACTGGGCACTGGGTAGCCCACTGATTTTATTATGGATTACAATCTTATTAGAAGTGTTTGAGGTCCTTTATTAAACATGATCAACAAACTTACAAGTTTTTGGTAGAATTTTACTTCAGAAGAAAGGTAAGAAGAAGAGGGGGTTCCTAGATGGTCTAAATCTTCAAAAAAATTCCAAAGTCTCCTCCTACCCATTCATCAAAAGGTAAAAAAAAAACCAACTAATAGGCACTAAAGATGCCAAATATGTCAATTAAAATCTCAAATAAAACTCCCAACCTTTAGTACTAAAAGATTAACTTTTTAACTGAGCTAAAGAATAGACTTTAAGTAGATAGATATACTTCATAAAAGATGCAAATTTGAAGTATAGAAATAGATCTAACTACAAAGAATGCATTGCAATGTTAAATAGATTTAGATTTAATCTTAGAAAATGAACTACTTAAAATTTTCAAGCACGAAGTAACCAAGAATAAGATTTATAATAATGAAGGAAGGAGAGATAGAAGAGAGCTGAAGAAAAGGAATTCCATATCAATGGAGTCTATTGGTGAAAATTAGAGGGACTATGTTCTTCTGAAAATGTTGAAGAATATGGAGGAAGCAATCGAACTTGACCACCTTTTCAAGCTAGGAAACCTGCACAACTTAAGAATACTTGCAACAAAAGCATTAAGTCTAGTATTACCTACACAAGGGATTAAAATAACATGCATATAACCAAATATTACATGTAAATTCTAGATATCTATGCATAAATAAACAATAGAATGAAAGAAATAACCAAATTTAATTCACGTTATCCTACTAATTGAAAGCAATCCTTCAAAGGCTAAATTGATAACAAGAGAAGCAAATAAAAGCATCTAAACTACAGTTACCTCATAAACCATTGACATTACATCCACACATTGAAGAGAGACACACCATGGACCTACAAATTCTTTCTATTCCAAATGATAAACAATATTACAATAGCTCAGAGCTTAAGCAAAGGTTCCACACTCCAACCATCCCAAATGAGAGAGGTTTGCTTGCTTAAATAGCCAAAAGGGGCGAATTAGCATGGTGGGGGTGACTTGAAACATGTGAGGGAGATCTTCCATGTGTGAGGGATATTTTGAGTGAAGAGGAGTGAACCAAGAGAGGTATGCACCACCTCTCAAGAGGTAGGTCGCCCCTCTCTCATCCCGCGCCACCTTTGCAAGAGAAGTGTGCCCCCCTCCATGAGAAATGTGCCACATCTCAATGATATCTCAATCACAAATTCAATAAAAGGATAACTCACCTTCTACTTCTCTTCAAAATTCCACCACTGCATAAGACTAAAACATGTCCTTGCCATGTTTCCCTAAATCACGGGATGCAGATTTTTCCCATTTATTTGGCCTTTTATTCACTTTTTTTAGAGAAAATGACATTGAGTGATTAAAAATCACTAATTTCACTCTCAAAGTGGGTACATGGGTAAAGTGGGTGCTCTGAGTTAGAAAATGAGCACCCCCATGGCATATTATGCCTCCTAGTACCACCTATTTAACTTATTCAACTTTTATGATTAAAATATAACGTTTTGCGGGAAATTTTTTATTAACAGGAAATTAAACAAGAAAACTAAGGGGGAATTATTGCATGTCCATAAATGACTTTCTCTCATGCCAAATATACATCAGAATCTAAACATTAATAACCCACCAAGGAATAATCACTAGGACAATTACTCTAGCTTTGGATGATTGAGTGAAAAAACTCGAAAATTATAAATCGCCAAAAAGCAATATATAATTAACAAGTAAAAAAAACACTCTAGATTAATGTACTAATGGCCAAGTCTTAGTAGGCCAATATTGTTACAAAGATTCATCATCCTACATCATTTCATTACAATTCCCCCATGGGGGTGTAAAACATGCGTGAAAAAAATGGGGCCATAAAGGCTGGTTGGACTTTTGAACTTCTAAATTTGAACAAGTAATTGTTCAATATTTTGGCAGATCAATATTTTGGAAAGTCCATCCTAGTGCAACTTGGGGTTAACATTGGTTCCATATAGGGACATGTGCTTGATTTGATATTTAGGCAAGGAAAGCATGCAAAAACTCCATAATTTGTAAATATGCACTACATTGAACAAGTGTCTCCCCAACCCAACATCAGTTCCACATGTATATAAAATCACCAATGAAACATTAGTAGTATTACTCAAAAATGAAGCTAACTAACAAATGAGACTACAACTTTTAAGTGCTGAAAATAAATGAATGAAAAGAAAATATCAAGGAAAAAGGCCAGAAGGAGCTATGTTACAAGGGATTCCCACTAGGCATTAGATGATAGCATTGTACAATAACCCAAGGATCTTCCCATTCACTATTAGAGTCAACTTCTCTCCATCCAACTGGCTGAGGTAGAAAGAATTAACACCTTCCATTCCATGGATGATATAAGGCCTTGTCCAAAGACTATCAAATTTGCCATGATTCCTTGGATTCTCCTTCCTTTTATCCCACAACAACATTGTATCACCTTTTTGAAAGGTCCTTTGTCAAGTAGATTTATCAAAATTTCTTTTAACCTTTTCCTAATTCTTGATGCTTTGATCAACTGATTTCCTTCTATTCTCATCTAGTTGTACTAGCTCATTCATCCTGTTTTGTACTACATCTTGATCTGTGTTGAATTCCTAAAGGAGATGATACGCTGGAAGCTTTAGGTGAACTGGAAAAGTGACATCCAAACCATAGACAAGATCAAAAGGGTTCTTCCCTGTCGCACTCTTTTTGGTAATCCTGTCAGCCCAAAGTGTAAACTTGATCTTACTATCCCCTACTATCTTCTTAATGATGGTCATCATATTCTTAATACTTGACTTGACTAGAACATTTCCTTGGGGATAATAATTTGATGAATGGGATAAGATAACTTGAGAATTATCTGTGGTGATCTTGGCAGGCACACTGAATCTTGTGATTATCCTTTCTTTTAGGAAGTTCATGACTACCTTATCGGTTTCCCACTTAGTGGGTATAGCATCAACCCACTTGGTGAAATAATCAATTGTCGTCAAAATCCAAGTATATCCATTACTTGAATTATCTTTAAACAAACCAATGAAATCTAGGCCTCATGGGAGTATGGAACATGCGTGAAAAAAAAAATGGGGCCATAAAGTCCGGCATGACTTCTGAACTTCTGAATTTGAACAAGTAATTGTTCAATCCTTTGGCGGCTCAACTGCAAGTCCATCCAAGTGCAATTTGGGGGGTAACACTCACAACATAATAATTTGTGAAATTTGTACTCCCTATTAATCATTCAATTCCATACTTTCCTTAAAATAGCCTAGAATCTAAAATATTTGATAATCAATGCATCTTTCATGAGTGATCCACTACAAAATCATAGAGAGTATGACGGTTAGCATCACTAATAAGAATGATTAATAAATTGCATATATCACAAGTTCATGCCCTCACTTGGTTAGAGACTCAATGCTTTTACCCCTAAAAGAAATGGTCAGAGTTGACACACATGCAAGCTAAGTTATGCTTATGATTTGTGATTTTAACCTAAATACTGACCACCCTTACTCATTCCTCCTCATCACAATTTGATTATCATTTTGTGTAGTTTGTGTTGTGTTTAAATGTTATAAATGTTATACGTTGATCATGAGTTGAGTGATCCACACTGGTTAATTCAAATCTCATTCTAGCCTTCAACTGTTCAACTGCACATCCAACATACAATGATTCAAATTTTTCGGGTTTGGAAATACATATTGACATAGATTCATTACTTAGCTCACTCAACTAGATTAAAGTTTTCATCCTATGCGATGATTTCAAATCTCTGTAATGAAACCACCACTAGAGCCTCTAGTTCCTTTTGTCAGTTTAACTTGAGCAAAGGTTTCAATTCTTGGTTGTATGTTATCGCTTGTATTATAGTAAAAAAAATATGGAATGCTTGGCGATTTTATCATCAATGTCAATGAAGGTGGAAGACTTGTGCTTGTCATGCTTAATTTTAGGCTATATACTTCTTGAGTAGCGAAAATCCTGTCGTGTGATTCAACTATAGTTTTAAAACGTTTTGGCATGTTGCTCAAGAAAAGGAAAATATGATTGATGATGTACAAAATAATTGTCAAGAAACGACAAGATAAGCTTGAAATATGTTAGGAGGAGAATGAAACCATTGACAGAAAGCATCGCGTTAAAGTTTCAGAAGCCTACACCACACCATCTATAAACCAGAGGAGGCTATTCATATAGACAGTGCTACTGTTAATGCCTTGCATGATTAAGAACAACTAGGTGCACTTTTAGGATTTGTCTTTTGTTTTGCATAACTTTTGATTGAATTTTCAATGTATTTTTTTGAAGGAAGATTATATTATTGGAACAATTCACAATGAGACGTGACATAGCATCCCCACTTCGAAGCATCTGAGAGTGTTTCTCCAAGACAATGTAGACGTGGAAGACTGGTAGGGTTCGATTACAGGAATATGACAAGCCACTAGAGACAGTCGCCCAACTCTCATGAACACACATGTCTCGTTATTATAGGAAGGTCCACATGCACAGTGACATAGATTCTCTTGTAATTCCCTTGAAACAGGTGCACATGTCTTGAGTGCTTCACAAGCAGTATTACGATGTTACATTTTGTACAAGCGAGTAGAGGATCTATCACCTTTTACAAATTATCTATTTCATTGGTTTGTTTCATTTTCCCTCGTTGTGAAAGAATTGCATGCATTCTTGAAGGATGAATCGAAACACAAGTACTATATTTATTGTTGCAAATTTTTTGGGTGAGAATCTCTTGAGTGTCTTTTTCAAGGGTATGCATGTTTTTATAGAAAAGTTGAAGATATGAATTGCCATTCAGTCTTCCTGGATGTGTTTTCTGATAATGTTTGAAGTGCAAAGTTGATATTAGAGTCATGGCTTTTAAATCTAGGGATAAAGAATGCATAAATTGGTTTCTTTCATTTTCCCTTGTTGTGAAAGAATTGCATGCATTCTTGAAGGATGAATCCAAACACAAGCATTATATCTATTGTTGCAAACTTTTTGGGTGAGAACCTCTTGAGTGTCTTTTTCAAGGGTATGCATGTTTTCATAGAAAACTTGAAGACATGAATTGCCATTCAGTCTTCCTGGATGTGTTTTCGGATTATGTTCGAAGTGCAAAGTTGATCCTAGAGTCGTGGCTTTTAAATCTAGGGATAAAGAATGCATAAATTGGTTTCTTTCATTTTCCCTTGTTGTGAAAGAATTGCATGCATTCTTGAAGGATGAATCGAAACACAAGCATTATATCTATTGTTGCAAACTTTTTGGGTGAGAACCTCTTGAGTGTCTTTTTCTAGGGTATGCATGTTTTCATAGAAAAGTTGAAGACATGAATGGCCATTCAGTCTTCCTGGATGTGTTTTCTGATTATGTTCAAAGTGCAAAGTTGATCCTAGAGTCATGGCTTTTAAATATAGGGATAAAGAACGCATAAATTGGTTTCTTTCATTTTCCCTTGTTGTGAAAGAATTGCATGCATTCTTGAAGGATGAATCGAAACACAAGCATTATATCTATTGTTGCAAACTTTTTGGGTGAGAACCTCTTGAGTGTCTTTTTCAAGGGTATGCATGTTTTCATAGAAAAGTTGAAGACATGAATTGCCATTTAGTCTTCCTGGATGTGTTTTTTGATTATGTTCGAAGTGCAAAGTTGATCCTAGAGTCGTGGCTTTTAAATCTAGGGATAAAGAATGCATAAATTGGTTTCTTTCATTTTCCCTTGTTGTGAAAGAATTGCATGCATTCTTGAAAGATGAATCGAAACACAAGCATTATATCTATTGTTGCAAACTTTTTGAGTGAGAACCTCTTGAGTGTCTTTTTCAAGGGTATGCATGTTTTCATAGAAAAGTTGAAGACATGAATTGCCATTCAGTCTTCCTGGATGTGTTTTTTGATTATGTTCGAAGTGCAAAGTTGATCCTAGAGTCGTGGCTTTTAAATCTAGGGATAAAGAATGCATAAATGTTATGTCTAGGTTTGTTTCCATTGCCATTTTTATTGTGGTAATACCACTCTTTAAAGCATCAACATGCATTTCGCTGCAAATGACATCATCTAGTATATCTTCATCAACATTCAACAAATGCCTTAAACATATCAATATTCTCGAGTAGGTATCAGAAGTTTCATAGGTTTGATTTTGCAAAATGGTGCTAGGCTTGGTACTAGAAGGAGTCTGATGTGTATAAAATCTTGAAGCATGTTCATATCCCGTGTAAAGGAGTTGATTGTCCATACGAACATAATGTTTAGAAGGAACATAATGTTAGAAAATGTAGATGTCCCTTCCGATGACCTTAATTTGTATTTATCTTCTTTTAATGAGAAGAAAGCTCTAAATACATATGAGGAAAGTTGTCATTCACATCAAGATTTTATGACTATCTTAGAAGAGAAAGAGACCAAATCCGAATTTTTTGTTGAGAAATATTCTCCTAGATTAATTGAGCAAGACCAAGATCTACTTTTAGGGGATTCTATTACTAATCATTCTAACAATTTTCAAAATGTTCCTGAATATCATCTTTTTGACAGGTCTTGTGATTTATTTTTACCTTCACCTATTCACAATGAACACGATAACATGTCGTTTTTAGATATTCCAATGAAGGATATTGATCCATTAATTTCAGGAGAAGAAACTAATGTACATACAAATCAAACACAAATACTTTAATAGAAGAAACATAGTATTTTAAAGAGGATTCATTAACAAGAGATTCTTTTCATTCCTTATCATCATCCACCTATTTTTCATTGTACCCTGATATGTTTAGTAATTATGCTTCTCAGAATAATTTTTCAGATCCTTTAGAATTTCATCATGATTTTCCAAATTATAACAAGGTGCAAGATGATAATTTATGTTTAGGGGATGAGAAGGATAAAATTTATTCTTATGAATCTAACAAGCAATTTTCTACGTGCAAAGAAAATAATACTTTACTTTTAGAAATACCTCATATTGATTCATCGTCACTCCTAATCAATGAATGATCTTGTCATTTAAATGATAGGCTAGTTGAGACTGTAAGTTGTAACAAAACTAATCTTGTTAATGGTTCCCATTCCTTTAATGATAACATGCCTAATACAACAAGGGATGACAACTCATCTAATTCAAGTCACTTACTTCAGTTTTGACCAATGATTACATTAGATCCTCATTCTTTTGCTACAATCTCTCAAGCAAACGATTTCATTGGTCACTCATTTATAAATTCAATTTCACATGTTTAGGATCGCAGATTGGCTCGAGAAATCTTATCTTGCAAAGTTTCTGATCAATGGTAAGGCCTTATTTTCTGTATATATGATTGAAGGTTCTAGCGATAAGCAAGAGGCATCTCCTTTAGTTTTTCCTTTATTGGCATGCAATTTTCAACTACTAATTGAAAGTGATATTATCCTTGGAGGAGTAAAGATGCTTTGATGGATTCACTCGCTATTCGACCTTACTTGATTTTGTTGTACATTTGATTTTATTGTACATATGTGCAGATTTAATTTAAGGGTAGTTTTAGATTTAGTTTAAGTTTGTTTTCTTTTGTTATAAGTAAGTTGCTATATTTTAATAATGTGCAGTTTTGAAGTAATCCATCAATTTTGAGCCGGAGATGAGCTTTCAACTAAATACTATCAAGGAAGTTTTCACTTTATTTTTTTCTCTTTTGGTCACTTACCTCCCTTATGATAACATTCTTTTTAATCACTTCTTTTCAAGTCAAATTTTTAATTTTTGATTGTTTAGACGTTATGAAATGTTTAGTACTTTAAAATCATGTAGTGAAAATATTCTAAAGGAGAAGATTTATTTTTAGTTACAAATAACTTCTTTTTCTTTTGAGTGAAGCTTGCTTAGCTTGAAATTGATATCATGGTTGCAAACTTAGTTATATTTTCGATCTCAATTTCATTTTGTGTGCTTGTTTTAGAATAAAATAACCTAACTTATTTAATATCTTACTCATTCATAAAGTAACGTTTATGTCACAAATCCTAATTAAAAAAAGAGAGCCGCATTTTCATTTGAAGAATCTAATTTATCTCTTTTTGTCATATTTGTGATGTAATTATTACATATTTTCTTTAAGTAAGGTTAGGATCTTATTTGATCTGTATATTTTTTGGTTCTAGGTTTTTATTTTTTGAGTTTTTCCAAGTTTGCTATTTGGATTTGATTAGTTCAAAAAGGGTTATGAACTTATCTTAGTATATGGTAGCATGTTTAGTAAGTCATTTTTTTATGCCTAAAGGTTTGGAATTATCTTAAAATGATATTATTACCAATAATTTATTCTTTTGTCAAAATTTTCATCATAGCAAAATTAACCTTGGCTTTGAAAATTTTATTATGAACTTTACTAATGGATGGATTGATTTACCCAACTTTTATCTATAATCTTCATCTTTTAAAATGATGTTATAATATAGATAGGATGACTTTTAAAGGAATCGTTTCCCCTAAATTGAAGTAGGTCGTGAACTGAAGTGATCACTAGACCTTTTACACCATTTTTGCTCTTAAGGGAGCCATTTAGATTAGCTTCCCCATCCACTAAGTTATTTCGATTAAGATTAACAATTGTATATAATATTATTAATTTAAGGCATTGATTGAAAAATAGGAGGTCTCGCTATGAGCCGAACTATCATGATCATAAGTTCTGTTGGAATGACATCACCATATATGGCCACCAAACCAGGGCTCTTAGTTGAAAAATGGGGAGATAAGGGGTCTCATCACAAACCATCCTTCTCTCTTCTAATCATCTAGTTATGACGTTAGGGCAGTGGTCCTCAATTAATGTCTTCATTAAAAAAATAAAAATAAAAAAAAAAGAAAATGAGAAAAATGAGAAAAATAAATTTCAATTGTTAGTTATATAAACCTAGTGGATGGGATACAAGCATCTAAATAAAATAAAAATGTTCATCTTGTGGTATTTAGGTCGTATCTATATACTACATGTTCAATGACATATTGATTCTGAGAAACTAATTCCTGGTAAAGTTTTCTTCCTGCAATTGTAGAATAAGTCACTTATCTTAATAAGCTTTTAGATAATGGTTGAGATAGTTTGATTGATTTTGAAATTTTTGGGTTTAATTTGTCCTATATAAGCCAATGGAGAGATCGAGTTATGATTGAGAATTTGACATATGGAGATATATTTATTTTTATTGCACTTGAATATTTAAGTTTTATGTTTATTGCGTAGAGATAATTAATTTGCCCAACACATCGCCATTTGTTATCCCCCAACAACTTCCCCTTCATTTTGCAAAAATAAGGACCCTCCATGTAAATTTTGTATAAAAGGTTTGCTTTTGATTTCATATTGTTAAGGTTTGCTCGATGGTCTAATGGTTTCCTTTTTCGGATATTTGACTTTCTGTCATTTTTAATTCTTGATTATTCTTCATGAAGATGAGTATCTAGCTTTGAGTTCTTCGTGCTTGGTGCTTCTCCTTCCTTTTTCATGCGATAATGATTTTGTGACTTCATTGAAGTAATTAGTGAAAATTCATAATTATTTATTTTCATTACGTCATTTAACTGATTGTTTTGCTGAAAAGTTATCATTTTGTCGTCTTGGTCTCTTGACCTCCTTGTTTCTAATCAGTGATTGCATGCTCTCATTTGACTTTTGTCAAATTGATTACATGTCCCCGTTCGAAGAGATTAATCTATTTTGATTTTACGACAACCTTGCCAAATTTCAGACATTTATTGCATTACTGAATTAAAAGAACATCTTGGCAAACTGAAATAGTTTAACTAAATGCTTATTTTCAACGATTGCATTTTCCCTCTTAAAAGAGTGCATATCAAAAGATGGAACCATGCCTTTAGTTCTGGATTTGAATAATTTATAAAATTTTGTGAGCCTTATACTTTTTATTAAATTTTCCTTTTTTTATGCAATTTGATAATTTTTGGCAAACTTAAATAACTCAGTTAAAGCTTGTTTATGATTTAATTATATTATAAGGAGTCAACAACCTTTATTTTGAAGTTAAGCATTATTTCTCACAAAAAATAATTTTCTTTACTCATTAGTGAATGGATCTCAAATCTTTATTTAGTTAATTATTTATGGCTTATTAATGTCTTTATATATGGAATATGGAAGTATCAAGTTTTATGATATTATTAATGCTTCTTTCATATAATTGTTTTCTTCTAAGTCATATCATCATGCTCTAAAGATAATGTTATCTTTATATAATATCATTATTGAAAGTCAATATTTCTTAAATATTATTATTTTCTATCTTTTGAGACAATGTTGATTATTTAGTTATATATTTGATTTTTATATAATTAATTAAGACAACATTTTCATTGAAATAATGCATGGTTTGTCTTTATCTTTTTGGAGGATACTCTATATTTTAATAATTTTAAGAACATATAAAACTCTGCCAAGGTATATACTCTAGAAGGTTCATTATTAATACAACCTTTTCATCATGCAATACAGCTTATTACGAAGACTTTTTTTATTTATTATTATTTTTATAAAAAAGGTTATACACCCAACTCGGGTTAAGTATACGGTGGATATTGGAAACTTTATTTATATTTCAAAATTAGATGATTAACACGCAATCATAAAACTTCTGATTTCAAAATCAATAAGTGAAATAGCTGCAAGCAGCTAGTCCCTGCTTTAGATTAAGTTAGAAAAATTTGATATATTTTTGAAAATTTTAAATAATAAAAAATATGTCAAAATAAAATAATAAAATAATATGAAGTAGTAGAAGAAGCTAGACTCAATTACCTCTCAATCTCTAAATATCATTGTAGCCCTAAATCACTTACACTGGTACCAAAGAAATCAATTGAAATTGTTAATTTCTAACTATATATTTTGAGAATAAAAATAAAAATAGACTTTTCCACAAAGTATAAAATAAAATTTAAAAACATATTTAGATTAAACAAATGTGATGAATAAATAAGCAAGCTTTAGACACATTTGTATGGCCATCCAACTAGTACAAACACAAATGAAGAATAATCTATAAACAATGCTAGTGAAAACCTTAAATGATATACTTTCTATACACTACCACTTATTGTATAATGGAAAAATGAAACAACATACTTCTTATGAACATTAACGTTTTCATGTTTTCTTATTTATAAGATAATTTTTATTTATTTAATTTATATTATTAACTTATCTCATTAATTAAAATTATTACTTTTAACATTTTCTATTCCTTCACTTTTTTGTAGCAATGTTTACAAATTAATACAATCATAATAATACATTTTTTTTATTAAATCTGAATTATCCAAAATGTACATAAAAAAAAAATTATTTAGCCAAATTTTAGCTACTATGTCACGTTTTATGCGAGGCTAGCGGAGCTTAAAGTCCAGTCCATAAATAAACATTAAGTGTGGTCTCTTCCCAACATTTTGAGCTAAGCGTGCAATATTCCGAATGTACCAGTATTTAAATTTAAATTAAAAAATAAACAACACATAATATTCGTAAATTCAAATTATAAAATAAGCAATAAAGATTACTCCGTTACGTGCCGAACACATCAAACATATCCATTTCAAATATAAATATTCATAAAGTCATCAATTTATCACCCGAAGGACCTCAATGAACAACACTCCCAAGATATTTTCAGCTCGCATGCCTTCTTTCAGTGACATCCACCACCAGGATTTGAAAACCTTGTCGTTAGGTTTGTAAATGTCTATGATTGATTGCCTTTATCGTTGAAGGTCTTTGAGGCTCTTTTATGTGAAAAGGACTAGTCTTATTGGGATGAAACTCAGGACAAAGTGAAAGAGAAGAAAGTGGAGAAGGATATGAGACATCTGCAGGAGGGTGTTTTACTAATCCGTCTGTGCAACCAGGTTAATACTTATAGGCCTACGAATTGCTTTCTTGTGAAGTGTGTCATAACCATATTATTATTATTATTAATTTATATTTATATTTTCTTTCCTATTATTTATTTGACTAAACTTTCTTATATAATTATTGTATATGTAAGGCTAGTTTGATTTCATCATGAGAGTGGAAACTTTCTACACTCTTACAAGCATAATATTTTTTATTTTATTAATTTTCATTTTTATTTTACCACGGATGTGGAATCAAGGTATAGAGACTTTTATTTAATGTTTATTACATAAAAATTTACTATTTATTTAGATAATTTTTTTTAATATAAAATAAATTTATGAATATATGACACTAAATTTAAAATCCCAAGAGTTAGCTCGATCGGTTGAGTTCTCGGAAGTTAGGCCTCCCAGCATGCGAGGTGACGGGATCCATCCTCATAGACCCTCTTGGGATTAGGCACGCAGCGGGTCGGCTAAGCCGATTAAAGTGAACCACATGGAAAAAAAATATATATAAAACTAAATTTAATTAAAAGTTTATGATATAATTTTTTAATAATAATTTATTAAGATAAAAACATGGTATAAAAGTTTATAATATAAAGAAGATGGTTAATTGGTTAACCAGAAGGCATAATTATCACTCCCCATTTCGACCAGATTAGGTTGGACCACTAGACAACAAACAGGCTTCATATTTCATGGCCATTTTTGTCCAATTGTACAGTGTGACCCATCATTTCAGAGATTGAGAAAACTGTTTCACCAACTAATTAATTAAACATGACCTCTAATAATCCAATTAATTATTACTGCTTTTTATTTGACACAATCAATACCCATTGATGTAGCCGTTACTATTCTATGCAAAATAGGCTTTGATATGCACAAAAATCTTTCAGATTTCACTCCTCTACTGCTTATCACTTATCAGTTAACCCAAAGAGTTGTTCCCCATTCATCCCTATCTAATGAAGCAATCTTTCAAGTTAAATTCATCTAAATCAGGTCCCAATGAGTGGCCACGGATTTTATTTCCATTCACCTAACAAAACCAAAAAAATGAAAAAAAGAAGACGATGGTCTGGTGTGCAAAGAGAAATGATCTCAAAAATACCTGATCAAATACATCTCGCTTGGCCATCTCGTCCGAGAACCGGAGGCAAGCAAGAGCTACTAAAGCTGTGAGAGCAGATGCTTTTATATCATGTACAAGCTGGTTTTGTGTAGATATAATGGGAATGGTTGAGCCATGATTAAACCATCCAAAATTCAGCAAACTCTCGGCTTTAGCAGGGCAAGTCCCATGTCCACCATTCTGAGAGCAGCCCACTTGAAAGACATACATAGCAGCTCTGAATGGGCTGCCCCTAATGAATAGATATCCACTAAAACGCCTTGCAGATCCCCTACCAAAATGGCTGATAGTAGAGGGAGCTGAATGTTTGTTGAACAAAACCAGATGAGGGAATTTAGTGAGGATATGATGGATAGGATCCCTCTTCAATGGGATTTTAGCAGTGGGGTAAGAAGTCGGAACATTAACTAGCAGTGATGATAACAACAACATCGACAAACTAGCAGAGGGGTGAATCGGGTGACAATGAAAGTTATTGAAGCTGGCATACACCGTGGGAGATAACATCGCTGATACAGATTGTATGGATCTGTCCGAGGGAGTTAAAAATATATATATAATTGTGTTTTGTCTTCATAGCACTCCCCTTTTGGGTTAGAAATGGACAGACCCAAATGTCCCCCGTCTTGTTCCCGAGTGAATCGAAGCCCTTTCGTCACAACGTGGCAAGGCGTGGGTTTTAGTGCCATCCATCTGTGGCAACCTATTTATCATTCCACATTGTTCGCACAGTCAATAATATTTTTTAGTATCACACCCACCTACCGTACTACACGACTTGCATGACACCTGATGTTTACATGCATGAGGTACGCATGCCTCCTCCCCACGAATCCCTCTTCATCTCATCTGAGTTACCTTAGCCTCCGCTCTTCGCCATAGGTTTTTTGTTTTCACATAATCTACGGAGAACGAACCAGTTTGGTCCTCAGTCCTCCCCTGCAGTAATGGCTTCCTCCTCATGCTCAGGTTCTCTCTGCACACTCGTCAGGGCACCCTGTGCGTGATGCGGTTGATCTACCAGCATTGTCATGGTAGCCATATTTACGTCTCAGCCTATGGATGATGAAGCCGTTGAGGGTCGATTTCTCCCTTGTTGGGCGCGGCACAGTATGGAACATTTCAAAGAGATGTCGAGTATGGAAACATTGGTACCTTTCGGGAGAAGGACGTGCACAAAACAAGCTTTCGAGAGAAGGACGTGCACAGAACAGGCTCTAGGTGGTGACTTTGAAAGGCATAAAATTCTGGCAGACCCATTGACAATGCTGAGGATCCTCAGCACTTTGACAAATTTTGGAACTTTTGTGCTTGCAGCGGACAAATTTTGGAGCTTTTGTGCTTGCAGCGGGGCAATGATCTTGTCCGGATTAAGATTCACCCTACTTCTATCATCAGTGGCTACAGAGTGAGTCTTGTGATTAGCTGCGTTTTTATTTACATTATGTAAAATCCTTCTTGTGGATGGTATTATGGGCAGTTAATAGCTAATTGGTTGTTGTTTAGAAATTTGTTTTTTCAATTTGATTTCTTGAAACAACTTGCAATGAGAGAAGCTTGCAAATACATTGATGATAAACTAAGTTTCAAGGTGAGTTCATTATTATAGTTTTGATGATGGCCTGTAAAGTTAAATGGTTGCCTAACCGATTCTTGTGGGTTATGATAGAAATTTCTCCTTCAGATGCAATGTGGGTATATAAATTTTTCCTTCAGTGCAATGCAATGTGGGTATAGAAATTTCTCCTTCAGTGCAATTCAGATCATTGCTCAATATTACCAGCTTTCTCGGCTTGGTTTTGAGATGAGCCGATAGCTACGCTACTTCAATGCCTAACCCTCTCCTCCTCCACTTCTAGTGCTGCAATGGATACAGCTGTTGATGCAATTGACTAAGGATAACAAGTGAACCGTGAATCCGTGAGGTAAGCTGAATCCCATGAATGTGATGTTTTTAAATTGGGAGTATTGTTATATGGTTAATGACTCTTTCAATATTTCTCATTAAAATAAAAATCCTTAGAAAAAAAAAATTCAATCAAGATCCTTGGTATTAAAGAAATTCGTGGCAGGCAGGATACTATTTTTTCCATTAATCTGAACCATCCATAAAATAAAAAAATTCAGACCATATTGAAAGCGATAGATCTTATGTCTATTATTGACACTGATCTAAAAAAATTAAATTGACATTGATTTAAAGAAAAATATTACGTCCACATCTAAATCTGATAGTAGATTTATTAAAATGTAGACCAAGACGTTTCAGTAAATTTTATACACTCAAAGGTTTGGGAGGAACACACCTGTCATAAATATTATAAATATTTTCACTGCATGGACATGTGGCTTCTGAAAGTTAAAAACTACGGGGATTCGATTTTTAGTCTTCTCTCCATTATTTGATGTTGATGATTTTTTAGTTATTTCGGATTGTTGAGAAGCTTCAGAAAATGGACCGTGGAGCTGAAATCTGTGGTGCAGATACAACATCCTCATATTGGCGATGTTCTGGGATTCTACGTCCACATCTCAGATTCAATCAGCTGAAAGCCTGGCATTTCTGCAATTTGACAACTGAGGGGATTCGATTTTTAGTCTTCTCTCCATTATTTGATGTTGATGATTTTTTAGTTATTTCGGATTGTTGAAAAGCTTCAGAAAATGGACCGTGGAGCTGAAATCTGTGGTGGAGATACAGCATCCTCATATTGGCGATGTTCTGGGATTCTACGTCCACATCTCGGATTCAACCAGCTGAAAGCCTGGCATTTCTGCAATTTGACAACTGGATGTGGATATAGTAGGCACAATGCCATTTGACAACTGGATGTGGATATAGTAATCATGCAATGACTGCAATTTCTATGGCATTAAATATGATATGATATTGATATGATGATCTATCATTTCATTAGTGAATGATGGTTTACTTGTCAGGTTTATGTATTTTATTTCAATTTTTAATAATTTAATAATTTCTTTCCTTGTGAAAGGAAGAAGGCGAGGATCAGGCAGAGACTATAATAATTATTAGTGGCAGTTCGATAAGACTGTGATGGTGGTAGTATGATAATACAAAACCTTTTTGATTATGATTGAAGGTAACGTGGCAAGTTTTACTGTTTTCTTTTATTTTTAAATTTTTATTATTTTTATAATTTAATAAATATTTTGCACACCAAGGAAAAATAGTTAAATCTATGTACGGCACCAATCACAAAATTAGTTTATCTAATTTTGTAAAAGTTTAAAAATATTTATAATTTTGCAAAAAATCATTTTAATACATAAAATTTTAAAAACTTTACTTGACATTAAGTTTTAAAATTGAAATTAAAACTGGTCAATGAGATATGGCGACCAAACAATCGCTATAATCCGTGCGGAGCAGGGACTAATAAGTGTCTTTATCATTTTTCAAAAATTAGTGGTTTAAATATGATTTATAATATAAAAGCATTTTAGTTTAAGCTTTTGTCAATAAAGTTAAGTTGACTTTCTTCATTTTGTTTAAACTTGGGATCAATTTCACTTTTATTTTAATAACTCTGCAAACAAATGTTTATTAAGGCAGCCAAAAGGATATTTATGCTCTTCTTGGAAATGTTGACACGCTCAATAAAGATTAAATGAACAAAGGTTGGGTTGGGTTTTTACGAGGAGTTTCTCCAAAAATGTGCCACGGTTTCATCATAATGTTGTCTAATACCTTCACTTGAGTTTATTTAAAATGAAGACTACACGTAATCACTAATTTGGAGTTTCCCAAAAGGAATGCCTCCCATATTAACATCAAAGGTTATTCATGGTGCGATTAATAATTCAATTTTCCATTGACACCACATATATTACGCAGAGTTTCAAGGAAGCAACTCCTTGCTGACCTCAATTTTATGTCTATTTTGGTTTTGCAAACCTTATGAGTTGGATGAAAAGTTATTACGTTGAATATAAGATGAGATGGAGTCAATGCTATGCTTCAATGGAGTCCTGGAGGAGACCTGCTTAACAAATTCATCGGAAGTGTCTTGAATTTGGCCATCTATGTGGAGAGCGGCGTCCACCTCATGGTCCTCTTGGCGATCTGGAGTTCTACTCCCACCAGCTTTAGCTTCATACAATTGTCTGCTGCCATATTTCACAAACAATGAGGGGTAAGCCCTGAATAATTTGGAGGAATTCAATTGGGTTTGCTCATCAATTGCCCTCCTTCTCCTTGTCTGTAAATATAATTTGGGATAATAGTTATTAATATCATTATTGTTAAGGATGAATTTGTTGATTGGTGAAGTTAGGGCTATGGCATCCATGACCATGGTTGGGTAAATAGAGACTTTGAATGGGATGTCTAGAGCACCAAATGGATGGAATGAGTGAAATTGAATGATTGTAATTCTTTTGAATCCATTTAGGAACTATTGCAGACTTGAAGTCCACCATTCGACTTGAATAGCTTAGCACCAACCAAGTGAAAAAATTAGGAAGTTTCGGTTTTCTCTTCTGCAGTAGTTTTTACTCGATTTTGTTTATTCTGAGTTAAGTCGTGTTTTACGGACCTGGGAAAACCTATTTTCCCATATTTTATGGACCTTGGTGAAGGGTTTGACTTCTTTCCTGGCTTGGAGGGGTTTCACCTTATTCCTTTGTTTTGGTTGCTCTTACTTTACGGACCCTGGTGACGGGTATGAATTATTTCCTGTTTGAAGGGTTTTCACCTTAATTTGTTGTTTTGGCTTTATGTCGTGGTCCGAAACCATGTGTTCTTCGAGGCAAGTGTCGGGCTAGGGTGACGTTGGTTCTATGACTCCTAAAACTATGCCGACCCGTGTCTGGGTCAATCCCCTATGCGAGCTGATGTATTTTTCCCTGGCCCCAAGGATAGGCTTGGTACTGGGTCTCGTATGGGCTTGTTCGAACAGGTGTTATCAGGACATGAGGTTTTTGGACGGGACTCATTAGTCTTTTAGAGGAAACTCAAGGACGACTGTGCCAGGTCTCGTCGAAGACTTAAGTCTGAGAAGTCCAAGAAGGAGCGGGTTGTTTGTACCTTGGGTAAAGAAATCACGATGGATATGGTTCAGAACTTGTCAACTAGGGCTCTAGTTGGTAAGTTTGAAAACATCAAATTGTATAGGGAATAAATCCTCGATTGGATTACTGCGACATGGAAATCCTTGATTCACTATGTGCCTACAGTAATCCTACTTGTTAATGGGTGGGTTTTCTTTCATTTTCTGTCGGAGGACTCGCTACATGTTATTATGTCCATGTTTTGGGTTTACGGTTCGAGCTCGTTGGTTCTTTGCCGATGGCACTCGACTTTCGACCCATGGAAGGAAAAGGTACAGAAGTGGCCCTTGTGGGTGAAACTGTCGAGGTTTCCACTTTTCTGTTGGTCTCTACAAGATTTCATGTCACTTGCAAACTCGATTGGTAGATTCATTCTTATTGAAGAGGCAGCATTGATGTCGAATGACCACCACTACCCTAGGGTTTTGGTCGAGCTGGGGCTTCCTGCTGAAGTCGAGGTGTGTTGGTAGGAGGGGACTTTTGTACAACAATTGGACTACTGTGGAATACCTTTTAGATGTTTCAAATGCCATGAAACTGGTCATCTTCATTAGGATTGTGACAAAGTCAACTCCAGTAAAGGTACTGTGATGGATAATGAATCCTTTGACTGTGGGGCTTCAAAGGATGATGAAAACCCTCTTTAGAGTGTTACTCTCCCGCTCCCTTTGGATGAAGCTTCGGCCAAGGTATTTTTAGGTAAGTTCAATGTCTTTCCTCCCTTGCTATTGAAATCCTTAGGCGTTGATGATATTTTAGACTTGATGAAATTGGCCGTGTCGACCCCTATAGACTCTTCCCATTCACCCATCACCCAATGATGCTTATTTATTGCAGAAACCCCTTCGAATTCCCCGTCTGATAGGGAGGTCTTACCGGTTGTTTCTACCAACCCTGTCCAAATTGAGGATTCAGTGCCAAAATATTTTGGTCCTCTGGATAATTCGCCTAATGGAATGGGGATTAATATCTCCCACTCTCCATTAAGGGATTCAGGTGAATTTAGGGAGTCTATTTATGCCCGATCTACAAAAACCCTACTTCCTTTAATGTTGGTGATATTAGGGTTTCGATGTCGCTTCTCGGGGATAAGCCTTCCGCGGATTTGTCACTTTTAAACTAGTCAGTTGTTACTCATGAGAAACCCCTTATTATTTTTGGTAATGATGGAGGATCCTTCGAAAATGTTATTCCTATAAATTCCATTCGTCAACATAATGTAACTCTCAGGAAGTGCAGAGGGAAACATAAACTAGATCAAGGGGATGAGGATTCTAAATGGGTAAACCCTAAAGCGTCCTCTATTTCTTCCATTTCCGATATGATTGATTCCATGACTCATTCCAGGCCTCTTAGAGCATTGTCGGGCCACGATGAGGCTACCCAATGATAATTATCTCTTTCAACATTTGGGGGCTAGGAAATCAACCTAAAATGATTGCTCTATGGAGGCTTTTAGATCAAACTAATCCTGATATTCTAATGATCCAGGAGATAATGTGTCTTGCGACGATTTCCTGCGAATACTTGCTCAAGTTGAAGCCAAATTGATTGTGTAGTGGGTGGATTCCTGTAGTCACTCTGGTGGTCTCCTGACGGCTTGGAATCCATTAACCACTAGTTTCCTGTCTTTCATTTCGGAAGCAGGTATCAAGTTATCCATAATTTTTAGGGGTTGCAACCATACTTTCAGCATTGTTAATACCTATGGACCATATAACAATTGGGAGGCTTTATGAGGGAAGCAGCTTTTGTGATCACTGCTTGGCGTGCTTCTTCATCAGACTCTTGGATGCGAGGAAGAAATGGTATCTATTGGCATGACCCACCAAATAAGCAGTCTCGATTGAGGCCTTTTACTCGCATACGTGCTCCTTCTTGTCCCTATGTGTTCACTGTGTCCCCAAAATAGGTATTGATATGGAACAATTTATAAACCAAGGAGAGTATGCAAGTGTAACTGATACTGGGACTGGGTAACTAAATCTTTGACTGGAGGATATGAAACTGGTGAACAAAGGGAAGTTGGGATAGGAATAGAAACCGGGCAATTTGGGATAATATCTCTGCTCGAGGTATCCTCAATGACCCTTTCCTCATTCTCAGAGGAGATCTAAACTTCACGTTGTCTGAGATGGAGGTCTGGGGCTCTAAGAGGGTCTTGGACCCTTTAGCCTATTATTTCAAAGACATTTAAACAATGCGGGACTTCTTGACATAGTCTTGGAAGTCATGGTGCCCACTTGGTCAAATGGGCAATTGGGGAGTGCAGGGGCTGCCAAGAGGCTCGACCATTTTCTAATCAGTGAATAGTTGACTTGCATTTTTGGTAGATACAGGTCCCGATGTATCTCTACTGGCATCTCCGACCACAAGGCTGTGGTCTTTCAAGTCGATTTTGGGAATGACTATAAACTATATCCTTTCAGGTTTAATAGCACATGGCTTGAATATGCCTCCTTCTGTGATTTTGTCAAAGGGAAATGGTCTATGTTGGATAAGACTTTTCACAATTCTCCCTTTTTACAACTCATTCAAAAAATTAATAAGTTGCATGGTGGTGTCATTAAATGGGATAAGGAGAAGAGGAGATCCAATGATGAGGAATTGTATCTTATTGAGCAACGTATTCAGGATATTGAGAACTCACTTGGTGATGACCTATTTTATTCTCCTCGGAAGTTGGACCTATTAGAGCTAGCTAAGAAAAAAGGGGCAATACTGAATCAATAGGAAAACACCTGGCGATTGAAAAGCGGGGCACTATGGGTTTCTCGAGGAGATCAGAATACTAGGTTCTTTCAGAAGTTCACTTCTCATCGCAGGAACATTAATTCCATTTGGGAAATCCACAATTTGGATGGTTGTGTAGTGAAGGACCAAGATTCCATTATGAGTTTTGTGGTGACTTGATTTTCAGATGTCTATAAACAGGTCCGATCTCCAAATTTGGTTGAACAACTCAAAATTGTTAAACTTTTCCAAAAATTCCTTTATGTCGAGGAAGGAAACAAGATTAGTGATAAGATATCATTAGAGGAAATAAAAGAGATCTTGAAGGTGTTTGTGAAAGAGAAGATCCCCGATCCATATGGTTGGACCGTGGAGTTCTTACATTTCTTTGACTTACTTGCTGAAGAATTACTTGCGGCCGTGGAGGAGTTTTGTGTGAAGGAATATATACCTAAAGCTTTAAATGAAACATATATTACGCTTATACCCAAGAAGGATAAGGTGGAGGATTTTAATGACTTTCGACTGATCTCTTTATGTAATTTTCTCTATAAATTCATCACTGGCTGCGGGTTTGCATGACATTCATTCTATTCATCTTCTTCCCTGCATAAATCAGACAAGAGTTCTTATTCATTCCTTTGTGGATATTTCTTTTCGGCATATCTACAGGGTTTCCAATGCTAAAGTGGACGGTCTCTCCAAAGAGGACATTGGTCCATTGGATGGTTTTTTTTTTTCGAGGAATGGGTCGAGGGTGATCTTGTGGATAGGGGACACATCACTGCTGTTTAGTTGTTTAGTTTCTCTATGTCCCCATTGCTCACTGTTTTTTTTTATCTAGTTTTTTTTCTTTTAGCTCCTCTATTGTTGAATGCAGAGTTGGTAGACATTTTGTGTATAACTTGGATTTCCTTGAGGCTGCTAGATGTCAGATATCTTGGATTGATCTAAGACTTCTTGGTCTAATCTGGTTTATGTATTTATATGTAACTTTGATTTCTAAATAGAATAACGAGTTGCATTTTTTCATTATTGAAAAAAAAATATAAGATGATATTTCTAATATACATTAATCTTTCTTGGGTAGGTTATTTATTGTGGTTACAATTCATCCAATTAAGATAGAATAACGTGCCTTGAGAAATCACAAGGATATTGCCTTGTTCACTACAAAAGTTCAACATGTGTCAAAGAAAATGCCAGTCACCATTAAATTGATGGAGAGGGGTACCACCAAATCTACAAAAAGGGATAAAAAGGAATTGTTGTAGCGTGTCAATAGCTTGCAAGATGATAAAATGATTAGGGGATGAGAAGGATAAGATTTATTCTTAAGAATCTAATGAGCAATTTTCTATGTGCAAAGAAAATAATACTTTACTTTTAGAAATGCCTCATATTGATCCATCGTCGCTCGTAATCAATGAAGGATATTGCCATTTAAATGAACTGTGAGTTGTAACAAAACTAATCTTGTTAATGGTTCCCATCCCTTTAATGATAACACGCCTCATACAACAAGGAATGACAACTCATCTAATTCAAGTCACTTACTTCAGTTTAGACCAGTGATTACATTAGATCCTCATTCTTTTGGTACAATCTCTCAAGAAAACAATTTCATTGGTCACTCATTTATAAATTCACTTTCACATGTTTATATTTTTTACGATAGGACTGCACATTGGCTTGAGAAATATTATCTTGCAAAGTTTCTGACCAATGGTAAGGCCTTATTTTCTGTATATATGATTCAAGTTTCTAGCGATAAGAAAAAGGCATCTCCTTTAGTTTTTCCTTTATTGGCATGTAATTTTCGACTACTAATTGAAATTGATATTATCCTTGAAGGAGTAAATATGCTTCGATGGCTTCACTGCCTATTCGACCTTACTTGGTTTTGTTGTACATTTGATTTTATTGTACATATGTACATATTTAGTTTAGGGGTAGTTTTGGATTTAGTTTAAGTTTGTTTTCTTTTTTTATAGTAGGTTGCTAGATTTTAATAATGTGCAATTTTGAAGTAATCTGTCAATTTCAAACTAGAGACGAGCTTTCAACAAAATACTATTAGAGAAGATGTTAATGCCTAAATTTCGCACACATGCTACATTTCAACAATTCTTCTAGCAAGGCGTCATCAACATAAAGAATGAAACTCACCACATGCATCCTCAACAAATCCAAAAGACAACATGAGTCCAAAATGTGCAAGATTAGTCAAAACAAGCGGTTGCATGGATGAACCACTGTTAACCCACGCTATAGTGCATGTTATCAGTTCAGTTCCCGCGCGATACTCGCGTGGCTATTCCTTCGATAGTCACGCTATTGTCAAAACGACAGGACCACCTACTTCCTGCAACGCATTGAAGGCTCAGTTACCTCCAAGGATCCGAAATTGGGTCCTCACACACTTGGTGGCATTAAATGCCCCCCTTAGTGTACCTTGCAACTAGTTCATGGAGGATATGGGTTCACTTTTGGATCTAGTTTTTTGTTGGCCACCTCTTGGCCTATATAAGGAAGCCATTGGCATTCATTTTTTAGAGAGAAATCAAGAGCAAGGTTATGCTACTAAATTTGTGTTGGAGCTTCCTCATAGCCCATGTCTTCCTATCATTGTAAGCATTCCCAAGCTCCCTTGCCACCTTCCTTCAAGGGGCAAGAGTTCCACTTAATGGTTCTATCATTTACTTAGCATATAGTTTGGACAAAAAAGGCCTCCTAAGGGAGATTGTTGAATTCCCTTGAATCCCACACCTCCTTAGTATTGTATAGGTTGACCATTGGGAAATACAAAGTGGTTTGGCATACCTTAGATTGTTGTTTGAGTTTGCATTATCCCCCCATCTCGTTTTATTTTGAATTTTATTCAAGTTTCTTTATTTTATGTGAATTCCACTAACAATATATTGCAGAATCACTTGGAGGACAACCAACTCACACACATAGGGGCTCCAAGGACCGAAGCCTTGCTGCAACCTACAAGGCCCAGCTCCTTACCAAGTGGATGAGAACACATTTGTGCACTTTTTTCCACAACATTTCTAATGTTGAATCCACTCATTTTTGTTCATCTCTTATTAAACTAGGTTGTTTTATGCTAAGTAATTAATTCCAAGTGTTTATCATTTGTGGTAGATCAGTATTACCACCTCTTGCCACAAAATTTGGCCCCTAGTTGGCCACAATTAATTTTTACATAGTAGTGCGGATCCCTGCCTCTCAGCCACACTACCAACATGAAAACACCTTTGAAAGTCACTCTACTAGCGCAGGTAATCAATTCACAACATGCATGACCTCCTGTAGGTTGACCCGCGCACCTTGTCTGTGTTATACCTGCGCTACCAGGGCATCTGTTTTGTATTTTTCTTTTTATTTGCATACTACAATCTTACAGCTCCACTGCTGCTCACTAATGAACTTAAATTAAGTTAATTCACAATAGTTGCTTAGTTTTCTAGTAATTAGTGCACCTAGACCAAGATTAGGGAGTAAAGAGTTCATATCTCTCGAAAATTACCTAGGTAACCAACCTTGAGGATTTCAATGGGTCTCATTGTTGTCACGAGTATTCAAGACCATTCTTGTTTATGCACAATTGACATGTTTTTAGGATTAAAGCTAGTGTAGAATCCACTTTTTGCACACAACAAGGACCTAAAGACTCTTGTCTCTCGGAGTATGCTCTTCACCTTGCACTTCTTGTGAGCTTGGTGAATCAGAAAAGGGTGAGAAGTGTGAAATACCTCCATTGCAAACTTTTCAATTAGTTAGCATTTTGATTTGCAAAGCACCATGAGCATCTTTTAGAGTTAAAAGTACATCTACTTTTGCATTTACTTTATATACTCTTCTAGTTGATTTGTCGATAATCGATTTTCTTTCATTACATGTGTTTTCACCACTATCACACACTAAGAGACCTAAAGACTCTTTCGATCCAAGTATGCTCTTCACCTCGCACTTCTTGTGATCTTGGTGAATTGGAAAAGTAGGAATTGTGAAATACCTCTATTACACTCCCTAAGTGAAATTCAAACCCCTTAAATTAAAATTTGTAATTTTAAAACCAACTAAAATCCTCCACAGGAGGTCACAAAATAACATTTTATTTAGGTAGGATTGATTGCGCTAGGCATCCATTAATTCCCACCAATCTAGTTTCATTAGCGATATTTTGAAACATAGCATTGTTGACTTATAGGGTACTTACAAAATCCTGCTATAAGCAAGTGTTCAAAGAAAAACCAGATTAGAAGTGCGCTGTGACCAAGGAGGTGAAAGCTGAGGTATAGCTACCCTTCTCTCCCTTACGATCCACTCAGCTTGTTGTAGGGAGACGACACTATACCATGCAGGCCGAACAACTGATCCACACTTGACGCAAGGTATCTTAGTGGCCAAACTTAGGACATCACCAAGGAGCCACTGTGAGTGCAATTGACTCTTGAAGTTAGCTATTTTCATTGGGAGGTGTTTCCAAGTCATCTTGATTGGAGCATTGGTCTCATTGCCAGTAGAAATAGCTCTTTGTTACCTCCACTAGTCAATTGGTGTGTGGACCCCATTGCTACCATTAACTATACTTTTGGGAGGCCTAGTTACATTTGAGAGGAAGGACGTTAGGTATTTTTAGGGAATGTATATTTATTTTCTTTTTAAATACAAGTTCACTAACTCATAATTAAAAAGAACCTACATGAGGGAACACTTGCACTAAAATCAACTTTTGCACATATCACTCACTTATTGCACCATATTTGCATCTATTGTGGTTGGCATACTTTTGCATTTGTTCAAATTGTGTTTAATTCCACCATCACTCTCATTTGACGCAAATCCTTCACCATTGAGGACCAAAAAAACCCCCTAATCCATTCCCGAAGATTGCAAGGCCTCTCCCCTCTCTCGAGGGGTGTTTTTACACCTTCTCCCCTTGGTTCACACGGAAGGTACTCTAGCAGGTGCCGCTCTCGGGCCACTTTGATAACATCATCGGTTTGAGGCCAATATTTGCTTAGGGAATTCTTTCCTCTTAGGTAAATTGAGAATCCTCCTCCCACCTCCTCCACCGTCGGAAGAGGCACCCCTCTGGCTTCTCCTAGCGAAGATCCTTTGGACCCCTTTGATCCCTCCTCTCTCGTAGGAGGTCACTCATTGTTTTCCATACCACTTGGGTATCCCCCTCATGGAAATCATATCCCACACACAATGGCATGACCAAATACCCCTACCTTACCATTCATGGCCAGTTTAAATCTACCTGATTTGGACAAACTAATCAATGATCCCATTGCACATGATCCAACATGGCCAACTATGCCAGATAAACTTCCCTCCGATATTCCCAAATTCAAAGGAAAGAAAGGGGATGATCCTGCCAACCATGTCATGTGTTTCCACTTATGGTGTTCATTTAACATCATAGTGGATGATCCCGTGAGACTTCACCTCTTCCAACGTACCTTCACTGGAACGACAACACAATGGTATGTAAACCTACCGAGAGTGATCCATACCACCTTCACGACATTAGCCACTGCATTTCTCACTTACTTCCAGCTTCCATTCTGACATGACATGGGTCTCGAAATTATCACAAATTTTCGACAAAATACATCCACCCACATCGTAGACCACATCGATGAGTGGCGTAGGTGCCGCACATTGTGTAAAATTGAAATACAACCACCCTTTTTGTTGGATTGGTTTATCAAATATCTCCAACCCACCATAGGTAAAGATGTTGCCACCTACATTCCACAAAGCGAAGAAGAGGAAATTATGAAATCCCAACATTTCGATCTCATATATGCACAATCCAACTATCTATACACTATCCTTCCTGATGCTCCTCAACATTGGTCATTGGATACTACACTTGCGGGATTGTAACATTTGGTGGATGAGATTATTGGGTCCATTTACCACTTAGGAAAGGTTCCTCCTACCACGTTGGTGCCATTTAATATGGATCCAAAATACCCATCCATGCCATTTGCGTCGGTACCCCCTACACCTGTACTAACCCCATCAGTTGGTCAGTTATAGTATGGATCCTATTGTCCTACTTAACCAAACGTTATCCAAACGACAATTGTTCCTACACTGCCAATTGCACAAGCCGTTCCTACGTCCACATATTATGGAATGCAAACTGCATTTATTCCACCCCTGGGATATAACCCTTATTACCCATTCCCATGCCACCTGGTCAGTAACCTGCACCCCACATGGGAGTGAACCTGGTTCAACCTTCTTATGTTAAACAAGCTCAATAGTTTGAGCAATTGAACACTACAAACCCCTAGAATCCGCAAACTCATAGGAAGAACAAAGGAAAGAACAAGAAAAACTAGAAGTTGGGGCAAGGGGGAAACCACCCTCCCCAGCAAAACCAGAATACATGTAATCAAAACATGGGGACTAACAATCCCCACAAATAAGGGAATAACGCTAACCTAGGGACTAATTACTGCTGCTCCATTTGCGGTGACTATGGTCATTACACTCATCATTTCCCTCTTATCCCCGATTGCCAACAATTGGTGGAAGCTAAGAAGAAGACAATGACAAATTCCCCTCAATCTGCACACCCTCCCCAACCCCAAACCGTTGTATTACAACAAAACTTTGCAAACCAAGGGGTCATTATACAATAGCAAGATCCTCGCCTCGCCGACGATGACTCTTTTCAAAATATCTACACGTTGGAAATAAATCTTCATACTTGAGCCAATGGTTATGATAAGCCTGAAGCTCCCCAAGCGGAAGACATCCCTATCCCTTCGAGGGTCCCGCTGTAAATACCACGCCCAAGTGACGAAGAAATGCCATAGATTCCCAAGGTTCCGTTTGGGCGCACCCCTAATAACCCTCACATGAAATCTGCCCACAATTACAGTATTGTGAATGACTTGGCTCAATCACCTGTATCCATGTCCACGTTAGAAGTACTACAATCATGCCCAACCCAGTGAAAGGAATTACTCAATGCACTTGGGGCCATTGACCCTTATGATGCGTGTCTCATGACCATTGATCTCGACAAAGGTGAACCGTGACTACCCTCGTTAGTCTCATTTCATGTCTTAGTCACAGTAAAGAACAATGTGATTCATCGTTGCATCATCGATGAAGGTGCATCCACTGGCGTAATGTCCTCAAAAGTATGGAAATGATTAGGTTCACCTAAGATGGTTCCCTGATCTATCACTCTTCACGCATATGATGGGAGACCATCCCAACCAAGAGGATTATACCAAAATGTCCCCATTGAGCTAGGGGGAAATATGGTTATGATTGATATCGAAGTAGTTGACACCGAACTTGAATACAACATCCTCTTGGGGTTTAGTTACATGTACGCCATGAAGGCGGTTTCCTCCTTGGTCTTTTGAATCATGATGTTTCCCTTAAATGGGAAGGTCACTGCCATTGACCAGCTTAACTAATACGTTCCCAAAACTACAAGCAATATTGACAATTTCCTACCAACTGTCCTCGATTCTGATCAACCGTATGTTGACATCATCCCAGGCATATACACGGACTCTAATTTGTTAGGATTCTATTCAGGACCGTCACCTAAGATCCCTGCATCAATCAATGGCCTATGTGCACAATTTTCACCACTGAAAAAAAGGAGTTACCTCCACCTTAACACCATCATCAGCACCGCCGCTGTGTCATGGCATTGAAGAAACATTGAGTCTATTAGTCCCACCAATATTCCAAATCCCATTCTTGTACCCTCATACAGGTGTACAAGGGACGCCGGTTATGGCTCAGTTAAATCTACCTGGGATCACTTTGGGTATCCCATTATGGTACCTTACACCACCCTACCCAGAAATGGCTTCCAAACCAATCTCTCATTATGATTTTGTTCCTATTTCGGTTGCTACGCCTACAAGGTCAGTAACACCATCCGTTACAACATCCCAATCTAATAAATCCGAGACTAAACCGCAAGTGGTCGTCACAAATACTACCAATGAGGGCACCAAAAAACCAAAGTTGAAAGGTCCCCTGTTACCGAACCCCACATCCGATTCATCGGACGTCGCTAAGCCTAAAGCAAGGCGCATCAACCAACAATGGTTAAAATCCCCAGTTATGACCAATACTCCCACTCAAAGAGTTACGACACAATGCTCTATTTGCGGGAAACAAGGCCACACAACCAAATTGTGTCCCACTCTGTCATAGCTAAGAACTCTGCTTAACACTCTAGTTAGCATAACCCATGCTCCACCAATGGTATAAGGGGGCACATCTCCCTCTCCCACATCTAAGGCTAAGACACTACGTATGAATCACTTGTATGCCATGTGTTCTCAGCATGGGAACTATACACACCATTTCCACGATCTCCCTTGATTTCAAGATGCGCTGCAAACCATTCGTATCACTCAAGTGATGATTAAGGAACCTCCCTCCTCATCCCAGGAAGCAACATCTATCAATATGGTCACTACATCAGTAACACCGTCAGTTGCACCTCCCATACATGCTGCCCAAGTAGCTATTCCGATTGTGGAGCCTACAATGCCACAAGATCCTCAACATCCTGATCTTACGTCGATAGCCCCACATGATGAATGCTCTTCTGGCAGGAATTCCACACATATGCTTCTTCCTATCGCCATCGCTTTCATTGTGGATCAAGTCAACTCCTCGAAAGTAAAAGCACACTTCTGCACTCAAGTACCACAACCCTGTCAGTCTTGTGGTGAGACCTCACAATTCTCATTTCAGTTCCCCGTTTTGCTCACCGAACGAGAAGCTCACCTCAAACTAATGCGATTGCAAGGTCAACTTGCACCCCTCCATGCAACCCCGCAAGGGCCAAGAGTCGAGGAGGTAACACCTATCTTTCTGGATACCATCGATGCTGAGTCTCCTTTGGATGGTGTTCTCACCTACAGTGATTCCTCTTCTTCTTACGAAGATGCATACCACCTACAAGAATTCCCAAACAATTAATAATTTCCTAGGGATCCCTATGTTAAATAATCAGGTAACCTCCCATATGTGGTATTAACAACTAGTACCACAAGAGATCTCGACATTTAACAAACCCAAAAACACACACGAATAAGGAATCCAACCTCTCATGTTTATATTCTTATTTGTGTCAAATTTTACTTTCTTTTGATCCAATCATTTTTTAAGTTTGAGAATAAGTCTATCTCCTCTCTATGTAGATGACCTCTCAAACAACCATTTACATTGGCTATGTGGACGGTGCAAGTCAATGGTCCACTAACCTAGCATTAGCTACATGGGTTATCTACTCCCCCTCCCATGCACTCCACCACATCGATGCACTACAACAAAAACAATCATTGGTGAGGGTCAAAAAAGGTCACCATAAGCTCACTGGTGAGGGTCAAAAGAGTGTTCGCCACCAAAAAATGAATGTCACCAAAGGCCTCGTCACCAAAATTATAGGTGATGTGGTGAAATTCAAGGTCCATCATGAATAATGATTATAGTGACAGATAGTGACCATCACCATTTCATATGAACAACAGTGATTTATGGCGATGGACCTTTCATGGCCCTCACTATTGTTATGGTAACGTTCGTTGATCGTCACCATTGCATATTTTGGTGAGGGTTTAAAAAATTCACCATAAGCTCATGGGTGATGGTCAAAAGAGCCTCTGTCACCAAAACTTGAACGTCACCAAAGGCTGTGTCACCAAAAGTATAGGTGATGTGGTGACATTCAGGGTCCGTCACGAATAATGATTATAATGACGGATAGTGACCGTCACCATTGATGAACAACAATGATTTATGGTGATGGAATTTTCATGGTCCTCACTATTGATGCATATATATGGCGACGTTCGTTGACCGTCACCATTCCATATATAAAAAATTACTTTTGCCAATGCATTTTTAACGACCCTCACTATTGATACATATTTAGGAATGGATATTGATCGTCACCATTCCCTGTGAATATTAGGGAATGATGGAATCGAACCACCAACCTCCTGCTTGTAAAGCAGGTGCTCTTCCATTGAGCTAGCACCCTTCAAAGAAGTAGACCTTGAAACTTTGTAAATTCTAAATTCTAAATTCTAAAAATTTCATTAAATTATAAAACTTTGTAAAGTCTTGGAAGAATCTTTTACTAAACAAGTGGCATAGTTACTTGTTAGTGGGATTCTACCATGATCCCAACTCTGTTACTTGTCAAAGTTTTCCAAATGGCATACACATAACTATAATTTTTCCTTTGAGGGAATTATCCCACATGATTCATAAAAATCACAAACTTCCAAACAAGCCCAGTCATCTTTCAAAACCTTGGTAGAAACCCACCATAACCAAGTAACCTAACAACCTCAAGTCATTAACAAAGAATCAGGGATATCATGTTTAGGGGCCCAAGCATGTCACAGAAAGAAGAGACCAAGAATGTCATGCATATAATAGGTGGGTCATTCATTTACACATAATGAATGACAACAAAAAAAACAAATGCATATAATTTTACACCATTAGACCATGGGTTACATAATAGCTTAGGTGCACATTGATTTTCAAGAATGATTATAATCCATTTCACACAAACAATCCATTTTCAAAATAGAATTCAAGCAACTAAGGACACAAAGCCAAAGTAGATATGAGTACTCTTTAGTATAATTTTGTCCAAGATAGTCACTGCGTATGATACATTCACCCAAGCGGATCTACAAGGCCACAATATCAAAAAACCACCAATAGGCACGGGTGCTTCACTCAATGAAACTCTAGCATAGCACATTCGTTTGTGGCATATGAAACAATACCCCTAATTTCACCAAATATTGGAAAATACCTCCTGAAATCATTTTATTTAACCCCCTCCCAATACACCTTCCCAATTTTAAAAATCCCTATTTTGAGTAGATATTGTAAGTATCCATTTTTCCATTGGCATTTTATATGCCCCTTTATATTTATACCCCTAGTATTGTGACATGATACCTCTTTATGACCCCACATGCATTCTATAATGCACCTTGCTTCTTTTGATGTACATTGTGGATGCACACTAGTACTTCTCCTATAATGCAATTACTCAACCCACACTCAACCACATCTCATTATAATTTGTGGGTTTTGATGGTCTAAAGAAGATATGGGGGATCACTTCTTGTATGTCATTAGATCCAATGCACACAATACATCATTTAGATTCAATGTTACATGCCCCCAATTGCTAACTAAGCCTTTAGTGGGATTGGTATCCAATCCCTCAGGACTTGTAATAAGATTTGGGAGGCTGGATAAGCCTCCCAAGGCCTAGAACAAGATCTGGGAGGCTAACTAAGACTCCCAAGGCTTGTTACAGGTACTAGGGGATGGGTATCCAAGCCCCCAAGGCCTATTGGGAGCTTATAACATGCCCTAAGAGGCTTAACACTTCCCAAGGTGCCCTAGGAAGCTGACTAAGCTTCCTAAGGCCTGTTACAGGCCCTAGGAGCTTGGATATCTGGCTCACAGGCCTATAACAAGTCCTAGGGGCTTGGATACCCATCCCATTGGCCCTAAACATGTGCTAGAGGCTTGTATACGTAGCCCATAGGCCCTGGGGGCTTGGAAACCCATTCCATAGCCTCCCATGGCATGTTATAGGATATCAAGATGGGGAGGAGACATTTGGAAAAGGATTGGAACTCAAAGTAGTTGAACTAATAGGTGAATTTTCAACTAATTGGAAGCTTCTTGAAAAGGGACAGATAATAATAAGCACACCAGAGAAATGGGATCCCTTATCTCAAAGATGGAAACAATGAAAACTAGTTCAACAAGTCAACATTTTCATTATGGACGAGCTTCATTTAATTGGTAGAGAGTGTAGTCCAATCCTATAGATAATTGTATCTAGAATGAGATATATTTCAAGCCAAATTGAAAATCAAATCTGCATTATTTCCCTTTCCACTTCACTTGCAAATGCTAAAGATCTTGGAGAGTGGATTGGTGCTACTACACATGGGCTCTTCAATATTCCACCTGGTGTGCATCCTGTACCAATTGAGATTAACATTTAGGGGATTGATATCTCCAACTTTAAGGCTCGAATGCAGGCAATAACAAATCCAACATATACATCAATAGTTCAACATGCAAAGGAAGGAAACCCAACACTAGTGTTTGTGCCAACATGGAAACATGCACGACTTACTACTCTTGATATGGTCACATACTCAAGTGTTTATGGTGGAGAGAGATACCAATTTCTTTGATGTATGAAAGGAGACGTGGCCAACTCTTCAATGTACCCAATTCTTGCAGCAATGGAATTGATCGAAATGGTTATCCAAGGTATTTGGGAGCATGATTGTATCCTATTGCAACTTTCACATTTTACAAAGGAACTTGCCAAAATGTACCAAGAAAATCCAGGTAAAAGCATTGACACTATTTTTTATTTAGCTGAGATGGAGGATGACAAAAGACACAGATTATTGCAGATGATAGATGCACATGTGTTAGAAATTGCTATTTTATGTAACCACTGTCCAAACATTGATATGAAATATAATGTATTAGAGAGTGATGATGTGATTCTTGGGGACACTTTTACATTGCAAGTTACTCTTGAAAGAGATCTAGAAGGAAGTCATGAATTACGCCCAATTGATGCACCTAGGTACCCCAATATTGAAAGAAGTTTTGCGGCTAGTGATTGGGGATCTAAGTAGCAATTATTTGTTTTCCATTAAGATGGTATCATTTGGGTATCACTTTAAAAACTTGGAGAAAAGAAACACATTATATTTCATATGTTGTTCATATCTTGGGTGTGATCCACATTATTTCTCTTTCCACTTCACTTGCAAATGCTAAAGATCTTGGAGGTGGATTGGCGCTAATGCACATGGGATCATAAATTTTCCACCTAGTGTGCATCCTATAACAATTTAGATTCACATCTAGGGGATTGATATGTCCAACTTTGAGAATCAAATGCAGGCAATGAAGAATCCAATATACACATCAATAGTTCAACATACAAAGGAAGGTAAACCATCTCTAGTGTTTGTGCCAACACGAAAACATGCACAACTTACTGATCTTGATATGGTCACATACTCAATTGCAGATGGTGAAGAGAGATCCCGGTTTCTTCAATGTACCAAAGGGCATCTAGCACATTTCACTACATGTAGTGTCCCTTTTTAATAAATTTGGAAAAATTGGAAAAGTTGCACTTTTTGGCCAATTTGACCCTTATACTATTAATGACTCAAATGCTTCCAAATTGCTACAAATGCTTACAAATTGGGTCTGAATGTGTTTGATAGGTATTTAGACATAAAAATGAGTCTTGTGTATTCTTGGACACTCTCAAAAGGCTTCTGCAATGCTCATTTACAATCAGGAGAAAATAGGGAAACTTACTAGCAAATTTGAGGTTCAAACCCCCAAGGGTAGGGGTCAAAGATGGCTTCCCAAATGAAGTACGACCCTCCCAAATTTCAGAAAAGAGACATGTATTAGTTAAAGGACTTCAATGGGAACCCAAATTCATCATTAATCAGTTCCTAAAGGCTGCTGCAACTCCCATAAATCAGAGGTTTGTGGACATGTTTTCACATAGAGGGAAATGATAGGAAACTTCACTACTTTCTATGAAATTCAAGATTTATGCTCCAAAGGCTTATGTAATGTATATGAAACTTCTTTGAGACATTAATGACTCTACATAAATTATAAAAATCACAGAGATGAACTGATACAAGTCGAAATAAAGCAACTTCAAACTTTCATAACAAGATATGAGGAAATTAGCACCATTTGTACATTGTTTGGTATTTTGACATAGTTTCACTTGGTATTTATACCTGAGGATCCTATGAGAATTAAATAAAGAGTAAATAAACCAAATTACAAATAAATGGGGTCACAATATCTTCCCCAAAGATATCACCACCTCACCAAATGCACCCTTCCTCCAAGAGCCAAAATATGAAGAGAAATGTGAGAAAGGTGTGGAAACAAGTTGAAGAAGAGAATATCATGAGAATCCCTGTAGCTTCAACCTAAAACAAATGATTCCATTTTATCTCCAAATTAAAGTTCCAAATGGCCTCTCCAATTTCCAATTAGGATGGGAATCTTTCACCCTCGAAATTGGTACTAAGGCAAGTAGAGTAAACACTCCACAAGCATGGACAAGCTATGCTCTCCAATATGAAAAATGAGAAATGATCAAAAGACACTCTCCTTATTTGTTCTTGAATTTTATAAACTTCTAAATACCTCCTTAGCTCGAATTCCATCCATTAGCTTCATGCCAACTCGAATTGGGAATAGATTCCAATGTGTGCCACTTGTCCCTCCATTCCTAGCCTCCTCCTTCACTCAATTCGAATGGATGAATATTTGGATGACCCAACTCCCTTGTGCACCTTATTGGAGGATAAGTTTAGCCCTGACATGTCATATTAGTTAGATGTCAGCAATCAGGTCTGATTTGTGTAATAGGTGTCATAGCATCTTCATCATTGTTGTCATAGAAGCTAAGGAATCTAGCCCAAGTGTCTCAATATCTCTCAAATGCCTCTTCCTCTTCCCTGGGAGTTACTCTTCCACTTCAATTCGACCTTCATTGAGTCATTCCAAGTATATTGACCTTCCAAATCCCCAATATCATTAGACTCCACCTTGGATTGGAATGGGTGAGAATAGAATGCCATGTGGCATGAGGAATCTAGCTTTGTGTGGGTCCCACACCACCAATGTGTCTCCATGACCAAGTGCCTCCTTATTTTCCTATCATAAATGTTTATTTAAACCATTTTAATATATTTATGTCAAGATAATGTCCATTTGGGGTTTTATAGTCTCCTTATTCCAAATCTAATGTTTCCACCCCAAACTAGGAAACTAGTAGATTGGTGGAATTTTCACGGGGGCTTCACTCAATAAACCGCTATCATAGCATGTTCGTTCGTGGCATATGAAACAATACCCCTAATTTCACTAAATATTGGAAAATACCTTCCAAAGTCGTTTTTTTAACCCCCTCCCAATATGCCTTCCCAATTTAAAAAAACCCCTATTTTCACTAGATATTGTATGTATCAATTTTTTCATTAACATTTTTTATACCCCTTTATATTTCTACCTAGTATATTGATATGATACCCCACTTATGACCCCATATGCATTCTACAATGCACCTTGCTTCTTTCAACGTATATTGTGGATGCACATGTTACTTCACCCACAATGCAATTACTCAACCACATATCATTATGATTTGCAACATCTAATGGTCTAATGAAGAGATAAGAGATCACTTCTTGTATGTCACTAGATCCAATGCACATAGTAAAACATTTAGATTGCATGTTGCAGTTCCCCAATCGCTGACTAAGCCTGTTGTGGGCTAGGTATCCAAGCCCCTAGGGCCTGTAACAAGCTCTAGGAGGCTGACTAAACCTCCCAAGGTCTGTAATAGGCATGAGCGGTTGGGTATTCAATCCCCCAAGGCCTATCGAGGGCCTATAATAGGCCCTGGAGGCTTAGAGCCTCCCAAGGATATTGGTAACAACTGGCTGAGTGCTATTGGTAACAATTGGCTGTCAATGACCAATGTCTCTCGACTATGATCACCTGGAAACCCACTTCACCGTGAAACCCATGGCCTCAAGCATGCCTCAAGACGCGATTTCCCTGCGTACTGGTAAGCCCGAGCCTTGCCTCAACCTGATTTCTCATCCGACCGTGATCCCGCCATCTCCATTTGGTGGATATTTGTCATTCCGCCCATATAAAAAAGACCCCAAAGTATTTTTGTATTGTTACATTAAATAAAAAAAAACCTTCGCCTCTTAATATATAAGCAATATAATTTTTAGGTTTTCATGAATATTTAATACTGCAATATGAATGAACGTGATATTATATTGCCTTCTAGTGAGCCCCTCGTGGGAATTTTCTCTTTTGAGATTTATTTGAATGGGGTCATTACACTGCAAAAGTTAAAGAATCTACTTTGAGTGATGTGTTGAATCATGGCGTTGGGTATATACATGGAAATATTAGTTTAATTGAAAATGAATTACTCACAAAGCAATCAAGATTAGTAAATGGTTTAGATATGCAAAAACATCAAGAAAAAATAGAAAAAACAAACATGTATTATCTTAGTAGGGTTTGTTACCTCTTCTTTTGTCAACAATATAGAAACAAAATATAAAATTTGATGTAAAGAATGTCAGACTAGTCAATCCATGCATCTTGATAAAACCCAAATATATTTAACTATGTATTCAAAAAGCTTAAATTGGCTTAACACAAATCTTATCCTCTATGTCAATAATTGATTCAAAATTAACAAAATAAAATGTATCATAACTCATTCCATTAATTCTTAAACCTACATGATTATAAATAGAAAAAACATCTATCAGTGCAGTCATAGCAGCATATGGCATCTCCCTGTCTTCATCAACTATGTAACCAACTGGTCTTGGAAGTGATAATGAAATAATGAATAGGAGATCAAGAATATGCAATATACATAATCTGAGCATGGAAAAGAACTATCTCCAGGATTCTCAAACCAAAGAGTCTACATTCATAAATAAATAGCAGTATTACAATCATTTTATATAAGAAAACAAACAATATCATACTAATCTAATATTGCAATAAGAATCAAGCAACAATTTAGACCTTGGCAAATATTTCTTGGATTTCAAAGTTTGTGTCTGTGCAACGTAGGAGATATGCCATGACCCTTTCTCTTAGGTTCAATGATTCCCGACTTGGTAGGAAAAATGTCACTGACATGCATGATGAAAACACCTCAATTCATTTCAAAGGCCTAATTCATCACATTATAAAAACAAATTCAATATTTATTTTCAAAGCAATTGTGCATGGACATGACCATTAAAAAACCTACCAGAAGGATTTCTCTGGCCACTAATATTTGTTACATGTTGGACATGTAAATAGGTTCCAAGGAAACCAAGCCCACAATATCCACTAGAAAAGAGAGCACGTAACTTCACCAATAGTTCAAGAACAACAACACAACCTCTTTTCCTTTGATTTTTAGAAAGGGACGAAATATATAGTGATCAATACTCTACCTTTGCCTCTTTTGTCCTTGGGACAAGACAAATATATTAATAATAAAATAAATATAAATTTCTATTATTTAAAAAAACTATTTTATATAGTTTTATAAATAATGGTTTATATTTATATTATTAAAAAAATTGATATTTTAAAAACAATAAAATAAAGATAACATTTTATTATTATTTTTTTATATTTATTTTATTAAAAAAATTGGTTTCTTTTAAAAAAAAAACTTTGGCCTTTTATCTCATTTGAGATTCACGTCAAACCATGGTCTCCCGAGTATTTGAGATTCACGTCAAATCATGGTCTCCCCACTTTATTTTAGTAAATAAAAAGTTCTTTGGCCTTTTATCTCATTTGAGATTCACGTCAAACCATGGTCTCCCCACTTTATTTTAGTAAATAAAAAGTTTGATTATTTAATAAAAACCTTTGGCCTTTTATCTCATTTGAGATTCACGTCAAACCATGGTCTCCCCACTTTATTTTAGTAAATAAAAAGTTCTTTGGCCTTTTATCTCATTTGAGATTCACGTCAAACCATGGTCTCCCCACTTTATTTTAGTAAATAAAAAGTTTGATTATTTAAAAAACCCCACTTTATTTTAGTAAATAAAAAGTTCTTTGGCCTTTTATCTCATTTGAGATTCACATCAAACCATGGTCTCCCCACTTTATTTTAGTAAATAAAAAGTTTGATTATTTAATAAAAAATTTTGACCTTTTATCTCATTTGAGATTCACGTCAAACCATGGTCTCCCCACTTTATTTTAGTATTTGAGATTCACGTCAAACCATGGTCTCCCCACTTTATTTTAGTAAATAAAAAGTTCTTTGGCCTTTTATCTCTTTTGAGATTCACGTCAAACCATGGTCTCCCCACTTTATTTTAGTAAATAAAAAGTTCTTTGGCCTTTTATCTCATTTGAGATTCACGTCAAACCATGGTCTCCCCACTTTATTTTAGTAAATAAAAAGTTTGATTCAATGTACCATGGTCTCCATACTTTATTTTAGTAAATAAAAAGTTTGATTATTTATAAAACCCCACTTTATTTTAGTAAATAAAAAGTTCTTTGGCTTTTTATCTCATTTGAGATTCACGTCAAACCATGGTCTCCCCACTTTATTTTAGTAAATAAAAAGTTTGATTATCTAATAAAAACCTTTGGCCTTTTATCTCATTTGAGATTCACATCAAACCATGGCCTCCCCACTTTATTTTAGTATTTGAGATTCACGTCAAACCATGGTCTCCCCACTTTATTTTAGTAAATAAAAAGTTCTTTGGCCTTTTATCTCATTTGAGATTCACCTCAAACCATGGTCTCCCCACTTTATTTTAGTAAATAAAAAGTTTGATTCAATGTACCATGGTCTCCCCACTTTATTTTAGTAAATAAAAAGTTTGATTATTTAAAAAACCCCACTTTATTTTAGTAAATAAAAAGTTCTTTGGCCTTTTATCTCATTTGAGGTTCACGTCAAACCATGGTCTCCCCACTTTATTTTAGTAAATAAAAAGTTTGATTATTTAATAAAAACCTTTGGCCTTTTATCTCATTTGAGATTCACGTCAAACCATGGTCTCCCCACTTTATTTTAGTATTTGAGATTCACGTCAAACCATGGTCTCCCCACTTTATTTTAGTAAATAAAAAGTTTGATTCAATGTACCATGGTCTCCCCACTTTATTTTAAAAATAAAAAGTTTGATTATTTAAAAGACTTGGGTCTTTTCTCTTATTCTAACTTTACATCAAAGCATTGTTTCGAAAAAAGTTCTTTGGCCTTTTATCTCATTTGAGATTCACGTCAAACCATGGTCTCCCCACTTTATTTTAGAAAATAAAAAGTTTGATTCAATGTACCATGGTCTCCCCACTTTATTTTAGTAAATAAAAAGTTTGATTATTTAAAAAACCCCACTTTATTTTAGTAAATAAAAAGTTCTTTGGCCTTTTATCTCATTTGAGATTCACGTCAAACCATAGTCTCCCCACTTTATTTTAGTAAATAAAAAGTTTGATTATTTAATAAAAACCTTTGGCCTTTTATCTCATTTGAGATTCACGTCAAACCATGGTCTCCCCACTTTATTTTAGTATTTGAGATTCACGTCTCCCCATGGTTTCCCCACTTTATTTTAGTACTTTATTTTAGTAAATAAAAAATTTGATTCAATGTACCATGGTCTCCCCACTTTATTTTAGTAAATAAAAAATGTGATTCAGTGTACCATGGTCTCCCCACTTTATTTACTAAATAAAAAGTTTGATTATTTAAAAAACCCCACTTTATTTTAGTAAATAAAAAGTTTGATTATTTAATAAAAACCTTTGGCCTTTTATCTCATTTGAGATTCACGTCAAACCATGGTCTCCCCACTTTATTTTAGTATTTGAGATTCACGTCTCCCCATGGTTTCCCCACTTTATTTTAGTACTTTATTTTAGTAAATAAAAAATTTGATTCAATGTACCATGGTCTCCCCACTTTATTTTAGTAAATAAAAAATGTAATTCAGTGTACCATGGTCTCCCCACTTTATTTTAGTAAATAAAAAGTTTGATTAAAAAATTTGATTATTTAAAAAACTTGGATCTTTTCCCTTATTCTAACTTTACATCAAAGCATTGTTTCGACTTACCATCCATTTCATAGATCACCGTATTGCAATCCGGCCAAGTCAATGAGTCTGTTTGACAAAGTCTTCCAATGAAGCCCATCAAGTTCTCAATGCATCGACATTGCATGAAGATGGCAATATATATAAACACATGGAATCTATTTCATGTATTATATGTGGGATAATATCTCATAAGCTGTTAAATAAAGTGTCAATGTAGAAAATCCAATAACTCAAGCGTCCAAACGTTAAAAAATGAAGATGATATCTACACCAAGAGCCCACAGGTCCATGTCTTCGCACTACGTGTTATATGGCATTCCACACACTTGAATATACAAACAAGGAGAACATGCACACAAGAACGCCAAAGCAAAACTTGCTAGGTTTTCATGTGGAAAACCATTAAAGCTACAGAAAGACACAGATGCAAATCATACACTGGACTAGGAGATAAGATTGAATATTGCTCCGAATTCTGCTCGTAGTTTGGTTTACCTTCATAAGGGTTTCTAGATCTAAGTTATTCACCAAGATTTTAAAAATATTCAATATTTTTCTGAAGAAGCTCATTAGAGTCTGACATTGACAATACCAAGTGAAGGGGGGAAAGGAAATTAAGTGAAAATTGTTGGAATTAATTTCCATATGTCAGTTTAAAGATGATCCAGCCATGAGACTGCAGCTATTTCCAGTTACATTTGAAGTTGAAATTGCAAAGAACCTTACAACAAATGCTTCATGCTATTGTCACTTAAAGTATTAGAAGCTTGGACATAATTGTTGTGAGATGGTGTTGTGTAGAAGTGAAGATTCAAAAGAAATCCCCCCCTCCCCATGCATGTGCGGTAATTTCTATAATAGCACAATAAAAAAATGGTCTGCATTTCTAATTCTCTGCTATGTCCGAAAAGCTGTCATAAAAGTCCCAAGCGTCGTAAGGAGACAAGGAAAGAATCTTAATGTTGTTTCCAATTTCAATATGTCAAAGAAGAATATTTCGAACCTCTAACACAGTTTGGGCTCAATATTTCAACGAGGGAAATTTCACACCAACGCATTAAGGTTATTCCAGATACTTCATTACGAGCATATCTTTCATAGTCTCCCATATCAACCAGATCTATGCTGGACAATTTCAGGTTTTGAAAGGGTTAGGTCCAGTATGAAAGTTCCTAGGTGTTGAATACCTAGCAGTGCCCAAGGATGGGCGTTTCTCACCCAACAAAGCGTTGGAAATCAACTCCAGCTATTACTGTGTTGCAACTATTTCTAAATAGCTAAGGTAAATGTTGTAAGTGCATTAACAAAGTTTTGGGCACCAGATGAATTTCTAAAAGCGTTGCTTGTTTGTATTGTTGCGGCAGTGTCTCATTGACAATGATGATGGTGTTCGAGATTGAGTGATACTCTACTTAAATGCTCTTCGTGGAAATGCTTCTTCAGATAATGATGAAGTTTTCAATTTTGTTGCTTATAAAATTTCTCTGGCTACAGAGTATTTTAAATTATTTCTATTAACTGTCGGGCTTTCACTATGAATTGATAGACAAAAACACTTTTCGATTCGATGGTTAAGTGTATTGTTGAATATTTGAAGATTCACATCATCAACAGAGACTCTGATTAAGTTGCAATATGTTTCTATAACACTAAAGAGAAGAAAAACATGCAAGAATATGAGGGTGTCTATGTTTTCAATGTTTCTGAAATAGAAGAACTTGACCATCCAACAACATGATTGATCAAATACTTCAGCCACATTGACGATAAATTCAAAAGGAAAATTTGGGAGATGGAAGTTGAAAATTTTGAAGATCTTGAGGACTAATTAAGGTAAAGGTTGTACAAGAAGTATACTATTCGAAAGATTACTTTAGTATTAGCATAAAGGATTTCTATTGGGCTGCATACATTTGTTTTAATTCGGCCTGCAATACCAGGATCAATCACTTGGCTTGATTCTGTAACCAACATTCTCTTGAAGGAAACTCTTATATTTGTGCGGATACTAGTTCCTTGCTCACAGAGCCATTATCACGATTCTAAATTTATAAGAATGAAAAATTTAAACTCATTGTTGATGAACTACCTGCCTTATTCAGGTGATATTCGTCATATTGAAAATCTTAATATGACTGCAAACTGCCAGTTGGTGTTCGATTGTCTGTCTACAACTCACACAAAATATGAAAGAATCTAGCTTCTGGATTTTAATTCACCTATGACTTATTTTCCTCTATTTATTTTTTTATCTTTTTAAAAGGAATGATGTAGTTTTGTGCTGGAAGACACAATATTGCAGATATTGTTGTTACCTATGTACATTTCTTGGTTTGCCACTAGTCATGTATCCAATGGATGAAAGTTGTGAGATCTTGAGCAGGCATAATTGTAGTGTTCGAAAGTAATACCAATAATAAAACATGTGGCAAAAGAGATCAATCTTCTCATGGGTCAAAGTAGGTGACAGAGCACCTGACAGCTACTTCCCAATATTCTTCTCATGGGTCAAAGTAGGTGACAGAGCACCTCGAAGCTACTTCCAAATATTGATGACAAGTGATAAATAATTTCACCTGACAGCTACTTCCCAATTTTCTTCTCATGGGTCAAAGTAGGTGACAGAGCACCTCGAAGCTACTTCCAAATATTGATGACAAGTGATAAATAATTTCAAGGCAGAGAATCATGAGAATCATCAGCCACAAGTTAATTCCCAGTTTCCAGGAAAAGGACCAATCTTATCTACATCATCCCATGATTGAAGGCATATATCTAGTATTTGAATAGGTGATGATTTCCATCCACATGTGTTAATGTTTTGTGGTGAAGAAAATTCGACAGGAGGAATTGTATGCATTTTTAACAAGAATATTTTTGCACATCCAAAGGTAGTTCAAACTCAGCAGTTGGGAATTTCCAGGTAGAGATAACTATTAAATTAAATATTCCCAGATTTCAAGTAGTGTTCAATCTATATCCAAAGTTCAAGGGATTCTTATCATTATTTTCGGGCAGCATTTGAGCATTTGATAAACAGCTCAACATTCAGAGAACCATTCGATATTTGAAGGGAACAACTTAAACAGTTCCTCAACTTGTTAAAGTGACCACAACATTCAACAATTTCCAAACCATGAAATAAGCCAACTAAATTACAACAAGGCCATTCATCAAAATCCACGTACATAATTCTTCAATTATAAGAATTGTAGATAAATTATATGTGTGACCACTGATTTACGTCTTATAGAAAAGACAAGTTTACCATGGAACATATAGGCATGAGATTATTTAACTTAGGAATAGACCAAATTTCTCGAAGACCCCATCTGTTCCCCCAACCATATACTTCCTCCTGAGCTGGACAATACCCTGAAGCCCTTGGCTGAATGCTTCCTCTTGAGCTGAATTATTAGAGCTTCTAGGTGCTCAAAGGTATAAAACCATTCCTTGGGACATACACATAACTACCTTATTGTAGCTTCTATACAGCATGCTGCATTAAATAAACATGAATTACAAGATGATCCAACCACCTAGTGGTTTCTTCCTTGCACTTTTCAATGTCAAAAAGATGAAATCACAACTACAAAGCCTGACAATGATACCCATAAAAATATAATATTTGGAAGGATTCTTAGAATGATGGAGGATATTTGAGACGAATTAATAAACAAGTGTGCTATCCTGTTAAGAGTTAGGACTGTGTTTTGCAATTCTAGGACCACGCTTGGATTTAACATTAAGCCATGCACTTAGCCATTTTATCTTTTCTTTAGGTGGGTTAAATCCACCCAAAGGGGTGGAATAAATATGCCACAACCTAGATTCTTAAACATAGAGGTGTGTTTCATAGGTCACAAATGGGGCAATTACACCTAAAAAGGTTCAAAAAGTCATCACAAAAGTTGTCTACATGGTGATGTCTCTAAAGACGAGCCCCTTGGTATGAATGAGAGTAGTGTTGTCCGCCAAACTGCACACTAGCAGCGGAAATCTTTCGAAAGCTGTCTCTTCACTAAAAGTGAGAGAGGTGTGGCCTTGGGGGCAAGCAATGAGCCAGGTACTATCACCTGAATCCCAGCTCCTCCATTTAGGCAAACTCCTAACGAAGCCAAGGGGGGTAGTCCCTAAAAAAGAGTTGTCTAAGGCTCTTTGTGTGTTTAAAATGTTTTTGGTGTTGCGATGCAGATGGGTGTTGTTTAGGAGTTTTTTGAAAATGAGAGACACAATAATATCTTAATGAAACCAAGATAACGCAATCCACGTTGGAAGAGAAGATAGAAGATACACTGAATCAGATATGAATCACTTATATAACAATTAAAACAGTTACTCCAATATTGATAAGATAATAAGCAAATAAAATGTTGTGATCAAGGACCAGTGCCTTATGGAGTCAAAAAATGTTTAAGTGATGAAAAAATGTCTGATACAAGTGTTTAAAATAAAAGTTCTTGAGATCGTTTTGCAGCTTATCTTGGTAAATTTAAGATTTTAGTGGTCTTGATTATTATGGCTAAGAACAAAGGTATCAAAAGGAGTGGAACCTTATCCAAGAAAAACACTGGCAACCTTAGGTGATAGGTCGGGAGCACCCAGATTACAAAGAGGGCAAGTGTGCTTGCGGCTTGACCGCCCTCGAGTCTGACAGTGGATTCCCGGCACCACCTCTTTTAGGAAGAATTCAGTGATTTTGTCTTGGTTGGGGTTTTGGGTAAAAAATTTTAATTAATGTATCACTTGTGAATTAACAAGTCTTCCACCTTTCTGAGTACTATCCCAACCGTTTCCGGTTGGCAGAGCATACGGGTGTAGGACAGAAACCAAGATAAATTAATTAAAAGGGAAAATGGGTTGAAAAGTTTTATTATTAGAGCACTTTGTTCAACTCTCCGACAGAGAGCGCTCTTGACTTGATCTTATGACCAAAGTTCAAGAGACTTGCTAATTAACAAATGCCTAATGCAAGGAATGATGCAAGACTAATAATGCCCTCCGATAGAGGATGCTCTTGACTTGGATTTGGCCAAGTTCAAGAGACTTTGGTTCGTTTTAAGAAGCAGATAGTAGTTGTAAAAGCAATGTACTTCAAAATTGAATGATTAAACCATAAAATAGATTTGAAATATGTGAGATACTGCCAATAATACTACTTGCAAGATAAAATGAAACCTGAATCAATCTAGTGTTCTACCACACAAATTCTAATCTAATAGGTGGGGTCAATCTCCGAACAAGATCAACCACTAGAAGCCACCAGTCCTGGAAACCTTCCAGCTAGCTGGATGTCCACAAGAAGCTGATGGGGGAACGAGTAACTACCACAAAGTTATGTGGCCTTTGGGATACAATCCCAAAGTTATCTCTACTCTGGTCAAGGTTTGGAAGAGAAGTACAAGATGAAAAGTAAAGTACTAAATAGAAAATAAACTCTAATCTACCCAAGAATCTCTTTCAGGTCAAAGACCGTACTCGGGAGAGCATGGGGGTAAGTGAATCGAAAATGACAACAAGAATAACTTATTGGAATGGAAACTAATCTAAGAGAATATTAAAAGATCTAAACTAGAAACTCAAACCAATCAAGAAGACTACAAGGCTTCCCCAAATGGGGAAGTGAAATGTGGAGGCTTAAAAACCCCACATGCAACTTTATTAAGAGAGTACAAATGCCCTTGGGAATGAAACCCTTGTAGGGACTTTGAAAGAACTAACTTGGAAAAAACTTGAAACAAATTTCTAAGATCTATTACAAAAGGATAATACTAATCTCTTGGTTTTGATTCACCCTTTTGTTTTCCTGATGGCTTCTTGTATTAGAAGTCTCCTTCTTTCACAAGGAAAGATCTATCACAAACAAACAACTCCAATACCCATTAGATGTTAGGAAATAAACTAGATTTGGAATTTGAACTAGATCTAATACTTGGAAAATGAAACTAGATAATAACAAAGCCTAAGATCTACAATAATAACTTTGAAACAAATGCAACTATCTATTAAAACTTAAACAAAACTAATACTAACAGTTTGTTGTTTTTGTTGTGTTTTTTAGGGCAAAAATAGGGATGGACGAGAAGGGGAGAAGGAGTAGCCTAAGGGCAAAAACAAAGAGGTGAAGGAGAGCTAGCCAATGGTAAGACGAGAGGGAAAAAGTAGGGCTAGAAAGAGTGAAGAGTGGAGACTAGGGGATGGAATAGAAGTGGGACGAGAACTAGATGGAATAGGTAGGACGAATGGGATGGAGAGGAGAGGCTAGAAAGGGGATGAGAGGAGGGAGGAGAGGTTAAAAGAGATGGGACGAATGGTGGAGAAGGGAGGAAGTTTGAAGTGGGACGAGGGCTAAAAGAGAGGACCAAAGAGAAGTATGACGAGCCAGGGAGATAGTGCAAAAGATGGGGAAGATGAGGTAGGACGAAACTAGGGCAAGGAGGAAAGGTGCAACAAAACAAGAGCAAAGGGTTTCAAGTGGAACACTTGAGGGTTTTAAAAACACTGTCTTGGAAATCCTCCGGTTAACCGGTGATACGCCGACAACAAGTGTTGAAGAGAGCACAAGGGAACAAATCCCAAGTTATTCCCCAAGGTTGAAGGAACTTCAACCTTATGGAAAATTAATCTATGGCTTGAAAAGACAAACAACCAACCTTGGATCAAGATCTAGAAAGGGTAGAAAGGGCTTAGCAAGTCAATACAAAGGGTTCAAGGAGAAGACAAGATGGCTTGAAGAAAAGAAGCCTAAAGTAACCAAGTTGATTTTTTAAATGAGTTTGAAAGATGGAACCTTAGACTTAGGCTTATTGCCAAATCCTTTAATGCTTGAGATTGACTCTAGAAAGATCCTGAAGCACACACAATTTGTTAGAAAATGTAGGCCTTTTGAAGAGATGAAAGATGCAACCTAGCTCAAATCTCTCTTCAAACCTGTTGAATCTGCACAAGTAATCACTCATAAACACATCTTGATCATAATAGTATGCATAATAAAAGTGCGATTAGAATAGTATATGTATTTCCAACTACAGTCTACTCCTTCTAAATCACACTTAAACCAAACATAAATGGACAACTTGTATTCAAATTCCCATCCTATGGGCTTAAGAAAGCCTTCTAAGCAAATTATAGATCAATATATGAGATTATAAGCAAATAACAAGAACAAATTCACCTTGATATTATGAAGACATTTCCATGAAAAGCATTTGACAACATATAGACCTCCAAAGTCACTTTATTTCCTTAAGCCAATGGCTTTGCAATCACAAAAATGGCAGAGTAACTTTACATCAAAAATTCCATGAGATAATAACCCCAAAGGGCCTCTCTTTATAGTAGAACCACCTAGCTAAAACCCTAGGTCGAATTGGCATAGACATGTAGTTCGAATTCCAATCAAAGCAAGCTTGGAGAGCTAATTCGAATGACAACTCAGCTTCTTGGTAGGTATGAATAGATAGGTGGCACAACTCGACTTCATGGTTGTATGGGAAGTATCACCCACCCAATAAGCAAGTTACAACAAGGATTAACGTGAGCTAATGAGGAATGACGTGAGGATTGGAGGAGGGTGTGAGTTAGTTGGTAGAGGACATGTGGAGTGGTGGTAGGCACTAACTCGAGTTGCAAAAGGAGCCAAGCTTTGGTGATTGGATGAGTCATGAGGGCACCCACCCTAGCCTTAAATGCAAACCAACCAACCCATTTACCAACTGACAACACACCAAATCGACTTTTGCATGGAAGAGGGCGAATTGGCTCAAGGAGATCTCTTGCTAGTGACTGGATAGTTGACTTAGGCCACTTGGAGTTGATTGGAATCTTCATAAATGTCTATTGCCATGTCATTTAGCCTTTTATTTTAATCATTTTTTATTATTTTGGAGAGTTTTGGATTTCTCCAAAATATTCAAAAATATTAATTTAATTAATAATTTCTCTGTAAATGACTTTTTTAGAGAAAATATTAATTATGAGGCTGAATTGACATCCGAAAGTTGGGTTTAGCTGGTCCATGGGTCATGTGTGATTTTTGGCTTATGAAACGAGCCATCAATCACTAAATTCGGACCCCGGACGACTGACATATTACAAATTAATATTTCTCTATTTAAACTATAGAGAAATTTATTAAATTTAAAAAATAATTAAAAAACCCAAACTCGACGGACCCGGTAAAATTTTTTCGAAATTTTTTCTGAGGGTTTTAGAGACTTAGGACATGACCAAAACCTATTCTAATAGTGTCTAGTAGGTTTATATATATTAGTTGGACTCTAATAACCCCCCATGGCAAAAATTTCCAAAATCGGGCATTCCAGCTTTGGAGGAAGCGGGAGAAAAACCAAGAGATTATATCTCGCCTGAAGCAAAGTATAATCTGACGGTGAAAAAAATCCCTGGAATACCTTAGTTGTTTAATCCAGTCATGGGGAACCGAGCCACTCAGACCCTACTAGCACACTTTATTACAAACCCCCATGGGGCCATGGTCATGTCGACTCAAAAACAAAACTGGCTAGACCCAAATATATGAAACCCAGATACTCTGGAAGTGAACACTGATGTGTTCCAACACTGGCGGCTCAATAAGGTTTCAACTATTGTACAAATCAGTTGATAACAAGTAGATACTTTTATCAGTGCACTGGAAGCTAACAACTATGCAAGTAACCCAGTGCAACTCACCACATTCTTGTTTGAGATAACAAAAGCTCTAGGTAATAGTTGACTGATATGTCACTGAGTCTAGATGGTTCTCTATTTGAATTTTAATAAGTCCACATGGAACTTTGTATAGCTAATATTTATAATTATTCTAGTGGGATTTAATGAAATAACTATTTCTAGAGATAGTTAACCAAGATAAATTTTAAATTTGATACCCAAAGGAAACACTCAGAAAGTTATTTCAACCTGACATCTTATCACCTTTAGGCTTCAGCCAAGGCTCTATCAATGATAATTATTCAAATATCATCTCAAATCATTTGGGAGGGGACATTCTAATTTCATCCAAGAAAAATATATTTTTATAATATAGTGGTAGTTTGGGAAGGAATAGAATGAGTTTGAGCCACAGACCAAGACACTCTATTCTTAAGATGGACATTTTAAAAGTTAATCAAAGAGTGGATTGACCTTCCATTTCAAAAATTAAATTATTGCAACCAAACATTGTTCTCTTGCATGGAAATTTGCATCACCACTAATGCAGTTTAGTAGGATTATTTGGGCCTATTGAGATCAATCAAACTTGGTTTCATAGTGGCTCCATGTCCCTTTCACAGGTTCCCTAGGACATCTTATTGCAAAAACAGGGCAAAAGGGATGAGTGAATATGTAGACTAGACAACCCACGAGAGCCAAAACATGACTATGGAGAACTTGAACCTTGGTAATGCATATGGTACACCCCCCACTTTAACTTTGAACCAAGACTCGTAAATGGAAAGAAAATTTTACAAAAAAAATTGCTAACACCATACTCAAACGGGAAGACAACAACATATAAAATCGCACAATCTCTTTGAGAAATTGATCCAACATTTCAAGATAGTGCCCTAAAATTTAGCTGGTATTCCACTGATAGTGCCCTAAAATTTTGTAGTAGATTTTCTAAACCAATTTTCTGACTTGAAGTAAATGAATTGCAGACCTGTAACAACTCATTTTTAGGCCTATAACAACTCATTTTTAGGCCTGGCCTTTGAAATATATGGCATTGTTTCCATCCTGAAGTAGCTCATATTTATGAAAAATAGGCATTATTACTTATTTAAATTTTCTTTGTTCTACCACAATACACAAGGACTTTACCACAATTCAAAAAAGGGTAAGAAACAATAAAGAATGGGTCATAACTTAATATCTAGTCATCATTATATCAGTTACGAGTTGAAGTTACTAGATGTCAGAAACGAACCATTGTGGGGGATTTCCATAGATTTTATTTATATACCTGACTGAGGAGTGCTCTGACTAAAACCACTCTTAATAGCTTCTCAAATATTTTTGTCATGTAGTGCTTCACCAAGACTATTCTGACTCCTGATATACCCTTCCCATTTCATGTTAAAAGACTAGGATAAAGAAGTATACGAACACGCTTCAAAGATTTTAATGGAGCCTCTAAACATTGCTGGCCTTGTGACAAGTCTCTTCCAGCCCAAGCCATAAGAAAACCTTGCTTCTCTTGGTGCAAATCACTTTCCCTGACAAGATCACTGCCTAATGACTTCCACTCCATGTTATAGTAAAGGACAAAAAAACAAATCGATGTAAAATGCAATTGAATATCTCAGGACCCAGATCCTTATTGTGCTTGAATTACTTACCACCTAAAAAGTTTTTTTAGTAGTAATATGTCTTTTCCAGGTACACTAGGGACAAGTAACAATGCTTTACACTGGCATAAATGAGAATAATATGTCTTAAGGCTCATTTGAGCTAGGAATTGCACAAAACAAATGAAGATAACATGTCATAACCTAAATATTAATCGCAACTTATTATGAGTTGTATATACTCATTATGAGGACATTGATGAGGAGAAATGCTATCCTAAAGGTTTTAACTAAGCTTATAAAATAATTACCCCTAACTTATAGTTAAAACGGGGAATGAAAAATGATACAATTTTATTTCAATAGGTACCCAATGTAATTCAAGCTCTTTGAAGGGTTCATGGTGTAGCGAGATGGAGGGCAAATGGTTTTCTTTCATGGAGCAAGTAACTTGGAAGATCACTATTAGATCCAAGAGCTGCAAGCCACTATAACAACCTTATCCCAGAAAACTCCATATATCAGTGATGTTAGGATTCTCCAAGATATGCCAAGCCCTGCTCCCATATGGCCACATACTTTTCTATTGAATAAATAGAACTTAATGCAACATTTCCAGGAGTCAAGGTTACCATCCAAGTCTAGCGATGTTAAAGCATTCTTCCTACACTTGGGTGGTTGCAGATGGGTCTAAAAAAAAGAATCAATTGCTAGAAAGATTTTCTAGGCCTTACACAAATGGAATTCTCATGTAAGGATTCACAAGGGTTCTGTTAGTAGTGTTGCAACAGAGCTGAGAAAGTTGGCGGAGAGAACAACGGAAAGGGTCCCATAATAGGAGAAGAAGAATTAAAATCCCAAATGCAATTGATGGCGAGCATGATCATTACACTGTTCTTAGATTGCCAATGGGTGCCACTTCTATCGATATCAAGAGGGATTTCAGACACCTTGCTCACCATGTTCCTTTTAGTTCTTTTCCTCAACTTAAAATGGCTCAATAACATCCAGTTCAATATTTAAAATGATCCCACCAACTTCTGATATAATGTAATAATTTCACTTTTTCCATGATTAAGTATATAGGAGATCATGGAAATTAGAACTATATTCACTTCTAAATTTGGTTGTAGGCAAGTGTCCATTATATACATGTAATTGCAAACATATAACCAATGATATGCCTTGTAACCAACCAGATTTATGTTACAGTGGCTTGCAGCTGGTTACATCCTTACATCAATACAGTGATTGCAACCATTGATTTCTCATTGCATCTAGGATCTATTTTATTTTTGTTTTTTACTATTGCATGGGAACTATTCTCCCAGGCCATATCAGTTGATGTGATCCCTCTATCCAATATAAGGGGCCACTGGTATAGGTAAATAAATGGTATAAACAATTAGTAAATTGGACTAGAATAAAACCCAGATGAGTAACGAGTGATGAATTGTATCTATTGGATATTAGTTTGTATATGATTATTTGATATTATTTCCCTTTTGGGGTTTCCTAGAGATATTATCCTACTTCTTAGGAATCGTGCAACTCATCTTCACTATTCTACTTTGGAGCCCTGTTTCACCTCTATAATTGACATATTCGGTATTTATTATGTTGTTTTGGAGGATTTGAATCATCATACCCACACGTCTAGTGCCTGCATGATCCTGATGATATCTTTCTTTACAAAGGAATGAGGATCATCCAAACTGAGAATGATCCACGGTGAAAATAAAGGAAGAATAGACGTGGAAGGAATTTTTCTTTGAATTTGAGTTGGTTAGACTTAGGGTTTAAACTTATGCCGGCTGCACTTGATGAGAGATAAGCATGTAGCAGGTTATTACAAAGCAAATTATGCATCCCGTGCTTAATTCATATAAGCGTGTGAGTACTTTGACAGTTAAGGTGGGCATGCTTTTGAATGTCTGATATTCACCAAGAGCAGATTGCATCGTTTGCTCATCTGATTACAGTGTTTGGATTGTCTAAATATTTTTGAAATATTTTCTGTTTATATTGTGGGGCCTGCACATGTTTCTATTATCATTCGTGTGGGTTTGTAGTAGTCATGCATTATAATGGAAAAAAGAGACCCCATTTAGAATTCAACATACTTAATAGTTTTTAGGATTTTAGGAAAGCTAATGTTGATCGTGTTGATGCTTGTATTTGGAATTTTTTCTAGAAAATATTATGAACTTTTTTGAGTCTCTGGAAGTGCAGAAAAATGCATAATTATCCCTGTTTGGTAGTACATTTAGTCATTTATTTAGTCATTGATTGTTGTTAACTAGTCATTTATTTAGTCATTGATTATTGTTAACTGGTCATTTAATTAGTCATTGATTGTTGTTAACTGGTCATTTAATTAGTTATCTATTTATGTATATAGGGCATTGAGGAATCGAACCACCAACCTCCTTCCTGTAAGGAAGGTGCTCTTCCATTGATCTAACACCCTTAAATAGAATCAAAGTTCACACCGAATCAAAGTTTGCACTAAAAAATAAGTTTAGTACCATACAATTCACACATACATTTGATACAAAGGAAATTTTGATTCACTTTAATTTTTTTATTACCATTCAAAGTTCATCATTTACTAAAATGTAAGTTTTTCCACTGGCATAGTCCTGTGGCATGGGATAATTGAACCCTTGTGTGAAAGGCTGCATACCATATATCTAGAAATTGGTAAAATTTTACAAAGCAAAATAATATATCTTAAAATTTATGTTTGCAATACAAATTTATCTTTTCATGAAAAAGCTAGATAATGGTAAAAGAATAACTTACTGGTATTATACTAAGACATGGCCCAACCATGAGACCCCAAAAACTAGCTTGGTAGTCATACATGAATGAATCCTCCAATAGAAGCAAAGATTAAATTTCGAATAGATAAATCTAGAAATAGATACCATGTTAAGAAAATTTAAATGTAGACTGTCAACTGAAACTATCCTTGAGAAATTAATATTACCACTGGTATAAACAAAAATAAAAAATTGTGCTCATAGAAAGGTATGTTGCAGATTAGAAAGACCAAAACGCTGAAGGAACTATAATCACTGATAAATCTACATCGTATTGCAAGGCCACTGATAATGACATATGGTCAAGAAGAATTTGAATGTTGCCGCCAACAAAATTTATGTCGTAATGATATTTGTTTTAGATAAAAAAGGGAAATGAGAAAGTCAACAACATTGTTAATATGAGAAGTGGGAAGAATTGGTAACTCATAATTTGAGTATGATGTTGCATGTTTGTATGCTATTCAATTACCAATCATTATATGTTTAATCCCAAATGAAGAAAATCTCTCATTCTCATCATGTTTTGAAAGCCATTAATTGTCTACAATTAGTTTGATCAGTTTTGTAACCAATAAACCCCACAAACTATACATTGCTTGAAAAGTAATAGTCTGTTAAACTCTTTATAAAATTTATTGATTACCCTATTGTAGTCTTCAAGCCAACTTTCCTCTTCACAATCTGCAAGACATTTTTCTATTTTATCCATTATTTCGTTCCTTCTACAATAAATTAATTAGACAAACTCAAACTTTTACTATAAATTTAATCGAGATAGAATAATACATTTTAACTAGAGCAGAGAAATGCCATTACCAGCATTAACTAGGGCATTGGAATTCTCTGGTTTCGTGCTAGCATCCGGTTCCATATGTGCTCGTCTGCATATTTTCTCGAACTCTATCCTATTTTTAATACTAATTCTTTCATTTTGCTTGCCTTTAGCAGATTCAATCTTCCAACTTCTACCTCCACCTGGAACCATCACAACAAGATTTAATATGGTAAAATTTCATTTAGTTGATGTGTTTCTCTTTTCAAATAAAGTTCTAACAATAACATGCAAAGACAAAGCAAAGCTACTCAATGATATCAAGTGCAAGAGCACCCGAGCCTTTCACTTCCTTATCTAATTCTCCAAAATTGCATACAACATTTCTAAATCGTTTTTTTCTTCCATTGAAGTATCCATCGAGTTCCAAAGTTCAACAAAAGATGTTCCAAGATATTGCAACTGAAAGCAAATAAATATGTATATTTTGATCTCAAAGAAATACCAACTAGCAAAACCACTTAACTTGTGGCCGGTGCACACTAATAGGACACATGTTAAGTGCCACAAATAAGTAATCAGTTATATCAATCGTAGTCTTATCCATTTTAAAAATCGTTACAATAAATGTACATAGACATTTATATAATAAAATCAAATATATTTAAAAAAAAAAAAATATAATTTTAACAACCTGCCATATGGCAAGTGTAAGTGACTGCAACTAGTTATTAATAATTATCTTAATAAGAAAGTATAAATTGAATGGTATTTATGTTTTATAGTGTTTAAGTTTGTTTTTTTTTTAAATTGGTTTTCAAACTTTAATTTTCCATTACTAAGAATCCTTTTTTTTTTTAACACAAACGGATAAAAGCTTTATATTAAAAAATAGGAGCCGAATACATAGATATGGGGAGGTTGTTCCCAAAAACTAGAGCTGTCAAGACAGTCTCAATAAGTTCCATCCTCTGAAGTTCAAAAATGACCTTATGTCTTTTACATTTGAAGCAAATTGCAGAACTATTACAACTATAGATAATAATAAACTGCCCTAACAGGATGCAACAGAAGTAGAACATATGGCTAATACTATAAACGCTAAACCAAAAAGAGCAGCTTCATACCCAAATAACTAATTTTCATGATGGCTTCGGGAGATTTTGTCCTTGCTTCCTGTGGCTGTTCCTGCATTCCCATCATCTAAATTCAGGATGACCGAGGGACTGTTCCCACTGCTGGTCCTAAAACAATCCACTTTTGCCTCTACAATTCGAAGACAGCTGTAGAAAGTATCGTACTTGTTCATCAATTTATCAAAACAATCTTTAGTCTTTCCGGTGCTTGAGCAAACTTCTGAGTTGGAGATTTGTACAAAGGTGGCCAAATGGGAGATTGCCTTCTTCATGTCCATGAGGTCGCCTCTGAGCCAACACATTTGTGCATCTAGGTCCTGGAGATGGGATTGAAGTTCAGGGGAGGGACTTCCCTGTCCATGAGGAGAATCCAAGCTGATCAGACCTCCAATTTCGCTATTTGTGTATTTCCAGTTCTTACTGCCAGTTTTGTCGGGACTGCCGTGAATATGTTGCACATCGTGACTATAGTCAATCGGATTCAAGGGTAGGCTAGAGTCCGTGGTCTTTCCGGAAACGAAACCATAGCCAGGGAGTTGCGCCGAGTTCCTGTTGCCCTATCCAAGTCCAAATTTCAGGGACGTCGACCTTTTTCTGCTGTAGTCATCAATCTTACGCTGATTAAGACAAGCCATATTAGTTACACCGCCCCTAGGATGTTCATTTCCACCGGCACCATGAAATAGGTCAGCAAGACATCGCTTTTGTCCGCCATTGCAGGTCCCCCCAGGCTTCCCCTGAAAGTTTTTCTTGCATTTTCAACGATGCTGAGCCGGTGGGCATTGGTTGCATCTCTCCATGGCTGGTGAGGACAACAAACTACTAGGGACAACACTAGGGCAAGAGACACAGGAAAACATAGAAGACAAGTGCAGAGGGTTCCAGATGATACTAGAGGCTTCGCCACCCTGCATGTTATAGCCGAGTATCACCTTGGAGGTCGTCCACCATAACTTCACGCATGCGATCCAGGTGGTCTCTGTCAGGGGTAGCCACCGGTTCAGGGGGGATCGTTGAAAAGGAGTGGGAGGATCTAGGATAGATAAGGAGAGTTAATGAGAATGATGGGATGGCCATGAGGGGGGAGGGGGTGAGGAACAAGAGGTTTAGGAGATTAAGGAACCCAAGCATCAAGCTCAAGTTTGCCATTTAAAAGGATATGCCCACAATTCAAACCGATGCCGACATTGGCCATGGAGTCAGCAGAGTGATTGTTGTTTCTTAGGATGTGGAAATATGAGAGGGAGTGAAAATATTTAGCCAACTGAATGAGATGTTGATGCATCGTGGTGGTAGGTTTCCTGCGAAGGTTGGTTAAAGCTCTGGAATATCTAATGACCAACGTTGAGTCTCCAAAGACTACAAGGTTCTTTATGTCTTTGCTTCTTACAACGACCATCCCTTTTATCAAAGCTAACCACTCCGCATCATTGTTAGTTATTTTTCCAATTCCCCAAGCATAGTCATTCCGGTTATTTCCATCGGAGTATGTAAGGACTCCCCCCGCACCTGCCAACCCAGGATTTCCTTTGGAGGCATCATCGAAGAAAAGGATATGGCTTCCAAGAGTTCGAATCCAATCTTGGAGGTCTTTATGATCCATTCGGATGTGCTAGTTCTGAGGTTTGATAGCCTTAGGAGGGTGATGAGAGGAGGGGAAGGGAGATAAAAGGTCAGCCACCCAAATTTTTTCCTCAACACTTAAGGGTTCTTTGTGGAGATTTTTCATGTTTTTGGTGGATAGGGAATCGATCCAAAGGGCTCTTGTAGAAGAAATGATTTTCCCTGGGACTGCTCTTTTATCTTCGAAGATTTCATGGTTTCTAGCGATCCAAAGTTTCCAGCATATGAACTTCGGGAAATCGAACCAAGCTCTTTTGAATATAGGCTTTCTGGAGAAGAAATTTGGGTAGTATGAGTGCCAATTTCCAAAGAGATCCAACCAATTGGTGGGGAGGACCAAATTTGGCTGAATGTCGTGAAGAGCTCTGTGCCAAACTTCTTGAGAAAATTCACAATCCAGAAAGAGATGATTGATAGTCTCTTCCACGTTTTTACAGAGGATACATCTAGCTGGTCCTTCAATCCCTCTTCTTTTCAGATTGTCCGCTGTGAGAATCTTCTTATGAGCAAGAATCCAGTTAAAAACATTCACTTTTGGGATCCCGTCGTTGTTCCACACTTTGCTCAACATGTTGTCTTTACTGCTACTATTGTTAAGAGCATCCAGGTAATTATAGCCTTTCTTAACAGTATATATACCATCTTGCCCCCAGCTGCGTTTATCCCTCTTTTCCATGTTGATGGGAATCACACCATGAAGACGTGAGAGGAGGGCACTATACTCTTGTTGAGGATGATTCGGGAGGTCAAGTTTTCTCCATCCAGTCCAGTTGCCTTGGTTAGACCAAGTTGAAATATCATGAAGAGTTTTAATGTGTGCCTGCTCCATCCAATTTCTCAAATCCTGGAAAGCAGGAAGAGAGTTGACTGGAGGAGAGGCACCAAACTTGTCTTTCCAAATATAGATTTTCTTACCGTTTCCAGGAACCCAAGAGATGTTATTTTGGATTATAAAAGCGGCTCTCTTGCAAAGGTTCCATATCACGGTTCCTTTCTTTTCTTGATCTATTTTTTCTACACACCTGCTTCTGTTTCTCTGCATATACTTTTTGCAGAATATCTCTTTCCACCAAGCTTTCTTTCCAGATATGATCCTCCAGATAATTTTGGCTCCCAGAGCGAGATTCATAGTAGAAAGGTCTTTTATTCCAGCTCCACTGTGATATTTAGGTCTACACACTTTGTCCCATCTTATGAGATGAAATTTTTTCGTTCCATTTGTTTTTCCACCCCGCCAAAGGAATTTTTGGAAGAGCTTTGTAATTTTGGATAAAACAGACTTAGGAGCGAGGGAGATGGAGCAGGCATAGAGAGGATATGTAGAGAGGATGGAATTAAGAAGGACCAACTTGCCAGTTGGGTTTAGCCAGCGAGAGCCCTGAGAGCTGATTTTGTTGTTGATTTTGGTGATTAGTCCTTGCCAATCGGCCACTTTTTTCCTGCCTTTGAAAATTGGAACCCCGAGGTAGGAGAATGAGTTCCAGTCTTTAACACCTTCAAATCCAAAAATTCTAGCAATTCTCATTAGTGTCCTTTGGGGGCAGTTCCAACTGTATATTTTGGATTTATCAAAGTTTACTTTTCCATCAGAGACTTTGAGGAAGGTATCAAGGGCTTGGTGGAACTTGGTTGCAATAATGACAGAGGCTCCTCCCATAATAATTGTATCGTCAACAAACTGTGAGTGGTTAACAAATCTAAATCCTCTGACAATTTTGATTCCTTTGAGGTCTCCAAAGGATTGAAGGGATTGGAGTTTCCTACTCAAGGATTCGACAACTAGAAGATAAAGAAAGGGGGACAAAGGGAAGCCTTGGCGGAGACCACGAGTGGCAGAAAAGAAGTGTGTTGGTCTGCCGTTGACAAGAGGAGCAATCCAGGGGGAGTTGATGCAGGCTTTGATCCATCTCACAAATCTAGTGGAGAAGCCAAATTTTTCCATGATGGCAAAGAGGAAGTTGTGATTTACTCTATCAAAGGCATTTGCCATATCTAGCTTGATGGCCATGCCTTGATGATTTTTTTCCACACTTGAATGAATGGCTTCCTGAACAATAATAATGTTGTCCAGAATTTTCCGGCCCACAATGAAACCCCCTTGAGTATCAGAGATGATTTTCCCCATGATTTTTTTCATTCTGGTAGCAAGGATTTTGGTGAGGATTTTGTAGGAGGAATTACAGAGGGAAATTGGCCTGAAGCGGCTCAAGGAGCTGGGGGCTTTGTCTTTGTGGATTAAGGCAAGGAAAGAGGAGTTAGTGGCCCCTCCAATTTTATCTTTTTTCCTGGTCCAGTTTAGCATGCGCTTCAGGTCTTTCTTAATAATGTCCCGAGCTGTCTAATAGAAATTGATGGTAAAGCCATCAGGGCCAGGAGCCTTGTCATTTTGAAGAGACCAAATTGCTTTCTCAATTTCATTTTTTAAGATTGGTTTGGTAAGGTCTCTATTAACAATTTCTGAAACCAAATTTGGGATCCCATCAAGAAGTTCATCTTGTGCAGCTAAGTCAACTTCTCCACTGTCTGTAAAAATCTCCTTGAAGTGGTGTTAAGCAAGCATTTTAAGATTTTCTTTCCCATTGATTCTTTCCCCATTGTTGTTTTTCAGCTCCCTGATTGCATTCTGGCTGCGGCAAGATTTGGCCTGATTGTGAAAATACTTGGTATTGCTATCTCCTCCTTTAAGCCACAACTGCCTGGATTTAATTCTCCAAGTTTCCTCTTCCTTCTTAGCTACTGTAAGAATCTCCAGTTCTAGGGTTTTCTCTTGATTGAGAAGGATGGTTGTGACTTCTTCTAACTCCATTCTTTACTGTAGTTTGCTGAGTTTGGATTGAAGAGCTAACTTCGTGCCATAGGGGATTTTATAGGAGGTCTTGGCCCAATTTTTTAGTGCATATTTAACAGCTCTGTGTTTGGAGTCCCAGATGAAGCTTGGGGAGCCATGGAAATTCACATTCCAGGCAGTTTGAACAATATCTAAGAAACCGGGGGAATGAATCCAAAGGGGATTGAAGCGGAAGGGGATAAGCCCAAGGTTTTCAGGAGGGGAGATGGATAGGGCGATGGGATTGTGATCAGAAGAGGCACAGGGGATGGTGAAGGAGCTAATAATGAAATCAGAATGAAAGAAGGAAGAACTTACCAGGAAGCGATCCAATCTTGCCACTATGTAACCAATTCCGCTCCTCCTATTGCTCCAAGTATACTTGGCATTTTAAAGTGGAATGTCGATGAGATCCAAATCGACAAGAAGGTCTTCAAGCTTTTCCCCAAAAGGATCATGAACTATGTTTCCACCACGTTTCTCCTTTTGGGACTTAGTTACATTAAAATCGTCGGCAATAATTAGATTTTCCTCCTGCATGCTATCTTTTAGATTTCTGAGATCATCCCAGAATTTGATTTTGTCCTTGTGGTGAATGGGTCCATACACATTGCAGACAAAAGTGGTGTGGCTACTTTCTTTTTCTTTTATTTCAATGAGAAGCCAATGGTTGTTTTCTACGATTGAAATAACTGAAAATTTAGAGGAAATGAGGGTAGCTATGCCCCCCGAGGCTCCACGGGAATTACTAGCAATTCCTTGACTTTCTTTCCAAATAGAACCTGAGATGTCTAATATCTTAGCGCTCTGCATTTTAGTCTCTTGGAGTAATACATGGTCCGTTTTTTCAGTTTTTATCATATTTTTTATTGCTTCCACTTTATTTAATCCACCGAGACCCCTGCAGTTCCAAGAGACTGCAAACATTACTTCTTTGATGGATTAGGTCCTGCTCGGGACTTACCTTCTTTCGCTCTGGTTTGGGGTTTGGATTGCCAAGGAATCTTCATGTCTTCGAGGATTTTTTGTCTTCCTGATTCTATTTCTCTTTCCGCTTCTAGTTCCCTGTGGTACCTATGTGATTTCCTGCCTCTGGTATTTGGGGGTTGCACCGATTCCCCATCATCGAGAGATTCTGAGGAGGCATCCGTGGATGAGATGGTTGACACAAATTTACTTTTTACCTGATCATCCCATGAGCCACCTGGAGTGATGGTTTCTCCGGGATTTACTTCATTCGATTCTTTTTCAGGGTTGCTGGAGGTTTCTACATTTTCCTTGTTTGGTTCTTCTGGTCTTTCTTCCGATATGTTGATCTCTCCTTCTTCGACCTGCAATTCTTGAAAGCTATTGACATTTGTGGCTTCTTTTGGTTCTAAATATTTTCCTTTGGCAGGGGGGGGAGTGAGCTTTTGTTGGGATGTGGGACACCCGAGGCCTTTTTCCCCCTTTTTACCTGTTGCCACCCATCCTCTTGAGGTTGCTCTGAGATTTCCTAAAACGATTTGGGGCAATTTTTGACAAAGTGTCCATACTCATGACATTTTTTGCACTTAAAGGGTAATTATTCATAGTCAACCTTTTGTAGGTGTTCCCAGCCATCCATTTGTAAATTTACTTCTTCTGGAAGACCCTTTTCCAAGTCTACCTTGACACATATTCTGGCACAGGCGAAAAGAGGCCCTTTAGGCTCAGCTTTGTCAACGTATTTTCCGAGTGCGTTTCCAATGGCTTGCAGGGTATCATCGTCCTAGCAATGCAGAGGCAAGTGGGGTAGATGAACCCAAACTGGAACAGCTGAAGGGACGTCTTTCTCCGGATCGAAAGAGAGGTTCCAGCGATTTAGGTAGAGGCCGCAAGGGCCCATGAAGTATGGACCACTTTGAAATATGAGATCCTTATCATCTTTGTTTTCAAAGAGAAAAATGAAATAACCCTTATCGCAGAAGCAGTGTTGTAAGCCACCAGAGATCAGAGGCATCCAGTTTTTGTTGATCCATGCATCCATCGTCTTGGGGGAAGGCCAGATCCCAGTAAATTGCCCGATCAAGCCACGATCATTTAGTGCTAAAGCTTTGAGTTTCGAAGTTGTTGACAGGATCTGGATGCAAGGTGCAGCCGCGCGTTTGATGAAGCTGGCGTTTGAGTGATCCAAAGGAGCAGATGGGGGGGGTGTGTGGAAGCCACCAGGGAGTGAAAGGCTGCGTCGAGAAGACGCTTGCGATCGTCGGGGGGCAGATCCATGGCTGCGGCTCAGGAGGAGCCCGCAGGAAAATGGGTTCCTTGAACTACGGCTTTTTTCTCTTAGATGTTCCTCAACAAAGAATCCATATTATTAGTATTACACTTACACCTAATATTTTGCGAATTCGAATTTGTTCTTAATTTCAGTACCTGAAATGCCAATACGGCCTAATTATGCTACTATGGTTGAAGAGGGATTGCTTCCCTTACTTGATCGTATGAGAGACACTTTTCCTTTGTAATGATCATTGTGAAGATGGTCAATCTTGTAATGATATGATTCTACATGATTAGATTGTTTAAGAATGCTACTGGTTAGTGGTTTCTAGTGAGTTTTTGACAGAGAACAGAACTGAGGGACTGTATTCTGATATGATTTCATTTTGTTGATGGTGTATGGATATGCAGTTTGGTTTTTCAGCTCTAAGTCTGTAGGCCATCCAAATCCTCTAAGAAATCAATCTATGAAAAATGTAGTTATTTATATATAATAAAGTAATGATTTTTTTGCATTAATTTTTTTTTTTAAACAGAAATTGAAATTTTAAAAATTACTTAGTTAAGTAATCAAAATGAAAAATGTATTTTTTATATATAATAAATCTGTAGCTCCTGGAATCAAAGTGAGCATGATCAAAGATTTATGCACCACACCGTTTGATGGCAACACTATGGAAAATACTGGTCAATGATTTAAATTATGCCAAAGATAGTCTTTTTTAAGGATTGAACAGAGCAAAAGTTATCACTGAGTTGTGTCCACCAAATCCAAAAGTGTAAACAATCAGTCAGAATTATTAAAAGAAATTTCACTCACTTACCTTTTGCAAGGAAAGCTTCATAAACCTATGGATCAGTGTGGAAAATCACATAATAGTCATATAGTTGCATATTATATATAACAACATGTGCACTTGAACGTTCCCAAGACAAGTTTACACTGTATCTTACCAACATACACTTCATGCTGCTTCTTCACATCTGGCATTCACTCTTAGTATTCTGCGAGGAGTATCAACATGAAAATTCAATTGTAACTTCACTCTCTGTGCATTATATCTTCCAACTCCGCAGCAGGCTTCACTCACCACTGTAAATCCTGCACGCAAAAAATCAAACCTAATGGTTTGTAAGTTAAAAGTTCAGAAATTAACAACACAAAGCTTGGAAAAATATAGATGAAAAAAAGAAGAATAAATATTACCATATTCACTGGGATTATCAATAATATAGAGGACAATTTTGTAGGTGTCTAAATACACAAATGTTTCCCCAACGAGATTACTATTTAATACTCAGCATGGACATAAGCCCGATATTGAAAACCTAAACAACATGGTTGATATTTTCAACAAAACAATTGTTTGTATTTCTGATGGATAATCACTGAGGAAGGCAACCCAGAGGACCCATTGTTGATACTACAATTTTTCTTGCACCCAAGTCATAAAGAGCTTGCATTAATAAAAGCAATTGCCCTTATTCAGAGTTAAAAACAATTTACTCCTCAATTTCATGATTGAGTATTAAGGCGAATTATAATAATTATTAACTTTTTAGTGAATTGAGAAACAAGGAGGTCACTGAAATTTTATGAATACCATCTACTTTCATGTAAAATGCAGTCTGCAAATAGTTATTGATGTAATCATTGTTTCCGAGCTGAATAGCAAATATAGAATTTTGTAATGTCCCTTGTTAGGAATTTTATTAAAATTGCAATTTTCCACTTTTTTCCCTTGTTCGACCTTTGACTAGTTTTGATCTCTAGGTCCCAAATTTACTCCAAATGATCCCAAATCTTCTGAGAAGGTGTATGAATGATATTAGAACATAAATATGTGTTTCAGGGATGCCTTTGGACCTTTAAAATACTTCTGCAAATCCTCTTTCAATTCTGATCAATGTAGGTAACTTTACTAGTGATTTTCCTTTGACTAGTATTGGTCTCTAGGTCTCAAATTGACTCCAAATGCCTTCAAATATTCAAGGAAGGTGTATGAATGATATTAGAACTTGAATATGATGTTTATGGATGACATATGGCCACCAAAAGACCTTTTCAAACTCTCTTAATATTCTGGACCAATTATGCAATTTTACTAGTAATTTGGGGTTCAAATCCCCCTGGGGTAAACAATGAAAATGGCTTCCCAAATGCCTCCAAAACCACTCAAATTTATGAACAGAGGTATGTAATGTGTTAAGTATGTTATTAAAGTCTTATATGCACCATTAATGGATTATTACAACTGTTCTCACCCTCTCCCATTCAACTACAAAAATCCCCAATTCGACCCTTGGGGAAATGGCACTATTTCACCTCCCAATACAACTAAACTGAGTAAAAATGCTTCAAATGCTCAAGTACAGTACATGAAACTTGTAGAAGACATCCATGGCAGTATATTGATCATAAATATATAAGAGAATCATCCATCCATTCGAAATCATCATCAATACATTGGCTCACGACAAGGTAGTGGGGAAATGACATTGTTCTTCCATTAAAAATGAGATTTATACATTTCTACTTGGAATTTCGACCTGAAAATTTTTGGAGATGAATAACAGAGTATTTAATTCATATTACAAAAGAAATGGGGCATTAAAAGCTTCCCCAAAGAGTACAATAGCTCACCAAAAACGCCCTCCCTCAAGGATCAAGAATATGCCATCAAAACTGGAAATGGTTGAAGGAGTGAGCTGCAATAGAAGAAACCATGAGCTGCCCTGTAGCTTACACCTGCAAATAAAGACTCCATTAAATCTCCAAATGAAAGGTCTGAATGGTCTTTCCAATTACCAACTTGGATGGGAATCTTTCACCCTCGAAATTGGCTAAGGCAAGAAACTAGTCATCCACTAGCTCTCCCTCTTCACAAATGCAATTGCAAATTCTACAAATGATCAAAAGCTGGTTTCCTTATTTGTTATTGACATTTATAAACTTCTAATGTCCTCCATGGGTCGAATTCCTTCCAAGAGACTCATGCCAACTCAAGTTGGGAAGAGATTCCAAAGAACGCCACTTGTACAACAATTCCTAGTCTCCCACTTCCACCAAATCACATGTGGAAGCATCTTAGCTGTCCTAACACCCTTGAGCGCCCTTTTGGAGTCTATTTTTAGCCCTGACATGTCATATTTGTCATATGTCAGCCTTCAGGTCTGATTTGTGTCATAGGTGTCATAGCATCTTCATCATTGTTGTCATAGAGCTAGGGAATCTAGCCCAAGTGTCTCACTAGCTCCAAATTGCCTCTTCCTCTTCCATGGGAGTTACTCTTCCTCTATATTTTGACCTTGGATGAGTCATGCAATGAATAATACCTTTTGGACTCCCCCAAGTATGTTACCATTCACCTTGAATTCGAATTGGTGAGAGAATGATGCCAAGTGTAGTGGGGAAATCTAGCCATATGTGGGTCCCACTTCTTCCATGTGTCTTCACGATGAAATGCCACTTTGATTTTCACTTGTATATATTTATTTAGATCCTTTATTAAATATTTATGCCATTCTAATGTTCAAACATCATTTATTATCCCCATTATTTCAAATCCCAAAGCTTCCACCCCAAACCTAGGAAACTAGTAATTTTCCTCCTTGGCAATTATTTGACCTTTAGCATCAATTTGACAAACTCTAATGAATAGGGCCAATGTGATTAGTCCATTGTGACCCAATACCAAATTTGGGACATGACAAATCCTCCCTTCCCAATATTGCTTGTCCTCAAGCAATTTTAAACATGAGTGTTGAAGAACCTACTTTCTGTGTAATTCTTTGAAGTTGCCATTGAATTGCCCAACCTTGAGTCTTTGAGTTTCCATGAAGATTTTAGAGAGGAACCACCATGCTTGTTGCTGCACTACTCTGATTAAAATCACTTTATTAAGTGGGGAATCCATCTCCCATATTGCTTGCTTCCCCAAAAAATATGAAACCAATGAGATAAAAATTATTCCAGGGTCCCATTGCTTGTATTGCACCCCAACAATTAAGAGTGCTCTCCAACCCACACCATTAGATAAGAGGATTCCTGGATCCCATTTTCTTGTATGCATTCTTCCAAACATCATGAGTACCAAATATATATCATCAAAGTACATAACAACATAATGAAAATGTACATCAAGGATATGCTTCATCAAAGAGTCACGAAAGTGATTATACCTCCAAGCAAGTAGACCACCATTTTCCAAGTGCATACAAGCTTCAAGTGACCAATCAAATCTGCTCCAATGACATAGGTGAGGATACCATGTCCTATAATGCTGCTCCAAAAGGATGTGATATGCATCAAAATATTCAGCCATGCATTCTTTCATCCAAGAAGTGAGTGAAGAATCTCCACTAAAATATGAACCAAATAATGAGCAGATAAAACAAGGAGACTTCAAATGACTCAAAGAAGTCTCACCCATACATCCATGAATGTGAGAATCATAAAAATATAACAAAGTATGTGGCTGCCAACAAAAATGTTCTCCAATCATAAATCTATTCTCCCAAGTGTTGGATGAAGTTCCTCCAACATCAAATGAATCAAATGTTGAGCAAGAAAAACCATGAGTCTTCAAGTGACTCAAATCCATATCATAGGTGCATCCATGTAGATGTGAATCATCATAAAGTGACAAATTATGCTGCTGCAAATGTGAATAAGAATGTGCTCCAACCATGTCATCATAAAAGTTAAATCTAGGAGTTCCATGCTCCTCATGTGGCACCATCAAAAAGAACCCTTTCACCCATACTTCATTGAGACTAATACTGCAAAACATGGAATTGTAGGATGTAGGAGAACGAACTAACTCACCCAAATGATCAAAAAGTGCAGAAGTTTCATCATGGGAAGGATCCATGTGGGTAGTATCATGCAGTTCCTTCAAAAGTGGGAAACCTTTGTCATAGATTGGTTCCAATGTAGAGGAATCATGCTCTTCTTTAAAAATTGCATAACCTTCATCAAGAGACAATTCAATTTCCTCTTCCACCACATCAAGTGTTTGGATCTCTTCAAGTTCATCTTCAAACACATTAAGCACATTCAAATTCCCAAATTTCTCATGATCCACCATGTCATGAGAATCCTCCAAACAATCTACCATTTGACAATCTGAAACATAGGAGGAAAAACAAGTATCTTGCAACTTTTCAAGAAGTTGCTCATTTTGAATTGTGAGCTTATGAATATCCTCATTATTCTTCAAGTATGCATCATGTAAGAATTCATTAAGCTCAAACAAATGGTTTCTATCAAAAAGCAAAGACATGAAATTACCTTTGATGTGGCACATTGCTCTTTGAATCTTCTCCATGTCTTCAAGGAAGGATGTTTCCTCCAATGAAGTAGCTCTCCAACAAGAATTTGACACCAATGCTTGAGTGTCATGGAGAATGCTGAGGGACTCTTGGATCTTATTTTCATTCATCTTTAAGGACCCTTCAAGAAAATGAGGCTCTTGCAAATGAACCTCCTCATCTTCTTCAATTTTGCTTGGACCAACTTCATGAAGCTCAAGTGGTGATGGGGAAGTTGATCTTGGTTCTTCTTCAACTGCTACAAGGTCTTCATTATCATGCTTAATGAAACTTGTACTTGTAGAAACACTTTCAAAAGTGATCTCTATGTCACCAACATAGAGGTGTGAGCACCCATCAGTAGGTACTCCTTCATAGTTTAAGCATCCATTAGTAGATGCTCTTTGGTTCATGTGTAAGCTAGAAGGTGTCTCGAAATGATCTTCCATATTTTCAATAGAATCTTCTTCATGCTCTTGTGATGTCTCTTCCTTTTGCTCCTTAAAGCAAGCTGATGCATTTTGCCCCTTGTTTTCCTTAGGATCAATATTTTTGGAATCTCTTCTTGAATAAATCTCAAAAGCTCTCCTCAAGGAGGACATCATTTCATGCACACATATATGATACTCGCTCCAAGGGTTTTTACAAGAAGGGCATAAACCTTTCTTCACTAACTCCACATCTTCATTTTTGGGCCTATTTTCAAAAACATGTTCAGCATAGTACTCAAAAGACATGGCATTTTGTGTATTTTTGCTAAAAGCTAGATATTCTTGATATTTTTGATATTGTTGGGGCAAGGTTTTATATTTTGCTCTCCATCTTTGGAACTCACTCATAGAATTATCTTTGGTTGGTGTGACACATTCATATTCATCAGATTTAAAGTCATAATAATAATCTTAATTTCTCTTCAAATTGTAAGAAGTGTTGCATGATGGCACCTCTTCCTCATACCATTCACATTCTGCTTCATATTGCTCATACGCATCTGCATATTCCTCATAAGAATTGTACTCATAGGATTCATCATAATAGTAAGACATGGCTGCAAATTATTCTTGAATGTATGTACCTAATACACAGGTGGAAGGACCATGCTCTGATACCACTGTAATGTCCCTTGTTAGGAATTTTATTAAAATTGCAATTTTCCACTTTTTTCCCTTGTTTGACCTTTGACTAGTTTTGATCTCTAGCTCCCAAATTTACTCCAAATGATCCCAAATCTTCTGAGAAGGTGTATGAATGATATTAGAACATAAATATGTGTTTTAGGGATGCCTTTGGACCTTTAAAATACTTCTGCAAATCCTCTTTCAATTCTGATCAATGTAGGTAACTTTACTAGTGATTTTCCTTTGACTAGTATTGGTCTCTAGGTCTCAAATTGACTCCAAATGCCTTCAAATATTCAAGGAAGGTGTATGAATGATATTAGAACTTGAATATGATGTTTATGGATGACATATGGCCACCAAAAGACCTCTGCAAACTCTCTTAATATTCTGGACCAATTATGCAATTTTACTAGTAATTTGGGGTTCAAATCCCCCTGGGGTAAACAATGAAAATGGCTTCCCAAATGCCTCCAAAACCACTCAAATTTATGAACAGAGGTATGTAATGTGTTAAGTATGTTATTAAAGTCTTATATGCACCATTAATGGATTATTACAACTGTTCTCACCCTCTCCCATTCAACTGCAAAAATCCCCAATTCGACCCTTGGGGAAATGGCACTATTTCACCTCCCAATACAACTAAACTGAGTAAAAATGCTTCAAATGCTCAAGTACAGTACATGAAACTTGTAGAAGACATCCATGGTAGTATATTTATCACAAATATATAAGAGAATCATCCATTCATTCGAAATAATCATCAATACATTGGCTCACGACAAGGTAGTGGGGAAATGGCATTGTTCTTCCATTAAAAATGAGATTTATACATTTCTACTTGGAATTTCGACCTGAAAATTTTTGGAGATGAATAACAGAGTATTTAATTCATATTAAAAAAGAAATGGGGCATTAAAAGCTTCCCCAAAGAGTACAATAGCTCACCAAAAACGCCCTCCCTCAAGGATCAAGAATATGCCATCAAAACTGGAAATGGTTGAAGGAGTGAGCTGCAATAGAAGAAACCATGAGCTGCCCTGTAGATTACAACTGCAAATAAAGACTCCATTAAAGCTCCAAATGAAAGGCCTGAATGGCCTTTCCAATTACCAACTTGGATGGGAATCTTTCACCCTCGAAATTGGCTAAGGCAAGAAACTAGTCATCCACTAGCTCTCCCTCTTTACAAATGCAATTGCAAATTCTACAAATGATCAAAAGATGGTTTTCTTCTTTTTTATTGACATTTATAAACTTCTAATGTCCTCCATGGGTCGAATTCCTTCCAAGAGACTCATGCCAACTCAAGTTGGGAAGAGATTCCAAAGAACGCCACTTGTACAACAATTCCTAGTCTCCCACTTCCACCAAATCACATGTGGAAGCATCTTAGCTGCCCTAACACCCTTGAGCGCCCTCTTGGAGTCTATTTTTAGCCCTGACATGTCATATTTGTCATATGTCAGCCTTCAGGTCTGATTTGTGTCATAGGTGTCATAGCATCTTCATCATTGTTGTCATAGAGTTAGGGAATCTAGCCCAAGTGTCTCACTAGCTCCAAATTGCCTCTTCCTCTTCCATGGGAGTTACTCTTCCTCTATATTTCGACCTTGGATGAGTCATGCAATGAATAATACCTTTTGGAATCCCCCAAGTATGTTACCATTCACCTTGAATTCGAATTGGTGAGAGAATGATGCCAAGTGTAGTGGGGAAATCTAGCCATATGTGGGTCCCACTTCTTCCATGTGTCTTCATGATGAAATGCCACTTTGATTTTCACTTGTATATATTTATTTAGATCCTTTATTAAATATTTATTCCATTATAATGTTCAAACATCATTTATTATCCCCATTATTCCAAATCCCAAAGCTTCCACCCCAAACCTAGGAAACTAGTAATTTTCCTCCTTGGCAATTATTTGACCTTTAGCATCAATTTGACAAACTCTAATGAATAGGGCCAATGTGATTAGTCCATTGTGACCCAATACCAAATTTGGGACATGAAAAATTTGAAAGAAACAATTGAACTTCTTGTGAGCTTCCCAACTATACAGTCACGTCCTTTAAGGTGTTCTGGAAATTAGGGATTTGATTGTTGAATGATATTCGACTTTCTGATGCATAGCAGAAAATTGGCCAAACCTAGTTAGAATTTGAATGTTAATAAATAAATTATGTACCACAAAGTAAAGAGTAATAGATATTATAAATATCAACAATAAATAAATATATACCCATAAAACACAATAATAAATATTAGAATAGAACTATAAACTCCATGGATTTCCTTTGAGATATACATCTTTCATTAACTCCAATGCTCAAATGTAAATATGATTCGGGGTAAATCCTTTTTACCACCACCAATGCCCATGGCATTGTCATTTCAAAACTAACTTCATGGCCTATGAAACTTCATTTCATATGCATAAACCATACATGGATATTTTAGTAGCATGTTAGGGACTCTCCACACTTTCTAGAACGTATTCTGCAAGGTTGGTAATGGAAGGGGCAATGATCAATCAACCACATAGACTAGAAGTAACGCCCAAATTGACATGTTCCCAAATGTTTCTATGGTCTAAGACATAATTTTGGTCCAAGTCACCTAGGATTAAAATTATTAAATTGGTGGCTAAGGGTGGAAATTTACCTAAGTAAGATGACCAAGAGAGTAATTGAAGAATACTTGGACTAAGGTGGGCCACATGAAGTATAAGATTCTCAATTTGAATTTCCTAAGATAATTATTATAATTTGGGAAGAATTGGCCAATAATTTTTACACAAGTTAATTTTATTAATATTGGTATAAAATATAAAAATAATAATTATTTATGATTAATTAGGCTCATGAGGGAAGACAAGAGGATAAGGTGGACCTCACTTGCGAAAAATATAGAAACAAGAAGAAAGCAACCTAAAATCAAGGTGACATCAAAAAAGAAGGAAACTAGCAAAAGCGGTGAAAAACAAGCAAGTGCATAAAGCAGGAAAGTGCACAAAGTAGGCAAGTGCAGAAAAACATCCAGTCTTGAAAAGAGGGAAACATCCAGAAAGCAATGAGGTGCAATTTATAAAAGCAAGAGAAAGTCATAAATCAAGGAAAATTGGAAAATCAAGAAAGTTATCAAAATGAAAAAAGAAAGAAGTTTCTTGATTTGTGCAACTCGGGAAGGCATAGAAACATCTAGAAAATCTACGGGGTCCAAGTTTAGTAAGTGAGGCCACATACATGAGGCTAAGTGGGTCCAAACCCAATCTAACTAATCAAGGAAACATCCATGCCTCCTCCAATTTGAATTTCTAAGAGGATAAGCTCAACCATGAGGAGAAAATTCTATAAAAGGAGGAGGAGAACTCCATTTCACATCTTTTGGTTATTTTCTTATTTTCTTGAGAGCTTTTGCTTCTTAGAGGTTGAGTGATGCGCCTCAACCAAGCTTGGGAGATGAGCCACAATGTAGTGTATTTTTTAGTTTGTCCATGATCAGTTCCAGAGCTATGCAATAGTGATCTACAGGCCAACATCATCTCACCATTGAAGAATCTAAGTCATCCAGAGAGATCATCAGTGATAGTGCAATTGGGGAGAGTTCTTAAGAAAGTTACATTCAGAGGAGGAGATTCAATCCAGTGAATGCGACCATGAGCAACCCCTGGATCTTGGTGTGCCTTCCATGAGTATCTACCTACTCTGAATTCATCATACTTGCAGATCCAGTGCAGAACTTCTCTTTCTTCTCTTCATAGTAGACTTATATTCTCAATTTTGTAAGATCTCTTTGCATTGGATACTTCCTGAAGATATGAATATTAAAGTACTCTCGATTTCTACTTAGAGTATTTAATTTCAGTTTTCTACTATTTTGAGCTCATGTCTGAGACATGATGTACTTCAGAAGTGAAATTTGAAATCGTGAGAGGATGTTTGAATCAAATATTTCAAAACTAGCTCTTTAAGCTCCTTTTCTTGACTATTTTTACAATTTTTGAAATTAAAAGTTATATGTGATCCAATTTTCTGTTCTAATGGTCATTAATGAATATTGATATCCTTTTGAATCCTATCCAACCATTCTCCTGAGAATTCATAGGCCTCTCATCCTGTTTGGGAGAGCATGGAGAACAACTAGCCGAGCATTCCAATCTAGCACCCTTCCTTCTTTTGCCTCCAAACTCAACCAAAACCTCCCAAATTATCAAAAAATATTGTCCATCATATAATTAGGGGGTTAATTTCCAATATCCACCATTTGGTTACTTTCAGGTGTAAGCAAATGAGTCCAGTATGCATATGTTGGCGTGCCCAGGAAGCCTCAGAGTAGACCTCAATGACAACTATTGTTGAAACATAAATTGCCCCAATAAATTGTGCATAGAACTATGAAGATGGCTCCGAATATGATATTTTTGTTGTTGCACATCCCCAAACACATTTTGCAGATCCAACAGAGTTCATATCTTCAGTTATGGGTGGGATTATTAGTGATTAATACTAGTCCTTTCTTAATTAGTTTTGGTAACTAGTTTTAGCTTGTATTCTTTTATGTTTTAAATTTTGAAATTGATATAATATTCCTTGGGATCATATCAAGGATATTACAGTGGTATCAAATCACTTTCCTCTACTCCTGTGGAAATAAATATCTCAGATGAAGAAGATTTCAGACCACATCTTTCGACAAAGAAGAAATTGCAGCTATGAGGTTCATATCAGTGGGTGATGAAGATTTTGAGCCATATGAGGAAGAAGAAGTCATCTATATTGATGGAGGTATACCTCGAGAGGAGGATGGATATTTTTGTGACCAACTATACAATGAAGCTAGTAAGGATGAGCCAATGATGGCTATCCTAGAAGATATATTAACCAGGAGGATGGAAACAATAAAACATGCCTCACCATTATCAAGAGTATCTGGAATTGGGTGAGAATATCTGCACGTCTATATCCTTCAAAGATTATTGTATTTGCAAGTATGGATTTTTGCCTCAAAACGTTGATGAGGATTCTTTTGGGAGAAACAAACCATCCATGGAGGAACAAATTTGTTCCACCTCCCGGAGTAAAGAAGACGAAGAAGGAGCCAAAGGTGAAGTGGAATCAAAACCATCTGCATATTCAAGCATCATGAGATTGTTTGGTTTTTCTTCAAGAAGAGTCTCCAAAATTTGTGATCTGAACACCACTCAAGATGGGAAAGTCTCAATTTGCTTGGAGGAGATGGTAAATGAAGCAGAAGCAGAGATCCATGAGGTGGAGCATAGTGAACCACAAATTGCAAATGTAAAATTGCTCAAGGAGCGAATGACTAAGGGTGCATCCAGAGGCTCTCATGATGTTGGAAGAAGAAATCTCATAGTCAAATATCAACCATCTGATCAGCATGAGAGACACAACAGTCTCTTAAGTGAGGAAATGGGTACATCAGAAGACTCAACAACCCATCATCAGGTTGTTGGCAGTATGGGAGGTGAATTCACTTCCATTTTCTTTGTTGGTGATTTCAATATCACTATGTTGTTGCTACAACACCCCCCCAATATTTGAAAATTTTGGGGCCCTTCCTTTACTTTTGAAGAAAAAGTTTGCATAGGAGCCTAAAGGCCATTAGAACCTTTTCCTTACTTAGTTCTTCTTGAGAAAACCTTTGCTTGATTCCTTTGAGTTCACTTTTTGATTGTTTTGGCCCAAGTAAAACTCATGAATTTAAGCCGCAACGGCAGAAGAACTCATCCAACTCTTTCGAAATGGAGAGAAAAATTTGGCTAAGTTAAAGTATCGGTGGAAAAAATCGGCAAGTCCTTCTGAAACAGCGGAAGAACTTGGCAAGTCCTTCCCAAAAAGCGGAAAAACTCGGACAACTTGGTCGCAACGACGGATCACTTTGCTCAGGATTTGAAGCTTCACTTTTCAGATAAAATCGCTGAGTTTCGCTGCAATAGAAGGGAGGTTTGGTTGAGACTTGAACTTCACTGTTTCGAGAGAGAGATGCGCCAGCTTTCCAGAACCTTTTCCACCAATCCTTCCCGCAACGGCGGAGGAACTCGCGCAAATCTTCCGCAACGGCGAAAAGGAATGAACAAGTCAGACCTGGGTGGAGAATTCAGGTAACTTTCCCGCAATGGCGGAGCAACTCCCACAACGTTTCCGCGACTTCACGCTCGCCTTTTGCGGAAGAACTTGGATAGTTTCCCCGCAACGATCGGAGAAGTTGGACAAGTCTTTAGGGTTTTGGCGATCACTCTTAATACCAAATGTGTCGATTTGACCCCATCCGTACGCCCATTAACCCTGTTTAATTTTCACAACAACCCTATTAATATCTCACGCGTGTCAAATGCCTATATATAGGGTGTAAACCCCCTTGGTATTCATTGTTCATTTTGATAGAGGCCTGTCTCCATGTCCGTTTGAGACCACGACCTCCCACTCCGGGCTCGCCGGCTTCGTAGCAACGTTAACGTTCCCATACACAATCACTTTCTAGCAGGTTAGTAACTTTCAGGACTTGTATCCTCTCTTGAAATGGTTTTTCTCGTTGAAATGAATGCCATATTTTATTAGTTCTTTTCATTTTTAGCCTGGCCATTGTGGAAGAATTTCAGTCTAACTACGGCCCAAGCGGACCCATGCCCATACCTAACTAAGCTTACCTAATCCTGTGTTCATATGAGCATAGAATTTATTTAGGACCTTAATCACCCATAGTATGATCGTCAAGAGAGTCCGCAGCATACCTCTACCCGTTGTGGAAGTTGAAACTAGTCCTGTCTACCCTTACGAGAAGAACATTGGTGTCCCTATCCGGCTACGAGATTTCATGCCATGAAACATATTATACTCGGGATTACTTTGTTTTGTTCCGATTTGTTGTTATGGTAATACATTGCTCTTATATTTCATAGTTGCAACGTGACTCAAAACACCACTATGCGGTTCCCGTAGGTTTTTTCTTTTTTAATAACATGTGAAATAAATTTCTTAATCTGAAATTGAAAGCATAAGAGTCAAATTAGGTTAGATTTTTTAGTTGCGGGGTAATCGATAGGATCTGCACAAAGGTTTCTCAACGAATTCTTAAAAATGGATGTTATGTGCAGAATGCTGGTCTAGATTATTGATGCTACGATCATAATTTTTCTGATATATACGTATGCATGTTGTTGTACATGGTTTTAAGCCAAAATGCCTAAAGGTGGCAACCTAAAGTCCAAAGTGACCGAGACAGAATTATCCCCCACGAGAGTAGAAACTCTATATGAAGACACCAAGTGCATTACAAGCATTCCTCCAGAAGTCAAATGGGGAGACATATATCGTATGATAAGAGACCAGGACATCCCTGAGGTACTCCTCGAGGAAGAATACCTATACCGGAATATCAGAAGCTCTTGCATATCCAAAGCAGCCACACGTCCGGAACTCTTTCCATGCTCGGAAGTAATTGGATCGATTCTGTAGCATGCGAATGTGCAAACGAGGGTTCTTTCGGATAGTAAGGGGTAGCTTTTGAATCCTTCCATCCATCTTATATCGTAGCAGCTTACAAATTTCCCCGAGCTCATCAGCGGCTTGATGATGAATGGCTAGGACAAATCAAAATGGATAATCTAGAGATGGCTAGAAAGTTGATGATCTCAGGCAAACAGATCTGAAAAAAGGATAGTGAGGAGCACGAGGTTTAGAATCTGAGGCCTCCTTTCAGAATGATTGCCCTCATGCTTAGCAGAATCTTTGAAAAGCCCGATGGCACTGTTTTTATGCTCCACTGGGTTCCAATTATCCACTATGTAGCGTTTAGAGGAACAATTTTTAATTGGGAAAATATTCTCTCAGACAACCTATCATCAACCATACTTGTTGCACAAGAAGGATTAGGGGCAAAGAAGGCAGAATTCTACATGCCATCCTACTTAATAGACTGCATTGTGGCAAAGCGCCCCTTTCCAAAGATTAGATGCAACTGGAGAGAGGCCGACACCCCAGTATTCACTGCTTACAAACTCTTTTGGGCTCAGAACTACAAGTGGAATTACAAACTCATTTGTGAGGAATTTATCATACCTTTATATGAGTTAATGTTCAATGAAGAACCTAACTACTTGTCCGAAAAATCCATGGAGGTCCTAGAGAATTATGGTGATTTCTATTTTTCACCGGAAGGCACTTTCATAAGAATGTATGGAGGCTCTAAACCCCCATATATCCTACCCAGATATGCTACTGACTACATAGTTCACAAGGAGGCAGTAAGACAAGTTTTCCTTGATGGGGTTGGTAGCACCTTGTACAAGGAAAAGAAGGCCACTTTCCCACCTTTACCTTTTTAAGGGGGCCTACAAGTTCTCAGGGATTGCAACAGTAGAAGAATTTATCGCAGAACTGAGAGACTTTCACTTTGGGGAAAATATTTTTTGGAGGAACGATCGACGAGGCAAAGTTGCACAACCTTGTAGGGATCTCCATGCTATCTTTGAATACGCTCACTATTATGATGAAGATGAGAAAGTGTATAGAGGGGTCAGTAACATGAACGAACTACAGATTTTCCGACTAAGCAAAGTCGGGGCCAGTTCTAGCTCCGGTAATGTCTAGGAAGTAAAATAGCAGCAGTAAAAGGAAACAACAAAAGCCGCTGAAACCCTCTCTAAAGAAGAGCAAAGGCTCAAGGAAGAAGCCGAGAGAATCCAAAGAGAAGATGTTGAAAGAAAAAACAAGGCAAAGGAGGACGAACTTCGGGAAGAGGAAACTCAAAAGATCCAAGTAGCGGAAGAAGAAGCTCGAAGAGTTCAAGAGGAAGAATGGATCAGATTGGAAGGGATTTCCAGACAAGCAGAAGAGGAAGCTCAGAGAAAGGCTACAGAAGAAGAATCTCAAAGGAAAGCGGAAGAAGAAAACAAGGTGAAGGAGGATGTTGAACCAAAGAGCCCAAATGTCCAAGACATGGATACAGACATCCCTATAAGAGACCTCCCGCTAGTCCCTTTTAGACCATTAAAAAGTAGCATAGTGTCCCATTGGGACAGGTTCGCTTAGAACAAGAAGAGGAAATATATTGTCAAAGAAACAGTGACTAGGATGAAGAGACCTTTTCAACCGGACATTGTCACCAAAGATTAAACAACAGTCATGCAAGGTACTAAGCATGCACACAAAGTCATAGCATCCATTTCTGTGGCTTCTGTTCAAGCAACTGCAGACAATGTCAGCATATTAGCAAGTGAGTTAGAATTAGAAAAGGAGAGAACCCACCATTTGCAGGAAACTCTGGTCAAAGAACAGAATTATTCAAATTTGATGGTGGAGAAATGTGACACCCTTGTGTCAGAGAAGGGAGAATTAAACAGAAAATTCCAGCACTTAGAAGCTGAAAAGAGAGACTTGGTCATACAAATGAGAGCCCTAGAAGTAGAAAAGCAGGGTCTTGAAAGAAGGAACTTGCAGTTGGATTCCGAGAAATTTGATACCACTCAGCAGATCGATGACATAAAGGAGAACATAGAGAAGTTAGAAGAAAGCGGGGAATTGCTAGAACGACAATTAGAACTCGCTACTAGCAAGGTTAGTGATGTGGGGCCTTTTCATGAGCAGGCTTGCGTAATACTGAAGAGGATACATGGGATTCAAGAGATCATAACAGAGGAAGTCTGCAAGTTAAAGGGAGTGGTGGCCAGAATCAAAGAAATAAATAATGAAGCCACTAGGCATAGGAGAAAATATGTACGCATTAGTGAGGACATTAAAAGGAAAATGGAATGGAGAGAAGGAAAGTCAAGATTCCCAGAAAATCTCCCTCTTAAATCCATCTATGGTTTCAAAGCAGATATCCTCCTTTTGGGGTTTTGCAAGGATTTTGGAGTGAAACTAAACGAAGTGGCCATGGTCACTCTTGAACATTGTGGGAACTTGTATTTGAAGATACGAACCACCCAACAGAATTGCTTGATGAGAATGCCCCAGACTATAGAAGAATTTCCAGACAAACTCCAACGTTTGTCTGACCTAAGGGATGGGCTAAGTGCTAAAATAGATTATGTAAGGAAGGTGGAAGTTTTGACCGCTGAAGACCTTTACCAGTGGGTTGGCCAGGCTTCTATTCACGCACATATTCTGCAAGAAAGCCTCCAAGCTACAACAGTAGAGATCGTTGATCTTGAGGAAGAGCTTGCCAAGCATGAAGTTTCTCTAAAAACCATGCTCCCTCTTGATGCAAACAATCTCATAAAAGAAACCAGTATCTGGGTGAGACATATAGCAGAAGCAGACAAAGCACTAACAACAAAAACACATCGAGTATTAGCAGGAGAAGCCGAGACATCAGCCTCAGTGGAATTATCTGCAGCTACAGGGGCACAAATTCCAACAGGAGTACCAGCTATAGCAGAAGCGCCTGAGTTAGCAAAGGAGCCAGCTCAGAAGTGACCCACCTTTGTTTATCTTTTAAATTATAGCCAACGTGCCTTCTTTTAGCCTTTGTATATTTTAATTATTAAAGTGACATGTGGACCTCCTTCTCGTCCTTTTTTGTAATATCGTTGGGGTTTTATTGTTTTTGTAAATTGGGGACTACAAGACAAATCAAAAGAATTTGGAAAGTCAGGGTATAGGTGGCATCTCTTGAAGCATTTGTAAAGCTATTTATAGCTGAATAATGAAAGATAGAAAGGACTTTTGGAAAGTGAAAGGAATTTCTTTTTGTGTATGAGAACTACTTCAGCTACATGAATAGAAAAAATATTTTGGCCTGTGAAAGCTGGTGCATCGTTTTGCTTTGGGTTGTGATGGATGATTGTCTAACTATTTCTGCATTTTTCATATACATTCAGTGAGATCTTTCCTAGCTTTTGTGAATTAATTCTATGTTGTGAATGATCTTATTTCCTTTGCAAAATTTCTGTACCTCATGAGTAATAGAATGCTTTAATAAAATCAGAGCTATCTCTGATATCATTTACATTCTGCTGAAAATGCATCTTTGTAATTTAATGGTTATCTATTCAATTTTTTAGATGTTTCTTTTAGTTTTATTACTCATAGTTTAAATTATGCTCCTTGCAAGGATAGGTTAAAATAGATTAAATAGCTTAGAATAGATTTGTTTATCACATGCATTTAGTTAGGGCACTTGCATATCATATTTTAAAATACATAAACGGTGGATCAGGCCGCAACCGATAAAATAAACAAATCTTTAAAACTTACACGGTAGCCGAACCGTTAACCGGATGGATTCCCCACACCAAACGGTGAGCGATCTAATTAGGATTACTTACCGGGGAGAATCCCTTGCTGATTGATGCTACGATTTTCGAGGCATCAATAGTTTTTGGCGCTAGAAGGAGGGCCACCAGTGCATGGCTGGAAGAAGAGATCCTTTTGTTAAAACAATTTCCACTGAAAACCCATGCGAAACAACTATCCCAAACATTTTAGATCTGGAATCAAGAAATTAAGAAAATCTTAATTCTAAGACAGAACAGCAAGAAATATTGTATGCTTCCCCTTTTGAAGAAGTAAACCGCTTCAGGAGACATACCCGTTCGTACGTTAGAAGTCTAGGAGGACTAACTACCGTCCCTTTGTTTCCCAGAATAAGAGCTTCTAGAAAAAACCCTCAATGCACTAGAGATTCCGTTCTAGTTCAGAGTCTAGAAGAATGATTGGATCTATCTCTAGAAGAGATTACTGAAACTTTTGATGAGGTCAAACCTGAAACTCCCACAAATCAAGAACAACCGCATACTCCAAGGCACACTCCTCATAATTCACCACTGCACACACCACCACATTCTCACCAAGAGTCATGGTTGTGCCTGCATGGAGAGCAAGAGGACCATTGAATTTAGTTGGGCCGTTCCATGATCTGCCTAAGAACCCAGAGAAGGTTTTGCCTAAGTATGACCCTGGGAAAGGAATTTTTGTTGAAGATCATCTTAAAAGTTTTTATTTAGCCCTTAGTCTTCTTAATGTACAACATGCAGATGGAGTCTGTCGTCTTTTTCCTTATACTTTCGAACCCAAAGTGTCTTCCTGGTACTTTATCCTACAAGCTAGCTCGATAGTAGGTTGGGAAGATTTTGAAAAATGTTTTTTAAAGAAGTATGGGAATCAAAAGACAGTAGCCACTCTTATGAAAGAATTGTTATCCATGAGAATGGAAAAAAACGAGAAAGTTCAAGAGTTTAATCAAATATTTACGACATTATTAAATAACTTTAGTGATGCAACAAATCCCACTGAGGAATGCTTGGTAGAATATTATACAATATCTCTTAAACCCCTGTTAGCAATGTTTGTCAAAAGAACGAAGAAGACTACCCTTACAGAAAACTTTGAAGAAGCCAAGAAGGTAGAAGAAGAGGCCAATAATATTTCCAAACACGCTCTTGATCTGGAAGCAAAGCCAGCAACCGTTAAAAACACTTTTTTGTTAACTAGGTACAAAGAAGAACCCATAGCATATTTAGAGAATGTTATAAAAATGATGCAAAAACTCTCTAATAAAATTGTAGATCTAGAGAAAGATAAGGCAACCAGCTCTTCAAGGCCACCTTTCAAGCCTTTCTATAAAAAAAGAAGAGGAAAATACACAGTCAAATCCACCGGTAAATAATTCTGTTGTGCTAAACTTAAATGAAATAGGCATGGACCACTTTTGTACCTTTCATCAAGAACAACACTCAAAAAAAAGCTGTCCACAGTGGATTAACTCAATGAGTTTGGTAATGAATCAAATGCTAGATGCACAAATCTCTGAGCAAACAGATCCCCAGCAAGAACAAACTCCTAAGTGGGAAGAGTCCATTCCAGAAACCACGATGATCCTTTGGGACTGGACTCCTACCCAAGAACCATCTTTTGGAGATCTTATTGACGAAGTACAGACGACATCTATTAATGTTACTACTAGAAGTAAAGGCCTGGTGCTTGATGAAACAGTAGATGTGCCTAACGCTAAGTCTGCAAATAAAATACCAAAACAACACATAACTGTCATACCACCCCAGCCTAAGACAATTCCAACACTAAACCCCGCAGTGACAAAGGAATCAAATGCAGAAATATCCAAACAACCAAAAGTTTCTTCGAACAAAACAGAAAAATCAACCTAAAGTTTCGAAAGAATGTGAAATGGGCTATGACATAATCAAGGATATCAAGAAAGCAAAACCTAATGTTTCTATCTTTGATATGTGTAGCCTACCCCAACAAAGGAAGAGGTTAATGGAATATTTTGATCCACAAACACGCATCTCATTAGAAAGCACTGATGAAAACCCAGAAATCAATGAAGCCAGCATTGGCGGAAAATCAAAATATCACACTCTGCCTTTTCTCTTAGCTTTTGAAATCTTTAATTATAACGTACATAATTGTCTAGTTGATTCGGGTGCTAGTTCGAATGTCATGCCTTTATCTATCTGCAAGAATATTAACGGACAACCTATCCCATCCCCATATCAAATCATACAGTTAGATAGAATCGATGTTAAAGTCATTGGTGAACTAAAATATGTGCTTATCAGACTGTCAGTTGATCCAAGAGTTTGTCAATTCATTGATATAATGGTGGTCGATATTCCTGAGGCTTATTGTAATGTCCCTCCTATCCTACAAGGCTATGGAGAGGACACTAACAATAATACTGGACATCTAGTCCCATACTTAATCAAATAAGCATTCATATAAATTGTAGATGGAGATATGCAAATGCATAAAACCTTGAAAACATAGCAGAGTTTAATTCCATTACACATCCATCATACATTCTAGATTTTCATGTCATTCATTAATTAAGCAATATCAAATTAGCAAATGAGAATACTTATCTTAAACCGAGTAGTCCCTGAGAAACCAGCTACGCTTCTACAACGTTCCACCCAACCGTAGGCCAGTGTGCTCCTCAATCTCTCAGCACCACTACCACCCCCGAGCTGGGCATGATCTCCACAAGGAAAAGGGGAAAGCAGGCTCTCACGTAGCCAAAGATACACCAGAATCAACCAAACCAATCAGCAATGGGGTTTCTCGGGTTGCTAAGAGGTGGACAGAGGTGAATTACTAGGCTAGTGGCTCAACCATTGAGCCATGGATACTTCATTGGGCTCATCAAGCCAAATCTGTCATCTTCCACTCCTGAATCTCCTGCTCATAGGTTCAAACTAAACAGGGAGGGACATAACAGCCAGAAATGCAAGTGCTGGGCGTTTTTGCAGTAGGATGCCCAACGATGGGATTTCAACCAGTTCAGAAAAACGTGGGAAAGTCCAAAACAAAATTTGGAAAAAGGGAAAACAACCCCAGGAGCATAATCGTTTTCAGAAAAACATCCATGGGCATTTCATGGGCAGAAACGGCCTTTATAACCCCAGAAAATCATGGTTCTCTTCTCCCAGCCACTGTGCTAACCAAAAATGAGTTCCCAGGCATGGAAGAATGCAGAGAAATGGTGAAAACGTGAGGGAAAAACCCCAGTTCGCCCCAGGCTGTGTGAGAGAGGAAAAAGACCGTGGTTCAGAATGGCTTGGGAAGGCAAAACGTGGGTGATTTCTTGCCTTGCAAGCAAAAATTCAAATTCCCAAATTGATGGCTTGCCCATACCTGAAATTAGCTGCCATACCTCATCATTCCCAAGGTATTAACTACCTCAACCAACTCTTGGAAGAATTTAATGCTTAGGGCATAAGCCAAAATGGGTAGTTGGGATCTCATGGGTTTTCTCATTGACACATGGATTGACTCCATTGGCTTAAGGGTTTGGTTATTTTTCCTCCCTATCCCTTGTAATATCATGCCCCATCTCTTTGTTGCATTGCATAGCTGGTTGTGGGTTTTTCATTAAAATTCCATATTTACATGATGTCCGAATTTACATTTTGCACGGCTAGCACAAGAACCATATGCATCTATTCTAATTGCCAATACATAGAACGATAAATCAATGGTGGGGCCTTGGCCTTGAGCTCCTCACCATGACTAAATAACAATATTTACAACATTTACAATATTAGTGCAATAGGGTCAAGATGGGGACATTACATTCCCCTCCCCTTGGAATAACACCGTCCTCGGTGTTCCAACACTTCGGAAATAAATACCCACTTTACATATGTCCAAAATTCACAAAATGTGGTAGGTTTGTCCTGCATTTCACCCTTTTCTTGGGTTTTTCAGGACTAAGTCCTTTGGTCTTTACAAACTATTCTTGTTGGCTGGGACCTTCTAGCTCTGCATGAGGACATCATTCCAAAACAATTCCTTCCTTTTCTTTCCCTTCCAACTGGTCTACGAACTTGGGGAATTTACGATTGCTACCCTCTTGATATTCTCTTGTTGGGAATTCACGGAGGCAATGATTTCCTCCACATCCCCAACATTTCATTGGCAGCTTTACCTTTTTTCGGTCCATTTCCTTTGAGTCTTCCCACCTAGAACGTTTCTTAATCGGACGATTGGATGAATGCTTCTTCATTGATCCACTTTCCTTTCCCTTGCTGATTGCTCCCAGAATGCTTTTTACCTCTTTTTGTAGACGAATAAAGTCCTGCAAAGCCTCATGATTTATCTCATTCTGTTGCCTATGTAGCTTGAGCATCTCCCCAAGATTTTCTTGGGTCCTGGAAATTGTTTGAAGAAGAATTTCAGCCAACTCTAATAGCCCTCGGTCTGCTGCCATGGTCAATGGGCACAACTAAACACACTTTGCTTACTAGCAACACTTTGTTGTGCCGGCTGCAACCAATTGTTTCACTTTCTTACCTGTAAAATTCATCATGGGAATTCTTTGTTAGGACAAGCATAACATAAACATTAAGATTAGTCAATTATTTTCCCAATTGACATGGAATGTCCATGCTTTATTCATGGTACTTCCACACTTTTCATGCTTTCCCAACATACACATGAACTCATTCATGTTCATCCTTTCACAGGAAATTTACTATTCTAGCATTCACAATTCATCTCAAGCAATTAAACATAATCTATTTTCAGCCATGATATGCACTCAACAATCTTTTGTTTTATAAATGCATCAATCAAAAGGAAAGAGAAGAGTAGGGGTTTCTCCCTCTTAGTCTTGTTCTATTATGGAGCTACACCATCGCTGTGGTTTCATGCTCCTTAGTCTCTTTCAATTCAATGTGAATGCTTTGACTTTCCTTTCTTGGCTATGACACTTAGTGTCTAAGGTCTGTATATGGATTTTCAGCTAGGACACCCTTCCCATTATTGCCTACAGAACCTTTGGCTGCTAGGATCCACTTGTATCCACTAGCACCATCTTTCATTCCTACTCATACTGAGCTCTTTAGGACGGTCACATGTCCACATGCATTTCTAGGATGCCTTCATAATCCTTGCTTCCAGCAATACCTACACTCAAACATTGAATCAATTCACATGTTTAGTTCATTTTCATAAGGTTTATCTCTAAACAAGAGTTTAGGAAATCATAACCAAATCATATACACACGTATATTCATAAGCAAGAAGCTGGAAGGTAACTGAATACTTATCTGTATTGGATGTCTTCACTTTATTCCACGGGATCCTTATTTTCTTTACGAGCCTTGAATTTCCCGTGAACACAATAACGAATGTTGGGCCATCACGTAGGCTACTCCACAATCATTCGAATAGGCAATTCCAGGCCAGTACGCCGACTGGGTTTATCAATCATTTCCTTTAGCAATATGCTAGGCCAGTGCTCTGACTGGTTTTATCAATTGTTTAAGGGGTGTTGGGCCAGCGTACACGCTGCTTTACCATATCAAGTAGTTAATTCCCAACTAGTCACTCTCTGGACTTATCAAGAACTTTATAGCGTTCAACCAGCTACTCCCTGGATTTCTTAATAATTTATATCGCCCACTCATTTACTCTTTGGATTTACCAGCAATTTATATCGCCCACTCATTTACTCTCCGGATTTACCAGTAATTTATATTGCCCACTCATTTACTCTCTGGATTTACTAGCAATTTATAGTCTTTCAGGTTCTTGCCTTCCTGCAATGACCAAGGTTTCCAACAAAGAAACAATAGTGTATCAGCTTAGCTGTTAGAAGAATTATACCTGAAATCTTCATTATTCCAAACAAGACATAAATGAAAACGAATACTTATCTATATTGTGCGTTTCCCCTCTGGTCCACGGGATCCTGCTTCGCTTTGCAAGCCATGGGATCGCCTATGGACTTGGATATAGTTAATGCTTAACCAGTACGCCTCTCTATCGGCTGGATTTACCAAGCATTTGGTGGTGCCCAACCAGTCCCATACCTGGTTGGCCCTCTCCAGTGCCGAGCCAGCACATTCGTCTGAGTCATCGACCAATGGAAGGAAACTGCGCCACCGACCATTATAGGTCAAGGCTCTACTATGGAGCCGTAGGCATCTCAGGGTTTTCAGTCAGTCCTCGACGCCCGCCCTCCCACTGCTGTCCCAGTAGAGATTTTATGCCTTTACCAATGCCACCACACCTTCTTGTACCATCTGACCATTATAGGTCAAGGCTCTACTATGGAGCCATAGGCATCTCAGGGTTTTCAGTCGGTCCTCGACGCCCGCCCTCCCACTGCTGTCCCAGTAGATATTTTATGCCTTTACCAATGCCACCACACCTTCTTGTGCCATCTGACCATTATAGGTCAAGTCTCTACTATGGAGCCATAGGCATCTCAGGGTTTTCAGTCAGTCCTCGGCGCCCGCCCTCCCACTGTTGTCCCAGTAGAGATTTTATGCCTTTACCAATGCCACCACACCTTCTTGCACCGTAACCCTTCACACACATCAACTCTTCATTTATACAAGGACGCCACTCCTTCTCTTGTGCAAATTGGTGGTTCCTTTTAGGAACTTTATAGGTGACTTTCTTGACTTCAGGTTAACATGACCCCTACTCACACAAGGATGATACCTTCTCTTATTACACAGCTCTCCGGGCCTGTCCATCCCTTCTGGTAATATTTCATGTGAGAATAGAAAGGTTTCCAATTCCCATACAGTCCCTTTGCGTACCCTTCTTCACTTTGCCCTTTAATGTGCAGTATCAATCTGCATCTGTGTAGGCTGACAACACAAGAAGGATAAGCAAGCTCATCAGTATTGCTGTTCAATTCTTAACCACATTCCATATCATTCACTACCAAGTATTGAAACACCAGGAATGCGTCCATTCCCTTAGGGTGTAGTCAATATTGAAAACCCTATCATGACCCAGCGCCAGAAAAGGTGTGCACCCCCTTTCTGATGTGCGCCATGTAGGCCCTAATCATACGCAAGCAGTTTGCAATGATATAAATAAGATAGAGCATGCTCTGCATATTAACCCTAATAATTTAGACATTGCTGTGAATATTTATTTAATATTATTATTTATAAATTAATAGATTAATAGGTTACTAGTGAAAGGGTGTAACCCTTCACAATGTTGGATCAAGCCCTATAAAAGGCGATCTTATTGTAATTTATCATCATCTATCTATAATATTATCATTTTATCATCCAATATGAGAGTCGGATTCAACTATTAACATCCAACCCGACACGGTTAACTCAGTGAACGGATACGTTCATTGCATTTGGTATCAGAGACTCTCGGCCCTCTGGATTTCGGCTACTGGCCACACTTCATCAGAGTTTCTCTAGATAAAGGGTTTTTGACCCATAAAAAGGCTTCTGCCCACCACATCATCACTCCCTTAACTCCTTCCGCTCCACACTCTTCCATTCACTGCGTTTCATTTTTTCCTCTTCGCACTCCTTTCCCACATGCACTCCACTTCACCCATCACTCACAACCATCGCTGCATCCTCTCACCACTACCCGTGCTTCCTTCCATCGCTCCCCTTGCGTGCTCTTTCATCCACCTTCCTTCACCACCTCACTGCACTCTTACCCGACCTCCTGCACTCCCACACCCACACCCCTCATGCCCCTTGGCTCCACCCCCATCCCCTCTCTTCCCGCGCTCTCCCCCACATGCTGCACTCCTTACCACCTAACCCATCACCACTCCACGCCAATTCACTTCACACTGTTTCCATCTCGTCTGCCCGCTTACCTCCCACTTGCCTGCTCCGTACCTCCTCCTGTGTAACCGTCCCGACTCTCCCACACACCGCCTCATCTGCACATCCACGTCTTACCTCCTGCAACACTCCCTCCCTCGAGCCGGCCAGCACCCCCACGCCTCTACTCCACGGCCACCGCTACACCTTTCCCACTCCACATCGTCGCTCGGCCTCCACCTCCACGATCTGCAAAAAAAACAAACAAATATATGATAATATAATATAGTATATTATATTAATTCAAAACTATTGTAATATAATATATTTTATTATAAAAAAAAATCAAATATTATATTTAATATTATAATATTTGTTTAAAAAAAAAAACTATATACAAAATATTATATAGTTTATCAAAAAAATAAAAATAAAAATAATAATATTAATTAATTAATTAAGTCTCAAACTTTTAACCATGAAGTGGTTCAATAATGAAGATCAAAGCTATGAGGAGAAGAGACTTAAAGCCATCATCTCTCGTGGAATTGGAACAAGTAAATATGACATTGTTCACAATACCGAGGATAGTCAAATCGGTGTTGCTGATAAGTATCAAAAAGATTGGCTCGCTCTCGGTGACGACGATGACAGTTTTGAGGAAAAAAGATTTAAAACCTATGTCTCCCATAGAATTGGCACGTCTAGAGATGACATTGATAAGAACCAAGCCATTGTTGATAAATATCCAAAAGAGGACATATACACAGAAGATGAGGAAGATAGAATAAGAAAACCTATTGTAGAAATTGAAGAAAAAGATGACATCAAAGCGACAGAGCATGTATGTGCATTAGATCAACATCCACCAGTTGTGGATCATGAAGTTGTAGATTATAGGTCTACAATAGCAAGTGACATTTCAAATGCAATTGTTCTTGTTGAGCAGGAAAAGACACTTGAACATTGTTCTCAATTAGTTTTATTAGATAAATCTATTGATCTGATTGAAGAAGTTCGAAGCCATGGAAGTAGTGAATGTCTACTTAAACATGTTGGAAGAACTAATGATGGTTCTACAAACACAAGTGTAGATAGTTATGTAGCAAATTTTTCTTTGCCCACTGTCACTTACGTTCCAAATGATGGTGAATATGATAATGGGCCTAATGTTGGTAAGCTAGAGGACATAAAAGGTATTTCATCCACGTCGTTAGGAATCCCTGTGGAGAAGGTTACTACAGATGAACAACATTTATATTGTTCTAGAATTAGATCCTTGGACACAGTCATATGGAAATCAAGAATGAAGGTCCTTAAAGTTCCTTCCAAGAAAGAAGCCATGAAGGATACGATTCAAAGGAAACTAGTACAAGACCTAAAGATTTCTAATCAGATTGATGTCAGTTTAGATGTGCATATTTCTTGTGACAACCACCACATATCTTTGAAATTGTTGGAATTTAAGTTCATAGATACTAAGATTGTAAGATGGAATCCATCTACAATAATATGGCTCCAGGAAATTGAGAAGACTCATATGGAGATTTTCAAACTTCAAAGTCTTAAAGATGACCATTGTCCTAATTTCCAAGATCGAAGAACATCTTTTAAAAATACCTCCATCATTATGACATTCAATGTTGGAACCACAACCAATGCAAAAAGTGGAAGTAATGAAGGTCCACAAGTGTTCATACATGAAATCCAAAAGGCGATATGGAAGACAAATAATTACAAATTGTATTGTTTCAAAAATTCACCACTCAAGCAGAAAGGATTACAACACAAATCCAGGATAAAGTTGATACTAGAAAAATTAGCTTTGAGGACAAAGCTCCTTAAAAGGGAGTGGCAATGCTGTGAATATTTATTTAATATTATTATTTATAAATTAATAGATTATTAGGTTACTAGTGAAAGGGTGTAACCCTTCACAATGTTGGATCAAGCCCTATAAAACGCGATATTATTGTAATTTATCATCATCTATCTATAATATTATCATTTTATCATCCAATATGGAAGGCGGATTCGCTTCTTAACCTAGTGAACGGATAAGTTCACTGCATTTGGTATCAGAGCTCCAGGAAATTGAGAAGACTCATATGGCGATCTTATTGTAATTTATCATCATCTATCTATAATATTATCATTTTATCATCCAATATGAGAGTCGGATTCGACTATTAACATCCAACCGGACACGGTTAACTCAATGAACGGATACGTTCATTGCAGACATGCATGTTCTTGTCTAGGGTCACAGAATACTCATTTATTTTGCAGATGTGTCTCACATGCCTTCTGGGCATAGCTTTACCATCTCACTTTCATGGTTTACCGACATGCGGTTTGGCTGAGACATTATCAATGGTGTTTCACCCAAAACCCATTTCCAAAGCATGGGGTCTTTCCCATCTGGTTTGGCTTTGGCTTTGGCAGACAAAATTTCAACACTTATTGGTTGTCCCTTACCAAATTTCTGAAAAGCTTGGCCCGTCAACCTTTAAACTTAAAGACCTACAAGGAGAGGAAGTAAATCTCCCTCTCAACGGCCTCGCCTTAAATCAATATTTCGCATAAGTCCTAGGTGGACTTTTGTGCATAAATAAAATGTTGTCTTTTCTTTTCTGATTTGTTTCTTTTGTTTCATTTTCTAGTTGCTTTGATCACTTTTTAGCTTACCGGATTAGTTTGATCTATTTTCTTTTGTTTACTTTCTCCCTTTGTTTGAGCCCTTTGTTTAAATAAAGCTAAGCTCAATCTTGGTGTAGCTGAGGAATGAGAATCCGAACAAAACTCAAAAGGATGGTCAATGAAGAAACTCACTGATAAAAGAAGTATATATGTGTAACTTTGTTTTCACCGAATGGTTTCAAGGAATGCAGAGATCCTTTTTCTAAGTGGTCGATAGAACCCCTATCAAATAACTAAAATCAGCATTTCCTTCTGACTATCTTAGGGCCCCACTCATTCTAACATTAATGATTTCCTCAGAAAATTCACCATGATGAACCCATGGAGAGGAAGCAATATGTCTCACAGATGTATGGTACTTAAAATAATCCCATGCTGTAAGTAAAATCCAAAAGGATTATATTAAGGAGTCTGGTTTCAAGGAATTCTCGCCTCAATCAAAGCATGGCCGAGAGAAACAAATAAAGTTTTCAAATCAGAGAAGCTGTTCGAATAAACCAGCCTGGCAAGGTTCTTCTCCGTCCGTGAAGCATATAAATAAATGAATATTTTGCTCACACAAAAGGACACCATGGATTGAAGAACCTATATCAATCGTTGAAATAATGAAGAAATTCATTTTTGGAAGGCTCAAACGACAAAAGTCGTGTATTAAAGGAACACCCAAAAAGGTGCAGAACAGCATGGGGATGAGGAACAAACATATGTCTGTGAGATATTGTTACAATCCTGTGGGGTCTTATGACGGTGAGCTTTAGAAAGGAAAAATTTTAAAATAAACCTCACAACTTTGGCCCCTAGACAATGATAAGGAAAACTGAGTCAAAGTTGCCTTCTTCCCTCCTCACCATTATGATAAGAGTGATCACTGCATTCTTAGGAACTGAACTATGAAGACATGTTGTTGCAAATGAAACCAGAACTCTATAAGTTTTCTGACCATGAGATGAGTTTTTTTCAGAGATCTGTTTTCACCAGCGAATCGCCATTTGTTGTTGCTACAACACCCCCCCCCAATATTTGAAAAATTTGGGGCCCCTCCTTTACTTTTGAAGAAATTTTTTTCCTAGGATCCTAAAAGCCATCAGAACCTTTTCCTTACTTAGTTCTTCTTGAGAAAACCTTTTCTTAATTCCTTTGAGTTCACCTTTTGATTGTTTTGGCCCAAGTAAAACTCATGAATTTAAGCCACAACGGCAGAAGAACTCATCCAACTCTTCCGAAACGACGAGAAAAATTTGGATAAGTTAAAGTATCGGCGGAATAACTTGGCAAGTCCTTCCGAAACAATGGAAGAACTTAGAAAGTCCTTCTGAAACAACGGAAGAACTTGGAAAGTCCTTCTGAAAAAGCAGAAGAACTCAGACAACTTGGATGCAACGGCAGATCACTTTGCTCAGGATTTGAAGCTTCACTTTTCGGATAAACTCGCTGAGTTTCGCCGCAATAGATGGGAGGTTCAGTTGAGACTTGAACTTCACCGTTTCGAGAGAGAGCTACACCAGCTTTCCGGAACCTTTTCCACCAATCCTTCCCGCAATGGCGGATGAACTCGCGCAAATCTTCCGCAACGAAAAAAAGGAATGAACAAGTCAGACCTGGGTGAAAGAATTCAGGTAACTTTCCCGCAACGGCGGAGTAACTCCCATAACTTTTATGTGACTTCACGCTTGCCTTTTGTGTAAGAACTTGGATAGTTTCCTCGCAACGGTTGGAGAAGTTGGACAAGTCTTTCTGGTTTTGGCAGTCACTCTTAAATACCGAATGTGTCAATTTGACCCCATCCGTACACTCATTAACCCCGTTTAATATTCACAACCACCCTATTAATGGCTCACGCGTGTCAAATGCCTAGATATAGGGCGTAAACCCTGTTCGTAGCCATTGTTCATTTTGATAGAGGCTTTTCTCCATGTCTGCTTGAGACCACGACCGCCCACTCCAGGCTCACTGGCTTCGCAGCAGCGTTAATGTTCCCATACATGATCACTTTCTAGTAGGTTAGTACCTTTCAGGACTTGTATCCTCTCTTGAAGTGGTTTTTCTCGTTGAAATGAATGCCATATTTCGTTAGTTCTTTTTGTTTTTAGCCTGGCCATTGCGGAAGACTTTCAATCTAACTACGGCCCAAGTGGACCCATGCCCATACCTAAATAAGCTTACCCAAGCCTGTGTTCATATGAGCATAGAAGTTTTTTAGGACCTTAATCACCCATAGTATGATCGTCAAGAGAGTCCACAGCAAACCTCTACCCGTTGTGGAAGTTGAAACCAGTCTTGTCTACCCTTACGAGAAGAACATTGGTGTCCCTATCCGGCTACGAGCGTTCATGCCATGAAACATATTATACTCAGGATTACTTTGTTTTGTTCCAATTTGTTATTATGGAAATACATTGCTCTTATATTTCATAGTTGCGACGTGACTCAAAACACCACTATGCGGTTCCCGTAGGTTTTTCCTTTTTTAATAACATGTGAAATAAATTTCTTGATCTGAAATTGAAAGCATAAGAATCGGATTAGGTTAGATTTTTTAGTTGTGGGGTAATCGATATTATCCGCACAAAGGTTTCTCAACGAATTCTTAAAATTGGATGTTATGTGCATAATGTTGGTCTAGATTATTGATGCTACGATCATAATTTTTCTGATATATACGTATGCATGTTGTTGTACAGGGTTTTAAGCCAAAATGCCTAAAGGTGGCAAACGAAAGTCCAAAGCGACCGAGCCAGGATTAGCCCCCACAAGAGTAGAAACTCTATATGAAGACACCAAGTGCATTACAGGCATTCCTCCATAAGTCAAATGGGGAGACATATATCATATGATAAGAGACCAGGACATCCCTGAGGCACTCCTCGAGGAAGAATACCTATACTGGAACATCAAAACCTCCCGCATATCCAAAGCAGCCACACGTCTGGAACTCTTTCCATGCTCGGAAGTAATTGGATGTATTCTGCAGCATGCGAATGCACGGATGAGGGTTCTTTCGGACAGTAAGGGGGAAGCTTTTGCATCCTTCCATCCATCTTATATCGCAATAGCTTACAAATTTCCCCGGGATCATCAGCGGCTTGATGATGAATGGCTAGGAAAAATCAAAATGGATAGTCTAGAGATGGCTAGAAAGTTGTTGATCTCAGGAAAATAGATCAGAAAAAAGCATAGTGAGGAGTACGAGGTTCAGAATCTGAGGCCTCCTTTCAGAATGATTTCCCTCATGCTTAGCAGAATCTTTGGAAGGCTCGATGGCACTGTTTTTATGCTCCAATGGGTTCCCATTATCCACTATGTAGCATTTAGAGGAACAATTTTTAATTGGGCAGATATTCTCTCAGACAGCCTATCATTAGCCATAATTGCTGCACAAGAAGGATTAGGGGCAAAGAAGGCAGAATTCTACATGCCATCCTACCTAATAGACTGCATTGTGGCAAAGCGTCCCTTTCCAAAGCTTGGATGCAACTGGAGAGAGGCCGACACCCCAGTATTCACTGCTTACAAACTCTTTTGGACTCAAAACTACAAGTGGCATTACAAACTCATTTGTGAGGAATTTATCATACCTTTATATGAGTTAATGTTCAATGAAGAACCTAACTGCTTGTCCGAAAACACCATGGAGGTCCTGGAGAATTAAGGTGATTTCTATTTTTCACCGGAAGGCACTTTCATAAGAATGTATGGAGGCTCTAAACCCCCATATATCCTACCAACATATGCTACTGACTACATAGTCCACAAGGAGGCATTAAGACAAGTTTTCCTTGATGGGGTTGGTAGCACCTTGTACAAGGCAAAGAAGGCCACTTTCCCACCTTTACCTTTTTATGTTTGGGCCTACAAGTTCTCAGGGATTGCAACAGTAGAAGAATTTATCGCAGAACTGAGAGACTTTCACTTTGGGGAAAAGATTTTTTGGAGGAATGATCAATGAGGCAAAGCTGCACAACATTGTAGGGATCTCCATGCTAGCTTTGAATACGCTCACTATTATGATGAAGATGAGGAAGTGTATAGAGGGGTCAATAACATGACTGAACAACAGATTTTCCGACTAAGAAATGTCGGGGCCAATTCTAGCTCCGGTAATGTCAAGGAAGCAAAACAACAGCAGGAAAAGGAAACAACAGAAGCCACTGAAACCCTCTCTAAAGAAGAGAAAAGGCTCAAGGAAGAAGCCGAGAGAATCCAAAGAGAAGCTGTTGAAAGAGAAAAAAGGCAAACGAGGATGAACTTCGCGAAGAGGAAACTCAAAAGATCCAAGTAGTGGAAGAAGAAGCTCGAAGAGTTTAAGAGGAAGAACGGATCAGATTGGAAGGGATTTCCAGACAAGTAGAAGAGGAAGCTCAGAGAAAGGCTGCAGAAGAAGAAGCGCAAAGGAAAGCGGAAGAAGAAAACAAGGCGAAGGAGGATGCTGAACCAAAGAGCCCAAATGTCTAAGACATGGATACGGACATCCCTATAAGAGACCCCCCGCTTGTCCCTTTTAAACCATCAAAAAGTAGCACAGTGTCCCAGTGGGACAGGTTCGCTTATAACAAGAAGAGGAAATCTATTGTCAAAGAAACAGTGACTAGGATGAAGAGACCTTTTCAACCGAACATTGTCACCAGACATGAAACAACAGTCATGCAAGGTACTAAGCATGCACACAAAGTTGTAGTATCGATTTTTGTGGCTTCTGTTCAAGCAACTGCAGACAGTGTCAACATATTAGCAGACGAGTTAGAATTAGAAAAGGAGAGAACCCACCATTTGCAGGAAACTCTGGTCAAAGAACAAAATTATTCAAATTTGATGGTGGAGAAATGTGACACCCTTGTGTCAGAGAAGGGAGAATTAAACAGAAAATTTTAGCACCTAGAAGCTGAAAAGAGAGCCTTGGTCATACAAATGAGAGCCCTGTAAGCAGAAAAGTAGGGTCTAGAAAGAAGGAACTTGCAGTTGGAGTCCGAGAAATTTGATACCACTCAGCAGATCGATAACTTAAAGGAGAACATAGAGAAGTTAGAAGAAAGCGGGGAATTGCTAGAACAACAATTAGAACTCGCTACTAGCAAGGTTAGTGATGTGGGGCCTTTTCATGAGCAGGCTTGCGTAATACTGAAGAGGATACATGGGATTCAAGAGCTCATAACAGAGGAAGTCTGCAAGTTAAAGGGAGTGGTGGCCAGAATCAAAGAAATAAATACTGAAGCCACTAGGCGTAGGAGAAAATATGTACGCGTTAGTGAGGACATTAAAAGGCAAATGGAATGGACAGAAGGAAATTCAGGATTCCCAGAAAATCTCCCTCCTGAATCCATCTCTGGTTTCAAAGCAGATATCCGCCTTTTGGGGTTTTGCAAGGATTTTGGAGTGAAGCTAAACGAAGTGGCCATGGTGACTCTTGAACAGTGTGGGAACTTGTATTTGAAGATACGAACCACCCAAGAGAATTTCCCGATGAGAATTCCCCAGACTATAGAATAATTTCTAGACAAACTCCAACATTTGTCTAACCTAAGGGATGGGCTAAGTGCTGAAATAGATTATGTAAGGAAGGTGGAAGTTTTGAACGCTAAAGACCTTTACTAGTGGGTTGGCCAGGCTGCTATTCACGCACATCTTCTGCAAGAAATCCTCCAAGCTACAACAACAGAGATCGTTGATCTTGAGGAAGAGCTTGCCAAGCATGAAGTTTCTCTAAAAACCATGCTCCCTCTTGATGCAATTAATGTCATAAAAGAAACCAGTATCTGGATGAGACATATAGCAGAAGAAGACAGAGCACTAACAACAAAAACACATCGAGTATTAGCAGGAGAAGCCAGTACATCAGCCTCAGTGGAATTACCGGTAGCTACAGGGGCACAAATTCCAACAAGAGTACCAGCTATAACAGAAGTGCCCGAGTTAGCAAAGGAGCCAGCTCAGAAGTGACCCACCTTTGTTTATCTTTTAACTTATATCCAACGTGCCTTCTTTTAGCCTTTGTATATTTTAATTATTAAAGTGACATGTGGACCTCCTTCGCATCCTTTTTTGTAATATCGCTGGGGTTTTATTCTTTTTGTAAATTGGGCACTACAAGACAAATCAAAAGAATTTGGAAAGTCAGGGTATAGGTGGCATCTCTTGAAGCATTTGTAAAGCTATATATAGTTGATTAATGAAAGATAGAAAGGACGTTTGGCAGGTGAAAGGAATTTCTTCTTGTGTATGAGAACTACTTCAGCTACATGAATAGAAAAAATATATTGGCCTGTGAAAGCTGGTGCATCGTTTTGCTTTGGGTTGTGATGGATGATTGCCGAACTATTTCTACATTTTTCATATACATTCAGTGAGATCTTTCCTAGCTTTTGTGAATTAATTCTATGCTGTGAATGATCTTATCTCTTTTGCAAAATTTCTGTACCTCATGAGTAATGGAATGCTTTAATAAAATCAGAGCTATCTCTGATATCATTTACATTCTGTTGAAAATGCATCTTTGTAATTTAATGGTTATCTATTCAATTTTTTAGATGTTTCTTTCAGTTTTATTACTCATACTTTAAATTATGCTCCTTACAAGGATAGGTTAAAATAGATTAAATAGCTTAGAATATATTTGTTTATCACATGCATTTAGTTAGGGCACTTGCATATCATATTTTAAAATACATAAATAATGGATGAGGCCTCAACCGATAAAATAAACAAATCTTTAAAACTTACACGGTAGCCGGACCGTTAACCGGATGGATTCCCCACACCAAACGGTGAGCGATCTAATTGGGCTTACTTACCAGGGAGAATCCCTTGCTGATTGATGCTATTATTTTCGAGGCATCAACACACTGCAAAGGAGATCTATCATGTTAATGGTGGTGATGCATATTTTGGATCAGATCCAAAAGAGGAACATAAATCAAATTTCCATTCACCACTTGAGCTCTGTAGTGAAGTAGAAGATACACACACACTAGTTGGGTGTGAACCAGAGAGTTTCGTTGAAGAACTGACCACCTTAGATCTGCCATATAAAGAGAAAAATGTGATGCAAAGGTATGAACCAAATTTTGATTTTTATGTTCCTTTGGGTCATTATGATATTGCAGTCTCGTCTAGGGAAAATATTGGCATGGTTGAGTCCTCTATTGACGAGGCTCAAATTTATGGTGTTAAGGAGGAATGCAGTGAGAGGGTTGGAATATTGGATGAGAATTTGCATGATTCTCACATGGTGGAGGAGCTCACATGTGGAAGAACACATTGTGTGGTCAATGAGACATTGGGTGACTTGGAGAGCCTACTCCTAGTCACAGAAGAAAGGATGACTACTTTCAGTTTTTCATGGATAGAGATCTTGCACTCAAAGTTACAGAAGACAAGATAACAGAAGTAGAACAACTCTATATGGCATTGGGAGAGTCACAGTCCTTTTCCAAAATTGCATGTGATCATATGTGTGTGGCTGATTACACACATGGCATATTGGAGCAGCCTCATGTGCAAGGTGAGCATGAGGATTTTTCTGGTTTACAGGTACTTGAAGGAAGCGTTGACTTACAAGATGAGGGAAAAGCACTTGTTTCACACCAGGAGGATTATGAACTTTATATATGTGAGGGATGTTCATTGGTGGAGGATATTCTTGGCGAGTCACATCATTTGAGTGGAACATTGAAGGAGGACCAAGAGAAGCTCATAGAAGCCAATGATCTTTTTGTTGATGCCAATGCCTTGGTGTCAAGATGTTGTTGGAGAGCTTCACAAGAAGGATTGGAAGGAGAAGATTTCTTGAGGGATTTTGAAACTCTCAAAGAATCAATGTCCAAGATGAAGGAAATTTATATGAACATGATCTCAGATGGGAATCATCTTCTTGAGGTGACCACAATTTACCATCATGCACTCAGAAGAGAGGAAGATGAAGCAGAAAATATTTGTAGCGAATTGGAGAATGCATATGTTTCTTTGGAGAGCACCCAAAGGGATATTCAAGAGTCAAAATCACATATCTATCAACTTCAAAAGGAGTTGAATGTACCACACCTTTCATCTTGCATGGAAGGAAATGCAATGGGTATGATGGAGGAATCTCATGTGGATGATGAACATGAGAAAAGTTTTGATTTGCAAGTGTTGGTGAAGGAAGATTCCATAGAAGATCTTGGCCAAACACTTGTCTTGTTGTGGAAGTACATTCAAGAGAACATACCATTTAGATATGCAAGCAAATTTACTTATCTTTCCATTGATTGGATAGGTGAGTACTTAGTGGAGATGGAGACTCAAGGATGATGTTAAGCCCTAAATATGGGCACATTCCCCCCTATATTGTGGTTTATTACATTAGTTTTGATGTCGTATTTGGTCCATTATTGGTAATTGTCATTAATATGGCTATATTAGTTATGTCAGATTGGGTCAGTTAATTGGGATTGTACCCCTTAGTCTCCTATATATAGGAATGAGACCTTTCATTTAGAGTATCTTGTCTTGTCTTGTCTTGTGTACTTAGTACATTGTGTAAGGAGATTTCCCCCTCGAAGAGGTTTGTTATTCATATATTTTCTTCAATCAATTCGTGGAGTACTCTTTCTGATATATTTCTTCTCTTTTCATACTATTTTTGGAAATTTGGTGCATAACATTTGGTATCAGAGCCCTTTCCTCGGGACTGGTTTCTTCAAAATGATTCATCTTGGAATTTTCGCTATAAAGTTTTTTATAAAAGGGTTCAGAGAGTGAGACTTAAAAACCATCTAGGAAAAAGGCCGAAATAATTGTGTTCCAATGTTCAGATCCTGAAACATTGCAGGTTCGGAGATATTATCTCTAGAATATAGGGCTTTTGACTAGTCCAAAAACTAGTCTAAAACAAGTGTTGTGAGAAAACATGTCATATCTAGGGCATGAAATATCCAAATTGAGTGATACCTGTTTCATATGAAATAAGACAAACCAAATTATCTGTGGTAGGTTTTTCAACCTTAGATACAAAATATTGGACATGTGGCATACAACACAAGTTTGCTATTCTGGAAAGACAAAAAAAAGAGGTGTTGGGAGATTCACAATAAATTATTATTGGTAAATCCAAATTAGCTTAGACCTACAGAATTGGAAAGAGGACACATAAGGATACAACATTGCAAATTTTCAGACCCAGAGGAGCATAAATTTAAAATTTACATCAGTTTCAAGTCGGCCTTAAAACTGTCTTCCAATAAGGGTTTGAAAAGGTACACCATTTTTAATTTTGATTAACTTTGAGTAGAAGGATCTCATTGTGGTGAAACCTAAGGTGTGATATATATTTATATTATTCAAAATGCCACCAAAAGGAAGTGTAAAGACCTACACTCCATCCAAACCCCCATAGGATCCATCCTCAACGCATGATGAAAGGGAAGACCTCTCTTTTCAAGTATCCCAGTTGGAAGATATGATTAAAGGGTTTGTAAAAAAATTGATTTGGATAATTTAGAGGAGACGTTGAATAAAATGGAGGAAACTATGAAAGTTTCAATGAGAACGATTGATTTAATGAATCTAGATGAGAAGTTGATGGAGAATATAACAAATATTGTTAATATCATACAAAATTCAAGGGATACTCTTCCTACAGGTGATGATGTGTTACAGGATACTCAGGAGGATAAAGATAATTCTGATGTTGAGAAACCTTCTATGAATAAGAATATTCCAAGAGGAAATTATTTTAATAATGGAAGTCGTTAGGGATGGTCACCAAGGGGTACCCAAATTCCCAAGATTGACATGAGAAAGTTTGATGGCAATGATCCAATAACATGGATATTGCAAATGGAGCAATTATTTGATCTACACTAGGTTCCAACTTTGCAAAAGGTAACTATTGCATCATTATATTTAGAGCCTGATCAATTTGTATGGTACCGATGACTTTGTGACCGTAAAAAGGAAACTATTATATCTTGGTCTATATTCACTGAAGAATTGATTGCACATTATGGGGATATTAATAGCAATACCTTCTTTATCCAGTTAATAAATCTCAAGCAAAAAGGTCCAGTTGCAGAGCACATCAAACAATTTCAGAAGCTAAATCTTAGAGTGAAGAAAATTCCAAAAGACAATTTGTTGGATCTCTTCATTGGCACCTTGAAGGATAACATTCAACATGAGGTGTGTCTCTTTGAACCACCATCCTTGGATAATTCCTTCATGATGGCAAGGAAGGTTGAAATTAAAAATATGACGATGACTACTAGAAAGAGCACCTACAACACATACCAAGAGAATACTGTTACTTCTTCTAACCCACCTCAAAGGTTGACACCCCAAAAAATAGAGGAAAGAAGAGCAAAAGGCCTATGTTTTAATTGTGACAACAAGTATAGTAAGGGACATAAGTGTGGTGAGAAGAAATTATTTTACATAGAATGTGAAGAGGAAGAACCAAAAGAACAAGAACCATCTCTGGATGAAGAAATAGAAGATACTACTTCAGAAGAGATTACTCCCACCATATCATGTCATGCATTGGCTGGAATTATCACTCCTCAAACTCTCAAGATCGAAGGATTTATCAAAACTAAAAAGGTAACTGTGCTGATTGATTCTGGTAGTACTCATAATTTAATTCACTATAAATTAGAAAAATCTCTCAATTGCTTTGTATATCTAGCACTAGAGTTTCAAGTAATGATTGTAGATGGAGGAAATATCAACTGCTCAGGGAAATGCCATAATATAAATATTAATATGGGAGAATATGTATTGAATAGTCCAATGATTTCTGTTCCAATGGTTGGTGTTGATGTCGTCTTAGGAGTTCAATGGTTACAATCTTTGGGAACTGTGGCGTTTAATTTTCAGAAGCTTTTCATGAAATTTTTATGGGAAGGAAAGGAATATGAATTACATGGTATCACAGGGAAACCAAGCAAGGTGATAAGCTCTAATGGTATGACAGAATTGATGAAAAAGGGACATCAAGGTGTAATTGCACAATTATGCTCATTAGATGTTCAAACATCTAAGCCTCTTATTTCCCTAGATATCCAAAGGGTCATTAATAAGAATTCCAAGGTATTTGAATATATTCCAAAAGGTCTTCCACCTGTCCGAGATTTTGATCATGCTATTCACTTAATCCCAGGAAGTGTTCCTCCTAACATCAGACCTTATAAATACTCCTATGGACAGAAGAGTGAAATTGAGCGCATGGTTGAAGAAATGTTAGAGGATGTCATATTTAGGCCTAACCAAAGTTCTTACTCTGCACCAGTGGTAATGGTACACAATCCGGATGGATCATGGCGTATGTGTCCAAATTATAGGGATCTCAACAAGATCACCATTAAATATAAGTTTCTCATTCCTGTAATTGATGAATTGCTAGATGAATTATATGGAGCAATTTTATTCACAAAGTTGGATCTTCGTTCTAGGTATCATCAAATTAGAATGAAAGATGAAGACATCCCAAATACAACATTCAGAACTCATGAAGGTCATTATGAATTTCTAGTCATTCCATTTGGTCTCACGGATGCACCTTCCACATTTCACGGTTTGATGAATTCCATTTTCAAGCCTTTTCTTAGAAAATTTGTGCTCGTATTCTTTGATGATATACTAATCTATATCAAGTCTTGGGAAGAACATGTTAAACATGTTGACATGGTACTACAACTACTACAGGAGCAACAACGATATGCAAAACCTTCCAAATGTTTCTTTGGGGTGAAGGAGGTAGAGTATTTGGGTCATATTGTATCTCATGAAGGTGTCAAGGTATACTCTAACAAAATTAAATCCATGATAGACTGGCAGATTCCCAAAAAATTGAAGAATATTCAACAATTCTTAGGTCTAACAGGGTATTACCGCAAGTTTGTTCGAAATTATGGAATATTAGCAACACCTCTAACATCATTATTGAAGAAAGATGCATTTTCTTGGACTCCAGAGGCAACTCAAGCTTTTGAACAACTTAAACATGCAATGTGCACAACTCTTGTGTTGGCCACACCAGACTTCACAAAAACCTTTATTATGGAATGTGATGCTTAAGAAAATGGCATTGACGTTGTTCTAATGAAAGAAGGACACCCAATTGCTTTCAAAAGGCATCCAATCAAGGGAAAGAACTTAAAAAATCCCATTTATGAGAAAGAAAGGTTGGAAATACTACATGCTCTTGAGAAATGGCATCCTTATCTAATAGGTAGGCACTTCAAGGTCAAAACAGTTCATGATAGTCTTAAATACTTCTTGGAACACAGGCTATCTTCAGAAGAGAAACAAAAGTGGGTACTAAGGTGTTGGGATATAACTTTGAAATCATCTATAGAAAAGGGAAACATAATGTGGTGGCAGATGCACTCTCCATAAAAGATGAAGATGTTGGGGCCTTACTTTGTTCCATTTCCATTCTACAACCATATTGGATAGTAGCATCAAGGGAAGAATGAAAAAAGACCTATCTGTGTGCACACTCATTCAAAAGATACAGAATGATCCCAATGTGTCAGATAATTTTGTGTGGAAAAATGATTCACTATGGTATAAGGATCGTTTATATTTATGCAAAAACTCCCAACTCAAGCAGAAGGTCCTTTCTGAATTACACGCCTCTCCTATAGGTCGGAACGCAGGATTCCTGAAAAATTACCACAGGGTCAAGAATGAATTTTTCTGGGAAGGTCTTAAATCTGATGTTCAAAGGTTCGTGGTTGAATGCTTGGTTTTCCAACATAATAAGGGTGAAACAGTGAACACCCAAAGACTTCTACAATAATTAGACATACCTTGCCAGTCCTGGGAGGAAGTCCCCATGGATTTAATCATGGGTCTACCCAAGTCAGAAGGAAATAATGTTATTATGGTGGTTGTTGATAGACTCATGAAGTCTGCACACTTTTGTGCACTCTCTCACCCTTTTAATGCAAGAACAATAGCTACAGCCTTTATGTAAATTGTTCAGAAGTTACATGGAAATCCAAAGATTATTGTAAGTGATAGAGATCCAATTTTCACTGGAAAATTTTGGACTGAATTATTTTCCTATTTGGGTACTCAATTGGCTCACAGTTCATCTTATCAACCCCAATCTGATGGGAAAACTGAGATTATGAACAAGTGTTTGGAAGGCTATCTTCCTTGCTTTGCATCTGACAAACAAACACAGTGGGTGAAATGGTTGTCCTTGGAAGAATGGTGGTACAATACTTCCTTCCATTCATCATAAAGCTCATCCTTGAACTATGAGTGGGTCAACCTAGGCACCGAGCAGGAACCTAGTTTCATCAACTTGGGAGTTGATTGTACCCCTGAAGAACGCAGAGCCATTATTGCATTGTGTAAACAGTATAAGGATGTTTTCGCCTGGACGTATGACGAGCTGAAAACATTTGACACTGGCGTCATGTTTCATAATATTCCCATGAAACCAGAGGTCAAGCCATTTCAACAAAAGCTGTGGAAGATGCACCCCAATTTGGAGCCTTCTGTAAAAAAGGAGCTGGAGAAGCTGCTCACTGCTCGAATTATCTTTCCGGTCAGGCACACTCAATGGATCGCTAATTTAGTACCTGTCCGTTAGAAAAGCGGTGAAATTCGACTGCGTGTCAATTTCAGAAACCTAAATCGGGCTTTTGAGAAAGACAACTATCCTGTTCCACCAATGGAGCAGATTCTTCAAAAGTTAGCCGGGTCATAAATGTTTTCCCTCTTAGATGGTTTTTTGGGGTATAACCAGGTCATGGTTTCCCCGGACGATCAATTGAAAACAGCCTTTAGGACCCCATGGGGTACTTTTTCCTACAGACGGATGCCTTTCGGGCTGATCAACACAGGAGCTACTTTTCAGAGAGCTATGGATATAGCTTTCCGAGGGTTAATGCATAATTCTGTCGTTGTTTACCTTGACGATATCACTATTTACTCTAAAAAATGACATGAACATGTGTTTGCTTTGAAACAAGTTTTTGATCGCTGCAGGAAATTTGGTATTTCTCTCAACCCGAAGAAATCTATTTTTGTAGTAACAGAAGGAAAGCTTCTGGGCTTCATTGTTTCAAAAGAAGGTATGATTATAGATCCTGAATGTATAGAGGCTATTTCAAAGATTGGCTTACTAGGCTCACGCAAAGCAATGCAATCCTTCTTAGGTAAGGTTAATTTTGTACGTAGATTTGTACCAAATTTTGCTCAGATTGTTACACAACTACAACTTTTGGTCAAGAAAGATGTGCAGTTTACTTGGTCTCAGGAACAGAGAGATGCGTTTATCCGAATTCGAAAGGCCATTGCAAAAGCTCCTGCTCTCATGTCTCCAGATTTTAATAAGGATTTCATTCTTTGTACTTTTGCCACTGACTTTTCTTATGCAGCTATCTTAACTCAAAAGCATGACAATGATACTGAAATCTCGATCTCTTTTATGAGCTCAACATTCAAAGGTGTAGAGCTTAAATATTTGCAGATCGATAAGCAAGCTTATGCGGTTTATAAATCCATCAAACATTACGGACCCTACTTGCTGAAGTCTCGGACCAAAGTCATTGTTCCATATTCTGTTATCAAAAATGTTCTCATCCAAAAAAAATAGGAGAAAAGAGGGCCCATTGGATGACCGCACTACAAGAATATGATCTTGAGATCAGACAGGATAAAATTGTAAAAGGACAAGGCCTTTGTCTTCTTATCGCGCAATCCAACGACCCCGCACAACAGCAGTCTGAATGGGATCATGAGGAATAAATTCCCTTAGGTGTTGTCAATGTTATCGATGCCCCGACATTGGAATGGCACGATGATATCAAATTTTTTACTAACCATGGGTTTGCTCCTGAAACCCTTGATTTTAAGAAAAGAAGAGCTTTAAGACTGAAATCTGCTCCCTATCAATTCATTGATCAAGTTCTTTTTAGGAAAAATTATGATGGAGTATTTCTCAGATGCTTGGAAAAACATGCAACTGATGACATTTTGTTTCAATTTCATGCAGGTCCTGCTGGAGGCCATTTTTCAAGAGAGACTATGGCACACAAGATTCAAGAAAGTGTGAGCCGTGCCAGAAATGCACAGGGAAGTTTAGGAAACCTGCATTTCCTTTACAACTAGTTATAATTTAGTTTCCATTTCAACAGTGGGGACTGGATTTTGTTAGACCTATAAACCCTCCTTCATCCATTCAAATTAAGTATATCTTCACAGGCACAGACTATTTCACTAGATGGGTGGAGGCAGCTCCTCTCAAACAATGTAATGCTACCCAAGTAATCTCTTTCCTTGATAGTTAGATCGTTACATGGTTTGGCGCTCTAGAGTACTTAGTTTTCGATAATGCATCCTACTTCTCTTCAATCGATATAACTGAATATGCCTTTGAGATGGGGATTAAGCTTAAGTTTTATGCCAATTATTACCTGAATCATTGAACAAAAACCTGATAAACATTCTCAAGAAGACCGTAGCCTCCCATCACAGAGATTGGCACACACAGTTGTATAATTCATTTTGGGCAAATCGAATTACCCCGAAAGCAGCAATTGCAAATTGTCCCTACTGTCTGGTTTATGGAAAAGAAGCCATTCTTCCCACTAATCTTACTATTCCTTCGCTGCAATTGGCCCAGTCTGTTCAAGAAGATGATTCTTCTCCCCTCCAACAAAGAATTGATACCCTCTTGAAGCTAGAGGAGGACAGGGAAATAGTCAATAACAAGTTGTATCATCATCAACAGATGGTGAAGAGATGGTTTGATGAAAAATCTTCATCTGACAGAGAATTTTCTGTTGGTGACCTGGTTCTGAGGTGGGATAAGCAACATAAAGATAAGAATTAGTACACCAAGTTTCAATGCCTTTGGCTAGTACCTTTCATTATTACAGAAAAGATTGGTCCCAGCACTGTTCGATTACAGACGTTAGAAGGAGTTGTAGACACCTTCCTAGTGAATGTGTCTCTTCTGAAAAAGTATTTTGTTTGAAAAATCTGGTGCACTTGTACATAGGTGTGGTTTGTTCTACAATCATTTGTTTTATTGCATTTACATTTTGATTGGTTTTCTTGTTTTGTTATGGTTTTCATTAATCAGGCTTCACACTTGTGGTAATGGCTTATGATCACTTTTCTTAGCAACAATTGCTTCTGAAGTTTCAACATCGTTATCAATCTTACTTTCTGGCTTTTGATTAGAATTTGCTATGAAGAATTAACAGTCAATAAGTGCAGCGCATTTGGATTATTTTCACTTTGATCATTATCTTTCACCTCGCTTGATTTGTGTAATTGAGGTATGGAGGATGGTCATCATTTCTCTATCTGGTGTTTCATGGTTTAATGACATATCATAATAACCTGACCAGTTCCGATTGCTCATGGATCCTTTTACAATCACTTTGATTATAAATTCTATTTAAAACTATAAGTTACGAGGTGGGTGGTCTTGTTATCAAGCCAGCCCATTAGGTTCATATGTGCTTAAAGTGGAATGACATCTTCACATCAAGCCACCACACTTGGAACATGACTTTCAGTTCTTCTGGAAGGTGGAAGATCCTATTACAGGTCGGTCCATTCATGATCTGCAAAGTACTAGTGAGTAACATTACCACTAAATGGTCACCAAGCCATGGTAATGCCGTGTAGCTTATGCTAAAATAAATTGTTTTGTTTTTCATAAGATTTCGTTGTATACAAGGACAAGGGGGGTCTTATTACAAGCCAACCCTGCTATGATCATGGGTTTGACCTTGGACTGGAATTATCACTATGTGGTCACCAAGCCATGATAATTTCTTTTGGTCTTACAACTAGAAGACAAGGAGTCTCGTTATCGAGCTAGCTTGACCAGTTTCCGGATCAGGCCTGTGAATGGCGCTGTTTCATCTGATCACCAAGTCAGTACAGTGGTCTTGTGTTAACAAGGTTTTATGTATAAAATATAAAAAAAGAGAGAGAGAGAAAAGATAAAATAAAATAAAGGAAAATATATATAATCCATAGAGGATCATTGATTAATAAACCAAGGAGATTTGTAATTAGGATATCCACGAACATTTCTAAGACTGTGCCCAGGTTCAACACAAGCTGGTTTTCAATGATTACATCAAGGTAAAGATTTGGTATTACTCTCTAAATCTCCTTATCGAATGAGTGTTATCTTTAAAATGGTCATTGTTGAGATCTATCCATTTTCATGTTCATTGCTTGTTGGCTATTATCTTTTGAGTATCTTCTTTTAATTGAGTTTCAAGAAATTGGTTGATTGACATGTTGTCGTTAGTTGGATTTGATTGCAGAAATAACTGGTTCTTCCCAGCCAGTCGCCATTTGTTGTGGCCACAACAAATCCCATGCTTAGCCAAGCATGGGAGCCCCACAACTTTAAAAAATGCAAAGGTAGTTGGGTGAGTCATCTTGAAAATTTTAGATTTTGATTTTACCTTTAAAAGTTCTTCACCCATGCTTTTGGTCTGCTTGTTTGTAAGGGTTTGATTATTTATTCCAAAATGTTTTGGGTTGAAAAGAGACAAAACTTTGAGTATTTTGCTGATTGCTATCATCATCCCGAAACCCGACATTTGGAGAACCTGAACCCCGCAACTCGACAGGCGTGGGTTGCGGGACTATTGTTTTTTAAGTTTTGGTTTTACTGATTCTGAAACCCACAACCCGATGGCTGCGAGTTGCGGAATCATTTTTAATATGATTGAAGAATAATTACTCCGAAACCCAAACCCCGCAATGGCGGCATCCAAATTTCGGGATTATGATTTTCGTTTATCTGGTGTGTGTTCTCGAAACCTGCAACCCGTGATTTCGGGATGCGGCTTTCAGGATGGTTATCTTACGTCACAATTTAATGTTTCCGAAACCCTCCACCCGCACAGTCGATTTTCGGCTTTCGAAAATCCTTTTTTACTTCGGTTTTACATACCCGCAGCCTACAAATCTTTACTTTCGGGTTTTGGCTTGCGGGATCTTTGAATAAGAACTTCATGCAATTTTTTTGAACTCGATTCCGCATTCCGCTCCGGTTAATCTCCATCTTCTGTCTGTTATAATCTCACGGTCATGTTGATTTTGGGTAATCAGTTAAGTCAAGCTTTGCCATCCTGTCTTTTGAAACCTAGTTCTGCGAAATTATCAGTTTTCTATGTAATTCATCACAGCACGCACCATTACAAGTCTATCAGTCACCTCATGTTGGATGGACGCCGTCTCTCCGCATTAAGTTCGCCATGCCTAAACTTGAGCTTTGACATCTCGTCGTTTTTGTTCCACCTCTTAATGATCGGATTTTTTACATGCGAAGAATTGATGGCCCATGTACTGGAACTCCAAGTCGGGACCTTTTCACATCAACTTTATCACCATAACCTTCGTCTCTGTTATTAATCAACAGTCATAATTATTGATGAGAGATTGCTTATAACGATGTGATCATTAAGACAATTCAAAATCATGCAAGCAGTAATTGACCTCGTACTTCGCACAGGCTTTGATCCGACTGGCACATACCTTGGCTCTCTTCGTTTCAATTGAAGTAATTACAATGAATTGATTCGATAACTTTAATCATTGCAGATTGCCCCGCCCGATTATCATAGACCTGCTTACTGGCCTTTAAATAAGCAATTAACATGAAAGTTCCAGTTCATCCATTGCCTTCTGAAATAGGAAACACTCTGTTCGGCATTCTTCTTATATCTTTTTATCCAAGACTCATTCAGAAATATGAGTAATATTCATGAAGATGGTAAATTTTCTAATGTTTAGGTTGAATATGAAGAGCTCTATCCCTTGTTATATCAAGAAATGTTGTCACCACGGTTTGATGTAGGTGTTCCTGATCTTAGTAGCAGTAGCAGCGAAGAAGAATTTGAAACTTTGTCTGCCTACATTCACAACCTCGAAAAGCGAAGAAAGGAAATTCTAGAGGTATCAACTGATCTTGATACTGATGTTATATAATACTTTCTAATCAATGAATAAACTGACGTGCCGACTACCGTCCCTGAAGTAAATCCTCTAATGGATTTCTCTGTTTTTGACAATGGGTTCCCCAACCCTGAATTTCCTACAGCAGATGCTCTGCAAGCCACACCACCTGTCGACGATAATGAATGATCTATGATTTAATTTTTATGGTGCCACGAGACCTTATCTGATTAAAGAACAAGTCTTTCTTTTGTGAAAGGTGGCGGAAAATCTTTTGAGCTTAAAAATAGAAAGATTTTTTTTGGATCGATGGTTAGACCCGATTTTGTAATCCCTATTTTGTAGAATCTCTCCTTTTGGAACTCTGATGTAAATTTAATATATAAGGGGGAATGTTTCTCTTAGTAAGGGGTGGGGAATTTTGGAATTTCAATTCAGCAGGAGTTCGGATTGAAGATACTCGGTTTATCAGAGTCATTGTAATTTTTGTACAAGACTTCTCTATTCAGGAAAATTATCTTTAAATTTACCTCCTATTGTTCTTCAAATTTCTTTGGGAATTGTTGAGTTAATGTTTCAAATTTTTCATCGATCATGCGTTTAATCTTTTGCAGGATTTTTTTTAATGCATAAGATCTCTCATATTGATTTTTCTATATGTGTGGATTATGTTCAAAACTATTCTGTTAAATTTCTTTAATTGAACGTTTTCACTTTTATACTTTTGCAAATGATTTGATGCAATTAAATATGTATAATCAAATGTTAATTTTTCAATTAGCACAATGATTACAAATCAGATATTTGAATACGCTTAACAGTTTGAAGAATTGTCACTTAATTTCTTAATTGATAAAACTTTAATTAACAATTGAAGAACCCAAAGACATTTATGTTTAAGGTTTAACTACTTGTTCATCACACTTCAACTTTGATCTGCACAACATCAAATTCTCCTTTTAGGTTAGATCTGACTTAGAATAGATCCGTTCCTTAGGTAGTTTAAGTTAGATTTTGGTAACAAGCTTTCACACTTAGTTTTCCTTGATGGGAAAACTGATCTTTTGAGATCAAATCTTTTACTCATAGAGTGCTAGCAGAGGCCAAATATCCGTGGGTGATTACCATCCCAAACAGCTCGAGGATAGGGTAACTCTTGCGTAGGGTTAATTGAAGCCTTTGGCTGGGTTTTCATCCCCTATTGTGTGCCTTGGAACCCATTCCAGCACTTTGCACTCACCCTGCACCCCCTAGGCATCAACACATCCCAAAAAGCATATCTCAGCTAAGAATCCCATGAATTCATGTTTTTAGAAAGAGTCCTCTTTATAATCTTCATGAGTTTTTATTGGTAAATTAGTCAGTTGCAGTCAATATTCACTTATGTTGATTGCTAGATGGGGGGTGAGTCTCTCCAATGAAGTGCATACCCCATTGCTAGAAATGTCCATCAACTTGGAAGGTTTCAGGGGTAGGGATGATAGTTTTTGTTTCCCATAAAAGGTTCTATAGGGAACACAGGATCTCAAAACTTTATGTACATTAGAGAATAGGGTAGGATAATAATATCCAAACCTAAAAATCTCATGAGTTGTTGTTCTTGTAGCAAAATTCACTCCACAAATCCCTTGGTTCATCTCTTTGACCAGTGTTTCAACTTCATGTTCCAACAAAAATTTGAGCAAAATACCTTCAATGTTCCTCGTATCATTATGCAAATCTTTCCCTACAGTGCAATATTTGACTACCTTAAGTTTCAAAGATCTTCTTTGAGACTTGTCTATCCTTGTGGGAAAGGTACCAGTTTTCAATAAATGCACAATATCATGATACTAGTTAGACTAGTAGTAGCATGTATGAACATAATCACTTACCTCCTTGATCCAATATTCTTCTTGATCCGCACACACCATATTCACCCCAATTACCTGCAAATTTGTCTATGTCATTAGTTTGGCCAAGACCTGTTCTTTTACCAACTTAGTTGGATTAATCACCAAATCAAATTCCTGAATCTTGGTGACCCATTTACTCCAACTTCCATATGCTTGAGGTTGACAAAGGATTTCTTTGACTTCAATTTGTGGGATATAAGAAATTATTTGAACCAACAACACATATTCCTAAAAGGCTTCAAGGGATTTAACTAGGTTATAAGCTTGTTTTTCCATTATATTTACTTTAGTTCCTTGTATCTCAAAGCTTTGATGAAGAATGCAATAGGTTGTTCAAATCCATCATCATTCTTTTGTAACGTGACTGCATCTATTGTATGTTTATAAGCAAATGTAAAGATCAAGAAGTCCTTTATGAAGTCTGGGATAGTCAATTTTGGGGATTCTCCCAAATCTTTCTTTATTGCAGAAAAACCTCTTTTTGCATCATCACCCCATCTAAATTCTACGTCTTTCAACATTTGAGTCATGTCCTTTGCTACCTCAACAAAATTTGGAATTAATCTTCTGAGAAAATAGGTTTTACCAAAAAATGGCTGCAAAGCCTTCTTATGTATGAGCAAAGGGATAGTATTAATGGCCTCCACTCTAGTAGGGTCTATCTTTACTCCATGAACATACACAATATGACCCAAAATTTTACCCTCCTCCATTCCCAATAAAGATTTATTTGGATTCAGTGATATACCAAATTTCCTACATCTCTCAAAGACCTTCTTCAAATGTTGTAAGTTATCTTTGGCCCTCCTGGAATATATTGTTAAGTCATCAAGGTAAATCACAATGAAATGGTTTTTGATATCAACAAACACAAAATCCATTGCTCACTGAAAAGTGGCCCATGCATTATCATCGAAGGAGAGCCATGGGAATTATCATCTAACCCTTCATCAAGCGTTGTATTTACTTTGCATAATATATGAATGAAGGGTTGGTCGATCCTTTCTAAAAGATAGTATTCACATTGATAGGGATCCCTAGGAAGCTTCAACCACCCTTTCTCAAGTATATTATTTTTATCGTGGGATAACATGGTCACATGGAAGTGTCAATCAAAACCTCATCTAACATTGTATTATCATCTTGTGCAAGATTGTGTAAGGTTTGCTCAACCCTCTCTTGGGCATAGAATTCATGTCATGGAGGATACCGTGGAAAGGTCAGACAACCATTTCTAAAGTGCATAATCACGTCAACGTGCATATCAAAGAAGGGTCAGTTGAAACCTCCTTGATCATAGTATTTTTTTGTGTGGGAGCATAGGGATGTATCTGTTGACTCTTTCAAACATAAATATGTTGTAGATGGAGACGTAGAGGAATGGTCAAACCAACATTTCCAAATAGTTGGATCTTCAGATCTTCCTAGAACTAGGAAAGGAAACACAACACATAATATATAAGATCATTTTAGCTTCAAACTTACTGTCAAATTGTTTACATACTTAGTTATTTCAATGACTTTGACAAGAATTGTAGATGCATAACCTCTTCATTGAAGTTATATATGAGATGTTTGTGAAATTGGAGTGAAACTTTCATAGAGAATCTAGCTAGCAATAATGAACAACAAACTGGCAAAGAGGGAGAAGAATAGAGAGAAACAATGAAAAAAATGTATTAATTCAATGAAAGAATGGTAGTAATACACATGAAATACTATGCATGGAATGAACTAATTCACCCTCATAGAGATTCTAGAGAAATGTGGAGCCATACAATAATCACTTTAGTGAACTGCCAACTACTAACAATCACCAAAGTAAAATGTCACCTAGTCCTAGTTAACTAGTCATGCAGTCGACAGTTAACAACCTGTTATACTATAAAACAAAAACCTGCATTCAAGTTCTCGTTTGTGGGAGGTCACATTTAGTAGTTGTTTTTACCTCCATTTTGAAAAGTGGTGCTACTAGTAGCACCATTTTTTATTCTGGGCTAAATTTACAACTTTATTGAAACTTAGTCAAGTTCTCTTGCATTCAAAACCCTAAATCAACCCTCAAATTGAACCAATAGCAATCAACCCCCAATCGAGGGATAAAATTACAACTTGAATGACATTGTTGTCTTAACAGTTGACGTCATTACAATGAAAAGTCCAAAATCAACATGTGACTCAAAAAGAGGTGCTACCAGTAACATCCATTTCCTTTGTCAGGTTACATTTGCCTGGAAAAAATTAATTTTTATAAAAATAAGAAAGCAAAAAATGAAAAAAAAAACACATTAAAATAATTCAATAGAAAACAAAATAAAAAAATGTAAAAGAATTCAAAATGAAACAAAATATAAAAAAAATAAAAAAAACTACAATTTCTTTAAATATTTTAAAATTTATAAAAGAAAAAAAATTGAAAAAAAAAACAAAACAAATTTTAAAATTTATAAAAAGAAATTTACAAAAAATTTAAAATTTAAAATAAAATTAAAATTTTAAAATTTATAAAATTAAAATTTAAAATAAAATTAAAATTTAAAATAAAATTAAAATTTTAAAATTTATAAAAACAAATTAAAAACAAATAAATCAAATATAATTGAAAGAAAATCCAATCGTCCCCCCCCTTTCCCCCTCTCCCCCTCCTCCTTCCCCTCCCCCTCCCCACAATGCTGAAAAATTAAGACAACTGCTAGGCAATTGTGTCCTTAACCCCAAGGAGGTCTCACAGAAAGTGGAGTTTTTGCTCAGTGAATGTCTTCATGAAGATTCCTGCAGTCAATTATGAAGAAGGACAATATTGCAAGTCAATGATCTCATCATGTACTATTCCTCGTATGCAATGCATGTGGATCGCGTTGTGTTTTGTTCTCTGTCGCTGCATTGGATCTTTGTAAAACTTCATTGTGCTCTAATTGTCACACCAGATGACAATTAGATGGTGAAATAGGATACCAAGCTCTATAAGGAAATGTTGTATCCAAATGGACAGATTTGTGGCATTGAATACACCTCTGTGCTATTTCCATCCCAATCTGAATTGTTGTAGTGAATGAGATACATCGTACAACTTGAGTCATAATGAATCCCATAGCTTGTGGTACCTTTGGCATATATGAGGATGTGCTTTGCATCTTTCCAATGTAGCTCAATCAGCTTTTGCATGTATATAGAAACTGTTCCCACTAAATACCGGATATCTAGACAAGAGTGAATGAGATACAAGAGACTCCCCACTAACTAAGGATACTTGGTGCAGTTGACCAATGTTGTATCATCTCCATCCTTGAGATTTAACCCTAATAAAAAAGGTGTACTTGTTGGCTTGTAACCAATCATATGAAATATAACCAAGATATCTCCCACATACTTTGACTAAGCCATCCTAATCCATAAATAAACTTCATTGATTTCAAAGCCAAGAAAGAAGTGTAATAAACCCATGTCTATCATGGAAAACGTGCCATGCAAATTTGCTTTGATTGCATCAATGACAGTGACTATACTACTTGTGATTAGTAGATCATATACAAAGAGCACTATAATCAACAGAGAGTCATAATTTCTCAACGTAAAAAAATTAGGATCATATTTGCATCGAATGAAATTTTTAGATAGTAATTAACAATCCATTTTAGCATACCATGCTCTACATTCCTACTTGAGGCCATAGAGTGATTTCTTGATTGTGCAAACTAGTGATGAATTGTGTACATACCCTTATGGATGCTCCATGTAGCTTTCCTCTTGGATATCATCATGAATAAATGCATTCTTCACATCAATGTGGTGAACTTCCCAACTGCTTGTTGCTGCAATGGCAAGAGCTAACCTAATATAATCCATTTTTTCCATTGGAGAACATATTCATCATAATCGATCCCATGAACTTGTTGAAAGCCGTTGGCCACCAATCTTTCTTTATACCCCCTCACAATTCCATTTGCTAATTTTTTCGTCATGTAGACCCACTTGCATCTGACAAGCTTGTGATCTAATGGAAGTGGAACCAAGTCCCATTTTTAGTTGTCAATGAGAGGGTTGTACTCCTCATTCATGGATTCTTCCTAGTAATGATTCCCTTTAGCCTCTGCATAGGATTGAGGGTATGATTCTAGAACCATGTAGCAATGCATGGGCATTATAGGTTCTATAGCTATGAGAACATGAGGAGCTTCCTCAAATTGGGATCTCATCCTTCTCTGATCCACAAGATCATCCATAAGATCACATGTTTCATGTAGAGTGGATTGCTCCCACTTGAGTATTGGATATAGATCTTCATATGCATGCTCATTATCATCCGAATCGGATTCATAAATCAAATTTGAATGATAGGATGTATCATCTCTGAGATATAATGCAAGAGGAATCACATAATGTTGTGCATGTTGTCCTGAGGTGCATGCAAAGTACTTTCATCAAACCAGACACTCATTTGAACAAACAACTTATTTGTTTAAATATCTATCAATATGTCCCTTTATATCTTTGGGATAACAAACAAGCATGCATTCTATGCTTTGGGGCTCCAAATCATTCCTCTTCTTTGATGGTATGCAATCCCATGCCAACGATCCAAAAATGTGGAAGTGTGTGACTTCCATCTTCATGCCGCTCCAAGATTTAAAAAGTGTCTTTCCTTTCACAAATTTGTGAGGAGATATGTTTTGAATGTAAGTGGCATATTTGATTGATTCAGCCCAAAATTTAGAGGGAAGGTACCTTTCATGCAACATGCAACTCGCCATCTCTTTTAGAGACTAGTGCTTCCTCTCAACTACTCCCTTTTCCTCAGGAGTGTATGGAATTGTTTCCTGTAACTGAATAACTACTTCACTACAAATATTTTGAACATTCTTGTTTAGAAAATCCCCCCCATTATTTGTGTGGAGGATCTTGATCATCTTCCTAGATTTCTTCTATGCATGTGCTTTGAAACCTTTGAGATGTTGAAATACTTCAAATTGGATCCTCAGAAATTACACCTAAGTGTACCTTGTGAAATCATCAATAGAAGGAAAAACATCTTTTTCCTTGTTTATGGAAGGATAGGGGAAGGACCCCATGATATCACCATGAAAAATATCCAAGGGAGAGGAGGCCCCCGATTCCTTCCCTTTGTCAAACTTATCTTCCAGATGTTTTCCAAAAACACATCCTTGACAAACTCCTTCATAATTTTATGTATGATAAGCCTTTTACCATCCCTTGTTTGTTGAGTTGTTGCATGTACCTGAAATTTTAAGTGGAAAAATATTTTGTGCCAAATTCTACTATTATCATTTGCATGGGTTAGTAGCAATGTGGAATCAAATATAGCAATAAATTCAAAGAATGTGTACAATATAGATTGATGATTTGGCCTCATTGACAACAATAAATTCAGAGAATGTGTACAATCTAGATTGATCATTTACCTCATCGACAACAATTAGAGAGTTATCTACCATGCCAAATATGGACATGGGGTGAATTCAATCCTCTTTCCCTTTCTTGTATGTGTGATTTGGTAAGCAAATAGTATATTTATGGAGATTTTTGGAACATCTAAGACATTCTCGAAACTTCCATTTTCGAGATCCACTCTCCCTTGTCCAGAAACATCTACTGGAGAATCATCTCCCATTAGAATAGGAGGACCTGAGCTTGATTTTAAATACGAAAGGACATCTTTTTTGGAATCCATGTGGTGTGATGCTTATGAATCAATGATCCATGCATCTCATGAAGAATTAATTGCAATTAAAGCATGCACATTACCTCGATTTTTTGGTGCTTTTTTTCCTGACTTCTTCTTGGAATTCTCAAGAATGGAGTCCCCAATATTTTTCTGTTGGAGTGTTTGTTCCATGAGGTCAATGGTTTTAGAAACGCAAGAGGATTCATGATTATGTCCTCTATTGCAATAATCATACTTTGCTTTCCCTTTCTTTCCTTTTCCTACATTCAAGTTGGAGGATTCATCAGGGGGTTTGGATTTTCCTCCTTTTCTTGGATCGTGATCGTTCTTTCCATTTACTTTTTGCATTAAATTGGATTTAGTATTTCCACTCTCATGCATGGAAAGTGCATGGGATTTGGTTTTTTTGAGCATTCCCATCTTGATGAGCTTGTCTTGCTCACGAATAAGGGACTCAATGAATGCGTCCAATAAGGTCATCTTCCAAGTTGCACCCATTGTGAGCCTCACTGTGTGAAATGTGGAGACAAACACCACATACTCCAGACCCAAATTTTATAAGATAGAAAGAATTAACATATTTGCTTGCGTTGATTTGATGATCCCACATCCTTTGAGTTGAAGCAACAATGTTTTGAAACGTGTGAAAAAGTATTGTATTTTCTTGAAATTGCTTGGATCTAATGAGTTCAATTCATTCTCAAGATTATTACTACACATTTCATCATGTTTTTTGAAGAGAGTCTATAGAGTATTCCAAACATTGTTTGGATTGGTGTATGATTCAATATGAAACAATAATTCCAGAGAGATAGAAAAGCAAAGGATATTGAAATATTTGTCCATGCAGTTGAAATATTTTTTATTTCTCAATGAAGGATGTAGGCTTTGTTTCTATTCCGATTTTTATCCTATATAAGCATATCCTTCTAAGTTGAAGTAGAATCTTTGGATACCAATTGAAATAATTGTATGGTGTAAGAATGGATGATGGAGTAGAATCCATTATTATTATTGCTTCAATCTTTTGTACTTGCAATAAATAGTTTGTGTGCCTTCTTCCTATCACCTATGGGCATTGATACCACATGAAATTGGAGTGAACCCTACAGAGGGAATATAGCTAGCAACAATGAACAACAAACTTGCAAAGAGAGAGAAGAATAGAGAGAAAAAATGAAAATAATTGTATTGATTCAATGAAAGAATGGTAGTAATATACATGAAATACTATGCATGGCATGAACTAATTCACCCTCATAGAGATTCTAGAGATATGTGGAGTCATACAACAATCACATGAGAGAACTACCACCTACTAATAGTCACTCGAGTGAACCTCCACTAGTCCTAGTTAACTCGTCATGCAGTCGACAGTTAACTAGCTAAACACACAAGTGGAGTGAGATAATCTCATGCATGCACAAGTGTAGTGCTTCCCTAGCCTCATGGAGGAGAAAAGGATCACTCATGGTGATGGTTCCAATGTTGCATGCATGCACTTGTTGATGATGTTGAAGTTGTCATGCAAGATTGGAATCCACTTAATCTAATTGGTGTGTAAATGAATGCTAACTGGATAGGATGTGGAACCTTTGTCTAGGGGAGAATATTCTCATCTAAGGGAGAATATGTTAAAAATGATTTTAAATGAATTTATTACATTTTGATTTTTTTCTTGTAATAATGTTTTATAACACTCATCTATTCTCTATATGAGACAACTACTTGTTAAATTTCTTATATATAAAATTCATCTCCCTCATATATTCTATTTGAGGAGACAATGTGTCACGACCCTGGGAGTAGTGCCCCAATTTTTCCATTTTCAAATCCAAGGAACGTGTGGCATCGATGTTCCTCATTCGCAAGGGCTTGGCTTGCTTGTGACTTCTATGCCTCTTCAATCAAGGTGTACCCTAACTATTCCTTGAGCTACAAACTATTAGGTTACTACAAGCCCCTACTCAACTTACTCACCCAACAATCACTTGCACTGCAATATTTCAACACTTAATCAATTATACAATTAAGCATTACACATGAACATCATTGTACAAGCACCCAACAATGTACACTAGAGACAACAAACACATAAGTATGGTGGTGCCCAAACTAGGCCCCCGAACTCATTATGAAGAATGTTACATATAGTTAAAGATACAACAAAGGTATGATCCCAACTCGTCAAACACTCATACACAAATATACAATATATATAGGATGATGCCAATACAAATCTATGTCCAATATTTTCTATACAAACCCCAACAAGTTTTCTTGACTCCTCAAGCAAAGATGACAAGACATCTCTCACTGTCTGCGCATCCAACCTCTACTGCATCCATGGAACGACCTCAATAGTCATCCCGACCTCTTCACTATGTTTTCCATGTGATAAATAATTTCTTCCAAGTTGTGTTGTTTAGGACTGTGCCCAAATCACGCTATCCAAAATTGCGCCCAAGTCGTGCTACTCTGTCCCATCAGAAGTGTGCCTAACTCATACTACTCTATCCCAGAAGAAGTGTGTCCAACTTGTGCTACTCTATCCCGACATACTACTCCCAACTCGTGCTACTATGTATCGGTATAAGTTCACCCAAATCGTGCAACTCTATCCCGACAGACTGTGCCCAACTCATGCTACTTTGTCCCAGTAGAAGTGTGCCCATATTGTGCTACTCTGGCCCGATATACTACACCCAAGTTATGATAGTGTGCCCAATTCATGCTACTCTATCTTGGCATAAGTGCACCCAACTTGTACTATTATGTCCCAGTAGAAGTACAACCAACTCACACTACTCTATCTTGACATATTGTTCCCAATGCACGCTACTTTGTCTTGACAAACTACGCCCAACTTATGCTACTCTATCTCAAAAAAAGTGCACCGAAATCATGCTACTCTATCCTGATAAGCTTATCTTTCCTTCTCACTTGATTTACTTCTTGCTTTGCACTTTCCTCACTTATTTGGTGCATCCTTTTCAAGGTGTGCCAAACTCCACAAGTGTGCCTAAGCCGACGTGTTCTCAACTCCACAAGTGTACCTGATCCAACATGTGCCTATCTCCCACAAGTGGGAAACGTGATCCACAAGTAATTGTTGGATTCTCAAGTTGACCCAATGGGTGGGTGCCCTGGGTCCACATGCCCAACTCAATATGCCCCAAGTCTCATGCTCCCATCCATAATATCTTCACAATACTATAACAACTTAATATTTTTGGAGTGTGTAGGAACCACACTCTCGCCATGCTACAAGTCATTCCCATGTCCACATGCAAGTCAAGTGTGCCTATTCTCACACTCAAACTTTGACACGTCATCATGTTTCTTCAGCACCCATTATGGGAAGTGTGCCTTGACCTTCGTCTTGGGGTGATGAAATCCTCCCCCACTTAAAGTTCTTACTGCCCTAAAAAACTACTCCAACAGAAATCATGTTTGTTGTCCACAACCTTATCTTCTTCTAGAGCCACATCTCATCACCTTACTGCTTCTGAATCCTCTATGCCTCCATACTATTGGCAACCCCAAATTTCCTGCACCACCAAGTATAGGACTACATGTGATCATTGTTGTTACTGTATTTTGTTGTTGTTGTTGTTGTTGCATCTTCCTTCACACTGTTTGGAAACCTCATATTTTTGTGCTCCCACTTAAACTTTCACAACTCCAAGAAACATTATTCTCAAAGTACACTACTCAAACTTACACACCCAATCACAACATCCTTATTCAATTACTTTACAGTGTCTCTGCAAACTATGAAGCAAAGAAGTCAGTTCAGACTGTCATTCCTGTACACATGTCTAAGCCTTTATAACTCAGTAATTTGGGTATCTACTCCAACTTTGCGCTAAGCTTCCAAAAGTGCACCACTACATGAACTCCTAATCCATCATTTTTGCTCAAATGTTGTTGGGAATCACTTGTTGGGCTATATATTCCTTCCACCAAGTCTCCTACTTAAAGGATCCAACCTGTCACAAGTACTTTGATGCACCTATACTTCACAACATGTTTTCATCCTCAGTTGCTTCTTCCTCGCAAGGTTGAAAGTTTCCACTAAAATGACACTTATGAGTCCACTAAGTCTACCAAAATATATAAGAAAACCCCCTTTCCTCTACACCTATGGAAGCAAGTGTGCAACAACTTTGTTGTTTCCTTCAACTGACCTCCAAACCTCCTTACCAAACTTATTCCCAAGTGCACCCAAGGTTCACTTTAAATCTCCCACCTTGGTGCCTCATGTTACTTCACAAGTATGATCTATGCAAGTCAAATACCAGCATGCTCTCTAGGTCATATCTCTCATGACTTTTGGCCTACATGCCTATCCGAATATGTGCCCCTTTTACCAAGTGCACACTCAAAATCCATGCACCAACGTCCATCCAAAGTCCCCTAATCCTGATGATACCATGCAAAGGATTCTGCACTAGTACATCCACTTCCTCCAACTAACAATTGTCATGGTAAACATAATCATACTTTCCTAAGGAGAAAACTTACATTTGCAACAAATTTGACTGGCCATCTTCCTTGTCAACCTAAAATTCCTCCCAATCCAAGTCATCAAGTTGTTTGTATATGTTTTCTTGGTCATTTCCTTAATGGTCTACAATCAACACTTAGAATTGTGTTCAACTTGGTCTCTCAGCAAGTAGCTTCTCCTTTAGCTGTCATCATGTTGTTGTTGACTCATATTATGTGTCTCAAAAAAGTTTGCTTAGGCACCACTGCACTAGAACCTCCATATCTTTTTCTCCCCTTCATGTCCAACAAAGCACACATTATTTCCTAGTTAACTCTCCACAATATTTGGAACCTCTGTCGGCACCTTAGGATTTACTTCCTGAACAAAACAATGAGCCTCTCACTCTCTTTTGATTAGCCCAATGGGGTTGTTAAGTGGTTACCCAAGCCACTTCCAGCAGTGAAGCTACTAGTCCAACCTGCATCCCACACAAGCCTCCTTTTATTTGTCTTCCACATGACTTTCTTCACCAATCAGATGTCCACTGAAGGATGCCATCCCCTATCATAGAAAAAATCTAAATACTCAATTTTACAAGTGTACATTGCACCTTGACCAATTCTCAAGGGTTCCATAACATGCCACTTCCCTTCAACTATTTCAAGTAGTTTCCATCCATCATAGGATATCCACGCATCCAAATGAGTTACCAAAGCATTTGTCAATCTATCTGTGGTTCACTTCCCCTGGTATTAATCCAAGATACTCACCAATAAACTCAGAGTATTTCGAACTCTACTCTGGAAAATCCAACCACTCTCCTCACCTCCATGCTTTGGTAAGTCAGGATGTTTCTCTGTTACAACATCATCCACTACATTGAGCAATCCCAACCCTAACTTTAGTTGTTCCCAAGTATTCACTTGGACTTCCACCTCTTCTATTTGTTCACTCCAAGATTCAAACCGCCCTCTGGCTTGCGCCAACAACAATTGGAACTCTTGGTCCCTTTTGTCCAAGTCCCACTTCACGACTCTCATCTTGGCTATTATGGAATTTTTTTCTATGCTTTCCATATTTTCTCTTGAAATTGAAACCCATTTACCAACGTTGTAAAGCCCTGCATTTTGATTCACACAAGACTTCTCCTATCCAAAGTGTCCCACTCAAGTCTACCATACTTGCACTTTGGTTTGCTTATGGAAGACTTCATTTTTCCTGCACCCACATGTGAAAATCCTCACAGCAGATCTAAGAGATGATGTATACCTCACAAGAGTAATTATGATTAAGCAGGAAAATAGAAGAAAAGTGGTCAATATAGTATAATGAGCAACAGAATAATAATACAGTAGAACTCGGATAGAAGCAAAAATACCTCACACGCACTAATTAATTAATCACAATATGGACAATAAGTAGTACAATGCATGAGGATTTGAATGCCTAAGGTGGAAATTTGAATTAGACTTCATGGAGTGATCAAAGGATCACTGGAGTGTCATCGGATCACAACTAGTAGTCTATCTCATCATCGGTGGAGTCATCAATGCACAAGTAACTGTCAACCATTAGTCAAACTGAGTCTAATTGAGTGTGGTAGGTGTAACTGAATGTAACTGGCACATGGAGACACTGACTGAATGAAGGAGGCTCAGTGTAGGGTGCATGAGGAGCTAACTGGAGTCAGAACAGGTAGTCATGTCTCATCGGAGGTCAATCAGAGTGATAACAGCAATGAGGAGTCAGTCTAGCCTCAAATAAAGGAAAGACTGGTGGATAATTGAAGTAAATTGGACTGGTAGGTGAGAAAGGCACCCTTCTCATGTAGTAGGTGAAAGGCGGGCACATGACAGGCTAGGAGGGATGAAACTAAGTGGAAGGAAGCTCTGGGGGCTAGCTCACTGAGGGCTAGGTGCTGGGACTGATGACTGGAATGCATGCAAATGCATGCAAACCCTAAAAGTGCATGCATGACTGAAAATGTAAATGATCAAAATACTGGTGGGACTAGGATGGAGTATAGGAATATCCTAACACCCCCCCTTAATCCATCCTGGGCCTCGGTAACTAAGACCAAAGGTCATCCAATACAATGAATAATAACAGTCAATAAACCAAGGAAGTGGGGAAAATTTCATGGGAAAAATACCCCCCCCCCCTCAAAATAGACTGTAAGGAACACATAAAAAATAAATGCTCCAAACTCAAGCAGGTGTGATGCTTGGTCATATGTCTGGAGGTATCTTCTTCTTGGGAAGAAGTGGATCATGCTCAAAAATCATGTGCTTGTACTTGCTCTTCAGGTCGAATGTGATGAGAACAAATCCAAAAGTATGAGGATGATCCTTGAACTTGTGATTCGAATCAGCTAAGGTAGGATCAAATCTATGAATATGCAGATAGTCTTTTGTCTTCTCCTTTGAACCATCATGGGTGAGATTATGCCAAAAAGAACCATCAAATAATAAAGATTGGTTGGAATCCAAATCAGATCCAAGACTTGAATCATGGTTGTCTTAAGATCTCTTTTGAACCATTTGAGGTGAGATCTAAACCAGTAAGTGCATGAGAAATTTTCTCAAGCAAATGGCAATGGCCATTATCTTCAATAAACTTCTGAGAACATGAAAGAATGATCTTACAATAGTAAATGAGAGGTGACTGCTTGGAATCCAAATCAGATCCAAGGCTTGAATCATGGTTTCTTGAGATCTCCTTTGAACCATAAGAGGTGAGATCAAAACCAATAGATGCATGAGAAATTATCCCAAGCGGATGGCAATGGTTTCTTGAGATCTCCTTTGAACCAGCAGGGGTGAGATCAAAACCATGATGTGCATGAGAAATTATCCCAAGTGAATGGCAATGGCCATATTCTTCAATAAGCTTCTGAAAGCATGGAATAATGATCATATAGTAGTAAATAAGAGGTGGTTTCTTGAGGAGGGCGAATGCATTACCTCCAATAGCTGATTTTACCTCCGAAATAATCATGTGATCATGATGCAAACCAACAGACTCTGGTGCAAGAGAGGATTTAGGACCTTCTGCAATATCTAGAGTGTGAGCTGGCACAAAAAGAGAAGAAACTTGGAGCATGAGTGTAGAATCTACAAGTTCTTTGTGGACAGATTCAATATGAGATGTGTTTGATACTGGTTCATGATCAATGAGATCATCAAGGAGGGCGAATGCATCACTTTGCTTGATCTCGAAGGGGTTTGGACCAATCCCTTCATTCTGTCTGCCAAATATTTCATCCAGGTAGGCCCATAGCTCTTTTGGAGATTCAACATCATCAATGAATTGATGTACCAAGCATCGAGACATAGCAAGCATCATGGTTCCCATGGCTCTGTCACCATTATTTAACTAGTCAATATTTCCTTCAGAGGATTTGAACTCTCTTTCAAAACAATAATCAAAGAGATCGTGGCTCTTCAAATATGCTATCATTTTCGGTTTCCATTCATCATAGTTGAGTGGAGAAAGAGGAGGGATTTCTTATGAATTCATTGAAGCTGTAGAAGACCTGCAAAAACAATAGAGAATATCTGCAACTGCTACTGCTGCAAAATTGCAGAAACTGCTGCACTCGAAATCTTGGTAATAACCTGCAAAAAACTCTCAAGAATGAAGATAAACAATACTCTCAACATGCTCTGATACCATGTGAAAATCCTCACAACAGATCTAAGAGATGATGTATACCTCAAAAGAGTAATTATGATTAAGAAGGAAAATAGAAGAAAATTTGTCAATGCAGTATAACGAGCAACAGAATAATAATATAGTAGAACTCGGATAGAAGCAAAAATACTTCACACACACTAATTAATTAATCACAATATGGACAATAAGTAGTACAATCCATGAGGATTCGAATGCCTAAGGTGGCAATTTGAATTAGCCTTCATGGAGTGATCAAAGGATCACTGGAGTGTCATCGGAGCACAACTAGTAGTCTATCTCATCATCGGTGGAGTCATCAATGCACAAGTAACTGTCAACCGTCAGTCAAACTGAGTCTAACTGAATGTGGTAGGTGTAACTAAATGTAACTGGCACATGGAGACACTAACTGAATGAAGGAGGATCAGTGGAGGGCGCATGAGGAGCTAACTGGAGTCAGAACAAGTAGTCATGTCTCATCGGAGGTCAATCAGAGTGATAACAACAATGAGGAGTCAGTCTGGCCTCAAATCAAGGAAATACGGGTGGATAACTGAAGTAAACTGGACTGGTAGGTGAGAAAGGAACCCTTCTCATGCAGTAGGTGAATGGAGGGCGCATGACAGGATAGGAGGGCTGAAACTGAGTGGAAGGAAGCTCCGAGGTCTAGCTCACTGAGGGATAGGTGCTGGGACTGATGACTGGAATGCATGCAAATCCTAAAAGTGCATGCATGACTGAAAATGTAAATGATCAAAATACTGGTGGGACTAGGATGGAGTATAGGAATATCCTAACACCACACTTTTCAACCTTGGTTTCAATCTTTGTCACAACTTCAATAGTTGTACCCAAATTTGTTTAACTGACACATTGCACCAACCTTCCTACTCGAAAGTGGCGAAAATATCACTTTTCTACTCTGATACTAACTATCATGGCCCTAGGATTAGTGCCCCAATTTTTTCATTTTTAACTCCAAGGAATGTGCACCACTAGCATACCTTTTCCATAAGAGCTTGGCCTACATGTGACTATTACAACTGGACTATGCCTCTTTAGTCAAGGTCTTCCCATAACTACACCTTGAGCTACAAACTATTAGGTTGATGCAAACCCCTACTCACCCAACAATCACTTGCACCATAATAGTTCGACACTTAAACAATTATACAATTAAGCATTGCACATGAACATCATTGTATAAGTATCCAACAACATACATAAGAGACAACAAATGCACACGTATGGTGGTGCCCAAACTAGGCACCTGAACTCGTTATGAAGAATGTTACATATAGTATAAGATACAACAAAGGAGTGTTCCCAACCCGTCAAACACTCATATACATATATACAATAGATCCAGGATGAATCCCATACAAATATCTATCCAAGATAGTCTAGACAACCCCCAACATGTTTTCCCCAATCCCCAAGCAAATATTCCAAGACGCCCCTCACTATCTGCACATCCAACCTCTGTTGCATTTGTGGAATTGCCTCAATGTCGGTCACGACTTCTTCACTACACCTGTCACATGATAAAGAAGTTCTACCAACTCCTTCTATTCAGGACTGCACCCAAATCAAACTTTCCAAAACTACACCCAAGTTGTGCTACTCTATCCTGACATAAGTGTGCCCAACTCGATATATTATTTCTTGGTATAAGTGCACCCAAATCATGCTACTCTATCCCCGTAGACTGCACCCAACTTGTGCTAATATGTCTTGGTAGACTACACCCAACTCATGCCACTCTATCCCGATAGACTATGACCAACTCATGCTACTCTATCCCAACATAAGTGCACCCAACTCATGTTACTATATCTCGACAAACTACAACGAAGTTGGGCTACTTCTCCCAAGTCGTGCTACTATGTCCCGACAAATGCGTGTCCAACTCGTGCTACTCTATCTTGGAAGAAGTGATCCGAACTCGTGCTCCTTTGTCCTGGAAAACTGTGCCCAACTCATGCTACTTTGTCTCGGAAGACTGTTCCCAACTCATGCTACTCTATCCTATAAGAAGTGCACCCAACTCAAGCTACTATCTCTCCCGATAGACTTCCCTTTCCTTCTCACTTGTATGACTTCTTGCTATGCACTGTCCTCACTTATTTATATGGTGCACCCTTGCCAAGGTGTTCCCAACTCCACAAGTGTGCCCAAGCTGATGTGTGCTCAACTCCACAATGTTCCCAAGATGATGTGTGCCCAACTCCCACAAGTGGGAAACGTGCTACTCAAGTAAGTGTAGGCGTCACAAGCCAACCTAGTAGGTGGGTGTCTTGGGTCCACGCACCTAGCTCAACGCACCCCAATTCTTGTGCTCCCATCCATAATGTCTCTGAAATACCACAACTAATTAGTATTTTTGGAGTATGTGGGCGTTATGCTCCCACCATGCCGACCATGGCCATGTCCACATAAGTCAAGTGTGCCCAACTCCACACTCAACCTTCATCATGTCCTCATGATCCTTTGAAACCCGTTAGGGGTAGTGCGCCCTGACCTTCATGTCGGGGTCATGACACAATGTCTCGTTAAAGAGCTATGTTATAAAATTTGTCTTTGGAGGAGACACTCCTTCAAGTAATACAGGAACACAACATTGGAGAATATTTAAAAGTTCAATATGGTGATTTTTATATAAAAGATGTTATTTGGTGGTTGGTTGTTAGGAATAATGTAACCATTTGGGAAATACTTTAGAGTCCATGATGCTTTGATAAAGTGTTGCATCTATGAACAATTGCAAGTTTTGGTGGAGGGTTATGGACATTTTTTGCATCAAGGCCACCTCCAAGACCCATTTATTTTCATTGTATAAACTGCTTATATATATGCAAATTTATCTCCCTTGTCAAGTAGAAAATGGCTTGCTAGCACAAGGATATAAAATTTATCCTTGGAAGGAACTTTATTTGTTCAAGTTCAAGATGGTGATTTTTATATAAAATTTATGATCATAGTTTAATTGCACGTAATACCCAGACCGTATGGAGAATATTTTAGAGTCCATGATGCTTGGATAAATTTTTGCATTTCTAGACAATTGTAGGTTTGGGTGGGGGGTAGCTTGGGTGGAGGATGGATGGACCATTTCGAGTTTATATAAAATTTACTACAGTCATCCATTTCTAGTTCCATGTGCACCAAGGCAATAGGCTAGTTTATTTTCATTGGATCAACTACTTATATATATAATTTATCTCCGCCATCGAGGAGATAATCACATTTTATTGGAAGGATATAAAATTTATGCTTGCAGGGAATTTTAATTGTTCAAGTTCAAGATGGTGATTTTTATATAAAATTTATGATCGAAGTTTAATTGCACGTAATAACCAGACCGTATGGAGAATATTTTAGAGTCCATGATGCTTGGATAAAGTTTTTCATTTCTAGACAATTGTAGGTTTGGGTGGGGGGTATCTTGGGTGGAGGATGGATGGACCATTTTGAGTTTATATAAAATTTATTGCACTCAACCATTCCCATTTCCACCCGCACTAAAGCTAGTTTAAATACCCATTGCTTTTATTTGGGTAAAGTGCTTATATATAAAGTTTATTTTAATCATATATCTATAGGAGAAAATAGTTTGTTTGGGAAAGGATGTAAAATTTATCGTTGGAGAAGACTTTGTTTTCTCAAGGAATATTGAACCACAACATTTGAAAGTTCGATATAGTGATTTTTATATAAAAATTTAATGTTTTGTTGGAGAGAAGATCGCCTCAAGTAAGACTTTTGTATGAGAAGAAATACAAAAGTTGTAAGGTTATGTTTACAACATATCTAAACTGTCTTAGAAATTTATTTTGTTCAAAAGCCTTCGCTATTAGTAATATCCTTCCAGAAGGAGATAAATGTGTTTTTAATTTTTTAGAAGAGATATAACACATTTTTTAGGTCCATGTCATTAAGCATGGACTCCATGATGATTGTGGTTGTAACCAAAAGAAATGTAATAAGTGCACATGCTTTGGTGTCACATGAGAAGATGAAGATATATGTGGATGACCCAAACACTTATTCTCCACTAATTCAAGAGGAGAGCACTATTTATCATTCCAGATTTGAGTACAAGATGGCGGTGGAGAAGATTTAAAACTTCAAGATGGTGATTTTTTATGTAAAATTTATAGTTTGTAGGATCCATAAACTTTTCAAAGAATTTAAAAGTTCAAGATGATGATTTTTATATAAAATATGGTGTTTAGAAGAGAATCCTAAACTTGTGAATGTAATGTCCTCCATTTTGACCCTTGTAATATTTTGGGCTATAATGTAAATAATGTATGCATATTATGTATGATTCCTAGCCTGGAGCTCAAGGCCAGGGCCCCGCTAGCGAATGCTCAACCTAGAAGAGGCAAGTATTTGAAATTATGCTACCCATGTGCTAGTGAACCATGGGAATTGTAAATATGCATCTTAATATAAAAGCCCACAACTAGCTATGCAATGCAACAAGAGATGGGGGCATGATGTTACAAGGAAATTGGGAGGGAAATATTCAAACCCTTGAGCCAATCAAGTCAAGCCAAGTGTCAATGAGAGAGCCCATGAACCCTCAACTACCCATGTTGACTTTTGTACCCAATCATTGATTTCTCTCAAGAGTTGGTTGAGGTAGTTAATTCCTTGGGGAATGGGAGGTATAGCTGTCCAAATTCGAGTATGGGCAAGCCACCCTTCCTAGATTTTCGTGTTTGGATTCTTAGGCAAGAAAAGGGCCACGAAATTGCTCCCCAAGCCATTATTCACCTATCAGTTTTCTCTCTCATGAGTTGAGAGCTTCCTGGGCATTTCCCTCCATGAATTTCATGTGTTTACCTTTGTTTTTTAGCTGGGAAGGGAATTTTTGTTGTGGCTAACAGTGGGGAAGAGAGGGGAAATGATTTGGCGTTTAATTGAGGCCGTTTTGGCCCACTGAATGCTCATACATCTGTGGGAGAAATCGGCTTTCTTCCCTGGGGTTGATTCCCTCTTCCCATAATCCGTTTTTGGTGTGCCCACATTTTGGGGAAAACCCATAGACCCTATTTTGTGAATCCATGGTTGAATTGTGTATCCATTGTTTTGGGCTATGCTGTGCTTGAGGCTTCCCTTTTCCTTGTAGAAATCATGCGCAACTCGGGGGTGGTCTCTGAGTGCTGAAAGAATACAAGCTGGGAAGAGACCTATGGTTGGGAGGAACGTTGCAGTGACATAGCTAGTTGTTTGGGACAATTGCACAAGAAAGATAAGTGTTTTCTATCTATGTGTTTTACCTCTGCAGTGTTTAAATTAATGATTGTTATTGATATATTGAGTGCATATGAAAACATGTGTGTGGATGAGTTTATTTCCGTTGTGCATATTTGTTTGATTTACATCTACACACATATGTTTTATGGCTGTGAATCTAATGAATTGGCTGAGTTTTATGAAAATCCCCATAGAATGGCATCAGGTTCCCTTCCTTGCACTGGGTCCAAGGGTGGGTATGTGATAGATGGTATCAGATCTACTGGTTGCATCATTGGGCCTTCATGGGATACCTATCACAGCTTGCAGGGGTAAGTATGCTTCCTGCTCATTATATACCATTTAGAAAATTTTCAAACTTCCAAATTTTCAAACTTCCAAATTTTCAAAAAAAATTCTAAGTGTTTTTAAAAAATTTTCTAAGTCTGTATTGGGAAGAACTTACAAGTTTTTGCCGAAACGGCGGAAGGAACTGACAAGTTTTTGCCAAAATGGTCGACCAGAAATTTTTAAGTTCGCCAAACTGGATGAACTCGGCGAGTTCGTCTGCAACGGCGGTGAAACTCAACAAGTTCGTCCGCAATGGCGGAAAAAGTTGGTGAGTTTCCGCCGTAGCCTTGGAAGGAATTGGCGAGTTTCCGCCGCAATGACGGAAGAAAAAGCTGAGTTTTCAACGGAAAGAACTCAACAAGTTTTTCCGCAACGACAGAAGAACTCGGCAAGTTGGTCCGCAACGGCATAAGAACTCAGTGAGTTGGTCCGCAATGATGGAAGGACTCGGCGAGTTGGTCTGAAAATTTTTCTAAGTGTCTTTCGACGGAAGAACTTGACGAGTTGGTCCGAAACGGTGGAAGGACTCGATGAGTTGGTCCGAAAATTTTCAAAGTTTTTCTTAATGTTTACGGCAGAAGGAAGTGGCGAGTTTTTCACCGAAACGACGAAAAGAGTTGGTGATTTTTTACCGAGACGGCGGAAGAGATGGGAAAGTTGCTCTATAATGACGGAAGAGATGGGAAAGTTGCTCTGCAACGGCGGAAGAGATGGGCAAGTTACTCCTCAACAACGGAAGAGATGGGCGAGTTTCTCCACAATGGCGGAAGAGATCAACAAGTTTGTCCGCAATGGTTCGGAAAAGAATTGCCAAGTCCGCTAAAATAGAGAATTTCAGTTGTTTTCCATGGAGATTTTTTAGGTGCCAAAAGTTGAAAAATGTTGTGGAACGTATGCATCAGATTGTGCGAAATCGAAGGATTTACAAAAAAAAAATAAAAAATGAGGGCGCTGCCCTCGACCTGCCCTGCAGTGGCGAATCCACAAGGGGGCAAGCCCCCTTAACCCCCGTCCTCCCCTTGAGACGTCGTCAATGATGAGAAAGATTTTGTGGGAGCTAAGTAAGACAATGCTGATAAAGAGGGAAGCTTTTCACCTTAACTATTTCTGTTATAGCATAAGAATTGCATGCTTGCAAAGTAGCAACTAAGAATGTTTTACATTTGTATTAAATTGCTACTTGGTGAGAAATGATAGCTAATGATACCTTGTGTGCATGGTAGGGAGCTCATGAAACTGGATCAACTATGATTCGGAAGAGGAAATTCCATGCTACTATGAGGAATTGGAAAGGGGGAATTCCTTAACTCCTCTCTTGCTATTGTATTTATATTTCCTAAGTTTCCTAAGTTTAAAATTATGGAATAAGGATGTTGGAAATGCAAGAGAGTAATGCACATGAATTATTGGGCATGATTAAGGAGTCATTGCATAGTGCATGTGAATCGCGTATGCATAAAGCATGATGTTGCATATGGGTAAAGGTAGTGAAAGTTACCCATGCAATAGCCCATTAATGGTATTGCTTATGGTTGATCACCAGTAATGTTGTTGATAATGGTTGTATGATTCAGACCACAGAAGCATGATTGAAAATGTAAGAGATTAGATAGCTGAAATGAATATGCACTAGATGGCATCTTAATAAAAATTGCACAGTGCATGTAAAATACTTGCGTATATGTATGATATTGTATATTGGTAGAATAGTGAGGTTTTACATATGCAATGAGCCACTTAAGATGATTATGGTGGTTGTTAAATAACTAGTCGTGTTTGCAATGGTTATAGGACCAAAGACAACCGAAGCATGACTAAAGGCATGGATGATGATTGTTGCATATGACCAACAACCTTATGAGGAAAAGATGGTGCAACAAATCTACGAGCATGAGGTTGGAAAAAGAACTGTGAATCCTTGGTAAGAGGCCAACTAATTAGGTAACATCCAATGATGTTAATGATAGCCATGCAGGTAATGGTTATTTGTGCTTAAAGTGCATGAATGATGAAAGAGGATTTGGTAAGATCCCTTCAACTATGATTAAACTATGTTGATTTGGTTTGCATGTGGTATTGAGTGCCTGAATGTGAATGTCAACCTACCAAGTATGGTGAGGTGTGGGTAAGTGAAGGCAGGGAGCCTTATGCCCTATAGTTTCTTAGAAACCTCAATGCATTCATATGAAATTATATCATGCCATTTGGGTAGGATGGTTGCAAGATTAACAACCAAAGAAAGTAATGACTTATGGTCCTATCATGGTAGTGCATGCTATGTGGGGAAGACATGGTTAGGCCATAATATGTTTGAAGGCATATTATTCGTGAATTAATGCAAGGTTGCATTGAGGGGATGTGCATTAAAAATATTTTGTGCAATCTCGTGGTTATGCATTGAGTGGGTGCACATTAAAATATTATGTGAATGCATGGTTGTGGCGTATGTTTTATTGCACTTAGATAATAGACAAAATTGTGAGCTATTTAATGAGCTGCTGTGAATGTAGGAGAATGATTGAATATAGAAGGTAGACATGTTGATGGGATACCAAGAGTGCTCTGTGGAAGGACATAGATTGCATGGAATGTGAAGTAATGAGTACTTACAATTTATTTAAATTGCACGGATAGTGTACCCATGTCTTGCAATTTTATTTATGATAACGATGCATATATAGATATATACATATATTTCATTGAATTTCAAATGTTGACAGCTGAAGGTGTTTGAATTATTGAGGGTTATAATTCTGAGATCACTTCAATGACTGTTGTAGAAATGAAAGGATTATATGCATAGATACTCACAACATGTTTGGCTAATTTAATTTTCAGATTTCAGGTAGATTGTTTTGGGCATGGAAAATGTGGGTAAGTCCATGATGAAGATTGGAATCTACCATGAGAAAGATCCAGACGATATGAGAATGGACTCATGGCTAAGCAAATCAATTCTGTAGAGGACGGAATTGCAAATTCATACTTGAATTTAATTATTAATGTCATCGTTTGATTAAGGAAAATCAGATTTGAATTTTATTGAAATATTGTTGATTGTTTGGCTATTTGATAAATGTGCCAGGTAGACACATTGCAGGAAGACCATGTGTGATGACCTGTAGAAGCCAAACTCCATGGGAAGGACCCCATGCTTTAGAAATGGGTTTCGGTTGAAACACCATTGCATAATTCAAGGATGACATCTCAACTGAGTTGTATGTTGGAAAACCATGAGAGTGAGATGGTAAAGCTATGCTAAGAAGGCATGTGCGGATTATGGAACGTAGAAATATTGGGGTGGAAAACCGAAGAACTGTTGAATCAGAGAAGGGAGCCCCCATTCTTCGCAAATGAAGAAAAGATACACCTGCAAAAATGAATGAGTATTCTGTGACCCTAGATAAGAACATGCATGTCTAAATTATTAGGATTAATATGCAGAGCATGCTCTACTTTATTTATATATATCATTTCAAATTGCTTGAGTATGATTAGGGCCTACATGGCTCACATCGGAAAGGGGGTGCACACCTTTTCTGGTGGCGAGTCATGATAGGGTTGTCAATATTGACTACACCCTAAGGGAATGGACGCATTCCTGGTGTTTCAATACTTGATAGTGAATGTTATGGAACGTGGTCACGATTTTGAGAAGCAATACTGATAAGCTTGCTTATCCTTCTTGTGTTGTCAGCCTACACAGATGCCAATTGGTACTACACATTAAGAGGTAAAGTGAAGAAGGGTACGCAGAAGGACTATATAGGAATTGGCAACCTTTCTATGCTCATGCTAAATAATACTAGAAGGGATGGACAAACCCAGGGAACTATGTATTGAAAAGGGGTATCATCCTTATGTGAGTGGGGCCATGTTAACCTGCAGTCAAGAAATTCACCTATAAAGTTCCTAAAAGGAACCACCGATTTGCACAAGAGAAGGAGTGGCATCCTTGTATGAATGAAGAGTTGATGTGTGTGTGAAGGGTTATGGTGCAAGAAGGTGTGGTGACATTGGTGAAGGCATAAAATATCTATTGGGTCAGCAGTAGGAGGGCAGGCACCAAGATTGACTGAAAACCCTAAGATGCCTATTGGGTCAGCAGTAGGAGGGCGGGCTCCAAGACTGACTGAAAACCCTGAGATGCCTATTGGGTCAGCAGTAGGAGGGAGGACACCAAGACTGACTGAAAACCCTGAGATTCCTATTGGGTCAGCAGTAGGAGGGCGAGCGCCAAGACTGACTGAAAACCCTAAGATGCCTATTGGGTCAGCAGTAGGAGGGCGGGCGCCAAGACTGACTGAAAACCCTGATATGCCTATTGGGTCAGCAGTAGGAGGGCGGGCGCTAAGACTAAATGAAAACCCTGAGATGCCTACTAGGTTAGCAGTAGGAGGGCGGGTGCCAAGACTGACTGAAAACCCTGAGATGCCTATGGCTCCATAGTAGATCCTTGACCTATAATGGTCATGTGGCACAGTTTCCTTCCATTGGTCGATGACCCAGACGAATGTGTTGTCTCGGCACTAGAGAGGGCCAACTAGGTATGGGACTGGTTGGGCACCACCAAATGCTTGGTAAATCCAACCGATGGCGAGGTGTACTGGTTAAGCATTAATTACATCCAAGTCCATAGGCGATTCCAAGGCTTTCAAAGCGACGCAGGACCCTGTGGACCAGAGGGGAAACGCACAATACAGATAAGTATTCGTTTTCATTTATATCTTGTTTGGAATAATGAAGATTTTAGGTATAGGTCTTCTAACAGCTAAGCTGATACACTATTGTTTCTTTATTGGAAACCTTGGTCATTGTAGGAAAGCAAGACCCTGAAAGAACTATAAGTTACTGGTAAATCCAGAGAGTAAATGAGTGGGCGATATAAATTGCTGGTAAATCCAGAGAGTAAATGAGTGGGCAATATAAATTATTGAGAAATCTAGGGAGTAGCTAGTTGAACGCTATAAAGTTCTTGATAAGTCCAGAGAGTGACTAGTTGGGCATTAACTACTTGATATGGTAAAGCAGCGTGTACGCTGGCCCAACACCCCTTAAACAATTGATAAAACCAGTCGAGCACTGGCCTAGCATATTGCTAAAGGAAATGATTGATAAACCCAGTCGGCGTACTGGCCTAGCTTTGCCCATTCGAATGATTGTGGAGTAGCCTACGTGCTGGCCCAACATTCATAATTGTGTCCACGGGAAATCCAAGGCTTGCAAATCAAAGAAGGATCTCGTGGAATAAAGTGAAGACATCCAATACAACTAAGTATTTGGTTACCTTGCAGCTTCCTGCTTCTGAATATACGTGTGTACATGATTTGGTTATGACTTCCTAAACTCTTGTTTAGAGATAAACCCTATGAAAATGAACTAAACATGTGAATTGATTCAATGTTTGAGTGTAGGTATTGCTGGAAGCAAGGATTATGAAGGAATCCTAGAGATGCATGTGGACATGTGACCATCCTAAAGAGCTCAGTATGAGCAGTAATGGAAGATGGTGCTAGTGGACATGAGTGGGTCATAGAAACCAAAGGTTCTGTAGGCAACTATGGAGGAGGGTTCCTAGTTGAAAATCCTTAGATAGACCTTAGACACTAAGTGTCATAGCCAAGAAAGGAAAGTCAAAGCATTCACATTGAAGTGAAAGAGAATAAGGAGCATGAAACCACAGTGATGGTGTAGCTCCATAATAGAACAAGACTAAGAGGGAGAAACCCCTACTCTTCTCTTTCCTTTTGATTGATGCATTTATAAAACAAAAAGATTGTTGAGTGCATGTCATGGCTGAAAATAGATTGTGTTTAATTGCTTGAGATGAATTGTGAATGTTGAAATAGTAAATTTCCTGTGAAAGAATGAACATGAATGAGTTCATGTGTATGTTGGAAAGCATGAAAGTGTGGAAGTCCCATGAATAAAGCATGGACATTCCATGTCAATTGGGAAAATAATTGACTAATTTTAATGTTTATGTTATGCTTGTCCTAACAAGGAATTTCCATGATGAATTTCATAGGTAAGAAAGTGAAACAATTGGTTGCAGCTGGCACAAGAAAGTGTTGCTAGTAAGCAAAGTGTGGTCAGTTGTTTCCATTGACCATGGCAGCAGACCGAGGGCTATTAGAGTTGGATGAAATTCTTCTTCAAACAATTGCTAGGACCCAAGAAAATATTGGAGAGATGCTCAAGCTACAGAGGAAACAGAATGAAATGAACCACAAGGTTTTGTAGGACTCTATTTGCCTGCAAAAAAAAGAGGTAAAAAGCATTCTGAGAGCAATTAGTAAGGGAAAGGAAAGTGGATCCATGAAGAAGCATTCATCCAATCGGCCGATTAATAAACATTCCAGGTGGGAAGACTCAAAGGAATTTGAGCAGGAAAAGGTAAAGCAACCAATGAAATGTTGGGGATGTGGAGGAAATCATTTCCTCCGTGACTGCCCAACAATGGAACGTCAAGAGGGTAGCCGCCATAAAGTTTCTAGACTTGTAGATCAGCGGGAAGGTAAAGAAAGGGAAGGGATTGTTTTGGAACAATGCCCTCATGCATAGCTAGAAGGTCCCAGCTAGCAGGAGCCGTTTGTGAAGACCAAAGGACTTGGTCCTAAAAACCCAAGTAAAGGGTGAAATGCAGGACAGACCTGCCGCATTTTGTGAATTTTGAACATGTATATAGTGTGTATGTATTCCTAGGTATTGGAACACCAAGGACGGTGTTATTCCAAGGGGTGGGGGATGTAATGTTCCCCATTTTGACCCTTGTAATATTTTGGGCTATAATATAAATAATGTATGCATATTATGTATGATTCCTAGCGTGGAGCTCAAGGCCAAGGCCCCGCTAGCAAACGCTCGACCTAGAAGAGGCAAGTATTTGAAATTATGCTACCCATGTGCTAGTGAACCATGGGAATTGTAAATATGCATCTTAATATAAAATCCCACAACTAGCTATGCAATGCAACAAGAGATGGGGGCATGATGTTACAAGGAAATTGGGAGGGAAATATTCAAACCCTTGAGCCAATCAAGTCAAGCCAAGTGTCAATGAAAGAACCCATGAACCCTCAACTACCCATGTTGACTTTTGTACCCAATCATTGATTTCTCCCAAGAGTTGGTTGAGGTAGTTAATGCCTTGGGGAATGGGAGGTATGGCTGTCCAAATTCAAGTATGGGAAAGCCACCCTTCCTAGATTTTCTTGTTTGGCTTCTTGGGAAGGAAAAGGGCCACAGAATTGCTCCCCAATCCATTATTCACCTATCAGTTTGCTCTCTCACGAGTTGAGAGCTTCCTGGGCATTTCCCTCCATGAATTTCATGTGTTTACCTTCGTTTTTTAGCTGGGAAGGGTGTTTTTGTTGTGGCTAACAATGGGGAAGAGAGGGGAAACGATTTGGGGTTTAATTGAGGCCGTTTTGTCCCACTGAATGCTCATACATATGTGGGAGAAATCATTTTTCTTCCCTGGGGTTGATTCCCTCTTCCCACAATTCATTTTTGGTGTGCCCACATTTTGGGGAAAACCCATAGACCCTATTTTGTGAATCCATGGTTGAATTGTGTATCCATTGCTTTGGGTTGTGCTGTTCTTGAGGGTTCCCTTTTCCTTGTAGACATCATGCCCAGCTCGGGGGTGGTCTCTGAGTGCTGAAAGAATATAGGATGGGCAAAGACCTATGGTTGGGAGGAATGTTGCAGCGACATAGCTAGTTGTTTGGGACAATTGCACAAGAAAGATAAGTGTTTTCTCTCTATGTGTTTTACCTCTACAGTGTTTAAATTAATGATTGTTATTGATATATTGAGTGCATATGAAAACATGTGTGTGGATGAGTTTATTTCCGTTGTGCATATTTGTTTGATTTGCATCTACACACATCTGTTTTATGGCTGTGAATCTAATGAATTGGCTAAGTTTTATGAAAATCCCCATAGAATGGCATCAAGTTCCCTTCCTTGCACTGGGTCTAAGGGTGGGTATGTGACAGTGAAGTGGATGGACTGTGTGTGGAGTATTTAAGATTTCAAGATGGTGATTATATAAAATTTAGGGTTTAGAAGAGACTTCTCAGCTTGTGAAGTGGATGGACCATGTGGGATTATTTAAGAGTTCAAGATGGTTATTTTTATATTAAATTTAGGTTTTAGAAGAGACTCTAGGGATGTCGAAGTGGGTGGACCAACTAGTCAAGAGTTCAAAATGGTGATTTTATATAAAATTTATGTTATAGAGGATAATCCACGGGTAATCGAAGGCCATTTGGGGAAATATAAAGTAAGAAAAAGAAAGTTAGTGTACACTTGGAAACCAATAAAAAAGATTCAAAGTTTGTTCAGAATTTTACCACTTCATTGTGGAACACATTGATTGACATTAATTAACTTCAACCTCTCTTATGTGAGCTTGTTATGATTGATATGACTAACTGTGTTTCGAAATGGATGGTCATTGATGTATTTGAATTGTTTTATACTTTTTGTGGGGGGTGTCAAATGCAATACTTCCACCTGCATTTTTTACTTGATATGTGTATATAACATATTGTGGTTAAGCAATCATTCTCTCAATACTACAATAGGAATAAGACAAATGTAACAAAGTAACTATCCATTGGAATTTATAGAGATTGTTACTTTCTAGTAATCAATACATCAATGTTACATATATTTTTTAAATTGTTCATGATCGTAAATATGAAACCAACTGTTTTGAAAATAATTCATAATCATGCATTCAAATATTATTAAAATCATAATGATCATGAAGGAATATATTTAAAATGGTTTAATTCATTCCCAAATTTGAATGAACAAATACTATTAACTATTAACAGTGTATTTGTGGTATTGATTCTTTAAACTCCATTTTTAACATTTTCAACTTATATTGCATGTTATGTTTAAGCTTGGGGAATGGATTGCTCAAGAATATTAAAATGGGATACATGCTGACTATTCGATTTATATCAATTTATTATGTTTTAAAAAATATATTTGGTTATTTGCAAGGAAGCAATGTGAAGACTTGTCAGTCTCAAGATGGTGATTTTATATCACTCATCTACTCTCTAGAAGAAAAGTTGTTGTAGCTTTCATCTCTTCTCTAATATAAAATTTCAAGATGGTGATTTTTAAAGCTATTATCATAAAGTGCTTTGGATTTTATTTTATTTGGGAAGAAAAGTGTAGAAAATAAAGCTTGTATTCTAAAATTCATTTGAATTTTTTATTTTCAATATAGATCTCATCCAAAAGCATAGAGAAGACAATAAGCTATCATTCTAAAATTCATATTCATTTGTTGTTTTCAATATAGATTTCATGCTTAAATATATCACAAACCTTCTTTAGAGTAAAGGATGATACGTACATTGAAAACAAAAAATTGTAATGGATTTTAAGAAGAGAAGTGATTATTGGTTAACATCCAATCACTGTTAGTTATTGATATGACTAGTTGTGTTGTTATGTGGATGGACAGTGATGCTCTTTAGTTACATTTTTTAGTTGATATTTATATAGCAAATATGACTAAGAGAAATGTAACGTAGTAACCATACATTGACATTTATAGAGATTATTATTTTTAAATAATTAATACATTTATTAATATTTTCTATGTGAAATTATTTCACATGGTTAATAAGATCTTATTTGTTATATTGCGTTGTGTTTGATTAATTCGATAGTGCTCTCATTTTTTATGATTTTTTTATAAAGATTTGTGTACATATATTTGTATTTTTATTTTTTATGACGATGGAACATTTTTGTGTTAGAAAAAAAAGTGGATTAAAAAAAAGAAGATAAATTCAATTATGAACTTGTGCTCAATATTAAATAATTTGAATATTTTTTTTTGAAACATTGTATTTAATGGAAACTTTGTGATTGTAAAAATAGAATTCTTATGAACTACTCCATGGAAAGTAGTATATGGGATAATGAAAAAATCTATATAATTATAAAGACTTGTAATTATGTTGAAATACAATTCTGTGGACGACTTCATGAAAAGTAATCTATGGGATAATGAAGAGATATACATAATTACAAATACAAATACATGAATCATGAGTCATTTTAGATGATAATCCATCTTTTAAAAACTGTGAATTATATGTATTAAATGTGATTCACAATTAAGTGAAAAATTGGGGTTTATAAAGTGTGAAACTCGGTTCTGGATATGTCAATATCGGATTTCAAAATTGCAAAATCATATTCCTAAAGTGCCAAAATTGGTTTTTAAAAGTGAAATATCTAGTTTTGAAAGTGCTAATATTAGCTTTCAAAAGTGCAAAATCTTGTTCCAAAAGTGCCATAACGAATTCAAAAAAGTGTAAAGCCTAGTTCCAAAAGTGCCAATATCTAATCGAAAAGTGCAATTTTGGAACCTAATATTGACATTTTTGGAACCATATTTTGCACTTTAGAAACCTCAATTTTGGACTTTAGAAATGTTGTTTTTGGCCTATTTTTGAAGGGTTTTGGATATAGTGTCCCATTTTGGCTAGTATAGTTTTGTGGCACTTGAATATGGTGATTTTTGATGGATTGTGTATGCCATATATATAGTTATAGACCTAGTTGGGTCACTTGTCTAGTGAACACTAATATATATGTATATACTTATATGCATGGTTGCACCTCTACTTATGTATGTGCTTATATGTTTCATTATGTGTATTAGATTAATTATGATTAAGAACATGTTATGTGTATGTTTATTTTTATGCATGTTAATGACATGGATTATGATATATGATTGTGGCATATGGAAGATCGTTGATATGTGGAGTAGATAGTTCAGTATGATCTTGTTGAACATACATGATTTATATTATTATGCATGATTAACCTTGTAATGAGAAGGATTAGTAGGGAACGTAGTCATTGGCCAACAACAATGCTTGAATATGAAATGATCAAGGAGGTCATTTGAACATTTGGGTAAAATGTGATTAAGTTAATTCATTATGAATAATTCTCTTAATATACGAGGGCATAATGTGTGCAGGTCTAGGGAAACAAGACCTTTCCAACAAGACCATCAGATGGGTATGAGCTCACAAATAGTACCTTGAGGTAAATGTGGAGTTTCAAGGTAGAATAGATGAAAATACATGGAGGTTAGGGCACAGACCCCTAAATCCATGGAAGATTAAGATGCGGAGTCTTGAACCTATGAAAATATTATGGCATAAAGTTCCAAATATTTGAAAGATGAAGGAATGGAGTCTTGGATCTATGGAATAGATCAAGGCATGGAGTCTTGAATCTACTAGGACGTGGATTCCTATGTACCTATCTAGATCCGTCTTAACTTCAGATCTATCGAGCACCAAGAGGGATCAAATCCCTAGAGGTGCAAACTTTTCCTTAAATTTTTCTCTTAAAAAAAGTTTGCACATCAAGAGATTTGATCCCTCTCGGTGCTTGGTAGATCTGTTAAGATGGATCTATATTGGCTCAAATCCCTTGTATATAAATATTGATTCAATGATGCCTCAAATCCCAGATAACATATCAAGAAGTAGCCAAGTTTCATTAATTTTTTTTATTTTTAGTTAATTGGAATATATATCTCTTTCATTTTGAATTTTAGGTTAGCGATGAAATTTTAAAATTTTTATTTACTTAATAGTTTATTATTTTATTAAAGTTCCACATGTCAACTCCACATTGGGAATTAAATTGCACTTCTCCCTCATATTAGATTGTAGAAAGTGCATGCTGACACAACAAGGAAAAGACATGGAGTTCTAGTAAGTCTGGATAGGTACACGATATGGGTGTGCAATCCCTATTCTCTAGAATAAAAACACCACTCAAAGGCATAAATAAACCAAGTAATCCCACCTAGCTTAAACCTTGAATTAATTTGATCCCAATATTTACCCATTTTGAGGGGCTTTTAACTTTAATATTATTTTAACAAAAAAGGTGAAATGCTTAATTATGAATAATGAATAATATAAAATTGCCTAAAAATGACAAGTGGGGGTGGTGAATATTAGGATAATTATTTAAATAACTAAAATTTAAAAACGTAGGATTTCTACCTCAAGGGAGGGTGGTGAATAATTGAAATATTTCCATTTAAAAAATAATTAATTTTGCATTAAAGGGTGAAGTGGCACCCCTCTCAAGGCCTATAAATACAGGAGGATCCCCATGGTATGAAGGCGGTCTCGAGAGAAACTAGATGCTTGTTGGGATTATAGTTTGTACCATTTTTTCCATCCATCCATCCATTTTTTAAGACACCTTGAGTCATACTTTAACTCTTTTTGACAATATCTTGCTTATAACTTCATGATTTAACCCAAGGTACAACCTTTTTATGTATCGCATTGTTTTAAGTGATAATATAGGTTGTTTATCAGTTTCATGCTTGATTATGGGTTACTCATGAGATGGATTGAAGGTGTGTACTTGTAGGTTGAGAACATTGTGTTGTTTTCTCAAAGAACTAGATGTTTTTACTCTTGCACAAGCTTGGATGGTGTCTATTTTTGGTATGATGTTACTTCTAGATGTTGTTACTTCTAGAATTATGTCATTGTCACTACTTCCATGATTTGTTTTGATATTTGAGCATTTGGTCTTTGAATGATGCTCAACTATGGGAACAGATAAGCTCCAGCATGGAAATGTTGAGTCACCAAGAGGATAAGAGAAGTGTCAGCTGTCACAACTACCCATAGTTGTGACTATGCAACATAATGCCTTATTTTGTATGCTAGTTGTAACAGCACGAATGTGCAATAGATTTCATGCTATGTATTGTTGAGAAAGGCCTTGAGAATATTTGATCCTAAAGACATTCATATATTATTTTTGAAAGTATTATTGTCCATAAATGTATAATTAAATTGATCCCTCTCGGGTTAGGGGGTTAGACAAACAGAGACATAAGGCAGAATAGAGGATTATTGAATTATATTGCACCTTCCATTTTTATAATACAAAGTATGTTGGTTCATGTGATTTAAGAATCAATTTGTGAGTTGTTCCAATAGACCTGATCAGAGAAGGAAGGGCCCCCTTCGCTAACCAAGTGCTTCCATTTTGTTTATTTTGTTAGGTATATTTATCATAGATTATTGCATAATATTTAGTGTAGTTGTTGTTGTTGTTGTTATTTGTGAACTGTTATTTAATTTTTCATAGTTATCAATCCTATATATTGTTACTTTTAGAACTTCGATTAAATTGTTGGAAAGAGTTGATAATCCCAATATTTATTTTTCTTACTTCTACATAGTAGAGTTCATGTAGAGTTCATTGTGCTTTCTGCATTCTGATAGGATTTCTCTTTAAAGGATAATATCTATTTTTAATATTATAGGAGGTTCATTCTCTTTAAGGATTATTGATCTGTAACTAATAGAGTATTGTTACTTGATAAAAATATTCAATTCCGCAGATGTAATTTCCTTTTTAGTAGAGCTATGTGGATTGGGTGCGAATTTCCTTTTCAGCAAAACTATGTGGATTGAGTGTGATTTCCTTTTCAAGCCAAATTGTGTGGATTGAGTGTGATTTATTTCTTAGAAGAGGTACAAGTAGGGTTTCAGGGGAAGAAGTTCTCCCTGGATAAGGTTGGGTGGAAAAATAGTTGGTCTTTGGAGTAGGAAAATGGAGTTGTTCAAGAGATCAAATCAACTAGGTTTCTGGTATGATTTTTAGTTTTGGTCGATTTTAATGCATTGTGTTATTTATCCATTTGAAATAATTTCTTATTTCCTTAAGAATTACTCTAAGATGCTACCTGAAAACACTATAAACATGTTGTTAATTATTGAGTATTTGGTAAATTTCATTTTAGCTAATATTTCAGGTAGTCAGACAATGTGTATGGTATTTGTGGAATTAACAATTTTATGTAGGGCTTAAAGGAAAATAATCTATTGATGGAGCTAAAATATTATTTCTTTCTTTTGTTATTCTTTGCATCATTCTACAAGTTTCTCTTTCAAATAAGAAAAAATATCCAGTGAGGGAATGCATGAATTTTTATCAAATTTGTCATTTCTTGTTTTTAATTTCTAATTATGAAGGGAATTATGTCCATAGTATGTATTTTCATTAATGTTGGTATTTGAAATGCTTAGATAGATAATTGTGAAATTATGGATATTATTATTTTATTTGTGGTTTTAATGGCTACCTTGCATGCCATATGTTTGAAAGAATGTGTAAACCGACTTTAGAAGTTTAATTTTGCTAGGTTTTAGAAAGTCACATCTTGAGACCACTTTGTTGTGTTTCAAAGCAACTTCAAGGGGCATCCATACCATATGAACCTAACACCACAAATTTGAGTTAAAAAATGGTTTCATAATCGAATTCCATGATCTGAACAGTTTTCCAAACTTCACAGGAATCTTGCAAGGAATGTCATGTGGTCTGACTATGCAAATTTGAAAATCATTACCAAACCCATTACTGAATTATGGTAGCATATAGGGTTGTAACTTTAATGTTTGCAAATTGTTTGTTTTAAGTCCTCATTGAATTGTATTATCCCGCCATCAAAGTGTTTGATTAAATGCCTCAATGGTTGTAGCTTTCATGTATGTAGAGTGTTTGATTAAAGGCCACAATGTATGAAGCTTTCACACGTGCCACTTTGTTTTTTTATTTGGAAATATGGGTATTTGTCTAAGTATGTTTATAAACAACAATGTACATTGCAGAGATTGTTGCCATGTTTGTCCTTCATATACTTGGTTGCATACAATATAAAAATAATTAAGAGTAATTCATTCCAATCATTAAGGGAATGATTCCTTATGTGTGTCCCTTAATTCTTATGTTGATTTCCAGATGTGGAATTGATGGAATGTGTAAGGCTTTTGAAAAAGTAGGCTTCATGGTATTATAATTATTTTAACACCTTGAATGATTTTAATTACATATAATAGATGAGTTTAATCATACTTAAAATCTTATATTTTGAGTCTTAGTTTCCAACGGGGCCTTTGCTTCTTTATTTTTTGTTTAAGTTGGTGAGGTGGGACTTTACATTGGATTGGAATTAGTCCAAATTTAATTAAATGGAGATCAAATCTTTTTCTCTAGCTATATATTTACTATTTTTTACACAAAAACAAAAGAGATATTATTAAAGATAGACTTACCTTTCAATGAAGAGGGACTATGTCTCTTCCCATGATCAACCTCGCATCAATTGTGTCTTTGATCACATCCTCCATATTCTCCTTTACTTCTTCCTCATCCTTGGTCAAGCCCTTCTTAGGGAAAGTTCTCTTAATATGACCATACATATGAAAAATGGAACACCAAAAAGTAATCCTAACATACACAATCTCTTGACAATAAGATCAATTCCCAACCTATATATCAATTCCTTCAAGTATCCCATCTCCCAAGTTCATTTCCACACAAATATTAGCTAAAGAGGTCCTATCACAGGAGCATGTTTACTTGTCGATGTCCAATATCCTACACAACACATTTCCTATCAAGGTTAATCCCTTTAGGCCCACAAATCCAAAGGAATAGAATGCAACTTCACCCATAGCACTTGCACATTGGCCCTCTCTCATTGATTCCAATAGAGGAGTCCAATTTTTTAGGGATAATATAGATTTGTACAAATATTTGTTCCCCCTTTATATGTTTTCTTTATCCCTATCAAAATAAAACACAAAGGTAATCCATCCCATATCCATTAAATGAAAGATAGGAGCATAGCAAGTTGTTGTTTGCATATCCTCCTCACCCACATGCTCATTAAATTTTTCGAAATAATTCTTCCTTGGAACTTTCTTACCAATGTTGTTGCTTTGTAGAGTTGAACTTGATCCATTGCCACATCTTGACCTAGAATCAAAATCATGTCTTCTTATCTCAGTTTTACACACTTGGATTTCCATCTCCTCTTAACTACTACCTCACCCCCTAGATATCTCCCATCTATCTCGACCACCTTTGAGATATTATCAAAGCTAAATTGGTTGGAGTTAACCAAAAATTCACCACATTTATTATATATTTCAATAGATTTTGAGTCCTCCACCTCTAAGGGAATAGGAGGGATTCAATGTCTATCATGGCCGAAAGTGATGTAGGAATCACCCTCACCACCCCATCATTTTCCATTATTTCCACATCGACCATAAGCTCCATTTTTCCATATATGTTAGTTTGCTCCAATGTGAGGAAAGACCCATTAGTATGGTTGGTATCTTCATCATTACCTATGTGCATATATGAGATCCCAGATACCTCCCATTGCAATATTGTTCCCCCTGCAGGTTGTTGCATAGTTAGATTCTATAAACTGAGGCGACAATCCCCATATTCTTCAATGTCTACCAATACTTCTACATGATTCCTTGGGAAAAGTATTTTTGAAGGGGGTCCAATAAAACCTCCATCAGCAAGAGTATCTCCTCCAAAAACACCAACCAAACAACTATTCATAAGAAAAAAGGGGAAAAACTATGACCGTATTAGGATAATACACTAGTCCTTAGGAAGGATTGCTTAGATTTTTTACACCATGTTCTATCACCCCAAGCTTGAACAAGAGATGAAACCCTAGCCTCCATTTTCACTCTAACAAATAGTTAAACATATTCCAACAAGATCAACAATCATGTATCATGGTCATGAGACCAAGAACAAGTTATACAACTTGAAGAGAACTTTATACTCAAAACAAGAACTCTAGCCATAAAACCCATATTTTTGCATAAAAAACACCAAAAAAAACCCCGAATCAAAAATTGGTGCTACCTATAGCACCACTTTTTTATTCGGGGTCAAAAATGTAGAAATGGACCAAAACAATTGTTATTGTTGTTTGCAAAAACAATAAAATGAAGCTCTAAATTGAAAACTAATGCTACTAGTAGCACACTTTTTCAAAAAATGGCATTATTATATCATTTTATCATAATTTAAAATTGTACTTATTTAATCTCTTAGTAACACTATATAAAACTTGCACCGAGTTAAACACAAATTATTCAAGAATTTATTTCACCACTCTTTCCCTATAAAATAAAAGAATTTATGATATTCATAATAAAATCATATATTAAACATAAAACATAAAAGTGACTCATATCAAAATTCAAACACTTCTTTAGAGTTTCCATACAAACAATGTAATCTTAATAAATAAATAAAAATGTTTCGTGTGCAAATATTCAAATCAACACATGTATTCTGACACTCCATCGGAAACTACATTTTATCTGTATGAATGATTGGATGAAGATGTAGATGACTCGTATTCTATGAGATTTTAGATTGCATAGATCTAGATTCAATAAGTCAACTTCACTTGGAATATTTCTGAGAATGAGAGAAGAAGAATAGAGAAGATATCTTGAGAAAAAATCACTATATATTATTCATCAACATGTTTACAATATATAATACATCCTCAAGAGAGAAAATAGAATTCCTTAAAGGAAAGTTGTAAAGAACAAAAAAGTAAGGCTTACTAAAGGCAAAAAAAAAAACCCTAGGTGTCAAAAGCACTTTCCAAAACAGCCTAAAGGCTCACGAATTGGTTGAATATAGTATGGAATCTCATGAGTGATGTAAATGGAATGTAATGATGAATTTTGGAGAGAATAAAGAGGTGGAGGTCGAATTGGCCAAGTGGAGAGAGTTTCCAAGTCAGCTAGCTTTACCTTATCCACTGGGAAGTAGAAAAAAAACAGGATAAAGCTGTCTAAATCAGGAAAGTGTCATTCTAATTCAGGAATAGAATAAAACCAGACAAAATCCAAGAAAATATTATCCATAATCTATCCAAATTCGTTTTAGTGATTTAGGATAGCAAGTGGTCCACTAAAAGACAAAACTAGGCCAATTTACCTAGTCTACACCTAGAAAAATTTATCTAGATGATTAATAAAATATATCTTAAGTTTGGAATGGGTTTTTAAATGTTCCAACACCCCCCCTTAAGCCTTCATGTTTATGTGTTTAATATCGTAAATATCATAAATATAGGGCCCAAGCAACAAGGTTTATGGTCATCCCAATACAAAAAATTATCAATCCATGTAAAACGAGGAAACGAGGAAAACCTCATGGGAACAAAACCCTCCCTAAAAAATGGACATGTCTGAATGTCTTCATACTGTCTTGTTCTTCATTTGGAGGATCTGAATGTACTACTTTTGAGTAACATACTTGATGAAGAGGTTGTGGATTCCATGATCATGCATCAATGCATCAATGTGGTGTAGGAAAAAACCATGTGTAGAGGCTCCATGGAACTTATCATCTGATGATGGAGGAGCATCATATGAATGCTTCTTGTTGTTATAACATACATGATATGATATGGATACATAATCATTATGGAAAATATATTTGTGCAAGCTCCTTCCCAAAGAGCATCAATGGACTCACCAGGATCAACTTCTTGTGCAACTGCAATGTGGTGAATCAAACCTTGTACCTTCTTATCAAACTGATGTAGAACCTTTATGATATTGTAAAGGATATCATGCAACTCTGAAATATTAGAATATGAGTCATATGGAGCAACAAACAACAAAGGTGTAGTGTCTCCATGATCGGATAGGGTTTCAGTAGGAAAAGAGTGAGCAACTAGATCACCCTGACAGCTGAGTGAGTCTTGAGGATTTGAGGACTTGATATTTGAACCATGAGTGATGGGATCAGGTCTAGACATGTGGAACAACATTCCAATTATTTCCAAATACATGGTTTTCCAGACATAAGAACAACGGAGACAAGTGACACAATGTAGGAAACCATGGAATTGTGTGATTTCTTAACTGGAGAACTTGGGGGTTGTAGAGTCTTTTGTGCATACAATGGTTGGGAATATGGCGTGGAAGGTGTCATGACCTACATATCAGAATGTATATCATCTTCAAAATCAGAATATGAAAGATTTGAATGGAAGTGGAAGGACCTTTCAAAAGACAAATCAGAAACTAGTGAAAAATGACTAGGTTTGGGAGAATACTTTGGTGAACTGATTGGATATTGTATCAAGGAAGAGTTGAAGGTTTCTGATTCTGATATATTAGAATATGAATCAAAATCATAGATATGAGAAATATTTTTGTCTCTATCAATCAAAGCATAAAGATGGTTATCTTTGTGAGTGGCTTGGAGACATTGTTCTTGTTCTACAAAAAGCTTGCCTTGTTCTTTTCTTGCAAAATCAGGAACATCAATGTTATTTTATTCAAGCATACTGGCCATGATGTCCAATTTATTCCTAAAACAAAAATTCTCAGGATGGGTAACTTTAAGAAATAAGAACACTTGGATTTCTCCTTCTTGTTCTTTATCTTCTTGTATTTGGAATCTTCATCAGAGTCCTCTTCATCTGACAACATTTTTCTCTTTCCTTTGGATTCTATCATTCATGGAACTCTTTGATCCATGAGAAGCAAGTGAAATTTATTTGGAGGGTGTTAAATACCTCATTTGAACCAAATTTCCCTTCTCGTTAGTGAGTGAGTCAATGAATGCAGCCAAGGTTGGCATCTTCCAGTTGGGAACTGCAAGTTTTGCAGTATGAAATGTAGACACAAACATTGAGTATTCAGAACTCGGTTTCAACATAATAGTCACAGATTAGCTGCTCATCCTTCTTATCTATGCCACAATGCTTGAGTTGAAGAACCCTGTTCTTGAATTTTGAGATGAATTCTTCCATTGAATCGAAATTACTTGGAATAAGTGATATCAACTCAATCTCCAATAGATGACCTCTGAGCTCATCTTGCTTTCCAAAGAGAGACTCAAGTTTTGTAAACACTTGATTTGGAGTGATTACAGTATCAATATGGAATAGAAGATCTGGATATATAGAGAGACAAATAAAACCATAAGCTTCATCAATCCTATTGAACCATTTATATTTTAGTGCAACAGCCCCTAGCTCAGTTTCAAGCCCCGTAGTGGCTCTATAAAGTCCTTTACTTCGAATCTGGATGATCATATGTGCCTTCCAGTCAAAGTAGTTGAAGGGAGTGAGAGTCATAGATTTAGATTGAATTTGATCCATGCTGGTGCACTCCTGGTGATGGAAATATCCTGCAAAAAACACTCTGGAAATTGCTATGAATCAGTCTAGCTCTGATACCATGTGAGATTTTAGATTGCCTAGATCTAGATTCAATAAGTCAACTTCACTTGGAATATTTATGAGAATGAGAGAAGAAGAATAGAGAATATTTATTGAGAAAAAGTCACTGTATATTATTCATCAATATGTTTACAATATATAATAGATCCTCAAGAGAGAAAATAGAATGCCTTAAAGGAAATTTGTAAGGCACAAAAAAGTAAGGCTTACTAAAGGAAAACAAAAACCCCTAGGTGTCAAAATCACTTTCCAAAACAGTCTAAAGGCTCATGAATTGGATGAATATGGTATGGAATCTCATGAGTGATGTAAATGGAATGTAATGATGACTTTTGGAGAGAATAAATAGGTGGAGGTCGAACTGGCCAAGTGGAGAGAGTTTCCATGTCAAATAACTTTACCTTATCCACCAGGAAGTAGAAAAAAAATAGGATAAAACTGTCTAAATCAGGAAAGTGTCTTTCTAATTCAGGAATAGAATAAAATAAGACAGAATCCAAAGAAATATTATCCATAATATATCCAAATTTGTTTTAGTGATTTAGGATAGCAAGTGGTCCACTAAAGGACAACACTAGGCCAATTTACCTAGTCTACACCTAGGAAAATTAATCTAGATGATTAATAAAATATATCCTAAGTATGGAATGGGTTTTTAAATGTTACAACATATTCTTCTCTACTATCAATGAGTGCACCATATGATTCTTAATGTATGCCCAATATTTAATATGCCATATTCCTTCTAGATCTATGCCTTGGTTTAGTAGACTCCCATGTTGCAACTATTTCTTGTGCCAACAATATTATGATAATATCTATAGTATTGGAGCGAAGAGTGCCTTTCTTTGTCAACTGGAATTCATAAACTGGTATGTAAACATCCTCTAATTTGAAAATGTCAATGCGACTATGATTTACATTTTGACCCTTTCTTTTTCTCTTTTTGCAAACATTTTTCTCAATCACCATCTTTGGCTTGTACACACCATCAAATGGGTGTGTGTCTATTGCATACCAACGTACTTCAACATATAGAACTTCTTCATTTTCTTTATTAACCTTCATAACTGTTGCAATCCAGAATGGATAACCACATGGATATTCTATGGACAAAATTGAAATCATTCAACCCTTCTTAATATCTTGTATTGAGCCTTTATAAAGGTATTCCATCGCCTCACGTCGTGCAAATGATCTTCTAGACCCAATATACATTTACCTTTCTTCAAGTTGATAAGACTTGAAACCTTCAGGATCAACATTTCTCTGCTCGTTTTCATTTGACATACTTTGTGGCCAACTAAATGGAGTCTTCAAAAAAATATCTCCATTTGTAGAGTTTGAAATTATGTCATTTTGCTCCATGAAAAAAGACTCCCACCAAACAGAATCGACAACATCAAAATAGTCATATGTATCTTTGATAGAATTTTTTATTTCTTCCAAGCATTGAGACGAATCAACATCTCTATTGTGTCAGCATGCACTTTGAATCTCAAAAGTTGATTGCGACGACAATAACTTTGAAGCATACATTTGACGAATTTGGATGAATTTCAGAAATGCTAAACTTGATGTAGGCCCCCATTTTGCACTTGTTGAGTACTTCTTACCCCATAGAAGTGTTTTCCCATACGTAATTGATGTTGAAATCTAATGTCATTAAGTTTTTCAGTGCACTTTTTTTCATCATGCGATCCCAAAATAAATCTTTGCATGTCAATAGTTTCCTCCAATGTTAGTACAACATGTTATGGACTATATGTTTTTCTAATAATTCCAGTTAATGATGGAAACCTCCCAACATTCTTCCTCCCCAATGTCTCTACAAAATGACTAAACATTTGATCAATATGGTCATGTGTATGCCAAACAAGAAGGAAAAAAACTTTAACCTTCTAAAAATTTCCCAATTCAACAAGCATGTTCAGATAACTGAACACGATCTGATTTTTGTTTTCCCGGACGGTGTTGTCCAATTGTAGATATAGAACTCAAGGAAGATTACTGGACCAATGAGTTAGCACATGGTGAATTATGGTGATGGTCAGGTTTGTATCATTATGAATATTTAGAGTTGTAAATTAAACCCTTGGAGACATTTGACCATTAAAAACCATACAACCAACCAATTGAAACTGAATAAAAAATTTCTCCTTTAAATTCTTTGGTACATGAACAAAATGTGGAAAAAGTGTTTTTTTCTTATTCATACCATCAATTATCAAACCCATATACTTATGCAGATCATCATAACACTTCTTGCGAATTTTTGTATAAATTTTTTCGTTCAACTAAATATTGATTGCGATGTGCTTGAAGTTCTTTGACAACTGAATCTACAAATAAAATAAAAAGAAAACATCGATGAGCTTTCGTAATTGATATTTATTCCCAAAAGATAAATTTGTTAGAGACGTATCTCTCTCCATCCCTTCTGATTTATCCATTCTTTGTTTAAGAGAAGCACATATACTGCAAACCCCCATCCTTGAACTCCTAGGAATACATATGTTCTTGAACTATGTTTTCTATAGTCTTGTAAAATATGCATATCTAATGAAATTGGTATTTCCTTTGGCATCTTGAACAAATGCCTTGTACAAGTTGTATATTTCCTGCTTTGAGAAATTAGCTGGAATGTGTATGGTTTCTCTATCTGGCATACTCTCTCCATGCTTAGAAAAGAAGTCATGCATCCATGACATTGCAATGTTTGTTATCGGCCCGCTAGCTCATGCATGATATTCTTTAGAATAAAATGTAGGATCCTTTTCTAGCCTTGTCTGGATTTTTGATAGTCAAAGATTACCAGTTGAGTGGATTCTTTTGAATTCCCTTCTACAAAGCAAATACTTCCAATGCGATAGCTGAACCTTCCTTTGTAGAAATCATGCACCCTACCAAATATGAATTTTGCATTATTTTGTTCATTGACAGATATGCTCTCCTTTTCTCTAAGGCATAATTGTAGTGCATTTGTTTCAAACAATTTTTTTGGTAACACTCACTTGAAATCAAATAAGTAATTGAACTGGGACTTGTGAGCAAATATTTCCTACACCATGTATAAATAGAATGATTTGGATTGATATAAAATAGCCTAGTCCTACACTTAATCTTTTTCATTGGTAAAATTTTCCTTTGTGTTTCATGTACCATTAAATCATCCTCATTAGAATGAATATCCTCATCACTATGAGGGATATCATCCCTCTCATTGAGATTCTCATCACCAAATTTAGTAGGAGAATGACTATCCTCATCATTATCATGTTGAATATTGTAACTTCTAAGAATATTATATTTGTACTTTATTATTCCGGAGATGTTTCATCCCTCCGAGGTAACCCTATCATGTATCTGGAGATGTTTATTCCTCCAGGAGTTTGTGTTAACTAGGGTTATTAGACCCACCATGTGGGGGTCGGCCCTGATGTTATATTTTAGGGGTTATTAGACTTCTCTAGGAGAGGTCAGCCCCATTAGGTATTTTGGTCAGTCGGGAGTTAGTATAAATAGAGGAGGTGAACTCCTCATTAGACACACTCGCTCACTTGAGAAAAGTAGCGCACTTGTCTGGGAGATCTGCTAAGGAGTTAAAGAAGGAGGGAGCACATCTTATATTTTGGTTGATCATCTTATTGAGGAAAGCTTTGCTGGGTTTTCTACCCCATGAGGTTTTCCCAAGGTAAATTCTGTGTCTATCTTGTGATTATGCTTCTTTCAGTGATCTTGCTAGTCTATTTGGTTTAAACTTAACATGGTATCAGAGCTGGACTGAATAGGACATCTTTCACAAGGTAAGAATCTCTCTCTCTCTCTCCGATGAAATCTAGGGTTTCAGCAAAAAGTTGGCATTATCTAATTCTGATTGCATGGCTGGATAGCCCTTTTCAAGACCAATATTTTGAGCCCTAGATCGAACTTTTTGGTTTGGTATAACTCCAGGAAAGTCAAACCCTAATTCTACCAAAAGTGCGATAAACCAGAAATTGGTTTCAGGAGAAAGTTGGTATTGTTGAAATCTGATTGCATGGCTGGATAGCCCTTTTCAAGACCAATCTTTCGAGCCCTAGATCGAACTTTTTGGTTGGGTAGAACTCCAGGAAAGTCAAACCCTAATTCTACCAAAAGAGCAATAAAATTCTGTCCCAGGATCCGGAAAAGTAAAAGGTAACATTTCCAGGTAAGTCTACTCTGTCTCTTGGACTCCCCTAAGAGAAGATGGCTCCAAACACTAAGCTTGAAGACAAGCTAGAAGGTATAGAGAATTTCCGGGCATGGAAATACAGAATTGGTCTCATTCTTGAAGAGAATGATCTTGCTCATTATATCAAGGATGAAGTTGCAGAACCAGAAGGAGATGAAGCCAAAGAAAAGCATAGGAAGGATTTGATTAGGGCAAAGAGAATCATAGCTGATTCTATTAAAGACCACTTGATTCCCCAAGTGGCCTCCAAGAAGACTCCAAAGGAAATGTATGATGCCCTAGGAAGAATGTATGAAGGAAAGAACATCAATAGGAAGATGAACCTAAGGACTCAGTTGAAGAGCACCAAGATGCACAAAGGAGAATCCATTCAAGACTACTTCTCAAGAGTCTCCCAAATCAAGGAGCAACTAGATGCCATTGGTGATACTCTTGATGAAGATGAACTTGTGATGACAGCTCTAAATGGTCTCACTAGACCTTGGGAGTCATTCATTCAAACTATGTGTGCCAGAAAAGAAAGTATGAAGTTTGATGTAGTTTGGGAGGATTGTGTACAAGAGGAGGCTAGGGTTGCAAACCGAGAAGCCTTGCTCAAAGAGGATGACCAAACCTTGGCCACTCACACCAAGAGAAGAAGGAATCAATCCTACTCCAAAAATATTAGTCACAAGGAGTCTCATCCTCCACACAAATTTCAAAAGAAAAGAGGAACTACTCAAAGAAGAGATTACTCTTCTTTCCAATGTTTTTCTTGTCACAAAATAGGACACCTTGATAGAGATTTCCCTCTATAGAAGAAAAAGGATTCTCATTACAAAAGACATCAAGCACATCTTGCAGAAGATGATAGTGAAGAAGAAGAAGAAGAGGAAGAAAGGTCTCACAATAAAAGACCTATAAGTGAAGAAGAAGAAGAAGAAAGGACCTTCTTCAAAAGAAGATCAAGGAGAAATAAAGAAGAAGATGCAGAAGAATATGTTCTTTTCTCCGCACTCTCTAGATCTATAACCCCTGGAGAAGATACATGGCTTATTGACAGTGGTGATTCAAAGCACATGACAGGTCAGAAAAAGACTCTCTCAAGTCTTGAAGAAAAGACTTCTCCCCAAAAGGTATCTCTAGGAGATGACTTTCAATATCCCATCAAGAGAATTGGTGAAGCAATCTACAAGCTTGATTCTGGTACCTCCATGAAAATGAAAGAAATATTGTATGTACCGGGATTAAAGAAGAACTTGTTATCCATCTCAGCATTGGATAAGAAAGGCTATAGGATTGCATTCATTGATGGACAAGTCTTAATGTGGTCCAAAGGTAAGTCTATCAAGGATGCAATTATCATTGGTGAAGAAGAAGGAGGCTTATACAAACTTAAGGGCCTTCCAGAAGAAGCTCTTGTTCATGAAACCATTAGCCCAAATGAATTATGGCATAGGAGACTTGCTCACATTAACTACAAGGCACTACCCTATGTAAGCAAGGTAGTTATAGGTTTGCCATATTTAAAGACTAATCATGATGGCACATGCAAAGGATGTGCAAAAGGGAAGAATGTCAAGAACCCATTTCCCAGAAGTGAAACTAAGACTAAAAGTACCCTGAAGTTAATACACTCCGATGTATGTGGACCAATGCCCTCCACATCTTTGAGTGGATATGAATACTATGTCGCATTCATTGATGAATACTCAAGGAAAACTTGGATATTCTTTCTAAAAGGTAAGAATGAAGTCTTGGGAAAATTCAAAGAGTTTAAGGCCTTAATAGAAAATCTCTCAGAAAAGAAAATCAAGATTCTCAGAACAGATAATGGCGGAGAATATACTTCAAAGGAATTTGAAGACTTTTGTAAAGAAGCTGGAATCAAAAGGGAACTAACCACTCCCTACAATCCCTAACAAAATGGGGTTGCTGAAAGGAAGAATAGAACTATCATGGAAGCTATAAAGACTATGATACATGATCAAGATCTTCCTATGTATCTATGGGCTGAAGTAGCCAGGACAACTGTCTATGGTCAAAATAGACTTTCTCATAGTTCTCTTGAATTTAAGACTCCAGAAGAAGTTTTCACAGGAAGGAAGCCTGAGGTATGTCATCTCAAAATATTTGGATGTCCTGTGTACATTCACATTCCAAAAGAAAAGAGAACCAAGTTGGATCCCTCTGGTAAGAAAGGAATATTTGTTGGATGTTGTGAAACATCCAAAGCTTTTAGAATTTACATACCTGGTTTTCATCATATGGAAATAAGTAGAGATGTAACATTTGATGAAGAAGCAGCTATCAAGAAATCTAGGAAGTGCCAACTTGAAGAAATCTATGAAGAAGATTCAGCTCCTAGAGTTACAAAAGCTGTACCCATTCCTGAAGATGATACACCAGAAGATCATGATATGATAGAACCTCAAGAACCCTCCCTTTCAAATATTTCTAGAAAAAGAAGACCAGCATGGGCTAGAGACATTATTCAAGGAGCTGAAAAATATGGAGCTCCTGAAGGTTCCACTAGAGAAAGGAAGAAACCCAAGTTTGTATCCAACTATGTGGCATTAATGTGTGATCTTGTGGATCATCAACCCACCAGCTATGAGGAAGCAGCTCAAAGAAAAGAGTGGGTAGAAGCTATGACAGAAGAGTACCAGTCAATAATGAAAAAATGATGTTTGGGACATAGTTCCCAAACCAAAGGATAAAAGTGTGGTTTCTTCCAAATGGATTTTCAAGATAAAACATGCTGCAGATGGTAGCATTGAAAAATATAAAGCAAGATTTGTAGCTAGAGGGTTCTCTCAAAAGGAGGGAATAGACTATGAAGAAACATTTGCACCAGTTGCTAGGTACACTTCAATTAGAATGGATGTTAAACAGCCTTCTTGAATGGTGTCATTGAAGAAGAAGTGTACATGGAACAACCACACGGTTTTGAGGTTAAAGATAGAAGAACTCATGTATGCAGGCTGAAAAAGGCTTTGTATGGATTGAAGCAAGCTCCCAGAGCTTGGTATGAAAGGATTGACAGTTTCTTAACAGGTATGGGCTTTACCAAGAGTAAAGCTGATCCAAATCTCTATCTCAAAATTATGGGTGATGAACCTGTTATATTACTATTGTATGTGGATGATCTATTTCTGACAGGAAATGAAAACCAAATTATCGAATGTAAGAGGAAGCTTTCTTCCGAATTTGAAATGAAGGATCTAGGATTAATGCACTACTTCTTAGGTCTAGAAGTATGGCAAGAACCAAAAAGAATCTTTCTAAATCAAGGTAAGTATGCTGTGGAGATCTTAAAAAGATTTGACAAGTTGGAATGTAAGACCATGGCTACTCCCATGGACTCCAACTTGAAATTATTAGTTGATGACTCATCAGAATTAGTGGATGTAACTCTATATAGACAAATCATTGGGTCATTGATGTATTTGACAAATACCAGACCAGATATATGCTTTGTTGTAAATACTTTGAGTCAATATCTAGTAGAACCAAGAAAGGTTCACCTAATAGCTGCAAAGCATGTAATGAGGTATCTAAAAGGTACTTTAGATTTTGGTCTTTACTACCTCAGAAATCGTGAACTTAGATTACATGGTTATTCAGATTCTGATTGGGCAGGAAGTGTTTCAGACAGGAAGAGTACTTCAGGTGGATGTTATGGACTTGGATCCGCCATGATCTCTTGGTTCAGCAAGAAACAATCCAGTATGGCTCTCAGTACTGCTGAAGCAGAATATATAGCTGTCTTCTCTGCTAGCTGTGAAGCAGTATGGCTTCGAAAACTACTATCTGGAGTATTTGACTTAGAATTGGATCCTACTGTGATTATGTGTGACAATTAAAGTTGTATCAAGATGACAGAAAATCCGGTATTTCACGATAAGTCAAAACACATAGAGATCCGATACTTTTATATACGAGATATAGTGCAGAGAGGAGCTATTAAGCTCGAGTATGTAAGCACTGAGAATCAAATTGTTGATATCTTGACCAAACATTTGTCTCGAGTGAAATTTGAATACTTCCGAGACAAACTTGGTGTGGTTCAAAAGGACCCTTCTCGAAAGGGGGAGTAGTGTGATCTCTATTGATGAGATTGCCTCATCGACAACAAGGTCGATGATATGAATACCTGTTTTAGATACTTAGACTTAGGACTCTTATATTTAGATACTTACTTTCTCTCACTTGCTTTTATTTATTGATGTATTGATGAGGATACATGTTTTTATTGATGTATTGATGAGGATACATGTTTTATTGATGTATTGATGAGGATACATGTTTTATTGATGTATTGATGAGAATACATGTTTTGATGACATCTGTATTGATAAGGATACAGATAGGGATTGTATCATCCCTGGACTTTGGTTCCTTGAATTGATCCGTAGACGTATGGTCTCCGAAAATGAAGTCCTTAGTGGACAGATAGGGATTGTATCATCCCTGGACATTGGTTCCTTGAATTGATCCGTAGACGTATGGTCTCCAAAAATGAAGTCCTTAGTGGATAGATAGGGATTGTATCATCCTTGGAAATTGGTTCTTTGAATTGATCCGTAGACGTATGGTCTCCGAAAATGAAGTCCTTAGTGGACATATAGGGATTGTATCATTCCTAGACATTGGTTCCTTGAATTGATCCATAGACGTATGGTCTCCAAAAATGAAGTCCTTCGTGGACAGATAGGGATTGTATCATCCCTGGACATTGGTTCCTTGAATTGATCCGTAGATGTATGGTCTCCGAAAATGAAGTCCTTAGTGGACAGATGGGGATTGTATCATCCCCGGAACTTGGTCCCTGAATTGATCCGTAGACGTATGGTCTTCGAGAATGAAGTGATGGGGATTGCATCATCCCGGAACCACTAGTTCAAAATGTACGTGATGGGGATTGTATCATCCCTGAACTTTGGTCCCTTAATTGATCCGTAGACGTATGGTCTCCGAGAAGTGGGGATTGTATCATCCCCGGACTTTGGTCTTTGAATTGATCCGTAGACGTATGGTCTCTGAGAAGTGGGGATTGTATCATCCCCGGACTTTGGTCCCTGAATTGATCCGTAGACGTATGGTCTCCGAGAAGTGGGGATTGTATCATCCCTGGACTTTGGTCCCTAAATTGATCCGTAGACGTATGGTCTCCGAGAAGTGGGGATTGTATCATCCCCGGACTTCGGTCCCTGAATTGATCCGTAGACGGATGGTCTCCGAAAAGTGGGGATTGTATCATCCCCGGACTTCGGTCCCTGAATTGATCCGTAGACATATGTCTCCGAGAAAGTGATTCTTTGATGTTGTGGTTACTTGTATCGGTATGGATACTTGTATTGATGATGTGGTTACTTGTATCGGTATGGATACTTGTATTGATGATGTGGTTACTTGTATCGGTATGGATACTTGTATTGATGATGTGGTTACTTGTATCGGTATGGATACTTGTATTAATGATGTGTATACTTGTATTGGCATGAATACTTGTACTAATGATGTGGATACTTGTATTGATATGGATACTTGTATCGATGACGATGCTGATGATCGTGAGATGACGATGCTGATGATCGTGCGATGACGATGCTGATGATCGTGAGATGACGATGCTGATGATCGTGCGATGATGATGCTGATGATCATGCGATGATGATGCTGATGATCGTGCAATGACGATGCTGATGATCGTGAGATGACGATGCTGACGATCGTGCAATGATGATGCTGATGATCGTGTGATGACGATGCTGATGATCGTGCGATGACGATGCTGATGATCGTGTGATGACGATGCTGACGATCGTGTGATGATAATGATAAATTGAAGAAAGCTTCTGATGATATATAAATGTATCATGTATGATGTAGTCGATGACTCCTTGCTCCTGCATATGTTGTTATAATATCCTTCTCGTTAAGGGGGAGTGTTGAATATTGTAACTTCTAAGAATATTATATTTGTACTTTATTATTCTGGAGATGTTTCATCCCTCCGAGGTAACCCTATCATGTATCTGGAGATGTTTATTCCTCTAGGAGTTTGTGTTAACTAGGGTTATTAGACCCACCATGTGGGGGTCGGCCCTGACATTATATTTTAGGGGTTATTAGACTTCTCTAGGAGAGGTCGGCCCCATTAGGTATTTTGGTCAGTCGGGAGTTAGTATAAATAGAGGAGGTGAACTCCTCATTAGACACACTCGCTCACTTGAGAAAAGTAGCGCACTTGTCTGGGAGATCTGCTAAGGAGTTAAAGAAGGAGGGAGCACATCTTGTATTTTGGTTGATCATCTTATTGAGGAAAGCTTTGCTGGGTTTTCTACCCCATGAGGGTTTCCCAGGGTAAATTCTGTGTCTATCTTGTGATTATGCTTCTTTCAGTGATCTTGCTAGTCTATTTGGTTTAAACTTAACATATCAATTTTATCACTTGAGGATAAATCAACATCATTGGTGAGTTCATCATCACCAAAATCATCATTTGTCCCATTAAAATCCTCGCTTGGAGGAAAATCATCATCAATTCCATAAAAATCCTTGCTTTGAGGAAAATCACCTTCACCATTATTGGTGCCTTATTCCTCACCAAAATCATCATCCGTCCCTTTAAAATCCTTGGTTGGAGGAAAATAATCATCAATGCCATCAAAATACTAGCTTGGAAAAAAATCATCATTGGTGCCATCAAAATATTCGCTTGGAGGAAATTCATCTTCACCTTTTTTTGTGCCTTCATCCTCACCAAAATCATCATTTGTCCCATTAAAACCCTTGCTTGGAGAAATATCATCATCACTGCCATCAAAATCCTCACTTGGAGGAAAATCATCATCATTGCCACCATAATACTCTCTTGGAGGAAAATCATCTTCACCATTATTGGTTTCCTCATCCTCGGAGGAAAATCATCATTAGTGCCATCAAAATCCTCACTTGGAGGAAATTCAAGTTTGGTGTCTTGTAAATCCTAGCTTGGAGGAAAATCATCGTTGGTGCCTTGAAAATCCCGGCTTGGAGGAAAATCATCGTTTGTTCCTTGAAAATCCTCGGTTGGAGGAAAATCCTAGCTTGGACAAAAATCATTGTTGGTGCCTTTAAAATCATTGCTTAGAGGAAAATCATCATTGGTTCCTTTAAAATCATTGCTTGGAGAAAAATCATCATTAGTGCCTTGAAAATCATCACTTGGAGAAAAATTGTCATCATCTTACTCAGTGTCTTTAAAATACCCACATGGAGGAAGGTCTTCATCATCATCATCGTCATTATTGCCTTTAAAATCCTCACTCGGAGAAAAATCATCATCGGTACCTTTGAAATATTCACATGAAGGAAAATTTCCACCATCTTCATGTACATCTCCATACATTGATATTAATTCAGATGAGTCCATGACTTCTCACTAAAAAATATAATGATAACTAAAAACAGAAAAGAGAATGAAATTTTCCCATACTCCTCACCAAAAAGTACAATGGTGCATTTGTCATCCCCCAACAATCTTATAGCTAAAGGAACAAAAATTTCCCTCCCAAACATTCCCTCCAAAATCTTCCCTCCAAAATTTCTCTGCAAAAATAATTCACACATTTCTAATGCAATCATAACACTAGTAAAAATCATTTAAGCTATTGTATAAAAAATTGTAATAATACTAATTAAATGGCATGTAAACCATGCTATGCAAACTTTGTAATACAATATTGGTTATTTACTTTAATTTTTTAAACCCACATTCATAACACTAGTCAAATATCATTTAATGCCATCCTCTTTAAATTTAGTAATAATGCATTAGCTAATTACACTTTTTTTAATCCCACATTCGTAAAACGAATAAGTTAAAATTAATATTATCCATATAAACTATTTTTTTTCTACTACTCACATTTGAATTTCGAGCAATTTAATAGTGCTTTGAAGGTTTTTTTTTAATAAATCTTTCTATTTTATATTTTCTTTGGCAATGTTTTTTTTGTGTTTTTAGCGTTTTTTTAAATCTCACATTCATAAAGCAGTAAAAAAAAACTTAATCTATGCTATATAAATGCAATTTGGTTTTCTACAGTCACCCTTTGCAAACAACTATCAAGGACATTTAAGCAATCCACAAGGCTTTCAAGACCACCGAAGAGCTTCAAACATTGTCAAGGTTAGTTAAATATTTACTTTTATTTGTAATGTAAATGTTTAAAAAAAAAAATTAATGTTAATTTGTAAAGTTTGATGATTTTTTTTTAATTATTTTGTTGGGGTTGGGCATGCCCTTTGGAAAAACTTGGCAAAATTTTAATTTTTAATCTTTAATTTGGGGCTTGAGGGGAGGATGTTAGTTCCTCCCTCATGCGCCCAAAGGGGCGGACCTAGGGCACGCCCCTTTGGGCACACAAGGAAGGAGATAAGGTCCTACCCTCGGGCCCCCTTGGGTGCCCATCGCATAGTTGTCGATCTATGCATTTCATATCCCACATGATATGCATTGAGCATCCAAGAAGAGGAGTGAAGCTCCTCCCCGCTTCCCAAATGGACGGGATTTCAAGAATTACACTGCCCATTGGGCGGGCGCTGTGGGATCCCACCCAAACAAACAGTGCCCGCCCATTTGGGAGGGGGCTAGGGGTGCCCAAAGGGTTCCTGGGGGAGGGGCGGAGCAGAGCTCCTCCCCGCTGCCTAAAGGGGTGGGCTTAGCTATACATTGGACACCCCTTTGGGAACTTAATGCATAGCCCAAGTGCTATTGTTGTTCGAAAATTAATCCTATGACTAGGAATTTACCGAGGTCACCAACGTACTATCTAAGACTTACAGAATCTAAGTCAATTGGCAAGCATACAACATGATCTTTCTTAATGAAAAAGAACTAGGGTTAATAAGTTAAGCAACTAGTACCTTGAAGACTAGAAGGTTGATCCAAGATTGAAACCCTTTTTTATTGATATGCAATATTGATTAAAGGACCTGCAAAACAGAGATACCCTCCTCAAAACATTTGGCTAAATAAACATGAATAATCAGATATGAAACTCATACATAAGCAAATCATGAAAGATTCACCAAATTCAATTCACACATTAAACATAATTGTTTATGGGAAAGAAAAGTATCTTTTATTGATCATATAAATGACAACAAATAGTTATATTTGATTCTATACCAGCACTGATGAAACCAAGTTCTGGGCTCTTGCTCCTCTCCTTCAGTATAAATTCCTCCAGCATTTTAATACATTAAGAGTTCTCCCCCTCTCTTATGTCCTTCCCCTTGTATTTATAGCAAGTTTAGGAAGATAGCTTCAAGAGGAAAGCCATTGGGGAAGATATGGAAGTTAAAGAAACTCCCATAACTACCCCAAATTCGAATTTAGTTTTTGTTTTTAGTGATTTTAAGAGGAACCCACGAGTATACACCTAACAACAGGTGGGTGACCGGTGAGTAAGCTACAAAAAACTAGCGGGTGCAAAATTTTTAGGGAAAACTCCAGGTGGTAAGTGGAGCACCGGTGGGTGACCCGTAAGATGTCAGTTAGGGAGTCGCGGTTAGGTACTAAATGTGTATCAAAAAAATAGAATGAACTGGAGAAACAATGAATGATCAAGGTCAGAAGCATCTATAGAAAATTAGGGCTCTTCAATCCATAATTTCCTTTTGTGTGAGCGACATTTCAATATAGTCACAGATGGAGAAGTGCCAATTTGATTGATAAAAGATGCCCCCTAAGGTATTAGGTCATAAGGGTAAATGATGGACGAAATGCATTACAAACAACGAAGTGGAGGAGCTCAAGAGCCACAGAAACAGAGTTCCAACAGTAACTAAAGCAAAAACAAGGTCATCCTACAATATAATCTTGACATAATGTCATGTTCAGAATGATAAAACATGATCTCCAATACATATGTGAAACATATGTATATAACATGGCCACTAAAATACAAGCATGGATCCATATCAAAATGGAGAACATAGCCGTAACAATAAACTAGATCTATGTCTCATGAGGAGCCAAAATGAGTAGGGCCCAGTCTTGCGCAAATTGGGAAATAAAAAAAATAGAGTTATTATAGGTCCAAGGTCTTCAAACCAACCAACGATACAAGTATGAATCCTAAACCATGTGAATAAAGGAGTTGGAGATGAACATGGAGGATATTGTTTGATTACCGGTTAATAATGTAAACTGTTAACAAACACGAGGACACCCACCAATGATGAAAATGGGGTCCAAAGTACTTAGTACATTCTTACAAGTGTGAATAAAGGGTCTTGAAGTCGAACACTTGAAGAATCTGTCGAGTAAGGGACATTGACGTAATCCCATAACTCAATAGCGATATTATTTGCCACTAATGACTGCAAATATAAAGTTACTATCCATGACTCTAAGTCTGCTTCCTAGAGAAAAATGATTTGAATTTGATAGGAAGAGACCCGTGAGAAAGAAAAAATTAAGGATTCCTTCATCACCTCACACGAGGAACACTTGGAGATTGAGTTGAAAATAAGACTAAGGATATATTGACATAAGGGATGGCCAATAGGAGGAGTCAAGGTGAACTGCAGAATGGCCGACATAGGGGTAATCCTTGAACATTGAGCACAATATTAGAGTGACTTAGGCAGCTTGGACATACAGGAAACATGATAAAATTTTGTCATGTAGGAGACATAACAAACTCTCCATATGATCGAAAGAGTAACCAATCGGAGGAGTAAACAACTTTGGAATCAGGTTAAATCCTAAAGCCAAAACTAAGACCCATTGACTCAAGACAAGTGTTGTGTTCAATGAATAATTAGACTTGCTTCCATAATATGAACGAATAACATAGACTTTCTTTTCCCTTCTATTTTTAGGTTTCTTTTCATTTTTTGATGAGCATGAAAAAGAGAAAAGGAAGCTCGATAATACCTTTCTTGTTAAATTTTAACAAGTCCAAGAAAACAAACTCGAGACCTTCTTCATTTTGTACAAGCTTGAAGAAGAGAGAGAAGAATGCTTGATAGGGGTCCAACCATGTGTAATTTTATGGGTCAATGGGAAGAAAAAATCACAACTTTTTCATTGTTTTACTAGTTTAAAGGAAATATAGACTAATACTCAATAGGGTACTGATCCGTGGATTTTAATATTGAGCCCGTACATGTTTGTACTAGCCGGTGTTTTCATATTTAAGGAGTATGAAAAACTTAAACAATAAATCCATACACGTACTCGTGGATTTTAATATCAAGCCCGAGTTGGTATATGGTCACCAGTGTTTTCATATTTAAGGAGTCTGAAAAACTTAAACAATAACTCCATAAGGTACTTTTTTGTAGAGTTAGTCTCCTCGCCCAAAAAAAGTGTAAAAGTATACGAGAGATAACTCTTCTAGCCATGACGAACTAGAGTATACCTTTTTCGTAATTAATCTACTAAGGTCCGGAAAATGGGTAAACTTATACCTAAGTGGATGTTCGTTCAAATCCTTTAACGAGTCTGAAAAGGGATAAGTATACTCGGTAATCTTGTCAATTTTAAGGTCTCACAAGAACATAAAGAAGACTCCATAGTAACGGAAGCTTGAGTAAAGGTGGTTAACAAAGATATGCATTTGAAATGTATGTAGACCGCAATATAGGTGACAAGATCCTGAGGTAGCAAATAACGACATGTGTACCAATATGTCATAGTGTGTTATCTAGGGTAACCCATGTTAGGTAGGTCCTAACCATGGAAGAACAACGACGATGGAGGGAAAATGGAAGGCTAATATCGCAGTCTATGGTGTAAAGAGGCATCCTAAGGCATACAAATTGATAAGGTATAAATGTGATGCAAAAACCTAATCGACATGCCATGAGAAAAAAACCCTTTTAAAGAGCACCAATGTAGACATAACCTTGTAAAAGTGCATTTTCATGCCATGACCTAGTCAAAAGAACTTAATTAGTCATCAAGATTAAAAATATGACATAAAAAGGTTTCAAAACTATATAAAGTGGGGAAAAATAAAAAATACAATTACCATAAATAGTAAAAAGAGAAAAATTAACTCATTGTTACCATTTTCCATTCCAAAAGAACAACAAGCCCTAAGATTTGCATCATTGCGTACAACCAATCTGGAAGACCATTTTCAGTTCTGTCACTTGCAGGTAACTTCTATCTCTCTGCTTTGCATTTTCATGTGTTTTTTGAATATTTTTGATGGAGTTTTGAATTTTTTATTTAAATTTTAAAATTAACTCTGTACACTTGTGGATATCTATGGTTAAAGTCGCGGGTTCAAGAAATAACTGCAAGTGGAGAGATCCTCACTCACGGGTTGTGAGCGACTATTATAATAAGGACCCGCGGGTGGCGCAGTTTAAAAAAAAACTCAATGCTCATGAATTTTAATGAGTGAAATGCAACAATGGTGCTCACATGGAAGGAGAGGGAGCATGAAGCAATGGATAGGGAGGCTATGAGGGAATGCCTTGTGACGTTGTGGTCTTTTGAAGTTCTTTCACACATCCAACATGAGGACACAGCCTAACTTGCTCCAAAATTTAGTGCACTTATGGGATCCCAATTAGGGAGTATTTGACCTTCAAGGTGAAACTCTAGAAATCACATTGGATGACATTTATTTCATAACTGGATTGTTCCGACAAGGACAGGTTGTTAACCTCAAAGGCACATTTTGAGGTGTGGGGGCCCTATACGTGAAAGAATACATAAACACATACTGCATGGATGGAGCAGAGAAAAGTGGCACTCAAGTGCCAATTGGGAAAATAGCTATCTTCTCATTTAAATTCATATTGAGTACTATGAACAGGGTAGGAGGGAGTGTCACTCAACACTTAGATTCTTGTAGTTACATGAATATTTGGGTGGAGTGCTTGCAGAATGTGATATTCGATTGGAGCACAAGATTGTTGGTGAACATGAAGCATCAACTCACTAAGTGTAGAACCGAGAAGAAGAATAACTTCAGCTATGGGAGTATACTATGCACCTTCTTCTTTGAGAGAGTTCTGAGCTTGAGTCCAAGAGTGGCTCTCCCACTTTTTAATCCCCGTGAGCCCATGATGACTCCTTGGGGTGAGATCTTCTTACGACAGGGAGGTGGAGACACTAGTACCTCCTCTGATGATGAGTATTTCTTGGGTTGGTGGATCCAATAGGTTCCTACATTTGAGCAGTTTCCTTATGCTGGGATGGAATTTCTTGGGGACCCGGAACTCATGCCATACCTCCAGGAGATTCTTGGAGAGAGATAGGTACCATTTTTACTTTTATTATTATTCAATTTTTAAGATTTTTGTTATAAAGATTTGCATATGTTTTTGGTGATTTTAAGTATTGAAAACATACTTGGTACAGATATTGGACTAGTAAGGCCATCCGGACACCCGAGAGTGTTCATATGACTAGAAGAACCAGGTGGAAGAGAATCCATGCCACGAACCATTGAGGGAAAAATGAACCAGCTAACTCATGATATTCCTACTTATCACATAGAGTGCATGCCTATGGATATGCAAGAGGATGTAGTGGGTGTGCCCCATGCATGGATTAGGCTACTTTGGAAAGTATCTAGGTTGGTTATTTTCTATATAGAGGTTATAACAGAGGAGGCTAAGGCTCCTTCCCTTAGGGATATCTACACTACTTTGAGGCTATCATGCTGAATTTTGTATATTGTTATGTATATTTGACAGAGATGGATACTCAATCTCTTTGATTATTTTGGACTTATATATATATACACCTATTAATTATGTACATGTTTCTTTATCTGTGTGGTGATATATTTTACTGTGTATGATACAAATGCCAGTTGAGTATGTAGTTTGCATATGCATCAGTTATTTTGTTTTGGTTTCTTGAAATATGTTGATATAAGATATAATCAAACTGTCTTTCAAGAAATTTAACTTTCAAAAACTGACATAATAATAAAGAATCCCTAACCCGATACTCACCCATAAGTTGAAGTACGACTAACTGAGAATCAAGCCTAACCTCCAAACATGAAATTCCGTGGTGTAAAGCATCTCAGAGTAGCTCAATAACATCACTATACTCAGTCATAATGTTCATTGTAGGTCCTAGACAATCACCTCTTGACGAAAATGGATAACCTGTAGGTGAATAGATCACCCAAGCAACTGAGGCAAGATTACAAGTGTGACGACTAGTGCCATCAACGAATCCTACAAACCACTCGGTTTCCCTATGAAAAAAACAGAGGCATGTAAGAAACACAAAAATACTAACTCTAAACTATTGTACAACTACTTACAAGAAAAAATATATGTGTTAAGCATAATAGTTCTTTAGGTAGAGCCCATTTCTAGGCTCAGGCAGCTTATATCCATCATAATCAACTAGTTCATATAACCCTTTTTCCAAAACTCTAGAGACGATATACGGGCCGAGCCACATAGACTTAAACTTTCTTTCCCCCAGAAGGTCTTTATCCTGATCGTAGAGTAGAACAAGGTCTCCTTTGGAGAAAACCCTAGGCTTCACAAACTTATCATATTGACTTTTGACTTGTTTTTTATGTGCTTCATTCGCGATAAGCGCATCTCTACACTGTTTATCTAGATGTTCGAGATGAAACAAACGGTAAAATTTGGATGGCCAACTTTAATGATGGTATTTTGCATTCAATAGGTGTAACTGCCTCCAACCCATGGACAAGCTGGAAAGGTGAAAATCTTGTAGAAGTCTTAATGTTGGTATGATACAACCAAAGAGATGGATATAACATAATGTGCCAGTTTGACCTACTGGAATTAATGGTACAATGGAGAATGGTTTTTAAATTCTTATTAACCGCTTCGACTTGTCCATTCTCCTGTGGATAGAAAGGAGATGAATTCTCCTATCTAAACCCAAGCATAGTGGTCAACTCAGACATCATATTATTCTAAAATTGTCTAACATGATCAATAATGATCTCCCTAGGAATACTGAACCTAGCAATGATTTGATTGAACACAAAATAAGTTGCAGTTTCATTGTCTACCTTCATAGTAGGCATTTCCTTTGCCCACTTAGTAAAGTAGTCTACAACAATGATGATATGTTGATGCCCCTCGACGGAAACTGGTTTGCAATTCATGTAATCTATCCCCCACTTGGTGAAGGGACCTACTGTGATGACGGGGTATAGGGGAGCAGGGTGTGCTCATAACATTTTCGTGAATAGCTGACAAGGATGATAACGTTTCATGGATTCCACACAATCTTTAAAGATGGTGGGCCAAAAAATACCAGCACAAAGTATTTTCTGGGTTGTTTCCAATCCAAAAATATGACCCCCACATGCTCCACTGTGGGAACCATTCAATACTAACTCAACTTCTTTCGAATTCAAACAACAACGTAAAATGGAATCTACCCCCCTTCTATACAATGTATCATCAATTATGAGGTAGTTTTTGGCGTTATGTCGTAGTTTTTTTTGTTCTTCCCTAGAAATAACTGGTGGACATCTCAAAGTATGGAGATAAATCAAAATATCCCCATACCATGGATCAGAGGTCGAAATGATAAAGTTATGTTCATTAGGGAATGAAGCATATTTCGTGTTAAAATCTTCACCACTAGGAAACTCAGATATAATTTCTGCGAATACTAAGGACTTTTTAGACTTAGTAGAATGAAAAGTGAGATCGAACTCTTGGAGAATAACAATCCATTTTTTAAATTTACCCCCGATTATGAATTGGTTTAAAACGTATTGAAATGGATTGACATCCGCAATCACTATAGTGGTTCATAATAAAATGTAGTGGCATAGCCTATGAACGACATACACAGTGTCAAGTGTCAACTTCTCAAGGTGTGAATACTTCAATTCAAGTTTTATTAAAGCATGATAAAGGTAATAGATGGCGTGCTCGTAGAGCTTGTCATCCTCCTGAACCAAAACTATACCAACCGTGGAATCATATGCAGCCAGATATAAGATAAAATCACGAGTATAATATGGTGGACTTAATAAGGGGGCTGATAATAGTGCTTTTTGAAATCCTCGAAGGGGTTTTGTGCAACCTCATCCCAAAATAATGGGGTGTCTTGTTTAAGTAAATGCATGAAACCTTTGATTATTTTCGCATAGTTGACAATGAATCGACTGAGGAAGTTGGACATACCCTGTAAACTCTGAAGTTTTCTAATATTACGAGGAGGAGGCAATTTGACGATCGCCTCTACTTTTAATGGATCGAACATGATCCCTCTACTGGACCGTTGAAACCCAAAAATCGTCCAGACTCAACCAAAAATACACATTTATAGGGATTCAATCGATTTTTGTAGTTATGCATCGCACAAACACAAGTCATAAATGTTCTGGATTATCTCTTCTCTTTCGAGATCACCCGGGTAGATCACCCAGATAGGGTTTGTCTATATGTTTGATGTCGTGAATGGTGAAATTCATTGCTCGCTGGAAGGTGGCTCCAAATGTTTTCAAGACAAACAGAATCTTCTTATATGCAAAGGTACCCCATGGACATATAATAAAAAAAATTGTGCTGATCTTCGGGTTTGATTTGAATATGATTATATCCCAAAAATCTGTCCATAAAGGAAAATATTTTGTTACCTACACACGCATCTATGATCTGATCAATAAATGGTGTGGGGTAATTATCTTTGGGACAAGATTTATTAAGATCCTTGAAATCAATACAAAATAATATGGTACATTGTTTCTTATCAACCGGGACTGGAATGGAAATCTATTCCATCATGTTGATAGGATAGATAAATTCGGCTTTGAGGAGCTTTTCAAACTCAGCCTTAATGGATGCATCCTTTCGCTGATTGATTGAGTGAAGTTTATGTCAAACCAGTTTCACATTTGGATAAGTTTTGATCTTGTGTTCAACTATGGATGGGTCTATGCCTGGCATCTCCTCATATGACCAGGAAAAGACATCTCATAATTCTTTAAAATGGTCGATATATAAGCGAATCTCTTCATGAGAACAACTTGCATTGATGGAAATTTTTTCCATGATATTTGGTTTGACAGAGATATTAATTGGAATGGTTATCGATATGTTAGTCATGTTACCTTCAATGAAATCCCCTATTTCGCTAAAGGGTTAATGGATAGATCAACATCTCCACCAAGTCTCTAAAAAAAATCACCATTCTCAATCCTTTTTAGATCTGGAAGAAAATAAGATCTGTGATGCATGTGTTCCCAAGGTTTATCAAGACCTATCATTTCTTCCAGAATAGCTTCATATGATGTTAAAATAGTGTCTAAACAATCAAAGGAATCAGTAGAGTCTACCACCCATGAAGACGCATAATCTACATTTGACTCCTTAGAGACTGAAGGAATTGAGATAAAATATATTACATAATCTTGTGAAGCTTTATAAGTCACTTCTGCTACAAATAAGGGCACAACTAGTTCATTATGAGTGGGTTATATCCAAGGATCATTTTCTTTGATAATTGTAAAAACCTCCTTAGATTTTGAGATGGTTTTTTGAACACCCGTTGAATCATTATAATTCATGGGAGCAGGAAAATCGAAAGTTCCCTTAAGCGATGAATATAATCCTACTCCCAAACTCTCGCTAGGAGAATGTGCTTGATCAATCATCAAAATATTATATTTCGAGGAGGTTGTGTTATTTTTTCGGGTGAAGCAGAGGTGATCGACTGTGACAATATTTCCATCGTGAGGGAACATCAATACCCAAAAAATGGATGAAGGGATAGCTTTCATCGTATACCTCCATCTTCTTCCTAACAACAAATTATAATCAAGAGAAGCATCGAAAACCTCTACCTCTACTGTCACTACTTTACCCGCTAACTGGATCTCAAAAGAGGGTAGGATCCCATGTGGATGGAAAGATCTTCCATCGAAAGTGGTAAGCAATGTGATCGAAGGGACTAACTCAGGAGAGCCTAAAGCTCTCGAGCAAGAAATGGACATTACGCACATAGACGCGCCTTCATACACCATTGTTCATCCAATGGTTTTAGAACCATGGATTACTTCAATTTGAAAGGTAACAAGATATGGAAAATGGGGTTTGATGTCAGACATATAAAACCTTGCCAACATACTCAATGAATCCAAACTTCCTATTGCCTCTAGAAGCGCATTTTGATGTGAAGGGAAACTTTGCAAGACTTCTAAAGAAGACATGGGACATGGATTTTGGGCTAATTCTTCCACAATAGAGTAGTTGGGAGTATCCCACGCATTAGGATTGTGTGATGCATGCTTATAGACACCATTTGGTATCTTAGGCATAGGGTCTGCAGGTCTCTTAATGTGAAGAGGAGCAGACATATCAGGAATCTCCTTATCTTTTTGTGGCAGTTCCGGGGTATAATTTCTTGCTCTTGTTTGTAACAATGCATCTGAGCTAATCATGTTTATATAGGACTGATTAGACAGTGCATCACCATGGGTTCCCCCAGCACTAGAGATTCCAGAAGCCAAGTTTTGTCCCTTGGGAAAAGGATCCTTCAGGACGACAATTTTCTTTTGTTGTAAAATATTTTGGGATTCATTGATCAAGGGGCATTGGTGAGTCAAGTGATCTTCCTTGCAAAATTTACAAGGGAATTTCACCTTCTTCTTTTATTTTTTACCCCCCTCAACACTATCTGTGGTTTTGGGATTATGTTGATTACCCTCCCCCTTCTTTCCCTTTTTCTTTCCACTAGGATGCAGAGAACCCTTTTGGTTTGATTTCACATTATGTACAGTAGTCGTTTGAGAAGGGGGGGTGGAAACCGTAGTTTCCTCCACTGCAGAACACTTTATAGAAATCTCATGGACTAGTTTGGCCAAAGCCTCTATAGCGGATGAATCGACTGAGCCAACAATTCCATCAGCATGTGGTCTAGGTTTGGGTTTTCATGGATCAGTGTTTGACCTTGATGCATCATGAATGATTTTGTAAAGAATCCCAGACTGAGCATAAATCAGATATAACTGTTGGTTTCTTAAGATGGCTTCCTCCTCTGAGGTAACCTCAAAATTCGAAACATATTTGGAGATGTAAGGTAAAAGTGATTTCAAAAACCACTCTATTAAGAATTATGGGGGAATCTCATCATTAGTCATTAATGAGCCTCTTCCTTTTTATCCACTCCTGAATATGATCAAATATGTGAGTTCCTTTGTTCTACCTGAAAGTAGACAGAAGATCCATGCCGACATCATACCGAAGGGGAAGTTAGAAATGATTCAAAAATATTGTCGCCAAATCATAGAATTTATGATAAGCAGCAGATGGTAATTCAATGTACCATTTAGCCACGACACTGGTTAAGGTTCTTTGGAAAAGTCTCAACCATATCGAATCATCATTTAGCAAATTGGAAGAACACCATAAGTGAAATGTTGTAACATGGTCCCCTAGATATTCTTCAGTCTTTCCTTCAAACTTGGGGATATCCAAAGGAAGCTTGGTTGGAACAGGAGGCCAAGTAGGTTCATGATGCACGAGGTTATTCATAAGATTTGAAAGATATGGAAAGTTTAACATTGCCAGAAAGGGTAAGTAGGGCCTAGATGAAGGCATATGGGTTCAGGGAATTGGGTAAGGAAAACTACCTAAACCGTAATTCCCATAAGACTGTGTAATGTACCAACTAGGATTAGTGATACAAAAGCTCTTTACTTCACATAAATAATTAAAACAATGATTGTGGAAGCTAGATTGACGGAGGATGGGCAAGATCAAAGGATTTGGATGGATGGAGGGTTCTGATATTTTTCTGATACCTCTGCACAAGGTACTGATACCATTTATTTTTCAATAGAAGCAAGCTTCAATCTACTCCAATGCTCATGGGCTCCTCAACATATGCATACTAGTATGGGTGCAAACTTGGACTTGTTGATGTATTTGTAACTTCAGAAGATATTCACTTGTATATTGTATGTATTGCATCTGTACTTTATTGTATCCCCAACGGAGATGTATTATTCCTCCTATTGGAAGTTTCCTCATTTGTACTTGCAAGTGTTGCAAGTTATATTGTAAGTGTTGTAACTTATATTTGATGGGTTATTAGACCACCTTGGTGGGGTCGGCCCTGTATGAGTCATGTGGGTTAAAGGGTTATTAGACCAACCTAGTGGGGTCGGCCCAGTCAGTATTATGTTAAGTGGTTAAGTTGGGGCCGACCTAGTTGAGTAAAGGTCAAGTGAAAGTAAAAGTATAAATAGAGAGTGTGACTCTCTCATTTGATACATTCTCTCATTCACTTACTTCGCACTATTGAGAGAGAGGAGTAGTACGCAAAAATGGAGGAGAAGTAGCTGTTGTAGTCATATATCTCTTGGGGTTTGATCTTTGTGATCATTGTATCGGTGCTCATTCTATCTATGAGGAAGTTGCGGGGTTTTTCACCTTCTTGGTTTTCCCCGGTGAAATGCTTTGTGTCTCTTGTCTCTTGTGTTTGATATGTTGTACATGTTGTTCTACCAGTTAAGATCTTATATCAGATTGAATTAAATGTTGAAAAAATAACATGGTACCAGAGCTAGCCTGAAGGAAGGCATGGCATGGAATTTATGACACTTGTTGCACTTGCGACAAATTGGAAGCTAGGGCTTGGTATAGTAAAAACTAGTCATCATGGCAGTTTCGTTGTAAATCCATTTTGGCGACGGTTTAGGTTTTGAAACTTGTACAGGTCAAAGATAACATCCCCATGTACCTTTTTTCCGAAGCAAAACATCTAATTCGCTGTACTTTTTGTTTTATGATCTGTACAGTTTAGGGTTTCTACCTCTTCCAAATCTCAGTCATAAACAGGTGACCTAGGAGAAAAGGTCACAACTTGGGCTAGGAATATCCAAATGAAATTTTGTAAAAATTGACAGTAAGAGAAAGGATGGTAGTTTCACAGGTCTAGGTTTTAGAGGCCGAAGTTGAAACAATGACACGTGGCACTCCGTACAAGTTTGCTATACTGTTTAATCCCATAAACAGGTCACGTCGTGAAATTTGGCATATATCTATCTCAGAGAATCAATTTGATGTCATACCTATGGGGTTGGAAAGATGAAAGGTTGGGATACCAGAGGCCAAAATTTCAGACCCTATGGATCCGAAATTTTAGAGATGCACCAGAAACAATAAGGCACATATTTCTATGAAATAGAATTGGATTCTGAGCATTCTCATTTTTGGCTTGTCACTGCTGCGGGAAATTAGGGATTTTGACATAAGTGGAATTTTGGAGTGATATTAGCATAGGATTACTCTCCTCAACAAAATAAAAATTTAGAGACCAAGTTCAAATTTTTTGGTTGGGTAGAACCCCGGGCATTATCAAACCCTAGTTCAGGATCTTGATCGGAAAGGTGGAAAATTAGGGTTTCTGCAAAAGTTGAAATTTTTGGAATCTATGACCACGGATGGATGCTCCTCAGAAAAATCAAAGTTTAGAGGACAAGATCGAACCTTTTGGCTAGGCAGAACCCCGGGCATTATCAAACCCTATTTCGGGATTTTGACCAGAAGATCCGAAAGTTTCAAAGGCAATTTTGAGGGGTCAAATTTTGGAGATTTCAAAATTGAAGTATACCAGCTTGATCAACTCAGCAAGGCGCATCTTTTCATCCAATCAGAAGTTTGAAATTCAAAGTTTGAATTTTTAGGGTTTCTCTGACAAACCCTAATCCAGCTCCAGATCCAATTTCAGTAAATCAAAGTGGATTGGGTTAATCCTAGAAGAGAATGAATTGGTCACCTGCATAAGTGAAGAAGTTCCAGTTCCAGATGGAGATGAGGCTAAGGCCTTACATAAGAAGGCTACAAGCAATCCCGACAAGTATGACTTGAAGAGATACATGTATGTTTTGAAATCTATTCATGATTAAGTTTATGATATGTTTGTCTTCATATTATTGGGGTTAGTACAATCTTGATTGATTTTAGACTTGTCTTATCACCCTAGTAAAAGTATGAATGCATGTGAATACATGCATTGATTAGGGGTATGACACTTATGATTGTACTAATACACTGTGTTGTTGTATGAGGATGATGTTGTCCACTAACATGAAGGGTACATCAAGAAAAACAAATCAAGTTCAAGATCAAGAACATATGACCATGGTGACATGAAGACAAGGACTCATCCATAGTGATGGATCACATAGAAGCTCCACTTACAAGGTATGTATAACTTGGTTCTACAATTATTAACTTATTAGATATGCAGGTTGCTAGCACAAGGTCTCTAAGAGAACAAAGAAGACATTGTTTGGGTATGTTAGACAAGCATGATAATCCAAGTATGTTTTCCTATATCGAGTTAGAATCCTACTTTGTGTTAGGATCTCATATGAGTATACTTTTGTATGATTAATAATGATCATTCATGAAGTTATAGGTTTGAGTAATCATTGGTTTATGCATATTATACTTCTTACTTTGATTGATGATATGGAAAACCAAAAGAGTCCTATGGTCAAATAAGAATATGCATGAGTAAAAGAAGTACTCCCTGAAACCTTGAATACTAATGCTTGTGATAAATTACCTGTGTATGAAATGATCATGACCATACATGTTTAATATTATTTAGAATCATAACGTTTTGATAGTATTGAGATTATACTAATGGATGTATGAGATCTTGAGGATGACACAATAATGACACTAGTGCACACTTAAGCATGCATGGTGGTCCAGGATGGATATAAGTCCAAGGACAGATAATCCAGGAAGAAAAGATCAAGAGGGAGCACACTCCAGTAATTCCTGCAAGGAAGCAAAGATTGAGAGGGATTCCACCCACAACTAAACAAAGATAAGTATTTGAATTATCATATGATTACTTAAATAATGTTGTCAAGTCATGTACATACTTATGTTCCTAGATTTAGGATGTATATTATGCAAATTAGAAAAGTTGCATTAATGAACAAAATACTACTAATACGCAAGTAATGGGTAAGTGTCCTATGGTACTATACAACATTCCATTGCTACTTATCTAGAATGAAACCTCTTTGCTAACATGTTGGGAGTTGTGCACACTCTTAACAAATGTTCTGGTAGAGATGGAAGGCATCTAGAAAGTTACTGTGTGAATACGATATATGGATAAATGTTGTATTGAAGCATTGGCTAAGATAATTGCATGACTGTATGACATATGTCTTTATGAATAAGAATTTGTTTTGAAAAACCATGAGAAGTTTCTAATCATGCAATTGAATTTGACTTGCAGGAAATATCATGTACAATTACCTACAAAATAAGGACAACAACATTTGTTCCAGCAATGAATTTCACTATCTATTGAAGATATTGAAGAATCTGAAGTTCCCAGGATCCGGGATGCAGTAATGGAAGAATTCCATGATCAAGGAATACCAGTCGATCATGTATAGGATGTGGTCCCGAGACCAGAAGGGAAGTCTGTTGTGACTTCCAAGTGGATCTATAAGATCAAGCATCCTGCATATGGTAGCATAGAGATATACAAGGAAAGGTTTGTGGCTCGTGGCTTCTCCCAGAAAGAAGGGATATATTATGAAGAAACTCTTGCACATGTAGCCAGATACACTTCCATCAGAACAATACTTGCTTTGGCTGCAGTGTTGAAGTGGAAGATACACCAGATGGATGTCAAGACAACTTTATTGAATGGTGTAGTCGAAGAGGAAGTGTATGTGGAGTAGCCACTTGGTTTTGAGACACATGACAGGGAGTCATATGTGTGCAAGTTAAAGAAATCCTTGTATGGCTTGAAGTAAGCACCCAGGACATGGTACGGCAGGATAGACAACTTCCTATCCAGTTTAGGATTTACCAAGAGTAAAGCAGATTCCAACCTTTACTACAATGTTGAGGAAGGCAATCCAGTGATACTCCTACTGTATGTGGATGACATGTTTGTGACAGGTGAGGATAGAATGATTGCTGACACGAAGAGGAAGCTTGCTGCCGAGTTCGAGTTGAAGAACTTGGGTATGATGCATTACTTTCTAGGTATGGAGGTGTGGCAGAGTGCAGATGGAATCTTCCTTGGAAAAGGGAAGTATGTAGTAGAGATCCTGAAGCGGTTCAGGATGATGGACGGCAAGGCCATGGCCACACCTATGGCATCGAACCTGAATTTATTGAGCGATGCTTCATCAAAATATGTTGATGCCACGATGTATCGTGAGATGATTGGGTCCTTGATGTACCTGACGACCACAAGACCATATATTTTCTTTGCGGTGAACACTTTGACCCAGTTCCTGATGGATCTTAGACATGTTCACCTGATTGTTGTAAAGCATATTCTGAGGTACCTAAAGGGTACGGTTGATTATGGGCTCAAGTATGATGCAAATCAAAAGTTTAACTTGGAGGGTTATGTTGATTCAGATTGGGCAAGCACTGCTGGAGATAGGAAGAGCACTTCGAGGTGTTGCTTCAGTATGGGATCAGGTGTGATATCTTGGTTTAGCAGGAATCAGTCCTACGTAGCACTGAGTACAGCCGAAGCAGAGTATGTCGCATGTTGTTCGGTCAGTTGTGAGGCAGTATGGATAAGGAAGCTATTGCTTGATTTATTTGATCTCTAGTTGGATGCTACTTGTATCTATTGTGACAACTAGAGTTGTGTGAAGTTGTCAGAGAACCTGGTGTTCCATGACAAGTCGAAGAACATTGAGATCAAATATCACTATATTAGGAATATGGTGCAAAGAGGAGTAGTAAAGCTCCAGTATGTTGCAACAGATGAGCAGATTGTAGATGTGTTGACCAAACCACTAGCCAGAGTGAAGTTCGAGTACTTCAAAGAGAGGCTTGGTGTACTTTAGATCAAGGTTCCTTCCAAGGGGAAGTGATGAGTCCAGAAGACACAAAAGCACATGAGCTTTTCTGAGATGGTTGTAGATGTGTTATCCCATGGTCGTGATGTAATTTTTGAGATTTTCCGACATGGTTGTAGATTTGTTCTCCCATGGTCGTGATGTAATTGCTGAGCCATTTTTCACATGGTGGTAGATGTGTTCTCCCATGGTGAAAAAGTAAGGGTTGGAGCCTTCCCCGAATGGTGGTAGATGTGTTCTCCCATGTTGGTGGTGTAAGTGTTGTATGATGTGCATCTGGGTTGTGCTCCATGGACGATGAGATTATCTGAAGAGGATGATGTTGTGACGATGATCAGGATGATCATGCAATGATGATATGCATCAGGATGATGTTGTGATGATGATCAGGATGATCATGCGATGATGATATGCATCAGGACGATGCTGTGACGATGATCAGGATGATCATGCGATCATGATATGCATCAGGACGATGCTATGACGATGATCAGGATGATCATGTGATGATGATGTGCATCAGGATGATGTACTATATGATGATGATCAATATGCTCATGAGCATCAGGATGATGCTCTGTGTGAGGATGATCAGGTGGATCATGAGTAACAGGATGATACTCCATGGCTGTGGACAGGTTGTGCGATAAGCATGTAATCTTTCCCTAGGATATTTGCAGATACTCTTGTGAGTTTTTTCCTATGGCATATAATAGATCCCTGGGAGATCTGGAAAATTCTCTTTCAAGGTTTTGCTTGGGAGGACATATAATCTTTCCCTGGGAGGTTTGCAGATACTCTTGTGAGGTTTTTCCTATGGCATATCATAGCTCCCTGGGAGATCTGGAAAATGCTCTTTCGAGGTTTTTTCCTGTGGCATATAATGTTTCTTAGGAGATCTGATAGGTTGAGCAGTATGCTCATAATCAGTCCTGGGATTCTCTTTCGAGGTTTTTCCAGACCACATGTAATAGTCCTGGAGATCTTGTTGGTCGTGCTTAGGTGCTTAGGCACATAAATGATCCTGGGATGCTCTTTAGAGTTCTTTCCAGTTGTGCTATGCACATAAACGTTCCTGGGACACTCTTTTAAGGTTTTGCGGTGGTCACATGTAATAGCTCCCTAGGAGATCTTGCCGATCGTGCTTAGGCACATAAAGGATCCTGGGATACTCTTTCGAGGTTTTGTTGACACACATAATTAGTCCTGAGAATTCCATGGGATGGCCCGCTCACAGAGATGATGAAGAACTACAGGAGGCTAGGCCTACATCCAGCATGAAAAAGGGTTGCCTCTGTAGAACTTCCTATGACGAGAAGAATTGAGGGATAGCACCAGTGATCAAGATGACGAGTATAGTAGCAGTGACGATGATGCTCCGTGATCCAGTGACGATGATACAACTCTAGAATTGAAGACTTGTGTCGATATGTTTTGATGACCTGTGTCAAGAGAATACATTCCTGGTTAAGAGGGAGTGTCGATGTATTTGTAACTTCGGAAGATATTCACTTGTATATTGCATGTATTACATTTGTACTTTATTGTATCCCCAACAGAGATGTATTATTCCTTCGATTGGAAGTGTCGTCATTTGTACTTGTAAGTGTCGCAAGTTATATTGTAAGTGTCATAACTTATATTTGATGGGTTATTAGACCACCTTGGTGGGGTCAGCCCTGTATGAGTCATGTGGGTTAAAGGGTTATTAGACCACCCTAGTGGGGTCGGCCCAGTCAGTATTATGTTAAGTGGTTAAGTTGGGGCCAACCTAGTTGAGTAAAGGTCAAGTGAAAGTAAAAGTATAAATAGAGAGTGTGACTCTCTCATTTGATACATTCTCTCATTCACTCACTTCGTATTAATGAGAGAGAGGAGGAGTACGCACAATTGGAGGAGGAGTAGCTGCTGCAGTCATATATCTCTTGGGGTTTGATCTTTGTGATCATTGTATTGGTGCTCATTCTACCTCTGAGGAATTTGTGGGGTTTTTCACCTTCTTGGTTTTCCTCGGTGAAATTCTTTGTGTCTCTTGTCTCTTGTCTCTTGTGTTTGATATGCTGTACATGTTGTTCTCTCAGTTAAGATCCTAGATCTGATTGAATTAAATGTTGAAAAAATAATAGGACTGGAGGTTGGGGATGGGTTTTTCTGACTCAGAGAAGTTAAATATTATTAAATTACAGTCATTAAATAGTAAAATAACATTCCAAAAATTTATATGAAGTTTTGAGCAAGTCTCACAAAAATACAAGTAAAATTGCCTTCCATGATTACTCAACTAGTGCAAATTCAGGGCTCCCAAACAGTCAGTAAAGGCTCACAAAATTATTATCTGAGACATGGAATGTGACATATGACATCTTAAGAAAATCCGGGAACAATAATGACTTTATTTGGAAAAAGACTCTGTAACGTACCCACCCATCCATCCAAGGCAAGGAAGGGTACCTGATGGCAATCTCTGGGGCTTTCACATAAAACTCAGCCCACTCATTAGATTCATATCATTAAAAGAGATGTGTGTAGATGGAAAACAAGAAAATGATGCACAGCGGAATTAAAACATCCACACACATTACTCATGCATATAGCATATCAACAGTCATTGAATTAATATAGTGCAGAAGTAAATATATAGGCATAAAAACACTTATCTCCATTTTTGCAATTGCCCTAAGCAACTAGCTATGTCGCTGCAACGTTCCACCCAACCATAGGCTCTTCGACAGCTTATACTAAGTCCGTCCGAAGTCCACCCCCAAGATGGGCATGATTCTCACAAGGAAAAGGGGACATTCAAACTCACACACAGCCCATTAACCATTTCATCTCAGCCAAGCCAGTCCAACTGGGTTTATCAGGCTACACTTGAACCCTGGATGCTTACTCTCAAGCTCAAGCCAAAAAAATGGATTACCCATTACCCATAACCTAACACATTACAATAGAGGTATTCACAACACAGGGACCACATTGGCTCTCCCAACTCGTGGTTCACCCAAACGAACTGTGGAATTTCGAATTCAACCCCCAGGGAGCAAAACCGATTTCTCCCACTAGCTATGATCCTTTCCAATGGCCTAAACGACCTCCAGGAAGACCCAAAAACGTTCTGTTCTCTTCCCAACTGGTAATCAACCCAAAAATGCCCCTCCCCAGCTAAAAGATGAAGGGGAACACAGAAAACCCAGGGAGGAAAATGCCCAGGCAGCTAGAGCTGCGTGAGAGAGCAAGGCAATGGTGAATAAAATGGCTTAGAGAGCAATTTCGTGGCTCTTTTCTTTCCTAAGGAGACAAACACGATTTTCCATGAAGGGTGGCTTGCCCATACCCGAATTTGGACAGCCATACCTCTCCATTCCCAAGGCATTAACTTCCTTAACCAACTCTTTTAATGATTGGGTACAAAAGTCAACATGGGTAGTTGAGGGTTTGATGGGTTCTCTCATTGACACTTGGCTTGACTTGATTGGCTCAAGGGTTTGACTGTTTTCCCTCCCAATTCCTTGTAAAATCATGCCCCCATCTCTTTGTTGCATTGCATAGCTAGTTGTGGGTATTTTTATTAAAATGCATATTACATGATGTTGAAATTCCAATGTGCCTGGCTAGCACACAAGCCATATGCATCACTAAATCGATAGCGGGGCCTTGGCCTTGAGCTCCTCACCATGATTTCATAACAATATTACATCAATTTACATTTGAATGTAATGGGGTCAATAATGGGGACGTTACATTCCCCTCCCCTTGGAATAACACCTTCATCGATGTTCCAATACTTCAGATTATATACCCACTTTACACATGTCCAAAATTCACAACTGGTGGCAGGTCTTTCCTGCGTTTCATCTCTTTACTTGAACTTTCAATATCAAGTCCTTTGGCTTCCACAAGCTTCTCCTGCTAGCTTTGGTCTTCCATCTCTACAGGTGGGCATTTCTCCAGAGCAATCCCTTCCCTTTATTCACCTTCTAGCTGATCTACAAGTCTAGAATTTCATGGATGCCATCTTTCTTGTTGTCCCAGCAACTATCTGAGAAATATTTCCATCCCAAAAGAAATAGTATCTGGTCTGCTGCCATGATCATAGTGCACAAATGGCTCTCTCTTTTCTCACCAGCAACACTTGGCTAGTAATAGCTGTAATCAATGGCTTTCAATTTCTCACCTATGAGACTCATCATGGCAATTCCTGTTAGGACAAGCATAACACAATGTTAAAATTAGTCAATTATTTTCCCAATTGACATGGAACATCCATGCTTTACTCATGATACTTCCACACATTTCATGCTTTCCCAATATACACATGAACTCATTCATGTTCATCCTTTCACCGAAAAATAACCATTTCAGCATTCACAATTCATTTCAAGCAATTAAACATAATTTGTTTTCATTTATGACATGCACTCAACAATCTTTTGTTTCTAAGATGCATTAGTCAAAAGGAAAGAGAAGAGTAAGAGTTTCCCCCTCTTAGTCTTGTTCCAATCCAGAGCCACACCATCACTTGTGGTTCTATGCTCCTTAACCTCTTTCACTTCAATGTGAATGCTTGACTTTCCCTTTCTTGGCTATGACACTTTAGTGTCTAAGGTCTGTCTAATGCCTTTCAACTAGGGAGCCCTTCCCCATTGTTGCTTACAGAACCTTTGGCTGCTAGGACCCACATAGTTCCACTAGCACCATCTTTCATTACCGCTCATACTGAGCTCTCTTTAGGACGGTCACATGTCCACATGCATCCTCCAGATGCTTTCATAGTCCTTGCTTCTAGCAATACCTACACTCAAACATTGAATTAATTCACATGTTTAGTGTATTTTCATAGGGTTTATCTCTAGACAAGAGTTTGAGAAAATCATAATCAAATCATATACACACGTATATTCATAAGCAAAAAGTTGCAAGATAACCAAATACTTATCTGTATCGGATGTCTTCACTTTATTCCACAGGATCCTTCTTTGCTTTCCAAGCATTGGATTTCCCGTGGATACAATAATGAATGTTGGGACAGCATGCAGGCTACTCCACAACCATTCAAATAGGCAATGCCAGGCCAGTACGTCGACTGGTTTTTATCAATTAATTAAGGAATGCTTGGTCAGCACACCGGCTGCTCCACAACATCAAGTGGTTAATGTTCCCACCAACTATTCTCTGAATTTACCAAGAATTTTATAGCGCCCAATCAGTTACTCTCTAGTTTTACCAAGAATTTATAGCGCCCAACCAGTTACTCTCTGGATTTACCAAGAATTTTATAGCGCCCAACCAGTTACTCTCTGGCTTTACCAAGCATTTATAGCTCCAACCAATTACTCTCTGGGTTTACCAAGAATTTATAGTTCTTTCAAGGTCCTTGCTTCCTGTAATGGCCAAGGTTTCCAACAAAGAAACAACAGTATATTAGCTTGGTTGTCATAAGACTTATACCTAAAATCTTCATTATTCCAAACAAGAAATAAATGAAAATGAATACTTATCTGTATTGTGCATTTTCCTCGCTACTCGACAGGTTTCCTTCTCTGCTTTACAAGCCTTGGATCACCTGTGGGGTGGATGCTTGGCCGACACACATGCTTCTCCACAACATCATCCGAATAGGCAATGCCAAGCCAGTGTGCCGACTGGGTTTATTAGGCATCCCAAAAATCAGTATGCTAAGCCAGTACTCCGACTAGGTTTATCAAGCATTTCAAAAATCAGTATGCTAAGCCAGTATGCCGACTGGGTTTATCAAGCATACGACAACCATTTCCAAGCCAGTTCTCCGACTGGGTTTGTTAGGAAATAACACCCTTCACCAATACCTCCACAACATCCAAATAACCAATGCCAAGCTAGTACACCTACTGGGTTTATCAGGCAATGAGAACAACATAATATGATTATGTGGCTCCTTCTCTTATGCAAACTAGTGGTTCCCTCCAGGAACTCCATAGGTGACTCACTTAACTGCAGGCTAGCATGGCCCCACATTACCCACTCACAATACACAAGGACGATACCCCTTTTCTGCAACATAGCTCCTCGGGCCTATCCATCTCTTCTAGTGTCCTTTAGTGTGAGCGTAGAAAGGTTACCACTGCCCATACAGTCCTCTTGAGCACCCTTTCTTCACTTTGCCTCTTACGTGCAACACCAAATTGCATCTGTGTAAGCTGATAGCACAAGAAGGATAAGTAGACTCATCAGTATTGCTGCTCTAAAATTGTAACCATATTTCATAACATTCACTATCAAGTATTGAAACACCAGGAATGCGTCCATTCCCTTAGGGTGTAGTCAATATTGAAAACCCTTATCATAACCCAACATATGAAAGGTATGCATCCCTTTCCGATGTGAGCCATGTAGGACCTAATCATACTCAAGCAGTCTGGAATAATAATTAAATAATAAAACATGTTCTGCATATTAAATCTAATGACCAGACATGCATATCCTCAGTTAGGGTTATCGAATACTCATTCGTTTTACAGATGTATCTTTCCTTTATTGGAGAAGAATGGGGGCTCCCTTCTCTAAGTCAACAGTCCTTCGGGTTGCCACCCCAATATTTTCATGTTCCTTAACCCACACATGCCTTCTTGGCATAATTTTAATGTCTCACTCACATGCTTTACCAACATGCAGTTCAGCTGAGACATTATCAACGTTTACAATGGCATTTCACCCGAAACCCATTTCCAAATCATGGGATCCTTCCCATCTAGTTTGGCTTCTGCAGACCATCACACATGGTCTTCCTGCAATGCATCATCCTGGAACACTTATCAAATAGCCAAACAATCAAGCAACATTTAGCAATAAGCCTTAAATATGATTGTTTCATAACCAATCAATAACATTAATAATTAAATTCAACATGAATTTACAATTCTGTCTCCTACAGAAATTGATTTGCTTAGCAATGAGGCTATCCTCATATTGTTTGGCTCTCGTAAGTGGTATCACTCTGTCCATTATGGTTTCACCTTTGCTACCATACCTGAACATCCACCTACAACATGTCCTCCTGACACAATTCTATATAATCCAAACAATCACTATCAATTATAAGCAAATTCTCAAATCTGAAATTTGTAAATTTGTTTTCCTACAAAAATTAGATTTGCAACTATGAGACTATTCTCATAAACTTAAACCAGACAATTTTCATATTTGTTTCATGCATAAATTACAACCATGAGAACCTTCTCATAACCTTTGGCTTCTGCACATGGTAGATCTCGGTCTTTACTATGGACTTATCCTCATTTCCATATGCAAGACTTTTCTACCTGAAAACTGAAACTTCAATCAGCCAAACACGTTGTGAGTATCTATGCACATAATCATTCATTGCCATAACAGTCACTGAAGTGATTTCAGAATTATAATACTCAATAATTCAAACACCTTCAGTTGTTTAACATTTGAAACGCAATGAAATATATACATTTCTATATATGCATCATTATCACAATAAAATTGCAAGACATAGTCACACTATCCATGCAATTTAAATAACTGTAAATACTCATTACTTCATATTCCATGCAGCTCTGTCCTTCCAATAGAGTACTCTGGTAGCCCATCACATGTCTACCTTCTTCATGCAGTCCTTCTCCTGCATTCATAGAAGCTTATGAAATGGTCTCAGGATTAGCAATAGTCTACCATTTCATCTATTATCTAACTGCATTGAAACATATATATGTCACACCCATGCATTCACACAATGCATTTCAACATGTGCACCTACACATGCATATTTACAACATTTACCGAATATTTCAATGCACAACTCTTCAATGCCATCTTGCATGATTTCATGAATACTATGCATTCAAACATACTATGGCCTAACCATGATTACTACATACAGCATGCACTACCATGACAGGTCCAAAAGTCCTCAGTTGCTTTGGTTGTTAAACTCACAACCAATATTCACAAATGGCATGATATGAATTCATATGAATGCATTGAGGTTTCTAGAAACTATAGGGTGTAAGGCTCCCTGCCTTCACCTACCCGCACCTCACCATACTTGGTGGGTTGGAATTCACATTGAAGCACTCAATGCAAAACAAATCACCTTAGTTTAAGCTTAGTTGAAGAGACTCACCAAATCCTCTTTCAACATTCATGCAATTAAGCACCGTTAACCCTTACCTGCATGGCTGTTATTAATATCGCTTGATGTTACCTGATCAGTCGGCCTCTTACCAAGGCTACTCAGTCCTTTTGCCAACATCATGATCATGGATTTGTTGCACCATCCTCTCTTCATAAGGTTGTATGAAACAATCATCATCCACACCCTTAGCCATGCTTCGGTTGTCTTTGGTCCTACAACCAATGTGAACATGACTAATTATTAGCAACCACAATAATTATCTTAAGTGGCTCATTGCATATGTAAAACCTCACTATTTTATTAATATGCAATATCATATACACGCAAAAAAAAAAACATTTTCACATGCACTGTGAAATATGCTATCTAGGACATATTCACTTCATCTATCTATCCTTTTTCATTTCCAACATCCCTATGCCATAATTTTCAGTATAGACAACTCAGGAAATATAAATATAAGAGCAATGGAGGAGTTAAGGAATTCTCCCTTTCCAATTCCTCATCATGACATGGAGTTCCTCCTCCACATCATAGCTGATCCTTTTCTTGGCTTTCCTACCAAGCATACAAGCAATCGTTAGTTATGATCTTCTCATGAATTAGCAATTCAGTATATACATACGTATATAACATTCATTATGCCATTCTTATGCTATAAACAAAGATAGTTTAAGGTGAGGAATTTCCCTTTCATCCTCCATAATGGGTATTACAACACATTACTCTTACTGAGGATTTCGCAACCTTCTATGCAATTCTTGCTCTTCATCCCAAGAATGCATTTCACACTTTCAACGAATGTCTTCCGGGGGACGACGGGGGTCAAGGGGGCTTGCCCCCTTGTGGCTTTTCCGATCCGTTGCGGACCAACTTGCCGAGTCCTTCCGCCGTTGCAGGGCGACTTGCCAAGTTCTTCCGAAATTTTCTCTTGGATGCCGAAAAAATACTTAGAAAAAACTTCCGTCGTTTCGGACCATCTTGCTGAGTTCTCCCGCTGTTTCGGAGCAACTCGCCGAGTTCTCCCGCTGTTTCGGAGCAACTCGCCAAGTTCTTCCGAAATTTCTTCTTTGACGCCAAAAACACTTAGAAATTTTTTCGGACCAACTCGCCGAGTCCTTCCACCGTTGCGGGGCGACTTGCTGAGTTCTTCCGATCAAACTCAGCTTTTCCTTTCGAAATTTTTCCATCTTTCCACCGAACTTATTGATTTGTTTTGCCACGTTGAGGAATGACTTGCCGAGTCCTTCCGCAGTTTCGGGCCAACTCACTGAGTCTGGTCGCCGAAAACACTTAGAAATTTTTTTGAAAATTTTCTTCCTTTCCCCGGGCACTTCTGCAACTTCGGGCCAACTTGTCGAGTTCTTCCGCCGTTGCAGAACAACTCACTAAGTTCTTCTGCAGTTTCGGCGAACTTATTGATTTGTTTTGATGCGTTGCGGAACGACTTGCCGAGATTCGCTAGCACAGTTTTTGGAAGAAACTCATAGACACTTAGAAAAATTTTGAAAATCTGAAATTTTTGAAATTTTTCTTAACTATCAGTGCTAAGCAGGAAGCATAGTTACCTCTACAAGTTGTGACAGGTAGCCCATGAAGGCCCAATGCTGCAACCAACAGCTCTGATACCATTTTGTAACGTACCCACCCATCCATCCAAGGCAAGGAAGGGTACCTGATGGCAATCTCTAGGGATTTCACATAAAACTCATCCCACTCATTAGATTCATATCATTAAAAGAGATGTGTGCAGATGGACAACAAGAAAATGATGCACAGCGGAATTAAAACATCCACACACATTACTCATTCATACAACATATCAATAGTCATTGAATTAATATAGTGCAGAAGTAAATATATAGGCATAAAAACACTTATCTCCATTTTTGCAACTGCCCCAAGCAACTAGCTATGTCGCTGCAACGTTCCACCCAACCATAGGCTCTTCGACAACTTATACTAAGTCTGTTCGAAGGCCACCCCCGAGCTGGGCATGATTCTCACAAGGAAAAGGGGACATTCAAGCTCACACACAACCCATTAACCATTTCATCTCAGCCAAGCCAGTCCAACTGAGTTGACCAGGCTACACTTGAACCCTGGATGCTTACTCTCAAGCTCAATCCAAAAAAATGGATTACCCATTACCCATAACCTAATACATTACAATAGAGGTATTCACAACACAGGGACCACATTGGCTCTCCCAACTCGTGGTTCACCCAAACGAACTGTGGAATTTCGAATTCAACCCCCAGGGAGCAAAACCGATTTCTCCCACTAGCTATGATCCTTTCCAATGGCCTAAACGACCTCCAGGAAGACCCAAAAACGTTTTGTTCTCTTCCCAACTGGTAATCAACCCAAAAACGCCCCTCCCCAGCTAAAAGATGAAGGGGAACACAGAAAACCCAGGGAGGAAAACGCCCAGGCAGCTAGAGCTGCATGAGAGAGCAAGGCAATGGTGAATAAAATGGCTTAGAGAGCAATTTCGTGGCTCTTTTCTTTCCTAAGGAGACAAACATGATTTTCCATGAAGGGTGGCTTTCCCATACCCAAATTTGGACAGCCATACCTCTCCATTCCCAAGGCATTAACTTCTTCAACCAACTCTTTTAATGATTGGGTACAAAAGTCAACATGGGTAGTTGAGGGTTTGATGGGTTCTCTCATTGACACTTGGCTTGACTTGATTGGCTCAAGGGTTTGAATGTTTTCTCTCCCAATTCCTTGTAAAATCATGCCCCCATCTCTTTGTTGCATTGCATAGCTAGTTGTGGGTATTTTTATTAAAATGCATATTACATGATGTTGAAATTCCAATGTGCCTGGCTAGCACACAAGCCATATGCATCACTAAATCGATGGTGGGGCCTTAGCCTTGAGCTCCTCACCATGATTTCATAACAATATTACATCAATTTACATTTGAATGTAATGGGGTCAATAATGGGGATGTTACAGACTCATGCATTTATTAATTGCAAACTAAAAACCCAAAACATAATCCCAAGCTATATCATATCACTTTCAGTAATGACTTCTGTAATTTTAATTGATCTGCATGATATAATAGGATTAAATTCACTGTTAATACATCATAAATGAGCCAAGATACTCCTCAAATCATTCCAAAAGTTTCTCTCCATTATTACTGAACAATATAGCACTAGAAATCAATGAAGAGCTATGAGATTCGAACCACAGACTTGTTGGAGCTTTCTGAAATTCGACCCAGAATTGGTTCAGCTACTTGACCTGTAAATAAACTCAATGATAATGGTTGAATGCCATCATCCTCTCACAGAAATATAGGGCACATCTCCCAAGTCTCTGAGGAAAAATTGCTCTCATACCAATACTCAAACTGAAAAAGATGTGAATGTGGTGCACACTGTTTTATTTATAATATTGGATGACTTGATGAGCAATTCTTCATGTGTAATGTGCCCTCCTTGAGTGGATAAGGAAAGATAGCTTTCCTTCCTTTTTCTTTTCTTGCTTTGCTTTCCTCCTTTTTCCTTTTCTGGTTGCCTTTCTACTTTCTTCTTTGGATTTTTATTCTTTTTCTTCTTTTCTAAACTTTCCTTCTTTTCTAACTTTCCTGCTTGTTGTCTTTGTGCTGCTTTTCCTGATTTTCTCCTCCTTTCTTTTCTTTTTCCTAATTTTCTAGATTTATGTGTTTTCTCTTTGACTTCTTCTCCAAGTCTCTCCTCAACCTACCTTATCCACTAATGCTCCCTAGTGGAGCATTATCCTCATCTATTCCACATAAAAATATTAAATGCATAAAATTAAATAATCCCTGTTCATAATTAAACTTAGGATAACATTTATTGCATAGTCTAATTAATTAATTTCCTGGAAATTCCAAAATTAACCCCATGGTCATGAAGTTGTCTCCTCAACCTAGGGGATTGATTGGGTTAGTAACTTGTTCCACTTCTCACTTTTGAGGTGACATGACAGTCCTCCCCACCCAAGATTGCTTGTTCGCAAGCAATTTCAAACTAGGATGTTGTAAGATATGTTCTCCTTCCCAAGTAGCATCCTCACTAGGCAGTCCTTCCCACTACACCAAAAATTCTTTAAGGATTCAGCTCCTTATCTTCTTCTCTCGAAATTCCAATATATTCTCAGGGATCAGCACCAAATTCCCTTCATCATCAAGGGGTGTAAATTCTTGTGAATATTTGACTTTCTTCCCTATTGATTTCTTCAAACAGGACACATGGACAACATTGTGAATCCGACTGCCCGGAGGAAAATCTAGCTCATAATCCACTTCCCCGATATTTCTCAAAACTTGGTAGGGGCCATAGAATATTGGCTGCAACTTCTCAGCCCCTTTAGAATTCAATGATGGCTTTCTATAGGGATGCAACCTCAAATATCCCATATCTCCAACTTGGAAAGCTCGCTCAACTCTATGCTTTTCTGCATACACTTTATGTCGATTATGTGTTACCTGCAAGTTCTCCTTGAGAGTCTTGAGTATGTATTGACTCTCTTGGAGCCAATCCTTTTCTTTGTGTGTCTTACAACCACCAAATACCAGTTCAGCAAAAGTAAGTACATCATATCCATAAAGATCTTTGAAAGGAGACATAGCAATCGAGAGATGAAAAGTAGTGTTGTAACAAAACTCTCCCAAATGGAGCCAAGTGGTCCACGACTTTTGTTGGCTGGTGACATGGTTTATTAAGTACCTTTCCAACCATTGGTTCGCTCTCTCTGTTTTTCCATCTTTTTGTGGATGGTATCTAGTGCTAATGTCCAAATGTATCCCTACTAACTTGAAATGTTCTTGCCAAACATTCCTAGTAAATTTACTGTCCCTGTCACTGATGACGGACTTGGGTATGCCATGAAGTTTGAAGACTTCTTTGATGAAAATTTCAGCCACTTGGATGGATTAAATATTAGTTATGATAGCAAAGAAATGTGCATATTTAGTCAACCTATAAACCACAACAAAAATATTGTCTTTACCTTGGCTTTTGGGAAGCCCTATGATGAAATACATTGATACACTCTCCCATTTTTGCTCGGGAATGGGGAGTCGTTGTAGGAGACCTGCTCGATGAGTATGGCCTACTTTATTTTTTTGACATGCCACACATTATCTGACGTAATCCATTACTTCCTTCTTCATCCCCTTCCATGTGAACCTTTCCCTTACTTTCCTGTAAGTCTTCACAAACCCCGGATGACCTGCTAAAGGCACATCATGGGCAGATTCAAGGATTTTCTTCTTCAGTATGGATTTTGGTACTACAAAGATTATATCCTTATAATAAATGATGTCATTAGGAATATTATAAGCATCATCATGAATTAATCCATCAAATAAATCACAAGCAAATTGGTTCTTTGTGTATTCTACCCCAAGCTGTACTTTCCAATCACCTTGAAATTTGAGTAATGCAAGTGTGGGTTTTCTAGAAAGTGCATCAGCTACAATATTCATCTTACCTTTCTTATATTCAATATCAAAATCAAATGCTTGGACCCTTCTTACCCACTTCTGTTATCTATCATTCAAATCCTTTTGGGTTAAGAAGTGCCTCCTACTGTTGTGGTTAGTCTTGATAATAAACTTACCTCACACCAAATACTACCTGAACTTGACTAGAACATGCATGATGGATAGCATCTCTTTGTCATAAAATGAATACAACCATTTATGTGGCTGAAACTTTCTGCTCTCAAATGCCAAAGGATGCTTATTTTGCATCAAGATTGCTCCAATCCCATTCCTTGAAGCATCACACTAAAGAACAAAAGGTTGAGAAAAATATGGAAGCGCAAGAACAAGACAACTGCTCATTACCTCTTTCATTCTGTTGAACACTTGTTCAGATTCTTCTGACCAATGGAAAGCTCCTTTCTCAGTGATATCTGTGAAAGGAGATGTCAACTTGGAAAATCCTTTGACAAAATTTCGATAGTAGGTACATAGCCTAATGAACCCTTTTAGTTCAGTGAGATTTTTAGGGCTAGGCCAATCTAGAATGGCTTGGATCTTTTCCATGTGAACCTTAACTCCATATTGACCAATCACATGACCAAGATACAAAATATCAATCATTCCAAACCCACACTTGGTTAGCTTTGCATAAAAAAACTGATATGCCAAGATTGTTAGTACAATATCCAAATGATGCAAATGCTCTTCCCAAGTCCTACTATAGATCAAAATGTTATCAAAGAAAACAAGTACAAACTTACGGAGCTGCTTACTGAACACCTTGTTCATGCAAGATTGAAAAGTTGCAGGTGCATTTGTTAGGCCAAAAGCAATAACCAGAAACTCAAATTGCCCATGGTGGCACTGGAAAGTTGTCTTGTGTACGTCTTCTTCTTTCATGTTGATTTGATGGTAGTCAGATTGAAGATCAATCTTGGAAAATTACTTGGCCCCATGGAGCTCATCCATAAGCTCATCAATCCTTGGAATAGGATATCTATGCTTGATAGTTTTCTTGTTGAAATCTTGGTAATCTATGCACATCCTCATGGTCCCATATTTCTTCTTCACAAGGACTATCGATGAGGAAAAAGGGACTGAACTCGGTCTTATGAACCCCAAGTCAAGCAGTTCATTGATGGTTCGCTCTATCTCATCCTTGAATCTTTTTGGGTGCTTGTAGGGGTGCACCTTGATGGGTGAGGTTCCTATACCCAAATCAATCCTATGCTCCACTCCTCTATCCGAAGGCCTACCATGAGGAAGGTCCCCAAACACCTTCTTATTCTTTTGGAGTAGCTTCTGAATGTCTTTAGGATAATGGGATACTTCGAATGAGTTTCCCTTTGTGGTGATTAGGAATTTTGCATCCCATTCAATATATCCATGCCTTAGAATGGATCTCATATTGTGTTCACTTAACAGTTGTTTGGGATAGGTGTTGATTCCCTTCAACACTATCTCTTTTCCATTTTATCCCTTGAATGTCATTTCATGGATTTTGTAGTCTACTGAATGCTTCCCAATGGAGTGCATCCATTGTACTCCCAAAACCATGTTAGTATCAGCCACATCAACAACATAAAAACTATATGTAATGGTATCTTCTCCTATACAAATCTGCAATTTAGGAATCCATCTATAACAGTTCATGGAATGATTACCTGGAATGATAACAGTGAAGCCTCCAAATTTTTCAGTGTGTAGCTTCCTTCTTTCAACAAAATTTGAATCAATGAAGTTGTGTGTTTCTCGTCCATCCACTAACACAGTTACTGATTGTCCTTGAACCACTCCATTGAATATGAGTGTATGGTAGCGAGGTATTCCTGAGAGTACTACAATATTGCTCACCTCTGGAGCAGGTTCTTCTTCTACAGTCTCATAGGACACTTATGCATCTATTGGGGCCTCTTCTTCTTCTTCCTCAGCTTCTCTCTCTGAGTAAACTTCAATGTAGCGTGCCTTTCCTTTGGCACATCTATGTCCTACAACCCATGGCTCCTAAAAAGTGAATCACAACTTCCTTCTTCTCAACTCATCTCGGTCCTTAGCATAGTTATCCTTTTTGAAATTTCCAGAAGGACCAATAGTCCTTGGAGGAAATATGGTCCTTGGAAGAGAGTCTTGCAAGTCTCTGGTTTGACTTAGTGCATCTTGAAAGGTATTGGGTCTGTGGGATTTCACCAAGCCTTTCAAAGGTTCTGATAACCCTTCAATATGAAACAAGACCAGTCTAGCTTCTGAAATTTCAGATGCCATCACAACTAATTTTTAGAACTCAGAGATGTAAACTTCAGGAGTTCCAGTTTGCTTCACATGTGCTAGTTCCTTGAAGGTGATCTCAGGATCTCTTCTTTCGAATCTTTCTGCCAACCTCCTTGTGAACTCTTCATAGGTGGTCTCCATCTAAGTGTAGAGTATCCAACTTGATGGCATATCTCTTAGCCATAGGATTCAGTTGAAAATATGTGTCAAGTTTCTGAATCCAATAGTTAGCAGTACATTTTTGTGAACCATCAAAATAGAGTAAAAAAATCTTACCAATGGCATTTCGGAGTTCAAAGTTCTGATTTTGCATCCTATGGCCTCCTCTTGGGTTGGAATTGTATTACAGGTCACAAAAGTCCTTGAATGGTAAGGCACTTCTGCATTCTTCATTCAGTGTAAGGTACTCAACATATTTGTCCTCCCATGAAGCAAGGCCTCCATTTCGAACCTCATGTTCTTGTCTTTGTTCTCCAATGAACTTGGGCATAGTAGGCATGTAATAATATGGATATTCCATCTTTAATTCATAAGGGAGATTTTTAGTCCCATTATTTGAGAAAATATGGTCACCATTGCTCTTCCCTTCGCCATGTGGGGTACCATTTCTACTCCCTTCTCCTACCTTGCTTCCTAGCTGATGAGCTAAGAACTCTCTAGTCTCATTTCCAGACTGTACAATATTGACGGAGATATATTTCAAACATTTCATCATGCTTTGAACAAAGAGTCTGAACTCTTCCTTTTCTTCATTATTAGACATATCTAATTCTCCTTGTAATTTCCCTTCAGTAGAATTTATTTCCTCTTCCTCTTCTCCTTCTGACAAAGGACCTTTCTTCTTAGAATCTTAATATCTTCTTGGAATCATAGAAACAATTCAAGAGAAGGTTCATAGGACCATGCTCTGATACCACTTTAATGTACCAACTAGGATTAGTGATACAAAACTCTTTACTTCATAGAAATCATTAAAATGATGATTGTGGAAGCTAGATTGACTCTGGATGGGCAGGATCAAAGGCTTTGGATGGATGGAGTGATATGATATTTTTTTGGCACCTCTGCATAAGGTACTGATACCATTGATGTTTCAAGAGCAGCAAGCTGCAATCTAATCTAATGCTCATGGGCTCCTCAACATATGCAGACTAGTATGGGTGTAAACTTGGACTGGAAGTTAGGGATGGGTGTTTCTAACTTGGAGAGGTTAAATATAATTAAATTACAGTTATTAAATAGTAAAATAACATTCCATAAAGTTATATGAATTTTTGAACAAGTATCACAAAAATACTAGTAAAATTACTTCTAGGCTTACTCAACTAGTGCAAATTCAAGGCTCCCAAACAGTCAGTAAAGGCTCAAGAAATCATTATATGAGACATGGAATGTGACATATGGAATATTAATCAAATACAGGAACAAGAATGACTTCATTTGGATAAAGACTCATTCATTTATTAATTACAAACTGGAAACTAGTCAAATTGTAGCTAAATCTAGAAGGGGTGGAGAAATATAAGAAATATGACTTCTATAATTTTAATTGATCTGAATGATATCATAGGATTACATTCACTATTAATACATCAGAAATGAGTGAAGAGACTCCTCAAATCATTACAAAATTTTCTCTCTATTCTTACTGAACAATATAACTCTAGAAATCAATGAAGAGGTCTAAGATTCGAACCATAGACTTGTTGGAGATTTCTAAAATTCGACCCAACCTTGGTTTAGATACATGACCTGAAAATAAACTCAGTGAAAATGGATGAATTCCATAATCCTCTCACAGAAAGATAGGGCACATCTCCCAAACTTGACCAGGGGCACACCTCCCAAGTCTCTGAGGCAAAATTGCTCTCATACCAATACTCAAACTGACAAAAGATGTGAATGTGGTGCACACTATTTTATTTAGAATATTGGATGAGTTGATGAGCAAGTATTCACGGCTATTGCACCCTCCTTGATTCGATAAGGAAAGCTAGCTTTCCTTCCTTTTCCTTTTCTTTCTTTGCTTTCCTCCGTTTTCCTTTTTTGGTTTCCTTTCTACTTTCTGCTTTGTATTTTTATTCATTTTCTTCTTTTTCTGAACTTGCCTTCTTTTCTTACTTTCCTGCTTTCTGCCTTCGTGTTGCTTTTCCTGATTTGCTCCTCCTTTCTATCATTTTTCCTAATTTTCTAGATTTATGTGTTTTCTCTTTGACTTCTTCTCCAAGTCTCTCCTCAACCAACCTTATCCACTAATTCACCCTAGTGGAGCATTATCCTCATCTATTCCACATAAAAATATTAAATGCATAAAATTAAATAATCCATGTGCATAATTAAACTTAGGATAACATTTATTGCATAGTCTAATTAATTAATTGCCTGTAAATTCCAAAATTAACCCCATGGTCATGAAGTAATCTGCTCAACCCAAGGGATTGATTGGTTTAGGAACTTGTTCCACTGCTCATTATTGAGGGACATGACAGGTTGTTTGTGGTTACCCCCAACTATCAGTTGTGATGTAAAAGCATTCTGAAAGATGCTCCATCCGTAAGCAAGTGGATTACTCCCTTGAGGTCCACTCCATTGAAGCTGAGTATAAGTACCTCCAACTAAAAAAGGAGTTGAATTGTATGTAGTACTACCTCCTCCACCAAAGAGTGAAAAAGGACGGTTCCCTATAGGTGGATTAGAGGTTTGAACATTCAATAATTGAAAACTATAACCTGTGAAGGGGTTTGAACTCACAAACTGTGCAATGGAAGGAACACTCATCGAGCCTACAAAAGGTGCTGAAGGAGTGTTGATGCCTCGGGGGTGCAGGGTAAGTGCGAGGTGCTGGAAAGGGTTACAAGGAATACAACAGGGGATGAAAACCCATCCAAAGGCTTCAGTTAACCCTACACAAGAGTTACCCTATCCTCGAGCTGTTTGGGATGGTAATCACCCACAGATATTTGGCCTCCACTGGCACTCTATCAATAAAAGATTTGATCTTGAAAGATCGGTTTTCCCAATTTAGGGAAACGAAGGTGTGGAAAACAGTTAGCAATTCTAACTATGCCTATTTAGTAAAGAAACTAACCTTAAGTCTAATCTATTCTAATAGTGAAAGCTGAATGTTCATGCAGATCAACCTTGAAGTGTAAGAGAGCAAACAGTCCGTCATCTTTAACAGAAATGCCTTTAGATAAGATATTTGCTGACTTAAATTATGATTTATTTAATGAAAATTAAACAAAATAATCCAAGCTTTGAGGCCATCAAGATGTAATCTGTTATCCTTTTGTTGGTTGAAAAATCAACAATGATATATATATGTGTGTGTGTGTGATCAATTGCAGAAATCGATAAAGAAAGTATTCAATCAAAGAAATTTAATCAAACATTTTCATACGCACATCAGTTGTACAGAAAAACCAATACAACAGATCTATATATTCATTATAAATCCAACAAGAGATCATATGCATAATGGATGACAATCTGGAATATAAAATCAGGAATCCTTAAAGGAATTTAAGTCATAACCAGAAGATGGATCCGAAAATAATATTACTGTATTAAGATGCCTTGTACCAAAATTACAATGGCTCTGACCACAGAGTATCTTCAATCTTATCTCCTGCCGAATTCCAGTTCCAAAATTCCCACCCTTTACTAAAGACAACCTTCCTCCTTATACACTAAATTTACATAAGAGTTCCAAAAGGAAAAGTTCTACAAAATAGGGATTACAAAATCAAATCTAATCAAATATCCAGGAAATCCTGCCATTTTTCATAAATATCTAACAGTTCATCTACATTTGGGAAAATAACAGATTCCAAATATAATTGAGCGTTGCATGTGTTGTTTTCCATATCATGCTTCACTAGCTTGTGCCAAATACATAGGTACATGAGAATCCTCCCTTCCATGATGACCAGTTCTTTAACCAAACGATCTACATCTTGTATGCTGACTTGTTCCAAATCTCGAGTCTTCTATGCAAATTATTCACATCTGCTGTCGAGTTCTTCAAGTCTGCATTTTGGTGGGAGAGATTCCAGAATAAGATTCATGAGTGGCAAACCTAAGTCATTCATGATATTATCAACTGCATACCATCATCTAGTGTAGGTGTCCTGTGACTTATTAATGATTTCCTCAGCCGATTCATTCAAATCAAGCCACGAGTTCAGAGATGCCTTGACTTTCTTCATTTGGAAAGTATTAAGGATTGGGATATTCTCTGGAACATTCTTGATATACAATTGCCATTGACCAATTTCCTCTTCAGCTTTACAAGCTTGGAGCCTTTTTTCCTTCTGTTCTTCAAGAGTAGAAGACATATTAGAAAAACTGATGAAACTTTCCCTGATCTCATCTAAGGCAATATATAACTTCTTCAGTAATTCATGCTGACTCTTATTCACTTCAAGGGCTAAATTTTTGAGGTCACAGGGTGTGAACTTGAGAATATTGGAGGAAGTTGCACTTGCAGTTGCATCTTCCACCTTCTTTTCTAAAGAGGCCATCTTTACGAGATCAACAGAATGTTGAGACTGCAAAAGGTTAAATTCAGTAAGAAGAGTAGCATTCTTCTGTTCTAGGTCCTGTACTTTGTCTGCCCAAGTTTTCCTGAGGTCAGCCACATCAACATAATGTTGTTCCCTTATTTTAGCTAATTCTTCTTTCAGGTTTCTAATTTCTTCCTCCCTAAGGTCAACTTCCTTGTCCAAAACATGGACCAAATCCTAGTTATCAGAGGCGAAATCCCCTAAGGATGCTGTTGTTTCAACTGCTTCAATTCTTGGGTTAGTAGTTTTGGGGGCCCATATCACCTGATCTGGTTCATGTGCTTCCAAAACACCTTGTCCTTGACCCCTCTTCCTGCCTCTTTTAACTATTGCCTTGTCATCTTGACGATAGAAGATATCTCCAAGAGGAACCACATCTGTGTCCATATACTCAGTAATGGACTGTGTAGGAACAGAAGTGACACTAATTGTGGAAACCAAAGAAGGTGTCTGAGTGACAGCAGAGGTCAAGATAGGTAAAGTGACTTGAGTAGTAACTAAAGGTGTAATGATGACTTCAAGAGTTGACACACCTTTGTCTGGGAAGGGAAGCGAGACCAATGCCTTAGAAAGTGGAACCTGAGCAAGACTACTGACTTTGGGGAGAGGAGGTGGACTCTGCACTTTATCAGGTGAGTGTGTAGGGGAAACCTTCGAAGATGCATCAATAGAGGTTATTACTGGATCAGCTGTAGATGATTGCGGAGGTATAACCAAAGACTGGGGTTTTGTAGTGGCAGATGGTGAAATGGAAAAAGAGACTGAATGTTCAGGTAATGAAGTAGTGGAGTTGTTGAGGGTATTAAACAAGTGGGATAATGTAAATGGAAGTGTTCCTCCCAGGGGCATAGTAGAATTTGGCTGAACAGATGGCAACACAATTGCTGATGATGTGATACCAGGGGTAGCATTAAATTCCAACACTGACTGTTCGGGGAAAGACTGATCCATATCAATGTTATCCAACAAGTCAATATCATACTTAGTATCTCCAGTAACTTCTTCAACTACTGGTACTGGGGAAGGTGAAAGTATTTCTTCATCACAGTCAATTACATCTATAGTAGAAATTTGTGATGAGGAAGGCATGACCTTTTGTCTTTTAGCTGGGTTAGCCTTGGTTATGACCAATTCATCATCTTCTGGAGTGTTTGGAGTCGAGAGATGATCATCCAGTGTACCCAGTGGCTGAATTTTGTCCACATGCTTTGGGGGTTCTAACAGCTGAGTCTGCAACATTGATGACAATTGCGCCATTTGCTGTTTGGATTCATGAGCTGTTTGCAGCATGAGTTTAGCTTCTTCATTAGCTTTCTTTTTAGATAGTTCCCCTTGAATATCTTTACCTTTATCTCCATCATGACTGGTGGGAAAAGAAGGATTGTTAGACTTCTGAGCTTCTTTCTCTTCCCTTTCCTTTCTTGTTTGTTCAACAAGATTCAACTGCATGGCCTGTAACTTAGGATTTTGTCCTTTAATTCTTTCTGATACTTCAGAATGTCATGTTGTTCTTAAGAGTGTTTTTGCTTTGGCCAGGACTTGAGAAAATATGTCCACCCCCTGATATATGGAATCATCGGGGATAGACTCATGTGTATAGTCTATTTTCATGTGAACTTGCTTTAGGTGTGCATCCAAGAACTTCTTAGGATCATGTTTCTTTTTTGGGGCAACACCTAATCCCAGAGCAGCTATCTGATCACCCAGAACTACAGCCCAGGTTGAAGTCGGGATGACCAATTGACCCAGATTCAGAGGAAACTTAGGCCAGTTTTTCTTCTTGGGTCCTATGAGCCTCTTGTACATACCATCAGTGGTAGTTTGAAAAGAAACTTCTTGTATTACCATCCTATCTGGAACTATTCTTTGCAACAAATGAACTATTTCACTTCCCTAGATTCTGATGTATGAAAAATACTCACCTACATACCAGTCACCCATTGTGTTGATAAAAGCTTTGGCATCCTCTGAGAATGCAGGTGGTTGCTGCTGGAATATCTTGAAATAGATGGTACCCACAAAACAGTCAGAGATGTCATATATCATAGGTGAGAAATTTCCTTCCCATAGTGCTGAATGGTAGATGTGTACAAGTGGATCCGAAGGGGTCCAATGCCAACCCAAATTAGGGTACTGGAACTCTGAGCAGAAAACATCTAGAACATATGCAGATAGGAAGAAAGGCGTCTTCTTATGAACTGGTGCCTTCTGATATTCATGGATGGCGTTTTTTAATTCTGCTGAAAAAATAGAGGCCCACGGAAAGGACTCACCTATTAGTAACACATGATGTGCCATGGGTGCCCACTCTGCTTTAAAATGAGAACAGTTGGGTTGACCAAAAATTCAGCAGAGCATGGCTGTGAGTATGTTAACACCCAAAAAGTGCTCACTAGCTCATTTCCTTATTCACATGACCCATTTGTCCACTTTTCCACCATTTTGAGCCTTTAAAGCCACCAAAAAGTCACCAAAAGACCATAATACACCCCTTTTCCCCCTCAAAATGAATATTTTTCCTCAAAAAGCATAAAAAACCCTCAAAAAGGGTCCAGAATTCCCAAAAATATTAAAAAGGGAATAAAAATATTCAAAATATTCAAAAAAGGAAAAAGGAGGGAAAAGGTACCTAAACCATGTTGGTCAATACCATTGGTTTCCTCAAAACCACAATGGTATTCCCCACCACCAAAAACTATAAAAAGGTGGTAGGGGCTCCTCACTTTCAATCCATCCATCATCCTATCCTCATGCTGTCAAAATATCTCATGAGTTCTTGACCATTGTAGCAATCTTGGAGAAGAGACCATTGGAGCCTAGAGCATCTCACCCTTGGAGCTGCTCAACACCACAACATCCTCACCATTTGAGGTAACATAATACAAAAGTTATTTCTTATTTTAATTCTTGTTCTTGTTCTTAAATCTTTTCAAGTTTATTATGATATGCACATGCTAGTTTAGTTTTAGATTCAGATTTATAATTGTTTTCTGCTTTAAATCTTTGAAACTGCAATCACTTGTTGATAGGTGCCCATTGCACTAAGCTTGGTTACAAAACCAAGCCAACAGTTTTTAGCAACTCCGCTGGCTTCGAATTCTTAGATCTCAATATTTTTTATTTTGCTTTAGATCTTAGTTTTTGTTAGTTTTTTATCATTTAAAAACATAGATCTGCCACCCTAGACAACAGATCCATTGCTGCTCTAGATCTTGGCCCCATCTATTGCCATTTTTGGGTTCGTTTTTCGGCGTCCGTTTTTGGATTTCGCCTCGCAGGTTTTTGCCCGACAGTCGCGCGGATCATCGCGACCTCGCGTCTTTTTCCCGCGCGGCTCGCCGCAGCTTCGCGGCCAATTTACGCGCTGCACATCGCGGCTTCGCGACCATTTTCCGCGTTGCACATTGCGACTGTGTGACCAAATCCCGCGCTGCTCTTCGCAGCCTAAAACCGCTGCCCATCGCGACTGCACGGCCAAAACCCGCGCTACTCTTCACGGCCTAAAACCGCGCTGCCCATCACGACTGTGCGGCCGAAACCCGCGCTGCCCATCGCGGTTGTTTTCTTGAAACCCGCGATGCAAGTTTTTTCATTTCGGCCAATTTTTTGAAAATTATTTTTTGTTGTATTTTCTGACCATTTAGCATATTTTATAGTATTAAAATTCCTGCATTTTTTACAGCCACATTAAATCTATTACTGTTTAGAATGCTTCATTAAAAGTCTTTTTACAAAATTTTTAGGAATTGAAAGAGAAATTTTTTCTGCATTTTATTTTAGATCAAGATTGTACTATTTATTTGCTAGATTATTTTCTTTCATTTGTAAAATCGCCCAAACGAGGCAAATCAATTTCAGTTTAAATACCACACTTGCACCCACTCTGCCACATAATTTAAACTGAGCCTTAAAATTTACCTTAAACTCAACCAACTTTTAACCCCACTTGGGGAGCACTTAAAAGAATTTTGTAGTTAGGTAGAATTGAGGGGATAGGTGTTCCAATAACACCCCTCAGTTATTACATTTGAGACATAGCTGTTGTCCATTAGGGAACCAAAATCCCCTAGTATTTTTTGGCACGGTCACAACCAGTTTATCAAAGGGCCTCTCCCCTAGGAGGGTTGAAGTCGCCAAACTGGTTCCGGAGGCCTGAGTGGAATACCGAAATCCATTCAGTAACCGAAGGCTACCTTTCGCAGTTCTCAGGGTATCCCTATATGGGGGTACTGCGGTAAAAGGACCAAACGACAGATTCACCTTTTCTGAACGTGTCATGAATGGGGTATCCTAGTTGCCACTCTTTAGGATTGTCTACCCAGTGTCCCTCCCGGTAGGGGGATATCTAGCCGTTGGTTCAACACTCTATATTGTCTGACTTGGATTTCATCACCTTGCAGAGAATATTGTTTGTTGACTCACAATACTTCTAGTTAGGTGTTTGCATGATACATTACCCACCTTTGGTCTAGTAGCACCTCTTTTTTCTAGAAACTGTTTGACTTTTGGTATTCTAACCAATTTTGTTGCATCCCTCCACTTATTATAGCACAGTTGTTATAATAAGTGATTTTTGAGGTTGATTTTTTGTCCTGAGAGCCTTTATTTTCACTCCCCTTTTTGCACTCTTGGTTGCATTAGGGTTTCGAGTTTTTTACATCACCATCTTACACTGAAAATTTTTAAAACATATTTCTCACCATTGAGAATTTTAGACGATCTCGTCGTCTTCAGGGTGAACCCCCTCAGTTCAGTCTACTTGGCTCTCCACGTCACCGACGTCGAGCCTTATCCCTTGACTCAACACGTCATCGACCTAACATAGCGTCATCCGATTCTGACACGCCTCACTTCACATCTGATTCTGAGGCTGAATCCGAAAACCCTACTGAATTATCACCAACCAACCTCATGGCTGGACCACAATACGAACCACTTTTTACCAGTACTCTTGGAGATACATCCACAAACCCTTCTACTACTGTGCCACCCATGGTAACAACAACCCCTCTAGGCATGCCTAATACCGGGGACACTCCACCTTTAGGTATGCCCAACACAGGACTACCTCCTATTATGGGTATGCCAAACGTAGGCATCACACCACCTGTCATTACCACAACCCAGTTCCCAGGAATTCCTGGCACTATTCCTAAGCCCGGTGTAACCCATGTTGCACTTGGAAATGTCGGCCCATACCAAACCACAGCAGTTGGAGGTCACATACCTTCAATACCTAGCATACCTTTAGGGGCTACTGGACCACTACATAATGCCAACATTAATAGTTATGTCCTAGTTCCTATACCACACCCATCTGCTATTTTGCCTTACATGGATAGTCTGAACTTACCAGACTTAGCCAGGCTAACCAATGATCCTATCAAGCACAACCCCACATGGCCACCCATGCCTACAAAGCTCCCCTCAGACATCCCCAAGTTTGAAGGAAAACCTGGGGAGGACCCCCAAAATCACATAATGTCTTTTCACCTATGGTGTTCATCTAACTCCATAGTGGATGACTCCATTCGTCTAAGACTGTTGCAATGAACATTCACTGGATCTGCAGCCAAGTGGTATATCGAACAACCACATGGGACCCACCATACTTTTACGTCTCTCGCCTCCACTTTCCTTCAGTTTTTTCAGCTACCTGTACGTTACAATGCAGGAGTTGAAATACTGTTGTCTTGCAGACAAAATACAGCTACCCACATCACCGACCACATCCATGAGTGGCGCAAGCGTCGTAGCCTCTATAAGATTAAACTGGATGATCGTATATTTTTGGACTGGTTTCTTAAATCACTCCTACCCCTCATAGCCAAAGACGTTGCTTCCGAACGACCCCAGTCAGAGGAAGAAGCTATCCTAAAAGCTCAGCAATTCAACCTAATTTATGCCCAATCAGGATACCTCTACACCATCATACTCGACGCCCCACGAGGCGATTCTTCACGCGGTGACACTCCAGGGGCATCACATGCTGCTGATGGTATTATCGGCCAAGTCACACCGCAAATTAAACCTTTTAGCATGGTGATCACCATAAATACCCCAGACCTCTCTAGGGCTACATCTAATTCTGGAGCGACAACTTCGTACGCTCCAATGACTCAGACTCATCACATTCATGGACCCTCTTGTCCACAATATTGTTATGGGAAAGCGCCATCGACATATGTACCACCCACATACTATAACCAACCGGGAACCCAGAACCCAATTCATTTCCCGGCACAACCAATCTATCACCCACAACAAGCTACAACAGCTAACCCAACACCTCCAATAGCTCAGGGTTACCAACAACCCCAGCAGGCAACTGGACCACCTCCAGCCCCACCAGCATATTATCCACCACAGCCTGCTCCCGCACCTGCGGCTCCCCAAAATCCCCCCACTGCTCAAGGGAAAGTGTACGCACAAAACAATCAGCCCCAACACCAAAACAACCAACGCAACCAGGGTGGACAACAAAACCATGGAAGAGGACGTAACCGCAGCAACAATCAACAACATAACCAAGGACCACCACCTCCCCATCCTCCAAATAATAATAATGCGGCACCTGCCAATCAAAACCCTGATCGACCGCCCAAGCAGGCCAAAAATCATAATTTACGAACAAACCATCCTTGTTCTATTTGCGGGGTCTATGGCCACTATACCCATGCTTGCCCACATTTGGAGCAAGCTCGGAAACTCTGAACTGATGATGCCCATCATCAAGGACACGCGGCTCCTCAGGCACCACCCAACCCTCCTCCACCTCAGCATCAACCTTTGGTGCTACAAAATCCCTTACCAACCCAAGGCGTAGTGAATACTCAGCCATTGGCTCCCCCTCAAGGCAACGCGCCACCACAACAACAAATCACTTATGCCACTCTTGATCAACCCATGTTTGATTCAGGTACCCACCACTTGTTAATGATGTCTTCCAATGATGTCAACCTCCAAACCCGTCAGAACCAATATGGCTCTACCCCCGAATCCCCTTCCGCCGATAAAAACACTAACGCTCATCCCATTGATCAGACGTTACGTATACCTCCGGCTCCACTCGATGGCGCCTCTAAAGCACCTCGCTTCCCACTTCATCGTATCAACAATAACCCCAATGCACGGGCTGCGTCAAATTACAACATTGTAGATGACTTAGCCCAGTCTCCCGCAGCCATGTCCGCGTTAGAAGTCTTGAAAAATTGTCCTTCACAGCGCAGGACTTTGCTTTCCGCCATTGGGGCGATCGATCCAAATGATTCGAAATTGATGGCCTTTGATTTGGACCAGTCCGAACCACGCCTGCCTTCCACTTTAGCATTCCAAGTTTCTGTTTCCGTTCGGAATCTTGTCATCCATCGATGAAGGTGCCTCTACATGCGTTATGTCCACATTCATTTGGCAGAAGTTGGGATCCCCTACTCTCCAGCAGTCCACCACTGCATTGCGAGCATACGACGGTCGGTTGGCTCAACCCCAAGGTCTACTAGCCAATTTCCCCGTCCAGTTGGGTGGTAAAATCGTGCTCATTGACATAGAGTTCATCAATGCCCAACTTGATTATAACCTCTTACTTGGCCGCAGCTACATGTACGCCATGCAGGCAGTTGCCTCATCCGTTTTTCGTACCATGATGTTCCCCCATGACGGACGCGTGGTCAAGATCGACCAACTCACCTACTATGATCCCAATGCCCCCGCTGCGCTCGAAAATGTTCTCCCCATTGTTGAACAACCTGTTTCTAGTGCAACCACCTCGTTTGTTTCCTCCGTGGGACCCAGACTTTACTCAGATACGCCAATGACCTCAACCTTCCAATCTATTCTGCCCCCGTCACTCGCGACCGCAGTATCTGACCTATGTACCCTTTCCCACAATACACAAACACCCAACAATATACCGCCCTTATTTCCTAAACCACCATTGGTACCTAGTCACATTGGTGTTACACCCATCCACACAATCCCCTTCCTATTCCCTCCCTCGGGCGTAGTAAGTACCCTGGTTATGGATACCCTTAGTCTCCCCGGTTTAACCTTGGGATTACCCGTGTGGTACATTTCGCCTCCTATTCCCCCGTCGACACCAAATGTCATCCTACAACCGGTGCAACCCATTGTCACTACTACTCAACCACCTCTCGGTGTCACAATCCATTCATCCTCAACGAATCCCCCTCCTCTTATCAAGCGCACTAGGGGCAGAGGTCCACAACCATACACTGCTGTACCACCTCCCAAGGCAGTTAAACCACCCCCCCATGTTTCGCGCTCCTCCTAAATGCTCTTTGTGCAACGACATAGGCCATGCCACCCATCAATGTCCACAGTTACCAGCACTTCAAGAACACATGAATATGTTGGATGACGACACCAACGTTCCAGAAGTCAAACTAAAACTCCCCCCTCAACCTCATGATAAATCATTGCGCACAAACCATCCTTGTGCAATATGCGGAATCTACGGCCATTATTCACATCACTACCCCGATCTCCCAGATTACAGAGCAGCACTGTACGAGTTGAATAACGTTGACCTAGAGATATCCCCTCTTCTCATTGGGGAAATTCATCCCCCACCATCTTCCTCCTTGGAAGAAATTAACACCATTTACATGATTTCCACTGGATACCCCTCTGTCTAGTCGGCCCCTTCCATTGATCCCTTTGACCCACATATTCAACCTTTCCAAATCAAAGAGGAAACCACATGTCCACAACATGGGGGCAGGCCCGATACCTTGCCTACTCATCATCATTATCATTCTCGTCGATGATACTAGGGTCATCCACCCCACAAGGGGAATCCCCCATCATCATATCATCACTTCGACATGCCACCACGGCCCACAGCCTCATGGTATACCACCCCGCCAGCAGTTGCTCAATGCCCTATTGATCTCTCTCTGAGACAACATCTACACCACATTGACACCTCTGAGTTAGGGGGCATAATAGATTACCTAGACCCTGGGATAGGGGGCATGATCAATCATTTTCAACCTTCCCCATCATCTCTATCTCAACACCTCAATTAGCCCATCGTTCAAACCAACACATATGTGATCCACAATCACAAACCCCATGCACATCGCATGGGGGAAAGCCATTAACCCTGCTCACTTTTTCACATTCGTGATCTCAACCATTTTTTGAGGTCACGTGTCACTTGTATATTTGATACACCTAGTATTCTTCCCCCGTGGGTCATCATTTCTCCCCACCACTACATCTTTGGCTTGGTGTGCTCACATTTATTTGTAGCCATTTTTTAACCTAGTTATTTCCTTTGACCATTCCGAAGTCCTTATGAACTCTGTTTTTCGCACCATTTCCATCGTAGGATTCATATTTCCACGCTCGTGATGATGCTTGAGATCATTTCTCGCTCTCATGCCTAGATTTTTTGGGCATTTTTTCATATGCCCCCTCGTTGCCTCGGTTTGCATGCCACATCGGTAGTTCTCCATTTTTGACAAGTCTTATATCGTCGGATTCAGTTTTCCGCGCTCGTGATGACGCTTGAGACCATTTCTCACTCTCACGCTCGGATTTTTTGGGCATTTTTTCCTATGCCCCCTCATCGCCTCGATTTGCGTGCCACATCGGCCTTTCTCCGATTTTAACAACTCTTATATCGCCGGATTCAGTTTTCCGTGCTCATAATGATGCTTGAGACCATTTCTCGCTCTCACGCCTGGATTTTTTGGGCATTTTTTCCTATGCACCCTCGTCGCCTCGGTTTGCATGCCACATCCGCCGTTCTCCGATTTTAACAAGTTTGATATCGTCGGATTCAGTTTTCCGCACTCGTGATGATGCTTGAGATCATTTCTTTCTCTCATCAATCCCTTTTTGTTCGGTATAATTTTACCCCTTTTTCGGGCCGAGCAATCCCATTTACAAAAAAGGCACTTAGGGAGTTTCTGTTAAGCTCTTTTCTAACTCCTAAAACAATGAAAAGATCGTCGAGCAACCTTGCTTCCTTTCATGCTCGCTAAACTTATCTGAAAGGGCATCTACCTGGTATAAGTTTACCCATTTTCCGGACCTTGTAGACTAATTACAAAAAAGGAATACTCTAGTCACATCGGCTAGAAGAATTCTCCATCTGCATCATTTTATGCTTTTTCGGGCTTTGGAGACTAACTTACGAAAAAGAACACCAATGGAGTCCACTTACTACTTTCAGACTCTCTAAACATGAAAGCGACCATGAGCAATCACCATCCTGGGCTCGTAAAAACCCACAGGATGGTACTCATAACCACTGCAGAGTCTTCTTATCATTTTCAGACTCCTTAAAAATGAAAGCACCCATGAGCAGAACAGTCCTGGGCTCACAAAATCCACAGGACAGTACCACTTCAGAGCACACTTTTATCCCTTCTTAGATCTCATTAAAACTACGAAGAAGGACCTAATGGTGCTCCTCGACGCCACAACAGATCACGTCCACTCATATGGCAACTTCCCCATTTTGGTCGCCTTTGTTCAGAGTTTTCTGCAGTATATCACCCTAAGAATCCCTTGACAGCACCCATCAGCTCGTCCCCCCCCAAGAGTTAATACATACCCTTCAGTCCTTAAAAGCTATGATCTCCGCACTTGCCAGCCAGTCCCCTCCGCTGCCAGGTCAACCATGTCATCATGCTATGAACAAAGGAAGTTTGATTCCACCCACTCTATGACCCCAGTTAATTCCCATCCCCACAAGTATGTCAGTCCTACCATCAGTACTCTCACACTTCGGTTCTCCACCTCGTGCTCCTATTAAGGAAACATCATTGCCTTACTAGTTGCAGGTCTCCCTCTGTCGACGACAGCCCCTCTATTCCATAGGATAGACCCAGAGGTCCCTACGCCTTGGACTCATCACCATTTATGGTGAGTGCCTATGGACCACTTTGAGAAGAGTCATCATTGCCTCTCCGAGTGGTTGTTTCTCACATGCTCAACTTCAACACCTGGATCACATCATTGAGAACCGCGTAGGGTTTATATCCCTCCAGTTATTGGTCGAAGACCCCGGATTTCCCCCGACTCTAGCACATTGGTGAGTCACTTTGGAACAACCATTTTTATGTTCCCATGGATGTTCGGGTTGCATTAGGCGATAGTATTCGGAAGCCATCCAATTATATGCTTCCTCGAGTACCCAGTTCAGTTTCAGTTCAGTGTACCATTGATCCAGCAGCTCATCAATTCCTCTGGGTCCACACTCAGCAGCACTGTTGTTATTTCAGTATATCAGTTCTTCCGCTCAGACATGGTCAGCCCAGCAGTACATCCCAGATTTGTGTCCCCTCTGGACCCTTATGATGTCACAGTGGTTCTCTATGTATCTTACAGGTCCCCCCTTTCGGGCCTTACAGTTATTTTTTATGTATCTAGATACGAGCATGGGAATGCCCACCTCGTCCATATATTGAGATTCTTCCTCATTCATTATTTGAGGCCATGTATCTTTCAGGTCCCCATATTTTGGACCCCATTGTTATTATTGTTCTATATCTTGATATGAGCATGGGAATGCCCGCCTCGTCCATTATCAGAGATTATTCCTCATTCATATTCAGGCCATGTAATATTTTTTGTTTTTGCAGCTTCCAAGGGCTGTTGATCCAGTCTCCAACCGGTCTCTTCTCTTCCCCAAATCCCAGAAAAAAGACAAAAGAACTATGATGTCTATCGGCCATACGATGAGCTCCTGCCCTCACACATCAGGGGGCAATCTGTTAACACCCAAAAAGTGCTCACTAGCTCATTTCCTTATTCACATGACCCATTTGTCCACTTTTCCACCATTTTGAGCCTCTAAAGCCACCAAAAAGTCACCAAAAGACCATAATACACCCCTTTTCCCCCTCAAAATGAATATTTTTCCTCAAAAAGCATAAAAAACCCTCAAAAAGGGTTCAGAATTCCCAAAAATATTAAAAAGGGAATAAAATATTCAAAAAAGGAAAAAGGAGGGAAAAGGTACCTAAACCATGTTGGTCAATACCATTGGTTTCCTCAAAACCACAATGGTATTCCCCACCACCAAAAACTATAAAAAGGTGGTAGGGGCTCCTCACTTTCGATCCATCCATCATCCTATCCTCATGCTGTCAAAATCTCTCATTATTTCTTGACCATTGTAGCAATCTTGGAGAAGAGACCATTGGAGCCTGGAGCATCTCACCCTTGGAGCTGCTCAACACCACAACATCCTCACCATTTGAGGTAACATAATACAAAAGTTATTTCTTATTTTACTTCTTGTTCTTGTTCTTAAATCTTTTCAAGTTTATTATGATATGCACATGCTAGTTTAGTTTTAGATTCAGATTTATAATTGTTTTCTGTTTTAAATCTTTGAAACTGCTATCACTTGTTGATAGGTGCCCATTGCACTAAGCTTGGTTGCAAAACCAAGCCAACAGAGTAGGAAAAGGGTTCCTTAAACCAACTAATAGGATAAAGGTTATCTGACTTAGGTACAAAGGCATTAGGCTTGTGCATCCATGACTTAATCATTTGGTCGAAATTATACCGAGTTTTGGACGATTGTATGAACTCAGCAAAGAGGGTTTGTGCATGGGGTTTCAGAGCAAAAGCTCGAACAAAAACCTTTGGGCGAAAACTTGCCAATCAACAACTGGTATTGTCATTAAAAGAACGGTCTTTCACATCATCATTTTCAATTATCCACTTAACTGCATCTGTGTAGGGTAAGACAGCAGGGCGTGCAGTGATGGCGTGAATTTGGGAAGCCCTAATTTTCTCGTAGACTGGTCTATCATTCTCGATATGGGACAGGTCGTCATTATCAAAAATGGCATATATCTTAAACCAATCCATCTGGTACGTTTCAGTAAATCATTCACTGGTGTCAGAGAGAAAGCCGAAATTTGGGTCTTTAATCAGAGGGTCTTTGTACGACAATTTAGACTGTGTATTTCTCGACATGGTGGAAGAACTTTGCAATATCTGATTAATACAAAAAATCAAATAAAATTCAAACCAGAAATGGAAAAATTGCAGGTTAACAGCGTAAGGATAACAGTGGAATTACTTTAAATAACCAACAAACTGAAAAACGGCACCTGACACGCAATCCACAGTAAAACGATAATGCGACAATGTAATTTCTTCAACAGTTAAAATGTAAAAATAAGAGGTAAAAAAAAACCCTATTAAATACATTTACCAAAATAAAACCAACCGTGCGATCATAACAAATGGACGACTAAGATTCACCGCAGCAGACGCGGAATCGGGTTCAGGTATGTTCACAAAACTCTTATTCAAAGGTTTTGCAAGCCAAAACCCGAAAGTACGGATTTGCGGGTTACGGGTTCACAACAGTGGAAGTGGGAGAAGAGATTTCCGAAAGCCGAAAACCGACCATGCGGGTGGTGGGTTTCGGGAACGTGAAACTGTGAGGAGAGGTAACCATTCCGAAAGCCAAAAACCAACTAAGAGGGTGGCGGACTTCGGAAATATTAACTGTAAAATGACCATCCTGAAAGCCGCATCTTGAAATTACAGGTTGCGGGTTTCGGGAAGACACACCAAATTAACGAAAAACCGCAATCCCGAAAGCCGAATGCCGCCATTGCGGGGTTTGAGTTTCGGGGTGATTATTTTTTAATCTTATTAATGAATGACCCCGCAATCCGCACCTGTCAAGTTGTGGGTTTTGGAATTAGCAAAACCAAAACTAAAAACAGCAGCCCCGCAATCCGCACCTATCGGGTTGCGGGTTTTGAGTTCTCCAAAATTTTGGGTTTCAGAATGATGATGACAGTCAACAAAATACTCATAATTTTGGTTTTCTTCAAACCGAAACACTTTGGAAGACATAATCAAACCCTTACAAACAAACAGACCAAATGCATGGGTGGAGAATTTTAGAGGTAAAATAAAAAAAATTGAATTATTTACAAGATAACTCACCCAAATTCCTTTGCGTTTATTAAAAATTGGGGGCTCCCGTGCTTAGATAAGCATGGGATATGTTGTGGCCACAACAAGGAGCAATATTTCCTCCATGCCAAGGGAATCCATGAGCAAAAGGAGAAGAACTGGAAGGATTAGTCTGTAAATTGTGAAGAAAAGGGGATGACGTGAACGATACAGTAGGTATCCCATTGAAGGGAATATTGGAAGAACCGACAGTTGATTTGAAGGGTATATAATTCGAAGCAACTTGAGTGCTTAATGACCCTAAGGATCATGTACTAAATTTCAGAGTGATCAGAGCAGAAGACATCTGCAACGAACTAGGTACTGTAATTTTCCCATGAGGAGGGGAAAATTCTCCAAGCATAATGGTAGATGTGGGAGTGTGTGGACCTCCCGATCCGTCCCATATGTTGTCCGTGGTAAATCCAGACATAAACCTATACACACTTAACTCAGGTAAACCTAAAGAGAGGACTCACACTAACACCGGATCGTCAGGTCCAGTTAATGGTGGGTTAAAAGGTCTCACAAAACCTTCATTTTGTAGGTCTTCAACTCTAGTTGTGTGTGGAACCAGTGAAGTTTGAGTAATAAGATGAGGTTCTCTAGGTGGTTCAGTCGTTCCCGCTGGATCAAAAGAGGCACTTGAGTTTATCCCTCATTGTTAAGGTCGTGGTGGTGGCTCCACAATGTGTGGAGGAAGGTTTTGTAACCTTCTTTACCTACGGAGAGGTTTGTCCTCCACAACTAAAAATATTATAAATAAATAAAACCTAGGGCCAACTAGAACAGGAGTAAACAATCAACACACTACTAAAAATGTCCTCCGGTGATCCAAACCAAGCAGTCAGATAATATTCCAAAGGATATTTTGGGATAATGAAGGCCCATAACAGACCAGTGAAGGGACGAAGAACAGTTATTCAGGGTCCACAATATTGGCACGATGGGGCCAAGCGTTGGAATCATCCAACCACCTTCCCAAAGAACTGCAAGGGATTTACTCCAAATTTGTCCTAGGTGCAATGGAAATATCCTTCCACTAACACTCGTGTAGAGCCTTAATATTCTGGATACTAATTCTATCGACACTATAGAAAGGTTCTGGGGGAACAGTCCCAGGTCGAATCAATACACATGGGCAGGGTAACTAAGCCTGAAATCCAAAAGCACCGGAAGGTACTGATGAATCCCTGTACGCACACTCACTCTGGTAGATGCCTAATAAAATAGTGGAGGGGTATCTCCAACTACTCAACCTCGCATGACCTCGTGCTTAACTCCAGTGTGAGTGGAGCTTCCCATTTCACCTTCTACAAAGGTGGATTTACCTAACGAATAGCCACTATGGTTTGAGTTTGACTTCTTTGGATAGTTAATGACAACCTAATCCAAATCACTAAACTAAGCTAGTTGGTGTAAGAACCTAAAAAATAAAAAAATACTACTTGATTTTAGATTAAAGATTCTTTTTAAGGTTGTTATTACTCAAAGGGTAGTGTATGTGTGCATGGTGTTATTACAACTGAAATGAAAATGCATGGTAAATGTGTAATAAAATGTAAAAGTGCTTCTACTTCTTTTATTTTTTCGCTTTTATCTTTCTAAAGCAAAGTATTGATGAAGTAAACCTAAATGAAATCAATTTTCTTTTTCTTTTTTCAAAAATGAAGGCATGCAACTACTACTATTTCTTAAAAGAAAACTAATGTACTTGTTAAGGAAAAATACTTGCTCTTTTTTAATTTTTATTTTAAATGAGAAAAGAAAACCTAACTAAGGACGAGTAAAACACACTTCAAATACTTAAGTGTATACAAATTTGTACCTAAGCTTAAAAGAATAGAAAACTAACCCTCATAGAATTCTGAAGACAACAAGTTCAACTAGTTAACTCAAGCAAGAAATAGAATTAACTAACTTGGTAAAAAACACTTTGAAACCGAAAGACAAGAAAAAAAATCCAAAGAAACTTATTCAAGATATCAGACTACTCCGTGTTAGACCAGCAATCAAGAAAGATCACTCAAGGTGTCCACAAACCAACTATTCAAACTTGAAAGTACCAGATACAACCCCAACAAGTCTTAAAGACCAAAAAAATCCAAAGGAAGAGCAAATACCTAAATACAGACTACAAACAGGATGAAATCGTCCTTTAAAGAGCAATAGACTTAAAAAATAATTAAAGCAGAAGCCAAGAAATTCAACCCTAGGAGGAAAACTGAACCCTATAGGGGCACCCGCGACTGTAAATACAACAACTAGCAGGTCACTCGCAGGTGTAAAAAAGACAACCCACGGGTAACATGGAAAATTCGTGACTATATGTATCAGCAAGTCGTGGGTTTGCTTCAAAACAAAATTAAAAAGAGGAAAAACTCAAAAAATACCAAATCTAAGTCTAAAGCAAGGGTACGTACCCTCTACAAACCCTTCCAGAAACTCTGAAACTGACTCAAAATGAAGAAATTATACACAGAGGACCCCCAAAGAAACAGAGGACTCCCCAATGGAGTCACCAGTTCTGTTGTTCGGAAATTAATCCTGTGAATGGGAAGTTACTGAGGTCACCAACCTACTATCTAAGATTTACATAATCTAAGGCAATTGGCAAGCATACACAAAGATCTTTCTTAATGAAAAAGAACTAGGGTTAATAAGTTAAGCAAATAGTACCTTGAAGACTAGAAGGTTGATCCAAGCTTGAAACCCTTTGTTCTTGATCTGTAATCTTGAGTAAAGGACCTGCAAAATAGAGATACCCTCCTCAAAACATTTGGCTAAATAAACATGAATAATCAGATATGAAACTCATACATAAGCAAAGCATGAAAGATTCACCAAATTCAATTCACACATTAGACATAATTGTTTATGGGAAAGAAAAGTCTATTTTATTAATCATATAAATGACAACAAATAGCTATACCTGATTCTGTAGCAACATTGATGAAACCAAGTTCTAGGCTCTTGATCCTCTCCTTCAGTATAAATTCTTCCAACATTTCAATACATTAAGAGTTCTCACCCTCTCTTATGGTCTTCCCCTTGTATTTATAGAAAGTTTAGGAAGATAGCTTCGAGAGGAAAGCAGTTGGGGAAAATATGGAAGTTAAAAAAAGTCCGCTAACTAACCCAAATTTGAATTTAGTTTTTATTTTTCGTGATTGTAAGAGGAAACCATGAGTATAGACCTAACAACATGTGAGTGACCAGCGAATAAGCTACAAACAAGTAGTGGGTGCAACATTTTTAGGGAAAACCGCAGGTGGTAAGTGGAGCACCAGCAGGTGACCCGCAATATGTCAGTTAGGGAGTCGTGGTTAGGTCCTAAAGGTGTATAAAAAAAATAGAATGAACTAGAGAAACAATTAATGATCAAGGTCACAAGCATCTATATAAAATTAGTGCTCTTCAATCCATAATGTCCCTTTGTGTGAGCGACATTTCAATGTCGTCAGGGACGGAGAAGTGCGAATTTGATTGATAACAGCTATGTTATGGGTGCCCAAGGGGACCGAGGGGAGGATCTTAGATCCTCCCTCGTGTGCCCAAAGGGGAAAGTCTTAGGTCTGCCCCTTTGGGCGCACGAGAGTGGAGCTAAGCTCCTCCCCTCGACCCCCCTTTAAAACTAAAAAAAAATTATGTTTTTTTTAACTATATGTTTAACATTTTTTTAGTTACAATTATTATTTTTAAACATATACTAAAAATTTGTATTTCTGACTATAGGAAAAATGACATCAAGAAAGCTATTTGTAAACATCTCTGGAGAAAGATTGTCGATGAAGTCATCGAAAAAAACAGTTGAGCCATCTAATAATGTTGTGTGTGATGAAGTTGTATCCGGTGAGGATTTAAAAACCAAGAATGCTAGAGAATGGAAACACACACCAGATGAAGAGAAAATTGACTATTCTTGGTTTCGGAAAGAGAAATATCAAGGTAACCCAAACAATATTCACTTATATTGTGCTACATTTGCATATCTTAAAGCAGATTATCACTCATTGGGATTGTTGTGAGATATTTTTTCGGTGTTGGGTAAAGACATTGTTTATGCACTAGTGAAACAAGCTAAAACCTATGTCAAAATCCGATATTGTTTGAAGGTTTCAAACTATAAGGTTGACGAAATTTTCACAGAATTTTGTGCAAGAGTCGTGCACAATATTGAGCGCAAGAGTGTAAGTTTCTATATTTTTATATTTTTTTGAATTTCTTATAATTTGGATTATATGACAATGTAATATATTGAATATAATAATGTTTTTATTTCAGATAATTTTTCTATGCTACTTTCCCATATTTTGAGTGGAATTTATTCTACAAAATAAAATCCGATGGATGTCATTAATGCCACTCTTCATAAGGGAGAAGGGAGAAACACCAAAGAAGAAACAAGTGTAAAATGTTCATACTGAAGAAGTACAAGAACATTAAGGAAAATGCATCCAACAAACAAATGAAATACCTAGGAATGTTACATTCAAAAGGATATCTCTCCCCACTAAACATGATCGACGAACTGTTACTGATGAGGATGTTAATTTTGCTGGTAAGAGTCAGAAACACTCTTCCAAAAGACCTATGGATGAGGGTGTTTCCATTCCTAATCAACAGGTTGTTATTTTAGATACAACTTCTTCAAGACATAAAAGGAAGAGACAATATGTTCAATCCAATGTTATCGTTGAAAATCTGAGTGAAAAATCATGGGGTAGTTTGGAAACATCACTCCAGGCGGTGATCTAGATGATGGTGTTGTCAAGACAACACAAAATTCTATTCGAGATCGATTGTGGAGGGATAAGTTGGTTCATAATGGGTATACATTTGATTTAAATGTGAAGCAACTATATAGACCCACAGAAGGCCGGGAGAAGTATCAAATTAGGAAACCACATCGCTTACATGTTCATAACTTGAAAGAATTGATGAGGCGCAATCCCTATGCACATGTGGTTGACGACCTAGTTCTTGTTGACCCGAAAGATGTTCCCATTAGAGATACATTTGATGAATCAATATATTTTGATTACAATTACTATGTTTTGGGGGGAAATCATTCTATAGAGGCCAAAAGAGAATTGATGCAGGGGTTTCCCAAAAACCATATTTTTCAAGCAGTGAAATGCATCATTTATGTTGGTTTAACAGATGTGGAAGCAAAACTATTGGCATGGGATCATAACACGGATAGGGACTATAGAATTTCCATGAGATTCATTCAAAGGCTTATATTTATCCACAATGAATATGAACAAATATGTGGTGGGGATAGATCAAAATTTGATGCAGATTTCCTGAAACAATGTTGTATGGAAATAGGTATCCCTATAAAAGAGGACAATGTGAAACATAAAGGTTTGAGAGGAAGTGTTGCATTCAAAGTTGTAGATTACTATTTTCAGTTGAAATTTATAATGGGATCCATATGGGATTTGATTGATGACATATTTAGAATGTTGGAGAATATTGGCATAAAAAATCAAAGGTAAAAAAATTAAAGTAGTTGCATATAGCAACATTCAATGAGGCCTTGACGTCAAGAATTTTCCAGAAGATATGACTATGACACCTTGGAGATCATTGAAAGGTGTAAAGTATGAAACACTTATATCTACAATATTGTCACATGTAAAATCGGGTGAATTATCCATGAAGGAAATGTGCAATGAATTTGAAAAGTAAGTTTGTAGGTTGTTTTTAGGTTTTAAAGTTCATTTTTTGACTTTAAGATTTTTTACTAATTAAGCATTGTGTTATGTTATTAGATGTGATTGTAAATGTCATTTCTTTTGACATCATGTGGTCATAAGGTTTACATGAAAATACAAGAGGATATGGTTATAATGTTAGTTGAGAAGAGTTGGGATGATGTCAGATAGAACTATATAGATTCAAGCTCCATAGAAAACTTAAAACATTTTTTTGTTGCATAGAAAAATGAATGATGATTTATGATATATTCTATTTTATTTTTTCAAAGTCAATTCATTTATACTTGATTACTTAGATATAATTTTTTTTCAAAGATGCCAAAGAAGAGTATAGTACCAGAGTCTTTCAAAATTCATATTCAAAGAGCCAAAATAGAACGACGAAGAAGACAAGGTCTTGCAAATGTTGAACTCGATGACACCCGTGATCATCGCGTTTGGAATGGACTCAACACCGTGCAATATAAACTGATTTTAGGTGATTGTGCAAACATTGAAAATCTTGTTCCCAAAAAGGAATACTCCCTAGTTATTGCAGATATCCCTCATGGATACAATATCAAAAACATTACTCATGATTGTGAGCCTTATACATAACATTCATTCAATAAAGTGGTTTCGGGATTTATGGACGTCACAACATCACCTCTATGGATATATCTTGTTTTCCATTCATATGTATAAGGAGGAGCAGTGCTAACAACTTTCAAGGATAAAGCAAACTCAAGGAAACAACTGTATTGGTAAGATATTTGCAACGTATTATTCAACATTTGAATTCAAAAACCAAATTTATTTTTCTATAATTTAATTAGATTCTTATCTATTTGCATTACATGCATAAGCCTAATATTCGTAGCTCCAGCAGTGATCCATTTATGAGTGATACTGAAAACGTACATCTTGCATGTTGGACAAAATATGAGACCTATGAATCTCTTTTAATCTATGAAAAGAGTAAAGGAAAATATAGCCAAATATTGTCTTATAATGTCATGGTTAAAAAATTGATATATGAAGAAAGAGATTTGAAAGGAGAGACTCTAAACATCTACCAGAAACCACAAGCATTGATTAATTATCTCATAGATACTTTTTCAAAAGAAAGAGATTGGGTTTTAGATTTGTTCGCGGGATCACGTAATATTTCTAATATTACATATGAAACTAGTGCCATAATCTATATTTTTAAATTTATGTTTCATTGTTCTATTTAACTTTTTTTTTGTATGTGGTGATTAGGTACTACAATAGCATGTTCATTACAAAAAGGAAGAAACTTCATATCCATTGATAATGATCAACTACAATGCAATTATATCAAGCAAAGAATTAATGCTATGAAGTTATTCCAGATGAAATGCAGGAAGTTGGTTTGAAGAAAGGATAATTTAGTGAGTCACTTATGGCAAAGATGTCAAAAGAGCCTCAAACTCCTTTAAAAGGGATGTTCGGAAAATATCACATTGGGAATTTTCCAAAAATAGAGGACCCAATGAAAGAACACATTGAGGTCCAGGAAGATATCCAACCAGCAAAAAATGTCAATTTCGATGAATATTTCGGCTTGCATGATATTGTTGATTAGTTACATATCGTTGAGAAAAATGTCAAAGTTAACAAATTTTTTATAAGATATTTTTGTAATGTTTAGACTTTAAGTTTTTATTTTGAGAATAACTATTATGTTTTTAATATGTTATTTAAAAATATATGGTATACGTTTTGTTGAGTTTATGTGAATCATCACTTTATAGAAAATAATGTTAAATAGCATCATTTTTATACATCAAATAGCTGAAAATATGTTGAAAAATGGTTTGAAGTGTTTTTTTTCTCATTTTTTTTTTCGAAATTTGCCCAAAAATTGACTTCTTTAAGAGAAAAGTTCAATGAAGAAACTTCAAAAATGTATATATTTTTTCGTTCTAACTAGCTTCTAAATGTTAAATTTTTTTTTTAAATGTGTGTATTTTTTCATTATAACTAGCTACTAAATGTATTTTTTTTTGTAAAATTTGAAAAAACGCATCTGTAAATAAAAATTATAGTTTCTTTATGTCCAAAAAGTTTCAAAATCATAAAAAATGGCTCAAAATGAAAAATGGTGCTACCAGTATACACACTTTTTGAAACATAGGTAAAAACAACTACTAAAATTGACTCTCAAAAAAACGAGAACAATGACGAGTTCTCGTCAAGTTGTATAACTTATTCAAGCAAAATATCAAAATGATTGTCTGACATGACGATAACTAATAATATCTAATATGTCACTCAAGAAAGCATCCAATCAAACAAAATTTGATAAACACGTGAATTCTTATTGATAAAACCACCAATACAAAATTGTCATATTGTGTCTCCCATTAATTCATTCAACATGTTTTTTAATACATGATTATAATGATTGGTTAACTATATAGTTTCCCTTTGAATGCAAAAGATACAATATATGGTTACATCAATAATAATCACACAAAAAAGAGATCAAATATGATTCCTTTTATTTGTATTTTGTATATCAAGAAATTATAATTACAAAGTCTAGGTGGAGGATGTGCTTTAGGAAAATATTATGGAGGGTGTTGAAGGACAACAATAAGATGTTTTATGAAAAACACCAATTCAAATAACTGAGAAAAATTTATATATGTAATTAGTGAAAGAGTAGTAGATGTTTTGTAAATAAATAAAAACAAATCAAATATTTAAGAAAAAGTTAGATATGCAACTAGTGAAAAAGTATCTCTCAACAATCAAATTCAAACATAGACTATTGAAGAAGAAAATGGGTAAATTTAAGAGAACCAATGTAAAAGAGTACACAAATATAATTCAAACTATATTACAATGACAATTACACAATTATAATTCAAACTATATTACAATGACAATTCATGCAATAAAGGTTTGGTTGGTTAGGAGAGTATATAACTTACTCCTACCCACCATGACCAATATAAAAGAATATGTCTCCCTTGGATCTTTATCCTTTTCTATTGTATGATACTACCATGCCATGCCCATGTGAAGAAAATATAGTAGTAGGTGGGAAGAAAACCAACTTAATTTTAAAATTGTAATCATATTTATCATTGGATATGTTAACACCTAAACTAAGCTTCTTCAAAATCCATTTTGATCAATTTGACATCAACGATTTGTGAACACATTAGCAAATATCAACATCAATGGTTTGTGGTTTCATTATAGGATGAATTTATGATTAAAAGTTCATTACTAGGCATCAAGGATTCGTGGTTTCATTATTAGATGAATTTATCATTAAAAACAATCATTCAACATCAATGGTTCATGAGTGTTATACTCAAACTCAGCACATGGTCACTAGGTTTTTACTTACTCAAAGTTAAGGTTGGATAGGGGTTCCTACAATTGACCTTCAAAGAAGGAATTACAATAGAGAAAATCATGCTCACAAAAGTTAATAACACGATAGGTTTCAACTTTGAAGCATGTTCCCTATGCTTTCCTATTTCTTGCAACACTTGAAGTAGGTATGGGAGGTTGAAGATTCCAAAAGGATACAATACGATAATCAAGATTCACTTTCTTGGTAATTTTTAGCTTCTTAAAAATCATTTTCTTGAAATCTTATCACATATTTCAATAATTGTTATGGAGATGTACATATGGTTCGAATTTGGTGGCAATTGAAGATGATGGGTGGGGGGGGTGTCCACTCAAAAGGTTGTGTATTCATAAACTCAAACACAAGGAAATTCATGGTTCGAATTTGGTGGCAATTGAAGAAAGGAAAAATTTGGTCAAAATCAAGCTATTGACCACACAGTTTTTAAGGTTTTTGTGCTTCTTAAAATAATTGTATTTTAGATAGTCATTATTTAACACAACTTTTAGTTCAAATTTGGCAATGATCGAAAATTGTGAAATTTTCATTAAAATTAGCCCTTCAAGGTTTATGAGATTTGGTCATATTTCTTGGATACTATTTATGGTGAACAACATCGAGATCAAATTTGAAGTCATTCTACAAATATAGAAAAATTGGACTTCTACACCTTTTTGAAGCAACGATTGCCTTGAAATTATATTACTTATTTTCATAATGATATTTTCACCAACTGACATGGGCCCCTTTTTTCATGGTCAATGTCAAGAATCTTGACCAAATGAACAGATTGCTTGTAAAGCAAGTTATTTGCTTCACAAGTAACTAGCATGTGTGATGTATTTTTGGATGAGATCTAATTTTGGACAGTACACCCAATATTTTACTTTGCTTCTTGTGCATCCAAAATCAATTTTTCAATGTGACTTGCACTCCAAATAAAATTTCAACCAAGTTGACTTGTTGACAAGTAATCTATTCAATGGTGGACAAATCGCTTAAGGAGGTTTTACGGTCTTCTATTTTGGGCCCCATGGGATCTATTATAGAGAGGTGCACCCCAGTTATGAGATGTTCAACTGGACTTGACTTGGACATCACTTTAGTTCAATTCATCTTGATTTACAACACTTTAGTTTAGTGCAGTTCAATTGATATCATTGTAGTTCAATGTAGTTGAATTTTAATGCATGCACATGCTAGTTGTTTTTTTGGATTTCCAAAGTACATGCTTGACTTTGAACCAAAACCTACTTATGGAAAGAACAAATACCTTCATTCGTAGTCTTGGCCATGTTTCATTTTGAGCAAAGGTTATGAACATGGCATTACCAAGTCTCATCTTGAAATGTTGGAATCATAACTATTAAGTTTGTTGAATTCTAGAGGGGATGCCAACTTATATTTTCCTCCTATGAGGTCCAATGAGGTTGGACCCCTTTCAAACATCGTAGAACAATTAATGGTCATATAAAAAAATAAGTGAAATGGGTAAAACATGAAATATAAAGGGAAATGGAAATTTTTTCTTTATGAGTTTTTTATTATCAATATGGTTTATATTTCAAGTTGGCTTCTGTGTTGATGAATGTTGATTCAAAGCAAGGAGAAGTAATGAAAAATCTAACCTTTAATGTCAAATATCATATCATAAAGCATTACATATTGCAAATTTTATTACAAATTAAGCTAATTATGACCAATGTCACTTGGCCAGGTTAGGTTCTTCATTGGCTTAATGATAGCTTCTACTTCATCCAACAATTCTTGATCAATACTTTGACCTTCTTCAACTTCAATAGTGGCAGCAATATTTTCTCGAACCTAAGGAAACAATCAAAGGCATCACGTTAGAAATTGCAAACCAACCAAAAAGAAAATGAATACATTATAATGGTCAAGAAAATTTAGTCATTGAATTCCAAAGAAATTCCACATGCTAATGAAAACCAATCAACCCTTTTACATTGAATTATTGCTTGTCAAAGAAAATTTCTTTTAAAAACTCTATGAACTTGGTGAGATAAAATTTGATTATCACTGCAACATAATGCACATTTGATCTAAATCCTCTCACTCAAGAATTTGGATTTTTTGGGAGAAAATTCAACTTATATTACCTCAAAAATTCAAATGTTATGAAAGGTAATAGGGTCATCCTTAAAATTTCAAACATCCATTGCATATTGGTAATGGCATACTCACCATTAATATCACTCACATGGAAGAATAAATAATGTGGCTTCAAGCCCTTCAATTTTTTGTTGCTAATTCTTGTGCAAAAATCAACTTTATAAAACCATAAGATTCGTATTGCTCATTCAAATACCATGCAAGCATATTCCATGACAAGCTTTATCTAGGTGCAAAGGGTGGAAGAACAATGAAATTCTTAACTACTTAGGAATTGCTCTTGTAAAAGACCAACCAAGGCTAAGGAATGGTCCATGCTCCTCCAAAGGAAGAAAAGGAAGACGGATGCTTGACCTACTAGATCGTTAAACCTAGCAAGGTGGGTCACTATGTTCAAAAATAGTTTATAGCACATGCCTACTTTCATTTTCTCTATTATATATGCACCTAAAATTATCCTCAAGTGCTTAGCCAAAATCCTTTCAGATTACTTATCAGATCTTATAATAAGTGAAAAAGTATTTCAAACCTGTGGCATGGCCCACCATCTCTACCTCAAGAGAAAGAAGAGGTGGGTGTAAAGGGGCAAAGCACCTATAGGAACTCTTCCACTCATATGAGTGGAAAAAATTACTCTCTTTAGATATTTCAATAATGGCAGTCGCAGTAGGCCTTATCCATCATGCTTAAACAATTTAGGTACATAAATCTAGGAACTAATGAAATCAACTTAGCACAAAATGTCCCATATTTACTCCTTAATCCGAGACACAAAGGGAAAATTGAAAAGTTTTGGAATACAAGGTGGAGATGGCCCAATTGTATTCTAATGGGTTTCTATCCATGGATTAAACGATCTAAGGGTGATGTTGGAGTGTGAGTTGATAAAGTGACTTCTTCAACTTTAATGAGACTAATTGGTTTTGAACTATGGGACTATGGATTAGTAGATGGGATATCCTCTTAATATTTTTTGTGAAGATGACATGTTGTTCTACATGACATCATTGTTGGTGTAATTAATGCTCCAATATGTATTTATTGTAATCTTGATTTAGTGGACATTAAGTGTCTTTAACAAAGGCCCTCAAGATATATCATTAATGTGATAGTTAAAAGGTGGATTAGTGGTTCCTTATCAATATGGTAGTTAGAAGTTGGCTTATTAAACCATAATTAATGTTGTACTTGTATCTATCCTTCATCTAATTGATGTATATATGATTGTTAATCCTCTTTGTAATCATCATGTGTAGCACTATGATATTAGACACAGCCTTTAGGCCTGAAGTGTCTCGTGTCCACATGTAGGACACAAACCCGTCCTGACACAGTGTCGAACACATGTTTTGGACATGGACACGTCCTGAAATGGTGTCAGACACATGTTTTGAATTAAGACATGTCCAAAACATGTGTCTGACACCGTGTTAGGACGAGTCCCAACCTGTGAAACATCGTGTCCTAAAACAGACACCTTGTCCCTATAACAAGACACTGTGTCCTTAAAACAAGACACTTCTAACATAAAAAAAAAACTTCAAAAATTTTACTCTCATTCATTCAAAAAATTAAGTGAGGCTTGAGCTCTGACTAGGTTTTTTTTTGCAGGTGAAGAGAATTAGAAGGTTTTCCATCTTTATATACCCCATTTTGTATTTGTCAGTGGCATTTGGACATCTACGTAATACATTTTGATTTTGATGAGTTAATGAGAAATATGATTCCAACATCTATGTAATAAAAAAATTTGATTTTAGCCCGGTGGGTTAGCTCAAGTGGTTGAGAGCTGTGAGTTGTAAGCAGAAGGTCTCGGGGTCAAATACCTAGGTGGCTATGCATAGATATTTAAGGGCCTCACTTGTACCATCCTCGAAATGAGGGGAAGTACCTTATGGTTTTCCCACAACATGTTCCAAGGAAAAAAAAACATTTTGATTTTGATGACTTAATGAGAAATTTTATGAGTCTATGAGAACCCACTACACTGATGGAATTATAGCCCCTCATGTTTGTCATCCTTCTTTGTCTGCAGTTTATGATGTATTTTTATTATTATTCCATTTACATTTGCATATTACATTGTTTGGATATTAACCTCTCAAATCGAATCAGAGAGCACACCAATAAGTATTCTATGGGGGCATATTCCACAAACAACATCACAAGGGATTAATTTCACATAGGGTAGGTTACCCCTTATTTATATTCCTACCCATGACATTCAATCTAAGTGGCATCAACTTTGTAAGTGGAATAATCTAAAATATAAAGGGTATTTAGTAATGGGAAAAGATAATAATAGGGTGTGGCCCCCCTCCATGTAATCTAATCAAATAGAAATAGTCCTATTTTGGTTGGATTTCTTATGCCTCTTGCGGGAATCCAATAGTGGTGTCGGGGGAATCCAATCACCAACCTGTTTCCCTTGTTCCAATAGTGGAGTGAAGCCTATCCATTTCCACTAATGGGGGTTTTAGTTAGGTCTATCATTGACATATGCATTGTGATTTGTGACTGTGTTAATGTGTATTGATTGTAATTTCTATTGAATATCTTTAAATGTTCTAGCTTATACAAAAATTTGGATATATATATATATATATATATATATATATATATATATTTATATAGTGTGTGTGTGTGTGTGTGTGTGTCATTCGTGTCATGTTTCCTTATTTCAAGTGACTTAGGTGTAGCATAGTAATAAAGCATCGCATTTTTACAGTACAATTTTCTTGCAATGATTTTTTGCACCATAAATTGTGATCTGTGTGGTGGCTCTACTTTCGTATGCATTTTTATATTCTTAATTTTCACATAGTATCATATAGCTATGACATTGATTCTCCTCCACTGTTGATTGCTTTCTCTGAAGCTTGTTGTGGATTTCTTGCAATTTCATCCATTTGAAGAGGAGGTGAAGCATTGCTTGGCTTGGAGATCCTACAGAATAGTCTGGAGAAAGGAAGTCTCGATCTATGTTTGTTTTTCAACATTTATCTAGGTTGGCTACTTTTTACTACAATATTTTTAGAATTTTTTCCTTTGTACATTGAATCCATATACCAATGTAGGTATCTTTTATGTGGAAAATTTGTGGAGTTAGGGTTTCAATTGTGCTAGTTTTTTAAGGAAATGTATTTGTTTTGCAAGTTGCTATAAGATTGTGTAGATTTCGAGTCTGCTTTTTTATACCTCTTCCATGCACCTATATCTTCACAAATATGCATTTTCTGGATTTCAACTTGTTCGAGGCCTATGGCTGGTCTATTTTTAATTTTTTTCTTATCTGTGGCATGTGAACATCCCTGTAACTCTTATCAGCTTGTAATACTAACCCATCTTTGTTGACTCTGCAATGTATTTACAACAATATTTTATAGCCAATCTACAACAATTGTTGGGGTGAATTTGGCACTTTTGTTCCAACGCTTATACAACAACATTTAAGAGGTATTTATAGGCCTTTACCACAAATTTTTGGTTTTGGGTTGCCTTTATGTTTCTCCATTTTTTGTTGTTGATTACTGTAGTGATTATCTTCAATTTAAGGGTTACTTGGTTTTGCTTGATGGGGGATTTTTATTCCAAATATAGAAGAGCATTTTTTGTTGCTTTCATGGGACCCTTATACATAGTTCCCACTCGAATCCTTATTCTCCATGAGCACATGTGCTCAGATTCATCATGGGGTCCATATGCCCTAGCTTCATCCCGACCAATAATAATTATAACAATTGGCGGAATAAAATGGAGGATGTGCTCTGTTACCACCTAAGTTGTACTTAGTTGGTTTGCAAGCGAGCCGACAAAGATTGAACAAGTTTACTTGTTCATATCCAAAAGATCATAAGTTCAGCAAGCCACTTTTGGCCAATTTTTCAATTTTTTGCATGTTCATACCCCAAGGATAATTGTAATAATTTGATGTAGCATGATATATTTTGTAACGGAATTGACTTTCCTAAGACTTAGACATCAATGCGGCACTCTAGAGTGTTTTTTCCTTGATAATTATGCATTGCTTTTTAGCGACGTATAATTTCTGAGTTTTTCACTCACACCTTCAAAGCTGGAGTATCCACCTTGGTGGCTAAATTTTGGGAGGTTATTAAAGTCTAAGTGTCTATGTATATTACCATGTTAGTCATCAATAATGATTCATATGAACATATACTAGGTCCCCCTAGGTTTGGTTTTAATTTTCGCAAATAAAAGATTTTCCCATAAAACGTGTCAAATTATGTTTTTATGTAAAAATAAAAAAACAAATGCATAAAAAAGTGCTTAGGAGGTGAAATTTCCCATGGGGGTGCTCATTTTCTAGCCCGGAGCACCTAATATACCCCTAAACCCACTTTGGAATTAATTTGAGTGATTATTTAGCACTTAAATGATTTTTTCTCTCAAAAAGGCCAAAAAGGATAAATAAATGGCCAAAAAAGACACCAGTGTCTTTTCCTAAATCAATGGAACTTTGTCCCGAGCATGTCTGGAGTCTGTTAGAATAAAATAACCCCATCTAGACTTAGGATATAAGTTATTGTACATTTTTAATGTTTTCCTAGGTGTTAGACTAGGTTGTTGGCCCCATTGTGCCTAGTTAGCCCACTTCTTGTCATACTTATCCACTTATGTGCCCTCAGTATCTTTCTTCCTACTCTTATGATAGTTCTTATTAGTAAGCGTGCTCATCCTGCTTTTAGCTTCCTTTGTTCTACGTTTCTGCTCATAAAGTAGCATGCTCTACTTTTGTGTTGGATAATGATAAATCAAGGCCACCTTTTTGGACTTGGAAAGTTGATATCATTTTGGACAACACATCCTCCCTGATTTTCTCTTCTAAATCCATCATGTTTCCTCTTTTTCATCACTCTTAGGCTTCCATATCTGATTTTACCAATCCGTGAGCATCTTGACTAATTTGGAAAGTTGATGTTGCCATTGATGGGGATTTTGATGATTTGTAAGCCTGATTTTTGCAAGTTGCTCGAATGCCTCCTTGGGATATCCAACTTTAGACTTATATATATTTGGAAAGCTATTACATTTCCCAATTTTGGATGATGCGCAATTATATAATAGATTTTTATTGTGTGCATCAATTCTGTCTCAATTTTCAATGTAATTGTGCAATCTTTGCTTAGCAATTTTGTGAGGAATTTCTTGTGTGCATGATTCATCCTGTGAGCATATTTTAACATGGTATCAGAACGCATTAAGAATCTCACAGTCTCTTCAAACACTCTCATTTGAGCACCAGAAGCAGTGGAAGTTCCATAGAATCCTTCGTATAATTGCTTTGAAGCCATTGGAGCAATCCTTTGGAGTCTTCCCAAGAGTGATGCACTCCCGAATGTGCTCAATGTCAAAGTAGAGATTGAATGAACTAACAAATCTTCCTCCTAAGTGTTGTTTTGCAATTTTGCGGGTTTAGATCTAGTCTCACAAGAGCGCAACAGGTTATCATGGAGCAGTCTCAATCTATCATTCTTACTCCATTCAACTATTTTGATTGGAAAGCAAACATGGTAATCTTGTTAAGGAGCAAGGGCCTTTACAGAGTTACTATGGGCACTGAGGTTGAACCTACATCAGCTATAGAGAAGGCCAAATGACAGAACAAAAGAGATGAAGTGTAGGGTCTATTGTTCCTTAGTACTTCTAGAGATATCTTATTCCATCTGGATGGTTTATTCACGCCTAATGAAGTTTGAGTCAAACTTGAATATTTGTTTGGAAAGATAGTTGAATTAAGAGGCCATCAACTGGAGAATGAATTGATTTCTCTGAGCCCTAGCAGTTTCGATTCCATACAGGAACTCTTCACTAAGTTTAAGTATCTAGTTCTTCAACTCAAACTACATGGGATTGAAAAGAAAGATGAGTAGTTGATATTGTCAATACTTTCAAAATTTGGTCCAGAGTACTTAGTTTTTGTTTCTACCTTCCATGCTACCATGCTCACAGTTCAAAACTAGAAAATTCCTTCTCTGGCAGATTTCATGGAATCACTAACTCAAGAGAAAGACAAGATGGTCCAAATGGGTGCCATCAAGCAATCAAAGTGTAAAATTAGTCACAGCAGATCTAATGAACAAGTAAATCAATCACAACAGATGAACATAGAAAATATGGTGCAAAACTGTGCAAAACATGCAGCAGTGCTCTCTATCCCAGAAAGGGTGAATGAATTACAATACAAACTGTCACAATGAACAGAGCAATTCGAATTGCCTAAGGAGGTCATTCGAATCACTGAATGGAGTAGCTTGACTCTGTCTAGGAGTCCTCATCAATCATCGGTGGTGCTCATCAATCACACCAACCAGTCATCCAGGTGTCAAGCTGAGTCTAACTGATCATAATAAATGTAACTGAAGTGTGTAGCACTGATATAGGATCTGGAGGCTCAGTGGGGGCGCATGGGAGGCTAACTGGAGTCAGAACAAGTCACCTAATCGAACTGGAGGTCAATCGGAGGTGAAACAGTCAGTCAGGAGTGAAATCGGAGTGAAATCAATCAGAATCGGAGCTAACTGAATGTAACTGGAGTGAATCTGCAGTGGTAGGTGAACAAGTGCGCCCTTCTCTGTCAGTAGGTGAGAAGAGGGCGCCTTTCAGCTTAGGAGGGATAAAACTCTGTGGAAAGTGGCTCCCGGGTGCTAGAAGAAGGTGGATAAGGTGCTGGAGGCATCAAACTGGTGACTGGACTGCATATCCTGAAATAGATCATGCAAGATCCTGAAGTAGATATGTATCCTGAACTAGATGATCCTGAAATAGATATGTATCCCGAAATAGATGATGGATATCCGAACACCCCCCCTCAAGCTAGACTATGATGTGCCAACTAAAATAATGTGGGGCCCTGGTAACTAAGACCAAAGGTCACCCCAATACAATAATCCAAAAAATGCTGAAAAAATAAACTAAGTGAGGAAAGAGGGAAAACCCAGTGGGAAGAAAGCCCCCCCTCAAGTCTAAAGCATAATAATGAATCAATCTGTCTCCACCATGATGGAACTCACCCCCAACAGTGAACGGAGGTAAGAGAACTTCTTCTCAGTGAAGCTCTTGGTGAAGATGTCTGCAATTTGCTCATCAGTAGGGCAATATTGCAGAATGATGGTGCGGTCGTGCACCAACTGTCGAATGTAATGCATATGAATCTCAATGTGCTTGGTCCTCTGCCGCTGAACTGGATCTGTGGAGATCTTGATAGCACTTTGATTGTCACAAAATAGGACAGTCGAAGTAGTGCCACCAAAACCAAACTCGGAAAGAATACCCTGCAACCAAACTGCCTGAATGCAGGCATTGACTGCCCCTCGATACTCTGCCTCTGCTGAAGAAAGTGCAATGGCTGCTTGCTTTTTGCTGGACCAGCAAATAGCACCATGACCAATCATGAAAACATAACCGGAAGTGGACTTCCGATCAATGCTATCACCTGCCCAATCTGAATCAGTAAAACCAATGAAATCTAGCTCAGAATCTGCAGCATAATGTATGCCAAACTGTCTCGTACCTTGCACATACTGCAAGATCCGCTTGGCTGCTCGCCAATGAAGCTCATGTGGCTGCTGCATATATCTTGACACGGCACTCACGGCATATGAGATATCAGGCCGTGAATGTGTCAAATAAAGTAGTGAACCAATCAACTGTCGATACATACTGCAATCTGCAAGCGGTGTGGAATCTCCCTCCTCAAGACTGATTCCTGAGAGGAATGGGAACGGGGCTGCCTTACATTCAGCCATATTAAACTTCAATAACAGGTCGGAAGCATATTTTTGCTGAGATATAGTGATCCCATCGAAATTTTGAGCTATCTCCAAGCCCAAAAAGTGACTCAGCAAGCCCAAATCGCTCATGTCAAAAGCTAGATTTAGGGCAGATTTTAGCTTGTTTATTGAAGTAAGTGTGCTACCAGTAATAAGCAGATCATCAACATAAAGTACAATAACCAACAAATTACCTTTAACTCGCTGAAGATAGACATTCGGATCAGATTTGCATCTTTGGAAATTCTGAGAAAGAAGGAAGGAGTCCATCTTTGCGTACCAAGCTCTTGGGGCCTGTTTTAACCCGTACAAAGACTTCTTCAATCTACAAACCAATGATAGATCTGATGTATAACCCTCTGGCTGCTGCATATAGACCTCTTCAGCAAGGTCTCCATGTAAAAATGCACTCTTCACATCCATGTGATGCACCTCCCAGTGCTTGGATGCGGCAATAGCTAAAACAAGGCGAATGGAATCCATCTTTGCAACCGGTGCAAAGGTCTCTGTGTAGTCCACTCCTTGGACTTGGGAAAAACCTTTTGCCACCAACCTTGATTTATATTTGCTGATAGTGCCATCAACAGCAACTTTAGTACGGTAGACCCATTTACACTTCACTAATTTTCTTCCAGGTGGAAGAGAAACTAGCTCCCATGTATTGTTCTTTTGAAGAGAACTGTACTCTTCATCCATGGCATCTTTCCATCTCGGATCTCGATGGGCTGAATAATATGATTGGGGATCTGAACCAGCCATCAAATAACAAATCTCAGGAAGAAATGGATCAGCAATAGAAAGAGCCATACCTGCCCTTTGAAAGTCTCCTCTTGTTCGTCTCGGATCAGCAGGATTTCCAAGACTAGAACCAGCAGATTGTAGAGTATTTTGGGCCCACTTTGGTAACTGAGGGGGATCTGAATGGTCGGATTCCGAACCTGATATGTCATGATCATCATATGCTGCTACAATATCAGAAATATCAGAACTCATACCTTCATTATCGCTGCTCGAATCTTCTTCTGGTGAAGGCGGTGAATCGGCAGTTTTCTCCTCAACTAGTTGCAATTCTTGAAGCGGTTCTTCAAACTGCACACTGCGCTCTATGAATATCTTTTTAGATCTGATATCCATGAGTTTATATGCTTTTGATTCTTCCCCATATCCTATCAATATGCACTCGATACTTTGTGGATCCAAAGCTCGTCTCTTCTCAGAAGGAATTCTAGCCCATGCAGTAGAGCCAAAAACTCTCAAATTTGACACATCCGGTTTGTGACCAAAGAATGCTTCGAAAGGAGTCATACCTTTCACGGATGAATGTGGAACTCGGTTCTGTATATATGCAGCAACATTGATTGCTTCAGCCCAAAGATTTGCAGCCAAACCTTTAGATTCAATCATGCATGTAGCCATCTCTTTCAGTGACCGGTTTTTCCTTTCCGCTACACCGTTCTGCTGGGGTGTGTAGGGAACTGTATGTTGGATCTTGATTCCGCTTTGGGCACAAAGTTGCAGCAACTCGGACTTGATATATTCCCCACCATTATCAGATCTAAGAGCTTTGATCTTGCTCTCAGTGGTGGTCTCAACAGAAGCCTTAAAATCCTTGAATTTTCCAAGCACTTCTGACTTGTTTTTGAAAAAGAATACCCATGTAAAGCGAGAATAATCATCAATAAATGTCAAAACATACCTTGAACCATTTAATGACATATGGGGCAGCGGACCGCTGATATCAGAATGGATCAATCCCAAAATAGTAGAGGCTCTGCTAGCCTTGCCGCGGTCGAATCTGTGCTCGGGGTGCTTCCCAATAATGCAACCGGTGCATATTCCCTTCGAGGAACGGAGTTGTGGAAGCCCATCAACCATGGATTTATTTGATAGCAGCAGCAAATACTTATAATTTAGATGTCCAAATCTTTCATGCCAAATCCTACTAACCTCATTTCCATGTGTGCGAAGAGCAGTGGGCTTTGCAAGCGGAATAAAGTGCGAAAACTCATAACATTTTGCAGTGTGGTTTGCCTTTCCAACCGCAACTAGTCTTCCACTTTTGATATCAGAAATTTCAACTGTATTAGGGCTGAATGTGACTTTCTTTGGATCACCAGTATGTGTCATTTGATACACAGAAAGGAGATTCGAAGCTAAGGAAGGCACATAGAGAACATTCTGAAAGCATCCATGATCTACATGAATCATACCTTTGCCCTTTGAAGAAATTTTTGAGTCATCTCCCAAATGGATGGGGATGGAGCTGTTTGGATCGAATGAGGAAAAAGAATCAATATTTGCAGCCATATGATTTGATGCACCCGAATCTATCAAGAGAGTGGGCTTCGAAACCGTTGCCATGAGTGCTTGTCCTCTTTCATGATCGTCATTCCGATCCTTCTTCCTTGCACCGTCAGGAAGGGTTATGTTGTTCTTTTCCAAAAGGAGGGCCATTTGATCTATAGTCTTCTTCATACATGAACTTTCGGGATGAAATCCACGGTTACAATAAGTACATTTAGATTTTTGGTTACCTTCTTTGCCCTTTTGCTTGGGTTTCGAACTGGATGGTGCATCCGTTTGCTTGCCTTTGTCTTTTTGCTTGTGAGGCTCGAATTTGGGCTTCTCCTTCTTTAGCTTTCCTTTACCATTCGAGATCTTGGGTCCTTGAACAAATAGGGCTGAATCTTTGGAGCTTATGGACCCCATTTGAATCAACTTGTCATGCTCTTTCGTAACGGACTCAATGAAGGCATTCAAGGTAGGCATCTTCCAATTCGGGGTAGTTAGCCGACCGGAATTGAAAGTGGAGACAAATACCGAATAATCTTTCCCAAGCTTGCTTAGAATGGAGAGGATCAACTGTTTATCCTCTTTGATAACACCACTGTTCTTCAATTGCAAGTTCAAGTTCTTGAATTTTGTGAAGAATTCATTGATGGTCTCGAAATTCTCAGGATTAAGGCCAATCAATTCATTCTCTAATTGAAAAGCCCTAAGCTCATCCTGCTTGCCGAATAGTGTCTCAAGTTGCTCCCATATGGCCTTTGGAGTCTTCAATCCGCTGAGATGGAAGTGAAGATCTTTGGAGATGGAGAGACAAAGAAGACCGTAAGCTTCATCAAGCTTATTGTAGTGTTTGGTTCTTTCTGCCACATTGTTTGGCTCCAATTCAAGACCAAGAGTGACTCGGTAGTATCCTTTTGAACGTAATATGATCTCCATATCATCTTTCCAATCAAAATAATTGAATGGGGTGAGGATAGGATTTGAAGAAGAGTATTCCATTGCTAGGAGCGAGTCAAATGATGAAGAAGAAGCTTGCATGCAGACTATAGCGAATGGAAATGCTGTAGGGAAGCTTGCATGCAGAATGTAGCGAGTGCACTTGGAGGAGATAATTAACCTGCAAATCACATAAGAACAATCACAATAAGGTCGAACAATCCACCCTTTGAGAGTTGCATCACACCTGGGATTGGATTTCAAGCAATGTTGAATAGGTCCAATGTATCAGATCCAGGAATTATGTGGTAACTCAAGCTTCTGGAGTGGTATTGGAGTATTTTTCAAGCTTTGCATGCACAGGAGCGAATGCCCTTGAGATATCTCATGCCAAACTTTTTGCAATTTTTAGCAATTCAGTCAAATCTTCTTGTATAAACACCTGTAGAAAAGAGATCTTGTCCCTGCAATGGCTCTGATACCATGTAAAATTAGTCACAGCAGATCTAATGAACAAGTAAATCAATCACAACAGATGAACATAGAAAATATGGTGCAAAACTGTGCAAAACATGCAGCAGTGCTCTCTATCCTAGAAAGGGTGAATGAATTACAATACAAACTGTCACAATGAACAGAGCAATTCGAATTGCCTAAGGAGGTCATTCGAATCACTGAATGGAGTAGCTTGACTCTGTCTAGGAGTCCTCATCAATCATCGGTGGTGCTCATCAATCACACCAACCAGTCATCCAGGTGTCAAGCTGAGTCTAACTGATCATAATAAATGTAACTGAAGTGTGTAGCACTGATATAGGATCTGGAGGCTCAGTGGGGGCGCATGGGAGGCTAACTGGAGTCAGAACAAGTCACCTAATCGAACTGGAGGTCAATCGGAGGTGAAACAGTCAGTCAGGAGTGAAATCGGAGTGAAATCAATCAGAATCGGAGCTAACTGAATGTAACTGGAGTGAATCTGCAGTGGTAGGTGAACAAGTGCGCCCTTCTCTGTCAGTAGGTGAGAAGAGGGCGCCTTTCAGCTTAGGAGGGCTAAAACTCTGTGGAAAGTGGCTCCCGGGTGCTAGAAGAAGGTGGATAAGGTGCTGGAGGCATCAAACTGGTGACTGGACTGCATATCCTGAAATAGATCATGCAAGATCCTGAAGTAGATATGTATCCTGAAATAGATGATCCTGAAATAGATATGTATCCCGAAATAGATGATGGATATCCGAACACAAAGGACCATGCTTTGGTAGCTGGAGATTCCAAGGGTTCCAAATGGAAGAAGAAGGAAAAAGATAAAAATCATTCCAATCAAAGGAAGGAGAAATCCAAACCACCTGAAGAGGGTTCAAGTTCCAAGAAAGAGAAGCATATGGAGAAGGAGAAGACAAAGTGCACATACTGCCATAAGAGTTGGAAACTTGAAAGTGCATGCATGAAGAAAACCATGGACATGATGACTCGAATTTTGGAGAAGAAAAATATTCCAGTTCTTGAACGTGCAAGGAATAAAGATGGAGGTTCAAATTCATAAGGAAAATAAAGATGTCATTCTCTCATGGCTGGCACATCAAAGTCTTCTTCATTCATAATTAATGTTGGAGCTTCCAAGCATATGGTTTCCACAAGGGAGTCTTTCTCTCAATTTGAATCCATGGGCGGTCGTTCAATCTTGTTGGTGTTAGATTTTGAGCATTAATTCAATATGATCTAGGATCTTATCTGAGAGAATAACATGTACATCATATCAATCACAAGAGACAATAGACACGGAGTTTCCTCAAGGAAAACCAAGAAGGTGAAAAACCCCACAACTTCCTCAGAGATAGAAAGAGCAATGATACAAAACCCAAGTACAAGAGATAGTCTCCTAGAAGCTTCTCCTCCTCCACTTGTGTGCAACTCTCACATGAGAGAATAGATAAGTGAGTGAATGATCAAATGGAGTGATACCCTCACTCTATTTATACACTGAATTGACTTGCCTAATAACCTAACAGGGCCGACTTCTCTAGGAAATCCTAATAACCCATGGTAACTCAACTCAGGGCCAACCCCACACTTGGTGGTCTAATAACTCATCATATATAAGTTGCGACACTTGTAAATACAAATGACAACACTTCCGTACAAAGGAATAATAACATCTCTGTAGGGATACAATATACATATATGAAATACATTTCGAAGTTACAAATACATGAACACTCCCTCTTAATAGGAAGGTATTTCTCGACACAGGTCTTTAGCACAAGTATTCTTCTCTGGATCATCATCACTGGATCATCATCATCGGATCATCATCATTGTAACTGTGGTTTCTATCTCAATCAATCTCTCAATCTACTCGTCATAGGAAGTTCTACAGAGCCAACCCTTTTTCATGCTGGATGTACACCTAGCCTCCATGTAGGTATTCATCATCTCTGCAGGAAAGCCATCAAGTAGGTACACCTCAGGACTGATCAATGGCATTGCTTGCCCAATCTGAATCAACATAACCCTCCAGGTTAAACTTTTGATTCACATCATACTTGAGCCCATAGTCAACTATACCCTCCAGGTTAAACTTTTGATAAAGCTAACAACTTTCAAGGATAAAGCAAACTCAAGGAAACCACTGTATTGGTAAGATATTTGCAACGCATTATTAAACATTTGAATTCAAAAACCAAATTTATTTTTCTATAATTTAATTAGATTCTTATCTATTTGTGTCTCATGCATAAGCCTAATATTCGTAGCTCCAGCAGTGATCCATTTATGAGTGATACTGAAAACATACATCTTGCATGTTGGACAAAATAAGAGACCTATGAATCTCTTTTAATCAATGAAAAGAGTGAAGGAAAATATAGCCAAATATTGTCTTATAATGTCATGGTTAAAAAATTGACATATGAAGAAAGAGATTTGAAAGGAGAGACTGTAAATATCTACCAGAAACCACACGCATTGATTTATTATCTCATAGATACTTTTTCAAAAGAAGGAGATTGGGTTTTAGATTTGTTCGCGGGATCACGTAATATTTCTAATATTACATATAAAACTAGTGCCATAAACTATATTTTTAAATTTATGTTTCATTGTTCTATTTAACTTTTTTTTGTATGTAGTGATTAGGTACTACAATAGCATGTTCATTACAAAAAGGAAGAAACTTCATATCCATTGACAATGATCAACTACAATGCAATTATATCAAGCAAAGAATTAATGCTATGAAGTTATTCCAGATGAAATGCAGGAAGTTGGTTTGAAGAAAGGATAATTTAGTGAGTCACTTATGGCAAAGATGTCAAAAGAGCCTCAAACTCCTTTAAGAGGGATGTTCAAAAAATATCACTTTGGAAATTTTCCAAAAATAGAGGACCCAATGGAAGAACACATTGAGGTCCAGAATGATATCCAACCAGCAAAAAATGTCAATTTCGATGAATATTTCGGCCTGCATGATATTGTTGATTAGTTACATATCGTTGACAAAAATTTTATAAGATATTTTTGTAATGTTTAGACTTTAAGTTTTTATTTTGAGAATAACTATTATGTTTTTAATATGTTATTTAGAAATATATGGTATACGTTTTGTTGAGTTTATGTGAATCATCACTTTATAGAAAATAATGTTAAATAGTATCATTTTTATACATCAAATAACTGAAAAATATGTTGAAAAATGGTTTGAAGTGTTTTTTTTTAGAAATTTTCCCAAAAAATGACTTCTTTAAGAGAAAAGTTCAATGAAAAAACTTCATAAATGTATATATTTTTTCGTTCTAACTAGCTTCTAAATGTTAAAAAAAAATTAAAATGTGTGTATTTTTTCATTATAACTAGCTACTAAATGTATTTTTTTTGTAAAATTTGAAAAAACGCATCTATAAATAAAAATTATACTTTCTTTATGTCCAAAATGTTTCAAAATCACAAAAAATGGCTCAAAATGAAAAATGGTGCTACCAGTATATACACTTTTTGAAACATAGGTAAAAACAACTACTAAAATTGACTCCCAAAAAAACGAGAACAATATCGAGTTCTCGTCAAGTTGTATAACTTGTTCAAACAAAATATCAAAATACTTGTCTAACATGACGATAAGTAATAATATCCAATATGTCACTCAAGCAAGCATCCAATCAAAAAAAAATTGATAAACACGTGAATTCTTATTGATAAAACCACCAATACAAAATTGTCATATTGTGTCTCCCATTAATTCATTCAACATGTTTTTTAATACATGATTATAATGATTCGTTAACTATCTAGTTTCCCTTTGAATGCAAAAGATACAATATATGGTTACATCAATAATAATCACACAAAAAAGAGATCAAATATGATTCCTTTTATTTGTATTTTGTATATCAAGAAATTATAATTACAAAGTCTAGGTGGAGGATGTGCTTTAGGAAAATATTATGGAGGGTGTTGAAGGACAACAATAAGATGTTTTATGAAAAACATCAATTTGAGAAAAATATATATATGTAATTAATGAAATAGTTGTAGATGTTTTATAAATAAATAAAAACAAATCAAATATTTGAGAAAAAGTTAGATATCCAACGAGTGAAAGAGTATCTCTCAACAATCAAATTCAAACATAGATTATTGAAGAAGAAAATGGATAAATTTAAGAGAACCAATATAAAAGAGTAGACAAATATAATTCAAACTATATTACAATGACAATTACACAATTATAATTCAAACTATATTACAATGACAATTGATGCAATAAAGGTTTGGTTGGTTAGGAGAGTATATAACTTACTCCTACCCACCATGACCAATATAAAAGAATATGTCTGCCTTGGATCTTTATCTTTTTCTATTGTATGATACTACCATGTCATGCCCATGTGAAGAAAATATAGTATTAGGTGGGAAGAAAACCAACTTAATTTTAAAATTGTAATCATATTTATCATTGGATATGTTAACACCTAAACTAAGCTTCTTCAAAATCCATTTTGATCAATTTGACATCAACGATTTGTGAACACATTAGCAAATATCAACATCAATGGTTTGTGGTTTCATTATAGGATGAATTTATGATTAAAAGTTCATTAGTAGGCATCAAGGATTCATGGTTTCATTATTAGATGAATTTATCATTAAAAACAATCATTCAACATCAATGGTTCATGAGTGTTATACTCAAACTTAGCACATGGTCACTTAGTTTTTACTTACTCAAAGTTAAGGTTGGATAGGGGTTCCTACAATTGACCTTCAAAGCAGGAATTACAATAGAGAAAATCATGCTCACAAAAGTTAATAACATGATAGGTTTCAACTTTGAAGCATGTTCCCTATGCTTTACTATTTCTTGCAACACTTGAACTAGGTATGGGAGGTTGAAGATTCCAAAAGGATACAATACGATAATCAAGATTCACTTTCTTGGTAATTTTTGGCTTCTTAAAAAATCATTTTCTTGAAATCTTATCACATATTTCAATAATTTTTATGGAGATGTACATATGGTTCGAATTTGGTGGCAACTGAAGATGATGGGTGGGGAGGGTGTCCACTCAAAAGGTTGTGTATTCATAAACTCAAACACAAGGAAATTCATGGTTCGAATTTGGTGGCAATTGAAGAAAGGAAAATTTTGGTCAAAATCGAGCTATTGACCACACAGTTTTTAAGGTTTTTGTGCTTCTTAAAATAATTGTACTTTAGATAGTCATTATTTAACACAACTTTTAGTTCAAATTTGGAAATGATCGAAAATTGTGAAATTTTCATTAAAATTAGCCCTTCAAGGTTTATGAGATTTGGTCATATTTCTTGGATACCATTTATGGTGAACAACATCGAGATCAAATCTGAAGTCATTCTACAAATATAGAAAAATTGGACTTCTACACGTTTTTGAAGCAACGATTGCCTTGAAATTATATTACTTATTCTCATAATGATATTTTCACCAACTGACATGGGCCCCTTTTTTCATGATCAATGTCAAGAATCTTGACCCAAATGAACAGATTGCTTGTAAAGCAAGTTATTTGCTTCACAAGTAACTAGCATGTGTGATGTATTTTTGGATGAGATCTAATTTTGGACAGTACACCCAATATTTTATTTTGCTTCTTGTGCATCCCAAATCAATTTTTCAATGTGACTTGCACTCCAAATAAAATTTCAACCAAGTTGACTTGTTGACAAGTAATCTATTCAATGGTGGACACATCGCTTAAGGAGGTTTTATGGTCTTCTATTTTGGGCCCCATGGAATCTATTATAGAGAGGTGCACCCCAATTATGAGATGTTCAGCTGGACTTGACTTGGACATCACTTTAGTTCAATTCATCTCGATTTACAACACTTTAGTTCAATGCAGTTCAATTGATATCATTGTAGTTCAATGTAGTTGAATTTTAATGCATGCACATGCTAGTTGTTTTTTTGGATTTCAAAAGTAGGTGCTTTACTTTGAACCAAAACCTACTTAGACAAAGAACAAATACCTTCATTCCTAGTCTTGGCCATGTTTCATTTTGAGAAAAGGTTATGAACATGGCATTACCAAGTGTCCTGAAATGTTGGAATCATAACTATTAAGTTTGTTGAATTCTAGAGGGGATGCCAACTTATATTTTCCTCCTATGATGTCCAATGAGGTTGGACCCCTTTCAAACATCGTAGAACAATTAACGGTCATATAAAAAAATAAGTGAAATGGGTAAAACATGAAATATAGAGGGAAATGGAAATTTTTTCTTTTTTCTTTATGAATTTTTTATTATCAATATGGTTTATATTTCAAGTTGGCTTCTGTGTTGATGAATGTTGATTCAAAGCAAGGAGAAGTAATGAAAAATCTAACCTTTAATGTCAAATATCATATCATAAAGCATTACATATTGCAAATTTTATGACAAATTAAGCTAATTATGACCAATGCCACTTGGCCAGGTTAGGTTCTTCATTGGCTTAATGATAGCTTCTACTTCATCCAACAATTCTTGATCAATACTTTGACCTTCTTCAACTTCAATAGTGGCAGCAACATTTTCTCGAACCTAAGGAAACAATCAAAGGCATCACGTTAGAATTGCAAACCAACCAAAAAGAAAATGAATACATTATAATGGTCAAGAAAATTTAGTTATTAAATTCCAAGGAAATTCCACCTGTTAATGAAAACCAATCAACCTTTTTACATTGAATTATTGCTTGTCAAAGAAAATTTCTTTTAAAAACTCTCTGAACTTGGTGAGATAAAATTTGATTATCATTGCAACATAATGCACATTTGATCTAAATCCTCTCACTCAAGAATTTGGATTTTTTGGGGGGAAATTCAACTTATATTACATCAAAAATTCAAATGTTATGAAAGGTAATAGGGTCATCCTTAAAATTTCAAACATCCATTGCATATTGGTAATGGCATGCTCGCCATTAATATCACTCACGTGGAAGAATAAATAATGTGGCTTCAAGCCCTTCAATTTTTTGTTTCTAATTCTTGTGCAAAAATCAACTTTATAAAACCATAAGATTCATATTGCTCATTCAGATACCATGCAAGCATATTCCATGACAAGCTTTATCCAAGTGCAAAGGGTGGAAGAAAAATGAAATTCTTAACTACTTTGGAATTCCTCTTGTAAAAGACCAACCAAGGCTAAGGAATGGTCCATGCTCCTCCAAAGGAAGAAAAGGAAGACGGATGCTTGACCTACTAGATCGTTAAACCTAGCAAGGTGGGTCACTATGTTCAAAAATAGTTTATAGTACATACCTACTTTCATTTTCTCTATTATATATGCACCTAAAATTATCCTCAAGTGCTTAGCCAAAATCCTTTCAGATTACTTATCAGATCTTATAATAAGTGAAAAAATATTTCAAACCTGTGGCATGGCTCACCATCTCTACCTCAAGAAAAAGAAGGGTTGGGTGTAAAGGGGCAAAGCACCTCTAGTAACTCTTCCACTCATATGAGTGGAAAAAATTACTCTCTTTAGATATTTCAACAATGGCAGTCGCAATAGGCCTTATCCATCATGCTTAAACAATTTAGGTACATAAATCTAGGAACTAATGAAATCAACTTAGCACAAAATGTCCCATATTTACTCCTTAATCCGAGACACAAAGGGAAAATTGAAAAGTTTTGGAATACAAGGTGGAGATAGCCCAATTGTATTCTAATGGGTTTATATCCATGGATTAAACAATCTAAGGGTGATGTTGGAGTGTGAGTTGATAGAGTGACTTCTTCAACTTTAATGATACTAATTGGTTTTGAACTATGGGACTATGGCTTAGTAGATGGGATATCCACTTAATATTTTTTGTGAAGATGACATGTAGTTCTACATGAAATCATTGTTGGTGTAATTAATGCTCCAATATGTATTTATTGTAATCTTGATTTAGTGGACATTAAGTGTCTTTAACGAAAGGCCCTCAAGATATATCATTAATGTGATAGTTAAAAGGTGGATTACTGGTTCCTTATCAATATGGTAGTTAGAAGTTGGCTTATTGAACCATAATTAATGTTGTACTTGTATTTATCCTTCATCTAATTGATGTATATAGGATTGTTAATCCTCTTTGTAATAATCATGTGTAGCACTATGATATCAGACATGGCCTTTAGGCTTGAAGTGTCTCGTGTCCACATGTAGGACACAAACCCATCCTGACAGAGTGTCGAACACATGTTTTGGACATGGACACGTCCTGAAACGGTGTCAGACACATGTTTTGGATTAAGACATGTCCAAAGCATGTGTCTGACACCGTGTTAGGACGAGTCCCAACCTGTGCAACATCGTGAGTCCCAACCTGTGCAACATCGTGTCCTAAAACATGACACCTTGTCCCTAAAACAAGACACTATGTCCTTAAAACAAGACACTTCTAACATAAAAAAAAAATTTCAAAAATTTTACTCTCATTCATTCAAAAAATTAAGTGAGGCTTGAGCTCTGACTGGGTTTTTTTTTGTAGGTGAAGAGCATTAGAAGGTTTTCCATCTTTATATACCCCATTTGGTATTTGTCAATGGCATTCTGACATCTACGTAATACATTTTGATTTTGATGAGTTAATGAGAAATATGATTCCAACATCTATGTAATAAAAAATTTTGATTTTAGCCCGGTGGGTTAGGTCAAGTGGTTGAGAGCTATGAGTTGTAAGCAGAAGGTCTCGGGGTCAAATACCTGGGTGGCTATGCATAGATATTTAAGGGCCTCACTTTATGTCCCCATTGGGTTAGGCCCTCCACTTGTGCGCAACTCTCACATGAGAGAATAGATAAGTGAGTGAATGATCAAATAGAGTGATACCCTCACTCTATTTATACATTGATTTGACTTGCCTAATAACCTAACAGGGCTGACTTCTCTAGGAGATCCTAATAACCCATGGTAACTCAACTCAGGGCCGACCCCACACTTGGTGGTCTAATAACTCATCATATATAAGTTGCGACACTTGTAATGCAACTTGCGACACTTGTAAATACAAATGATGACACTTCCGTACAAAGGAATAATAACATCTCTGTAGGGATACAATATACATATATGAAATACATTCCGAAGTTACAAATACATCAACACTCCCTCTTAACTAGGAAGGTATTTCTCGACACAGGTCTTTAGCACAAGTCTTCTTCTCTGGATCATCGTCATTGGATCATCGTCATCGGATCATCATCATCGTCACTGCTGTTGCTATCTCAATCAATCTCTCAATCTACTCGTTGTTAAATTTTGAGCATTAATTCTCAATACTCTTGGATCTTTACTGAGAGAATAACATGTACAGTATATCAATGCATAACAATCACAATAAGCATCACAAGCATCACAAGAATCAAAAGCATGAGAGACAAGAGACACAGAGTTTCCGTGGGGAAAACCCTGAGGTGAAAAACCCCACAACTTCCTTAGAGATAGAGAGAGCAATGGCTCAACCAAAGTACAACCAAAATACACTTGAGATAGTCTCCTAGAGCAGATGATCCTCCTCCTCACTAGTGCGCCACTTTCTGAGTGAGAGAAGTGTTTCTTTCCGAATGATGCAAATAGAGATCTCCCGATCTCTATTTATACTTAACCTGTTTTCCTAGTTACACTATGGGGCCGACTTGTCTATCTAGATACATACATAATATAATATATATTTCAGGGCCGACCCCACACATGGTGGTCTAATAACCCATCGGCAAGTACACACACTTGCGACACTTGTCAATCCACATGACGACACTTCCTTATAGAGGAATAACACATCTCTAATAAGGGTACAATAAATATATATGAAATACATAGATGAAATACATTCCGAAGTTACATATACATCAACACTCCCTCTTAACTAGGAAGGTATTTCTCGACATGGATCTGCTAGACAAGTCTTCTTCTCGGGATCATCGTCATCATCATCGTCACTGCTGCTGCTATCTCAACCAATCTTTGACTCTACTCGTCATAGGAAGTTCTACAGAGCCAGTCCTTTTTCATACTGGATGTAGGCCCACCACCTGCAGGTCTTCATCATCTGTGCGAACGGTCTTATAGAGGTGGCCTCTCAGGACTATTTTTATGTGCAGATGCAATACCGAAAAGAGTATCCCAGGAACATTTATGTGCCTAAGCACGATCGACAAGATCTCCCAGGACTGATTACATGCATCTCCTCCACAATACCTTTAAAGAGCATCCCAGGAACATTTATGTGCCGCAGCACGACCGGTTAGATCTCTAAAGAGCATCCCAGGACTTATTACGATCATACAGCTCAACCTCTTGGATCTCCAGGACTGATTACATGTGGATAGACAAAACCTTTAAAGAGCATCCCAGGAACATTTATGTGCCACAGCACGACCGGCAAGATCTCTAAAGAGCATCCCAGGACTAATTACGAGCACACATCTCAACCTCTCGGATCTCCAGGACTGATTACATGTCTCCGTAGTAATACCTCATCCTAGGACTGATTACAAGCACATAGCTCAACCTATCGAATATCTGAGGACTGATTACATACTACATAGCAATACCGGAAAGAGTACCCCAGGAACATTTATGTGCCGCAGCACGACCGGCAAGATCTCCCAGGACTGATTACATGCTATTTGCACAACCTGCCACATATCATCTCTGACCTCCAAGTATCAACCTAATACTCATGATCCAACGGATCATCATCGCACGAGGCATCATCCTGATGCCCATGATCATACTGATCATCATCACTTGTACCATCCTGGTACATATCATCTGGAGCAACATCCTGAAGCTCATCAACATGATCAACCTGATCATACAATGCATCCACCTGATGCATACCAAGTATTTACCTGATACATATCATCATACATGATCCATCTGATCATACAGTGTATCCACCTGATACAAATACAAATACATGATACATATCAACATACACGATCTACCTGATTATACAATGTATCCACCTGATACATATACAGATACATGGTCCAAGCATCCAACATGATGCATATACAAATACATACAAATGATCCAACCGATCATGTCCAGCATCTAACATGATGCATATACAAATACATACAAATGATCCAACCGATCATATCCAGCATCCAACATGATGCGTACATACATACAAATATAAATGATCCAACTAATCATATCCAGCATCAACATGATGCGTACATACATACAAATATAAATGATCCAACTGATCATATCTAGCATCAACATGATGCATATACAGAGCAGTAACTGGAGCATCGTCCTGATGCTCATCATCCAGCGCTTACATCCACAGCCATGTGAAGGATGCTCCTTCCAACATGCTTGGAATGGCTTCAGCAAATGTGTCCATCACTTCTTCCTCGAAGTGTCGTCGATCTGAAGAACACCAAGCCTCTCCCTGAAGTACTTGAACTTCACCCTGGCTAGTGGCTTCGTCAGCACATCTGCAATCTGCTCGTCCGTTGCAATGTACAGGAGCTTCACAGCTCCTCTCTACACCATATCCCTGATATAGTGATATTTGATCTATATGTGTTTCGACCTGTCATGAAACACTGGGTTCTCGAACAGCTTCACACAACTCTGGTTATCACAAAAGATACCAGTGGCATCCAACGGGAGATCAAATAACTCAGACAGTAGCTTCCGTAGCCATACTGCCTCACAACTAGTTGAGAAGGCTGCAACATACTCTGCCTCAGCTGTACTCAGTGCTACGCAGGACTGCTTCCTACTAAACCAAGAGATCACACCTGATCCCATACTGAAGCAGCACCCAGATGTGCTCTTCCTATCTGCAGCACTGCCAGCCCAATCTGAATCAACATAACCCTACAGGTTAAACTTTTGATTTGCTTCATACTTGAGCCCATAATCCACTGTACCCTTCAGGTACCTCAGGACATGCTTTACAGCAACCAGGTGAACACTCCTCGGCTCCATCAAGAACTGGCTCAATGTGTTCACTGCAAAGCAAATATCTGGTCTTTTGTTCGTCAGGTACATCAAGGACCCAATCATCTGACGATACATAGAGACATCAACCGGCTCAGATGAAGCTTCAGATTCGATGCCATGGGTGTGGCCATGGCCTTGCAATCCATCATCCCAAATCTCTTCAGGATATCTACTGTGTACTTCCCTTGACCAAGGAAGATCTCACCTGAATTCTGCAACACCTCCATACCTAGGAAATAATGCATCATTCCCAAATCTTTCATATCGAACTCAGTAGCAAGCTTCCTCTTAGTATCTGCAATCAGTCTGTCATCTCCTGTTACAAATAAGTCATCCACATACAGGAGTAGAATCACAGGATTACCTTCCTCAACCTTGTAGTAGAGGTTGGAATCCGCTTTACTCTTGGTAAAGCCCAAACTAGATAGGAAATTGTCCATCCTACCATACCAGGTTCTGGGAGCTTGTTTCAAGCCATACAAAGCTTTCTTCAATCTGCACACATATGACTCCCTGTCATGTATTTCAAAACCGAGTGGCTGCTCCACATATATTTTCTCTTCAACTACACCATTCAAGAAAGCAGTCTTGACATCCATATGGTGTATTTTCCATTTCATTGCTGTAGCCAGGGCAAGTACTGTTCTGATGGAAGTATACCTGGCTATAGGTGCAAAAGTTTCTTCATAATCTATTCCCTCTTTCTGAGAGAAGCCACGAGCTATGAATCTTGATTTGTATTTCTCTACACTGCCATCTGCAGCATGCTTGATTTTGTAGATCCATTTGGAAGTCACAATAGACTTCTCTTTAGGTCTTGGGACAACATCCCAAACATCATTTTTCATTATTGATTGGTATTCCTCAACCATAGCATCCTTCCATTCTTTCTTTTTCGCTGCTTCTTCATAACTGAAAGGTTCTTTGTTCATAATGTCACAGAGTAAAGCAACATAGCTGGTATTTGATCTGGTTCTCTTCTTTTCTCTCTGTTCTTCTTTTGGAATGCCAAATCTTTCTGAATCTTGAATGAGCTCTCTAGCCCATGCAGGTTTCCTCTTGTGAGAGTTATCCTCATGGGGTGGATCTACAGGTTCTTGTGGATCTTCAAATTCACGAACAACTTCTAGAATTGCTTCAGTCATGGTTGTGTCTTGAAATCTAGTTTCCTTAGGTTCTTCACAAACTTCGATAGGTGCCTTCCTTGATTTGATGAATGCTGAGTTTTCATCAAATGTTACATCCCGGCTGACATCAATCTTCTTGAACCCTGGAAAGTATATTCTATAAGCCTTCGAGCTTTCATTCTAACCCACAAAGATACCCTTCTTTCTTGAAGGATCTAGTTTGGTCCTCTTTTCCTTTGGGACATGAGTGTATACTGGACAACCAAATATTCTGAGATGGCCGACTTCAGGTTTCTTACCAGAAAAGACCTCTTCTGGTGTCTTGTTGTCCAATATCTTGTGGGGTGTTCTGTTCTGCACATATACAGCTATTCTAGCTGCTTCTGCCCATAGATGCATAGGTAGATCCTGGTCATGCAGCATTGCCCTTGTTGCTTCCATGATTGTTTTGTTCTTCCTTTATGCAACTCCATTTTGTTGAGGATTATAAGGAGCAGTCAACTCCCTCTTAATCCTTGAATCACTTCAAAGCTTCTTGAAGTCACCTGAGGTGAATTCTCCACCATTGTCGGATCTGAGTGTTTTGATATTTTTGTCAGTTTGATTCTCCATCAAGGTTTTGAATTCCTTGAACTTATCACTCATCTTTGTTTTTCAAGAAGTATACCCAAGTCTTCCTGGAGAAGTCATCAATAAATGAGACATAGTAAAAATACCCACTTAGAGAACTAGGTGACATAGGACCACATACATCTGAGTGGATGACTTCTAGGATATCTTTTGCCTTGCTTTCACTGCTTGGGAAAGCCTTCTTAATATTCTTACCTTTTGCACATCCTTTGCAAACACCTTCATGTTTGGTCTTGATTTCAGGAAGACCCTCTACATCCTTGCTTGCAATTGGAAGTGCCCTATAGTGCATAAGAGCAAGTCTTCTATGTCAAAGTTCACTTGGCTCCATGGATTCATGCACCATGGCATGTTCAGGTTGTCCTTTTAATTTATACAAACCTCCCTCTTGCTCTCCAATCACAACTGCATCATCTATGGTCTTTCCCTTTGGCCACATTAGGACTTGGCCATCCACAAATGCAACCCTCATACCTTTTGCATCCAATGCAGAGATGGAGAGTAAGTTCTTCTTGAGCCAAGTACATAAAGGACTTCTTTCACCTTCAAAGATTTTCCAAAATCTAGGTTGTAGGAGGCTTCACCACTTCCTTTGATTGGGTATTGATAATCATCCCCAAGTTTCACCTTATGGGGTGATTCATGTTCAAATAGATTCACAAAAGATTCCTTAAACCCAGTCATGTGTTTGGAAGCCCCACTATCAATCAACCAATCATTGCAACCATGGGAGATAGTACCTGTGAGAGCAGAGATTAGAACATACTCTTCTTCACTTGATGAGTCATCATTACTATCATCACTTTCTTCCCTAGCCTTCTTCTTTGGAGGTTCATCATCTTCGGCAGCATGAGCATGGTACCTTCTTTTGTTACCCTTCTTCTTCTTGCTAGAGTTGTTGTTGTTGTGGTTTTCCCTTTTGTTCTTGGGACATTCTGAAGCAAAGTGACCCTTCTCATTACAATTGAAACACCTTAGATCTTTCTTGTCTTTGTGAAAATGATGAGAAGATTTATTTTTGTGATGGGATGGCTCCCTCTTGAACTTGCCCTTCTTAGTGTGAGTTGTGAGAGCTTGATCTTCATTTCCCATCTTCTCTTCTCTTGCCACAAGCCTTGCTTCTTCTTGAGAACATTCCTCCCATAATCTACTGAAGGAGATTAACTTCTTTCTGGCACAGATCCCCTGGATAAAAGAGTCCCATGACCTAGGTAGGCCATTCAAAGTAGTCATAACAATTTCACCATTCTCCACCATTTCATCTACAGCTTCAAGTTGTTCCTTGATCTGAGAGACCTTGGAGAAATAGGATTGAATGGTTTCTCCATTCAACATCTTGACCCCTTTCAATTGATTCCGCAGGGTCATCTTCTGATTTATGTTCTTTCCTTCAAATAGCTTGGTCAAAGAGTCAAACATAGCCTTGGGTGTCTTTAGAGAAGACACATGGGGTATGAGATGGTCTTTGATAGAATCAACAATGATTCTCTTTGCCTTGACCAAGTTCTTCTTATGCAATACCTTAGCCTCTTCATCCACTGGGATAGGGATGTCTTCTTTTATATATGAGTCCAACTCATTCTCTTCCAAGATTAACCCAATCCTATACTTCCAAGATCGGAAGTTATCAGCCCCTTCAAGCTTATCCTCAAGCTTGGTGTGGTGAGACATCTTACAGATTACTTCAAATGGAAATAGAAAAGATTTAGGTCTTACCACTTGAAATGTTGAAAACTGGATCTGGTCCCGGATTAGGGTTTTCGAAAAAACCCTAAAAATTCAAAATGTGAATTTCAACTTTCTGAAAGGATAGAAAGATGCGCCTTGATGAGCTAATCAGCCTGGTGTATTCAGAATTTGAGATCAACAAAGCTTTACCCTTCAGATTTTCCTTTTTGTCCTCCTGGGTTCACTAGGGAGAGCCCGGAATTAGGGTTTGAGTTTCCCAGAGATCTACCCAGACAAAAATCTCGATCCAAAGCTCTAAACTTCGATTTTTGCAAGGAGCTTCCAGCTATGTCTTCAGATTTCAGAAATTCCTATTTTTGTGGAAACCCTAATTTTTAGGGCCAAATTTGAAAATGCTCAGAATTGAATTCTGATTGGACAGATAGATTCTCCTTGATGAGTAGAGTCAATCTACTATACGACTTTCCCAAAAACTGTGGAGAGAAACCCAATAAACAAGAAACTCAAGTTTCTGTCACTGCAAAATGTCTTCTTCTCAGGTTAGCTCTGATTCCATGTTAAATTTTGAGCATTAATTCACAATACTCTTGGATCTTTACTGATAGAATAACATATACAGTATATCAATGCATAACAATCACAATAAGCATGACAAGCATCACAAGAATCAAAAGCATGAGAGACAAGAGACACAGAGTTTCCGTGGGAAAAACCCTAAGGTGAAAAACCCCACAACTTCCTCAGAGATAGAGAGAGCAATGGCTCAACCAAAGTACAACCAAAATACACTTGAGATAGTCTCCTAGAGAATATGATCCTCCTCCTCACTAGTGTGCCACTTTCTGAGTGAGAGAAGTGTTTCTTTCTGAATGATGCAAATAGAGATCTCTCGATCTCTATTTATACTTAACCTGTTTGCCTAGTTACACTATGGGGCCAACTTGTCTATCTAGATACATCCATAATATAATATATATTTCAGGGCCGACCCCACACATGGTGGTCTAATAACCCATCGTCAAGTACACACACTTGCGACACTTTTCAATCCACATGACGACACTTCCTTATAGAGGAATAACACATCTCTAATAAGGGTACAATAAATATATATGAAATACATAGATGAAATACATTCCGAAGTTACATATACATCAACACTCGTCATAGGAAGTTCTACAGAGCCAGCCCTTTTTCATACTGGATGTAGGCCTAGCCTCCATGTAGGGATTCATCATCTCTGCGAGCAAGACATCAAGTAGGTACACCTTAGGACTGATTACACTGCCTCTGCAAAACCTGCAAGATCTCCCAGGACTGATCATATGCCACTGAAAAACTTGCAAGAGCATCTCAGGACTGATTACATACCTCTGCAAAACTGTGTACCCTACTGTCACCTCATCATCTTCAGATCACCTCACATTCCACGGAGCACAACCCAGATGCACACAACACAACACTTACACTCACCGACATGGGAAGACACACCTCAACCATCCGTGAAAGGCTCAGCACTTATATCTATGCCATGGGAAGACACACCTCAACCATGCGAGAATGGCACCGCACTTATATCCATATCCATGGGAAGACACACCTCAACCATGCTAGGAATGGCACAGCACTTATATCGCAGCCATGGGAAGACACACCTCAACCATGCTCGAATAGCACAGCATTTACATCAACGACCATGGGAAGACACACCTCAACCATGTCGGAATGGCCCCAACCCTTACATCTGCACCATGGGAGGACACACCTACCACCATGTGAGAATGGCTCCAACCCTTACATCTGCACCATGGGAGGACACACCTACCACCATGTGAGAATGGCTCATGTGCATCTGTGTCTACGGACTCATCACTTCCCCTTGGAAGGAATCTCGATCTGAAGTACACCAAATCTCTCTCTGAAGTACTCAAACTTCACTCTGGCCAGCGTCTTGGTCAAGACATTGGCTATATGCTCGTCCGTCACAACATACAGGAGCTTCACTACTCCTCTCTGCACCATATCCCTAATATAGTGATACTTGATCTCAATGTGCTTCGACTTGTCATGGAACACCGGGTTCTCCGACAACTTCACACAACTCTGGTTGTCACAATATATACAAGTAGCATCCAACTGGAGATCAAATAAATTTGACAATAGCTTCCTAAGCCATACTGCCTCACAACTAGCCGAACAAGTTGCAACATACTCTGCTTCGGTTGTACTCAGTGCCACATAGGACTGCTTCCTGCTAAACCAAGAGATCATACCGGATCCCATATTGAAGCAACACCCCAAAGGGCTCTTCTGATCAATGGCACTGCTTGCCAAATCTGAATCAACATAACCCTCCAGGTTAAACTTTTGATTCGCATCATACTTGAGCCCATAGTCAACTATACCCTTTAGGTACCTCAGAATATGATTTGCAGTAATCAGGTGAACATGTCTCAAATCCGTCAGGAATTGGCTCAAGGTGTTCACAGCAAAGCAAATATCTGGTCTCGTATTCGTCAAGTACATCAAAGACCCAATCATCTGACGATACATCGTGCCATCAGCCGGCTTAGATGAAGCATCACATAGAAGCTTCAAGTTCGATGCCATAGGTGTGGCCATGGCCTTTCAATCCATCATCCCGAACCTCTTCAGGATCTCTACTGTATACTTCCCTTGCCCAATAAAGATTCCATTCGCACTTTGCCACACCTCCATACCTAGAAAGTAATGCATCATACCCAAGTCCTTCATCTCAAACTCGACAATGAGCTTCCTCTTCGTATCGGTAATCAACCTATCCTCACCTGTCACAAACAGGTCATCCACGTACAATAGTAGTATCACTGGATTGCCTTCCTCAACCTTGTAGTAAAGGTTGGAATCCGCTTTACTCTTGGTAAAGCCCAAACTGGATAGAAAGTTGTCTATCCTCTCGTACCATGTCCTAGGTGCTTGCTTCAAGCCATACAAGGATTTCTTCAATCTGCACACATATGAATCCCTGTCATGTGTCTCAAAACTGAGTGGCTGCTCCACATACACTTCCTCTTCGACTACACCATTCAAGAAATCTGTCTTGACATCCATCTGGTGTATCTTCCACTTCATCACTGAAGCCAGAGCAAGTGTTGTTCTGATGGAAGTGTATCTGGCTATAGGTGCAAAATTTTCTTCATAATCTACCCCTTCTTTCTGGGAGAAGCCACGAGCCACAAACCTTGCCTTGTATTCCTCTATATTGCCATCTCAAGCATGCTTGATCTTATAGATCCACTTGGAAGTCACAATAGACTTCCCACTTGGTCTTGGGACCACATCCCAAACATCATTCTTCATGATCGACTGGTATTCCTCGACCATGGCATCCTTCCATTCTTTCTTTTCCACTGCTTCTTCATAACTGGAAGGTTCTTTGTTCATAATATCACAAAGCAAGGCAACATAGCTGGTATGTGACCTAGTCCTTTTTCTTTCTCTATGTTCCTCCTCTGGAATACCATACCTTTCTGCATCTTGGATGAGCTCTCTAGCTAATGTTGGTTTCCTCTTGTGAGAGTTATTCTCATGGGGTGGATCTACAGGTTCTTGTGGATCTTCTATTTCACGATCTTCTTCTAGAATTGCTTCATTCATGGTGGTGTCTTGTGTTCTAGATATTTTGGGTTCTTCATTGTCTTCAACAAGTGTCTTCCTCGATTTGATGTATGTTGAGTCTTCATCAAAAGTTACATCCCTGCTGATGTCAATCTTCTTGAATCCTAGAAAGTAGATTCTGTATGCCTTCGAATATGCCCTTCTTTCCTGAAGGATCTAGCTTTGTCCGCTTTTCTTTTGGAATGTATATATATATAGGACAACCAAGTATTCTGAGATGGCTAACTTCTGGTTTCTTTTCAGAGAACACTTCTTCTGGTGTTTTTTTGTCAAGTATCTTGTGAGGTGTTCTGTTTTGTACATATACAGTTGTCCTTGTTACTTCTTCCCATAGGTGCATAGGCAAATCTTGGTCATGAAGCATTGCCCTAGCTGCTTCCATGATGGTTGTATTCTTCCTTTCTGCAACCCCATTTTGTTGAGGATGGTAAGGAGTAGTCAACTCCCTCTTAATCCCTGAATCACTACATATCTTCTTGAAGTGAATTCTCCGCCATTGTCGGATCTAAAGATCTTGATCTTCTTATCAGTTTGATTTTCTATCAAGGCTTTGAATTCCTTGAACTTATCAAACACTTCATATTTGTTCTTCAAGAAATAAACCCAAGTCTTCCTAGAGAAATCATCAATGAAAGAAACATAATATACATACCCACTCAGAGAACTGGATGACATTGGTCTGCATACATCGGAATGGATAATCTCTAAAATTCCTTTTGCTTTGCTTTCACTACTTGGAAATGTCTTCTTTGTGTTCTTTCCCTTTGCAAAACCTTTGCAGATGCCTTCATGCTTTGTCTGGATTTCAGGAATACCTTTCATTGCTTTGCTTGCAATTGGTAGTGCCTTATAGTGTATATGTGCAAACCTTCTATGCCAAAGTTCACTTGGTTCTACTGAGTCATGAACCAAGGCTTGTTCTGGTTGGCCCTTCAATATGTATAATCCTCCCTCTTGCTCTCCAATCACCACTGCATCATCTATAGTCTTACCCTTTGGCCACATGAGAACTTGGCCATCTACAAATGCAACCCTCATGCATTTTGCATCCAATGCAAAAATGGAGAGAAGGTTCTTCTTGAGACCTGGAACATATAGTACATCTTTCATCTTCATAGATTTTCCAGAGTCTAGCTTATAGGAGGCTTCACCACTTCCTTTTATGGGATACTAGTAGTCATCCCCAAGTTTCACCTTGTGAGATGATTCATGTTCAGATAGATTTACAAAGGATCCCTTGAATTCTGTCATATGTTTGGAAGCCCCACTATCTATAAGCCAATCATTACTTCCATGAGTAATGGTACTAGTGAGAGAAGAAATTAAAACATACTCTTCATCACTTGAAGAATCTTCACTTTCTTCTCTAGTCTTCTTCCTAGGAGGTTCATCATCCTCAACAGTATGAACATGATGTCTTTTCTTGTTGTTTTTCTTTTTGTTCCTAGGACAATTTCGGGAAATGTGTCCTCTTTCATCACAAGTATAACATCGAATGTGAGAGAGATCTTTCATAGGTCCTCCAGAGTTTTCCTTCTGTCTTTGGTGATAATGTTTACTTTTCCTGTGATGAGAGTGCTCCCTTTTGATATTATTCTTCCTGGTGTGTGCTGTGAGAGCTCGATCTTCATTCCCCATCTTCTCTTCTCGAGCTATAATCCAAGCTTCTTACTGTGAGCATTCTTCCCACAACCTACTGAATGTCATAAGTTTCCTCCTAGCACAAATTCCTTGGATGAAGGATTCCCATGACCTAGGAAGACCATTTAGAGTGGTCATTACCACTTCTCCATTTTCTATATCTTCTCCCACAGCTTCAAGTTGTTCTTTTATCTGGAAGACCCTTGAAAATTAAGACTGCATGGTCTCTGCATTATGGATCTTGATATTCTTTAGTTGATTCCTCAAGGTCATATTCCGATTTATGTTCTTCCCTTCAAATAGCTTGGTCAAGGAATCAAACATCTCCTTAGGTGTCTTTAGAGATTACACATGTGGTATGAGATGGCCTTTGATAGAATCAGTAATGATTCTCTTAGAATTGACCAAGTTCCTCTTTTGTAAGGCCTTAGCCTCATCTCCCTCTGGAACTGGAATCTCTTCACTTATGTACGTGTCCAACTCATTTTCTTCTAGGATTAACCCAATCATATACTTCCATGCTCGGAATTTATCAGCCCCTTCAAGCTTATCCTCAAGCTTGGTGTGGTGAGACATCTTAATGAGAAACTCAAATGGAAATAAAATATTTAGGTCTTACCACTGGATTTGTTGAAAACTAGATCTGGAGCTGGATTAGGGTTTGTTAGAGAAACCCTAAAAATTTAAACTTTGAATTTCAAAATTCTGAAAGGATAGAAAGATGCGCCTTGTTGAGTTGATCAAGCTGGTATACTCCACTTTTGAAAACTGCAAAATTTGACCCCTCAAAATTGCCTTTGAAACTTCTGGATCTACTAGACAGGATCCCGAACTAGGGTTTGATTAAGCCCGGTCTTCTGCCCAACCAAAAAGTTTGATCTTGTGCTCTAAACTTCAATTTTTTTTAGGAGCATCCAGTCGTGGTCACAGAATCCAAAAATTTCAACTTTCTCCAAAACCCTAATTTCCCACAGTAGTGACAGGCCAAAAACTAAAAGTGCTCAGAATGAGATTCTGTTTCGACAGAAAGATGCGCCCTTGAAAGGAGAGTCAATCTAGCCTCCTTCCTTTGAAGATCTGTGGAGAGAAACCCAAAAATTAAGAATCCCTAGCTTCTGCAACTGCACAGTGTCTTCTTCTTAGGTTAGCTCTAATACCATGTTAGATTTTGAGCATTAATTCAATATGATCTAGGATCTTATATGAGAGAATAACATGTACAGCATATTAATCACAAGAGACAATAGACACGGAGTTTCCACGGGGAAAACCAAGAAGGTGAAAAACCCCGCAACTTCCTCAGAGATAGAAAGAGAAATGATACAAAACCCAAGTACAAGAGATAGTCTCCTAGCAGCTTCTCCTCCTCCACTTGTGTGCAACTCTCACATGAGAGAATATATAAGTGAGTGAATGATCAAATAGAGTGATACCCTCACTCTATTTATACACTGACTTGACTTTCCTAATAACCTAACAAGGCCGACTTCTCTAGGAGAGCCTAATAACCCATGGTAACTCAACTCAGGGCCGAACCCACACTTGGTGGTCTAATAACCCATCATATATAAGTTGCGACACTTGTAATGCAACTTGCGACACTTGTAAATACAAGTGACGACACTTCCATACAGAGGAATAATAACATCTTTGTAGGGATACAATATACATATATGAAATACATTCCAAAGTTACAAATACATCAACAGTTGGGATATGACTCGAACACTGCTTCAAAAGGTAATGGTAGGATCGATCTAGACCACATTTATTCAATAAAGTCTTGTATGTCCCTAGTATGGATACAAGCCTCCTTTCTGTGTATCAGATGACTCACAGATGGTCTCCTAATAAAGTCACCTTCACTGCCAATGAAGTGGAGATTTCTCAAATTTTCACTAGTGAAATTGTTTCCTTAGGTGTTGTAGATCATGACTCAAAAGTTTACAAGTTTTCTCATTTTATCCCCACTAATCACCCGATGCCTCCTCATGCATGCCAATGAAACCAACAAGTTGTGGCATGAGGTATTTTTCCACCTTAACTATAAGGAATTGCATAATTTGCACAAGTTTTTTATGGTTGATGGGATACCAAATATTAAGTTTTCAAAAGTAATTTGTCAGGGTTGCATCCTTGGCAAACACCCTGAGTGCAAGTACGAGAGAGGTAGAGCAAAGAGAACTTCTCAACCCCTTGAGTTGATCCATAGTGATGTCTCAGGTCCTTGATCTACCTTGTCCTTGAGCAATGCAAAGTATGTGCTCATTGTCATTGATGAATACTCAAGATACTGTTGGGTTTACTTTCTCCAGTACAAGTTAGAAGTATTTTTTTTTCATTATTTTTAAAGCCTTTGTGGAGAATCTGTCTGGTAGGAAGATTAAATCCCTTTGAATAGACAATGGGGGGAATATTTCAAGTCTTATTTGCAACAATTTTTTTTTTTTTTTTTTTTTTTTTGATGTTGGCATTCAAATGCAGCATATTGTGCCCTACAAACCTCATCAAAATAGTGTGGCAGAGCGGGAGAATAGATCCATTAAGGAGATGTCCACCTGCATGCTAGAGTCCAAGTCTTTGTCTCCAAGACTCTGGGTTGAAGCCATTAATTGTGTAGACTATATTCAAAATAGAGTGCCACATAAAGCCTTGAAATGTATGGCTCCTTTTGAAGCTTGGAGTGGACACAAGCTAGATGTTTCAAATTTCAAATTTTTTGGATCAAAGGCATGGGCTAGAATACCTCCCAAGAAGAGAAGGTATTTGCAGCCCCAAATCAAACCCTTCATATTTGTTTCCTATCCAGAAGATTCAGAGGGTTACAAATTGCTCAATCTGACCACTCAAAAGACTTTCATTGAAAGGAGTGTGCAATTTGAAGAAGAACCCTTGCAAACAGTTCAAATGGAAGAAGGATAATGTTCACATCCACCACCTGATGAAGTAAGTGATTCCTCAAGTAAAACTTATTATTCTGAGTTTGATGATGATGAATAAGAGCATCTGATTGCATATACAAATCCGCCTACAAGACCTATGTGGGTTGTAAAAACCATTGAAGAAACAAGAGAGCTTGCAGGTGACCCTCAAGATACTAGGAAGACTAGGTCTCAATTTGACAATGCACATTGTGCATTTTCTGCCAGTGATCCTTACCTTCCTGAAAGATGTTATCTAATGATTGGATATGATCTTGTATCATATGTTGAGGCCTCCAAAGATCCCATATGGAAAACAACCATGGATGAATAGTTCCAGTCTCTTCAAAATAACCAAACTTGGGAACTAGTTTCTTTTCCTCCTGGCAAGAAATTGGTTCAATGTAAGTGGATCTTTCAGACAAAGGTGGTTGTTGATGGTGAAACAGTGAAGAAAAAATAAATAATGGTGGATAAGGACTTTTCCAAAGTCCAATGTCTTTACTACAATGAGACTTTTTCACTGGTAGCCAAGATGGATTCAATTAGGATAGTTCTATAAATTGCATCATCCAAGCACTATGAAGTGCACCACATGGATGTAAAAACTGCATTCCTCCATGGAGACCTCGAGGAGGAAATTTATAAGCAGCATCCACAAGGTGGTGTGAATGACCCCTCTCTTGTGTGCAGATTGAAAAAGGTCTTTGTATGGTCTCAAGAAGGCTCCTAGAGCCTAGTATGCCAAAATGGGCAATTTTCTTCTGCCACGAGGTTTCAACAGATACAAATATGACCCAAATGTGTATTTGAAGCATGTTAATGGTTCTCTTTTACTCATAGTATTATATGTTGATGATATTCTAATTACTAGAAGTTCTAGTGATGAGATTGCTTCAATAAAATCTTCTTTGCATCATGCATTTTCTATGACTGACTTGGGACTGTTAGGAAAATTTATGGGACTTGAGATCACTCAGTCCACTTCAGGAATAAAGGTCTCTCAGTAAAATATGCATCAAATATGCTCACAAAGTTTAGAATGCAAGAATGTAAGGCAAATAAGTCTCCCATTCTCTCTCGAGTAATACTTGAATATGGTGACTCTTCCCCACTAGTGAACATCACTTTGTACACACTACAACAATTTACCCCTTTAGCAGGGGTTTAGGCTTGTGAGGGTCTTGCCAAAACCACCTCTAAAAGTTTTTTTAGAGCTTTCAAGTCGGTTTTTGAACCCCCCCCCCCAAGTCATGAAAATTGAACTTTTAGTGGTGGTTTTTTAACAACTACCTCTAAAAGTTTGATTCTCATGACTTTTAGGGGTGTTTTAAAACGACCGCCCCTAAATGTGTTTTTTAAGGTGGTTTGTTTACAACTCCCCCTAAAAGTCATGAGAAATGAAATTTTGGAGGCGGTTTTTTAACAACCACCTCTAAAAGTTTGATTTTTATGAATTTTTTTTTTGGTGGGGGGGGGTTAAAACAATTACCCCTAAATGTGGTTTTTAAGGCATTCTTTTGAAACACCCCCCCTAAAAGTTGTGAGAATTTAACTTTTGGAGGCAGTTTTTTAACAATCGCCTTGAAAAGTTCAATTCTCATGCCTTTGGGGGGGGGGGTTTAACAAGACCACCCCTAAATATATTTTTGAAGGAGGTTTTTTGACAATCCTCTCCCTAAATGTCATGATAATTTAACTTTTGGAGGCGATGTTTTAAAACCCCCCCTAAAAGTCATGAAAATTAACTTTTGGAGGCGGTTTTTTAAAACTCCTCCCAAAAGTCATGATAATTGAACTTGTGTAAGTGGTTGTTTTACAACCGCCTCAAAATTTCAATTCTCATAAAAAAATTGGCCGGGGGAAGAGGGGGTTTAAAACAACCACCCCTAAATATATTTTTCAAGGCGATGTTTTGACAACTCCCCCTACAAGTCATGAGAATTTAACTTTGGGAAGCGGTTTGTTAAAAACTACCACCATAAGTCAAATTCTCATGACTTTTAGGGTGTGTTTAGAAAGACTACCCCTAGCTATTTTAAAGGAAGCTTTTTTAAAACCCCATTAAAAGTAATGAGAATTGAACTTTTGGAGTAGATAGTGTTATAAAAAACCATCTCCAAAAACCCTATTTTAGAAACGGTTTATATATGTCAATTTTTATTGGGACATTTGTATCATGTGTTTGGGGTTATAAGGGGCACTAATATATATATATATAGTATTGGTTTATGTTGAAACTATCACCAATATTAAGAGGGGGGGTGAATCAGTATTGGGCACTTTTTAACCAATTTATCCTTCACTTTAAATTATGTTAGTAGCATTCATCATTACTTATCATTCATGTATAAACATACCATAAAGAAAAATTAAACAATGCACATAACACAAGGATTTGATGTGGAAACTTAGTGCGGACAAAAACCATGGAAACTTATCTTCAAAGTTTCAATGTTTACAAGTTAAGGTTGAAGGAGAATCCTACCCCTTGAATTTCAGGCACCAACCTAAAGGGAGATACAACTCCCTAGATGTTAATCCATCTCCAATTGGAAGTTTAGGCTCCAAACCCATGAATATAAATATATATGAGAGAATATAAAACTAGTGTCACAATCACTGCATCTCACTATCCATGTCACTAGTGCCTATCAATGTCCCTGTCACTGCCTGTCACTTTCACTTTCACACTCAATCATTGTTACACTGTCACACTGTCATTGTCATACCATCATTAAACTACCATACTATCATCAATAAGTCAAAAAATAATCATACATATTCTTCATGTAGAAATATTAGGGTAAAACCCTAATTCAAACCCAAAAACACAAACCCTAGGTCATAAAACAATGAGTTGATGGATTGTTGTGTGGAAACTTGGAGTTTCTAGGAGGTACAACAAGACCCCACTCTAGCATGCAATCATCGTTGCGGGTTAGTGTTGGGACCTTGGGTTGTAGCAGGCACTCAACCCAACCATTTTCTTAGTTCCATGTGTGTGGTCCCAAACCACCATATTGGACATCCACAAGGAATCTTTCGTCTGAAAGTGGGATATGGTGCTCATTTTGAAGTTTATAACATTAGACATGGTTCTTGGTGCCAGTGATGTGGTTCAATGCCAAAATATATGGCATTATACTATAATATTTGTCTATAGGGCTCGTGAGACATCCTTGTGTCCCTTGGACACTATAGAGGTCATGCAAAGGGGATTTTTGTCATGTGATCATGATATGATGGACATTTTTATTTTGGCACATTAAGGAATATATTGGATGCTATCATGACTTTAGAGATAGTACAAGGCCAAAATATAGATTTTGAATCCATAACATTTTCCTCTGGTACTCATGGGCTATGTGTGGGCCCCAAGCCATCATATAAGCCTTTGCATATGGAATTGTTGGCCTACAAGAAGGATATGGTGTTCATTTCAAGATTTGTGATGTTAGAATATGTAATGATGACTTATGTGGTATATTGGTAAAATATCTTTTAAAAGGCATAAAATAACTCTAATATTATAAAGTAGAGTTATCCCACATGCATCATTGTAATTATATCATTTGTAACCATTCTCTATATAAAGAGGTGGAAATTCATTTATCCCACATGTGTTATGGGATGTATTGTAATCCAAACCTCTTGGTATATAAGAGAGGTGAATGAGACCCTTTTGGGTATGTGTTGATTGTAATTCATCACACATCACATATTGTGTATGTCATTTGTACACATATGATTGTGACATGATTGAGTGATGGAACTTGATGTGATGCATATGTGAGGATTCCATGTAATATTGGAGATCTATTTTCATAATAATGGAAGATGCAACCCTTCTCGTGGACGTAGCCCATATTGGATATTGGGTGAACCACGTATATCGGTGTTTTTTTGTTGTTCTCATTACTCCTTATTTTATTTCATGCTTTATGTTGCTTGGTAGATAGAAGGATAGACTAGAAATGCTTTCCTTAGTTTATATTGTGTTATGATATTATTTCATATGTTCATAATATTCTAACATGGTGTCAGAGCAAGTTGCTATGCTCTACCTTCTTCGGTAAATTTTTATTTTTTTATTTTTAAGCAACATATGTTCATGATTTTACTTGGGCTCTTTACATTTGTGGTTTTGTGACCCGAACTATAATACCCATGTGGTAGTTTTTCAGATCTGGGCTTTATTCTACATGTTTGATTTTTTTTCTTTCAAACCCTAACCCTTGTGGAGAAGTGTTTAATGTAAATTTGGGCGGCGACTTTCAGATCATTTTTTAACACTTTTTGTGTATATTTAAAAAAAAAAAATTTCAGGTCTGAGTTCCTCTCGCAAAAATACTCAATTTAAAAAAAATCGTCTCATTTGGAGTTTGAATGGTCGAGATATCGCTATTTTAAAATTAGTTCTTTTCTAGTTTTTTTAGGACGACCACACGGACAGCAGAGCGAATATATTTTGATTGCATGCCCAGATTTATGTTTTGTTTGCATAGATGGATGCAAAACAACTTCTCTAGTTCCGAAAAAAGGTTATAATACAAATTCTAGGAAATATTGACTAAGGTATGGTAATTTTAATTTTTTCATTTTTTATGCTTTCGATTTTCTACTATAGAGTGACAGATCTGTCTTTTAACCGCTGTTGGGCTTCGGTTTTGGTAAGAACATTCATTTTTTTATTCATCTCTTTTATTGAAATTTTTGTCATGAGCTTGATCCCTTTGCATTAGGGTTTATGTTCTTATTTATCATGTTTACAGCAGTTGTCTTATTCTTGTTTATGTCTCTAACCTTCATTGTGTGGAAGATGATTTGACATTTTCAGGGGCATGGATCTCTAGTACGGTAATGGTGACATTAAGAAATGAACCTATGCTTAGGACTTAGTTGCTTGATGGATATATTTTCATATCTATAAGTGGTATTATTATTTTATTTGATCAATGTTTTTGCTCAATATTCTAACATGGTCTCACTCTTCTAATAATGATAATGATGCTTCTATATGTGTTATATTGTGATCATTATTTGCTTTATTTATATGTTATTGCTAACCTTTGTGTAAAAACAATTTCATTATTTTTATAAGCAATATATTTATGATCATTATATGCTCTTGCTAATTAATTTCCCGAGTAAAGTCAATTTTTTTAATCTATGTGATATCATATTTTTTGGCTTCTCATAAGTTTTTTAATTGGGTATAGTTTTTTTTTCATGTATTGCAGAAATTGTATCTAGTTCCTGTATTGTTTGTCTCTAACATTCCTATATGGAAGCATTGACATTTCTAGGGCATTTTATCTCTTGCATATTTACATAGTGTTAACAAGAAATGAACCCATAATTAAGACCATTAGGGACTTGTCATTGCATAATTTTTTATAAGTGCTATCATGAGTTGATCATAATTTGTTATATGTTGATCATATTAAACATTGTGATCTATTTTGATATGTATCATGTCATGTTTATTTTGATCATCTTTTACTCAATATTTATATGGCTTTGAGCAATCTTATAATCTTGAAATATTTGTCATGAGCACCTTGTTCTTGTTGTAATGAGATTTCTATTCTTATGATTGCAGAGGTTATATTGTTCCTACTTGTCTCTAACATTCCTATATGGAAGCATTGACATGCGTTTCTTGTCTCTAACGTTCATATATGGAAGCATTGACATTTTTAAGGCATTCATCTCTTGCGTATTAACTTAAGATTAGTTGCTTGATGACTAAATTTTTTCATATATTTAAGTGAAATATTGGCTCATTATTCTTGCTTGGTAGATAGAATGATAGTCTAGTAATGCTTTCCTTAGTTTATATTGTGTTATGATATTATTTCATATGTTCACAATATTCTAACATGGTATCTATTATGCTCAGTCATGTTTATGCTCCTCTATCTTTTATATCATGTCATATCCTTTATTGATAATCTTTTGCTCAAATTTATATGGTCTTGCATAGAAGCGGCATCATTTATTTATATGTTCTTGAGCAATGTCATTTTATAATATCTTATGTCTTTTGGGCTTATCATGTTTTTTATATGCTTTATTCTTGGAAGTTCCTTTGTGTAGGTTCGTTATCCATGTTGTGGGATAGCTTGCTTCTATTATTCCTTCCTTGTTTAAGCATATGATGGTTGCGGATCTCTGGTTTTTCAGCATTGTTCCTCTTAAGAAGGAATGTAATGTTGAATTTTATCATGTTCTATCATATTTCAGTAATGTTGTATGATGGACATCCATCTTCTATTGTTAAAGTCATGATATTCATCTATATGATATCATTTTCGATGTATAGACCATTGGGGTCTTGTTTCTTCGATGTTTGAGGTCTTATACAGATATTTATATTGCACCTTGATTGGAAGAATGTTTGTTATCCGCATGTGTATTGACAATCTAGGTATTTTGTACACTGTTGTGGTGTTCTTAGCCAAATGTTTTGTTGTATCAGTCGTCAGAAGGTATCTATACACTGGTGTGGATGTTATATCAGAGTTCTTCAGCTATCAGTTATGGTTGTGATGATCCTTTTGGTGATCTAGGCATCTTGCGGATCTAATAGCCATGACGAATTCTCTTTAGATATGGGAACCTTGTTGGATTGTGTCACATGTTATCAGCATTTTATTGTTGGATCTAGTAGCCATAAAGGATTCTCTTTAGATCTAGGCATCTTGTTGTTGGTATTTCATCGTACAACCTGATTCGTGTGCAATTTCATGATTCAATGAGAAGCAGTTGTTCTTCATCAAATCCATGAGTCAAAGTGTTTTTTATTCGCATCGTATGGAGCATTTTGGAAGTTGTCATCAAGGGGAATGTTGGTGTGTTTCCACCTTCCTTCCATTTGTATTCTTTCTCCCAGTAATCATTGAGGAGGAGTGTTAGAATATGCAATGATGACTTATGTGGTATATTGGTAAAATATCAATTAAAGGCGTAAAATAACTCTAATATTATAAAATAGAGTTATCCCACATGCATCATTGTAATTATATTATTGTAACCATTCTCTATATAAAGAGGTGGAAATTCATTTATCACACACGTGTTATGGGATGTCTTGTAATCCAAACCTCTTGGTATATAAGAGAGGTGAATGAGACCCTTTTCGGTATGTGTTGATTGTAGTTCATCACACATCACATATTGTGTATGTCATTTGTACACACATGATTGTGACATGATTGAGTGATGGAGCTTGATGTGATGTATATGTGAGGATGTCATGTAATATTGGATATCTATTTTCATAATAATAGAAGATCCAACCCTTCCCATGGATGTAGCCCATATTGGGTGAACCACGTATATCGATGTTCTTTTGTTGTTCTCATTTCTCCTTATTTTATTTCATGCTTTATGTTGCTTGGTAGATAGAAGGATAGACTAGCAATGCTTTCCTTAGTTTATATTGTGTTATGATATTATTTCATATGTTCAGAATTTTCTAACATGTGATACATATTCCTCATATGTTAGGTTCAACTATTCCATCCTTACGTGACCCTTCAAGCATACCTATAACAAGGCAGAGACCAAGAACAATGGTAATGTGGTGACAAAAGTGACCAATGGGGCAGAGACAATGAATCCACAAGGTAGCACATGGTAAAATTAAAACAAAAGATTGTAAATAGTTCAACAAGAACAATCATTGGGATACATGGCCTTTGCACCAAGCACCATATACTATGATTCTCATAATTTGGTTGGACACACTAAACGTGTCAATTTAACATGCAAAGACACACACTATGAGAAAAAAGGCCTTTGGTGACGGTCATGCTTGTGACATACCTTAAACGGTCGTCACCAAACTCACTTATGGTGACGAGCTATGAAAAAATGTTGTTATAAGTGATTTTGGTAACATTTCTTTAAATCCTGTCACCGAATCTCTTTTTGGTGATGATCATGCAGCTTGTGATGGATCTTAAACGGTCATCACCAAATTGACTTATGGTGACTAGATATGAAAAATCGTCACCATAAGTGATTTTGGTAACAACTCTTTAAATCCCATCACCAAATCCCTTTTGGTTGCATTCATACTTGTGACGAACCTTAAAAGGTTGTCACCAAAGTCACTTATGGTGATAGGCTATGAAAAATTGTCGCCATAAGTACTTTTGGTGACAATTCTTTAAATATCGTCACTAAATCCCTTTTCAACGACACTTTTAGTGATGGTCGTTAAAATTTTGTTACTAATTCCCTCTTTGGTGACGCTTATGGTTAGGGATTTGGGGGCAGTTCTTAACCCCCCCCAAAAAAAAAAAATCTTGAGAATTGTTGATGTATTTGTAACTTCGGAAGATATTCACTTGTATATTGTATTTGTACTTTATTGTATCCCCAACGGAGATGTATTATTCCTCCGATTGGAAGTGTCATCAGTTGTATTTACATGTGTCGCAAGTTATATTGTAAGTGTCGTAACTTATACTTGATGGGTTATTAGACCACCTTGATGGGGTCAGCCCTGTATGAGTCATGTGGGTTAAAGGGTTATTAGACCACCCTAGTGGGGGTCGGCCAATTCAACATTATATTAAGTGGTTAAGTTGAGGCTGACCTAGTTGAGTAAAGGTAAAGTGAAAGTTAGTGTATAAATAGAGAGTGTGTCTCTCTCATTTTACAGATTCTATTGTTCACCTCACTTCGCATTAGTGAGAGAGAGGAGGAGTGCGCACAAGTGGAGAAGGAGCATGTTGCTGAAGATATCTATCTCTTGGGTTTGATCATGGTGATCCTTGTATTGATGCTTATTCTATCTCTGAGGAAGTTGCGGGGTTTTTCACCTTCTTGGTTTTCCTCGGTGAAATGTTTTGTGTCTCTTGTCGCTTGTCTCTTATGCTTGATATGTTGTACATGTTATTCTTTCAGTTAAGATCCTAGATATATTGAATTTATGCTCAGAATCTAACAAGAATTTGAATTTTGGGGGCGGTTTTTTAAGAACTACCCCCAAAATTCCAATTCTCGTGACTTTTTTCGGGGGGGGGGGTTCTAAAAACCGCCTGTAAATGTATTTTTGAGGGTTGTTGTTAGGAAACCCCCAAAAATTCAAGAGAATTGGACTTTTGGGGGCAGTTTTTAGAAAACCTCCCTCAAAAGTCCAATTCTCAGGACTTTTGGGGGCGGCTTTTAGAAACCCCCCCACCAAAAAAAGTCATGAGAATTGTATTTTTGGGAGCGGTTGTAAAAAAAAGCCCGCAAAAGTCCAATTCTCAAGACTTTTTTTTGGGGGGGGGAGTGTAAAAAAAGTGCCCCTAAATGCATTTTTGAGGGCAGTTTTTAACCCCCCCCCCCAAATAAAAAAAAATTCAAGAGAATTGGATTTTTGGGGGCGGTTGTCTAAAAACAAACCCCAAAATTCCAATTATGACGACTTTTTGGGGGGGTTTAAAAAGACTGCCCCTAAATGTATTTTTCAAGGCGGTTTTTAGAAACCTCCCCCAATAAAAGTCATGAGAAATGAACTTTTGGGGGTGGTTCTTTTATCCCCCCCCACCCTAAAAGTCATGATAATTTAACTTTTGGAGGTGATTTTTTAACAATCGCCTCTAAAAATTCAATTCTCATGATGATGAAAATCATAACAAAAAATGATGATGATGGTGACAACAACAATGATGATGGTGATGACAACGACGATGACAACGGAATTGGTGATGTTAATGATGATGATGTTATTGTGTGATGATGACGATGGTTATGATGATGACAATGATGATGAGGAGGAGGAAGATGCTAATGATGACAATTCCATTGATAACTTCAATGATGATGATGAGGATGATGACAATATTGATGATGATGATAATGACAATGACGTAATCCTTAACAATTACAATGCCCTAGACCATCACATAGAATATAATGTGGATAATTCTTGAAACAAGGCACTTTTTGTTCTAGGTAAATGAATGAAATTAGCCTCTTGCTAGTAAAAAAATAAAAGTCCACTTGGGGGTAATATTGGGGGTAATTGTAACAATAGTTTTAACTCCCATGTTTGGCAGGTTTTTGGACTCCCATATTATGTATTGTTCATTTTTTCTTTTCAACTTTTATGTTTTTGGTTGTCACACCCATGTATATAAGATCTTTCAAGACTATTATTTAAGAGTTGTTTTTATAATGTTGTATCATAGCCCTATGTTGTATAATATTTATTTAAATTTTAAATAATTTTAAATGTTTTCTTTTAATTACCCTATATCATAGTCATGTGTTCTAAAATATTTGTTAATGTGTTGTTGTTGTGTGATTGCTTGTACTTGGATGTTTGAGGATACCTTATAGTCATCCTCGAAAACCATCCCCCATCTCAAAAACTTGGTGTAACATAGATTTTTTATAACTCTTGATGTTAATCTCATTTAAATCCACTTTATTGCATACCTTTTAAGTTAAAAAGGTATCAAATCGATTGCTTACTACTATAGCCAAATCACGTCCCCTCGCCTTGAAGCAAAGGTCACTTGAATTCAAGATTAGTTTTTAAACAAAATCAATTTTTTAAGGACTCAAAAAATGACATAAATGAGTTGATTTAAGTGACCAATTCAAACTTAAAATAGTATTTAATTATTGTTATACATAAAGATGAATGACATAAATGAGTTGATTTAAGTGACCAATTCAAACTTAAAATAGTATTTAATTATTCTTATACATAAAGATGAAAAAAATGAAGGGATAACAAAATTAACTACTCTATATAGAAAAATTGTTAAAGAGTGAGATAAAGAAAGATACATCTAAGAGTATAAACGATGATCTCAATTTGACATGCCAAGAGTTTTGAGAGTGTTTAGTGTGTCTTCATAAGGAAACATGATGTAAAAGTGGTACAATATCTCTATGTTGTTTGATCGATATGAGAAACGTTAGAGGGAAATCATGGCTTATCGTGGCCACAAGTGTAGGCACCATGGGTTTCCTTAGGGAGACCATAGATAGCCATGGCTTTCAAGTCTAGGGCCCACGATCAACTCTTATGCAAAATAAAAGTTCAAGGAAATGAGTGTTATTCTTCAATTACGCCTTAATTTATTTCCTTCAAATATGAAAGATATTTTTTTTAATATAGTTATATTGTATAGTATCCCTCTTTCTTTCAAGATTATGCTCAGATTGTATGCTTCTATCTTTTATGATTTTAGAAAGGACACATTTTATATTGAAAATCTAGAAATAGGTTGATTGTTGTGCTTTCAAGCTTCTATAGTTGATAAGTTTCACCTTGAACCTATTAATATTGTAAATATGTTTTAGGTTTGTGCATGTGAAAAGTGTTCGAAAGCTCTTTGTCTGAAAATGGTTATGATTCATTTGCATGCCAAGTAGGGCATAAGACCCATGATTTATAAAAGAAAAAAATATAGCATAAGACATATGAATATGAAAAGAGAGCATGGGTTAGTCCTTGACACCCATACTTAGTTGACCAAACCTCAAAATTTTCATTTTTACCACTTCTATTCAAACTATTCCATTTGTAGGTTCTATGTGGTGATTCAAGGCCCTACAAATGGTGCATGAGACTTGAAATCAATAGTTATAGCCTAATTCCCAAGTGTTTGGCCATTGACCATGGTTATAGGGCCTTATAGCCCATTTTTCATGCACCAAGCCTGGGAAGGGTTCCTATATACTTTTGATAGGAGAAATCACAAGACCCTAGTTTCATCCCCAAACCATGTCTTAAGATTTGATACCAATCCCTAATGTATGAAACATTGAAATATGTCTTAAAGACTTGATTTCAACCATGGAATTAGCTTTGATTCCATAGTCTAGCAGTGAATCCAAGGTCTTGGGCTATTAAAATTTCTCATAGAGCTCATTTTCCATGTCAAGGGTTCCAGATCACCACACAGGTCCTCCATAGGAAATATTTTCCCTATGAGTGGGATAGTGTGGCCAATGGCATGGTCAATTTTGAGTTTTGTTACATCAACGGTGGTTCTCGTGGCCAATGGCATGATCCAAGGTATAAACTTAGGAATAGTGTCAATACCATAAGACAAGTTGTGATAGTGAGAATCATCTTCACTTTTTTAGCTTTTATTTGGAATGGGGTATATACAAGGATACATGTTTTGCTACTAAGGCTCATCTCGGCTATTTTCAATTTTTTTTTGATAAAAAATCTCTATTTTCGTGGGAATGGATCAATACCCCAAGACAAGTCGTGCTAGTAAGACTCATGTATGCTATTTTCAACCTTTTTTGATAAAAAGCCACCATTTTTCATTGGAATAGGTCACTACTCTAATACAAGTTGTGCTTATAATAAGACAATCTCATATTTTCAACCTTTTTTCCATATAAAAGATACCCATTTTTTATTGGAATGGGTCAAAACTCTAAGATATGTTGTGCTAGTAAGACTTATCATTGTTATTTCCAACATTGTTTTGATAAAAATTCCTCATTTTTCATTGAAATGGTGTCAATACCGTAAGAGAAGTTGTGCTAGTAAGACTTATCTCTACTATTTTCAAATTTCTTTGGATAAAAAATCATGATTTTTTATTGGAATGTGGTCAATACAGGGAGGAACATGTGCTAGTAAGACTCATCTTTGCTATTTTCAACACTTTATTATAGCAATTCCCCATTCTAACTAGAATGGGTCAGTACTTTGAGGAAAATTGTGCTAGCAAGACTCAACTCTGTTATTTGCATTTTTTTTTGTTAAAATTAATGTTCCCATTTTTCATTGGAATGGGGTCAATGTTGAGACACAAGTGGTTCGAGTAAGACTCATACCCAATATTTTCAACAATTTTTTTGATAAAAAAAAAAATTCAATGGATTAGGTCAATACCACGAAACATGTTGTGCTAGTAAGACTTATCTCCACTATATTCAACAAAGTTTTAATAAAATATTCTCAATTCTCATAGGAATGGTGTCAATACCATGAGAAAGTTGTTCTCACACGAGTCATTTCCACTATTTTCAAAAAATTTGGATAAAAATTACCCTTTCTGATTGGGATTGGGTCAATAGTGGAAGACATTGTGGTAGTAAGGCTCATCTTTGTTATTTTCGAATTTATTTTGATAAAAAATACCTATGTTTCATTGGAATGAGTCAATACACCCATGGACCTCACTTATACTTAATGTTGCATTAACATTACTTGTTGGACTTAGGATATACATAAATAAAAGATGTTCCCATGGGATTCCATGCAACTTTAAAGGAACAAAGATTGAATGAATAAAATATTGTACATGACAAGAACCCACAAAAATATATCCAGTGTGATCCACTCTTGAAGTCTCCATCTAAATTTTGTCGCACAACTGGTCTTTTGTTCCGCTCCCAATCCCAATCTACTCTCTGCGGGCACTCAACGACGGCGACAAAATCTCGACTTAACAAATACCATATCGGTTTTTTGCTTCAAATCCATGGCATTAAATCAAACTGAAAACACAAAGGAGGAGGAAATCTACCAAGAAGATGCAATCATTGAGTGTGATGACTTCTTCATGAACCCTTTCAACTTCGTCGGATTCAAGGATGAAACCCACGAATACCTTGACGCTAATATTACCATCCCATTGAAAGAGCAAGAGTAGGAGACATCCCTTATGGGCCCTTTAAGCCACCAATCCATTCTTCTTGATGAGAATGTGAATCGGGACGACCATGGGGTTAGGGTTACACCAATTCCCAGAGCCCATATCGCCTTGGTGCAAAGCCCTGTAATGACAATGCCAATGCCAATGCCAATGAAAGGAGGGGTGAGCAAGAAGGGAAAAAAGACGGGTAGTTACAATTGTGAAAAATGTGGGTTTCCCAAGAAGGGACATGTATGCATTGACACTTCTTCACCTCATACCCCTACTAAAATGGATTTCAGCCCTTATAAAAATGCTACTCATACTCCATCACACACAATTTATCCTTCATATGGTATGCGCAATAGGATCCTTCATCATTCCAACTCTATCCCTTATCTCACCAAGGATCCCAATAGAAATGTTGTCAGAAATAATAATAATAGTAACGATGATACTAAGTGTAATGCTATGGAGATTCCACATAGAACTCCCATGGGATTTCTAATATCCATTTACACTCCTCGGAGGATATTTTTCCATAGAGACAAGAGGATCCTGCCGATGGCTAACATAATTCGTTCTTGTGTGCTTATCAGTAGTAATATTCCTAAGAAAAGGCATTCCAAGGGGTCCTCGTTGTCTTCCTCAACTTCCCCTTATTATTCAAAAATCACAGTGGTTATCTTTTCTCAACATCACGATCTCTTTATAATGTGATGATTACATAATTGTCTATACTGGGTTCTACGATCTTAGCTTTTCCTTGCCTCTTTTTTTAATTTAATTTAAATGTAATTTGAGTTTAATTTAACATTTATTACAATGTTCTCATCTAAGTTTAATCTCAAATTAAATTTAATTCAATCCACAAAATAAAAATTTAAATAATTAAAAAATAATATTTTAAATAAAATATAGGTTTGTTAATCCTTCTAGCCCCAAATATGTTAATTTTGACATTAATGTAAAATTAAATTTCCAGAATTACATTCATTACATTGGGCTCAACAAAAGCATCATGTCGCTTACAAGAATTGAACCTAGGTGGAGAGGGTAACAATCATTCCTCCCAACCACCCAAGATACATCCAATGGACTTTTACAATGGTCAGAGGGATCACATGGGGCCACGTGCCCTAGCGCTCAACCCACCTAAAAGAAATATAATAAAATAGTGCACTCAGAGTATGTTGTACAAAACCCTAGCTTCTCTCCTCCTGAGTAATTTTCTCTCCCAAATTTCTTCTCCCTCATGTTAACTTCTGCTCATGCTTAGGCTGTCAACAATGGCGGTCGACCAGAGCTCAATGCACAGGTCGGACTTGTCGCCGCCTGGAAATACACCTAGGGGGAACGCGACATAAATATTCAAGCCACTCAATGTGGCCTTGGGGGAAAGTCATAGTTAAGAGCTATCACTCGAAACTTAACTCCTCTGTCTCGTCTTACTCCTAGCAAAGCCAAGGGGGGTAGTCCCTAATAAAATAAAATCTAAGGCTTTTGATCTACAAAAGAGAAAACAAAACGCTTAAAATAGGAGTTAGAGAGATGATGATAAATATTGAAACAAACAATTTGCAATTGGTTTAAGCACAACAACACATGGAATAAAGTAGCATTCATGACATTTTCAAATTTGATTCAAACAATGGTAATATATGATGACCAGTGACGAGATTGTGAATTTTGATGCTCTTGTGTTGTGTTGGGAAAGTATTGCAAAGTCTTGTTTTCATTTTTAAAATTATTAGTGAGTATTAGAGGAGTGGGTTTATTGGGGGTTTGTCCCAAGTAAACTTAACCTCTCGAACTGAGTGTTATAGCATTTTTACCAAGTGTCCAACAAGGCGAGGCATAACCTACTTACAGTATCCTTCTGACTCTATGGTGTCAACCCATGCAACCTCCTGAGTTCTTGAAGTTCAACTTATTTGAATTTTCCTATTAAACTAGTGCTTACCTTCCTTTATGGTTTACCAACTAATCAAACTACGCTGCAACAACCAAGAGCATACTCGGAGTTTAAGAATTGGTTTATTTTATTAAACATAATTGGATTTTATACTTGCTTTAAATCTACTTCCAAGAATCTATTTTCCAGCCGAATTCTAGCACTCGAGCAAGCTCTTTCTGTGGCATCGTACTTCAGGAAAGCAAGGAAAATATTACTCTGAAAGCAGGAAATTGTTAAAATAATGTGAAAATATAAATCATGAGTGCACTTGTGGCCCGCCGTTGAAACGGATCCAACAAAGTAAATTTTAATCCTATGTTGATTTTATTAGTTGCAAAAAAGTAAAATTAAACTAAAGATCAAAAAGCTAAATGTGAGGTCCTAAGTATTGTTGTGGTCCGTCGTTGAAACAAAACCAACAAGTTTAGTTTTAGTTTGTTTGTTTTATTAAAAGCAAAAATAAATCTAAACTAAGAAACTTGCAAACACAAAAATTTGAGGCTACACAGATCCCCCCCTAGGGGGATGGGGGGTGGGCGTCGGGTAGACCACTTGCTCTCGTTTAATTATTTATGTTTTACAACACTTTCAGAAACACTTGTATTCCTTCGAATATTAGGAGTAACAAGTTTACAATAATGGAAAATAAATGAATAGAAACAAGTATAGGGTTCCCAGAATGCTCCAGATGCTCAAATCATCAAAATTTTTCCAACATGCCTCTCTTATTTATCACTAAACCTTGCAAACCAACAAGCAAACATTAGTATTTAATGCCCAAAAACACTTTAAAAGTGTCTTAGGACTTACCCAAAAAAAATCGTGAAAACAATTCTAAGTAAAATTGCAAAAATGAACTAATTGAGACAAGCTATGAGACTTGCCTTCTTAGGGTCTTTGCATGCTCAAAAGAGCAACAAATTAAAATCTCTATAACATCCAAATATTAATTTTAAAACCAACAAGTAATTTATCTAATCAAGCTCTTAAAATGCAAACAAAGAAAGCAAACTTGAAAGGAAAACTACTATTTTTATTGGATCTAGTTATGAGATGTAAAAGTTTAACAATTAGATCTAATAAAAATTCAAATCTACTTATATTATTGCAAGAGAGTGTATATCTGAGATACGCAAACCAGGGTAACCAAGAAAGTGGATTTTTTTTTGGTGACGAGAAAAGAGAAGAGGAAAACGCCTTCGATCTTAGGCAAAATAGGGTCCTCGAAGTGGGGATCGGAGGGACTAGTTCTCCGTAGATCTATCTAAAAGAAAATGGAGGAAAACAAGCTCCACAAACTCCATGGAAGCAAACAAGCTCCACAAACTCCTCATATTGACAACCTATAATTACAAAACAAACTCACACAAGAAGGATTAAGAGCATCTGGTGTAGACTAGTATAGAGATTTCAAAGACAAGCATTTAAACAAAAATCACTTTGTTAATATAATATCTCTATAATAACCTGACAGAAAAATAATGGATGCAATCACACTACTTCACCTTTAGATCTCCTTCAAAATCCAACCTTTAATCAACAATCAAGTGCAAAAAAATGTAAACAAACTAAGATTACCTCACGCATGCATTGGAACATGATCATCCACACACCATAGATCCACACCACGATTTGCCTCCAAAGCATTTATTCATAAAACATATTCCTCACAACAGATGTACAATGATTAAGAGCATATGTTCCACTTTCTCATTCCAAATAATGGAGAAGAGGCTCACTTTTATAGAGTTTACAGAGTGAGGGGGGCGCTAATCCCAAGAGAGGGGCACATGGGTGAAGAGGGATTTTATTTGAAGTTGAATGAGATGATTGTGGGATTGAATCGATCTCGATCCCATGAGGATGCACCACCTTTCCATGAGGTAGGCGACCTCTCTTTGGAAACATCACCTCCAATGCTTGCTTGCCATATGGACAAAGTCACCCATCTTGAGAGAGGGCGTATATCTAATTTGATATTCAATAGTTAACCTTATGATTTGACTTTATAACACATGCTTTATGCTCTTAACTAAGTCACCCTCCATAAGAAACAAGATGTCAACTCATCCAACATGTTTTAAGCATGCTTCCTCGATTTTCCCACTTTGTCCTTTTGTGCATTTTGTGTCATTTTAGCTTTTTTTGACATTTTGTCACCCTTTTGAGCAAAAATGCTTAAGTGATAATTTAATCACCTGAAACATAGGAGAAGTGGGTCCTAGGATAAAGAGTACGCTCTGAGTGTGAAAACAAGCATCCCCATGCCAAATTCCACCTCCAAACCATACTTTTATTACAATTTGAAATTTCTGAATTAAACCATTAAAAAATGGCATAATTTTACGGGAAAATTATTTTTCTCGGAATTGAATCGAAATCCTAGGGGACCTGGTGCATGTCCATATGACTCATTATTGATGGATAGCATGTAAAAAATACATTGACATGCAGACTTTAATAACCTCCCAAGGTTTGACCACCAAGGTAAATACTCCAGCTTTGGAGGTGTGAGTGAAAAACTCAGGAATTATACGTCACTGAAGCGCAATGCATAACTCCTAAGGAAAAAACACTCTAGAGTATCCCCTTGACAGATAGACCTAAGTTAAGCCAAGCCTGTTACAAAGAGACAATGCTTAGACCAACTTATTACAATTCTCCATGGGGGTATGGACATGCAATAAAGTTTTAAAAAGGTCCCTGATAAAGGCCTGATGGACTTCAGTATCGCTAAAAAAGAAAATGTAGCATGTTCATCTTTGGAACTCTCGCTTGAAATTCCAACTTAGTGCAACTTAATTGATAACATCTGGCTCCAACTGTAGGACGTGTGTTTGATCTGGTCTTCAGGCAAGGAGAGCATACAAGAACACCAGAATATATGTTTTCTATGACATGTAAAAAAATCTCAACTTGACAAAAAATCCTTCAGTAGCACAAGCATTTGAAAGAATCCAATGAATCATAAGTTGTTGTTAGGAACCCATGTAAACCCTTCTCTTTACTTTGTTAGTATATTTTTGTTGGACGCATATGCTTTGTAATTCGTTCCGTGGTATTATATGTTCCATGGTATTGATCCATAGTTTGTATTAGCTCATAGTATTATATGTTCCATGGTATTGATCCATAGTATTGGACGCATATGCTTTATAAGTCGTCCCGCAGTATTATATGTTCCATGGTATTGATCCATAGTATTGGTGCATAGAATTAGTATATAAGTACGTGTTGAGGCCAATGAAGGCATCCATAATTATTTGTATTGAGTTTACTCAAATGAGGTTTCCCCCTCGAAGTGGCCCGCGGTCAATAAATCTATTATGTGTTTTGTTATTTTTGATATATCGTGCATTTTCATTAATTAATTGTTGGAGGTTCCTCACATCTGGTATCAGAACATTTTCTTGGGCTCGTTAGGTGGAATTTCTGCCCAAAAAAAATTTCGCATTTGTATTGTTCCTTTCAATTACAGGTTCGTGTTAGGATATTCCTATACTCCATCCTAGTCCCACCAGTATTTTGATCATTTACAGTTTCAATCATGCATGCACTTTTAGGGTTTGCATGCATTCGAGTCATCAGTCCAGCACCTATCCCTCAGTTAGACAGCCCCCGAGAGCTTCTCTCAGATCCGTTTCAGCCCTCCTAGAGCTTAGTGCGCCCTTCCTCCTTGATTTAAGGAAGCCACTCGTCCTTTCCCACCTACCAGTTCAGTTTACTTCAGTTATCCACCAGTCTTTCCTTGATTTGAGGCCAGACTGACTCCTCACTATTGTTATCACTCCAATTGACCTCCGATGAGACATGACTACCTGTTCTGACTCCAGTTAGCTCCTCATGCGCCCTCCACTGAGCCTCCTTCATTCAGTTAGTGTCTCCATGTGCCAATTACATTCAGTTACACCTACCACACTCAGTTAGACTCAGTTTGACTGACGGTTGACAATTACTTGTGCATTGATGACTCCACTGATGATGAGATAGACTACTAATTGTGCTCCGATGACACTCCAGTGATCTTTTGATCACTCCATGAAGGCTAATTCGAATTGCCACCTTGGCATTCGAATCCTAATGCATTGTACTACTTATTTGTCCATATTGTGATTAATTAACTAGTATGTGTGAAGTGTTTTTGCTTCTATCCGAGTTCTACTGTATTATTATTATGTTGCTCATTATACTGCATTGACCACTCTTCTTCTATTTTCTTGCTTAATCAGTTACTTTTTTGTGAAGTATACATCATCTCTTAGATCTGCTGTGAGGATTTTCACAGTTCGGATCCGGGAATAATCCCTATCCACGTAATTGTGGTAAGTACTTGGGCATATCCCTAAAACGCATTGTGGGGAGTACCATGGGAACCCCGAAGTAGCTATCCCATTGATAGGAACTGCTAGCGAAAAGGGAAATGACCCCTACCTGATTGACTAGTTCCCGCATGTGAAGTAAACCAAGAGCTGTCGTTTGTGGCAAAGCGGTTATCAGTTTTACCTAAGCCGTGGAGTGAGGGGTACTTCCTCAATACGCAAGCCGCTAGACAACATTGGTGGCCGAGTGAATCCCCTGAACCGTTAGGAAGTCGCACATACCTAGGGTCCATATCTATTTTCAGTTGATAAATCGCAGATTACATCTGTCCAGAACTGTTGCAGATCACTTCCGTGCCGTTGCAAATTCATTCCGAAAAAAAAAAAAAAAAAAAAAAAAAAAAAAAAAAAAAAAAAAAAAAAAAAAAAAAAAAAAAAAAAAAAAAAAAAAAAAAAAAAAAAAACAAACAAACAAACAAACAAACAAAACAAAACCATTTTTTTTTCGCCATATCTTCTTTGTTTCCATTGAAAATTCACTAACACCCCTGCCATCCCATTTTTCATATTTCATTCCTGAGGACCCTATCCCAAATTCCACTTCCCGAAGCCAGAAATCCCACATCTATCTAGTTTTAGGGTTTGTCATAACTTCTTCGATTTTCACCCAATTGCCTTCAAATTTTGCCATAGTGTTCATTTCCTATTTCTGCTTCTTTGTCCCTCTTTGACAAATTTTCTCATTCTTTCACCCTGCTTCTGAAATCCCCATTTTCTGCTTCCATCTCCATCAGAAAGTGTCCAAAACCTAGTCAAACCCCAATTACCCATCAAAGTTTTTCCCAAATCCAAATTTTCATTTACTAAAGAAGCTTCTGTTTTTGTTTTTCTACCCATTCACAAAAAAAAAAATCCTGGTTATGGTTGTCACCTGCGCAGGGGTATAAATCATGGAGGAATAACTTGCAACCCTCAAAACCCAACTCCAAGATCTGTATGAAAAATTTCTCAGCCTCCATCTTCAACATTCAGCCATGAACAATAAACGACAGCCAAAATCTTCTGCAAACACTGGTTTTTCTTCTTCCAACAATTTTCGTGGGCCAAAGCTTGATTTTTCTTGCTTCAATGGTAACAATCCAACTGGATGGATATACCGAGCATAACAATATTTCAGTTTGCATAATACGTTTGATGTCAACAAATTTCGACTTGCATCATTTCATTTGGAACATGAATCCCTTCAATGGTACCATTGGTACAACAAGGCTCATGAAGAGCCAAAATGGACAGATTTTTGCCAACTCCTTTTGCAATGATTTGGTCATAGTGCTTTTGATGATTTCACAGGAGCACTCACTAAACTTCGCCAAATTGGCACTGTGAGAGAGTATCAGAAAAAATTTGAGAAACTGGCCAATCACACAGGAGGATTGTCTGATGAATTCTACAGGAGTTGTTTCATTAGTGGTCTCAAAGATGCAATCCGATCAGAGGTTAAAATGTTCTATGGTTTGGATAAGTTGGTGGAGGACAAGATCACAGCTCAACAGCACTCCAAATCCACTTTTGTTCCATTCAGAAATATGGTTTCCCAACAACCTCCCATCACGCCAGCTCCTCGACCAAATCCTATCAAGCATTTGTCTGAAGCAAAGATGCGAGCACGTAGAGAATAAGGGCTTCGTTATAATTGTGATGAGAAATTCACTCGGGGCCATAGATGTGTTGAACAAAAGCTCTATCTCTTGGATGTGGATTTTCCGCTTGCCTCTAAACTTGGTGAAGAATCTCCAGATGCAATAGATGATCAAGTCGACATTCAACAACCTCCTGTTGACCCTCCGTCTCAGGATGACCACCCAGATATATCTCTCCATGCTTTAGCCAGAGTCACCACCCCACAAACAATGCGGGTCATGATTTACTTCAAGAAGCTCCCTCTTACAATACTCATTGATTCTGGTAGCACTCATAACTTCATTGACCCTCGAATCGCCAAACAGGCTAATTGTTTTGTCCATCCTTGCTTCAACTTTGAAGTCATGATTTTCAATGGGGGCACCTTACCTTGCAAGGGGAAGTCTCGCAATGTGCGTATCTCTATGGGATATTATAACCTATGCTCTGACATGTTTGCCTTGGCCTTAGGAGGATGTGATGTGGTTTTGGGAGCTCAATGGTTACACACACTTGGCCCCATCTTATGGGATTTTGCTGAACTTTGGATGTAGTTTTTAGTCAATGGGAAAAAAAACACACTGGCGGGCTTACAACTACGGTCTCTCCACATCATTAGTTCACATCGCATGGAAAATATACTTAAGAAGAATTCACATGGTGTCCTCGCTGAACTCCATTCCATTTAGATGCACCCATCAACGGTCTCCACTACTCATTTGGATCTACAACAAAATTTGGATAAATATGCAGGTGTCTTTGTTGACCCAGTGGGATTGCCACCTTCAAGAGCCCTTTCCGGTAAGAATTTATCCACCTCTCCATATGAGAAGGAAATGATGGTTATTTTGCATGCAATACAAAAGTGGCGACCATACCTATTAGGGAATTATTTCTGCATCAAGACTGATCACCAGAGTCTGAAATATTTCCTGGAACAACGGGTCTCCTCCACAGCACAACTGAATGGGTTAGAAAACTCATGGGTTATTCCTATGAGATCACTTACAATAAGGGTAAGGACAATCTGGTGGCGGGTGCTCTTTCTCACACATTTGATGACCAAGTTTCTCTTTCATCTATTTATATGCCTGTTCCAAATTGGTTGCAATATGTTCAACAGGGCTATGTCAATGACTCCTCATTATCTCAAATCATCCAACGGTTGGCCAACAACCCTTCTACTATACCACATTACTCTTGGGATGGTACTTCTCTGAGATACCAGGGTCATCTGGTGCTTCCCAGAGCACAGATCTTCAACATGTTGTCTTCTATGAACTCCATGCTTCTCCATCGGCAGGGCACTCTAGGTTCCTCAAAATGTATGAGCGGGCACAACGTAACTTCTTTTGGAAGGGAATGAAAAAGTCAATTTAACAGATGGTGGCCAAATGTGATACTTTCCAGCTCAACAAAGGTGAAATGACACTCCTTCTGGGATTGCTCAAACCCTTTCCCATCCCTACACAAATTTGGATAGATATTTCTATGGATTTCATTGAAGGGATCCCTAAATATGGAGGGAAGACAGTGATTTTGGTTGTGGTTGCTCGCCTCTACAAATATAGTCAATTTTGTGCCCTCGGCCATCCCAATACAACCTCCTCAGTCACACAAATTTTCCTGGACCAGATCTTCCATCTTCATGAAATCCCTTCTTCCATTGTCTCGGATCACGATGCAACTTTCACCAGTCATTTTTGGACAACACTATTTCGCCACACTGGCACCAAACTGAAGATGAGTTCAGGGTCTCACCCACAAGCAGATGGTACAACTGAAATTACTAATAAATATTTGGAAACTTATCTTCGTTGCTTCACCTTCGAACAAGAACCTCAATGGGTGAAGTGGCTCCCTCTCGCTGAATGGTGGTACAATACTGCATCTAAAATGACTTCATATGAAGCAATCTATGGTCAGGCACCGCCAGTTATTCTTCCATACACCCTCAACAATTCACCAGTTCATGCAATTAACACGGTTCTTTGAAACCGCGATCAGATTCTTCGCATTTTGCAGGACAATCTTCACATGGCAAGAATTCGAATAAAACAACAAGCCGATCAACATCGTTCTGAGCGCACTTTTCAAGCAGGTGATATGTTTTTTCTTCGTCTACAGCCTTCCAAGCAATCCTCCCTGAAACTCAAAAGGCATCATAAGCTCGCTCCAAATTTCTATGGGCCCTATAAGGTTCTTCAGAATATTGGGTCCGTTGCTTATAAAGTGGAACTTCCTCCTTCTTCCTGCATTCATCCAGTATTTCATGTCTCTTGTTTGACGAAATTTCTTGGCACCAACATCAAAGGACAAACTATTTTACCATAACTGGATAATGAAGGATCCATCCTTTTGGATCCGGAGGCCATCCTCAATAGGCGCACTCGTCAACTTCAATCTCGATCTATCACAGAGGTATTAATTCAATGGCCCAAAATGCAACCAGAGGATTCTACATGGGAGCCACTCCTTCAGATTCAGCATCAATTTCCATATCTAAAGCTTTGAGGACAAAGTTTTTTCTAAGGGGGAGGGGATGTTAGGAACCCATGTCAACCCTTCTCTTCACTTTGTTAGTATATTGTTTTTGGATGCATATGCTTTGTAAGTCATCCCGTAGTATTATGTGTTCCATTGTATTGATCCATAGATTTTATTAGCCCATAGTATTATATGTTCCATGGTATTGATCCATAGTATTGGACACATATGCTTTGTAAGTCGTCCCGTAGTATTATATGTTCCACGGTATTTATCAATAGTATTGGTGCATAGACTTAGTATATAAGTACATGTTGAGGCCAATGAAGGCATCCATAAGTTATTTGTATTGAGCTTGATCAAAGGAGTTTTCCCTCTCGAAGTGGCCCGCAATCAATAAATCTATTCTGTGTCCTGTTATTTCTGATATATCGTGCATTTTCATTAATTAATTGTTGGAGGTTCCTCACAGTTGCTTTATTCAAAAGACAAAACTAAAAAAAATCTTAAGTACATAAAAGGAAAATACTGAAAAATAAATGCATAAAGTAAATGTTCACTTTGAGGAGCTTATTTTCCTATTCTAAGCATAACATAATCAAAATGCTAAGTGAAGTGATAAATCTAATGCAACCATTTTAACATTTTATGAATATAAAATTTTTCCACCTTGTGTTTGGTTACCAACCCAAACAAGGATACCTTATTTAGAAAATGCAAACCTGTGTGATAATTCGGGATAGGAGGGATGAATAGGAGGTCATATTCATGTAATACATCATCACACTGCTTCCCAAACTAGTAAGCCCCGTCACAGGCTTCTTCTATCCATCATCGGATAGGGATGAGATATAAATCTGTACGATGAGGTTGATTAACCATACCACCATACTGTTTCAGAAGGCTTACTGAATGAAAATATTTTGAAGTCACATAAGCCCCAGGATGCACCAAATCATAAGAGAAATATGAATGTGAAGATGAAGGTTGAGACTGATATTCCACTAACTGAATCCTATATGACTCTTCGCTATACTTCCTTTCCAGGTCTTCATTACTGACACTCATGCATGGATGCAACTGATCATAAGAAACATCTGCATGTTCCTCTTCCATAACAAAATTCCCCAAGGTCTCAAAATCCACACTCCCTTCTCTTGATATATCAAAGACGATTTTTTCTAAATTCGTCCAATAATCATCATGCCCATCCCCGCAAATTAAGGGGGAGTCTTTATCTATTGCATCACAACCCTGGCTATACCCATCCTCATGTTCACAATAATCATCCTCAAAAGGTTTGGTTTCAAAGATATTACAAGGTGTAAAGCTATCCAAAACTTCACCACTATGTGGAGAACATGGAGGAGTGTCATCGTAAACCATACAAAATTCATCACAAGTTTGTTTATAGGCTTCTATAATGGTTTTCTTCCTGAGGTGAATCTGAAGTACAAATGTCATCATTCTCACTGAAGTAATCTTGAGAAAAATTCAAATATTCAATGGAAAAATGAGGAAGCTCTTCTGAAACATTTCCAATCAAAGACCCCTCATGAATTTATTTATCAACTTCTATGATGGCTTCCTCTTTAGGAAAATATGGAATACATAGGTGATCATCATCATTGAAATAGACTTGAGAATACTCCAAATCTTCAATGTTTTCTGTTATGGTGACATGAGGAGGGTTTACATCAATATCTTCAATTAAGGGTGCTTCATGAAACTCTTTAGTGGGGTCATCATGAATTTATTCTTTAAATTCGGGTTGTGCTTTTGGGAGAAAAACATGTCTGACATAACTCAGAGATAACTCCCAATATTTTTTTTTCTCCGTCACGATGAGACGAGGAAAGTTAGGGTCTTCCTCATGATATTCTATCCAAGGCAAGAACAAGGGAAAGCAATTTTCAAGGACCTTGTCCAAAGCTTCCATACTACATCCATCATTATGCCATTGTCTCAAAAATATTCTGAGGCTTGAAAGGGAGGTAATACATTTCTTCATAAGGCCTTTAAAATACCACTGATAAGCATATCCCTGCAGTGTACTAACAAACATCTCCATCATGTTATCTTCATATAAAACATTGAAGTTGGCCACAACTTTAAGAAAAGACATGATATGCCGGATTTTTGCATCACTGCTTCCCCAAAAGACTGGTAGGTAACCAAATATATCTTCACCATCATGATAATTAGGGAAACCTGGGATGTTTAATAAGTCAATGGGAGGATGTGCTTTGGAAATTTGCTCACTAGACTCCTCATCATCCATATTCAACGATCAGAAGTCTACATTTGAAATGGCCATGGGATACATCTGGTACTGAATCAAGGGAGCTGCCAAACAGTGAGCTTTATAGATTTTATCGTAATGCATGGACTCATCTACACACAAGAAGTCTAAACAAATTTATGAGAAACATGGTTTTACCCCTTCAATGGAATTGCCATGTGAGAATACAAATATGCATTTTCACACTCTCACAACAATTTCTATTTTTTGCTTTGAAATTTAACAAAAAAAGAAAAAAGGTTAGTGGAGTCGCCAGATTGAAAATCAAAGATCTACTCTAAGCATTCATCAAACAAAGCAAAAAGAAAAAAATGAGAAAACAAAACTCGTATTCTGGGAAGCTCGATGGGCTAGCTCAAGTGGCTAAGTGCTGTAAGTTGTGAGAATAAGGTCTTGGGGTCAAATCCCCAAGTGGCTATACATTGCTATATAAGGGCCTCACTTGATGTCCCCACCGATTAGGCCTCGTAATCAGGGTTGATGGTTTACCTTGAGTACCATCCTCAAAATGAGGGGAAGTACCTGAGGGTTTCCCCATGACATGTTCCAATGAAAAAAAAAATCGTATTCCGAGAATAAAAATATTTATCCCTGTCAATGGCGCCAAAATGTTGCCGCCTAGAAACACACCTATGGGGGAACGCGACAAAAATCTTCAAGCCGCTCGGTATGGCCTTAGGGGAAAGTTAGAGTTAAGAGCTATCACTCGAAACTTAACTCCTCCATCTAGGCTTACTCCTAGCGAAGCCAACGAAGGTAGGCCCTAATAAAATAAAATCTAAGGCTATTGATTTACAAAAGAGAAAAACACACTTAAACTAGGAGTTAGAGAGATGATGATAAATAATGAAACAAACCATTTGCAATTGGTTTAAGCACAATAAAACATGCAATAAAGTAGCATTCACGACATTTGCAAATTTGATTTAAGCAATAGTAATATATGATGACCAGTGTTGAGATTGTGAATTTTGATGTTCTGTGTTGTGTTGCGAAAGTATTGCAAAGTCTTGTTTTCATTTTTATTAGTGAGTATTAGAGGAGTGGGTTTATTGAGGGTTTGGCCCAAGTAAACTTAACATCTCAAACTGAGTGCTATAGCAGTTTTACCAAGTGTCCAACAAGGTGAGGCATAACCTTCTTACAGTAGCCTTCTGACCTTATGGTGTCAACCCATGCAACCTCTCGAGTTCTTGAAGTTCAACTTATTTGGATTTTCCTATTAAACTAGTGCTTACCTTCCTTTCTGGTTGACCAACTGATTAGACTAAGTTGCAGCGGCCAAGAGCATACTCGGAGTTTAAGCATTGGTTTATTTTATTAAACAAAAGTGGATTTTTTACTTGGTTAAATCTACTTCCAAGAATCTATTTGCCGGTCGAATTCTAGTACTCGAGCAAGCTCTTTTTGTGGCACCGTACTTCAGGAAAGCAATGACAATATTACTCTAAAAGCAGGAAATTGTTAAAAAAATGTGAAAATCTAAATCGTGAGTGCACTTGTGGCCCGTCGTTGAAACGGATCCGACAAGGTAAATTTTAATCTTATGTTGATTTTATTAGTTACAAAAAAATAAAATTAAACTAAAGATAAAAAAACTAAATGTGAGGTCCTCAATACTCTTGTGGTGCGTCATTGAAACAGAACCAACAAGTTTAGTTTTAGTTTGTTTGATTTATTAAAAGCAATAAGAAAAGCAAACACAAAAATTTGAGGCAACACGGATCCCCCTTGGGAGAATGGGGTGTGGTCGCTCGGTAGCCCACTTACTCTCGTTTAATTATTTATTTTTTACAACACTTTCAGAAACACGTGTAGTCCTTTGAAGATTAGGAGTAACAAGTTTACAATAATGGAAAAGAAATTAATAAAAACAAGTCTAGGGTTCCCGGAATGCTCAAGATGCTCAAATCATCGAAATTTTACCAGCATGCCTCTTCTATTTATCACTAAAACTTGCAAACCAGCAAGAAAACATTAGTAGTTAATGCGCAAAAACAATTGAAAAGTGTCTTGGGACTTACCAAAAAAACCCCCCAAAAAATCGTGAAAAAAATTCTAAGTAAAAATGCAAAAATGAACTAAGTGGGACAAGCTATGAGGTTTGCCGCCTTAGGGTCTTTGCATGCTCAAAAGAGAAACAAATTAAAAGCTCTATAACAACGAAATATTACTTTTAAAACCAACAAGTAAGTTATCTAATCAAGGTCTTAAAATGCAAACAAAGAAAGCAAACTTGAAAGGAAAACTACTATTTTTACTAGATCTAGTTATGAGATGTAAAAGTTTAACACTTAAATCTAATAAAAATTCAAGTCTACTTTTTTTCCAGCGAAAAAATACTACTATTGATATTCAATGTTTGAATCAAATAGTACAAGGATATTCAGAATTTAAATTCAAGTCTACTTATATTATTGTAAGAGAGTGTCGATTTGAGATACGCAAATCAGAGTAACCAAGAAAGTTGAGGGTTTTGGTGACAAAAAAGAGAAAAAAAGAAAACACCTTTGAACTTGGGCAATGGGGTCCTCGAAGTGGGGATCAGAGGGACTAGTTCTGCGTAGATATATCTGAAAGCAAATAGAAGCAAACAAACTCCACAAGAAGGATCAAGAGCATCCGAACAAAAATGACTTTATTAATTTAATATCTCTATAATAACTTGACACAAAAATAATGGACACAATCACACTACATCACCTTACTAAAAAATTTAGTTATCGTTGAAAAGCCAACCTTTGATCAACAATCAAGTACAAAAAATTGTAAACCAGAATCAGCGCAGGTATTATTTAATACTCTCTTTTTTCTTTATAGGTTTTATTTTTTATTTTTTATTTATTTATTTATTTATGGAGGGACGGCTTCATAGCCTTCGCCCTCCATGGCTGGTGGCTGTGGCTTGGCCCATGGTCGTGGCTTATAGTCACCCCAAAGTCTTTGTGCCCTCCCTGTATTTAGCCCTGCGGGTGACTTGGCTGTAGCGCGCATACCGACCGTTGGAAGATCTTCTAAGTATGGAAACATTGGTATCTCTGAGAGGAACGTGCACCGAGCACGCTCCAGACCCCAAACTTCTCCCACAGGTTCAACGTGTGGGATCTCTCTTCGTCTTAGTGCTTGAGGCTCTTTTGCCAGGGTTTCAAATAACTCGGTCAGAGTCACCAGCTAGTTTCCAAAGAAGACTACCTGTCTTACAAAATAGAAGTCTAGTTCTAGGATTACAAGCTTTATCAAGGCGAACTTGATAACCAACCAAAGATCCATAAGATCCTGGCAGTGGCTCACATCGTTCATCAGCTACTCTTTCTGCAACAGAAATTGCCTCCATAATCCTTGAGCCCCTGAACATGTGTTAAGATATTCATTGTAGTAAAAAAAAAACAAATCCAACAACTAGAGGACCTTATTCGCAATTCCCCTTGGCTGTGTACCTATGATCTTATAGAAACCACTTTGTCCTGACAGAATCATGTCATCTAATATATATTGAGGAACCTGAGTTGTTTTCCCACATCTGGTCTCCCCACTGTTAGAATATGCCAACAATTTTTTTGTTTTATGGAATATAGGCTTAATTCACTGTTTGTGTTTAGGCATCTTTGATTAAACCAAATTTGCTAAGTGGATAGTTCTGAATAACCAACTTTTTGGTGTAACTATTCAATGAATGAAATGCTATAAGCCCATTTAGGCATACCTGATGTAAGAGGAGGTCAGGGAGCTTATGAAGTCTGTAAAAAGTGTTAGAGTGAGTTCGAGTTTTCTGGAAAGAGTCTGTTTTTTTCTAGCTATTTGTAATTTCCACTTGAATAATAAGAAAATCGATTTGGTTGCCCCGTGGATGTTTCCCTCAACCTGAGGGTTTTACCACATAAATTCGTGTGTTCAAATTCTCTGTGTGTGATTCAATTGCTATCAAATTGTATTTATTTACAGTTCCATATTAGTGCTGTACATTTACTGTCTGCAGAGGTTACATTACCTGTCTGCTGGGGTTGCATTCGCCAATTGCAGGGGTCGCTTTCTGCTGGATATACCAACACCCACTAACAACAACAACATTCTCTCTTATCAATTGAAGCAATTGCGTCTTTGACTCTACCATAGGAAGGGCTTACCTAGCTTCGAGCATCATCTGTTACTTTTCATTTTTATTTCATTTTTAAATTATTGCTTCAAGCGTATTTTAGCCCTTTTGTCTCACCCAGGTCTCTCCTCTCTTAACCAAAATCCAAATATGTTTCTTTGGATTTAAAAGCAACTGCTTCATGATCATTTCATCCCCATCCAATCCTTCGATTACGAATGCGATGCAGCAATGTTCACTAATGATTTGACAAAAATTGCTCTACGAGTATCTTCACTATCCTCCTGCCTAGTCGTTTTTTCACCGACGTCGGCACGTCACTTAAGACACAGGGATCTCTAAAGTTCTCTGACAATTTGATATAGTGGCAACTCGGGAAATAATTGAAACAAAGCTAATTTTGCAAATCTATTATGTCCTTTAATTTGTCAGATAGGATTTTGAATAGACCAAGTTAACTACCAAGGAGTTGTCTAACAAATGCCTACTCTAGAATTGGAGAAGATTGTAGAGTAGGTTTTCATAAAAGATTGTATCGATAATATTAAAAAGAATCACACTATAAACACTAATGTGGCATTGCCCCCTGAACAAAATGTATGTTCTATGCAATCATAAAATGACAAAAGATTATGGAAATATGCGTCTAATGTGTTGTGCTTATTTCCATTGAAGAATAACACATAAGTAGTAGGTACAGAAGATAAAAAAGAATGGTGTTCCTCCATGGATGTCCTTGTTATGGAGGATGATGCCAAAAACTGTTTCATTAGAAATATTATCATACTCTAGAAATACACAAGATGTAGATATGAAGTGCTTCTAATATTTGGGGAAATATATGAGAAAGTTTGTCATAAGTTTAATAACTACTGAGAAACTATATTGAGAAATTTAAAGCTAGAAAAGAAGTTTAATGACTTATATGAGAAACGAGAAATTTAGAGCTAGAAAAGCAGTTTAATGACTTATATGAGAAACTATATAGAGAAACTTAGAGCTAGAAAAGCTGCCATATTTGTCATCATAAAAAATAAAAAAATATGCAAAGAGGATTATTGCAAGTACTAACTGATTCTTGCAGAATGGATACCTATCAGAACCTATTATCTAAACCTGGCAGAACGGATGCCTTTGCTTTATCTTAAATTCAAAATTAAAGTTTTAAGAGTTCTCATTCCCACATTTTTTTCTCTTTATCTTTGTTGTTAATGTTTTAGTGAGAAAAATCCATAATCCTTTTTTGATGTGAAATTTAACCATGGCTTCAGGGTATAGTGGATGAAACACGGACTTGTAAATTAATGGTAAATGAAGGTGCTGCAGATGGGGTTTGGATTTTGGATTACTTATGCAGAGTCTGACATGGATGTTCTGTGAAATTTGTTAGAATTTTAATTATAGCAATATAATTTTCATCTCCTTCAACTTATAAACAATATAGGATTACTGAAAGAATAACTATGCATAGAAACAATAGACACAAGAGTTTATCGTGGGAAAACCCAAACTTGGGAAAAAATTCAGCAAGCCTTTCTTACTCAGAGATTCAGTACAATAAAGATAAAAATCATAAGAGGAATAGATTCCAAAGAAAACAGCTCCAAAAGTCTTATGCAACCCGAAATCAGTCCTCCTTTTGCTTGAGCGAACTTGCTTGAGTTGAGTCACAAATGAGGAGGGCGACTCCTCTATTTATACAGTACTTCTGAGTGATTTTTCCAACTAGGCCGACCTATCATCTTTATTGGGACGACTTGTCATTTTACTGGGCAGTGTTGGCGATTGTTTGGGGCAGACTGCCCATTGATTGGGGCAGTTTTACCCACTGCTTTCTATGGGGCTGACTTGTCTCTTTTATAATTATAAAAATACATTTTATTTATTTATTTTGTAGGTCGGCTTTAGCTAGTGAGGATACCTCACGTAGCTACAACAACAACAAAAAATTGGCCAATCATATATTTAAAGAAATGTATTAGGTTAAATCTCTTTTGAAAGGTATAGTAGTTCTTTTGGAGAATTCTCTGATTTGTTTCTATTTTATCTTTGGGTGACTGCGGCTCTTACACAAGCTGGACGCGAATCTTCAAACTTGATTGTGGGGATTGACTTCACTAAGAGCATGACTTCACTAAGAGAAATGAGTGGGCAAGTAAGTTCTATGACCTGTGATCTTGAAGTTTTTGTCATTATTTCCATGAAAATTTAAAATTTTAAAACAACCAATCTGCTTTTATTTCATTGTGGCCCGCTATGTTTATTTGAGAACAAGAACTGTTCGTGGGTTTCTGTAGACATATCATATGCATTTTATGGTTTTTTTAGTTTTAAGTATATAATTCTACAGGCTTTTACTTTTCAATCCACTTGAAATCAAATTGACCACTTTAAAATTGGATCTAACGTAGGTGGCCATGAAGAGAAACGATATCTTCTCCACTCAAGTTCAAATCCCACTTGTAACATGCTCAATCTTGGTGACTCAATTTGTTGATTAGGCTCTTTTCATGATTTGATTGTTGATGGGGTTGGCAAGGTACCTGCAAGTTTTGCATTGGAAAATGGTTCTCTAGTTCGCTTAAAGCAAAGGTGGAAGGGTCATAAAACCCATAGATACAACACCAAAAACACATCAAGGGGGAGATCATATTTTACCTATTCATCCCTTGTGCACCCACACCAAATATGAGGATGCCAAGAACCTTGAAAAAGCATCTCTAACTAGTCAAGGTAGACCAAATCAAACATGTGTGTCAAGGTTGATCCAAGTGAAGAGAGCTGAAGGAGACCTTCCCTAGACACTAGACATCAAATAAGGAAAACAAATCCATACATTTAGGGCCTAAACAAGAGGATAACCAAGATTTATTTGGTAGATTGCATCAAGGAAAATGCAAAGAAAATATGTTAACATAATTTGTATTAATGTTGTGAAAAGGAGTTCCTAGACCGATAGTGTGGTATCTATGTCATAGAAACAATTCCAAGACAGATTTTAAGCTTATCCGACTTAGTAATGAGCATTTTCTAAGAAGTCACGTGAAATAGGTATTGTAGAATACTGTCAATGAGAGGATTTTTTTTATTCTTCATAAAGGGAGGGGGGGAGGCCAAGCAACAAACATATCTACACCGCAACAAGATCAAATTCCATTGTTGAATATGTTAAACAACTTCTTATTGTAAACTCTATATTGCATGCCCCTTATTGATAGGAGATGTTGAGGATAATCTCTATTCTTGGGCTCTGGTTTTACTAATCATACATTTCTACTCCTCAAATATTTTTCCTAAGCTCTTTTAGGCTTTATTTTAGTATTTTTTTTTGCCTTTTCTTACATATTGTTAAATCATTTTAATTCCTTATTAGAAAATAAATGTACAGTGTCTTCAACATCCTATGTAAATGACTCAAACCTTTCAACATTTATTTTTGCTTCTTATGCCTTAATAAAAACAAATGAATTTTTTGTATTACTTCTTCAAATATATATATGACCCCAATGCATCATACACATCCCATCCTCCATCCTTGCTTCTTGGCAAAATAAACATTCGTATTTCAACTTTTCCTTTTTAATCTTCACCCTACATCATCAATCTGTCGATCCACATATCTTTGCATCTACTGGGGGCAATCGCTAGCTATACTTGCAATGGAATGGATTGGAATTGGATTGGATTGGTTTGGTGTGGATGTCTACATGATACCCAAGACTATGAACATACAACATATTGGCATTATGCATGTGTATGCCAAAAAGATTGAAAGATTTTGATTGTGAGAGATGGAAGGACATTAATTTTCCTTTTCCTCTGCTCTGAGACTGAAATATTGAAATTGAAATTGAAAGTAAGGAAAAAATTGTCAAAATTGTGAAGAGATGTGTTCATATTTATTTGCAAGAAGAGAATTTTACAGTTAATCCATGAAATGGGTGAATTTAAAAAGCATTTGGTTTGAAATGCAAATTGTATATTGTATTTTACAGCTGGTCGTGTCTCTGTGTGAGTGATTATTGGTTGATCCAAGGTGTATTGAAATTAATAAAAGGAGAGTTTTATGATTTATCATACAAGGCCTGGTATTTTGCTCATACCAGCATGTCGAGAGTTTCTAGAATTCTATTTGTATGTAGATAGTGACTTAGTATTTTGATCAACACACACTGATCATTTGGAATCTAGGCCTAAAATTTGGACAAGATGTCAAGGATTCATTTTTACATGATCCCCAATTTTCCTCAAAATTTATTGAGTTTTGATACTATGCATGCGTCCTAAACCAACACACCCAGTTTTCCTAGAATTCTACAGAATTTGGGGTTCAATTTTTTTCTTACATGCAACCAATATTTGGAATCATATTAGATGTAGAGTACATATTCCTCTTAGTATCCCCTTTTTTGTGGTTGGCAATGGGGGTTGAAGTTGTTGCTTGTCCTTGGTGTCCTGTTCAATTAATTTCAATACACCTTGGATTTATATATGTTCTCACTTGGACTCAATAAGTTATTTCTGGCTATATCTCTAGCTATAGGGACATTGAAATTTGGTGGGTGTCCAAAAATACCAATATTGATGCATGATGTCTATTGTTATATGTGAACTCCATGAAATGGACGTTCTATTCCCACTTGGTTAACGTGTCCAACACATACATGTGTAAATTGTACTCAATGACTTCATTTAATCTTTTTGTTTGTCTATGCATTTGAGGGTGATAGTTTGTGATAAAATTCAGTTATGTGCCTATTGTCCGCCAAACTGCACACCAGCAGCAAAAATCTTTCGAAAGCTGTCTCTTCACTACAAGCGAGAGAGGTGTGGCCTTGGGGGCAAGCAATGAGCCAGGTACTGTCACCTGAATCCCAACTCCTCCATTTAGGCTAACTCGTAACGAAGCCAAGGGGGGTAGTCCCTAAAAAGAGTTTCACTAAGGCTCTAGTGTTTAAGTGTTTTTAGTATGGGGTGATGCGGATGAGTGTTGTTTAGGAGTTTTCTTGTGATGAGACCAAAAATATGTAAAGATGAACAACAGATAATAAGCAATCCACGTTGCGAGATAAGATAACAAGATGGCAGTATGATTCAAGATTTGATAAATCACTAAAGCATTCACAATATGAAATAAACACAAGGACAAATGGTCCTGATCAATATATGAGCTTTTAGATAACCAATGCCTTATGGAGTCAAAGAAAAGTAAAGATTGTGATGCTGAAAGTGTGGGTCTTGAAAAAATGCCGTTCGTGAGATCGTTATGCAGATTATCTTTGTAAATTGAAGATTTTAGTGGTCTTGATTATTAGGATAAAACCAAGGATATCAAGAGAGTGTCCGGAAAGATAGTATCAAGTGCCTCCGTTCAAGGACATGTCGGGCCACCCAGTGCTCTAGCCAGGTTGCGCAATGCTAACCAGCAAACTAGAGGCTGAACATGGAACCCCGGCGCCCCCAACTAGGAGATTACCCACCGAACTTATCTTATCGCTCTGTTGTCCACCAGATTGCACACCAGTAGCGGAAATCTTTCGAAAGTTGTCTCTTCACTATAAGTGAGAGAAGTGTGGCCTTGGGGGCAAGCAATGAGCCAGGTACTGTCACCTGAATCTCAGCTCCTCCATTTAGGCAAACTCCTAACGAAGCCAAGGGGGGTAGTCCCTAAAAAAGAGTTGTCTAAGACTCTTGTGTGTTTAAAATGTTTTTAGTGTTGTGATGCGGATGGGTGTTGTTTAGGAGTTTTTTGAAAGTGAGAGACACAATAATACTTTAATGAAACCAAGATAACGCAATCCACGTTGCAAGAGAAGATGGAAGATACACTGAATCAGATATGAATCACTCTTTATACGATAATTAAAACAAGTACTCCAAATTGATAATAAGCAAAATGAAATATGTGATTTAAGGACCAGTGCCTTATGGAGTCAAAAATGTATAAGTGATTGAAGTGTTTGATACAAGTGTTTCGAAAGAAGAGTTCGTGAGATCGTTTTGCAGCTTATCTTGGTAAATTTAAGATTTTAGTGGTCTTGATTATTATGGCTAAGAACAAGGATATTCAAGAAGTGGAACCTTTACCGAGAAAAACACTGGCAACCTTTAGATGATAGGTCGAGAGCACCCAGATTGCAAAGAGGGCAAGTGTGCTTACGGCTTGACCGCCCTCGAGTCTGACAGTGGATTCCTGGCACCACCTGTTTTAGGAAGAACTCAGTGATTTTGTCTTGGTTGGGGTTTTGGGTAAAATTTTAATTAATGTTATCACTTATGAATTAACAAGTCTTCCACCTTTCTGAGTACTAGCCCAACCGTTTCCGGTTGGCAGAGCATACGGGTGTAGGACAAAGACCAAGATAAATTAATTAAAAGGGAAATGTGGGTTGAAAAGTTTTATTAGAGCACTTTGTTCAACTCTCTGACAGAGAGCACTCTTGACTTGATCTTATGACCACAGTTCAAGAGACTTGCTAATTAACAAATGCCTAATGCAGGGAATGATGCAAGACTCATAATGCTCTCCGATAGAGAGTGCTCTTGACTTGGATTTGGCCAAGTTCAAGAGACTTTAGTTCGTTTTAAGAAGCAAATAGTAGTTGTAAAAGCAATATACTTCAACTTGAAATGATTAAACAATGTGATAGATCAGTAAAATATGGAATATTGCTAATAATACTACTTGCAAAATAAAATGAAACTTGAAAAATCTAGTGTTCTACCAAACAAATTTTAATCTAAAAGTGGGATCAACCTCCGAACAAGGTCAACCACTAGAAACCACCAGTCTTGGAAACCTTCCAGCTAGCTGGATGTCCACAAGAAGCTGATGGGGGAACGAGAAGCTACCACAAAGTTATGTGGCCTTTGGGATACAACCCCAAAGTTAGCTTACTCTAGTCAAGGTTTGGAAGAGAAATGACAAGATGAAAAGTAAGATACTAAACAGAAAATAAAGTCTAAACTACCCAAGAATCTCTTTCAGGTCAAAGACCGTACTCGGGAGAGCATGGGGGTAAGTAAATCGGAAATTATAACAAAAACAACTTATTGAAATGGAAACTAATCTAAGAGCATATCAGAAATCTAAGCTAGAAAATCAAACCAATCAAAGAAGACTACAAGGCTTCCCCAAATGGGGGAAGTGAATGTGGGGGCTTAAAAACCCCACTTGCAACTTTATTATGAGAGTACAAATGCCTTTGGGAATGAAGCCCTTGTAAGGACTTTGAGAGAAATAACTTGTAAAAATACTTGAAACAAGCTTCTAAGAGCTATTACAAAGGATAAATACTAATCTCTTGGTTTGGATCGCCTTTTTGTCCTCTTGTTAACTTCTTGTTTTAGAAGCTTCTTTCTCCTATTTGCTTCAAATCTTTTCAAAGCTCTTCTTTCTCCAAGAAAGCTCTATCACAATCGAGCAACTCAAATACCCATTAGCATTAGAAAATCAAACAAATTGAAACTAACAAAACTAAAGTCTATAAAGGAGATCTAATGCTACATGCAAGTCCTAAATGATTAAAGAAACTTTTAACATGGAAAATGACTAAATGCTTTGAAAGACAAATGCAAAATATTAAATTTTTTATGAGATCTAACTATGCCTAACTACTAACTCCTCAAAGCATAAGATCCAACACTAACTACTACTAACAATTTTGTTTGTTTTGATGTGGTTTTAGGGCTAAAGATGGGGATGGACGAGAGGGTGAAGGAGCTAAATGGAGGGAGAAACTAGGGTGGACGTAAGGGATACTAGGGAAAAGATGGAGGGACAAAAACAAGAGGAAGAAGGAACTCAAAGTAGGGTAAGATGAGAACAAAGAGAGAGGGCGAATGGAATGAAAAGAGGAGGTAATTTTGAAGGGGGACGAGAGGAAGGAGGTAGCTAAAGAAGATGGGACGAGAGGAAGAAAGGTGAGGCAAAATGAATGGAGAGAAGGGTAAGGGAGTGGGACGAGAGGAAGGTGAAGGAGAGGATTTAGGAAGAAGATGAGAGGGGGAGCTAGAAGGAGGACGAGAGGCCCAAGAGAGGTAGGACGAATGCAAGCTTAGGGACAAGTGGATCTAGGGCAAAGGATGAAAGGGCTAACAAATCAAATCAAAGGAATTCAAGGAGAAGACAAGAGAGCTTGAAGAATGGGAAGCCTAAGGTACAAGTAACCAATTTAAAAGTATTTTTGAATAATAGATGGATCCTTGAATCTAACACTTCTAACCAAATTTTTGATGTTGTGAGATCGACTTTGGGAGATCCTGCAATGCACGAATGTTAGGAAAAAGAGGCCCTTTGAAGAGATGGAGGAGACAACCGAGTTCCAACTCCTCTTCAAAACCTATGAGATCTGCAGAATGTATCACTTACAAACAAGCTTGATCAAATCTAGTATGCAAAATTGAAAGAGATTAGAAGAGTGTTAGTATTTCCGACTACAATTCACTACTTCCAAATCACAAACAACCCAACATCAATGGACAAGTTGAACTCAAATGCCCATCCTATGGACTTAAAAAGTCTTCTAAGCTTTAACAAATTTGATCAAAACAATGAACATGTAAGCAAAAACATGGAACAAGATCACCTTGATTAATTTGAAGCAATTCCCATGAACAAGATCAACACACCATATGGACCTCCAAAGCCACTTTATTTCAATTAGCAAAAGCTATAACACATATACAATTTGGCAGAGTAAGTTTGCCCAAAATTCTCCATGAGATAATAACATAAATGGGCCTCTCTTTATAGTAGAACCACAAGCTAAAACCCTAGGTCGAATTTGGCTTGAGTGAGAGCCAATGACAATAGACATGAAGTCGATTTCCAATCTAAACCAAGCTTGGAGAGCTAAACAATGGACAACTCGACTTTGGTGGTAGGTATGAATGAAGAGGTGGCACAACTCGACTTTTGGTGATTTGATGAGTCATGAGGGCGCCTACCTTAGACTTAAATGCAAACCAACCAACCCATTTATCACTTGACAACTCACTAAATCGACTTTTGCATGGAAGAGGGCGAATTAGCTTGAGGAGATCTCTTGCTGGTGACTGGATAGTTGACTAAAGCCACTTGGAGTTGATTGGAATCTTCATAAATGTCTATTGCCATGTCATTTAGCCTTTTATTTTATTTAAATTGATTAATTTTGGAGAGATTTAGATTATCTCCAAAATATTCAATTTATTATTTTAATTAATAATTTCTCTGTAAATGACTTTTTAGAGAAAATATTAATTATGAGGCTGAATTGACATCCGAAAGTTGGGTTTAGCTGGTCCATGGGTCATGTGTGATTTTTGGCTTATGAAACGAGCCATCAATCACTAAATTCGGACCCCGGATGACTGACATATTACAGACTCAAATTTCTCTATTTAAACTATAGAGAAATTTAATTAAAATTTAAAAATAATTAAAAACCCCAAATCCAACGCGTCCGGTAAAAATTTTTTGAAATTTTTTCTGGGGGTCCTAGAGACTTAGGACATGACCAGAACCTATTCTAATAGTGTCTAGTAGGTTTATACATATTAGTTGGACTCTAATAACCCCCCATGGCAAAAATTTCCAAAATCGGGCATTCCAGCTTTGGAGGAAGCGGGAGAAAAACCAAGAGATTATATCTCGCTTGAAGCAAAGTATAATCTGACGGTGGAATACCTTAGTTGTTTAATCCAGTCATGGGAAACCGAGCCACTCAGACCCTACTAGCACACTTTGTTACAAACCCCCATGGGGCCATGGTCATGTCGACTCAAAAACAAAACTGGCTAGACCCAAATATCTGAAACCCAGATACTCTGGAAGTGAACACTGATGTGTTCCAACACTGGCAGCTCAATGAGGTTTCAACTATTGTACAGATCAGTTGATAACACACTCAACTCCGGATTGGTTGGTTATGGGGGTGAAAGTTTTATTAGTTATCACTTATGAACTTAACAAGTCTTCCACCTTTCTGAGTACTAGCCCAACCGTTTCCGGTTGGCAGAGCATACGGGTGTTGGACAAACGATCAAAGTAAATTAATTAGGGGAAATGTGAATTGAAGTGTTTTATTATTAAGAGCACTTGTTCAACTCTCCGACAGAGAGAGCTCTTGACTTAGTCTTAAGACCACAGTTCAAGAGACTTCCTACTTTAGAATGCCTAATGTAAGGGGAAAATGCAAATCTAACAATGCTCTCCGACAGAGAGTGCTCTTGACTTGGATTTGGCCAAGTTCAAGAGACTTTGTTTATTTTAAGAAACAAGAAGCAGTTGTGAAAACAGGATATTGAAACTTTGTGATATTGAAACCATGTGGTAGCTCAATAGATATGAAACACAGCTAGCATGCTACTTGCAAAATAAAATGAAATAAATGAAGGATTTAGTGTTCTACCAAGCAATTTTATACTAAAGGTGGGATCAACCTCCGAACAAGGTTAACCACTAGAACCACCTGCACTTGAGAACCTCCAGCTAGCTGAAAGCTCTACCAAGGAAACCGACGGGGAAGGAAGAGTAACCACAAATTATGTGGTCCTACCCCTGGGATGGGATCCCAAGGATACAACTTCCGGTCGAAGGTTTGGAAGAGAAAAACAAGATGAAATAAAAACTACTCTAAAGCAAAAATGAAAGATCAAACCCAATCACAACACTCTTCCCCGGATGGGGAAGGAAACCCAAAAAGTGGAGGCCTCTTCCACTTGAACTTTTATTAATTTTTTACAGATTGCTTTGGGAATTTAACCCTTGGAAGGTCTTTTTTAAGAGGAATAAGACAACTATTTGAAACAAAACTTAAAGAGCCCTTAAATGGCTTTTACAAAAGGAGATTGATTCTCTTGGTCTTCTTGGTTCAATATGATTCAAGCCTCTTCTTGGATTTATGCTTTAGATATTCCTTTTGCTTAAGAAGACTTTCCCTCTTGCTTTTCTACACATGAAAACGTCTCAATTCACCCATTACTTGTTAGAGAAAAAAGAAACAAAATTTGAAACTACTTAGACTAAAATCTATAAAATATTTTGAAAACTCTAGATTTACGAGATTTTATTTTCGAAACATCTATAAATATAAAACAGACCAGCAAACAACATGTGTCTAGAATATGCTAGGAATGAGATCTAAAGTATAAAAAAAAGTGAAATATTTTTGGTATATGAAATCTATTTTTTGAAAGATGTAAAAAATGTAAACAACTACAAGCTAAATGCTACCTATGACTACCCTATATGCTCAACAAACTACTTGACATGCAAGAAAAAGACTTCTTGTACAAGATCTAATCATTCACCAAAACTAATGCAAAATTTGACTAAGACTAACAATGATAACTTTATAAATAATGGAAACTAAACACTACTTAACAAAATAACTTGCTTTCGTTTTGCTTGTTTTGATTTTAGGGCTTCTTGGAGATGGATGAGAGGAGGAATCTAAGGGGATAAACAAAAGGGTGAAAGAAGCCAACAACGAAAGGTAGGATGAAAATTTAAGGTGGACGAATGGGAGAGGAAGAGAAGAAAAACGAATGGGAAAGGGTGAAGATGGATGATGAGAGAAAGGTTGGACGAATGGAAGAGATAGCTACTAGAATGGCAAGGATGGATCTAGGATAAGAGGACAATAGGCTAGCAATTCAAGGCAAAAGAATCAAGGAGAAAGTGGAAGGTTTGAAGAAATAAACCCTTAAGAACCAATAACCAAGGTAAAAGTTTGTTTGAATGTTGATGGGGAAGAGCTAGATCCTCTTGTTTCTCAAGTTCATAAAGCCTGGGACTTCTTTAGCCTTATGTGGAGTGAAGATGTACCTGCAAGAACCTTAAGCATTTGTGTAATATATGTAAAACAAGAGTATTCAAGCGAAAAGAACTAGATACATACTTACTTGTGCTAGATTGTTATCCCTCTTGAAACGAGATCTACAACTTAATAATCTCAAATACAAAAGCAAAACAATATAACCTCATTTATAAGATGAAGCAATGGCCACCAAGAGCCTCCACGTTTTTGACCTCCAAAGTCTCAACTTTATTATTAAAAATAGCTTACAAAAATCTCCAGAGTTTCTTTGCTCAAAAGTCCATGAGAGAATGGCCAAAATGCCATCTCTTAAATAGCTAAACTAACTACCAAAACCCTAAGTCGAATTGGCCATAAGAGAGCCAAATGCCACCTAACACCAATCGAGATCCAATCACATCCAGTCTTCAACCAATCGAATTGCAAGATCTTGGAGTTGTATCCAATTATAAAGTCGAGTTGAGTTAGTGAGATGAGGAGGTGGTCTCCACCTAGGCAAGGCGCCCCTCATCTCCACATTGGTAACATCTCCAACGAATAACACCATGCCATGTCGTAAACTCGAGTTCCCAAAGAAGTATGACGTGAGCAAACTTGGAGCTAGCGTGAGATTGAGGTAGGTGCTTGGAGTTTTACTTAGATTTGATTGCAATCATGGTGGTTGGGAGTGGGAGGTGGCCTCCACCTAGGCAAGGCGCCCCCACTCCATTCCATGCAACTCCATACCAACCAAAACTCAATTAATTCCTTACTCTACATCACCAATTCGACTTTGCATGCATGGAGGGCGAATTCACTTGAAGAATCTTGACTCGTGCTGACTGTACGGTTGACTGAAGCTCAGTGAAGTTGATTGGAATCATCTTTAATGCTAGGTGCCATGTCAATTAGCCTTTTATTTTATTCTTTTTGGATCATTTTAGAGAGATTTGGGTTATCTAAAAAATAATCAATTTTATTATTTTAATTAATAATTTCTCCGTAACTGGGTTTTTTGAGAAATTATTAATTATGAGGCCTAACTGACATCCGAAACTTAGGATAAATTGGACCAGGGATCATGAATGATTTTTGGCTTAAGGTTAGAGCCTTCAATCATCAAATTCGGATTCTGGATGACTGACATATTACAAATTATTTTTTCTCTATTTAAACTATAGAGAAATTTATTAAATTTAAAAATAACTAAAAACCCAAATTCGACGGACCCGGTAAAATTTTTTCAAAATTTTTTCTGAGGGTTTTATGGACCTGTTATCACATATATAGTAGCCGGGCTACCATACATTATTTTTCTGATGCTAGTACACTATTCATCCAGTTCCCCTACATTTGAGATGCTAAGATGAGCATCTATATTGGATCACTATCAGATTGTGGATAGCAGTTGTATTCCCCATGCCATGACTGAGTCTCAGGACACTCAGAGAGATGACCAATGTAGCCATTATACCATTGGTACAGAGCAGTCAGTAGTGCCCAGAGTTGCAACAACAGTTTCCGAGGACAGATGATGGTACAGGTTGATGAGCACTCAGGTATATGACTCAGCAGGTATATCATGGTGTTATGGTTAGATTGCTTTTATACTTATTCTTATAGCATGTCTTAGCACTTAGTGTCATGATCTGGCGATCATATAGATATATGGACCTGGCTGATCTATTATATATATTATATTGTCCCTACTCAGACTTAGAAGTTCACTATTCATACTCATTGGTATGTACCCTCCTCAGGGAGAATAGAGGTGATCATTCCACCATACCTTGGCTTGCTAGTGTTGGCTCCATTATTCATTGTCTTCATCCATCCATGGCCTACCTTTTAGTTTATCACCCTGACTTACTACTTGACTAGTGGCATGGAGGACTTTTCCCCACTGTAGCCTCTGTATTGGATGAGCTTCCCTGTTTATTGTGTCTCGGCTCTGAGTTGGTGACAAAACTTACCTATGGTGAGTTGGAGTTCCTTGGAATTCCCCTAGTCACTAAAGTGGTGTTGGCTAAACCTGAAACTTTTAGTACTGCCATGAATACAAAATCTGGAAAATGAAATGCTATATCTTGTATGAAAAGCCCATTCATGCAATGTGTTTCTAAACACACATGAATGAAAGGCATGCCAAATGAAAATGGCCATGAAAATAAAATGTTATATCTTTTGGAAATGTAAATACCTAGGTAAACAAGCTGTCCATGACACACCTAGAAGTGCTCAGGTAAACAAGTGCCTTAAAAACACACCTGCAGCAGGAAGCCTGAAATAAATGTAAATCTATGCAATGTGTTTATAAACACACATAGACCAAGGCTATGGAAACTTCAGGCCCAAAAAGCAATGGAACTTAAATGCTATATCAAAACAATTGTTGGCCTTATTTGTATTATGGATTGTGCGCATCTGTTAAAGGTGAATAAACCCTCTTTGAACAACTCATCCATTTGTGAGACACCGCCATTCCCTGTGTTGTTGCTCATTCAGTATATACTATGGTGTGTATTCCCTTTCCCTTTGCCAAAGTGGTCACAAAGTTAAGTCAGTCAAGTCATCCCTTAGCCTAGCCAATTATTTTAGCCTTCACCCTTCACTAGCAAATTGATCACAACTATGAAGTGAGTATGATCCTGAAAGTCTAGTTTGAGTAATAATAATAATTAATGACACTATATATTTGGATTTAGATCGCCAGTTATGATTACTCTGTGTTATAATTGTTATTTGAATAAGTTGTAGAGCATGCATTAACCTTTGACACTTTGCAGCAGCATCCGATGATGGTCTGAGTTGTATGTGGACATGTTGACTTGGTTAGACCTAGTTTGACCATGGTCAACCATGGGACATGAGATGGTTGGACCTTGTGATGATATGGATAGATGATATATGGTCTATGTACATGTACATGATGATTCTATGCAGCAGCTACAGGGTTATAATGATGATTCATGGTTTACAGCATTATTTGATTATTTACAGATTATTATTATTGGCCCTGTTCCGGTATATTGGATATTTATTTTGATCATGCAGAGACTCATATGGTGTATGAGTACACATCTTGGATGGATTTGGACCTTCTGAGTCCAATGAGACAGTTTGTTTTCAATTCCGGGCACTTACAGTGATGATTGAGCCTCAATAGGCTGTCCCAGTGCAGTTTTGGTCTGTCGGAGGCCCTGTCAGAGCAGATGTGATTTTTATCCGGTTGACCTAGGGCGCTGATGATGGAAGGGGTGGTCCAGCCACTTGTTTTTACCATATTACCCCCCTCCCGGACACACTGGTGCCCTCACCTTGACAGCGCAGGCACTCCAGGAGGTTGTTTGGGGCAGTTTCACGCTTCCCGAGGCATTTCAGGATTGGTAGAAATGGCTATTGAGGAAATCGATTTGGGCTACTGAGGCAAAGTTATGGCATGGGATGATCAGTGATGATAGATCGGGGTCTTCCACACCTTCTCCAGCAGTTTCAGCTTCATTGAGGCCCGCATCCATCACTTATGGCACTTTCTGAGGATTTCTGAGGTCTTTTGAGGCCTACGATTTGACCATGGAGGCACGATTTGGTACATTGGTGATTATTGTATGATTATTGTGCTATGGGGATTGACCAAGGAGGGATAAAATTACCCCTTGGACCCACCATAAGCCTCTTATGATATTTTGTCATCATGATTTGGTGGGATTCCCCTCTTCTAGGGCGATTTTGTCCACTTACATAATATTTTATTAGTGATCCATGTATTGTATTGTTGAGCTCATCTCAACCATTGATTAGACATTTGTATCTTTTAATCTTAGCCACTCATTCAAAAAGTGGTTAGGATTTTGTTGCCTCTCCTTCCTATTTAAAGGAGAGAGCTTCTCATTGTAAGGGGTCTTTGGCTCTTGGATTATTGGTATAGAAAAACTTTCTTGTGGTCTCCTTTGCATCTGGTGTTCTTAGATGGTGATTGGAAAGTCTATTGCAACCTAGCATTTGGAATTTGTGGTAAGATCTATCTTTTGTGGAAATCATTGTCTTGTCTACAGGAGGGCGACTTCAACAAGGGCGATTTTGCAAGGCTTCTTCAAATCGACTTTCTTGGCATTCGCTTGTATCAGGGGGTTATCATTAGCATCATTGTGATCTATGCTTTCTTTCTGTTACTTCTCTTGTGGCATTAGTCTTGTCTCTTGATTACATCAAATCTAATATTGTTGACGTTTGTTGTGCAGGAGAGAGGGCGCATTGGCTTCTTGGATCAAATCGACTTGCATAGAAAACTACCTCAAAGCTTCTCAAATTGATCGGGTTTGCATAGATCATCATCATCAAGGCATCTACAAGGTTACCCAGGTAAGATCCACAGGTTTGTTTCTCTTACCTTGATCCAATCCATTGACATAGCTCATAAATTGTTAAAACCCTAAATATTTCAAAACCCCCATTTTACATTTTTTCAGATCTACTTAGATCTAGTGGGTTGTTGGGCATAATATTGAAAACCCACCTCTATAGCATCCATGGCATCCCGGATCTATAGTTTGGTGAGGATTGGCTTCCGTTTGACCCCCTTCCCAAGCCAACTTAGCTTCTTCCAAGCAAGGCGCACTTCTTGGTGGTTGTGAGTTGACCTAGATCTAGGTGGTGGGTAGTTGAGATCCCGCTTGATCCATAATCTACACATCAAATAACATACCCCCAGATTGTTACTTTTCTGATTTTCACCTTGTGGGCCCTATTCCACATTTTAAGGGATTTAATCCCCATTTTGGACCACTTGGTGCATTCAAACTCAGATCTAGTAAGATCTAGCCGTCGGATTGCCGTGAAATTATAGATCCACACTCCTACTTGATTAACCTACCCAGATCTAAAGTTTGGATGTCATCGGACTTGTCTTGACCCACCTAACCCACATTTTAGCCCCCTTGGGTAAAGTCGCACCACCTTGGAGAAGTGAGTTGACTCACTTCTAAGACGTGGGTACTTGAGATTCTTGCGGATTTGGAACGGGAATAATTCAAAACCTCGGTCTAGTGTGTCACTTTGTCAAATCTTGCCTTGGGGATAGCATTCCTTGTTTTAAGGGATTGTGGTCCACTTAGGTCAAACCTAGATCTAGACCTATTCATCCATCAAGACCTTTATTGCCCACTTGTCCCATGTACTAGGAGTCCTTAACCACAAGTCAACCCTACTTTGACTCCATTATCCCAATTCCCAAGGCACTGGTTACTCTCCAAGTCAATTCGACTTTCCTAGATTGTTGGATTAACTTGTGGTTTGACCTTGGTGTGGTGAACTAAACCCTTGATGCCATCATGTATCATGGTCAAGCTTGTCATATGTACTAGTTAGCCCCAATTCAACCCCTAAACTACTCTGCATTGGACACGGTTCCCAAGGCAGTGGATTTTCTAACATTGAACTAGTACTCTAATCCTAGATCTCATTTCAAATATCATAAGTCACTCTCACATCAACAATGAACCAAAAGCTATACTCCTTGAACCCCTCACTTGGCTTGTGACTTCATCCTAAGGTCTAGGATAAACCATACACCTTACTTCACTTAGAATTAACTTGATTTGTTGTCTTGGTTTTGATCTCTCCTGTCGGGATTAGATCGGGTCTCCCCCTTTGTTGTCTGGGCTAGATAACATAAAGTGAAGGTTGCCTCGACTGGCGTGACAACCATATATTGGAGGTCGAGGTGATCGTGGTTGCACCTTTTGAGTTGCCCTTCCCTATTGCCATCCATTATTGGATACACCCATAGGGGTAACTACAGTTTAGGTGATAACAGGACCTAGGACATGACCAACACCTATTCAAACAGTGTCTAGTAGGCTTATATACATCAGTTGGACTCTAATAACCCCCCATGGCTAAAATTTTCAAAATCGGGCATTCCAGCTTTGGAGGAGCGGGAGAAAACCTCATAGATTATAGCTCGGCTATAAGCAAAGTATAATTGACAAGGGAAAAAACTCCCTGGAATACCTTAGTTGCTTAATCAAGTCATGGGGAACCGAGACACTCAGATCCTACTAGCACACTTTATTACAAACCCCATGGGGCCATGGTCATGTCGACTCAAAAAACAAAACAAGCTAGCCAAAACTGGCTAGTCACAAATGCTGGATCATCTGATACACTAGAGTCAAACACTTATCATGTTTGTCAAATAGCGGCTCTTCAGATAATCCAACTATGGTACAAATAAGTTGGTAACATCTGGCTCCAACTGCGGGACGGGCACTTGCGCAATCTATGGATCAAAGAAAGTGTTCGAGAATCCCAGAACATCAGTTTCCTGCATAGAAACGGAAGTGTCTTAGTCCAACATTTTCATTGATAAATAATGCCAAAATGAAATACCAACATGATATTTTTGCTTTTTTCAAAAATAAAAGGTACATGAAAATGAAATTTTTTTTTTTTTTTTTTGAGCATATATATGAAGTATGATACAAAAAGCTAATTATATGAAAACTATGATACATCAATATGGTACAAAAAATTTCATAAAATTTTTAACAAGGATAAGGTTTTAGGAATCTCCTGAGATGACCCCTTGGTCATCTTGAATATTGTTCCGATAAAAGGGTTTCAGCTGTCTCCCATTTTTGGCCAATGGTATCATCTCTCCATCCATGGTATTTAGAAAGAAAGAATGTGTTCCAGCCTAACAACGTATGATAAAAGGACCTTTCCAAAGGCTGTCAAATTTTCCATGCTTCCCTGGCTTTTCTCCTCTTTTGTCCCACAAGAGAACAGTGTCTCCCACTTGGAAATCTCTAGGCTTAGCTGACTTGTCAAAAGTGGTCTTCATGCTTTCCTGATGTCTTAGCATTTTGTCCAATGATGTGTTGGTCACACCGAGCACACTGAGAGGGGGGGGGTGAACAGTGTGTGTAGCTTTTATTACTTTTTCAACTTTAGCAATCATCAACAGCTTATTCAATACATCATTCATTAATGCATTATCACATTATCATTATATCATCAGCATTATTACAGCTCATCATATCATCATCACATAGGAAGCATAGAAAAACACAGGACACACGATTTTTACGTGGAAACCCAAGTTCTGGGGGAAAAACCACGGAAACCTTTATAATAATAATTTACCAGCAACAACTGGAAGGAGGTAACAACCCCCTTTGTTACAAAGACATCAATTCTCCAGCTACAACTGGAAGGAGGCTACAACCCCCTAGTTTACAGGCTACAACCTGAAGGAAGCCTTAGCTCCCTCAATTTCCTTGCCCCGTCTTGCCACCCTGATATGAAGATAGATACTGAACTATTGAACCACAAACTGCACTGATCCTGCGGACCTGCTATCCAACACTTGTACCACACTGCACAATCTAAACCACACTGCACAACCTGTACCACACTGCAAAACCACTTTCACTGCTCATCAACTGTCCACTAACCATTAACTGACCACTGCTCATCACAACTATGTCACACTGTTTATCATCCTGTACAATCAATCTGTGCAATCTAGCTGTACCAATCAATCTGTCTGATCTAGCTGTAGCAATCAATCTGTCTACATAAATCAATCTGCTGTTCACATCATTCGAGTTAGTCAATCTGAGTTTAACCAACCGTACACGAGACTCAGTTCACCTGAGTCAAACCAACTGCTCATACAACTCAGCCAATATGAGTCAGACCAAATGCACATGTAGTAGCCCGTGCTAATGCTGCTCAACTGAACCAATGTACTCACTTCTAATTACCACTATTCACCATTGTACTATTGTCGTCAATGCATCATTTATAATTCTATACATTGTTTTTTCATCATACATCATTGAGTATCACTGTGTAAACATCACTGAGCATATCAAACTGAGCACATCATTGTGTAAACATCTCTAGCACTTCATACATAAACTGAGCATTTATCACTGTGTTTCATCATACATATATTACTGTGTACTAATTGTCATGCCACTGAGTGTATTTTACTGAACATACCACTGTTTAAATATTACTAAGTACATATGTATATGCCACTGTGTAAATATTTCATGCATATATCATTGAACATCCAAGTTACTGTGCATATCATTCTCAAATCAATGTTGTCACATCCAACTGTCAGGTCAAATAAACAAGGCTTTCAATAGCTGTCACTTTCAATCAGATATTACTTCATAGGCTGTAACTTTCAAGTTAAGGCTGTCATGTAACACATACAGGTGGAGGCAGAAAGCCCAGTTATCAAAAGCTGCTAATAACCTTTAGTTTCTCAATCCATCAATTTCAAGCATTTCTTCAACTATCTTCCAATCTTCAAACTTACTTGATTGAAGCTGTCCTCAACAATGTTTTGAGAGTATCCACGTCCTCAACAATGTCACCTTTAATCAACAATCTCCCCCTTTGTCATTGATGACAACACTCAGACTCCCCCTGTGAATAGGCTCCCCCTATTCACAACTTCTCTCCCCCTTTGGCATCAATGGCAAAGGGTACTACCTTGAAGTAACGCTCCCCCTCAGGGCATGCTCCCCATGTCAACAACTTCTCTTCCTTTTTGCATCAATGGCAATGAGAACTTTCGTTAGCAATACTGCTCCCCCTATCACTGGGTACTGTTGCTGCTTGTATGCTGGAACCAACTGTGATCGTTGATCTCAATCCATGATAATTAGGTACATAGCTCCTTTTACACTTCATAACACTGATCGATAGTCTTCAAAATGGTATTGGGTTTTTCCCAAAAATTTCATCATTCCTGTTCTGATCAACGGTGCACTCTACTGACTTTCTTCTCCATACTGTGGTAGACTGATTGTTGTTCATGACATTCGATTGAACTTGCTTTCTTCTCCAAACTTTAACTTCTCCCTGCATCTTGCAATGTTTTGCAAAATGACCATAATGATAACAATTATAACATTGAACGAAAAACATAACTTGATTTCTTTCTGGAGTGATTCTTTCATGAGCTCTGCAATGGATGGCTTTGTGACCATAGTTGTTACACTTGTAGCAGTGACCACTGAACATCATGGGATATCCCTGAGCAAAGGATCTTCTTTGTGATGCAACTTCTCTGTTTCTATTCTTCCTTGAATCTTGCTGATCATGGGATCTACTGAAAATATCTATATAACTATTAGCCTTTTCTTCTTTTTCCCTGGAACTTTCACTTTCTTTAATGTTCTTTTCAATCTTTGAATTTGTCTTCAACTGAGCAGCTGTCTTGTTCAAATCTTCCTTTAGAGAGAGGATCTTCAATTCTTGCTTTTGACAAATTTCTATCTTTTCTTGGAGTTGTCTTGTTAGGTCTTCTTCAATTTTCTTGACTTCTTCTACCTGGCTTTTCAGACCAATAATACTGTCTTCCATCTGTCCTTTTGGGTTCTGATCTTCCTCATGAGATTTTTGCAGTCGCCCTTTTAGTACTTGATTTTCTTTTCTGATCTCTGTGAGTTCTTTTTCAAATTCAAAATTTGTCAGACATACCTTTCGTAATTCTATCTTTAAGGATTTTATTTCACTTTCTTGTTTTCTTCTTAGTTTCTCTTCAATCTCATGACTGAACTGAATTTCCTTTTTGTCACTTGAATCTCCTTTCTAACTGGTGGTACTTTCCTTCTGCAATTTTTCAAGTGAGGTACTAATCTCACTATCTTTGTCTTGAGGTTTGCGATTCAATTCTTTTTCCTTATCTTCTAGCTGTCTTTTGAGCCTGTCAATTTCTTCTAATTGCCTTTTATTTCAGCAGCTGACTTCTCAAGTTGATCCTTCAGAGAGTTAGATATGGCTTCTTTGATTCTTGTAGCTTCTTCAACTTGGAGGTTTAGACTAACCATAGTCTGTGTGGCCTTCTCACAATCTTCTTGATTCCTCTTCTCAGATTTGTCCAATTGCTCTTGCAATACCTGGTTCTGTTCACAAAGTTTCTCAACCTTTTGCAAAGCATTAGTAATATCATTGTTTAAATATTCATCTCCATCATTTATCAAGAAACAATGAGATTCATCGTATTTTGATGTATTACAATCTATGAATTTTGAATAGCACTTATCCTCTATACCCGATAGACATATTTCTTCAAAAACATTACAAACAGGGTGTTCAATAGACATACCTTCATACTTACCTGGATCTTGTACTGACCTTTCTATGGAGTTGTCTTCTGCTTTCTGTTCTTCAATGGAGTAGAGTTGATCTAACTTTAGTGACAATTCTTCAATTGAGTTGCACTTTCCTATTTTCTTCTTTTGGAGATCTGTCAGATCTGCAATCATGAGTTTCATAACTTCTTCTTCATGTTCCTTAGAGGAGTAGAGATGTTCTATTTTGAGCCATAGTTCCTTAGCAGTATTGCACTTTCCAATATTCTCTTTTATGGAATCTGATAAGCCTTCAAGAATGGATTCCATAGCCATTGAATTATTTTTCCTTGCTTCCTTCTGAGCTGTTGTTTTCACTCTCTTCGGATGATCGTACCTAGTAAGCACTGACTGCCATACTCCACTGCCTTCTGCTTCAAGATAACCTTGCATTCTTCTTTTCCAGATCAAGTAATTTGTCCCACAAAACAATGGTGCTCCATTCACTGAGAACCCCATGGTGTGTCAAGGATCTACTTCAAGCTGGTAAGGCTTTCTGTGAAGGACCCGCTCTGATACCAATTGTTGGTCACACCGAGCACACTGAGAGGGGGGGGTGAACAGTGTGTGTAGCTTTTATTACTTTTTCAACTTTAGCAATCATCAACAGCTTATTCAATACATCATTCATTAATGCATTATCACATTATCATTATATCATCAGCATTATTACAGCTCATCATATCATCATCACATAGGAAGCATAGAAAAACACAGGACACAAGATTTTTACGTGGAAACCCAAGTCTTGGGGGAAAAACCACGGAAGCCTTTATAATAATAATTTACCAGCAACAACTGGAAGGAGGTAACAACCCCCTTTGTTACAAAGACTTCAATTCTCCAGCTACAACTGGAAGGAGGCTACAACCCCCTGGTTTACAGGCTACAACCTGAAGGAAGCCTTAGCTCCCTCAATTTCCTTGCCCCGTCCTGCCACCCTGATATGAAGATAGATACTGAACTATTGAACCACAAACTGCACTGATCCTGCGGACCTGCTATCCAACACTTGTACCACACTGCACAATCTAAACCACACTGCACAACCTGTACCACACTGCAAAACCACTTTCACTGCTCATCAACTGTCCACTAACCATTAACTGACCACTGCTCAATACTGCTGCAACACAGCCAAGTCATCAATGCACGGAATTTATTTTATTTTTAAGACTAGTCCAGGTCTTCTAAAGACTTCTCAAATCTCTACTAACGCAGGGATGAATGAGCTGATCTTAATGTTCTCTCTAGGGGTGTGCACTTCCCTTCATGGCCAAAATAATAGCAGCTGCGCACTTTATGTAGAGGAAGCTATGATGACAGTGCGCCCTCTGCAGGTGGTCTTGGTCTTCATACATGCTCCCTCTCACCAATAGGGGAACACTGAAGCCTCTACTAATCTTCACAAACCAGAGATCTAGAAATAAAAAGAAAAACCAATCTCATACCTCGGCAATGAAGAATAATAAGAAATCTGAGATTGATTCTCTTCAATGGTGTGCCCTCTCCATATGGTCTTATTGCAATTTATTCAACAGATTGAAGATATTAAATTCCTTTGCAAATACACTCATGCAATCAACAGGAAAGAGCATTTCTCCTTACAGCAATACTCCCTAGATGAATGCGCCCTCAGCCACTGGTGATAAAAAACTGTTTCAACAAATTTGCCTCAGTAACTGTATAAATCAAATTGCTCCTTCAGATTATCACCCATGAATCCTGATACGACTCCACTCTTCACGCAAACAAAAATAACTCTCGGCTCCTTAATCAATAGCGTGGGCTCAGCTTAGTATGCCCGATTCAATCCCTGGCGGATGCGTGGGATCTTACACGACATGAATTCCTCCTTTACATACTTTGACTCTCTGAGAATCATTGATAAAAAAAAGAATCCGTTCTTCACACTGGTTAATCTTGACTTCTGCAAATTTAATTAAGATTAAATTAAATTGCTGGAGCCTTAAGTCCTGCAGTTGTGTTATATTCCTTGATACCGCTCATGTGACTTGATCATCTCCTCGTGAATCCCGACATGGGCATATGAGCTGAAATAAGCAGCATCGTGTTCACCATAAGGCCTGCATTCCCTGCGGAATTTATCCCTGCCGGTGTTGAATCCCCCACGTCTTCACCAAGACTCAGACGGGTCTTTCCTCAAAAGAAATCTGCGATTTCCTCTTGCTGTCAAAATCACAAAATTATCAACCAGTAAGTAAAAGAAAAATTCAGAGCAAAAATTTCCCATGAACTCCACTGTTGTAGCTGCGTCCTTCTTTTCCACGAGATCTTTTCCTCAGTCAAGCTATGGCTGTCAATTTTCTCAGAAGCTCCACCGAATTTCCCCCTCCCTAAAGTGAAAACGTGATGCCCTTTTTATATGAATTTTTGACCATGTTTTGAGGGCCGACCTGCTAATAAAATTAATTTTTAATTCTTATTTTAATGAAAATTTTGAGCCGACTTCTTATATCTACATTTGGCCGACACCTTACAGAGGGGCCTTTGAATTATTTTAAAAATTCTTTTAGTGACTGGGCCGACTTCCAACACATGAAAAGATCAATTGAAATTTATTAAAGGTAATTGAGATCTCCTCCCTTTTAGCAGGCTGACTAGGATAAGGGCTTCAACATCATCTTTAATCATGATTTGTCAATTTTCTTTGCCACATAATCTTCAACAAATGACCACAAAATGGGTCATTTGGGTCAATCATAAACCCAACCAGCAAGGGTTCCAATATTGTGCAAGAGGCCTTCAAGATCCAGGTTACCTCATGCGAGAGCACCATCATGGGCTCCATAAGGTCATCATAACACATGAGAACCATGTACATTAAACTACCAAGGGTATCATGAACTTTTCAATGTCATCAAGCAAGAGAGCATTCTCCCAAATGATAGGGGCATCATGACCACGAACTTCTTCAAAGAGGATCATACCATCAATCAAGAAGCTTTATTACCTTTTGCAAACAAGCAACTATCCAAGGACTTCAAGGACTTCAGCAACATCAAGCAAGAAGAACTTCAAACTTCAACAAAGACACCATCAAGCATGAAGTGGCTTCACGATCCAAGCTTGTGGGCTTAAGCACCATATCATCAAATGCAAGTGTCCCATAGGGCATCACCATTATGCCAACCCTCAAGCCTCTGTCATCTTTTGTCATCCACATGCTTCACCTTTGTCATTAATGTCAAAGGGGGAGAGAGAGATCAGTTGCCATCAATGACAAAGGGGGAGATTGATGAATATAGTTGTCATTGATGTCCTTCTGCTCTCATCAAGCTCAATGATTTGATTTGCCCTGTCATCTAACTCCAGTTTTTCAGTACCATAATCAGTCAACATTTTATAAATGGGTATCTGCATGTTGAAAGGCAATGCTGCCGTGATGCCATAAACAAGTTCAAAAGGAGATTTCCCAGTGGAATTCTTCTTGGTGATCCTATCTTCCCACAAGGCATACTTGATTTTGCTATCCCAAGATCTTTTGTTATCTCCCACAGTTTTCTTAAGGATGGTCATCAAATTTTTGTTAGAGGACTCTGCAAGTCCATTACCTTGAGGATAATAATCAGAAGAGTGTGATAGAACAATGCCATACTTAAAACAGAAATCATTCATTTCTGCCGAACTGAAAGCCTTAGCATTGTCAGTTGTTATTTTCAAGGGAGTGCCAAATCGGGTGATGATCCTATCCTCAATGAAATCCATGATAACCTTTTCAGTGGCTGTTTTGGTGGGTATAGCTTCTACCCACTTAGTGAAGTAATCAGTTGCAGTAAGGATCCAGCAAAATCCATTGCTAGAGTTATCTTTGAATTTACCAATAAAGTCAAGACCCCATTACTGAAAGGGGGCAATGACAACTACTAGTGTGAGAGGTAAAGCAGCCAATTTAGGCTTTCCCGTGAAAAGTTGACATTCCTGGCAATACTTGACATGTTTATAAACATCAGCAAAAATAGTTAGCCAATAGTAACCTGCTCTCAGAATTTTATGAGCAGTTGTATTTGCTGCATAGTGGCCCCCACAGAATCCTGAATGGAACTCAGTTAGGATCCTTTTGGAATCCTGCTCATGTACACATCTAATTATTACACCGTCAGGGTTTCTCCAACCCAAACCCTCCTGAGTGAGGCAATACCTAGCGGTTTTTAATCTAAGAGCTCTTCTCTTATGTCCCTTGAGATGATCTGGGACATCTAAGTGCAGCAGAAAGTATATGATGTCTAAGTACCAATGATTGTCAAGTTCTTGCAAAGTTGGTGTCATGCGAGGATTGGATGAAAGGTTTGCACAACTCATGTCAATGGCTTCTTCATTTTTCTAAGTTAGCATCTTAGCTAGGCCCTGCCCCTTTATTAGTTTAGTGGGCCGAATCTCTAGATCATACTCCTGGATTTTAGATACCCATGTGCCTCTTGTTCCTAAGCAATCCTGTTGGGATAGGATGTCTTTTACTGCAGCATGGAGGACATATCCTATAACTCTTGAATAACCAATGTATGTCCTGAAGTGCTTTAGAGATTTTACCAAGGCATAGGCTTGCTTCTCCATGATAGTATATTTCAATTCCGAATTTTGGAGGGCTCTACTCATGAAGGCAATTGGTTGCTCGAACCCTTCGAAGTTCTTCTGGAGCAACACCCCGGCAATTGTGTCCTCTGAGGCAAAAGAGAATATCATGAATTCTTTGGTGTAGTCAGGGCTGATTAACACAGGTGATCTGGAAATAGCATCTTTGATGGTTGCAAAGGCTTCCTTCCCTTCATCATCCCAGACAAATTTAGCATCCTTTTTTAACAACCGTTGCATGGGTTTCATTAGCTCGGCTAAATTTGGGATGAATCTTCTTATGAAGTTGATATGACCATTGAAAGATTGGAGACCTTTAACATTTCTAGGAAGGGGAATTTTCTGGATAGCTTCTACTCTTTCAGGGTCAACCTTGACCCCGTCTTTGTTAACAATGTGACCCAAAAGTTTACCTTCTTCGATGCCAAAGACTGATTTCACCGAATTTAAAGAAATCCCATACTCTCTGCATCTTTCAAATACTTTCCTAAGGTGACCAATATGGCTAGATCTTTCTTTTGAAAATACAGTCAAGTCATCTTAGTAGATTTCAATGATTTTTCCCACTAATTCCTTGAAGGCATAATCCATGGCCCTTTGGAAAGTGGCCCCAGCATTTGTAAGGCCAAAAGGCATTCTTAGATACTCGAAAGTTCCCCAAGGGGTTGTAAAAGCAGTTTTGTGTCTATCTTCTTCCTTGATGACTACCTGATTGTAACCTGAAAAGCCATCTAGCATTGACATCATGCTTGATCCAGTGACCCGTTGGAGGAGGGTCTCCATGTTTGAAAGGGGGTAATTGTCTTTTTGACATGCTATGTTTAGATTTCTGAAGTCTATACATATTCTTAAGCTGCCATTCTTGTTTCTGACTACCACCAAGTTGGAGCACCATGAAGTATGTCGAGTAGGTGCTATAATGCCTGCTGCCAACATCTTTTCTAATTCTTGTTTTACAATAGGAGCTAGTTTAGGATTTATTTGTCTCAGCTTTTGCCGGAAAGGTTTACCTTTTTGACATTCCGGTTTTAAGGGAATGGTGTGTTAAAAGACATCTTCCCTATATGCTTTGGGCTCATCATATGTGAAGGAAAATATGTCCCTAAATTCTCTTAACAAGTTTATAAGGGCATTTCTTTCTTCATCAGGGATACCTTTTCCAATTTTCAGTATTTTTGGTTCTTTTTCCGTTCCGATGTTATTCTCAATATACTCACCCCGGTTTCATCTGGTCCACATTACTCTTTCTCCTATCCTGTCTGTCAAAAACATTCTCCAAGGCCACAAAACCTCATGGAACAGGGTTTGAGCGGTTACTCTCATCCTGATAAACTTTGCCTTCCTCTTGACCATTTGGTTTATAATTTAAGAACTCATCAATGTTATTTATGAACTTTAGTATCTGTTCATCATCTCTGAAAACTTGCCAATGTTCTATATTATCAGGAATGGAAGGTCTAAAGTTTATTTCCAAGGGGCAATGTCCTTCTAACATTTCATCTAAAGGTTGAAGTGTTGAGGCTGAAACTGCAAGTTTGTCTGCGGCACTATTCTGGTCTCGAGGGATTGCTTCTATATTAAGGGCATCAAAGAATTCCATTGTGTCCTAGATTGCATTTCGGTACTTTTTAAGTCTCTGGCACTTACATGCGAACTGACCCTTAATCTGTTGGACAATTAAATCTGAGTCCCCTTTTATAGTCAGCAGTTTGATTCCCATTTCCTTGGCAATCTCTATGCCTAGTAGAAGTGCCTCATACTCTGCCACATTATTAGTTGCTTCAAACTCTAATCTAAAAGCGAAGTTGAAAATCTTACCCTCTGGAGATGTGATGACAACCCCATCCCCTTTTCCTGCTCTAGAACATGCTCCATCAAAGTTCATTTTCCATAGCTTATTTGTTTCTTCATTTTTAACGTCTTCATGAATTGGATCTAAAAAGGTGGAGTTGATTTGATAAGTTCCTATCTCACCAACATGGCAGACAAACTCATTTGATGGTCTCTCCGGATTTTCAACATGGTATCTCCTTTCCTTTTCAGTGTGTAATTTTACAAGTGAATCTTCAGAAGCAGGAACTGTTGCATAAGACCAATCCAACTGTATAGAGCCACCCAAGGTTGCACCCCACTTTCTAGAGAGTAGCATACCCCACCTATCCAGTACATCTATGACAAGGATATCCATGGAAATATGGATGTCCGGGTACTTGGCCAATCTAACAGGAACATTTTCTATCATCCCTTCAACCTTAACGGGTCTAGAATCCATGGCACATACATTTTGGTAGGGCCTGGTGGTTCTTAAGTTAAGTTGTTGCATAACTCTTTTGGTCATCAGACTTGCACCGGATCCTGAATCCAGCATACAATTATGTAGAAGAAGGTCACCTATCATCAATGATATATAGAAAGGGGGGTGAGCCTCTTTTCTTGTATCCCTAGTATGCAGGATTATAGGAGGGTCCTCGTAAGTTGAGTCACAGTTGGTTGAAGGTTCTTCCACATTATCCGAAAAAGTGACCTTCTTAGGGGTCTGAGGGGTGAGAGGAGTGGGTGGACTAGGATTTGTAGTACACGCAGGAATGGGTGCTTCCAGTGTTTTCAACAACTTTTCCTTTTGACTAGGGATTTTATAGAGTTCATTTATGGGTATAGGTACCTTAGTAGTATTGGACCAATTATTCCAATCAAAATTTAATCTATTAGAGCCAGTTGAATCAGTTGGAATAATTACCTTTGGAGGTTGCATGGCAGGTGCAATATTCGATCTTCTTTGGTATCCAACCCCTTTAAATCTCTGCATATTGTGGAGCTGTTCACTAGATGGTCTTTCTCCATAGTTTCTAGTCATATTGTCTAGCTCATGATTTGATTTCTCGGCATGTTTCCAGTTTTCTCTGGGAACATTGCGGATATCTCCTACGGCATTTATGTACTCAGGCTCGCTTGATGTTGGATTACTGGTACCCTCCCCCTCAGGATAACCATGCTCTTGTACATAGTTTGCAAAATAACAAGCGAATTCCTCATGGAAATCTTTGCAAGCTCTGCAGAATGGGATGTACACCTCATTCGTGTTAGCAGCCTCTATTTGACTTGGAGGCCTCTTTTCATTGTCGGGAGCTTTTTCTGCCAGTTGTTTTTGGGAGGGTAGTTACTTTGAATTGGCTAAGTCTGCTGAATTTGCTGAACACGTTGGACATGTGCTCTTTCTATGTTTATGATTTTATTTTGCACTTCCTTCATTTGGACTACATGTTTCTGTTCAGCTTTTTCCATCCTCTCACACATATCCATCATCTTTTTCTCGTATGAATCTTTTAGAGCAGCTAGAGGATCTTTATCGTTAGGCTCAGTTGTTTTTAAACGAGTTTGAGCTCTTGAATAACCAGGCAAATTTGACTTACCAGAGGACTGTATGTTTTTATCGATCTTAGTTGCCAATGTCTGTGCTTCTAACAAAGTAGTGGGCTCTTTATCCCTAAGTTCATACTGCATCTCTCCACTTAAAGCTTCAATGTAGCAAACCAATATAGTATGTGGAGTTGGCTTGTAATCTGTAGGGATTGCATTGTATAAGTCGGTAAACTTCTTGTTGAACTCTTCCATGGTTTCTATCTCACTTCTTTTGATGTTTGTTAGAGCAGCAAATTGATGACGGGGCTCTTTCTTCTCACCATACTTGTTGGTGAAAGCAGTTTTGAACTCAGTCAAGGTGGCAAAGGAGTTAGCCGACAAGCCAATGAACCAGTCACCAGCATCCCCATCTAAAGACAAGGCAAACAACTTCATGTATACATCATCATGCTTGTGAGCAGGATCTCTGACATATCCACTTGTACATTTTGAGAAGGCCTTGAGATGATAAGCGGCATTAATGGTATCAATGCCAGTAAAAATGGGGAGTTTGTTGATAGCTTTGTCTGGAATGTCATGTGGTTGACCTGCTATCTGAGTAATGTTGAGGGGAGAATAGAAATCACCCATTGTATCGGAAAAACAATTATTACTGTTTTCAAAGCTTTCAAAATTTTCTAAGTTATTTTCTTGAAAAAGACTATGGATATCAAAAATAGACTGAGATCTAAGTTCTTCAAGGATTTTACGAGAAGCAAGCTTGTTTAGTCTTCTCCTATAAACCTTTTCAGGCTCAGGGATAAAACTAAGCAAGCCTTCAGAGTTTCTTCTAGTCGAATACCTTGAGGTGTTAACTGATAGTGGAGTCGCCAGGTGGATCCAAGTCTAATTTCTGAGAGTGATAAAACTAAAAATCTACCAAAAAGGAAAAAAGGGCAGTGGAGTCGCCAAATAGATTGAGAATCTATCAAAAAAGGTAAAACAAACTAGAAAAAACTAAGGTTGTCCAGGAACAAAAAGATTTGTCCCCGGCAGCGGCGCCAAATATGTTGTCCGCCAAACTGCACACCAGCAGCAGAAATCTTTCGAAAGCTGTCTCTTCACTACAAGTGAGAGAGGTGTGGCCTTGGGGGCAAGCAATGAGTCAAGTACTGTCACCTGAATCCCAGCTCCCCCGTTTAGGCTAACTCGTAATGAAGCCAAGGGGGGTAGTCCCTAAAAAGAGTTTCACGAAGGCTCTAGTGTTTAAGTGTTTTTAGTATGGGGTGATGCAGATGAGTGTTGTTTAGGAGTTTTCTTGTGATGAGACCAAAAATATGTAAAGATGAACAACAGATAATAAGCAATCCACGTTGCGAGATAAGATAACAAGATGGCAGTATGATTCAAGATTTGATAAATCACTAAAGCATTCACAATATGAAATAAACACAAGGACAAATGGTCCTGATTAATATATGAGCTTTTAGATAACCAGTGCCTTATGGAGTCAAAGAAAAGTAAAGATTGTGATGCTGAAAGTGTGGGTCTTGAAAAAATGTCGTTCGTGAGATCGTTATGCAGATTATCTTTGTAAATTGAAGATTTTAGTGGTCTTGATTATTAGGATAAAACCAAGGATATCAAGAGAGTGTCCGGAAAGACAGTATCAAGTGCCTCCGTTCAAGGACATGTCGGGCCACTCAGTGCTCTAGCCAGGTCGCGCAATGCTAACCAGCAAACTAGAGGATGAACATGGAACCCTGGCGCCCCCAACTAGGAGATTACCCACCGAACTTATCTTATCGCTCAACTCCGGGTTGGTTGGTTATGGGGGTGAAAGTTTTCTTAGTTATCACTTATGAACTTAACAAGTCTTCCACCTTTTTGAGTACTAGCCCAACCGTTTCTGGTTGGCAGAGCATACGGGTGTTGGACAAACGATCAAAGTAAATTAATTAGGGGAAATGTGAATTGAAGTGTTTTATTATTAAGAGCACTTGTTCAACTCTCCGACAGAGAGCACTCTTGACTTAGTCTTAAGACCACAGTTCAAGAGACTTCCTACTTTAAAATGCCTAATGCAAGGGGAAAATGCAAATCTAACAATGCTCTCTGACAGAGAGTGCTCTTGACTTGGATTTGGCCAAGTTCAAGAGACTTTGTTTATTTTAAGAAACAAGAAGCAGTTGTGAAAACAGGATATTGAAACTTTGTGATATTGAAATCATGTGGTAGCTCAATAGATATGAAACACAGCTAGCATGCTACTTGCAAAATAAAACCTCCAGCTAGTTGAAAGCTCTACCAAGGAAACCGATGGGGAAGGAAGAGTAACCACAAATTATGTGGTCCTGCCCCTGGGATGGGATCCCAAGGATACAACTTCCGGTCGAAGGTTTGGAAGAGAAAAACAAGATGAAATAAAAACTACTCTAAAGCAAAAATGAAAGATCAAACCCAATCACAACACTCTTCCCCGAATGGGGAAGGAAACCCAAAAAGTGGAGGTCTCTTCCACTTGAACTTTTATTAATTTTTTACAGATTGCTTTGGGAATTTAACCCTTGGAAGGTCTTTTTTAAGAGGAATAAGACAACTATTTGAAACAAAACTTAAAGAGCCCTTAAATGGCTTTTACAAAAGGAGATTGATTTTCTTGGTCTTCTTGGTTCAATATGATTCAAACCTCTTCTTGGATTTATGCTTTAGATATTCCTTTTGCTTAAGAAGACTTTCCCTCTTGCTTTTCTACACATAAAAACGACACAATTCACCCATTACTTGTAAAAGAAAAAAGAAACAAAATTTGAAACTACTTAGACTAAAATCTATAAAATATTTTGAAAACTCTAGATTTATGAGATTTTATTTTCGAAACATGCATAAATATAAAACAAACCAGCAAACAACATGTGTCTAGAATATGCTAGGAATGAGATCTAAAGTATAAAAAAAAGTGAAACTTTTTGGTATATGAAATCTATTTTTTGAAAGATGTAAAAAATGTAACCAACTACAAGCTAAATGCTACCTATGACTACCCTATATGCTCAACAAACTACTTGACATGCAAGAAAAAGACTTCTAGTACAAGATCTAATCATTCACCAAAACTAATGCAAAATTTGACTAAGACTAACAATGCTAACTTTATAAATAATGGAAACTAAACACTACTTAACAAAATAACTTGCTTTCGTTTTGCTTGTTTTGATTTTAGGGCTTCTTGGAGATGGATGAGAGGAGGAATCTAAGGGGATAAACAAAAGGGTGAAAGAAGCCAACAACGAAAGGTAGGAAGAAAATTTAAGGTGGACGAATGGGAGAGGAAGAGAAGAAAAACGAATGGGAAAGGGTGAAGATGGATATGATGAGAGAAAGGTTAGACAAATGGAAGAGATAGCTACTAGAATGGCAAGGATGGATCTAGGATAAGAGGACAATAGGCTAGCAATTCAAGGCAAAAGAATCAAGGAGAAAGTGGAAGGTTTGAAGAAATAAACCCTTAAGAACCAGTAACCAAGGTAAAAGTTTGTTTGAATGTTGATGGGGAAGAACTAGATCCTCTTGTTTCTCAAGTTCATAAAGCTTGGGACTTCTTTAGCCTTATGTGGAGTGAAGATGTACCTGCAAGAACCTTAAGCATTTGTGTAATATATGTAAAACAAGAGTATTCAAGCGAAAAGAACTAGATACATGCTTACTTGTGCTAGATTGTTAGCCCTCTTGAAACGAGATCTACAACTTAATAATCTCAAATACAAAAGCAAAACAATATCACCTCATTTATAAGATGAAGCAATGGCCACCAAGAGCCTCCACGTTTTTGACCTCCAAAGTCTCAACTTTATTATTAAAAATAGCTTACAAAAATCTCCAGAGTTTCTTTGCTCAAAAGTCCATGAGAGAATGGCCAAAATGCCATCTCTTAAATAGCTAAACTAACTACCAAAACCCTAAGTTGAATTGGCCATAAGAGAGCCAAATGCCACCTAACACCAATCGAGATCCAATCACATCCAGTCTTCAACTAATCAAATTGCAAGATCTTGGAGTTGTATCCAATTACAAAGTCGAGTTGAGTTAATGACATGAGGAGGTGGCCTCCACCTAGGCAAGGCGCCCCTCATCTCCACATTGGTAACATCTCCAATGAATAACACCATGCCAAGTGGTAAACTCGAGTTCCCAAAGAAGTATGACGTGAGCAAACTTGGAGCTAGCGTGAGATTGAGGTAGGTGCTTGGAGTTTACTTAGATTTGATTGCAATCATGGTGGTTGGGAGTGGGAGGTGGCCTCCACCTAAGCAAGGCGCCCCCACTCCATTCAATGCAACTCCATACCAACCAAAACTCAATTAATTCCTTACTCCACATCACCAATTCGACTTTGCATGCATGGAGGGCAAATTCACTTGAAGAGTCTTGACTCGTGCTGACTATACGGTTGACTGAAGCTCAGTGAAGTTGATTGGAATCATCTTTAATGCCAGGTGCCATGTCAATTAGCCTTTTATTTTATTCTTTTTGGATCATTTTAGAGAGATTTGGATTATCTCAAAAATAATCAATTTTATTATTTTAATTAATAATTTCTCCGTAACTGGGGTTTTTGAGAAATTATTAATTATGAGGCCTAGCTGCCATCCGAAACTTAGGATAAATTGGACCGGGGATCATGAATGATTTTTGGCTTAAGGTTAGAGCCTTCAATCATCAAATTCGGATCCCAGATGACTGACATATTACAAATTATTGTTTCTCTATTTAAACTATAGAGAAATTTATTAAATTTAAAAATAACTAAAAACCCAAATTCAACGGACCCAGTAAAATTTTTTCGAAATTTTTTCTGAGGGTTTTATGGACCTAGGACATGACCGACACCTATTCAAACAGTGTCTAGTAGGCTTATATACATCAGTTGGACTCTAATAACCCCCCATGGCTAAAATTTTCAAAATCGGGCATTCCAGCTTTGGAGGAGAGGGAGAAAACCTCATCGATTATAGCTCGGCTATAAGCAAAGTATAATTGACAAGGGAAAAAACTCCCTAGAATACCTTAGTTGCTTAATCAAATCATGGGGAACCGAGACACTCAGATCCTACTAGCACACTTTATTACAAACCCCATGGGGCCATGGTCATGTCGACTCAAAAAACAAAACAGGCTAGCCAAAACTGGCTAGTCACAAATGTTGGATCATCTGATACACTGGAGTCAAACACTTATCATGTTTGTCAAATGGTGGCTCTTCAGATAATCCAACTATGGTACAAATAAGTTGGTAAGAGTGCCCAATACATGGAATAAACTCTTCCAAAATTTCAATGAGAAATTCATGTCTCTAGTTGAAAGGATCACCAAGGTACTTGATGCTATAAAATTTTAGAACAAATACTATAAAAATTTTAAACATCAACAGTTCATTGATTTATTTTTTTCTTTGTATACTTGAGTTGGGCTAGCATAGCTTTGGTAGTTGGACATGTATTTCAATCAGTTGGTAACTAATTGGAGGCCTGTTAGGTAAGAAAAAATAATTTAATTTAAAAGTATAATGTGAGCAATGGCAATTCATAAACATAAACACCATCTCAGAGTTGATGAGAGAAGATGGCTCAGTGGCTACCACTTTAAATGAAATAGCTGATTTATAGCTTAAGTTGTCAAAATGACTACCCTCTTCCATATTTTTGTCAAGATGACTACCCCCTTATCTGTATAGGGTGTTCACTAGGGTTTTTAGAGATCATTCTAGGTGTAATATTCTCTACCCAAATCTTAATGGGTGCTAGCTCAATGGAAGAGCGCTTGCTTTACAAGCAGGAGGTTGGTGGTTTGATTCCTCCGTGTCATATTAATATTGCAATATATTTTTAAATTTTTTATGATGATTTATATACAAGGGGGGTTTCAAACAATATTTGTATGTTGTTATCAGAGGGGTTCTAAACAACCCTTGTAAGTTGCTACAAGGAGGGTGTTTCCTACTAAGTCATACTTGGTTGGATTTCAAGTGAGCCGACAAAGCTTGAACATGTCAAAGTGTTCATTATCAGAGTTTAGAAGTCCATCAGGCCTTCTAGGAAAAAAAATTTGTACCACGTGTTCATACCACCTCGGGGGAATTGTAATAAAATGTTCTAGCATGGTAGTTGTATGTAAAAGACTTGGCTTCATAGGACTTAAACATTAATCTGACTAGCCCAAAGTGTTTTTTCCTTGTTAATTATTTGTTGTTGAACACACTACTAATAATTTTCGAGTTTTGCATTCATGCTTCCAAAGTTGGGGTGGTCAACGTGGTGTTTCGGCCTTAGGAGGTTATTAGAGCCTAAGTGTCAATGTATTAAAACATTATAGGCATTAAAATTGACTTGTATGGACATGTGCTAGGTCCCCATAGGTTATTTTTTAATTTCTGAGAAAAAATATTGTTTCCTTAAAATTAGACTATTTTTTAATACTTTAATGGAAATAATTAAAAATGTAATAAAAGTGTGGTCTAGGGGCCAATTTTTCCATGTGGGTGCTCGTTTTTACACTCAGAGCATCCACTTTACCCCTAGACCCACTTTACCCCTGCAACATTGATTATTTTCACTTAAATTTCGTTTTGCTCAAAAAAGTCAAAAAGTGGGTAAAATATAAGAAAATTAGAAATAATGAGAGAAAAATAAACTCCTAAATCAGTGGAATCTCGTCTCAATCGAGATTGGAGTTGATTGAGGAATTCATGGAGAATCAAATCATTCATAATCAAGAGGATTCCAACCAAATCCAATGAGAGAAGTTTTCTCCTCATTTAGGGGGGGCGCATTTCTCCTTGGTTGAGCACTTTTATGGAGATGGCAACCATGGGTTTAATAAGAGGATGTAAAAATGGAAGGTGGCAGCCACCTCAATCTTCTCCATAATCAAGGCACAAATAAAGGCACAAGTCAAGGCGTGAGTCTCTCCCATGATGTGCCCTCCCTCTTCATGAGCTAATGCGCCCTCCTCTCTCATTTTTTCTATAAATTGAAGGCAACCCTCTCATTCCAGAGTTAGTTAGAGTTGGATTGAGAGTAGGCTTGCTATTGTATTTCGCTTATCATTCTTTACATTCGTAATAAAGAAAAGCTTTGGAGGCTAGCCTGTGTAGTGCATTATTGCGTGGATCCAAATTGTCATGGTGTTATTGAGGTAATTGTTTTAGTTGCTTTCTTGTTTTCTTACTTCATGAATCTAGCCTTTGATTGACTACTATAGTCAATAGGAAAAGAAGTAGTAAGTTAGATTACTTGCTAGTTTATTTTATATGTGTATGTTTAGAGGCATAGATCGAACATGTTTTACAAGTTTATATGCATGTTGTTCTAGTTTCTTTTTATATGCATGTTTGGATCTCATGGGTATTTGGCAAGTTTGTGATTAGTTTTTCAGGAATCTCAGCTTGAAGGAGGGATGGAGATAGTTTGCTTCCTTTCCACTTTTGGGCATTTGTTAAGACAATTTCCCCCAGCATCCCACCTCAAGTCTCTTGGGTGACTCTTTCTGGCAACAAGTTTTACTCACCTTCCTCTTTTACTCTTCTAAATTAAAATTCATCTTGGTTATTGGTTCTTTGAAGTTTCAGATCATGTTCCTTTATCAAGCATATTTTAAAAGAGTAGATCTTATTTTGTGCTTAGATCAAAAGTCTTTTAAATTGTTAAATCTTTTCTTTTGGATCTAGCTTTAGGAAAGTAATTTTTGGGCAAGATATTCAAGTAGATTTAAAACTTGTTTGAAAGGTTCTTTCTTTGAATACTTTAAAATTAAAATCAAGCAGTTCAAGTGCTATATTGGATGCATTTTCAAGGCTGTCCAAGACCCTAAGAGGGTTGGATTTCTAGCCAATCCACCTTAGTTATTTAATTTATTTAAGTAGTTTAACTTAGAATGTTTTAGCCTTTTTTCTAGGTTTCCCAAGTCAATTCTAAGGTGATTTTGGGCACTTTTGCTACTAATTTCGTTTGTTGGGTTTTGTTTTATAACAACAGAAAAAGAGTCTTTGGAGGACTCATTTTGACAAGATCGAACAAGCCAAGACTCTCTTGAACCTTTCCTTTCCTCCCAAGCTTTTGCCACAAACATTGTAACATCTTTTCTCCAAAAGTTATAAGGAGAAAGATGAGTTATTTTACTTTAAGTTGGCATTGTAATCTCATAATAAAATTACTTTTGGAAGCGAGCTCATAAAGCTTGCTTCTAATCCCCCCAAGGGGATTGGTGTCGGTTCCTTTTTGTGGATGTTGGCATTTCTGTAGCTTTCTAATTTTTACTTTAGTTCTAATTTGATTAAATTTAACCAAGATTAATTAAAACTTACCGTCGTGGTCCAATCCAAATATTGGGCCATTGACTCACTCGGGACATAGGAACCTTTTTATCTTGTTTTTTGCAAATCGTACACTTTTTCAATACAATTTGATTTGTCTTTTGCAAAAGTAATAGGATACTAACCCACTACCTCGGTAGTATAGTAATTAGATAACCTTTTCTTTTTCAGTCTTTTACTTTTAATTAACCCCCTTGCTTTCCCAAAGTACGAATTTCAGGATAAGGGCTTGCCCGAGTACTAGCCAGAAAAGAGACTTTTGGGGTTTTAATAAACAATAAAAATCTGTTCAAAAATCCTTAAAATTAACAAGGCTTCGTCCCCGTATGCTCTAGATCGCTACAACCTCAACTGAAAAGTTGATCATACCAGAAAGGGACTTAGTGACTAGTAATTAGTTTCACTTTTTTTCAATTAACCTCCCATAGACGAAAGTTCAGTGTCTCGGTTTTTCTTCTGTGTGGAAAATTTCATAGAGAAAGCAGGAACAACTAGATAGTGACCGCAGGGCCCCGTAAGACTACACCCTCATTTGGTGTAGTGTTCGACACACCCCACGACTCCGATCTAGCCCACATTTTCTCGTGTGGAAACACACTTAGCGAGTCTGGATATATTCCCAATGCCTTCATGGTATATCGGGAACCCCCCTCCCTAATAATCCACTCATCTTTTTCACAATAATTTAAAATTGACCAAGAGCATTCACAAAACATTTTTCAAGCACTACAATAGCACTCGATTTGACTTCATTTTCAGCACTAGTCTTTGCTTTATCATTACAATCTTTTGTTTAAATTCTATCATGTGTTGAATGGTTGTAGAACATTTTTAATATTTATGTTGTTATGCTTTAATTTTATACATTGCAAATCTCTTGTTTCACTTTTGCTTTTATAAACTCCTAAAAAACTTACTCATCCACCAAAACTAATTAGCTTAATAAGCCTTAGTAACTTTAGGGTCCACCCCCCTTGGCTCGTTACGAGTTTGCTTAAACGAAGGAGTCAAGAATCAAGTGACAGTACTTGACTCGAATCTTGCCCCCAAGGACACACTTAGTGGCTTGAAGATTTTTTCCACGTTAACCCCCAGGTGTGTATCCGGCGGAAATATTTTTGGTGTCGTTGCCGGGGATAAATCTTTTTATTCCCGGAGTTCGACTTAACTTAACTTTACTTCTAAAAAAGACAAAAAATTGATAGATCTAAGTTTAATAAAATAAATTTCACTCGATCCATCTGGTGAATCCACTGTCAGTAAACCCTCCAAGGTATTCTATTAGAAGAAATTCTGAAAATCTAGTCGATCTCATTCCTGAGCCTGAAAGGGCTTATAGAAGGAGGTTGAATAGACAAACTTCTCGTAGGATCCTTGAAGATTTGGGGTCCCAGTCCCTCTCAGATATCCACAACATGTTTGGTAATCTTCCTTCTATGGAAATGACGTACTTTTTCAAACCCCTTGACTTCTCTCAGATAGTAGGTCAACCACATGGCATTCTTGATGATGCTATCAAGAAGCTTCCTACTTTTCAAGGGATTAATGTTGTCACAGCTAAATCTCATTTGCAGAAGTTCTCAAGACTCTTGGTCAGTTGGTGTCCTGCACCTGCTCACAATCACAATGATGTCAAAATGAATTTATTTTCCCTTTCCCTAGAAGATGGTGAGTCGGATTGGTACTTAGATTTGAATGATAACTCATATAAAACTCTTGATGAATTTCTAACTGGATTTAAAGGAAACTGGGGAGAGAAGAAAGAACCGAGATATCAATTAGCATCTCTCCACACTATTAAAAAGAATGAGAATGAAACAATAGAAGAATTCAACAAGAAGTTTAGGGACTTAATTTCAAATCTTCATAAAGATATTAATCCCTCTGATGCCTCAATCATCATCTATTACATCGAAGCATTCAATGGTGATATGAGGTATCGGCTAAGAGATAAAGAGCATGTCTCTCTTAAGAGTGCTCAAGAAATGGCTATCCAGATTGAGAAAAATATGCAAAACGCAAGAAAGTCCAACATACCAGGATTTACAAGAGGCACTTCATCATACAACAAACATAAAGAGTCAAAGGGTAAAACTGTAGATTCAGAAGATAAAGAGTCATCCAAGGATCCCATGAAAGAAATGTCTGAAATGATAAATACCTTGGTAACCAACCAGAATCAACAAATGGCCAATCATGCTTCTCAACTAAATCACATTCAGAATAGGTTGGTTATGATGGAAGGGAACCAAGAACCAAGTTTCCCGTGCTCCTCAAGCACCAACGAATTTTCAACATAAGCCAAATCAAGTGTATCAGAAGAAGGCACCTTCTCATGAGCAAAGAATTCCAAATCAGTTAGAATCATCTAATATGGTAGATGATCCCCTTCCATAATGTAGACCATGTGATCAGTTTCATCAGGAATCTACTTGTTATGTAGCTAGCCAAGTTATGGAACCAAGAGTGCCTGAGACTAGTAATCAAGATGTAAAATCAAGCGAGCCTGAATTTATTAATTTGGTAGGCCAAACCTACCCTCTATCTAATCAGCATTGGCAACATGCCATAGAGTATAGCTAGGAAAAGGACTTCATTAAAAAGAACTATGGAGAGAAGCCTTCGCAAGAGCAGGTCAAGCAAATGATGGATGCTAGATTCAAGGGAGAAACTTATCAGAGAAGGGATCATTCCACACCAACCAAAGCAACTCCATTTGTGCCTAAGGTAATAAATACTCTTAAAACAGTCGATTCAAAGCTTGACATGGGTAGTTGGTTAAATAATGCTAAAGTCCTTGTGCATGCAACTGAAATCCTTAAAGATACTAATCAAAAGGATAAGTTTATGATAGTTTTAGAAGGCCCTTGGGATACAACCCATGATAATATCAAACAAAAAGGTCTTCCAAGTAATAATGTTTTTAGTGAAGATGCACCAGTGATACTTCATAGTGTGGATCCAAGAAGAGAGGATCATCCTCCCTTCTATGTCTCCTTATTAGTAAATGATATGCTTCTTCATAATTGCATGCTTGACTCGGGTGCGTCATCAAATGTGATTACAAGAAAGGTTATGGAACAATTACATTTGAGAATCACCTGACCTTACCACAATGTTTGTGCCATGGATTCTAGAGAGATTGATGTGGTAGGGATAATCTTGAACCTTCAAGTAATATTGGCTAAGTATCCTGATGTCAACATAATAATGGATGTGTTGGTGATTGATGTGCTGAATAACTAGGGCATGCTTTTGTCAAGGAAATGGGCTGCAACCTTCGGTGGTCATATTCAAATGGACTGGACTTATGCAACTGTACCTGCATCAGAAAAAACAAGGGTTATACTTCATAAGGAAGCAGAAAGGAAGCATCATGTAGAAAACCCTAAGAATCCTTCAAATGAGTTTGTGTGCAATGCAGATAACTTTGGAAACTATGCCATCCTATCTAACTTCATGGCCCCCATCAAAGAAAAATTGAAAGATGAAAAGATATATTAAGTTTAGAAATTGTACTTTGTCGAGGCATACTCTAAGGCAGGGAAAGGGGCTCGCATAGTAATCATTTCACCTTCTAAGCAAACCTTCAACTTTGCTTTCAGACTTGGACTTAAAGCATCTAATAATGTAGCAGAATATGAAGCATTGTTACTTGGACTAGAAACAACTAAGGACATGGGGATAAAGATGTTAAACATTAAGGGTGATTCAGATTTAGTTATCCACCAACTAAAGAACAAGTATAAGTGCAAGTGTGAAAGATTAAGGAAGTATATAAATTTTGTTTAGGACACCATGAAATGGTTTGATGCACTTAATCTTCAAGAAATCCCTAGAGAAGAGAACATTTTAGTAGATAAATTAGTAGTGGCAACATCCACCCTTCAACCATCAGATGAAATCAAAGAAATCTTTGGTTTTTGCGGAACTCATTTGTGATCTTCCATGTACTGATTAGGAAACTAAGCCCATGGACTCTCTGCCCGATGAGTCCTTGTTTCTTATCAGTACTTCTGACCCATGCTATGGAGATATCACATTGTATCTCTAGACCCAACGCTTCAATCCTCAACTATCTCGTGAAGAACGTCATCGTGTGCATCACCACGCAAAGTATTACCTCATAATTGGTGACACATTGTATCGTCGTGGTGTCGATTCTATCCTCCAATGCTACTTAAATCATGAGGAGGTCGAACATGTACTGAATGATTGTCACCCGGGGGCATGTGGCGGTCATCTTTCTGGGATGGATACAACCCAGAAAATACTACGCGCTAGATACTACTGGCCTTGCATCTTCAAAGATTGTATTGAAGCAATCAAGAAGTGTCCTCCTTGCCAACTTTTTCATCACAAAAAAACGCTCACATCCCACCCCATTACATCCAGTTATCGTCGTCGGTCCCTTTTCCAAATGGGGCATCGACTTCATGCACTGTAATCCTACCTCGGCTGGGGGGCATGGTTATGTTATTGTCATAGTAGACTACTTCACCAAGTGGGCCGAGGCTATGCCTACGTACAAAGAAGACGGAGCAACTGCCGCACTCATTATGTTCAATCACATCATTGCGCGATTCGGTGTCCCTGAAGCCATCGTCACTGACCATGGATCACATTTCCAGAACAATATGGTGGATGAACTAAGCGTTAGGCTAGGTTTTCGACATGAGAACTCGACTCCCTACTACCCTCAGTCGAATGGACAAGTAGAGGCCATTAACAAGGTCTTGAAAACCATGATTCAACGTATGGTAGGGACACATAAGTCCAACTAGCATACTATGCTTTTTTCAGCCCTATGGGCATATAGGACTTCCGTGAAAAATGCCACTGGCTTTATGCCTTTCCAATTGGTCTACAGACTAGAGGCAGTACTACCTATTGAGTGCAAGATTCTGTCATTGAAACTCGTTGTTGAACTCTTACCCAACACCACCACCGAGGAAGAACGCTTTCTATACTTGGCAAAAATCGATGAAACCCGTCGTGATGCAGCTTTGGCTAACGAAGCTCATAAGAAACGCATCAAGGCCTAGTATGACAAGTTAGTCAAACCTCGTATCTTCAACGAGGGAGATTTGGTCCTCACTTATGACCAAAAACATGATAAACTAGGGGCAGGTAAACTAGAGTCCATGTGGCATGGTCCATATGTGGTTAAACGTGTGTTGGAAAAATGAGCATACGAACTTGAGGATTATGAAGGAATATATTTGGGGGAGCCTTGCAATGGGATCTACCTGAAGCGGTACTATGCCTAAATCATTTACGCATTAGTACTTAGTATATACTGTACATGACGTGTGTTTTGTTTGCTGTAACACTTTATTTTTAGTGTGTTAGGATCTTGTCATTCTGCTTATACCATATTTTGCCTGGATGTGCAGATGAAAACGTGTTTCGAATTCGCAGATGGCGCTAGCCGATACATCCATAACCTCGCTTCGGCAGCTTGGGTACTCTATTCCCCTACCGACGAACTGATTAACTCAGGAGGAACTTGCTTAGGGTTTCCGACCAACAATGTCGCCGAGTATCATGCGGTAATTGGATTATTGAACAACGCTTGTTCCTTGGGTGTGGACCACCTTGTTATCTATCTTGATTCGCAACTAGTGGTCTCCCATATTAACTGAGTCTACACTATCTGCGACCCCTTATTACTCCGTCTATTACGGCGAGTATGTCTCTTGGAGAGGTCCTTTGAGTCAATTCAATACCTGCACATTCCGAGAGACATGAACATTGTTGCTAATTCCCTATCCAATTTTATATTAGATTGGTACATTGCACATTCATAATCATTTCCATCCAAGATGCATAAAGCGACACAACATGTAAAATACTCATTGTATGTAAGCAAACATCCATAAGATCCTCAATCATCATAGAACACATAATGTATAAAACCGCAAAAGAGTGTTGTTATATATATAATCACCATGTACAAAAATGTGGTGCTGATACAAAATCTGAAGCACATAAGCTTTCAGTAGGTCCTAGCTACAAAATCTGAATCTTATGGCTTTCAGTGCATATACATCACACATGAGCTATCCCCGTGGACGCTCGTGATAGCAGATGATGGCCCTAGCTACTCTACAAAGCAGTGGACCAAAGCGTGTCGACACTACAACTGTGTAACGCTTGTAGCGGCAAGGTAGGTCATCTATAGATATGTCCGGTATGTCCAACGTCAATCTCTGGAGGTTCTCCTCCAGCTCGCTCAACTCCTTTGCTGCATTCTGATGAGCGGCCGCTATATCCCGTACCACCCCTCTTCTCTCAATCGAAGAAGCACCTATCGGGCGAGACGTACCAACAACTGCATCAAACATGTGTGAACCATTAGTACTACTCCCAAAAACATTTTAAAAATTATAAAATGCAAAAACACAACAAGAGTTTCGTTCTTACCTAGGTCTCCCCACTACTCACCCTCGGGAAGGGACAAGTCTGGGTCTCCCCTAAAATCTATACCCACGTACGCATAATCCTCAATCATGAGGAGATTCCCATGTAACCACCTGAAGAAGGTGGGACCAAAATTGATGATGGGAACCCCCTCCTCCATGGCGGGCCATGACCTCGGACCACCTGACCATGTGAGGATCTCGAGGATCGAGATCATCTAGCTCTACCTGTGGCCGCAACAATGGGACTCGTTCCAGGAAGAATGAGACCACGATGGATCTGTATCCAAACTGTTTAATCTCACCTTGGTGGCATTTGGTGAGATGTTCCCTAACATTGGTGAGGAGCCCGTCACACCAGTTGAAGACAGTAGGTGCCATACACTCAATGGCATAGAGCATATGGGCCTTGGTGGCCTGATGAGAAGCCCTACTTCCCGCCACCCGCTCTATGGTGAAGAGCACAGTACGCAGGGGTCGATCTCTGACATTCTTGATGGGAATTTTTCCAGTAAGCATTTGCGTCCCCAGTGTGCAAAATTGAGCCACCAAGCTCTCAGTAGACTAGTCACTACCCCGCGAACCGGATAGTGAAACTGGGGCTCCCCCCCTGATCAATCCCGTCAGAAAATAAACATCCTCCACATCCAAAGTAAGTATGTGGGCACCCACATGAAAGTGTTGCTGATCCGGATCCCATAATCCGATCAGATAATCCAGTAACTGTACCTGGGCCCTCATGCTCTGTACGTGAAAGAACTTTAACAAGCCACATCATTGCAACGCATTCATTGAATTTGGGTCATTTGCCACTTGGGCATCTTCCATTACGTACTCTCTTTCCTTCCATTGGACCATGGTGCAAGTCAAGACCTACATAAACATCAACTTGGTGCATATTAGAACCTTTCTCAAGCTTTGGATTGGGCTTCTTTGGCCCCATTTTTTATTTTTCCATATGGATCTACACTGACGCACCCCGCCTTTGCGGACAATGCATCAACGACGCACTTTCTCCATGTGAGAAGCTCGTCAGAGAGCCCTCGATGCACTTCCTGCAAGGGGAAAGCGTGTCTCCCGGAGCGTGCGCAATCCCCTCCTTTACAAGCCAAAAAACCCTAAAACATAAAAGTAATCCACTAGAAATGTAACAAGTAGGGTTAAGGCCTACCTGTCGCTGACGTGGCGAGAAAAAACTAACTGTGGCCTCCGCAATCGACCTTTGAAAATCAGCTCCAAAGTGATGTTTTTACTATTTCCAGCTTGGTAAAAAAACATTGGTAACTATTTCTTACTATTTGACTTTTATATAAAAGAAAATGGAATATTCCCTTTTTAATTTTTCTTTTATAGGTATTGTTTGCTATAATTGGTAATCTTTTACGTCTAAACACCTTATTGTCATTCCTGACTTAGTTTTTGGAGTTCGCAGATGAAGTGAAGCGGTGTTCTGACTTTATTGGCGACCATCGTTGATGTTTCACACTTTTCATCAAGTGTGAGTAAGTCGTCGAGCGTTTTTCATGCTATTATATCGCTCATTAAAATCAAATATTAATGGCATCGAGCTTACTTTTGTCCATTCTCGTGCTCGTGAAACTATGAGAATAAGTCACTAAGTTATATTTTATCACTTTTTTGGGCTCGTAAAACTCCCACGAAAAAGGAACCCCTCAAAGTTCCTCTTTAAGCTCTTTTCAGACTCCCTAAATATGAAAAGATCGCCAAGCGAACTTGATTCTTTCACGCTTGTAAAAGTATTTGAAAGGTCATTTTTCTGGTGATAGTTTACCCATTTTTCGGACCAGGAGGACTATTTACGAAAAATGAGCATTCCGGTTAATCATGACTGGAAGAGTTCTCTCTCATGTTGTTTTATCCTTTTTCGGATGAGCAGACTAACTTTTACCAAAAAGAACCATTTGGAGTCTTCTTTAGTTCTTTTCAAACTCTCTAAACATGAAATGACGTTGAGTTTTCCTTCTCTGGACTCGTTAAAATATGACATTGAAGGGCCCGTTTTGGGATGAACCCCTCCTATCTCAGGTTCGTAAAACATATGAGATCGGACTCGTCCGAAGGATGAGCTATACCGAGCATCTGTTACCCTCCTCAAGCTCGTTAAAAAACAAAAGAGGTACTCATCGATCATGATGGGGATAAGAAAAGAGTTTGTGTTTCATTGTAGTTATGGCAGTACTTAGTTACTCTTGAACATGACAATCGTTTGCATATGCATTCAAACACTTGGATAATCCGCTTGTCTTTGAGTCCCACCCATTCCATGAGTCTTTTCACTCCTTTGAGTCATTCAAAGAATGCATCCATCATCAGTTGCATTAGGGGTCGGTGTCATTCTCGTCATGTCAATGCTGCCAAGTCATGCCATTCCCATGTTCAAAAGAGGTCTGTTCGTCGAAGTCAATCTCTACAGTCATTCTACCTTCTATTATGTCGGTCATTCCTGAGTAAGTCTCAAGTGACATTCTACAGTCTGATCTACTCCAAAACATTTTCGATTGTGTTTCATGTCGATGATGGGGGAAACATCATCGCCCTCCTTCAACTGGTTTATCCTTGTCGACTTCAACACATTATCTGAGGATTAAAACCTAGAAACTATTCAAGTACCTTGGGCCTGCATGCCTCAATGACAAGTTACCTCGCTTTCGACAGTAAGTTCACATCATTGACTTCTGATTGAAAGATTCCACTAAGTGTTCGACCTCAGATCATTGATTCACATACAGTGGTATGTACTGTGATACCTTGGGGATCATTGACATCAATGGTGATTTCCCTCGCACTTGTTAACGATATACATCAATGACCAGTAATCAAGTGGTTTCTGCCATGTTCGACTTCAAGACATTGTAATCACATGGTTAGAATCGTATCATTACGGGTTCGGCTTGAAGACCCTGGGTTAAGTCATAAATCTCACCCAGGTTGCGATGGAGATTGTTTGAGTCATATTGCATGGATCCACTTTTGTATTGGTCGCGGTTGTGTTATCATCCCATCATGGATCTACGATTGTGTCTAGTAGCCATGATTGTGTTCAGTCGGTCTTTACTACCACAGATTTGCAATGTATTGGTCGGCAGTCGTGTTATGAGTCAGTTTGAGACATTTATCTCAAGAGTTGATTGCACTGCAGAAGATCTTTGTTCGTCACTCCAACCAACAATCCTTGCTTCAATTTTTTCCCTATTTCAAACCATTTCACCTACCTTATTTTTCCAGCTTCATGCTTTGGGGGGCATTCTATTACACCAAAATCTCATCACCATGAGTGATGTGTCATCTATATGCCCTGATCCCTAAATTCCCTGAGCTAAAACATTGAAAGAGAAGTTTTTGTCTTCCTCTTTAACCTTTTGTTGTCACTCTGATGCACCCTGCTGTCCAGCAAGGTGCGTCAAGTTCAAGGTGACGCGCTCTGCAACTTAACAAAGTGCGTCGGTGACGCAGTGTGCCTTTGTACAAGGTGTGTTGATCTCTCTCTATCGCATGTTTCCCTTGTGCAAGGTGCGTCACAGTTGGTTAAAGTGGATAAAGAGAAGCTTCGAGTGACTTCTCGAAGCTTGGATGGCGTGGAGACTTATCCCTACTTACCTGGAAAGGTGGCAATCAATCCCCTTACCTAGTGGGATGATCCCTTAAGCCTCTCCACTAAATCCTCAACCTCTCCTATCCCTTTAGCTCTATATATATGAACCCCCTCTCCATTGTCAAGGGAGGGAGGATAGAGTACTCTTATGCTCGTGGAATTTCTCTAGGTGATCCTCTTCATCCATTAGGAGGCTAAGCATTCAATCTTGGAGGCTAGGATTGTTGGAAGGAGGTTATGATGTCAAAGCTTTGGTCGTAACATCTCTCCCTTTGTATTTCTTACTATTACATTTAATACAAGTTCTTTCCATAAATGTTATTGTGTTAATGATATTTAGGATTTTCCTCTTTGACTATTAATCTAGATCAATTCATATCCATGTGCTTTTACCACTTGTTTGTTTCCACATGCTTTGCTTGGTTTTGCCGCTAAAGATCTGAAGACTTGGAGCTTGGAGTAGCAAGGAGAAAGGAATTGCATAATTGAGGTAAGCCATCTCTTTATCTGTCTTGCATTTCAATTGATCTAGGAAAGATACTCATGTTATGTACTCATTTGTTCTAGATCTAAACCATTTAGGCTAGGGAGATCTACTTGAGTTCGCTCATACAGATTGTCCATAAACACTTTTCCAGTGAAAAGGTTTTCTCAGGGTAAACATTGTGTTTACCAGGGAAAATTTTAAGAACCCCCCTAAATTTCTATGTATAATAAATAGACGAATCCCCATGATATATAAGAAAATATGAAGGTTATTTTATCAATGTTATATTTTATATATATATAATTTTTTGGCGAATCTCTCATTCAATTATATAATCTAGTAAAATCTTGGCAAATCTTTCACTAAATTATAAATCTTTGTACAATATTGGTGAATCATTCACTAAATTATAAAACCTTGTGAATCCTTGGCAAACCTTTCGGCAAGTTTATCCTTGGAAAATCATGGCCCCCTACATGCCCAAATATGCTGCTATGAATGAAGTCCGAACCCCCAAGCATGATTCCCCAAGCACCCACAAAAACGTTATTGCCACATTGTTGATCGCAAGCTTCACAATCTCCATGTTTCTTGGGGAAACTTTGGATCAGAGATGATGGGATTTAGAACTCTCCAAGATGCAAATGGGTCACCATAAGACCTGATAGTAAATATCAACTTTCCTTCTCATGTAGACATTAAGCAACTTGCAAAATGAGATTCAACCCATAAAATATGGACGATGTAACTCCAACTTTGATTTCCATGATCGATAGAAGGTGAAAGAGCCCCTAGCAACTGCCATTTCTAGAAATTGGGGGCGAATGGGAGATGCCTATTGATTTTTGTGGGAAAACAAAGGTTTAAATCCATTTTTAGAGGGGCATAATTGTTTTATCTGGGATCCTCTTTTTAAATTCGATGGGGTTAACCTCATATTCATTAAACTAATTAAATAAAATGTGGGTTAATCATACCTAACATGTGTTTAATAAAAAAATAGCCCATTAAAAATTTAAAACCCCTAAATTTAGCCCATGGGCTAAGATTAGCCCCTAAAATTTTCCATGGTGTCTACTGTGGATGTGTCTCTTTCAGTGATCCTTTTATGCATGCAGTTTATGTTTATGTTTATGTGATAGGAAAGTTATAAAAAGTTAAAAACATCTAACTAGTAAGAAAAATCAACATGGTATCAGAGTTGTTCTGAAAGAGGCCATTACACAATCCGAAAAAAGCAGGCACGAAAAAGAAAGCCCAAAAAAGCAGGCCCGAAAAAGCAACCTGAAAAAGTAGTCTGAAAAAACAGTCTAAAAAAACAAAAGATCCGAAAGAGTAGGAACCCAGTTCCAACAATTTTTGGGGTTTCTCAAGTCCTGGGAATTATGTCAACCAATCTAATGGTTGTGGATAGATTGGATGGAGGAGATAACTTCAAACCTTGGAAGCATAGGATACTTCTCATTCTAGAAGAGAATGATCTCTTAGACTATGTTAAAGAAGATACCCCAGACACAGAAGAAGAGGAAGCTAAAGAAAAGTACAAGAAGAATATGGTCAAAGCAAAAAGAATTCTATCTGATTCGATCAATGACTACTTGATCCCTCATGTGTCAGAATTGAAGAATCCTAAGGAAATGTTTGAGGCCTTGACAAGATTATATGAAAGCAAGAATACTAGCAGAAATTTATTATCAAGACATCAGTTAAGGAATGTGATGATGAACAAATCAAAGATAGTGTCCTCCTATTTTACAAGGATTTCTCATATCAAGGACCAACTAGCGGCTGTTGGAGATCATGTAGAAGAGAAAGAGCTCGTGTTGACAACATTGAATGGTTTTCCCTCTTCTTTTAGTGATCCTTTGTCAATGCTACCCAAGTTTGACAAGCTATGGACAAATTGCACTCAAGAAAAGGCAAGGTTGATCTCCAAGATGTAGAAGACGAATGATGAAGAAAATCAAGCATTTGTAGTTCATGCAAGAAGAGAAAAAGGAAGAAAGGTTATCAAGAATATTGATAGAAGATCGGTATCGGAGAGCAAGAAGGATATGTCCAAGATCAGGTGTTACAACTGTAACAAGTTGGGACACTATGCAAGAAATTACATTCAAGAGAACAAATAGGGAAAAAGGAAGCATCATGCTCATATGGTGGATGATGATGAGCCTACTTCATCCAAGAAATCAAGGGAGACATCAGATGAAGAATTTGTCCTTTAAGTACTATCACTCAAGGGAGCGGTGTTTTGCTAATGGATAGTGGTGCTTCTAAGCACTTGACATGTTACAAAAATTCTTCAGAAGGAACTTGGAAACAATTCCAAGCATGAAGTTAAAGAGTACGAGAAGTCTCCTATTAGCTAGATTCAAGTGAAGCATAATGGAGTTTGTAGATAATATACTTTTGGAAAAAATGCCAAGGGATCTTTCCCAAACTATGAAGGTAAATACAAGGTGGTCTTGGATCTAGTGCATCCAAAAGACATGAGGACCAAGGATGAAGTTTTTCAGCAAGTTCCAAGAATTCAGAACTTGATCAAAGTTCTAGAACCTTGGTGATATCTGCTAGGAGGCATGGATCAAGAGGGAGTCAACTAAACAAAACAAAGATAAGTATTTAATGTTTTGTGAAATAAGTGTTATTTATTCAAATTAAATTATTATTTTGATGAATAATATAACTATTAAATTAGTACTGGTTAACCCCTGTGGACATTTATGTCAGGTCCATTATGGAGGCTATGAAAGCAATGATCCGTGATCAAGATTTACCGATGTCTTATGGGCAAAAGTATCCAGTACGACAGTTATGCTCAGATCAAGTGTTCTCACTAGATAATGGAGGACTAGATTACTGAAGATGGGACCTTTAGAGAAGAAGAGTATAATAAGACTTCAAAGGCATACAAAATTTACATCCCAGGACAAAAATAGATCGAGATCAACAGGGATGTGACATTTGACGAAGATACAACCTTCAACAAATCCAGGAAGTCTCACATGGATGAGGACTACGAGGAGCCTGGAGCTCCAAAGAAAACAAGCGCAGAAGACTCTACTCCGGCAGGACATATTCCAGAAGATCATGATGAGATAATAGAGCCAAAAGCACCTGTAGATCCACCCAAAGATATCACAAAGACCAGCATGGTTCCAAGGCACAATTCAGGATGCAAAGAAGTATGGTGCTCCTAGTAGGTCTTTCAGAGAAAGCAAAAGACCTCGTCAGTATTCCAGCTACATGGCACTGATGAGTGACATCATTGATGCAAAACCTTCCAGTTATGAAGAAGCTACAAATCAACAAGTATGGAAGGAAGCCATGATGGAGGAATATCAATCCCTCGTAAAGAATGATGTGTGGGAAGTCGTTTCAAGATTTGAAGGGAAGTCAGTGGTGACCTCCAAATGGATCTACAAGATCAAACATGCTGCAAACAAAAGCATAGATAACTACAAAGAAAGATTTGTGGCTAGAGGATTCTCTCAAAAAGAGGGAGTAGATCATGAGGAAACGTTTTCTCCAGTGGATAGACACGCTTCCATTAAAGCTATTATCTCCATAGATTTCGTGATGGGATGGAAACTACACCAAATGGATGTCAAGACTGCCAAGATAGACAGATTTCTTATGAGCTTGGGTTTTAACAAGAGTGAAGCAGATCCACTACAAGGTTGTAGATGGGAAGCCAACGATATTACTACTGTATGTAGATGACCTGTTTCTCACAGTTGCTAGAAGCTCATAGATGAGTGCAAGAGGGAGCTTGCAGCGGAGTAAGAAATGAAGGATCTAGGTATGATGTATTACTTCTTAGGATTAGAAGTGTGGCAAAGATCAGATGAGATTTTCCTCTATTAAGGAAAATAAACAGTAGAGATCCTGAAGAGATTCAGGATGATGGGCTGTAAGTCCATGGCCACACCAATGGTGACGAATATGAAGTTGTTGATTGACTCTTCTTCAAATATGGTGGATCCCACAATGTACAGACATATGATCGGATCCTTGATGTATCTGGTTAACACCAGACCGAATATATGCTTTGTAGTGAACACTTTGAGTTAGTACATGGTTGAGCCCAGACGTGTACATTTGATAGCAGCAAAGCATGTGTACGATTGGATATGGACTCAGATATGTCTCAAACAGAGAAGTAAAGCTGCAAGGATATATGGACTCTGAATAGGGTGAAGAGTGCAGTGAATGAGAAAGAGCCAATCAGGGATGTTTCTTCAATTCGAGATCAACTATGATATCTTGTTTTACCATGAAAGTAGTCGCCAGGGGCACTCAATACAACAGAGGCAAAGCATATTGGAGCCAGTATTGCATGATGAAAAGTAGTAAGGCTTCAGAAGGTTCTTGATCAGTTATATTCGAGACATGGTGCAAAGGGGAGCAGTGAAGCTCCTGTTATCACATCTATGTTAGCTGGAGCTACCATACTGCAGACTGTGTGGCCGAGGACCACACAGTACTTTTTTTTCCAGATCACAGATCCGATGCCTTCAGAGGAGACACATAGTTTTGTTCAAATTGCCCCGAGCATATATATCACAGGGGACAAATGGTTGTACAGTGGTCCAGACATGTTACTTAGCATTTACCGCAGGGTCACCCTTCCTTGCCAGGCTTTGATATGAGCCCATCGAGACAGTTTCCTAGTCTTGCTTTGATTGAGACTATCACAGAGTATTGTTGGTTTACTATTTGTGCCCAGATTCAGCAGAGATCCATTTCAGAGACAGCCTCAGCAGCAGATATATGGTGCGACAGGTATTGCATTTGATGTTTATTGCTCATGATTGTTGCTTAGACTTGTTTATACATGATAGTACACTAACTTTGCCTATGACGATTGATTTGGTGATCTAGCTATTGTTATGATATATGATTGGGCCCTTGGTGATGTCAGTCCACCCCTTCCTAGTAGACCCCTGTATATGCACACCGGGTCACACCCCTACTCTTGGTATAGACTTGGTCACTTAGTCCCCCTTGGCAGCTAACTTTGGATCCACCTTCACCTTCTCCATCCATCCGACTCATCCGTGATAGTCTTTCCCGACTTGGATTCCGATTTGTGACCTTGAGGATCCCTTTCCCCACTGATCTCTGAGTATGCCATGATTCCCTATCTATTGTGCCTCAACTCTTTAGTGTGTGAGATGCACTCTCAAACCTGGGATTTGCTCCTATCGATTTCCCCCGATGTTGCAATGCAGTTAGGATTGTGTAGCCTCACCGAGTGTTCCCCATTGGTCATCGAACCATGTATTGCTCACCCCCATTACTTTGCAATATGAGGACCATAATTATATCTATTGAGATATGTATGTAGCCCAAAAGGGCCTTGATGTAAAATGAAGAAATGTAAAGCAAGCCAAAAAGGCTTTTGTAAATGTAAAATCTAGCCGAAAAGAGCTAAGTATGAAATTCATTATAAAATCCATGCAATGTGTTTGTAAACACACATGGACACAGGTCAGCATTTGTAGTGGTTATTTCCTCACCTAGTCCTGCGGGGCAAGGAGGTGAGAGGGAGCAAGGGACAAGCTCAAGATTGTCCCCTAGAGTCTCAAGTTACGATTTGCCGAACACCCAGTTTGGTGGCTCTAGAAAAGAACCTCACGGAGTCTTTGGGCACGGATGTGAGTTGTGAGATACTTGTTAGATGACCAATGGCGGTTTCCTTGCACTATACCCATGTGTGAGGCACCACCCTTTCCCATGTTTTTGTCATGGTATGCTTATCTCAATGGACCTCGCTTTCCCGAGTTATCCAAAAGGTCACATAATCTTTGTCCTTGTCATCCCTCATCCTTCACCTTGTGTTCCACATCACCCAAAGTCAGCTAGGTGGTCAAGTCTATAGGTTGTGCATAGCAGTTGAGTCTTTTGGACATGGTGGGCCCACCTCACCTGGGGCCTTGTATTTTTCTGAGATTTAATGCATTTTTTATCACCATATTATCATCATATTGTTTAGTAATGTACTAACTTGTATAAGGAAGCCTTTCACTTCATGATTGTATACAGGTTTCAGCTAGCACCATTGTTGACCAGATTTGACTTGGTCAAACTAGGTTGACCAGGCCAAAAATGGGCCCAAAAAAATGTTGCGACCGGAATTTCAGTTTTGGTCAATTATTATCTACAGGGGGCCCATATGAGCCTCCAAGTGACAAAATGTAAAAATATCGAGGCGTTTGTGAGATTTTTAATTATTATTGGTCATTAATGACCTGTTTTAATTAAAAATCATGGATTTTGGGCAAATAATGCCAAAGTGATGGATCGGGGTCGTTCGAGTGATCATTCCTACTATTTTTGGGGTCCACAATCACATTGCAGCAGACGATTCGGCAATCCAGGAACTCTAGGTGGGTCAAAAGCCCAAATTACATCTTCAGCAATAAAAACCAGCAATAAAATACATGGAAAATAAAAAATTGACAAAGGCAACTATAGCAAAGGGCAAAAATTAAAGGTTGGATAATTCAAGGGTGATTTCTAAGGTAATGTTGGTATGTTTGGACATCATATTATGTATTGTGGGTCCCTCCATTGGGCCAGCTCATTAGATGGGTCGAATTTCCCCATGAGGGCGTTTTCTCCACCTTGGCAAATTCGATTTGCATGTTGTATTGGTGTGGGGCCTTACTGTTTTAAGTTAGAGGGATAAAACATCATATAGACACCCCCTAACTTGTGTTTTGATTGTTGTATGGACCCCACCATGGGTCCCCCACTCCACTTGTGCGCTTCACTTGGGCAATTCGCACCCCCTTCATGAGCTCATCTCCACCCTCGATTTGGTGATTGGGAAAGTAATCCCATCCATTGGTTTTGGGGGGAATGAATCTATGTTTTGAGCCATCTCTATAAGAGAATGAGCTCACTCCATTGTTGTCTCTCTTGGCACGTTTGTAGGCTTGAGTTTTTGATGATATAGAGCCATTCTTCCATAGTTTCTTGAGAGTTTATGGATGGATATGTGTTGCTTGACTGATATCTAGGTTTTCATAGCTTTGTTGAGTTGCTAGTGCATTGTTTCCATCTTGTCCTTGGCCAACGATTTGCAGGTGAAGAGCTCAGCTGGAGGAGGGCGCAGTTTTTGGAGTGGGAATCCCACAACTGCTTGAATTCTTCAGAGAATCAACAAAGGAGTTGTTATTGCATTTTTCGCCTTTCAATTCTCTCATTTTAGTCATTTTTACTTGCTGGTTTCTCTTGTTATTTGCTGCATACACTGACTTGATCTTGTTTGTGGCAGGTAACTAGGGCGAATTTGGCCATTGGAAGCTCAAAACGCAAAGGGAACACGCTGCTGCTTGGCAACTGAGTTTGGAAGGCTAGTCTTCGGCATCCTCGTCCGTCTATTCACTCCCAAGTAGGTCCTTCTTGCTGGTCTCTAGCATTTTAAATTTCATTGTGTGTGTTGAGCAGAAATCTCATGTACAAAACCATAAAAACACAAAACATAAGTTTTCACCGTTAGAATTAGTTTTAATTCAAAACCCGCTAATGAATTGATCTTAAAAGCCTTAATCTTAAGTTTCATTTGCTTTAGACTCCATTTTCCCATAGTTTTAGCACTGGTCAGCCTAGCAAAAACGCCTCACCTAGGGCGTTTTTCTCTTCTGCTTGCTTGGGTCAGTTTGGGGTTCTAGGTAGTTTGTAATTGGTTTCAAATCATCATTTTATGTCAAGGAATCAAACTACCAATTGCTAGAAGTATTTTAAATCACGTTTTATTTGCTGCCCTAGGTCCATTGCAACTCTCTTCCTTGGGCAGGTTTATTCTATTTTCCCACTTCTAGCTTATTGTACGTCCTAGTCCATTTCAGCCTTGCAATCACTAATCTAATCAGCTTGTTTCATTATAATTGATTGCTGGTCACTTCCACATCGTCCCCATTTTTACCTTGTCTCTGGTTACCAGCCAGGACAAGGGCATGCTCGTCAGAAAGTGCAAACCTGCTTGGATCTTCTGAAATGGAGGGCTGGATGGGGAATCATGCGTATGTAATAAATATTTGAAGTGCTCCCCAACATAGTAAGAAATCTTCCTGCAGGCACACTCTATCCAGAACAAGATAGGGTGATGAAATTCAGGATGACAAGGCATTTCTGGTACCTTATCATATTCTTCCAAGAGGCTCTTCCGAAAATAATTTTCCATGAAAGTGCATGCCTCGAATTGCTCTAATATACAAGGGGCTTCCGATGGGCAAGATATATGCTCATATGAAATAATTTCCTTCTTTTCCTCTATGCTCAACTGTTCAAAATCCATACTCCTGCCAAAAATGGGGGAGTCTTCTTGAATTTTACCATATTCCTGACCATATGTATCCTCATGCTCATAAGTGGGATTGTTAACAAGATTTCCAAGGGGATTTTGTTCATCATTAACTTCTTCAAACATGACATAGATAGGGTTCTCAAAAGAGGTCCATTCATCATTGCCAATATCTATGTCATCCATGATGGACTCATCATCACTCATGTCATCCTTTAAGCTATGCCTATCCTCCTCAACTGCATAATAATCTTCCTCAAACAGGTGTGTTTCAAAAATATCACAAGGGACCCAAATTTCTGAATATTCACTGCCATGTGGAGAACAAATGGGAGTGTCATAACACACACTACTACTTTCATGGATTTCTTTATGAAAGTTGATCTACGTAATGGTTTCTTCTAAAGATGGGTCAGAAGTACAGAAATGTTCATCATCACTGAAGTAGTCTTGAAAAACTTCCCATTCCAAAGTGTCTTTTGTTTTGATGGCATGAGGAGGGTTTTCAACAATATCCGGTATTTGATAAATCTCTATGATAGGATCATCAGGAATTTGATGGGAAAATGTTATATCTTCTCTAATAAGCTGATCTGACTGATTCCAACTCTCTTCATGAATATCATAAGTATCACCTACATAGTTTATGCACTCAGGCTCACTTGATGACGACTGACCAACAAACCCTTCAGGAAAACCATGCCCCTGGATATAGTGTGTAAGGTGACAAGTGTTTTCTTCATGGAATTCCTGACATGTCCTACAGAATGGTGTGTAAGGTTCAGCCCTAGGAATGCCATAGATGTCGCCCACATTATTAATGAATTCATGCTTGCTTGTTGATGCACTAGGACCACAACCTTCAGGAAACCCGTGTTCTTGAATATAGCATGCATGGTAGCAACCAGATTCCTCATGGAAATCTCTGCATGCCCTACAAAAGGGCTTGGCATACTCAACCATGTTAGCAGCCTCTAGTTGATGAGGAGGCCTCTGTTCATGGTTAGGAGGTCTCCGTTGCCAAGTAGGTTTAGCAGGGAAATTCCTAGGAGCCGGTTGTGTATGTTGAATTTGGTGAACCTGTGTTCTTTCCATGTTTATGATCTTGTTTTGTAACTCTTTTATTTGGCTCACATGTTTCTGTTCAACTTTTTCCATTCTCTCATACATGTCCATCATTTTCTTTTCATAAGAGTCTTTCATAGGCTCTTTGTCTTTGTGCTCAATGGATTTTGAAGGAAGCTGAGATCTAGAATATCCCTGGATATTTGACTCTCCGGAAGACTTCATGTTTCTATCAATCTTAAAGGCCAAATTTTGAGCCTCAAGCAAGGTAGCTGGTTCCTTATCTCTTATCTGGTATTGAACCCTGCCACTTAACGCTTCTATGTAGTAATCCAATAAAGAAGCCGCAGGAGGCACATAGGTCTCAGGGATGGAATTAGCCAACTCTATGAATTTAGTGTTAAATTCATCCATAGTTTCATTTTCCGTCTTCTTCATGCTAGTTAGAGATGCAACTAAATGTCTAGGTTCTTTTTTGCAACCAAACTTGTTGAGGAAAGCTGTCTTGAAAGCTGCTATGGTGGCGAAAGAGTTGTCTGGTAGATTGTCGTACCAGTTCCCTGCCTTTCCTTCTAAGGATAGGGCAAAAAGAGTCATGTAAACATCCTCATGTTTATCTGCTCCTTTGACATAAGTGCTACATAGCTTGGTGAAGTTTCGGATATGTTGTTCAGCAGATATGGAGGCATCAGTGCCATTGAAATTTGTGAGTTTATCAATAGCCTTCTCAGGAATATCGTGAGGCTGACCTGGTATCTGAGTAAAGTTGAGTTGAGTAAAGAACTCACCCATTGTGGAAAGGAAACAGTTATTATTTTCAGAATTTGTTTGATTTTCTAGATTTTCTTGAAACAAAGAGTGGATGTCTAAAATAGATTCAGATCTAAGATTTTCAAGAATTCTACGAGAAGCAAGCTTGTTTAGTCTCCTCCTATAAACCTTTTCAGGCTCAGGGATAAAACTAAGCAAGCCTTCAGAGTTTCTTCTAGTTGAATACCTTGATGTGTTAACTGACAGTGGAGTCGCCAGGTGAATCCAAGTCTAATTTCAGAGAGTGATTAAACTAAAAATCTACCAAAAAAAAAAAAGGTGAAGTGGAGTCGCCAGATAGATATGAAAATCTATCAAAAGGTAAAACAAACTAGAAAAAACTAAGGTCGTCCAGGAACAAAAAGATTTGTCCCCGGCAACGGCGCCAAAGATGTTGTCCGCCAATATGCACACCAGCAGCGGAAATCTTTCGAAAGCTGTCTCTTCACTACAAGTGAGAGAGGTGTGGCCTTGGGGGCAAGCAATGAGCCAGGTACTGTCACCTGAATCCCAGCTCCTCCGTTTAGGCAAACTCCTAACGAAGCCAAGGGGGGTAGTCCCTAAAAGAAAAGTTGTCTAAGGCTCTTGTATTTATAGTGTTTTTAGGTGTTGTGATGCGGATGGGTGTTTTTTAGGAGTTTTTGCGAAATGAGAGACAATATAAAACTTTAATGCGACACAAGATAGCACAATCCACGTTGCAACAGAAAATAAAGGATGCACTTGAACAAATAAATGAATCACTTTTCACACAAATTAAGCTGAATACTCCAGTATAGATATTTAAGCACACAAAGATATATGATGAAGGACCAGTGCCTTATGGAGTCAAAAATAAAAGTGAAAGTGAAAACTTGATACAAGTGCTTGAAATGGAAAGTTTGTGAGAACGTTGTGCAGCTTATCTTGGTAAATTGAAAATTTTAGTTGTCTTGATTATTAGGGCTAAGACCAAAAGGTATCAAGAGATGGTAGAACCCTACCCAAGAAAGATACTGGCAACCCTGAATGACATGTCGGAAGCACCCAGATTCGATAAGGATTGGTGTCCAATGTTTGAACCGCCCCTGAGTCTGACAGTGGGAATCCGGCGCCACCCCTTGCGGGAAGAACAGTATTTTGCCTTGGTTGAGGTTGTGGGTAAAATTTTAGTTAAATTTATCGATCGTTATTATCAAGTCTTCCACCTTTCTGAGTACTAGCCCAACCGTTTCCGGTTGGCAGAGCATACGAGTGTAGGACAAACCAAGATAAATTAATTAGGGGAGTGTGAGTGGAAAATTTTATTATTAAAAGAACCTTGTTCAACTCTCCGACAGAGAGCGCTCTTGACTCGGTCTTATGACCACAGTTCAAGAGACTTGCTAAATTAACAATGCCTAATGCAGGGGATGATGCAAGACTAAGAATGCCCTCCGATAGAGGGTGCTCTTGACTTGGATTTGGCCAAGTTCAAGAGACTTTGGTTTATTTTAAGCAAACAAGAGCAGTTGTGTTTGTGAAAAGCAGTAAAATAACTTGAGAAAGATGAAAACCACTTGATAACTTGAAAGATATAATTAATGCTTTTAACAATAACTACTTTGCCAAATAAAACGAGATAAAACTAAAACTAGTGTTCTACCATACAAATTCTAATCTACTAGGTGGGATTGGTCCCCGAAACAGGATCAACCACTAGAAACCACCAATCCTGGAAACCTTCCAGCTAGCTGGATGTCCACAAGAAGTTGATGGGGGAGCGAGAAGCTACCACAAAATTATGTGGCCTTTGGGATACGATCCCAAAGTTAGCTATTCTCTGGTCAAGGATTGGAAGAGAAACAATATAATGATAAAAATTAAACTAAGCTACCCAAGAATCTCTTTCAGGTTCAAGACCCTACTCGGGAAAGCATGGGGGTAAGTAAAATATGAGATATAATCAAGATAAACTTATTGAAGCAAAATTTAAACTAAGAACATAAAAATGTAAATCTAAGCTAAAAACAACCACAAGACCCAACACCCTTCCCCAAATGGGGAAGAAGACCCAAAAAGTGGAGGCCTCCTCCACTTAAAAAATTTTATTTGATAAGTACAAGTGCCTCAAGGGAAAATCCTTGAAAGGTCTTTCGAGAATGATGATACTTGGAAAAATATTGAAGAAGATATAGATTCTACTTGTTATTACAAAGGATAAGTGTATCAAAATTTTGTCATTCTTATGGCTTCTTCACTTTGTTTTGCTTCGATCCTCTTGTTTCAAGATCTTCTCAAGTACTTCTCTCTCAAATGGCCTACACAAGTTCAAGAATATCTAAACAAGGCACCCATTAATCATTAGTAAAAAATAAATCGAAATTGAAACTATTCGAGTCTATATTTAAGATTTTAACTCTAAGATGGAAAATGCATGAAAATTTGTCATAAAATGTTAACTATGGCAAAACGGACCAGCGAACAAAGTTGCTCTAAAAATGCTAGAAATGAGATCTAAGACTTAAAAATTTTTGGAAAATTTTATGAAAAATTTTCTATCTTTAAAAAGGGAAACTAGATGCAAACTTAACAAGTGCTAGAATGAGATCTAGTATGATTTTAAACTACCTTTTCAATGTATGCCAATGATCTACAAGATGCAATAATTTAAGATCTATCAAATCAAATTGAACTACTCTAACAAACACTAACTTATCCAATTCGTTTTTGCTTTTTTGTGTGGTTTTTAGGGCACTTGAGAAGATGGACGAAAGGGCAAAGCAAGAGGGTGAAAGGGAGATCTAAGAGAATGGATCTAAGGGAGAAGAAAGAAGACAAAGGCTTGGATGAGAAACCCTTGAAGGGGAAAAACGAATGGTAAGGGAAAAAACTAGGATGAAGTAGGATGAAGTAGGATGAACGGGGATAGGAATGCCAAAGGAGAAAAAAAACGAGTGCAAAAGGGAGGAGGACGAATGGAGAAGGGAAAACGAATGGAATGGGATGGATAGATCTAGGGCCAAAGAGGAAGTAGGGCTAGCAAATTCAAAGGAAAAAGGAACTCAAGGAGAAAAATAGAAGGCTAGAAGAAGAGAGCCTTTAGTGACAAGGTTTTAAAAGTAAAATTTTGATTGATGAGAAACCTGAGAAGAGCTCTTCCTAGCCTTCTTAAGATGAAAAGATCTTGAGATTTGTAGATCCTGCAACCACAAAGTATTAGGCCAAAACTTGAAGATGAACAAGGGTTTGATGCAACCGAGCTCTTACCCCTCTTCACTTTAGGCAACACCTAAATCACAAACCCAAACACTCAACCAACAAGTGAGATCAACAATGCTAGAATGCTAGAAATATCAAGATTAAATCAACAATTTGTATAACCAACTACTCATGTCCATTTAGATCTTGATAAACTATGCATAAATAACCAACTTAAATTATGAATGGTTACTCTATTGTACTAAAAATAGTCCTCACAAGCTAACCATTGATCAAATACCATGCATAATCAAGAGATGGGTTTAGAGAAGATGTCACCTCAACAAGAGATGAATTCACACAAAAGATTGAAAGCTCATGGACCTCCAAAGTCGAAATCTTTATTGAAAATATTAAGCCAAAGCATATTACAAATTTTTGCAGAGTAATCTTGCATCAAAGTCTCCATCATAAGAGAGTGAAAGGCACCTCTCTTTATACAAAATACAAGAGCACAATACCCCAAGTCGAATTGGCTTCAAGGAGAGCCAATAGCACAAAGCACCAAGTCGAAATCTCAATCAAAACCAAGCTTGGAGTGAAGCTCCAATCACAACTCGCCTTAGTTGGTAGGTGAAATAGATAGGTGGCATAGCTCGACTCTAATGGTAGGTATGATGAAAGCTTCAACGAATCAACACACTCCAACAAGGATGCATGTGAGTTAGGTAGGAAAGGCGTGAGGATGTGGAGGGGTTGACGTGAGCTAAAGTAGATTGACGTGAGGGTTGAGGATAGTGCGAGTTACTTGGTAAGGCAGCAAATGGCATGTGGTAGGTAATAACTCGAAATGGAAAGGCATGGGATGTATCACAACCAATTAACACACTCCAACAAGGCTAGACGCAAGTTTGGCGAGGATTAACGTGAGGATCATGGAGATATGCGTGAGTCTTGATATTAATGCCAACTCAAGCTTGTAGGTGCTAATTCATGTGATGTGGCCTTGAAATAAGGAGTGCGCCCACCATATTATAAATGCAATGTCAACCAACCGCTAATTAAATGACAAATCCTCAACTCGTGAGAGCTAGCCGTACGGCCAAACCATGCTCACGTCACTCATTCCATGTCAATCGTATATCCTAACTTTGATATGATATAACATGTGATTTGTCTTTAATATGGTCGTACACCATATTAGAATTCACTTCATCCTTTAAAAAATCATTTTTTAATGCTTTTGGACTTATTTGATTTTTTGTCACTTAGTGAATTTTGTCATTTTTTAGCCAAAATGATGCATTTTTAGCCAAAACTGCTCCTGGGGTGATGTAACTGCTCGGAAACTGAAGAATGAAGGTGCCAAGGTGAAGAGGATGCTCTGAGCGTCAAAACGAGCCTCTCCACGCCCAATTCCGCCTCCGGATGAGGTTTTTATCACTTCTTGAAAAATTTTAATTAAACCATTAAAAAATGGTCTAATTTTATGAAAAAATTATTTTTGTCGGAATGGAACGAAACTCCTAGGGGACCTAGTGCATGTTCATACGACTCAATCGATGTGGCTAACCCGTAAAAAATCCTAGACACAAGACTCTAATAACCACCTTAGGTTTTGACCACCATGGGAAATACTCCAGCTTTGGAGGTTTGAGTGAAAAACTCGGGGATTATACGCCACTGATGAGTAGCGCATAATTCCTAAGGAAAAAACACTCTAGAGTATCCCCCAAATGGCTAAACCTACGGATAGCCGAGTCTTTTATAAAAGGACCCCGTTTAGACCAACTTTTTACATTTTCCCCATGGGGGTATGAACATGCAGTTATTACAAAAGGGGCAAAATTGCCCTGAAATTGACTTCTGAACTTCTGAATGCTGATGATGAACATGAATCATGTTCAATAAACTGGCGGCTCATCGGAAGTTCAACTATTTGTACAAAATAGGTGATAACACAGTTAAATCTGCATAATAGGATTTGCTAGGACTTAATTGTCAGGTGTTGGGTTAAGAAAATTAACAAAGTGAATATGTCACAAGTGGGATTTGAACTTGGGTGGGGAGGATAACAATTCTTCCTCTCAACCACCTGAGCTAGACACAATTGAAAAGAAGCACATCATCTCTTGTTGCCTAGTATTTCATGACGTTGAAGGTCAACAATGTTACTTATTTAAAGATTGTGAAGTTCTCTATCCATGTTCCTTTAGTATGAGGTTCATCTATTTGCAGTCATATTCCTCACAAAGCTCTTTCTTTACAATAAACACAAATATACTGTTTGACTTCTGGTTTTTTGACCTTTAACATGGACAATCAAGTTTAAAATTTAAATACCCTCAGGCTTATACAGGACACTACAACATACCAGCCATTTATAAAGCTAGTTGTGAATCAAAAGTTTAACCCATTAGAAGGCACCTTGAAAGAGCCACATCTGGCAAGATATGACCTAGAAATGTAGGGTTAGAATCTGATTGCTTGCTTCTTTGCAATCATAAGAGACCATTTGACCTTCAATATCAGGAGATTCATCTTTGCTATAGTCAATAGGTGGTATTCTAGGGTCACAATGGAAGAACCCCTCACAGGCCCTACATCTACTACTTTATCAGCACAAGATATCATTCAATTGACATTGGATGAATTTTGCTTTTGTGGGATACGCACATGACAATGACTATTCAGCCGTATCAAACTGCAAGAGCACATTGATGGTTGACCACCTACAACACAAGCTCTAAAAACAATTTCTGTGCTTTTGTTTACTGAATTTTTATCATTCAAGGAAATTAATAAAACAGTCTTCTTTCTTTTTGAAAATGGCACCCATGAATGTAAAGTGATAATTGGAATAAGAGAAACACCTGTTGAATAGAGTTCATACCAACCAACACTGAAGCAGTATTCTTCAAACTATATTGCAAAGCCAATTTTGAGATATTCTTCCCCTTAGTTTTACAATGAGCTGCTGCAGCTGCACACACAGACTAAAATAGAACAAACCAAAGTTAAACATATTACTTCCACCATTTCAAGTGAGACAATAACATTATCAGATTTCAAAAATTGACTCGAAAAACAGTGCTAATAGGAGAAAAATGAAGAGAACTGCATGCAGCAGATAGGAATAAAAGGACTTTTTGTGAATGTGTTCAAGTACCAGAAATACAATTACAGTCCACCTGAAACATTCCAGGCCAAATGAGGATGTCATGATGACAACCCAAGTTGAAATGGCATGATAAGATGATAAAGAAACAAACAAACAACTGTTCGTTGAATACAGGGAACAGTATTCCAATTCCAAAAACAATATGGCATACTTGAAGATGCTTTTTCAACAGTTGACTGCAAGAAATACTAATCGATTTAAACCAATCATGCAGGGCTAGTGCAAGGCATGAGGAAGCGAAGTCTCAAAAGTATAAATTCTTAATACATTACAAGTACTTTAATTATTGAAATCTTTCTTTGAGAAACATAAAGTTATTGTTTATTGAGTAATGACAATATTATTCAACCATATACAGAGCATTTTATTAAATACTTAAAAAGATATAATATAGTTAATGTAATCAGTACTATTACGAGCATTCTCTATCACCCATTGCTTTCAGTCTGTGCTTCATAAACAGGAAAAATAAATGTTTATTTTAAAACATAAGCATTTATACTTTTAATTGATATTCCAAATGGAGGTACACCTAACTACGTTATAGAGCATAAGGGGTACTCGTAGGCTCCAGACGAGCTGCTATTCCAAACTAGAATCTGAAATAGAGGTCCAGTGTCCAAATTCTATCTTCCATACATTCTTGCATAAAAGATTATTAAAGGGAAACCTCTTTCGAATAATCTTTGATTAAGGATTAAAAAGGATCTTACATCTACACCGGACACTCATAGGTGCAGACCTTTACCGTTCAGGAGAAATAGCAAGCCAATATGGTGTGCTTTGATCTCTTTTCATTGAGCCACCCCATAATCAGGATGAGTTTGAAAATTAATTTTTATGAGTAGGCACTTTTCTAGCTTTCCCTGTCTTACATCTGGATTCTTCTTGTGTAAAGACTCAATTGATCTTTTATAATTTGGCATCTGATTGTTCAGGAATAAAGAATTACCATGATATAAATAAATCATATGAAAGCATTTGAATGGAATATCTCAAGGTGACCTCCTATTTGGCAAAATCTACATTACATGAAAAGCCAGGACACCTTAGGCCCTCTGCCATATACTACCTGAACAATCTTTTGATATACCCGATCTACAACTATTTGACAGAGAGGTTGTATGCCCTGCTGTCAGCATTTTCAATAAATAGTACAATATATCAGTACAACACATTTGAATGTCTACTGCTCACCATAGTAATTGCGCTCTTTGAACTTGAAATTGAGCAACAGCTCTATAGACGAATTAGGTGATGGAGAAAAAGCCATGCACACTAAAGAATTGTATTAGGTCCTATGAGAGGACACATAAAAGCACTAATAAGACACACCGGGCATTACAATTGTTAATGGATTATGGGACATAGGAAGCATCCCAAAACAGCTAACACTGGATTGCATACCTTAGTCGTTTAAGAGAAATCAATGAAAAAGTGGATAAGGTCGGCTTAAAAATAATCTTATGGAACCCAAATGAACCAACCTAGCCTCTCAAACCCAGTGAAGCTGTTCTCCAACTGGATTTGAATGGACCTCAAGTAGTGGCCACTCTTCATTTCATCCTACTTCCCCATTGTCCTTTCTCTTTGAAATTTCAGCTCACTGCTCTTGCTCTGCTACTAGGCATATGAGCACTCCACTTGAGGGAAGTTTGGTCCCCTATCGCTACTACTGCTCCCAGAGGACCCCTATAGGGCAGTTCTACTCCAGAAATATTTTTCTGCATTTGCAAGTCATTGCCAGCTATAGGAGAGTCTGGAATACTATACACCTATTTCTATTTTCACTTGATTTTCTGCTTCATGTTTTATGATGGGATTCTCATACTTGTATATGACTGTAAGCAGTTTACATCAAATATATAAACCATTTTTAAAAACCCAGATTCTTGAAACAAATTTGACCATAAGAGCACATATGTCATATACTATGATTTCCATGATTAAATGTTTTTATAATGTTAAATTTTAATTATACAAATCAGTACACTTACATTTTGTTTCACAGATGTTACTAATGTTTGAGACTCTGAAAGGAACAGTAAGTTCTATGTTGAGACCCTGTTGTCCACTAAGTTGCACTTAGATGGACTCCTTGTGAACCTCAGAAGACTTGAAAAACTTACCTTGTTCATTGCCATAGTGTTATCACATCCATGTTAGCTGGAGCTACCATGCTGCAGATTGTGTGGTCAGGGACCATACTACATTTTTTTTTTCCAAATCAGAGATCGGATGCCTTCAGAGGGGGCATGCATTTTGTTCAGATTGCCCCGAGCAAAGATATCAGTGGGGACAGATGATTTATTTATGAGTCCAAACATGTATACAGCATGGCCTACAGGGTCACCCTTCCTTGCCATGCTTTGAGTAAGCCCATTGAGACAGTTGCCTAGCCTTATTTTGATTGAGAGCATTACAGAGTATTGCTGGTTGGCCACTTGTTGCCCGGATTCAATAGAGATCCAATTTCAGAGTCAGCTTCCGCAGCAGGTATATGGTGTGGCAGGTATAACATTTGATGTTCTATTGCTCATGTTGTTGATTAGACTTGTTTATATATGATAGTACATTGACTTTGCATATGATGTTGATGTGGTGATCTAGTTGTCATTATGATGTGTTCGGCCCTTGGTGATGTCAGTCCACCCCTTCCAGTAGGCTCCTGTCTATGCACACTAGATCATATCCCCACTATTGGTATAGACTTGGTCACTTAGTCCCCTTTGGCAGCTGACTTTGGATCCACTTTCACTTTCTCCACTCATCCGACTCAATCATGTTGGTCTTTCTCGACTTGGACTTTGATTTGTGACCTTGAGGACCCCCTTCCCCACTGACCTCTGAGTATGCCATGATTCCCTGTTTTATGTGCCTCGGCTCTTTAGTGTGTGAGATGCACTCTCAAACCTGGGATTTGCTCCTATCGGTTGCCCCCAATGTTGCAATGCAGTGTGGGATTGTGTAGCCTCACCGGGTGTTCCCCATTGGTCATCGAAGCATATGCACTTACCCCCATTACCTTGCAGTATGAGCACCTTGATTATATCTATTGAGATATGTATGTAGCCCAAAAGGGCCCTGAAATGTAATGAAATGAAGAAATGTAAAAGAAGCCAAAAGGCTATGTAAATGTAAAGTCTAGCCAAAAAGGCTAAGTATGAAAGTCAATGTAAAAGTCCATGCAATGTGTTTTTGAACACACATGGACACAGGTCGGCCATATATATTAGCATTGTATTGGTTATTTCCTCACCTAGTCCTGCGAGGCAAGGAGGTGAGAGGGAGCAAGGGACAAGCTCAAGATTGTCACCTAGAGTCTCAAGTTACAGTTTGCCGGACACCCAATTTGGCGGCTCTAGAAAAGATCCTCACGGAGTCTTCTTAAGGCATGGATGTGAGTTGTGAGTTATTTGTTAGATGACTAGTGGCAGTTTCCCTGCACTATACCCATTTGTGAGGCACCGCTCTTCCCTGTGTTTTGTCATGGTATGCTTATCTCAGTGGGCCCCGCTTTCCCGATTCATCCAAAGGGTCACATGATCTTTGTCCTTGTCATCCCTTACCCTTCACCTTGTTTTTCCACCTCACCCAAAGTCAGCTAGGTGGTCAAGTCTATAGGTTGTGCATAGCAGTTTGAGTCTTTTGGATGTGGTGGGCCCACCTCACCAGGGGCCTCGTATTTTTGAGATATTATGTATTTTTTTATCACCATATTGGCATCATATTGTTTAGTAATGCACTAATATGTTTAAGAAAGCCTTTCGATTCATGTGGCATACATGTATTCAGCCAGCACCATTTTGACCAGATTTGACTTGGTCAAACCAAGTTGACTAGGCCAAAAATGGGCCCAAAAAAATATTGCGATCAAGATTTCGATTTTGGTCATTTGTTATCTCTTGGGGTCCCATATGAGCCTTCAAGCATCAGAATGTGAAAAAGTTGAGGCAGCAATGAGATTTTTAATTATTATGGGTCATTATTGACCTGTTTTAATTAAAAATCATGGATTTTGGGCAAACAGTGCCTAAGTGATGGATCGTGGTCGTTCAAGTGAACATGTCTACTAATTTTGGGGTCCACGATCACATTGCAACAAACGGTTTGACAATCTGGGCACTATAAGTGGGTCAAAAGCCCAATTTACACCTTCAACAATAAAAACCAGCAGTTAATTAAATGGAAAATCAAAATATGGTAAAGGTAACTATGGCAAATGGAAAAAATCAAAGGCTAGCTAATATAAGGGTGACTTCTAAGGTAATTTCATGATGTTTGGACATTATATTTGTGAGGTGGGGCCCTCCATTAGACCAGCTGACCATGTGAGGTCGAACTTGCCCATGGGGGCGTTTTTCTCCACCTAGCAAATTCGATTTTGATGTTTTATTATATGTGGGACCTTGATGTATTAGTTAGGGGGGTAAAACACCATATAGACACCCCCTAACATGTTGTTTGATTATTGTATGGACCCCACAAGGGGACGCCCACTCCACATGTGCGCTAAAGAGGGCAATTCGCACCCCCTCATGGAGCATTCTCCTCCATTCGATTTGACCATTGGGGATTTGATCCCAGCCATCCATTTTTGGAGGGAATTAGGTTTGAGATGGGGGGATTCTCTACTTAAGAGAGAATCTCTCCCATTTCTCCTCCTCTTGGACATTTTTGTAAATACTTGGACTGAAATAGAGAAGAGATTCTTGAGAGTTCTTGAGACATTGTTTGCTTGGATGAGTATTGTGATGATTGATGTCCATTTGCTGATGTATTGATGAGTTTCCTAGTGCATTTATCCACCATCTACAGCTGAAACGAATTGCAGGTTGGAAGGCCACTTGAGGAAGGGCGCATTTTTTGGAGTGGGAGCTCCACACTTGGGTGCTTCTTTAAGGATTTAAGGAGGGAGTTGAATTTGTTGTTTATCATTCAATTTCTCAATCATTTGTCTTTCATTTTGCTGTGTAAACTATCTATTTGTTGCAGATCTCTGACTTTCCATTTTTTGTGGCAGGTAGCAAGGGTGCACTTGGTCTTTGGCTGGCTCAAACGCTTAGGGAAAGCGTTGGTTGCTCATCATTTGGATTCGGCAAGTGGTCTTCACACAATATTCAGCCATTCATCGTTGTTTCAGGTATTCCTCTCATGCTCAATTCTCTACTTAGATTTATGATGTGTTTGCTGAGCTGAAAATACATGTAAAACCAAGAGAAAATTAAAAACTAAAAATTTGACCGTAAAAACTTAAATTGCTTTCCAAACCCGCTTATGATTTGTTCTTAAATGCCTAAATCCAAAGTTTTATTGTTGTTTGACTCCATCTACCCATAGAACTAGCACTAGTCCTTTTGCCCAAAACGCCCCTCTAGGGCATTTTTCTCTTTCAGTTGATTTGGGTCACTTTGGGGTTCTGGGTAGTTTAGATTTGGTTTTAAATCGCCATTTACCTTAAGAAATCAAGCTATCGTGTGTTGGAAGTGTGCTTAAATCTTGATTATTCTCTTCCCTAGGTTTGTTAATCCATTGTTCAAACCCCTTACCTGGGCAGTTTACTTCACTATTCCACTTCCAATTCATTCTGCATCCTTAGACTATTTTCAGCCATATAATCACTAATCTAATCTTGTTATTTAGTTTCTCTTGATTGCTGGTCACCTGCTACATCACTCTCATTCTACCATTTGTGTCCATCGGTTGGCTGAAACTAGACTTAGGAGCTCATCTACACTTAGTCTCTTCTTCTATCTCTTTATTTTTTTGTGGGATTTGGGTGTATTTTTTTGTCTCTCAACCTTCATCGGTTGAGCGGGGTCTCCCCCCTGACTTGGCTACGTTCCTCGTCTGAAGTGACAATAGCCTTGTTCGGTGTGACTTTCGTTCCTTGAACGGAGGACTTGGCCATTGCTGGTTACACCTTCCTAGCTGCTCACCCTCTACCATCCCTGTTTGGACACCTTTCACTAGCAGCTAGAGTCTGTGTGATAACACATAGTTCAGAAGTTCATTAGGCCAAATTTTTGGCCCTTTGTAAAATTTGAATGTCCAGACCCCCTTGGGGGAATTGTAATAAGTTGGTCTAAGAATGGTCTTTTTGTAAAAGGCTTGGCCTACCTTAGGTTTAGCTATCAAGGGGATACTCTAGAGTGTTTTTTCCTTGGGAATTATGCGTTGCGCTTCAATGGCATATAATTCTTGAGTTTTTCACTCACACTTCCAAAGCTGAAGTATTTTCCATGGTGGTCGAACCTTAGGAGTTTATTATAGCCTACGTGTCTATGTATTTTTCACATGATAGCCATCAATAATGAGTCATATGGACATGCACTAGGTCCCCTAGGAGTTTGAGTCAGTTCGGATAAAAATAATTTTTTCCATTTTACGGGCTTTTTTGATCATTTAATTAAAAAATCTAAAAAGGTGATAAAAATGTGGTTAGGAAGTGAATTTTTCCATGGGGGTGCTCGTTTTCTAACCCAGAGCACCCACAAAACCCCTAAATCCACTTTTCATAAGTTCTAAGTGAATATTATTCACTTCAATAAATATTCTCTCATAATTAATTATGGAAAATTATTTAATTAAAAAAATAAAGATATGGAATTTGTCCCAGTTAGAGGCCCAGTTGAGTTGGTAGTTGTATTAAAGGCAAATCCCAATAAAATGGAGATCAAATCAAGCAAGGATTGAGTGGTTATTGGCTTCGCTCTCTTGGAGAATGCGCCCTCCTCCACTTGGGCGACTTTCTCTTAGGTGGAAGCCATCTATTGTTTGGGAGATGATATCAAAGCTTGAGGGAGGCACCTCTCTTAGGTAGCAGCCTACCCATGTGTTGGCACAATCAATCAAGGATCCAATCAAGAGATATTCACTCCCCTCTTATAGTGATGTACCCCCCTCCTCATGAATTCGCCCTCCCTCTCTCATTTGCTATATAAGCAAGGTCTCTCATGCTCCATTCTTCATGATGGAAAGCATAGAACCTCTGCTCCTGTAATGTTTGAATTGTTTATCAGTAATAAGACTTGAAGGCTTTGGAGGTCTACTTGTTGGCTCTTGTTCCATTTCATGCATGCATCATTGGTTGAGGTGATATCTAGTTAGTTTACTTTCTCTTATGCAAGCTTAGTGATTAGATGTAGCTCTATTGGAATAAGTATTTGAAGTTGTCAAGTTGCTTATTTTATGTTCATGCTTTCAAGATCTTAGTAGTAATATGATGTATTCGGTTGTACTATTATTCTCCTTGTCTTTATTGATGAATGTACTAGATTAATCTTGTTTGTTTGGAGAAGTGTGTAGCTTTGCAGGTTGCCTTAAGGTGAAGGGGATTTGGAGTTCATGTGCATCCACCTTCTCTCCATCACATTCAAAGATTTTGGATCTAACAAGTTTTTGTCCACAGATTTTTCTTCTCCTTCACCTTCTAGTTTCAAGCTTGAGCTTGAGGGTTTCTTCTTCTATCATTTCTTCAAATATAAAAAATTACTTGGTTACTTGGTTACCTTTGCTTAGTAAGAGTTAGATCTACAATTTGAAAATCAATAGTCTTCTTTTATTAAGCATATATATCAGATCTAGATTAGCTTCAAATTTTACTTTCAAACTAGATCTACATCCATAATTTTTATACTTGAAGTAGTATATTTTTTTCCAAAAAATTTCCCAAGTATAAAATTTGTAAATTTTTTGTGTTTTTATTTGTTTAACCCAACAATTTATGTGTTTTAAACTTGCTGGTTTTTAGCAGGTCCAAGGAAAAAGAGGAAGAAACTCTGGTAAAATTTTGTCAGAAATTGCCAAATTTACCTTCTGAAGACCTCCTTCCATCATTGCTTTAAACTTCTAACCTATAAGCCCTTAGATCCAACTCTAAAAGGACTAAGAGGCATTTATTTTGAGCAAATTTGTAATTATTATTAAAAGAGAACAAGTGCGCTACACAGCGCCCACACCCCATCCCCCCTATGGGGATTCACAGTCTCATTTTTTCGTGGTATAAATTTTTCTAACAAACACAAGCACACAATTACATTTCATTGCAGTGTTGTATACTTTAGTTTTAATTTGTTTAATTTTGTTTCTTTTCATTCTTTTGCAAGTAGTTAAATAAAACCAATCTCGTTGCCACGAAGTATGCTCTCACCACCACATAAAGGCATTGTCGATTAGTGGCGGTTAATCAAAAAGTGACACATAGATTCGGTGACCTATATCTTTCTTTTCTGCAAGTTACTTTTGTTTTAAGCATTTTATTTTTCAAGTACTAAACCAGAACGAACATTTTGTTGTTCTCAAAGTATGCTCTTTCCCTTTGCGGGCATTGGCCTGGTCCTGGGGAAATCAGAAAGAGTTGCATCAACTTATTAATTCTCAAACATCTAATTAAAAACTCACATTAATAAAATCAACAACCCCAAACATAGTGAAAATTCGGCACTTGAACATTAAGTATTACGTGGGGAAATTTCTCAGAAGAAGTGGGAACCACTGGAGAGAGAACTCAGCGCACCGTTAGACTACCTCCTTGTTGGCGTAGTGTTAAACACGCCCTTGAGACTCATCTCTAGCCCACACGTCTTCGTGAGGAGCCACCTTTGCCTAATTTTTGGACATTACTCCTTCTAACTCACGGTATATCAGGAGCTCTCAGTTTCCCTTTATTAAATCCACCTTTAATAATTCTAAAACTGACCAAGAACATTGCAAAACATTTCCTTTTCAGCAACAACACTTTTATTTAAGTATTTGACTCCAAGGCATTGGTATCATATTGATTATATCTTTGTTTAAGCTTTATTCATGTCAATGGGTTAATTTCATGCTGTTACTTTTAATTCCTTTTGCATAAACTTGGACAGTAAGATCACTCTTTAAAACTCCTTAAAAACACCCAACTTAGTTAAACTTTCTAAAACACTTAACAACCTTAGAAACTTTTCGTAGGGACTACCCCCCTTGGCTTCGTTAGGATTTAGCCTAAATAGAGGAATCAGGATCAGGTGACAGCCCTAACTCGAGACTTGCACCCAAGGGCGCACTAAGGAGTAGTGAGATTTATGCTGCGTTAACCAAGTGCGCAATTCAGTGGCAACATTTTTGACAGCGTTGTCGGGGATAAATCTTCTATCCCTGGGTACAACTTTTTAGCTTCTTTTGGGTTTTTTTACCTTTTGGTGTGTTTAGTCGAACAACCTAAGATTCACTCGATCCACGTGGCGACTCCACTGTTAAATAACAAAACCATGCATTCTAGAAGAAGAACTTCTGATGGTTTAGTCAGTTTCCTTCCTGAGCCTCAAAGAGTTTATCGAAGAAGGCAAGCTAAACTATCTCCTCATAGGATCCTTGAACATTTAGGATCTAAGTCCCTCTTAGACATCAAGTTTTTGTTTAATAATTGTAGTTTGAATAAAAACTTGTCTCCGATGGATAAAATCTTCAAACCCCTTAACTTCACTCAGATTGCATATCCACATGAGCTACCTGAGAGAGAAATCGAGAAGTTACCTTCATTTCAAGGCAATAATGCCATCTCGGTAGCAGTCCACCTTCAAAAGTTTGCTAGGAACCTAATTTGGTGTCGAACTCCTACCCAACAACATGATGATGTCTACATGAGGCTTTTTGCCTTATCTTTAGAAGATGATGCCTCTGAATGGTTCTTAGGATTGGCTGACAATATCTATGACTCCCATGAAGCTTTGACCAAAGGTTTCATGGAAAGGTGGGGAGAGAAAAAAGAACCATGCCACCTATTGAATGTCCTCCACTCCATCCAAAGAAATGAAAATGAAACAATGGAGGAATTCAATAAGAAATTCAAAGATTTGCTTTCCAATTTTCATGTCGACTCCAAGCCCGCTGACAAATCTATTTTAGTTTACTATATGGAAGCGTTGAGTGGTGAAATCAGATTCATGCTAATGGATAAAGAACCAGAAACTCTAAAAGCTTCCCAAGACTTGGCCGTAAAAATTGATCTAAATATGCAGTCATCGGGCAAATCCAACATCCTTGGGTTCACAAGGGCTATAATTTCTAATAAACATCATGACCCAAGGATAAGACACCCATGAATCAAATGCAAGAGTCTTATGAGAAAAAGATGAAGGAGATGAGTGAACGTATGGAGGCAATGGAAGCCAACTATGTCACTCAGCTTAAAACAATGCAAAACAGAGTGGTTGCCGTAGAAAGATCATATGCAAATCATAAGAACTTTCCTCCAAAGAATAAGTGGCAGAAGAAAGGACCCCCTCAGGATGACAAAATACCTCATCAGCTAGAAACAAGCAATATGGTTGAAGAAGTTTCAAGCATATCATGAGGAGCTCCCTGGATTTGGGAAAAATCTAAAGGAAAAGCTCTAGCCTTTCTTCCGAAAATCCTAGGATTTTGTGGAGGATTGTTTTGGTTTCCACCAATGTTTGTACCATCCATTGAACTAGATGTGGATGCAGGAGACCCTAAAAGATGACTCGGTGAAGCAGTAGGATTAGAAATCTTCCAAAATAAATTGGAAGAGTTCTCTTTAAGTTTTCTTAGATTCCGAGTATAAGTTACAGGGGTTCCTTCAAGATTTGATGGATGATTTAGGAACTTAAGATTTATTTGTTGGATTCGTTCCTCAGTAGAGTCGCAGAGTGGAGTCTCCAGGTGAACCACATCAGTAATCCACCGAAAAGGTAAATGTCGTAAGAGAGGTGAGATGAGGGAATTAAAATGGCAACTAAGTTAATTATGCAATGGATAAATGTAATCACAATGTAAAAGACCGGATGCAATAAGATATGGAATAACGCACAGACACTAGCAGACACCAAAGGGAAGCCTCTACCTCCCCAACAACGGCGCCAAATATGTTGGCAAAGTGAACGGAGGTAAAGTCGAAAGATAAATGTCGAACCAGGAAAGCCTCTACCTCCCCGGATGTTGGAAAAGTGAATGGGAGTAAAGTCAAAAGATAAATGTCGAACCAAGAAAGCCTCTAACTCCTCGACAACGGTGCCAAAAAAGTTGGCAAAGTGAACAGGGGTAAAGTCGAAAGATAAATGTCGAACCAGGAAAGCCTCTACCTCCCCGGCAACGACGCCAAAAATGTTATCATACACTTGTAGTTGCCCCTAACGATGATCTTATTCAGGACGGTAGAGGAGCTAGGCAACTAAAGAGGTGACCTAAGAGGGCCTCGATCCCCAAGATGGATTGGTTGTCACACCAATCGAGGCACTATTCGCTTCTTTCTATCCAAGCCTAGATAGCAAAGGGGGAGACCTTGATCTACTCTCAACAGGAGAGATCTAATCCAATCACCAGATCAAGCTATTCAATAGGGTACGTAAGGTGAGGGGTTATATCTAAGGAATAAGATCACTATGGAGGCTTAAGATAGATGAGATTTAACCTTAGATGTATTAGACACAGTGACTTGAAGATTAAGAATGGATCCAGGATTTAGGTGCTAGGGTAAATGATCAGAATCAATTGCCTTGGGAAACGTGTACTTAAATCAAGGAGAATGGTCCCAAGTAGTAGATTTGAGAGATTTAGGGATTCCTAGCACAACTTGGAGTTAGATCTGACAGTATCACAACACACAAGCTCGGAAAAAAGGTACCAACTATCCAGAAGACCAACAAACCCAAGAGGGCGCAAGCATGGAGAGATCAGTGCCTAGGGAATGGGGTAGATGGAGTCCACGGAGCAAGACACCCTAGAGAACCCACTTGGGGCTAGGCCTAGAGGTGAAAACCCAGAAATGGTTCGCCGAAAATCGAAATAGTTAAACCCGGAGAAATTTTAGAAGTTTTAGTAGTGAGGGTTTTAATGTAAATGACAGATGGGTGATTTAGAGAAATAAAATACTCACCTTATGAGTGTAACTGGATGATGAGAATGGATCCTAACATGATGAGGACTACTCCTGCAAAGATCAAATGAAGATTTGGCATTTTCTCTTGCTACCACGATTTGCCCGAGTCCACAAGTGCGCCCCCTCTTCCTGCAAAACCAAGGAGATGAACTCGATCAGTAAACAAGAACGAGGGTAAATGCAAATAAAGTATAACATGTAGAGAATAATTGGTAGAAAGACAAAACTACTCCCTGAATAACCAAATCTAAGAGAGAGACAGGGTGAGTCTCCCCAGCCAATGCGCCCCTCTACCAAATCGTCCTCTTCACCTGCAAGTAAAATATGGAAAGAAAAATGTGCAAGATATTCACCAAGATCCTCAGTGCAATGGAAAAGCAGTTTCAATCACAATAGCCATGCATCCAAACCAATATCCAAGACTTTCTCACAAGAATCAAATTTTATTCCAATAGCTAAGAGCCTAAGTTGCCGGGAAACGTGGGTACGGGGATGGGGACGGGGACGCCACTTTTTTAAACAGGGTACTTGGGTACGTCAGGGGTACTATATATATATATATATTAAAATTTATAAAATAAAATATGTCATAGTCACATATGTCATACATGTATATTTGATATTTCTAAATTTAATGATTCATATGAACATTCACATTGAAAATTTGAAACATAAAATAATAAATTTGATAAATCATATGACGTAGACTCATAGTAGATATCAAGTGGAAGAGTGGAAGACTGAATGACATTTCCAGACATGAAAAAGAAAGTTCAAAACAGTAAACATTGAACATTGAACAAGATCGTTGATTTGGCTTCCTCAAGCCATGTCATCAGCATCCTCAGGATCAATGTCATTAGCATCACTAAGGTCCTCTATCAGCAAGCTCTCTAGATAGGCATCACTGGAGTAGTGAGCATGGAGCACTAGCAGTGAGAAAGGGAGTGTCGCGTAGGTTTATGTAAGGGGTAAGTGCCCACATAACATGTGTTTCAGTGTTTTAATTTTTAATTTTAAAATTTTAAACTTCAAACATTGCAAATCGACCCCCCCGACCGACGAGCTAAGGTAAATTTCCCAACAGTCGTACCTCATGCGTACCCAAACACACAGTACGGCCTACTGAAATCCATGCAAGTACCATGTTTTCATAAATGAAGTACCCGGTATGTGAGGTTGGATTTGGGTACGGCTGGGTACATACCATTGAAGTACTCAAGTACCCAATACGGGTTCGTGTACCCGATCCCCTGGTACGGGTACCCATGCAACACAGCCAAGAGCCAAAAGTCCCTTTACAATGAGGGGGGTCTCTTCCTTAAATAGGAATGAGAGAGACCAAAACCCTAACCACCTTTTGAATGAGTGGTTGAGATTAAAAGATACATCAATGATAATCAACGGCTAAGATGAGCCCGAATACAATATAGATGGATCACTCAGTAATAGAGGGGTTGCACTCACTAAGACGCCCTAGGGGGACACACCACATGATAAGTGATTAAAACACATGACATAAGCACATGGTGGGACTAGGAGGTGTAACATGTCCTTCTCTAGCATGACCCCATGGCACAATAACATATAATAACTCAAGATAATATCATATAGTGACCATATGACCAAATCGTGGCCCCTCAATTATATAATAAAAATGCCCAAAATAATAGCCTGGAGTGTATGTGGACCCCACTGAATGCTGCAAGCTATGCCGGAAGGTGTGGGATGCATCAAAAAAATCCTTTGAACAAACCTCATGCCAATTTCTTGCATCATTTTCCCAAAATCGATTTCCTCAGTGACCATTTCTTCCATTTTTTATTCCCAGAATATCACCTATAAAATAATAAAATGCATGTATCTCTTTTCCTGGTGCCTTGAGCACAAATCTGACTGCACCAAAATGTCTGGGAGCATGGTAATATGGTAATGAAAAGTGGTTGGACCCCATACTCCCTCTGTAGTGCCCTAGGTGAACCAAAATACTCTCAAAATGTGCTAACGGGCCATTTTATATGGCAAATATGCAATAAAGTGATAAACTAACCATAATCCCATCTGAAAGTGCATGGAACTAATATCTGAGTGTACCAGTGGACTCAAAAGTCCCAAATGTAGTAGAGATGAGTACTCATACATCATGTGACCACCTGGATAATCATTGCACCGAGAGGAATGAGGTGCTCTCCAACCCAGTATGGGGGAGATGTTGTAATGTAATGTAACATTACCATAAATAAAAAAATTCATGTCGGTTCATAATATAAAAAATTATGAAAAGAAATTAAAAAATCCATGTGGCCTCATAAAATAAAAAAAATTATGAAAAGTAATTAAAAAATCCAAATCCAAAATAGAAAATTAAAACTTAAACCCAATCTATCGAGCAAGAGAGGAATCAAATTTCTTAAGTTTATGATCAAAAGGAAATTACACCTCAAGAAATTGGATCCCTCTCAGACTCTCAGTGCTTGAAAGATCCAGGTTTAAGATGGGTTTATGCTGGTCTATAAGCTCAACCATGCCCAGACAATTAAAATAATAGTCTGTAAATAATAATAATAATAAAAATCCATCAAACCATCACATGAAACCTGTGTCTGATGAATGGAACCATCAAATGGGCACCATCAGACAACAAATAATCTATCTCGAACATCATCGGTCCATCTCATCCTGGATCCTGCGGTTGACTTGGTCAAACTGGGTTGACCAGGTCAAAGCTGATCAAAATAATGACCCAGGCTCAAACTGACTAATGTTGCATGTGCAAATGGATAAGATATGCTCATTTAATTATTTCAATAGCAAGACTAAAGTATAAAGTAGCATTTCATTGGCGATTAAGCAACAATACATCAAATATAAGTCTAGATTAAAGAAATCAATTACCAAGAATAAGATCCTCAATTGCATACTCATTTTATGGACATGACCATTTTGCTAGAAATGGGTGAAGGTAGAAAATGAAAGGCTAGGATAAGGGAGTGACTTTAAAACTTTAACACTATGACACTTTGGATAAAGGGAAAAGGGAAAACCACCTAAGCATATGTTGGAAAGAAAACACATAAGGAATGGCGGTGTCTCACAAATGGAATAAGTTGATTTGAGGAGTGCCTATTGAACTTTAGCAAATGTCTACAGCTCACATCCAAGCTTGAAACCAGCTCCATGAGGATCTTTTCTAGAACCACCGTGACTAGGTGCACAACTAACTGTAACTTGAGGTTCTAGGGGACACTTAGAATTCGCTGTCCCTTACTCCATCTCGCATCCCAACCTGTAGGCTCTGTGAGGAATTAACATTACATTTCAATTGTGGCCAATAGTATTTAGATTTAGCATACATTTAGCCACTGCTTTTAGGCCTTTATGACCCTTAGGATTTTGCATGTGCTTAGAAGCACAACTAATTGTAGCTTTTATCCAAGGTGCTTTACATTTCATTTCATAGCCCTCTTTCATTGTGCTTAAAAGCATAGTTTTAATTTATAACCATGGGCTTGCATAGAAGATATAACAATGAGTCACATATGCATGTAATGATGGTAGCACAATTTGCTTCAAGTCTAGCTGACACAACTCATGCAACTAGGGGGATCATCCACAATCAGAACCAAACATCGAAGGCAACCGACCAGAGAGGTCAAGGCTTCAAATCCAACTCACCTAAGCTTAGGAACCAACACCAGCGGGTTCTCCTGGCCCACAAGGATCAAGGCTTCGGTAAGTTCTGTTGCACAACTCAGAGCCAAGACACAAAACAACAAGGAGTCTATCCAACATAGAGGCATAAGTGGGGAAGTCCTCCATCTCACAGGCTAAAGTGTAAGTCAGGATATAAACAAATACGGAAGAGAACTGATGGATGGGGAAAGGTGATAGGTGATGCCATAACTACCAAGCCATAAATGGTGGGAATGACCAAGTCCATAATACTTAAGAGGGTAAGACCAACGAGTATACACACGAAATTCTGATTCCGAGTAATTAGACCACTTTAATTCTAAACAGTCAACCAATAACCATATCCATATATATATCGCCAGATCATGACCACTAAATACCTAGTCAAGCTACTAAGATAAGTAAAAGAGCACAATATAGGTATCCAATACACAACCATATACCTGCTGGGTCATATACCTGTATCCATCATCTGAACCATCAACTGTAACTGGAACACTGCTGCTGCATAACTCTGGGCACTATCACACTGCTCTGTATAGAAGGAAATGGCCACCTCAGTCATCAAATATGAGGCCATGAGGCTCAGTCATGGCATAAGGCTGTAATGTCTGCTCTGGGGCTGCTGAAAATATGAGTCATCATAGAATAGCTGCTCATCAACTGCCGATCTCAGGCATCTAATAGTAAAGGACTGGCTCAGTAAAGTACTGGAATCTGGTCTGAAAACATGGTAGCCTTGGCTACTATGAATGTGATAACAGATATCACTTGCAGCAATTATAGGAAAAATGGAACTAAAGACATCAAAACTCAAAGGAAGCATAAAATAAAGATATCACTATCCTTGTAGACTCTGGAAGTACTCACAATTTCGTGGATATCAATCTCGCAAACAGCTAAACTGTTTTGTATACCCTATAAAGGATCTCATTATTACGGTCATTGATGGTCAGCAAGTCGAGGGAATAGGAACGTGCCATAAAATCTCTATACAAATACAAGATTTGGAATTACAAACTGGAAGTTATGCTTTACCACTCAACAGGATGGGCATGGTATTAGGAACATAATGGTTGATGCAATTGGGCACCTATGCCACGAACCTCCAAGAACAATTTATGGAATTTAAATGGCAAGTGAAGAACTACAAATTATATGGGTCTGGAAGCCTACATCAACCTCTCAAAGAACTCACAAATCTCACATGTCCTCTACAAAACAAATCTCACAAATATTCAACCACTGTCCGAGATCAAGATGACTTTCCACAATGGAAGGTGAAATCATCCAAAATTGCTTTGAGGACAAAGTATTTCTGAAGGGGAAGGCAATGTTATATGCAAAAATTAATAAGAACCAATGATAAAGAATAAAGTAACCAAATCTTAAAAGGAATTAATGAATATTGTTAAAAAGACATAACCAATCATTAAGGGGAACCCCCTCTCACATTTATGCCTTCATTCTTGTAAAAAGATAATCTCAATATTCATCAATTATATGTTATAACTTATATTATATTATTTTATCTCAGTGACTAAGCCAATCGTGAGCCTGCTACACTCATCTCTCCTTTGCAACCCACTTAGAACATCTACAACTTGGATGCCAACAGCTCTTATATTTTGGTCTTGTATTCATTCTCAAAACTATCAATTCCAATACTCCCTTGAGAGTCTCCATGGGCAATTGTTGCTTTTTCTGCAGTCTTTATTGCAATGAACTTTAATTTTGTGGAATGCTATCGGGATTCAAGCACTTCACTAACCACTATATGGCGCTGATAAAAAAATACTTCATCTAAGGATCAATCAATATACACGTTGCCCCTATGATGGATTTAAACTCTGAGACAACTTACACTACAAGGACCTATCAACTGACATGTATTTCCAATATTGATTTTTTATTTTTTTGAGAAATACATCTTATAGAGTCTCTTTGGATAAGCTGCCTTACTATGAGGGGGTGTATCTATGCTATCAAAGTCACCTAGGACTTGCATCTGGCCTCATATGCATCCACTTGGGGGTTTTTGAACCTGGGTCTCCATGTTAACACAAGGCCAATTACCACAAAGTTCCGGTTGGCATGTGTGAATTAGTCTATGTGGTAGCCAAATATGTGCATTAGAAAAGACAGTTGACTGGATAACAGTCATACTGGATAGTGGAAATGACCAGACTGCCAGTGCAAACATTGAAGAAAAAAAGTTTAATAAATAAAATACCAGCTGGAAATAACCACGGTAACCACGGTCCTACTAGAAATTCATGTCAAGAGTTAACACTACTGAGGCGATTTTTGACATTAAGAGTCTGCCCCTTTGAGCAGTCTCATGTTTTGGACAGGAACTGTAAATCATACATAAACTGTAAGGACTAATGAAAACAAACACAATCTCAAGATACTTATTTTCAAATGCTTAAAGAATAGCACACTGGAAAACATAACCTGAGTTTCCTGGAAAAACCCTGTAAAAAGGATGCCAAGATTCCATAAAGAATGGAACACGATGCTTACCTTTAGCTCTGAGGGTGCAGGATGCCATTTTGGAGGTCCATTCTCCGAAAGGAGACCCATTGACAGAGGAGCAGCAGTGATGACTCCAACACCCTTGCTCTTCAAGTAAGGCAATAAATCCTCCAGTGAAGTGTCATTAATGCTATAATGACAGTATGACAGAATCACATCCACCGAACCAGGTGGGACTCTGTCAAGCACATAGGTGAAAGCATTGAGAGGGAGGCCTGTAATACCAATGTATCGAACCTTTCCAGTCTCCTTCAGCTTTTGAAGTGCCGGAATAGTCTCGTTGACGATCTGTTTATACAAAGCTCCACAAGGAAAACCCACATTACTCAGTTTGGCATTTCAGATCCCAGGCTGAGTGTTAACGGAAATCATCTATACCTGAATCCCCAAAATGTATACAATAAAAAGCAACACAAATATATGTATTCCTATGTGATCCAACATACTAGCAAGAAAATTAGCTGTTGACAAATGACCCAGCTGGACATAACAGTGGAATTGGAAAAATATAGACTCAGAAAAATGGTGTCTAATTAGGGATACCTGGTCAAGTGAGCCAAACTCAATATCATGACATTGAAAGATGTCAACATAGTCAAGGTTCAACCTTGCCAAGCTCTCATCTATACTTCGTGTCACTCGTTCAGCACTAAAGTCGAAACCTTCTGCATATCGGCCACACTTTGTTGAAACTACATACTGATCTCTGGGCACCATAAGAGTCTTCAAGGCTTTTCCCAGCATCGTTTCAGATAAAGTGGCTCCATAGTAACTACAATAAAGTAAAAGAACAAGCAAACAACTGAGATGACCCTTTTTTCCACAATCAAGCCTGCTGTCAGAAAAAACTCCTAGGCTGGCTCATTTACCACTCAGAATTTTGAAATAATGATGGGCTATACATCTAACACTTGAATAAAGGAAAATCTTCAGATAAACCTTTTCACTAGATGGTTGACCCATATAACTGAGGTAAAACTAAACAAAAACAATGGGGTTGATTGGTTCATATGAAAAAATAGGTTGTCACATTTTACACATATTTGAAGTATAATTAAAGTACACAAATATTATGATCCATTTACGACTCAAGCAAAATCAAAAGTATCCCAGCTAATTTCACTGATTTTCAACTTAAATTGAAGAATGGGATCCTTCTTCAACTGTGTGTCTTAAGTTACATTCTCGTTCTATGCTAGTGGAAGACAGGATCCAAAACCAGGTTAGCTGCCTTGAGAATCCGCTACCCTGGATCCTTGTCCACTTCCAGCCTATTTTGATATAATTTTGCCGATGAGATAAATTTTACAGTCAAAGTAGGAGGCTGATCAATTGTCCAGACAGACAACATACTATGCAGGTAATGTACAGGACAAGTACCTGCATTGTGGGTGGGTGCATGAGTTTCAAACTGTTCTTGCACCTAGAGAAGCAAAGTGCACTCTACAGACCAGTAAGGATGAGATGTGTAACACGGCTAATGCTTATAAATCAAAATGAACAAAAAATTGATGTCCACAAAGAAAAAAAATTTAAAAAAACAGAATTTTAATTACCACAGTGTGAAATATATATATATACACACAATTTTCAGATGCATTCTTTTCAGCAATCCTGTACCAAGAGATGCGAATTTTGGGAGCTTGGTATGAATAATTGGTTCGAACATCATCTTGTTTATCATGCATGGGAAAGATGGTGATGGAGATCCATGTGATTACCTTTCCTTTCACATGTTGAAGGATGTTCACCATTTGGGGTGCTTGTCTACATATTTTTATGCATATTTCTCCCATGGAGGGTACTCTTGGGGTGTCTTCACAATTATCAAGGCATTTGATACATATTTGGATGCATTTCTTGCCATTGAGGTTCCTTTGATGTGTCATTTCACATTGGTCAATGCATTTCTTCATATTTGAAGGCATGTTTCACCATTTGGACGGTAATGTAGACCTTTTGGCACAATTATAAGCATGATTGCACCTATCTAGAGGAATGCCCACCTTATGAGGAAGCACTAGAGAGTTTTATGTTATACTTCAAGGTCAAATGTGCAAGAATAGAGAAGTGCCCCACCTTTGAGCATTATATGGCATATTTTGTGGTGAAGGGTGGTCCCAAGCCATCTTCCACACCTCTATTCAAAGCACAAATTCCAAGAAAGGAGGAGTGCATAGCTTGTGGATATGACACGTTGCATCCAAGCCTCTTCTACAAGGTCGAATGCCCATCTTCATAGGAACGCTCTTCAATAAAGGAGGTTATGATAATGATTCTTGATCCCTTCTATTAGATTTTCGGGTTACTTCTAAAGTATTTACGCCATGTTTGAGGGTGCTTCACAAGATTTGGGGTACATGGTGTATGTTCAGCCCATAGATGGTCTAAGATGGATTGTACCATGAGACAGTCTATGATGGACATGCACAGTGGAGATAGCTTACTTAGTGGATGCTTGACCCCAAGATGGTGTTGGCTTGGTGTTCTTCCCTTAGGCGTTGGAGTTCTCTTGCTTGATCAGTGGATGTGCCTCATGATGGCCACATGGAGAAACTACTTGCTTGGAGAGCATCCTACTTGGGATGAGGAGCGTTTTGCATCATGAAGGAGGGCTTCTAGCCTTGGATGGCATGTGACAACTTGGATTCTTATTCAAAGGATTGTAGATAGCTCAACAACGCCCGGAGCTCCAACAATGTTCTTGCAAGAGGTAGCTGACCCAGTGGAGTACATTGCTTAGGAAGATAGTGGAGTACACTAAGGCATGTGGACTTACCTTGTGTAACTACATCACCATGGAGCCATTTCTGTGCACAACATCACCTTGGAGCATGACACATGTACTTTAGAGTGGACATCTTACTTGCGTTGGCCTACAAGTGATCACTACAAGATGCTTGTAAGGGATTGTGTTTGCATAGTGTTGTTGGCCTCCCTTACCTCTCATATAAATAGAGGAAGGATAGAGTCTTTCCAATTATCATCATTTGCATCTTTCTCTTTGTACTTGTCTTCTTGGAGAGATTCTCTAGGGTTCATGAGTTCATGAGAAAACCCTAGGTGAAGTAGTGGAATGGAAAAACAACATCTTGGTTTGGAGTTTTCTCATGTGACTAGGGATTTCTCTTATGGAGAAGACGTTGAAGATGATGATCACCATATCACTTGTGTGTTCATTCTTATTCACCCTCGTGTAGAGATGTGACTAGGGGAGGAGTGTGCACTAGCCTCTCTCTCTCTCATGGCACTAGGGGTTTTCGTCTTCTTGGAGTTTCTTGGAGCATCTTGGAGTTCTAGGGTTAGGATTTTACCCTTGGAGATTGGAGATTTAGGTTTTCAGATAAAACCCTAGGGTGGATTGGTGAAGAAGAGAGGGGTGGGATGTCTTGCCTTGGAGATTGTGTTGGAGAGATTCTTGCACTTGCATCTTCTTGATTGAGGTAGGGTTTGGTAATTTACCTTAGCTAAGGCTTTTTGGATAGTTAGAGTTTTTGTACTAGCCTTGAGAGAAGGCTATGGTACGCACTTGTACGTCATCTTGAGCTTAGATATGAAGTTTCCAGCTATCCATATCATGTGCAATTTCCAGATTTGAATTTCAGCTATATATGTTCTTTATGCATTTCTATTTACAATTGTTTATGTGTTACTTATTCGACATAAGTAAAGGGGTAAATTGTTAAGTGTTTTGACATCTAAGGAAAAATATAAGAGATTGGTTTCACTACTGTTATACCGCTGTAATTACTGTTTTAAAAGTACATTTTCATATCCGATTATTGGTTGATAAGTTTCCCTAGAAGGGGCTGAAATTTATCTCATTGTTTAGTATATTTTCTTCTTGAATTTCCATGAAGTTTGGGGTTGGTTGAAGGGAATTATTGTTATCTTTCTGATGTTTGTTTTATGCTTTAATTTACTGCATCCCTAAGGCTGAAAATTCTGGAGCTAAGATCCGAAAAACCTTCTAAGAAAAAGGTGAAACTTCAATTTAGCATTAATCGCCCAATTGCATGAAATTTCAACATGGTCTCAGAGCTTGTTATAGTTGAAATCACTAGAGTAAGAGGGAGTTTGTATTTCAGCTGAGGTTTACATGGGACAAGTACTAAACCTGTTTGAGGTCATTGGGTGAAAAACCTTAAGTTGCTTGGAGAAGCACTTGGACCTAAGTTGCCAGGAAACTTGGGTACAGGGATGGGGACGAGGACAACAATTTTTGAAACAGGGGACTTGGGCACGTCTGGGGTACTGTAAATATCTGATATATATATATGAAATCAAAAAGTTTAAAATGTAAATAGTTTTCACTAGTATTCAATAAGTAACATGCACATTCCTTCAAAGTTCATGAATCATTGATAAAAAGTGGAAATTACATATGAACCTCAAGTCTAAACATGATATCAGACAATCATAATTATTAATGACATAAACCAAGTGGAAATTCAAATTACTGTTTGCATATTGATATGATTCATATGACTCATGATTCATCAATCATGATATATGTCCAATGTCATACAACATAGAGTATGGCAATTCTCTACGGGCTTCCTTCCTTTCCCGTCGCCACCTCTCTCGAAGTGACAAGTCCAATGTGAAATGAAAATCAGAAATCCGTTGGGAGGCTAAGGCATGGTGTTAAGAGGGTAGGGGGACCCACACCCATCTCTTCCCTCTTCAAAATGGTAAAAAAAATTTTTTTTTTTTTTTTTGAATTTTCAGTCAATGAAGTCTCCTCGGAGTCCCCAAAATAGGGAGACGGGATCCCCAAACCAAGCAAAGTTTCCAAATTATTTGCTAAAGGTTTCCGGTACTCGGGTACTTCGACGGGGACTTCTGGAAACGTTTGAGAGGTCCTTGACCCGGTTTCCGAGACGGGGAAGAGAACCCATCCCCGGGGAGTTGGGACAGGTACCCCTGCAACACAAACTTGGACTCAAGAAAGGGGCTTGTCATATTCATTCATTGATGATTTGTGCTTGAGATGAGTAGTTGTTCCTATGCTATGTTTTGACAGGTTTCTCTCATGATCATAGGTGATGGATCTATTACATTGATGGCTATTATGTTGTGTTACCGGATCCGCTCAGTTTAACATTGGCAAAATACAATGAATAGGGTCTTTAATACTGAAATACTGAGATGTGTTTCTCAACGAATTTCATGGCAGCTCGAGCGGACGTTGTTTCAGTTGCTCTCCAACAATTGGATGTCGGATTATCGGGGCATCTTCATGTCGAATGTCGGATTGGGTTAAGCCTGCTGATGGTTCCACGCTCTTGTTCATTGGATTGAATACTCATTTCAACGGCCTGTTCATTCGATTCATGGTTAGAGGGTCGTGCCCTTCATTGGCGGGACAAAATTAATGGTGAGAGGGTCGTGTTTGATTGGGCGTCGGCAACCCATAGAGTAGTTGTGGTTCCGTCGGGCCTTGATCCAATGGGGCGGTCCGCTTGCAATGATAAGTTTGAAGAGTTTGGTCGAAAAAAATCGAAAGTGTAACGTAAAGCCTCCAAAAATAATCAATTTAAGATTTGATATATTATACATTAACATTTAAAGTTATATTTCTTGAAATGAAGTTAAAGTAATATTCAAGTTATATATTTAAATTAAAGTTATTAAAGTTTTTATAAACATTGTACTATCATTTTTAAATGTATATCAAAATTATAAATTATAATTTATTTATATTTAAATAATGTTTCTATTATTAAAATCTTTAATACATGAATTAATTTCTTGCCATGTTTTCTTTCTTTAATCATCATATTTATATAGTTTTTATTTTTTATATAAGTTGTAATTTATTTATTTTTAAATTATTATTTATATTATTTGTATTTGTCGTTTCTCTGCCATATCCGGATCTTGGCTTTTTAAAAATATAGCGGATCCGTATCCGTATCTTGGTAACTTAGCTATTATGGATATATTTTCAGCTGGTGTGATGCCTAGGATGACATGTGATAGGTGGTTGATATATTCCAAGGGTTGCTAGTGATAGCTAATAAATCTATGTGATAATTGATTGGCATGGATTTATTTTCAGTGAGTGAAACATGCCAAAGAAGCTATGATAGGTGGCTGATTTGTTCCAGTAGATGCCAATGTTTTTCACCTGTGATAGGTGGAGGACCTTCTTCTTATGGCATATTTTCTAGGATGTATGTGGCTTTGGTCTCTTACTTTTCCCCTAACACTATGTCTAGTGTTGGGTGGTTTGTGGATAGTAGAGCTTTGAAACATATGATATGACAGATCATTATTCAACAAATTTCAGGAGACATAGGGAGGCATTATTGTGGAGCTTGGTGATGATGTCATTTACCCTTTGAGAGGAGTTGGATCCATTTCATTTCAGATGCCTTCAAGCAATTTTTTTCAGTTGGATCTTGTTTTGTTTGTTCCTAGTCTGAAAAAAACATATTCTTTCAATGTCTTGTATGACAAATCAGAGAGTTACTATGAACGACAGTAGTGCACCATCAGTGATTGTAGACTAGCTAGTTTGAGGACTTTAGCTAGAGGGGTGAGAGAGGATGACCTTTATAGACTAGCATAGATCCATCTCAAACCCGAATCTATGTGCACCAAGAGGGATCCAATTTTTTGAGGTGTAATTGCTTGATAGATCTGTGTTTAAGATTGATCTATGCTTTTTAAATTTTTATTTTATAAGCCAACATGGATTTTTTAATAACTTTTTATTTGGTTTTAATTTTTTATTTTATGAGCCTACTTTTTATTTGTTTTTTTTTATTTTATTTTATGAGCCAACATGAATTTTTTTAATTATTTTTTATTTTGGTAGCATAACATTAGGAACGTGACAACATCTCTACCATACTGGGCTATAGAGTATCTCGCTACTCTTAGTGCAATTAATTGCTAATCTAGTGCCACTTTTACATTCCAATGAGAAGCTAGATGATCTTGTTGTTACATCCATAGTAGTCGGGCTACCATGATTGCAGATCCGTTTTTAGTATATTTTTTAGCCAGTCCTTTTGCACATTGTGATGAGATCAGCTGATGATGAGCATCATTATGATGATCACTCGTATACATTCAGTTGATCCAAAGTTTGCACAGTTACAATCTCATGCCAGGACTGAACCCCATGACCCTAGGTCGATGATTGAGATAGCCATTCTACCATCATTCAAAGCAGGTTGATTTTCATAGCCCACATTATATCTAGATGCAGTGCTTTAGTGTGTTTCAGGTAGTTTAGATCAAGGACTCAAGTATATGATCCAACAGGTATATTTTGGTACATATGGGTTGTTGATGTGCTCTTCCTCGTATCTAGGTAGTTTATGACTGGGTATATTATGATGGTTACTGGCTATATCTTATGATGTTTTCTTGTTGTTTAGAGTAGAAGTGGTCAGTTACTATGAGTAGGAGGTTCTTGTATGTACTCGTTGGTCATACCCTTACTTTACGAAGTACAAACTTGTTCATTCCCTTATTTTTGGGCCTTTGCTATCCATGGCATCATCTGTCACTTCTTCATCCATCGGTTACCTTCCATTTTGGTTTCATCCCGACTTCACCTTGATTAAGTAGTCTCGAGGACTTCCCCCACCTAGACCTCTATGTTGGACAGATTCCTTGTTTACATTGTTTCTCGGCTCTGGAGATTTTAGTCACAGTGATTGTTCTCCTCTAGTCCTCGAAACCAAGTATTCCTACAAAAGTGTTGCTAAACACTAGAGAATCGGATCTTAAATGCTATATCTAAAGGAATGCTAAGTCAACAAAAACAATGTTGCTAAACATTACTTATATCTATATTAACTAGTCATTGGCCAAAGGACAAGCACCCATCGTTGTTTGATGTAAGGCCGTTTGTCCCCACAGGGCAGCAGGGTGGTCACTCCATCACACCTATGGACAGTGGTGGGAAATAGAGGGCATATCAAGTCATATATGAAGCCCGGAGGCTTTCAGGGCACCTACGTTTGGAGGCTGGCTAGTGAAAATCTTTAAAGAAATAAATGATAAATCTCCAGTGAGAAAAGCTGATAAATAAATAAATTGCTAAAAGGTTGCTTGTCTAGAGTCTATTGGAAGCATTCTCATCACTCTACCCATTTGTGAGACACTACCATCCCCCGTGTTATTGTCTATCCAACATATGTATAGGTGGTTCCCCTGGTTCCTTCATCTGAGAGATTGCAGTGTTAAGGTTGTCAAGTCTTTCCCCTAGCCTAGCCTTTGTTTTTCCACCCTCACCCATGGTTAGCAAATTGTTCCATCTGTAAACGAGTATACACTTGAGATTCATGTTTATAGTGGCTAGTTACTTTGATCTACACTTATTTTTGTTATATTATTTACATGCTTTTGCCAGTTAAACATCATCTGATGCTTTAGTCTAGCTACTGATATACTTGAAGGAGCATATCATAACCATTTGTACTTGCAGCAACAGTTATCCATGGTCTGGATCATTATTTTGATCATTCTTGACCTGGTCAACCCAGTTTAACCAAGTCAACCGCAGGGTCTAGGATGAGTTTGGGCAGATAGTGTTCAAGATGCATTATTCATGGACCGTATGTGTCCATTAGATGGTTTCATGCCTCAGACAATAATTTCAAATGATGGTTTAATGGACTTTTATCATTATTATTATTTACAGGCCATTATTTTTTTATTCTAGTCATGGATGAACTTACAGAGCTATTACTTGATGGTCACATAGTGTATGAGTACTCATTCCTAGTGGATTTGGGCATTCTGAGTCCATTGGTGCACTTGGTTATCAGTTCTGTGCAGTTTCAGAGGATGATATGATCAGATTACCACTTTATTGTATTTTTCATTCAAAAAGGGCTTGTCCAGTACTTTCATTTAGCATGCACATTCTCCTAGGGCACTACAAAGGGAGATGGGGGTCCAACCAGTCGTTATTACCATATTACCCCATCCCCAAACATTTTGGTATAGTCAAATTTGTGTCTTTGTGTCTGGGACACTTGGTAGTGAGTTACATGCATTTTTGTACTTTCAGAGGTGGTTTTCCGGTATAGGAATGGCTAGCAAAGGAAATTGATTTGGCTTAGTGGGGCAAGGAAATGGAATGAGATTGGTCTGGGATATTTTTATGATGATGTCCACACCTTCCAGCACTTGTTCCGACATCAGTGGGGTCCACACGTCCTAGCATTCATCATTTTGGGCATTTTTATTATGTTACTGAGGGGCCACGATTTGGTCATTTGATCACATTATGTTATTATCTTGACATAGTATTTGATATTGTGCCATGGGGTCATGCTAGTGAAGGATATGATAGACCTCCTAGCCCCACCATGTGCTATTTTCATGTGTCTTAGTCATTTGTCATGTGGTGCGTCCCCGTTGGGCAAATTAGTGAGTGCACTCCCTCTATTTCTTAGTGATCCATGTATATCTTATTTTGGCTCATCTTAGCCGTTGATTGTTATGTTTGTATAGTATGATCTCAACCACTCATTTGAAAAGTGGTTAGGGTTTTGATCTCTCTCACTCCTATTTAAATGAGAGACACCCCTCATTGTAAAGGGACTTTTGGATCTTAGCTATTGGAATACAAAGAAATATTTTGTGAGAATTCTTTTGATCTTGGGTTGGATGCTTGACTATGATGATTGAAACTAATTTTCCATTGCACTGAAAGATCTTGGTAGCTATCTTGCATATTTTATACCACAATTTCAATTTGCAGGTGAAGGGGACGACTTTGAGAGAGGGGCGCATTTGTTGGGGAGACCCACCCTGCTTCTTCCTGTCAGATCTTGGTTACATAGGGATTAATTTTGTCTTTGCACCAATTATTCTCTATCTTTTACTTCTTACTTGCATCTACCCTCATTTTTGTTTACTAATTGAGATTTGTCTCCTTGTTTTTGTAGAGAGAGAGGGGCGCACTTGTGGACTTGGGAAATTCGTTGGAGCAAGAGAAGTGACCAAGCTTTCATTTGATCTTTGCAGGAGTAATCCTCGTCATACCGGCACTCATCCTCATCTATCAATTTCATTCAAACCCTAACTCCTAAAATTTATAAAAATTCCCTAGCTCATTCAATTTGGAATTTGGGCAAACGATTTCTGGGTTTTTCACTTAAGGCTTAGCCCTAAGTGGGTCCTCAAGGGCGTCACCCTTGGGAGACTCCATCAACCCCAAACCCCTAGGCACTGATCTCTACCTATTGTGCCCTCCTTGATTTTGCCAGTCTTTCTTTGTTGTTTGAGTCTCATTTTGGCTTGTGATCTTAGAAATTGTCAGATCTATCATCAAGTTGTGCTAGGAAGCCCTAAACTTCTCAGATCTACTTCTTGGGACCATTTTTCATATTCTAAGTACACGTTTCCCAAGGAAGCTGATTTCGATCATTTACTCTAGCACCTACATCCTAGATTCATTTTTAATCTTGAGTTACTGTAATTGAACTAATCAAATTTCATATCCCATCTTCCCTAAGCCTCTACAATAGCTCTATTCCTTAAATCTAGGGTTCAACATCCTTCACCATAGATTCCTTATTGAATATCTTGATCTAGTGATTGATTTGGATCTCTCTCTCTCTGAGAGTAGATCAGGGTCTCCCCCTTTGTTATCCAAGGCTTAGATAGCAATAAGAAGAGTACCTCGATTGACATGACAACCAATTCATCTTGGGAATTGAGGCCCTGTTGGGTCACCTCTTTAATTGCCCGTCCCTTGTACCATCCTGGGTAGGATCACCTTTTAGGGGCAACTACAAGTTGTGTGATAACAGAGCCTTCTAGTTTTGAGGCACTTGTAGAGCATGCATGGTGGGATTCCATGGAGATAGGTTCAAAACCTATGATGAATTCAATGATTGATTCCAAGATTTGAGATGTTGTATTACATCTTGTCCTAGACACAATGATACTTCTACAACTTACAAATTGATATTCTGACACAATGGGAGACTGTGGTGAGCAGAGATGTGATATTTGATGAGAACATGAGATCTTCTAATTCACAAGATTCTCCATCATTGATTGAGGAGAATGTTGAGGTTGTTGTTCCAGAGACTAATTGAGGGACTCGAGATGAGTCAAATTCAAAGATTCAAGATGAGTCAAATTTAGAGGAAGTAAAGGTGACATTGAGTGTGGATATGCTCTCACCTACTCCATATTGTAGGAGATCAAGATGGCTCACTCAAACATTACAGCATGAGTAGGTCAATGGGGCTGTTGAGTACAATCATGGTTATTACAAAGTGGGAGCGCTAACGCGGCTCCTATAAAGCAAGATAACAAAAAGTAAAAGTATAAGACCATGGCTAAGTCTGGAGAGATCGAAACTCTTGGAGCAGGAGACCGATATGGGGAGGTGCTAGAAGGGGAAGGATCTAGAGGCTAGAGCCCTAGTAGTGACGATGTTGTCGATGTGTCTTGGTCCACGAGATCCACTACTCCTAACTTTTGAGGCCAAACAAAAGAAACTCAAGATGGAATGATATCTAGACCGTTGTTGTCTATGTCGTATAATGTGGTGTTGTATTGAGGAGGGAACACTCCGCTGAACTGTAGATGATCTCGTATGTATACTAGTAAGAGACTTGGTCTAGTCTTGCTATTGTGACTATCAAGATGTGGATAGGGCCCCTCAAGTCTATATAGATCTAGAGTCATAAATGATGTTGTTGTCAATATGTCTCTTAGTGCCCCTGGTGGGGAGCACCTCGAAGAACGAGGTAATCATCTTGGTGTAATCAAATCCAGGAGGATGTTAGAGAGCCTGAAGACTTTTTGCATGTATAATTCTAGGCACCTATGGTCAGGGTACCGAAAGAAGCCGGAGAGTGTCTGCAATCCTCTAAACATACAATGGAATCATCCAGGAACCTCATAGTAGATGGAGAAACTAAAAATGAAGTGATGCTCTGTCTCGACCTCATGAAGATGACATAGCTGGAAAATCCTGTCAAATCTATCCAGTTGGTGGTCTGTCTCTACCCGAATCCAATGGTATCCCACATGGAATTGGCCTAAGGGGATACGAAGAGAGTGTACCCAATGATAGGAAGTGTACGAGGGTTGAATAATGAGTCCATCCCTCACCTCTATGAAGTGCTCAGCGTAGAACGCCATCTTCATGCGTAGTCTATTTAGAGGATTGATCCATATGACCTATATGAACTGCTTATAAATGTCATCTTTGATGCTCCTGTTCACCTCTTGTCTAGTAGGTAAGAGTTGAACAGGTGCATCCAAAGAATATCTGAACGGGGGGAGACAGTCAATCGAAATGCCCACTAAATTCAAGATATTTGAAATCCCAACAAACCAACAATGAACATGGTTAGAAGGGCTAGCTAAAGCAATGGACTCAGATGATCAATAGGCTAAGTAGGGGTACCAATCTCGTCCCTTCGCCAAGTCGGAAAATATCTGAATGCAGTGTAGAAGAGAGACAAGGCTGAACATAGTCTCAAGACAGAAGGGGTGGGCACTGAAATCTACAAGGATGATGGGTTGAGGTACTGTTTGTTTGCATCTGATAGTGTGTTGAAGAAGAAGTGTTTTCCTCTCTTAGTTGAAGCCCAATCATAATCAAGTAAACCAACCCCCCAAAGCTCTGAGCAAGATACTCTAATTTCACCTCATGTCGATGAGGATGTGAGATCCTTCAGTTTGAAAGATTACCCTTCAGTGATTGAGGAGAATGCAGAGTTTGTTGTTCCGAAAGAAGAGGCTCATGAGCATATAGGAGTGCCCAAATATTTACATAGGACAATATTTGTTAATCATGTTGCATTGGTTTCTTCTATATATGAGCTTTCTAATTGATCATAGGAGGAGAGGTATGATGCCCTGATGGAGTATGTTGTTGAGATTGACTTCACAATTGCAACTTATGAGAGCATTATAGAGAGTAGAGATGAGGATTTGGATTCTCTCGGACAAAAAGAGTTTGCCTTGATGTTACTAATACTTCAAGATTCTCTCGAGATGAGGGAAGTGACCTAATTCATGTTAATTTAGTTCTAGAGGAGTTGAGGTACAAGAGAGAAATTCTCGCGTGGACAAGTTAACGATGACCTTGCATGGATTGTTTCCTATACCACGAGCTTCATATTTCAAGGTCAAGCATTTGACTTGTATATATATCTATCTTTATGACTTTGATAGATGTGGTACACTTGTCTTGATCTCACATGGAGATATGCCTATCTTTGTAGCTTATCCTCCGGAGCCTTTGATATGGTGTCCCTTGATGTCAACCTGTGATGCCAAGGATGGTGGAGGTTGACAAATAGCTTTTTCTCCAAGGAGACAGTCCTTTATATTCCCAGGTGGTCAATTTTCATTAGATGATCGAGATGTCATGATGGCATGGTAGACAGTCTTGTTATAGATGATAGTATTTGATTTTGGTACCACATCCAATATGGATTTATAGATAGCAAATTCAGTTGAGATGCAAAGGGAGTCAACAGGTGTCGGTGTAAACTCCTTTCTCATAAAGAGAGAGTGTTAGATTTCTGGGTTACTCTAAAAGTATTTACGCTATATTTGGGCATGCTTCATGAGATTTGGGTACATTGTGTATGTAATATCCCCATTTTGACCCTTAGGATAGATTGGATTTTATGTAAACATTGTGCATATTTGATGTATGATTCCTAGCATGGAGCTCAAGGCCAAGGCCCCGCTAGTGAATGCTCAGCTTTGAGAGGCAAGTATTTGACATTGTGTGATCCATGTGTTATTAATCCATGGAAATTGTAAAATGATGTAAATATCATGTAATAAAAATACCAAGGTGATGGCTATGGATGCAACTAAATGAGGAGGAACTATGTATCCACTAGGGAGAGGTGAGGTGGGGGGGTTATGGGATTGAGACATAGACTTCCATATGTCATCTTTAGAACCCCTTTGACCTATCCTAGCTTCCATTTATTTCTGTTGTAAGGAAGTACTTCAGAAATCCGATTCATGAGGTTGATGGAGTATGGGAAACCTTGGATTTCGTAAGGCAGGGTATGGGCTCTGTATGACTTGTCCCATAAGTCACTCCACCTCATGGAAGGACGTTTTCGCTCATCCCCGGGCCTTGGGGATTCATGGGAGCTTCAGTTAGGAAAACGACACAGAGGGAGAAAGGGAGGAAAAAAACTAGAAATCGCGATTTGGGAGAGGGCCACGATTGGTAGTGCCTAGATCGTTTATAAATTGGCATGAGAAGGGAAAAACCATTGGGGAATCCATAGACCCGAATCTCGGGGGTGATTTGTGAGTGTGAGATGCCTGAAATCCATAGAGAAACCAAGATCCGTTAGCCCGAAATCGCAGATGCGGGACAGAGCCTTTCAGCCGTAACCCTGGGGAGATCCAAGTGTGGATGACACAGTGCGGAAGAGAGAGCAGAGGTTGGAACCGCTTGATAAACCCAATGAAGACTGTTTGATTGAGTTTGTAGCTCTGTGGTTGAGCTCATTGGCTTAGCTTCCTCCTCGCTTGTCTCTTGGCATGCTTGATAAACCCAACTGTGGGTTGGATTAGCATGATTGTTGGTGTGAAAACAAAGCTGTGAGCAAACCTCGGTAGTTCCTCCTTAGTGGATACATAGCCCCAGCTCGGGGGTGGTCTCTGAGTGTTGAAATACTACAGGATGGGAAGAGACCTATGGTTGGGTTGGAACGTTGCAGTCCATAGCCAGTTGCCTGGTGGTTTCCATTAAAGATAGGTGTTTCTTGTTTCCTTTGATTATGCCATTTCTATATACATGAATGAGTGTTTGTTTATAACTGAATGCAAGGATTGACCCAGCTGATTGATGGAACTATATACTTGTACTTTATGTTGTTAGTATGCCTATGATGAAATGTTGGTAGATGCATGATGTGTTTGTGCTTAATGTGGTTTAATTCAACTGTGTTTTGCCTCCATGTGTTTTATTTATATGTAAATATGTTCATTGATGAATAGGGATAGGTTTTGCTAAGACCCTGGAGGAGCAGAAGGTTCACTCATGGCTTTGGGGAATAAATAGACACCCCCATGTGGTGTTCATGCTTCCCCTGTGGGGCCATGACAGAGTAGTTTAAGAGCCTTGCAGAGTGTAGAAGAAACCTTGAGGAATCTTGGTGCCACCTTTTAGGTTGGAAGAAGGACAAGATCAGAGTCATCGGATGTGACAGAGGATCATGCAGTTGCATAGGGCTTGTCGAGATATTTCCAACGGTACTAGACTTTCCCAAAATGGACTTAGGATGAAGAAGATATTGGCTTGATAAGTTGGTTGTAACAAGGGTAATTCCCTGACTTCTAACATTCCGAACCTGCAGTGCAGAATGCGGATCGCAGAAGCCGAATGTGTAAATTCTCGACGTGATGTTCAGGAGTTCCGAGTTTCCGACTCCCGCATCGCAAACTACAGAGTGCGGAAGTCGGAAGTGAAAATTTGCGCAGTTGGATAATTGACGTTCCGACTTTCCGACTCCCGCGTCGCGGACTGTAGAGTGCGGAATTCAAAAGTGGAATTCTTCGCAGTTGGAGAATTGGCTTTTTGACTTTCCGACTCCTGCGTCGCGGACTGCAGACTACGAAATTTGGAAGTGGAAATCTTCATAGTTGGAGAATTGACGTTCCGACTTTTCGACTCCTGTAAGCCGGATAGCAGAGTGTGGAAGTCGAAAGTGTGTTTCTTCGGCGCCGTGTAATCGGCGTTACGACTTTCCGAGTCCCGCATCGCGGAACTGCGGAATTCAGAGAGGTGTTTTCGACGCCGTGTAATTAGCGCTCCGACTTTCTAAGTATCGCATCACGGATTGCGAAACTGTGGAAGTCAGAGAGGTGTTTTCGACATCGTGTAATTGGCGCTCCGACTTTCTGAGTCCTACGTCGCGGATTGCGGAACTGCGGAATTTGGAGAGGTGTTTTCAATAGCGTGTAATTGGTGCTCCAAATTTTCGAGTGCCGCATCGCGGATTGCGGAATGACAGAAGTCAGAGAGGCGTTTTCAATGCTGTTTAACTGGTGTTGTGTCTTCCGACTTCCGACTTGCGGCTGCGGATTGCTGCCTGCAGAATTGCGAATTGCAGAATGAGATCGTTGAGCTGTGTAAAAGTGCATAGTTTGGATTCTTTGTGGAAAAAAAAGAAAGTAGCAGGTTGTATCAGGTTGTTCCCCCATCACTCTAAAGGACACTGAGGGGATCGGGGACGTGACAGAATGGTATCAGATCCCAAGGTTGCAACACTGGGGCTACTTGGGCCAAAGTATGAGTTACAGGTAGATAACCAAAAGTTGAATAAGGTACACGGGCATACAATGTGCCTTGAAGGACTCCATATGGAGTTGGAATTGAACATATTGCAATGTTGATAAAGAGGGAAATCTCTCACCTTAAACTGTCTCTGTTTATAACATAAGAATTGCATGCTAGGAAAGTAGCAAGTATAAAGGTTATACATATGTGTATGTCTTGAATTGCTACTTGGTGAGAAAACCATGGCTAATGTTCTCTGTATGCTTGCTAGAGGCCATGAAATTGGATCAGCCATGATGTGGAAGAGGAATTCCATGCTATGATAAGGGATTGTAAAAGGGAAATTTCCTCAACTCTTCTCTTACTGATATAACTATATTTTCTGAGTTTATATATATCAAATTATGGTATAGGAAGGATGAAAATACAATAGATTAGATAGATAAAATGTGTATGCATAGTAAGCATATTAAGAAGATAATGCATACTGCATGAAAACTTATGTGTGCTTGCATATGGTATTGCATATTGATAAAAGTTGTTATTGAGCACATGGCATTTCAATTTGAACGCACACCCACTAAAGGGACTGTGGGAAAATTTGATGCTGCATGCTTGTGATTTTTGCAATGTTGCACAAAGATATGGAGAAAATATTTTTGAGATGCCTTGCTTACTCTTTGTTTTGAGAAATGACGAAAGTGTTGTTTCTGGTGGTTCTTCATTTTACCAAGATAATAGAAGCATGGTTGAAGATGTTGATGATGCTATTGCATATGACTAGCAGCCTTGTGAAGAAAGGCTGGAGCACAAATCCATGATCAAGAGGATGGTGGAAGGACTCTGTATCCCTTGGTAAGAAGCCAACTGATCAGGTAACATCAGATATGTTGATGGCAACCATGCATGTACGGTTTTATTTATACTAATTGCATAATGTTGAGAAATGATGGGTAAGAATCCCTTTAACCTTATTTTAATCATCATAAAATGGTATGCATGTAATAGTGAATGCATTTATGTGAATGACATCCCACAGGGTATGGTAAGGTATGTGGTAGTAAAGAAAATGGGCATTATACCATGTGACTATTTTAAAAAAAAATTTGTATTTCACCGCATTTGAAATAATAACAACTGATGGTGTTTGAATCATTGAGTATTATAATTCTAAGATCACTTCAGTGATTGTTGTAACAATGAAATGATTATGTGCATGAATACTCACCAAGTGCTTGGCTGATTGAAATTTCAGATTACAAGTAGAAATGAGGGTAAGTCCATGATAAGACTGGGATCTACCATATACAAAAGCCAAAAATCGTGAGAATGATCTCATGAATGTGAAACCTGATTTCTGTATGAAATAGATTTGAAATTTCTAATTTAAGTTTATGAGAATGATCTCATGGTTGCAAAATCTAATTTATGTACATAACAGATTTGCAAACTTCAAATTGAGAATTGGATAATAATTATTAATGGATGTTTGGCTAATTTAGAATTGTGTCAAGAGAACAGGTTGTAGGTGGATGAATGTGAAACCTGATTTCTGTATGAAATAGATTTGAAATTTCTAATTTAAGTTTATGAGAATGATCTCATGGTTGCAAAATCTAATTTATGTACATAACATATTTGCAAACTTCAGATTGAGAATTGGCTAATAATTATTAATGGCTGTTTGGCTAATTTAGAATTGTGTCAAGAGAACAGGTTGTAGGTGGATGTCCAGGTTATGACAGCAAGTGTAACACCATAATGGGCAGAGTGATACCACTTACAAGAGCCAAACAATATGAGGATGGCCTCATGGTTGAATAAACCAAAATTTTGTAGTGAACAGAATTGTAAATTCAGATTTGAGCTTGATTGAGGAGGACACATTGCAGGAAGAGAAAATACATCTGCAAAACAAATAATTATTTTGTGACCTTGTTAAAATTATGCATGTCTGATTATTATAATTAATGTCCAGGGTAGGTTTCCATTTCAGACTGCTTGAGCATGATTGCGTGTTTTTATTTTAGATTGTTTGAGTGTGCATGTTTTATTTTAGACTACTTGAGTGTGATTAGGGCCTACATGACTCACATCGGAAAGGGGTGCACACCTTTTGGGTGCTGTGTTGTGTTATGGTTGTCAACATTGACTACACCCTAAAGGAATGGACGTATTCCTGGTGTTTCAATATTAAAGAGTGAACTTCTATGAAGTATGTTATGATTTTTATATCAACAACACTGACAAGCTTACCTACCCATCTTGTGTTTGTTATCACATATATAGTAGCCGAGCTACCATACATTATTTTTCTGATGCCAGTACACTATTCATCCAGTTCCCTTACATTTGAGATGCTGAGATGAGCATCTATATTGGATCACTATCAGATTGTGGACAGCAGTTGTATTCCCCATGCCATGACTGAGTCTTAGGACACTCAGAGAGATGACCGATGTAGCCATTACACCATTGGTATAGAGTAGTCACTAGTGCCCAGAGTTGCAGTAGCAGTTTCAGAGGATAGATGATGGTACAGGTTGATGAGCATTCAGGTATATGACTTAGCAGGTATATCATTGTGTTATGGTTATATTGCTTGTATACTTATTCTTATAGCATGTCTTAGCACTTAGTGTCATGATCTAGCGATCATATAGATATGTGGACCTGGTTGAGCTTATTATATATATTATATAGTCCCTACTCAAACTTAGAAGTTCACTATTCATACTCATTGGTTTTACCCTCCTTAGAGAGAATAGAGGTGATCATTCCACCATACCTTGGCTTACTAGTGTTGGCTCCATTATTCATTGTCTTCATCCATCCATTGCCTACCTTTTAGTTTATCACCCTGACTTACTATTTGACTAGTGGCATGGAGGGCTTTCCCCATTGTAGCCTCTGTATTGGATGAGCTTCCCTGTTTATTGTGTCTTGACTCTGAGTTGGTGACAAAATATACCTATGGTGAGTTGGAGTTCCTTGGAATTCCCCCTAGTCACTAAAGTTGTGTTGGCTAAACCTGAAAATTTTAGTGCTACAATGAATACAAAATCTGGAAAATGAAATGCTATATCTTGTATGAAAATCCCATTCATGCAATGTGTTTCTAAACACACATGAATGAAAGGCATGCCAAATGAAAATGGCCATGAAAATAAAATGTTATATCTTTTGAAAATGTAAATACCTAGGTAAACAAGCTGTCCATGACACACCTAGAAGTGCTCAGGTAAACAAGTGCCTTAAAAACACACCTGCAGCAGAAAGCCTAAAATAAATGTAAATCTATGCAATGTGTTTATAAACACACATAGACCAAGGCTATGGAAACTTCAGGCCAAAAAAGCAATGGAACTTAAATGCTATATCAAAACAATTGCTGGCCTTAGTTGTATTATGGATTGTGCGCATCTATTAAAGGTGAATAAACCCTCTTTGAACAACTCATCCATTTGTGAGACACTGCCATTCCCTGTGTTGTTGCTCATTCAGTATATACTATGGTTTGTATTCCCTTTCCCTTTGCCAAAATGTCACAAAGTTAAGTCAGTCAAGTCATCCCTTAGCCTAGCCAACTATTTTAGCCTTCACCCTTCACTAGCAAATTGATCACAGCTATGAAGTGAGTATGATCTTGAAAGTCTAGTCTGAGTAATAATAATAATTAATGACATTATATATTTGGATTTAGATCGCCAATAATGATTACTTTGTGTTATAATTGTTATTTGAATAAGTTGTAGAGCATTCATTAACCTTTGACACTTTGCAGCAGCTTCTGATGATGATCTGAGTTATATTTGGTCATGTTGACTTGGTCAAACCTAGTTTGACCAAGGTCAACTATAGGACATGAGATGGTTGGACCTTGTGATGATATGGATTGATGATATATGGTCTATGTACATGTACATGATGATTCTATGCAGCAGCTATAGGGTTATAATGATGATTCATGGTTTACAGCAGTATTTGATTATTTACAGATTATTATTATTTGACCTATTCCGGTATATTAGATATATATATTGATCATGCAGAGACTCATATGGTGTATGGGTACACATCTTGGATGGATTTGGACCTCCTGAGTCCGATGAGACAGTTTGTTTTCAGTTCCGGGCACTTACAGTGATGATTGAGCCTCAGTAGGCTATCCCAGTGCAGTTTTGGTCTGTCGGAGGCCCTGTCAGAGCAGATGTGATTTTTATCCGGTTGACCTAGGAAACTGTGCTTCGAGGGGGTGGTCCAGCCACTTGTTTTTACCATATTACCCCCCTCTCCCAGACACACTGGTGCCCTCACCTTGACAGCGCAGGCACTCCAGGAGGCAGTTTGGGGCAGTTTCACGCTTCCCGAGGCATTTCAGGATTGGTAGAAATGGCTATTGAGGAAATCGATTTGGGATAGTGAGGCAATGTCTTGGCATGAGATGATCAGTGATGATGGATTGATGTCTTCCACACCTCCTCCAGCAGTTTCAGCTTCATCGGGACCCGCATCCATCACTTATGGCACTTTCTGATGATTTCTGAGGTCTTTTGAGGCCTACAATTTGACCATGGAGGCACGATTTGGTATCTTGATGACTATATTATTATTATTGTGCTATGGGGATTAACCAAGGGTGGCTAAAATTACCCCTTGGGACCACCATAAGCTTCCTATTATATTTTGTCATCATGATTTGGTGGGATTCCCCTCTTCTAGGGCGATTTTGTCCACTCATATTATAGTTTATTAGTGATCCATGTATTTTATTGTTGAGCTCATCTCAACCATTGATTAGACATTTGTATCTTTTAATCTTAGCCACTCATTCAAAAAAGTGGTTAGGATTTTGATGCCTCTCCTTCCTATTTAAAGGAGAGAGCTTCTCATTTGTAAGGGGTCTTTGGCTCTTGGATTATTGGTATAGAAAAATTTTCTTGTGGAAATTCTTGTGGTCTCCTTTGCATCTGGTGTTCTTAGATGGTGATTGGAAAGTCTATTGCAACCTAACATTTGGAATTTGTGGTAAGATCTATCTATTTTGGAAATCATTGTCTTGTCTACAGGAGGGCGACTTCAACAAGGGCGATTTTGCAAGGCTTCTTCAAATCGACTTTCTTGGAATTTTCTTGTATCAGGGGGTTATCATTAGTATCCTTGTGATCTATGCTATCTTTCTGTTACTTCTCTTGTGGCATTAGTCTTATCTCTTGATTACATAAAATCTGATATTGTTGACATTTGTTTCTGATGGCATCCAAAATTTAGATCCAAGTAGGTTGATCAAGTGGGAGTGTGGATCTACAATTTCAAGGCAATCTGATGGCTAGATCTTACTAGATCTGAGTTTAAAGATGCCAAGTGGTCCAAAATGGGGATTAAATCCCTTAAAATGTGGAATAGGGCCCACAAGGTAGCAATCAGAAAAGTGACAATCTGGGGGTAAGTTATTGGATGTGTAGATCATGAATCAAGTGGGATCTCACCTACCCACATACTAGATCTAGGTCAATTCACAAAACTAGGAAGTGCGCCCTTGCTTGGAGAGGCTAAATGCCTTGGGAAGAGGGTCAAATGGAGGCCAATCCTCACCAAACTATAGATCTGGGATGTCATAGATACTATAGAGGTGGGTTTTCAAAATCTTACCCAAGAAGCCACTAGATCTTAGTAGATCTGAAAAAATGTAAAATGAGGGTTTGAAGAAATTAGGGTTTTGTCAATTTATGAGCTATGTCAATGGATTGGATCAAGATAAGAGAAACAAACGTGCGGATCTTACCTGGGTAACCTTGTAGGTTCCTTGATGATGATGATCTATGCAAACCCGATCAATTTGAGAAGCTTTGAGGTAGTTTTCTATGCAATCGATTTAGTCCAAGAAGCCAATGCGCCCTCTCTCCTGACTTGGATCTAAATTTTGGATGCCATCAGACTTGTCTTGACCCACTTATCCCGCATTTTAGCCTCCTTGGGTAAAGTCGCACCACCTTGGAGAAGGGAGTTGTCCCACTTCTAGGACGTGGGTACTTGAGATTTTAGTGGATTTGGAATGGGAATTATTCAAAACCTAGGTCTAGTAGGTCACCTTGTCAAATCTTGCCTTAGGGATAGCATTCCTTGTTTTAAGGGATTGTGGTCCACTTAGGTCAAACCTAGATCTAGACCTATTCATCCATCAAGACTTTAATTGCCCACTTGTCTCATGCAATAGGAGTCCTTAACCATAAGTTAACTTTACTTTGACTCCATTATCCCAATTCCCAAGGCACTGGTGTCTCTCCAAGTCAATTCGACTTTCCTAGATTGTTGGATTAACTTGTGGTTTGACCCTTGTGTGGTGAACTAAATCCTTTGATGCCATCATACTTCATGATCACGCTTGTCACTTGTACTAGTTAGCCCCAATTCAACCCCTAAACTACCCTGCATTGGACACGGTTCCCAAGGCAGTGGATTTTCTCATTTCAAATATTATAAGTCACTCTCACATCAACAATGAACCAAAGCTATACTCATTGAACCCCTCACTTGTCTTGTGACTTCATCCTAAGGTCTAGGATAAACCATACACCTTACTTCACTTATAATTAACTTGATTTGGTATCTTGGTTTTGATCTCTCCTGTCGGGAGTAGATCGGGTCTCCCCCTTTGTTGTCTGGGCTAGATAACATAAAGTGAAGGTTGCCTCGACTAGCGTGACAACCATCTATTGGATGTCGAGGTGATCGTGGTTGCACCTTTTGAGTTGCCCTTCCCTATTGCCATCCATGAGTGGATACATCCATAGGGGTAACTACAGTTTAGGTGACAACAGTGTTGTCAAGTATTACACATGCAATTGGGGATGCATGGTAAGAATCAAAGTGAGACGGGTGTTGAGACTGGCTGGAGCACCTGGAGATTCCTATGGCTCCGTAGTAGAGCCCTTGACTTTGCAATGGCCATGGTGTAGTTTACTTCCATTGTCCTATTAACCCAGATGGAAGTGCTGGCTTGGAAATGGAGAGGGAAAACCAAGTATGGGACTGGTTTGGCACCATAAATTCTTGATAAATCTAGTCGGTGCACTGGTTGAGCATTGAATGTTGTGGAGCAGCCTGTGTGCTGGCCAAACATTCCTTAAATTCTTGATAAGCCCAGTCGGTGTACTGGATTAACATATTGATTAATGGGATGCCTGATAAACCCGGTCGGTGTATTGGCTTGGCATTGTGTAATGTCCCCTCCTATCATACCAACATGATATAGAGGACGTGATGCTAAAACTGGGCATCTAGCCCCATGAACTTATTAAAATAAGCATTCACATAGTATAATAAGACATATGGAATGTATAATTATAAGAAAAAACACAGTGGGAGTAATATCAATTACACATCCATCATACATTCAAGATATTCATCAATTAAATAATTGCAAAGTTAACACAAGAGAATACTTATATTATAGCAAAGTAGTCCCAAGCATCCAGCTATGCATCTGCAACGTTCCACCCAACCATAGGCCAGTTGTGCTTATCAGCCTCTTGATACAACTGCCACCCCCGAGTTGGGCATGATTTCTACAAGGAACTAGGGAACAACAGACTCACACATAGCCAAGCATACACCAAGATTAGCCAAGCCAATCTACAATTGGGTTTATCAGGCTGCTAGGAAATGGAAAGGAAGAATTGCTAAGCTAGTGAGCTCAAGCACAGAGCCAGGGATACCTCTACAAGATCTATCTAGCTTGGCACCCACAATGCCTACACACCCCACTCAAGGAAGTATTCCCTTCACCAATTCACAGTTCCTCAGGCCATACCTTCCAAATCTAGTGTGTCCTAGGTGTGCATAGAAGAGTAGCCAGCCCTCTTGATCTTCTTGAGAGGTTACTCCCTCCACTAGGTTTATCAAGCCAATTCTGTCCACTACCACCCCAAGTTTCTTGATCACAGGTTCAAATCAAAACAGGGATGCACATAACATCAGAACCACACTTATTGGGCCTGATAAAACATTTCTACAGTGGGATGCCCAAAGAGGGGGTTTCTACCAATTCAGAAAAACGTGGGAAAGCCCAAAAACGAAATGGCAATTGGGGAACAACCCTAGAGAGTAGAAATCGTTTTCAGAAAAATGTCCATGGGCATTTTGGGGCAAAAACGACCTCCCTCACAGTACCAAATCGTGGCCCTCCTCTCCCAGCTGTTGTACAATGCAAAAACGAGCCCCCAGGCATGGAAAATGCAGGCAAAATGGTGAAAAACGTGATGGGGAAAGACCCAGTAGTTCAGTTTGCATGAGAGAGGAATGACTGTGGGTTCATAATGGATTTGGGCACCATTTCGTGGGTGTTTTCTTGCCCAAGAAGAAAAAATACGAATTCCCAGGTTGATGGCTTGCCCATGCACGAAATTGGCTTCCATACCTCTTCATTCCCAAGGCATTAACTGCCTCAACCAATTTCTGGAAGAATTAAATGATTGGGTCCATAACCCCAAATGGGTAGTTGGTGGTTTATGGGTCTTCTCATTGACACATGGATTAACACCATTGGCTCAAGGGTTTGAATAATTTCCCTCCCTATTCCTTGTAGAATCATGCCCCCATCTCTTTGTTGCATTGCATAGCTAGTTGTGGGTTTTTCATTAAATTCGTATTTACATGATGTCTTAATTTACATTGTGCCTATCTAGCACAAGAACCATAGGCATCTATTTTTAATTGCCGATACATAAAACGCTAAATCAATGGTGGGGCCTTGGCCTTGAGCTCCTCACCATGATTAAATAACAATATTTACATCATTTACGATTTAATGCAAAGGGGGTCAAAATGGGGAAATTACATGCCTATTCGAATGTTGTGGAGCAACCTGCATGCTGGCCCAACCTTCGTTATTGTGTCCACAGGCGATCCAAGGCTTGTAAATCAAAGAAGGAGCCTGTGGAGTAGCGTGAAGACGTCGAATACATATAACTATTTCGTTTATCTTGCATCTTCTTGCTTATTTAATAGGAATATACATATGTATATGATTTGGTTATGATTTTTAAACTCTTGTTTAGAGATAAATCCTATGAAAGTAAACTTGACATGTGAATTGATTCAATATTTGAGTGTAGGTATTGTTGAATGCAAGGACCTTGAGGGCACCCTAAGGGTGCATGTGGACATGTGGCTGTCCTAGGAAGCTCGGTATGAGTAACAATGGAAAGTGGTGCTAGTGGACTTGTGTGGGTCCTAGCAGCCAAAGGTTTTGTAGGCAGCCATGGGAAGGGGTTTCCTAGATGAGAAACCTTGGACAGATCTTAGAAACCAAGTGTCATCGCCAAAAACTAGGAAAATGGCGAGTTAAGCATTCACATTTGAAGTGAAAGAGACCAAGGAGAATGTAACCACAATTGAAGTGGGACTCCGAATTGGAACAAGATTAAGAGGGGGAAAGTCTTACTCTTCTCTTTCCCTTTTGATTGATGCATTCTAGAAAAAGAAAATTGTTGAATGCATGTTATGGATGAAAGTTGATTGTGTTTATTCTGCTTGAATACATTGTAAATGTTGAATTAGTTCATTTCCTGTGAAAGGATGAACATGAATGAGTTCATTGCATGTTGGGAAAGCATGAAATGTGTGTAAGTCTCATGGATAAAGCATGAACTTCCCATGTCAATTGGGAAAGTAATTGACTAATCTTAATGCTTATGTTATGCTTGGCCTAATAGGAATTGCAATGATGAATTTCACAGGTGAAAAGTAAATCAATTGGTTGCAGTTGTTACAAGACAAGTGTTGCCAGTAAGCAAGTGTGGACAGTTGTGCACATTGACCATGGTAGCAGACCAAAAGCTACTAGATTTAGCTGGAAATCTACTTCAAACAATTGCCAAGACCCAGGAAAATCTTGGGGAAATGGTCAGGGTACAAAAACAACATAATCAGATGAACCACAAGGTTTTGCAGGACTCTATTTGTCTGCAAAATGAGGTAAAGGGAATTCTGGAAGCTATCAGCAGTGGAAAGGACAGTGTGTCAATGAAGAAGCAGTCACCCAATCAGCCCATTAAGAAACTCTCAAGGTTGGAAGACTTAGGGGAAATGGAGCAGGTAAAGAAGAAGCAACCACTGAAATGTTGGGAATGTGGAGGAAATCATTACCTCCATAACTGCCCAACAAAGGACAGCAAGAAGAATTGTAGTCATGAAGTTTCCAGATTTGTGGATCAACTGGAAGGTAAAGAAAAGGAAGGGGTTGTTGTAGAGCTGGAAGGTCAAAGGCAGCAGGAGCAGCCTGTAGAAACCAAAGGACTTGGTCCTGGAAGCTCAAAGTAGAAGATGAAATGCAGGACAAACCTGCCACATGTTGTGAATTTTGGACATGTGTAAATTGTGTATGTATTCCTAAGTGTTGGAACACCGAGAACGGTGTTATTCTAAGGGGGAGGGAAATGTAATATCCCCATTTTGACCCTTAGGGTATATTGGATTTTATGTAAACATTGTGCATATGTGATGTAAGATTCCTAGCATGGAGCTCAAGGCCAAGGCCCTACTAGTGAATGCTCAACTTTAAGAGGCAAGTATTTGACATTGTCTGATCCATGTGCTATTAAGCCATGGAAATTGTAAAATGATGTAAATATCATGTAATAAAAATACCAAGGGGCTGGCTATGGATGCAACTAAATGAGGGGAAACTATGCATCCACTAGGGAGAGGTGAGGGGGGGAGGGTTATGGGATTGAGCCATAGACTACCATATGTCATCTTTAGAACCCCTTTGACCTGTCCTAGCTGCCATTTATTTCTGCTGTAAGGAAGTACTTCAAAAATCTGATTCTTTAGGTTGATGGAGTATGGGCAGCCTTGGATTTCGTAAGGCAGGGTATGGGCTCTGTCTGACTTGTCCCATAAGTCAATCCACCTCATGGAAAGACATTTTCTCTCATCCCAAGGCCCTAAGGATTCATGGGAGCTTCAGTTAGGAAAAAGACGCAGAGGGAGGAAGGGAGGAAAAAAACCAGAAATCGCGATTTGGGAGAGGGCCATGATTGGCAGTGCCTAGATCGCTCAGAAATTGGAATGAGAAGGGAAAAACTGTTGGGGAATCCATAGACCCGAACCTGAGGGGTGTGTTGTCCTCCGAGATGCACACCAGCAGCAGAAATATTTCGAAAGTTGTTCCCTCACTACAAGTGGGGAAAGTGTGGCCCTGGGGGAAAGCAATGAGCCAGGTACTATCACCTGAATCCCAGCTCCTCCGTTTAGGATAACTCCTAACTAAGCCAAGGGGGGAAGTCCCTATAAAGAGTTTACTATGGCTCAATGTGTTTTAATGTTTTTAGTGTATGGTGATGTGGATGGGTGTTGTTTAGGAGTTTTAAGGATGAAAAGATCACAAATTTACTTTTAAATGAAATACAATGTAAAATGCAATCCACGTTGCGAACAGTATATGAGAGACTTTGCGAAAATAAGAAGCATCCACAGATAGATAAGTTCCAAAGATAGAATTCAATGGACAAATGGCCCAAATTAATTAAAGCATGAATATAAAATGACCAGTGCCAAAATGGAGTCAAACAAGTGTAGTGCTTGGGGATGCTGAAATGCAAGTCTCAACAGTAGCTGTTCGTGAGATTGTTGCGCAAATTATCTTGGTCAATTAAAAGTTTTAATGGTATCGATTATTAGGCTAAGAACAACAAGGTAAGCAAAAGACCGGAAATGTATACTTTCAGTGGCTTCCCCTTCTGATGGTATGTCGGTCCGCCCAGATGTCAAGGAGTAGGTGTCTTAAGAATTAACCACTCTGATGTCTAGATAGCGGAAACCTCCGGCCCCACCAAGTTTAGGAACTTTGCCCACTACCTGAGTATGTCTCGATAAGGCAACGCCGGTTGGTTGGTTGGTTGTGGGGGTGAAAATTTTATTATGTTGTCGAAAAATTATCAAATCCAACACCTTTCTAAGTACTAGCCCAACCTTTTCAAGTTGGCAGAGCATACGGGTGTCGGATAGCAACCAAGATAAATTTATTAAGGGGATGTGAGTTGGAAATTTTATTATTCTTTGAGCACATAGTTCAGCTCTCTGACAGAGAGTGCTCTTGACTTTGTCTTATGACAAGGTTCAAGAGACTTAGTTATTCTATATGCCTAATGCAGGGAAAATGCAATTTTATTATGCTCTCCGACAGAGAGTGCTCTTGACTTAGGTTATTGCAAGTTCAAGAGGCTTTGTTCTTTATTAAAATAGAGACAGTTTGTATGTAAAGAAAGTGCATGCTTTCCAAAGTAAACAAGTAATGAGAGGAAAAACAAATGGAAAAGAAAAGACAAGGCCAAATTTGAACAACAGACCAAGAAATAAACAAACAAGGTGAGATCAACCTTGGAACAAGGTGACCACTAGAACCACTAGTCCCAAAAACTTCCAGCTAGCTGGATGTCCGCAAGGATGCTAATGGGGAAAGAGAAGTAGCCACAAAACTATGTGGCACTTGGAATCAAATCCCAAGCTACTTTCTCAAGGAAAAACTTGGAAGAGAATTATTCTAAGTACAAAAAATGAAATTTAATCTAGGAAATTTATACAAGTCTAACTAAAGCATGCATGAAACAGTCTTCCCCAAATGGGGAAGGAGAAACAAAGTGTGGGAGGCCTTATCCCACCTAGCCTTTTTATTAACTAAGTTACAAGTGCCTTTGGGAATGAAATCCTTGGAAGGTCTTTTGAGAGAAATAAAACAACTATGGAAACACTACTTAGAAGCCCTTAATGGCTTTTACATAGGAGAGTGTATATAATTTCTCTTACTGGTTCAAGTCTTCTCCTTCGGTTATAATTTTGATCTTCTTTGAGTCTTGTTTTCACAAATATTTCTTCTCCTTCAAAGAACCTACACAAGCTTAGCCCAACTTCAACAGGGCACCCATTAGATGTTAATGAAATCACAACTTTGAAACTAAGTGCAAATCTAAGATCTAATCTATATGCCAAATCCTAAATGCAAACTTTAAACACTTTCAAATGAGATCTAAACTAGAAACTTTAACAAACAAATGCAAAACTTAGAGCTTTAAAATGAGACTTAACTATTGAAAATGTAAATCTAAAGTATGAACTAACTCTAACACTAACAAGTTTATGTTTTGTTTTTTGTTTGTGTCTTTTGGAAGGTGGACAAAAGGGAGGATGGGAAAGCAAGACGAGAGGAGAAGAGGAAGGAGAGGGGAGACGAGAGGAGCTAATGGAAGAAAACTAGGATGGAGGAGGGATCTAAAGAAGAAAACGAAAGGGATGCTAGAAGAAAAATCTAAGGGGAAGAGGGAGGAGAAGGAGAGGATAGGGAGAGACAAGAAGAGGTTGGACGAGAGCAAAGAGAAGGCAAGGTCAAGGCAAACCACAAGCAAAGGTAAGCTTGACAAGGCTCTAGGCTTGGAGAGAAATAGAAGTTTGGGTTTCCACAGCTTAGAGAGGTAGATCTAGTAACCAGTAACCAATTGAAAACTTGTTTGAATGCTTGATGGAAGAAGCAAAAAACTCTTTGTTTCTCGATTTGTTAAAGCTAAACTCCTTTGGAAGCCTGCAGAGTGAAAGTGAAACCAACAAAAACCCTTGCACTTTGGGAGAATACCTAAAAAACCCACATACTCAAGAGAAAAACATAGATTTATAATTACTTGTGCTAGATTATTATCCCTCTAAATCATAAATCTATAACTTAAAAATCGAAAGCACATAAGCAAAACATGATATCACCTTGTTACAAGATGAAGTATGGCCACCAAGAGCCTCCACATTGACCTCCAAAGTCTCAACTTTATTCAATACTTAAACAAGTTACAAAAATCCTCCAGAGTTTCTATGCTAAAAGATCCATCTAGAATGAGGAGAAAATCCCTCATTATATAACAAAACTAGAGCCTAGTCTACCCTAATTCGAATTGGCATAGAGAAGAGAGCCAATGGCCTTGACACAATTCGAATTCCCAATCATATCCATGTCTAAGATCCAATCAATACAAAGCTTGGAGTTAATCCCACCAAGAAACTCGAGTTTGAAGTCTATGTGGATGGGGGGGTGGCCTCCACCTTGGCAAGGCGCCCCCCATCCCATCTTTGGAAGCTCCTCCATCAAGTAAACCATTGCCATGTGGCAAACTCGAACTCCAAAGGAAGATTGACGTGAGGGAGGAGAGAACACGTGAGCCCTTTGGTAGGTGGCTTGGAGTTTAACATAAAATTGATTGAGATCTTTGGTAGTTGAGAGTGGGAGGTGGCCTCCACCTAGGCAAGGCGCCCCCACTCCCATTTAATGCAACTCAAAACCAACCACATTCTCATTTAATAACTCCTCCACATCACTAAATCGAGTTCAGCATGCATGGAGCGAATTTCTCTTGGAGTTAATCACTTGTGTTGACTGGATACTTCATTGAAGTTGATTGGAGATGACTGGAACCTTCATTAATGCCCAGTGCCATGTCAATTAACCTTTTATTTTAATCCATTTGGATTATTTTGAAGAGATTTGGATTGTCTCCAAATATTCATTTTTTATTATTTTAATTAATAATTTCTTTGTAACTGACTTTTTTGAGAAATTATTAATTATGAGGCTGAATTGACATCCGAAACTTAGGATAAACTGGACTGGGGATCATGGATGATTTTTGGCTTAAGGTTGGAGCCTTCAATCACTGAATTCGGATCCCGGATGACTGACATATTACAAATTGAAAATTTTCCATTTAAACTATGGAAAAATTTATTAAAAATTTAAAAATAATTAAAAACCCAAAACCGGAGGACCCGATAAAAATTTTTCGAAATTTTTTCTGAGGGTCCTAGTGACTTAGGACATGACCATAGTATATTCTAACAGTGTCTAGTAGGCTTATATACATCAGTTGAACTCTAATAACCCCCCAAGGCTCAATTTTCAAAATCGAGCATTCCAGCTTTGGAGGAAGCAGGAGAAAACCTCATTGATTATAGCTCGGTTATAGGCAAAGTATAATTGACATGGGAAAAAAAATCTAGAATACCTTAGTTGCTTAACCAAGTCATGGGGGACCGAGCCACTAAAAAAATCCTACTAGCACACTTTATTACAAACCCCGTGGGGCCATGGTCACTTTGACTAAAAATAAAAACTGGCTAGCCAAAATTGGCTAATTACTGTCATCTGAAACCCTGATACTCTGGAAGTGAACACTGATGTGTTCCAACACTGGCAGCTCAATGGAGTTTCATCTATTTGTACAAAATAGGTGACAACAGGGTGATTTGTGAGTGTGAGACGCCTGGAATCCATAAAGAAACCCATATCTGTTAGCCCGAAATCGCAGATGCGAGATAGAGCCTTTCGGCCGTAACCCTGGGGAGATCCAAGCATGGATGACACAGTGCAGAAGAGAGAGTATAGGTTGGAACCGCTTGATAAACCCGATGAATACTGTTTGATTGAGTCTGTAGCTCTATGGTTGAGCTCATTGGCTTAACTTCCTCCTCCCTTATCTCTTGGCATACTTGATAAACCCAACTGTGGGTTGGCTTAGCATGATTGTTGGTGTGAAAACAAAGCTATGAGAAAACCTGGGTAGTTCCTCCTTAGTGGATACATAGCCCCAGCTCGGGGGTGGTCTCTGAGTGCTGAAATACTACATGCTAGGAAGAGACCTATGGTTGGGTTGGAACGTTACAGTCCATAGCCAGTTCCCTGGTGGTTTCAATTAAAGATAAGTTTTTCTTGTTGCCTGTGGTTATGCCATTTGTATATACATGAATGAGTGTTTGTGTATAACAGAATGCAGGGATTGACCCAACTGATTGACGGAACTGTATACTTGTACTTTATGTTGTTAGTATGCCTATGATGAAATGCTGGTAGATGTATCCCTATTCATTGATGAATAGGGATAGGTTTTGTTGATACCCTGGAGGAGCAGAAGGTTCACTCATGGCTTTGGGGAAGAGATAGACACCCCCCTGTGGTGTTCATGCTTCCATTGTGGATCAGATGAAGGAAAGGGGCCATGATAGAGTAGTATAAGAGCCCTGCAGAGTGGAGAAGAGGCCTTGAGGAAGATTGGGGCCACCTTTTAGGTTGGAATAAGGACAGGATCAAAGTCATCGAATGCAGCATAGGATCATGCAGTTGCATAAGGCGCACCGAGAGCTTTCCAATGGTACCAGAATTGCCCAAAATGGACTTAGGATGAAGAAGATATTGGCTTGAGAAGTTGGTTGTAACAGGGGTAATTTGCTGACTTCCGACTTTTCGAACCTGCAGTACGAACTGTGGATCGCGGAAGCCGAAGCTGTAAATTCTCAGTGTGATGTTCAGTGTAATATCCCCATTTTGACCCCATTACATTCAAATGTAAATGATGTAATACTGTTATAAAATCGTGGTGAGGAGCTCAAGGCCAAGGCCCCGCCATCAATTTATTGATGCATATGGCTCACGTGCTAGCCAGGCACATTGGAATTGTAAATATCACGTAAATATGCATTTTAATAAAATACCCACAACTAGCTATGCAATGCAACAAAGAGATGGGGGCATGATTTTACAAGGAATTGGGAGGGAAATATTTAAACCCTTGGATCCAATCAAGTCAAGCCAAGTGTCAATGAGAGAACCCATCAAATCCTCAACTACCCATGTTGACTTTTGCACCCAATCATTGATTTATCCCAAGAGTTGGTTGAGGTAGTTAATGCCTTGGGGAATGGGAGGTATGGTTGTCCAAATTCGAGTATGGGCAAGCCACCCTTCATGGAAAATCGTGTTTTGCTTCTTGGGCAAGAAAAGAGCCATGAATTGCCCCCCAAGCCATTATCCATCAACCATTCTTCCTCCCTCATGAGTTTGGATCCACCTGGGTGTTTTCCAGCCATGTTTCCTTGTGTTTTCCTCCATTCTCAGCTGGGAGAAGGGCGTTTTTGTGTTGTATACCAGTGGGGAAGAAGGTGAATCGCATTGGGGCTCCATAGAGACCGTTCTGGCTATTGAATGCTTAGATAGTTGGGGAGAAATTGCTTCCTCCCTGTGAATATTTTTCCCCATTCCACAATTCGTTTTTGGATGGAAACGATTTGGGAAAAACCCATGTCCATCCTGTGGGTAAATCCATTGCTTTGGCTTGAGCTTGAGGGCAAGCATCCAGGGTTCAAGTGTAGCCTAATAAACCCAGCTGTGGATTGGCTTGGCTTAGATGCATTGATTAATTGGCTATGTAAGAGCTAGAATGTCCCCTTTTCCTTGTAAGGATCATGCCCAACTCAGGGGGTGGCAGTTGTGTTGAGAGATTAATGAACACAATTAGCCTATGGTTGGGTGGAACGTTGCAATGACATAGCTAGTTGTGTGGGACAATTGCACAATAAAGATAAGTGTTTTTGTGTCCATGTATTTACTTATGCAATGTTTAAATTGATGACTGTTATTGATATATTGAATCATATGAAAATATGTGTGTGGATGAGTTTGTAATTCCACTGTGCATATTGCTTGAATTGCATCTGCACACTCTTGTCTTTATTCATATGATTCTAATAATTTGGTTGAGTATTATGAAAATCCCAAATATTGTCATCATGTTCCCTTCCTCGAATTGGGTCTGCGGGAGGGTACGTTACATTCAGGAGTTCCGACTCTCCGACTCTCGTATCGCGGATTGCGGAGTGCGAAAGTCGGAAGTGGAAATCTTCGCAGTTGGAGAATTGGCGTTCCGACTTTCCGACTCCCGCATCGCGGACTGCGCACTGTGGAAGTCGAAAGTGGAAATATTCGCAGTTGGAGAATTGGTGTTCTGACTTTTCGACTCCCGCGTCACGGACTACGGAGTGCGGAAGTCGGAAGTGGAAATATTCGCAGTTCGAGATTTGGTGTTCCAACTTTTAGATTCGCGTAAGCCGGATTGTGGAGTGCGGAAGTCAGAGGCATGTTTCTTCGGTGACGTGTAATCGACGTTCCGAATTTATGAGTCCCGCATCGCGGATTGCAGAACTGCGGAAGTCAGAGAGGTGTTTTCCACGTCGTGTAATTGGCGCTCCGACTTTTCGAGTCCCACATCGCGGATTGCAGAAGTCAGAGAGGTGTTTTCGATGCCGTGTAATTGGCGCTCCAATTTTCCGAGTCTCGCATCGTGGATTACGGAACTGCAGAAGTCAGAGAGGTGTTTTCGACGCCATGTAATTGGCGCTCCGACTTTCCGAGTCCCGCATCGCATATTGCGGAACTACAGAAGTCGGAGAGGTGTCTTCAACACTGTGTAATTGGTGTTCCGTCTTCCGACTTCCAACTTGCGGCTACAGATTGCTGCCTGCGAAATTGCAGATTGTAGATTGAGATCGTTGAGCTATGTAAAAGTGCATAGTTTGGATTCTTTGAGGAAAGAAAAGTAAAGTAGCAGGTTGTATCAGGTTGTTCCCCCATCACTCTAAAGGACACTGAGGGGATCGAGGACGTGACAATGTATGTTCATCCCATGGATGGTTTAAGATGGATTGTAACATGAGAGATGGTTTGCGATAGATATGGATAGTTGAAATATATTCCTTAGTGGATGCTTGACCTCAAGATGGTGTTGGCTCAGTGTTTTTCCCTTAGGCATTGGAGTTCTCTTGTTTGATTAGTGTAAACCCTTCATGATGGCCACATGAAGAAACCACTTGATTGGAAAGCACACTAATTGGGATGAGGAGCGTTTTGCATCATGGAGGAGGGCTTCTATCCCTAGATGGCATGTGGTAGCTTGGATTCCTATTCAAACGATTGGATATGGCTTCAACAGTGTTCATCCAGGGGATAGTTGATCCAATGGAGTACATTGCTTAGCAGGATCAATGGAGTTCGTGGAGGCTTGTGAAGAAGGCATGCAGACTTACCTTGTGTAGCTATGTCACCTTGAACCATTATTGTGCATGGCATCACCTTGGAGCATGACACATATACTTTATCATGACACCCTTTGGAAAGGATTTTAATAAAGAAGTGTTTTGTTTTCTTCGAACCTTCCTTCTTGTTGGTATTGTGTTTTATTTTTGTCCATTGATTAATAACTCATAGCTTATTGATGTGATTAATTTCAATATTTCAATTAGCTTTCTCTTCTATTTTCTTTCATCTTCTCACGCTAACCCTACAGGATCTTGCCAAGCAAATTTACCTAATCTTTGTCCTAAAGGCTTTGACAAAGTGTTTAAACGCTATCCAAAGCATTTTTTTGTTGTTTTGTGTGTTTTTTACAGAAAATCAGGTACAAATCAGTAGCCCGGTACCTAGGGAATCCCCCCTGGTGTTGGCATGCACCAGCCCAATCAGAGTGGAGGCTTTCCCGTGACAATTTTGGGCATTCATTCCTTGAATTAGCCATTTTTCATCTCCGATTTACACCTATATCAGATTTGATTGAGGGGTGAAAAAGTGTGCTAACAGAACCCCATGAGCGATCCTTGACCATAGATCTATGCCCCCAAAGTAATCTTGGTTTGTTTGTGGCAATGGTATTCTCCATCGCCTTATTTACCACTATGTTTTATGAAGGAATCTCCACTGTAGATCTCAATTTCCCAATCACAACCATTCGTGTGATTACCCTTGTTACTATCATCTGAGCACTTTCCTTTGCGTAAATGGTCATGAATCACTAATCAAACTTGCATGATGAGATCCTAGTCGTTTATGGCATGACTCCCCATGATAAGTTGTGATCATCTTAATTCACGTGAATGGTCAAGATCGCATGATGGAACATGCATGATCAAATCTTAGCCATTCACGATAGCAACCCCCAAGTTAATTATTGGTTATCTTTGCATGTGTGAACTGTCTAGATCTGTCAATCAAAACTGCTCAATAAGTCTCAACCATTCGCGAGAGGACCCTAGGGATAAGGTACAACCACTTCTTATTTGCGCAAACACTCAAGATTGTGTGAAGTAACATGCACGATCAATCTGAACCATTCACGGGAGGGTACCCTTGTTATCTTCTAATCAATTCTCCCTTGCACAAATGGCTCAGATCTGCAGATGGAACTTACACGATTTAATATTCATCGTTCGCACAGAGACCCCTTATGTTAATGCATGTGCAACTCCCTTTACGCGAACGATCACAATTCGACTATCTTGATCAACCGATTTAATCTTTTCCATCCTTAGCATAAACTGATTTCTACCCTTGCTTACTTGGATGCCACCCACACATCTAATTCTTTTTGGTACTACTACATGTACACCCTGTTACTCGTAAAATTAGTACCCTAATGAAAGTCCCGAATGACGGTGCGATGAGGGTAAGCATAAGAGGAATTGCACCCAATGTCACCACAACACAACTCCTCATGATTTAGACCAACTCCTAGAGACCAAGGGGGAGTCCCAAATGTAAGTGAGGTAAACCTGCAAAGTAGTCCAACAACACACATATACCTCATGAGGAACCTCTTAGCAAAGATCAGTGCCTTATGGAGTCAAAGCAATGAATACAAAGACGCTTAAGATGGTAGAAGTTTGGATCATAAATGCACACAATGAGGGAAACAGGTTTGCTTTTGTTATGAAAGGACAACCAATAGAATGTGCTGCAAAAATAGATGAAAACTACTTAGAACAATACCGACTTACCTAGGAATGTGTGCCAAATAGAGAGGGATAGACACCATACCTTCAGGGCATCCAATAGACGATTAAAGCAATTATGGAAATGACTTACCATATTTGGTTGAGGGAAAATAACAACCCTAGCAGCTTTGCTAAAGGTTCCAAAGAGCTACCAATAGTGTTTTGGGACACTAGGCACTTTAAAGATGCTTCCTAGCAGCTCGTGGACCTTGAAAAATGTGTCTAAAGGTGGTTGCAATTGGAACTGCATATTTGTTTTATGCCCTAAACAACCCCCAAAATCACAAGAACACCAAATCCAACCACCAGATGAACTCCTAAGTGACTAATGCTAGTGGTAGACTTTGTCCTTCGCTTGTATGGCCCTTCAAACTTGAAATTGTATGGTTTTACTTGTTAAAACCAGATCTGAAAAATACACCAACGCTTGCACAAACCATTGGATCTCTCAAACTAACCATAAGGAGAAGACTCCGTTGGAGATAAGCCACAAAATCAAGGCGAGCCTTCACTTTTGATGGATTAGATTTTTCACAAACACAATATTTTTTGGATTTTTTTAATATTTGATTTTTAGGGATTTTTCTATATTTGATTTTTTTGTATGTTTTCAAATAAAGATGTAGATATTTTATAAATTTTGAACAAGAAGATGTAATTATAACTTAGTCTTATCTCTAGGGAAACAAGAGATCAAGTTCAATGTCCCTTCCTCAAATTGGGCATCCAATATTTATAAATTAGGGAAAAGATTAGCAACCCTATGGTTAGAATAATCCTTGACCTAATTAGGGCAAAATATGAATTCCGAGGCCCACAAGGAGAACTCCTTCAAGAGGAAAGTCTCCACTAAGAAGGTTAACTAGATTTAGAATAAAACCTTAATTGATCTTGGTAAGATGTCGGAGAGCAATGTTAGACAAGAGATTATAAAATCTTATCCCACATCAAACAAGGAAAAGAGCAAAGAGGAAACCCCAAAATCCTTTCCTTACCAAGAGTTATAAACAACCATTCATTGGATCAACCTTGAAAGATTAGCAAACCCTAGAACATCCACAAATCGTCCTTCAATCCAAGAGAAGCATGGCAAGAGAGGAAGCGTGCTACACTTGACAACTCATGTACAAAGAGAAAGAAGATAAAAGTCATAATGAACCCATGTTCTTGCTTGATGATTGTTACAAATGACGAGGGAGGCACCTTATTTATACTAAGCTACCTCCTCCTCTTTTAATCTCTAGTCGACCTAACAAAAATTACTAGCAAATTAAATTATGGCTTGTCACCCACAAAATGGATGCGGAATAAGCCCTAAGACATAAAATAATGATAAATAAGAAAGAGGCTTCAACCAAGATGAAATATTGAGCCAAAAAGGAGGACATCATGCCCCAACTAACCCGTGTTTTTCCTCAACGCCCTGCTTTTTTGCAAGGTACAACCTTCAATGAGATCTTCTAAGGTGGGCGTCTTCACTTTCTTTGACCTAGATGACCAATAGGAGGGGTAATACAACACGATGAGGTCCAAGTGGGCATAAAAGAAGTGTGCTAAAGCAAGTATAACAATCCTTACAAGCACAATCACCTTTACAAAGCATAAAATCATAAGTGTGGCTAGGGGCTCCGTAAATCATGTGTCCTAATGGAGTCACCCCAAAATGCACCAATACCTACCAAAGGCATAAATGCTCAACATAATAAGGAGCTACCACCCATCACGGTGTAGTCAGCAAGGTCACAAGACCAATACACTTTGAAATGAGGAGCAATAGGACCTTCCTTAGCCAACGAAGGGATCTGGGGCACTGATAGACCAACACTTTTACATAAAATATCCCCAACTTGGCCTTTTACAATAGAAAAAAGTACCCCTCTCCTTGGTACATCTAGTAGGGCGTGCTGTAGAGAATCTGGGGCATAATACACCCAATCTACATTTCTCCTCCATGTCATACTCTCTATCCACATGGGTCCCACACTAAATTTTCCAAAAATTCTAAATTTGCATAAATATGTAGATTTTTAATTATGCAACAAGTGGGCAACCCAACTTTTCACTTGGCATTTCCCCACACCGAAAATTTTTCTATCAATTGACTAGATTGGTAATTTATGTCAATTAAAAAAACTGTAATTTTTTTACAATGGTTTAAATTCTTGCCTGAATTCCTCGAACTTGAATTTTCTCATTCATTAGTATTATTATTACCAGCTTCCATACTAGTTCTAAAAAAATGAAATCCTGGCATTCAAAACCATGGTTTCTACAGGGGTATTTCGTCAAATAGTTATCTTGCAAACTATAATTTAATTCCCAAATTTCCACAGAGCCAATCTGAAACTCAAGAACTTACTTCTGCTACCTTCCATATCTGTCCCAATCATTTAATATTTTCTTTCACATCCCTAAATTAAGCAACTGGAGGATTCAACACAGTTTTGCCCAAAACTTTCTTTTACAAATTATGTCAAACACTTTGGGTGCAACCTCAATTCTACATGTATAATTCATTCATGGCCCATGCAACCCCAGTGCTACATCCTATGGCTCTATAAAACCACTATTTAGCAATTTAGAACCATTTACTTTCTCCAGTATAGCCTTTATCCAATTTATAGGCATTTAATCAACAACTATCGAATTATTGAAGATTTCCCCAAAATTTTCTCTTATACATTTTGTCAAACACTTCATGTACGACTTGTAACTTACACCTATGCATATAATTTTTAGCCCATGCAATCCTAGTGCTACAACTTTGTTCCAATATTACTTTATGACGTACTCAGATACCTCTTTCCCTAAGGGGACCACGAGGTACTCAAATTTCACACAAAAACTGAAAATTTAGAACTCTTATACCAAATTTTCCATAGAAATTATGCTCTAATACATAATTTGAATTGTCCATGGATTTACTATATAAACAAATTTAACAATGAAATTACACCATGGGAAACTAATTGAATATATGCCATTTCTGAAACATTCATGTAATCCCTGCCATGAATGCATCTATACCATGACCATTAAATCCATGCACAAAGATATTTCATCACGGCAAATTAAGAAAAGACATAACATGAACTATAACCATGGCATTCATTCACGATGAGAAACTTATCTTTTAAGGTCCTCCAAATGGTTGTGGATGAAGGACATTCCTCCTAGTCGTAGGCACTTTGTCATACTAGATCTTTTTATGTCAAAGGCCACCCCTAAGCTGGGCTATTAGTCCACAAGGCTGAAGTTTTCCAAGTCTTCTACTCAGCTCAAAATTCATCCTGCACAACACAAGAAATGGCCAAAAATCATATACATATCCAATGCCATAGCCACTCTTCAGCTATCCCAATTCCTAGCACTCCTCCCCCATCAGCCTACATAACACAAGGAATGGAATCATCTTCTCTGTAACCAATCCCTTGGGCTATCCCAATTCCCTTCCAATTCTCTAGCACAGGCCTGCAAGGGAATATCTGCGTTGGGAAACATCTAGAGCCATACCCCCTCTATAGCCATCCTAATTCACTAGCACTCATCCCCCATTATCCTACACAACACAAGGAATAGGACCCACTTCTCTGCATGCAGTCCCTCTAGATGTCCCCATTCCCTTCCAACACTCCAACACAGGCTGACTAGGGAATCTTTGTGTTGACTCCAAATACCTTAGTTGTAGGCTAGACTTTCTCTCATGGGAACCATCCAAGATGGTTAGAATGTTAGAATGATTCCAACTCTAAGCTTAATTCTCACATTATATATGCATGGCTATAACTTGCTATGTGGCACTAAAAAAGAGCCCACTTTTCCCCTCTTAATCCCAACTGAGGATAATAATAAAGTGAAGGCTAATTAGGTCACTCTCATACACATAGCTTTAGGGACCTTAAGATAAAATCACCTTCTAAGGTTTCAAGTAAGGATAATGACATAGATTTATAGGTCACTAAGGTCATCTCCCGCTTAGATCCCTTTTCACTTCGCTAACTTGTGGAATCATAGCCCCCCCATATCTTCTTTTCCATTCTTCATCTGCAACCATTAGGGATTTATATTAAATATCATTTTACATCATTATAATGCATCTGGTAATCCTAGACCATTTATATCTGGCTTCTAACCATTTCATTGTTACATAAATAATTACATTGCTGGGTAAAAAACAGTGTGTTACAGTAAAGGATTGTTTTGACTTATCATAGTTGGTTATTCTTCACTTTAGGAGGAGGCTGAAGTGTGGTCTCTAAGCTCTCTTTACTATATTTGATATCAGATTGTTCATCAAATAAAATATTGTCTTGTTTACTCTAATCTCATCTTTCATGAGTATTTCATGTGATTGTTACATATATACCAGATCTATCCTTGATTGATAATCCTTATTGTTTGGTGGTTTTATAACGTCTTTTTCATCCACTTGCAAGTTCCATCTGTTGCTTATGATCCATAGACCAAGGACAAGGCACTAAGTCTTGCTTGGCTTGTCACTTTACATTAAAAGACAAAAACATTATCATTTGGCAGATATGGTTATTATTTTGGCATTTAAAGGACAGATTTATAGTCTGATTAGGGATTTCCCCTTGTGCCAAACGAGAGTCGGCCTAAAGTAAGGAGGACGATCATCACTTAGGTGACAATGTGTGATGTTCTCAAGTTTCCCTAGGGTTTGTACTTGATGATTGAACTTATCTTTGAGGTGCAGATTTTAGAGGTAAGAGGTGGGATATGCATCAACTTGATGTAAGGCTAATAAAATTTAAATGAAATAAAAATAAGAGCCATAAGGTAAACAAGCAAAAAAATGACCATAATAATAATAAAAATAATATAATAACAAGATAAATAGTTGCAAAGCAACTAGTCCTTGCTTTAAGATTATGTTTATAGTTAAGATATGATTTATATGTTTATACTGTTAATGGCTTTACGGAGTGGTAGTTGCAGAAAAAGAGAGGAGACTACGTTAGATAGTTAACTTCTCGACGTTTCTAGCCACAAAGTAGGGCTCATCATCAGGAGAAAATAATCTCAAGGTAACCTAGGTCTAGAAATTAGCCATTTAATAGGTGTGAAGTTAATTCTTTAATAATTTTATTAGCCGACACTTTCAAAAAATGAATTTATTTTAGGTTTATTCATTATTAATGATATTAAACTGTGTATATTTAAAAATAGTTTATGTTTTTTACTATTAGTTAGAATTTAGCACTTAAAAACCTAAGTTTTGTTAATACTAATCAACTTCACTTTATTACTTATTAAAATTATTTACTTTAATTAGAATATGAACAATAATTATTAATTAATAAATTGAATTTTTAATTCCTATTCAACTTTTTTTAATCTAAACTTTATTATTAATTTAACATAAAGATTAATATTGAAGTTCAAAGGTTTTTTTTTAAGTTATTAATTAATAAGTATTATATGTTTATAATTATTTTAGTATATATGTTATTATTTTTGTTATTTATTTATTATTAAAAATACTATTAATAAAGTTGATTCATATTCTTTTTTAAAAAGAGTTTGTCGCTTTACAAATTCTAAATATATTTTCATCAATACTAATATAATTGATCTTGATGCAATACCTGAGTTAGAGATTTGATCCTTCTCAACGCTTGATAGAGCTTAGGATTTGGATCTAGGATGGTATATATACAACTGAACTAAAGTATGATAAATGTGTGTATTCATATTTACCATTTTAAAGCCAATTTTGTTGCAGATATATTGGTGTTAAAATTCTAAATATTTTACATCTGATATGTATATATGTATATATAGATATAGATATAGAAGTGAACTAAATTATGGTAAATGTGTGTGTCTATATTTACCATTTTAAAATATATATTATGTCAAAAAATATATTGTCTATTATTATAAATTTCAAGGTGTATAATATTTAAAATATATATTTTATAAAAATAAAAATAAGTATAAGTAATAGTGTGCAATTATATCTTAATAAAAAAATGTAAGCCAAATATATTGTATTAATTAAAAATACATATATCAATAAAAATAAAAAGACAACACATGCACACATATATATTATTTGTGTAACCACAAAAGTTTATATATTAGTTCTAAGTAAAAAGACAAAAAATGTATATTAAATAAACTTATATTCATATATTTTTATTAAAAAAAATGTATGTTAATAAAAAGACAAACATATGTTTACACATTTTTTATGTATTATAAAAACTTGTGTATATTAGTGTTAGGTTAGAATGAAAAAAATGGTTACTAAGTGTTCATAAAAAAATGTTATATATATCATTGATTGAGTTTTTAGAATTAGAAATTAATTTAATGTGAATATGGTAGATTGCACAAATTGATATCATTAATATAATTGTGTTATTTATCATGAATGATTATATACATTAACATTAATGAAACCTTTAGTACAAAAACCACATATCAATCTAGAAAAAAAAATTGAATTTTTAAGTTTTAAATTATTATTTTGTTTAAACAATTACACAAGTGTACAAAAATGATAATATTCATTAGCATTAATAAAACATTTAGTACAAAGACTACATGTGAAGTTAGAAATTTTAATTAAATTTTTAAAATTTAAATTAGTATTTGTTTAAACAATTTCACATCCAACCAAGGTAATTTTTCTTTAAATATTCAACAAAATAATTTATATACATAAATATTACAAAACATTTAAAAATATTATGAATTTGTTTTAGGATTAATATAAAGCTAAAGTTTATGTATGACTCATTGATTGGTACACTAATGCTTAGCAGCTACTAATAAACTTAACTAGGGGTTGACATTCTCCTAGTGGACTAGCCCTCTAACAAACTGGAAACTACCATTTAAAAAAAACAAAAAAACTTATCCTATTAACCCTGATCTTTTAAGTGTAGAAAGATTAATGCCTTAGCCTCTTTTTGATCCCTCTGATTGCTTCAAAGATCCATGTTAAGATGGATCTGGGCAGATGCATGTAAGTCTGAGTAGATATCATTACTCACATGCCTGTTCTTTTCCCAGAATTGGTGTGTTGGGGAGTGTGGGAGGATAGAACATCAGCTGCAGGGAAACAGTGTGTCGAGGTCTGTAGGAAGTGGCGTCGTGGCAGGAAACAGTGTGTTGAGGTCTGTAGGAAGTGGCGTCGTGGTAGGAGGAAGGTTGGTGTGGCAGTTGTTTCCAGATTACGATTTTATGATTGTCCTGCCCAGAAACTCTTCAAAAGTCTTCAAGTGCTAAACTACTCTCTTTGCAGCCCAGCAGATTGTTGGCTTTTAACAGTATATGTAATATGGTATCCCCAAGCTTGAATGTCCATTAGAAGCTGCTTGAATCCCCTCTTAAAAGACCCTTGAATGAACGTTCAGTGGATAAGTAAAAGCATTAATAATCCAATTTGCGACTTCTGATGCCTATGGGTGAATACCAGATCTGAGTTTTTATGGTTTGACTCTTGAGCTAGTGTACCCTTCATTCTACAAGTTTGATTAGAGACTATGAGTTTTTATGGTTTGACTCTTGAGCTAGTGTACCCTTCATTCTACAAGTTTGATTAGAGACTATATAATCGCCACTTGGATTCATTAGCAACTTTACAAACCCAAAATGGAGAGTTAGCTTAGTGTAAAACTAGACTATTTGCTTGGCTTATTAAAATATCGGCGAACATAAACTCAAGAAAACCAAGGAACTAATCCCGTTACCTCTTATGTCCTGTGCAAAGGTTCTTATTACAAAACTAAGAGGTACCAGCAATCAGTAGACATTGAAGTATAGGAAACAATAGCAATTCAGAATAACGATTTGCTGATCAATTAATGAAATGGACAATCATTGAACTTACGGTGAAGTGTCGAAGAAGTTGATGCCCAGATTAAAAGCTTCTTGAACCGAAGCAATGGCGTCTTCTTCTTTCATATTTCCACCATAATGATTTCCAAGGGGAGATGCTCCAAATCCCAAGGAGCTCACCTTCAGTCCAGTGCTGCCCACCCCTCTCACACCAATACCTGCCATTCTTTAGACAATAAATTTTTCAGATCTGAAAGACAAAGAAGACTGTATATATGTATGGATGAATTCGGAGGATCATGCACTACAGAGGATGATCCGATTTTTGTTCAGCTCCGTGCCGAATGCCTCACTCTAAACGTGCTAATATAGTTTACAAATCTAAATGAAAGCTCGAGCCATTCGGACTGTAAACCTACTTTTTAATTTTTATTAAATTTGTCAAATGGGAATTCTATATCATGGTTAGGGTCAACTAGTTAGGTTCAACTAGTGTTTGCCGAATGCCTCACTCTAAACGTGCTAATATATAAACGTGCTAATATAGTTTACAAATCTAAATGAAAGCTTGAGCCATTCGGACTGTAAACCTACTTTTTAATTTTTATTAAATTTGTCAAATGGGAATTCTATATCATGGTTAGGTTCAACTAGTGTTGAAATTTACTGTGAACCCAACATGATATATTTTGTATCATGGTTGGGTTCACACTACACGATACATTTTGTATCATGGTTGGGTTCACATTAGTGTTGAAATTTAACCAATGTTTATCAATATTAGTGTGAACCCATCATGATATCCGGTTAATTAGTTATTAGTATATATATATGTGTGTGGAGGGGAGGGGTTGGGGATATAGATATTTATGAAGTGTAAAATAAATTTTGATTTCACCAATTATTTTGAAGTTTGGAAATTTTGATTTTTCTCATGGTCTGGTTGACACCTTTGTTGGGTAAACTTGATTAGATCATGGTTTTTTGGGCCCATGGTATTTGGTGGCCCATGATAATGGCCCATTGTATTGCTTGTGAAGAAGCCTATTTAAAGGTTTGTAAGATAAACCCTCTTTGTTATTATGTGTATGTTTGGTTTAATCATTATGTTTATAATGTTTTATTTGATTATTATATTTTGTAAACTTTTTTATTTTTGTATTGTATGAGATAAGATATGCGAAATCAATGTTTAGTATAGTTATTATAAATGTTATTTAAAAAAAAATTATATATATATTATGACAGGTAAAATTAAGATTTAAATGTCAAATCAACCTTAGTTTGACAATGTTATTCTCTATGCTTCTCCTTATGACAATCTTCTTTCATAAATATACTTATGATAGGTAAAATTAAGATTTAAATGTTATTATGACAAGTATGTTTGGTTTAATCATTATGTTTATAATGTTTTATTTGATTATTATATTTTGTAAACTTTTTTATTTTTGTATTGTATGAGATAAGATATGCGAAATCAATGTTTAGTATAGTTATTATAAATGTTATTTAAAAAAAAATTATATATATATTATGACAGATAAAATTAAGATTTAAATGTCAAATCAATCTTAGTTTGACAATGTTATTCTCTATGCTTCTCCTTATGACAATCTTCTTTCATAAATATACTTATGACAGGTAAAATTAAGATTTAAATGTCAAATCAAACCTATATTGACAATGTTATTCTCTATACTCCTCCTTATGACAATCTTCTTTCATAAAATATACTTATGACAGGTAAAATTAAGATTTAATTCTCAAATCAACCCTAGTTTGACAATATTATTCTTTGTACTCCTCCTTATGACAATCTTTTTTCATAAAATATACTTATGACAGGTAAAATTAAGATTTAAATGTCAAATCAACCATAATTTAACAATGTTATTTTCTATAATCCTCCTTATGACAATCTTCTTTCATAAAATATACTTTTTACACTTGTAGATGTGCCTCTCACATGGTCAATATATTTTTCAAACCAACTCACCAATATTAATATTTGCAATATTAATAATTTCATTTACAACTACATATATTATAATTAAATAAGAAAAGGTTTACCATGTTTTTGGGGATGAGTTTATCCTTTTTCAAGATTTTGATTTAACATAATTGTATGCAAATAAAATTTACTTATCTTAAATAATTTGTTGGTGTTTTGTAAGGAGAGTATTTACATCCCTACCATAATACTTTAGGATTAAAAGATAGTTTCATTACATATAGCTTCTATGAAACCAAGTATCACATATTATCATCATTGAAGTTATAATGATGATAATGATGATGATAGATTAACTTTGGTTTATCGAATCTTATAAAGGAAATTTACTTGGTTTTCTTTATAATTTTATTTCTATTTTAAAAAAACTTTAAGACAAGCATTCCTAAATTACCAATGAGTTAAAAGGTTAAGAAGATCACTATCGTAGCAAATGTTTTGAAATTGTGCTTTAATGTGGGTGTATGCAGGACATTCTATGAGAAAGTGATTTTCGTCTTCAACCCTCTTGGTGTCACAAAGATGACTGGTTTTGTCATCCCATAGTGTTTTAGGAATTGTCCAACACCTTATTTCACTATGGAGTTCATGAGATTTTGTTCTTATTTTAGCAATGTTGATTTTCTTCTTTACTTTGGTTAAACAGAAATATACTTTTGATCTTCAAGATTAGGGTTGATCACCTCTTTATAATATCGTAATTTTCTCTTATCATCTAACTCTTTATCGCAGTGCATGTTTTCCTTAAATTTAGATGTAATGATACTTTTAATACTATTTCTATTGTGCAAAGTGACCTCTTCCTCAACTCCTCAATGGTTTAGGCAAGACTTGGTATCTTTATGCCAACCTTGCTTAAGTCACACGTGGTTTTGACTAAAGTATGAAGAAACCTTAAGAAGCCAATTGTCTCCGATGTTGTTTATCATGTTCTTGTACATTAGGTACCTAGTCATAGCCATGCTCTCAATAGGGGTAAGACTTGCTTCTATGAAGAGAGGCCGTGTAGTTTCAAATAATATTTTACCTTAACTATATACATGAAAACAAATGCTAACCTCAATTAAAATTAAAATTCTTACTTAAAGGAACAAAATATACTCTATAATATACTCTATAATATATATACCATTAGAATTGGATTATCAAGGTTTTTTCAAACTTTGAAAATTGAAATTTCTTCAATTTACATGAAAAAATTGAGTTTTTAGGTATTTGATAAGTAAACTATGTATTGCATGAATGGTTTATTGATATTTTGAAAAGTGGTTGTTTGGGTAAGATTTTAATTAAAACTTCATTATGATTATTGAAGGTTATAATTTTAGACAAAACTTTGACAGAGGACTGAGACTGTGAGAACAAAAAAAATTGTATGACTGGCAAAAATGAATACAAATTCCAACCCTGGTTGCTGGTTCATGGTTATGTATGGGAGCTATTGTGACCGGTGTTGGGCAGTTGAGACCGGCTGACATTTTCTCACCTTCAGATCGGCTATCGCTTTCCCCACATGGACCTGCAAAGGTTTTCTCAGCGGAGGGGGAGGGGCTCCAGGTAGATCTGTGGGGCAGTCCTAGCTGGAGGGAGGCGGGGGAATTTTTCGCCCGGAATCTTGGGTTTCCGGTTAATACTGTGGAGAAGGGTTTTGAGGAGGTGCTGGGTTTTGGGGCTGTTGCGGAGGCTGGGGTGGCCAGACAGGTGGCTCATTTGTGTAGCTCGGGCGGGGAAGGTGCAGAGGAGGAGCGGAGGGTTTTGCTGGATGAATCTGAACATAGGGGCCTAACAAAGGATTGTTCTTCTGACGGATCCCTGAAGGGGGTGGTCGAAAACCCTAATGGGGAAAATATACGAGGGCCTCCAAAACGGCGAAAGCGGAGCTGGGTAAAAGCCAGAGCGGACGGAGTTTATGCGGTGGGGGTGGATGTTGCATGGGATAGTGTACTGAAAATGTCTCAAATGTCCCTGGTGGGTAGAGTTTTGGGCAGGACTTTTGCCTACAAAACTATGAAGGATTGGGTGGTGGTGAATTGGAGCGAGCTCCTGGGTTATGAACCGGAGATTGAGATGCTGATGCGCGGGTGGTTCGCGGTGATACTACAGTCCGAAAATGATTTACGAGTCATTTTGAACAAATATTGGCACATGAATCGCACGCCTGTGCTTTTAAAACCATGGCATCCTCTCTTTGATGCAAGCAGGGAGAGAGTCGACAAGATCCCTATCTGGGTTCGGCTTCCTGGTCTGCCGCGTCACTTCTGGGATCCTTACCACTTCAGGCGCATTGGCGACATTCTGGGAACTTTTCTGGAAGCTGATCTTTCTTATCTGGAAACACATTATAAGCAGGTGGCTCGCATTATGGTGGAGATGAATATCCGTGAGGGTCTTCCTGGAAATATCATATTGGATTGGGGACCGGTTCCTATCACTCAGTTGCTGGATTACGAAAATGTGCCTTATCGCTGCAGACGATGTCACGTATATGGTCACCCGGCCTCGGAGTGTCGACTACCGGTTCGCACTCTAAATGGGGGTAAAAGGAGAGGACTCATGGGGGACTCGGTGGGAGAACCAAAGGAACCGGAGTCCACAGACCCCATGTCGGTGACAGAAAATTCTGATAGTGAAAGGGTCTCGGAGGATTCGGAGCCCGTTGGTCAAGAATCGGCGGTGGAACCGGTTGTTCGTGATATTTTGGAGCCTGTTGGTCATGGTTCGACGGCGGAACCGGATGCCCGCGAGGTATCTACTCTGAATTTATCAGGCGATATTGTTCATACTGCTCCTGTGCATGAAGCTGTTACTCCGGGGCCTTCTATCCCGGGTATTAATACTTTTACTCTTTCCCCTTCTTTCAAATTAATGATGAATCATTGTACACTGGTCGGTCTTGATTGGGTGGAAGGGTTAAAAAATTTAAATTTATCGGGCTCCCCTGTTGATGTCTGCTTTCCTACGGTGGAAGGGCGGGGTGGGGTTGTGTCTTCCTCGGAGTTGGTTATGTCTGGAACAATTTCTGATTGCTCTGGTGATGCTGCTCGCTTAACTGAAATAGAAACTATTTTACTGGAGCCTGACCCTGGAATTGAGGAGGAGGAACGGGGATACTCTTCCCCTGAGATCACTAAATCGGGATACAATCTTAGATCCTGTTCAAAGATGTCCGGCGGGGGGCTTGGGAAAGCTCGGGCTCCAGGCAGGAGGGGCCGGGGCAGAATCTCGAATCTTTCTAAAGCCCAGTCCAGGGCCAGGAATGATCTCCGGGAGGGGAAACAACTTTCTATTGAAAGGGCACTTAGAGCGGTGAATGCCCGGAAGAGTGTTAAGTAATGAAGATTGTGTCCTTTAATTGCCGGGGTCTGGCTGGGCCAAACAAAAAATCAGCCTTCATTAGGGTGCTTACTCTTGAACATCCTGATGTGATTCTGCTACAAGAGACTTTAGGGTTAGGAGTTGTTATAAAGGAACGTTTGGAAAGTTGGTTGCCAGGATGGTATTTTGTGACTCTGGATGCAAAGGGTCGGTCGGGAGGGTTGGCTGTGGGGTGGAAATTGAATGTGGCCAAACTCACTAATTCTTGGGGTATGGATTCTGTTCTGGGAGTTGAACTATTGTCATCTGATCTGGGCTCTAATATAACTGTGATCAATGTATATGGGCCTTATGCTAACAGAGAATCTTTCTGGGATAATATCCTCCAGGAACCTTTCTTTGGAGGAGACTCGGTTGTGGTTGGGGGAGATTTCAATTTCACCCTGGGGCAGGCTGAAATTTGGGGGCCACATGCACAAGTGGATCCTCAGGCGGGATACTTCCTTCAGAAGCTGGTAGAAAAAAACCTGCTGGATATAGCGCCCATTAAACTGAAGCCTACGTGGAGGAATAACAGGAGTGGGGATGCTAGGGTTGCAAAAAGATTGGACAGGTTTCTGGTGGCGGAACAGCTGGTGGATAGGTTCTTTTTGGTGAGACAATGGGTGGGATGTGGTGGAAACTCGGATCATTTCCCCATCTTTTTTGAGATAAAAAAAGGGCTAAATAATCCACCCAGTTCTCTTAAGTACAATAAATGCTGGCTACAAGACGATTCTTTCAAGGTCCTGTTCCAAGAGCTTTGGAGGCCCTTTGACGAAAATCTTGTTTGCACAGCGGCCTTTCAATTTGCTGAGAATATCAAAAGGATCAAAGGGGCGGTAAAGGATTGGGCTATTGCCAAACGTCGAAGGGAGGATGCTGAACTGAAGAATATTGAGGCTGAACTTGAACAGATTTATAATGGGGTTGGTGGGGGTCTGCTTTCGGTGGAATCAAAAGATGGTTTGGTCAGGCTGGAAAGTAGGAGAAATTCATTACTGATGGAAAAGGAAGAAGCTTGGAGACTTAAGAGTCGTGCGACCTGGCTTGAGTGCGGGGATGAAAACAAAAAAAATTTTCATGCTTATTCTAGGGGGAGAAAGGCTGCAAACACTATCTGGTGTTTGAAAGATGAGGAGGGGAATGAACACCTGGATTTTGATGGGAAAGCTAGATGTGGGGTTTCTCATTTTGAAGCTTTGTTTCGGGCACCTGCACAGGCCTCCATTGCTGAAGTTATCAGAGTTGCGCAGATGTTTCCGAGGTTTGCAGAGGAGGTGGATAATAGGAGGCTGATGCAGTCAGTGAATGAAGATGAATTAAAGGAAGTTTTGGGAAGCTTTCAAAAAGATAAAAGTCCTGGACCGGATGGGTGGTCGATAGAGTTCTTTTTGGATCTGTATGAGGTGCTGGGGGTGGATATTAATCATGTTATTGAAGATTCTCGATCTACAGGAAGGATTCCAGCCAGTTTTAATTCGACTTTCATAGCCCTCATTCCAAAAACGGATAATCCAGCTTCCCTCCATGAGTTCAGACCCATATCCTTATGTAACTGTATCTACAAGATTGTTTCGAAAGTGATTGCACGAAGATTAAAAGTCATTCTTTCGGAGCATATCTCTGCTGAACAATTTGGGTTCCTGGAAGGACGCCAGATACATGAGGCTATTGGTGTGGCACAGGAAGGGTTGCACAGTTTGAAGACCAGAAATATCAAAGGAGCGATACTGAAAATCGATCTCTCAAAGGCTTATGATAAGGTGAGCTGGATCTACATCCGTCTGCTTCTAACTCATCTGGGGTTTGGTATAAATTTTATTAGATGGATTATGTCTTGCATAACTACTGTTTCCTTTGCTGTGTTGATAAACGGGGCGGCCACACCTTTTTTTCATGCTGAAAGAGGACTCCGTCAAGGATGCCCTCTTTCCCCTCTCCTTTTTCTGCTGGTGGCTGAAGGTTTAAGTAGAGCTATCCATGAGGCCAAGAGGCTAGGTCGGTTTAATGGAATCATTATTGGTGATCAACTTGCTATTACACACTTGCTATTTGTGGACGATGTCCTGATTTTCTGCTCTGGTGAAAGGAGGGAAACACGAGCTTTGCAGGAAATTATGGAACTCTTTTCAAAAGCAACGGGGATGGAGATAAATGCTGAAAAATCAACTGTTACTACTAATTTGCTGCGACCTGAAGAAGTGATTGAAATTTTACATTTCTTCCCCTACAATATCTCTGACATTGATGAGGGTCTCAAGTATCTTGGGTTTTCTTTAAAGGCAAACTTATATGTAAAAAAGGATTGGAAGTGGCTGCTTTGCAAGGTGGAAAAAAGGTTACAGGTCTGGAGTCATAGATGGTTGTCGAGAGCTGGGAGATTGGTTTTGGTGAAGGCAATTTTGGAGGCCATTCTTGTTTATTGGATGTCTCTCTCTTGGATCCCCAAAGGGATTCTGGAACAAATCAGACGAGTTTGCTTCAGATTTCTTTGGAGTGGAACAAAGGACGTTCATGTGATGCCATGGGTAAGCTGGAAAAGGATAGCCTTACCTAAGGGGCTGGGGGGATGGGGCCTTAAAAACATCTTCCTGTTTGCTAAAGCCCTGGCTGCGAAGGGAGGATGGAGATTGATCAAAACCACTAGTTTATGGACGAGGGTTATAAAACAGAAATATCTACCCAATGAAAGCTTGGAGGAGTGGATCAGGAGACCGGACAAGACACACTCCGGGGGGTCGTTTATATGGAAGGCGGTGGTTCGATCCTTTTCTTTGATTGAGTCTGATCTGGTCTGGGATGTGGGAAATGGGGAAAGGTTCTGGTTGGCAGGGACCCCTGGATGGGGAGTGAACATCATCATAACTTGCCAGAGGGGGTTGTACATGCCCTGGCCATTAGGGGGATTACTACTCTTAATCAGTTAGCAGATCTGCGACCTGGGGATCCGTGGTTTCAACACTGGAAGAACGCGGATATGCTGGGGATGGTAGAACCTGAAGCAGGTTTCTTGGAGATATATATCAGAGGTCTTCATCATGCTCGCATCCAGTTGTCGGATCAAGAAGATGTCTTGATTTGGGAGTCAGATCCGGAAGGGAAGTATACACCAAAGGCGGGGTATCAAAAATTGAGTGCTGAGGATGGAATTAGGGAGGAGGTCTGGTGGTGGAAATCATTGTGGAGGCTTAAATGTCCTCCTAAATCAAGGGTTTTTATGTGGTGTGTACTTGAAAACAGGGTTCCCTCTTGGGACAATTTACAAAAAAGATCATTTCATGGCCCTGGCTGGTGTGCCCTGTGCAAATCGAATCTGGAATCGATAACTCATCTTTTCATTACTTGCCCTTACTCGATTGCGGTTTGGAAAGAACGCTCGAGACTGGTTGGAATGGATTTGAGATGGGCGGGCAACTCTGTGAATGATGCGTGGGACAGATGGTGGAGGTATGTCCCAAAATCGAATATGAAAGCATTACCACTGATCGTGATTTGGGGGATCTGGTTGGCTAGGAATGGGGCTATCTTCCAGGACAGAACTTCCCTTCCTGATCTTATCAGTGCACAGGCAGTGGGCATCTTTAAAACTATTCTTGTTCATGTGAGAGAGAATTATCAGAATAGGGATTTGTCATTTGATCCTGATAAATCCCATCCTTGGGGATTCTTTGACGGCGCAGCTCAAAATGAAATATGTGGAGGAGGGGCCTTAATATTTCTGTCAGACTCTCATTACTTCACGCTTACCATGGGGTTGGGGGCGGGTACCAATAACTATGCTGAACTGATGAGTTTAAAACTACTACTTATCTTTGCCATTGAAATGGGTATCAAGCAGTTGACGGTCTATGGGGACTCGATGAATGTAATCAACTGGATAAAGCAGACTCAAGCATGCCGAAATATCAGAATCACAAATTTACTTACAACTGTGCAAATTGTCATGTTATCATTTGACAACTTTAACTGCCGGCATGTGTACAGGGAAATTAACAGGGAAGCGGACCAAGCGTCCAAGGAGGGGCTGCTCTTGGACTATGGCATTTGGAAAGTGAAGGAAGTCATTGAAGAACAGTCATATGAGTATTATCACAGACCGTTTATGGATTAAGTTGTTATATTTGCACTACATTTTGCTGGAAAAGACGAATATAATGTAATTTTCTATATATTTATCTTTACAGAAAACAATGGATAAATATCAGAAATATGTCCGCAGGGACAGAACTGCCAATATTATGTTATTGAAAACAGAAAGGATATTAACATCACGTATGTTGAAAGAAGACGTAACAGTCTCATCAATGAACTCTATGCTACATAGAATATGGATATCACACTGATACAGTGAACCTCAAATGTAATTTTGATCTCAATTTTGATGAATGAAATTACGCTTTTTTCTTTTTGAAAAAAAAAAAATGTATGAATATAGATATAACATGTATATAATTTTGGTATATCTATTCTATTTAACACACACGCACATATATATAATTAAAAAAATCTTAAAAGACAACAGTGACTTTGCAATAATTATTTTAATAAAATTTGTTACATTTTTATTGAGTGGGCAAAGTTAAAAACTAAAATTACTTTGTGTTCATATATTCATGTGTGACTAGTAAAGATCACTAATTAACTTGTCGTCAAAATTAATGGAATGAAATAAGTAGGCTAGTTTTTAAGCTCACTTGCTTTTCGTCTAAGTTTTTTTCTATAGCTTTAGCTTTCGTTAGGGACATTGCCACCTCATGGCTCTTGTTATGATTGTGGTCAAATATTAGGTATTAAATTACTCTGGATTTGAATCTCGTATTACATTTTTTTTGAAAGGTGGTTCGCCATTTGTTAGAGGGCTAGTCCACCTGGGAAATGGTCACCACTTGTTATTCTAGAGAATCAAGGTGGCATGAATTACAATCATTACAATATGGGCTCAACAAGAGCACTATGTCACTTACAAGAATTGAACCTGGGTGGGGAGGGTAACAATATTGCTCCCAACCACCCAAGCTACAATCAATGGACAAGACTATGATTAGTAGATAAGACTATGTTTTTAAAGGAAGCTATAGTTCTTAAAGCAGGGTCTTAACTTCTTCTTCTAAGCATCTAGGTGTGAAATAATGAAGTTTGATAGAAGATTGTTTTCATTGACACTTTGCTCAAAATGTAAATGAATATCGATAATCTATTGTACCTTTAGGGATAAAGTCTTATTTCAAAGTATTTGGAAGTCACATTCATTGGAGCAAGACTAAATCTACTTACACGATCAAGAAATGGTTGTAAAGATGGACATTTCGAGGATTGCCACTAGTTGCCTAGGTTATTGTTATGAAAGCAACATTACAAGCACTACTAGTATTTCTCCTCTCAATCTTGGTTGCTCCTCAATGAATTATTAAATAAATGAGAAAACTCCAAAATGACTTATTATGATGAGGACCACAATTGGAAGCTAAAATGACCTTTAATATCTTAGAAGAAAGTGTGCTTTCCTAAATCTCTAGGTGATTTGGGTCTATAATGTCTTGAACCTTTTAACCAAGTCTTATCTAACAAATTGCTTTGGAGAATGTTGCATGAAAACTTAGCTTTGTGGAATTAAATTTGGTAAGGTAAGTTTTTGAGGAATATTGAATGGGATAAAACTCATAGGACTTCAATCTTCTCTAATAGATCCATACATAAGTAATAAGATTAAGGGAGCTATGAGCTTGCATTTAGAGAATAACTTATGGGAGATTGGTGATGGTAAAGTGGATTTGTTTGGTATGGAATTTTGAAACCAATTCTTTCTCTTAAATCTTTCATAACCTCCTAGGGTATGCCTTTCCTAGGTGACCCCTTTGTTGAGCTCACAATGAACAATGTTTAGACTAAGGATACCCCAAGTTTATATGGGGGAGTTCTTCTAAAACTCAAACACTTGAAAATTCCAATACACTAGTAAGAGGGGCGTCCAATCAACTTCCCTTCCTAGGTTATAGGGAGTGGACTCTAGGAAGGAAAACTCCCTCTAAAGGTGATTTAGATATTCTTTGTTGACCTTCCTTGTTTTGAAAGCTAATCAATTATGATGGCATCGAGGAAAATAGGGACTCGAGATAAAGTTTGGGCAAATGAGTCTTTCAAGGACCACCTCATTGTGTAATGTGTTTTGTTTAATATTAGATTATATATCAACTCTATATTTCTTGCTTTTATCACTAGAATATATGGAATTGTGATATGACGCAAGGGGGCATATATGGGGTTAAATGTATATAATATGACCCCAAGGGGGGAATATATGGGGTTAAATGTATATAATATGACCCCAAGGGGGGCATATATGGGGTTTACTGTGTTAAGATGCATAATAATGTTTTTGGTACAAATTTTAGGTCTCGATTCATTACAGGTTCTGGATAATACCCAATGGAAGTTAGGGTTTTGTACTACTCTAAAAACTAGTCTCAAACAAGTGTGCTCTGTAAAATTATTATATCTAGAGCTTGAGAGATCCAAATTGAGTGAGACCTATTGCATTTGAAATAAGACAAAACTTAATATTTGTGGTAGAAATTTCCTAATCAGATCCAAAAAATTAGACACATGGTAGGCCATACACTTTCGCTCTCCTGAAAATGGTAAAAAATAACAAGTTTTGGGAAAGTTATCGTACCTTTTTCTTGGCACCTCATAATTAGGTCACACCCATGTAATTGCAGAGAATAAATTAAGGATACTACAAGATGAAATTTCAAACTTAAAGGGGCCAAAATTATAGATTTACCTCATTTGGAAGGTCATCCAGAAAGACAATCTCCACATTAGGGTTTTAAAAGGTATGTTATTCTGAAATTTGCATAACTTTTGACTGGAAGATCTGATTTATGTGATTCAAAAACTATTGGAAAGAAGAAACACAAGATAATATGTTAGAAAAATTATATAATCATTTTTTATACTATATAATTGATCAAAATAAGGAGCTTATGGGCTTGTGTTCGCTTCTAGCCCTTCTAGGAAACATTTAAATGACAAGCCTAGTTGTGATGTCATTTTCCTTATATTATCCCTACGTGCATGATAATGATAAATCATGGAAAATATTTGGTGATGATGATGACATTTCTTGTTTCATAACTGACTAGGGAGAAGAAGTGGCTCCACCTCCTGGGATAATTAACCTAAAGAACAATGTCTATCCTAAAGGCTCAATAGCCCTTGAGAACATGTTTTCAACCAATGACGTTCCCAAAAGATTGATCCCAAAACATGAGCCCCATAAGCGTAGGATTGGCCCCACCATTACTATCAACATTGGTTTTGAATAAGAGCCAAATTTATTATACATAGGATCCCAGTGCACCAAGGGGGAGAAAGATAAATTTTTGACCCTTTCCACAAGTTTAATGATATATTTGCATGGTCATACCAAGGCCTTAAAGGATTTGATCTCGATATTATTCGACATTCAATCACTTTAGAGGAAGGGGATACACCCATGATGCAAAGACAAAGGCAAGTGAATCCTAAGCTTAATGTCATCATCAGAAAGGATCTTGATAAGATGCTAGAGGCCAACATCATTTTCCATGTACACTATTCAAAATGGATCACCAATCTTGTTCTAATTCGCAAAAAGAATGGAAAAATTCTACTTTACATAGACTTTAGAGACATGAATAAGGTTAGTGTCAAAGATAATTTTCTCCTACCTTTCATGGATTTTATCCTACTACAACAGGTTGCTGGATTTGAAATGATGTCATTTCTAAATGGATTTTCGAGTTACAATCAAATCAAAATTAACCCCACAAATTGATTCAAAACCATATTCGCCACTAAATGGGGCACATTTTCCTATCATCGCATGCCTTTCCGACTCATAATTTCTGGTGCCACCTTTCAAAGGGCACAATGCACATTTCTTTTGATGACCTCATAGGAGTTATTATTCAGATCTTCTTAAATGACTTGATGGCCCATTCAAAGAAGAGAGCGCACCAAACCATTTTGATAATCTTCGACAAGTTTTCCTTAGATGTAGAAAATTTTGAATTTCCCTGAACAAAGGGGAAATTGCTAGGACATATCATCTGAGAGAAAGTTCTGAGTATCGACCCTAAGTGAATCTCCACTTTTCAAAACCTCCCTCCTCCTATGTCAAAGAAAATTGTCCAAGCCTTCATGGCAAAGATTAATTTCATGTGTCGGTTCGTAACTAATTTTTCCCATATCATTAAGCCTATCCATATGATGTTGCACAAAGACATAGTGTTTAATTGGAATAATGAAGCACAAACTACTTTTCAACCCATCAAAGGTGCCATGTTTATGCTCTTGTCCTTGCAAATTTCAACCAAGATTTTCAAATTTACACCAATGATACCGAACAAGCTATTTCGGCCATATTGATTCGAATTGACTCTAAAATCATGAGGAACCTATGGAATTTATGAGTCAAATATTATTCGAGGATGAGGAAAAATTCCCTTTGATTGAAAACCATGCATTAGCCTTAGTTCATGCCCTAAAAACGTTTCACCATTACATACTTGGAAGGCATACAATTGTAAAGGTTCCTCTTCTTTTCATGGAGTATTTGTTATCTCAGAGCTACCAACATGAAAATTTATCTAATTGGCTAGCCCAAATCCAAGAGTTCGATCTTGATTTTTCTATTTCCAAGAAAGTTACAGGTAGAGACCTAGCCCTTCTTCTAGTCGAGCATCCTAAGTTCGATTCCCTGGATATTGAGGAGGACTATGAGTCCTTGTTTTCAGTATTTGTGATTGAATATTTTGACATGGATTATGATGTGGTTTTTCAGTCTTGGTATGTGGATATCATGGTTTACCTTGACATGAAACCTTCTCTCTTCATTTAAGCCTAATGAGAGAAAAAATTGAGGCTCGAATGTGTGAAGTATGTAATGCTCAACAATTGTCTTTTTCACTGACATGCTAATGGTATGTTACTTCTATGCCTTGGTAAGGACCAACATTCAACCATACTTTGTGATTTCCATAATAGAGCCTATCTCCGGTTTCACTCAGGTGGGAATTTCGTTGCTAAGGCAACCACCTACAAGATCATGCATTATGGGTTCTATTAGCCAACTATCTTCTGCGATGCATTTGAATTTGTAAGAAATTGTGATCATTGCCAACGTGTTATAGGTTGTCAAAAAATCACTTCCCTACCCTTTCATTCAGTGATTGGACTTGTTCCCTTTTCAAAGTGGGGCTTGAATTTTAATATCCCTATCACCCTGGAATCATCCATCGGGAACATATTTATCTTGACTGCGACCAATTATTTCACCCGATGGGTTGAAGTTGTCCCTTTGAAGAATGTGAAAGTTGAGCAATTCATACCTTTTCTCCAAGAGAATATATTTTCCTACTTCATATTTTCACTCAAAATTATTAGTAACAATGGGGGTGATTTCATATCCAAAGGGGACTTAGGATTGTGTTAGTAGTATAACATCATTTTTTCCACATATTCACCATACTATCCCCAAGTAAATGGACTAGCCAAGTCGACTAACAAAAAAATGATTAAAATCATTAAGAAAATGATTGGGGAAAGTCCCAAAGAGTGGCATTTGTATTTGATCCATACATTGTGGGCCGATCAAACCACTAACAAGACTATCGAAGACGAAACTCCTTTTATGCTTCTATATGGGAAAGAAGCTATCATCCCAACCGAACTTGAAATCGCATCCTATTTCTTAGATTTTCAAATTGAGGAGTTAGATAGTATCCCAATCATTCACCAATTTAACATTGTTCTATCCCTTGAGGAGAAACAAGACTTTGCACTTGAAAATATGAAGCAAAGACAATCCATCATCAAGAAGAGTGATGACAAGAAGGCTGAAGCTAGGTCTTATTGTGTTGGACAGAGAGTTTTGTTATGGGAATCCACTCACAAAGATAAGTGTAAGCATACTAAGTTCCCAAAACTATAGCTTGGCCCTTTCACCGTTGCACAATACCTTGGAAATAATGCATATTGTTTGAAGGATTGACAAGAGAGATTTTTTCCCTATTATGTAAATGGATTGGTCCTGAATCCCTACTATTTTTCGTATCCCTCATAGTTATAACTAATGTTTATAATAAAATTAAAAAAAAAAAAGTGTAGTTTGCTTTTTTATTTTTTACATTTGAATTTCGTTGTGTCATCTAGACTTTATATTTTATTCTTTTTTAGTTTACTCAATTCATTTCTTCATCTATTTCTTTTCGTCGTTTTCTTTATGTGGTTCCCAATTGGTTTCTTTGAAATTTGTTTCCCTTTCAAAACCGTAAGCCAATCATGCTCCCTCTTTGGATTGTTTAGTTGTTAATCTCTAGCTATGATATATAGGGGAGGACGTGACTTGGAGTAAGTAGAATTGTTAGATTGTTCTTAGTGATCAACTTGGGTAAGTTGAATTGTTAACACTCTTTGTTATTGGTTTTCCTAGTCTTTCTTTATAATCCTTATGCTTCACCCATTATAGGACATTAACCATACTCTATCCACTCCCTATCCTTTTCGGGGATGGACATGAGTACTCATACCTATTTCATGGTTTCATATTTGTGTTTTAATGTGCTCATCACGTTGTACCTATTGTCATAAGATGCAATCAATGAGATCCACATATCCACATATCCTATGTACTTTTTTGTTTATTGTTTAAGTTTGCAAAATGTTGATATTTTAAATGATCAAAACCAACATGATTACAAAATCTTATTGTTGTCGCCTAATAGTACACATGTTGGGCAACGTGGCATAAATATTCAAGCCATTGGGCGTGTCCTTAGGGGAAAGCCTCGAGTCGAGTTACTGTCAGTCAACACTCGAATCCTCCTTCTAGGCCAACTCCTACCCAAGCGAAGGGGGGTGGTCCCTAATAAAAAGAAGGCTAAGGCTAAGTAAGCTACAACAAAAATGAATGTAGGAGTTAATAATAAAACAAGAGCAAAAATCACATCTAGTCTTGCAACATAACAAATCAAATAAATGCTTCCAGTAAAAGATTGAATCAAAATTAGACGAGTGTCGAAAGATAAAATGAAAGCTGCTAAAGGGAAGTGTTGCAGTGCTCTTAACAATTTTAGTTATTAAAAATGAATTGCTTAGTTTGGGTTTATTGATTTTTTTTTGTCCCACTAAGCATTATTCTCAAAGTGAGTGTAGAGAACAATGCCAGATGTCCAATGGGGAGAGAAAAAATCTCAATGAGTATCCCCTTGACTTCACGCCAAGTTCAATATGGGATCTCAACTTTAACAATAATAGTTAGATGGATTTCCCTAATCATACTAGACACCCGATTTCCCTTTTCTAATTGAAACCAAAGATTAGTCAAGCCTGCAATGGTCACAAGAGCATAGTAGGGGACACACATCTGGGTTCGTTACTCTTTAAGCAAAATAAACAAATGAAAATAAACTAATCTACTTTAAACTATGAAAATGAAATGTTTGTAGTGAGTTTGTGGTCCAAGACCAACATACGATTTATTTTATGCCTGGTTAGTCAAATAAAAGAAAATTTTAATAATAATAAATGATGCAGATCCCCCCAATGGGGATGGGGACTGGGCACTGGGTAGCCCACTGATTTTATTATGGATTACAAGCTTATTAGAAGTGTTTGTGGTCCTTTATAAAACAAGACCAACAAACTTACAAGTGTTTGGTAGAATTTTACTTCATAAGAAAGGTAAGAAGAAGAGGGGGTTCCTAGATGGTCTAAATCTTCAAAAATCTTCAAAATTTTGCCAAAGTCTCCTCCTACCCGTTCATCAAAAGGTAAGAAACAACCAACTAATAGGCACTAAAGATGCCAAATATGTCAATTAAAAGCTCAAATAAAACTCCCAACCTTTAGTACTAACATATTAACTTTTTAACTGAGCTAAAGAATAGACTTTAAGTAGATATATCTACTTCATAAAAGATGAAAATTTGAAGTATAGAAATAGATCTAACTACAAAGAATGCATTGCAATGTTAAATAGCTTTAGATTTAACCTTAGAAAATGAACTACTTAATAATGAAGGGATGAGAGCTAGAAGAGAGTTGAAGAATAGGAATTCCATATCAATGGAGTCTGTTGGTGAAAAGTAGAGGGACTATGTCGTTCTGAAAATGTTGAAGAATATGGAGGAAGCAATCAAGCTCGGCCACCTTTTCAAGCTAGGAAACCTGCGCAACTTAATAATACTTGCAACAAAAGCATTAAGTCTAGTATTACCTACACAAGGGATTAAAATAACATGCATATAACCAAATATTACATGTAAATCCTAGATATCTATGCATAAATAAACAATAGAATGAAAGAAATAACCAAATTTAATTCACTTTATCCTACAAATTGAAAGCAATCCTTCAAAGGCTAGATTGACAACAAGAGAAGCAAATAAAAGTAGCTACACTACAGTTACCTCATAAACCATTGACATTACATCCACACATTGAAGAGCCACACACCATGGACCTACAAAGTATTTCTATTCCAAATGATAAACAATATTACAATAGCTTAGAGCTTAAGCAAAAGTTCCACACTCCAACCATCCCAAATGAGAGAGGTTTGCTTGCTTAAATAGCCAAAGGGGGCGAATTAGCATGGTGGGGGTGAATTGACACATGTGAGGGAGATCTTCCATGTGTGAGGGATATTTTGAGTGAAGAGGAGTGAACCAAGAGAGGTATGCGCCACCTCTCAAGAGGTAGGTCGCCCCCTCTCTCATCCCGCGCCACCTTTGCAAGAGAAGTGTGCCCCATTTCAATGAGATCTCAATCATAAATTCAATCAAAGGCTAACTCACCTTCTACTTCTCTTCAAATTTCCACCATTGCATTGCATAAGACTAAAGCATGTCCCTGCCATGTTTCCCTAAATCATGGGATGCTGATTTTTCCCATTTATTTGGCCTTTTATTCACTTTTTTGAGAGAAAATGAAATTAAGTGATTAAAAATCACTAATTTCACTCTCAAAGTGGGTACATGGGTAAAGTGGGTTCTCTGAGTTAGAAAATGAGCACCCCCATGGCATATTATGCCTCCTAGTACAAACTACTTAAATTATTCAACTTTTATGATTAAAATATAACGGTTTGTGGGAAAAATTTTATTAACAGGAAATTAAACAAAAAAAAATAAGGGGGAATTAATGCATGTCCATAAATGACTTGCTATCATGCCAAATATACATCAGAATCTAGACATTAATAACCCACCAAGGAATAACCACTAGGAAAATTACTCTAGCTTTGGACGATTGAGTGAAAAAACTCGAAAATTATAAATCGCCAAAAAGCAAGATATAATTAACAAGTAAAAATAACACTCTAGAGTAATGTACTAATGGCCAAGTCTTAGTAGGCCAATATTGTTACAAAGATTCATCATCCTACATCATTTCATTACAATTCCCCCATGGGGGTGTAAAACATGCGTGAAAACAAATGGGGCCATAAAGGCTGGTTGACTTCTGACCTTCTAAATTAGAACAAGTAATTGTTCAATCTTTCGGCGGATCAATATTTTGGAAAGTCCATCCTAGTGCAACTTGGGGTTAACATTGGTTCCATATGGGGATGTGTGCTTGATATGATATTTAGGCAAGGAAAGCATGCAAGAACTCCATAATTTGTAAATATGCACTACATTGAACAAGTGTCTTGCCAACCCAACATCAATTCCACATGTATATAAAATCACCAATGAAACATTAGTAGTATTTTTCAAAAATGAAACTAACTGACAAATGAGACTAAAAATTTTAAGTGCTGAAAAGAAATGACTGAAAAGAAAATATCATGGAAAAGGGTTAGAAGGAGCTATGTTACAAGGGATTCCCCCTAGGCATTAGATGATAGCATTGTATAATAACCCGAGGAGCTTCCCATTCACTATTAGAGTCAGCTTCTCTCCATCCAACTGGCTGAGGTAGAAAGAATTAACACCTTCCATGTCATGGATGATATAAGGCCTTCTCCAAAGACTATCAAATTTTCCATGGTTCCTTGGATTCTCCTTCCTTTCATCCCACAATAGCATTGTATCACCTTTTTGAAAGGTCCTTTGTCAAGTAGATTTATCAAAATTTCTTTTAACCTTTTCCTAATTCTTGATACTTTGATCAATTGATTTCCTTCTATTCTCATCTAGCTGTACTAGCTCATTCATCTTGTTTTGTACTGCATCTTGATTTGTACCAAATGCCTAAAGGATCTGACACGCTGGAAGCTTTAGGTGAACTGGAAAAGTGACATCCAAACCATAGACAAGCTCAAAAGGGTTCTTCCCCATCGCACTCTTTTTGGTAATCCTATCAACCCAAAGTGTAAACTTGATCTTACTATCCCCTACTATCTTCTTAATGATGGTCATCATATTCTTAATACTTGACTCGACTAGAACATTTCCTTGGGGATAATAATTTGACGAATGGGATAAGATAATGCCATATTTAAAATAAAAGGAGGAAAATTCTGCTGAACTGAAAGCTTGAGAATTATCTGTGGTGATCTTGGCAAGCACACCGAATCTTGTGATTATCCTTTCTTTTAGGAAGTTCATGACTACCTTATCGGTTTCCCACTTAGTGGGTATAGCATCAACCCACTTGGTGAAATAATCAATTGTCATCAAAATCCAAGTATATCCATTACTTGAATTATCTTTAAACAAACCAATGAAATCTAGGCCTCATGGGAGTATGGAACATGCGTGAAAAAAAAAACGGGGCCATAAAGTCCGGCATGACTTCTGAACTTCTCAATTTGAACAAGTAATTTTTCAATCCTTTGGCGGCTCAACTACAAGTCCATCCAAGTGCAATTTGGGGGGTAACACTCACAACATAATAATTTGTGAAATTTGTACTCCCTATTAATCATTCAATTCCATACTTTCCTTAAAATAGCCTAGAATCTAAAATATTTGATAATCAATGCATCTTTCATGAGTGATCCACTACAAAATCATAGAGAGTATGATGGTTGGCATCACTAATAAGAATGGTTAATAAATTGCATATATCACAAGTTCACATCCTCACTTGGTTAAAGACTCAATGCTTTTACCCCTAAAAGAAATGGTCTGTGTTGACACACATGCAAGCTAAGTTATGCTTATGATTTGTGATTTTAACCTAAATATTGGACACCCTTACTGATTCCTCCTTATCACAATTTGATTATCATTTTGTGTAGTTTGTGTTGTGTTTAAATGTTATAAATGTTATACGTTGATTATGAGTTGAGTGATCCACACTGGTTAATTCAGATCTCATTCTAGCCTTCAACTGTTCAACTGTTCATCCAACGTACAATGATTCAAATTTTTTGGGTTTGGAAATACATATTGACATGGCTCATTGACATAGATTCATTACTTAACTCACTCAACTAGATTAATGTTTTCATCCTATGCGATGATTTCAAATCTCTGTGATGAAACCACCACCAGAGCCTCTAGTTCCTTTTGTCACTTTAACTTGAGCAAAGGTTTCAATTCTTGGTTGTATGTTATCGCTTGTATTATAGTAAAAAAAATGTGGAATACTTGGCGATTTCATCATCAATGTCAATGAAGGTGGAAGACTTGTGCTTGTCATGCTTAATTTTAGGGTATATACTTCTTGAGTAGCGAAAATCCTGTCGTGTGATTCAATTATAGTTTTAAAACGTTTTGGCATGTTGCTCAAGAAAAGGAAAATATGATTGATGATGTACAAAATAATTATCAAGAAACGACGAGATAAGCTTGAAATATGTTAGGAGGAGAATGAAACCATTGACAGAAAGCATCGCGTTAAAGTTTCAGAAGCCTACACCAAACCATCTATAAACCAGAGGAGGCTATTCATATCGACAGTGCCACTGTTAATGCCTTGCATGATTCAGAACAACTAGGTGCACTTTTAGGATTTGTATTTTGTTTTGCATAACTTTTGATTGAATTTTCAATGTATTTTTTTAAGGAAGATTATATTATTGGAACAATTCACAATGAGACGTGACATAGCATCCCCACTTCGAAGCATCTGAGAGTGTTTCTCCAAGGTGGAACTCCTTGGACAATGTAGACGTGGGAGACTGGTAGGGTTCAATTACAGGAATATGACAATCCACTAGAGACAGTCGCCCAACTCTCATGAACACACATGTCTCGTTATGATAGACACGGATTCTATTATAGGAAGGTCCACATGCACACTAACATAGATTCTCATGTAATTCCCTTGAAACAGGTGCACATGTCTTGAGTGCTTCACAAGCAGTATTACGATGTTACATTTTGTACAAGCGAGTAGAGGATCTATCATCTTTTACAAATTATCTATTTCAAGGGTATGCATGTTTTCATAGAAAAGTTGAAGACATGAATTGCCATTCAGTCTTCCGAGATGTGTTTTCTGATTATGTTTGAAGTGCAAAGTTGATCTTAGAGCCGTGGCTTTTAAATCTAGGGATAAAGAACTTTTAAATCTAGGGATAAAGAATGCATAAATTGGTTTCTTTCATTTTCCCTTGTTGTGAAAGAATTGCATGCATTCTTGAAGGATGAATCGAAACACAAGCATTATATTTATTGTTGCAAACTTTTTGGGTGAGAACCTCTTGAATGTCTTTTTCAAGGGTATGCATGTTTTCATAGAAAAGTTGAAGACATGAATTGCCATTCAGTCTTCCTGGATGTGTTTTCTGATTATGTTCAAAGTGCAAAGTTGATCCTAGAGGCGTGGCTTTTAAATCTAGGGATAAAGAATACATAAATTGGTTTGTTTCATTTTCCCTTATTGTGACAGAATTGCATGCATTCTTGAAGGATGAATCGAAACACAAGCATTATATCTATTGTTGCAAACTTTTTGGGTGAGAACCTCTTGAGTGTCTTTTTCAAGGGTATGCACGTTTTCATAGAAAAGTTGAAGACATGAATTGCCATTCAGTCTTCCTGGATGTGTTTTTTGATTATGTTCGAAGTGCAAATTTGATCCTAGAGTCATGGCTTTTAAATCTAGGGATAAAGAATGCATAAATTGGTTTCTTTCATTTTCCCTTGTTGTGAAAGAATTGCATGCATTCTTGAAGGATGAATCGAAACACAAGCATTATATCTATTGTTGCAAACTTTTTGGGTGAGAACCTCTTGAGTGTCTTTTTCAAGGGTATGCATCTTTTCATAGAAAAGTTGAAGACATGAATTGTCATTCAGTCTTCCTGGATGTGTTTTCTGATTATGTTCGAAGTGCAAAGTTGATCCTAGAGTCGTGGCTTTTAAATATAGGGATAAAGAATGCATAAATTGGTTTCTTTCATTTTCCCTTGTTGTGAAAGAATTGCATGCATTCTTGAAGGATGAATCGAAACACAAGCATTATATCTATTGTTGCAAACTTTTTGGGTGAGAACCTCTTGAGTGTCTTTTTCAAGGGTATGCATGTTTTCATAGAAAAGTTGAAGACATGAATTGCCATTCAGTCTTCCTGGATGTGTTTTCTAATTATGTTCGAAGTGGAAAGTTGATCCTAGAGTCGTGGCTTTTAAATCTAGGGATAAAGAATGCATAAATTGGTTTCTTTCATTTTCCCTTGTTGTGAAGAATTGCATGCATTCTTGAAGGATGAATCGAAACACAAGCACTATATCTATTGTTGCAAACTTTTTAGGTGAGAACCTCTTGAGTGTCTTTTTCAAGGGTATGCATGTTTTCATAGAAAAGTTGAAGACATGAATTGCCATTCAGTCTTCCTGGATGTGTTTTCTGATTATGATCGAAGTGCAAAGTTGATCCTAGAGTCGTGGCTTTTAAATCTAGGGATAAAGAATGCATAAATTGGTTTCTTTCATTTTCCCTTGTTGTGAAAGAATTGCATGCATTCTTGAAGGATGAATTGAAACACAAGCATTATATCTATTGTTGCAAACTTTTTGGGTGAGAACCTCTTGAGTGTCTTTTTCAAGGGTATGCATGTTTTCATAGAAAAGTTGAAGACATGAATTGCCATTCAGTCTTCCTAGATGTGTTTTCCGATTATGTTCGAAGTGCAAAGTTGATCCTAGAGTCGTGGCTTTTAAATCTAGGGATAAAGAATGCATATATTGGTTTCTTTCATGTTCCCTTGTTGTGAAAGAATTGCATGCATTCTTGAAGGATGAATCGAAACACAAGCATTATATCTATTGTTGCAAACTTTTTGGGTGAGAACCTCTTGAGTGTCTTTTTCAAGGGTATGCATGTTTTCATAGAAAAGTTGAAGACATGAATTGCCATTTAGTCTTCCTGGATGTGTTTTCTAATTATGTTCGAAGTGCAAAGTTGATCCTAGAGTCGTGGCTTTTAAATCTAGGGATAAAAAATGCATAAATTGGTTTCTTTCATTTTCCCTTGTTATGAAAGAATTGCATGCATTCTTGAAGGATGAATCGAAACACAAGCATTATATCTATTGTTGCAAACTTTTTGGGTGAGAACCTATTGAGCGTCTTTTTCAAGGGTATGCATGTTTTCATAGAAAACTTGAAGACATGAATTGCCATTCAGTCTTCCTGGATGTGCTTTCTGATTATGTTCGAAGTGCAAAGTTGATCCTAGAGTCATGGCTTTTAAATATAGGGATAAAGAATGCATAAATTGGTTTCTTTCATTTTCCCTTGTTGTGAAAGAATTGCATGCATTCTTGAAGGATGAATCGAAACACAAGCATTATATCTATTGTTGCAAACTTTTTGGGTGAGAACCTCTTGAGTGTCTTTTTCAAGGGTATGCATGTTTTCATAGAAAAGTTGAAGACATGAATTGCCATTTAGTCTTCCTGGATGTGTTTTTTGATTATGTTCGAAGTGCAAAGTTGATCCTAGAGTCGTGGCTTTTAAATCTAGGGATAAAGAATGCATAAATTGGTTTCTTTCATTTTCCCTTGTTGTGAAAGAATTGCATGCATTCTTGAAAGATGAATCGAAACACAAGAATTATATCTATTGTTGCAAACTTTTTGGGTGAGAACCTCTTGAGTGTCTTTTTCAAGGGTATGCATGTTTTCATAGAAAAGTTGAAGACATGAATTGCCATTCAGTCTTCCTGGATGTGTTTTCTGATTATGTTCGAAGTGCAAAGTTGATCCTGGAGTCGTGGCTTTTAAATCTAGGGATAAATAATGCATAAATGTTATGTCTAGGTTTGTTTCCATTGCCATTTTTATTGTGGTAATACCACTCTTTAAAGCATCAACATGCATTTCGCTGCAAATGACATCATCTAGTATATCTTCATCAACATTCAACAAATGCCTTAAACATATCAATATTCTCGAGTAGGTATCAGAAGTTTCATAGGTTTGATTTTGCGAAATGGTGCTAGGCTTGGTACTAGAAGGAGTCTGATGTGTATAAAATCTTGAAGCATGTTCATATCCCGTGTAAAGGAGTTGATTGTCCATACAAACATAATGTTTAGAAGGAACATAATGTTAGAAAATGTAGATGTCCCTTCCGATGACCTTAATTTGTATTTATCTTCTTTTAATGAGAAGAAAGCTCTAAATACATATGAGGAAAGTTGTCATTCACATCAAGATTTTATGACTATCTCAGAAGGGAAAGAGACCAAATCCGAATTTTTTGTTGAGAAATATTCTCCTAGATTAATTGAGCAAGACCAAGATCTACTTTTAGGGGATTATATTACTAATCATTCTAACAATTTTCAAAATGTTCTTGAATATCATCTTTTTGACAGGTCTTGTGATTTATTTTTACCTTCACCTATTCACAATGAACACGATAACATGTCGTTTTTAGATATTCCAATGAAGGATATTGATCCATTAATTTCAGGAGAAGAAACTAATGTACATACAAATCAAACACAAATACTTTAATAGAAGAAACATAGTATTTTAAAGAGGATTCATTAACAAGAGATTCTTTTCATTCCTTATCATCATCCACCTATTTTTCATTGTACCCTGATATGTTTAGTAATTATGCTTCTCAGAATAATTTTTCAGATCCTTTCGAATTTCATCATGATTTTCCAAATTATAACCAGGTGCAAGATGATAATTTATGTTTAGGGGATGAGAAGGATAAAATTTATTCTTATGAATCTAACAAGCAATTTTCTACGTGCAAAGAAAATAATACTTTACTTTTAGAAATACCTCATACTGATTCATCGTCACTCCTAATCAATGAATGATCTTGTCATTTAAATGATAGGCTAGTTGAGACTGTAAGTTGTAACGAAACTAATCTTGTTAATGGTTCCCATTCATTTAATGATAACATGCCTAATACAACAAGGGATGACAACTCATCTAATTCAAGTCACTTACTTCAATTTCGACCAGTGATTACATTAGATCCTCATTCTTTTGGTACAATCTCTCAAGCAAACGATTTCATTGGTCACTCATTTAGAAATTCAATTTCACATGTTTAGGATCGCAGATTGGCTCGAGAAATATTATCTTGCAAAGTTTCTGATCAATGTTAAGGCCTTATTTTCTGTATATATGATTGAAGGTTCTAGCGATAAGCAAGAGGCATCTCCTTTAGTTTTTCCTTTATTGGCATGCAATTTTCAACTACTAATTGAAAGTGATATTATCCTTGGAGGAGTAAAGATGCTTCGATGGATTCACTCGCTATTCAACCTTACTTGATTTTGTTGTACATATGTGCAGATTTAGTTTAGGGGTAGTTTTAGATTTAGTTTGAGTTTGTTTTCTTTTGTTATAAGTAAGTTGCTATATTTTAATAATGTGCAGTTTTGAAGTAATCCATCAATTTTGAGCCGGAGATGAGCTTTCAACGAAATACTATCAAGGAAGTTTTCACTTTATTTTTCTTCTCTTTTGGTCACTTACCTCCCTTATGATAACATTCTTTTTAATCACTTCTTTTCAAGTGAAATTTTTAATTTTTGATTGTTTAGATGTTGTTATGAAATGATTAGTACTTTACAATCATGTAGTGAAAATATTCTAAAGGAGAAGATTTATTTTTAGTTACAAATAACTTCTTTTTCTTTTGAGTGAAGCTTGCTTAGCTTGAAATTGATATCATGGTTGCAAACTTAGTTATATTTTCGATCTCAATTTCATTTTGTGTGCTTGTTTTAGAATAAAATAACCTAACTTATTTAATATCTTACTCATTCATAAAGTAACGTTTATGTCACAAATCCTAATTAAAAAAAGAGAGCCGCATTTTCATTTGAAGAATCTAATTTATCTCTTTTTGTCTTATTTGTGATGTAATTATTACATATTTTCTTTAAGTAAGGTTAGGATCTTATTTGATCTGTATATTTTTTGGTTCTAGGTTTTTATTTTGTGAGTTTTTCCAAGTTTGCTATTTGGATTTGATTAGTTTAAAAAGGGTTATGAATTTATCTTGGCATATGGTAGCATGTTTAGTAAGTCATTTTTTTTTCTGCCTAAAGGTTTGGAATTATCTTAAAATGATATTATTACCAATAATTTATTCTTTTGTCAAAATTTTTATCATAACAAAATTAACTTTGGCTTTGAAAAATTTATTATGAACCTTACTAATGGATGGATTGATTTACCCAACTTTTATCTATAATCTTCATCTTTTAAAATGATGTTATAATATAGATAGGATGACTTTTAAAGGAATCGTTTCCCCTAAATTGAAGTAGGTCGTGAACTGTAGTGATAACTAGACCTTTTATGCCATTTTTTCTCTTAAGGGAGCCATTTAGATTAGCTTCCCCACCCACTAAGTTATTTCAATTAAGATTAACAATTGTATATAATATTATTAATTTAAGGCATTGATTGAAAAATAGGAGGTCTCGCTATGAGCCGAACTATCATGATCATAAGTTCTGTTGGAATGACATCACCATATATGGCCACCAAACCAGGGCTCTTAGTTGAAAAATAGGGAGATAAGGGCTCTCATCACAAACCATCCTTCTCTCTTCTAATCATCTAGTTATGACGCTAGGGCAGTGGTCCTCAATTAATGTCTTCATTAAAAAAATTAAAAAAAAAAAAGAAAATGAGTAAAATGAGAAAAATAAATTTCAATTGTTAGTTATATAAACCTAGTGGATGGGATACAAGCATCTAAATAAAATAAAAATGTTCATCTTGTGGTATTTAGGTCGTATCTATATACTACATGTTCAATGACATATTGATTTTGAGAAACTAATTCCTGGTAAAGTTTTCTTCCTGCAATTGTAGAATAAGTCACTTATCTTAATAAGCTTTTAGATAATGGTTAAGATAGTTTGATTTATTTTGAAATTTTTGGGTTTAATTTGTCCTATATAAGCCAATGGAGAGATCGAGTTATGATTGAGAATTTGACATATGGAGATATATTTATTTTTATTGCACTTGAATATTTAAGTTTTATGTTTATTGCGTAGAGATAATTAATTCGCCCAACACATCGCCATTTGTTATCCCCCAACAACTTCCCCTTCATTTTGCAAAAATAAGGACCCCCCATGTAAATTTTGTATAAAAGGTTTGCTTTTGATTTCATATTGTTAAGGTTTGCTCGATGGTCGAATGGTTTCCTTTTTCGGATATTTGACTTTCTGTCATTTTTAATTCTTGATTATTCCTCATGAAGATGAGTATCTAGCTTTGAGTTCTTCGTGCTTGGTGCTTCTCCTTCCTTTTTCATGCGATAATGATTTTGTGACTTCATTGAAGTAATTAGTGAAAATTCATAATTATTTATTTTCATTACGTCATTTAACTGATTGTTTTGGTGAAAAGTTATCATTTTGTTGTCTTAGTCTCTTGACCTCCTTGTTTCTAATCAGTGATTGCATGCTCTCATTTGACCTTTGTCAAATTGATTACATGTCCCCGTTCGAAGAGATTAATCTATTTTGATTTTACGACAACCTTGCCAAATTTCAGACCTTTATTGCATTACTGAATTAAAAGAGCATCTTGGAAAACTGAAATAGTTTAACTAAATGCTCATTTTCAACGATTGCATTTTCCCTCTTGAAAGAGTGCATATCAAAAGATGGAACAATTAACACATACAGAGAGGAAATGTGGAGTAGAGCACAAAGGCTCGCTCTCATACACAAAGGAATGGTCAAACCAATTCAATTAACTATTGAGATGAGATTACAATATATAGGTGTAGGTAATCACAACAAACCAAGCCATAGATCCATGAAGTATGGATCTCAAACCTCTACATGATAAATATACAAAGTACACATCAACCCAATCCCAATCAATCTGCCTATCATTTCTACATTATTCCAACATGCCCCCTTAATGTAGAAATGGATTTTCTACAACACCTAATTTCTGCCTAAAGATCTTAAAATAAATCTTGCCTATGGGTTTTGTAAATATATCAGCAACATTAACACTTGAATTACAATGCATGAGTTTAATTTCCTTAGATTCAATCTTTTCTCTAACAAAATGATGTTGCAGCTCAATGTGTTTTGTCCTTGCATGATAAACTGGGTTGTGTGCCAATCTAACTGCACTTTGATTGTCATAATGTACTTTTGTGGGTTCTGCTTGCTTTTCTCCAACATCTTCAAGAATCCTCCTCAACCAGACAGCTTCACATGTAGCATTGGACATAGCTTTATATTCAGCTTCTGTGGATGATAGAGAAACAGTTGGCTGTTTCTTGCTGCTCCATGATACGACCCCAGATCCAATGTTGAATGCATAACCTGTAGTAGACCTTCTGTCATCAATGTTTCCTGCCCAATCAGAGTCAGAAAATCCTGCCAATTTAACATCAAACTTATCAGTATATAAAAGACCAAAGTTCATTGTCCCTTTCAGATATCTAAGGACCTTCTTTGCAGCCTGCCAATGGCTTTCATTTGGATTAGCCATGAATTGACTAAGAATACTAACTGCATATGATATATCTGGCCTTGTAGTAGTGAGATAATTCAAACTTCCCATCAACTGTCGATACAAAGAACCATCTGCATCTTTTGTTCTATTTTGACTGCACAGTTTCACGTTCTGGTCTAAAGGAATTACTAATTCTTTGCAATCACTCATATTGAATCTATTCAATATTTCCTTTACATACTTACTTTGAGTGATTATAGTTTTACCAGATTCTTGCATACTTCAAGTCCCAAACAATAGTGAAGTTCACCAAGGTCTTTCATTTCAAATTCTTGTGACAACTGATTTTTTATTTCTGCAATCAACTTACATGCATTTCCTGTAATGATGAGATCATCAACATATAAAGATATTAAGCAAACATTTCCTTCCGTATCTTTCTTCACATAAAGGTTAGGATCACTTTTGCTTTTCACAAAACTTTTCTGATTAAAGAAGGTATCAATCTTTATATACCATGACCTAGGGGCTTGTTTCAATCCATAGATAGATTTCTTTAGCTTACATACAAGATGCTCCTGTCCTTTTTGTACAAAGCCTTCAGGCTGGACTAAGTACACTTCTTCTTTTAGTTCACCATTTAAGAAAGCAGATTTTACATCTAATTGATGGATTTTCCAATTATGTGTTGTAGCTAATACAACCAGAATTCTAATTGTATTTAGTTTTGCTACTGGTGCAAAAGTTTCCTCAAAGTCAATTCCCTCCTGTTGAGTATAACCTTTTGCAACAAGTCTTGCTTTAAATCTGTCAATGCTACCATTTGATTTAAGCTTATGTTTAAACAGCCATTTACATCCTATGGGTGTTTTGTTCTCTGGTAACTTTGTTAATTCCCAAGTCTAATTCTTCATAATAGAGTTATATTCTTCATTCATAGCTTCAACCCATTCTTCTTTCTCTTTGGCTTGTTTATAATTGATTGGTTCATTCATTGCATTGGTCATTAAAGCATATTCATCATACCTTGAAGGAGGACGAGTCTGTCTTGATGACCTTCTTAGGACTACATTATCTGTAGGGGTTCCATCCATTATACTTCTGCTTTCTGCTGCCTCATCATCTGAACTGATAGAAGAAGTACTCATGCTGCTTTCATTGCTTCTGATGCTCGCACTGCTTTGACTCTGTCCCTGCTCCTTCTGTTGTGGCTGATCCAATTCATTCTCTTGAACTATAGAGTTTAATTTAACATATTCATCATTGTTAGCAAGAATATGCCCTTGGTCAGATCTATCACTTGTATCTGCATGTTCATGGAACACCACATCTCTGCTTGCAATTAACTTATGAGAGCTAGGATGAAATAGCTTATAAGCTTTATGATCATTGTAATATCCAACAAAGATACATTCAATGGATTTAGTATCTAGTTTCCTTCTATCATCTTTTGGTATATGTGCAAAAGCTTTACAACCAAAAATTCATAGATGCTTAACTTCAGGTTTATATTCATAAAGAACCTCAAATGGTGTTTGCAGGTCTAATTTCTTTGTTGGACTTCTATTTTTCAAATATATGGCTGTATTAACAGCTTCAGCCCAAAAACCATTTGAAATTTGCTTACCTTGGAGCATGCTACGAGCACATTCAACTAGTGTCCTGTTCTTTTGCTCAGCTACCCCGTTTTGTTGAGGGGTGTGTGATACTGTAAATTGTTGTTGGATTCCATTCTCCTTACAGTATTTCTTGAAAGCTCCACGTATTCACCTCCACTGTCGGATCTGAGAATTTTAATGCATTTTTCTGTCTGCTTTTCTATCATCGTTTTGAACTCCTTGAAGTATTCGAAGACATCTCCTTTCCTTCTTATAAAATAGACCCATGTGTATCTAGATCTATCATCAATAAATGTTAGAAAATATGATGCACCTCCTAAAGATTTAGTTTGCATTGGTCCGCATGCATCTGTATGGATTAATTCAAGCAGATCAGTTTGTCTCTTTTCTTAATGTACTGGGAATGCATCTCGATGTTGTTTGCCAAGTGCACACGCACTACATTCTAAATGCACATTCTTTATTATAGGCAGACCCTCAACCATAGATTTATTCTGAAGTAGTATAAGATCATGATGATTAATGTGGCCATACCTTTGATGCCAGAGTTCCTCTGTAGTGATAATGGTGGATGCCAGTGCTAGATGACTGTCTTTGCATACATCCAGCTTATATAGTCCTCCACATCTTGAACCTGTAGCAACAGTCTTGTAGTGGTCTCGGATGTCTTTGATATGACACTGGTACTTACCAAATTCTACCTTTAGGTCATAATTGGTTATGGTTGAAACAGAGATGAGATTCTTTTTAATACCAAGCACATACATAACATTATGTATCTGTTTCAATTCACCATTAGGTAATTTCACTTTCACTATTCCATAACCTTGAACCTTGAGTGACCTATTATCACCTAAATAGATGTGAGTATCATTAAGCTTTTCATTGTATTCATCGAACCATTCTCTCATACAAGACATATGTGTAGATGCACCTGAATCTATGAACCATGCATTCTTATCATCTGTCTCAGCAGATAGAGCATCCTCAGAAATAAATAATCTCAGATTTCTAAATTCATCAATTTCTGGAGTGTCTACAAAATTCCCATTGTGATTTGCATTGTGACTTCCATTATAGTAATTATTTCTATTGAGGTGTCCTGGTTTGTCCCAATAGTGGCCATCTCCATTATTTCTAAAATCATCAGTCTGAGCCATACCTTTATGTTTTGAGTGAAATTTGCCTCTGTTTCCATTCCATGGTCTGCCCCATGGTTTGCCTCTATGCATATATCGACCTATTGCCATTAGTGCAAGATCTGAACCCTGAGCATCGAGTTCAAAATTTTTCATCCTTTCTTCTTCTTGAAGAAGAATACCTGTGAGTTCTACAAAATTTGGGGGTTTTTCTCTCGCTGCAAGTGCTGAAATAAACACTTTGAAATCTGGATGTAAACCTTTCAGGGTGATAGTTACTTGATCAGTACTATTTACTGCTTCACCTATGGCTGCCAATTTATCACTCAAATCTTTGATGTGAGAAATAAACTTACTTACCCCTTCATTTGCTTCCATCTTGATTGACAACAGTTTGGTCTTTATAAACAAGATCCGATTTGCATCAGTTATTTCATATAGGCTTTTGAGCATATCCCATGTCTTTTTAGATGTGTCACAGTTTCTGATGTGAGGGATGATCTTATCTTGCACAGACATTCGCAGATTCACCTTGGCTTTGGCTTCCCTTTCGTTCTAGTCTGGGATTAACGCAGGATCCTCGGGCTTCAATTCAGTGCCATTCACGATCGTCCAGCCACCGAATAATTCAAGAACAGTCTGCAGCTTGAATTTCCAATTGACATAATTTTCTCCATTCAATTTGGAGGCCTCATTAATGTATGTATCAGCCAATGGTTGTTGGGAGGAAGCAACCATTTGACCTAATCTCAGAGGGAGAATACAAGATCAATTAATAATGATAAAAAATTTGAGAAGATATTTCACCTCTCCAACGCCAGTTGCTTGATCACAATACAGTACAGCCTCTGGGAAGACAACACCCACGCGGTATCTTTGTGGACGGAAAAGCCCGTAAGTCTACTACTCAACTACCACGCCCAGGCAGTGTATCGACCCGCGGTAGTATGGTAGTACTGCTTCCTGAACTACCGCGCCCCTGAGCACTAGTGACCCGCGGTACTGTGAGGTTACCGCGCCTCCTCTACCAGTTCGCAACTCCTCCTGCGCTCTTTCACCTCTGCAGCCGCTCTTCAATACACATCTATGGACGGTGGACACAGGTATCAGCAGTGATTTCAATCTCAATCTGCATCTGTGGACAGTACACGCAGCTTCCTTTAACTCTCAATCCAATGCACTCCAATTTATGACAGGTGAATCGCAACTCTGGTAGCTTATATTTCTTCCTTAGCTCGATGGATGTGGTCAGCAACACAAAACTCTTTTACTTGATGGGCTCACTTGCTCACAGCAGAATTAACACAGTCATGCAGCATCTCAGCCTTCAAAACCCCACTAGTCGCAACACTTCTCCACATGTAGCAATCTCCAGCAAAATGGTTGAAAGAGTTGCTCACACGAAGCATATCTCCACAGTCTTCATTATAATAGGCAGCTTCACAAATCACGATCAGGCAGCTATCCTCTTTTCACACAGCGGCGATCTAGCCTCCTTTTTCAGCTCTCACAACCCAGTTCTCACGACTCAATACAACGGCTGCAAAAAAAATTCTGCACAGCCTCTCATGCTCTCACAGCGATCAACAACCTAACTTGCACACAGGCTTCATGGCCTCCTTTCTCGCGGCTCTACACTGCTCAAAATAGCTGGCTCCCACAATAGGCCACAATGGGCACTTCACACCAATAGGTCACTTGGTGGCTCTGATACCAAATTAACACATACAGAGAGGCAATGTGGAGCAGAGCACAAAGGCTCGCTCTCATACACAAAGGAATGGTCAAACCAATTCAATTAACTATTGAGATGAGATTACAATATATAGGTGTAGGTAATCACAACAAACCAAACCATAGATCCATGAAGTATGGATCTCAAACCTCTACATGATAAATATAGAAAGTACACATCAACCCAATCCCAATCAATCTGCCTATCATTTCTACATTATTCCAACAGAAATCATGCCTTTAGTTCTGGATTTGAATAATTTATAAAATTTTGTGAGCCTTATACTTTTTATTAAATTTTTCCTTTTTTTATGCAATTTAATAATTTTTAGCAAACTTAAATAACTCAGTTAAAGCTTGTTTATGATTCAATTATATTGTAAGGAGTCAACAACCTTTATTTTGAAGTTAAGCATTATTTCTCACAAAAAATAATTTTCTTTACTCATTGGTGAATAGATCTCAAATCTTTATTTAATTAATTATTCATGGCTTATTAATGTCTTTATATATGGAATATGGAAGTATCAAGTTTTATGATATTATTAATGCTTCTTTCATATAATTGTTTTCTTCTAAGTCATATCATCCTGCTCTAAAGATAATGTTATCTTTATGTAATATCATTATTGAAAGTCAATATTTCTTAAATATTATTATTTTCTATCTTTTGAGACAATATTGATTATTTAGTTATATATTTGATTTTTATATAATTAATTAAGACAACATTTTTCATTGAAATAATGCATGGTTTGTCTTTATCTTTTTGGAGGATACTCTATATTTTAATAATTTTAAGAACTTATAAAACTCTGCCCAGGTATACTCTAGAAGGTTCATTATTAATACAACCTTATCATCATGCAATTACGAAGACCTTTTTTATTTATTATTATTTTTATAAAAAAGGTTATACACCCAACTCGGGTTAAGTAGACGGTGGATATTGGAAACTTTATTTATATTTCAAAATTAGATGATTAACACGCAATCATAAAACTGATTTCAAAACCAATAAGTGTCTTTATCATTTTTCAAAAATTATTGGTTTAAATATGATTTATAATATAAAAGCATTTTAGTTTAAGCTTTTGTCCATAAAGTTAAGTTGACTTTCTTCATTTTGTTTAAACTTGGGATTAATTTCACTTTTATTTTAATAACTCTCTGGCGGTTGCAAAGATTGGTGATCTTCTGCCTAAGTGGGAGGTTGCGGCTTGTTGTGCTAATGGTCTTTTGGGTGGTCTGGCTGTGGCTTGGGACCCTTCACTTTTCGCTTTTAAAGTTTTCTCCACTCCATGGGGTTTGTTGATGAAAGGTTTAAGTTTAGGATTGAATTTGCAGTTTTATATCCTAAATTGTTATGCACCCTATGAAGGTCGTCGTTTTTTCTGGGAGACCTTGGCAAATTCTGGGGTACTTAACCTTTCTCATTTAGTGATTGCTGGTGATTTAAATTTCACTAAATCAGCTGCTGAGATTTGGGGAGTTGGGGCAAAACTGGACCCGTTCGCTGATTTCTTTGTGGATTTTTTGGTTCGTTTTGATTTGGTGGATTTGGCACCTGTCAAACTTATTCCTACCTGGACAAATGGTAGACAAGGGGATGCCGGCGTTCACAAACGACTTGATCGATTTCTGGTGAAATCATCCTTTTTAGGTACTTTTCAGCAGACTCGTTCTTGGGTTCATGAGGTAAAATTTTCAGATCATTGGCCTATTGTTCTACAGTTCGAAGAATTTGGCCCAAGGGTATGCTACCCTTTCAAGTTTAATTGTTCTTGGTTATTGGAGAAGGAGTTTTGTGATATGGTGAGATCTTTCTGGTTACTTTAGGAAGTTGAAAATTTGAATCTTGTGGATTACTTTTGTCAAAAAATGATGAAGTTAAAAAAGAAAGTTATAGATTGGATTAAGGTGAGAAAAAAGGTGGATGCAGCTGAACTGAAAAGGTTGGAAAATAATATTCAATCTGTTTTTATACAAAATTTGGATGGGTCTTTGGACCAGGGTGAATTTGAATTGCTGAAGCTGTATGAAAAAAAGAAAGAGGAGATCTTACTGATGGAAGAAAGAGAATGGAGATTGAAGAGTAGAGCGCCGTGGATTAATCATGGAGACAAGAACACAAGATTTTTTCATGCTTTTGCTTCTGCTAGGATAAATTCCAAAATGATTTGGGATATTAATGATGTAAATGGAAATTCTATCAAAGGTTTGGAATATTTGAGTTCTGAACCTGTGAGGTATTATGGAAATATTTATAAGGAGGATGGTGACAGGGATCTATTGGAACAAATCAGATTGGCCAAACTTTATCCTAGATGCATTAATGAAGTTGATGCTGAGGCTATGGGCAAAGAGGTGACTTTAGAGAAAATTGAGCAGACTTTAAAATCCTTTGCCATGGACAAAAGCCCCGGCCCGGATGGATGGCCTATGGAATTTTCTGTGCATTTTTTTGTTATTCTGGGGAATGATATTCTGAACCTTGTGGAGTACACCAGGATACATGGGTTTATTACAGGTTCTTTAAACTCCACTTTCCTTACATTAATTCCAAAATGCAATAAACCAGTTTCATATGGGGATTTTCGACCCATAGCGCTCTGCAATCTTATTTATAAGCTTGTATAAAAAATTATAGCTATGAGATTGAAGGATGTTATATCCACAGTTATAACTCCTGAGCAGTTTGGTTTTTTGAAGGATAGACAAATCCACGACTCTATTGGTCTTGCACAGGAGCTGCTCCATACGATAAAATCAAAGAAGATGAAGGCTTTGGTGTTAAGGATGGATTTAGAGAAGGCCTATGATCGTGTTAATTGGTCTTTTCTTAGGTTGATTCTGATCCAAATAGGCACACCACCTTTGGTTTTAAACTAGATAATGGCTTGTGTGACTTCTCCGAGCATTGTTGTTTTGGTAAATGGAAACCCCTCGTCTTTTTTCCAATGTTCCAGGGGCATCAGACAGGGTTGTCCTCTATCTCCACTGTTATTTATCTTGATTATGGATGGACTCAGTAGACTCATATTACAAGCAAAAGATTGGGGTTTGATAAAAGGTATCAAGATGGGGGATGGTGTTTTTCTGTCACATTTACTTTTTGTTGATGATGTTCTTCTTGCGGGTATTGACTCAATTGCTGAGTGGAAGGTGTTCTCAAATATAATTAATTTCTTTTGTAAGGTTTCGGGAATGAAAGTAAGTTTTACAAAGTCCTGTTTTTATCAGCATCTGGTGGAAGCAGATAGAAGAGAGGAAATTGCTTCCTTCTTACCATATAATTGTCATGAATTGGTTCATGGATTGAAATTTTTAGGTTTTCTGTTAAAACCTAATTCATACAAGGCAAACGACTGGCGGTGGATAATCAATATGTTTGAACGAAGGATAGATCACTAGTCTTTTCGGCTTCTATCTACAGGTGGCAGGCTTGTTCTTATTAATGCAGTGCTCTCCAGCATTCCAGTTTTCTGGCTAACTTTATTGGAGGTCCCGAGCTATATTATAAATAGGCTCAGAAGGCTCACTTTCAATTATCTTTGGTCTGGCAGACGTGATGGTTCAAATTTGGTTATGGTCAAATGGAATGTACTTGCTCGGCCATTAAAATTCGGTGGGTGGGGTATTAAAGATCTTAACAGTTTCAGTAAAGCTCTTAGAATGAAGAGCTTTTGGCGGGGGCTATTCATCAATTCACTATGGTCGAAGGTGCTTCATTTAAAATATATCAAATCAAATTTAATTGTGTGGTTGAGAAAGCCTAAGAGTTTTTCTGGATCATTGTCCCCAGTGTGGAGAGGATTTCTTAAAGTCTATGATTGGCTTGCGATGGATATATGCTGGCAGATTGGTAATGGATGCAGTGCTCTTATTGGGGTAGATCCCGTACTTGGCTTGGAGGAACATTATTGTCTATCCGAGGGATTGATTATGCAGTTAAATTTGCAGGGCTTTAAAACTTTTAATGATATTTTTGATTTGGAACTGTTCCACAGTACAGGGATCGGTTGGTTATCTGAGTTAGAATGGCACAATCCAAATCATGCTTTGGAATGGGATCTCTTTATTCGGGCTCTACGATCTGCAGGTATTACGCTATCGAGATCTCCTGACAAGATTATATGGGCTGGAAATACAAATGAAGGCTATGTTACTGCTAAATTTGCATATGATAAGATTATTCAAAAACAGTGTATTTATCCCTGTCATTGGTGGTATTCAAAAATCTGGAAGTGGTCCTTACCTATGAAGGTGAAGTGTTTTCTTTGGCATGCATTAAATGGTAGTCTTAAGACATGGGAGAATTTAATTAAACGTGGCTGGATTGGTCCTAGCTGGTGCTGTTTGTGTAATTCACACTCCGAGTCTGCAAATCATCTATTGATAAGGTGTTCTTTTTATCAAAAGATTCGGAACCTTTGCTGTTATGAACTAAATCTACAGTTGGTTTGGGATGATGTGGATTTTGGAATGGGTATGTTAAATTGGGTCAGGAATAAAAATAAGCCACTATTCCTACCCATTTTTATTTCTTGGATCATATGGTTTACAAGGAATGAAGTGATCTTTCAGAACATAAAGCCGGATGTTGTACAGTGTTTTAAATCTGTTTGCTTCTTGCTGCAACAATTTATTGAAGGGGAACATGTGAAGAAAGTTGTGAGGGAGGATTCCTTTTCCTTTACTGTATCTCGACCGGTCTTATTTTTTGATGGGGCTGCACAAGATGGTTTGTGTGCTACTGGAGGTGTCATCTACATCAATGATCAGCATCATTTTTCTCTTAGACTCAATGGTGGCAGAGGTACCAATATGAAGGCTGAAATTCTGGCACTTTGGGTTGTCCTAAATGTGGCAAACATATTTGGATTGGCGAATCCTATTGTCTTTGGCGATTCACGAGTTACAATTAAATGGGAAAACATGAATACATGCTCAATGTTCTGGATCTTGAAATTTGGTGTGCTCGTATCTGTCAGGAAATTTCAAAGCTGGAACAGATTTCTTTCCATCATATCTACAGAACACATAACTCTCTTGCAGATCAACTTTCAAAAGATGCATTTGCTGGTCCTGTAGGTGTTCTTTTTTGGGAGGAATGGATGGAGGCCTGTCTGATAGACAGGGGTAATTTATATCTTTTTTAAGAAGTTTGTAAATCTGGAAAAAGCATATAGTAGTTTTGTATGTATTTATTTTGGAAGTTGTTGATATTTCTGTATCACAGACACTAGAAAATTTTGAAATCTGGTTCTGTATTGAATATCTTGAGACAAGATATTAACGCTATCTTTGTACTATTTGATTCCATGGAATAACAATAGTACGATTTTTTTTCGGCTGGAAAAAACTCTGCAAACAAATGTTTATTAAGGAAGCCAAAAGGATATTTATGCTCTTCTTGGAAATGTTGACACGCTCAATAAAGATTAAATGAACAAAGGTTGGGTTGGGTGTTTACGAGGAGTTTGTCCAAAAATGTGCCACGGTTTCATCATAATGTTGTCTAACACCTTCACTTGAGTTTATTTAAAATGAAGACTACACGTAATCACTAATTTGGAGTTTCCCAAAAGGAATGCCTGCCATATTAACATCAAAGGTTATTCATGGTGCAATTATGTGGAGAGCGGCGTCCACCTCATCGTCCTCTTGGCGATCTGGAGTTCTACTCCCACCCGCTTTAGCTTCACACAATTGTCTGCTGCCATATTTCACAAACAATGAGGGGTAAGCCTTGAATAATTTGGAGGAATTCAATTGGGTTTGCTCATCAATTGCCCTCCTTCTCCTTGTCTGTAAATATAATTTGGGATAATAGTTATTAATATCGTTATTGTTAAGGATGAATTTGTTGATTGGTGAAATTAGGGCTATGGCATCCATGGCCATGGTTGGGTAAATAGAGACTTTGAATAGGATGTCTAGAGCACCAAATAGATGGAATGAGTGAAATTGAATGATTGTAATTCTTTTGAATCCATTTAAGAACTATTGCAGACTTGAAGTCCACCATTCGACTTGAATGGCTTAGCACCAACCAAGTGAAAAAATTAGGAAGTTTCGGTTTTCTCTTCTGCAGTAGTTTTTACTCAATTTTGTTTATTCTAAGTTGAGTCATGTTTTACGGACCTGGGCAAACCTATTTTCCCATACTTTACGGACCTTGGTGAAGGGTTTGACTTATTTCCTGCGTGGAGGGGTTTCACCTTAAACCACTTATACTATGAAACGAGAACTCGACACAGTTCTCGTTTTTCTCTCTCCTAATTTTAGTAGCTGTTTTTACCTCCGTTTCAAAAAGGGTTGATGCCAGTATCACACATTTTCATTTTGAGGCATTTTTTTGGGCCTTTGACACATCTTTATTGTAAAGTATTTTTAATTTCTATTTTCAAGTGTGTTTTTTAGAAATTTAACAAAAAACATACATTTAGAAGCTAGCTATAATGAAAAACACATAGATTTTCGAAATTTATCTTTAAAATTTAATCATAAATAATATATTTTTATGGAAAAAATAGTAAACAAATCGAGAAAAAGAAGACATTTAAACCCATTTTTAACAGATTTTTAGTCATTTTGTATAAAAATGATACTATTTCATATTATTTTTCATAATATTTAACCACCTAACCAATTATTATTAAAATTTAAAAAAAAAAATATTTTAAAAAATTACATTGCCCCTTTCTACCCTAACCTTATCCCTACTCCCCCATAAACTATTACAAAAGTTAAAAAAATAAGTATAATGCGTCCCTTCTACCCTAACCCCCTAACAAAATATTAATAATTTTTTTTAAAAATTACATTTAAAAAAATAATTACATATCCTACCCTAACCCTCAACCAACCATTAATAAACATTTAAAAATACAAAGTACATTTCCTAATGCTCTAGCCCCCTACATTACCCCCTACCTTAGCCACCCGAAAATTACATTTCTTAATACCTTACCCACTACCCCATTACCCCTCACACATCGTTTTAACTAAAAACAATTTAAAACCCAACTTTAAAAAATTAAAAAATTAAAAAAAAACCCTAAACTTAAAAAATAAAAAATAAAACCTAAACTTTACAAAAAAAAACCAAAACACAAACTAGACTTTACAAATTAAAAAAAAAAAACTTTAAAAAAATAAATTAAATAACAAATTTAAAATTTAAAAAAAACTTTCAAAAAAAAATTAAAAATTAAAAAAAAAAACCGAACTTTACCAAAAAAAAAAAAATTCAAAATCAAAATTAAAAAAAACAAAACTTTAAAACAAAAATTTTAAAATTAAACAAAAAAAAAAAAAAAAAAAAAAAAAAAAAAACAAAAATCGCCCCCCCATGGGCGCCCAAAGGGCCGCCCCGCGGCGGAGGCTCGATGCCCGGCATCGAGCCTCCGCCGCGGGGCGGCCCTTTGGGCGCCCACGGGGGCGGAGCCAGCGCCCGCCGCCCACTTTTGGGCCGGCGGGCGCTGGCTCCGCCCCCGTGGGCGCCCAAAGGGCCGCCCCGCGGCGGAGGCTCGATGCCGGGCATCGAGCCTCCACCGCGGGGCGGCCCTTTGGGCGCCCACGGGGGCGGAGCCAGCGCCCGCCGCCCACTTTTGGCCGGCATCGAGCCTCCGCCGCAGGGCGGCCCTTTGGGCGCCCACGGGGGCGGAGCCAGCGCCCGCCGGCCCAAAAGTGGCCGGCGGGCGCTGGCTCCGCCCCCGTGGGCGCCCAAAGGGCCGCCCCGCGGCGGAGGCTCGATGCCGGGCATCGAGCCTCCCCCGCGGGTCGGCCCTTTGGGCGCCCACGGGGGCGGAGCCAGCGCCCGCCGCCCACTTTTGGGCGGGCGGGCGCTGGCTCCGCCCCCGTGGGCGCCCAAAGGGCCGCCCCGCGGGGGAGGCTCGATGCCCCCCCGCGGGGCGGCCCTTTGGGCGCCCATGGGGGGGGGCAATTTTTGTGTTTTTTTTTGTATTTTTAATTTTTTTTTTTTAATTTTTAATTTTTTGTTTTAAATTTTTGTTTTGTTTGATTTTGATTTTTTTTTGTTTGTAAAGTTTAGTTTTTTTTTAATTTTTAATTTTTTTTTAAAGTTTTTTTTTTAATTTTTAATTTATATTTTTGGACGGGCGGATGCTTGCGTCGCCCCCTTGGGCGCCCATAGGGGCCCAAGGGGTTGGAGCCAACATCCGCCCGTCATTTTTATTTTTTAATTTTTAATTTTTTTTTATAAAGTTTTTCTTTTAATTTTTAATTTTTTTTTATAAAGTTTTTCTTTTAATTTTTAATTTGTTTTTTAATTTTTTTTTGTATAGTTTTTTTTTTTAATTTTTCATTTGTTTTTTTTTCTGAAGTCTAGTTCATTTTTTGTTTTTTTTTTGGGTAAAGTTTAGGTTTTATTTTTTATTTTTTAAGTTTAAGTTTTTATTTTAATTGTTTAATTTTTTTAAGTTGGGTTTTAATTTTTTTTAGTTAAAACAATGTGTGAGGGGCAATGGGGTAACATTGAGGGGTTAACGCACTGGGTAGGGCATTAGAAAATGTAATTTTTGGGCGGTTAAGGTAGGGGGTAACGTAGGGGGCTAGGGAATTAGGAAATGTACTTTGTTTTTTAAAATGTAATTTTTTCAAACATTTATTAATGGTTTGTTGGGGGGTTAGGGTCAAATATGTAATTATTTTTTTAAATGTAAATTTTTAAAAAAATTATTAATAGTTTGTTAGGGGGGTTAAGGTAGGAGAGGCGCATTATAATTTTTTTTTTAACTTTTGTAATAGTTTGTTGAGGGTTTAGGTTAGGAATTTATTTGTTGAAAACAAAAAATTTCAATTTAGGGGTTGATTTCAAGGTTTTCGTAAACAACCGTATGAGATTTTTAAGCCATGGCTATATTTTTAACCCAGAGAAAAAAAACGTTGATACTAGTATCAACACTTTTCGATTTGGGGGTTGTTTTTGGTGTTTTTTATGAAAACATGATACTGGCATCGACACTTTTTGATTTGGGGGTTGTTTTCGGTGTTTTTTATGCAAAAATGTGAGTTTTTATGGCTAGAGTTCTCGTTCTTAGTATATAGTTCTCGTTTCATAGTATAAGTGGTTCTTATTCCTTTGTTTCGGTTGCTCTTACTTTACGGACCCTGGTGACGGGTATGAATTCTTTCCTATTTGAAGGGTTTTCACCTTAATTTGTTGTTTTGGCTTTATGTCGTGGTCCGAAACCATGTGTTCTTCGAGGCAAGTGTTGGGCTGGGGTGACGTTGGTTCTATGACTCCTAAAACTATGCCGACCCGTGTCTGGGTCAATCCCCTATGCGAGGAAATGTATTTTTCCCTGGCCCCCAAGGAGAGGCTTGGTACTGGGTCTCGTATGGGCTTGTTCGAATAGGTGTTATCAGGACATGAGGTTCTTGGACGAGACTCATTAGTCTTTCAGAGGAAACTCAAGGATGACCGTGCTAGGCCTCGTCGAAGACTTAAGTCTGAGAAGGCCAAGAAGGAGCGGGTTGTTTGTACCCTGGGTAAAGAAATCACGATGGATATGGTTCAGAACTTGTCAACTAGGGCTCTAGTTGGTAAGTTTGAAAACATCAAATTGCATAGGGAAGAAATCCTCAATTGGATTACTGCGACATGGAAATCCTTGATTCACTATGTGCCTAGAGTAATCCTACTTGTTAATGGGTGGGTTTTCTTTCATTTTCTGTCGGAGGACTCGCTACATGTTATTATGTCCAAGTTTTGGGTTTACGGTTCGGGCTCGTTGGTTCTTTGCCGATGGCACTCGACTTTCGACCCATGGAAGGAAAAGTTACAGAAGTGGCACTTGTGGGTGAAACTACCGAGGTTTCCACTTTTTTGTTGGTCTCTACAAGATTTCATGTCACTTGCAAACTCGATTGGTAGATTCATTCTTATTGAAGAGACAACATTGATGTTGAATGACCACCACTATCCTAGGGTTTTGGTCGAGTTGGGGCTTCCTGCTGAAGTCGAGGTGTGTTGGTAGGAGGGGACTTTTGTACAACAACTGGACTACTGTGGAATACCTTTTAGATGTTTCAAATGCCATGAAACTGGTCATCTTCATTAGGATTGTGACAAAGTCAACTCCAGTAAAGGTACTGTGATGGATAATGAATCCTTTGACTGTGGGGCTTCAAAGGATGATGAAAACCCTCTTTAGAGTGTTACTCTTCCGCTCCCTTTGGATGAAGCTTCGGCCAAGGTATTTTTAGGTAAGTTCAATGTCTTTCTTCCCTTGCTATTGAAATCCTTAACCGTTGATGATATTTTAGACTTGATGAAATTGGCTGTGTCGACCCCTATAGACTCTTCCCGTTCACCCATCACCCAATGATGCTTATTTATTGCAGAAACCCCTTCGAATTCCCCGTCTGATAGGGAGGTCTTACCGGTTGTTTCTACCAACCCTGTCCAAATTGAGGATTCAGCGCCAAAATATTTTGGTCCTCTGGATAATTCGCCTAATGGAATGGGGATTAATATCTCCCACTCTCCATTAAGCGGGATTCAGGTGAATTTAGGGAGTCTATTTATGCCCGGTCTACAAAAACCCTACTTCCTTTAATGTTGGTGACATTAGGGTTTCGATGTCGCTTCTCGAAGATAAGCCTTCCGCGGATTTGTCACTTTTAAACTAGTCAGTTGTTACTCATGAGAATCCCCTTATTATTTTTGGTAATGATGGAGGATCCTTCGAAAATGTTATTCCTATAAATTCCATTCATCAACATAATGTAACTCTCAGGAAGTGCAGAGGGAAACATAAACTAGATCAAGGGGATGAGGATTCTAAATGGGTAAACCCTAAAGCATCCTCTATTTCTTCCATTTCTGATATGCTTGATTCCATGACTCCTTCCAGGCCTCTTAGAGCATTGTCGGGTCACGATGAGGTTCCCAATGATAATTATCTCTTTCAACATTTGGGGACTAGGAAATCAACCTAAAATAATTGCTCTATGGAGGCTTTTAGATCAAACTAATCCTGATATTCTAATGATCCAGGGGATAATGTATCTTGCGACGATTTCCTGTGAATACTTGCTCAAGTTGAAGCCAAATTGGTTGTGTAGTGGGTGGATGCCTACAGTCACTCTGGTGGTCTCCTGACGGCTTGGAATCCATTAACCACTAGTTTCCTGTCTTTCATTTCGGAAGCAGGTATCAAGTTATCCAGAATTTTCAGGGGTTGCAACCATACTTTCAGCATTATTAATACCTATGGACCATATAACAATTGGGAGGCTTTATGAGGGAAGCAGCTTTTGTGATCACTGCTTGGCACGCTTCTTCATCAGACTCTTGGATGCGAGGAAGAAATGGTATCTATTGGCATGACCCACCAAATAAGCAGTCTTGATTGAGGCCTTTTACTCGCATACGTGCTCCTTCTTGTCCCTATGTGTTCACTGTGTCCCCAAAATAGGTATTGATATGGAACAATTTATAAACCAAGGAGAGTATGCAAGTGTAACTGATACTGGGATTGGGTAAACTAAATCTTTGACTGGAGGATATGAAACTGGTGAACAAAGGGAAGCTGGGATAGGAATAGAAACCAGGCGATTTGGGATAATATCTCTGCTCGGGGTATCCTCAATGACCCTTTCCTCATTCTCGGAGGAGATCTAAACTTCACGTTGTCTAAGATGGAGGTCTAGGGATCTAGGAGGGTCTTGGACCCTTTAGCCTATTATTTCAAAGACATTTAAACAATGCGGGACTTCTTGACATAGTCTTGGAAGTCATGGTGCCCACTTGATCAAATGGGCACTTGGGGAGTGTAGGGGTTGCCAAGAGGCTCGACCATTTTCTAATCAGTGAATAGTTGACTTGCATTTTTGGTAGATATAGGTCCCGATGTATCTCTACTAGCATCTCCAACCACAAGGCTGTGGTGTTTCAAGTCAATTTTGGGAATGACTATAAACTATATCCTTTCAGGTTTAATAGCACATGGCTTGAATATGCCTCCTTCTGTGATTTTGTCAAAGGGAAATGGTCTATGTTGGATAAGACTTTTCACAATTTCCCTTTTTACAACTCATTCAAAAAATTAATAAGTTGCATGGTGGTGTCATTAAATGGGATAAGGAGAAGAGGAGATCCAATGATGAGGAATTGTATCTTATTGAGCAGCGTATTTAGGATATTGAGAACTCACTTGGTGATGACCTATTTTATTCTCCTAAGAAGTTGGACCTGTTAGAGCTAGGTAAGAAAAAAGGGGCAATACTGAATCATTAGGAAAACACTTGGCGATTGAAAAGTCGGGCACTATGGGTTTCTCGAGGAGATCAGAATACTAGGTTCTTTCAGAAGTTCACTTCTCATCGCAGGAACATTAATTCCATTTGGGAAATCCGCAATTTGGATGGTTGTGTAGTGAAGGACCAAGATTCCATTATGATTTTTGTGGTGACTTGATTTTCAGATGTCTATAAGCAGGTCCGATCTCCAAATTTGGTTGAACAACTCAAAATTGTTAAACTTTTCCAAAAATTCCTTTCTGTCGAGGAAGGAAACAAGATTAGTGATAAGATATCATTAGAGGAAATAAAAGAGATCTTGAAGGTGTTTGTGAAAGAGAAGATCCCCGATCCAGATGGTTGGACCGTGGAGTTCTTACATTTCTTTGACTTACTTGCTGAAGAATTACTTGCGGCCGTGGAGGAGTTTTGTGTGAAGGAATATATACCTAAAGCTTTAAAAGAAACATATATTACACTTATACCCAAGAAGGATAAGGTGGAGGATTTTAATGACTTTCGACTGATCTCTTTATGTAATTTTCTCTATAAAGTCATCACTGGTTGCGGGTTTGCATGCCATTCATTCTATTCATCTTCTTCCCTGGCTAAATCAGACGAGAGTTATTATTCATTCCTTTGTGGATATTTCTTTTCTGTGGTTTCCAATACTAAAGTGGACGGTCTCTCCAAAGAGGACATCGGTCCATTGGATGGTTTTTTTTTTTTGAGGAATGGGTCAAAGGTGATCTTGTGGATAGGGGACACATCACTGCTATTTAGTTGTTTAGTTTCTCTATGTCCCCGTCGCTCACTGTTTTTTTTTATCTAGTTTTTTTTCTTTTAGCTCCTCTATTGTTGAATGCAGAGTTGGTAGACATTTTGTGTATAACTTGGATTTCCTTGAGGCTGGTAGATGTCAGATATCTTGGATTGATCTAAGACTTCTTGGTCTGATCTGGTTTATGTATTTATATGTAACTTTGATTTCTAAATAGAATAACGAGTTGCATTTTTTCATTTTTGAAAAACAAATATAAGATGATATTTCTAATATACATTAATCTTTCTTGGGTAGGTTATTTATTGTGGTTACAATTCATCCAATTAAGATAGAATAACGTGCCTTGAGAAATCACAAGGATATTGCCTCGTTCACTACAAAAGTTCAACATGTGTCAAAGAAAATGCCAGTCACCATTAAATTGATGGAGAGGGGTACCACCAAATCTACAAAAAGGGATAAAAAGGAATTGCTGTAGCGTGTCAATAGCTTGCGAGATGATAAAATGATTAGGGGATGAGAAGGATAAAATTTATTCTTAAGAATCTAATGAGCAATTTTCTATGTGCAAAGAAAATAATACTTTACTTTTAGAAATAACCCATATTGATCCATCGTCGCTCGTAATCAATGAAGGATATTGCCATTTAAATGAACTGTGAGTTGTAACAAAAATAATCTTGTTAATGGTTCCCATCCCCTTTAATGATAACACGCCTCATACAACAAGGAATGACAACTCATCTAATTCAAGTCACTTACTTCAGTTTAGACCAGTGATTACATTAGATCCTCATTCTTTTGGTACAATCTCTCAAGCAAACAATTTCTTTGGTCACTCATTTATAAATTCACTTTCACATGTTTATATTTTTTATGATAGGATTGCACATTGGCTTGAGAAATATTATCTTGCAAAGTTTCTGACGAATGGTAAGGCCTTATTTTCTGTATATATGATTCAAGTTTCTAGCGATAAGAAAGAGGCATCTCCTTTAGTTTTTCCTTTATTGGCATGTAATTTTTGACTACTAATTGAAATTGATATTATCCTCAAAGGAGTAAATAAGCTTCGATGGCTTCACTGGCTATTCGACCTTACTTGGTTTTGTTGTACATTTGATTTTATTGTACATATGTACATATTTAGTTTAGGGGTAGTTTTGGATTTAGTTTAAGTTTGTTTTCTTTTTTTATAAGTAGGTTGCTAGATTTTAATAATGTGCAATTTTGAAGTAATCCGTCAATTTCAAACTGGAGACGAGCTTTCAACAAAATACTATCAGAGAAGATGTTAATGCCTAAATTTCGCACACATGCTAGATTTCAACGATTCTTCTAGCAAGGCGTCATCAACATAAAGAATGAAACTCACCACGTGCATCCTCAACAAATCCAAAAGACAACATGAGTCCAAAATGTGCAAGATTAGTCAAAACAAGAGGTTGCATGGATGAACCATTGTTAACCCACGCTATAGTGCATGTTATCAGTTCAGTTCCCGCGCGATACTCGCGCGGCTATTCCTTCGATAGTCACGCTATTGTCAAAACGATAGGACCACCTACTTCCTGCAACGCATTGAAGGCTCAATTACCTCCAAGGATCCGAAATCGGGTCCTCACACACTGGGTGGCATTAAATGCCCCCCTTAGTGTACCTTGCAACTAGTTCATGGAGGATATGGGTTCACTTTTGGATCTAGTTTTTTGTTGGCCAGCTCTTGGCCTATATAAGGAAGCCATTGGAATTCATTTTTTAGAGAGAAATCAAGAGCAAGGTTATGCTGCTAAATTTGTGTTGGAGCTTCCTCATAGCCCATGTCTTCCTATCATTGTAAGCATTCCCAAGCTCCCTTGCCACCTTCCTTCAAGGGGCAAGAGTTCCTCTTAATGGTTCTATCATTTACTTAGCATATAGTTTGGACAAAAAAGGCCTCCTAAGGGAGATTGTTGACTTCCCTTGAATCCCACACCTCCTTAGTATTGTATAGGTTGACCATTGGGAAATACAGAGTGGTTTGGCATACCTTTGATTGTTGTTTGAGTTTGCATTATCCCCCCATCTCGTTTTATTTTGTATTTTATTCAAGTTTCTTTATTTTATGTGAATTCCACTAACAATATATTGCAGAATCACTTGGAGGACAACCAACTCACACACATAGGGGCTCCAAGGACTGAAGCCTTGCTGCAACCTACAAGGCCCAGCTCCTTACCAAGTGGAAGAGAACACATTTGTGCACTTTTTTCCACAACATTTCTAATGGTGACTCCACTCATTTTTGTTCATCTCTTATTAAACTAGGTTGTTTTATGCTAAGTAATTAATTCCAGGTGTTTATCATTTGTAGTAGATCAAGATTACCACCTCTTGCCACAAAATTTGGCCCCTAGTTGGCCACAATTAATTTTTACATAGTAGCACGGATCCCTACCTCTCAGCCACACTACCAACATGAAAACACCTTTGAAAGTCACTCTACTAGCGCAGGTAATCAATTCACAACACGCATGACCTCCTGTAGGTTGACCCGCGCACCTTGTCTGTGTTATACCCATGCTACCAGGGCATCTGTTTTGTATTTTTCTTTTTATTTGCATACTACAATCTTACAGCTCCACTGCTGCTCACTAATGAACTTAAATTAACTTAATTCACAATAGTTGCTTAGTTTTCTAATAATTAGTGCACCTAGACCAAGATTAGGGAGTAAAGAGTTCATATCTCTCGAAAATTACCTAGGTAACCAACCTTGAGGATTTCAATGGGTCTCATTGTTGTCATTAGTATTCAAGACCATTCTTGTTTATGCACAATTGACATGTTTTTAGGATTAAAGCTAGTGTAGAATCCACTTTTTGCACACAAGCAAGGACCTAAAGACTCTTGTCTCTCAGAGTATGCTCTTCACCTTGCACTTCTTGTGAGCTTGGTGAATCAGAAAAAGGTGAGAAGTGTGAAATACCTCCATTGCAAACTTTTCAATTAGTTAGCATTTTGATTTGCAAAGCACCATGAGCATCTTTTAGAGTTAAAAGTACATCTACTTTTGCATTTACTTTATATACTCTTCTAGTTGATTTGCCGATAATCGATTTTCTTTCATTACATGTGTTTTCACCACTATCACACACTAAAAGACCTAAAGACTCTTTCGATCCAAGTATGCTCTTCACCTTGCACTTCTTGTGATCTTGGTGAATTGGAAAAGTAGGAATTGTGAAATACCTCTATTACACTCCCTAAGTGCAATTCAAACCCCTTAAAATAAAATTTGTAATTTTAAAACCAACTAAAATCCTCCACACGAGGTCACAAAATAAAATTTTATTTAGGTAGGATTGATTGCGCTAGGCATCCATTAATTCCCACCAATCTAGTCTCATTAGCGATATTTTGAAACATAGCATTGTTGACTTATAGGGTACTTACAAAATCCTGCTATAAGCAAGTGTTCAAAGAAAAACCAGATTAGAAGTGCGCTGTGACCAAGGAGGTGAAAGCTGAGGTATAGCTACCCTTCTCTCCCTTACAATCCACTCAGCTTGTTGTAGGGAGACGACACTAGACCATGCAGGCCGAACAACTGATCCACACTTCACGCAAGGTATCTTAGTGGCCAAACTTAGGACATCACCAAGGAGCAACTATGAGTGCAATTGACTCCTGAAGTTAGCTATTTTCATTGGGAGGTGTTTCCAAGTCATCTTGATTGGAGAATTGGCCTCATTGCCAGTAGAAATAGCTCTTTGTTACCTCCACTAGTCAATTGGTGTGTGGACCCCATTGCTACCATTAATTGTACTTTTGGGAGGCCTAGTTACATTTGAGAGGAAGGACGTTAGGTATTTTTAGGGAATTTATATTTATTTTCTTTTTAAATACAAGTTCACTAACTCATAATTAAAAAGAACCTACATGAGGGAACACTTGCACTAAAACCAACTTTTGCACATATCACTCACTTATTGCACCATATTTGCATCTATTGTGGTTGGCATACTTTTGCATTTGTTCAAATTGTGTTTAATTCCACCATCACTCTCATTTGACGCAAATCCTTCACCATTGAGGACCAAAACAACCCCCTAATCCATTCCTGAAGACTGCAGGGCCTCTCCCCTCTCTCGAGGGGTGTTTTTACACCTTCTCCCCTTAGTTCACATGGAAGGTACTCTAGCAGGTGCCGCTCCCAGGCCACTTTGATAACATCATCTGTTCGAGGCCAATATTTGCTTAGGGAATTATTTCCTCTCGGGTAAATTGAGAATCCTCCCACCTCCTCCACTGCCGGAAGAGGCACCCCTGTGGCTTCTCCTAGCGAAGATCCTTTGGACCCCTTTGATCCCTCCTCTCTTGTAGGAGGTCACTCATTGTTTTCCATACCACTTGGGTCTCCCCCTCATGGAAATCATATCCCACACACAATGGCATGACCAAATACCCCTACCTTACCATTCATGGCCAGTTTAAATCTACCTGATTTGGACAAACTAATCAATGATCCCATTGCACATGATCCAACATGGCCAACTATGCCAGATAAACTTCCCTCCGATATTCCCAAATTCAAAGGAAATAAAGGGGATGATCCTGCCAACCATGTCATGTATTTCCACTTATGGTGTTCATTTAACATCATAGTGGATGATCCTGTGAGACTTCACCTCTTCCAACGTACCCTCACTGGAACGACAACACAATGGTATGTAAACCTACCGAGAGTGATCCATACCACCTTCACGACATTAGCCACTGCACTTCTCACTTACTTCCAGCTTCCATTTTGACATGACATGGGTCTCAAAATTATCACATATTTTTGACAAAATACATCCACCCACATCGTAGACCACATCGATGAGTGGCGTAGGTGCCGCACATTGTGTAAAATTGAAATACAACCACCCTTTTTGTTGGATTGGTTTATCAAACATTGGTCATTGGATACTACACTTGCGGGCTTGTAACATTCGGTGGATGGGATTATTGGGTCCATTTACCACTTAGGAAAGGTTCCTCCTACCACGTTGGTGCCATTTAATATGGATCCAAAATACCCATCCATGACATTTGCGTCGGTACCCCCTACACCTGTACTAACCCCATTAGTTGGTCAGTTACAGTATGGATCTTATTGTCCTACTTAACCAAACGTTATCCAAACGACAATTGTTCCTACACTGCCAATTGCACAAGCCGTTCCTACGTCCACATATTATGGAATGCAAACTGTATTTATTCCACCCCCGGGATATAACCCTTATTACCCATTCCCATGCCACCTGGTCAGCAACCTGCACCCCACATGGGAGTGAACCTGGTTCAACCCTCTTATGTTAAACAATCTCAACAGTTTGAGCAATTGAACACCACAAACCCCTAGAATCCGCAAACTCATAGGAAGAACAAAGGAAAGAACAAGACAAACTAGAAGTTGGGGCAAGGGGGAAACCACCCTCCCCAGCAAAACCAGAATACATGTAATCATAACATGGGGACTAACAATCCCCACAAATAAGGGAATAACACTAACCTGAGGACCAATTACTGCTGCTCCATTTGCGGTGACTGTGGTCATTACACTCATCATTTCCCTCTTATCCCCGATTTCCAACAATTGGTGGAAGCTAAGAAGAAGACAATGACAAATTCCCCTCAATCTGCACACCCTCCCCAACCCCAAACCATTGTATTACAACAACCCTTTGAAAACCAAGGGGTCATTATACAATAGCAAGATCCTCGCCTCGCTGACGATGACTCTTTTCAAAATATCTACACGTTGGAAATAAATCTTCATACTTGAGCCAATGGTTATGATAAGCCTGAAGCTCCCCAAGCGGAAGACATCCCTATCCCTTCGAGGGTCCCGCTACAAATACCATGCCCAAGTGACGAAGAAATGCCATGGATTCCCAAGGTTCCGTTTCGGCGCACCCCTAATAACCCTCACATGAAATCTGCCCACAATTATAGTATTGTGAATGACTTGGCTCAATCACCTGTATCCATGTCCACGTTAGAAGTACTACAATCATGCCCAACCCAATGAAAGGAATTAATCAATGCACTTTGGGCCATTGAACCTTATGATGCGTGTCTCATGACCATTGATCTCGACAAAGGTGAACCGTGACTACCCTCGTTAGTCGCATTTCATGTCTTAGTCACAGTAAAGAACAATGTGATTCATCATTGCATCATCGATGAAGGTGCATCCACTGACATAATGTCCTCGAAAGTATGGAAATGATTAGGTTCACCTAAGATGGTTCCCTGATCTATCACTCTTCACGCATATGATGGGAGATCATCCCAACCAAGAGGATTATACCAAAATGTCCCCATTGAGCTAGGGGGAAATATGGTTATGATTGATATCGAAGTAGTCGACACCGAACTTGAATACAACATCCTCTTGGGGTTTAGTTACATGGATGCCATGAAGGCGGTTTCCTCCTTGGTCTTTTGAATCATGATGTTTCCCTTAAATGGGAAGGTCACCACCCTGGACCAGCTTAACTAATACGTTCCCAAAACTACAAGCAATATTGACAATTTCCTACCAACTGTCCTCGATGCTGATCAACCATATGTTGAAATCATCCCAGGAATGTACACGGACTCTAATTTGTTAGGATTCTATTCAGGACCGTCACCTAAGATCCCTGCATCAATCGATGGCCTAATGTGCATAATTTTCACTGCTGAAAAAAAGGAGTTACCTCCACCTTAACACCATCATCAGCATCACCGCTGTGTCATGGCATTGAAGAAACATTGAGTCTATTAGTCCCACCAATATTCCAAATCCCATTCTTGTACCCTCATACTGGTGTACAAGGGACGCCAGTTATGGCTCAGTTAAATCTACCTGGGATCACTTTGGGTATCCCACTATGCTACCTTACACCACCCTACCCATAAATGGCTTCCAAACCAATCTCTCATTATGATTTTGTTCCTATTTCGGTTGCTATGCCTACAAGGTTAATAACACCATCCGTTACAACATCCCAATCTAATAAATCCGAGACTAAACCGCAACTGGTCGTCAAAAATACTACCAATGAGGGCACCAAAAAACCAAAGTTGAAAGGTCCCCTGTTACCGAACCCCACATCCGATTCGTCGGACGTTGCTAAGCCTAAAGCAAGGTGCATCAAACAACAATGGTTAAAATCCCCAGTTATGACCAATACTCCCACTCAAAGAGTTACGACATAATGCTCTATTTGCGGGAAACAAGGCCACACAACCAAATTGTGTCCCACTCTGTCATAGCTAAGAAATCTGCTTAACACTCTAGTTAGCATAACCCATGCTCCACCAATGGTAGGAGGGGGCACATCTCCCTCTCCCACATCTAAGGCCAAGACACTACGTATGAATCACTTGTGTGCCATGTGTTCTCAGCATGGGAACTATACACACCATTTCCACGATCTCCCTCAATTTCAGGATGCGCTGGAAACCATTCGTATCACTCAAGTGATGATTAAGGAACCTCCGTCCTCATCCCAGGAAGCAACATCTATCAATATGGTCACTACACTAGTAACACCGTCAGTTGCACCTCCCATACATGCTGCCCAAGTAGTTATTCTGATTGTGGAGCCTACAATGCCACAAGATCCTCAACATCCTGATCTTACGTCGATAGCCCCACATGATGAATGCTCTTCTGGCAGGAATTCCACACATATGCTTCTTCCTATCGCCATCACTTTCATTGTGGATCAAGTCAACTCCCCGAAAGTAAAAGCACACTTCTGCACTCGAGTACCACAACCCTCTCAGTCTTGTGGTGAGACCTCACAATTCTCATTTCAGTTCCCCATTTTGCTCACCGAACGAGAAGCTCACCTCGAACTAATGCAATTGCAAGGTCAACTTGCACCCCTCCATGCAACCCCGCAAGGGACAAGGGCCGAGGAGGTAACACCTATCTTTTTGGATACCATCGACACTGAGTCTCCTTTGGATGGTGTTCTCACCTACAGTGATTCCTCTTCTTCTTACGAAGATGCATACCACCCACAAGAATTCCCAAACAATTAATAATTTCCTAGGGATCCCTATGTTAAATAATCAGGTAACCTCCCATATGTGGTATTAACAACTAGTACCACAAGAGATCTCGACATTTAACAAACCCAAAAACACACATGAACAAGGAATCCAACCTCTCATGTTTATATTCTTATTTGTGTCAAATTTTACTTTCTTTTGATCCAATCATTTTTTAAGTTTGAGAATAAGTCTATCTCCTCTCTATGTAGATGACCTCTCAAACAACCATTTACATTGGCTACGTGGACGGTGCAAGTCGATGGTCCACTAACCTAGCATTAGTTGCATGGGTTATCTACTCCCCCTCCCATGCACTCCACCACATCGACGCACTACAACAAAAATAATCATTGGTGAGGGTCAAAAAAGGTCACCATAAGCTCACTGGTGAGGGTCAAAAGAGTGTTCACCACCAAAAAATGAACGTCACCAAAATTATAGGTGATGTGGTGACATTCAAGGTCCATCACGAATAATGATTATAGTGACAGATAGTGACCGTCACCATTTCATATGAACAATAGTGATTTATGGCGATGGACATTTCATGGCCCTCACTATTGTTATGGTAACGTTCGTTGATCGTCACCATTGCATATTTTGTTGAGGGTTTAAAAAATTCACGATAAGCTCATGGGTGATGGTCAAAAGAGCCTCTGTCACCAAAACTTGAATGTCGCCAAAGGCTGTGTCACCAAAAGTATAGGTGATGTGGTGACATTCAGGGTCCGTCACGAATAATGATTATAATGACGGATAGTGACTGTCACCATTTATGAACAACAATGATTTATGGTGATGGAATTTTCATGGCCCTCACTATTGATGCATATATATGACGACGTTCGTTGACCGTCACCATTCCATATATAAAAAATTACTTTTGCTAATGCATTTTTAACGACCCTCATTATTGATACATATTTAGGAATGGATACTGGTCGTCACCATTCCCTATGAATATTAGGGAATGATGGAATCGAACCACCAACCTCCTGCTTGTAAAGCAGGTGCTCTTCCATTGAGCTAGCACCCTTCAAAGAAGTAGACCTTGAAACTTTGTAAATTCTAAATTCTAAATTCTAAAAATTTCATTAAATTATAAAACTTTGTAAAGTCTTGGAAGAATCTTTTACTAAAAAAGTGGCATAGTTACTTGTTAGTGGGATTCTACCATGATCCCAACTCTATTATTTGTCAAAGTTTTCCAAATGGCATACACATAACTATAATTTTTCCTTTGAGGGAATTATCCCACATGATTCATAAAAATCACAAACTTCCAAACAAGCCCAGTCATCTTTCAAAACCTTGGTAGAAACCCACCATAACCAAGTAACCTAACAACCTCAAGTCATTAACAAAGAATCAGGGATATCATGTTTAGGGGCCCAAACATGTCACAGAAAGAAGAGACCAAGAATGTCATGCATATAATAGGTGGGTCATTCATTTACACATAATGAATGACAACAACAAAAAACAAATGCATATAATTTTACACCATTAAACCATGGGTTACAGAATAGCTTAGGTGCACATTGATTTTCAAGAATGATTATAATTCATAATCCATTTCACACAAACAATCCATTTTCAAAATAGAATTCAAGCAACTAAGGACACAAAGCCAAAGTAGATATGAGTACTCTTTAGTATAATTTTGTCCAAGATAGTCACTGCATATGATACATTCACCCAAGCGAATCTAGAAGGCCACAATATCAAAAAACCACCAATAGGCACGGGTGCTTCACTCAATGAAACTCTAGCATAGCACATTCATTTGTGGCATATGAAACAATACCACTAATTTCACCAAATATTGGAAAATACCTCCTGAAATCATTTTATTTAACCCCCTCCCAATACACCTTCCCAATTTTAAAAATCCCTATTTTGAGTAGATATTGTAAGTATCCATTTTTCCATTGGCATTTTATATGCCCCTATATATTTATACCCCTAGTATTGTGACATGATACCTCTTTATGACCCCACATGCATTCTATAATGCACCTTGCTTCTTTTGATGTACATTGTGGATGCACACTAGTATTTCTCCTATAATGCAATTACTCAACCCACACTCAACCACATCTCATTATAATTTGTGGCTTTTGATGGTCTAAAGAAGATATGGGGGATCACTTCTTGTATGTCATTAGATCCAATGCACACAATACATCATTTAGATTCAATGTTACATGCCCCCAATTGCTAACTAAGCCTTTAGTGGGATTGGTATCCAATTCCTCAGGACTTGTAATAAGATTTGGGAGGTTGGATAAGCCTCCCAAGGCCTAGAACAAGATCTAGGAGGCTAACTAAGACTCCCAAGGCTTGTTACAGGTACTGGGGGATGGGTATCCAAGCCCCCAAGGCCTATTGGGATCTTATAGCATTCCCTAAGAGGCTTAGAACTTCCCAAGGTGCCCTAGGAAGCTGACTAAGCCTCCTAAGGCCTGTTACAGGCCCTAGGAGCTTGGATATCTGGCTCACAGGCCTATAACAATCCCTAGGGGCTTGGATACCCATCCCATTGGCCCTAAACATGTGCTAGAGGCTTATATACGTAGCCCATAGGCCCTGGGGGCTTGGAAACCCATTCCATAGCCTCCCATGGCCTGTTATAGGATATCAATATGGGGAGGAGACATTTGGAAAAGGATTGGAACTCAAAGTAGTTGAACTAATAGGTGAATTTTCAACTAATTTGAAGCTTCTTGAAAAGGGACAGATAATAATAAGCACACCAGAGAAATGGGATCCCTTATCTCAAAGATGGAAACAATGAAAACTAGTTCAGCAAGTCAACATTTTCATTATGGACGAGCTTCATTTAATTGGTAGAGAGTGTAGTCCAATCCTATAGGTAATTGTATCTAGAATGAGATATATTTCAAGCCAAATTGAAAATCAAATCTGCATTATTTCCCTTTCCACTTCACTTGCAAATGCTAAAGATCTTGGAGAGTGGATTGGTGCTACTACACATGGGCTCTTCAATATTCCACCTGGTGTGCATCCTGTACCAATTGAGATTAACATTTAGGGGATTGATATCTCCAACTTTGAGGCTCGAATGCAGGCAATAACAAATCCAACATATACATCAATAGTTCAACATGCAAAGGAAGGAAAACCAACACTAGTGTTTGTGCCAACATGGAAACATGCACGACTTACTACTCTTGATATGGTCACATACTCAAGTGTTTATGGTGGAGAGAGATACCAATTTCTTTGATGTATGAAAGGAGATGTGGCCAACTCTTCAATGTACCCAATTCTTGCAGCAATGGAATTGATCGAAATGGTTATCCAAGGTATTTGGGAGCATGATTGTATCCTATTGCAACTTTCACATTTTACAAAGGAACTTGCCAAAATGTACCACGAAAATCCAGGTAAAAGCATTGACACTATTTTTTATTTAGCTGAGATGGAGGATGACAAAAGACACAGATTATTGCAGATGATAGATGCACATGTGTTAGAAATTGCTATTTTATGTAACCACTGTCCAAACATTGATATGAAATATAATGTATTAGAGAGTGATGATGTGATTCTTGGGGACAATTTTACATTGCAAGTTACTCTTGAAAGAGATCTAGAAGGAAGGCATGAATTACACCCAATTGATGCACCTAGGTACCCCAATATTGAAAGAAGTTTTGTGACTAGTGATTGGGGATCTAAGTAGCAATTATTTGTTTTCCATTAAGATGGTATCATTTGGGTATCACTTAAAAAACTTGGAGAAAAGAAACACATTATATTTCATATGTTGTTCATATCTTGGGTGTGATCCACATTATTTCTCTTTCCACTTCACTTGCAAATGCTAAAGATCTTGGAGGTGGATTGGCGCTAATGCACATGGGATCATAAATTTTCCACCTAGTGTGAATCCTATACCAATTGAGATTCACATCCAGGGGATTGATATGTCCAAATTTGAGAATCAAATGCGGGCAATGAAGAATCCAACATACACATCAATAGTTCAACATACAAAGGAAGGTAAACCATCTCTAGTGTTTGTGCCAACACGAAAACATGCACAACTTACTGATCTTGATATGGTCACATAATCAACTGCAGATGGTGAAGAGAGATCCCGGTTTCTTCAATGTACCAAAGGGGATCTAGCACATTTCACTGCATGTAATGTCCCTTTTTAATAAATTTGGAAAAATTGGAAAAATTGCACTTTTTGGCCAATTCGACCCTTAGACTAGTAATGACTCAAATGCTTCCAAATTGCTACAAATGCTTACAAATTGGGTCTGAATGTGTTTGAGAGGTATTTAGACATAAAAATGAGTCTTGTGTATTCTTGGACACTCTCAAAAGGCTTCTGCAACGCTCATTTACAATCAGGAGAAAATAGGGAAACTTACTAGCAAATTCGAGGTTCAAACCCCCAAGGGTGGGGGTCAAAGATGGCTTCCCAAATGAAGTACGACCCTCCCAAATTTCAGAAAAGAGACATGTATTAGTTAAAGGACTTCAATGGGCACCCAAATTCATCATTAAGCAGTTCCTAAAGGCTGCTGCAACTCCCATAAATCAGAGGTTTGTGGACATGTTTTCACACAGAGGGAAATGATAGGAAACTTCTGACTACTTTCTATGAAATTCAAGATTTATGCTCCAAAGGTTTATGTAATGTATATGAAACTTCTTTGAGACATTAATGACTCTACATAAATTATAAAAATCATAGAGATGAACTGATACAAGTCGAAATAAAGCAACTTCAAGCTTTCATAACAAGATATGAGGAAATTGGCACCATTTGTACATTGTTTGGTATTTTGACATAGTTTCACTTGGTATTTATACCTGAGGATCCTATGAGAATTAAATACAGAGTAAATAAACCATATTACAAATAAATGGGGCCACAATATCTTCCCCAAAGATATCACCACCTCACCAAATGCACCCTTCCTCCAATAGCCAAAATATGAAGAGAAATGTGAGAAAGGTGTGGAAACAAGTTGAAGAAGATAATATCACGAGAATCCCTGTAGATTCAACATGCAACAAATGAATCCATTTTAGATCCAAATTAAAGGTTTGAATGGCCTCTCCAATTTTCAATTAGGATGGGAATATTTCACCCTCGAAATTGGTACTAAGGCAAGTATAGTAAACACTCCACAAGCATGGACAAGTTATGCTCTCCAATATGCAAAATGAGAAATGATAAAAATCCACTCTCCTTCTTTGTTATTGAATTTTATAAACTTCCAAATACCTCCTTAGCTCGAATTCCATCCATGAGCTTCATGCCAACTTGAATTGGGAAGAGATTCCAATGTGTGCCACTTGTCCCTCCATTCCTAGCCTCCTCCTTCACTCAATTCAAATGGATGAGTCTTTGGCTGCCCCAACTCCCTTGTGTACCTTCTTGGAGGCTATTTTTAGCCCTAAAATGTCATATTAGTCAGATGTCAGCAATCATGTCTGATTTGTGTCATAGGTTTCATAGCATCTTTATCATTGTTGTCATAGAATCTAGGGAATCTAGCCCAAGTGTCTCAATATCTCTCAAATGCCTCTTCCTCTTCCACTCCAATTCAACCTTCATTGAGTCGTTCCAAGTATATTGACCTTCCAACTCCCCAATATCATTAGATTCCACCTTGGATTCGAATGGGTGAGAATAGAATGCCATGTGGTATGATGAATCTAGCTTTATGTGGGTCCCACACCACCAATGTGTCTCCATGACCAAGTGACACCTTATTTTACTATAATAAATGTTTATTTAACCCCTTTTAATATATTTATGTCAAGCTAATGTCCATTTGGTATTTTATAGTCTCCTTATTCCAAATCTAATGTTTCCACCCCAACCTAAGAAACTAGTAGATTGTTGGAATTTTCTCTTTTGAGATTTATTTGAATGGGGACATTACAGTCCTCCCCACCCAAGATTTCTTGTCCTCAAACAACTTCAATTTAGGATGCTTCAAAATTGTTCCTCCTTTATCAGGTGTCCTTCCAGAAGGAAGGTCTCTAAAAACATTTTCATTCTTATGTAGTAGCTTCCTCATCTCCCTTATATGTTCTGAAATCTTTATTTTTGGCTTGGGGGAAGTGATGCAACATTCAACATCCCATTCAATATCCCTATACCTCAATGTGGACTTCATACTATGGGAGGACACTACTTGAGTCGGATAGGTGTGCATTCCTCTCAATACTTTTTGTTTTCCTTCCGAATATTTGAATCTCATTTCAGGGATTTAATATTTCACTGTATGTTCCCCTATATAGTACAACCATTGAACTCCCAAGAACACATTAGTATCAACAACATCAACCACATAAAATCTATCAAAAAATGTGTAATTACCTATGGTGAGTTGTAGCTTTGGAATCCATGTTTTGCACTCCATAGTATGGTGACTTGGAATGATTACTGTGAAGCCATTGAATGGTTCAGCAGGTAGCTTTCTCGTCTCCACCATGGCTGCATCAATAAAGTTATGTGTGGCTCCTCCATCTGCCAATGCCAAACCCCTTTTTCCTTGTACATCTCCTTAGCATCGAATAATGTGGAAACGATTCACTCCTGAAAGCACTGCTAGTATCCCTTTGTCAGGTAATGGATGATATTATTCTTGTTTCTCTTCTTCTGCTGTGGCATATCCCTCTTCCTGGGCTTAAATATTCCTCCTTCCTCCATAGCCCCTTCATACTCATCATCAGAAAATACTTCAATGAATTGTGCCTTTCCCTTAGCACATTTATGCCTTGGTACCCATGGTTGGAAGCATGTGTAACATAGTTTCTTTCTTCTGAGTTCTTCCTTGCTTGGTCCCTCTTTCTTATCCTTTCCAAATGTATCTTCTTTCCATGGCTTCTTTTCAAATCTGAATTGGGAAGGAAAGTTGGGCTTGGGAGGATACCTTGTCTTGGGTAGCACATTTTGCATATCTCTTGCCAAGTTCATGGCATCTTTCAATGAAGTAGGTTTGTGGGCCTTAACCAAACCCTTCAAAGGTTCATCCAAACCTTAATTAAATATAAATACTAATATTACCATAGATATATCAGCCACCTTAACTGATAATTTTTGAAATTATAACATGTATTCATCTGGTGTTCCATTTTGCTTCAACTATGCTAGTTCTTTGAAAAGCATTTCTGGGTCTTTTTACTCAAATCTTTCCAATACCCCGTTAACAAATTCTTCATATGTTGTAACTGATCATGTCCCAAGGTTTTAATTCCATGGAACCACCAATCATTGGCATCTCCCTCAAGATTCAAAATAGCCATTTTTAGAGCACCCCCTTCAACCATTGGATTCAACTAAAAATACACATCTAGTTTTTGTATCCAAGTATTTGTAGAACTTTGAGATGATCCATCAAAAGTAGGAAGTGGAATTTTACTTATTGCATAATTCAATTCTTTATTTTGAAAGGGAGTCCTATTATCTCCTCTCATTTTGAGCTTGTTTGAGATAGTAAAGAATTCATCAAATGGTAGGGTCCTTCTACAATCTTCACTCAACTGCTCCCATTCTGCTACAACTTCATGCATGCCATATGGGATTTTCTTCGGAATCAAGAAAATTAGGTGTAGTATCTCTTTTTGAGCTCTGAAATTCATGAGGTCAATTATGAGGCCCTGTCCTTGAGAACATACTTTCACCCATTGCCTTCTTTTCCTTGAAAGGAGAACTACTTCTACCTCCTAATTCCAATTTGATTCCAATTTGACTACCCAGCAATTAGAAACCATTCATTCTCTGTTTTTTCATGTCTTTAAAGAATGGTTTCATAAATTTCCTAAACTCCTCATTCTCCTTTGAGGTTCCCTTCTCATCCTTAGCCATAGTTTCAATAAAATGCACTTCTTTTCCTACTTCTTCCTCTTCAAAAAAAGTACTTTTAGTTTTGATTTCTAAAGGTGGTCCATGAATTCTTGTCCTAATTAATGTCCAATCACATCAGGTGCAAGGAACATGCTATGATACCACTTGTAGTGTCCCTTTTTAATAAATTTGGAAAAATTGGAAAAATTGCACTTTTTGGCCAATTCGACCTTTAGACTGGTAATGACTCAAATGCTTCCAAATTGATTTGAATGCTTCCAAATTGGGTTTGAATGTGTTTGATAGGTATTAATACATAAAAATGAGTCTTATGGATGCTTGGAAACTCTCAAAATACTTTTGCAACACTCATTTACAATCAGGAGAAAATAGGGAAACTTACTAGCAAATTCGAGGTTCAAACCCCCAAGGGTACGGGACAAAGATGGCTTCCCAAATGTAGTACAACCCTCACAAATTTCAGAACATAGACATGGATTAGTTAAAGGACTTCAATTGGAACCCAAATTCATCGTTAATCAGTTCATAAAGTCTGCTTCAACTCCCATAAATCAAAGGTTTGTGGACATGTCTTCACGTTGGGGGAAATTGATAGGAAACTTCACTACTTGCTATGAAGTTCGAGATTTATGCTCCAAAGGCTTCAGTAATGTATATGAAACTTCTTCAGGACATTAATGACTCTCCATACATCATAAAAATCACATATATGAACTGATACAAGATGAAATAAAGCAATTTCAAGCTTTCATAACAAGATATGAGGAAATTGGAACCATTTGTACATTGTTTGGTATTTTGACATAGTTTCACTTGGTATTTATACATGAGGATGTTATGAGAATTAAACACAGAGTAAATAAATCATATTACAAATAAATGGGGCCATAAGAGCTTCCCCAAATAGATCAACATCTCACCAAATGCACCCTTCCTCCAAGAGCCAAAATATGAAGAGAAATGTGAGAAAGGTGTGGAAACAAGTTGAAGAAGAGAATATCATGAGAATCCATGTAGATTCAACCTAAAACAAATGATTCCATTTTATCTCCAAATTAAAGGTTCAAATGGCCTCTCCAATTTCCAATTAGGATGGGAATCTTTCACCCTCGAAATTGGTACTAAGGCAAGTAGAGTAAACACTCCACAAGCATGGACAAGCTATGCTCTCCAATATGAAAAATGAGAAATGATCAAAGACACTCTCCTTATTTGTTCTTGAATTTTATAAACTTCTAAAGACCTCCTTAGCTCGAATTCCATCCATTAGCTTCATGCCAACTCGAATTGGGAATAGATTCCAATGTGTGCCACTTGTCCCTCCATTCTTAGCCTCCTCCTTCACTCAATTCGAATGGATGAATATTTGGATGACCCAACTCCCTTGTGCACCTTATTGGAGGATATGTTTAGCCCTGACATGTCATATTAGTTAGATGTCAGCAATCGGGTCTGATTTGTGTCATAGGTGTTATAGCATCTTCATCATTGTTGTCATAGAAGCTAGGGAATCTAGCCCAAGTGTCTCAATATCTCTCAAATGCCTCTTCCTCTTCCATGGGAGTTACTCTTCCACTCCAATTCAACCTTCATTGAGTCATTCCAAGTATATTGACCTTCCAAATCCCCAATATCATTAGACTCCACCTTGGATTGGAATGGGTGAGAATCGAATGCCATGTGGCATGAGGAATCTAGCTTTGTGTGGGTCCCACACCACCAATGTGTTTCCATGACCATGTGCCACCTTATTTTCCTATCATAAATGTTTATTTAAACCATTTTAATATATTTATGTCAAGATAATGTCCATTTGGGGTTTTATAGTCTCCTTATTCCAAATCTAATGTTTCCACCCCAACCTAGGAAACTAGTAGATTGGTGGAATTTTCTCTTTTGAGATTTATTTGAATGGGGTCATTACACTGCAAAAGTTAAAGAATCTACTTTGAGTGATGTGTTGACTCATGGCGTTGGGTATATACATGGAAATATTAGTTTAATTGAAAATGAATTACTCACAAAGCAATCAAGATTAGTAAATGGTTTAGATATGCAAAAACATCAAGAAAAAATAGAAAAAACAAACATGTATTATCTTAGTAGGGTTTGTTACCTCTTCTTTTGTCAGCAATATAGAAACAAAATATAAAATTTGATGTAAAGAATGTCAAACTAGTCAATCCATGCATCTTGATAAAACCCAAATAGATTTAACTACGTATTCAAAAAGCTTAAATTGGCTTAACACAAATCTTATCCTCTATGTCAATAATTGATTCAAAATTAACAAAATAAAATGTATCATAACTCATTCCATTAATTCTTAAACCTACATGATTATAAATAGAAAAAACATCTATCAGTGCAGTCATAGCAGCATATGGCATCTCCCTGTCTTCATCAACTATGTAACCAACTGGTCTTGGAAGTGATAATGAAATAATGAATAGGAGATCAAGAATATGCAATATACATAATCTGAGCATGGAAAAGAACTATCTCCAGGATTCTCAAACCAAAGAGTCTACATTCATAAATAAATAGCAGTATTACAATCATTTTATATAAGAAAACAAGCAATATCATACTGATCTAATATTGCAATAAGAATCAAGCAACAATTTAGACCTTGGCAAAGATTTCTTGGATTTCAAAGTTTGTGTCTGTGCAACGTAGGAGATATGCCATGATCCTTTCTCTTAGGTTCAATGATTCCCGACTTGGTAGGAAAAATGTCACTGACATGCATGATGAAAACACCTCAATTCATTTCAAAGGCCTAATTCATCACATTATGAAAACAAATTCAATATTTATTTTCAAAGCAATTATGCATGGACATGACCATTAAAAATCCTACCAGAAGGATTTCTCTGGCCACTAATATCTGTTACATGTTGGACATGTAAATAAGTTCCAAGGAAACCAAGCCCACAATATCCACTAGAAAAGAGAGCACGTAACTTCACCAATAGTTCAGGAACAACAACACAACCTCTTTTCCTTTGATTTTTAGAAAAGGACGAAATATATACTGATCAATACTCTGCCTTTGCCTCTTTTGTCCTTGGGACAAAACAAATATATTAATAATAAAATAAATATAAATTTCTATTATTTAAAAAAACTATTTTATATAGTTTTATAAATAATGGTTTATATTTATATTATTAAAAAAATTGATATTTTAAAAACAATAAAATAAATATAACATTTTATTATATTTTATTATATTTATTTTATTAAAAAATTTGGTTTCTTTAAAAAAAACTTTTAGCCTTTTATCTCATTTGAGATTCACGTAAAACCATGCTCTCCCCATTTTATTTTAGTAAATAAAAAGTTTGATTATTTAATAAACTTGGGTCTTTAAAGTCCCTTATTCTAAGTTTACATCAAAGCATTGTTTCGACTTACCATCCATTTCATAGATCACCGTATTGCAATCCGGCCAAGTCAATGAGTCTGTTTGACAAAGTCTTCCAATGAAGCCCATCAAGTTCTCAACGCATAAAGATTGCATAAAGATGGCAATATATATAAACACACGGAATCTGTTTCATGTATTATATGTGGTAATGTCTCATAAGCTGTTAAATAAAGTGTCAATGTAGAAAATCCAATAACTCAAGCGTCCAAACGTTAAACAATGAAGATGATATCTACACCAAGAGCCCACAGGTCCATGTCTTCGCACTACGTGTTATATGGCATTCCACACACTTGAATATACAAACAAGGAGAACATGCACACAAGAACGCCAAAGCAAAACTTGCTAGGTTTTCATGTGGAAAACCATTAAAGCTACAGAAAGACACAGATGCAAATCATACACTGGACTAGGAGATAAGATTGAATATTGCTCCGAATTCTGCTCGTAGTTTGGTTTACCTTCATAAGGGTTTCTAGATCTAAGTTATTCACCAAGATTTTAAAAATATTCAATATTTTTCTGAAGAAGCTCATTATAGTCTGACATTGACAATACCAAGTGAAGGGGGGGAGAGGAAATTAAGTGAAAATTGTTGGAATTAATTTCCATATGTCAGTTTAAAGATGATCCAGCCATGAGACTGCAGCTATTTCCAGTTACATTTGAAGTTGAAATTGCAAAGAACCTTACTACAAATGCTTCATGCTATTGTCACTTAAAGTATTAGAAGCTTGGACATAATTGTTAGAAGCTTGGACATAATTGTTGTGAGATGGTGTTGTGTAGAAGTGAAGATTCAAAAGAAATCCCCCCCTCCCCATGCATGTGCGGTAATTTCTATAATAGCACAATAAAAAAATGGTCTGCATTTCTAATTCCTCTGCTATGTCCGAAAAGCTGTCATAAAAGTCCCAAGCGTCGTAAGGAGACAAGGAAAGAATCTTAATGTTGTTTCCAATTTCAATATGTCAAAGAAGAATATTTCGGACCTCTAACACAGTTTGGGCTCAATATTTCAACGAGGGAAATTTCACACCAACGCATTAAGGTTATTCCAGATACTTCATTTACGAGCATATCTTTCATAGTCTCCCATATCAACCAGATCGATGCTGGACAATTTCAGGTTTTGAAAGGGTTAGGTCCAGTATGAAAGTTCCTAGGTGTTGAATACCTAGCAGTGCCCAAGGATGGGCGTTTCTCACCCAACAAAGCGTTGGAAATCAACTCCAGCTATTACTGTGTTGCAACTATTTTTAAATAGCTAAGGTAAATGTTGTAAGTGCATTAACAAAGTTTTGGGCACCAGATGAATTTCTAAAAGCGTTGCTTGTTTGCATTGTTGCGGCAGTGTCTCATTGAGAATGATGATGGTGTTCGAGATTGAGTGATACTCTACTTAAATGCTCTTCGTGGAAATGCTTCTTCAGATAATGATGAAGTTTTCAATTTTGTTGCTTATAAAATTTCTCTGGCTACAGAATATTTTAAATTATTTCTATTAACTGTCGGGCTTTCACTATGAATTGATAGACAAAAACATGCAAGAATATGAGGGTGTCTATGTTTTCAATGTTTCTGAAAAAGAAGAACTTGACCATCCAACAACATGATTGATCAAATACTTCAGCCACATTGACGATAAATTCAAAAGGAAAATTTGGGAGATGGAAGTTGAAAATTTTGAAGATCTTGAGGACTAATTAAGGTAAAGGTTGTACAAGAAGTATACTATTCGAAAGATTACTTTAGTATTAGCATAAAGGATTTCTATTGGGCTGCATACATTTGTTTTAATTCGGCCTGCAATACCAGGATCAATCACTTGGCTTGATTCTGTAACCAACATTCTCTTGAAGGAAACTCTTATATTTGTGCGGATACTAGTTCCTTGCTCACAGAGCCATTATCGCGATTCTAAATTTATAAGAATGAAAAATTTAAACTCATTGTTGATGAACTATCTGCCTTATTCAGGTGATATTCGTCATATTGAAAATCTTAATATGACTGCAAACTGCCAGTTGGTGTTCGATTGTCTGTCTACAACTCACACAAAATATGAAAGAATCTAGCTTCTGGATTTTAATTCACCTATGACTTATTTTCCTCTATTTATTTTTTTATCTTTTTAAAAGGAATGATGTAGTTTTGTGCTGGAAGACACAATATTGCAGATATTGTTGTTACCTATGTACATTTCTTGGTTTGCCACTAGTCATGTATCCAATGGATGAAAGTTGTGAGATCTTGAGCAGGCATAATTATAGTGTTCGAAAGTAATACCAATAATAAAACATGTGGCAAAAGAGATCAATCTTCTCATGGGTCAAAGTAGGTGACAGAGCACCTGACAGCTACTTCCCAATATTCTTCTCATGGGTCAAAGTAGGTGACAGAGCACCTCGAAGCTACTTCCAAATATTGATGACAAGTGATAAATAATTTCAAGGCAGAGAATCATCAGCCACAAGTTAATTCCCAGTTTCCAGGAAAAGGACCAATCTTATCTACATCATCCCATGATTCAAGGCATATATCTAGTATTTGAATAGGTGATGATTTCCATCCACATGTGTTAATATTTTGTGGTGAAGAAAATTCGACAGGAGGAATTGTATGCATTTTTAACAAGAATATTTGTGCACATCCAAAGGTAGTTCAAACTCAGCAGTTGAGCATTTCCAGGTAGAGATAACTATTAAATGAAATATTCCCAGATTTCAAGTAGTGTTCAATCTATATCCAAAGTTCAAGGGATTCTTATCATTATTTTCGGACAGCATTTGAGCATTTGATGAACAGATCAACAATCAGAGAACCATTCCATATTTGAAGGGAACAACTTAAACAGTTCCTCAACTTGTTAAAGTGACCACAACATTCAACAATTTCCAAACCATGAAATAAGCCAACTAAATTACAACAAGGCCATTCATCTAAATCCACATACATAATTCTTCAATTATAAGAATTGTAGATAAATTATATGTGTGACCACTGATTTACGACTTATAGAAAAGACAAGTTTACCATGGAACATATAGGCATGAGATTATTTAACTTAGGAATAGACCAAATTTCTCGAAGACCCCATCTGTTCCCCCAACCATATACTTCCTCCTGAGCTGGACAGTACCCTGAAGCCCTTGGCTGAATACTTCCTCTTGAGCTGAATTATTAGAGCTTCTAGGTGCTGAAAGGTATAAAACCATTCCTTGGGACATACACATAACTACCTTATTGTATCTTCTATACAGCATGCTGCATTAAATAAACATGAATTACAAGATGATCCAACCACCTAGTGGTTTCTTCCTTGCACTTTTCAATGTCAAAAAGATGAAATCACAACTACAAAGCCTGACAGTGATACCCACAAAAATATAATATTTGGAAGGATTCTTAGAATGATGGAGGATATTTGAGACGAATTAATAAACAAGTGTGCTATCCTGTTAAGAGTTAGGACTGTGTTTCGCAATTCTAGGGCCACGCTTGGATTTAACATTAAGCCATGCACTTAGCCATTTTATCTTTTCTTTAGGTGGGTTAAATCCACCCAAAGGGGTGGAATAAATATGCCACAACCTAGATTCTTAAACATAGAGGTGTGTTTCATAGGTCACAAATGGGGCAATTACACCTAAAAAGGTTCAAAAAGTCATCACAAAAGTTGTCTACATGGTGATGTCTCTAAAGACGAGCCCCTTGGTATGCATGAGAGTAGATACTTTTATCAGTGCACTGGAAGCTAACAACTATGCAAGTAACCCAGTGCAACTCACCACATTCTTGTTTGAGATAACAAAAGCTCTAGGTAATAGTTGACTGATATGTAAACGAGTCTAGATGGTTCTCTATTTGAATTTTAATAAGTCCACATGGAACTTTGTATAGCTAATATTTATAATTATTCTAGTGGGATTTAATGAAATAACTATTTCTAGAGATAGTTAACCAAGATAAATTTTAAATTGATACCCAAAGGAAACACTCAGAAAGTTATTTCAACCTGGCATCTTATCACCTTTAGGCTTCAGCCAAGGCTCTATCAATGATAATTATTCAAATATCATCTCAAATCATTTGGGAGGGGACATTCTAATTTCATCCAAGAAAAATATATTTTTATAATATAGTGGTAGTTTGGGAAGGAACAGAATGAGTTTGAGCCACAAACCAAGACACTCTATTCTTAAGATGGACATTTTAAAAGTTAATCACAGAGTGGATTGACCTTCCATTTCAAAAATTAAATTATTACAACCAAACATTGTTCTCTTGCATGGAAATTTGCATCACCACTAATGCAGTTTAGTAGGATTATTTGGGCCTATTGAGATCAATCAAACTTGGTTTCACAGTGGCTCCATGTCCCTTTCACAGGTTCCCTAGGCCATCTTATTGCAAAAACAGGGAAAAAGGGATGAGTGAATATGTAGACTACACAACCCACGAGAGCCAAAACATGACTATGGAGAACTTGAACCTTGGTAATGCATATGGTACACCCCCCACTTTAACTTTGAACCAAGACTCGTAAATGGAAAGAAAATTTTACACAAAAAAATTGCTAACACCATACTCAAATGGGAAGACAACATCATATAAAATCGCACAATCTCTTTGAGAAATTGATCCAACATTTCAAGATAGTGCCCTAAAATTTGGCCGGTATTCCACTGATAGTGCCCTAAAATTTTTTAGCAGATTTTCTAAACCAATTTTCTGACTTGAAGTAAATGAATTGCAGACTTGTAACAACTCATTTTTAGGCCTATAACAACTCATTTTTAGGCCTATCCTTTGAAATATATGGCATTGTTTCCATCTTGAAGTAGCTCATATTTATGAAAAACATGCATTATTACTTATTTAAATTTTCTTTGTTCTAACACAATATACAAGGACTTTACCACAATTCAAAAAAGGGTATGAAACAATAAAGAATGGGTCATAACTTAATATCTAGTCATCATTATATCAGTTACGAGTTGAAGTTACTAGATGTCAGAAACGAACCATTGTAGGGGATTTCCATAGATTTTATTTATATACCTGACTGAGGAGTGCTCTGACTAAAACCACTCTTAATAGCTTGTCAAATATTTTTGTCATGTAGTGCTTCACCAAGACTATTCTGACTCCTGATATCCCCTTCCCATTTCATGTTAAAAGACTAGGATAAAGAAGTATAAGAACACGCTTCAAAGATTTTAATGGAGCCTCTAAACATCGCTGGCCCTGTGACAAGTCTCTTCCAGCCCAAGCCATAAGAGAACCTTGCTTCTCTTGGTGCAAATCACTTTCCCTGACAAGATCACTGCCTAATGACTTCCACTCCATGTTATAGTAAAGGACAAAAAAACAAATCGATGTAAAATGCAATTGAATATCTCAGGACCCAGATCCTTATTGTGCTTGAATTACTTACCACCTAAAAAGATATTTTTTAGTAGTAATATGTCTTTTCCAGGTACACTAGGGACAAGTAACAATGCTTTACACTGGTATAAATGAGAATAATATGTCTTAAGGCTCATTTGAGCTAGGAATTGCACAAAACAAATGAAGATAACATGTCATAACCTAGATATTAATCGCAACTTATTATGAGTTGTATATACTCATTATGAGGACATTGATGAGGAGAAATGCTATCCCAAAGGTTTTAACTAAGCTTATAAAATAATTACCCCTAACTTATAGTTAAAACGGGGAATGAAAAATGATACAATTTTATTTCAATAGGTACCCAATGTAATTCAAGCTCTTTGAAGGGTTCATGGTGTAGCGAGATGGAGGGCAAATGGTTTTCTTTCATGGAGCAAGTAACTTGGAAGATCACTATTAGATCCAAGAGCTACAAGCCACTATAACAACCTTATCCTAGAAAACTCCATATATCAGTGATGTTAGGATTCTCCAAGATATGCCAAGCCCTGCTCCCATATGGCCACATACTTTTCTATTGAATAAATAGAACTTAATGCAACATTTCCAGGAGTCAAGGTTACCATCCAAGTCTAGGGATGTTAAAGCATTCTTCCTACACTTGGGTGGTTGCAGATGGGTCTAAAAAAAAGAATCAATTGCTAGAAAGATTTTCTAGGCCATACACAAATGGAATTCTCATGTAAGGATTCACAAGGGTTCTGTTAGTAGTGTTGCAATAGAGCTGAGAAAGTTGGCGGAGAGAACAACGGAAAGGGTCCCATAATAGGAGAAGAAGAATTAAAATCCCAAATGCAATTGATGGCGAGCATGATCATTACACTGTTCTTAGATTGCCAATGGGTGCCACTTCTATCGATATCAAGAGGGATTTCAGACACCTTGCTCACCATGTTCCTTTTAGTTCTTTTCCCCAACTTAAAATGGCTCAATAACATCCAGTTCAATATTTAAAATGATACCACCAACTTCTGATATAATGTTATAATTTCACTTTTTCCATGATTAAGTATATAGGAGATCATGGAAATTAGAACTATATTCACTTCTAAATTTGGTCGTAGGCAAGTGTCCATTATATACATGTAATTGCAAACATATAACCAATGATATGCCTTGTAACCAACCAGATTTATGTTACAGTGGCTTGCAGTTGGTTACATCCTTACATCAATACAGTGATTGCAACCATTTATTTCTCATTGCATCTAGGATCTATTTATTTTTGTTTTTTACTATTGCATGGGAACTATTCTCCCAGGCCATGTAATGTCCCCTCCTATCATACCGGCATGATAGAGAGGATCATTACGCTTAAACCGGGCAATTTGCCCCAATGCTTACTAAATAAAACATCCACATATATAAAAAGACAGGCATGCAGATGTACAAGTCTAAGCAAACACAGCAGAAGTAAATCATGTGCAGAATTAACACACGTCCATCATACATTCCAGATTTTCATGTCATTCATCAATTGAGCAATATCAAACTATCAAACGAGAATACTTATCTTAAACCAAGTAGTTCCCGAGCAACCAGCTACGCTTCTGCAACGTTCCACCCAACCGTAGGCCAGTGTGCTCCTCAATCTCTCAGCACCACTGCCACCCCCCGAGCTGGGCATGATCTCCACAAGGACAAGGGGAAAACAGGCTCTCACATAGCCAAAGGTATATCAAAATCAGCGAAGCCAATCAGCAATTGGGTTTCTCAGGCTGTTAAGAGATGGGTGCATGTATCATCAAAAGCATAAGTGTTGGGCATGAGAAAAAAAATGCCTATACAATGAAGTTCCCAATAGTGGGTTTCTACCAGTTCCAGAAAAACGTGGGTAGACTCAAAACGAATTGGCAACTAGGAAAAATCGACTGGGAGAGCAACCCATTCCAGAAAAAAAACGCCCCAAGGGCAAAAACGACCTCTCCCTCAGTCCAAAATCGCATCCCTATTCCCCCAGCTGCTGCAAGATACCAAAAATGAGTTTCTGGGCATGGAAAAACGTAGGAAATGGTGAAAAATGTGAAGGATAAAACCCCAACAAGCTCAGAATGTGTGAGAGGATCAATGCCATGGGTGAAGAATGGCTTTTGGGCCAATTTCGTGGGGGTTTTCTTGCCCATCAAGCCAAAACTCGATTCCCCAAGTTGCTGTCTTGCCCATACACGAAAATTGACAGCCATACCTCTCCCATCCCAAGGCATTAATTGTCTCAACCAATTCTTGGAAGAATTAAATGATTGGGTGCATGAGACCAAATGGGTAGTTGAGAGTTCATGGGTTTCCTCAATGAAATGGATTAACACCATGGCTCAAGGGTTTGGTTATTCCCCCCCCCTTATTCCTTGTAAAGATCATGCCCCCATCTCTTTGTTGCATTGCGTAGCTGGTTGTGGGTTTTTTCATTAAAATTGCATATTTACATGATGTCCGTTTTTACATTGTGCACTACTAGCACATGAACTCTATGCATCCATTCTAATTGCCGATACATAGAATGATAAATCAATGGCAGGGCCTTGGCCTTGAGCTCCTCACCATGACTAATTAACAATATTTACATCATTTACAATATTAATGCAATAGGGTCAAGCTGGGGACATTACATTCCCCTCCCCTTGGAATAACACCGTCCTCGGTGTTCCAATAATTCGGAAAATAAATACCCACTTTACATATGTCCAAAATCCGCAAAAATGTGGTAGGTTTGTCCTGCAATTCACCCTTTACTTGGGTCTTTCAGGACTAAGTCCTTTGGTCTTTACAAGCTGCTTTTGCTGGCTAGGACCTTCTAGTTCTGCATGAGGACGTCGTTCCACAACAATTCCTTCTTTTCCTTTTCCTTTCAACTGGTCCACGAACCTGGGGAATTTACAGTTGCTACCCCCTTGATATTCTCTTGTTGGGCAGTCACGGAGGCAATGATTTCCTCCACATCCCCAACATTTCATCGGCGGCTTTACCTTTTCCCGGTCCATTTCCTTTGACTCTTCCCACCTGGGACGTTTCTTAATCGGACGATTGGATGAATGCTTCTTCATTGACCCACTTTCCTTTCCCTTGCTGATTGCTCCCATAATGCTTTTTACCTCTTTTTGCAGACGAATAGAGTCCTGCAAAGCCTCATGGTTTATCTCATTCTGTTGCCTCTGTAGCTTGAGCATCTCCCCAAGATTCTCTTGGGTCCTGGCAATTGTTTGAAGAAGACTTTCAGCCAACTCTAATAGCCCTCGGTCTGCTGCCATGGTCAATGGGCACAACTGAACACACTTTGCTTATTAGCAATACTTTCTTGTGTCGGCCGCAACCAATTGTTTCACTTTCTTACCTGTGAAATTCATCATGGGAATTCTTTGTTAGGACAAGCATAACATAAACATTTAACATTAGTCAATTATTTTCCTAATTGATATGGAATGTCCATGCTTTATTTATGGGACTTCTACATTTTTCATGCTTTCCCAACATACACAGGAACTCATTCATGTTCATCCTTTCACAGGAAATTTACTATTTCAGCATTCACAATTTATCTCAAGAATTAAACACAATCTATTTTCAGCCATGATATGCACTCAACAATCTTTTGTTTTATAAATGCATCAATCAAAAGGAAATAGAAGAGTAGGGGTTTCTCCCTCTTAGTCTTGTTCTATTATGGAGCTACCCCATCGTTGTGGTTTCATGCTCCTTAGTCTCTTTCACTTCAATGTGAATGCCTTGAATTTCCTTTCTTGGCTATGACACTTAGTGTCTAAGGTCTGTATATGGATTTTCAGCTAGGGAATCCTTCCCATTATTGCTTACAGAACCTTTGGCTGCTAGGATCCACTCGTATCCACTAGCACCATCTTTCATTACTACTCATACTGAGCTCTTTAGGACGGTCACATGTCCACATGCATATCTAGGATGCCTTCATAATCCTTGCTTCCAGCAATACCTACACTCAAACATTGAATCAATTCACATGTTTAGTTCATTTTCATAGGGTTTTTCTCTAAACAAGAGTTTAGGAAATCATAACCAATTCATATACACACGTATATCCATAAGCAAGAAGCTGCAAGGTAACTGAATACTTATCTGTATTTGATGTCTTCACTTTATTCCACGGGATCCTGCTTTGCTTTACGAGCCTTGGATTTCCCATGAACATAATAACGAATGTTGGGCCAGCACGTAGGCTACTCCACAATCATTCGAATAGGCAACTCCAGTCCAGTACGCCGACTGGGTTTATCAATCATTTCCTTTAGCAATATGCTAGGCCAGTGCTCCGACTGGTTTTATCAATTGTTTAAGGGGTGTTGGGCCAGCGTACACGCTGCTTTACCCTATCAAGTAGTTAATGCCCAACTAGTCACTCTCTGGACTTATCAAGAACTTTATAGCGTTCAACCAGCTACTCCCTGGATTTCTTAATAATTTATATCGCCCACTCATTTACTCTTTGGATTTACTAGCAATTTATATCGCCCACTCATTTACTCTTTGGATTTACCAGCAATTTATAGTCTTTCAGGGTCTTGCCTTCCTGCAACGACCAAGGTTTCCACCAAAGAAACAATAGTGTATCAGCTTAGCTGTTAAAATATTTATACCTGTAATCTTCATTATTCCAAACAAGACATAAATGAAAACGAATACTTATCTGTATTGTGCGTTTCCCCTCTGGTCCACAGGATCCTGCTTCGCTTTGCAAGCCTTGGGATCACCTATGGACTTGGATATAGTTAATGCTTAACCAGTACACCTCCCCATCAGCTGGATTTACCAAGCATTTGGTGGTGCCCAACTAGTCCCATACCTGGTTGGCCCTTGTTGGAGCCTAGGCCGTAGCTGCGGTAAAGCTGCGAATTTTGGGGAAAAAGGCACAAGTATGAAAGGAAAGTGCTAATTTTGGGACAAGCACTAAGTTTTGGGTAAGAAGGAGACGGTGCACAGTACGGTGCCAGATGGACAAGCTTAGCGAAGATCATGGACCGGAAATTGCGGAGCTCGCGCGCACGTCATCGAAGAATGAAGGTGGCTCAGCTACCATAATAAATAAGGCGATGGAGTAGAGGGCTCAGCTACCCTCATTTAAAGGCTTAGTACAGAAGTTATGGTTGCTTGGATCAAGGAGGAGCAACGGACCAGAGCATTGAAGGTGAAGGACAAGCGCCCATACCCACAACCTGCGCCGGAATTCATGGAGCCTGCAGGAAGCGGCGACGTGACTGCAAGCGGCGCCTACAGTACACCTAGCCATGTGCGTGGTTAGGGTTTTTGGGAATCACTGTTGGGAAAGGCCCACAGTTTTGTAAAGGTGTGACCGTCATGGCCACCTATATATATGTATACATGATAAGAAGAAGAGTTAGATACTTTTGGGATAGTTAGATGGTTAGACTGTTAGATAGACAGTCTCGAGGATAGATCATGTGTTGATTATCCTTTGCTAAGTGTTTCTACTGAGTGTGTAGAACTAGGATGGAAACCGGATAGCCGAGGAGCTAATCCCTGAGTTGCCAGACAGTCTGAGTAGATGTCTGTGCCTTTGTAATCTCTGTAGAGAAGAGACTAGATTGAGAGAAGGGCTCCCAGCTGTGTGCGTGGAGTTTCCTGTAAAGATCTAAGGATGCAGCTGTGTGCGCAGCATATTGTATAACTCTATCATTTCCTGGTTAATATAAACTCCCGTGGACGTGGTTTCCCTCGAGGAGATGAGCTTCACATATTTCCTCTTGTTATAAATGTTTGCGTGAATGATTAACTGTTTAAAGTTCATTACCTGTGTATACAAGACTCTTGCATTATCTTTGCGACTGTTTAAGTGAGTCGGGAAGGTCCCTTGATAGTTATAAGCGTTAAGTACCGAAGAAGTGGTGGAGCGCTGTCGCTGCAGAGATCGAGGAACGCATTACTGCGCTGAGTGCGCAGGGCGAGGAGGTACTTAACGCGTCGACGCAAGGACTAGTTGCCTTCTGCGCTAGAGAGGAGAAACTGCGCAGCGGGCCTGCTGAGGAAGGAAGCCTCGCAGTTGCGCCGAGGGGCCTGCGGGAAAGTCAAACCGCCGATATCTGAGGAACCGGAAGAGGAAGAACAATCTCCGCGTCACCACGGTTAAGGAAACCTGATTCCTTAACCCCCCAATAGCCACTTCGGGTGAGACCTCGAGCTGCTGCGCAGCTCGTTGCCGAGAGGGCCAGTGCGCCAAGGGGTTTGTTGCTGCGCTTCATTAAAACCCGGGTCTGCCCAAGAAAGCAACCAACAAATGGTTCCGTTGCCTTGCGACTTGCTGTTGTGAGACTTGTAATTTAGGCGACGCGCGAGATCGAGGAGAACAAATGGTTCCGTTGCCTTATGACTTTTTGATCACGTCACTTCCGTTGCTTTGAACCCTGTTGTTCAGCCAACAAATGGTTCCGTTGCCTTATGACTTTTTGATCACGTCACTTCCGTTGCTTTGAACCCTGTTGTTGAGCCAACAAATGGTTCCGTTGTCTTGCGACTTGCTGCTGTGAGACTTACTATTTCCGCGACGTCTGAGATTGTTGCTGAAGCCAGCGAAAGGTTCTGTTACACTGAGACTTGCTCAGTTAACAAATGTGTTACTGGAATCCTACAGCTAAAGAAATTGGAGACTGGTTTGATTTAAAGGCTAAAGAGTTCGCTGAACAAGAAAATAGAAGTTCTACGCTCCAAACAGAAGACTGGTTACAGAAGTATATTTATACTGACCTTCACGAAATTTTCTTTGTCACATTTGCACTTGAGTTACACGCTTGGATAGCCAAGTTAGCAGATACTACACCCACTGTGCATATTGATCGACCAGTCGCTTGGACCCCTGAGCTCGTCAGTATTGTGAAGCGGATAGACAATTCTGTGTCCCGCGCAGTAGACTTTTGGTTGAATAGTCTACTGAAAGGTTTCTGTTAACACCTAAAAAGTGCTCACTAGCTCATTCCCTTACTCACATGACCCATTTGTCCACTTTTCCACCATCTGAGCCTCTGAAACCAACAAAAGGTCACCAAAAGACCTTAGTACACCCCTTTTTCCATTAAAAAAGATTATTTTTCCAAGAAAATCATAAAAAACCCTAAAAAAGGGTCCAAATTCCCAAAAATATTAAAAAGGGAATTAAAATATTATTATTTTTATTCAAAAAAGGAAAAAGGAGGGAAAAGTACCTAAACCATGTTGGTCAATACCATTTGGTTTCCACAAAACCACAAATGGTATCTCCCACCACCAAAACCTATAAAAAGGTGGTAGGGGCTCCTCATTTCATATCCTTCCATTATCTCATCCTTATGCTGCTGAAATCTCCCCTGAGCACTTTTAGCCATTGAAGCAACCTTGGAGAAAGAGACCTATTGGAGTTTGGAGCTACTCATCTTGGGAGTTGCTCAACATCAACCTTCACCATTGAAGGTAATATCGCAAGCACTTGCTTGCCCCCCCACTTTTCAATACAAAAAATTATTTATTATGTTTCTTGTTCTTGATTTTGAAATGTTTACATTATTTGCTTAGATTCTTGTTTAGATCCATGAAAAGTATTGTTTATTTAGTTTATTGTTTTTATTTCTATTGAAACTGCTACTACTAGTTAGTAGGTGCCCATAGCACTAAGCTTGGTTGCAAAACCGAGCCAACAGTTTTGGCGACTCCGCTTTGGTTTGAACTTTAGATCTCTAGCTTTGCCATTAAATCTTAGTTTTTATGAGTTTTTAACCATTAGATCCATAGATCTGCCATCTTAGACAGCAGATCCATTGCTGTTCTGAGATTTGGCCCCATAAACAGCCCGAAATTTTCAATTTTCGGGTTCGTTTCTCGGTTTCCGTGCACGGCTTCCGCCTCGCGGTTTTTTGCCAGACAGTCGCGCGGTCCATCGCGACTTTTCTGCGTTTTTCCGCGCGGCCCATCGCGGCTTTTTTCCAGACAGTCGCGCGGCCCATCGCGACTTTTTTGCGTTTTTTCCGCGCGGCCCATCGCGGCTTTTTTCCAGACAGTCGCGCGGTCCATCGCGACTGTGCGACAGAAACCCGCGCGGTCCATCGCGACTTTTGGCCCAAAACCCGCGCGGTCCATCGCGACTTTTGGTCCAAAACCCGCGCGGTCCATGTCATTTTTTGGCCGCGCAGCTCAATTTTCAAACGACCATATCTCCCTCTCCCGAACTCCGTTTGAAACGATTTTTTTTTTTTCAAATTGGGTGTTTTCGATCAAGGAATCCAAATATGCTATTAGATTTAAGAAATTTTCCATATAAATTTATCTAATATTGTATTTTAGTGTTATTTATCACTTCAGTTCACCCATTTTGGCTCATATTTTCCAGTATTAAAATTCCAGCATTGTTTACAGCCATAGATTTTTTTTTTTACTATTTAGAATGCACATCTAGAAGTCTTTTTAAAAATTTTCAAGAAGGTGAAAGAAAGACTTATTTTGCATTTTTATCTAGGTTAAAAAAATTTCCTGTTTACTTCTTTAGAATTTTGCCCTTAGCAATTTCCTTGAACAAAGAAATCCATTTATTTCTTTTAAAAGTCTATTATTTGCTTTCATAAATCCAAAAAATCCTTTGTTTTTTGAGTTATTTTTTGAAAAAGCATTTAAATTCCTTTTAGTGAAAAAAGTCTTAAATATTTGCTTGTTATTTTTCGAAAAGTCCTTTATTTTTTGAAAAAATTCCCTTAAAGCATTTAATTTTTTCAAGTTCAGTTTACAACACCTCACGTGCACTCACACGATCACTTAATTGAACTAAGACTTAAAACTTACCCTAATTTGAACACACTCTTAACCCCACTTGGGGAACACGAAAAGAATTCTTGTAGCTAGGTAGTATTGGGGGGATAGGTGTTCCAATAACACCCCTCAGTTCATACATCTGAGACATAGAAGTTGTCCAATTAGGGAGCTAAAATCTCTTAGTACTTTTTGGCGCGGTCACAACCGGTTTGTGGGAAGGCCTCTCCCCTAGGAGGGTTGAAGTCGCGAGGATGGTTCCGGAAGCCTGAGTGGGATACCGAAACCCATTCAGTAACCGAAGGGCTACCATTCGCAGTTCTCGGGATATCCCTGTATTGGGATATTGCGATCAAAGGACCAAACGGCAGATTTACCTTTTCTCGACGCGTCATGAACGGAGTATCCTAGTAGCCTGTCTTTTTAGGATTGATTACCCGGTGTCCCTCCCGGTAGGGGGATATCTAGCCGTTGTCTCTACATTCATATTGTCTGACTTGGATTTCATCACCTTGCAGGGGATATCGTCTGTTTGAGTCACAATACTTTTAGATTAGGTGTTTGCATGATCTTTACCACCTTTTGAGTCTAGTTACACCTATTTTTTCTAGGAGCCGCTTGCATGTTGGTATTCTGACCGGTTGTTGCATTCCTCCACTTATTGTAGCACAGCTGCTAGAATAAGTGCATTTTTTGAGGATTGATTTTTTGGCCTGTGAGCCTTCTTTTTTCACTCCCCTTCTTGCACCCTTGGTTGCATTAGGGTTTTGAGTCTTTTACATATATATCACCACCTGATACTTAAAACAAATTTTTTACATAAAAACCATATTCTCACCATTGAGAATTCTAGACGTTCTCGTCGTCTACAGGGCGAACTCCCAGAGTTTAGTCCACTTGGCTCTCCACGTCACGGACGCAGAGCATTATCCCTTGATTCGACACATCGCCGATCATCTAGACGGTCATCCGATTCTGACATACCCCACTTCACCTTTGATTTGGAGGTAGAATCCGAAAACCCCACAGAGTTACCACCTACCACAATTATGTCTGGAACACCAGAAGATCCACAATTTACATTAACCATAGGTCAGACATCCGCAGACCTTTCTGCGGGGATACCATCCATGACAACACCCACCCCCTTGGGTATGCCCAATATGGGTAACACTCCACATTTAGGAATGCCTAGCACAGGACCACAACCTGTCATGGGCATGCCCAACATGGGGGTCATACCCCCTTCGGTTTCCACAAACCCTATCCCAGGAATCCCTAGTACGATTCCTAACCCAAGTGTCACTCCTGTTGCACTTGGGAATGCTATCCCAGGAATCCCTAGTGCGATTCCTAACCCAAGTGTAACCCACGTTGCACTCGGTAGTAATATACCAGGAATCCCTAGTGCGATTCCTAACCCAAGTGTAACCCAAGTTGCACTTGGGAGTACTAACCCATATCAGGCCACACCTTTTGGAGGGCACATACCCTCCATACCTAGCATACCTATAGGCGCTACTGGACCCCTACACCATACCACAATGGCTAGGCAGGTCCCGGCCCCGGTCACCACATCCGCCAGTCTACCATACATGGCAAGTCTCAACCTGCCAGATTTAGCTAGGCTCACAAATGACCCCATCAGGCATGATCCTGCTTGGCCCCATATGCCCACTAAGCTTCCCTCTGACATCCCTAAGTTTGAGGGAAAGGCCGGAGAAGACCCCCAGAACCACATCATGTCTTTCCATTTATGGTGTTCCTCCAACTCCATAGTGGACGACTCTGTCCGCCTCCGTTTATTACAGCGCACCTTCACTGGCTCTGCAGCCAAATGGTATATCGAGCAACCCCATGGGACGCATTCCACATTTACCTCCCTTGCCTCGACCTTCCTGCAGTTCTTTCAGCTACCGGTCCGCTATGATGCGGGCGTCGAAATCCTACTGTCTTGCAGACAGAACACGGCCACGCACATCACTGACCATATCCATGATTGGCGTCGGCGCCGAAGCCTATGCAAGATCAAATTAGACGATCGAATCTTTTTAGATTGGTTCCTTAAATCCCTCCTTCCCCTCATTGCGAAGGATGTAGCATCTGAAAGACCCCAGTCTGAAGAGGAGGCCATCCTTAAGGCCCAACAGTTTGATCTTATCTATGCCCAGTCAGGTTACCTATACACGATCATACCTGACGCCCCACGAGGTGACTCAGCATGCGGTGACACACCGGGGGCATCACATGCCGCTGATGGCATTATTGGCCAAATTACACCACAAGCAAAACCTTTCAGTATGGTGAGCACCATGCCCGCCCCAAACCTTTCTAGGGCTACATCTAGTTCCGGAGCGACAACTTCTTATGCTCCAACAAACCAGACCCATCACGTTCATGGACCCTCTTGTCCACAACATTGTTATGGCCAAGCGCCATCAACATATGTACCTCCTACATACTATGCTCAACCTACGGTACAAAACCCCATGCAGTTCCCACAACAGCCCATGCATTACCCACAACCGGTTGCACTAGCTAACCTCACACCTCCACCATCTCAGGGGTACCAACAACCCCAACAGGCAACTGGACCACCTCCACCTCCACCTGCATACTATCTACCGCAACCTGCTCCCGCACCTGCGGCTCCCCAAAATCCCCCCAATGCTCAAGGGCACGTGTACGCACAACAACATCAGCCCCAATACCAAAACAACCAGCGCAACCAAGGTGCGCAACAGAACCGTGGTAGAGGTCATAACCATGGTAATAACCAACAACATCAGCAAGGTCCTCCACCTCCCAATACTCCGCAAAATAACAATGCTGCTCCTCCCAACCGCAATCCGGATCGGAATCCTAAGCAGCCTAGAAATAATAACCTCATAACAAACCACCCTTGTTCTATTTGCGGGGTCTATGGTCATTACACGCATTCTTGCCCACATTTGGAGCGAGCTCGGCAACTCTGGACCAACGATGCCCATCGTCAAGGGCAAGCGGTTCCTCAGCCACCACCCAACCCTCCACCACCTCAACATCAACCTTTGGTGCTGCAAAACCCCTTTCCAAACCAGGGTGTAGTGAACACTCAGCCGTTAGCCCCCCCTCAGGGAAACGTGCCACCACAGCAGATCACTTATGCAGCCCCTGATCAACCCATGTTCGATTCAGGTACTCACCATTTGTTGATGATGTGGACTGCCGATGCTAACCTCCAAACTCGTTGGAGCCAATATGGCTCCACCTCTGAAGCCCCTCCCGCCGACAAGAACACTAACGTTAATCCCACAGATCAAACGTTACGTATACCTCCGGCTTCACTTGATGGCGCTTCCAAAGCACCTCGCTTCCCACTTTGTCGCATCAACAGTAATCCCAATGCTCGCGCTGCGTCGAATTACAACATCCTAGACGACTTAGCCCAGTCTCCTGCAGCCATGTCTGCTTTAGAAGTTTTGCAAAACTGTCCTTCGCAGCGCAAAACTTTGCTCTCTGCCATTGGCGCCATTGACCCCAATGATTCACAGTTGATCGCATTCGATTCAGACCAGTCTGAACCCCGCCTGCCTTCCTCTTTAGCATTCCAAGTTTCCGTTTCTGTTCGGAATCTTGTCATCCATCGGTGCATTATCGATGAAGGGGCCTCCACATGCGTCATGTCCACATTTGTTTGGCAGAAGTTGGGATCCCCTACTCTCCAGCAGTCCACCACTGCATTACGAGCTTATGACGGCCGTTCGGCTCAACCCCTAGGTCTGTTAGCCAATGTCCCTGTCCAGCTGGCGGGTAAAACCGTGCTCATTGACATTGAGGTCATCAATGCCCCACTAGACTATAACCTTTTACTTGGTCGCAACTACATGTACGCCATGAAAGCGGTTGCCTCATCCGTTTTTCGTACCATGATGTTCCCCCATGAGGGACGCGTGGTCAAGGTCGACCAGCTCACCTATTACGATCCCAAGGCCCCTACCACACCTGAAAATGGTCTCACCATGGTTGAACAACCTGTTTGTGGTGCAACTACCTCATTCATTTCCTCAGTAGGACCCAGACTTTACTCCGAGGCGTCGATAACCTCTACATTCCAGGCCATTCCACCACCGTCACCGGAGACCCAGGTCGCTAACCTCTGCACTCTTTCACAAACACCCGGTAATCAACCCTCCTTGTTACCCAAACCACCATTGGTCCCTAGTCACATCGGTGTTACACCTATCCACACAATCCCCTTTCTATTTCCTCCTTCGGGTGTAGTAAGCGCCCCGGTTATGGCTACCCTTAGTCTCCCCGGGTTAACATTGGGATTACCCGTGTGGTATATTACGCCTCCCGTTCCTCCACCGACACCAAATGTCATCCTACAACCGGTGCAACCCATTGTTACTTCTACCCAACCACCTCCCAGTATCACGACTCCTTCGTCGTCGACGAATCCCCCTCCATTCGTCAGGCCCACTGGGGGCAGAGGCCCACAACCATACACTGCGGTTCCCCCACCCAAGGCAGTTAAACCTCCCCCCATATTTCGTGCTCCTCCAAAATGCTCGCTGTGTGATGAGTTAGGCCATCCAACCCATCAGTGCCCACAGTTACCTGCATTGCAGGAACACATGCAAATGTTGGACGACGACCCCAACATCCCGGTGGTCAAACTAGATCCAAACCCTATGCCTCGTGATAAATCACTGCGTACCAACCACCCATGTGCGATATGCGGTATTTATGGCCACTACTCCCACAACTGTCCTGACATCCCAGACTATAGAGCAGCTCTCTACGAGATGAACAATTTGGACCTAGAGACGGCACCCCCTACTATCGAGGAGATCTACCCTCCTGCATCATCCTCATCTGGAGAGATTAACACCATCTACATGATCTCTTCGACTACCACTACCTCATCACTCGATTTGACCACTCAAAGGTCCCGCAATGATGAAGAGGTTCTCGAGACTCCTACTACCTTTGATTATCCCGGGGAATACATGCACCATCGTCCATACTTCCTCCTGGAAGAGACTTCATCCACCACCGCTACCCAATCCGCGGTTGAGTCCAAGGATTTCCTTCCTACTAAAATCGACTGGTTAACGGATCCCATGGCCGATATTTCTCCCGTCATCCACATTGACATCTCTGACCCACTTGGTGCCCTTCATACCATCACATTAGGAACCTCCCACAGTGAGCATGAGATCGGAGAATACCAACAACTGTTCCAAGAATTCACTGATGTCTTTACTTGGTCAGATACCGAAATGCCTGGCCTTGACCCCGCCATTTATATGATCTCCACTGGATACCCCTCTGTCCGGTCGGCCCCTTCCATTGATCCCTTTGACACACAGGTTGAACCCTTTCAAATCAACCAGGAAACCACATGTCCACAACATGGGGGCATGCCCAAAACCTTGCCTACTCATCATCACCGTGATCCTCGTCGGAGATACTGGGGGCATCCACCCCACAAAGGGAATCCCCCATTATCATATCATCACTTCAGTATGCCACCACGACCCACAGCCTCATGGTATAACACCCTGCCAGCAGTTGCTCAATGCCCTATTGATCTCTCTATGAGACAACATCTGCACCACATTGACACCTCTGAGTTAGGGGGCATAATAGATTACCTCGACCCCGGGATAGGGGGCATGATCAATCATTTTGAACCTTCCCCATCATCTCTATCTCAACACCTCAATGAGCCCATCTTTCAAACCAACACATATGTGATCCACAATCACAAACCCCATGCACATAGCATGGGGGCAGACCATTAACCCTGCTCACTTTTTCATATTCGTGATCTCAACCATTTTTGAGGTCACGTGTCACTTGTATATTTCAGTTGATTTGATACACCTAGTATTTTTCCCCCACGGGTAATCATTTCTCCCCACCATTACATCCTTGGCTTGGTGGGCTCACCTTTATTTACAACCATTTTTTAACTTAGTTATTTCCTTTCACCATTCTGGAGTCCTTATGACCTCCGTTTTTCGCACCATGTGCACCGTCGGATTCATATTTCCGTGCCCGTGATGATGCTTGAGATCATTTCTCGCTCTCACCAGGACCAATATCAACATTGTGTCCCGACACCTTGTCACCTCGGTTTGCGTGCCACATCGGTCATAGCCCGTTTTTGACGTGCCTTATATCGCCGGATTCAGTTTTCCACGCTCGTGATGATGCTTGAGATCATTTCTCGCTCTCACCTTTCGATTTCCCGGGCATTTTTTCCACGCCCCCTCGTCACCTCGGCTTGCGTGCCACATCGGCCGTTCTCCGTTTCCGACAATCCTTATGTCACCGGATCCAGTTTTCCGCACTGATGACGATGCTTGAGACCTTTTCTCGCCCTCATCAATCCATTTTTTGTTCGGTATAATTTTATCCCTTTTTCGGGCCGAGCAACCCCTTTTTACGAAAAAGGCACTTAGGGAGTTTCTGTTAAGCTCTTTTCTGACTCCTAAAACAATGAAAAGATCGCCGAGCAATCTTGCTTCCTTTCATGCTCGATAAACGTATCTGAAAGGGCGTCTACCTGGTATAAGTTTACCCCTTTTCCGGACCTCGTAGACTAATTACGAAAAAGGTATACTCTAGTCACATCGGCTAGAAGAGTTCTCCATCCGCATCATTTTATGCTTTTTTGGCCTTGGAGACTAAACCACGAAAAAGAACACCAATAGAGTCCACTTACCGCTTTCAGACTCTCTAAACATGATAGCAACCATGAGCATGCGCCGTCCTGGGCTCACAAAATCCACAAGACAGTACCATTTCAGAGCATACTTTTATCCCTTCTTGAAGCTCTTTAAAACTATGAAGAAGGAAGAAGGGTGCCTCTTGGCGCCACGACAGATCATATCTACTCGCTAGCAGCTTCCCCTTTTGGTCGCCTTTGTTCAGAGTATTCTGCAGTATGTCACCCTGAAACTCCCGCGACAGCTACCATCAGCTTGTCCTCCCCCCCCCAGAGTCAATATATACCATTCAGTCAAAGCTATGATCCCTGCACCTACAAGTCAGTTCCCTACGCTGCCAGGTCAACCATGTCATCATGCTCTGAACAAAGGAAGTTTGAGTCTACCCTATTTTTTGACCCAGTTATTTCCCTTCCCCACAAATATGTCAGTCCTACCAGCAGTACTACATCACTTCAGTTTACACCTCGCGCTCCTAGCAAGGATACATCATTGCCTTGTTAGTTGCTAGTCTCCCTCTGTCGACGACAACCACATTTATTCCAGAGGATAGACCTAGAGGCCCCTGTGTCTTGGACTCATTACCATTTATGATGAGTACCTACGAATCATTTCGAGAGGAATCCTCAGTGCCTCTCCCAATGGTTGTTTCTCACATGCTCGACTTCAACACCTTGATCGCATCGTTGAGACTCGCACAGGGTATTGGTCCGTTCAGTTATTAGTCGAAGACCCCGGATACCTCCTGACTCCTCCACATTTGAGAGTCTACTTATGGATACAACCAGTTACATTTTTTCTATAGATATCCGGGTTGCGTATGGCGACAGTATTCAGATGTACCCCAGTTTCATACTCCCTTGAGTATACAGGTACATTATTTCTCAGAGATGACTCATAGTCTTTGAGTCCCTGCAGATGTTGGACACCTTCAGTTTCAGCAGTTCCACAGTTATTCCAGCGTATCAGTTATTGAGATCAGTCATGATCATGAGTATATCCCACAATCATGTCCCCTCTGGACCATTATGATGTACCAGTATATTGCTTTACGTATTAGATCCCCCTTCTTGGGACTAATTGTTTTGTATATGTCTTGATACGAGCATGGGAATGCCCGCCTCGTCCTTTATCAGAGATTATACCTCATTCATATTGAGGCCATGTAATATTTTTTGTTTTTGCAGCTTCCAAGGGCCGTGGCTCCAGTCTCCAACCGGTCTCTTCTCTCCCCTAAACCCCAGAAAAAAGGACAAAAGAACTATGATGTCTATCGGCCATACGATGAGCTCCTGCCCTCACACATCAGGGGGCAATCTGTTAACACCTAAAAAGTGCTCACTAGCTCATTCCCTTACTCACATGACCCATTTGTCCACTTTTCCACCATCTGAGCCTCTGAAACCAACAAAAGGTCACCAAAAGACCTTAGTACACCCCTTTTTCCATTAAAAAAGATTATTTTTCCAAGAAAATCATAAAAAACCCTCAAAAAGGGTCCAAATTCCCAAAAATATTAAAAAGGGAATTAAAATATTATTATTTTTATTCAAAAAAGGAAAAAGGAGGGAAAAGTACCTAAACCATGTTGGTCAATACCATTTGGTTTCCACAAAACCACAAATGGTATCTCCCACCACCAAAACCTATAAAAAGGTGGTAGGGGCTCCTCATTTCATATCCTTCCATTATCTCATCCTTATGCTGCTGAAATCTCCCCTGAGCACTTTTAGCCATTGAAGCAACCTTGGAGAAAGAGACCTATTGGAGTTTGGAGCTACTCATCTTGGGAGTTGCTCAACATCAACCTTCACCATTGAAGGTAATATCGCAAGCACTTGCTTGCCCCCCCACTTTTCAATACAAAAAATTATTTATTATGTTTCTTGTTCTTGATTTTGAAATGTTTACATTATTTGCTTAGATTCTTGTTTAGATCCATGAAAAGTATTGTTTATTTAGTTTATTGTTTTTATTTCTATTGAAACTGCTACTACTAGTTAGTAGGTGCCCATAGCACTAAGCTTGGTTGCAAAACCGAGCCAACAGTTTCATCACCGAGTTTGCAGTGGATACAAGAAAGAGTTTCAGTGAAGCTGAGAGGAGTTTCTTTCAAGTACACAGAGGTAAGTTCTTAAATTCTCTGAACTTATGGATTAAAATGCTTCTGTATGAAAAAGGAAAGCTATGTATTGCTTCTGATGAATAGCATAGACAAGTAATGTCCGTAGATTCTGATAGTGATCCTGAAGTTATTGGGTGCACTCGTAGTGGAAAACGGTATAAAGTAGGCCTTGACCAATATTCTTTTGAGTCGATCCCAGAAGACAGTCAAGTTCCTAGAGCAAGTCATATAGAAAGACAAGGGAGTGTTCATATCCCTTACCACCCTTTTACACCGCAAAAGCCAGACAAAGCTCAGTATAACCCCGCAGTAACACCTTCTAGTAGCCCACACGGTACTTCTAGTACCTCTGAACCACCTTTATTTAACCAGCCCAGAAGCACTGCTACAGCACCCTCACCTCAACCTAGCACAAGAAGGATGGGTGATGACATGAAGCTACCAACTTTTAGAGGAACAGGGATAGAAGACCCTGAGCAGCATTGGTTCTTATGTGAAGCCATTTGGACAATTAAGCAAATTAATGATGATGTTGTTAAACTGGTTCAGTTAGCAACCACACTAAGAGAAAGAGCCTTAACTTGGTTCATGAAATACTCAGCAGCACAGAATAGAACGCTTGCTGATGTAAGAAATGCCATGATTAGAGAATTCAAGAAACCTAAATCAGAATCACAGTGTATAACAGAGCTCAAAGACATCAAACAGTTACCTACAGAATCAGTATGGGACTTTGACCAGAAGTTCAAAGCCTTGATAGATCAAGTAAGCTTCGAGTTTGCACCACAGCAGCATAAAGAATGGTTCATTGCTGCGCTGCTCCCACACATTAGACTTCCTCTTATGCAACAGAATCTCAATACTCAGGAACAAGCTCTAGAGATGGCTATGAAACTAGAAGCTTCGCCCATTGCGGGAACAAGCAATGATGTTGCGCAGTTGCAGAACCAATTAGCAAACTTAACCTTGCAAGTGCATGATATTAAGAAAGGAAAGGAGATTAAGGAAGAAATTTGGTGTACAAAATGTAAAGCCCAAGGTCATTCAAAGGACCATTGCCCCGTTTTCATAGACTATATTGAAACTGGAGCACCTAACCCTTTACCACAGGCACAGGGGCCTTGGTGTGAAATCTGTAGAACTAGAGGTCATAGACCACAAGAATGTCACTTACTTCAGAAATATGTACAAACTCCAAAGAATCTATATTGTAATTTCTGTAAATCAGTAGGTCATGATGAGAACAATTGTAGAGAATATGATCTTATGATAGAAAGAAAGCATGATGTTTATAGGGTACAAGAAGAGACACAAGGACCCACAGCAGGTCCACCGTATGACCAAACTCGAGACGCCCGAGCAGGAAATTACAGGGGACGCGGATGCACAACAAATTTTGGTCGCGGAAGAGGACAGATCACTTGTTATAATTGCGGAACACAAGGTCATTTTGCCAGGGATTGCCAAAATCCTACAACTCTCTGCAGGTATTGTAAATCTTCTGACCATATCATTGAAGAATGCCCTCATCTACAGGCTAAGATGCAAGCAAAGACCCCACAGGTCAATCAGAATATTCAGTTGATTGGAGCAGAAAAAAGAGAACCAGACCCTACAGTTAATATAGTGACACGCAGTGGAGCAACCACTGGTGCACAAGAGATGGGAATGGGAAAGCAAGTGACGCAATGGGTGCACCGTGCTAATATTAAACCAGCCCCACTTAACCTGCAGAAGCAAAAAGAAGCATTTAAGCAAGCTCAAGAGTATTTCTCAGATCCGAGAGCTTCAAGTTCTGCCGCAACTCTGCAGAACAATATTAGATCGCAAGTGCTAAGACAAGACAACCTGGTACAAGAACAGGCCACTATAGCTGGAAGGCCTGACGAGGAGCATGCCCTAGGCAGTGTTCATGCGTTCCTGCGACAATGTTTAAAATTGTTGCGCAATGAAAAGGCAACTCTAGAACTCCAACACTTGTTGGATCAGTGCCAACAGTCTGCTTCGACGAACACACCGCAGTGTGCTGTTCACCAGATTAGGAGTCATATTAGAACTGGAAAAGAGATGAGGCTCACAGCGCAGATTGGAGCATTTGAAATGGACGAAGTCATGTTAGATCTGGGTTCAGAAGCCAATGTTCTCACTATGCAGACATGGGAACAGATGGGAAGCCCTCAGCTTACAAAATCCCCTATCCAGCTAAGACTCGCGAATCAGCAACGAGTCTCTCCATTGGGCAGATTACCCAATGTACCTATTGATATTGAAGGAGTAAGAAGCTCTGCAGATTTTGAAGTAATCAAAATCATGGATGATAGTAGACCATACCCAGCACTTTTAGGAATAGACTGGGCATTTGATAATTTGGCTGTCATTAATTTGAAGAAAAGACAGATGACCTTTGAGGATGACCAGATTAGGGTCATCGCACCACTTGATCCTATTCAAGGACCAAGGTATATAGAACCCATTCGCGCAGAAGAGGAAGCGCGCCACATGGAAAGTTTGTACCAAATGACTACTAACCACAGTGACTACGTCAACCCCACAGCAGATGGCCATATCAGCTGGCGATGCGATAGCTCGTGCACATCAGACTCAGATGCAGGATTGGAAAACTGGCAGAATCGTTTACATGAGGTATCTGCACGGCGTTGCGCTATGATGACTAAATCCATTCGATGGATTGGCACAGAATTAACTGACATCCCAATTTTTGATGGTCTAACTGAAGTAACTAAATTCATACATGAATATGAACAAAAGCTTCCAGAACAGCAGCGCATACAGGCACTGGATGTGGCATTGCGCGCTACACCCGCAAGATGGTGGGCTGCGCATAAGGAGAATATTCACACATGGCAAGACTGTCGCAGATTGATACTGCGCAGATTTCAGGACACCACAGCCGGAGCCCTACGCAAATATAAGGGACAGAGTGACCCCAGGTCACACATTGAAGCATGTATTCAGCAATGGTCAGATATTCCGGAAGATGAATGGGTTCACCTATTCATCCACACATTGGATACAGTTCCAAGGAACTGGTACACTGAAACAGAATTGCGCAGAGGCACTCTCACTTGGCCTCTAATGATAGAAATTTTTCAACTTACCTTCAGTTTTGAGTCAGAACATCCAAGCATCGATCAGGCTTTGAAGTGTATTAAAAAGAAGATATTTGAACAATGCCCGTTATCAGAATATTCCCAACCAGATTGGGCTGTCCAGATACAACATGCCTTGGAATGTTATAACTTCACCGCTGAAGATGAGGAGGACGATCCTCGCAACATCAATATCCCAGAATCATAAGGGATGCGCAATATTAAAGGTCCTGAGCTTGATATTCCTGCCATCACAGAACACATCAAGCTCAAGAGGATTAACATTGGTACAGAAGCTGAACCAAAGTTTGCTTCTATAGGAGATTATTGGGATGATGAAACTGTTGGACATGTTTCAGAGTTATTACGTGACTACCAGGATATCTTTCCTACCAAGTTCACAGAAATGAAAGGCATCCTAGGAGACTTAGGAGTGATGCGCATACCTCTGAAAGCAGACGCCAAGCCAGTAAGACAGCGCCCATACAGGTTGAACCCGCGCTATAAAGAAAAAGTCAAAGAAGAAATTGATAAAATGCTCGCAGCAGGTATTATTGAGCCAGTAGAGGAAAGCGATTGGATTAGTCCTATGGTGGTCCAAGAAAAGAAAACGAAAGGTGAAATAAGAATCTGTGTCGACTTGCGCAAACTCAATGATGCATCAGCGCACGATCCATTTCCCACTCCTTTCACAGATGAAGTACTTGATAATGTTGGAGGACAAGAGGCTTACTCTTTCACTGATGGTTTTTCGGGATATCATCAGATCAGAATCCATCCGGACGACCGCCACAAGACTACTTTTGCAACTGAATGGGGCTCATTCCAGTATACGGTAATGCCCTTTGGTCTTAAAAACGCACCTGCTATCTTCTCTAGAGTTGTTGTTGCTGTTTTTAAAGAATTCATCCATAAGTTCTTAGAAGTCTATTTTGATGACTGGACTGTATTTGGCCTATTAAAGAACCATATTGCAAATCTGCGCATGATGTTAGAAAAATGTAGACAGCATCAGATTTCCCTTAACTTGAAAAAATGTATATTTTGTGCGCCCTTTGGTATTTTGTTGGGACATATTGTATGCAGACAAGGACTCCTGATGGATCCTGCGAAGGTTGCCATCATTGCTAATTTACCTGTGCCCAACTCAGTTAAGCAATTGCGCACTACATTGGGACATACTGGATACTACAGAAAATTTATCAAAGGTTATGCAAAGATCACAGCACCTATGGAAAGATTGCTGAAAAAGGATTTGAAGTTCCAATGGACAGAAGAATGCCAACAGAGCTTGGACACACTTAAAGAAAAGATGATCACAGCGCCTATTCTAGTTTTCCCGGACTGGAAAAAACCTTTTCATGCTCATGTTGATGCTTCTTCCATAGCATTGGGGGTTGTGCTTACACAGTCCGGAGAAGGAAGTATTGACCACTCGATTGCGTATTCCAGCAGAAAGCTATCTACAGCTGAGAAGAACTACACCACTACAGAAAGGGAAGGACTAGCTATGGTGTATGCCCTACAGAAATTCAGACACTACCTGTTAGGCGCTCATTTTAAAATGTACACTGACCATTCTGCTTTGAAATACTTGGTCAATAAACCAGTGTTAGGAGGAAGAATTTGCAGATGGCTACTGCTCTTTCAAGAATATGATTTCGAGGTTATTGTAAAGCCAGGTAGATTGAATGCAGGGCCTGACCATCTATCCAGGATAGAGTCAGGAGAGGAACCAACAAGTCTGGAGGACAATCTGCCTGACGCACAGTTGTTTTCTATTCAAGCAGCAGACGAATATTATTCTGATATTCTTGAGTTTCTCACTACCGGACAAGCGCCGGCTGAGTTTACAATCCAGCAGAAGAAGCAACTTGTTGTCAGAGCCGCAGACTTCACTTTGATAGCAGGCCAGCTTTATAAGTTGGGCCCTGACGAAGTTTTGCGCAGATGTATCTTACCACATGAAAAGAGCTCTATCATCGCAGAAGCGCATTCAGGTACCGCAGGAGGCCATTTCGCAGGAAAGCCGACTGCGCAAAAGATATTAGCCGCAGGTCTTTGGTGGCCGACATTGCACAAGGATACTAAGGCGTTCTGTAAATGTTGCGATGTATGCCAGCGAACAGGAAAACCCTCAAGGAGATATGAAATGCCGCTAAGACCCCAGATCACACTGCGTGCTTTTGATAAATGGGCCATTGACTTTGTAGGACCTATTAACCCACCAGGAAAAAGAACTGGCGCAAGATACATCCTTACAGCTACTGAATACCTCACCAGATGGGCTGAGGCGAAGCCAGTTAAGAACTGCGACGCTGCTACGGCCGCGCAGTTCATTTTTGAGAATATTATCACTAGATTTGGATGCCCAGTGATCCTCATGAGTGATCAGGGTACACATTTCCTCAATGAGACTATAGAGGCCCTTACTGAAGAATTTCAAATTAATCACCATAAGAGTACACCCTACCATCCTCAAGCTAATGGTACGGTGGAAGCATTCAATAAGATCCTTGAGAATGCCCTGACGAAGATCTGTAACCAACAAAGAGATGATTGGGACCTTAGAGTCACAGCTGTATTATGGGCTTACAGAACCACTTGCAAGAAACTAACAGGTCACACACCTTTCAGCTTGGTGTATGGACAAGAAGCAGTTATGCCCATGGAATACATTGTTCCCAGTCTTAGAATTGCGCAAATTACAGAGATGGCAGATCCTGATACTATGAATGGAAGACTTTCGCAACTGCTTGCCTTAGAAGAAGACCGACTTTTAGCCGGATTCCATCAATAGGTACAGAAGGCAAGACAGAAAGCTTGGCATGACAGGCACATTAAGCATAAACACTTTGAAGAAGGAGACTTGGTACTCCTTTATGATAGTAAATTCATCAAGTTTCCGGGCAAGTTTCGTGTACATTGGTTAGGCCCTTTTCGGGTGACAAAGATAACAGGAGGAGGCGCAGTTCAGCTTGCAAAGCTTGATGGAGAATTACTACCTACAATGATCAACGGGAGTCGGCTTAAGCTTTATTGCGACGGCCACTCCGCTCTGTCGACCTAATATATTGCTAAAAGAGATGCAGATGCCCAGTGTAGTTGAAAGAGGCACCGCATTCAGTCTACACGGAAGTTGCGAGACACTCAGTCTCCGGCTTCCTGCGCAGTTCTTAGAAACATCCGCGCATGTCTAAAGTTTGGTTGGAGTGAACATAGTTGCGCTCTTGCGAAGCTTCTCCCCGGACCGTTGAACTATCGCTCTTACGGAGCTCCCTGTGTTAATTCACCGCTTGAAGAGTTCTCCTTGTGGACCCCTAGAGGCACAGTTCCCTAAGTTGAAATGACCCGACGAAAATTTTGAATTACAGCAGTTATGTAGCCGCGTCTGAATAAATGAAGGATAAGTCCGCTATTTAAGTCTAGCCGCTCTGACGGATTTGGCTTGATCTCCGATAGATTTGCATTTAACTCAGGCGCCGAAAGCATTAGCTTCTCTCGGAAGGCTGTCAGAGCTCGTCAATCATAATAAATGCACCAATGCGGCGAGGAGGATAGCGTGTTGTCAACTCATGTATAGCTGCCTACAGCTAAGTAACCCCACTTGGTCGCATTTACTAGCACCTCTGGCTATAAATACCTCACACTTGTATAATTTTTGGGTTACTTTCCTCGAATTGCTATCTTGTTTAAAGAATCCAAGTTATTATTTTCAGAGCCGAGTTGTGCAGAGTATTTTTCCTTGTTTTCAGCGTCCATATCCTACGCAGGTCCGCCATTTGCTGTCCAAAGTTTTTGTTCCCTACATCGATTCACGGCGGAGAACCTGTCAACTGAAGAAGTTGTTCGTCAATTCCTGCACCGAGGCTTAGATTTCGGCATGACTACTCCAGTCACGGCTTCGACTTATGTACATCCTGGTTATCAGGATCCCAGACAGTCTCCGGCTACAAGAGCGTCGCCATTGCAGCCAGAAGAACCTGTTCTAGAGCCGTTGGCGACCATGGCGAACTATATTCCGCCGCGTCCAGACGATGTGCCAGAAGTACAGATCCCGAAGAATGCAAAGTATCCCATTCCGTTACCGCCACTACCGGCTAGCGTGCGGGTAGAAGGGCAATTGTTGGGACACATTCCACTGGTCAAGTTCTCTGATTTCAACCTCGGAGACTATAAGACATATCCTCAGTTCCAGCTAGACCGATATCTGAATGTAGTGCATAATCCCACCAGAAAGGTTGACGAGTTTATCCCGAAGGGATTTGCAGCAAACCTTGAGCGCCCTGGACTCCTGAACTTGTTGAAGCTACCGCATTTCGGGCGTAGCAACGAAGTCAATGCAGTTGTTAAGACGCTACTCTCATGTGTTCATGGAGGTTACCTTTGGCTCGGGAGGCCAGTTGATCTAAATGTTGATTTAATTCACCGCATCACCGGTCTGTCTAAAGCTGGTAAGGATCCCAATATTCATTTTGTGGGAAAGGACAAGGACAGAAAATTGGCTGCACAGCTGGTGCAGAAGTATAACTTAACAAGAGGAGGTCGGGCTTATGACCTCACTACAGTAGAAGATGAGGCACTTCGATTTACAGGAATTCTGCTTGCAGGCAGACTTCTCACAAAGTGCCGACCGAAGGAAGTTACTGGAGCTGTCGTGGAGCTCGCCATCGCAGCTGCGGAAGGAGAGCAGTACAACTGGTCTCTCTTCCTGCTGAATTCTTTCTTGGCTGATTGCATGAATGTGTAGGACAATGCAGCCCAATCATTCCATTTTTCTTGGCTTCTAATTTTATGCGCTCTCGTTGGGTGGAAGGAGCCCCCCAATACTCAGTTCCTTCCGCGCCGCGCAGGAGAGGTTGCCGGCATGCGCTACATCAACCTCTGGGATTCTCCCAATCCCGTGAAGCGCAAGATGAATCACGCTGTCTTTTGTGAATACTACTATCTCCTCCGAGATACCATTCAACAAATGGCAAGGCTGAGTGAGGAGACAACCACATTATATGAAGGAAAGTTGGCTTTTACTGCTGACATACATCAACTTTACCTCCGCCCTTGCGGCATTCCAGATGAATGGGCGCTAGGCCTTTACAGAATGACTACCGAGGATGTTGAAGAAACCATCAAGTCTTGGTCGGATGAGTGGAGGGAGGCCGCCGATCTCGCATCTGCGCTGCCAACCACCGCTGCGAAAGAGAAGGATAAGGGCAAGGAAGCCCCGGAGAAAAGAAGTGATGAAGGCTCCACAGAACCGGCCACCAAGAAGCAAAAAGTGTCGCATCCCGCTGAGGCTATTCCCTCGGGGATCGACCAGTACCTACACGAGCAATTTCGCGAGCTGCGCAATGCGCACGCTCACATCAGAAGTGCTTTAGATTTGCAGTTCGTAGAATTGAAAGGTCTCGTGGGAAGAGTTGCGCAGACCCATGCGCCAACATCTACTTCGCAGGTGCCACAAGAAATTCCAAGTGCCGAGCGAGTTGAAGAACTCATAGAAAGGCATACTGTTGTGCATATTCCGCCTACCAGCATGACACTTCCAGATCCGCTAGCTGCACTACAGGTAAGCTCAGTTGGTCTTGTAGAAATAAATTTGTCTTTAATTCCTATAGAGACTCTACAGCTTGTGCATGAGAAAGTTTCTGTTGAGCTGAGAGCTAGAGAGCTCTCCACCTTCCAGGCAAACCAACGACTGCAATCGCAGGAGTTAGAGTTGAAGGCAATCCATAAGAATGTATCTGAGAAACTTGCACTTTATGAGGCGCAAGACATCGGCATCAGAAACGCAGTCGATGAGATTGCCCAGGAATTGCCGGCTTGCGAGATTCAACCAGACCTCCCTCTGGTTGCAAAAGTTCAAATTATTGTAGGAAGGGAGAAGACCCTGGAGCAAGAAATAGTTGCTATGGCTGAAGGCCATAGAACCCAGATCGCTGAGCTAGAAGCTCGTGTTGCTGCGCAGTTTACAGATGGTGCGCAGGAACAATTTGAAGCGCTGAGCAGAGCTTCCACACAAATGAAAGACAGAATACAGGAAGCTGCGAACTTGATGAACCAAGCTATGGAAGCTTGGACGGAGCTTGAGACGCTCCCTTTTAAACTTGGTCTTTTGGAACAAATACAAGCCGCAGAACAGTCCCTAACTGTTCTGACTGAAGAAGCTAAGCCCTTAACAGGCTTACCAAAAATGAAGAAAATGGGCGAAGTGCGCAAAATGCAGCAGCAACTGCACAAGCTCAGAACTGAAGATGAGAAGCTCACCAACAGCATTCAGCCATTCATGGATGAGTATGCTGAAATCGTTGGTCAAGTCGAGGAAAAAATCAAAGAGATTGGTGAATCTCAAGAGGTGATTGAGACCATCACTAAAGAAGAAGCCACCGCAGAAACGGTGCAGACAGCTGTGGAGTGTGTTGATGAATTGGACCACGCTATTGCGCAGTGGAAGAAAGCATTCACGGAAACACAAGCACAAGCAGATGCGCAAATCAAGCGACCACACGCTAGTGCGAGTGGCTCGAGGGCGAGCCACAAGTGAGTGTTAGGGGCCTGTTGGAGCCTAGGCCGTAGCTGCGGTAAAGCTGCGAATTTTGGGGAAAAAGGCACAAGTATGAAAGGAAAGTGCTAATTTTGGGACAAGCACTAAGTTTTGGGTAAGAAGGAGACGGTGCGCAGTACGGTGCCAGATGGACAAGCTCAGCGAAGATCATGGACCGAAAATCGTGGAGCTCGCGCGCACGTCATCGAAGAATGAAGGTGGCTCAGCTACCATAATAAATAAGGCGATGGAGTAGAGGGCTCAACTACCCTCATTTAAAGGCTTAGTACAAAAGTTATGGTTGCTCGGATCAAGGAGGAGCAACGGACCAGAGCATTGAAGGCGAAGGACAAGCGCCCATACCCACAACCTGCACCGGAATTCATGGAGCCTGCAGGAAGCGGCGACGTGACTGCAAGCGGCGCCTACAGTACACCTAGCCATGTGCGTGGTTAGGGTTTTTGGGAATCACTGTTGGGAAAGGCCCACAGTTTTGTAAAGGTGTGACCGTCATGGCCACCTATATATATGTATACATGATAAGAAGAAGAGTTAGATACTTTTGGGATAGTTAGATGGTTAGACTGTTAGATAGACAGTCTCGAGGATAGATCATGTGTTGATTATCCTTTGCTAAGTGTTTCTACTGAGTGTGTAGAACTAGGATGGAAACCGGATAGCCGAGGAGCTAATCCCTGAGTTGCCAGACAGTCTGAGTAGATGTCTGTGCCTTTGTAATCTCTGTAGAGAAGAGACTAGATTGAGAGAAGGGCTCCCAGCTGTGTGCGTGGAGTTTCCTGTAAAGATCTAAGGCTGCAGCTGTGTGCGCAGCATATTGTATAACTCTATCATTTCCTGGTTAATATAAACTCCCGTGGACGTGGTTTCCCTCGAGGAGATGAGCTTCACATATTTCCTCTTGTTATAAATGTTTGCGTGAATGATTAACTGTTTAAAGTTCATTACCTGTGTATACAAGACTCTTGCATTATCTTTGCGACTGTTTAAGTGAGTCGGGAAGGTCCCTTGATAGTTATAAGCGTTAAGTACCGAAGAAGTGGTGGAGCGTTGTCGCTGCAGAGATCGAGGAACGCGTTACTGCGCTGAGTGCGCAGGGCGAGGAGGTACTTAACGCGTCGACGCAAGGACTAGTTGCCTTCTGCGCTAGAGAGGAGAAACTGCGCAGCGGGCCTGCTGAGGAAGGAAGCCTCGCAGTTGCGCCGAGGGGCCTGCGGGAAAGTCAGACCGCCGATATATGAGGAACCGGAAGAGGAAGAACAATCTCCGCGTCACCACGGTTAAGGAAACCTGATTCCTTAACCCCCCAATAGCCACTTCGGGTGAGACCTCGAGCTGCTGCGCAGCTCGTTGCTGAGAGGGCTAGTGCACCAAGGGGTTTGTTGCTGCGCTTCATTAAAACCCGGGTCTGCCCAAGAAAGTAGCCAACAGCCCTCTCCAGTGCCGAGCCAGCACATTCGTCTGGGTCATCGACAAATGGAAGGAAACTGCGCCACCAACCATCATAGGTCAAGGATCTACTATGGAGCCATAGGTATCTCAGGGTTTCCAGTCAGTCATCGGCGCCCTCCCTCCCACTGCTGTCCCAATAGAGATTTCAGGGTTTTCAGTCAGTCATCGGCGCCCGCCCTCCCACTGCTGACCCAATAGGCATCTCAGGGTTTTCAGTCAGTCATCGGCGCCCGCCCTCCCATTGTTGACCCAATAGAGATTTCATGCCTTTACCAATGCCACCACACCTTCTTGCACCATAACTTTTCACACACATCAGCTCTTCATTTATACAAGGACGCCACTCCTTTTTGTTTGTGCAAATCGGTGGTTCCTTTTAGGAACTTTATAGGTAACTTTCTTGACTGCAGGTTAACATGACCCCTACTCACACAAGGATGATACCTTCTCTTATTACACAGCTCTTCGGGCCTGTCCATCCCTTCTGGTAATATTTCACGTGAGCATAGATAGGTTGCAAATTCCCATACAGTCTCTTTGCGTACCCTTCTTCGCTCTGCCCGTTAATGTGCAATATCAATCTACATCTGTGTAGGCTGACAACACAAGAAGGATAAGCAAGCTCATCAGTATTGCTGTTCAATTCTTAACCACATTCCATATCATTCACTACCAAGTATTGAAACACCAGGAATGTGTCCATTCCCTTAGGGTGTAGTCAATATTGAAAACCCTGTCATGACCCAGCACCAGAAAAGGTGTGCACCCCCTCTTCGATGTGTGCCATGTAGGCCCTAATCATACTCAAGCAGTCTACAATGATATAAATAAGATAGAGCATGCTCTGCATATTAACCCTAATAATTTAGACATGAATGTTCTTGTCTAGGGTCACAGAATACTCATTCATTTCGCAGATGTGTCTCACATGCCTTCTGGGCATAGCTTTACCATTTCACTTCATGGTTTACCGACATGCAGTTTGGTCGAGACATTATCAATGGCATTTCACCCGAAACCCATTTCCAAAACATGGGATCCTTCCCATCTAGTTTGGCTTCTGCAGGCCATCACACATGGTCTTCTTGCAATGTGTCATCCTGGAACACTTAATCAAATAGCCAAACAGTCAGCAACATTTAGCAATAAGCTTCAAATATGATTGTTCCATAACCGATCAATAGTATTTATAAGTAAATTCAATATGAATTTACAATTCTGTCTCCTACAGAAAATGATTTGCTTAGCAATGAGCCTATTCTCATTTTGTTTGGCTCCTGTAAGTGACATCACTCTGCCCGTTATGGTCTTATGCCCGCTGCCATACATGAGCATCCACTTACAGCATGTCCTCCTGACACATTTCATATAAGCCAAACAGTCATTAGCAAAATTTCAAATCCGAAACATTTACAAATCTGATATCTACAACTGTTCTTACTAACAGAACTTAGAGCTCTCAACCATGAGATTCCTTCTCATAAGATCTAGATCAAATTTCACAGTCATATCATTCATACAATGCATCACAAGATTTATAAACTCTCTCAATGCACATCTACTCAAGGCTACCTTGCATTGTTTCATGAGTACTATGCATTCAAGCATATTATGATCGAAACATGACTATCTCATATAACTTGCATTACCATAATCAGGATCACCAGTCCTCACTTGCTTGGGTTATTAAGCACATAACCAATCATACACATGGCATGATATAAATTCATATGAATGCATTGAGATTTCTAAACAGTCATAGGGTGTAAGGATCATTCTCTTCACTTACCCATACATCACCAAGATTGGTAGGTTAACAGTCCCAATCGGTATTCAATACCACAAGCAAACTAACTCAACATATCTCGAACACAGTTGGAGAGATCTTACCAAATCCTCTTTCAACATTCATGCACTTTGGCACCAATAATCATTACCCGCATGGTTACCATTAACATCGCCTGATGTTACCTGATCAACTGGCCTCTTACCAAGACTACTCAGTCCTTTTGCCAACTTTGTGATCATAGATTTGTTGCACCATCTTTCCTCATACGGTTGTTGGTCATATGCAACAATCATCATCCACATCTTCAGCCATGCTCTTTGTTATCTTTGGTCCTACAACCAATACCAACATCAATAGTGATCATCAACCATAATATTCTCCATTAGTAGTTCATGGCATATGCAGACTTCATTATTCTACCAATATGCAATATCCCATTTATGCACAAGCATTTCTATACGCACTATGCAATGTTTGTTAAGATACCCTCTAGTGCATATACATCTAGTCCCTTACATTTTTATGCCATATGAAAATTTTATAATCATAAGTATGATAACAAACAGGGGTTTAAGGAATTCTTCCCTTTTCGGTCCCTCATCGTAACATGGAATTCCTCTTCCATATCATGCAATTGTAGAAATTGCCCATTTTGACAACAAAATTTGTTTGTCAAAACAACCACTGGCACTCTTCTGCACTAAATATCTATGATATATGTAGACCTAATTCAAACTCTGGTCATGTATCATTGTTCCCTGCTGGACAAGCTTTCCAATGCCTGTTTTCATGCTTCATTCCGACATCAGGTGTGGAAACTGCATCCCTTCAAAAATGACAACTTTCACTACAATTCTGCACATTTTACATAGTTGCATTTTGGTCCAGAATGCCAACTTTAGCCACCTGCGGAAGAAAATCTATGAGGAATCACAAAGACATATCTATCGGGCGAAGTTAGTCCATATAACAAGGAACACTCATCAATTCACGGATATCAATTTTGATGCACCATTCATCTTCTATGAATTTCTGGGTTTTACTACTTCTCACTTTTCACATTTTTCCAAAATTCCAAAATTTGGGCCAAAAATGGCTATCTCCCGAACGGTGCATTTCTGGAAAATCTTCGTCTAACGGAAAATGTTCGTCTTAATGAGAATATGAAATGTCTAGTTCAGTAAAATTTCTGATTCCCATATCTAGGGTCACTTTTACTGTCCACCAGCTTTTCAAAATCCCGAAAAAGTGGCCCGGAACAGTGCTTTTTGGCCTTCTTGATCACCCCGACTCCACATCCTTTGGATTTTGACTCCAAGATTCTGAACTTAACATCGTGCCTGCTTCATGACTGCCTCGTATCAATTTCAGCTCAAACTGACCTTCTTTCAAGCCTCAGGATTCCGTCCTTCAAAAGTCACTATTATCCATTTTCTGTCAAATCGGAGTGTAATGGCCTCGGGGTTCTCACTGGTTCTTTCATGGCCTCTGCCAATGGCCTCCGAGCCCCACAGGAATCATCCCATTCTGAGCCCCGGTGCTCCCCCTATCCAAAAATTGAGTTTTTGGCACTTTTTTTTTTTTTCCTGCCTGCTGCCACTGAGGGGCGGTTCACTGAATGCTCCCAGTTGGCTATAGCCTTCCGCAGTTTCGGGCTGGTTGGATGTATCCTTCCGCAGTTGCGGACCGATTGGCTGTATCCTTCCGCAGTTGCGGACCGATTGGTTGTATCCTTCCGCAGTTGCGGGCCGGTTGGCGGAATGCTTCCGCAATTGCGGAACGACTCGGCGAAGTCTTCCGCAGTTGCGGAATGATTCGGCCAAGTCTTCCGCAGAATTTCGGAACGACTCGCCGAAGTCTTCCACAAAATATTCGGAACGACTCGCCGAAGTCTTCCGCAAATTTCGGAACGACTCGCCGAAGTCTTCCGCAAATTTCGGAACGACTCGCCGAAGTCTTCCGCAAAATTTCGGAACGACTCGCGGAATGCTTCCGAAAACTTCCTTTTCATGCCGATACTTAGAATTTTTTTTGCTTTTTCGGAGCATTTCACTGAATTTTTTCGCGTTGCGGGACAACTCGCAGAATCCTTCCACAAATTTCGGAAGAGAATTCCTTCCAAAAATTTCGGAAGGGAATTCCTTCCGCAAATTTCGGGGCGACTTCCCGAACTCCTCCGCGTTGCGGAAAAACTCGCGGAATGCTTCCGCAGTTTCGGAGCAATTCGCCGAATGCTTCCGCAGTTGCGGAAGACATTCGGGAATTCTTTCCGAAACAGACTTTAACAAAAATTTCGCAAACACTTAAACAATTTTCAAAAGCACTTAACACTGCAATTGGATTTGGCCCATAGAGGCCCAATGCTGCAACCAGCAGCTCTGATACCAAATGTAATGTCCCCTCCTATCATACCAGCATGATAGAGAGGATCATTACGCTTAAACCAGGAAATTTGCCCCGATGCTTACTAAATTAAACATCCACATATATAAAAGACAGGCATGCAGATGTACAAATCTAAGCAAACACAGCAGAAGTAAATCATGTGTAGAATTAACACACGTCCATCATACATTCCAGATTTTCATGTCATTCATCAATTGAGCAATATCAAACTATCAAACGAGAATACTTATCTTACACCAAGTAGTTCCCGAGCAACCAGCTATGCTTCTGCAACGTTCCACCCAACCGTAGGCCAGTGTGCTCCTCAATCTCTCAGCACCACTGCCACCCCTGAGCTGGGCATGATCTCCACAAGGACAAGGGGAAAACAGGCTCTCACATAGCCAAAGGTATATCAAAATCAGCGAAGCCAATCAACAATTGGGTTTCTCAGGCTGTTAAGAGATGGGTGGATGTATCATCAAAAGCATAAGTGTTGGGCATGAGAAAAAAAACGCCTATACAGTGAAGTTCCCAACAGTGGGTTTCTACCAGTTCTAGAAAAATGTGGGTAGACTCAAAACGAATTGGCAACTAGGAAAAATCGACTGGGAGAGAAACCCATTCCAGAAAAAAAACGCCCCAAGGGCAAAAACGACCTCTCCCTCAGTCGAAAATCGCATCCCTCTTCCCCCAGCTGCTGCAAGATACCAAAAACGAGTTTCTGGGCATGGAAAAACGTAGGAAATGGTGAAAAACGTGAAGGATAAAACCCCAACAAGCTCAGACTGCGTGAGAGGATCAATGCCATGGGTGAAGAATGGCTTTTGGGCCAATTTTGTGGGGGTTTTCTTGCCCATCAAGCCAAAACTTGATTCCCCAAGTTGCTGTCTTTCCCATACATGAAAATTGACAGCCATACCTCTCCCATCCCAAGGCATTAATTGTCTCAACCAATTCTTGGAAGAATTAAATGATTGGGTGCATGAGACCAAATGGGTAGTTGAGAGTTCATGGGTTTCCTCAATGAAATGGATTAACACCATGGCTCAAGGGTTTGGTTATTCCCCCCCCCCTATTCCTTGTAAAGATCATGTCCCCATCTCTTTGTTGCATTGCGTAGCTGGTTGTGGGGTTTTTCATTAAAATTGCATATTTACATGATGTCCGTTTTTACATTGTGCACTACTAGCACATGAACTCTATGCATCCATTCTAATTGCCGATACATAGAACGATAAATCAATGGCGGGCCTTGGCCTTGAGCTCCTCACCATGACTAATTAACAATATTTACATCATTTACAATATTAATGTAATAGGGTCAAGCTGGGGACATTACAGGCCATATCAGTTGATGTGATCCCTCTATCCAATATAAGGGGCCATTGGTATAGATAAATAAATAGTATAAGCAATTAGTAAATTGGACTGGAATACAACCCAGATGAGTAACGAGTGATGAATTGTATCTATGGGATATTAGTTTGTATATGATTATTTGATATTATTTCCCTTTTGGGGTTTCCTAGAGATATTATCCTACTTCTTAGGAATCGTGCAACTCATCTTCACTATTCTACTTTGGAGCCCTGTTTCACCTCTATAATTGACATATTCGGTATTTATTATGTTGTTTTGGAGGATTTGAATCATCATACCCACACGTCCAGTGCCTGGATCCTGATGATATCTTTCTTTACAAAGGAATGAGGATCTTCCAAACTGAGAATGATCCACAGTGAAAATAAAGGAAGAATAGACGTGGAAGGAAATTTTCTTTGAATTTGAGTTGGTTAGACTTGGGGTTTAAACTTATGCCGGCTGCACTTGATGAGAGATAAGCATGTAGCAGGTTATTACAAAGCAAATTATGCTTCCCGTGCTTAATTCATATAAGAGTGTGAGTACTTTGACGGTTAAGGTGGGCATGCTTTTGAATGTCTGATATTCACTAAGAGCAGATTGCATCGTTTGCTCATCTGATTACAGTGTTTGGATTGTCTAAATATTTTTGAAATATTTTCTATTTATATTGTGGGGCCTGCACATGTTTCTATTATCATTCGTGTGGGTTTGTAGTAGTCATGCATTAGAATGGAAAAAAGAGACCCTATTTAGAATTCAACCTATTTAATAGTTTTTAGGATTTCAGGAAAGCTAATGTTGATCGTGTCGATGCTTGTATTTGGAATTTTTTCTAGAAAATATTATGAACTTTTTTAAGTCTCTGGAAGTGCAGAAAAATGCATAATTATCCCTATTTGGTAGTATATTTAGTCATTGATTGTTGTTAACTAGTCATTTATTTAGTCATTGATTATTGTTAACTAGTCATTTAATTAGTCATTAATTGTTGTTAACTGGTCATTTAATTAGTTATCTATTTATGTATATAGGGCATTGAGGGATCGAACCACCAACCTCCTTCCTGTAAGGAAGGTGCTCTTCCATTGATCTAGCACCCTTATATAGAATCAAAGTTCACACCGAATCAAAATTCACACTAAAAAATAAATTTAGTACCATACAATTCACACATACATCTGATACAAAGGAAATTTTGATTCACTTTAATTTTTTTATTACCATTCAAAGTTCATCATTTACTAAAATGTAAGTTTTTCCACTGGCATAGTCCTGTGGCATGGGATAATTGAACCCTTGTGTGAAAGGCTGCATACCATATATCTAGAAATTGGTAAAATTTTACAAAGCAAAATAATATATCTTAAAATTTATGTTTGCAATACAAATTTATTTTTTCATAAAAAGCGAGATAATGGTAAAAGAATAACTTACTGGTATTATACTAAGACATGGCCCAACCATGAGACCCCAAAAACTAGCTTGGTAGTCATACATGAATGAATCCTCCAATAGAAGCAAAGATTAAATTTCGAATAGATAAATCTAGAAATACATACCATGTTAAGAAAAATTAAATGTAAACTGTCAACTGAAACTATCCTTGAGAAATTAATATTACCACCGGTATAAACAAAAATAAAAAAATTGTGCTCATAGAAAGGTAAGTTGCAGATCAGAAAGACCAAAACACTGAAGGAACTATAATCACTGATAAATCTACATCGTATTGCAAGGCCACCGATAATGACATATGGTCAAGAAGAATTTGAATGTTGCCGCCAACAAAATTTATGTCTTAATGGTATTTGTTTTAGATAAAAAAGGGAAATGAGAAAGTCAACAACATTGTTAATATGAGAAGTGGGAAGAATTGGTAACTCATAATTTGAGTATGATGTTGCATGTTTGTATGCTATTCAATTACCAATCAATATATGTTTAATCCCAAATGAAGAAAATCTCTCATTCTCATCATGTTTTGAAAGCCATTAATTGTCTACAATTAGTTTGATCAATTTTGTAACCAATAAACCCCACAAACTATACATTGCTTGAAAAGTATTAGTCTGTTAAACTCTTTATAAAATTTACTGATTACCCTATTGTAGTCTTCAAGCCAACTTTCCTCTTCACAGGCTGCAAGACATTTTTCTATTTTATCCATTATTTCGTTCCTTCTTACACCATCTTCCTTTGCTTTCAATATTATCCAGAGGCTCAGAAGGGTCCACCATACCTACAATTCCATAAATTAATTAGACAAACTCAAACTTTTACTATAAATTTAATCGAGATAGAATAATACATTTTAACTAGAGCAGAGAAATGCCATTACCAACATTAACTAGGGCATTGGAATTCTCTGGTTTCGTGCTAGCATCTGGTTCTATATGTGCTCGTCTGCATATTTTCTCGAACTCTATCCTATTTTTAATACTAATTCTTTCATTTTGCTTGCCTTTAGCAGATTCAATCTTTCAACTTCTACCTCCGCCTGGAACCATCACAACAAGATTTAATATGGTCAAATTTCATTTAGTTGATGTGTTTCTCTTTTCAAATAAAGTTCTAACAATAACATGCAAAGACAAAGCAAAGCTACTCAATGATATCAAGTGCAAGAGCACCCGAGCCTTTCACTTCATTATCTAATTCTCCAAGATTGCATACAACATTTCTAAATAGTTTTTTTTCTTCCATTGAAGTATCCATCGAGTTCCAAAGTTCAACCAAAGATGTTCCAAGATATTGCAACTGAAAGCAAATAAATATGTATATTTTGATTTCAAAGAAATATCAACTAGCACAACCACTTAACTTGTGGCCGGTGCACATTGATAGGCCACATGTTAAGTGCCACAAATAAGTAATAAGTTATATCAATCGTATTCTTATCCATTTTTAAAATCGTTACAATAAATGTACATAGACATTTATATAATAAAATCAAATATATTTAAAAAAACAAAAAAATATAATTTAAACAACCTGCCATATGGAAAGTGTAAGTGACTGCAACTAGTTATTAATAATTATCTTAATAAGAAAGTATAAATTGAATGGTATTTATGTTTTATAGTGTTTAAGTTTGTTTGTTTTTTTAAATTGGTTTTCAAACTTTAATTTTCCATTACTAAGAATCCATTTTTTTTTTACACAAACGGATAAAAGCTTTATATTAAAAAATAGGAGCCAAATACATAGATATGGGGAGGCTGTTCCCAAAAACTAGAGCTGTCAAGACAGTCTCAATAAGTTCCAGCCTCTGAAGTTCAAAAATGACCTTATGTCTTTTACATTTGAAGCAAATTGCAGATGTATTACAACTATAGATAATAATAAACTGCCCTAACAGGATGCAACAGAAGTAGAACATACAGCTAATACTATAAACGCTAGACCAAAAAGAGCAGCTTCATACCCAAATAACTAATTTTCATGATGGCTTCGGGAGATTTTGTCCTTGCTGCCTGTGGCTGTTCCTGCATTCCCATCATCTAAATTCAGGATAAACGAGGGACTGTTCCCACTGCTGGTCCTAAAACAATCCACTTTTGCCTCTACAATTCGAAGACAACTGTAGAAAGTATCGTACTTGTTCATCAATTTATCAAAACAATCTTTAGTCTTTCCGGTGCTTGAGCGAACTTCTGAGTTGGAGATTTGTACAAAGGTGGCCAAATGGGAGATTGCCTTCTTCATGTCCATGAGGTCTCCTTTGAGCCAATGCACTTGTGCATCTAGGTCCTGGAGATGGGATTGAAGTTCAGGGGAGGGACTTCCTTGTCCATGAGGAGAATCTAGGCTGATCAGACCTCCAGTTTCGCCATTTGCGTATTTCCAGTTCTTACTGCCAGTTTCGTCGGGACTGCCATGAATATGTTGCACACCGTGACTATAGTCAATTGGATTCAAGAGTAGGCTAGAGTCCGTGGTCTTTCTGGAAATGAAACCATAGCCAGGGAGCTGCGCCGAGTTCCTGTTGCCCTGTCCAAGTCCAAATTCCAAGGACGTCGACCTTTTTTTGTTGTAGTCATCAATCTTAGGATGATTAAGACAAGCCATATTAGTTACACCGCCCTTGGGATGTTCATTGCCACCGGCACCATGAAATAGGTCAACAAGACATCGCTTCGGTCCGCCATTGCTGGTCCCCCAGGCTGCCCCTAAAAATTTTTCTTGCATTTTCGACAATGCTGAGCCAGTGGGCATTGGTTGCATCTCTCCATGGCTAGCGAGGACAACAGACTACTAGGGACAACACTAGGGAAAGAGACACAGGAAAACAGAGAAGACAAGTGCAGAGGGTTCTGGATGATACTAGAGGCTTCGCCACCCTGCATTTTATAGCCGAGTATCACCTTGGAGGTCGTCCACCATAACTTCATGCATGCAAGCCAGGTGTTCTCTGTCAGGGGTAGCTGCCGGTTCAGGGGGGCGATCGTTGAAAAGGAGAAGGAGGATCTAGGATAGATAAGGAGTGTTAATGGGAATGATGGGATGGCCATGAGGGGGGAGGGGGTGAGGAACAAGAGGTTTAGGAGATTAAGGAACCCAAGCATCAAGCTCAAGTTTTCCATTTAAAAGGATATGCCCACAATTCAAACCGGTGCCGACATTGGCCATGGAGTCAGTAGAGTGATTGTTGTTTCTTAGGATGTGGAAATATGAGAGGGAGTGAAAATATTTAGCCAACCGAATGAGATGTTGATGCATCATGGTGGTAGGTTTCTTGCGAAGGTTGGTTAAAGCTCTGGAATCTCTAATGACCAACATTGAGTCTCCAAAGACTACAAAGTCCTTTATGTCTTTTCTTCTTGCAATGCCCATCCCTTTTATCAAAGCTAACCACTCTGCATCATTGTTAGTTCTTTTTCTAATTCCCCAAGCATAGTCATTCCAGTTATTTCCATCAAAGTATGTAAGGACTCCCCCCGCACCTGCCAACCTAGGATTTCCTTTGGAGGCACCATCGAAGAAAAGGATATGGCTTCCAAGAGTTCGAATCCAAGCTTGGAGGTCTTTATGATCCATTCGGATGTGCCAGTTCTGAGGTTTGATAGCCTTAGGAGGGTGATGAGAGGAGGGGAAGGGAGATAAAAGGTCGGCCACCCAAATTTTTTCCTCAACACTTAAGGGTTCTTTGTGGAGATTTTTCATGTTTTTGGTGGATAGGGAATCGATCCAAAGGGCTCTTGTAGAAGAATGATTTTCCTTGGGACTGCTCTTTTATCTTCGAAGATTTCATGGTTTCTGGCGATCCAAAGTTTCCAGCATATGAACTTCGGGAAAGCAAACCAAGCTCTTTTGAATATAGGCTTTCTGGAGAAGAAATTCGGGTAGTATGAGTGCCAATTTCCAAAGAGATCCAACCAGTTGGTGGGGAGGACCAAATTTGGCTGAATGTCGTGAAGAGCTCTGTGCCAAACTTCTTGAGAAAATTCACAATCCAGAAAGAGATGATTGATAGTCTCTTCCACGTTTTTATAGAGGATACATCTAGTTGGTCCTTCAATCCCTCTTCTTTTCAGATTGTCCGCTGTGAGAATCTTCTTATGAGCGAGAATCCAGTTAAAAACATTAACTTTTGGGATCCCATCGTTGTTCCACACTTTGCTCCACATGCTATCTTTATTGCTACTGTTGTTAAGAGCATCCAGGTAATTATAGGCTTTCTTAACAGTATATATACCATCTTTCCCCCAGTTGCGTTTATCCCTCTTTTCCATGGGAATCACACCATGAAGACGTGAGAGGAGGGCACTATACTCTTGTTGAAGATGATTTGGGAGGTCAAGTTTTCTCCATCCAGTCCAGTTGCCTTGGTTAGACCAAGTTGAAATATCATGAAGAGTTTTAATGTGTGCCTGCTCCATCCAATTTCTCAAATCCCGTAAAGCAGGAAGAGAGTTGACTGGAGGAGAGGCACCAAACTTGTCTTTCCAAATATAGATTTTCTTACCGTTTCCAGGAACCCAGGAGATGTTATTTTGGATTATAAAAGCGGCTTTCTTGCAAAGGTTCCATATCACGGTTCCTTTCTTTTCTTGATCTATTTTTTCTACACACCTGCTTCTGTTTCCCTGCATAAACTTTTTGCAAAATATCTCTTTCCACCAAGATTTCTTTCCAGATATGATCCTCCAGATAATTTTGGCTCCCAGAGCGAGATTCATAGTACAAAGGTCTTTTATTCCAGCTCCATCATGAGATTTAGGTCTGCACACTTTGTCCTAGCTTATGAGATGAAATTTTTTTGTTCCATTTGTTTTTCCACCCCGCCAAAGGAATTTTTGGAAGAGCTTTGTAATTTTGGATAAAACAGACTTAGGAGCGAGGGAGATGGAGCAGGCATAGAGAGGATATGTAGAGAGGATGGAATTAAGAAGGACTAGCTTTCCAGTTGGGTTTAGCCAGTGAGAGCCCCAAGAGCTGATTTTGTTGTTGATTTTGGTGATTAGTCCTTGCCAATCAGCCACTTTTTTCTTGCCTTTGAAAATTGGAACCCCGAGGTAGGAGAATGAGTTCCAGTCTTTAACACCTTCAAATCCAAAAATTCTAACAATTCTCATTAGTGTCCTTTGGGGGTAGTTCCAACTGTATATTTTGGATTTATCAAAGTTTACTTTTCCATCAGAGACTTTGAGGAAGGTATCAAGGGCTTGGTGGAACTTGGTTGCAATAGTGACAGAGGCTCCTCCCATAAGAATTGTATCGTCAACAAACTGTGAGTGGTTAACAGATCTAACTCCTCTGACAATTTTGATTCCTTTGAGGTCTCCAGAGGCTTCAATGGATTGGAGTTTCCTACTCAAGGATTTGGAAACTAGAAGATAAAGAAAAGGGGACAAGGGGCAGCCTTAGCGGAGACCACGAGTGGCAGAAAAGAAGTGTGTTGGTCTGTCGTTGACAAGAGGAGCAATCCAGGGGGAGTTGATGCAGGCTTTGATCCATCTCACAAATCTAGTGGAGAATCCAAATTTTTCCATGATGGTAAAGAGGAAGCCGTGATTTACTCTGTCAAAGGAATTTTCCATATCTAGCTTGATGGCCATGCCTTGATGATTTTTTTCCATACTTGAATGAATGGTTTCCTGAACAATAATAATGTTGTCCAGAATTTTTCGGTCCACAATGAAACCCCCTTGAGTATCAGAGATGATTTTCCCCATGATTTTTTTCATTCTGGTAGCAAGGATTTTGGTGAGGATTTTGTAGGAGGAATTACAGAGGGAAATTGGCCTGAAGCGGCTCAAGGAGTTGGGGGCTTTGTCTTTGGGGATTAAGGCAAGGAAAGAGGAGTTAGTGGCCCCTCCAATTTTATCTTTTTTCTTGGTCCAGTTTAGCATGCGCTTTAGGTCTTTCTTAATAATGTCCCAAGCTGTCCGATAGAAATTGATGGTAAAGCCATCAGGGCCAGGAGCCTTGTCATTTTGAAGAGACCAAACTGCTTTCTCAATTTCATGCTCTAAGATTGGTTTAAGGTCTCTATTAACAATTTCTAAAACCAAATTTGGGATCCCATCAAGAAGTTCAGCTTGTGCAGCTAAGTCAACTTCTCCACTGTCCGAAAAAAGCTCCTTGAAGTGGTTGTAAGCAAGCATTTTAAGATTTTCTTTCCCATTGATTCTTTCCCCATTGTTTTTTTTCAGCTCCCTGATTGCATTCTCGCTGCGGCGAGCTTTGGCCTGATTATGAAAATACTTGGTATTGCTATCTCCTCCTTAAGCCACAACTGCCTGGATTTAATTCTCCAAGTTTCCTCTTCCTTCTTGGCTGCTGTAAGAATCTCCAGTTCTAGGTTTTTCGCTTGATTGAGAAGGACGCTCGTGACTTCTTCTAACTCCATTCTTTGTTGTAGTTTGCTGAGTTTGGATTGAAGAGCTAACTTCGTGCCATAGGGGATTTTATAGGAGGTCTTGGCCCAATTTTTTAGTGCATATTTAACAGCTCTGTGTTTGGAGTCCCAGATGAAGCTTGGGGAGCCATGGAAATTCACGTTCCAGGCAGTTTGAACAATATCTAAGAAATCGAGGGAATGAATCCAAAGGGGATTGAAGCGGAAGGGGATAAGCCCAAGGTTTTCAGGAGGGGAGATGGATAGGGAGATGGGATTGTGATCGGAAGAGGCACAGGGGATGGTGAAGGAGCTAATAATGAAATCAGAATGAAAGAAGGAAGAACTTACCAGGAAGCGATCCAATCTTGCCACTATGTAACCAATTCCGCTCCTCCTATTGCTCCAAGTATACTTGGCATTTTAAAGTGGAATGTCGATGAGATCCAAATCGACAAGGTCTTCAATCTTTTCCCCAAAAGGATCATGAACTATGTTTCCACCACGTTTCTCCTTCTGGGACTTAGTTACATTAAAATCGCCGGCAATAATTAGATTTTCCTCCCGCATGCTATCTTTTAGATTTCTAAGATCATCCCAGAATTTGATTTTGTCCCTGTGGTGAATGGGTCCATACACATTGCAGACAAAAGTGGTGCGGCTACTTTCTTTTTCTTTCATTTCAATGAGAAGCCAATGGTTGTTTTCTACGATTGAAATAACTGAGAATTTAGAGGAAACGGGGGTAGCTATGCCCCCCGAGGCTCCACGGGAATTACTAGCAATTCCTTGACTTTCTTTCCAAATAGAACCTAAGATGTCTAAGATCTCAGCACTCTACATTTTAGTCTCTTGGAGTAATACACGGTCCGGTTTTTTAGTTTTTATCATATTTTTGATTGCTTCCACTTTATTTAATCCACCGAGACCCCTGCAATTCCAAGAGACTGCAAACATTACTTCTTTGATGGATTAGGTCCTGCTCGGGACTTACCTTCTTTCGCTCCGGTTTGGGGTTTGGATTGCCGAGGAATCTTCATGTCTTCGAGGCTTTTTTGTCTTCCCGATTCTATTTCTCTTTCCGCTTCTAGTTCCCTATGGTACCTATGTGATTTCCTGCCTCTGGTATTTGGGGGTTGCACCGATTCCCCATCATCGAGAGATTTTGAGGAGGCATCCGTGGATGAGATGGTTGACACAAATTTACTTTTTACCTTATCATCCCATGAGCCACCTAGAGTGATGGTTTCTCCGGGATTTACTTCATTCGATTCTTTTTCAGGGTTGCTGGAGGTTTCTACATTTTCCTTGTTTGGTTCTTCTGGTCTTTCTTTTGATATGTTGATCTCTCCTTCTTCGACCTGCAATTCTTGAAAGCTGTTGACATTCGTGGCTTCTTTTGGTTCTAAATATTTTCCTTTAGCAGGGGGGGAGTGAGCTCTTGTTGGGATGTGGGACACCCGAGGTCTTTTTCCCCCTTTTTACCTGCTGCCACCCATCCTCTTGAGGTTGCTCTGAGATTTCCTAAAACAATTTGGGGCAATTTTTGACAAAGTGTCCATACTCATGACATTTTTTGCAATTAAAGGGTAATTGTTCATATTCAACCTTTTGTAGGTGTTCCCAACCATCCATTTGTAAATTTACTTCTTCTGGAAGACCCTTTTCCAAGTGTACCTCGACACATATTCTGGCACAGGCGAAAAGAGGCCCTTTAGGCTCAGCTTTGTCAACATATTTTCTGAGTGCGTTTCCAATGGGTTGCAGGGTATCATCGTCCTAGCAATGCAGAGGCAAGTGGGGTAGATGAACCCAAACTGGAACAGCTGAAGGGACGTCTTTCTCCGGATCGAAAGAGAGGTTCCAGCGATTTAGGTAGAGGTCGCGAGGGCCCATGAAGTACGGACCACTTTGAAATATGAGATCCTTATCATCTTTGTTTTCAAAGAGAAAAATGAAATAACCCTTACCGCAGATCAGTGTTGTAAGCCATCAAAGATCAGAGGCATCCATTTTTTGTTGATCCATGCATCCATCGTCTTGGGGGAAGGCCAGATCCCAGTAAATTTCTCGATCAAGCCACGATCATTAATCATTTAGTGCTAAAGCTTTGAGTTTCGAAGTTGTCGACAGGATCTGGATGCAAGGTGCAGCTGCGCGTTTGATGAAGCTGGCGTTCGAGTGATCCAAAGGAGCAAATGGGGGGGGGGGTGGAAGCCACCAGGGAGTGAAAGGCTGCATCGAGAAGACGCTTGCGATCGTCGGGGGGCAGATCCATGGCTACGGCTCAGGAGGAGCCCGTAGGAAAATGCAGAGTCGCCATAGGTTGAGGCAGAGCGCTAGGGTTCCTTGAACTACGGATTTATTCTCTAAGATGTTCCTCAACTAAGAATCCATATTATTAGTATTACACTTACACCTAATATTTTGCGAATTCGAATTTGTTCTTAATTTCAGTACCTGAAATGCCAATACGGCCTAATTATGCTACTATGGTTGAAGAGGGATTGCTTCCCTTACTTGATTGTATGAGAGACACTTTTCCTTTGTAATGATCATTGTGAAGATGGTCAATCTTGTAATGATATGATGCTACATGATTAGATTGTTTAAGAATGCTACTGGTTAGTGGTTTTTAGTGAGTTTTTGACAAAGAACAGAACTGAGGGACTGTATTCTGATATGATTTCATTTTGTTGATGGTGTATGGATATGCAGTTTGGTTTTTCAGCTTTAAGTCTGTAGGCCATCCAAATCCTCTAAGCAATCAATCAATGAAAAATGTAGTTATTTATATATAATAAAGTAATGATTTTTTTGCATTAATTTTTTGTTTTAAACAGAAATTGAAATTTTAAAAATTACTTGGTTAAGTAATCAAAATGAAAAATGTATTTTTTATATATAATAAATCTGTAGCTCCTGCTATCAAAGTGAGCATGATCAAAGATTTATGCACCACACCGTTTGATGGCAACACTATGGAAAATACTGGTCAATGATTTAAATTATGCCAAAGATAGTCTTTTTTAAGGATTGAACCGAGCAAAAGTTATCACTGAGTTGTGTCCACCAAATCCAAAAGTGTAAACAATCAGTCGATTATTAAAAGAAATTTCACTCACTTACCTTTTGGAAGGAAAGCTTCATAAACCTATGGATCAGTGTGGAAAATCACATAATAGTCATATAGTTGCGTATTGTATATAACAGCATGTGCACTTGAATGTTCCCAAGACAAGTTTACACTGTATCTTACCAACATACACTTCATGCTGCTTCTTCACATCTGGCATTCACTCTCAGTATTCTGCAAGGAGTATCAACATGCAAATTCAATTGTAACTTCACTCTCTGTGCATTATATCTTCCAACTCCGCAGCAGGCTTCACTCACCACTGTAAATCCTGCACGCAAAACATCAAACCTAATGTTTTGTAAGTTAAAAGTTCAGAAATTAACAACACAAAGCTTGGAAAAATATAGATGAAAAAAAGAAGAATAAATATTACCATATTCACTGGGATTATCAATAATATAGAGGACAATTTTGTAGGTGTCTAAATACACAAATGTTTCCCCAACGAGATTACTATTTAATACTCAGCATGGACCTAAGCCCGATATTGAAAACCTAAACAAGATGGTTGATATTGTCAACAAAACAATTGTTTGTATTTCTGATGGATAATCACTGAGGAAGGAAACCCAGAGGACCCATTGTTGATACTACAATTTTCCTTGCACCCAAGTCATAAAGAGCTTGCATTAATAAAAGCAATTGCCCTTATTCAGAGTTAAAAACAATTTACTCTGCAATTTCATGATTGAGTATTAAGGCGAATTATAATTATTATTAACTTTTTAGTGAATTGAGAAATAAGGAGGTCACTGAAATTTTATGAATACCATCTACTTTCATGTAAAATGCAGTCTGCAAATAGTTATTGATGTAATCATTGTTTCCGAGTTGAATAGCAAATATAGAATATGAAAGAAACAATTGAACTTTTTGTGAGCTTCCCAACTATACAGTCAAGTTCTTTAAGGTGTTCTGGAAATTAGGGATTTGATTGTTGAATGATATTAGACTTTCTGGTGCATAGCAGAAAATTGGCTAAACCTAGTTAGAATTTGAATGTTAATAAATAAATTATGTACCACAAAGTAAAGAGTAATAAATATTATAAATATCAACAATAAATAAATATATACCCATAAAACACAATAATAAATATTATAATAGAACTATAAACTCCATGGATTTCCTTTGAGATATACATCTTTCATTAACTCCAATGCTCAAATGTAAATATGATTCGGGGTAAATCCTTTTTACCACCACCAATGCCCATGGCATTGTCATTTCAAAACTAACTTCATGGCCTATGAAACATCATTTCATATGCATAAATCATACATGGATATTTTAGTAGCATGTTAAGTACTCTCCACACTTTCTAGAACGTATCCTGCAAGGTTGGTAACGGAAGGGGAAATGATCAATCAACCACATAGACCAGAAGTAACGCCCAAATTGACATGTCCCCAAATGTTTCTATGGTCTAAGACATAATTTTGGTCCAAGTCACCTAGGATTAAAATTATTAAATTGGTGGCTAAGGGTGGAAATTTACCCAAGTAAGATGCCCAAGAGAGTAATTGAAGAATACTTGGACTAAGGTGGGCCACATGAAGTATAAGATTCTCAATTTGAATTTCCTAAGATAATTATTAATAATTTGGGAAAAATTGGCCAATAATTTTTACACAAGTTAATTTTATTAATATTGGTATAAAATATAAAAATAATAATTATTTATGATTAATTAGGCTCATGAGGGAAGACAAGAGGATAAGGTGGACCTCACTTGTGAAAAATATAGAAACAAAAAGAAAGCAACCTAAAATCAAGGTGACATAAAAAAAGAAGGAAACTAGCAAAAGCGGTGAAAAACAAGCAAGTGCATAAAGCAGGAAAGTGCACAAAGTAGGCAAGTGCAGAAAAACATCCAGTCTTGAAAAGCGGGAAACATCCAGAAAGAAATGAGGTGCAATTTATAAAAGCAAGAGAAAGTCATAAATCAAGGAAAGTTGGAAAATCAGGAAAGTTATCAAAATAAAAAAAGAAAGAAGTTTTTTGATTTGTGCAACTCGAGAAGGCATAGAAACATCTAGAAACGCTACAAGGTCCAAGTTTAGTAAGTGAGGCCGCATACATGAGGCTAAGTGGGTCCAAACCCAATCTAACTAATCAAGGAAACATTCATGCCTCCTCCAATTTGAATTTCTAAGAGGATAAGCTCAACCATGAGGAGAAAAGTCTATAAAAGGAGGAGGAGAACTCCATTTCACATCTTTTGGTTATTTTCTTATTTTCTTAAGAGCTTTTGCTTCTTAGAGGTTGAGTGATGCGCCTCAACCAAGCTTGGGAGATGAGCCCCAATGCAGTGTATTTTATAGTTTGTCCATGATCAGTTCCAGAGCTATGCAATACTGATATACAGGCCAACATCATCTCACCATTGAAGAATCTAAGTCATCCAGAGAGATCATCAGTGATAGTGCAATTGGGGAGAGTTCTTGAGAAAGTTACATCTAGAGGAGGAGATTCAATCCAGTGAACGCGCCCATGAGCAACCCCTGAAACTTGGTGTGCCTTCCATGAGTATATACCTGCTCTGAATTCATCATATTTGCAGATCCAGTCCAAAACTTCTCTTTCTTCTCTTCATAGTAGACTTATATTCTCAATTTTGTAAGATCTCTTTGCATTGGATACTTCCTGAAGATATGAATATTAAAGTACTCTCGATTTCTACTTAGAGTATTTAATTTCAGTTTTCTACTATTATTGAGTTCATGTCTGAGACATAATGTACTTCAGAAGTGAAATTTGAAATCGTGAGAGGATGTTTGAATCAAATATTTCAAGACTAGCTCTTTAAGCTCCTTTTCTTGACTATTTTTACAATTTTTGAAATTAAAAGTTATATGTGATCCAATTTTCTGTTCTAATGGTCATTAATGAATCTTGATATCCTTTTGAATCCTATCCAACCATTCTCCTAAGAATTCATAGGCCTCTCATCCTGTTTGGGAGAGCATGGAGAACAACTAGCCGAGCATTCCAATCTAGCACCCTTCCTTTTTTTGCTTCCAAACTCAACCAAAACCTCCCAAATTATCAAAAAATATTGTCCATCATTTAATTAGGGGGTTAATTTCCAATATCCACCATTTGATTACTTTTAGGTGTAAGCAAATGAGTCTAGTATGCATATGTTGGCGTGCCTAGGAAGCCTCAGAGTAGACCTCAATGACAATTGTTGTTGAAACATAAATTGCCCCAATAACTTGTGCATAGAACTATGAAGATGGCTCCGAATATGATATTTTTGCTGTTGCACATCCCCAAACACATTTTACAGATCCAAAAGAGTTCATATCTTCAGTTATGGGTGGGATTATTAGTGATTAATACTAGTCCTTTCTTAATTAGTTTTGGTAACTAGTTTTAGCCTGTATTCTTTTATGTTTTAAATTTTGAAATTGATATAATATTCCTTGGGATCAGATCAAAGATATTACAGTGGTATCAAATCACTTTCCTCTATTCCTGTGAAAATAAATATCTCAGATGAAGAAGATTTCAGACCACATCTTTCGACAAAGAAGAAATTTCAGCTATGAGGTTCATATCAGTGGGTGATGAAGATTTTGAGCCATATGAGGAAGAAGAAGTCATATATATTGATGGAGGTATAACTCGAGAGGAGGACGGATATTTTTGTGACCAACTATACAATGAAGCTAGTAGGGATGAGCCAATGATGGCTATCCTAGAAGATATATTAACCAGGAGGATGTCAACAATAAAACATGACTCACCATTATCAAGAGTATCTGGAATTGGGTGAGAATATCTGCACATCTATATCCTTCAAAGATTATTGTATTTGCAAGTATGGATTTTTGCCTCAAAACATTGATGAGGATTCTTTTGGGAGCAACAAACCATCCATGGAGGAACAAAGTTGTTCCACCTCCCGGAGTAAAGAAGAAGAAGAAGGAGCCAAAGGTGAAGTGGAATCAAAACCATTTGCATATTCAAGCATCATGAGATTGTTTGGTTTTTCTTCAAGAAGAGTCTCCAAAATTTGTGATCTGAGCACCACTCAAGATGGGAAAGTCTCAATTTGCTTGGAGGAGAAGGTAAATGAAGCAGAAGCAGAGATCCATGAGGTGGAGCACAGTGAACCACAAATTGAAGATGTAAAATTGCTCGAGGAGCCAATGACTAAGGGTGCATCCAGAGGCTCTCATGATGTTGGAAGAAGCAATCTCATAGTCAAATATCAACCATCTGATTAGCATGAGAGACACAACAGTCTCTTAAGTGAGGAAATGGGTACATCAGAAGACTCAACAACCCATCATCAGGTTGTTGGCAGTATGGGAGGTGAATTCACTTCCATTTTCTTTGTTGGTGATTTCAATATCACTATGTTGTTGCTACAACACCCCCCCAATATTTGAAAAATTTGGGGCCCCTCCTTTACTTTTGAAGAAAAAGTTTGCATAGGAGCCTAAAGGCCATCAGAGCCTTTTCGTTACTTAGTTCTTCTTGAGAAAACCTTTGCTTGATTCCTTTGAGTTCTCTTTTTGATTGTTTTGGCCCAAGTAAAACTCATGAATTTAAGCTGCAACGGTGGAAGAACTCATCCAACTCTTCCGAAATGGAAAGAAAAATTTGGCTAAGTTAAAGTATCGGTGAAACAAATCGACAAGTCCTTCTGAAACAACGGAAGAACTTGGCAAGTCCTTCCCAAACAGTGAAAAAACTCGGACAACTTGGTTGCAACAACGGATCACTTTGCTCAGGATTTGAAGCTTCACTTTTCGGATAAACTCGCCGAGTTTCACTGTAATAGACGGGAGGTTCGATTGAGACTTGAAGTTCACTGTTTCGAGAGAGAGCTGCGCCAGCTTTCCAGAACCTTTTCCACCAATCCTTCCCGCAACGACGGAGGAACTCGCGCAAATCTTCCGCAACGGCGAAAAGGAATGAACAAGTTAGACCTAGGCGGAAGAATTCAGGTAACTTTCTTGCAATGGCGGAGCAACTCCCACAACTTTTCTACGACTTCACGCTTGCCTTTTGTGGAAGAACTTAGATAGTTTCCCCGCAACGGTCGGAGAAGTTGGCCAAGTCTTTCCGGTTTTGGCGGTCACTCTTAAATACCGAATGTGTCGATTTGACCCCATCCGTACGCCCATTAACCCCCTTTAATTTTCACAACCACCCTATTAATGGCTCACACGTGTCAAATGCCTATATATAGGGCGTAAACCCCCTTGGTATTCATTGTTCATTTTGATAGAGGCTTGTCTCCATGTCTGTTTGAGACCACGACCTCCCACTCCAGGCTCGCCGGATTCGCAGCAGCGTTAACACTCCCATAAACGATCACTTTCTAGTAGGTTAGTAACTTTCAGGACTTGTATCCTCTCTTGAAGTGGTTTTTCTCGTTGAAATGAATGCCATATTTCGTTAGTTCTTTTCATTTTTAGCCTGGCCATTGCGGAAGAATTTCAGTCTAACTACGGCCCATGCGGACCCATGCCCATAACTAACTAAGCTTACCCAAGCCTGTGTTCATATGAGCATAGAATTTTTTTAGGACCTTAATCACGCATAGTATGATCGTCAAGAGAGTCCGCAGCATACCTCTACCCGTTGTGGAAGTTGAAACCAGTCCTGTCTACCCTTACGAGAAGAACATTGGTGTCCCTATCTGGCTGCGAGCGTTCATGCCATGAAACATATTATACTCAGGATTACTTTGTTTTGTTCCGATTTGTTATTATGGTAATACATTGCTCTTATATTTCATAGTTGCGACGTGACTCAAAACACCACTATGCGGTTCCCATAGGTTTTTTCTTTTTTAATAACATGTGAAATAAATTTCTTAATCTGAAATTGAAAGCGTAAGAGTCAGATTAGGTTAGATATTTTAGTTGCGGGGTAATCGATAGGATCTACACAAAGGTTTCTCAACAAATTCTTAAAACTGGATGTCATGTGCAGAATGATAGCCTAGATTATTGATGCTACGATCATAATTTTTCTGATATATACATATGCATGTTGTTGTACAGGGTTTTAAGCCAAAATGCCTAAAGGTGGCAAACTAAAGTCCAAAGCGACCAAGCTAGGATTAGCCCCCACGAGAGTAGAAACTCTATATGAAGACACCAAGTGCATTACATGCATTCCTCCAGAAGTCAAATGGGGAGACATATATCGTATGATAAGAGACCAGGACATCCCTGAGGCACTCCTCGAGGAAGAATACCTATACCGGAATATCATAAGCTCCTGCATATCCAAAGCAGCCACACGTCCGGAACTCTTTCCATGCTCGGAAGTAATTGGATGGATTCTGTAGCATTCGAATGCGTAGACGAGGGTTCTTTCGGACAGTAAGGGGTAGCTTTTGCATCCTTCCATCCATCTTATATAGTAGCAGCTTACAAATTACCCCAGGCTCATCAGTGGCTTAATGATGAATGGCTAGGACAAATCAAAATAGATAATCTAGAGATGGCTAGAAAGTTGTTGATCTCAGGAAAACAGATCAGAAAAAGGATAGTTAGGAGTACGAGGTTTAGAATATGAGGCCTCCTTTCAGAATGATTGCCCTCATGCTTGGCATAATATTTGGAAGGCCCCATGGCACTGTTTTTATGCTCCACTAGGTTCCCATTATCCACTATGTAGCGTTTAGAGGAACAATTTTTAATTGGGAAAATATTCTCTCAGACAGCCTATGATCAACCATAATTGCTGCATAAGAAGGATTAGGGGCAAAGAAGGCAGAATTCTACATACCATCCTACTTAATAGACTGCATTGTGGCAAAGCGCCGCTTTCCAAAGCTTGGATGCAACTGGAGAGAGGCCGACACCCCAGTATTCACTGCTTACAAACTCTTTTGGGATCAGAACTACAAGTGGCATTACAAACTCATTTGTGAGGAATTGATCATACCTTTATATGAGTTAATGTTCAATGAAGAACCTAACTGCTTGTCCGAAAACGCCATGGAGGTCCTGGAGAATTATGGTGATTTCTATTTTTCACCAGAAGGCACTTTCATAAGAATGTATGGAGGCTCTAAACCCCCATATATCCTACCCAAATATGCTACTAACTACATAGTCCACAAGGAGGCAGTAAGACAAGTTTTCCTTGATGGGGTTGGTAGCACCTTGTACAAGGCAAAGAAGGTCACTTTCCCACCTTAACCTTTTTATTGGGGCCTACAAGTTCTCAGGGATTGCAATAGTAGAATAATTTATCGCAGAACTGAGAGACTTTCACTTTGGGGAAAATATTTTTTGGAGGAACGATCGACGAGGCAAAGTTGCATAACATTGTAGGGAGCTCCATGCTAGCTTTGAATACGCTCACTATTATGATGAAGATGAGGAAGTGTATAGAGGGGTCAGTAACATGACCGAACTACAGATTTTTCGACTAAGCAAAGTGGAGGCCAGTTCTAGCTCCGGTATGTCAAGGAAGCAAAATAGTAGCAGGAAAAGAAAACAACTGAAGCCGCTGAAACCCTCTCTAAAGAAGAGCAAAGGCTCAAGGAAGAAATCGAGAGAATCCAAAGAGAAGCTGTTGAAAGAGAAAACAAGGCAAAGGAGGACGAACTTCGGGAAGAGGAAACTCAAAAGATCCAAGTAGCAGAAGAAGAAGCTCAAAGAGTTCAAGAGGAAGAACGGATCAGATTGGAAGGGATTTCCAGACAAGCAGAAGAGGAAGCTCAGAGAAAGGCTGCAGAAGAAGAAGCGCAAAGGAAAGCGGAAGAAGAAAATAAGGTGAAGGAGGATGCTGAACCAAAGAGCCCAAATGTCCAAGACATGGATACGGACATCCCTATAAGAGACCTCACGCTGATCCCTTTTACACCATCAAAAAGTAGCACAGTGTCCCATTGGGACAGGTTCGCTTATAACAAGAAGAGGAAATCTATTGTCAAAGAAACAATGACTAGGATGAAGAGACCTTTTCAACCGGACATTGTCACCAGACATTAAACAACAGTCATGCAAGGTACTAAGCATGCACACAAAGTCGTAGCATCCATTTCTGTGGCTTCTGTTCAAGCAACTGCAGACAATGTCAACATATTAGCAGGCGAGTTAGAATTAGAAAAGGAGAGAACCCACCATTGCAGGAAACTCTGGTCAAAGAACAGAATTATTCAAATTTGATGGTGGAGAAATGTGACACCCTTGTGTCAAAGAAGGGAGAATTAAACAGAAAATTTCAGCACCTAGAAGCTGAAAAGAGACCCTTGGTCATACAAATGAGAGCCCTGGAAGCAGAAAAGCAGGGTCTTGAAAGAAGGAACCTGCAGTTGGATTCCGAGAAATTTGATACCACTCAGCAGATCGATGACTCAAAGGAGAACATAGAGAAGCTAGAAGAAAGCGGGAAATTGCTAGAACAACAATTAGAACTTGCTACTAGCAAGGTTAGTGATGTGGGGCCTTTTCATGAGCAGGGTTGCATAATACTGAAGAGGATACATGGGATTCAAGAGCTCATAACAGAGGAAGTTTGCAAGTTAAAGGGAGTGGTGGCCAGAATCAAAGAAATAAATACTGAAGCCACTACGCATAGGATAAAATATGTACACATTAGTGAGGAAATTAAAAGGAAAATGGAATGGAGAGAAGGAAAGTCAGGATTCCCAAAAAATCTCCCTCTTAAATCCATCTCTGGTTTCAAAGCAGATATCCGCCTTTTGGGGTTTTGCAAGGATTTTGGAGTGAAGCTAAACAAAGTGGCCATGGTCACTCTTGAACATTGTGGGAACTTGTATTTGAAGATATGAACCACCCAAGAGAATTGCCTAATGAGAATGCCCCAGACTATAGAAGAATTTCCAGACAAACTCCAACGTTTGTCTGACCTAAGGGATGGGCTAAGTGCTAAAATAGATTATGTAAGGAAGGTGGAAGTTTTGACCACTGAAGACCTTTACCAGTGGGTTGGCCAGGCTTCTATTCACACACATCTTTTGCAAGAAATCCTCCAAGCTACAATAGTAGAGATCGTTGATCTTGAGGAAGAGCTTGCCAAGCATGAAGTTTCTCTAAAAACCATGCTCCCTCTTGATGCAAACAATGTCATAAAAGAAACCAGTATCTGGGTGAGACATATAACAGAAGCAGACAGATCACTAACAACAGAAACACATCGAGTATTAGCAGGAGAAGCCGGGACATCAGCCTCAGTGGAATTACCGGCAGCTACAGGGGCACAAATTCCAACAGGAGTACCAACTATAGCAAAAGCGCCTGAGTTAGCAAAGGAGCCAGCTCAGAAGTGACCCACCTTTGTTTATCTTTTAACTTATAGCCAACTTGCCTTCTTTTAGCCTTTGTATATTTTAATTATTAAAGTGACATGTGGACCTCCTTCTCATCCTTTTTTGTAATATCATTGGGGTTTTATTGTTTTTGTAAATTGGGCACTACAAGACAAATCAAAAGAATTTGGAAAGTCAGGGTATAGGTGGCATCTCTTGAAGCATTTGTAAAGCTATATATAGATGATTAATGAAAGATAGAAAGGAATTTTGGCAGGTGAAAGGAATTTCTTCTTGTGTATGAGAACTACTTCAACTACATGAATAGAAAAAATATTTTGGCCTGTGAAAGCTGGTGCATTGTTTTGCTTTGGGTTGTGATGGATGATTGTTGAACTATTTCTACATTTTTCATATACATTCAGTGAGATCTTTCCTATCTTTTGTGAATTAATTCTATGCTGTGAATGATCTTATTTCTTTTGCAAAATTTCTGTACCTCATGAGTAATGGAATGCTTTGATAAAATCAGAGCTATCTCTGATATCATTTACATTCTGCTGAAAATGCATTTTTGTAATTTAATGGTTATCTGTTCAATTTTTTAGATGTTTCTTTCAGTTTTATTACTCATACTTTAAATTATGCTCCTTGCAAGGATAGGTTAAAATAGATTAAATAGCTTAGAATAGATTTGTTTATCACATGCATTTAGTTAGGGAATTTGCATATCATATTTTAAAATACATAAACGGTGGATCGGGCCACAACTGGTAAAATAAACAAATCTTTAAAACTTACATGGTAGCCGGACCGTTAACCGGATGGATTCCCCACACCAAACGGTGAGCGATCTAATTGGGCTTACTTACCGGGGAGAATCCCTTGCTGATTGATGCTACGATTTTCGAGGCATCAACAGTTTTTGGCGCTAGAAGGAGGGCCACCAGTGCATGGCTGGCAGAAGAGATCCTTTTGTTAAAAAAATTTCCACTGAAAACCCATCCGAAACAACTATCCCAGACATTTTAGATCTGGAATCAAGAAATCAAGAAAATATTAATTCTGAGACAGAACAGTAAGAAATATTGTATGCTGTCCCTTTTGAAGAAGTAAACCGCTTCAGGAGACATACCCGTTTGTACGTTAGAAGTCTAGGAGGACTAACTACCATCCCTTTGTTGCCCAGAATAAAAGCTCCTAGAAAAAACCCTCAATGCACTAGAGATTCCGTTCTAGTTCAGAGTCTAGAAGAATGATTGGATCTATCTCTAGAAGAGATTATTGAACCTTTTGACGAGGTCAGACCTGAAACTCCCACAAATCAAGAACAACCACATACTCCAAGGCACACTCCTCATAATTCACCACCGCACCCACCACCACGTTCTCCACCAAGAGTCATGGCTGTTCCTGCATGGAGAGCAAGAGGAGCGTTGAAATTAGTTGGGCCATTCCATGATCTGCTCAAGAACCCAGAGAAGGTTTTGCCTAAGTATGACCCTGGGAAAGGAATTTTTGCTGAAGGTCATCTTAAAATTTTTCATTTAGCCCTTATTATTCTTAATGTAGAACATGCAGATGTAGTCTGCCATCTTTTTCCTTATACTTTCGAACCCAAAGTGTCTTCCTAGTACTTTAGCCTACAGGCTAGCTCGATAGTAAGTTGGGAAGATTTTGAAAAATGTTTTTTAAAGAAGTATGGGAATCAAAAGACAGTAGCCACTCTTATGAAAGAATTGTTATCCACGAGAATGGAAAAAAATGAGAAAGTTCAAGAGTTTAATCAAAGATTTACGACATTATTACATAACTTTAGTGATGCAACAAGACCCACTAAGGAATGCTTGGTAAAATATTATACAATAGCTCTTAAACCCCCGTTAGCAATGTTTGTCAAAAAAACGAAGAAGACTACCCTTACAGAAAACTTTGAAGAAGCCAAGAAGGTAGAAGAAGAGGCCGATAGTATTTCCAAACACGCTCTCGATCTGGAAGCAAAGCCAACAACCGTTAAAAAACCTTTTTTGTTAACTAGGTACAAAGAAGAACCCATAGCATATTTAGAGAATGTTATAAAAATGATGCAAAAACTCTCTAATAAAATCGTAGATCTAGAGAAAGATAAGGCCACCTTTCAAGCCTTTCTATAAAAAAAGAGAGGAAAATACACAGTCAAATCCATCGGTAAATAATTCTGCTGTGCTAAACTTAAATGAAATAGGCATGGACCACTTTTGTACCTTTCATCAAGAAAAACACTCAGAAAAAAGATGTCCACAGTGGATTAACTCAATGAGTTTGGTACTGAATCAAATGCTAGATGCACAAATCTCTGAGCAAACAGATCCCCAGCAAGAACGAATTCCTAAGCGGGAAGAGTCCGTTCCAGAAACCACGATGATCCTTTGGGACTGGACTCCTACCCAAGAACCATCTTTTGGAGATCTTATTGACGAAGTACATACGACATCTATTAATGTTACTTCTAGAAGTAAAGTCCCGGTGCTTGATGAAACAGTAGATGTGCCTAATGCTAAGTCTATAAATCAAATACCAAAACGACACATAACTGTCATACCACCCCAGCCTAAGACAATTCCAGCACTAATCCCTGCAGTGACAAAGGAATCAAACGCAGAAATATCCAAACAACCAAAAGTTTCTTCGAACAAAACAAAAAATCAACCTAAAGTTTCGAAAGAATTGACATGGGCTATGACATAATCGAAGATATCAAGAAAGCGAGAGCTGATGTTTCTATCTTTGATATGTGTAGCCTACCCCAACAAAGGAAGAGGTTAATGGAAGCTTTTGATCCACAAACAAGCATCTCATTAGAAAGCACTGATGAAAACCCAGAAATCAATGAAGCCAGCATTGGTGGAAAATCAAAATATCACACTCTACCTTTTCTCTTAACTTTTGAAATCTTTAATTATAACGTACATAATTGTCTGGTTGATTCGGGTGCTAGTTCGAATGTCATGCCTTTATCTATCTGCAAGAAGATTAATGAACAACCTATCCCATCCCCATCTCAAATCATATAGTTAGATAGAACTGTTGTTAAACATTGGTGAACTAAAATATGTGCTTATCAGACTGTCAGTTGATCCAAGAGTATGTCAATTCATTGATATAATGGTGGTCGATATTCCTGAGGCTTATGGTTTGATTTTGAGTAGGGACTAGTCTGCGAAACTAAACGGTTACTTCACAATGGATTGGTCCCATTTATGGTTACCGTATCAAAATAGGAAAAATAAAATCAAAATATTGAGGGAACCTCACATGAAACAAAATGTCACTTAGTTAGAAGAAAAAAATGAAGCTGTAGCTTTTTCATCTTCGGTTTTGGGAAATTATTTCTTAGAAATCGAACTCGGAAATTATCAATCAGAAGATGTTAGCCATAATTCAGACGAACATTCCGATCTCCTTCCTTTTTCATGGGCTGATGATATCGATTGTAATATAGTAAATTTAGTTACTAACTTTGATAGTAATGGCACTAACTTAGTTAAAGAAGAAAATACTTTTTTGACCCTCTACTTCGATGGCTCCAAAACTCAAGAAGGATCTTGAGCCGGTTATGTTTTGATTGACCCCAATAGAAATAAACATTTTTTTATCTTGTAGATTAGAATTTGAATGTACAAATAATATAGCTGAATATGAAGCTCTGATCCATGGATTAAAAAAGGCCATTGGTTTGGATGTAAAAAATTTGAAAGTCTTTGGTGTTTCGGAAATAGTTGTCAAACAAATAAGGAATACAATTCATTGCCTTTCACTGCACTTAAAAGGTTATCAAGCTGAGGTTTGGGATCTAATTTCATGTTTTGATGCTTTCAATATTAATTTTGTTCCTAGGTTGAAGAATGCTGCAGCTGATTTGTTAGCAACTTCTGCTTCTAGATTAGTGCCCACTAATAACAAATGTTCTATTGACTTAATTTTCAGGCCCTCTGTCCCAGATAACATCACAAATCTCAGGGCATTTGATGATGATGATCAGTTCATTAGTTTCTTAAAAAATGAAGATGTCGTCCAAGAGGCCATAATAGACGAAGAACAACATGATTCAGATTTTCAAAACAACAATGTTGTAAAGGGAAACTTCATGCCTAAAAGCGTGAGAACTCTTGAAGCATTATTTGATTTATAGAGCAAGTTCAGAAGACCCATAAATGCTAAAATGCACAGCTCATCCACATAGCATGAGTTAATAAATTTGGGCACAGAAGCTGAACCAAAATATATTAATATTGGTAAGTGTTGTACACCGGGTGAGAGAAGTAAATTCATCAAATTGTTTCAACAGTACAAAGATGTGTTTGCTTGGACCTACGACGAGCTGAAAACATATGATACCCGCATCATCCAACACGTAATACCAATGAAGGAAGGATTCAAACCTTTCCAACAACAATTAAGAAGGATGCATCCGAAACTCGAGCCTTTAATTCAAAAGGAATTAAAAAAATTGTTGGATGCCAAGATTATTTTTAAAGTTCGACATTCTGAATGGGTGGCTAATTTAGTTCCCTTGCAGAAGAAATTGGGAGAAATCAGATTGTGCATAGATTTCCGAAATTTAAATGAAGCTTCAAATAAAGACAACTATCTTGTGCCCCCGATGGAGCAAATTTTACAGATGGTGTTAGGATCAAAACTATTCTCCTTAATAGAAGGTTTCTCTGGATATAACCAAGTGCTAGTAGCGGAAGAGGACCGGCTCAAAACCACTTTTCATACAAAGTGGGGAACCTTTGCATATCGGAGAATGCCTTTTGGCTTGATAAACGCGGGAGCTACTTTTCAGCGAGCCATGGACATTGCCTTCCGAGGTTTGGGCGGTCAATGTGTAGTAATTTACTTAGATGATGTGACAGTTTTATCAAAGAAAAGGGAAGACCATATTTTTCATCTAAAGCAAATCTTTGATCGCTGCAGGAAGTATGGTATTTCTTTAAACCCTAAGAAAAGTATTTTTGCTGTTCTTGAGGGAAAAATTTTGGGTCATATCATTTCAAAAGAAGGAATCTCGATAGATCAAGAGAGAGTGCAAGCTATCAGCAAGATTCCCATGCCCCATAGCAAGAAGTCTATGCAATCATTCATGGGCACCATAAATTTTGTTCGAAGGTTCGTGCCAGACTTTGCTCAGATCGTTAAACCTTTGCAACAAATGGTCAAGCAGAGTATACAATTTAAGTGGATTGTTTTGGAAAAGGTTGCATTTAAAGAAATCAAAGCCGCCATAGCTAATGCACCTTCTTTAAGAAATCCAAATTTCAAAAAGGATTTCATCCTGTACACCTTTGCTTTTGATAACTCTCTTGCAGCTGTGCTCACTCAAAAGGCGGAATCAGGAAATGAACACCCAATTTCTTTTATGAGCACTGGTCTGCAGGGCACTGAATTGAACTACCTCGTGGTAGAGAAGCAAGCATATGCGGTTTTCAAGGCAGTAAAGCAGTTCAGGCCATTTATTCTAAAAAATAGAACTGAAGTCATAGTTCCTCATCCCGCTGTCAGATCTCTTTTTGTTCAGAAAGAATTGGGAGAAAGAAGAGGGAATTGGGTCATTACTCTTCAAGAGTATGACTTAGAATTCAAACCAGCCACTATTATCAAAGGTCAAGGTTTATGCAAATTGCTTGCTGAAAATCCAGCTAATGAAGAGCTAGATTGGAGGAACGAAGCCGAGCTGAACAAGGTCGATGTATGTCCAATTGTCACAGCTCCTAAGTCTTGGTACAGGGACCTAGTGCATTATCTACAGTCAGGTTACTTGTTGGAACATTGGAGTCCGAAGCAAAGAAGAGCTCTTCGTCTCAAATCAACATCATACCAAATTATTGAAGGAGTACTCTTTAGGAAGAATTATGACGGCATTTTCCTCAGATGTCTCGAAAAGGATGATGCGACCAACGTGGTCAAAGAGTTACATGATGGACCTGCTGGGGGACATTACTCTAGAGATACTACAGCTCACAAAATTCACAGGGATGGATACTATTGGCCCACTCTTTTCAAGGATGCTCACGCCTACGTTAGAAATTGTGACGTATGCCAAAGAAGCACCGGAAAGTTACCAAAGGAAGCCGGACCCTTGCAGCCCGTTATCATCTCCGAACCATTCGAGCAATGGGGCATAGACATTATTCGCGAAATAAACCAAAATTCCTCGCTGCAACACCGTTATATTCTAACAGCTACAGATTATTTTACCAGATGGGAAGAGGCCGTCCCGCTACGTAAAGTCAATGAGGATGCAGTAATCAACTTCCTGGAGGAGAACATCATAACCAGGTTTGGGGTTCCAATTTCATTAGTCTTTGGTAATGCACCTTATTTTTCGTCAATGAAGATTAATGAATTCATGTGTGAGAAAGAAATTAAACTCCATTATTCAGCCAATTACTATCCCCAAGGAAATGGATTGGCTGAATCCACCAATAAAAATCTCATCCAAATTCTTAAGAAAACCGTGATTGAAAATCAGAGAAGCTGACACATGGCCCTCCAAAACGCCCTATGGGCAGACATAGTTACTCCCAAGAATGCCTTAGGTGTCTCTCCATTCACCTTAGTCTATGGCAAAGAAGCCATCCTTCCCCCAAATGTTTTACTCCCATCTTTGCAATTGGCCCAAGCCTCCCGAGGTTCCAGCAGTCAAGCCGTCCAATCTAGAATTGATACGCTGCTAAAACTTGAAGAGTCACGACAAAAGACCAAAGAACAATTCCATCATCACCAAGACATAGTCAAGCGATGGTTTGATAAAAAGTGTTGATGTAATTGTAACTTCGGAATGTATTTCACGTATATGTATATTGTATTCCTATAGAGATGTTATTATTCCTCTATACGGAAGTGTCGTCATTTATATTGTAAGTGTTGTAACTTATACTTGATGGGTTATTAGACCACCTTGATGGGGTCGGCCCTGTATAAGTCATGTGGGTCAAAGGGTTATTAGACCACCCTATTGGGGGTCGGCCCTGTCAGCATTATGTTATGTGGTTAAGTTGAGGCCAACCTAGTAAAGTTTATTAGGCAAGTCAAGTAAAGTATAAATAGAGTGCGAGAGGCACTCTATTTGATCATTCACTTTCTCACTCATACTCTCATTGGAGAGTGGCGCACTTGTGGAGAAGGAGAATATGCTGCTAGGAGAAGACTATCTCTTATGCTTGGGTTGTATCATTGCTCTATCTATCTCTGAGGAAGTTGTGGGGTTTTTCACCTTTATGGTTTTCCCCAGTGAAACTATGTGTGTCTATTGTCTCTTGTGTGCTTGCATTATTATGTCCATGATTGATATGTTGTACATGTTGTCATCTCAGTTGAGATCCTAGATCATATTGAAGTAAATTCTAAAAAACTAACAAAAATAAGTCCTGTAAGAGAAATTTCGAAGTAGGCGACTTAGTTCGGAAATGGGATCACCAGCATGAAGGTAAGGGAATGCACACAAAATTTCAACACTTATGGGTTGTCCCTTACCAAATTTCTGAAAAGCTTGGCCCTTCAACCTATAAACTTAAAGACCTACAAGGAGAGGAAGTAAATCTCCCTCTCAGTGGCCTCGCCTTCAATCAATATTTCGCATAAGTCCTAGGTGGACTTTTGTGCATAAATAAAATGCTGTCTTTTCTTTTCTGATTTGTTTCATTTTCTAGTTGCTTTGATCACTTTTTAGCTTGCCGGATTAGTTTGATCTGTTTTCTTTTGTTTACTTTCTCCCTTTGTTTGAGCCCTTTGTTTAAATAAAGCTAAGCTCAATCTTGGTGTAGCTGAGGAATGAGAATCCGAACAAAACTCAAAAGGATGGTCAATGAAGAAACTCACTGATAAAAGAAGTATATATGTGTAACTTTGTTTTCACCGAATGGTTTCTGGGAATGTAGAGATCATTTTTCTAAGTGGTCGATAGAATCCCTGTCAAATAACTAAAATCAGCATTTCCTTCTGACTATCTTAGGGCCCCACTCATTCTAACATTAATGATTTCCTCAGAAAATTCACCATGATGAACCCATGGAGAGGAAGCAATATGTCTCATAGATGTATGGTACTTAAAATAATCCCATGCTATAAGTAAAATCCAAAAGGCTTATATTAAGGAGTCTGGTTTCCAGGAATTCTCGCCTCAATCAAAGCATGGCCGAGAGAAACAAATAAAGTTTTCAAATTAGAGAAGTTGTTCGAATAAACCAGCCTGGAAAGGTTCTTCTCCGTCCGTGAAGCATATAGATAAATTAATATTTTGCTCACACAAAAGGACACCATGGATTGAAGAACCTATATCAATTGTTTAAAGAATGAAGAAATTCATTCCTGGAAGGCTCAAACGACAAAAGTTGTGGATTAAAGGAACACCCAAAAAGGTGTAGAACAGCATGGGGATGAGGAACAAACGAATATGTCTGTGAGATATTGTTACAATCCTGTGGGGTCTTATGACGGTGAGCTTTCGAAAGGCAAAATTTTAAAATAAACCTCACAACTTTGGCCCCTAGACAGTGATAAGGAAAACTGAGTCAAAGTTGCCTTCTTCCCTCCTCACCATTATGATAAGAGTGATCACTGCATTCTTAGGAACTGAACTATGAAGACATGTTGTTGCAAATGAAACCAGAACTCTATAAGTTTTCTGACCATGAGATGAGTTTGTTTCAGAGATATGTGTTAGCCAGCGAATCGCCATTTGTTGTTGCTACAACACCCCTCCCAATATTTGAAAAATTTGGGGCCCCTCCTTTACTTTTGAAGAAATTTTTTTCCTAGGAGTCTAAAAGCCATTAGAATCTTTTCCTTACGTAGTTCTTCTTGAGAAAACCTTTGCTTGATTCCTTTGAGTTCGCCTTTTGATTGTTTTGGCCCAAGTAAAACTCATGAATTTAAGCCGCAAGGGCGGAAGAACTCATCCAACTCTTTCGAAACGACGAGAAAAATTTGGCTAAGTTAAAGTATCGGCGGAATAACTCGGCAAGTCCTTCCGAAACAACGAAAGAACTTGGAAAGTCTTTCTGAAACAAAGAACTTGGCAAGTCCTTCCGAAAAAGTGGAAGAACTCGGACAACTTGGCCACAATGGCGGATCACTTTGCTTAGGATTTGAAGCTTCACTTTTCGGATAAACTCGCTGAGTTTCGCTACAATAGATGGGAGGTTCGGTTGAGACTTGAACTTCACCGTTTCGAGAGATAGCTACACCAGCTTTTCAGAACCTTTTCCACCAATCCTTCCCACAACGGTGGAGGAACTCACGCAAATCTTCCACAATGGCGAAAAGGAATGAACAAGTCAAACCTGGGCGAAAGAATTCAGGTAACTTTCCCGCAACGACGGAGTAACTCCTATAACTTTTCTGTGACTTCACGCTCGCCTTTTGCAGAAGAACACGGATAGTTTCCTCGCAACGGTCGGAGAAGTTGGCCAAGTCTTTCTGGTTTTGGCAGTCACTCTTAAATACCGAATGTGTCAATTTGACCCCATCCGTACGCCATTAACCCTTTTTAATTTTCAAAACCACCCTATTAATGGCTCACGCGTGTCAAATGCCTATATATAGGGCGTAAACCCCATTCGTATCCATTGCTCATTTTGATAGAGGCTTGTCTCCATGTCCGTTTGAGACCACGACCGCCCACTCCAGGCTCGCCGGCTTCGCAACAGTGTTAATGTTCCCATACATGATCACTTTCTAGCAGGTTAGTACCTTTCAGGACTTGTATCCTCTCTTGAAGTGGTATTTCTAGTTGAAATGAATGCCATATTTCGTTAGTTCTTTTTGTTTTTAGCCTGGCCATTGTGGAAGACTTTCAGTCTAACTAAGGCCTAAGCGGACCCATGCCCATACCTAAATAAGCTTACCCAAGCCCGTGTTCATATGAGCATAGAAGTTTTTTAGGACCTTAATCACCCATAGTATGATCGTCAAGAGAGTCCGCAGCATACCTCTACCCTTTGTGGAAGTTGAAACCAGTCTTGTCTACCCTTACGAGAAGAACATTGGTGTCCCTATCCGGCTACGAGCGTTCATGCCATGAAACATATTATACTCAGGATTACTTTGTTTTGTTCCGATTTGTTATTATGGAAATACATTTCTCTTATATTTCAGAGTTGCGACGTGACTCAAAACACCACTATGCGGTTCTCGTAGGTTTTTTCTTTTTTAATAACATGCGAAATAAATTTCTTAATCTGAAATTGAAAGCATAAGAATCAGATTAGGTTAGATTTTTTAGTTGTGGGGTAATCGATAGTATCCGCACAAAGGTTTCTCAACGAATTCTTAAAACTGGATGTTATGTGCAGAATGCTGGTCTAGATTATTGATGCTACGATCATAATTTTTCTGATATATACGTATGCATGCTATTGTACAGGGTTTTAAGCCAAAATGCCTAAAGGTGGCAAACGAAAGTCCAAAGCGACTGAGCCAGGATTAGCCCCCACGAGAGTAGAAACTCTATATGAAGACACCAAGTGCATTACAGGCGTTCCTCCATAAGTCAAATGGGGAGACATATATCATATGATAAGAGACCAGGACATCCCTGCGGCACTCCTTGAGGAAGAATACCTATATTGGAACATCAGAACCTCTTGCATATCCAAAGCAGCCACATGTCTGGAACTCTTTCCATGCTCGGAAGTAATTGGGTGGATTCTGCAGCATGTGAATGCACAGACGAGGGTTCTTTCAGACAGTAAGGGGGAAGCTTTTGCATCCTTCCATCCATCTTATATCGCAACAGCTTACAAATTGCCCCGGGCTCATCAGCGGCTTGATGATGAATGGCTAGGAAAAATCAAAATGGATAATCTAGAGATGGGTAGAAAGTTGCTGATCTTAGGAAAATAGATCAGAAAAAAAGCATAGTGAGGAGTACGAGGTTCAGAATGTGAGGCCTCCTTTCAGAATGATTTCCCTCATGCTTAGCAGAATCTTTGGAAGGCCTGATGGCACTGTTTTTATGCTCCAATGGGTTCCCATTATCCACTATGTAGCATTTAGAGGAACAATTTTTAATTGGGCAGATATTCTCTCAGACAGCCTATCATTAGCCATAATTGCTGCACAAGAAGGATTAGGGGAAAAGAAGGCAGAATTCTACATGCCATCCTACTTAATAGAATGCATTGTGGCAAAGCGTCCCTTTCCAAAGCTTGGATGCAACTGGAGAGAGGACAACACCCCATTATTCACTGCTTACAAACTCTTTTGGGATCAGAACTACAAGTGGCATTACAAACTCATTTGTGAGGAATTTATCATACCTTTATATGAGTTAATGTTCAATGAAGAACCTAACTGCTTGTCCAAAAACACCATGGAGGTCCTGGAGAATTATGGTGATTTCTATTTTTCACCGGAAGGATCTTTCATAAGAATGGATGGAGGCTATAAACCCCCATATATCCTACCAAAATATGCTACTGACTACATAGTCCACAAGGAGGCAGTAAGACAAGTTTTCCTTGATGGGGTTGGTAGCACCTTGTACAAGGCAAAGAAGGCCACTTTCCCACCTTTACCTTTTTATGTTGGGGCCTACAAGTTCTCAAGGATTGCAACAGTAGAAGAATTTATCGCAAAACTGAGAGACTTTCACTTTGGGGAAAAGATTTTTTGTAGGAACGATCGACGAGGCAAAGCTACACAACATTGTAGGGATCTCCATGCTAGCTTTGAATACGCTCACTATTATGATGAAAATGAGGAAGTGTATAGAGGGGTCAGTAACATGACCGAACAATAGATTTTTCGACTAAGAAAAGTCGGGGCCAGTTCTAGCTTCGGTAATGTCAAGGAAGCAAAACAACAACAGGAAAAGGAAACAACAGAAGCCGCTAAAACCCTATCTAAAGAAGAGCAAAGGCTCAAGGAAGAAGCCGAGAGAATCCAAAGAGAAGCTGTTGAAAGAGAAAACAAGGCAAAGGAGGACGAACTTCGGGAAGAGGAAACTCAAAATATCTAAGCAGCGGAAGAAGAAGCTCGAAGAGTTCAAGAGGAAGAATGGATCAGATTGGAAGGGATTTCTAGACAAGCAGAAGAGGAAGCTCAGAAAAAGGCTACAGAAGAAGAAGCGCAAAGGAAAGCGGAAGAAGAAAACAAGGTGAAGGAGGATGTTGAGCCAAAGAGCCCAAATGTCCAAGACATGGATACGGACATCCCTATAAGAGACCTCCTGCTGGTCCCTTTTAAACCATCAAAAAGTAGCACAGTGTCCCAGTGGGACAAGTTCGCTTATAACAAGAAGAGGAAATCCATTGTCAAAGAAACAGTGACTAGGATGAAGAGACCTTTTCAACCGGACATTGTCACCAGACATTAAACAACAGTCATGCAAGGTACTAAGCGTGCACACAATGTTGTAGCATCGATTTATGTGGCTTCTGTTCAAGCAATTGCAGACAGTGTCAAAATATTAGCAGACGAGTTAGAATTAGAAGAGGAGAGAACCCACCATTTGCAGGAAACTCTGGTCAAAGAACATAATTATTCAAATTTGATGGTGGAGAAATGTGACACCCTTGTGTCAGAGAAGGGAGAATTAAACAGAAAATTTCAGCACCTAGAAGCTGAAAAGAGAGCCTTGGTCATACAAATGAGAGCCCTGGAAGCAGAAAAGCAGGGTCTAGAAAGAAGGAACCTGCAGTTGGAGTCCGAGAAATTTGATACCACTCAGCAGATCGATGACTTAAAGGAGAACATAGAGAAGTTAGAAGAAAGCGGGGAATTGCTAGAACAACAATTAGAACTCGCTACTAGCAAGGTTAGTGATGTGGGGCCTTTTCATGAGGAGGCTTGCGTAATACTGAAGAGGATACATGGGATTCAAGAGCTCATAACAGAGGAAGTCTGCAAGTTAAAGGGAGTGGTGGCCAGAATCAAAGAAATAAATACTAAATCCACTAGGCGTAGGAGAAAATATGTATGCATTAGTGAGGACATTAAAAGGCAAATGGAATGGAGAGAAGGAAATTGAGGATTCCCATAAAATCTCCCTCTTAAATCCATCTATGGTTTCAAAGTGAATATCTGCCTTTTAGGGTTTTGCAAGGATTTTGGAGTGAAGCTAAACGAAATGGCCATGGTGACTCTTGAATAGTGTGGGAACTTGTATTTGAAGATACGAACCACCCAAGAGAATTTCCCGATGAGAATGCCCCGGACTATAGAAGAATTTCCAGACAAACTCCAACGTTTGTCTGACCTAAGGGATGGGCTAAGTGCTGAAATAGATTATGTAAGGAAGGTGGAAGTTTTGAATGCTGAAGACCTTTACCAGTGGGTTGGCCAGGCTACTATTCATGCACATCTTCTACAAGAAAGCCTCCAAGCTACAACAGCAGAGATCGTTGATCTTGAGGAAGAGCTTGCCAAGCATGAAGTTTCTCTAAAACCCATGCTCCCTCTTGATGCAATCAATGTCATAAAAGAATCCAGTATCTGGATGAGACATATAGCAGAAGAAGACAGAGCACTAACAATAGAAACACATTGAGTATTAGCAGAAGAAGCCGGGACATCAGCCTCAGTGGAATTATCGGCAGCTACAGGGGCACAAATTCCAACAAGAGTACCAGCTATAACAGAAGCGCCCGAGTTAGCAAAGGAGCCAGCTTAGAAGTGACCCACCTTTGTTTATCTTTTAACTTGTAGCCAACGTGCCTTCTTTTAGCCTTCGTATATTTTAATTATTAAAGTGACATGTGGACCTCCTTCTCGTCCTTTTTTGTAATATCGCTGGGGTTTTATTCTTTTTGTAAATTGGGCACTACAAGACAAATCAAAAGAATTTGAAAAGTCAGGGTATAGGTGGCATCTCTTGAAGAATTTGTAAAGCTATATATAGTTGATTAATGAAAGATAGAAAGGACTTTTGGCAGGTGAAAGGAATTTCTTCTTGTGTATGAGAACTACTTCAGCTACATGAATAGAAAAAATATTTTGGCCTATGAAAGTTGGTGCATCATTTTGCTTTGGGTTGTGATGGATGATTGCCGAACTATTTCTGCATTTTTCATATACATTCAGTGAGATCTTTCCTAGCTTTTGTGAATTAATTCTATGCTGTGAATGATCTTATTTCTTTTGCAAAATTTCTGTACCTCATGAGTAATGGAATGCTTTAATAAAATCAGAGCTATCTCTGATATCATTTACATTCTGCTGAAAATGCATCTTTGTAATTTAATGGTTATCTGTTCAATTTTTTAGATGTTTCTTTCAGTTTTATTACTCATACTTTAAATTATGCTCCTTGCAAGGATAGGTTAAAATAGATTAAATAGCTTAGAATATATTTGTTTATCACATGCATTTAGTTAGGGCACTTGCATATCATATTTTAAAATACATAAACGGTGGATGAGGCCGCAACCGATAAAATAAACAAATCGTTAAAACTTACACGGTAGTCGGATCGTTAACCGGACGGATTCCCCACACCAAATGGTGAGCGATCTAATTGGGCTTACTTACCGGGGAGAATCCCTTGCTGATTGATGCTACGATTTTCGAGGCATCAAAACATTGAAAAGGAGATCTATCATGTTAATGGTGGTGAGGCATATTTTGAATCAGATCCGAAAGAGGAACATAAATCAAATTTCCAGCCACCACTTGAGCTCTGTAGTGAAGTAGAAGATACACACACACTAGTTGGGTGTGAACCAGAGAGTTTCGTTGAAGAACAGACCACCCTAGATCTGCCACATAAAGAGAAAAATGTGATGCAAAGGTATGAGCCAAATTTTGATTTTTATGTTCCTTTCGGTCATTATGATATTGCAGTCCCGTCCATGGAAAATATTGGCATGGTTGAGTCCTCTAGTGACGAGGCTCAAATTTATGGTGTTAAGGAGGAATGAAGTGAGAGGGTTGGAATATTGGATGAGAATTTGCATGATTCTCACATGGTGGAGGATCTCACATGTGGAAGAACACATTGTGTGGTCAATGAGACATTGGGTGACTTGGAGAGCCTACTCCTAGTCACAGAAGAAAGGATGACTACTTTCAGTTTTTCATGGATAGAGATCTTGCACTCAAAGTTACAGAAGACAAGTTAACAGAAGCAGAACAAATCTATATGGCATTGGAAGAGTCACAGTCCTTTTCCAAAATTGCATGTGATCATATGTGTGTGGTTGATTACACACATGGCATATTGGAGCAGCCTCATGTGCAAGGTGAGCATGAGGATTTTTCTGGTTTACGGGTACTTGAAGGAAGCATTGACTTACAAGATGAGGGAAAAGCACTTGTTTCACACCAGGAGGATTATGAACTTTATATATGTGAGGGAGGTTCATTGGTGGAGGATATTCTTGGCGAGTCACATCATTTGAGTGGAACATTGAAGGAGTACAAAGAGAAGCTCATAGCAGTCAATGATCTTTTTGTTAATGCCAATGCCTTGGTGTCAAGATGTTGTTGGAGAGCTTCACAAGAAGGATTGGAAGGAGAAGCTTTCTTAAGGGATTTTGAAACTCTCAAAGAATCAATGGCCAAGATGAAGGAAATTTATATGAACATGATCTCAGATGGGAATCATCTTCTTGAGGTGACCACAATTTACCATCATGCACTCAGAAGAGAGGAATATGAAGCAGAAAATATTTGTAGCGAATTGGAGAATGCATATGTTTCTTTGGAGAGCACCCAAAGGGATATTCAAGAGTCAAAATCATAGATCTATCAACTTCAAAAGGAGTTGAATGTACCACACCTTTCATCTTGCATGGAAGGAAATGCAATGGGTATGATGGAGGAATCTCATGTGGATGATGAACATGAGAAAAGTTTTGATTTGTGAGTGTTGGTGAAGGAATATTCCATAGAAGATCTTGGCCAAACACTTGTCTTGTTGTGGAAGTACATTCAAGAGAACATACCATTTAGATATGCAAGCAAATTTACTTTTCTTTCCATTGACTGGATAGGTGAGTACTTAGTGGAGATGGAGACTCAAGGATGATGTTAAGTCCTAAATATGGGCACATTCCCCCCTATATTGTGGTTCATTACATTAGTTTTGATGTCGTATTTGGTCCATTATTGGTAATTGTCATTAATATGGCTATATTAGTTATGTCAGATTGGGTCAGTTAATTGGGATTGTACCCCTTAGTCTCCTATATATAGGAATGATACCTTTCTTTTAGAGTATCTTGTCTTGTCTTGTCTTGTGTACTTGTACATTGTGTAAGGAGATTTCCCCCTCGAAGAGGTTTGCTATTCAGATATTTTCTTCAATCAATTCATGGAGTACTCTTTCTGATATATTTCTTCTCTTTTCATACTATTTTTGGAAATTCGGTGCATAACATTTGGTATCAGAGCCCTTTCCTCGGGACTGGTTTCTTCAAAACGAGTCATCTTGGAATTTTCGCTATAAAGTTTTTTATAAAAGGGTTCAGAGAGTGAGACTTAAAAACCATCTAGGAAAAATGCCGAAATAATTGTGTTCCAATGTTCAGATCCTGAAACATTACAGGTTCGGAGATATTATCTCTAGAATATAGGGCTTCTGACTAGTCCAAAAACTAGTCTAAAACAAGTGTTGTGAGAAAAAATGTCATATCTAGGGCATGAAATATCCAAATTGAGTGATACCTGTTTCATATGAAATAAGACAGACTGAATTATCTGTGGTAGGTTTTTCAACCTTAGATACAAAATATTGGACACGTGGCATACAACACAAGTTCGCTATTATGGAGAGACAAAAAATAAGAGGTGTTGGGAGATTCATGATAAATTCTTATTGGTAAATCCAAATTAGCTTAGACCTATAGAATTGGAAAAAGGACACATAAGGATACAACATTGCGAATTTTGAGACCCAGAGGAGCATAAATTTAAAATTTACATCAGTTTCAAGTCGGCCTTAAAACTGTCTTCCAATAAAGGTTTGAAAAGAGACGCCATTTTTAATTTTGATTAACTTTGAGCAGAAGGATCTCATTGTGGTGAAACCTAAGGTGTGATATATATTTATATTGTTCAAAATGCCACCAAAAGGAAGTGTAAAGACCTACACTCCATCCAAACCCCCATAAGATCCATCCTCAACGCATGATGAAAGGGAAGACCTCTCTTTTCAAGTATCCCAGTTGGAAGATATGATTAAAGGGTTTGTAAAAAAATTTGATTTGGATAATTTAGAGGAGACGTTGAATAAAATGGAGGAAACTATGAGTTTCAATGAGAACGATTGATTTAATCAATCTAGACGAGAAGTTGATGGAGAATATAACAAATATTGTTAATATCATACAAAATTCAAGGGATACTCTTCCTACAGGTGATGATGTGTTACAAGATACTCAGGAGGATAAAGATAATTCTCATGTTGAGAAACCTTCCATGAATAAGAATATTCCAAGAGGAAATTATTTTGATAATGGAAGTCATTAGGGATGGTCACCAAGGGGTACCCAAATTCCCAAGATTGACATGAGAAAGTTTGATGGAAATGATCCAATAACATGGATATTGCAAATGGAGCAATTATTTGATCTACACTAGGTTCTGACTTTGCAAAAGGTAACTATTGCATCATTATATTTAGAGCCTGATCAATTTGTATGGTATCGATGACTTTGTGACCGTAAAAAGGAAACTATTATATCTTGGTCTATATTCACCGAAGAATTGATTGCACATTATGGGGATATTAATAGCAATACCTTCTTTATCCAGCTAATAAATCTCAAGCAAAAAGGTCCAGTTGTAGAGCACATCAAACAGTTTCAGAAGCTAAGTCTTAGAGTGAAGAAAATTCCAAAAGACAATTTGTTGGATCTCTTCATTGGCACCTTGAAGGATAACATTCAACATGAGGTGCGTCTCTTTGAACCGCCATCCTTGGATAATTCCTTCATGATGGCAAGGAAGGTTGAAAGTAAAAATATGACGATGGCTACTAGAAAGAGCACCTACAACACATACCAAGAGAATACTGTTACTTCTTCTAACCCACCTCAAAGGTTGACACCCCCAAAAATAGAGGAAATAAGAGCAAAAGGCCTATGTTTTAATTGTGACAACAAGTATAGTAAGGGACATAAGTGTGGTGAGAAGAAATTATTTTACATAGAATGTGAAGAGGAAGAACCAAAAGAACAATAACCATCTCCGGATGAAGAAATAGAAGATACTACTTCAGAGGAGATTACTCCCACCATATCATGTCATGCATTGGATGGAATTATCACTCCTCAAACTCTCAAGATCAAAGGATTTATCAAAACTAAAAAGGTAGCTATGTTGATTGATTCTGGTAGTACTCATAATTTCATTCACTATAAATTAGAAAAATCTCTCAATTGCTTTGTATATCTAGCACTAGAGTTTCAAGTAATGATTGCAGATGGAGGAAATATCAACTGCTCAGGGAAATGCCATAATATAAATATTAATATGGGAGAATATGTATTGAATAGTCCAATGATTTCTATTCCAATGGGTGGTGTTGATGTTGTCTTAGGAGTTCAATGGTTACAATCTTTGGGAACTGTGGCGTTTAATTTTCAGAAGCTTTTCATGAAATTTTTATGGGAAGGAAAGGAATATGAATTACATGGTATTACAGGGAAACCAAGCAAGGTGATAAGCTCTAATGGTACGACAGAATTGATGAAAAAGGGACATCAAGGTGTAATTGCACAATTATGCTCATTAGATGTTCAAACATCTAAGCCTCTTATTTCCCTAGATATCCAAAGGGTCATTAGTAAGAATTCCAAGGTATTTGAATATATTCCAAAAGGTCTTCCACCTGTCCAAGATTTTGATCATGCTATTCACTTAATCCCAGGAAGTGTTCCTCCTAACATCAGACCTTATAAATACCCCTATGGAAAGAAGAGTGAAATTGAGCACATGGTTGAAGAAATGTTAGAGGATGGCATATTTAGGCCTAACCAAAGTTCTTACTCTGCACCAGTGGTAATGGTACACAAGCCGGATGGATCATGGCATATGTGTCCAAATTATAGGGATCTCAACAAGATCACCATTAAATATAAGTTTCTCATTCCTGTAATTGATGAATTGCTAGATGAATTATATGGAGCAATTTTATTCACAAAGTTGGATCTTCGTTCTAGGTATCATCAAATTAGAATGAAAGATGAAGACATACCAAATACAACATTCAGAACTCATGAAGGTCATTATGAATTTCTAGTCATTCCATTTGGTCTCACGGATGCACCTTCCACATTTCACGGTTTGATGAATTCCATTTTCAAGCCTTTTCTTAGAAAATTTGTGCTCGTATTCTTTGATGATATACTAATCTATATCAAGTCTTGGGAAGAACATGTTAAACATGTTGACATGGTACTACAACTACTACAGGAGCAACAATGATATGCAAAACCTTCCAAATGTTTCTTTGGGGTGAAGGAGGTAGAGTATTTGGGTCATATTGTATCTCATGAAGGTGTCAAGGTATACTCTAACAAAATTAAATCCATGATAGACTGGCCGATTCCCAAAAAATTGAAGAATCTTCGACAATTCTTAGGTCTGACAGGGTACTACCGCACGTTTGTTCAAAATTATGGAATATTAGCAACACCTCTAACATCATTATTGAAGAAAGATGCATTTTCTTGGACTCCAAAGGCAACTCAAGCTTTTGAACAACTTAAACAGGCAATGTGCACAACTCTTGTATTGGCCACACCAGACTTCACAGAAACCTTTATTATGGAATGTGATGCTTAAGAAAATGGCATTGGCATTGTTCTAATGAAAGAAGGACACCCAATTGTTTTCAAAAGGCATCCAATCAAGGGAAAGAACTTAAAAAAATCCCATTTATGAGAAATAAATGTTGGAAATACTACATCCTCTTAAGAAATGGCATCCTTATCTAATAGGTAGGCACTTCAAGGTCAAAACAGTTCATGATAGTCTTAAATACTTATTGGAACATAGACTATCTTTAGAAGAGACACAAAAGTGGGTAACTAAGGTGTTGGGATATAACTTTGAAATCATCTATAGAAAAGGGAAACATAATGTGGTGGCAGATGCGCTCTCCATAAAAGATGAAGATGTTGGGGCATTAGTTTGTTCCATTTCCAATCTACAACCATATTGGATAGTAGTGTCAAGGGAAGAATGGAAAAAGACCTATCTGTGTGGACGCTCATTCAAAAGATACAGAATGATCCCAGTGTGTTAGATAATTTTGTGTGGAAAAATGATTCACTATGGTATAAGGATTGCTTATATTTATGTAAAAACTCCCAACTCAAGCAAAAGGTCCTTTCTGAATTACACACCTCTCCTATAGTTCGGAACTCAAGATTCCTGAAAAATTACCACAGGGTCAAGAATGAATTTTTATGGGAAGGTCTTAAATTTGATTTTCAAATGTTCGTGGCTGAATGCTTGGTTTTCCAACATAATAAGGGTGAAACAGTGAAGACCCAAAGACTTCTACAATTGTTAGACATACCTTGCCAGCGTTGGGAGGAAGTCTCCATGGATTTAATCACAGATCTACCCAAGTCAGAAGGAAATAATGTTATTATGGTGGTTGTTGATAGACTCACAAAGTCTGCACACTTTTGTGCACTCTCTCACCCTTTTAATGCAAGAACAGTAGCTGCAGCCTTTATGTAAATTGTTCAGAAGTTACATGGAAATCCAAAGATTATTGTAAGTGATAGAGATCCAATTTTCACTGAAAATTTTTGGACTGAATTATTTTCCTATTTGGGTACTCAATTGGCTCACAGTTCTTCTTATCAACCCCAATCCGATGGGAAAACTGAGATTGAGAACAAGTGTTTGGAAGGCTATCTTCCTTGCTTTGCATCTGACAAACAAACACAGTGGGTGAAATGATTGTCCTTGGAAGAATGGTGGTACAATACTTCCTTCCATTCATCATAAAAAATGTATCCATTTATGGCACTTTATGGGTATCAGCCTCTGTCTATCACATCTCCCTTAAAAGGAAAATCTAAAGTTCAAGCCATGGAAGATCACATAGAGCACCAGCAAGAATTTCTCCAGATACTTGAGGACAACCTAACTATGTCAAAAAAACAGGATGAAACATCAAGATGATCAACACTGCAGTGAAAGGAGTTTTGAATAAGGGGATTGGGTATTTCTCAAGCTACAACCTTACAAGCAGATGTCTCTCAAGCTATTAAAGAAGGACAATAAATTAGCACCCAAGTATTATGGTCCTTCTAAAGTGTTGCAGAATATTGGTAGTATGGCTTACAAATTGGAGCTCCCTTCATCTTCAAGAGTACATCCAGTTTTTCATGTTTCTTGCTTAAAGAAGGTAATAGGAGACAAGATTGAAATTCAAGCAATATTTCCGGAGCTTTATGAAGAAGGAAAAGTCACATTGGAACATGAACAAATCACTGAAACAAGGACTAAACAACTATGAAATCAGGCTATTACTGATTACCTCATAAAGTGGAAGAACTTACAAGTTGAATATTCGACATGGGAAGATGAGTCCTTCATACAGAGGCATCTGCAACTAATAAGGCGTTGAGGACAACACTTGTCTGAAGGGGAGGGGCATGCTAATCCCTAAATATGGGTACATTCCCCCCTATATTTTGGTTCATTACATTAGTTTTGATGTCGGCTTTGGTCCATTAGTGGTAATTGTCATTAGTATGGTTATATTAGGTATGTCGGCTTGGGTCAGTTAGTTGGGATTGTACCCCTTAGTATCCTATATATAGGAAGAAGACCTTTCATTTAAAGTATAGTCTTTTCTTGTCTTGTGTACTTAGTACATTTTGTAAGGAGGTTTCCCCCTCAAAGAAGCTTGTTATTCATCTATTTTCTTCAATCAAGTCATGGAGTACTCTTTCTGATCTATTTCTTCTCTTTTCATACTATTTTTGGAAATCTGTTGCATAACAAATGCACATATATAGATTTCCTTGGTAGGATATTAATGGACACATCCTTCATCATGCAATCTTATAAAGAGAAGCAAAGGTTTCTATGGATTCCATATGATCCTCCCAGTATACATAGAAGTGCATGAGAATCATGCTTGACTCGTTGGGATGGGTCAAATGACAAGGAGGGTGTTTTCCAAACACCCCTTTTTATCCAAAAATATCATGAGAAACCCGTATGGGTGGATAGAGAAAATATGGGGAAGCAAGGAGGTAAAGGTACTTTTGGTTTCTGTCATGAATCTGTTTATATTACTGATATTGTTTTGTCATGTGAGTAGCAACAAAGATATTCATGGAAGTTCTTTGATGCCTCCATTATACCAAGGATAATTTTAGGTGCGAAATTTATCCCATGGGCTATTTTTCCATGTTTTTTTCCAAAAAAAGATTCGCCAATTTGCATTTTTTGAAGTCCCATTTCGCCCAATTTTGATGGGGTAAAATTTTTTCACTCTAAAAATCGCAAAATTATTATATAAACTATATAAGATCCTTAGAAATTGAAATTATTTTAGAAAAATATCGCCAAATATTTTATAGTTGACATTTTAAGAATTGGTAAGATTCGCCAAGGTTTATACACTTTTATATAAGTATGGGTCCTTAAAATTATCCCTGCATTATACATGTATCCATGGGTTGGATGGATAAGCACATGCCACAGGAAAAGACACCAACATTATGGGATCCTGGCATTCCTTGGGATAGAAAATCACTTCAAATGGAAGAAATGTTGAGAAGGTTGCAACATAATCAGTGGGATCTAGGAGGGCGAGCCAATATACATTTCTTGAAGTCCATCTTTATTGACGAGTTTTCTAGTTCCCTACACGGAAAACTGTATGATGGATCTAACTCTTGGGAAATACATGAGCACTTATTATGAGATTTGAGAAACAACAACATGATGGACCCTCTCATAGTTAATTGGGGATTTTAGAGATACATTGAATTGTCGGAGCATGCTTTGAGCAGAGCATATGTTTCACTTCCATTAAATTGATTAGACCCATGATTTTGTTGATTTCAGTTGTAGTGCACAGAGTTGGTGACTTGGTATGGTCATCAATATGATGAGAGGTAGAAAATTCATAAGCACGCTTGGGATGGAGATGCATTATTAGTCCTTGAACTAAATTGCTTGAGGACAAGCAATCTTAGGAGGGGAGGATTTGTCATGTTCCCAAATTTTTCTATGGTCCAAGACATAATTTTGGCATAAGTCACCTAGGATTAAAATTATTAAATTGGTGGCTAAGGATGGAAATTTACCTAATTAATATGCCCAAGAGAGTAATTGAAGAATAATTGGACTAAGGTGGGCCACATGAAGTATAAGATTCCCAATTTGAATTTCCTAAGATAATTATTATTAATTTGGTAATAATTCGCCAATAATTTTTACACAAGTTATTTTTATTAATCTTGGCCTAAAATATAAAAATAATAAATGTTTATGATTAATTAGACTCATGAGGGCGCACAAGAGGATAAGGTGGACCTCACTTACTTGTGAAAAACATATAAACAATAAGAAAGCAGCCTAAAAGCAAGGTGACAAAAAAAAAGAAGCTGAAAAAAGTAGTGAAAAGCAGGCAAGTGCATAAAGTAGGAAAGTGCACAAAGCAGGCAAGTGCAGAAAAGCAGCCAGTTTTGAAAAATAGGAAACATCTAGAAAGCAATGAGGCACAATTTATAAAAGTAAGAGAAAGTCATAAAGCAAGGAAAGTTGGAAAATCAGGAAAGTTATCAAAAGAAAAAAAGAAATAAGTTTCTTGATTTGTGCAACTCAAGAAGGAATAAAAACATCTAGAAAAAGCTACAGAGTCCAATTTTAACAAGTGATGGCGCATCCATGAGGCTAAGTGGGTCGAAACCCAATCCAAATAATAAAGGAAACATCCATGACTCCTCAAATTCAAATTTCTAAGATGATAATATCAACCATGAGGAGAAAAGTTTATAAAAGAAGGAGAACTCCATTTCACATCTTTTGAAAATTTATTGTTTGTATGAGAGTAAGCTCAAGCTTCTCTAGGCTTTGGTGATGCACCCTTAGCCACCCGTGAAATATATATAATAGAAAAAATAAATACATATATATATATATATATATCACAAATTCTATAAGGATTACATTATTTCTTTAAAAACATGATTTTTTAAAATAATGTGATTTATTAAATAAATGTACTCAACAAAGCATGCAAATTCTATGTCAAATATATATATATATATATAATGCATATATATTATATATGTAATACATATAATACATATATAATGCATATATACATATATAATCTGTGATATATATATATATATATATATATATATAATGCATATATATTATATATGTAATACATATATAATGCATATATGCATATATAATCCGTGATATATATAATAGAAAAAATGCACACACACACACATATATATATATATTGCATCTTATATATATATATATATATATATATATCAGATTTTAGAAGGATTACATTTTTTTTTTAAACATGATTTTTAAAATAATGTCATTTATTAAATAAATGTACTCAACAAAATATGCAAATTCTATATCATAAAACATTTTTATGTGTTGTGCACCGGTAATAGGAAGAGAATAGAACCCCCAAAATCACAACTTCTAGAAGATTTACATTATTTCTTACAAAAATAAGAGTTTTTAAAATAATGACATTTATTTAATAAATAGAATTAACAAAATAGTAATTGCACATATATATATATATTGCATATATGCATTATTACATATATAAGAAAGAGCTTAGTACCCCCAATTTTTTAAAATCACAACTTTAAAAGATTTACATTATTTCTTCAAAATACAAGAGATTTTAAAATAATAACATTTATTTAATAAATATAATCAACAAAGTAATAATTGCACATATATATATATATATATATATAATGCATATATGCAATATATATGTATACATTATGTATTACATATATATACATATATGTAATGCATTATATAATAATAC